>OZ023279.1:6912262-11912262 GCA_964007245.1 Hypomecis atomaria | reverse complement strand
CCATTAAAAAACCGCATCAAAATCCGTTGCGTAGTTTTAAAGATTTAAGCATACAGACAAACAAACAGACAAAAATAGCGACTTTATTTTATACTACTAAGGATAGTGATTTAAAGTGACACCCTGTATAGATAGTGAACGTTGGTTATGGCTGCATCAGATAAACCTATGAGAGTCTATGGTTGCTGGTATCAGTAAAATATTGATTGGTTTGTGGATACCGCAATACCCAAATCTTTATCGGGTATTCAATAAAATACCTACCTACTGAGCAAATGGCAGATTAGGTACCTACAATAACACCAGGGTTATTTATAAATAAGTTAAAATTTCTGCGTCTCTAGTCAGATTATTCAAAGATCTTAGAAAAATCGTGAGAGATTTCTGACACTGATACAGCATTGACCAAAATATGAGTTCGCCAAAATAGACACGCGCGCGGCGCGGCGACCTCGGGCGCTATAATATCGTACGTACATAAGTAGTGAATGGAATAGGTGCGCGGGGCGACAGCGTGTTACGCGCATCCACTGCCCCTGCTTCACCCCCTCAATTACCTAAAAGTTTACTGTAGCAGCGTCTTAACAGAAAGGCGTTTTAAGTACACCGCGCAAGACACACGCAGCAAATACTCATATAGGCCGAATCATACAAGTCGGCGGATGTCAAGTTACCTATAGGCTGCGCGAAACGAACGAAAATCAACGCGCAACTTTATGCGAGCTTCAGTCAGGATTGGATATTGCGCAGCTTGTACCTAACTTAACATCCGCCCACTTGTATGATTCTGCCTATAAACTGCAAATTGCATATTGACGAAACATAATTATGTACATTGCACCCACTAGGTGGACAGACGACCTCATTAAGATCGCAGGATCGTGTTGGATACAGGCTCCATTCAAATGATTTTATTGGAGATTTATAGGAGAAGCTTATGTCAAGTAGTAGTCATAAAGCTGCAATGATAATGATGACATCACATAAGTATCTCAGGATATACCTAGTGTTGTGTGAGCGCATATGATTAAAAAGCAAACTGATGAACTATGTGACTAATACAATTGGAGTTAAACGTAAGTAATTGTGATTTAAAGCATTGTTTCGTGCGAAAGATTCCCTTTCGATCGGGAGGACATGTCCGCATCTCCAGAGATCTGTGGTATGCACCAAGTGCAGTAACCGGTACTAACCGGTTCGATAATAATTGAACTACCCACAATTAAGACTTCCTGTGCACAAGGCTCCCCGCTGACCGAAGTAAGGTGATATGAGTACATTTATATTGCATAGGTTAAGGTTTACATTTCAAGGTGGAAGGCCGAGGATTTTTCTTACTTCCGACTATATTATAAAATCTAAGAATACTCGTACTTTTCAATAACCTACTCAACACTTGCGAATATTTTATAAATTGGCGTGTGAAAAACGGTTAAAAACATTCTTCCGCTTTTATCACAACTTGGATAATTACGAGTATTATATTAAATTGTGAATTATAAAAAGTGATTTATTAGTTTATTACAACTTTTTATCAGCCTGTATCATCCCACTGCTGGACAAAGGCCTCGTTTCCCTGCTTTCAGTCGCGCGATCTGTGCTATGCTATGCGGTGGTCTAGTTTTTGTCGAGCGACTTATCTCGCCACACCACCTTTGTCTAGATCTGCTTAAATAGATACTAAGTAATAGTAGGTTACAATTAATTATTTAAATAAATATGTTATACTGTAACGAAATTAGATTCAAAATTGCCAGTTACGAGTAGCTTGGCCAAAAGTGCCAGTCAGTCTAGCCAGCCAATTTTGCGCTCGATGCAAGTGTTATTGGAACAATCAGTGCTCTGTATCTCAAAAAATCGAGCGATTGCGCCAATTGCCTTGAATCTTCGAGTGCTATTGACGATTTAATTGTACGCCGAGAATATCAGGTGTGGATAGAATGATCGTTTTATATTTGGCAAGCGTCTCTGTGAGCATGATCATGGTACTCTTTTATGGAAATGCGTTGAACAGCGCATGGAGCGACATATTGTGCTAATTACTCAAATATTGTGGTAACGTTTACATTGATGCATTTGTACAGCGTTTACAACCACTCGCAACGCGGGGCGTAAATTTGAATGTAACGAAGTGGTTTTGCCACTGTCACACTTGACAATACATTATTGCGATTCTCAATGGATGATATATGAGATGCGAAAGCGAAAAGGTCATGAATAATGGCTAGATAGGGAAAAAGGTCGTGAAACAAATTGAGAGAGATCAGACATCCTGAAAACAAAGTAGAAAGTTTATAGACAAAGAAGGGAAGGACTTGTGAACTTTAGAACTGAACGGCTTTTTTGTAATCTCAGGTGTTCTACGGGTTGAGTAGTTTAATTGACAGCTGCACTGTATACCTTCAAAATAACGAAGTTACTCAGTATAAGGAGAGTGGCAGCTATTAAAATCAGAGCCAAGTCATATGTTGAGTTGTCGCGCCAACAACAATAGTTGACAACTTATGCCACAGCGATGTTATATGTGTTGTATGTACTTACTTATTGTGCTGTGTCCTTTCTATTTCAGATGTTCCATGGACCACATTCATTCCGTTTTATGCTCCCGTTAAGTACAGTCGAGCCTTGATTTACGAGTGCCGCAAAGAATATTTATTGCGAGGAAAGTTTTAAATTTATTGTTATGCACTCGCCGAGGCTGTGTTTGTTTTGATAAAACTTTGTTTGAATGTATTATGTTTTATAACGCTACGTCATACTCGTTTTTTAGTGCGCAGCGCATGGGAGTAAACCGAAATAGGTATAGGGAGAAAGGATTTTTAATTTTAGATTTGACCTTTTGAATTTTAAATTCCTTTTAGTATAGTTAAATCAAGTCGCATTGTTTACATATTTTTATTTTTTATACACTGAAATCTATAACGGACGACCTTATACATTTTGCCCAAGGTTTTGGTAACATAAAGTTAAGTTGATCAACTTTTGGGTGAAGTTCTACCTTTTCGTAAATTTCGAGAGTCAGAAATATGTTAACCCATTAGGGACTGCAGCGTAAGTATAAAAGAAAAATCTTTCTGTTATGAACAATAAAGATATATTTATCTTCGTGAATTTACATGGACTGTGGTGGATAATGAGCAACGAGATTGATGAGACACTGCAGGATTACACGATTCATCATACCGGAGACATGTTACATAGTGCAATTAACATATACAAGAAGATGCTTTGCAAAGTGCAGAGATTATTAGGATATATGAACAGCTTTTACAATGGGAATTCGAATTTTACTAGTTAATCATTTTTTTTTTTTAGTCATGACATAGGCCTTCAGACTGCTTAAAACCTCTGACATCAGGGCTAGTCACCCGACCAATACGAAGGTACTTATCGAGAATTATTGCAAATTTTGTATGAACAGCTTTTAATTAATATGTTAAGTGGCTTTATTACTAACAACAAAATACAATAAAACTACATAATTAAACTACAACTACATGCACACAAAAGCAATTGGATCATGCATAGGACCTTGAATTTCTGTGAATGATGATGGAACTGCTTTCTAGTTCGAGATTTCGAGGTATAAAGTTCCTCATAGTAAAAGTTGTTCATAATGACTATACATTATAATGATGAGTATAATTATACAAAGTAGTAGCTTGATGTTGACTTCAGAAACATCCTGTAGATATATGACCGTTTAGGTGACGATTACTGTACAAAGTATGCAAACGATCGACACAGGTGTGCAAGTTTACCATCCAATAAATTGCTGAGATGTTCTACATAGTTGCATAAGTTGAGCTTTGAAGACGTACTTTGTGCAAGTGTTGAATAGTTTGTTATTTCATTTGATGAATATGCAATCTTATTACTAACTCAACTACTACCTATATCTTATTATGTTGTAATAGTTGATGCTAGATTATTATAAATACACTAGCGACCCGCCCCGGCTTCGCACAGGTGTATTTTACATTTAAACCTTCCTCTTGAATCACTCTATCTATTAACAAAAAATCGCAGCAAAATCCGTCGCGTAGTATTAAATAAGTATATAAGCATACAATGAGACAGACAGTGGGAAGCGACTTTGTTTTATACTATGTAGTATATTTACTCAGGAATACTCAGGATAATATCTTAAACAGATTCCGTAATAATTAACAACAGTTTTCTACACACACATTTTTTTACCTAATCACGTTTCATGATGTCTTAGCGCGAATCTGAATTAGATCGTTTTGGCTCTTGTCTTACTTTTTCTTCAACTGGTAGAGCGAGACGAAAACCAAAGTAAGTAATCTATTTAGCATCAATGATAAGTAAATATTCAATACCTAAAGAATAAGCAACGTACAGTCCGCTCACAGTTATTTTACCTCTGTACTGTACTAACTAACCAACGCCTCTGGTGTTGCGCTAGTCTGTAGGTGACAGTGAGCTTTTACTATAAGGTTCGTCATCGTATTTAGCACATTGCCATCTATAAAATTAAATGTAAAACGAAAAAAGTAAGCGCCAATTTATTTTCTCCAAATGTGAGAAACTAGCATAAAATCGAAAAACAAAGCGTCGTCAACAAGTCCAGGAACTAAAAAAAATGTTAGTCATGCGAAATAACGAAGCAAGATTGGCTAGCTTTCACTCCGTCTTAATAACGCTGACAATACTGACATATTGATGGCGACTAGTAATATAACGCTAGATGAATTAATGTCTATCAAGGTTAGTGAGAAATTACCATAGAAATAAAGTATCAGTATTTTTAAGCAGATACTATGAACATATAGAAATAATTAGAGAGTAAATAAGAGAGCATTTAAACAAGACAATTACTTTTCTTCAAAAATGCCATAACCGACTTTAATCGTGTACAGAATTAGAATAGTTCTCACGGGTTGTTTCTTCAATGTAGTAATTTTCGTATTACGAGTAGTAATTTTCGTATTGTTGATTTCCCAAAAACTACTCAGCTAATTTCGATATTATTTAAGAGGGACCAACTCTGAAGTATGACCTACCAAACAAAAAAATTAATCAACAAAATCGGTTCATATTTGGCGGAGTAATCGCGTTACATACATACAAAAAAACATAGTCGAATTTCTCCTTTTTTGAAGTCGGTTAAAAATTAAGTACCTGCTTCACCAAGCTAGCTTCACCGGCGTAGCCAGCGAAATAGTGTCGCAGTCGCTGCGCTCGCGTTTAGTAAAACTAATGGTTTCCTTTGTTTGATTCTGACCTTTATGGAAAAAATTGCTAGCTGCGCTCACGCAATATTTATCCACTTGGTAGGCTAGTACGGACTAGCCAATAGAGACTTTACTATTATAGCTTTTTTTGAATGAGTGGCGGGCGAATACGGTGACAAGGTAATGGATAAAGCGGCACACCTGTTCAGAAGTCCAAACAAAATAAAATTATGATTTTATTCTGCTAATCTAGCAATGCTTTGTGCATAAGGATCGAATGAATAGCATCTTTTTTTAAAAGCTAGTTAAACGGTCGTTGAAGACACCTACAGATTTAATAAAATCCTTTATAACTGCTAACCTATTCGAAATAAAGAACATAAATAAAATAGAAACCGCCCAACATTTTAGAGACATTAATATTATCCCACGTGATTTACGAGCAACGTGAGAACCAACACAGCAATAAATTAACATATCAAAATAGAAAGTTTGATATATCAATAATGCCATCAAAAAATGGGTTTGCCATTAACAAAATTGACTTGGCCATGTCACGAGCGAACTTGAACTCGTAAATTTCCAATTAGGAAACGAAAGTGTCTGATTAAGCATATCCATGTCCACTCCGTTATTTTACGTCACGTCACGTGACCTTGTGAACTAGTGAACGCGGCCCACTGCGTTCACTTGGAAGATGTGAAAATCACGTACGCTCTCGTAGGCGTATATTGTGTCTAGACAAATAAATACGTTTGAGATAAAATCTGGACGGCAACTTAGTGCTGTTGTCTGGGAATACAGGCACTGGAACTTGCAATCTTAGATATTATAGAAGGCGGTATAGTATTACTTTGTAACCAGAAGAAATCCTACCAATTGAGAAAAGGCGTTATAAACACTCATATTTGGATCATCGACACGAATACACGATGAAGCAGACGAAGAACTAGATGATGCGATAAGTCAGGATTTCGAAATGGATTATTTTCAGAAAAAGACAGCTTGATGAACTTGACACCATTGAAAAAATCTGGTACACCGCAACACAAAACTGCCAAAACTGGAAGAGTCGTGGGAAGGCATTTGCCCAGCAGTGAGACTCAGTAGGCTAAAACAACAACAACAATGGGTTGCCTCTATTCTTATCTCAAGAAGACACAAATCAAGAGCCGGTTCATTATATTTTTAGGTCAAAAGCAGCGAAATCAGACTATGCCCACCGCCCGTGTCACCAAGACACTTTCGCTAAAAAATCAACACGCGTGACTATTCCAAACGAGGTTTTGTAATACTTTATTAACAACAACTGACTGAACAGACGTAACGTCCTTTGTAAAGTTTCGACGCGTTACGTTATATGGTTATTAAACAGTTATTGTTGGAAGAATGTACATGTTCTGCGAAAGTGTACCTAATTTCGATCGTCTGTAGGTGAGTCATCAGGGGACAATAGATTCCGGTGAAAGAGCTTTTGAAGTTCGCTGAGGCAATGGTAACATAATGGTCGGTTTGCATTAGACGTTACGCACTATGAATGGTTGTCATGTCTTTGAAAATATTCTTCAAGATGTGTGGGATTTAGCAAAGACATTTGACATTGACACATCTGATATGTTGATCGCGCTATTGTTGTAGATGCTGAGTAATCTGTGGTTCGGTTCGATTTCACTTTGTTTGTTATATTGACATTATTTAATGGATAAACCGAATTTGATTAAATTTTCGGGTGTAATTGGTGTAAACTATGAAGATAGAGATTAACAAAAACAAAGAAGTCAAACACTAGCATATTTAAAAAAAAACATAAATAATGTCAATACCTACTAGTACCGAAAATAGTAACCCCAAAACTGGTAGATTGATTGTAGAGTTGACAGTGTGTTTATGTATTTGTTTTTATATAGTAGTGATTTCAATAATGGTAGAATCTATCAGTCTTGATTACAATTATTTCTATTCTGTGCATACAAGTCCTACCATTTCTATTCCTTACGCTACCTATTTCAGTTATGTAAACAATGGCCCTCGAAAGGTTATTGAATAATAAGAAGCTAATAAATTACTTAGCACAATGGGTGTTTAAACGGCGTGTTTCACACATCGATTATGTATTTCGGTTTACCGTTGACCTCATGGGTCGCGGGACGGAACTAGGGCATCCTATAGGCAAGGGCAGTAACCCAACTTTATACAAGAGCTTAGAGAGGTGATTCTGTATGAAAATTCGGGCGTTAATTGCCGCAAGTCAAGATTAGATTTTCAAAAACTCGACTCTCTCTAAAGAAATTCGCGAAAATCATACAGAATCAATGTCCTAGAATAGAAATAGGTTCAGTTTTGACTAGGTTCTTACATTTAAAAATTAATATGAAGCTTTTGTTCGATGATAAAATCTGTACACATTGTTTTAATTAACTGCATTGTCTCTATCAGGCATTTTGCATTTTATTTTTCGAATAAAAATGGATTGAGGGATTAAAAGAGGATTTAATTTTGTATATTCTTTGCCTGGTCATTTTTCTAGCGCTTAAGGCTGTGGTACCGATACATGCTCGTTTGTGAATAGCCTAATGTGACTTGCAAACCATGAGTTAAGCTAAGTTACTTTGGGTTAGCTCGCATAGCTAGTACAGTTTTCCATAAGTCTGTGCATAGTTTGCACAGATCTATGGACAACTGCGTCAGATATAGTGAACGAGCTAACCCAAAGTAATTTAGCTCTTGGCTCTTGGTCTGCAACTCGCATAAATTACCCTTACTGTATATCTCTATACTGTGTCAAACCCGACAGATAAAGGATTGTTTTATTTATCATGCCAATGATTGATAGGGCACGCGAGTGACCATACAGGGGAACGTACTCCGATGTATAAAACATGCATACCTTTAATTCGGGTTGATGGATCCGTGGGGCAGGAAAGGGGAAATATCCAAGATTACATTCAACAAGAGATTGGTAGGGTAAACTGTTTTTCTTATGTTTTTTTTTCTCATAATTCACCATCATTGCCATCTTCTCAGCTTGCTTTCTAATGTAGTCATGTGTCTGTGGTGTTTAATAATTCAATAAAAAAACACCCCTCTTTATACATCGGAGGTTTGATTTATCCATACAAAAATGTACATAATATAGTGGTTATGATTTTTAATTTTATAGTGCATCCCACACTAGGTGTATCTCAAAGAGTTATTTTTATGTGAGAAATGTTTTTCATAAAAATAACTCTTACAGTGGTTATATCGAATTACACTATTACGTATTGTTAGCTACAATGAGCCACGCAAGTATTCCAATAAGTAAAGCATGTGCTCCGATAACTAGATCGACGTCTAAGACCTATCTCACACGAAGCATATTAATCTTAAAATCTAAACAATGGCAACGGATGCCTAAAGGGAGTTGGTGCACAATTTTTAGCCGTTATAAAATTACTTTTATAATCGCATGTTATGCTAACCCGCACCTAGTATTATTTTTCTTTGCCCGCACTAACATGGATTTTTAAAGTGTTCTTTTTCCTGCTTTTACTCGGCTATCGTCACTATTTACGCATACGTATCGGTTCTAAAATAGAGCTCCTGCACTGTTCATAGCTTGTTAACACTTGTTAAAGTTTCTACATTCTACAAGTTGACAATTACAATCTGAATACGTTCTTCAATTACGTATCTTCTAGGTTTATACTTTATCCTCGGCTACAACATTGCTTTCCATCAGGTGTGTTGGTGGCAAATATATTGTTAGCTTTATTATTAAAAAAAGTTCCAGAAGACTGAAATCTATCGAGAATGGTGCTCTTGAAAACAGATTTTTATTTTGATTGCCTGGTGTGAGATTGGCCTAAGACAGACCGCGGTCTAGAATTTAGGCGGTCTAGCAAAACAATATTTTGACTCTATAATTGATTGAAATAGTTCGGTATACTTTCCGGAAACGATACGAATCAATTTTTAAAGTATTTGAAAACTATATTTATAGACCAAACTATTACCTTATCGTGGCGTTAATGTTATTGGTGTGAAATATGACACAAAACAGAGTACTAACAACTACATATTACCACTCTATTGGATTGGACAAAGTTTTTCAATGGTTGTTTATTTCCGTTATGTTCATGTACTTGTCGTGTTATCTTTTGCTTGTCTTACGTCTGTTACGTAAGACAAGCAAAAGATAACACGACAAGTACATATCTTTTTGCTGATTAAAAAATACCATTTCGTTACGCAGTTGCTGACCATTTCAAATACCTGCTGCTATAAACAATGTTAATGCAGGTTAGGATTAATCTGGCAAAATCTAACAGAATACCCCTAATTAATCCGATTAAATTTAATATGATTCATTAGTGTGGAGCCGATTCTTATCGATATCGATAAAATAAATAATTTTAGCAGACGAAACACGAGACATCGATTAAAAATTAATCGAATATTAACCACTTAATGACAATGCGATTATGCAGCTGTCGAGTGAATTGTGTCACGCTGATAAATACTTAATGGCTAGCGTAGATTGATTATTATGAGCCTTAGAAGGCTTGTTGGTCTTGGTAGTTCAAGCGAGAAATAATAGGCATAAGAACGAGATAACAATAAATTATACACTTGTAGTAAAACATTTCTTTTTTTTTTCTAAATCATTAACATCAAATAACAGTAAATTATTTTATAACTGTCCGAACATTTATTTTTACATATTAAGTGGATTAAAAGTGCTGATTAAATTTATTTGAGAATATTTCGTGAGGTGACGTAATAGTACATACATTATGATATAAGTGCGGTAAGTGTAATTTTCAAAGCGCACGTATGTCATACGACGTTTTATAACATATTTGCGAGGAAATTGATAAAACTCTGACTTTGAGTAAAAGTCGTGCATCAGTCGAAGCATCGTGCGTTTTACATTACATTACCGCACAAGTGCCGTAATGTCTCTCACTCTATTGAGTGAAAGTAGGAGAAACGAGACCACAGAGTTCTGCAGTTGGTGGCGGCGTGCGTTTTACATTACAATAAACCACAAGTGCGTTATGAAATACATTACGATATTGAAATTGGTGTAATTACAGCCACTTTACGAGCAAATATGTTATAAAACTATTTACATTTAATCGAATACCTCTTATGTGGGAATACGATTAAAAATTTGTTTCATCATAGAAACGCCTTGCAGATTCATCGAATTTGAATGAATCGATTCGATAAATTAGAGCGCGTAATATTTTATCTTTAGTTACAGCAACTCTCTAGGGACCCAATTAATTTCACGAATTATAAATTATCAATTAACGGCAATTGTTTATTCAATCCGGTATCGACAATAAATAATCGATTTATCGGGCGGGATAAATATTTTTTCGATGTAGGTAGGGTTACCATATCTTCAGATTTGTCCTGAAAGAAAAATATACTTAATACAATATTACGCGAAAAAGCGCTGGACAACATCTCGTTCAGTAAAGCCTTTTTTTGATTTCTAGGGTTATTTTAGGATTCCGGTCAGAGTTTGGATCCTGAATTCAGAGATCTCTGGATCTAGAATTGCGTGAAACATACAGTAAAAATACAACAATGGTTCCCAATCTAAGTTCGTTCTTTTGTACTTTTACGTTACACTATCTTCTAGGGTCTACTGAGGACACTCAAGAGTGCGATATTTCTCGGTTAGCAATTACTTTTTATAGCGAAAAAGTCCGCGTTCCACCTCAGTTGATGATAGATGGAGATTTTTCAACGAAAGCCAGATTTTTTTCTCCGATTTTTCGAATATTCCATCTGGTAACCCTAGACGCACGGCGCCGATTCGTGTGAGATCGGAAAAATATTCGAATAAATCGGTGCGGCGCAAGAGAAATCCGATTTATGATAATGAATATTCGATAGGCCCAGCTTTGTTTACGACTCCTGGCGCGAAACATCGTAATTTTCGACTTGGTAAGTACTTGTAATATGTTACGGTTATTTGTACGTCGGCAGATGTGATCGCTTGATACTAAGGCTGCGTATCCAATAGGATGTGATGACCCGCGTGCGAAGACCAAAATCTCTACAAGAATCACTTCACGTCATTATTGTATCGGTGTTTTTTTTACAGCGCCCATCTACGAGTCATCCATCATCATCCATCAGCCATAGGAAGTCCACTGCTGGACATAGGCCTCCCATAGATCTCCAATAAGACCGGTTGGTAGCGGCTTGCATCCAGCGCGATCCCGAGATATCAATGAGGTCATCCGTCCACCTTGTAGGTCGTATAAACGACATTTCTAGTGAAAACTAGCCTAATCAGCTTTTATTTTACGCGTCGTACTACACGAATGCTCTCCATTCACAGATCTTAAACTCAGAACAAAAACCTTACTTCTCTGGTATGCTCAAGTGCGACAAGTACCGTCATCTACATCGCCATGTCATACACTATACAAACCACCGGAGCTCCGGTGGCTTGGATAGGCCTGAGACACCCTCCGCTATTTTAAAGAGCTGGGCTGGCTCGGGTAGACGCTGGAGGGAAAAATGCACAAAACAACCCATGTGGAACACATCAGTGCAAGACCTATCGCCTCCACACCGAACAATAATAAAGTCTACAATGTTAAACGGCATCGAAAAGAAGGAGCGTTTCCTATGACTTCCCTCTTATCGCTCTCATAAAATTAATGGATAAGCCAATGCTCTGCATGCGCAAAAGGCCACCAAGCACACTGCGCCTCTATGCAACACCTCGAAATCTTGAAACACCGGTGACAAGAAAGTAAAACAGTGATGTCTATGACGCCGCCTAGTTATCTCGACAGCCAACATAGTTTCCAAAGAGTCGAGACCGGGATTCAGCTGACTTTCACGCCTCACCGCAACCGCAGAGTTTCTAGACAATGCTATTTGCGATTGCTGCAGACAGCTTCACCTATTTTCTACTTTTATAAGAGTTTTATTATATATTTACTCGAATAAGTAACGATAAAGTTATCGTTCAGCTGCATGAGTTTTGATTACCTTTCTAACAGAAGGTCACTTAAAACACAAATAAATACACAGACCAGAACATTTTTTTAGTGTTTCGTACCCAAAGGGTAAAAACGGGACTCTATTATTAAGACACCGCTGTCCGTCCGTCTGTCCGTCAGTCCGTATCTAATAAACCGATAGCTAAAACGTTGAAATTTTCACTGATGACGTATTTTTGTTGCCGCTATAACAACATAAAAAAATTGATTTAATTCGTTTTTTTTTTCTTGAAAATCAATGTTTCGTATGTCTGAATGAATGAACTGAACTGGTGATGTCAACAGCAGATGTGATCTTTCTCGCATAATTTAAATACTATCATAATCTAACTGGAAACATTACCAACAACATTCCAAACAAAGTGGATCTTAGCACACTAACATCTAAAATTAATCGGGATTAAAAGTCAACTTTACAACAAAGAAAATGATTAATCTTTAAGCGAGACCTGTAAAACTCTTTACAATTAAGATCAAATTTAACAGCAGGTGGTGCAAACAAACACCTAGCAAAGTTATATCATAGTTAGCAAAAAGATGTCATGAAAGTGCCGCGAGCTTGCCAAGCAGCAAATAAAATAAGGTTACTTTTTGCGGGGTCCTTTCATGTAATCGACGAGAATAGACCTCGAGTGTAACCGAACGATGCATGGGACCATAGAGATCTAGAGGCATTCTCTTTACCCAGCGCGCGAGTTATTTATACGTAGCAGAATCTCATATATTCAAATAAATTTAAAAAAATCGGCCAGGTACGAGTCGGACTCGCGCACGGAGGGTTCCGCACTGTATGGGAGCCCCCCTTAAATATTTATTTTATTTAAATTTTATTATTTATTATTGAAGTGAATATAAAACTAAGTATTCTGTGAAAATTTCAAGCATCTACCTGTTACTATTATTAATATAGAGCGAAAAACGTCTAAAAATTCAGGTTTGTTGTATGGAAGCCCCCCTTAAATATTTATTTAATTCTCTTTTTAGTATTTGTTGTTATAGCGGCAACAGAAATACATCATCTGTGAAAATTTCAGCTGCCTAGCTATCATGGTTCATGAGATACAGCCCGGTGACAGACGGACAGACGGACATCGAAGTCTTAGTAATGGGGTCCCGTTTTTCCCTTTGGGTACGGAACCCTAAAAAAACAATGTATATTGAAGAAAGCAGTCTTGTGTGAACGCATACAAATCAAAATGAGGCGATTCGTAGAGGACCTAAAGTTACCACCATAGCCCAGCAGATTGGCAAGTAGAAATGATAGTGGGCAGGGCATATAGCACAGAGAACTAATGATCGATGGAATCGAAAAGTGCTCGAGTGGACAACGCTGACCGGCAAGCGCAGCGTAAGCTTTTAACGAGGTGGACCAGATGACCTCGGAGGACCTCGTTGGATGCAAACCGCTTCCAATCGGTCTCATTAGTTAGGGAATCCTATGTTCAGTAGTGGATTTGATGTATTGTGTTTTGAAAGTAGATAATAATTGTGTAATTCATTGACGTTACGTGTAGATGTGATTTTAAGCAATTTCGTGCGTAATTAGGTTACCGCTAGATGGAAACGACATATTCTATCTCGTGCGATCTGTCCATGGGACAATAGGTATTGAAGACACGCCAGGCCTCTATCAAATAAAGACAGCTTTAGCGAAGAAAAATTATATTGGACGCATTTATTTGACACTATCTTTTATTCGTGGTTTTGGCCCCGTATGCCGCTCGGGATACTTTTAGTAGGGATCGGTATTAGTGAAATAATTTGGAGAATTTGTATCGCCTTAGTAGTAGGCCAGTATAACTTTCGACAGTAAATAGAACATCTGAGGGTTCGTGTCCTCTCGCTTGCGCAGCTAAATGAGTGCGAGCAAAAGGTACGAATTTACATATGTTTTTATTTGTATTCGCGTAAATTATGTTTAGTTTGTGATAGCTTGTAGTATTTTGCATAACTTACATCTTATGCAATTTCCAAAGAGGAGGATAGCATCAAAAGGTTTTTTATTTTCATTTAACTACAACCAAGCTTTTTGCTATTTGGAAACCTAAAAACCAACTAATGTTTGCTATCTTTAGGTCGCCTTGTGGCCTTTGATACTAATAAATCTATTAATCCCCACTACATCTGATTGGGCCGAACCTAAATATATCTATGTTTTTTTGAAGTAAAACTTCTAATGTGACTTCCAACAAGGTTGCGTTAAACGTTTAACGCTACCATGGAGGGGGTATGAAAGCACTGTTGCGTCGAAGTTTCACTTCTTCCGCGCGAAGGGACTCCACTTGCATTTTATTTTGTAACTTTCTGTCGTTCCAATGATACTAACCTGAAGACATTTTCTTAATACAATTATTTATTTATGACATTCATTTATTAAAATCGACTTTACTGGAAACACTCATTATTCACATTATATTAAACGAATTCTTTGCGATATCTCCATTGCTCTATATACAGAGTTGTAGGAAGTACAACTAGTCCGTGAGTCATATTAGTTACCCTTGGTAATAATAACGCGTTTAAATTGTGTTAATTTTGTTTATATTTAAATGATATACAATTACTGTGAATGGAATTTTATTCATGTAGAGCTAAGAGCTGTTTCTGGATTCCATTTACTTATTTTAAACTAGATTAAACAATAACTTTGAAGTAAAAACAATGTAATGTTTGGAATTACGTCTTACGTTTAAAAGACTGACAACAGATTTATCCGTTTACGCGTTATAGTATAAAGTTCAAAACAATATCAAATATCATGCCAGAGCAACGTCACAAAGTACTAAAACTTCAAATTACGCCACGGTAAGGTTAATCGATAGAATCTCCTACGGTGAGTAAACACATGATATTTCACCGGGTTCGATAGGTCACCGCTATCTTCACCCCTAAAGGCCAGGAGCGTGTTAACCATCGAGATATACATCTAGAGACGGTCCATACAGGTGGGGTGCGGCGCCCGAACCGCAATAATTTTGTCGGACAGGCAGACAGATAGATAGATACAAGGCATTGCGGCACCGCAAAGTCTCTGCTATACAACTTTACAATCAGAATTTCTTTATTGCATAAAACTGAGTAAACAAGATCTTAAAACTAAAACGTCCTTACAGCTTACCCATTACGGGCGTGCAACAAATTGATTTATTATATACATGTAGCCGCACCGCATACACCTCTCCCCGCTTAGTCTCGCTGGGTCCGTGTACAATATAGGTACGTGCGCAGTGGCGTGCACACAGTTTTAAGACAGGGTAGGCAGAAAATTTTACACACCAAAAACACGTTGGTTTTGGTTCGTCGTCTTGTCGATTGATAATGTAGATGATTGCCAAATGCCAGCTCAAATATCCGGTGTAGCACGACCTATCTCGATAACTTGTTTTTTTTCATCGAAAGATAGTTTTGAAATATCATCGCATCATATTTTATTTTCTCAATACACACACCATCTGAACAACTTTCACAGACAATATTATCCATTTTTCACTCTATTAACAACGTTAAAATCCTAAATATCTGATAGCGTAGTCACAAACACAATACACATCAAACAATATGGCGACTATTGACTATTGAAATTAGTACCTAGTAAAAAAGGGAAATATAATACCACAAAAAATGATGGCCATCTAAATGTATAAAATTCAATGAAACAATGTTAAGTACTTTCTAAAATAATTGCATTGCATAGCAAACTTTCTTTCGGAAATGTTCGGCACGAGTCGTAATTGTTCGTGTTAGCTAAGCAAAAAGACACTGGCTTTTCATGCAGTTGTGTGCGTGATTTTTGTCATTGTGTGTCAGCAAAGCCCACGTAGCTATAGAAACGCACACATATTAAATCCGCATGACCACGACTTACCACGAGAGCACACATACAAAACATTAAGAGATCCATAGTTTGTGTCTTTGCCGTGGCAAGGGCGGGTGGCGCTCGTGCAGCGCGTATCGGTGATGCGAAATTACCTTCGATCTTATCTTAATGATACCACCGGCACTCGATAGGTGGAGCTGGTTCATGATTTAAGTTTTAATGTTATTTTGTTTATTGATAAAATATTATTAGATCTATTATCAGAACCAGGGTAGGCAGTGTCTTTCTGTCTTTATGAAGCGTCCGCCACTGTACGTGCGGCGTGCGGGAATGCAGTGCAGTGTAGCATATCCTTACATAGTATAAAATAAAGTCGCTATTTTTGTCCGTCTGTTTGTCTGTATTCTTAAATCTTTAAAACTACGCAACGGATTTTGATGCGGTTTTTTTTAATGGATAGAGTGATTCAAGAGGAAGGTTTATATGTATAATACACCTGTGCGAAGCCGGGGCGGGTCGTCTAGTTATCGATATTCGGATATAAGACGTGTGGACCGGCTCTTCAGAGACACCATTTACTACGACACCAGACTTAGATGGCAAGCGTCAGTAGCGCGAGAGAAAGACCGGAAAAAGTGTGGATGAAATGTGTGAAAGCAAGCGGAGAAAAGTTTTTGATGACCTATGCTAGATTAAAATGGAGAGAAACGTGTGGTGTTAACCTTAACTAGTGAATAGGGCAAGAACCAACGATATTTGTGGATAGAAAAGCGGTACCTGAGGAAAAAAAGAAAATATTCCGAAACTTATGGCGTCCTCAATCGTTTACCTTGTCCTTACAAAGTAATTATACAAGTCATTAGGTGCTATGGCTGACTCAGTATCCTATCTATAGATTACGCAGAACGGCTCATTGGCGATGCAAAAAGCGAATGGATAATATAATATGATCGGATGCATCGGCACAAAGCAGGCTCTGTACGATCCACTTGACGCATAAAGGCATTGAACAGGAGCAGTGACATTTTAATTCGTATATTTATCACTATAGTCAAACCTGCGCGGTACAGGGGCGCCGGGGGAGACGACACAGGGGACTGAGACAGGCGCGGGCAGCGGGCCCGCACCTGTCTCAGTCCTCTTTGTCGTCTACCCCCGCGCCCCCGTACCCGCGCAGGCGAAGTCTGAGTTTAGCGGTTTGACTATTATAGTAGGTAGTCCATTGCAGAAATGTCTACCGTCATAATGAATTTTTAAATTGCTATCGGCTTATACAGGGTTATCCAGAAATGCTGCGCACTAAGCCGAAAAGAGGTGATTCAGACCATCATTATGAACAACTTTTACTATGGGACCAAAACGAAATACGAGAAGAAAACAGCTGTTTCATACATTTTGTCGACCCAAGGTGCAGTTTTGTATGGAACAGCCGATTTGTTTTTCTCGAATTTTGGTTTGACCACATAGTAAAAGTTGAACGTAACAATGGGCTTAAGAGTCACCAGTCTTTAGGCTGAATACAGGGTAAGTAGATAACCCTATGTAGGAACAGAACAACATAGAGAGAGTTCCCCGTGAAATAAAATCGAATAATATTTTAGCTGATACTTAGAGGTATTTGAAAACTTAGATATAGAAGGTGTATGCGACATGAAATTTGTGGAAAACAGTATGCCACGACATTATTTTCAGTTTTGCCTTTCATCCCTGTTTATCCAATGAACTCTGTTCTATGCTATCTCATAAAGGGCTTGCACCAAAAATTCTAAATATAGTTTATTAATCGTGTAATCAACGAACGAAATTGATCCTAGGTTTTCTAATATAGCCTTAGTCAAAGGCGACACATTTATAAACTATGAATTGTTAAAAACCAATTTTAACGTGTCATATTTATTTTATACGTAATATTTTTTACGTATTTGTTGACTAAAATGGTTTTATTACAGAGTTTTCTATCAATCATATTAATGAACTAGGTCTCTATCATCAGTAAACAACATTAAATCTCTATAAAATAGGCCGTCACTATTTCTGTACTGTACGTCAAAATGTCACGGGGTTCTTGCGCAAACGCATTAGGTACCGTTACCGTCTATAAATAAGCTTATTAGAGAGTAACTGCGCGGTAAAGTAGTTAACATCTAACTAAAGTTTGATTGCTTCGATCATTTTGAGCGTTTAATGGGAAGGAATGTTGATTAAGGCTTATGGGTGGGGTATGCCAGTCTTGCATTCCCAAGAAACTGTACAAAATCCTTAAAATTTTCCTAGATTCAGCGCATCTCTGCAATAGTAAGCAAAGTTTTAGCGACGATAGTCTATTATGAAGTCCCCACAAAAAATAATTATGACATTTATTTATTTCGTGTCAATATTGTGGCTTTTCAAATTTTTATTTTTTAATATTTTTTTATTAAATAAAAAAATAAAACATTAAAAAATTGTAATTATGACTACAATGATACTCTGTTTCAAAATTGATAGAATCGAAATGGTTCTTAGTTACTTACTTACTTCAATAAAAATATGAACTAAAGGTTTTTATATTTTTTTAGTTTTACTCTTAAAGAATGAGACATGTACCAGGATCGTCACACACCTGTGTACCTGAAGGCAAACGAAGCCAGGGAAGGCCTCAAGGTTAGCAGGAAGTGTTTTTTTTTATGACGATGATATTGCAGATACCTACTATATTGTTTTAAATTTTTTAGATTATTTTAAGTTAGGGTGTTCTAATTTGTAGTAAATTATTTTATGTAATTAATTAAATTGTTATTAGTAATTTGGTGAATACGTAAATTTGCACCTATTATAATTATTTTATTATGTTATCGAAAACCTTTGTAAAAAGACGTTTCTAAGCGCATTTTCATATGTCTAAAGAATAAAGCAAATTTTGATTTTGATTTTGGTTACAGAATGTGAAACATGGAAGGAAGCGGGGGAGAGATTATTGCAGTGGGACAGCAGAAACACTATTAAAATGATAATAGTTCAGTGATTTGCCATTTATCACCTCGAATAAGTTGTTAGCTATGTGGATCGTGTTCGTGTCTAGACCGACCGAGTGTCGGCGCCTTGTTACCATTTCTGGTTTACTCTGTCACTGGGACAACAGATTGTACTCGATAATACTGTAGAGACAGTATTGTATCTAATTCTCGTTGTTTCAGCAAGAACTGAGCATTCCATTGCAGTGCCGGTTTACATTATTCCAGCGCTATATTCGAACGCTAGAAAGCTAAAGAAAATGTTGGGCGAGCTCTTTGCCCGTCGGCAAACGGATCTATAGCAAACAAGCAAATAGCAACTATTAGATTATGTTTTTTGATTATTGTATGTATATATTGTACTATATGTTATTAGATTAAGTGAATCTAAATAAAAGGCTATTTTATTTTACCTATATATTCGATCGCTGGACTCGAATTACTCGAAACTTTGACTAGATCAACCAACCAGCACTAAATAGGCCGGCGTGATGGATATGGCCTAATCGTCCTTCGTGGTTAGGACTATGTTCAGCAGTCGACTATTATAAGGCCAGTACAGGAGACCGAAAGATTTTTTTAGATAAATTGTCAATTTGAAATTATTAAACATACCTATTGCAATTATTTTCTTAAAACATTGTGCTTTTTCATTCCAAGAAGTTACAAAAATTTTAAGGATTTTGTCACATAAAAGTTATTACACTTCTAATAAAATAAAAACAATAGTTTTTAGGGTTCCGTACCCAAAGGGAAAACGGGACCCTATTACTAAGACTTTGATGTCCGTCTGTCTGTCTGTCACCGGGCTGTATCTTATGAACCATGATAGCTAGGCAGCTGAAATTTTCACAGATGATGTACGTATTTCTGTTGCCGCTATAACAACAAATACTAAAAACAGAATAAAATAAATATTTAAGGTGGGCTCCCATACAACAAACGTGATTTTTAGGAGTTTTTTTGCTCGCTATTAATAACGGTAAGAGGAATGGGGCTCCCATACGGTACGGAACCCTCCGTGCTCGAGTCGGACTCGCACTTGGCTGATTTTTATTTATTCTGTATCTACTGTATGACTTGCATTGCCTTTTGATTTTTTCCTTATTATATAAATTCAATCTAGTAATTTTCCCAACAGTAAACACAAAGTTACACCATCTTTGGCCTCCTGGCGCCTGCCTCGCGAACAAGTTGCTAAGCGAAATGCTAATCAGCCAGTTTATATTCTAATCTATTCTCAATATTACATACGACCTGTGTTGACGGCGTTGTTGATAGATGTGTTTACCTGCAATGAAATAAAGGATTGTTAGAATGTGTAATGTAAATGAAAAACATGTAGTAAAAATATGTACGTTTTCCCTCCCAGCTTTATTACTAAATTATGGAAACTAACGTCTGCACACACACTCATACTCGTACTAGTTAATCCCGTATCATATTCATTAATAATCATCATTATAAGCTCTAGGTCGTTCGTTGATTAGTTTCAGTGAATAGACTGGCCCACGTCGTTGTAACTATTACCTAATCTGTGCCCAGGTTTTTGTATACTTGACTCAAATGTGATATTAGAAGCAAAACAGGAGTTTGAGGATTACAATATATTATACTCCTTTCAGCCATAGAACGTCTTAGTATGGTGGTTGGAATATGCAAAAATTTAATGTAGCGATTACGTTGGTCACGAAAGAAAGTGTGAAGACCTCTGCTTTGCGCGCTTGAAAACAGCCTTAACATAAGTAAATAAATATAAAAAAAGTAAAATTTCAACACGAGCAAGCAAGTGAAACCTTACAGAAACTTCTCGAATTACTCCAAAACCGTGCCCGTTAGTATGCACGATAATTAAACGCGGTAAAATTTTGCTCATTAAAAATTAAGCGAAAGTGAGGCACGAGAAACAAGACATTTTAATTATTAAGTCGTATTTAATATCTACATTACGTACACTTCAGTTAATATTAGCACGCGCTCGTGTAAATATGTACAACAAATTAAAGCTCTTCAAAGAGATTTCGGATACGCCAAATGTAAGTACACAATATACTTATGCCTATACTCCACTGAAGCGGAGATGGGAAGAGCTTATCTGTAAGCCAGAAATGTCATATTTGCTTGTCAAATAATTTAGACGAAAGGACTGGCGTAAGACCGAGACAGATGGCACTATACAAGAGAGAGGCTTCAGCTTCATAGGGAACCCAGCAGTAGGATAATTCAGCCTACATTATCCAACTGCTAGGGTGATGATGACGAAGCTACTTGCTGTGTTTTGACACAGTGCCACTACGCTGACGCCTGTATTTTCTTTCAAAAAAGAAAATACCTTTAAATATTGTACCTATAGTTACCATGCACACCGCACCTTGATTGTGTAGTGAAGAGCTGTAATTTTAGTTTAGACACAGGAACAATAAGTTATTCTACTTCCTCTCTAAAAAGATGTCCGACAAGATAGGTAATATTAATTGAAAAATTCTTCTCTAATTCGGCATTTCTAGTTTCTGAAGAGAGAATAAGATTGAGATAAAATAAGCTTTTGAACGTCAGAGTAAATAGGTATAAAGGTAAAAATAAAGATGTCATTAAATAAGGAATTTATGCAGCGGACAACAACACTCAACTCTAATCCGTTTTGATGGGATCTGGTCCTAAATACACAGTCTTATAAGTATTTACATTGGATACCTATAGGTACGTAGGTACATTTAACGTGTCATCAGTTCAATGTCAAGCCAAAATATTTTTGAGACAATCTCTGAAATCGGGTTACGTACGAACTCAGTCGGTGACTGGTGCCATCCTACGCGTCTCTAGGACCATGTCACGGCACACTTCCAGACAGATACTTAAACAATTTCTAATAAAAAAGCTATAGGCACTTATTGGGACAGAGTACTAGTTTAATAGCTGTAGCTGCTGTAGGTATAAGAAAATCCGAGCAGCCATTAACCTAGAGAGATAATAAAACGACTTTGCCAATAAAATAACTATGTTTAGGCGCATTACTTCTATCTCGGAGGATCTTAATTGCCACAGAGAGATTCGCGTGAAAAATCTGATGGTTATTGGGTTACATGGTCGACATTTCGCCGTGATTATAGAGTAGTCGGAGTCGGATAGCTACTGTCATTACGGAGAAACGTCTGGTTCCATTTTAAAATTTCCTTGAGTTTATTGACGATAGCTCAACTACTTACTTACTTAATTCGCGAAAACGAATGTTGAGATAGTAATTTTTAACCCCCGACGAAAAAGAAGGATGTTATAAGTTTGACGTGTCTGTTTGTGTGTCTGTCTGTCTGTGGCATCATAGCGCCCGAACCGCTGAACCGATTTCAGTTTAGTTTTTTTTGGATGAAAGGAGACTTAATCGAGAGTGTTCTTAGCTATGTTTTATAAAAATCGATTGAGCCGTTTAAGAGTTATGGTGGGTTAAAGTGGGGATGGAAGAACCAAAATTCTACAAATGTGCCCAAAATGGTTGTCAATTGAAAGTTTGTTGTCAAATATTTTTGTGTCGGGGGTTTTTTAATTAGGTAGGTATATTATATATTAATAAAAACAATGTTAATAGGAAATATAAATAAGTATATGAATGATACCTAACACAGCGATTACATATATACATACCCCAAGCCCTGTTAGCAGGCAGAGCGTGAAACTGCATAACAGAGTACGCAACCAATCTGACGACTGTCCAGTTAATTAAGCAAACGCTGTTACCGAACTATACAAGAGATACTGGGCTTAATGCAAGTATCTAGTGAATTTATTATAATGATTTGTTGGGTCGTTGGCACCAAAGGAGCAAAAAACATGCATAGATGAATTGGCAAGGGACAAAGGTGAATGGCATAAATAAATAATCGGCCAAGGACGAGTAGAACTCGCGCTCGAAGGGTTCCGTACTGTATGGGAGCCCCCTTAAATATTTATTTTATTTTAATTGTTTACAATTGAATTGAATATACGACTTAATATTCTGTGAATGTTCCAAGCATCTACCCGTTACCAAATATTAATATCGAACAAAAAACAATTAAAATTCAGGTTTGTGTAAGGGGGGCCCCTTAAATATTTATTTTATTCTGGTTTCAGTATTTGTTGTTATAGCGGCAACAGAAATACATCATCTGTGAAAATTTCAGCTGCCTAGATATCACGGTTAATGAGATACAGCCCGGTGACAGACAGACAGAAGGACAGACGGACATCGAAGTCTCAGTAATAGGGTCCCGTTTTTACCCTTTGGGTACGGAACCCTAAAAAAGGCAATCAATAGTGAAGGGATGTTAAATCCTAGCAAGTGTATTTGTTTTTGTTGGTTTGTTTGTTACTCTATCACGCAGCAAAGAAACAACGGAACGACTAGACTTCTGTGTGATGTCGAAATTTTCATCACGATTTTAACGTAGACTTTTGGTTATCGTATGCGCGATGTCATTCAAACAAGCTTACACCAATACCTATAACAGATAAAAAATTGCAGATCTCTACTTCAATACTCTCCACCGTTCCACTAAAGCCTGATCTCCCGTTCCTATAAGGTCAGACAGTGATGAGCAGAAGGCGGACAAGCGCTGCCAACCTACTGCCACGATTTTTTCATCCATGACATCATCAGTAATTATTCGAAAGTTCGCATTGGAGACCAGTAAATCGTGATGTTATAGATTTATCGACTGTTCACAGTGATTGTGCGATTTTATAAGTATGTGAGATTTTAAAATCTAGACCGGAGCGTGAAGCTAGCTTTCGCACAGTCAGGGAAAGTGGTATTTGAACTCTGAGAGAGCTATGTGCGATATGCCACCGTTTCTATTCAGACATTTTTTGATAAGTAGGCTAGCCCCTGGTGCCAGTTTTTAAGCCGCCTAAATACCTCTGACACGGCTAAACGGTTAAAACAACTGGGACCTACAATTTAGCGTGCGTTTAATTTATCAAATTAAATACTTTGATTGTGTTATGTGATCTGACGATATGTACCTAGGGATCAAGGACTCATTTTTTGGGACGTTAAAATGACTTTCTGTCTTTTTTCTTTCCTTTACCACAATTAAGCCCGAGCTTGCCCACTAACACGCTAGACTATGATAAGACGCAAAACAAGTAAAATTATACAACTATGTTTATTAAATCTTGTACAATGAGGATCTTTACATTCTCTGACACGAGAAAACTAGATCTCACATGCCAGTTCCTCGGCTATTCCCAGATGTAAAATTCCTACAAGCACATCGCTGGACGCTTCAGTAACTCGATTCTTATTTAAATCAAACCATCAAATTATATTAATTGGGATGTACTAAAGAAACGAAATGAAATAATATCTCAGTGTCCATTTCAATTAAAGGTTATCATCATCATGTCAGTTGTAGGACATAGGCTTCCTCAACACATTCCCAATAAGATCGATTAAAAGGCTTGCATCTAGGGCATCTCCGTTATAAGTAATATTATACGTACCGCACAAAAGACGCTTCAGTATTATAACTAGTAGCAATTGCTTTTATCTTTAATTAGTAAAAGTAATTTAAGTTCGTTAAGTTAAAAGATTTTTAGGCCAAGTGCTTCGAAAGTCAGAAGCCTCTAGGCCGAATTTAAAACCCTTGATTGCCAATTGAAATCGATTCATGATTGCCCTAGAATCAAGATGAAAGTTATAATTTTTAAGATTAAATGTCTCTCTCAGCGAATCGGATATAAAAATCACTTTTAATGTTTTACTTAAAGTATTTAAGCCGTACTAACTGGGTGGCTAACCTTGGTCTTTTAAGAGTTAAGCCGCCTGTAGATCTCTGACATAGCTAAAAGGTTAAAAACAACCGGGGTCTGCAATTAAACATATCACCAGAGCCATGGTAGAGTTCAGTCGAAAATATCATCCGCCGTCACCTTTTCGAGGATTGACTCTAGTACTAACCGATTCTTCAATCGGTAAAGGACCTCGATACTTAAGTCAAGCCATACCACAGAATGACTACAGATATGTAAAGGTAAACCTATGCTACATATGATATTGATATGTTATTGGGTATCATCATAACAGCTGGAAAGATCTAGCATAGGTTTACCTTTACAACGGAACGACTAGATTTTTGTGTGATGTCGAATTTTTTCGAATTCGAATTTTTGGATTTTTAACAGGGTTGCCGATTTGAGAGAAATTCTACCTCTTTTGGCCATTGGTGTGGGATCGATTGTAGGTATACAGAGAACTTGGTGAGGTACGTTTGGTGAGCCAGACTGCGCACTGGGAAGATATGCGATTTTGGCGACGACGCAAAAAGCGAAACTTACGTAAAATATGCAAAAAATTACCTGTTTCGCTCACAAAAACGATGAGTAGGGAATTTGTGGAGAATCTGGATAATTTTCGTCTCCGAATTGAGAAATTTGACTTCGGGGAATTAGGGCATTGGCAACGCTGTACCCAAAAATGATTGGCTTCCCTTCTTAAACGTTTGTCTTCCACCTCATTTCTCCAGTTCCGTGACAGATCGGTACTGGATCGTTAATTTTCAAAAGGAAAGCCTGCGTGACGCGCGCCGTCGCCCGGTAAACATTTTCAGTGAATTTGACCTAAAAACCAAAGTCAATGAACGCGTTTCATGGTTTTATATTCGGTCAACGTACACTGTACAGAGGCATTGACTTCTAATATTTAATTAGCAGTTGTTATTTCCATTTATCGGCTGTTTAAATAGTAATGGCTATATAAAAAGTAATAGACTAGGATTTAGTATAAAGTAGCTACTTATTTTGTTATTATAGGCGCTTTCAATGTAAATCGTCAAGTAAAAGATTGGAAGTTTGTGACAAGACCTGACAATTACTATCTAAGATACCCATCCACTCTTGTCTTAAAGATACCATCTTTAAGACAAGAGTGGATGGGTATCTTCTAGGTCTACATATTCCATCTTCGGCTACAGCTTAGCTTTCCATCACGAGAGTTGGTGGCCAAATGTAGCCCTACGAATGACCACTTTTCATGCTACACCCAAAAAAAAAAAATTACTTAGCTGATTTTAAATTAGGAGCTGTATCATTTAGATTAGGTTTCCTATTCCGAGTATCATAATACTAAAGATTTGGTATCTGAATTTCTTTTTGTCCTATCAATGAGAAATAGTATAATGCCCGTAAACACTTTTGGTAACTGGTAATTGTTATGATTACCAGCTTGACGACAACACTCAGTAGTAACTAGACTACATACTAGAAAGTATTTCGAAACATACACTTGGTTTTGTATGGTAAATATAGAGTTCCCATCTCGAGTATAGATATTAGACATTAAAATTTCACAGGTCACAGATCTGTATTTCTCAACTTAGCCATTTAATTTCCTCTCAAATAGCAAACAATTAGAAGCTACATGTCATCAAAACTTCACTTTAGACGTCGCCATTAAACCCTGTGGTCTCAATTCTCAATTCACAAATTGAAGACATCAATTAAATTTCAACAAAAATAGCGCAATGTTTGATTGTACGAAGCAATCAGTACACTTGTGCTAGTTAACATGACCTAGAACAACCAATAGTACATCGTACATCATGTATTTAGCAGTACGATTGCGTGCGTTATGTTCACTTCCTTTAAAAACTCGCCTATATTTGGCTAGTTGGCCTAAGATACGAGTAAGTCCCCGTATGATAAAATAGAATTTATTACATGTACTTAATTGTAATGTATTTTAGAACTCATCTTCAATGATACAATCTCATCATTCTATGGATAAATGCATATCTGTTGATTATTTGTAGTCGGATTTTTATCTCATGTAATTTTATGCGTGGCTGTACCATAAGAAATACGTAATACTGATGCGGGAAATTGATCTTTATCAACGTGGACCGAAACGACCTCTTCCTTCATCGTTCTCGGCGTTTCGCCCCGCGGGGCGAATGAGGGCCTTCCAGTCAGCGGCGATTCGCCCCGCCTGCCGAACAGCTTGCGGGGCGAAACGACGAAATACCCAAAACATAAACCCAAATCCGTTTTATTAATATTGATTGAATGTTGTGGGGTTTTCTCGAAAATAAGGAAGGATAAAACCTTTTAGTCATATTCGTAATTACAGGAAATAAATGAATATATCACTGACTGTTATTTATATAGTAAATACTAGCGACCGGCTTCGCACAGGTGTATTATACATATAAACCTTCCTCTTGAATCCCTCTAGGCATCTATTAAAAAAACCGCATTAAAATACGTTGCATTGTTTTAAAGATATAAGCATACATGAGGACAGACAGCGGGAAGCGACTCTGTTTTATACTATGTAGTGATGAGCAAAAATATTATTCAAAAAGGTATATTCTGCAAAAATAAATATAAGTATGTATTAATTGCTTTTTCATTAAAAGTATTTAGCGACCTAATGAGAGGCCTATGCTGAAGTGAATACGCTACATACCTCGATCCATATAGAGTAAAAAACGATGAATTGAGATGGAAATGGTGGATTTGGTGATAGTACTTAAAATTTATCAAAAATGCAGAAGAACAAGTCGATAAGAAATGAATGAAGCACGATCATGTATTAGAACAGAGATCATGAAGATAAAGGTGGACAATATAAATACGTCAGATCGAATTATCAAATCCATTTTTTTACTTATTTTTGGGGGCTTTTGGACTGAAAGTCTGTGCCAGCCCTATCGTATCTAATACATATAAATCCTACGCAGTTATAAATATTAATCTAATGCTTACTGCAAAAGTAAAGCAGGCAATAGGAACACGCAAATTTAAATGGCCATCGATCAACGTCCAAAGACATCAGGAAAAGCACCATATCCGTTTCCTTTCGAGGAATATTAAAGCAGGCGCAAATGAAACATCGCAATGACCTCTGCAATCAGATACCATATTACCAGCGTGCAATCAATCAACAATATTGACAGAGGGTATATAGAAATAAATGCCAATGTCGTAACTATTCATTACCAACTAACAGTAATAACTAATCTAAGTTCTGGAATCTTCACAAGGAATGGAATAAAGCTATAATATAATAATAGATTATGAAGTTGAGATGAGAAAGACATTGTGAGAGAACATATGAATAAAACAGGACTGAACTCAGATTTGATGGATAAAAGAAATGAATAGAGGAAACGTATATGAGTAGTACCAGGGTATGAAAATGATGATGTTACGATGAGGAAGACAAAACGCAAAATAAGGTCAGTCACACTTCGCACTAGCTTTGGCAATAATAGTAAAGCTGTAGAGTCGTATACGAATTAAAAGCAGGATATCTAAACAATAGTAAGCGACTAAGTGATACTGTTCCGGTCATTGTTCGTGTCCGGGGAAGCGATTCTGGACAATTGCCGGATGAATGCCATGATCGAACGGCATCTGTCAAACTGGCAGGTATTTGAAGATGGGGAAAACACGGAAAACACGTCTTTTATAAGACAAGTGTAAAAATCTCACAGAGATCTAACTAACCAGATAGATAGCGCTGTTGTTACTTGAGGCCATTCTCAAACACAAAAATGTATTGAAAATCTTACCTAAAGCTGTCAAAACTGTCAAATATGAATTGGAATTTGACACTATGCGGAGAAAAAACCCGGTAATAGCGACTGAATCGAGCTTTCTCTTTTTTTTCTTTTGCCATATAAAATCAATGCATCTCCATCAGATTTTATCGATCGACCACATTATCTCCTTTAGGTACCTTTGGTATCTCTGTGAAAATTTTAAATATATTTACGGCCTACGATTAAAATATAAGTAGCTTGCAAATAAAAAAAATGTATGAGTTCATCCTTCGTTATGATTACAGTGCCACAGAACGGCACAGATAGTAGGTACGTAGAGGGACACATACATGTGTCGAAGTAGTCTAATTTTCTAAATTCACTCACTATTGAGTATAGGCTTCCAACCTTATAGAACTTTTTAGAGCAGGGTTTAAAATACCCAAGTTTGATGTCTATCTTGCAAAGTTTGACGTGGTCTAAGCAGGACGAGAATACAGAAGAATCATTTCAATATGTCTACAGAAACCCAGGTTATACGACTGTATACGTCAGGAAACGTGTTTATCGGACAGTCGACGACGGCAATCGGAAACATTGAGCAAGTGACAATGATCACGACGACCGATTCGTAGAGACTATACATAAGCATTCAGAGTATTTGCTATTGGTTTGAAATCTGGCGGACAATAAGACAGTAAAATGGTACATACTCATACAGTCATTCATAATCCAAAATAGAGCAAAAGCACAGGCAGTAACACGGAAAGGCACTCAGCTAGACAACAGGCACTATGTACTTTATACAAGCAAAAAACGTAAAGGTCTATTTTTTGCACATAATTTGGAATAAGCCGACACAAGCGGCCCAAACAATTGTAAAGTGAACTATATCCAGCAGTTCTTTGGTTGATATTATGATAATAGGCCCAAATAAGTTTGATCCGCCCCTAATTTGTGGTCGAACACGAAGCACGTAGACTCAATAGATACTTAATTGTGATCTTGAAACCCAAGATATATCCGATGTCGATGGTTTGTTCCATTCACATGACGATTCAAAACGTTTCGTATATATTTAAGAGAAATCAACACAGGTAAAAAAGAAAAAAAAAATGATATATTGAAGGTTTGAAGGAGCCGTCCGATGCGCATCATTCTTGCAAATGAATTCTGCAAAAAATGCAGTCTTGCAACCTTACAGCGGTGTGCAAGGCTGTGAAGCTATTCCTTTGTTAACTCAAGATCACAATCTGCAATACAAGATAGACGAAAATAATATTTGCTTTGAATTTTCTCAGACAAAATAAATAATGAGTGTTGACTTATCTAAAAATTATATCTGATTCAAGTTCTCGGCTTCTTTTGTATTATATACTCTACTATATTACTTTATACGACTTAATGTTGATGCTTAATACCATCTTACACTCCAGTTCTTTAGATTTACGATTTCATACAAAAATTAATACTGCATCATGGCAACAAGACAAATAATCGTCTTTGCACCGATTTATCCCCTCGAACAGGAAACAAAGTCTGGATTGTCCAATGACAATCCAGACTTTGACTTTGAGTTGTCAATACAACTGACAGTAAACCTGGATAAAATGGCTTAATCCCTTTGCCGTGTTAGGGGTGTAAATATGCATAGGACCTATAGATCTTCTATCATATAAAAATAAACCCCTATTTCCTTGATCACAGCGTCAGACATGAACGGGTGGACTTATTTCGCTAATTCTTTTTTGGTTGTATTTCTTATGGTCAGGAGAAGGTTCAGAAAAAAATATCAGAAAATTGCGCGGAAAATAATAAAAGCATCAATTTAATTTTCCCATTCAAATGTTCCTACATGTAAAAGTGCCGTCTCTGGCCGTTTTGGTAGCGCTAATTACTATGACAGATGAAGGTGATTATGAAGTTCACCGGGTCAGCTAATCGTACAATAAATGCATGTGCTCTGCAATGAACGAATACAAATTGAAAATGGCTGTGTAGAATACAACTTTGCTGGACACGCTTCCGCGTGTTTAGATACTCTATGGAAACAGACCTTTAAATTTAATCTGACCCGGCATTAAGCCATCACCAAACCTCTACTCTTTGGCAATCATTCCCATTGTTGTCCGTCGACTGATAGACAGCACTAGAACATCTACAGCACTTCTCGTAATCGATTCGCCGCGATTGAATTAGAATGACTCTTTTACCCTTAGACGGGCCCGGACGGCCATAATTGCTAAGCATTTCTGCACGTATACATTTATAAATAATTCAGAAGTTGTTTAAGAAATTAAATTTTGAGCGATGCTGTCATTGGGCAGGGTAGTTTGACTAAGAGTGAAATAATGTCGTTCTGTCCCCCGATGATCAACCGGGGGACAGACAAGATTTTTTTCTTTCGTTAGGTACAGACTGGAATAATCCAGTTGTTTGTTAGCGATCACCAAAGATAAGAAAAGTTCGGCACGGTCAGTCTTTGGAAGGGAGACCGCGAGTGTCATTACTGTAGGCTACCATGGCTCGGAAGACACGTTAAATTTTACGTCACTGTTGTTTTAACAGTTTAGCCATGTCAGTGGCTATCAATGTTTGACGAGGGCTGGCCTTCCGGCCTATACAAACTTACTTTATTAAGCAGGACATATATATATATAGGTAGTACAGCGGTCAGTCCTCCACTGATGACCGAATGGGTTCAAAAAGTTCTCGAGTGGAGATCACGTATCGACGATCGCAAGGTAGCACGTCCACTAACTAACAAGGTGGACAAATGACCTCATTAAGACCGCATAATCGAGCTGGATACCAATCGCTTCCAATCATAATGGAGATCCAGAAGGGGAGGCGCATGTCCAGCAATAGATGCCCTAAGGCTGAAAAGGCGACGACTTGGTAGGTGGAACAATGAAATTAAACTTTAAGCGATGCTGTCAGTTTCAGTTCTGAAAGTTAATCTAATCCTTAGTGCCGAGAAAGTTAAGACTACCAGATGAAAGTATACATTTTTAATGCAACTTAAAGTCTAATTTAGCAAGCGTTGACCCTTTACAGAGTGAATGCTCTTAGATTCGAACTGACAGCAATCGAGAGCAACCAATTGAGACGTGAATGAAACTATTGTGGAACATAAACTACACAAAGTATCGTTTGGAGAGACCTGAGTTATTGCCCCGTGCTATGAACGTTGGACTCGCGAGATTGATAGTCGGTACAATTGAAAGATGCATATTATTTAGATTAAAAGCTTTTACAGTCACGAGCCAACATCTACATCTGCAGTCAGCAAGTTTAATGTTTTGTCTGGACTGGTAGTTGTGAGATTATTAACGTTCTTCGACTTTGATTTTCATTACTGTATATACCTAGAGCTGGAGGCATATGCAGTGACATCATTTTAAACTTGATGCATAGATCTAACCAAAGAATACTGGAAGAGCAATTTCGTGAATGTCTACGCACTTTTTGAACTAACCAATCAACAGCTCGTATTTTGAACTCCCAAAAGTGATTAAAAAATCGACAGTCATCATTGCCGTTTTCGTCTCTATTTTGGAGGTCCTCAGACTTTACAACATAATTGAAATAAAAACAACAAGTAAATGGCTAGACGAAGCCCTCAGTTTTTAAATCAATCGTCAAGACGTCTTAGTCAGAAAAAATATACCTACTTTCAATATTGGTACTTTGCTTTTAAGTTTAAGATATCGTGTCATGGACTTCGAAATCATGCTAAAGCAATTACCTGAGATGTAATCTCCCAGTTTCCATCTGATGGGTCTAGGAACTACAATACAAGTTATTCAACCTTAGTCATAGTTTTTGCCTGGACAGTGCAGCTCAAAACGTGGAAACATTTTAGTTTTATCAGTATTGTATATATTGTTTTCAAGAAAGTCTATAGTCGTTAAAATACAGGAGCACATATTTCGGGGTACAGCAGTACGTAACGTATAGTATCTATTGTGTAACTATTTTTATTTCTTGTAAAAAATTAGTCGGTGGTAGTGTCGGTGGTGGTCTCGCATAAGTCGCCGTTTTGGTAACTCAGAATGTTCTGAATTGTGATAATAACATTGTGACGGAGCAATGAGGCACTAAAATATTAAATTTCATCTGGCTTGACTACATTTATCTTCACAATTTCGTTCCACAGTGTACCATACTATAATTACGTTTCTGGTTACCTATTTAGCTAGGACCTTGAGTCGGCTGAACCGATCGTGACTGAGCGGATAGGTATTAATAAATAAGCATTGTCGGTATTGAAATGGTGTTCAATTATTGAAGCTTGGGCCATTTCTGGAGCTGGCGGTGGACGGTTTTGGACATGTGCGTGTGTAGCGGCTTAGACATTTAAGAGATTCGATGTTTCCGATGTTTTCAATGCGTAGTAGGAAGACACGTGGCTGAGATGTCCTTGACGAAGTTACGTTTAAAAATACAAAAAAGACTGAAGCATAGAAGTACTTTTGTAAGTCTAAATATAATTATTTCAACGTAAGTAGGTACGACGTACACGTGAGTAGGTACCAACTTATTAAAGGAAAGTCGTATATGTATATGAGTAGCATTTAATTTTTCACTAAATAAATAGCAAGTAATATGAGGACTTTGACGACCGATAAATGTATTTCAATAACAATGAAACTATTAAATTGAAGTTATTATACCGTGCGAAAGTTCTAACCGTATTTTTTATAAATTATACTATTATACATGAGGAGTGTTATATTATTATAAATGAGGAGGTTATGCGAGAATTTACGTTAGTACAACACATAAGTCAGTTTACTAAAAGCGAAAATAGAAAAACCGTACACAACAATATTGAGTCCAATTGAAAACTTCTACATATTTGAAAGTCGGTTTACATTGTTATATATACAAAAGCAAGATTTGTAATATTATATTAAAATTCATAGTTACAAAACATGGAAGCATAAATTATGAAAGCAGGTGGTACACTTAGACAATAGTCCCGAAAGGCAAATAGAGCGTGGTTTCTACTGCTCATTCTATTCATGGAAGTCGTATGTATGATAACAAGACACGCCTACAGTCAGAATTTATTATCTATTCTAGAGTAAGCTAGTTTAGGCCGGGAGGCTAGTTCTGGCGTTAGTTTTAAAACGTCTGAAGGCTTCTGACATGGCTAAAACAACGAGGGCTTACAATTTAACGTGTGAAACGGTTATTTAATCTATTTGATGCCTACGATTCTGATAATTTAATTTTAATCTATATTTTAATTTTTGACCCACAGTCTCCAGGGTCTGTTCCCTTTCTTTATTAAGCTACAATTGAGAGAATGCGACTGTACAATAGAGATGGGTTAGTTTAAATCTTAGTCTAAGTTAGTAGTTTCAGTGCATTGCGTGAATGCCGCGAGCAAACCGGCGACCCGCATGCAGCACCCGATCACGAGTGTGATAATTTAATAGACTTTAATAGACCATATAGGTAGGTAACATGAGACAGGTAATAGTCACTAGCACGCGGGCTCGTCTCGCAAGCACGTGTGCACCTGTGCGATCTGAGACGAGCCCGCGTGCTAGTACTCCAATCTTGAAAAAGATCGCCAAATGCGATCGAAACTATAGTAACAGTAATCTACTAAAATAAAGCGTGAGTAACACCTGTGCTATACTGTGGGGTCCCATAAGACAATATGAGATATTATAAAACAAACAACACCTGAGACCCAACATCGAGTAACAGCTGGCTCCGTGTCACTCGGCTCGAGACAGGTTTCTATTGTTTACACACATGCGCTCAGCGATCGCTCACCGTACGCACTGGGCAGGTAAACAACTTCGCCCCTGCGCGCCGCTAGTCCGTACTGATCTCACGCGCCGTTCGCAGGTCGATTGCGGCCGCATCGGAACCCACGCGTTAGCTATGTCGCCGGCGGCCATTTTGTGATTGGACAATAACATTATTGATTCTGTTGTGATTACTTCGTAAACGGGAGTTGCAGTGAAATACGTACAATTCATACAGGGTGACTGTTACCCGGTATAGTACGAAATACCAACCTATACTTCTGTATACTGTCTTGTTTAAACTTAAGTGCCTAATAAAACTCGACCCATGCGAAGGGTGTGTTAAAAGTGATTTTTAATTACACGGACCAAATTGGTGACCTTATTTATTGAACACAAACAAAATGAGTGAATCAAATGATTCAGACGACACGGTGAAATCACGAGACAGTAAACCGAGTCACGTCACTAAACGCCGGTGTTACCCTGCGAAATCGGAACAAGAAACTTTGGACTATAAAAAATTCAACATAAAAGTACCAGAGTTTTCCTTTGAGGATCCAGAGCTATGGTTCGCTCTTCTGGAAGGACAATTCGATAATCAAGGAATCACGGAAGATAATGTTAAATTTAACAATGTGTTAACACACCTTGATATGAAGGCAGCCAAAGAAGTTAAAGACATCATTATCAGCCCACCAGATACAAACCGCTATGGGAAGATAAAAGGTGAACTAATTAAACGACTAGTTGCCTCTCACGAAAAAAAGGTACAACAATTACTTGACCATGAAAAGTTGGGAGACCGAAAACCGTCTCAGTTTTTGCGGCATTTGCAAGATCTTGCAGGAGCAAACGTCCCGCAGGAATTCCTAAAGACTATATGGAGCAACGGTCTACCACGGAACATTCAGACGGTCTTGGCATCTCAGCCTAATCTTACCTTGGAGCAGCTCGCAGATTTAGGAGATCGTATCCAGGATATAACTGCACCAGGAAGCAGCGTGGCAGCAGCAAGTATTCCAACAGGATCCATGACAAGTAACTGTTCCGGTGAGATAGCAGAACTTCGAAAAATGGTGGAACATCTGGCATCCAAACTGGACGATTTTTCTCGCACATCACGTCCTTCACGTTCTCCGGACCGATTTGGACAGCGACGTCGTTCTCAATCACGCAACCGGACACGGTCGAATTCAGAATATCGCCGTTTTCCGATCTGTTGGTTTCACGCAAAATTTGGAGCTGAGGCATATAAATGCCAGAAACCGTGCGATTATAAGCCGGGAAACACTTCGGGCGGTCGATAATGGCGACAGACGATTGCCCAACTACCCCAGGTCGCCTCTTCGTCACAGACCGTAGCAGCAAAACACAGTTCCTGGTTGATACGGGCAGCGACCTTTGCGTTTTCCCTCAGTCGCAACTCCGAGAGCGTCGTGCACCTACCTCGTACAAATTATCAGCAGCAAATGGTTCAGTGATTGACACTTTCGGTTATGCACATTTAACACTAGACTTAGGACTTCGTCGTAGTTATCCATGGCAATTTGTAGTAGCTAATGTTACCAAGCCAATTATTGGAGTAGATTTTTTGTGTCATTATAACATAATGGTCGATTGTAAAAATAAAAAACTAATCGATAATACGACATCACTGTTTACCCCAGCTTCACTGGCTCCTAACTTAAATAATATACTTTCTGTGAAAGTTCTAACTGGCGATTCGCGTTATCATGTTTTGTTGTCACGGGAATTTCCAGAAATTACGCGGCCAGCTGGTACTCACCGCACTATTCCGCATAATACACAGCACCACATACGCACCACACCTGGTCCACCAGTGTCAAGCGCCCCAAGGCGCCTCGCACCCGACAAATTTCAAATTGCTAAGGCTGAGTTCGAGGCAATGTTGGCCGTTGGTACCGCGAGACCCTCCGAGAGTTCGTGGTCATCACCATTACACCTAGCGCCGAAAAAAGATAACGGTTGGCGACCATGCGGTGACTACAGACAGTTAAATGCTCGCACTATTCCAGACATGTACCCTATCCGCCACATACATGACTTCGCCCATAATATAGCAGGATGTAAAGTTTTTAGTACCATAGATCTCGTGAAGGCCTACAATCAAATCCCAGTCTGCGCAGATGACATACCAAAAACGGCAATAACTACTCCATTTGGTATGTTTGAATTCCCATTCATGACTTTTGGCCTTCGCAATGCAGGACAGACGTTTCAGAGGTTCGTGGACGAGATGATGCGCGGGCTGGATTTCGTGTACTGCTATCTAGATGATTTTTTAATTTTCAGTCAAGATGTATCCGAACACGAAAGCCACTTACGCCAAGTTTTTACTAGACTTCGAGATTATGGTATGGTGATCAACGTCTCAAAATGCGTTTTCGGGGTGCAAGAGGTCAGTTTCTTAGGGTATAAAATTTCAGAGAATGGAACCAAACCCCTCGACAATAAGGTACAGGCTATTCAGGAATTTCCCCCTCCCAGGAACGTTAAAGCGCTAAGACGTTTTTTAGGCATGGCCAACTTCTACAGAAGATTCCTGCCAAATGCTGCCCAAATACAAGCGCCCCTTAACGCCCTCCTTGCAGGATCAGCCAAAGGTTCCACGCCAATCAGTCTTACTAAGGACACTCTGAGCGCATTTGAAGAAACCAAGAAAAGTCTTGCCAATGCCGTTCTTTTGTCTCACCCAGACTGTTCAGCCGACCTCGCAATCGTCACAGACGCTTCGGATGTAGCGTTGGGAGCCGTTTTGCAACAACTTAAAAAGGATGTTTGGCAGCCTCTAGCTTTCTTTTCCCGTAAGTTGAGCCCATCTCAAGTTAAATATTCCCCGTATGATCGAGAACTCCTCGCGATCTATGAAGCCATAAAATATTTTAAGCACATGCTTGAGGCGAGGCATTTTGTCATTTATACGGATCACAAACCTATTAGTTACGCCTTCCATGAAAAGAAAAACAATTGTTCACCCAGGCAATTCAGACATTTGGATTACATTTCTCAATTCACAACAGACATCAGACATATACCTGGCAAGGAAAACACCGTGGCCGACACCCTAAGCAGAGTTGATGAATTGAGTACACCATTATGCCTTCGCGATCTCGCTCTGTCCCAAATCAATGACCCAGAACTTCAAAGCTACCTTACAGGTACCTCTTCTCTTCGCCTTCAGAAGATGAGTTATCCCGGTAGTCAAGAACCACTCTATTGCGATGTTAGTACACCTAAACCAAGACCATTCATCACCAAAACACTACGCAAACAAGTATACAACAGCTTACATTCTTTAAGCCATCCCGGGCCCGCGGCAACCGCTCAACTAGTAGCGGAAAGATTCGTATGGCCAGGTGTCAGGAAAGATTGTCGAGATTGGGCTCGCACATGTGTAGCATGCCAACGGTCAAAAGTAAGCCGCCACGTATCGACACCGCTAAGCACGTTTGACTTACCCCGCGCTCGTTTCAAACAATTACATATCGATTTGATTGGTCCACTTCCTTGTTCACAAGGGTTCAGGTATTGCCTAACAGCGGTCGACCGTTTCACAAGGTGGCCGGAAGTAGTTCCTTTAGAGGACATCACAGCAGAGTCGGTGGCCAAAGCCTTAATAATGGGTTGGATATCTAGATTTGGTGTACCAACTGATATTGTTACAGACCGCGGAAGACAGTTTGAGTCCTCGTTGTTTCAATATCTGGCGAAATTTACAGGATTCCAACATAGACGCACTACCGCTTATCACCCAGCATGCAACGGGCTTGTAGAACGATTTCACAGGCAACTTAAAGCAGCAATTACCTGCCATGCTAACAGTAATTGGTCAGAAGTTCTACCTTTGGTGCTTCTTGGAATACGTAGTGCCTACAAGCAAGATATACAAGCATCATCGGCCGAACTACTTTACGGAGAACCATTGAGGTTACCCGGAGAATTTTTCAACCCTAGCATCCCAGGCACAACCGACATGTCTGATTTCACAGCCCGTTTGCGTTCATTTGCAGAAAAACTGAAACCAGTTCCCACTTCACGACATTGTAAACAGAACGTTTTCATTTTCAAAGACCTGGCAACATCCGAACATGTTTTCCTTCGTGAAGACGCTTCGCGTGCTCCACTTCAACCAGCCTACACAGGTCCTCACAAGGTCTTAGAACGAAGAGAGAAAACTTTCAAACTTTTAATTAAGGGAAAACCAGTTACCGTAACAGCAGACCGCCTTAAGCCTGCCTACGTACTAGCTGACGAAGATGCAAGTGCAAATACTGTACCTACTGCGCATAATTCAACCACACAACCGCAATCACAACATAATCACACACTGCCAGACACTACACTCACACCAACTGATTCTACTTCTCACCCGATACGAACTACACGGTCAGGACGACGAGTCCGATTTCCAGATTTTTATCGCCCTTAGCCAGGTCTCTAGGGGGGGAGTGATGTGGGGTCCCATAAGACAATATGAGATATTATAAAACAAACAACACCTGAGACCCAACATCGAGTAACAGCTGGCTCCGTGTCACTCGGCTCGAGACAGGTTTCTATTGTTTACACACATGCGCTCAGCGATCGCTCACCGTACGCACTGGGCAGGTAAACAACTTCGCCCCTGCGCGCCGCTAGTCCGTACTGATCTCACGCGCCGTTCGCAGGTCGATTGCGGCCGCATCGGAACCCACGCGTTAGCTATGTCGCCGGCGGCCATTTTGTGATTGGACAATAACATTATTGATTCTGTTGTGATTACTTCGTAAACGGGAGTTGCAGTGAAATACGTACAATTCATACAGGGTGACTGTTACCCGGTATAGTACGAAATACCAACCTATACTTCTGTATACTGTCTTGTTTAAACTTAAGTGCCTAATAAAACTCGACCCATGCGAAGGGTGTGTTAAAAGTGATTTTTAATTACACGGACCAAAAAACAAATGTGCAAAAAACACTATTTTCCATAATTAAGACCCATATTATTTTGATTTGTGTAAAAGTCTGTTAATTGAAAGAAAAAAAAAACCGGCCAAGTGCGAGTCGGACTCGCGCACCGAGGGTTCCGTACAAACCTGCAAGGTTTACAAAGTTCGTTCATTACGACAAAAAAAGTAATAAGTTTATATTTATTAAAAAATATATATTTTGTAATGTAACTAAAAATTTAAGGTTTTCGGAATTTTTCCTTTATGTGTGCTATAAAACGTTGCTTCATGCCAAATTTCAAGATTCTAGGTCGACTGGAAGTACCCTTTAGGTTTTGATTCCCTTGCGAGTACTTGCGAGTTTCAAAATTTGCGGCATAAACGGCTGTATCTTTTGATTGCGTTGGCTTAGAAGTTTGATTTTTTCACAGCTTCAAGGGACAGTAGACCTGAGTAATTGATATAAATTTCAGCTTCATACCTCCACGCGTTCCTGAGAAAAAGGGTCTTGACAGACGGACGGACGGACAGACGGACAACAAAGTGATCCTATAAGGGTTCCGTTTTTTCCTTTTGAGGTACGGAACCCTAATTATTGAATTATTGATAACGTGACAACCTACTTCAAACATTCTATAAATTACTCGTATTGCAGTTAGTTGAGAATTACTGAACTGAAATCAATAATAATTAAGCAAGCATCTTATACACACAAAAGTAGGTACACAGTTCACACCTCTAGTAGTTTATGAAAAATATGAAATTCACGTGATTCACTTCAAGATCGGTAAAGCATTGGGCAACAATCACGACATATGAATAGAAATAGTACATTGTTCACCGAGAGGAGAAAGTGACCGATTACCGTCGAGGGTGTCGTTTGAAGCCCGAGCCGTAGGCGAGGGATTTAAAACACCCGAGATCGGGAATCGCACTTTCTCTCGAGTGCTTCATAGTGCTTTATACTACACCTACGAGGGAAATAAAAAACTAAATCTTTACTAATTGAAATTTATATTGAAATTGTTGCAGTTAGTGAAGCTTAATGTAACACTTGAAAATGGCGCCAATAGCGTCTGCAATTTTCACATGTTCTTTTTTAAAATTGTTTGACACCATCCAACACACAGCTAGTGGCCAGTGTCATTTTGCGAACTTGGAGATAAAAACTCACTGTAAAAACTTTTTGGCTTTTGATATTTAGGTTACCAGCGCATAGTCTTACCCAAAATTAAAAAAGAAAAACCACGTAAGAAATGGATTTTCGTACACTTTTCTCTCCCGCTCAGATGCGTTTTCTCCCCGCATATTTGTTCGATATGCAATGACGTACTTTCTACCGTAAATTTGATAAAGTATCAAGGTAGGTACTTTCCGAGCAGGTGTAGTATAAACCTTATTATCTTTATAGCCGAGTAAATAGATAAAGAGATATACCTTCATAAATCTCTGTCGAAAGTTTATACAAACTAAACACGTGCCTGCGTTAGCACCAGGGAAGCAGAGTAAGACAGAGTTAGTGTTTCTGTTTTGTAATCTAGATGCTATCATTCGCCAATCTGGTTTTGTAAGTATGAGAATGTATATTCATATTGACTGTCGCAAGTCGCGACATATGCTGAAATCCAACTTTCCACTCTGACATGAGTTCAGTCCGATTAAACCATAGAGATATAGAGACACGCTTTCTTATACCTGACACGAGACACTTATATGTATATGTGTAGTTAATAATAAGCAATCACCAAAACATCGATCGCAAAATGCAGAGTGCCGTGTGAATGCATATGGATAAATGATTTGTCGTGCTGTCATGTCAGATATCATTGTGTTATTTTATGGGCGTAATGTTAATTTTAGTCAGTCATTTTAGCAATCTGGGCGAAATTAGTACCCGCTAGCTCGAGATGCCATCTCGCGAAATCTATGGACAAAACAGATCGAAAGCCGACATCTCGTCATTGGCCCCAATAGACGTTCAGTCTTACATCACCCTCTTTCACCGTTCGCAAAATGTTTTGAGCGCAAAGGCAACAATAGGGCCACCGTGTCACAAGGAGTTGGGTGTCAGTCAACCGCGGGGCACAGGTCGTGTGGGCTTGGCATTAACCCACTTTCAACCAGTGGGAGGCCGAGCTAAAATTAAAATGAAAAAAAAAGCGCGAACGCGTTGTTTTTTTTTCATACGCAACCAATGTTACTGCAACAGTTCAAGAATAAACCGCGCGCGGCATTGGACCGCTGTTTGTTGAATTGTTGGTAGCAACTACCAGTAGCAACCTCGAGTAATAATCGAGTCTGGTGAGAGATATCGATTAAGAATTGATGAAAGAAATCGATTAAGATTTCGATAACTGGCATTCGAAAATATTTTATAATTGGAATATGCGAATATTTCCAGTTTGCAATCCAAATAAAGACACAACTTTCAGTGAAACCGTCGCAGAGGAGCATAAGAGGAGACACTCAGTCGCAAGAATTACGCAATGTGACTTGAGATTTCATAAATGAAAACGAAATCTGTGTTTAACTACAATAACATTGAAAAAGAAAGTGGCAATGCGACAGCCTGGATAAAGGCCTCCACTGACGACGCTTCCGAATGGACGGCGTCCCAATGGATGTCGTCAGAGATGCCAATTTAGTGAAGTCAAGTTTTGGTTCAAAGATGGTAATCAACGGCAGTATACAAACTCAAAGATAAAAATGCACAGATATTTCGTTAATTAAGTTAAGTTCATCCTAAATTATTTTTGTCGCCAGAACTTTTATTTGTACGCTAAGACAATATCATTATTTCTAGTGACAATAAAAAATCGGCCAAGTGCGAGTCAGACTAGCACACGGAGGGTTTCCGTACCGTATGGGAGCCCCATTCCTCTTGCCGTTATTAATAGCGAGCAAAAAACTCCTAAAAATCACGTTTGTTGTATGGGAGTCCCCCTTAAATATTTATTTTATTCTGTTTTTAGTATTTGTTGTTATAGCAGCAACAGAAATACATCATCTGTGAAAATTTCAGCTGCCTAGCTATCATGGTTCATTAGATACAGCCCGGTGACAGACAGACAGACGGATAGACGGACATCGAAGTATTAGTAATAGGGTCCCGTTTTTACCCTTCGGGTACGAAACGCTAAAAAATGGCGACATCAAATGGACGCCATCCTTTTGGAAATACGATTAGTGGGAACCTTTACTCGTACCAGGCGACATGGCATGTTCTGAACGGAATTCTCACGTGGGTGGCACTTAATGGGTTTTGCCATTCCGATAGAAAAACCTCACGAAGTGGGTCACTTTTTATCAATAAAACAAAAGTACTCCATAAAATTAATCTGACCCTGTTAATATAGTAAGGATTATTGTTGGGCGTTTTAACTTTCTAGAACGCTATACCTACCTACATAAATTATGTTGAGAGGTTGCAAGTACTGATTGAGTAGACATTTCTTTTTTCTCTTGAAGAAAAAATGAGTGGCATCTTACAAAGATCAGAGTGCTAAAGTTACTAATGCCTTCACACTACTATAGCTTCTGTGGTACCTATTACTTGTACCAACTTAGTTACTTATTTAAGAAATCTCCTAAAATGTAGGCTACTAAACTAGGAATACTACTAAGTAAGGATGTTTGTATACTTTGTATAGGGCGGGTGGCACGCTTGAGTTTGTATGCGCGAAGGTTTCAGACGTACTAAAATACTGAAGTCAGTCAGCTAAACAACAGAAGCATCTCTCGTCGAATCCGTGGGGCGAAAGCTAATTTTTAATAAAGTTTCTTTCCTAGGCTTGGTATCGCTTGGCGGAATGAACCACGCTTGGCGGAACTCCAAGCTACGTCCTACAATGCAATTGCATGACAATACTGTTCTCGTACCGACGCTACCGGACTCTTTACTCGAGAAAATTAAAAGAATATGGCGAGGGTTTTAATTAAAATTGAGTCGTTGAGATGCAGCTGTGGTTGAGGGTTGAAAATTAAGTCTAACTTCATCATCATTATTTGATGGTATTTGAAACGTAAGATATCCTCTACTTAATATATTCGGCTTCGCTTAAAGGTCTTCAATATATTCTCTCTTCTTCTATTGGAAACAGCTCTATCTCGGAGATCTAAATTAGTGTTGAGAGTCAAAAACATCGTGAAAATTTCAATATTTGATTAGAAATGTTCAGTAGACAATGCAGCTAAATCAAGACAGTAATCCGACTACGAGTAATAAAGATGCAGAGAGAGATGCGCTATGCTATATCAAGCAATAACTCGCGTATGCGTTCGTATCGTATCCATAGTAATTAAGTATGTCCGAGTTGACAGCGCAACAGAGCACGCAATGTGCAATGCGTCAACCCGTCGAGTCTCTTTATAATATATGGAATACCTTTATCAATACCTCTGAGAATAGTACAATATTAAAACGCTCTGAACTCTAAACTTTGTACCTTTAGGACCTACGCGTCGTCAGGGAGAAAACCTCGACAGTTGACCTGACCACTTACTACGATTGGGTCGCCGCTTCCCAAATATTTGCAGGCAATCCTGAAATTCGGGTTCGCAAAGTGGGTTATCAATTTGTACGCGGTACTGAGAGATAATGTTACTGTTTGCTGGGGTAAAGGGTTTGGGTATGGTGTAATAGTAATTGGAAAAACAATTGTGGATGTTAGGATTCATTCGGGACTAGGGGTACATACGAGATTGGGAATTAAAATGAATTGTCCCTGGTTTCTTTTTATAGCATCATGAAAATGTAGTCGGCGTTTCTATTGGCATTTTTTACGTACTACCCATAGAAGGTAATAGGCTTGAACTGCGTTGTAACAATGTTCCCTGTTACGGGGTTAATCTCCCCCACGGCCACGTGTGACCCGCAATGGGTATGATGTCATCCACAGATTATTGAGATCGGGCCTAAGGAAAGCTTTGTTCGCTAACGGTATTCACTCTAAACCCTGTTCTAGGAGGGGGCTACTCTACTTGCCGTCATCACATGTCTTGCCTAGGACCATTGGAACGGCGTGATACGATTTCCAATATCAGTTACTTTCGTACTTCGTCAGATTTCCGTATATTGGATTCAGACTAGTAAAGTTTAGGAGATTTCTAAAGATAGAATGACAATGTCAATATGGCACATTCAAACTTAGGGAGTCAGGTGGAAAATGCTACAAAATGATGAGGATGAATTTATAACGTATTAAAGGAAACTTTACAGTTGATGATATCATGGAGGCATTGTGATTGGTACTGGCACATTCAATAGTGAGTAATGAGACGCGACGCGACACTAATTTGTACAGTCTTCAAACACGGCAATTCAAAGATCCAGGAAAGGAGCCTATTAACTAATAAGAACAGGTCGAAATTAAGGATGGCGATTTGTCACTCGGGGGCGTTTACCCTGTCAAATTCGGATCAGTGAACTTAACGAGTTCAGCGAGAGTTATATACTAATCGATCTTAATTCGAGTCTTTCGAGACACGCGAACGGAAGACTCGAAACGACAGCCTGACTCACTATTGGCGACGGCGACAGGAGATTCGAAAACTGATCACGACAGGGATCTGATTGGCGAAATCAATGTTTAGTATAACATTGGTTAAGATTGAACTAATAACCGCTAAGTTAGACGGGTTCTAAAGTAGCATGAGGCAAACTAAAGCAGAGACGAAACAAAGCAACATTACGGCCAAGTGACTGTTTAAAACAATGGGAGATGAGATGCAAAGATCATTAAAGATGGAAAGAGCGGCCGTGCTTAGAAAAAGTCTGCTACGTTAATTAGTGGCCAAAAAAAGTGATAAAATGATGCAAAGGTAGACCAGATATTCCACAGATTATCACTAGGCAAAAGTCTTCACCCATTTCCACGCAACCTTTTTTCATCGCATTAGCATCTTCCGCCGATTTGGGGCAATCGGATTGCAGGGTGCGATGATCGTTTCGCCATTTCGTTCAAGGCCATATTGCCACCTGCTGTGGTGAAATTCAGGAATCAGAACTTACAATGTTGCTAGAGCATATTTTCTGGTCGGCAAATTTCGTTCCGTTCCAAAAAGGGAGAGACTGACATATGCGCTTCTGTGTTTCTGTGTCCAAATCTGGCATCATAGCACAACCAGCAAATGACCTGACCGACTCTGAAGCGTATTTTTCGTTTCAATGCTGATATAATACATATGGTTCTTAGCTAAGCTTCAGTAATAATGTGGTCACCAGTTTTACATTACACACTAGTCGTCTCATTAATTGCGATCGCGTCGCAGTTTGTAAATTAGACTGCTGGTACAGGGTTACTGGTTATTGAACCTATTCCTTCTAGTAGCTTATAGGGGGCGCTATTATCAACTAATTTGACCACATATACCCCTATCCAAAAGTTAACCATTTCCGAGAAAAAAATTATTAAAGTATTTTTTAAATTTTATCGATGTAAGGTGACTTAAAGGTTTTAAAAAAAAAATTAGACGGTTTTGAATAATCATTTATTTTTTTTTACTTAACAGAGACATAAGGCTATCATTATGAGTAACGAAAACTGAACTAGGTATCCACTTTAAATAATTACCACAGGAAAACATCAAGAAAATGTAATTATCATTATTAATTAGTTCCCTTTGATCGACAATTAATCAAAAAAATGCCAACACATTTGACGTGCAGATTATTTTTAAAACATCTGTATACTTTAAGCTTTCGAATGAGTTATTAAAATCTAACATCGGTCACAGGGTTTAAGAAAAAAACACTTCACAAAGAGGCCCCGGTATAAAATTCTAGGAAAACTGTTTTTTTACCTGCTTCAAATTACGCCGCCACCCGTCAACAAACACGGGATTTAGACCCTTGTTACCTGCCATGAGCGATCATTGTTCCACCCGCACTTATCAAGGGTTTACAAACAAAGCGCATTTTTAAATTAGTAGTTAGAGAGTAGAGATAAGGTTAGTCGGTTCGTACTGATTGTATCGTTCGGACGCGTTCTTTCTCTCACCTATGCACTTTGCGATCTTCCTGTTGACCTGGCTTGTTATCGGACTGTGACTTTGCTTGTGAATTTGTGACTTGGCTTGTGAACTGGTTCTGTGATCGATTGCTCTACCGACGACTTGGCGTGTTAAAGGACTTGTGATAAAGCTTTCATTGCTTTTATCATGTCTGGAGGTTATCGAAGCCGCCATACGTATTCGAATGAAGAATACGCCGACATTTTATTTTATTACGGATATTGCTCAGGCGACTCTGCAGCAGCCCGCCGAGAGTACATTCAACGGTTCCCCAATCGCCATATACCCGATGTGAGCGTTTTTAATGGAGTGTATCGGCGAATCCGAGAAACTGGTAGTGTGATGCGAAGAACAAGTGATGTTGGTAGACCACGTATGTATGCTGTGGAAGATGAAGAAGAAATTCTTCGACGTTTTGCTGAAGACCCAACCGTCTCTACAAATGCTGTTGCATCACAGCTGGGCATTTCACAATGGAAAGTGTGGTTCACTGTGCACAACGCGGCACTCTACCCATACCATTACACTCCCGTACACGTCATAGAAGAAGGTGATCCTCTCAGAAGGTTAGATTTTTGCAGATTTATGCTCAATGCAGACATAGAAAATCCATGTTTTTTTAAGAAAATCTTATGGACTGACGAGTCAAAATTTGATAAAGATGGAATAACAAATTATCACAATGTTCACTACTGGGATACAAAAGAAACAGGAAATCCCAACAAAAAACGACCAACAGGATCACAACGCCGATTTTCGGTAAATGTGTGGATGGGAATAATCGACAATAATTTGATTGGACCCCATTTTTTCCCCGACATTTTAAACGGAGAAATTTACGAAGATTTTTTAGAAAATCATCTGCATGAACTACTTGAAGATGTGCCGTTGAATAGAACACAGAATATGGTATTCCAGCATGATGGTTGTCCGGCGCACTTTAGATTAAGTGTGCGTCAGTGTTTAGACACCAAATACCCCGGGCGCTGGATAGGCAGAGGTGGACCCATACCTTGGCCTGCTAGGAGTCCTGACCTGACCCCAATGGACTACTACGTTTGGGGTCATATGAAATCGTTAGTTTATGATGTGTCTCCGGTGCCAAGGATTGATGAGTTGAAGGAGCGCATAATAAATGCGGCCAATCAAATCAGGGCTACTCTAACAAGTAAAGTCGTCAAAACTAACCTAAGAAAAAGAATGCGACTCTGCATTAGGAACAGAGGAAGCCACATTGAACATCAGCTGTGATAAAAACGTAGATTAGCAACATTTAGTTAAGTTTCCAATTACATGCATTGATAAATGTATTAATAAAGACTTGTTTAATCGTCGTAAAAATGTTAATTATCACCATAATTACTTAACTGATCTTAAGTTTCAATACCTCATTCGATAGCTTAAAGTATACAGATGTTTTAAAAATAATCTGCACGTCAAATGTGTTGGCATTTTTTTGATTAATTGTCGATCAAAGGGAACTAATTAATAATGATAATTACATTTTCTTGATGTTTTCCTGTGGTAATTATTTAAAGTGGATACCTAGTTCAGTTTTCGTTACTCATAATGATAGCCTTATGTCTCTGTTAAGTAAAAAAAAATAAATGATTGTTCAAAACCGTCTAATTTTTTTTTTATAACCTTTAAGTCACCTTACATCGATAAAATTTAAAAAATACTTTAATAATTTTTTTCTCGGAAATGGTTAACTTTTGGATAGGGGTATATGTGGTCAAATTAGTTGATAATAGCGCCCCCTATAAGCTACTAGAAGGAATAGGTTCAATAACCAGTAACCCTGTATATTGCAACTATTGTGTAACCTGTGATGCGGGTTGAAACCTCTTGTCAAAGTGCGTAAGCATTACGCCGACACGAGTCAGAGGAACTGGGTCAGAGAGACGGGAGCCGGGATCGATCGATGGCCACGCAACGAGATATTTAGTGGGCTTGTATTTTGCTTCGAGCGTGCAATTGATTTGAACTGTGTTTTAATGTACTAAGAGTTTGCTTTTGCTTATCATTGATGTACTTATATCGGTCGTGTACTCGTGGTATAAACGCGTACAACCAGTTGCATAGTTACGATTATTTTAGAGATATTCTATCTCAATGGTGTAGAGCCGAAGTGATAGAGTCAAAGGAGAACTTTTGAAAGAGAAAAAATGAGTTGTAATAAGATATATTGTAGTCCCTAAATCGGGCTATCAAAATCGTATCAAAAAGTCACTACCTACCTTTAAAAATACATAAGTCATAAGTTAATAAATATAAGTAAATGAACACATATTATATAGAAAAAATCACGATGACTTATTACATACGCTCGCACCTGGAAAAGTCGATTGAAGCAGTATTTTTTTCGTAATATACCGGCTGGCTCCAAAATTTTCCCATAAGGGCCAAGTTAAAGAGTAAAATTTACTGAAATCCTCGAGAGACGGTACAAAGACCTTTCTTCTTTTAAAAGGTTTGCAATTTAAAAAGATTCCACGCATTTGCTTAGAACCTGAAGCCAAACAATTATATTGACTACGAAAATAATCGAGAACGAAACAAATAAAGCGATTACTTGTATCTTTAAATCCTTATTTGCCTTTTGCGGCGCTTTCGTTTTCTTCGAAAATTAAGCCTTGTTTGAATTACTTCAAAGAACATTTTCTTGAAGAGAATTTTGTTTGGCATGTAAATAGGCGTTAGCTCAAACTCAGTAAGCACTAAAAGCCGAAATGTCCTTAAGTTGGTAAAATATTGGAAAAGTCAGGCACAAATTCGCTTTTTCAAATCTTTTCCAAATGTAAGTGACAACCTAGTAATTGTCACTCAATTCAATTCAATTTAGAATTTGTATCAGCCACTGTAGTATCAGAAGTGTGATATGTTACCTACTCATACGTAAGTAGTGTTAAACATTACCGATTTCCGGAATGAACTTCCAGCTTAATTTCCGACCAAATCGTGATCAGAAGCTCAGTTGTGGACACAATACAAATTACTTTTACAATCGCTTCCTATTCCATAAGCACGAACATGAATGGTTTAATAATGTTTAAATTAATGTTCGCTCCAGTACTTTTACTGTAAGAGTAGGAGCGATCATTGTATCAAAAATTGAGCTGGGCAGTTATAGGTAGAACCACTATGGGTTTCAAGTTACAACCTATAGAGTTCTAAATTTTGACGAAGGCGCGGGCTTTATGTGCAAACGCTCTACAACAGTCAGTCAAGTCTCCTCATTCTAGTATAAAAAATCTCTTAAAAGGCACGCTTATCAAATAGAAAATGCTACACAACAAAACGACCCCATATTGAGAAATAGTCAAAGATAAATTGAATCTTCTAGCTAGGTAAATGAGAGGAGCACGTGATGCCATTACGACGATCATTCGTGTACCATACATATGTAATACGAAGCTATGAGATGTACTCGTTAGTCTATATCCCACGCTTACAAGCAGTAATGACAACCCTAATTGCCTTGTTAATGTTTCTGTTACGATTCTATAAGCGTTGCGAAATATGCGTGCTGTTGTTTGATGCGTCTTTGTCTGAAACTGCTGACCGAGTGGCTACAGGGCGTTTTAGGTTGATATTTTTAATCTTTTTAATAATGATTCGCTTGTACTCATAGAATTCATTCAAATTTCGAAGTTTCCTCAGGGTTCGAATTCCGTAGATTTCGTATGTGGTAGGGAATCAGACTGGCTCCCTACCAAGACCAGCTTACTGTATAGCCAAGGACTCCAAGAACACTCAAGGACAATGATATTTTCAATGATTCAATAGGACTCGATATCGAGAAGAAGTCTTCCCGTCGGCACAGGCAAATAATACAAAAATCGAATAGCTTAACGAAGATTTACCTGACCGTTACGTTACCTTTTGTTAGCCAACCATCGTTGAAAATATTGAAGTATGAGAGCAGATTCGCTTTCGTAGAGAAAGCTCCAGTATATATTATTTCGATCCGATATAGTTTTATTATTGCCAATAAATTAATTTTGAGTTTGAATTGAATTGAGTATAGTTCTCAATAGCTCCTTATTCTGGTAATATTATAGCACAATCCATGACAATCATTTGACATTTTAGTCATAAAACATTCATTGCTGAACAAAAGCCGGGGAGGCTTTTGTTCAGCAATGAATGTTCCAGATCCAATCCAATGAATGAATGTTATAGATCTCCAATAAGACTTGTTGGAAGCAGCTTGCATGCAACGCGATTCTGCACCACTACACCCCCTAACGATACCCTGACAATACCACTACCCGAATCAACACTGAATTATCCCCGTATCGCAACTTTTGTTCAAAATCGCGTGCGTTTTTAATGAACCCAAATGAAAGGTTTGAAATACGTCACCGCGAAACAATTAAGTAGTTAAGGTGATATAGCTAGCAGTCTAAAATAATTAAGCACAGACCACTTTCCGCCTTAATTAAGGCGTCGAGAAAGGAGGTCGTGGATTGTTGCCACAACACGAAATATGGTATAATTGAAATCCGTCATAACAACTGCAAGGTAAACAGGTATTTAGTGCAACAATGGCATTTTATGATGGGAGAAATGTGGATAAGTGAACTGGCATTAACCTTTGGTAGTAAGACTTTTGGTGATGAGAAGTCAGTGCTCAGAAGTATAGTATTACTAGAAGGCCGGTAACGTAACGTACGATCGAGTACGGCATTTTCACGGCCTATTATATTACCAAAATTGTAGTGTCTAGTGCTTATATGATGTTTTACTGAGCGTCGATTCTTAGAAAGTTTGCATTTGGTCTTATCCTATCCTATTATTTTGTTTTATTGAATTCTACATGTTCAATTATTTTTTAATGATATTTATTTTGTAATGACGTTTCTAAGCGCATGTAATATGTCAATGGAATAAATGAATTTTGAATTTGAATTTGAATTGAATCCTGAACATTGCCTGACGCTTTGCAGAGATGCTATCAAGATCGTTCGTTTCAGCCATAAGACGCCCACTGCTGGACATACACCTCCATACTATCAAGGATTAAATTTAACACGACTGTCCAGAAGGTACTTGTCTTGTTCACTCTACATCGTCCTTATTTCAAGATACCTACACCACGTCACAGGAGCCTTCAGATTACGTTTTTGTTCGTCTAGGGACTCTAGGGACATTTGGATAAGGAGAGTTAAAACGCTTCTAGTGTAGAAACGATGAGCTGTTTACCTTCATCTCTTTGCGTTCGTTTCAGATTTTATTATACTCTACTAGTGACCCGCCCCGGCATCGCACAGGTGTACCTATTGCAAATATAAACCTTCCTCTTGAATCACTCTATCTATTTAAAAATCGCATCAAAATCCATTGCGTAGTTTTAAAGATATAAGCATACAAGGGGACAGACAGCGGGAAGCGACTTTGTTTTATACTATGTAGTGATACTAACTTGGAACTAATTACTATAGGAGGATAGCAATTGAGTACCACTCCTACTTTAATAAAGACATCACTATGAGTTACACATTAAAATGAATGGATTAAAAGAAACCACACCGTCCCATTCGCTCCAGTCCGCGGTAAACCAGTTATTTTTCCTTCACTTCTTCAAGTCAGTACCAAGTCGCCAGAGGGCAAAGTGCCAGACACAAGAGATCTTCAGAGCCATTGAAACTTCGAGGCAGCCAGTTGCGCCAAACTCTCGGTTAAATAGAGCCGCCTCTAGAGCTGGCTGTAGTTTTGCGAAACAGCTTTGATGTTCCCCGCAGAAGTTTATAGCAACTTCTTATAGAGGAACTTCTTTTATAAAGCGTCTTAGGGACTGGAATCGGAACGATACGATTGCAGGGGAATAAATTTTGGTCTTGTGGGTAGTTTTTACTGCATCGGACTTTTATGTACTACTATTGAGAACAGCTCTACCCATGAAGGGCAAGTCACTCGCCCCTAGAGTTTGCTGTAGGTTTGCGAAACAGCTTTGATGTTCCCCGCAGAAGTTTATAGCAACTTCTTTTATAAAGCTTCTTGGGAACTAGAGTCGGAATGAATACTGCTGTTGTTAGTAGTTTTTACTGCACCGGCGTTCTCGTAGATGACTACTGAACATAGGCCTACTCATTGAGGGTGATATAGTCATTTTTATCGTGACCAAAAGAGTTTAGTGTTGTTTTTTTTGCAGACAGTCAAGCTTCTAAAAGGAAGCGTAAAAATGTTTGTATAGGAAATAATAACGCAGACTATCATTACTGTCACGAAGCTAACTTACTGAGCGAGGAGGAAGTGATTCTTTTCATTACTCAACAGTATAACAACTAGACAACCACATTACATAAAAAACAAATTACAGGGACAAAACAATACCACTTTTAGGTTTCTAACTGGCGGCCTTATCGATTTCTTTCAGGCAATCAAAAATTTTAAAGTTACTTTCCAGGTTTAGTGTAGAGCATATTTTTTATTTCGTATAGGTTTGCATTTATTCCTAACTGATATATTAAGCCCCTGGTCTCCTCTGTCTCTAAAAAAGTCTTGCTGGTAACTAGTCAGTTTCTTCCCTAGATGAACAATGTATCACTAAAACGTACCTCTATAAACGTAACGTAACACCTATTTCGAGGGAGCGTCATCTATATACATTCCAAAAACAAATGGCTCAGTTAAATTTAATAGCAGTTTCATGATGAAAAGTGTCCCATTAGCCATATTAACAGCTTAGCAGTGTATTAATAGGTATCGGACTAGTGACCCAATTGCTGGGCGTACGGCTGCGGTATGGTATGCCGCGTCGTGAAGAGTGCCCGCGAAGATTGACAAGTGCGGCTAGTGTGCACAGAATACCTACGTAAATAATTAGAAGAAAAGTGCTTTGACAATGTACAGTTTGTGATGAAAACCAAAATAAACAAACAATAAATATAGTGGCTGGCACATGTGTCACACTCGTGATCGGGTGCTGCTTGCAGGTCGCCGGTCTGCTTGTGGCATTCACGCAATACACCGACTGAATTACTTAGGATAAGATTACTCTCTTTATACAGTAAAATAAAAAAAAATGTGTTAAGTTAACAAATGGCACAGAACCTGGAGTATGTGGTTACTACATTTTAAATAAAAGAAAAAAAAACAATAAATATAGTTAAGATTCAATGAACCCTTCTAATATTACGAGTATAAACGTGAAAGTTTGTATGGATGGATGTATGGATGTTTGTTACTCTTCCACGCAAAAACTACTGAACGGATTGAGATGAAACTTTGCAATTATATAGCATATACATCAGAATAACACATAGCCTATAAATTGTAATAATATTGCATACATTTTCCATATTATAACAATAAGTGTTAAGTAAGTAGGAAAAATTCTGCCATCTGCGAGCTATTCTAGCGTGCGCTCCAAGGAATGTCAAATCGAACAAATGTCAAATCAAATTTTTTGATTTTTATTTTCCACCTATTATTAAGGGTGGTAAGGTAGGGCCTCAAAATATCATGCGGGCGAAGCCGCGGGTAAAATCTAGTAAGTAATACATTTTAATCCTAAGCCAATTTTTTTCATCTTTGTCCCAACTAGTTGGTCTTGCGTTGGAAGTTTGAAGGTGAAGAGTGTGATGTTAGCTTCAAGCTCCGGATAACCCTCGCTCCGCTGTTAAGTGAGCTTCATTCAGGATTGGGCTATCCGCAGCTTGGAGCCAACATCACTGCCGCCCAGATGTTTGATTCGGCCTATAACAACAATTATTTTTGGAATAAACTAAGATTATAATTTTAGGATACAATTAAGTTTGTAGAGTCTGAGTGGTTTGCCAGGTCTTACAATATTTTAAGAATGTCTGTCTGCCTGTCTGTACGTAGGGAATCAGCAATTTTGAAATTCATGCTAGTTAGTTGTAAGAGCAATTATTATCATCATCATTTCCCATCCGCATTGTCCTACTGCTCAGCATAGGCCTCTCTTCTTGTACCTATACCATTCATCTCTGTCATGTCCTGAACGAATCTAAATAAGACAGAGTTACATTGGATTTTCGGACTTTCATATTATTTCTCCTTTCTATATTTCAAACATGTATTAAGTTTCAGTATTCAATAATCGCTTAAACGCCTACATTATAAAAGAAAATTGTGCAGCTTAAAATAACCTTCACACACGTACAACGGTTCAGTACACGTTCAGTGTCTGCATTATTAATGCAGCTATATGGAGCAGCGGACTTATCTGGCAAACGTGACCAAATGATAGAACTAAAGTTTCTTACTACAAGCTGAAACTTTTGCCCTGAAAATGCGATCGTAGCGTCTTCATTCAAATCCAGAGATCGGTCGCATCGCGCCTAGTACGTGCTTAGCGACTGAAAGTTACACGCGCCTCAGCAGTTGATCGGATTTAAACCTGATTGCTTTCCGATATATTGAAACTAGGTTGCGTCTTTATTTTTTTTTCTGTTTTGTAAAGTACTCTAAGATATTTCGATTATTTTTCAGTGGGGAAAATTCATCTAAGTAACTAGAGAGGCAACTTACTAAAGCAATTTTACATCCCTAACTTTTCGGCGAAGGAAAATATGATGAGGGATTTGGACCAGCGTGGATATGGCCCAATCACACTTCGTGGGTAGGTCTATGTTTATTGGTGGTGATTCAAACAGGTAATTGTTGTGACCTACGGGTTGGCCCCATAGTAAAAGTTGTTTATCATGATGCCCTGAATCGCTATCTTTCGTCTTAATAAACCCTTTCTGAAAAAATATGTACAACAACCAATTACGTATACCGTAAGTATACCAGGTAATATTCTTCGAAACAAGTTAATTTCGATTTTTCTTGTACATATTTGAAAAGTCTTATTAAAATACGGCACCTCCTATTATTTCCGCAATCTAAGCGCCACGGTCACTGTGCCAAATATTATTCACAAAACCACCATAATACTAGAACGTGTAATCAAATCTAAGAACTAAAAAAACTGACTGTCAATCCTATAAGTCTCGTTAGTGGCTCCCCCACTCAATTATAGAAAATGTCAGCGTATGGTCCCTTCATCTATCGAATTATCGTTAAAAATAGAGCAATCCTACGCTACTACTATTTCGAACCTACTATTCTAGGGGAATAGTTTCGTTACATTTGCGTCACACTAACCTTGAAATTCAGTGAAAAATTCAGAACGTAAGGCATTCGTTTGTTCCAAGTTTCCTATCGCTGGATCTCAACCATGAAATTGTTTTGGTAACAATTGCTTGGGAAAGATGGGGTACATATTATATTATCAAGGTAAAAAAATTGTAGAAAAATGCATTTAACTCTACATACTTCGTAGGGTTGTATAGTGGTCTTGGCGCTTCAGAGTGGACATACCTTTAGTCGTAAAGTTTGGTCGAAACGGTACATAGACAAGACAAGACAAATAACCTATATGACAGTACAAGCAAAACCTGACTAAAACGAATCCATTGTTAATCCACAACAGCTAGATTTCAAAGTCTTCAAATACATTCAGTTGCCTCAAACAATAATGATAAAATCTCAAACGAGGTTACTTCACTCTCTAAAGTCGAAATATCAAGTTACTTGGTAAACATTAAATTCAGCGATTTACCTACTGTATAATGCCCGCACGATTTTATTGTGTTTTGAATACTGGAATATTCTGTTGCAAAATATTTATGCGGTTTGTATTTCATTACAACAAACCTGCATGTTTGCTTCTACTGATATGCATAATAACATTATTTTTACCGACTTCCAAAAAGGAGGAGGTACTATGTTCGTCTGTGTATTTTTTTTGTTTATGCTCATCGATAATTTTGCCAATTGTGAAACGATTTAAATAATTCTTTTTTTTTTAGTTTAAAAGAGTATACTTTCGATGTGGTCCCATCAAATTTTATCGAAATCGGCTGAGCCATTTTTGATAAATCAACAAAAATGTACATGGATGTCACATCGATTCGTGCAAATTATTCGAATTCTGTACACGATGAAGTCGGTATTGCGATGTTTTGCGAAAAATAATTATTACTCAAAATAGTCTTACGTTCAACGACAGCATTTGTATGATGCCCTAATCTAGGATATCTATGGTTTCTTTCTGCTGTTCTCCTCTGATAAATATCTATATGTTGTCGTCATCGTTTCAGCCAAAGTACGTCCACTGCTGGACATAGGATCCCGTGGTACCGTGGTTACCCAGGACCGCGGTCTTCTATCGAATTTCGACCCCATCGAACATCAGTCCTCCGTGCGATGTCATTTCAAATTGCAAATCCGCTGGGCTACGTCGGTAACTTTGGTTCTTCTACGGATCTCATTTCAGAAATTCGATCTCACAGAGAGCTAGAACATCTACACTTCGTTATCGAGTCAAAAACTTTTCATAGCACCTAGATTTGAACCCACATAACTGCATTGCAGTAAGACTTTCCGTCGCATTGTTTTTCAATTAAATTAGATCACGCTTCTATATTATTATTTCCTATTCCTACCATAATTTCCGAGTAGCGAATAGGAAGTAGGGGGAAAATTAAATACATGGAACAAGTAACTTCGATTTGATGACATAATTTATACGTTAATAGCAGGAAACACAGCCTGTAGAAGTTTCCGTCTTCTAAGGATAAAAAAATATTCACAGCTCATATAAAAATATGGAATCGAAATGCTTTGTACTAATGTGAGTAGTCGTCGGGACTTTGACTGAGATTGTCGGGACGACCGATAAAATTAAACAATGCAATTATTCCTAACAGTTTAAAAATCCATTTTTTTTGGAACTATGTATGAATCTTGTATTCTTTTAACCAATACTACCACACCATCGAATATTTCCAAAAAATATTGAAACTACCTATTTGCCATTCATACATAAAAAAAAATATAAACACAGTGTTGATATTCTTACTGCAACGAACGGTACAAAACATTGAAGCAAGCTCACACGAGTATTATTACCTCTATGCAATGATATAAAGGCAATTAAACTTGATCATCGCACTGTCCTCCTACGGTATTACAGTATATAAGGGTATTACGGTACCAATATACGGTTTCACAAGATCATAATCCATAATGAACGCTCTGTTGCGGGCTGCTTCCAGAAGGGCAGTAAAATTAAATTAACACTAAAAGCTCATTGTTGGTTCATCTTAGAAGCTATCGTGTAAGCTGCGGTATCATCAGGCATTACTCAGGAGTATCACATCCATAGCAGCTGTTAGGTATTCTGTGGCTGAAGCAGGGAAGATAAATGGAGATCTTATTTTAAGTGTGCTCTTTGTCCAAGAAGTAGGGTATGACGTCAGCGTAGCAATAAGCATGGGCGAGTTTCAGACCAGTCTCAAGTAATAGGAATTTATGAAATAAATAACAATAAATAAATACAAAGTTTTGCTATTAACATAAAGCAGTTAAACAACAGACAAGAAGGTAAAACAACTGAGGCTTAGGAAGTATCAAACAACCTCATGTTCTCGTGATGCCAATGCCATAACATCACCATGCCATGTATCTCGGGCCTTGTCAGCAGCGCCAGGTAGTAGTATAGTTGATTGAATGACTGACCGACACATTCACTGACCAAACTACCACCGATCAATCATTATTTGAAATTACAGCTTTGAGGACCAACATGATCACATCAGTTTTCATAAATAATAAATAACATGAAAAAGATCCTATCGTTTGAGAGCAGCGACACTACAGTCACACATTGTGGACACAAAGTCATACGTTACCTTATAACACCCCTCTTATAGAGAAAAAATAAGCTATACCAGGCATCCTTTTTTTCTTGTCCAGGGAAAATCCTTTATGGATACCACCGCGCCTCGGTGGCAGGCATTGGGTGGCTATGTGGGAGTCCCGCCGACTGGTCGGTATACCCATTAAAAATCCTGGAGTGTTCCACCACAGCGCTTGGTGTCGGGGCTACACGCTTTCTTTCGCACTCTTTCGCGGCCCCGACAGCGCCAGCCCGTCGGGCTCCGCCTCGAAGCTTGCGCTCTACTCTGCGTATCCTCCACTCGGGACCAGACCAGCAACTGGGCGTCGGACAAGCTATACCAGGCACCCTCCTTAACCTCTTTTTGGGTCAAGTGTTAAAACATTATCATACAAACTACCATCTCTTTTTAATATTCATTCGATTCCGCTCCATGGTGTCTGCACATCAATGGTTTGCGTAAGATGGCAAAATCGATACAGCCCGTCTCGACCGTATGACCCAATTTTATCTCCGACTCAGTACGGGGACTGTATGGCCCGGGCTACACCAAAACGATGTAGAGATGGCTGAGTAGAGCGGTATAATTCATGAGCTCATTGAAACAATGCCACATTTTTGTCAATGCCACCATGGGCAGATTGTTTCAGCTCAATATTAGACACAAACCTCTTCCCTCTTTCGTCAATCACTCCTTTTTAGGGTTCCGTACCCAAAGAGTAAAAACGGAACCATTTTACTAAGACTTCGATGTCCGTCTGTACGTCTGTCAGCGTGCAGTATCTCATGAACCATGATAGCTAGGCAACTGAAATTTTCACAGATGATGTATTTCTGTTGCCGCTATAACAACAAATACTGAAAAGAAAATAAAATAAATATTTAAGGGGGGCTCCCATACAACAAACTTGATTTTTTAGACGTTTTTCGCTCTATTTTAATAATGATAACAGGTAGATGCTTGAAATTTTCACAGAATATTTAGTTTTATATTCACTTCAAAAATAAATAATAAAATTAAAATAAAATAAATATTTAAGGGGGGCTCCCATACAGTACGGAACTTACTTGACCGACTCGTACTTGGCAGATTATTTGATCTAATCATCTGATCATTCAGGTGTTGCCGCAAAATGTCTTGGTGTCGTCAAACATCGCAGTATGGGTCTACGACACGCTGCCGGCACGTGGCACCACTCTGTCAGTTTTTCACCTGCTATCCTGCTTACCACATCTGGCTAAATATGCTACATAACGCCACATGAGTTATACGGGATCGTTAAGGATGAGATAATTTATACAGGATCCAATATTTGTGTTTAGAGTAAAACAATACATAGCTCCATTCCGGACATGATTGTCTTTAGTTTACAGACTGCAACGCTCCGGTTTGGTAGAGTCTGGACCTATCGCGTCGCTCGATTGTTATGGGGCTATGGGAACTGCGTAGGAGATAAGCAATCTGAGGTAATGCGAGCTGTGATTCGATGCGAAATGATATCGATATCGAGTGCCGTATGTAACTGTCGCAGTGCCGTTAAGTATTTGGACTTATAAATTATACTACACTAGCGACCCGCCCCGGCTTCGCACAGGTATATTTTACGTTTAAACCTTCTTCTTGAATCACTCTATCTGTTAAAAAAACCGCATCAAAATCCGTTGCGTTGTTTTAAAGATAAAAGCATACATAGGGACAGACAGCGGGAAGCGACTTTGTTTTATACTATGTAGTGATACATAATAGTAGGTACTTGCTAGTTAGTGAGTTCCAGAATGAAAGAGCAATGATTCCAGCTATTCTGAGAAACATAATATTTAAGATCTTCATTTCTCAGAGTGACTAGCGCGACTATGCCGCGCAGGGTTTTTCACTAGAATCATACTATTGGACAAATAAACATTTTCCACGCGAATGTCTCAAAAATCATAACTTAGGAAAGCACGTAACGCGCACGTTTTCATACAGCATAACCCTGCAGAACGGCGGTTGGCAACTATGTAAGCAACCCGTTTGGCGAAACAGGTTGGGCGAGGTGCAAGGCGTTGGCGGAATCATGTCGATAATCTGGCAGAAGCAGAAGAAAACTCGTTACAGCAACAGGATAAACCGCTATCACCACCAAGCACATTATTATTTTGCTGTTTTTATCCCTCCAAAGGTTGCCTGGCAGAAATTTCTCCATCCGATTAGCTCACCACATAATTTTAAGTTACGTTTAAATACTTGTCATTTTAGTTATTTATTAGGTTGCTGGTGTTGTACCGGGCCCTACTAAATTTTGTGAAGTATTAGGGCCCCTACATCTTATAACACGATCCTGAATTTGCGTTGGATTGTGCCTAGATTTTTTCCACTCATAAACTAATTTTATTAAAAGAAAGTTTTGAGTTTTAAGAAATAAAATTACTCCCACCCTATTAAAAGACAAAGAAATTACAACACATCCGGCACGGATGTCGCGTTCTTCATAACAAACTTTATAGATAAGCATAAATGAAACTAATTTACGACTAACAGAACTTAGGTATAAATCCTCTGATTAATATATTATAAAGCCGTGAGAAAAGAAAGTCTTCTCCTGCCAATAAACCAAGGCGGATGTCCTCCAATGATCACCTCCTTTGAAACTGGTCGAACGATTTCAATTAAGTTTTTAATTACACAGAAACAGTTGATTACGAAGCGCATAACGGTAGCTGTCGGGCTAAATCAATAAATAAAACTGAACTATTAAATCAATCTTATAGAGCCTTATCAGGTGGCAATAGTGTGAAATAATAGAGCTGTTTGAACGTAAACGGTTGACAATCCAATGACTTATCCAGCTGACACATGCGTAGGGTTACCTAGATCTCTATGATGTTACCAGATGGAAAATTCCAGAAAAGAAATATCAAACAGAATCATTGAAAAGTTCTGGCAATTTGTAAATATTCAATTATCATGCGGGGGCTAGTATCCCAGTGGTGCTTGGATGATGAACAAGTAGTCAACCAGGAGCAACTTTGCTCTATATTGCACGGTCCCCAAAGGAGACTTGACGACGTAACAGCAGGAGCACTGGTTGGGGAGGAATCTAGCCAAAGTAGCCAAAATAGCGCGTTTTTCGTTAATTCTAGATATCAGATATCCTGGAATCTTATCTTACTATTAAGCGAGATTTTATGATAGTCAGGCATGGCCACTAACAAAAAAAATAGTCGAGGTCATGATCAAAATCCTAACATTTTAAATATTGCTTAATGGTAACCCTATCCACGCGCACGACATCTTCCATATTAAAATTTATACAAGTACACCTTAAGAACTTCCGTAAATACATACCAGAATCGTTACAAGCATTAAGGGCCGTCAAGTAATACAACATGCTTATTCTCGGCTCTATTGTCATGTCATTAGCATAGCTTTAATTAGCATAAGTTCATCTTTCACAGCGTTGATATCTGTAAAAGGCAGTAATTGTGCACTGGTACGTGTGTAATAGTTTCCTTATAGATGAGGAACTGATGCTCGTTACCATGAACTGTGTGCTAGCCATATGGGGTGCAATAGGGTTTACACCTTTAGAGCTTCGAGCAATTTATCTATAGTCTATTAAAATTATCTATAGTCACAATGGTGCAAAAAAGTGTCCGAGCCAAAACTCTGCCCAAGATACGTAGTGTGCAGGCTTTTTAGATATTCGTAAGGCGATTGCAAGCTAACTACAACGCCGCGCGATGCCAAAGTACTCGGTTAGAAGCACTAATTATTAGGTGACATAACGTCGAGATTCGAGAAAACGGGTCATTGTGAATTATTTAATGTAAATTTCTAAGTCAGTATTATGACGGCGCTCTGACATTTTTTTACTACTTTCACTTAAGGACTGTGGTTCTGTAGATATTTGCTCGAAGCTTTAGAGTCATATTAAAAGATTCCATTAGTTATCTAGAACCCGTTCAAACAAAAAACAAACAAAAAAATGACTTCAGAGTACTGCAGACTAAAGAGAAGATTGTGACAGATCAAGATGTCGGGATCTTTACAATGAGAAGGTTCTGGATCTAACCAAGAACAGAAAAACATTTGATTGGTTAGTTAAAATCGTGGTTTTATTGATAAGTTAGTTAGTTATTGTTTTTGGTCTGGTGTTACTTAGTATCCTAGAGATAGAGAACATTCAAGCGGGTAGCTGTTTGTGAAATATTGTCAGTAAAAGGAACAATACCAACAATTGGTTAGATAAAAGCAAAATAGTTTAGGACAGCAAGCGACAGCCCTTTTTATCTTGACGTGTGTACTACAGCATTACTTTCGTTATTGCTCCGAGCACTACAGCCAATTTCCTGAGGTTGTCCCAGCAAAGAAGATAATCTTATCTCTGCGTTTCCTTTCGTCCAAAAGGGACCAATAAGCCTAAATAGGATGTATCCTCTGAACGAGGCTCTTCAGACTGACGAGAAACAGTATGGACTTTCGAAAAGTTAATTTTATGTTATAATAGCTTATTCAAAGACAGCGGAACTTTTTGATTTACTGAATAATGAGAAAATAGCGCGTAGCGCTCGTAGCGTAGTTTGACTCGGTGTTTGTCAGCGATCACCGAAATTATGCAAGGATCCGCACTGTCAGTATTTGGATGGGTGACCACGGGTGGCATTTGCCAACAGAGCGCTACCGTGGCTAGGATGACACGTTAAATTGTAGGTCCCTATTGTTTAACCTTTTAGCCATGTCAGAGGCTTTCAGGCGGCCTAAAAACTTACACCAGGGCTAGCCACCCGGCCTTTACGAACTTACTTACTATAAGAAAATCAAATCGCCAGCTTGGGCGGTAAGCTCCACTTTGGCCAACGGTAATCCAAATCCACCAACATTTTACAAAAGCCTTCAGATTTTCAATCTTACGCGATTCCACTTATTTTTTTCTTCCATGAAACGCACACAGCGCACAAACACTTGACAAAGGTTCTGTAAACAACGCCACTCATTTGCGTACGCCGATTTAAATTGAAGAGACAGGTTTGTTTATGCAAACACGTGATGTATCAGCCCTTGGAATGACAATCAGATGTAAAGTCATTACTTTACTGCTTCTGCTTAGTGGTTTAATTGTTACTCGTATGCACAATGAATACTAAGCTGAAACCGGCTATTATTAAACGGGTATAAGGGCTGGAATGGCGCGACAGTCGAGCTAAACACGCCCTGAGGCACTGCTCTCAAGTACCCAGCATAATCATGCTGCTAATTGTTTGTGAAGTTCGACGGGCTTCGTTGGCAGTTTAGTGAATACTTGAATAGTTAATTCGCGTGTTGTCTTGATATCTAATTGAAAATTATAGAACATCAGCTCATCTGCGTGCAATGCCTCTACACATGTTTAATGCAAGATTTTCAGGAAGCAAATGCTACTGGAGTTGCTGTATCCACTTACTAGGCTTGAGCAGACCTGACTTAAGTGTCTAATCTACCTTGAATCGCTGACACGAGAAGACTGTTGATGCATCTGTTGCTTCTTTGAAATAACATACAAAAATTGAATCAGCAGTTTCCTTTTGATTTTATTGTCATGAGGAAAAACTAGCTTGACACCAAAAAATAAATGGTTTATTGAACCCTCTTTAAAAGGCAACGCAAATTAACGTCCATAAACGATTTAATACAGGTAGTACCAGATTAAGAGTATTGTCATTACAAAGTGATTTTTTGCTACTTCGTTGGGACTACACGTGTGTTTTATCTTACATGTATGATTTCGTACCGCTTTTATTCTTGGTCATTCAAAAATGTTGCGTTATATTCAAAATCATTTTTAAAATCGTCAGCTTTCGTAAATAGTTCACATCGCACAGTACAAAACGGCCTTACTACGAAATCAAGGCACGAACCGCTTATTTTAGCCAGTAAACTTAACTTAGTAGATTAAAGAGAAAAAAAGTCGCTAGATATGAAGACGATATTTATAAGCTTTTAGCATAAAAATATGATATTGCAAGGACGCAGATGCGAACCAAATAACAATACAAACACACCTTGCACCGGATGCCTCATTCCAAAACACCTGTATTCACAATTGGCCAGGTAAAAGTAAAACTGTAGCCAACCAAACGTATGCATTTGACAAATTGTGATGTTCTATATGATTCTTCTCCTCCTGAGACACAGTCTTTGTGACTAGTTCAGGAGCCTATGGATCAAGTAGGTAATTCTGTAAGACTTTTATTTACGTCAAAATAAATGATTTGTTTGTTTGATTATGATATTTACCTCGTTACATTCTTTAAGTGTAATTAAAGTTTCGAACTATGGTCACAATTACTCTTACTTCTGGATAACCTTATGTATAACCCATGTAAAAGCAGACAAGAAACTGTGGTGACCTAGTGGTAGTACTGTTCGCATTACAATAGTGAGTTTTTTTAAAGCAGGTCCTGTAACAATGAGTTTTGTAACATTTATGTCATGGATTTACACACCATTGGCTTTTCGGTGAAGAAAAACACCGTGAGGAAATCTGAATACAAATAAAAGAAATTCGATGGCGTATGTGATTCACCCAACCCTCCTGGATCAGAATGGTAGATATGGCCCAATCGCTCTTCAGTGGACTATCAGAAAAGCCGTTACAGAATAACATTTACTTTTACACCTTTTGTTTAAGCGGGTAAAAGGGAAAAGTTAAAATTAAACCTGCTCTGAAAACCGTGATAGCGTTTTCAGGTCAGTGGTGATTGTAATAGGGCGTCGCGCGTCGGTTGATCAAATATTATCAGATTTCGCATCCAAAACGACCGAAGCGTATCACTGGTATTTTAAACTCTGGTAAAAAAGGCCCCCCTTTTTTGTTACAAGTTTGACATGTGTGTGTGATGACAGAGGCAAAGATAGACATGTGTCTGTTTGTCTCTGATCGTAACTCTCAAATGAATGGACCCTATTTTGAGTTTTGGTTTAGAACGTAATGTAATTGAGATGGTTCTTATACCATTTCAATATATAGGATGTCTGTGGTCAAGGATATTGAACGTTATTAATTCACACTCGTTACAATTTCGTTGTGGTTTTTATTATTGACCAAAACACTATTCTACTTCAAAATAAGGTTGCGAAACGATACCACGAGAAAGAAATATTTCGCGGTCCATGGCTAAGCTTAGGCAAAAGTCGACTCTACCAAAGCTGTGACGCGCGGAGTGAAGCGAGTTTACGAGTAAGTGAGACGAGCGTTTTAACCCTTTCCTATCTGACGGTACTAATTTGTACCAACCTATTTATCGTCTCTTAATTCCAATATCCGATCGCGCAACGTTCAAGTCTTACTGTCGATCCTTAGAAGTACCATTTAACTAGCCAATAAGATAGTTTCATTTGAAATGTGACGAATAACAGCCAATTCGTGAAGCTTACAAGTTGAGACCTGCACTGACGAAGAAGCAATTCAAGTGAGAGATTTTCAAAAAATCATAAAAAATATAATTTACGAGGTAAGCTAAGATTTTCTATATGAATTAGTCACATTAGTTTGTTACTTTTACTATTATAATATGTATTTTACATATTTTTTGTTATTTCTTTTCAAAAAATGACAAATTTTGATGAGGAATGAAAAGTACCGTCAGTGACTTCGTGTTTTTTTTTCGAGTCAGATTTGAGTTATAATGAGGGTAGGTATAAAGCGTTTATTCAATTTATTCCAGGTTTCTTATGATGGATGATATGAAACAGAAAGCACTTATCGAAGCGTGGCTCTTAGAAGACCTCCCTAACTGTAATGCGGAATCTGATGTTGAACAATCCGATAACGAAAATCCAGAAGATGTTCAACCTCCATTGCTACGGGATTTCGACACAATTTTTGAAGAAGCCTTAGAAAGAGAGCTTCATCTTAGTGACCAGACACATTTGGACAATGAAATGCAATCCTGTGATTCTCAACCGATAACACAAACTACACTTCTTACATCCAGCACTGATTTGAATGTTGCCGACACGCCAGGTATTGCAACACCAGCCATTCCGTCAACTAGTGGTTTGTCTTCAAAAAAAAGACCTGAAGTAGAGCGAAGGTGGAAAAAATGCGATAGGCAGACTCGTTTACCAGAATATTCTGATGACGCTGGAGCAGTCGAAACATGTTTTGCTGAATGCGAAACGCCAACAGATACATTTTTGGTCCTCATCGATTCGATATTGGATAATATCGTGTATCAAAGCAACCTTTACGCTACAACAAATGACAAAATACTCAATTTGAAGAGAGATGAGCTATTGGCTTTTATAGGTATCAACTTTTATATGGGTTACAATACAAGACCAGCTTGGACTGATCATTACTCCTCAGCAACAGATTTGAACAATGCCCTTGTATGCAAAACGATGAGCAGGGATAGATTTGCAGCTATACTATCTTGTTTGCATTGTAATGATAATTCGATGATGCCCCGGAACTGCAAAGATAAATTATTCAAGCTAAGACCTATGATAGAAGAGTTGAACCGAAAATTTCGAGAATGTTATCATGGATCAAGAGAATTGAGTGTAGATGAATCGATGATAAAATTCAAGGGAAGATCGGCTTTGAAACAATACCTTCCAATGAAACCGATAAAACGTGGTTACAAATTATGGTGCTTGGCAGATCAAAGAGGATTCATCAAAAAATTTATGATTTATCAAGGCAGAGATGAAGAAATGACAACTAAATTTGCTGCTTATTCTCTAGGAGAAAGAGTTGTGTTAGAGTTGACGGAACAAGAATGGCACAAGAACAAGGTTATATACTTTGACAATTTCTTCTCGTCAGTTCCCTTACTGGAGAAATTATTGACTGAAGGGACTTTTGGGTGTGGAACTATCAGGTCTAACCGTAAAGGACTACCAACAAACATGAAACCTGAGAATAAACTGAAAAGAGGAGAATATGACTACAGATTTTCAAATCTAGACATTGGATTTTGGAAATGGAAAGATAATAAAATTGTACATTTTGTCTCGAATTTTCACGGAAATGAGGAAGCCACAGTAACAAGAAAAGAAAAGGATGGTTCTAAATCCACAATAACGTGCCCCAACGCCGTGAAGGACTACAACCAATTTATGGGAGGAGTAGATACCGCAGATCGTCTTCGAGCATTGTATTGTGTAGATAGAAAGTCTCCAAAATGGTGGCACCGCTTATTCTGGGGCATGCTGGATATAGCATTTGTAAATGCATACATTGTGCATGGCCTTCTGCGAGACAAAATGCCCGTAAAAGACTTTCGAAGATCTGTGGCACAAGGCCTAATGTCAAAGAAGGATCCTCCAATGTCGAAGAAAAAGAGATTGTCAAGAGATCAAACTCCAAGCCCATGTCAATCAAAGTCAAAGCGCCGCAAAACGGGATTTTCTACCCTAAAAGATGTAAGGATGGGTAATAGAGGAATCCATTGGCCTCGCTTTGAGAAAAATAGAGGACGTTGTGAAGTTTGCAGTATGAAAAATATTCAGTCCAAGCCACACTCAAAATGTTCTCACTGCAATGTATTTTTATGTCTAAATGAGAAAAAAAATTGCTTTTCAGAGTATCACGGCATAGAAGTTTAGTAAAAAAGAGGTAGAATTAGAATTAAAATATGTCCTATGTTTCTACAAAAACCTGGATATTTTGGTAACCAAAAGTCACTGACGGTACTAAAAAGTCCAGGTTTTGAAAACAATACCTAGATTACTATTAAAAATCTAAAAAAAATATATGTGTTTCCTTAAACAGTACATAGTACGAATTTAATACCAAAAATCGTTATTTATCAATTTATCATATAACAGTTAGGAAAGGGTTAACCCGTAAGACGATTAAAGAAAAATGTCATATTTACTTAACAAAAAACAAAAGGCAGCGCACATGATTCCCTTCGCTGACGACAGAGTTATGTTTCCGCTAAGCAAAAATGGCATTCTTGCAGTGGACTTAAGGGCGACGAGGCTAAACCCAGCACCGCTCCATTCTGCTTTGGTAGAGTTTGGGCACAGATTAGATAACAGTTATTACGTATAGGCCGCATTAGGTCAAACGCAAATCTATACGGAATAAATAATAAAAAAAAGAAGGTAGGTACTTTGCGTGCTTCGTTTAGTATCGCACGCGAACTTTGTCAAAGGAGTCCGACCACCTGGCAACCCAACTTATATTGTTCCACACAATTTGTGGAGAATTAATCAAATAAAAGAGAGCCTCGTGGAAGGACACGCGATATTAGAAAAGTTTCAACTTCGCAGTTTCGGAGAGAGCCACTTGAATATTCATTATTTAGTTGCGTATCTAGCGGAAGGCGCTAATTTAAGTAGGAAGTATTAAGGTGCCTACGAAATTAATTAAAAACCACGAATTAGTGAAAAAGTTTGCAATTAGCATTTATTTAGTTACGATCTCTTTATGAATCCTGAAATCTAGTTACAACTAGGTTCTTGTTGCGATTTATCTTGGGTAACAACCTAAACGTAATCTTATGATATGCTGTGCACTGGACTGAAAAAAGTTACAAATGGTGATGATGAGGACTTGGGAATATTGAAACCTAACATTTTTAACAGACTTCCAAAAAGGAGGAGGTTCTATGTACGTCTGTATGTTTTTTTTTGTGTATGTTCATCGATAATTGCGCCAATTGTGAACCGAATCGAAAAAATATTTTTTAGTTCGAAAAGGTATATATCCCGAGGTGGTCCCATTTCAATTTTACAGAAATCGGCTGAGCCGTTTTTGAAATATCAACAATAATGTAAACAATTCTAGCGAAATATTCAAATTTTGTACACGATGGAAGGCGGGAAGGCGGCCATGCCATTTTTTACGAAAAATAATTATTTGGTGTACAATTCAGATATTCCATCGAGTACTCTAACTTTTTAAGTGAGTTTTCTAAGTAACTTTATAAACAACAGACGAATTGTTTATTTTTTAAACCGCGAATTCTAACTATCTATGCCTACCTACTAAGTCAGTTTAGAATGTCTCTATAAAAACTATTCACGGCATTGTTCCAGAGCTGTATAATTAATTTACTGGTAGCTGATTAGCCCAGTGGACCGTGAATCGGATCATTATTCGTCGTGTTCACTTGCCTACCGGATTGATCAATTAATTTCAATAGTTTATTGGCTTTCAATAATAGATTACACTCGAATTCCACTGAATGATTCATCGTCTTTTTTATACTAGCCATAGGATGTCCACTTCAACAGTGGACATAGGCTTCTCGTATGGGTTTCCGAGAAGATCGATCGGAAGCGGCTTGCATCTAGCGCGTCAGTACGGTCTTGATCGGATCTTGCTGGTGGATTCTGCGCTGCGCTTGCCACGTACGTGGTCTCTGAATGATTTGATCTGATGATTATAATCTGATGTTTTAAGACACAATTTTTATGATGATCTTCATAAAATTGTGTGAAAGAAACAGCCGAATCTAGCTTTTTACGCTCCCAGTCAGAGCTGAAATTTCTATAAATGAGAGTTTCTATAAATGCACCATGACCGAAAATGAAACGAGAGGCCAAAAAGATGATCCCGGTTCTTTTTGTTCCCTTACAAGGTCTGTGCCCTGTAGCAGGACCTACCCTATAGGTATACGGCAATGGTAGGAATCACAAAAAAGCTGTATTATGATCAGAAACAATCTCATTAAAAGTTGTATATGTACTGTAAATAAAAGTGGCCCTGGTCAACTCCCCTGGCGAAATCCACGGCAAACACTATCCATAAATGTTTTTCCTCGATACTTGAAAAAGTTGCAAAGCCATAAGAAACTAATTCTTCGAACTGATTCGTTGATCATTGTAAATCGTTTATGGGAAGTACAAAGTACATCATTATTGTACTCGTGGGCGTTAACAAGTTAATAAGACTGATCGAAATCAAAGCTATTTTGGCAACTATTTAAGGCTATTAAGATAAGCTATTTAGTTTAATGACAAATAATACAATCAAAGTTAACTCGTTACCTTTTGCTATCAAAGGCGTTGTTGCGATAGTAAACGTAATGAAGTCATTTATAAAATATGTACTGGGTGTGCCTTTAGGCGGTATTCTAGTCAAAATATCATTATACTCATCATTATGACCTACTTTTGCTATAGAATTAACTTAATCGTGAAAAAAATCATCAGATGTAGGGTGTCCACTGCTGGACATAGGCCTCCCTCCCCCATGAACTTCCAATATGAATCTGTTGAAAGCGAGTGTTCCAAACAATTTTATCGAATTTAAACGAACATCTTGTATAGAACAGCTGTTTATTTTTTTGAGATTTTAAAGTTAGTTACAATAAACATTGGTCATAATGATGAGTACTACGATATCCTAGAACATTTCCGTCGTCTATGGAAATAGCTCGTAAATATTCGTAATAGTTAAAATCTCCAAACCGAAAATACCCAACCACATTTCCAGCTTTATATCGGTGAAACGAAAACAAATAAAACCGTGTTTTCCTCAACCGTTTCGGCGCAGTTTTCCGAATTTCGCTTTCGGCTCCCGATCGGCTGATCGCTGTTCTGGTAGACCGTGTTCAATGACAGAGGATTTTTGACATTTTTAACAGACTTCAAAAAAGGAAGTTTAACAATTCGACTTAGTTTTCATATAGAAGTCATCCTTCTGCGCGCAGAGAAACAAAGTTGTTGATACGGTTGCGTATAAAGAAATTAAAATTTTCTAGTAAGTAAGTAATAACTTGACATTTAATGACGTTCCGAAATTAAGTAACGTTCCACACGGTCAGTATTTGGATGGGCGACCGCGGGTGGCATTTTCCAACTGAGCGCTACAGTGGCTTGGATGACACGTTAAATTGTAGGTCCCGGTTATTTAACCAAATCAAATCGTTTAGCCAAATCAGAGGCCTTCAGGCGGCATAAAAATAACTCTGACACCAGGGCTAGCCACCCGGCTTATACGAACTTACTTTATTTAATGACGTGATATTATAATGCTTATTTTTTAGTAAAAATCCGTAATTTACCTATCTCCCTTATCGGTGGGTAATTTCAGAGCAGTTCCGTTCTAATTAGTAAATTATTATTTGACGACGCAGACTTTTTAATGTTTTGTTTTTGTCAAATAAAGAAATATATTTATTTGTATGTAAGTAAATGTTACTAATATTATGAATCCGAAAGTGTATTGGTCGGTTTGATTTTCTTGCGCAGCATTAGACAACGCAATGGAACAACCGGATTTTCGCATGAATATAGTTTATTAAGGATCAGAGAGGTAGTGTCATTTTTAGGGTTCCGTACCCAAAGGGTAAAAACGGGACCCTATTACTAAGACTACGGTGTCCGTCTGTCCGTCTGTCACCGGGCTGTATCTCATGAACCATGATAGCTAGGCAGCTGAAATTTTCACAGACGATGTATTTCTGTTGCCGCTATAACAACAAATACTAAAAAGAGAATTAAATAAATATTTAATTAAATATTTTCCCATACAACAAACCTGATTTTTCAGACGTTTTTCGCTCTATATTAATAATGGTAACAGGTGGATACTTGAAATTTTCACAGAATATTTAGTTTTATATTCACTTCAATAATAAATAATAAAATTAAAATAAAATAAATATTAAAGGGGGGCTCCCATACAGTACGGAACCCTCCGTGCGCGAGTCCGACTCGTACTTGGCCGATTATCTTAAAATCATGCGGTGGAAACAGCGACACGCTAGTCTCATCTATAAAATTTTGCCGCGTCGGTCTATCCATTTTTAACACCGAAACTGCATTTGCCCCTCACGTAGCAAACAATGCTTCCCATCCTAAGCAAACCCCCGACAATCCAACAAATTAAAAACGATACCAACAAAGACGCATAAAGTCCAAAAGGAGCCAAACAAAAAACACATGCTCGCTTCACCGGTGACCTCGGGAACACCTGTGTACGTCAGGTAGATTTAAAAATAAAAACCCGTATAACTGGATGCAGTGTCCCGGTGTTGGGCGTTTATCCCCTCTTCGAGAATGGATGATGTATGGATGGATGCGCTTTTTGAGATAAGAATACAATGCGGAGCGTATTGGGGTATTTTGTTGGCCACGTCTCAATTTTTAACCCTTGGGATTCAGGTTTTATTTTTTTGCTATCGTTTTAAAATCAAGAGGTGGTAAATATAAATGGTAAATAAAGATAATTGGAGGATTTAATTCACTATACATATTTGTATAGTAATTATTTTGAACCTAATCTGATATTTGTAATTTAATTAAATTGTATTTTTGTTGTTTAGTTGATATTTCAAAGCCCCTAGATTTTGTTTTGTTTTTTACTTCGACTAAGACTATTTTTGCTTACCATAACTTTAGCTATAAATTCTAAACAGTAACAAACATCAATGGAGATTTCGCATAATAATAAATTCAAACCAGCTGAAATATTTATTAACCTAGTTGCTATACTTTAAAGAACTGTATAAAACGGCATACATTTTCGAAAAATATTTGAATTTGAACAGATTTTCCATAATTCAACATTTAGCCCACCACGATATGCAAAAAATAAGGAAGGACTACATAAGCATTTTCAAAGACTATTTTAACGATTTGAATTTTGAATGGAGTGTTTCCACAGCTCACAACGATAAGCTACAAAAAAAGGAGGGAGAACCACCTGAGTCATTAACGCCCATCTCGTTAGACTTGCTAGGAAAATTAAGGCCTGCAATGTGAAGCCTGCTGCCTTCCTGCCAATTAAGGCTTCTAGAATTGCTAGCACTTGAATTTGAAGGCTTAGACCAACGGTCGGCAACAGGCGGACTGCGTTCCGTTTGCCGACCGCGAAAGGCCGAACCTAGGACCGCCAAATATTATAATGTGTTGTACAGTTATTGCAATTCTACAGTTATTCGTATTTGCTGTTCCTCTCGAGAACCGAAGTATAGAAAACTGGCTCAAGACCGTCGGTGTAATTTCGCACATTAATCTTCTTGTGTTTTACTTAATCTGAATTATATTTTAAGCAAAAACAATAAATAAATAGCACTTAATTGTTATCAGCTGTTTTTTTCTGGACCTCGTTAAAATTTTCTCACAGTATTCGGACCCCACCTAAAAATACTTGCCGACCCCTGGCTTAGACTGTTCTCACACACATTCCCATTTTTTTTTATCCAATACTGTCCCACTCCTGGGCAAAGGTCTCCCCCATATCTTTCCAATAGACAGACAGACAGACAGACAAAACTCTTTATTCATAACCACAAACAATATGTACACACTAAGAACTAAACATGATTATAAATTGGGGGCCTTATCACCCATGGCGATTTCTTCCAGGCAACCATAAGCAATAGAACTTTTTAAAATACATTCGCCCCCTTTTTTGACCACTTGTTTGCTAAAACTCTAACAGTGGGCGAAACTCTACGAGGCCACTCCTTGAGGGGTGAGCGTGGATAAGTACTGGGAGAAAACAATATAATGTTGAGGATCATCGACACGACGAAGAAGAAGAAGCGGGTGAAGAAGTATTTAAGGGTGTATTTTCAGTAATGGCAGGAGCAGTGGCAGCTGTATGGACAAGTCGGGTTAAAACATTAGTTAACTCTTTATTGTACACACCAGGTACAGAACTGAAAGAAACTAGCGCAAGACCTCTAGAATCTTCCATAAATTGTCGAAAAAAGAAGGAATGCGTGCATGTAGCCCCGTCACCAGGCACAGTGGTGAAACACCCAGGGTTTTTAGTGGGTATACCGACTAGTCGGCGCCACAAAACCACCATTTTGAACCACCTGCCATTTTGAGGTGTGGTGGTATCCATAAAGGATTTTCCCCGGTAAGAAAGGGCTTATGCTCTGCAGTGGTTTGAAATAACCTGTCAATAAACACGTCAAGCCACATCAAGCATTAGTTCGACGAACAGTTTGAGCCGAGATTGAAACCCACGAGTTCTATTTTTAAAGAATCAGAGCCGGAAACGGCCGGTCGGCCGGTTTTCCGTCCCATCTTGTCCATGATTAGAGGTAAAAAGTAGGTCGAACAATTATTTACTTAAAACATTTTGATAAAATGCCTTTGTTACTTTTGGAAATCGCTAGAGAAGGCATTTATTCAGTACGTTTAAACTGTTCTTACAATCAGATATGTGATGTGTACTGTGTAGATACATAGCGAGGCAATGAAACAGTGTGAAGTGATTAAATTGCTTTTCGGTCCCAAGACTTTAATAGTAGGTCAAACAATTATATTATTTACATACAAATTCTTATAAAATACCTTTGTTACTTTTGAAAATCGATAAAAGATATTTATGAAGCACGTGTGTACTTATAGGTTGTTTTTTCAATCACATTTAAAATGTGTAGTAGGTATAGATACGTAGCGATGAAATGGTAAAGATCCTGATTTTCCTAATGCTAAGTTTGGGAATATATAGCAGGTAACAATAGGAATATGTATATTTATACATTCTAGCCCAGACCATAGCCCCCTTTTTTGGCAGTCGGGAAGTAATGGAAAAGAGATTGGCATAGAGCCATCGGAGCCACGGAATATACAGCAGTTACCTACTCGTACGGCTCATAAAACGCAGTTTTACACAGATGTATTTTTTGCTATACAAACCGTTAGCAAAAGCATTAATTATTCTGCAGCAAGATACATACAGGTGTATTTAGGAGGATATTTAATTATTACTTCTACGGCGGACTACCAAATAAGCTGAAAACAAACAGGTTTTAAAGTAAAACCGCTATGTCGTTGCCGGTCCGGTAAGAAATAATGGTCTGTGTTGCTACTTGCTATCTAGACGATTCTGTGACGATATTTTTAAAACATTTATATGTACCTATTACTTGCAAATTGTCTTAGAAAAAGTGTAATTACTATCAAGTATTGTTGAGTTTGAATGTGTAAAAAATAAGTTTCAACATTTTTGAGAACGATGTTAATTCTTCACGATCAACTAAGTACGGCGTCTCTACAAAAAAATCCTTAACATAAAAATCCTTTTTTAGTATTCATCGACTCGATTAAATACCTATAGTAGTTCAATTTAAAATAACACCTTATATGTACATATAACGAATTAATGTCAAGATTTTCAAGACAAAATTGTCACATAACTGGTAACACTAATTGAAATAATATAATATGAATTTTGTATCAGAACAATACCAGAAGCTGTGCTAAGGTACCGTTAGACGCTTGCGTGGTAACTAGCAACAATGCATTACCGAAGAAGCATTTATCTTATTCGATAGGGTACGGGACTTATCGATAGCAAAATTATCGATATCGATGTTTACGTCACGCAGAGTATTTGGGTCAAGTGAATAATTTTTTAGCAATATTCTGCAGAGAAACTTTTAATCAGAAACAATTTTCAATCGACCATTATTGTAAGTCTATAAACCCGATATTAAGTTCTTTATCGGAAATCGAAAAATAAAAGTTCATAATAGAGACCTGAAGACTATCTAGGGCAGTTTTTAAGCCACCTGGAGACACGTAACACGGCAAAACAGTCAACATAACTTCAAAAACCACATGAAAAGATGAAAATCGATGTTCGTAGAATCGTTCCAGCTCTATTTTTTTATTTGTACTAAAATGTAGGTCTCAGCTGAACAAATAAAAGAATTTACACTTCACTTTGAGTTAAACGTTTCGTGAGCGACCGTTGGTTTGGTTTGCCTTCTTAGGTATCGAAACTGAAGCCATATAAGTAAAATTAAATGAGAAATGAGACACCGAGGGGTAGTCGCTAAGGTTGACAAAGAAAGGGGTTAGGAATAAATATACACATTTATGTACCTAAGAGGTATAATATAATAGTAAGTCCATTTTACATTATGTAGAATTATCTTAACTCCGAGTTGTAGGCCGAATCATACAAGTCGGCGGATGTGAAGGTAGCTACAAGCTGCGCAATATCCAATCCTGACTAAAGCTCACATAAAGCTAACTGCACGTTATTTAATATTGCGCAGCTTGTAACCAACTTCACATCTGCCGACTTGAATTATTTGGCCTGTATAAAGTAGTAAACTCCACTTAACGCAAGATGGACTTACTATTATTGTATATATAATACATCGAATGTACAGGTTTGATTCTGTAATCTATAATATGAATAGGTTTTGTGCTAATTTACATACACTAAACCTTTTTACTGTAGACAACAGAAATCAAACAAGTAATTTTGACCCAGTCTTTTCATTTTGAAAGGACACGTTCAACCTAGTAACCTTGTCTAGGTAAACCTATGAGCGATTACAGGCTATAGATGACTGTCAATCATTTCGATCACGACAGTCAACAGCAAAAAGGTTATCAAAATCGGTCCATTATTTTTAGAGATATCGTATTTATCTCTTGTCTGTTCTATTGTCACAGACAAACCCACTTGGCTTTCAAATTAAACAGATTTAAAATGCTAAGTAATTTATTAGCATAAATTTTAGTTTTAGTCTTTCTGTTTTGAGGCGTTGTTATTAGTTTATCCTACTTATGTACGTCATATTATTATCATTCGTCGAGGCGATAAAGGTAACCTAGAAATCCAGATAAATTAATCGGACAGATACTCGTTGTTCTTGATAATTTGATAGCGTTTGCGTAGGCGCCTTATCGAATTGAGATTTGAGGCAATAATCAAGGATCAAACCCATGCTTGCCTACGGTCTCTAACTGTTCTAGAAATTATCAAGTCCTTACCTACTTAACAGATTAGGTTTTTCTTCAATCTATCTGACTGTATTGTTTTATAGTCGCCGCGTTACCAACTGAGTCGTGCGGCCATAAATCATTTCTCTATGTCTATCTCGCTCGCACTGGCGGGTCTTATGGAGCCGCATAGTGATGTGCGTAAGGTGGTTGGTTATATTATAGGCGCATATCGACAAGAATAAAATCAGATAGAAATATAGAAGATAGTATTGTGGCCCTGAAAAGGTAAGGCCCACGACACAGTTGGTAACGCGGTGACTATAGTAGCGATGCGATAATGCCAGCCCCGGTTTACAAAATTATAACCGTCTTACCACAAAAGTTTTACGCACGCTTTAGACAATGTTTACCAGTACAAATTGTACAGTTAAACAGTGTATAAAGCGTGTTTAAATCTTTTGTGGTAAGGCGGTTAATGTCTACATTGCATAAGACAGAGCAAAGCACAGCAAGGAGATCCAATTTATTATTAACTTAAAAAAAAACATCTTTATACGTCGGGGTCTGAAATAAAATATCGTCAGTCTTACCACAAAAGATTTAAACACGCTTTAATCACTATTTAACCGTGCAATTTATACTGTTAAACATTGTCTAAAGCGTGCGTAAAACTTTTGTGATAAGACGGCGTATGTTGAAACAGCAGCGAGTGTTTAGTTAGGTAACGCTTGTAACGTAGGTTGAGTACAGGTAAGTAAGTGATAAATATAGAAGAGAAGCAACGGTCACTACTGCCAGTTTTTCGATGGGTGATCGCAATAGATGCCATTTAGAACACACGATTTATTTGTTGCTTAATTGAGCTCCGGGATTTTAGCACGTTTAGGCCATCAAGCGGCTTAAAAACTGATACAAAGGCTAGCAATTCGGTCTATACCAACTATTTGTACCACTTCACTTACTCATCGCAAATGGAATGAGTAACATTTACGCCAAAGTGTAATATAGACACCCGGAAAAGACGCGCTAAATTGTAAATTATGATTGGTTAGCAGTAATCGGTTAGCAGGTAGAGTTTAGCTAAATCATCATCGTTCTAGGTCATGCTTTTTGCGCGAGTGAGCGGGCGAAGGTTCACGTTTTTGTGGTAAAACGCTTTTTGCTGATGCAACGGCATTGGCTCACCTTGTGGCTAGGTGAAGTAACTTCATTAAAGTAAAGATTTAAAACGGGGAACTGTTTAAATGGTCAGCTGAAATTAGAAGCTGGTCAGCAAGTTAGGAAAAAAAAAATTCATAACATCTCTTGGGAAGCTGTTAAACTAAATGATAAGTAAGTTCGTATAGACCGGGTGGCTAGCCCTGGTGTCAGAGTTTTTTGTAACTATATGATAAAGAGTAAATCGACATATAAAGAGAGAGATAAAGCTTTTAAGCTATTTGATATTTAGATTGATGGATTAAAGAATAGCTCGTATAGGATCTATTTATCTTTATGCATCAATGTCTCATATTGTCAATGTTTGTTGAGCCCAAAATCACTCTAGATTTCGGATTTAATCTGGTCAGATTGTACGAACAATACAATACATACTATCTCGACTAAACAAAAACACTTTCGAGATGACAAATCAAAATAATCTAACTCTCTATAAGTTTTTTTTTGACTAACGTAGAAAATCCAATTCTACATATTATTTTAATAAATCTAAATAGGTATCATCTTAGATCTAATCTAATCGATTTGATATCCTTGTTTCTTCTTTATTGATAACTCTGCAAGTTGCTGACAAACGTTTTTGATTACGAAAAGTGTTTTTGACAACAAAAAGTAAACTTAAAATGAGAGTGGACAAAAAGCTGTTTTACTGCTTACCGTTTCAATGATACCCTTTAAACCGCTGATGAACGGTTATATCATTGCGTCATGTCGGCTTGCTAATGCAGTTTCACGCATACAACCGCAGTTATGTTGGTTTGTATACGCGTGTGACGGTGTGACGCTGCCATTATTAGATAGGCAATGATACATTTCAAGGGCGTCTCCAAGCGTAACTTCTCGATATAGAATTATCGAGTTATCGGTGAAGGAAAACCTCGCTTTCTAAGAACTTATCATGGGAAGCGCTTTCTAGTACCTACCCGACTAGTCAGTAAGTTACTCGAGCTTAGCACATTTGTTGACACTTTGTGACCAGAAGCTTAGACACTATTAGACAACCAGATATTTAAGGCCTTGTAGGCAAGGTAGGGATGTTTCTTGTTCGTGTTTTACTTCTTAATACGTGCTCTATTTTAGAGAAAGGGTCCCGCCTCTTGTCTTTCAGAAACTGATCAAAGTAACCTATATGTACCTATATAATAATATGCCGTAGCAAAGTTAAAAACTGAGATAGCTTTTATCTAAGGCGGCAGAAATCTTGAGAATAGTTTAAATTTTCTAAATTTTGCGAAAAAGACAAAAAAATTCGGTAACCCTAGCCAGTCTATCACAAAAACACAGTAGCAGCGCCTTTACTTTAGAGTGTTATTATGCTATTTTTGACATGTAACTGCTATGTGATATATTTATTAATTTTAAATGGTTATTGCTGACAATTCTATTGCAGATATTTTATTACAGTATATCTGACATCTTATTTTTTTAATACTGTTTTTTTAATGTAATGTACCGAATTTTTAACTAATTTATTGCAATTTTTTTTTTTAATATTGTATTTTTAATGTAATGTACCGAATTTTTAACTAATTTGTTGTAAAATTGTCCTTAATAATTTTGAAAGTCAATACTTAATGATTGTTATTTCTGACGATTCGTTGGACGTTGCTTGTAGTATATTATATTGTATACTAATGAATGTAATGTTCCTTACTGAAAATAAATGGTATCTATCTATCTATCTATCTATCTTTTATGGCAAGAAAAGATTAGATAAAAGCAAATACAGCCGATGATGGCGACAATACGATAAATAGTAATCAAAGAAGACTATTCTACGGTCAATACTATTTAATTAGTTTAGTTAAGGGTTTATGTACCACACTTATGTAGACCACATTTATGTAGGCTAAAACCTAGGACAGGATAGTGAGCTATCATCTTTGATTACTCAAAAAGGAGCGGCCCAGCCTGAATAGGCATCGAAAAAATATAGTAGCAACTCTTTTTACGGCTGGAAATGATAAGATAGAAACGATGATGAGTTTGTGCCAGCAGCCTAGAACCAGGCTCCATTATTTTGAGCGTCAGTCGGAGCCAGCTCTGCTCGGGCTGGCTCCGATAGACGCACAAACGCCCCACGTGGATCGTCAGTACAGGACTTACTGCCCGGGAACGAATAAGATGATAGGATGAATATAAAATAACTTAGTAAGATGTTCGAGCAAGACCATTTTACTGTCTTAAACGTTCCGCGCAACATTTTCGATGTTATGAAGCTATAATGCCGACGGTACTGACGTAAATAACTGTAAGCATCGCATGGCGGGAGGCAGAGTAAAAGAGCAACAGTTAGACACAGTAGCGCAACGTCACATGTTTGTAGAGTTAACGTACTTTGTTACGTAAAATGAAGTTCACTGTGGACTATGTCGATTGTCAAACTGTGTATCATTTGGTCCATAAACGTTAATTATCTTTACTTATTAGAATGGTGGCAATTACCACCAAGTGGCATCCCAACTCGGTCCGGTCACTTGGCAGGCCCCGAAAGAGATGGCGCGACGGCCTTGACACCTTTGATAAGAACTGGTACTATAGCACAAAACCGTTAAATCTGGAAAGATCGGGGGGAGGCCTATGCCCAGCAGTGGAACTCGACAGGCTAACAACAACAACAACTTATTAGAATATTAGAGCTGCTCAACTTTGTTTGTCTATCTTTAATAGAGTTTGATCTTGTCGGACTTGGTAAAATCTATATTACACTACACGGTATTAAAGGCCTTGAAAGTGTTATTTGCCATTATTTTATTACCTAAATCCTATTATACCGCAGATTGTAGAGTTGGTGATCTATTGGGGAGATTTGGGGATATACTATACCTCTATAACGTATATCTTAATGTATTTTTTTATCTTTTTTCAAAATTCCGAAAAATTGTGTTAAGTTTTTGGAGCCAAAACAGCATCAAGGAACATTTTAGCCGCTTTGTTTTTGCATTTGTCTGATAGCATATGTATCTCGAAATCATAATTCATACCTTTATATGACTTTACTAGGGGCTTCGGGGTCGAAATGCACCGCGTAGTAGTGAGTCTCTGATAGTATTCAGGAATATACTATTTAAGTAGTATAACCCTCATTTAGAATAGCGATCAAGTGTGTGCAACTTCAATTGACTTGAACTACAACTTTGTGACAACCGTTTGTGAATCCCGCGTCGGTTTAAAATCGCTGACTGAATAAACTTTTCATAGAACTTCAAACTCGTTGGATAAAATATGAATTATCCCTACTGTCACTACTAACACCGGGATGTATTCCAAAATAGCCGTGGAACGTTCGCGCGGCTCGAAAACTAGAGATAACGTATATCGACGCGTAATACCCGCATTGATAAAATTCGATCATTTACCCGTATTATTATGACGTATTATTATTTTGTTTCCGCAACTTTGCGTGCGTTCAGTTGAAATGTGTAATACAATGGATAAGAGAATGCTTGATAAGAAATTTTGAGCGCTACCTGGTAAATATTAAGGATTCTAAACGGAGATCCGTGTTGATACATCTGTCAGGCATGTACCTCTGTGTTTTTGGAAGATACCTGTCATTATATATTTGCATTAGGACTGCACAAGATTGGTTACAAATACAGATAAGTATATCAACGGAGTGCAAGCGTAGCGTATAAGACGGTCTAATCACAAGGTGTACAGGCGACCTCATTCAACATTAACATTCAGTCATAACAGAAATCTATACGACAGTCTTGTGTCTAGCAGTGGAGTCCTTATGGCTGACATGATGATGATGCTGAGAACCGGAAAAAATGACGAGAATAATATCTATAACCATAAGTGACTTATTACATAAATGAATAACATTTTTAGACGTAGAACAGTTGGACATAGACTATCATCATCACTACGAACAAATTTTACTACAAGACCAAGCCTGAATCACATAAGATACAAACTATACTTTCCGACAGACAACATCTACATGAAAAACTACACTACATATTCATTTTCGCCACACCGTCGCTTACCATCAGACGAAACAAAAAGGACTTATTCACAATAAAAAAAAACTATTCACTGCAGACCTTTTAAGGTTGCAGTCAATGAAGATACAACCAAAATCACACCATCGCCGTATTTGCACAAGAAACGTACCCTCCGAAAACACCCAAGGGTGTAATAGTGACTGTTATTTATACTACACCAAGGGCGCCGGGCGCCGGTGACCGCCCTATGTGAGATCACCCTTCATGTAACGTCCAGAAAGGTAGGCCTACATAAGGGTGTGGCACGCCTAGGGTTACCACCTGACACCTGACAGGGCATTTGCGAATTTGACAAGCATCTTAATTCTGTTCTTAGTTAATAGCTTTTGTGAAGGTGTTCTGAACGGTCATGTCACGGGCTAAGATTTATCGCTAAGCTAGCACACTCTCACCGCAATAATCCAAAACTCTCTCTCTCTCTTTCTCTCTCTCAAGAAGCCTTGAGATAGGTAGCAGAGTTTGGCGTACAAGTATCTTAACATGCAATTCTTAGTAGCTTTTGTTAATGTTAAGAACAATCTCATCAATCACATTCGTAAAATAATATTAATACACTCTCACCAAGCGATCTGAGAATCCGAAAAATTATGGAGACTCGAGAGTTGAGTAACTTTTGAACAATCTTCTACCAGTCTATCCTATCATTAAACAGTAATTTTAAGTACTATAGAGTGAGAGAGATAACATCGAATGGTATGTATACGAACCTAGCAATTGTGTAGCGAGTTTGCGAGAGTGTAATGCCGGTGTAAGGTTATAAGGACGCAGACATTCGCACGGTCAATCGTCGAGCGTTGACTCATCGAACAACTAAGAAAGTTCGTCTTCTAACAAACTTGTAATAATTCTGAGCACAAATAGAATATATTTGATACTTTATGTACTATCACTGCAAGATCAGTCAGTCTTCGGATGGGTGACCGCGGGTGGTCTTTACAACTGAGCGCTACTGTGGCTCGGATGACACGTTAAATTGTAAGTCCTGGTTGTTAGAGGCCTTCAGGCGGCTGTAAAACTCTGACACCAGGGCTAGTCACCCGGCCTATACGAACTTACTTGCTGCAAGATCGTTCTGGGTGCAACCCGCTTCCAACCGGTCTTATTAGAGCTCTTTAGGGGAGACAGACGTCCTATGGCTGAACGAACGAACTGATCATTAAGGTTACAATATTCCGTAGCTAACTGGACTCTACTGATTTCTATGCATTTTTATGAAATCATTCCGTAGCTACCGACGCGTATTCTGTCGCATGGCCTGTCTAAGTATATCGCTCGACGACACTGAAGTCTGATGCTGTAACGTTACAGTTAGCGAGAGGAGAGCTGTGACTTGCACATGTGTCACACTCGTGATCGGGTGCTGCTTGCGGGTCGCCGGTCTGCTCGTGGCATTTTCGCAGTGCACCGAAACTACTAACTTAGGCTAATATTTAAACTAACCCATCTCTATTGTCAAAAATCAAATAATTGTACATTTTAGTTAACAAAGGGCACATACCCTGGAGTCTGTGGTTGGTAATTTTCCAATAAAAAACATACTGTTAGCATCTCAATTGGACTTTAATCACTCCTGTTTTCGCTATGCAATACAGAAAGAGAATGATATTCAATAGCTGAAAAAGTAGTCTACTGTTTAATATAATTTCATAATATTACTGACCTTTCTAACTGAATTCTAGCATAACAACCCTATGCTCAGCTGATTGGGACTCACACACACCCATTGTTTAGACTGTACGTATTATTGATTTTATGCTTCTGTGTGTGTGTGTGAACAGGTGTGAAATGTACACTGAGATTGTTTATGAGTTTCCTATATAGTACTATATTTCAAGTTTTGATACACAGCTGGCTTTATAGGTCAAAATGTTTTTGAACTTTATTTCAATGTGTCAAATGCAGCAATCAAGGTTGTTTCCCATTTGTGTAAATTTAGTACTCATTGTTTGATAAACACTAGGTAATTCACAAACAAATATGAGTTTTAAAATTGGTGGCACAAGATTTATTATTCACTGAAATGGGGAATAGGAAATAATCCAGCTGAATATTGTAAACATTTACTTACTTAGGTCATTTGTTTTTAATGAAACATTGCGCAAAAGATTACTAAATTACTTACCAACAGCTAAATTAATATAAAATAAACAGTAGACACTTTCCTGTCACATATTCAAAACAATACTAATTATTATGAAAAAGAATGAGCCATTTGTATGTCATTAATATTTTTACTTAGTAAGGATGGAATGAGTAAACATACAATAGTGTACACAATTTTATGCAGAAAACACATCTTTGTACAGGCAGAACCAAACAACTAGGTGCTGTGTAATTAGCTAAAAGCTGCATGAAATCCCCAGATAGTGGCTAACATCACAGTCGCCAAAAAGTTTGATTCTGCCTATAAACTCTGTTGTAGGTTTTGTAGACAACTCTCACTACCACAACAGGTATTTATGTCATACAAGTCGGCAGATGTGAAGTTAGCTACAAGCTGCAAGAAACCCAATTAACGTGCAGCTTTATGTGAGCTTCAGTCAGGATTGGATATTGCGCAGCGTGTAGCTAACTTCACATCCGCCGATCATACAATGATTCAGCCTATAAAGCATCTTTTATTTCTGGTTGGGGGTGATAAGATTTCCACTGAAATAATGCTTGAGGTGATTTGGCCCTGCCTGGGGTATTTTGTATCCACTGAGGTTTTTACTAGACAAATAACACCATTGGAGCGGCCTATTCCCAGCAGTGGGATAAAGAAGGCTGTGGATGATAATGACGATGGGTGTATTTTGTGCAAAATTATCTATCTTGAGAGTTCATCAAAATCACACATTTATTATCAATATTGAGAGAAATGAAGCCACTGTCAGTCAGGTATGACTTTGGATGGGTGATCATTTGTGTGCCGTTAGCAACTGAGCGCTATCATATCTTGGACAATAATGTTAGATTTTCTTAACGTGAATAAGTCAGTGCTTGACCAAATCACCTGATGGTAAGCAATGTTGTGGTCGAAGATGAAGCATGCAGACTTAAAAGATACCTATTCACTTTAATCTTGAAAAGCCTTAGATTACATATATCCCTTAGGAAACAGGAAAGCAGGAATACTGTTCAATTCCCTGGTGGTACAAATCAGAAATGTTGAGTCAAACCACTTCGGACATAGGTACGTAGATTTTTGGGAGCTGGTTGAATTCACTGTTTAGACATGTGAAGTGGCTAAAAACTTAAAGTATAGCCTTCTGATGTTACAACACAGTTAACAGACATCACCCCTACATTAAAATCGACAACAAAGACTAATGTTCAAGTTTTTACATGGACACAATTCTTGAATATCAACAATTTATAGGTATTTTCACAGTTTGTATTAATAGACAGATTGTAAGCGCAACCAATATCAGGTAGAGATAGCAGTTTTAGGTCAGATAAAACTACAGCACGGTTAACACAGCCAATGTTAGTAGACTGTGATAAAATGTAGCTGAATTGTAGAAAATATTAATAAATATCATAAGGTACATTACAATGTGAATCTTTTGTACAACAGCGAAGACTTTATATCTAGCACTGGGCAGAACCAGCTATTAATAAATAATGATAGCTGTATTAAGATTTTTCATTAGGGGCTAATATTCCTGAAAATCAAGCATAAGCTTATGTAGAGCAGATTACAGCTTAAAACATTGTCCATGAATATAGGTATGACATTTACAACCAATACAAAACCTTAGTAGAGTTCGACTCTGCAACAAAACTGGAGGAAATTATACAATAATTAGGCTCTATGTGTTATAGACCAATAGTTAGCATAGTTTTCTAGCTAAACTAAATGCTTACCTTAATTCCAGAGCGCCCCTGCTGTTTGAGCAGCACATTTTCAGGCTTCATGTCGCAGTGAATGATCCGACTTTTATTCAGCGCGTGCAAGCACTGCAGCAGGCTGTGAGAGAACTTGCGCACCAGCTGCAGCGAGAACCCTTGGAACTTGTTCTTCTTTATCAACTCATACAAGTTGATCGACAACAGTTCAAAAGTAATACAAGTGTGGTTCCTGAACGTAAACGAGTCAAACATGTGAATAACATTCATCGTGTTATCCTTATCTTGCTCTCGCAAGTGCTCCAATATACGGATCTCCTCTTGAGCCTGACGGTGGAAACGTTTCTCGTTCCTCACCATCTTCAAAGCGACATTCTCGCGCTTCTTGTGATCGTACGCCTTCACGACCTGACCGAAACTACCCTTCCCTATCACTTTCAAAACCTCATATCTGTACGCGATGTGATCGTGAGGGATGTGGATATAGGAGCCCTGTTCGTTGTCGTACTCGCAGTTATTCGGGAAGCCGACTAGACCGGGCCGCTTCTTGGCGTTCGCGCCTATGAAATACACCTGGGGATAGTCGAATATCTCACGGTGTTCGTACGGAGTGAGTTTGTTCATATAGAGCTTCATGACCTGCTCGGGGCTGGCGGCGGCGGCCGGCGGGCGCTTGTCGGGCGGCTGCGCGTTCGCGGCCGGCGGCGCGGGCGGCCCGGGCTCCAGCGGCGGCAGCGCGCCGTCCCGCAGCAACGCGCGCCCGAACGCGTGCGCGCTCCCCAGAGGCATGTCTCCGGTCATGGCCGTGCGCCCGCCGCCGCCACCGACGCGCACCTCGCTCGCCGTGGCCGTGCTGCCGACCCACGCGTGATCGCACTCGAACACACCACTGCACCTCACTGCACTTGCACTCGTTGACGGCGCCACCCTGTCACACTGCACCACATTTCACAACGACCGGGAGGAGCGAGACCCACGCTTCCACTTATGAGGGCACATTCCGTCTCGGCGAGGATACGATGGAGCCGTGGCCGCGGGTGATACCGTGCGACGCGAACGTGAAACGCAAACAAAGACCCCTTCCTTGCAGGCCGAGTGCCGACCCGACGACAGAACCAGAGAGAAAATAGAAACGGTCGCCAAAGTCATTGAACCGTTCGACCGCGCGGAATGCACGAGTGCGAGTGAGAGAGTATTGCTTTCATGTACTTCGAGAGAGTTCGCTAGATGTCGCTACCAGTATCGTGACTTTTTGAAGTGTATTATTAACGACCCAACTCAAAAATCAAGACCATCCTATACCGATGGACGACGGACACCACGTTTCGGCAGTATTTCCAGTCTAGCTTCTGAATCTAATTTCACGTCCATTATAAAACTTAGCAAGGATGTTCTATACAATATTAGCTTTTTTAGGACAAAAAATAAAAGAACCTAAATGGTCTGACTTTGTGAAAATTAAGGTAAGTTAAATTAGTTCGCATTTTTGAAGTGAAACTTCTAAAAAACACAGTTAAAAAGCTTATAAAATGAAGCTATACATTCAGTATTTTAATTATTTAAACCATTCATTAAATTACAAAAATATTTGGCACATCTAGGTCATGCATAAGTAGAACATACTCAAATATTACCGGAATTGAAAACATCGTAACAAAACGAGAAACCCTTGTAACTTTGTTGTGTACGTTCGTCGCGTCGCCGTCGCATGGCGTTGTGGCGTTACGGTGAACTAGCAATAAATAAGATTTTAATCAGCAGCCAAGGTACCGACTATACTTAGTAAACTGGAAAACTTATGAAAACCGAAGTGGTGTCTACCAAGTATCAAACACTTTTAGTTGTACTAGCAGAGCACAGAGCAGTGTCGCCAACGTAACAAAATTAGTAAAATGGCACACGGGCGACCTCATCTACGACGCTTCTCTTTTTGCATAAACTCTACCGGCATCCTTCTTTGATATTATGATAGTTTAAGTACCTATATATCTCAATTTGAAACAGTAAATGAAATCAAAACTGTGTATTTAAGGGGTAGCTCCCATAGCTACATGTAAATTGGGGATGAAACATTTTTTTCAACCCCACCCCCTCATGTGGGTTATCGTTGAGTAGGGATTCTACAATGAATGTAAGGTTTACGCAACGATTTTTTGTCACATGAAATTGTTGAGATATTGTTCACAAAGTTGAAAAAAGTGTCCCTCCCCCATTAATTTCTAAATTATGCAAGACAGAATATTTAAACTTTCTGAGTTTGTAGACTGCATCAAAAACTTTCCTTGAAAATAATAAAAAGCACTGTGGGATCATATCATTTTGAGTTATAAAGGAAAATTGATTTTTTTAAACAAGCACATAGCTCAGAAGTCATTGACTTCACAAACACAAAAAAATTTCATACTCAATTACGTTTTTCTAGTAGTCAACCATTCGTTAACATTGCTATTTTATCATCATTATTATCATCGTCATCACCTACGGAAGCCTAACTTACGAGTGTCTCGACACGTTGTTTTGTAACTGAAATTGTGTACTATGTAGAATTATACTATGTCTATGCATAGTCATTTAAAATAAGATTAGCTTAGTAAGTAATTTTTAAGATATTCACTTACCTAATATTATAATGTTTTGCTATGCCCTACTAGGCAGGGTGTATACTTAGCTTTTAATCTCTTAGCTCTGTATATTATGCAAATAAATATATTCTATTCTATTCTATTCACGCACTTGACAACTTATTTTTACCTGTACGCTTCGCGTGGTATGCTACTGCTGTCAAAAAAGATGTTTATAGTATTTACCAAATATATGTATTTTATTACGGCAAGTAACAAATAAAGAAATAAAGATAGGTACTTACCTATATAATAGCGTACAGCAAATGTAATTAAGTAATCAAAATGAAAGATTTTTATGGAGTTAAAGATTTTTAAAGCTTTTATTTCAGGCATACAACCTATATGAAAAGACATCTGTTGTCAAAACTGTCTGAAATGTATTGAAACTTGACGTTTGTCAACTAAAAATTTGGCAACAGCTGTTGAATCGAGATAACTTTCATGTCACTTTCTAACTCGTGCTGTATTATTTCAATGTATCTCTTTCAGATTATCTCGATCGATCACATTTTCTCTGTGAAATCTCTGTGGCTGTGCCTGTCGCGCGTTACGCGAGTCGCCAAATAAAAATGGGTAGGTTAAGATTCCATCTATTTTTCTGATATAGCAACATTGAGCTGTATAGTGAAAGTTTGATTGATTCTTGATATGGCATGTCTTTAGTTAAGAAACGATTTCAGAATATGTTCGCGCTCGCTACGCTCACTCCACTTTAAAAAGGGTAATTGCATAATTTTTCTGCTTACTTCCCATCTCAAATATAAAACTGCCTTTTGTCGGAACAAGACTGGATTTTTTTATAACATGAGCCTCGTCGTGATGAGAAGAGGCTTATGCTCAGTGGTGACCTTAATTTGTGGCTCTGCAGAACCGATATCGAGCTCGTAATTTACAAACGAAAAGACAGATTAGGTTCAAAGATCTTTATTGTGTATCACAAGAAACATTTTGTCTCACTTATGTGATAATCTTAAATACTACATTACAGTAACATGCACATATAGGTCAGTGGGCTATTTAACTTCTGTATGAGCAATTAACAATTTTAACGTAAATAAACCAGTAAAAGTAAATCAAAAACGTCAATACAATATGTAAACAAAAGGCACGATTAAAGTAGTTAAGTAGGTAGCATAGACAATTTATGGGTACACACATATTATTCAGCAAAATTTTTAGCCAACTAAAAACATTTCTCTCTTTGTATAATATAGGTATGTACTTAAATAAATTATTCCATTACACAATACATTAATCTACAAAATGAAATCAACAAAAATAAATACACTAAAACGGAAACTACTAATTAAAATATATTACGTAAATGTAGTTCCTAAAGAAAGGGTAGTTGCAATAAACTACTTACGTTTATCCATACACTAACAACACTATGAAAATTTGTCAAAAATATGTGATTTCAATTTCTTTTTAAATACCATAGCAGACTTCACTTCTCTAATACTATTCGGAAGTTTGTTATAATATTGCACTCCTTTGTACAATATTATTCGCTGGCCATAACCAGTTCTAGAACTCGGCATAGTTAGGTTGTTGGCACACCGGAGTCTTTTTACCACATACGAGGCTTCTCCCTTTTTTTTAAAGGTTAGTTGTGTATGTATTTTCTTATTTAATATTTTTCTTATCAGGATACACGTGTTATAAATATGTTGTTGTTTAATGTTCATGATTTTTAGTTCTTGATAAAGCTGTTTTGTAGGGGTTAAATAGTCATACGAAAAAAGTACTTTTAAAAGTTTGTTTTGTTTGGTTTGCAAGGCATCTAAGTTCATCGGAGCTGCATTGCCCCAGACTTCTATTAAATAGTCAATATGCGGTCAAGTCAATATATATAATTAACTAGGGTATTGTAAATTGTATATTTAATTGTGCGTGGAAGACATCCGACACATTTTCTTATGGCACCGGTGAGAGAGATTCAATTCGCATCAATTTCTTGCATTGCTATTGTTGTCGGAAAGGGTCTTTGTTAAATGTTTTTATCTCTTTGTACTGAATGAATAAGATCCATTATGCGGTGAGTCATCGTGTCTCAGAGATTTTAGATTGTTTCCGTCAAAGGTCAAAAGTCCATGCCTTCGGTAAATGTGAAGACAATCTTCGTGGTGGAAGATTATTTTACAAAAATATTCGAGCGCAAAATTTTCAATCCTGTTTCTCATTTCCTAAGATTACAATAATATTACTATAAACAGATAGGTATGAAAGGGTGCGACAGTGCCACATGTCGCGCAGCATGTCTGGCGTCAAATGTTGCCAAATGGATACAAGGTTTACAGCGCCAATAGTGATGTTATATAAGAGCATTTCGGAACGCACATAGAACTGTCAACATTATAGTTTGGGTCTATCATAATGCATGTCCTTTGCTTTTGTCTATGGTAACAATGTCGCTACAGTAGTGCCATCTATCGAACACATGTCGAAGAATAGTTCCGTCATCCTAACACACCGCACGTCTTTTTCTTCCCTTGTTTTCTGTCAATTTTTAGAATCGTAATCTAAAATAATTCATTATAGTGGTGATAATTCTTACTAAACATTGTCGGGAAAACGATTGTGTAATAGTAAATCACAGTGAAATCTTGTAAAACACGTTAGTGCTCTTGCAGTCGGTGAGTACTTATTGTCATTTTCAGAACTATCTTTTGCTGCGATTTCATTTTAATTTTTGCGAGTGGTTTAGCTCTGAGTGGTTTGCAAACTTGTTGTAAACTGTTCTTTTTTTGTCCATCGCTGTTGCGAAGCATCCGAAGAGTTAACTTGGACGCTGCTGCATTATTTGATGTATGTTTCAGTACTGTATCGAAATCTACTTTCGCATTACAAATATTTGTATTTCAGCATCGATACACTAAATTCGTTATCATTAAATAGGTAGGTATGTATAATACACGGACGTGATAGCACGCGATGTACTAACATGAGCGTTGAGATACGTCATGTCATGTTATACCTAAATGAACCTTTCAAGGTAATGCTAGGGCACCCAGTTTGGATGTGGTATTGTGTAGACACTTCCCTAACAACGCCTGTCCAAGGCCTATGTACGTATATCGCGTCGACTGGCCGTCTGCCAGTGCATCAAACAACAACAAAATACTTGCACTTTATCACAGCAAAATTTGATAAAATGAACTCCAACCTTTGTTTATTTTTTTACTCCTTAATGAGTCATTTCATTTACTTTAACAAGGTTCTACAGTTGATCTCTTCCAGGTCTGAGTCATAGAGAAACATTGCAATAATAAGCTTTGTGTTATTTGTTTGTGTTTACAACTTAATACCTACCTACATGTGTCAGAATGTTATCTACATAATAGGATAAAGAATAAATCACCATTTATGCTAATTATAGAAGTTCTATACAAGGATTAAATAGGTATCTTCTAGGTAAGCGTGTTACATCCTAGACCGCATATCTGCTTAACATCAGGTAGTGTGTAGTCAAACGCAAACCTATTCGAAATAAAAAAAAAAAAAAGATTATCCTGTTGCCTATAGGTATAGGTATAAATATGACAAATTATATTTATGATTAAATTAGTATGACAAATGTATCCTGTGATATAGTTAGAGACCATCCCAGAAAAATGGAAATTAATACCATACTATATATTAAATAATATGCATTCAACAGTCCGGTATAATAATGGGTGGTGAATGCAATACTTTTAAGTTTTGCAGGGTTGTGGTAAGGATGGGCTTGGCTTACCCCTGTGCTTCCCTATAGTCAAACCGTTAAACTCAGACATCGCCTGCGCGGTACAGGGGCGCCGGGGGAGACGACACAGGGGACTGAGACAGGCGCGGGCAGCGGGTCCCCGGCGCCCGCACCTGTCTCAGTCCCCCTTTGTCGTCTACCCCCGCGCCCTTGTACCCGCGCAGGCGATGTCTGAGTTTAGCGGTTTGACTATAGCTATGCCCGTGAATGAATGTATCATATGGAACTCGTAGTTAGTTCAGTGTGAGTTATAGCTTATGACCCAAGCTCGCTTAGAATTTAGGTCTAACATAATGGTCACCCAAAGAGTACAAAACTGCATCCTAAAACAAATATCAAACACGAAAGGTCCACGAAAATGTTGGTGTGCCCATGGTGAAAGAGGAAATAGATTCTCATGGAGCAACAGGGCTGGAAAACCATCCAAACCCCCTGGCAGGTCAATAATGTACTATCCCTGAAACTATAAGTCGACTCAAAAAGCAGCAGGATAATTTTGATAAGGATTAACAATGGTCCATAAAATAAATGAGCTAGCTCCACTGGACGTTGCACTGTAAACACCAAAAAGAACGCAGCTCATCTGCATATAGTCTCATAGTATAAAACAAAGTCTCTTTCCGCTGTCTGTCCCCATGTATGCTTATATCTTTAAAACTACGCAACGGATTTTGATGCAGATTTTTTAAATAGATAGAACGATTCAAGAGGAAGCTTTATATATATAATACACCTGTGCGAAGCTAGGGCGGGTTGCTAGTAGTCTCATAAACTGATTGCACAATCTAAACACACAAAAATAAGACCTTTTTTTCAGCAGTGAACTGTTACGGTAACATAACCATAGTATGTCATCTTTTTCATGGGTATGGTATCGGCCGAATCAAACAGTTAGTTTTAGATTTATGAAAAACTCAAGATATCTGGTACTAACATACAATGTATAAAAAATTATAAATTCAAACTTCAACTAGCTAGTCGATCCATTGTTCTTCAAAGTTGTGTTCAGAAAACTGGTTCTTGCTGCAAAAACTTCACTGAATAGTTAAAAACTACATCTTTACTTCTTCATTTTTATTTCTATATGATGAACAAAATTAGTTTAGGTTTACTATGGGAAATATATTGCAAAAAAAAATTGCTGCTCTGTACAAAAATTTCATTTATTTTATGTGTTCCTAATAGTCAATCACAATTATTTTAACACAATTACAATATACACAGTAACAACATTACTGTTATTAATGTGTAAGTATAATATAAAGACATAATTTATCATTATCACTTTAACCATGTCTATTACAATAACATAACTGCACAAAGGTCTTCATAAAATTTTACTTTGTGGGTTGGCAACCTACTCTGCACATGTTGGTGTATTGTTTCTCATAGAACTCTTAATTTTCAATTAGTTGTTAGTTTTGCAAGCTAAGTGCCTACCCATAGCCACTTTAGCTTGCTAATACCTTGGCCTATCTATCCTTGCCTATCTAATATCGCAATTTAGAAAACCCTAATTACATAATATAATATGTACTTATTCAAAATAATGATGTGTTACAATGTTCTTGATCATTTAGACAGATAGTCATTAAAAATATTAGAACCTAGTTAGTTTGACGTCATAGACCATGACAGTGAGATATTTTCTGTCTGTGAAGGTGCTAGGGGTGTCATAAATTAGTTTTATTATATTTTCCATACAAATATCTATGAATTATTTATGATTTCCCTGGGTGATAAAAGTTTCTAAATACACATAGACATACTCGTACATTTATATATTTAGAAATTGAGCCCTAGTTATTGCTGTAGTAAGATAAACATATTTTGTGGATTATTACACCACTAGCTTTTACCCGCGGCTTCGCCCGCGTTATATTTTGATTTTGGCTAATGTTTATGTCGGCTGCGAAACCTAACCTAAGCGACAAACATCAGAATACCTTAGAGGAATGCTTTTGTTGGTTAAGTTACGGTTGGAGTGTATATACAACCCCCCTGTGTATTCCCGCCTTGACGTGGCGGGGGAGGTCTAAGGCAGCTGAAAAGGCGGCGCTCGAAGTCTCCCTCTTCTTTAGGTCTTTCCCCCAAGGCAGCTTAGAGGCCGGCACTCGTTGTTCAGCCGCTTTTAACTAAAGCAGCTGAGAGGATGGCCGGTAGGTTGCCTGCCTTATGAAGAGTGTTGCTTCTGAGGCGGGCTGCAGTGCCGCTCTTGCGACGTTGCAGCCGAGGATTAGGGGCTGCGGTGGGATGGAACTGGTTGTGTGGGTGCCGCCACCTACCCTACCTTCCGCTAGGCCGTCAACCTGTTGGCAGACGCAGTGGGGCTGCAGGGGAAGAGAAGTGTCAGTATCGCGATGGCCGTTCTCACTGCCCTCTGCAGTTGAAAAGGCAGGCGCTGGGCTACTATGACTGACCCTTTTGCATTGGGACCAGGGCGTTGGAATGCTGTCCGACGCTCAGTGCTGGTTAGTCCCGAGTGGTGGATGACGATGTGTCTTGTGCTCAGAAACATTCCGTCATTATTGCGGGAGCGCAAGCTCCGTTATGGAGCCCGAGTCTGGGCTAGCGCTGTTGAGTGCCGCGAAGGAGTGCGAAAAATGTAGGAACGTCCTAAACTTGAAATGACAGGTTATTTCTGGCGCTTAGACGGCTGCTACCGCGGCCCGCTCGCTTAGTTTTTATCCTATCCTACGGGGACTCTTAAAGTTTTTGGGATAAAAAGTGGCCTTTGTCACTTTTCGTCTTTCAAACTATATTCATGAAATAAGCCAAGGCAATCCGTTGCTTCGTTGCTGAGAAAAAGTTATTGTCTTATCCTACGGGAACCGCAATTTTTTCGGAATGAAAAGTATCCTATGTCACTTTCCGTCTTCCAAACTATGCCCACCCCAAAAATCAAGTCAATCCGTTGCTCCATTGCTGAGAAACAGTTATTGTCCTATCCCATGGGAATCACGAATTTTCTCGGGATAAAAAAGTATCCTATTATCACTTTCTGTCTTTTAAACCATAGGTATCCATACCATTGCGGGAGCGCAAGCTCCGTTATGGAGCCCGAGTCTGGGCTAGCGCTGTTGAGTGCCGCGAAGGAGTGCGAAAAATGTAGGAACGTCCTAAACTTGAAATGACAGGTTATTTCTTGCGCTTAGACGGCTGCTACCGCGGCCCGCTCGCTTAGTTTTTATCCTATCCTACGGGGACTCTTAAAGTTTTTGGGATAAAAAGTGGCCTTTGTCACTTTTCGTCTTTCAAACTATATTCATGAAATAAGCCAAGGCAATCCGTTGCTTCGTTGCTGAGAAAAAGTTATTGTCTTATCCTACGGGAACCGCAATTTTTTCGGAATGAAAAGTATCCTATGTCACTTTCCGTCTTCCAAACTATGCCCACCCCAAAAATCAAGTCAATCCGTTGCTCCATTGCTGAGAAACAGTTATTGTCCTATCCCATGGGAATCACGAATTTTCTCGGGATAAAAAAGTATCCTATTATCACTTTCTGTCTTTTAAACCATAGGTATCCATACCAAAAATCAAGTCAATCTTTTGCTCCGTTGCCGCGTCAAAGAGGAACAAACCAACAAACTTTTCGGATTTATAATATTAAAGTAGGTACGATGATTCTGTACCATAAAGGTAGAATAAAGAAACATGTTAAACCTCTAATGATAGTAGATTTAAAAATATTTTTAATGTCAGACAAAATGACGGCCTGGTATTAAACGTCATAGTAACATGTGGCATGCAGAGGGAAAAAAACATTTTATCTAATTTTAATGTCAGTTGTCAATTTCAATCCATACTTTATTTCCTCTTCAAGGGGACATAATGGTGGAAAAACAATTTGTCCCCTTGCCATGCTACCTGTGATTTATAAAAGTCTACAGACAATGTCACCTGTCATCTAATTAAGTTTCGCTGTGACGTTTCATTAATCCATATTAGCGTCATAGAGGAATTAATCACTTAGCGTCTTTGTGATAGTGGCGACAGTTTTGCTTTCGAGAGTTTTTGTTCTGTCCTACAGGAACTATGCAATTTTTTGCTTAACGTCTAACGCTTAGTATCTAAAATTCGACGCGCTAGGTTTTGCTCTTGAGTCTCAGCAGTTCTTTGCGCTGCGTGATGCTCGGCATCTAAAAGTCGCCGCGCTTGACTTTCTCCTTAAGTCTCAGCATCTCTCTGAGCTGCGTGACGCTCAGCATCAAAAATTTGACGCGCTTGGTTTTTTGCTCTTGAGTCTCAGCAGTTCTTTGCGCTGCGTGATGCTCAGCATCTAAAAGTCGCCGCGCTTGACTTTCAACTTCAGTCTCAGCAGCTCTCTGAGCTGCGTGACGCTCAGCATCTAAAATTCGACGCGCTTGGTTTTGCTCTTGAGTCTCAGCAGCTCTTTGAGATGCGTGGCGCTCGGCATCTAATGTCAAACGCGTTAAAGTGTGCTCTTCAGACTCTTGGCTTCTAGCAATTTTCTTTACGCGAGCTCCGCTAGAACTACGCGCTAGATTCGATTTGCGTTTTGTAGGCTACCTATTAGAATGAAAACTACGTAATTAAACTGAAAAAATACATGTAACCTTCTCTAAAGTTTACAGGAAAAGGTTGATTGACTTTGACATTTGCAACTTGAGCAGCCTTGAATGGGCATTGGGCATAGAGAATGTAATTTGGAAAGTCAAGATGCAAATTACCATTTGTCATGGTAGATTAAAAGTTTTTTCTTCTAAGATTCTAGCCAATGCGTTATCATTCCCCCTTTTCAACCCTTTAAAACTATTTTTTCGAATCAAAAAGTAGCCTATGTCCTTTCTCAGGCTCTAGACTATCTGTGTACCAAATTTCATTCAAATCGGTTCAGTCGTTTTAGCGTGAAAGCGCGACAGACAGACAGACAGACAGAGTTACTTTCGCATTTATAATATTATATAGTAAATATATAGTAAATATAGTAATATAGTAATATAGTAATATAGTATATATAGTAAGGATAGTAAGGATTACATTTTGTGGATCTCTGATGGTGATGTGTATAAAGTATTCTTTTATGATCCAGTACAAAACCATAATATTTAGCCTGCTTTTCATTATCATTCAATTTTTTATGAATTGATTTTCTTCTGTTCTTTCTTTGTATCTTTCTACAAAAATAATCAATCATTTTATGGAAGAGCTGTCGTCTTTTAGCTAAGCAAGTCTACTGTTGAACATTGATTTCGTCTTCATTTTCCAGTTTTTCTTAGTAATCTAGAGTGTAAAAAAATAATTGTACATTACTAAACAAGGGATTTGGAAGAGCTTTGATAGTGTGAAATAGCAAAATTAATGAAAATAAAAGCTAGACAGCCCTAGCAGACAATTACAGATTTAAGTTAGCTTCCACATTTTTACTGCCAGGAATTTATTTCTGGCACTCGGCCATAAAAAACTGATCTCTCTTATTATTTATCTCATATATTTACAGTTCTCTACTGTAAATGAGTTGTCTTTAAGATTTGATTTTTTTTAACGGATTATACTACTATAGATTCCGCACGCGAGGCGATTTGATGACATCCATGAATCGGTTTTACACCTCTTCTTAATAAAACCGATGGGCAAAGACCAAGGAAATTATAGCTACTGTAGTTATGTGGGAGTCTCGCTGACTAGTAGTTGTAACCACTAAAACCTTGGGGTGTTCCGTTCTGCGCGTCATAGGTCTGCGTTACAGGGACCTTCGCGCACTCTTCTGTAAAAGAAGGAACTACCGGCCTGGCGGATCGAACCCGTAACACAACAAATATTTCAAAGTCAAGCAAGTGCACCACCGAGCTATCGAGTTATTCTATCAGTCTTACACCTACCGGTATTGTTACACCAACCCTCTATAACTTAGACGAAAAGGGACAAGTGTTTACTAGTCATATCGAATTACATTTGTTGTGGAAACAATATTCTGAAATGAAAAAAATCAGCTTGTAAATCAACAAAACGTCATGAATGTTTTGGAATGAATGTTTGAGCAGCTGCTATTACAGATGCTTCACGACAAAAGCTGTTTGTAATTTTGAGTAACACGTCATTTATTACACTCATTCAACAAGAAACCAACACTGGAAATCTCACAAAGTACATTTGAATAAGTCATCATACTTTTTAGGGTTCCGTACCCAAAGGGTAAAAACGGGACCCTATTACTAAGACTTCGATGTCCGCCTGTCTGTCTGTCACCGGGCTGTATCTCATGAACCGTGATACCTAGACAGATGATGTATTTCTGTTGCCGCTATAATAACAAATACTAAAAATAGAATCAAATAAATATTTAAGGGGGCTCCCATACATCAAACGTGATTTTTAGGAGTTTTTTGCTCGCTATTAATAACGACAAGAGGAATGGGGCTCCCATAGTGTACGGAACCCTTTGTGCGATTTTTGATATATAGGAATTAAAATGCGGTATCTATTTCAAATGGTTATTTGTGGCTCCAATCAACCATCGAAACGAAATTCTAAAATATTGGAATGTGAGTTTTTTAACTTTTACTCGTAATAATGTAAAGTAACATCGAGTCTATGACTCTATCACTCGTTCATCACATAACAGCTGTATGGTCTTATAGCGTGAAAGTCATCTTGTCATCACGCTCAAGCCTATTTACTTTCCCAATTCAACTGAATGAGATAGCAATATTTAATTGCTACATTACGCAACAGAGTTCTATTCCAAGTGCGATCCTTTTCCCTTTCATCAAATTGGCAGAATTTAAATTACACCTTTCGGATTTCTTTTACAACAATTTTTTATCCAGTCTAGGTATAATTAAGTATAACAAAAAGCAAAGTTCCTTGGCCATTCTCACGCTACATTTAGATTTTAATACTGCCTATTTCAGTTTTTTATAGCACACAAAAACACTTATTTTACCTGCTTAGCTTAGGCCATGACTCAGTTGTTATCAAGGACCTTCTAGGAATTAAAACAAATGCGATATGAATAGAATAAGGTTGGTATAGATAGATTATCTGATTGTTATCATTATATCAGACGTATAGGGCGTCTACCTGCGGGATATAGATCCCCTGTAGGTTTTAGTAGATTTTATTTATTTAAAACTAGCGACCCGCCCCGGCTTCGCACAGCCAGGTGTATTATATGTACATGTAAACCTTCCTTTTGAATTACTCTATCTATTAAAAAAAAAACACATCAAAATCCGTTGCGTAGTTTTAAAGATTTAAGCATACAGGGATATAGGGACAGAGAAAGCGACTTTGTTTTATACTATGTAGTGACGAAACCAAAACAAACAAAACAGTAATTTCCTATAGAACTGGTTGGAATCGGGTTGTGTGCAACTGTGCAACGCGTTCGCAGGTTTATAAGCCGCGCCACACAAGTTGGCGGATATGAAGTTAGCTACAAGCTGCGCAATATCCAATTCTGACTGAAGCTCATTTAAAGCCGAACGTTGATTGGCTATTGCGCAGCTTGTAGCTAACTTCACATCCACCAACTTGAATGGCGCGGCCTGAGTGACTTCACCAAAACGTAATCTAAAGAGAAGTTACTATAGGTAGGTATACATATGTATTTAGTAGCGTAGAAACTGAAGCTTATGGCATACGTTGTTTCACATAGACTAAAGCAAATGGCATTTAAAATACTAGCTTTTGCCCGCAGCTTCGCCCGCGTTTATCACATTTTATTTTTCCGAGATAAGAGTAATCAAAGTGAGTTAAACCATGCCAAAAATCTAGGTTTTACGTTGTTCTGTTGCTGCGTGAAAGACCACTTTTGGATTTATAATATTACCAAGGATAGCACCACAGACGAATAAAGTTCTTGTCATATTAAGACAGTTACTGTTTTGTAAAATTTTTACCTTTCTTCTTTCGCAGTTGGGTAAAAGCAAACCGAAGAGTTATGGTTTTTAAACTTCATTAAATTGAATAGAATAGAATAATATAATAAAACGATCTAAAAAAAGTTTAGGTACAATTCGAGTACATTACTAGAGTGATATTAGTACTTAGTACACTTAGTTTTTTTTTATGTCAATGACTTGAACATTCATGTCGCCGCCTTTCACTTAGGTACGTATTATTAGTTTGAATTGCGATAAAAGATAACACCAATAACCTTATCATCGATTTCGTTTAACCAAAAACGTATCTGGACATTTATCGGGCCTTGTTATTTAGGGCTATTTGCATTTATTCATCGTACTACACATAATATATTGAAGGCGTAATTTCTTGTGACTCACTCTACATTCATAGTTCATACATCGTTTTCTTGATAAGGTAGTAAGAGTAACTAAAGATTTGCTAAGTATATCAAATTGGACCGAAGGGATCAAAAATATGCCAATGTGTTTATACAAAAATCCCTTCAGTTATCGTCTCAAAATGCTTTAAGCTACTAGTGGATATAGAAAAACATATTTTACTTGAGTAAATTAAAAAGAAAGAAGCCGATTTTAGCTTAGGACGCTATAAAATGTACTTTTCTATGTTGAATTTGAAGTATCCATCTATTTTGAATTTGCATTAAAACCTTAAAGATATCTAGCCTATCTATCTATATAGAAGAAAAATATCATTTAGGTTGCAGAAGACCTAGCTTCTGCAACCTAAATGATATTTTTCTTCCGCGATTTCAACGTGTCATAGCGTAAAAAGCATTTCTTCTTCTTCTTCGTGTCGATGATCCTCAACATTATATGATTCTCTCCCAGTACTCAGCTACACTCGTTCCGCCGGGGGTATAATAAGCATCACTACATACAATAATTATGTAGTACCTGTAAAAAAAAGTATGCTTATATCTTTAAAACTACGCAACGGATTTTGATGCGGTTTTTTAAAATAGATATAGTGATTCAAGAGGAAGGTTTATTATGTATAATACACCCGTGCGAAGCCGGGGCGGGTCGCTAGTTTGATATAATTAAAATATCTCACTATCTCAATGTTTGTTTGTCGAGTTGCATCGGCCGTGGCGACGGGCTGATAAATAATCATAATTATATCAAACGATTAGTATCTCTCGCGATAAGTCCCGTAGTACAAGAGTAACCTAAATGTTAGTTATAGTAGCCGCAACAGAAATACATCATCTGTGAAAATTTCAGCTGTCTAGCTATCACCGTTCATGAGATACAGCCTGGAGACAGACAGACAGACATCGGAGTCTTAGTAATAGGGTCCCGTTTTTACCATTTGGGTACGGAACCCTAAAAATCAAGACAGAATGTTGTGAACAAACAAGTGAGGCCGGGAAAACCACGCCTCGCCGTGTACAGACACAATTACACACACATACACGTACAACGAAACTACGCCTTGGCTCGTCAGTCGAACTATGGCGGCGCAACACTGACGCACTCACCACGTATTAAAAACCGGCCTCACTTGACTGTTCAACGATAATCTGTCTTGATTATTTTTATTTGGTCTGAGACCAGGGCTAACCACCCGGCCTATACGAACTTACTTTACTAAAGAATGAAACCGCAGAATACCACCAGTCAACGTGAGATTTCGTCAGTTGCGTGGCCGAAACAGAGGCGGTGGCCCGAGGGAGCTAAGTTGAAGATCAATTTACCAAAGTGGGATCATTGTACGAGGGGAGCCCTTCTGCCCGGTGCCGTTCAATTTGTTTTGCTTGATATTGCTCCGACGTACATGTATTCGAACAAGTGTAAAATTAAAAACTTTGCCCGAACAGAGGGCGTACCTCTATAGGTACGCCCTCTAGATAGGGCGTACCCAAAGGGTAAAAACGGGACCATATTACCAAGACCTATTACTAAGAAGTAAGATATACGCTGTCCGTCTGTCTGTCTGTCTGTCACCAGACTGTATCTCATGAACCGTAATAGCTAGAGAGTTGAAATTTTTGCAGATGATGTATTTCGATTGCTTCTATTACAATAAAGACTAGAAACAGAATAATATAAATATTTAAGGGGGGCTCCTATACAACAAACGTGATTTTTTTGCCGAGCAGCTCCCATACGGTACGGATCCCTTCATGCGCGAGTCCAACTCGTATTTGGCCGATTTCTTTTTCTTTGAAGATTTTAATTCAGTTGTAAAGAAAAAAAACAGTCTAACTGCTCTAAAGTAACTCTAAGATCAGCGGTTGGGATGTACGAGCATCTTTAAAAGATGGACTTATTCTAGCGTTGTATTTATCATTGTGATAACTTTTACTATGGGACAAACCCTGAAATTGAGAAAAAAAAAATCAACTGAATACATAATTATTTTTCGCAAAAAATGACAAAACCGACTTTCATCGTGTACAAAATTCGAATATGTAGTTCGCTCGAATTGATGTATACAATTTTTCCATTATTGTTGATTTTTCAAAAATGGCTGAGCCGATTTTGATAAAATTTAAATGGGACCTTGGATTATACTGGAACTTCTTATACCCTTTCGAAATAAAAAAAAATATTTTTTTTGATTCGGTTTACAATTGGTGAAAATACCGATGAACATACACAAAAATACATTTTCCCTTCTATTTGGAAGTCGTTTAAAATGTTGAATGTACTTTGTCAAAATATTTCGCGAACAGCAGATTTTTTTCGCGATTTAAATTTCATTCGTTGTGCGATTGTATGGTGCCACAGACAGATATACCTACAGACACACAGGCACACAGATATATAGTTACTCGTAACTACACTTCAAAGTTATTATACCCCTCTTTTAAGTGCCCGGAGGCAAATACACGGTACATGTTCAGAATTTATTATTCTTAATTCAGAAAAAAAGAATCAAAACTATAAGGTCATTTTAAAGTATTGTCCATGTTCCGTCTCGCACTCGCACAGTCATTTTGTTCGTCCTTCTACTATCTTCGTAATGGCTGACAATGCGGGTGGGTAGTAAGTATAGACTTATAGCATGGTAATGGTATCTATACAGTATTGTGACTCGACCCTGTCCTTGTAATAAATACCTACAGCCCCACGTGGCCACGCAGTACGTAACACTCGCTAGGTCTGCCCTCCTGGCAGGTAAAATCCCGAGTAAATAGGTATCTTTTAGGTAAGCGTGCTACACTTTAGACCGCATATCTGCTTAACATCACACCCTAGACTGCATATCTGCTTAATATCGGGTAGTATGTAGTCAAACGCAAACTTATACGAAATAAAAAGCCCCCCCTTGAATTATTTTTTTCTATTTTTAGTATTTGTTGTTATAGCGGCAACAGAAATACATAATTTGTGAAAATTTCAACGTTCTAGCTATAACCGTTCATGAGAAACAGCCTGGTGACAGATAGACGAACAACAATACATACAGAAACAAGGGTAAAAACGGGACCCTATTACTAAGACTCCACGTCTTAGTAATAGGGTCCCGTTTTTACCCTTTGGGTACAGAACCCTAAAAAGGTAAATTGCACGCTTACTGATTACAAACCCACACGTTCGTTCGTTACTACGTCGCATCTGCGACTGTTAGTATAAAGAGTGTATACCGAACTCCGAAGCGCTTAGGTATGATTCGCGTTCCGACCGTTTGTATGAAAACGGAATACTGTATAGATACCATTACCGCGCTTATTGAGTGTGGGAACGTACTGAAACAGACGTTGACTCCTTTGGGACCAAGATACAAAAGCCGGTGCGAAACAAAAGACTCTAATCATCGGAATCTGTTCACAGCCCAGTTGCCACGAAATTCTCGAAAATATTAAATTCATTTCAAATTAATTCCCACTTAAGCTTCCATGTGCGAGACAATGAGGAACTTATTTAAATGGTTCGCAGTATGTTATTCTTGAACGTAAGCGAATTGCGCACTAAAACTTCGGAATTTTTTTCTGTCCCATAAACTTACCGATGCGTAGGCCGAATCAAACTACTTGGCGGCTGTGATGTTAGCTACAAGCACAGCCCGGACACTCCGCGATTTTTCATACAAAATCTGCTGTCTTACGCACACTAACACAGTACTTACTCACAGACAACACACATACGCACGGTCGCTACACGTGCATTTGTGTGCGGAACGTCTATGGCTGTCAGCGATCACCACATCGTGACGTCATGCCGCGTGAGTGAGACAGTTGCGTATTCAATTTGCAAAAATGAATATAAATCTAGTGCTTAAAAAAGTATATTAATTACAGTCAAACCTGGCTAACTGAGAACTGGATAAGTGAGAAACCTCTATAAGTGAGAGTAATTGCCAGGTCCCGTCATTTTACCCCTCAAATACCTCTATAAGTGAGAGACCAAAACCTCTATAAGAGAGAGTCGTTTTTCCCTCATGAACCTCTATAACTGAGAGTACTACTTGTCTGAACCTCTATAAGCGAGAGTTGAGGGTAATGAAACATCTGCACTTTATAATCCATTCTTAAATTTCGTGGAACTAACTTCCGTTGGTTTCGGATCGTGTTCTATTCAAACATTTTTTTTTTGTACATATTTTGTGGAAATAAGTAACATTGTTTTTGTATCGCATATTTTATTTTTGAAATGGCCACACGTTCGTCTAAACTGTCCTGTTTGTTGAAATAGTGTACTATTGAAATTATTTTCTGGTTTTCTTTAATTTACCTAACATTATTTTTGTATCACATTCTTTTGGAATAGCTACACATGCGTTTACACTATCTTATTGGTCAAACTTACACCAGTTGATAAGTATTAATTGAGGAGAAAGTTCGGTGTTAGTAAATAAATCTTTAGGAATAAATGAATAAGTCGTTAAGCGATAAGCTTAGGATAGCTAGATATTGTATGCGTTCAAAGGCGGAAAATCTCGAAATGAAATACGCAATGAATTTGACTTAACAGAATTACTTTTATAAAATTATAAAATCAAAAGATATACGGTCCCTATAAGGTTTCAGTGCTCTAAAGGGCATGGAAATATTGATAAAGTCGGTTTTTGATTTTCCCGATATTTAAATGTGTCTTTTAGAATGAATAAAACAAACTATCATCTATGTTCAATTCTAATCAATACAACCCAAACAGTACCTATGTACTATTTATAAACATATTTATCAAACTTTACGCATGTAGATACCTACATACAAATTAGACGTATTTTTTAACCTCTATAAGAGAGAGTAGCCACTTCCGAAACTGGATAAGTGAGAAACCTGGATAAGTGAAAAACCTCTATAAGCGAGAATGAGATGGCGGTCCCTTCAACTCTCTCTTATCCAGGTTTCACTGTACTTAATTTTGGAAGTATTTTAGCAAATAACCGATGTAATTCATTTGAAAGAAAATATCAAGAGGAAGTTACCGAATAATGTAAAATAAGTTTCTTTTAGTTATCCTTAGGGAACCATTAAAATTTCTTTTTATGTTACGTATCATTGATATTCAACCATACATAATATAAATCTTCCCTATTGTCACAGTCTAAGTAGTTTTTATTAGAAAATCCACCGGCCAGTGCAGCCCGCACGCGGTGTACACGATGCGGTACGTAGACGCGGGGTGGAAGTGAGGAAGACTCAAACGGGTGGGGGGTAACGAGTGGCCGTTCTATACGTAGTATTATTATATATTCTTTGCTACAAGCTACGCAGAACCCAATCTTGACCGACGCTCACTTACCAGCTGTGCGAGGATTGGGTTTCGCGCAGCTTGTAGCTAACTTCACCGCTGCTAAGAAGCTTTATTTGGTCTATTCACACCTGGCCTGATGAAAATTCGACGATAAAGTAGGTCAAAAACACTTAAGCTCCGGAAATTTTTATCTGAAACGGATACCGATAATATCAGGTTTATTTTGGATCATCTTAAAACTCCTTTGAAATGAAATCTGACTACTGTAGATTAGGTTACTATTTGCCATAACAGAAACCATATTTATTACTTTAGAACTCCGCGATAAGAAATTATTAATTGCATTTTGGATGGCTTGTTTTTTTACTTCTACGTCTAATCGACATCTAAACAGTGATTGAAACAATTTCCTCCAACTATTTATTCAATGGTGATTTTTTAGGGAGTGACCTTATGGAGGTTTTTTTTGCTGATCGCTATTTTTTACCAAACATGATATCCCTGATGATCACTTAAACTACAGTCATCTCGCAATAACTGATACGCTTGTCTAATATCGGAACAATCGTATATTACCCGAAACGAGGGAATTGTAACCAGTAACTGGTAACTTTCGTGTCCAATCTAAACTAACTTTCATGTCCGAAACTTGTTCCGAAAACTATGTATTTCACTCTAGTTTTATCTATGTAGAGCGGCTCTACATAGTTAAAATGAATCTGACACCCGCAGCTGCACTGTAATATACTCAGGAGCCGACACGGAATTTAGATCATCACCACCATAATCATCCGAAGGTCGTCCACTGCTAGACATGGGCCTACCCTATGGATTTTTAATAATGGACATAGGTCTGCCTTATGGATTTCTAATCTTAGCAAGTTAGTAGAGTATCCAAATTTAAACTACGGTTATTAGTTTTACTGTTGACTACTTCATGCCCGGGCTTTTATGCACTCAAGCTGTACCATCATTATTGCAGCTACTTATCCAACTAGGCTGAACAGCATTCGGAAAATCGCGCTCCTAACGTCTTTTCGTCCGACATACCTCAATGTTTTAAGTCTAACTAGACGACCCGCCCCGGCTTCGCACAGGTGTATTATACATATAAACCTTCCTCTTGAATCACTCTATCCATTAAAAGAAACCGCATCAAAATCCGTTGCGTAGTTTTAAAGATTTAAGCATACAGACAAACAAACAGACAAAAATAGCGACTTTATTTTATACTATGTAAGGATAAGGAAGTTTTCGACTAGCGTGTGTTAACCAGTGATGACTTCAGGTACTGAAACGTGGTCTGGTTATTAGACTAGCTTTCAGGTACAAAACTTACTCTATAAACTATGTATTTCTATGTAGAGCCGCTCTACATAGATAAAATGAATCGGGAATTTTTATTCAACTAGGCTGAGCACTGAGCAGCGTTCGGAAAATCGAGTACTTCTTCGTCTTCTACGTCTTCTCGTCCGACATACCTCCAGTGTTTCAAGTCGAAAGTTTTCGACTAGCGTGTGTTACCAGTAAGTAAGTAAGTTTGTATAGGCCGGTTGGCTAGCCCTGGTGAGTTTTAGGCCGCCTGAAGGCCAGTGATACTTAAGATACTGAAACATGGTCTGCTTAATCTAAAACTAACTTCCATGTTCGAAACTTGCTCTGTAAACTATGTATTCGCTCTACATAGATAAATATGAGTTGAGTACTCGCAGCTGCTCTATTGTAATAACCACAGGAGCTAACAGGGAAGGATAATTTAGCTGGTGACAGAGTATTTAAAATTAACCTGTATGGACTCACCCATTCATAGATTGATTGCTCACCGTTCGCAATTAAAGCAGGGAACAGTATTGAGTCAGCAGATGTTTTTTTTCATTTTTAGGGTTCCGTACCCAAAGGGAAAAACGGGACCCTATTACTAAGACTTCGATGTCCGTCTGTCTGTCTGTCACCGGGCTGTATCTCATGAACCAAGATAGCTAGGCAACTGAAATTTTCACGGATGATGTATTTCTGTTGCCGCTATAACAACAAATACTAAAAAGAAAAGAAAATAAATATTTAAGGGGGCTCCCATACAACAATCCTGATTTTTCAGACTTTTTTCGCTCTATATTAATAATGGTAACAGGTAGATGCTTGAAATTTTTACAGAATATTAAGTTTTATATTCACTTCAATAATAAATAATAAAATAAATATTTAAGGGGGGCTCCCATACAGTTCGGAACCCTCCGTGCGCGAGTCCGACTCGTACTTGGCCGATTTTTTTGAATTATCAAATGAATCGTATGATGCAAATGGGATTGTAGTATGATGAAATGATCTGTAGGCCGAATCTTGAGCTGATTAACTATTCGTATACTCAGATCTTAGCTACCTCTGCCTGTAAAGCAAAAGTAAATTCTCATCTCCTCACCAGGAACCCCTGTGTCGAGGATACCACGGAGCTCACCCAAAGACTAGAACAATCTAATACCTGAACCCAAAATAGATATTTAGATTCATTATTCAACTACCTGCCTGACGGGGATAGATAGATCCCAGTACCCTTCCTTAGCTTCTACCAACTAGGCCAAGGAGGTCATCAATCAGACGTAGTGGCTCCCTAACTTTGTACGAAGTGGGAAGAAGTATCTGAATCAGGTCTTAGAAATATGCCAAATGCCAATGAGTGAAATGTCTTATCTATTTATTCAGCCGGTTCCACTTACTGCTTAATATAGGCCTCCTCTTTTTCTCGGCTTTATTTTCGGTCCAGCAGCGCCAGCCTCATCCATTGCCTCCCGGCATGTTTGATTATATCATCAAACCTTCGCGCTGGTGGTGTGCCTCTATATCTTCGTCCATGTCTTGGGCATTCGGTGACTGCCTTGGTCCGTCAGTTGACATTTCTTCTAGCCAAGTGTCATAATAATGTCTACTGCTCACACACAGACAAGGCCAAACAAATCGACATCAATTAGTATAGACAATAGACATACCTAGATTATAGTTAAACTAAACTGGATATCTGGATAATCATTACAGTCTCGGCTCAGTGCTGCAACCCCCAGGTGGCATGCTTGGACAACCACGGCCGTGATACGGTAGAGGGTAATAGTGCACTAAGACGCACTATATATTTTGGCAAATTCCGTACTCTTTATGTCGCAAGTGTCGCAATTACGGTAATTTACACGAATATTGCAAAGAGAAGTTATTTTTTTTGAACATATGTTTGTTACCAATGGGCTCCAAATCTTTTTAGCCGGTTTCATAAATTCTTTCACCGGTAAAAAACTTCATTATTTGTGAGTAACGAAGACATCCGAGCGAAGCCGGGACGGACAACTAGTACTCTAAAACAGGATTTCTCGATCTAATGGCTCCTGCGTATTTGTGTTAAAGTTTCCAAATGAAACACCTTTAGTTTCACCTGCGTAGATACGAGTACTCTCACTACTAGTCAAAGGCAGTGGAAAGATGCTGATTGCAAGTATGTATGAGCTTTATTTGACGGAGGAACTAGGAAAGGAACTGGTTCAGCAGTAAACGTTTTGCGGTTACGATGATGATGAACTTTCGAAGGAGAAGCGGAATCGTACATCGGCTGGGTATTACTAGTATAAGTAGTTCTGGCGCCTGCAATTTTGTTTCTCAGTTCACCGCGATGCAAATCCATATTTGCAACGCAGGGCAAATAATCATCTTCAGGTTATTTCGGCCCTCTGCAAGGCATAAACCTCCTCCCTCTTTCGCCAATTTATACCTGTCCTGTGCTAGTCTCACCCAGGTGTTTCCGAAAATCATCATGGCTTTTATGTATGATTTTCGCTTTGTCGTGTCGCAAATATGGGGCCTTGCATCCTAGTGAAGTTATAACCTTACTGTCGCTCTATTTACTACCCGATTTCGACAACATTTGGCAAGATCGCTTAGTATCAAAATTTTAACAAGATTTACGAGTATGAATGAAATCGGTCTAGAACGAGTCGAGATATAATTCAAGATATATGTCGCGAGAACTAGTGTTAGGAGAACTACTAGATAGTAATTATGTAGTTACCAATATCGCACGCTACAATGCACTACAACCCTACTTACATATGAGTCCTTTTTACATATTCAACGCTCGTTAAAACCTGCTTGCTCGCAGCTTAGAGGCAAATCGCCTATGAATAATTTATTAAGTACTCCCGCTAGCCTTCCACGAATCATTTAAAAGGTTCAAAAGCCGCGGACTGAAGTAAATCTCACCTAAATTATTTCATGTAAACTAGATTGCAAAGATTCGCAAACTAATAACGCATTTGCTGTTGAAAAGATAGGTATCAGATCATATTATGAAGAGCTGAACCTATAACCGTTGAAAGCCATCAGATCGGATACCAAGTCTTTAACTCTTCAAGGCTTATCACTATACAATATAGTTTCTAATGTAGAGTTAGACCTAAAACCTAATGTATAAAATAGTACGGTTTGGCATAATATAGTCTCGTGTAGTCCTATTAGATGAATAAAGTACATATAAGTTCATAAGGGGAAGGGCGGAAGCCATCTAGCTAGCCCTGCTAGTCCAGCATGCGACCACGAAAAGAACTCTTTTCGACGTGTAAAAAAGTGACAGATACATACTTTGCCATAACGCTGTCTCGTTCGGACGCTACGAAAGGAATAATTTGTGGCACGCATCCTAGCCCGGTTGGTGTCGGGAGTTTTGAAACTGCCTGAAGACCTATTATAGGGATCTGATCCGTGATAGCGCTCAGATACAAATGCCACCCGCGGTCACCCGTGGAAAGACTGATCGTGCTGAACGTTGCTTAACTTCAGTGATCGCTAAGAAATATCTAGTCAAATCTATGACCGCTACGTATCTAATATGTAGTTGTATGAAACGTCTTGGCCGGGGGCAGTATTTTGCCTAGCCCTCAACTCTTTGAGCGCTATGTATCTAGTATGTATTTAGTTAAATGAAACGTCTTGGCCGGGGCAGTATTTTGCCTGGCCCGTACTACTACCTATGCCTTTAGATTCGATATTAAAACGTAGGTACGTTCCTATTTCCCAGATTTCTAAATTCATAGAAAGATAGAAAAAAACTATCGTTTCCTCTCGGGAGCGAACTGGTAAAAAGATAGTAAATAAGTTAGTACCATAGATATCTAGAGAGCCCTTCTCTTTACTCGAGACACTTATACACACACACGCATATGTCAAATACGCAAACATCGCAAAATGCATATTTACCAAAGATATAATTTGCAGAATGCAATGTTTTGTGACCGCAAGTAATTTGTTGTGCTCTACGACTCTGAAAAATATGCGTTATGCGTACTAAGTCGTTATTTAAAGCAAAAAGTTTCGTTTAAAATTAGATCCCTCTAAGTCGAGACGTACGGAAGTAGAGAGAGTTGAAACAGAAGTAGTAAAAGATCTTAGCGAACTTGGGATTGATCCCTGGCACGAATTTGCCCAAGAGAGTCGAGTGGTGGGTGACTCGTAGTAATTGCTTGTAGCTAATTTCACATCCGCGAAGAAGTTTGATTCGGCCTATACTTAAAGTAATAGAAACAATGACTAAATATAAAATTAGTCCGTCAGATAGATTATCAAAAAAAAATTAGAGACGTATATTTTCGTTTGTTAATTTAACAAAAATTGTTGAAGATATAGCCCGTTAAAGTTCCGCGTGACGTCACAAGTGTTCTACAAATGTAAAGACTACGTCGCACTAGTGACGTCACCAACTTTGACAAGGTTTATCTTTGTCATTAATTGTTTGATTGACAAAAGAAATAATACGTGTCCAATATTTTTTAGTAATCTAAGTAACGCACTAATAATTATAATTTTTTATACCCAGTCAATACCTACTATAAAATAGGCGTGGAGGTGAGGACAGTCTTTATTACCATATTATTATTTTACTAGCGACCCGCCCCGGCTTCGCACAGGTGTATTATACATATAAACCTTCCTGTTGAAACACTATTAAAAAACAAACGCATCAAAATCCGTTGCGTAGTTTTAAAGATATAAGCATAAGTCGTAAGTCATTTATTCGTAAAATGGCAATTTATACGTCAAAATATATGTAAGTATACATAATAAACATTCAATACAATGATGTATGTAATGAATTTAGAATTACGTACATGGGGACAGACAGCGGGAAGCGACTTTGTTTTATACTATGTAGTGTGAGTGATAAGCAAATGTAAGTCGACGACATGGCCCACCTCGTGAGATCTGTGGTTATTGCCTAGACTAGGTAAAGGTTGTCTGAGACTTTTCTATCTAAAGTTGTTGGAGCAGAAAGTGCGGTCTCAATCTCTGCGGGGTACCATCTTCGAAATGGGATTTCTTTTTATTTGTCGACTTGTTTATTATTATAGCTTGTAGGTCAATGCGATTTAGACTTTGTTTTGGAAGCTATAGATAAATAAATATTAGGGGACATCTTACACACGGTCTCTATGACCCCAAACTAAGCATAGCATAACAATTATGTACTACGTGATATTTAATTATATCAACCAATTAAGATAAGTTATTTTCAAAACATAACTTGGATCAGTTATAGGTAACTTGCAGAGAGCATTATATAGAAAATATTACAAATTAACAGTATGTATTTTCTGTATCTATTCTCTTGCTTCGCCATTCTTGTCTGTTCTGGGCCTTGCGTTTCATTTCGCTCCAAGTTAATCCAATGCCTTTGGCTTCGGCAATGATCGAGCGCCGCCATGTCTGCTTTGGGCGACCAGGTTTGCGTCTACCCTGCGGATTGGTCTTGCCTTGGAATGTGGTCCGACTCTCTACGCAGCGTATGGCCAATCCAGCTCCACTTACGGCGCCGTATTTGCAAATCGACAGGATCTTCATGGCACTGCCTCCAGAGGTCTATATTGGCGATAGTGTCTGGCCAGAAGATCTTCAGGATTTGCCGCAGGCATCGGTTAATAAAGACTTGCAGCTTGTAACTACACAAAACACGTTAATTAAGAACCGCATGTAAAATATTACATGTTAATTTTATGTTGTAATATTGATTGAGTATTGAGTAATATATACAATCAATTTAGTAAGGACATCTTGTTACTCAAGGGAAAAACAATTCCATAGCCATACGTGGGTATGGTAATGTTATTTATAACTATTAATAGTTAATAGGTATGGATGGAACTACTATTAAAGTTATTAATAACATTGATTTTACAAATAACTTGAAACAAAAAGGCTTTGGCAATAAAAAGCAGCGGCCTTTGCAGGTGATTTGCTAATCTTATGTTAATTAGTCCGTTTAATTTTTATTTTCCTTAATGATTTTAAAGTCCTTTAGATATAACGTTTTGCAGCTGCCTCGCAATAAATGCAACTTAAATCAGAGATAAGTCCGATATAGTGAAGGCGTCATAAATTCGTAACTTATTGGCAACACCTGGATGGCCCAAAACAGGAAAGTACTGAAAAAAATCGGCCAAGTGCGAGTCGGACTCGCGCACTGAGGGTTCCGTACCGTATGGGAGCCCCATTTCTCTTGCCGTTATTAATAGCGAGCAAAAAAACTCCTAAAAATCACGTTTGTTGTATGGGAGCCCCCCTTTTTATTTTGTTTTTAGTATTTGTTGTTATAGCGGCAACAGAAATACATCATCTGTGAAAATTTCAGCTGCCTAGCTATCATGGTTTATGAGATACAGCCCAGTGACAGACAGACAGATGGACATCGAAGTCTTAGTAATAGGGTCCCGTTTTTCCCTTTGGGCACGGAACCCTAAAAATGAAAGGAGGCTTATGGTATCCACAATTTTACTAGACACACAAGCCACTTTTAACCGACTTCCAAAAAGGAGAAGGTTGTATGTTCGTCAGTTTGTTTTTTTTATGTATGTTCATCGATAATTTCGCCAACTGTGAACCGAATCAAAAAATCTTCTTTCCCCCATGTAAATTTTATCGAAATCGGTTTAACCGTTTTTGAAACCAGCATCGTCATTTTTTTCACAAATGTTTCTGTTATGAAATTATTCATAATTGAGTAATCGATGCGGCAAATGCTACAAATGGTTATATGACTAATTAGGTCGAGTCTGGTTTATCACTCGTCCTCTACAAGTCATATTATTATCAGACAGAACATGAATTAAAAGCCAACAGGTCAACTGTTATAACTTTGTTTCGGTATCAAAGACCATAATTGTATTTTTTTACCATTTATGTCTTATTGTAATTTAACTCTACCGTGGTCTGCGATAAAGCCTTGATTAGATTGTCTTTTCGCCAGGGCATCCTTTGAAAAAGTGGAGTGTGGAGGAAGTGTGGAAGAATTATGTGAGTTTCCACCTTTACTATTTTCATAAAGCACATTTTTGTACCTATTTTGAATCGAATCTAAAAGGCGAAATGCTTTGCGATTTTCAGCGTTCAAGGATTCAGTTTAAGGTTGGTTTTTGTTTGTGTTATGAGCTGGTCATCACGAAATTGGCCAACACATGAAGGGTACATTATGGAAGGTAACAGCCCGTGAATGTTTCAGTGGGTCTGCTTTGTTGCCGTTGATTTGGTTGCTATGTGATTTTATCTTGTCTGTTTGGTTGTTATCAAAGTAATGATACGTTTGGTAATGTTCCATTTTTAAAGTAAAACGATTCTTTATATTTTGGAGTGCTATCAGTTTGTTTCTGTACGTATATTGGTTTTGCCTGATGACAATGGTAGTTAGCTTCTATCCCTATCGCTCGTATTGATTCCCGGTAGTACGAGTAGGATAAAACACGTCAATTCCATTAACTTCTTTTACTTTTATCGTAATGTGCTTCTTGCTGCAGCTGGCGTTATCTGAACTGACTACATGAGTCAGATGCCCAGTGGTCCTGAGTGACGGTTACTTACATTGCTCTAATACTGTTTAAAAGTTCACTTCTTTTATGCTAAATGTATTCCAGAGATAAAATCTTTGATTAGCTAAATGCAAAAGAGCCATTTAAAAAAAAAACTGTAATTGTATCATTTGAGTGTATTTTTCATCTATCAAAGAATTGCCACAGTTATTCGGAATTGAACATAAACACGACTGATTTTTTGATTTGCGGCCCCCTTTGTATTTTGATCAGTGACATGTCTTACATTAGCTTTGCGAGGGTGCTGCAAAGCCAAAATGATTATGATTTTAGCTAAGTTATGAAACGTGTGACGTCAAATTAAGTCATTATACTATCGGTGATTTTTAGGGTTCCGTACCCAAAGGGTAAAATCGGAACCCTATTACTAAGTTTCCGCTGTCCGTCTATCTGTCTGTCACCAGGCTGTATAGCATGAACCGTGATATTTAGAATGTTGAAATTTTCACAGATGACGTATTTTTTGTTGCCGCTATAACAAAACAATATTAAAAAGAAAATAAATTAAGTGGGGCCCCCATGCAACAAACCTGAATTTGTAGCCGTTTTTCTCTCGATATTAATAACGGTGACAGGTAGATAGTTGAAATACGAGTATTAACAGATTATGAAGTTGTATATTCCCTTAAAATAAAATTAAAATAAACTATATTAAGGGGGGCTTCCATATGGTACAGAACCCTTCGTGCGCGAGTCCGACTCACACTTGATCAATTATTTTTCTCGTACAACGCTGATCTACACATCGGTAGCAATTCGGCGACATTCGCATTAAACTATAACTAGTCGCACTAAAAATTTTAGTTTAGTGCAAAACTAGCGAAAGGCTATTCGGTGTTTTGTTCGAACTAAATTTAAAGCTATTTTAGTCGTCCGCCATGAAGAATTAAATTGAGTAACGCCACTTACGCCATCTAGTGGTGAGTAGCAAATTAGTTCGAAAAAGCCCACTAGATGGCACAAATATTAATTATGGTTGTTATTTTTATCTGTGGCTGATCCATGGATATATTACCTAAACATAGAAAATCCTCGGGCTGTTCCCAATTTGTTACCATATCAATAACATAGTTACAATTATGTTCTTTTCTATTTTAAGTCTCAAGAAATACTTACTATATCTGTTACGGATTATCACAATCGATTTTACTCCAAAAACGGTGCAACGCGCTTTATTTTGGAATAAGACTTTTACATTATTTATTTCCGTGGAATGCACTAGCTTTTATATCTATGATTTGATTAAAAGGTTGGAGGTAAAATACAACTCGTTGGCTTTTATCGTAACTTTAGCTAAATTACTTTGGCAACACTTTTGTTTACATTTTTTTCAGTCAGTTCACATTTCACAAAAACTTCGTAAATCTTTGCTATAAATATCACTAGGTACTACTATTATCTCTAGACTTTTACAATGAATAATGCCAATAAAAAGCAAAGGGAGATGTCCTCTCCACGCCAACATCACGATACTGAGAGGCAAGAGTACATTATGTGAAAGGTAAGCAATTCTAATTGTCTTGTAAGTAGATCTCTTTTTGATAAATCAAGCAACTAGGTACTAGGAGTCAGGTACTCAAGCTGTCGTGTTCCGAAAATCTGGCCAGTGAACTCAATGTCCTGGCCGCTACTTGTACCTCCTTTGCTTGTCTTGTGATTTCTTCAAAAACAATTCTTGTAACTCTTGTGTAGGTACCAACTAAATGAATATCATGATAAGGTCTTAATTTGATAAAAATTGTCCAATAGGTTTGGAATGTATGGGTATGACCTAGACAAAAATGAAAGCGAGAAAGATCAGACGGTCTATACATACTACTGGATGAGACGCAGACCTAGACGATACAGAAACAAAGATTTTGGAAGAAGTCGGGTCTTCATTGGTATTTGGCCACGACAGCATAGAACTGGTAATTTACTGGTATTTATTTTTACCTTCACTAATATTTTTTACAGTCAATAAATAAAGCAAGTAACTTGAATAATCCTTATTAATAAAAGAAATATGTTAACTACTAATATTAATACTTATGTACTATGTAGGTATACGAGTAGGTATGCTATTTAAAAGTACTAGGTAAAATACTGTTGTTTTTTGTGTTTTATCATTTGTTTTGTCGTTATGTATTGTACCTCTTATTTTTGTTGCAAATAAAAAATTCTGTATTCTGTACTATTTAAATTTAATTTTGTAAAAAATATTTTGTTTTACAGGGTATACTGCCATTACCATCTGAGCAGACAAAGCAGGGATTGTGGGATCTTTCTAGGATGAACTCCCAGAAATATATTATATCGAGGTACCCATACAACCTCCATCAGCAAGCCAACCTGCACTTCCGCATTCAACAACAAGCCAGCCTATAGCATGTCAGTCCGCACAAAGCCAGCCCACAGCGTGTCAGTCAGCACAAAGCCAGCCCACAGCGTACCAGTCTGCACAAAGCCAGCCCACAGCGTGCCTGCATTCTGATCTGCCTCAACCAAGTGGAAGGCAGCCTCTGCCTCGTCGTCATAGATCCAGTTGGCCAAGAACAAATGCAGCCTCAATCAAATGAAAGGGCTTGTTGAGCAGAGTGGAATTCGTCAAATTATTTTTATTTAGAATAATATTACTGATTAATTTTTGTTGAAACAAATAATAAACGATTTATGTATATTTTTATGATTTTATTATTAAAAAATATGGTATTAAATTTGGGCGTATCTCGCTTGCGATGGGAAATCTTGATCTTCATTCTATTCTGTCTCTTCTGTTCCACCAAGAGTGCCATCCTCATTGTTATCTGCAACATGATATATATTATACAATAATTACTGTTTGTTTGTAGGAAAACGCGTAGGAAAGCCAGAGATAGGGAGCACTGGCAACTTCTAGAGGCCTATGTCCAGGGTGGACAACCTAGTGAAATATGTAGAAATAAGAAAAATGTTTCATAAGGATTTAATATACTAGAGAATAAAGGCTATTTTTTTTCATTTTATTAATTTTTGTTGGAACAAATAATAAACCATGTAAGTACATTTTTAGCGTTTCATACCCAAAGGGTAAAAACGGGACCCTATTACTAAGACTCCGCTGTCCGTCTGTCTCCAGGCTGTATCTCATGAACCATTATGCTAGAAAGCTGAAATTTTCACAGATGATGTATTTCTGTCGCCGCTATAACAACAAATACTAAAAACAGAATAAAATTAATAATTTAGCCATTTTTTCGCTCGATATTAATAATGGTAACAGATAGATGCCTAAATATTCACAGAATGTTTAGTTGTGATACAATTAAATGATAAATTAAAATTAAATAAATATTTAAGGGGGGCTCCCATACAGTACGGAACCCTCTGTGCGCGAGTCCAACTCGTACTTGGCCGATTATTTTATTTTGATGTTTTTATTAATAAAAAAATCTAGAACTTACTTCAATTTTGGCATATCAATCTCGCTTCTGACCGGAAATCTTTATCTTCATCATATCAGTCACACTTCTATCGCACCAAGAATTAATTGTTGCAGTTTGTCTTCAGTACCTCATTGTTATCTGCAATGTGATATAGAATAATATAATTAAACAGATATCAATCTTTATAGGTCTCTTATCTTTTCTCATAGATGAAGGATGGCTCTGCTAGCGGAGCGAAGACCAATCCTTCATCTATGAGTTTCTTATTGTAAGTATCTAACTGTTGGATAATTAATTAAGGAGTTTAATTGCTTTGAATAATTAAAGTTCTCTGTAAATGCGGTTTGTTTGTCAGCTGGCGTCATTGGGAATTTGATGATTTTAGGGCCCAGTTGTGAGACTTGACTGTGGCGTCAAGACATCTGCTGACGGTTGGCTGGCTTAAGCCCAAGAAATTGTTTTGGCCACATGCTGAATGGAAGACCATAGCATACAACCTCTATATGTTTTGGGATATCTTATAGAGATGTGCTTTCTCAAATTACCTAAGATCACTTATTAACTGTTGAGCTCCAGACTTTGGAACTCTATAGATACCTACAGATTTCTAAATTTTTTCTCTTCTATCTGAAAAGGGTCTGAAACGTCCCTAATATTATAATTCGAATTCAAACGCTGCAATAATTTGGAACTAGATGAACCACACATGAACTCTCACTTGTTTAGTGAATCAAGCAAAAACAGGTTTTTGGCTTTTTACTTACCCTTCCAATAGATCAACAGTTGCTGCCACAATGAAATATTCCATATTTCAGGATTAATTCGACAATAAAACCTCGATAAAACACATCAAATTCTCCAAACTAGTTTTAATCGCCATGTTTTTAATGACGACTAGTTTGACATTTGACAACTAAATTTTAGACGTAAATCACTCTAAAATGTGGGCCGCCGAATGCATTTCGACCAAATTGAGTAACTAAAATCGATTTAGTCGACTCGACCTAAAAATAGTTTAATCGTGAGACATCCGAATACCAAAGCCTAGTTTGACAGGACTAAACCTATTTTAGAGAGAACTTAACTATAATGCGTGTCGCCGAATTGCTACCATCATATCACATCTGACGATGGTTACCCACCCAGATTTGTACTTTGGAGTTTAGCGGTCGGATTATAGTAAAAGTAATCGTAAAATATTATAAAGTAATCTTCTCTGTTCACTGTTGTCCTCTATCGAACAATTGTGGATTAAACCTAGAACAAGCCATGAGAAATAATCGGCCAAGTACGAGTCGGACTCGCGCACGGAGGGTTCCGTACTGTATGGGAGCCCCCCTTAATTATTTATTTTATTTTAATATTGAAGTGAATATAAAATTAAATATTCTGTGAAAATTTCAAGCATCTACCTGTTACCATTATTAATATAAAGCGAAAAAGTCTGAAAAATCAGGTTTGTTGTATGGGAGCCCCCCTTAAATATTTATTTTATTTTCTTTTTAGTATTTGTTGTTATAGCGGCAACAGAAATACATCATCTGTGAAAATTTCAGCTGCTTAGCTATCATGGTTCATGAGATACAGCCCGGTGAGAGACAGACAGACAGACGGACATCGAAGTCTTAGTAATAGGGTCCCGTTTTTCCCTTTGGGTACGGAACCCTAAAAAGAACTGAATTCTGGCTACATAATACGCCCATGCATGCTTGCCTCCCTTTGGTGAAGTCTGCGCCGGAATTAAAAGCTGCTTTTATAACATCACGCAATAGTACAGTTATATAAGTTAATAACCCATTAAACAAGCAGATGCACCGTTGTAATTCATGGCCGGCTATCTCTACAGGAAATTAGGATCGGAGTTGATACCGTTGACTCATCCCGCTATCGAATATTTGGATTTTTGAACCGAACTCAACGTCTTCACCTGTGGGATTTTGGTGTTTTTACCTGCTCGCGCACTGGATTTCACAACTCAGGTGAGTGAGTGTTTGCTCGGATGCACATGGAGCTTGTTATTAAAACTGATTGTCGTCGCCTCTTGCCTGCTCTATATCTCACTTAAACGCATACGTGTTTTTCTAGAAAATAGACATATTCTAGCCGGGATATAGTATAGTACACATTTATAACCAAATTTTACTAAAGGACAACCGCGAAAAAACCCGACAGTCATTATTAGCTACAGATAGCGCGCGAGTTGAATGCAGTCGGGGTCTGAGGTAAAGAGCGGGAGCATCTCCCCCCGCTATCCGCACTCCCCACCTCACGCGCCTGGGCGGGTTGGGCGTGCGGATAGCGGGGGGAGACATTCGCATTCCTAAGCTCTGCATTCAACTCGCGCGCCTACTGTACATCAAGATACAATAAAACTACATACTTTAGCTATCACTACATAATATTAGCAGCGTGTCCAGCATGCTGGCGACCTCGCTGAATGTCAATACTTATACGTTGAGCTGAAAAAAAACAACATTTTGGTCGCTCAGAAAGAAAAGTTAATCCATTCAACAAACTGTATTGAATAGCTGATTTTCTTTCGCGTTTTCGATGGGAGGGGTGCGAGCCAAATCTTACGACATCTAAAAGGTTTACAAGGAATTAGGGATCTGATCTGGTACCGTTGACTCATCTGCTATCTGCCTGCTTAGATGCACATGGAGCTAGTTATTAAAACTGATTGTCGTTTCCTCTTGCCTTGTTTGCCTCTCTCGCTCGCGAAAAAAAAGGAATTGAATTGTACTCATCATTATGACCTCTTGTTTGCCTCTTGCTCAAACGCATACAGGGTGTTTTTTCTAGATGATGATCATAGGACAGGATATCATGGTAATTATCGTTACGACCAACTTTGACTACGGAACCAGCCGGGCTAGCATACGCACCACGATATAATTCTATCGACGTGTCAGAACGAGACAGAGTTATGGTGAAGTCTGTCACTTTTTCACATGTCGACAAAACTATTTATACATATTATGTAACTTTCAAGTATGTTAAGCTAGTAGGGCTTAAACGGCAAAAATAAAACCGATGTTCTATAACTTCTTTTTATATCTATTGGAATGAAAAGTTTTTGTTTAGTGTTCACAGTCATCATCATCGTTATCAAAGTAAGACGTCCGCTCCTGGACATAGGCCTCCCCTATGGATTTTTCAATAAGCCCAGTTGAAAGCCTGCACCCACCTCGTTCCTGCGGTCTTAATTCGTCGGTCCACCTACCTAGTTGGTGGACGTCCTACGCTGCACTTTATTGATTTGTGTGTGTCCACAGTGACAACACACAGGCCAATATTATTTTCCACTAAAAGCATTCCACAAATCACAGCTGGATTTATCTATGGAGTAGTTTCGTAGAGTTCATGAACCGTGACGCAGTAGGACGGTAATAGCGGATGTCACAAAATATTAGACGCGTAGAAGCTGTCTATCGCGCCCTGGCGACCTCACACTGATTACGGGGTCACTGCGATACGTGAGACACTTTGGTAAAATACGAATCTTATGGTATCGTACCATACATTCTTTGTTGCATTGATAACTATGAGACTTATGCCCACTAGGCCGTACACCACTGTCGCATGCCATGCGCGGAGCATTTCGGCACCGGAAAATATTCTAGGCAATTAGTCGTTTATAATATTACATTATGAACAACTGCTGATGCAAAAAGGCAGTTTAGGCTCTCCAGTTATCCACCCAATACGGTAGGCAGAGTTACGAGTAGTATGAGATTATTCATGAAACGGAAACCATTATCGTTTTCGTGTGACTCTGATAGTTTTATTAGGTCTTCCTGGTTTTCGTTAGTAACGTTTTGCACATATGTACAGAGTCACATGGAAAATAATAGAAAGGCTAATTAGGCGTTGTCAAATCTCATATTAAAGGTACAGATGACCTTATTAAGATTGCAGGATGGCGCTGGATGTAAGCTTCTTCTATCCCGTATTATTGGAGATCTATAGGAAGGCCTATGTCAAGCAGTGGAAGTTTTGTGGCTGCAATGACGATAATACATTTTTTTTATTTGATGTAATACCCACTTTATTAAGAAATTATGTTTTAACTTCATTTACTTTTCGAAAGACATAATGACATGAGCACTTAGTAACATTCAATTGAAATATCTTTGCCATAAGATACTGATACAAACCCGTTCGCCATTACATTTTGCATTGTAATTTACAATCTAATATCCGCGTTCGGACCGCACTTATTTATGAGTTTAATTTACGGAAAAGTTATGGTTATTGTGCAATGCGTGCTCTTTATATGTTAACGTTATACTCTACACTACTGCATTCGTATTTCTGTAATATTAATTATTATTTTATGGTCGATCGATAGTATTGATCTATCTATTAGGATGTCCACTATTGACATAGGCCTCCCTGAATAATTTGCAGGAGGACCGATTGTGTACGGATCGCATCTCACGCGATCCTACGTTCAGCGTTTCCTACGTTTCTGCTCATGTTATGGGCCTGACGTTGTATATTGCGCATGCCATCATTAAACCATCCATCAGCCATAGGACATCCACTTCTTGACATAGGCCTCCCCTGTGGATCTCCAATAAGACCGGTTGTAAACAGCTTGCATCCAGCACGATCCTGCATTCTTGATAAGGTCATCCACCGGGGACGACTGGACGTCCTACGCAGCGCTTGAGAACACTCTATTTGATAACTTTACATTTATTATTGTTGAAAATGCGTAGTCGCCAAGTATAACTTACTAGCTGCCCGTCTTGGCTTGCCGGTCACGGCTGAGTTATAGCTATAAACCTACCAGAAATATTCTAAAAGATAGTAAAAACTGTTTTGCATTCTGTTGTCTAGTTTGGAAGATATAAGCGGATACACAGACAGACACACAAAAATAGTGGTTTTGCTTTATACTATGTAGTGATAGTGAACAGTGATGATAGTGATTGTACTGTACCTACTCGTACTATGACATTGGATGAATAAATGTATGTGTATCACACAATACGTAGCGCTCGAAGCGTAGTTTGATACGTTCCGCACGGTCAGTATTTGGATGGGTGACCGCGGGTGGCATTTTTCAACTGAGCGCTACCGTGGCTCGGATGACACGTTAAATTGTAGGTCCCGGTTGTTTTAACCGTTTAGCCAAGTCAGAGGCCTTCAGGCGGCCTAAAAACTCTGACACCAAGGCTAGCCACCCGGCCTGTACGAACTTACTCATTTATCATACAATACGTAAGTTAAACTCAAAAGCTTAAAACAATAATAAATACAGGTGCCAGTATTTAGTAGATAAATAAAAAGATATATCCCATCTTACCATTACAAGTTGGCCGACAATTTCGGTTGCCGTAGCTACTCTCAAGTCTCAATAAACGATCGTATTTCGTAGCACAAGTTTAATTCGAAAAGTGGTCTCCGAAGTATTGAGAAGTTATGATAGCCGGTCCATTTGTACTCGATTTCAATCACACCGAGGCGCGTCCGGTCCCGGATGGAGTCTGACTCTGACATTGAAATGTGAGACCTCATGATGCTTGTTCGGCAATATCAACAAGTTAGGGTTGATAACTGGCTTTTCGGTGAAGGAAAACATCGTGAGGCAACCTGCATACGTCCGTAGAAGAAATTCGATGGCGTGTGTGAATCCATTAACTCGCACTAGGCCAGCGTGGTGGATATGGGCCAATCACCCTTCGTGAGTAGTCCACGCCTACAGTGCAGTCCTGCAGTGGACTGTTAAAAAGGCTGGTACAGTACAGTACAGGGTTGATAAATTAGCTGGTTTTCAGCCCCTGACGATAAAAAAGGAGTATTGTAAGTTGGAAGTGTGTGTAAAGTGCCCACTTTCTCCTTGTGATCCTAGTTAGAGCGCATTGCCACATCCACAAACGTTGTTGACATTGACGTTTTTCATGGTCGACTTACAGACGACGAGATATTCACTGTGTAATAAAGAAAAAATTTTTGTTCAAGTACTGTTCTGATTGTGAATCTCCTTTTTGGAAGTCTTTTAAAATGCTATACAATTGAGCGAGCTAATAACCGACATAAGACGACCATCTTGAAAAAAGCTAAAATGTCTTAAGTTCTGATATAATTGCTATGGTAAGTCTAGTGATATTGTTACCTTAAATGAGCGTCCAATAATAAATATTCATTGCGTAGATAACGTTAGATCCATTCAGGCACGGACGGGACCCGGATAAACACGTCTCATTGTTGAAGCATTGTTGTTGGCCCGGCACTTTAGCCTGGCTTAGAGCCAGGAAATCGGAACCTCGGTTTATTCAACAGTTGAGATATTGGCCAGTCCGATTCAATATTTATTCGGCTGTGACTGTGACGCTCGTGTGATGCAAATCTGAGGATTTGAACATTCAATTAGGGCGAAGGCATAGTTCTAGTCGTGTTTGTTTAATTTGGATACGCATGTCTTTGTTACGACAAAAAGTTGAAAATCCATTCGTATGTATAATTATCGGCCAAGTACGAGTGGGACTCGCGCACGGAGGGTTCCGTCCTGTATGGGAGACCCCCTTATTTATTTTATTTTAATTTTATTATTTATTATTAAAGTAAATATACAACTAAATATTATGTGAAAATTTCAAGCATCTACCTGTTACCATTATTAATATAGAGCGGAAAACGGCAAAAAAAAATCAGGTTTGTTGTATGGGAGCCCCCTTTAATTATTAATGTTATTCTGTTTTTAGTATTTGTTGTTAGGTATAGCGGCAACAGATATACAACATCTGTGAAAATTTCAGCTTTCTAGCTATAACGGATCATGAGATACAGCCTGGAGACAGACGGACAGCGGAGTCTTAGTAATAGGGTCCAGTTTTTACCCTTTGGGTACGGAACCCTAAAACTTAATCAAGGACATATTTGGGTGTTTCTTCAAACGACGGACATATGATAGGATATCATTGTTTGCGTCATTATGTTTATGACCATATTTTTATTATATACTAATCCTGAAAGAGCGAAAAAACAGCTCAAACATTTTGTGGGAAGTCTCAGGAACACTTTCGTAATTTTTGAGTTGGTCCCATAGTAAATGCTGGTTATGATAAGGTACAATGTTAGCCTAGCTTAGACTAGAGTATATGTCCGTCAATTTGGGAAAAGCCCTGTAAATATTCTACTTTAGTGGTTCATGTTAAAAAGTTTCTTACCTGGGAAAAGGTTAGTAAGGCTAATTCATAATATTATTTAGAGCGCACAGATATCTGGGTCAGCAATAGGATTTCATAGAATTATCAAGATATAATATAATTTAAAAAATATACATAAACTGACACAGAATAGGTAAAGCGTTTCGGAGGAGTTTGATAAGTGATAACAAACATTGTTACAAGAGATTTTTATGCATTGAAAATTATAATCATCGAAGTAGCTCTAGCTTGACGTTGAACTCCCATATACTCGTACATATTATAACGCGAATTTGTACTTGCAAGGTACTTGATGCTATGGTCAAGCGTTAGTCATAATGCGAATAACTTGTCCTACTTATTACTCATTAAAAAATCAAAGATCCATGACTCATTTTGATTTAAATGTATGTAGGTACATATAAATTAACACTGTATCGATTGTTTGTGATTCAAGGATTCCCTCGACTATTTATAGCAGCCTTGGCTCGGAGTGCGAAGTTGTATAAACCATTGATCCAGAATGCATTTCTATTTAAACGTGCATTTGGAATAATTTTAAAACAAATGTCTATTGCTATACAGGGTATAACTTATGGTCAAAACTAACAACTTTTGTTCTGCGACTTTTGTCAAAACTCAAAAAATAAATCATATGTTCCATACATTTTGTCGAGGGTGAACGATATTTTTATATGGAACAACTTTTTTTGAAAATTTTTAAAAGTAGTAGAACAGAAGTTGTTAGTTTTGATGTATCATGTATATTGTATGGAATAAGCCCCTAAAAGGATGCTAATTGATTAGAAATAACCCTGTATAGGAATAGAGGGATCCTATATAGAGGGATTTGTATGAGTTTATATGTAAATGGAAACTATAGGCCGAATCATATAACTTGGCGGCTGTGGTGTTAGTTATAATTAAGTATGTGAGTAATAACTTTTTCTCTCCGCACTTCACGGTTTTTTTTGATAACGTGAAGACTCTTTCGTCCCATTTAGTTCAGTAGTGACGGGTCGATTGACTAGCCAGATAGTAAATTTCTATTCTATCCAGCGTATTATATCTCTATGACTTTCCCCTTTTATCTCAGACCCGACCTTAGCTGACAGCTCTTTCAGTTTAACTCGGCTTCTCTCATGTGGTCTTTCTATCCATAGAATATGGGCGTTATTATTCTATGTTTCTATCATTATTTTTGACGAAAACCTGCTTAAATTGGACTATATTTTTTCTACTCTTTTTCCATGAGTTTGGAGCACTAACACCGGACGCTGCTTGAACCATCTGTAAAGCCATCTAATGATGCTTGTTCTGTTTATTTAATCCCTGATAATGATAATGTTTATTTACCAAACTTAGGGACTATGTACATCTTTTTACAGTATACTATACAAAAAACAAGATTAGTACTTATTCTTAAGATTGTACAATATGCAAATGTGCACTGCAACCCACACTAGGGTGACCTGTGTCGTGGGCTGCAGGCTCTTCCACTTATAATAACAAGAGTATGGTACAATATTATTGGTATCTTATGATAGGTTAGTTGTGATAAGCTGTGGGTGTGTATGTGAGGGTGAGTGAGTGAATATGAGCGCGTACGTGTATATGACATATAGGTAGATAAATAATAATATGTATGGAGAAATTATGAATACGAGTTTGAGAACTGATATAATTAATTATTATAGGTATATAAGGTATATAATATATACTAGGTATCTCTAAATATTAATTATACGATTATACAGGTATACTTGATTATGTAAAGGAATAAAATATGAATAAATAAATAAATTAATATCCAGACTAAACTTAGTATCGCCTCACATACCTACTTACTTACTTAATAATCCCTCGTTTTCATCTTTCCAGAGAACTGCAATGGGGACAACGCGAATCCTCAACTATACAATGAACTCCTAAGTCCTTAGCATGGACACACTCCACGTCACCGGGCACAGCAAGGGCTCCAGCAGGAGTCAGTCGCCGTCGACTGCTGATCTGGCGCGGGATCCTGCCGTGGTGACCGACGACGCAGTTATACGGTCCCGGGTGCAGTCGCCGTCTACAGTGCACCATGTCGTCAGTGTAAGTTACTACTTAGTGTTATTAGCCGTCACCTAGACCTACTTCGAATTTAGCAAAGTCAGGAGTGCAGTGTAAGTCGCTGTATACACAGCTAGGGCTGTTGACTGCTGATCTGGCGCGGGATCCCGCCGTGGTGACCGACGTTGCAGTTATACGGTCCCGCGTGCAGTCGCCGTCTACAGTGCACCATGTCGTCAGTGTAAGTTACTACTTAGTGTTATTAGCCGTCACCTAGACCTACTTCAAATTTGGCAAAGTAAAGAGTGCAGGCAGTGTAAGTCGTTGAATACACAGCAAGGGCTGTCGACTATTGAGCAGGCGCGTGATCCCGCCATGGTGACCGACGTTGCAGTTATACGGTCCCGCGTGCAGTCGCCGTCTACAGTGCACCATGTCGTCAGTGTAAGTTACTACTTAGTGTTATTAGCCGTCACCTAGACCTACTTCAAATTTGGCAAAGTAAAGAGTGCAGGCAGTGTAAGTCGTTGAATACACAGCAAGGGCTGTCGACTATTGAGCAGGCGCGTGATCCCGCCATGGTGACCGACGACGCAGTTATACTGTCCCGCTTGAAATCGCCTTCTACGGTGCACAATGTTGTCAGTGTAAGTTGTTAGAAGATTCTATTTTAATATAGGCGAGGTAACAGAAGGAGCCAGATGCAGTCGACTGCAGAGCTGGCGCGGGATCCCGCCGTGAGGACCGACGACGCAGTTATACGGTCCCGCGTGCAATCGCCGTCTACGGTGCACCACGTCGTCAGTGTAAGTTGCTACTTTTTGTTACCTACCTACTAAGAAGTAGCCAAAAGGTGACCAATAAGTTTTCTGGAACATTGTATCAGAGCACAGCAATGACTGTGGACTGCGGAGCTGGCGCGGGATCCCGCCGTGGGGACCGACAAAGTAGTTATACGGTCCCGGGTCGAGTCGCCCTCTGCGTTGCACCATGTCGTCAGTGTGAGTTGTGGGAAGATCTTACCAGAGCACAGCAAGGAGCCAGTTGCCGTTGACTGCGGAAAAAGTTTCGGAAGTAGCAAACGCTTTAGTTGCAGCTAGTACATAATTACAAAACTCAGAGATAGTATCTGCCCACAGCCACGTTCTGCGCTTCCGCGTGCAGTCACTATTTACATTGCACTTTGTTAGTGTAAGTTAAGATGATATTATAACTCAAGCACACCCATTTCAAAGTGTGTACGTAGCTAACTCCTGTAGGAGCTGTTTCTCGTCTGCTATAAGAGCTGTGGTAAAAGTCATCTGTGTTATGTTTATTGAAGATGACTATTAGATCCCAACTGCAATCGCCTATTACTATGCATCGTTTCACAAGTGCAAATGGATGACAGATTGGGTATAGGTACTTTATACTCGTACCTATGACTTTGATAATTATATTGAGTTACTAAATGCTGCTGTACCTTTATATCATTATCATCATAGCCTTAACTAGTCGCACGGTCTGTAAAGAGTTATGTTAAACGATGTTCAGTTTGAAACATCGATGTCTCTGAATATCGAAGTCAATGAATTATTTTAATCGAGTTCCTTGAGTCTTCTTTACGTAATTTTGATATAATCAGGTCAAAGTCAAAAGATAGTCTAGTAGTATGTCCCGTCTTAATAGTATTAGCCATAGCATAGCTATTGATAAACCTTTGATAATATAATTTCTCGGTTTCCGCATTATAAACTCTATTTTTATCCCGATACGTGTCGGAATAGTTTACGTGATCGACATGTGAAGTTATATTAGCATTTTTGCATGATGAAAAAGCATTATAACCTCGACATTCATCAGCTAAGAATTTCTATTTCCTTCCAATGTTTATGAGCGTCAAAGTCATAGTTATCGGAGTTTTGCTACGGGCTAGTAGTTCTGTAACGCTAAATACCAATAGCAGTTTCCCCAACTAATGCAGTATAGTGGCCGTTTTATGAAATTATTTTTTTCCACTGATTACTGCTATTTTTGTCTAGAAATTGCGTTTCTGCCTCCCCTGTGCAAAAGCAGAAGTTATTCTGGACGTAGTGAACGTGTGAAACTTATTCCCAACGGATGAAGTAAAGTGGCTGTTTTGAGAAATTAAAAATGTTGGACTGACTATTGTTAGTTTTGTTATGAGATTGCGTAAGTGGCTCCCCCATAAAAATTAGAGGTTTTGCCGATCATGTTGTGCGCGTGATACTCATCGCAATCGAACGCCACGTTTGTTTGTTTAAACGTTTTGTTTGATTGCGATTGGGTGCCGTATAAATGCAGTAAGCGTTAGTAGTACAAACCACAAGGCTGTTAGGGTTGCAAAAAGATACGATAAATGTAGCTTTCAGTACAAGTGTGATATAATAGTGTCCGTTTGAAAATATTATTATAATGATCGACCAAAACAGTTGCCACAAAAGCATTTAGTTTACAACCCCCTGGGAGAGTGGGGCTATTATTTATTTGTAGTTTTGATGCTGAAGCACAGATAAATGAATGGCTGATTGTTTTATTTCATATACATAATACATAAGCGCACTGCAATCGGCATAAATTGGGGAAATTTTATTGAAAAAATATCATTTACAAATCAGAGATTGGGATTGGGACCATCTCTAGATGATTTTATTATACACTAGCGACCCGCCCCGCCTTCGCACAGGTGTATTATACCTCTACATATAAACCATCCTCTTGAATCACTTTATCTATTTAAAAAAATGCATCAAAATCCGTTGTGTAGTTTTAAAGATATAAGCATACATGAGGACAGACAACGGGAAGCGACTTTGTTTTATACTATGTAGAGATATGTACGTCATTATCGTGTAGGGCTATTAGCATAGCTTGACTGGGTGTTTCTGAGCAATTCGACACGACCAGTCTTCAAATGGGTGTCCGCGTGGGGCATTTACAACTCAGCGCTACCAAAGCTATGAGACGTTAAATTCTAGGCAATGGAAGTTTTAACCGTTTAGCCATGTTAGAAGTCTTCAGGCGGCCTAAAAATTGACACCAGGGCTAGACGTCCTATACAAACTTACTAACATCAGTACAACTTTTCATCACGTCTTTACAACAGGTGGTGTAAATTGTTCTCAGATTGCCCAAGGTACAAACTTAGTTGGGATTTATTGATAGTTATATTTGACCTCGACATCATCACCCATACTGTTATTATAAAGCAGTTTGTTTGCTTTGATGCCAATTTACGAATCCTTGGTGAATGTAATGTTAGAATCGGTTGACTCACTGTTGTAAAAGTAGTAAAACTCATTATTTCCTCGCTAATGTGGGGTTTGGTTAGCAACTGGGTAAATATGCGCACGTACTATCATTAGGGAAGTGTTATATTTTTGGTATTGGGTACTTAGTTTGAGTGTTTTACACTGTATTTAGACGTTTCGACATTTGGTGGCTTGTGTGTAACACAAATGTCCAAATCACAGTGATCACACACGGAATGTTCTCACGATGGTTCTCGAAATATGTGTGTAGGTACATACTTAATGAATTTATACATACATTCAGTATTTAAATCACTACAGTGAAAGTGTGTAACCGTGCCTATTTGAGTACAAATAGTACAGCAAAAAAGGAATTTAACTCTGCACTAATTTTCCGATCCAATGTTTGTTTTTTATAAGGTTTAGGATCACTCAGGATCACTTACTGAGAATCTAATCACAAAATGCTGACAGATCCAGATGGAACTTCAAGCGCCATCTTGAAAAAACGTTTTTGGCCGATATCTTGGAAACTATGCACTTTAGGGCAAAAATCACGGAGACTATTATTGTAGAGAATAAAATTTTGCGTCTTTTGTTTCCAGTTTTTTTAAATTTAAAGACATGTTAGTTTTTTAAGTTAAAGACATGGGTCTTTCTTATAAATTTGAAAACAATTTGTCAGCGGCTTGTGTTCAATATGCTACTGTGAACTTGGGCAAGCTTGTCTAAATATATTCATTAGGTTTGTTAGGCATAGCATTACACTCGTCACTTTTTAACCGACTTCAAAAAAACAGGAGGTCCTATGTTCGTCTGTATGTATTTTTTATGTGTATGTTCATCGATATTTTCGCCAATTGTAAACCGAACCAAAAAAAATATTTTGTAGTTCAAAAACGTATACTCCTGATTTTATCGAAATCGGCTAAGCCGTTTTTGAAAAATCAACAATAATGTAAATTGTATACATGGAAGTCGGTTTTGCCATTTTTTGCGAAAAATAATTACTATTGATTTTTGCCTTAAAATTACGCCGGAAATATTGCCATTTAATCATCATCATCATCGCTGTATCAAGCGAAAGACGTTCACTGCGGAACTTAAACCTTTTCTACTAAGGCTCGGTGTTTTTTAAATAGAGAAAAAAATAATAAGGCTCTGTTAGAAGCGGCCTTCATCCCGTGTATTTCTTAGATCGCCTGTCCACCTTCTCAGTGAAACCCGCACCGGTGCTATACAATCCGGAAACCAAAACAAAATGAAACCAATTGACACGATCTGATGAGTTATTACATCACCGTACGTGTTTATCACACGTTTCGGTTTACACGTTACATCGTATTACCATCGAAATTGCCAATCTCCACGCACAACAAGAAAGTTAGCCGCGATTTCCATATAGAATACTCTCAACTTGAACCTAATTCTGCATTAAAGCATCAAACTAAAAGGTCTACTAGATTAGTCTAGATACAGACAGTGTTTTCACCCGAAAAGTTTATCTACTTACTTTCGATAAATTTTTTGGAATAGCATTTTTTTTGCGAGGTTGGGGTTGGCTTCATCTTAGTAAAAGTTGGTCGTAATGATGATTTCTAGAATATGATCATCCATCCATCAGCCGTAGGACGTCTACTGATGGACATAGGCCTCCCCAATCGATTTCCACTAAGGCCGGTTGGAAGCTGCCTGCATCCAGCGCTTTCCTGATAATTATGACATATGACCGAGTTCTAAGAAGTAGTATTTACTACTTCTTAGAACTCGGAAAGAAGTAGCTTGAAGCTAACTTCACAGCTGCCAAGTAGTTTGATTCCGCCTATAAGTAAAGAGACAAAAACCTTTTCCGTACTTCTATTTATTCTGTTGTCAAGGGACCGTGACATAACGAAGTATAGCAGTGAAATTATACGGAATCGCGCTCAATATCCAGCTAACTACATCTGATAATGGCGCTTTAATGTCTAACCTAGATTACCTAGGGCTGGACACACTGCTTACTTTGTCGATGGTAAGCTGAATTATTTTACTATGGTATCCGACTGTAAAATCGCGAAAAATACAGCTGTTCCGTACATTTTATCGAGAGTCAGTGAACTTTTTTGTGTGGAAAAGTTGTTTTTTTGTTTGTTTTAGAGTTGGTCCATAGTAGTCGTTTATAATGATGACTATAGTCTGACCGTTTAACTGAGTCCACGCCTGCGCGGGTACAGGGGCGTGGGGGTAGACGACAAAGGGGACTGAGACAGGTGCGGGCGGCGGGTCCTCACCGCCCGCACCTGTCTCAATCCCCCTTTGTCGTCTACCCCCGCGCCCCTGTACCGCGCAGGCGTGGACTCAGTTAAACGGTCAGACTATAGGTACAATGATGTTCTAGAATATACAGGGTTTTTTCCTAATCAATTAGCATCCTTTTAGGGGCTTATTTTGTACATTAAAACCAACAACTTTTGTTCTGTGACTTTTGTCAAAACCAAAAAAAAAAACAGCTGTTTCATACATTTTGTCGAGGGTGAACGATATATTTCTATGAAACAACAACTTTTTTTTAAGAATTATTAAAAGTCGTAGAACAAAAGTTAGTTTTGATGTACAGAATAAGCCCCTAAAAGGATGCTAATTGATTAGAAATAACCCTGTATAGCCCAAATCAAACTACACGGTCTAGCTTATAGTATAAAGGACCGCAATAGAACGAAGTATCTGTTAGTGAAATTACACGAAATCGCGCTCAATATCTAATAATGACGATTTAATGCCTAACCTAGATTACCTAGGGCCTGACAGACCGGCCGACTTTGTAGGAAAATCGATGGTACGCTGAATTATTTGCATGAAGAGATTTATTTCCTTCGACGAAGTAGGCGATTAAAGGGGATGGATAAGAATGTTATATTTGTCGATAGAGTTTGTATTTCGTTTTAGATGTGGCTCGGTGGAGTATTTTAGCCCTCTATCTTGCAATACTTCAGAACCAAGCGTCTCGAATCATCATTCCTCATACGAACAGCCAGAATGTGGAAGCGCTTTGCCTGGGCCTGTCTTCCAGCTAAAGTACAACGTGGGTGTCTTCAAATCCCGAGTAAATAGGTAATTTCTAGGTAAGCGTGCTACACCCTAGACCACATATCTGCTTAGCATCAGGCAGTACTCAATACGAAATAAAAAAAAACTTCATGCCTCCCAGATTAATAGACCGATTTTGGTGCATTCTTTTATTTTGGAATATCGAGACGATTCTTAGCATTTCAATAAGTTGGCTTTCAGAAGTTTCTTTATTTGTCACTTGTATGGAAAAGTTATGCACTCTACGGTGTTCCGGCCGAGTTCGTTTTTCCGACGTCACGAAGCTGAAATCAGCGTTTCTCCTAACTCCCAATTTATTTTATGTACGCATTGTTGTTGAAAAAGAAAGTCCTATCTTTTCTTGTCAGGCTCTACAGGATAGAAAATTTTGCGCTCGAATATTTTTGTATAAATATCTTCCGCTACGGAGATTGTCTCTACATCTACCGAAGGCATGGACTTTTGACCTTTGACGGAAACAATCTAAAATCTCTGAGACACGATGACTCACCGCATAATGGCTCTTATTCATTCAGTACAGAGAGATAAAAACATTTAACAAAGACCCCTTCCGACAACAATAGCACTGCAAGAAATTGATGCGAATTTTAATCTGTCTTTTCGTTTGTAAATTACGAGCTTGATATCGGTTCTGCAGAGCCTAAGCTTCTTCTCATCACGACAAAGTTCATGCCATAATTTTTCCAGTCTTGTTCCGACAAAAGGCAGTTTTAAATTTGAGATGGGAAGTGAGCAGAAAAAGTAAGTACCCTTTTTAAAATCGAGTGAGCATAGCGAGCACGAACATATCCTGAAATCGTTTCTTAAGAATAGGCTTAACCTATATTCGAGATTTGATGTTAGAGAAGAAAGAAACAAATTTAGCAAGAAGAACTATAATTTTGCCGTTGGAAAAATTAAATTTATTTTTTTAAATTAAGTTAAAATGATTGGATTGGACGGAGGTAGCACAGAACAGAAAGGAATGGAAGGAATTGGGGGAGACCTTTGCCCAGCAGTGGGACAGCACAGGTTAAATAAAATGAAAAAAAAGTTAAAACGAATTGCTAGTCCGCAAAATAAATAAAATAGCTGATTTTGTAAATATTTGGAGTGATATGGCGCGGCGTACTCAGTGCAGCAATTATTAAAAATTTATTCGCCATAGTTTACGGGGTTGGCAGACGAATCATCGGAACGATGGCTGGCAATAGAACGAAGTGTAGTAGCATTTTGTATACTTTTTTTATCAATTTTAGATTGTATCTCGGTGCGAAGATGAAACGAATTACTGGTTCGCAAAATAAATAAAATAGTACCTAAATTAAAAAAAAAAGCAAGCAACGTCGCGCGGTGTACTTAGTGCGGCATATTAAAAATTTCACTTCGCCATAGTTTTCGGGGTCGGCCGGCGAAACGGCGGAACGGCTGCACGGGCGCAATCACCGAGACTTTCGCTCATACGAGGCTCTATGGTTAGTTTAGTTAGAGGCTCGCAATGTTACCTATGACCGTGTTTTTGTACTGAGTTTTTGTTTAGTTCAGTTTTTGTGAGACGATGAGTGTTGTGATCGCTAGACGAGGATTTTGTAAGGTAATTCTAGTATTAGGTGAGGTTGATTTGATTGGGTTGCTAGACGAGGTCGTTTTACGTTGGAAATGTAGTTAGAAGCATTGGTTCGTCAGTTTGAAGGTTTCTCTATTTTATTTTTATTTATTTACTTCCGAAATGTACAACATACAAGGAGTTCTGGAAAACTAGTTTACACTGTTAAGATGCTGCTAGGGAATAGAATACTTAAGTATTACTGGTTTAAGTTAAATTATCTAGTGATAGTAATTCTAGGTTTAGGTACGCAGTCGAAGTAATTTTTTGCTATTGGATTTTCTATTCTATAATTTTAATAAGTATGTTTCATACATTGAACACTTGTAGTATATTGTATTGTAATAATCGATTACAAGGATCTTTGAATTATTTCAAAGATTCAGGGCAAAAAAATAATTATTATGCCGTTAGTTAGATTATCAAAAAATATTGAACACGTTTTTAGGGTTCCGTACCCAAAGGGTAGAAACGGAACCCTATTACTAAGACTCCGATGTCCGTCTGTCCGTCACCAGGCTGTATCTCATGAACCGTGATAGCTAGTCAACTGAAATTTTCACAGATGATGTATTTCTGTTGCCGCTATAACAACAAATACATACTAAAAACTGAATAAAATAAAAATTTAAGGGTGGTTCCCATACAACAAACGTGATTTTTGGGAGTTTTTTTGTTCGCTATTAATAATGGCAAGAGGAATGGGGCTAAGGGCGCTCCAACACGGTACGGAACCCTTTGTGTGCGAGTCCGACTCGCACTTGGCCGATTTTTTTCTTTTCGAACAAACATAAAGCGCGTCAAAGTACGGAACTGGGGGTTCGCGACGTCACTGCTATGTTAAAAGTTAGGTGTGACGTCACGTGAAACTAACGGAATATAATTATATACTATATAAAACATAAATAAAAAAAATCAGCCAAGTACGAGTCGTACTCGCGCACGGAGAGTTCCGTACTGTATGGGAGCCCCCCTTAAATATTTATTTTATTTTAATTTTATTATTGAAGGGAATATAAAACCAAATCTTCTGTGAAAATTTCAAGCATCTACCTGGTACCATTATTAATATAGAGCGAAAAACGTCTAAAAATTCAGGTTTGTTGTATGGGAGCCCCCCTTAAATATTTATTTTATTTCGTTTTTAGTACTTGTTGTTATAGCGGCAACCGAAATACATCATCGGTGAAAATTTCAGCTGCCTAGCTATCATGGTTCATGAGATACAGCCCGGTGACAGACAGACAGACAGACGGACATCGAAGTCTTAGTAATAGGGTCCCGTTTTTCCCTTTGGGTACGGAACCCTAAAAAGGTTACGTATGTATAGTATGTATAGACATACTTCTCATATTGACGATGTTTGTTGTATCTTTCAGGAGCCATCATCGAGCGCGTCGTCGCGGCACGGCGAGCGGCCGCATCACGTGAAGTCTCACTCGCGAGACCTCGGCAGCAGTCCGCTCTCGGCCAACACCACTGGGAACACCTCTAGAGAGTGAGTTGAACCTTCTAATGTTAAGTCTCACTCGCGAGACCTTGGCAGCAGTCCGCTCTCGGCCAACACCACTGGGAACACCTCTAGAGAGTGAGTTGAACCTTCTAATGTTAAGTCTCACTCGCGAGACCTTGGCAGCAGCCCGCTCTCAGCCAACACCACTGGGAACACCTCTAGAGAGTGAGTTGAACCTTCTAATGTTAAGTCTCACTCGCGAGACCTTGGCAGCAGTCCGCTCTCGGCCAACACCACTGGGAACACCTCTAGAGAGTGAGTTGAACCTTCTAATGTTAAGTCTCACTCGCGAGACCTTGGCAGCAGCCCGCTCTCAGCCAACACCACTGGGAACACCTCTAGAGAGTGAGTTGAACCTTCTAATGTTAAGTCTCACTCGCGAGACCTTGGCAGCAGCCCGCTCTCAGCCAACACCACTGGGAACACCTCTAGAGAGTGAGTTGAACCTTTTTATGTTAAGTCTCACTCGCGAGACCTTGGCAGCAGCCCGCTCTCAGCCAACACCACTGGGAACACCTCTAGAGAGTGAGTTGAACCTTCTAATGTTAAGTCTCACTCGCGAGACCTTGGCAGCAGCCCGCTCTCAGCCAACACCACTGGGAACACCTCTAGAGAGTGAGTTGAACCTTCTAATGTTAAGTCTCACTCGCGAGACCTTGGCAGCAGCCCGCTCTCAGCCAACACCACTGGGAACACCTCTAGAGAGTGAGTCGGACGTCTAGCATTACACAGTTGTATTTCCTATCATCCATCCATTCGCCAAAAGACGTCCACTATTGGATATTGCCTGTCTCCCACTATGAATCTTCAATAAGACCGGTTGGAAGCGGCTTGCATTCAGCGTGATTCTGCTGTTTTTATGAGTATAATAAAGTAGGTAATTCGATGGCGTATGTGAATCCATTGAACCGCACTCGGTTGCCGTAGTAGATAAGGCAAACATACTTTGTGGGCTAGCCTAAATCAGCAGCTATCCAAAGTGCAGCGGTATACCTCTGAAAGTGCAGAGTTTCGGAGATATATCCTCACTTTGGATATCGACACCGTGCATAATCCGCGCCGCACAAGTCGGTGGATGAGAAGTTAGCCGCAGATGACACTTCGCCGTAATTCGCTAATTATTGTGCATGTGTGCACAATGCCGACGCCGCGTGGCGTAGTGGTGAGCACGGGCGTAGGGAGCGCGCGGAGGCATGAGGTTGGCGGGCGGGTGTGCCCCGGCGTCTCGTCTTTCTGGCTCCCGCGCATACCCATATTTCGCCTTTTGCGCAGCGTTCTGCGCATAACTTCCCATCCGCCGACTTATGCGACGCGGACTATACTATGCGTATATTTTATCCATATTTGTTTTGGTATGGAGTAGCTGCATATTATTTGTGATTTGTGAACTCATAGTAAAAGTTATTCATAACGATGAGTTTATCTATCTCAGTGTGAAGTGAATATGGAGAAGATCTCTACAAGTCATGATGCCCTAACAGCGGAATCCATTGGATTTTAATTTAGAAATCAATAAAATTAAAGATGAGATCGTTCGCCAGTTTGCTCGTGGCATTCACGCAATGCACCCATTTTTTTAACGCAAATAAGTCCGCGCTTGACTACCAACTCGCCTGATGGTTAGCGACGTTGCAGTCGAAGATGAAGAACGCATACCTAAAAGATACCAATTCACTCTGATCTTGAAAAGCTTTAGATTATATCTCTTAGGAAACAGGAAAGCAGGAAGACTGTTCCATTACCTGGCGGTACGAATCAGAACCCATAAACGAACCCTCTAAATGTGTAGTCTTCTTTTATTAATTTTAAAACTTTATAAAATACCTTTATTTTTTACCTGGCCGTCTAAGATGCGACCCACGAGAACGATTTTATTTCGAGTAAAATAGCAATATTTCGTTATGTCTACCTCCTCTAACATGACAACGTACTTAATTCGTCTATTTTTACTCTGTGATGAAGGATCCTCGCGAACGATTTATGTACTTGTGGCACTTTTGTCGACAAACTCTAACATGTGCATGCAAAATTAGCCGAGTTTTGACATTTCACCACGATTATTTTCTCGTCAAACTTTTTGAGGACGAAATACTATGAAATAGGTAAAAGGAACTAAAATTTACAATTAGCGTTGCTGAATTGTGGAGGATTAGCCAAATTGCGGGGAGTTATCTCCATTAGAGATTGTTGTGGAGATAGATATTTTGTTGTACCGATTTTGCGTCCCTAGATTTCAAATGCAATTTAGTAAAGTATCAATTTGGATGGGGGATCGGGATAATTTTTGACCTAATATGGAGAATTTTACTTAGTTTATTGAAGTCCATCTTCTTTTTTTTAGACGATTTAAATGAAAGCTTGTTTTTAATAAGGATATTTTTTTACTTTCATTTACTTTTTCAAAAATTACATGACATTCTAGTTATGACAATTTGAGAAAAACCATAAAAACGTGATTCAGATAAAATATGCAATAACTAAGATCCAGCTTATTTTGTTTGCATTATATCGCATGTACTTCTTTTTTGTATTTTCGATAGTAAAAGAGGGTAATAGAGGTACGGTTAATTGAAATCAGTGGTATTTTTATTTATTAAAGAGGACGTTTGAGTTACTTAATTCGTAATCAATAAATACATAATTAGGTCTGGCAACATTGGCTTATTGACTGTTCACGTTCAGTCCGTTCACAGTTATTTTATCTCTAACATATCTAACTACATTTTACTGTCTCTGTTTGGTCATTATGAACCATCACAGGTTAGATAGAGATAGCACAAATGTCAGAGGTAAAATAACTGTGAACGAACTGTACCTATAGTTACGTTTCAAAACTATATTTTGAATCACAGATTCAAAATTACTAGAATCCACTGTGGCAGCCGCGTCCGCTGCCCATGTGGGGAATCCTGCCTCCATTTGGGATTGGTGTAAGGATTGATTGAATGTGGGGAATACGAAAAATCCAAAGAAAAAAAACACACGCGCAGTGACAGAATTCGCACGCTGGGACGCCCCCTAGGACCATAAGATTGCGATTTCAGCGTCGCGAAAAGCAAAACTTGCGTTAAATGTGCTTAAAGTTACCTGTTTCAGTCATATAAACTCTGAGTGGGGAATCGGAATATTCTATGTCACCAACTTGGGGAATTTGAGTTTAATTTTTGGGGAATTGTGCTCATGTCCATAACTCCTCAAAAATGAAAGACAAATTCCCCAAGTTCGGGACAAAAAATTAATAAATAATAAATAGCATCAGCGCGTTGAAATGTTACCATTTAAGGACCTCTCTTATATTATTTTAATTTGATTTGACATTAAAATTCTTATTTTGGTGATAATTCTCACCAAGATAATATAATAGTTTTTCTTCTTTACCTTGTTGATCAATTGAAATTTTTTCAAACAAAAATCTGGCAAAAGCCATTGGGAATCGAGATATTTTGTTTTCTTTTTGAGTTGTGCTGTATTAAATAAAATCATTGGATTTCTTTCAGATTATCTCGAGAGACCACACTATCCCTTTTGGAACCTCTGTGTTTTGAATGAACTAAATCAGTGTTGCTTAATTGCAAAATGATATATCCAAAGTAGGTTTTCACAGGGCGACACTAGTTTTTCGTGACCATAGATCACGATTCTATGACAAGAATTTACTTCACACGAATTGGTATTTCGGACGTAATACTTTCGTCAGGTCGTATGCTAAGCCAGCTGGTGTCTGTGATATGAGATCGAAATTGTATTAACATAAAACTATTCCACTTTCCAGTTTAGAAGACTCTCCGCAGAAGAAAATCTTATCAGGGCTGATAGCGCCCGGCGACTACACTGGCGCAGTTTATAGTCCTAATGTTTCCTACGGACTGTCGTCAGACGAATACGGCTCGCCGGCGTATAGAGGTAAATACAAGTAAATCATGTTTTGACTAAGGTGTAGAGTTTGAGAAGTAAAGACTTGTAGAGTTAGGGCGTGCAGATTTAGAAGCTTATATCTCATGACTTTTTGAACATCAGTGAGTGCTTAGGCTTACGCTGCTTTCGTAAACGGTATACTCGTCTCATGAACTTTTACATGAAAATGCTTTTCGTGGTTCTTAGGTTTCCGTACCCAACGGGTAAAAACGGGACCCTATTACTAAGACTCCGCTGTCCGTCTGTCTGTCTGTCTGTCTGTCTGTCTGTCTGTCTCCAGGCTGTATCTCATTAACCGTTATAGCTAGAAAGCTGAAATTACACTTAACAAATACTAGAAACAAAAAAAAAAATAGGGGGGGCTCCCATACAACAAACTCGAATTTTTAGACGTTTTTCGCTCTATATTAATAATGGTAACTGGTAGATGCTTAAAAAATTCAAAGAATATTTAGTTGTAAATTCACTTCAATAATAAATAATTAAAATTGTAACACTTTAAGTATTTAAGGGGGGCTCCCATACCGTACGGAACCCTTCGTGCGCGAGTCCGACTCGTACTTGACCGATTATTAGTATTCCGTTCGCGAAACTAGCGCGGCTGTCCTAAATCAAAACCTAGCAAGTGTATTGCCCTTTATATGATAAACAGCGTATGTGTTTTGCGACATGATCTGAAATCTGAACCTTCTGACTGTAGTCAGGAGGTTGCGTTTTAAGATGTCAAAAGATGCTTCACGTTTACGGACTAATTTATCAAATAATGTGAAGAAGAAGGAATTTTAATACCTTTTTTTTGTTTTCAGGGCAAGACGGCGGCGATTACTCCTTGCAAGGTGTGTATATTTAATAAATTTTAACTAATAATCAGCCAAGTACGAGTCGGACTCGTGCACGAAGGGTTCCGTTCCGGGTACGGTATGGAAGCCCCTCTAAATATATTTCATTTTAATTATTTATTTATTTTTGCAATTAATACACAACTTAATATTCTGTGAATATTTTAAGCATCTTCCTGTTGCCGTTATTCAAATCGAGCTAAAAAATCACGATTCTTTAATAATATTTTTTTGAAGTGAATAATTAACTAAAAATTCTGTGAATATTTCAAGCATCTATCTGTCACCGTTATTAATACCGTGCGTTAAAACGGCTCAAAAATCAGGTTTGTTGTATAGGAGAGCTCCCCTTTAATATTTTTTTGTTTGTTTTTAGTATTTGTTGTTATAGCGGCAACAGAAATACATCATTTCTGAAAATTTCTCAATTCTAGCTATCACGGTTCATGAGATACAGCCTGGTGACAGACAGACGGACGGACAGCGGAGTCTTAGTAATAGGGTCCCGTTTTTACCTATTGGGTACGGAATCCTTAAAACGAACAAAAAAGAAATACTAAAACTCGTCAAGATATTATCATGACTTTAAGTGTTGTTTGAACACTAGACTATTTGAGATAACTCTAATACTTGAATATTATTTGTAGTTATTTTAAAAAGTTCTCTACGTATTAAATGAATCGTATAACAAGTGTCTCAACGATTTATTAAATGTTATCTTCATTGTTTGTAATTATTGTTGTGCTAATTTGTTATCAACACTACATTAAATATTTTTGGCTAATCATGTACTTACAACACATTATTAGAATACTATTTACTTACCCTGGCTTAGTGCAGAAATATAATAAAAGCTGATTGCTTTCTCAATTACCGGGTTGGCTCCATAGTAAAAGTTGGTCAAAGTTATGATCTGTACATGTTGTATGTAACTAGACTACTAGAGTGATGTTTTATTTGCGTTTCCTTATGCACACACATTCCAGTTTATTTTTTATTTTATTTTATGCACATTACTTAGTGGAAGAAAGATCTTGCAAAGTGTGACCAGACTGTGTACAGTAGCTCAAAAAATCAATTAAAATATTGTAATATAAATGCACCGAGAAAAAAAAATAAAAAATTAGGGGACATCTTACACACGGTCTCTGACCCCAAACTAAGCAAAGCTTGTGATATGGCTGCCAGAGACTGATATTCTACATATACATATTTTTAAATCCGTACTTACATAGATAGTACCTAAATAACGCCCAGACACAGAGCTAACACCTATGTTCATCACATAAATGCTTGCCCTGGGTGGGGATCGAACCCACGGCTCTTTGATCCAGAAGTCAGAATAACTAACCACTGAGCCACCGAGGCAGTCAAAACAACTGCATTGAATGCTTAATTTGAATGGAATTTCATATTTCCTAATTTGATTTTGGTTCAAGGCCGCCATCACTTCGCCGTATTTTCACAAGCAATGTTAAAAGATAATTAATTCTGAAAATATGAAATTCCTTTAAAATGGAGTTTGTTTTGAAAGTAAACAATAGGACAAACATTTTCCGAAACAAATAAAGCAAATAATTGAATACTGTACAGGGTAATGGCCTAAGCTCGATATATTTTTGCATTATATCTCTTTTCAAGAACTGAGCGTAGCAAGCCTCAAAGTTGGACTAATGATGAATCGGTCAAAGACAAAGATCATGACCAACAACAAAAAACATAATATGGTGGTAGTAGACGGGCAAGCACTTGATTTTGTCGATGAATACGTATACTTGATAGTTTCCTTCCAGAACCGCCAAGACAAGGAAATTGAACGTCGCGTCGAAAATGCTTGGAAGAGCTACTGCATGGTCTATGAAGGAGTACATGAAAGGCACTTTGCCTATTTCACTAAAACGCAAATTAATCGACATGTGCATCTTGCCCGTCCTAACCTATGGTGCCCAGACTTGGTCATTGACCGATTTACAAAGGTCCAAACTTGGGGTCTGCCAAAGAGCAATGGAACGCAGCGTGCTTGGTATCAAAAGAATTGATAGAGTCCGCAACAGCACACTGCGTTCTATGACAGGGGTAGTTGATGTCGGCCGAAAAGCCGCCAAACTAAAGTGGGATTGGGCGGGACATGTGGCGCGGATGCACCCCGATCGATGGGCCAGGATCGTCACAGAGTGGGTGCCTGACGGACGACGCAGCCAGGGAAGGCCCAAGAAGCGCTGGCGTGACGATCTTGACTCGTTCGAGAGGGGTTGGCAGGAAGTTGCGATGGATCGCGAGTCCTGGAAGGAAATGGGGGAGACCTTTGCCCAGGAGTGGGACAGTATAGGTTAAAAAAAAAAAAAAAAACTCATTTCATAAAGTATAATTAAGGGTAAAGGTAATATGGGTTGAAATTGTGATGATGATAGTGAAAAACCACATTATCCGTTAGTTTACATGAAATAAGAAGACCAACAGACAGATAGCAATTTTGTTTATACTACAATTCTATGATACTACAATTATTTATTGCTGTTGTATCACTTATTTATTATTAGAGATTCTAGGGTCAACGCAAATTGGCAATTAGAATGTCAGAGCGTTTTAATTTTAAAATACATTTCTGAACTTAATCGACTTCATCAGCTTTGAATTATAAAAAAGAACCGCTCTAAAATCAAAATTATACGTCTTATCAAAAATATAAGGCTTGAAAACCGGTTTAAAATTAGAACCAGATAAGGCCTAAATTACATGACAGCTTTATTTTTCAGTTTCATTCTAATTGAGGTTAATTGACCGAAGCGAAGCGAAGGCCTTTGCTTCAAATCGATGATTTTGCTTTCGTCTGCCCGAAGGGTCTACAAGGTCGCATCGCATCACTTCGCAAATATGAAAGAGATAGATGCTGAATTGAAAATTTGGTACCCGAGTCGCATACGTTTCAAAATATACACAAACTAGCTGACCCGGCGAAGTTTTGTTTCACGCGATATCTTTATAAATTATAGCCCATGTGCTATTCTGATGTATGAGCATTATTATTGCAAAGTTTCATCTCAATCCGTTCAGTAGTTTTTGCGTGAAAGAGTAACAAACATCCATACACACAAACTTTCACGTTTATAATATTAGTAGGAAGTAGGATATATAGTATAAATAAATATTAATATTAAATCGAAAATATTACACTCATTGAAATCATTCGCGTTTCTGTCATCCAATTTGCGATGTACCTAATTCTGATAAATCTAATTTACGAAACCAACTTTATCCTGTTATTGTTCCGCGATTTAATAAATCAGTTGCTAACTTAAATCGGTACAGTAATGTTTATTTTATTATGTAGGTAATATATTATAATGGATATTATTGAAGTGAACAATGTTGTGTACAATATGTGAGTAATATGTTATTTTTTGTTGCGAATTTTTGTATTTGTATATTCCATTGCGATATATCCGCTGATCATAAATTAATTAGTGCCTTATCCAGGAATATGTGTATAAATATGTTACATCATTTATGTACATAAGATGTAGAATCTTTACAAAAATATAGCTGTTCTATACATTTTATCGAATGTATGAACTTTTTGTATTGAACAGCTGTTTTTTTCCCCGCGATTTATGAATGTGATATAATTATGAGCATAATACATCTCTGTACGTCCCTGATTTTGTAAAGTAACACTCTGTATTGAAGCCATGGTGGCCTAGAGGTAGTAACACCCGCCTTACGATGGTGAGGTCGTGGGTTTAAATCCCGATCCTGTACCAATGAGTTCTTTGGAATGTATGTACGGAATTCCACACCACTGGCTTTTCGGTGAAGGAAAACATCGTGAGACAACCTGCATACGTCCGTAGAAGAAATTCGATGGCGTATGTGAATCCACCAACCCGCAATGGGCCATCGCCCGATCACCCTTCGTGGGTAGGCGTCCTGCAGTTAACTATTAAAAAAGCTGGTACAGGTACTCTGTATTGTACGTTATAATAGATAGTATTAAAGTGAACAATGTAGTGAACGTATGTAAGTAATTTTGTTTTTATTTTGTTGCGCGACTTTTTATTTTCCTTTACGATATCTATTATTGTCTGTTACATCATATGTATACAATAGTGTTATTATAATTAGAATGTATACAAAAGAAAAACAGCTGTTCCATAATTATTTTCGTGAGTCAATGAACTTTTTGTATAGAACGGCTGATATTTTTTTACGATTTTGCAGGTGTACCATATCCTAGTAAAGACCGAATCATACAAGCCAGCCAATGTGAAGTCAGCTATAGGCCGCGTCACACAAGTTGGCAGATGTGAAGTTAGCTACAAGCTGCGCAGTATCCAATCCTGACTGAAGCTCACACAAAGCCGCGCATTGATTGGATATTGCGCAGCTTGTAGCTAACTTCACATACGTTGACTTGTGTGATTCGGTCCATATTAAAAGTTGTTCACAACGATAACTAAGTAATTAACCATATGGTTAACCAATGACTATATAGTCATGATGAGTTATTGAATATTTTTACCACGTTTGATGAAAGTGTGTAACTTGTTTCAGATGAAAGCGATGGTGGCGCCAACGTGTCTTCGAAAGCACAGAGTGCCATAGCGCATCTGAACAGCAAGATTGAACGCACTAAAGATTTGATACGACTGGAGCAGACTATTAGAGATGGTGAGGCAACCTTTCTTTAAACTTCTATTCGACTGAGAAGAGAAAAATTGTCAAAATATATAGTTTTATAAAGGTATAAAAGGGATATCACTACATAGTATAAAACAAAGTCACTTCCCGCTCTGTCTGTCCCTATGTATGCTTATATTTTTAAAACTACGCAACGGATTCAGTGGTCGGTTTTTTCAATAGAGTGATTGAAGAGGAAGTTTTAAATGTATAAAATACACCTGTGCGAAGCCGGGGCGGGTCGCTAGTCTTCAATAAAGATGTAAGGAATAATAGAACAACGTATTCCAGGATACATTCCTGTAGCGCGTCCTTTCAAAGTTACCGACAAAGCCCAGCGGATTGGTAAGTTGAAATGGCAGTGGGCAGGGCACATAGCATGAAAGACTGATGACAGATGGGGTCGAAAAGTCCTCGAGTGGAGACCACGTACCGGCAAGCGCAGCGTGGGACCTCCACCCTCAAGGTGGACGGATGACCTCATTAGGACAGCAGCATCGCACTGGATGCAAGCCGCTACCAACTGGTCTTATTCGATATCCATAGGGGAGGCCTATGTCCAGCAGTGGACGTTCTATGGCTGATGGATGGATAAATTTTCTTGCATTAGGTGTTTGTTAGCATTCTCCGAAATTAAGCTACTTTCGTTCGGCACGGCCAGTCTTCGGATGGATGATTGCGGGTGGCATTTCCAACTGAGCGCTACCCTGGCTCGAATAACACGTTAAATTGTAATATCAGGGGTGCGTTTTTTGAACTTCGAACGCCTAGGAACGTTTACGTAACTTTGACAGATTGTATGGAGAATCTCTATGTTGTCTATGGAAGTTGCGAGTACTCCATACAAGTTCCGCATACGACCAAACCGTGCCAAGTTCAAAAAACGCTCCCAAGAGATGATTCATATAAGACCGGGACGGGTCGGGCCCGGCGAGGCACGTTCCATACATTTTGTGTAGTGTAGTCCGATCCATATACATACTGGATACGTCACCGCTGGTCCCAACATAAGATCAGTGCTGTTTGTATAATATAACCAGTAATATGTTGAGTTGGGATCAGTTTCGTGGCAAAGCATTTGGTACCATACTTGGTTTGCGAATTATTCTATTTTTAGTTGTTTCTGTGTAGCTAATTGTTTTGTCCCGAATAAGTAGGTAAACTAGGAAAGAGGTCAACACACGAACCTTGTAACACTTCTGAAATTGCTTCTGTGTACCTAATTATTTTAAACGTAACTTCATTATTGTACCATTTCATTATTGTATTTTTGACCAGTGAACGTTATAGTGCTTTGTTAATTGATTTCCCGTAACTATTTGGAAAAATATAGTGCATTTGTCGTCAGGACTGTGTTGCAGTTTTGTCCACAAGAGGGTACAGTGCGCAGCAAATTTGAGAATCTTGCGACTACCGCGAACGATCAGTGTGACGCGTGATGCCATCTAGCGGCGGGTTGCTTAAGTAAATCGACTAGACCATCTATCTCGCGGGTGACTATTGGCGCCATCTAGCGGAGAGTAGCTATAGTGAATTACTCGGCCACCTGTCGTATTGTGCCGGAACTAAATCGTAACACCAATATAATGAGAAAGTGTTCGTTCGTTCGTGGGATCATCTTGCTCCTTGTTGCTGGGAGCGAGGTTGCAGCCCCGAGGAATCCCTCTTTACTGCGGCTGGACGCTGCGGGAACACTGCCCGCAGGGCATTTGTCGGAGGATGCGAGCGTCCAACTCACCCGCGAGGGCGAGTGGTGCCTCCAGCACCCTCTCAGCCGATTGGCTGGTGGCCTTCTAGGCTTGATGAGCCTGTAAAAATGGTTAGCAGGATTTGGGAGGGGGAAGGAAAAGGGGGGGGACTAGCTTGGGAACGGAGGGTAGGGTGGGTTGGCTTTGTGGGAGAGGCGAGCGTCCGACACTCCCGCGAGGGCGATTGGTTCCTCAAGCCCCTCACAGCCTGTTGGCCGTCACGGCTTTGTGGGCCGTCATGGCGTTGATGGACTGAGTTTTCTTACTGAGGGCCTCATTCAAGGTCGCCTACTTCCTCTTCGCGTTCTTCTAGGAGAAGATCTCGAGGGAGAGAGCGCCAGGTTCGTTCGTTTACGTCGGGTGGACGAGCATGAAGCGGAGCGATATTCTGTAGGTGAGGGTGTGGTCCGTTGTCTGCGCGATCGTACATCCCGCGCGCCAACCGGACCACGAACTCCCTTACCGATTCGGCTTTCAAATCCTGAGCTAGTACGTCGTTCCGAACGAACCAGCCAGCTCCCGAGATCATTCTCAGGCTAGTGTTCTGTACCACCTGGAGTCGCTTCCTCTGGGTTTTGTTACACAGTGGGTACCAAGCCGGTGCTGCGTAAGTCAATCGGGTCCTGATATACGTCTTGTATATGCTCATTTTGGTATGCAGTGGCAACTTGGAGCGGAGAACCGGTCGCAGCAGCGCTCTAGCAGCCTTCGCCTGGTGGACAGCGTTTGTGGTCTGCGAGCGCATGCTTAGGAGCGGGTCTATGGTGACGCCCAGGTACTTGACGGTCTTTTCCCATGAAACGTCCTCTCCTCTAAGTTGCAGTGGTCTGGGGTATGTTGATCTTCTGGTACTCCCGACAAGCAGCGCGGCCGTCTTGCCCACGTTGACAGCCATCCGCCACTTGTCGAGCCATTCTGGCAGAATATTTAGGACCCGTTGAATTCTGTTCGCGGCTACTGTGGCTCTTCTCGAGGAAGCGACATAAGCACTGTCATCGGCGAAGAGGGCTAACATCACACCCCGTTCCCCTGGTGCGAGGTCCTCCAGGACCGGGATGTCGTCGGTGTAGGCTGCGTAGTAATACGGTGCTGTACAGCTACCCTGTGGAACGCCTGCTTCGATCTTCCTCTTCCCGGAGTGAATGTTCTCGACGGACACGAAGAAGTCTCGATCAGCCAGGGAGGATGCCGCGATTCGAACTAGCGCAGGCGGCATCGTGCTGTTCATCAACTTGAATATGAGGCCCTCGTGCCACACCCGGTCGAAGGCCTTCTCGATATCTAGGAACACGGCGACGGACCGTCTCCCCAGGTTAAGCTCGAGTGCTAGATGGTGAGAAAGTGTGGAGGTTGCGGCAAATTCATTTCCTCGCAAGAGGACACTCTCGGGACGCAGTAGAAAGCCTCTTAGCGTGGAAGTCGCAGGAGATAGAATTGAACAAGTGAGAGATACAGTGTTCTTGGGCTTCCATCTCGACAGTGCGCTCACCTGGGAGAGCCACGTGGACGGACTGTGCCTGAAGTTGGGTCGTGCGTGTTTTGCGCTGTGGCGGATAGCGGCTATACTTCCGGGTAGCATGGTCCGGAATTGTTATTTCGCATCTGTGCACTCTCTCCTACAGTATGGCGTCGAGTTTTGGGGACAATCCGCAGAGTGGGAACGAGTGTTCAGACTGCAGAAAAGAGCTGTCAGAGCCATAGAGAGAGTGCCAGAGGACCAATCGGCGCAGCCGATATTTCGGGCTATGAGAATACTAACTCTCCCTTCAATGGTAATATTGGAGGCTGCCTTATATGCTAGAGATCACTTGAATGATTATGCGTGTCGGGGCGAGCATCGCTCGCAGCCCCCGCGACGCGCAGGCGTCTTGCGCGTGCCCTCCCATAGTCTCGTAAAGACGTCCAAACTAATACATATAATGGCAACAGACGTATATAACCACCTCCCGGAGTTTATAAAAGATGCGCCATCACGGCAGACATTTAAGAATAAAGCGAAAACTTGGCTTGTTGAGCAGGCATTTTATGAGGTACGAGACTTTTTGCCTAGGGTAGAGTGACTAAGATGAATTATGTAATGAATGTTTATTTATTTTTTATTGACATCGTATTAATTTTTTTTACTCGTAATTTTGAAATGTAGAGATTCTTTTTATTGAAATGTAATAGTGTTTTTTAAGCTTAATTACCTTGAAATCTATTGATTGATTATTTATTTATATGGATTAAGAGTGTTTGACCTGTAACTATTTGTTACCAATAAATGAGTATGAGTATGAGTATATTTTTTTTTGTTTTTGTTACTGTACGGATGGGACGGGACGGATAAAATGTATGTAATAACAACCTACACGGTCCGCCCCGGTCATAATCAAAATTTGCTTTATTCTTTTGACATACAAATGCGCTTGGAATCATCGTTTAACACAGTTTCGTAAATAACATATTTACTGGGTACATTTTAACCACATCACAATATATGTACATTCAAACTTTAACATAATAATCTAAAAATTAAAATATTGTATTTGCAAAATCATCGTAATACCAGTCTATTATATGATTCATCTCTAAGAGTTCCGACTCCAGAACACCACAACTTCATATGCCCTATATCGGTTCCAGACAATGTAAACGAGTACCTGAAACTAGCGGCTAACGCGGACAAGCAACAATTGCAGCGTATCAAAGCTGTCTTCGAGAAGAAAAACCAGAAAAGCGCCCTCTGCATAGCGCAGCTACAGAAGAAACTCGAGGGATACAACAAACGGATCAAAAACTGGGAGGTAGTGTCTGTTAGTCCGGAAATCTTTACTATGCACTAGCATGCCTGTATGAGTTTTTTTGCTTGTTTCTTCCTGATAGGATGTTGGCGTGTCTGTTGATCAGTATCATTTTTACCGACTCCCAAAAAGGACTATGGTAGGTATAGGTACTCTGTTCGTCTGTATGTATTTTTTTAGTGGAAGTTCATCGATATTTTTGCCAATGGTGAACCGATTAAAAAAAAATCCCATTGAAAATATTTTATCGAAATCGGCTGAGCCGTTTTTGATAAATCAACTAAATGTACATGGATGTCACATCGATTTGTGCAAATTATTCGAATTCTTTTCACGGTGGAAGTCGGTGTTGCGATTTATTGAGAAAAATAATTATTCCGTTTCGTATTTGTTTAGAGAGTATATTATACAAAAGAGTTATATTCAAACAAAATGTCAATTAAAACCAGGCCCAGTTTTAGACTCGTTTCATGCGTGTGCGCACATGTTTTAAATTTTCATTCAAAATTATCCAACTCCTAATGGTTGGCTAATTTGGTATCTATGTAATCATAGAGGCTAATTATTTGAGGCGTCTTTTTGGGGCTCCGAATCTCGTATATTCTATCAGTGAAAAATTGCATATACTACCAAGAAATGTAGCAAAAGATGTTTATGCTTTTCAGTGGGTCTGTAAAAAATACGTGTCCAATATTTTTTAATAATCTGACGGACTAATAAAATTTTTTTTTTAGTCATCATGCCTGTTGACGATAAAATGATTTAAGTAATTCCTTTGCTATGGAGTTATGTATTTTCGCTTGAATGAGCTTCCTTTCTTTAAGCTTCGCATGTTATATGATTCCGTTAGTGTCTATTTTTTGTGTAATGTAAATGATTAAATAGTGATATCCCGTTCCATGTTAGCGGCAATACTATCGTAACTTGAAAAGATAGAATAGCCTACTATGGATTTCGATCTCGGGATCTCCTATAGAAGTACTATAGATATAGGTGCTAGAAATGAGATGGCACTATTGCTATTACCGTAGGGTTGAAAATGTTAGCTCCGCTTTGAACGGCATTGAAGTTTGTCGGCTATATTGCTGAAACGCCAATGTGACATTTGCTCAGTAATTAAAGTACCCTTGTGTCAAGTTCTATCTTTGGTAGCAGTTCCTTACGTTTTCGCTTCTTCCTGTGGTCATGTACTTCAGATTTTCTACTTAACGCTTCGAGCAAATATCTACAGAGCCACAGTCTCTAAGTGGTAGTAGTAAAAAAATGTCCGAGCGCCGTCATACATACCGTTAGATTCATCCATCCGTCCATCAGCCATAAGAAGTTCACTGCTGGACATAGGCCTCCCTTATGGATCTCCAATAAGACCGGTTGGAAGCGGCTTGCATCTAGCGCGATCCTGCTATCTTAACGAGGTCATCCGTCCACCTTGTGGGTGGACGTCCTACGCTGCGCTTGCCGGTACGTGGTCTCCACTCGAGAACTTTTCGACCCCATCGGTCATCAGTCCTCCGCGCTATGTGCCCTGCCCATTGCCATTTCGACTTGCCAATCCGTTGGGCTATGTCGGTAACTATGAATCTTCTACCGACTTAGATTTTTACATTAATTAATTCACAATGGCCCGTTTTCTCAAATCTTGACGTTATGTCACCTAATTAGCGCTTGTGACCGATCACTTTGGAATCGCGCGGCATTGTAGTCGGCTTGCAATCGCCTTACGACTAACTAAAAAGCCTGCCCACTACGTAGCTTAGACAGAGTTTTGGTTCGGATACTTTTTTTTGCACGATTGTGACTCTATAGATATTTGCTCGAAGACTTTAGGGCATTTTTCTAAGGGATTTCGGAATTTGAAGTAAAATTGCTAGTTGTTTTCTATTACTTTAGTTAGTTAACTTAACCGTGGTCAATAGTGATGATTAAAAATGCTATTATTTTCCACAGCAGTATGGCACGAGCGGGCAAGCACACAGACAACCGAGAGAAGTGTTACGAGATATGGGACAAGGGCTAAAGTGAGTACTGAGACTACAACATTCAATTAGAAATGTAAAAAAAACACAGTGCAGTAAGATTAAGACATATAACAAAAGAGCTGATAACTTTGAAATGGCTGAAACGATTTTTTGAAACGTATAAAGTACGCTTCCGGATAAATTCACCTTTCACAAACAAAAATAATCGGCCAAGTACGAGTCAACTCGCGCACGGAGGGTTCCGTACTGTATGGGAGCCCCCCTTAAATAGTTATTTAATTTTATTATTTATTATTGAAGGGAATATAAAATTAACTATTCTGTGAAAATTTCAAGCATCTACCTGGTACCATTATTAAAATAGAGCGAAAAATTCAGGTTTGTTGTATGGGAGCCCCCCCTTAAATATTTATTTTATTTTGTTTTTAATATTTGTTGTTATAGCGGCAACCGAAATACATCATCTGTGAAAATTTCAGCTGCCTAGCTATCATGGTTCATGAGATACAGCCCGATGACAGACAGACAGACGGACATCGAAGTCTTAATAATATGGTCCCGTTTTTCCCTTTGGGTACGGAACCCTAAAAACGTAATTTTCAAACCAAAAATATTTGTATGACAATACGGGTTTAAAAGGGCAGACGCAAGCCGTATTCTTTTATTGGGTTACTAAGAAAGCCGTCTGCCTTTCATTGGGTTACTAGAATGCTTGGTAGCCGTATTATATGGCAAAAGCCGTATCAGGAACACCACTGACGGGGCCACCGAGGCAGGCAATATACTTTACACTTATTATTTACTCTACAGAAACGTGGGCGGCAACATCCGGGACGGCATCACAGGCCTGGGCGGCAGCGTGATGGCGGCACCGAGAGAATTCGCGCATCTCTTCTCTCGCTCCAACCGGTTCGGCTCGGCGGACAACATCTCCCAGCTGGCCGGTCTGTGTCTATTGCTATCTCTTTCTGTTGTTTTATTTTTTGGGTGTACTTAGGTACTTTTTGTCTCGTCCTGATTTGGCGCTTTGGCAAACGACTTCTCATCCTGTAGAACATTGCGTAAAATTTATACAACAACTAGCTGTACAGGTTGTAATCCTTAGTTTATAGCTAATTGTAACAGTGTTTGTGAGTTCTAGTAACTAATAAATGTAGATTATTGTTTTAATTGTAAAAGAAAAATAAGTTGCCTCTTTTCACCTTATCTACTGTTTTCTCCTGTTTTTTCATTGGTGAGCTGCTGTTTTTTTAGTTTTCTGGAGTTGGCAACACTGGTCTGAGCCCCATCTCCTACCACTCGCGAGCCCAGAGGCCGCTTTTAATATACTCTTACTTCAGGCACCGATGCCATATTCTAATGTACCGGCATCAGACCCAAGAAATTAATACTAAAATTACTAGTAGGATTCTAGTAGTTTTAGTAAATCTGTATTATGTGTTACAAAACTGAGGGCCGAGTGGCAGATTTTAACAATGTTCTAAATCTGCTCGATCGCGTTAACGTTTGATATGATTTGTATGGAAATGGCACAGCGCCATCTTGTGTCACGTACGGAAAACTGAATAGGTCAGTGTGAGTTTTATGTACGGTAATATAACGAGCGCCAAACGGATCGAACACAAGGGCGGCAATGTCTGTGATTGGCTTAGTCAAATGTGTGTCAATACGCTCGCGTGTGTGCTCGGCGCGCTCAGTCAACACGGCGTAAAAGTAATTCAATTTGTCTTGCAAAACTCCCACTCGACACTCAGTCCGCACACAAAATGTTAGGAATAGTAAAAACATTCTTTCGAAATAGTTTCTTCATTCAATCTAACGAGGAGTTAGTATGAGATTACACTTAAAGGGAAAGTGCAGCAATTCTCCAAATTGTTTTATACCGCGCTCTGGTGGAAACGCGGAAAAACTACGAGTAACAAAAAAGTATGGAGTCACACAATGCAAATAAAAAAATCCTCAATAATTAATATGACATGTATGTACAGGGTGAGAAGTTGATAAGATTATCAGAATTTGGCTAGCCTGAAAAAAAAACTGAATTTCCCCAGCGCTTTATAGGATGTAGCTGCCTTAGCATTTTCCACAAAAATATCGTTATACTAGGCCCAATTTTAGAGGCGCCATCGTAATTATAATAGCAATTTAGAGTAGTTCTGTTTCTTATTCTTTATATGCATTTGATAGAGAGAACACTATTTTACGTTGCTATTAAATTTACCATGGTGCCTTTAAAATTGGGCCTACTGTCAGTTTTATAAATCCTTTAGACTTGCGGTTCAAATCAAATCAACTACATAGATCTCATGAATATAGATAGATCTCGAAAAAAAATTGGAACGGATGCATTTTGAGTTGTATGGTACTCGTATGAAGATGACTAAGTTAGGGAAATTGAATTTGTAGGTAATAAACTCTACGAATCAAGTAGTAGCGAATAAATAATGAACATGGGCCTTTAGGAAGAGATAATCTGTTGGTTACAGCTTTGCTCGGCTTTGTAGAGCGTTACTCGCAAACTACCATTGGAAAAACTAGCTAATAACTTCAGTCTTGCTACACATAATTATATTCGGGCCAGCCTCGATCGGCGCTGCATGGATTTTTGTGGTTGAGAATGTGATTAAGCGACAACAGCGCTATCTCTCTGGTTGTATTAGCTCTGTGCTCACGTTTGACGTGTGTTTTGTCCAAACAAAACCGAAATGTGTCGATGTTCTCTTTCCGAAGTTCGATGTTCATTATTTATTCGCGCATACTTATCATTCCGTACAACGTTTAATCCGTATTTTTGAGATCCATGATCAACGGTTAAGTTTAATTTACAATATAATGTGTGATGATATAGGTAGTGATATAGTATTCCAATTCAGATTAGATATTCCAAGGGGGTAAATGTTTATTTATATTATTTTCATCTATTGTACTCATTTAAATTTTCGGGCTTTTATTGTTGTAAGCTTTGTACATAATACATGTATTAAATAATATTATAACATGTATGTATTTTGTCTCACAGAGAACACGGGTACTTGTGAGTATATACAGTACTTAAATACCCTGTGACTAACCCCCTTTACATTTTCATACCTATCGCAGCCGTACGTGGGCTGAAATGCAGCTAACTGGTATTATGGCTATTATGGTTGACTGATTTTTATCTAATGTTCAGAAAACTGGCTTAACGGGATCAATAAAAACAAACTCGAAATTGTTGAAACATAAGGAGTCGAAGACAATGTTTGTCTTAAATACGAATAATTGTTTTTTTTTGTTGCACAAGTTGATACCATTATTTAGATTGCTAAAAATATCCGAAATGACTTACAATGACACTACCACGCAAGTTTACTTATTTTAGGTTAGTACCCGTACAACATAATACTTTTCCATCTGAGCGCCACCGTGGCTCGGATGATGTTGAATTATAGGTTCCGGTTGTTTTAACCGTATAGTACGTCAGAGGCTTTCAGGCTTAAAAACTTTGACACCAGAGCTAGCCACAGGTACTATACGAACTTATCTACTTTGTCTTCTGCGTAAGACTCCTGAAAGTTCGTTTCTATATGTATTTCTTGCAACTTTCTCGCAACTTTATTTCTAGATGTATTTGATCTTATAAAAGTGAATTTTATGTAACTCTTTGAGAATATAAGAACCCTAAAAATCGCAGACAACATTATTATTAAACTGCATTCACCCGTTCTTAACTTAAAAAACAAATCTCAGTCAACGGTATGTTGCAATAAGTTGACCACTTACTCGTATATATGTCAGCTTATATTAAACCTATACCAATTAGCTGCTTTCTTGCTTACGCCCGGCGCCATTAGACCCCTGACTTTCATTCTCACGACTTTTCTAGAAAGTGCTATCTTGGTTTGGGTTTGTTCATTCATGCATTTGTTCATCTTTCGTGCAAGTAACTATTGCATACTAGGTCGACTTGTACATACAATCAAACTTTAAACTTTTTCGAAATGAATCTTATTATACACTTTAATTCACGTAGGTAGCTTACTATGTATCATATTTATACCCGAATCATTATTGTAAATATCTGTAATTCTCGATTATGTAAAGAAACCATTTAGCGTTAACGTGGTAAAATACGTGTTTATAGCAATTTTCGAACAAGATTGGTCGGTATTTTTTTTCATATAAAGTCGATTCATTGTTCCGTTTCCAAGGTTTTGTTTCATGGCCATAGTACTCGAGAATCTCGAGATAACGATCACCTAGCTGCGGTGATAATGCCAAAGTCATGGAAATGACTGATTATATTATACGTCGAGCCTATATGGTTGTTTATTTTTGAAAATATTTAACACAGTATTTTCACAGCAAGACAAGCCGGAAGTTGCTTAAATACCATCCCTACATAGCCGAAATACCACCTGCTCGTACTAAGAAATTCGTTTCTTCCTTCATAATGCGGACCGTCAGGGATTGGAGTGCCCTGCCTCCGTCATTGTTCCCTGACAATTGCCTAAAATTTGGATATTATCAAGGCAAGAGTGAATAGGTATCTTCTAGGTCTACACACTCGTAACTTCCCGTTCCATCAGGCAATTTGGTGGCCAAATGTAGCCCAAATTTGCATATAAAAAAAAACACCATAACATATGAAACGTTTAAGAACATTCAATAGGCATTATTTAATTGCATTCTATAGCGTCTTTAGTCGTGTGGTATCTCTACATTAGAGATTGTACTGGTAATCTATGGTCAGATTTAGGTATGATTTGTTTTTTTTTCGATTGAGATTGACCATGATAGTATGCGACGTTGTGTTAAAAGTTATTTCATCAGTCTTAAAGGTTCTATAAAAGTCTTAATAGTACAAAATACACGAATACGAACACGCTGAAGTTTGAACCATTCGTAGCATTGGCCCGTTATTTGCTAGCATAATTCTTACCATCAGACGAACGACTTGCTCATTTCGTTACTCAATGGCACGATAATCATTGAGATGTATTTGAAAAAATCATAAATTTAATAAGGAGCTATTGAAAAATACATCAAAATTATTCTATTAGTTCCTGACTCAATTTTTTTTAATTGATTTATCTTGAAATGGAAAAGCAATATTGCCATCAAAAGAAAAACGCTTTTAGATTTATGTTTTACATACCAAACTATTTTGAAGTAGCAACACACAACGGTCAATGTTTATCTAAAATCGTATGCACTTATAACAACTGAGTCACAGTTTTCAAACACATTATGTAAGCATTTTCTATAGTGTTTCATTTCCATATATCCTGCTAGTACTTCGCTGTCAGTTCAAACTGATACTCGTTTTGCTATCGTATTGATAACATTTGTGAATCAATTTTTTTCGTAAATGTATTCGGAATCGGGTTTTGTCGATCGTATTCTTTGTCAAGATCGATAAAAATAGTACTGATCGTAGTATGTTTCCATCGATTTTTTTACGTATTCGGAATTGGGTTGTGCTGACTAATTTTGTTTTTTATCAAGATTGATAAAATGAGTGACTAATCCTAATTTATTTCGAGTATAATTTAAAAATATTCTCAAACAGAAAACTTACTAGTAGAAATGCATAGTTCAGAGTGCGAATTATACATCGTAGTATTTTAAATCGATTTTTACGTATTCATCCGGGTCGGGTTAAGCAGACCAATTTTGTTCTTTATCAAGATTGATAAAATGAGTGGCTTATAGTCATTGTAATTTGTTTTGAGTTTTTAGTTCCGCAACGAAAATACTCCAAAGTAGAGGTGCATTGCAGTGTTGTGCAAATTCGTATTGTAATTTGATCAGATGTCTTGAATACGTTTTAGTTTACTTAGTAACTAAAAGGTGAAGTTTTTTACTCAAGTAAATGTACTTAGTGTTCATGACTAAGTGAAGGATTTTAGTGAAGTGTAAAAAATGTTGTTCAAGAGGTGCAAGAGATGCCGGAAGCATTGTAAATATTTTTTTGTTTATTTATCTTGTTTAATTTTACCCGATTCCCGATTTTTGGAGTGTATTTATTTTATGTGATTTTTTTACTGCTTCTTCAATTTTTAGTCAGGTTGTTTTTGCCCCGACTGTCCATACAAAATGACAATATACTCAAGTATATGTTTCTGTGGTTTGCTTTCTGAAGTCCTCTCCGATGCCAATATTAACGACTTGACGTACTTATTTATCATTGAGAATATTATGTATGTTTATCTTGATTCTTCTACAAATATATCCGCAGGTTATTCTTGATAGCTTTTATAAGTATTAGTTTAGTGTTTTTATTTCGGCTTCCTTATTGTCGTCGTCGTCGTTTCAGCCATATAGGACGTCCTCTGCTGGACATAGGCCTACCCTAAGGATCTCCAATATGACCGGTTGGTAGCGGCTTGCATCCAACGCAATCCTGCAGTCTGGTCATCCGTCGTTGCCCGTACGTGGTTTCCGCTCGAGAACTTTTCGACCCCATCGGTCTTCAGTCCTCCGTGCTATGTGCCCTGCACACTGCCATTCCAACTTGCCAATCTGCCGGGCTATGTCTTTGGTTCTTCTAGGGATCTGTTGTGAAACATCGCAATTCAAAATTAGCTAGTGTATAATTTTATCCGTAGGCAGACCACCAGCCCGATGGGTCGACGACATCAGATCCATCGCGGGACACGCGTGGATAAGATCAGCCCGAGACAGGGAAAACTGGCACAAGGGAGAGGAGGCCTATACCCAGCAGTGGGTCGATACAGGCTGATGATGATAATTTTATCCTGCTCTTTCTATAGTGGAAAGAACGTAACAAAAGCCAAAAGTAGCTGGTTTTATTGAATTGTTATTGGACATCGCAGACCTAGGAACTTGTTAAAACAGACACATATTTAACAAGCCTTTTCCTGTAATACGCCAACTGTAGTGCAAATTATAAACTCTGAGATCATTTAATGCTATTTTGCTATGACCTTCGCTACATGTATGATGTATATTATGTATAGCGATGACATTGTTTCCCCAACTAACTAGCAGACGTCACTCTGCAACTATGTATTTACATATTTACATGAAGTATTTATTCATAACTTAGCTTAGACGGTTCGAATGTCTTAGACGCGGCGTAGCAACCGCTTTTGCCGTCACAGATGGTCATGACATTGGGTTGACATCATTGTTGACTGCAGTTCCACATATTCCTACTGATCTATACCTACTGGTAGGGAAAATTGGATTTTTTCCACCTATACCACTAGCGGGGGAACGTGGATATTTTACTTCCACGTATTTCCACCATGAACGTACTTGACGTTGGGAGTTTACATCAGCCCAATGTAAAGTTTTTTCTAATGAAAACAGCGTTATCCCTCCGGGATCTCTATGGACCTTTGCTCGTCAGTAACTGATCGTCGTGTATAACTGAGTTCGAGCCCAGACATCTAAGTAGCACATGATATCGAATACTGTATTGTCGATTCAAATATCTTGGCTGTGACTGTGAAACACAGCTGTGTTAGCTAAAAGCTGCGGATGATCAAATCCTGACTGAAGCTCACTTAACAGCTCAAAACTCAAAATCATTGTAGCTGACATCACATCCGCCAAAATATTTGATTCGGCCTTTGTTCGCCCTATATGTACTCGTATAAGCCGGCAAATCGAATACATATTACACTGATATGATACCAAACTAAGTACGTGGCGCGTTCGTTTGTGTTCTATTTTTCCCGCGTACATTTTACATTTTTCAACATTAAAAATCACTGTGCACATGCCCTCTTAAACATTACCCGCCCTACCACAAAAGATTTAAATACCTTTTAAACACTGCTTAACCGTGCAATTTGTACCGCTAAACAATATCTAAAGCGTGCGTAAAACCTTTCTGGTAAGACGGCACATGGGCAAACTAAAATCTATTCACTTTAGTTAGTACAAGAATGTGGTATTTTGCGATTGCGATCGTTTCGTAAAGAATTTTAATACGAGCGCGGGACTTTAGGAAACATTTCAAACATGAAAATAATTCACAGACGTTGATGTATATTTCTTTCTTCAAATTTTCATGCTCATTTAAGTTACACAGGTCATGCAAATCACAAACGTGTACCTATTCATTTTTATTTATATTATCTCCATTATTCTATTGTGTACATGAAACGAAGTCTGCCAGTTGCTACCATTGATACCTATAGACATATTGCTTGCCTGTGCCACATTGTGTTGAACTGCAAACGTGTGGAATTGTGTTGCTTATCATGCTCTCTCCTTCTTGCACGCTAGCCCCACCACACGCGGAACTGAGAGGTAAATATTTTAGACAAGCTGTCATGAAAAATTGAAAAATTACATTCTGTGATACTCGTAGACTGATAGGAATGAATCGCATCGTCTTTTAGTCTCGAAGTTTCTGTAAAACTAGAAGTAAGGTCATCTTCATTATGAATCTTCTATTTTTCTATGATCTTACGATTGACCACATATTGCCTAATGTCTGGTCATAAATGTAACTACTACATTAAAAGTAGCGTAGCTACTTGGTTCCTTATAGTACATTTCAGAAGAAATATGGGATTTTAACTAAAGGATATCATTGCATATAGATATTTTTACAAGTCAACGGATGGACATAAATTTTCTAAGATATAGGTAAATGTGCTCATCTTTATGACTCAGATTTTAAACGGAGTCAACCCGAAATCGTGAAAAAATATCACCAGTATGTAAGAAACAGCTGTTTTTTTTTCGCGATTTCGTGGTTGGTACCGTTATCATAATAATAATTACAAGTACAATGATGTCCTAGAATATACATATCTGTGGTCATTTCATATATGGTGGAATGACGAATACAGTGCGTACATTTTGGAGTTTTAAATTATAACTCTTGGAATCAAGAATTAGTTTCAAAAGTTACATTCCTAAAATTGAGAAAAATCTCTTTCTGAATTCGAGTACAAGAAAATCGATTGTAGGATAATTGGCTTCGCTTTACTCCATTGCCTTATCAGGTGTCATCTTTTCGTGTTCATTTTTGGTTTCAAGTTTGGGAGTGGTGTTGGTTTTGTCACCTAATATCACTAATGCTACTGGATTACGGGGTTCCTTACATTTGTTTCTAATCAGCTTTGTAAATAAATTGCCATTTTTAAAAATTGCTTGCAATGAAAATGTATATAATAGGATTTTTTAAAGATATTTTGCTATATAAATAAAATTATCGATTTTGTTCAATGCTAAATAATTTTTGGCATCATTCTTAATTTTAATATGATTAGTAATGAGCATCACCAATTAATTGTATTAAATTGTCGACAATCTACATAAATCATCCAAATGATCGATCTAAACACAACTCTTAATGAGGCCGTATTTTCTGTATGAATATCCCTTTTAATACAATCTATCTACTACGCCTATCCGAGAAGGGCGACTATTTATTCTATACATACTTACTGTTAAATTGTATATATTCTTTTTTTTCTCTACTTTAAAAATTAGTCTGGTCTCAAATACTGTATTTATTTTATAAATGTGTATTGAGTTTTGCTACAACGTGGCAGCGAACGCGTCATCGGAAGGCTCGAGAGCGTCCGAAGTGGGAGAAGGCACGCAAAGAGGGTCGACATTACCCCGCGCGGCCACCAGTCCCGCGCCCAAGTACTCGCCCGACGCGTCTCCTAGCTCCTCTGTCACCAGTGAAGGGGCTGTGTGAGTACTTTTGATGTGATATATTTTCTGTGGAAAATACTTAAGTAATCAGAAATAGAGGACACCTAACTAATGTGTTATACAAGTGTCACGGGTGACGCCACTCTAGCGTGCCCACGCCGTAGGGGCCTTCCATTTCGATGGCAAGAAGATTAAGCTTTCTTTTGAAAAATATTGAAATATTTTCGCGCTCGCTACGCTCGCGCCGTTTAAGATCCTTCCTTTTCTGTTTGTCACACTAAAATCTATTCATTTTGCAAGAAATAGCGAAAAATTATCGCATTCGGAAAAGTATATTTGTAGCGTTTGCTTAATTTTTGTAGTCTCGATTTCTTGATACGATTGATGACCGAATGATTGTTTTTTATTTTGGTATTTGTTTCGGTAATCGACCAGAACAGAAACAGCTATGCAGGTGCAAATCCTACGGTTACAAAATTTTTTTAAAACTATTTCTCAAGAAATTAACTCTTGAGATATAATAATATCAAGTTAGTGTGGAATCTGTAAAATAATTTGATACACTATATTGTCCAGTTTATCCACTGTAGGAGAGATATACCTACCTACCTTTATATGCAAAACTAAAAATTTTTTTACAAGCTTTTATTTAGTTTCACCTGTCCCGTTGTCTGTCTGTAATCAAATCTTGCAAGTTAAATTTGATCCACTTTCCGGTTACCGATTGAGCTGAAATTTTGCATACATGTGTAAATCGCGTGACAATGCATTATTATGATGGCATTGTGCTGATCTGATGATGGAGCTGGAAGGTCGCCAAAGGAACTTAGCAATGAAACCCACATCGACACAACCTCATCGAGTTTGGGTTCATTTGAATGGTCTTGACGAGTAGTTTGTCATTCAATGGTAACCAGGGTCTGATGATGGAGCTGGAAGGTGGTCATAGGAACTGTAATGAAACGACGCAACCCTATCGACTCGTTGATTCGTCTTGGCGAGTACTTGTTCAGTAAAAGCTTGTTTTGAATGTTTTTTTTTTTAAATAATACTTGTTTTTTTTTACCCATAGATACCCCACACAAGCCGGCTCGAACAATATATCGGAGACGGCGTTCACGATCAAGCCGATACTCAACGAGCTTCGGGAACGGAGGGAGGACTACGAGAGGCTGTCGGAAAAGATTGATGCGCTAAAGGTAACCTTACCACTTTGTCATAAAGACTAACATTGAGAATCATCGACGTGAAGTTGCGCTTTGTATAAACACAGTTCGAACAAAATATCGGAATCGGCGTTCACGATTAAAATAAATTTTGTTCCATAGAAAAATATCGTTACCTGCGACAAAATGTCTATGGAACAACTGGTTTTTTTTTTTGTTTTGACAAAAGTCGCAGAACAAAAGTTGTTAGTTTTGATGTACAGAATAAGCCCCTAAAAGGATGCTAATTGATTAGGAATAACCCTGTGTATTGTTATGTATTTTATTTTTTGATGTGATTTGTAATTTTTGACTATTTGTATTTTCTACATTGAACTTATGTGACTTAAGATTTGATATCGAATTGTATTACCATAACATAGTAAATGCTATTCATAATGATGAGTACAAAATAATGATGAAACATAATGATGAGCATAAAGTTCAAAATTCAATTACTAGTTGAGTTTACATTCCACAGGTACTGAAGATGACATTTCAGGTACCTACTTACAGGAATTTATTATGAGACCTATAGTTGTAGTAGCATTTTTCAAATACGGCACTAGCAATGTAAATTTTGCCAGAACATACATCTAGTTAACATTTCTGTAGAAAAACCCATTCTCATTTTGGAATTTATAATAAAAGATCTTTCATTGGGAAACCAGAGGCCTTGTATATAGTAAAAGAGTGTAATTATATAGTTTGTATAGTGAACCAAAACTATGTTCGTTTTTGATTACATACATTTTTGTTAATTCTGCCTCGTTTCCGCCAGAGGCGCTTTACAATAATGTAGGTATTGAGCCACACTTCTGCAGTTTTTGTTTACATAATATATGATCTCAAACTAAGGGCTCTCTTACTGTGGACTCTGCACGCTCATCATATCAATCGTAAGACATCCACTGCTGGACATAGGCCTCCCCTGTTAATCATCCATTTATCCAACAGCTGTATAACTTCCACTGATCTACATAGGGCTCCCCCAGTATATATTTCCAATACGACCTGTTGGAAGCGATATCCATCTAACGCGTACACGTGCTCTACCTACTGCGACTCTAACCACCACAAGAATCAAACAGTTCATAATTGACGCGAGTAACCAGTTCAGGGATCTTCTCCTAACAAATATGTAGGTAATTTTTGGGCCAAAACAGCGTGGCCTCAAAAATAAGCTCTACCGAAATGAAAACAACTGACAGCGGCCTTTTTAAGGTTCCGTACCCAAAGGGTAAAAACGGGACCCTATTACTAACACTTCAGTTCACATCGTACCCCCCTTCAGATAATTTTATGGCTAATGTGGATGATTCCATCCCCACTTCTCTTAAGGTGCTAGTCGAGGGAATTTAGGGAATTTTAGGAAATTTAATTCTCTACAACTTTGTTTATGTACATGTATATCATAAAGTTAATAATAATCGAGATAATTTGATAATAATAATTATACTTTACATTTTTTTCGCGTATAACTCGAAAAATATCGATCGTACGAAAAAACTTGCAAGAAGTCAATTGTAGAGATTCACATTTACCATAGTCCTAGTCCTCACCATGTTTGTTAAAAAGTTGAAAATCTTAAGCAAAAACCATTCCTACTTAAATTCAAGATGGCGGCTAACGCACCGGCGGAATTTGGTCGCCATTTTGGATTTAGACTACCTGTGACCCTCCTTAAAGGCTGCAGCAAAAAAATTGCGGCCGGGATTTTTTGCAATTTCAGCCATATTTTGACTTCGTCTGAGCTGCTACTGTTTGATTGACAAAAGAAAAAATATGTGTCCAATATTTTTTTAAATGTAATTAACGGACAAATTAAAATAATGTTTTTTTTACCCAGTCATCATGGCTATTATGTCGATCGAGTGAGTAGAGGTAATATTCGTCCGTGTGTTGTTCCAGAACCTGTCGCAGGAAGTGACATTTCTGTCGGCGGCGCTGCAGGAGGAACGGTTTAAGACTGAGCGGCTGGAGGAGCAAATCAATGATCTCACTGAACTGCACCAAAACGAGGTATACGTCTCGTCACGTAAAACTCGGGTCACACAGAAGCCGCGAGAAAGCGATCCGATAGCGGTCCAGTGCAAAGGAACGCGCCCGCTTGTTATGTGTCAGGTTGCATACAAATTCGAATATTACAAAAAAAAACCGTCCCGGATCGCGATCGCTTTCCCGCACTTCCCGCCTCTGTGTGACGAGAGCTTAAGGAGTAAAGAACGCTGGAGTGTCAAGCTGCACACAAGGAAATTTTAATCTCAACTAGCGACCAACCCCGGCTTCGCATAGGTGTATTATACATATAAACCTTCCTTTTGAATCACTATCTATTAAAAAAACACTAAAATCCGTTGCGTAGTTTTAAAGAATAAAACAAGTACAGTGGCGACAATTACATATAAGCCTACATGGAGACAAACAGCGGGAAGCGACTTTGTTTTATACTATGTAGTGATAGTGATTTCGTGATGTGCACAGAGTCTTGTTTTACTCTCGGCTATATTTACGGTTAACTAAATACAGGTAGCGGCACGTAAGTCTAGCGCTGAGGATACTGTGCAGGGGATGGCTGAGCATAGTGACCGCCATACTAAACTCATGCGCAGCCATCCCCTCCACACTTCGCTAGACTTATATGCCGCGACTTGTAGCAATAGTAGGTTACAATCAAGGCTATTGTATGATGAAACTTATCGCTTATCAATTTCTTCTACTTCATTCTACAATGTTTTATCCTTAATAATAATTAAATCACTTTGGCTAATTATGGTTTCTGTGTTTCCAGGTAGAAAATTTAAAGCAGGCGCTAACAGATGTAGAAGAAAAAGTACAATATCAGAGCGAAGAGCGGATACGAGACATACACGAAGCTCTGGACCTCTGTCAAACTAAAGTGAGTTACATTTTGATGCGACACAATACCTACTCTATACTGCTTACAAGCTTTTATTTAGTTTCACCTGTCCCGTTGTCTGTCGTTCTATAATCAAATCTTGCAAGTTAAATTTTGATCCACTTCCCGGTTACTGATTGAGCTGAATTTTTGCATACATGTGTAAATCGCGTGACAATGCAATACTATGATGACATGGTGCTGATCTGATGATGGAGATGGAAGGTGGCCAAAGGAACTTAGCAATGAATCGACACAACCTCATCGAGTTTGGGATCATTCGAATGGTCTTGGCGAGTAGTTTGTCTTTCAATGGTAACATTAGACCCTGGATGATGGAGCTGGAAGGTGGTCATAGGAACTCTGTAATGAAACGACGCAACCCTATAAGCCCACACCTACCAAGTAGAGTGACGAGACAGTAAAACGTCACTGGGCCGAGACAGAGATACGGACGAGTGGCTGTTAACACCTTATCTTTGAAGTTGCGGCGCGACAGTCAGTCAGTTCAGTTTAAACGTTGTTATGGACAGGAAAAAAAAGCTAAAACCATTTTAAAATTACTGACACCTCTCTTGGTAGAAAAATTAACTGCATTGTTAGCATAAGATCTATCTCGCGTTTGGACGAGACATTTAAAAAAAAGACCTGAGTTAGGTGCTACAAACATGCTGCATCTCGTTTCTTTTTATTGATGTCCGTAATCCGTTAAAAACAAATCCACAAACACAACTGGAATGCAATTAAACACTTCACTGTGGTGTCTAAATCCCATCTCCCAGACATTTTTACGAAATTAACAAAACATTATTTTTAAACGACGAGTACACATCGAGTGGCGAGTGCGCGTGTTCATATGCACCGAGTGAGCGAGAGAGTCAGCTCGGAGAAGCGGGGGGAGGCTACTCGGCCCAAAAAGTAAAACGGGGTCCGAGTGACTGTCTCGGTCCGTTTCTCGGCCAAGCGCTCGGCCGAGCACTCGCTAATGTGTTTACATCGAGTGCTCGGCCGAGAGCATTGACTCGCCACTGTACTCGGCAGGTGTAATCGGGCTTTATCGAGTTTCGTCTTGGCGAGTACTTGTTCAGTAAAAGCTTATTTAAAAAAAGTGTTTATTTTAATACTTGTTTTATTAGTACTTCATAATAAATGAACGTATCGCAAATAAATGACTATCGCAATGTGAATACATAATGATGTGGTGTGGTGTCTTAAAAGAAGAGAACAAAATGTGTGAAAAAATATAGAGCCACACAAAAATGACTTTACAATTTGATGATGAATCTCATATTCTGTCGGTCTGAAGAGGTTGTGCGAAAGTTTTCAGTAACGCGATATAATTATACTATTGATGTGAATAAGGCTTTAAAATTCCTTATATAGAGAGAGGCAAAAAATACGAATGATAACTAAATCGGGGATACATTTTGGTGTTGCAGCTTCGTATCTATTATCTCTATCTTAAATTGAATTACACCATTGGATTTATGAAGGAGTAAAGAATTAATAAATCATTTTTATACAAAGAATTATTTAATTAATCCTGCCAAGTGAAGACTGTTACGCATCACGCGGAGTGGAGGGGGAAGCGTCGCCAATTTGAGGTCATTATTCAGGTATCGTAAACGTATTCACATGGTCGTCCGGATCACGTCCATAAAACAAATATCCTACTTCATTTTTTGTTCTGGATTTTAGTTTTTTTTTATGCAAATAAGTCCGCGCTTGACCACCAACTCGCCTGATGGTAAGCGACGTTGTGGTCGAAGATGAAGCACGCAGATCTAGAAGATACCTATTCACGCTGGCCTTGAAAAGCTTTAGATTATATCTCTTAGGAAACAGGAAAGCAGGATGACTGTTCCATTCCCTGGCGGTACGAATCAGAAATGTTGGGTCAAACCGCTTCGTACGTATCGAAGGAAAATCGACAGTGTAGGTCTGTAGGTGGTGTTGTGGCGTCTTCTTACTTGTCCTGTAGTAAAAAGGGGATGGTAGGATAATGTCATGCAGCTCAGAAGCACACTCTCCGAAATTAATCCTATAAAAATGGACAGACTCGCAACCCTACGGCGCGGCGATGCTCCAGGCCATGAAGTTTTTTTTTAGTTAATTCTTGTCTTGTGTATGTGTCCCGACTCAGGAAATTCTATGACTAATTTGTAATTTAATCAACTATTTCTAGATCAGTAAACTAGAACAATGGATGGCGGGCGGCGGCGGGGCGGGCGGCGGTCTCGGCGGGGCGGGGGAGGCGGGCGGCGCGGGCGCGCTGCCGCCGCGGCTGCTGCTGGTCAAGCTGCTCAACGTCGCCATCACGCTGCTGCAGCTCGCGCTGCTACTCGTCGCCACGGTGGCGGGGATCGCGATGCCGTTCCTTAAAACTAGGTACGTTGGATCTGATTGGCTGATGTCATAACGCCGGCTTTCGATAGATCTGCTATTGGTCAAGCTGCTCAACGTCGCCATCACGCTATGTTGGATCTGATGGGCTGATGTCATAACGCCGGCTTTCGACAAATCTGCTATTGGTCAAGCTAGGTATCACAATACTACAACTCGCGCTGCTATTGGTCGCCACGATGGCAGGCATCGCGATGCCGTTCCATTGAACTAGGTACGTTGGATTTGATTGGCTGATGTCATATATATTATCGGCGTGCATACTTCTTTCTGAAAAGTAAATGAGAACAATGCTGGCGTGTGCGCTGCTCCGTGGCTGCTATTGCCTATATACCTTGTTCACTCTCACTTCGACTAGCTAATCCACTGAGCTATTGAGATTTTTGGAATCTATGTAGCTTACAGCTAGGATATCTAAAATAATTCAGATCAATGAAATTCACGTAAGCAGTCAGGGTTGTCGATTTGTGAGGAATTCTCTAAATTGCGGGGAATTCTACCCCCATTGAAGATTGGTGTGGGGATTGATTGTACGTGGGGAAAATGGAAAAAAAAAAACAAAAATCCAATGGTCCAGTGGTCCAAAAATCCAATCCTGGACGGCACAAAACTTTGCTGACTGCACCAACGGCTTGCTGGCCGCGCTCGCCGAGAGGCTCGACTGCCTGTACATTCGGCACGCGTGTCGGTTACACCTTGCACACAGATATAAAGATGTCGTAGCCAGAATTTAATTTAGTATTTAGGTAATGTTGGAAATTATGTAATTATTACTGTAAAATTTTATTAGTAATTTTTAATGACACTTTTTGAATATGTTTCCGGATTATTTTATCGTATTTGTAATGTGACTGATTATGTATTTTTTCATTATTTAATGTTGACTCTTTGAAACTTGAATAATTGATTATTTAATTAATATAATTAATAAAATGAAAAAGAAATTCTAAAAATATAACCGAAAATCCGATGAAAAGAACAATAGAACAATAAATCGAAATACACATTGATAGTTCGCTGAATCCAACACGGCTGGGTAACGTTCCTTACGTGACGTATTTTCGTCCGACATACCTCAGTGCCTCAAGTCGTGAGTTTTCGACAGGTACTCGTATGTTGCCAATGATGACATATTGAAACGTGGAATTTTACTATAGGCCTTGCGATCTTGCATTTATTAGTTTTGAAGTGGATGTAGCTACATTATTAATATATTTTTGTAAATTATCTTTTCCAGAGTACGAGCCCTAACAACGAGCCTAGTGCTAATGCTCGGCGTGATGGTGTTGAAACAGTGGCCGGAAGTAACGCAGCTCTCGGAGCACCTCGTGCGGCGACTCAAAGAATACCTGCTCGATAAACATCACGACAGGTAATGGGTGGCTTACGGGTGATGTGGCGGGGGGCGGACGGGTGGCTTGGGAGATTCAGGGGTAGGGAATGGTTAAGGTTGTTTTGGGTAGTTCAGATAACTGGGGTTACTCGAGTGGTTCAGATCCTTTTAAGTAACGCAGCTCTCGAAGCATCTCGTGCGGCAACTCAAAGAATACCTGCTCGATAAACATCACGATAGGTAATGGGTGGGCCGGAGGGAAACGGGTGGCTTAAGGGATCATGGAATGGTTAAGGTTGTTTCGGGTGATTCGGATAACTGTGGTTACTCGAGTAGTTCACGTGAAGTGGGATATGGGTGACTTGAGATATATGGGATATTTAAGGTTGTTTTATGTAAAAACAGTGGCCGGAAGTAACGCAGCTCTCGAAACATCCCGTGTAAAGTGACTCGAAAGAATTCTTGCTGGATAAACACTACGAAAGGTAATGGTTGGCTTGCGGGAGTTGCGGGTGATGTGGCGGGGGGATGTGGGGGCCTAGGGCATACAGGTGGCTTGGGGGATATCGGTGGCTTGAGGGATATGGGGTGGTTAACGTTGTTTTCGATAGTTCCGGGGTTACTCTAAATCAGCTAAATGCATTTAAGAGTGCAACGCACTGAGACGAGTTATGGAAAATCACTGATCTTGATTTAACCATTTTGGCTTTGTGATTGGTCTATCATTAGACCACGACAACAAATCGTCTTAGTAGGAGGGCGCTTATTCAGGTAGCTTAGGTTGATTGGGCAGTTAGTTTAAATAGCTGGGCTTACTTGGGTGCTTTGATAGAAAGGTGAACGGAAAAGTCGGAATGAATGATATTATGAGCAACTCGAGGATATATTCTCTTTTAGGATTGTGTAGCGTACTGAGATGAGACGGGTAGCTGCAGTAGGTAAGGCAAGGTAAGGTTATTGACCGGTTTCATTTTATGCTCGTTTTTTCGTTGTTTTACGTTTATTGGGATAATTCGGAGAACAACGGTAGTTCCTTTGTGTTTTGGGGGTATCTCGAGTGAATTTCTTGGATTGTCAGGGGTAGCTTGGGTAACTAAAAATGTTAACTCAGATAATTTAACTAACGAAGGTAACTTACCTGGGATAGCTTGGACTACTTGGATTTCTGGAATAACTCCTATAGCTCGAGTATTTGACTTAAACTGCTCGAGTAACCTTGGTGACTGACATAAACTGGTTGGATTTTTGGGGGTAGCTCGGGTAGTATTCGAGGGGACGGGGGTGTGAGCGCTTTTTATCTATGTTTATATCGGTTATGGTGTCTATTGCATGCGGTTTAGATGCTGTCAAATATACATCATGTTAGTTATACGCGATTTTCACAAGAGTTTTTTTTTACAATTTTACTAAAAATATGAGTGAAGTCTAAAAAAAGATTTCGAAGTTTCTTTCTTGTGTTCTTTAAAGGCACGTTTTCACCAAGGTTGCTAAATGTTGTCCACTGTTGACTACGAACTCTCTCGGTGGAGACGGACAAAAAACTTCTACAACTCAATTCGCTCCATCCATCCATCCATCAGCCATAAGAAGTCCACTGCTGGACATAGGCCTCCCCTATGGATCTCCAATAAGACCGGTTGGAAGCGGCTTGCATCCAGCGCGATCCTGCGGTCTTAATGAGGTCATCCGTCCACCTTGTGGGTGGACGTCCTACGCTGCGCTTGCCGGTACGTGGTCTCCACTCGAGAACTTTTCGACCCCATCGGTCATCAGTCCTCCGCGCTATGTGCCCTGCCCATTGCCATTTCAACTTGCCAATCCGTTGGGCTATGTCGGTAACTTTGGTTCTTCTACGGATCTCCTCATTTCTGATTCGATCTCGCAGAGAGACTCCGAGCATAGCCCTCTCCATAGCTCGTTGGGCTACTTGGAGCTTACCAATAAGGCCCATAGTGAGAGACCACGTTTCTGTGCCATAAGTCATCACTGGCAACACACACTGGTCGAAAACTTTCGACTTGAGGCACTGAGGTATGTCGGACGAGAAGACGCTACGCAATTTTCCGAACGCTGCCCAGCCGAGTTGGATTCGGCGATTTGCCTCTTTCTTGAAGTCGGACCTACCTAACTGGACTACTTGTCCTAGGTAGACGTACGAGTCAACGACTTCAAGAACCGAGTTCCCAACAGAGATCGGGGTGGGTACAACATGGGAATTACACATAACTTTCGTCTTGTCCATGTTCATCTTAAGACCCGCCTGTTGAGAAACCCGATTGAGGCCTTCGAGCATCGTGCTGAGCTCTTCCATCGATTTTGCCATGACTACTATATCGTCGGCAAACCGAAGGTGAGTGAGGTATTCGCCATTGACATTGATGCCGAATCCTTTCCATTCCAGGAGCTTGAAGGCGTTCTCCAAAGTAGCCGTAAACAGTTTCGGAGAAATTACGTCTCCCTGTCTTACGCCTCTTTTTAAAGGGATTGCCTTGGAGCTCTCTTCCTGTACTCGGACCGACATAGTGGCGTTATTATACAAGCACTTCAACACTTCGATGTACCGATAGTCAATACGGCACCGTTGGAGAGACTCGAGCACAGCCCAAGTCTCGACCGAATCAAAGGCTTTCTCATAGTCCACAAACGCTAAGCAAAGTGGCAAGTTATACTCTTCGGTCTTCTGTATAACCTGCCGTAGCGTATGAATGTGGTCCATGGTACTAAAGCCCTTTCGGAAACCGGCTTGTTCGGAAGGCTGGAAGTCATCAAGCCTGCGCTCGAGACGATTCGTAATGACCCTTGAAAACAGCTTATAAACATGGCTCAGAAGCGAGATGGGTCTGTAGTTCTTCAATAAGGTGTTGTCACCTTTCTTGAAAAACAACACCACCACGCTTCTGTTCCATGCTTCTGGCGTGATGCCCTCGAGGACGACGGTGTTAAAAAGCTTCTGGAGGACTTTTAGTACCGGTGTTCCACCCGCTCTCAGGAGCTCTGATGTGATACCGTCATCACCCGGCGCCTTGTTGTTCTTAAGCTGATTCAGGGCCATTCTAATCTCGTACAGGCTGATGTCTGGGATATCTTCGGTGAAGTGTCGGGTCAGCTTGGCTCTTGGATCTTTGGCCGCGCTGCTAACAGGCTTAGCGACCGAAGCGTATAACTGTCCATAGAACCTTTCGATCTCCTCTAATACCTCTGCCTTGGTCGACGCTAAACTTCCATCTTCTCTCTTCAGCTTTGTCAATTGGCTTTGTCCAATAGACAAGTCTCTTGCGAACACTTTGGAGCCTTTGTTCCGCTCTATTGTCTTTTTAATATGTTTAGTATTAAAAAGACGGATGTCGTGCCGCAAGGATTTCGAAATTTGTCTATTGAGACGCCTATAAGACTTTGCATCATCGGAAGACTGCAATCTTAGAGAGCGTCGTTCGGCCATGAGATTTACAGTGTGATCGGAGAATTTCTGCGGTTTATTTGAACGGCGGGGTCTAAAGAACTTAGCACCCACCGTTTGGACAGTTTCTACGAGCCCGTTGTTTATCTCGTCCACCGACGCAAGGTTCTCTAGGCAAGCAAAACGATTCGAGAGCTCGAGCTGAAAGTCCTCGGGGTTTTGGATATGTTCACGAGTAGGTCGGAGTGTGGACTTCATCAGGCGGGACCTTTCGAGCTTAACATTAATATCTAATGTGCCTTGTACAATTCTGTGATCGCTGCCGGTTTTCACCCTGTGGATCACGGAGACATCATTAAATATTCGTCTCTCGGTGGTCATGATGAAATCTATCTCGTTTTTCGTGGAACCATCAGGGCTCATCCAGGTCCATTTCCTGTGAGGCGGCTTCTGGAAGAAAGAGTTCATCATAAAGAGTTCCTCTCTCTCCAGAAAGTCAGCCAGCCTCTGGCCCCTAGGGTTCCGTTGCCCATATCCAAATTGCCCCACCCTCAGCTCATCGTCGTTTTTTCTACCTAACTTTGCGTTGAAGTCCCCCATAACAACAGTGAAGTGGGTCTTAGACATATGAATGGCCCGACTTACGTCCTCATACATAGTCTCCACCTCATCATCTGGGTGTGACGATGTCGGTGCGTATACCTGAATGACCTTCAGCGAATACCTCTTGGATATTCTGAGTATTAGGTATACCACCCTGCTCGACACACTTTCGATGGTAATGATGTTGTTGGTGAGGGACTTGTGAACGAGAAAGCCAACACCACCTTGGGACCGTTGGTCACCTTCCCGGTAGTAAAGCAGGTTGCCGGAATTTAAGGTTATCGTGTCCTCCCCCTCTCTACGGACTTCAGACAACCCCACAATATCCCAACGCAACCTACTCAACTCTTCTTCCAGCTCAGCAATCTTCTCGTCAGTCCTCAACGTGCGCACGTTGTGTGTTACCAGGGCCAGTCGTCGATTACGGGAGTGGTAGCCGGGCGTCTGCCAGCGATTCTTAGCACCCCCTTCTCCGCCGTTACCGGGGCCGCTACCGTAGCCCCGGGCTAGCGGAGCTGCTGGGGACTGGGGGCCTGGTCTATTTGGTTTTTCCATATCGGGGTTTTTGCCCATAATCGCCGCGCTGGGCAGGCGTGGTGGCGATCGCAGAAACGTAGCTTCGCGACAGGGATGCTGCTCCCCATCCCTGCCCTGTGCCATTTTAGCTACGTTTTTATTTGAATGGTTATACCGCCATTAGTCGGTTCCGCTGTACCTCAGTCGGCTCCTACGACACCTGGTACTAGAGGGGGGTGCTATTCTACTCTGCCGGCACCCCACGGCCGAATGTTCCACCATTTGGAATGGCAGCATCGATTTTGACGAAGTTTAGTTTTTTGCATTCGTCTCTTCCAAGAATAGTAAAATTACTATTAAAATAACATTTACATTAAAAAAAAAAACTCAAAAATGTTTAGAAATTTCAGCATCTACCTATATAGCTCTTAAATAGCTGTCATCTAATTTAAAAATGGAATGATCTTTTAGTACGTAACATTGCAATCAAGGAGGGAACAAATCAAAGTTTTTTTTTTAATTTCCAACCGATTAGCAAATGACTGGTGGTACGAAGTTCACCAGGTCATGTTGTATTTAATAACGAATTATAGAGAAATTAACGTTGAATATTTTCTAATATTCGTTGATAACAGCCAAACCGTATACAAAAAAGTGTTATAAAAGGTGATATTGCAAAAAGGGCTAAGACTGGGTACAGTAGCTCAAAAAATCCGATAAACTATGATAAATAAATGCGCAGAGTAAAACAACCGCATTAAATGCTTAATTTATGAGTAATTTCACATTTTCCAATTTGATTTTTGCTCAGTTATTGAATTACTGCCATTTTGGTCACATATAACCTTTTTTAAATAACCTACATAGAATTCATAGCCTACGTGTAAAAAATGCACCGAGGAGTTTAGTTTTGTTAGCAAAACTTCTCAGACGTTAATGATACATCAAATTGATATGTTTATAGGTACTTTATACTTCGATCAAGACTTTATACGTTTCTTTTGTTTCATTTATTTCGTTGATTTTTTTATTATGGGACCAACAGCAATCGTCAGTTGTTCATAATAACGTAGTACTGTGGTTTCAGTATTATTAGATCTCTGAGAGACTTCTGTAATTTTTAAACCTGTACCTTGTACCTTTCATGTTTCTGTAATTTTTAAAGTATACTGCTGAACATAGGCTAGGCCTACGAGTCATATCCACTGCGCTGGCCCTGATGAGGATTAAGTTGTTACTTGGTGAAGTCGCGGGTCACCGAGAAAGTCGAAGGCAAACGTGTAAGAAGTTTGTTTTTATTTTCCTGTTTATCGTAAATAATCAAGAACATTTTGTCGTTACATTAATTTTGTAAAATCATCATTAATAGTGTGATGAGTGTAATGTTGTTTATATTATCTTAAAAGTATTATATTATATCATATTTCTGTATAAATGGATCTAAACAGCTGTGAATTATTTCGAAGTAACTTGCCCCGCATTCACATTGCTGTATTCTTATAATGGTGTATGAAGATCACGTAGCACATAGAAACCTCTTTAGTAATCAAACTCACGGGAAAAGTTCTCGGGATCTACATATTTTTTTTTTAAAAAAAAAGGAGAATGAAGGATGAATACTTACTTTTTGGCGGGAAAGAAACTAAGGAGGATCAATGATGTGAAAATGGAGCGAAGAATAAAAAAGTTTTTGTAACTATATATTTCTAAGATCGGAGAATGCTGAATAAAATATTTTGACTACGAGGTGTTTAAATCCTGTAATAGTTAACAATAAAAAATCATCCAACGAATTGCAATGAAACGTGTTCTTTTGTTATAAGAATCTGGATAATATAGAAATCGGTTTTAAACAGGCCTTTAGCCTATTTTTGTTATTTGTGACATTTTATTAATGTTTCAAGTCGAGTATGGCCGGGTGGTTTTTGGCGGGAACGGGGAAAAATCATGTCGCCGCATTTTATTATTTTATGAAATATGTTTCTATCAGTAATATCAGTGATAATTAGTTTGCCGATGCTTTACTGAGGTCTAACTTGACCGCGACTTTTTCGGACTATGACGTGACTTAGACTGTAACTATTTTGATAAAATACAAAAAAAGGTTCAATACTTATAGGTAACACTAGCAAATGCATAAACCATGCGACACCAAAATATAAAAGAAGAAGAGTATGGCTGCCTTATTTTTAAACAATGTCAATGTAATTTTCAATCCGAATACATGAAATTACTTTTAATGGACACTGTTATTTTAAAAAATAACGGGAAAATAATTATCCGAAAGAAACGAAGCAAATTATGAAATACTGTACCCTTTGGTGGCCCAATTTCTATATATTTTTGCAATATCTCCTTTATGTTGGGATGTATTATTATATCGGTGATTTTGTGAATATATACAAGCAATAATGCATGTCTAATATTCTGTAACTGATCAAACAAATGCAGAGACTATGTAATCAAAATAACTCAATATTTTACTAACTTGTAAGTCGGCGTTTATTTCGTTGTATGTCGTTTACTTTGCTTGATACTAATATCACGTTTGGATCAATTTTGAGGGTTTTTTGACTGCTCTAGACATAATTTTAAAGTGTTGCTATCTTTGTCTAATAGACCGCAATGAAAAAGACAGCTATTTTTTTGTAAGTTTAGACTTGTCAAGTAAACCCCACAAAATTGAGGCCATTGTTGACTAATCTGTCGTTTAACATTGTTATTCGTTGGTCATCTCATCTACGCTTCAGTCAACGACTTCTTACTCCGTAGATGTTTGAAAATTTTCGGGATTAGCAAATTAGCGCTTATAAAAGTCTGACCAGACCGTCAACCGTGTAACGTTTTACAATAGTTTGTTATATATAAGTAGTTATATTTTTGTATTATTATTCGCATAATTATGCACCCGAAATTCAGTTAATACATTAGCTAATATATTAGCTTATAAGTCGGTTCTAACTGACAACAGTGTTGTATGACAACCCCTAGTTTTTTTGTATTAATTCAGTAAATAACATTTATAAATAATTTCTCACTGGCTGAAGTTTATATCACTACATAGTATAAAACAAAGTCGCTTCCCGCTGTCTGTCCCCATGTATGCTTATATCTTTAAAACTATACAACGGATTTCGATGTGGTTTTTTTTAATAGATAGAGTCAAGAGGAAGGTTTATATGTATAATACACCTGTGCGAAGCCGGGGCGGGTCGCTAGTTTATACATAAAGATTGCTTCGGACTTTTTGATATCTGGCAATTCACACAGCGGCGACAAAATATGTCTACAGAGTAAGTCTTCGTTGGCTTTAGTGTACTATTTATGAGTTTTATCTTCAAATTCCACTCGAAGAAATCAAATTATTCGATGTATCAATTGTTTGTAGTCATTTTCAGTACGGAAGTTAGTAATTGTTAACATTTTAGAATACATTCTACTCATAATTAGAGATACATTAGGATATCACTAGCAACTGATAATAATAAATCATTGTAGTGTCATTCCGTCCAACAAAATGCCACGTTATTGTTATTTTTGGGCCCCAAATCCAATAACAATAATCCAATGTTCCACGAAGAAGAAGATCAATCAAACATCTGCTCTTTGGACCTAAGAATAAGGTGGATAATCTTTCGTATACGGACCGGGATGCAGATATTTATTGAGATGGCTGCCCAATATAAATTGCCACACAAGTTGGCGGAAATGAAGTTGCTCAATATCCAATCAACGCTCTGCTTTGTGTGAGCTTCAGTCAGGATTGGATTTTGCGCAGCTTGTAGCTAACTTCATTTCCGCCAACTTGTGTGGCGCGGTCTATACCATATACCGTACGTGAAGTTAGCTACAAGCTGTGTAAAACCTAAACCTCGTGCAGCTGTTATGTCAGCTTAGTCAGGATTGGGTCATTCGGAGCTCGTAGCTCACTTCACAGACATACGCAGTTTGATTCAGCCTGGACAGTGCTTGGAATGTGAAAGGCAAAAACATTTTTTTATAGGGATTGAAAAGATTGAGAATGTGAGAGCGTACGAGTACTAGAACGTATCGTGTTGTTTTCCGTATCTGGTGGGTGATTCTGTATTAAAACAAGCGCCGTAACGCGCTCTAACGTGCACTTTGTTTTTAAGAAATTCGTGTAAAAATATTCATTTTTCAAAAAACGACATTTATCAAACATTTGTCCAAAAAACATTCACGGATATAAAACGCAACGTAACGCGGTACGTTACCGCGTTACGATACGTTTTGTTGATAGAGAATCAGACCCCTGGGCTCTATTGTTGAACTCCGACCGGCTTGGGCGTATACAGAACTTTGACAAAGTGTATGGAAAATCCGTAAAGTTCCGTATACGAGCAAGCCGTGCGAAGTTCAAAAATCATGCCCCGGATATGTTCTTAGCACGGACATGGTGTAGTACATTATAGTGGACAGACATCTTTACAACACAAGAGCGCATCGCGAACTTTACATGTACTATTCGTTCACAAACACGTCGCGTTTGTGTGAGTCCTACGGACGATCTATCCTACACACAGATGCATACGAACACGGCTTAAACACATGCAAAAGTCGCGTGTGCTAGATACAAGTAATAGAAACCGTACTAAAATAGCAAGAGAATACATCACTTTGTCCCATTTTAATTATGAAATTCAAAATGTGTTAGAAAAAAATGCACATACACTCGAAATTTCGAAGGGTATCATCAACTAGCATTATTGAGCTATCTCGGCTCTCCAAATTCAAAAAGGTAGAAAATGGGAAGGTAAAATGATTTGAGATTTGAACCTTTTAATGGAACTAGACGGTTCCAAATTCTGATCATATCGCATAAAACAAAGTTGACCAAATTACAACCATTATGACATTCCAACTTGTGATTTTGACGTTTGACGACAGAATGTGTTTTTTTTGTTCCACTCTCTCTAGCGTATGCTGTGTAGCCAGATATGAATAAGACAGCTGTAGCGTAGTTTTTATTTGAGTAAATTTTGGCAAGGTTTCTATAACTTGTCATTATTCTGAAGTATTAACTATAAATTAATTCGTTTCATGCTCTCCTCCGTATGTAGTACCTAATCAAAATCCGCCTTATTTTTAGGATAATAGTGAAGCTTCATCAGCCCCTTGCTATTAAACTTTGACAGCATTAGTAAAGTTTTTAACCTTATGTTTCTTTATTTCAATTTATCTCAAATTAAACGTTTGTTTTATTAAACCCCGACACGCTTCTTACTAAACGACACCTAACAAGCCTTAATAATTTCAAAACATGCTGTCTCGTACCCCGCCACAAAACTTCTCATGATAGAGAAGTTGTCAGTGTTTGTCAACTTTATTGTTAGTATAATTTTCGTTAAAGAAATAAGTTATTTACTATTTATACCATCATCATTATCATCAATATTATCACTACAAAGTATATACTTTCAACACATTGCTTACAAGCACCAAAGGAAGTATCCAAACAAAGTTATAGGGATTAGCGCGCATTATTTGTGAATGATGATAAGTTACGCTTTGTTGTGTATTAATATGTATTATAGCGTTGGTTCATATCAATGTATTATATTTTTGCATGTAGACATTACCAGGGGATGGGGCTAAATGTTGTACTGATATTTGTGTGTATATTGCTTTTTATTATTTATCTACTTACATATAGAGTTACTGGTTACTTACGCAAAAATTCTTAAAGAGTTACAGTACATTATGTCTATTGTCAATATTAACGGTTGATTCCACAGTAATTAAAGATGATGTACTAAAGTCGCCCTAAAAGTTATGCGTACAGAAGCAGTAACCCTGTATTTATTTGGGTTTCTTGTATTATTAAATAATTTACTAGATTTTAAGTAGTTATCGCTCTTAATTATAACTAAAAGTCACAAAGCAATTCTGTTTTTTTTTCGTATTTAATTTCTCAATTAAAATCAATCCCTTGTTTGTTGCGCCTATTAGTTGTCAAAAAGTAATTCATTTTAATTGCATGAGAGCGTCGTCGTGCTCGTTTCATTATTTAATTACGTTTGTTACCAGTGTTACTACCAATCTTACTACCAGTAGTAAGAACGGTAAATGAATTACTCTTCTTACTGCTGCAGTTGAAAGTTGTTAGAACAGCAATAAAATAACAAAAACAAACAAAATATGACGGAGATTACCAGTTCCAAGCAGTCTAGTGGTAGTAGATTTTTTAGGTCAAATATGACAGATGTCAAAGTGACAGCTGCCACTTTCTATAATTCATACTAGAGTTGCATGACAGACGTCAAAGTGAAACTTTTCATTATTATTTTCTTTTGCATGTTTTAATTTTCTTTTTTGTTTTCGCCGCAGGTATGAATGCAAGTCGTTGTGTGGTTAGTATTTTGTTTGGCAGCCTAGTGGGTAATAGGGGATATTTTTATATTTCGCTTTCGTTACTACAGTACCCCTTGTATGAGTCGACAGCGCGAACTACAATTTTCATAGGATTTATACAACGCCATCTGGCAATGAATTGACAGTTTCATTAGCATACAAAATTGTAACTTTCTCGAGTAAGGCCCAGAAAACACGGTGAAACACAACTGCAACGAAACCCTTTTGAAATTATTGATTTGAAACCAGTTTCAACCATTTTCCACACACGCTGCAACCACAATCATTTCGGTTTTCTTTGAGTGCGTTGCGTTTCATTCATTTTTCTACAAAAAATAAATGAAACGCAACACGAGTTTCCTGCACGCCGCTTTCAATGCGACTGATTTGCAACGCGTTTCAAACCGGTTTCAAACTGGTCGCGTCATGTGTGGTCTCTCAACGGAATCTATGGCAGAAACTTAAATGCAACTCAAAAGTAACTAGTAGTTGCAGTTTCGTTACATTTGCGTTTCACCGTGTGTTCTGGGCCTTTGTAAACAAATTGACAAACTCAAACTAGGGGTTTAGAAAGCAGATAGCTTTGGAACCTTAGTCAAATTGCTTTTTCTGATTTAAAGTTTCTATCTTTATCATTTATAATTGACATAGATATATGGACGATAAAACAGATACATTTTATTATTATATACTACGGGACTAATCGCGCACTAAAATTACGAGGTAAATAAATACCTCATCATCCCGACGTTTCGACCGAGTTGCATCGATCGTGGTCACGAATAGACTGGAATGTGAAACACCTGGTACCGCCAATTCAACTTGAACTTGATAATAATGTGTTCAAATCGCGAGAGTTTAAAAACAACATATTTTGTTTTTTTTTTTGGGAAATCGAGTCTCTTGTTGAGTTATAATGCCAAAATAGACTCATATAATATGGAGGAAACCAGAAGGACTCTCCAGTTGCATTTAAATGGAATACGTGTCCAAAATTAACATCGACAATACACTTCACTCCGTATTTAATCTTTTAAGTCCCACGATACAAATTATTGTTTTTATTTTTATAATAGTGGCTCGGTTTTTTGTCTACTATAGACGTCGTTGACGCCCGCAATCGAGACAAGTTCAAGTATAGGCGACTTTGACGCTCAAAGACAGAGAAGCTGATCGAGTGCGGCACAAACTATTCTATTTTAGAATAGTTTTTGAGACATTTTGAATGTGAAGTTTCTGTTGGTGTTCCCGTGTTCGAAAATTAAACCATTAGAAATAAATTATAAAAATACGCTTCATATTGGTCACCTTCTATGGAAACAGAAGTACGATATTTCTGTGTGGAAATTTGTTAAAATAAAAAAGCAATTTGGCTAGGGTCGTTAAGTTTCAAACACTGGTAGGTGTTTGAAGAAAGGATAGGTATCCTAAGAAAATATAAAAACGCTTATTTTTAAGTAATGCTGTCGAAATTTTAAAGCCGTCTCCTCATTTGTTATTTCCGATACATCTGTTATGAGTATTTTAGTTTCTGATTTTATACTTTATTGTTTGATTTGTAAAGGTTTACTTTTCTCTCAGATAATCTAAGATGTTTCTCTAGATCGACATATTCTGGGATATGTACTGATATGGGTTGAGTGTATATTGTACTCAATATTATGACTAACTTTTACATAGGGTTGGCATTATCGCGAAAAAAAGCCAGCTGTTCTATATACGAGTATTTTGACCAGATTCAGTGTTTTTTTTTGAATGGAACACCTGTTTTTTCGTAAGTTGGAGATTGGCCCCATTGTAAATGTTAGTCATAATGACAAGTAAAATGATATTCTATGATATGTCCGTCGTTTAGAAAAATATACCGATACGATAATTGAAATTCAGAACCTTGCTTTAATATATTTTTATACCTTGTCGGTGGAGCAACTTCCAAGTATCGCAAAATATTTTTATTTAAATAATTTAAATTAAATAGAGCGCACAGAGAAAACAAGTGAAGGGACGACCTAAGGCCACTATTTATTTTTTCGATGTGATATTTGTCGTTAAAAATAGTAAAATTTTCAAGTACATTATGAAAATGTGAAATGTATTTTAGGTAAAGTGAAATGTAGTAATTGTGAGAAAATAGTGTTATTTTTATGAATTGTGATTTCCGTAAAACTGTTTAGTTTTAGTTTTCACTCCATGTAATCCGATCGTCATAGTCAATTCAAACCATCAAATATCGATGTTTCTCTTGACCTCGAACCTATTCTAGGATATTAGGCCCAATTTTAGAGGCGCCGTCGTAATTATAATAGCAATTTAGAGTCGCCCTGTTTCTTTTTCACTAAGTGCATTTGATAGAGAGAACACTATTTTACGTCGCTATTAAATTTACGATGGCGCCTTTAATATTGGGACTATTGTTATACTTATCTGTATACTTTTATTATGAGATCGATTTTGAAACCACGAAAAAATTGATTCCTTACAAAGTAACAAAGAAAACTGAAGACCCTAAAAAATGTTTCTCGAATTAAGGTGTTGGAGATTTTTTTTTTAATTTGGTAACGGTGCAGGTTACGAGTGTTTTTTGGCCTTAAGTGATAGTTTCTATGAAAATAACTCAGTGGTTCATAATTCATACGACTGTACTGCCACATCTTAGACGACACGTAGTTGTTGCCTTTTTTTGTTCTCCTAGTACTATTACACATCGCCTTTCGTGGGTAGTCCTATGTCCATCATTTCAAACGTCTACCGCTGGATATAGGCCTCCTCCACCGATCACCAATAAGACTAAGTTTTGGCGGTATGAAGTGTGAAATTATTAGCTGCTGAGTAAATTTATACTGTGATCTTCTTCCATCACAAATTACTTTTGTCATGAGATGATGTTGATGAAAACATAATTTATTATTTTTTTGGACTTTGATAATGCTAACCAATTAGCGCATTTCTATGCAAGTAGAAATCAATCATATATCAACCCATTCTCAAATATAGTCTACAGCTTATTTGAAATGAAACAATTTTACAACGTGATAACTATAATTATAATTTCTTATTTATTGTAATGTTTTAGACAATTTGTATAAATTATGTCGAATTGAACGTGTACATATTTTTTTGTATCATTATTTGTTACTGTACTGAAAATGATGGTTTATTAATTCTTAGTCTTACTATTTAATACTCAAAGTATATTCTAAATATTTCTCCATAAAATTTTATACATAAAAAAATAGATCGCCATATGCGAAACATAGTTTTGTCTACTACATAGGTGTCATAGATTTTGCTAGCATTCTATATCTAAAAAAATCTGTATTTCGTAACAGTCTATTAATATTATGAATACATTCCAAATTACTGAATGTAGCTAGAACGTGGCCTGTTTCACCATTTAGATAAATCCCTGGTTAAGCGACATAAGCTTTGTCATAAATTTTTACTTTTGTATTGTAAACAGAAAAATCGGACCTTTAATTCATATTTTTAATTATTTTCTAAATCAATGTTTATATTTCCCAGAGTGTACAAAATCATTTTAATGTGTATATTGTGTAAATATTTTACTATGCAGGCGATTAGGTATAATTTGAAGTTAGATTTGGCTGTAACAGACTTGATATCGATTGTTTGGGTACAGACTCGTGGTTACACCGCTTTGTTACACCAGTGTGACTACGAGTAAACTTTTTTACTCGTGGTTACACTACTCTAAAAGGATCGCGCTTGACCAAACAATATTTAGGTAGGTAGTGATGTGCCTGATAGTTGAAAATCTTTTTAAGGTCAAGATGTTATGCTGTCGCAAACTGTTTAGTAATGTCATGGTAAATAAAATGTATCCACTAACATTGTAGTATAGAGTGTTTAGTGTTTTAGCTTCTTTTCAAAGAAAACCAAGTGAAACAACAAATGGTAAAAATAATTAAAAAATTTCGGATGGAAACCGGAAAAGATCCATCTAGATTTTGAACTCGCAATCTCCAAAGCTATCAAAATAATTTTCCTAAACATCGAAATAAAAAAATGCCACTAGTTACTTCACAAATAGTTTGTGGCGAAAAACAAAATTTATAGGCATAAAGACAAAACTTCATCGCCGAATAGTAGGTTTGTGCACTGCTCTTTCACAATGCGCTCTTTTAAACTACAATAAAATTAACGCTTTCATAACGTTCGTTAAAATCACGACGCTGTGCCATTATCGGCGTATGTTTCAATATGTATCTGCATTATTTAGCTACACACACACATAAGCGATTCATTTAAAAAACGATGAAGCGGGGGAGAGGCGACTCGGCGATCCGCAGCTGATTGGCGATCCCTTACGCAGTGCGCGGTTACGTAGTAAAGTTTTTATTTTTTGCACAAAGGTGTCTTTTTAATTTCAATTTTATTAAAAAAATAATGTAATATTGTTTGTTTTGTTTTTAGTAATTAAAATATATATATGTTACTCTAACATTTATACAAAAAGAATTAAATGCATTCCTATTATGGTTACTTTTCTATAGAATTTATAATAATGACGAAAATGGCCGGCGCACAGGTGGATACGGGTTATTCATTTTTCACAATATTATTTTTGTTACTTAAAAAATGACATGATTTTTTTATTGCTGAGTAGGGATCGGAAATTCTTAGAATTTAGTTAAACACGTAGTATGTACTAGCAAAGAAAATATAGTGTGGTACTAGTATATATTCTGAGCAATATACATTTAGTCTCTGGGTTTACAAGGTCATCTTATATATAGTACAGATTTGTTTTATTTCCCCACACTAGCAGTGTTACCACGAGTCCTACATTTTATTAGTTTACTTGTGGTTACACCACTCGGTGTAACCACGAGTAAAAAAGTTTACTCGTAGTCACACTGGTGTAACAAAGCGGTGTAACCACGAGTCTGGACCCTAAAAAATGACATGATTTTTTTATTGCTGAGTAGGGATCGGAAATTCTTAGAATTTAGTTAAACACGTAGTATGTACTAGCAAAGAAAATATAGTGTGGTACTAGTATATATTCTGAGCAATATACATTTAGTCTCTGGGTTTACAAGGTCATCTTATATATAGTACAGATTTGTTTTATTTCCCCACACTAGCAGTGTTACCACGAGTCCTACATTTTATTAGTTTACTTGTGGTTACACCACTCGGTGTAACCACGAGTAAAAAAGTTTACTCGTAGTCATACTGGTGTAACAAAGCGGTGTAACCACGAGTCTGGACCCGATTGTTTTATGATACTGTGACATTTGTCTTGTTAATTGAATAAGGATCTTAATCGAGCATTAGTGAGAAAATAACGATAAGTGTACAAGTGATGGTTATACTTTTAATCAATCGTTTAAGTTTTCGTAAATGTTGGCCTTTTCAACGTAATTTAATATGAATTGGGCTTGTTTTTTTTGCTTCATATTTGTTTTTCTCTGTTTAATTTATTGTATTTTTCATAAAAGAGAGAGAGAAATTCCAAACCCATGTTGATTATGAAAAATCAAGATATCTGGATTTCAAGATAAATGTCAGAGATATCGTATTGTTCAAAATGTTGTTGCTTTTATACAGAAATGTAAGTAACTTTTGTTGCCGGCTATGGATTGTAATAAATCATCACAATTTTATTCAAACTTGTGTTTTATTTCGTCATTGAGATGGACACCTTCACGCTGGAAGTATATTAGAAAAGGTGTTGTTAAAAAACAGGAATAAAGTTGATATTTTATAGCACTATTGGCAGGGTGTGTCGCTGCAGTGTAGGCACGTTCGGGTGGACGACTGGACGCTATAGGCATCGCCACACTAGTCGGCGGATGAGAAGTTAGCCGCAGATGACACTTCGCCGTGATTCGCTAATTATTGCGCATGTGTGCACAATGCCTACACAAGAGGCGAAGTACTTGTAGTGAGCACGAGCGTAGGGAGCGCGCGGGAGGCATGAGGTTAGCGGGCGGGTGTGCCCCGGCGTCTCGTCTCTCTGGCTCCCGCGCATACCTATATTTTGCCTGTTGCTCAGCATTCTGAGCTTACTCGTAACTCCCATCCGCCGCCTTGTATGGCGCTGATTATACCTTCGGATTGATCCTTCTCTACTTCTGCGCCTTTAGAGTACAGAGGGGTTGGTCCAGGTTTTCCAGTAAATTGAAACTACCGCTTTTTCCGTATTCCGTTACACGTATACTAAAACTACAGTAGCTTCCGAACGGCTCTATACTTTTTTGTACAACGCCCCTGGCGGAAACGAGTAACCAAATTGTATGAAGCCACGCGCAAGTTTAAGTAAACTACGCAAAACCTGAACTAAGGGCTCAGGTTTTGCATAGTTTACTTATTCGCTTAGTTTATTCGCGTGTGGCTCCATAAATTTTGGTTAGTTCTTCCTCGTTTCCGCCAGGGGCGCTATACAAAAATGTTTAGAGCCGTTCGGAAACTACTGTAGTTTCAGTATACGTGTAACAAACCATCAGCTATTTTGGTATTCTGTGCTAGAACCATTCTAATCTCATCATTACCGTCTTGTATGATTCAGCCTATAAGAACATTGAAATATAAAATTAAATTTTTCATGATTGTATGTATAAAAGTAAAAAAAATATCGAAAGCCGTAGAATAAACGGGTGTTTATCCTAGGATAAACATGTTCTCGTGGTCATATTGGTATGACCAAAAGGACATTATGCGTTCTCGTGGTCATACCAAGTGCGTTTCGAGACACGCATTTAATAGGGTTCTGTGGATGATGATGATTATGATCTACCCGACTCGACTCGTGTACAGAATTTGCGAATAATTCACATGGATCGATGTAGCATTTTTCACATGATTGTTGATTTATCAAAAATAGCTCAGCCGATTTCGATAAAATTTAAATGAGTATCATTGTGGTCAACAAACTAGGTAGGTAGTATTGCTACGACGAAACGCCCTTAGTTGGTTGGGCATTTCACAGGGTGTGCAGAAACGAGAGTATGACAAACTAGTATGCCCACGAGGAAACACCCGAATAAGCATTGATGTAGGTTGTTAGGTGTCTAGTCCTGCAAGGTAGTTGGTGTTTTAGGGTTGCTATACACGTATTGGAATCAGCACAATAGGCACTGCCGATCGATAAAATCGAATATAATATCTAGATGAATCATTCAGTTCGGAAAATGCCGAACGTTTTTCGCTAAGACAGGTGGCCGGACCAAAATGAGCTGAACTAGTATAGAAGCTGTTTGGCGTCGGCTTTCCTGTTAGACAAATCCTGCCTAGCCGAATGTGCCCACCCGAACATATTTATTATGTGTAGCAAGCCTTACAAGTGGTCATGTTTAGAGAACTAGATTCAGAAATGGAAGACTGCGGCGCGTTACTCCTTCGGCGCAAGAAAATGTATTGTGCTGTAAACTTCACGCATGGTGGCGTTGTGGTGTGGTAACACTCTTGTATGCGACAGTAATACATCTTTCGGGTGTAATAAAACAAATTTCTGTTAAAACATGGTTTTATTTATTATACAAAAATATAAGAATTTCGTGACTACAAAACATTGAACTCTAGCACACAAGTTATTACGAACTTATACATGTAACTCGACAACACTACCTACGCTCATTCAATTTGTAATTTATTTTCATAGTTTTACATACACCTGGTTAAGAACCACAATAAACTATTTGATATTGCTGTCTCTTTTATTTGCATTGAAATAATATGAGACGGTAACATATTTGTTGATAGTTTTTGGCCAAGTGTATTGTCATTATCCTTACTAATATTATAAATCCGAAAAGTTTGTTGGTTTGTTACTCTTTCACGCACCAACGGAGCAACGGATTGACTTGATTTTTGGCATGGACATAGTTTAAAAGGCGGAAGGAGCTTTAGGATACTTTTTATCCCGAAAAATTGCATAGTTCCTGTAGGACAGGACAAAAACCATCGAAAGCGAAACTGTCGCCACTATCACAAAGACGCTAAGTGATTAATTCCTCTATGACTCTAATATGGACTAACGAAACGTCACAGCCAAACATAATTAGATGACAGGTGACATTGTCTGCAGAGTTTTATAAATCACAAGTAGCATGGCAAGGGGACAAATTGTTTTTCCACCATTATATCCCCTTGAAGAGGAAATAAAGTATGGATTGAAAATGACAACTGACATTAAAATTGGATAAAATGTTATTTTCTCTCTGCATGCTACATGTTACTATGACGTTTAATACCAGACCGTCATTTTGTCTGACATTAAAAATATTTTTAAATCTTCTATCATTAGAGGTTTAACATGTTTCTTTATTCTACCTTTATGGAACAGAACCATCATACTTTAATATTATCAATCCGAAAAGTTTGTTGGTTTGTTCCTCTTTGACGCAGCAACGGAGCAAAAGATTGACCTGATTTTTGGTATGGATACCTATGGTTTAAAAGACAGAAAGTGATAATAGGATACTTTTTTATCTCGATAAAATTCGTGATTCCCATGGGATAGGACAATAACTGTTTCTCAGCAATGGAGCAACGGATTGACTTGATATTTGGGGTGGGCATAGTTTGGAAGACGGAAAGTGACATAGGATACTTTCCATCCCGAAAAAATTGTGGTTCCCGTAGGACTAAATAAATTTTTCTCAGCAACGGAGCAACTTGCCTTGGCTTATTGCATGAATATAGTTTGAAAGACGAAAAGTGACATAGGCCACTTTTTATCGCAAAAACTTTAACAGATCCCGTAGGATAGGATAATAATCGGCCAAGTGCGAGTCAGACTCGCGCACGAAGGGTTCCGTGCCATATTGAGCCCCATTCCTCTTGCCGTTATTAACAGCGAGCAAAAAAACTCCTAAAAATCACGTTTGTTGTATGGGAGCCCCCCTTAAATATTTATTTTATTCTATTTTTAGTATTTGTTGTTATGGCGGCAACAGAAATGCATCATCTGTGAAAATTTCAGTTGCCTAGTTATCACGGTTCATGAGATACAGCCCGGTGACAGACAGACAGACGGACAGACGGACATCGAAGTCTTAGTAATAGGGTCCCGTTTTTACCCTTTGGGTACGGAACCCTAAAAACTAAGTGAGCGGGCTGCGGTAGCAGCCGTCTAAGCGCCAGAAATAACCTGTCATGGCAAGTTTAGGACGTTCCTACATTTTTCGCACTCCTTCGCGGCACTCAACAGCGCTAGCCCAGACTCGGGCTCCATAACGGAGCTTGCGCTCTCGCCATAATGACGGAGTGTTTCGGAGCACAAGACACATCGTCATCCACCACTCGGGACTAACCAGTACTGAACGTCAGACAGCATTCCAACGCCCTGGTCCCAGTGCAGCGGGTCAGTCATAGTAGCCCAGCGCCTGCCTCTTCAACTGCAGAGGGCAGTGAGAACGGCCATCGCGATACCGACACCTCTCTTCCCCTGCGGCCCCACTGCGTCTGCCAACACGTTGACGGCCTAGCAGAAGGTAGGGTAGGTGGCGGCACCCACACCACCCGTTCCATTTATCCCACCGCGGCCCCTAATCCTCGGCCGTCATATCAGAGTCCAGGAAGCAGCCTTGCTTTATGAAACTAAAAAAGGTTATTCCCAGCAAGTAACTGGAGATAGAGAGAGAAAAGAAGCCACACCCACCGCAGCAGGAGGAGCTGGAGTTCATATGCCTGGCAGACGGAGCAGCACTAGAGCAAAATCTTAACCGAGAAATTAACATATTTACAGACGGCAGCAAAATTTAAGGGAAAGTTGGGGCAGCATTATCCATTTGGGATGATGCCGCTGAGATCAGTACCCGCAAGCTCTTTATTGGATTAAAGCGCACGCGGGGATGGAGGGAAATGAGAGAGCGGACCAGCTAGCAAAGGAAGCAGCACTGCACTCGAAGTGCAGACCTATTTACGATAACTGCCCCGTTTCATTCGTCAAGCGAGAAATCCGAAAGGACTCTCTTGACGAGTGGAACCGGTGGTATCAGGATGGACACACAGCGGCGGTAACCAAAACATATTTTCTGGATGCAAGGGCAGCATACAAGATCGTAAGAGAAATAGCACCAGTGGGAATCATAACTCAAGTGCTGACGGGGCATGGTGAGTTTTCCCAATACTTACATCGATTTAAGTTGAGGGAAAGCCCATCGTGCATCTGTGAACCCACAAAAGAGGAGACTCCACTGCACATAATCTTGGAATGCTCAGTTTATGGAAAGCAGAGATTTGATTTAGAACAAAAAAATGGAATTAATCTAACACGTAAAAACCTTAGAAACAATTTTATCGAATTTTTGCACAAATATTTGTAAAAAAGCAATAATTAGGAACAAGTAGGTATAAACTTTGCTGTACCATTGTAATGTTTATTATAACTGCAAACAGCCAAAAACATTGAAATATAGGTATTATATAGTTTTTATTCATTTGTAATTAAGACCCCTGATCATATCAGGGATATTTCGCGATATAATAAAAAAAAATCCTCGGATGCAGCGTGTCGCAGAGCGGCACTTGTATATCTCCAACCGTAACTTAATCAACAAAAGCATTCCTCTAAGGTATTTTGATATTTGTCGGTTAGGTTGGGTTTCGCAGCCGACATAAACATAAGCCAAAATCAAAATATAACGTGGGCGAAGCCGCGGGTAAAAGCTAGTACTCGTATAAATCATTAGTCACATCTCTTTACATACGTAAAAATTAAAAATAAATATCTATTTAATAGAGTCAATCAATAAAAACGCGGTACAAAATAATATTTAAAATATACCCTAACCTATTTAAAGATATATGTAGTGTTAAATAATATAATTAAGTATGTTCAAATCATAATTGCAATTTGTAAATAAAATCGGGTAATCAAAGGAGATGACTATTGGTTTCAGCTATATTGGTTCAAGATAACTATTTCCTTTTTACTTATCTCGTGTAGACTAGCAAAACTCGCATATATATACTGAGGTATCTTTAACCGATCGATAAAGGTACATCTTAACAAGCGAGCTTAGTAGGTATAGCTTATTATTTATCTCTGATTAATAAATAACCCTGACTAAGCCAACGCAAACCTCAAATAAATCATGCTATTGATTTTATTTAATAAAAATGGCATCATACAATTTCTTTTATATAAAAACAAGACTTTCTCCTAGCTCTTGTGATCATCAAGACCCATAAAAATGAAATATACCCGCCAAGTTTCACTAGATCCATGTTGTACCTAAATAATTTATTTTGAAGTAAAAAACATTCGTTGATTTCTCTCCATAATTTTCTAATATTGAGAGATATTTTATAAAGGTAGTTTCCATGGGATGTACAGGTTTCTAGTGATTGTAGGAGGATAACAATTAAGGCGTCCTGCAGACAGCTACGGCTTAGTGCTCGACCAATCAGTCTACGAAACGGTTGAATCAAAACCTTTGATTAGTTGATGACTAGGCTGCAGCTGTCTGGGGGACGCTGGAATTAAACTATGACCGTTTATTCCTCATTATTGGACCCAACGGACACACTCCGGCCTACAGCCGTCAAGTCAGGTTTTGGCGGCAACGCCGGCTTCTCATTCGCCCCAACACCGTCGTCGAAATCGACCAAGTTATCGACAACTTGTACCGACTCCTCGTCTACAACGTCCACGGGGTCTTCTTGGAAGTCTACGGGTTGGTCCACTACTTCCACGTGGCTGGAGACTTGGACTGGAGCAGGCTCGGGTCTAAAATAAAGTCGGACTTAGCTACACTAAAATTTATTTTTTAATATTATTTTGGCTTTTATTCTGGTATTTTATTAATATCATTTGTACTAAGGCTGGCTTCCATCTCTTTTGTTTTGACATTTTTTATTATCGCGAATGAATCTGCGCTTGACCACAAACTCGCTCGATGGTAAGCGACATTGTGGTCGAAGAAGAAGCTCGCAGACTTAGAATATACTTATTCATTCTGACTTTAAAAAGCCCCAAAATATAGATTATATCTCTCTGGTAACAAGAAAGGCGTCAGTTTGTTTCATTCCCTGATTGTATAATGTATAGATCAGAAACATTCGAGTCAAATCGCTTTGTACGTATCGCAGGTAAATCAACAGTATACGGTTTCGAAAAGTCAAAACAGTAGAGATTGAGCCATTCAATATCATATCAGTACTGTATGTTACAAATTCAAAAAGAAACAGTAAGTCACAAAATAATAAAATCATTATCTTACCCATTCACCATTTGCCAGTATTATTCACAAAAGCATTTCCCGCTTTCCAAGCGCAGTCAGTTTTGTCATAGATTAAAATATAATTAATCTATGGTTTTGTGCAAAGAGTGAAGGACTGAAGGTACGAAACCTAGCCAGTTCGTGATACTCATCATTATGAACTTTTATTGGACATAATTTTGAAATTACAACAAAAATACAGAAGTTTTCTTACTGAATTTGTTATATTCTTCTTGCCTGGAAGGGTCTCGGCATCGTATTTTACGAGCATTTGCTATAGAAATTCTCTAGCTAAACTAATGATCTTGTTTCTGCTGTTATTTTTCTTAAACTCAGACCAGGGGCCTTATAAGCGCTCTGACATTCGGCTTCGCTTTTTCTCCTGCTCGCGCCAGTTACGAGAGCGAGCGGGAAGAAAAGCGAAGCCGAACGTCAGAGCGCTTACACAATAGGACCCCAGGTGTCCATAATGTTGAGAGCAAAACGAACTACTTTCGGATTCATACCATCATTGGTGTAACCCTATGTGAATTGTCACAATTTATGTATTTGGTACAGCCTGCGCCAGATAAGAAAAACTTAAGTGAAACGACTATTTTTAGGTCTCCGTTTTGGAGGCAAATTGCTTCACTGTGTATGGGCTGAAGGGAAACCCTGCGATTTTCGCATTGTACTAGAGATGCGTAGAATACAGCCCGTTCACACATGCACTCCGTTTTATCGGACTATTAAATCTATTTTTCATCGATAGCGTATGAAGTTGTAAGTGAGACTTCACACATGATACAGTATTCTGGCACATTTAGTATGTGTTGCACCAAATTATATTAACGATAACCAAACCCTAACCAGTCGCTAAATATTTTTGACGTAACCAGAGATTTTACGACTCGTCAGGGATTGGTTATCGTTAAAGCAATTTGGTGCAAACCACCCTTAAAGTGGGTGGTTTGCACCATACAACGGACTAGTAAAACGGAGACCAGTGTGAACCGGCGCTTAGTATTAGTTATTTGACGCAAGCTGTAACCTAACTGCAAACCTGTTGATAAAAAAATCCAGGGTATTTCATCAATATACCCAACACATACACTTCATTTGACACCAAAATTAACGACACAAACATACCTCCAATACAATGGGATTGAATCAATTGTATACAAGAGCCATAGTCTGAAACTAATGACATTTAAAAGCGGACCCTTCGCGCGCGTATACACAATGTTTAAAAACTATAATCAAAATTAACCAACTCTTTTACTTGAGCTGTTTTCTAGGATAGCGGTGTCCGACATATAGCGGTCGTAATACAGCGGAGAACAACGTCGCTAGAACGTTGTTTATGCAAACAAAATGGAGCAGTTTGCTAGCGAGCGGTAATTGACACCGTAAAGTTAAAGAGATTTTATAACGTCCGTAAGATTACGGCGACGTATGATTATATGACGGCACCGTTAACCTAGGAAACCATGGCTTTAGTTAATTATTTTGTGGCCCGTTTTGGTTCTGACTATGAATCTCTTCAAGTATACAACATTGTAGCTCTATATAGTGATAAATAATATAAGTATTCCAAGGACGAAATAAAATAAATAAATACATATTTCACCAATTCCTTTTATTTCGCTTACACATTTTCTTTACATTATCGTAAGCTAGCGGCTAACGGTAATATTAATAATATCTTAATTTACGTTCATTATTCACGTAGTCATTAATAAGATTAGCATTTCCATCGATTCTTTTTAAAGTTTAATCAAAATAAAAATTCAATAAAAGCTTAAAACACCTAACAAAATAAAAATTTACATTTAATACGGTGTAAATAATCGTTGTATCCCTTAGGAATGTGTATTCTAGTTTAAAATATCTAAAAACATAATTCACAAATATCGCTTAATATAACATAAGAAATATACATTTTTTAACGCTAAAGTATATAAAAAGGACATTTTTGTCTTCATAATAAATGCCAAAGAGGGAATGCGGAATATGCAAGGAATGTAAACACTGAATGTATACATCAATGTAATATGTATAATTATTGTATATTAGGAAATAAGTATACGGGATTATATATTTTTTAATAATAGCAGTATAAAATGATTATCACACAGACAGACAATTCCACGTAATATTGCTGTCACCCACACAAGCAAACCATTTTGTGTGTCAACACAAACACTAAAATATATAATAATATACAAAAGACATATAAAGCGCTTAACAAAAATTGGAAGCCAAATTTCGTTGATTTTTCCAATTATTTAAAAAAAAATCATAAGAATTACACTACATTTCTATACTGATTTACAATATTTTACGAATTGACAGCATTAAGTACCTGAAAAAAAACGTAGCCTACAAGCTTGGTACTTGATTTTTATTTTATTTTTATTCCTACCTTAGGTATTTTAAATTAGCGGTGCTGCTATTTAGCAGCAAAATATCTAAACATCACGACATGTTAAATAACGTTTCAGTATTTCATAACTGCATTTAATTTTGAAACTTTCAGTTGACTAAAAGTATAGCGAAATATTTTTTTTCGATTATTTAAAGGGTAGTATTTTTTTTAAAGAATTTAGCGTTTATAGTTTTAACTAATTTTAAGAATTTTATTTATGGTCGTTTTAGAAAGAAATCGGTCGTTTTAAAAAGACACGAAAAAGAGATAGTAAAACTTCTCATTCTGAGTAGGTAGGTACTTTAGTTTAAAATTTGCTTGCAATTTTTTTGAATTTGATATTATTTACAGGTCTGAAAGCTTATACTAATTAATTTTGTCAACTTAAACCTTCAAAATTAGTTGTTGTATATAGTTTTTCTGCTAAATAGCATAGCCAATAGCTAATTTACGTAACTCAATACGCGTTTCGTTGTATAAATGTATAAAAACATTGACACTTTAGTAATACTAACTTTCATAAGTACTTAGTTGGACTATGATTTGTCTTTTGATTGTTTTAAAAACCTATCTATTAGGTTGCCAGAACTGGTGTACTAAGATGAAAAGAGGTGATTCAGACCATGATAATGAATAATTTTTACTATGGAGCCAAAACGGAATTCGAGAAAAAAAACCAGCTGCTCCATACAAAATTGCAAATCGGAATCGATAAAATGTATGAAACAGCTGATTTTTTATTCTCGAATGACGGGTTGTTCCCATAGTAAAACTTGTTTTCAATGGTCATCTTAATTTTCGTCTTTCGGCTGAGTACAGCGCAAGCAGATTACCCTATAGAGCTATAGAGATACCCAATTAGGACCGTTTTATATGTTTTAGTGACGCAAAACCTGTATTTTTAATGTATTTATCTTCATTTATATTTATTAAATAAATTATCACTTAATCATACAAAATTGCTTACGATATACAATGATTATATGCAAAGTTATATTAATATTAGCACAGATAGATTTACGTAGAGTTTACGTATTACTGTAAAACATTTTTAATTTATTTGAAGTCTGATTATGAGGTCGGTATGTATTTTAAGATATGAAGTATTAAGATGGCCGCATTATAACAAAATGTATCAGAATATCATAGGCCTTTTGACGGCTTAAAAACTCTAACACCAAGGCTAACCGCCCGGCCTATACGAACATACTTTTCAGCATATATGTGTGGAATGTTATTCAGTCATTAAAGATTCAGAAATTGTGTATATTAACAGTGTTTGCACAGAAATGTATTTATAGGTAGGTATATTTATAGCAATGGTGCATTAATGCTATATTTTTTTGCACCGGTACTCAAGAAATTGTGTACGTATTTTAGCGTGCCATACAAAGTATTGCTTTAAATGTGCAAATATTTAAAAAGGTGTAGGTATCTGTTATACCAATAATTGTGAACAAATTTTACTTGAAACCAACCTTGAAGTAGAATAAAATCAGCCACTCTATAGATTTGTTGAAAATTAATAAACTGATTTCTTTTTACGGTTACTATTTTACGGTTGTTTGCATAGTGAAAGTTGTACATAATGATTACTATATGTAGGAATATGCATACATAGCATTTTTATATGTAGCTTATGTACACATAGTACATATATGTATAGTAATATAACTGATCAATTATACCATTTTAAATGTTTGCACATTGTATTATATTTTAGCATGTTTTTGTTGCTTTCAAGCGGGAGCAAGTAAATTAAACCTGTATAAAAGTCTTAATGCCTTCTTGTACCGGTAGGTGGGTTTTTGTGGAATCGAGACTTACGTACGAAATATTACACTATATGTATTTTAACAATATTATTCCAAACACGTCACAAACATTTATTTTAATCGTAGGCCCATCATAACTAACCATTGAGGCCATTTTCTGTCAATCATTTTTGAAGTAAAATCTTCTTTCTTTAGCGGCGTTGTGCACTTTTTTGTATGGGTAAAAAAATTTAAACTCGCTTCAGGTAAGCTGATCGAATATTCGTAAGACGGTGAAGTGAAAACTTGCTTGCGCGGGTGTGCGTGTGTGATATTGTATTTTACCACATAAATGATACGTCCGTAGAAGAAATTCGATGGCGTGTGTGAATCCACCAACCCGCACTGGGCCAGCGTGGTGGATATGGCCCAATCACTCTTCGTACGGGTAGGCCTACGTCCTGCAGTGGATTATTAAAAAGGCTAGTACATACATGATAGTACTTTTATACTGATAAATAAAGCAATTCGTGCGAAATTATTCCCTAATCATTCCAAAATATTCAAAAATGCACAACGTTAATATTTAAGTTTTCAGTTCTGCCGGCACTCCCGGAGTGCAACCCGTTGTTTTTTTTTTTTTATCTGAGTAAGAGGACGAGATACAAGTCCTTATTTCTGGCAGTTGTGTAAAAAACAGCTCATATTATAAAATAATTTCGTTTAGATTATATTTATAGTTTCTGACTATACATAATTATATGGCTAAATTGTAATAAATTTCCAGTTTTAACTGTTGAAACAAAACCTTACTTTTATTTTTTTTCAGGGGATAAATTGGTGGAAAGACAATGAGTATATTTACTATGACAAGGGAGCAGGTACAACACTTGACCATTGCCCTACACATAAATAGATGTCTCATTTTATTTGTTGTATAATGAAAAAAGACAGTAAATCGTATTCGTAAAAAAACATTAAAATCGGTTCACCTCGAAAACAAATCACACATAAAATACAGCCAAATTGAGAACCTCCTTTTTTGGAGTCGGTTAATAAAATCGTCTTACTTTATTGGCTCAGAAAGTTTGAATGATTGACAGATAATACCAGTAACGAGTTACAACAAAATACAAAAATGTTTTATCATGATGCCTTAATAGTACATTAGAATACAATAAAACATTTAAGCTGTGGCTTCACCCAAAACCTGAGCTGTGTTGTGCTGTCATAAAATCAATAGGTATTTGTTATATATTTATATTTTACAATAAATATTATTTTGCTTACAAATTATACTTGTCTGTATGACGTCATTTAAACTGTTGCTCCATAGCCTACAGTTACTTTATCATTACTTTTTTTTCTTATTAATTCTTTCTGGGTTGTATTCATACACGAGTGTCATAATTATGGTTTTATACTACATTTTAGGTTTAGGTTTCGCGATGATATGTCATATGGCATACGCAAATGACATGTGGCAAACGCGAGTGCAATTCTGATTACATTTGAGCTAACATTTCGCGACGATTTCCTCTTCTTATTACGATGGTTCTTTCTAAATTTTCAGAATTCCTAACCGATAATTTTGGATACACTATTTGCAATTGTCTCTGCATTTTCCAATGGTTAAGGCATGTGTACACTAAAATGTCATATAGCATACACAGACGTCATAATATGGTAAGAGTGCAGTAAAACACACTTATTCCGATAATTACACTCGCGACGATTCCCTACAATTTTGAAGTATGCCATTTGACATATAGCACACAGATATGCCATATAGCAAACACAAACGCCTTATGGCAAACACAAGTGCAATATAGCTTAAACCTGTTTTTTAATTTTTCAGGACAAATACCGATTAAACGATGACAACACAACACCCAAGCATTCCCCACTTTTTCCCCAGTTTTTGCCACTTACGCCTTAACAGGAGCGTCCATGGTGGGTATGTAGTCGAGCGCCATGAGGCAGGCGAACACCGTCATGATCATCTTGGGCTTGCGCTCCGTGATGTCCTCGGGTAGCGCGTACACGCGCGCGCCGCAACGACGCGCCATTGATATGGCGTACTTCGCGTTCGCTAGGTTTTCCTGGAAACAACACGGAAATAAATTAACTCGTGGATACTTTGATTATACATCTGTCTAGATGGACAAACATAAACATTAATAGCAAAGAAAACGGCTCAGATCTTTGACAATGAGCGCGTACTTAATATGCCAAACCTGTCAAAATTTGTATGGATAGGCACCATATAGGGAACATATTTTTTTGGGCCGTTTTGCTCAACTAATTCGGTATCTAGACAGATACATAATCAAAGTTGTGGATACTTTTTAACCCCCTACGAAAAAGAGGGGTGTTATAAGTTTGACGTGTCTGTTTGTCTGTGTGTCTGTCTGTCTGTCTGTGGCATCATAGCGCCCGAACCACTGAACCGATTTCAGTTTAGTTTTTTTTGGATGAAAGGAGACTTAATCGAGAGTGTTCTTAGTTATGTTTTATAAAAATCGATTGAGCCGTTTAAGAGTTATGGTGGGTTAAAGTGGGAATGGAAGAACCAAAATTCTACAAATGTGCCCAAAATGGTTGTCAATTGAAAGTTTGTTGTCAAATATTTTTGTGTCGGGGGTTTTTTAATTAGGTATATTATATCTATACATATAAAAATGAATCGTGATTGTTAGTCTCGCTAAAACTTGAGAACGGCTGAACCGATTTAGCTAATTTTGATGTTGAAATATTTTTGGAAGTATAGAGAAAGTCAAAACGGTGAGAAAATTTATAAGTTGAGAGAAAAATAATAAAAACATTAATCTAATTTTCCCATAAACAATTTTCCTGCATGTAAAAGTTGTCATTGACAGTTGACAGATAGTGAAACACAGATCACCGGGACAGCTAGTATTTTATTAACACCTCACACAATAAGATTATTAGCGCAGCTAATAAAACAGCTGATAACTCGAACCGGCTCAACCAATTTAATGAAATATATTTAATTCACTTTTCATTCAAACATAAACAAAATCGGGACATGATTGATTCTACAGACAGACACACACATACACACGTCAAACTTAAAATACCCCGTCGCGTCATGGGTTAAGAACTGAATGAAATAAGAGTGATTTTTTTCGGAGAATGTTTTTTCGAGAACGGGTCGAACATTTCATATCCAGAGTCCACTCCTGGATCTGTTTTAAATATTTAGAATCATTAAAAAAGTATTGAAAAATTCCATTTTCCTAAGGAGTAGGGTTGAAAGCTGTTTTGTCACCTTAGAAAAAAGCTTGCATTCAGAATATTAGTTAAAGAATGCAAGTTTATTTATTATTATTATAATTATTTTATATAACCTTTTATCAAATGAAATTAATTGTGAATTATTATTATTTTTTATGACGTAACTGAAGTTATCAATAAATGAATTGTATTGTATTGTATTGTACAGCGTTTGTTATCTAACTCCGTCAAAACGGCTTGACTGATTTTTTATCATTTATTTGTTGTGTATTTTTGAAAGGTCTGAGAGAATAAGTCGTAGGCTATTTTTATACCCCGAGATAATAAGTATGGTCTTATTCTGATTTTAACATGGCAAACTGTGTTCGCTCCATCAGCTAGTTATACATAAAATAGAATTGTACAACCCGACATATGCCGAATCCATAAAAATATGAAGAAAGTAAAACCCACCTCTTCCGTGCCGCCGTTGAGCACAAGGTCGTAGTTGATAGACCCAGGCTTGATGGCATCGATGAGGTCGATCACCACTTTGCCGTCCGCTAAAACTTCATCCTGGAATAAACATAATATATTCTATTAGATTCTATGCAACATACCAACACATCCCAGACAACTTGAGCCCGTACTGCCTGTATTAGACTACGATTGAACATAGGCACAGCCCGGACACTCCGTGATTTTCACACAAAATCTGCTGTCTTATACACACTACACAGTACTTATTCACAGACAACACACATACGCACGGTCGCTACACGTGCAATTGTGTGCGGAACGTCTATGGCTGTCAGCGATCACCACAACGTGACGTCATGCCGCGTGAGTGAGACAGTTACGTATTTCATTTGCAAAAATGAATGTAAATCTAGTGCTTAAAAAGTATAACAATTCCTTAATTTGGAATATTTTAACTAAAAGTAACCGATCTACTTCATTTAAAAGAAAATATCAAGAGGAAGTTAGATAGATAGATAGATAATCCTTTATTAGTACAATTACAGTACAAAAACATACGAAAAATAGAAACATTACAAAGTTATACCAAATGGCGGCCTTATCGCTTCAAGCGATTTCTTCCAGGCAACCAAGTTAATAATAATAAATAATAATAAATATTAGGGGACATCTTACACACGGTCTCTGACCCCAAACTAAGCATAGCTTGTGAGATGGCTGTCAGAGACTGATATAATACATATACATATTTTAAATACATACTTATATAGATAGTACCTAAATAACACCCAGACACAGAGCAAACACCTATGTTCATCACACAAATGTTTGCCCTGGGTGGGGATCGAACCCACACCTCTTTGACCCAGAAGTCAGGGTCACTAACCACTGAGCCACCGAGGCAGTCGTTACCAAATAATTTAAAATAAGTTCCGTTTATTCATCCTTAGGGAAACATTGTTTTGTTATGTATCATTGATATTCAACCATACACAGTACAAGTTTTCCCTATTGTCACAGTCTAGGTAGTTTATATTAGAAAATCCATCGGCCAGTGCAGCCCGCGCGCGGTGAGCTAGTTATGTCCGTGGACGCGGGGTGGAAGTGAGGAAGACTCAAACGGGTGGGCCGTTCTATACGTAGTATTATTGTATATTCTTTGCTACAAGTTGCACAAACTCAATCCTAGCGCAACTTCAGTCAGGATTAAGTATAATCGACTAATTTAAAGATTTCGGCTTGTCTTGAAAACGCTCATTACCTGGAAGCTCCTGATAGCGGAGGTCTTGCCAGCATTCTGCAGTTTGTTGTTGACCCACTGCACGATCTCCTTCTCTATGATGGGGTTGCCAGTGTTGGCCAGCCGCGTCAGCACGGACAGCGTGTACGCTCGCATTAGTTGCCAGATCAGCGCTGGAATAGAGAAATGGCAACACTGGTTACACATGAATAAAAGACACTGTTTTAAGCCTTTTAGAAAATTACGATTCTTTCAAAGGTTTTTATTTAGATATAGATATCGATAAAACCCTCGGAAATAATCTCAACTTGTAGGAAAATTGTTGTTTTAACCGCAAGTTTTAGTTTTGCCATTAAAACTTACGATTCGAAACCACAAAACCACTAATATGGTAGCACGTGAATTGCGATTTCGACCGCGCGTAAGTTATCTTGCGCACGTCTTTGTTTAACATTAAGCAGGATATGGTCAAATGCAAACCTAGGTATCCCATATTATAATTCAAATGAAGTGGACTAAGTTCAAAGGGGATTCTTTTAGTTGGTTAAGGAGTTTTTTCTATACTAATCTTATAGTTTACAAAGGAAGAATGTGTGATGTGTAATATTTATCACATTATATTATTTACTAGCGACCTGCCCCTGCTTCGCACAGGTGTATTATACACATAAACCTTCCTCATGAATCACTCTGTCTATTAAAAAAAAAAACACATCAAAATCCGTTGCGTAGTTTTTTTTAAAGATATAAGCATACATGGGGACAGACAGCGGGAAGCGACTTTGTTTTATACTATGTAGTGATAATATCAGCATAAGCCATGAAAATTAAGAAAATTAAGCCATGGTGGTCTAGTGGTAATGACATCGGCCTTACAATCGTGAGGTCGTGGGTTCAAATCCCGGTCCTGTACCAATGAGCTCTTCAGAATTTATGTACGGAATTTCACACCACTGGCTTTTCGGTGAAGGAAAACATCGTGAGGCAACCTGCATACGTCCGAAGAAATTCGATGGCGTATGTGAATCCACCAACCCGCACTGGGCCAACGTGGTGGATAGGGCCCAACCACCCTTCGTAGGTAGGCCTACGACCTGCAGTGAATTATTAATAAGGCTGGTTATATGTAAAGTTTCCTTACCGAGTGTGAGCGTGGCGTTGCCCTCGTTAATGTCAGCTCCGGCGATGCCGACGAGAGAGAACCCGAGCTGCCGTCCGAGCTCTACCGCGTAGTTGCAGTTCTCGAGACGCTCCATGAACTTACGCAGTTTCGAGAACTGCCTGTGGACCTACAATAAAAGAAAACATTACAAAACTAAATACAATGAAATTAAAATATGTAAGTAAGTTCGTATAGGCCGGGTGGCTAGCCCTCGTGTCAGAGTTATTAGGCCGCCTGAAGGCCTCTGACATGGCTAAACGGTTAAATAACCGGGACCTACAATACATTTATTTTTAATTTAATTTTTAATTAAAATGATGAATGGCTAAAGCATTTGTCGGCTCTAGAAAAAGCTCAAAGGGCTATACTGAAGGTCAGTAATTTTCTCCCATTCAGATATCCTACTTCCATCCTCTACCAAGATACTGGTGTTCTCACAGTAAGGCAACTTTTCCTATTGAAGTTAATCGTAAAACAGCATAAGCTCTGCTCACTGACTACAAATAGGAACACAAAACGTCGCTCGGACAAGGTATTCAGTGAAGGGAAGACAGTCACAAAGATCCTTCAGAAACTTTCCTTTAAAGAAACAGAGAGCTTGCTCTCTATTTTCAGATAATTGGACTATTTCAGGCACAAAATATCACATAAAAACACCCACACACACATTCATGTATAGCCATACCAGAGTTCTTGTTTAGCATTGTAAGTAAATAATAATTAGAATTTGCATAAATTGTTTTAGATCTTCAAAAATGTTAATCTCTTACTGTAATTTTGGAATTTTAACGTTATATTATTGTAATTTTTATTAAAATGTTATTAGTAATTAGGAGACCATGATCTGATATTTCAAACGGTTTTAGATTCGTCAAACAAACTATGTTATCATTTTTTTTTACCATTCAATGAAATTTCATTAAATAGACCTTAAAACATTAAATGGTCCATAAATCCTAAACGGTAAGTTTTACAAAAAAGTTTACTGGAAACAAAAGATGCGAAATTTTATTTTCTACAATAATGATCTTAATGTTTTTTGCCCTTAAGTACGTAGTTTCCGAGATATCGGCCAAAAACATTTTTTCAAGATGACGTGTCAAGAACGCATTCTCTGAACGGCCGAACTATAGGCAATGAAAATCTAAGTGAATACTCAGTCACGGAAACAGCCTTTTCATTTTACATTAAGTGACGAAGTGACTGCTAGCCCTTCACGAAAAAAGAGAGTGTAATGTAATAAAAAGCAAGTTATAGGAATTTGCAACTACAAAAAATATATATTTTCTTTTTTTTCTTAAAAATGTAAATTTTCTTTTTTTCCTTATATTACGAGTATATATAAGTCTTTTAGTCAATAAACTGCCTTCAAGTAGACACAACGTCTTTTAATTGTCGCTCCCAACGTCATAGTAACAAGTTCAAATTGTGTATGAATCTGTGTTTGTGTAAATAATAATCTGTCTATGACATCATAGTAACCTCCTTTTCGATTTCGCGATGTAGTTTTGTTACGTTTAAATGTATCTGTAATACAAAATGTATCTGTGTTTTAGTGTGTCTTTTTTATATTTTAATGACCTACGTTGTTTTTTTTTTACATTTTACACTTGTTTAATGAAATTTCATTCAGGCCGGAGTTTATTCAGATTAAGAAAATATGCTTAAAGAAAGGGACACACGATAGTTTTAATGGTTATTTAACATTTTTTTTTTGTAGTTTTTTGTTGTTTTAGATAGGTTCGCGTTTGGAACTATCGCGTTAAGTTACCTTCTTCCAGTTAACAATCCCGGGCTTGATGATGTCATACAGCTGGAAGATGACCAGCCCGTCGGTGAGGTCGGAGTACAGCCAGTTCACGTGCGGAGCCACGCCCATTGAGTTCATCCAGTTGCGGTACGCTGGAATTTATACATCACTCATTATTATTTACATACATAAACTTTTATTTCTTTATCCTCCCTAATAGGGAAGACAGTGGAAATCCTAAGACTGGTGGATGGATGGAAACTTTAAACACCAATAAACGCAGAGTTTCTTTGAAGTAGTCAGTTTTTTGCCTAACCACGAGCTGCAGGGCAAGCACGGCGAGTGGAGAAATTGCTCTTTCCCCCGTTTATTTCCCCTATCAGTGGAAATACTTTCCTTTTCCACCTCTCAGAGTATGGCTAAAGGAGAGAAAGGGGGAAAGGGATAAAATTGACGTTTGTCAGGGAAAAATAGTCTCGCTACTCCACCTCTAAAGCATGGCCTCGAGGAATAGGGGATTATTTTTCACTTTTTGACATTAGCCTAGGGAAAAGTTATCACAACGTATTGGACGTGGGTATAAGTTATCCCCATAAAAATTGAAAATGTCTCGCGCGTACCTTTTCCACGTTTTGACCGGAGATACGGAAAAACTTGAGAGAAAATTACACCGGAGGCATATACGCGATGCCAGCAATCCATTCCAGCTGCCCAACAACGAATTTCATCACTTGTTTCGCATGAACAAAGATATGGCAATGTACATTTGCAATGAGTTAAAAGAAACTTTGGAGCCTCGTAATCCTTGGGATGGATTACCGGTACATATTAAAGTAAGTAAATACATCCCTACCTAAAAGATAATCGGCGAACAGTGACTTCTATGTACAATTAGGTACTTACTTCGTTCAAGAGTAATTCTGTCAAAGCTCAAATGATTCACAGGTTTTAACTTTTACATTACATTACCTACTAAACAGTAAGCGCGTAGGTAGGTATAGTACTTATAGGCCGAATCATAAAAGTCGGCGGATGTGAATGCTGCACAATAGCCAATCAACGCACAACATGCGACCTTCAGTCAGGGTTGGATATTGCGCAACTTGTAACTAACTTCACTCCCGCCGACTTGTATGATTCGGCCTATAACATTCTTATTAAAAAAAACAAAATGCCAATTTGTAACCTAAAGTTTAAATTCCTACAATAGGTGTTGACATCCATACGCTTAATGGCAGATGGCAGCTATCAAAGAGGAACTGGTCAAGACCATGGGCTAGCAGTTGCCCAGACCACAGTGAGCAAGTACCTCACTCAAGTCACCGATGCTATCGTTAGAATGTAAGTGGTCTAATTGTCTCAATTCAGATAAGTAGTTCCTATGTAAAATATTAAAATTAAAATATTGTTATACTATGCTATTTCCAGACTTATGCCAAAGTGGATAATCTTTCCGGGATCAGAGGAAGATAGAAGAAAAGTGTCCCATGGTTTTCTAATAAACCATGGCCTTCCAGACATTATAGGTGCCATTGATTGTACCCACGTGGATATTTTCCCACCACCATTCCCAAATGGTGTGCAATATAAAAATAGGAAAGGGCGTTCTACACTCAATGTGCAATTGGTAAATAATAAGAAAACTATTATGCTTTTATCTTGTATGGTTTTATAACATAGTAGTCAAATATCTATAGCTTTATTATTGTCATGTTATTGTTCCAGGTTGTCGATGCAAATTGTAAAATTTTGCACATTAATGCTCGCTACCCTGGACGAGTACATGACCAGTTTATTTTTAACAATTCCAGTGTGAAGAGGGAACTGAAACGCCTCTACACAAGTCGAATTGGGCAATATTACCTATTAGGTACTTACCTATTTTTTAAATATTTTAGCTATTAAAGACCCCTTTATCCAATTTTCTTTAATAATAGTATTCTTAATTCTATGTAGGTATTTATATTTTTGAAAACTAGGTTAGTTAATATAATATGTTTAATTCCAGTATATTTTACAAATTAGTTTACAGTTACAGTTACATATTGGCAAACGCAGCATAGGGTCAACCATCGTTCCATCCGTCTACCCAGAAGGTGGATGAATGACATCATTAAGACTGCTTCCAACCGGCGTTATTGGAGATCTATAGCAGAATCCTATTCCCAGCAGTGGACCTCATCTTATGGGTGAAACAACGACTGCTAATTCTGGAACTAGAACGATGATCTCCGTGACTGACTGAAACGAGAAATATATATAATTATATTATTAGTAACAATAAAAAACTTTTTTCAGGAGATTCTGGATATGCATTGGAGCCTTGGCTAATGACCCCAGATTTAGATGCAGCACCAAATAGCGCAGCTGAAAAGTACTCTGAGTGGCACTGCAAAGCCCGTAATTGCATCGAGAGGACCAATGGGTACATAAAAGGCACCTTTAGGTGTCTCGGTATTGACAGGGTGCTGCATTATGACCCAGAAAAGGCTTCGCAAATAATTTACTGTTGTGCAACATTGTACAACATGATGCATCATTACAGGTGAATTATGTTATAATTTATACAGTTGCAACTAGAAGATCAGAATCCTGCATATGCTTAACTTCTTGTTTATTTTAGAGTGCCTATGGAGACCATCGAACCTCAACCTGACATCAACGATGGCTCTGAACAACATCTGGGAAATGCAGATGATACAAATCTGTTAGGAGTGGCTCGAGAAAAGAGGCTTTCTATAATAAATACTTATTTTATTTAAATGTATGCAATAAGAAAATAAATCTTAATTAGTTGTGTGTGTATTTCCTATTATATTCTTACCTATTTCTTTTTGCTATATTATTAGCCGCTTTCATTATTTCGTTTTGCTGTCGTAGCAGCTCATTCCTCTCTGCCAGTAATAATGCTATGTTCTGAAAAATAAAAAAGACATTAACTATATGTAACTAGATGTACTTAATGAATAAATGAGTTACTACAAGGTAAAATATGTTCAACTAGTGACTGGCCTAGGTGTACTGTAGATATTTAAACAAAAAATGCAAAAAATATTAAACAATACAAATAAACACATGAAAAATGTTAGTAATGCATAGCAATGAATGGAAGCCAGTTGAAGTTCAATATAGAAAGCAAAAGTATCATTACTTGTAATATGCCATTGTTATCCTCCTGTAACCTAATTAGCGTTTCGGCAGTTCGTGCTGGTTTTCGTGGCATTGAAGTGGAGGTGCGGGACGTGGTGGGGATATTCTCTTTATCTGTCTCAATGGACGATAGAGGGAGGGCAGGTGAGGTGGGGAGAGCTACAGGAGATGATAGCGGAGCAACAGAAGGTAGAGCCACATGTGGGGGAGGGAAAGCGTCCGGAAGCTCCAATGGATCGGCAAGCTCAATCTGGTTCAAAATGTAATAAATGTTAGCCCAACATGCTTTCCCACAGTAAAATATTTTCTTGAATTAGTTTTGAATTTAGATGTTATAAAAATCCTATGATACATACAACAATTGGACCTATTGCTGACTCCTCTGGTCCAATTCCTATGGAGCTTTCATGCCCTATGGTGTCCAGTATTTTTTTTGTGTTTGTGGAGACATCTGGCACAAACACATGGTTTCCTGTGGATGTCGAGGCCTGTGCGTTCAGAGCGTTTTCACTCCTCGCATTTTTTTTAAGATCTTTCCATGTCTGTAACAAACAATTTGTTAGAAACTTGTTCTTCTCCATATTATATGGACTATTAATCTAAAAAGTGGAAAACTATTCATGTGGCATATTTTTTTATCTGTTCTCATAATTTTTAAAAACTTGGACAACAATATTGATCTTTTCAGATAAGATGAAGGAAAATTAAAGCATAGAATGCTAATACAATTATTATAATTACTTGTTTCCACTGCTCTACTGTCCTGTCCGGGCCGTAGTTTTTTAATAGATCTTTAATTTTGAGCCACTGCGCTTCCGCTCTCCTGTTGCCCATTGGCCCAGTGAATTCACCGGTGGCAGCGTGAGGGTTTGTTGACATATAGTCAATTAAAACTCTAATTTGAGTTTTATTGCTCCTTAACCTATAAAATTAACAACGATCATTGTAAAAAAACAACCATTCAAGGGTCACATTACATTATGAAAATTCTAGTCAGTAGCTTAAAGTAATAAACATTTCTACCTTTCTGATTTTACCAATGAGATTTATGTCAATTTAATGAATTTCACCGTGTAAATCGTTTAACCATCTGACCGAGACCTTCATTTATCTATGCGTTTAACCATATTTTATGTTGTTTTTACATCTAAAGCGTCATACTTACTTTTTTCCGCTCATTATTATAATTTGTATTAAATTTCTTCCGTAAAACAGCTATTTAATGCTTTATTTAACACAAAAGGAGATAATTTAATAGCAAACGATCAGAGAAATCTGTGACAACAACAAACAACGTAGAAATAGAACAGTTAGTGTGGCCATAGCACAAGTAGAAATATGACCAAACGTTAGCTGTAAGTCTGTCAGATACTTTGTTTGTTGAAAAAAAACCGGACAAGCGCGAGTCAGGCTTGCTTGTCATTTAGTGACATCAAAATGTACCATCAAGGATGCTACAGCCTATAGCCGCAGCACAGCTAACGAAGAATTAGTAATTATTTATTAATTAAGATGTGTAGTGATTTCGTATGATTCGCCATCACCGCGTTTAAATCGTTCTGATCAATTATTAGTTTTTAAATTAATAGATTCAATTATAAAGTCGCAATTGGAAAAGCAATTTAGAAGATTCCTGTTTCTTTTTCACTATAATTATGCATTTGATAGAGAGAACACTTTCTATGTTGCTATTAAATTTACGAAGGCGCCTTTATAATTGGTCCTATTGTCTTTTTAAGAACATGTATAAACAAAATATTTTTCAAATTCATTCGCTGAAGCAACAATTAAAAAAATTGCTTGTCTGTAAAGTTGGTGTACGGACGATAAATTTACGTGATAACAATAGAAGAAAATTGTTGAATCAACAACTGAAACAAGCCGAACGATCGTGTACCTATCCTTATCGTTTGTGTCGCGCTCTCGCTTGCACGCTCGATTCAGGCTGAAGGTGGTATTTTTTCGTGCGTGTATTCGGCGTTCATCGAGTTGTAAGACGTTATCACGTCAATAAATCGTGCAAGTTCCTAATTTCACCATTATTACGATACCTCACTAAAAGGTGTCCAACAGAAAATTCAATAGCCAAAACTGCCAAAGTAGCAGAATTCTACTACGCATGGCCACACGGAAACCAAAAATAATCACTCAAAGACACCATAGAGATTGATTGAATGAACTATTTCAAATAATTTGAAGGTTTGATGTGAAGTTTGATGGTTGTTACGTCGCTTTTATTTAATTCGTTTTATATGGCAATAATGAGGCGGGGAAAGGTATTCCACCGTCTTTCCCCAGGAAAAAACTACTCCACCCAGATAGCCATGCTCTAGAGGTGGATAGAAATGAGATCGGGAAAGACTATTATTCCACTCCCCGGGAAATGTATTCCACCTGCCGTGCTAGCCCCGCTGTAGAATAAGTGAATTCACGCCAATTTGAGTTTGTAGACATTACCAATAACATTAACCGACGAAACAAACGCGAAATTGGCCCAGTCATTTGGCCAACACTTACTCTTCTTCTCCCTCGTTTCGTCCAACTGATGATACTCCTCGGTACCATTGGTTCGTTACAGCGCGGGATGTTGGTTGAACAGATTGACCACGAACGCCAAGTTGAGTTTGTAGACGCGGTCAACAACATTAATCGGCAAGACGAAGCAGAGATTGGCCAGTTATATAGCCAACACTATACCAATAGCACTTACTCTTCTCTTCCCTTGTTTCGTCCAGTTGATGATACTCCTCGGTGTCGTTGGTCCGCTGCAGCGCGGGATGTTGGTTGAACAGATTGGCCACGAACGCCAAGTTGAGTTTGTAGACGCGGTCAACAACATTAATCGGCAAGACGAAGCAGAGATTGGCCAGTTATATAGCCAACACTATACCAATAGCACTTACTCTTCTCTTCCCTTGTTTCGTCCAGTTGATGATACTCCTCGGTGTCGTTGGTCCGCTGCAGCGCGGGATGTTGGTTGAACAGATTGGCCACGAACGCCAAGTTGAGTTTGTAGACGCCGCCAACAACGTCGGCCGGTGATACGAACGCTCTGCAGCGGAGTTTGGCCGCTTGTTGGAGCATGACTTCAGCACGACGGAGGAGGTCGGTTTCCTGTGAAAAAAGAAAGTTATTAGACGCAGTCAGAAAAAGACCAAAACAGGGGAAGTGAGTAAACTGATTAAGAAAGTAAATAGTTATACTCTCAAAATAATTTAATTTAAAACTCTACATAGGAAGCAATGGAATTCATCGGTGACATTCCTGGACATCATTTAACTTATCTGGTTTAAGTTTAATCGTTAAAAAGCGCGTCAGTAATATTGAAATTTTAACATCGTCGTCATAAGCTAACACTAACAACAATGTAGTAGTAAAACTAGTGGCTACTCCTCCTATTCCTACTCCTTCAGGGCCAGGAGTTGTGCTTGAGAATAGCTATCCGACAGCATAGACAGATAGACTTTGTTCGTCCGCCGCTGTAAATAGGATTTGCGCGATGCAAGCTTTGGCTTGTGATTTAACTGACTGGAGGCCCTAGGAGAGGAGGGAGGGAGGTAATTCGACTCGCCCTAAGAGCGTCGAGTGAGACCCCGGCATCATCAGACGCGATCTTTTTGAGCACATACGAGTATATCTCGGAATTCACCACGTCTTAGAAGCTAGAAGGTAACTAACACACAAGTAATCTTTTTAAAGACATTTGACTTGCATAAATCCCTCTGAGAGCGCTCTGTTTGAGCAAGCATATCTGAAAATCCGCTATTCTTGATTCTTCTACCGCAAACAGTGATCAGGTCTAGCATAATTATCTAAGGAAGTTTTTTAGTGAAGCAAAACATACCCTGAGAGCTTCGAGTGAGACCCCGGCATCGTCGGGCGCGATCTGTTTGAGCAGGTACGAGTATATCTCGGAATCAGCCACGTCTTGCTGGAAGTTGGTGCAGCGGCGCGTGACTCCAGCGGACTGGAGCTGGTGGTTCACCCAGCGGAGCAGGATGGCTTCGGGAGACAGGGCGAGCAGGTCTTCGATACGCTCCTGGAAATTGGTAAAACACATTCGAATCAGTAAATTGAAGTGGTAGTTCGTAGAAGGGATGGCTGATGGGGCCGTGAAGTACTCAAATCGAGACTACGCTACGACCGGAAACTATCATCTACTGAAGACCGCAAGATCACACTGAATGCAAGTCGACCGGTCTTTATAATTGGATTGGACTCATAAATGTGCAGTCACTACGTCTGATATACTAAGCGCCACACAGTCGGCGGATGAGAAGTTAGCCGCAGATGACACTTTGCCGTGATTCGCTAATTATTGCGCATGTGTGCACAATACCGACGCCGCGTGGCGTAGTGGTGAGCACGAGCGTAGTGAGCGCGCGGGAGGCATGAGGTTGGCGGGCGGGTGTGCCCCGGCGCGAGTCTCTCTGGCATCATACCTATATTTCGGCTTTTGCGCAGCGTTCTGCGCTTAAATTCCCTTCAGCGGACTTGTGTGGCGCTTAGTATAATGATAATGATGGCATTCAAATCAAATATATATTTTTTTAGCAAAAGCAAATAAATTATCAAGTTTATCAAAGTATAAGAGAGTCAGTGCCGTAACCAGCATAAAATTGTGTTTTGACTGTCAATGGCTTCTTTGTTTAATACTCTCTTATTTGTTGGGAAATCGGTGTGGTCGATTTTTGTACATACGATCTATCAGATAAAAAATAACAATCTTTTATGTAGTAGCTGTCTCGGTGACTGTTTGTAATCGAATTTGACAAGTTAAATGTGACTGAACTGACATTGAATATAAGTAAATTGAAAGACAAAATATTGTAATGCCACAGAAATGAGCTGAAGTAGCCAGAAGGTCATAAGAACTTCAGGACGTATTGTATTTAGATTCATTGGATTTGTTTTGACCACTACCATAAGAGCATTAACGATTGTTTTTACTGTTTAGCCGAGGTATTCAATCGAAAAATATAACGCCGGGGCTAGTCATCCAATACGACATACTTTTATCATCTTGTTAATTTACTTTATAGAAATTAGTTCAGTAACAGTTAAATAAGTTATATTACTCATAACATGATGCTAAACTTTCAAAATGTCATGTCCAATGTTTCATACACTTACTTGTAGAAAAGAGTGAGACATGAATAAATAAAATAAATAAATAACATTAAATAAATTAATATTAGAAGACCTCTTACACAAGGTCTCTGACCCCAAACTAAGCAAATCTAGTGATATGGCTGCCAGAGACAGAGTATACTACATATATATATATAGTTTTAAATAGATACTTACATAGATAACATAATTATCAATAACAATCAGATACAGAGCAAACACCTATGTTCATCACATGAATATTTGCCCTGGTTAGGAATCGCCCCCGTGCCTCTTTGATCCAGTAGTCAGGGTCACTAACCACTGAGCCACCGAGGCAGTCCTATAGATATAAAATTATATATAACATACCTGATCATTGAGCAGCTCAGTGAGTCCCGGACAGTGCTCCAAAGTGATCTGATTGAACAGACCGATCCTGATGATCTGCCACAGGAGCCCGAGTACCAAATGCGGCTTGCCTTTGGCCAAATCATGTGCGTCGATGTTCACAATATTACACCCGATGGCTTGCGATGACACCAGGGCCAGTGTAAGGTTCTCGTGCTTGGTGTAGAGGGTGAGGTTCTTTTTGTTGATCGCCCGCTCGTCTATCGTGTCTGGACACGAGTGGTTTATCACTTTGCTGTGGAAGAATAAAGTTTACAGTTAGGTTTTGAAGACCGAAATTACAATCATAACAATCTTACGAAAGAAACAATACTTCATAAATGTAGGATGGTATAGATGGTATAGGTATCTACGGGGCAATTCTGTCAACCGATCTCGTTACAGCTGACACGTTCTTGAACCTGTCTCGTTTTTTTGACAGTTTTAAGCCGTCGGAACTGTCAGAAAAACGAGAGGTTCAAGAACGTATCACTTCAGTAAAGAGATCGGCTAACAGAATTGCCCCACTGCTGATAACCCTATATAACCTTAACCATTTTAGACGTATTGTTTCTTTATTAGTCTTATTCACCCCCTTCGGATTAGTACAGGGCATACGTACTAAGCAGAAAGGGGACTGGAGCCAATCCGAAATTCCAGAAAAAAAAACAGCTGTTCGAAGCAACTCCCAATCGACAAAATGTTAACAGCTGATTTCTTTGTCGCGAATTCTGGGTTGGCACCTTAGTAAAAGTTGTTCATAATGATGGTCTGAATGACCTCCTTCGGCTTAGTACTCCAGTTCTAGATAACCCTGTATAGGGTATCTACCTACTGACAAATAACATCGTTTAACATGAATGAAGTCAGGGCAGGCCGCTCGTAGCTCATTTAAGGTTCCTAGGAAGTCATCTTGAAATTACGTCTTTGTAGGAATATTATGTACAAAATAATATTGACCAGATTTTCCTGCACGAAGTTTCTAAATCGGTACCAAGTATCAACCTATCATAATACGTAGTCATAACATTTCACAAGTGTCCTCTCCGGTTATCGGAGTTTGACCGATAAATAAACGCAATAAATCTGTATCATAATATTATATCCTTCCTTCCTTGAATTTTTAATGGAGCTGTTTACGCTCGAGCTAAAGTATATAAAATAAAACCCGAGCACACTTTCCTTCCTCGAGATTAGCCAAGTATGGTCCGAAAATTATTATGACCAGAAGTTATATTTATCACAGTTAAAGTTTGATTGTTTTGTAACTTGAGTAAACTTTATTGAAAGTTTTGTTGTATTAAAACTGTCGAGATTTGAACATATTATTATTATTATGTACTACGGGACTAATCGCGCACTAAAATTACGAGATAAATAAATACCTCAATCGATGCTACTCGGTCGAAACGTCGGGATGATGAGGTGTTTATCTCGTAATTTTAGTGCGCGATTAGTCCCGTAGTATACAGGGTGACTGGTAAATAATTAGCATCCTTTCAGGGGCTTATTCTGTACATCAAAACTAACAACTTTTGTTCTGCGACTTTTGTCAGAACTCAAAAAAAAATCAGCTGTTCCATACATTTTGTCGCAGGTGAACGATATTTTTCTATGGAACAACAATCTTTTTTTTTTTAGTTTTGACAAGGCGCAGAACAAAAGTTGTTAGTTTTGATGTACAGAATAAGCCCCTAAAAGGATGCTTATTATTTACCAGTCACCCGGTTTAGTGATAATTTATCGGAAGTTATCTCAGTTTCTCGTAGAGCTGCTAATTTTGATCAGTAAATAAATGTCACAAAAGTTATATTGTAACTTATCCTCGCCAATATAAGTTTCTCATACAGTTACTTGCCTATCTACACGTGTTTGGTTGAACAAGTAGATACTCGTATCATGTGCATGTTATACATATATGCATGTTATATATATAATGCTTACTACAATGAGTTCGTCCTTAAGCTTCTCGTAAAGCTGGCTGTCTGGAAGTCAGTAGAAGCTAACCTTAAAGCTCTTCACGAGAATATGAGTCCACTACCTATTTAGTTTCTCATACGGTACTCGTGGTCGAAGGATAATAAGGTTGGAGTCGTGCTCAGTGAGGATGGCCGAGTGTACAGCCACTAGTTATCCTTACCATAATATAAGTCCGTCCTTAAGTTTCTCATACAACTGCTTGCCCTCGTGGTCGATGGGCAGTAGACGGTGTAGGTCTGGGTCGTGTTCTAAGTTGCTGTTGATCCAGCCGGAGAACGCCATCTGTTCTTCGAGCCGGACCGAGTGGGTTGTGCCTGGAAGTTGTAGGGGTATCGTTAATAGATGGCACTTATTTCAATATTAACCTCTAGAGCTATCCAAATAAATGAATTGCCAAAAAAAGAATAGAAAAGATGAAATTAGTCGCGTGGGACTACCGGTGTTCCCGGAGATGTTTGAGACGTAAGTAGACTACTGTATCTCAGATACAGATATCCACTAATAGACCATTATCATTTTGGTCGTAAGAGACGTCATCTTCTGTGTTTCTAGGTTTAGGACATATAGGATATCACTATACTCATTTTTAAGGCCAACTTTTATTGTGGGAGCAATTTTATTGTATTATTGTATTGTATTTTTGTACTTAACAGCCAGTTTTTTTTTTGCAATTTCAAGGTTGCTCCCATAGTGAAAGTTGATATTAGTCCTGTAATAAGAGGTGGCTCACATTTTCAATTCATTTCTGACGTTCTAACAAGCGTTGATTGGCTGCCCGATTTTTAATTCATATTGCCGAGGCTAACGGCATAGCAAGAGAAGCCTATATGTCCAGCAGAGGGATAAAGAAAGCTGTGATAATAATTACTTGAAGGCCTATATCTAGTAGTGAACATTCTGCAGCTAATGTGATAGAATCTGTCTAACGAAAGTCTATACTCGAATTATTCGCAAACTTTTTAAATGACAACACTCGGTGCTACCACCTTCGCGGATTTACCTTTAAATTGAGGTATTTAACATTGTATTAAAAACATTTTTTAAACATACGTCATGTATTACTAAACTGAACAAAATGATGATGAATATTACTATAGTCTTTATCGTAATGAAGTAGATAGGTACGCGTTGAAATCATTTGGATCATTTGAAGGGCAATTCAAAGCCCCAGTTTGGTATAATAATAACGCCAAAAAACAGAAAATAATTAACGTAATTAAAACATCCACACGACAAGTTAAAGCTTGAAAAGAAATTTTTTTTTGCGATTCCCCCAAAGATTTGGAAGAATCAGAATCGCTGTATGGTAACAATGCTACATCGTGTGAGTGAGAGAAAGTGTTTCCCTCTGAGTTTAGGGCTGCCATACTGATATTTTTGTAAATTTGCCGCGATTTTTCAGTATCAACTTTTATTAGACAGACTAACTTTTATACTTTAACCCGTATTACTGTGGACGACTAATTGACTAATAGATGCCCGATTAGTTATTATCTTATCTGAGTAGAACTGTGTGTTTAAGATATTTACCATCGCTGGACGCCTCACTCATACCGCCCAAGTGTTCCAGATTTTCCTTCTTACTGACGGCCTGTTTGAATGTGCTGGACACCTGAAATTACAAAAAAAAAACCATTTTAGTTGTAATTTCTATCACAATGTAGATGTATTATAAACCACATTTTGTATATTTATAATTGTATAAATGAGACTGTCTCATCCAAAATATCCATTTGATCTTCAATATATTTTGTATAATAGAAGAGATTTATCACATAAGTACCTAATATTTATAAACTACAAATATCATTAAAGCGTAGTTTGATTTGGTGGTTGTCAGCGATCACCAAAGTTAGGCAACGTTTTTTTTTTAAATTTAAATTTAATGATCCACAGACTCCAGGGTCTGTGCCCTTTGTTAACTAAGTTACAATTGAAAGAATGCGACTGTACAATAGAGATAGCTTAGTTAAGGTTCCGTACCCAAAAAGTAAAAACGGGACCTTATTACTAACTCTCTAAAGACTCCTCTGTCCGTCTATCTGTCTGTCTGTCACCAGGCTGTATCTCATGAACTGTGACAGCTAGAACGATGAAATTTTCACAGATGTATGTATTTCAATTGCTGCTATAACAACAAATACTCGTACAGGTAAATGCTCAAAATATTCGCACAGTGTTTCATTAAATATTTAATTTTAAAAAAAAATACAATTAAAATAAAATAAATATTTGAAGGGGCCTGCCATACAAGAAACGTGACATTTTTTGCTCGAATAACGGCAACTAAAAGATGCTTAAAATATTCACAGAATATTAAGTTGCAAATAAATAATTAAATTAAAATAATACACATTAGACTTCCATACGGTACGGAGCTCTTAGACTCGCACTTGACCGATTATTATACTTTGTTTGTCATCATTATTAACTTTTATTGGGACCAATCCTGAAATAGCAAAAAGAAAATCAGGTGTTCCATTGCAAATGTTCGATAAATGTGTAGAACAGATTTTTTTCGTAATTTCAGGATTGGTCCAATTAGGTAATAATGACGAGTACAATAATATCTTTGATTGTGTAGAATTTCATGTATCTAGAAATTCTCTGTAGTTTTCTTAAAGCTTGCAAAGATAAAGCATATGTAATGATAACATTATTACAAGATGTGGTCGAACGAAATATCAGTAAGAAAATAATCTGTATATTATGTATAAAATATCACAAATGACAGAACATACTGTGTAGCCCATAGATCTCATTTTACAGGTGATAAATATCGTATCGTATTCGTAAAATACGTATACTCTTATCAATCCATTAACTTTACCACTATCAATTTTATACTCATATAAAAACTATAACAGTTATAATAAATAAACTATTATGAATCATTATGCATATGAGTCATATAGTCAGTGGCGTCATCTATTGACCTCTCCGATCATAATTTATCGCTTATTGACCGAGACAAGACTAATCTGTTCACATAAACATGCTTGACGGCCCACTACTGGCCTGATTTTCTATTGGGTTCAATAGGAGACACTTGAGTTTGTCAAGTGGACGTAATCGTATTGGGAGCTTTCTTGCTACTTACTCACAAGGGCCTCATATTCAAATGGTTATGTCAACGTTAAACACCTAGGAGATTGCTATTGGTCAAGGTAATCATTATTTTTCACTTATAATAGCACAACCGATTTCAAGCATTGCAATCTACGTAGGTACCTACAAAATTCGAATAATAGGCGTGATGAGTGTAGAGGTAAAAAAATATTATTTTAATTTTATTAGTCCGTTAGTTAGGTTATTAAAAAATATTGGACACGTATTTTTTCTTTTGTCAATCAAACAATAAATTACAAAGATAAAACTCGTCAAAGTTTGGGAGTGGGGGCTAGTAACTTCACCAGTGCGACGTAGTCTGTACAATTTGTCTAGCACTCGTGACGTTACGTGGAACTTTAACAGGCTATATCTTCGTCAATCTTTGTTTAATTGACAAAATAAAACTTACAATTGTCTAATTTTTTTTTTTAAATCTATCTGATAGAAATATAAAATTTAATTAATAACGTAGTTTCTGGGTTGCTATAATAATATCTGTACTGTTAAATTCGGAATTGTCACTTGACCGGAAGGGTTTCATACAGCCATGAAAGAAACAACTTGAACTTACCGCTATCCGACACAAATCACCGCTATAGTTTCCGGGTCTTATAACCTGACCTACAAATTATTATTATAGGTATTCAGATCTGAATCAGATTATGTTTTTAACCTATTTTTTTACGAGGGAGCAATCTTCGGCTGTCCATCAAACCTTCTCGGTGACCTGTCTTTGAACGCTATTAGAAGCTTCGAGATCTCCAAGGGAACCCACCGGAGCTCCCAGCACTTTGTTCGGGACTCGGATGTCACTTTTGCGTCTCTGTTCACGCTGCGCGTGCTGATTACCTATAATGACCCTTCTCTCTGAGCAGTAAGGTATAGTCTCACCTGCTGAGCTTTCGGATTGGCGCAGAGTTGCTCAAATTCATTGCGGGTGATTCCCTTGCATTTTCGTTTTATACCGCCTTGGCTATAGATTGATACCTAATAATGACCCTTATCCTAGAACAGTAAGACAGTCTCTAATCTGCTTGCTATCCGATAATGATTCTTATGCTAAAGCATAAGATATAGTCTCGCCTGCTGAGCTTTCAAGTTGGCGCAGAGTTCCTCAAACGGCTCAAACTCGTTGAGGCTGATGCCATTTTTATGTCCCCGTCATACATCCTTGGCCATAGCTTGATACCTAATACCTAATCTTTATCCTAGTGTAGTAGGACAGTCTCTATATGCTTGTTACCCGATAATGACTTTTATCCTAGAGCAATAAGATACTCACCTGCTAAGCCTTCAAATTGGCGCAGAGTTCTTGAAACTCCTGAAGGTTGATGCCATTTTTGCTCGCATCCCCATTCATCCCGCTGTTGCCATAGCTTGATACCTAATAATGATCCTTATCCTAGAGCCATGAGGTATAGTCTCACCTGCTGAGCCTTCAAATTGGCGCAGAGCTCTTCAAACTCGTTGAGGCTGATGCCATTTTTGCGCGCGTCCCCGTTCATGCTGCCGTTGACGCCGCGCGCGTGCTTGTTGCCATTGTCGTAGTACTCCTCGATCATGCATCGCACCTGGAAACCACAAGTATAATTGTTAGTTGAAAAAGTTGTTAACTTGGCTGGAAAATGAGCACTGCTTTTTATGACATCTTAGATGACTAAAAAGTAACCACAGCAGATTATGACCGTTCACCTCCCCGCATGTCGCCCTCGCGCCCTAATTTATCCTAGGCTAGGAAAAATTTAAGGGTAGTAGATCTGCCAGGTCATCTTAATCCATCATCCGCATGGCAAATATCTTCAGCGTTCTTAGCTTTAGAATAGCATCATCATAGCTTGGTTTAGCCCACTGCAGAGCATATGCCTCCTTCCTCTTTCGACAAACTTCCGTCTTGTACCAGTCTCATCCGTATCCGTACTATCCGTATCGGGTACTGCTGCACCTGATATGTTTTGTTTTATATCAACTCGTTATCTTTGCAATAGTCTTCCAGTTACGAGTACGTTTACCATCACGCCAGGATATATCTTAGGGTAGCGTTTTTATTTGTTGTTAGTTGTACCTAGTGCGGTTCTAGGTTTATATCCAATTCATAAAAGAACTGGTTGGAAGTGACATGGCTTAAACGTACGTGTTTTAATGTGTTTTATCTACACTAATGTTGTAACATTCTACTTATGTTTCCAATACTTGACTTATAATGACTACTGTTATAGCGCAGACAACAAAACACTCAATTTAAGCAATTTCACATGATGTTATAATATCCACATCGATATCGTAAAATCTCATTATAACATCGCGCACTCGCTCCTGATTGGCCCTGCGCGCGCAGCTGCGCTCTCATTGGTTAGATTTTAATGGCGCCAAGTTCACTGTGACAATACACGTACGCGTGAATTTAATGTTTCGCAATATGTTTTTTTTTTTTTATTATTATTATTGAAGATAAAGTAGTGTATGCAACTGCATATAACACGGGTATTAAAACACTTAATTAATTTATTAATTATGTCAGTTTCAACTGCAGTCTTTTATTGACTTACAGACTGTCCATGAATATTCAAAGTTCAGTTGCCCAAATGTGAACAGCCTGAGAGCAATAAACAATACCTCCGAGACAGCATTCAATTTACATATTGCCTAAAACTGAAACGACTCGCCTCGTAAAACATAGCCTTGAGGTAGTAGTCGTTTAGTGATAACGAAAGCTATAAGACTTGTTGAGATTTGGTAGCAATTCTGCGAATTTTCTTAGATATTGTTAGATTCGGAACATCATAATAGACATAGAATAATAACGCCGAGAAACCGAGAACAAGCACGCTAAGTGAAGCAAGAAATACAAAGCTTTGTAAGCGAGCGGCGCGCGGCAGTACTCACAGTCGTACCGTGATACAAACAGCTCCCGTAATTTATATTTTAAAATGACGGTTTGTGTGGTAAACGGGTGCCAAAGTGAATCGGCAAAACAAAACAAACAATGCAACATCACATTCCACATGTCACATTACAAATTATCTAATATTTTGATGTAAAACGCCTTCCAATGTAAATATAAATTCACAAAATTTCGACAGACGCCATAATGACTAAAAGTTGCAAGTAAAGGGTAAAACTTTTTCCCCACATATTGAAATTGAAATTAGTAATGAAATATACTTCCATTGCCTTGACACGGGATTATCAGTATTATTATGTTTTCATACTACTTGCTTGATAAGTACCAAAGCGAGACATTATCATCATAATACAATCATGATGGTTATGACCTTAGGTTATGACAGAGCGACAATGTCTTGATTTGGAACGTCATAATACGTTACTTCTTTACATGGAACAGATGCGGGTATCTTAAAGAGATTTCATACGATAATCAAGCAGGCAATTACAGTCCAGGAGGCAAGCGACAAAAATCACAACTTTTTTAATTTAAACTGGGTATTACATGAAAGGGCTTTTCGTGTGGAAGACAGTTCGTAGTAACAAAGTAAAACTAAAAACACAATAATTAAATTGGTAAAAATCGTATTCTAACTAAACGGTTATAATTATGTACTAAAAGATAAAAAATAATAGCTCAAAAATAAAATCGTGAGGCCTTCGCCTGAAAGATTTCATTATGTATGATGCGCCCCACGATATTATTTTAGAATTATTATTTTTTATCTTTTAGTACATAAAACCGTTTAGTTAAAAAAAATACCAATTTCATTTTTGTGTTTTTAGATTTACTTTGTTACTACAAACTGTGTTCCACACGAAAAGCCCTTTCATGTAATACCCATACTGATGGAATTAAAAAAAAAAAGGTTATCCGCCATTTTATAGCGGCGGCCATCTTGTTTTTACAATAATATTGAATAAACAAAATTTTATTGTCACAAGAACCAAGGAAGTATACCAAATTTAAGAGCAATCGGTTGACAGGAAAAGGGTAACATTTCAATGACTAAATTTCACCCAAGAAAACCAACGGGGTAAGCTAAATAAAGCGCTCCTGGTGAAAACGAAGAAGAACTAACAGAAATGTTTGGAGCCACACTCAAACGCACAAGTATAAGTTATGCAAAATCTGTACTAAAGGCTCTGAAACAATTTCCCAACTCTTTGGGGTAATCTGATTCTGATAGTAACATTACTTGTATCGTAGTGTGCGTGTTGCCGCGTGTAAATACGTATGACTCGCGCATACATCAATCGTGTTGATGCTTCACTCTCGAGATTTTTTTGATATGCAACTATCATTCTCGGCGTTATTATTCTATGATAATAGATGATGAACGACATCTCGTACTGCAAAATCTGACAAGCTTTTTAGGCAGTAGTAACATAAAATAAGTTGTCATGTGAGTGTCGAGACACACGCGTATGATAGGCTTTCGTAGATGGTGACGATGATTATGATGATGATAAAAGCCAATTTTAATGATGTCATTAGAAGGTCGAGTGCTAGAAAAACATTAGGCTAAGAAATATCTTTGTGAGGTCAACGACCTCTGAGCTATATGCAATTTAAAAAATTTAATTCTTCTTTATAACTCAAAAAGTTATAATTCTACTGTGATCAAAATAATTTTCATCTCTTACCTTCCATTGTGGGATTTTGTAGCCGACACTGTCGAGAGCGTCTTTCAGTTCCTTTAAATCTATGTAGCCATTTCCGCTTGTGTCGATCTGGAACAAAACAAACACTGTTTTTAGTACCATAATATTTTTATTTGGCTAAATATTAATGAGAATAAAATCAACCGAGTGTGAGAATCATTGTATTCCGTGATTACGTCATGGGTCTCATTGAAATCGTTGACATTGAATCGTCATTAAAGTCTTCTTGTAGAGATTCTGACTCATTGATTATTAAGTATAACTTATAAATGATGAATATCACCATGTTGTAACGTGGGGACCATATTATAGTGAAACCGCTAAACTCAGACTTCGCCTGCGCGGTACAGGGGCGCCGGGGGAGACGACACAGGGGACTGAGACAGGCGCGGGCAGCGGGTCCCCGGCGCCCGCACCTGTCTCAGTCCTCTTTGTCGTCTACCCCCGCGCCCCCGTACCCGCGCAAGCGAAGTCTGAGTTTAGCGGTTTCACTATAGTTGCTAACACAAATAATCTTGAATCAATCAAGTAAACAAAACTACACTATAGGTCGAATCAAACTTCTTGACGGCCGTGATGTTAGCTACAAGCTGCGAACCAAATCGTCGCGCCTCAGTCAGGATTGGGTTATCCGCAGCGTGTAGCTAACATCACAGCCGCCAAGGTGTTTGATTCGCCCTATATTATATATTGTCTCACGTTGGATGGTGCGATAAAATTATACATTATACGTAATGTAGAACGAAGCTCTTGCGAGAAACGTGCTTTTACATGATTTCGTGTAGGTACTTTTACATGTGCTCTCGCACCATCCGCCTTGGAATGAAATCTTACTAATACCTATTATAAACGCGAAAGTTTGTGAGTTTGTATGGATGTTTGTTATTCTTTCACGCAAAAAATAACTGAACGGATTGAGATGAAACTTTGCGCAATAATAATGCTTATACATCAGAATATTACATAAGCTATAATTTATAAAGAAATCACGTGAAACGAAGTTCGCCGGGTCAGTTAGTTTAAATATTCACAACAATTTACAGTGCACTTGGCTCAGGTAAATGAAATAACAAAAACAAAGCAAAAATAAAGTTGTTTGCAAAAACTTGCAAATCCTTTCATTTTCACAAAACTACCGTATTACGGCTGTATCATAACGTACAATAAAATGGTTGCACAGTAATTAAATATCATATTAAATGGAGATATATTGAGAGTGAAACCAGAACCAAACTTTTGATCTTTACACTAGCGGCCGTAAATGCTTATAAATTTAATTCTGATGGCCGCGACCGACGGACCATTGCAGTAAATAAAGGAGTGTGCAATATTAATTTTGATAGGGTTCCGTATAAAAACTAAGAAATAAACGAAAAAAGTGGTTGAAGTGGAGGCGTAGTGCAGTTTATGAATCTCAACTACGTAGGCTTTTCGCCAATTCTCGAACTGTTGATGATGATTTGAAATTAGAACGAAGCTGTCTTAACATCTAAATTGCGCGATTCGCCCCGCAAGCTGTTCCCACCGCGGGGGCAAACGCCGCAGTACCCAAAAGTACGTTATACGTTTGTATCGTGATTTTTTTAAATCTATAATAAACCCAATTTTAGAGGCGCCATCGCAAAATTAATAGCAACGTAAAAAGTGTTCTCTCTCGAATGCCAAAAGTGAAAAAGAAACAGAAATATTCCAATTAGCTATGTAATTACGATGGTGCCTTCATAATTGGGCCTACTGTCCCACTGCTTTGCACTGCAACCTTTCGCTAACCCCTTTCGAGTCAGAATCATAAGCGTCTTGCTGCGGTCAGGCTGCGTCGTCGTTCAGGCACCCACTGCGTGACTACCCTGGCCTATCGACCGATCGGGGTGTTCCGAAAACATTACATAAATTAAAATCTCTCTCCACACCCGCGGAACCCTAAATCTAAAGAAATGCGTAGGTGAGTGTGAATTTTATACATTAAAATTTGCAATTGACCTTGGGGTCTCCTTTTTTGCACGCGGTGTTTTTAAACTTTACAAACATTTTATATGGTAATCGTGTATACGTCGAGAATGATTAACGCTTTATCAGAGGAAACAATCTGAAAACGAAGTGGAAAGATGGAAATATTGTCAGAACAGACAGGTGAGTTTTATTCCCAGAAACAGAGCCGAAATAATTACTGCCGTCAAAGATCGGTAGAATTATTTTACGTTATTTCAATAACCTACGTTTTTTTACTACGTTTGTCAAAGAAAACGAAGAGATCGCATTTTACTGCCGAATCGGAGGCCTTAGTATGAATTTGCATAGTAAACGAAAACAATTATCGTTTTCGTGTTGCTTCATAACATTTGTTAGTCTTGAAACCGTGGAACCACATGGTAACTACTTACGGTAATGGATACTCCATAAATCTCGATCGAGGTAGCTAAAGTACTGCGCAGGTATTAAACATGTCGATTTGGTGGGGTGTCGGTCAATATTGTTACAATAACAGTAAGTTTTTTTATTTTAATATCGAGGTAAATGGACGATAAACCCGGAAAAACAATTGTCCTGCAAAATGGATGCTATGATTGGAGAGTCCTCCGCTCCGAATGTTTCCAAATAACGAGTCATCACGAGTAATTTTGAATCATCAAAATTAATAATAACAAGCTGATTTTTTGTGTGCAGCTCAGTAAATGTTTGTACAATCAAATGGCTACATAGTCCTACAAATTTAGTGGTATGTTTTTCCAGTCCTACCTTAAGTCCTACGCTTGGAAGTTGTTTATACCTGCGCAGTACTTTAGCTACCTCGATCGAGATTTTTTATAAGACTAATCTGGGCGTCTCGTCTAAATTAAGTAACCTGCTCACGAAGATTCAGCCTGTTAGGAGAGGGCAGCTGGACTATAACGTATTATCTCATACTTGCCCCTCTGGTTAACTATCGGATCGTAATCCTTACTAATATTATAAACCTGAAAGTTTGTTTGTTGGTTTGTTACTCTTTCATGCAGTAACGGATCGAATTGATTTTCGGCATGGATATAGCCAAAGTAGTTCAAAGGTCGGAAAATGACATAGGCTACTTTTTATCCTAGAAAAATGAAAGGTTTCTATGGGATAGCACAGAAAAAGTCAAAAAATCACGAGGGCTTAGCCGCAGACTTTTATTTATACAATACGAATTTTTTAATTTATACAATACGATTTCCCGATGACGATGTGTAAGTCATTATCACCGTCCTAATTACGACGGTTTTTCAAACAGACCGAATAATAGTACCTAGGATAACGTAATACGGTGATCGATACGACAATGGATAGTAAACTACTAGGAACAATCGATTGTCGCGGTGTTTACCTCGCATTCCGCATAACACGTTACTCATCGGTGATTTAATCGCACTATCGAATTGATTTGGGCGATAACTTGTTCTAATGTGATAACGACTCTATTAGAAATGATGTTAATTTATAAATGATAGAGTTAGATGAGGTCGCTTAGAAAGGTATTTTCTTTCTGTAATCCTAACTAATATCACTACATAGTATAAAACAAAGTCGCTTCCCGCTGTCTATCCCCATGTATGTTTATATCTTTAAAGCTACGCATCGGATTTTGATGCGGTTTTTTTAATAGATAAAGTGATTCAATAGGAAGGTTTTTTAAGTATAATACACCTGTGCGAAGCCGGGGCGGCTCGCTAGTAATTTTATAAATGCAAAAGATTCGAGAGTTGCTCACGTATCGACTTAATTTTTGGCATGGATATTGGATATAGTTGAAGAGTGAAACTTAAGGAGTCTGTGTAAAGTCGTTGGTAAAGACAATAAATAATAAAACTTAGCAATTATAGGTTCCAGCTTATTTTATATGCCTCATCGGATTAACAAGTTGAAGAGGCATTGGCCCAATGCCATTGGGCTTGTTGCATTCGCAAGTTCATAGAACAACGAAAAGCTGATCACTACATGGTATAAAACAAAGAGGCTTCCCGCTATCTGTCCCCATGTATGCTTTTGCTTATATCTTTAAAACTACGCAACGGATTTTGATGCGGTTTTTTTAATTGATATAGTGATTCAAGAGAAAGGTTTAAACCTGTGCGAAGCCGAGGCGGGTCGCTAGTGTACAATAAGGTCAAGGAATGGCAATAACGGGGCATAATATATAGGTTTTCTGGAAGAACTGGGATCTTTAGAACAATTGTATTACCATTTTAGCATATATACAGGATTATATGTATGGAAAGCCACCCGCGGACACCCATCTCAAGACTGACTGTATCATCCATCGGTGATCGGTTTAAAACACATCCGAGTAGGAGTTACATAAGTTCTACGATGCGATGGAGATAATTATGACACTACATTACTAAGACCCGAGTTCACCACGCTTGTTTAAGTTAAAGGAGTGATTACTTACTAAATTAAAACAACGGTCAAACTCGGGTCCTAGAACCGAGTTCACCAATAGATGTTTAATTTATTAACCGTTGGTTAAATTTTAAACGCAAAGCACAAATTTCGTTAACAAGTAACGAAATTTTGCTGTTCACAGAGCAAAAACCTTTGTTTAAATACAGTAATCAGCCGTTTAACTTAAACAAGCGTTAGTGAACTCGGGTCTTAATGCATTAAAATATAACATTACCAAATGCATTAACTAATTGTCGTGTATTCATCTAAAAATGTAATGTCACGGTCCAGTTACGCCGAATATGGCTGAAATGTAGAAGCAAGGTCGGTGCAATGACTATACATGGGTAAACATGGCACACTTGTTGCCATTTTTTCTGAATGACTGTATGTTTGGTGTATTTGTCATTGCGCGATAGGTGAAACAACGATGGGGAATAATTAATGAGAAAATTATTTTTCGCCGAAAATCGCAACACCGAATAGTTTGCACGAATTGAAGTGGCATCCATGTACAACGGCTGTAAAAACGGCTCAGTCGATTTAGATAAAATTTAAATGGGACGACCACCTCGGAAGTATACCCTTTTGAACTAAAAGAAGATTTATTTAAATCCGTTCACAATTCAATTGGCGAAAATATCGATAAACATACCAAAAACATACTGTGACGAACATAGTACCTCCTTTTTTTGGAAGTCGGTATAAAGGTATAATAAGTACAGATTGCAATATGCAATATGCTCAGTTGGGATCAGTTTCGTGGCAAAGCATTGGGTATCATGCTTGGTTTGTGAATTGTTCTATTCTTAGTTGTTTCCGTGCTTTGTTTCTGTGTACCTAATTGTTTTGTCCCGAATAAAATTTTCTGTATTTTTTCTGTATAGATTGTAAGAAAACTGAGCAGAAGTAGATTTATGATGACTAATAAACAGATTTCATACTCTAGGTCTAGGATGTATATTATAGATAACATGAGACCAATATTGAAAAGGCGATTTTTTTTAACTCTCGGATCGGAAGTCTACATAACAAGGATAGAGGAAATGTTAGACGGATTTAAATAAAAGGAAAATATTTATGTGGTCAGTCGATAACCCGCGATTAAACATTGTCCCGCTAAATTATCTTGCGGATAAACGCATATTTTTTGGATTTTATGACTCAATTACTCTTATCATCCGATAAGAACTTAATCTCGGGCGATGTTATCGTTACTAACTACGGTGGTCGTACGGCTGCAAGATGGGTCAACAATATTGTGAAAGTTGCGGGTCGAACCTGCGGGCTTAGCATACGGACCATAAAATAATCCTATCGACATGTCAGAACGTGACAGAGTTATGATGAAGCATATATCTGTCACTTTTGCACACGACGATAAACTCTTGTCGTGGTCTTGTATGCTAAGGTAGCAGGACACGATTAGCACTGGACCGAGAGTACCGAGACACATAGCACCGTAAGAGAGAGTTCTATACCCAGCAGGGGGATAGAGAAGGCTGCGGGTGATGATGATTATAATGATGAATACTATAGCTGTGCTATAGAGAGGACTACTCGGAGTATCTCTACGAGATCGATACAGGAATGCAGAGTCGTAGACAAACCCCAAAGGCACATCCCCGACATAGATTAGCAAGTTAAAATGGCAGTGGCCAGGGCACTTCAATATTATTTTGAATACACCTTCGAATAAATAATTTATTTACTGAATGATTTTGGACGATTACTTCCAAATCAAATATAACTATTGATTGCTCAGTTTATACCGTTTATTGCATGGTAATAGCATAAAAATATCAGCACGTCATCAAACTTAACAGCTCTTTTCTCAATGAGGCACAACCAGAAATAACTTCGTGGGTTCGTACGATATCGGAGACAGAATAATGTAATCTTATCGTATCGTAATTGACGCACATGGTTTCTAGATTGTTGCAATTGCAGCGAAAATGGACATCATTTAATGGTCCAGAAGAATTGGACGAAAGTTGGATTACCTTTTGCGCCTGTAATATTTTTTTTTACTTTTGTCGTGTTTTGTTTGTTTCTTTCTTATATGTATAATTCGCACATTCTGAATCGGTTTGTCGCTTAGGTTAGGTTTCGCAGCTGACATAAACATAAGCCAAAATCAAAATATAACGCGGGCGAAGCGGCGGGTAAAAGCTAGTAAGACAATAAAGTCTGTTTTCAAGATAAAAATAGAATTTGCATCAATAATGCGCCACCATTTCAGTTTTGTTTCAGGTGCTTTACCAGTTACACTAATAGGTATAGTTTGCCCATGCGTAAAATCACTATCGCTGTCACTCGTAGAGGATGTCCACTGCTGGACATAGGCCTCTTCTTTGGATTTTTCGATAAGAGCGGTTAAGGCGGACGAGAAAATGCAATATGTACTCAATATAGATTCAAGTTTAGTCAGTCATTTCAGTAAAAATTGACCTATTTGAGCAAGCATCTGATTTAACAATGTTTTGAAGAATGTCGACTCGACACTCTTCACTCTGAATTCTCTGAGTTCTAATTGACAAGTTTTCATATTTTATAAGGCTATGAAATTCCAAAACCATTTCGAGATATCGGGATGCTGATCACTATGCTAATTTTTCCAATTTTTTTAGTGCAGTAACTGCTAAGATATTAAATAAAATCTTTCACCCAAGCTGTTTCGGGATTTATACTAAAAGTTCAGTTGCCTATGATAAAAAACAACACTAGCAATATAAAATGACAGTTAACACTGACTGTTGACACATGAAATGTATTTTAAAAATAAAATGTCAGTGTCATTTTCAAATGACTTATTTTGCGTTAGGCCGTAAGCGCTAATGCAAGTACTTTCCAAAATTAAATGACGAATTATCGGTAATAAGTTATCAAGGTGGTGTATCAATACCCGGAGTACGAGTAAGTCAACTGGATTCCTTAGCATTTGGTGGAGGAATCTGTTCGAACTTTAAAAGTATCTTGGTACTACTTAATAAGTAAATAAGTAGTACTTATTCTTCTTCTTTAAAGTGGTGCTAATTTAAAGCCTGTATGGCAGGCCCTGTTACATATTTCAGGTGATTGGCAGTCGTTAAACTTTTTTTTAAATTTTTCTTCCCATAGTACAACAATTTTCAGCTTTTAGAAGTAGTTGCATGAAATTCATTTTTTTGAAACGGATACCCTCGTTACGCCAAACGCTTACAAACGCTAAGAAAGCTCACTGATTCCGGGATATTGTTGTACACCACCATGATAACGTAATACCAAAAATGCAGTTGTTAGAATGTACTTGCATTTTTTGCGGCCTATTTGTGTGAATTGTGAATGTTGTAATGGATTGATTGGCATTGACAGTGACAGCTCCTATTTTTTTTTCTAATGTGGCTTCAGTAAAATTGTTTACGATTCCATAGTTTTGCAGTTACGTCCTTTTAGAATAAGCTACTTTTCAAAACTTAATTTTACGGAAAATGTAAGTCGTATTGGAAAAATAAAAAATACATATAAGTACGTTATTTTGCAATATTCGTTCAGAAAATAAATAAATATAATTATGTTAAAAATTTGAAATGTTGTCAATTCTACTAATATTATAAACGTGAAAGTTGGTAAGGATGGATGGATGGCCATCCATCCAATGAAATGCATTTTTGCGTGAAAAACTACTGAACGGATTGAGATGAAACTTTGCAATTATATAGCTTATATATCAGAATAACACATAGGCTATAAATTATAATTATATTGCGTAAATTTTCCATATTATAACAAAAAGTGTTAAGTAAGTAGGAAACAATCTGCCATCTGCGAGCTATTCTAGCGTGCGCTCCAAGAAATGTCAAAAAAGAACTGTCGAATCGAACAATTGTCAAATCGAATTTTTTGTTTTTTTATTTTCCACCTCATTTATGGTGGTAAGGTACGAGTAGGGCCTCGAAATATCATGCGGGCGAAGCCGCTAGCAAAATCTAGTATATAAATAAATTATCTTGATATGACTGAGACGGAAATTGAAATGCCTTGGTATTGGGCATCGAAATTTCGACAACTTCAGAGGTTGAAAATGTGAGCTGCCAAATATTTTGAAGGCGCGGCAAGTACTTACCTGTTTTTATGAACTAGTATTTTTTATGATATAAATTCAATAAATTAATGTAAACAATTAATCATAATATTTAATATCTGATTCCAGCGTACCTAATATCAAAAAAGATCGTCTAGATCCGCTTCTAAAAATTAACGCTGACTCCTTATCGCGGTAACGAGGAATGATATCAGCCACAATCGCAACTGCACGATATCATAATCATAATCAACTGGTAGACTATACCTTTACCTACTATTTGTGAAGCTATGACGTGGTGAATCGGTGTATGCACAGATGTTCTGGATTAGTCAAGCGTATAGAAGAATGGGTTTTAGACGCCTAGTAGTTACTATGTGCTATTGTAACGCTCCTAGGGTGGCTTGACTGGGTGTTTATTTTATCTATCTATCAGCCGTAGGACATCCACTGCTGGTAGGCCTCCCCCATGGATTTCCAATAAGGCCGGTTGGAAGCGGCCTGCATCCAGCGCGTCCCTGCGATCTTTACTATATCGTCAGTCCACCTAGTCGGTGGACGTCCTACGCTGCGCTTGCTGGTCCGTGGTCTCCATTCGAGAACTACGGCCCCATCGGCCATCCGATCTTCGAACTATACACCCTGCCCACTGCCACTTTAATTTGCTTTTTAATTTGGGTGTTTATTACCGATCGTTAAAGTGTAGGCCCGATCAAAAATCTTGGCGGCTGTGATGTTAGCTACAACCTGCCAAAACCCAATCCTGACTGAAGCTCCTGACTAATTTAACAGCTGCGCTTCGAGAAAATATCTACAGAGCTACAGTCCCTAAGTGAAAGTAGTAAAAAATTGTCCGAGCGCCGTCATACATACCGACTTATATATTTACATTAAATAATTCGCAATGACCTGTTTTTTCTAATCTCGACGTTATGTCACCTAATTAGTGCTTGAAACCGAGCACGTTAGCATCGCGCGGCCTTGTAGTCGGCTTGCAATCGCCTTACGACTAACTAAAAAGCCTGCCCACTAAATACCTTGGGCAGAGCTTTGGCTCGGACTTTTTGCACGATTGTGACTCTATAGATCTTTGCTCGAAGCAGCTGCGCGAGGATTGGGATTCGCGCAACTTGTAGAGCTGCCGGCACATTCGACCCTACATATTTGTTTCTTCTGCCATACATACTAGTTAGAAAGTGTCTGATACAAAAGTACGATACGATATTGATTGAAAGACGGTTCAGACGGCGACAGCTTGGCGGGAGTGTGGAGCCAGACAATCTTTGAGACGCACATAGAGATCTAGAGCGGGGCTTTCTCTGACCCGACGCATGAGACACTTATATGTAGCAAATGAATGAGTAATTGTGTAATAACTTAAGTAATTGGCGTACGAATTATAAACAATTACCGCCTTACCACAAAATGTTTAAACACACTGACTGACATCGTCGACCCATCAGGATGGTGGGTCACTTTATCACACGTCTACAAATAAAATATCGGCCAAGTGCGAGTCGGACTCGCGCACGAAGGGTTCCGTACCGTTTGGAAGCCCCCCTAATTTATTTTATTTATAATTATTTGTTAATTTAATAGTTTATTTTTGAAGGGATTTTGTTCTGTAAGTATTTCAAGCATCTTCCGGTTGCAGTTATTAATATCGAGCATAAAATCACGTCCCTTGTATGGGAGCCCCCCATTAAATATTTATTTTATTTTAATTTCATTATTTATATTTAAAGAACATATTTAACTTAATATTCTGTGAATATTTCGAGCATCTACCTTATTTATTTCTATTTTTAGTATTTGTTGTTATAGCGGCAACCGAAATACGTCATCTGTGAAAATTGCAAAGTTCTAGCTATCACCGTTCACGAGATATAGCCTGGTGACAGACGGACACCGAAGTCTTAGTAATAGGGTCCCTTTTTACCCTTTGGGTACGGAACCCTAAAAATGTGTGTGCTTATACTAGGCAAGCTAGAAACACTGATCTTCCTTCCGAGTAAAATATAATTTAATTTATCTCGTATTTTCAATTTTACTGCATTAATTTATTCCCATAAACCCATTGTCTTCCTTATTACTGTGGATAAAGGTGTTTATAAATCAGTGGTACATGAGCCTACGTTGAAGCTTATGAGTATATAGGATACTCGTATCATGAGTCATGTACAGGATGAATCATAAGCGGACAAACGATTGTTTATATAACATCCTTTGTTATGTACTCACCTACAACTCGTGTTTTCAACGCGGATGGTAATTTTGTCATTGGATGCGTATATTTATATGATTTGATTGAATTAATTTTATTGTTTAATTAATAAAGAGGATCGCATGACAAAGAATCATTACCCTTGTTCTCAATTTGATAATTATGGTGACTATAAGAAAATATCCTTAGTTCTTTCTTAAGGCTTAGTATATTTAAGTACCATCTGGCATCCTTTAGTGGTAATATCATTATCACGCACTTCATTGATATTCCCACATCTGATCCGAGTATAGGTCTCTCTCTTAAAGCCGATTCACACAGAGGCGGGAAGTGCGCGAAAGCGATTGCGATCCGGGACGGGATTTTTTTGTAATATTCGAATTAGTATGCAACCTGACACATAAGCAGGCGCGATCCGTCGCTATTGCTTTGCACTGAAACGCTATCGGATCGCTTTCTCGCGGCTCCCGCCTGTGTGATCCGGCCTTTACTTCACCACTTGTGTCGGTCCTTTGTTAATTGTGTCCAAAATAACTAAAAAAATATCGATAAAGTAATGAAATTTTTTTCTACCAAATTTTAAACAGTTTCACGAGGACAGAATTCTCTAGATGATAATGCAATGTATAGAACTCGTATCTTTTAATTTTTTTGAATCAGGGTAAATCCTTTATGGATACCATCTCGCCCCGGGGAAGGCACGGTGGGTATGTGGTAGTCCCGCCGATTGGTCCACTAAAACTGCACACTAAAAACGGTGTGTCCATCTTGGCGACTGTTATAATAGCTACAAGCTGCGAATTACCCAATCCTCGCGCAGCTGTTACGTAAGCTTCAGTCAGGATTGGGTTATCCGCAGCTTGGAGCTAACATCACAGCCGCCAAGAAGTTTGATTCGACCTACACGGATACGTTGAGCGTTCGTCCGTAGCCCTAGCAGCGGTGTCCGTCTTTGGATACAATAATGCTTATTAAAATAAATAAATAAATAACTATTAGGGGACATCTTACACACGGCCTCTGACCCCAAACTAAGCAAAGCTTGTGATATGGCTGCCAGAGACTGATATACTACATATACTTATTTTTAAATACATACTTATATAGATAGTAATAACTAAATAACACCCAGACACAGAGCAAACACTTTTGTTCATCACATAAATATTTGCCCTGGGTGGGGATCGAACCCACGCCTCTTTGACCCAGAAGTTAGTGTAACTAACCACTGAGCCACCGAGGCTATTACGGCACTATAATAAAACTTTATTTTGTAAAAGTAATAAACAGCATTATCACACGTACTTACGTACATTTCATAACACCGATGACGATGAGTGATACCGTAATCCAACGACAATCTATGCTAATTGTGAAAACGCCGCGACAAAGATTACCAATCAATTTATTAACGCCCGAGACCTGAAATTGCTATAATATAAAGCTGATCGAAGTGATGTTGAGTACTAAAATATAGTACTACAGCTGGTTATGCCAAAATTGCAAATTGCACATACGAGTACGTTTCTACAGATGATAGTTATACGGGCGGCAAATGAAGAATTTTCTTTTTAACTTTTGTATTTGTACGTCATGCAATGAAGGAGGACTGCAGTCTGTATCTCAGGCCCAGAACCAAATTCTTAGCGATGCCCAAGCCAAGCCAACATTGCCCTATCAGTACCAAATGGCATTTCTGGAAAGTGCTTTTGGATCAACCCTTATTCCTCTACCTAGCTCCGTCCATCTTCGCTCCGTTTTGATAGAATCCTACAGGGCATCCATCAAATATTAAATTTATAAATGTTAAGAAATATCTCGATAGTTATTTCTATAGATATTGACAGGAGACCACACACGTGAGTGATAAGTATGTGATCTTCTTTAGCTTGATAAAAATTCAATGCGTGAAACAGATTAGGAACAATACCACCGATCAAACAAATTCATTTGCCACAAAGTCATCAAGTCCTTACAAACTAAGCTAGACCCGTTAGCGCTTAGCACCATAAAAGTCCTAGTATAGCCTAAAAGCAACACTAAAAGTACCAGACGCAAGTTCAAGGACCTGTGCACCGATGGCGAAGCGATTAGGGGACCAACGACCTCCGCCGTATTTGATCGAATACCACTTTTGGTGGCACGGGTTGATGCATTGTGACGAGGTGTGTGGATTAAGAATTAAGATGGACAGTTGGGATAAGCTGAAGCCTTCTTGTGGCTTAGACGTTATTAATTTGTTTTTAAACGTGAAAGAGTTTCGTAGAGTCGTGCATTCTTTTTCGTGTCGATGGTTCACTTTTTTAACCCCATATCCATAAAAGGGGGTAAATAAGTATGACGTGAGCGTCAGTATTTGATCGAATACCACTTTTGGTGGCACGGGTTGATGCATTGTGACGAGGTATGTGGATTAAGAATTAAGATGGACAGTTGGGATAAGCTGAAGCCTTCTTGTGGCTTAGACATTATTAACTTGTTTTTAAACGTGGAAGAGTTTCGTAGAGTCGTGCATTCTTTTTCGTGTCGATGTTTCACTTTTTTAACCCCATACCCATAAAAGGGGGTAAATAAGTATGACGTGAGCGTCAGTATTTGATCGAATGCCACTTTTGGTGGCACGGTTTTGATGCATTGTGACGGACGAGGTATGTGGATTAAGAATTAAGATGATCAGTCGTCTTCACAATCCGGATATCTTTCCCTAAACAGGCGAATAAAGAACACAACAGATGACCCGTTGATCACTGCCTCTTTTAGTAACAGACCAGTTTCTCTCTATAAAACCTAACAAAGACTATCGACTATGACAGAGCCACATTCCTGCATTTAATTCGTGTATTTTTTCCCATTGGATTGCATTATAGCGTGCTGGTTGGTAATTACGAGTCGCTAATTAGAAACCAAGGTGCAGATGGGGCATGCATCGTTTAGACAGATGTTTCTGATAATCGAGGTCGAAAGTATAGAGTGGAGGCAGTAATGTCTCTAGCGAAATTTCAATGAGAAAGAAGACTGCACATATTATTTATTCACGGAGCGAACGAAGTGAGAGAAGGGCTTCGTTTTTGCTTTCGTCCGTCCGGATGTTGATACTCATCTTCAGGTCCAATTTTTCAACAAATCTCGACGAAAGTTTGTACACAGGTTCTATATATTAAAGGACTTTTTTTTTGTCGTCGGCGATTTGTGATTGGGATAATTAAGCTTTTATTTAATTTATGCGTCTCTTTTTGATTTTCGAAGCGACTTGCATCCAGCGCTATTCTACGGTCTAATTTTATATAGGTACATATTTTTATGCATATTACTCTTTGATTACTCAATTAGTTATATACTTTGCTGAAGAATATTAACATTCAAAGCAATGTGACAGCGATAAGCCATCATACATTGCAGATGTTCTAGACTGCGTGTCACTTGCATGTCGCATGAAATAATTTATCTATAAACTATGAGTAAACATCCAGTTAGTATACTACTATCATATATTATCTGTAATCTATGGCGTCGTTCCAGCTGTTTTCACGTGTAAAATATTTATCATCCTCTGATAAATATTTGACCTCTCAATATTTATCATTGTGATAAATAGGCTCTTTCGTGGTTTCGCCCCGCAAATTTTTGATTTTGACAAATATGTAGTTCTCTCTAAAATAAACATAAACGTCAGAAAGAATGGGATGAGTTAATAGGATTTCATGTTAAATTGTCGATTATTGAAACCAACTTTGATCCTAAAATGCCATAGGCCTAACTATAAAGACTAAAATAAAGACATTTGAACTATGAACCACTCTTCAAATGTCATAATAGTCAGGAGAATGCTCTCATAGACGACGTCCGCAATCCCGAAGACTCAATCCGGAGTTCTTTCTCCAAAAAAGAGCCTGATGAATGTCTAAAAGAGCGCATGACAAAATACAAATCCACAGAGTGCAGAGCAGAAAATTAAGCATTGTATTTGTTACGTCTAAAATCCGAATATGCCAGTCAGTCAAAACAACTAGTACAGGTACGGCACCAGTTTTATAAACATGTTTCTTTTTAGACATAAAACATCCAGATAAAGTCATGACTCAGCGACAGCGCCTAAAACCGGCTCCCCTTTACAACCTGATTAGGAAACCCTAGAGGGATCGAAGTTCAAGCTTGTAAGGTACACGTTTTATACCCTGACATAACATACCTGCCCTATAGAAGGGCGAAATGATATTTCTTCACCTTTATAGCTTGGAGGCAGGCGAGGTATATAATATGAGGCATATTTCGCGGTAAGAATGTCACGAGACTTTACGAAAGAAGCGAAAAATATTTTAGCAAATGTGTGGTAGCTATTTTATTTTGTGCCACAAAGGTTGGTTGGTGGGCTTTTCAAACGTAGGTTAAAGTTAGAATGGAGAGCGATCGATACCTTAAAATTAGGAAGGCTAAATTCAGGTCAAGAGTGGCAAGAACGATACAATCGGATATCGAGACAGATACATATTCCGGTCTTGGTAAAAGTACCAGTTTCCTTTCATTTTAAGAAAGTTATGGAAGGAGTATATTACTTACATCGACCCTTTATTTGTATTTTAAAGTGACCTACAGTAGAATACTGGCGAGTCTGATTACAAGGGGGTTTTGTTTTTGTTTTTTTTTTGCCGACCTCCTCCACCAAGTTTCCTCCAAATGGTTAATTGGAGTACTTTTCCAACGTACAATTTATCGACTTGTAAATTATTATTGTACGTGGGATGACGTTCTTTAAACAGTATATTTTTACATTGAGGTTTCTATTTCCAAATATTTATTCAACAATTTATTTACATTAATTTATTGCTTTAATATTACATCTGTGCTGAGATAGAATATAATTTAATATATGCTTCTCAGCACAAGTTATTTATCTTTATTTCTAATTATTGCTTTAGTTGCTATTTCTACACAAAATTCTAAAAAGTGTCCAGAAAGTTGTTTGTTTTGCGTCAATTCTTTTGCGTTTTCTTTGTTTATCTCAATATTTAATCTTTGTTCCAGCTCAAACCGTTCCGCTGAATACACCGGGCAATTGAACAGCAGGTGAGCAATCGACTCTGTTTTGTCTGGCTCGCAGATACACGATGGGTTCTCATTACACTTGAAAGCTTGAAACGATGCAAGTATTCGGAGAACCCACCGTGCCCCGTCAAGACTTGAGTCAGAACTCCGGTCGGCTGCAGGTACTTTACGACTTTGTGGGCTTCGGTGGCGTCTGGGAAGATTATCTTCGTCGTACTTGCTGTGGCCCCCGAAACACATATCTCCGATTCCATTCGCCAATCGTCCCCGCTCGAATAAGACGCTTGACGGATGAAATCGGATACGAGTCATAGTCAGGCGCTCTTTTGATCTTTTGGGCAGCCTCTTTAGCCAGTTCATCGGCCCTTTCATTCCCCGGCAGACCTGCGTGTGCTTTGATCCAGAACAAAGAAACATCTCTGTTCTGGTGCGTTATGGCGTTCAAATTTTTGCGCGTTTCTACTGCCAGAGGATGAGTGGACCGACCGTTCACTATAGCTTCTAACGAGGAGCGGGAGTCACTGAAAATCCCAAAACTGGACTCCTTGCTCTTGAGGATTTTCTTTGTGGCGGTGCATATGGCTAGCAATTCGGCCTGGTAGACGCTGCAATAGGACGACAGTTTTAGTTTCTTGTGGCTGGTTTCCGCTGCATTGCCCCAAATAGACAATGCTGCCCCAACGCTACCTGCGATTTTACTGCCGTCCGTATAGATTTTGACTGCTTGGTTGCTATGGGCGTCTACCTGGTCCTGGTTTTCCAAGCACAGGAATTGCCATTCCTTATGCTCCGCCGGGTGAGGTGTGCTGGCATACGGCACCATCTCCTCTACCTTGCGGTCCCCTAGCTCTGGCTGGGGTACCCCTTTCTTGGCTTCGTATAGAGCAGCTGCTTCTTTGACCCTCAAGTACAGGGGGAGTATTTCAGCAAGCACCAGCGCCGCGTTCAAGGACACGGTGCGGTACGCCCTGCACAACTTCAGAGCAAATCCTCTTTGTACCGTTCCAAGCTGCCGCTGAACCATAATCTTATCTGCCGCCTGGCCCCAGACACTTGCCGCATATAGCACCACACAAGGGGGGATTACAAGGTGTTTGTTTATAATCTACTTACCTCGCTGGCTGTATTTGGCCAATTTGTCGACTTCACAGAGCAAGAAGACGAAAAATATTCTCAGCCAAGCAGATTTCCGCACCGTTTGAAGCTAGTGCTCTACTATGTAACGGTCTATTTAATAATTCATTGCTGAACATAGAACTAGCTCCGGAGGATAATTGAGTCATCTCCACAACGCTGCGCTGCCCCCGTGCATGTTGGTGGAATTGAAGCTAATGGCAAATATAAAGCTAGAGGCACTTTTGTTAAATGCCACATGTAACTTTGAGAAGACTACGTGTCTCTTTACTTCAGGCCTATATATTCGATCTTAGAAATGTGAAATGAAAAATACAATTGCCTCTTAAAAAGGCACACATAGTGGTCTTGATTGTTCCCAAACAATTTTGGTCATCTATCTATGTCACATAGGTAGAGCACCGGACGTTCTTAACTGGACTACCGTACGAGGATCTAACCTCCGGCCCTGTGACCATTACCTCTTTATTATAATAGAGCAGTGTAACTAGTGCGGCATGGTAATGGCACTTTAATGGATGCGTAGGGAAATGTCTTATAAGTAAGTTTATTTGGAACGACTTGGATGCCTTTGTGGAAAATGTAGCGTACCATTTAGTTACGAAGAAAAGGAATATGCTACATCAAATTAGACTAACGTATTTTAACGCTTGTAACAGATCTCATTGGAGATCTATAGGGGTGACCTATTTCCAGCATTGGACGTCCTATGGCTGATAATAAGACGAAATTATTCTATGTACGGGTAGTCTAATTACTTAGATGCCTAAAGGCTCATGGTTGTGTCTGAAGTTCTAGACCTTGGATGCTTTTAAAGTAAAGGAGTGATGATGAAAACAACAACATCGAAAAGTTTGGGAATCGCTCCACCGATAATAGCCTAGCTTTTATAGCCTAGGTAAGTTATGAATGAGAAGTTTTGCGAATCCCAGGCACTTCTATTTTTTTAAGAAACATAAGCGCATATTGTTAACCGAGAGATATCGCACAGTAACCGGTATGATTGAGAGACATTCATGTTTTCCAAAATCTGCCAAGACTGTCAGTCATATGTAAAGTCTGCCAAGTTACTTTTGTCTATCCAGGGGAATGACCTAACACAAAAGAGTAGAAGTAAGTAAAGAGAAGAGGTCTATGCTCAACAATGGACCGAAACCGATATGGACGCTCGCCGAGGATAGAGAGAGATGGCGATGCATTACATCTGCCTTTTTTTACTCAGAGAGTAGGGTGGTTATGTGGGAGTCCCACCGAGTGACGGTGTACCCACTAAAAGCCCCGGGTGTTCTGTCTCTACGTATATAGGTCGGGATTGCGGGGACGCCAGCGCACACTTCCGCGACATTACATCTGAGAGACCAGAGATACTACGTGATGTTCACGATCGCAGTGTCAACAGCGCCGCGACCAAAAAGCCTCGTCGATCGGCAACGAGATTGTTTATAAGGTGGTAGTTCACGAACCAAGGTCTACCTAGCCTCCCGGCTTTCCATCGCGATCTGTCACGCACCAAAGGTCAGGTGGCTGACATTACAACAATGGTAATGGGAAGCGGAGCATGGGAAGCCAGCGTCTATGAATAGGGCCTGGAAAGTTCGCACGAGCAGGTGTAACGGGCGGAGATCGGATAGGTTCATGGGAATTATTGGTATGCTCCTGATGATAATGAACTGACGTAATTCGTAATTCATTTATTCTTCCTTCTTACTTCAAGAGAGTTATTGATAGTCGAGATGGCGAATTCATAATAACAGCTACAACACTGTTAATCAACAAAACGCATGATCGCAAGAACTGGAAACTGGTGAAAATATGGTAATGCTGGGAAAAGATAGCTTACGAGGTGTTATCGAAATGATTGGTGTATACAGGGTATTCTGGTGTATCCAGAACTGATATAATACACCGAAAGAAGGAGATTCAGACCACGATTATGAACTAGTTGCAAAAATGAATATGTATAAATCTTCTGCTTAAAAAAGTATAACAATTAATTTATTTGGAAGCGTTTTAACAAAAAGTAACTTAACTACTTCATTTGAAAGAAAATATCAACCGGAAGTTACCAAATCTTATAAATATACTAGCAGCACCCCGCGGTTTTACCCGCGTTGTGCCCGTTCCCGTGGGAATTTCGGGAATTTTAATACATATGAACCTTCCTCTTGAATCACTCTATCCATTAAAAAAAACCGCATCAAAATCCGTTGCGTAGTTTTAAAGATTTAAGCATACAGACAAACAAACAAACAAACAAACGAAAATAGCGACTTTATTTTATACTATGTAAGGATAAGGATAAAAATGAATCGTGCTTGTTAGTCTCGCTTAAATTCGAGAACAGCTGGACCGATTGGGCTAATTATAGTCTTGAAATATCCGTGGAAGCTAAGGGAAGGTTTAAACGGTAAGAAAATTTAACAATGTAGTGAGTAAAATAATAAACACATGAATTATCAGGCGAGTTGGTGGTCAAACGCGGACTTAATTGCGTTAAAAAAAAATTTTTCGTATACAAAATGTTCCTGCATGTTAAAGTTGTCATTGACAGTTGACAGATGGTGAGATGAAGTTTACCGGGTTAGCTAATGTAAAATATGTTCCTTTTATACGTTACAAAACAAGATTTTTTTTATGTTTCTCTGAGGATATAATTTATCCTCAGGGAAACATTAAAATTTCTTGTATTTAGAAATTTTTATGTTTCCCTAAGGATAGGGAATATTTATCCTCAGGGAAACATTTTTTTTTTGTTTTGTTACGTATCTTTGGTATTTAACCATACACAGTACAGGTCTTCCCTACTGTCACAGTCTAGGTATTTTTATTAGAAAATCCACAGGCCAATACAGCCCGCGCGCAGAGTACACGATCGGTACGTGAAACGCGAGGTGGAATCACTTCCTCACGGAAGACTCAAATTTGGGGTAACAAGTGACCGTTCTATACGTAGTATTATTATATCTTATTTGCTATGCCAACCCATCCGGGCCAACCCGGAATTCGAGAAAAAAATATCAGCAGTTTCATACATTTTGTCGATTCTGCGTTGCAAATTTGTATGGAACACCTCTTGGGTTGGCGCCCATAGTAAAAGTTTGTTCATAATGACGGTCTCAATCACTCCCTTTCGGCTTAGTACAAGGTTAGCAGATAACCCTGTATAACTAGAGGAATATAATTATTATTTGATAACAACGACGAATTGTCAAGCAGCTTGTTAGTAGCAGCAATGTACAGGGGAAAATAAAACCAAAACTTTAAACACAATAAAAGTAAATAGTATGCCTTACAATAACTAGAACACGGACACAATGTAATATACGAATCGTAGTGTACTTTTTTGGTATATACATTTATCTCATACAAGACACAATGGTAGGTTCACATACTACATTCTGTCTAGACTTTCAGGAGCCCTCTTAAATATTTATACTTGTGTTGAATGAAGTCTAGCTTCCCTTATTCTATCTACAGCTTGTCTTATTTTATCTACAGCACAGCGCATACACGCAATTAATTAGCTGCCTTGTTAATAATTTAGCACACATATAAGGAAAATCACAAATAATTAATTTTGTATTGAAAAAATTGGAATTACTGCCCATTTTATTAATTTTAACGCTTTTTTAAATATAATAAACTATACTTAATAACCTGGGTTCGTTAGTATTTAACTAGCTGATAAATGTTTTATTCCTTTTTTGTATAAAAAAGTATACACAGTTATGTGTGTAAAATAATGGACACAGGAAAATAAACACAGGGCAAAATAAGAGGACTTAATTGCTTGAAGTCGGTTATCATAATTTTGTCGCGTATTCTCATTCAATGATGATGATGATTCAATTATTGCTAAACTGTGTAACAAACACAACGGTCATTTAGCACAGCAATTTCGGCGATAATAAATAACTTGAACTTAAACTCAACAAAAATAATTTAAATGTACAAATACCAAATGTAAGTAAAGACGTAATTAAAACAAACATCACATACTCGAAGCATTTCCAAGCTGCGATAAAATCAGACCTAGAACTAGAAGACACGGTTATAGTTATGACATTGTTCGTACAAACACGTCAACAATGAAACAGCAATTCAAGGGTATCAGAAAACAATGCTAATATTGCGAAACAGGTAACGATGAACTAGATTGAAATTGCAGACAATTACACATTTTCAGAGTTGCAGCATTTATGAGAAGTAAACATTATTTAATGGTTTGAAGTGGCACGTACAAAACGGAGTCGAAAATAAAGACTGCGCGATCATCAGCCTTTGGTAACCTAAAGCTGGGCATAGGCAACCTGCGATCTTAAATAGTTTAAAAGCAGGTAATGCTCTAGTAATAATTATTTGTCCCAAAAAAGCGCACTATACCGACTTCAACCGTGTACAGAATTCGCGAATAGTTCGCTCGGATCGATGTAGCATTTTTCACATTATTGTTGATTTATCAAAAATGGCTAAGCCGATTTCGATAAAATTTAAAAGGGACTAATTTCGAAGTATACCCTTTCTAATAAAAAAAGAATTATCAAAGTCGGACAACTATGTAAAAAGTTATGCGTGGTTATACGTAAAAAAAAGATATACGCGTCGAATTGAGTACCTCCTCCGTTTCGTCGGTCAAAAAAGAGATGCAATTTATTGAGTTCCTTCATCATTTTCCCGCATTACCGTGTCATTCATCAAGTTACTAACAACGATTAGATCCATATGACAACAATACAAGTAGGATAAGGCAATAGGACGATAGAACTGTAAATACATAAATTCATGGAGATCTTTGAGGAGCAGTTGGAAGTACCTCTGACTTCAATAAAGGTGGTCCCGGATGCGATTCTTAGACGGGAAGATACGAGTACATGAGAGATTAAAATCTCAGTTCGAGGTTTGGATGTTATTATCCTAGTCTGTGATTTCCTTGCAACAGGGAAACAGTGTGGGACTGGGGCTATGAGTGACAATGAGTGTGAAAATTTATTATGTACTACTAGCTTTTGCTCGCGTGTTATGTTTTTTTTTTGTGATATCCCATAGAAAGCTTTTATTTTTCCTTAGCTTTTAGCCTATGTCAATCTCCGACTTATTTTAACTATGAATATCCATTCCAAATATCAATCGATCCGTTGTTCTGTTTCTGCGTGAAAGAGTATCAAACCAACAAACACACTTTCGGATTAATAATATTAGTAAGAATAGGATTTCTTTCTTGAAGCGTAAATGTACTTTTATTTCCATGCAACAATACGTGACTTGGCGATGATTTGGGATTAAGTATCGTCAGGTGTCGAATTAATTTCGATCATGCGCCCGAGCCGGTTGCGTGCAGGGATTTACGTAACACCGCGCCATTGTTGCGAATTTCTTTTTGTGCTGGCGTAATTACATCGTTAATGAACACATATGTGATACTTTTTTGCAATACGTGTCAGCGAGCTACTTTGTGCAATTTGGAAATGTACGTTATCATTTTTACTAAAACTTCATACTAAAACAAATGGTATTTCTATACATAACTACTTCTTGCGACTGTAAATTTATCATCTAATTTTTATTTCCATCCGTCATCTTCGCCTATTCTTTAATTAAGTCCTGTCCCATTTACCTACTCCCCTATCAATATTATTATCATCGTTAAGAGCCTGTTCCGTTACACTGCTAGGCAAAGGCCTCCCTACTCATCTTCCATTCTTCAGAATCTGAAGCTATGCGGGTCTAGTTGTTACAAAAGAAGACCAGTTGGCTCGCCGTCTCCCCTTGAGCCTGTCAGCAGGTCTGACGGCCTGGGTGACTTACTTACTAGTTAGATTTCTACTGCGATTATGAAATTAATAGGTACGATGATGACTTCCTAATCCGCTGGGCTATGTTGGTAACTTTGGTTCGTCTGCGGATCTTCTCATTTCTGATCCGATCTCGCAGAGAGACACCGACCGAGCATAGCCCGCTCCATAGCACGTTGGGCTATCTTGAGCTTATTCATAAGGCTCACAGTAAAAGACCACGTTTCGGTTCCATATGTCATCACTGGTAACACACCATTGTAGAAAACTCTCGTCTTGAGGCACTGGCAACTAAGTGGACTGACGATATAATAAAGATCGCAGGAACGCGCTGGATGCAGGCCGCTTTCAACCGGCCTTATTGGAAACGTCTTACGGCTGATATATGGATGATGACACATAACGAGACTGAAGGACTATAGTTTCCATGGTCGTGTAAAAATATATCAAAAATATTCATCGGTATGCGTCCCGACTCACGGTATCTGGACGACCTGTATGAATAAATAATGGATATGTATATACACCCAGTGCTCAGATGATTGTCTCTTCATAAATGTTTCAACGCATGCTGTTTATCAGTCAATTGTCTCCCCAATGTCAATGTCAATTACGGTACGGAGAAACGATGACAATGGGTTGATAGACGTCTCATTTGTAATTGTGTGCGACGACGGCCCTTTATGAAAATAACCTTTGAGTATTCTAATCTTAGCATTCATTGAAAACTGATATAAATAGCAAATATTATGACATAAAAGAACAGAGTGGAATGTTTGCTATTATAATATACTAAGCACGTTAAAGTTGCTAAAATATCGTGAAAGACAATATGGAAAAACCAAAGTTAATAGTTGTTTCAAGCAACTACTTAATACGTTACCAAAAAAGCTTGAGCGTCTACTTAAGATTTGACCAAGATCAAGAAATTGACTGTAATGTGATAGACTTCAAAATTGAAAATTGAAAATCACCGGAAGTAGAGGAGATAAAAGACCACCCTGTGGAACTCCGATGGCGATACAGCACCATGATAAATACGATCAAAGGGAACATTACCTATAAGGAGAAATAAATGGTACTAAGATGAGTATTGACTCCAACAGCGCATAATAGGGGCAGAAATAGCTTCACATAATAGGCATATGTATATTATAGGTAAAATACACACAATGCCTATTATGAGAAGTAACATAATGAGAACACGTAGGCAGGACACGATCGCAATAATGTCAAACAAGTATGAATATTTGCGGTGAATGACACAAAAATCCCGTGGTCAGAGAGAGGGATAAAACCTAAAAGTATAGACCGTGATAATTACGTTTCATACAAGCATGAGGCTGTTTACAGATTCCTATATAAAAGTCCCGAGTGACTTACCGATAGCCACCACAATACAGCTATACTTAAAATAATGAATGAGTAACATAACTAGGAAATCATTATCGCAATATGTTCAATGTAAATAAAGACAAAGGCAAAATACGAACCTCTTTGCATCTAACAATTATAATTTTTTGCGGTTAATGACATAAAACCCTGTGGTCGAAGGGACTATAGTCTGACCGTTTAACTGAGTCCTCGCCTGCGCGGTACAGAGGCGCGGGGGTAGACGACAAAGGGGACTGAGACAGGTGCGAGCGGCGGGCGCAGGCGAGGACTCAGTTAAACGGTCAGACTATAAACCTTAACAGAGTGTAATATGTATCATACTATATTTATCATACTAATAGCCAATCCAATACCTAAAACAAAGAAAAACATTATGACCATGTTTAATGAGGTACTTTGTTGTGGTATAGAAATACAGCAAATACAAGGTTTACTCATGCTAAGACCATTAATTATATCTACGCACTTTACTCAGTTCAAGTCAGCGCATGCTAGAGTTGAAAGTTATAAATACCGCGTACATACCAGACCTACATCGGTGCAGTACTGCCAGTCGCCACTTACCAGTAACTAAATGTCGATAAACAAGCAAAAAGGCGTGGCTCTCCTAAATCAGGGTTTGGTAAAGTTCGGTTGATTCCTAAAGGGTTGCCAGTAAAATGTTCAGAGCGTGAATGTGTTGGTAATTATTGATTGTCAATCTTCTTCCCTTTGTCCCTCTAGGTGGTGTCAGCATAGGACGTTTCCTTTCGCCACTTTTGCTCAATCTACTTGTATATGCCGTCTCAACATCCACTCCTTTCTATATCATATCTTTCACACAGCGCCGAGTGTTATACCGTTTACCGCGTCTTTTTAATTGACAACCCTACAAATAGAGCCGATGGAGTCACGAAGAAAGTCGTGAATTATAATTTTATCTTGTGTATACGTACAGCCCTACTTGTGCCTAAGTCAAAGTTTTACGCGCAGTTTCCGGAATGGCGTCACTCTAAACTAAACATAGACATTCCTAGAAGCCTATGTTAATACTGTCTTGTGAAATTATTCAAGAGTGCGGAGTGAGCAGGATCGAGTCTTAGGTCAAGGTGGCTTATGGAATATACCTATCTCCCAAAGTCTAAAGCATCACCATCACTAGGTACATAGTATTAAACAAAGTCGCATCCGCTGTCCCCATGTCCCCATGTATTCTTATATCTTTGAAACTACACAACGGATTTTGATGCGGTTTTTTTAAATAGATAGAGTGATTTAAGAGGAAGGTTTATTTGTATAACAAACCAATGCGAAGCCGGGGCGGGTCGCTAGTAATAATATAATTTGCAATATTTAACCATTTGACAAGCTTAAAAATGCATTTTTAAAAGGGTTCTTCACATTTTTGGAGTATTTTTTTTTACTGTGAGTGAATCTTATGAACAATGTTCAAGCACTGCTGCTCATGTATATTATATTTAAATAGGTACTACAATAACAATGTGAAAACCAAGCAATTATTTCGTGAATTTTTCATTTAGGTATTCCAAAAGCATTATCAAGAAATATAATTATTCATCATATTAAGTATTTGAAATAAAAAATACATGCACAAATGTGTTTAGTACATGACGCGAGGCGTATGCCCAGTAGTAGATGATGATAATAGTAGTGCTTTGGTACAAAAGAGGGAGAGCGAGCTTCGCTTGGTTAAAAAAATAAAAAAATCAGGAATCCGCGAAAATATACATTTAAACAAAAAAAACCTTTTAAACAAGTATATATTACACAGTAATTCCCTATCATCCATCCGTCAGACATATAAATTCCATTGCTGGACATATGCCTCCCCTATGGATCTCCAATAAAACCGGCTGGAAGCGGCTTGCAGCCAGCGTGATCCTGCGGTCTTGATGAGTGATCATCGGTCCACCTCGTAGGTGTACGTGGTCTCCTCTCGAGAACTTTTCGACGGTGGGGGTCGAAAGTCGTCATCGTCATCAGTCCTCCGACTATGTGCCCTGCCCACTGTAATTCCCTATACCTGCAGACAAAACAGTCCAGGTACTATATGTTACAAACTGCATATTTTACAGAATTAATGCTCGACCACAAAATGTGACGTCAAACGCAATGACCTACAAACCGTAATATCCTTTAAGCCCGGTTTTACTACATAATTAGACATCATTTACCTACTTTAAGGACTAGGCGAAGCTGCGAAGTCATGACATGCCGGTGAGGTAATTTTGATCTTATACCTACGAGCAGGGGCCTGATTCTTTATCGACTAATTAAACGTAACGTGTTACGTTTTTTTTTTAATTTCCACAAATTCGTTTGGAATAAAGTTTTATAAGTGTAAGTAGTTTTACACTTATACAAATCATTTATTGGTAATTTTCATTTTTACATGTCAAATTAAAAAAAAAATACCTCTATTATTTTCAAGTACCTAACATAAATTCGGATTATATTAAGTATATAAAACTTTATATAATATAATCCGAATTTATGTTACTTGAAAATAAATATTTTTCACACGAATTTCTTAAAAACATAACTTAGAGCACGTAACGCGAATGTTTTCATACAGAATCACCCCGCTGTCTATTAGATTTTAGATCTCAAAAACTGGTCTAACATTACGGGTTTTGGTAAGTCTATAAGGATTTTCTTTTTAGTTTAATAACGAGTGAAAAATGACAGTAGATTAGTATGATATCGCATACTATGTATTTATAGTACCTATGTCATAGACTAGGTAGTGTTTTATTTTATTTTTATTAATATTAAGTAGCCTATAGATGTTGTTTTCTAAGTTATCTCTGACAGCCCTAACTGTATTTTTTTCATATAGACGTGCAATGAGTAGTTAGATTTTTATTTATCTTCCGAGTGCCGTTATAATTTAACTATTTACTTGTTGTAAGTTTGCAGTGGAGTACTTTATGGTGAAAAAATAAAACGGATATGCACAAGTTCCGTTAAGGTAGAGTTACTTTTTTATTTTGTAGAAATTGGGCTACTTTTAAAAGGTTTTTTCCAAAACCAGTGGAAACCTTTCACCTACGGGGATACTTTCTGTCTTCAATATCGAAAGTACTGAGTAGATTATCTTGAGTGGATCAAATATTAAACATGGATTTCTTGTTCGGGAACTATATTTATTACATTGAATTGTTCATGAAGGGATAGGAAAAGTACACACAGTTTCAATATCCCAGAGTTGAGCATGAGCTGAGTTGACTGAGGCAGAGCAGGCGCCGATGAACTGCCGGTCACAGATTTCTACTAAAACTACGCAAACATTAATGAAAATCGGCCTTTACACAATCTCAATCAAAACAACATGACTCATACCTTCAACTAAGGCCGTTTTCTGACTTGTCGGTGTGGGAGCGGTGCGGGATCTGTAAGGTCTGTACCGAAACGATACCGCGTTGCCTTCACCTACTCACCTATCGGTATATTCTCGGTATAAAATTCTGCAGTACCGAAGATGTCGTCTTCTAGTGATGACGATATTTTGGCGTGTTATTATGTTTATCGCCTACGTAAAAAAAGAAAACGTTATTGGCGTCATCCTTATATCGAAAATAATATTAATTGCCGATTTTTTGTTGCGGCTAAAGAACTTTCCCAAGATGACGAAATCCAAATCCTCTCTGTAACGTCCTTTCTCGAATATTCCGCCAATTTATAATTGTACAATGCAGGATACTTTTCAATTTCTAGTACTAAAACGACGTGAATATCTCGCTCCGCCATCTTGTTTGCACGACCTCGCGCGGTAAATGTCGAGCGGCGCCTGGACACGCATCCCGAGACGCGGTAAAACGAAACGATCCCTCCCCGCTCCCGCACACACCGCGCCTAAGGATCAATTTTCTGTGAATATAACAAATCCAAACCTGTTAATAAACAAGATCGTCAGCAAAAACTACGCACTACACGCGTAACTTTGTTACACTTTTCAATAGGCAGTAAATCGTGGACTTCTCATCAAATTCCCCTCACCTTTGTTGCCTTGCCTCCGTATGAGTCACAGTGTGTTGACCCACCCGAAGTCTTTCATACTGACATACTATCTATACGTCCGCGAAGGTAACAGTAAGACGCATCTGTGTGAGTGAGATGTGAGAATGAAAGGCCACCTCTTGGACGATCATGCGACCCTAGTACCTCGAAGTTTTGAGAGCTTTCGTTTTAACACTGGCGAGGACTTTTTTGGCTAATGTTCCAACTTTTGTCTTGCAGAATAACTTTTAAAGACAGCAATTTGGAATTTCGACTTTATAGCTAGAGTAAAGTTTTACACAAAGTGGTTTTTGCAAGACTTTTCAGCTAATGGTCTCTTAACTTTGCAGTTCAGAGTTTTGTATAAAAGCTTCAGTAACTTTTCGAGACTGCATAGTCATAATTGGAACTTACGCTCTCGTATTATGTGCCTTCTCTTCTGCTGATGCAAGGTCCGTTTGTATTCAAACTCTTCTCGGGTCAAGTCATAGTCCACGACGTTGTTAAAATGAGAGACTATTTAGAGCAAAACCATTTCACTTATTTAGAGACCAAATTTCGCCTCGCTAAGCGTAGTTTGCTTTGTTTATCGTAATAAGGGGTCAGCTCTTATCACTACAGTCACAGCTGCAAATGTCCAATAAACTTTAACCCTTTACTAATCTACGTATCGATTTTGCAACCCTTTTCTATCACCCTACCCACAACTCTAGATTAAAACTGGACCCTACTGGTGAGTCAAATGTTACAAAACCAGTTATGGTGACGTAGCGCACGCTATACCTATCACAAAACTATGACAATATGAGTCATTGTTCTCCTGCGATTTGGTGTATCTTGCTTAATTTGTAGGGCAAATATTTTCAGCCTCGACTAGTAAGAATTTAGGAATGTTTAAAAAGTCGTATAATATGTACCGTACACATAACATACAATGCGTAACTGTGTGGTGACGTACTCGTGCCGAAAGGAGGTAATTTTACTCAGCATTGCAAACTTTTACAATTAAATGAAATGAGAAAGCTTTGCTCAGAGTTACTTTACGAGATCGAATCGAAATTGGGGAGAGCCCCACATGAACCTAACTTATAGAGAAAGCGGTACCAAGCAAGGAATTAATAAGGCAAAGTGGCAGTGGGCAAGGCAAATATACGCAGAACTAATGGTCGATGAGTCGGTAAAGTTGCTGAATAATTAGGACATGCTTACAGGGTGGAAAAATTACCTGATGAAAACCGCTGGAACCGGCTTGATGCAAACCGCTTTTAAATCTATTAGTTAAGAGTTAGAGATAATAAATTATAGGTGTCGTAAAGGAGAGGTTAAAATCAATATTATGTTGGTCCAGCCTGGTTGGTTCGTGTAACGATGAACATTTCAACTCTATACCATATCATAAAACATAGATCTGGTGCTCAATGTATGCAAAACATTGATTTCATTTAACCAGGTTGAGCTGTCGGTACTATACTGACCTCTTAAAAGCTACAGCTACAGCTGAACATAGGTCTACCCACGAAGAATGATTGGGCCATAAACACCACGCTGGCCCAGTTCGAATAGTTGGATTCTCATAAGCCATCGAATTTCTTCTACATGCATATAATATGGTGGTTGCCTCACGTGGTTTTCCTTCACCGAAAAGTGTGAAATTCCGGGCATAAGTTCCAGAACTCGTTGGTACGGGACCGGGATTTCAGCCCACGATTGTAAAGCGTGTGTTACTACTACAAGACCACTATGGATTTTTAACTGAACTGTCGGTAACAGCTAGAAAAGATGTCTTTCTATGGTCTCTATTGGAAAAAAATATTCATGACGCAAACAGGTATCAGTATCAGCCGATTCCAAGTTAGTCAAACTTTTCACTTGCGTTCATTGCGCTAAAATGTTAGGATAGCATCAAGTTACGTTCAAGTTGCCAATACTAGAATTCCTCATGGAAAGGTATTACGTCAGACTCAATTAGTACCAATTATACAATGAATGAATGCTTATCATTTTTGTTGTAGCAGGTTAATTAATTAAATACCTACTTATAATTTATAAATTGCTTCTCTATTGTGTTACATTAAACAATAACTTGTAAAACAGGTTAAAAATAGCGATTTTATACTTTAAAAATAATGGAATTCCTCATTATATTTTCTAGACGATTGTGAATTGGCTCTATAAAAGATTACACAAAATTATGGATTATATTAACAACAGTGTTATTTAATTAAATACAATCTTATCATATCAATGTGACCGAAAACGATTTAAACAATAATCCTGATTTACTTAAATAAAAAAGTCTGGAACTATTCAAATTGAAGCTCCTCCTTATCAAAGTTCATTAAAATCTACCACGTAACCACATAATCAGCCACGTAACTACACAAAACTATAACACTACATTTTTTAGGGTTCCGTTTCCAAAGGGTAAAAACCTATTACTAAGACTCCGCTGTCCTTCCTTCTGTGTGTCTGTCTGTCACCAGGCTGGTTCTCATGAACGGTGACAGCTAGAACGTTGAAACTTTCACAGTTGACGTATTTCTGTTGCCGCTATAACAACAAATATTAAAACCAGAAAAAAAAATAAGGGGGGCGCCCATACAACAAACCTAATTTTTAGCCGTTTTTCGCTCGATATTAATAACAGTGACAGGTAGATGTTTGATTCACAGAATATTTAGTTAAATATTAAAAATAAGTAAATACGAGTAATTAATTTAAAATAAATATATCGCTGACAGGTGACAATAAATTAAGGGGGGCTCCCATACAAGAAACGTGTTTTTATCGCTCGAAATTAATAACGGCAAAAGGAAGATGCTTGAAATATTCACAGAATTTTAAGTTAAATATTGGCTTCATAAATAAATCATTAAAATAAATATACTAAGGGGGCTTCCATACGGTACGGAACTCTTCGTGCGCGAGTCAGACTCGCACTTGGGCGATTATTAGACAAGCTACCCATTCGGCACATAACAAAAGACGTAAAACATCAGAAGCCCTACGTGACCTAATGGCTCTTTCGTGGTTTCGCCCCACAAGCTATTCGGCCCGCGGGGCGAATCAACGAAGCCTCTTTTTGAATGCCCTCTTTCGCCCCGTGGGGCGAAACGCCGAGAACGATAAAAGAAGAGGCCGTTTCGGTCCACGTTGATAAAGATCAATTTCCCGCATCAGTATTACGTATTTCTTATGGTACAGCCACGCATAAAATTACATGAGATAAAATAAAAATCCCATTACAAGTAATCAACATAAATGTAACGCTATAAAAAAACTAAACAAGAAAAAACAAACTACCCAAAAACTTATTATATTGATATAACAGACATTATGAGCTGAGGGCTTAAGTAAAATTGAATATTGTTTGGTAGTAGGCGGGGCCCATTGCCAAACTATAAATTGTAAGAAAATTAACAGGTGTGGGACCTGTTACCCGTACTATGTAACATTTTCGATATTCATTTTATTCATAAAAAAAATATTACACGTCATTACACAATGAATAGATTCAAAATTGCAGCTAAGTAGGTACATTGATAACAAATAAATATTCACATTAACTACCTACTACATCATTATGTTTACAACCACATATTATAATTAAAATGTCAAAAAAAATAAAATTAAAATAAATTACACCAATGAAGTATGTCCTTGTAATGAATGAAAACATTAATAAAACATGTCTTAAAAAATACAAAAATAACAAAAACATTACATCATTGTAAATGAATCAAATTGATAGAATTAATTCTTAACCAATACATGTTTCACTAATTGTGAACATTTAAACATATCGAAATCATGAAATGCTTCCTCGATAAGCCAGCGTTTCAGGCGGGCTTTGAAAGAACCTATGCCAGAACCGTTCCGTACTGCAGCACTGACTGCACGGTCGCGAAATAGCAACATCGGACCACTTCCGAGATAATATGGTTATTTTCCCAAATCTCTTGTGATTGTATTAGCTAGGACTAAAGGGTAGTTCTAACATTTCGAGCAAATCACATGTTCGAAAAAAAAAACATGTATCAATAGCTAAATGAAATCCAAATATTTTTATATGGTGTGTTACGTATATGGGACTATAGGTATACTTTGCATCTTTATTTTTTTATATTAATTTAGTATTCAATTTATTAAAAATATTAACTTGCCAAAAATTCATTACCACCGTCGTCCATAACCTAAACGTATAGATTTGAGAGCAAATAACTAATCTATTAGATGTACCGCATAAATTTCATCCTCTTATTTAGTTGAAATACTTATTTAGGAAGAAAACTGACGCTTTAAACTGGCATTAAATTTGGTATTTACTATCAAAGTAAAGCAAAATATTTTTGTACAAAAAAATTCATTACCTATCATAAATTCTTTATGCAACAAAAAACAGCCTATAGATATGAGAAATAAATAAAGCAATTTGAGATTTTTTCTAGCTTTAAAAAGAATTACACTGAACAACTAGTGCTCGCACTGTATAAAGGCTGCAAAAAGAGGTTGCATATGCAACGACAGCCTCTTTGCCATGGATGGATTAAGCACCGGCCGTGAAGGAAAAAAAAAGGATAGTGCGTGACAAGCCCCGCATTTATCGAGGGTTTCGTACAAATTCCGAAAATTGCATGAATTCTGGAACTACGAGCAAAGAATATATAATAATACTACGTATAGAACGGCCACTCGTTACCCTCCACCCGTTTGAGTCTTCCTCACTTCCACCCCGCGTCTACGAACCGCATCGTGCACTCTGCGCGCGGGCTGCACTGGTCGGTGGATTTTCTAATAAAAACTACCTAGACTGTGACAATAGGGAAGACTTGTACGGTGTATGGTTGAATATCAATGATACGTAACAAAACAAGAAATTTTAATGTTTCTTTATGGATAAATAATAGGAACTTATTTTACATTATTTGGTAACATCCTCTTGAAATTATCTTACAAAAGAAGTAGATAGGTTACTTTTTGTTAATATGCTTCCAAATTAAGTAATTGTTATATTATTTTAAGCACTAGATTAATATTAATTTTTGCTAATTAAGTACGCAACTGTCTCACTCCCGCGGCATGACGTCACGATGTGGTGATCGCTGACAGCCATAGACGTTTCGCACACAAATGCGCGTGTAGCGACCGTGCGTATGTGTGTTGTCTGTGAGTAAGTACTGTGTAGGTGTGCGTAAGACAGCAGATTTTGTATGAAAAATCGCGGAGTGTCCGGGCTGTGCTACGAGTAAGTTGCTTAACAACGGAATTTGTGATTTCGGACTCATAGAATGATGCCCTTGATATAATGCAATTGTTTTTTTTCCATTAACTACTTTTCTACTTAAATGTACAGATAAAAAAGTGAATCGCGGGGCGAATCAACGAAGCCTCTTTTTGAAGGCCCTCTTTCGCCCCGCATTGTTTGGAGCGGGGCGAAAGAGGGCATTCAAAAAGAGGCTTCGTTGATTCGCCCCGCGGACCGAACAGCTTGTGGGGCGAAAGCACGAAAGAGCCGACCTAATACTACACTCATCATCCTGACACAGATTTTAAATCTCAATTTGGCTCAAAATTACACGAGAAAATCGCCCTTCGCATTAATATGATTAATAGAGAATTTAAACAAATTGACCCACTTAATTCCGTCCTTCGAGTTGGTCCGTTGATATTATTTCCGTATCAATACTTTTACAACATTGTTTATCTGATAGTGGAACCTATTATTATCTAAGGCCGCGATGAGTTGACTTCCAAGGAATATATTGTTATTTATAGTTTTATTCTAACACGTGTGTTACAACTATGAATGGTCGTTGCGGGAATCGGGATGATTTATTTACTGAATGTACGTAGTACATTTATCATTAGTAAGTAGAATAAGTTACGTGCGTCGGGATGAGTAAGGCTACTATAGTCTGACCGTTTAACTGAGTCCTCGCCTGCGCGGTACAGAGGCGCGGGGGTAGACGACAAAGGGGACTGAGACAGGTGCGAGCGGCGGGTCCCCGCCGCTCGCACCTGTCTCAGTCCGGCGGGTCCCCGCCGCTCGCACCTGTCTCAGTCCCCTTTGTCGTCTACCCCCGCGCCTCTGTACCGCGCAGGCGAGGACTCAGTTAAACGGTTAGACTATAGGACTTTTATGACGGTAGTTGAGTCCTGAAATAATGAAAATATATCATCGAGGTGTTTCACATTTTGTCCAAAATTAATCATACTTTTGTATGTAGGTAATGTGTGCAAATCTTTCAGCGAAAATTCCTCATAAATGGTTAGTTATGAGTATTGTATAGTTCTTGAGCAGGTACATTTTCAGCGTTGCACTGACGAAACTAGTCCTGGTCACTTGATGCGAACTTATAAAATAACTTCATCTTATGCTATGATTTTAAAGTCTTCGTCAATTTTTCGACCCTCTGAGGATAACGCCCTCTGAATGGACACTGCTGCACAGCCCTCGAAACTTTTTAGATCATCCTTTAAAAAGCATAGAAGTTTTCAACAAACAATTGACTTATACTTTAAAAACAAACTCTCCCAGGCCAGACATATGTAAAGTTCTCGTATGGGCCGATCCATAGCATAATAGTCTATGAACGAATAAAACCACAGTGATTACCCCTTTTACTTTTAGTCACTTTTACCACATAATTTGGTATTTATTACATCCAACTTTCTTCATTACTTTCCCGACCACAGCTTAGGTAAATGCGGTTAGAAAACCAATGATTCATTCGATTGTTCCCAAGAAATATTTGTACGCTGTGTAAATAAGTTATTTGAACATTTTCGAGATACATTAATTAGTGAGTAAACGGTTTCGATTTCTGTAAATGGAGTGCTTATTCACTCCTTCTGACGTTAAACGTTTGTAGTATTTTTCTGTGAATGTGTAGTACTTACCTACAACTTGTAATGTTGATCTAAAGTGTTTCTTATTTCTTTGTGGAATATTTCAGCAGGTCTACGGCAGGCTATATACCGACTACTACCGAAGTTTTCATGTATCATTTAACTTACACAAACCTTAACAGCAATCCAATGAAGTAATAATGTGGGATAAATGGGATCCTCTGCAATTTATGGGTAGATGAGTAAGAACGCAATTTCGCGCAATAAACCGCAAATAAAGTACAATGTATTTATTTCGGTACTTTATTAAAAAGTCTGATTTCAGGATTTATCTTTAAAAGTTGAAGGCTTTTTGTCCCAGTTACGACTAGCCAAATCATTGCTATTCCAATGCCATGATATGAGAGTTGATTGCATTGTGAATGTTAGTTTCAAATATGGAATAAGCTGTTTCAGCCAAGTCTCAAGTCCGTACACCTTTTTAAATCAATAATTGCTTATTTCAATCTGGTACACACGCCAACATGATGGGGCCAACACTTATCCGTAGATAAATCGACAGCGCTCATTAATATTCAGATTTCTCGCCGAACGTGCTAATTTGCTTTCGAAGCAATTAAACCAGTAAGTGAACAATGAAATTACTGTTACGATAAGGACTGCAGATAAAGCGTCAGCTGATAACCGTTCGAGGAATTTGAGACGAGCTCGGACTGCTGTGATAATGCTACCGGCCTTGTTGATTTTCCGGCCGTTTGGTACCTAACTGTACAGCTAAGTATCTACTAGTGGCAGTACAACTGGAGACGCGATTCTCAGCCTGAGGCACGTCTCCACTAGAGGCACTCGGCCGAGCTCGAGCGGTTGATTCGACCCGAGGCAGCATAACTGGAGCCCCATCATCACCCTGAAGCACGCCTTGCAGAGTGAAAAGAAGAAGAAAAGTTGCCTCCGAGGCTACTCGGCCTGAGGCTACTCAAAACGATATCTTATAACTGTCTTACGAGGCAGCATAACTGGAGCCCCAACATCACCCTGAAGTACGCCTCGCTGAGAGAAAAGTGGAAGAAAAGTTGCCTCAGTTTGCCTTAAGTCGAGGCTACTCGGCCTGAGGCTACTCAAATGGGTACCTTATAACTGTCTTAATCGTCTATAGCGGAAAGCCATAACCAGATTTTACTTATTTTTATTAAAGTTGTTCCAATGTCGGGAGCACTACAATACGCTTCACACTCCTAGTTCTCAGTATAATTAAATCATTAGAACGGCTAAACGTATGCGTAAATGGTCACGAGACCGAGTTAGAGCAGGAACGATCATTGGTATTTTATGCTTGTGCGAATGGGAGAGCAAGCTTATTGGTTGCATAAATTAGCAAAGCTGTGGGGGGTTTCGTCAGGAAGTCTTTGCAAAAATCCTTAACACCACAAGCCTGTTGGTGGTCTTAATCGTAAACCAAATCATCACGGTTCCATAATTCACAAATATTATGGTATTTAATCATAATGAAAGTTAATCAACCGTGGACTCCGTAAACCTTGGTATTTATGAATTGATCATCGTAACCGAGTAATAAAGCATTTACAGCCCACGGGATATTAATAGATTAGAATTGCTTGTTGCGGCATAGAACAAATCAATTTTAAATCTTTACATTATACGTACTTACGTATTATATCCAATGTAATGATGGATTAGTCTTTAACGCCGATGGACAAGACAAGGCAAGAGTCTCATTGTTATCGTATCAACCGTAGGACTTTGGTCTTCTGCTAGAGTCACACGAGAACATAAAAATATGGCATCAAAATCCGCCAGTAGTATAAAAAGTGAACTCAAAGGACATAATATTTACATATTATACCGGGGCTCTTGGGCCCAGGCACTATTCATTCAATGTCAACCCTTGGGTTGATATTGAATAGTGCCATCTCCCATCACCCTTAGTGTTTCTATATAATCGGCCAAGTACGAGTCGCGCACGGAGTGTTCCGTACTGTATGGGAGGCCCCCTTATATATTTATTTTATTTTAATTTTATTATTTACCTACTATTGAAGAAAATATACAACTACTTAAATATTCTGTAAAAATTTCAAGCATCTACCTGTTCCAATTTTTAATATAGAGCGAAAAACGGCTAAACAATCAGGTTTGCTGTATGGGAGCCTCCCTTAATCATTAAAGGCCGCTGCATACGTGACGGGTTTTTTCACGTACGGGACGGGACGGGACGGAACGGGAAATTTTAAAAATATCGTTTCATACAAAATGTATATGGAAGCGCATATGTCACGGAGACACGTACGGGACGGGAACGTGGCACCGACGGGGCGGGAAAAATATCGTCGCCAACGATGTTTAGCCCGTCCCGTCCGGCACGTGCCCCGTCCCGTCCGTGTTTCCGCTACGTATGCACAGTCACTCCGTTCGTTCCGGAGAGAAAAGTAGTGTTGTACGTTTGCATCACCGTCGAAAATGGACGACGAAAAACTAATCAAGTGTGTACGGTCACACATCCAGCTTTTTACCTTTATAATTTAGCTAACTCAAAGTATTTTTTCAATTTTAGGGTTCCGTACCCAAAGGGAAAAACGGGACCCTATTACTAAGACTTCGATGTCTGTCTGTCTGTCTGTCTGTCACCGGGCTGTATCTCATGAACCATGATAGCTAGGCAGCTGAAATTTTCACAGATGATGTATTTCTGTTGCCGCTATAACAACAAATACTAAAAAGAAAATAAAATATATATTTTCCTTGCCCGAGTCCGACTCGTACTTGGCCGATTATTTAGTTTGTTATATGTTGACATTGTTGTTAGTATTTTGTGAGCAATAATTAATATTAATGCATTGTAGACATATTTTTGTGTTTAATTAACTATAGAATTGTAATTCTATCATATTAACGTAATTGTAATTAATTGAATTGATTGTCTTATTAAATGATAAATAATTGTCTTTTTACAAGGTAAAAAGAACGAATGATATTTGTAGAATATTCAAGACGCGATCTTTTTAACTGAATATATATAACTTGTGACAGAATGTAATGAATAAAGTGATTATAATTATTATTTAGAGTTCAAGCATTATCTGTGGCATAAAATTGCATTCGAATTATCACTCACTGGAGACGGTAATCATTTATTGCATTGCAATTAAAGCCAATTGTTAAAATGAAAAATCCATCTTTCCTGTTTCACAACACTAGCACGTTAGATCCGAATTTACGTTACGGTACGTATGCATTAAGAACACGTTCCCGTCTCGAACGGGGCAGCCACGCCCCTTTCCCGTTCACGTCCCGTCCGAGGTATTTTCTAGTTACGTATGCAGCGGCCTTAATTTTATTCTGTTTTTAGTTACAGCCTGGAGACAGATGGACAGCGGAGTCTTAGTAATAGGGTCCCGTTTTTACCCTTTGGGTACGGAACCCTAATAAAAAATTAAGGGAAAATATTTTAGTCTAGAGCAATACATGTGCTCTAGACTAATGGATTCATAACGATGGATGTACTTAATGACTCCCTAAAATATTATCAGGAAAGCCAGGATAAGAGAAGAAATTCATTTTGACCACTGTTAATTTGTGTCCCTGTTAATTTGTCTCTTCCAAAGTTTCTAAGGAAAGAAAAGGCAACAAAAGCTTTATAAATAGCAACACAACCACTTACTGTACTGTACTGTATCAGCCTTTTTAATAGTCCACTGCAGGACGTAGGCCTACCCACGAAGGGTGATTGGGCCATATCCACCACGCTGGCCCAGTGCGGGTTGGTGGATTCACATACGCCATCGAATTTCTTCTACGGACATATGCAGGTTGCCTCACGATGTTTTCCTTCACCGAAAAGCCAGTGGTGTGAAATTCCGTACATAAATTCCAAAGAACTCATTGGTACGGGACTGGGATTGAACCCACGACCTCACGATTGTAAGGCGGGCATCACTACCTCTAGACCACCACGGCCCCACAACCACTTAATGCGATGTAACCTTTAATTTATGAGCTTTAATTAAATGAGACGAATGTACTAGCGGTTTCCTAAACACCGCATAGTCCGCATACATAGCTCCAATTGATCTTTTGTAATTCGATAGAATAGACAGACGCTCAAGTTAGACGTCCACTTTAAATGCCAAATGACAAACGTGAGGTAACGTTACTTAGCGTTTCGAATTGACCATTTTATCTGCGAGTTCTCGGTCATTGCCATTTCATATCTATACCGACCATTGTAGTCAGATCTCCGAGAGGTCATTCTCTCAAGTGTCTGTCACTTGAAGATCAATAAGCGTTGAGAGCGGGAGGGGTCTACGAAAGCTGGTGGTTCAGGTTTCTGCGAAAATTCTATAGGTGTTAACTGCTTCTAAGTTCAGGGTAAGCATGAGGAAGCAAGTATGCCACAACAAAGCGTTTGAAAGCTGAAAAAGAGGCATAAATAACAAATTTCTTAGAAAATCCAAAGCGACTGAGCCAAAGTCACAATTGGCTTCGTGATGCGTTGAAGCCTGCGAGATCTAGGCGTCTATTTAAACCAACTTATTCGGATAGGGAAGCCACGATCGCATGAATAGAACTAGTTTGACAACGGTTTGTGGCAAACTTTTAGTTCCATATTCTGGCCAAGTGTAAAAATAAGTTTGTTCTCGAGTCCGACGCTAGCCAGGCGAATATAGCTTAGATAATGCGAGCCTTTATGGACCTAACGGCTTACGTCATATGGTTGAAACGTGGAGAATACGGACCGCATTCCACGCCAAGGTCGGTGCCCAGTACCCAGCAGAATGCCGAGTATAAGGTAGCAAACACATTAAGGTATAGGTACACATATTATGTTTATTCTAGAGGACAAAGTAGTGTATACTTATAGTTGCTTGAAAGAAAGATGACCAAACAAACATTAGCAACTAAAGTAGTTTGTTTGAAGGCCACGGTCACTTCAAAGAGGCCTAAACAAAAACAACCCTAGTCAAACTCTATCTTAATTCTTCCTTGCCGAAATTTTTGGTAAAAGTTACGAGGTCTTTTCCCAGCACGATACCCAAGCTGCAAAAAAACCCAATAAGACGAAACGACCACCTTATAGGTAAGCAGAAGATGAAAATGTCTTTAAATACGGAGTTTTAGTTCCCATTCCCGCAGTTTTGGTTTTTAGTTTATTTACATATAAATTAGCAAATGAATGTTATTCTCGTTAGCTAATCCGTTGACAGATCTCATAAAATTTTGTAACTTAATTTGCTAAGCTCTGGTTCAGACTAGTCAACTTTTATAAGTAGGGATTACGTCAAAACTAACACCCACACGCTGGCATCGCTTGCTAGACAAATACGGGTGACAGTGTTTGCACAAATGGTCGGATAATGTTGCGAAAGACCATTAAAATATTCCATATTGTACCTACATTCGAGTTCTTTGCGTTAAAATATGTAAATCGAACTAGGGTCTTGTTTTGGGGTTAGAGGTAAAACTATATCCCACCTATCTATTATATTAGAGCCACATATACCTACCGCGCCTTCTCCATTGTCATTGCGAAGCATCGCGAACATTTTCTAGTCCTTGGGATATAAAATAATTCGGTACTTACCTTATCCTTACATCGTGAATACGTGGAAGTCTCATATTTGGTTCGTTTCGAACACGTTTCTGCTAGCTTAGCATACGACCACGAAACTACTCTTTCCGACGTGTGAAAAAATGACAGATATAACATACTTCACTGTAAGTAACTCTGTCTCGTTCTGATTCGTGACGTATAAAGAATCATTTCGTGGTGCATATACTAGCCCGGCAGGAGCCCAATTTTTGAAACGTTAGAATAATTTCTAACGTTCGCAAAAGATCGCATGCTATGCTCTCCCGTTCGCTAAAAATTTTCAATGCTCGCTCCTGCTCTTACTCGATTACGTGACCATTTACGCATACAGCCATTCTAATGATTCCCATAATTATACATAACTATATACTCAGATATATATGATACTATATATTCTGAGAGATGTAGCATGTTGAAAGATCTCTGTGCGATCCACACCCACAGGATGCTTTTCCGCTGATTTATAAAATTTTTGACGGTTCAAGCAAAAAAAAAAAAAAATGTGAACAGAATTACACTTTTAAGAGCAGGAAATGCACTGGCTACACCTCTAGTTTGATGTTGCGGTTGTTCATAAGCATTTTACCATGAGCCTGACAGCAACTGACTTGGCGGAAAGAGCAAGACCGCGCAGGAACACGAGGATGAAAGCCGTTTCTAACAGGTATTGTTCGGAAGACATACTGAGAGCTTAGGTCCGATAATGGACGTCCTACGGCTGATAAGATGACGATGAGAAATTAGTAAAATTGAGGTTCATTCACTCATTTCGTGTCAAGGGCTAGACTTTTTTCTTAGATTGTTTTTTTTTTTACCTATATTATGGTAATTCTGACAGTATATACAATATTTTCATGGGTTTATGGATTTTAGATATTTTGGGACCAGTATCTGGCGACCTCTACCGCGTCCTCGGTAGCCAGGTTCAGGTCTATTTGTGTGTATTGTTATGGACAAAGCGGGCAGGCCAAAAGGTGTGCTATGGTTTGAACGGCAGCACATGCACACTGTTCTTGATCTGAAAAGCCCCACCTGACCATGTTCTCTTTGCTGCAAAGAAAATTGAGGTAACGAAGAATCTTCAATCAGATCCTTCAACAACTTTTACAAGGCGAATAAATATAGGTACTCAACGCGTAAATCAAATCGGAGATCGACATTTGCTGATATTAGTATGACGAATTTAAAAGCAAACTTCCACTCAGACAAATCTTAATGCCAACCCAAATAAGGAAAGCGGACAAAGCAATTAGTTTTCTGTGTACGAGTGCATTAATCTCGATATGTTTAAGGTAACGGTGAGACTGGTCCGCAACTGGCTGACCTCGTGGGCCATTACTCATTTTTGGAGCCAAGCGGAAACTCTGCGACCTCTGAAGGTCAAAACACGAGAATAAAGTCAAAAAACTTAAAACGCGTCATTAATATCCGTATCTACAGAAAGTGCGAGTCTTTCTAAAGGATCACAGATCTCGGAAAGTCTCGATCTCGTAAAATTTTGCTGGAAGTCGTCGAGATAGGTGTAGAACCATATTAAGTATAATATGAATTGAAATCTATCAGATTCACTAACATTGATAGATACACACAGTACACTCAGCTCTACATTTTTGACCCACGAAAAAACGGTGGAGGTACCCAAATCAACGCGTGTATATTTTATTTTATGTATAACCAGGCATAACTTTTTACAGAGTGGTTCAATTACGATAATTCTTTTTTTATTGTAAAGGGTATACTTCGAAGAAGTTCCCATTTATTTTTTCGAAATCGTCTGAGCCATTTTTGATAAATCAATAATATTGTGTAAATTGCTACATCGATCCGTGCGAACTATTCGCGAATTCTGTACACGGCTGTAGTCGGTCAAGCCTTTTTTTTTTAAAAACATTTAAGTCCATAAAGATTCTTCAGTGTTATGTAAGAATCCTCGAAAGACTGCCTCGGTGGCTCAGTGGTTAGTGATCCTAACTTCTGGGTCAGAGAGGCGTGGGTTCGATCCCCACCCAGGGCAAATATTTATGTGATGAACATAAGTGTTTGCTCTGTGTCTGGGTGTTATTTAGTTACTATTTATATAAGTATGTATTTAAAAATAAGTATATGTAGTATATCAGTCTCTGGCAGCCATATCACAAGCTATGCTTAGTTTGGGGTCAGAGGCCGTGTGTAAGATGTCCCCAAATATTATTTATTTATTTATTATTTAATCACGAGCAAGGACTAAGTATGTTAGTGTTATCACTGCAGATCATTAATGTTAAGTGTAAGGCGACACTCACGACATCGTAAACTCGTAATAGGCACTCAGCATTCTATGAGCCTTGCTTTACGCAACACGACAAGACTTCAAGTATCTATAGTCTGACCGTTTAACTGAGAACCTCGCGAGACAGGGACAGAGACAGGTGCGAGCGGCGGGTCCCCGCCGCTCGCCGCTGTTTACTTGTTTGTTTCTCAGTTAAACGGTCAGACTATAGGTAGCTGGGTGGGTTATAAACACTTTGAACATTTTTAATTTATTACTGCTTATTACATGATTCAGAGGATGAAACCCCCTGAAAAGGCAAACTTTGTGACTCAAAAATTCTTAGGACCAGGTTCAAGTTCCATTCTTATTCGGTATGGGGGCGTTAGGCCCTGCACTGTCGTCCCGAAAGGGGTGTTTCTTGCGATTCCCCCCTCCAGCGTCTACCCGAGCTAGCGCAAGATCCTTCTGCGGAGCAGTTTCGAAAGACCTGATAGCCATAATGATAGCCAACCACCAGAAAGCATAACGAGAACTGAGTCTTGCGGGGCGAAACGCCGAATTTCCTACTTTTTCATAGTTGAATGAAATGTAGAACCGACCTACGTACTTAATACACCGATGAAGATGATCACAGCTAGTATATCTTACTTATTTACAACTGTGCGCTACCTTAGCTCGGATGACACGTTAAATTGTAGCTTTTTGTGGTTTTAACCGTTTAGCCATGTAAGAGGCCCTCAGGTGGCTTAAAAACTCTGACAACTTATTCAAACTTTCTTTTTACCTCAATATAAAACGGGTGACGCTGCGTTTGTTAGTTAGAAGGTACGCACCGTACGGTATAAATGGATTAAAATGTAGGACACAAACAACATCCATACAGATCATATATCTCTATGATCTGTATAGATGATCACGATTAGTAGATACCTATACGAGTCATGTACCTAGCAAACATTTCTTGATTAACAAGCCTGACTCAGTTCATTGTTTCTAAATGGTTTCCCTATACCCAATAACAGTAAAATCGTTGTGGCTAGACAGCCGCCAGCCGATATAAATTGGATAATAGTGTTTACTTGTTGTTTGTGTCCTACATTTTAATCCATTTATACCGTACGGTGCGTACCTTCTAACTAACAAACGCACCGTCACCCGTTTTATATTGAGGTAAAAAGCAAGTGTGAATAAGTTGTCAGAGTTTTTAAGCCACTTGAGGGCTTCTGACATGGCTAAACGGTTAAAACCACAAAAACCTACAATTTAACTTGTCATCCGAGCTAAGGTAGCGCACAGTTGTAAATGACACCCGCGTTCACCCATCCGAAGACTCGGGACCGTAAATTCGGGAAGAACAAACAAGATGACATGGTTTGATAATTTACAGGGAACCTTTTATTTTTTCCGGGATTACAAGTAGCATGTGACACTTTCCTACTTAGGTTTAAAGATATTTATTCTAAATTTAAGATATCACATCGCTTCCATGAGAACACAACTAAATATAAGTCTAAAACTCTAAAACAAAGAATAAGTCGTCGCTGAGAAAACAATTTTTAAATAATACATAATGTAACTACTTTTAAAAACAAGTGATACCTACATGATAACAAACATACATATATATGACAGATTTTACTTATAGGTTAAAACTATGAATTGTCGGCTAATCACTTGTTTTCCTTGGTGCAGTTGGATAGTACAGTTGACCGGACCACGTTTAAACAAAATTAACAGTCGTACAGTTAGCCGGACTAGGCTTTGTTTTCTATTAACCGTGGTACAGTTAACTGGACCACGGAAAACAGTATTAATAATCTTTAATGGGATCTATTATATTTTTGCTCAAAAGAAGCCAAAAAATTAATTCCTAAGATAAAAAAAAATTTTTTTGACGCAACTTACAAAAGCTGTTCTCCACCATTTAAACGGTTATTCAGTATTCAAGGTGATATTGGTAGTTCGGCCGAAACTACAAATGTACTTCCCCTACTATATGTGTTAATATGCGATAAAAAAGAAACTAGTTATGATATAATATTTTATTTGATTAAAACAATAGCAAAATGGAATACCTTAAAATTGCACTGTGACTACGAAGTAGCTGCCATAAATTCAATTAGAAGAATATTCCCGGAAGTAGTAGTGATCGGGTGCTATTACCATTGGTCACAATGTGTATGGCGAAAGGCCAAGAGTCTAGGACACACTAAAATGAGAGTGGAGAGGCGAATTATTTCCTTGTGTGCTGCTTTACCACTTGCCGAAGGAGACCATAACTGAGGCATGGCAATATATTAAAGGAGAAGCCCTATCCGATATGGATAAATACTTTAATTACTTTGAAAAGTACTGGATATATGGTAAATTATGCGAATTTATTAGTGTGTCCGGTCTAAACGCGACCGGACCAATAATACAGTCGAGGGGTGGAATTCAAAGTTAAATCGCACACTAAATAAGAATTCAGTTAATATATTGCGACTACTAAACTCTTTACATGTTAGTCATAAAGAAATGCAAATAAGAGTTACAAAATTCCAAATTAAAAAAATATCTCGGAAACGTCAACTAGAGCACATAATGAGAGATGATGCCATAAGACAGGTTCAGTTACAACTCATAAACAGAGAAATCACATTGGGCCATGCCTTGGAAAAGCTTCGCTAGTAATTGATGGATTTATTTTTATTTTTTTTAATTTCGTGGATTGAAAGTGTTAAGTTTTTTTTTGAGCAAGTACAAAATACAAAATACGAAAATCCTTTCAATGATGTGTTGATTGGAGTCTCCTTATAAGGCTCGAGAGCTGTGGTCCAGTTAACTGTACCACGGTTAATAGAAAACAAAGCCTAGTCCGGCTAACTGTACGACTGTTAATTTTGTTTAAACGTGGTCCGGTCAACTGTACTACCCAACTGCACCAAGGAAAACAAGTGGCAATAATGTACTCGGCAAGTTTCTTTTTAAATACATTAAACGAAGTAGTATTTTTTATATCCGAGGGTATGTTATTGCAAAGGCTTTTAAACTATATCCATGCAAAAAATACAATCCTGAATCCGTAGCTCTGTTTCTGCGTGAAAGAGTACAGGTCGCGGCATATAAGTCTAGCGCTGAGCGTGTAGAGGGGGTGGCTGCGCATGACTTTAGTATGGTGGTCAACATGCGCAGCCATCCCCTCCACAGTACCCTCAGCGCTAGACTTACGTGCCGCTACTTGTAACACACGAAACCAAGAAACACAATTTTTTGATTTATTATACAGAATGAATAGCGCGTTGATGACTTGACAGTACCTGTCCAGTGATTTTAGTCGAGATGAATTTTGCTTAGTTTGCTGGTGGGTCATGCGGTTATTGAGTCAGCAGAAAATGATGAAATGAAGTAGAATGTGCTCGAATGGTCATTCATCACGTATGGCACGTACAGAATTGGTAGGAAAACACCTATTTAACGTAAAGGTCGCTACTAACGTAGGTCGGAATGAATGTGGATGATGCTTGTTTACGCAAAAACCAAAATTGGCGATTTAGCGACTATTTGCTAGAAAATACGACTCTTCTTTGACTTACCGCACGGCTTATGATCGGTAGCGGGGTGGCGAGCGGCAGGAAACTAATGTACTACGAGCTCCTAGCGCTCGTAGACCCCGCGGCCGCTGCCGCTAAGTCTGAACTGTTGTCAAACGCAAGCCAATGCGAAATAAAAAAAGAACTCGTGGCCTAAGAAGCGTCTAAATACGTTTTTGAGAGTTTTTTTAGCCTTTTAGTTAGTCAACTTGAAACTGAAAATCTGAGGTTTAATTCAAAGATTTTTTCGTTTTGTCCTTGATTATTTATAAGTGTGGCGGCTTCGAGCAAATATCTATAGAGTCACAATCGTGCAAAAAAGTGTCCGAGCCAAAACTCTGCCCAAGCTACGAAGTGGGCAAACTAACGTAAGGCGATTGCAAGCCGACTACAACGCCACGCGATGCCAAAGTGCTCGCTTACAAGCACTAATTAGGTGACATAACGTCGAGATTCGGGAAAACAGATCATTGTCAATTATATAATGTTAATATCTAAATCGGTAGGTATGTATGACGGCGCTCGGACGTTTATTTACTACATTCACTTATGGACCATGGCTCTGTAGATAGGTATTTGCTCTAAGTGTGGCGGTCACTCATCCAAGGACAGACTTACAAGTATTATATTAATACAAAGTTCTCACAAGCTTCATGCATTTCCTTATCAGACCACAAGGCAATGTACAATGAGAGTTAAAAATAGCACACATTATGCCTAGCTGTCTACATTATGATAAACAAATGTATTTTCTGCCTGAGTGTAGGAAGGACAAAATAAGCACACTGGCTGACCATGGCCATAATAATAACACGAAATAACTAATATTGAAAACGATGTGAACTGAAACTACATGTATTAATTTGTAATATGGTACACAAGGGTTTTTTTGCAGTAACCCAATTTGTAAGGTCGACATTACGCCGAAATGGAGCGAAAGTAGCGATTTTGCTATGATCTCTGTACTTCAAAATTACTGAATGTACAACAATTTTTTTTTATGAGACGTCAGAGAGTATAACTCATAAGAACACAGAACTTATAAAGTACCTACATAAATCATACAGTAAAACAGCAAATTTGCACAATATTGACCTAATTTACTAAAATTGTTGAGATGAATAAATGATAAAACAAAACGGTCATGGTTTGGCCCTTTGAACCTGACTTTTAACGTCTTTAAAGTCATTCAGAAAATCGGCATTACACGGACAATCTATTTGGTCATTCAACAGCATGTCTGAGGTCTAATCATGTCAAGGAGACAGAACACATACAAGTTTCGAATACGTAAGCATGTGGTGTACAAAATTGCCTCATGGGTATTGGAAAATGATGCATAGCTTTGGTACGCATATGGATTTCTGTCATGACTAAGTTTACCTTTGGGAAATTAAAGTTATGAGCATGCGTGCTGTAGTTTTAGTAGGTTTCAGTAGCACAGTTTTGAATATGTTTTATATTTTGCATAGCAATTTTTTTAGTACAAGAAATAAATTGTATGAATAGTAGTTTAGTTTACTTTGCTTGCAGTGTCTAAGAAAAAATATACTTAATTAGAATTTTTGAAGGATAAGTCTAACTAAAATTATTACTTATCCGGAAGAGTTGTGGAACACACACAAATATTAAAAAAGCATAATACAGAACCTCCTTTTGGAAGTTTCTTAAAAAAGCAAAAACTTCTTAAGCATGAAATTGACAGTCTAATAAAGATATACATATTTTCCATTTTCAACACTGCCCCACTGCTAGACAAAGGTCTCTGCCATTTCCTCCCTGCTGCGATCTTTGGCAACTTTTGGCCAACCCCTTTTGAATGAGTTAAACTTGCATCAGTATTTTTAGACATTCCCTGGCTGTCTATCATCATACATTTATTATCATTAACAAAACTTTGACACCAAAGTTTATTTAAGTTTTTGAAATGAAGTCGTAATTTCAAAAGACCAGAAGATTACGTTCCAATTAGAAAATTTCTTCAATGTCATTAAACAGGAATTTTATAGCCATCAGTCTAATATTAGCATATTATTATCTAGCTTTATTGTTTGCATTAGTATGCACTCTTGCATAGGTTTTGCATCATAAATGAGATAGAAACTACGGTATTCCATGATGAATAATAGATTTATGAGTTGATGGATTTATTATTGTGGTTTTATAGTGAGTAAGCATGTTTAGTGTAAATTAATAAGTGGTATGGTAGCCCGTTATGTTCTAATGCCAGGAGCTACATTTTTACATGCTAGAAATAACTTCACATTTATTAACCAACTTCCAAAAAGGAGGAGGTTCTATGTTTGTATGCATGTTTTTTTTTGTGTATGTTCATCGTTTCGCCAATTGTGAACCAATTCAGAAATTATTTTTTAGTTCGAAAAATAAAATTCTCGAGATGGTTCAATTTCAATTTTATCAAAATAGGCATACTTAAGATGTTTATGAAACATGAGAGAACAATGTCTAAATTGTATACATCAATTCAAGCAAACCTTTCGAATTTTGTACACAATGGAAGTCGGTTTGCCATTTTTTGCAAAAATAATTATTTTATATTTTACGGGTGATGAAAAACGATTACATAAATTTAGTGTGTAGAAAAGTGACAGAGAGACAGAGTGCAGAAGCTAGTGGCGAATTTATATATTTGCTGCCAGTAGACTGTTGAATTTTAGACTCCATCACCAGTCACCACTGGTAGAAGCAAACATTTAAAGGAGCATCAGCAGACTGCTTTTATTGATTATGCTTGGTGGTGACCAGTATTAGAGGTCCCATAGCCACTGATGAATATGCCACTGGTGGTGATAGTCTTTGTCTTGCTCAAACCTGACTCATTTAAGCATCATTTTCTAATGACTATGTAATATTTGAGCATGTACCTACCTATGTTGGAATGTGAAGAGTATTGGCACAAAAATTAGGCGAGCATTTTAGATAGGTACGGACCTAGAAGATAACTTGTTAATGTTTGGATAAAATGTATGCTTCTATTTTAATATTTAAGGTCAGCTTATTACCATGTAAGTACTTAGATACTGTAGTTATCACAAACTTGGAATGAAGATATGATATCAGTTTCAATTTATTGAAGAAGGTAGGTATGTAGGCTTTTAAATGATAGATGATTGTGAATTGGTATTGATAACAAACATTTATGATTTTTTCAACAATCAAGGTCCTTTACTTATTACCTTCAAGGGTTTTAGTTCTTTGAACTTTATCAGAGGAGTTGATGAACTGACACCAATAAAAGTTAATGGCCAAGCTAATTATATTTCAATAAAAATTAGTTAATTATTTACGGACATTCCGTAGGCAAGAGAACAGATTTCTTAGTTTATACAAGGCGACGCGTAAGTACCTAGACATTTTTCTACACTAAATCATCCTAAAACAGACTGACGACTCGCGAAATAAGTAAGTACTTTAGCATTCTACGCACGCCGAAGTCCGCAAAACACCAGCGTTAAGAGGCTTTACTTGGGTATCCGCGACGGCGCAATACGGCGACTTAAAATCGCTGCCGGCAGCTTAAAACATATCAATAACTTGGTAAATACCTGTCCGAACTGCTCCCTGATCTCCACAATCTCTTCCTCCGTCAATTTACTATTATCTGCCATGATCACGCACAGGTAAATTCACAAAAACAATAATCACATCAACTGCAATGATGGTGATAAAAACTTTGTTTCACTGTACTCTTACACAAATGTAATAAATGCGAAGTATAAAATCACAGTATTTACACAAAATCACAATAAATTGAAGTAAAAAATACGCACTAAACAACAGGTTTGTAGCCACAACACAGTATAGTATTGACAAAATCAACGAATCAGTTCCAAACCGGCCACGCACAGCGGCATGCAAAACATGTAATGGAAAATGAAACGGAACGCAACGTAGGTAATCTTGCTATGCTTGGCGTTGGTTGGCTGGTGGTTGGCAGCGTATTACTGTGCTGCCAGATTTAAATTCAGTTTTACCCCGGACATTCATGTTAGTACCTACTCTGCTGATTTTTCTTCGATTGTACAGCCCAATAATAATGAATAATGAATGTGATTTATAACTTTTGCTTCTGACTTGGGGTGGCTTTGTGGCGAGCCGTCGGTGATTGTCGACACCGCGAATTCCTATTCCCTGGGGCTAAATGAGACCGCAACAGCTGAGAACCTAAGCTCCAGGGTAGAAGTGGTAAAGGGCATAACACCGCGAGTAGCGTCTAGTGAAAGCGCAACACACCTCTCGATACCCTAAGCCGTCCACACCAATTTTGCCCCTCCGGCGCCAACTTAAGGTAGCCTTTATTTGGCATTTCGTGGACGGCAAGTCACCACCCGCTACGAAATTTTGAAATAGGGCATATTTCCAGTCTTTTTATATGTCAACAACGCTATAGCCTAAGCCAACATTGAGAGGCCCTTTTTACAATTTGAAATATAAAAATAGCAGTAGGTATAAAAAGGATAGGTAGCGTTGCAGACAAACTATGGCATATTAAAAGACTTGAAATATTGAAACTGGGCAATTGTGGTGAAATATTAAATGTTATGTAAAATTGGACTATATAATGAGGTTCGGCACCCGCTATACCTATACAGGGTTATTTCTAATCAATTAGCATCCTTTTAAGGGCTTATTCTGTACATCAAAACTAACAACTTTTGTCAAAACTCAAAAAAAAATTTGTTGTTCTATAGAAAAATATCGTTCACGCGCGACAAAATGTTTGGAACAGCTGTTTTTTTGAGTTCTGACAAAAGTAGCAGAACAAAAGTTGGTAGTTTTGATGTACAGAATAAGCCCCTAAAAGGATGCTAAGTGATTAGAACTAACCCTGTATATGCCCTATTTTAAAATTTCGTAGCAGGTGGTGACATTATTATTACATCAATCCTAAAATAACATGTTTGCCTTGTATAGTTGAGAACGTGGGCGATCAAAATTTTCATTCTCATTCTCAAAGCTCATCTTTGCGCTTGACTGCCAAATCATGCCTATTACAATGACACAATTTTTGAAACGCCAAAAGCGTCCAAACAAATCCTAATTTCCCATAAAGTCATGGAAAGTTTATATTCTGGTAGCACTGAACTTTAATGTCAAAAAAGTGACATTGACAACAGTTTGGCTTTTGATTTTTTATTCAGTCTTGCTTGAGCTGTTAGCTTCTGTGGTTAGCTTGAACTACGTACCTACGCTAAAGGTTTTCATCATAGTTTTCATCACAGAGTTGTAATCGCTCTATGGTTTTCATCAGCAAGATTCAAGACTAAATACTAAATGAACTGACATTTCCGTTTATGTATAAATGTAATTAAATGCCATCTTGTGTGGAGTAGTAGTTTCTTATAGCGACATCTCATGACGAGTAGGAATAACAGCTGAAGTTTGAAATTAGGCTGCTATTGGTTATTTCTTATAGCGACATCTCATGGCAAGTAGGAATAACAGCTAGAGTTTAACCTCAGGCTGCTAATAGCTTAGAGGATCTAAACACGGTACGGAACCCTTGGCCAATTTTTATCTTCGTAGGCACTAAATAAAATGGTCCACAGAATAAAATTTAATGCATGTTAACTTGACAAGAAAATCAAACACTAGTATAAATAGATCCTCTAGGGATAATAGGGTTATTTAAATTTTTCAAAAAAATTCTAAATTCAAAAAGTAATTAGGTATTTACGAAAGCACATCAAGTTTTCGGAGGCTCTAGCTGCCAAACTGGGTGTAGGGAACCCGTGTTTTGGAAACTAGTTCCTACTCAAGGAACAATATTTTGTTGTGTACATATTTATTTACATTGAGCCATTCCGAAATTACAACTCTAATTATTATTTTGCTTAACAAAGTTTCATGACTATTCTGTCGCAATATTCACAAGAAAATATAAATTAAACGACAATCTTCTGCAGGGTTATTCTCAAGGCAGTGGAATCGAATACGGGAACGTTCCCGACACGAATTTCATTTCAGCGATTCTCGTTTCCGAATTCGAGATCGTTTGACATTTCAATTCGAGAACTCAGACTGCATCAGCTGATTTTTGTCGGAAAAGTTCTCGACAGCTAATTGCTCTCGGAAAGCATTCCGATAACTGTGAGTGCAACATAAAAAGTACTTTTTGAGGCCTTTTCAGCGGTTTTTTCCAGGTTTTTTATCAATAATGCTTTCCTTCTTGAAGCGTCGGCACCGGCGACTCGACCACGGGCCAAGTCGTCGTGCCCCATCATGTACCTATTCCAGCATTCTCTCCCGCTGTTCTAATGACACCCTTGTCCTCTAGGAATCATAGGGAACTATGATATTATTAGATGCTACAGTCACGATAATAAAATAATATGAATCCAAATAAGTTAAACAGGTAAAACTACTTTAACTAATTATACTCACTGTGTTCATTTTTATTATTTTAACTCAATTCAATTCTTGTTTTTTGGGTTTTGCGAGGTTGTTACACAATTTCAATATAAGTTTTCACAATTTCGCCAATATCTTTAACGCACGCAGGTAGGTAAACAAAAGAAAGGTATAGAAACGTAAACAAAAGTCAACTGCAACTGTGGAGTTTTGGCGGGAACGCGGAAAAATCATGTCGCCTCATTGTATTATTTTGTTAAACTTGTGTTTTTATTAGCGATAATTAGTGAAAAATTGTGGTATTTCGTTGATTATGAGCTGATTTACGTGCATGAGTGTTGGCAAGTGATATAATGTGACGTATCATGTTGTTCCGTGTTGTTACCAATACTCCATAGACGCCTCTAGTAAAGTTCCCACTGCTTTACTGAGGTATGACTTGAACTATGTTTGGAATTAACCGCGACTTTATTGGACTATGACGTGATTACGACAGTGACTATTTTGATGAAATATCAAAAAATATTAAAACTAAATACTTGACACTTGCAAATGTACAATTATGTGACGCCAAAACATAAAAAAAGAAGAAGACTGCAACTGAAAACTGGAAAGTCAAGAGTGACAATGACAGTTATAATCCACCATGTTTTTGTTTACGAAGTATGTTTCTGCAAAATGCAGTCGACGCAAGTAATCTTAAACGTCGCTTATGTGAAATATTCATAAGTTTATATATTCATAGACGTCTGCTTTATGTAAAAGATCATATACTTTGATAATTGATGGTAGTAATTGACTACAATTCCATACATTTAAATTTCTACCATAGTCTCTTTTTTCTACCAATACGAATCATTCTCTGTAAATGTTTCCTCGATTTAATGTCTACCTTGACTATGGTATTTCAATCGGAAAAACCCGAAGAATGCCGAAGTTCATTCCGAACGGATTCTAGAATGCAGTTTCACGGCTCCTTCGGAAGCGAATCCGTATCCGACGGAAAATGTAGATCTCGATTCGGAATTGTGAGTTCGGAAACGAGAATATGGCTGCTGGACAGATATGGAATTTTCTATAATTTCTGCCATCTAGCGGCGAGTAGATTGACTAATAAATCAAATACTTCCAATCTCGTGGGTCGCAGTGGAAATTCATCAAAATTGGTAATCATAATTCATTTTATGTTGCTGTCTTCAAGCCTAAACTCGCAAAAAATCAACTGTGCTATCAATGATTGTGCATAATATACATTTTGTTAAAACTTAATGAACTTTTTGTACAGAGCAGAAGACCTGATTTGTTTTCGTGATTTTAGGCTTGTTCCCGTATTTTAGTTACTATGGTTTGGTAATAACTATTAATTAGGTAGGTACCTACTATTAACTATCATCATCATACTTACTAGGATAGACTACCTACTGCTGGAGACAGGCCTCGCCTATGACGGCTTGAGTCCAGCGTGATCTTGCAGTCTTGTTTAAATCATGGATCCACTTTGTCGATGGACGTCTTACGCTGCGTGTACGTGGTCACCATTAGAGAACTTTACAGCCCTATCGGTCATACGTTCTACGAACTATGTGCCCTGCGCACTGCCACACTTCTACATGCTAATTAGCTGGACTTTTATGTCACTAACTTTGGTTCGTCTGCATTCTTCGCTATCGTGCTGCTGCCTGAATTGCAACCGTGCACAACATCAGATGCTGAAATCAAATGCAAATCGATTGTGAATAAATAGCAAGTTGTACTTGAGTTTGAGCAGCCTTGCTAGTGGAATATACCTATTCACTCTCAAACTATGGCAAATTTGGCAAAAAAGTCGTAGATTTTGCTAGGACCCTTTGATTAATGGATATAGACAGTAGAAATTGTGATTTTATGGCCCGAAAGTCGTTGAACACGGTAACTACAGCATTGGCAACATTGCCCCTAATTAAGAACCAACTTGCTCTTTTGAGGAAGTTAATTAGTTCATTAGAATATACATAAAAAAAAATATATTTATATTTAACTTTAATTTTTAATTAAGTAGGTATCTTTGAATTTGAACTTTACATTAAGACAATTAAAAAGAATACCTACTAAATACCAAGAAATCACTGAAAAACTGTCAACAAAATCTCATTGCGGCCCGCGTGTAGTTCGCCATTGAGCATATTTACGTCGCGAAAGTTCTAGTACCTTCTGGCAAATACCGCCACTGTTTATAAGCCGTGGCGCGCGCCTATCGGCATCAGTTGAAAATTAGCAATCCCGCGAGTAACTTGAAATTTCTAAGCGAAAACGTTCAGGAGCTTCGTCTACTGCGTTGTTTATGAGATAATTTTGAATTTTGAAGAATATTCGACGTGAAAATGTCTTTGTTACCGTTCCTGATGGACTACGATATCGAGCATCCCTCCTTCGGTCGCCCACGTCGGATTGTGGACCAGCATTTCGGCTTGGGTTTGACGCCTGATGATTTACTGTCCATCGCCGCCGGGCCACTAGCCACCAGGGAATACTACCGTCCTTGGCGTCACCTAGCAGCTGCAGCACGCGACGTCGGCTCCAGCATCAAGTCTGACCGCGACAAGTTTCAAGTGAACCTCGACGTGCAGCATTTTTCGCCTGAGGAAATCAGCGTGAAGACCGCAGATGGGTACATCGTCGTTGAAGGAAAGCACGAAGAAAAGAAGGACCAGCACGGGTACATTTCGCGGTCGTTTACGCGTCGATACGCATTGCCTGAAGGTTGCACGCCGGAGACTGTGGAATCCAAGTTGTCTTCAGATGGTGTTCTGACTGTTATTGCTCCGAGGAAAGTGCCCGCAGCCGTGGAAGGCCAGCGTGCGGTCCCTATAACACAAACTGGACCCGTTCGCAAGGACATCAAGGACCAGTCCAATGGAGACGCGCAGTGATTTGTTTTAGTTTGTTCGTAAATTTCGTATTTAATACTCACTGTATTTTTAGTACTTAGGCTCTGGAGTTCATTCCATTTTGCTTTATTGTGTAAGACTGATGATTAATTTAAGGTTTTCTAGGAGGCTAATAATAAATTAGTACCTACTTACTGCAATTATTTTCTGTTTTTTATTTTTACCTATGTTGCCTATCTAGTAGGTCCAAAATTGGTCGAAGACGCATGCTACAAACCTATGGACGCGTCTTCGATCAAGTTTGTCATATTTTCGTCAGAGGGATAAAAACCTACATAGGTATTCTATTCTACCTTCTATTTTAGGGCTCGTTCACATAGAACGTCCGTTTTACAGGTCCGTTTAAACGTAGGTATGCTGTTAGCGTATGTAGTTGTATGAGCGAGTACTCACAGAACACAGTATTCCTGTGATCCAGTAAACAAAATCGGCCAAGTGCGAGCTGGACTCGCGCACGAAGGGTTCCGTACCTCTTGCCTTTATTAATAGCGAGCAAAAAAGTCCTAAAAATGACGTTTGTTGAATGGGAGCCCCCCATTTTTATTTTATTCTGTTATAGCGGCAACAGAAATACATAATCTGTGAAAATTTCAGCTGCTTAGCTATCATGGTTCATGAGATACAGCCCGGTGACAGACAGACAGACGGACATCGAAGTCTTAGTAATAGGGTCCCGTTTTTACCCTTTGGGTACGGAACCCTAAAAAGGATCATGTAAAATCGGACGCTATGTGTACGCGCCCTCAGTTGGATAAAATCATAAACAATGTACGGTGCATGCTAGGTATCTATAAGTGCGCTGCGCAATACCCATCGGATCCAGACAGAAGCTCTCATAGCGCTGGTTGGTCCACGAGGATATTGCGCAGCTTGTAATTCTGAGTACCTACCTACCTAGGTAGATATGTTAGCGGCGCAAGGAGTTATTATTACTATCACTCCATAGTATAAAACAAAGTCGCTTTCTGCTGTCTGTCCCTATGTAGATATGCTTATATCTTTAAAACTAAGCAACGGATTATGATGCGGTATTTTTAATAGATAGAGTGATTCAAGAGGAAGGTTTATAATGTACTAGACGACCCGCCCCGGCTTCGCACAGGTGTATAATACATATAAAATAAACCTTCCTCTTGAATCACTCTATCCATTAAAAAAACCGCATCAAAATCCGTTGCGTAGTTTTAAAGATTTAAGCATACAGACAAACAAACAAACGAAAATAGTGACTTTATTTTATACTATGTAAGGATAATACACCTGTGCGAAGCCGGACGGGTCGCTAGTACGCGATAAAGTTTGATTCAGTCATTTCGGCCTCATGCATGTAATGAAAATCCTTGTTCGGCCTATACAATGACATTATAGGTACGCCCCTATCGCTTTTGTTTGGCTTTGCATTTAGCTACGTACAGTACGACACAAAAGAGATGAAATGAATTTTTCGGGAACTAAATTATCATTTTTGCTGGAACCACAATCTGAGCTGTCAATCATTGCTAATATCTTAGCATTTTTCTCGTTTTGTGTTATTTTGTGGATTGTGAACAGAAAAACAGTAACATTATAAAAAAAATAATGTAAAATATGCTAACAAAGCGATGGTGGCGACCTCATTTATTTTCAAGTCTTTTATGTCGCACTGTAATGTAGGTTACGAATAAATTATTTATCCGGATTTTTATTTATACAGAAATCCTTATTTTGAGGTAGAGATGGTAAAGTGCGACATAAAAGAGTTGAATTAAATCGAGTGTGCCTCCATCGCTTTCTTAGTGACATTCTTTCATAATGACTTTTTTGACATTCTTTCATAATGACATTAATGACACTGTTTTTACAGACTTCCAAAAAAGGAGGAGGTACTTACTATGTTCGTCTGTTTATATTTTTTGTGTATGCTCATCGATATAGTCGCTAATTGAGAACCGATTGAAAAAAAAACCTTTTTTTAGTTCGAAAGAGTATACTTCTGAGGTGGTCATCGGCTGAGCTGCTTTTGTCTTTTTGATAAATCAACAAAAATTTACATAGATGTCAGATCGTTTCGTGTAAATTATTCGAATTCTGTACACTGTACAAGTCGGTGTTGCGATTTTTTGCGAATAATAATTATCTTGTTCACAATCTACCTCTACATAGTAATAAATATTTTTCGCAAAAGATGCCAAAACCGACTTTCATCGTGTACAAAATTCGAATAGGTAGTTCGCTCGAATTAATGTCGGTACGAGTAGGTTTACAATTTTTACATTATTGTTAATTTTTTAAAAACGGCTTAGCTGATTTCGATAAAATTTAAATGGGACCACTAGTATACCCTTTCGAACTAAAAAAGAATTTTAAGATACGGTTCATAATTGGCGAAAATATCGATGAACATGCAAAAAACATACAATACAAACAGACGAACGTAGAACCTCATTTTTTTGGAAGTCGGTCAAAAATAACGTAAAACAATAAAAATGCAAGTAAACAGATAGAGATTCCAACAAGAGTGACCTTTTAGTTCCCGAAAAATTAAGTACCTCCTTATTATTAATTTCTACTCATTTTTTGTCCCACTGTAGGTATTGTACCTACTTGTCCATTGGAGGCACCGTCTTCGAGCAAATATCTAGAGAGTCATAATCGTGCAAAAAAAGTGTCCGAGGCAAAACCCTACCCAAGTAGTGGGCAGGCTTTTTAGTTAGTCGTAAGGCTATTGCAAGCCGACTACAACGCCGCGCGATGCCAAAGTGCTCGATTACAAGCACTAATTAGGTGACATACTCGTAACATCGAAATTCGACGAAACGGGTAATTGTGAATTATTTAATGTACATATCTAAGTCGGTATGTATGACGACGCTCGGACATTTTTTACTACTTTCACTTAGGGACTGTAGCTCTGTAGATATTTGCTCGAAGGGCAGCGTCTAACTTCTAGGGGCATAATTAAATCCAACTTTCATCAACTTTGATGCTCCTTTAAATAGAAACTAAATAAATAAACCAACTAACTAAATATCTTAACTAGGACCTTAACGTAATAGAAATATTTTTAGGGTTCCGTATCCGTACCCCAAAAGGATAAAACGGAACCTTTATAGGATCATTTTATTACCCGCCTGGCCGTCCGACTGCACGGCCGACTGTGTGTCAAGGCCTTCTATATCAGGAGTATAGTATGTAGATGCGGTAGAGGTATAGAGTGTATAGCCCGGGAGGTAAGCGCAAAAAAATGCAACTACTTTCTAAAAGCTGATTTTTTGGTATTAGGTAGCCATGGTGGTATACAACAATACCCCGGATTCTGTCAGCTGGGATGCTTAGCGTTTGGTGGGGTGGTAACCTTTTGTTTTTTTTTAATAATTGAGTATCTTGCAACTACTTTTAAAAGCTGAAAATTGGCGTGCGGGTAGCATAATAGCGCAGATGCGCAAAAAATAAAAAAATCGAGGCGCGCACGGCCTAATGACAGATATCGGCGCGGGCGTGCCCGGGCCACTGAAGGGGTATGCAAACCATTTGTGTATAGATAAGTAATTTAGAAAGAGTTTAACCACAGCCAATTACCCAAAACATGTGACAGAGTTTTTCAGTCAGGCTTAAAACCAGACTGACAGGCCTTGTTACTTTTTTCAGGTAATTTGCTGCGGTTAAACTTTTTTTTATAGGCAAACCATTTAACTCGCGGAACGCCCGCGGGGTAAGAAGGGAGCGGGGGGAGATGTTACCGGGTGGGTGACAGGGGTACGCGGAGCAGAGAGCGCACGTCTCACCCCTCTTACCCACCCGATAACATCTCCCCCCGCTCCCTTCTTACCTCGCGGGCGTTCCGCGAGTCAAATGGTTTGCCTATAAAAAAAAGTTTAACCGCAGCAAATTACCTGAAAGAAGTAACAAGGCCTGTCAGTCAGGTTTTAAGCCTGACTGAAAAACTCTGTCACATGTTTTGGGTAATTGGCTATGGTTAAACTCTTTCTAAATTACTTATCTATACACAAATTTTCAGCTTTTAGAAGTAATTGCAAGATACTCGTATATATTTTTAAAAATTCAAACGGGTATCCCTACCAAACGCTAAGCATCCCAGGCGACTGCATCCGGGTATTGTTGTACACCACCATGACAACGTAATACCAAAAATTCAGCTTTTAGAAAGTAGTTGCATTTTATACACTTACCTCCCGGGTACCTCACTTATTGCAAATCTGTGGTGTCTGGGAGTTGTAAAAAAAACTTCTCGTTATCGTAATTAAAGTTGGAGCCGTTTACATATGGTGCAAATAACGTAGTTTTCGAAACTCGTAAAGAAATCAAAGCCTATAGGGTACCTGGGCACTTCTCGTTTACCTAGAGCTATAAAATTTAACAATTAGCATTTTGCTGGAGGAGGTAGTCATTTAGGAGTAACATTTTTAATTTAATTACAAAAACCTGGCAAGTTAGGTAATTGCAAAATTCGTAATAGGGTCCCGTTTTACCCTTTGGGTACGAAACCCTAATAATCGGCCAAGTACGAGTCGAACTCCCGCACGAAGGGTTCCGTACTGTATGGGGCTCCCATACAATTTAAATATTTATTTTATTTTGATTTAATAATTAATTATTGAAGTAAGCATACAGTTAAATATTCTGTGATTATTTCAAGCATCTACCTGTCACCAATATCTATATGGATCGAAAAACGGCTAAAAAATCAGGTTTGTTGTATGGGAGCCCCCCTTAAATATTAATCTTTTTCTATTTTTAGTATATGTTGATAGCGACAACAAAAATACATCATCTGTGAAAATTTCAACGTTCTAGCTACCACCGCTCATTAGACACAGCCAGACGGACAGCGGAGTCTTAGTAATAGGGTCCCGTTTTTACCTTTTATATACGGAACCCTAAAAATGAGGGCACAAAAGTGTATTTAAATCGTATCGTAAATTTGTTGTTTTTGATGGAATTCAAGTTAACTAGAAGCATATTATTATAATATCTTCTTTGCTAGAAGATCAATTATTGTAATGATGTATAAATTAATATATTTATTTCTGATCGAATTTTTATATGTATTATTGGTCGTCGTATAAAGGTGCGCGGAATTTTTCAGTATCATTTACTGCTTAATTTTAGAGTTCCGTGGTTATTCATCATGAAACCTTACAGCCTCAAACTGAAATAAAAATATTTTAGAGAAAATAAAAATCGTCTGAAAAACGAATATGTTACAAGGTATATTATTATTATTCACTAGCTGACCCGGCGAACTTCGTTTCACGCAATATTTTAGCCTGTGTGTTATTCTGATGTATAAGCAATAATAAGCATTAGTATTGCAAAGTTTCATCTTAATCCGTTCAGTAGTGTTGCGTGAAAGTGAAATAAACATCCATACATATAAACTTTCACGTTTATAATATTAGGAGAGTTTGTATTGTACCTCCACATTTAATTACTATGGACTATGGATACCTAGTAAAAAGAAATTAATTTATTATTCATAAACTAACAAATAGTGTTAAAAAGAGCCTAAAATTTTACCAGCAGCATAATATTATTATTGTTCACATATCCATTTATTGTCTTAAATTTAAGTTTTTTTACAATATTTATATAAAAGAACAAAATACTATAAAAAAACCTAAACCTAGAGTGCCGCCGGCAGCGGGGCAGAGCCCAAGCTACCTGTGGTTGGGGCTACAGTGAGAGGAACCTCCTGACGATGCGCGCCGTGTCCAGGATGACTGCCTTCTGTATTTGACCCTTGACCCAACCGTCTAGCGAGAGCCTCTTAAGATGGTGGTCGAGACTCTTCGCTATTAAGCCGTTTACCGAAACGACTATCGGGACAATGATCGTCGAGTCCACATCCCACATGGCGGTAACCTCGTGAGCCAAGTCAAGGTACTTGCTGAGCTTGTCCTTCTCGACCTTCACGAGGTTCTCGTCATGTGGGATGGTGACGTCGACGAGCACTGTCCGGCGCTGGGACCGGTCGACCACCACGATATCAGGCCTATTGGCAACAATAGTCCTGTCCGTGATGATAGAGCGGTCCCAGTAGAGCAACGCACGACCATTCTCGAGAACTGGCGCCGGTGCGTACTTATAGTACGGCACCTCAGACTCGACAAGGCCATATCGAAGAGCAAGTTGCTGATGGATGATCCTGGCCACTTGGTTATGTCTGTGCAAGTACTCGCCGTTGGCAAGATGAGAACAACCGGAAGTAATATGCCTGAGTGACTCTCCGGGACGGTGGCATCCCCGACAAATGTCGACCGTGCTGACCTTCAGGATATACTTCCGGTAGTTGTTCGTCAAGACAACTTCGTCCGCAATTGCACAGGCAAAACCCTCGGTTTCCCCAAAGAGGTCACCGAAGCGTAGCCAGGCCACCGAAGCGAGCAGATCCACATCGGGACCTGATAGGGCTCGATAGAACCGCCCATGCAGCTCCTTGCTCTTCCATACTGCCTTGCGATCATCGGTGCTGAGCACCGATGGTCTGCGCCAGTTCTCGTTCGCCAGGTAGAGCGGGGTGAGGCCTCTGTCAACCGCCACCACAGCGCAATGCATCCCACGCGCTGTTTCGGAAATAATCCCGGAGACTGTACACTTCGCGGTTGTGGAGGTCCTTGGCATTTAAATGCCTCGGCCACCACACTTTCGCGGAATGTACAGCCTGAATGACAGACGAGCGCGGGTGTAGCATGCGATGCAATGTGAGCAGTCGACGGACCCTCCTGTCCAGGGCGTCCAGCTCAGTCTGAGTCCACCTCAGTATGCCAAAGGAGTACATCAGCAGCGGCATCACCCAACCGTTGAAGGCGCGCACCTTGTTGCCGCCGGACAAAAGACTATTAAGTACTTTTGTCAGGCGATAAAAGAAGCACTCCTTCACCGATTTCTTGATGTCCACTGCCTATATACCCAACGACTCTGACATACCGAGATATGTATAATAATATAATAATAATGTATATAATACATACGTATATGTATGTATTATATACATATATATATAATAACATACATATACATATATTATTATTATACAGCCACGTACGCGCCAAGAGTCAACGTATTTTTAAATGGCGGGATATTTTTCCAAAAATATTGAGAAAATTAACCCTATTTTTTACATCGTTTTTGGCATCTATGAATGATACTGAACAACCTATTAAAAAGAAAACGCTGTTATACCAGCACCCTTATTTTCTTTGCCAGTAGTTGAATCTCTTTCGTAAAAACAGTAGGTACGGAACCCCGCCTTCTGCGTATCACGACACGCACTTCACGAATGTTTATATTAAGGATCAGTATGATAGCGTCTTCTCAGCAGTTATGACTCGCGAGTGCTTAGTTTAAAAGTTTACAATGACTAACAGTGTTTTTAATGGATTTACTCTTGCTTATGTTAGAAACTTACATATTTTTAAACAGGTAAGTACCTACGGCTAAAATGTACTGTGTTATATTTTAATTCTAACAAAACTTAATAAACATTACAGAAACTATAACTATTAAAATTAACATACTTAAAACAAAACTTATATTAAAAAAACTGATAGGTACTAAAACTTATAATAAAATAAAATAAACTAATCTAAAAGACCCGGGGCAGAGGGTAACGTGGCCAGAATGGTGGCGGCGTTGCCTTGCTGAATAGCAATAAATAGGTACTAATTTTTAGAAAATAGATGCCGGCATTCTGGTCACGTGTCACCTCTACTATGTACTGTGATGTTTATGTACTTAGATAAAAACCGTACTTATTAGTTTTAAGATTTTTTTGATAAGTAATTTTTGTGTGAATCCCTTGAGTATTATAAGCGTGTCCTACTTTCGTGCGAAAACGTCAACGTCACGTTAGTGATTCGTTTTCGCGAAAAGTTGTCTGAGTAGGTCCTTTGTGAGGAAAAATGCGCCTGCGAGCATAGCGAATGAGAAATATTGTACTTTGATATTTGCAAAAACCAAATACTTGTTGATCTCTAAGAAACGCAATGAAAACGCATTTTTTTTTCGAGAATTGCATGTAAAGTAAGGAAACTATTTCAATTTTACTAAACGTGAGTGTAGCGAGCGTAATTGTTAAATTTATTCAATCAACAAATTATTCAACAAAAAGGCTTGAGGTGAATTAAAGTGTGCAACGGAAACTTAATTTACAAGGCGCGAGCGCAGTGATCGAGAATTTTAAGATGTTTTTTAGATTCGATGAGAAGTGAACCAAGATAATCAAGCTTCTTTCTTTTTGGTCGTGTTCTTCATTACTAAAGGTGGTGTTTAAGATGGAGCGATTTGATCTTGGATCACTTTTTAGACCATATATTTCTAATATTCCACCCGGACCTGTCGCTGCGGATCTCATGGCGTCAGGGCATGCCGGTCAAAGATTCTATTTGATCCGGCCATCTTGTAGGCGATCGACCGCGTGGCCTTTTCTTGTCGACCTTTCCTACTACCATTAACTTCTCCAGGTTATTTGGGTCTCTGCGAGTAACCAACCTTGTCGACCTTATGAATAAGCTCAAGATAGCCCAACGTGCTATGGAGAGGGCTATGCTCGCTGTCTCTCTGCCGGATCGAATCAGAAATGAGCAGATCCGCAGAGGCGCAGACGAACCAAAGTAACTGACATAGCCCAGCAGATTGGCAAATTAAAGTGACAATGGGCAAGGCACATAGTTCGAAGAACGGGTGGGCGATGGGGCCGTAAAGTTCTCGAATGAAGACCACGGACCAGCAAGCGCAGCGCAGAACGTTCACCGACTAGGTGGACTGACGATATATGTAATAAAGATCGCAGGAACGCGCTGGATGCAGGCCGCTTCCAACCGGCCTTATTGGAAATCCATAGGGGAGGTCTATGTCCAGCAGTGGACGTCCTACGGCTGATGGATGAATTGATGGATAGAGCAACCAACCAACCAAGCTTAGTAAAAGCGAAAGCGTAGCGAGCGCGTATTTTTTACATTATTTTTACGCGTACGACTACGCGGTAAGCCAATGCAGCTGCCCAGTTTGCCCACCCTTGAAAACAATAATGTAGGCTTTCAATAATATTCAATAATAATTTATTGAATAATGTTCATATAATTCTTTCAATAATAATTCATTGAATACAAAGAAAAATTATAATTTTTCTTTGTATTCAATGAATTATTTGAAGATTTCTGTATAGGGTGGAAGTAGGTTATGTTATTTTTGGCGGGAAATAATTATTCTCATGTGTTATTCCAGGTTGCAGCCACTTTTGCATCATGTCTGCTGTCGATGACTGGTGGCATGACCTTCGGCCACACGGCTGTTCTGCTGCCGAAGCTGGCGGCTGACGAGGACTTCCCGATGAAGAGTTCGACTCCTGGATAGGTATTTTATTTTACTATACAGGGTTATTTCTAATCGATTAGCATCCTTTTATGGGCTTATTCTGTACATCAAAACTAACAACTTTAGTTCAGCGACTTTTGTTATAACTCAAAAAAAAATCAGCTGGTCCATACATTTTGTCGAGGGTGAACGATATTTTTCTATGGAACAACAACTTTTTTTTTGAAAATTAATAAAAGTCGTAGAACAAAAGTTGTTAGTTTTGATGTACAGAATAAGCCCCTAAAAGGATGCTAATTGATTAGAAATAACCCTGTATCGGTACACAGGACAGGATACATTCAATTAAGAACTATTTATAAGTATATTAAGTTTTTTTTTAAATTACATGGATGTTATGTTATATGGGAGAGTTATACAGGGTCATAGGTATTAAACGCTTAACTTTTTAAGGGCGGTTTTAGTACATCTAGACACACAACTTTTGTTCTAGGACTTATGGAAAATCACGAAGAAAAAATCTGCCTTTTCATCTTTGAGGAAATATTACTAATATAGCTCGATGCTTTTCATACAAAAAGTTCGTCAACGCGCGGCAAAATGTATGGAGAAGCTATTTTTTGTGAGAATTTTCAAAAGTCGTAGTACAAAAGTTATAGGCCGTTGCCCCGCCATAGTTCGACTGACGAGCCAAGGCGTAGTTTCGTTGTACGTGTATGTGTGTGTAATTGTGTCTACACGGCGAGGCGTGGTTTTGCCGGCTTCATTTGTTTGTTCACAACATTTTGTCTTTATTTTTTTATTTGGTAGAGGCTTTGACTATTTAGTGAAGGTCTGAGGTTTCTACAGAAAAAATATACCTTTCTTCGCGCTCGCGCTGTTATGATTAAGGTTTACTGGTGATTCATACAAAATGTCGAAGGTCATCGAATATTTTCTATGGAATAGCTTTTTTACGATGTTGTGGTTGGTCCCATATTAAAAGTTGGTCTTAATAATGGGTACAATGATATCCTATATATTATGTTCATCGCTTTAAAATATATATTGTTACTTATGTAATAATTTAAGTTTTTTAAAATTAAATGGAAGTTACGTTAAAAGGGACAGTTATGTATGTTTAACCATAGACCCTCCCACTTATCAATATAGCATGTGCTCTAAATGTCTATACCTAGTAAGTATGACAGTTTTATTATATTTCTGAAAAGAAAATGTTTTTAACCGACTTCAAAAAAGGAGGAGGTTCTATGTTCGTCTGTATGTATACAGGGTTATTTTTAATCAATTAGTATCCTTTTAGGGGCTTATTCTGTACATCAAAACTAACAACTTTTGTTACTACGACTTTTATAATTCTCAAAAAAAAAGTTGTTGTTCCATAGAAAAATATCGTTCACGCTCGACAAAATGTATGGAAGCTGTTTTTTTTTTGAGTTATGACAAAAGTAGCAGAACAAAAGTTGTTAGTTTTGATGTACAGAATAAGCCCCTAAAACGATGCTAATTGATTAGAAATAACCCTGTAAGTATATTGTTTTTTTTTGTGTATGTTCATCGATATTTTGGCCAATTGTGAACCGATTTCAAAAAATCTTTTTTAGTTCAAAAGGGTACGATCCCGAGATATTTCCATATAAATTTTATCAAAATCGGTTGAGCCGTTTTAGAAAAATCAATAATATTGTAAAAATTGTATACTATATATATAAATATTGTATATTGAAGTCGGCTAGCGGCTGTGTCATTTTTTGCGAAAAATAATTATTCTTGTTTGATTGAATTGTTGATATTCCTAAAGTTCCTTTAATTACTTAAACTACTTAAAGTAAAGTAACTGATACTTTATCGGAGTCATTTATAAGTTTTTTCTTATTATGACCGACCTATTAAAGTTAATTATCATAATCAGTAAGTAAACAATTTGCATTAAATGGTAAGATAGTTAATAACTACTTATTTATAGATAACCAGTTTTATCACATAGGTATTTAAAGCATAAATGATTGGGTAGCAAACAAAAGACGTAAATAAATGCTGGAACTCATTTAATCCGAACAATCGTATATACAACTATAATAAAATATTATTATTGAAATCGATTAATTTTGGATTTAAACAATGAACACAGTTGATCACAATGCACTTTTTAAAACTAGTTTATGAAATGCCAACTAGTCTATCCAAGGCTTTGGAGTAGCTGTTAGTAATGGTTCCAAATTACTTCTTGATGTAGGAAGAGTACACGAAGGGGTTAGCGGAGTAAATGGGAGCGCTATTGTAGAAGCTGGCGCTGGAGTAGGTGGGAATCAGGGGAGATCCGGAGAAGTAGGTGGTGGGGAAGGCGGGAATGGTCAGTTGGGGGTCAGCGGCGGGGTCGGGCTTGGCCTCAGCAGATCGCTTCTTGATCAGGTGAGCGGCACCGTAAGGGAAGGCAGCGGCGGTCGGGTAGTAGTTGCTCACCAGGGGGTTGGTGATGTAGGGAGTTCCAACAGTGTTGATGTAAGTGGAAGGAGTCAAATACGTAGAGGGGAAGAAGGTCTGGGGCTCGGCAGAAGGCTCAGGGGTCGGCTCAGCGGAACGCTTCTTGATGAAGTGAGCGTTGACAATGGGCAGCTGGGCGCCGTAGTAAGGAGACGACAGCAGAGGACTGGAGATCACGGAAGAGTAGCCAGGGTTCGAGATGTAGGACGTGGGCGCGATGTAGGGAGTAGTCAGAAACTGAGCGGACCTCTTCTTGATGAGGTGAGTGGCGATGGGTTGCGAGCTGTACACGGTCGGAGTCGAGTATACAGTGGCGGCGGGGGAGTACTGGTAGGCCGAGGGGAAGTAGTTGTAAGGCAAGTTGTTGTAGGCCAGGAGCTGAGGATCGGCGGCCCGCTTCTTGATGAAGTGGGAGAATCCGAGCGAAGATGAGTAGGTGATGGGCGATGGGTGGATCACGCTGGTCGACTGGCTGCTGTAGCTCGTTGATCCCGGCGAGACGAGAGTAGAGTACGCCCCGTAAGGCTGCACATAGGGCGATGATAGCAGCACATCTGGCTCAGCCACCGCCGCAGCCACGAAAGCGAAAACAATCACAAACTTGTACATGTTGCTGGATGCTGTCTGATACGACTGATGACTGACAATGATCCGTAGCCTATTTATACAAACCAACCACCGGGATTAAGGGCGATCTAGTTTGCGAAACCGGTGCAGGGTGCAGGAAGCTGGTATTTGCTACGAGGTCGTCTACAAACCTTAATAGTGTATAGGTACATCATTCTCTTTGTGATTGGTGAGAGCGATACGATAAACTTTACTTTTTATTTGCGGGCAATGTTAAGGTCAGGCGGCAACGCACCCTCGAGGGCAGTTGCCGGTCTAGTCTAGATTCGAGCTTTGCTCCATTTTAAGTGCATACATTATTCAGGTAAAGCGATGTGGGCGTTGGGTTTCATTAGCATAGGATATAAAAACCATTGCTACCTGTGTTCTTTGTTTGCTTCGATACCTTCTATAAAGGTCTATGTAATTACATGATCTACACATAGTCAAAGTCAAATATGTAATTATTGACTTCCTACTAGTAATAAAAGATGCGCCTGATTTCCCTTATTTTGTTAGTGGTCGATCGTGGGCGTATTATAAAGTCTGGTATAGCACCAATTACACTTTTAATCCCATCGTTATCAATATTACAAAAGATACTAATGCGCGCCATTGCTCGTTTCTGTCTAAATCTGTAGCGTCCCTAGTGTTGTGCCCTCTCTTGGCGCGCGTTAGGGATGTGCCTATACCAATCGACTCGGAGAGTCGATTATGCGGCTAACAGATTCGGCCATCCTGATCACAGTCCACGTCCCCGTGGCACTCTCAGCAACTGGACTCCTGCACTGAACACAGGAGCAACTGGGCCATGGGCAGCAACTGTTCACAAACAACAAACGTTAAACACAGGTCCTCATTCTGAAGAGGTTGTGAACTCAGCCTCAAGCCTCAGCCTCAATGGTGCTGTAAGTGACATCAGGATACACTTTTCGGTCGATTAACATCATATAACAAGACTGAATGTTTTGCGAATCTCGAGCCACTCAGACGAACCAAATCATTGCAACATCAGGAATGTATTTTGGTTCGTTATGTCGTAGACTTCTTGAAGTATCTCCCTTTGACTTAAAATTGTTAGAACTTGAATTAAAATTCTAAACGATATCCAATTCCAGGGTTAGAAAATATACAGACCCACAGGTGGATGTTACCATACAGTATAGAACAATGTCACCGTAACGCTCCAAGCGTGCATTGTAGTCGTGTGGAAAGCCGTGGTGCAGTGATGCAGTCTCGTCCAGATGTCGCCGCAGTCGGCAACCGCTCTGGAACAGCATCACCGGCTCGGGCGCTGAAGCGGATGCAGCGCCTCTGGACTCGCCAGCTGTAGTTGAGCAGCTGTTGTCGCGCTGCTTGAAGATATTACGACCAGATGTCTGGTCCTCGCTTTCCAATGTTATTGAAACGGTATCGGGAACAAGATCGTCAATATCATAGCTGACAGCCTCAATCTGACTGGGAGATTTGGCTACACGTCCTACCATAGCTGGCAGACTGTCTCGTGGCAGAGACATCAGCTACACGTCCCGTCCGATGAAGGACAGACTGTCTCGCGGAGAGACACTTCAGGTACACGTCCCGTCCGATGAAGGACAGACTGTCTCGCGGAGAGACTTCAGGTACACGTCCCGTTCGATGAAGAACAGACTGTCTCGCGGAGAGACTTCAGGTACACGTCCCGTTCGATGAAGAACAGACTGTCTCGCGGAGAGACTTCAGGTACACGTCCCGTTCGATGAAGAACAGACTGTCTCGCGGAGAGACTTCAGGTACACGTCCCGTTCGATGAAGAACAGACTGTCTCGCGGAGAGACTTCAGGTACACGTCCCGTTCGTTGAAGAACAGACTGTCTCGCGGAGAGACTTCAGGTACACGTCCCGTCCGATGAAGGACAGACTGTCCCGCGGAGAGACTTCAGGTACACGTCCCGTTCGATGAAGAACAGACTGTCTCGCGGAGAGACTTCAGGTACACGTCCCGTTCGATGAAGAACAGACTGTCTCGCGGAGAGACTTCAGGTACACGTCCCGTCCGATGAAGGACAGACTGTCTCGCGGAGAGACTTCAGGTACACGTCCCGTTCGATGAAGAACAGACTGTCTCGCGGAGAGACTTCAGGTACACGTCCCGTTCGATGAAGAACAGACTGTCTCGCGGAGAGACTTCAGGTACACGTCTCGTTCGATGAAGAACAGACTGTCTCGCGGAGAGACTTCAGGTACACGTCCCGTTCGATGAAGAACAGACTGTCTCGCGGAGAGACTTCAGCATCAGGTAACACGCCTTGTGAAGGTCAGGGACCTTCCTACCACAGTTGCCATAACCACTCCCCAAGTTACTCACAGAGAGCTAAAATTATCATGACTACTCACCAATGTGTTTATAGAAGGATCACGCTCACAGAGGTTCAAAGAGCCCATACAATTGATCTCGATGCTGCAGATAGGCTTACACTTAATACGATTAAGCATGGTCACCTTAAGCTGTCCAAGTTCGATTCTGATTACAGCCCCACTCATACAAGACAGCGATAATCATTTTGTCTCGAGCTAGGCTCTGCGTATTACAATCAGCCATGACCACCGAAAATAATTCTTCAGTTAGCGTGATCAATGATGATAACCTTAACACATTCTAGTAGGCCACAGTCGGTACGATCGACAATGGTCATCATCGACGTTGAGTACCAAACGCACAGGATAGGCAACAATTCGGCAACCGCCTTTGTGGGTAGGCTATGTTCAGCAGTAGGCTAATAAAATTCAGTACAGTAGTAAAGCTATTAGTAATATATGGCAGCTCGAATCCTGATCAGATACGATCACCACTTGCCTTTGTAGGCTTTGTTCATAATCAAAGATTACCTCATGCACGAGTCAGCTCCAGGAATTACAATTCACCAACTGTAATCGTGATAATGATGACTGATGACGTACCTCATACACCATGATCCTTACAGGCCCTGACGATAATAACAATGTTTACCTCTCGGATGCTATGCGTCACACACCCATACTGTCGCTGAGGATGATCATGTTGATGGTCTCGCGCTGAATCGGTGCTCTGTCGTATCAATCAATCAGTGTCAATTCTGTCATAACTGATAACTCGACATAAAATCAATCCTGTTGGGAGGCCACTCTATTTTATAGTAACTCACTAGTTTCCATAGTCCATTCCATACTTAACCTTCGCATGTCCTTGCTGATAACTTACGTCTCAATCGTCAGAGGAATATGCCGTCATAGTGTCTCGCATTCGGTGAGGTGGACACCGTCCATCCACTTGATGCTCAAGGTCCATTCGCTTTGGTGGAGTATATTCCTTGGTATTGTTGTCATAACACATTTCTGTACTCCGCTCTCGTCCGTTGGACATGAAAATGATAAACAATACATTATAGTGTTATCAAAAACCATCATCATACACTGTTACTGTTCATTTATGAAACATAAATCAAAATTTGAAGACGCCTGTAAAAAATATTACAGCAAATCACTTCGCCCATAACGTGCCCCATTTCATTATTAACACTGCCACATTGTTTTGTTAGCTTCTAATCTGACTAGTCATAGAACATTCCAAATATTTACATGATACATGTTACCATCCGAAATTCTGACACTAGGACATGTCAGTCAGCCCATTGGGGTCAACATTTTGGCTCGGTTAAACAGTAGTAGTTTTACAGCCCAAAGTGTTTCAGGTTACTCAAGGTACAACAATAACATGATGTCCTTAAGTCGTACACCCTTAAGAGCGTACAGCCTTAACAATGTTTTTATATTTTTCGATGAAAATGTTGAGACACATGGACTACAAATGATATACAAAATTACCAATAGACCTGTCCACTAAGTCTATCTCAACAATAATATGTGCCTTTGCAATTTTCACATTTCACTTACCATGTTTACAGATGTACCTTTTTGGATGGGTGGCCATGGCAAGAGGAAAGCGTTTAGCACAAATTCCATGGAATTTCAGTCACTAATATTATAGTTGTGTGACACTATGATATTGGCAATACATAAAAATGATATACTTATGTGCAGACAAGTAATTATGAACTTACTTTTGTAATTTTGTATTTCACGGTCAACATTCAAAATTCTGAACTTTTATGGCTGGGTGACCAATAGTGACCATATAATTCAGTCACATCAGAGTAGGCTGAAACTATATAATAACAGTCATGCACATGGTAGTTTGTGTGATACACAGTAGCCAAACATAAATTCTCACCCCGGGTAGTAAATGTGTCTTGTCCGGACCAACGTTCCGATGAAATTGCATTTTTTACTAATGTATTATCCGGACCAACCTTGACATGAAATTGTATTAGAGATGACAGTATAATCATAAGTGCCACTACTCACATTTAACAAGAATTAACAACCACAGGCAGGAATACTTTCAGTCCCTGCTTGTTACCAGTCAGCCTTAGCGGGTCATGCCAGTGAAGTGTGCCTTGAGACCTCCGCAGTACAGTCATATCTGATTTTCATACTGTGACTGAGTATCATTCCACGTACCTAATATAATTCTTACCATGTTATCTCCACAATGTAGTGAATTATAAATGACACAGCTAGTTTATGCTGTCACTGGCTATGTTGGCCAGGCTCCATTCCAGTATTTATTGGTAATAAAACACTTCTACTTACATTATCACGTTGTAGGCTAAGAACGATACATATAATGCAGCACGGATGCAACTTATAGCCCAGTCTATGGCCCTTTATGGTCATTCTGCAAGCTTGGAAACAAACACCCAGTTGACCTTTGATAATGAACTGTGTAGGTCAATGACCCCAGAATATGTCAACAATCTAAAGTTTAGATAAGTACAGATATCTCACTGTTTGCACTTTGGTATCACTAATACCTGGTTTGGGGGTCATACTACGTAAGTAATTCAGAAATTTACCTGTATTCGATGATATTGCGTCATATTTCAGTACTTACAAGCCACTTTTCTTATTGTGTTCCACTGTGATTAACTAATGACGCAGTTAGTCGTAGTTTACTTTTTTCCACACATATTTCACCGTTTTTCACAGTATTTCGGGTTCCACAGCTAGCACACGGCAACATAAGACGAGATAACAGTTTTCACGTACTTTCTTCACGATTTCAAGGCATTTTTACCCATACGTTTTGAACATTTTGTGCCGGTCTATTCTACGACGCAATTACAACACAACTTCACATCTTGCGTGTTACGTGAAGTAAATGTTTACTGTTTTCGATGCTTTTTATAGCTGGTACCAACAGTAATAGATGATTTCGTAATAAACAACCGTATATTCACCTAAAACAGAAAGAAAACGCAAGCGCCGAAAGCCGCGCTTATTAAATCATTGGTTCATTTCACTTCTGAACTAATAAAAGATGCGCCTGATTTCCCTTATTTTGTTAGTGGTCGATCGTGGGCGTATTATAAAGTCTGGTATAGCACCAATTACACTTTTAATCCCATCGTTATCAATATTACAAAAGATACTAATGCGCGCCATTGCTCGTTTCTGTCTAAATCTGTAGCGTCCCTAGTGTTGTGCCCTCTCTTGGCGCGCGTTAGGGATGTGCCTATACCAATCGACTCGGAGAGTCGATTATGCGGCTAACACTAGATACCTAAGAACATTATTTAATTATAATAATCTGAGTTATACCATGTTTCATGCAATTATGCTAGAGATGAACTACCTATGTCAAAAACAATAAAAACATTGCCTTTCTGAATGGGCAATTGGTAAAAAAAGTTTATTAAAATAATAATTATTACAAATGTACACAGCCACCAGCCCGGGTGGCACGGCAAAGGGAGAAAACTATTTTATCCACTTTTAATGTCAATTGTCATTGTCAATCCATACTTTATTTCCTCTTTGAGGAGATATAATGGTGGAAAGACAATTTGTCCCTTTGTCATGCTTCCCGTGCTGTAGTGGATATGGCCCAATCACGCTTCTTTAGTAGGCTTACATTCAGCAATAATGTCGATTTGGTACAGTACAAAATAATTACTTATCCGTGGGTCGGTTTACTGGGTGACTCATTGAATAATATTTTTGGATCTTGAATGTAGAACTAATTATGAAATCACAGAAAAACATCATGGCTTACAATGGTCCTATCTGCTGTTCTGTGGTCCTATTAGAAATCGGATTACGTCTACAGTGTTATTTCTAATCAATTAGCATCCTTTTAGGGGCTTATTCTGTACATCAAAAATAACAACTTTTGTTCTAGGTACTTACCTAAGGCTTTTCTTTATTCTCAAAAAAAAAAAATAGCTCTTCCATGGAAAAATATCGTTCACCCTCGACAAAATGTATGGAACAGCTGTTTTTTTTTAGTTTTAGACAAAAGTCGTAGAACACAACCGTATTACCACAAAAGTTTTACGCACGCTTTAGACAATGTTTACCAGTACAAATTGCAAGGCTAAACAGTGTTGGGATCCGGAAACTCGATAAATCTTAACGGGGTCCAGAAAAAAAAACTTAATTTAGTTTTTTTTTACTTACTACTACGAACTTAAATATTTTGGTTTCAAATAAAATTCTGAAAACACAAGGCTTAAAACCAGGTTTGTGTAGTTTATAGTTTCGCGAGGAACACAAATTCAAAGTGTGTCTTCTTGGTTCGTCTGCGAATCTCCTCATCATCATCACAGTAGAATTGAGAACCTCCTATTTTTAAGTTGGTTGATAAAATGACTAGTAATCATGTATATTCGTATTTCATTTGTTCATTTCAGTCGTAAGATGTCCACTGCCAGACATAAGCCTCCCCTATAGATCGCAAATAAGATTGGTTGGAAGCGGTTGGTATCCAGTGCGATACTGCGGTTTTATTACTTGTCGTCCTACGCTGCGCTTGATAAGACAACTATGCTGTTGCTAATATTATTCTATCCTATTTTGTTTAAAGGCAGGATTGTGCTTTTGATGTTATGAAATGCCTCCACAACTTGTCAATAATCACTACATACTCGTAGTATAAAACAATCGCTTCTCTGTCTATCTGTCCCTATGTATGCTTATTTCTTTAAAACTATGTAACCAATTTTGATGTGTTTTTTAAAAGACAGAGTGATTTAAGAGGAAGGGATACGAGTATATACAGGGTTATTTCAAATCAATTAACATCCTCTTAGGGGCTTGTTGCGTACATCAAAACTAACAACTTTTGTTCAACGAATTTTAAAAATTCTCAAAAAAAAAAAGTTGTTGTTCCATAGAAAAATATCGTTCACTCTCGACAGAATGTATGGAACAGCTGTTTTTTTTTAGTTTAGACAAAAGTCGCAAAACAAAAGTTGTTAGTTTTGATGTACCGAATTAAGCCCCTAAGAGGATGCTAATTGATTAGAAATAACCTTGTATAACACACCTGTGCGAAGCCGGGGCGGGTCACTAGTTTTAAATATTTCTATTTCTGGTCTCCACAATACGGACCCTCGAGCCTAGTGCGAGACCGCTGGAAATTATCTATCTTATGATTAATAAATACAAAGAATGAAAATAGGAAAACTCTGCGAATATAACAGTGTTCAACAAATGTTTTATTCTTACAAAAGTCGAAGCGCCACTAGAGTAAGGGTTGCTAGTTGCTACACACAAATGCGGACCTTCACAGTCAAACAAATACTAAAATTGTTCGGCATCATTCCGATCTGGTAGTTCATTCAGGTCCGATCGGCACAATTCGGTTTTCAATCGGTCGTCGCGTGTCTTTTTCCGTCGCGGCATCGCAGGCCTATCGGTATTTTAAGTCGGAGTTGCTGAACCGCATGATTTAAATTATGTGGCAGCCGAGCGGCTTTTTTTCCCGAAGATTCATCTACACTACACATATTCGATTTTATCGCCTGGGAGTGTTAATCGATGCCGGCCCGCTTATGTGTGCAGCAAGATAGGCACTTGCAAATGAGCGTATGTGCACCATTACAAGAATATTAAAAATATTTTTTTATTTTGTCTCATTCCAGCATCCATCTCCCCACTCACTATGATGATCGGCTGCCTCTGTTCCGGAACCATCAGCGACGCTCTCGGAAGAAGAAAAGGCCAGATGCTCCTCATCATCCCCTTCACTCTTGGCTGGATCATTATGGGCATCGCCAAAAACAACCCTACTATTCTAGCCGGAAGGTTCATCACTGGCATCAGTACTGGAGCCATAAGACCTTTAGGCATGGTGTATATCGGCGAAGTCTCAGACCCCAAATACAGATCTATGACTCTTTGCTCCCCTTCCCTTGCAATTTATGTAGGAAGCCTTATATGTCATTTAGTAGGACATTACAGTTCATGGCGAACAGCCTGTTTCACATTCGCGATTCCAAATATAATCTGCTTTTTCACTTTACTTCTCTTAAAAGAAAGCCCCATATGGCTTATATCAAAAGGACGCATAGAAGAAGGTACAGAATCCTTCAAATGGTTTAGAGGAGAAAGTGAATCAGCAGAGAAAGAGTTAAAGACCATATTTGATAGTCAAGATATAGGACCGGAATCATCTTTCAAACAGTTCACCAATTTTGTTTTTACAAAAGCTTTCGTCAAATCTGTCGTATCTATGTTCTTCGTTTTCGCCGCTGTACAGCTATGTGGTGTTAATACTATACAGTTCTACGCTCAGCAAATATTTAAAAGTACGTTCAAAGGCGAAGTGGACGCAGTTATGCTTATGTTAGTAACTGATGCTATTAGAGTAGCATGCACGGGCACAATGTGTTTCGTAGCCAAGAAGTTGCCAAGGAAATTAATATTCTTGATAAGTAGCTTCAGTACAAGTTTAGTCCTAGTTGGATTGGTTATATATTTGTGTATAAAACCGGTTGGGCTGGTATGGTTGGCAGTTACTTGTATAATTGCTTATATCGCGATAGCTAGTGCGTTGACCAGTGTAGCTTGGACTTTCGTCGCAGAGATATTCCCGAGCAAAGTTCGGGGATTCGGCTCTGGATTGAGCTCGTTGATATCGTTTACGTTGCTGTTCACTTCTGTCAAAGTAACGCCAAGTATAATGTCGAATTTTGGCGAAGCAGCAATGTATGGTAGTTTTGCAGTTGTTACGTTGGTCTCGGGGTTGGTCTTGATTTTCATATTGCCGGAGACTAATGGGAAAAGTTTACAAGACATTGAAAATGCTTTGTATGGGAAAGAAGATAAAACTGCACCGAATGCCTCTAAAGTAACCGAAACTAATGCAACTAGTTAGAACAAAACGAATACCCGATGATGTTTCAGAAAAATTTGGAATGTCTAAACTGTTTAATCTAGCCAGATATTGTTGACGCATGACGATACGTAATTTTGGATTTCTCCATAGTATGAGTGTTAAGTATCTATAGCCTTATATTATAGTAATTAATTTTATTTAACAACATTGATTCTATTTGGTTGATATCTATTTCTATAAGTAGTTAATTTTATCGACATTGATTCTATTTGGTTGATATCTGTTTGTATAAGTAGTTAATTTTATTTAACAACATTGGATCTATTTGGTTGATATCTATTTGTATAGGTAGTTAATTTTATTTAACAACATTGATTCTATTTGTTTGATATCTATTTGTATAAGTAGTTAATGTTATTTAACAACATTGATTCTATTTGGTTGATTTCTATTTGTATAAGTAGTTAATTTTATTTAACAACATTAGTTAAAATTGACTTCAAGTTTGTATATCATCCCTGACCTTCTGAGATATCCAATCTATCATTTTTACACAAAACTAGAAGGAACCAAATCTAATTCCTTTGAAAATTCTGGAAAGTTTTGTTAAAAAATGTTAAAATACGTTTGATATTTTATTTTATTTTTATTTTATTTTATTTATTAGGCACTCATAACAGACTACAGAAAATACATTATATAATTTTTTTACAATTTTTGACCGATTCTGTGGTCCAAAAGAATGAGTACACAGCATGGTGAACAGTTGATATAGGTATAAGAGATGGTCACGGACAATAATTATGTAGAAATTAAGGTAATGTAAATATGATGTAAATAAAAAAACAGTGATAATGATTTTTAAAAATGTTAATTAATTAAGTTTTTAAATGGAATAAACAAAATAAAATTTATTATCTTCTTGACATTTGTATTTAAATGAACATTGTTATTAATTAATTAGGTACCTAATTATCATTATTATGACACATGATTTAGAAATTAGTTTATAATTAAAGCAGTTATTTAAACTTATAAGAGGACCATGCAATGGGCTCTGGCTCTACCTGCTTTTTAGGGTTCCGCACCCAAAGGGTAAAAACGGGACCCTATTACTAAGACTTCGATGTCCGTCTGTCTGTCTGTCACTGGGCTATAACTCCTGAACCACTATAGCTAGGCAGCTGAAATTTCACAGATGATGTATTTCTGTTGCCGCTATAACAACAAATACTAAAAACCGAATAAAATAAATATTTAAGGGGGGCTCCCATACAACAAACGTGATTTTTAGGAGTTTTTTGCTCGCTATTAATAACGACAAGAGGAATGGGGCTCCCATACGGTACGGAACCCTTCGTGTGCGAGTTTGACCGCACTTGGCCGATTTTTATTTAAATAATGACGAAAAAAACGGAGGATTCATTAATTATAGACTACTAGCGACCCGCTTCGCACAGGTGTATTATACATGTAAACCTTCCTCTTGAATCACTCCATCCATTAAAAATATCGCATCAGAATCCGTTGCGTAGTTGTATTGATATAAGCATACATAGGGACAAACAGACAGGGAAGAGACTTTGTTTTATACTATGTAGTGATGATTGTAAAATAATCGGCCAAGTACGAGTCGGACTCGCGCACGGAGGGTGCCGTACTGTATGGGAGCCCCCCTTAAATATTTATTTTATTTTAATTTTATTATTTATTATTGAAGTGAATATAAAACTAAATATTCTGTGAAAATTTCAAGCATCTACTTGTTACCATTATTAATATAGAGCGAAAAACATCTAAAAAATCAGGTTTGTTGTATGGGAGCCCCCCTTAAATATTTATTTTCTTTTCTTTGTAGTTATTATAGCGGCAACAAAAATACATCATCTGCGAAAATTTCAGCTTCCTAGCTATCATGGTTCAGGAGATACAGCCCGGTGACAGACAGACAGACGGACAGACGGGCATCGAAGTCTTAGTAATAGGGTCCCGTTTTTACCCTTTGGGTACGGAACCCTAAAAAGTAGTTGTGTACGCCTATTATAATGACTGCATAATAATAGGCGTACGCAACTACCTTTTTATAACACACAATAAAAATAAACCTACTTACATACATCAATAAATATTTTATTGTTCTTGGATAATTATAGCTGCACTTTATTCATTTATGTTTACACCACCGCCCATCTCAATTACACGTTTTCACTCATTAGAGGTTGTCTGGAAGAAATCGCTTTTAGCGACAAGACCGTCTTTTGTACCTTTCTTCTTTCGTTTTTTCTTCTTCTGTTAAGTTTTATTTCTCTTGGCACCAATAAAGTGTTGTCGTATTGTATTGTATCCCGAACAAATAAAAGGTCCCTATGAGATAGCACAAAAATTAGAATAACACGCGGGCGAAGCCCCGGGCAAAAACTATAGTAGGTACATAACATAAAATATTTTTCTAAAATAAAGACTGTTCAAACCTTTTGTGGACTGGGTTTAAACAGTCCTTAATTTTTTTTAGTTAAGTCACATAGTTACCAAAGAGTTTTCATCCACAAAAATGTATGGAAAATCTGGCTCAGAGTTGTCATAACTGTCAAATATGTATTGGAATTTGACACTACAGAGAAACAAACACGGCAACTAGCTACTCAATCGAGATATTTTTCATGTCTCTTTCTAACTCATGCCATATTAAATCATTGCGTCTCTTTCTTTCTATTCTCGATCGACCACATTATCCCTCTGGCAACTTTGTGGTTTAAGTAGATAATACGCTGATAGGTAATATTAATTAATTTAGGTTATTTTAGTCTGGGTAATTTAAGTGCGGGTAGTTACCAGCTTCATTTAAATGAAACAAAAACAAGCTTAATAATATGTTGTAGGTAAATATAAATCAATCTAAAATAAAGGTAAAATTGGTATCTTAATCGTCTTATTTATTCGCCAAGAGTCTAACTATTTGAATGGAACAACTTATTTCTTTTGCGATATGACCAACATTAAGAAGAAAAAAGAAATAAGAGTAATATCTGCCACGACAAGGGTTCTTTTCACACAGGTCGGTGGTGAAGGCCTGGGCTTTTAATAACTTAAAATATCACTAGTATGTGTTTAACAAAGGTACGATTCCATGACTAAACTAATAAATTATATACTATACTGCATCATTTTCTATATTTTTCTTATTTATATAGCTATCTTCAATAGATTGCAAAGTCTTTCCATCTGTATCCGGCAAAGCAAATAACAAAATAAAACCACACAAAAGCGTAGATACTCCATAGCATGAGAACATTGAAGCTTCTCCATAAAATTCCAAAAAATCAGGTGTAGTTTTAACAATGGCAAAAAGCAATAGAAAAGATAGAGCGGAAACAACTCCAGATTCTAATCCACGAGCGCTATTTGGCAATAATTCAGGAACAAAAGTCCACCCTGTACTTACTACAACACTTGAAAAACAAATGTATACAAATAAAAACAACACAGAAACCCACACAACATCGTAATTAGTCAAAAAGCACGCTACTAAACCCATAATAGATGCTGTACTACCAAAATTGCTGGTTACAAACGCAATTTTTCTCGGAATCTTTTTTCCAAATCCGCACATTCCAATCAAAATAGAAGTTCTAATGCAATCCATTACAATCATTATAATGAAGGGATCTACATTCCCTTTGAATGCCTTTTTGAATATATCAAGCGCATAAAAACTTAAAGCGTTAACGCCTGATAGTTGTGTGTTCAAAACACGAGAACAAGCATCGGCTTGATAAAATATTTTGTTTTTAAGCGGCTGAACCTCGAGTGCCAGCCTCTAAGCTTCCTTGGGGGAAAAGACCCAAAGAAGAGGGAGACTTCGAGCGCCGCCTTTTCAGCTGCCTCAGACCTCCCCCACGACAAGGCGGGAATACACGGGGGGGTTGTATATATGTTAACGGAAATGTATGAAATCTAGGAATTGTATACAAATCCTAGGAAATGTATACAATTCCGAAGCTATTTAGGAAATGTATAAAATTTTGTTTCAAAAACTATTTAATACATAGATATCCTGGGAAATGTGTACATTTCCTAGGAATTGTATGTAATTCCGATATCGTATTAGGAAATGTATAAAAATAATGCTTTCTGTAATAAAACACATTGTTAAAATGAGAATAAAAAAGCAAAAGCTTTTTCATCAATGCACAGCTAATAATCTTAATGCACATTATACCTGTTAAAGGCGATTCGCTTCTGGCACTTCGCCGGCCGCTGCCGCGGCACGCTCGCTTCGCTCGCTCGGCTCGTGCGTTGTTTTGTCATGTTCTAACATAACCTAACCTATTTTTTGTATCACACCTTTTTTTTTTTTTTTTTTTTCTTTTCCCCAGGGAAAATCCTTTATGGATACCACCCCGCCGGGGGAGCAGGGTGGTTATGTGGGAGTCCCGATCGGTGTACCCACTAAAAACCCTGGGATGTTGCTGCCTAGCGCCCATGTGCCGGAGCTGCGGGGACGCTTTCGCACTCGTCCGCGGCTCCAGCAGCGCTGATCCCCTAGGACCTGGCCCTGTTTAAGGGCGGATTTTCACCCTTCTTTCCTTAAGGGGCTCGCGGAAATACCGCACGCTCCACCTCAGGGGCTACGCTTGTCAGGCAACGGACTCCCCCGAATCCGTTGCCCAAGCTCCCTGTTATGGGGGTCGAAGGAGAGCGTGGAAGATCCTCCTCCGACGCCCAGTTCTTCGGCGGCGCATCGGGAGTTCCGAGAGGTTCTCCCTTTCGCGCTCCGCAGTTTCCTTTTGCAACATAACTTGTTCGCAAAAAGAAACGGCCGCCTCCCACGATCTCTCACAACCAAGCATTGACTGAATCAGTGCTGGAAGTGAGAGATCAGTTCCTACACTTGCGACGAGGCTTCGGCGCTCACTTGCCCATGCTGGACACTCCTCCAAAGTGTGCTGCGCCGTATCCTCTTCGCAGCCGCAGTGGTGACACTCGGTTGTCGGTTCCCTTCCGGCAATGCGGCACAAGTACTTTCCGAAGCAACCATGCCCGGAAAGCACCTGCACAAGCCGGAAGGTAAGCGACCCGTGCGCTCTATCCAGCCAGTTAACGAGAACGGGCTGTATAGCCTCCACGGTCCAGCTGCCAGCTCTAGGCTGGGCCAGCTCCTCCTTCCATTCCTCGAGCATATAGCGACGAGCTTGGGCCTTCCACATCTCTACCTCCCTGGGTGCCGGATTCTGCCCGCGTTGGCGGAGCTCCGTGCGCCATGAATACATGTTCGCATGTATTTCCGCCTCTAAATCCCATGGAGGTGATCCAGCCAAGAGGCTTTTGTATCACACCTAATCTAACTGTAAGCTGCAATAGAGAAAAGCGTCAAATGAAACGTAAAGACCTTTATACCGTCGAAGTCTGTTATACGTAGATCAGGCCCTATCTCAAATGTTTTACATTTCCGATTGCTATTTAGGAAATGTATAGAATTCCTAGGAAATGTGTCTAATACAATTTATTTCACACATTTCCGTGCGATTTTAGGAATTACATACATTTCCTAGGAATTGTATACAATGACGGATTACATACATTTCCGTTAACATATACACTCCAACCGTAACTTAACCAACAAAAGCATTCCTCTAAGGTATTTTGATATTTGTCGGTTAGGTTAGGTTTCGTAGCCGACATAAACATAAGCCAAAATCAAAATATAACGCGGGCGAAGCCGCGGGTAGAAGCTAGTAACATTATAAATCCGAAAAGTTTGTTGGTTTGTTACTCTTTCACGCACCAACGGAGCAACGGATTTACTTGATTTTTGGCATGGATATAGTTTAAAAGACGGAAAGTGACTTAGGATACTTTTTATCCCGAAAAATTGCATAGTTCCCGTAGGATAGAACAAAAACTTTTTCTCAGGAACGGATTGACTTGATTTTTGGCATGGATATAGTTTCATAGACGGAAAGTAATTAGATGAATTTTATGAATCAGCAGGCTGTGACAGCAGGAAAAAAGCTCAAATAAAGTATCTAGAAAGGCCGTCATTTTATTTAATTTTAATAATCGGCCAAGTACGAGTAGGACTCGCGCACGAAGGGTTCCGTACTGTATGGGAGCCCCCCTCAAATGTTTATTTAATTTTATTATTTATTATTGAAGTGAATATAAAACTAAATATTCTGTGAAAATTTCAAGCATCTACCTATTACCATTATTAATATAGAGCGAAAAAACGTCTAAAAATTCAGGTTTGTTGTATGGGAGCCCCCCTTAAACTGTAGTAGCCACTTAAGAGCAGCGTGGTCGGTCCTCAGATGGAATTTTCGCCCGAGCAGGTACTCGTACTTGCTAAAATGTCGCAATGTCTTCACCACTGCAAGTCACATGTTTCGACGTCGCACGAATTATCTATCGTTGTTTGTTTTCAGAACTTAACATTACGACAAAAAGCTTTGCAAGATTTTTTAGTGTAACTTAAAACATTGTAAAAATGTTGACCTGTTGTTGATAATAAAAAAAATTCGGAAAGTCACATCGGTGATGTTATACAGATAAGAGATTCAAAAAACTCACCTTAGTATCCCCCTTCTCTTCTCCAGCCCTTTTACTGATGCCCTTCGTGAGCTCTTCAAAGAAGGAGTCCAGCGCAACTTGACCCGTCGGTACTATATTTTGTTTTATATAGTTGTTTGGAAGACATCGCTTTCATTTATTTTAAGTGTTCTTGTATGAACTATAACTTTATTTTAAATATATAATATGTCAGATGACTTTACGCGGCCTGCCCTAAGACTTTGATAACTTACTTTAATATTATTTTGAGCCGCGATGAGCCGCAACCGGACCTATGTGCGCCCTTCTTAGACAACCCACACCGCAGAACTCTTTTATGGGATCAATTTTATACTCAAGTTGTGTAAGGTTTCTAAGCTGTGTTTACACGTTTACAGATGGTTTTGCGCCTTAGCTGATTGAGCTCTTGTAAGAGGTTTGAGTTTATTGCTTGGTTTCCCGTTAGATATAATAAAACTTAAGTTGAAAAAACGTGATCTATAAGTAGGTCATTGCTAGGGATGGACTTTACTAGGCCAATTCTGAATTCGCGGAATAATTTCAATAAATGCATTTTCCTTAAATGTGTAAGAAAACCGAGTTAGTATGACAACCGAGTTTATGTTAGGTATATTGTGGTAGAAAATTATACGACATGAAATTTTCATAATTTTGTGTACCTATTCATCTAGCTGCCTATCCATATCAGTGGTTACTGGTTACAAAAATTTTGTTTCTTACTGTAGAGCATTCTAATTTTGATAAAAATAATGATATTATTGACAAGAGTTCATGTGAATTTATTTTGTATAGTTCGGCCGTTCAGAGAATGCGTTCCTGACACGTCATCTTGAAAAAATGTTTTTGGCCGATATCTCGGAAACCATGTACAAAAACATTAATGTTTTTTGCCCTTAAGTACATAGTTTCCGAGATATCGGCCAAAAACATTTTTTCAAGATGACGTGTCAGGAACGCCTTCCGTACAAGCGGCGCAAATTCCCCGATATATTTACCTACTATTCTGGAAAACAACCTAATTTCAACCTTTTGCATTGCGTATAGCTTTCATAGTACAATAATTACTGTCTGCCGTCTTGCTTCAATCTGCTTGGGTAGGCGTGTGCCAACTAACATTACAAAAGTTGCTCATAATTATAAGAAAAACCCCATATCCTTGAAATCATTGGTTTATTGTTTCACTTCGTACTTCCTTTAAACGTCACTTATAAACCATATCTCACTTATATATAACTTATATGAATTTGGGCAGAGTAACAGTGTAAACACTGGAGGTGCACATCGCACCGCTTCACCGAACAGACTGCCGACTTTCTTTCGCTCCTCTACGGCCATGCTTTTTCCCCTTCCAATTTTAAGTCGGGTAGTACTTCAATCGACTAGGTAGTCAAATCAAAGTCTCCAAATCAAAATAAATAATCGATTAATATCAGAGTCAAATTAAATACTTATTTTTAAAAAACAAATACCATTAAAATACTTAAAAACCTAACACTCGTCCGTCCTGACCCCGTGCATGTCCTCATGCACGTTGCCAGGAGAACCTAACACATGGCCAGTCAAAAGCGAAAGAAAGATGCAACTGATGAAAACAAAACTATGACAATGAGTTTAGTCTACTTTAAATGGTGAAAAACATCAAACTTATATACAGAAACTGTCAAATCATATTGAAAAATTTCATCCATACGGTGTTTTTAGTTACTTTTACATTGCAAATCCAATATCTTTGAAAATAATTTATAGGTAAAATCAATTATGTTGCTGCGTTTTCCATTCCTTTATCGCGGGAAACATTTCTTTTTCTTACTCGCCGTATTTAAATTACATTCATTTGTTAGAAATCGATTTGCAATACAAAGTATTCCATTCTTATAATATAGATTTTATAATTAATCGATCGATGTAACAGTGAAAATATAACATTTTAATACAAGTTATATTTGAAAAACTTAAATTTTATCATTACACTGTATTTGGTTACTTCTACATTGCGAATCAATCAAATTATTTATAAATAAATCAATTGTGTTGCTCCGTATTCCATTCCTTTATCGCAACAAACATAAATATTTTTCTTACTAGCCGTATTCCAATTCCATTCATACGGCTGAAATCAATTCGCAATGCAAAGCAATTTCGTTCTTATAAAATATAGATCTTTAAGTATGTATTTTTAAATGTTTTTAGTAAAATTGCTTTCGCTAATTTCATCACTTTTGTATCACACTTTTTATCACGTTTTGTATCACTTTTTGGTATCACTTTTGGTATCACTTTTGGTATCACTTTTGGTATTACTTTTGGTATCACTTTTGGTATCACTTTTGGAATCACTTTTTGTATGTTTCGGCGCGTGATTTGCTGGTCGCAGGACAGGCAAGTCGAGACCGAATGCCGTCTACGGTGAGGTGAGTCACCGTGCGACATTCGGATATTGTTTGGAGCCCCCAGCGTCACACTGTCGCTGTGGTGCTTTAGCGCCCCGATGACCGCCGGCCATCGACGCACAGCTGCCACAGGTGCCAGCTGCCACAGGCGCCAGCTGCCACAGGCGCCAGCTGCCACAGGTGCCAGCTGCCACAGGCACCAGCTGCCACAGGCGCCAGCTGCCACAGGCGCCAGCTGCCACAGGCGCCAGCTGCCACAGGCGCCAGCTGCCTCAGGCGCCAGCTGCCACAAGCGCCAGCTGCCACAGGTGCCAGCTGCCACAGGCGCCAGCTGCCACAGGCGCCAGCTGCCACGGGCGCCCAGTTGCTACAGGCACCCAGCTGCTACATCTTGTTGGAGGCGCCCAGCTTGTTGGAGGCGCCCAGCTTGTTGGAGACGCCCAGCTTGTTGGAGGCACCCATCTTGTTGTAGGCGCCCAGCTTGTTGGAGGCGCTCAGCTGCTCGAGGCGCCCAGCTGCTCCAGGCACCACTCAGCTGCTCCAGGCACCATCCAGCTGCTCCAAGCACCATCCAGCTGCTCCAGGCACCACCCAGCTGCTCCAGGCACCCTGCCGCTTTAGGCGCCCAGCCTGCTCCAGGCGCCCAGTCTGCTCGAGGCACCAAGCTTGATTCAGGCGTCCAGCTTGCTCCAGGCGCCAACTGCTCCAGATGCCCAACCGCGTCGTGTCCCTTAGTCACACGCTATCGCCTGGCGGCACTTTATTGTTTCAGCCGCGCCCAAAACCGTTTTACCCGTTCCAGCTGTCAGCACTGAAGAACTATATCGCCCGGCCGCGCCGTGTCACCCAGCCGTGTCGCTGATAACATGTTTTTATTTTATACCTGAATAAAATTATTATTTATTTATTTATCCATTGCTGCGTAATCCATTCCGTTTCCGCAGACCCATTTTTTTTTTTATAAACTGTATGCCCATTCCATTCATACGGTAGAAAACTATTCATATTGCAAGCCTATTCCATTCTTGAATTACGAATATGAAACTATATGTGTGATACGAGCCTGTTCCATTCTCGTATCAGGAACATCTGTGAACAAAATTGACATACCATTAAAACTGCATTTTGTTCCTTGAGATACTGTAAAGCCATTACAACATGAAATTCAAAATGATATTCAAATTAGTACGCTAATCATAGTTGTAAATTACAACCGAAATGCAAACCAGTTCTATTTTTGCATTTCATATAATTAAGTCACTGCTCTAAATTTTCTTTGTTACCTTTTTACTCAATTAATGCGCTTTATAAATTCACTGCAGCATTATAAAGTGCCAACTTTAGTATCTCGATCTCATCGATTACTGTTAGGTACTCAATTTTACGTTGCAAAACATGAAGATATCTATCCAGTCACTGTGGAAGTTTAAATCTTTGTGTAGCTAACTGGCAATATTCCAATAAAGTTACTGGAATATTTGAAACTGCCATATCTAAAATATTGGTATCTGTATCTATAGTTATTATGTGTAGGCTGTGAAGCAATTCTCACAGAATACTCATCTGTAGCCTGAAGTATCGACGTGCAGTCAATTGAAGTATTGCATCCCTTCCTTTTTTTAATTTAGAGGACTATTACTTTTTTGAACATTCAAATCATCACATTAATGGTTCATTTAACTGTTTAATTTAATTTAAATCTCCATTGTATTCCCCTGAATCAAATATTTACCTTTTTTTAAAATATTAAACCTGCAGAGACACTTTAGGCAGGTAAAGTTATCTTTCAAGCAAGTGCAAGTGCTATATTTATTAATTGTATCACTCATCAAATAACAACGCCATGAGGGACAACGTCGTACTGAACATTATGATCAATACTAATCAGTAGGGTGACACTGCTCCAACGTTATTCCAACAATTTCACCCAGATTAGATACGTTTAGTTATAGTTATAAACATGATTAATTTCTTTTATAAATTTTGTACTTATTTTCATAACTAAACGGTTTTTAAATCTGATCCATATTATATAGCTCCTATACACATAATATGAATATATTGATATTTTATATTAAAAGAATTGCCTTGAACCAAATGAGACGACCCGATAATCATAGTTTGCGATTTTCCATGCCAATTAAACAAAACTAGTCAAAATCTGTACGAACAAGTGTGAATGCTCGTACATTCTTGCAATGTTTGGAATCAAACTCATTAAATATGAAATGTGACCCGTAAATGTATGTGTATCAATTTAACAAAATGTTTTTCCATAATCAAGTGAGAAAATAACAGTAACGAATATGAACAAAGGTAACCATTACTGTGATAATGTCAGTTATCGAATGTTAATTTCATAAAACTTGCATAGCCTTCCTAACGTAGGTACGCATTGAATTTCCCTTTTTTTTTTCACGGCATAGGTGTGTATCATTCATTAATTTAGACTTGTAATCATTGCTATTATGCAATAAATAAAATTATCTATCATAACTCGCGGCAAAGTTGCTGAAGCATTTGCTGCCTATGATCTTTTCTATCTTGTGAATCCTGTAATATTTAACTTGTTTATTTGCAGTGAGTAAACTCAATTAACGGTAAAATAGATTCAAGTGTGTCCGATCAAAGTTTTGGTCTTAACCATTAGAATGTTGAGGTAAACAAAACTGAATGCAAGTCCACTTTTTTCATTGTAATTAAACGGTTCCATGAATAAAAATTTACATTATCAAAGCTTTATGACGTCCACTGCAATTAGTCAACCTATAGAGCCATATTTGGTAGCTTTATCTCTTCCACGGATTTTGTCTTTTCTAATTCGATTTTGATATAATCAATATTTATATATTATTTTAATCACTTTTCGTCTCAAAGCCCGTCGTGCAGCATATAACTATTAAAAAGCTGTACAGTACACTCCAACTACAATAAATTATCAATAGCAATTATTTATCTGATAAAAATATGATTATGAATAAGCGTTATTTCCCCGTTCTTTCATCAATATCAATAAACACACATTTTCAATTTAAAGTTATCAAGTCTACTAAAATTAAAATGGAATATGTATCTTTAATATGTAAATTACTATTTTTATTACGAATTTGTAGGTAACTAGAAATAATTATTTTCTCTCATATACCACTGTGAGCAATATCGGTTACGATTGTATGCTATCATACGCTATTTGTCAATGTCCAATACCCATATAAATTGTATGAAATGAAATTATTCAAATAAAATCTTAGATCTATAATTAGAAAATTGGAACGCATATATTCATCTTATACTGTTAATCTAAATTACGCGAAATCTTAAAGGGGACAAAGAATCAATATTAATTGGCAAATATGAACACTCTGAAGACGTCTGCTGAACAACTACAATTATGAGACGATTTTTCCTTACCCGATGTCCATTTCGGAAATAAAAGGTTGAATTAGTTCCAGCACAGTTAGGTAGTTGTATTATTATTTAATCTATCAATTTTGCACTAAAATCACAGATTCAAAAATATAATATAATCTTAGTTGATTTTGTCACATATCTAATACTGGCAGGTAGATTAGAACTTTAACGTTCTTTGTTTTTTTTTTGTTTAATTATAATGATAATTACCCATGTATCAAATTTGTACAAACATAAAATACTGCAATAGATTACTGCGTACATTTTTAATGGTTATAGATCTTGTTATTTTAAAAACTTGTTCCGACTGAGTATTTATAAATTACATTTACATTTATTCAACCATCTGCAAAAATTGCAAGAGCCAGCTAAAGGGTCCAAGATGTATTTTTTGAAGGTGCACTAAACATTTTGAAGTAATAATAATAATAATAATAATATATACTTTATTGTACACCAAACAAAAATAATTACAAACATTCTTAGGATTAAGTACATTAATGGAGTACAAGGGCGACCTTATCGCTCATAGCGATTTCTTCCAGGTAACCCGTGGAGAGAAAAAGACATTGAGGATTGGCAGAATAGTCGGTGGTGCATGTATAATAAATGATAAAAAACATAATAATAATATAATATGGTATTTATAATACATGTATTATATAAACACAATACATAATAATACATACATAAATACATAGACATAATATATACATACATAAATACATAAGTACCTAAATAATTAACACAAAGATAGATAGTGACTATAAACAAGATTTTTAAAAATAGGCAGTGACTTGGCCTGCCTGATGGTAACAGGCAGCTCATTCCAGAGACAGACAGCTTGTACAGTGAACGACTGAGTGTAGGACAGATTGACATGGGAAGAGGTGTGGATTCTAAGTTTAAGTGCTCGCGATGGCCGCAAGGAACCGGAATGACCAATGATGAATTCGAATCGTTCCTTTAGATATAGAGGGATGGTAGGGTTGAACAGAATTTTATAAAGGAAGGAGAGAATGTGGGTATTACGGCGAAGACGAATGGGTAACCATTTGAGCTTTTGTCGAAATTCAGAGATATGATCATATTTTCGTAAGCCAAATATGAATCGAATGCAGAAATTTTGTAATCGTTCGAGCTTGTCGAGTTGCTCTTCGGTTAAATCCAGATAGCAAGCGTCAGCGTAGTCTAATATTGGGAATAGGAGAGATTTAACAAGCGCAGTCTTGGTAGCGATCGGAAGGAAGTTACGCAACCGTTTAAGCGATGCTGCAGAACCAAAAATTTTTCGGCTAACCTCAGATATTTGGGGATTCCAAGAAAACTGGCGGTCCATGATAATTCCTAGGTTTTTTACAGTTTCGCTGAATGGTATTGGGATTCCCTCGAAAACTACCTGCGGGAGGCGGAACCAATCAATTTTGGAGATCATGCGGGAGCTTCCGATAATTATCGTCTGAGTTTTAGTGGGATTAATTGTTAAGCCATATGAACTACTCCAGTCCCCTATACGTCTGAGATCAGCGTTGGTGGTCTCAATCGCCTCATGCAACTGCCCTAGAGGAGCTTGGGTATAAATCTGCAAATCGTCTGCATAGAGGTGATAGGAAGAAGATAACTGTTGAGAGATAGAATTTATAAAAATTGCAAAAAGAAGTGGAGATAGAACGCCGCCCTGGGGAACACCAGCAGTGATATCACACCAGGATGAGTACGACTCATCAATGCGAACCCGCTGCCGGCGTCCAAACAGGTAACTACGGAACCAATCAATTGCCGTTGGAGATACGTTAAGAGAGCGTAGAATTTCCAACAGGATATCAAAATCCACATTATTAAAAGCGTTGCTGAAATCAAGTAGTGATAGCACCGTTAGCTGACAATGACCAATGCCATCTCTTATGTCGTCAGTAATTTTAGTTAGGGCTGTGACAGTACTGTGTCCAGGACGGAATCCGGATTGAAACGGGTTGAGAAGATTGTTCTTGACTAAGAAGGATAAAAGTTGTTGGTGGACAAGCCGCTCTAAAACTTTAGACAAGAACGGAAGGATGGAAGTTGGGCGGTAGTCTGAGAAAGAATTGGGATTAGGTTTTTTTGGAAGAGGTGTAATTTGAGCTTCTTTCCACATTAATGGAAAGGTACCCGAGGAAATTGAGAAGTTAAGGAGGTATTGGATGACAGGAGTGATCTCATCAAGTATTGGCATGATCATTTTGCGACTTATACTATCACTACCGACAGCGTTGGATGAAATGGATTGGATACTCTTCTTAACGTCACAAGCGGAAAATTGATCGAAAGTAAATGCGTCGTGGTCGGGAGGATTGGCGGAAGAAAGATGTTTCATGGTGGCAGCCTTCGCTGGTCCATCAAAATTGGAGGACGAGGAAAAATGTTGATTTAGCAAATCGATGTTTAAGTTATTGGAAACACTATCTTTACGAGTTTTGCCTACTCCCATTGACCTGAGAAACTTCCAGACTTTAGCTGGATCACCATTTTCTACTGAGGCATGAATATGTCGGCGTTGTGCATCCCTACACGCTCTGTTGCAGACATTGCGAATGTTTGTGTACTTCTCCTTGGTCGCGTCAGATCGGCACTGTTTGAACTTGCTCTTAGCTGTTAACTTTTTGTGCATAAGAACACGTATTTCATCATTCAACCATGGAGCTGGTGCATGTTTCATTTTGACAGCTCGAATAGGTGCATGGACATCATATAGTTCTGTCAAAATACGGTTAAACTCGAGCAGTTTGTCATTTATATCAGCTGCGTTCATTACATTAGACCAGTCTAATTCCTGGGCATCTTTGCGTAGGTTATCAATATTCATACTACCAAAACTACGTTGCAGAAGAATTTTGGGCTTGACTTTAGGTGGGCGGACTTTATAAGACAGAAAGATCAAATCATGGTGAGAAATGTCATCCGCCGCACACTGATCATGTTTGACAACATGATTTGGAGAGGTCACAAGCATAAGATCGAGAAGAGAAGGGTTATAGTTAGGTGGATTGTGCGTAGCTTTAAGAGGAAGGATAGTGAAGTTGAGAGCCTTAGCTGTTAGCTCAAATTTACGAGATCTATGATCTTGCTTCAATAGACATGTGTTAAAATCGCCCATAACTATAGTGTGGTCGTAGGAAGTAGAATGACTTTCTAGAAGAGTTTCAAACGAAGAAAAGTAATTAACATCCCGAGAATGAGGGTAATAAACTCCTAGAAGTATTTTAGTATGATGTAGTACGACTTCAATAAGAAGATGTTCTCCGGCATCGGATGGCGACGGCTGCGCAGACATACTAATTACAGTGAAAGGAATGTGAGTTCGAAGATAAATAGCTACACCACCACCACCCTTGCCAATACGATCATTTCTTACGAGTCGAAGTTAAGTACCCGCTACTTAATACTGTAATTGTATGAATTTATTTCTGACAGTTATGTCAAATACGCTATTATATAATGCTATTATGCCTTCACTTTTATTAAGCGCCGAAAGACAAAGGTATGGGACCTTTGCCTACAGCCAGCTGTCGATGATTATGTGGTTTGTTAGGCACAAAAGAGCTCTTGACTTCGTAGATATCATAAAGGAACAAACTCACAGTTAGCTCTGCAGACCGAGTCATACTCAGGCTCGGGTACTCCGCGTTGACCATGATCCGCATGTGGCACGTTGGTCTTGGCACTTCTGATTATAAGAAAAACCCCATATCCTTGAAATCATTGGTTTATTGTTTCACTTCGTACTTCCTTTAAACGTCACTTATAAACCATATCTCACTTATATATAACTTATATGAATTTGGGCAGAGTAACAGTGTAAACACTGGAGGTGCACATCGCACCGCTTCACCGAACAGACTGCCAACTTTCTTTCGCTCCTCTACGGCCATGCTTTTTCCCCTTCCAATTTTAAGTCGGGTAGTACTTCAACCGACTAGGTAGTCAAATCAAAGTCTCCAAATCAAAATAAATAATCGATTAATATCAGAGTCAAATTAAATACTTATTTTAAAAAAAACAAATACCATTAAAATACTTAAAAACCTAACATAATGATGACCCAAATCATCCCCTGTCGGATTATTATAGGTACACCAGTTTTGGATAGCCCAGTATAAATACGTAGGTAACATTTCCTGTGTAGGCATCAATTAAATTTACTTAGTTGAAATTGCTATTTACTTACCATCTAAATGCTTTTCCTAGCATTTTCCAAATCCCTATTTTAATCGACTTTAAAAAAAGCGGTTACCAAAACGTCTGTTTGTTTTTGTTTGTATGATACTCCGCCGCTATGTATGCTCTATGCGGTTACTCCGCCAATTATAAACCAATTTTGATGATTCTTTTTGTGTTTTATAAGCCAGCGGTCGTCAATCTTTTCGCGTGATTTATTATATTATACGAACTTCTATGACGTGCTATTAACTAGCGGCTGATTGGAGTGAGGCTATTATCACCACCTTTTTTATGCGCACAACGACATTCGGGACAAATCCACGTCGTAGTCAAACGAACAGGTTGTCAAGGCATATTCGCACCACTGTACAATAAATAGTAAATAAAACCTTTATTGTTCTTAAAAGTTAAAACAAAACAAGCTGTACACTAGATCCCACACTAGGGCGACCTGTGTTGTGGGATCCAGGCTCTTTGCCAGACGTGAAGGTAATACATACTTACTTAATGCTACATTTTAAATTAGGAAATTTACTAACATGACATAATTATTTTATGCGAAAAATACAACTAGGTAGGTACATCTCAAATTAAAAAATTCAAACATCGCTTAATCAGTAAAAAGTAGGTAAAATTAACTATTAGATTAGTATTATGATAGACCTGATATTTTAACCTCATTATAATTATTATGTCATTAATCTGGATGGAGTTTTTATGCGTATTGTTTATCGCAAAAAGATCTCTTTGAGTTTTTATGTCGTCGTACTAAAATAGCGAGAGAGTACATAACTTTGTCCCATTTTAATTATGAAAATTAAAAGCTGTTAGAAAAAGATGCACATACTCGTACACTCGAACTTTCGTAATTTCGAAAGATATCATTCGGCTGTCCAAATTCAAAAAGGTAGTAAGTAGGAAGATAAAATGATCTGAGATTTGAACCTTCTGATGGAACTAGGTTAAAATTTTCGATCATGTCCGCTGCCTATTTATTTATAACGATCCCTCAATGGATGAAGAAGATTATCGGGCCAGTCTGGCGGACGCGCCATAGACCATAGACTTGCGTATTTTTTTTTTATTGTGTATATGGTTTTAATTTCAACTCGATACCTTCACGCAATCTAGTGTTATGTCTTGACAAACGGAAGGACGGACAGACGGACAAAAAAGACTATGATCTATTAAATTAAATTCTGACTGTTATAAAAAAATTGCTTTATCATCAGACAATCCGAACTAGAGTCACCAGACTGTGTTGTTGAATTGAATGTTGTTGTTGAATTGTTGTTTTGGGGAATTTGCGATTAGTATACGGTGATCATCACATAGGTATCTATGAAAAAGACAAAAACACAAGATTTTTTGCCAATTCAGGATATCTTATTGAGAAGCTCTGCTAATAAGAACCAGAGTAGCCTAATTTCAAATCATTACATAGCATCCAATTTGTCAGCGTAATGACAGCGTCGTTCTGAGGAGGTTCTCAATGCGACCGTATGTGTATTTTTTTCTATGTTTTTACGCTCAGAAATAGTTTAATTTAATGTCAATCTTAATAAGTCGTACAGTTTTTGAAAAATCAACAATAATCTAAAAATAAAATACCTAGATTGTTTTCTACCGCAGCCCGCTCACTTAGTTTTTAGGGTTCCGTACCCAAAGGGTAAAAACGGGACCTTATTACTAAGACTTCGATGTCCGCCTGTCTGTCTGTCACCGGGCTGTATCTCATGAACCGTGATAGCTAAGCAGCTGAAATTTTCACAGATGATGTATTTCTGTTGCCGCTATAACAACAAATGTATATGACGTCCACCGCTATCTAAGTTAAAAAGAGCTTTAGCTTGGCCTAGTTACCACGAAAAATTTATTGTCACTAAAGTAATCAAAATAATAACACACGACATACATATTTAACTGATTTACGAGTAATTAACTAAATTCCCTCAAAGTTTCCAGGGTCCCGTTTTTACCCTTTGGGTACGGAACCCTAAAAATTACAGTAGGTATGATATGTCCATTCAGTGAAGAGTTATAGCGGGCATTTTAAACCCGCTGTCCTTCTCGGGACACATTTGCCCCGACCCGATATTTTGGTCCACCAGAGTCGCCTGACCTACGGCAGCAACGTAAATCATCGTTATGTCGGCGGCTACTTTAAATGTTATCGATGTTTATATCCATCGAAAATCGAAAGTCACAAGTATTCTATAAGTACAATGGCATGACTTTCGATTTCAAACTTGTGTTTGAACAGCGAGAGCATGCGATCCTGAAGGGTTGTCATCTAACATACGACATAATTTTAAAAATCACGAAGAAAAAAAAAACTATTTTTCATGCAAGAAGTTCGTCAACGCGCAGCAAAATATGTGGAGAAGTGAAATAAGTCGTAATACAAAAGTTGTTTGTCTAGATGTACTAGACCCGCCCTTAAAAGGTTTTGCGTTTAATTTATAGGCCGAATCAAACTACTTGGCGGCTGTGATTTTAGCTACAGGTAAATCTAACGCTGAGGGTACTGTGTAGGGGATGGCTGCGCACGGTGACCTCTATAATAAAACCATTCGTAGCCATCCCCTCCACACTTCGCTCAGCGCTACACTTATATGCCCGGTTTGCTTGTTAATGTTTCATACTTATCTAAGTTTTTCTTAACTAGTGCGGCGATTCGTAAATGTATATCGAAGGAAGAGTCAGCAGTTTTAATTTATAAAACAATATAGCCAAATATTATCAAATTCGGTTGATAAATTAAACAGCGCTATAAAAACTAAGCATTAAATACCGTTGTTTTTTAATCGACTTCCAAAAAGGAGGAGGTTCTATGTTCGTCTGTATGCATTATTTTGCGTATGCTCATCAATATTTTCGCCAATTGTGAACCGAAACAAAAAAAAAAATTAATTTTGAATACTGTAACGTCTAATATATAAATCAAAATGAAATGTTTATCATTCTGCCAACTTATAGTATTGACGACAAAACTTTTTGAGAGTATTTTATCACACTATAAAAATAAAAAAATAGATCAATTCTTTTTTTAAGTTCAAACACCATCAATTGGTGTTGTCATGCCTATTCAAGGCTAGTTACGATTAATATGACTATGATTATGTTTATACCTATACATAATTACATAACTCCATAGCGTAACCCATCAAATTCAATAATGCTAAAAATCCTTACTAATATTATAAATCCGAAAAGTTTGTTGGTTTGTTGGTTTGTTACTCTTTCACTCACCAACGGAGCAACGGATTGACTTGATTTTTGGCATGGACATAGTTTAAAAGGCGGAAGGAGCTTTAGGATACTTTTTATCCCGAAAAATTGCATAGTTCCTGTAGGACAGGACAAAAACCATCGAAAGCGAAACTGTCGCCACTATCACAAAGACGCTAAGTGATTAATTCCTCTATGACGCTAATATGGACTAACGAAACGTCACAGCCAAACGTAATTAGATGACAGGTGACATTGTCTGCAGACTTTTATAAATCACAAGTAGCATGGCAAGGGGACAAATTGTTTTTCCACGATTATATCCCCTTGAAGAGGAAATAAAGTATGGATTGAAAATGACAACTGACATTAAAATTGGATAAAATGTTTTTTTCCCTCTGCATGCTACATGTTACTATGACGTTTAATACCAGGCCGTCATTTTGGCTGACATTAAAAATATTTTTAAATCTTCTATCATTAGAGGTTTAACATGTTTATTTATTCTACCTTTATGGTACAGAATCATCATACTTTAATATTATCAATCCGAAAAGTTTGTTGGTTTGTTCCTCTTTGACGCAGCAACGGAGAAAAAGATTGACCTGATTTTTGGTATGGATACCTATGGTTTAAAAGACAGAAAGTAATAATAGGATACTTTTTTATCTCGAGAAAATTCGTGATTCCCATGGGATAGGACAATAACTGTTTCTCAGCAATGGAGCAACGGATTGACTTGATATTTGGGGTGGGCATAGTTTGGAAGACGGAAAGTGACATAGGATACTTTCCATCCCGAAAAAATTGTGGTTCCCGTAGGACTTAACAATACATTTTTCTCAACAACGGAGCAACTTGCCTTGGCTTATTGCATAAATATAGTTTGAAAGACGAAAAGTGACATAGGCCACTTTTTATCGCAAAAACTTTAACAGTTCCCGTAGGATAGGATAAAAACTAAGCTGCGGTAGCAGCCGTCTAAGCGCCAGAAATAACCTGTCATGGCAAGTTTAGGACGTTCCTACATTTTTCGCACTCCTTCGCGGCACTCAACAGCGCTAGCCCAGACTCGGGCTCCATAACGGAGCTTGCGCTCTCGCCATAATGACGGAGTGTTTCGGAGCACAAGACACATCGTCATCCACCACTCGGGACTAACCAGTACTGAACGTCAGACAGCATTCCAACGCCCTGGTCCCAGTGCAGCGGGTCAGTCATAGTAGCCCAGCGCCTGCCTCTTCAACTGCAGAGGGCAGTGAGAACGGCCATCGCGATACCGACACCTCTCTTCCCCTGCAGCCCCACTGCGTCTGCCAACACGTTGACGGCCTAGCGGAAGGTAGGGTAGGTGGCGGCACCCACACCACCAGTTCCATATATCCCACAGCGGCCCCTAAACCTCGGGTGTCATATCAGAGTCCAGGAAGCAGCCTTGCTTTATGAAACTGAGAAAGGTTATTCCCAGCAAGTAACTGGAGATAGAGAGACAGAAAAGAAGCCACACCCAGCGCAGCAGGAGGAGCTGGAGTTCATATGCCTGGCAGACGGAGCAGCACTAGAGCAAAATCTTAACCGAGAAATTAACATATTTACAGACGGCAGCAAAATTAAAGGGAAAATTGGGGCGGCATTATCCATTTGGGATGATGCCTCTGAGATCAGTACCCGCAAGCTGAAATTGGCCGATTGGTGCTCCGTGTACCAGGCCGAGTTATTGGCACTTCTTGAGGGCTAACATAAAGTTACTACACGCACAAAATAAAATAGTGAAACTTTATTGGATTAAATCGCACGCGGGGATGGAGGGAAATGAGAGAGAAGACCAGCTAGCAAAGGAAGCAGCACTGCACTCAAAGTGCAGACCTATTTACGATAACTGCCCCGTTTCATTCGTCAAGCGAGAAATCCGAAAGGACTCTCTTGACGAGTGGAACCGGCGGTATCAGGATGGACACACAGCGGCGGTAACCAAAACATATTTTCCGGATGCAAGGGCGGCATACAAGATCGTAAGAGAAATAGCACCAGTGGGAATCATAACTCAAGTGCTGACGGGGCATGGTGAGTTTTCCCAATACTTACATCGATTTGAGGGAAAGCCCATCATGCATCTGTGAACCCACAAAAGAGGAGACTCCACTGCACATAATCTTGGAATGCCCAGTTTATTTGTAAAAAAGCAATAATTAGGAACAAGTAGGTATAAACTTTGCTGTACCATTGTAATGTTTATTATAACTGCAAACAGCCAAAAACATTGAAATATAGGTATAGTTTTTATTCATTTGTAATTAAGACCCCTGATCATGTCAGGGATATATCGCGATATAATAAAAAAAAATCCTCGGATCCAGCGTCGCAAGAGCGGCACTGCAGCCCGCCTAAGTTGCGACACTCCTCATAAGGCATGCAACCTACCGGCCATCCTCTCAGCTGCTTTAGTTAAAAGCGGCTGAACCTCGAGTGCCAGCCTCTAAGCTTCCTTGGGGGAAAAGACCCAAAGAAGAGGGATACTTCGAGCGCCTCCTTTTTTGCTGCCTCAGACCTTCCCCACGACAAGGCGAGAATTCCATGGGGTAATTGTAGGTTGTATATACACTCCAACCGTAACTTTCCAACAAAAGCATTCCTCTAAGGTATTTTGATATTTGTCGGTTAGGTTAGGTTTCGCAGCCGACATAACCATAAGCCAAAATCAAAATATAACGCGGGCGAAGCCGCGGGTAAAAGCTAGTAAACTATATATAATAAAATAACCTACTCAAGACTCGTATCCAAATCTGCGTGTATAATCACAAGCATGTACTCTATTATTACTGCGAATGTTTGTTTTGTCTCGAACAAATCCTTGCCTAGATATTTTGCATTAAGTAGCTCCAAATTTATTCAAGTGCTTCTGGCACTAATTTGGCACATCTGGATCCAACAAATTCGCCTTATAATCGCCATTTTCCTTTACCACAAATTGACAGCTGGAAAAAGAATGTGGTATGTAAATACATTGTGCACATATTTACACATGTGTGGGCTGTGAGTGCCCCTAAACAGTTAGTTGTAGATATAGGCAAAAAGCAAAGAATTCTCAGGCGGCCAAAATATGCGACGCCCCAACTGGGATTCCGTGTCCCTTCAACCATTTAACAAAAGTCGCCATACGAAGTCGAAGAATACAGAAGAGATCATTTCAATTGCATCTAGTAGTAGGACAGGTGTGCCTGGCTTTGACTTAGTGTAATTTGTGACCACTTTGAATTTAATGATTAATTATACAATTTAATGCTAAAAATATTAAAAAAAAAAAACTTTTAAATTCACACAAACAATACGTATCAACTCATATTACGCCATTCTTCCATAGACGAGACATTTCACCGCGGTATTGTAACATCGTGCCCTCAATGTTTATAGTTTTAGCAAATAATGTACGTATAGTATAAAACTTTATTTTTTATGGTTCTTTAAAATATGTATTGTATTACTTACGTAACACACTACTTCTGTTATGTTTTATTTCTGTGGTGTCAATAAAGTGTTCTTGTATTGTATAAGTCGAAATGCGATAAGAGCTGAGATTTAGAATCGATCAGTCCTAAGCTGAATTCCGATTACGCTTCAACAGATTGGGATTTAAGACAGTTTTCATTGCTTGCACAATTTGATTTCTGACGACTATATCGGCCGCTGTAAGATGTTGTGACTTGCCTACTATCATTACTTTTGTCTTTTTAAGATTTATGTTGAGGCCGTAACTAGCGCTTATGCTGTCAACACGATTCAGCAAACTTTGCAAGTCGGCTGTTATTATTCTTATTTGTGCTTCTCTATCTCGTTTACTCATTTCATCGGCTCATAAAATTATATCTACGTATCCCCTTAACGCCCGGCGGTAGTCTAATCCTGTGGTTCAGATGTAGGGCAATTTCGTCAGCTATTGTGGTAGGTGCAATAAGTTCGCCTTGTTTGCGGCTTGTGGCGGTCACTTGCAGTCGCAGTGGGACGACAACGAACCACGTCCTATTTACGTAATTCACGGCTGACGCTACCATTTCTGTAATTCGAGTTAAAGTAAACACTACTTCTGCTCTACCTACTTATCATAGCAAATAATTCGCAATCGATGTAGCAATTTTCACATTATGTACAGCGTGTGTTCAGAAAATAACGGGAATTTTAAAATTTCGCGGGTTTGGTGTGTCCAATTGTCATTTTTTTTTATTATGTTGATATACATCCCCCTGAAGTACGATACAATTTTCAGCTCTGTTCATTGCTTTGAGAATGTACATATTATTAAGAGACAGTAGATTACGTAACTAATTCTGAAATAATAAAAATACCGCCTAAATACATACTGGGTTATTCCTAATCAATTAGCATCCTTTTAGGGGCTTATTCTGTACATCAAAACTAACAACTTTTGTATAACTCACTTGTGAATAATAGCAACGAAAAAGTCACAGTTTGATTACAGGTGTCATTATGTGCCTAATTGCCTCTTAAGATGGATCTATGATGGGTCAGTTTTAGACAGTTACTAAAATAAATTAGCTCCAATTGACAGTGGATTAAAAAGTTATTTGAACTTTTGTATCCGCATGATCTCAGATATTAGGATGTCAGATCTTTTAGCGGATATAGGTACAATCTTTGTAACCGGCTACAACATGAAGCAGTCAAATATCTTATTATGAGTTTTTCCTCGTCCAGAAAAAATAAAATTAAACATGAGTAAAATAAAGCAACAAAACATAAAATACTCTACCTACTTGCTCCGAGAATAACAGAAAACTAACGAAGCAAAAACAGGTCCTCCGAGCATCCTCAAAAATAGTAGGTACAATCATAATCCTTTGAAACTATCCAGTGGCCGATAACTGAACTAGAAGTATTTTTAGAAGGGACATCTAAAAAATTTGGTTCCATTTAATATTTTATAGAAAATCGATAACTTAATAGCAATTTATCTTTTTGTAATCCTGTATAATCTGGAGTAACTTAAATTGTGAAAGTTTCAGTTTTATCAAGAAATAACGAGTATGTTTCTGTTCAGTAAAATATTTTCAGTAAACAGTTTCGGAGATATCACATCTCCCTGTCTGACGCCTCTTTTCAAAGGGATCGCCTTCGAGCTCTCTTCCTGTACTCGAACCCACATAGTGGCGTTATTATACAAACACTTCAACACTTCGATATACCGATAGTCAATACGGCATCTCTGAAGAGACTCAAGCACAGCCCATGTCTCGTGTCTCGACCGAATCAAAGGCTTTCTCATAGTCCACAAACGCTAAGCAAAGTGGCAAGTTATACTCTTCAGTCTTCTGTATAACTTGCCGCAGCGTATGGATGTGGTCCATGGTGCTAAAGCAGGTGGGTTTTTAATTAGCAAAAATATCGATTAACATACACAAAAAATACAGACGAACATAGTATCTCCCCCTTTTTGGGAGTCGGTTCAAAAAACTACGAACATAGACAATAGAACCATTATAATTTACCAAACATTTTCTAACTTTCCAATTGATTGTTGCAGCTCTATTAAAGTTATTGTAAGTGTATAGGTTATAGCAGCATGGGATCAATGTTTTGTTTACTCATACTTTCAGTTGCATACTTTTTAGGCCCTAGTTAGGCCCTACTAGTACAAAATTCCTCGAATCGACGAAGACTCTTTTTGAAGGCCCTCTTTCGCCCCGCGGGGCGAAACGCCGAGAACGATAAAAGAAGAGGCCGTTTCGTGTACAATTTTTGTTGTATAATACAATTTGTAACATGTTTTAGCTATATAGCCATCTCAGCGGCCTTCAGACTGCTTTAGATTGACTAGCCACGCGTCACCGTTATAAATTCAAGTTCAATTTATCTCTTACAATTCTTTGCAATGTATGTACGGATCGTTTTTCATATGCCATGATGGAAAAGAAAAGTAGATTCCTTTCGAGAAAAAGATCACATAAAATTACAACTTTGAATCGATAAAATGTGTGAAATAACTTTTTTTACTCGATTTTCAGGTTGGTCCCATACTAAAAGTTGTTCAAAATGGTCTGAATGACCTCCTTTCGGCTTAGTACACCATCGAACAAAAAACGGCAAAAAATCACGGCTGTCCTTCGTAAAGGAAGCCCCCTTTATTATATTCTTTTTTTAGTATTTTTTTCTGAGGTTAACTAAATTTTTTTGTGTTTAACATTCAATCATCTAATTACATCATATAAATTGGGGTTCCTGACAATGTTCGTGATTGCAGGCAAAGTTGGTCACGATGCTGAATAAATGCTGATTTTTGAACTTGTGAAGATTTTTTCGAGGCGTATATGATAGTCAAGATAATTATTTTTCGCAAAAATGGCAACACCGATTTCCATCGTGTACAAAATTCGAATAGTTCGCTCGAATAGTAATGTCTGATTAATATCACGGGAATAATGATAGCAAGTAAACAAAAACAGCTAAAGCCTTGGAAATGGATGCAACGATTAGAAAGCGTAAATTATATTTTGTAAACTAAAGATTTCACGCCGAAGCTCCTAGTGTCTAAAATAAGTAAGTTCGCTTAAAAATCGGGTCCTAGCCCAAGCGTCCGAGTTTTTACTAAAATTCGTGAAAGAGACTTACCAATCTCTTCTACCTATATCGGACATGTTCGCTTGGTCAGACTCGACAGTCACGCTTGCGTGGATTCAGTCGCCTTCGTCTCGATGGAAAACCTTCGTAGCAAATCGTGTGAGTCATATTCAAGATGCGATTCCTAATGCTCGCTGGTTAAAGGTTCCTTTTGCTATTTCTTGCGAAAAATAATTATGTTTAGCAATTTCGGGAATTGTACTCGTACGAGTATTACTAGGAAGTAAGTGTCACTAAACCGTTCTTCTATGATTCAGTCTATACTATACCTTCTAAGCACTACAGAACAACAAGAACAAGAATGTGTCGTACTTACAATGGTTCCGTGAATGATCTTGACATCTTTCACGATTCTTTAAATGTGTTTAAGAACAAATTGTTTAATTATTTAAGTAAACACAACACTAATGGATAGTGTTCTGTTATTTTCTATTGTAATCAAAATAATGTTGTTTATCTGTTTAAGTATCAAACTTAAAACATTTCCTCATTTTGTTATTTCAAATTTTTATCTGCATGTAAATAAGTAATTTGTTGTGATTTAGACTCTGGCATTTGTCAACTGATAGTAAGTGAAAACAACTCACAGTGTGTGTTTCCTCGTGTTGAGTGTTTAGTTGTGCCGGGTTGTGCCGGGTTGTGCATTAGCAAAGAATATATAATAATACTATACGCATAGAATAATAACACCAATTACACTTTTAATCCAACCGTTATCAATATTACAAAAGATACTAATGCGCGCCATGCGCCATTGCTCGTTCCTGACCAAGTCTGTCGCGTCGCTAGTGTTGCACCCTCTCTTGGCGCGCGTTAGGGATGTGCCGATACCAATCGACTCGGAGAGTGCCACAGTCCCTAAGTGAAAGTAGTAAAAATAAATCCGAGCGCCGTCATACAACCCGACTTAGATATTTACATTAATCGCGCGGCGTAGTAGTCGCCTTGCAATCGTCTTACGAAGTTACGACTAACTAAAAAGCCTCCCCACTACGTAGCTTGGGTAGGGTTTTGGCTCGGACACTTTTTTTTGACTCTATAGATATTTGCTCGAAGATATTTATTAATATATATCGAGCCATAAAACGCTGGACCTTACCGGGATATATTAATTTTTAGTTCACCTCTATTATTTCTTTTCGTATCCACCAGTAGACGTCACGTGACAGAAATGATGAATCATCATCAGACATACACACAAAATTCAAAATGAAAGGTTTCTCAATTCATCAGAATTGAGAAACCTTTCATTTTGAATGACCTACAAAAAGAAGGGGATTTGCAATTCGAGTATGTTCTGTTTACGTCACATATTCGATTTTTCTGAGCCAATTCTCAAGTTTATGTTTAACTTGCAATGTATGTATGTAAATAATATATTTTTTGGGTCCAAATAGATTGTAAAATTTTAATTTAATTCATTTTTTAGATTAGTTTAGTCTAGTAAACTATCTGAAGATTATGAAATACTAGTAGTATGGTGCATTATTAATTGTTAAGAGTATAGTACATATTAATAATTAGTTGATGATGTACCATATTATATTGTTTTTATTTTATTTTTCAATTAACCTTTTTTTTATTTCATATGTGCTTGCGTATGACTACACACTAATGTCTAGGGTGTAACACGCTTAATTAGAAGATACATTTTTACTCGGAATTCGAAGACACGTACATTGTATGCAATTTTTAATAGCAACTCAAAAATTTCTTGATTTAATAAAAAAAGAAACGAAAAGAAACAAAAAATAATAAGCAATTTAATCTGACAATCCGCATTTCTTCTAAAAATCCGCGCTTACGATTCTCGCAAAAAAATACATTAGTAATAAACCTCAATATCTCGAGACGTTGACGTTGACGTTGATTGTTTATACTCCATTGATGGAGTATAAACAATTTCATTAAAGAAAATGCTATTAATAACACATGTTACAGGTCAAACAATTCATTGCTAAATATTCCAATTAAGCACATAAAAATATAAAGGTACAGTGTTGTACCTGCATGATTACTTGTGAAATCTATTTCATAAAAATAATTAGGTAAAAACGCTACAATATTTCATGTAAATTAAGAAAAATAAGTAGGTATGTTTTTTTAGGACTGAGACTTTTAGATATGTCAATTTATGTGATAAAATAATAGACTACTAGACACTTTGTAAAAAATTGAATTTTCGATTCAGAAAACTTGACACATATTTTATGTCATGCAAACAGTCAAATACATACTCAAACCAGAATATGTAAGTGGATACTCAAACAGGAATATGTAAGTAGACAGTCGAATTGCAACAAGAATACTTAAGTAGAGACAGGAACTGAAACAGGAATATGTAAGCAGAGACTCATACCGGAATATGTAAGTAGAGACAATACAAAACGGCTAAACAGAATTTAATGAAATTGGGAACAGACATACACACAAACACGGACAGATTTGGCTAATACCCGAACCTTGTCACTTACTTAAGAACTTTATTATGATAAAGCGGGCAACTTGCAACTTGTTTACAAAATTAAATAAAAGTTGAAGCACGGTCTGAGTCGACGCCTTAGACTCAGAAACCTTTTTCCCGAAACTGTCAAGGGTCTTAAATAGTTCATAGTTATTCATTGCACTGCGCAAATGGCTATGTATAGGTATACCAATGACTTTCCAGCAAAAAAGTACGCCATATGTAACTTTCTTGTTATTAATTTTGATCTCGAAAGAAACCAAAAACATATTCTTCCTAATCCTTACATAGTATAAAATAAAGTCGCTATTTTTGTCTGTTTGTCTGTATGCTTAAATCTTTAAAACTACGCAACGGATTTTGATCTGAGTCGACTAATGCTAAACAAAACCTAGTGACCGTATTGTTCTTATTTTGTCCGGCACACCCATCAGAAAATATGTGTAAATATTTTACTGACCTAGGAATTTCATTTATGAACTTGTTTAAAAAAGAACAAACTTCATTAGGCCCTTTTCTCAAATATGTTAGACACCTTTTTTTTTTAATCTATCTGACGAATTATTTATACTTTTTAGTCATCATGCCTATTGTAATGTTTACTTGGTGAGAGAAAATGGTAGTTTCTATATAGGTCTCTACATTTTAGTACGGCATTGCTTTCATTACAGAGTTCCTATTACCACTATCCAGCTCCATCATCAGACCGCACTCTATTGTCATAATCCAACAGTATCCCTTTGCCGATTACGTACAGGCAAATTCAAGTTATCAATCTTTTCGTTCATGATAATACCATGATGTAAACAAACAATATTTTCAGGCATGTTTGCGGACGCTCACACCGCATGTTTTCACGCGACTATGAGATCGCGGGCAACCTCCTTGGTGCGCAGAGTTCGGGCCAGCTCAAACAGCGTCCTGGAAATGATCGCAGAGAGACTAGACTGTCCTTACCTTCGGCAAGGCATGTCATTTCATCATCAACTCCTTTTTTTCGTACTCGCATATCAACATTCACACAATAACTTGACTAAATAAGTTCCCAAATCTATTAGGAACTTATGTAACCGAAATTTGGTTAGCAAAATGTTCAAGTTAGTGCACATAACCCTGTATTGAAAGATTTTCTAGTACAGGCTGAATAAAAAATCTTGATGGCTGTGATGTTAGCTACAAGTTGTGGATAACCCAATCAATATATGTAATTCATAAGTAGTACATAATTGTAAGTCAAGATTAAATATAATTTATATCAAGTTTTACGCACGCTTTAGACAATGTTTACCAGTACAAATTGCACGGTTAAACTCTGTTTAAAGCGTGTTTAAATTTTTGTGATAAGACGGTATAATTTTATGATAAGTAAACTCACACAACTGCAATTGCAGTGTATAACGGTTTGTATTTCTACTTCATATCGTCGTCGCCGTTTCAGCCATAAGGCGTCCACTGCAGGACGTAGATCTCCCTCATAGATCTCCAATAAGAACGACTGGAAGCGGCTTGCATCCAGCCCAATACTGCGGTCTTAATTAGGACGTCCGTTAATTAAACTCTTGTACAGCTTGTAGTTAAACTTCATTTCCAACAACTTGTGTGATGCGACCTTTATCTACGTTTGAATTTGGAAATGTGTGTTGAGTCCTTTCTGTTAAACTACGTCCAATTGGCCATCAACAAACATTATCGGTACCCAAATAAAATAAGTACAAACAACTTTATTCCTGATCGAAGTTTATAGTAGGTATATTTGAGAGACAGGAACCTAAATAATACAAATAGAAACCATTAATTCACAATTTATTGATATTATTGATTAAATACTAAAAATGGAACGATTACAACCAAAATAAGAGATTATTTTTCAAGTTCAACAATGACAATAATCTGACATCTCTTTATTTTTTTTAATTTTCTTCACAATCAGCTCACGTTTCTACTTACGCAATATTTTGGCGATAATGAAGCCTTTGTCTTGTCATCAGCTCATATAATTATTATTTTCACACATAAGTTTTAGCTAAAATAAATTAGCTAGAAACGTTTTATTGAAATATAAGTTATTTACAACTGCGAAGTTGTCAAAGTTTAATTTATTTTTATATGAGTACTTTAAATTGTTTTATGATTGCACGTCGACAGAAACGACATAGCAAGTATCACTAGCGCCACGGCTAAACTTTGAATTAGTTTATAATTTAAATATTTGGCGCTAAATTTCAAACGACCACACGGCCATTCTGCTCAATCGCGACCCTGCGATTATAACTTTACAGAATACGTGAAAATAACATGTCAAATGCATCGACAAGGATCATCATCACCTTAACTAACAATTACAAAACAAATAAATTAAATCTAAACAAAGAAAGGGCGTAAAATTATTACACCTTACAATGTTACAAACATAGACAGTACGGGGCCTTATTCCCTATCGTAAAGTTCTGGAAACGTGGACCTGGAAAGTTCTACAATATGGTTATAAATAATGGAATTTTCCATGATTGTTCTATTTGTTTTTCATAATGTTTAATTAATTAACAATATCTTAGATATTTTTATCCTCTTTATAATTTATAATATTTACATGTCATGTTCGGTACCTACGGAATTTATTCGTAAATTAAACGTTACGCCAAAATTGCATTGTGCGAGACACTTTAATTTAAAAGACAATAAATTTTGGAAGAGATTCTGAATAACATTTTTTTTTATTTTAATATTTTACGACCACATGGTCATTTGAATCTAAATTTGTTGTTCAATAAACATTGTAGGAAATAATGTAGCAGTACTGTCTTAACCAATTAATATTTTTTTTTTTTAAAGTCAAACACAAACATCAGGAAATGTGTCAAAATCACAATATAACAGCCCTAAAGGTTATTAATTAATAAGATTGCGCCCTAATTATATTGATTAATAAGATTGCTTCTATTCACAAATGGGGTAATAGTAATAACATTGTCAGTAAATAATCACTACCCGCTAAGCAAGCAAAAGTTGCAATAACATTACTGAAAGTAACATCAACGAGCTTGTAACTTACAAACACAAGGCCGCAAAGTTCATGCAATCTTACAGCGAGCTTGAAACGAAGCCCTAACGGCCACGCTGTAGATAAACCATGTAACTTGCCCAGAGCTGATTTCCAAAACTTTGCATAACTTTAAAACGTGAAGTTGCAGTAACATTACACATGAAATATATCTGAAAGTTGTAAAGTTAACTTTCCGCAAGTATAACGTTTAACATTTCTACAACTTTAAATTTGAAGGATAACAGTAACTTGTCTCATCTATCTTGCTAAAAGGTTACAAATAAAACTTGCACGTGGCTTGCATTTATTTAGTTGTCGCAAAAGTACAGGCAATACCAGACAGTGAAGTTAGTAAAATTATATTGCTCCAAAGTTTTATTTGTAACGTTCCAATCGCAATGTTGCAACAATGTTAATTACTGAAATTTACGCATGTTTGGGAGGCTATATCCCTGCAAAGTTGAAATATAAAGTTTCATGCGAAATATAACAGTAACATAATAAAATAACTTATAATAAGTTTCAACATAACAATAAGATTTATGTAAATGACATGTTCCTGCAACATGATGTCTGAAATTTACAAATGTGACATTTACAAACTTACTACAACTTATTGCAAGTTTCATGCTTAGTGGGTGCCATGACGTAAAATTATATTTATAAACATTTTAAAATCACAGCTATTATTTTCACTGTGAAACATTTTGATTGAGTGTAATAAAAGTAGATAGTGCAATGTTAACTTCACAGTGCAAACAATAGATTAATAGGTTTGTTTTGTTATGAAGAGAATAATTAAATTAGGAATTTAAGATGCATGGAGATGTAATAGAAAGTCAAACAATGTACGATACAACAAACAGAAGTAACACTGCCAGTTCCGTTGTCTTGTAAGTTTAAGTAAAAAAAAGTAAAGGTAAAACACGGCTTGCAAAAACGCGGATAGATATATTTTTAAATCAGAAAGAATAAAGAAAGTGAACCACCACTTCAAGCTTACACCATTCCGGTTTCTCGCTCATCAAATCTGTAGAAAGGATGAAGGGAAAGGTACCACCGATCAAGTCAACCACCACTCCAAGCTTACACCATTCTGGTGTCTCGCTCATCAAATCAGTAGAAAGGATGAAGGGAAAGGTACCACCGATCAAGTCAACCACCACTCCAAGCTTACACCATTCCGGTGTCTCGCTCATCAAATCAGTAAAGAGGATGAAGGAAAAGGTACTACCTACTGACCCCAGGCTCATCACATTCACATGACATATTGCCCAGGAAGGCCAAAGCTCAACCATTCCGATATCTCACTTTGGCGAATCAGTAGGAAGGAAGAAGGAAAGAGGACAAGGATATGGAAATAGTAGAATCACGTAAAAACCATACATATATCAGTGCAAGCATTGCGAAAATACGTTAAATCTTACCGGAAAGACAACAGATATGGCATGTCTATCTTATTCAGCCGGCTGTTCTCGAAATAATAAAGATTATAACAATAAATGATCAATAAATAATAATCAATAAATGATCTATATGCTTAGCTCACAAATAACACTTGACGCATTAACTTGCAGGAAAAGTAAAGTTACATTCACATTATTTGCATTACTGAAATGAAACATCATCTTATCTAAGAATCGAATATCTGTACTAAACAGACTATTTCTGCATTTTAATTTAGTATAAACTATGTACTTGGTTACAAATAAAAAAAAATAAGCGACATCAAATATTTCATATTAATCCAACCAAGGCACTAAAACAATCAGAATGTAAAACTGCTCGACCATCCCTGATCCGCTATGAAGTCATTTTAAAATCATTATCAATGAAAGCTTCTGCAAATTTTTATTTCTATTGTTTAGTTATGTTATAATGCCAATACTTAAATCATTCTTATTCAAAACTTCCAATGACTTTCTATAGGTACTTTTATACTTATCTGTAGATTAAAAATAACCCGTGACAAATGAAAGTCAAGAAATGGTTATTAGGTAGGTACATTCAAAAGCAATTATTTTAGAACGGCGTATCTACAGAACTAAACACATAAAAATAATAAGAATAAAAACAAAAACAAAATTAATATGTCGCTTTTGTTTTCTCTTAAATGACCTAAACTATACAACAGATTGCAATGCAGTTTTCCGCTATTGTATAAAACATTTCTTTCAAAAGGTTTATACCTATAATTCATTCATAGCTGGGTGAAGCCGGACCAAGTAGCTAGTTAATTATAACTAAATTAGCCGAATAGGAAACTAGGTCTTCAAGGTTTAATTTTGACTTACGTCTGTTTGTGAGTGTTATACAAATCGATCAGATAATGCTTTTGAAGGAAAACAAAGATTAATATCACAATTGTCATAATGTAATGACTACGCAAGTAAACCGTATGGATCATCCTCCATCTCAGCTGAAGACCAGCACTCGGCAGAAAACTCTGTAACAGACTATTGCAATTCTCATACTTTACCTACATCAAAAACACTTCCTCGATGCAACAGGAGAGTGTAGTCCTTTGAAAGTACTTACAGGCAGTCACAATGGCATGTAATATTTAGTTATCTACCGTTTCTATATCACAAACCAAAGAAGAACAAAGTTGAGGTTAGAAGTAAAATATTGCGATCTCGTCACTCTGCGTTGCCAATATTTCAGACAAAACACATCACCTGGATTGTTTCCTTGCGAAATGGGTCTGCATTAGTTTAAATTTTCAAGGCTTTCTCAGATTTTCCTCAGTTTCTTCACGTGTTCGCAAGTTGCAGTACGCAGATAATTTCACACAGCCCTTCAAAGGTCATGATGGATATCCCACCGCTGCTTTGAGAGACAGGAACCTAAATAATACAAATAGAAACCATTAATTCACAATTTATTGATTAAATACTAAAAATGGAACGATTACAACCAAAATAAGAGATTATTTTTCAAGTTCAACAATGACACAATCAGCTCACGTTTCTACTTACGCAATATTTTGGCGATAATGAAGCCCTTGTCTTGTCATCAGCTCATATAATTATTATTTTCACACATAAGTTTTAGCTAAAATAAATTAGCTAGAAACGTTTTATTGAAATATAAGTTATTTACAACTGCGAAGTTGTCAAAGTTTAATTTATTTTTATATGATTACTTTAAATTGTTTTATGATTGCACGTCGACAGAAACGACATAGCAAGTACTCGTATCACTAGCGCCACGGCTAAACTTTGAATTAGTTTATAATTTAAATATTTGGCGCTAAATTTCAAACGACCACATATACTTAAAGGATAGTGAGCTATCGGTTCAAAAATAACACTTGCTTAAAAATAACTTTGACATCAAAAAACTAAAAAACACTCTTTTTCCATCCATCAGTATGAACCAAACAATTTGAATTTTAAGTACAAGTACTGTTAGTTTACTTACCATTTCCTCGTGTATCTGCTCGATCTGGGCCTTGGCCGCGAGTACGCCGTTCTTCTCCCCGGCGACGACGATGACGTCACTCTGGGTTGACGCGGGCGGGATGTAATAGCTAAGCTTGAATTAAAACTTAATCACATGGGCTCTTCTTACATTATTTGACAACTATTATAATCATTTATTAACCGACTTCGACTTTGAAACATTATTTTTTATTTCAAAAGGGTATACTCACGAGGTGGTCCCATTTAAATTTTACAGAAATCTTATAATAGGCTTCCGTAGATGGTGATGATGATTATGATAAAAAGCAATTTTAGAGAGAGAAAGCGCTAGAAAAACAAAATTGGCTAAGAAATATGTTTGTACATTGTTGACCTCTGAGCTACACAGAGCATATAAATCAGAGGTCATTGACCAAATTGTTTAGTTTCTTAAAATTTTAGTTTTTCTTAAATAAACTTTTTCAGTTAATTTTCAATACACGAGATCTCCAAAGAATAAATATACCTAGCTATCGCATCATAACGTCCGCCGGAAAATCGTTTCGCATCTAAGTATACAGTTTTTGCGGCTGAGGCCACTGACCTAGGTCACGTTAATATAATATCACGTACGATGTGTCTCGTAGCTGTACTGGAATAATATTATGATATCATATTATGCTAAGGATATAATATGATGAAAATTGTAGACATTACTGCGAGTGTTTCGCGTAGTAAAGCTTTTTCTTCAAGCTAAGGCAATATGAGACGTTCAAACGTAAATTCCATAATTATGACCAATCAGATGTTTTCCTCTCAAATTGCCTCATCCAAACTCCGTGTTATTTCAACAGTGTCTCGTTAATTTGTTCTACCTGCGACCCGAGCGCCGGCGTTTTGACATCTACTAATTCGTAATCATTTTTCGTTATGCGAGAGGAGAGAGGATCTGCGCAATTTATAGCTAACGCCACAGTTGACAAAAACTTTGAGTCTGTCTATAACTCGCAAGTAGCACTTGCAAAAATATTTTCAATTGTTCTACCCGTAAGCTTCAATTTCCTGGCGTATCTCTTTGGTTGAAAGTCAACCATGCGATGCAAAATGCATCTGGTACCTAGTAGGTAATTAAATTCCTTGTAAGATAAAGTGAGTCGCTCATTCACTTTCATGTATGATTTTGAATTGACTTTCGTTGACTTTGCCCCCGTTATCTGCACTCATAAAGATCAACCTTTGAAAATTGGGTATTTCAGCCATGTCTCATCAGTAACTGCCCAAGTGTAGAAAATTGGTTGCCGTATCCGCAGTCGACGTTGAAAGCAATCATTATGAGCGAGTGGGATACAAAATGATTGTCATTGACATGCAAGTTTGACTAGGTGTTCGTGAGCGATCATTTCACTCGATCAAGAGCCTGTAAATCTTGTAATAAGACGAGGCCTAACTCCAGATGAAACTAGATTTGTTGGGACGACTTCTACGGATAACTCAAGATTGACGACGTATTGAAGCTATCGCTTTTTCCATCCATCAGCCATAGGACGTCCACTGCTGAACATAAGCCTCCCCTATGGATCTCGCTTTTTTTCACGAACTTTTTACATAGAGTTAATTATGTTAATAATATAGAGTTTGTAATTTATTATTGACTAGCAGCCTCCCTAATTTTTTTTAAAGAGCATATAGCCTATGACACCCGAGAATCGTGTAGCTTCCCAACAGTGAAAGAATTTTTCAAATCGGTTCAGTAGTTTCGGAGCCTATTCAATGCAAACAAACAAAAAATCACCTCGTTGGACAGCTTCGGTTTCTTCTTCAGAGGTGTTGCTGGTTGTTCTAGCGACGGTTTGCGAGTTGTCTTCGGTGTTTTCAATTCTTCTTCTTGAGCAAGTTGGCTCATCTGGAGCTCCTCGTCTTCGCTTGGCACTGGGCTCGGGCTGGCTACTGAATGGGTTGGGCTCTCCATTTTCAATGAAATTTTCGAGAAACCGTGAGTATACCTAGGCTCTTGTTGGTAGTTCAATAAATTGTCAAAGAACAACAAATCAATACATAACTAACACCGCCAAAGCAACAGCCGACCGAAAACTCCGGACTCTGACCAACGATGAAAGTTCTTGTGAGAAAATAATTGCGGACATAAAAATGTTAAATACTCGACCCTCTCCAAACAAATAAAGAGGTTTCATAATATTTAGATGGAGATGATCTTCTATTTTAGGACTCGCTTTATACGTTTTTTTCGTATGTGTGTTTTACGGTAGACTGAAATCACCGAACCACCTCTAGGGACATAACCCTTCGATGACTCACGAAACTCACATGTAATATGGCAAGGTATGTGGGTTGTGAGCTAAATTTGACAGATTTGCGTGAGTACGGTCAAATCAGTCTACACCCCATTCCTTACTGATTTCTGTTATAATATTAGTAAGGATGTATTGTACATTTACAGGGCTTCACAGGCATCACTCAGGTGTACGAAAAACCCGAAGCGCCGGAGCTGGTCGTCCAAACCGTTGGTCACTCCATTAAATTAAATTAAATTAAATTATTTTTATTGAGACAAAAACGAGACTACATCACACTTACATTTATCTCACAAACTTATCCATAGAGGAGTCTACGAGTACTATGCAAGTGGCGCGGTTACTCGAGTCTTATGTAAGTATGGTTTTATCTATACTTCTTCAGAACATCATGGTACCTACTCATTATGGTTTACTTTTATTAAGGGATTTATCCAGAAAGTGTGGAAAAAATCAGCTGTTCCATAGCATGTGTAGACGAATACTTGTGTACAATGAGTGGAAGAACATTTTTTATGAAAACATTTTTCAATGCAGTGCGTTCTCAAATTCTGAATTTTAGGTATCTTAGATATTTTTTCGCCAAAAAAATTGACAATATCATCGTAGATTTTGAATTGTAACGAATATTTAAATATCAGTGCAAATACTAACATTGTATCTGCTATCATAGAGAAAAATGTGGTGCATCAAAATCCGTTGCGTAGTTTTAAAGATATAAGCATACATAAGGACAGACAGCGGGAAGCGACTTTGTTTTTATACTATGTAGTGATAGTGATGATGCACTGCCATGGAGGCACGGACGGAGAATTTTGTATAAAACCATGAGAGTCAATATAACTTAGTTTCTAGTCAAGGAAAGAATGTTTTATAAATAAATAAATAATAAATATTAGGGGACATCTTACACACGGTCTCTGACCCCAAACTAAGCAAAGCTTGTGATATGGGTGCCAGAGACTGATATACTACTTAAACATATTTTAAATACATACTTATATAGATAGGCAGCGTCTTTCATGGATTTTTTTATTTCATCTATGTTTGCGTTTGACTACACACTGTGTGATAATTAGCATACATACGTAATTAGCATACACCTCTGAACGTTCCTGATTTTTGCAAAGCAACACCTTATTATTTTTTTGAGTGCGTAGAAAAAGTCTGCAGGCTGATCGAAAACCAATAATTCTTCCATAGAGCTCGTTCTTTTCTCGACATTTGCGCCACAAAAGTAACTGGAATATGAAACAAACGTTTGATCCTTAAAATAACTTTTTAATTAACTATTTAAAGTCGGTAATTGTCAGAATCTTGGAGAAAGTCTTGTCATTTCTCCAAGGTTAGAATAGTATTAAGTATTAAGTCTTTAGGGCAAAAGTCATGGAGACCAGTATTGAAGAGTTTTTTTTTTTAATTAAAATTTACTAACCACAGACTCCAGGGTATGTGCCCTTTGTTAACTAAAATTTACAATTATTAGATTATACTATACAAAGAGAGTTAGTAGTAGGTACTTAGAACTTGCAAAGTATGAATAGTTTTCCACTAGACGCGTTTTAACGATAATCTAGAAAACGTAATAACAAACAAACGCATATAATAAGTATTGCCATTCAGCGTGGCAATGCAGCCAGCATGCTGGGCACGCTGCCGACTGGCAGTGGGCTTAAGCATTTGGATTATCTTTAGACCTTCAAGGGTCTGTTGATGATCCAATGCTTTTATGTACCTGACAACCTTCTATACTTACAAACTTTTGTTCCAAATTTTCCCATGTCTAAACTGGATATAAATCGGCATAAAACTTATACAATTTAGATTATTTATAGTTATGATTTAAGATAAGTTTTTTTTCAAGTTTATGATCAAACTAGGAATATTAAACTAGCTTTAATAAATAATAGTATTTATTAAATCATTATTACAGTTCCTATAAACTAGCAGTTACTTAATTTTAATTTAAGTTAATTTACATTTTGTGCTTTCAAGATATTCTTTATGCTTTTGCATAATTAGGATACTATTATGAAGTATACATCTGCTTGTTAAGTGTGCTTTTCAAAAAGTTAAACTAAGTTTAAAAAGTTTAACTAACAAAATACATTCTATAAAAAAAACTATAATTTTAAATATGGTGATTTGAATGTGGAGACACGGGAGCACAGAGTTCTCCGATTACATATATCACTGCTTGGAAGTACAAGTATAGTCTCTATAGCTCGATGTCTCTATAGCTTTGTTTGGATTACTTTAGCTTATAACACATCCATGTTGCTCCGTCGCGCGGCCGCGGCGACTTTATCTTTAGGTAGTGCTGTGCACGATCTGGACTGCTGGGGGCCAGCGGGTGCGCTGCGTCTGCTCCTTTCGGATAAGACGCAGCGTATGCTTGACCTCTAGCTTTCGGGGTTGTACACAGCATTATATCCAGCTATTCCTTGTCGAAAACGAAATTCTTTTTTAGTCGAGATCGTCCTTGTGTTAATGTATGTAATGCGTGGTTACAAGGTAAATTATTTGTCATACAATATTTGAACAGGTGCCTCCAAAAATAACACGGAAATAAACAATTTATTATTATTCTGTCTTGATTTTTTATGAGAGTACAAATTACCTCCCAACCGTCGCAGGCTGTTCGCTCAGTCCGCAGTTGGTTCGGCGAGTTGGTTCCTTCAGAGCCGATTTTTGTTGTACACGGAACGCCGTGTGTGCGCAACAAAACATACCTATTCGATACGAATAAATTTTACTAAACCTTTTATTTAGGTGGTAACAAAATTTTAATATCATCGCTTGAAGCTGATTGTAAATCTTATGGGTCGTTGATTTGATAAGCAACTGTATATCGCAGAGCCTAAGAATGGATTAAAAGATAAGATTAAAGTATTTTCTTGAAGTGCCTGGTTGTCTGACTCGCTTTTATGATAAATTTTATCGTAAAATATTATATGTATAGAGCTCTTCTCAACTTAGGTGTGATTACGTCCAAAGACTAATTACCTACTCCTACTTTGGTCATTTAAATAGCTTAACTTTTACCCGTTGATCTAGTAATAACACAAAGAGCGCATTCCAACAATTTGACAAATGACCCTTCTCCAAGGTACTAATAGTCGGATTGGTGGAAGGAAGCGAATTTATCAAACGGAAAAAATTGGCTCAGCAGGGAATTGAATACTGATAGCTAGCGGTTAGTAGTAATCGTCACTTCTCTAACACGCAAAATTCGCCGCACTTCCACGGAACGTATTCAAACGTCACCAAGGGATAAACCGGCCGCATTTTTGTGGAAACTCGGTCATTTGAACATAACAAGGATATCCTGTTCCACCCCTAATGACGAGAGACGACACACCTTTTTAAACGATATTAAACGGGACTCACTCACGTGTTCGTATAGTCATAACACGACTATAGTTTCGATCGCGTTCGGCGACCTTTCTCAAGTTGGCGAGTGCTAACACGCGGAGCCGTCTCGCAATGCACTGCGGGCTGCGGCGCGTAGCGTTCGCGATGACAGCGGTTGCGGTGGCGGGGCGGGGGCGTGTAGAGAGGATTGTTGTGTCGGCGCGCACTGAATATCCTCTTCTTCGATATAACGGTCTCCGTCGGGGATACTCCAGCACACTGAGCTCACTATGTCTCCACCAGTCCCACGGTCAAATCCTCTGGTTCCCTGAAGACACGGTCTCCACGTCGGTGGCAGTGTCCATCCCCCGTCTCTATTGAAGTTAGGGCGTCTGCTAATCTCAATAGCCTCCCTAACTTTACGGGGCACGAAAAACTTCTCTCGTGCTAGCACCTTCGCTCTATCAAATCTGATGAAGTGCTATGCATCGGAATCGAGAGTGTGTTCCACTACCGCAGATCCATTTCTGTCTAAATTCTTCATTGAACGTATATGTTCCGTGAGCCTGGTAGAGACATTTCTTCTTGTCTCTCCGACGTAACACTTCCCGCAATCGCACGGGATCATGTAGACACCGGGGACACCCAAAGGGTCTCTATCCTTAGGAGAGCGTAGCAATTGCCTTAGCTGTCCCGGAGGACGGAAGATGGTTTTAATGCTATACCCTCGGCGTAATAAATTTCCAATTCTGTCCGTCACTCCTTTAATGTACGGCAAATATGTTGCTACTCTCTCCACCGATGCCGGACGAGTCCTGGGAGATGCGTTTGCCAACCGCCAGCTCTGTTTCCACTTGTAACCATTACTGCTCAGCACACTTTTCATGTGATCGAGCTCAGTATTCAGGTACTCAAAATTACACAGTTTTAGTGCTCTATTTATAAGTGTCCGTGGTACCGAGGTCAAGTGCACCGGATGGTGGTGCGAATCTGCGCTCAGGTATCTATCTGTGTGTGTTGGTTTACGGTATACCGTGTGAGAAAGTCGGCCGTTAGAGTCTCGTATCACCAACACATCTAGAAACGGTAGAGATCCGTTGCGTTCACGTTCTACGGTTACAGTAATGTTCGCATGTACGCTGTTCAGATGCGATAGTAGCGGATCTATTCCATCTTTCTGTACTATGGCAAACACATTGTCCACATATCGCCACCAGTGTCTCGGTTTATATGGAGTGGTTAACAAGGCAGCTTCTTCAAACCACTCCATAAAGATGTTCGCTGCCACTGGAGCCAAAGGAGAACCCATCGCAACTCCGTCAATCTGTAGAAAATAGTCCCCCTTCCATACCAAGTATCCACTTGACAGAACGAATCTTATTAAAGCCAAGTACTCGACAGGTATGTCGACATGCTGGAGTAAACCAGCTATAATGTCTATTGTATCCTCTATCGGTACATTCGTAAACAAAGACACGACGTCAAAACTAACCATCTCCTCGCCCTCATCCAGTCGTACTCCTTCTAGCATCTGAACAAAATGTGACGAATCTTTCACATAACTCGTTGTCTTGCCTATGAATGGAAGTAGCATATCTGATAGAAACCGCGCGGTTTTATAAGTCGGCGAGTCTATCTGGCTTACAATAGGACGAAGGGGCCAATCTGGTTTGTGGATTTTCGGTAAGCCGTAAATTTTTGGGGAAGTCGGGTTTAATGGTCTTAAACTATCATACAGATTCTCCGGCAAAGTCTTTAAGATTTTATTAAGATTGTTTGTAACACGATTTGTAGGGTTATAGTTTACCTTTTTATACGTATTCTCGTCTTCTACCAATTTTGTCATCTTTTGTTCATAGGCAGAAGTATCTACAATCACGGCGGCATTACCTTTATCCGCCGGCAAGACCAGCAGGTCCGGGTTACGACGTAGAGACTCCAAGGCATCCAATTCTGACCTGGAGATATTGGGTTTAGGCAACCTGCTATTCCTTAGTATCACGGCTACATCTTGCCTCAGACACTCAGCATCCCGTGCATTTATTTTATTTCGCACAATTGTGTCTTCAATACTAGTGATAACAGACTCTACCGGCATTTTCCTCGGTGTAGGTGCAAAATTAAGACCTCTAGCTAAAGCTGTGATCGTTTCACCTGATAAGTCCTGCGAAGATAAATTCACTACGGCCCTGTCTGTAAAGTCGCTTTTTTCTACGATGGAATTTTGCTGACTCTTTTGTATCAGGCGCTTCAACTTAGACTCGTGTACCTTTTCTGTCTTATGTTTAGCGCTGTCAGCCCTGCTAAACGTCATCGTATCCAAAACCCTCCATAAATCATCATCTAACAGCTGAGACAACTGTAGGTGTAACTCGTATAACTCACTCGTTACGATTGTTATTCTCCGATGGTAGTCACGGATTACCCTCTTTAACAATTTACTGTTTACATTTTCAAAGAAAGACTCGTAACCCCGAATGCACTTTTTAGGTTTAACTTCCATGAATTTAGGCACAACACTCGACAACCGGCACTTTTTCATGTACATTAAACCACACTCAAGTTTATTACGTTTAATTCTTAATTTTGCAAACCGCTTCACATCATTTAGTCTTACCTCCCCGTAGAGGTTTACTATTTTACTATGGAAATTTACGTGGTTTTCACACATTTTAAACGATATTAAACGGGACTCACTCACGTGTTCGTATAGTCATAACACGACTATAGTTTCGATCGCGTTCGGCGACCTTTCTCAAGTTGGCGAGTGCTAACACGCGGAGCCGTCTCGCAATGCACTGCGGGCTGCGGCGCGTAGCGTTCGCGATGACAGCGGTTGCGGTGGCGGGGCGGGGGCGTGTAGGGGCGGGCTTACCGAAAATCCACAAACCAGATTGGCCCCTTCGTCCTATTGTAAGCCAGATAGACTCGCCGACTTATAAAACCGCGCGGTTTCTATCAGATATGCTACTTCCATTCATAGGCAAGACAACGAGTTATGTGAAAGATTCGTCACATTTTGTTCAGATGCTAGAAGGAGTACGACTGGATGAGGGCGAGGAGATGGTTAGTTTTGACGTCGTGTCTTTGTTTACGAATGTACCGATAGAGGATACAATAGACATTATAGCTGGTTTACTCCAGCATGTCGACATACCTGTCGAGTACTTGGCTTTAATAAGATTCGTTCTGTCAAGTGGATACTTGGTATGGAAGGGGGACTATTTTCTACAGATTGACGGAGTTGCGATGGGTTCTCCTTTGGCTCCAGTGGCAGCGAACATCTTTATGGAGTGGTTTGAAGAAGCTGCCTTGTTAACCACTCCATATAAACCGAGACACTGGTGGCGATATGTGGACAATGTGTTTGCCATAGTACAGAAAGATGGAATAGATCCGCTACTATCGCATCTGAACAGCGTACATGCGAACATTACTGTAACCGTAGAACGTGAACGCAACGGATCTCTACCGTTTCTAGATGTGTTGGTGATACGAGACTCTAACGGCCGACTTTCTCACACGGTATACCGTAAACCAACACACACAGATAGATACCTGAGCGCAGATTCGCACCACCATCCGGTGCACTTGACCTCGGTACCACGGACACTTATAAATAGAGCACTAAAACTGTGTAATTTTGAGTACCTGAATACTGAGCTCGATCACATGAAAAGTGTGCTGAGCAGTAATGGTTACAAGTGGAAACAGAGCTGGCGGTTGGCAAACGCATCTCCCAGGACTCGTCCGGCATCGGTGGAGAGAGTAGCAACATATTTGCCGTACATTAAAGGAGTGACGGACAGAATTGGAAATTTATTACGCCGAGGGTATAGCATTAAAACCATCTTCCGTCCTCCGGGACAGCTAAGGCAATTGCTACGCTCTCCTAAGGATAGAGACCCTTTGGGTGTCCCCGGTGTCTACATGATCCCGTGCGATTGCGGGAAGTGTTACGTCGGAGAGACAAGAAGAAATGTCTCTACCAGGCTCACGGAACATATACGTTCAATGAAGAATTTAGACAGAAATGGATCTGCGGTAGTGGAACACACTCTCGATTCCGATGCACAGCACTTCATCAGATTTGATAGAGCGAAGGTGCTAGCACGAGAGAAGTTTTTCGTGCCCCGTAAAGTTAGGGAGGCTATTGAGATTAGCAGACGCCTTAACTTCAATAGAGACGGGGGATGGACACTGCCACCGACGTGGAGACCGTGTCTTCAGGGAACCAGAGGATTTGACCGTGGGACTGGTGGAGACATAGTGAGCTCAGTGTGCTGGAGTATCCCCGACGGAGACCGTTATATCGAAGAAGAGGATATTCAGTGCGCGCCGACACAACAATCCTCTCTACACGCCCCCGCCCCGCCACCGCAACCGCTGTCATCGCGAACGCTACGCGCCGCAGCCCGCAGTGCATTGCGAGACGGCTCCGCGTGTTAGCACTCGCCAACTTGAGAAAGGTCGCCGAACGCGATCGAAACTATAGTCGTGTTATGACTATACGAACACGTGAGTGAGTCCCGTTTAATATCGTTTAAAATGTGTGAAAACCACGTAAATTTCCATAGTAAAATAGACGACACACCTGTCAAAATTAAACAAAGATGGCGCAGTATGTGCAGGTATAATGCTGACAGAATGTTGTACGCGGATGCGCATTCTCTTCTACTCTAGTGATGATGTTTTCCCTCAAATGAGACCAAAAATCAACCCTAATTTCTTTTATGTGGCAGGAGCTGTATGTTATATTCAGAAGAAAAACCAGATTGGATATATGTATATATTTTACGATTATAACAGTGATTCAAGAGGAAGGTTTATATGCATATTACACCTGCACGAAACCAGGACTAATAATACTTAATAATAATATTTGGCAGCGGTTCTAGTCCCTACCTATCAAATACTAGGTGGCTAATTCTCCTGGACTCGATTCTCATCGTCACTTTCGAGGCCTTTTTGGTTTCTTGCGTATTTGATCTATTTTTGTAAAATAATTATAACATTTGATGAGATGAGTAAATTCATTTATGAATTAATAAAATCGTGAGACTCGTTTGGAAGAAAAATGGGTTTGAAGTTCTAGATGCCACGAAAGTGACGCGATGATCCACGAAAGTGACGATGTGACTTTATAGGCATTATTTTCCCAAAATTTACTACTGTTTGTCAAACAAAATTTTCATTTCTTATTTTCATGATAAACACATTTAGTGCTCTTTACTCGGGTAAAAAGTTATGCCGGAAGCCAAAACTTTTTATGACGAATTAATATTGCCAGAGTGGCCGCGCAAAACAACGTGAGCTCGCCTCGAGGACAAAATGAACGCGAGGCTTGCACGGATCCGAGTGAGCGGCACCGCTATTATGGCCCCGCTCCACTCGGACCTTGGTAAATGACACTTAATGTGTAATAGGCACATTCGTGGTATCACTTAACAGTTCGGTCATCCTACGAACAGGTACACTGATTTGCTACGTCAATTAAAAACTACACAATTTTAGCAAAACGTTTTTAATATTAAAGTTTTAATAAAGATAAATTTAAAACGAAACGACTTTGTATAACAATAAATCTCAAAACATAGGAGAACATCCAGAACACAACTAGACACTATACTAGGTTGTACCAGTCTTTTTCAAAAACAAAAACTATGCCTATAAAAACAAAAACGTTATTCTAAAAATATTTTAGTACAAAAGACAGTAACCTTTTCAGAATCCTAGTGCGAGAGCTAGGGATCCCTCAATCTACCACGAAAATGGTAATACAAATCTGAATACCCAAAATGTAACACATAGCCAACATCTACTATACAACCTTGGAATTATCTAATGTTATACTTTTACATTTAACTATAACATTTCTTTGTGTATTTCTTTGGTTACACTATTTCACAAAACCTGAAAAAGATGATTTTGTATAAAAACTTTACTCCAGTTGCTATATCACATCACACTAATATTATAAATGCGAAAGTTTGTGAGTGAGCATGTTAGGATGTGCGCAAGTATGTTTGTTAATCTTTCACGCTCAACAAGCTGAATATCGAAGTTCTCTCAGAGACTCATACCTCGTTCAAATAGTTATTTCCATGATGTGTGCACCTATCGCAGTCATGTCCGGTGTACACAAGTGTACACACCGCGCACAAAATCCCACAATAGAAGGGTTGGAAGGGTTGTAAACGCATTATATCCGTGTAAACATCGTGTAATTGAATATATCATAATTAAACTACCTACACTTTTAACTATAATAAAATTAATCTAGGTTACCTATTTAAGGCATGTGAAGTGCCAACTTGGCCACGCAACCACCTCTAAATTATTATCCCATTTGAGTGATTTTTTTTCATGTAATCCATTATTTTAGATTAAGATTTCGGATAATAATATGGGTAAGATTTCAACTTTTCCAAGTTTGCTCATCAAAAATTCAGCAGAATACCATTTTAAAATTTTGACGTTTCTAAGTTGCAGTTAAGGCTTAGGCTACGAGTTAAGGCTTTAGACAAAAGTCGCAGAACAAAAGTTGTTAGTTTTGATGTACAGAATTAGTCCCAAAAAGGATGCTAATTGATTTGAAATAACCCTGTATATCATCCACCTGTTCATTCCTCAGACAAAAAGAATTTCTAGCATACGCGCAGCCCAACCGAACACAGAGAATTCACATAGCAAAACCTATTTGAAAAGCCCCATGTATGGTTATATCTTTAAAACTACGCAACGGATTTTGATGCAGTTTTTTTAATAGATAGAGTGATTCAAGAGGAAGGTTTATATGTATAATACACTGCGCGAAACCGGGACGGGTCGCTAGTATGTTATAAGAGAGGGGACATGCGCAGCTTGTAGAATATATTTAAAGATAAATTTCTTCGGAAAATTCAAGAATGTTTCTAAAAAACAGCAACTTGCTGTAACCAAAATGTGTAACATCAATTACTCGTTAAGGAGTTTAAAAATATATTTAAAAAAATATACATATTTACTTAAAATATTGTTGCAGTGGCTGTAATTACACCAATTTCAATATCGTAATGTATTTCATTACGCACTTGTGCTTTATTGTAATGTAAAACGCACGCCGCCACCGACTGCAGAACTCTGTGGTCTCGTTTCTCCTACTTTCCCTCAAGAGAGTGAGAAACATTACGGCACTTGTGCGTTATTGTTATCCTTTTAATTAATTCTACGGACGTATGCAAATATGTACCCTCAATCATGAGACAATAAAAATGCATTTTTTAAATGTCTCTTCAATATTTAGCAAGAAATCTTATTTATTGCTTAACCTGGGAATGTCTAGATTTTTCAATTTGTTTTCTGCTATTAGCAGCTGTTCTAGTTCCAAATGTTTATTTTTTGATTTAATTTTAATAAGCTGATTTTATGAGAGTTACATTCAACAATGTTTGAACAGAGAATTCTCGCAATCAATTAGAAAATCATTATTTTTGCTTTGGTGACGATATGTTCAATTTTATTGTGTAAAATTGTCCAATCAAGTCAAATATTCATATAGTAGGCAATTAAAAGAAAGACTCCATACACAGGGCAATTACATTTACGAACAAACGGAAATATTATTGTAGTACAAAATGAATCGAATTCGAGGATTTTTAATTTTTTTCAGTAGGATTCTAACCTTGACGCAGTGGGTACACGGGTAAACAGGAATTAACCCTACACCCACCGGTGGGTGAAGCCAGTGGGTGAACGGGTAGCTACCCAATTTTTGAACCGATGGATTCACATACTCCGCTATACTGTTCGCACTATTCTAGCGGTATTTTTTTGGGTTAGAAAAATTCGTGAGCAAACTCAAGTCGACATGAATTACATACTTAGGTCTATTTCGTTGCTTAACATAATACGTTTTCTATTCTAAATATCTACATAGGAACCTACTTAGTACTTACCTTGTATCCTCAGGTTATCTTTTAGCGAGTCAAGAGATTTTATCAGCAAAGTTTGACGCAACGAGGAGAAGGCTAAAAAAAAATTTTTGCTGTCCTTCAATATATATATATATATATATATATGTATATATATATTATATAGTAAGGATAAATATTGAAATGTCTACTTATGTTCATGTAATCAAACATATACCTATTGTACAAGGCTTACTGCAATGCACACAGGTAAAAAGTTTCATTATCATTCCTGTTATAAAAAGCAATCGTGGTGGTGGAGGGGCAGTTTTTGGCTGAATGGTCTACAAAGATATTCTAGATTATTTATCATCAAGATATACACAATTATACAGGTAAGAGTTTTTTACCCAGAAAATAAAAAATATTTTTTATCTAAATACAAAACATTAATATTTTTGGTAGAGGTGAATTAATATCTTATGTAAACAGAAGAATAGGTCCAACTATGAAGGCGCCATCGTAAATTTAATAACATCGTAAATAGTGTTCTCTATCGAATGCCTAAAGTGAAAAAGAAACAAAGATTCTGAATTGCTAATACAACAATTACGATGGAACCCTTATAATTGGGCCTAATGTATGAATAGTTTAGTAACTACGGAACTTTACATTTGATGCACCAAAACGATAAAAAAAAAATTGACACATATGATGATGAGCGTTTGTCTCAACGACGAACACATTAGATTGTTGTTTCTATTGTTGGTAGGTACTCGTTATTATGAAAAACTTTACTATGGACTACCTAAGTTGAGCCTTTTGAGTACCTAAGCTCAAAATAGCCCAACGTACTATGAAGATGCTCGGAGTCTCTCTGCAAGATCAAATCAGGTATAAAAAGATCCGCTGACGAAACCAAAGTTATCCCCATTGTTTAGAGTTGCTCCGATACTTTATAAAATTTGGATGTAATGAGTAGAATAAAACCTTACAGCGTGTCTGTTATCTAAGTTTAAGAGGGCTATAGCGAAATTGTCTATCTCAAAATCGGGTTTTACGCACGGCGGCGACTCGACCGGAGTTTTATGGCCACGGCGCTGTGCAGCTGCAGTCACTGAACAATCTTGATATTTTTACTATTATGTATTTAATTATTAGATACAGACATTGAACTGTGGCTTGGTGTTACTGTTTTTATATCTTTGTTTCCTGTAACTGTTTATTTACACTTTAACACATTTTCTATCAAAATTATCATTTTTCCCGAATTATCACCACAGCGAATTACTTCTTGATTAATTGAAAATTAATTCTATTTGTTTGGTTCTTTACAAATCACAGTATTTGGTTAATTCTAATGAGGAATTATATTTTATCAATATTCTTATTTATTGAGCCAGAACACAAAGAGGTAATTTGTTTCGTAGGTACTGAATCTTCAAGATGCGGTAACTTCTAAGAAGGACACCTGAGGTCATAAATCTTGCCCTATTTTTATTGTGAATCGTCGAAACACCTGCGGCGCTCTTTTTGAATTGCATTGTTTTTAGGAATGTTGATACTAAACAATGTAAGGATCTTATATTTTTAGGAACATTGATTAAAAATTTAATAATATTATGTAATTTAATGAATCACACATTTATTTTCCCTTACATTCGAATAATTTGATTTACATTCGATGAAATTCGAATCACTCACATCTATAAGTGTAGGAGTATAGTTGAATAGTTATAATCCGAACTATACTTCTACACTTAGGTACATGTTTTAATTTTACGTACATTGAAATCTTAATTTATCTATATCGATACCTAGGTATATTATTATATACATCTCCATCGATATCGACGTCTTCCTTATCTACCGGAGATGAACATGAAGCCATATCGGATTTGAGTTTTTTTCTGAAACATAACTATAATTACTAAGTATAATATTCTATAAAATAAGGCATAAAGCATAAGATTCATATTACTATTAATAATCCAAATTCATAAATATGTACATATTATGAGACATTGATGATGTTAAACGTAGCTTTGCCTCGCTTCATGTGATTTTTTCAGTGATGCAGGAAATCTTATTATTTTCACACATCTGTACACAGGATCTCTTTGACCCATGCTTGAAATATAAAAAAAAAAAAAACAATTTATTGCCTACACCACAGGTCTTGTTCTTGGAAATACACCCGGATATTCGGCATGTCTTCTAAGAAAGACACCTGAAGTCATAAATAGCAAGATTCTTTTGTTTTTGTTATTTGCTTGGAGCACGTGCCACTATTGTATTGAACTTTAATTCTTTCACTTTTATGAGACCAAGAATCTATTATGTTTTTAACAGATACAATCGCATTAAAATAAAAATATTATTGTCATATTTATTATGAAATTAATAAATATGATAAATAATTTATTATTTTTATCAAAGTCATAGTTACATGCTAGGTTATGTCTCCGCACTATTGGTTAAGATCAAATTGTAATGAATAAGTGTAAAATTCACAATTTCAGATTATAATAAACATTGCCGCTAAAATATAAAGAGTCGCAGTCAATATTACAACCAAAATTTGAAAAAATAAAGGAATGGACTGTATTCAATAAAAATCCAAATTGTTCAATATCAATCTAGATTAACAAAGAATTTGCATGTCGTACTCACATAAAACATATTAATAAATACCTACTGAAAATACACAACTTTCTATCTAACAGTAACGAATTAATTAAAAATAATACGGCTTTCATCTAAGATCTAAATGTCATCCATCCATCCATCTATACAACAGCCAAAGGACGTCCACTGCTGGACATAGGCCTTTCCTATGGATCTCTAATAAGACCTGCTGGAAGCGGCTTGCATCCAGCGTGATCAAAATGTAATGAATATAAAATAGGTACCGTTCACGATTTCAGATTATAAACATCATAAAATAGGTCACCACACAAAATTGTTCAATTTTATTTAATCATTACATTTATACTCAAGATCAAAATTTGTTGAGCGCACTATAACGATCACGCACTATTGTCTGAGATTCAAAAATCGGACATAGATCCGACCTCGACGAGCGCTCGCGCTGTACTGAATCCGTACGGTCAATACATTGCGTTTTGTAGTATTTTCGGCGGTTATAGATGGCTTTGTTTTAAGTTTTTTAAGATATTATTTTAAAAATATATCAATTTTCTAATTATTTATAAATTAAGCTTTATTATGGTATAAAATTTGCATCAAAATAATAATGTGAAAAAGAAATATTCGCAGCTGTATCGGGGCGTTTTTAGTAGTTTTGTGCTGCTGAATTAGATATTATTTTTTGTAAAAACACAAACATGTATCGAAATTTTGAAAATGCTAACGTTCAAATAGGTATATAACACATATTAAAATATTTTTTTGATTTCATATGCTTTGCATTATACTTCAATAAATGGGCTCAAAGGCGAAAGACTGGCTTTGAAATTTTGATATTAATTTGAAAAAAGAAAACAAAATCTAAAATTAGAAAATGCTACCGTCAATAGTAATATTTGTTTTCAATTTTTCAACAATGTAAAGCAGTTGTATGTTTTTAGTTTTTCAGAAAAATAACGCCAAAATTGATCAAAATCGCGGTTTCGCTGTGATATGGGCCTTAACTATATCTATACCTACCTACTTACTTAAATAATAACCTTTTTTTTCAGGACCGGAAAAGTAGACGCCTGAACTACCAACTATAACTTATCGTAACTCTTATGTGAATTTAATTCAAAGTACAAAAAGTGAAGGAAAGTAAATGTATTCAATTTTGTTACAAAATATTTAAGTAAATTCAGTCATAAAAGGCGACTTAAAACTCTGACAACAGGGCAGGCACCAGACCCACATGAACTTAGGTACTTGTAATGTGACATGAAAATAAGACGAAAATTGGAGGAAATTAAGCTTTGTATGCTCCTAAGATTAGAATTGTATTGTTACTAAAACTGATCACTGAAAATTCGTAAAAGCAATTTCCCAAATTATATACAATCTCTTTACGCTACTACAAAACAATCCTACTTGGATAAAATTATACTATTCGTTTTCATTACGATCTGTCACAATGACTTTTTCGACATCAATCAACCGCTAACTGAAAATTATTTATAACTATGGAAAAATTATAAAAAAGTACTAAAATACAAAATCTAAAGTATGCCCATACTGATGTGGCTCGCGTACTTTGGTAAGATGGATAATATACCTCTAAAATACTAAGAAATGGGTAAAAAAATTGATACAAAGTGCGGTCTTCAATTCAACCTCAACCAACTTCTCATGGTAATAGGATCCATTGTGATATTAGTTCTGCTATTTTTGGTAGTGTGTCACATCACGAGCGGGAAGTAGAATGGCTAAATCAGACTGCTATAATATCGACATAATACAAGTTTTGTTGATAGCGTTCGCCTTCGTAACGCTCCTCATTGTCATGAGCTGGATGTGCAGGTATTTCCAGACTTAGCAAAGTACAAAGTTTACACTGCAAAATACAGAGTGAATGAAGCAATATACACAGCAAAATACACTGAGAATGAACAACGCCTGAACAGACTGGACGATCGAGCTGCAGAAGACAGGTTGGCAATTTTAAAAATTGGTTGAATGTTTGCTGTGTGTGCTTTACATTGAATTGCATCTTTATTTGCTTGGCGTTGAATATCTCTATTGCACCATAATTATCAATCACTTCCGAGGAGATAAAGACGAAGAATTTTTCCTGGTAAAACGTGACGAGAATCTTCAGAACTTTAAAGTTGAAGAAACTAAAGAAAAAGAAAATAGTTCGGAAAATAAATCTTTACGCGCAGCTATCAATATGGCGGCTAAATGTGGGCTCTCAGTAAATATTAACCAGTTATTAACAGTAGCTGGATCATTGGTTGTTTTGGTACTATTGTTTTTCATGGTCTGCAGTATTGTTTCTGGCTACAGGTGTTGCAGTTGATTCCAGATACCTCCATCCCTCAGAATGTATCATATTATTTGTTTTGGCATATTTAGGTAAACATTGTAAGCAATGCGTCTATATAAAGTCTGTAAATTATAACAGTTTGAATGCGTCATTATAATAAATTAAGAACTTTATATTGAAAATAATATTCAGGCATTACTTTTAGGTTTTATCATGCAATAGTTCAATATTTGAAATACCTAGTCACATTTTCAATATGTCCACAAAAGAAAAGTTTTAATTACGTGAATATAATATGTACCTATATCAAATTACTGAAATTACACATGTAAACTTTTTTTTTGTTTCCTTTTCATTTGTTTGGATACATCGTCTTTAGAAAATAAAATACACCATGATTATTTCGAAATCATTCAGTACAATCTATAGTTATTGGCATGTGTATATTAAATGCATATTAAATATTGAAGAAATGTAACGAAAATGGAATATCTTCAAAATGTGCAATAAAACCTGTATTAGTCCTTGGCATGAAATCGATCAATACCAACTCATAGTGATGGGTTTTGGATTCGTTTTCTGGGTAATAATAATGCAATATATGGGAAAATATTTACGTAGTTTACCCCCTTAGCTTATTAAAACACAATCCACATATTAAGTTTTAATCTTACATTTTAATCGCTTAAATGTTAAACTTTAAATTTCATGCTTTAGGGTTATGTAAGATGTCGCTCGTCATTTTCTCCATACTCAGATGTCAAAATCGATCAAAGCTTTCAGATCGCATGCCAAATAATATAAGGAAATTTTGTCATGCTGGCACCATACTTGGCCAATGAGTAGGAAACATTTGTTGCCCATTTATTGTACTGAAACAAAATGAGAAAGCAGTACATTTGCCGGCGTATGTTGGTCAAGTTTGGTGCCAGTATCCGTGAAACAAGCTATCCGAACAAATCCGAGTTTTGTCAACCAAATTTTATAAAAATTTCCTTGAATTGTAAACATTACTCATATACGGACTTTACTTTGTAAAATCTACTGCACATCATCTTGTATTAGTCACTATTTTATTACTAATCTTATTTAATGAATGTTATTTAATAAACTCTTTTTGTTATATTTTTTTAGCATTTTTTCTTACAACTATTTATCTCTAGGTAGGTACTTATTTATTAACTTCATCTGTAGGACATGGTCTACCAATATATACTTGGTATCTTCTGTCTCAGAAAGAACTCTAGATTGTCATTACACTCATCATTATGAAAATTACGTTTTATATTTTGTCATGATTCAGCAATTGGAACAATAGCATATTGATATTTACCTACCTAGATGCTAATATGCAATACTTTTAAAACGCTAGTTGGTTCCGTAGTGTGTGGTCCATAATGATGAATAAGTACCAATATTAGGATGTCATATACATATTTCTAATCAATTTGCATCCTTTTAGGGGCTTATTCTGTACATCAAAACTAACAACTTTTGTTCTACGACTTATGTAAAAAAAAACAGCTGTTCCATACATTTTGTCGCGGGTGAACGATATTTTTCTATAGAACAACATTTTTTTTTAGTTATGACAATAGTCGCAGAGCAAAAGTTGTTGGTTTTGGTGTACAGAATAAGTCCCTAAAAGGATGCTAATTGAATTAAGTGGTGTTGGATTGGTCACACTCTGCGCAGGAACGTGGATCATATTCCAAGACAGGCTCTGGATTGGAATCCACAGAGCCGGCGCAGGTGTGGTCGTCCCAGGCAGACCTGGCGGCGCTCTGTCATGGCAGAGGCGAAGAGCATCGGCAAGACGTGGAGCGAGGTGAAGCGGGCTGCCCAAGACAGAACCGAGTGGCGAAGTATTGTATCTGCCCTCTGCCCCGATGTGGGGCCTTAGGATTAGAAGATACAGGGTAATCCAAAACTGGTGCACCTACTAAGCCGAATGGAGGAGATTCATTTATCCGTGACCATTATTATGAACAAATTTTACTAAGGGTCAATCCGGAATACGAGAAAAAAAATCAGCTGTTTCTTAGTATATTTTGTCGCTTCCACGTCGCAATTTTGTATAGAACAGCTGATTTTTTCTCTTATTCCGGATCGACCCATAGTAAAATTTGTTCATATTGATGGTCTTAACTGCCGCCTATTGGTTTAGTGCAGGGCAAGCAGATAGCCCAACGTGCTATGGAGAGGGCTATGCTCGGTGTCTCTCTGCGGGATCGAATCAGAAATGAGGAGATCCGCAGACGAACCAAAGTTACCGACATAGCCCAGCGGATTAGCAAATAAAGTGGCAACGAGCAGGGCACATAGTACTAAAAACGGATAGCCGATGGGGCCGTAAAGTTCTCAAATGGAGACCACGGACCAGCAAGCGCAGCGCAGGACGTCCACCGACTAGGTGGACTGACGATATAATAAAGATCGCATGAACGCGCTGGATGCATGCCGCTCTTAACCGGCCTTATTGGAAATCCATGGGGGAGGCCTATGTTCAGCAGTGGACATCCTACGGCTGATGGAGGGATGGATGATGAAGCAGATAGCTCTCTATGTATTATTGGAAGTGCAATTGATGAACCAGTCACCTTGTAATGGTAAGATATCATATGATCAATAAATACCTCTAGGTAAGATATAGTTTGGCGCGTCATCCCGCAGAAGGCTAATTTGAACTTAACCAGCAAATCATCTATATCGCAACATTCATAAAAAAAGTCAGGTCCTAAATGAAATTGCTGCGCTTCCTAGACAGATTAAACTTTTCCGCAGGCGCCGGAGCCCGACAGATTGGATTTTAATATTAACTAGGAGCACTAACTAGCCCAGATGTTTTTAGTTTTATGACAGTGGGGCTTACACTTTGCGAGCGAAAAATTTAGAGGATCCAGTGGTTGGCTGAAATCCTTTATATTTTTGCCAAAGGTCATTGAAATAGGCTAGACGACTAAAACAATACAATTAGTCGGTGGTCAGCGTGTGACACGTTAAAGTGAAGGCCCAGGTTGTAAACCATTTAGCCATGTCAGAGGCCTTCCGGCGGCGCGCCGAAGCCGTTTTGTCAGATTTTATACTTATAAAAACTGACAACGTACTAGGTTAATTGTAAGAAACACTGATTATATTTAGGAAGTAGGAAGACGCCTCACTACCACCCCTTGTAGAGAAACTAACCATTTTGTTAGCTTCTCTACATTCAGACTCTTTCAACGATAACACTGCCAACTAACAATTCTGATTATGAAATTATTAAAATTATTTTTGACAGGATCAGCGATCCTTGTTTGGTAAAATTCGGGCAGACTGGAGTGGGAAGTCATCTTGAAGACACCATTTTTTCTAAGAAAGATGTAGTGACTGTGTGATTTTAGTTTGCGTGGACGAGTCCCGTAGTGTATCAACGGCATGAGCGTCGGGTAACAGTCAGGGTGAGAGGCTCCGGTCCCTTTGACTTTGTTTACAGGAGGATCTCTTGTTTTGGGGCCACTGACCCCTTACCCTGGAGCACTGGGCTGGCGCTGTCGACGAACCCTGTCGGCCGGTTTGGGCCGGCGCCTGTCGGCCGGTTTGGACCGGCGCCTCCACCTCAAATGACAGACCAGCACCGGTGTCTTCACGTAGCGCTCACCTAGCGCTACCCTGCTGGCGCCACACTATCGGCGGGTCCAGCTCAGGCTACAGAAAATCCTCGGCCAGCCTCCAGCGTGGTTCTACGAGTGCTACCCTCTCCCTTTTTTGCTAACATTCCAAGGACTCTTTCGAAATTCTTAACTCTCTCTCCGCTTCGGGAAGACATAATAGACAATAAGTGCTGTGTGTGATAGTGTAAATAAATGTGTAAATACTAAGGTTAGTTTTCTATTTTAATCTCCTCGCTCCGAACCGTTAGGAATCCTATCCACTAGGCAGGACTCTTTGGTTAGGTTCTCTGAAGTCTCGTAACTTGTGGTGTGGCAACCGGCTCCCCCGCTTGCCACATCACGGGTTCTCTAATCCTCTTTTAACTTGTGGTGCTGCAAACGGCTTCCCCGTTTGTAACATTACACCCTACACTGTCGATATTCCTTCGATACGTACGAAGCGGTTCGACTCAACATTTCTGATTCGTACCGCCAAGGAATGGAACAGTCTTCCTGCTTTCTTGTTTCCTAAGAGATATAATCTAAAGCTTTTCAAGGTCAGAGTGAATAGGTATCTTCAAGGTCTGCGTGCTTCATCTTCAACCACAACGTCGCTTACCATCAGGCGAGTTGGTGGTCAAAAGCGGACTTATTTGCGTTAAAAATATATATTTATCCATTTATAATAAGCCACATGAAGAAACTACTTTCACTTCACCAGAATTTCAACAGCTTATTATCCAAACTTTATGTTTCTCATTCAAACGTTACAATGCCGTTAATTTAGGAGTGTCGTAATATCTGAACCGATTCTGATTCCGCTTTCAGGCTTAATTGCGGTTTTAACTGTTTAGATAGGTAAACTTAATAGGGCTGTAAAGTTGTTTGGGATATTAACTATTTTATTGCAAATCAATGCTGAGAATACATCTGTGTCAACAATAAATTTTTAGTAGATACCTATCAATTAATTAGCCGTGCATAGTCATTTAGGACTCATCTGTCCGCAACAGTCTCCCCCGAGCGCAGTGCTAACGAAGCTAAAACATCGGCAAGGAGGACGATGAGTCCTCGTCTAGGTCTCAGAGTTAGGTGGAGCTTGAACGTCGACGGGGAGAACCACAAGTCTACGCCTAGGTCTTCTGAATATCCCGCCGCGCGTCTGCACCTCTGCGCTTCGTATAATGCCATCTCTTCCAGGCATTACTTTTAGAACGCGTCCCCTAGGCCATAAGTTCCTAGGTAACAACCCATCTGCGATCATCACTAGATCACCTACTTTTAGGTCCGACTGAGTTACACCACTTTCTCCGCGTGGCGCCAGTGTCGGAAGATACTCGTCTATCCATCTTTTCCAAAACGAGTCTGCGAGTGCTTGAGCGCTTCTCCATGCTCGTCTATCTGCTAGGTCGCTTGTACCCACATAAGGCATCCCATTTGATGATCCCAACAAGAAGTGATTCGGTGTGAGCGCCTCATTTTCCCCAATTTCTACGGGCACATGGGTCAGTGGCCTCGAGTTCACCGTATACTCCACTTCTGCCATCAATGTCGTGAGAACTTCATACTTAGGGGCCCTCTCGTTTAGCGTGATAGCGAGCGCGCTCTTAACCGACCTTATAAGTCGTTCCCACGCGCCGCCTTGATTGGGAGCGCCGGGGTCGATAAACCTCCATTCTACACGTCGTGACGACGCGTACTCCTTCAGCGCTGGTAGCCATTCCTCGTAGGCATTATGCCTAGCTCTACCTCAGCGCCCCGAAAATTGGTACCGTTATCGGAAAAATAGACGCGTGGCCAACCGCGCCGCGCCGCCATACGTCTCAGCACCATGATCGCGCTGTCTGTACTCAGACTTGACAAAATTTCGATAATTTCGATATGTATGGCGCGCGTTACTAAGCACGTAAACAGCAGGCCCCACCGTTTCTCGTGGCGCCGACCTACTGTCACGTGATAGGGTCCAAACGCGTCTAGCCCACAGTTCGAGAACGGTCGTTGGAAGGCTTCTAAGCGTACGCCAGGCAAATCACCTTTAGCCGGGATCGTCGGCCGCGCGGTTCGCGCGCGACAAACGACACAGCGACTTAGAACTTTTCTCACCGCGGGTCGTAATCGTATTACCCAATAGCGCTGTCGTAAGTTGTTAACTATCGTCTCGCGCCCGGCGTGATTTTGCCTTTCATGTTCGTGGCGTATTAACAACGTCGTCACGTAGTGTTTTCCATCTAGAATAGGCGGATCCCTTACTCCATTTGACACGGCGGCAGCGCCGATACGCCCGTTTATTCGTACTAGGCCGTCTGACCGTAGTACCGGGTCCAACTGTGTCAGTCGACTTTCCCTCTCGATACATAATCCCTTTTCGAGGCGGACGAAATCGTCTAAGAAGCTATCGCGCTGCACCTGCCTCAGTATCAAACGTTCCGCTTCTTCAACAACTGTGTCGTCAGCTCGCGTTCTTGGCGACGACACTTTCTTATAAAAAACAGGGCGTAGCCCGCTGCTCAAAGTCTGCGCCCTTTACGATTCTTACATTGTAACACTCCTCGGTGTCCGTCTCGACCGCGGCCTCCTCCCCCGGCCAGCACTCCTCGGGTTCGCGAAGGAAGGGCGGGCCGGTAAACCATCGGTCCGTATTCAACACTCGAGTGTTACCTGGGCGGGTGGCGTCATCCGCTACATTGTGTGCTGTAGGCACCCAGCGCCAGTCTCGCGAGTCGGTAAGCTCGGCTATCTCGCCTAAGCGATGCGCGACATATGGTGTATAGCGGGCAGAGTCGTTCCTAATCCAGTGCAATGCGGTTTTGTAATCACTCCAATACACTACTCTGCCGGTATACGCATGTTCCTTCTTTATGTCGGCCGACAGTCGAGCCCCTATGAGGCTGGCCTGTAGCTCCATGCGCGGGATACTTTGTTGCCGCATTGGCGCCACTCTCGCCTTTCCTGCGATGAGAGCTAGATGCACATCTCCGTCCGTATATGCGAATCTCCAATATGCTACGGCGGCGTAGGCCTGTTCGCTCGCGTCTACAAATATGTGGAGTTCTCGGCTCGCGGCCGGGCGCGGGGTGTAACAGCGCGGAATGCGTATTTTCTCCACATATTCTAAGTCGCGAATCCATGTCGCGAACCTCTCGGCCTCCTCCGCTGGTAGAGGGTCGTCCCAGGCCACTGCTTGGCGCCATAAAGCCTGTAAGACCGCCTTCGCCGTAATCGCGTATTGAGAAAGGTGACCTTGCGGGTCAAAGATCGACATTACCGCACCGAGCGCTTCGCGCTTGGTAGGCGTCCGTTGTCCTAACCGCACGTCCTCAGGAACTCTAGGCATCGCGGTGTTAAACGCTAGCTCGTCTGTCGCGGCTAACCACTTCAGGCCTAACGTTTTACCGTACTCGTCGTAGTAGCGCAGTCGACGCCTTTTAGTAAGCTGGGTAGGTTCGAACTCCAACTTGCTAATTCGAAACCTGCCCGCTTATGAACCTCGATTACTTGTCGCATGGTCTTGGCGGCCGTGTCTTCATCGCTGAAGCTCTGCACCCAATCGTCCATGTAGTGATGTAGTGTGATTGGTACGTACGCTAGAGGGTGCGTATGTCTGTGTTCCTCTGCGTTCCTATTACGCACGCTATGTGCTAGGAATGGAGAGCTTCGCGCGCCAAAGATCATAGACTTCATTACGTAAGTTCGCGGTGGTCGTGTTCGATCGTCACCTCGCCATAAGAAGTGCTGTATTGCTCTGTCCTCTTCTCTTATTTTTACTCGCAGGAACATCTCTCTTATGTCAGCTGTGATCGCTACCGGTCTTTCACGGAAACGATACAGGATGCCGCTCAGGCTGCTTAGTAAGTCCGGGCCGTCTAACAGCACGTCGTTCATACATGTTCGAGTTCGTCATCTGACGTCACTTAAGTCAGACGCAATTTGAACAGCTCCGTATTTTTATTTGTAATCGCTAAAAATGTCAGCAGAAAGTGTTGAAAATGTGGTGCGCGAGTTAGCCAAATCAGTGATAGATCTACAGTATGAAGTGATTTCATTGAAAAATCTTGTAATCGAACAGAGTGATCTGATTAAAAAACTGACAACGGGCGTTAAAACACCGCATTTAAATATAACGGAGGATAATCAAGCGGCGTGTGTGGCTCCACCGACTCAGCGGCCGGGCCGGGAGGCAGGAGCTCGGGCCAAGTCGGCGATCGTCGCGTATCATCGACCGGCCAAAGCAGTGTTGCCAGACCCGATCAGAACTCTTGCCCACGCAGGTTGTTAAAATTGCCCTTTCCAACACTAAATCGCCCATAAACGTTAAAACAATAACGTCATGTAGGGGAATCTATTTAAGTTAGTTGTGAACCGGAACCGCGACGCGAACGGCGTGATACGAACCACTGGCTGTACGAGTACTACGAGTGGAGCAAAAAAAGGTCAGACTCGTCATGACGCTGCCCCATCCCAACGCCGCCGCTGAGGGAGTGTTCGCCATGGTGACGGACACGAAGGCCAAGAAGCGTAATCGTATGGGGAGCAACACTCTAGATTCCATCTGCGTGGTGCGCACTGCTATGCGGCAAAAGAAGATAGCGTGCTACCAGTATGAGGTCACTAAGGATCACCTCAAGAAACACAACAAATCTATTAATGAAAAGCAATAATTATGCCATGTGATTATATTTTAAGTTGCGTTAATTACGTGACTATCTCAGGTGATTTTATGCATGTCTTTTTAATAGTTATCTAACTTACATAGAAGAAAGAGTGCCATCTGATAAAGTATTATCGAAGTTATTTTATTTTACATATAAAATTGAGAAATAAAATTTAGCTCGTTCATTTATTTAAGCTATATAACGTTATTGCCCATATTTTACCGGTTCCAAGACCTTTCCGCCCATTTGCCCTTCTTTCGAAAAAATCCTTAAAATTGCCCATGGCGTGGGCAATTGCCCACGGTCTGACAACACTGGGCCAAAGCAAGACTGGCTATATCTCCGCTCGTTCTCAAAACCGGTTCGGCGATCCCCGCCATCGCCGTAGCCGATACCGCTGCTGCGATCTCCGCGCCATCGAGCCTCGTAGCACTTACTACGAGCGCACCGACTACGCCTACGCCTACGCCTACGACACCGCAATACGTGAACGATGTAATAACACAGATTGATTTTAATCCAGTCGCTGGGAATAATACCGCTTCCGACTGGACTGAGGTGAGAGCCCGGCGACCTCGTCGCCCGATCGTGAATGCGACCTGCGGCACGGCGGCCCCGGGAACTACTGCGTTACAAGCCGCGGATCGCAAATCCTATCTGCATCTTTATTACGTGAAGACCGGAACCACGGCCGAGCAAGTAAACGATCATCTGAAAACTATCTGTTCTGAAGGTAAGTGTGCAGTTGAAGCGTTAAAGCCTCGAGGAGATTATGCATCGTTCAAAAAAACTGTGCCTACGAAAAACGTAGATAAATATATGGCAGCACAGTATTGGGCTGCAGATGTCTATATAAAGCCTTGGCACAGTGGGTTTCGAAGCTCACTGCAAAAGTAGAAATGAGAAAACAAAATATAAAACTTTTAAAGCCATCTATCAGAATGTTCGAGGTCTACGCACTAAAACCGACAAATGTAAAAAAGCGTTATTAAACGAGACTCCGGACATCGTCGCGTTCACCGAAACCTTTTTGAACAGCAGCGTAAGTGATGCCGAAGTAATTCCAGCAGGATATAAGGTGGTCCGGCGGGACCGCGCCGGCGACGCGGGGTGGGGGGGCGTGCTGTGCGCCGTCCGGGACTGCTACAGGATCCGCCAGGTGACGGACATTAACGGCTACACTTTCGATGTTGAGATAGTTATGGCCATAGTAACTTTGAAGTATAAAGAGATTTTATGTTGCGTAGTGTATATTCCACCAAATTCCAAAGACGTAACATACATTCATACTTTTTTAGTGCTAGAAAACGCAGTTGCAAAATATACGAAATATGATGTATTGATTTTTGGTGACTTCAACCTACAGTCTTGTAGTCAAAATGTTACTTTGCAATTTAATTATCTCTTAAATTATTGTAAATTGAACCAATACAATACTATTCGAAATTCATTTAATACAATGTTAGATTTAGTTATGAGTAGCTTGAAAAGTGAGTGCGTGTGTGTGTACGGTGGGTTGAAGGTTGTCGAGCCGGAGAATGCGTACCACCCCGCGCTCGAGGTGCGCCTGCGACTCCCACGGCCGCAGCGGGCGCCGCCGCGCGCGCCGCCCGCGCCGCCCCCGCTTCTCGAGGACGAAGCGCCGGTGTGGAATTTCCGTAAAGCGGACTTTCATTCTCTCTATGCATCGTTAGAAGGTATTGACTGGAGCGATGTCATTTTAATCGATGATGTAGACGCCGCGGTACATATGTTCTATTGTAAACTCTACGCTACAATAAGAAATTGCGTTCCTAAAAAACTTAGACAAAGATTTAAACGAAATTTTCAATACCCTACCTGGTTTAATAGTGATATAATTAAAAATTTAAATTTCAAATATTTTCACTTGAAAAAGTACAGAGAACTTGGCCAAGAATTTAATTTACAAAAGTTTAAATTTTATAGACAGCAATCGAAGTATTTGATTAGTGAAGCGTACGCTTTATATATCCGGAAAACTGAGTTAGGTATTTCGAACGATCCAAAAAGTTTTTGGAAATTCATGAAAGACCAACAGGCCAGTAGAAGTATTTGTGAGGAATTCGAGTACAAAGGAAAATTGGTATCGGGTGAGGAAGCTGCAAATGCTTTCGCGGAACATTTTAAGTCGGTATTTTTGGACGATGCGCCTACGCTATCAGCTGAAGCCGCCGAGCAGAATGCCGCCGCCGACTCTCACTGGTCGCCGCGAATCGCAATCGACTGGATAAGTCCGGCTGAAATTATCCTTGCGGTAAAGCGTCTCAAGCCCCATTCAGCAACTGGCCCTGACGGTGTACCACCATTCGTCGTTAAAGATTGTATTCGTGCTTTTCTAATACCTCTCCTACATATTTTCAATTTGTGTCTGCAAACTTCCGTCTATCCGACAGAGTGGAAGATGTCGCGAGTTACGCCTATACCTAAGAATGACGTCAAGTCGAAAATCGAGAACTATAGACCAGTAGCCGTTCTATCAGCATTCGCCAAATTATTTGAGACGGTGTTGAATCGCCACATTTCTTTGCAAATTTGTCCTCTACTTAGTGAAAACCAGCACGGTTTTCGCGCCGGGAAGTCCACAACGACAAACCTTATAAACTTTGTGGACTTTACTACTGCCGGCATGGACAGTAATAAACAAGTTGATGCGGCGAACTTTGACCTAAAAAAAGCTTTCGATCGCGTGGATAATGATATCCTTTTGAAGATGTTTGTAGAAATCGGATTTTGTCCTCGCTTGGTTAAATTTTTCAGTAATTCTTTTTCCAATCGAACTCAATTTGTTTCTTACCTTGGTTACAGATCTGAGTCGTATATTACTCTCTCAGGAGTAAGCCAGGGAAGTACATTAGGTCCTACCCAGTTCTCGATCATGATCAATGATCTGCCGAAGGTTGTCTGCTCGGCTGGATGCCTTATGTTCGCGGATGACTTGAAGTTGTTCTTGGGTGTAGGTGAGCTCAATGATTGCGAGGCCTTGCAACGTGACATTAGTAGTGTTGTGAATTGGAGCGTGCAGAATAAGTTAGAATTTAATGTGTCGAAATGCAAAATAATAACTTTTACAAGATCTCACGCCCCACTCGTTTAGTGTTACTTAGTTACAATATGTCCGGGGTTGCACTTGAACGCGTCACGGAAATCCGAGATTTGGGTCTTATTCTTGACTCAAAACTTACTTTTAACACGCATATCACAGAGCTGTGCAAACGAGCGTATAAATCGCTGGGTTTTATAATAAGACAATGTGCTAGGTTTCAGAATACGCAAACTATGTTAATTCTTTTTTATGCCCTAGTTCGCAGCAAGTTAGAGTTTAACTCGCTCATTTGGGACCCGCACGAGAATAAATACTGTTACGCAGTAAGCAGCGCGCGGTACGACGGCTAGTTGTTTATCTACACCTAATCGCGAGATTTATGGTTTTATGACTCAGGCGGCACCGGCCTTTGTGTCGCGTCTATTGTTTGTTGTTTGTCAGATTTTTTTTGTGGTGTTTTCGTAATAATTAAGAACAATAGGGTTTCTCGAACTTTACACTTGTTTACTTTGTCAGTCACAATGGCACCGAATATTCTACAGATTTCTAGAGAACCCTTATTCCGATATAAATAGGGCGATGGTTTTCGTTCGTGGCAGTTATCGCGTTTATACCGGAGTGAAAACATCTCGTGTTCAAGTGCAGTACCAGTGATTGTGAAGTGACTAGTTGTGTGAATATTCGTGCCAGTGTGAAGTGTTGTGCGAACCAGTTGTGTCGTGTGTACTGTGATTTTGTGCAATGAAGTGCAAAGTGAATAATCGGCGTTTTAACTGATTATCCAAGAACCCATCTCGTAACATTTGGTGTCAGAAGGGTGGATAATTGAAAATGCCGGTAACGCCATACGACGACGAGACACCTCGCACAAGGAGCCAGCGCAGACAGGAGGAAGCGCGCCGACTAGAGGAGCAGGAGCGCCGCCAGGAGGAGGTCGATACACGACGCTTCGGAAACAGTTCGCTGTTAATGGAAGCCAGCGAGTCCGAGGCAACCAACTACGACTCCGGGAACCCGGGAGCATCTGCTGCGGCACTTCCTGCAGCACCTACTGTGGCACCTGCTGCGACACCTGCTGCAGCACCAGCCACTCCTGTGGCATTTGATATGGCTGCAATGGTGTCAATGATGCAGTCAATGTTCGATCGCAACAAAGAAGACCAGGCTCGCCAACTGGAAGAACAGGCTCGCCAACTGGAGGAGAAACTGGATCGTGGACAAGCGGGTCTGCTTTCAAGCCTACAAGCGACCATGGGAAAGGAAATAAGAGAAATGAAAGAAAAAATGGACCAGCACGATACAAAGATAAAGGAGTATGAATCTCGCATCTTCGAAGCGGAAACACAAATCGCCGACGTAAGGAAGACCTTGAACGTCATTAAAACTGGAAGTGGAGCCACTCCATCTACAACCTTCTCGCCAGCATCACAAAAGATCAAAGTGACGCCTTACGACGGGACATCATCATGGTCAGCCTACAAAATTCAATTTGATGCCGCCGTTCAAACCAATGGATGGAGCAAGTACCAAGCCAAGAACGCCCTAATCATGAGCCTTCGTGACGAAGCCCTGAGTATTCTCGATGCCGTGGGCAAGGAAGTGACCTACGATAAATTAATGGAAACGCTGGAGAGTCGCTACGGTGATGAGCACCTGGAACGTGTGTACCGAGCGCAGTTGAAGAACAGAGTGCAACGTCGTAACGAAAGTCTTCAACAGTGGGCCGTCGAGGTGGAGAAACTGTTCCGGAAGGCTTATCAGTCCGCGCCGTTACCCAACGACGAACATTTGGTGGAGGCATTTTCTAACGGGATAGCAGACTTTGAAGTAAGAGCAGCAGTGAAACTAGGGCATCATAAAACACTAAAGGAAGCTTTGGCCCAAGCCTTGGAAGTGGAAGCTGTACGAAATCCAGCGAGAGATGTTCAACACTTAAGGGAAGTTAAAGAAGCGTCACATCGTACGAGGTTTGGTCCAAGATGCTACAACTGTGAAGAGAGAGGCCATTTATGGCAGAATTGCCCAAAGCCATGCCGAACCAGGGACGAACGACTATTGGAAGAACGGAAGGATCGCGAGGCAACGCATTCACTATGGAGGAATAAACGACCTGCTGAAGAAAGCGGAAAATGGCGAGTGTTATCCGGGCCAGAAAAGCCAAAGATTTTGATCTCACAAGCTCACGATGGGAACAGCTTGATCATCAATGGTGCCATCAATGGAACTTCTTGCAAGCTGACATTGGATACAGGAGCTTCTCGCACTGTCATCAGTTCCCGACTGGCTAAGCGCTTTCTTCCGAACTTCGAAAGCTGCAAAACCGTTCAACTTCTGACAGCGACCGGTCAGCACATATCCGTCCGAGGAGAGAAGCTGGTGGAGTTAAAGTTGGGTGAGAAAACTTTCCAACACAAAGTCATCGTGGCTGATATAGTTGACGATTGCATTCTGGGTCTTGACTTCATGCGAGAACATCATTGCGAGATAGACGTCAACCAAGGAATCTTGAAGTGTGGAAGAGAAGAAATCTTCATGGAAGGCGCCACATCAGGAAAGGTTTATTGTCTGCAGAGAACAGTTCTTCCACCTAGATCGGAGACCATTGTGGCAGTTAGATTACCGCCGAAGTTGGGACATCAACGACGATGTGTGCTAATAGAACAGTCGGAAGGTGATCAACCATGGTTATTGGCCCGAACTCTGGTGAGGACTACTAATACCGCTGTGGTGCGTGTTCTCAACACAAGTAACGAGGAACAACTCATCAAAGGAGGAACCCCAATTGGTACTTGTGAAGAAGTAGACTGGATGCGCAGATGCCAAGAACAACCAAAGGAGAAATACAACTGTGCTGGGAGTTATACAGTGTCAACGCTATTGGAAGACTCCCGTAAAGACCTGACCGAAAGAGAACTTCTGATGGCAAAGAAGATGCTGCAGCGCTACACCGACATATTTGCTCTCGATGATGCTGCCAACGGGAATACTGGATTAGTGAAGCACACAATAGATACAGGAAGCGTGTCACCGATTCGACAGCGGCCAAGAAGGATACCAGTGGCTCGAGAAAAAGAAGTTGAGTCAATGATCGAAGACATGGCACGCAATGGTGTGATAGAACCTTCATCCAGTCCGTGGTGTTCGCCAGTGGTTCTAGTGAAAAAGAAGGATGGCAGTATGCGGTTCTGCGTTGATTATCGACGACTCAACGACGTAACGAAGAAAGACAGCTATCCTTTACCGAGGATTGATGACACGTTAGACACACTGACAGGTATGAAGTGGTTCACTACCCTGGACTTGAAGAGCGGATACTGGCAAGTGGAAATAGATCCTAAAGATAAAGAGAAGACCGCATTTTCGACGGGAAAAGGCCTGTGGCAATTCAACGTGATGCCGTTTGGATTGTGCAACGCGCCCGCTACGTTCGAAAGACTGATGGAGTTAGTGCTCGCGGGACTGATTGGAGATGCATGCCTAGTCTATTTGGACGACATCATAATTGTGGGAAAAACCTTCGAAGACCATCTGCAAAACCTGGAACGAGTATTGACTAAGATTCGCGCAGCCAATCTCAAGCTGAGTCCGAAGAAATGTTCCTTCTTCAAGAGGCAAGTGAATTTCCTGGGACATGTGATTTCCGAAGCTGGCGTACAGACGGATCCAGGAAAAGTCAGTGCTGTCAAGGATTGGCCTGTGCCAAAAGACAAGACGGAAGTTAGAGCATTCTTGGGTTTATGCTCCTACTATAGGCGATTCGTGAAGAACTTCGCTGACATAGCCAAGCCGTTGCATAGACTGACTGAGGAAAAGCGACCCTTCCTCTGGGACGAAAATTGCGACGCAGCTTTTCAAGAGCTAAAGAAGCGACTTTGTAATACGCCTATTCTTGGCTTCCCGGACACAGAGAACGAGTTCATCGTGGACACTGACGCCAGCAACACCGGCATTGGAGGAGTACTGTCACAAAGGAAAGGAGACCAAGAAGTGGTGATCGCGTATTTCAGCAAATCCCTGTCCAAGCCGGAAAGGAACTACTGTGTGACCAGAAAAGAGCTACTTGCAGTGGTGAAGACATTGCGACATTTTAGCAAGTACCTGCTCGGGCGAAAATTCCATCTGAGGACCGACCACGCTGCTCTTAAGTGGCTACTACAGTTTAAGGATCCCGAAGGCCAAGTGGCAAGATGGATTGAGCAACTACAAGAGTTTGACTTCACCACGGAGCATCGCAGTGGAAAATCTCATGGCAACGCGGACGCACTGTCAAGAAGTACTACTAGTGAGAAGTACACTGTGAAGAAATACTAATAGTTTAGTTATATGTCTACAAAACATTCGGTGCATTAGTGCCAAGGGTAGATTAGAAAGGCTAGAAGTCTTGTTACAAAATGAACTCAAATGTAATATACTCGCGTTAACGGAACACTGGTTGTCTCAGGATAACTTAAAATGTATCGAGATATCTGAGTTCAAATTAGCCTCCAGTTACTGTAGAAAAACGTTTCAACACGGGGGATCTTGTATATATGTAAATAAAAACACAAAATGTAGTGAGAATTTAGATCTAACTGCGTTATCTGTGGAACAATATTTAGAGGTGTCTGCGGTTGATCTGATAGATTATGACATTTCAATAATTTGTATCTATAGAACAAATTTGGTGAGCACCAGCATATTTCTTGATCATCTTGAACGTCTGCTCAATAAGGTGGGCGAGTTGGGTATAGAATGTGTTTTGATTGGCGATTTTAACTCGGACATACTTGGCCCAAGCGACACAAATACTAGACGACTGGCGGACTTATCGGCTGTCCATGGCCTGTGTAACATTGTGAACTTTGCTACGCGGGTGACCGCAAGCACGGCCACCTGTCTCGACCACGCGTACTCGAGCCTGCCGCCGGGCGCGGCGCGAGCCGAGCCAGTGCGCACCGAGCTCAGCGACCACGTCGCGGTCAGAGTGGAACTGCTCACCGAAAACCGTGTAAGTACGCAGCAGCCGCGGTACGAGCGCCGTTTTACGCGTATGAATACAATTAATTTTGTGGGAGCAATTGAAAGTGTAGACTGGGAAGATATTAAGTTTCGAAAGCAAACTTCCACAGAGTTAGCAATCACAGTAATTCATGTCCTAATGAATAAATTTAAGGCATGTTTTCCATTAAAGAAATACTATCAAAACAGGAAGAATCCTAGCTGGGTCACGTCAGAAGTTAAAGAATTTAAATCTTTATTATTTGACATAATTAAAATTGGCAATTTATTTCCTGACATTGATACAATTAATGAATTAATATTTGACATGAATAATTATTATGAAAATCTAATTAAAAATACTAAATCTGCATTTTATTCCAATATGATGGGTACAGCGACTAACTCTTGCCGGACGATGTGGAGCATTGTCAACAAAGAGAGGGGGAAAAATAATTCCCCACACATTGACTTTACCGATGTAATTGATTCATCCAATGGGGAAAAATTCATCAGTAAAAAATCTGCGGTCGACGCGATGAATGCCCAATTTTTAGGGGCAGCGGAAGTGTGCGGGGCGCCGAAAGCCTCGGTCGCGCGCGTCAGCGACGCGCTGCGCTCGGCGCGTCCGCCGGCCGATCGGTCACTCAGGTTTTTACGATTTAACGCTGAGGAAGTTTATAGGATTATTACGTCTCGTATACCACCTAAGACTTCAAAAGACATATACGGACTATCGATGAGGCTCCTTAGGCTAGCAGCGGCCCCCCTCGCTCCCGTGTTGGCTGATCTGTACAACCTTTGCATAACAGAAGGGACATTTCCATCGCCGTTAAAGATTGCGAAAGTATCACCTCTATTTAAAGGTAAAGGGAAGCGCGAAAGCATCGATAACTACAGGCCCGTATCAATTATTCCCGCGATAGCCAAGGTGTTCGAAAATGGGCTAAGCACTCGCCTAATCGATTTTCTTACCGAAACGAATGCTCTTTCCGATCGCCAGTACGCGTACCGCGAAGGCAGATCCACAACCTCACTCATGCGAGAAATCGTGCGCAGTATTGTGGCCGCAAGGGACGGCAGAAGCAAGCAGCAAGTCGCCATAATATTCTGCGATTTATCTAAGGCGTTCGACGTCGCCGATCGCGCTGTATTAAACATTAAAACACGGCATTACGGCGTCGATGGGGCCTCGCATGCTCTTATAGCGGACTTAATGAACGGTAGGTCACAGGTGGTGGTGGGCGCGGCTGGTGATATCAAGTCAGACCCGCTTGAATCAGCGATGGGAGTGGCGCAAGGATCGTCGATCTCCAACATCCTATTCTCTCTCCTCCTGAATGATTTGCCGGCCGCCATCACAGCGGCTGAAATATTCATGTATGCTGATGACGTGGCTGCTGTGGTGACGGCGCCTTCGGTCGATCGGCTGGAGGAGAAGTTGAATACCACGACCATGCAGCTTGCGGACTGGTTTCAGGCGAACGGCCTAACACTTAACCTCAAAAAGACCCATTTCATTCACTTCTGCCTAGCGGGGCGAGCACCCAGACCCCTTTCAGTGTCCGTGAATGAAATTAAAATAGCACAGGTTTCGTCTACGACGTTTCTAGGCTTCGAGTTGGACAGAGGTTTACAATGGGAAAATCACGTAATGAAGGTGTGTAATAAACTGGGAAGCTCGTGTTTCGCACTGAGTAGGCTTGCTAGAGTGGTATCCGCAGACGTCGTGCGATGCTCCTATTTTGCGACAGTACATTCAGTGCTGCAGTACGGAACAGAGATCTGGGGACGAGCTGCGGACTGGATGCGGGCATTTAGAATGCAAAAACGCGCCGTCCGAGCGATAGCGAAGATCCCACAAGATGTTTCTGTCCGTCCACATTTCAGGAGGCTAGGCATTCTAACACTGCCGTCACTTGTTATATTTCAGGTGGCGGTATATGTGAGAATTAACCTGGCCTCTTACATAAAACGAAGTAGAACGCGGGGCGGGGACTATCTCGGTACTGTACCTCATACGCTTGAGAAGTCCACAAAAATTACGCATATAATGGGACCAAAAGTATACAATATGCTGCCAAAAAATGTTATCGATGCCCCTAGCCTGCCTTGTTTTAAGGCTCGGTTAAAACGCTGGCTTATTGAGCAGACGTATTATGATTTTGACGTTTTTAAATGTTTAAAATAAATTATGCAATATTAGTGCATAATATTTTTGTGATATTTCTAGGTTATACTAGATGTAATATTTTATTTACAATACTGACATTTTATTTGAATTTTTGACATTTTTATTTGTATATTGACAATGATATTATTATTATTTAATGTATAATATTTAAATTATAATTTTCAAACTGATTTTTCATTGTCTAATGTATTTTAAATTGACATTTCAAACTGAAGTGTAGTATTTGTCAATAATTGGCTATTTTTCTAGATAGTGATTATGTAAACCTATCGTATTGACATGTAAACGAAATATTTTATGAATAAATTGAATATGAATATGAATATGAATATGAAGGCCATGCTCAGAAGACTGCAAGCATTGCTCAAGACATGAGTCGAAAGATTCAGTGCCCGTCAGAATGCTCAAAGCTGACATCGGCGATGAATGGAAAGAAACCCTTCAGGTTGCACAAGAAGAAGACGCCGACATCAAGCCGATTCTTGAATGGATGGAATCAGATGCCCCTAAGCCAGACTGGAGTGCTATTGCTTCAATGAGTGTTACGACAAAGAGCTATTGGGCGCAATGGGATAGTCTGGTGCTTCAGGAGGGAGTACTTTGCCGAAAATGGGAAAATGCTCGTGGCAATCAGTGCCATCTCCAAATGGTTGTACCCAGAGCAAAGATACCTGAAGTTTTGAAGCTGTACCACGAAGGGTTTTCGGGAGGACATCTGGGTGTGAAACGGACACTCTTGAAAATTCGAGAAAGGTTTTACTGGATCAACTGCAGAGATGACGTAGAAGACTGGGTACGGAAATGTACGAGCTGTGCATCAGTGAAAGGTCCGCATACCCGCAGCAGAGGAGCATTAAAGCTGTATAATGTTGGAGCACCATGGGAGCGAATCGCACTGGATGTGGCCGGACCATTTCCTGTGAGTGAAAGTGGCAACAAGTACTTCCTTGTCGTCATGGATTACTTCACCAAGTGGCCGGAAGTCTTCGCAATTCCGAACCAAGAGGCATCGACGATAGCAGACAAATTGGTGCATGAAGTATTCTGTCGATTTGGAGTACCATTGGAAATCCACAGTGACCAAGGAAGAAATTTTGAATCTCAGCTGTTTCAAGAGACGTGCCGGTTAATGGGTGCACACAAAACAAGGACAACGTCTTACCACCCGCAATCAGATGGAATGGTGGAGCGATTCAACCAAACTCTGGAGAGGTACCTGGCAAAAGTAGTCGGAAGCAAACAACGGGATTGGGACAAGCATATCCAGCCATTTTTGTTGTCATACCGAAGTGCTGTTCATGAGAGCACAAATGTCACTCCCGCTTTTGCCAATTTTGGACGTGAATTACGGCTACCAGCCGACTTAATAACTGGCATTCCACCGGATTCTCCACAACCCATAACTGAGTACGCCAGTGACCTCCGGAACAAGATGAACGACATCTATGAGCACATTAGAGAGCATGGCCAGCAAGCATCTGAAAGAATGAAGACTCGATACGACAGAAGGGCTAACAATCCTGGGTTCGAGGAAGGCTCGATGGTATGGCTGCACAATCCCATACGCAGCAAAGGGAAGTCTCCAAAGCTACAAGCCAAATGGGATGGACCGTACCGAGTGGTGACCAAGATCAACGACGTGACGTTCCGCATACAGAAAGGACCTCGAGGTGCCCCCAAAATAGTTCACGTGGATCGATTGGCGCGATATCACGGATGCAACGATGCTCGGGACGAGCATGTCTTGGGAGGAGGTGGTGTTACGCAGTAAGCAGCGCGCGGTACGACGGCTAGTTGTTTATCTACACCTAATCGCGAGATTTATGGTTTTATGACTCAGGCGGCACCGGCCTTTGTGTCGCGTCTATTGTTTGTTGTTTGTCAGATTTTTTTTGTGGTGTTTTCGTAATAATTAAGAACAATAGGGTTTCTCGAACTTTACACTTGTTTACTTTGTCAGTCACAATGGCACCGAATATTCTACAGATTTCTAGAGAACCCTTATTCCGATATAAATAGGGCGATGGTTTTCGTTCGTGGCAGTTATCGCGTTTATACCGGAGTGAAAACATCTCGTGTTCAAGTGCAGTACCAGTGATTGTGAAGTGACTAGTTGTGTGAATATTCGTGCCAGTGTGAAGTGTTGTGCGAACCAGTTGTGTCGTGTGTACTGTGATTTTGTGCAATGAAGTGCAAAGTGAATAATCGGCGTTTTAACTGATTATCCAAGAACCCATCTCGTAACAATACGTTTTGTTAATCGAACGGCGACCCCTGCCGCTGCTGGCGCCGTTGAGCGCGGCCCGCACCGACACCTCGCGCAACGCACCCACACACCACGCATTAGCTCTATTAAATGATTTGATTGCCAACAAGCCTGAAATGGACTTGTTTTACACAAGTATCAAAGCTTTGATTGAACTTTGTTTACATCATTTTAGTTGAATTATTGTATAGAATTAAGTTTTAAGTGTGATTTCTGTTTTATATTGATTCTGACACGTTTTGGTCTTATGTTACTGTAAGTGTCTGAATATTTTGTAAATAAATAAAATAAATAAAATATTCCATTAGAACGCGCGGCTGCATCGAATACAAGACGGATTTTTCCGGGCTTATTTGGGTTTTTTACCGCGAAATGCGGCAAGTACCATGTTCTCGGGTGACTTGGATCAGCGTCGCTTTCCATCGCGTAACCTTTCTCTATAAGTTTGTTCACCTCCCCCGAGTATGCGATCTTATACTCGGGCAACTTATCCATCTTACGCTCGACGCTGTGAAGCCTCCGTAGCGCCATGTCGTAGCTCGGGGGAAGCTCGACATCATCGGTACGCCACGGCAACCCGACTTCGTAATAACCGTCCCTCCTATTCACAGTCCGGTTAAATACGGCTATCGCTCGTTCATTCGCTGCGACTGGCTTCGGTTTGTTGGTTATACCAAGCGAATCAAACTCGAAGTGCGCCTTTACGAGCTCGTGTAGTTCGTCGCGCTCTCTTTCTTGCGACGTGGTTATGTGTAACACTCGCTCATCCTGAGTTGTTACAATTCTGTGCGGAGTAGTACCATGTACCACCCACCCTAATCCGGTCAGAGACGCCGCAGGCTGTGTCTTCTTGCCCGTGAGTAATTTGCGCGACACGATGAGATGCCAATTGTCGGCGCCGATGAGTATGCGCGGGCGCACGTTCTCGTAGCACACGTCGTCTCTATCCAGCTGCTTAAGGTGGGGGTGATTTAGTAATTCTCGCGACACAGACTGGCCGCCCAGCTCTAGGCGTCTCACTGTTCGCGCCTTAATCGTGTTATAATCGTTTTGACGACGCCCTCTCACACCTATCTCGATCGCACGGCTCACTGCCTCCCGCTGGCTATTCGTGACGCCGTGAATGTTGAGAGGTCGAGCGGGCCCACGCGCTCCGATTTGCGAGGCTAAGTCGTCATCGATTAGGCTAACAGTGGAGCCCTCATCCAACAGACCATACGTTTCAACGGTGCCGGTCGGTCCCTTTAACGTAATCGGGCACACTTTCAACAACACACGTCGGTTGGTGTTGATCTGCGCTGAGGCGGTTATCGCAGAGTCTTCGTTCCGCTCTGCTGACGTATCATCGCGTGTCCTATTGGGTATGTGAAGCAGAGAGTGGTGAGGCGACTGGCACCCGTTCAAGCCGCATTTCTTAGCTTTACACTTGAACCTCCTATGCTTGCTTTCTAAGCATAGAAAGCATATAGCCGTCTCTTTCGCCCATCGCCAACGGTCGTCCGATGTCATGTTGTTCAATTTCTTGCATTTGGTGGTCGCGTGATCGACGCTCCCACAACAAAAGCAAGCGCTTTGTCTCGACGTGTCGGTCGTTGTTGCAAAGACATGCGCCTTAGTTGGTCGAGGCGCAGGTCGTGATGACTGTTGCGCGGGCCGCGATCCCAGCTCTCTGTTGTTAGTCGGTTTCGATGGTGGCGCCGCCGGCGCCGAGTAGCAGTGACGAACTGCGCGCTCCGCTTCTCTCATGAAGAAACGCGACAAAGTTACTATCTCAGCCTCACTCGCGCTCCCATATTCTTCAGCGAAATCGCACCATCTTGACCGATGATGTTCACCCATCTTCTCGGTGATATGCCGCGTTAACATCGGATTTTTTAAATACCCTTTAGCATCTAGGCACGCGATGACCGTGACAATATTTTGAAGTTTGATCGCAAAGTTGTTTAGATCTGCCGCGGTCGTTCCTATTCGCGGTAGTCTTTTAAGTTCCTCCAGCGCTTGGTCGATGATGATCTCGGGCTGCCCGTACCTCTGCTCCAGCGTGGCCATTATGCTCGAAGGTTCCGACGCCGTGTACAGTAGCGCTGCGACGCACTGTCTCGCTTCGCCCTTGAGACATGCGCGCAGTCGCGCGAGATTCTCCGCTGGAGGTATGTTGTAGACCGTAGTGGCCTCACGCATCGCTGCTTTGAACGAGAGCCACTCCCCCGGTGCTCCAGCAAACGATGGTAAGTCTGGTGGTCTAGATCGCCGACTATGCCTCGTCATTCTGTCGAGCGCATCTGCGAGTCGGTCGATCGGGTCTTCTTTCGCGGCCGCCTTCTGCGGTGAAGCGTGTCTCTCCTTACTTGCAACGTGAGTGGCGACTCGTTCTATCCTGCTTGCTCTCGTACGCGGCTGCGCCCCTGTCTCCGTTGCAATCGCAGCTGGATCTTGCGCTTGTGAGTGATCCACGATCCAATCGCTCACGCACCTCCCGACGTTATCTTCTGCGCGATCGAAGACGCTGCCCTGCTCCGATTCTTCACGCATGATGTCGATGTCCGCTGCTAAACGCTTCTTTATAAGGTCGGCCTCCAATTGTAGCTCTTTCTTCTTGAGCTCAGCTAGGCGTTCTTCTGCTCGGCGCGCCGGATCCTAGCGCTAACGCTAACTGTAGAGCGCACAGACTGTGTCTCGAACCGCTGCTCCGTAATCGTAAGCGGTCTCGCTGTGCTTGGTGGCGGCGCCGAGGACTCATCCATGCCTGTCTCCATCGTAGGCATGTCCGGCGGCGCCGACGGTTGCGCGGTAGACGGTGACGCGGGGTAGTCGACGTAGACTCGTAGTCCTTGCCCGTCGACGTTCTTGCTCCGTGTCGTTGGCATGATTGCCCCTAACCGTCCCTACGTGTCTCTAATTCCCTACCTCCCTATCGGCCCTAACTGTCCCTAACAGTCTCGCGGGAGGGCCCGGTTTTTAGGCCGGGATACGCTCCCTTGAGGATGGAAGGTCGTGCAGGAAAGGAAAGGTGGGGTCCCCATGGCAGAGGAATGTGAGGGCAGCGGGTTGCTCGGTGACTGGTGGGAATGCCAGCCACGTCAGCGTACCTACAGTCCGGCGCCGCGCCACTCACACTCTTACCAGCGCGGGTAATATACTTCACTCCGAGCGTCGCTCCTTCTTCTTAATCACGGCGCGCTCGAAGTAGCCGGCCCGCCGTTCCAATTCTTGAAGCAGTGGTGTGTCCCCGCGGACTTGCCCGCCGATTTGCGCGAAGACGCAGCACCGTTCCCTTGAACGCGGAGCCGTAGCACCGTTGGGTGATCTTCTCAAGCCCGTCGAACACGGAGCGGTCGCACCGTTCGGTGATCTTCGGGTTCACCCAACCTTCTTTCTTCTCGAGGGCGTTCACGGGTGGGAAGCGAGAAACCCACCCGCTAGCTCGGACCGCACGTAAAAGTCGCTACGTGCGGTTGCTGCCCACAAAAGACTTCAACGCGCGAGCTTGCTACGCCCGCGCGCACGTCGCTCCGCCCTGTGCGGGGTCCGCTATCAGTCGGCCGCCGAGTCTCCGAGCCTGTGCACCGATTGCCCGGCAACGTTTTATTTGCGCTGGCCTTGTGCAAGCGCAAATACTTACGTACCGCGGTTAATCGCGAGTGCCGGACTCGCTCCGTGCTTCGCCACCCAAACCGCTCTTTTCAGAGCGACCATCCAGTTTCGAAAAACGCTCTTTTCAGAGCGACCTAGAAATCCACGCTTAGTGGTCGTTCAGTGGATACGTAACCGTGCCAACGAAGCTGAGCGTGCGTTGACCCGGGACGTACGTTTTTCCCCCCTCAGGGGAACAACGAAATCCGGCTGGGTCTGGAACCACCGGCCTTGGGAGCGACCCTCGCCGACACCAGACATCTCCCTCCCACCCTACCCATCCCTTACCTATTCCTCGGGTGTTTGTTTGGTTTGGACGGCCGGCCTAAAAACCGGAGTCCCTGCCTCTCCCCTGTGGCAGCTAGGGCCGCTAGGCACTCAACCGGCTGCACATTAAGATTGCCGCCTCTGCCACCGCCACCTCCTCCTCGTCTCAGCCCGGTCCCTCCAAGGCCCAGAAAGCCCCCAGAGCTTTCACGCTTGTGGACAAGACCAAATGGGCCTACGTAGCCCGTCGTCTGACGGAGCCACAAATACCCTTTACGGGTAAGCCCAATCATGATGGCATAGCCATCTTTGTCCCGACCCCCGACCACTACAGACTGGCCACCCGTTTCCTTCAAGAGGAGTAAAAACGGGACTCTATTACTAAGACTTCGATGTCCGTCTGTCTCATGAACCATGATAGCTAAGCAGCTGAAATTTTCAGTTCTTCTCTTCTTTGTACTCTTTTTCATACCGGAGACGCCTTCATCATTACTGCTCAGAGGAAGAGAGCAAGAAGCTGAAGAGTCCTTGCAATGGCTGAGAGGCCCTGATGCTGACATTGGACAAGAACTGGGCAACAATTCGAACCAACATCTTAGCCACGTCCAATGCTGGAGATAGGTCTCTCCAATGGATTTCTAATAGACCGTTTGGAATCGGAACGCTGGATGAAAATCCAGCGTTATCCTGCGGTCTTCATAGATGTCCTATGCTGCGCTTGCCGGTTCGTGGTCTCCACTTGAGAACTTTTCAAAAATTATTTAAACCATTTCTTTATCGTGAAACCGCCCTAAGTTACGAATAGTTATGAATCTAGGATTTTATAAATTACATTAAATAACACTCACTTAGCTCGATCCATTTGTGGCCGCTCTGTTTTGCTCTACGCTACAACAGACGAAAGTTATAATTCATTCGTATCCGGGCGAAGCCGGGTTGGGCAGCTAGTATTGTGTAAACTAAATCTTTAGCTACTGTAAGAAAATTCGATCGAGACACAAAAATCTCGGTTTGACTTGCAGTGAAACGTAAAACCTGGTTTTTCTACCTATTTGATTTTTTTTTTAAACAATGACCTCGATAACACCGTAGGATTGTGCTCGATGCTAGTCGCTGCCAACCAGTCTGATTTGAGTTCTATAGAGGAGACCTATGTTCGACAGTGACTATGACTAATTGATGGATGGATAGATAATTCGATAAACTCACTTATCTACCTCAAAATGATGATGACCACTGATAAACAATATTCTGAATCATTAAAAAAATTGGGGATGGAATGTAATTATTTTTTTTAAATGTCAAAAAATAATAGTAGCATCAAACTCCTTATTAATTGCTATGAATATATACTGTACATAATATTACACAATAATTGCAAATGTGAGCCCTGCCCGTAAGTGTCATACGTTCGCCATACCACAGCCCGGACACTCCGCGATGTTTTACAAAATTTGCTGTCTTATTTCATTCCATTCCATTTCATTTCTTCAATAACTTGTGTTATTTCAATTTTACAGCAGAAGTTATCGAAATAAAAGTTGTTTAAAATTTGATTTTCTACAACTTTGATTCCCATAAACTTTTTGTAGGATCGATATTTTTTTTAAATAGTTGGTGGTACCATTTCATTTCTTCAATAACTTGTGTTATTTCAATTTTACAGCAGAAGTTATCGAAACAAAAGTTGTTTGAAATTAGATTTTCTACAACTTTGATTCTCATAAACTTTTTGTAGGATCGATATTTTTTTTAAATAGTTGGTGGTACCATTTCATTTCTTCAATAACTTGTGTTATTTAAATTTTACAGCAGAAGTTATAGGAACAAAAGTTGTTTGAAATTAGATTTTCTACAACTTTAATTCCCGTCAACTTTTAGTAGGATCGATATTTTTTTTAAATAGTTTGTGGTACCATTTCATATCTTCAATAACTTGTGTTATTTCAATTTTACAGCAGAAGTTATGGGAACAAAAGTTGTTTGAAATTAGATTTTCTACAACTTTGATTCCCATCAACTTTTTGTAGGATCGATATTTTTTTAAAATAGTTGGTGGTACCATTTCATTTCTTCAATAACTTGTGTTATTTTAATTTTACAGCAGAAGTTATGGAAACAAAAGTTGTTTGAAATTAGATTTTCTACAACTTTGATTCCCATAAACTTTTTGTAGGATCGATATTTTTTTTAAATAGTTGGTGGTACCATTTCATTTCTTCAATAACTTGTGTTATTTCAATTTTACAGCAGAAGTTATCGAAACAAAAGTTGTTTGAAATTAGATTTTCTACAACTTTGATTCCCATAAACTTTTTGTAGGATCGATATTTTTTTTAAATAGTTGGTGGTACCATTTCATTTCTTCTATAACTTGTGTTAGTTCAATTTTACAGCAGAAGTTATCGAAACAAAAATTGTTTGAAATTAGATTTTCTACAACTTTGATTCCCATCAACTTTTTGTAGGATCGATATTTTTTTTAAATAGTTGGTGGTTTCATTTTATTTCTTCAATAACTTGTTACTTCAATTTTTCATGAGAAATCATCGGAATCGAAGTTGTTTGAAATTTGATTTTCAGCGACTTGAAAGTTTGCATTCGGGGGTTTTCGGGGTCGCCAATTACGAATCTGAAATTAGTTTTTTGATATCTTTTTTTTTTAAAGATGGCCGCCATACATTGCATCTTTTTCATCTTTAGATAGTTGTTTTGAGGAAACTATTAGCAATGACATAAAACTAAATGCAGATTTGTATATAGATGGAATAATGGTTTGAGAAAAAAGTGGTGAACTTCCGAAGGTCAACTCCTGGCATTGGACCCCCGACGGATCTCGAAAACGGTGGGGTTTAGAGATGTACTTTTTTACACCATATTGAGTACTACCTTGGTCCTTTTTGAAAAGATTAAAAAAAACCTTGGCTTCCATACAAAAAAAAACATGGCCGCCAAACAAATTAGACGTTTAACTTAGGAATGAAATGTTTGAACCAAGGTTGTAGACAATTTACTGGAACGATTTCGAAAATTCTTTCATCATTAGAATTGTACTTTACCACTCAAACACATAAGTTTTATTTTATTTCAGTTATGTCACGTTTACAGCGTAAAATATTGAAAATTGTAAAAAAAGTCGGCAAAAAATGAAATTTTGAGACTTTTTAAGCGCGTGCGCTGACTACATAGTAAGTCCTACATGAAAATGATGTACTTCAAAAATAACCGGCTTTATTAGGTCTACATAATAGTCCGCGACAGCATATATCTATCTCTTCAGGTTTTTGCAGTATATCAACTTAGGTCACTTTAAAGTGAACGCGAAATTGTAGGTAATTTTCAAAACTGTTTTGACAAACACAGTATTAATCCTTATCCAATTGAATCCTTTTGTTAGCTTTGTCATTTCAAGGAGAACAAAATTGTTTTTCACAACAAATCAATCCAACGCGTAGTTTAAAAGATATGGCAATATTAAAAATACAACCCAATAAAAAATACGCGACGCGCTTTAGTAGTAACTTAAACCTATTCTGTGCCTCGACAAGACGGATCACTATATAGACATAAATATAGGTATACGTAAATTATGGTTGATATTTCAAGCGCTATTTTGAACCTTACCGTCATAGAAATAAATACAGGAATAGATGTTATACATTTTATTACTCACTCATTTAGATAGTTGTAAGAGATAGGAAAAAACTGATTGTAGGTTTGTATGGAGATAAAAATATAATCGGGAGAAATAATGACAAAATCTCGGAAGGTCAATTCTTTAACCTGGACCCCTAAGAGATCTCAAAAACGATGGGGTTTAAAGATGTACTTTCTTCGGAAAATATTGAGTACTACCTTGGTACTTTTTGGAACAATTAAAAACACATGGCCGCCATACAAATTTTACTTAGGTACGCCATACATTGCATCTTTTTCATCTTTAGATAGTTGTTTTGAGGAAACTATTAGCTTTGACAAAAAAATGACTAACTTAAACCTATTCTGTGCCACGAATATCAAACGCCAAAATGCCACGTGAATATCCAACGAAATATTGAGTAGATTAATTATATCAGTGGTTTAATGTTCAATATACCTACTCGTAATAATATGCTTCAAGTAGAAGAGTATAATGTGGAAGCCCTATTTTGAACCTTACCGCCATAGAAATAAATACAGAAATAGATACTAAGATTAAGGGAGAGTTTTTTTATAGGCATAAGTAGCTACGTGTGGGGCTGTCCATTAATCATGTGAGGCTTGAAAGGGGGGGAGGGGTTCATAAAAAATCACGAAATATCACAAGGGGGAAGGGGGGGTAAAGTAATATATCACGTGTACTTATTTTTTCTGCAAGCGCGCGATACTCAACCGAAAAGCGGCGTTACATGTATTTATTTTTAGTCAAACGCGTACAAAATCGAAAACGGCTTGTAGTGTGACCTTGATCCGCCGTTGCCAGGCAACGAACGAGGTGAAGTTCCCGCGAGCCGCGACAATTATTATTGTCCGCCGGACTCAGCGTCGATCGAGAGAGATTCTCTCCGTAGTGCGCGAAAATGATGACGCCGAGTAGCTTGATGAAACCGATGTTGATCTTCAACAAAGCACTGTGCCAACAACTGACTTGCAAGATGCTTATCCAGTTATTGGTGTTGAAGAAAGTCTTGCTAATCCGTGGTCTGAAAATATTGTACATTAAATAATGTCCATATACTAGTACAAAAAACTTTTTCGCATTTCTTTCATAATTTTTATGTCAGTCAAAAACAAACTGCAACCTTTCTGTCTACCTCTGAACGTTATTATAGTAGTCTTTAATTTTCTATAATAAAATTAGATGATACTTATACCAGTATTTTGCCAAAAAATGCCAAAAAAACATCACGTGATTAATGGATGGCCCCTGTCGAGAGTAGGTACCCACCTTTTTAACCGACTTCCAAAAAGGAGGAGGTTCTATGTTTTTGTGTAAGTATTTTTTTGTGTAATGTAAACAATTCGAGCGAAATATTTGAATTTTGTACACGATGGAAGGCGGTTATGCCATTATTTATGAAAAATAATATTGAGTAGCTGATTTTCTCAGAGCCTGGTTGGTCTGTTATTTTCCATACAAATGTATTACGCTGTTTTCTTCCTGGAAAGTACTTATAGGGCTTCATTTTTTGTCATAAAATTAAATTTTGCTGTTTAGACCCTGTCTTTTCTTTTTCTTAATAAATTAATCAGCAGGAAAAATTTGACCCTTCAAAATCACAAAAAAATCACCATTATTACCGACGTCTTTAGAGACCTACCAGAAGAGACTAAATAATATCTAACAAAATATAAAATGACAGAATCATGAACACATATTTTTTTAAAATTTTGACATATAAAAATAGTTTTTGAAGAAGAAAACAGCGTAATACGAAACGTTGTCTCGCCAAGTTTTTTGTAGGTATAAATCGCTCTGAGCTGCAATTGTCCCTATCGCACGATGCGGGGGTAGGGTCGAGGTAAGGGAGGTTCAAAGTGCTCAAACCTACACAAGTACGTACACAAGCACTAGGGATGTAGTAATAGTCGATATTTTTGTCGATGCTCTAGTGATGTCCATCGATATCGATGTTTATTCAAAATATTAGTTATTTTTTCCAATCTTATGATTTGACCGTTGTATGTTTGTTACTTATGAAGAAAAGATTTTATGTATGGAATATGGGCGTTTGGTTGCTGCGACATGTTGCAGCGATTATACAGAATATCGTGTTGTATCCGCAGACATCTAAATGAGTTAGGCGCAGAATAACCAATTCGCATAATGCCGAAGTAATCCGGGAATGCTCAATTCTACGAAAGCATAATTCTATGAAGGCCCAATTCTCAAAATGGCAACATAGTTTTGATTTGGAAATTTTCAAAAAAAAATCACACATATTAAATACATATAAGAGCTTACAGGTACCTAAAACAACCTCGTTTGGCGAGTTAAGTACATCATAACTTTTACTATGGGACCGACCAGAGCCGAATCCGCGAGAAATATCAACTATACCTTAGAAAAAGTCCGTTGATAATGGACAAAGTGTATGGAGCAGCTGGTTTTTATCGCCAATTCGGAGTTAGTTGCTCCCATAGTAAAAGTTGTTCTTTTTAAACCTATTAACTTTGCCCTAAAGAGGTAGTGCTCAGCACAGAATGCTCAATTCTCAAAATGGCAAAATAATTTCAAAGACTCTTTAATAATTTCAAAGATTTTTGCCAGTATAGGTAGCGCCAAACAAGTCGGCGGATGCGATGTTAGCCGCAGATGACACTTCGCCGTAATTCGCTAATTATTGCGCATGTGTGCACAATGTCGACGCCGCGTGGCGTAGTGGTAAGCACAGGCGTGCATGCGGGAGGCATGAGGTTGGCGGGCGGGTGTGCCCCGGCGTCTTGTATCTCAAACTCAAACTCAATTCATATATTGCAACATATGAAATTTACATGCGGTTTTTAGTTAACATGTTTTGTAAAGTTATACATATGACCCTATTAGGGTATGGCAATTTTATTATTTGTATTGGAACGATTTATTATCACGTTTTCTAGATTATCGTTAAAAAATTCGTCTAATGTATAATAATGCATTTCGTCTAATGCATTTCGATAATAGGATAATTTTTAGTTGTTTTATGAAACAGTTATCTCTTTCGATATATTTTAAATTATTTGGCAATTTAGTATTTTTAGAGTCATAGAATTTGGGCTAGAACTGTGCATTGTTCTCTCTGGCCCCCGCGCATACCTATATTTTGCCTTTTGCGCAGCGTTCTGCGCCTAACTTTCCATCCGCCGACTTGTGTGGCGCGGATTATACGTGAGATTCATTCGAGAAAACAGCCCCATTGGCCATCCGTTCATTGAACTATGTGCCTTGCCCTCTGTCATTTTAACTTGCCAATCACCTGAGTTTGAAGAGAGCTGAAAAGTTTAATTAGAAGTGCTTTAAATGCTTTAATCAGTTCATATCTACCTACTTTTTTTTTAAATTAAATTTTCTAACCACAGACTCCAGGGTCTATGCCCTTTGTTAACTAAAATTTACAATTATTAGATTATACTATCAAAGAGAGTTAGTAGTAGGTACTTGAAATAGCCTAAGTTAGTCAATGCACTGCGTGAATGCCACGAGCAGACCGGCGACCCGCATGCAGCACCCGATCACGAGTGTGACACATGAGCCAGCCATCATTCTCCTCGACCATATTTGAGGGAGGAGAACCACCCGACACATGATGCCGCCGCAAGAAGGTCTACCTACTTTGTAGATGTTCTATCTTGTATTACCTACTATGGTGTGTGTCCTACCCACTGCTGCTTTAATTTGCTAACTGTTTTAGTTTTTTTAAACGTGTTTAAAGTATTACCAAGGTATGACAAGCCGTTCTCTAAACAGTAAACCTCGCATCTGTTTTATTGAATCCTCTATTATTTTTATACTATGGAACTAACAGAAATATGGAAATAGCAGAATGAAAATATTGTAGGTACCATATAAAAGGCAAGAAGTTTTAGATGTGCAGGTAGGTATACAGTAATATAACGAGACCAAATTACTTACTAAGACTCCTCTGTCCGTCTGTCTGTTGGTCACTAGGCTGTACCTACGAGTATCTCATGAATCGTAATAGCTAAACAGTTAAAATTTGCACAGATGATGTATTTCCGTTTCCATTATAACAACAAATACTAACTAAAAATAGAATGAAATAAATATCGACTTCAACTATGTACAGAATTCGCGCGGATCGAAGTAGCATTTTTCACATTATTGTTGATTTATCAAATATGGCTCAGCCGATTTTAAGAAAATTTAAATAGGACCAACTTCGACGTATACCCTTTCCAATAAAAAAAAAATAGGTACGCGTCGAATTGCGTACCTCCTCCGTTTCATCGGTCAAAAAATAGAATAAAATACCTACTATACTTATTCATTACAATTCATTACATTACATTCATTCAAACAGATGTGAGTTTTTGCACGATAATTATTAATAATGACAACAGGTAGACGCTTGACATATTCTCAGAGTATTTAGTAATATAATATTTCAATTTAAAAAACAAATAATTTAAATACATAATTGGCTCCCATACGGTACGAACCCTTTCAAGCGCGAGTCCATATTTATTTTAGTTTGTAGAAGAACTATGTTAGACATTTAAATTAAAAATAATTAACTTAAAATTAGAAAGAAGTAATTTCAGTCAAAATATATAATGTAAACTGCAACGCATACAGAAATCAAATAGCGAAATTGCTACTTTTAATCCCTGCTTTGGGTTCAAGATCAATTGTATAATTATGATGTTAGTTGGGTACATATTATGTTTTTGTACAACAATAATGAAATAATTTGAAAGAAAATAAATACTATGTCACAAATAATGTAGCTTCCTAATGGCAGAAAAATAAGTAATCATTGGCAGGATTATTTTTGTTTGCTTTCCGCCATACCTACTAGGAAACCAGATTATACGTAGATTACGCGTAAGATAGCTCTACGTACGGCCAAAATGAGGAACAAATTTTATGCTGCCAGGGAATACGGAATGCTAGTGAAATAACGTACGTGGCGCCACGACTCGCGCGCAGAGTTATCTTGTGCGCACTCTACGTGATATCATATTTTGCTACAATTCAAAATCAAATTTCGGTCGGCCACGCTCGCGCTGGTTCCGTGAGGCGCGGGTGGGGGGGACAGTTCGAGCGCATCACACACACATTGAAGCTCAGCTTGGGCGCATCTCGGGACGGCAATTGTTTAGTCCAAATACCTATTTCTCAATTTCTTCGTCACTAGGATATCCTCTTGACCGAGCTAACGAAGTGAGAATAGTCAGGAGACCAAATCGAAAGCAAAATCGTCGAATTAATAGGGATATTAAATCGATGATTTTGCTTTCGTATGCACGGATATTGATTTTCCTCTAGGTACCTATATAGGTCGCATTTTTTTAACGAATCTCGACGCAGTGACGAAACTTGTACAAAGGTTCTTAAATCTATACCTATATGAATGTTTTTGTCGTCGGTGATTTTGAGTGAGGGGGGAAGTGGGGGGGAGGGGGACCACCTCGGGAGTATACCCTTGCGAACTAAAAAGGATATTTTTTGATTCAGTTCACAGTTCACATAGAACCTCCTCCTTTTTGGAAGTCGGTTAAAAAACTATACGTTACCTACTTATAATGGAATATCAAACGAGATATTGAATAGAAGAATTAAGTACTTATATCAGTTTTTATGATGATGATATTTTTTTTAGATTATATGTTTTGATGTTTGTAAAGTTCTCAAATGGAAACCACGTACCTACCGGCAAACGCAGCGTAGGACGTCCACCGGCTCGTTGAACTATTGATAAAAGCCGATGGATGCAAGCTGTATCCAACCAGGATTTTTGAAAATCCATAGGGGAGGCCCATGTCCAGCAGTGGACATCCTACTGCTAATATATCATACGTCCACCAAGTCGGTCAACGTCCACCGTACTATGTGCCCTGCCTATTGCTATTCCACCTTTCTAATCGTAATCCTAGATAGGGGAGAAGAGGCGGGTTGGTTATAATATAATATTTATGAATTCTACTGGTTTTCCAAAAAGTACTATAAATCTACCACACTACCAAATTTACATCGAAAATCTACCATGATAGTAGTCAATCTACTTCACTCTGGCAAGAAAACATCGCGCGATGTTTAGCGCGCCAATCTTCGCTGCAGGTGTGGCCAGAAACTTCGTCTGCGCCCGACGACGATGTACATCGCGCGAAGCTTCCGGCGAAGCTTCGCGCGCAGATGTAGCCATAGCATTTCACTATTATCTCTTTCACCTATTGTCACAGTCTAGGTAGTTTTTATTAGAAAATCCACCGGCTTGTGCAGCCCGCGCGCAGAGAGCGCTCTCGTATTAAGATTAGTCACAATTAATTGAGGAAAAAGTCTTTTATTCCGAAATAAATTACGTTTCCGAAGTTAGAGCTAAAATATTTCTATCAATGGTAATCCCTTAGGCTGGGGTTTTGTCTCGCCTGGTGTAATCTTTCACTGGACCTTTTCGATGGTGATGATGACAAACCAATTATGATTTTGTCGTTAGACAGTTGACTTCTACAAAAACGTAATGAAATGAAATGAAATGAAATGAAATGAAATATTTTATTCGACATACTTATAGGTAGGTACAAAGAACTTAACAACTTAAAATTAAAAAGAAATAAAAAGCGTCGAAAGGGACTCACCTCAGCTATAAATGTTGAAATGAATGAAGTAATGGGTTAAGAAATATGTTTGCGAGGTCAATAACCTCTGAGCTATGTGCAAGTTTAGAAATTTTGTATTTTCCCTAATAACTCCAAAAGTTATAATTCCGACATGGCTGCCAGAGACTGATATACTACATAAACATATTTTTAAATACATACTTATATAGATAGTACCTAAATAACACCCAGACACAGAGCAAACACCTATTTTCATCACACAAAATATGTTTGCCCTGGGTGGGGATCGAACCTACGCCTCTTTGACCCATGGGTTCTGAATCTTATAAGGACGTTTAAAACCCGATCAAGGCGGGTCACTGACCGTGTATCGCCGATTTTGTAGACGATTAGATATTTCGCAGGCGGATAAATATTTGGACTGCGTTTTTGTGTCAGATGCAGTGTTCAAAAGTCGGTTAAAGGTCATTGCTTACAATGCTATCATCATCGAGTGAAAATACAAGTCAGCATTTATTTACAATATTTTTATAGTCAGTCTTTTACGGAGTCATAGCTGTTCTCAAATTAAAGATAAAGAACTTGAAGAACTGCTACATGAGGTGCTTGAAGAAGATGAGATGCAAATGGAAATTACTCTAAGATGGACCATTACAATCTCATTCATAAAGTAATAGAGACGTGATAGGCCTTTTTGTATTGTTTTGTTTTCGAATAAGAACAGTAGTAATTTCGTGTGGATAGATTTTGGTTATAGGTTATAGTTATATATCGTTATCATTATCAGAAATAAAATAAAAAAACCTCAAGCACTGGAACCGCTTTCTGAGATAAATAGTTAATGCCACGATTAGTTTCTACATCTTCTTTATGAAAATGTTTCGTGCATATGGTGGTATACTTGGTAGGTATCCAGTCAGTTTCTTTTCTCAATATTCGAATGGCTTTTACCCATTTATCGCGGCGTATTTCGTCTGCGGGTATCCTATAATATCAAAAAAGTAATTATTGATCAGTCGAAATCTCCCATAATTATGGGGAAACAAAATCATGTTTTACCTGGCAGCACCAACTGTAAAATTATTCATTTTTAAAATCATGATATTATAAGTGATAGTTTCAAGTAATTCGAATAGTGTAAAACGTATTTACCTGTGGAAAGAAATTCCGGAATCTTTATGGTGAAATTGGGAACGGGATTTGCACGTTTTTACCACACATTTCCCCATTTTTATATTTTTAAATAATATTTTGACGCCTCATATGCTCCACCATTTTGTTTACTCGCAACTGCGGCCGGTCGGCGCGCGTCGCCGGCCCCGGCCGGCGGTTGGGTGACGCCGTCTTAGACAAGAATTTTGTATTCTAGTGTATTCTAGTTCAATGACTCGAACGCGTCACGGAGATTCGGGACTTAGGTCTTATTCTAGACTCGAAGCTCACTTTTAATACACATATCACGGAGCTGTGCAAGCGAGCATACAAATCGCTCGGGTTTATTATGAGGCAATCTGCCAGGTTCCAAAATACACAAACTATTTTAATTATCTTTTATGCCTTAGTTCGCAGTAAGTTAGAGTTTAACTCGCCTATTTGGGACCCGCATGAAGATAAATACATCTTATTATTGGAACGAGTACAAAGGAAGTTTGCCCGGTACCTTTATAAAAGGGAGTATGGGTACTATCCCACCTGGCATTATCCAGCTGGCGGCCCCTGCCGCTGCTGGCGCCACTGCGAGCGGCCCGTACCGATACCTCGCGCTACGCACCCACACACCACGCACTAGCTTTGCTAAATGACCTAGTTGCTCACGAGCCGGAAGTTGATTTGTTTTTTGTTAGTCTAAATAATTTGATTCAATGTTGTTTTCGTTACTTTAGTTACACTAAGTCAACTTAGATTTAAGAAATGTATATGATTCAGGCATGTTTTGGTATATATGTATTACTGTAAATGTCTGAATATTTAGTAAATAAATAAATAAAGAAATAAAAATGTTGGACGGAAAAAGTGATCTTAATAAAATCTCTGCTACAAGTGTTTATAAATGTACAATAAAGAAATAAAAAGTTAATGCGAAGATGTAGTTTCATTTTTAGAACTGAAATATGTATACAAAAAATAAGTTGAAACAACCTACGAAACATAGGCATATAGGTAGATATATGTAGATACCTAGCTACATTATAGCTAGCTTTATTGAATGCCGATGAATCCTCTTCGCTTTGGATTGCCGAGCTATTCGGACGTGTCATAGTGTCTCCGCGGTAAAATTCTTAATAAAATCACAATACACAACAACAGTTGAAAAAGTCAGTAAATTGTAAACCCAATCTTAATTCATTCAGTTAAGTTTTACAATTCGTCGGCTAAATGAAATTAACTGCAGTTACGTAGTATTATTATATATTCTTTGCTGCAGTGCTAACGTTGTTATCTGCGTGAGGACGGAGAGGTCTAGTTATAATTGACGGCAAGCGCGTTTGTGTGGAGAACATCGATAGCCGCCCACCTAACGAGACCCCTTCGCTCAATTTCGCCTAAAGAAAGCTCAAGTTAAAGTGGTTTGGTCGTTGTATGGCTGGATTAGGTACTTGACGCTGGACCAAAGAATATATAATAATACTGGACTGCATACGAGTACAACAACACTGTGCATTGTTTACATACGCGCCAGATAGATATTTGCCGCAGACTTAATAGAAAATGGAAGGCGGTATGGACAGATCTTACTTACCCGGACGTAAGTCAAACTCATCTTCAAAAAACCCCCACCGATTTCTTTACCTCGCGTCAAAAAAGAAAGAGACAAGACGAATGTAGTTCAGATTTTAGTAATTTTAAGGAAGAAATAAAGTCTTTGATGCTCAGTCAGGAACACAAACAAAATAAAATTCTGAAAGAGATTCAGCAAGGGAATCAGGATGTGAGATCAGCTATAGCTCTCTTGGCGTCACAGAATGAAGAATTCAAAAAGAGAATATGCAATTTGGAGAATATAATACGTGAAGATAAAAATTATATAACGATTTTAGAAGACAAAATTGAAGATCTGCAAATGACGAGTCGTAAGGCAAACTTTGAACTAAAAAATGTCTTACCAAAAAAGTCACCAGAGACTAAAGAAGATCTATTAGAAATGGTTGTATGTCTGTCAAAAAATGTGGGCGGTAACTTAAACAAAAACGACATAAAAGATATCTATCGAGTGAAAAGTAAGAAAGAAGTTAAAAATACTCCCATTGTAGTAGAAACGTCTTCCACGTTAATAAAAAATGAAATGCTCCAATTGTGCAAGACTTTTAACATCAAACATAAAGCGAAGCTGCGTGCATTGCACCTAGGACTACGGACGGCTGAAGATACTCCCATTTATATAGCAGAGCAACTAACAGCTAAAGGCTCTCGACTTCATTTTCTAGCACGGGATCTGAAAAAATCCGGAAAATACAAATTCTGTTGGACTGCATACGGCAAAGTTTATTTAAGAAAAAATGAGAGCTCACCTATTATTTTAATAAAAACAGAGAGGCAGGTGCAGCAACTGCTGCAACAGGATTGACTAGACTTTGTAGATCAACCTAAAGTATTGTTTCAAATCTCCTGTATAATATATAATCAAAATTTAGATTCTAGTTATTTTCAAAATTTAGATTTCAGTTATTCTGTATTGATTTTCCGCATGTATACTATAAATTTTATATATTACACCATATACGCACACTTACACATCTCAAAAATACACTGGTACACTTTAATACACCTCATATTAGGTCCATTTATGTATTTCTTCTATAAATTGTGTGAAAACTATGATTCATTCTCACACTTGATGAACAAACGTGACATTTACTGTCTGATATACAACTGCAGCTTTTTTATAATTGATTATGGATAATAGTTCCCTTTCTATATTGAACGAAATAGACGATATTGATATTGCTCAAAGTATCCAATGTGATATTGAAGATCTTCATAAGAAAATATCTGTTCCGCAAAATGATCTCAAAATTTTTTGCCAAAATATAAGAAGCGTTTATCGCAACATTGATGATTTTATCTTAACTATTAGTGCAACCAGTATTGTCTCAGATATACTGATTTTAACTGAATGCAGGATATAATCTGATAAACCAATTCCTGCAATAGCAAATTATACATCATATGCAACAACTCACCATTTAAATCAAAACGATGGAGTTTTCGTGTATATAAAAAATGGAACCGTAATTACTAACATAAAAGAAGTAAAATTGAGACATGCATCGTGTTTGCAGATAGATACTTATAATTATTCTTTTTTATGTATATATCGTTCTCCATCAAACAGTAATGCTGATGCTTTTATAAATTCACTTAATTCACATTTGGAATCATTAAAATCTTGTAAAAATATAATTATAACAGGCGATATCAATATTAATTTAATTTCAAAAGAGGCGGAGCAAAGTCATGAGAGGACAAATAGAGTAAGTTACCTTAATATGTTAGCTATACATAGCATAATGCCAGGACACGTTTTACCAACTCGTGAAGGTAACTGTCTGGATCATGTTATGTTAAAATGTGAGAAAGATAAAGAAGCAGTAAAAATCGCGATTTTAAACACGAGTATTACTGACCATCTAACCATTTTTATAAATTTATCTGGCAAAAGGACTAATAAAACGTATACAAAAATAAAAACTGTCACTGATTTTAATGCAGCACTTTTAAGCCTAGCAAATAAGAATCTTGTGGAACTGTTACTTTGTGATGATCCCAACTTATTAATTGAGCAATTAGTAGACAAAATTTCAGAATCTCTCAGAGAGAATACTAGTACTGTACAAATTCCGAGAAACAAGCGCAATATAAAACCATGGATAAGTAAGGGAATTTTACGTTGCATTAAAAACAGGAACAAGCTTCAGCAAAAGGTAAAGTTAGATCCTCATAACGAAATATTAAAAATAACTTATAAAAGATATCGAAATTTTTGTAATAATTTGATTAAAAAACTAAAAAGAAACTACGAACGAACACAATTGACTAAGTCTACTAAAAATGCTAAACTTCTTTGAAAAAATATAAGATCAATAACACACTCTAATAAAACTAAAACAGATAACTCAAAATTACTGAATTTAAAACCATCTCCGGCAAAGTCTGTTAATTATATGAATCACTATTTTGCAAATATTGGCAAAAAGTTGGCAGAGGATATGTTAATAAACCATAAATCACCGGATCAAAATACAGCTGACATTAATAAGACACAAGTGAATTCTTTTGTGCTGTTAGACACCGACCTAAAAGAAGTGCATGACGTGCTTATGAGCCTCAAGTCAGAGAGTGCTCCTGGGTGGGATAATATCCCAACTAGTTTCCTTAAATTGGCTAAACATCACGTAGTTCCAATTATATGCCACTTAGTAAATCTATGCTTCTCTCTGGGCGTATTTCCTTTGCTTTTAAAGAAATCTATAATAACTCCCGTCCATAAAAGTGGTGACACAAAAGATGAAAACAACTATAGACCAGTGTCGGTACTGCCGTGTATTTCAAAAATTCTAGAAAAATTAATTAATAGCAGGCTTATTAAATACCTTAGCAAATTTAATATAATATCTGACTCACAATTTGGATTCCAAAGTGGTAAATCTACTGAAGATGCTGTTACAGCTGTTGCTTCCTTTATAGTAGATCAAGTAGACCAAGGACGTAAATGCGTAGCTGTATATTTAGATTTAAAAAAAGCGTTTGACACCGTATACGTCCCCATTCTTCTGCAAAAATTACACGAGATTGGTATTCGAGATATAGCCCTAGCTCTTCTGAAAGACTACTTAAGTAATAGGAAACAGAGAGTCAAAATTGGAGTGCACATCAGTGAAGATGCAGATATTACATACGGCGTACCTCAAGGGAGTGTGTTGGGACCTACTTTGTTCTTAATATATATTAATAATTTATGCAACCTTAATCTATCGAACGCAAAAATCTTTTCCTATGCTGATGATACAGCGGTTGTGTTTTCAAACACCACATGGGAAAAAGTACGGGTACAAGTAGAACAAGGTCTTCTAAAAATAAACCACTGGTTAAAGCAAAACTTACTCACCCTAAATGCTTTGAAAACAAATTATATGTGTTATACTAAGTATAATCGAACCCAACCTAAAAGCGACTTCAGTATAAAACTCCATGAGTCAGATACTATACATAATTCTATGTGTAATTGTACAATATTAAATAAAGTAAATTCAACCAAGTATTTGGGAGTTCATATTGACCAGAGACTATCTTGGTTTACACAAATTGATGCTGTTGGTGCTAGGATAAGAAAATTGGTTTGGATTTTTAAGTCTCTACGACATGTTGCACCACAACATCTACTGAATAAAATTTATATAGCTTTAGGTCAATCTATTTTATCGTATTGTTTGCCAATTTGGGGAGGAGCAGCTAAAACTAAATTTATAGAGGTTGAAAGGACCCAGAGAATTTTACTCAAAGTTATGTATTTCATGCCATATAGATATCCTACTAACCAACTATATACATTAACCAACTATATATATTAAGCCAGCTTCTAACTGTCAGAAAACTTTACATTGTACAAGTAGTTCTCAAAGTTCATAAAGATACGCCATATAGTGATAACGTTCTTAACAAAAGAAGAAAGGATAATATAATAAAGCAATTGTGGTCCAACCTGTCAAAAGCTCTTATGCTAGCAATCAGCTTGTTAACAAATCAGCAAGATTATACAATGAAGTTAACAACATTTTGAATATTTATCCTATGAATTGTCACGAATGTAAAAAACATCTAACCAGTTGGATACTTACTAAAAACTACAAGGAAACAGAACAACTGTTACAAATCAAGAAATAATAAATAAATCAACTTAAAAGTATATGTATTTTGGTAGAGTATTTGGACTCAACCCACACACATGCACGGACACACACACGCATAACACACACACGCACAACACACACACGCACAACACACACACACGCACACACAACACACACACACACAAATATTAAAATAAAAATATATTTGTTTTTGGAAAATGTTTGCAAGTTAGAGATTAAATTTAAAATGATTTCTTTTTGTTAAAAAAAGGTTAAATTAACCAAGATTGTTACCATAGTATGGATATCGAAGAGCGGGGTCTTCTGACACAGGTATTTTTATACTTAATAGAATGCCCCAATTTTCAGTAAGTTAGTGAATTATTGGTTACAGAAATAAAAACTTATTAACTTAGAAATGAAAAGTTGATTAATTTTAACAGCAGACAGCGCTACTATCAACGAAATCGCAAGCGACGTCTCTATCTACGTATATACAGTACTCTTTGGCGACGATGCCCTATCAGGGTTGTCATATAAAAATTAAAAACATAGCTTTAAAAATGTGATAAAAGTGACCGCAGGATGGCAGGGCTGCATTTGTAAAATACTTGTAATCTCTCGGACTAGAAGGAATGATAATTATATATAAAACCATGGCTAAAATAATCCTACATCACCCACAACATGCCTTCTGCCACAAACCGGCTCCAACTCAGGATTATGCCAGATTTCCTTCTAATAAGTGAACTAATTGGTCCCTTATTCTTTGTCCCCTCCTCAAAGCCTCCATTGTAGATGTAGGAGGCTGATAATTGGCTTGACGGGCATTTTCGACTTGGACATCTTCTTCGGATAGTTCTGGATGATCCAATCCAGCCTTTATACACATATTGTGCAAAACACAGCAGGCTAATATTATTGTGCCTGCTCTGTCTGGCATGTAGTGTAGCTCTCTGGCTGCCAATAGACACCTCCACCGACCCTTGAGGATCCCAAATGTGCGTTCTATGGTGGAGCGAGCACGCTTGTGCACTGTGTTAAACCGGCCTTCTGGAGAGTCATCTTCAACACTACTTATAGGTGTCATTAGATATTCCCTTAAAGGGCATCCAGAATCACCTGTGAAATAAAATACAATACTATTATTAATTTTATTTTTGTTATTTATAACTATAATGTAGTATACTAAAAATGTACAACTATATTTTTGATATTTCTGGACATTTTCACACAGACTACCTAGTCTCAAACTAAGCAAAACTTGTACTATGGGTACCATGATTGACAAACTACTATATAATAATTTTAAATACATACTTATGATACATAATTAACACTCAGACATGGAGCAAACACCAAATGTTTGCTCTGGGTGGAAACAAAACACAATCCCCAGCGCTGCAGTCAGAGCTACTGACCATAACTCTTAACAGGTCAGTCAAGCTTAATATACTTGCCTAGTAGGTATGCTGTTTCAGTAAGACTCTCAAGATGGCCTTTAATCTCACACTGAGACCAAATAAATGCATCATGAGTGGCTCCACCATAAGAAGCGTCCACATTTAGAATAAGACAGAGTTGCATATCTGAAAAAAAAAAACAACAGAGCTTTTGAATACTAAAGTGTTTAAAATCCTTGTATTTTATCACAAAATATATTTACCACTTGGGTGTTAATGGAATGGAAATGTATTCTATTGAAAAACCACTATTCATGTTCACTAGGCTTTACAATAGCTATGTGCGTGCAGTCAATACACCCAATTACTCCAGGCATGTTACATTTTTCATAAAATCTGTAAAACAAAACACATTCAATCCAAAGTTACCATAAAGGTAGGAACTTGAAAGAGCTAAACGTTTCTGTTGATTATTGCAAAGTAATTTGGTGCACAATAAGTAGGTACTTCAATCAGGTCATTGAAAGAAAACTAATTTAAATTTTCAACTTACTTTCTCTTTATGACATTCCTTTCTGCAGCATTTTGAGGAAATTTTATGTATTTCCTGAGTATATTGGGTGTATTGATTACTAGGGAGACATCTCGAATGCATCGGGAGACACTGCTGGACCATTGGGGCATCAACATTCTGCCCCACCGATCCTTGATAGCTGCCCCGAGCATAAAATTCAAGGCCACAAGTATCTGAAATGTTATGTGTAGGTACATTGTTATTCTGTTGATAATAACGTATTAATTATGTATGATGAAACAGATAGTAAACACATAGAAATGGGTATTGTTAAGACAGAAGCGAGTCAAACATACCTTTGTAGCAGGGTCAACTGCGCGATAATTACGTTTCCGCGGTAACAGCGGGACTATCTCCTGGCAAAGTACTTCAAATAGTGCACAAACCAATAAGAGAACAAGTAGGGTCATTCTTTTGGTCACAGTTTTCAAGCGGCTTTACTTAAAAATAATAGAAATTTTAAAGTTAGCGAGCCAGTTTTTTTTTCGCGCAAAGCTTAAAACCTCTCTAAACTGGGATACTGATTATTATTCAATTATATTTAAAAATAAATATGAAAAAAAAATGAAATTCCTTTATTCTTTGATTTTCGTGGAGTGTCCCAAGCCCCGATCTGATCACTTAGTGAATTTTATATTTTAAACTAAACGCTACATCGTTACCAAAAAAATAACACTAAGTCCTAAAAAGTTTAAAATACTATAAAAAATTAGACCATAGTTCTGAGAGAACTACATTGCCTGAAAAAAAATTAAATGTAACTGTCCCAAGGTAGTTCCTGATTTGCGTGGATTATTATAATTTCTCTAGCACATCTCTAAATTCGCGACCTGATGTTTCGTAATCCTACTTCAAGTTAACAACTAATTGCGCTCCGACTGCCGGGCAGACTGCTTGTGTGATGGTGCGTCGAGTTTAAAAAAAATAGAGGTAAGAACATTGTTGCGTGGGTTTGGTTTCTCAAAACTTTGATTTGCGTGGTTTAATTATCTCCAGTGTCTGTGAATTTATTTATGTAGTAAAATATTGTAGCGAACAAGTATAAAGTAACGTAACCTATAATCAAAACACAGTTTATTTGTATAAAAGGTTTTTATATATTTTTAGCATAAAGTATTTATTTTGATTTACGTGGTCGTGATTTGCGTGGTTTACGTGGTAGTTTTGACCCACGCAAATCAATTTTTGCCCATTCAAATAAAACCACTTTGAGTTTTGTATTAGTTATGAATGATAATATATTATATTACTTAAGTTAAATGTAACTTAGTTTAAATCAAACTAATAATGTCACGTTCTGTGGGTTTCTGACTTAACTGGCAGAGAATTTCATGTACCATTAAGTTCGCGTTGTCACATTAATCGTGCATTTATAAATAAGTAAAACAATTGAAAATAGCTTTAGATTAGATACCTATATTCAAGTTTAGTATAATTATAATGGATTATCAAAATTTTAGACCACAAATGCCAATAACAAGATTAGAAAAAATAGAAAGAAAAAATTTATCCGAGAGAAGAAGAGATAGGCTTATTAATATAGAATACAATGAAGAGTTCAAAGCAAAAAACCGAACGAGATATTATGAAACGAAAACCGAAGAAAAAATACTTATATTCATGACTTAAACCGCCACGAGCAAAAAGCAAAACGAAAGAAAAGTAGAATAAGTTCCCGAAAATATAACCTAAAGAAAAAAAATCAAGCTAAACGTTGCCTTGTTGAGGAACTCATACAAGTACCAGAAACTCATTACAAAGAAAACCGTGATCCATTGGAAGAAACTCTTACTCCATTGCTATTGTCACGTGCTGATTCACCAGTACCATCAGCTTCTGACCGCAGAGTTCGTTTAGCAGCGGGTCAGCTAGTAATAAATAATGTTGGACTGATACCACTAAAAACGTTTTTTGTTTTGGTAATCTACCTATTTCTTACCTTATCATAACATAATAACTTATTTTCAATATGAAGTAATAGTAAGTAACTCATCTGAGAAAGTCAATTTAAAATTATCATTTTCGTGGGGTGTTTTATGATTTGCGTGGCCTCCATTTTTTTAACCTCGATTATCTCTGTAAGTATATCGCTCTATGAGGTGCCTCTTCTATATAACATATTACTTTTACATATATTTTAAGATTCTGACAAGGATTTGAAAAAAAAATTGAATTCGAAAATTGCCACGAAAATCACCAAAGAATGTCTTACTCGAAGAAGTACCCTAATAGTGAACGAGTGAGTCTGTAATTAGCTACAAACTCAATGTCGGGCACTACGTTGATATTAAAGCTATTTCGAAGGTGTTGCCGATTCCATCTACGTTCCAAACGCTCTTCCTCGAGGGCTTCCTCCACCAGGAGCATACGTAATGCCATTTCACTCTATATTTCACCACCAAACACTTAAAAAAATAGTCTTATTAATTTGTCTTATAGGAATCCGACACTCCCGATAGTTATAAGCACAGAACAATATTACTAGGGTTAAACATCGAGATTTCCTCAAAGGGTTTTTTTTTTTATAATTTAAATTATTGACCCACAGACTCCAGGGTCTGTGCCCTTTGTTGAGTAGTTACATTTTAAAGAATTTGACTGTACTATAGAGAGAGGTTAGTTTAAATCTTAGTCTAAGTTAGTAGTTTCAGTGCTTTGCGTGAATGCCGCGAGCAAACCGGCGACCCGCATGCAGCACCCGATCACGAGTGTGACGCATGTGCCAGGTGTGCCAGCCATCGCTCTCCTCGACCATATTTGAGGGAAGAGAACGACCCGACTCACGATGCCGCCGCAAGAAGGAGCCTTCGATGGCGAGCATGAATGCTCAGGGCATGCACACAATGCACACAATTTCTATACATTACATTACACAATTACGTACACACTTATTATGATTTAATTTGTGAAAGCGATCACTAGCAGAGTCCGAGGCTACGTTTACCTACTCTGCTTGTGATCGCTCCCTTTCCCTTTATTACAATTGTATTGCCTCCTCCCGGCCCAGAGCCTCCATCACCTCCGCATTCCGATCTCTGATTGCCATCTGCAGGTTATACTCCTTGATGGCCCCCAATGACGCAGACGATGCACGCCTCACGAATCGACTGATGGCATCATCTTCGAAGTCGTCGGCGTAGTAGATGAAAGTCCCAGTATGCCGCGACAATGCAACGACAGCGTGTGAGACGCTCTCGTGTAGCTTCATTCTAGGCTTTGTTTTGATGGCGATTACCGACTCGTACGTCAGTCCCTGAGCTTCGTGGATGGTAAGGGTGCGTGATCCTGGACCTTCTCCATAACCCTGGCTTATGAGGGTCTCCTTTTCTTCCTGCGTATGCACTAAGAAAAGGGTGTTGGAGAGGGTTTTGGATATTTGAGCCCCCTTGAACCTTTTCTGCTCAAGAGACCTAATACGAGGAACTGAGGAATATATACCAGAGTATATTTCCCCCGACGCATACCCGACATCCATTGGGTTCCTATGTGTGCAGAGCAACTCCTGAGTGATGTTTGCAACCAGGGTCGGGCGATGGTACCTCATCTCGAAGAGATTTTCTCTGTCGATATAAGGCAGCTGATTGACGTCTCCAATGAGGACCTTTGGGATGGCTCTGCTAAATACCAGCTGGAGGTTTAGAGTCCATTGAAAAGCGAGCCAGGAGGCTGATAGGCAACGAAACTTTGACTGAGTCGAAGCTGCAGAGTCTCGAGCATCGACGTAGCGTAGCGTGTCTATCAGCCTTCTATCGGATACACTTCGGTGAGTGCGCCCAGGAGTTGCACAATCTGGTCCCTCCTGCCCCTTTCTTCTATCGTACGGCTAGACAGACGCGACCAAAGCGCCGCCCTTTTATGGTGGGCATCCCACGCATTAGAACCAAGCGTTTCGAGTCCACATTCCTCATACGAACTGCCAGAATGTGGAACGCTTTGCCTGGGTCTGTCTTCCCGCTAAAGTACAATGTAGGTGTCTTCAAATCCCGAGTAAATAGGTATCTTCTAGGTGAGCGTGTTACATCCTAGACCGCATATCTGCTTAACATCAGGTGGTGTGTAGTCAAACGCAAACCTATTCGAAATAAAAAAAATAAAAAAAAGTCCGATTACGAAATTTTTTTTTTTGGTGGATTTGCTGGTGAGCCCGTTTTAAATTTCATCGAAATTAGCTGAGCCATTTTTGATAAATCAACCAATAAAGACAAACTTACTACATCGATCCGTGCGAACTAATCACATTCTGTACTTACACGGTGAGTCCGACAAGCCTTTTTTGGCAAAATAATTTAGGTATTTAAATCTAGAATAGGTACCTACTATGGTACCTACCTACTTACCATGGATGTATTATCCATGGTACCTAATTTGAAAATTTCATCAGATAAAGCGATCCGCACATAGGCGCGGTCGGAGCGGTAGAGCGGTCCGAGCGGTCTAGGGCGGTCCGGCGGTACGGCAGTACCTGCGCAAACTGGCGCGTTACGAGCGGTCTAGGGCGGTCGGGCGGTCCGGCGGTCCGGGCGCGGGCGTAGTTAGGCTACTCAGCACTAGATGTCACTTTATCTTTCAAAGTTCTGCCGCTTTACACTAAGTAGAGCCATGCCGGTAGTTCTAATAGTGGTGGGACAGTATTATTTAGCGCCACACAACTACACAAGTCGTCGGATGGGAAGTTTTGCGCAGAACGCTGCGCAAAAGCCGAAATATTTGTATGCTCGGGAGCCAGAAAGACGAGACGCCGGGGCACACCAGCCCACCAACCTCATGCCTCCTGCGTAATCCCTACGCCCGTGATCAACACTACGCCACGCGGCGTCGGCATTGTGCAGACATGCGCAATTATTTAGCGAATCACGGCGAAGTGTCATCTGAGACTAATTTCTCATCCACCGACTTGTGTAGCGCTAAGTATATTTCAGAGTGTGATAAAGTTATCGAAATTACATCACTAGGTAGATATACGCGTAGGTAGTTCAAAATAATTTTCTTTCTATGCAATTCTTAAATCATCAGCAAAGTCTAGAAATAGATTTAAATACACGAATATCTATAATTAGCAGGAATGGTCATTAGAGGGACATCTTACAGACGGTTTCTAACCCCAAACCAAAAATTGCTTAGGATATCTCTGCCAGAGACTGATAGACCACAGACAATCCAGCTGTGCAAGAAGAGGTGATTCAGACCATCACTATGAGCAACTTTTACTATGGTGGCACAATCCGGAAGAGAGGAAGATTCAGCTGTTTCATACATATTGTCGATTCCAGCGGTAATTAAATATGGAACAGCTGACTTTTTTTGTATTCGGTTATATTATATTTAGTATATATTAAATAAAGTGGTAAGTAAAACTAACGTGGTAAAACGAGTGACGTAATTTTGATAACTTGTTCACAATCTTCAAAACTGTCCCATCACTATTAGTATGACCGGCATGGCGCCACCTAGTATAAAGCGGAAGAACTTTGAAAGATAAAGTGACATCAAAGACTACCATAGATACCACGTATCAGGCAGGAATTTATGAACAACCAATAGCGGACTGGTAATTTAGAGTTTGACATTTATGTACTTTTTAAAACATGGCGACAGTACTTTTTTTGGCTTCATAAATGTTTATTAATTCCTGTATCCATATAAATAGTCAATTCTCCAATTAAAATATAATTATTATTTTACCATTTTTAAAACCTATGTACCTAAAGGAAGTTAATAAATAAAACTAAATATTATGCTACTTCATGTTTATTCATCATTCACATCAATTTCTAAGGACATTTTTTAGGTTAACTTTCATAAGATAAAGTTTTTCAATTTTGCACAGTTATTATTGATATTAGACACCCACTTGAGTCTTAATTAACTATTTCAGAATACGTTGTCTAATTATGCTTCGCCTGCAGTTGTAGTTCGGCATACGACACAATATTTTACAGGATGCAAAAATACACTAAGTAAATACCAATGTTTGAACACCAACGCATAAAACACAATGAATGTGTGGTTTTGTAACAGTTCAGTGCAGACGATAAGCACGAACACTTTACATAACTAACACAATAACTTTAATATAACATTAAAAAGATAGCACAAAAACTGCTGAAAATTTTAAGGAAAAGATTGATTGACTTTGACATTTTGCAACTCGAGCAGCCTTGAATGGGCATAGAGAATGTAATTGGGAAAGTCAAAATGCAAATTACCATTTGTCTATGGTGGGAAATAAGGAGATTTTTTTTAAGATTCTAGCCCATGAGTGACATCTAGTGCTCAGTAGCAAAACTACGCCCGCGCCCGGACCGCGTGGCGACCGCTCAGCGGGGGTGCGTTTACACACTCCAGATATATTATTTTTTTAATGCGGAGGTGCGTTTACGCACTCCAGATATTTTTTACAACAAAAATGGACAACAATTATTATTAGAGACGTCCGTCAACGGCGTCATAGCTCTAGACCAGTGGTCGTCAAACCGCGTCCCGCGGTACATGTGGAGGTCATGTGTACTATTATTTTGTACAACTATTTTATAAAAGATTATTGTACGCTCAAAATGGGCAAGCTGTTGATACTGTAGTGTTTGGGGATGTGTGATGATGCACCGTAAATACCTGGATGCTTCCTTGGTACGATATCCGGGAATACAGGCAAACACAAAAACACTGGTATCACAGCAAGTTAGTTTATTTACACTACCAAGAATGTAATCAATGTCTATATCTTAGAAAAGAAGTCCAATGATAACACAATAAGCATTAAAAGCGGAAAGCGATTATAAAACACAATTTTTACAAAAGAAAGCCGGACTGAAGACAAAAGAGTTACCAACTAACTGTCGTAGTTTTTTAAACTGAGGGTCGTCGCTGCGCCTGCGCACATCGCGCCGGTCGTCGAAACCGTGCAAATGTTACAAGCGACGACCGCGACCTGACATTTATGTCAGAAGGTAATTAACATTGTAGATTTTAGTATAGGTTAAAATATTGTTGCTTCTAAGTTTCATTTAGTATTTTAATTTAGAATAATTAAGTTTAATATTGTTAAGTTATTAGGTTTTGTATAGGATAGATTTAGTTACATAATAAGAAATTTAATGAGTAATCATCGGCAATCGACATCGACAATACCAATTGTTATAACATTTTTTTACACGGCTTAACAATAAACATTTTCTTATTCTTATCTTCATATTTGTTTCCGAATTATTAGAAAAGCGAATAGCATCGCGCTAGCTACACATGCGTATAATTAAAATATTAACAATGTTCGTACTTGCTTTCAATGAAATATAGCACAAAATTTCAAGTTGTGTCTGGTTACGTTAGTTGACGATGAACAGTCGTTTTTAGCCTAAAAATCACAAGTTTGAACCGATTTAAATTAATATAATGTAAAATACACTTAAATTCTAATAATAGATTGTTTTTGGTAGTGCATATTTGTACATATTTTTTGGTGCATATTTGCATGCATATTTATATATATAGATAGTGCATACAATCAGATGTCTAGTCATGTGCAACGCCCATGTCGTCGTACCCACCTCAATATCTGTAGATCGCACAGAGCTAGTACAACTAGAGAGATAGGGCTGTTTTCGCTTGAGGCAATTCTCAACCACAAAAATGTATGGAAAATCAGGCTCAGCGCTGTCAAAACTGTCAAATATGTATTGGCATTTGACAGTACTGAGAGAAAAACACTACAAATAGCCACTGAATCGAGATAATTTAAATGGTTCTTTCTAACTCATGCCATATTAAATCACTACATCTCTTTCTTTCTTTTCTCGATCGACCACATTATCCCTCTGGTATCTCTGTGGTATATCGGTTCTTGAAGTTGTTGACTCGTACGTCTACCGAGGACAAGTAATGGAGGGGTACACAACATAAAATTAATATTTTTGAGAAGCCCATAAAACAAGCTTTGAAATTATGTATTCATCATCTTGGTTATATTTACCACTTGCGGACGTCTTTTTTCCTCTAAACACGGCAATTTCATATCCAAAACACGGCAATGAATTGTTGTTTGATGGCAACCTACTTTGAAAGAAATAGTAGTTTACAGTGTTTGATGGCAACTTTGGATCGCAAGTCTACCCAACCGTCCGGTCGTCACGCGGTCACCAGGCGGTCGCAAGGCGGTCGCCAGGCGGTCGCAAGGCGGTCGCCACGCGGTCCGAGCGGTACGGCGGGCGCGGCGGTCCGGACGCGGGCATAGTTATGCTACTGAGCACTAGATGTCACTCTTTTTTTCAAAGTTCTGCCACTTCACACTAGGTGGCGCTATGCTGGTCGTGCTAATAGGAATTAGGATTGTAAAACAGAGTTTGATATTGATCAAATGAAATTCCATCAATTGTTTTACTACGTTTCTTTCTATAGCCATTTCATTTCAATACATGTTTATATTTTTTCATTCATTCATTCATATATTTTTTTCATAAGTAGGAACAAGACATTCCTTTATTTTGATTACCCAACTGTAGTTGTACAGGATCATCTGCTTGTCCTATACTTAGCCTAAGCCTTAAAAGAGGTGATGTAAGATCATCATTATTAACAACTGTTACTTTGAGGCCCACTCAGAAAACAAGAAAAAATCATCAGATACATAGTTGCTGCTTGGAATTAACAAAATATATATAACTACCGGCGTACCCGTCAGACCGCGCGCGATCTGTCGAGTCGAGGCGCGGGCAACTGTTTACAAACGCGAGCCGCGACGAGCCGCGACCGGACCTATGTGCGCCCTTCTTAGACAACCAGTACAATACAGATGACCGCTCGCCCGCTCGACCGCTCCGACCGCGCATGTGTGCGGATCGCTATGATTATAGAATAAGTACTTAAGTACATATTTTTTTAAAATGAAAAAAAAAAACTAGAGCATATCTTCAAGTGGCAAATACGTATCTTTGAGCTATTTTATTATTTCTAACTAGCAGCGCCCCGCGGTTTTACCCGCGTTGTGCCCGTTCCCGTGGGAATTTCGGGAATTTTTATACATATAAACCTTCCTCTTGAATCACTCTATCCATTAAAAAAAAACCGGCCAAGTGCGAGTCGGACTCGCGCACCGAGGGTTCCGTACAAACCTGCAAGGTTTACAAAGTTCAAAGTTAATAAGTTTATATTTATTAAAAAAGATGGAGGAGCATAAATTTAAGACAAAGATCTCTTTATCGTTTAAGTAACTAAGTACTAAGTAAGTATTTCAACTTGATAGCTCTACGCGTTCATGAGGATAAAAGTAATAAGTTTATATTTATTAAAAAATATATATTTTGTAATGTAACTAAAAATTTAAGGTTTTCGGAATTTTTCCTTTATGTGTGCTATAAAACGTTGCTTCATGCCAAATTTCAAGATTCTAGGTCGACTGGAAGTACCCTTTAGGTTTTGATTCCCTTGCGAGTACTTGCGAGTTTCAAAATATGCAGCTTAAATTGCTGTTTCTTTTGATTGCGTTGACATAGAAGTTTGATTTTGTTACAGCTTAAAGGTATTATAGACCTGAGTATTTGGTATGAATTTCAATTTAATACCTCTACGCGTTTATGAGGAAATGGGTAGTAAGGTTAAAATTATTAAAAAAAAATATATTATGTGATGTAACTAAAAATTTATGGTTTTCGTAATTTTTCCTTTATCTATGCTATAAGACGTTGCTTCGTACCAAATTTCAAGATTCTGAGTTCACGGGAAGCACCCTGTAGGTTTTGATTCCCTTGCAAGTGTCGAAAATTTGCGGCATAAACGGCTGTATCTTTTGATTGCGTTGGCTTAGAAGTTTGATTTTTTCACAGCTTCAAGGGACAGTAGACCTGAGTAATTGATATAAATTTCAGCTTCATACCTCCACGCGTTCCTGAGAAAAAGGGTCTTGACAGACGGACGGACGGACAGACGGACAACAAAGTGATCCTATAAGGGTTCCGTTTTTTCCTTTTGAGGTACGGAACCCTAAAAACCGCATCAAAATCCGTTGCGTAGTTTTAAAGATTTAAGCATACAGACAAACAAACAAACAAACAAACAAACGAAAATAGCGACTTTATTTTATACTATGTAAGGATAATATAAAACTGTAATTTGTTGTATAAACTGTATCTCTTGTTGTGAATATTAGTTGAATAAGTAGTTGTTGGTTTTCATTCATCATTTTCATAACCCACTCTACTGATCTGTTTTATACTTTTACTTGCACATATATTTTCCGTGTTTCGTTTCCCTACCTTATAAATAAAAAATAATCCTCTCCACTTTGAACTCGAAAATGGCAAATGCGCCGATCGCGCGAAGCTAAGTACCCCAAATGGGGAAAGAAGAAAAAAAAAAGGTGGCAAATGTAGGTAACCTGATACGAACAAAGAATAACTTCGGTCGATCGAATAAAATAAGTTCTTATGCTAATTACCCTAAATACCTATAAGATTTTAGATTTTTAAAATTGAAATACATGTACATATACTAGAATTATTATCAATCTAGAACGGTTCGATGTATTGTAATGAACCCCAGGAATACGGGTAAAAAGTTACCTTGATAATTAATGTAAATAAAAATTGTGAAGCTCAAGTGGCTGAATACAAGAGTTTGCATGGCCAAAAATAAAGAAAAAGAATCACGCTATTTTTTTTTTGCTGGAAACGAGAAGGAAAAATAGAATCACGCTTAGTCACGCTTTAAAACGTGTACAAAAACCAACTCTAACATATATTATTTTAGTTTATCTCATCAAAATGAATTTTGATGAGATAAAACAAGTATGTGAAAGAAAAACAATAAACGCAGATCGAATAGAACTGAAGCAGAGGATTTCCCGTGAATGTGAAAAAATAATAAAATTAAAGGTAAGTATCACATGTCTTAGGTACTTTCTATTACTTAACTTCATTTTTTCTACATCTGATCTTTACATGCAAGCTTGCAGGCGTGGATTTACGTTGCTTAAAATCACTTAGCGTAGGAATATTATGATAGATACCTATAATTAGTGTAGGACATAGCATAGCTGACATCGCAACCGCCATGTTGCATGATTCGACCTATAACTACTTATTTATTATAATTTATGCCATGCTATTTTAGATATATTTTTCGTATAAGCATTCATTAGAAAACATAGGTACATACATCTCCAATAAAACCGGTTGAAAGTTGAAAGCGGCTTGCATCCAATAAGTTTCTGAGATTATTTCAACCTTGGCGGAGGACGGCCTACAACTATGTGCTTGCCGGTACGTGATCTCCAGTAGATAATTTTACGGCAATCAGTTCTTCGTGGCATGCCTACTTACTTAGGTACTAATATGCTAGGATAATAAAATTATGTCGACGACTGTTTTCTCATTTTAATATCCCTATTAGAATGGGGTTAAAAACTGAAAGCTAATCGCAGATGGCACTACTGTTGATCTTAATCGCCGCCATATTGCGTTTTTGGTTCTCTGTGTTTACTAGCAAATTTGCCTCAAATACTACAAAAATGTATTCGACATGGAGTGTGAAAATGAATCTGCGAAATGTATGTACGCGCATAACTTCAGAACGGCTGGACCGATTTCGCTAATTCTTTTTTTATTGTGTTCGTTATAGGCAGGACAAGGTTTGTATAAAAAAAAACTAATTTTTCGAAGTCGATCACTTTTTGCCTTCCTTTTTTCAACCTGCTTTCCATCAAATACACATAATTTGGGGAACAAATACAAAGCCAGTATGGCTGAAGATATTTTGAAAATCCTGAACTTGAAATTTGCGTAGAAACACATAATGAGGTTTTAATATCATTAGAAGATTTGTGCAGGATGATGTCCGGCAAGATGCCGCACCAATTAAGAATGCCTGCACCTAATCGACCCATGCATGATGCATTAAGTCGAGAATTTGAACGAGAACAGCAATATGACATAAATGTTTTGAGTCAATCCGTACCTACAAAGCAAAGTCACACTTTTAAATCGGCAGTAAAAAACAGCTTACGGTACTAGAGGTATTATGAAAGCAGTAAATGATGGCAATGGAGGATTAATTTCAGAGGATTTTTATTGAAGTTAGGTATAATTTAGACAGAAAAGTATGAAAATTTTGAAATTCGAATTTAGAATCTTTGTAACATTTATGTACCTATACGGATTATCCCTAGTTTTTAGGGTTCCGTACCCAAAGGGTAAAAACGGGACCCTATTACTAAGACTCCGCTGTCCGTCTGTCTGTCTGTCCATCTCCAGGCTGTATCTTATAAACCGCTATAGCTAGAAAGCTGAAATTTTTACAGATGATGTATTTCTGTTGCCGCTATAACAACAAATATGTACATAAAAACAGAATAAAATTAATAATTAACGGGGGCTCCCATACAACAAACCTGATTTTTTAGCCGTTTTTCACTCTATGTTAATAATGGTAACATTCACAGACAATTTATTCGGCCTAGATATAGTACATAAGTACAACAATATACATTATCTGCTTGCCCTGTACTAAGGCGAAAGGGCATGCATGATTAAGACCATCATCAACAACTTTATAACTATGGGGCCAACCCTGAATTCGAGAAAAAAACTGCTGTTCCATACAAAATTGAAACTGAGAATCGACAAAACGTATGGAAAAGCAATTTTTTCTCGAATCTCAAGTTGTCCCTACTTTTTGTTTAGTAGATACACTAGTTCTGGAGAAGAACCCCGTATACAACAAGTGAATTATTTATTTATGATGTACCTATACAGATACCTAATTATTTTAAATTAACTGTTTATTTTGTTCAAATTATTATTGTATTTTCTTTGTAGAGGTAGAATGACGGGACCCATCCTATTGTTGGTGGTACTATGTAGACAGATTGTTGTATTTTTAATTATAGTACTAAGCTCGATACTTAGGTCTGCTGATTTATTCGCTACAGGTGGGGCAGGATGCTACCTATCGGGAGCAGAAGGAGAAGCTGTCAGGCAAGGACCGCGACTACGAGGCGCTGCAGCAGAACATGGCGCAACTGCAGATGGAGTACGAGACGCTCTCCGCCAAGTACCAGGACGAGCTACGCAAGCGGCCCGAGCTACTCAACAAGTGAGCACATTATACACGTGGCACAGGTCGGTAGGGCACCGCCTGAAAGAGAAGCTGTCGGGCATGGAACGAGCTGCGCTGGCGGCCCGAGCTACTCAACAGAGGGGTTAGTCTAGGTTTATTTGTAAATTGAAACTACAGCTGATTCCGTATGGCTCTATACATTTTTGTACAGCGCCCCTGGCGGAAACGAGAACAAAAAAAACTACCCACAAAGAGGTGATGAGGCATATTCACCGCGTCGGCCAGTGTGGATTTGTGGATACTACTTTCAAGATGATTGTGCCAACTGTTCCAATGTGCTTAGAAAGATATACCTACTTTTACGAGTATACAGGTGTTTCTACATACATAGATAGATAGATAAACTCTTTATTGCACACCAAGAAATAAACAAAAAGAAGAAACAAAGATACATAAACAGTGTAACAATGGGCAGCCTTATCGCTGACAGCGATCTCTGCCAGGCAACCTTAGGATGGAGAGGACAGAAAGCGTATAAATAATGGACGGGGTGCGCATTAATTAAATGATTAGTATTAGATCAGTGGTTCCTAACATTTTTAAATAGGTATTGTTATCCCTATGACTTATTAGGTAAGATATAAATACAAATTGTGTGAGTACCTACACGCTTTACTTTATTTTGCAATATAGATAATTAGGTATGACGTTTTGTAAACATGCATTTTATACGTAATACTGATGCGGGAAATTGATCTTTACCAACGTGGACCGAAACGACCTCTTCTTTCATCGTTCTCTGCGTTTCGCCCGCGGGGCGAAAAAGGGCCTTCAAAAAGAGTCATCGGCGATTCGCCCTTCGGGCCGAACAGCTTGCGGGTCGAAACGACGACAAAGCCTGCATTTTGCGGTGTGTTTTTTTTTCTATAAACACCAGATGAACCTGATATAGGTACCTAAGTGTCTTGTGCGCCTGGTTGAAGGCCTCTCTCTAGATTTCTATACTTAGACTTAATAGTACCTAATCGATATGATATGTTTACATACAGTTTAGATAGGCCGAATCATACAAGTCGGCGGATGTGAGCTACAAGCTGCGCAATGTCCAATCAAACGCGCAGCTTAATGTGAGCTTAATTCAAAATTGGATATTGCGCAGCTTGTAGCTAACTTCACATTCGCTGACATTCGTTTGATTCGGCCCATAGATGTATAAGTTGTCGCTCGGCAGGCTGGCGAGCGCGAGCGAGGCGCGGCGTGTTCTGCAGGAGAACGTGAACCGCGTGCGGGCGACGCTGGAGCGCAGCTCCGCCGACCGCGCCGCGCTGGCGGACGCGTACGCGCGCACCACCGCCACCGTCACCGCCGCGCACGGCAACTTCGACAAACGACTGCAAGAAGCTGCTAGCGAGGCTCACCAGTTGCGGAACATGCGTGAGTTATCTATGAAAGAACTTGAGCGCGTGTGAGATTCCTTGGAGCGCAAAGCCACCGTTTTTGCCGCGCACGTAGACATAAACCGTATAGATCTCCAATAATACCGTTTGGAAGCGGCTTGCGTCCGTTGTGATCCTGCGGTCCTAATGAGGTCATCTGTCCATATTGTGGGTAGACGTCCTACGCTGCGCTTATTGTACGTGATTCCTACTCGAGGACTTTTGACCCCATCGGTATCAGTCATATATTACTATGTCCTTTGCCGACTGCCATTTCAACTTGCTAATTCGCTGGGCTATGTCGGTAACTTTGGTTGTTTTACGGATCTGCTCATATCAGATTCCGTCTCGCGAGAGATTGTGAGCATAGCCCGCTCCGTGTGCACTTTTCGTTTAGGAACTCCGGGCCACCACTGAAGTCGGGCGGCAGAACTTGGGAACTAAGGAACTAAGCGACTGAGGAGCCTCGTTTGTCGGACTTCAGTGGTGGCGTGGAGTGTTCGTGTAGTAACCGATCCAACAAAAACATTTTCATGTGTAGCCAAGACAAGATCACAATTCGCACTGTCAAAAAGTAGTCAGTCTTATGTAGAGCCAAGCTTCTAACTCTACTTACACGCACAGGTTAATACTCAAAATATGTGACTTGGCCGTTTCGTTACAACAAGAACTATTTGTTTAAAAGAATTAATGAACAGTTAATAATTAATCTTCACTTCATGCCCATGTGCAGTTAGCGAAACAGCAAAGCCAAGCCGCAAATATTGACTAAGGTGTAGAGTTTGTGAAGTAAGGATTTGTAGAGTTAAGGCGTGTAGGTAGAGGACCCTTCAGGCGGCTTAAAAACTCTGACCCCAGGGCTAGCCACCCAGCGTATACGAACGTAGCTAACATGAGAGCCGCGAAGTTGTGTGATTCGGTGTATAACTGGTGTTGTGTGGTGTCAGTCCGTGTGCGCGAGGAGGTGGGCGTGCAGCTGCAGGAGGCGGCGAGCCGCGAGCGCGCGCGCGCCGACCGCGCCGTCGCCGCCGCCGACCAGCTGCGCGAACAGAAGGAAGCCGTCGCCGACCAGCTGCGCGAACAGAAGGAAGCCGTCGCCGTACAACTCACGCACATCAACGCCCTGCTTCAAGAAGTGAGTTAAATCCGACTTCGAAATAGGGTGTCATACTCCCTTATTTTTGTTATTTCTATTCAATTAGCATCCTTTTAGGGGCTTATTCTGTACATCAAAACTAACAACTTTTGTTCTGCGACTTTTGTCAAAAATTAAAAAAAAAATGTTGTTCCATAGAAAAATATCGTTCACCCGCGACAAAATATATGGAAAGCAAATTTTTTTTTGAGTTCTGACAAGAGTAGCGGAACAAAAGTTGTTAGTTTTGATGTACAGAATAAGCCCCTAAAAGGGTGCTATTTGACTAGAAATAACCCTGAATATTATATCCTAATAGTGGTAGGTAGGTACCTACTTGTTACACCCCATAACGGATAAAGACTTTCTTGAGAGTTGGTAGTCTCTTGAATTATTCGGTTCTTATTTCAAATTTCGTAGGTAGGAAAATTTACTTACCTACGAAACTTAAAAAAAAACCGAACAATTCAAACCAAAAAAGAAGACATACCTAATGTGCGCGACACGAAAGAAGGCATTATGTTGGGTCGCTTCGCAGCGCAAAATTCCGCACATAGTGCTTATATTTATGTATTTTGTATGAACTAACAGAACTCAAAAAAAAAATTAGCTGTTCCATACATTTTGTCGCGGGTGAACGACATTTTTCTATGCAACAACAAAATATTTTTTCGAGTTTTGACAAAAGTCGCAGAACAAATCTTGTTGGTTTTGATGTACAGAATAAGCCCCTAAAAGGATGCTAATTGATTAGAAACAACCCTGTAAATTCAATTATTAGTACTTATTAAGGTTTATTGTAATCTGTTGCTAAATAAATCTTTTGTACCTATTTGTATTTGTAAATGAGTTTACGTAAACATAAAATTAATAGTTTATCTGTAGGTAAAAGGCAACCTAAAAAATTGAATTTCGCGCGCTGACGGTGACGATCAGCCATATTATCGTGAGCTTAAAGGAACACGTTTCATTTCAGAGAGAGAAAACTATACAAGAACACAGAAATGAACTGCGGCGACTCACCGCCGAGTTCAACGAGAGACAGGAGCGGTCAAGCGCCACCATCGCAGAACTCGAGCGAGAGTGAGAGATATAATTAATATTACGAGATGGGTTCTTGGATAATCAGTTAAAACATCGAGTATTCACTTTGCACTTTATTACACACAATCACCTCACAAAATCACAAAACACACGACACAACTGGTTCGCACTGGCACAAAACACTTCACACTGGCACTGATATTCACACAAACTAGTCACTGGTGTTCAGTGCACTGAACACGAGATGCTTTCGCTTCGACGGTAAACGATGTCACTTTCGGTAAACTCAGTTCGCCAAGGGTCGGCCGGTCTATTTAAATCAGACATCATAGTCTCCACAGTCAGCCATCTACTAGAATATTTCACGCTATTTTGTTAACAAAGTAAACAATATGTGTGTTAAAGAGTTACTTTTTATGATAAACATTTTAAAAATTCGTCGCGGATGTAGGATTCGAACCTTGCGTCTTCGGATCACTAGCCCGACGCTCTGACCACTGAGACAAACATGAACATGTGTGTTCTAGAACGCTATTGTTTTTCACTACAAAAACACCAAAAAAAACGAACATAATAGACGTGAACAAAGACCGACCCGCGACTGCAACTTATGTCATAGTTGCCGCATTCCTACACGTAAGCGCGCGCCTACCGCGTGACAATTTAGTATTCTGTATAATACGAGTAGCTCCGTAACAGCATTTTACGTAGCTTATATTTTGATTTTAAGCTCCTTTTAGATAAGTCTGGAACTGGGACGCTTCGCCTAATTAGACGGCGAACCTCAACCTTACCCAAACAACCAGCTTTCAACTGGTCATACTGGCAGTCTACAAGGAAACCCTATGTCCAGTACTTGAAGTTCTACAGCTGAAATTTTGATATTTAGTATGACAGTAATTCGGTGTTGTCGTCAGGGCGGGAGCTGCCTCGAGCCTGCGCGTGTCGCTGAAGCAGGCCGACATGCGTGCGCAAGCCGCGGCGTGTGACGTCACACGGATCACCAGCGAACTGGCCGTCGCACAGGCTGACAAGCAGAGCGCCTCGCAACGCGCCGCCTCGCTCACGCTGCAGGCACAGGTCACTAACATTCACATTCGAAGCTCGTGTAGTTCCGGGGAGTGGCGTCACTACCCAACCAGCAAAAAAGTCTTAGATTACGCCTTTTATAAGAGTGGTAGGCTTATAACGCTCTTATAATTGTTTTGGAACATGTTATTGCTCTTATATTAGCATTTGACAAGCTAGTACGGACTCAAGAGCTCTCTCTCTTATTACCTTGTCTCATATATGTATATGAGCGCAGTTTATAATACCATTATAAGCCTCTTACTCCTACAATAACATTTACGAAGACTCATTGCACTTGAGAATAACTGCTCTTATATCCCCATTCTCTAAGTTCATTTGATTTCATAATGGTCTTGATAAATGCTTTTGTAAGAACGTCAGACTAATATCAGCATAACATAAAACCACTACAAGTGCGTGCTTTTCTGATCTTATTTAAAACTGTTATAAGATCAATTACACAAGTTTAGTAAGATATTAGAGTGATATTGGATTAACATACTTACAATACAAAAAACAAGATCAATATAAGTTGATTTGAGCTTAAATCGATTTTGTGAAAACAATTGTAAGAATAACATTTAGTTGGCCATTTTGTGAGTAAAAGTTAAATGTTTCTTTTTTAGAAAACGGTCTATATCCATATATACAACCATTTCAAATCACCAACGTTATCACTTAAATGAAAGTAAAATCATTTAGTACATTTATATTTAAAGGGTCAAAAAGGAAAAGATTCAAAAATTAAGGTTTTATGTAGGTCAATCAACGAACCCTACATTAATTCAACATGGCCATACCCTTTGCATTTTAGAATGCTAATATTAGCACAAATGATCTTACAATGGTCTAATAGTGCGCTGGCAAAATGCAACTATAACAATGACATCAAATCCATACAATAAAGAAATAAAACATTAAAATGAGGATTGAATATATCATTTAAAATGCTTATTTGATTGAGCGCATGAAGTTTGAAGCGTAAAACAGGGTCTATTTTACAGTAAATAATATATTCCAAAGGGAATACTTACCGTACAACACAAACACGGTGTGTGTTTGATAACTAACACGTCGTTATTATATTTTTACACAACTCACAGTTTTTCACAATAATATTTTTACATATAATGTAGGAATACCGTGCTGTCAAATAAAAAAATCAAAGTAATAAGGTTTCAAGGTTATCATTCTAACGTTAGACCAATATAAGCTTACATAGGCTTATAATATACTTACGCGAAAGCGATATTAGCCTAAGGCAGCTTAAAATAGTTTTGGCAAGATTACTATAAGTGCAAACAGCATTCATTAAGACTGATATTAAGACGATATTAAATTAAATACGCTTATAATTTGTGCCCAAATCCAGGCTTATACGATGATATAGGATCAATATAAGAGCGAAAATTTCTAGTCTTGAGACTGTTGTAAGAGGGATTTTTGCTGGTTGGGTAGTCTCGCCGTCGCACTCACGTTGCAGGCACAGAGGGGTTAGTCCAGGTTTACACGTAAATTGAAACGACGAATATGTCCGTATGGCTCTATACATTTTTGTACAGCGCCCCTGGCAGGAACGAGGAAGAACTAATCAAAATCTATGGAGCCACACGCGAACGCGAAAGTTTATGTAAACTGCGCAAAACCTGGACAAGTGCTAGGTCTCTTTTGTTCGATGAAACGGAGTTTGTATTCTATTCGACGCGTATATATTTTTTAAGTTTAACCACGCATGGTAATTTTAAGTTTAACCATTTACATGGTAGTCTGATTTCAACGATTCTTTTTTTATCAGAAAAAGTAGGTATCTACTTGGAAGTTTAGGGATTAAATTTTCTTGAAATTTAAATGAGACTAACTTCCAAGTAGGTATACTTTTTCTGTCTGTTTCGGTAGGTAATCGGGATGGTTGCTTAAACTTGCTTATATATTATTATTCACTCACAAATTGTAACGTTTGACTAGACATAACGTTTTACAGAGTGGTCTGATTTTAATCATTCTATTTTGTTTGGTAGATCATACTATTCACACTTCAAACTTGGTCCAAGTTTGAAGTATGATCATTTAAATTTTATCGAAATCGGTTAAGCCATTTTTGATAAATCAACAATAATTTAAAAATTACTACATCGATCCGTGCGAAGTTGCGAACTATTCGAATTCTGTACATGGATTGAAGTCGGGCCATTTTGCTTGACCACAAACTCGCCTGATGGTAACCGACGTCATAGCCGAAGATCAAGCACGCGGACTTAGAAGAGACCATTGATTTTCAAGATAGAGGAGACACTCTGATCTTGAAAAGCTTTATATTATATACCTTTGAAAACAGGAAAGCCGCCAGGCTGTTCCATTCTCTGGCGGTATGAATCAGAAAAGTTGAATCAAACTTCGTATGTATCGAAGGAATATAGACCGTATGGATCGGAATATAGACAGTGAAGAAGTGGTAGTGAGGCGACTTTGTCGCTACTTGTCCTGTCACTAACTACTATTCTCACTCATTGCTCAAGTAGTCCCGAGTACTCCCGAGGAGTCACCACCTGCTTTCATGCTTTGGTGTGATCTCCAAGATGGTCAGAAGTTCGCACCGAAGATTCCAGTTGCTAGGCAGCTCAACGGTCCTGTCCCCTTTTCACATATATTTGAATAGTGCGTTATTAGATTCCTTACGTTATTAGATTTTCTATCAATAAACACAGAGTAGGATTTAACATTGAGAGCGCCGTATGCAAGCATCTCATCGGCGCCCCTATATTAATAATAACTCGTACTATATTTTGACCAAAACCGCTGTGCGCCTAAGGTGCACCTTAGGAAAACGCGGTGGGATGGGGTTAGGTGAGAAGGAAAAAAGCGCATGAGTTTACGATTTACAATATCTTACGATTTCGCTTTTTTTTTGCAATTTCGCAAGCGCGCCCCTTTGTACTCTCGCGCCCCTAGTTTGCCATGCACATGCCTAGTTTGCATTTAGGATAATACTCGTACGCCACTGAATAAACAACATTGTTTTCGCCAAATGGCATAACCGACTTCAACCGTGTACACAATTCGAATAGTTCGCATGGATCGATGTATCAATTTTCACACTGTTGATTTATCAAAAATGGCTCAGCCTGTTATGACATAAACGGAACCATTTGTGAAGTATGATTTACCAAAAAATAAATATAGAAATCGGACTACTCTGTAAAAAGTTATGCGTGGGTCATACATTAAAAAAATTAGGTGTCGACTTGAGAACTACCTCCGTTTCGTCGATTTCGTCGATAATAACGATTTTGAATTTTCAGGAAGCACAAAGTCTTATTCAAAAAATGGTAGAATATATGAATTATATAAACAAAACTAACGAAAGCTTGGCTGAGAAGCTAAAGGAAAAGGACGAAGTAAGTTTTTCTTCCTGTTATTTTAATTGAAACAATAATTTCAAATATAGTACGTAAAGACTAACTGCAATGTTTAACGATTAGCTAACAATCGAATTTAGTCACGCCAAGAGTTTAAAAAAATGTACGTACCAGGCGTACATTTCATAGAACCCCTATTTATTTACAGAATATTCAGTCACTTCAAAAAGCTGCTGCTGAATATCAGCAAGAGCTGAAAGAACGAATGGTCGACTTGAAGGAACGCGCTGAAACTATTGAAAAACTTACCAAAGATATCGCGGAAATTAAAGAGACACGTGAACGGGACCATCGGAGCTATGAAGAACGCGAAGCTATTCGTGAACGTGAACGTCAGGATTTCGAAGAACAAATTACCGCCGATCAACGCGAATTGGTTAAACGCGCTGAAATAATTGAAAAACTTATGCATGATATCGCAGAAACGAAAGCAATTATGTCCCGCGCAGAAGTTACAATTGCAGAACTGGCGGCTCAATTCGAAAAAGAGCGTAAGAATAGCGTTAAACGTATTGAGGCTATTGAAATGGAATCATCAGAATACACTAAAACTATTGCTCGTCTTAACCGTGAAATCACTGAAGAAGCAAACGCCCGTCAGCAGGCTGAAATTGCATTAAGATCTCTTAGCAACAAAGTGGAACGTAAACGCAGTATTTGTGAAGAAAAAACTGCCGCTGATCAACGCCAATTGATGGAACGCAGTCAAACAATCGAAAAATTAATTAATGACATTGCAGAAATAAAAGAGGCCCGTGAACGCGAGCACCATGATTTTAAAGAAAGAATTGCTTCTGATCAACGTAAACTAATAGACCACGCTGAAACCATAGACAAGCTCACATCCCAAATTGAAAAAATGAAAGAGCTTGAACAGCTTCATTCACACGCAGAAACCGTCATTAACGATCTAACAAACCAACTTCAAAAATGCCATGAGGATAAGGATCAACGCGTAAATGAGCTTGAAACTAAATTGGCTGAGTGCGCCACAACTATTGCTCGTCTTGAGCATAGCATCGATGAAGGAACAAATGCCCGGGCGCTGGCTAAAACCACTTTGGCTGATATTAAAAAAGAACGCGAAACTGAGCGTCGTGATTTTTTGAACATTGAGCGTGAATTAGTTGAATGTAAAAATGCTAATAAGAGTCTAGAAAATAAGCTTGCGGAGGAAAGAGAAGCGCTTTCTCGAGCGAATGCCGCCTTGGCCGGGGTTAAGGCTGAACTAGACCGCGAGCGCCGCGAATTTGAAGAGCGAGATATAACTACTGAACGTGAACTATCGGCGCGTAATAATACCATTGAACAGCTGAGGTAGGTAAAATTTAGTTACACATTATTATATTGAATATATACTAATCTACAATACAGTAGTGGCTTGATAAAATATCAAGATATGAAGTAGCTGATCATTGATTTAATCTTACTGACCCTTGTCCCTACCTTGTACCTAATAAATCTATCATGGCAATTGCAAAAAAAAAAAAGAAAATGACATAGAGTCCTTGTATAGTTATAATGTATATCTAAACATTTGTTAATCCCATGAAAGTTTTGGGAAACCCGTTTTTGATTGGTATTGATTAATATCAGTATATGACCGGATCCACACATTGGAATGTTGGAACCTAGACTATAATTTGCAGTCTACATAGCCGATGTGTGACCCGGTATAATGTGGCATGGCAACATCATGAGAATAATATTATTGCTTTAGGCGAGAAGTTGCTTCTGGGGCAGAAGAACGAGCGCGCTTGGAGGCTTCATTGAGTGCTGTTCGCTTAGAACTGAACAAAGAGATAGAAAACGTGGAAAAAAACCGCGATGAAATCAGGAAACTTAAAACAGAGGCCTGGGTAAGTTTTGCGAAGCATTCTTTTCGGGCGAATCTGCTGAAAAACATGGTTCTTAGTCCAGTGAAAAAAACTAAGAGTGCTGATATACGTCCGTTTTTTTCACCGGTGCTCTAAGAGCGCTTGTATACATCCGTTTTATTCACCGGACAACGTATCGTGTTTTCACCTGCTTCCCGTTATTGTATCTGTATGGCATATAATTAATGTGTCTAGGTGCACCGGACATGGGTCCGGCGAATAAATCAAACAATCCGTTTACGGTCCGTTGTCCGGTGAAAAAAACGGACGTATACAAGCGCTCTTAAGAGTCGAAATATTTCTTAATTTCCACTAGTGAAATATAGAAAATATCTAAGTTATGGCAGATGTTACTGTATGAGAGAACTATGTGATAAATGGGTAATTAGTGCGGCTAGTAGGAAAAAGCTTCAGATCATTATTATTACAAACTACAACAAAATACAATACTACTCACTTAAGGTAAAATTATATACTTTTTTTTCATATATCTTTGCGTTTGACTACACACTGCCTGATGGTTAAGCAGATAAAAGTAAATAAAAAAGTAAAAAAGACGTGTGGCACTCGGGGACTGCCGCGGTAAAGCTATTGAATTTCGGAGCAGCTCGTCTCGATTCGTGCGAGTTTCGTAGTCGTACAATACGTCTAATCGCACACAACGCCGTGTCGAAGACTGCCGAACTGAAACGACGTTAGACGATGCACGGCCTTCAAGCCACACCTCCTTGCCCGTCGGAGTGGGGAGCGTGAGGTTTTTTCGTTACGGAATTTCTGGATTCGGTCCCCGCGCTCAAGGCCCGCGATAGAAGCTATGCAATAGCTTAAAAGAATGAAAAAGAAAGAATTTAAATAAAAATGCATACTAAAAGTACTACTACATAATCCAGATGCTCTAGCTCACTGCCAGCTGGCAGCGTGCTGGCGGCATTGCCACGCTGAATGGCAATGCTTAATACGTCGAGCCAAATAAAGACAAGCATTTTGGTTACGCGTCGCGTCCACCAGACGCTAAGAAGTTGCCGGCCCCCACAGATGTCTCAAACCCAAACGGCTCAAATATGTAACCACTGACGAGGTTAGCATATTTGCGTCGCTTGTGCTGCTCTGCCGAATTTGCCGCCACTCCAGCTCTACTCTGAATCTCAAAAGATGTGACGGTGCCAAAGTATCGACGCAAGTCGTAGTCCGTTCCATAAACGCTGAGATTGAACCAGTTGAAATGTATTGAAGAATGGTAGAAGTCGTGAAAATAATACATAAATTATTAGCTGTGTTCAGCACGCATTTGTTATACATATTTGAAACACTACCAGAATATAGTGATTTTTTTAAAGCAAACGTATTAGGAAATTATATTCGTCAAAGGTCGTCGCGACCCTCGGACTCAGGGGTTATGGAACGGTAAGTAAGGGCCGACCACACTTCCATGAGACCGGCGACAAATCGCCAGGTCTTTATTATTATTATCTGCATTGAACTTACTCCCGTCAAGAACGAGCCTAGTTCTTTTCACAGCAAAACCCTTAGATTTTTCTTTAAATCTCTATTTAATTTGAAATAAATTGTGATTACATTGTGATCTTAACAAAATCAACTCATCTGAAAAAAAATATAGGTCATAACTTTCTTTGAAAATGTACATTAAATAACATCCACATTTTACTAATTACAGCGTAAAGATATTGAAAGTGCGAACCACAAAAGCACCATCAGGTCTCTGAACAATGAAAAGGTAAATAAAGATCGTCGGATCCCGCAGATTCTAGTCATCGACCAATCACAGCTCTGGATTAAAATATATCAGCCTCTATCTGTTATTGGTCGAACACAAAGCTGTAAATATCTGCGGGCATTATTTAGAATATCAACTTCATTTTGTATAGTAAAGTAATCGTGATCATCATCACCACTAAAAGAGACGTCCGCAACTAGTATATTATTCGGAGAAAAATCTAACTAAGATGATGATTACATTATTTGAAAACTTGTTTTATAGGCTTCTCAAAAATGTTTATTTAATGTTTTTTATCCCTCCATTTTTTTTAAATGTGAAAAATAAATTGTATGAAAATTAGAAATACAGTTTACTAATTTTTCTAGTTTAGCAATAATAATGTGCTTCTATCGTTCTTTTACTTGCATTTTTACCTGAATCTTTCACATTAATCTCTTACCCACTATAAGCATGAAACTTGCAATTGTAGTAAGTTTGTATATGGCAAATTTGTAAATTTCAAACATCATGTTGCAGGAACATGTCAGTAACATAGATCTTATTCTTATTGTTAGGTTGAAACTTATTAAAAGTTACTTAGTTATGTTACTGTTATATTTCGCATGAAACTTTATATTTCAACTTTGCAGGGATATAGCCTCCCAAACATACCTAAACGTAAGTAATTAACATTGTGGCAAAAATGTATTTGGAACGTTACAAACAAAACTTTGCAACAATATAATTTTTCTAACTTCACTGTCTGGCATTGCCTGTACCTTACAAATGAAAGTTACTGAAATGTTATACTGTAACATCGCGACAATATGTCTTTTGTTATATTTTTTTTTCAACTTTCCTACAACATTACGAATTGGGCTCTTTATTTACATTACCTATGTATGGTTGCTGGTAGTTAATTTTTGAAAGTTGTAGAATGTATTAGTTAACATTGAAAAACTAGATGGCGTTAGCATCGCACATCGATTTTCTGCATCGCGATGACGTTGTGTTTGCAGAAATTAGTATCCCCATTTGTAAATTTGATTAAAACGTTCCTTACTGCAGATAGAGAAATAAAGTCTCTCATTCCTCCCCACACAAACGCATCCCTCGGACTTGTACCTACTTAGAACTCAAAAAATTTAAATAAAAAAATGTTTTTTTTTTTTAAGAACCTGGGACTGAAAACCTACAGATACATTATGTAACTTTGCGACAACTAAATAAATGAAATGCACGTGCAAGTTTCATTTGTAACCCTAAAGCAAGATAGTTGATACAAGTTACTATTACCTTTCAAATTTAAAGTTGTGGAAATGTTACACGTTATACTTGCGGAAAGTTTATTTTACAACTTTCAGACATGTTTCTTGTGTAATGTTACTGCAACTTCACGTTTTAAAGTTATAAAAAGTTTTGATAATCAGCTCTGGGCAAGTTACAGGGTTTATCTACAGCGCGGCCGTTAGGGCTTCGTTTCAAGCTCGCTGTAAGCTTGCATGAACGTTGCAACCTTATATTTGTAAGTTTCAAGCTTGTTGATGTTACTTTCAGTAGGTAATGTTGTTGCAACTTTTGCTTGCTTAGCGGGTATGTCGCTAAAATTATAAAGAAACTAGTTTGACTAACGTAAAAATGCTTTATAATAATCATTAGAAGGTTACTTAATAAGAGTTGCCAGAAATAATCTACCTATTCTGAGGATATTAATCAAAACTAATTTAAAAAAAATCGGAGGGCTCTTTTATTTTTTTAACTGATGTAATTGACTTAGAAAAACAAGTACTTTCTCGAGATGTAACGAGTGCTGTGGTTAGATTTTTTGATTGTTATTATACCAGCCTCCATATATTTTGCGGACGTGTCTTTTCGGCCGTGCCACGTCTATTTCTAAAACAGGTGTGACTCGATTCGTATCTACTGCGTTGAATCCATCGCATTTTTTTTTAATCTAAGCTATGCCGTTTAATCTTAAATTTTCAATGCTCGCTCCTGCTCTCACTCTGTGTGTTTCATTCGATACTCAATTCGACGCATGTATATATTTTTTTTATGTATAACCACGCATAACTTTTTTCGTTGTAGTCCGATTTCAATATTTTTTTTTTATTGGAAAGAGTATACTTCGAAATTGGTCACATTAAAATTTTATTGAAATCGGCTGAGCCATTTTTGATAAATCCTACTAATATTATAAACGTGAAAGTTTGTAAGGATGGATGGATGTTTGGATGTTTATTACTCTTTCACGCAAAATCTACTGGACAGATTGAGATGAAACTTTGCAATTATATAGCTTACACATCAGAATAACACATAGGCTATAATTTCCAAATTATAACAATAAGTGTTAAATAAGTAGGAAAAATTCTGCCATCCAAGAGCTATTCTAGCGTGCGCTCCAAGAAATGTCAAAAAAGAACTGTCAAATCGATTTTTTTTGTGTTTTTATTTTCCACCTCCTTTATTAAGGGTGGTAAGGTAGGGCCTCGAAATGTCATGCGGGCGAAGCCGCGGGCAAAATCTAGTCAACAATAATGTGAAAAATGTAACATCTATCCGTGCGAAATATTAGCGATTTCTGTTCACCGTATTCTATTGCCCCGGCATCACGGCCATCAGGGTGATGGCCTAAGCTCGATATATTTTTGCATTATCTCTTTTGAAGACATCTATGTTCTTTTATAGGCGGCGCGCCGCCCGCAAGTTCCGCGCTCCGCGCCGAACGAAAACGTCTTCGATGCCATTAGATATGATATATTCAATGAGGAAAGTGATAGTATCGAGTCCTGGGCTAAGCCGACCAATGTGAGTATGACAGTGTATTCGATCCATTTGACCAATGAAATTAAGGAATATGCTCTCTAATTTATATCATTTTTTAAGCTTTTTCTTCCCATTAAACTAGTAGTTCTCCAAACAGTAGACCTTGCATCTGTTTAACTCTTAAGCTCAGGTATATCTCGACTCGCTCTTGACCGATTTGATCATACTCGATCTGCTGCCCCCTTTGTCTCATCTTAGACTGTCTCTATTAGCGATTTCTGTTCACGGGTGAAGTCGGTCATGCTATTTTTTGCGAAAAATAATTGTAAAGCCACAAAAAAAAAAGGTTTTTTTTTTAATCTCACGAAGTACTTAGGTCAGATCACTTGTCTACTTTAAGGCCACAATTTTTTTTAACCCACGTAGTATTTAGCTCAATTTACTTCTTCTTTGTACTTCTTTATAAATATCTACGTCGCGTCGCTAGTTTTATACTTTCGCTCTTCATTCTGAGGTCTTCATTATTTTATTTATTTTATTTTATTTTTAAATTACATGGAAAACAAACGGCTTTCTAACAAACACAGTAAAAAGAGGTTAAATGACAATACGTAAGCCAAACAGTTTTCACTTATAAGTACAAAGTGCCCAATACGGAATAGGTATGTAAACAAATAATGTGGACTTAACTAAGTTAGGTATCTATGCACAATACAATAGCATTCACATAATTAATAAAGTTGACAACAAAAATATCTACGAGCCAGAAACTAGTTTGTTCCTGTCTATTACTTGATGCCTTTAAAACCTACTTTAAACATTCCCTCCCGCGCTGTCGCGTTGAACGGACGAGTTTGTTTACATATTAGAGTGCGCGCGCCTGATACGTAATTTACCTAAAATGCCGAATGTAACTTCGAAGTGTGCTAACTGTGACAAAGGATTGACGAAAAAATCCCCGGGACTAGAGTGCAGTATGTGTGCAAAAATAGTACATGCCAATGCAACGTATTCAGGTCTTACAGCGAAGCAGCTTGCAGCGCTGCGTAACGCGGATACCATTGGCTGGACTTGCGAAGTTTGTCAGTACAATTCGCCGAACAGAAAATCTTCCTTTATTATACCGGAAGAGGATGAGGAAGAAGAAGAGTTATCTGGTGGTATCTCAGATCGCTACTGCATAGATACAGAAAAGCTGATGAAAAATATTACTACGGAGATGGAAAAACTACTAAAAAAAGCATTGCAGCCCATCGAATCTTCTTTAGAAAAATGTTGCAGCAAAATCGACGACCTGACAAAGACAGTGGAAAGACACGATAAAGAAATAAAGGATCTCGGTTGTAAGTACACTAGTCTCAAAAGTGAACATACACATCTGCAACATGAAATGAAGGCACTCAAGGAGTTGGTTCGAAAAATAGATCAGCATCGTTTGGATACAGTGTTGGAATTGTCTGGACTACCTAAACTACCGGAAGAAAATTTAAATGACATATCTACAAAACTATCACAGATCCTGAACAGGAGTAAATCTGAAATTATCTACGTTAAACAAATAGATCGTCGCAACGGATGTGATAGTGTTCTGCAATTAGGATTCCAGCAAATTGATCAAGCTAAAATGTGGGTACGAGCTGCGCGAAAAACAAAAATGCGGGTAGAAAATATTGTCAGCGGGGCTGCCTCGGCTAGTGCAAAGATGAGCGTAATACTTCGCCCGGCCCTAACAAAAGCAAACAAGGCGCTACTTTGGCAAGCACAGCAAAAACTAAGGCCTACATATAAATATGTATGGTATCAAGACGGCAAGGTGCTAATTCGAAAAAATGACAATGATAAACCCATTGTGGCCAGATCGGAAGAAGATGTTATAAACCTAATTTGAGCAGCTGTTTAATATTAAAGTAAATACCTACATTTTAATGTTAGTAAATTTTCTTAAGTTAAAAAATATCTTTGGGTTTAGGTGTGTTATGAATGTATTGTTTATCTATTAAACGAAAACATTTCTAAGTAGTTTTATATTCGTAAATATAAATTATGTAAATGTATTTATTTGATACGTGTATTGTCTTGTAAAACTAAAATTTTACTAATCAATGTTCGTTATGATTAATAAGTAAACCATACTTAGTAATTATCTACTTATGTAATGCTAAGATGTACAAAGTGTATAAGTACCTAAATGTATAGAATTTACCTAGGTATGTGTTGTTTGAAACTGGTTTACTTATCATCGCGTCACCAGTGTGTTTTTAAATATAGTTTACTAGCCTCTCGAGTAAAATGAATTGCCATTTATTTGTTTAATTTTATGTTTGAAAAAGGTAATTTGTGTAACTGTCGTTTCTTTAGTAACCAAACCATTACTTATATATTATAGTTCAATGTTTCTGTCTCTTTTATGTTTAATATGTTTATGTATCAGCGCGGAGGTGAATCTTGTACCTATACAAACCTACGGTGGTTTTTTGGTACAATGTGTTTATTTATAATTGTAATATTGTATTGAACTTAAATAAAAAAAAAAAAAAAAAAAAGTACTTTATTCTTTATAATATCTCTTTTCTTCTTACTTATTCTTTTTAAAGTGTTTTCATATTTAGATTTAGTTGTATCAAAAAAGTCTTTATTGCTTAATTTTTTAAACGAATTTCGCTTCATCACAAACAAATCAACATTCCTGGAATAATTTTGATTAAAATTGAAAGAAGTACGGATAATGAAAGAGTTTTTGCGGTAGTTGGTATCACAGTGAGGAGTGTGCAGCTGGAGCTCATTTCTGCGCGGGGTTGATCTATATGGAGTCACAATGCCAATCATAGCCAACAAAGATGGACAATCTATTGCATTAGATACTATTTTATGTAATAATGTAAGATCTGAAGCCTCTCTCCTGATCTTTAAAGGTAGCATGTGATGATGATAACAGTGCTCATCATATTCAAAACTGGATCTAGGCATCCTAGTCTTGTAGTTTAATGCACGCAAAAATTTCTTTTGTGGCCTCTCTAGAATGCTAACATATTTATCATAACATGGATTCCAAACCTGTGAGGCATATTCGAGCTGACTTCGTACCAGAGAGCAAAACAGGATCTTCAAACTTTTAATTGACTTAAAATCTTTGGTAATACGTAATATGAACCCCAAGGTTTTCATAGCTTTGGCCGAGACTAATTCTATGTGTTTATCAAACAGGAGTTTAGAGTCAAGAGTTATGCCAAGATCAGTAATTTGGTTGGTTCTTAACAGATTTTGGCCGTCAATGTTATAGTTATACACTAGATTGTTTGTCGATCTACTGAAGGTGATACAAAAGCATTTGAGTACGTTTAAGTCAAGCTTATTGTTTGTGCAATAGTTATGAAAGTTAACTAGATCCAATTGTAGCAGCTCCATATCCCTATAACTGTTAATAGCTTTATAAATTTTCATATCGTCAGCGAACATTAGAAACTGAGAATGTTTAAAGCATTGATTAATGTCATTTATAAAGATAACAAACAGTAAAGGCCCGAGAATCGAACCTTGAGGAACTCCAGAAGGAATCAATGACGGTGCTGACGTGTATCCATGCAGTGCTACAGTTTGGGTACGACCATTCACATAAGAAGTAAGCCAACGGAACAAATTTCCTCGGATTCCGGATTTGAAGAGTTTTTCGAGAAGTTTACGGTGGTCGATCCGATCAAAAGCCTTACTGTAATCTGTATATATAGCATCTACTTGCCCTCCACCTTCCATGCTAGCAGTAACAGCTTCAATAAACGAAATCAGATTAGTCGTGGTAGATCTTCCCTTTAGAAAACCATGCTGCTGTGGCAAGAATGTATGCTTAAGAGCTTCGTACAACTGACCGTGAACCACTTTTTCAAGCACCTTGGCTAGTACACAAAGTTTAGAAATCGGCCTATAGTTTGAGATTTCCCGTTTTTGACCTTTTTTATGAATGGGTGTTATGATAGCTGTTTTCCATAAAGAGGGCATTGTTCCTTCAGAAGTGGACCGGCTAAACAGTAGAGAAACGGGAAATGCCAAGCTTTCAGCACAGTTCACCAAAAGGTGCGGATGTATCCCATCGGGTCCGGCTGACTTACTGCAATCCAAATTTTTCAGTAATTTCAGTATTTTATCAGTTGATATATCATTATATAGTTCATTATACGTTATTACTATGTTATTTTGCGTGAGTTTCTTTATCACTTATACTAATTACTGAATTAACCATGAATAAATACCGAACTGTCTAGGTATCAAGCCCGATTACAGAGGCGCCAGCGTAATTATATTAGCTAAATAGCATAGTTCTGTTTCTTTTTTACTTTAGGCAATCGATAGAGAGAACGCTTTTTACGTTGCTATTTAATTTATGCTGGCGCCTCTGTAATCGGGCTTATTATTTATACCAAAAGTCCTAGCGGCGAAATTGATTTTGATTTTTACTTTTTCTATTTCTACTTTAGGATTTGCTGGAAAAAAAAAATGAAGAGTTAAAAGATACAATAAAAAATATCGCGGATCCGAAATCGAGTACAAGCAAAGGCGCGGTGCGAGACCTCTCCCAACACGACGACAACGCCGTGCTCACGCCGCCCACGCCGCTCACGCCGGACCTATCTGTGCGCCCGGTAATTATTACTATTCATCAGTTTCTTTCAGAATAAATCAACCCAATGGAATAATGGATGGAGTTTCTTCCAGAATAAATCAACCCAATGGATGAAGTTTCTTTCAGAATAAGTCGCCCAGGACAATGAAGAGCGAGATCGAATCAGAAAAGAGGAGATTCGTAGAAGAACCAAGGTTGCCGACATAGCCTAGCGGATTAGCAAGTTGTAATGGCGATGGACAGGGCACACAGCACGAAGGACTAATGACCAATAGGGTCGAAAAGTTCTCGAATGGAGACCAGCGTAGCGAAAAGTTCTCAAATGTCTGTCAAACGGTCTCCGTTCACCTCCAAGATGGACGGACGACCTGATTCGTCATAATCGCGGGATCACGCTGGATTCAAGCCACTACCAACCGGTCTTATTGTAGATCTATAAGGAAGGCCTATATCAAAGCGTAGACGACTGATAGATGGATGGAATCCTGACTATTTGTGACCGACGCTCACTTGCGCGGGGATGAGTTTCGCGCAGCTGATGTGTGATTCGGCCTATACTGAGTTTCGTTGAGATTCAAACATCCGGATAGACGAAAGCAAAATCGACGACGGAGCCCTTTCTCAATTCGTTCGCTCGGTCAATTAGGTTGTAGGAACCTATGTTAATGCTAGGTTTATTTTTTCAAATTAGATTTGCGTTTAACTACATACTGCCTGATGTTAAGCAGATTCACGATCTAGGGTGTAGCCCGCTTACCTAGAAGATACCTATTTACGAAAGAAGATCTTGCAATGTGGGACCAGACTGTGTACAGTAGCGCGAAAAATCCATTAAATACGAAGAGTAAACCAACCGCATTAAATGTTTAATTTGAATGAAATTTCATATTATCTAATTTGATTTTTGTTCAAGGCCGCCATATTTTATATAAAGCTTATACGAGTAAGATCCGAAAAAATACTTTGATTGAAGATAATAATAGGATTCATTGACCGCTGTACTAGGTGATGGTCTTTGGCATGCAGTCGGGTTATGTGGGATTGTACCCACTAAAACCCCCTCGGTGGTCTGCCTTTGTGCTTTTCTTGGGAGCTCCGGGATCTCCAGGGGAACGCACCGGAGATCCCAGCACTTTATAGGACGACTCGAGTCTAATACCTAGGCTTGCACGGTCCTCTACGACAACGGTGCCACACACGTCGTCCTCCGCGGGCCAGTTTGAGTGAATGGCAAGAGCCCCATCTCTAACCATTTACGAGTACAGAGATCCCCTGTTAGTACGTTCTTACTACAGGCAGGGGATACCGATGCCGTATTCTATTGCCCCGGCATCACGGCCATCAGGGTGATGGCCTAAGCTCGATATATTTTTGCATTATCTCTTTTGAAGACATCTATGTTCTTTTATAGGCGGCGCGCCGCCCGCAAGTTCCGCGCTCCGCGCCGAACGAAAACGTCTTCGATGCCATTAGATATGATATATTCAATGAGGAAAGTGATAGTATCGAGTCCTGGGCTAAGCCGACCAATGTGAGTATGACAGTGTATTCGATCCATTTGACCAATGAAATTAAGGAATATGCTCTCTAATTTATATCATTTTTTAAGCTTTTTCTTCCCATTAAACTAGTAGTTCTCCAAACAGTAGACCTTGCATCTGTTTAACTCTTAAGCTCAGGTATATCTCGACTCGCTCTTGACCGATTTGATCATACTCGATCTGCTGCCCCCTTTGTCTCATCTTAGACTGTCTCTAAACTGTCCCCTCATCGGCTAAAGGCTCATTTTCATTGGTCGTTAGAACTTGCATTGCGAGGTACGAGAGATGTCTGTCCACGCATGCCATAAGGACCGGACCGCATGCTGTTATCGTTTTTATTGCTCGCATGCGGGATACGGGAGATTGCATGCCATATATAGGGCCAGCATGCGATAGCCAAGTCGATAGGTCCCGCTTGCGGATCGTTGGATATTATACACCGCGCATTTGTTTTTGTTAGAGTGGTACTGAGCAGAGGTATCGAGTCCCCGAGCCACGCTTGCTTTACATCAACCGATGAATTTCTTTGGTTGTTAGACCACGTGCGGGGTATATCCACCGTATATCGACCAAGATTTAGATAGCCTATTTTCATTAGTCGATAGCACGTATTCGGGGACTTCCCGCCTGTTGTTTAGCGACTGAATTAACGACCAATGAAAATGAGCCGAAACGGAGCGAAGTAGAGATGGGCAAATCGTAAACTTAATTGCAGAAGTGCTAAATTTTTTGTAGGTATAGCAAAGAATAAATAAATAACACAGAAACGCTCCACTCACGGTTGTATTTTATCTTTCACTAAAAAAATGTGGTATTCATTATTGTGAGTATGGACTATGGACTTAACTAAACAACTAACCACCCGGCTTATACGAACTTAACTTTATATACTTAACTTTATATAATACGAGTACGAACAAGTGATACTGAATGAGTAGGCTTGCACTAGAAAAAAAAACAGTTATGCAAATGCCATCCACCATGATTCGTAAAGACGAAATTCAGTGAAATATTGATTGTTTCAGCCAAAACCTAGTGACGACATTCGCCACTTCAAGGACGTATCTCGTCAAGGTCCGTCGACGCTTCTTCAGGCTATGAAGCGACAACATGACATTGATTACGATCCGGTAACTATTTATGAAATTTTTCAACCTATCTCTCACTATCCAGATGTTTTGACTGAGTTGCATCGGCTGCGACGCGATCACTAGCTGACTGGGCGTTTGCACAGTTGGTTTAGTTTGAAATTGTCATCACGACACTCCACAATGATATTCATTACGTTTAATAAGCCTACTGGTATAAGTATAAGGTAGATATCTAATCAGCATGTTACTTACCGCTTGAATACGTCCTATAAATTAATATCAACATCTGGAGCAGTTATATCAGTCGTAGGATTCGCAGGGTGAAAACCACGAAAAGCGACGAAAAAAACTCATTTCGACGTGTGAAAAAGTGACAGTTATACAGGGTTATTTCTAATCAATTAGCATCCTTTAAGGGGCATCCTTTATTCAGTACATCAAAACTAACAACTTTTGATCTGCGACTTTGGTCAAAAAATCAAAAAAATCAGCTGTTCCGTACATTTTGTCGCGGGTTAACGACATTTTTCTATGGAACAACAAAATATTTTTTGTGTTTTGACAAAAGTTGTTAGTTTGATGTACAAAATAAGCTCCTAAAAGGATTCTAATTGATTAGAAATAACCCAGTATACTTTGCCATAACGCTGTGCCGTTCTGACACTACGAACGAAATATTTCGTGGCGCGCATACTAGCCCGGCTGGAAGCGAAAAAGAATTTAAAATTTCTTTACTATTTACTCTATGTGTGTACTCTAAATCTAAAATGTGAATAGATGTCATCATGTCCCACGCATAGAGTTTAGAGATACAAGAAGCGCCCACCCCACAATTTTTGGGATCTTTGAAATTTCATGTTACGTTACTTGCTTTCTTCCTAGTTTGTTTCACTTGTTCTTGACCAAAAACAACGGCTGCCGTCAAATTCTTTGTACATATAAAAGCGGTTTCAGACTAGCGTTTTATACGCGCGTATAAAGGCTAGTTTTTGGAACCGCATGTAGGCGCGTATAGGTGCGTTTTTTGGCACACGCGCAACTCGTACGAAGCTCGTATAAGCGCGAGCGTCACACGACACCACTACTGGTTCTAAAGAACACGCTGAAATGTACCCGTTTACGCGAGACCGGTTTTTTGAAGCGCGTAATGTAGCGCGACTGTAAGCGTGAGTGAAACGACCGAATACGCGCAGAAAAATACGCTAATCTTAAACCGCTCTACGGGGACTTTTCTTATCCTACCCTAGTAACTGCAGTGACATAGATCTCCTCAGCATGTAGGTCATAGTTTGTAGGTAGCTTCATATTCATATAAAAATGTCAATGGTCCCACGCAATTTTTCGCAGACGCCCAATCCAGTCAGAGATATGCCCGCGGCGGACCGTCTGCTCCAAGCCTCGGCCCCGACTCCGGCGGCGCCTCCGACCGACAGGCCGCGCAAGTTCTTCAAAACAACACGTCGCCAGTGGAAAGGACGTAACGAATAGTGCTTTAGAAATACTGCAAACGAGCGAGCGTGTCACGCGGATGGCGTGCCAATTAATTCAGAATTAAATGAATGACAAAAAATACGAATTTATCTAAATTCATTTATTCATTACTTTTTGGTTCAGAAATACAAATACGAAAATAGTTTAGATTTAGGTTTTCATTATTTCAGCAGTATTTTTGTTTATGGAGTTTTCTGATCCTAATTGGATTTTGAATAATTAGATTTAGATTTTTTCTAATTGATGCGTCATTCTTATTGATTGATCTGGAATTTATCATGACGGGGCATGAAAGCAACTATACTAACAGACATTTAATTTGGTCAAACTACGCGGAAACTCCGTCGTCAACACTTTTAGATCCGAACATATCATAGCAGGGATATTCCAAACATGTTATACCTACAACAAAATACAACATTATGCAGAATATCGGGTTTTTGTTCGTCGAACCGAATAGTTTGAAAAGGCTGGCGTTAAAGGATTTGACACACCGGATACGAACTGCGGTTAGCAGTCAGGTCAAACAGAACGCAGCCCGCATTATGTATGAACAACGTTGTCGGTCAGGGCAATCGGTCGGCTGTCCGGTCAGCGAACCGGGCGATGCGGGCAAGGCAAACAGCGGCCGCCCGCCGTTCGCTGCTCTACCTTGCGTTCCTTCCGCGTGACCGGACGGCCAGATCGCATAAATATACAAAACTAGCTGACCCGGCGAACTCTGTTCCGCCTTAAAGGCAATAAATAAGCCGATTTTCGAATTTATTAAGTTAATTTTTTATTAGAAAACAAAAATGAATTACTTTAATAATTTATTATTGGTTTTGCATTTCAGTACATACATAGGTTGCTCTTCACACCTTGTGATACACGACATTATTTGTTTTCTTATCAGGCGCAAAAACAAACAACGCAGATGGTTTCCGACCCGTGAACATGCTACATATAATTGACCATGGGAAAAACATGGATGTTCTAGATTCAATCCACAAACTTTTAAGGATTGGCTTTGTGATTTGTTGATGGTCATGGCAAATGCAAGACGGATCGGAAATCGAAGTCTTTTAAATTCAAACGGCAAATCGGTTGGGGTCATCGGGATCCTCGGAATGAGAACTTCCTCACCTTTGAATTTTCCTTTCAGTATCGTCGCGTAAATTACATTGTTTATCAATTTTCCAACCACCAAACGCGTACCGTTGCACAGTTTTGGTTGGTTTATGTTTCGAAGCATGATTACTACGGAGCCAACCTTTAGGCGTAAATTATGCGGTGGTAAGCCAGGCACATCCAAGGAGTTTAAAAAATCAATTCAATAGTTGGTGGCTTCATCTTCATTTGTGACGCAGTCAATAGATTTGAATGAATGCATTGTTCCAATGATCTTATTTTGAATTATATAGTTCAGGTTGTCTACATCTTTATTCTTAGCCGCTAAAATTGCTCGCTCACTCAACCATTCATTATTTTTGTACTTAGAAATAATGTCTGGAAATACAGTCAAACCTGGCTAACTGAGAACTGGATAAGTGAGAAACCTCCATAAGTGAGAGAAATTGCCAGGTCCCTTCATTTTACTCCTCAAATACCTCTGTAAGTGAGAGACAAAAACCTCTATAAGCGAGAGTTGAGGGTAATGAAACATCTGCACTTTATGATCCATTCTTAAATTTCGTGGAACTAACTAACATTGCTTTCGGATCGTGTTCTATTCAAACATTTTTTTTTATTTTGATTTTGTGGAAATAAGTAACATTGTTTTATACCGCATTTTTTGGAATGGCTCTACGTGCGTCTTTACTATCCTGCTTGTTGAAATAGTGTTCTATTTAAAAATATTTTGTGGTTTTCTTTAATCTACCTAACATTATTTTTGTATTACATTCTTTAGGAATAGTCACACGTACGTTTACACTATCTTATTGGTCAAACTTACTCCAGTTGATAAGTATCCATTGAGGAGAAAAGTTCGGTGTTAATAAATAAAGCTTTAAGAATAAACAAATAAGTCGTTATACGTCCATTACATAGCTGTCATTTGTGTTTTGTCATTCCAAGTCTGATTCTTTTTTGTTATACCTACCACGTTTTATAATGACTGATGTTTTATGTCAATTCACACGGGAACGCTGTCGAATGGAATAAATAGTATCATATGTCCGTCTCCTGGCTCTAACCTACCTCCTCACCAATTTTCAGCCAAATAGTATCCTATGTCCGTCTCCTGGCTCTAAGCTACCTCCTCACCAATTTTCAGCCATATCGGTAAAGCCGTTCTTGAGTTATAAATAGTAGAACTAACACCACTTTCTTTTATATATATATAGATAGATATACAGAGACCGACACCGCTGTTCATACATGATACGGGCTTCGTTCAATTTGATCTGACGGCTGACCGCAGAATGCATCCAGTGTGCCAAATCCTTTACTCAACTTCGAATGTACTGTGTGGACGCTTCCCTATTAATTCAGCCTAAATGCACTGAATTGAATGATATCTAATCGGAAACCGTTCACAAAGGAACAGTCCTTATGATTTTTTATTTCATAAACTTTTAGTTTTTTTTTCTGTTTTGTAGTACTTACTCTATGTTTCATTAATATTGTGACCAAACTGAAGTTGAATACCTAATAAAAACTACTCGCCTTCAGTTTTGGTTAAACCAACCAATGCAGGTATTGGTAGGTAGGTAATTACTAGAAATAATTAATCAATTAATTCTTGATGTGATTTTTATTTTAAAGTGCTTTCTCAATTTTATCTCAAAGAGTTATCTTTGTGATAAGCATTTCAAAAATCTGAAGCGAACGCAGGATTTGAATCTGCCCCTTCGGATCACTAGCCCGACGCTCTAACCAACTGAGCCAGCTCGCCTCCTACGCAAGCGCCAACTTTTTGAAATGCTTTTTTTTTTTTTTTTTATTCTGAATAGGTTTGCGTTTGACCACATACTGCCTGATGTTAAGCAGATATGCGGTCTAGGTTGTAGCACGCTTACCTAGAAGATACCTATTTACTCGGGATTTGAAGACGCCCACATTGTACTTTAGCGGGAAGACAGACCCAGGCAAAGCGTTCCACATTCTGGCTGTTCGTATGAGGAATGAGGATTCGAAACGCTTGGTTCTAATGCGCGGGATGTCCACCATAAAAGGGTGGCGCTTTGGTCGCGTCTGTCTAGCCGTACGATAGAAGAAAGGGGCAGGTGGGACCAGATTGTGCAACTCCTGGGCGCACTCTCCGAAGTGGATCCGGTAAAAGGCCGATAAACACGCTACCTTACGTCGATGCTCGAGACTTTGCAGCTGCGACATAGTCAGAGTGTCGTTGTCGATCAGCCTCTTGGCTCGCCTCTCAATCGACTCCTGTATGCTGAGTGCGAGTTTTGTCGTAAACATGACGCGCTCTACGGCGAGCGCGTAAGGATGTAATTTGTATGAAGACATTACAGTTCAAAAACGCGCCGCTAGTGGCGCTGTACATTTCTTCATACAAATTACATGCTTACGCGCTCGCCGTAGAGCGCGTCATGTTTACGACAAAACTCGCACTCAGCATACAGAGCCTCCAGTTGATATTTGGCGGAGCCATCCCAAAGGTGAGAGCAGTATTCCATGCACGATCTGACTTGAGCTTTATACAGACTAAGCAGTTGCTCAGGTGTGAAATACCGTCTCACCTTAGAGAGAACACCAAGTTTTTTGGAAGCTAATTGGGCCTTTGACTCTATGTAAGAGCCAAAGTTAAGAGTCGATGAGAGTGAAACGCCTAATAGTTCCAAGCTGTTAGTTACCGGAACGGAGACACCACGGAAAGCGGGAGACAATTGGAAGGGTCTCTTTTTGGCCGAAAACAGACAGGCTTGAGTCTTCGTGGCATTAAACTTGACCAGGTTAAATGCTTATCACAAAGATAACTCTTTGAATTAATTCTTAGTTTGTTTTTAAGATCAATAGGTTAATAGTTTTTGTAGACATTTGGAGTCCTGTGATTATTTTACGTTTTGTGTACCTACCTTATGTTTGTCAAAGATAGAATTATAACCTTTCTGAGTTCTTAGATTTTTTAAATAAAATACAAATAAATTACCAACGGTCACTTTTCATTTCATTACGCATCAACCATTTTATAACCTTATTATTTTAATTTTACTTCTTTCCAGTAGTGTGTATTTTGAAATCATATTAAAAAATATTTTTACTATATTTAAATCATTGACTTAGATTTCATGTTTGTAAAGAAATTAACAAAAATGCAAATTTTGGTGTTGAAAGTTTTGTGAAAATAAAACGTTGAACTTGGATTTTGGGGGTAAAATAATTGTAGGTACTTATGCAATAGAACTATGCAATAGAGATTATGGGTCCTGTGCTACGACGCTACATACTACTACGCACGGGAAGCATTTCTATGCTCTACGAATGCCGTAGATACAAAAATGCGTACTTTTTGAACCGATAACTTGCTAGGACGTGAGTATGATATCATGACTCACTAATACCCAGTGGCGGACGCTTCATAAAGACAGAAACACTGCCTACCCTGGTTCTGATAATAGATCTAATAATATTTTATCAATAAACAAAATAACATAAAAAACTTAAATCATGAACCAGCTCCACCTATCGAGTGCCGGTGGTATCATTAAGATAAGATCGAAGGTAATTTCGCATCACCGCGCACCGATACGCGCTGCACGAGCGCCACCCGCCCTTGCCACGGCAAAGACACAAACTATGGATCTCTTAATGTTTTGTATGTGTGCTCTCGTGGTAAGTCGTGGTCATGCGGATTTAATGTGTGTGCGTTCCTATAGCTACGTGGGCTTTGCTGACACACAATGACAAAAATCACGCACACAACTGCATGAAAAGCCAGTGTCTTTTTGCTTAGCTAACACGAACAATTACGACTCGTACCGAACATTTCCGAAAGAAAGTTTGCTATGCAATGCAATTTAGAAAGTAACATTGTTTCATTGAATTTTATACATTTAGATTTATTTCCCTTTTTTACTACTAATTTCAATTGTCAATCAATAGTCGCCATATTGTTTGATGTGTATTGTGTTTGTGAATACGCTATCAGATATTTAGGATTTTAACGTTGTTAATAGAGTGAAAAATGGATAATATTGTCTGCGAAAATTGTTCAGATGGTGTGTGTATTGAGAAAATAAAATATGATGCGATATATTATAAAATATGATGCTATGATATTTCAAAACTATCTTTCGGTGAAAAAAAACAAGTTATCGAGATAGGTCGTGCTACACCGGATATTTGGGCTGGCATTTGGCAATCACCTACATTATCAATCGACAAGACGACGAACCAAACCCAACGTGTTTTTGGTGTGTAAAATTTTCTGCCTACCCTGTCTAAAAACTGTGTGCACGCCACTGCTAATACCAACCTAATACCAGGGGGGCGATTCTGTTAACCGGTCTCGTTGCTGAGGTGATACGTTCTAGAACCACTCTCGTTTTTATGACAGTCGGAATTGTCAAAAAAACAGTAGAGCTTCGATCGATGACGTAATAACGTGTGACTTTACTGAGTTAAAACTAACGTGATACTCATCCGTTGCTCTGCCGGTCGAAAGCCGCCGCGAAACTTCAAAGATACAATTGATGACGTGAAAAAGCGTGCGATGTTTAAAACCTTGATGTCAAAAGCAATTGACGTCACTAAGTGATACATTTTGTAGGTACTTAGGGCATTGATAGGGGGGAGGGGGGGAGGTTCGTCGTCAGATTAGAATTAGCTCAAAGAATCAAAATACTAAATATAGGTATGTTTATCTAGACATTTTTATCTTGCGATATCAAATCTACATGTCATTATGTAATAATCACATTGCAAGAAAATTAAAGTACTAACATTTTGAAAAACTTAACTACCCATTACATTTTTGTTTCAATTTTGCTGAAGCTAATTAAACCCTATTAAAAGCTTTTATACAAAAAATATTCGTATCATTTATTTATTCGTTTGGGGACTGCGCAGGGCCCACATGGCACAGATATTACACAAACACGTGTGGGGGCTGAAGAGAGTTAAAATGTGCCTACTTATTGCCCATACACCACAGGCTTTTCAGTGAAGAAAAACATACAACAGAGGCGATCCGTGTTTAACAGTAGGTAGAAGATGTGTATTGTGAAGTCGTGATGGCCTAATCGCACATTTTATACTCGTAGTCTTAATCTATTCCTATTCCCCCTCAGCCTCGATCTTTGCTTCTTCATTTTTTTAAGGGCCTAATTGACCTTCATGGATAGGCTATGTTAATTGAGGTTATGTTTTTAACCAGTACCGAATTAGATGGTGGTTAAAAATAATTAAGCTCAAAAGTAAGTTATAAAGAAGAAATGCTGTGTTTTTCTCCAATTAAATGTACTTAGTTACATTTAACATATCTGATGGTGTTCCTATAAATATTGATTTTAGTTATATTTCATGTGCATTCGCGATGACAAAAATGTTGACGAAACTGTCTTACAATGATTTTCAGCAAAAACTAGAATGAAACAGCTGGACTTAACGAGTCAAATTAATCCACCTCATCATACCGACCACATTTTTGTTGAAACAAAGAAAGGATTACCATTTTGTGGAAAGCAAAGATAAGAAGTACATTTGTACACACATAAATGTAACTAGGTAGGTACCTAGGTAAGTAATTTACCTAGTTACATTTCTGTCCATGCAATTTATTAATCCGTAGGATCACACTAGATGCAAGCCGCTTCCAACCGATCTTATTGGAGATCCATAGGGGAGACCTATGTCCAGCAGTGGACGTCATATGTCTGATGGATGGATGGAATGTATTAATAGTAGCTATCTAATTATAATAAGCTATCCATTACATCCAATTAGAAATGAGGATATGCATAGAAGAAGCAAAGTAATTAATATAGCTCCGCGGATTGACAAGTTGAATGTCGGCTCGGCAGGGCCCATAGTTGGGCAACTGACAGAGTCAAGTTCTCAAATGAAGATCACAACAATCGGCAAGTGCAAAGTAGGATGTCAAAGTGTACAGATGTTATCAAGACTGCATGATTGTACTAAATGTAAGCCGCTTCCATATAGTCTTATTAGATATCTCTAGCGGAGGCCTATGTCATTAATAATTCTTATGTGAGCTTGCCTATGACAGTAGAATTGTGCTTTAAACAAACTTAAAACCCTATTTGCTAAAACATACATAGGACCCGGCATTACGGGCGGATCTCAAACTTCTTGGCCGCTGTGAAATATGCTACAAGGAGCGCAAAACCCAATCCTGACTTCAGTCAGCCTACAAGCAGCATGAGGACTGGGTTCACACAGCTCGCAGCTACATCCACAGTCGCTAACAAGTTTGATTCGACCTATACCAGTGAGAATAGTGAAATATTGCACTAGGGTAATAGTTGTAATTTGATAATTATTTATTGCTTACATTTTATAAGTTGTTATTCAGTACCCATGTTCTGGTTGCTTGTTTGTTCTACATATATGTAGAGAACGCTATCAGGTTTTGTACATTTTGGTATTTTTGTTACTGACTCTACGTTTCAAATAATTATGTAGTAGTTATACACATTTTTATCGATTAAATTAATTTCCAGATACCTCTCGATGACCAACTTTAGAAACAAGACTAGGAAGTTGTGAACCAGTTCGATGTATAGTAATGGCCCTAATATGTAGTCATCATCCTAAATTGATCATCGTGTCAAGACTTCAACCAGGAGCCATAACAAGATGAGGAAGATACAGATTGTTATAACGGCTAAATAAATGATAGACTATTGATTATATTGTGGTTTGTATTTTCCTTGGCAGGGCAAAGCAAAACTACAGAAAGAAATAAGAAAAGATTTAATTCAATACAAAAATAATTATTCGATACAGTCATTCAATTACCAGGCAGTTTTTAATATCAATCACTTTTTATTACCCATCAGCTTTATTTTACCTATCACTTGATAAAGGTAGTTAATTACTAAAAATATATTAGTATTCAGTAGGTAAGCTTCAGCTTAACAAATAACAGTCCAATAAAAGATCACAAGAACACCACATCAATTATAATATGAAATGCTTTCTTCTATAATAGGTATTCAAATTAATTTATTTTGTGTCTTATTTATGTACAAGTCAGGTTACAATATTTATATCAATAAGTAGAATGTAACAAAACACTTATTTACAATTAATAATTTAGAACATGTGTTAAAAATAGTAGTAATGACTAATCATGTATAATATATTAATGTAAGAAAACTTAAAATGTAAACTATAGCATCACTTAAGTCGAATCATACAACTTGGCGGCAGTGATGTTAGCTACAGGCTCCCAATCCTTACTGAAGCTCACATAGCATCTGTGTGAGGATTTTGGTTATCCACAACTCTTATCTAACATAGCTTGGTAGGGATAAGTGTACCAGCCGAACATAACAGCTACCTAGTGGTGTGTCTCGGTCTATTTATACAATATTTAAGGACTTTTATAGGCTAAATCAACTTACAGACCGAATCAATTTACAGACCGAATCATACAACTTGTCGGCTGTGATGTTAGCTACAAACTGCGGATAGCCCGATCCTGACTGAAGCTCACTTCACATCTGCGCTTAGGGTTGGGTTAGGTTAGGTTAGGATAAGTGTACCAGCCGAACATAATAGCTACCTAGTTGTATGTCTCGGTCTATTAATACAATGTTTAAGGGCTATATCTAACTTTTTGGCTGCTTTGAAGTTAGCTACGAGCTGTGCAAAACCCAATCCTGACAATCTCACATAACAGCTGCGTAAGGTTTGAGTTTTGTGCAGCTTGTAGCTAATTTAGAACATAAATATTTTACAGACCGAATCATACATCTTGTCAGCTGTGATGTTAGCTACAAACTGCAGATAGCCCAATCCTGACTGAAGCTCACTTCACATCTGCGCTAGGGTTGGGTTGTCCGCAGCTTGTAGGTAACATCACAGCCACCAAGTTGTACAATTATTGAACATTTAAGCAACCTGCATCTAGCACTAACACAGACACAAACACTGATATTTTACACAATTTCACATTTTTAGGGAGTTTGCCTTCTCATGGTTTGTCTTAGTACCGTCATTGGTGTTTTCAATGTAGTAATCTTTAGTAGTAAGCTTGGAAAGTGCTGTAGACCACCTGCAGACGTTTTAGCCGCTGCTGATCTGAAAATAAAAACAACATTTATATAGGTACTTACAACTTTTTTAGTTTTGAGAAAAGTTTATTTTCCTGGAAACAAGATGACAATAGAAGTCTGGGCTCACCTTTTGAAACGTACCAATGGCTTTTGTATTGTTTCTGTTTTTTAAGTGGTAAAATACTTTATTACAATCGATTTTCACAAAGTTTAGAACTGCGAAGACGAATAATTTTCGAGAAATTAATTTTTGAAAATACACTTTTTTGGTTAGAATTTTGTTTACACTGCGTTTAACATTTAGGTTCGAAATGAGTCACAGATCCGAATCGGGGCACCCCGACTCCACGTAGTCTTGTGGCTACGACTCTAGAGTGTTTTTTAAAATCGCGGGAGCCAGAAACAGAGTTTCTGGCGGGAGCCCACTCGGAAGTCTCACGGCACAAATCCGACACGGATCATTTAGGTTCGAAATCAGTTACAAATCCGACGAGGTACATTTAGGTTCGAAATGAGTCACATATCCGAATCGGGGCACCCCGACCCCACGTAATTAGATTAGGTGTGATACAAAAAATAGGTTAGGTTATGTTAGAACATGACAAAACAACGCACGAGCCGAGCGAGCGAAGCGAGCGTGCCGCGGCAGCGGCCGGCGAAGTGCCAGAAGCGAATCGCCTTTATAGATTAGGTGTGAAACAAAAAATAGGTTAGGTTGCAACATTTGGTAAGTAAGTCGATAATTTTTAGATTAAATTTCCAAAAGAGGGGGAGCGCTTCTACATCCCTCCCCCTCTTTTGAAGGTACTATGTTCTTGCTACCATCTTCCCTATAGCTTAGTACTTGTTTTTGCCACAGTAGAAAAAAAAATAAAAAAAATCATATCTCCGAGAGGGGGGGGATTCAATCCCCCCCCTTCTCAGGAGAGGTATACCAACCCCTCCCCCACCCCCCCTCCCCCCCCCCCACCCCCCCTTGACGTTGGTACGATTCAAAAGTTTAGCCGAAGTCTGTATTTTCCTGTAATTAGCGAATACCTACCTATTTACAGCCTGTTTAGCTTATTAACTGCTCAAAAAGCCTTGTTATCTTATTACGATCAATTCGTTTAAGCATATTTCTTGTCCGCCGCAGCAATACCTATTGTGTGTGATAACGCCTTTGGATCCTTTATATTTATGTTTTACTGGCTGGGACTATTATTTACCGAAAGCTAAGTACCTAGCAAAGCAAAACGAAATAAAAACCAAACAATTTTGTTTTGTAAAATATAATAGGTAATGGCAAAGAGAATTTAACCACTACGTAATAATGGTGGGAATGTTGCCACAATATGAATTAAAAAAACCCCGGCTTTACTTTCGTCCCGGTGTCTTACGTTGTTGTTTTGTTTTTAATGTGATGAAATACGTTATACAAACGATCTTGGTAAAGTTTTATATCGCGGAAATGAATATTTTTTTAAATTAATGTTTGCATTTTATACGCTTATGATTAATAACAACATTAACTCTAAACTTTACTCAAAACTAAAATCCTATTGACGGATAGTTGTTCTACTAAAAGAACCATTTGCGCTGCATATGTGCACTTGCACTGAATGCGTTCTGTGGTCTGTGGCTCTTTTTCTGATTTTCAAACGTATACGTATTAACTTTGACAGATAGTACGAAAGATCCGCAAAGTTGCGTATATGACCTAGCCGTCTTCATACAAGTTTAATACTTACCTACGACAAAAATAATGTTTCTGGGACTCTATTTCTGAACTTTGAACGGTTTGTACGCTTACGGCACTTCGACAGATTGTGTAAAGAATCCGTAAAGTTACGTTTACGTCCTTGCTGTCTTCATACAAATTCCGTATACGGCCGAGCCAATACGAAAGTCAAAAACAATGCCCCGGGGGCACGATTTTTGAATTTCGAACGCATCAGAACTTTGACAGATTGTATGGAGAATCCGTAAAATTGCGTATTCGTCCTAGCCATTTTCATACAAGTTCCATATACGGTCGTGTACGAAACTTAAAAATCATGCCCCTGGGGCATCCCTTTTGACTTTCGTACGGTTCAGACGTGTAGGGAGCTTGTATGGAGGGAGAATGAACTTTACTACGGATTCTTCATAAAATCTATGAAATTTCCGTATACGTTGAAGTCGTTCGAAGTTCAAAATAGAGCCCCAGGTCACTTGCTTAAATGTTTTTATTTATGAAGCCCGAAATACCATTATAAAAATTGTTTAAGCAATAATATGTGGAAGTACTACCTACCTCTTTCTTAATTTTTAAATCGACGAAGCCACAGATAATATTAAAAAATTGAACTAAATCGCTGCCAAGCCGGTCACTTGATGGTGTGTAGACGGCATTACATTATATTTTTAAGTACATTTTTTTATCTGTGAACTTCCTTTAGATGAACCTAAACAGAGTTAGCCATCGTTCAACTTTTAACTAAGTGGTGCCTTTATAATAGCAGTTTCTGACTAATTAACTTTAATTTAAGCAGTCACTAACTTTAGAGAATTTTAACGTGGTGACTCTGGAATTGGGCCTATTATTAAAAGTCTTAAAGATGACGTCAGATAGCTCTGTTCTCTTAATGGTTTGTGGATAGCTCTAAAAGTGTGTCTCCAGAATACCAAATTCGCCTAAATCTCTAAATGTAGTTAGATTTAGTTGGTTTTCATTCATTCGATTTAAAATTTGAATGTGACAGTGACAGTGACATTTCTAAATGGTGACTCCGTAATTAGGTTAGGATTTTTAGCAAAGAAGGATGTCGACAGCTCATACATACGAATACCTGTTATGTACGAATACACTCAGTTTCTCCCAAGCTCATTTATAAAAATGTTATCTTCACCAGAGTAATTTATGACGCTTCTAAAAGTGTTCTGATATGTACAAGTTTGTTTAAAATGAAGTTAAAATAAGAAAAACCGAAAACAATTTTCAAGCTATAGGTACCTATTTTGATTTATAGAATTATAGACCATAGCAGTGCTGCCAACTCCTTTTGGCAAAAATTCGCTATCAGCACGTCAAAAACGCGCCAGAAGCGCTAAATGGTAACTACGACGACTGGTACTACGAAAAAATGAATGATAATGAATTTCGGTATTCATCCACTTCATTAGCAATAGTATAAGAACCACAACTTGCTGCTATTCGAACTTCGGCCGCAGCCTGCGGATGCAGGTCGCGATTGCAGGTAACACACATCTGAAATGCAGCCACTGCCTGCTTCCGCAGTCGAGAGTGATTCCGAGGTTGGCTACACGTGCTGCGACAGGCAGCACGTCGGACTTGTCTAAACAGGTGAACAACACTCGCAGCTGAGGCTCGGTAGCACGTGCTGCAGGAGCCGCAATCGGAATCTTTTTTGCAGAAATTCATACTACTACATAGATAACCAGAGCCCTTACTCGTAGTCCAGGCTTTGCGAAGTTTACTCAAACTTTCGCGTTCGCGTGTGGCTCCATAGATTTTGGTTAGTTCTTCCTCGTTTCTGCTAGGGGCGCTGTACAAAAATGTATAGGGCCATACCGAAACAGCTGTAGTTTCAATTTACGTGTAAACCTGGATTAACCCCTCAGTTGTGCAGCCACAGCCGGCTTCGCGCAGCTGCTGCAAGTGCTGTTTGTAGCTGTAGCCTGCTGCCAAGATTCGAATAGCACCTTTAAGGATTATTACGAGCAATATCAAAATAATCAGGAATATCTCGGATAATTTCAACTGCAGCTTTTTGTTAGTAGTAAAGTGAGTGAAACCTAAAAATATAAGTATTCTTTCTTTTTGATAATCTTTTAGTATACAAAAATGTATGTTTCTATAAAATATGTAAAAAGACACCTCAGTTCGTAAAATTACTAGTTGAAACACTTAAAACGAGTTAAGGAAGGAGCATGTACCAACTGTTGAAAAAGAAAATAATTATATCAACCCCTCCAAAAAATTGCTAAGTCGGAATACCGAAAACGAAATCTGGTAATACTGAATACATCATCTGATCGACTGAATTTGACATTTCCTTTTTTTTTGACAGCAATAGTAATAAAATAGTGATTTTTTTAAATAATGTGCCCATTTTTGGACAGGCTAAAGCCTTTAAGCTCATACCGCCACTTCTTATGTATGTAATCTATAATGTTAAAACAATAAAAAATCATTGTAATTTTTCTGGTGGTCTAATATTAATTTTAATTAGTGATATGAAAACAGCAAAAAATCACTAAATTTTTGAAGCACATAACATTATTATAAATGATGATTTGTTTTCTACCTACTTGCAAAAAAAAAAAAAAAAAACCACAGGTCCATTCGCTGCATCCTTCTTTGAGGCCTTTAAGTCGGTTAGCTAGTTAGATGGTGCCGCCATAATTGGGCCTATAAGCCTTTAAGTCGGTTAGCTAGTTAGATGGTGCCGCCATAATTGGGCCTATAAGGCCTTATAGGCCCAATTATGGCGGCACCATCTAACTAGCTAACCGACTTAAAGGCCTCAAAGAAGGATGCAGCGAATGGACCTGTCGTTTTTTTTTTTTTTGCAAGTAGGTAGAAAACAAAACATCATTTATAATAATGATATGTGCTTCAAAAATTTAGTGATTTTGTGCTGTTTTCATATCACTAATTAAAATTAATATTAGACCACCAGAAAAATTACAATGATTTTTTATTGTTTTAACATTATAGATTACATACATAAGAAGTGGCGGTATGAGCTTAAAGGCTTTAGCCTGTCCAAAACTGGGCACATTATTTAAAAAAAACACTATTTTATTACTGTTGCTGTCAAAAAAAAAAAGGAAATGTCAAATTCAGTTGATCAGATGATGTATTCAGTATTGACAGATTTCGTTTTCGGTATTCCGACTTAGCAATTTTTTGGAGGGGTTGATATAATTATTTTCTTTTTCAACAGTTGGTACATGCTCCTTCCTTAACTCGTTTTAAGTGTTTCAACTAGTAATTTTACGAACTGAGGTGTCTTTTTACATATTTTATAGAAACATACATTTTTGTATACTAAAAGATTATCAAAAAGAAAGAATACTTATATTTTTAGGTTTCACTCACTTTACTACTAACAAAAAGCTGCAGTTGAAATTATCCGAGATATTCCTGATTATTTTGATATTGCTCGTAATAATCCTTAAAGGTGCTATTCGAATCTCGGCAGCAGGCTACAGCTACAAACAGCACTATAGTCTGACCGTTTAACTGAGTCCACGCCTGCGCGGTACAGGGGCGCGGGGGTAGACGACAAAGGGGGATTGAGACAGGTGCGGGCGGTGAGGACCCGCCGCCCGCACCTGTCTCAGTCCCCTTTGTCGTCTACCCCCGCGCCCCTGTACCCGCGCAGGCGTGGACTCAGTTAAACGGTCAGACTATAGCAGCAGCTGCGCGAAGCCGGCTGTGGCTGCACAACTGAGGGGTTAATCCAGGTTTACACGTAAATTGAAACTACAGCTGTTTCGGTATGGCCCTATACATTTTTGTACAGCGCCCCTAGCAGAAACGAGGAAGAACTAACCAAAATCTATGGAGCCACACGCGAACGCGAAAGTTTGAGTAAACTTCGCAAAGCCTGGACTACGAGTAAGGGCTCTGGTTATCTATGTAGTAGTATGAATTTCTGCAAAAAAGATTCCGATTGCGGCTCCGGCAGCACGTGCTACCGAGCCTCAGCTGCGAGTGTTGTTCACCTGTTTAGACAAGTCCGACGTGCTGCCTGTCGCAGCACGTGTAGCCAACCTCGGAATCACTCTCGACTGCGGAAGCAGGCAGTGGCTGCATTTCAGATGTGTGTTACCTGCAATCGCGACCTGCATCCGCAGGCTGCGGCCGAAGTTCGAATAGCAGCAAGTTGTGGTTCTTATACTATTGCTAATGAAGTGGATGAATACCGAAATTCATTATCATTCATTTTTTCGTAGTACCAGTCGTCGTAGTTACCATTTAGCGCTTCTGGCGCGTTTTTGACGTGCTGATAGCGAATTTTTGCCAAAAGGAGTTGGCAGCACTGCTATGGTCTACAATTCTATAAATCAAAGTAGGTACCTATAGCTTGAAAATTGTTTTCGGTTTTTCTTATTTTAACTTCATTTTAAACAAACTTGTACATATCAGAACAGTTTTAGAAGCATCATAAATTACTCTGGTGAAGATAACATTTTTATAAATGAGCTTGGGAGAAACTGAGTGTATTCGTACACAACAGGTATTCGTATGTATGAGCTGTCGACATCCTTCAAAATCCTAACCTAATTACGGAGTCAGTTTCTGACTAATTAACTTTAATTTAAGCAGTCACTAACTTTAGAGAATTTTAACGTGGTGACTCTGGAATTGGGCCTAAACTGTTCAACTTGCCACTACAACTCCCCGAACCGGCTATCGAATTAAGCAGGGTTGGGATTCTATTATGGTAAAATGTGTAGTAGAAAACAATTTTTATTCTTTGGTAACATTAGTTGTTTATTGACATGACGAGGAGTTTTGGCGGGAACGCGAGAAAATCATGTCGCCGCATTGAATTATTTTCTAAAACTTGTGTTTCTATGAGTATTAATAGTGCAAAAGTTGTGGTATTTCATTTATTAATAGCTGAAATACGAGCATGAGTGTAGGCAAGTAGTAGAATGTGGTAAAACATGTCTTTTCGTGTTGTCTTCACATCGAAGCTTCTAGTAAACTCACCACAGCTTTACTAAGAAGAAGAAAAGTCAAAGAAAATATAGAATCAAAGAATACGTAAGACTAGGCGGTATGGCCTTAAAGGCTTTATCCTGCCCAAAAGTGGGCGAATAATTAAAAAAAAAAAAAATTGACATGACGAGTGACAGACGGCGGGGTCCAGCCTGTTCGATGGCAGCTTGATTAAAACAATTTAATCGAAATAAATGGCTCTATAACCATATTATTTCTGTTCCAATCTAATGAAGAAGTGAACATGTGTTTTGTAAATATAATTTAAGCGTCTTACGCACGTTTTTCGTGCGTACAGTAGTTTCTAAGATGTATATTCAGTACTCGATAGGAGCCATTTTTATTGTATTTATTTTGTGTGTTCATTGTGATAATGATTCTAAAGACAACGAATTCAAGAAGATTCACGGTGAGTATGTTTGTGATAAGATTCTTGCGAGGTTAATTTGCTGGCTTGAAACCGTTGATTTAGGATACACGCCTATTATCATTTTGACAGACCGCCCACGGCTTCGCGAATTTGCAGAACCTTATAGACAAAATGAGACAAAAGTGTTCTTTTGGACTTCAGTTTAACTTAAAAGTATTTGATAATGCTGGCAAATTAGTCTCTATGTTTTAGTTATTGGTTGTAAATTATTGTTATGCTATGAAATCACTGCCTAGCAAGCAGTGATTCCTGTACATTGAATGTAGGCTAGGAATAAGAATCTAGAATTTTCAATGAATAGCAATTTGAGATGACTTCAATTTACAGGTCAATAAAAAAACGAGTTTTTATCTGCTATTGGTGCTAATGAGCTATTACCCTTAATTTGTTTCTTATTGGACTCTCAGTAGCTAATATTTTTGAGATACTTCAAACTGACTAACTATTTGGTATTAGCTGTTCTATTTATTTTCATTAGTGATAAAGACCACACATGATAGATTCACACTTAGTTTTATTATATTTATTCAAACCTCACTGTATACATCAATAACGCATACGAAAGATCAGAATAAATAAAAGCAAAGTGACACAATAATTGGACCCATTTTTGCAAACAAGAACCAACCCACAGTTTGAGTGAAATCGAGTTTAGTACATAAATGGCGCTCAAATCACGCATTCTAGCTTCTCTAAAAAAATGGTTCCTTTTCACCGACTAACAACAGAGATACAACACTGTCACTTGCGGAACCAACCCACTTTGGCCACCTTTTAATAAACTGTAAAGAACTATACGGCATGGTCCCCTAAACACTTATTAAAACTAATTGTTAAACAGACCCATGATCCTTGGTACCTTTTCAACTTAAGCATTTTAATTATGCAAACCAGAACCAACCACCAACCAATGTTCGTTGGTTCCATCTAGCATAAAAAGTTATAATATTTTTATAACTAAATAGAACCAAGAGAGTTTGGTTCTTGTTTGCATAATGCAAATTATGTTAGTCTTGAAGGAACCATGTAGCATAGTTCTTAATGGTGTTAAAATTCAGCATTATTTAATCAAAAATAAAAGAACCATTCTAATCGCGGGTATCGTTAATACAGATAATAATAAAAAATAACTGGCAAAAGATGACCCAACTATAGAAACTATTACTTTTGATCTTCAAAAAACGTTGCCTCTTCCGAGGATACCCACAAATATTGTTTTTTATAAAAGACAGCTATGGGTATATAATCTGGGTATCCATACAGGCAGTAATGACCAAGCACATTGTAATGTGTGGGTGGAAGGGGAGGCAGGCAGAGGGTCGCAGGAAGTCGGTTCGTGTTTAATAAAACATATCACAGAAAGATTAAAAGATGGTGTTGAGAGTTTATTCCTCTGGAGTGACTCATGTGGGGGTCAAAATAGAAATATTAAACTGACCCTAATGTTGAAAGCATTATTGAGTGATCATCCCACTCTAAAAGAAATACATCATCGATATCGTCACGCAATTTAGAGACAAAAATCACAAACAGAAAAAAGGCAGTAGATGGATCTAAAATAAGTTGGCTGGATACCAAAGAAATAGTGCTTAAAAAAGAAGAAATGTACTCTATTTTTAAGAGAAACAATCTGGACGGTGAGTTGAAGGAAGTTAGTTTAAAAAAAAATATTAGAAGCAGGACCGTGATAACCAAAAGTGATATGGACTTACTTTGGCCTACAGGCAAAGCCATATCTGAGGCTAAGCTATCAGATATAAAAAGTATTCTGCATCTAATACCAAACGACGCAAAAGATTTCTACAAAACCTTGACAAGTTCAGACATAGAAGACGATATCGATGGCTTTACCGGGCCTATCGATTTTGAGGTAGAAGGCGATGATGATAATACTGATGTTTAGTTTTAAGGGTTCTTGCTTCCATTGTTCTGTAATATTGTATTGAAAATGATTAAAAAGTATATTTTATAAGTAATTACTTTTATTTTTAGAAATATCATAACAATTGAATCTTACGTTCATTTTGCAAGTAGGAACTAAGCAACAAAATATGTTTTTGCTAGAAAGAACCAACCGGGTTTTTAACGATTTACTTTATACCATAACTTCATAAAATGTATAAATCTGATATTCCTAGATAGCCTACAGTATGCCACATATGGTCAACAAGTAATCATTCATTAATATACTAAGTATGCATTTTGCACACTTTGTTTACAAAAGTTTCATTTTCTCGAAAGTAATCTGCTGTGAGTTGGTTCTTGTTTGCAAAAATGGGTCCAATTATAGGCAAAGATATGTTCATAATAAATTACGAGAAACTTGAATTAATTCTTTATTTAATATTTCTATTAAATACACACAATGCATATTACCATGAAAGCTCAAATGGTTTTCCTACATAAATGTGAGTCACTTCCCATTATAATATAAAATGTATTTTAAATAAATAAATAAAATTTGAATAACAGAAACCAGTGGCAGATTTTCGTATTTGCTGCCAGTAGGCTGTTGAATTTTGACTTTGATACTAAGCTGTAAAACTAATCATATATTTACTTAATGTTGTTTTTTCTCCGTAGACTTTATAATGTTTAGGTATACACATTAATCCTCTATTTAGTTCAATAATAAATATTGTATTATCCTTACATAGTATAAAATAAAGTTGCTATTTTCGTTTGTTTGTTTGTCTGTATGCTTAAATCTTTAAAACTACGCAACGGATTTTGATGCGGTTTTTTTTAATGGATAGAGTGATTCAAGAGGAAGGTTTATATGTATAAAAATTCCCGAAATTCCCACGGGAACGGGCACAACGCGAGTAAAACCGCGGGGCGCTGCTAGTATAATATAAATCATCCCAACTGCCTGTACTTTAGTACTAAGTACCTTTTCAGTATTCATTGACTTCACCATTTGTTATCAAAATCAAAATTGATAATGAGTACCTATCAAACTGATGATGATTATAGAGATTACTTTAGTGTAATTTTTGAGGAATTGCAATTGCAATGATAAACATATAAAAATCTTTGAATTGTTGATAAAATGGTTAATTATACATTATATTCTTAGTACCAAACTGTCCATGACTTATAAATTCTCCCTAAAGAGATAATTTTTCATAGGATAGTTTGTATGAGCCCTTGGCGTTATACTGTCAGGGTAGGTAAACATAAAGTTAAATCCATGCCTATATCTAAAATAAACCAAGTTTGAAACAACCAAGTCATTGTAGGCCAAGCAAACAAAATCATTTCATTTCATTCAATTCATTTTATTTTTGAACATAGTGTATACCTACTTGAGAATGTCCAACAAAATACATTTATTTTAAGATTACTATTGAAATAAAATGTAATAAGTAAATATAAAATTACATTGGAATAGAAATAATAAAAAAAGAATGTCAGATTACAGAAACAAATGTCAAATTACATTATTTATTAATTAAAAATTGAATGTCAAAAGCAAAAAATACAACAAAAGTACACAAGTTACGTACTTGTGTATATCTATATCAGATACAAGAATTATTACAGTCAGAACCTAGTTTCCGCAGAGAAGCTTTGTCATTGGTGAAATCTTCTACTTTGTAATAAGCCTTTTGTATAAGGAAGTCTTTAAGTATTTTTCTAAATGCAGTCTCTTTCAAATTTTTTAGACTCGTAGGCAATAAGTTGTAAAAACATAGGCTGTTAATTACAAAAGAATTTTAATTAATTTTAATTACAAAATACATACAATAAAAGGTCCAACAAAGATTACAACAATGTTTGGGCAAAATTTTGTGCTTGTCAGTTACCTACTTAGATTTGGAGAGAAAAGTAAAAAGTTATTGGTATAACTTTTTACTTTTGAGGGATGGAATTTTGTACATCATGTTATTTCTGTATTTAAACCCCCCATACTTGGCGGCACTTTTCACAAAATTGCTGGCCAAATGCTCTGCCTCACATTATGATTAAGTGATACAGATTTTAGGGTTCAAAGGGTCATAATGGCCCTTGTCGAAGTATACCCTTACCCTACCCTATAATTGAAGTATACCCTTTCGAAATAAAAAATATATTTTAAACCGGTTCACAATTGGCGAAAATATCGATGAACATACACAAAAAAAATACATACAGACGTACATAGTACCTCCGCCTTTTTGTAAGTCGGTAAAACTGCCCGCCGTTTAGAGAAACACCGTGTAGTATACACTTGAGAGCGCCCAGCGTGTGGTGACTCACTGGTTAATAGGTTTAACCTTCCCGACGCCAAGTTCGTATGGTCCTCGGTTCCTTGTCTTGTTTTATTTTTAACTTAACATACAAACTGATAGGGTAATCTGTGGCTGTAGGTGCAGATTAGAGGCACCTACTGCTGATGCTTCTTCCGAATGGATGCCGGCAATCTTGCTAATTTAGTAAAGCAGTTGGCTCTATTTACATAATTATTGTTTAAAGATTAGTCATGTAACCCAACATACCTATAGTGTAATCCTCACTAAATATTTATTAACTTATTGCACAAACTTAAATAACATTGAAAAAGTAGTAAATAAATAATAATGTGAGATAGAATAAATATTATCATTTGAAAATTCTATTTCTCAAACTGAAACTGTAAAAGTTACGTTCTATTTGAACTCATTTTTAACCCCCGACGAAAAAGAGGGGTGTTATAAGTTTGACGTGTCTGTTTGTCTGTGTGTCTGTCTGTCTGTCTGTGGCATCATAGCGCCCGAAACACTGAACCGATTTCAGTTTAGTTTTTTTTGGATGAAAGGAGACTTAATCGAGAGTGTTCTTAGCTATGTTTTATAAAAATCGATTGAGCCGTTTAAGAGTTATGGTGGGTTAAAGTGGGGATGGAAGAACCAAAATTCTACAAATGTGCCCAAAATGGTTGTCAATTGAAAGTTTGTTGTCAAATATTTTTGTGTCGGGGGTTTTTTAATTAGGTATATTATACTTAAAATTGGAATAGGTTACATTGTTATAATGTTAATCCTTACTAATACTATAAATCCGAAAGTGTGTTTATTTGTAAATGTCCACACTCTCGCGAGGCGACACGAGCAGCGCAGCTTGTAGCTAACTTCACATCCGCCGACTTGTAATTTCAAGTAGCAAAAAGAAAATGCTCTAAGCATCTTAAAAAAATCTTATTTTCACTTCGAAATAGCTCTAGAGACAATAAGCTGTTATGTGTTTATATAACAAAATAATGTAGATCGAATCAAGCATCTTGGCGGCAGTGAAGTTAGCTACAAGCTGCGCAAAACCCAATCCTCGCGCAGCTGTTACATGAGCTTCAGTCAGGATTGGGTTTATTGGGCAGCTTGTGGCTAACATCCTTCGCTAAACAGCAAATATCTATAGAGTCACAATCGTGCAAAAAAAGTGTCCGAGCCAAAACCCTGCCCGAGCTACGAGGTGGGCAGGCTTTTTAGGGTTCCGAACCCAAAGCACAGCCCGGACACTCCGCTCGTACTCACAGACAACACACATACGCACGGTCGCTACACGCGCATTTGTGTGCGGAACGTCTATGGCTGTCAGCGATAACCACAACGTGACGTAATGCCGCGTGAGTGAGACAGTTGCGTATTCAATTTGCAAAAATGAATATTAATCTAGTGCTTAAAAAAGTATATCAATTACTTAATTTTGGAAGTATTTTAGCAAAAATAAACCGATGTAATTCATTTGAAAGAAAATATCAAGAGGAAGTTATCGAATAATGTAAAATAAGTTTCTTTTAGTTATCCTTCGGGAACCATTAAAATTTCTTGTTATGTTACGTATCATTGATATTCAACCATACACAATATAAATCTTCCCTATTGCCACAGTCTAGGTAGTTTTTATTAGAAAATCCACCGGCCAGTGCAGCCCACACGCGGGTGGGGTAAGGTATTGAAAGAAGGAGCACGATTTTAGGGGGGCGGGGGGGCGGGGAGGGGGGGTAGGGGGAGGGGAGGTAGGGGGAGGGGGAGTCACCCCCCCCACTACCACCCCCCCCCGGCGAAGCGTAGTTTTTTTTTAATTAATTTTTAAAATTTATGAAATTTTAACGGTTAAACTATAGCCGCCCGGTCCCCGCGGGGAGGGGTGAAGGGAGAAGGGTTGGGGGGAGGGGGGAAGCCCCTCCCTGCAACTCCCCCCAGCCGCAGGCCCTTAGTTTTTGAGTAATATTTTTTTTAGTACTTAACCTCACTTTCGGCTATATCACAATTTTTAACCTGTTTTTTGTTTCACACCTAATCTATCAAGGCAGTTTACTTCTGGCACTTCGCCGGCCGCTGCCGCGGCACGCTCGCTTCGCTCGCTCAGCTCGTGCGTTGTTTGTCATGTTCTATCCTAACCTAACCTATTTTTTGTTTCACACCTAATCTATCAAGGCAGTTTACTTCTGGCACTTCGCCGGCCGCTGCCGCGGCACGCTCGCTTCGCTCGCTCGGCTCGTGCGTTGTTTGTCATGTTCTAGCCTAACCTAACCTATTTTTTGTTTCACACCTAATCTATCAAGGCAGTTTACTTCTGGCACTTCGCCGGCCGCTGCCGCGGCACGCTCGCTTCGCTCGCTCGGCTCGTGCGTTGTTTGTCATGTTCTAGCCTAACCTAACCTATTTTTTGTTTCACACCTAATCTATCAAGGCAGTTTACTTCTGGCACTTCGCCGGCCGCTGCCGCGGCACGCTCGCTTCGCTCGCTCGGCTCGTGCGTTGTTTGTCATGTTCTAACCTAACCTATTTTTTGTTTCACACCTAATCAATAAAATGACGTTTCATTTTGATAGACCCAACTTAAAAATGTAAGAATTTTGCTAAATATACGTTCCGTTTTACGCGTTGAGTAGTATTTTTAAAGACCCAACATGAAAAGTGTAAGAATTTTGCTAAATATACGTTTCGTTTTACGGGTTGAGAAGTAATTAGCGAAGTGTTTTGTTAACCTCTAAATCGAATTTTTCAACATTTTGTAAAATTAACTAAATATACTTCGGCGCAACTTCGGCAGCCAGAATGCATAGGAACGATTGAAAAACACCCCCGTGACTCCCCCATAGTGTCGCAATCCTTAGGTTTGTGCTCCTCGTTTTAATACCCAACCCCTTCGATGTCCGTCTGTCCGTCTGTCTGTCACCGGGATGTATCTCATGAACCATGATAGCTAGGCAGCTGAAATTTTCACAGATGATGTATTTCTATTGCCGCTATAACAATACTAAAAACAGAATAAAATAAATATTTAAGGGGGGTTCCCATACAACAAACGTGATTTTTAGGAGTTTTTTCTCGCTATTTATAACGGCAAGAGGAATGGGGCTCCCGTACGGTACGGAACCCTTCGTGCGCGATTGCGACTCGCACTTGACCGATTATTAGTTAATCGTAAAGCGATTGCAAGCCGACTACAACGCCGCGCGATGCCAAAGTGCTTGGTTACAAGCACTAATTTGGTGACATAACGTTGAGATTCGAGAAAACGGATCATTGTGAATTGTATGTTTGACGGCGCTCGGACATTTTTTTACTACTTTTACTTAGGGACTGTGGCCCTGTAGATATTTGCTCAAAGCTAACATCACAGCCGCAAATAAATTTTATTCGGCCTATATGTTCTATTCATAGCTTCCGGATTAGCATTTATATTACAAAATAATAACACGATTACTGTCACGTATTTATCCTTTATACCTACCTACAAGTAATTCTGTGCCCAAACATACGTAATAAGCGACATCAAAGACAATGGTACACATGGTAATGAGAAATCAATGACTCAAGGTTTCTACAGTGGTTATCCTTATTTATGATATATTATATGTACTTACTTTAAATAATATACCATAGTTGACTATCTTATTATGTTTGTAATAAGTATGTCATTGTGTTATGCTATGGCCACATCTGCGCCCTACGGCGAAGTTATCGTCCCTGGGGGCTCATTCATCTAATTCAAACGTAGTAATTGGTTGTTCACGATTTGAACTACTACCTGAAGCTGGGCACACACGCTGCGATGATCGCATCTATTCATCAGATCAGTCCAGCGAGGTCCTAATATAGTTGCATTGCCAGTAGGTAGTTATTGAGGAATCAAAATGACACCCCTATTTTAATCGAAAAATATTGAATTAACAAAAAAATTATTGGTATCAAAGTTGTAGAAAATCAAATTTTAAACAACTTTTGTTCCTATAACTTCTGCTGTAAAATTGAAATAACACAAGTTATTGAAGAAATGAAATGGTACAACCAACTATTTAAAAAAAATATCGATCCTACAAAAAGTTGATGGGAATTAAAGTTATAGGAAATCAAATTTTAAACAACTTTTGTTCCCATAACTTCTGCTGAAAAATGGAAATAACACAAGTTATTGAAGAAACAAAATGGTACAACCAACTATTTAAAAAAAATATCGATCCTGCAAAAAGTTGATGGGAATCAAAGTTGTAGAAAATCAAATTTTAAACAACTTTTGTTCCCATCATCTTTTTGTAGGATCGATATTTTTTTTAAATAGTTGGTTGTACCATTTCATTTCTTCAATAACTTGTGTTATTTCAATTTTTCAGCAAAGTTATCGAAACAAAAGTTGATTAAAATTTGATTTTCTACAACTTTGAAACCAATAATTTTTTTGTTAATTCAATATATTTCGATTAAAATAGGGGTGTCATTTTGATTCCTCAATAACTACCTACTGGCAATGCAACTATATTAGGACCTCGCTGGACTGATCTGATGAATAGATGCGATCATCGCAGCGTGTGTGCCCAGCTTCAGGTAGTAGTTCAAATCGTGAACAACCAATTACTACGTTTGAATTAGATGAATGAGCCCCCAGGCACGATAACTTCGCCGTAGGGCGCAGATGTGGCCATAGCATGAGACTGTAACATGTTTTTATATATGAGAATAATTATTATTATTAGGGATGTAACGATTCCGATACCGATACCACAGAAGAGAGAAGGAAATAGAAAGGCGATGTGTAGGGGGGTTTGTAGCCACGTACATGAGTTATAACTCATGTTACGCGAAATCATGACATTTACCGTCACAGTCGTTCAAGAGATTTCACAGGTAATTTTTGACCAAAAAATGCCGGTTCGCGCTATTGTAACGTGTCGAATACAGAGCAGAGACTTTAGTTTACAAAAAGGAGGAATATCCTTCTAATAGCAAGTCTTAGTTGTGGGCATTTTTAGATTTAAACGTATATCTTTTACTGCCTAGAATTTCGTTGATAGTGGTTGCAAAACTTGCAAACATTTTACTTATCGACATCGATGAATTTTGCTAAGTAAAAACAAGTCGGAATAAAAAAAATATCGATGTCAATATAATTATTTTAATTTAAAGCATTTGTAATTATAGCTTCCGTACCATTATTTAGTAAATATTTACCTTTTCTGAAGTACCTAATACAATTTTATAGTTCCAATAAAAAAAAATATGTCTAGGTATAATGGTTCCGTTTTTGTTTTAGGTATGGGATACATAATTATAAAAGATATCCATTATTATAATTATACTGACTTATAAGAGACGCTAAAATTGAATCATTCGAGAAATAGGAAGGCGCTAATAAATATCGCCGCCGTAAATGGAGTTTTGGTAGCAACAAATCCTTTACGCCACATTACATTATATTGTCTACACTATTGTACGTAATTCAGCTCATAATCAACGAAATAGCACTAACTTTCACTTATTACCACTGATAGAAACACAAGTTTTACAAATTAATGCAATACGGCGCGTTGACATGATTTTTCAGTGTTTATTCCAAAACTCCCTAAATAGTAATAAAACTGCACAATCATATCATCAGTTATACACTATATAATATATACAGTTACATTATCCATAAATTAAGCAATACGTTTAAAATCACATTATCGATAAAATAAAACTGCACAATTCACTTCGCCCATCACTAGCTAAATGCCAAAAAAAGAACTGTGATACCATATTCAATTTCGAGATTGGCCCATTGTTTTTATTTTGGCTTTGTATTTTGGTGCATTTGCCATTGTCATGTAACATTAATAAAATAAAGTGTATTTAATTACTTTAACACGGCATTTAAATTATGACCAAATTAATGTTATGGTCTTAACGTATCTTGGTGATGTGACAGAAAGCATACTACGCTCTATTTTAAAGTAAAAAAAATATCTCCGAAGCTAGTGAAAATTGCACAGTTATTGTGCAGATATTTTACAGTGGTAATACATACTTGGCGACAGCGGTTTTCATAGAAAATTTGTATGGATTTCCTTTCTAACCTAGTTCTGCTGTTCTGTGACCGATACCGATATATCGGCCGATTAATCGGCAGGACCGATATATCAGAATCGCCGATTAATTACAGCTGATATCAAGAGTTTGGGAAACGCGCGAAACGAAAAACGCACGCGTTGTGTATCATACAAAATGATTTGCGTAACAGATATCTGCTAATGCGAAAAGTAAACTTTAATTGTTGACTGTATTTTACTTTTGTATTGGTTTACTTTACCACATTGTGTAACAATTACTTTCTTAATTAGCGCTTTGAATGCTTGATAATATTCTTGATTATTTAATTATTTCATATAAATAATTTTTTTCTGAATTTTGATTTGACATTTTGGTTTTCAATATTTTCAAGGTCAAGACTCTGATAAATGATGGTACCTACTTGGTAGCTTCTTTGCATAATTAAAAAAATTATTCATTATGAATTTGTTCCTTTTTTATATTTCTACTAAGCGATATCGGTATCGGTATCGATATCGCCGATTATTTACTACAATAATCGGTATCGGTATCGTATCGGAAAAATTATGTATCGTTGCATCCCTAATTATTATGTTAGTTAAGGGGAGGAAGCCAATTTTCACTGTCTGTATTCCGCTATCACACAACAAGTATTACATTAAAAATACACTTTTTTTTAAAAACGAGGCTTTACTGAACAAATACTCGTCAAGACGAATCAAACGAGCCGAAACTCGATAGGGTTACGACGTTTCAGTACAAAGTTCCTAATACCACTTTCCAGCTCCATCATCAGACCCTGATTACCATTGAAAGACAAACTTCTCGCCAAGACCATTCTAATGAACCCAAACTCGATGAGGTTGTGTCGTTTCATTGCTAAGTTCCTTTAGCCACCTTCCAGCTCCTTCATCAATTCAGCACCATATCATCATAATATTGCATTGTCACGCGATTTACTCATGTATGCAAAATTTCAGCTCAATCGGTAACCGGCAAGTGGATCAAATTTAACTTGCAAGATTTGATTACAGACAGACAACGGGACGCGTATTTCCATTTCCGTGTTCATTAGAAGGCAGTACTGCCTCGAAACACGCACGGGTTTGTCGCGCTAACTGACTTTAAAAAATCGTGTGCAATTTAAGGCACGTGTCCTCCAATCGTGCACGGATTTGCAAGGCCATCACTTCTTCCAAACACGTGTTCAAGGCGATGCATGGAACTTAGCCACGAAGTTCGCGCGTAAACAACTTCACTCGCGTCTCGCCCGCCACTCGGCACTTACTCGTAGCATTCGTTTGTTTTTTTCCACTGTGCAGCTAATCTAATATTTAAAATATTTGATTACGGAACTATTAAAAGATAAATTGATAATAATGTGACCATTAAACAAACAAACTTTAACTTGTGATGGTGATAAATGAATATAAAATAGACTGTAGATACACATTAGAACATTTTGAGGTTATGTTTATAGAGTGTGCTTTATATTAATATGGAATTATTGAAGAATATACTTAGTGGTATTGTGAACAAGTCGTAAAATATGAAGGAGATAATGATAATTACCAATGTAAAATTCGATGCTCTTTATCTTGTGAAGGTGATTACGACATAAGGTGGGGTTATTTCATTGAAAAATTTTCGGAGGCAATGCAAACAAATTGGATTATGTTAAGACGATATTCTCAGCAGATACGATATGATTTTAGAAAAGTATTTGTTTGTCATCTTTCGGAAAGGAACAAAACCAAAGATAAAAGAAAGGTGTGACTGTATGTGTACCACCGCACCTCAGGGCAGGCGGGTGGTTATGTGGGAGTCCCGCCCATTGCTGGACGGTATACCCACCAAAACCCCAGGGTGTTCCGCCACTGCGCTATGTGTCGGGGCTACGGGCACGCTTACGCACTCCTCCGCGGCACCCGACAGCGCTGGCCCAACTCGGGCCCCACCACGGAGCTTCGGCTCCCGCCAGAATGACGATGTGCCGAACACCAGACACATCGTCATCCACCACCTGGGACCAACCGGCACTGGGCGTCAGATAGCACCCGTATCCGATAGCCCTGGTCCCGATGCAACGGGTCAATTAAAGTGGCCCCGCGCCTGCCACTACGGCTGCAGAGGATAGAGAGAACGGCCGTCGCGATACCGACACTCCTCTTCCCCCGCAGCCCCACCGCCTCCGCCAACACGTTGGCGGCACCCGTTAGGGCCGCTGGCAGGACGGATAGGCAGCGGCCTTCTCGCCGCCCGTCCATCCCGTCTCCGCCCCCGCCTCGATGGGCTCGGCCGCGGCATCGCGACAAGCACGACACCGCAGTCCACCTCAGTCGGCAAGCCGACCTACTGGCCAGCCTCCGCACAGGCTTGTCTGGGCCCAAGACCCGGAGAGGCCGGCCCCACCTCGGGTTCCTCTTCGTTCACCAGGCTGGGAAGACCTGGCTACTAAGCCCCCCCGCCACGACAAGGCGGGAACCCACTCGGGGGGGACAATTAGCCTCCTGCCAAAAATACATTGAGTACCTAATAACATTAATTGCTACGTTATATTTGTTTATGTACCTTGTGTTTTGGTCTTAGTAAAAATTTAAAATGTAAAACACAAATTCATTTCTTGAACACAAAAATACCTTCAAACACACACGGATTTGTGGCACATAATCCTTGCAAATCCGTGCACGATTGGAGGACACGTGCCTTGAATTGCACACGATTTTTTAAAGGCAGTTAGCGCGACAAACCCGTGCGTGTTTCGAGGCAGTACTGCCTTCTAATGAACACGGAAATGGAAATACGCCAACGGGACAGGTGAAACTAAATAAAAGCTTATAAAAACAAGATCGTACGTAAGAAGTAAGATACTTATCGGTATAGATCGAATCTTCTTGGCTGCAGTGAAGTTAGCTACAAGCTCCGCAAACCCCCATTTTCGCGCAGCTATTATGTGAGCATCAGTCAGAATTGGCTTTTGTGCAGCTTGTAAACGTTTTACGTAGCGTCACGTAAAATAAAAACGCTGGAGTGTCAAGCTGCGCACAAGGACATTTGACTCCTATTGCATACGTTATAAGAGTTAAATCTCCTTGCTGCAATAAAAGCTTCGTACTAGGAGATTAATATTAAGTGTGCAATAGGAGTTAAATTTCCTTGCGCAGTTGCGCAGTTTGAAGCGGCAGCGTTCTTTTTACATGACGCGACCTGTAGCGCTGTAGCTAACATCACAACCGCCAAAAAGTTTGCCCTCTGGTAAGTAAGACGATCGGTATTAAACTACCTATCATCTCCGGGCTGAGCATAAGCTGAACTCCGCATCGTATACAAGTCGGCGATGTGAAGTTAGCTACTGAAGCTTCTCAAAAGTTAGCTACAGCTGCGGTGCTCGTGTCGCCTCGTGGAGTGTGTGGCGGCACCATTAGACATACCTACATTTCCTCATGTGTTCTCATAGCTTCTACAAGGGACGTGGTTTAGGATCAATCTAGGACTTGCGGATTATGATTCGATGGCCCAGTGTGAGGCTACCGTAACTTAGCGAAATGAGTAAAAAAGAGCGCGCAATGTGTTAAAATACTCTTAAGTAAGTTAATAAATATGTTACCAGATCATTACGGGAATTTAACAGGAAATTATTTATCAATAGCTGAGATTTTATTAACATCATCATATTTATTAGGTATACGACTTCCATAATATACTTACGCTTCCCCTTGTACTTCAGGTTTATTGTACTGGTCATTTTATAGTCCGCTGCAGAACATAGGCCTACCCGCGAAGGGCAATCGTTGCCGCACCAACCACGCTGGCCCAGGATACAAACGCCATCGAATTTCTTCTACGGACGCTTGCATTATGCAGGTTGCCGCATGATGTTTTGCTTACCGAAAAGTTAGTGGTGTGTAAATCCGTGCATACATACATTAAAAAATCGGCCAAGCACGAGTCCGACTCGTGCACGAGAGGTTCCGTACCTACTGCATGGGAGCCCCTTAAATATTTATTTTAATTTCATTTTTTATTATTGAAGTGAATAAATATACAACTAACTATTCTTCGAAAATTTCTAAAACCTGTTACCATTATAAATATCAAGCAAAAAAAACGGCAATAAAAATCAGGTAAAAAAATCAGGTTTGTTGTATGGGAGCCCCCCTTAAATATTAATTTTAGTTTGGTTTTAGTATTTGTTGTTATAGCGGCAACATAATTAAATCATCTGTGAAAATTTCAGCTTTCTAGCTATAACGGTTCATGAGATACAGCCTGGTGACAGACAGACGGACAGCGGAGTCTTAGTATTAAGTCGGTAAAAAACTCAATCGGTATTCGGCGGTTTTTTAGGGTTCCGTACCCAAAGGGAAAAACGGGACCCTATTACTAAGACTTCGATGTCCGTCTGTCACCGGGCTGTATCTCATGAACCATGATAGCTAAACTATTTAAGGGGGGCTCCCATACAACAAACCTGAATTTTTAGACGTTTTTCGCTCTATATTAATAATGGCATCAGGTAGATGCTTGAAATTTTCACAGAATATTTAGTTAACTTCAATAATCAATAATAAAATTAAAATAACTTAAATATTTAAGGGGGGCTCCCATACAGTACGCAACCCTCCGTGCGCGAGTCCGACTCGTACTTGGCCGATTATTTTATTTAGGTTTAAATTTTACCACATCGTGGCTGACATTAATAGGGATGTGGTCTGGAATAGTAGTTTTGGTATATATCCATCAGCCATAGGACGTCCCTTGCTAGACATAGGCCTTCCCTATGGATCTCCAATAATACCGGTTGGAAGAGGCTTGCATCCAGCTCAATCCTGCGGTCTTAATGAGGTCATCCGTCCACATTGTGGGTGGACGTCCTACGCTGCGATTGCCGGTGCGTGGTACACGATAACTTTTCGAACCCATCGGTCATCAGTCCTCCGAGCTATGTGCCCTGCCCACTGCCATTTCAACTTGCCAATCCGCTGGGCTATGTCGGTAACTTTGGGTCTTCTACGGATCCCTTCATTTCTGGTTCGATCTCGCGGAGAGATTCCGAGCATATACTAATATCAGTAGCGTTCTGCCATTGGGTCACCATTGTTTGGCATAGAAAGGTATTTTTTTTTGTAGGTATGGAGAGCAAAACGCAAAGTTGCAAATACTTAGCTTAATATTACCTATGTTTATTATTTATTTATATCTTATCCGTGCTTGACTGGAAGTAACAATCTGGGCGATAAGGACTTCCATTGACAATATTTCTGTCATTAGTGCTGATAACGTCGTATCTAAGAAGTCGTTTGCATACAATAATGTAATGTTTACTATTGAGTACGTGCCATACTTTTATCGTAATGTAAACCTTAGTGCAAGTTTCCGCACCAAATTGAAACTTTTGCATATTTCACTGTAGATTGCTTTTGTGCTAATTTGGAAACCGACTCCAAGGTTAAAAGAAAAAAATCGATTAGACGCGTTTTCAATTGACCAAAATAATATTAACACTTTATTGCACATCATTAATTGTACGAAAGGAGGACTTAACGCTAAATAGCATTTTCTGCCAGTCAACCCTTAGTCAATATCCTTCTAATTGCTTCGTATTACTAACTACTCGAGGCCCACCCAAGGTCTATTGGGCTATATTTACCACGCTTCCCTAGTACGGGTTGACGGATTGACCAGCCATCGAATTTCTTCTACTACTTCTACTACTTTATGACAAGTCTCCTCACGTTTCAAGGTTAATTTATCGAAAAGCTAAGGCTGTATACTAAGCGCCACACAAATCGGCGGATGAGAAGTCGCAGATAACACTTCGCCGTGATTCGCTAATTATTGCGCATGCCGACGACTCGTGTCGTAGTGTTGAAAACGGGCGCGCGGAAGGAATGAGGTTGGCGGGCGGGTGTGCCCCGGCGTCTCGTCTCTCTGGCTCCCGCGCATACTTATATTTAGGCTATATACTCGGCTATTGCGCAGCGCTCTGCGCATAACTTCCCATCCGCCGATTTGTGTGGCGCTTAGTATAAAAAAAAATCTTGCATATTTTTTATAGAACTCATTGGTACAGGACAGGGTTCTTAACTCAATCTTAAAGGTATATTATAAAAATCCATTACAATTTACCTTTCTCGAAAAAAATCTGTTGTATTGAATATGAGTATGTACTTATGAGACTACTAGACCGCTACCGTTACTATTACCGACCATCACCGTCGCGTGCCATGCATGGAGCATTTCGGCACAGACAAAATATTCTCGACTATTGTTGATGTACGTTGTACGTTGGTTGGTACGTTGTAGTTGGCATAGTAGAGAGTATCGTGTTGTTTTTCGTGCCTGATAGTCCCTAACACGGTTATGATGTGACACGTTATAAGTTGGCAGAAAACCTGAACTAAAAATTAACCAAATGTAAAATTACCAATTGATTTTTGTTCACAGTTCCGTCCGCCCCGCAAAACCTGACAGCCGACTACATATCTGACGAGGAAGTCCACCTATCCTGGGCCCCTCCGCTCACTTCCACTGTCATCGACATCTCCGACACACTCCAAAACGACTTCAACCCTACACTAGCCGACGAGCCTACCAACATCATCAGCAACCTTCCTCCAGACGTCGCTAACTACAAATACTTATACAACAGCGATAGACTAAAAGACGACAATGAGTTCTCAATCTCTAAAATCATGGACCCGCACAGGAGCGCCCGAGACGCTCGCAGAAGAAAAAGACGGCACGAGAACGCTACAGACGTTAAATTTCATTCGGATTTGGAATCGGACAGGTTCGCATTCGAAGGGAAAGCTTTGAAAAAATTGATGAAAAGACAGAATACGGAAGTCATGGAGATTGCGTATGTGCTGTTCTATGAAGAAGGAAAGCCGAAGTATGGTTTCGAGGTCAATGGCGTCCAAAGGCCTTACGATGTGAGGGAGAAGAATGTTTTTGCGACGGATATGGCGATGGAGACGAATAATGTGAAAAATTTGACGTTGCATAACACTTCCGGGAAGGTTACGAAGGTCGTCGGGTTCTGGTTGAAAAACTTGAGTGAGTACTTTTTGGAACTAATTTTTTGACGTGATTAAGTCCGCGCTTGACTATCATTTCATCTGATGTACTTGTAAACTTTTATCGGTCAAGGAAGAACAAAGTGGAATGATATACTTTATAGCTTGGGTCATAGAAAGGTGCCATAGCATGCTCATTCGTAACGATTATTATTATTAGAGTATTCATGGACTGAATTTACAAATAAAGGCGTCAGGCGCCAACTTGTCTATATAAAAACAGTAATCATGTACTTAATCAGCACTTCAGACGCTAGGATTATACTCGTATGTCTTAGTTTTTTACAGTGTTATAAGCATCTAAAAAGACATATTTTTACGCAAAGCTTTGGCTAAAAAGTATAAAGAAACTAAATACTTTTTTGAAAAAAGAAAGACACACGGACGTTCAATATTTCTTACACAAGCGATTGACACCAAAAACATCAACATTTTGTTAGAATTGAAAAAAAAAATGGTAAAAAGAGTTTTCTCCCGGAACGTAAATTTTATCAAAATGTACAGAATAATCTCTTGATGTTCTACAGAAAACGCGAAAACAGTGGTCATTTCAGTGGTGGGTTATTTCTAATCAATTAGCATCTGTAGAACATCAAGAGATTATTCTGTACATTTTTGATAAAATTTACGTTCCGGGAGAAAACTCTTTTTTTAGGGTTATTTGTTCTACGACTTTTGTTATAACTAAAAAAAAACAGCTGTTCCATACATTTTGTCGCGGGTGAACGACATTTTTCTATGGAACAACAACTTTATTTTTTGAGAATTAATAAAAGTCGTAGAACAAAAGTTGTAAGTTTTGATGTACAGAATAAGCTCCCGAAAGGATGTTAATTGATTAGAAATAACCCTATATACAGGGTCATAGGTCATAAGTATCAAACGCAAAACCTTTTAAGTGCGGGTCTAGTACATCTAGACAAACAACTTCTGTAATAAGACTTTTGAAAATTCGCAAAATAAATCGCTTCTTCATACATTTTGTCGCGCGTTGACGAACTTTTTGTATGCAAAAGTTAATTTTTTCTTCGTGATTTTCTAAAAATCCTAGAACAAAAATTGTTTGTTTAGATGTACTAGACCCGCCATTAAAAGGTTTTGCGTTTAATACCTATGACCCTGTATAAAAATTGGTCTTATTTATATTAACTAGCGACCCGCCCGGCTTCGCACATGTGTAATATACATATAAACATTCCTCTTGAATCACTCTATCTATTAAAAAAACCGCGTCAAAATCCGTTGCGTAGTTTTAAAGAAATAAGCATACATAGGGACAGACAGACAGGGAAGCGACTTTGTTTTATACTATGTAGTGAAGTGGTTCCCAATGATAACAATAAGGTGCTAGCGACCCATAGTACTCCATCAATCGTTTGGTATAATCTCGTCATTATTATCATTAGCATGTCTAGCCGAAGCTGTTATTTCCGCCAACGTGATCTCAGATACAAACCCATTGATAAAATCACACAACGATCCCATTCAGCTATCGATAGCGAATACGATACTCTACTATGTTGTTTCTAGATAATGGTATAATTAACCGGTTTTCACATCCCGTTATTTGTTGAATTAGATACGGATGTGCGGTATTATACATAGTTATTATTGGCTATTTAAATGCCTAATACGGAATCTCGTATCAGCGTGTTTAATATTTATCGGGTGTTTGGCGGAAACATTTATATTTACACCTACATGGAAACAAAAAATGACTGTAACTTATGTCTATCTTCATTATGAAACGCTGGCATTTGAGACGTTGACGACCGCTCTTTTTTCTCGAAAATATGTTGGAAATGTTTCCACGGCTATATTGAACATGTATCTTCTAGGTCTTTCAGTTTACTTCTTGCTCTTATAGCTTAGCATATGGTGGACAACTTAGTGAGTACGCTGTGTGCTAGTTACAGAAATTTAACGTAAAAACTTGTTTACCATATGCTTAAATTAGAAGATTTATGTAACGTAAAGTTACAGTTATTTAGTTTTTATGAATTTGGCAACATGGTTTTTAGTTTTATTTGTCTGAATATGCTGCCATTCATAACAATTGTGCACTTATAAAATTAGCGTGATTCACGAGATTCATTGGCTAGTTCATATTACAAAAATTGGCAGAATTACTTGCAATCGTTTGACATCAATTTCATTGAGAGTATGAGAATCGCTATTTCGAATACATTCGATGTTATGCTTGAAACTTCCGTTTTAATTTCTTGTTGCCAATTTCAATAATAGTCGAATTCGAACACGTAAATCGAAATACGTACGAATTTGAAAATTCACTTAATAATGTAAATACATACAATAATTACTGCCTCGGTGGCTCAGTGATTAATGACCCTGACTTCTGGATCAAAGAGGCGTGGGTACGGTCCCCACCCAGGGTTAACATTTATGTGATGAACATAGGTGTTTGCTCTGTGTCTGGGTGTTATTTAGGTACTATCTGTATAAGTATGTATTTAAAATATGTATGTATGTAACATAACAGTCTCTGGCAGCCATATCACAAGCTTTGCTTAGTTTGGGGTCGGAGACCGTGTGTCAGATGTCCCCTAATATTTATTTAATGAGACTCAAAATACTTTATGAAAATTTTCAGAGCCATTCACACCGTACAAGATCTGGGTGCAAGCGTTCTACAATTTCTCCAACGGTCACTTCAACTCGTGGGAAGTGGGCTCGCGACTCGGGAACAAGTCTGACGCTCTCTACGTGCTCACTGACGTCAGGCCGCCCTCTGCTCCGTCTGTGCTCAACCTCACTTGTGATCAACCTAGGCGTAAGTTAAACTGTTAATCAAGGGATTGAGCCAAAGGGGGGTGATTTAGACCATTATTGTGAAAAACTTACCATGGGCAAAGAAGATAAATTAAAACTACGTATAGAACGGTCACCTGTTACCCCCCCACCCGTTTGAGTCTTCCTAACTTCCATCCCGCGTTTCACGTACCATTGTGTACTGGCCGGTGGATTTTCTAATAAAAAATACCTAGACTGTGACAACAGGGAAAACTTGTACTGTGTGTGGTTGAATATCAATGATATGTAACAAAACAAGAAATTTTAATGTTTCCATAAGGATAAATGAAAGGAATTTATTTTACATTATTTTGTAGCGTCCTCTTGATATTTTTTTTTAAATGAAGTAGATTGGTTACTTTTTACTAAAAATACTACCAAGTTAAGTAATTGATATACTTTTTTAGCACAATATTTATAATGATCACTGACAGCCATAGACGTTCCGCATAGACGTGTAACGATCGTGCGTATGTGTGTTGTCTGTGAGTAAGTAAAATGTAGGTGTCTTCAAATCCCGAGTAAATAGGTATCTTCTAGGTAAGCGTGTTACATCCTAGACCGCATATCTGCTTAACATCAGGAAGTGTGTAGTCAAACGCAAACCTATACGAAATTAAATAAAAAAGTACTGTGTAGTGTGCGTAAGACAGCAGATTTTGTATGAAAAATTGCGGAGTGTCCAGGCTGTGCTATGGGGCCAACCCGGAATTCGAGGAAAAAAAATCAGCTGTTCCATACAAAATTGCAACTCAACTCGGAATAGACAAAATGTATCAAGCCATCAGTATGCTGCTTAAATAAGCAGCATACTGATGGTTTGAATCACCCCCTTACGGCTTACCACAGGGTAAGCAGATAACAGGGTTATCTGAATTTGAATTGAATTGAAAGCACAGAATTATTTATCTATCTTCAGGTACGTTGTATCTCCAATGGCGGCAACCAGTAGATTTCAACAACTCGCTCGACCAATACGTGGTGACCTTGAGGAAGATTCCGGAACAGCAGCCGCGGACGAGGCTCACTCTGCCCACTAGCAAGAACGATATCGAGACTACTATCAGTGTGGTAAGTCGTCGTCGTCTTTTCAGACATAGGACGTCCCCTGCTGGCCATAGGCCTCCCCTAAAAATCTCCAATAAAACCGGTTGGTAGCGGCTTGCATATAGCGAGATCCTGCGGTCTTAATGTGGTCATCCGTCCACTTTGTGGGTGCACGGTCAGCTGCTTACTCTTGCCAAAGAAGATATATTATTACTACGTATAGAATAAGTCATCGTTGTCTTTTTAGCCATATGATGTCCACTGCTGGTCATATGCCTCCCCTAAAGATCTCCAATAAGACCAGTTGACAGCGGCTTGCACCTAGCGAGATCCTGCGGTCTTAATAAGGTCATTCGTCCACCTTGTGGGTCAGCTGCTTACTCTTGCCAAAAAAGATATAAAATACTACGTATAGAACGTTCACTCGTTACCCCCCCACCCGTTTGAGTCTTCCTCATTTCCACCCCACGTATCACGTACCGATCGTGTACTCTGCGCGCGGGCTGCACTGGACGGACTGGACTACCTAGACTGTGACAACAGGGAAGACTTGTACTGTGTATGGTTGAATATCAATGATACATAACAAAACAAGTAATTTTAATGTTTCCCTAAGGATAAATAAAAGGAATTTATTTTACATTGTCTGGTACTTCCTCTTGATATTTTCTTTCAAACGAAGTAGTAATTGTTATACTTTTTAAAGCACTAGATTCATATTCATTTTTGCAATTTTAATACGCAACTGTCTCACTCACGCGGCATCTCGTCGAGTCGAGATGATCGTTGACAGCCATAGACATTCCGCACACAAATACGCGTGTAGCGATCGTGCGTATGTGTAGTGTTTGTGTAAATCATAAGATTTTGTATGGAGGATTGCGGAGTGCCCGGGCTGTGCTCTTGCCTACGCAGCTACGCCAGAAAACTATTACTGTTCTGTTTTCTGGAGAGTGCTATGAATTATGTGGCGTGGGCACGTCCACCCCTGCTCCCCTCTAGACATGGTTCTAATCCAACTAGACACTAGGCATGCCATTCAACGGGTATTTCAAGCAATTCTTTGCGACACATTTACGTTTTTAAGGAAACTTAGTCTAAATTTCGCGACAAACTTTAATTGAATCGTACTGTAAAGACACTAAAGTTCAAGTAGCTTAAAAGGAAGACGGTTAAACTTAATTGCTGCCTTACTGAATACAGGAAAATTCTTAATAATCTCAATAATTAAATTCCCATAAAACTAGTGAATCAGCAGTATGTTTTTGTTTCATTTCTAGTACATTTTCCAACAAAGGTGCACGTAGTTTGTGATTTTTGTTACTGTGTTTTGTGAAACAGACAATATGTAAGACAATATTATATCATTTTTACCATTTTGGGTATTGGCCAAAGAATTGTTTGAGCTAGATGCAAAAATAAATTGATGGATTGGCAGTCAGTGCTCAAAAATGCCCAAAATAAAGGAATACAAGGTATTGTTCGTTTATAGTAAAAAAAAAAAAAAATCGGCCAAGTACGAGTAGGACTCGCGCACGCAGGGTTCCGCGTACTGTATGGGAGCGCCCCTAAAATATTTATTTTATTCTGTTTTTAGTATTTCTTGTCATAGCGGCAACAGAAACACATCATATGTGAAAATTTCAGCTTTCTAGCTATAACGGTTCATGAGATAAAGCTTGGTGACAGACAGACGGACAGTGAAGTCTTAGTAATAGGGTCCCGTTTTTACCCTTTGGGTACGGAACCCTAAAAACAATGTGCCGGCTGAAGTGAAAACTTGAACATTAACGTTGTGCATTTCTGAATATTTTGGAATGGTATCTTGCGGATCTTACGGATTTTCGATCAGGTCCTGACGCGAGTTTAACATTTTTTAGCCATCCCAAAAAGTGCACAACGCTTCAATTTTTGAAGTATTCACTTCAAAAATTTTAGAAAATTGCAGCTTAGGACCTTTTTGATGGTGGAAAATTATTCTATTATTTATGATTAAAAGTATGGGCTGAATCAAAGTTTGTGAAGTTAGCTTCAAGCTGCGCTCATCCCCTCTCCTTTCGCCTCTGACATGAATATATTGGTACTTACTGCGCAACCACTTGCCTCGTGGTCACAGACGCCATTAAGTTTGATTCAGCCTTTTAAGTGCGTAATTTATGTTTTATTATGTAATAAAACACATGATGGATGGATGGATGTTTGTTACTCTTTCACGCAAAAACTACTGAACGGATTGAGATGAAACTGCAGTAATATAGCTTATATATCAGAATAACACATAGGCTATAACTTACAATGATATTGCGTAAGTTTTCCATAATATAACGATAAGTGTTATGTAAGTAGGAAAAAATCTGCTATCTGCAAGCTATTCTAGACGGCGCTTCAAGAAATGTAAAAAAAATAATCGGCCAAGTACGAGTCGGACTCGCGCACGGAGGGTTCCGTACTGTAAGGGAGCCCCCTTGAATATTTATTTTAATTTTATAATGTATTATTGAAGAGAATATAAAACTAAGTATTCTGTGAAAATTTCAAGCATCTACCTTACCCTTATTAATATAGAGCGAAAAACGTCTAAAAATTCAGGTTTGTTGTATGGGAGCCCCCCTTAAACATTTATTTTATTTTGTTTTTAGTATTTGTTGTTATAGCGGCAACCAAAATACATCATCTGTGAAAATTTCAGCTGCCTAGCTATCATGGTTCATGAGATACAGCCCGGTGACAGACGGACAGACAGACAGACGGACAGACGGACATCGAAGTCTTAGTAATAGGGTCCCGTTTTTCCCTTTGGGTACGGAACCCTAAAAACAACTGTCGAATCGAACAACCGCTTTCAATCTCCACCTCCTTTATTAAGGGTGGTAAAGTAGAGCCTCTGGTTTGAAAGACGGAAAGTGACATAGTCTACATTTTATCCGGGATAAATAAAGGGTTCCTATGGGATAGCACAAAAATCAAAATATCATGCGGGCGGAGCCGCGGGTAAAAACTAGTTTAACCTTAAAAATAATGCATATCCTTACTAATATAATAAATCCGAAAGTGTCTTAGTTGGCTTATTGGTTTGTACATCTTTCACGCAGCAACGAAGCAACGGATTCACTTGATTTCTGGCATCGACATTGTTTGAAAAACGGAAAGTGACATAGGCTACTTATTATCCCAGAAAAATAAAATGTTCCCATGGGATACCACAAAAAATAAAATATGGGCGAAGCCGCGTGCAAAAGCAAGTATTAAGATAAGATAACTTTGTTGATATTAATATAGTCTGACCGTTTAACTGAGCCCTCGCCTGCGCGGTACAGGGGTGCGGGGGTCAGACTGTAGAACCTTATAATACAAAAAATATTAATGATTACATTAATGTTGATTATCAGGCTCGCCCGGTTTAATTTTTTTTCACATTTTTACTAATAATAATACCAGATACAGAAATAAGAATATAAGAATAAGAATATATTTATTTAGCATAATAACATTTGACAAAAACATGCACAAAAGAAGGAGATAACTTTTGGAGATAACTTTTGTTGTAATTTTACATTACATTATTTACATTATTTTACATACTTAACAAAAAAAAAACTTGTAGTCCATCTGTTTTCCAGGCGTGAAATACCAAAATAGTATTTTGTCTTTGTCTTTGCGGTACTAGTGGGCCCCGAACTAGGCTAGGCCTGTATCTCGGTGGCCCAATTTATACAGCTAGGTAAAAATGAATTTTGCGCGACTACGTGAGGACGGTAAAAGATAAAATAAGAGCATTATTTAAAACTATAAACTAAACACTAAACAAATTATCTGTTAGTTAAACCACCTATTTTTGTGCTTATAACCGTGTCAAATTTGTATGTAGGTAGATATAGGCACAGTCTGGTTTCGAGGAATGAATGGCTATGTGCATATTTAGTTAAGCAGTATGGGCTTGACTGCGTGTGCGCGATGTGTATTCGTGAGGTTGCGTGTTTGTTTACTTGTCTGTATGTATGTAGATGTGGTTACAAGTACACATGTGAAGCACCGCAATAATCGAGATCTCATTAGAGTCAAGGTTTGCAGTGCTTCGTTCTGTGAAAGTTATCAGGTTTTTCTTTTTTCATTTATGCACTTGTTGGTGTGTGTGAGTATGTGTGTGTAAGTGTGTGTGTATAGGTGTAGGGGCATTTGTGAGAATTGTACTTGCATGATAATTATGTTCGGCTACAGTCAGCGTGCATGTGCGTTATATGGATTCATGAGTACCTACCGACTTCTGTATGTCTTATTGAAGAGAGCGGACCAAACGGAAAGATGCATGTACGTACGAGTATGATAAATGTACGAGTATGCTATAGGGCACAATCGTGAACTTTAACCAACGCTTCTGTTTCTGCGTATGTTTTTGTCATAAGCCAGTTCCTGACCTTAATTTGAGCTTCTCTGAGCGTACATTTCTTAAGATCGCACGTTTTACATATAGCGTTATACGAAAAATTGTGAATATACGGGGGCAGTCGCGAAGCAAACACCGTTCTCACATCCGGAAGCCGTGTTAGATCAGGACGTGATTGTCTTCTTCGTTTATTTGACCGCATTGAAGCACTAGTATGGCATTTTGCTATTGCTTTCATTAGGAACAGCTGTCTTACGCTGAGGAGCTTGGTGTCCTGATAAAGTTGTTGAGTAGGATAGCGGCGTGGCTTTCCGATCATCACCTTCAGAACTGCGCGTTGAGCTCGTTCCAGATCAATCATCGTTGTTTTAGCTGCGCCGCCCCATACTCCTATACAGTATTGTAACAAAGATTGACACAACGCTGTATAAACTAGCTTTCTAACCTCAAAAATTGCTGCAGCTCGAAGAGTTTTCATTAGAAATATTAGCTTGCGTACTCGCTTGGAGAGCAGCTTTATATGTGGTTCAAAGTTCAGGTTTTGGTCTATGATCACTCCCAGATATTTGACAGAGGGTACCTTGTTTATGACCGGACAGAAGCAGCTGCATTCTTTGTGAGAATTCACGAGTGCGGAGCAAGAGTACCGATGTATTTTCATACGATCGACTTTAAGTTTCGAGGCGCGTGTTATGTGAAATCCTATGAAGTTAGTTTTCCTGGTATTAAATGTTAGCAAATTTTGGTCGAGCCAGTGTGAGATAACAGACATACCCTTCTCAGCTGTCGAGATAAAATTTTCCCAGGATTTCCCGTGAAACAGTGCGACCGTATCATCTGCGTAGCAGATAAGATCAGCATTCGGTATCTCTAATTTCAGGATGTCGTCAATATAGATAACAAACAGGGTAGGCGAGAGAATGCCGCCCTGTGGGACTCCAAAAGGGATGACGTGGTCATCGCTCATATGCTCACCAATTTTTACCCGTTGGCGCCTGTTGCTAAGATAGCTTTTAAACCATGCAAGAGCGTTTCCTCGTACACCAATGCGTTCTAATTTCTTAATTAGTATGGGAATTGACACTGTGTCGAACGCTTTAGCGAGATCGAGAAATACAGCTATGTTTTTATCACCTTTATCCATGTGCCGAGAAATAGTGGACGTCAACAGTTCAACTGCACCTTCGGTTGATTTTCCACGTCTGAAACCAAATTGCCGGTCGGATAATAGTTTATGTCTGTCAAGAAAATCTACCAGGCGTTTATTCACGATTTTTTCCAATATTTTAGACAATATAGGTAGTAATGAGATTGGGCGGTAGTTATCTACATTACCTTTGGATCCCCCTTTGTGTATTGGGCAGACAACGGCCGTCTTCCAGCAGTCTGGAAACTCACCCGACTCTATACTCAAATTGCATATGTGCGTTAGTGGGTCTACAATAGCGAATTTGATGTTTTTTAGTAAAGAGGGCGTGAAAGAGTCAATTCCTGGCGCGCTGTCTATTTTTAGGTCTGTAATCAGTCTATCAACTTCATAGTGGTCCGTAGGATATAGAAAGAGCGAGTCTCGTACTTGAGTATTTGATTTAGATTCATCGCATAGGATATCGACAGTGGTAGAGAGTTTGTTTAAGACACCTGAAGCCAATTTTGAGCCTGCTGTAGCAAAATGCAAGTTGCAAGCATTGACTGAATCCCGTGGAGATTGTTGGTTATTTATTAGTTCTTGGGAGTCAGATTTGGTCTTAGGTATGTCACAGACTTCTTTAATGGTTTTCCATAGTTTTTTTTGAATCGTTAACATTTTTAGATATTTGTGAGTTTTCGTAATTTGATTTTATGTTTCGTAGTAAATTATTACAAAAATTTTTGTATCTATCGTATGACGTTTTAAGAATAGTGTTTTCTGGTTGTTGTCGAACTTGAAGATGTAGATTGTCCCTATGTTTGATACATCTTATAAGTCCAGGCGTAATCCACGGTTTCAGGTTAACTCAGTTCTCACTTTGACTTCGTTGAGTGAACACAGTGTTAAATCTAAAATATTTTTCCAAACTACCCTCAAAATGGTGAAATGTCACAGTTGCGACAAAGTGTTAAACAAAAAGAATTCTGTTTTGGAATGCAGCCGATGCCAAAAAATTGTACATGCCACTACAGTATGCACCGGTTTAAGCTCCAAACAATTATCAGCACTTAGGGCCGCCGAAAATCTGGAGTGGACCTGCAGTGATTGCAACCAGAATTCCTCTCGTAGGAAGTCTTTTGTGACGCTTGCTGAAGTCGAGGAAGAAGATGACTATGATGCAAGCTCTTCAATAGAGGGTTCAGGTGACGTGAAAAAGCTGCTACAACAATTGAGGAAAGAAGTAGCCAATATTATTTCTCAAGAGATAAGGGCAGTCTCTGCCTCAATACAATACTGTAGTGAGAAGGTTGATGAATTCACTGAATCTGTAGAGGCGCTGACAATAAAAATGAGAGATCTGGAAAAAAGGCAGGTACATTTGGAAAATAAGAATAAGTTTCTTGAACTCAAAACAGAAGCACTAGAGCAAAAGAACCACGAAATCGAACAGATGTTACTAGCGGATTATGTTGAAATTTCAGGCATACCAGAAATATGTGTGTCGGACCTACCGAAGATAGTTGCAGAAATTGCCACCAAATTCAATGCGTCTAAAGAAGATATTGCCTCCGTAAAACGTCTTGCACCCCGTAAAACCGGGCCTGGATCGGTACTTGTAAAGTTATGCAGGGAATCGACTCGCCAAGCACTACTGTCTCGACGAGATATCATTGTGTTAGCCCGCGATGTAGTTTCTGACTTGTCAGGACCAGCAGCCACAGAAAAAATATATATACGTGAAGCCATGACATCTTACCATAAGAACTTGTTGTGGCAAGCTAAACAAGATCTAAAAGGCACCCATAAGTTCATCTGGTTTAGAGAGGGGAGAGTACTTGTGCGCAAGAACGAAAACGCTAAAGTCTACAAAATCAGATCGAAGTGTGATATCCAGTCGCTAGTATCGAATAATTAAGTTGTCATTCTAATATCCAGGTATCTTAATAATATTTGTAAGTAATAGGTAGTTATAATCATTATGGATTATCAAAATCATAGTAATATTAAAGAATTTATTGGTTGTGTAAATTATCACAACTTTCAACAGTTAGTACCTAAAAAATCCTCTAATATAACATTTGTGCATGTCAACATAAGATCTATGTTGAAAAACTTTTCGAAAATTGAACACCTAATTGCAGTTTCTAACTCTTCTATCGATGTTCTGATTATCACCGAACCAAATATATCAGAGAGTATCCAGTCTCTTTATAGCATACAGGGTTATACAATGCACACAGAATTACGAAAACATCGAAAAGGAGGTGGCATTATAGTCTATGTCAAAAATTTATATAAATTCACCCGACAAAAAACTACAGCAAAGCACTATGAATCACTGACCGGTATTCTTTCTTGTACAAGTTCAACTTATTCGGTAACACTGTGTGCAGTGTATAGGCCACCCAACACTAACAAAAAACTGTTTGTCTCCGAAGTTGATAAAATGCTGTCGAAGCACACTAGCACGGATTTTGTTTTTTTGGGGGACTGTAATGTCAACTTAAAACCGACGAACACAGCTGATGTATCCCTTATGAAATCATACATGGAAGTCTTGAGCGCGCACGGTCTGTCATGTGGTATTTCAGACTATACCAGAATTGAGGTTATTAATTTAAAAGATAAAACTGTAGTCACAAAAAGCTGCATTGATCATATATTTGTACGATCCCGCATGACAGACGCGTACTCTGCCGCGCTCGGCACCACACTGGCTGACCACAGAATGACTGCGCTTGCGCTGGTCGGTTATTGTAATGTACAGGCTGCTCCAGTTTATGTTAGGAGATTTAATAGTAAAAAATTGAATGACTTACTGGATAAAGTAGACTGGTCGCTTACTTTGGATATGAAATGTCCAGAAGACATTTATGAATATATTAATAAAAACTTTAAAAAATGTTATGAGCAATCGCAGTACAAGCAGGTAAGTTCATCAAAAAGAAATTCTTACAGCTGGGTTGACAAAAATATCACAAAGCTTTGCCGCCACAGAGATGAATTACTCTCAGCATGGCTAAAAGACACAGGTAATAAAGAGCTTAGAGTTAAGTACAATGAAATAAGAAACAAAACAAACAAAATGGTTCATCAAAAAAGAAATAGATATTACAAAGAACAAATAAATAAATACAAAAACGATACAAGAAAGCTTTGGCAAATAATAAATAACATATCTGGAAAAATATCAAACTCAATTGATGATGTGCTTCAAAAGGCTTTTAGCCCTGATAGTAGTAAAAAAATAGCTAATAATTTTGCTCGTGAATTCCAAAATAACGTAAAATCAATAATACCCACATGTACAGTAAAATTATTAAAGGAATCCGATTTCGTAAGGCCAGTAGACAAAACTATGTTCTTTCCAAAAGCTACCGACGCCCAAATTTCGAAAATCATAAAAAGTATTAACATTAATAAAGCCCCGGGGTCTGATGGAATCAGGGCATTAGATATTAAACGAATATCGGATCGAATAGTAAGTTCTTTAGCCCACTTGATAAATAGAAGCATAGCAACAGGGCGATACCCGAAGTTGCTAAAAACAGGTATTGTGAGACCAATCCACAAAGGAGGCTGCGTTCGGGACTATTCTAAGTATCGTCCGATAACGATTCTCCCAGTGATAGATAAAATCATTGAAAAGTATGTCTGTAAAATTGTTCAAAATTACTACAAGAGTAATAACATACTTTGCCCACATCAGTACGGATTCCAACCAAATAAAAGCACGACACAACTGTTATCTCGCTTTACGGATGATATTAATAGCTATCTAAATGACAAAAAGCACGTACTCATAGTGTCGATTGATTATAGCAAAGCATTTGACACGCTTAGGCACGATTTGTTGGTCAAAAGAATGGATGATAGTGGTGTGCGTGGAGCCGTACTGGAATGGTGCAGGGATTATCTTGATAGTCGCAGTTATAGAGTTAAAGTGGGTGATGAGTGTAGTGACGTTGTAAATGTCACGGAGGGTACAGCCCAAGGTTCGGTATTTGGTCCTACCCACTATTTAACGTATGTAAATGACCTTGGAAACGTAATCGAGCACTGCGCTCTGTTCCAGTTTGCTGACGATACTTGCCTGATTGCCGCAGACAGAGATGTCTCAGTAGCTCTAAGAAGTCTTCAATCTGATTTCACTGCCATATGCAAGTGGTCGCACGATGCTGGCTTAGTTTTGAACGCAGAGAAAACTAAATTTATTCATGTACACTCTAGTCGTAACACTAACCCGAGTAAAGAAAGCATAAATGTGATAGCTCATAGCCATGATTGCCTGCACAACAGTAATGCTTGTAACACGACAAGTTGCCGTCATATTGAACAGGTAAACAAACTCACTTACTTGGGGTTGACAATAGATGACAGGTTCAATTGGGATAAACATATAGACAAAACGTGTTCAAAACTGCGAGCGGTTATGGCAAAGTTTTATAGCATAAAGAGTCGAGTACCATTTGGTGTCCTGCTCACTATGTATAGGGCATTGGTTGAAAGTATTATTTCGTATGGGCTAAGTAGCTATGGTCGAACTTACAAAACTTACCTCGATCAAATTTATAACCTTCAATACAGGCTTCTCAAAATGATAGTTCCTCCAATAATTAAATCTAGATATTGCCACGATCCGTTAGGACTCTTTAAATTTTGTGGTGTATTGCCGGTACACAAAAAAGTTGAGTTATCATTACTAACTGAGCAGTATTTCCGGTCTGAAATCCAAATCCCGAAGTCTGGTGACAAAGTCACTAGAAGTGTCGCTAAAAACATGTTATCGGTTCCGAGGTTTAAAAATACGTACGGGAAAAGAACTTCTAATTATATCATTCCAATCTTAATAAATAAACTTCCAACCAATCTTAAAAGTAAGCTGAACCATAAAAATATTGCGTTTCATTTAAAACAATTTTATTTAAATCAATAATATTTAACGCAATTAACATAAAGTGGAGCATCCTATATATCATATTGTACATACGGCGATGAGCGTGTTCGCTGCAATAGCTGGCTAGGTAAACACTTCACGTTGAATAAAACAGGTTCTGTTCTGTACCTACGATCTACCACAGCTGTTATGAGTGAACGCGCACACCGCACTTATATTTTATTATAGTTTCTTTTTTTCCTTGATGTTCAGATATGTTGAGAATTAATAGAAAGTTAAGTTAAGACATTGTGTTAAATTATCTGCTGATGAGAACCTATTGTCAAGACAAACCAAATCTTGGTTTTTAGACAATATTTAATGTAATCACTATTGTTTTAAGTATTTGAATAAATAAAAAAAAAAAAAAAAAAAAAAGGTTATGCCTGCTGCGGCTCACCTTAAGTTTATTTGTGTGCTTCTTTACTAGGTTAGCAATCGTATTGTTCAGGATATCTGCTGCATCATTTACATTTTTTGTTAGGAATAATTGATTCCAGTCTACTGTTTTCAGTTCGTTCGCAATAGCGGCGAAGTCGGTTTTTATTTTATACCTAGTTTCTGTTTTTTTTGTGTTTTTAATCTTGTTCAGGTTGAATCCCACCATCGTAAGATTATGGTCTGTTAGAGAACAGTTGCAGACCATGGCTTGAACATTTTGATTCACGTTTATAAAGATATGGCCCAAACAGTTTTGGAGTCTAGTAGGTTGTGTAATAGCTGGAAGAAAGCCGAGTTCAGCCATGAGGCATTGGTAGCTTGAGCTGGTGCTACCGGGCTTTTCATCCAGCAAGTTTAAGTTTATGTCTCCGGCTACTATATTAATTTTGTGATCGTTTATTCCCATGAGAGTCTGCTCAAGTGATGCCATGAATTTTTGTGTATCAGTTACGGCTGGCGAGCGATAGATACCTACTATCCTAACTTGGTTTGCTACATGCACTACTAAGCAATTTGCATCGTCAAATACAGGCTCTTCAGCCTTTGAGGACCAACAGTCCCTGATATAAACCGTAACTCCACCGCATTTATTAACGACTTTTGTGGTATGAAACGCGGAATAACCCGGAATCGTCGGAATTTGCGGATCAGATTCCTTAAACCAACACTCCGAGAATACTAAAGCGTCATACTTGACGTCAAGGCGTTTTAGAGCAACAAAAAGCTGACCCGTGGAAGCTTTGTGCAGGAGAGGCCTCTTATATTGCACGATAGTATTTTGAAATCGGAGTTAGCAAGTTCAATTTTACAGTCTTCTAGTTTGCTTAGCGTTTGACACTTAATCTTAATAGTTTCATCTATATCTGCATATAGGTCCGTCTTATCCATTGTCAAAAGGAGAATAACAATGAGTGAGACAGTTGGAAGGCGAATTGGGTGTCGCGTTTTCAAGACACAGATGTGTCGTAAGCATACTGTGTTGTTTTGGCCGGTGGTATAGTTGTGTCTCCTTAAGAAGATTTAGTATAGTATACATATTAGTACGATATCGTAATATTACTATAGGGTTTACTTTGCTCGTGTACAGTGAAATGACTCATTTTCGCTGTGGTGTCAGGTAAATTTATGTCATGTGTAGTCGATGAAAAATGCATGCCCGATTTTGAATGTTTGTGTGTATTTACTGAGTATTGTGTGAGTGTGTTATTTTTAAAAAGAACGAAATTTATACACATAACCATCATTGTAATTATCATCCTCATAGACCAATCATAGTATGGGTTATAATTATTGTTTAATTGAGGCAATGGAATTTTACATTTACAATTATAAAAACAATTTAAAATTAGTATTATACTACATACAGTTTTTGATAATAGTAGCAAAGAGACGGTCCTATTGAAACCTGGCAGCTTGGATCTTTTCCAGGTCAGCATATCTGTTAATAGTAATGGCTGGTCTTCCCTCTCCTTTACGAACGAGAACCCGACCGTCGCTGACCCAGCAGAAACGAAATCCATGTTCTTTGACACGGCCTCTGGCGTTTCTATGCAACATCCGATTTGATTTAGTGAGGTGTTCATTGATATATATTTGCCTGTCTGGCCCTTGGATATTTAGATCAGCTGACGATAGATTACGGCGACTCTTGCGACTTCTAATCAGTTCATCTCTCTTTATTTTCCTTGTAAATCAAACAATAACCGGTCTAGGGAGTTTTCTTTCATTTGATTGCTGAGAAGATGGGTTGGACTTAGTTTTGGGTCCTACTCTAGTAATCCAGTCGATATCAGTCTCAGCTAGGTCCACTCCTATTTTAGCGGCAGTTACGAGAACAGTATGCACAAGGTTTTCGTTATGAGTTTCCTCTAAACCAATGATTTCAATTTCATTTCTCATAGACTTTTGTATTTCATACTCGAGCTTTTCTTCTAAGTCTGCAATAGTGTTTTGGAGGGACGGAATGAGCGCAGCACCTTCCGCGAATACTTTTATTTGATCCCCAAAACTGTCCAATTTCTCATTATATTTTTGAAGGCTTCCCATCACGAATTCTTTAAATTCGCACATTTCTTGTCGAATCAGGAGCAGTACGGAAGTAGTACTAGTGTCGTCCATACTGTTAGTATCGTTCGGGCTTGGACTCGGTGAGCTGACCGCAAGACGCTTTGAAGGTCGAGGCGTTGCAGTCGCCGCGTTGCAACCGGGGGACGCGGACACCCGTACTAGCGAATTGTCCCGTTTAGGTATTTTCGCCAGGCATTCAGGACATTGCCAGTCGCGCACTTTAGACGTGTCCGCTGACGCCAAACCGACACAAGATGTATGATATGTACCTTTACAATGCGTACAAATTATCTGGCGCAATTTGTTCGTAATTTCGAGCTTGCATCCAAGACAGTTGACTTTCATTATGTCTAAGAGAATAACAATATAAATATGGCTGCAAATTAGTGTACAGCTTGGTTAGTCTCTTATAGTGCCAGGACAGTGCGAGTGAGAAGTGTTATAAACATGCGCTTTAAGTCTCGTAGGAGTGACAGAGATGGAAGAAAAAACAGCTGATCGTCCGTTAGCTTCGTGGTGAGTCAAATTGAAATGTCAACCGATTTTGTCGTTGAACAGTGTTTTCTTTGAAGATATCTACTTATTCGTAATGCTAATTGTCGTACCTTGTTGTTAGTTTGATTAAATGCAGTGTTATCTAAAATTTTTTGCACAAAATAATATTAAATTCATTGACAAACTACCAGAAAAAATAAAGAATTGCAAAGTCAAATATTCAATGAAATCAAATAGTTACATAATAATATACAAATTAGAATTAGAAATGTTCATTCAAACATGACCCCACAGAAATACCAGGAAAAAAGGTAGGATAGCGTTGATGTATATATTATATAAGGAACTTTTTAATTAAAAAACATTTTATATTGGTTTCTTTTATTTGAAATACATTTAGTATACATTATCCTCATTGGTTAACAGCAGTATATCAGTTGTGAGTAGAAATGTGAGCTATTGACGCACTTAAGTTATTTGTGGTCAAACATACGCAATATAAATAGGAGGTTCTTAATTAAGTTGGTGAAATAAGTTTCAAAAACAACTGACACCCACAATTTATCGTATCATCCGAGCCGTAGCGTACCGTACTCATTGAATAAGTGTTGAATGAAGTGTGAATAAGCCTTCGGATGGGTGACCGTGGGTGGCATTTACAACTGAACGCTGTCGTGGTTCTCACTTCTAGTATACCAAGGCCTACTTTCAATGGTGGATTTTTTTAATTTTTTTTATTGCAATTTCGTAAACCTCCTTATGCCTAAATCTTACACAAGTGAAGTAACACATTATTTCCTAATTTACAAGCATAATGCCTTAAAACGAACCTAACTTAGAAAATGATAGAACAACTATTACTTGCAATGGTGGAATTTTCTAAAAGCGACAGAACAATTACGTACAATGATTGAAATTTATCAAATAGATAAAACAAATTACTTGCCTTTGACTGCCACAGTGACCCTGAATCTTGGTTCGTAGAGGCGTGGATTCGATACCCACCCAGGGCAAGCATTTGTAAGGAACAAATGTGTTTGCTCTGTGTCTGGATGTTATTATCTAGGCATAGGTTTTTGTGGGTATTTAAAAAAGTTTATATAGGATATCAGTCTGTGCCAGCCATATCATTAGCTTTGTTTAGTTTGGGGTCAGAGATCGTGAGTAAGATGTCCTCTAATATTTACTTATTTATGTACTTTAAATGGTTGAATTTTGTGAAATTAACAAAATATTTCTTTTCTTCCACAGGAGGTAGAGTTGTGGAACGTGACTCAATACGAAGTGAAGATCTACGCGGTCACGCAGTCCGTTTCGCGGGACGGACTACTTATCAATGGGACTGAGTCCCGTCCTGAGGTAAATTACACTATACACAACAAACTAAAACATTCACATACTCTATTACAAACTTTCAACCATAGGCATAGGTCGAATCATACAAATTAGCGGCTGTGATGTTAGCTACTAGCTGCGGATAACCCAATCCTCGCGCAGATGTTAAGTGAGCTTCAGTCAGGATCGGGCTATCCGCAGCTTGTAGCTAACATCACAGCCGCCAAGTTGTATGATTCGGCCTAAACTAAACTGTCTGTCAGTTTTAGATTTTTTTACTTAATTAACCTCTTGAAACCGTATTTACATCAAAGACTAACTAAAATGTCAAATGAAACAGATCTTCGTTTTCCTTACAAGTTGGGATCAATTTTCGTGTCAAATGAAGACACATTTTAAGTGGTGCTAGTTGGGCGGTTTTCTTCAGGGTTTTAGAACTACGAAAATCGCCTACTAGCACTAAATAGCGACTAGCTAATTGGTTTGACAGCATTTTAATTAATCTTTTTCATTTCTGATAGTAAGTGCGCCTGTGAGGGTATTGCGGCGTTTCGCCCCGCAAGCGGTTCGGCCCGCGGGACGAATCGCCCATGACTCTTTTTGAAGGCCACATTCGCCCCGCGGGGCGAAACGCCGAGAACGATGAAGGAAGAAGTGTGAACAAGGCGGTTTCTACCCGATCCGGCGCCAGGCCGGTGCCAACTAAGCTTGCTATCGAGACGGTTTTTCGCCGGAGCTACGCACGGCTTAAATCCGCGCGTGCCCCCGCTTGTCAATTATGTTAAGTTTTGGCGCTTGTTAACAAGCGGCCTTATGCCTACCCTCCTTTACTAAAACAAATTAAAGTGTAGATATTTCAGCGGGAGCTAAAAAAACATTAATATTTGTTTTTGTTCCTCAGGAGGTGTCCAGCGACAAGTGTAGCGTTCACTCTGAAGCGATGTCTCCGGGCGCGGCCGCGCGCGGCAGTACTCAAGCTTTATTGGCGATCTGCCCCATCGCGCTCGTCGCCGCGCTGATAGTCGCGCTCGTTTACTGGCGGTAACTATACAAACTTTTCGGTTATATACACCTCATTAGACTCGCAAATAATACGGCTTTCTACTGGTAATTTTCAAAATCGGTCCAGTAGATCCTGAGCTAAACTCCTACAACTTCACGACCTTTACCTCTTTCTAATATTGGTATAGATATGCCCCATCGCACTCGTCGCCGCGCTTATAGTCTCTCGTTTACTGGCGGTAACCATACAAAATTTTCGAGTATTTATAGCATAGGACACTCACAAATAATGTGGCTTTCTATTGGTAATTTGTTGGTACCCCTCCCATATTTGCATTGCGCGGGCACGCAAGATCACGACAAAGATAACTATAACATTCAAATCCAGAACAGATAATCATAATCAATTTATTCCTAAATATCTATATCTTTATACGTCAGTAAAATTATATTCTTAATAATTATTTTTTGCAAAAACCGACTTCATCCGTGTACAGAATTCGCGAATATTTCGCACGGATCGATGAAGTATTTTTCACATTATTGTTAATTTATCAAAAATGGCTTAGCCGATTTCGATAAAATTTAAATGGGACCAATTTTGAAGTATACTCTTTTCAATAAAAAAAGAATTATCGAAATCGGACCACTATGTACGTAAAGATGTTCAAATCTTGACAAAATAAATTGATCATCATCATCTTGCCCTTATCCCACTAGGTGGGGTCGGCACAGCACGTTTCCTTTCGCCACTTCACTCTATCATTCGTCATCTCATCATCAACTCCTTTCTCTCGCATGTCATCTTTCACACAATTCATCCACACTTTTTTTGGACAAAATAAATTGATGTTTCTCTAAAATTGAACTCGTGAAACCGAAACAAGTCAAATCATTGGTCTTCAGGTGGCTTAAAAATCCTGAAACTTGGAATACTAATATACTTACCACATCGTATTTCCAACCAACGAAATGCCTAGCTAAATATTTTATTTATTTTCAGTTAGTATTATTTTAACTATAAGTTTATAGTTTCTATCTACATATTAGAATATAATGAATACATTGTGTAACCTTTTTGTGGTATAATAATTCAAAGACCCTGATAATAAAATAGTCCATATGTTTTTAGATGCAGATCGCGTCTCAGCAAATGTATCAGCGCTGCGTACAACTATTTAGAAGAAGGTGGCGAGACGGCGCGCGCACCGCTCAACAAAAAACCCGGTAAGATCCCGGACCCGGATATTTAAACAATTTTTTTTACATTTCACATATCCGTTTCTATACGAATAAATTAAGAATGAAATGAAATATTCTATGGTTTTGAAACTCTTTGTACGTACGCGACGAACGCTTGTTATGTACGGATAGCGCTTATGTCGCAATAGGCATAATGACTAAAAAAACATAATTAGTCCGTCGGATAGACTATCAAAAAATATTGGACACGTATTTTTTCTTTTGTCAGTTAAACAAAAATTGATGAATACATAGCCCGTTAAAGTTCCGCGTGACGTCACAAGTGCCATACAAATGTATAGACTTCTGTAAGAGATGTGACGTCACGACCCCCACTCCCAAACTTTGACAAGGTTTATCATTGTCATTTGTTGTTTGATTGACAAAAGAAAAAATACGTGTCCAATATTTTTTTGATAATCTAACAGACTAATTGTAATAATGATTTTTTCGCGCAGTCATCATGCCTTTTGTCTTACTTATCCTGTTAAAATGTTTACAGTGGTGAGCTGTTCGCCCGTGCACGCGAGCGGCGCGGCCGGCGAGACGGAGTGCGGGAATGGAACGCGCGCCAAACCGCCGCGCATGTCCGCGCCGCAGCACCCCGCGGTGCCGCGCGGCACGTTCACCGTGCACGTGCAGGCGCTGCACGCCGACGGAGACATCGGCTTCAGGTAACTCGGTGTTTGTATAGAGACGGTACACGGACCGCGGGACTGGACCGCGCGCCAAACCGCCGCGCATGTCCGCGCCGCAGCACCCCGCGGTGCCGCGCGGCACGTTCACCGTGCACGTGCAGGCGCTGCACGCCGACGGAGACATCGGCTTCAGGTAACTCGGTGTTTGTATAGAGACGGTACACGGACCGCGGGACTGGACCGCGCGCCAAACCGCCGCGCATGTCCGCGCCGCAGCACCCCGCGGTGCCGCGCGGCACGTTCACCGTGCACGTGCAGGCGCTGCACGCCGACGGAGACATCGGCTTCAGGTAACTCGGTGTTTGTATAGAGACGGTACACGGACCGCGGGACTGGACCGCGCGCCAAACCGCCGCGCATGTCCGCGCCGCAGCACCCCGCGGTGCCGCGCGGCACGTTCACCGTGCACGTGCAGGCGCTGCACGCCGACGGAGACATCGGCTTCAGGTAACTCGGTGTTTGTATAGAGACGGTACACGGACCGCGGGACTGGACCGCGCGCCAAACCGCCGCGCATGTCCGCGCCGCAGCACCCCGCGGTGCCGCGCGGCACGTTCACCGTGCACGTGCAGGCGCTGCACGCCGACGGAGACATCGGCTTCAGGTAACTCGGTGTTTGTATAGAGACGGTATAACACGGAGTGCGGGACTGGACCGCGCGCCAAACCGCCGCGCATGTCCGCGCCGCAGCACCCCGCGGTGCCGCGCGGCACGTTCACCGTGCACGTGCAGGCGCTGCACGCCGACGGAGACATCGGCTTCAGGTAACTCGGTGTTTGTATAGAGACGGTACACGGACCGCGGGACTGGACCGCGCGCCAAACCGCCGCGCATGTCCGCGCCGCAGCACCCCGCGGTGCCGCGCGGCACGTTCACCGTGCACGTGCAGGCGCTGCACGCCGACGGAGACATCGGCTTCAGGTAACTCGGTGTTTGTATAGAGACGGTACACGGACCGCGGGACTGGACCGCGCGCCAAACCGCCGCGCATGTCCGCGCCGCAGCACCCCGCGGTGCCGCGCGGCACGTTCACCGTGCACGTGCAGGCGCTGCACGCCGACGGAGACATCGGCTTCAGGTAACTCGGTGTTTGTATAGAGACGGTATAACACGGAGTGCGGGACTGGACCGCGCGCCAAACCGCCGCGCATGTCCGCGCCGCAGCACCCCGCGGTGCCGCGCGGCACGTTCACCGTGCACGTGCAGGCGCTGCACGCCGACGGAGACATCGGCTTCAGGTAACTCGGTGTTTGTATAGAGACGGTACACGGACCGCGGGACTGGACCGCGCGCCAAACCGCCGCGCATGTCCGCGCCGCAGCACCCCGCGGTGCCGCGCGGCACGTTCACCGTGCACGTGCAGGCGCTGCACGCCGACGGAGACATCGGCTTCAGGTAACTCGGTGTTTGTATAGAGACGGTACACGGACCGCGGGACTGGACCGCGCGCCAAACCGCCGCGCATGTCCGCGCCGCAGCACCCCGCGGTGCCGCGCGGCACGTTCACCGTGCACGTGCAGGCGCTGCACGCCGACGGAGACATCGGCTTCAGGTAACTCGGTGTTTGTATAGAGACGGTACACGGACCGCGGGACTGGACCGCGCGCCAAACCGCCGCGCATGTCCGCGCCGCAGCACCCCGCGGTGCCGCGCGGCACGTTCACCGTGCACGTGCAGGCGCTGCACGCCGACGGAGACATCGGCTTCAGGTAACTCGGTGTTTGTATAGAGACGGTATAACACGGAGTGCGGGACTGGACCGCGCGCCAAACCGCCGCGCATGTCCGCGCCGCAGCACCCCGCGGTGCCGCGCGGCACGTTCACCGTGCACGTGCAGGCGCTGCACGCCGACGGAGACATCGGCTTCAGGTAACTCGGTGTTTGTATAGAGACGGTACACGGACCGCGGGACTGGACCGCGCGCCAAACCGCCGCGCATGTCCGCGCCGCAGCACCCCGCGGTGCCGCGCGGCACGTTCACCGTGCACGTGCAGGCGCTGCACGCCGACGGAGACATCGGCTTCAGGTAACTCGGTGTTTGTATAGAGACGGTACACGGACCGCGGGACTGGACCGCGCGCCAAACCGCCGCGCATGTCCGCGCCGCAGCACCCCGCGGTGCCGCGCGGCACGTTCACCGTGCACGTGCAGGCGCTGCACGCCGACGGAGACATCGGCTTCAGGTAACTCGGTGTTTGTATAGAGACGGTACACGGACCGCGGGACTGGACCGCGCGCCAAACCGCCGCGCATGTCCGCGCCGCAGCACCCCGCGGTGCCGCGCGGCACGTTCACCGTGCACGTGCAGGCGCTGCACGCCGACGGAGACATCGGCTTCAGGTAACTCGGTGTTTGTATAGAGACGGTACACGGACCGCGGGACTGGACCGCGCGCCAAACCGCCGCGCATGTCCGCGCCGCAGCACCCCGCGGTGCCGCGCGGCACGTTCACCGTGCACGTGCAGGCGCTGCACGCCGACGGAGACATCGGCTTCAGGTAACTCGGTGTTTGTATAGAGACGGTACACGGACCGCGGGACTGGACCGCGCGCCAAACCGCCGCGCATGTCCGCGCCGCAGCACCCCGCGGTGCCGCGCGGCACGTTCACCGTGCACGTGCAGGCGCTGCACGCCGACGGAGACATCGGCTTCAGGTAACTCGGTGTTTGTATAGAGACGGTACACGGACCGCGGGACTGGACCGCGCGCCAAACCGCCGCGCATGTCCGCGCCGCAGCACCCCGCGGTGCCGCGCGGCACGTTCACCGTGCACGTGCAGGCGCTGCACGCCGACGGAGACATCGGCTTCAGGTAACTCGGTGTTTGTATAGAGACGGTATAACACGGAGTGCGGGACTGGACCGCGCGCCAAACCGCCGCGCATGTCCGCGCCGCAGCACCCCGCGGTGCCGCGCGGCACGTTCACCGTGCACGTGCAGGCGCTGCACGCCGACGGAGACATCGGCTTCAGGTAACTCGGTGTTTGTATAGAGACGGTACACGGACCGCGGGACTGGACCGCGCGCCAAACCGCCGCGCATGTCCGCGCCGCAGCACCCCGCGGTGCCGCGCGGCACGTTCACCGTGCACGTGCAGGCGCTGCACGCCGACGGAGACATCGGCTTCAGGTAACTCGGTGTTTGTATAGAGACGGTACACGGACCGCGGGACTGGACCGCGCGCCAAACCGCCGCGCATGTCCGCGCCGCAGCACCCCGCGGTGCCGCGCGGCACGTTCACCGTGCACGTGCAGGCGCTGCACGCCGACGGAGACATCGGCTTCAGGTAACTCGATGTTTAGCTGATCGACGTAAAAAAGTCTTCTACTTTAAAACTGCGGTTTTAAAATCGACGACTTTTTGACGTTCCTTTTGACGCTTTCCTCTTTTTGACCGACGAACCACCGGAGGAGGTACTCAATTCAACGCATGTATATATTTTTTTGTTTTTTTTTGTTATGTGTAACCACGCATAACTTTTTTAATAGTAGTCCGATTTCAATATTTTTTTTTTGTATCGAAGATATGTACTTCGAAATTGGTCCCATTTAAATGTTATCGAAATCGGCTGAGCCGTTTTTGATAATTCATCAATAATGTGAAAATGCTACATCGATCCGTGCGAAATATTCGCGAATTCTGTACACGGGTGAAGTCGCTCATGCTATTTTTTGCGAAAAATAATTTAGTTTACTTTTTCGTTCAGAATAGCTATGTTTAGTACTATAGCGTTGTGTGAAATTGATAATTTTAGTTATATTTGAAAGAATTATTTTTTCACGCAACACTTTAGTACTGGACACGCTATTTTAAAAGAAAAGGTAAACTGCAAAAGATGAAAGTGTCAAATGGAACGTCAAAAAGTCGTCGATTTTAAAACCGCGGTTCTAAAGTTGAAGTATTATTTAGGTACGTCGATCAGGTTCTTTTGTATAGAGACGGTATAGTGACACGGAGCGCGGGACTGGACCGCGCGCCAAACCGCCACGCTTGTCTGTCGTGGTTAATTGAACATTTCTGTGCCCCATGTAGCAAAATTAAAACTTAGAAATTTGGAAGAAAATAATTTCTCTGATATATTGTATCGTTCTAGTAGGAGTAGGTTCTAGGAGAATTTTAGGCAAAAGTTGATTCGGTATTCATCGCCGCATCATCATCACGGTAACTGAGCGCTACCGTGGCTCCGATGAAACGTTAAATTGTAGGTCTCGGTTGTTTTAACCGTTTAGTCATTGCAGAGGCCTTCAGGCGGCCTAAAAACTCTGGCACCAGGGCTAGCCACCCGGCCTGTACGAACTTACTTTATCACGGTATTCAGACCGTTGATACCGATTCCAGTTTACTAATAAAAAAAGCTTAGGGCATAGTTTTATGAAAAGCTGTAAAGTCCCTGTTTGAACCTGCTTTCTTTTTGCAGCAAAGAGTACGAGATAGTGGTAGCGAAGTCGGCAGCGTTGGGCCACACCAGCCACCACAGCCATCGGCCTGAAAACAGACTCAAGAACCGATATCTCAACATCACTGCATGTAAGTGAACATTTCGATAATTTAAATAACTAAGCGAAACATTACAAGTCGTATATTTTGGTTTTGTGACTTGTCTTGACTGTAGCTATGAAAATTTGGATCAGTAACAGTATTGTTACGCAGTAGGCCGCGCGCGGTACGACGGCTAGTTGTTTACACCTAATCGCGAGATTTATGGTTTTATGACTCAGGCGGCACCGGCCTTTGTGTCGCGTCTATTGTTTGTTGGATTTTTTGTGGTGTTTTCGTAATAATTAAGAACAATAGGGTTTCTCGAACTTTACACTTGTTTACTTTGTCAGTCACAATGGCACCGAATATTCTACAGATTTCTAGAGAACCCTTATTCCGATATAAATAGGGCGATGATTTTCGTTCGTGGCAGTTATCGCGTTTTATACCGGAGCGAAAACATCTCGTGTTCAAGTGCGGTACCAGTGATTGTGAAGTGACTAGTTGTGTGAATTTCAGTGCCAGTGTGACGTGTTTGTGCAAACCAGTTGTGTCGTGTGGACTGTGATTTTGTGAAATAAAGTGCAAAGTGAACAATCGGCGTTTTAACTGATTATCCAAGAACCCATCTCGTAACAGTATGTACTGTACTAGCCTTTTTATTAGTCCACTGTAGGACGTAGGCCTACCCACGAAGGGTGATTGGGCTATATCTATCACGCTGGCCCAGTGCGGGTTGGTGGAGTCACATACGCTATTGAATTTCTTCTGTGGACGTATGCAGGTTGCCTCACGATGTTTTCTTTCACCGAAAAGCCAGTGGTGTGTAATTCCGTACATAAATTCCAATGCATTCATTGGTACGGGACTGGGATTTGAACCTACGACCTCACGTTTGTAAGGCGGGAGTCATTACCACCACGACTTTGTATCAGTTTGGTTCCAAACAATCAGACTGTTTTCATCGACCGACGTAATATTGCCGGCCAAGACATTCCGTACTAATGTTATAAATACGAAAGAAAATTGAAAGACTTTTTGAATTGGCCCTATACTTAGTAAAAGTTGTTCGTAATGATGGCAAAGAATATATAATAATACTACGTATAGAACGGCCACTCGTTACCCCCCACCCGTTTGAGTCTTCCTCACTTCCACCCCGCGCTACGTACCGCATCGTGCACTCTGCGCGCGGGCTGCACTGGCCGGTGGATTTTCTAATAAAAACTACCTAGACTGTGACAATAGGGAACACTTGTACTGTGTATGGTTGAATATCAATGATACGTAACAAAACAAGAAATTTTAATGTTTCCCTAAGGATAAATAATAGGAACTTATTTTACATTATTTGGTAACTTCCTCTTGATATTATCTTACAAAAGAAGTAGATCGGTTACTTTTTGTTAAAATGCTTCCAAATTAAGTAATTGTTATACTTTTTTAAGCACTAGATTAATGTTCATTTTTGCAAATTAAGTACGCAACTGTCTCACTCACGCGGCATGTCGTCACGTTGTGGTGATCGCTGACAGCCATAGACGTTCCGCACACAAATGCGCGTGTAGCGACCGTGCGTAAGTGTGTTGTCTGTGAGTAAGTACTGTGTAGGTGTGCGTAAGACAGCAGATTTTGTATGAAAAATCGCGGAGTGTCCGGGCTGTGATGATGGTCCTAATCACCCTCTTTTGGCTTAGTACAGGGTAAGCAGATAACCCTGTATAGTAATAGTTTTTAGGGTTCCGTACCCAAAGGGTAAAAACGGGACCCTATTAATAAGACTCCGATGTCCGTCAGTCTGTCTGTCCGTCTCCAGGCTGTATCTCATGAACCGTGATAGCTAGACAGCTGAAATTTTCACAGATTATGTATTTCTGTTGCCGCTATAACTACTAAATACTAAAAACTGAATAAAATAAATATTTAAGGGGGGCTTCCACACAACAAACGTGATTTTTAAGAGTTTTTTTGCTCGCTATTAATAATGGCAAGGGGGATGGGGTTCAGGAGGCTCCAACATGGTACGGAACCCTTCGTGCTGTTATATCCACCCTCTGCTAGTATTAGTGTGCCGTCTGCACCACCGTCAGCATTCCTAGCTGTTCGGTAGACTTTCATGGGAAAGTACTTCAGTCTCTCTCGATCCTCCAACGCGACAAGGCTGCAAAAGGACATTTTAAATCAAATCAAAATTTAATTCAAATTTAATATTCAACTTCGTTCTAGTTCAAATAAAATTCTTTTTTAAAAAGTGATTTTCTTTGGTCCGTATAACATTTGGTGGCAGCGTTAAGGGATCTCAAAAAGGTCCCCGGTCCGTCTCCAGTTTCAAAGAAAAGTGAACACAGAGAACAAAGTGAAATCTAGTTTGAACCCAGTGTGTTCCCGCTGTATCTTCGCCGTGTCTCCACTGTATTCTCGCCGTGTCTCCACTGTATTTTCTCCGTGTCTCCACTGTATCCTCGCCGTGTCTCCACCGTATTCTCGCCGTGTCTCCACTGTATCCTCGCCGTGTCTTCACTGTATCTTCGCCGTGTCTCCACTGTATCCTCACCGTGCCTTCACCGTGTCCTCGCCGTAGACCAAGACCAAGCTTACCCCAGAGAGATTCAACAACATCGCATCTGGCACCCAGAACTTTCTCCTCGTCGGGCTCCGAACTTCAGACTCCAAACTCAAAACTCTCCCGACACTCACCGTGCCAGCTCGCCGCAATCGGAATGCAGCTTATCGCAGCCGCCTACGCGTTCCTGTAAGTCTTTGGTCATTGTTATTATAAAGCTCGATTCACATTCAAACAAATACTTATTTAGAAATCTATTCGTTCAGATGACAATTTGATATTTAAATTAAGAAATTATTATGCCAAAAGCGGAAAACGATAAACTTTCTCTTACTATCCCCGAAACTCTTGTGACGTCACATAAGAGTCACTCCGCACCCATTTCCACTAAAGGTCGTATTGAAGCCGAAATTATGGACCTTAATATTCTGCTGAAATTCATTAAACCTTACGACGGCAACAGAGAAAACTTGAACTCGTTCATTACAAATTGTGACAACGCATACGAGCTCGCGAATGAACTTCAAAAGCCTGTACTATTTAAATACATGCTATGTCAATTGCAGGGCAAGGCAGAAATCGCCTGCGCAATAAAAGATTTTTCAACATGGGACCAACTCAAAGAGTTTTTAAAGTCCCAGTTTTGTGAACGCAAGCATTACGCCCATTTACTCACAGATTTGCAAGAAAGTAAACAAGGTGCACAAGAGACCGTGAACCAATTCGCTCTTAAAGTGGAAACCTGCCTCTCACAATTATTCACAGAAATCTCATTATCCCATACGAAAGTCAAGGAAGTTGCTGGCCGCACCGCAGCCATGGAGGACCTCGCCCTTCATCACTTTTTAATAGGTCTCCACCCGCGGTTATCCAACATGGTGAGATGCAGGTCGCCAAAAACATTAAACGAAGCAATAAATCTTGCTATTTCCGAGGAAAGAATCCAACAAAGCCTCTACAAGCGGCCGCAAGTAGAACACAAATTCCCAAATAATCCTAGATCTCAAGGCCAAATTTCGAAGCCAAACAATCAATCACCATCCAATACGAATCCTAACAGACCAGTCATTTCGTGCCGATACTGTAAGGCCTTAGGCCACGATATTAAAGACTGTCGCAAACGCGAGTACAATAACCGTCTCCGACAGAACGAACAACAACAACCTTCCAGTTCTGGCTATAAGCCACCACAGAGACAATTCTCCCAAATCCATTATGTTACGAGTGGCATCGCTGATAACAATGGTTACGAAAGCGAAGGTCACGACGAAGTAGACTATGATGCAATGAAAAAAAACGAATAATCGTCTCGTCCCAGTGTCGTGCGGGACTTCACCCCTTCAAAACCGACACCAAAGCTACGACCCCGTTACATGGAGGTCCTATTAACTGCAAATCTAAATCCACTGTATCCACTGTATCAGCGGTATCCACCGCACCCACTGTATCCACTGTATCCGCGGTATCCACCGCATCCACTGTATCCACTGTATCCGCGGTATCCACCGCACCCACTGTATCCACTGTATCCGCGGTATCCACCGCACCCACTGTATCCACTGTATCCGCGGTATCCACCGCATCCGCTGTATCCACTGTACCCGCGGTATCCACCGCATCCGCTGTATCCGCGGTATCCACCGCATCCGCTGTATCCACTGTATCCGCGGTATCCACCGCATCCGCTGTATCCACTGTATCCGCGGTATCCACCGCATCCGCTGTATCCACCGTATCCGCGGTATCCACCGCATCCACTGTGTCCACTGTATCCGCGGTACCCACCGCATCCACTTTATCCACTGTACCCATCGTATCAACTGTACCCACTGTACCCACTGCACCTCTCTGCAAGCAAAATCAAGTCGCTGTTTACGAAATCACGAATGATCCTACAAAAATGCTACTTCCTCATGTCCTTGTGGACTCTAACATATCCGATATCCCACTGTCTCTACTCGTAGATTCAGGATCATCCATTAGTCTAATAAAGCGATCCTGCATACAAAAACAAATAAAACTCACTAAAGAAGTGATCCATCTCAAGGGCATCGACCCGACCAAAGATTCAGTCCAAACTCTCGGGCATTTTCAATTCAAAATGCTACTCCCGAAATCTAGCCTTACACATAAATTCCATGTAACCGACGAAATCAACCTTCCCTATGACGGGATAATAGGCACAGACCTACTCAACGCCCACAGTTGCAACATCGACTACGACAATAATGTCCTACGCCTGGGGAAAATATCATTAAAACTCCACTTCTGCGACCCCACATACATCATTCCTCCTAGGACAGAGACTGTAATAGAATGCTCTGTACAAAACCCGCAAATAAAGCAGGGTCTTATTCTCGATCAAAGTCCATCAAAAAACCTATTAATTGCCAACTGTCTAGCCCGAGTGAAAGATAATAACAGAATCAATATATCTGTTATCAATACTTCAGAAGAACCTTTAACCCTAAAATCAACGCTCAACTTGAAGCTCACTCCCATTGAACCCTCTGAATTCTGCGAGACCTCGACTCATTCCATAAACAGTATCAATACCTCACCTCCAAAGGATTCACTTACTCGAACAAAGGAGGTACTTAATCAGTTACGCGTCTCTCACCTCAATAGTGAAGAAAAAGAGGTCCTTTTTCAAATATGCTCTGATTTCTCTGACATATTCCATCTCCCAGGAGAACATCTTACTTGTACCGACGCAATTAAACACGAGATAAAAACTACAACTGACGTTCCCATACATACTAAATCGTATCGATTCCCCAAAATCCATAAATACGAAGTCAAAAAACAAATGCAAGAAATGTTGAACCAAAAAATTATTGAACCTTCAGACTCTCCGTGGTCTTCCCCCATCTGGGTGGTCCCTAAAAAGCTAGATGCGTCTAATGTACAAAAATGGCGTGTCGTGATAGACTACCGGAAGTTGAATGATGTCACAATTGGCGACACTTATCCGATTCCCCAAATCACAGAAATTCTTGACCAATTAGGGAACAGTAAATATTTCTCAACCCTGGACTTAGCTTCCGGGTTCCATCAAATCCAGCTTTGTGAAGCCGATAAATCTAAAACTGCATTCAACGTCCCTGAAGGACACTTCCAGTTCACCCGAATGCCTTTTGGGCTGAAAAATGCCCCTTCAACATTCCAAAGACTGATGAATACGGCCCTCACTGGGCTACAAGGCATCCGCTGCTATGTCTATTTGGATGATGTAGTCTGCTACCCCCGTGACCTCGAACTCTTAGACTTCAGCCCTCATAATGATAACCTAGGGGTTGATTTCAACCCACTGAATCCTCCTACACCCGTTTCTAACTCTGATAACGAAGTCAATTTGCCTCAATCAGCCGAAATCAATGTGCCTCAATCCGCCGAAGTCAATTTGCCTCAATCAATCGAAATTGATGCACCTTCGACTGAAAACATCCCTTCAGTCCAAAATGATATCTCTGAATCCTTACAAATTCAACCCGACACCCCTGCGGTTTCATCACCGCTTTCCGAAAACCTTAATGACACCGATTATTCTACCTTTTTAAAGGAAACGACAAAAAACACTGACTATAATACGAATTTAAAAGAACACAACCAGTCTTTGTCGAAGACGTCATCCGAAATACTAATTGTCCCAACTTCAATAGACTTAGACGAATCGAACCCATATATCACCGAAATACTGTCAAATCTAGGAGACGCTGAGGAACTCCACGATGCTGAAAAAGAACTCTGTTCCTTTAAGTCAATTGAACTAAACAATAAAACCATTTACTTAGCTTTTACAAAAGTGCACCATTTCGATGAAAGTACCTACCAAGATATTTTCAAAACCCTGAAAGCCATCAGAAACGAAATCGTAGTTACACAAAATAAAAATGAAATTGCTATTTCGGACTTTAAAAGTCCCTTCGAAAAACTTTCATTTGCAAAGATTTACAACATGTTAATTCACCTTTTCCACAACACTAATATAACAGTTAATATTTACCATAATAACATTATATATCCCACTTTAAGCGAAATAAAGAAAATACTGCGCGAAAATCACGATATACCTATTGCAGGCCATTTAGGCTCGACCAGAATGCTAAAACGAATTCAAGAACAATTTTATTGGAAAAGCATGCGATCCGACATCGAAAATTATGTTAAGGATTGCACTCTTTGTCAACAGAACAAAGCCCTTAGAAAAATTAACAAAGCCCCGATGCAAATCACTACAACATCTACCACCCCTTTTCAGAGGGTGGCATTGGACGTGGTCGGTCCTCTGCCAGAATCTGGCTCAGCCAAATTAAAATACATTCTGACACTCCAAGACGATTTAACAAAATACTCCATCGCTTACCCAATCCGATCGATAACCGCGGAAGAAACGATGGAATGTCTAATACACTTCATATCACTATTCTCCATACCCAAAAGTATTTTGACAGACCAAGGCTCGAATTTCACTGCCGAATTATTCAAAAAAACATGTGAATTCCTCAAAATAAAACAATTGTGGAGCAGCCCTTATCATCCTCAAACCCAGGGCGCGCTTGAACGTAGCCACTCCACGCTTAAGGAATATTTGAAATCGTTCGTTGACTCCAATCAAGAAAACTGGCCCAGATACGTATATACCGCTATGCTAACATATAACACAAGCATACATTCCACTACCAACTTCAGTCCCCACGAATTGCTATTCGGTCATAAACCATACCTACCTAACTCCATTTTTGAGGAAAACTCTGACCCAACTTACCCCGATTACCTGAAAATGCTAAATCACCGCCTGAAACTATCACGAGAGAAAGCTTTAGCCAATATTGAAAAATCCAAGGAAAAATCTAAAACCTATTACGACACACATACTCGCCGTATCCAATACAAAGTAGGTGACTATGTATACTTGAAAAACCATCTTCGTCTCAGAAAAGCCTTATCGCCGATCTGGAAGGGGCCTTATAAAATCGTAAAGGTTCATAGTAACAACACCGTCACCTTGCTGATAAATAGACGGCATGTGACACATCATTTCGATGAAATCAAGCTCTCTAATAATAATCCACCCGAAAATTAATTGCTTAATTAGTTTACGTAACTCTAAATCTTTTATTTATTTATTTCAGCGCCATCGTCGGAGCGAGCGCTAATTTCATTGAACCCATTCATACGGGATCCGGATTATATTCCGAATATGTAGGAAAAATGAAAATCAAAGACGGGAACCTTAACATCTTGATTCCTGTCGATATATCTTATATACAACCTCATATAAGTAATCTTAACGTAGTTTTAAGTAACTTTAAGTTTTTATGTAGACAAACTGACGTAATGGAAGCATCTGAATGTTACGACTTGGTAGAGCCACTATCTGTACGGTACAATGATCTGGTCAAAGAATTTGAGTCGATTTCCCACCTAATAGACACCAAAATCAAACGGTCCGCTTGGATAGGCATTGGTGGTTCTATCCTAAAAACCATATTCGGAACTCTAGATGAAAATGACGCCTTGAAGTACGACCAAGCGTTAAACTCTGTACAACTCGATGAGAAAAAACTAGCTTCACTCGTTAAACAAAACGTCATATTGACGTCATCAGTAGTTAATCATTATAATCAGACTATCCATAAAATAACAATGAATGAAGCTATTTTGAACTCCGCTATCGACGAGCTCTCAGTAAATTTGAAAAACGTAACTTTTATTTCAAATGAATCATTAATAAGGAATAAATTAAATAGCATTTTGATTCGTCTCGAGACCTCATTACTAACGTTATCATTTCGCCTTGAAGACATAACAAACGCCGTGCTACTCAGTAGTAAAAACATAATACATCCTTCCATAATAACACCTATGCAGCTATACCGAGAACTCGCCGATAACCACCTACATCTCCGTGCAGGTGTTAGCTTACCTGTAAGCTTAGAATTAAGTAAAATGTTTTTAGTTTTAAGTATGTCTCGCGTAGTTTCTTATTTTTATAGCAATAAGATTATTTTTGTATTAAAAATTCCTCTAGTTAACCCAGAGGAGTATTCTGTGTATCGCAACTTACCTCTACCTATCCCATACGACATCTTAAAGCCCAACACTTATAGCGTAATTATACCCTCTAGTACCTACATAGCAATGACCAAAGACAAAGCACGTTATTGTACGTTGAGTAAAATAGACCAGTGTGAGAACGCCAACCCTGAAAACTACATCTGCGACATCCCCAAAGTGCTATCGACAAGTGAAAGTCCAAATTGTGAAAGTGAATTAATAACGCGTGTGGTGACGTCATTACCAAAACAGTGTGAAACAAAATCTATTTTCGGCTACGTAAACATTTGGACCTCCGTTGGACAAAATAAATGGGTTTATGTTCAATCAGAACCCACTAAGCTAACCATAGAATGCAGTACTTCTAATACATACAACAAAAATATTGTTCGCACGGGTATATTGACCCTGCCTACTCATTGTGTAGCATATAGTAAAAGCATCAGATTCATTCCTATGTTGGACTATGGTAATGTTAGCGTCAACATTATAAATAAAGACTTTAACATTATCAATGAATCATGCTGCACTATTGATAAGATAAGTAAGATTACGCCACATGTGTCCCCTATTAAGCTGGAAAATATAAATTTAGAAAACTTAGGGTCGAATGATAAGATATTAAATAATTTAATAGATAGTTCGGATAAAATCATCAATGAAAGTTCTTTCTTAAGCCAATATGGGACGCATTACGCGATAAATAGCATTAGTTTTATTCTTATTTTAATTGCTTTATTTGTAGCGTATAAATTGTTTAACAAATATTTTTATAAGTCTGGCCGCAGCCTTAATATTCAAAATGAAACGCAAGACTCGCGTAGAGTTTCCATTTCCACTATCTATAGTAACCCGGCGGCTGAGCCTCGTCTTAGGGTAAACTAAACATAAACTTCAGTGGCATTGCAACCCCGAAGTTTAGTCTTCTGCGGGGGGTTGTTATATCCACCCTCTGCTAGTATTAGTGTGCCGTCTGCACCACCGTCAGCATTCCTAGCTGTTCGGTAGACTTTCATGGGAAAGTACTTCAGTCTCTCTCGATCCTCCAACGCGACAAGGCTGCAAAAGGACATTTTAAATCAAATCAAAATTTAATTCAAATTTAATATTCAACTTCGTTCTAGTTCAAATAAAATTCTTTTTTAAAAAGTGATTTTCTTTGGTCCGTATAACAGTGCGCAAGTGACTCCACTTGACCAATTTTTATCCACGACTTCACACTACCCTATGCCTTACCTTACTATACCTTTGTTGCCGTCGCTATGTGACTGACAAACAACAGTTTTTTTTCATTGTCCTTAGTCATTAACCTTAGTCCCCATTTCGGTTAAGTACGCCAGTACTGGATAACCCTGTATACGACCTTAAAGGATAAAATAATGTATTATCATACAATGTAAATTAAAATAATGTAGTATATATTATATGTTTATATTATGTATTATTTAAATAATGTTGTCTCATTGACCCCTTATTCAAATGTTTGATATAATATTGCATTTGCAGACGATCACTCCCGTGTATGCGTGTCCGGGGGAGCCCGATGCGGCGCCTCCGGCTGCGTGGGCGCCGGCCGGGGGCAGCCCTGCGACTACGTCAACGCTAACTTCATAGACGGCATGCTGCCAACCCTGCAGCCGCAGGACATAGCTAGGATCAAACGGAAACTGGACCGACGGAATCGACCCCATAGGTAATAATAATAAATTCATATGTCATATTTATTAAGCTCTTCGTCTCACAACCCTCGAAGAACGACGATTGCGTGGAGACCTGATTCAGACCTTCAAGATTCTTAATGGCTTCTATAATCTTCCGGATATTTACGACATGTCTTGAAAGAAAACATGCGCGATAGCAGACGCCACAAATTTATCTTGCAGCCTACACCATCACAAGCCAACACTACACACCACATCCTATGCAATAGAGTTGTCTACAATTGGAATAGGTTGCCTGAGGATGTAATCTCAGTCTCCCCCCCGAGTGGGTTCCCGCCTTGTCGTGGCGGGGGGGCTTAGTAGCCAGGTCTCGCCAGCCTGGTGAACGAAGAGGAACCCGAGGTGGGGCCGGCCTCTCCGGGTCTTGGGCCTCGACAAGCCCGTGCGGAGGCTGGCCAGTAGGTCGCAAGTCGACTGAGGTGGACTGCGGTGTCGCGCTCGTCGCGATACCGCGGCCGAGCCCATCGAGGCGGGGGCGGCGACGGGATGGACGGGCGGCGAGTGTGCCGCTGTCTATCCGTCCTGCCAGCGGCCCTAACGGGTGCCGCCAACGTGTTGGCGGAGGCGGTGGGGCTGCAGGGGAAGAGGAGTGTCGGTATCGCGACGGCCGTTCTCCCTATCCTCTGCAGCCGTAGTGGCAGGCGCGGGGCCACTTTAATTGACCCGTTGCATCGGGACCAGGGCTGTCGGACACGGGTGCTGTCTGACGCCTAGTGCTGGTTGGTCCCAGGTGGTGGATAACGATGTGTCTGGTGTTCGGCACATCGTTATTCTGGCGGGAGCCGAAGCTCCGTGGTGGGGCCCGAGTTGGGCCAGCGCTGTCGGGTGCCGCGGAGGAGTGCGCAAGCGTGCCCGTAGCCCCGACACCAAGCGCAGTGGCGGAACACCCAGGGGTTTTGGTGGGTATACTGTCCAGTCGGCAGGACTCCCACATAACCACCCGCCTGCCCTCGAGGTGCGGTGGTATCTATAAAAGATTTCCCCTGGTAAAAAAAAAAAAAAAAAAAAAAGGATGTAATCTCAGCAAGAACTATAAACACTTTTAAGAATAGACTGGATAACGAAAGAAAAAAAACTTTGACAGATAAATACTAATTTTATTCGATTCTCCTTGATACAGGCATATCAGTAACACTGTTCGCCTGTAAACAAATAAATAAAATAAATATTTAGTGAGATGTCTGTAGAGGGGCAACCCTGCTGTTAAGTCAACGCTAGTTTTATAGATGACATGTTTCCAGCTTTGTAACGATATAACTCGGATTAGGCGGGATCTGGGCCGACCAAATCGATCCCACAGGTAACAAAATCTAAGGTAACGTAATAACAGTTAGTAATCTAAGCCTTTGCACAAAGTATTCATGTAGAATCAAAACCAAATGTTTAAAATTTGATTGTTTCCTTAAGTTTGTTGTTTTAATTATTATAGACAATCAATTATTCGGCAAAAAATGCGTAAAATTACTAATCGAAAATCTAAGTAAGTATTTATTGTTAGCTACAAACAAGTATTACATATAGGGGTAATATATATTATACGTAGTATTACATTAAAAAAAAACCTTTTTGTTTTTTAAAAACAAGCGTTTATTGAACAAGTACTCGCCAAGACTAATCAAACGAGCCGAAACTCGATGGGGTTATTTCGTTTCATTACAGCTCCGTCGCTTCCAGCTCCATCATCAAACCCTGTCTGGTTACCATTGAAAGACAAACTACTCGCCAAGACCATTCAAATGAACCAAAACTCAATGAGGTTCTGTCGTTTCATTGCTAAGTTCCTTTGGCCACCTTCCAGCTCCATCATCAGATCAGCACCATGTCATCATAATATAGCATTGTCACGCGATTTACACATGTATGCAAAATTTCAGCTCAATCGGTAACTAGGAAGAGGATCAAATTTAACTTGCAAGATTTGATTACAGAAAGACAGACAACGGGACAGGTGAAACTAAATAAAAGCTTGTAAAATAGGATAGTAGTATCCTATTACAACCAACAATAATTATACTAAGCGCCACACAAATCGGCGGATGGAAAGTTATGCACAGAACGCTGCACAAAAGCCGAAATATAGGTATGCGCGGGAGCCAGAGAGAATCACACCCGCCCGCCAACCTCATGCCTCCCGCGCGCTCCCTACGCATTGTGCACACATGCGCAATAATTAGCGAATCACGGCGAAGTGTCATCTGCGGCTAACTTCTCATCCGTAGATTTGTGTGGCGCTTAGTATACTTAGATTTTTGATTAGTAATTTTTTAGCAATATGACTCAACGTCTTTTCTAATCCCGCAGGCAAGCTTCAATAAAGCCAAGCAAACCCCCTCCGAACCTAGCGGAGGGCATAGAGTCGGCATTCCTCAACATAGAATTCTCAGGCATTGTGGAGTCGGACGAGCAGGACGGCGATAGTGATAGCGAACGGAGCGACACTGACAGCGAACTCGATGACGTTTATGTTGATATCGGTAAGTTCGGGTTTTGGTCGTTCTGTTCTCAGAAGAATTACAAGTAATAGAAGTATTGCTAAATTTTACTCAAATGAAAACTACGTAACAGCTGTCTTATTCATATCTGGTTATACAGCATACGCGAGAGTGAGTGGAACAAAAAAAAAACACAAAGTCTGTCGCATACGTCAAAATCACCAGTTAGAATGTCAAAATGGTTAAAATTTGGTTAGGTTTGGTCATTTGTTTTTTAGGGTTCCGTACCTCAAAAGGAAAAAACGGAACCCTTATAGGATCACTTTGTTGTCCGTCTGTCCGTCTGTCAAGACCCTTTTTCTCAGGAACGCGTGGAGGTATGAAGCTGAAATTTATATCAATTACTCAGGTCTACTGTCCCTTGAAGCTGTGAAAAAATCAAACTTCTAAGCCAACGCAATCAAAAGATACAGCCGTTTATGCCGCAAATTTTCGACACTTGCAAGTACTCGCAAGGGAATCAAAACCTAAAGGGTACTTCCAGTCGACCTAGAATCTTGAAATTTGGCATGAAGCAACGTTTTATAGCACACATAAAGGAAAAATTCCGAAAACCTTAAATTTTTAGTTACATTACAAAATATATATTTTTTAATAAATATAAACTTATTACTTTTTTTGTCGTAATGAACGAACTTTGTAAACCTTGCAGGTTTGTACGGAACCCTCGGTGCGCGAGTCCGACTCGCACTTGGCCGGTTTTTATTTGGAAATTTGAACCCTCTAGTTCCAGTATTATCTAGTTCCAGTAGAAGGTTCAAATCTGACCATTTTATCTTCCCACTTTTTACCTTTTTGAATTTGGACACCCGAGATAGCTCAATGCTAGTTTCTGAAACTCATCGTAATTACGTAAGTTCGGGTGTATGTGCATCCTTTTCTAACACCTTTTAATTTTCATATTTATAATGGGACAAAATGATGTATATCTCTTGCTATTTTAGTACTGTTTCTAGTACTTTGTTCTTATTCTATGGTTCTGTTAACGTTTCAGAAATGACGATGCCATCTAATTTACTGAAATCTAGCGGCCTTTCCAACTTTGTCTCAGTTTATTGAACTTTTTCTTGTAGATAACTAGGAATAATTTACCTTTTAAATAGCGAATTTTTTAAATTGTTCCAAAGGTTTCAGAGATTTTCACTCAAAAATACACTAACGAAATTGGCGCTCTCTCTTTAGCTTAGGTTCTCAGAGATAATCAGATGGTTGCTTAAAAAAAAACACATTTTGTACCGTCACCACATTTCTTCAGAGAGTGGAACTTTGTCCTAAAATATATCATTTTTTTCAGATGGCGTTCAAACTCGAGTGAAGCTAGAGTGGCTAGTATGGCGTCGACGGTACATCGCCACCCAAGGGCCCACGCCGGCCACTCTGGACGCTTTCTGGCGCATGATATGGCAACACAGGGTCCACACCATCGTCATGATCACTAATCTAGTCGAACGGGGCAGGGTGAGTACATTAATCTAGTCGAATGGGGCAGGGAGAATACACTGATTTAGTCGAATGGGGCAGGGTGAACACATTAATTCAGTCGAATGGGGTAGGATGAATACATTCAATTCAATTTCAAAAGTTCTTTATTTACACACAAATAATTTAATAAATACAATACCAGTGTTAATTCCATCCTAGTACTATAAAAACTTAACATAATGATTGTTCTGCAAACACTTGGCTTATACAAAACTTAAAACAAATATAAATATTAAAAAAAAAGGCATCTGATAGAATTAAAGAGGATAAGTAACATTTTAATTTGCTATTGCAAGCTTTTAGGAGAAGCATTACATTTAAAAAATATATTACGAAACAAGAAAAACAGCCCCCAAATGAGGGTAGGTATAAAAATAATAAGTGAAAACGCTCGAAATCGGGCGGTCCACAGCTAGCAACAGGCATAATGTACCTGCAATGTTTGTATGACGCACACAGCGCGCGGACCGCCGCCGCACGGCGCGCGCGCCACCTTCGCCCTTCGTACCGGCTGGTAATACGGGCGGAAGTGGCGCGAGCGCCGGCGACCGGCTGGCTTGTATCTATTGTAGTTGTCGATAAAAGGGAGATCAGTCTTGCGAGTTTTACATAGATTGTTGATTAATTTATTCTTACTGCCAGTATTTTTATGTATAAAGAATTTTTCTGACAGTTTGTAAATATATGCGTCAATTTTAGGCAAGCCTATTTGAAGATGTAATTTTTGGAGATTGGTACGAAAAGGGGTTTTATAAGCATACTTAAGGGCTTTATTTTGTACTACCTGAAGTTTATTGATATTGCTTTTACAAGTGCTGCTCCACATTGGACAAGCATACGTAATACATGGTCGGACCAAGGTGCAGTAAATTTGCAATTTTGTGCGACTGCTTAGGCTGGAGCGTACATTTAGTACAGGGTTGAGGGCATTGATGGCCTTAATTCCTTTGATGTGTAGTTTTGTAATATTTTCAGACCAGTTTAGTTTAGTGTCCATCAACGTTCCTAAATATTTAACAGATTTACGCCATGGAATACTAAAATCGCCAATTTTTAAAGTTCTGTTTGGGAAAGTGCGCTTCCTAGTAAACATAATTGCTTCAGTTTTCGATTCATTTATCTTCAACTTCCACATGTTAAAATAATCGATAAGTAGTTCGATAGCCAGTTGGAGGCGACTAATGACTAGATCACTGTCGGAGGAAGACGTAAAACATGCAGTATCGTCTGCGAAGCACGCTAGTTTTGTCCGAGTCTGAACAGGTATATCATTGATATAGAAGACAAATAGCACGGGTCCCAAAATCGAGCCCTGAGGTACACCTGCCGGTACGGGTTTGGGGTTAGATGAGTATTCTCCGATGTGAACCTGGAAGCTGCGATCATCACACAAATACGACTTGATGATTTTCACCAAAGAAATGGATTTCTTGAGAGTAATAAGCTTGTGGAGCAAGCCCTGATGCCAAACCGTGTCAAAAGCTTTCTCAATATCTAATAGAAACATTCCAGTCAAGTGTTTAAGATTGAGATTGTATGACACGCATTCAGCTACCCTAGCCAACTGCTGAACAGTTGAATGACCTTGGCGGAAACCAAACTGTTCATCAATCAGATCACACTCAGCAGATCTCAACAGACGTCTGGCGATTAGCTTTTCAAATAATTTGCCAAGACAGGGCAAGAGACTGATCGGGCGATAGGAAGCTGGGTCTGTAGGATCTTTGCCAGGCTTAAGTATCGCAATAACTTTGGATATTTTCCATGCAGATGGAAAGTAACTTAGCTTGAAACAAGCGTTGAATATTTTCGTTAATAATACAATGCATTTTTGTGGAATATTTCTGATGAGAGTATTAGAAATTTGGTCACAACCCGGGGCTTTACGCTAAAAAGCTCAAGCTTAAGATGCACTTTTTTACTTCTGCTGGGCGTGTCAGTAGGGAGTGATCAAATGTTGTGTCATCGTCTAAGGTCGATAGCGATTCTTCAACTATCGGAGCCTTAGCGCTGTTCCATTTATCAGTTAGAAGCATGTTATTTAAGAAACTTTTAGCTAATTCTTCGCATTGATCTTGTTGGGTTGTACGAGGGTCAAACTGAAAGTTCTTAGAACTGGCCACTTATAAACAATATAATAAAAAAATAATTCTATAATTTGAAAATAGAACTCTTTGCCAATATTACTGAGTATATACTTCATTCATTTGTCATTTGTTTTACGATTTGGCGGCAAATTGAAAATTGTCTGTGTCACGTCAACATGAATTTAACACGAGAAAATTTTCGTGCAATGATTTTTTATGACTTTCGATGTCATTTAAGTCAACAAGAAAGTTATGATAGACTACGATTGGCCTTTCACGATGAAGCCCCATCTCGTGCGACTGTTTACAACTGGTTTAATGAGTTTAAACGTGGTCGCACTAATCTCACTGATGATTTACGTGAGGGACGGCCTTCTACGGCGACGACTGAAGATAACATCTGTGTTGTGCGGCGTATGATAGAGACTGACAAAAGAGTGACCTATCAGCAGATTCGGACAAGCTTAGGCATCGGTATGAGTCAAGTGCACAAAATCCTACACGAACATTTAGCGGTCAGGAAGCTTTGCGCCCGGTGGATACCTCATAATTTGACTGAGGCTCAAAAACTCCATCGTGTGGATTGGTGCCGTAAAATGATTGAAAGATTTAACGGAGGTGACTCAAATGCTGTGTTCGTCATACTAACAGGTGACGAAAGCTGGATTTACTGTTATGATCCTGAAACCAAAAGACAATCTGCTCAGTGGGTGTTTCCTTTCGAGGAGTTGCCAACTAAAGTGAAGAGAGATCGAAGTGCGGGGAAAAAAATGGTGGCCTCGTTCTTTGGAAGGATAGGTCATTTCGCGACAATTGTGTTAGAGGATCAAAAAACAGTTTCTGCAGAATGGTACACTACCAATTGTTTGCCACTTGTCTTGGAAAAAGTTCGAGAGAAACGACCTCGCAGTAGGATCCTCCTTCACCACGACAACGCCTCATCGCACACCGCCAAGCGAACGATCGACTATTTGGCGACATCAAACGTTGAATTACTGGGTCACCCGCCGTATAGCCCCGACCTCGCGCCTTGTGATTTTTATTTATTTTCAAAAATTAAAGAAAAACTTAAAGGAAAGCGGTTTATGAATGCTGAAGAAGCGGTGGCTGCGTATCGCGATGCCATTGAAGAGACCCCTAAGGACGAGTGGGCAAAGTGCTTTTCCCAGTGGTTCCATCGCATGCAGCGGTGTATTGACGTGAATGGACAATATTTTGAAAAGATATAATAAAACTAATAACTGGCTAATGTAATCAGTTTTTGATTTTCTAAGAACTTTCAGTTTGACCCTCGTAGTTACGGAACCATCTACTTGCTTAAGCGGTGGGATAGTATTGTTGCTAGGCCGGATGGATTTTACCAAGCGCCAGAGGTCAGTATTAGGATTATCAACCCGCTTAAGTTTATGATCCCATTCTTTGTCGTTGTAGTTTTGTACAGCAATTTTGATTTCTACTTTTAATTTGTTTATTTGTTCAAGTAACACTTTACGTACTACACTATCTGATTCAACGGTGGCATATCTACGAAGTCGATTTTTAAGCCGAATCAATCGTTTGATACGACGTGGCAGCGAGAAAGTGGTCCAAGGCTTTATAGTTGTAATCGGGACGCACAAGTCTCTGCCTACTAATATCGTTTGCTGAAAGTTATTTATTAGGTCGTCAATTTCTGCAGTAGAGGCATAAGGTTTTGTAGACAAAAAAGTATTACTATTAAGATATTCTCTGAATTTGGGCCAATCTGCTTTGGCATAGTTATATTTAATAATGGGATTGCGTTGAGATTTAATATCAATTTTTACAAAAACTGGGAAGTGATTGGAAGATAAAGCTGGAATTGTAGTAATTTGGTCAAGGCAGTGAATGTTTTTTGAAATTAATATATCAGGTATGGATGGACTGTAGTCAGCACAGTAGTGAACTAGAGTAGGATCACTAGGAGCATGTATAACAAAGTCTCTATTGAGCATGTGCTCATATAGAGTTTTGCCCCGCATGTTACTTGGGCCTGGGGACCACAGAGGGTGCTTTGCATTTAAGTCACCCATAGCAACAACTAAGTGATCAGACGATAGGAGACAGTCAATATCACCTTTTCAGTTTGTGGAGATTACACAGGCTTCAGGATGTCCTCTTCGCTCTCCACTAGCGAGCATCGGTAGAGGTGTTCCTCAAGGTTCTATTTCTGGCCCGACTTTGTTTACTTTTTACAGTGCAGATATTGTTAAAGTTATTAAAAACTGTAGATATCATCTATACGCAGATGACTTGCAAATATATATTCATTTTAAGCCTGAAAACCTTGGGGACGCACTAGACGATTTAAATAAAGATCTCAGCAATATAGTAGAATGGTCGGATGCAAACTGCCTTTTGCTGAATCCTTTGAAAACCAAATAAATGGTGTTGGGAAGTAGGCATCAGTTGGCGTCTCTTCCGTTCGATATTAATCTCTCTCCGTCTCTTCCGTTCGATATTAATCTGTCGCTTATGGGTCAGACAGTACAGCGGGTGTACGAGGCACGTAACCTGGGGCTAAGCATCGATGACGCGTTAAGATTTGAAGGCCATGTTGCGGAAGCCGTTTGTAATTGTTTTTTTCGTCTAAAAACTCTGTACAGGCTAAGGCCGTACTTACGAGAAGAATTACGTGTTCAGCTAGTCGAGAGTCTTGTTTTATCTAAACTAAATTATGCTGACACTGTTTACGGTCCTCGACTACTTGGTCGAACGCAGCGTCTAGTTCAACGTGTGCAAAACGCATGTGCGAGGTTCTGTTTCAATATTCCGCCCAGGTCGCACGTCACGCCTTTTCTAAACAATAATTACCTGTTGAAAATGAAATCTCGCCGGAAATTGCATCTCGCTTGCCTCCTTTTCGGTATTATTAACTACGGAAATCCTTCGTACCTCAGGGAGAAAGTGAAGTGGGTTTCTGATAGCAGGCACCACTACCGCAGATTGTGTGCCCAGCAGTTGGCCATGCCGCCTTGTCGCACTGTAAATTTCAGGGGAAGCTTTCGTTATGCGGCGGCTAAATGCTGGAACAACCTGCCGCCTCCTATCAGGGAGCTGAAGAATCTTTACTCATTCCGTTCGAAATTGAAGCACCATCTTTTATCCAAACAAATTCAGCACGGATTGATAGTCTACGACCATTCCTTTATATGACTCCGTCTGTTGTCCATTTTCTAGCCAATATTTTTTTTTTTTTTTTTTTTTGCTAGCATTTATTTATGTGTTGTTCTTCATTTAGTTTTTTGTGTTGTTTTAAAGTGATATGTAAAATGTATTGATTTTATTTATTATTTTATTTATTTATCGCAATGTTATTGTTTGTAAACTTGGACTATTTGACTTCTGCACTTTGTTTTTGCATTGTTTTTTAAGCACTTTTTACTTCTATAATTATATTATTATATATTTTTATGTCACACTGTACCCTCTAACAAAAGGGTTCACCTGAAAACCAGCGCTGAGTGCTCGGTGTCAACCAGCACTCAGCATTAATGCTGAGGTGAGCCCTTTTCGACATTTCTATGTTTACTATTCTTAGTCATATTTCATCTGTAATGTCGAATAAACTTTTTTCATTTCATTTCATTCATTTCACCTGTGATGAGTGGGAGATTTGGGGATTGGTAGGTAGAATAGATATTAATATCGTTGTTACTAAGCTTTACAGAGATGCCAATTGCTTCAAGGTTTTGAGTAGGTGGAATAGGAAGTTGGTTATGAGACAAATCTGATCTAACAAAGATAGCAACACCTTGGCCGAAACCATTATGATGCTTATCCAAGCGATAGCACGCGTAACCTGGTATTTTGAGGGAAAGACGACTTGTTAATCGGGTTTCGCAGAGCGAAAGCGATGAATACATTAATCCAGTCGAATGGGGCAGGATGAATACATTAATCAAGTCGAATGGGGCAGGGTGAATACATTAATCCAGTCGAATGGGGCAGGGTGAATACATTAATCCAGTAGAATGGGGCAGGGTGAATACATTAATCCAGTCGAATGGGGCAGCGTGAATACATTAATCCAGTCGAATGGGGCAGGGTGAATACATTAATCCAGTCGAATGGGGCAGGGTGAATACATTAATCCAGTCGAATGGGGCAGGGTGAATACATTAATCCAGTCGAATGGGGCAGGGTGAGTACATTAATCCAGTCGAATGGGGCAGGGTGAGTATTTTAATCTATTCGAACGGGGCAGGGTGACTAAATCAATGTAGTCAAACTAGCTTTTTACAAGAGGATTGTTGTTTCTTAGCATTTTGTATATGTGAATTTATTAAGTCATGATTCAGATTCAAATTCAGTATTCAGTAGCGGGCCTAATTTGCATGTAAATATTAGCAAATAGCTCAATCTGAGCTGCTAATACTCGTAGAATAGATCGATGATACCGATGTATACATTACGATGTCTTACAATATATGTTGTTGTGTTCCAGCGCAAGTGCGACATGTACTGGCCGGGCGGCGGGCGCGGCAGTAGCAGCTCGCACGGCGGCGTGCACGTGACGCTGCTGCACGAGGACGTGCGCGCCGCGTACACCGTGCGACACATGCGCGTGCGCAACACGCACCAACACGCGGTCAGTATACCCGCGCCCAGTATATACAGCGGACGGTGCGACATGTACTGGCCGGCAGCAGCAGCTCGCACGGCGGCGTGCACGTGACGCTGCTGCACGAGGACGTGCGCGCCGCGTACACCGTGCGACACATGCGCGTGCGCAACACGCACCAACACGCGGTCAGTATACCCGCGCCCAGTGTATACAGCGGACGGTGCGACATGTACTGGCCGGCAGCAGCAGCTCGCACGGCAACGTGCACGTGACGCTGCTGCACGAGGACGTGCGCGCCGCGTACACCGTGCGACACATGCGCGTGCGCAACACGCACCAACACGCGGTCAGTATACCCGCGCCCAGTGTATACAGCGGACGGTGCGACATGTACTGGCCGGCAGCAGCAGCTCGCACGGCAACGTGCACGTGACGCTGCTGCACGAGGACGTGCGCGCCGCGTACACCGTGCGACACATGCGCGTGCGCAACACGCACCAACACGCGGGCAGTATACCCGCGCCCAGTATATACAGCGGACGGTGCGACATGTACTGGCCGGGCGGCGGGCGCGGCAGCAGCAGCTCGCACGGCGGCGTGCACGTGACGCTGCTGCACGAGGACGTGCGCGCCGCGTACACCGTGCGACACATGCGCGTGCGCAACACGCACCAACACGCGGTCAGTATACCCGCGCCCAGTATATACAGCGGACGGTGCGACATGTACTGGCCGGGCGGCGGGCGCGGCAGCAGCAGCTCGCACGGCGGCGTGCACGTGACGCTGCTGCACGAGGACGTGCGCGCCGCGTACACCGTGCGACACATGCGCGTGCGCAACACGCACCAACACGCGGGCAGTATACCCGCGCCCAGTATATACAGCGGACGGTGCGACATGTACTGGCCGGGCGGCGGGCGCGGCAGCAGCAGCTCGCACGGCGGCGTGCACGTGACGCTGCTGCACGAGGACGTGCGCGCCGCGTACACCGTGCGACACATGCGCGTGCGCAACACGCACCAACACGCGGTCAGTATACCCGCGCCCAGTATATACAGCGGACGGTGCGACATGTACTGGCCGGCAGCAGCAGCTCGCACGGCAACGTGCACGTGACGCTGCTGCACGAGGACGTGCGCGCCGCGTACACCGTGCGACACATGCGCGTGCGCAAAACGCACCAACACGCGGGCAGTATACCCGCGCCCAGTATATACAGCGGACGGTGCGACATGTACTGGCCGGGCGGCGGGCGCGGCAGCAGCAGCTCGCACGGCGGCGTGCACGTGACGCTGCTGCACGAGGACGTGCGCGCCGCGTACACCGTGCGACACATGCGCGTGCGCAACACGCACCAACACGCGGTCAGTATACCCGCGCCCAGTATATACAGCGGACGGTGCGACATGTACTGGCCGGCAGCAGCAGCTCGCACGGCAACGTGCACGTGACGCTGCTGCACGAGGACGTGCGCGCCGCGTACACCGTGCGACACATGCGCGTGCGCAACACGCACCAACACGCGGTCAGTATACCCGCGCCCAGTATATACAGCGGACGGTGCGACATGTACTGGCCGGGCGGCGGGCGCGGCAGCAGCAGCTCGCACGGCGGCGTGCACGTGACGCTGCTGCACGAGGACGTGCGCGCCGCGTACACCGTGCGACACATGCGCGTGCGCAACACGCACCAACACGCGGTCAGTATACCCGCGCCCAGTATATACAGCGGACGGTGTGACATGTACTGGCCGGCAGCAGCAGCTCGCACGGCAACGTGCACGTGACGCTGCTGCACGAGGACGTGCGCGCCGCGTACACCGTGCGACACATGCGCGTGCGCAACACGCACCAACACGCGGTCAGTATACCCGCGCCCAGTATATACAGCGGACGGTGCGACATGTACTGGCCGGGCGGCGGGCGCGGCAGCAGCAGCTCGCACGGCGGCGTGCACGTGACGCTGCTGCACGAGGACGTGCGCGCCGCGTACACCGTGCGACACATGCGCGTGCGCAACACGCACCAACACGCGGTCAGTATACCCGCGCCCAGTATATACAGCGGACGGTGCGACATGTACTGGCCGGGCGGCGGGCGCGGCAGCAGCAGCTCGCACGGCGGCGTGCACGTGACGCTGCTGCACGAGGACGTGCGCGCCGCGTACACCGTGCGACACATGCGCGTGCGCAACACGCACCAACACGCGGTCAGTATACCCGCGCCCAGTATATACAGCGGACGGTGCGACATGTACTGGCCGGGCGGCGGGCGCGGCAGCAGCAGCTCGCACGGCGGCGTGCACGTGACGCTGCTGCACGAGGACGTGCGCGCCGCGTACACCGTGCGACACATGCGCGTGCGCAACACGCACCAACACGCGGTCAGTATACCCGCGCCCAGTATATACAGCGGACGGTGCGACATGTACTGGCCGGCAGCAGCAGCTCGCACGGCAACGTGCACGTGACGCTGCTGCACGAGGACGTGCGCGCCGCGTACACCGTGCGACACATGCGCGTGCGCAACACGCACCAACACGCGGTCAGTTTACCCGCGCCCAGTATATACAGCGGACGGTGCGACATGTACTGGCCGGCAGCAGCAGCTCGCACGGCGGCGTGCACGTGACGCTGCTGCACGAGGACGTGCGCGCCGCGTACACCGTGCGACACATGCGCGTGCGCAACACGCACCAACACGCGGTCAGTATACCCGCGCCCAGTATATACAGCGGACGGTGCGACATGTACTGGCCGGCAGCAGCAGCTCGCACGGCGGCGTGCACGTGACGCTGCTGCACGAGGACGTGCGCGCCGCGTACACCGTGCGACACATGCGCGTGCGCAACACGCACCAACACGCGGTCAGTTTACCCGCGCCCAGTATATACAGCGGACGGTGCGACATGTACTGGCCGGCAGCAGCAGCTCGCACGGCGGCGTGCACGTGACGCTGCTGCACGAGGACGTGCGCGCCGCGTACACCGTGCGACACATGCGCGTGCGCAACACGCACCAACACGCGGTCAGTATACCCGCGCCCAGTATATACAGCGGACGGTGCGACATGTACTGGCCGGCAGCAGCAGCTCGCACGGCAACGTGCACGTGACGCTGCTGCACGAGGACGTGCGCGCCGCGTACACCGTGCGACACATGCGCGTGCGCAACACGCACCAACACGCGGTCAGTATACCCGCGCCCAGTATATACAGCGGACGGTGCGACATGTACTGGCCGAATCATACAACTTAACGGCAGTAATGTTAGCTACAAGCTGCGGATAGCCTAATACTGACTGAAGCTCACTTAACACAGCTACGTGAAGATATCCGCAGCTTGTAGCTAACATCACAGCCGACAAGTTATATAATTCGGCCTATACCCCGGTGTCCCTCGAGAATACTTCAGCACACAGCAGCGCACTCCCTACGTCTCCAGTCCAGCAGTCCCGTGATAAACTCTTTACTTCGTTGTAAACAGGCCATAATCACGTCGAAAATACTTGAGACAGCTGCTATGCTTTATACGTATATTTTCAGTCTGTGTAAAGCAAAAAAGATGTAACTCGATACCTTAGGCTGCAAAAAATTCAACTAAAAATGTATTGTGACAATGTCATGAACAGGGCCGTGTGTTGTACGTGAATACGTTTCCATCCATCCATCCATCAGCCGTAAGACGTCCACTGCTGGACATAGGCCTCCCCTATGGATTTCCAATAAGACCGGTTGGAAGCGGCCTGCATCCAGCGCGTTCCTGCGATTTTTATTATATGACGATATAATAAAAATCGGTCCACCTAGTCGGTGGACGTCCTACGCTGCGCTTGCTGGTCCGTGGTCTCCATTCGAGAACTTTACTGCCCCATCGGCCATCCGTTCTCCGAACTATGTGCCCTGCCCATTGCCACTTTAATTTGCTAATCCGCTGGATTATGTCGGTAACTTTGGTTCGTCTGCGGATCTCCTCATTTCTGATTCGATCGCGCAGAGAGACGCCGAGCATAGCCCTCTCCATAGCACGTTGAGCTATCCTGAGCTTATTCATAAGGCCCACAGTAAAAGACCACGTTTCAGTTCCATATGTCATCACTGGCAACACACAACTATCGAAAACTCTCGTCTTGAGGCACTGAGGTATATCGGATGAAAAGACGTCACGCAATTTTCCGAAGGCTGCCCAACCAAGTTGAATTCGACGATTGACCTCTTTCTTGAAGTTGGACTTACCTAGCTGGACTACTTGTCCTAGGTAGACATACGAGTCAACAACTTCAAGAACCGAGCTCTGAACAGATATTGGGGTGGGTACGACATGGGCATTACACATGACTTTTGTTTTATCCATGTTCATTTTAAGACCCACCTGTTGAGAAACTCGATTGAGGCCTTCGAGCATCGTGCTGAGCTCTTCCATCGATTTCGCCATGACCACGATATCGTCGGCAAACCGAAGGTGAGTGATGTATTCGCCATTGATGTTGATGCCAAATCCTTTCCATTCCAGGAGCTTAAAGGCGTTCTCCAAAGTGGCAGTAAACAGTTTCGGAGATATCACATCTCCCTGTCTGACGCCTCTTTTCAAAGGGATCGCCTTCGAGCTCTCTTCCTGTACTCGGACCGACATAGTGGCGTTATTATACAAACACTTCAACACTTCGATATACCGATAGTCAATACGGCATCGCTGAAGAGACTCAAGCACAGCCCATGTCTCGACCGAATCAAAGGCTTTCTCATAGTCCACAAACGCTAAGCAGAGTGGCAAGTTATACTCTTCGGTCTTCTGTATAACTTGCCGCAGCGTGTGGATGTGGTCCATGGTGCTAAAGCCCTTTCGGAAGCCGGCTTGTTCGGAAGGCTGGAAGTCATCAAGCCTGCGCTCGAGACGATTCGTAATGACTCTTGAAAACAGCTTATAAACATGGCTCAGAAGCGAGATGGGTCTGTAATTCTTCAATAAGGTGTTGTCACCTTTTTTAAAGAATAGCACCACCACGCTTCTGTTCCATGCTTCCGGCGTTATGCCCTCGAGGACGACGGTGTTGAAAAGCTTCTGAAGGACTTTAAGTACCGGTTTACCACCCGCTTTCAGAAGCTCTGAAGTGATTCCGTCATCACCCGGTGCCTTGTTGTTCTTAAGCTGATTCAAGGCCATTCTAATCTCGTACAAGCTGATGTCCGGGATGTCTTCGGTGAAGTGTCGAGTCAGCTTGGCTCTCGGGTCTTTAGCCGTGCTATCAACAGGCTTAGCTACCGAAGCGTATAACTGTCCATAGAACCCTTTGATCTCCTCCAATACCTCTGCCTTGGTCGACGTCATACTGCCGTCTTCTCTCTTCAGCTTTGTCAGCTGGCTTTGCCCAATAGACAAATTCCTTGCAAACACTTTGGAGCCTTTGTTTCGCTCGATAGTCTCTTTAATTTCTTTGGTTTTAAAGAGACGTATATCACGCCGCAAGTATTTAGAAATTTGTCTATTAAGCTGCCTATATGACGCAGCGTCCCTAGTAGACTGCAGTCTTAACAAACGTCGTTCAGCCATGAGGTCTGAAGTGTTATCGGATAGTTTCTGGGTTTTATTTGAACGGCGTGGTCTAAAAAATTTAGAACCCGCCGTCTGGACAGTTTCTACGAGCCTGTTATTGATCTCATCCACCGACGCAAAATTCTCTAGGCAAGCAAAACTATTTGAGAGCTCTAGCTGAAAGTTCTCGGGGTTTTGGATGTGGGCGAGAGTAGGCCGGAGCGTAGACTTCATCAGACGGGACCTTTCAAGTCTAACGTTCACATTCAATGTGCCTCTTATCAATCTGTGATCACCACCGGTTTTCACCCTGTTGATCACGGAGACATCATCGAATATTCGTCTCTTGTTGGTCATAATGAAGTCTATCTCATTTCTCGTGGAACCATCGGGACTTATCCAGGTCCATTTCCTATGAGGCGGCTTCTGGAAGAAAGAGTTCATCATAAAGAGTTCCTCTCTCTCCAGAAATTCAGCCAGCCTCTGTCCTCTTGAGTTCCGTTGCCCGTACCCAAATTGCCCCACTTTCAGCTCATCATCAATTCTCTTGCCTATCTTTGCGTTAAAATCCCCCATAACAACAGTAAAGTGGGTCTCAGACATATGTATGGCCCGACTTATGTCCTCATACATAGTCTCCACTTCATCATCTGGGTGTGCCGAGGTCGGTGCGTAAACCTGAATGACCTTCAGCGAATATCTTTTGGATATTCTGAGTATTAGGTATACCACCCTGCTCGAAACACTGTCGATGGTTACGATGTTGTTAGTGAGGGACCTGTGGACGAGAAACCCGACACCACCTTGGGACTTTTGGTCGCCTTCCCGGTAGTAGAATAAGTTGCCCGATTTCAGAGTTATTGTGTCCTCACCCTCTCTTCGGACTTCAGATAACCCCAAAATATCCCAGCGCAACCTACTCATCTCCTCTTCCAGCTCATCAATCTTTTCATCCGTCCTCAAAGTGCGTATATTGTGTGTCACCAGGGCCAGTTTCCGTTGGGGGTGGTAGCGGGGCGTCTGCCGGAGATTCTTCGCACCCTGTGCCATTTAGGCTACGCCAAATTAAGATGGTTATACCGCCATCAATCGGTTCCGTAGTACCTCAGTCGGCTTTTACGACACCTGGTACAAGAGGGGGGTGCTATTCTACTCTGCCGGCACCCCACGGCACGGAATACGTTTACGTAAGCAAAATTACTTCAAAATGGCGAGGATTTCCCCCTCCACTCCCCGCGATGTGTCACAGTCCTCACTTAGCGTAATGGATTCATACTTTCACAAAGCCACAAGATGACCAACCCAATTCCACCAAGCCAAGAGATGGCCAACGATGGCCATACCAATGGCTAACGAAGGTGCTGAGAGAAGCCGCCCGTCCTCGCGGACTGGGAAGGGTACTCGCACCTTCCAAACATTGCCCCTCGGCCCTTAGTTGGCCGAGGCGTCCAGCCGCCAAAAAGAGAATCAATCTCGAGTTGGCATCTTCACTCCCGCCAAACACGGGGGGAGAAGAACCCGGATGATGAATTCATACTTCTTAGATCTTCCAGCTATCCCACGGTGTAATTAAATTTAGGATGGAGATGATAGATCTGAAGCTGCAACACCAAACTGTATCCCCTGATTTTGTTACCATTCATTTTTTGACTTGCGTGCAATTTTAAAGACGTATTGACTTCAAAAAGTTTATCCAGTAATGTAACCCGTATCGTTCCAACAGGCGAGTTCTCCAACCAGCACGGAAAGTTCAGACAGCCCGCTCGGCAGACTAGTGGTGCAGTACCACTACACCGTGTGGCCCGACCACGGCACCCCGAGACACCCACTAGCGGTCCTACCGTTCGTACACGCGGCCAGTGCTCACCCTGCTACTGTTCTCGTGCACTGCAGGTATGTTACATTACCTACACTACACTATAGATTTATGGCCCGACCACGGCACGCCGTGTCATCGTGGCCGCATGTACCGTTGGTACATGCGGCCAGTGCTCGTTCTGCCACTGTTTTTGTGCACTGCAGGTATGCTATACACTACATTACTCTACACTCGGCAGATTAGTTTATTAGATTAGGTTAAATACCACTATACATTATGGCCCGACCCTGGCACCCCATGGCATTGCCGTTCGTATATGCGGCCAGTGTTCATCTTGTGCATTGTAGGAAGGAAGTGGAAGGCTATATTTTGCGCTTATTAAAGCTTAGTAAGGCAGGGCCCCGCACCCCGCGGCAGCAAAGAGTAACAGGAGCACTTTACGGTGAGTCTTTTTCCGGGAAACCAACAGAACAAACAATTCAAATTGCTTGAAAAGTGATCCAATATCTGTACCTTATTTCTAGTAGCTAAGTAATTGAAACTACTCACTAAACCGGTAAATGCGATGTAAATTAAACAAATTTGTCAACCTAACTCGTAAACTACAATGTTTGTGTCTTTCAATCCGCATTTTTGTTTACATCAGGCAAGTATACAAAAGATCCGTATACAAGAAAACACGATATCATTATAACGCAAAATTACGCCTCCTAAGGTAACCAATTAAACACAAAACACTTTAAGTCACTCAAGAATACTTCTCATATGTCGTGTTGTTGACATCAAGGCCAGTTTCAATTTTTTAATTCGTAAAATTTGCATTAGCGCGCTGTCTCTTCTCTAGCGTTATTATAGAGGTAATATGAGTGAAGGCAATCTATGAAAATTGCGTTATTTTCCACAACATTGATAAAACATTATTTTCACAGCGCGGGCGTGGGCCGAACCGGAACCTACATAGTCCTAGACGCGCAACTCAACCAGCTCAGACTCACAGGCACTCTCTCCCCCCTCGGCTTCCTATGCCGCGCGCGCACACAAAGAAACCACCTCGTACAAACAGAAGAACAATACGTATTCGTACACGACGCTCTACTAGAACACGTCAGATCTGGCAACACTGAAGTAGAATTCCCCAAAGCCAAAGAATATCTGATAAAACTACTCGAAAACATACCCGAAGACGAATTGGCCGTCCTAGACCTCAATTCGAATAAACAAAAGAGCACCAACGATTTGACCAATGGCGTCGTAGTCAACGGTGAAACGTCAAGCATAAAATCTAGTCAGAATAGTGAAAAGGAAATCGTCGAAAACGGATCTGAGATATCGATTAAGACTGACGATTTGAATAGCGAACAGAGTAAGTCGTCGGCGAGGGATTTGAACGATTCGACGAACAATTTCAATTCGAATAATTGCAATTCGACCAATTCGAATAATTTCAATTCTAATAATTCGAATTCGGGTAATTCGAATAATTCAACGACGAATTTGGAGGACCAGAAAGATCAGGTTATGGTGAACGGGGACGAATCGGAAGGAGTGTACGATTTGGCGCCTCGCTCTACCGATACTTATAACAAGAAGATGCAAGCGTATAATAATATGAGCGAACAGGAAAAAGAAGAAATCAGAAGGTACGTGAGAACGAGATTATAAAAGTTGTAACTTTTTAAAGCGATTTATTCAGAATTTCAATTAGTTTTTTAAAGTCGTTATTTATTTATTAGACAGATTTTTTTATAAATAAGAGCTAACACTATTACTGTTGAAAATCAGAAATATTTGGTTAAGTAATAAAAATAATTATTATAACCAAACGAAATCTTTAAATTATTATTTAAAGATTTATCGTTAATTTTGCTTACAAACTACGATGGAGTCATATTTGTATGAAACCTACTAGTGGTTATGATGACTAAATAATATAATTAATTCGTCAGATAGATTATCAAAATATTTTAGACACGTAATTTTTACTTTTGTCAATCATACAAAAATTTATGAACATATAGCCCGTTAAGGTTTCGCGTGACGTCACAAGTGCTATGCAAATGTATAGACTTCTGTAAGAGAGGTGACGTCACGACCCCCACTCCCAAACTTTGACAAGGTTTATCTTTCTCATTTGTTCTTTGATTGACAAAAGAGAGATTGATTGAGAAAATATATGTGTAATTTGTTTTGATTATCTATCGTGACAGATTAATTATATCATTGATTTTTTTTACTCAGTCATCATTCCTATTATATTGTCAAGGATTTAACATAATGACAATATTTTCGTTATTTCGAATAGAAGTATCAGTTTTGAATAGATTTTGTTCGTGTTTTAGAGCGAATCGAGTGGAAAACTATGCGCTGTTGGAGCGAATGCGCACGTTGGCGAACCGACACCACAGCTATCAGGGACCACCGCCGGTCAATCTGCTGGAGAAACAATTCCTGGTATGTTTATGTTATTTTTACTTAGATTACCAAGAAAATACGTAACTAATACACTTTATCTCCATTACAAATACGTTATAAATGTTGTTTCTTGAATGGTTTCCTAATATCTTATGACATTACAACCTTTTACCTATCTCATTTCATAATTTCGATTATGCGATAAAGACTGGTTTCGATGGATTTATTGTTGGAGAAACAATTCCTGGTATGTTTGTTATTTTTACTTAGATTACCAAGAAAATAAATAACTAATACACTTTGTTTCCATTTCAATAATGCTATAAATGATGTTTCTTGACACAAAAACTTTTCCTATCTCATTTCATAATTTCGATTATGCGATAAAGACTGGTTTCGATAGGTTTATTGTTCTCACTTCAGCTTCAAAATTAGTGTAATAGTCCTCTATCACTAAAAACGGTTAAGCTGAATGCCTAAAACTAAAGTGATAATATCTTGACACATCGATTTTCTTGACATTTCTTTAAAATGTCTAAGTATAAGGTGAAATCATAGAAGAAATAGAGATTAAACGCTCTAACGCTGATTCGTCTTACAAAAATAAGCACTGTCTAGAAGTGTTTCCACCATACTGCACGTTTTAGTGCCATTTTGCGATGATCATACCTTAAAGTTTTTGAACCTTAGGATGTTTTTTGATATTTATCTTCTGTGAGTGAGATAAAGTCTAATTTCGTTTGTCAATTTCCAGCTAATCACAAGGTCTTGCGTCGATGCGAGCGTTTGCGCGCGCGCCCCTCACAACGCAGAGAAAAATCGACCTAATGGAATTTTACCGTCTGACGCAGCAAGGGTTATGCTTGTGCCGAAACCTGGCGTGGAAGGTCAGTACCACCAGAGGGTTACCCTATTCTACTGCTGATTTTTAATGTGGCGTGTAATAAACAAGAAAAAAAATTGGTTGCCTGTAAAGTCGGCTCATGGACGATAATTTAACGTGATAACGCCATAATTTAAGAACTATCTTCAAAACTATTATATATTTATATTTTAGTATCTAACTTCTAATGTACCATTTGCAACACCCTATAAACAGGGTTATAATGGGTATAATGTTACATTTTCATAATTATGATTGTTACTAGACATTATAAGGCAATGTATACTTAAATAAATAAGAAAACATTATTGAATCGACAATAGAAAGAAGCCGAACACTTAAACCGATCGCGCTTCTCTATCGCTTGTTCCGCGCTCTCGCTTGCACGTTCGGATCAGGCGGAACGTGACACTTTATTGTGCCTGCAGTCAGCGTTCATCGATTTATAAGACGTCACGTCAAAAATATTATAAATCATAAAGCAAATTTAATTTGAATTGAGAATTTGAACTGTCGGTATAATAAAAGCGATTTCTTGAATGTCTAAGCATTACAACAGTCTCGTAATTTTTCGTACCCAAAAATACTGTCTTTTTTCCAAAGTGTGTGACAAATTGAGGTGTTTTGTCGGCAGTGGGCACTTGCAAACATAGGTTTTATTTATTATTTAACTCCACAGGCAGTGAATACGTAAACGCGTCGTGGGTGAGCGGGCGCCGACGGCAGCGTGAATACGCGGTCGCTCAGCAACCGTTCGCGGGTTCCGCCGCGGAACTATGGCGGACTCTGTGGGACCACACCGCGCAACTAGTGCTATTGTTACACGAGCCCGATGATGAGGTAAGAGTTTAATGTGACTTAGTAAGCAGTAAGTATGTAAACGCGTCGTGGGTTAGCGGGCGTCGACGGCAGCGTAAATACGCGGTCGCTCAGCAACCGTTCGCGGGTTCCGCCGCGGAACTGTGGCGGGCTCTGTGGGACCACACCGCGCAACTAGTGCTATTGTTACACGAGCTCGATGATGAGGTAAGAGTTTAATGTGACTTAGTAAGCAGTAAGTATGTAAACGCGTCGTGGGTTAGCGGGCGTCGACGGCAGCGTGAATACGCGGTCGCTCAGCAACCGTTCGCGGGTTCCGCCGCGGAACTGTGGCGGACTCTGTGGGACCACACCGCGCAACTAGTGCTATTGTTACACGAGCCCGATGATGAGGTAAGAGTTTAATGTGACTTAGTAAGCAGTAAGTATGTAAACGCGTCGTGGGTTAGCGGGCGTCGACGGCAGCGTGAATACGCGGTCGCTCAGCAACCGTTCGCGGGTTCCGCCGCGGAACTGTGGCGGACTCTGTGGGACCACACCGCGCAACTAGTGCTATTGTTACACGAGCCCGATGATGAGGTAAGAGTTTAATGTGACTTAGTAAGCAGTAAGTATGTAAACGCGTCGTGGGTTAGCGGGCGTCGACGGCAGCGTGAATACGCGGTCGCTCAGCAACCGTTCGCGGGTTCCGCCGCGGAACTGTGGCGGACTCTGTGGGACCACACCGCGCAACTAGTGCTATTGTTACACGAGCCCGATGATGAGGTAAGAGTTTAATGTGACTTAGTAAGCAGTAAGTATGTAAACGCGTCGTGGGTTAGCGGGCGTCGACGGCAGCGTGAATACGCGGTCGCTCAGCAACCGTTCGCGGGTTCCGCCGCGGAACTGTGGCGGACTCTGTGGGACCACACCGCGCAACTAGTGCTATTGTTACAAGAGCCCGATGATGAGGTAAGAGTTTAATGTGACTTAGTAAGCAGTAAGTATGTAAACGCGTCGTGGGTTAGCGGGCGTCGACGGCAGCGTGAATACGCGGTCGCTCAGCAACCGTTCGCGGGTTCCGCCGCGGAACTGTGGCGGACTCTGTGGGACCACACCGCGCAACTAGTGCTATTGTTACACGAGCCCGATGATGAGGTAAGAGTTTAATGTGACTTAGTAAGCAGTAAGTATGTAAACGCGTCGTGGGTTAGCGGGCGTCGACGGCAGCGTGAATACGCGGTCGCTCAGCAACCGTTCGCGGGTTCCGCCGCGGAACTGTGGCGGACTCTGTGGGACCACACCGCGCAACTAGTGCTATTGTTACACGAGCCCGATGATGAGGTAAGAGTTTAATGTGACTTAGTAAGCAGTAAGTATGTAAACGCGTCGTGGGTTAGCGGGCGTCGACGGCAGCGTGAATACGCGGTCGCTCAGCAACCGTTCGCGGGTTCCGCCGCGGAACTGTGGCGGGCTCTGTGGGACCACACCGCGCAACTAGTGCTATTGTTACACGAGCCCGATGATGAGGTAAGAGTTTAATGTGACTTAGCAAGCAGTAAGTATGTAAACGCGTCGTGGGTTAGCGGGCGTCGACGGCAGCGTGAATACGCGGTCGCTCAGCAACCGTTCGCGGGTTCCGCCGCGGAACTGTGGCGGACTCTGTGGGACCACACCGCGCAACTAGTGCTATTGTTACACGAGCCCGATGATGAGGTAAGAGTTTAATGTGACTTAGCAAGTAGTAAGTATGTAAACGCGTCGTGAGTTTTTCGCTCAACAGCCGTTCGCGGGTTCCGCCGCGGAAATACGGCGGAATCTGTGGGACCACACCGTGCAACTAGTGCTTTTGTTACACGAGCTGTTACTGAGTTACTGATGATGAGGTATGATCTATATAACTATATATTCACCGTTATTATGACAGACTTTGCGTAGGAACCACAATATAAGCGAGTAAGTTTGTATATAGAGTAGAATCCTAACCCAAGTGTCAGCAGTTTTTAAGCCGCGTATAAGTCTGTGAGATGCCCAAAAGAAACCTCACCTACGACTCATACTTTTGCTGCATGACAATCCATCATTTAAATTGCCTTTTTATTGCAGATATTTTGTTATGATAGGACTTCTTTTGTAGAGCCTTTGGAAGTACCCCAGCTTTGAGATGTTTCATATTAAAAGACGCTGGTTTCAGTGAAATTTAGGGCAATAAAAGATTTGTGATCTTGTGCATAACCTGTGTACATAGTACATACCTTAAGATATACCGCGGAACTTTTGCAGTGTGCTGTAAACTGTGATAGAAATTGGTTAACCTGCAAAAATGATAATATACTCTGACGAAGTTGTTTTACGTCAGTAAATACTTAAACATTAACCGCTCTAACGTTTTATTTATCTTTCACAGGAATGCGAAATATTCTGGTCGACCGAAGACGAAAAGGAGTTATTCGTCGCCAATTTCCGCGCGTCGTTCGTCTCAAAGGAAACGTACGTCGCGCACCGGAAATCAGAGCGGAAAACGCCGGCGGAAACGCCCGCGGAACCGGAAACTAACGGCTACAGGAGACAAGAACCGGCAAACAGCGACTGCGCAGACGACGAAAGACTGATACCGGAAAATTCCCCAATAACCGATTCCGAACCGGCGTACAGATTCGATCGGACAGAGTTACGATTAGAACGACTCAGCGCTGGCAATCGCGATTTATCAGCTCGAAAATCCATCGCAAACGGGGACCTATTCTCATCACTATCCGAGAAAAAGAACGGTCCGAAATCTCCGCGAAGTCCTTCGAAAATGTCGCTGAAAAACTTCAAGTTGAGTTCTCCGACGAAGTTCAAATTTCCCGAGTGGGGTAACGGGAATCGAACCGCGGGGTCTCCGCCCGATACCGCGCCGCCCCCGCCCCCCTGCGCCCCCGCTTTGTCCGTCGAAGAAGAAGCAGAGTTACGGAGACCGGTGTATATGTTTGAGAGAGTGGAAAATGTGCCCGATTCTATACCTTCAGACAGGGTGATAGAGGTCACCAATGTTAGTGTGCATTCGTTGCAGGATGACTATCAGTTGAGTGTGAAGTTTATTAAGTGCAGTCGGTGGCTTGAAGGTTAGTTTGAGTTTTTGTATAATATTTGTTATTTCTTTAATTTTGATTGACAAATTATAATATTTTTTGATAATTCTGATGGACTAATTACATTTTTACCGACGAAAAGGAGGAGGTTTACAAGTTGACGCACGTATATATTTATTTTTGTTTAACCATGCATAACATTTACAGAGTAATCCTGTTTCAATAATTCTTTTTTTGCTTGGTAGATCATACTGCAAAGATGGTCCCGTTTAAATTTTATTGAATTCGGCTGAGCCGTTTTTGATAAATCTACAATAATGTGAAAAATTACTACATCGATCCATGTGAACAATTCGAATTCTGTATACGGTGGAAGTCGGTTATGCGAAAAATAATTATTTGTACGTAATGTTACGCGATTACTCGGCCAATTATGAACCGATTTTGAAGACTCCTTTTTCGTTTGGTAGATCATACTTCTGAGGTAGTAGTCCCATTAAAATTTTATCGAAATATGCTGTGCTGTTGAATCAACTATCAAAAAATGGTATATAATACAACAATTCTAGCGAATTATTCGAATTTGCAACGATTGAAGTCGGTTGTGCCCATTTTCATAATAATCATCATCAGCTTATTTCGGCCCACTGCAGGGCATAAGCCTCCTCCCCCTTACGCCAATTATCCCTGTCCTGTGCCAGTGTCATCCAGGTGTTGCCGCAAAACTTTTGGATGTCATCACGCCACCGTTGATCAAATGCCGCAATGTCTGAAAACCCGACTTTACAACCAACGCGTATTGCCTGTGATGACGTATGGTGTCGAAACGTGGACGCTCACCAAGGAAACCATACACAAAATGCGAGCACAACGAGCCATGCAGCGTGCGATGTTAGGCATCACGTTACGTGACCGAATTCGAAATACGGATATCCGTAGGATGACTAAGGTGGCAGATATCGGATCCCGTATAATCAATCTCAAGTGGCGTTGGGCAGGACAATTGGCTAGATGTGCCTATTTTAATAAAAAAATTTTTTATTAATAAAGATTTTCTGACAGGTCACACAACGGACTACGTAGCGGGCAAGCCAGATGAAAATGAATTTGTCAAAGCGGTCCGACAAGCGATCACCGACGAACAAAAACAGGAGGCGGTAGAGCGCCTCATAGCGCCCTATAGGGACTCTTTCGGCCTCATAGAGTTCGTGGCTGGCTGCCAGATGGAGTACAAGAATGGACCTGTCGTCGTTGTTGACAAGTAAGTATTGTTGTATATGTCGTAGGAAGATTAGATAATCAGTTTTTTTGCAAAAATCCTAGGAATTAGACTACGTGCTACGTACGTGATATTGGCTATGATATTTCTCTATCTTACGGAAAAAAGATTTTTGGATAAATACAAATAGTACAAAGTTACAAACTATGATATTAAGAAGGTACATTTTGTCAATGCGGTACGACAAGCGAACACAGACGAGCAGAGTCGAGAGGCGGTAAACTGTCTCATAGCGCCTTATGAGGACTTCTTCGGTCTTATAGATCCTTGTATGGACTCTTTCGGCTTCATAGTCTTGTAGAGATTCTTTCGGCCTCATATAGCCTTATCAGGACTCCTTCGGCCTCATAGAGTCTTGTAGGGACTCTTTCGTCCTCATAGTCTTGTAGGGACTCTTTCTGGCTCATAGAATCTTGTATGGACTCTTTCGGCCTCATAGAGTCTTGCAGGGACTCTTTCGGCCTCATAGAGTCTTGTAGGGACTCTTTCGACCTCATATAGCCTTATCAGGACTCCTTCGGCCTCATAGTCTTGTAGGGACTCTTTTGGCCTCATAGAATCTTGTAGGGACTCTTTCGGCCTCATAGAGTCTTGTAGAGACTCTTTCGGCCTCATATAGCCTTATCAGGACTCTTTCGGCTTTATAGATTTTGTGGTCGGCTGCCATATGGAGTACAAGAATGGACCAGTCGTTGTTGTCGACAAGGAAGTATTATTATGCGCAGTTAAGTTGTCGAAAGTGGAGATATGTTGTCGAGAGTGTAAATATGCTGTCAAGAATGTAAAAATGTTGTCAAGAGTATAGATATGTTGTCAAGAATACAGGAATGTCACTAAAGATTTAAATCATAATATCTAAATTAGCATTCACATCTTAGTAGCAATTTATAATCGTCACTTTTCCCCACAGATACGGCGGATGGAAAGCAATGACCTTTTGCACACTGTCGGCTGCGTGCGGCGGCGCTCGCGATCCGAACATACCCGACCCCAACGCTCAGTTCCGGGCTCAGGGAGACGACAGTGCGTCGATATACACGTGGGCCGCGTTGGGCGCGCATGCGAGAGTGGGCAGGGGGGCGCATTCACACTCCGCGCTTCTGGCCGCTTACTGCGCGCTCGCGAACTATGGGCCTGCTGTTAGGTGAACCAGGTAAGATAATAACTTTGTTGGGAAGTTATGTAATATAATCACATTGATTCATAACACAATGAGTCTTTTGAGAAACGCAACTTCATCACGTAAGGTCATAGTTTCAGCAGGTTCGAGTAATGTCATACACAATTTCAACTGATAAGTTAAATGTAAATCAGAAGAAAAGTTTCCACACTCAACGTAACGAATCTTTCTTGAAAACTGTTCCGTTGCGCTTTTTTGCCTATTGTACGAAGTCTGAACCGACTTTGCAAGATCTTCTTTAAATAAAAATCTGTTTTCTGAATCTCCCATCATCATTAATCATCATTCCATTAAAAAAGTTTTTTGAAACGTATTTTTGGTTCCAGGTCCCCCCCACCAAAGCCCGCGCGACCCAGAACGTTCAAGTGCACATTGAATACTCAGTGAGTTGTGTATCACACCAATATAGCCTTTAATACCACCGAAACTGTACTGACTCCAGTAAATAATCCCGTGTACTCGTTAGATATTAGAACTACGTGTTAGGATGTTGTGATGGCTGGCATTTAAATATATCATACTTATGTGTATGTTTATATACGTAATACGTAACGCTCCGTTTTGAAGGTTTTAGCAACTGTAACGCCTAAACTTTACCAAAATTGACAGAGCCATTTACCAAAACGTATCGGAATGGGGATATAGGTAGAGCGTTGTAGACCGTTGAGTCATACCATACTTGTTAGAGAAAAATCAAAACACAATATTGTGAACATTCGCTAAGCAAATATGCCATTTATGTAATGGACTTACGGTCTAAAATGCCATATCATACTCCGTTCTAGTAGAGTCTGGCTCTAAACTTTGTTAAAGTAAGACTATACTCAGTAATGTTGCGTTTAGATCTAGCAATGAACATGCAATGTAACAGATACTGCAACATACCCCGTAACATACAACGCTACATGCTTGGCAAGTATGGATATATTTTCAAATCAATTCGTCTCATTCGAGTCTCGGTAAGTATCCATACTTGACTATCTTATTGCGTTGAGTGTTACGAGGCAAGTTGCTGTGTCTTTTACATTGTCTTATCATTTATATTCATATCATTTATAATATACATAATAAGTTGTATGTTCGTTGTTAAAACTGAAAGGTTTAAAATAGATCACTGTAAAAAACACAGACAGATTTAATAAGTTTAGTTCTGTGGACTAAAACCTTCGAAACTGACCTCGATGTGTCCATAATTTAGTATTTTTATTAATACTTTGACACAAATTTTAATACATTTAAATAATGACTTTTGTTTATCAAGACAACTGCAATTATTTGCCAATGCGATTTATTTAGAATAGTCTAATATAGCTGAAATATACTGTCTTGCTTTCGCTCTTGGAATTATATCAAAGCGAGAAAGTGATGGAAGATTTTATAGATTGGCTTATAGAAGATTTATGAGTAATTGAAAGAAGTATTCATTACTATAGCATCTTTTTTTGCCATCTGTGTTATTTCGAAAAATTATCTTTTGCTGGCAAGGGCCAAAACTGATGTTTTCTCACTTTGTTCCAGTATAATGGAACGAGACAGCAATATATTTTTATGGATTATTGGTCAATACGGAATTATTTTGTATATTGTTGTTTGCCACATACTCAAGAATTTAGAGACATTTAGCCAAATTGGAATACGAACTACATATTAATGATCAGTACGAACACGAGTTCAAATCCCAATCAATCCAAGTTTTTTGTACTCCTGAACTTCACCTATTTGTATTTTTGTGAGAGGGCGTGTCATAATAATAATTGTTATTGTTCTAAAATGTTTTATATTATGATTGTTGATTCTAATGACTACTGTGTGTTCTCTCGAAAGCAATAGTTCGTTATGTGACGTATTTCACAAAATCGAGTGCTATAAATACAAATAATAAAATGGCGACTTTTACGTCGTGCTATTTTTTTGTAAGTACACAAATCTAACTGCTATTTTATTTATACAGGGTTATCTGCTAGCCCTGCACTAAGCCAAATAGGGTGATTCAGACCACCATTTTGAACAACTTTTACTATGGGGCCGACAAAATGTACGAATGAAACAGCTGACTTTGCACTCCGGGTTTGTCCCATAGTTGTTTTGGCTTAGTACGCCAGTTCTGGATAACACTGTATGTCTTTGATCTCTTCACTTATAAAATGATTCAATCTAATTTTGAATATATTTTATGTAATTGCAAAAACATAAGCTGAAATGAAATTAAGTACTCAAAAGACTCGTAATCCAATAGAAATATGAATTAGTTTACAAACCTAATTGTTAGAGAATTGGGCTCGTATTCTTTTATTGAACTACAAAAACTTTGAAGTGTCGTGCTAACTTTCTGAATGTCTTTTGCATATTTTTACTACTCAGTTTTTTTATAGGTTGCTTTAAAATAGGGTTTTCTTTACTGACTACCCACAAAGACATACGCCTATTTTGTTTGAATAACGAACTAAATTCACACTACATACTCGTATAGTCCCATATAGATCTTGAGGCTTATTTTTTGTTCTAATGAAAGTAACATTTGCTAGCTTCTCTAAGTCGGTGCGTAGCAATTTGTCGAAAAGAATGATAATAAAAGACGGATACATTAGTCCCATGATTCATTAGAAAAAAATTCTTCCTATACGGTTCCATAGATAGTGGTACTAAGATGAAAAGTTTTGTATCAATCTGTTATACTTGCTATAAGACAAACTTTAAAATACTTAAAAACAGCTGAAAACAGTGCATACACCTTTTAAAAGGTAAAATAACCGTCTATCCCCCGTGGCTCTACTGCTTGGCTCAACTAGTAGAGCCAAGGGAAATTTTTCTTTCCCGTGACACGATTAATTTTCTATGGCTGCTTAGTCTATACAATCGAATTACCCGTGATCTTGGTCATTACCCGTGGCACTACTGAATTTAGAAATATGATATAACTATTTGTATCTTGAAATGTTATTAAAAAAATAAATAATAATATGAAATACCTATATTATTAAAATATAAAGATTATATTTTAACAAAACTTAAAAAAACATTTTATAAACTATAACTATTAAAATTAACCTACTTAAAATAACATGGCCAGAATGTTGGCAGCGTTGCCTCGCTGAATTTGAATATTGTATTTTGCAATTTAAAAAATGACAGATGTCAAAATGACAGCTGTCATATCCAAGAATTCATACGAAATTTGCATGCAGGTGTAAAAGTGACAGCTGTCATATTCTGGAATTCATACGACTTGCATGACAGGTGTCAAAGTGACAGCTGTCAAACTAAAAAATAGATTATCTCCGTTACTTTCGATTTTAGGCTACTTTTGTCTTCAGAAAAGTGATAGAGCTCAACTAGATCTACATTTCGGATGACAGCTGTCAAACTAAAAAGTGGATTATCTCCGTAACTTTCAATTTTAGGATACTTCTGTCTTCAGAAAAGTGATAGAACTCAACTAGATCTACATTTCGGATGACAGCTGTCAAACTAAAAAGTGGATTATCTCCGTTACTTTCGATTTTAGGCTACTTTTGTCTTCAGAAAAGTGATAGAGCTCAACTAGATCTACATTTTGGATGACAGCTGTTAAACTAAAAAGTGGATTATTTCTATAACTGTCGGTTTTTATTTAATCAATTAGATCTAGCTTTTAGATTAAATTCACATAAGTGAAAATCATCGTAACTTACTCTTTGCTCTGCACAGCTCTAGCCAAAATTCTATGGGCATAATAAAGTAATTTGCCAAATAATCTAAGAATCTAATAGATATCGAAAAATAAAACTATAATTTTAAAAACTAAACAGTATTTTATTAACTAAGATAATCATAAAGTACGAGTAAGACTACTACTTACCTAATCTCGCTGGTAGACGAAAATAAATGTTAACAAAATCAATGCTTCTTGTAAATAAAACTGTGAACAAATTAGGTACTTATGCACTCGAATGAAATAAAAACAAAGTTATATTGTAGGTGCATGCCACACATTATCCCTACTGGAGTATGTGCAAAACGAGAACCGTCGTGGCTTTACGGTGAACTAACAATAAGACAAGGTACCAACTATACTTGGTAGACGCGAGTACTGATGAAAACCGAATTGGTGTCTACCAAGTATCAAACACTTTTAGCTGTACTAACAATGACAGAGCAATTGTCAACGTAACAAAATTAGTAAAATGGCACACGGGCGACCTTACCTACGACGCTTTCCTTGTTGCACAAACTCTAAATCTATTATATCTCCACAGCAAATTATGACTAGGTGTTCGTTTGGGCTCTACCTTGGTTCGGATGAAACATTAAATTGTAGGTCTCAGGTTTTTGAACCGTTTAGTCAGGTCAGTCATATAATTAATGTATCACCGAATGTATCTCAGACAAGACAGGTGAGAGAGGAGTTCAGAAACTCTTGAACATTCTCCTACAATTTATCAATCGACAACTAATTTACTACATAATATATCTATATTTACTACGGAACCCGAAATAAGTTGCGATAATATGTCATAACAAACCGGTGGCATATTTATGGCCTAAGAGCCGCCGAAAATCGACTTTCACCTACGTGATAACCAGATGAGAAGTATTATTTATTTATAAACATGCCTATGATAGCTTGCCTGCCCGAAAATGTTCATGGCTATTTTTTATTATACTTAAAACATTTCGTGAATGATTTTTTAAAGACAAACTCGTATGAATAATTTTGTAATTAAATTATCCTAATTTATTAAATTAATATGATACCAATTTGGACTGGTTGTAAGATCGGTTTCGTAGTTAAATTAACATATTTGTACATAGTTGCTTGCCAGGCAGTATGAACAAAATCAAGTAGACAAACCTACCAAGGTATTTTCTCTACATTAAAAACTATTACTTAGTTGGAATAACAATATATCGGCTATCAGGCTTTTCGATAGGCAAGCTACCTTAGGCCTATTTGTATGTAAATAAAATTTCATAATCATAAATTATAATCATCTCAATCGGGTTTCTCAACAGGTGGGTCTTAAAATGAACATGGACAAGACGAAAGTTATGTGTAATTCCCATGTTGTACCCACCCCGATCTCTGTTGGGAACTCGGTTCTTGAAGTCGTTGACTCGTACGTCTACCTAGGACAAGTAGTCCAGTTAGGTAGGTCCGACTTCAAGAGAGAGGCCAATCGCCGAATCCAACTCGGCTGGGCAGCGTTCGGAAAATTGCGTAGCGTCTTCTCGTCCGACATACCTCAGTGCCTCAAGTCGAAAGTTTTCGACCAGTGTGTGTTGCCAGTGATGACTTATGGCACAGAAACGTGGTCTCTCACTATGGGCCTTATTGGTAAGCTCCAAGTAGCCCAACGAGCTATGGAGAGGGCTATGCTCGGAGTCTCTCTGCGAGATCGAATCAGAAATGAGGAGATCCGTAGAAGAACCAAAGTTACCGACATAGCCCAACGGATTGGCAAGTTGAAATGGCAATGGGCAGGCCACATAGCGCGGAGGACTGATGACCGATGGGGTCGAAAAGTTCTCGAGTGGAGACCAACCGGCAAGCGCAGCGTAGGACGTCCACCCACAAGGTGGACGGATGACCTCATTAAGACCGCGGGATCGCGCTGGATGCAAGCCGCTTCCAACCGGTCTTATTGGAGATCCATAGGGGAGGCCTATGTCCAGCAGTGGACTTCTTATGGCTGATGGATGGATGGAAAATTTCATAAAAAGTGTGTCTTATCTGGTTATCAGATGGGTGAAGGTCGTTCTTTCACGTCTCTCCCCCTATTATCGCAACTTGTCTAACGTATGACCAACAGTTAATTCTCCACTGATGAATTGAAGGAGAACATTTCGTATATAGTCATCGTTATCGATATCAATTTGGTTTCGTTTTATACCTTTGTTGTTTTTTGTTCTTTTTTTCAACATATTGGTATTCTGAAACTCCATCAATAGTTTTAGCAGTCTTGGTAACGTTATTGTACCTTTCGTCACCCTCTTGTTGACTTTAGAGTGCCAGCCTTCCAAAACGTTGTTGGTTCTATGACGCAGACCATAAACACTCAACATTTTTGGAAAAGATGACTTAAACCAGAAACGTTGAATGTAATGTATGAACTTTTGCATGCCCAAATCATTACTTTCCTCTTTAATATACTCCCAACCCCGTACTATTTCTTCAGCCGGCAACAAAGGCAGGACTGCTGTAAGTCCTATAATGCGTTTGTGACCTTTTCTTTTAGTATAGCCGAGAGCTTTAGCTTTCTTCCATACTGCTCTTGACCAATGGTAAAAGCAACCTTTTAGTTGAACGTCAGGGAAAACCTCTATCAATGCATTAATGGCTGCTAACTCAAAGTCACAGTGGAATGTATTAGGGGACCAATTTGGTAGCGTTGCTTTTATTAACCTGAATAAGGTCTCATAAGTTTTCTGTTGCTTGTTTGGTAGCAAAGCAAAAATTAAGGGAATGACATTTGTAGTGTCTATCGAGCTGCCAATGTCACCATGTATGCTGTATAGTTCAGCAAACGGCAGAGGACAACTTTTAAATGTCGCATCCCCAAAAAATTCCCTGATTTCACCAGTTGTTTGTCTACAATCTGGCGAACAGAACAATATAATACGAGTCCCTTCATTATAGTAGTCGGCCAAAATGCAATCAGCAAAATTGGCAGGTATTTGAACTTCTTCAAAACAGCAATATACTGTTTTTAACACACCCATTGCTTTGTTTCTTGTGTCATACAAGCAATGTTGCACACTTGAAAGTGTGGGTAGAGATGCCACAAAATTTAGACCTTTATTTTGAAATGAATTATAGGTCTCATCGTATAACTGAGTGATAGGTTTGTCAGATTGTATTACTTGAGTCTTTAAATTTTCAATTTCTCTAGTAACCACGTTTCTTCCTAGAAAAGGTTCACATGTGTGAAGTCTCTGCGATGTTTTGACCAATTTATCATCCTTAAATCAAACATGAAGATAATTATTAAACAGGTAAAATACACTCGTATTACTAGAGTAGGACAACAGAAACAAAGGCATTACATTGCTTGAAAGTTAGTTACGTTACAGTGAAACTTCTATTATCCGGTCCTTAGTTATACGGATTTGCGATTGTCGAGACTACAACCCGCGATCAAGAAAATTATTTTTTCAAATTGATTGACTCTAGGTGTACATAGACGGACATGTCAAAAGTAACGTAACCCGCTCGCGCCCAGCTCTTTTTCTATTCTTGGCGAATTGTTATCGTTTCAATAGCAATGTATTCCGCAGCGCAGTATCGCCACGCAATCTTCGAAGTTAAAAATTTCAAAGCATAAAAGTGTGGTGTTTTCGCGTAGAGATAAAATATTACTTAATTTTATTCATTTAAAAAGGGAGCAACTGGTCGTAAGTTAGCTAAAATAATAAGAAAAGAGCTTTTTTCATTCGTTCGGTTGACGAAATGCGTAACGACACGAATTAGTTCAATGTTAATCGAGGCTCTACCTACTGTGTAAAGAAAGAGCTTCATACAAAACTAGTACTAGGTATGCGTATTTTTTTATGCATAGTCGCACGTCACCAGATCCATAAAGATCTCATTACATGCTATCGTCCTTGTGATTTCGTCAATGTCTTTACTTTGAACCTCCTATATTTTTAATATTATCGCTCCAAATATGAGACTTTATTTTAGAGGCTAAGTACTTCGAAATATTCTGCCGGCGAATACCTATTATGGTTCTTGTAGGCGAGGATGGAATTAACAGAATAATGGAATTTATTCATAAGGCGCATCAAACTTAATGGAGTCTGTGAAGTTGCAATCTGCGCAAAACCCCACTCTTCATAGGGATGAACTGACATACGAGTTTGCTACTACGCATCAACTCACAGTCTCAGAGCAAATAAAAAAATCAAGAGAGAATGTTGTGAACAAACAAGTGAAGCCAACCAAAACTACGCCTCGCCGTGTACAGACAATTACGCACACATCCAGGTAACTATGAAACTACGCCTTGGCTTGCAAGTCAAACTATGGCGGCGCAACAGCGACGCACTCACACATGTATAAAAAACCGGCTTCACTTGACTGTTCAACGACGTTCCCTCTGGATGTTTTTATTTGCTCTGAGCTCACAGTCACATTTTTTTGTTCACAGATGTGAGATGCCACTAAGTTTGAATCGCACTATATACTCGTATCCACTTACTTTAATTGTAATTGTCCCTGGACATTTACATTTTTTATAGGCAGAACATCGCCATATGGACGAACCATTTTTGAAAACTCTTATCTTGTGGTACTGGTAGTCTCCATTCAAAACTACCGTTCCACCTTTATACTGTCGGAAAAACAACCCTCCTTCTTTTCCTTCCATTAAAAATGGGTCTTGTTTTTGATTTTTTTCTCAAAATATTTTAATATTTCTGTAGGTATGGAACTATGGATGAGCAATGGATGATATTTATGTTACGATTATGATTTACAGAAGGATTGATTGGAGTCAAACAAAATACAATCACATTACATGACATCATGACTTTATTTTCTAGCCATCAATTTTCTCTCAAATGCCAGTACCTTCCTTATTCCAAGTAGTTTTGATTCAAGAAGATTGATATGTATGACAGACGTGTTAACAAATGAAATTTCATAATGGCTATCCCAGTTGTGTCACAGGAAATAATATTGCCCGTGACACTACTGGAAACAGAGTAGTGTTATGGGAAATGTACTTTTACCCGTAGCACTACTAGTAGTGTCACGGGAAAGTAAAATTTCCCTTGGCTCTACTAGTTGAGCCAAGCAGTAGAGCCACGGGGGATAGACGAAAATAACTTTTCAAATTGGTGAAGTTATATTATCGTTGTGAACCAATGTAAATGAACTTTTGCTGTTCTGTATTTGATTGATTATTCAAATAATTATTTGTCCAACTTTCAGGATTAATAGTCTTGTAGTGAATTTCGTTCATGACTATGACTACAACACTATATAGGTACATTTTCGTTTTGTAAGTCTTGTAAAAATCTTTCTGAAAAAGCGCGATTTAATTTTTGTTTAGTAAATCTAGTAATTACGTCTCCCAATTAGTTTTTCTAGTTATCGTAGTTGTCTAAAAGTTTTCCATTTTCTAAATAAATGCTCAAAATCTACAATAAATCGAGTGACAAAGAAAAGATTTAATTTCAATCTAAGGCTTCAATCTCTTATGAAATAAGATGTGGTTGTGTATAATTGATATTTTTGACGGTAAAATTGATATAAAAATTGGTATTTTGTAGCAGTTTTTTCGACTAGCCGGCCGTGCATGTGATGCTTTCATACATAGCTTCTTTAGTTTACAAATACATATAGGCCGCACCACACAAGTTGCCGGATGTGAAGTTAGCTACAAGCTGCGCAATAGCCAATCAACGCGCGGCTTTATGTGAGCTTCAGTCAGGATTGGATATTGCGCAGCTTGTAGCTAACTTCACATCCGCCAACTTGTGTGGCGCGGCCTATACCTACTCGTACATACAGTAATAGCGGAAATAGCTTTCTCAGTCTTGGGAAAGAGACAGTAGGCTAGTTACGGCTTTGTAGAGCACTATCTCTGTCTCACGAACCACCATTGGATAAACTTGGTGATGTTTGTCCAATGGTGGTTCGTTAGACAGAGAAAAAGATCTACAAAACCGATATTAGCCGATTATCTCTCTCAAAAGGCTGAAGTCCTTTATTCAAGAGTAATGTAGTTGGTTTCGCGTGGATACGTAAGACTCTTTAGGCAAAAATGGCTGATTTGGCCTTTATCAAATGAAAAGGTTGTGATTCGAGTACTAGCCCTGTGTGGTTGATTGCATTTTGCTATTTCTTCGTTTTTTTTTCTCCTGGTAACCCTAGATGCTAGTTGCAGAACGAGCAATCAGATCAGCGTTTTACGTTAGAAATTACTTAAGGCCGTGCGTTTCATATTGCCATTTTTAGCATAAAGAGTAGGTAGAGCGTCTTTGTGAATCCATCATACGTTACTCAGGAATCAGGAACAATATTGGTTTGAGAATTCGCGGCATTTCATATAATTTTTAACAGATAACAGAGGCTGTTTTTCCACCACAGTTGAGATATGTAAATGGTTTGCTTGCGATAAAATTAATCCACCTATAGCATCACGCCACATCTGACGTAAAGCTCTGCTATTGGTGGATATTTTCCTCGCATACTGCTATGCAACTCATTTGTGTTAGTTACGCAGTCTTATATAGGCACAGTGCAATACTTTGACGAGAAGGATATATTTATTACAATCATATTATGTATATTTTATTAATATTATTTTCTTTAGCACAAGTAATGATATTTGGTCACCAATAGTGACTTGACTTTTTGTAATAATTATGTAAGTACATAAGATATTATGTATCGGTATGGTTAACCAATAATGATGAAATTTTGTACTGGCCAGAAATAAAAACTTTAAACGTTTGAAAACGTTTGATGCGACCGCATGGACCAAATTTCAAACGTTTAAAGTTTGGTCTATGACATTAATTCTGGTCAACAATCTGTCTGAATACGATCGTGTACTCTACGCTGTTAGATTAAAGATCTATTTTCGATCTGAATTTCCAAGACTTGAAGGAGCTTTCTTTTCCAAGCTTCATATGTGATTTTGTATCGGTCTTATGTCGATGTTATAAAGTACATTTTCAGACATAAAATTAATAGTTATAGTCGGTTGAGCGTCGTGTAATTCCTATTAAATCAATTTTATGGTCCAGTATTTTTATTATAGTAACTAGTTTTTATTATTATATTAATATTGTAAATGTGAAGACTGCTTATTAGTGGTTCGTCAATTAAGATGTTTTTGGTTTTGTTTAGGGTTCAGTGGTGCGATTGGAAACACCACCATCTATCTCTGACGCTGGTTTTATAAACTTTAACACTTTCGTACAGTACATTATTCTGAAAAAAAAAATCGCCTTGGCTAGACAGATTTCTCAAAAGAAATTGGGTCTATTATGTCGGCCATTTTGCAGATCCAAATTCTTTTAAAATCGCACCACTGACAGAAAGAATTGAAACTATCGAGACATGAACTCCAATATGCACAAATTATATTATAGTTTAGCAACAGAAATAAAATAGATTTTTATTGCCTTACAGTGATGACTAATTATAGTTGAAATTTAGATTAAAATAGTCTGTTATTTGCTTCATGTCTCTTTAGTAAACGATTGTTAGGGAAATGTTACTGAGAGTGGATGGGTGAGATGTTTGCGCGTTGAAAGGTTTCTTTAGACTTATTGCTGCATATTTTAAATACATTATAAAAAAAAAAAAAACCTGTAAAGCTTCCCTTTTATTTTTAGGTACGAAACCTTAGCTAGAAAAACGCGATACGCCGCGCTAACTCAAGGACGCAACTAGAAAAACATTTAAATTAGAGCCTTATAAAGTAAACCGTAGAATTGAAAATTTAAGTGCGCGAAAATGCCTTACATGTAGGTAATTTGTTGATTGAAATTCAATCCTACGTGTCAGTAAATAAAGCTCAATTGAAAAAATCCAGCGAAGACTCCACACTTGATATTAAATATGTTGTATTCAATACTTTATGTATTGAATAGAACTAAAGTAAATACTTTGTTTACCTATATGTGCCATTTATAGCTAGTTATTGTAGCTAAATATACTATGTAGATAGCGCGAATTATATTGCTGATAAATATAACTAGGATACCTTTATTTTAAGGTGCCTCTAGTATACAGGTCCATTGTACCATTGTAACTTTATCGATATTAAAAATATCTGAGTTAAGTACAAGTAAGATTCTTCAAATCTTAAAAAACTGGATTTTTGTAGATTGCTTCTTACATTTCATGTTTATAATATAAATGCTTTTTTAGTTTCTATTTTGTAATTTTGTGAAACCTTGAGATACCTAAGGCGATATTAAAAAAGTCCACGCGCAAACATCTTAGGTAGCAATTTGGCCCTAAGCGTGCAACGGAGCGTTATTAGTCGGAATTTTGTTTGCTCTATTCTCGAGAAGAAAAATAAGAAACCGTAGGGTTAGCGTCCATGCTATCGCCCGCTGTCCGCTTTGATAAAAATGCAGCCTTATCCCCACATGTCAACCAAAGATGAGCGTCTATTGTATAGTGTATAATGAAAGGTAGTGTAGGCAAACCCGAGTGTCGCAGCTATGTAGAATAAATTAGGAGTAAGGAAACTTCCTGTGTAACTAAACTAACATAAGATCGATGTTTGACTTTTTTCGATTTTAGGCCGTGTTTGGATTATGGGGAGCGTGGGAGTTGGGAAAATGGCTTGATAGATAGCAGTGAACATTTCATAAAGATGCATTTTCAACATTGAACAAAAATATATTTTTTAAAGAAATCTGAAGAATTTTATATGACCAGAACATTAGAATCACAAAAGCTTTTCTCACGCAAAACGCTACACTATTCGCTCGCTCTGCTGGTCCGAACCTAGGGCCATTATTACTTAGACTAGCAAAATATAATCGAAAATATTATAACGTATACTTCATTGAGAGATAATCGAAGGGACAGATCAAATGTGCTTCATAAATAAGTAAATAAATATTAAAATTTCGGCTCAACTCATTAGAACATGTTATCATTATAGTTAAATTTGCGTTTACCATTTTTATTTAGCAATGGTTCTTTAGCTAAATATTTGTTGCGTATTGAGCGTATTTCAAATATCAATAAATACTACGAAAACAAGTGTTAAACCCAGCTTAATTGTTAAGCAGTTTTTCACCTTGTATAGGTCTCGTTATCCGATTTTTTTTTGTCACGGTGAACTCCGTATCGAGAGTTTTGAAATAAATTCACTTAAAGTAAAAGCCGCCTTATAATTGTTTATTACCTCTTTAAATCATCACAACATCCAAAACCAATTTTGACGGTTATTTATCCTTTCTACTTTAGAAAGTATAGCAGTTTAGTCAATCCGCGCTCGGGCTACGCGCTACAAAAAACTCAGGCGTCAGATAATACTGCATGCAGTAGAGGGTTTTTTTATCTGCTGTGGCGTGCAGCAAGTGTGCGTATAAGCTTAATTTTTCTTAGATACATGTCGCTTTACTGATTTTGCAATATCGACCAGCCCATTGCGCATGCGCATCCTATCAGGGTATTGTCATACATTCATGGTAACAGCGTGTGAATCGTACGTTTGTCTAAATTATAATAAATTTTTGACAGCTCTATGATGTTGAAAATTACTATGCTCTATGATGCTCTATTATGTGCAGGATATTATGGTCTATGGCAAGTTTCATAACCTATCTCTTTCGCGTATGTAAATTTTTCTCGTTATATTGCCGAGAAGTTATGAAGATTTATATCTAACTTGGTCTATTGTTTTCTTTGTCTAAAGCAATGTCCAATATTAGTTGTGTTACGTCGTAGATCTGTCAAAAATACTAAACTGGAGGCAGAAATTAATTGGGTTACAATTGTTCTCATCGTAATTTGTAAGAATAGCAAGAAGTCTGTATTTGTCATTCAAATAAAATATCTAAAATAAGTAACTAACTATACTTTGTTTGTACTTTGTAACTATGATACTAAAAATTAGATATATTTAAAAATAATGTTCCATGTTGTATGTACGCCTGAAAGTGTCGCTGTAGGTGTAAGGTGTAAAAATGTCGGTTTTTAATACTGTTTGTTTAAAACGGTAAGCGATGTGGCAAGTCCAAGATTAATATTTATACATATTTCTCGGTAAAATAAAATGGCTCCAAGATTTTCGATAAAGTAATATATAAACTAGTTTTAAAGATTGGTTGGAAGCGGCCTGCCTACAGTGTATTTATTGCTACGATCTTTATTTGTACCTGCGATCTATTAACTTTAACTATAAGACTAACGCAGAAATTACAAAAAAATGGTCGTTCCTTACTAAAAGTTCATATATGTGTCAACAAAATGTAAGGGACAGTTTTTTTTGGCAATTTCAGGGACCCATACTAAAATTTGTTGATCGTAATTACTAAATACGCCCTTAGACCATTCGTAGGTCTAGTAATTTTGTATTTAGGCTTCTAAAAACCTAATTGAACATAATTTAAACTTTATACATTTTTAATACTTTGCCTCGTGTTTGGCGTAGGTGGAGATTAAAATGGCTTATTTTAATTTACCGAGAATACGTTAATCTCTTTATTTTAGACTAAATGCCAAAATTGTTGCCGTATTTGTACCTAATTATCGTTTAAATACCGCCTTTTTGAGAACTGTATTGTGCCAATTTTTCTATATTTAGACTGTTCGCTCAAGTAAAAGTTGTGCTCAATATACGCACAATGTGCTGATTGGTTGCTGTTTCCTGAGCTATAAGGCAGCACCAATCAGCATGCAGTATAAAACTGTGGTAACCAATCGTCATGCGGTGTAACTTTTTTGTAACCAATCAATGCATGGTTTGTAACAGTATCTACCAATCAATAGGTATGTGGTATAGAACAGTAACCAATAAGCATGTAACACGTATATTGAATGAGTTATTACCCCTATTATAGATGCAGCTTGTGAGCGAGCAGTCTTACAATTATTTTTTACGCATTCCATTTTTATTTTACCTAAGTTTTTGAAACGGTTTTTGACATTGGTATCGAATCTGTTGTACAAATATTTGGAATTGTTTCCATTCTCTTTTTTCTGTATTGATGTTGACTAACTCGATATGCATCTCTTTTCAGTGTAATACGTGAGATAGAGATGGCGACAATCATTATTACTTCACTAATTGTATAGACCGACCTTGTTATGGATGAGTAAGCTAAACCAAGACATTTTAACAATTAAATAAGCCCAATTATGATGGTGCCATCGTAAATTTAATAGCAATGTAAAAAGTGTTCTCTCCATCTAATGCCTAAAGTGAAAAAGAAACAGAAATATACTAATTAGCTATTATAATTACGATGGCGCCTTCATAATTGGGCCTAATACCTATTTGTCAAAATTTTCCTTCAAGTTTTATAATAACTGTAACTTCAAATATAATTTGGTCGCCCATCATACAAAGAAATCGACTCCTCTATCAGTTTTATTATCTAATTTTTGTGTAAATTAATTAACATAACTGTTACGTTCACTTACTAACACATCACTGGGTTTATTTTATTGTTTTAAATAAACGAAAATTTGGTTTTAGGCCGCTTGCGCACGGCGTAATCAAAATTATGAATTAATGAAAAAAAAAGTAACATCCTTCAAAAATGTTTTTTCACCATTCCTATGATTGCCATAATTATCTTTTAAAATGAAAATTATAAAAGTAGTAGAATAGCAGTCCATAATATAAGACTCAGTTTTGCAAACAACAGACATATTCTATGATGGCATTGAACTTGTCATTACAACCGACTTTTACTACGGGATCATACTTTTACCGAAAACGCGTATGGAACAGCTGTTTTTTTTCGCGATTTCAGGTTTGGTTCCTTAGTAAAACTTGGTTATAATTATAAGTACAATGATATCAAGAATATGTCCTTTGCTTCGAGACACTGAGTATAGCAACTCCGAGATAAGTAACCACGAGATAGGTAAGTAAAATATTTTTATTTTAAATGGCGCAAGTAAAGATTACCTACACCGTGTGCAATGCAACATGCTTAAATTAATTTTCGTTTATTGTAACATTACACATTAAGCACAATCTTTATGTTATCGACGTTACGTTAAGCACAAGCTAACTTTGTATTAGTCTATTATTACGACTTGTGTTAGTAAATGTTTAGTTTTATCACCCTAGTTGTATAATGGCGTCAAATTTGTTGTACAATATACTAAAACTAAATCAATCAAAACTAAATGAACATGTGATTTTTATTAACTGAGAAAAAGTTAGAATTCTACGTTTATCAATAAAGCATACGTATCGAAAACTACATCGACCAAAGTGATTTCTAACTTTTTCTCAGTTATACCACATTGTGGTATAACAGAATTAGACTTAGGTCAAACGAGGGTAGTTTTTTCGCTAGTAAGTCGCGTAATTTACGCTGCAATCGCCTAGTCGGCGTCATCGTGGACATATTATAAAAAGAGTCAGTTTCAAAAAAACCTAAATGACATTTTATAAGTAGGCCTGGTATTCACGCCATTCTTTACGACTGCAAACAAAATGTTTAAAATCTGTGTGAGTAATTTTTGGGCATTTTTGGACCTAACTGAATTTTTGGTATTCTAGGTCAATGGGTTTCATACAACATTCCTTTCTTGGGCCATACATCGACGCAATTTATGGCTTTTGTAGGAACCAAAAATGTGTCTCTCAACCGATAAACTTACCTTCGTTTGGCCTTCCATCATCCATCCATCCATCAGCCATAAGAAGTCCACTGCTGGACATAGGCCTCCCCTATGGATCTCCAATAAGACCGGTTGGAAGCGGCTTGCATCCAGCGTGATCCTGCGGTCTTAATGAGGTCATCCGTCCACCTTGTGGGTGGACGTCCTACGCTACGCTTGCCGATACGTGGTCTCCACTCGAGAACTTTCCGACCCCATCGGTCATCAGTCCTCCGCGCTATGTGCCCTGCCCATTGCCATTTCAACTTGCCAATCCGTTGGGCTATGTCGGTAACTTTGGTTCTTCTACGGATCTCCTCATTTCTGATTCGATCTCGCAGAGAGACTCCGAGCATAGCCCTCTCCATAGCTCGTTGGGCTACTTGGAGCTTACTAATAAGGCCCATAGTGAGAGACCACGTTTCTGTGCCATAAGTCATCACTGGCAACACACACTGGTCGAAAACTTTCGACTTGAGGCACTGAGGTATGTCGGACGAGAAGACGCTACGCAACGCTACGCGTTTGGCCTTAGCCTGCCAATTTGAGATTTGGACCTCACTTTACCTTTTACTCATGTACTCGCCCCCCTTTTTCCGTCGAGAATTTATCGACGAAACGTGTTGAACACTTACACAATACTGTGTTATGTAAATTTATATGTCTAGACGATACACTCACTGGTGTGGCGAAATAGAAACATTGTTTGGTAGAAAATTGAGCTCTTTCTGGTTTACCCAGGTTCAAATTGCAGGCGTTTGGAGTCGTGAGAAAGTCACGATGCAGCAATGCAATTTACCATCTAAAGTAAATAGCAAGAGGTTGACTTTTCTCCGATGCCTCTACACTGCGGTTTTAGTGAGCGTCTTGCCTTTTCGATAAATTACGTTTTAGATACAGTTGCTCTCAAAATAGATGCCGTGCCGTGTGTAAACATTATCCGTCAACTTTGATAGATGTCGCGTAGATCCGTCAATTTTGACACATCGTTTATAGATTGCCACGCCATCTATTTTGTGTTGAGAAATCGATTGAAATGGAGTGTTTTTGTGAACTCTACAGTCTCCTACGCTAATGATAAAGTGTTGAGAGTGCGGTCCGAATTACATCATCAGTGCGGAAGTTAACAGTTGAGGTGCTATTTGGATACAAACTAGTAGTGCAGCTATGGCCAAAATAAATGAAGTCTGCCACAGCTACACTACTAGTTTGTACCATCCGCTGCACGTGCTGCCGGCATTTGCAGTTGTCATTTCGGTTCCAAATAGCACCAAATAGCAGTCAGAATTTTCAGGAATAATATAACCTGTTTGTGCTGAGTTCATATTTGTTAGCGCTATTTTGCTGGCGTAATGAGAAAGGCTGTTAATTTTTTGTCATAACTAACATGTTAAGATGGCAATGTCCTTGCTTATTCGAAACGTAGTTTGTTGACAAGATTGTAAAGTTCCTAATCCAAGAAAATTGGAAATGTAGGTGCAATTCGGACCACACCTTGAATTAGATCTTATACAGTCCCGTTCATAGATTTTTGTACAGTTTTTTATTATAATCCGTAGTTATAATGTATTGTAATCGTTTTGTTCGTCGATTCATCACAGTACTAATAATTGTAAATCTTATAAGACTTATTTATTTTTTTGTGTAACCGCCTGTATTATGTCAAATGTAAAAATATATTAAGAAATTATCTAATTCTTTGTTTTTATTTCATACCTGTATGTAACTACTTACCTGTTTCATCTGCGCGAAATAACTTATATTTCAGTATTGAATTGTTTATTGCACCAAAAGTAACTTAAAAGGTGGTCTTGCTGGGGAGTATGCACTGGTAAGACCATCTTTATATGACGATTACCAAAAAAGTACTTACGTAGGTATTTTTTATATTTAGGTAAAAATTGTACAAGATTATTATGTACATTTAATTTCACTCCAAATTACATAAATATAGGTAGGTGGTCCTGCCGGGGAGTATGATACGATTCTCGAACTCAAATACCTACTGAAGCATCTAAAACTATTCGGGTGAAAGGATACATGTCCGAGCCGCAGTCATCAATCTTTGAATCGAATGCATCTTCGTGTTGCTGTTCGCACCGCAAGACCCGCATTTCCCTCTAATGCTGTATTACGCACATATGTACATCATTAGAGGTAAATGCGGGCTTGAGCGGCCCAAAAAGGTGCGCATTCACCCTAACCCATTTTAAACACCATAGCGGAGGCCTTGCCTATATCTTGACCTATATTTGAATAGGTACTGAAAAAAAGAGGGTCTAAGTACCAAAAAAGCTTGTTTCGTTTTTATTACTAGTTGTGGCCCGCGGCTTCGCCTGTGTGAAATTTTGACTTTAGTGCTATCCTTGATCTATATTCTTGCGAAAAATCAACTCAATCCGTGGCTACGTTGCCACGTGTAAGAAGAAAAACCAATAAACCTGCAAACACACTTTCTGATTTATAAATATTAGTAAGGATGCAAAAACCAAATTAATCCGTTGTTCCGTCTCCGCGTTGCCACGTCAAAGGAGATCAAACCAATAAACCAACACACTTTGGGATTTATTAATATAATATTTACTAATAAAAAATTGTTTCATAAGATTTTTTTTTGGTACTTAGACCCTTTTTAGGGTTCCGTACCCAAAGGGTAAAAACGGGACCCTATTACTAAGACTCCGCTGTCCGTCTGTCTGTCTGTCTCCAGGTTGTATATCATGGACCGTTATAGCTAGAAAGCTGAAATTTTTCAGATGATATATTTCTGTTGCCGCTATAACAACAAATACGATAAGCAGAATAAAATTAATAATTAAGGGGGCTCGCATACAACAAACCTGATTTTTTAGCTGTTTTTCGCTCTATATTAATAATGGTAACAGGTAGATGCTTGAAGTTTTCACAGAATATTTAGTTGCATATTCACTTCAATAATAAATAATAAAATTTAAAGAAAATAAATATTTAAGAGGGGCTCCCAAACAGGACGGAACCCTCCGTGCACAAGTCAGACTCGTACTTGGCCGATTATTTATTCATTTATTAGCACTCGATGCGGCTGATATGATGATGATTCGCCTATTGGCTATGTGCTTATACATCTTCATCTGTGAGATTTCACTTTTAGCGCGGAATACGCGCCCGCAAAATTGGGACGCACCTCACGTACTTTTCACCCAAGTTGAAAGAGACCTTTCGTCATTGTTTGGCACAGTTTTTTTTCGCGTCTCCCTGCAAGGCACTAATCATAGTTTGAAGGTTGCACGTGCCCTCAAACCTTTTGTGGGCAAAATTGGTTGAGCTTAGGTAGGTACCTAACCTAAGCTTCGAGCAAATATCTACAGAGCCACAGTCTCTAAGAGAAAGTAGTAAAAAATATGTCCGAGCGCCGTCATTCGTACCTAACATATTTACATTTAATAATTCACAATGACCCTCAGAAGTTACTTTAGTTCTTATTCTATGCAATGGCCCGTTTTGCTTGAATCTCGACGTTATGTTACACTGTGCTTGTAACCGAGCACTTTCGCATCGCGCGGCGTTGTAGTCACCTTGCAATTGTCTTTAGACTAACTAAAAAGCCTGCCCACTTCGTAGCTTGGGCAGGGTTTTGGGTCGGATACTATTTAGCACGATTGCGACTATAGATATTTGCTCGAAGAACCTAAGCCATGATTTTTTAATTTATTTACTTGGAGTGTGCTGCATGTTTTGAATGGAATTCAAAAATGGTCGATTTCCAATCGGTTCCTATCTTCCAGGGTTACCTGCTTACCATGTACTAAGACACAAGGGAGTGATTAAGATAATCGTTATTGTAGAATCATTGACCTCAAATCCAATATCTCCGCATGTGTGGCTTAGTTGGCTTTGTAACTATTAAAACAAGGTGATGTAACTTCAATAATTGTTGTATAATTCTTCGTTAACAATCCAGATAATATCCTACTGCTCTAAATGTAAAATCCTTTCCTCCTTTTGCAACAAACTCTTCTTTCCGAGTGCTCTGTCCTGTCTGGTGTTGCCCGGTCTACCAGATCCAATTTCAACCAAAATCGACATAGTAAAAAAATGTGATAAAATACTGAAAACCTTACATTCGACCATCCTGATGACATGTATGTCCTCATACATGCACCAGGTGGAACCAGGCAAAACCTTACATTCGGCAAGGCAAGGTAAGTTAGGTTATATTATACAAATCAAAGATTAGTAATATCAAGCACTGGAACACTGTTATACAAAAATTCATACACATAGATTCTAAACGAAGAACAATGTTTGAAGATTTGTAGCAATTATAATACAGTTATTTATAATCAAGTATTTATCTTTACAGCCAAACTCTTAAAACTATCAATTTATCCTTGTAACTCTTAAAAACTATCATTGAATCTCTTAAAAACTATCCTTGTATCTCTTAAAAACTATCCTTGTATCTCTTAAAAACTATCCTTGTATCTCTTAAAAACTATCCTTGTAACTCTTAAAAACTATCCTTGTATCTCTTAAAAACTATCCTTGTATCTCTTAAAAACTATCCTTGTAACTCTTAAAAACTATCCTTGTATCTCTTAAAACTATCCTTGTATCTCTTAAAAACTATCCTTGTATCTCTTAAAAACTATCCTTGTATCTCTTAAAAACTATCCTTGTATCTCTTAAAAACTATCCTTGTATCTCTTAAAAACTATCCTTGTATCTCTTAAAAACTATCCTTGTATCTCTTAAAAACTATCCTTGTATCTCTTATAAACTATCCTTGTATCTCTTAAAAACTATCCTTGTATCTCTTAAAAACTATCCTTGTATCTCTTAAAAACTATCCTTGTATCCATCAAAACAATCCTTATATCAGTCCCTGTAACAGAATAAAATTACATAGTCATCGTTGCAATCGGTGAATTATTTGAACATTGTTTAAACCAAAGTATATGTTTTATGTTTTAGTAAAATTAACACAATTATAGATTATTGATATCATTGTATATCGCAAATATTATTCAAGCCCAAAGTTTGTAGCTTTAAGCATTTAATAATAAACAATAAATTTTCAAATAATTCAATAAATATCGAAAAACAAAACTGTTTCATAAATTGTGAACACCTTTTTTGATAATTTTGAAAACAATGACAAACTGCAACAATACACACAACAAAACCACCACACCCATAAAGACTATAATTACGTCCAACTATGCAAAAGAGGCCACTCTTAATAGCATGTAAATATTACAAATGTTACCGGTAAATGTCCGAATTCTAAGATAGACAAGACAAGATAATATTTAACGTCATTTAGTATATAGATATATATAGATAAATGAATCACGATAGTTGATTTCACTACAACTCGAGAACAGCTGAACCGATTTGGCAAATTTTCATCTCCAAACATTTGTGGAAGCTTAGAAAGGTTTAAACGATGAGAAAATCCATAGCTGCGTACAACCATGTAAATACCATGTTGCGAGAAAAACAATAAAAATACCAATTTCATTTTCCCATTCAAAACATTCCTGTATTTGAAAGTTGTTATTGACAGTTGACAGATGGTGAGGTGAAATTCATCGGATCAGCCAGATATATAATTAAATATAATAACGATTACTATAATGTACTCATCCATTAATAAATTTAGAGAAAATACTAAATTTAGTAATTTTATAGAAACGCAGTGTATACCATTACAATCTCGTGCATAAATATTATGAGCACTCAAATGTCTATGAACATTGAATATTAAGCGACAACGATACTGTAGCATTACCACAACTACACGCACATAGAGTCATAAATAAAATCAATAAACGTTGCAATGTAATGTGACGCATTTTCAAGTTTTAAAATATAATGGTAAAAAACAATTGTCTTCATTGTTTCTGTCACGAGAGAAATACAAAAATTCATCGTTACTTCACTTTTTGTTCAGTTTTGTCATATTAACTTTAAAAGAATCCCGAATAAGAAATCCCGTGACCAAAAGTAAAGCCAATCTAGATAGACCGGCCATGCGACTGCAGCAACGAGTCCGTTTACCCTTTCATTTCAGCCGCGAACAGTTTTCGGCAAAATGGCAATTTATACGTCAAGTTTATAAAATTATCACATGCGTACGATTGCGCAGTTGATGAATTATCGAAGTGTAACATTGATAACAATTTTACTAGTCAAAAGATGCGCAAAACATTAACAAAAATAACGTCAAATAAAGTGTCAAAATAAGGGAATCTTCAATGACAAATCAACGCCAAGTTACAAATCTGACAATGGACATGCAAAGATCAACATATTAAAATTACTCGTTAACGCACACCACCATCTAGTCATTAGTAACTATTGAAATCTCAAATTTAGCAAATTAAATAAAAAGAAAATAGGGTACAAAGACGACGCAACAAAATTCTTCTCTGTCAGAGCTCAGCGGGATCACCATTATGCTGTTAAAAACTGAATAGTTAAAAGCTTCTGATGAAAGAAGACACTAGAATAGCTAACGGGTTGCATGACGCTTCTGCATTGGCATTATCATTAGCTTTGTCATCCACATCGCCATCATCTTATTCACCATCTAAGCTACTGGAGCAGTTATGCCAGCGGCCCAGAGCCACGCTCCGTTACTTTAAGGAGCTGGGCTGGCTCGGATAGACGCTGGAGGGGGAAATGCACAAAACACCCCATGCGGGACGTCAGTGCAGGACTTATCGCCCCCACATCGAATAAGAATAAGCTTCTGATGAAATAACTCTCAGCTTCTAGAGAAATAAAGGAAGTCACTCGGCTGTTGATGCACAAAAGTTAGGCCTACGCTGTTTCCACGCTACCTTTGTCCCCTCACCGGCAAAACATACAAGATGACTTCATCCGAACGAGCCATTTACCAGAAAGCTGTCAAACAGTCCTTGTGTCCCAGCCAAAGTCCACATTAGAAGCGCCCGTGGATCTGGTCAACAAAGTGAGTGAGCGACCTAGTTCCATCAACCTAGGTTGCTTCTAGGGACTCCGTGCCCAGATAGTTTCTGAAAATCTCACAAGGAAAACGCAGAATTAAGCCATCAAGTAAAAGCTTCGTTTACAAATTCTGATAAAGATTTCGTCCTATAAATAGAGGTGAACAAAACCCGACTCTCACACTCGGTCACAATCCCGCTACCTCCAGTTTTGAACAGCTCTTACCAAAGCAAGTATGATGATGGACGATTGCCTATCTTCTTAAGGTCACCTATACATCACTCACTCAAAAACGAAAATGTAGTTCTTGGTCGACACTAGTAGCGACTTCTGTGTTTTCCCATGTAGGACTTCAGGAGCAGATGATTGAGGATTACCTACGAACTTTTGCAATTAATGGGTCATTGACCGTGACTTACGATTTCACGCAGCTAGACCTGGATTGTATCTCCACCGCGCTCTTTTTTGGCGTTCTATCGCGGCCGATGTTAGCAAGGCTATAATCAGGACAGACTTTTTATCACATTATGGCCTAATAAATAAATAAATAAATAAATAAAATTCATTTATTTCAGGCATGTATGGCCCATATTAGCAAAATTACATATAAATTTCATAGTTTCACACACTTCAATAAATCAAAATTAACAACAATAAAAATCAATATCATTCTCAGTAAAAATAAACAAATTCATAAGTCCATGTCAGTATAGTCATTCATAATTATCAGTACATTCTCTTCGGCACTGGTACTGCAACATGTCTGTTGGAGCAGTGCCGAAGGAAAGGACAGTCGCATCTGGCAGCAATCATCACCAGGACGGCGTTGGAGCTAGCCCGTACCCTGTGCACTAGGGAAGCGGCTCGCTTACGCATGGTCGCGTGGAAGCAGTCGGTGCGCGCCTCCGCGAACATGCCCGAGGCGCTGCAGAACCGGGGCAGCCCCATCACCGCCCTGAATGCGTTGTTATACTGGACGCGGAGGGCGCTGTAGGTCTTGTCAGTATAATTAGCCCACAAGCTGCACGTGTAGAGCGATGTGCAGTACGCTTTAAAGAGCGCGACTTTGACCTCATCTGAGCAACGTGCAAATCTGCGAGCTATCATATTCGCTCTTACTGACAGAGCCCTCCGCTCCCGCTCCATGTCTACATGATCCCTGAGATCAGCCGTAACAATATGCCCCAGGTATTTAAATTGATTTACCCTCTCTAGGGGAACACCCTTTATTCGAACGGGTGGTATGTTCTCGGGGCATCTTGCTCGACTGGTCTCAAATACCATGAATTGACTTTTGGTTACATTGTATTTTAATCCATAATCACAGGCGTACCTCTCACACGTCTGCAAAAACCTCCGTAAACCACATACCGACGCGCTCAGCAGCACCATGTCGTCTGCGTAGCTCAGATTATTGACACATATACCGTCAATATGGCAGCCGACATGCTGACTGCTGAGCTCGACGATCAGCCTGTTGATGTACAAGTTGAACAGAGTCGGAGAGGTCAACCCGCCTTGACGAACTCCGCACTCCAGACAATACGAGTCAGACATTGCGCCCGCCCACCGCACACTGTTACTCTGGTGCGCATACCAATATTGGAAAATGCTTACAAAGTCCTGAGGCATGTCTATGCTCTTCAATTCCTTCCATAGAATGTCATACGACACCAGGTCAAAGGTGCTGGATAAATCAAGGAAGCATGCAAAAACGGGAGTTTTGCGATCTGTGTAGTACTTGACGGTGTTCTTAAGGCACAGTATCGCACTTTCAGTAGACAGTCGCGGCCGAAAGCCGAACTGGTTGTCATGTAGTTCCACATATTTATTTAACTGTACGTTAAGAAGACCGTCAAATACCTTAGTCGTTATGGTAGCAAGAGAGATAGGCCTGTAGTTACTTTTATCGGAAAGGTCACCCGTCTTATTTTTCACCACAGGCACTACCACAGTTTTCATGAAATCGGCCGGCAAGTATGAGTGGCTCACGCACAGCGAGTAGAACATTGCCAATACCCTCGCGATGTGTGGGCCGGCGTGTTGAAAATGCTCAATACTGAGTCCGTCATGTCCAGGGGATTTTCCACGCGAGATAAGCCTTATAGCTTGAGCTACATCTTTCGCTAGGAAAACCGTTGCTGAATGTCGATTGTTCAAATCATCATTGAGCATCTCCCCCGCCGGACCTAACGGAGATTTTACCGAAAAATGGTTTTTAAATACATTTGCAATTTCCACCGGGTCATTGACACCATCGACGCTCACAGGCAAGCCAGGTCGTACATTCATCTTTTTAGTTGCCTGCCAGAAACCGCGGAAGTCGCCCTTGGAATGCTTTTGAGCGAGAGCGTCCATCTTTATCTGGTCCTGATGATTCTGGCACCATTTTAATCGAGACTTGAACACTCTTCTACTCTCAGTCATTTCAAAGTATACAGGGCCAGACTTAGGCCTACCACAAAGTATCCATTCCTTAAATTTAGACCTAGCTTCCCTGTGGGCCCCGCTGACGTGTTTATTCCATCCCACTATGCGCGTTCCACTCGCCCCCGTCTTTGAACAACCCCGGCTCGCCACAGCCGCGTCGCGGAGGGCGTTTACAATGTCCATATAAAGCTCGTCAAGAACACGCCTGTGGTCTAGATCATTGCAATGACAATCAGCACAGTTCACAAATTCGGACGGAGAATCAATTTTCCTTAGATTCTTATGACACATTTCTGTATACAAAGCAATTTGTTCTGCATTTTTCACACCCCAATAAACATCTCTATTCACTACAATTTTCGGTGCGACTTTAGGTATTAGTAAATTAAAGTTACATTTTACTATTAGGGGATAGTGGTCAGACCACATAACATCATATAATACATTTGTATCGACCACTGCTTGCTTAGCCGCGTGAGTTACTAAACAGTGGTCTAGCCAGCTGCCAGTCCCGTGCACCTCACTAACATATCTATAGGTACCCGAGTCTAGCCCCAGCATATCTACATCGACACACGTCCAATTCTGTTCAATGCACAATTTTGAGAGCTCACTATAAAATAACTCACCCGGATTTGAATTGTAATCTCCTAATAAAACGACCGAGTCAGTGCCATATTCGTCAATAATGGCGCTCGCAGCACACAAACAGTCCGTAAATTCCGGCAGATTAGCGGCCGAGTTTGTTGGTAAATAAACGCTCATTATGATTACGGAACTGTCGCGCGATACAATTTTGATACCACAAATACGAGGATTGCCACACTTTATCACTGATACTTGTTGAAACACCTGCTTACGATACAACAATGCCACTCCACCGAAAGGACGTCCACACATGATTCGTGAGTCATCCATCGCCGAGGTCGCAGTATACCCGAAGTCGCTGTCAATTGTGCCTACGTATGGGATGTCATGAGGCGCCAACCACGTCTCTTGAAGGCACACTATATCACAAGTGCGGCACAATTTCCTAACATCATCGATCGAACGTTTCACGTTTCTACAATTAAAACTGGCTAAGCAATAAGGCTGACTATCCATTATTTGGTTTGTTTAGGTCGCCTGCAGACAACTCGTCGCTTTGTTGCCTTTGTTTATAGTGCATAAAACGTCGAAAAATAACACCAGCGGGCCATAATTTCTCATCCATGTATTTAGACAAATTGGATTCAGCTACGAAAAACTTAAAAGCTTTATGCCCTCTTGTTTTCTTCATTTTTATCCTCTCTAAATACACCGTTTCTTGTGTTTTGGTTCGAATGTACTTAATTATATCGCTCTCAGCAGTATCACTGTGAACATTAGTGATAAACACAGGAATTTTTCTTTCTGCAGCCTTAAAAGTACACTCCGAATCTCTGGCTATACCCGCCTTGCCTAGAAAACGATATTTTGTTCGCTTCTTTGGTTTTGATACTGTTTGCCACGGTATGCTCTTATTAGGAGTATTTTCCCTCGACGATGACGATTCACGCTCATACCGCAATCGCATACATTCCTGAGGCCCTGTCTCGACGACACGGCTAGCCTTATCAGTGGTTGTCAACTGATTTGATACTTGTGCAAGCGGGCTACGTATACATGTTGTTGTTGTAGCGCTCGCCGTATCGATCCGCTCGACCGGTTCCTGATGAGTCACCGGCAAGGTCAGCGCGGGCATCGCAGGCGGCGCGGGCGGCGCAGGCGGCGCGGGCGGCGCAGGCGGCGCGGGCTGCGCGGGCGGCGCGGGCGGCGGCTCGGTGGCCGGCCCGTGCACCGACGACAGCTGTGACTCACACAAATATTGTGCCGTCGCTTTTTCTTCTACCCCCATTTTTCTGAACAGATTTGGGTACACGCTCTGATTGCACGAGTCATCCACCGTAGAATTATGGTAATCCTGTGAAAGTCCCACAGGACCACTGTCCAACCACGCTCCTCGCCTAGTGTTCACTTTAAATGCCGATGTCGGTGGCAAAGAATCATGTCGCAATCGAAGAATTTCACATTTTAATTGCTCAACTACATCAAGCGTCGCATATGTTGACTTAATGCATTCAACATCCGTTTTCAGGCATGTCATGTCTTTTAAAAGCTTGGAGCAGTCTAAATGATCCATTAAAATTGGCGGTAGTCTGTCCAATTGTCGCGCAACAAAAACTGGCAGGATTTCGGGCTCGGTCGACTTGAACAAGTTGATAATATCTGCCAGGTCCCGCTCCTCCTTACCCTTGTTTTTTCGATCTATTTTTCGCTTATCAGTTGAAATCGATTCAAAAAGTAGCGATTTTGATTGCTTAATCTCTTCGGTAGTAAACGTTGAAACACATATCCTTACTAGGGACTCTTCGTCAATCACTGACAGTTTATTTTGGATGTAAGTAAGCATCTCATCCACTACAATATTGCACGTATTACATTTCACAAAAGACGACATTTTGTTACGATAAGCGCGTCAAGCGCACGGAGTTCACGACACACCCGTTCCGTAGGGATGCGCGCGCGAGACTGACTAATGGTCGACTGCTGCAATCGCCGTCTCATCGATAACCATACAACATTTTTTTTTTTTTTGTTGACTACCAGTTTTGAACCCGCTTTTTCTTTAGATGTCGTTTCATGCACTCGTCCGCGTCGGCCAATCCAAATAAGTACTAAGAAATACTTCGAGAATACGTGGAGATCTTTCGTCCACCAGACACTCTTCAGATTGTCACCCACGTAACAGCCCATTTCATCAATAAGGTGCCCAACCAACTTGTTTACGGTGCACAAGACGTCTAGTGCCTGAAACTTCAAAATAGCTAAGCAAGAATTCAACTGTACCTACACTGCAAGCTGGAACAGATGTCACATAGAACACATAGTCACATTCCCAGCATCTGGTTCCTAAAAAGTTGAAGTTTGACGTCCGGGTGGAGACTACAGGACTCTGAACGACAGTACAGTACCGGATAGATATCCAATTCGGCATATTTTATGACTTAATACACTTATGACATAATATTATATGGCTGTAAAATCTTCTCGAAAATTGATTTTGTTAATACTCTTAACTCCAGCTATTTTGTTAATACTCTTAACATTTTCTTAAATCCAGCGGATTTATCGAAGATGGGTATTTCCAGCACCTACAACTGCTTTCCACTCGCCTGAAAGAATATGGAACGGTTTTTGATCAAGCCAAGCAGGAAAGTGTTTATGGTGCAGAAAATATCAGCTTTCTGGTATGCGTGGTAGGTACCTGCAGCCAGCATTAACCAGCTAGATGGCAAAGTAAAAGCCACCAGATAGTTTGCCATTCCTGAAAATATCAAAGAAAGTCTATCTTCTGTCGTCGCTTCCTCGGGGACACAGCAAAGTCTCACAAGTTCTACTACAAGACGTGTCGACTGGGACAGCAAAAGATTCCCGCCCGTGACGCTAATCGGTGACACGTTGGAGCCTTCGAACTTCGCCTTCGCCTACGTCTTGCGGCATGATACTAGTCTAGTCACTGAAGCTACAGACTCTACCATTAGTGAAGTGTTTCAAAACACGTTGGGAAAGAACAAAAACCTCTGACTTCTTTTAGTAGAGATCTGAGCCCAACGCAACGAAAGAAGTCCTTACGACAAAGAACTGCTGGCAATATATCAGTACCTAACCGTAGCTCGCGACAGACCGTGGTAAGCAGTTTGAATCTGCATTGGTGAACTCATTAAACTTGCTGGATTTAAAAGAGACAGAACCGCAGCATACTAACTATATATACTATTAATCAAAACGGTGCACAACAGCTAAATCAACGATAAAATGTTATGAGAACCATATAATAACTGGAACCTTAACATTCATTTTGCTTGGAATGCGAAAAGCTTTCAAACCGGACATACAAGCCTCTCCTGCAAAACTCAGATATAAATTAGAGATGGCAGTGTACGTGGATCTCCAAGCAATATACTCCAGGCCGCATCGGTGATCGTTGGAGCGTCTGTCGTCCACGTTGGTCAGGCAGTCGTCGGTGGAGTGCTGGCAACGGATGCGGCTGAGACTGTGACCCCGGGCTACAGCAGTGATCCTGGCCGCGGCTGCGGTTGTAGCTCTGGCTGCGGTTGCGGCTGCTGCTGCGGTTGCGGCTGCTGCTTTGGCTCCGGCTCCGACCATGGCCTCGGCTGCGGCTGTGGCCACGGCTGTGGCTGTGCTTCCGGCAGCGGCCTCGGCTCCGGATGCGGTCTTGACTGCAGCCGTGGCTGCAGCTGCGGCCTCGGCTCCCATTGTAGACTCGGCTGCGCCTGTGGCTCCAGCTGAGGCCTCGGCTCCGTGTGTGGTCTTGGCTGCAGCCGTGGCTCCAGCTGCGGCCTCGGCTCTCGTCGTAGTCTCGGCTGCGCCTGTGGCTCCAGCTGCGGCCTCAGCTCCGGATGCGGTCTTGGCTGCAGCCGTGGCTCCAGCTGCGGCCTTGGCTCCGGCTGCGACCGTGGCTGTATCCGCCTCGTCTTGCTGCAGCTCGAGCTCCAACACAAACGAACCCAGGCTTGCGGCTGCAGCTGCGACTCCGTCGAGTGCTCGACTGTGGCCTCGGCTGCGGCCGTGCGTGACGCCTAGAGCGCGATCGGTTCCTAGGAGCTTTCACGCGCCATACTTCGTTGTCTTCGAACCCATCACCTGGAACTCATACCATGAAATTGCTTGCATTAGTATTGTGCTTGAGTAAAGATAAATATTTGAGGGAGATTAAATCCTACTTTTATCTCGAGAATGGTGCATGTTCCACGAAAAATAACAGGATTGTAATTCCCCCCTTATAATATAACCCCAGTCTGGCTAAACGTAGTGTATGTTTTTCTTCTTTTATTATATATAACGGAGGATGAAGCTCCGAAGTGTTTTTAAAAAGTGTGACGTCAGCATTGCTGACGTCACTATTGCTGTCTTCTTGGTGGCTACTCATGTTCTTCGAAATAAAACTTCACAAGTAGTTGATAGGCTTCGTATATTCCACGGGCATCGTAACGGCGTCCCAGAGAGGTCCGCACTGTTCGGCGGCTCGAGCAAGAATGACCGAGCGCCGACAGTGCGGCCGTATTTATAGGGCTCGGCGCACGTGCACGTGTTTACAAATTCTTATGTTAAGTATTGAAATTACAATCAGAGAAATAATGGCATGCTTTTTAACGTTAATTTCACATCATAATTAACACAAAGTAATCAGTTGATAGCAAATATTTGGATGATCCGAGTAATAGCTTAACTATTTTTATAAATAAGTGGGTAGTCTTGTATTTTGCGCCGATACGGCCATTCTGACAGGCGGTGCGCGCTCTGCACCAGCCTCGTAGGTTCTCGTAGGTTCTCGTAGATTCTCGTAGGTTCTCGTAGATTCTCGTAGGTTCTCGTTGACCTGAAAGAATAGTAAGTTTCTTTGAGTAGTGGATCTGTAAGCAATTTACGTTGCTGTATTTTAGTTGTTACATAAACACCGCTGCTATGCATCTAGTGAATATCAATGCTAGTGAGTTTAATAGGTTCTCGGAGGGTCTCGTAGAGTTCTCGGAGGGTCTCGTAGATTTCTTGGAGGGTCTCGTAGATTTCTCGAAGGGTCTCGTAGATTTCTCGGAGGGTCTCGTAGAGTGCTCGTAGGGTCTCGTAGGGTTTTCGTAGATTTATTTGGAATTATTGAATTGAGTTACTTACCATTTATCCTGATGGGTTATCTTCAAGCTGTAGGTCGGGATTTGACTGTATTTGTAATTCTTCTTGTGAAGTTGATGGAATAGGCTCAGTTGGTTCCGTAGCAGTATCTCGGTGAGTAGGTGATTCGTTTCCCGCCGATACGGTCGACTGATCACCTGGTTGTGGAGCACGGCGCAGCTGATCATGGGCAACCTTGCGTGGTCGTCCTCTGCCGATAACTTTCTTTACCAAATATCGGTCATTTTCCAGTACTCTACATACCTCATATGGCTCGCTAAATTTAAGGTCAAGCGAGGTTTGGTTGCGGGGATTATTCTTAACCAATACGTAATCTCCTCTTTGGAAATAACGAATTTTGGCCTTATGTAAGTTGAAGCGTTGTCTGTCTTGTTCGCTAGAACGGACCATTTTCTGTTGTACTCGTTGAATAAGTGCTTCAATATCAACGGTTTCGTTGTCAATATCCACTAAGTTGAGGAGCTCAGGAGGTACGCAGTGCCTTCGTTGTGTAATAAGTGTCAATGGCGCAACCCCGGTGACACGATGAGTTGTGCAGTTCATAGCCAGCTGAAGTTCTTCAAGCAAAGTGTGCCACTGCTCCGATTCATAGTTTTTAATCATTACTAATGCATTTTTTAGGGTTGCAACGACTCTTTCAACTTGGCCATTCGCTCGGCTGACTCCTGGGGCAATAGCATGAATATTTATTCCAATATTATCACAGAACTCTTTGAACTCGCCAAGAAACTCTCTTCCTCCATCGACTATGATTTGGACCGGTGCGCCGAATAGGTGCACAGTACGTTTCAGGGCAGCCAATGTACTGTGTGGATTTTTGTTGGTACTGAAGTACAGTAAAACGTACTTCGAGAAGGCATCAATTGTAACTATGACATACTGCTGATCATCTGAAATGCCCAGCTTCCCTGTTATGTCCATGTGAATAACTTGGAAGGCAGCCGTTGGTTTTTGTATCGGGTGTAATTGGGCTTGAATGGCCCCGGATCTTCCTTTAGATGTTCGGCATATAACGCAGTTGTCCACAAATCTTCGAACAGTGGAACTCATTTTGTTAAACCAATAAGTTTCTCGGATTTTCTGCAGTGTCTTCTCCCAGCCGGGGTGTTTAAGAGCAGTGTGAAAAGAGTTGATAATGCTCCATTGAAAGGACTTGGGAACGACTGTACTGAGCTGCTGACCAAAGGTAGGGTCATTGACATTCTTCTTTAAGATGTTGTCCTCCAACACATAATCTTCTACTGGGTTATTGTCACTGATGCTGTCCATTATTGGTCGTAGCTTGTCGTCCCGTCTCTGTTCAACCTTAAGCCAGTTTAGGTCTTTTGTCATAACATTAACTGCCAACTCAACTGGGTTTCTACTGAAAAAGTCAGCATGTTGGAGACGTTCACCTTTGCGGTATTCTACCTCGAAGTCGTAGTTTTGTAAGAACGCCCACCAGCGATGAATCCTTGGCAAGAGATCTTTTTTGTGTTTTGATGCTTTTAACGCATTGCAATCCGTTATCACGGTAAATTTTCGTCCGTAGAGATACTGACGGAAGTGTTTTATAGCGCGTACCACTGCTAGTGTTTCCAACTCATAGGAATGGTAGCGACTTTCAGCCTCCGTAGTTCTCATGCTCATAAAAGCGACTGCATGTTGACGTCCATCGATCACTTGTACCAGTACTGCACCGAATCCAAGGCTGCTTGCGTCAGTGTATAGTTGGATGGGTGCTTCTTCTCGGAATAATGTAAGAACTGGAGCAGACGTTAGGCATTCGACGACTGTATTACGAGCTTTTTCGTGTTTATCTGTCCATGTCCATTTCACTCCCTGCTTAGTCAGTTCGTATAAAGGTACCATAATACGAGAAAAGTCAGGAATGTACTTCCTGAAGTATCCTGCCAGACCATTGAACTGTCTTACCTGCTTGACAGTTTTGGGTACTGGAGCTTTGACGAGAGCCTCTACTTTTCGTGGACTCGGTCGAACTTGGCCATCAGAAACTACGTTTCCGAGGTATTCAATGGACCGTTTGAAGAAACTGCACTTGTCTGCGTTTATAGAAAATCCCGCGTTTTGGAGTGCTATGAGAATTCGCTCCAGGTGTGAGATTCCTTCCGAAAAATCTGTGCATTTGCTTAGCACGTCATCTACGTAGACTTGTGCAGCTGTTCCCAGCAATGACGTCAGGGCTCTGTTGATGCATCGTTGGTAAACCGAACAAGCATTGCTCAAACCAAAAGGCATTGTGAGGTATTCGTATAATCCATCTGGCGTGACGAAGGCGGTCTTCTCTATGGAGGCCTCACCAATGGGAATCTGATGAAAACCAGCTGCCATATCCAGGCTCGTGTAGTAATAACCATTTGCCAACTGGTCAATCTGATCGGCAATCAACGGGAGTGGATAATGGTCACGTAGAGTATTCGAGTTTAGTTCTCGAAAGTCCACACAAAGTCGATCATCACCATTCTTCTTTTTGACTAAGATGATGGGGCTTGAGTAGGGAGATTTGCTCTCACGAATTATTTTATGTTCAAGAAGTTCTTGGATTATGGTGCGAACCTTCTCTCTTTCCACTGGACTGAGGCGATATGGTCTTCTTTCTACAAACTTATCAGGGTTTTTCAGCCTAATTTCAAGCTCGCCGGTGTTGACTCGAGTCTTAGGATATCCTCGAATGAACAAGTGTTCATATTTGTTCAGAAGTCGATGTAGTTGCGCAACTTCGTCTTCATCGGTTAGATCACAGTCCAAGTTGTTGAAGAGAGAAGAACTCGTGCTCACATGATTGACGAGTGTTTTGTGGATTAACGTTGTCTCGTTGGCTGTAACTATCACACTTAGATTAGTTCCGTGGATCAGGTTCATGCCTACTAAAATGTTTGTTGACATTTCATTGTCGGGAAGTACGAAAAAATCTAGCTCAACACTGATGGAGTCTACGACGCATACAGTTGTAAGTTTGGCTAACGATAGTGCAGGGAATTTGCCGATCCCTTTCAAATAGTTGACTACTGGTCTCCTTTGACCAGGTAAAGCTGCAGCAACAGATTCTTTTATGATTGAGCACTCTGCCCCGCTGTCAAAGACTGCTTGCAAAACTCTTTCACCTATTTTGATGGTGATAGGAGCCAGCTTATTGCTTGCTACGCAATTCACGTTTGAAGTCAGTGAACGTTCGCGCTTGAAGCAAGTTTCAAAAGTGTGACCTGGTCTCTTGCAATAGGTACAGGTTGGTGACGCTGTTGTTTTTGAACCCTTATTGCCGGTAGTTTCAGTCTTAGACTCAGAAGATTTGAATCTGCAGTCGTTAGTGTTGTGGTTCGTCTTCTTACATATGCTGCAGCTTGATGTAGACGGTTTATGGTCTGAGAAACGAGGACGTTTACTATACATCGAGGTACTAGCGCTTGGATGACTACGTTTCTTCCGTATGGATGTTGCAACCGAGATGAGCTCAGGAACAGTGGTTGCCCTGGCATTCAGTAGTTCGATACGCAAACGCTCGTCATTTATGCATCCAATCACTGCTTCCACAGCGTGTTCGTCTGCCAGTTTGTCTTTGGTAACTCTTCGCCACAATATCCACGCACGTGACAAGAACTCTGCAATATCTTTTGTTGAGTCGTAAACATGTTCTCTAAACATGATGATATCTCGAGAGTATCTGTTTTCGGGTTCAAACGTGGTGATGAGATTTTTCTGCAGTTCATCCCACGTTGTAGTAGTGACCATCCAGTCATCAATCCACATTTTTGCACGTCCCTTCAGCAGGCTGCAGACTTTCATGCGTACATCGAAGTCATCAAGTTTGTATGCTTCAATCGCTTGATTTATATGCTGGCACCATTCCCGTACACCGACGTGGGTGTCCGGATCAAATGACGGTAGATAGATGTCTTTGATCCTTATTTTTGCTTCGGTAGAGGGAGCACATAAGCGCTCGGACATTTTCTGCATCGTCTCCATCATTTGCATCAAGAACTGTGGCGGTATCCCTCCCATCTGCATTCCATAGTGAGGGTTCGCTTGGAGTCTTGATTGTGGAACTGTTTCCAATGGTGTATTGTTAACCAGCACAGGTTCCCGCTGCTGGGTGTTGGTTGGTCTAAATTGATCAGGTGGTGATCGAGCTGATGAGGCAGCGGCTTGGGTGGGAGATCCTTGCGGTCCCACTTCTGATAACGGAGGATGAAGCTCCGAAGTGTTTTTAAAAAGTGTGACGTCAGCAATCGTCACTATTGCTGTCTTCTTGGTGGCTACTCATGTTCTTCGAAAGAAAACTTCACAAGTAGTTGATAGGCTTCGTATATTCCACGGGCATCGTAACGGCGTCCCAGAGAGGTCCGCACTGTTCGGCGGCTCGAGCAAGAATGACCGAGCGCCGACAGTGCGGCCGTATTTATAGGGCTCGGCGCACGTGCACGTGTTTACAAATTCTTATGTTAAGTATTGAAATTACAATCAGAGAAATAATGGCATGCTTTTTAACGTTAATTTCACATCATAATTAACACAAAGTAATCAGTTGATAGCAAATATTTGGATGATCCGAGTAATAGCTTAACTATTTTTATAAATAAGTGGGTAGTCTTGTATTTTGCGCCGATATATATGTATGGACTTGAAGTATCTAAAACTTAGGGAATACATCTACCACACGACCATGGACACTTCATATGCCCGCAATTATATAAGGTTAACTTAAGGAATATCTACATGCATCATGAAGTGCTTCTAAATGTAATTTCAGCACTTCTCACTATTAAACCAATCAATTTTAAGATTTCTGCAGTGCAAATAATTAGAAAATTCTAATTGGTCAGAGTATTAGTCTCCGTTTGGTAACATAATTATTATGAAGAAAACATGTCGGTTGACATGTATGGGTTAATGCCAACATTTCACAGGACTAGGCAATACCAATATGATAATAATGATACTAAGTAGTATCACAATACCTCAACCAACACATCAGCAATACTGATATCCTTCGGACACGTAACTATGAACTTTGGATTGTTATTATTATGTTAAGAACTTTACTACATATTTGTCATAAAAACTCATGTCAAGAATGTTGATTGTTAATCATTTTTAACCTACTTTTGTAAAATTGGTAGGTAAACAACATTTAATTAATTTATATATTTTTTTTTCCACGTCCGCCATTACAAAAGATTTTTGCTCTATTTGTACCAAGGATGTTTATGTAATACATCCATGATTTGTACTATTTGTATGAATGTGGAACCAGTGTATTCCTTTCATTCGCTCATACGAATAAGGTTCATTTTTGCTCCACGATTCTGATACGCATCAATGGAATGAATCCAAACAATATTATTATTCAGACTTTATTGAATGGTCATTACATATACATGGCTAATACAAACGATTGTTATCAGAATTTGTCAGATTACTAATTCACAAATTTTATTTTTCAATATTCAAACGTATGAATGCGTCATGGATATGAAATGAAAACAACATAAATGTATGATCTTGGAGGTTACGAGACGACGTGTCGTAAACTGGTGCAAAGGTTTTAGCTTCGAATAATATTCTGTTTAAACAGAGTTCGAGGCTAAAATCACCATGATATTTGATTATCTTTGGATTATCTTTAGACTTTCAAGGGTCTGTGATGATCCAATTGCTTTTATTTAGTAGGTAGTTTATGTAGTTTTAGCCAATGTAAGTAGTGTTGTATTTTGTTGAAGTTAATAAAGGCACTTGCCCTAAATAGGTACGATAAGTAAAACTAAGTATGTTGACTGTCCGCAGTGTTTGTTGGGTTGATTGTTGATCGTGTCGTAAATTCTATTATTTAGCTACAAAATCAGGTGCAGGCGTGTACTTACGATGTCACTTCTGAGATGTAGAATCATTGACCTCAAATCCAATATCTCTGCATGTGTGGCGTAGTTGGCTTTGTAACTATTAAAACAAGGTAATGTAACTTCAATAATTGTTGTATAATTCTTCGTTAACAATCCAGATAATATCCTACTGCTCTAAATGTAAAATCCTTTCCTCCTTTTGCAACAAACTCTTCTTTCCGAGTGCTCTGTCCTGTCTGGTGTTGCCCGGTCTACCAGATCCAAGGGTTGGCTATAGCCGTCCGGTACCTGATTTTGATGAAGGTGCGAGTTTAGGGGTATCATTGGGGTCCACCTGAAGCCCTTCCAGCAATTTTTTTTTGCCGGAAACGTAGTTTAAATTAATTATGATTAAATTAAAATTTGATAAAAAAAAGTGAAATGGAACGCAATGTTGAGAAAATGGTACAATATTAAGTTGTCAAATTAAGTTGTCAAACTGAGTTAAACGAAACGTATCGTTATCGTTAATAAGTTAGGTGTGAAACAAAAAATAGGTTAGGTTAGGTTAGAACATGACCCCCCCGAGTGGGTTCCCGCCTTGTCGTGGCGGGGGGGCTTAGTAGCCAGGTCTCGCCAGCCTGGTGAACCAAGAGGAACCCGAGGTGGGGCCGGCCTCTCCGGGTCTTGGGCCTCGACAAGCCCGTGCGGAGGCTGGCCAGTAGGTCGCTAGTCGACTGAGGTGGACTGCGGTGTCGCGCTCGTCGCGATACCGCGGCCGAGCCCATCGAGGCGGGGGCGGCGACGGGATGGACGGGCGGCGAGTGTGCCGCTGTCTATCCGTCCTGCCAGCGGCCCTAACGGGTGCCGCCAACGTGTTGGCGGAGGCGGTGGGGCTGCAGGGGAAGAGGAGTGTCGGTATCGCGACGGCCGTTCTCCCTATCTTCTGCAGCCGTAGTGGCAGGCGCGGGGCCACTTTAATTGACCCGTTGCATCGGGACCAGGGCTGTCGGACACGGGTGCTGTCTGACGCCCAGTGCTGGTTGGTCCCAGGTGGTGGATGACGATGTGTCTGGTGTTCGGCACATCGTTATTCTGGCGGGAGCCAAAGCTCCGTGGTGGGGCCCGAGTCGGGCCAGCGCTGTCGGGTGCCGCGGAGGAGTGCGCAAGCGTGCCCGTAGCCCCGACACCAAGCGCAGTGGCGGAACACCCAGGGGTTTTGGTGGGTATACTGTCCAGTCGGCAAGACTCCCACATAACCACCCGCCTGCCCTCGAGGTGCGGTGGTATCTATAAAAGATTTCCCCTGGAAAAAAAAAAAAAAAAAAAAAGGTTAGAACATGACAAACAACGCACGAGCCGAGCGAGCGAAGCGAGCGTGCCGCGGCAGCGGCCGGCGAAGTGCCAGAAGCGAACCGCCTTAATAAGTTAGGTGTGAAACAAAAAATAGGTTAGGTTAGGTTAGAACATGACAAACAACGCACGAGCCGAGCGAGCGAAGCGAGCGTGCCGCGGCAGCGGCCGGCGAAGTGCCAGAAGCGAACCGCCTTAATAGATTAGGTGTGAAACAAAAAATAGGTAAAAAATACTGATATAGCCGAAAGTGAGGTTAAGTACTAAAAAAATTATTACTCAAAAACTAAAGGCCTCCGGCGGGGGGGGATGCAGGGGGGGCTTCACCCCCTCCCCCTCCCCCCCTCCGCCCCCCCTCCCCCCTCCCCGCGGGTACCGGGCGACTATAGTTTAACCAATGTATGAAACAGCTGATTTTTTTCTTGAATTTCGGTTCGGCCTTATAGTAAAAGTTGTTCATAATGATGGTCTGAATCACCTCCTTTCGGCTTAGTTATGCAGCCCTGGATAACCCTGTATACCTATACCAAATACGCTGCCAACTGGCAGTGGGCTTGAGCATTTGGATTATCTTTAGACTTTCAAGGGTCTGTGATGATCCAATTGCTTTTATTTAGTAGGTAGTTTATGTAGTTTTAGCCAATGTAAGTAGTGTTGTATTTTGTTGAAGTTAATAAAGGCACTTGCCCTAAATAGGTACGATAAGTAAAACTAAGTATGTTGACTGTCCGCAGTGTTTGTTGGGTTGATTGTTGATCGTGTCGTAAATTCTCAAATAGAGACCACATAGTAGAAACAAAGTAAACCAACTTAAAACTGCAGGACAGTGGCGTAGCAAGGCGCGGACAAAGTGGGCACACCCCCACAACCTCGCACTGAAAAGGGCCTCGCGAGGAAAATTATTATTTTTTCAAATCTATTTGCTTTACAATATTTTCCCATTGTGCATTTATATTTTTCCATCATCATGTTATTGTCAAAGTATGTTTGATAAGTTTAAGATGTATTTTCTGGGTAGACTGGGGAACGAAAGAAAAGGGGCCTCGGTGATGCGACTTCGCCCACATTTAAAATAATTCACGTTTCGCCATTGCTGTAGCATCGTGTTTCATGTACCAGCTTTTACCTACCGAACTTATCCTATATATGGGCAACTAGGTACTTAATAATAAATTAGATGTGGCATACGTCCAGCTAAGGACGTGCTATGGCCGAGATAGTACCTAATAATATTATACCAGGTTACTGTAACCATGTACGGGCTAGCTATTAATAATACTTAGTTACCAATGCTAATAATAAATACTAATAAATAAAGGTGGGTATTTCATTCAAAAGCTCAATTAGGTATTTGTAACCAATCGGCCCGGCTCCTGACGACGTCCTTCGAAAATCCGGCGAACGTGTGGGCAGGAGCCTTGCTGGTTTATTATTAGAATTATAATAGGATGAGAGGGGTGAAGGCGTGCCTCTTCATTTTGGTAAGTAAGTTCGTATAGGCCGGGTGGCTAGCCCTAGTGTCAGAGTTTTTAGGCCGCCTGAAGGCCTCTGACTTGGCTAAACGGTTAAAGCAAACGGGACCTACAATTTAGGTGTTTGTCAGCGATCACCGATTTGAAGCAACGTTCCGTACGGTCAGTATTTGGATGGGTGACCGTGGGTAGCATTTTCCAGCTGAGCGCTACCGTGGCTCGGATGACACGTTAAATTGTAGATCTCGGTTCATTTTCGTGTACTTTGCTAACTAAATGTTTCTGCGTGTGATGTGCAAGAGGTCTGGTTTAAAAAAAGGAAATAAAACACAGTCTAAAATTTAAAACCATTTTATATTCTAATTAGGCATATTTGTTATTCTTTATCTAACCCGTGGTAGTTAGTGTTGGGAAAAAATTCGCCTTACAAGTTTGTCGCGTGATTCTAAGCCCGAGCCCGTAGGTACCACCATAAGTCCTATTGAAATTTATGTAAGGATTCATATACTTGCTGCTGCTTTTAGAAAACATCGAGAAGCATCGTTGTATGCAGAAAAAAAAAACAAAGGCGGATGTGAATACACCAACCCGAACTTCGTGGGTAGGCTTATGTTCAGCAGTGGACTATAGATAGAAATTCTGCTACAGTTCCAGTCTCTACACATTTTCATATAACCTAACGGGAACTGCCAACTGAAACACTAGCTTCTACCACGCTGCTATAAATTTATGTTGCGATAGACATACCTACCTACAGATAGCTATATGAACTCATGTAAATTTGTAAGTATCTGTACCGTTTTCAGAAGTCCGAAGTCGTAAATTATTTGCCGAAGTTTAATTAAAAACCAATTCTTCGATAACTCGGCGGTAATCAAATATTTGGGAAAACCTACGAAGCGTAGTTGGTAAACTTTTTTGGTAGTAAGTTCTCCAATTTTTTAGCTTTATATGCATGGGAAAATTTACTCAAGAGACTTTGAAAGCAAAATTTTTGATGAAAAATTTGCTGATCCTGTGCACACAATATCATAATTTATAAATCAATTATCATTATCAGCCCTTAATAACCCACTACTGAGTCTATGCCTCCCTTTATCTATGCCATTCATCTACAGCTATGTCTCTTGGCAATAACATCCAGTTCATGCCATTTTGTTGTAGTTTTGTATTGTTAGAATAGCACAGAGCGATGAATCCATACGCTGTGCAGGTACGCTACGATTCCGACGTAGTCGACACTTAGCTTAGGTATAAACATAACTACGTCCTTATCCTTACATAGTATAAAATAAAGTCGCTAAACTGTCTGTTTGTTTGTCTGTATGCTTAAATCTTTAAAACCACGCAACGGATTTTGATGCGGTTTTTTTTAATGAAAAGAGTGATTCAAGAGGAAGGTTTATATGTATAATACACCTGTGCGAAGCCGGGGCGGGTCGTCTAGTTACGTATAAACATTTCATAGCTGACTGCACGCTACACTGTAGTCTGCTGCTGTAGCGTGCAGTCGTCTACGGAATTGTATGTAATATTCGATGTTAATTCAAGCTAGATTTTGACTTTTGCGTTAAGGCTGATCGTCTCACAGATAAACTTCTCATTTTAAGTTTACGAAAACTCATTTAGTGGCCATGACTAGGTAACGTTTACGAGTTACATACCTACATTTGAAAACCAAATTAATGGTCAGTTAATGCACTTTCGTGCACCTTACGTTTCGTGATTTTCACTTTAGTTTTTAGTTAGTGTACTCTTGTGCATAAACTGGCCACTATTTTGGTTTCTAGGTATATGTACCTCGTTGGCATTACTTATGCGAGTTGCAGACCAAGAGCTAAGTTAAGTAAGCTAACCTAAGTTAGCTCGGGGTTATCTCGCATAGCTGAAATAGTTTTACATAGATCTGTGTAGACTGCGAGCTGTGCACTTTCTATGAAAACCTGCGTAAGCTATGCAAACTAAGCTTAACTAATTTAACTTAGCTCTTGGTCTGCAACCGGCATTATACATGGCCGATAAATGAGTTTTTGTAAACTTTCATTGAGCAATTAATCTGTGAATGCTAAAAAACCCAAAAAAAAAAAAAAATTTCGCGCTCTGACCGAGACGATCAGCCTTGACGTAAAAGTCAAGGTCGTAGCTCGAGTTAAAATCGAATATTACAATTCCGTAGCCGACTGCACGCTACAGCAGCAGACTACAGTATAGCGTGCAGTCGGCTTCGTAATGATTATAGTTGATGAATGAACTTTGCAGGTGTAAACGGAGTGTAGGACATTTCGTATTCCGTACATTTAGCTCACAACTCTTGACTACTATGTACCTATGTCTTTACGTAAAACAAAGTTGATGAAATATACACATTTAAGTAGATTAAGGAAATAGGATAAATAATAGAACATTGTGCTCAGGAGTACGTAACTAACTTTATTTTCTCAAATAAAAATAAAACACCAATACACAATGTTGGAACATTAAGTTTACTGGGTTTTACGCATCTTTCAAGCGAAATATGTCTTATTGTCAATTTTCAGAAAGGTAGGTTTTCCTCATTATTTTTAATCTTATAACCACATTTTTTTATGAACTACATAGTTATCGAAAGATTTCACATTTTTCGGGTAGTTTTGATCGCATATTTGGTACCACCACTTCGTAAAATTTGCCTGTTTTGGACAAAAATTACGGGTGGACAAAATTATTTTTCCATATTGCTTCTTGGGTACAGTAATTGTATGATAGGTTGATATGGTTAATTATTATGGTCTCTCTATAATCTGTATGTCTTAATTGCAAGGATATGTTACGGCAAAGTCCTACTTTTTAATGAAATATTCATAAGTTTCATAATTTAAACACCCATTTAGTTGCAATACGCTCAAATAACTACAAAATGTTATTGTCGTTTGACTACCTAGCTAACAATGATCGAGACAGTAAATCAACTTATAAAACTACATAATATTGATAGAAAATTATATTATAAATAATAATATGTATAGATATCTTGCTAATCGTAACACGTAGGATGGGACGATCGTGTCCGTAATAAATACAAGTTTAATGAGTCCATTGACTTGCCTAAAGCCATAATACATGTTGTAATATAATTTTAAAGCCAAATTTTTTAGTCTGTGTGGTTATGTCGACAAATTTACGTCGATAATTATAAAGTCGATAGTTGATTAGATATAATCGTATAATACACAAATAGATAACAACATTCTTAATTACAGCCTTCATCTTTCAGTGCAGTGTCAAATTTACTGTAAATTATTTGATGTTCAATTAAAGTAGCCAGAGCTTGGGACATACGAGACGGTTTATATTGGTCAGAGGAGTATTTTTAAATGGAAATTTTGCACCGTCATTGGGTTTTATTACTTGTAAAAGGAAAACTCATGGATCTTATGGTATGGTAAAATACTGACGTTTATTTAGGTACTATTTCCGTACTCTGCTAACCCAGCCAAGTTTAGCAATGGATTGGATTGACAAGAAAAGTAAAATTTGACGTCGTTATAGAAATATATATCACTAAAGAAATTCGGAAGAAATATTTGAAAGTATCGGTAGAATCCACCAATCCGGCTGTCTTACGTCTATGGCTAATATTACATAGTACAAGAATATTAAATAAGCGCTGGACGCGCCACTAAAGTACACTTTATCTATGTAGGTATTACAATAAACATGAAACATTTAAATGTAGTTAAAGCCTTATTTCTCGGAATTCGGTCGCTCAACCGATTCGCGTTCATATTTCTACGGTAATAAGTTTCATTCTCGTCCAAATACACAGCCGATCCGACTAGCCGTCTTGCAGGCTTTTGAAGTAGACGATATCATTCTTAATCGCTATAATTTTAACAATTATAAATAACCGTTATTATTGATGATTCTACAACAACCAGATATTCAATTGTATTATTTTATGACTTTCTAATTGTAGGTAGGTATATAAAAATATTGAATGCAATGTGGCAGGATTTGTTACTAACTATAGGTACTGTTACAGTAAAGAAAATAAGTGTAACTAATGATGAAAGTCAACTAACAAAAAGTAAGTTTGATGTTAAATAATTTTATTTAAAAGGATAGTATAGATAGAGGATAGAGAGGATAGTATTAATGAAGTACATATTCTGGAATCTTAACATAGGTATATTTATATTGGACTGCAAACAACATTCAAGCAAAAATAAAGTAGGTATGTAAACAATTCTGATAATAAGGTCTAAAAGTAGGACCTACGCAAAGGTCGAGTAGAGAGCAGAAGTAGGTAAATACTTAATTCATTTTTTTCGCTTCGATTCCCTCGAGGCTGTCGGGCTCAGACGCACCTCTTGAATGTTAAAAAAAGTTCCCAACAAACAGCAAAGCGACGTAGGTATGCTTGGAACGATTAAGAATGTTTAATTTCCTTGGAAATATTAAAAAGGAATCCAAGCGAAAATAATTACGCAACTTACTATTCTAACTGCCTTCCCACCACATTCGAAGTCGATTAAAATTTACTAAATTCCTAAATTTATGCGAATATTCTCTAATCCTAAACACCGAATTATACATTAATAAATCGAAAATTTTATTGTCCGATTACATTTTTATTGTCATCGTTAACTTATACGGAATTGACTGCAATGTCATAATATTTATAATTGATCAAATTGTATACACATAGTGAATTATTGTCACCGAGGAAGTACTATAATTTCAGTTTCATCAGCCTAAGAATTCGAATTTATGTAAGAGATTCGCATTCACACCTTAAACCTATCGAAAAATACAATCGATTATTCAAAAGGGGTATAATAAATTGAGTATCTACATGGTAAAATGTTTTTTCTCGTAAATATAATATAAATCGCAAGAAGGTAACGCGGAAAGCTCGCAATATGACTAGAGTTGTCGAAGCGAAAGCGGCAGATATGCTTTCGATATGACCGTTAATACTGATATTTGGAATTAAAGCTTGCGAAGAGTTTGTACATTAAGGGAAGAGTCCCCGGGATCTCGTTGAAGAAGGTCGTCCTCTAGGGGCAGAGGGTTCAGTAGGGGAGCTCAGGGGCGGCGAGGTCAAAGTAAGGGCGGTAGAAGGTGCGACGCGCTGGAGGCAGCATCACGTCGGAGTAGCGGGAGAACTGGGACACCTGGCGGCTGCCAGACGCTGGTTTCCTGCTGCAAAATTAATACATATCACACTTACTGTATTAAACTAAGATATACTAAGCGCCACACAAATCGGCGGATGGGAAGTTATGTGCAGAACGCTGCGCAAAGCCGAAATATAGGAGTGCGCGGGAGCCAGAGAAACGAGCCGACGGGGCACACCCGCCCGCCAACCTCATGCCTCCCGGGCGGTCCCTACGCATTGTGTACACATGCGTAATAATTAGCGAATCATGTGCCATCTGCGGTGACTGCGGCTAACTTCTCATCCGCCGATTTGTGTGGCGCTTAGTAAACCTACAAAAACGAGTTTGGGTAAAAGTAATATCATTAATTTAAAATTTTGTGCGAAAATTTAGTTGTCTGCTTTTGATTCTACTTGAATGTGTTACGGATAAAGATAGAACGAAAGTAGCTTAAATTGAAGAATGTAAACTCTACGTTTTTAAGCTACTTCCATACCTACTATCTACGCCGTAGAGGGTTTTCACGAACGTAGTTTCTGAATTTAATAAGTAAGATCACTGGGTCCGTAGCTGCAATGATTGTAATATTTCACATAAACCTATTGAAAAGTACCGCGTTTGTTAAGCATCAGCCGCGACCATATCTTTAAAATACAAAAATCTTGTTTACATTTTTTTATGTAAGCATAAAAAAAACAAAAAACTACATGAAATACTACCATGATTAAAATAACAAACACAAACTGGAGATTATTTTTACCTATAAAAATAAGATTAAAATGATTGCTGTCTTAGTTCACAATATTTTAAGTATTGAAATCTTCGAGCCGTGTTGTTCAGTGATGACAGTAAACGAAGCAAAATCAATACAAACTTTGGCCAGAAATTAATAAAGTTGGTCGAATTTTGGGGGAAATGAATTGTGCTTTCAAACAGTAAGTATCCTCCCTTCAATGTCGGCCATTGTAGTTTAATTCTAAAAATAGCTTGCCATTTTTAATAAAGATTTACTTAATAACTTGTCAACTTTCATACACCACTGGCTTTTCGGTGAAGAGAAGCATAGCGAGCAACTTGCGTTTGTAAAATAAATTCGACGACTTAGGTGAATCCACCAACCCAAACTGGGCCAGCGTGATGGATATGGCCCAATCACCCTTCGTGGATAGTATGTTCAGCAGTGGACTGTTAAAAAGGCCGGTACATTACATGTTGAGGTACTAATTAGTATATTGTATCTTAGTACTTATAAGTATGAGGGACATATTTTATACCTACTACTTTTTTTAGTTTCTGTACGTACTGTAATGTAATACTTTTGTTACTTTCATATCTCGCACAAAAAGTTATAGAAAAAATAACTTGACTAATTTCATTACAATATTAATCATATTATTTAAATGTGACTAGACTTTAGTGTGACTTTAAATGTGATTTATGCGAGTGTGCAAGGGTACGCATATACGTGTGTGAGAATAGTTTTTAAAATAAAAATAAGAAATGTGCTCTAGAAAATTTTACTACAACGTACTGGTTTTGTATTTCATTGAAATATAATTTAAAAGTTTGATTCAAACTGAGTTGAGGCCTAATAAAACTTGGCGGCTGGTGTTAGCTACAACCTGCGGATAACCTAACCCTGACGTATCTGTTATGTGAGCTTCAGTCAGGATTGGGTTTTCGGCAGCTCGTAGCTAACATCACAGTCGCCAAGAAGGTTGATTCGGCGTATAGGTGTAATGATAATGATAATTTATTGGTAATTGTACAATATTACACGTCAGATATAATTACAATAAAATAAAAATTGAAAATAATGCCTATTAAGTAGGCACGTAAATACAATTACATAATTACACACTTAGGGTGAAAAATTATTATTAAAAAATTATGTAAAAAATTTACAATTTTATTCAATTTTCGGAATGAATTCCTCGACGCTATAGGGTGCCATGTCAGTAAGGAATATTTTAAGCTTTCTTTTGAATATTGCAAGAGAAGCTGCGTTTTTATAATATTTGGCAAGGCATTGAAAACTCTTACTCCAAATATTCGGGTGCACTTATAGGACTTAGCTAGCATAGCATTGTATGAGTGTGTCTTACTTGTGTTGCTGCCTAGACTGGGGTTCATCAGCCGGGTACTCCACTTGCAGAGGCTGCAGTCCTCGGGGCTCCTGCTCGCCGTAGCCATACGCGTAGTCATCACTGAAACAAAATGTTTCGTCAAAACTCTCTCGCAAGAGGCCACATACTACAGGAAAAAATAGTCATTTTTTTGGTCAACTTTGCACTAAATTTCCGATCCAAGTTTTGGAAGTGAAACTTCCAACAAGGTTGCGTTTAACGTTTAACGCTACCATGGAGACCGGAGGGGGTATGAAAGCACTGTTGCGTTGAAGATTGACTTTTTCAGCGCGGAGGGACTCCACTTTTTATTTTCATATTATTTATGACCCATTTAATGAAACAATTTTTCTATCGCGGCCGATAACTCTTGAAATATTAATAAACTAGTGACCCGCTCTGGATTCGCACAGGTGTATTTTACATATAAACCTTTCTTTTAAATCACTCTATCTATAAAAAAAGAATCAAAATCCGTCGAGTAGTTTTCTAAAGATAAAGCATACATGGGGACAGACAGCGGGAAGCGACTTTGTTTTATACTCGTACTATGCAGTGATAGTGATGAAACGCATCAAAAACCGGTTCATTAAAAGGGCCATAAATCGTTAACGGTCAGTTTTACAAAAACGTTTACAGGAAAAAGAGATGCAATATTTTGTATTCTACAATAATAGTCTCCATGACTTTTGCCCTAAAGTGCATAGTTTCCGAAATATCGGCCAAAAACGTTTTTTCAAGATGGCGCTTGAAGCTCCACCTGGATCTATGAGCATTTTGTGATTTTATACTCAGTAAGTGATCCTATAAGGGTTATAAAAAAAAATTGGATTGGTAAGCTCAATTTTTACTGGCCTAACAGTAGAAACTAGGATCGCTTGCTGATACTCCGCCAATTAAGAAGCGATTTTGATGATCCTTATTTTGTTTGGTAATACTTTGGAGAGGTGGTCCCATTTAAATGTTATTTACTCGTAAATCGGATGACGCGTTTTTGAAAAATTATCACTAATGTGAAGATTAATACTACATCGATGATACATAGATCCGTTTTTCCGATTTTTCATCCACACATCACGACGACATCAGCATAATTTTTACCGACTTCCAAAAAGGAGGAGGTTCTATGTTTGTCTGTATTTTTTTATTTTTTTGTTTGTTTTATGTTCATTGATATTTTCGTCAATTGTAAGCCGAAAAAAAAATAGTTCGATAGGGTATACTTCCATGGTTATCATATTTAAATTTGATCGATAACGGCTGAGCGTTTTTGAAAAATCAACATTAATGTAAAAATTGTATACAACAATTCGAGCTAAATATTCGAATTGTAAAAGTTTAGTGAAAATAAAAATTATGATTAATCAGAAATCAAAATACAATAGCAAAATAAATGTAGGTATCTTGTTTGCATAGACATCCATTGAGATAATAAAACATGTCTTTCAAGCGAGGTGACGAAGGATGTAATGAGTCACTTTTGTTCTACACGAGAGCGAGACTGCGATTTTCGTTGAGATTACTCTACAGAGAGGTAATTTGGGCAAAGGAAAGGGCAAAAGAAATTCCATACAAGTATTAAAATAAGATAATGCTTACAGTAACTAGGTAGTTATAATATTTATATTTAATTTATAAACATTAAAATAAAATTGTGTTTGTTTATGAAAGAGGTTTAAAATTATCATTTTTTAAATGACCCAGAGGGAACCTAAATTCTTGATTCAAGACAATCTCGCGAATATCAAGTGCAAATTTAGTAGTTTTACATAATTTAATAGCATCCAAGCTAGGTAAGAATAAGATAATTATTTACTGGCTATAAAATAACATTAAACGTTACAGGCAAGTCATGATATACATTGGATGTCTTACTTACTAACATAATATTTTCTGGTACATGAAAATGAGGATTCTGAAAATTCCATTGACATATATTCACTAATAAATATGAATATGGATTAACTTCAAACAAATGTTTTATTGTATTTTTAAATCGATCAAAATCTAACTTGGTTACATAATTTGGTAACTATTTAGATATTTTATTGCTCAGTCCTTGTTTTTCTACTACTCGCCTAGTGGAAGGCTTATCAAGCTTTATAAGGTAAACAGGCGTGGTTGTGCCGGGGATATTATATAAGTACCTGATTACATAGATAGGTATTGTTGCCTTACTTAATTATGACAAAGTCCTATACACCATACAGAGTTATTGGTAATCGATTAGCATTACCTTTTAAGGGCAAACCCTGTACATCAAAACAAACATCGATTGTTCTACGACTTCTAAAAATTCATATTTATTTTCTTACATACAAAGTTTAAAAAAAAATATTGAACCAGTCTAAACATAATTAACTCTGCACGCGCGCACTTTGAGGCGTGCGTATAAGTATGAAGGAATCGTGGACCTGGGGGGCAATTATTCTGTTAGCCGATCTCTTTACTGAAGTGATACGTTCTTGAACCTCTCTCGTTTTTCGGACAGTTCCGACAGCTCAAAACTGTCAGAAAAACGAGACAGGTTCAAGAACGTGTCGCCTTAGTAACGAGATCGGTTGACAGAATTGTCCCGCAGACGTATGTTTTAGTACTTTTTTTAGATCATTTTGAACCCCCCTTCAGTCTGGGACTACCACCTGCGCAACTCAAGGTCGCCGTAGCTGTGCTACGCTACTACGCGCTGTTAACTACATGCATGGCTACCTTCGAGCAAATTTCTATAGAGTCACAATCGTGCAAAAAAAGTGTCCGAGCCAAAACCCTGCACAAGCTACGTAGTGGGCAGGTTTTAGTTAGTCGTAAGGCGATTGCATGCCGACTACAACGCCGTGAGATGCCAAAGTGCTCGGTTACAAGCACTAATTAGGTGACATAACGTAAAGATTCGAGAAAACAGGTCATTGTGAATTATTTAATGTAAATATCTAAGTCGGTATATATGACGGCGCTCAGAAATCTTTGACCACTTTCACTTAATGACTGTGGCTCTGTAGATATTTGCTCAAAGATGGCTACACGTAGATGAATGAAGCGGATACGATAGAGTTATAATAATAATAAATATTTGAGAACATCTTACACACGGCCTCTGACCCCAAACTAAGCAAAGCTTGTGAAGTGTTAGAAAGAACCACAATAAAAAAAAAATTGAGAAATTTGTGGAGATTTGGGAAAAGTTATATAAATTGTTTGTTTTGATGTACGGAATATGCCCTTAAAATGATGCTAATTAATTACCAATAACCCTGTATAAGACAGTGACGAGAAAAGTGTAACTAAACTGTCATATCACCGACATGCCCTTTTACAAGCCTGAGTCCCTCCTCCCATTGTTCATTTCGGTCGTTGTTTGCGATGCGAGCCTGCGTCGAGTGAACAAGTGACGTAATTAAGGAAGAACAAAGGCGCCGCGCTGTGTGGGAGTGCCGTGAGGGACCCCTGATGTGATTAGAAGCCCTGGGCCCTGATTTAACTACTAGAGACGAAACTGAACTGGATTTTTTGTGAAAGCTATAGGTTTTTTATGAGCTATGGAGAGGGCTACGCTCGGAGCTTCTCTGCAAGATCGAACCGACTTAATTGAAAGTATCACTGAATAATTTTAGAAAAATTTAAGTTTTTTATACAATAATTTAATTAGGTTTGTTTTTGTTGAGTTCACTATATTATACTTCACTACTGTATATTGCTTCCGGGATTGCAGTCTTTTATTGAGTTTGTAACGCAAAAAAAATAAAAAAGAAAGCGCGCACTAAAATGCTCTCAAATTAAAATCATAAATGAGAAAAATGTGAGTTTAGCTAAATTTTATTATAAAAGGTCTATTAAAACTAAATCTCATAAATTCTAGAATTATAATTTATTCTGAATGCCTACGTAACTTTAAACTTTTCGATAAGTCTCATTTTGCAGAATAGGATAAAGTTAGTACTCCACATTAAGTTCTCCAAATTATTCAAGTCAAAGAAAAAGTATAAATGTATTTAGAGCGAGTATAAATCATTATGAGCCTATTGAATACTCATTCATTTTGACATAAATAGAAATCACGATGTATAGAAATATTTCGTTCAAAAGAGAATAATTTTCAAAGCGATATTTTATCAAAATCACGATTCTATTTGTATAAAACTTTGTAAAGTACTCTTCAAACGTTGATTTCCGTACATTTAGGCAAATTAAAAACAATTGCGGGGACGAAATTAGAACTGAATATTTAGAAGTGTATTTTCTTTTGATTTATTAATTCAAAAGAAGGAAGAATAAAAGAAACGGCAGTAACAATTTAACGGCACGTCGGATTAACAAAACAAGGATGTATTTTTGGACTCTCAGAGATTAAATCACTTGTCTTGACGTATTGTATAATGTGGTACATTTTCAAACGCGCTCGCTAATCTCTTTTGTTTGAGTAAATTGTTTTTCCAATATTTCTCGCTAATTTGGGGGAATTCGGAAAACGTTTTCTGTCAACACAACTTTGCAGCGATTTGTCGGCAGTCAGCAGAGGAAGGTTGGGTAAATTAATTTTGAAGTACGAGTATTCTCTGTAAAAATGCGCCAAACGGCTTCCTTTGAAGAATGGTTGTTAAAGGAAAAATATTCAGTCATGAATAAAAAGTGAATGATTGAAAAAAATCCGAAAGGAATAATGATGAAATTTGGTTCCAATTTCAATGCGAAAAATATTTTTACGGCCCGCTTTACCGCTATGATATCGTGGAAATTGACAAGGTTGCTCTAGGTAAGGCTCTAGAAAAAGAAAAATATTTTTTTTTCTATTTCTGTGACAAACGGAGAGAAGGTCCTACTTCTGTTGGGATGCTAAGCTGTTATGCTGGCTGTTAGAACCATCAATATGAATGTAAGGAAAAAAACTTGCTTAGAGGAAATAAACCAGTCATTAAACCACAGAGTAAGACAATAACTAAAATCAATTTTGCTAAGATCACAGAAACTTTAAAAGAACATGATTTTTCATCAATTTTAATGGAAGAGGACTGTAACGAAGCTACAGATCAGTTCCTAACTACGATGTCACAAATAATGAATGACAACACGGTTAAACTATCTTATCCCCGTAAATTGACTTTACTCAAACCATGGATGACCCAAGGACTATTACGTTGTATAAAAAACCGTGACAAATTGCATGCTAATCTCAGAAAAGACCCTAATAATAAAAATCTTAAGGTCACTTTCTCGAGATATAGGAATTTCTGCAGCTCGCTATTCAAAAAAGTTAGAGAGAACTATGAAGCAGAGCAACTCTTTAAAGCTAAATCTAGCATTAAAAAAACATGGCAAGTTATAAATGATGTCACTAATTATAAACCGAGTAAGACGTCAAACGACGTGCTTCTTTCTGCCAATATAAAACCACCTCAGGAAGTTGTTGATGATGTAAATAGGTTTTTTGTGGGCATAGGCAAAAATCTTGCTGAAAAAATTGATAAGGATAATACCCTAGACCCATCATATAAGATAAACAGTAATACCTCTTCTAACTCATTTGTTTTAGTTGACACTGACCAAAGTGAGGTTTCTCTTATTCTTAATTCCCTTAAAGGTGATAGTTCTCCCGGTTGGGATGGCATTCCATCTTTTATTCTAAAACAAAATGCAGACATTGTAGCTCCTATTATTTCCCATTTATGTAACCTCAGTTTTAAATCGGGTATTTTCCCTATAGCTCTCAAGAAAGCCTTAGTTCACCCCATATTTAAGAATGGTGACAAATCTTCTTTTAATAACTATAGGCCAATTTCTGTTTTACCTTCCCTTTCTAAAGTTTTAGAGCGCCTAATAAACAAGCGTCTCACTGCCTATCTTGAAAAATACAACCTCTTTAGCTGTAATCAATATGGTTTTCGCCAAGGGATCTCCACGTCGAATGCAGTTCTTAATTTAACTAACTTTATAGCTCAGAGTCTAGACAACGGAGAAAAATGTCTTGCCATTTTTCTCGATTTACAGAAAGCGTTTGACACTGTCCCTATTCCGATCCTAATTAAGAAACTCAAACGCTTCGGAATACGTGGTCTCCCTCTTAAATTGCTAATAAATTACCTCACTGACAGACAGCAATGTGTAAAAATTGGGATACATCAAAGTTGCTTTTTACCGGTAGAATACGGTGTCCCACAGGGTAGTATTCTTGGTCCTACCTTGTTCTTATGTTTTATCAATGACCTTTGCGACTTGAAACTAGCACACGGTAAAATATTGACCTTTGCAGATGACACTGTGTTACTGTTTAAGGAGGATTCTTGGCTCCGTGTTTATCTTGCTGCACAATCGGGATTTAATGCTGTAAATGCATGGTTATATAATAATAAATTAAGTCTTAACATAGATAAAACAAAGTATATTACATTTACAATACTTAATTCCTCTCAACCCTCAGAATCAGAATATCTTAAGCTTAGAGTACATAAATCAAATTGTCCCAAAACTTACTGTTCGTGTGATACCCTACTGAGTACAAACTCGATTAAGTACCTAGGTATAATCTTAGATAGTAACCTTTCGTTCCGGGAGCACATAACAAATTTAAAGGGCAGAATAAGAAAACTTATTCCTATCTTTAAAACTTTAAGGCATATTGCCGAATCTGATCTACTAAAAACTATATACTACTCTCTCTGTCAGTCTCTGCTAATTTATTGTATCACTAGCTGGGGAGGTATTTGTAAAACACATCTTAAACCTCTTGAATGTGCTCAAAGAGCTATTTTAAAAGTCGCCAACTTTAAACCGCGTCTATATCCAACTTCTGAATTGTATAAAGAATGTTATGTTCTTTCTGTGCGTCAACTTTATGTATTACAAATGGTCCTACAGCAGCATATTAAGACTCCCATTCGGTCGGTTGATACCACAAATAAAAGGCGGAAAAACAGCCTTACACCTAAAGTGTGCGACGTTACTCAAACAAATACTGTATTTGCATCACACTATGCTTTCTTCTCAGGTCCACACCTATATAACAAGTTAAATTCAATCTTGGCGTTTAATTCTTTGAATTATTTTAAATGTAAACAAAATGTTACCTTATTCCTTAAAAGTAAGGACTACGACTACACTGAATCTCTTATTTTAAATAATGTATAAATTCTTTCAATAAAATACCTACTGGAATAGGTATAACTAAATTATTTCGCTACGCAATCACCTTTAATTGTATATTAAAAGTAAGTTTGTGTTATTTATTACGGCTATTTATAAACAATTAACTATATAAAAACCTATTAAAAATGTAATTTCAATTATAAACTTAATTAATTAATTGTGCATTATAAACTCACTATTACTATTATTATTGTTAATTTTTATTTTTTTTATTGTGCTGTAAATTCAAAATTGTTATTTTTCTTTTATTTTCCTTTTGATTATAATTATATTGATATGTTAAAATTGGGAGAAGCCACTGGCTTTAGAAATACAGTTGAAAGACTAGTTCTGAGCCAGTGGATTCATTAAGTTGTTGTCATATGTCTGGTATCAATAAATAAACTTAAAAAAAAAAAATAGTTTCCACAAACAATACTACGTTAGTCCCGTAGTATTAGTTTCACTTACACATATTTATATTTAACAGATTGATAGCACTATTGTCACTTGAGACAATTCTCAACCGCACAAAGGTACTCACTATGGTACTCACTCACTCAGAAGAATTACAAGTAATAGAAGTATTGCAAAATTTTACTCAAATAAAAACTACGTTACAGCTGTCTTATTCATACCTGGTTATACAGCATACGCGAGAGTGAGTGAAACAAAAAAACGCAATGTCTGTCGCATACTTTTAAATCATCAGTTGTAATGTCAAAATGGTTAAAATTTGGTTAGATTAGGTCATATGTCCTTTTCAGAAATTTGAACCCTTTAGTTCCTGTAAGAAGGTTCAAATCTCTGATAATTTTACCTTCCTACTTTTTACCTTTTTGAATTTGGACACCTGAGATAGATCAATGCTAGTTAGTGAAACCCTTCGAAATTACGTAAGTTCGGGTGTATTTGCATCTTTATCTAACAACTTTTAAATTTCATATTTAAAATGGGACGGCAAAGTGATGTAAGAGTATATCTCTTGTTATTTTATAACGGTTTCTATTACCTACTTTAGTTCTTATGGAAAAACCTGACGTCTCTTTCTAACTCGTGCCTCATTAAATCAATGCTCTGGTATATTTGTGGTGTGACTATTAAAATGTAAGTGCTTACCCGTGGCCGGATGTGATGTCTTTGATATCTTGCTTCTGCTCCGTTTCATATTTCCTTTGCAGTTCGCGCACGTTCTCCAGGCGCACCAGATTCTTCAAGATTTCGAACCTGAATCATTAACAAGTTATTAAGTTCTTATTTTGAAAAACGGAATGCCTTGGTACCTCAACCCTATTCGAAAGACTTGATGCCTTATTACAGTGGAATGTGGTTCTCAACAGAGACCTTAGGTATTAGTAGGCAAGCTTAAAATAGTCCGACAAGCTATGGAACGGACAATGTTCGGAGTGTTTCTGCGAGATCAATTGAAGAATGAGGAAATGAGTAATGAACCAATAGTAACACTAACCCCTTTCGCACACGAGGCCTAGCGTAGTCGTATCGTAGGAGGCACCGCTCCGTGTGCGGACTTGTTTGACCATGTACGCGCTCGTATTGCTCTCGTCCTGCGCGCGTTTTACGATACGACTACGTGTGCGAAGGGCCTTAGATGACAAAGCCCAGAGGATTAAATAAGGGCTTATTCTGTACATCAAAACTAACAACTTTTTTTCTGCAACTTTTGTCAAAACTCAGTATGTATGTAAAAATCGGTATGTACGACGACGCTCGGACACTTTTATACTACTTTCACATAGGGACCGTGACTCTGTAGATATTTGCTCGAAGAGCTACACCAATGAAATCATGAAGTAGTGGCTGGCACATGCGTCACACTCGTGATCGGGTGCTAACCCATCTCTATTGTACAGTCGCTTTCTATCAATTGTAACTTAGTTAACAACGGGCACAGACCTTGGAGTCTGTGGATCATTAATATGAATTAAAAAAAAAAAACATGAAGTAGTACCTGTCTCGCTGCGGAGGCACCATGAAGGAAGGTCCGCGAGGCCGCGACGGGCCCGGGTACCGCAGGATCTTCCCGGAGGTGTGGGGCACGTTCAGCATGCCGAACATCTGCTAACAAAGCACATTTACATCATATCTCACTTGCGGTCTTGTGCAAAAGCTTATAGCCCGGGAGGTAAGCGCAAAAAAATGCAACTACTTTCTAAAAGCTGATTTTTTGGTATTACGTTGTCATGGTGGTGTACAACAATACCCTGGGTATTGGGTACCCCGGGTTATTATTATTGGGGTAATAATCCATCACAACGTAATACCAAAAATTCAGCTTTTAGAAAGTAGTTGCAATTTATTGCGCTTACCTCCCGCTATTGAATATTAGATTCATAAAATGAAAGCCTCAGAAGTTTGCATGTGGTTCTACAGGTGTGGTTGGTAGTCAATTAGCATCATTTTAGGGGCTTATTCTGTGCATCAAAACTCACAGTTTTGTTCAACGACTTTTATGAAATCTTAAAAAAAATGTTGTTCCATAGAAAAATATCGTTCACCCTCGACAAAATGTATGGAAGAGCTGTTTTTTTTTTTTAATTTGACAAAAGTAGCAGAACAAATGTTGTTAGTTTTGATGTGCATAATAAGCCCCTAAAAGGATGCTAATTGATTACTAATAATCTTGTATACATTTTCATCACTTACAAAGCACAAAAACAATGTTTTGAAATGTTTAAATAATGATTTTGTGAAATGGTGATGTCATATAATAATAATAATGGTGTGTTAGATACAGAACGTGGATCACAGATATACGAGCTATCAGTCCACCCAGCTAAAATAAAACTCGATCGTAGGCAGAGCATTGTTGCAAGTTCCTTGGAAATTATTGAGTAAGGTAAGTACCTAAATTAGTAAATTATATATTATTAACTAGACGACCCGCCCCGGCTTCGCACAGGTGTATTATAAGTACATATAAACCTTCCTCTTGAATCACTCTATCCATTAAAAAAAACCGCATCAAAATCCGTTGCGTAGTTTTAAAGATTTAAGCATACAGACAAACAAACAGACAAAAATAGCGACTTTATTTTATACTATGTAAGGATAGTGAGAAATTACGGTTCAACTACTAGCCTTCTCTAATGTAACCATTATAATTATAATGAAAAGAGAAGGCCTTTTGTCCTGTAGTGGGGTTAGTCGGCTAAAAAATAGCCGCCCTGCCACAAAAAATTTAAACACGCTTTAAATAATGTCTAACCGTGCAAGTTGTACTAGTAAACAATGTCTAAAGCGTGCGTAAAACTTTTGTGGTAAGACGGTAAATATCCAAATATCATGGACCCAACGAGCTGTACATTCGTTTGGGTTATACGCTTTTTTTCTGTTATGCAACCACACATCTGTCAATGTGCATACCTGCCATATTTTCTGTATGTCTACGTGTACTGCGGCTTAATAATCATTGAATAATTAAATACAACGGCTAAATGTGCCTATGCATAAATGGTAAATGTGTAAGTGGGAGCGAGATCGAGCGTTTCAAAAATTGGCTCCTGATCAATTCCATTTCAGTTTCGTTATTATCTTTCGGTAATCTATAAGATTAGATTAATATAACACCAGTCCATTCCTGTAGCTACATTCTTAGGTAGGTAACCACTCAGCATTTATTTCCTAAAGTGCCATTCCAGAAAAGGGCCTTTAATAAAATTTCGCAAGTCATTAAGGCCTCCTGTTTTAATTACGGCTCGCGAGAAAATTAATGTAAAATTAGATTATTTTTCGCCAGGTTACTTAGGCCTGCTGCATTTCTTTGCACTCATCTTTCCTAATTCTGCTAATTGGTACTTTGAATATTGTGAATTGAAAATTATTAAATAATTTTTCTGAGGGTGGATCCTTTAGGGCCGGATTTAGACGTGTGAAGGCCTCGGGGCTGCAAGGGAATGGAGGCTCCTGATTCACAAATAGAGGGATAAGTATATACCTACTTCTTCATAACAGGCAAAAAAAGTATATAGGTACATAATATATCTACTTAGCAGGACGATTTGAATTTTGATATTTAGGTACTGATTGCCTGATGAGTAAACAAATATTTATTAATCGTTTTTATCAATATTTAAGAATTATGAACCCATATTCTATAAAATACTTACTGTAGATAAAGGTTAAACAGCGAAAAATATCAAAACAGAAGTTGCTAGTGTTTACTTGTTGGAATTTGAGAGATTATTTTTCGATATCTATTGTGGGGGCAATCCCTCAATTATCTCTCGGCCACAGATTGCCATGCCATAAATCCGGCGCTGTATAAATTTAAGTGTAAGGATAGTCCGGAGTGTGTGTGTGAGCCAGGTAAGTCAGAAAGTGTACCGCATGTACTAACAGAATGTCCAGTTTATGGCCTGGAGAGATATCAGCTTGAACAAAAGATAGGATGTAACATAACTATAGATAGTATTTGTGAAATAATTTCAGACAAAGATAAACGCGATGACTTTTTCTCTTTCTGTACAAAAATAGCATGTAAAATAATTGAAAGAAATAGATAAATAAGAAATGCTAAACTTATATATTTACAAATGTATATAGGTATTAGCATTAAAGTAATAAGTTAGTTGTATAATCGTAGTTATTGATAATGAACTAGAAAGTATAAAAATAAGATGTAATGTTAAGTAATATTAAGCAATCTGATATGTAAATATAATAAATTAAAGCTCTTTCTTACCATGTCCCCTATGACGAGCCTATACTTATGTCTGCGGCTGAAAAATACATACAGCAAACTTTGCATAAAAAAAAAAAAAAAAAATGATGCAATAATGTTTGTTACACAACGACTCTGACCTATTTATTGTCAGAGGAAGACCTGACGAACATACAAAAAAAAAAAAAAAAAAATCCGGCGCTGAGATCCTCGTTTAATTTTCTTCATTTGTAGAAGTTGTTCCTCAGAGTACCTATCTCGGATAAATGGAGATTAATAGTTCCAAGTAAGCATTAACACCAAGCTTTTTTTCTAAATCACACCGCACTGAGCTTTTTTGCATTGTGTTAACTACATATTGCTTCTAAAACAGGCATAAAATATAGGCCGTGGCCACAATATCTTACAGATACAACGGTCCGCCCACACGACTGCTAGACAAATAGTGCACGAGTGTGGGCGCGGGTCGGCCTGTGCTTAATGACCGCTCTGTGGCGTTGCTTACTCTATGACAGGGCTTCTCAAACTGAACCCCTACGAGTCCCCTTTTTTACAGGAGGTCCGGTTCCCTATAACCTATAACAGCTACCGTAGCGGTGGCTGGATGGCTAAAACGTTTGAGTTATGAAAATCAGAGAGAGATAGGAGAGAGGTGGGTTTTCAATTTTTTTTGTTTTGTATTGTGTACCTACACTACATTATTACTTCTGAAATGGGCAAAAAATATAGGTCGTGGTCACAATATCTTACAGATATGAGGTTACCCACGCTGACTGCTAAGACAAATAGTGTGCAAGTGTGGCCACGGGATGCTTAATGACTCCTCTGTAGCGTTGCTTACTCTATGCCAGATCTTCTCAAAGTAAATCCTAAGGGGTCGCCATTTGACAAAGGAGAGTTTGCCATAAGAGTTTCGTCGTGACAGGCGATAGGTCCGTGCGACGGACCTATAAGTAGTAAAAGTTCATATTTATAGTTGAATTCTCGCACTCTCTAGCTAATTTGAATGAGGCAACGAAAGCTTCGATCCGAATCGAATCCGACAGATGTACAGTTTTAGTAACACAAAGTTCTAAGAAAATAAATGAAATGTTACGATTTATGACGGCCATGTAGTCACCTATACAAGAATTTTGTCGCGTCTATCATGAAACGGCGAACTCTTAGGGGTTTGGGAACCCCACTTTGAGAAACTCTGCTCTATGTCAAAGGTCATCATCGCCATTACAGCGCTGCCAAGCTTTTGTAAGAAAATGGCGTGAAATGAATAAAGGAAACGGTGTACTTGTCTATGGCACCTACTTTTTTGGCTTCTGAGAAACGCTTATTCAAGTGAAGGGAGAGATGTACAAGATAGTAAAAGAAAATTTTTACAACATTTTTTAGACTACTTTGTCTGGCTTGATAAAATGTTTTGGCGCCTCTAAATACCAGAGGCAAAATATTTGTTGGGTGTGATTTTTATTTAAATCTACGAGCCTACTACAAGTACACTTAGGGGCTTTTTTAGATAGCGCAGAGCGTTTCAGAGTTTAGTGCATATCTCACTAAACGAAATATTACTCATTATCTTCATTGTTCTGTTCGAAACGATTTACAAATCATATTTAATTTATTACAAAAGCTAAACTCGAATTTGTTTCAAAAATGTTCACTGAGATTTTCACTGATTTTGTTTTAATTGTTAATCAGAATGCGGGTCAACCTTTGATCTTTTATTATTAGTCCATTACGTGATTACGTTGTTTGAAACGTTTCACAAAAAGGAGCCAGATTGCGTTTCATTTCAGACACGCGAACAATAGACGCGAATTGAAACAAAACGGGGATCGGGTCAAAGGCATCGCGCTCAATTATTTCGCGCTTTTTTCATTTTCCGTTATACGGTATTAAGCCAATTTGTGTAACCTCTTTGACGACTTTGTTGAATATTCGAAAAGATTTCGTTGCTGTCTTTATTTTTATTTCATTTGTGTTTTTATGTTGGCTTAATCATTTTGGCATCTCATGTTTCATGCGTTTGCCAGTGACTTATTGACAAATGTGTTAAATGTTTGAAAAGATTTTGTTGCTGTATTTATTAACCAACTTCGAATAAGGAGGAGGTTCAATGTTCAGTGTATGTTTTTTTTTTGTGTAGGTGTTGTATATGTTCTTCGATATTTTCGCTAGTTGTGAACCGGTACAAAAATGTTTTTTTAGTTCCAAAGGGATCTTCATTTTAATCTTCCGAAATAGTCCCATTTCAATTTTATCGAAATTTTATCTGAGATGTTTAAGAAAAAAAAACAACAACGTATAAAAAAAATGTATACATTGATTTGAGCGAACTACCTATTCGAATTTTGTCTCTTGCATTTGCAAGCGTCAAGAATTTTCAAGTTTAATGCAATTCATCGATTTCAGATAGATATTATTCAGATTCAGCATTAATAGATCAATAATGTTAAAAAATAAAGTAAAAAAATTAAAGCTAATTTAATCAATGTAATATACTTTATTATGTTATCGTCACAGCAACATTAAACGGACATTAATAAAACATAAATATTAGAAGACATTTTACACAAGGTCTCTAACCCTAAACTAAGCAAAGCTTGTGATATGGCTGCCAGAGATGGCAAAAACTGGTGTCCTATCATCGCGCGAAATGACGACTGAATTTTTGCTATCGGGAAATATTTATATGACCAACTATAGATGAAAATGAGAAGCCCCGCCGACGCAATTATTGCGTGAATTTCAATTAGGACACCTATTCGAATTCAATATGTTTGATCGCACGTTCGTATGAACTAAGTTCGCGCGAATAGATTTACAAACATTTGGGTCGCGGATTGTCATTTATGACACCTATTCGAGTTCAATATCAAATTTAGACACGGTCAGCGGAGCGTGGGTCGTCCGGTAGCAAAGCGGGTAGACGATATGGTCAATATCGCGGGTCGAACCTGGACACGATTGGCAAAAGACCGAGGCAGATGGCACTATAATAGCAGGCCTATGCCCAGCAGTGGGATAAAGAAGGCTGTGGATGATGATGTTTGATCGCGCATTCGTACGAGTAAAATTAGCACATTCGCGTTTTATTAGAACGATGCTTAAAAATGGCATACATAGATTCAAGCGAAATATTCGAATTTTGTACGTGGATTGCAGTGACTAAAGTAGGTTGTGCTATTTTTGGAAAAAATAATTATTAATTTTCCTGTTGTTAATTTAATGCCTAACTTTCGTTTATTAAACTGTTACGTCTTTCGCTGACTTAGTAATAAAAAAGTTAAAACAACAACTAATCAACAATAATATTAGAACAATTTACAAGTCATATTGTGGTTAGTTAGAATTAATATTGTATTGTGTAATTTTGAATGTAAATATACTCGTAATACCTAATTTGGTTCATCTAGGTGTAAGAAGGAATTACATAGCCTTAAATTGTAAGTTAAACAAATACCTATTGCATGTCCGTTAGGATAAGCTGTTGTGTCTAAATAATTTTGTAACACCTTAATGTACACAGTTCAGAGCAATAAATGATATCTTTATCTTTATCAAAACAAAAAGCAAGTTACAATTTAAGTACTAGGTATTTTACAGACTCCACTTAGCAGCTCCCCAGCAACATTCCTTAACAAACGTTTTCTCCCTTTTAAGTAAAAAAAAAAGAACTTTCTGTTTTTTTTTTTCGAAAACAGTTTCAAAGTTAAGGAAGCACAAAGTTAAATATTTTTCATTTGGTTACTAAATACTTTGGTAATACTTGTGAAGGAAAATGTTTCTCAAGCTCGAAAACTTTGATTAACTTGCAAAATAAAAACATTTACATGTTTTTTTCCAAGTTTTGAACTTGGATGTTTCAAGGTTTCGAATAAAAGAACTTCAGAACTTTGTTTAACAACTTCGTTGTTTGGTAAATGTATTGAAATGTACGTGTGATTTTCAGTTGAATAAATGGCTTCTGTGAGAATATTTCACAATTTTAGCACACACTGTATGAGAATAACATCGCAATGTATACCTACATTGACACCTGTTGACAAACTCGAAAGTTACCTTTATTTCAGCTTTGATTGTAAGATTAGTCTATATTTGCTGATTAAAATAGTAATTATGTGTTGTTCTATAGATTATGTTATGTAATATTCTTATTTAAAAATGTTTTATCGCCAAACAGGGCATACCAGCTTGACTTTTTAATAAAAATGCTTTGATACAATAATCCAGTTTTTTATATCAAAGCACGCGTTTTCCCAAAGTAACTACCCTCTACGAAACCAATGTTACTTTATTTGCGTCTCAAAAGGCCAATATTATTATTATAAGAAAGAAAAAAAATAAGGTTGAATACTTAAGCACAGATTAGAAACCGCCACTGATAGAAAAGCGTATGAAAAAAGCATTGACCTGGGCTCATGAAAATTAAGTCCATAATAGAAATATATTTTTTTGAAATTGAATTTACTTTTTGTCAAAATTTAGTTTTAGGCTAAAATAAATCAAGTACTGTATTTTGTACTTGATCGACCACCGATAAGAATATTATCGAACACACTGTAAATTATCCGTTAAGGCTGCATGTTTGATGACGCTTCTCATAACAAATTTATTCGCTGAAAAAATGCCTCATAAATTCCAGCCCCTATAGAAAATATTTAAAACAACAATAAAGCATTCTTGTGTACGTGATTTACTAAGTAAATGTAGTTTAATTTACTTTACTAGGGCGCAGGCTAAGCTTTTAAGGCTTTTCTTCGGCATTGTTGTGATAGACATGTCTCTGTACCGATGCCGAAGAGAAGATACTAAAATCTGCATTTAAAAATAATTTAATATTTATGTTGAAATTGACATTCTTATTGATTTTGGAATTTATGATAATTGTGACAAAAATTAAGTGTATTGTAATTAATTTTATGGGTCAATGGCCTGAAATAAATTTTTAAGCTATTGCATAGCTTCTATCGCGGGCCTTGAGCTTGGGGACCGAATCCAGAAATTCCGTAACGAAAATACCTCACGCTCCCCACTCCGACGGGCAAGGAGGTGTGGTTTGAAGGCCGTGCATCGCTTGTGCATCGTCTAACGTCGTTTCAGTTCGGCAGTCTTCGACACGGCGTTGTGTGCGATTAGACCACAGGATTAGACGTATTGTACGACTCTACGAAACTCGCACGAATCGAGACGAGCTGCTCCGAAATCGGACGAATACATAAGCAGCTGTTTATGAGAAAGTATATAGGTGTATAGGTATTTAATGCTATGCAATAGCTTTACCGCGGCAGTCCCCGAGTGCCACACGTCTTTTTTTTTTTTTTAATAAGGGACCAAACCAATGACTCCCGCTCTGGCTCGTAGTTGGTGCAATGGATGGCCATCGCCATACAGCGGAGCAATGCGGCCAGCATTTTGGGCTCCTTTGCACCATGTATGATCGCAGATGGGCTATGAGTTTAGATTTTTTTTTAAGGTTGACTATGAATTTTATTGTATTTACTATTGTGACTTCTTTTACTTTAAGGTTTATTTCTATCTAATATATTTAAATCTTTAGTAATTTACTAAATGTAGGTTTAGTGTTACCTCGTCGTAGTCGGGCGTACGGACCACATTGGGCGGTGCTTTGGTCAGCACCCTGCCGTACGCCTCGCGAGCCGCTGAGGGGTACTGGTAGCGGAATCTGCAAGACAAAGTTTCGATCAGCAATCAAACAATAAGGTTACTTAATAGTGTCTACTGTACCTACTGTGATAACCTCTTCAACTTGTAGATAACCTAATTGTGGGACCTAATTTTTGAGCTTCGCACACCTCGAAACTTATACGGAACTTTGACAGTGACAGCTCTAAGACCATGTTTTTTTCTTAATTAACGTTCGATTTCACGATTTACCCCTTTGCAGTTTTCTTTTAAAATTGTCATGTTCAGTTTTGCGTGAAATGGATTATTTTAATTAAATTTCGAGAAAAAAAAGTCGTACGGATAAGTATACGTTCCGAGGCGTGGAAAGTTTAAAAATAGGTCCCCAGGGCTTAATTTGGAATCTGCGCATTTAACCAACTAGTACTTCTTCAAACAGTAGGCCTCGCGAAACATCTCCTTAACTGAATCTTCATAAGCCTATAACTCGACTCGCTCTTGACCGATTTGGTTCAAACTCGCAAATCTTGTAAGGATTTAGATTTTAAATAATCTTGCACAAATATTTTCATAATCAGCTGATAAAAAGCGCAACAGCAAAAGAGATAATGCAAAAATATATCGAGCTAGGCCTATTACCTGGTACAGTATTTAATTATTTGCTACATTTGCTGTGGAAAATAATTTCCCTATAAACGTCTTAAACAAAAATAACAATTTAAAGGAATTTCAAATTTTCGTATCTTGCTATTCTTTGATATTTGCTTGTAAAATATGGCGGCGCGGCGTGATGGCGGCCTTGAACAAAATTCAAATTAGAAAATATGAAATTCTATTCAATGCGGTTGTTTTACTCTGCGCATTTTTTTGCTATATTTTAATGGATTTTTTGAGCTACTGTACACAATCTGGTCCCACTTTGCAAGATCTTCTTTGTGTCCTTTTAAGGGCAATACCCCCTTAATAAAAAAAACATTAAAATATAAAACCTGTGTACCAAATTTCGTAGAGATTTGTTGAAAAATGCGATCTGTAATCAAAAAATACATACAGACGAACATAGAACCTCCTCCTTTTTGGAAGTCGGTTAATAAGGGTGCATATGTTTGAACATACCTTGGTGCAGCCCGAGGGACTGCAGAGTAGACGGGCCACTCGTTGTACATGAGTGGGTCGCGGTAGGTGCTCACTTCGTTCATTATTTCCGGTGCGCGCGCTTGCCGCTTTGAGAACCTGACAACAATAAAACATCATTTTAAAATCACAAGTGTTTTTTTTATCTGTGCGATAAAATGGCTAATTAACATCCAATCAAATATATCATGAACAAATTGCACCACATTTAGCCATACTTAGCTGTGAGACTCGGGCTTGCGAAGCATGCTCGCTTCAACTGCTTCATACATTTTATCGATTTTCGAGAGTCAATTAGCTTTGCTATGGATTTTCCGATTTTGTATTTAAAAAAATTAGCAGTAGAACGAAGCATCCCTCTGTCTAAATGGATTCACTCAAAAATTTTTTTTTTCGAAAAACCTACCTTTCTTTTAATACGTGTTTCGTTCGCCTCGATACAAGTAGCGGCACGTAAATTTAGCGCTTAAGGTACCGTGGAGAGGATGGCTGCGCATGTTGACCGCTATACTAAACTCATGCGCAGCCATCCCCTCCACATTTCGCTCAGCGTTAGACTTATATGCGGCGACCTGTACATCAGTAGAAAAAATAATTTGACTGTTTTAATAGTACAAAGATATTTTTTTTTCTGTCGTAAGAAAAAACAACCAACATAAAATTAAGCAACATTCCGCACGGTTACTATTTGGAAGGGTGACCGCGGGTGGCATTTTCCTACTGAGCGCTACCGTGGCTCGGATGATACGTTAAATTGTAGGTCCTGGTTGTTTTAACCGTTGAGCCATGTCAGAAGCCTTCAGGCTAGACGGCTTAAAAACTCTGAAACCAGGGCTCTAGCCACCCGGCCAATACGAACCTACTTGCTTTCAGCAAAATTAATTCTCATTCACATATTTTCTTTATCGATTTAACAAAAACTATTAAAATTAACGTAATTTACATATAAAACATAGATCGTTCGTTCTATCGACCTCCTTAGGTAGATATTTTTGGTGTAATCCTCGGGTGTGGATTAGGGTGTCTACTGTGTGCTCTAATCTTTGACAATTCAACGGGATTTGTACAGATAGGTCGGGTAAGCTTCAACTGTCGCGAGGGAATAAATCTACAGGTTTATGTCGTTTGCTGTCTTCCTATTTTTATACTCTTTGTCGAACATGAGATTTACAGCTTATAGAGAAAAAGAAAACCAATTTCTCAGACGCTTGAAGAGCGAATTTTTGCGAATCCTTATATATATATTATATTATATATTTATATTTTATATATATATATATGTTATCAGGATCACGCTTTGAAGGCACTCCAAAACGCAAGCTCACCCTTAGTGACGCTTCGGCAGAGTCTTGGTGGCGATGCTTGGGAGAGCAGTCGCGTACGCACCAAGGAACTGTCTCACGTTTTCGGAGCGACCTATTTAATTAATCCCGGTTACCTAATTTAATCCTTAAATGAATAATAATTAATTGCCGTGCTAATTAAAAGATAATAAATTAGTGATGATAAAATTAATGTGACAGACAATGAACAATAAGTGATTCGTGATATTGACCACCCACTGAATAAAATGATGTCGAATCAGGATAATAATAATAATCGGCATCCCCTGACGACATCAGAAGTGGGATAAGGACATTGCAATGTGAATAGTGGAAATATGGACAAGATAATGTGAAGCATGAGTATTATGACCAAGACAATGTGATCAATGAGTGATATGAACTTGATAATGTGAATAATGCGTGGTATGGACAAATAACGTGAGTGATAATGAGAAATATGGACGAAAATGATATAACGTGAGTGATATGGCAGAGATAGTGAGAAAAATAACATCAACAAGTCAAAGAGAAAAATAATGGCTGAGATGCGTTAACTAATGCATTGATAGAGATAAATTATCTACGTGATTTTAACAGAGTGCAATCCAAATAATGCAGCTGTTGATGCAAAAGCGCACGAATGTTTTGTTGATCTATGTCTGCGTAAGGAATCCACTTGAAAAGTGTATGCCGATAACTACGATCAGCCAGACGTCATAAAAAATCGGCGTCAACGCGGCTAGCGTGTACCTGGTGTAACATCAAAAAAAAGCATCCAGGATTTCGTGATTAGTGAGGCATTTTCCGATAATCGATTTTGAACAATAGTCAACTAAACGGACAGATAAAAGTTAAGCTCTATGTTTTTCTTTGTTTCTGAAAAGAAAGTGTGATAGGTCTATGAGACTAAATTGTGAAATCATTAACTAATGGTATAGGCGAAGAAATTATAGACTGTGAAAATCCTTAAATACACTTTATGCTCTTGCATAAGACATGTGGACTGAAAAGGGAGAAAATGATGGCGATACTATTATCCGAAGTTTTAGTGAAAGACAGTTTCAAAATTTGTGCCAGAATGTAAGATAACGATGAACTCTTATAAGTGTACGACGACGTGTGGTCAGCTAGCAGCAGCAGTGCATCGCTGGTGCACGAAAGGCAGGCAGATAGGCGCATGTGTGTGCGCTGTGGAGCCACATGGACAGCAAGGGAGGAATCAAGTAATCAGGTGTGTCGTAGAATATTCACTGGGGTTTGGGCAACAAATGTTTGTTGATTAAAGAAAATTAACGTTTTTTGGGAAATAAAGCTTTGAAAATTGTGCTTTTTGGTATATTGGCTAATAAATACTCGTGAGTATTAACTTAGCTCCGTTGCCCATATTCTAGAGTGGTATTTTGTTTTCTGCTACTTATGTGATATTTGATTTGATTATATTCTATCCGGATGTTTACTAAATACTATAAAATAGGCATGACAAGAGTTATAAAGCGAGGCTTTGTTATTGATATGGTTCAATCCAACTCTTTGTGTACGAAGGAATGTTTACTTAAGAACACTTTGGTCACGCAGACTTTTAGTTCGAATTATTTTGGAGAGGTCAACACAAACTTACTATCACATAAAGGTGCGATTTATGCAAGATCTGGAATGTTTATTCAAACAGTTTTATCATTACAAACGTCTTTTTCCATAAACCATACACCATTAACTTATTCCAACAAAAAGTTATCGTAGAGCTGAGTGAAACAAAAATCTTAAATGGGCTCGTAAGGATTTTTGTTATTATTTCAAGTGGCAAACTGTAAATGACGGGTGGTCTCCTGTTACGCAACAATCTTTACCTGCGGAGTCGAACGTAAATTTATTACTGTTACGGTTTAAAACGATTGAGATAGTGATTGTTAATCGTTATTAAATTATTTTCTGATATTTATTTACCTACAGACGTATAGAGTTGTAATGCAATCAAAGAAAATTATAAGTAAGATGATTCCATTGAAGTACTTACGACAAACAAACAAACAAAAAAAGGTTAACGTGCTAAATCCTTATCCATTGTCTTATTTTATTGTTCCGGGTGTTAATTAGTAACAATGGTCATAAATCGAAATTATTGTTCATCTTCATTATGATGATCTGTGCAAAAAAAGGTTTTATGTTCGCTACTGGTTTGAATGCTTTTCTCGGTTTACTAAGAAGGACAATATAATTTCATTTCGATCAAATAGACGCGACGTCAGAAGTATTCAGTAGGCAGAATTTCTGCCGCAGAAACGCAATAATTAAGGAAACATTGACGAGTTGAGCCTAGATTAAAAATCAGTGGGGTTGGAATGATTGATATTCCAAGTGATCGAATAGCTTGTATTCTTGGAGAGTGTGTGAGTTTTATTCGGTTCAGGGAAACCGAATGAGAGTGTGAAATTCACCTGAGGTATTTCGTAGCCGTAGCCTAAGAGAAATCGGCATTTACTTTTCAGTAATCCGTGGGAGTTCGGCATTGCGAACTACCCTGGTGAAGTTCACGGATTCAGTGGAATCGTGGCTCGGTACAGGGATATCGAGTGTGGAACTGCGGCTCGGTACAGGGATATCGAGTGTGGAATTGAGGCTCGGTACAGGGATACCGAGTGTGGAATTGTGGCTCGGTACAGGGATATCGAGTGTAGAATCGTAGCTCGGTACAGGGATATCGAGTGTGACACTCCGTTGGGCTGGAGGCCCAGGGACATGAACCAAGGAATACAGAGTTATTGTGTCATGTTTATGCTCTTGTGAAGTGATGTGGGGACTCAGTGTAAGTCGACTTTTGAGTGCTCGTCATTGCTTCCTTAAGAAGTTGTTTGTTTATAAAGTCGAAGTTAACTTATTGAATCGTGCTATGACTACTTAGTGTAACTATTGTATCGTTGGAAAATTCGTGATAATTTTCAGCAAACGCAACGTTAGTTCGGTAACTACGAGTATATCGGTCAGAGTTGGCCGAGCGGTGTTGTTGAGCAATAGGATTTAGAAAAAGACTCTGCAAGAACACTAGGACATCCAGAGCCGGATGTCTCTCAGGATGGCCGTGTTATCAGGATCACGCTTTGAAGGCACTCCAAAACGCAAGCTCACCCTTAGTGACGCTTCGGCAGAGTCTTGGTGGCGATGCTTGGGAGAGCAGTCGCGTACGCACCAAGGAACTGTCTCACGTTTTCGGAGCGACCTATTTAATTAATCCCGGTTACCTAATTTAATCCTTAAATGAATAATAATTAATTGCCGTGCTAATTAAAAGATAATAAATTAGTGATGATAAAATTAATGTGACAGACAATGAACAATAAGTGATTCGTGATATTGACCACCCACTGAATAAAATGATGTCGAATCAGGATAATAATAATAATCGGCATCCCCTGACGACATATATATATTAGATATATATATATATATAATATTATAAATCCGAAAAGTTTGTTGGTTTGTTGGTTTGTTACTCTTTCACGCACCAACGGAGCAAAGGATTGAGTTGATTTTTGGCATGGACATAGTTTAAAAGGCGGAAGGAGCTTTAGGATACTTTTTATCCCGAAAAATTGCATAGTTCCTGTAGGACAGGACAAAAACCATCGAAAGCGAAACTGTCGCCACTATCACAAAGACGCTAAGTGATTAATTCCTCTATGACGCTAATATGGACTAACGAAACGTCACAGCCAAACGTAATTAGATGACAGGTGACATTGTATGCAGACTTTTATAAATCACAAGTAGCATATCAAGGGGACAAATTGTTTTTCCACCATTATATCCCCTTGAAGAGGAAATAAAAATTGGATTGAAAATGACAACTGACATTAAAATTAGATAAAATGTTATTTTTCCTCTGCATGCTACATGTAACTATGAAGTTTAATACCAGGCCGTCATTTTGTCTGACATTAAAAATATTTTAAATCTTCTATCATTAGAGGTTTAACATGTTTCTTTATTCCACCTTTATGGTACAGAATCATCATACTTTAATATTATCAATCCGAAAAGTTTGTTGGTTTGTTCCTCTTTGAAGCAGCAACGGAGCAAAAGATAGACCTGATTTTTGGTATGGATACCTATGGTTTAAAAGACAGAAAGTGATAATAGGATACTTTTTTATCTCGAGAAAATTCGTGATTCCCATGGGATAGGACAATAACTGTTTCTCAGCAATGGAGCAACGCATTGACTTGATATTTCGGGTGGGCATAGTTTGGAAGACGGAAAGTGACATAGGATACTTTCCATCCCGAAAAAATTGTGGTTCCCGTAGGACTTAACAATAAATTTTTCTCAGCAACGGAGCAACTTGCCTTGGTTTATTGCATGAATATAGCTTGAAAGACGAAAAGTGACATAGGCCACTTTTTATCGCAAAAACTTTAACAGCTCCCGTAAGTTAGGATAAAAACTAACTGAGCGGGCTGCGGTAGCAGCCGTATAAGCGCCAGAAATAACCTGTCATGGCAAGTTTAGGACGTTCCTACATTTTTCGCACTCCTTCGCGGCACTCAGCACACAGCGCACACAGCGCTAGCCCAGACTCAGGCTCCATAACGGAGCTTGCGCTCTCGCCATAATGACGGAGTGTTTCGGAGCACAAGACACATCGTCATCCACCACTCGAAACTAACCAGTACTGAACGTCAGACAGCATTCCAACGCCCTGGTCCCAGTGCAGCGGGTCAGTCATAGCAGCCCAGCGCCTGCCTCTTCAACTGTAGAGGGCAGTGAGAACGGCCATCTCGATATCGACACCTCTCTTCCCCTGCAGACCCACTGCGTCTGCCAACACGTTGACGGCCTAGCGGAAGGTAGGGTAGGTGGCGGCACCCACACCACCAGTTCCATATATCCCACCGCGGCCCCTAATCCTCGGCTGTCATATCAGAGTCCAGGAAGCAGCCTTGCTTTATGAAGCTAAGAAAGGTTGTTCCCAGCAAGTAACTGGAGATAGAGAGACAGAAAAGAAGCCACACCCAGCGCAGCAGGAGGAGCTGGAGTTCATATGCCTGGCAGACGGAGCAGCACTAGAGCAAAATCTAAATCGAGAAATTAACATACTTACAGACGGCAGCAAAATTAAAGGAAAAGTTGGGGCGGCATTATCCATTTGGGATGATGCCGCTGAGATCAGTACCCGCAAGCTGAAATTGGCCGATTGGTGCTCCGTGTACCAGGCCGAGTTATTGGCACTTCTTGAGGCTACCGAAAAAGCAAAAATCTTTTGTGACTCCAGGTCTGCACTGGAAACGGTAGTTGGCGTATCTTCCCTCCATCCCTTAGCAGTAAATTCAAAGCTAACATAAAGTTACTACACGCACAAAATAAAATAGTGAAACTTTATTGGTTCAAAGCGCACGCGGGGATGGAGGGAAATGAGAGAGCGGACCAGCTAGCAAAGGAAGTAGCACTGCACTCGAAGTGCAGACCTATTTACGATAACTGCCCCGTTTCATTCGTCAAGCGAGAAATCAGAAAGGACTCTCTTGACGAGTGGAACCGGCGGTATCAGGATGGACACACAGCGGCGGTAACCAAAACATATTTTCCGGGTGCAAGGGCGGCATACAAGATCGTAAGAGAAATAGCACCAGTGGGAATCATAACTCAAGTGCTGACGGGGCATGGTGAGTTTTCCCAATACTTACATCGATTTAAGTTGAGGGAAAGCCCATCGTGCATCTGTGAACCCACAAAAGAGGAGACTCCACTGCACATAATCTTGGAATGCCCAGTTTATGGAAAGCAGAGATTTGATTTAGAACAAAAAATTGGAATTAATCTAACGCGTAAAAACCTTAGAAACTATTTTATCGAATTTTTGCACAAATATTTGTAAAAAAGCAATAATTAGGAACAAGTAGGTATAAACTTTGCTGTACCATTGTAATGTTTATTATAACTGCAAACAGCCAAAAACATTGAAATATAGGTATAGTTTTTATTCATTTGTAATTAAGACCCCTGATCATGTCAGGGATATTTCGCGATATAAGAAAAAAAAAATCCTCGGATGCAGCGTCGCAAGAGCGGCACTGCAGCCCGCCTAAGTTGCGACACTCCTCATAATGCATGCAACCTACCGGCCATCCTCTCAGCTGCTTTAGTTAAAAGCGGCTGAACCTCGAGTGCCAGCCTCTAAGCTTCCTTGGGGGAAAAGACCCAAAGAAGAGGTTGACTTCGAGCGCCGCCTTTTCAGCTGCCTCAGACCTCCCCCACGACAAGGCGGGAATACACTGGGGGTTGTATATACACTCCAACCGTAACTTAACCAACAAAAGCATTCCTCTAAGGTATTTTGATATTTGTCGTTTAGCTTAAGTTTCGCAGACAACATAAACATAAGCCAAAATCAAAATATAACGCGGGCGAAGCCGCGGGTAAAAGCTAGTATCATCATAATATTGCATTGTCACGCGATTTACACATGTATGCAAAATTTCAGCTCAATCGGTTACCGGGAAGTGGATCAAATTTAACTTGCAAGATTTGATTCCAGAACGACAAACAACAGGACAGGTGAAACTAAATATAAGCTTGTAAACTTAAAATCAACATGACTCAGCTGTACAAAGGCATCGTTAAATTATATTCACAATAAAATAAGTCATGAAATTCAGTCCTGAAATTAATTAATTGAAATTAAAATTTATACGAGTATGCATAGACTTTTATTAATTTTAATAAATAAAAATAATTTAAAATTGTCAGCTGTAAAGGGTCAAATAATACCTTAGTAAATTACAGTAGAATAATCAAAAATCCTAAATGGAACTTAATTATACACATAAAGTTACAAACCTCAGGTCGTATTCCGTATTACATACATATTCAATCAGGCTCCATTTCGCAAATCGTACAAATACATGCAAAGTGCACGAGCGGAGAACGAGAACTAGGTATCCGGTACCTATCTAAGGCTATGTTTCTACGAGTTTTCTTTTTAGGCAGTAACGGAGATCCGGGATATTGTTCAGTTTTTCTTTTGATAAAAAGTAACGTGAAATTATTGATACATAGTAGGATATAAATCGAATGAAATTTTTATTTCCAAATAAAAAAATACTTAAAAGTCTAGCCATTGACACGAAATTATGTTTGTAAATATTAAATTAAATAATAAGTTGCTAAGTCTGGTATCTCAAAAAACAAATTCGTTTTCTGTAAAGACTGCTTACGTTATGGTTTACGGACGATACAATTTTACGTGATATAGTCTGAGATCCCACCGCAAGAACATCCCGCTCATAGCGTATACGGTTCAAACCATTTTTTACGTAATTATATGAATAGGAGAATATACATATTTAAATAGAGTTGCCTTGCGAAATTTGGCCGCAAGTATTTTAAATTATATAATGTTTAATTCATTTATAGGGAAACATATCCTTCATTTGTTTAATATACAAATGTACTGAATAGGAGAATACATATAAACAAGGTTGCCTTGCGAAAAGTTTAGTTATTTTTTGACAAAACATTTTAATTACTTGTTTTTAAGATACATTACGAAACTTAGAATTTATAGGTATCTATACAAGGTTGCGAGGTTAACGAAATGTGGAAATCAAAATGTTAGGAAATGACAAAATTTAGAAACTACAATTTTCTTTAAATTGGTTTGAACAGTGTAGTAATCGAGTGGAGACCACGTACCGGCAAGCGCAGCGTAGGAAGTCCACCTACAAGGTGGACGGACGACCTCATTAAGATCGCAGGATCGCGCTGGATGCAAGCCGCTACCAACCGGTCTTATTGGAGATCTTTAGGGGAGGCCTATGTCCAGCAGTGGACGTCCTATGGCTGAAAGGGAAGGAAGGAAGGAAGGAGGAGCTGATTACATGAGCAACGTTTACAGATATGTTTCTAATTGGTGGCAAATGCATTACGCGGAATCCCTCGCATTATGGTTTCATAAAAGAGATGATCCGTAACGACCGCGACCGAGGCACGGACGGAGATTCAGTCAATAAAAAAAACTTATACCTACTTACTTTTCTTTACCCATACTCATCCGATATATACTCAGAGTAAGTATCTAACAGAATCGCTCGTGTAGATGGCTGTACTAGCTGTAAAAGCTCTCCGTAGACGCAAAGCACCTACAATAGTGCCCACGTCTCAAACTTGGGCGTATGTACTCGTAAATACACAATGGCAGAAAACTTCTCAAAAACTCCCGCAAAGAATTCTGCCGAGAATCTTATTCACTGCCTATGCTTCTTGAACCTTCTTTGGTGGAAAATACTAGAATAATTACAGGTAACTACTAAAATACCCATTACCCAATTTCTAAGTATCTTTACGCCCAATGTACCTACTCTGAAAGTACAATTTTTATAAATACAAGTGGAAAAATTTCAAGCTCTGCTTTTTTGAGTTGCTTTAATATTTTCAACATTTTTTAGTAAATCGTGTTTGTTTAAAATACAATTACGAAGTACTTATCAAAGTATTCAAAGTTTTCCTGTTAATATGTTGTATTAATTACCTAAGCATAACAGGGCCCTGTACCTACGTATCCATGTCTTTTATTTGAGGTACATTACGGATTATTTTGTCACGAAAACTAGACAAATAATATGCACAGTATGTATCTCTGGTAAGTATTGTACAAATACTTACTAAACAAAAATAATATTTGCGATGTTTGCACTAATTTTCGCAAGCTATACTGGCTAATTGTGTTTGAACTATACAATTTCATTAAGACCTTTTTGTAACCACAATTATTGAAATAACTTTGTTTTGACAAAATTTTGAAGTTACAATTTTGTATCTCAAAACCCCACAGCAAATACTCTGTGCTCAAAATCAATAATAGCTTTTCTTGACGATTTCATAGAGTTTTGTAATGTAACTTGAAGTCGATAGAGAATCAGGAAATAATGAAAAAAATAGTATTAATTTTTATTTTGTAGAGTAATCTCACTCGTTGTAAATACCAAAAACATAAGACGAATAACTCGAAAAATAACGTCACGTACAAGGCAAAATCAAAATGAAGTAGGTATGTACACATTTACTCAGGTGTCCGTAATATAAATTAAGTTGTTAGCACCAGAGATCGCCAGGACTCGTTAGAAGGGGCCTGACTCCGACAAGAGGCCGATTTCCATCGGAGTCCCGGAGGCCTGTTCAAACTGAATAAGCAATCGAAACGATCCCATTGGCGCTAAATATCAATTGATTTGAATTGCAGACGGTATCGGGCGGCCCCTTATCGACGACGGTTGATTTCCGGACACCTAGGGTTATCAGAGTGCGTGCCTTAAAGCTTAAAGATAACCTTTTTTAATCAGATACTAAATCAATTTAATTTCGAAAAATCACCCAAAATAGCGTGGAATCAAAACCATTTTTAGGGTCTGTACCCAAAGGGTAAAAACGGGACCCTATTACTAAGACTCCGCTGTCCGTCCGTCTATTTGTCACCAGGCTGGATCTCATGAACGGTGATAGCTAGAACGTTGAAATTTTCACAGATGACGTATTGCTGTGGCCGCTGTAACAACAAATACCTACTAAAATATACATTTAAGGGGGCTCCCATACAGGAAACGTGATTTTTAGCTAGCTTATTAATAACTGCAACAGGAAGATGCTTGAAATATTCACAGAATATTAAGTTGTATATTTCCTTCATGAATAAATAAATAAAATAAAATGTAGTAAGGGGGCTTCCCCTTACTACATTTTATTTTAATTTTAATAAATGTATTAAGGGTCCGGAACCCTATGTGCGCGAGTCCGACTCGCATTTGGCCGATTAATCGACGGTATACCTATCAGAGCTACATGACCTTATCCTACCATCGCCTTTTTACTACAAACAAATAGATATATACGCCTCACTACACACTACACCGTCGATTTTCCTTCGACCCGCTCCAACGAGTTGGCATGTTTTCACGATGCGGTTCGACTCAACATTTCTGATCCGATATTTGTATTTGTTTACAGGACCTTATTTGGTAGTTACAAAATTCTTCACGTTATTTATCATCATCATTTTAGCCTTGATCGATCCACTGTCGTAGATATAACTCTCCATTAAGCAATTTTGATATTATGTTTGTTTATATCTGTTTATGTTAACATACCTAACAGACCTTTTTGAGGGCAACCCTCTTTGCGAAAGTTTAGTGCGTAGGCGAGAGCTGGCAACCCTGGTCGGTCATTATGGAAATGCCAGATCGCAGCTGATATTTCATCAGCCCGTTACACAATTAAATTAAGTTAATTTGCGAAAGTGCGAGCCTTTGATAAACTTCAGAACAGATGGTTTGATTTCATATTGAGCCAGGAATTGTATTTGGGAAGTGACTGTTTCTTTCGGCGTAGAATGTAGGTAACAAACAAATAATCGGCCAAGTACGAGTAGGACTCGCGCACGAAGGGTTCCGTACTGTATGGGATACCCTTAAATATTTATTTTATATTATTTTATTATTTATTATTGAAGTGAATATAAAACTAAAATTCTGTGAAAATTTCAAGCATCTACCTGGTACCATTATTAATATAGAGCAAAAAACGTCTAAAAATTCAGGTTAGTTGTATGGGAGCCCCCCCTTAAATACTTATTTTATTTTGTTTTTAGTATTTGTTGTTATAGCGGCAACCGAAATACATCATCTGTGTAAATTTCAGCTGCCTAGTTATCATGGTTTATGAGATACAGCCCGGTGACAGACGGACAGGCAGACAGACGGACATCGCAGTCTTAGTAATAGGGTCCCGTTTTTCCCTTTCCCTTTGGGTACGGAACCCTAAAAAGCAAGTCGCAGGACGCAAACAGCTTCCAACCAATCTTATTGGAAATTTATAGATGGGGCCTATGTTAGGCGGCTGTCAAATCACTGTATATGCTTCTATATGGCTTTGACTAGGCCACTTTCCTGTTTCACATGGTGTTAACTTGGTCACATTTCTGGCCTTGAGTTGTGTTACATTGCTATACCTCCACATGGCCTTCAGTTGACCACAGCTCGGCTTGTCCGTCTCCATGTCCCGGTCGCGCACCCTGGCGGTCCTTGGAGACATCATGGCTTCCTGTACCCACCTCTAAATAGAATGAGTTGGTCACATTCCTGTACCTACCTCCACATGGCCTTGAGTTGGTCACAGCTAGGTTCGTCCGTCTTCATGTCCCGGTCGCGCACCCTGGCGGTCCGTGGAGACATCATGGCTTCCTGATCGATGCGCTGAGCCAGCACCGAGGCGGTGCACAGCAGCACGCTGCACGCTGCCCACACTGACCACATCCTGCAACAATTGAAATAAAATTGTACTGTACTGTACCAGCCTATTTAATAGTCTACTCCAGGAAGTAGACCCACGAAGAGTGATTGGGCCATATCCACCACGCTGGCCCAATGCTGGTTGGTGCATTCACATGTGCCATCGAATTTCTACTATGGACGTATGCAGGTTGCCTCACGATGTTTTTCTTCACCGGAAAACCAATGCTGTGAAATTCCATACAAAAACAGAACTCATTGGTACGGGACCGGTATTTGAACCTACGACCTCACAATTGTGAGGCGGGCACTACCACTAGACCACCACGGCACTAAATCGGTAAAGAAATTCACTTGCAATACTAGATGTAAGCAGTTATGCTCGTCGTTATTGCCAAAATTTTCCTCATGAGGCCAATCCTGACACCATGAAGTAATTTGGTGTTCCATATAAAAACATCAATGACTCGCGACAATGTGTCGTCAATGTCGCCATTGCAGTGCGAAAATTCACTAAGCGACACTTATGCTTAGAGTGAGTTAATGTTGTTAAAGTATTTTTAAGGTATTATTAGCTACCTTATTATCAAAATTATTTATTTACTCGTATTATGCTGATAAAATATGATAAATTAATCAAAGCAATTTTTTTACGATTTTGATTTCTCCGTAGAGAAAGAATAACAACATAATGATTCTATTTTTACTTATAAATCTTTAAATAACCTGCGACCGTTGTTCCGTCACCAGGCTAATTGTTGTCCTCTGTTTTATTACGTCAACGGACGTAAATGTAACATTTTTCATAAAAACCCTTTTTATCCAGCTTGAAGGCTTTACATATTTTCGTCTTGTTCCAAAAATGTGAGATAAAAATATCTAGGACATCTCCAAATGTTTCGAATAGCGCATTTTCTTTTGAACCTTTTCTTGGAATTTTCAAAGTATTTTTTCGAGTTACAAGAAAAAAAATCATTTGTTTTCATAAAGCTATCCTTCTTCGTGTACTTACATTCCATGTTTAGGTTAAAAACGTGAAATTGTTTGAAATTTTTACTGCGTAGAATGCGCCAGGAATCAGGAATAAGGAATCCGCTTTCAATTTGTTGTTCGCTGTACCGGACATTTCATATTCAAATATTAAACATAGGCCTGGCCATGAACTGGATGATTGGCCCAAATCCACCAAGCTGGACCTGTGTGAGTTGGTGACTGAGGATGTGTTGGCATATTTTAACCAGTTTGATACCTGATATTCATCAAGCATTTTATGTGATTTATCTCTATAGCCGTAGCACTGAAAAAGTTGTCATTAGAATCTTCCGGGAGACTAAGCATTCCTTGGACAAAAATCAATTATAGTAAAAGTAAAAGCATGCCACAGACAGAACTAGAAAATTCGTTACCCAGCTTGAGCAACTACTATGTTTTCCAAAAAAAAAAGACAACAAAATTATCAACAAAGTATTTTATCTAGCCTGTACCTAGAGGCTAGATGAAATACTTTAATAAATTGATGTGATATCGAACATAAAAAGTAGCTTAACAGCGGCTCTCTATAAAATCAATCCAATCAAGAAAGTTGCAAAACGCAAAAAAATGCTACAACTCTCGCAACCCGCTTAGGCAAATATGATGTTTGGCAACGATCTAAAAAGTCATATTTCGTCGATCTACTCGTATATAGCTATATTGGTAGATCGATCAAACTGGATTCTGTATCTCGGCGCCGCGCCGCCTCGAATGGAATACAAATTTAGATCTATTTCTAGTCCAATATCCTGCCTATTGCCTGCCCTCGGCCAAACTGCAATCTAAATAGAGAAGGGTTTACACACTTTCGGCCCACTTCATAAGTAAACATCCAATATGCGGGATACAACGTACAACGTATCTACGCACGTTCGTTTTTGATGCCTAGGTACGTGGAGTATGTAGAGCTGGTATGTAAAGCTACCTGACTAGGTGTTCGGTAGCGACGTTCAGCACGGTCAGTCTTCGGATGGGTGGCGCGGGTGGCACATACTACTGAGCGCTACCGTGGCTTAGATGACACGATGTAGGTTCTGGTTGTTCATATCAGAGGCCTACAGGCGGCTTAAAAATTCTGACACCAGGGTTAGCCACCCTGCTTAAACGAACTTACTTACTTTTATTAGCTATCAATACGAGTGTTCAATGTTTGTACTAGAGAAATGTATAGTACATTAAATTTTAATTTCATTTCATTAGAATAAAATAGTTAATTACTCATGATTTGTTGTGATCATTTTGTGTTTCACAAGACTAGTCAGGGCTAGTATTTAACTGTGAAAATCACCACCGAATGAGGTGAAAACTATTACTCAACAATCAACTCTTGTTTGACAATTTAAAACCTTGTTTATACGAGTCCTGAGTATTCTAACTAAAGAGTTTGAGTAAATGAAATGAGTTTGAAGCAGAAACAAATTAGTTTGTTTTCAGATACAGATTTGAAACAATTGTGGTCAATATTTACTAAGACTGGCGAATCTGAACCGAACCCTGTTCGTTTCTTCGCCTTGAAAAGTGGCAAAATAAACGAATAAATGTTAGGGGACATCTTACACACGGTCTCTGACATTCTACAAATACATATTTTTAAATACACAGGTACTTATATAGATAGTACCTAAATAACACCCACACACAGAGCAAACACCTATGTTCACCACTTAAAAGCATTTAAGTGGTGAACATTGGTGTTAGCCCTGGGTGGGGATCGAACCCACACTCTTTGATCCAGAAGTCAGTTTCACTAACCACTGAGCCACCGAGGCAGTCAAAAACATCAAAACATCACAGCATTTACTTCATCAAACAAAACTTATCTACATAAAACTAAAATAATAATAGCTATTTAAAAATAATGAATGTCCTTACTGTATGGACTCCATATTTTGCGGTTTATACGTTATCGAAGAAATGGATTTCCAGTTTACCCGCTATATCGCGCGCATACAAAACGGGTCTATTTTTATCGCGTTGCCACCAAATATGAAAGAATATCCTGTACTTGGCCCAAGAAGTTAAGGAAATAAGAAGCCCATATTTTTTGTACCGTAAACTTTTTACCGTTTTTGTAAATATCAACTTTGTAGAGTAAAAAAAGGCGATGATTTTGTATACCTACTTGTAAGATTGTTAAAGACAAGATAAGATAAAGATAAAGATATCGTTTATTGCTCTGAACTGTGTACACTAAGGTGTTACAGGATTATTTAGACAACAGCTTATCCTAACGGACATGCAATAGGTATCATAAGGTTAAATTATTAGCACTACGTATATAAAGAAGGATGAAATCCGTAAAATCGATATTGACGACAAAATATACCTATGTGGATGTGTGTTTGCAAATGCTAGGCCACTGATATGATATATATAAGGGTTATATCAACCGGAGCCTACAATTTGAAGTGTGGTCTGAGCCACAGTAGCGTTCACTTAAAATTGACCTGCTATGACCTATCCCACGATTTGCCGTATTTGGCATCGGCGATGGGTTTAAACAACTAGATCTTTAATTAAACGCTTTATACAGAGTTATTTCTAATCAATTAGCATCCTTTTAGGGGCTTATTCTGTACATCGAAACTAACAACTTTTGTTCTACGACTTTTGTAAAAACTCAAAAAAAAAAACAGCTGTTTCATACATTTTGTCGCTGGTGAACGATTTTTTTATGGAACATTTTTTTTGAGTTTTGGCAAATGTCGCATTTCATCTACCTACTTACTCTTAACTTGAGTTTCTCTCTCATCATCATCATCATCCGCAGCCTTCTCTATCACACTGCTGGGTATAGACAGCCCTCTCCTGTGATCTTAAAGTGATTCATAACAGGCTGAATCTTCATGGGCAGGTTAAGTTTGACGAGATGCCCAAATTAATCTTTTTAAAAAAACTCGATCGAGGTAGCTAAAGTACTGCGCAGGTATTAAACATGTCGATTTGGTGGGGTGTCGATATTGTTACAATAACAGTAATTTTTTTTATTTTAATATCGAGGAAAACGGACGATAATCCCGGTAAAACAATTGTCCTACAAAATCGATGCTATGATTGGAGAGTCCTCCACTCCGAATGTTTCCAAATAACGAGTCATCATGAGTAATTTTAAATCATCAAATTGATTAATAGCAAGCTGTTTTTTTGTGTACAGCTTAGTAAATGTTTGTACAATCAAATGGCTACATAGTCCTACAAATTTAGTGCTATGTTTTTCCAGTCCTACGCTTAGAAGTGGTTTATACCTGCGCAGTACTTTAGCTACCTCGACAGAGATTTTTTTATAAGACTAATCTGGGCGTCTCGTCTTAATTAACCTGCTCACGAAGATTCAGGCCTGTTATTAATCATTTTAAGATCATATAGAAGAGGGGCTGCTGGATTAGAACGTTTAATTACGAATGGACGGCGCAACGACTGAATGAATGGCGTTTACGAATGTTTCAGTTTCAAGTTAATTATATACCTAAGTAATTAAACTATTTTTGTCGCCAAAACTTTAATCTAGACGCTTAAAAAATTACCATTACAAGGGAAAAAAATCGTTAAATTGGCTACACTTCCATTACCCTATTCGGAAGTATTTTGTAGGAATGAAATATTTGAATGTGTTGTCCAATGAGCTAAGGCAACCTACTATTATAGGTATCTGAAGTAACTAGGCTAGGAGGGTCGCCGAATAATGGTAGGTATATGATAATAGAAAAGAAATCTAAGCACATTGAAGTTGAAGGTACAATACCACGTACAGGCAAGAGATACCTAAAGTTTCACAATACATCGGATGATCCAGATCGGATGCGTCCCACATAATTTATAGGACGGCCATAGCCACATAACCATTATATTATAGGACAACCGTTGCTTGTAGGGGCTCTGAAGTTGCCATATTATGTGTCAGGTGAAGGTAACGTGTTTATCTCCGTCATTGTTGTTTGTTGTTCAGGAAAATCGTTACTAGTTTTATGAGACACTATAACATTTGCTGGAACTAGATTTGGATTGATGTGGAATCCGTAACAAATAGCCGTGGTGATCTAGAGGTAGTGACACCCGCCTTACAATCGTGAGGTCGTGTGTTCAACTCCGGTCCCGTACCAATGAGTTCTATAGAATTAATGTACGGAATTTCACGCAACTGGCTTTTCCGTGGAGGAAAACATCGTGAGACAACCTGCATACGTCCGTAGAAAAAAATCGATGGCGTATGTGAATCCACCAACCCGCGCCGAGCCAGCGTGGTGGACATGACCCAATCACCCTTCGTGGGTAAGCCTATGTCCTGCGGTGGACTATTAAAAAGGCTGGTACAGTACAGTAGTTAGCGTAATTTGACTATGGTGTCTGACAGCGATCGCATCAACGTTCGGCACTGTCAGTCTTCGGATGGGTAGGACGTATGGCATTTACAACTGAGCGCTACCGTGGCTTGAATGACACGTTAAATTGTATGTCTCGGTTATTTTAACCGTATTTTAAAGGCCTTCAGGTGGCTTAGAAACTCTGACATCAGGGCTAGCCACCGGGGCTATAGGAGCACTTACTTACTATAGGTATCTAAAGTAGATAAAAGAGCCAAGAGAGTTTTCGTTTGACTACATACAGCATGATGTTAAGATATGCGGTTTAGGGTGTTCCACGCTTACCTAGAATATATCTATTTAAACGAGATTTGAAGACTATGTTGTACCTTGGTGGAAATACAGACTCAGGGAAGTCGTTCCACATTTTGGCTGTTCGTATCAGGAACGTGAATTTGAAACGCCCAAGAAACGCCTGGTTCTGATGTAGGAAATGTCTACCTTGAACGGCGGTTTGGTCGCGTCTGCTTTGACTTATACTCGTACGTCGCGTCACGTAAAAAGAACACTGGAGTGTCAACATCGACTCAGCATATTTTCTATGTCAAGCTGTGCACAAGGAAATTTAATTCATATACACGTCATAGGAGTTAAATCTTCTTGCTGCAGTTAAAGCTATGTACTAAGAGTATGAGTATGAGTATTCAGTATGTGTAGTAGAGTTACTTGTGTAATGAGAGTTAAATTTCCTCGTGCGCAACTTGAAGCTCCAGCGTTCTTTCTACATGCCGTGACCTGTACCTACGATAGAAGAAAGGAGCTCCTCCTACTGATTAGAAATATTTATTGTTGTTTACCATACCATATATTTATTGTGTAGGTATCCCAAACTGCCATTAGACTGCTGTCACTGTGACAAAATTACCAGATATATCATAATCGATTGTCCATTAACAGCTATTAGTGGCACAAAATAGAATACTATTGGTATGACAAATGGCACTAAATGCTGTCTGGTATGTAGTCTCTGTGGCCATAGTAATATTGGAAGTTTTATAGATACCAATGGAAGATAAGTAAGTAACCAATGTGTATTTGATAGATCATTTTCTTTTATTAACCTAAAATAGATGTGTGATCATAAAGATATAATAAGCTGTACATACTAGGATATCATAAGTATGAAGTTTATGTCTATACATCTTCTAAACACTAAATCGACTGTGAATACCACTATAAATGTATTTAGACAATTTAGACGGTTTTTTTATGCAAATGTAATAAAAATAAAGAATGTGGTTCTTCACTATAAATCAATAAAATGAATTGTCAAGTGCTTTCAACCCTTTTAATTGGATTATTTATATTTTAGTTTGAAATTGACACTAATAGTACTATACCTAATCATCAATCATACATTGTGCAAACATTGATCCATATTCTAGCTATACTCGAAATAAAACAGGCGCGAACATAAACCCTTGCCCTACCCCAAATCGAGACAATGAAACCATAATCGATACCCATAATGTGCGTTCTATTTGCGGCACAAAGCCACTTTTGTGAGGCGAACTAAAGCTAACGCGTGGAATTGGAGTTAATCAGATTTAACTAAAGCTTTCGATACCGTAGTCTAAGAATAGCCCTTAGTTTTAGAGTATTGCTCGTATGACAGGTGACAAGCATAGTTTGGAACTGTAATTATAATCTGTTTTAAGCCCCGAGTTCACCAACGCTTGTTTAAGTTAAACGTGTGATTACTGTATTTAACCAACGATTTTTGCTTGCTGAACAGCAAAATTTCGTTAAAAAGCTGTTTAAGATTTAACTAACGGTTGATAAATTAACATCTGTTGGTGAACTAGGGTCTATAACCCAAGTTAAATCGTTGTTTAAATACAGTAGTCGTATGTTTAACTTAATCAAGCGTTGGTAAACTTGGGTCTTAGACTACAGCTATTTACTATTTTAGTATTAAGGACAGGCATTCATTCACATGCTAGTAACATCATTATTAATGCCAATTAAGGTGCTTATTCTGGCTGAGACGTTTTGGGAATCTATTTTCTGATTAACTGTTATTGTCAATCCTTTCTCTAAAAACAACTATTTTCGGCAATTTTAGAGAACCAATCTCATAGTACCTTAACACTTTCACTGTCCCAGTACAAAGTTATAATCTGTATTCATACGTCCACCTACAATCTCGTTCTAGCTGGAAAAAACTGGCAACATTTAACAGAGGCTCCTTTAAAATTTTTGGTAACCTTGTTACGTCCATGAGACATTTTTGTTTTTGTTCATACGTCCAGTCAAATAAAAATCATCAATTTTACCTTTAAATTGTGACTCCAACTAGAGGCGTGGACGTAAGCCTTGGGTACAGGTATGACTCCTTTTGGAGTCATTGGACAGAGAACGTGTTAATATGAATATAAGTTCTATAAAGAATCACTACATAGTATAAAGCAAAACCGCTATTTTTGTGTGTCTGTCTGTGTATCCGCTTATATCTTCCAAACTACACAACAGATTTCAATGCGGTTTTCACTATCGTTTTTTGGAATTTGATTTGCGAATTTGAGAACTTCCGCTTTTTTGGAAGCTGGAAAAACAAGCAGACCGAAAGACAAAAGCAAACTGATAGGTATCCAATTCTTTTGTTCAACATTGAGTGCAGCAGCGGACCGGATGTAGATTGAAACGGGACCGGAACTGTTGAACCGGATAGCCGGATATTAAGTGAAGAACCAACTCCTTTGGAATCTCGTTCCGTTCTACGTTTGATTCACCATCTCATTTATCCGTATTTCGATAAGATTCTTTTTTAACCCGAGATCCAAACAAATTGGAATACAATTGAATTTTATTTATAAACTTATGTAATTAGCTACATTGACATAATTTATACTTACTTCCTTAAAAATATAATAATGTAAATCCGAAAGTGTGTGTATTTTTGTTCCACTTTCACGCAGCAACGGAGCAACGGATTGACTTGATTTTTGGCATGGACAATTGGACATACCTAGTTTGAAAACCGGAAAGTGTAAAGGCCACTTTTTATCCAAGAAAAATAATATATCACAAAAATCAAAATACTAAGCGGGTGAAGCAGCAGACAAAAGGAATTTCAATATTTCAATAAAAAATATGGCAGCCATCTAGTCATACATATATATAATATCATGATTGAATCGCTGAAACGACAAGAAGATATTAGGAGAATAATTATCAAATTATGTTATTTCATACTTATCAATCTGGCGTTGGCATTAAAGTTCACAATTATGCTGTGTATTAGGCATGATGACTGACAAAAAAAAATATAATTCATAATTTTTATTAAAAATATATTATACGTATTTTTTGTTCAATTAATTAAACAAGAAATTATAAAGGTAAAGCACATCAAAGTACAAATTTGTACTTAGATGTGCTTTACCTTTGTAGAGTCTTTGTAGGTCTCTACTTTGATTCGCTTTACTTTTATAATTTCTTGTTTAATAAACAAAATAAAAAATCGCGAGTCCCCCGAGCTCACGACGACGTTATGTGGAACTTCAACAGACTGCGAACTAATAAGTATCCAAAGAATCAAAATTACCTATTTGTCTGCTTTTATCTACAATGTTAAACAAAGGATTATCTTCAACATTCAGTGCAGTGACGAGCCGGTTGTAGAGACTGAGACCGGATAGTCGAACCGGATATTGCGTGAAGAACAGGGTATATTTCTTCGGCGTATCGCACTGTACTTGATTTACGAGCTCGTTTATCCGTTATTCAATGGTATTTTTTTTTGAAATTGAAGATATTTCACAAAAAGATTGAACTATACTTTGCACTATGCTTCAAATAAGCGTGTTTAATGCTTAGAAACATTTTGTAATTTGATTTTTGTTGTCATGTATTAAAAACAAAAAATCATTGATTCTCAACAAAATTTATGGATCAGCTGTTTTTTTGCAATTTCATATTTGGTCTCATATTACACGATATAGTCGTTCATAATAATGACCATTTATTTTACATTTGTGAAAGTTTTTGAGCTTTTCTAAACAACAGTATCAGCGTTTTTTTTTAATTAAATGAATTGGCTGCATACATTTTTAACTTAAGTCTTTCTACACGCTTTGTTATAAAATTTCGACGACAATAATGAAGAATTTACATAACCAAGTATTTATTACTTAACTTACAAGTCTTCTCAATGATATTATTATAAAGTTTATATTATGTATTTTTTTTGTTTGTGTATTTATATTTTTGAAGTATTTATGCATAATTATCTTATTTACGTTAACATTATTGTTAATTGTTTGGTACCTCCCATTTGTACTCTTGTTTGTAATCTCATTCCGTTCAGTGGTTGTCTGGTAGAGATCGCTGCCAGTGATATTTGTGGCACTAATTAAAGATGTATTTTGTACCTTTTGTTATAATTATTTATATACACAATAAAGAGTTCTGTCTGTCTGTCTGTCTTACAAGTACTTATCGTAATCCTTACTTAAAATTATAAATCTAAAGTGTTTAATTTGGTTTGTTACCGTTGCCTGTAGCAACCGAGCAATGGATTGTACATGGATGTAGTTCAGAGATCGGAATGTGACATATGTAGGCTACTTTTTGTCTCGAAAAAATGAATGTAAGTGGAGTCTCTCCGCGCGGAAGAGTGATGACGCAACAGTGCTTTCATGCCCCTTCCATGGTAGCGTTAAACGTTTAACGCAACCTTGTTGGAAGTCGCATTAGAAGTCTCACTTCTATAAAAAGTTCATATGGGATAGCACGAAAGTCAAAATATCAAGCGGGCGAAGCCACGCTTTGCAAATCCTAGTAATAAAATAAATTTTATCTCAATCTTGAAACAATCGAGAATGAGTCGATTGTTCCAAGATTATGCGTATGTATCGTTTTCTACAATAAGGTAAAATTTCCTCTGTTTCCTCTCATTTCCCGGGAGATACAGTCTCGCCCCCATTTGTCGGCGCTAAGTCGATTAAGGCCGGGCTTGATAGGAGCGCTAATGGACTTAGCTGCATATTGGAGGGTGTAATTGAACTCACGTGAGACTTCATTTCATACCTGCTGTAATAATAGATATGCTTTGTACACGTATATTTTATTACACCATGTTGCCTTCGGCACTACATAGGGCTATCTGATTGCCTGTACTAAGCTGGAAGAGCAGTGGCGGACTTACGTATTTGCCGCCAGTAGGATGTTGAATTTTGCTATCCGACTTTGATACTAAGCTGTAAAACTAATAAAATATGTTGTTATTTCTCTGTACTTTGTAGTAATTATAAAGTTAAAATATTTAGGCAAGTATTCAAGTTAATCTTGTATTTTTGTCAATTATAAAATTAATGGTCCGAAATTTGCCGCTCCCTAAAATCTGCCGCCCTAGGCTTCAGGTAAATCATAGAGCGGCAGATTTTAAGGCCTGCTGGTAAATCTGCCACTGCGGAAGAGGGTGATTCAGACCATCATTATAAACAATGATTACTGGGGTCAACTCGGAATCGACAAATCGTATGAAACAGCTGATTTTTTTCTCGAATTCCGGGTTGGTCTCGTAGTAAAAGTTAATCATTACGATGGTCTGAATTATTTCCTTTTGGTTTAGTACTGCAGTTCTGGATAACCCTGTACATGGCAAGCTTAGGTAAGGAAATGAAGATTCCAAAGAGTAATTCTTTGTGATAAACATTTCAAAAAATCGTCGCGTACGTAGGACTTGGACCTGTCCCTTCGGACCACGAGCCCGACGCTCTCCCGACAGAGCTAGCGTGAAATGAAGATTGTTGCAAAAAATGAGCTGTTCCACCAAATTTTTTATCTTTTTGCGATCACGAACTTCATTGATGGTAGATAAGCGACGTACATGCAGACTTAGATACCGACTCTGACTTTATAAATCTTCAGATCATGAGAGATATCTCTCAGGCCTGCTTTCTGAGAGATCTGAGAAATCTCTCAGAAAGCAGGAAAGTCGAATGATTAAAGAATATCTATTATTTTCGCAATTTCAGAATTGGTCCTATGGTAAAATAAATATCGGGGGACATCTTACACACGGTCTCTGACCCCAAACTAAGCAAAGCTTGTGATATGGCTGCCAGAGACTGATATACTACATATACATAATTTAAATACATACTTATATAGATAATCCCTAAATAACACCCAGACACAGAGCAAACACCTATGTTCATCACATAAATGCTTGCCCTGGGTGGGAATCGAACCCACGCCTCTGTGATCCAGAAGTCAGGTTCACTAATCACTGAGCCACCGAGGCAGTCAGTCAGTCAAAAAACTATTGAAATAAAATAACATCCTAGAATATCAGTTATTTTTGTAGAGACACACCACATTGCCTTAAAAAGAGTAAATGAAAGTTGTAGTTAATATGCTCTAATTTTGATATCTTTACTGGTATCGTCAGCAAAATGTAGAAAAATAAAAAATAACGGAATAGTACTACTCAAATGGCGCCCAACATGGGGCGAGTTTGCTTTTAGTAGTAATCGAAATAGCAAATTGCTTATTACGTTTATATAATAGAGAGCAAGTCTATCAGACCATTATTTTACCATGTAAGAGGACATTCTACGCTTTACAGCATGAATTAGAACTAAGTTTAAATAAATGTATTAAATTTTGCAATTAAAATAAAAACATTTATTTACAAACATCGACTTATCACTTACAAACAGGGAAATATAGAAAAACCTCAGTTTCTGTAGTAACTATTCTGTTAACCCAAATAAATATCCTATTAACCCAAATAAAAGTTTTGCCCTAAATCCGGGCCATTTACGTCACAGGCAGTTCAAAAATGGTCCTATAAATAAACCTTACAACAAACTTTTATTTCACCAAGAGTGGGTAGTATTTGATGATACCTACCGTCACTGCGAGAATGGACGAACCAGGCAAAGGACTAGATAGCGACCAAACTGCACATGTTAGAAAAATACGAGCTTAAAATACAGATAAACTTCTAATCTCTATCTTAATAAAATAAAATAAATAAAATACCAGATTCTCTATCTAAATACCAAAATTAGACAACATCGTTATATAACAGGGTGCTTAAATAGCGACTGTGACATCTATATATATAAAAATGAATCTGCGAAATGTATGTACGCGCATAACTTCAGAACGGCTGGACCGATTTCGCTAATTCTTTTTTTATTGTGTTCGTTATAGGCAGGACAAGGTTTGTATAAAAAAAATAAAATAAAAAAAAACTAATTTTTCGAAGTCGATCACTTTTTGCCTTCCTTTTTTCAACCTGCTTTCCATCAAATACACATAATTTGGGGAACAAATACAAAGCCAGTATGGCTGAAGACATTTTGAAAATCCTGAACTTGAAATTTGCGCAGAAACACATAATGAGGTTTTAATATCATTAGAAGATTTGTGCAGGATGATGTCCGGCAAGATGCCGCACCAATTAAGAATGCCTGCACCTAATCGACCCATGCATGATGCATTAAGTCGAGAATTTGAACGAGAACAGCAATATGACATAAATGTTTTGAGTCAATCCGTACCTACAAAGCAAAGTCACACTTTTAAATCGGCAGCAAAAAACAGCTTACGGTACTAGAGGTATTATGAAAGCAGTAAATGATGGCAATGGAGGATTAATTTCAGAGGATTTTTATTGATGCACTGGTGGAACTGGTAAAACTTACTTGATTTCATTAATATTAGATACCTACAACTCGGGCTCAAGGTCAAATAGCACTAGCAATAGTTCCATCCGGGATTGCTTCTACATTGTTAAAAGGTGGACGTAGGTACTGTTATTTTTGCACTTAAGCTGCCATTATATATACAAACAATAGATGAACCGACCTGTAATATAACAAAAACTTCGGCAATGGCAAAAGTGCTACAAAATTGTAAAATAATTATCTGGGATGAGTGTACGATGTCACACAAACGGGCATTAGAGGCACTCGATCGAACATTGAAAGATTATTTCGTAGCAATCAGAACCTCTTCCGAGGTGCGATGATTCTAATGTCTGGTGATTTTCGCCAAACGCTACTAGTCATTCCCAAATAAACAGCTGCTGATGAAATGTCTTGAAAAAAAGTCAGGTCTTGCATGGAATACTGCTCTCACCTTTCGGATGGCTCTGCCAAATACCAGCTGGAGGCTCTAGAGTCCATTGAAAGGCGAGCCAGGAGCTGATAGGCAACGAAACTTTTACTGAGTCGACGCTGCAAAGTCTCGAGCATTGACATAGCGTGGCGTGTCTATCAGCATTCTATCGGAAACACTTCGGTGAGTGCGCCCAGGAGTTACACAATTTGGTCCCACCTGCCCTTTTCTTCTATCGTACGGCTAGACAGACACGACCAAAGCGCCACCCTTTTGTGGTGGACATCCCGCGCATTAGAACCAAGCGTTTCGAGTCCACATTCCTCATACGAACTGCCAGAATGTGGAACGCTTAGCCCAAGTCTGTCTTCCCGCTAAAGTACAATACAATACAATATAACTTTATTGTACACCAAAAAAACAGCTTAAATAACAAAGTAAAGTACAATGTAGGTGTCTTTAAATCCCGAGTAAATAGGTATCTTCTTGGTAAGCGTGTTACATCATAGACCGCATATCTGCTTAACATCAGGCAGTGTGTAGTCAAACGCAAACCTATACGAAATAAAAAAATAAGCTTGCCTAAAGGCATAAATTTATGGAGATACGTAAAAAACTTAAATTAACAACCAATATGAGAGTGGAGTTGAAAAATGACTTATCGGCAGAAATGTTTTCAAATACATTATTAGACAATGGCAATGGAAGAATTCCTGTTGACACTACTACTGGCCTTATTGCTTTTCCACCAAATTTTCACAATTTCAAAAGAAGAAATAATATTTAAAGTGTTTCCAAATATTGGTGTGAATTACAAAAATCATGCTTGGTTGAGCAAACGAGCCATTTTAGCAGCAAAAAATAAGTATGTAGATGATTTAAATATAATTCAGAGTAAAATTGATGGAAATACATTTATTTAAGTCGATCGTTTCCATTATCGATACAAATGAAGTAGTCAATTATCCAACTGAGTTTCTAAATTCATTAGATTTGCCAGGATTTGGACAGTTGTACGTTGTGTGCTCAAGTACCATCTATCTACAATCAGTCGGCAAACCATCGGCCGTATAGATGTATTACATTACAATAGAATATAAGAATAATTCTAAGAATAGTATTACATTACATTAATTGGGTAAATAAGTGTGTGATATTATTCATAAAAAAAATAGTTACTGACAAATAAATGTATTCCAATATTTCTCAACTAACAAATATGATGAATAGGTATACGGTCGTACTATTTTATTTTAACTTCATTTCAACATTTGGTTCTATTTAAAACAGAAGCTATTGTTTCTTTTTTTTAATTTGTCAGAAAACAAAGTCTTTGAATTTAGAAAATATGGCGGGACGAAGTTCGCCGGGTCAGCTAGTTCTAGTATAAAATCGTAATCATAATAAATATTTAAGAGAGTAGCTGAGCGCCAAGGAATTTGAGAAGTAGGTATTTGAACTAAACTGTTGCTGTCGCGATGCCCCCAAGACAGGGAGCTTCTATGTGTGGTGTGATGCAATTGTATTTGTGTGTGTGTGCTGCGCACTATCTCCGCCCGCGCCCTTCCCGCGCCCGCCCGCGCTCTACGCTCAGGCTGCCGGCTGATTTATTCTTTTGAATTGTAGCAAAATATGGTAGGTACATAAGCTCCGGTTTCTTGGGATAGCGCATGGCAAACGAAAACATTTATACTGAATATTTTTTATCGAATTAGAAAGCTACATTATTTTTTACACATAGAGGCGAAGTATATTGATTTTAATTTTCATTCGAATAATATTTTTTGAAAAAACCTTTATATATAGCCAACTTTACACAATTGACCTCAAGCCAAAAGCTGCGAACAAAAATAGCTATTTAACTAATCGATTTCTGTAGGCGCTGCAATATACGTACTGAAAATTCTACCAAATACCTAACTTAAGATATCCCAAATAACTTTTTTTAAGGAAAACACGCACATAATTCTTCAACAGACAATAAATAAAGTTTAAATAGCTTTTATTTAAATTAAATAGTCCAAAAAGAAGAATCTAAACTTTAAAATGAATTCAACCTATAAATTTTGAATATTACACAATTTTTGGGGTAAAAAATCTTTCAAGAGATTTAGGTACGTAATAAATAACAGATAGCTTCAATATCTTCTTCGAAATTGCGTTGCATGGTTTGACCCAAAAAAATATATTATTTACAAACATACATTGCAAGTTAAACAAAAACTTGTAAAATAAACTTGAGAATTGGCTCAGAAAAATCGAATATGTGAAGTAATCAGAACATACACAAATTGCAAATCCCTTTCTTTTTGTAGGTCAGTCATAATGAAAGGTTTCTCAATTCATCATCATCATTTCTGTCACGTGACGTCTACTGGTGGATACACGATACCTCTTTACAAGGTCTTGTTTTACAAAGTGAAGGAAGTTTCAGAGGTGTACCTACCTACACGTTCGTTATTATGAACAAAGTTTACTATGTTTACTATATTTTGTTACAAATTCATATTTGTTAATTTATTAACTATGCAATTTTTGTCATTTTAAGTTTTGATATTGCAGCATTGTTCAGATTTATATTAAATGATTATCATTTTGTTTTTACGATTTAATATTTAATAATTTATTTAAATATACAATTTAATTAATTTAACTACAGCTATTTTAAGTTATTGTAATTTTAAGATAATTATGCTTTGCTTTAGCTAAGCTGAAATTTTAAGGATATTATAATTATAACTACAATTGTAATTGGTTTGGACTGACTTGTATCTTGTATTTTGATACCAATAAAATAATATGAATATATGAATATGGGTCCAGCTGCGGATTTCGTGAACTAAAAATCAGCTGTTCCATACAAAACTGCAACTTGGACTCGACAAAAGGTATGACACGATTGGTTTTTTTCTCGAATTTCGGTTTGGCCACATATATTAAAAGTTGTTCATAATAATAGTCCGAATCACCTCCTTTCGGCTTAGTACACCAGTTCTGGATAACCCTGTATAGCTGGACATATAAAACTTCTTGCCTTTTATATTGTAACTATTCCCGTATTTTCATTGCGCGATTAGTCCCGTAGTATAAAAATAATTAAGAATTCAATTAAACAGATGCAATGCTTACTGTTTGGAGAACTGCTTGTCATACTTAGATTCTACTTTGAATAAGTTTAAAAAAGTTGAAACTATTAGCAAATTAAAGCAGCAGTGCGTAGCACACACCATATAAATACAGGATAGAACATCCACAAATTACTACACACTTTTCAGCAAAACTCAGCGGATAGGCAAGTTAAAATGACAAAGGGCAAGGCACATAGTTCAATGAACGGATAGCCAATGGGGCTGTTTTCTCGAATGAATCTCACGTATAATCCGCGCCACACAAGTCAGCGGATGGAAAGTTAGGCGCAGAACGCTGCGCAATAGGCAAAATATAGGTATGCGCAGGAGCCAGAGAGACAAGACGCCGCACGGGCACAACCGCCCGCCAACCTCATGCCTCCCGCGCGCACGCCCGTGCTTACCACTACGTCGCGCGGCGTCGGCATTGTGCGCACATGCGCAATAATTAGCAAATTACGGCGAAGTGTCATCTGCGTCTTACATCTCATCCGCCGACTTGTGTGGCGCTACCTATACTGGCAAGCACAGCATAGAACTTATTTATTTTATTAGATACAGATTTGTTTATTTTGTTGTATTTGTAATGTGACTGATAATGTGTTTTTTTAATTATTTGATGTTGTGTCTTTGATAATTTAATAGAACGTTTTTCGCTTAGGTAAGTGGACTAAGGATAATTATATTTATACGTTACAGTTATTACACGATTTTAGAGAGCACGTGATTTTCCTGATTAGAACTATTATTTCGCTTTAGGCGCAGAATTCTAATAATGGCACATAGTTTTAAGAAAGTTCAATTTTACGAATGCCCAATTCTATAAATGCCCAATTCTCACAATGTTCACTTCTAAGAATGCTCAATTCTCAAAATGGCAAAATAATTTCAAATGGAAAAAATCGGCCAAGTACGAGTCAGACTCGCGCACGGAGTGTTCCGTACTGTATGGGAGCCCCCCCCCTTAAATATTTATTTTATTTTAATTTTACTATTGAAGGGAATATAAAACTAAATGTTCTGTAAAAATTTCAAGCAACCTGGTACCGTTATTAATATAGAGCGAAAAACGTCTAAAAGTTCAGGTTTGTTGTATGGGAGCCCCCCTTAAATATTTATTTAATTTTGTTTTTAGTATTTGTTGTTATAGCGGCAACCGAATCATATCATCTGTGAAAATTTCAGCTGCCTAGCTATCATGGTTCATGAGATACAGCCCGGTGACAGAGAGACGGACAGACGGACATCGAAGTCTTAGTAATAGAGTCCCGTTTTTCCCTTTGGGTACGGAACCCTAAAAACACATTTTCATTTTAAAAAAACACCGGTAATGAAAGCACAACCTGTTTAGGGCAAAGGTAATAGGTTTGAAAAGAACAATTAACTCCGCATTGGCGATAAAAAACCAGCTGTTCCATTCACTTTGTCCATCATCAACGGACTTTTTTCATGGTATAGTTGATATTTCTCGCGGATTCGGCTCTGGTCGGTCCCATAGTAAAAGTTATAATGTCCTTAACTCGCAAACGGAGGTTGTTTTAGGTACCGGTAAGCCCTTACATGTATCTAAATTGTATTTTTAGGGTTCCGTACCTCAAAAGGAAAAAACGGAACCCTTATAGGATCACTTTGTTGTCCGTCTGTCCGTCCGTCCGTCTGTCAAGACCCTTTTTCTCAGGAACGCGTGGAGGTATGAAGCTGAAATTTATATCAATTACTCAGGTCTACTGTCCCTTGAAGCTGTGAAAAAATCAAACTTCTAAGCCAACGCAATCAAAAGATACAGCAATTTAAGCTGCATATTTTGAAACTCGCAAGTACTCGCAAGGGAATCAAAACCTAAAGGGTACTTCCAGTCGACCTAGAATCTTGAAATTTGGCATGAAGCAACGTTTTATAGCACACATAAAGGAAAAATTCCGAAAACCTTAAATTTTTAGTTACATTACAAAATATATATTTTTTAATAAATATAAACTTATTACTTTTTTTGTCGTAATGAACGAACTTTGTAAACCTTGCAGGTTTGTACGGAACCCTCGGTGCGCGATTCCGACTCGCACTTGGCCGTTTTTTTTTTTTTAGAAAATTCCTAATCAAAATTATGTTGCCACTTTGAGAATTGGGCATTCATAGAATTATGCTTTCGTAGAATTGAGCATTACTTGGGCATTATGAGAATTGGTTATTCTGCGCCTAACTCATTTAGATGTCTGCGGATACAGCACGATATTCTGTATAATCGCTGCAATATGTCGCAGCAACTAAACGCCTATATTCCAAATATAAAATCTTTTCTTCAAAAGTAACAAACATACAACGGTCAAATCACAGGATTTGAAAAAATAACTAATATTTTTAATAAACATCGATATCGATGGACATCACTAGAGCATCGACAAAAATATTGACTATTACTACATCCCTAGTGCTTGTGTACGTATAGGTTTGAACCTCCCTCACCTCGACCCTACCCCCGCATCGTGCGATAGGGACAATTGCAGCTCAGAGCGATTTATACCTACAAAAAACATGGCGAGACAACGTTTCGTATTACGCTGTTTTCTTCTTCGAAAACTAGATCTATCAAGTATTTTTTTATTTCAAAATTTAAAAAAAATATGTGTTCATGATTCTATCATTTTATATTTTGTTAGATATTATTTAGTCTCTTCTGGTAGGTCTCTAAAGACGTCGGTAATAATGGTGATTTTTTTTGTGATTTTGAAGGGTCATATTTTGCCTGATAATTAACTTATCAAGAAATAGAAAAGACAGAGTAGTCTAAACAGTTAAATTTAATTTTATGACAAAAAATTGAAGCTCTATAAGTATTTTCCAGGAAGAAAACAGCGTAATACGTTTGTATGGAAAATTACAGACCACCGGGGCTCTTAAGCGTGAACAATTTTAACTTTGAACTTCAGAAGATCAGCAGTCCCATAGCGAAACCTCGATTACTTTGATATTTTTTTTATGCCAGAAGATGTTTTTTTTTTTTCGATTTTAGCGTTGGCCCACTGTGTAAGTTTTAAGATTTAGGTACAATGATATCTCAAGAATATGTTCCTCGTCTAGGAAAATAAGTACCCTGTATGGTTTTTGAGTTGTACTTATTTACTATTCAAAAAGGTCATATTTTATTACTTTTACAATTTACTGTTAGATAAATATGTTGGGTCGTTTTGTTAATTTGTTGGATTGGATATTTTTTTATTTAGACGGACTTTTTACTAATTAAATTTTATTTTAAACCATTTTTGTTCATTCATAATCATAAAAGATGATTTATTTTTGGTCTATATGGCCTGAAACCAAGATGTTTTTAGGGTTCCGTACCCGAAGGGTAAAAACGGGACCCTATTACTAAGACTTCGATGTCCGTCTGTCCGTCTGTCTGTCTGTCTGTCACCAGGCTGTATCTCATGAACCATGATGGCTAGGCAGCTGAAATTTTCACAGATGATGTATTTCCGTTGCCGCTATAAGAACAAATACTAAAAACAGAATAAAATAAATATTTAAGGGCTCCCATAAAACAAACCTGATTTTTAGGAGTTTTTCGCTACCTATTAACAACGGCAAGAGGAATGGGGGTCCCATACGGTACGGAACCCTTCGTGCGCGAGTCCGACTCGCACTTGGCCGATTATTTTAAATTTTATATCACGTCCTCAAGCCAATTGGTCTATGAGAGCTGTATTTATCGGTCAGGAAAAAAGCAATTTATCTGTTTGTCAGGAAAATTGATTTAAATGTCACAATATTGATTTTTCAATTCATCCAATTGATTGGCTTCGCATTGAATTGAAAATATGAAATGTATTATGTACAGTCGTGGGTGTCGGATTGGTAAATATTAAACTTCTGATTGGAAAATAAAATAACACATTAATTGGAACAGTAAGTTCCAGATGTAACGCCTAAAACTCTAATCAGTGGATAATTAATTTGTAATGATATTCTCTGTTTCAAGATATGTAAGGGAACAGCCTGAATGTGGAACTCATTGCCTGAGTCTGTCTTCCCGCTAAAGTACAACGAGTCAAATCCCGAGTAAATAGGTATCTTCTAGGTAAGCGTGTTACATCCTAGACCGCATATCTGCTTAACATCAGGCAGGTGTTTATGAAATAAAAAAAAGACATATACAGCCGGGAATTACAATAGGGTATTTGACTAGTTTTTGGAAATCGTTTTAAATTATTCGTTAGTACATAATAAGCACACTACATTTATATTTACGAGAGATCTACTGTATTAACTATGAAAATCAGTGTTAAAGAATAGATATTCAAGATTTCGCCAAAAACGATATTCTGTAATGGCGCTGGTCTTTGACGTCGCACACTAGTAAATAACGTTAGTTAATCCTAGTAAATACGCTAGTTCACATCTTAAAACTGACAAAAAATACTTTAAAAGAAACTTACAGATCCAATAATATTACTCCGAAATCACAAACCACAAATTACACAAGCAACAGTCAATCGAGAAATTCTTTTTTACTATCATGTGACGTCACCAGAGTTGCCGTCCTTCTTAGAGCGTTCATTTAACACATAAAATATCAAAAAAATATCGTATTTTATTTCGTGCGATTTGCGAAAATTAGACATATTTTAGTTTAAATAAAGTGAAACAATAGTATACGAGGGTCAAACTGAAAGTTCTTAGAAAATCAAAAACTGATTACATTAGCCAGTTATTAGTTTTATTATATCTTTTCAAAATATTGTCCATTCACGTCAATACACCGCTGCATGCGATGGAACCACTGGGAAAAGCACTTTGCCCACTCGTCCTTAGGGGTCTCTTCAATGGCATCGCGATACGCAGCCACCGCTTCTTCAGCATTCATAAACCACTTTCCTTTAAGTTTTTCTTTAATTTTTGAAAATAAATAAAAATCACAAGGCGCGAGGTCGGGGCTATACGGCGGGTGACCCAGTAATTCAACGTTTGATGTCGCCAAATAGTCGATCGTTCGCTTGGCGGTGTGCGATGAGGCGTTGTCGTGGTGAAGGAGGATCCTACTGCGAGGTCGTTTCTCTCGAACTTTTTCCAAGACAAGTGGCAAACAATTGGTAGTGTACCATTCTGCAGAAACTGTTTTTTGATCCTCTAACACAATTGTCGCGAAATGACCTATCCTTCCAAAGAACGAGGCCACCATTTTTTTCCCCGCACTTCGATCTCTCTTCACTTTAGTTGGCAACTCCTCGAAAGGAAACACCCACTGAGCAGATTGTCTTTTGGTTTCAGGATCATAACAGTAAATCCAGCTTTCGTCACCTGTTAGTATGTCGAACACAGCATTTGAGTCACCTCCGTTAAATCTTTCAATCATTTTACGGCACCAATCCACACGATGGAGTTTTTGAGCCTCAGTCAAATTATGAGGTATCCACCGGGCGCAAAGCTTCCTGACCGCTAAATGTTCGTGTAGGATTTTGTGCACTTGACTCATACCGATGCCTAAGCTTGTCCGAATCTGCTGATAGGTCACTCTTTTGTCAGTCTCTATCATACGCCGCACAACACAGATGTTATCTTCAGTCGTCGCCGTAGAAGGCCGTCCCTCACGTAAATCATCAGTGAGATTAGTGCGACCACGTTTAAACTCATTAAACCAGTTGTAAACAGTCGCACGAGATGGGGCTTCATCGTGAAAGGCCAATCGTAGTCTATCATAACTTTCTTGTTGACTTAAATGACATCGAAAGTCATAAAAAATCATTGCACGAAAATTTTCTCGTGTTAAATTCATGTTGACGTGACACAGACAATTTTCAATTTGCCGCCAAATCGTAAAACAAATGACAAATGAATGAAGTATATACTCAGTAATATTGGCAAAGAGTTCTATTTTCAAATTATAGAATTATTTTTTTATTATATTGTTTATAAGTGGCCAGTTCTAAGAACTTTCAGTTTGACCCTCGTATTTTCAACGTTGTCAAATAGCCTATTCGTGTCGAGATAGAAAAACGTGTTCATTAAAACGGGCCATGAATAGTAAAATTATTGCTTTTTTGCAAGCAAAATTTAATTCCCTGCAATAATACGCTCGCAACAACCTTTACCTTAAAGTGCATAGTTTCCGAGATATCGCCCTGAAACGTTTTTCAAGATGGTGAAGCTCCACCTAGATCTGTCCTCATTTTGTGTTATTATGCTCAATAAGGAACCCTAAACTTCATATAATAAAAAAAAGGATCGGAAATTTAGTGCGAGGCTAAATTCTATATTTACTGTACTAATATCGATGAACGCCGCTTGCATGCACGAAAAAGTGTCACGTTCAGCTTTAGCTGAGCGTGCAAGCGAGAATGCGAAACAAGCGCTATTTAAACGTTCGACTTTTCTCAGTTCAACAATGTTTTATGACGTTATCACGAAAAATTATCGCCCGTAAACTGACTTTGCAGTCTTACTTTCTTAGATCGGCATTAGTCGCACCATAAGCGCTACTGACATATTTGCTGGCAAATATCTCCTAGTATGTTGTGGATTGAAACAATAGGTCTGATTGAACCAGGCTCGGATTGATGTAAGTGGGTTATTCATAAATAAACGTTGATATTGTGAAAGGCTATCCATCATGACGTAAATAGCCTTCTTATATCGGAGTTAGGCTGTGTATCCATCAGACATGAGATGTGAAGATACTTAAGCTCGATATATCGATAGATTGACTTGAAACTAGTGACTAAGTAGATATGTCACAGATTGTATGTTAGTTTTTAGTTGGACATGGTCATCCTACCTATTGTTTAATGTACAGTTGTACAGCGGAAGCTGAGGTGGAGCCAGACTGGGGCTGTCGCTGCGGATGAGTGCGAAAGCGCGCAGCCCTGACACCAAAGCTGTGGTGGAACACTCCAGGGTTTTTAGTAGAAATACCGACCATTCGGCGGGACTCCTACATAACCACCCATGCCTGCCCCCGAAGCGCGGTGGTATCCATAAATGATTTTCCCTGGACGAAAAAAAAATCGCAGGCCCAGCCTATGCGCTGGGCCAAACATAAAACAACAATCACACTTTCACTGTCCCAGTCCAAAGTTATAATCTGTATTCATACGTCCACCTACAATCTCGTTCTAGCTGGAAAAAACTGGCAACATTTAACAGAGGCTCCTTTAAAATTTTTGGTAACCTTGTTACTTAGCCATACGTCCATGAGACATTTTTGTTTTTGTTCATACGTCCAGTCAAATAAAAATCATCATTGTGACTCCAACTAGAGTCGTGGACGTAAGCCTTGGGTACAGGTATGACTCCTTTTGGAGTCATTGGACAGAGAACGTGTTAAAACGCCTGTACGGGCTCCAAACAACAATTCAGGTAACTTTATTGTCTGTCAAAGTATATTGTAAAAGAGCAGCCTAAACGGATTTGTTCCGATATCAAGCCCATGACATGTTTTAATTAGACTTTGATCGAGTTGAGACTTCGTTACCCGATGATTGATCGATCCGTGATTCGCGAATATGATCGATTCTAACCAAACTACGCCGGAAGTTTTTCTAAATGACGTCATTTGGTACTTAAACATATTGTGAGAGATATCGAGAGTAAACAAAAATAGTTTAATACCCTTGTAAAATCTAATAAAATGGGTCTTTCTGTCATGATTAAAACTTGGTTTGTATCAATTTAAGCAGTTTCTGAAAATTCTTTTGGGTTTTCAGAAAAAAACAGGTGAGCTAGTCTCAAATTTAACTAACCAGAGACATAAAAATACATCACAAAACATCTTTAACCAAAAAGAGAAAGAAAATTACAATAGTTTGACTTACTTCACAAAACGTAATGCATACCTACATTATTTCCCAAAAATGTTAGAACCGCAAACTAAGCTCTAGCCTTATCTAACATCTTGGGGTCCCATCGCCACCACGAAGCTCACTCACCATCGTCATTTTAGCCATAGAACGTCCACTGCTGGTCATATACCTCCTTTACAGATGTAGGATGTCCTTTCTCGTCCTTTCCTTGCTTCAGGTGTATTTCCTTCCTTTTTTTCCTTATTTAGGTTCTTTTAGGTTCTTATAGAGATTTCTCCAAAAAATCCTTTTTTTAGAGTTCCGTGCCCAAAAGGTTAAAAACGGGACCCTATTACTAAGACTCCGATGTCCGTCTGTCCCCAGGCTGTATCTCATGAATCGTGATAGCTAGACAGCTGAATTTCACAGATGATGTATTTCTGTTTCTGTTATATTAACAAATAGTAAAAATAGAATAAAATAAATATTTAATGGGAGCTTCCATACAACAAACGCGATTTTTAGCAAATTTTTTTGATCGCTATTAATATTGGTAAGAGTAATGAGGCTAAGAGGGCTCCAACACGTTACGGAACCCTTCGTGCGCGAGTCCGACTCGCAGTAGGCCGATTTTTTTCCTTTCTTTAGGTTCTTATCTATCCAAATGACCGGTCTGTGGTGAACTAATTAATGATGTTTGTCTACTTTGATGGTAGGTAGCATTCTACGCTGCGCTTGACATGAAACTTGAAATAAGTATAAAATCTTAACTTTCCCATGCATATATATTTTGGATTTTTTTTTTAGAAATAACAAGCATTTCTTGTTTATAACTGAGGAAACCATAACTGATAGCATAGTATATATAACAACCGTGCTACCGAAGTCCCGACTGAAGATGCATGCCTCTAGTACTTTGGTGATGTCTACAAATATATATAACAAGCTACCTGAACCTACCTGTATTAAAACTTGATGACAATGTGAAAATGATGAAATGACAATGTATTTATTAGAAAACTTAAAACATTTCTTGCAGACAAAGCGTATTATTCACTCGCGGATTATTTTAATGAAAATGTAACACAGCTGATTTTTTTTTGTTCTTAGAATCAAGCATCCTAATTTTTTAAATGTTTTTAATAATTTTAATGTGACCGACCGCGTAATTTTGCAATGACAATGAAGATATAATTTTAATTTATATAATTTAAATTTTGTGATGATAATTTGTTTTTGATTTTGTGATGACAATTTATTTTTAATTTTGCTATGATAATTTAGCAATGAGCCATCCCAATGTAATTGATTATTTGCCATACCCTTAAAGAGTCATATGTATTTGACATTAATGTAACATATGTTATCTAAGAACCGCATGTAAAAATTACATATGTTCCAAAAAATAATTGAATTAATTGAATTGACGGTAAGTACCTACATTGTTTCTACTCCAGAACTCTTTTGACCCCGGTCGTTCGTGCTACTTGCTAATACTTACTCGTATTCGTACAACAGTTACAAAAATGTTACGATTGATCTTCATCTCTGGTTAAAATTAGAGCGAGCTTTAAATTAACATTTTACCTACACTTTTACCTAGAATGGCGCAAGATTAATTCCAAAGGACCAACTAAAATAAAACTTCGACGTCAAGCTCGTTCTGCTCGAGAATGCCAGTCTGAATCGCGTTCAAGTTAGTTTCCAAATTAAAGTCAAAGTACCTCTACTTTTGTAACTTCGTCGCTTTACTTCTGCCACCAGGGATTTGAAAACCACAATTCACTGAGCACTTAAGTTAAAGTAAGTTAAGAAGGTAGATGTATAGATCTTTTTTGGAATACAAAGTCGTGAATTAGGAGTTAAAATCTTAATAACCCAATCACGGGCGTAAATATTGCGCGAGCGCGTCGAGCGCAAACAATCTTTGATTATTTTTATGCAGTCAAGAAAATAATTTACTACTAAACGTGAGCACAGCACGGACATATTGTGAAATTTTTGACAATCTGTGATGATGATGTTGTGATGTAGGCTATAAGCTCAGAATAATGAAACCATAAAACCAGTAGAAGTGACATAAAGTTAATTTTGCAATGCATGATCACTGCAAGATGGCGTCGGAAACGCATAGAAACTGCTACTGCTGATACTGTGATTATGACACAAATGACCCTTGAACTAATGATTAAATTTCACATTCCATCCATCCATCCATCAGCCATAGAACGTCCATTGCTGGACATAGGCCTCTCCTATGGATCTCCAATAAGACCGGTTGGTAGCGGCTTGCATCCAGCATGGTCCTGCGGTCTTAATGAGGTCATCCGTCCACCTTGCGGGTGGACGTCCTATGCTGCGCTTGTCGGTGCGTGGTCTCCACTCGAGAACTTTTCGACCCCATCAGTCATCAGTCCTCCGCGCTATGTGCCCTGCCCATTGCCATTTTAACTTGCCAATCCGCTGGACTATGTTGGTAATTTTGGTACTTCTGCGAATCTCCTCATTCCTGATTCGATCCCGCAGAGAGACTCCGAGCATAGCCCTCTCCATAGCTCGTTGTGCTACTTGGAGCTTATTAATTAGGCCCATAGTAAGAGACCACAATGTCACATTGTATTGCACTAATACAGCGGACAAACTTTAAACGCATCCTGGCTGGAGCTTATATTCTGAACCTTATTGTTATAGTAATAATTCCATCTCATTTTAAACACCAGGTCCACTCTACATACGTTCATGGGCATATTAAGCCTCTTCTTTCTCACGCCAGTCTCAACCATGTGAAAATACATAAAAGATCATATGTAGGAGCATATCTAGATAGTGCAGAGAAACTCCAATGTTGGTATAAGTAAGGAACATACGCAACAATATAACATACAATTATATTGCTACAGAATCCCGTCCCTTCATTTATGTTAGTAATTTCACGCGTCCCGCCGTAGGCGTGGGTTCATGGTAAATCCTCATTATAACTTTTAATTAAATTTGGATTGTGTGATTCTTGACATAATTTTGGTTAGTTTGTCATTATTTCTGGAATTTAGAATTGAGGCATTTCGGGATCAACCTTGAGTATCTTGTAACCTTAATTGATCCTATTAATTAATACAAAGGTTTTTATTCTTTTTTTAAGCAGCCAAACTTGAAATGTTTTTTTTTCACGGACTTAGTTGACTGAGCGAACAAAGTGAGAGAGAGTCTTAGTTTTGAGACGACAATAATACTTTCTTTTGTCCGGATGTTGATTCTTCTCCATAGGTCGCATTTTCAGTAAATGTTGACGAAACTTGGTACACAGGTTTTATAATAATGTATTTATTGTCATCGGCGATTTTGGATTCAGGGGGCATTTCACTCAAAAAGGGACATTTGGTGTCACGCTTTCAGCCGATTTCAATAATAATTTGTACTAGCGAACCGCCCCGGCTTCGCACAGGTGTATTATACATACAAACCTTCCTCTTGAATCACTCTTTCTAATAAAAAAACCGTATCAAAATCCGTTTTGTAGTTTTAAAGATATAAGCATACATAGAGACAGAGCGGGAAGCGACTTTGTTAATACTATGTAGTGATAGTGAAGATCGTTAAACATTTAAATTTTAGTAAGATTTGCGAGTATTCTTTCCTTACATAGTATAAAATAAAGTCGCTATTTTTGTCTGTTTGTTTGTCTGTATGCTTAAATCTTTAAAACTACAAAACGGATTTTGATACGTTTTTTTTTATTAGAAAGAGTGATTCAAGAGGAAGGTTTATATGTATAATACACCTGTGCGAAGCCGGGGCGGGTCGTCTAGTGAATCATAATCTGTTAAGAACAAGCTAAGATATAAGATTATAATTATAAATTTATAAGACTTTCAAAAGGAATATATATATGTACAGAACTGCATATGAGGATTCAGTTAAATAGATCTGATGCGAGAGCTACTGTTCGGAGAACCACTTAGTTTTAGTATTATAGAGTAACCTTAACTCTACATTTTATCCCCGAAAGAAACTGAAGCGCTCAACTTCTCAATAAGTGTTTTTCTTTAATATTGAATTGATTTAAGTCGGGCTGAAAGCGCGACAGCGTCTAGCGTTTACATTTACTTTTTTAGGGTTCCGTACCAAAAGGGAAAAACGGGACCCTATTACTAAGACTTCGATGTCCGTCTGTCCGTCTGTCTGTCTGTCACCGGGCTGTATCTCGTGAACCATGATAGCTAGGCAGCTGAAATTTTCACGGATGATGTATTTATGTTGCCGCTATAACAACAAATACTAGAAAGAAAATAAAATAATTATTTAAGGGGGGCTCCCGTACAACAAACCTGATTTTTCTGACGTTTTTCGCTCTGTATTAATAATGGTAACAGGTAGATGCTTGAAATTTTCACAGAATATTTAGTTTTAAATTCACTTCAATAGTAAAATTAAAATAAAATAAATATTTAAGGGGGGCTCCCATACAGTACGAGACCCTCCGTGACTCGTAACTACTTGGCCGATTATATTTTTAATTTTCTGAGCGAAAAACGTTTGCTTTGTAGTATGCAGACTATTGTAGCAGTTTCAATACAGCTTTCTGCCTAAATTGAGCTTTTAGTGAAGGCTTGTATCTTGGAGTAAAATACAATGTGTATTTTACTCCAAGAATTAATTTTGTGAGAAAATAGGTATCTTGATAACTCAAAGCCAATAAGCAATAAAACATCGGTGGAGGCATCAGAACGAAATACAAGCGCGGCGTAATCAGTAAGGACGCTCAGATATATCAATACGACCTACTTATTATCATATACAAAACATACGGAGTGTAGGTATAAGTCATGCATGCTGGAGCACCGTCAGCAACAATAACAGTTGTTCACTAGCGACCATGGGCGTAAAACACAAAAAAAATTGAGGTGCAACATTACCCAAATGTAACTAGAGTCATTTTCATCAAAGAAGTCCTACGGAAATTAACGGAACTAATTTTGACAGATAGAACATGCGACTGTGGCGCCGCACCGCTGTCGTGAATTGCATTCTAATAAGATTCTGATCAGTCTGCTGAGTCATAATGACTGCAGCATTTAAAACTGTGCAGAGTAGGTGTAAACATACCTGTTATTACATAGGTAGGTACGTTTCTACTTACATATTTTCAAAAACCTTAGTGCTCTTTTTTGGACAGGCGGATAAAAATGTTGGACCTCTTGCAAGAGCTATATAATACGTCCGTGCTAGCGACTCTACCGAGAATAGCCGGGAAGCAAAACCGTTGAGTGCGCGTCTGGCTCTACGGTGGTCCGGTATGCATTACCGTGGGAGTTGATAGATAAGACCGCTCCCGTTAGCTTTTAGTTTAGTTTTAAGTCAGTTATAATTCAACTCCCAATGTAATCGGACATAAATTCATTTTTGTTTTTATGAAAACAAAAACCCGCGATCCCCAATCTTGACTATCTATAGATGACAGAAATAGTCTAAATAATCGGCCAAGTACGAGTCGGACTCGTGCACGGAGGGTTCCGTACTGTATGGGAGCCCCCCCTTAAATATTTATTGTATTTTAATTTGAAGGGAATATAAAACTAAATATTGTGTGAAAATTTCAAGCATCTACCTGGTACCATTATTAATATAGAGCGAAAAACGTCTAAAAATTCAGGTTTGCTGTATGGGAGCCCCCCTTAAATATTTATTTTATTTTGTTTTTAGTTTTTGTTGTTATAGCGGCAACAGAAATACATCATCTGTGAAAATTTCAGCTGCCTAGCTATCATGGTTCATGAGATACAGCCCGGTGACAGACAGACAGACAGACGGACAGACGGACATCGAAGTCTTAGTAATAAGGTCCCGTTTTTCCCTTTGGGTACGGAACCCTAAAAACATTATTCATCATTACAGCCAACGTTTACTATAGGACCGACCCCGAAACCGCGTTGATATTTTTGCTTGCTTGGAACAGCTTCTAAGCCAACAAAAAGTTTCTTGATTCTCGATGATCCTTGAACGTGTATGTCGTCTAGAAAGTAGGTATTCTAAATTTTTAGTCTTACAATAACTGATATTTGGTCTACTGGTAGATTTGAGATTAAGCTCTCTATTTCTATTTTTAATGACTAGACTCATTCAATAAACTTTAGCAGTTCGAAAACAGGACTTACTCAGAAACATAATATGTATGTATATCCCGCCGACCTTATTCCTATCATTTAATTAAGTGTGGTAGCGGTGGTGCGGCACTCCTACTCACCTCCGCACTCTTTCTTATCTTAATGTTTATATTTCATACTACGTACGACTCGCTGTCACGCTTGCTAAATAGGCATAACATAATGACTAAATAAAAAGAGTAGGGAATACTTGTAGGTAACTTTACTGTTATTAAAGTGTCTTCTTCGTAAGATTTTGCGGTCTGATGACTGATAAAGAGACCGTGAAGATGAGTGGGAGTGCCGCACCGCCGCCGCGCCGCTACGGCCGCGTCCGCCTCCGCAAACAATCCGCAATAAGAAGGATCTTATCTTATTGTTTGTATATATTATGATATATACAAACAATAAGATAAGATCCTTCTACATTGCCCACGGTTGCATTTTCTAAATATATCATAGCCCTTTCGTATCGCCGGACATAATTTTTGACTATTAAGTACCTACTTACAAAATGCATTTTATTATTTTAAATGCATCTCAATTAATTGTATAATTATATTCGCAAAAATACTATAAAACCTCAACAGTTATTTTGTGTCGTTGCAAATTTTGTATATAACCTCGTTCCGGCAGTTCCGGCACTATCATCAGAAACGGTCCAAGGTCTATGAGTTATATGTACATACATTAAGTTTCAGCTCAATAGCACATAAATAAGAGGTTCATAGGTACTTCCTAGATTTGATTACTGGCTAGAGTTCATCAAACTCAACATTACCGATGGTTACGCAAACGTTCGGTTAAAATTTAACAATTGGTTAAACAAGCTGCGCTTTTTTGGTGTTCATCATCAGCAGAAAACTGGGGGTTAGATAATCAAACGTTTTTGAACGAATTACTCGTAAATGAATATTGGTACTACTATAAAATAATTAATTCCGTCCGGATACATTCGCTTTCACCCAAAAGCTTTCAAAAACTGTCGGGTACCTACTATTATTATCCTACAAAATGTAATCCTTGTTAGGCTAGTGTCATAAGCGTTTCGTGTCACTTTTATGTGACTTGGTATCCTTTTTTATTTTGTCAATGTCAATCATTGGAACCAGCCAAGCCGTCAACAGCAAAAAAAGAATAAGTACCTATTAAAGTAGGTAAGTATTTTATTGGTACAAAATAATTGCGCCGCGTTTTAAGTATACGGGGTGCACGTAGAATTTGCTCAATATTTTCGAATTCTTCAAAATTATTTTCTCTAAAGATAAATTTTTCATCGTGTTCGATTTTTATGGCAAATGCCGGTAATGCAATGGGTAACCATTGGTTAAACAAGGTTGACGACGTCGTTAAGTTAAACGTGCGATTACTCTACTCGTATTTAAACAACCAATGGTTAGTGCTATTGAACAACAAAATTTCGTGAATAAGCCGTTTAAGATTTATCGAACGTTTAGTAAAGTAAATATCTGTTGTTGAACTCGCGACTAATAGAACAAATGAAACTATATTAATGCTTATGTAGTAATTATTTATCAACAAAAATGGTACGACCGACTGCAGTCGTACAAAATTAGAATTGTTCGATCGAATCGATGTTTGATATTTTTAGATTATTGTTAATTTTTCAAAAACTAATCAAATTGTGTTTTTTAATTCAAATGGGACTCTGAAATGTGAAGATCTAGCAAACAAAAAAATAATCATCATCGGATCATATCATCACAATTAATTGGCGGAGAAATCGCGTAACATACTACATACAAAAAAAAAACCCACCGTCTAACCACAAAAGGTTTACGCACGCTTTCGGCAATGTTAAAAAGTACTTTGACGGTCAAACATTGTTTAAAGCGTGCTTAAATCTTTTGTGGTAAGGCGGAAACAGTCGAATTGAAAACCTCCTTCTTGCAGTCGTCTGAAAATGTATTTAACTGAAACTAAACTACGTACTCGTAAACGTAAGCACATACGGTAACTAAAAATGGGGTAGACCCACATATGTCCAGTAAAAAGTTCTATGGATGATATGTGATCATGATCAAAAAACTAACCATATTAATTTAAAAATACCTGATAAAAGAAATTACTCTCCAAATATCAAATAGAAAGATAAAATATAAAACTGCCTTATTCTATAAATATACCTCAATTTCACGCGCCGCCGCAACTGGCCGCGTGGGCAGATTCTCAACTACCCACAAAATTCCAACTACCCGACGTTTCTTTATTTGCCAAGCAATAAGGTTCAAAATACAGCATATTGCAAATCACTTATTTTATCGACTTTCGCACTTGTAACTTTCGCAAAGCCCGGATTTGCCGACAAACTTTTTTGTACAGTTTGCCAAGTGAGGAAACTGAAAATGTTCAACGTGAATCAAATGAATTCTGCGAAAGATGCGATTGTAGCTCCCTCAGAGTGTTCTGCGTATAAATATGGCGGATTTGTACTCTACGCCTGCCATGGTAATAGTTTGAGGGTAGCTTATTATGCGTGAAAAATGGAAATCTGTGTGGATAGCATCAGCGTGCGGTGAAAAGTTGGTTCAATTGGAATGGGAGAAATTGCAGCAGCTCTGTGTATTTTGCTGTGGGAGCAGAGAGGCATATAACGTAGAGAAACTTTTACGATAAACCCTACTCTGAGATTTATTTGTTTAAAAAATTGAAGCTGTTTTCTTCGAAACCTATGGCTGTACGACACCAAATTAGGCGTATTTATTTTGCACGATTAATTGTAATAGGTACATTTAGAGCAGATGAGCTTGAGCTAGATGATGAGTCAGCAATAAAAAACTTACTTTAATCCGTTCATTTGTAAAACTAATTATACTAAAACTATAATGTAGGTAGGTATATGGTATTTGTAGCAAGTGGACAATATTATACTCGTAGTAGGCGTAATTATTACTTGGTTACGCTCACTATTTTTATAATGTGTAGGTACTATAATAGGTAATATGTAGGTATAAGTTTAGATAATGTACTATACGTTAGCGTCACGTAGCATTTGTGCTGAATCTTAATAACAACTTGGTAGATTCAATCTACGTAAACTACCTATATAATAAACTTAAAACTAATTATAGCACCTCAGATATTAATAACTCAGAGTATTGTGACGGTACGCCTAAACGAAGGTTATAAGATTTCGTGACGTTAGAAAACTACCTAAACTTTACCAATACCGCATTGTGGTCCCTTTATAGTTTAACTTTCTCAGTTGTTTTTGGTAATTACATTTGTTCTTTCAAGACAAATAAACTATTTTGAGCTTTGAAAAGGACTGAATCTATTTATAGCACAAATTAAATATCTCATGGTCAGTGAAAAAGTATTTGATGTTTTTTAGAACGTTTTTAAAACGTTTTTTTTTTTTGTGAATTTTAAACATTTTAAAAGTTTAAAAATACTGTAGAGCAAAGACTAAGTAGTAGGTGCTTAAAATCAAAATAAATACATAACATAGTTTTATGTAGGCTTAGCACAAACATTTGTTTTGTTTCTTGTTTCATATTTCATGTTAGAGATTGTACCTAGGTGGGCCAAAAGAAATCACCCTATTGGAAGATGCTCTCATTTTTGCAAATGGCCGCCAATGTCAAATTTGTTTTAACATTTGTGGAGTAGACAGATGCAGAATACAAGTGAACAAGCCATGGAGCGATACACTCCCCAAAACGCATAACAAGAAATATTGTTAAGATACTTATTTATGCTTGAAAGCGGAATACAGATTACACAAGTCTACAAAAAAAAGTATTTTTAAAGGTGTTTTGTTTTTTTTACGTGTTTCTTATGTTTTTCGGTGTGCTGAATCCGAAAATTATTTCATTTTGTCAGAGAACGTGTCGTTTTCTGGCAATATGGATTAATAAGTTTTTATTTTTTTAGGTTATAATTTTGAACAACTTAAACAACATTTATTTATAATTTATATTTTTGTAGTAAATCTTATTTGTTTATCAAAATTATATTCATTAGTAAGCACCAAATACTTCCCCAGTGAGACTTTTTTTGGTACACTTTCGTTTGTGGGAAGCATCTGGAAGGTCTCTCTGAAGCGTCCTACAGTAGTCTGCCATCATTGAGACAGTCCATCGTTCCTGGTATCTTTTTTCCATCTCCATAATATCTTGTTGATATTGTTCCCCTTATCCTTCACTCATATCCCCTAAATTTGTTATGGTTCCTATTTCAAAATAGGCCAAAAAGGCCTTTTTTAGCAAAAATAAAATGCGTTTAAAAACCCCACGTTCAGGATTTTTTTTAAGTTTATTTTTAGTTTTCAGAACACTTCCTACATTGTATAAAACCAATCGCTTCCCGCTGTCTGTCCTCATGTATGCTTATATCTTTAAAACTAGGTACGCAACGGCTTTTAAATTTTTGATGCGGTTTTTTTTAATAGATAGAGTGATTCAAGTGGAAGGTTTATATGTATAATACACCAGTGCGAAGCCGGGGCGGGTCGCTAGTTAAAATATAAAAATCAATAGAAAACATCCAAGCACCCTTTTTGTTGTAGACCAGTGTTATTATTGTTTTACCGTTTTAATGTGACCACCATTCGTGGGTAGGCCTACGTCCTGCAGTAGACTATAAAACACAGGCTGGTACAGTACAGTACAATGTGACTGATGACAGAGGTTTTGCGTGTACCTTAAAAATCCTGACACCAGGTCTTACCAGTCATCTAGACTACTTATACTATTTACTTGATGCAAATAAATCTATTACTTAATGCAAAGTCACTGGCCCCATGTTGGCTGTCAAAATTTTATGAAAGAACTTTACAGAACTACAAACATTGTTTGCTAATTTAGTTAGTTAATAATATAATGCGAAACATTTTGACTGCCGCTTAATTAATTGAAAACTGCGGGCAAACTATCGTGGTAATTAGGCACCACAAAGTTTTGAAACTAGAACATTAATTCTAACTTAACGTTGATTTAGGATTCATAACTACTGAAACCGCATTCTAACTATGTGACAGAAGAAAAGAACACAGACATATGACTCTAACTAATCATTCTGTGTAAGTACGTTCTTATTTTTTCGCCAAGATATTTCAGAAAAATATATAATTTTTATCATAATATGATAATTAAGTCACGTTGACTCTACCCTTATGGGCACGTTTGACGTAGGGATGCTGAGCGCGGGGCATAATATATCTAGGTTAAATCCATGTTTTATGTAATTGTTAACAATTGTGTATTCAACTCTTGAATTGTTTTTTTTTCTACTAATTCAACATTCCATTATCAACGTGGCGTCCAAAATGTGACTTGTCCCATGTTAGACTTCTAAACATTTGTACAAATAATATCTATGCAAGATGTTGCATTTTGCAAGTTAAAGAATTGAAATACATAGTTGCAAATACTCACCACTATGAACAACTTTTATAATTGCACTAATTCCGAGCAGTTAGCAGGCAAAAAACATTAAAATTGGAACCCAACTAGGGACTTGATCTCTGCCCACTTATATTCTCCATCTATGCAGTCTCATTAGTTTTAATGCAAGTTGAAACAAACTGGAATAAAAATTCTAGTTTGTTGCAACTTGCATTCTCCTGCATCCTAAATGTGGGATGTGGAAATCTCTACATCCCACACATTCAGGATCTTTGAATGAACGATCGATGTCGAGGTTCATGGGTTTCTCCGAATCTCCGTATCGCTGTGAATAATGTAGTAACTTGTTGTAAGACATTTATTAATTGAACCATTTGCGTTTGAAAGCTCAGTAAAGAGGTATTTATCGAGTATACTTAGTAGGTTTTTGATTTCCTATAAGAGAGTGATACATCTATGTTTAAGCAACAAATCGTATACCTGTATTGACGCATTTGAAATGTAGGTAGTGCTGGAGTAGAATGCTAAATAATTGACCGAGCGTAAGCGAGGTCTCTGTCTACTGGGACGAGCCGGCACTTGAGCTGTCAAATGTATGTTTGTATGTTTCTTTGCTCGACGATAACTCAAGTACCGCTCAGCCGATCTCCATGAAATTAAGCAAGCACGTAATTTAGATATACATATGTAAAAATTTTAAGTTCAAATATGACCATCTTCTGTTCAGTGGTTGCGAAGATACAACGCATAAAGAGGCAAAACGGCGCTACTTTCTGCGGGAGTTGCTTGGGTCAAATCTAGTAATTGAATTATTAAATATGATATAAAATAGGAATAGCGCGAGCATAGATTAGGATTGGTCTTCGCTCCGCTAGAGGAGCGAGACCTTCATTCATCTATGAGCGCGAGGTCCAAGTCCGGGGCGGACTACTAGTAATAATTAGCTTACTAGATTAAGCCAACGGAACGCATCGATTCTGAAACAATGACTGTTTTGACGAGATTATTCAACATTGTTTAACTATATAAAATATATTAGAAAGTCTTTAAATTAGACTGTCAGTCTGACAATTAATGGTAGCGTCTGAAAAAGGTGACGCCCAACATGGAATCTGATTTGTCCCAATTTGGGCGCCAAAAGTATTTATACGAAATGACTCTTTCAGAACAATAATCTTATAAATCTTATTTATAATCGTCTAACTCTTACCAATTAAGATGTGAAACAGACGAAAGCCGCATTATCCCAGCTATTTGTGTAGTTCAGCCCCTTATCAACCAGCAGTGACAGCCGCACAGCTGCTGCCTAGTTGGATCATTTTGTTCTATCTATTTGTACAGAACAAGATGATACAAAAAAGTTCATTGACGTTCTTTGAAATATATGGAACAACTGATTTATGACGCAATTTTGAGGTCAATTCCTTAGTAAAAGTATAAAAGCAACACAGCACAAATATCAAGTTATTTACACGTACAGAGAGCCAGAGAGTGGCTTAAACATGTGGCATGCACAGAGTACAGGTCTTAAAATACAAAAATGTTTCACTACATTCAGTCCCTCTTTAACATCAAATATATCATAACTAGCTTCTGCTCGCGGCTCCGCCCGCGTGGTATTTTAATTTTTGTGCTATTTCATGGGAATACTTTAATTTTCTGGGATGAAAAAAATGAAAAAAATCAAGTCGATCCATTCTTCCGTTGCTGCGTGAAAGAGGAACAAACTATCAAAACAACAAAAATACATTTTCGGATTAAAATTAGTAACGAGTAAGGAATGTCAAATTTAATTATAACACTGCACGGGCACATTTCTGCGAATATGCCGCTGCCCTCTGAAAAGCATAGAGGGAAATATAAAGATAGTTACTGAGGGAGTTAGAGTGATAAAGTCTAAATAGCCTGTTTGCACCCTAACCACGGTAATTAGATTACCGTGCCCCAACCCCAGTGTTCTCTATCGTTTGTCTCAAAAATATCCTACCTTTACAAATAACCTTACTGTAGCAGTTGTAGTACATTCTATTTTTCTGTACGGGTCTTTTAATAGTCCACTGATATATTGTTTAGACCAACGCGATGTATGTAGTCAAACGCAAACCTATTAGAATAAAAAAAGACAAATAAATTGACCGCAGAGTCGAAAATTAATGGAATAGTTAATGGTCGATCAAAGAGTGGATGGGAAGAGCGTAGGAAGTTAGGAACGCGCTGGATGCAAACCACTTCCAACCGTGCTTACTGAAAATCCGCAAGGGAGGTCTATGTCCAGCAGTGGACGTCCTACGGCTGCTGGATGGATGAAACTGCTTAGGTCTAGCCATTATATGGCCAAGTACTGGATACACGCCATTGGATTTCTGCACAAACGTATGCAGGTAGCTTCACGAGGTTCATTCACTGAAAGCTCAGTAGTACGTAACGAGCTCATAACAATAACAATATTCAACTAAGTTTATTACACAAAGAGCCAGCGGGGAGGTAAGCACGCCAAGTTGTAAATCCAATCTAAGTTCAGGTCAACTTGGTCAAAGGGAATGTCGCGCTCAAAGTAGTACTGAACAGTTCTGAGCTGCCACAGTCACTGGCAAGTTTAACTTTGGTGCAGCTTAGTTTATACGTATTTTAATGTAAATACTATACTCGCAATATGAGATAACATGAACAAAAACTACAGTAATTTACTTCTAGCTCCATACATTTGTGGAACGGCCCTGGCGGAATCGAGGAAAATAAGGCACAGAAAACGGTAATAGTTTTCACAAGCTTTTATTTAACTTGCAATGGATGTACCTATGAATGTATGTAAGATCGGGTGGAATCTTGCTAGTTAAATAAAATTTGACCAACTACCCGGTTTCCGATTGAGCTGAAATTAGGCACGCATATGTATATCGCGTGACAATGCAATAATATGGTACCATGGAGCTGATCTGATATTCCTTGTAACATAACTACAGAAAAACAAATACCTACTATTTTTATTGACAATTATTTGACGTTATTATTATAAATAAGAATAGTATTAGCGCTATTGTGTGACACTTTTCTGTTTACTGAATCTTCATAGATCTATATTTGGACTCGGTCTGCGCGATTTGATTTACTTATAAACCTTTTTGATGGAAAAATACTCTCCCCAATGAACACTCCAATAACTAAAAATTGCCAAAATGTGTATAATCTGTGTACCAAGCTTCGTCAAGATTCGTTGTACAATCTTCAGATCGCATCAAAAAATCAAGACAGGAAGTCTTGAATAGACAAGGCCGGTATTTATACATGTGGTGAGTGCGTCGGCACGGGCGTCGGTGTTGCGCCACCAATCCAGCCATCAAGTTCTGTTTGAAGGCGTAGTTTCGTTGTACATGTATGTGTGATTGTATCTGTGCACGGCGAGGCGTAGTTTTGCCGGCCTCAGTTGTTTGATCACAACATTACGTCTTTTTTTATTTGGTCTGAGGTACAGTAATCTGTTTATACGACACACAATACACAACAGTTGTACAGTCAGCTTGTGTTGGTCGCGTCATAATAATATACAAACTACAACTTTTCGTCCCTTTCCATTTTGCGACAGGAGACGGTTGTTATTGATATGAAGTTATATTTGAAACAATAATAGCACGAAAATTGTTTAATTTCGTTAGGCCTCCCAAAAACTTTCGGGGTCTACTACCATCATCGACCTGGTATTTTTTCTTCCATATCAATGACTACCATCAATACACGAGTAGGTACTTGTTAACCTCCTTGAGTGAAAGGTAATTTTTAGGTTTTTTGATGTCTTGTAAATTGTGCCAATAATTTTGAACATTGCTGCAACACATAAATGATCTTGTGTTTAGGAAAAGTGTAATAATAACAAAAGCAAACATCAGGAGCAACCTTGAAATCGCGAAAACAAAACAGTTGCAGCTGTGTCGCACAGTTAACATGTACTTATGTCTATGCCTATGTCTATGTCTATACGCACCTATTGCGATTTCAATGTTTGCCCCATATCAAAAATTGTTCATAATAATGTATCCGAAGTGTAATTTATATAATACTACACAATTTGTAAACACGTTGTATACAGCACTAAGTTAAGTACTTGTACTTACCCAACTTAAACACTCGTATTTAACCTCTGCCATAGCATAACAACTTAGACAATAATAGAATTAGTTCCCACCTTTTACCGATCAACTTTCAAGCATAGACAAATGAAGGAGCCACTTTAGCTTTTCTTGAATAATATTAATAACCAACCTGTAGAAAAGTTTTAGTTCCTTTATTTACTCGGTTCTTCATATATCGGTCTGAGCCGACACGGAGAGTTTCCAACTAAGTACCTACTTCATTTAAATCCATGCTTTGCTGTTTAACTTCTCTGTTCAACCTTATTTTACTTTGTGTTTGAGGAATCGTGGTATAATTTCATTTTAGAAAACAGAATCGCACAAATTGACTTGAATATTTAGTCTAATTACTAACTGACCAAGGGAGGAATCGTTTTTTAGATAATGACTAATCTTTTAAGGGTTAGTATTAAAACGGCTTATTTTTGTACTGATTGCGGACGGTCATAGCTCATTAAAGCCACCCGACAACCGATCAGCACTACCTCGTCCCTCGGTTATGACAGGCGGTCTTCGAGCAAATATCCATAGAGCAAACGGGCAAAAAAAAGTGTCCGAGGCAAAACTCTGTCCAAGCTATGTAGTGGGCAGGCTTTTTAGTTAGACGTAAAGCGATTGTAAGCCGACTACAACCCCGCGCGATACCAAAGTGCTCGGTTACAAGCACTAATTAGGTGACTTTTCGTCGAGATTCGAAAAAACGGGTCATTGTGAATTAATTAATAAAGTCGGTATGTATGACGGCGATTGGAATTTATTTTACTACTTTCACTTAGGGACTGCAGCTCTGTAGATATTCGCTCGAGTCAGGCGGAGCTCCACGGAGGTATTATTTAACTATTTAACTCAGGAGTTGGTGCGAAGTTGATGTAGTGAATGATCCTTTGATCGAACGAATGAAGAGAGAGATCTTTGTATGACCGCGGAGATTTTGCTTTTATCTGTCGAAAACGAAGATCTGGATCTTCGTTTTCGTCTACATGTCGTATTTTTTCTTACTCGCACTCGCATTTTTATTATCATGTATTTATTTTTAAACACTTGTAAAAAAATCGAGATACAAATATGAAATAAATACGTGTAGAATAACTATCTAAATATCTCCTTTTTTAGGCATTCAATTCTCCTTTTTTTTTGGGTCGTATAAAGGAACAATACAAAGAAACGTCACATCAGGCTAATTATTTATTTACCTACTGAAGATTCAGAAATTGTTAATCTTTAAAAAATGCCCAATAGCAACGTCTTATCATTGCCTACAGTATTTTCTATGTGATTTGGATCATCTCCTTTGAATTTCACAAGTAGGCCCCTTTTTATGAAATTATAGTCGCCCACGTCGGGGTCAAGTAATAATGTTCCCCTTATGATTTATTGTGTCCCCTGAATGGCTGCTGGAAACTTCCATATTTTCTTGTCTCATCGTTGGCTTTTCGGCTTCATGGGAAGCTGTTTTTAGATCTGACTATTTCTATCTGTTATGACGGTAAGTAGGCTATTAATAAATGCTGTAATAAGGTAAATATTCTAATAAGTAATAGTACATAGTATTTCTCTAGACGAGGGGGGGGGGGTAGGGGGAGGGGGACCACCCCCCCCCCCCCCCCCCCCCCCCGGCGAAGCGTAGTAATTTTAACGGTTAAACTATAGCCGCCCGGTACCCGCGGGGAGGGGTGAAGGAGGAAGGGTTGGGGGGGAGGGGGGAAGCCCCTCCCTGCAACTCCCCCCAGCCGCAGGCCCTTAGTTTTTGAGTAATATTTTTTTTAGTACTTAACCTCACTTTCGGCTATATCAGAATTTTTAACCTGTTTTTTGTTTCACACCTAATCTATCAAGGCAGTTTACTTCTGGCACTTCGCCGGCCGCTGCCGCGGCACGCTCGCTTCGCTCGCTCGGCTCGTGCGTTGTTTGTCATGTTCTAACCTAACCTAACCTATTTTTTGTTTCACACCTAATCTAAGAATTTTGCTAAATATACGTTCCGTTTTACGCGTTGAGTAGTATTTTGAAAGACCCAACATGAAAAGTGTAAGAATTTTGCTAATTATACGTTTCGTTTTACGGGTTGAGAAGTAATTAGCGAAGTGTTTTGTTAACCTCTAAATCGAATTTTTCAACATTTTGTAAAATTAACTAAATATACTTCAGCGCAACTCCGGCAGCCAGAATGCATAGGAACGATTGAATAACACCCCCGTGACTCCCCCATAGTGTCGCAATCCTTAGGTTTGTGCTCCTCGTTTTAATACCCAACCCCAGGTACTAACTAAATCAGTCGAGTCGCTGGGAATACGACCGGTGTCATTATACCGACTCATTTTTATAACCAACATTTGCTTTACAATAAAAATCGGCCAAGTACGAGTCGGACTCGCGCACGGAGGGTTCCGTACTGTATTAAAGGGGGCTCCCCCTTTAATTTTTTTTTAAATTTTATTATTTATTATTAAAGTGAATATAAAACTAAATATTCTGTGAAAATTTCAAGCATCTACCTGTTACCATTATTAATATAGAGCGAAAAACGTCTAAAAATTCAGGTTTGTTGTATGGGAGCCCACATTAAATATTTATTTTATTCTCTTGTTAGTATTTTTTGTTATAGCGGCAACAGAAATATATCATCTGTGAAAATTTCTGCTGCCTAGCTATCATGGTTCATGAGATACAGCCCGGTGAAAGACAGACAGACGGACATCGAAGTCTTAGTAACAGGGTCCCGTTTTTCCCTTTGGGTACGGAACCCTAAAAAGTCCATCGCATCTCAATTGAAAAATAATTATGATTGTTAACACTAGAAATACCGGAGAGGTCAAATGACCCTAATCACATTTTTGATCGATCATATTTCTGAACTTATTGCGTTGAACTCGTTCTCGTTTTGCAACTTTTAACTATCCGTATTTGTTTACATTATTTTTAAAGATTTGTTATGATAGCTAGACAGATGTTTATAATAGTAGTTTATGCAACTGTCATATAATGAAGGGTATTAAAACACGAGTGTGAGTTTATGAAACGAGCGCAGCGAGTTTCATAATAGTAACGAGTGTTTTAATACCCGTGTTATATGCAGTTGCATTCATTACTTTATCTTCACTAATAAAAAAATAAATAAAAAAAAACATATTGCGAAACATTAAATTCACGCGTACGTGTATTATCACAGTGAACTTGGCGTCATTAAAATCTAACCAATGAGAGCGCAGCTGCGCGCGCAGGGCCAATCAGGAGCGAGCGCGCGATGTTATAATGAGATTTTACGATATCGATGTGGATATTATAACATCATGTGAAATTGCTTAAATTGAGTGTTTTGTTGTCTGCGCTATAACAGTAGTCATTATAAGGCAAGTATTGGAAACATAAGTAGAATGTTACAACATTAGTGTAGATAAAAATGATTATCTACCTAGAAACAACGCGGTGGTCATATGACCTCCGGCGGTTTAAACACAACAAGTGTTACACAAAAGGTATTGATGTCAGATTTTATTAGTTCTTATCAAAGCAATAACGTATAACAATTACTTTTGCTAGAAATTGTTCTTTTCGCATTTCTGAAATACTAGACGCACTTCAAAACATCTTAGAGAACAAAATGTTCAACAGTGTGCCACAAAATGTTCAAATTTTATGATTCATTAGCTATGTTTTTCAAAAAAAAAAAACATTATTTACATATTTCATTTTAATGTAACAAATTATAAGACACATAATTAAAACCTAATGCAATAATTAAATCAATAAAACTCATGCTAAGTCATTAGACCTTTTTTGGTCTGTTTTCGTACTTTAGCATCGGTATTTCTAGTGTTAATCATTTTCGAATAGGAATTCAAAGAATTGTTCACTGTATTATCATCTAAACTAAGCGTGTATGAAACCTTTTATTTCAATCGGTTGAGGGTTGCTTTAACATTTAAAATTTGACCCAAACAATTCAAGATGATTTATTTGTAAAAACATAGTAATATAACAACACACACATTCGTATACAGGTCTTAATATAGGTCGTTGTTGTGAGCGCATGTTTTTGGGCATTGTGGCGTACTAATGTCACCATATGAGATGAAAATTAAATTATGTAGACTTAACCAAGAAAAAAAAATCACGATTCGGAAAATACTAATAATCATAAGTACATACACACGATTCAAACTATATTAAAATCTTATTAAAATACATCTAAAACGTACGTGCAACGATGGACTATGTAAAGCTGATACATCAACTGGGAAATATCATTTTCATTCTATGGTTACATATTTCCTGTTCCATTATTTTTCCCGATAGAGCTGCAAACTGTACCAAAAACTATCAATCAAAATGAAGGTTGGGTTCCGCAAGGGGTAAATGTTTCTTTTCACGAATAAGATTGGACGTTGATAAATAAATCTGATAAGCCGTGGTGGTCTAGCAGCAATGACACCTGCCTTACAATCGTGAGGTCAAGGTTCAAATACCGGTCCCGTACCAATGAATTCATCGGAATTGATGTACGGAATTTCACACCACTAACTTTTCGGTGAAGGAAAACATCGTGAGGCAACCTGCATACGCCTGTATAAAAAAAACGATGGCGTATGTGAATCCACCAACCCGCACTAGGCCAGCGTGGTGGATATGGCCCAATCACCCTTCTTGGGTAGGTATACGTTCTGCAGTGGACTATTAAAAAAAAAAACATTTTAATTAAGTAAAACACAGGTGTTACTCACGTTTGATTTTAGTAGGATACTACTATAGTTTCGATCGCATTTGGCGATCTTTCTCAAGGTAGGAGTACTAGCACGCGGGCTCGTCTCGCAGAGGATAGTAAAATTTAAAAAAAGGCTAGTACAGTACAAATAAATCTGAGTACAATTTTCTGGTATGGTGTCTATTTATCAGAAATTTTTGGATTGGTATTAACAATTGGACGTCCACCCAAGGTGGACTGGCGATTTTATTTACACTGCAGGATTCAGCTAGATGCAAGTCACTTTGAATCGGTTTTATTGAAGGCCTATGTTCACGAATGGATGTCATATGCCTGAAACAATGATGATGAACCATGTAGCAAAATGTGACATTTCATTTGAGTATGTAGGCTAGGGACATTTTTGACTTTCAAGAAATGAGACGAGTAGATAGTAGCGTATTATAGCTCCTAAACCAATTATGATTTGACCTTCTTTGATTGAAAGGTACAAAAAAAATTGAGGTCAAAAAATTTAACAAAATTAATGTTAAACTTATAACTAGTTCAGTTCTTTATAATGCTTTTTTTAATATTTTCATTTGCTTGTCTGTTAAGTATTATGTGTGAAATCTTTTGATAACTTTTAGATTCCTTCTACATGCTTCTACTAAATCGTGTTTTTTAAAAGTTTCCTCCAACGCCGTCGATGCAGCAAGTCATGGCTACTCTGGATAAAAAAATACATAAATTAGACCCCTGAAAGGGGTAATGCGACCCCTTTAAGGGCCTAATATTCCTAAAAAAGTAAACAAATGCCCACAACCCTAATAATATTCGTTAAGGGTAAGGGATCGGCCACATCTTACCGTTACAATGATATCGCGGTGCCGTGGTTATTTTTACACCAAAAATTAGCAATCGGCTACAAATTATTAAACATTTATAAAATGTACTTAAATTATTACCACTTATTACATGTAGCGCTCGTAGCGTAGTTTGACTAGGTGATTGTCAGCGATCACCGAAATTAAGCAACGTTCCGCACGGTCAGTACTTGGATGGGTGACCGCGGGTGGCATTTTCCAACTGAGCGCTACCGTGGCTCGGATGAGACGTTAAATTGTAGGCCCCGGTTGTTTCAACCGTTTAGCCATGTCAGAGGCCTTCAGGCGGCCTAAAAACTCTGTCACCAGGGCTAGCCACCCGGCCTATACGAACTTACTTACTTATTACAAGCGCTACAATTTTTTTCTAATTTATTGTAGCTACTTCACATACCAAAATCTTTTCGCAAAAATGCATCAACTGAATTTGGATTATTCCAGTCTGTCCCCCAGATCTGTCCCCCGGGGGAAAGGAAGAAAAAATTCTTGTTTGTCCCCCGGTTGATCATCGGGGGACAGACCGACATTATTTCACTCCTCCACAGTGGAGTCTGTCCCCCGAATAAATGAATTATCACCTTAGTTTTTAGTTGATGCACTTTTGTGAATAGACATGGCAAATTGATGACTGACAACTACTTTGTATGTGCCTCGTTATTACCACATTTTTATTCATGGCCGTTAAATGAATTTTCGTAAACTTACCATGAGTACTTAGTTTATTTATAAATGCTAAAATTACGCAAAATAATTATTTTTTCGCAAAAAAACAAAACTACCTTCCATCTTGTACAAAATTCGAATATCTCGCTCAAATTGTTTACGTTATTGTTAATTTTTCAAAAACGGCTTTGGCGATTTCTGTATAATTTAAATAGAACCACCTCGAGAGTATACCCGTTTAAATTAAAAAATAATTTTTCGATTCAGTTCACAATTGGCGAAATTTTCGATGAACATACACAAAAAAATACATACACACGAAAATAGAACTTCCTCCTTTTTGGGAGTCAGTTAAAAAATAAATTTGTGCGTTGCCCTAGGCGTTGTGTCTCAAGTAACTTTAGGCTATGGGACCTATTACCCATTACTTAACATTCTCAGACCCAGAAATAGATGAGATGTAGCAAAAATGATTCTGCTCCGACAATAAAAGTAAACGGATGTCTACCATCCCAGCTTTCATTAAGGGTCGGACAGACCGTAATGTAAGGGCGTATACACACGTCACACGGTCTGCATAATCATGTTTGCAGATAGCGGGGGCGGCGTGTGTGGCCCACGCTTATACTCTTATAGCTTCATCATCTACAGATTTTGGATAACGTTGTGCAACGAATTTGTTTACTATTTTTAGATTTAAATACTAGACTAAACAAAGTGCAAAGTGCAGATTTTTTATGTAATTATACTAGCTGATCCAGCAAACGTTGCTTTGCCATATAAAAAAAACTCTTATTATCTATGGGTATAAAAATAGCCTACGAGTACGACCTATCAAATATATACCAAGAATAGTTTCGCAAGAATTCGATAACATTATGTACGAGTAAGTATCAGAAGAAGATATACTAATCATGAATAATATGGGGCTGACTTCGAAATCGCGTAAAAAAGAAGACGGTCCGTACATTTTGTAGATTTTTTTAATGAAACAACCTGATCTTTTTTGCGATTTTGTTGGTAGTTTCATAAGAAAACGTTGTTTTATGCAGCTGTAGACGTCTTATGGCGAAGACGATGACGATACTACGTAATAATATTTTCCTGTACTGTGCCGAGTCCATATGAGCCTAGAGTTCATAATACTCATGATAGTGAAGTTTACTATGAAACCAAACCGGAATTTGTACAGCGCTACGCGAAATCCTAAAGAACTGGGGGGCGATTCTGTTAACCGATCTCGTTGCTGAGGTGATACGTTCTAGAACCGCTCTCGTTTTTATGACAGTCGGAATTGTCAAAAAAACGGTAGAGCTTCGATCGATGACGTAATAACGTGTGACTTTACTGAGTTAAAACTAACGTGATACTCATCCGTTGCTCTGCCGTTCGAAAGCCGCCGCGAAACGTCAAAGATACAATTGATGACGTGAAAAAGCGTGCGATGTTTAAAACCTTGATGTCAAAAGCAATTGACGTCACTAAGTGATACATTTTGTAGGAACTTAGGGCATTGATATTGGGGGGGAGGTTCGTCGTCAGATTAGAGTTAGCTCAAAGAATCAAAATACTAAAATCATTAAATCTTTGAAATATAGGTATGTTTATCTAGACATTTTTATCTTGCGATATCAAATCTACATGTCATTATGTAGGTAATAATCACATTGCAAGAAAATTAAAGTACTAACATTTTGAAAAACTTAACTACCCATTACATTTTTGTTTCAATTTTGCTGAAGCTAATTAAACCCTATTAAAAGCTTTTATACAAAAAATATTCGTATCATTTATTTATTCGTTTGGGGACTGCGCAGGGCCCACATGGCACAGATATTACACAAACACGTGTGGGGGCTGAAGAGAGTTAAAATGTGCCTACTTATTGCCCATTCACCACAGGCTTTTCAGTGAAGAAAAACATACAACAGAGGCGATCCGTGCTTAACAGTAGGTAGAAGATGTGTATTGTGAAGTCGTGATGGCCTAATCGCACATTTTGTACTCGTAGTCTTAATCTATTCCTATTCCCCCTCAGCCTCGATCTTTGCTTCTTCATTTTTTTAAGGGCCTAATTGACCTTCATGGATAGGCTATGTTCAACAATGGACTACTTCTAGAGGCCACAACGGAGCAAAAAACCCCTTTTGCAGTTCTTCCTCACTACACCTCTGATTCATTTGACAAACGAATGATGTATGTAAACAAGCGGGGAAAGTGAAATAAGTCAATACCACCACATTTAATGTTGTCAAATGTAAACCTATACTGCATTAAAAAAACTTCTGAAAGAAACGTAGTTCTGAAATATAAACTTTGGTCACAGACTTATCGTCTCATCCTTTTTATTAAATTGCAACTTTTAATTTGCCGAAATCTATGTTTTTTTACTTTAGCATGCAATAAAATGTGATGCCTGTTATATTTTTGTTAGTTTGATTACAATTTTTTCAGCAACATTGATTCGGGCATGGTATAAACCAAAATTGGTTTCCAGTTGTTTTTAAATCACTCTAATACTGCTTATCTAGTTTAGATACTTAGTGTGATGTGATCTTCGCATTTTATTCATATCAGCTAAATCAAAAGCATTAAACCGTAGGTATACCTAATAATATGCACGATTTTGGAGTAAATCTAACAAGAAACATGTTTTTCTGACACATTTTTTAATTTAAAAAGGTTTTAGTAGTACTATAATTGTACTATTAATACATTTATTTAAAATAACAAATATTGTCAAAATTTAGTTAATTTTATTAAACCACTACTTAACAAAATTAGTTTTTTCGAAAATTCATCAAAATGATCAAGTGCCAATACTATCCAATTCTCCCCATAGTAAAAGCTAATACGCTTGATTTTATAATGGCAGAATTGTACCAAAGGTGACAATCAATTGTAATGAATGACAATCATGTGACAATCTACTAACTACTAAAAGTAGCCGAAGTATAACCGAAGTATAGTCGAAGAACTCCGAAATAGAAACCGGTGCAATAACGATCGCAACTCGGCTCGGCTACAATACAATATTATAATTCTCCATGTGAATGACATGCTACACAAATGACCCCACGTAGTCTTGTGGCTACGACCCAAGAGTGTTTTTAAGTGGAAGCTAGAAACACTCGGAACCGTCTGCAGAGTTTCTGGCGGGAGCCAGAAACGCACCGGTGCTCCCAGCACTTTGTGTGCCTACTCGCCTGGCAGTAGGGCCAGGCTTGTGCGGTCCTTTATGACAGCGTTGCCAGACACGCTGTTGTCCTCCTCGGGCCCGCTTGAGCTCGTTATACATAGTATCGTAATTTTCATCATTAGTCCTAACTAGGGAGAACATACAACGACGTCTAAATCATAATTATACCTACGAGTACAATCACAATAAGACTCCTTACAATTTTTTTCTATTTTCAGCTTATTTTAGGAAACGTCAATGTCAATGTTCATATTCATTTTTATGTGTTTTTATGACATATTAAATGTTTGGAGTATTTGACGGTTGGTCCGGTGCGTTCAGACTACGCTATATTCTTTCTTAACCTATTTTAGAAAAAAGAGGATGTTATTAACTCTATTTCTTGTATTCCGTATGTCGCATATAGTATTCATAATTAAATATTAAAAACAATCAGCAACCAGGCAGTCAGCTACTATAAATAGGGCAAAGGGTACGCTTATTCTTAATCACACTAAGGCTGCGTTTTCAAAAACGATACGCGAGGATGAAGTTACTTCCGATTTTTTTCTCAAAAACGCATCAGTCGCTTTGGAGAAATCTCGTGGCTACTCAATTTGAATTCAAGGCATTTTTCTCTAGATGTTATAAGATTACCTTTGATAGGGTAGGCTCATTAAGGCTTGAAACTCCCTCCAATACCTACTGATCTACGCCTGTAAATTAGGTACGAGTATAACATTGAAATAGAAACAACCAAACCGTTTTCAAGTAATTTATTTATACTAGAGCAATTTTGTTTACAATAAAATATCTTAATCCACAGTCAAATGTATCAAATATTCTCTTACACAAGCAAAAAAAATCCAGTAGAGTACGTCTATCGGATACTGTCTAATATTGTAGCATAGTCTGAATGATCTGTTGTACAAAACGAGTCAGCAACGATGCAGAAACGTTTCAGAAACGAAACAGTATCACGTCACCTACACAAACAAACATATTGTATATACACTTATGTCGCTAACGTCATTGACAATTTTGAATAACAAATCGAAATGAAGACTCTCTATCTCTATTTTCTCGCCTTTCAATTTCGTTTTCTTAAACTCCAACCATCTATCCAATTATAATTTGATCTGACTTCTTTTTTGAATTGAATAATTTCGTCGCAAATCTGTAAAAATATGAAATAATAAGATTAAAATAATAAAGCAAGAAAAAATCTGACAGATCAGACTTAAGTCAAAACCAATATTTATACAATGTGTGCGTTATTACTTTTTTTCTGATGTTTGATTGCAACAAATAAGGTTTTGCTCACAAAAAGAGTTTATTAATTATTATTAAAGTGTATTATTTATCCTCACATGCTTTTTTTTTAACCCAAATAAGTCCGCGTTTGACCACTAACTGCCTGATGGTAAGTGACGTTGTGGTCGAAGATGAAGCACGCAGACCTAGAAGATACCTATTCACTTTGACCTTGAAAAGCCATAGATTATAATCTCTTAGGAAATAGGAAAGCAGGAAGACTTCCATTCCCTGCTTGTTTTTTGGCTAAATCTAATAATTGATTTTTGACCCGCTTTCTGTGGATAGATTAATCTGATGATTAGTTTTGCACAGATATTTGGTTTAAGACTCTTTTAATTCCGATAACAATACAATTTCATCTAATTCATTACAATACAATTTTTTACTTTTTCCTATATCAAATACCTACTCATTCTTAACTGACTGGCAATAAATAGTACCTCCTTATTCAAAACCCTTATTTTAAATTCTGTCAGCTTGTCAAAAGATCAAAATCACAGAGTAGGTACTTTGTTATTTACAGAAAATCAAAATTTTCTCCAATTTCAGCCGAATTTCATCAGGTTATTAAAAATGATGGTCATTAGCGTAACTTGCGCTTGAATATCGGCCACTTTAACTGAGCATTGCGTGCAATCAGCTTCGCGACCATCAACGGATCTCCTCTTGTCCACGGGCCAACTCTCAAACAACTACTGGGGCCTCTGCAGTGACCTTTCCAGTTCCCCGTGGTATCTACTTCTACGGAGCGGGATCCGGCGGCTCTCCTGTGATGGACGGGCCAGCTCTCCGTGACATCTACTATCACTTGGATTCTTCTGCAGTGTCCATCCTAGCTCCTTGTGGTATCAACTACTCACTTTTTTTTTCTATTATTATTATTTCCTCTCTAGATGTAAGGGTTGCCTGGAAGAGATTGCTGTAAGCAATAAGGCCGCCCTTTGTTGCACTAGTTTTAAGTTACTTTATTTTTCCTTTCTGTGTATTTTTTTTCTGTATTTTGTGTTAACAATAAAGTGTTCATTCATTCATTCATTCATTCATTCACGGGGCATTCTTCGGCGGCTCTCCAGTGATCGACGAGCCAGTTCCCTGTACCACCGTTGACTTTTTTGTTAGGGTAGCTCGCGGAGTGCGTACGTTAAAGTTTGGAGATATGTAGGTACACTACAGAAATAAATAAATATTAGGGGACATCTAACACACGATCAATATTACGATTACGTATTTTTTTAAATAAAATAATAATGTACTGCCTATTTTTGTTGGTTTAAATCATTTACCCTCGAAGCAGGTAACGAAACCTAAGTCCAACCTATGGGTTGCTACATACATATTGGTTCAGCACAATCGCCACTGTAGTAAAATCGAATCTGTGTGGATGAATCATTCGGTTCGGCAAATACCGATCGTGCCGAATGGAATTTAGCGAGGCGGGACGGATTGGATTTCGTGATTTACGTTTGGACTTGCGTAATTAGGAAGGTTTTTCTGTCTAGACGATACTGATAAATATTTTGATTTATTTGAGATAACTCTAATTAGACGACGCCCCAACATCAATGCCCTGCCTGAGTACGTACACTTAAGTGACGTCACACGATTTTGACGTCATCAATTTTATCTTCGACGTTTCGTGTCGGCTTTCAAACGTCGGAGCAACGGATTAGTTCACGAAAGTTTCGATTCAGTAATGTCACACTTACGTCACACGTTTTTACGTCATCGATCCAAGCTCTATCGTTTTTTTGAACGAGAGAGGTTCTAGAACGTATCACCTCAGCAACGAGATCGGTTAACAGAATCGCCCCCCTGCTGTTGGAGTTCTTTAGGATTTCTCGTAGCGCTGTAGCGTGTAGACGTAGAAGCGTACGTTGTAGCATATCATTCGTAGCGTCGTAGTCTCGCAGCATCGAAGAGATATCTTTTAGAATTTAAATTTAAAAAGAGAATATACCCAGTCCAACCTTATCTTAAGCAGCCATATGGGCTGATCTAATCTTGTTAATACGGCTGGTAGCTCTTTAGATTTTGTATATTGTATTATATTAAATTATCTAAAATGTACTAGGAAACACAAAAAAAACAATCTGAAAGGATGATTTCAAATAATATCTAACTGAATAAGAGTACTTATAAACCCCAATTTTCAGATGATTCAAACATTCTATTAATCTTTTGAAAAAATCATTAAAAAATAGAACGTAATATACAACATCTGGAATTTCCCGTAAATTTTCCTCAAAAATGATAATTACCCTTGAAAATATCACATCGCGGAGTTAATGTCTCAACCGTATCGCAATAAAGTTATTCAAACCGCGGTTTAATTTTGCCAAAATGAGGGTATTAGAATTTTCGTTGTAGCATTTTCGGGCAGTTAGCCTTGGGGTTTGTTAATGAATGTGGATTTTGGCGGCTTACCCTCGACGCCTGGGGCTTTGCTCGTGTCGCACCTTGCTTAAATTATTCGCTAAAAAGCCTAGTACATAGTTCGACCCACTAACCCGTAAATCTGTGAGACCTTTTAGATCGAGCGTGTGAAGTTTAAAGCTCAGACCAAATAAAAAATAAGAAAGAACGTCGTGAACAAACAAATGGGTCCGGTTTTTTATACATGTGGTGAGTGTGTCGGTGTAGCGCCGCCATAGACTTTCCATATTTATTTGCGAAATGTTCCTGTACAAATGTCTTAATTATAGGGGAAGAGATGTAGAACAACGTCCATCACTCATCTAATAACCTGATCAGACATATTTCTTTTTGATTATTATTTATTTAAAAGTGAAAGAAAAGTGTTCTTGACTATTTTTAATGCAATTTCCTTTGATAACTGGTATTTTTTTTTCCAACTTACAGTTTTTAATGTAGAGTGTATGACTTGGTTGGTTTGCCTACTCATCTTTGTTATAATGGCTACCTGGCAAGCATCCTATGAACAAGTATGAGAATTTATGTACGAAACCGATCTGATAACCAGTCAAAATTGGTATCGTAAGGAAGATAATTTAAAAAGATTAATCTTACAGTCTTGCCTGAAAAAAAAAACCACTCAAGAAATATTATTTATTAATCTAATAAAAAAAATGCCATGAACACTATTCGATTAGCAAGCCTTATGATAGCATAGGCGTATTTATTAATAAATAATGTCGTTACATACGAGTATAAAATTATCTCATTTGGTTGTCACATCAGTGAAGATCAATATTCACCTCTTCTTAGACTATTATGACTTGTATTACCTTAATGTTCAGACGCTTACTCTTTACAATAGTTTGAGTGGTTCTTATTTTTCTTTTTCTTCTAGTTTCATGAGCAGTCTGGTAAAAACAGCGTACTTTTCCACACCATTCCATTAAGACTACCTCCACATCAATTAAGAGTTGCGGCGCATCCGAACTACCCCTGTGGGGATATTTTTACCCCCTCGTTAAGGGAAGTGGCAAACTCATCGAGTTATGACCAAAGAGTTACCAGTTGGAACATAATTTACCTATCTTCTTACTGATGTTTTGAAAACTGAAAAAGTTGATTGTGAAAGATGTGCGGTATTGTGGATGTTTCTATATTTAGAAAGGATATGCTTCAGTCGCACGATAATTTAATATTGCATGCAGAAAGGTGGAATATGGCGCTCAAAAATTCAAACTTACTAACACTTCCACCTGTGTTGAAATGTACCGTACCCCTTTTACGCAAATAAATCCTTACTAATATTATAAATCCGAAAAGTTTGTTGGTTTGTTGGTTTGTTACTCTATCACGCGCCAACGGAGCAACGGATTGACTTGATTTTTGGCATGGATATAGTATAAAAGGCGGAAGGAGCTTTAGGATACTTTTTATCCCGAAAAATTTCATAGTTCCTGTAGGACAGGACAAAAACCCTCGAAAGCGAAACTGTCGCCACTATCACAAAGACGCTAAGTGATTAATTCCTCTATGACGCTAAAATGGACTAACGAAACGTCACAGCCAAACGACAGGTGACATTGTCTGCAGACTTTTATAAATCACAAGTAGCGTGGCAAGTGGCAAGGCGACAAATTGTTTTTCTACCATTATATCCCCTTGAAGAGGAAATAAAGTATGGATTGAAAATGACAACTGACATTAAAATTGGATAAAATGTTATTTTCCCTCTGCATGCTACATGTTACTATGACGTTTAATACCAGGCCGTCATTTTGTCTGACATTAAAAATATTTTTAAATATTCTATCATTAGAGGTTCAACATGTTTTTTTATTCTACCTTTATGGTACAGAATCATCATACTTTAATACTATCAATCCGAAAGGTTTGTTGGTTTGTTCCTCTTTGACGCAGCAACGGAGCAAAAGATTGACCTGATTTTTGGTATGGATACCTATGGTTTAATAGACAGAAAGTGATAATAGGATACTTTTTATATCTCGAGAAAATTCGTGATTCCCATGGGATAGGACAATAACTGTTTCTCAGCAATGGAGCAACGGATCGACTTGATATTTGGGGTGGGCATAGTTTGGAAGACGGAAAGTGACATGGGATACTTTCCATCCCGAAAAAATTGTGGTTCTACGGGAACCACAATTTTTTTCGACTTAACGATAAATTTTTCTCAGCAACGGAGCAACTTGCCTTGGCATATTGCATGAATATAGTTTGAAAGACGAAAAGTGACATAGGCCACTTTTTATCGCAAAAACTTTAACAGTTCCCGTAGGATAGGATAAAAACTAAGTGAGTGGGCTGCGGTAGGAGCCGTCTAAGCGCCAGAAATAACCTGTCATGGCAAGTTTAGGACGTTCCCACATATTTCGCACTCCTTTGCGGCACTCAACAGCACTAGCCCAGACTCGGGCTCCATAACGGAGCTTGCGCTCTCGCCATAGTGACGGAGTGTTTCGGAGCACAAGACACATCGTCATCCACCACTCGGGACTAACCAGTACTGAACGTCAGACAGCATTCCAACGCCTTGGTCCCAGTGCAGTGGGTCAGTCATAGTAGCCCAGCGCCTGCCTCTTCAACTGCAGAGGGCAGTGAGAACGGCAATCGCGATACCGACACCTCTCTTCCCCTGCAGCCCCACTGCGTCTGCCAACACGTTGACGGCCTAGCGGAAGGTAGGGTAGGTGGCGGCACCCACACCACCAGTTCCATATATCCCACCGCGGCCCCTTATCCTCGGCTGTCATATCAGAGTCCAAGAAGCAGCCTTGCTTTATGAAACTAAGAAAGGTTATTCCCAGCAAGTAACTGGAGATAGAGAGACAGAAAAGAAGCCACACCCAGCGCAGCAGGAGGAGCTGGAGTTCATATGCCTGGCAGACGGAGCAGCACTAGAGCAAAATCTTAACCGAGAAATTAACATATTTACAGACGGCAGTAAAATTAAAGGGAAAGTTGGGGCGGCATTATCCATTTGGGATGATGCCGCTGAGATCAGTACCCGCAAGCTGAAATTGGCCGATTGGTGCTCTGTGTAACAGGTCGAGTTATTGGCACTTCTTGAGGCTACCGAAATCGCAAAAATCTTTTGTGACTCCAGGTCTGCACTGGAAACGGTAGTTGGCGTATCTTCCCTCCATCCCTTAGCAGTAAATTCAAAGCTAACATAAAGTTACTACACCCACAAAATAAAATAGTGAAACTTTATTGGATTAAATAGCACGCGGGGATGGAGGGAAATGAGAGAGCGGACCAGCTAGCAAAGGAAGCAGCACTGCACTCGAAGTGCAGACCTACTTAGGATAACTGCCCCGTTTCATTCGTCAAGCGAGAAATCCGAAAGGACTCTCTTGACGAGTGGAACCGGCGGTATCAGGATGGACACACAGCGGCGGTAACCAAAACATATTTTCCGGATGCATGGGCGGCATACAAGATCGTAAGAGAAATAGCACCAGTGGGAATCATAACTCAAGTGCTGACGGGGCATGGTGAGTTTTCCCAATACTTACATCGATTTAAGTTGAGGGAAAGCCCATCGTGCATCTGTGAACCCACAAAAGAGGAGACTCCACTGCACATAATCTTGGAATGCCCAGGTTATGGAAAGCAGAGATTTGATTTAGAACAAAAAATTGGAATTAATCTAACACGAAAAAACCTTAGAAACAATTTTATCGAATTTTTGCACAAATATTTGTAAAAAAGCAATACTTAATTAGGAACAAGTAGGTATAAACTTTGCTGTACCATTGTAATGTTTATTATAACTGCAAACAGCCAAAAACATTGAAATATAGGTATACTTAGTTTTTATTCATTTGTAATTAAGACCCCTGCTGATCATGTCAGGGATATTTCGCGATATAATAAAAAAAATCCTCGGATGCAGCGTCGCAAGAGCGGCACTGCAGCCCGCCTAAGTTGCGACACTCCTCATAAGGCATGCAACCTACCGGCCATCCTCTCAGCTGCTTTAGTTAAAAGCGGCTGAAACTCGAGTGCCAGCCTCTAAGCTTCCTTGGGGGAAAAGACCCAAAGAAGAGGGAGACTTCGAGCGCCGCCTTTTCAGCTGCCTCAGACCTCCCCCACGACAAGGCGGGAATACACGGGAGGGTTGTATATACACTCCAACCGTAACTTAACCAACAAAAGCATTCCTCTAAGGTATTTTGATATTTGTCAGTTAGGTTAGGTTTCGCAGCCGACATAAACATAAGCCAAAATCAAAATACAACGCGGGCGAGGTCGCGGGTAAAAGCTAGTATACTATAAATTATTATTTTTTGTATTGTGCTGTTGGGAAAACCGATTGTCGTTGAAAATTTGATAACTGTGAATGTTTGTAAACTTTATAGGTACGTATTTTTGATATGTAAAAGCTAAAAACAGTTGATGACGTATAAATGGGCCGATTTGATATTCTCCAAAGCGAAAAAACGGATAAAATTTTGTTCAAATGCCACTGTTCTTAGTAGGATCTCATGATAAGTTAATCGTCGTGCAGCTGTTAAGTGAGCTTCAGTCAGGATTGGATTATCAGCAGCTTGTAGCTAACATCACAGCCGCCGAGCTGTTTGATTCAGCCAATGCGTTGATGGTATGCTGTGGTGGGTATAGTACAGCGTATTGTGTTGCGCTTATAGCGTATTGTGTTTTCGAGACTGATACGTTCAAAGTCAAAGTCAAATTATCTTTATTTTGTAGAAATATGACACGTTTTTGAAATTGTCCTATAACAATGCTTTTAGTAATATCTCAATAAAATTATTTCTTAAAAACAAAAACTCAATTCAAAATTTCACAATTAAAAATTATATAAATACTACAAATTAATAATTTAATTCAAAACAAGCAAAAAAAAAAAAATGTCTGTGACTATTTGGATGTCAACAGGTACAGGTAGGAAACAAGTAGCATTATAGCAAGTTATCGTTATCAACGATAACAGTTGTAGTTACGTTATAGGCAACAGTATGTTAATATAACAGTAATTACTAATAACTATTAAAATATATCGTGTCATAATTAGAATATAAAATAGGTTTCTGAAATAGCATCGTCGAATTAATATAAGAAAAACTTTATTTTAATAAATAAATTTACTTGACTTGAATTTTGCGTTCCTATCACTGTCATGGTATTCTATGTTAGAGTGGACAAACAACTTTAGCCCATCTATAAGACAAACCGTATAAGACGGCGGATGTAAAGTTAGCTCCAAGCTGCGCATAACCCAATCAACGCGCAGCTATATGCGAGCTTCAGTCAGAATTGGATATTGTGGAGCTTGTAGCTAACTTCACATCCGCCGACTTCTATGACTTAGCTTTTACCGCATCTTAAACGAAAGGCAGTAAATGTCAATGGTAAATGTGAACGTTTTTGCGCGCTGTTACTCTTTGCCTGTTGCTTGGTTATGTAACACGGAGTGGAGAAATGTTACGTTCTCTGCGATTTTCTCGAGAAAATACTCTGAAATGTGGCTAGCCGAGGTAGAAGTGTTTGCTAAAGGAAGGATAATGGTGGCAGTCTGTGCAGGATTTTCACAAAGTTTTTAACATATACAGGATTATTGGTAATTGCAGGATTTTCACAAAGTTTTTAACATATACAGGATTATTGGTAATCAATTAGCATCCTTTTAGGGGCTTCTTCTGTATATCAAAACTAACAATTTTTGTTCTAAGACTTTTGTCAAAACTAAAAAAAAACAGCTACTCCATACATTTTGTCGAAGGTAAACGATATTTTTCTATGGAATAGATATTATTTTGAGAATTAATAAAAAGTCCTAGAACAAAAGTTGTTAGTTTTGATGTACAGAATAAGGCTCTAAGAGGATGCTAATTGACCCTGTATACAGGGTTATCTGCTTATCCTAAACTAAACCAAAAAAGAGATGATTAACAAAATCGTTATGAAAAACTTTTACTATGGGGCCCACCCAAAATTCGAGAAAGAAAATTGAGCTGTTCCATACAAAACTCGGAATCGACAAAATGTAACACATTGTTTTTTCTCGAATTACAGGTTGGCCCCATAGTAAAAGTGGTTCATAATGGCATCATTTCTGAATTATTTCCTTTCCGCTTCGTACATCAGTTCTGGATAACCCTGTATAAGAATTTAAGACAGGCACACATACACACACGCGCTCGCTCAGTAACACACGCACCTACGCACGCACGCACGCACACACACACAAGCACGCGCACACGCACACGCACACAGACGCAGATACGCTCACCCGCGCACTTGAATTAATAAATTATTTGTTGATGAAGACATTTCATTGCAGCAAACCATGTAACTAGAAGTAGGTATTTTAAATAGTTAGCATTGTTTAAAATGGTGATTAAGTAACTAATGACCAAGAACAGCTCTGTTCCCCTAATTGCAGTTTCTTTCCGTTCCCTTTTAAATGAATTCTCGAGGAAATTTACACAAAAGGAAAAAATATTAACTAAACTACGTATTTACTGAACCGGTGTCGACTTTTCAATATTCCACTGTTGGGCATACGCTTACTTATGGAAGGCAGTAATACTATATTAATAGTTAATTGATGTGACAGAATCCAAAACTTATAAAATCGAACAGTTTCAAAATTATTTAATTTTTTACCACTGTCATTGTCACACAATTTGGGCATATTTGAAATAATAATCTGTCAAGTACGAGTCGGACTCGCGCATAAAGGGTTCCGTACTGTATGGGACCCCCCTTAAATATGTATTTTATTTTAATTTAATTATTTATTATCAAAGTAAGCAAGCAGTTTAATATTCTGTGAATATTTCAAGCGTCTACCTGTTACCATTATTAATATCGAGAAAAAAACGGCTAAAAATCAGTTTTGTTGTATGGGAGCCCTTAAATATTTATTTTGTTTTGTTTTTAGTTTTTGTTGTTATAGCGGCAACAGAAATACAGCATCTGTGAATATTTCAAGCGTCTACCTGTTACCATTATTAATATGGAGAAAAAAACGGCTAAAAATCAGTTTGGTTGTATGGGAGCCCTTAAATATTTATTTTGTTTTGTTTTTAGTTTTTGTTGTTATAGCGGCAACAGAAATACAGCATCTGTAAGAATTATCAACTGTCTAGCTACCACGGTTCATGTGATACAGCCTGGTGACAGACAGACGGACAACGGAGTCTTAGTAATAAGGTCCTGTTTTACCCTCATTGTCACACAATTTGGCCACATTTGAAATAAAAAGGCACCAGATAAATGAGAAGTCTGAAGCCAACAATAAAAAGAATAAACATTATAACATTCAAACGTTTCATAAAAGCGCTTCAACTTTCCCGGAGCCTAACTCCCATCTACGAAACATTAAGAGCACAGAAGCTAAACTCAATCCAGTTTCATACAAATCGTATTCGACCAATGTTCACGGACATAGAAACTCAGAATACTTGCCATTACCTAATAATACTACTTTGAGTTTCATGATTATGGCTATGAGAATTTATTTTGTTTTATGACTTTTTTATATGCCCACTCTGCTCTGCTCGGATGACACGTTAATTTATAGGTTGGAAATACAGGTCACGTCATGTAAAAGAACGCTGGAGTTTCAATCTGCGCACAAGGAAATTTAACTCTTATTGAACAGTAAATAGAAGTTAAATCTCCTATTAAGCTTTAACGGCAGGAAAGAGATTAAACTTCTATGCCGTGTGCAGTAGGAGTTAAATTTCCTTGTACGTATCTGCTTGACATTCCAGCGTTCTTTTTAGGTGTCGCGCCGTATTTCACGGGTCTTATTTGAGCCAAAGCTGCAGCTCAGCTTTAGGCTTTGCAGTCAGAGTTTTAAACCACTCGAAAACTTCTGATATGACTAAGTGATTAGTGCTTGTCGTAGCCTAAAAACTACGACTACTACTATTGGGACAACCGAGGACTCGATGCAGTAAAAACACCATTACTACAATAATACTTTGTAGATTTATTTCTTCCAATACACTGTTCTTTAAGCTTTAAAAATAACTAATCTAGACATGTTCTTCGCGTCGGAGCGAAGACCGGACCAGAATGGTCTTCGAAACCTGTGCGAGTTTCTGACCACGAATTATTTTTAAATTTATTTACGAATTTTTACGACTTCCTCTGTAATAGCCAACCACAGCTCGTTTCCTGTTGCATTTACTTTTTAAAGATCTGTGGTTGACCCTCGAACTATCGTGTCCGTTCAAAAACCGCATATTATTTAAAATATGCAATCTTTGCCCAAAACCCAACACTACTTACAATAAGTTAGTTTAGTTGTTAAGATATTTTTCAATAGTAATTGTATTTCAGAGCTTGTTGTCTGAGGCGCATCAATACCAAAAATATTTCAGCTACAGCGGGGCAATTCTGTCAACCGATCTCGTTACTAAGGTGACACGTTCTTGAACCTGTCTCGTTTTTCTGACAGTTTTGAGCTGTCGGAACTGTCAGAAAAACGAGAGAGGTTCAAGAACGTATCACTTCAGTAAAGAGATCGGCTAACAGAATTGCCCTGAAGCTAAACTAATTTAAGTTAATATTAGGTAGGTTTAATTTAATCTTAGGTCTATTCGAAGCTTTCAGGTGGAGTAAAAACTCTGAAAACAATTTGAGCCACCCGGAGCAAAATTAGATTATTTGAATAATTTAATGTGTGTGTTGCTTAAGCGAGCATTGTGTGAAGTTTAACATCTGTAATTTTATTTTTGCATCTATTTTGTTCCAACTTTGTCATGATTCAGGAAAGTCGCGGGAAATTCGGATTAAGAACAAAACATTTTGCAAAAGTCTTAAAAATTAAGCATTTTACTTGCAAATGGCGAGTCGAGTCGTCCGTTTCGAATTAAGGAGCGATTAGTTAAGCGGTTTTATTAAAATTAATCTGTGAAATGACTTTAGGTCTCTCGGTTGGTCGAAATTGGAAATTGAGTCCCGGTTTGTTGAGCCTTTACAAAAATTAATTAAAATTTGTAACTTATTTCGTTAGGATACAATGATGCACTACGCTACAGTGGTTTTGCGCGAGGAGTGCAATGATATCCTATCAAATATTATTATAAATCATTCATTGTCTAGAGTCCACAGTAAAACGCGGTATGTATAATTATATGCGATCAGCTATCAATAATTATAGGGTAGACGACAAAAATAACATAATAAGTCTGTCAGTTAGACTACCAAAAAAGATTATGTACATATTTTTCTTTTTGGAAATTAAACGAAAAATGATGAAGATATAGCCCTTTGAAACTTTCGTGACGTCAAGAACCCAACTCCCGAATTTAGAAGCCCTTTATTTTTGTCATATCTTATTTAGATTATTGACTAAACAAATAATATATGTCCAATATTTTTTTCATATTCTAACTAATAGACTACCTATTTAACTATACCAATATTTATTTTATCCAGTCATCATAATTATCATGTCCATTGACCATGAAATATATATACTGGGTGAAGAGCTGACGCCGACATTAGATGAAAGATAAATCATATACTTGAATTTGACCCCCCGTTTTAAAGTCTTCGACATATTTTGAATTTAATAAATGAAGTTATATTACATATTTAGTTATGAACAATTTTCTAAAACATAATTTTAGAGCAACCTACCTAAACAGAGTAGGGAGACGTTGTCAGTTCTCGACGCGCATTAACATAATGTCAAAATAGCATGAATGAGTTCCACATATGCACATAATGATGCCAAATTACTTTATTTATTACTTAGTTTCAATATTTTGTTATTCATTTTAACGTTTTTTTTTTCTTATTGCTTTTACGATTACATGTTACTAGGGGGTCAAATTAATTTTGGCGTCAGCTCTCCACCTTGTATAACGAGTTCACCAATTTTTTTTCGTACATTTACATACCTAGTTATTTCACAAATATGCCGCTTATTAAATATCAAAGAAATATTCTTTTGAGTGACGACAGTAATCAGTTTTTGTAGCGTATTTTTTCGTCACAAAGGTCCGACGCCCACTCCCTGATATTTTGTTCCTATAATATCTTATTTTACTTTGCCATTGTGTTGGTGAAGAGTCTGGAACGCGTCTCACAGGTTTTTATTGCTTTGAGATAAGTATGTTCGAAATAGAAATATTATTTTGAAAATGTCACCTGTAATGTTAATCTTGTGAAATCTTTTCAAGACTTACCTGTTTGTATACCGTCTTTACTTACCTGTTTGTATACCGTCTTTACTTACCTGTTTGTATACCGTCTTCCGAAAAGAAGTGGTTCTATGTTCGTCGGTATGTATTTTTTTGTGTATGTATCATATTGACTGCCTCGGTGGCTCAGTGGTTGGTGACCCTAACTTCTGGGTCAAAGAGGCGTGGGTTCGATCCCCACCCAGGGCAAGTATTAATTTACGTGATGAACATAGGTGTTTGCTCTGTACCTGGGTGTTATTTAGTTACTATCTATATAAGTATGTATTTAAAAATATGTATATGTAGTATATCAGTCTCTGGCAGCCATATCACAAGCTTTGCTTAGTTTGGGGTCAGAGAGTCTTAGTCAGAGACCGTGTGTAAGGTGTCCCCAAATATTAATTTATATATTTTCGTGAATTGTGAACCGATTTTAGTTCGAAAGGGTAGTAGTACCCGAGGTAGTAATAAAAATAATCCCGAACTAATCCCATTTAATTTTATCTAAATCGGCAGAGCCGTATTTGGAAAATCAACATTAATGAAAAAAATTGAATAAGTACATCTTATTCATTCGAGCGAGCTATTCGAATTTTGTACACAATTGAACTCGATTGTGCCATATTTTTTGCGAAAAACAATTATTATAAGGACAACTTAGTTACACCTGACTAACTAGTAATTGTATCTTATTATTTTTCTTATTACTTTAACGAATGGATGAACTAATTTTTATTATCTTTGAAATCTATAGAGTTGACATCTTGTTTTCATTATTTATTATTAAATTTATAAATACATTTTTTGATCATTTATCTAATGTAAACACTGTTTCATAAAACAACTAAAAGGTGTCTTTATAATAAATAAATGTTATTAGATATATGCACTATGCAGATTAGAAGAATTTCTTATAATTTAGAAAACACCTTATACTAATAAACCGAACCAATCCAAACAATAAATTTTAAAATACTATACAAAATGGTGTAGGCGGGACGAGCTTTTGCAGAAAAATGCTGTAAATAATAGTTCATTTTAATGGAAACTTGATTGCTGGTGGGAAGGGCTTACATAGATAATGAAGAAGATTAATGTTTGTGATTTATTTTAAAAGAAAAAGCCTTCATTTTCTTATTACATATTAATTTTATTTTGATATAAAACAACACCATAAAAACAAACTGGAAGTCGAAGAACTTTGCAGTTGGACTTATAGGTAGAGCGATAACTAAAATAATAACTTATTTTTATGTAAATATATTGTTATCTTTGTGAAGACCATGTGAAGCGGTATAGAATTTTAGATACAAAAAATATTTCATTAGGAAATAGGTACTCGGCTAGTAATATTCCGTAGGTTAAGACTTCACGTGAATTAGTCAAGTTTTTACGCGATTCCAAAAAAGGAAACGATGTTCTTAATACGACTGTACATACCTGGAGTCTGTGGTTAGTAATTTTCCAATAAAAAATAATCGGCCAAGTGCGAGTTGGTCTCGCGCACGAAGGGTTCCGTAACGTATGGATGCTCCCCATAATATATTTTATTTTAATTTAGTTATTTATTTTTATTTTTTATTTATTTATGTATACATTACAAAAATGAAAAATACAATTTAGAGCTTAAATCTAATACATACTATTCAGAGGTGTACATGTGAACCCTGTTTAATAGGGCATAGCATAATTATTATTGAAGGGTATCTAAAACTTAATATTCTGCGAATATTTCAAGCATCTTCATGTTATTAAAATCGAACGAAAAACGGGACAACATTCAGGTTTTGTTGTGTGGGAGCCCCCCTTTAATACTTATTTTTTTACGTTTTTAGTATTTGTTGTTAAAGCGGCAACAAAAATACATCATCTGTGAAAATTTCAACGTTCTAGCTATAACAGTTCATGAGATACAGCCTGGTGACTGACATACGGACATCGGAGTCTTAGTAATAGGGTCCCGTTTTTACCTCAAATAATCTGTGAAAATTTCAACGTTCTAGCTATAACAGTTCATGAGATACAGCCTGGTGACTGACATACGGACATCGGAGTCTTACTAATATAGGGTCCCGTTTTTACCTCAAATAAAATATGTAACCACTACTACGAGGTTATCATATTTGCGGCGCTTGTGCTGCTTCGCCGAATTAGGTGCCACTCCAGGCCTACTCAGCCTTATTATTTATTGGAAGTATTATTTATTTATGGTCCTCATTGTGGAGTCAATCAAATTTTGCTGCACTACGGGATACGGGATTTGAATCACCGACCTCGCGATTCTAAGGCAAACTAGTAGGAGAACGCTCTGTGAGTGACCGTCTTCAAATCCCATTAGCGTGGGGAGGATAATCCAGATAATACAGATCGGATGACGTCATCCGATCGACTATAGGTAAATACTTGCCTCGTAGATGTCTCGAGAAAGGCTTTCTCTTTACCCGTCACTTGAAATACAGTCAAAGTCACCATAGAATAAGAACTAAAGTAAAAGAAAACGTACTAAAATAGCAAGAGATATACATCACTTCGTTCCTCTTTAATTTCGAAGGGTTTCACAAAATAGCATTGAGCTATCTCGGGTGTCCAAATTCAAAAAGGTGAAAAGTAGGAAGGTGAGTTGATCAGAGATTTGAACCTTCTTACTGGAACTAGGTTCAAATTTCCGAAAAAGACAAAAGACCAAGTGGAACCAAATTCCAACTTGTGATTTTGACATATCTCGCGTATGCTGTATAACCAGAAATGAATAAGACAGCTGTAACGTAGGTAGTATTTATTTAAGTAAAATTTAGCAATACTTCTATTACTTGTCATTCTTCTGAGAAAATCACAATACAGACACTTACACAAGGTGTTGTTTTGCAAAGTGTACGGACTTCAGAGGTATATTATCATCATTACCAATTTTTACTTACTTTTTCGCTATTTCGGGATTGGCTTACACCGATATGGCGAAAAAGTTATCTGTTTCAAATAAAAAGTGTATCGACTCTGGACTCTGAATATGCAGGGTAACTGGTGTACTAAGTCGAAATGAGGTACTTTCGACCATGATTATGTACAACTTTTAAATGGGGCCAACCCGGAATTCGGGAAAAAAATCAGCTGGTATTATACATTTTGTCAATTTCGAGTTACATGTTTGTATGGAACAGCTATTTCTCGGATTCTAGGTTTACTTTCTAGTAAAAGTTGTCCAGTGTGTGTAGTATGTAGTATGATAGCCTTAAACACCCCCTTTTGGCTAAATTAAATTAAATATTCATTTATTCAAGTATCAGAGACTCAACATTAGGAATTAAAAAAAAAAAAAAAAAACGGGGCAAGCAACCCTGTCATTAGTCTACACGTATTTTATTTTATTTTGCCAATTAAACAACAATAATAACTATAAATAAGTTATGAAAATACTCGTATATACTTGGTTATCCCTAGTGTCAGAGTTTTAGGCCACCTGATGGCCTCTGACATGGCTAAATGGTTGAGCAATACCCATCTATTGTGATCTTTGGCTTGTCTATATCGAGGGTCTTTTCGAGAGCCGAGAGGCAGATGTTGAGTTTTATTGGGTCGAGAGACATCTTTCTTACGTGTAGGTACCTACTACGTCGTTGTTTTAACTTTATTAGTTAGGTGCATTTTCGGTGAAGGTGGACGATATGCAATGGGTAAAATACTGGAAGCTTGTCTCATTATTTATTTAGGCAACTAGTAAATATAATATTACAATTACTAACAACTAATTATTTACAAATAATAACAAATTAATCAAAAACATATATCACTGATTAAAGTAAAATCTCAATCTAAAAGTCCACTGTGAGCGGTCATAGTTCCCAAAATGCTAGCCCCATTGCCACGATGAATGGCAATGATAAATATTAAACATAACTTAGACCACGGTAGTTTTGATCGTTTAGGAATATTTTTAGCGGCTGAAAACTACGTGTGTTAAAGCCGAATGCCTACTGGTCCACGCAGCAGGCACCAGACACAAACACAAACAAAAAGAACACAAACGTCAAACGAATGCATTTGAAGGAAATGATTGATAGTTGCGCCAAGTGCAGCTCTTGTGGCGTGAATTTGTGCGCGTTAAGTTTAAATAACTAGGTACGAGTAGTTACGTTTAGTCAGTAGATACTCGTAAGGGATTTCCGTACAAGAATTATAAGTACGTACGATCCAATCTACAAACAATCCTAATTTGTCTTTGTTTATAAATTCATTAGAACGGCATACGCCAATTACACTAATTACAAGGTCATCTTACTTAACTAGTTTCCAAAACAATTGAGATTAAGTTCATTTAATAAATAATCTATACAAAAAATGATTATAAAACAACACATATCTAAACTTTAAAAATTAGTTAAAACCATATATCTTCTTATATTATATAAAAGGCTTCGCTGAGTGACTGACTGACAGACAGCCTACAGCCTAAACCGCTAAAGATACGAACATGAAATTTGGAACAAAGATACATTGGACCACGTAATGGAGCACTAAGGACGGAATTTAGAAAAATCGACCTCTAAAGGGGTAAAACGGGCCCTTTTCGTTTGTATGTAACTTTTTATTCCCTTTACCGATTGACTTAAAACTTTGTATACATGCTACTCAAACAAAATAAAAGTTACGTTTGTTTCTGTTTTTCCGAATATTCCTTATCTAAGGGGTCAAATTGGGTCCCAAAGTTGGTGAAAAAACCGTCTATTACATCCAACGAGCTAAACGGTTATGTATGAAATCTGGTATGGAGGAAGCACACAACATGTTTCAACACATGAACTATTATTATCCCGAAAATTCTATGGGGATCCTTAGGGATAGCCAAAATTAATCAGTTTAGGCTACAACCCAATCCACTAAAGATAGAGACTTGAAATTTCGAACATAGGTACAATGTACAACGTAATGAAGCACAAAGGACGAAAATTTCGAAAAATCGACCTCTAACGGGGTAAAACGGGCCCTTTCTGTTTGCATTTAATTTTTTATTACCTTTACCGATTGGCTTAAAACTTTGTATTTATGCTTTACAAATAAAATAAAAGTTACGTTTCTTCCTGATTTTCCGAATTTTCCTTATCTAACGGGTCAGATAAGTTCCCAAAGTTGGTGAAAAAAGCATCAATAATTACATCAGACGAGCTGAACGGTTATAAATGAAATCTGGTAGGTATGTAGAAAGCACACAACATGTTTCAATACAGTAACTATTTTATCCCGGAAAATCTATAGGGTTTCTTAGCAATAGCCAAAATAATCAATTATAAAGCTAAGATAAAAGGGGTAAATGAATTCTAACGAAATTTGGTACGACGCTAGACAATAACACAAATTACCACTTGGGGTACTGCTATCCCGGAAAATTTCAGTGGGTCCTTCAGGATATCAATTTCCTAAAAAAGTACTAAATGACTGTTCGAAAACCGATGCAATATTGTTTGAAAATAGCTCACCCTTTTAACTAATATATGACTATTAACGTCCTGGGAAAAGTCCCGGATTCCTTGTCTAACGCTAGACCAAACATCCTATATAAGCGTGAAAAATAACTTGATCGCGTTTTTTTTAAACGTAGTGAAATATCTAGAATTAAATTGAGATAATTTAGATCCTTCAATGGGGGCAAAATGGGCCCCTAATAGTTTATGAACGATTTTATTTTGTGAGCCGATAGACTTGAACTTAGGGCACATACGGATCAATAACTACTTACTTTACTAGGGAACTACCCTGAAAAAGCGAAAATTACCTATTCTTTACATATTGTCGCGGGTCGATGAATTTTTTGTGTTGAACAGCTAATTTTATTTACGTGATTTCTGGGTTGGTACCATAGTAAAAGTTAGTCAAATGATGAGTATAATGGAATCCTAGAACATGCCTGTCGTCTAGATGTAGGTGCGCTATGTATTTTTCAAATAAAATGTACCTTCTTGTGTGCTACTTTTTCGTCTGTACTTGGTCAGAGAATGTCTGAAAGTCCTACAAGTGTCTCGATCACTTTTGACCGCGTAAACGGTTATGGGCGAGATTGTCATTGAGTTCAGAATAATCGAAATTAAATTTCTAATGACTTAATGAAACATGATGAATACCTGTACTGGCCTTTTTTAGGGTTCCGTACCCAAAGGGTAAAAACGGAACCCTATTACTAAGACTTCGATGTCCGTCTGTCTGTCTGTCACCGTAGGTACCGTAATAGTTGGGCAGCTGAAATATTCACAAATGATGTATTTCTGTTGTCGCTATAACAAAAAAATACTAAAAATAGAATAAAATAAATATTTAAGGGACATACAACAAACGTGATTTTCAGGAGTTTTTTGCTCGCTATTAATAACGGCAAGAGGAATGGACTCCCATACGGTACGGAACCCTTCGTGCGCGAGTCCGACTCGCACTTGGCCGATTTTTAATAGTCCACCACTGAACGTAGGCCTACCCACGAAGGGTGATTAAGCCATATCCATCGCGCTGGCCGAGCGCGGGTTGCTGAGTTCACATACGACATCGATTTTTCTCTAAGGACGTGCCTGTGCAGGCTGCTTCAATGTTTTCCATCAATGAAAAGCCAGTAGTATGAAATTCCGTATAGAAGTTTCAAAGAGCTCAGTGGTCTGACCAGGATTAGGGCCTTACGATTGTAATGTAGACCATGACATGCGAATGGAGTTGGATAAAATTTGGTATAAGAGTGGGAAACTACATTGGTCAACTCATGATCGAGCAATATATCGAAAAATATTCTTTTCTCGATGTAAAAAATATCAGTAGGTATATTAAAATATAACTTTATTAAGTATTTATTTTATGACAAGTTATAAAATAACGCGGTCCAAACCGTGGACTATTAAAGTAAAAGAACATTTATTGTTGAACTGTGTTACATTGAGATCTTACTACTAATCACAAAAATATTGAATTATCAGTGAATTATCAGTTAAGTACAATATGGCCATAAAATAATCATTAGAACATAAAAAAATTATACAATCATTATTATTAAATTTAATTCGAATATTTTGCAATTTATCATCTAAAATTTGTCGTACTCCATAATAAGCTTTAGACACAAGTAAATTTAAGCAAATACTGAGAAAAAGCAGGCCAATCCGTGGGCTAATTATTATCCTTGCAAGTAATACGACAACGTGGGCTAAACGAAGAGCAAAAAAAGTACTAAGACAACGCAGGCCAAACTGTGGGAAATTACCATTTGAAGTAAGTACTAAGAAAATGCGGACCAAACCGCGCGCCATTATCATTTTGAGCAAATACTACAACGACGCGGGCCAGACCTTGGGCTATTATAATTGCAAGCAATTCGACAACGCAAGCCATACGGCAGGCTATTGTAATTTTAAGCAAGTACTTAGACAACGCGAGCCAAGCTACGTACTATAAATTACCATATTAAGCAAATACTAAGAATGCGCAGGCCAAACCGCGACCTATTATCATTCTAGCTAAATACTGGGACAATTAAGGCCAAACCGTAGGCAATGCCTATTACTTGAATAGATAATGCCTACTAAGCATTATCTTTTCAAGTAATACGTTATACGACAATGCAGGCAAAACCACCAACTATTATTATTTGCAAGTGCCAAGACAACGCGGGCCAAACTGTGGCTTATTATCATTTTAAGCAGTTACTCAAACAAAGCGGCCAGACCGTGGGCTATTATCATTGCAATTAATACGACAACGCGTGCCAAACAGTAGGCTATTATAATTTTGAGGAAGTATTAAGACAACGCAGGCTAAGCTGCGTGCTATAAATTACCACAGCCTTTTATAATTTTAAGCAAGTACTAAGACAAACGCGGGTCAAACCACGGGCTATTTTCATAAGCAAGTACCTGTCTACTAAGACAACGCGGGCGAAGCCGCGGGTTTTAAGTTAGTTCTATATATAAAAATGAATCGTGGTTGTTAGTCTCGCTAAAACTCGAGAACGGCTGAACCGATTTGGCAAATTTTGGTCTTGAAATATTTGTGGAAGTTAAGGGAAGGTTTAAACGGTGAGAAATTTTATAACAGTTGCGAGAAAAATAACAACAACATGGATTTCATTTTCCCGTACTAAATTTTCCGGCATGTACAAAATGTCATTGACACTTGACAGATGGTGAGATGAAATTCACCGGGACCGCTAGTAAATCAATAAAAATAAATATAGAACCATTTACAAAGTCTTGTCATAAAACTTAGAACACTCAGATAAAATGACATTCCAAATTCCAATTGTCAGCGAACTAATAACAATTAGGGTTGGTTTCCAGAAGGGCATTGAAAGCATTGAGAGTACGCGGAATATGTGATATCGAACGCGCAACGGTGCGACTAAAAAGGGTCGCAAACATTAACTTATGGCGTCTGAGGCGACGATAATTGTCAGGAACATACAGACTACACAATTCACTAAGAAGATCAGGAGCATCAATTTTACCTCTCATTTACACTTGGTAACAAGTTGGTCATGTGATCTCCTAAATTCAGGAGAGTTATACCCCAGGCTCCCCAAGTACGTGCCATGTTCCTTACCCTACTGCCATTTCAACTTGCTTATCCTCCGGCTTTATTTAGCTTATTAATAAAGAAAACGTCTATCGACGTAATTTCTCTAGCACTTTAATTCGAAAACTACTGGTTTATTTAGTTTAATACATAAAGCTTTGCTCAGCGCCTCGCATTAAGACGTAACTTTAAGCCAAAGTGAATGGCGCGCAGAACTGTGAACGGCTATTGTGCTAAGTTGGCTGAAAGTACGTGATCTATTTTAAAGGCTGGCTGTGTTTTGCGAGATTACTAACAGCAACAAAGTGCTTAGAATTGTATGAAGATATTTGGAATGAAAAATAGGAATGGTATTTAAGAACATGGGCGCGGACAAAATTATTTTTAGGCAGGTGCATTAGCATCTACACATACTGATCCTGCCTGTCTTTTCACAGGCAAATTAAAAAAAAAAAATATGAAGATCCTGCCTGTCTTTCCTCGAGTTTTATAAGCCGCGGGTAAAACTAGTATAAAATAATATTATCGCTTTGATATTACATTCATAGATAAAACGGTTCGACGATAAAATAATATCAAGAAAAAAGCACAAATGAAAGACGAAAATATCGAGTTTTCCAATACACATTAAACTTAAGTTCAAATCAAAAGGAAATACGTATAAGATAGAGGTTTATAAATAGTTTAGTAGATGAGATGTAAATAAGGACGGGTATTCCATCTAAGAAGCGTATTATAAACCCAGTTGAGGCCAGGATTCCACCAAAGCCAAGATGGAGATGGTCATAACGTTGAACACATCGATACCTACCAAAGGGATAATGTGAAAATCGAGAAAATATGATGGACATGCATTGATTTAATATGGAAAGAGTGTGAAAGAGACATAAAAAATATCTCGATCCGGTGGTTGTTGTTGGATTTTTCGCCGCAGAACGTCAAATCTTGTGAAATCCCAGTACACGTTTGAGAGTTTTGAAAACCCGTTGACAGATTTTCCATACATTTTTGTCACAGAGCTATTACAACCAGATAAATGGCGCTGTTGTCGCTTGAGGCCATTCTCAAACGCAAAAATGTACGAACCTTAGACTAAGAAGCTGTCTACGGTATGGACATTCACTATCACTTGTTATCACTGTCAAATATAAGTATGGAATTTGACAAGAATTTGACACTATCGGGACAAAAACACGGTAACTAACCACTGAACTGAAATATTTTTCATGTCTCTTTCTAACTCGTGCCATATGTAATCAATGCATCTCTTTCTTTCTTTTTTCGATCAACCACATTATCCCTCTGGTATCTCTGTGATTTTTGTGGTTGAGAATTGCTTCAAGGGACGACAGCGTTATCTCTCTGCGCTGTACTTCAAAGCCACAGAAATGTAACCTCTGTGGAGTTAAAGTATATGAGCGCACTGCATTTCCTAATGGGCGGTCCCAATCAAATCCACCACTGAGTTGCAACTACTGTAGGCGCGCGAGTTGAATGCAGAGCTTAGGAATGCGAATGTCTCCCCCCGCTATCCGCACGCCCAACCCGCCCAGGCGCATGAAGTGGGGCGTGCGGATAGCGGGGGGAGATGCTCCCGCTCTTTACCTCAGACCCCGACTGCATTCAATTCGCGCGCTATCTATACCTATAGAATAATGTAAATCGGCACTTTAGTGCATTCCAATTACAATCCAGTGCTGGGTTCTACTCGTATAGCTAGTCTAGATAGGCACTCTAGCGCATTCCAATTGCAATCCAGCGCTAGATTCTATACTTCTATAGTTAGATTGGAATAATGTATGTATATTATAATTATTTATTATATGTAGGAAACTAAACACAATTGGGAGCGGAGCGGTGTTTATATTTTTAACTGTGTAACGCTGCAAACCTTGACTCTTATGAGATCTCGTGTATTGCAGTGTTACACACACACAGACACACCTTCACACGCGCACACACACACACACGCACGTACGGACGCTAATACTACTTTACCAAGATTTATAGTAGTTATTGGTTGCCTTTGAATTTCTTTTTACCAAGTTTTAAAACACAATGGTCATATACCTACTATTTCTGTTACATCGCACTCGAGCCCCAAGACACAAGCCACGTGCTTAGTTTGGGGTTCACTGCACCACTGTATACTTGCTTTACCATGAATTCACTCAGCTTTATCTCACAACTATGGTATTAAACATCATTGTAAATGTGTATTTCATTGTAAATTTTCTAGTAAATAAACTTTTTTTCTTTCTTTCTTTCTAATTTGGTTTGTTTTCATAGGATAATAGTGACTGCCATATATAGTGGTTGTAATACAGCGGTAAATGGCGTATCTACAACGTTGTCTATGCAATCAAAATGGTCTAGTTTTTTAAAGAGCAGTAATTGACACCGTAAAGTGGAAGAGAACTTGGAACTTCAATACTCAGACCAAATAAAAAAATCAAGACGGAACGTCGTGAACAGACAAGTGAGGCCGATTTTTAAACATGTGTGAGTGCGTCGGTGTTGCGCCGCCATAGTTCGACTGACGAGCCTAGGCATAGTTTATTTGTACGTGTACATGTGTGTGTTGTGTCTGTACACGGCTAGGCATAGTTTATCTACTCTCACTTGTTTGTTCACAACATTCTATACAACATACGTGATTTTTAGGAGCTTTTTTCTTGCTATCAATAATGGCAAGAGGAATGGGGCTAAGGGGGCTTCAACACGGTACGGAACCCTTCGTGCGTGAGTCCGACTAGCATTTGGCCGATTTTTGCTCTTCTACGGTCAAGTCATCGGTCAGGTGGTATTTAAGTTGCTTGAAGGTTTTTTTATTCCAAAAAACCTGTACCGGAAATCCGTACATGGGTTCCAAAGAACTCATTGGTACGGGACCGCTATTTAAATCATTGACTTGGCGATTGTAAGGGGAGTGTTACTAGCATTACGCCGTTACGAGGCTAGATGACTAAAAATATTATTAGTCCGTCACATAGATTATAAAAAAATATTAGGCACATATTTTTTCTCATCTCAATTAAACAAAAATTTACGAAGATATAGCCCGTTAAAGTTCCGCGTGACGTCACGACTAAACTACAAAAGTATAAAATTTTCTCGTAGAAGTGACGTCACGAGAAACTCCCGAACTTTGACAAAGTTTATCTTTGTCATATATTGTTTGATTGACAAAGGAAAATATACGTGTACAATATTTTTTGATAATCAACTGACGGGACTTACTGTAATGATTTTTGTTTACCCATCATCATGCCAATTGGCATATAACGTATCTGTACAGCTCCGCATAGCTTCGCTTTGGCAGAGTCTAGGCCTAAAGGCCGGTTAAGGAAAGATCCCTTCCTATCCGATATTTCGGGTCGTCAAATGATAGAATTGGAAATCATTCACTCAATAGAGAAGGGAAAACTTTTTCTCCGGAAGAAAAAAATGGTAATTTGAATGAAAATAGGTATATATATGTATATTAAATAACTTTGCTGTGATCAAAGGAAAAAAAAATCATATATTTTAAGCTAGTAACTGGCAAAGTTATTTGTTCTATGCTTGTTTTGCTATAGTACTGAACTGACAGATCTGAATAAAATTCTTACGGGACCATTTCTCAAACATTCTCTACGGATTTATAATAAAAGCACAAAAATCGTTTCTCGAATATCGGAGAAATCAGGTAACATCGAAACAAAAAAAAAAGACGTGTAGACAAATGAGAACCTCTTTCGTTTCGGAAGTCTGTTTATCTCACGTTCCTCAGTTAAGAATCCTGTCGGCTACGAATGACAATGTAATTATGTTTTTTTCCGAATAAACATGAGAGCCAAAGCAGCTACGAGTTCATCTCTAATATTAACATAAGTCTGAATACGCCATTTTACGTATATTTCGGGGCCTTATTCAAAATTCAATATCGGTAAAAATTTAAGGTTTGATGTGGAAATTCGTTTTAGCATTTTAATCTTGTTGGCGAGAATTGGTTCAAAGGATTTTGACGGGGTAAATGTTAGATTTTGTACTTGGAAACGAAACGGAGGAGGTACTCAATTCGACAATTGAATACCTCCTCCGTTTCGTCGGTCAATTAAAACAGTTCGCTCAAATCGATAAATGCTATTTTTAGATTAGGTACCTATTGTTGATTTTTCAAAAACCAACTATTCAATTTCGGTAAAATTTATTGACTAACTTCGGAGTAGGTATAGCTTTCCAATAAAAAAATATTTATTAAAATCGGACTACTCTGTGAAAAGTTTTGCATATAAAGAAAATATAAGCGTCGCGTATGATTACTTCGGTTCATCGGTTTAAAGATTACTTATTATAAAAGTATAACTTATAAAAAATACAACTTTTTCAGATCCTGGATATTATAAAAGCAGAGTGCTAGCCAAGACAAGTCAAACGAGCCCAAGCACGACGGGTATATCTTGTTTTGTACAGGAGTTCCTACGGCCACCTTCCAACTCCATCATCAAATCCGCTTCATGGTACCATATGATAGCATTGTCACGCGTTATACATATGCGTGCAAAATTTCAGCTCAATCGGAAACCGGGAAGTTAGTCAAATTAAATTTTCAAGATTCCGAACTTACCTACATAAGTAAGTACATATAATCCTTACTTCCTTACTAATATCCTTACTATCCTTATCCTTACTCCTTACTATTACTATTTACTATTTACTATTTACTATTTACTATTTACTATTTACTATTTACTATTTACTATTTACTATTTACTATTTACTATTTACTATTTACTATTTACTATTTACTATTTACTATTTACTATTTACTATTTACTATTTACTATTTACTATTTACTATTTACTATTTACTATTTACTATTTACTATTTACTATTTACTATTTACTATTTACTATTTACTATTTACTATTTACTATTTAGTTAAATTTAGGGAGCACTTAAATGAGTTTTTAAAAACTAAAATAAAACTAAGGTGTTGCCGATATGGAGGCTCTAATAATAATGATTTATTTCTAGAGTCTATTCTTAATGTTACCTTATCTCTATGCCGGTGGGCCCTTACGCAGCATTCTAACTAACAAGGCGTGAGAGCCGCTAACTGCTGCGTAAGCTGACTATCTGTCTCGCTCTATGATAAACAAGAGGGGTGAGGGGGATGTATAACTCCTCCCTCACCAAGTGAGGAATTAGCGGAAACTCCGATTTCAGGATTTTTCCGATAATTCCGTAGAACATGCCTTATTTCCGGGCGTAATGCGTATACCGTGCTTATAGCTAAGCTTAAAATTACGAGTCCTAATACTACATAAACTAATGCACTTATTCCAGAGTCATTCTTTGTTTCACTAAAACTTTCCAACACTTCACTGTTTTTTGCAGCCACTGCTAAGTATTTTACTTCGTCTAGGTTCACCTCACGCATATTGAGTGCGCGTGCACTCGGTAGCCTCGCGCCGGCCGGTAGCTGTGGCAGGTTCACGATGGGTAGAGGCCTCGCTGCTTCACTCTCCGTATACACGCGTTTATGGTGGATTCTAATGCCTTCAATCTCTACGTCACAAGGTTCATCTAGGGTAACGACGTATGTTCCAAAAACTGGATATTTGGTCACTTCTTCTGCGCATTGCTTTGTGAGAGTTGTTCTGAGTCGCGTGAAGAGTATCCAATGTTCGGCGTTGATCTTCTGAAGTTTGACATCTTCCACGTAGAGCGGATATTGTTTGCAGCAAGTGAGATTACCGTCGTACTTCAGCAACTGCTCCTCGCAGGTGGGCCCGCTGTACAATGCCCTGTTGTCGTCGTTGCACAAGAACTCATCGCCAGCGGCGAGTGGGCGGCACGGCCGCGTGATCGGTAAGTACTTCATTCCTTTCGCCAAAAGGTAAGGGTATTGAGGAAATATAGCTAGGGTTTGGTTCTCGGGTTCAAGGAAAATAGGTAGAGTGAACATTTTAAAATAATTATAAGTATTCTTATCAGTAATTGGGATTTCCATAATGAAAGTGACTTGATTTCTTTTTATGTATGACTTGACCGAAAAAGTCTCTTCAATTTTAACTAAATTTATTTCATTAGGCTCGTACACTAAGTTGCCTGCGTTTGAAATCAATTTCAAATGATGTAACAGCTCCGTAGAGTTGATAATAGACTGGTGGAGTACAGAATTTTTGCTCAAGGCTAATGCAGTCTCAATTTCGCTTAACTTAATAAATATAGTACGGAAGTTGCTTACAAACAGGCTATACATGCCGAGTATATACGATGTTATGACTAAGTTACTCTCGTTAGCTATTGTTTGTCTTAATGACGTTTCTATAGCCTTGAGACGCGCATCGGACGCTATCGCATTCTGGTTAATTACATCGGTAGCATTCACTAGGCTGTCCAACATTTTGGAGATAAAGGTAATTTTCTTTGAAATAACGACCTGGTCGTGATTTAGTTCGGAAGTAATTTTATCATACCTGAGTGCGTCATCGTGGTCTAAATTACCGGTTACAATTTTTATAATTGAACCTAAGGGGTTAATAATACCCCTCTTAAAACGCTGTGGGATCAATTGGCGGTATTTATCTATAGTTATGTCACGCAGATGTTCCGCGTGCATTAGCAGCCCGATAAAGTCATGAGGAAATGTTTTATTTGCAGTAACCAATTTTTGAAATTCATTGAACTTTGTTACTATAAAATTTAGGTCAGTGTAAACGTTGTCTAACTTCACGGTTTTGATAATAGTCCAATTGTCTATCTGTACATATGCTAAACCTTCCTTGACGGGGAGAACTCCAGGGTTTCCTTCAAGTGATTGGAGATGAAGGGCAGCTGTCAGCGCCCCCAGCATCAGGACGCACCACCTGTGGAGGGCGTTTTATATTTTTAATTGGAGCATTTGTATCTTTTCTTTCTGTCTCTACTTTTATGGGGATGACGTTTCTTTTAGCTGTTCCCACGACTTTTGCCTTTTTGTATCTAGCTTTATCCTTACTTTTTCTTTTGTTGATATCCTTCACGAAAACTGTTTCCTCTGGCAGGAGTTCGATTTGGGTCTCACCCCCTCGTTGTTTCCTAACCTTTTCCTTTTCCGCCATCATCCTTTCAGCTAATTGTTTGTATAAGAATTTCGTCCGTTTTTCGTGATCCTTTACTAATTGTTGGGTGTAAGATTTTTGAAACTCTACGTTGAATGGGCTGTCCGTGTCCGTGTGGCCAAACACGACTTCAAACGGGGTAAGGCCGGTGGCAGTGTGTATAGTGTGATTATACGCCATGATCGAGTACGTCATGATGGAGGCGGCGTCCGTGCACTTCTGTTCATATTTTGCTAACCGATATATTTCAATAATCGTTGAGTGGAATCGTTCGATTAATCCCATTGAATTCGGGTTATTGATTGTACCTACATGACGTTCTATTTTATGTAGGCTGAGGAACTCCTTCATCAGTTCATTGTTGAATTCCATTCCAGGGTCAGAGCTTATCTTTTTAGGGATACCATAAAAAGAGAAGTACTTCGTTAGGGCCCTGACAACTTCTGGTGTTGATTTGTTGGGTATTTCGATGGCTTGTCCCAATTTACTGAAGGCGTCTATAAGGGTTAGGTAATATTTACCGTCGATAGAGAATAGATCGATGAATAACTCCTGGAAGGGTGCGTCCTGCGTCTGAGTTAGTTGCAGGACTGGCTTAAGAGGTTTTCTGTCGTATTTCATTTTTCGGCATGCATCGCATGCGTTGATAATGGCCGAAACGGTTTCTTCCATTTTCCTCCAATAATAGTTTCTGCGAAGTCTAACAAGTGTTTCCTTTATACCTCGGTGGCATGTTTTTCCCTCATGATATTTAAGTACAATCTCTTTTTGCTCGCCTTCATCTTCGACGTATACTACTCGTTCTGTACATTCGTATAGATTTATCATATCTCTTTTAAATAGTGCTATTACTATATTACTGAACTGTCGCCGATGTTCTTGCTCTTCGAAGTAAATGAAATACTTGATTTTGGGTCTGATGTACTCTTTTAGGAAGTTTTTAATCAGTTCCGGGTTGTTGACGGGTAGGAAGACTTCTAGAATTTTGTGTTTGTCGTGTGATATGTCTTTCACGTGGAGTTCGTTTTTAAGCCATGATAGCACTAAAATTTGGTTAGGCTTATTGTCGATAGCTTCGTGTAAAATAGGTATACCATTTGATTCCAGATCCGCTGCTGAGTGTACCGTTTGTGATTTGGTACTTTCCGTGGGCGATTGAATTACTGGGCGTTCAATTTCTAGCTCTCGAATGGTGTCTTCCGAATCTGGTATGCTTATGGGTTCGTCTGTCAGACTTAGGGTCTCGCTTGCGTCTGATATGGTAATGGTCGATGAGTCATGCCGCTGGCCTTGGTTTTTTGACAATTCCACGATGTTTTGAATAACATCTTTCATCTCTTTCTCCAATTTGCGGTCCTTGCTGTCAACGTTCGCTATCATCGAGTCTGCGTCGTCGTCTGTGTCGCTATCAGAATTTAAGGCATTAACCTTGATTCTACTTAAAGCATCCGCATTTGTGTTTTGTTTCCCGTTTTTGTAAATAATCTCAAAATCGAAATCTTGAAGGCGTAGTCTCCAACGTGTCAGTTTGCTATTTGGGTCCTTAAGGGAATTTAGCCATGCTAGAGGTCTATGGTCGGTGTATATGTAAAATTTCCGACCGTACAGATATGGGCGAAAATGTTTGGTTGCCCAAATAATGGCAAGCAGTTCTCGTTCTATGGTACTGTACCGGCTTTCAGTGTCACTCAAGGTCCTGCTCGCATAAGCTATAGGCCGATCACTCCCAACTTGTCCTTGAGAGAGTACAGCGCCCAGGGCTACGTTGGACGCGTCAGTAGTTAGTATAAAAGGCTTATCGTAGTCCGGATATTGAAGAAGTGGCGCATGAGTTAGGAGTTCTTTGCACTTGTTGAATGCATCTATATAATTTTGGTCGATTATGATTTTGTTGCGTTTTTTCAGACATGACGTTAGCGGTTGGGTTATTTTCGCAAAATTTGGTATGAAACGTCGATAATAACCGACTAGTCCTAAGAAACTTTTGATTTCCGTCGTGGTTTTGGGGATTGGAAAATTTAATACGGCTTCGATTTTATCATTGTTAGGTTTCAGTCCATCCTTTGTTATAGTGTGCCCAAGATAGAGCACCTCTTTGCGTAGAAATTCCGACTTGTCCAGCTGTACCTTGAGGTTTGTTTCCCTGAGTTTGTTGAAAACCAGCCGGAGTTTTTGAACATGTTCTTCGAGACTGGATGAGAAGATGATGACGTCATCGAGATATACCATGCAGTGTAGGCCTTGAAGTCCTCGCAGTACATGGTCCATGGTGCGCTGAAAAGTCGCTGGGGCCGTCTTCAAACCGAACGGGAGTCTCAAAAACTCAAAGTGGCCGTTCTGGGTGCTAAATGCTGTCTTCTGTCTGTCTTCTTTCTCTACTTCTATTTGATGGTACCCGCTTGCAAGGTCCAGTGTGCTAAAGTAAACACTTTTGCCTAATTTGTCGAATAGATCGTGTATATTTGGTAGGGGGTACTTGTCGTCTATAGTAATTTCGTTTAGACGTCTATAGTCGATGACCATGCGGTATTTTTGCTGACCGGAAGCGTCCATTTTCTTGGGTACAAGATGCACAGGGGCGTTCCACGGAGAATGCGATTCCTGTATGATGTTATCTTGTAGCATTTTTTGTACCTGCCTATTGATTTCTTCCGCCTGGGCGGGGGCTTGTCTGTACGGTTTCACGAAAATCGGGTCCTCGTTTTTTGTGCGTATCTTATGCTTCACCTGGTTAGTGAAGGTCAGTGGCAATAGGTCACTGTGAAAGATATCCTTAAATTCTTCACAAAGCCTAAAAATTTTTTCGCGTTCTTCGCTATTACAGTGTTCCAGTCGGAGTTTATTTAGGTTCTCTTCAAGTATTTTGTCAGTCTCTGTATCGGTTGCTTCCGTAGTGAAGTTGAGGTCACATTTTCTTGCTGAATCGCCCGATACTTGTATAGGCCGTGAAACTGTGAGGAAAACTCGTTCTTCGGAGGCGTTCTGGATAACCGTAGTAGCGTATCCGTTGACACAGTTCACTATTGCGCTTGGCATTCTTACGCCGGGGCCGAATTCTCTATGGTCAATTATAGCTTCGCCCGAGTGTTGGTCTATGGGAAGCTTGACGCGTTGTTCCGTCCTAGGTTGGAGCTCGATTACGTAATCCAGATTGGTGTTAATTATCGGAATGCATGTGGTCTTGGTTTTTAAAACCGAATTCTTAAGGTCTATTACAGCGTCCAGTTGTCTGAGGAGGTCGTTCCCGATTAAGCCGTCGTAGCGTGAGTCTACGTTGTATAAGTAGAATTTATGAGAGTCGCTACTTTGAAACGTTGGTAGAAGCGGTATTTCTATGACTTCTGTATGTTTGCTACGTGCGTGGGTGCTAACGACTTCAAAAGGTTCACGTCTTATGTCGTTGTAAAAATACTGATATGCCTTTTGAGGGCTCATGAATGACCTTGTACTGCCCGTATCTATCATCATTTTGGCATCTATTTCGGCTATATAGATGTGGGGCAGTTTGAGAGTAGGGTCGCAATTTAGCTCTATGATTTCTTGTCGGTGGAGGCTAGTGCCGGAAAATTTTCAGTTGGTTGCTCTGAAGGAGAGGCAGTCTGCTGGGTCTCAGCGTAAGGTTCCATTTGATAAAACTCATGGTCACCCTCGTCCGAGTATCCATAGGTTTGTTCGGTTTCGTCGTAATCGTAATAGTATTCGTTGCCGTACTGACAATAGTATTGGTCCTCGTCATAGTTGGTGAGCTCGTTTAGTCTAAATCCTTCACGTCGTGGTGGCGCTGGTAGAGCCGTCCTCATTGTGACGTCAGTTGAGTCTAACGGATTTGTCTGGGGCGGCTTATACCCGAATTGTTGAGGTGACATGCCTGCGCTGAGATTGGGCTTAAAGCCTGTTGGTTGTGGCTGATTGTTACCGAATTGGGGGCGGTAACCGAATTGCGGTCTGTACCCGAACTGTGGTGGATTAATCTGTGGCCGATATCCAAACTGTGGCGTATTGTTGAACTGAGGTGGGCGGTACCCAAGTTGCGGCCGGTAGCCGAAATTTTGTGGGGGAGCTTGCGGCATCCTAAATGGTGCCGGTTGTTGTCCGAAATTAAATTTCGGTGTTAGGGAGTTATTAGTATTAGGCAATAGCGCGGGAGGTCTAAACCCAGTAAGTTGGGGTGTCCCACCAAATTTAAATCCCCCAAGGTTCTGGTTTTGGGGTAAAATTGGTTTAGGCATTGCAACGTTACTGTTAATGTTGTAAATACGTTTCCTCATACTATATTGGTCGAGGAAATTGACTTCCTCGAGCACTATACTAAGAGCGTCCTCTATGGTCATTGGGTTTTTCAATCGCACTATGCGTACCATATCCTCTGGTAAATTGTAGAGGAATACGTTCAAAGCTGTGTGGTTATAGATAACTGTTTTAGCCCGTTTTAGTTCCAGATCGTCAAGCAGATTAACTTTAGAAATCAAAAGTGAACGGGTACTCTGAATGCGATTACAAAACTCTAAATAACTTTCGCCGGATTTAATTTTCATGCACTCTAACTCGATGTTAATACATTGTTCGCTACGCGGATCTCCAAAGTGTTGTTTCAACAAACATTTAAGCTGACTCCAGGTGCATACATCCTCGCGTTCCGATAACAACGCAGCTGCCTTATCGGTTAGTCTGCTCGTTATAGAGTGGAATGTGTACAAGTCTTGAGCCGCATTGCCTCTATACCTATTAATTACATATTCGGCTTTTCTTATGAATAGATTTAGGTGGCCCGGGTCACCTCCAAAAGTCGGTATGATGGTAATCATTTCCCGGGGTATCGGTACTACTTCCCCGTTTAGTGCCATTGCTATAGAGTAATTAGTAGGTCAGGGGCTGTGCACACAATATTATTATAACACGCAATAAATTCACAAAATGCAATAAAATACAACAATAGCCTAATATTAACCGTAATATACCAAGATATGCGATAAATTTTTAACTAATCCGTTTTATTTTAATTTTTGTTAAAACGGATATTTTTACTGTAAAATGTGAATACTTTGTCTATTTTACTCTATCTAGCTACACTTACTAACTTACTTATTGTAACAATACTAGACCCGCTAAATGATTTTAATTCAGCATGTCTCTTCTAGTTTAGTTTACTCTATGTATTTCCTTATCGCTAAAGTACACTGGGTAGAGTTCTATACACAGTCACTAGACAGTTATAATGAGAGAAGTCTTATCTCAAGATAACAAAAATCATGGAACGGTAGGAATTTGGAAGGGATGGCGAAAAGTCTTACTCACCAGCCGATCGCTGCCATACCGGGTGTCCCGCCACTTAACGAATTTATTTGGTTCGAGGATTCGCTCACGCCGCGCCGCGATTCCGCGATCAGGCCAAACTGGATGCCTGTAACGAAAACTAGCACAGCCTTTAACGAGCGAATCCTACCGGCTGCGCCAGTTAAATTTAGGGAGCACTTAAATGAGTTTTTAAAAACTAAAATAAAACTAAGGTGTTGCCGATATGGAGGCTCTAATAATAATGATTTATTTCTAGAGTCTATTCTTAATGTTACCTTATCTCTATGCCGGTGGGCCCTTACGCAGCATTCTAACTAACAAGGCGTGAGAGCCGCTAACTGCTGCGTAAGCTGACTATCTGTCTCGCTCTATGATAAACAAGAGGGGTGAGGGGGATGTATAACTATTTACTATTTACTATTTACTATTTACTATTTACTATTTACTATTTACTATTTACTATTTACTATTTACTATTTACTATTTACTATTTACTATTTACTATTTACTATTTACTATTTACTATTTACTATTTACTATTTACTATTTACTATTTACTATTTACTATTTACTATTTACTATTTACTATTTACTATTTACTATTTACTATTTACTATTTACTATTTACTATTTACTATTTACTATTTACTATTTACTATTTACTATTTACTATTTACTATTTACTATTTACTATTTACTATTTACTATTTACTATTTACTATTTACTATTTACTATTTACTATTTACTATTTACTATTTACTATTTACTATTTACTATTTACTATTTACTATTTACTATTTACTATTTACTATTTACTATTTTACTATTACTATTTACTATTTACTATTTTACTATATTACTATTTACTATATTTACTATTTACTATTTACTATTTACTATATTTACTATTACTATTACTATTTACTATTATTACTATTTTTACTATTTTTTTAATTTTTTAATTTTTTAATTTTTTAATATTATAAATGCGAAAGTAACTCTGTCTGTCTGTCTGTCTGTCGCGCTTTCACGCTAAAACTACTGAACCGATTTGAATGAAATTTGGTACACAGATAGTCTAGAGCCTGAGAAAGGACATAGGCTACTTTTTGATTCGAAAAAATAGTTTAAAGGGTTGAAAACGGGGGATGAAAACGCATTGGCTAGAATCTTAGAAGAAAAAACTTATTTTCTACCATGACAAATGGTACTTTGCATCTTGACTTTCCAAATTACATTCTCTATGCCCAATGCCCATTCAAGGCTGCTCGAGTTGCAAATGTCAAAGTAAATCAATCTTTTCCTGTAAAATTTAGAGAAGGTTACATGTATTTTGTCAGTTTAATTACGTAGTTTTTATTCTAATAGGTATGCCTACAAAACGCAAATCGAATCTAGCGCGTAGTTCTAGCGGAGCTCGCGTAAAGAAAATTGCTAGAAGCCAAGAGTCTGAAGAGCACACTTAAATGCGTTTGACATTAGATGCCGAGCGCCACGCATCTCAAAGAGCTGCTGAGACTCAAGAGCGAAACCAAGCGCGTCGAATTTTAGATGCTGAGCGTCACGCAGCTCAGAGAGTTGCTGAGACTGAAGTTGAAAGTCAAGCGCGGCGACTTTTAGATGCTGAGCATCACGCAGCGCAAAGAACTGCTGAGACTAAGAGCAAAAAACCAAGCACGTCGAATTTTAGATGCTGAGCGTCACGCAGCTCAGAGAGCTGCTGAGACTTAAGGAGAAAGTCAAGCGCAGCGACTTTTAGATGCCGAGCATCACGCAGCGCAAAGAACTGCTGAGACTCAAGAGCAAAACCAAGCGCGTCGAATTTTAGATGCTAAGCATTAGACGTTAAGCAAAAAAATGCATAGTTCTTGTAGGATAGGACAAAAACTATCGAAACCAAAACTGTCGCCACTATCACAAAGACGCTAAGTGATTAATTCCTCTATGACACTTAACGAAACGTCACAGCGAAACCTAATTAGATGACAGATGACATTGTCTGCAGACTTTTATAAATCACAGGTAGCATGGCAAAGGGACAAATTGTTTTTCCACCATTATATCCCCTTGAAGAGGAATTATTTAATAAAGATCTTCTATCATTAGAGGTTTAACATGTTTCTTTATTCTACCTTTATGGTACAGAATAATCATACTTTAATATTATCAATCCGAAAAGTTTGTTGGTTTGTTCCTCTTTGACGCAGCAACGGAGCAAAAGATTGAATTGATTTTTGGTATGGATACCTATGGTTTAAAAGACAGAAAGTGATACTAGGATACTTTTGTATCCCGAGAAAATTCGTGATTCCCATGGGATAGGACAATAACTGTTTCTCAGCAATGGAGCAACGAATTGACTTGATTTTTGGGGTGGGCATAGTTTGGAAGACGGAAAGTGACATAGGATAGTTTCCTTTCCGAAAAATTTGCGGTTCCCGTAGGATAAGACAATAACTTTTTCTCAGCAACGGAGCAACGGATTGCCTTGACTTATTGCATGAATATAGTTTGAAAGACGAAAAGTGACAAAGGTCACTTTTTATCCCAAAAACTTTAACAGTTCCCGTAGGATAGGATGAAAAGTAAGCGAGCGGGCCGCGGTAGCAGCCGTCTAAGCGCCAAAAATAACCTGTCATTTCAAGTTTAGGACGTTCCTACATTATTCGCACTCCTTCGCGGCACTCAACAGCGCTAGCCCAGACTCGGGCTCCATAACGGAGCTTGCGCTCCCGCCATAATGACGGTGTGTTTCGGAGCACAAGACACATCGTCATCCATCACTCGGGAGTAACCAGCACTGAGCGTCGGACAGCATTCCAACGTCCTGATCCCAGTGCAACGGGTCAGTCATAGTAGCCCAGCGCCTGCCTCTTCAACTGCAGAGGGCAGTGAGAACGGCCATCGCGATACCGACACTTCTCTTCCCCTGCAGCCCCACTGCGTCTTCCAACAGGTTGACGGCCTAGCGGAAGGTAGGGTAGGTGGCGGCACCCACACAACCAGTTCCATCCCACCGCAGCCCCTAATCCTCGGTTGCAGCGTCGCAAGAGCGGCACTGCAGCCCGCCTCAGAAGCAACACTCCTCATAAGGCAGGCAACCTACCGGCCATCCTCTCAGCTGCTTTAGTTAAAAGCGGCTGCACTACGAGTGCCGGCCTCTAAGCTGCCTTGGGGGAAAGACCCAAAGAAGAGGAAGACTTCGAGCGCCGCCTTTTCAGCTGCCTTAGACCTCCCCTGCCACGACAAGGCGGGAATACACAGGGGGGTTGTATAATTATATACACTCCAACCGTAACTTAACCAACAAAAGCATTCCTCTAAGGTATTTTGATGTTTGTCGGTTAGGTTAGGTTTCGTAGCCGACATAAACATTAGCCAAAATCAAAATATAACGCGGGCGAAGCCGCGGGTAAAAGCTAGTAATAAATAAAATATTAGAGGACATCTTACACACGGTCTCTGACCCCAAACTAATATTTGCTTAGTTTTAACATATTTTAAATACATACTTATATAGATAGTACCTAAATAACACCCAGACACAGAGCAAACATCTATGTTCATCACACATATGTTTGCCCTAGGTGGGGATTGATCCCACGCCTCTTTGACCCAGAAGTCAGGGTCACTAACCGCTGAGCCACCGAGGCAGTCGGCAACATCCATTGCAAGTTAAATAAAAGCTTGTGAAAAGTTCTACTCTAGAATTAAAATAAATTTTACATGTTATTTTTTAACGTTATTAATGTAATATTTCGCGATTAAGATGGAGTGGCGTATAAAATCCTCTTAATCGTATAAAGAAATATGGGTAAATGTCAAGCTACTTATATCTAGATTATAGGAGGTTTACTTCTGATTAATTAACGCGTGTTTTAATCTCTTTATTAAAATAATTAGCGTGATGAAATATGATAAGCATTTCTCCATCGTCGGGAATGTGCTCGAACTTCGAACAGGACGTGCCCTGGTGTGGGATTTAGGAATTAACTTTGAAAATGTTATCAGAAATATTGGTATTATTATGTCGTCATCCTTGATCATTACTAATTATGTAAATCTTAAAGTGTTTTGATTGTGATTGTTACTTTTCACTATCACTATCACTACATAGTATAAAATTCCCGCTGTCTGTCCCTATGTGTGCTTATATCTTTAAAAGTACGCAACGGATTTTGATGCAGTTATTTTTAAATAGATAGAGTGATTCAAGAGGATGGTTTAAATGTATAACACACCTGTGCGAAGCTGGGGCGGGTCGCTAGTTAGGTATATATCCATTCGACCAGTCTCAGGACGAGCAGCCTCTAGTAGAGGCGGGCTGAGGCAACTTTTCTTCCTCATTTCGCTCAGGGCTCAGGTGCTCAGGCTGATGAAAGTGTATCCAGTTGTTCTGCCTCAGGTCAAGGCAGCCGCACGGTTTGAAGCTAGCCTTTACTATACTTAGCTTTTCACGCAGGCAACATAGGAAGGGATGGTCTGGATTTTTTGTCAACAACGTTATCATCAACTGAGCCTTTTAAAAACTTTTGTGGTAGGACGGCTAGAGTTCAAGCTATTTGTATTTGTAAGCAAATAATATTTACCGATGAGACTCCGACTTTTTATTGTGGTGCAATTAGCAGGGACTCTCTGCAGATTGTATATGCATGCTACTTCCGACTGGTATAACGCACTGGAAACCTCTGTCCAAAATCGACAAAATTGTTTTATTACAAGCTTTTATTTAGTTTCACTTGTCCCGTTGTCTGTCTGTCAGTCTGGAATCAAATCTTGCAAGTTAAATTTGATCCACTTCCCGGTTACCGATTGAGCTGAAATTTTGCATACATGTGTAAATCGCGTGACAATGCAATATTATGATGACGTAGTGCTGATCTGATGATGGAGCTGGAAGGCGGCCAAAGGAAATTAACAATGAAACGACACATTCTCATCGAGTTTGGGTTCATTTGAATGGTCTTGGCGACTAGTCCGTCCTTCAATGGTAGCCAGGGTCTGATAATGGAGCTGTAAGGTAGTCATAGGAACTCTGTAATGAAACGACGCAACCCTACCTACTTGTTCAGTAAAAGCTTGTTTAAAAAAATAGGTTTTTTTTCGTATAACATTTGTTTAGTTAAGTAATATAATAGTATTTGTTCCATTTTCAGGCTTCTCTACCAATCTTAAACCAAACGATTAAATATTTAGCGAGCATTTGCGTCGGAATTGTAGATACGGAATTAATTTTCTAGCAATGTGGAACTAACCTAATTTATCTAAGTAAATTATTCATCGCGACCTACGCTCAGGCTCTAAACCAGTACCGATTTAGTATGCTATTACCATTATACCCCTTACTTCTACCCGACGAAAGTCGAGCGTCGAGAGCCGAGAGTCTAAAAAATTTGAAAGAGAACTACATTTAGAAAAAAAATACTAAAAGACTACTGAAAGCTGTGGTGGTCTAGAGGTAGTGACACCTGCCTTACAAGCGTGAGGTCGCGGGTTCAAATCCCGGTCCCGTACCAATGAATTCTTTGGAATTTATGTACGGAATTTCACACCACTGGCTTTTCGGTGAAGGAAAACATCGTAAGGCAACCTGCATACGTTCATAGAAGAAATTCGATGGAGTATGTGAATCCACCAACCCGCACTGAGCCAGCGTGGTGGAAATGGCCCAACCATCCTTCGTGGGTCCTGTAGTGGACAATCAAAAAAGGCAGTTACAGATAGTAAAATACTTCTTCATACACAGGACTTATAAGAAGATTTCTCTGCGCAAACTAGATTCTGACTGTAATAATTATTGTATCTGATGTTACGTACTTATGTTATAATTTTGCTTCTGACATTTTTTTTTTAATTGAGTTTTTTAAATTATAATTTGACATTGTTTTTAATAATTGAAACGTACTGAACAACGCTTAACTTTGGTGATAGGAATAAATCACCAAGTTGTTCTCAGATATTCACAAAAATTTAGACCACCTTTGGATATTGTTTTACTTCTTCAAAGACGGTTCCAATATTGGGACCGTCTTAATGATCCGGAATGCAATAGCAACACCTACTTGAAATTACTAACGATTAACATCACTAGAACCATTGATAATTCACGTATGTATATACTTTGCTAGTACCATTAGTGGAACTAGCGATGTAGAATTATTAACCATAAGTTGTTTTAACCGTTTAGCCATGTCAGAGGTCTTAAGGCGGACAATGGAGGTTCGTAAGTATAATAGGCCGGGTGGTTGGTCTATACTTATGAACTTACTATTGCTAAAAGTAATCAAGTCTTAGTTGTCAGAATTGTTTCATAAGTGACGGCCAATCAAAGGCGGCATACCATCGAAGAACATGTCGGTACCTTCCGAAAGGTCGAAGGGTCGTGCCCACTCGGTATTTGCTCCACACAAAGTGATACAATGTCAATTTCGTTCTGATTTCAGCTTCAGAGGGTGGTTATTTCGTTCATTGGCGTCTTAGAGATCTTATAGGTAGGCTGGTTTTACGCCTTGAACGCCTACCCTACCAGTCAATGGCACAGTTATCAATCATTATTTGGAATCGTATGTTGTGTGTGCACCGGCCCTCGCAGCCTGATCATACTGATCCGTATTTCCCAAATGCTGTAGGCGTTCAACTTTACCGGTGCGATTCGGCTCCTGTGACGCGCACTGGTGGGCGTTCGGTATTAGGCATCGACTTGGCATTTTTAGGGGTATCTCCCACACAAATCTCATGCGAGATGTCTGTCATCACAATCTAGAGGTGACTTCATATCGCAGGGAACTCTGCCTAAAATCACAACTTTGTCGAACGACAATAGTTACACTATCACACATTCATAGTTTTAAGTGACCCGCGCGTCAGTTAAAGATAAGACAGATTACACGCGGCCCACACAGCACACATATCGTATCGATCTATACAATCAACGAGATTTACTAGTTCAATGCATACATTTATATTAGTCACTTAGAAACATAAATCTTTATTGAAACTCGGTTACAAAAATCCGTATTTATTCCAACATAGAATTTGTTAGCTTAATTTGTGTATGTAAAAATACTATGCCGGACATAAATTATTTCTAATTTCAAGGTTTTTCAAAAATGTGACAAAACAGCAGAATTTATTGCGAAAGTGAATAGAACGTATGGATGTAAGAATGATAACTGAGATTTTTCCTAAAATGCCGTCGACTTTGTTCAAAACGAACAGAATTCAAACAACAACTAGAAATGTCGCTAGGAGACACAGACAAAGAAGGTATTGTCTACGCTGTGAGATATTTGAAGCAGTACTCAAACGTTAGGAAAGTCTTTTTTTAATAATGGTACAGTTCAAATAAGGTAGAATTTACCGAGTGAAAGTTATACAAAGAAAATAATGTGTTGATCCTTTGGTGTATTTTCAATGTTCGGCCTTGGCAGAGTCCAGATCAAATGAAATAAATTAGAGTTCCCGAAAGGAGACCGAAGATTTATTCTTCGATCACAGTATTATCTAATTTTAAGTACAATACAAGCTGTTAATTGTCTTGAAATGTACGTTAAAATGATCTAAAAATTCTGTGGAAGCAGACCACGTGTATTTTTTAACCGCAGTAGCTCACCACAAATTTAATAAAACTCTGACACCAGGGTTAGCCACTCGGCATATACGAACTTACTTATTTGAATGATCCAATTTTCTACAGTCTGCAGTGATGTCCTCCATCTTTTGTACATCCATGGCCTGTACCAAAATTGCTACGTATTTCGGACGCGCGGGTCGATGTTGATGTACGAGGTGTCGCGCGTCACTCAGTCAAATGTCACTAGGATCGATCGTGAGAATTCTAACTACCCTCTTTTTAGGGTTCCGTACTCAAAGGGTAAAAACGGGACCCTATTACTAAGACTCCGCTGTCCGTGTGTCCGTCTGTCCGTCTGTCTGTCTCCAGGCTGTTTCTCATGAACCGCTATAGCTATAAACTAGAAAAGCTGAGATTTTTACAGATGATGTATTTCTGTTGCCGCTATAACAACAAATACTAAAAATAAAAATTAACATGATATGGGGGGCTCCTATACAACAAATCTAAATTTTATCCGTTTTTCGCTCGATATCAATAATGGTAACAGGTAGAGCTTGAAATATTCACAGAATATTTAGCTGCATACTTACTTTAATAATAAATAATCAAATTAAAATAAAATAAAATTATTATTTAGGGGGGCTCTCCCATACAGTACGGAACACTTCGTGCGCGAGTCCGACTCGTACTTGGCAGATTATTTAGCTTACACTTTAAGTGATAAAATATGACGTTATTGGTATTGTACCAAATATCGACGTGTACTCATCAACGGATCATTGAAAGTCTATAAGAGATAATCCAAATAGATACCTACTTAAGGCAATCGTGAAGCACCAAATTAAGCATACAAAACCATAAGCTGTTTTCTGCCTCTAAATATTTTTACGATTTGAATGACTTTTTTTTCATGTAATCAACACTGCAATCACTAGGATTTTACGTGTTAGTTTTTACAGTTTTTTAAATAACCTTAAAGTTTTAAGCCTTTAAAAAGACAAATTTTATGCAAAACTTGACATAAAAACTTTTCTGATATAATACTTATTTTTCGCAAATATAAGTATATGGCATAACGGACTTCAACCGTGTACAGATTTCGATCGATGTAGTAATTTTTCACATTATTGTTTATATATGAAAAATGGCTCAGCCGATTTTAATAAATTTTTAACCGGACCATCTAAGTATGATCTACCAAACAAAAAAGATTGATTGAAATCGGACTACCTTGTAAATAGTTGTGGTTATACACAAAAAAAGTACGCGTCAACTTGTATTTAAACCTCCTCCGTTTGAATGAAATTTCATTAAATGGGCAATAAATCCTTAAATGGGCCATAAATCGTAAACGGTAAGTTTTACAAAAAAGATTACCGGCAGCAAAAGATGCGAAATTATGTTTTCTACAATAATGATCTTAACGACTTTTGCTTTTAAGTGCACAGTTTCCGAGATATCTGCCAAAAACGTTTTTTCAAGATGGCGCCTGAAGATCCACCTGGATCTGTCAGCATTTTGTGATTTTATGCTCAGTAAGTTATCATGAAAATTATTTAAAAAAATGGATCGGAAATTAAACAGTCTATTATTCCTGTACTTTATTATTATTATTTTTTATTTTGCTAACGTGTCGCGTCCACCCTCTTGCGCATTGGCTTTATATTAATTTATGTTATTATTTTTTTCACAATAACTTACTTACCTTCATAGATTTACGCTTCGCTGAACTTGAATCAATCAAATTTAATAATTATTATTTATCTTATTACCTCTAATCTCAGTTCAGTTCTGACAGCCGCCGACTTTTATAAATAGACTTCAGCTCAAATTAGATTTTTAGAAATTCTATGATAAATTGGCTTCACAAAGTTCTTTAACTTTGAAATTAATTAGCAAACTCTGAGATTTTAATCAGAGAGTCTGTTTTAGATATTTGATCACGAAATTCTGACAGGTTAAAGATATTGAGTTATAATGGCTTGGAAAGATAATTAAAATAACTAACGATGGCTTTGTGGTAGTCATTTTGAAGGATGTTATGAATTACATTTTACAGGCAGCCCGTTCCGATTTGTCTGTAGGCTTTTGATTATATTTGTGTTAAATAAAAAAAAATTTCTTTGTTTTGAATATGGAAGAAAAAATCCAAGTCGATGGTTTTGAATTAATTTGCTTATAGTAGGTAATCTCAGGTACCGTTGTTGCATCTGTTTAGCCATGTCAGAGGCCTTCAGGCGGCCTAAAAACTCTGACACCAGGGCTAGCCACCCGGCCTATACGAACTTACTTTTTATCTGTTTGACAAATGTTTAAACTATTTGAATCATTAGTCATAGTAATAATTGTCATTGTCAGGGTTTAATAGCCCATTGTCGAACATGGGCCTATCTTCAAGCCAATGAAATCCACCATTCTGGTCGAGTTGCGCGTTGGTGGATTCTCATCCGCCATCGATTTTTTTCCGCAACATATTCAGGGTTCTTTACATTTTTCTACACTGAACCTTCATATTTGGTAACATAACATACTTAAAGTAGATAATTGATCTACTCGGAGAAAGTCCAGGCTTCGGGAAGCTAAGAAAACGAGGGAAAAACGATAAAATGTTGGACAAAAAGCATTTCCGAAACTTCCGGGCGCGTTTTATCTCTGAGGGCGAGGCCCCGTTAGTGCGTTGCGACGACGCAACGCAACGGAACAACGAATTGTATGCCACACCTGCGTTGTGCTACGTTGATGCTGCGACAACGCAACGCATCTCCCTCTCCCCCGCTTCGTCGCTTGTCCGTAGAAACGTCGCGCGGGACGTTTGACGACGCAATGGTCTAATGGGGCAGGTCATAAAAAAAATATGGAAAACGACGCATCGACGACGCTGCGACAACGCAACTCAGTAATGGGGCCTCGCCCTAACATGGCTTAGTGGTCATTTGTCCTATAACAACATCCGCGTACTGCATCAGAGGCTTTTACGCGGTCTAAAAACTCTCACATAAGGGTCACTTGTGACAAGTGAGAACTTATGTGAGAGTTTTCATATTGTATTACAGGGTAGCGCTCATGGCGTAGTTTGACTAGGTTTTCGTCAGCGATCACCTAAGTTACCTACGTGCGACACGGTCACGTTGCAGGTTATTGTTTGAAACAGGTGTAGGTATATAATAGAGACTAACGTTACTAGCGTAGATTGACTAGGTGTGTTAGTGATTACCAAAGTTAAGCAACGTTAAACATAATTGAATGTAGTCATTTTTAACAGACTTCAAAATAGGAGGAGGTTTTATGTTCGTCTGTATTTTTATATTTTCGCCAATTGCCGATTTGAAAAATCTTTCTTGTTTCGAAAGGGTATACTTCCGAGGTAGTCTTATTTAAATTTTATCGAAGACGGCTGTGCCGTTTTTGAAAAATCAACATTAATTTAAAAATTGTATAACATCGATTCGAGCGAAATATTCGATTGTACACGACTCAAGTCGGCCATTGCCATTTTTTGCGAAAAATAATTGTTGACGTGATAACTTCTTATAAATGGATGAACGCCAGCTGTACGCATGAAAAAGTGTCACGTTCCGCCTGAGCTGAGTGTGGAAGCGAGAGCTCGGAACAAGCGATAGAGAGGTACGATCGGCCTAAGCGTTCGGCTTGTTTCAGTTGTTGATTCAACAATGTTTTCTTATGACGTTATCACGTAAAATTATCGCCCGTAAACCGACTTTACAGACAACCATTTTTTTTACCTTTGTAATCGCTTATATTATGATTTAATAAAGTTAATATATTTCTGTGTTCAGTTGAAGAACAAGACTAAATTAACAACCACAAATATTTTACTGGATAAAATACTATTTGCGCAAATTAATTATTTATTTATATCATGCTTTAGCAAGGTAGTAAGATATAAGAATTCCAATAGTAATGTAAAATGAAAATCTCGTTGTTATTTCTTTTTATTTAGGGAGTTGCCGCCATATTAAAAAAAGGAACACTTACGTTCCTAAATAAATACACCCATAAAATCACAATTCGCTTCTGTTGTATAAACGAGTAGTTGTTTTATAGTGGAGTTACACAAACTAATTTGTAAAAAGATTTTCACTAGCTGGTAGCATTGGCTTAATAGGAAACAAATAATCCGATAAATGATAATTCTATAAGAATTACCTACCAACTTACGCATTTTGACGAAGTTAAGATTTTTACGTGAAATAGGTAAATGAAAAGACTTGTAAAAATAAATAATTATTCATAAATTACCGCTTTTGAAGATTATTATCAATTACTAAGAAGATACTTTAGGACGCCATTCACAAATCTGAAATACGTAACAACCTTCTTCCACAACATAAAATATATTAATCTAAAAATACGATCCGCTGAAAAATATTTCAACCAAATCTACAAGTATAAAAGAATAAAAAATTTATGTCACACTCACCTGTTGTTCGCGAATACACCGCGCGACCGACGCCACAAAACTGCCCTTGGTAAAAAAAACTACAATTTATTAATTTGACCAAAAAGTATTTCCTCAAAAATTAGTAAATTTAATCTTCTTGGTGTCAATATTCTCTCCCTAAGCTCCCTTTTAAAAATCGAACGCGTGCCGTTCCGAATTCAAATTATTGTCGTTTATTTTTTCAGAATTAGAGGATCTGTTGAGCGCGCGTACAGGGAGCCGACGGGGGTGCGACTGAACGACTGTAGGCTGAATAACAGGGGATGTAGCTACATTGCTCTGTGAGTGGGTGTCTTAAAAAACGAGACAGGGGTATACGTCTGTCGATGAGCACGACAGAGATAGGATTAAGGGAGCTGGGCTCACGTAGCGGGCCAGGAAGAGTTTGTAGGCGGTCATAATTGTACCTTTTGATTGAGGTATTCTGAATTTAATAAGTGGCTGGTCCTGACGGCTGTTTGTGTTAAGTATTTCATTAAATTCAATTAATGGTCCGCCATATTTGATTTGGTGGGTTGCGTTGTGCGATGACCTGGATGACCTAAAATTGGAACGGGGCTTCCAGATGAAATATTGGGCTGCAGTTACGTAAATTTACTGCAGTCTCGTTTATTTTGATAAAAAATGCTGTGTCTTGAATGAGTAACGTTTTCTTGAAAAGACAACAGAGATCAGAATCAAAACGTAGGGCGTAAATATATATGTAAGCTCAGATGCCAAAATGAAAAAAAAAACGAATCGATGAGACGAAATAGGCAGTTAGGACAATAGAGAAATCTAAGGTGCATGATTCGTTCATACCTATTTATGACATTACTATGTCATATATAAAAAAAAATATTATTTACGAGATTTCCATTTTACATTACTATTGGAATTCTTATATCTTACTACCTTGCTAAAGCATGATATAAATAAATAATTAATTTGCGCAAATAGTATTTTATCCAGTTAATTTTAAAATTATATATTTTACTGTAGGTATTTTACTGTATTTTCTTACTCATATTTTCTTTATGACATTACTATGTCATAAATATAGACTCATAAATGCGTTTCCTAAAAATCATATTATGAAATGGATTAGCATTAAGTAGGCACGTTTTAAAGACATATGATTGCATTTGACAACATTTTAAAATCACAAATTGAAAATACGTAAAATTGTTACAAAATTAATAAAGATCTTATGAAAAATTCGATACCGATATATTTTCTTACTGTCAGGCTTTTAGTGCTTATAAAGAATTCTCCATATGCAAAATGTGTAGGAAGAAATAATACATATAAACAGGGCTCCTTTTCTAGAAGCTTAAAAATATTGTGCATTATGGAGAGATATTTACGTGTTCGTGTAGGTTCTAATACCTGTAGGTGTTCTATGAATACGATTCCCCTTTGAGCTTATAAGATATTTATTTACTTAGCCTAGCTCAGTGGTCTGAACTCAGACTCCACTAAAACAGAGTCGTGCATTGTGCAGAGTTGAATAGAGTGTAGCACAATCAATACAAATTAATACAAGTGCTTCCGAAATTTAAATTTAACTCTCGATATTAAGTAATTGTTTTTTGACACTCGTCTTATCTGTATATATAATAAAAGAAAGTCGTGTTAGTTACACTATTTATAACTCAAGAACGGCTGAACCGATTTGGCTGAAAATTGGTGGGGAGATAGCTTAGAACCAGGAAAAGGACATAGGATTTTTATTCCGTTCTTTTTTATTTTTACATTTACTTTTTATGTGCCAAAGCAATCCGTATATTTATTAACTTTCGCGGTACAAAGTTCGCGGGGTCAACTAGTAAATCGATAAATGACGGCTGCACGCACGAAAAATCTTTAAAGGCGCTGTTCCACCTGAGCTGATTCAACAATGTTTTGTTAGGACGTTATCACGTAAACTTTATAGACAACTAATTTTTAAGCACTATTGGGCTATATCCGTCACGCCAGCCCCATTTTTAACTGACTTCCAAAAAGTAGGATCTATGTTCGTCTGTATGTATTTTTTTGTGTGTGGTATTCATCGATAATTTCGTCAATTGTGAACCAAATCGAAAAATTCTTTTTTAGGTTGAAAGAGTATTCCAAAGTAGGTTAAATTTTAAAGAAATAGACTGAGCCGTTTTTGAAATATCAACAATAATTAATGTAAACATTTCGAGCGAAATGTTCGAATTTTGTACACGATGGACGGTTTTGCCATTTTTTGCAAAAAATAACTATTACATGAAACCTACTTAGAAGTTTTTGTGTAGGTAGTCAAGAAGGACACTTGCCCTGGCAAAAATTCAGGCACTTTTGATATTCAAGAACTAAACAATAGGCAGCAATCATATTCCTCTATGGTTAATGTATAGACTGTTTATCCATTGTCTTTATTGTGTAGTATGTCAGCTATATCACAGCTTTGCTTAGTTAGGGTTCAGAGACCGTGTGTAAGATGTCACCTAATACCATTTTTTATTTGAAATAGGAATCATTGAAATCTTTCTTACATTTTCCGAATGAAGCCAATTTTTGATCGACGAATCGAAGAAGGTACTCAATTCGACGCGTATATATTTTTTTAAATGTATAACCACGCATAACTTTTTACCTAGTGTTCCAATTTCGATACTTCTTTTTTTATTGGAAACTGTATACTTCGAAATTGGTCTCATTTAAATTTTATGGAAATCGGTTGAACCATTTTCGATAAATCAACAATAATGTGAAAAATGTTACATCGATCCGTGAGGAATATTCGCGAATTCTGTACACGGTTGAAGTCGGTCATGCAATTTTTTTTGCAAAAAATAATTATATCTACAAACTAGTTTGCGAATTTTTCTAAGAAAACGAGTTTTGCGCTTTTATTATTCCTATGTTCTGTAGGTGAAATACCGAGGGGCGTAAAAGGACCCCTAACAAGGTATTTCATTATCCGGGTACTTTCAACGTAGAGATTTCCATCAATTATACAACTTCCCCATTTTTATGAATAAAACGGCTTTCATAAAATGCCGGAGTTTTTAGCTTTACATTCGCTGGACTTAAATTTAACACCAGTGTTTTAACTTGAGTAATTTTGCTCCCGTTATAACGTACTTATGATTTACGCTTGATAAGTTTGATTGTGTTTCTCAAGAGCTGTATTTTCAGCTGTAATTTTCTTGAATTTCAAACACGTGTTTTGCTACACTAGGCGGAAAATTCGTCGGGGTAATCTGAAAACTTCAAGGTTACGTCACACAGAGCTCGCGCCCGCTCGCTATCGGTAAGCTGAATCAACTTTTTAGCGGCTGTGATGTTGGCTAAAACCAGGGTTCCCAACCCGTTCCGTTCCGGTTTTCGACCGGACGGTTGGGTTTTAGAAGGAACTGTTGGGGTCAGATCACTAACTTTCAGCCTGATGCAATTTGTCCGGTCAGTTAACATTTTGAATGCGACGTTGCTTATTCGCCTCTTAGCATCATACAAATATAGAAATCGTCTGAAAGTCAAAATAATAAAGACGGAATTAATGGCGACGTTCAACTTTAATACAATAATTATTATAACCTGTTCAGGTTCTAAGAATTACTAAGAACAGATGCAGGAAAATTGCTTGTAGAAAATATTAAGAGGGAGAGAAAGTACAAATTTTAGAAAAAATATTCTTCATACACCTAGGTATATTTTGTTTTTACCTAGGTACCTGTTGATATCTGTCTGCATTGTTCTGACCAAAACTCTTTCATTAATTCATAATGCGTGATTTTTAGATTTTTACCAAGAATGACTAGATTTTTGTTGTCCGGTTATGGCGGCTGGAAAAGTTGCAACCCTGAACGAACGGCTACCTGTACCTGTACCAGCCTTTTTAATAGTCCACTGCAGGACGTAGGCCTACCCCACAAAGGGTGATTGGGCCATATTCACCACGCTGGCCCAGTGTGGGTTGGTGAACTCACATACGCCATCGAATTTCTTCCACGGACGCATACAGGTTGCCTCACGATGTTTTCCTTCACTGAAAAGCCAGTGGTGTGAAATTCCGTTTATAAATTCCAAGGAATTCATTGGTACAGGACTGGGATTTGAACCTACGGCCTCAAGATTGTAAGACGGGTGTCATTACTACTAGACCACCACGGCTACAACCTGCGCGAAACCCAATCGTTTTGCGCAGCTTGTAGCTAACTTACATACAAATTCGAACATTACAAGTAAAATACCTACTCACGCCTTCATGTGGCGCGACCTTAAAACACAGATCTCTCGATTTGATACTTGTCGGTAATCTAATTTTAGTCGAAACCATCACAATATGCTAACTGCGAATTCGATGTTCCAAACTCTTGATTTGGGGACTCGTGGGTTAAAACTAGAGAAGATTTAATTTTATTCGAAACTCTTTTCCTAAAAGCATATTTAATAGGTAGGATAAAAAGTTTGTAGGCCAGAATAGAAAAAAAATGATAGAATTTGATTTTATTATATACATACATAGTTCTCAATATATTTCTCTTTGAGAGCCATACAAGGGTCCAGACTCGTGGTTACACCGCTTTGTTACACCAGTGTGACTACGAGTAAACTTTTTTACTCGTGGTTACACTACTTTAAAAGGATCGCGCTTGACCAAACAATATTTCGATACCATTTTATACTACAATTTGTGTGTAACCTCAAAATAGACCTCATTTCTTCGATCACCTCTTCATCGGCGCAAAATTTCAGTCCAGCGAGCATCTTCTTGAGTTTTGAAAACAGTAAAAGTGGCAGGAAGCCAGATCTGGAGAATACGGTGGATTAAAATTGGGTTTAAATCGATTGGACAGCTCCAAACACTGCTCAGAAGATCATCAATGCATTTATGTTTTTGGTCGATTGTGAGCTCGCGCGGCACCCACTTTGAACAGTTGTATGCGAAAGCTGCATACCCAAATATTTTTTCACGAAATGTCCAACACGTTTGTTCGATAGCTTTAGGATCTCAGCTATCTCAACCAACTTCATTTTACGGCTATCTGAAATTAATATGTGAACTTTTTTATGTGTACGTCGGTGACAGCCCTTTTAGGGTGTCCACTGCGCGCATAGTCCTTAGCCTTGGTGCTCATTTTGCCTCGTTTAAACTCAGCTAACCACTTCTCAATAGTTGACGTTCCTGGAGCAAAGTCCGAATAATGTTTATCAAGTAAAGCTTCAGTAGTATTGTTTTGTCAAAAAGCAATGTTTTCTAAGCCCACCGTAAATGTAGTATATCGCCAATAGTTAATTTGCTGGCCTGTGGATAACAAATCAGTTACTCATCAGTTATGTGCTAACACAACACTGGATTCTGCAATGCGTGTTGCTTAAAATGGGCATTTTGGGATGTAGATATAAAATATTTGTTACTCATTTAAATGTGTCTCGTTCACTGTCGAAATAGAAGTCGTCTCTCTAGGTCTATGGTTTAAAAGTAGGCTTGTTAATTATACCTATAATATCTAGAGGCATAGATGGAAATAAATGATATTGGGTTATTAATGTGCAGGACGACGTCACTTATTTAGCATAGATAGATATAGCATACAATAGTTACAGTTCATAATCAGTTATCAATAGTTTTTTGCCTATTTTGTTTAATACAATTCAATACTATGTACAGAACATTCTGGAAAGAAGTTCTAGAAGGGACCTACTTACCTACATACTTAGGTACCTATTAATGGCTCATAGAAAGAATGGAAACTTCTAGAACTCTATAGAACTATGTATAGAATATTCTGGAACGGAGTTCTAGAAGGGACCTACTTATCTACATACTTAGGTACCTACTCATGGCTCATAGAAAGAATGGAAACTTCTAGAACTTTATAGAACTATGTATAGAATATTCTGGAAAGATGTTCTAGAAGGAACCTAGGTACATACTTCGACTCATAGAAAGAATAGAAACTTCTAGAACTTTCGAGAAGCTCTAGAAGTTTCAGCTTTATAAGTACTTAGTTTAGTATAAAAGGGGACACGGTTTGCCCCATAACACAGTTCACATTCTGACAGCGCGGAGTTAACATCAAACAGAAATACTACCGATAGACTTCACGGAGTTTACAGTTAACAGTAGTGCATTATTCGACCTCGTGGAGTTAATAGTGAACAGAAAGTGTATTATTCGACCTCGCCGAGTTAACCAACAGTGAACAGTGATATTACGGCTTGACTTCGACGAGTGAACAGTGATTTAATAATAGTTTATACAGTCCACTCTTTGTACAGTTTATAGTGAAAATACAGTGTACCTACTTTCGACGTGATACTAATAGTAAAGAGCGTGTAATACGTGTCCTCCTCAGGTCGTTTGCTCACTGCTGAGCGTCGTGATGTCCCGCCTCTCTAGTACTTCATGGCATATGTATTTCCATCTCTGACGGTCTTCCGCTTGGTGTATGGCGTCAGATATGGCTATGCCCAGTTCTTTGCCCACTTGGTCGGACCACCGTATTGGGCTACGCCCCCTGGGTCTTTTCCCTTCCACCTTTCCGGTCACCATCAGCTTCTCCAGGTTGTCGGAGGGCTTACGCGCGATGTGCCCAAAGTATTGCAACACTCTTTGTAGACAAGTGCTTGAGAGTCTCTTTGTTACTTTAAGCTCTTTCAGAATTGAGACGTTTGTTCTATGAGCCGTCCACGGAATACGCAGCATGCGCCGCCAGCACCACATTTCAAAAGCGTCAATGCGTCGTCGGTCACTAGCTTTAATGGTCCATGACTCAGCCCCATAGAGAAAAATGGGGAATACCAGCGTACGAATAATATACATTTTCGTCTTTCTTAGTATGTTACGGTCTTTCCAAACTTTGTCCAGGAGCGTCATCGCCGCTTTTGCCATTCCAATGCGTCGTCTTATTTCACCTTCGGTCCCGCCATTGTTAGATATGCTCGAATCCAAATAGACAAAATCTTGAACGACGTCGTATTGGTCTAATAAATGGCTATCTAGCAGGACGTTGGCTCTGTCGACGACCATAATCTTGGTTTTGGCTCGGTTGATTTTGAGACCCATTTCTCTACTAACAGAGTCAAGGCGATCCAGCAGCTCTACCATTTCAGCTTCCGTGCTAGCAAATAGAGTTGTATCATCGGCATAGCGCAGGTTTGATATCTTCATGCCTCCAATCGTTACACCACCTGACCAGCCCTCCAGTGTCTTTCGCATTATAATTTCACCGTAAGAGTTGAAAAGGATTGGAGAGATGATACATCCCTGTCTTACACCCTTCCCAAAAGCAAATGCTGCTGATCTAGCTGTGCTAACTTTGACCGTCCCATATCCCGCCTCGTAAAGGTTACGGATTAGTGCGATAAGATGTAGTGGCACCCCCATCTCTGCCAATCCCGCCCACAAATGTGCCCAGCTCACACAATCAAAAGCCTTCTGATAGTCGACGAAGCATATCACTACGGGGATGTTAAATTCGTAGCATTTTTCAATTATGAGTCGCACGTTCAGTATTTGCTCCCTCGTTCCTTTTCCCTTGACAAAACCAGCTTGCACTTGTGGAATTTGCCAGTCTAGAAAATGGCGGAGTCTGTCGTTGACTATATGAAGCAAGACCTTGCTAGCGTGTGAAATGAGTGCGATGGTTCTGTAATTATCACACTTTCTAGTGGAACCCTTCTTGTGCAGAGGAAGGATGGAGGAATGAGTCCAGTCATCCGGCCACTTTGTGGATTCCCAGATCGAGTTACACAGATCCGTCAGCTTTTGAATTCCTGTCTCTCCTAAAGCTTTCAACGCTTCCGCCGTAATTTGGTCGGCTCCCGCTGCTTTATTGAGTTTTAACTTTCCAACTGCGGCAACCACCTCCGATCGTAGGATACTAGGTTCAAAAACTGTGACTGTAAAGTTGTTGTTCAGTCCCTGTGAAATCTCATCCTCGCTGTATAGACTTGCACAGTATTCTTTCCACCGTTCTGCATTTTTTGTGATCTCAGAAATAAGTTCGCCTTCCTCGTTCTCAACGATCCATGAGTGAGCCTTAAACTCATAACGTAACGTAACTCATAACGTGTAATACGTGTAACAGAGTTGAAATAAAGGATCAACAGGTCAATAACTCTTTCTTTGAACATCATCTACCTTCCAATCCAGCACAGTTGGTGTGCGTCCTGCACAATTACTTATGAGTGAGTGAGTTCGCATGTGCGCTCAAATGGAAGTTAACGATATCTCCTAGCGACTTAATAAGTAGGTATAAGTGGCAATGTCTGTAAATTCTCTAATGGAGATCAACGCAACGATAAAACGCAGCATGGAAAGTCCATCCACAAAATGAACAGTCGATCTCGCAGATCGAAATTCCATATGCCATTTCTAATTTTTTGACACCTTTAATTCAAATTAATTGGCGCTCGGTTAAATACTACCCCAAAATAAAAGTCGAAGTATATCCAGCTGTAAGCGTCCAAGATGTAAGAGTTTGTGCAAAAAGGTAGTGGTGTTACGGTGAATATTCTTTATCGCTTTTAAGTCCGCGCTTGGCTACCAATTCACCTGATGGTAAGCAACGTAGTGGTCGAAGATGAAGCACGCAGTCCTAGAAGACACCTATTCATTCTGATCTTGAAAAGCTTTAGATTAGGAAACAGGAAAGCAGAAAGACTGTTCCATTCCCTGGAGGTACGAATCAGAAATGTTGAGTCAAACCGCTTCGTACGTATCGAAGGAAAATCGACAGTACAGGGGTGGTGGTGTGGCGTCTTAATACTTGTCTTGTAGTAAAAAGGGGATGGTGGGAACAAACAATAAGATTTTAATCAGCAGTCAAGGTACCGACTACTTGGTAGAGGCAACTCTACTGATGAAAACCGAATTAGTGTTAACCAAGTATCAAACACTTTTAGTTATACTAGCAATGACAGTGCAGTGTTGTCAACGTAATAAAATTAGTAAAAAGTGGATAGTTAGATTATTATTAGAGTTTGTGCAAAAGGAGAAGCGGCGTAGGTGAGGTCAGTCATTTATTTGCGAATTTTCAAAAGCCGTGTGCCATTGAATGGCACACGACTGACCTCACCTACGCCGCTTCTCCTTTTGCACAAACTCTAATAATAATCTAATTATCCACTTATAAATACCATAAAAAGGCGATATAAAACTTACGCGATAACATGAAAAGTATTAAAACAGTTAAGAGGAAAAGGCTTCTCTCTAACTGTGGTTTTACCACAAAATAAACTGACTACCGAAGACCGTTAGGTATTAAACGCAAAACCTTTTGAGTCTAGCTAGACAAACAACTTTTGTACTACGGCTTTTGAAAATTCGCAGATTAATTCGCTTCTCCACAGGTACATTTTGCTGCACATTGACGAACTTTTTGTGTGAAAAAGCTGAATTTCTCTTCGTGATTTTCCAAAAGTCCTAGAACAAAAGTTGTTTGCCTAGATGTATTAGACCAGCCCTTAAAAGGTTTTGCGTTTAATACCTATGACCATGTATGTCTTAAAATTAAATCAAGGTTAACCTCTGCTAGAGAGTAGTAGTAAATTATGATGATGAAGCAAGTTAATCGAACTCAAGTTGATGGCAGTCGCAAGTCATCGCGCTTTGGCGGGAAATGAATAAATTGAGGTAGTAAAATGTGTAGGTACCTTCTTGATGTTACATGAGATATTTTTTTAACACCCACGAGTATAACTTGTTGCTGCAAAATTCAGACTTTTAAACATACAAAAAGTTTAAAAAAAAAGAAAATGATTCTCGACGTAATCTTTACACGGTTGAAGTCGGTTGTGCCATTTTTGGCAAAAAAAAAAATACTTACGCCTTCGAGCAAATATCTATAGAGTCACAATCGTGCAAAAAAAGTGACCGAGGCAAAACTCTGCCCAAACTATGTGTAGGCAGGCTTTTTAGTTAGTCGTAAGGCGATTGCAAGCCGACTACAACGCCGCGCGATGCCAAAGTGCTCGGTTACAAGTACTAATTAGGTGACATAACGTCGAAATTCGAGAAAATGGGTCATTGTGAATTATTTAATGTAAATATCTAAGTCGGTATGTATGACGGCGGTCGGACGTTTTTTACTACTTTCATTTAGGGACTGTGGCTCTGTAGATATTTTCGAAGCCTTACGCCAATGCTTTATTTGGGTCTTAGAAATTCAATGTGTATGTACTCCAACACGCAAATGTGTGAGTGAGACAGCTGTGGCTAGATCTAAGTGTTAAGCTTTGTGTAAAAATCGTCTTCTGTATTTCTTTGTTTTGAGTCTCTACAAAAGTTGGGTCGCGAAGCACGGATCCATGTTTCCATTCATAAAACCAACCGGCTTGAATGAAATCCAGTTAGCGAGCGGATTTATACACAACACTAGGCTAGAGTTTAAATTAATTTCAATTATGTAACTCACTTATTTTTTCAACTTAGGCCAAGGTTCAAATTTCTAGTGGATACTGATTTAAACAACTGTTGGTCGGGTCACCAATCACATCGGTGTCACCTATTGTTAGTGCCTCTCTACACTGACCTATTTAGATAGCGTTAAATGAATGAATCAAGGACCTAACTACGGGCTTTGCGCGTTTTATTTCATAATTGTTCCTACAGCAGGTTTGGTGGCTCACACACGGAGCTGCCTAGCACTGGGTGGTAGTCCGTGGAAAGGATACGACAATTTTTGACTCTATATAACTCACGGTACGACCCAGTGCGCAGTAACGGGTCATCGATCGCCGCCGCGCCGCTCATACAACTCGCTTGTAAACAAAACCGCGAATACAAAGAACTCATTCAAACTTACACGGTCCTTCACAACTTTAGGGACAAAATAATACAATGAAGTGGCAGGTTTTCCTAATCTATTTTTATTTTTAACATTATAATTTCAGTCATATCAACGTCAACGGTTCTGATCTGTTTGCTGAACGATATAATCTGAATATTCAAAGTTCTAGTGAATTGGAATTTAGTATATTCTAAGTCTGCGTGCATCTTGAACTGCATTAGTATTTATGTGATGAACATAGGTATTTGCTCTGTGTCTGGGTGTAATTTAGGTATTATCTATATAATATGTGTATGTAGTATATCAGTCTCTGGCAGCCATATCACAAGCTTTGCTTAGTTTGGGGTCAGAGACAGTGTGTAAGATGTCCTCTAATATTTATTTATTTATTATTTATTTATTTATTAATAGTGCTAACCTGCCATGGGCGACTATAATATGGCCAAGCGAAAACTTAAGCGAAAATAAAAATAAAAACCAAATGACAGACATCGCCACAGGCAATATTAATTAAAGTAAGGGACAATTTGTCGAAATTGAGTTTTATATACAGTTCGATTATAAATCTTTCGCTCTATCCAACTGTATATTTAGATTAATATTCGGCCAAGTACGAGTCGAACTCGTGCACGAAGGGTTCCGTGCTGTATGGGCGCCCCTCTTAAATATTTACTTTATTTTGTTTTAAATAATTAATTATTAAAATAAAATAAATAATATGCAATTAAATAGTATGTGAATATTTCAAGCATCTACCTGTCACCATTATTGATATCGATCGAAAATAGGCTAAAAAAACAGGTATGTTGTATGGGGTTATATGTTGTATGTACCCTTAGATATTTATCTTGTTCTGTTTTTTTTTTGTGTTTTTTCATCTTAGTAAAAGGGTTCCATTTTTACCCTTAGGATACGGAACCCCAAAAAATTATAGAGCTTTTCAAAAATATTAGATCGTTTTTTGGCTCTCCTGATAAAGATGTGATTTGTCACTTACAGTAATTCATAGTTCCAGTGACGATAAGCTTTTATTTTAAGAAAATAAAAAAAGCTTTTTTTTACTTACAATGGATGTACGTAATGCGAGGTATGTAAATTCGGGTGGAATTTTTATTTTTACATTATTGTTTAAAATTTTGCTTGTATTGTTTTGGTAATTATGCTTTTAACATTTGTACGCCACGATGGGCAAGAACATGCGATCTCTACACTATGAAAATCTACCATGTTTCTAACAAATACACAAATTTTAAACAAATTACACTACCATGTTTCTAACAAATAAAGTATCTTGAATCTTAAATTTGACCAACTTCCCGATTTCCGATTGAGCTGAAATTTTGCACGCAAATGTAGGCATATCGCGGAACAATGCCATAATATGGTACCATGGAACTGATCTGATGACGGAGTCGGAAAATAGCCTTAGGAACTCCTGTACAATACAAGATAGACCCATCGAGTTTTGACTCGTTTTACTTGTCTTGGCTAGCACTCTGCCGCTACATGATATCCAAGATAAAGCTTGTACTTTTAAAATGTTGTATTTTTATGCATATTTTTCTTTTTTTTTTCTTACAGATTGTCAGTAATTATCTGATTGGGTTTTTTTTTTTTAATTCTGAATAGGTTTGCGTTTCACCACATACTGCTTGATGTTGAACAGATAAGCGGTATAGGTTGTAGCGCGCTTACCTAGAAGATACCTATTTACTCGGGATTTGAAGACGCCCACGTTGTACTTTGTAGATAGGCATTGTAAGCGGTTTGCATCTAGCTCTTCTAGATGCAAACCGCTTACGATCTAGACCTTCAAATCATGTGAGTGAACGTTCTACGCTGCGCTTGCCAGTACTTGGCTTCATTTCGAGAACATACCTCGTCACCGGTTATTACGTATCGGTAATGACGTAACTGCTCGAGATGTTTTGACATTTTCCAAGGATCAGAATTCTTTTGATCTTAGTGGAATTGTCGCGAAGTGTTAATTTTTTTCGTTTCTGTTATAAATCGTTAATTTAACTTTTCCTTATTTATGGCTTTTACTTTACACGTGGAAGTGAAGTAATATTTTCCTCTTACAAGTTTTTACTACTATTCTTTCCGGAATTTCATTTTAGTGGGTGAAGAAAATCTCGTGTTTTTTTGAAATAATTAAGGTGGCAATGCTGCCAGCATGCAGGGCACGCTGCCAACTGGCAGTGGGCTTGAACATTTGGATTATCTTTAGACCTTCAAGGGTCTCCACATGATCCAATTGCTTGTTATGTATTAATATAATATATATATTTATAACTTGTTTGAAATTTTTCGTCGAGATTCGTTTAAAAATGTGATCTGTAGAGGAGAATCAGCTGCAACATCCGAACAGAAGAAAGCAAAATCATCGAGTTAAAAAAGAGTAATTTGTATTTACCGCGATTCAGTCACTTAAAACCGAGAAAATTAGTTACAAAATAGTAGGTACCTACTTCAAATCAAATGTCGGCCTTTGCGATCGTGGGAGCAAAATACAGATCTCAGCTTCCGACTATTTATCTACAAACCTGAGGCTTAAAGTAACTTTATTTTAAACCTAGTTTTGCTTTAGTTGAATGAGCAAATAATCACGAAACATGGTATTAGTTTTAGGAGTATTTTAGTTTTGCACTATAATACTCTTAAAACTAATACGGTCCCGGTTGCTTTCACCATTTAGCCATGTCAGAGGCCTTCAGGCGGCCTAAAAACTCTGACACCAGCGCTAGCCACCCGGCCTGTACGAACTTACTTGCCTACTTATAGTTTTACTTGCTCTAAATTTAATATTTTGTTTCTGAGTTGTGTATTTTTAACCCTCTATCCATCTGTTCTCCATCCAGCACAAGCCTGCGGTCTTGATGTGGTCATCCGTCAATCTTGTGGGTGGGCGTCCTTCGCTGCGCTTGTCAGTACGTGGTCTCCCCTCGAAAACTTTTCGACTCCATCGGTCATCAGTCTTGCGTGCTATGTTTATTTTTATTATAGGTTTGCGTTTGACTACTATGTTCCCTGCCTACTGCCATTTTAACTTGCCAATCTGCCAATATTTTTAGCCGCCGACGAAAATAGGGTGTTATAAAGTTGACGTATACGTGTACGTGTACGTGTTCATACACTGGAGGAGGAACTCGAGCCAAATTTTTGTAACGTGTGAGTAATTTCTAACGCTCGCAAAAGATCGAAATCGGATGATATGCTCTTCCGTCCATGCAAGACCTAATTAGAATACATTAGGTTTAATTCTTACTAGCTGTGCCCCGCGATGTTACCCGCGTTAGCCCGAGATAAATAATTGGCCAAGTGCGAGTTGGACTCGCACACGAAGGGTTCCGTATCCTATGGGAACCCCCTTAGCCCCATTTCAAGCGTCTACCTGTTGCCGCTATTACTATGGAGCAATATCGGCAAAAAAAAGGATGTTGTATGGGATCCCCCCTTAAATATTTATTTTATTCGGTTTTTAGTATTTATTATAGTAGCTATCACGGTTCATGAGATATAGCCTGGTGGAAGACAGACAGACAAATGGACAGACGTAGGTAGAGCGGAATCTTAGCAATAGGGTCCCGTTTTTACCCTTTGGGCACGGAACCCTAAAACGTAGCTTATGTGTTAATCCAAAGTCTAAGCTACATTCATACCGAATTCCATCCAAATCGGTTCAGGCGTTTGTGCGTGAAAGAGTAACAAACATCCATACATACTCACAAACTTTCGCGTTTTTAACCCATACGGGTTATGCCCAAGAGACCCAAGAGTGAAAATTTGCTACTTAAAATCCATAAATGATAGAGATATTACTTAGATTTTATTTTGATTATGCTCGTTTTAGTGCTCTTGGGCATAAATGGATTAATATTAGCAAGATTAACTAATGTATTTAGGTTGTTTTAACCGTTTAGCCATATCAGAGGCATTCAGACGGCTTAAAAACTCTGACACCAGGGCTAGCCACCCGGTCTAAACGAACTTAAGTACTTAGGTACTTATTAAAATACATGACCAAATAGGTATCCAAAAATTATCACATAACGTTTTAAGTTCGAGTTTTTATGAATTACGTAAGTACCTACCCGACCAAATTAAATAACTTTTCCCCAACTCTAATATTTCCATTCACTGAATTCGTGGATCGCTGATCTAGAACAGAGATTCTTTCATTCGTTCACGAACGAATGAAATCAGCTTACGTTCATTCATTCAGTATTAAAAATGGTTTCACGTTAATCTGATTATATCTTTGTGTCAATGAAAAATTATTCATGCCTGAAGCTGAATGGCGAATCTAATTTTGGGATATTATAAGAGTTTTAGTGAGATTTTTTGTAGTATCTATTAAGTTATTAAATTATTTGAAACTAGCTTATACCCACGCTACTTATCCCATAAGAACATTTGATTTTTGGACGATAAACAAATTAAGAAATAATAAAAAGAAAATTTCCCTTTTCGTAGCTGGTTATGAAAAACAGTTATGAAACACACACTTCCACCGCTTCCTTTTTAGGGTAACGTACCCAAAGGGAAAAACGGGACCCTATTACTAAGACTTCGATGTCCGTCTGTCTATCTGTCTGTCACCGGCTGTATCTCATGAACCATGATAGTTAGGCAGCTGAAATTTTCACAGATGATGTATTTCTGCTGCTATAACAACAAATACTAAAAAGAGAATAAATAAATATTTAAGGGGGGCTCCCATACAACAAACCTGATTTTTTAGACGTTTTTCGCTCTATATTAATAACTAGCTTAAAACCCGCGGCTTCGCCCGCGTTGTCTTAGTAGACAGGTACTGGCTTATGAAAATTGCCCGTGGTTTGACCCACGTTTGTCTTAGTACTTGCTTAAAATTATAAAAGGCTGCCGGTTGGCTTGCGTTGTCTTGGCACTTCCTTAAAATAATAATAGGTCGTGGTTTAGCAAAGCATTATCGTATAACGTATTACTTGCAAGGATAATGCCTATGGTTTGGCCTGAATTGTCATAGTATTTGGCTAAAATGAAAATAGGTCGCGGTTTGGCCTGCGTATTCTTAGTACTCGCTTAAGATGGTAATTTATAGCACGCAGCTTAGCCTGCGTTGTCTTAATACTTCCTCAAAATTGTAATAGCCTACCGTTTGGCACGCGTTGTCGTATTACTTGCAATGATAATAGCCCACGGTCTGGCCGCTTTGTTCGAGTAACTGCTTAAAATGATAATAAGCCACAGTTTGACCCGCATTGTCTTGGCACTTGCTTAAAATAATAATAAGTCGTGGTTTCGCCTGCATTGTCGCATAACGTATTACTTGAAAAGATAATGCTTAGTAGGCATTATCTTTTCGAGTAATAGGCATTGCCTACGGTTTGGCCTTAATTGTCCCAGTGTTTAGCTAGAATGATAATAGGTCGCGGTTTGGCCTGCGCATTCTTAGTACTTGCTTAATATGGTAATTTATAGTACGTAGCTTGGCTCGCGTTGTCTAAGTACTTGCTTAAAATTACAATAGCCTGCCGTATGGCTTGCGTTGTCGTATTGCTTGCAATGATAATAGCCCATGGTCTGGCCCGCGTCGTTATAGTATTTGCTTAAAATGATAATGGCGCGCGGTTTGGTCCGCATTTTCTTAGTACTTACTTTAAATGGTAATTTCCCACAGTTTGGCCCGCGTTGTCTTAGTACTTTTTTTGCTTAAAATAATAGCTCTTGGTTTAGCCCACGTTGTCGTATTACTTGCAAGGATAATAATTAGCCCACGGATTGGCCTGCTTTGTCTCAGTATTTGCTTAAATTTACTTGTATCTAAAGCTTATTATGGAGTACGACAATTTTTAGATGATAAATTGCAAAATATTCGAATTAAATCGAATAATAATGATTGTATAATTTTTTCAGGTTCTAATGATTATTTTATGGCCATATTGGACCTAACTGATAATTCAATATTTTTGTGATTAGTAGTAAGATCTCAATGTAACACAGTTCAACAATAAATGTTCTTTGACTTTAATAGCCCACGGTTTGGACCGCGTTATTTTATAACTTGTCATAAAATAAATACTTGATAAAGTTATATTTTAATATACCTACTGATTTTTTTTATAGCGAGAAAAGAATATTTTTCGATTTATGATGAGATATATGACGATCATGAGTTGAGCCATGTAGTTTCCCACTCGTATACCAAATTTTATCCAACTCCATTCGCACGTCATGGTCGGCCAAGTGCGAGTTGGACTCGCGCACGCAGGGTTCCGTACCGTATGAGAGCCCATTCCTCTTGCCGTTATTAATAGCGAGCAAAAAAATCCTAAAAATCACGTTTGTTGCATGTTTTTTTTTTTATTCTTTTATTATTTATCCAGGGTTTTATGACATGACACCCTTGTACACTTAACAATTATTTTTTAAATTAACAGTTGATTGCGTTCTGCAAGAGCTGCACGGTATGCGTCGTACAACCCTCTGGCATCCTTTGAATCAGGTTTAGATAGCACGCTATTACATCCTCCCACTTGCCAGATAACATGATTACTGTCAAAAAGTTGACGACGCAGTCCTTGGTTCCAGGAACATTCCATTAAAACATGGTACACATCTTCAATCGAGCCACAGCGGTCACACGAGGGTGACTCCACTTTTCCCATCATATACGCAAACATGTCCCTTATATATTTATTTTATTCCATTTTTAGTATTTTTTGTTATAGCGACAATAGAAATACATCATTTGTGAATATTTCAGCTGCCCAACTATTACGGTACCTACGGTGACAGACAGACCGACGGACATCGAAGTCTTAGTAATAGAGTCCCGTTTTTACCCTTTGGGTACGGAACCCTAAAAAAGGCCAGTACAGGTATTCATCATGTTTCATTGAGTCATTAGAAATTTAATTTCGATTATTCTGAACCCAATGAAAATCTCGCCCATAACCGTTTACGCGGTCAAAAGTGATCGAGACACTTGTAGGACTTTCAGACATTCTCTGACTAAGTACAGACGAAAAAGTAGCACACAAGAAGGTACATTTTATTTGAAAAATACATAGCGCACCTACATCTAGACGACAGGCATGTTCTAGGATTCCATTATACTCATCATTTGACTAACTTTTACTATGGTACCAACCCAGAAATCACGTAAATAAAATTAGCTGTTCAACACAAAAAATTCATCGACCCGCGACAATATGTAAAGAATAGGTAATTTTCGCTTTATCAGGGTAGTTCCCATAGTAAAGTAAGTAGTTATTGATCCGTATGTACCCTAAGTTCAAGTCTATTGGCTCACAAAATAAAATCGTTCATAAACTATTAGGGGCCCATTTTGCCCCCATTGAAGGATCTAAATTATCTCAAATTAATTCTAGATATTTCACTACGTTTAAAAAAAAAACGCGATCAAGTTATTTTTCACGCTTATATAGGATGTTTGGTCTAGCGTTAGACAAGGAATCCGGGACTTTTCCCAGGACGTTAATAGTCATATATTAGTTAAAAGGGTGAGCTATTTTCAAACAATATTGCATCGGTTTTCGAACAGTCTTTTAGTACTTTTTTAGGAAATTGATATCCTGAAGGACCCACTGAAATTTTCCGGGATAGCAGTACCCCAAGTGGTAATTTGTGTTATTGTCTAGCGTCGTACCAAATTTCGTTTGAATTCATTTACCCCTTTTATCTTAGCTTTATAATTTATTATTTTGGCTATTGCTAAGAAACCCAATAGATTTTCCGGGATAAAATAGTTACTGTATTGAAACATGTTGTGTGCTTTCTACATACCTACCAGATTTCATTTATAACCGTTCAGCTCGTCTGATGTAATTATTGATGCTTTTTTCACCAACTTTGGGAACTTATCAGACCCGTTAGATAAGGAAAATTCGGAAAAACAGGAAGAAACGTAACTTTTATTTTATTTGTAAAGCATATATACAAAGTTTTAAGTCAATCGGTAAAGGTAAAAAAAAATTTAATGCAAACAAAAAGGGCCCGTTTTACCCCGTTAGAGGTCGATTTTTCGAAATTTTCGTCCTTTGTGCTTCATTACGTTGTACATTGTACCTATGTTCGAAATTTCAAGTCTCTATCTTTAGTGGATTGGGTTGTAGCCTAAACTGATTAATTTTGGCTATCCCTAAGGATCCCCATAGAATTTCCGGGATAATAATAGTTCATGTGTTGAAACATGTTGTGTGCTTCCTCCATACCAGATTTCATCCCTAACCGTTCAGCTCGTTGGATGTAATAGACGCTTTTTTCACCAACTTTGGGACCCAATTTGACCCCTTAGATAAGGAATATTCGGAAAAACAGGAACAGACGTAACTTTTATTTTGTTTGAGTAGCATGTATACAAAGTTTCAAATCAATCGGTAAAGGGAATAAAAAGTTACATACAAACGAAAAGGGCCCGTTTTACCCCTTTAGAGGTCGATTTTTCAAAATTCCGTTCTTAGTGCTCCATTACGTGGTCCAATGTATCTTTGTTCCAAATTTCATGTTCGTATCTTTAGCGGTTTGGGCTGTAGGCTGTCTGTCAGTCAGTCACTCAGCGAAGCCTTTTATATAATAGATGGTAACAGGTAGATGCTTGAAATTTTCACAGAATATTTAGTTTTATATTCACTCCAATAATAAATAATAAAATTAAAATAAAATAAATATTTAAGGGGGGCTCCTATACAGTACGGAACCCTCCGAGCGCGAGTCGGACTCGTGCTTGGCCGATTATTAGTACTTAAGAGAGTAGCTGAGCGCCAAGGAATTTGAGAAGTAGGTATTTGAACTAAACTGTTGCTGTCGCGATGCCCCCAAGACAGGGAGCTTCTATGTGTGGTGTGATGCAATTGTATTTGTGTGTGTGTGCTGCGCACTATCTCCGCCCGCGCCCTTCCCGCGCCCGCCCGCGCTCTACGCTCAGGCTGCCGGCTGATTTATTCTTTTGAATTGTAGCAAAATATGGTAGGTACATAAGCTCCGGTTTCTTGGGATAGCGCATGGCAAACGAAAACATTTATACTGAATATTTTTTATCGAATTAGAAAGCTACATTATTTTTTACACATAGAGGCGAAGTATATTGATTTTAATTTTCATTCGAATAATATTTTTTGAAAAAACCTTTATATATAGCCAACTTTACACAATTGACCTCAAGCCAAAAGCTGCGAACAAAAATAGCTATTTAACTAATCGATTTCTGTAGGCGCTGCAATATACGTACTGAAAATTCTACCAAATACCTAACTTAAGATATCCCAAATAACTTTTTTTAAGGAAAACACGCACATAATTCTTCAACAGACAATAAATAAAGTTTAAATAGCTTTTATTTAAATTAAATAGTCCAAAAAGAAGAATCTAAACTTTAAAATGAATTCAACCTATAAATTTTGAATATTACACAATTTTTGGGGTAAAAAATCTTTCAAGAGATTTAGGTACGTAATAAATAACAGATAGCTTCAATATCTTCTTCGAAATTGCGTTGCATGGTTTGACCCAAAAAAATATATTATTTACAAACATACATTGCAAGTTAAACAAAAACTTGTAAAATAAACTTGAGAATTGGCTCAGAAAAATCGAATATGTGAAGTAATCAGAACATACACAAATTGCAAATCCCTTTCTTTTTGTAGGTCAGTCATAATGAAAGGTTTCTCAATTCATCATCATCATTTCTGTCACGTGACGTCTACTGGTGGATACACGATACCTCTTTACAAGGTCTTGTTTTACAAAGTGAAGGAAGTTTCAGAGGTGTACCTACCTACACGTTCGTTATTATGAACAAAGTTTACTATGTTTACTATATTTTGTTACAAATTCATATTTGTTAATTTATTAACTATGCAATTTTTGTCATTTTAAGTTTTGATATTGCAGCATTGTTCAGATTTATATTAAATGATTATCATTTTGTTTTTACGATTTAATATTTAATAATTTATTTAAATATACAATTTAATTAATTTAACTACAGCTATTTTAAGTTATTGTAATTTTAAGATAATTATGCTTTGCTTTAGCTAAGCTGAAATTTTAAGGATATTATAATTATAACTACAATTGTAATTGGTTTGGACTGACTTGTATCTTGTATTTTGATACCAATAAAATAATATGAATATATGAATATGGGTCCAGCTGCGGATTTCGTGAACTAAAAATCAGCTGTTCCATACAAAACTGCAACTTGGACTCGACAAAAGGTATGACACGATTGGTTTTTTTCTCGAATTTCGGTTTGGCCACATATATTAAAAGTTGTTCATAATAATAGTCCGAATCACCTCCTTTCGGCTTAGTACACCAGTTCTGGATAACCCTGTATAGCTGGACATATAAAACTTCTTGCCTTTTATATTGTAACTATTCCCGTATTTTCATTGCGCGATTAGTCCCGTAGTATAAAAATAATTAAGAATTCAATTAAACAGATGCAATGCTTACTGTTTGGAGAACTGCTTGTCATACTTAGATTCTACTTTGAATAAGTTTAAAAAAGTTGAAACTATTAGCAAATTAAAGCAGCAGTGCGTAGCACACACCATATAAATACAGGATAGAACATCCACAAATTACTACACACTTTTCAGCAAAACTCAGCGGATAGGCAAGTTAAAATGACAAAGGGCAAGGCACATAGTTCAATGAACGGATAGCCAATGGGGCTGTTTTCTCGAATGAATCTCACGTATAATCCGCGCCACACAAGTCAGCGGATGGAAAGTTAGGCGCAGAACGCTGCGCAATAGGCAAAATATAGGTATGCGCAGGAGCCAGAGAGACAAGACGCCGCACGGGCACAACCGCCCGCCAACCTCATGCCTCCCGCGCGCACGCCCGTGCTTACCACTACGTCGCGCGGCGTCGGCATTGTGCGCACATGCGCAATAATTAGCAAATTACGGCGAAGTGTCATCTGCGTCTTACATCTCATCCGCCGACTTGTGTGGCGCTACCTATACTGGCAAGCACAGCATAGAACTTATTTATTTTATTAGATACAGATTTGTTTATTTTGTTGTATTTGTAATGTGACTGATAATGTGTTTTTTTAATTATTTGATGTTGTGTCTTTGATAATTTAATAGAACGTTTTTCGCTTAGGTAAGTGGACTAAGGATAATTATATTTATACGTTACAGTTATTACACGATTTTAGAGAGCACGTGATTTTCCTGATTAGAACTATTATTTCGCTTTAGGCGCAGAATTCTAATAATGGCACATAGTTTTAAGAAAGTTCAATTTTACGAATGCCCAATTCTATAAATGCCCAATTCTCACAATGTTCACTTCTAAGAATGCTCAATTCTCAAAATGGCAAAATAATTTCAAATGGAAAAAATCGGCCAAGTACGAGTCAGACTCGCGCACGGAGTGTTCCGTACTGTATGGGAGCCCCCCCCCTTAAATATTTATTTTATTTTAATTTTACTATTGAAGGGAATATAAAACTAAATGTTCTGTAAAAATTTCAAGCAACCTGGTACCGTTATTAATATAGAGCGAAAAACGTCTAAAAGTTCAGGTTTGTTGTATGGGAGCCCCCCTTAAATATTTATTTAATTTTGTTTTTAGTATTTGTTGTTATAGCGGCAACCGAATCATATCATCTGTGAAAATTTCAGCTGCCTAGCTATCATGGTTCATGAGATACAGCCCGGTGACAGAGAGACGGACAGACGGACATCGAAGTCTTAGTAATAGAGTCCCGTTTTTCCCTTTGGGTACGGAACCCTAAAAACACATTTTCATTTTAAAAAAACACCGGTAATGAAAGCACAACCTGTTTAGGGCAAAGGTAATAGGTTTGAAAAGAACAATTAACTCCGCATTGGCGATAAAAAACCAGCTGTTCCATTCACTTTGTCCATCATCAACGGACTTTTTTCATGGTATAGTTGATATTTCTCGCGGATTCGGCTCTGGTCGGTCCCATAGTAAAAGTTATAATGTCCTTAACTCGCAAACGGAGGTTGTTTTAGGTACCGGTAAGCCCTTACATGTATCTAAATTGTATTTTTAGGGTTCCGTACCTCAAAAGGAAAAAACGGAACCCTTATAGGATCACTTTGTTGTCCGTCTGTCCGTCCGTCCGTCTGTCAAGACCCTTTTTCTCAGGAACGCGTGGAGGTATGAAGCTGAAATTTATATCAATTACTCAGGTCTACTGTCCCTTGAAGCTGTGAAAAAATCAAACTTCAAAGCCAACGCAATCAAAAGATACAGCAATTTAAGCTGCATATTTTGAAACTCGCAAGTACTCGCAAGGGAATCAAAACCTAAAGGGTACTTCCAGTCGACCTAGAATCTTGAAATTTGGCATGAAGCAACGTTTTATAGCACACATAAAGGAAAAATTCCGAAAACCTTAAATTTTTAGTTACATTACAAAATATATATTTTTTAATAAATATAAACTTATTACTTTTTTTGTCGTAATGAACGAACTTTGTAAACCTTGCAGGTTTGTACGGAACCCTCGGTGCGCGATTCCGACTCGCACTTGGCCGTTTTTTTTTTTTTAGAAAATTCCTAATCAAAATTATGTTGCCACTTTGAGAATTGGGCATTCATAGAATTATGCTTTCGTAGAATTGAGCATTACTTGGGCATTATGAGAATTGGTTATTCTGCGCCTAACTCATTTAGATGTCTGCGGATACAGCACGATATTCTGTATAATCGCTGCAATATGTCGCAGCAACTAAACGCCTATATTCCAAATATAAAATCTTTTCTTCAAAAGTAACAAACATACAACGGTCAAATCACAGGATTTGAAAAAATAACTAATATTTTTAATAAACATCGATATCGATGGACATCACTAGAGCATCGACAAAAATATTGACTATTACTACATCCCTAGTGCTTGTGTACGTATAGGTTTGAACCTCCCTCACCTCGACCCTACCCCCGCATCGTGCGATAGGGACAATTGCAGCTCAGAGCGATTTATACCTACAAAAAACATGGCGAGACAACGTTTCGTATTACGCTGTTTTCTTCTTCGAAAACTAGATCTATCAAGTATTTTTTTATTTCAAAATTTAAAAAAAATATGTGTTCATGATTCTATCATTTTATATTTTGTTAGATATTATTTAGTCTCTTCTGGTAGGTCTCTAAAGACGTCGGTAATAATGGTGATTTTTTTTGTGATTTTGAAGGGTCATATTTTGCCTGATAATTAACTTATCAAGAAATAGAAAAGACAGAGTAGTCTAAACAGTTAAATTTAATTTTATGACAAAAAATTGAAGCTCTATAAGTATTTTCCAGGAAGAAAACAGCGTAATACGTTTGTATGGAAAATTACAGACCACCGGGGCTCTTAATTAGTTATCAAACAGCGAAGAAAATTTCCTGATTCGTTTCTAGTTATGAATAGCAGATATGTACTAAAAAGTAGCATATGTCGTAGTTGCTGAGCGAGACGCAAAGTACTCGGAAAGGAGCAGTGTTTTGGTCATCGTTAAGCAAATATGGTAATAATGCTGTGGACTCAATGTAAGTAAGTATAATATAACTTGCCATCCAGCTCCACTACGCTTTGATGGATTCTGGGTTCCAGTAATCTAACAAAAGTTGTCTATTTCTAATCCCAACAACTTGCTGAATTCAAGCCAGTTTAGTCCATTGGAGGTTTTAGCACATAGTAAATAATAATAGTACAGAAGCTAGTTGCGCCCCGCGGTGTAACCCGCGTTCGCCCATGATAAAAAGATTTTTTTCTAAAATAAACGTAGCCTAAGTTACTCCTTATTACATCAGCTACCTGCCAATAAAAGTCCCGTCAAAATCGGTCCAGCCATTTCAGAAATTAGCCGGAACAAACAGACAGACAGACAGAAATTGTAAAAAATGCATTAGGTGTATGTACCGTATATATATTCATATACATGTAGTAAAAAACGGTTATTTCAATATTACAAACAGACACTCCTATGTATGAGTATGTATGTCATTTAGAGATATCTCTGGATAGATCAATTCTTTATTGTCACACCAAAGCATAAACTAGGAAAACAAGTTTAGTGGAACTTATAGCTAGTGTTACAACCGGCGGCCTTATCACTAAAAAGCAATTTCTTCCAGGCAACCGTTACTTGGAAAGGATTATTAAAAAAGGTTTAGACGATGGGGTGTGCATAAATGTGTTAAATATAGTTACTTAAACAACAACCTTTCTAATCAATTCTAATAACCTATACAGAACATAAAATAAACTAATATACAGGGTTATTTCTAATCAATTAGCATCCTCTTAGGGGCTTATTCTGTAAATCAAAACTAACAACTTTTGTTCTACGACTTTTGTCAAAACTCAAAAAAAATAATTGATTTTCCATGGAAAAACATCGTTCACCCGCGACAAAATGTATGGAACAGCTGATTTTTTTTTGAGTTTTGACAAAAGTTGCAGAACAAAAGTTGTTAGTTTTGATGTACAGAATAAGCCCCTAAAAAGATGCTAATTAGGTTTAAAGAATTTTATTTATCATTCAAGACATTTCTATCGCTTACATGATAAAAATAATTATAACATTTTGAAATTTCGTCGTCACACTTCACATAGGTAGGTTCAAATATATCTACACAATCAATTATCCGTAAGAAACCAATAAATATCACAAAATTAAGCTAAATAACCCCACCCTAAAAAACCAAACACCTACTCGACTTTAAAAACAAAATAGGCACATAAACTATTTTGATTTATGATAAGTAGGTAGGTACAACCTACCGACTTTCTACAACTGGAATCAAGTTAAGGTTTCAATTTGTTTATCAAGGTAGGTTCAACCTATTTGACTCACTTCAAACATTTATTGAATTTCATTTTTTTTTTTGGAATAATTTTATTTTATTTTACAATTGATTAGAAATAACCCTGTATATCATAATAATTCAACTATATCGGAAAATAATAAATAAATGTGACTCTTAAATAGCTTATAGTGACAACAAAAAAAGCTTAAATAAATAATTAATGGAATAGTAATATTGATAGTGTATGTGTACCATTATAAGGTGATTCAAATAGAGACTCGGTGACGCAATAACTGCTATTCGATTCGCAAAATCGCCCACCGATTAAAGTAATCTCACATACTTATACTTTCTCTTCATGATACGTAATTCTGTCTCTGTGTACCAATATTATGCAATATCGGTACCCCGACACAACGTAGGTACATCGCTCGCCCGAACGTACTCGTATCTAAACTGCGGAGTCATAAGTTGGTTCAAGTAAAAATCATTATAAAGTGGGTAGTGGGCAAAATTTACTAGGAATGAATTTATGGTGTAAGGCCTTCGAGCAAATATCCATAGAGTCACAGTCGTGCAAAAAAAGTGTCCGTGTCAAAACCTAGACCAAGCTACGTAGTGGGCAGACTTTTTAGTTAGTCGTAAGGTGATTGCAAGCCGACTACAACGCCGCGCGATGCCAAAGTGCTCGGTTCCAAGCACTAATTAGGTGACGTAACGTCGACATTTAAGAAAATGGGTCATGGTGAATTATTTAATATATACAGGGTTATTTCTATTCGATTAGCGTTCTGTACATCAAAACTAACAATTTTTGTTCTGCGATTTTAGTCAAAACTCAAAAATTTTATTGGTTTTTCCATAGAAAATTATCGTTCACCCGCGACAAAATTTATGGAACAGCTGTTTTTTTTTTTTTGAGTTCTGACAAAAGTCGCAGAACAAAAGTTGTTAGTTTTGATTACAGGATAAGCCCCTAAGAGGATGCTAATTGATTAGAAATAACCCTGTATATCTAAGTAGGTAAGTATGACAGCACACGGACATTTTTTTACTATTTTCACTTAGGGATTGTGGCTCTGTAAATACTTGCTCGAATTGTAAGCCATATTATGTGTATCTTATAAATGAAATATAATGTCTTTGATCTTTCGTACAAGAATTCTGTGAATTTCTTGCAAAGACTTTTGATACCCATTTGAAAAAGTCAGCTACAAAATCGTTATTAAAGTAGGAGGGATTACTCTACATGGAAAAGATGTAGGTAGGTCTAAGCTCTTTAAAGTTACAATAGCACCACCTTTACCGCAGATTGCAATAAACGAGCCACAATCGAGATTTTTCAGCAGAACAAAATGCATTGTTCACAAATTTTTAGTTCCCATATTTTACCAACTCTACCTAAATGTTAGTCGGTTCGAAATTTGCAATTTCGGACTTTATTTCTGTTAGATAGGTTTGGTTTTACTTGATTTTGAGAAAACCTGGATTCGTTGAGTTTGTGAAATAAAACTGTACTGTACTAGATTTAGTTTTACTCTGAACATTATTCTGTGGCTTTACTGAGAATACTTAAGGAATATTACCAAGTATTTTGCGGTAGAAATCCTAGTATTTATTTGTTTTATATACCTACCGACTCTTTTATTGGAAGTGAGTTTTTAGTATTTTTGGAAAAATTATGGTTTGCACGATATTTTCCATTTTTGTAACAAATGTAATAATCTTCTTTCGTGGGCGGGGCTTTGTTTAGCAGTGGACTATTAAAAGACTGGTACTAGTGCAGTGTTATAAATACATTTTTTTATAGAATTATCTAAGGTTATTCATCAGTGAGAGGGGTAGGCTATCTTGGTATGGGCATAGGTACCTATAATGAGAAGGGAGGATAGTCGTGTTACAAAAGAAGTTCTTAAAATGATGGTCAGCGGCAAAAGCGGGAGGGGAAGACCAAAAAAAGTGTGGATGAATTGTGTAAGATGACATGTGAGAGAAAGGAGTTGATGATGAGGCGACGTATGATAGAATGCAGTGGCGAAAGGAAACGTGCAGTGCCGATTCTACCTAGTGGGATAAGGGCATGATGATGATGATGATCTGAGGTCACAAGCAATGATGATGTCGCTTATTTTCATTTTGTCAATTATTCAATTTTGATTAAACCACTTATTTCGACAGCTACAAGGGAATCAAAACTTGACCTTGAACTATAAAATTTGAGTATAATAATCGGCCAAGTGCGAGTCCGTCTTGCGTACGAAGAGTTCCGTACCGTTTGGAAGTCCTCCTTCAAATATTTTATTTTAATATAAATAGTTAAGTATTTATTTCTGAAGGGAATATTTATCTCATTATTCTATGAATGTTTCAAGCATTTTCCTGTTGCCGTTATTAATATCGAGCAAAAAATCACGTTTCTTGTATGGCTCCCATACAAGAATATATTTTTAATCAATGTAATTAAATAATGATATTTTATGTAGTTTTTAGGGTTCCGTACCCAAAGGGTAAAAACGGGACCCTATTAACTACATAAAATATAATAATTTAATTATTTTTAGTATGAAAGGGAGGGCTCCCTTTTATATTATTTTTTTTTGTTTTTAGTATTTGTTGCTATAGTGGCAACTGTGAAATTTTCAACGTTTTATCTATAACAGTTCATGAGATACAGCCTAGTGACAGACAAACGGACAGATGGACATCGGAGTCTTAGTAATAGGGTCCCGTTTTTACCCTTTGGGTACGGAACCCTAAAAACTACATAAAATATAATTGTTTAATTATTTTTAGTAAAATATATTCTTAGAAGCATATTTCAACGGCCATAATGATAATATAGAAAGAAATTGGCTCCGTTCTAAATATCATAATAAAATTGCATATTTTGCGAGATTATATTGCGTTATCAAGTTTTTCACCGGAATCCATTGAAAGCAAATTATCTTTATATTACTATCGTTTACATCTTTGATTATGCCAAAATCAACGAATCGGCTGTCTACATTATCAAGTATGGGTATTGTCTATCTAAAGCATAATATTCGATAATAAATTGCATTAATTTTCGTTTGGTACAAAGAAACGTTTTTCAGTAGGTATATTCCACATGATCTACGTTGAAGTATGTGAATATATTTATGTGGAGTCATGATTGTGCTAGTGTTGGTTTGTCTGTTGAGCGTGGTTAGTGCGCAGAGTGTGCAGGTGGTTACGGAAGAAGGGACTGTCGAGGGATATCAGGCCACTGAAGGTGATTACTATACTTTCCATGGAATACCATATGCAAGGCCCAGGGTCGGCTCTGATATGATCATGGTAAGTTAAAACTGAATTCCATTTCATTTTACAAATAAAAATATGTTTTATCATATCAGTTGAAGGGCCTGTAGGACATCCCCTACAGATTTCAAATAAAACCTGTTTGAAGAAGCTTACATCCAGCATGTTCTCATTCGCGTTTTTTGAGAACTTTGCGACCATATCGCCCATATTCCTTATACTACGAGACTCAAGGGGACGCACAACATAGCTAGATTTGAATACGAGGCTATCTGAAAATTCGGAAGTGGGTCGAAACCTGTTTTTTTTTTATATCCTGGGCCGGTGAAATTTCACTATAGCTTTTAATGAACAAATAACTTTATAGAATTTCTCTTTCTCTCTGGTCTTGTGAAGTAGTTATTAATTCAGTTACACATTTTAGCCATCCGGCCCACTGACAGCTCGCGAAGGCATTTTCCACGCAAACAAAACCGGCATCGAGTGCGCTCACCCCGGACCCGACGGCATGGTCGGAGTCCTAGACTGCCTGGTTCTCAATATCTTCACCAGCAACCTCACCGCCTCCAAACCAGTCCTCGCCTGGGTCAACGGCGAAGAGACCACGCCAGCCGTCTCCTCTCAATACTCCTACAAAAGGCTCCTTGATGAACAGTTACTTGTTGTCACTCTAAATTACAGACTTTCAGTGTTTGGATTTTTATGCTTACGAACCGGAAACCATCCCGGTAACGTTGGATTGAGAGACTTGATTTTGGGCTTAGAATGGATTCATAAAAACATTGCTGTATTCGGCGGAGATCCCAACAATGTGGTACTAGTAGGCCATGGTTCAGCAGCAGCCATGGTTGATATCGTCACTTTGACAGCAGAACCATCGCTTTATATCCCCAATCACCACAATTACTTGCATAAAGCGATCACACTTAGTGGATCGGTACTTGCACCTTGGGTAACGTCATATGATCCCGTAGGCGCAGCGTTAGCCCTGAATCGTGTTATAGGAGGATCTTTCTATCATAGAGACGAAATACCCCACATGCTGGCTTTAAGGTCGCTAGATGAACTAAATGATGCTCTAAATAAGTTTAAATACACAAATAACACTCCGATGTTTGCTGCGTGTATAGAAAATACAAACGTAGCAGATTTTCTTGTAAATGTCGCTCCATTCCATATGCTTAGAAGTTATGGCTTTAAAAACATCCCCTATATGGCGGGATATGTGACTAACGAAGGAACGCAAAGAGTTAGAGAAGCTGTATTTGACGGATGGCTGGAAAAAATGCAATCTGATTTTAGGGATTTCCTGCCTGTTGACTTAGATTTTAACAATAGAAGAGAGCGAAGAACACAAGCTCGAAATATTCGTCAATTTTACTTTGACAATCAATATTCTACTGATAATTTCTTTAATTACTACAGCGACACAATGGTTGTTGCTGCAATGATCAGAGCTATGCGATGGAGAGCGCAAAATACCAGAACTGAGGATGTATATCTGCTAGAGTTTGGATACGTTGGGACGAATAATTCCGATTGGAATTTTGACGACATTCCAGTAAATGAAGTCAGACATGGGAGCTTCCTCAACTACATATTTGGTTTCGATTTGAATTCATTTGATGAAGTTGTTGCGAATTCTTTCGTCAAACGAATTGCTGCTTTTGCATATACTGGGTGAGATTTTACTGTATTAATCTTGTCGTCATCATAATACTAGTACATTTAATAATTATAAACTACAAACAATTTCCAACAAATCTTCTAATATGTGAATAAATAATAAATAAATGAATAATACACATACATATTTTAAATACATACTTAAATAGATAGTACCTAAAAAACACCCAGGCACAGAGCAAACACCTATGTTCATCACATTAATGTTTGCCCTGGGTGGCGATCGAACCCACGCCTCTTTGATCCAGAAGTCAGTATCACTAACCACTGAGCCACCGAGGCAGTCTCAGAATAAGATAAAGCAATTGCAAGTCGATTTGTCAACCGGATTATTAAATAGTTGGATAGTTATAATAGACATTATAACATTTTTTTTTCTATTTCAGGAACCCTACGCCTGAGAACAGCACTGATTTTCCGTATTGGATACCGTTCAAGAACGAATCTATGAACTACCTGTCATGCTATGGTAATGGTCAGAGCAGAGTATTCGACCAGGAGATCAGGACAAGCCCTCAAGAGCGAGCGATGTCGTTCTGGGACCCGCTGTACTCCCTATACTTTGTTCCGCCATCTTCGGCTTTCGTGCCGACTGGACTGTTGTCTGTAGTTATTTTAGGTTTATTTGTGTTGGCAGTACTTTAAAATTTCTTTTCCGACGACGAACACGCATCTGAAATAAAGGAACATTTCTGATTTGCTTCCTTAGGTTATTACTGGTTTTCTTCTGTGTTACTACATACATACGTTCTGTCCATTCACTAATGAGCCGTAAAACGTTCTCCTGGATATAGGTTTCTCCTAGATTTCTATTAAGATCGGTTGGAAACGGCTTACTTCCAGCGTGTTTCTGTGGTCTTGATTATATTGCCGGACCCCCTAGTTAGGACGTTCTACGCTGCGCTTGCTGGTACGTCTCCATTTGAGTACTTTACGGTCCCATTTGCCAACCTTCCTTCAATATCCGTTGTTTTTGATCAAACTTTGTTTTTGATCAACAATTCTTATACTAAATGCCACACAAGTCGGCGGATAGGAAGTTATGCGCAGCGTTCTGCGCTGAAAGCTGAAATATAGGTATGCGCGGGAGCTAGAGAGACGAGACGCCGGGGCACACCCGCCCGCCAACCTCATGCCTCCCCCTCAACACTACTTTTGTTCTGCGACTTTTGTCAAAACTCACAAAAAAAATGTTGTTCCATAGAAAAATATCGTTCACCCGCGACAAAATGTATGGAACAAAAGTCGCAGAAGAAATTTGTTAGTTTTGATGTACATAATAAGCCCCTAATAAGGGATGCTAATTGATTAGGAATAACCCTGTATAATGTTTCGCTGAAAATGGCACCACCGACTAATTATGTACAATCATTGCAATCGACGTAAGTACAAAATTGGAATTGTTCGCTCGAATCCATGTACATATTAATTTTATCAAAAGGATGCTAATTAATTAGAAATAACCCTGTATAGATAACCGTTTGCACAACTTGTTATATCATCCATCCATCTATCCATCCATCAGCCATAAGAGTCCACTGCTGGACATAGGCCTCCCCTATGGATCTCCAATAAGACCGGTTGGAAGCGGCTTGCATCCAGCGCGATTCTGCGGTCTTAATGAGGTCATCCGTCCACCTTGTGGGTGGACGTCCTACGCTGCGCTTGCCGGTACGTGGTCTCCACTCGAGAACTTTCCGACCCCATCGGTCATCAGTCCTCCGCGCTATGTGCCCTGCCCATTGCCATTTCAACTTGCCAATCCGTTGGGCTATGTCGGTAACTTTGGTTCTTCTACGGATCTCCTCATTTCGATGTACTTGTTATATAGCAATGATAAAATTCTCCTCATATTATATTATCGTAGATAGCAGTTCGTCACCAACATTCCTGGCTCAGATGCCTATCGGATTCCTCCCGGCAGTTCCCGATTTCCAAACTGGGGGAATTCCTCGCCTTTGTTTTGTACGAAATATATCAACGTAGGCTATGACGTAATTAATACGTGGGAATATTTTGACGTTGTTGTAGAGTTGCGGGTGTTGTTATGAATACATTTTAGGGGACATCTTACACACGGTCTCTGACTCCAAACTAAGCAAAGCTTGTCATATGGCTGCCAGAGACTGATATACTACATTTACATATTTTACATATTTTTAAATACATACTTCAATACATAACGCCTAAATTACACCCAGACACAGAGCAAACACTTAAATTCATCACATAAATACTTGCCCTGGGTGGGAGTCGAACCCACGCCTCTTTGATCCCGTGTTCAGGGTCACTAGCCACTGAGCCACCGAGGCAGCCGACACAATACATATTTAACATGTGATAGTATTATGTGTTAGCGCGGCATTATGGCGGATCGCGCGGGACACAAATAGGTGCTGGAAGACGACGACTAACCTGAATACTCCGGGTCGGTGAGCACAGCTGCAGAACCTTGATCCTGGTTGCTTCTGGCTCCTTTCTTCAGGCAGTCGGCGCGCGGCGTAAATATTACGAGGAGTGGACTGTTGGTAGCGGAATGATACGAATGTATCGTATGCGATAGAGGAATGGTGTGCGAGGGCACACGTCAAAGCGGTGGTCGAAAGATGCGGTGATTGGAGCGGTAATGTGTCCACCCTGTCCGGCAGTCAAGGGCAGACTGCTTGCCAAGAGCAAACAGCGCGTCTCACCTTTCCGCGAACGTACCTAGGTGGTCGTCGTCTAGGAAAAGATGAGGGTAGGACATAGGAGTCGGTAAATGCGGGTAGAAAGAAAAGTAGGCAGCACTAAGGCGCCGTAACATTATGTTAGTTTGGAAAGTGCAGTGTGTAATGTATAAGCTCATCATAATGAATAATCTTAACTATGAGACCAACTGCGAAGGCACTCTAAATGTGAGAAACCTCCAGGCAGTGTACTCATCCGACACACGGCTGCCACGTCTCCGGCAGTCCTGGATGGGTGAGTTCCGCGAAGAATGTATGGAACAGCTGATTATTTTCCACGAATTCGCATTTGGTCCCACAGGAAAAGTAGTTCATTATGATAAATATATTACGCGCCTGAAAGTCCTTGCACTTTACAAATCAGCACCCTGTATAAAGATACTGTATTATTTTAATACTTCGTTGTTATAAAATCTCATTTTGTAAAAAAATAGGGCATTTTTATGACAACAAATTAATTTCGATTGAGCTTTGTTTCGCAATAAAGAAGCTCACGTAATTAAATTAATCCTTACACGTGTTTAATTTAAATATACAAAATCCTAAAATACGCCATTTTTATAAAAACGAGGATTGGCAATAATCCCGAGAATACGAATTAGGGAATATTACAAAAATCGATGTAATTATTTACCGAGACGTAAATATTCAAGTTTTATACGAGCCGTCTTTAATAATGTAAAACCTAATAAAAGGAGAGCGGGCGTGATGGGTTTAGGGGACCCAGGGTTGACTGAAACTACTGATTAAAGAAGATAAAGTTTATTAACCACAATATATACAAGATGGCTGAAGGCACACACTATTTATTAATTAACTCGCTATTCGAGCAATATAATTCAATTTACGTAATACGAGCACGGTCACAGGAGAAAGAGAACGAAACGTCAAAATGTCAGAGCTTTTATAATAAGACCACAGAGTATGCACTCATAGAGTAATAAAGGCTCGCACTCATGGGCAGGTACAAATCTAAAGAGGGACATTCACAATCCACAACACCCTCCCATGAATGTAACTCTTTTAATCATTCAAAGAAAAAAAAAAAAAAAAACTTCAAAATATTTGAACTCTATATAAACTTCAAAAAATAATAAGTTTACTCTACATAAGATACTCTACCAAACGTTACTCTACAACTCTATCAAAAATGTGAACATTACACTGTGACTATCAAAAAATATATGAGCATGATATTACAACAGTTTAAGTTTAAAGTATTTACTATTTCTAAAATATTTCACATGTGCCACTACTAAGCCAAAAAATTAAAGTTATATAATGCCTCAAGTTTAAGTTTGCAAAAATAATAAGAACGACTCTGTTTACCTATATCTAGTACTTAAGAATAGTTTACCTATGAATAGTTTATTTATAACTGAACCCTTCACCTTAGCTTAAACTTAACTATAATTAATTATACCTAATTTAAGATTATTATTTTTTTTTTATGAGAGACCAAGAAATTTTACACAAACATTATGTTTGTCTTTAGTTAGAGGTTTAGTCAAAACATCAGCTGGCATAAGCTCAGTACATAAGTATGATACCTTTACATCCTTATTATTAACATGGTCTCGCACAAAATGGTGCCTTATATCTATATGTTTAGAACGCTGGCTTGTTACATTATTCACAGCTAAATTTAAAGCTCCTTTATTGTCACAATGAATAGTAATAGCCTCGGTGGGCTTTCCTGAAATTTCCTGAATGAGTTGACTAATCCACAAAGATTCTGCTACAGTAAATGATAAAGACATGTATTCAGCCTCACATGTGCTTAATGCCACCGTTCTTTGTCGTTTACTGTACCAGGAAATCAAGCCACCGTTAATTATTACACATGAGCCTGTTACAGAAAAACGTTCATTTAGTTTACCACCCCAGTCAGCGTCACAATAAGCATCTAATTTACAATCTTTTGTGAATTGTAATTTATAGTGCAAAGTACCTTTTAAATATCTGAATACTCTTTTTACAGCATTCCAATGAGCAATTGTATGATTATTATTGAATCTACTCAACAAGTTTGTCGCATAAGCAATATCAGGCCTGCTAATTTGAGATAAGTACAATAGGCTACCTATAGCTTCCTGATAAGGTACATTTATACAAGGTTTTGGATTGGGCTCTACATTGAAGTCTAAACCTTTCTCTAATGGGGTATCTACTGGATTACAGTCACTCATATTAAATCTAGACAATATTTTCTCTGTATAATCTCTCTGATCTATGTAAATTGTATTTTTTACATCATCTAAGGTAATATTCATGCCTAAACATTGTTTGGCGATGCCTAGGTCTTTCATCTCAAAATTTGACATTAAATTGCGCTTTAAGTTATTTCTGAGCGCTTTGTTATTTGAAAATATTAGCAAATCATCAACGTAAATAGCAACAATGAGAGTATTATTACTTCTCACAGCATTATCACTTCTCAGAGAGAAAATACATGGATCGCTTTTACATTGGGTCAAACCTAAGCTTGTAAGTACGTTGGTTAACTTAAGGTTCCAACATCTACCGCTTTGTTTAAGGCCATAAACAGATTTTTTAAGATGCCAGACCTTACCCTGCGCTGGCTCCTCGTCTGTGAAGTCTGGGGGCGTCACGTAGATGTCTTCATCAATGTCCCCGTTCAGGTAGGCTGTGGTGACGTCCATGTGGTCGACGCGAAGGTTGTCACGCGCCGCCAGGGAGAGCAGGTAACGTAGCGATGCATACTTGACCACCGGTGAGAATGTTTCCTGGTAGTCGATGCCGTACCGTTGACTGCAGCCCTTGATTACCAGCCGGGCTTTAAATCTGGTGGCCCCTTCCTTGTCGCGCTTCTCTTTGAACACCCATCTCGTCTTTAGAGGTTTCTGGCCAGCGGGTAAATCTACAACTTCATAAACTTCATTTTTCTTCAGGGCATCAATTTCTGTTTTCATTGCATCTCGCCAAGCTTTAGCATTAGGGCTCGATATAGCGTCTTCAACTGTGACTGGATCGTCCAAATTTTCATTTTTCAGTGACAGGTACGTAGGTTGAAATCTTACTACTGGTTTTCTTGTTCGCCTCGTTGGGAATTCCTGTGTATGCCTCGTATGGTGTTTTATTCCAGAGCCGTCGCGTCGGTGATCGGTTGAGTAGGTAGGCTGCCGTCGTCGCTGCCTCTGCCCAGTATTCCTTGCCCAAGCCAGCGTCCGTGAGCATCGTTCTTGCCTTCTCCACGATAGATCGGTTCATGCGCTCTGCGACGCCGTTTTGTGCCGGTGTGTAGCTCACTGTAAACTCCACCAATAGATTCTTGTTCCATCATTCCACAGAGGTCGCTGTGTATCAGTTCCAGTGGCTCGGTTGACCTTCTTTTGCTCACATTGAATGGCTCCCTGGCATGTTTTCCTAGAATACAAGCTTCACACGGGTCATCATTAGACATATTACTATCCATACCTACTGACATCTTTTTCAAAAGTGAAAGGCTCTTTCTGTTTAAGTGACCTAATCTTCGGTGCCACAATATACCCAACGTGTTATCTGGGGCAGCGGAATAAGCTAAAGTTTTCGGCTGATCAAGTTTGTAAATGCCGTTCATTTCCGATGCTGTAGCAATCAATTCTCCTTCCTCGCTGAATATTCTTCCACCTCCCTGCTCAAATGTGACTCGATGGCCCTTCTTGACAATTTTACTAACAGATAGAAGGTTCGCAGTTGCTTCGGGAACAAACAATGTCTCTTGTACATCGACAGATGTGGTTTGACAGCCATTTGTGACATGTATTTGCGCTGTACCTATAGCTTTTGACTTGAAGTGTGTATTGTTTGCTGCTGTAATTGTCACATCATCTTTATGTATTGAATCGTTGAGCAAGTTGTCATCATTTACTATGTGTGCGGAGGCACCTGAGTCAAGGAACCAGTCCGAGCAAGTTTCAGTGCTTGAACTAGCCAAGAAGGCTCTCTTTCCTTGATTATTGTTACTAGTGGGAGGTTTCTGCTTTTGAATGTTCTTATTTTTGCGACACTGCGCAGCTATGTGACCGATTTTAGAACATGAATAACAGCGGAGAGTGTGTTTTCTGTGTTTAAACTTACTTGCAGTCATTGCTGTCTCGCTGTCATTCTTTGGTGCCTTGTCATCTGCTCTGAAGTCTTGAAGGAGCTTGACTTTAATGGAGTCGCCGGTGATCATCATTCCCGAGTTTTCAAGGCCCATAATCATAGGCCGGTAGCTGTCTGGAAGGCCAGCTAGCAGGAGCGTTCCCGTCCAGTCATCTGCTATTGGAAAATTTATTTCGGTTAGTTTATGAGCAGTACTGATGATGGTTTCGACATACTCCTCCACGTTTTTGCAATTTTCCAACCGCGTGGTGATAAGTTTTCTTAAAAGACCCACGCGCCTTGTCAACCCCGTGTCCTCAAATGCATTTTCTAGTGCTTTCCACGCTTCAGCGGCGGTTTTAGCGTGTTTGACATGGCAGAAATTTATCACTTCTATTGATAAAATAATTTTACTCAATGCCTTACGATCTTTGGTGGTATCCTTGGTGTCGTCTGTGCCAATCACGATGTTCCATAAGTCATCCAGTTGTAGCCAGGCCTGCATGGAAAACTTCCACGCGGCGTAATTGTCGCGGCCGCGGAGTTTTTCGACGCAGAATGGCGTCGATCCCGTAGTAGACATCTTTAGTAGCACTGATTGATTGTTCAATCGACAATGTGCACACGAGGTGCACAAGCACTCGGAAAAGGAACGAAAATATTACGCAGAACACACGCGTCGCGTACCTGGGCCCATAACCTGATGGGTTTAGGGGACCCAGGGTTGACTGAAACTACTGATTAAAGAAGATAAAGTTTATTAACCACAATATATACAAGATGGCTGAAGGCACACACTATTTATTAATTAACTCGCTATTCGAGCAATATAATTCAATTTACGTAATACGAGCACGGTCACAGGAGAAAGAGAACGAAACGTCAAAATGTCAGAGCTTTTATAATAAGACCACAGAGTATGCACTCATAGAGTAATAAAGGCTCGCACTCATGGGCAGGTACAAATCTAAAGAGGGACATTCACAATCCACAACAGGGCGTAATCAGGATTTCTAAACGGGTTATAGGGGGGGTTGCAAAGTAGGTATTTACAGGGTTATTTCTAATCAATTAGCATCCTTTTAGGGGCTTCTTCTGTACATCAAAACTAACAACTTTTGGTCTGCGACTTTTGACAAAACTAAAAAAAAATTGTTGTTCCATAAAAAATCTCGTTCACCCGCGACAAAATGTATGGAACAGCTGTTTTTTTTTTTAGTTCTGACAAAAGTCGCAAAACAAAAGTTGTAAGTTTTGATGTACAGAATAAGCCCCTAAAAGGATACTAATTGATTTGAAACAACTCTGTATAATAGGGAGCTTTTATTTAGATAATGAGTCTAAATATGTTACAAAAATGCGCTAGGTTTAAAAACTTAATAATATTGTTAGGTTCTTAAAAATGTTATGCTAATAGTATGTGAAAGAAAACGCGCTCTATTTATAACACAAATACAACCATATGGTTTTTTATGCGTTCTTCAGACGTAGACTCTAAATAAAACGAATAAGATCCAAAAAACTTCGAGAGGAGGTCTAATCCACAACCTACACAAGCACGTACCTACATGAGTCAGAAGATAAATTAATTATAGCCAAACCACTCATCGAGGGTGACTGTTTGACAATACACAATCATAAACTCAACACTCCCAGAAAAAATGTAATTTACCTAGATCAAAAGTTATAAATTGAAGTACTTAAATATTGTTACAATGCACCGGTTTGTTTTTTTGAGCTTCAATAATTATGCCCCTGGTAGAAACCACCTAACTCTGTCCCTGGTGAATCCTCCCTACGTTTACCTGCGTACGTCGCATTGAGAATCGTAAGCTCGACTCAGGAATGTTATTAGCGCGAGTGAAGCACGAGAAGAGTGATGTACGACGAGGTGCGTTTATTGGAGACACAGGACCAGGGAGGGAGGCAGGAGGGGGGAATAAATCAAACTGAACCCACCTCTTTGTAATAAAAATTGGTTGCTTAATGATACTTACTAGGAATTTCTTATAAAGTTAGGATGTCAATACAATTTACGACTATCAACTAAACTATGTGTAAACGTATGCGTATGTGAATCCACCAACCTGCAATTATGCCCGTGTTGTAGCCTCTAACAGACATATTGCTCGTAAAATGGCCTATGTGGCTATGTGCAGCAGTTGTGGCTGGCTGGATGTAGGGAAACTATTATTAAGCCTTTAGTTTTTTAACCACTACCTAATAAGTATTAAAATAACAATTAAATACCAAAACAGTAATAAACTACAGAATTACAATCTCATCATTATTATTATGTACTACGGGACTAATCGCGCACTCAAATTACGAGATAAATAAATACCTCAACATCCCGACGTTTCATCAAATAACATTTTATAAACATTAATACTTTTCCTATAAAGAAAAGCAGGAAAAAAATGCGGGTAGATGAAAAAGAAGCGAAATCAAAGCTGATAAATCGCTATAAATGGAACTCTCAAACTTTTAAATCCCCACTACCCACATTATCAAAAGTTTAGATTTACAATTTGGCTGGCGTCGGCATTTTAACGGACGCCGGACGTCGGAGTTTTCCGGTTGTTGAAATAACGGCCTACCGCGAAAAATTCATATTTAGAACGCCTACGTTCGAAATGTTAATAAGTATTACCCAGAAATTTCAAAAATAGAACGGTGTAAAAACGTTCTTAATAAGTGTTTCTATATAAATTCATTTTAGTGACATACCCATTGTAACAAATTTTCCTATGGCTAATTTTTGATCTGTGAAATCTACTAGCCTGATAGACTTTTATAGTTCGAATAAGATTGTGATAGTCAAATAGGTAGCCCTAGCATCAGAGCAAAAATACAATCTTAAAGCCGATCACATGCCCCAGCAACAAACTACAATGTTGTGCTGAAAATAACTGCCACACTAGCCACGAAATGTATTTATTTCTTCTTAATTAGGCAGAAGGTCTCTACCGGCAGCACAGGTGGTTGCTTCTAATCTGCTGCGTGCAATTGGCTACAAAAATGTAGGTACATATAAGTACCTAAATAACCTATTAAAGATTACTCAAGTAAAACACAGGTGTTACTCACGTTTGATTTTAGTAGGATACTACTATAGTTTCGATCGCATTTGGCGATCTTTCTCAAGGTTGGAGTACTAGCACGCGGGCTCGTCTCGCATAGCACTGCGAGCCGCGGCGCGCAGCGCTCGCGATGACAGATCGGGCAGAGTATGTTGTAGCGTCGGCGCGCACTGAAGAACTTCCTCGTCCCGGCATGCCTCGGGAATACTCCACAACCTTGAGAAAGATCGCCAAATGCGATTGAAACTATAGTCATCCATCCATCAGCTATAAGAAGTCCACTGCTGGACATAGGCCTCCCCTATGGATCTCCAATAAGACCGGTTGCAAGCGGCTAGCATCCAGCGCGATCCTGCGGTCTTAATGAGGTCATCCGTCCACCTTGTGGGTGGTCGTCCTACGCTGCGCTTGCCGGTACGTGGTCTCCACTCGAGAACTTTCCGACCCCATCGGTCATCAGTCCTCCGCGCTATGTGCCCTGCCCATTGCCATTTCAACTTGCCAATCCGTTGGGCTATGTCGGTAACTTTGGTTCTTCTACGGATCTCCTCATTTCTGATTCGATCTCGCAGAGAGACTCCGAGCATAGCCCTCTCCATAGCTCGTTGGGCTACTTGGAGCTTACTAATAAGGCCCATAGTGAGAGACCACGTTTCTGTGCCATAAGTCATCACTGGCAACACACACTGGTCGAACACTTTCGACTTGAGGCACTGAGGTATGTCGGACGAGAAGACGCTACGCAATTTTCCGAACGCTGCCCAGCCGAGTTGGATTCGGCGATTGGCCTCTTTCTTGAAGTCGGACCTACCTAACTGGACTACTTGTCCAAGGTAGACGTACGAGTCAACGACTTCAAGAACCGAGTTCCCAACAGAGATCGGGGTGGGTACAACATGGGAATTACACATGACTTTCGTCTTGTCCATGTTCATCTTAAGACCCACCTGTTGGGAAACCCGATTGAGGCCTTCGAGCATCGTGCTGAGCTCTTCCATCGATTTTGCCATGACCACGATATCGTCGGCAAACCGAAGGTGAGTGAGGTATTCGCCATTGACATTGATGCCGAATCCTTTCCATTCCAGGAGCTTGAAGGCGTTCTCCAAAGTAGCCGTAAACAGTTTCGGAGAAATTACGTCTCCCTGTCTTACGCCTCTTTTTAAAGGGATCGCCTTGGAGCTCTCTTCCTGTACTCGGACCGACATAGTGGCGTTATTATACAAGCACTTCAACACTTCGATGTACCGATAGTCAATACGGCATCGTTGGAGAGACTCGAGCACAGCCCAAGTCTCGACCGAATCAAAGGCTTTCTCATAGTCCACAAACGCTAAGCAAAGTGGCAAGTTATACTCTTCGGTCTTCTGTATAACCTGCCGCAGCGTATGAATGTGGTCCATGGTGCTAAAGCCCTTTCGGAAACCGGCTTGTTCGGAAGGCTGGAAGTCATCAAGCCTGCGCTCGAGACGGTTCGTAATGACCCTTGAAAACAGCTTATAAACATGGCTCAGAAGCGAGATGGGTCTGTAGTTCTTCAATAAGGTGTTGTCACCTTTCTTGAAAAACAACACCACCACGCTTCTGTTCCATGCTTCTGGCGTGATGCCCTCGAGGACGACGGTGTTGAAAAGCTTCTGGAGGACTTTTAGTACCGGTGTTCCACCCGCTCTCAGAAGCTCTGATGTGATACCGTCATCACCCGGCGCCTTGTTGTTCTTAAGCTGATTCAGGGCCATTCTAATCTCGTACAGGCTGATGTCCGGGATATCTTCGGTGAAGTGTCGGGTCAGCTTGGCTCTTGGATCTTTGGCCGCGCTGATAACAGGCTTAGCGACCGAAGCGTATAACTGTCCATAGAACCTTTCAATCTCCTCTAATACCTCTGCCTTGGTCGACGCTATACTTCCATCTTCTCTCTTCAGCTTTGTCAATTGGCTTTGCCCAATAGACAAATCTCTTGCGAACACTTTGGAGCCTTTGTTTCGCTCTATTGTCTTTTTAATGTGTTCAGTATTAAAAAGACGGATGTCGTGCCGCAAGGATTTCGAAATTTGTCTATTGAGACGCCTATATGACTTTGCATCATCGGAAGACTGCAATCTTAGTGAGCGTCGTTCGGCCATGAGATTTACAGTGTGATCGGAAAATTTCTGCGGTTTATTTGAACGGCGGGGTCTAAAGAACTTAGCACCCACCGATTGGACAGTTTCTACGAGCCCGTTGTTGATCTCGTCCACCGACGCAAGGTTCTCTAGGCAAGCAAAACGATTCGAGAGCTCGAGCTGAAAGTCCTCGGGGTTTTGGATATGTTCACGAGTAGGTCGGAGCGTGGACTTCATCAGGCGGGACCTTTCGAGCTTAACATTAATATCTAATGTGCCTCGTACAATTCTGTGATCGCTGCCGGTTTTCACCCTGTGGATCACGGAGACATCATTAAATATTCGTCTCTCGGTGGTCATGATGAAGTCTATCTCGTTTTTCGTGGAACCATCAGGGCTCATCCAGGTCCATTTCCTGTGAGGCGGCTTCTGGAAGAAAGAGTTCATCATAAAGAGTTCCTCTCTCCAGAAAGTCAGCCAGCCTCTGGCCCCTCGGGTTCCGTTGCCCATATCCAAATTGCCCCACCCTCAGCTCATCATCGTTTTTTCTGCCCAACTTTGCGTTGAAGTCCCCCATAACAACAGTGAAGTGGGTCTTAGACATATGAATGGCCCGACTTACGTCCTCATACATAGTCTCCACTTCATCATCTGGGTGTGACGATGTCGGTGCGTATACCTGAATGACCTTCAGCGAATACCTCTTGGATATTCTGAGTATTAGGTATACCACCCTGCTTGACACACTTTCGATGGTAATAATGTTGTTGGTGAGGGACTTGTGAACGAGAAAACCAACACCACCTTGGGACCGTTGGTCACCTTCCCGGTAGTAAAGCAGGTTGCCGGAGTTTAAGGTTATCGTGTCCTCCCCCTCTCTACGGACTTCAGACAACCCCACAATATCCCAACGCAACCTACTCAACTCTTCTTCCAACTCAGCAATCTTCTCGTCAGTCCTCAACGTGCGCACGTTGTGTGTTACCAGGGCCAGTCGTCGTTTACAGGAGTGGTAGCCGGGCGTCTGCCAGCGATTCTTAGCACCCCCTTCTCCGCCGTTACCGGGGCCGCTACCGTAGCCCCGGGCTAGCGGAGCTGCTGGGGACTGGGGGCCTGGTCTGTTTGTTTTTTCCATATTGGGGTTTTTGCCCATAATCGCCGCGCTGGGCAGGCGTGGTGGCGATCGCAGAAACGTAGCTTCGCGACAGGGATGCTGCTCCCCATCCCTGCCCTGTGCCATTTTAGCTACGTTTTAGTCGAATGGTTATACCGCCATTAGTCGGTTGCGCTGTACCTCAGTCGGCTCTTACGACACCTGGTACTAGAGGGGGGTGCTATTCTACTCTGCCGACACCCCACGGCCCAACTATAGTAGTATCCTACTAAAATCAAAAGTGAGTAACACCTGTGTTTTACTTAATTAAAATGAACGAAAACCACGTTAGTTTCCACAGTGTGAAGATTACTTATACAGTTTTAAGAGTATTTAGTCCGTTACTTGTTGTTTGTTTATTATTTGAAAATTTTAATTCACTTGTTATAGACAAAACACCACAGATATCTATAAATAACAAATTGATAATGTTGTAGTCACTTGATAATTATCAACTACAAAATTGCATGGAAAATATTTCCGAGACGCTCTCAAAACTGTCAACTACGTATTGTAATTTGACGTTTCCTGTCTAAAAATCCGGCAATCGAGACCGAATCAAGATATTTTTCATATCTCTTTCTAATTCGTGGCATATTTTAAGTTAATTTTGGTGCAATAAATATTTGAATACTGAATACATTGCATCTCTTTCAGGTTTTCTCAAATGAACACATTATCCCTCTGGTATTTCTGTGAAAAACTGTGCAAAAAAACAAAACACGCCTACTGCAGTCCAAAATAAGTGTAGGTACGTTTATTTAATAAAAAGGGCGTAAGTCTCTACATCTTCAATCTCTTAACGTACATTTTTATAGCCAACTGTAATTTCTCATAATCATAATCTACGTTTAATAAAACCATTAAATAAGTAAGTTCGTACAGGCCGGGTGGCTAGCCCTAGTGTTAGAGTTCTTTTTTAAGCCACCTGAAAGCCTCTGACATAGCTAAACGGTTTAAACAACCGGAACCTACAATTTAAAGTGTCATCTCAGCCAGTTTTCGCGCTGAGCGAGCTGAGCGCTCAGTTGTAAATGCCATCCGCGGTCACCCATCCGAAAGCTAACCGTGCTGAACGTTGCTTAACTTCGATGATCGCTAACGAACTCCCAAGTCAAGCTACGCTATGAGCGCTACTAAACGGCCGTTTGAGTTCTATTATAAGTACTACTTGTGGTCATCCATCCCTTCAGAGATCAATAAGGAACACCGGACGAGCTACGCTTTGGGCTCTACGAAACACCATTATTCTTCCTTGGTTCGTAAATTCATATTTCGAACGACATCGCGCCCACGCCTTTGATTTTTAAAATACGGCGATGAACGGGACAAAGGATATTTTATGAAGAAAAAGGATTATTTTCTGGACCAGTAAGTTTAATTCATTCTGAGATGGTCCAACGAAGGTCTAGCAATGACGTACAATACTTAAATTTAGGGTTCCGTACCCAAAGGATAAAAACGGGACCCTATTACTAAGACTCCGCTGTCCGTCTCCAAGCTGTATCTCTCTATAGAATATATATATCTATAGAATAATCTCTATATATATATCTATCTGTAGAAAGTAAAATAAATATTTAAGGGGGGGGGGGCTCCTATACAGTACGGAACCCTCCGTGCGCGAGTCGGACCTGTACTGGGCCGATTATTAATTTAAAGTTTTCTTTTATCTTTTTCATACTGAGTACCAAGGGGTTATAAAAATAAGATGAAATTTTGGTCGCAGTGTCACGAAACCTGATTTCTAATGGTTTGTAGAGCAGCTGTGACAGACAGAGGGACATGGTCCACTGTAATTTTACATTACGTGTTCTGTTGCTGAAATATCTTTGTTTTGAAGAGTCCGGGTGTAACCATACTTATTCACATAAATTACTCGTACTAAATAAGCCACTTTCAAGCGGACTTATTGGAGATCTAAGTATATAAATAGGCATCTTTCTAACAGTAGACGTCTTATGACTAAAACGATGATGGGGTAGTACCTATCTAGTGTTTAACAATATGTTTCTATGAGAGATGCGACCTAATTAATATTTATTTGATATGTTTGTTCTTCATCACAGGGCAATAGCATGTTAGTACTTAACGAAAACATTTAACGATACTCTAAAACAGTGAACAGGGGGGCGATTCTGTTAACCGATCTCGTTGCTGAGGTGATACGTTCTAGAACCTCTCTCGTTCAAAAAAACGATAGAGCTTCGATTGATGACGTAAAAACGTGTGACGTAAGTGTGACGTTACTGAATCGAAACTTTCGTGAACTAATCCGTTGCTCCGACGTTTGAAAGCTGACACGAAACGTCGAAGATAAAATTGATGACGTCAAAATCGTGTGACGTAATACATAACGATCGATGTCAAAATGAAATGACGTAACTTAAGTGTACGTATTCAGGCAGGGCATTGATGTTGGGGCGTCGTCTAATTAGAGTTATCTCAAATAAATCATAATATTTATCAGTATCGTCTAGACAGAAAAACCTTCCAAATTACGCAAGTCCAAACGTAAATCACGAAATCCAATCCGTCCCGCCTCGCTAAATTCCATTCGGCACGATCGGTATTTGCCGAACCGAATGATTCATCAACACAGATTCGATTTTACTACAGTGGCGATTGTGCTGAACCAATATGTGTGTAGCAACCCATAGGTTGGACTTGGGTTTCGTTACCTGCTTCGAGGATAAATGATTTAAACCAACAAAATTAGGCAATACATTATTATTTTATTTCAAAAAATACTTAATCGTAATATTGATCGTGTGTAAGATGTCCCCTATTATTTATTTATTTCTGTAGTGTACCTACATATCTCCAAACTTTAACGTACGCACTCCGCGAGCTACCCTAACAAAAAAGTCAACGACCATTGCAATAGATCTCGTAGCAGATGGTACAGGTAACTGACTCGTCGATCACTGGAGAGCCGCCGATGAATGCCCCGTGGTAGTTGATACCACAAGGAGCTAGGATGGACATTGCAGAAGAATCCAAGTGATAGTAGATGTCACGGAGAGCTGGCCCGTCCATCACAGGAGAGCCGCCGGATTCTGCTCCGTAGAAGTAGATACCATGGGGAACTGGAAAGATCACTGCAGAGGCCCCAGTAGTTGTTTGAGAGTTGGCCCGTGGACAAGAGGACATCCGTTGATGGTCGCGAAGCTGATTGCACGCAATGCTCAGTTAAAGTGGCCGATATTCAAGCGCAAGCTAGCTAATGACCATCATTTTTAATAACCTGATGAAATTCGGCTGAAATTGGAGAAAATTTTGATTTTCTGTAAATAACAAAGTACCTACTCTGTGATTTTGATCTTTTGACAAGCTAACAGAATTTTAAATAAGGGTTTTGAATAAGGAGGTACTATTTATTGCCAGTCAGTTAAGAATGAGTAGGTATTTGATACAGGAAATAATCGGCCAAGTACGAGTCGGACTCGCGCACGGAGGGTTCCGTACTGTATGGGATCCCCCCTTAAATATTTATTTTATTTTAATTTTATTATTTATTATTGAAGTGAAAATAAAACTAAATATCCTGTGAAAATTTCAAGCATCTACCTGTTACCATTATTAATATAGAACGAAAAACATCTAAAAAATCAGGTTTGTTGTATGGGAGCCCCCCTTAAATATTTATTTAATTCTCTTTTTAGTATTTGTTGTTATAGCGGCAACAGAAATAAATCATCTGTGAAAATTTCAGCTGCCTAGCTATCATGGTTCATGAGATACAGCCCTGTGACAGACAGACAGACAGGCAGACTGAAGGACAGACGGACATCGAAGTCTTAGTAATAGGGTCCCGTTTTTCCCTTTGGGTACGGAACCCTAAAAAGTATAAAATTGTATTGTAATGAATTAGATGAAATTGTATTATTATCGGAATTAAAGGTGTCTCAACCAATTATCTGTGCAACCCAATCATCAGATTAATCTATCCACAGAAAGCGAATCAAATATCAATTACTAGATATAGCCAAAAAACAAGCAGGCATCTTCCTGCTTTCCTATTTCCTAAGAGATATAATGTATGGCTTTTCAAGGTCAGAGTGAATAGGTATCTTCTAGGTCTGCGTGCTTCATCTTCGACCACAACGTCGCTTACCATCAGGCGAGTTGGTGGTCAAACGCGGACTTATTTGGGTTAAAGAAAAAGCAGGTGAGGATAAAAAATACAGTTTAATAATAATTAATAAACTCTTTTTGTGAGCAAAACCTTATTTGTTGCAATCAAACATCAGAAAAAAAAGTAATAACGCACACATTGAATAAATATTGGTTTTGACCTAAGTCTGATATGTCGGATTTTTTCTTGCTTTATTATTTTAATCTTATTATTTCATATTTTTACAGATTTGCGACGAAATTATTCAATTCAAAAAAGAAGTCAGATCAAATTATAGTTGGATAGATGGTTGGAGTTTAAGAAAACAAAATTGAAAGGCGAGAAAATAGAGATAGTCTTCGTTTCCATTTGTTATTCAAAATTGTCAATGACGTAAGCGACATAAGTGTGTATACAATATGTTTGTTTGTGTAGGTGACGTGATACTGTTTCGTTTCTGAAACGTTTCTGCATCGTTGCTGACTCGTTTTGTACAACAGATCATTCAGACTATGCTACAATATTAGACCGTATCCGATAGACGTACTCTACTGGATTTTTTTTTGCTTGTGTAAGAGAATATTTGATACATTTGACTGTGGATTTAGATATTTTATTGTAAACAAAATTGCTCTAGTATAAATAAATTACTTGAAAACGGTTTGGTTGTTTCTATTTCAATGTTATACTCGTACCTAATTCACAGGCGTAGATCAGTAGATATTGGAGGGAGTTTCAAGCCTTAATGAGCCTACCCTATCAAAGGTAATCTTATAACATTACCTAGAGAAAAAATTGGTTGCCTGTAAAGTCGGTATACGGGCGAAAGTTTTACGTGACAACGACTTTATGTCTGTCTCTCTCGCTCTTAGGCGGGCTAACCATGCCCGAGTGGAAGGGACGCGTGCCTCTCACTCGCTCTCATTGTGAGCGCATAACGTGAGCGGAGCGTAACGCAGTTTCTTGAAGTGTCACCCGGCAAACCAATTTATAAGACGTTGTCACGTCAAAATGCCTTGAATTCAAATTGAGTAGCCACGAGATTTCTCCAAAGCGACCGATGCGTTTTTGAGAAAAAAATCGGAAGTAACTTCATCCTCGCGTGTCGTTTTTGAAAACGCAGCCTTAGTGTGATTAAGAATAAGTGTACCCTTTGCCCTATTCATAGCAGCTGACTGCCTGGTTGCTGATTGTTTTTAATATTTAATTATGAAAACTATATGTGATATACGGAATTCAAGAAATAGAGTTAATAACATCCTCTTTTTTCTAAAATAGGTTAAGAAAGTATGTAGCGTAGTCTGAACGCACCGGACCAACCTTCAAATACTCCAAACATTTAATATGTCATAAAAACACATAAAAATCTCAGATAAAAATGAATACGAACATTGACATTGACGTTTAAACGTTTGACGACCTAAAATAAGCTGAAAATAGAGAAAATTAGTAAGGAGTCTTATTGTGATTGTAGGTCTAATTATGATTTAGACGTCGTTGTATGTTTTCCCTAGTTAGGACTTATGATGAAAATTACGATACTACGAGTATGTATTACGAGCTCAAGCGGGCCCGAGGAGGACAACAGCGTATCTGGCAACGCTGTCATAAAGGACCGCACAAGCCTGGCCCTACTGCCAGGCGAGTAGGCACACAAAGTGCTGGGAGCACCGGTGCGTTTCTGGCTCCCGCCAGAAACTCTGCAGACGGTCCTGAGTGTTTCTAGCTTCCACTTAAAAACACTCTTGGGTCGTAGCCACAAGATATCCACAAGACCACGTGGGGTCATTTGTGTAGCATGTCATTCACATGGAGAATTATAATAATGTAGCCGAGCCGAGTTGCGATCGTTATTGCACCGGTTTCTATTTCGGTGTTCTTCGACTATACTTCGGTTATACTTCGGCTACTTTTAGTAGTTAGGAGATTGTCATATGATTGTCATTCATTACAATTGATTGTCACTTGACAATTCTGCCATTTTAAAATCAAGCGTATTAGCTTTTACTATGGGGAGAATTGGATAGTATTGGCACTTGATCATTTTGATGAATTTTCGAAAAAACTATTTTAGTTATTGGTTTAATAAAATTAACTAAATTTTAAAATATTTGTTATTTTACAAGAGTCAATGAGTTTATTTCAGGCAAAACTTACTTATAAAACATTTCATAAACTTAACTATATATTACAACTACTATGCTATATGTACAAACATTATAAAAAAAAAACATATTATTATTACATTACAAACATATTTTACATAAATATATTAATAGTACAATTATAGTACTACTAAAACCTTTTTAAAATGAAAAATGTGTCAGAAAAACATGTTTCTTGTTAGATTTTCTCCAAAATCGTACATATTATTAGGTAAACCTACGGTTTAATGCTTTTGATTTAGCTGATATGAATAAAATGCGAAGATCACATTACACTAAGTATCTAAACTAGATAAGCAGTATTAGAGTGATTTAAAAACAACTGGAAACCAATTTTGGTTTATACCATGCCCGAATCAATGTTGCTGATAAATTGTAATCAAACTAACAAAAATATAACAGGCATCACATTTTATTGCATGCTAAAGTATAAAAAACATAGATTTCGGCATTTTAAAAGTTGCAATTTAATAAAAAGGATGAGACGATAAGTCTGTGATCAAAGTTTATATTTCAGAACTACGTTTCTTTCAGTGGTTTTTTTTATACAGTATAGGTTTGCATTTGACAACATTAAATGTGGTGGTATTGACTTAGGTATTTCACTTTCCCCGCTTTTTTACATACATCATTCGTTTGTCAAATGAATCAGAGGTGTAGTGAGGAAGAACTGCAAACGGGCTTTTTGCTCCGTTGTGGCCTCTAGAAGTAGTCCATTGTTGAACATAGCCTATCCATGAAGGTCAATTAGGCCCTTAAAAAAATGAAGAAGCAAAGATCGAGGCTGAGGGGGAATAGGAATAGATTAAGACTATAAAATGTGCGATTAGGCCATCACGACTTCACAATACACATCTCCTACCTACTGTTAAACACGGATCGCCTCTGTTGTATGTTTTTCTTCACTGAAAAGCCAGTGGTGTATGGGCAATAAGTAGGCACATTTTAACTCTCTTCAGTCCCCACACGTGTTTGTGTAATATCTGTGCCATGTGGGCCCTGCGCAGTCTCCAAAGGAATAAATAAATGATACGAATATTTTTTGTATAAAAGCTTTTAATAGGGTTTAATTAGCTTTATCAAAATTGAAACAAAATTCCATCACATTTTTTTTAAGTTAAGTTTTTCAAAATGTTAGTACTTTAATTTTCTTGCGATGTGATTATTACATAATGACATGTAGATTTGATATCGCAAGATAAAAATGTCTAGAGTACCTACCTTTAGTATTTTGATTCTTTGAGCTAACTCTAATTTGACGAAGAACCTTAAAATCAATGCCCTAAGTACCTACAAAATGTATCACTTAGTGACGTCATTTGCTTTTGACATCAAGGTTCAACATCGCTCGCTTTTCACGTCATCAATTGTATCTTTGACGTTTCGCGGCGGCTTTCGAACGGCAGAGCAACGGATGAGTATCACGTTAGTTTTAACTCAGTAAAGTCACACGTTATTACGTCATAGATCGAAGCTCTACCGTTTTTTTGACAATTCCGACTGTCATGAAAACGAGAGAGGTTCAGGAACGTATCACCTCAGCAACGAGATCGGTTAACAGAATCGCCCCCCAGTTCAAAAACTAACAGTTCTAACAACACACAAAACAAACAGTTCTAATTTTGAAACTGCTAATCACAATTCATGAAACTTTGATTTCGGACCGCCCATTTATGTACCCGAAAGTCAGATTAAGCTATTTTAAATTTCGAACTTTAATAGAGATCAATATCAATAGGGCTCTTTCGTGGTTTCGCCCCACAAGCTGTTCGGTCCGCGGGGCGAATCAACGAAGCCTCTTTTTGAATGCCCTCTTTCGCCCCGCTCCATACAATGCGGGGCGAAAGAGGGCCTTCAAAAAGAGGCTTCGTTGATTCGCCCCGCGATTCACTTTTTTATCTGTACATTTAAGTAGAAAAGTAGTTAATGGAAAAAAACAATTGCATTATATCAAGGGCATCATTCTATGAGTCCTATGGGGGTGTATGAACAAAAATGCAATTGTTTAGAAGAACCATAAAGAATTTATGGTAATGAATTTTTTTACAAAAATATTTTGCTTTGCTTTGATAGTAAATACCAAATTTAATGCCAGTTTAAAGCGTCAGTTTTCTTCCTAAATAAGTATTTCAACTAAATAAGAGGATGAAATGTATGCGGTACATCTAATAGATTAGTTATTTGCTCTCAAATCTATACGTTTAGGTTATGAACGACGGTGGTAATGAATTTTTGGCAAGTTAATATTTTTTAATAAATTTAATACTAAATTAATATTTAAAAAAATAAAGATGCAAAGTATACCTATAGTCCCATATACTTAACACACCATATAAAAAATATTTGGATTTCATTTAGCTGTTGATACATGTTTTTTTTCTTCGAACATGTGATTTGCTCGAAATGTTAGAACTACCCTTTAGTCCTAGCTAATACAATCACAAGAAATTTGGGAAAATGACCATATTATCTCGGAAGTGTTCCGATGTTGCTATTTCGCGACCGTGCAGTCAGTGCTGCAGTACGGAACGGTTCTAGCATAGGTTCTTTCAAAGCCCGCCTGAAACGCTGGCTTATCGAGGAAGCATTTCATGATTTCGATGTGTTTAAATGTTTACAATTAGTGAAACATGTATTGGTTAAGAATTATTTCTATCAATTTGATTCATTTACAATGATGTAATGTTTTTGTTATTTTTGTATTTTTTAAGACATGTTTTTTTTCATTACAATGACATACTTCATTAGTGTAATTTATATTAATTTTATTTTGTTGACATTTTAATTATAATACGTGGTTGTAAATATAATGATGTAGTAGATAGTTAATGTGAATATTCATTTGTTATCAATGTAGCTACTTTGCAGCAATTTTGAATCTATTCATTGTGTAATGACGTGTAACATTTTTTTATGAATAAAATGAATATCGAAAATGTTACATAGTACGAGTAACAGGTCCCACACCTGTTAATTTTCTTACAATTTATAGTTTGCAAATGGGCCCCGCCTACTACCAAACAATATTCAATTTAACTTAAGCCCTCAGCTCATAATGTCTGTTATATCAATATAGTAAGTTTTTGGTAGTTTGTTTTTTCTTGTTTAGTTTTTTTATAGCGTTGCATATCTGTTGATTACTTGTAGTTGGATTTTTATTCTATCTCATGTAATTTTATGCGTGGCTGTACCATAAGAAATACGTAATACTGATGCGGGAAATTGATCTTTATCAACGTGGACCGAAACGGCCTCTTCTTTTATCGTTCTCGGCGTTTCGCCCCACGGGGCGAAAGAGGGCATTCAAAAAGAGGCTCCGTTGATTCGCCCCGCGGGCCGAATAGCTTGTGGGGCGAAACCACGAAAGAGCCATCAATAGATCAAAATTATGAAATGAAACCTATCATATAATTTTGGCTCATTGTATTAATTTATTTGGTTATATTTATGCAATAAAACACTATTTAAAGAAACAAACAAATTATTTTTAATTTGGAGCTGGTCTGTTGGGTCTGTAGATTGTCAGATACCTAAATATCTATGACAGGTCCTGAGATAGGAGACCAAAACTTATAACGCAAATAGAGAAATTGACTTTCTTTTTGGTTCACATCTTTAAAACACACGTTATAGAAGTAACTGTGTGGCTTAAAACTAGTGTGACAAATAGCAGCCTTTCCCCGTAAAGCAGTCTCTTCCAGGCAACCTTGGAATGGAGAAAAAAAAATCGATAACTAGTCTACGTAGCTATCGTTTTGAGTTCCGATTTCGAATAGTAGGTATATAATGCAATACCACTATGCAAACAAATTTAAAAGCAGCAGCAACAAAGAGTGTCCTATTTATAAACCTAGTTGTATGTGGCCCCTAACGTTTTTGTCGATATAGTTCTAAATCAAAAGTTTAAAGGTAATTTGAATTTGAACAGGTACGATAGGCTAAAATAAACCAATCTGTGCCAGTATTTCTTTGATTTTCTTATATAAAATTGCTTCGACTTTTTAAATTTAGAATTCACATATTATTTGACTATCTATGTGTCTATATCTACGTATGTGGCTAGCTGTACCTATACCTAGCGAACCGTTTCATTTTTTTGCAAATCACTAGTTTAAGATTTGCCTTATACCGTTATTCTAATTATGATTATTCTCGGTTTACCTCTAAATTCGAGATCTTATTTTGTCATTCAAACAAAATCGTTTGAATTTTGAACTAATAAACCGATCGTCAGTATTGCTTTGAGTTGCATTTTTAAAACTACTTCGACTTTTTCATGATTCAAAATTAGATATTTAGTGGTCAGAAACATGGATGCAAACAACACACAAAATTGCATACATATCTTCAAAGAGTATCTTAGAACGCGTGTTCTTGCCGTCGTGGCGTACAAAATATATCAAAACAAAATAGTTGAGACACAAATATAGCAAATACAATTAATAAAATTTTAATACCTACAATTTGGAATACAAAGCGATAGGTACGTAGATTTGGTCTATTTGGCATGTAGTATGTGCCTAGTTGTGTAGCAAAGCGTTTAATTCTCAATTATTCGCCAGTATATGAATATTATTCTCATAAGGTATGGTCATTCTCGATATACTCGTACACGTAAATTAATTCCTAACTCAAAATCCCATTTCGTCATTCATGCAAAATTATTTGAATTATGTACTAAGTCTGGCAAAACAGATACGGTAGATAAAATAAACTAATCGTTAGTTCCATATTGAAAATAGCTTCTAATTTTTAAATTTGGAATACAAAGCGATAGTAACGTAGATTGGTCTATCTATGGCCTGTAGTATGTGCCTAGCTGTATAGCAAAGCGTTTCATTCTCAAGTCACCAGTTGCGCTATGAATGGTCCATTCAATACTTTAGGAGGCAGCGCGCGTGCGCGGGATCGATCCGACGTGGGTAGGGGGCGGGGGAGGGCGGCCCGCTTCACCGGCAGTTGTAAGGACGGTGTTACAAGACGCCCATTCAGAGTTACAAGTGGGTAACATTGACAGTCATCATTATCAGCTATAAAACGCTCTGAAGGTATCTGAGAGAAGCAGAAAGGCTTGCCCATCCCACAGATTTCGTATAAGATCGGCAGTAAACTGCTTACATCCTGTACGATCCAACCAATAGAATTAGAGTACTAAAGATAGGCACAATAAGATCTATCTGACTTGTCAAAGATCTTAAGAAAACATTTCTTTCGCAATTTTTTTCTTGGGCGTACTCTCTCGCTCTCTTCCCATCCTTTTTTCAGTTCGGTGTCACTCAGGAGAATTTGAACTCGACTGCTTGAAGACTAAATAGTAACAGATTTTGGTAATCCTGTGTTGAACAACTCAGATACTAATGGGGCATATACACTCCTCGGCGAGTGTACTACGGAACACGGAAATAATCAAATTCTTGCTCCGAACGTACATTTTTTTTTTTTTTTTTTTTTTTTATACCACTATTATCATTGACAGTTTTTGCTTTGATTGCCTTCGTAGCCCAATGGTAAGTGACTCTGACTCTTGGGTCAAAAATATTTGACTTTGATTCTCATCCAGGGTTGATGAACGATATGTGATTGATTAACTTGCTCTATGTCTGGATATTATTGTCTATATAAGTAAGTAGGTGTGTTTTAAAATATGTGTATGTATTTTATCAGTCTCTCGCAGCTATGTCACAAGTTTTACTTACTTTGTTGGTCAGAGATCGCGTGTCAACCATTTTTATTCTTAGTCTAATCTCATCCATTTCGACTTCGACATTTCTAAATTCCTTATTTTATATCATTATTGTTGTTTTTTTTGTGTTTCCTGTGTTTGTAATGTCGAATAAAGTTTTTTCAATTTTTTCAATCCAAGTGTTGAGATTAAATGTTGAATGTCGTTAATCCATCGCGAGCACTGAAATGGCATTAAGTATTCATTCATTCTAAATTTAGAGGAAGGCCCCTTCGGTGGACCAATTTCTCTGCCAGTGTTTTCCCCTCCCTGTACGACACGACATGATTTTCATTAGACTTTTATGTTGCTTTTATTTCGCCATTTTGAGAATTAGGCATTCCTAGAACTAGCCTTTGTCAGAGTTGGGCAATCTCAGAATTGGACATTCGTCACCTAAACCTTTTCATATCGTACAAGGTGGTCGTACACCTTTACCTTTCTATTTTGAATTGTTGTCAGAATTCTTATTTTTTCCTTCACCATGTCCAACACTCTCAGTTCGTTTTCATTCTCTGTGTATGTGTGTGTGTGTGTGTGTGTCTGGCATCGTAGCGCCCGAACGGATGAACTGATTGTGATTTTATGTTTGGAAGGTGAATGTTCTTAGAAAGGTATGTTTAAACAAAATTAGTTCAGCCGTTTCAAAGTGTTTAGCTCTTTTGTTCGACTTCTGTCTAAGCGCAGCTAGCGAGCGGACGTGTTTCTGTATCAAGCTTCGCCTGTCCCCACCGTCGAGACCAAAACACGAAGATATAGTTACTAGAAGCGACCATGTCCCTACTTCACTCACCAATCAAATCGTCTTCTTTAAATGACCTGTCCGATCAAGCCTTCACTGCGGTCCAACCTCAACCTGAAGCTTCTGGAAGACCAACACGAAAGAGGAAAATCGACCCTGTTTTAGAAGCCCTCGAAAACCTACGTATTGATATGAGTAATAAAATTGGGTCATTGCAAGAACAAATGGACTCAAAATTTGATGAGCTCAAAATGGAAATTGCAGTCCGTAATGAAGTTTACGACAACGCATTTCGTGATGTCTCATCGAAAGTTGAAGAAGTCAAATTAGAAGTGGAGGTTTTGAAGAAGCAAAATAAGAAAAACGAAAACACTATAGAATACTTACAAGAGCAGCTGGAAGTTACACAAAGAATGCTGATAGTAAACCACATTGAAATCAGGAATGTTCCTGTAACTGGCAAGGAAAGTGTCCCAGAAATTGTGAAAAGCATCGGGATGAAAATTGAAGAAAACTTTATCAGTGATGACATAAGAAATGTCCAACGTCTCAATACTACGAACAAAAAGAAGGCACACATCGTGGTAGAATTCTGCAATTATCAAAAAAAGGAAAGCTTCTTGAACTCATTTAAAAAATACAATTTGGCTCACGCTAACAAAAGGCTATCCTCCAATGATCTCGGGTTTCCAGGTGAGTCTGCCTCATTAATATACATGTCTGAGCTTCTAACTCCAAAAGCTAAGCAGCTGTTTCACCAAGCGCGTCTAGTAAAAAAAACTTGTAATTATAGGTTCTGCTGGACAAAGCATGGTAAAGTTTTCCTAAAGAAAGACGAAAACGCAACTGCCATCCATATAAATTCTGGACATAAAATCGAGTCCATTAAAGAACATGCTGGAACTGAGATCGTATGACTATCTTTAATTCTAATTCATCGTAGCTTCCTTTCTGGTAAAATGTATCGAGCTTTCTCAAGAGCAGCTACTTTGTTATGTAAAACTCACTTAATTTATACAAATAATATTATGTATCCCCTCTATACCATATTTATAATATTTTATATATCTTATCCTTATCTGTGTATTAAACATAAAACCGAAGCACGACCTGCACATCATCCTCCTAAAGTTACTCATATATTCGTAAGTATTGAGCTGCAGAATAACATCCACATCAACAGAGTAAGAGAGAAGATATGTCACCCTGGCTATGGGTGCTTGCTATTAAAAATCTCAATATGAACTCGTTCAAGGTGACTGACGAATTAGCCTTGGACATCGAGAATATATCTCTGTCCAGGGCTTATTTGGTCGTGGATGCAGATAACTGTGCTCAATATATTCAAGCTACCAAAGGTTCACTGACCATTCTTACACAAAATATTAGAAGTGTCAATCGAAACTTTGACGATTTCACTGTGCTACTTCATAGAATAAATTTTGATATAGACATTATTATATTAACAGAATGCTGGCTGAATGATAAGACGATTATTCCTATATTACCTGGATACACCTCGCATAGAAATCATAAATGCTTAAACAAGAATGATGGAGTGATTATTTATTCGAAATCGAACCTGTCTCTTAATATAGAAGAAGCTCAGCTAGTGGATGCCAACTGCATGATTATTAAGTTTGATACCACTTGTATAATGTGCACTTATAGACCCCCCTGCTTTAGGAACATAGATAACTTTATTACATCGCTTGATTCCTTACTAGTACAATATAAATCCTACAGCAATATTATAATCACCGGTGACCTAAATATTGATATCAGTGATGGTAACGGTTCTAATCATTCAAATGAATATTTATCACTGCTTGCTTCTCACGGAATTCTGCCCGGACATACCTTCAAGACTAGAATCAACTCTTGCCTCGACCATATGATGATTAAAACTAGGTGCGAAAATACTGTGGCAGTGATTCAAACAGATGTGACGGACCATGCCACAGTTATTCTAAACATTAGTAAATTTCTGGCAAACCACAATACCCTTAATAAATCTACAAAAAAAATTGATCACAACGCTGTCGCAAAATATCTTCAGATGACTAATTGGGATTTCGTAACTAATATCTCTGATGCGAACTCAGCTACGGACACTTTTTTGTCATTTATTAAAGATGTTGTGGAACAGCATACTGTGATAAAGTCAACGTCAAATTCTAAAAGAAAAATTAAGCCTTGGATTACCTTAGGACTTATAAAATCAATAAAAAAACGTGATAAATTACACAAAAAAGCTCGCAAAAATCCGGAAGATGAAAAGTTACAAAAATCTTACACAGACTATAGAAATTTATGCTGTAAAATTCTTAAAGGTGTCAAACATCATTACGAGAAAAAATTGTTAGATCAATCACTAAATAATCCTAAACTTATGTGGAAGAACATAAAAAACATCTGTAATATAGACAACAACCGAAATAATGACTGCTCTGATCTATTAAAATCTTCTCCTACTCCAGATGAATCTGTAAATAGCGTTAACGACTACTTTGCTAATGTTGGATCTTCGCTTGCTAAGGATGTACTTAATAATGTAGATAAAGACTCACTGAGTAACGAATTAAATATTAGTACCCCTGCCGCATCCTCCTCTTTTGTGTTGTACCCTACTTCAGAACCCGAAATTTTGAGCATTATTAACTCTCTAAAATTACAATGTACTCCTGGTTGGGATGGTATCACGAGTGAGATTCTTAAAGCCGCCAAATTTTCGTTGTGTATTCCAATAGCTCACATATGTAACATCTGCTTCGACACTGGCGTTTTTCCAAAAGCTCTTAAAAAGGCTATAATACGACCAATTTACAAAAGCGGGGTCAGAGACCGTGTATCAAATTATCGACCAATTGCACTTCTCTCAGTTCTATCGAAAATATTGGAAAAAATAATTAATAACAGATTGGTCCATTATCTGGAGGGTAAAAATTTTCTATCTAATAATCAGTTTGGTTTCCGAGCAAAAAAATCTACCGAAGACGCTGTGTCCAAAATAGCTAAAGAAATTACTAAAGTACTAGATTCTGGCAAGAAGTGCATTGGCGTTTTCTTGGATCTCGCGAAAGCGTTTGACACGGTCTCTGTGCCTCATTTGCTTCGTAAGTTGGAACGTTTAGGAATTAGAGGTCTTCAGCTTGAGCTTTTTAGAAGCTATTTAACTGAACGTAAACAAATTGTCAAAATTGGCGATTTTGTCAGCACCGAAATTCAAGTTGATTTTAGAGTGCCACAAGGCAGCATTCTCGGGCCTACGCTCTTCGTGGTCTACATTAATGAACTCTGTAGCATCAACCTGCCAAACACAGTTATTTCTACTTATGCTGATGATACGGCAATAGTATTCTCTGGTCAAACCTGGGAAGAAGTTAAGGATACGTCAGAAAAAGGATTAGCGACTGTAGCTAAATGGCTTCAAACAAATGTACTTACATTAAATGTCACTAAAACTAAATATATACCTTTCACAATTACGTGCAGAACTATCCCACCACCGGACTTCCAAATCGTAATACATTCTTGTAACAATTTTAGTAATAATACTATTTGCAACTGCCCCCGTCTCTCGGCAACAGACGAAATTAAGTACCTAGGCATATATTTAGATAGATATTTGAGATGGGATCGTCACATTATCAAATTAGCGAAGAGAATCAGGAAATTGATATTTATTTTTAAAAATTTACGGCACGTTGCTGATGCAAATTTGATTAAAAAGGTCTATTTTTCAATGGCGCGGTCTCTTTTAATGTATTGTCTTCCAGTTTGGGGTGGTGCTGCAATATCAAACATGTTAATCATAGAAAGGGCTCAAAGATATATCCTAAAAGTAATGCTCTTTAAAAGATTTAGGCATCCTACTCGTGAACTTTATAATGAGTGCATGCTACTGACTGTTAGGCAACTGTATATCTATAATCTGTTGTTACTGCAGCATGGCATGAGTGATTATAAGGTTAGTCCAGAAATGTATAAGTCAAACCCAAGAAAATATAACGTTTTCCATACTATGGCCAACAGAACCACTTTTGCTCATCGCCAAATGAGCTTTCTGTCCACCTATTTATATAATAAAATTAATAAAGAGATAAATACATATACAATGACTAAAATGAAACTAAAACTTGACTTACGCAAATGGCTACTCAAAATGGATTATCAAGAAACGGAAAAACTTCTAACTATCTTGAGCTAAACACAGTATCAATCGTACGTCTGCTCACACATACACACACACACAATCACACACACACAATCACACACATGTGTGTGTATACATATAGACCCTCACACACACACACACACACATATTCACGCACATTCACACCCACACTCACACACACACACGTGCGCGTGCGTATGGTAAGACTCAACTAAATTCGTTCACATGTAAACCATATATCCATCAGCCTTGTGACGACCTCTGCTGGACATAGGCCAAAACTTAAATCAATTTACGTGAAACTTAAAATAATACAATTTTACTCTCAACGAACATTCGAAATACTTTATTCTCAGTCACACTTAAACAATATTCTAAAACTATTTTATAATGTTGACTGCGATCATCAATTTAATCCAATGGAAAAAAAAAAAACGAAAAAAAAGAATTGATGTCACATCTAGTAGCACGTCGACGTTTTATGTCCATGCATAACAACTCATAACTTGTTATTATGCACGATTGTCAATGCGCTCGGCCGTAGCAAAAACATGAGTTATGGGGGGGTAGTGTTTGAAATGGTCGTGTATTTCTTTTATAATAATATGATTATGATTATTTAAGTACTGAAATACAATTATCTATTTAACACTTATCATTATACATGATTATATGTTTTAATAAATATTTACAATAAATTAGTATCTACCTATCGTCGGTAATACGGAATATACTGACGACTGCTATATTCCAATATTTTTCATTTTAGATAACCTTCTATGATAATAATTAAACACGTTTTCTTGCGCTTAGACAGGAGGACATTGATATCCTAAATACAGGGCAACCTAGTTAGGAGTTAGTGCTCAGACTTGTATATCGCAAATGAAATAACACTCAAAAATTTATATACCTACCGTAATTTGATTCCTTGTTTTTCATTGTAGGGTAGCCTCAACGACAATATATTAACTCTCATTGAGTGGCAAACGTACAACGTATGACTCTAATGAGCTATAAGTATGTGCGGTTGTCAGGAAGCTAAATATAGTATGTGTATCTATTTAAGAGATGCAACATTAGAAAGTAAACTCTAAGATCATGTTTTTTTTTTCTTTGTTTTTTGGATGTGTATTTGGCAATACCTACTTTGAAATTGTCACTAAATTTTAATTTAGAATTAATAGGTACCTAAGCTTCTATGTAAACTTGTGTTTGGTAAATAAACATTATTATTATTATTATTATTATTGTTGGCCGCGGTAGAAATTTTATTGCATTGGGAGTTATTTAAATGTTAAGTTTAAAACTGTTATTCCTTAGCCAATATTATAGGAAACCCGCCCCTGTCCGGAATGTTACTATAAAGGCAAATCGTGTCTATATCTCTGTCACACACACTCGTAAGAAGATACCCTACATATTTATTTTCATATTTACCTACATAGACATTATTAGTAGGTGTTCGTTTATTTTTGGAACCACGATCTTGGAGAGACGTCACAGAATCAACTTTTTTAATAAATGTTTCTCATTGAGTACGTAATGTGAGATTTTACCTTTGTCTAAGTCCTTGGAGTTTATTCTACATATTTATTAAACATTTAAGTACATAATAGCTTTTATATAGTATTAATATAAAAGTAAGTACTAAACTTATCATGTTTTAAATTTAATTCTATAATGAAGATTGATATTCTTAAAAAAAAAGTTGTTTTTTTTTCTTCTCATTCACTTATGTTTGTCTGTCCCTGTATAATCATTTTCTTCTTTTTCTTTCGTATTTTGAATTTTATATTATGTTAATTAAATTGAAAGCCGCTTTCTACTAGAAATCAAATTGTCATCATCTTCATAACTTCAGACGCAGGTCGTCTACAATATACTGGGCAGTGGACATAGGCCTGCCCTATAGACTTGCATCCTGCGCCATTTTGTGGTTTGAATTAATCAAGTCATAAGTTTGTAACTGGATATTTTGCGATCGCCGGGACTTGGTCTCCATCGAGACAAAACTATTTGTAGTGAAATATCTAGTAAGCAACGCAATTCAGGTAATCACCATTGTCAGTGTCAGTAACAGTCCGGTAAGGTATAGTTAATAGTTTAAAAATAAAATCACAAAAGTAAGGATATTCTCGTTTTATTTCTAGAACTCATGAGGTAAACAACACTAAACTATTAAATTAAATACCAATGACATAATCTCAAAACAAAGATACAAGACGCCAGTACTTACACAAATAATTCTAAGAAGTCGAATTTTGTACGAAACGCTTATTTTTTTTTACATAAAAATGTTTAACACTCCATGTTTCATAATACTCGCGTATATATTGGACACGACAGGGAAAATAATTTTATAAATACTAAAATTAAAGCTACGTATGCTAAAATACATAAATAAGTGATTAAATTTAATTAAAGTTTCATAAAAAAAGATTGTAAGGAGATTGAGTATAAAATAAAAAAAACGTTGAACGTAAAATTAGACAACAAAAACAATGAGTTGTAACAACCAATATAAGGATAATAAATAATAGTAATTTTATTGCAAATTCGACTGAAAGTTTTAATGAACTTATAATTCACGATGAAACGAACTTAAAGTAAGTGAAGTTCTATCGTAATTATACGAATGCATCGACCGAAGAGAATTGATGAAAATAATGATAACTAAGAAGAAATAGCGAAGTTTTTTTTTAAAATTGTATTCAAAATTAAAAATAAATGTGACTAATGATTTTATGGCACGGAACTATGTTTTAAATAAAATAAATAGATAATGAAAACAGAGAAGAGAGTCTGACATTTTCTGCATTTGTTAATAAAAATACAGAATATATCATAATGCAAAAGGTGAAATTTTGTGCATTTAAAATTAAACATACGCAAATACTTAAATATGACACGTTTTAATATTTGATTCCAATAAATTCGTTAGTAACTATAAAGTTAAATCTTGACAAATACATTAAAATTAAATCAATTTTTTTATAGTTTTCTGTATCCGTAACAAAGACCAAATACTATTGCACATGATTCAGGAAACAGTAAAAAAAAAAAAAAAATGTTGATTTTAAAGATTCTTTGAAAGCGGGCCAAAAACATAGCTGTATTTTTAATTGCAGACAGCAATATTTTAGTGAGTACGGTTCCTTTGTTTGGCAGTAGTAGTTGATTTCCGTAAGCAACAAGGCACCACAGATATCGATCGGCACATTTGAGTTAGCAAAATACTAGCTACAATTTTAAAGGCGCGAAAATCAATTTGTGATACCTACAAATGTTTAATTGCTCTACAGGTTCGGTGTATTTCCGTAGGTTTGTATATTGTTATAAATACCTACACAATATAAAATTTATATGGCCTTCATATTTTTTCGCTTTAAAATCGAAAACAGTTCAAATTAAAACTGTAATGCTGCCGAAACTCAGTTTTCTTAAAACACAGCACTGACAAAAAAGGAATCGGCTTTAGTTTCAAAAGTATCAAAAAAAACCCTTTGAAATCGTCATGTTTCTATCATATTAACCTACAATGAACGCTCAAGATGATGTGATAGGAACAACTGGTCAGATCTTAAGCTACAAAATACTGATACACTCTAGGATAAGGTAAGATTGTTTGGTCATAAAAATGGAAGATATAAAATCTATAGGTAAATATCAACCATTTTCTAACAACTAAATGGCCATCGGACGCCAGGAATCAAATATCAGGAATGCAAAAGGTTCATTTTTGAAGGATTTAGGTTACTAATACTGATATCCGAGAATATTTACTACTGGAGCTATGGCTTTTTATGGCTACCTCATGAATCACAAAATTAGCACTTGATTTTAAACCTAATGTGTTTATACAATTACATATATTTTATACCAATTATACAAAGTGTATCTGTAACTATGATATAACTGTAGATTTGTGTGTGAAATTAAATTTTAATTTCTATGGCTTAATGGAAATTTAATCTTTTATATATCTAATAAGATCTTTACAAATTTTTAGTCAGTTCAATATTTCAAACACGAATTCGTGTTACATAAAAATCTCTTGGTTACAGATACATTCTAAAAATTTTGTAACAATTAATTTTTTTAACATATTAATGTTATATAATCTATTCTTATTTACAATTTGTTTTTGTTATAGAATTGACACATTAAATATGATTTTACTAAATATAATTTTTGACCGTAAATCTACACTGTTTTGTCATTATTTTTGCTACATTTATAAAGTCTTGATATGATTTTGTATCTATTTTTTATTTACACAAAACATTTGTACCAAAACTGGTTTCAATATAACAGAAATTACGACAAAACCAGATAATATTGTCTGAACATTTTAATCCCAGGCACAAAATGGTGTTCTTAACCCAATTATTGCCTTATTTTGTATTTTTCACGAAATCTATATTAATAATACTATTCGTAAAAATGTCTTTTATATGGGGAAAGATAATAAATATATTTTTTATGTATAAACTACGATCTAAGTTGGTCAGGAATTAGGAAGTACACGCATTTAAACCGAACATGCATTCTACGATACATTCAAGTTTGAACACCTTAGCAACATACTTTATATTATCATTTATTTTATAATATTCATTAACGTTCACACTTTCAGGGAATCGTCTATCATACGCTCTACAAAACTATGCATTGTCATAAGAATCATAAATATTGTTCAATCGTCAACAATTAACATCTAAATCTATGCGATTATTTGGCACACATTTTGCCACGAAATTTCAATCAGGTCCAAAACTACTTGCATCTAAGGCACAATATTGAAGGACAATTGTGTTATTTTTAAATATTTTGTAGAGATTTATTGTATTTTCTAAAATGCGACAATTATACATGAACTTAATTTGCAATCATACATAACAGGAAAATGGCAGACTCAAATCAATTTACACAAAAAAATTGAAATTATTTTCGACCAAAACCCAGCTCTTATAATAACATGATTTGGTTTCAATGTTGGTATACATTTATTTGCGCACTATAGAAAATGCAATAAAACTCTTAAACATTATATTTGTTTCATATACATATATGATATATTACAGTGCCATAGTAGAATTATAAATTTTTGTAGAACTAATTTCTACCATCTACGTAGTTGTCAAATCCGGGTTGTTGTCACATCCAAGTTACTTTTTTATTCTCTTTATCTTTATTCAAAGTCTCTTCATAATAAGATTGGTATACATTTTTAAATAATAAAAAAACATTCAAATTTATTTACTAATATTATAGATCTTTCAGCACTATGTAAAACCAAACTATTTCACTATAGCAAAATTGAATACTACCCTCAAAACATTTTTTGTCAGGTTATACAACCAAGGGAGTAATTTAAACAACTATTAGTTTTTCATTCTATTTTCATATTTTCATTTGTAAAATTTCTATTTGCAAATATACCCTCAGGAAAATATTGCAAGTCCGTTACATTACTTTTTCTATCTACCCTCAAAAATATTTTCACTCAGTGAAAGTCAGTTAGTGCCACTAGTAGAAGGGCCCATGTTGTCTTGATGTTTGTACTTGTGTGACGTCATCTGGGAGAGGCCTAGGACTGCAAAGCCACATTGGAGACAGTGGTAGTGGGTTTGTTTCTTGCTGTGAATGCATTGAGGCTCGTAACCGCAACCTGTTGACAAATTTTTGAAATTATGTTTCATTACAAGTATTATCATCTCCAGATGGCGATAAATGCGCTGAAAATATCGGTACCTTTTTCATTACAAGTTTGGTAATCAACTAAATGTTTAGAAAATTGAAAAGAAAAAAAAACATTATGATAAATTGTGTCAAGTTGTCTGTACGTAGCCAACTAGATATAATTTATCATAGTGTTTTTCGAGCAAATACTTATATAGATATTTTTCTAGATATTTATACGCTATCAGAGATCGCTATATAGAGATCGCTATCAGCGATAAGGCCGTCCATTGTTTCACTGTTTATGTATCTTTGTTTCTTCTTTTTGTTTGTTTCTTGGTGTGCAATAAAGAGTTTATCTATCGATCTATATTTGCTCGAAGCTACGTACACGAGTCCATTGAAATTTCTCAAAGATTATTTTGTAGATATCAAGAGGGGTTTGGTGTAAGGCTTAATCCAAGTTTGTGGGGTGGAAGCCACAAACCAAGAAGAAACAAAGAATGAAGTATGATTCGCCTTTTATACCTACACTATAGGACAGTATAAGACGTACAAATTGCAAAATATTGAAATCACACAATTTACTTTACTTTATCGATACTCAAAAATTAAAACAAAATATATGGTAGAGGAAATAATTCATAATATTTAAGTTACTTTTGCTAGGCGGGAACTTGTCGAAGCCCGCGGCCTGGATGGAGTCGAGCTTCTGATGCTGTCGGCGGTGCGCGACCACCTTGTTGGTGTCGGTGCACACGAACTCGCACTTCAGGCAGTGGAAGTGGGACGCTTTGTTCTGACCCGTGCCTGTTGGACAAATGACAAATTATACATTTTGAACACTACCGCCAACCACCAATGGGCTGCAATGGGCCAGCGTGGTGGATATGACCTGATGATTCTTGGCGGGTAAGTAGATAAGCCCAAATCTTCAGCAGTGAACTATTCAAGGCCAGCACAGTACAAAAAAACTACTGAACACAAATGTTATTGGAAAGTCAGATTTGGAATACTTTGTCAAAGGTTTAGATTACATTTCTTCAAAATTTCTATGTACTTGAGTTCTCAGACAAAACGGATCAAATTTAGGACGGCTGCTTGAGACTTAAAAAAACATTTAAGATACAGAGAGAGACTATAGAAGGTCTTGAAGATATGGAAACGACGTTATTAGACTTTTATGGTTTATTGTACACGAGACACAATGCGACATGGATCAGGATCGACGAAAAGCGTTGCTATCACTAATAGTATAAAAATAGCTATATCTATAGTGTTGCCATTAGGCTTCTTTATACAACAGAGACAAACGCCGAATTTATACATCCATCATTTTTCGTTGAAAGTTAATACATAATACGTAGTGTGTTATATCCAACCAAAACTCCGGCGCAACAGGACTGCTTTTTTGGCGTGCAAATTACGGTCTATACTATATCCATCCATACATGAGCTATTAATAGGACGTCCACTGCTGGAGATAGGTCTCCCTTAGGGATCTCCAATAAGACCAGTTAGTAGCGGCTTGCATCCAGCGTAATCCTGCTGTCCTAATGAGGTCATTCGTCCACCTTGTGGGTGGAACTTCTACGCTGCGTTCGTCAGTACATGGTCTGCACTCGAGAATTTTAGACCCCATTGGTCATCAGTCCTCCGCGCTTTATGCCCTACCACTGTACTATATATATCGAAGTAATCCAAATATTCAATCCAAAAATGTTTTTGTTGGTTTGTTGTTACTTTTTACACACCAACCGAGCAACAAATCTTTTTTATTTTCTTCCATGGATAAAGCCATATCGTCATAGGAATCACAGAAAATTTAAAGAATCCTATGAGAAGTGGCGAGTAAAAACTAGTATAAAAATTAAATAATATTAGATAAATAGCGTAGATACAACGTACAATACTTACTGAATGTGGTGGCGTGCGGGCAGTCAGGGCGCTGGCAGTACACGTTGGCGCGGTACTGCTGGAAATCGCCGCCCATCAGCGTGTCTAGCCTGTTAGGGAAACGATATAATTATTTAAAACAAACCTCTGAAAACTTAATTATAGAAACTAGAGATTAGAATAGAAATATTACAACTATAATTTGGCCTATTCAGACTTAAATCGGTATTTTCTATCACTGTGGGTGGTAAAATTCTCTTGTAAAAAATACTACACGGAATCTGCTGCAGTATTTTACAGTACCGTAAGATCATCGTACTCAAATGTTGCTTTTCTACAACTGCTGCTAGTGAATACCGCTCAGATTTGAATAGGCCTTGAAAGTGAGCAATCTTTAATCTAAAATAGACATAATTATACTTTCTAGAAACTAGAAGTTCTTTGGGCATCAGTCTGTTAGCCTGGAGGAGAAATGTTACATTAAAAGGAAGTCATGAAAATTATACTCATTCTATGATTTAAAATTCTGTAGAAATAAAAGACGTACCATTATACATGGTACGTCATCTTCTATCCACAGGGTAGAAGAAAAACTTAATCTTTATATTGAATGGAAAGCTGATTTTATTCAGGTGTGTTTAGTATGAAGTAGTAAGTTTACCTCTCATGTCGGGCCGTGTGCTGGACGAACCGAGTTTTGTCGCAGAACGAGTAGCCGCAGTCTTTCCTGGTGCAGTGGAAGTGAGTTTGGTGTTCCCTGAGAAGATACATAGTCACATTTAAAATGGTATGTCTACAGGTTTAGGATGCTATTTAATTTTGGAGATATATGCTACAAATATTTAAAATATAACTCGATTTGGAAGTGATAAGGTCTAATAAAATATGAACGCCGGCTGCACGCACGAAAAAGTGTCAAATTTCTCCTTAGCCGAGCGTGCAAGCGAGAGAGCGGAACAAGCGATAGAGAGGCACAATCAGCCTAAGCGTTCGGATTGTTTCAGTTTTTGATTCAACACCGTTTTCTTATGACAATATCACGAAAAATTATCGTCCGTAAACCGGCTTTACAGACTATCTATTTTTTTTTGATTAAGTACCTGTTCTATAAGAAGTAGGAACTTAGGTTAACCATCTTTTGACGTAAAGATTTCTTTTTGGACTATGTGTATGATAAAATATGAAATAATTACCTGTAACCACAATGAGGGTAGGCGCAGTCCTCATTGAACCGGAACCGGAGGTAGCCCTCGGGGATCGGCTCATCTTTCAGCACGCGCATGTGCGGCCCGCGCGTCGTGTGCGTCCGTCTGCTGAGGAAATATATATCATTTGAACGGTTACATAAAATTTAAAATTATATTGCTTATTATGAATAACTAACTTATCACAAATAGATAATTATTTGAGTCATATCTTCGTTTCGGGACCACCTACTTATGTCCTACCTGAAGGTCGTTCCGTAAACTTGGAGGAAGTGTTCCCCAAATCTCGAGGAGAGAAGCACCGAATTATTTTTTTTTGTTAATAAGTAACAATGAATTTATTTGTACTAGCACAATAAAAGAGAGTTGTGCATAAGAAAATATAAAGTGAATAGATCGCGACTATGCTAATATAGTGTCGCATGAGAAGGTTGCCGGCAGAATGACGTTGCTGTCTCCTGTCTCCATGCGCCTGGGCCGTGCAAACAAAAAGTGCATAGTGCAGGGCCGGCTGCAGAGATGTGGTGAGACAGGGGTATTCACAGGACGAATTAGGGTCGGGGGGATATTGGGCGCGTTAAACCCGTCATAAATAAAGTCTTTTTGTTTCGTTACATCTTTTAGATCAAGGTTTTCCTTTTTCTACGACAAATCTTCGCAAAATATTCGCAATTAACTGACTGCTTGGAGTGCAGTCGAGTTTTGTAGGAATGTATCCTAAAAAACCCCATCAGTGGGCTGGCATATTGTGTGCTTTTGAGATCTTCCACATGTCCAGGAGAAGTCACCGGGAGCTTCCAGCGCAAATTTAACTAAGTCAGACTTATATCTAGGATTTACACGTGGCTAGATCCTTTAATTGACTGCCTCGGTGGCTCAGTGGTTAGTGACCCTAACTTCTGTGTCAAAGAGGCGTGGGTTCGATCCCCACCCAGGGCAAACATTTTTGTGTGATGAACATAGGTGTTTGCTCTGTGTCTGGGTGTTATTTAGGTACTATCTATATAAGTATGTATTTAAAATATGTATAATGTAGTATATCGGTCTCTGGCAGCCATATCATAAGCTATGCTTAGTTTGGGGTCAGAGACCGTGTGTAAGATGTCCCATAATATTTATTATATTTTTAAAATTTCAACAACTGTAATTTCACCTGGTCCTGTCGCAGGTGTAAATATTGCTTTATACTTTTACACCTCTGCAGTACCTAATATCGGCGCCAGAGGGTTAGGACTGAACGATCGGAAGCAACTGCATTTATTGTGACAGCGGGACTGGAGCCCTTTTTTCATATTTGCGTTGTTCATTGCACTGCCCAATTTGAATGTAAACGTTTTGCTTTTGAAAGTTTCCTTTGATTTTGGTGCATTCAAAGCCATAAAATACAGAAAGAAAGAAACTCTTTCTTTTACATTTGAAATTATAAATAAATATACGTATAAGCTTAACAACTTGTATTACTTACGTTTTGGCCATCATCTCAGCTTCCTTATCCATCCCGGGGGGAAGGTGGCCTTGCAGCAGACTTTGCTCCAGCAGCAGTTCCGGGGGGTACAGCATGGGTGGGTATAGAGGGAAGGGAGAACCTCTGCGAAACAAAAACATACAATTTTATTAAAAATTCGACTTCAACCGTGTACTGAATTCGAATAGTTCGCACGGATGGATGTAGTAAAGTAAGTAAAGTTCACATTCACGTTGATTTATAAAAAAGGATTCAGCTGAACTCGATAAAATTTAAACGGTGAAGTATGATCTACCAAACAAACAAAAAATTTAAATCAGACTAATCTGTATGAAGTTATGCGTGATCATACATATAAAAAATAAAGGTATACACTTCGACTTGAAACCTCCTCCGTTTCGTCAGTTAGAAAAAGATAAAACAATCATGATCTGTAATTGTGCCTTGTAAGAACTTGGTCAAATGACATCAAGTTGTTGGATCTACTTACTAGTTAATTAAACAAATTCAGAACAAACTATTGAAGAACGTTTTAAAGATCTGCAAGTACTAGGTATTTGCGATTCGATTGTTAATTTTACTGGTGATCACCATGAGCACGCGAATTACTCGTAGTTCCGATTCGGTGGACGTAATATCGATACATCTTGCTTAAAGAATACCTCCGCCTTACCACAAAAGATTTAAACACGCTTTAAACACTGTTTAACCATGCAATTTATACTGTGAAACATTGTCTAAAGCGTGCGTGTTTGTGGTAAGACGGCTACAATTTAGGAGAAGTCGTATATGTAACTTTTTTCCTCATTCGTCAATTGGAGCAAACTGACGAAACAAAACGTGGTTAAGTACTTTCTTAAAAATTATTCACGTGTTTTACTGCTGTAACCGTAAGAAGTTTCATTCAACATAAACGCTTTTCGGACATTGTATGTGTTCTTTGAAGTTTCATTTCGATACAAACTCATAAATGAAATTTCGAAATAAGTGTGTATCTAAAAATAATTTTCTATCAATGAGGCTTTGAGAGGCATTGAGAATCAGTACTATGGAAACGTGAATAAGTCATTCACGCGAATAAGTGAATAAAAGAAATGTTGATGTGATGGAAGCATCGATACAAAAATATTTTAAGTTTGTCAACAATATGATAATTTGCTTCATTAATTTCCGTGACTTCTTTTACTGAAAATGCTTTCGCTTCCAATACAAAATTATCATACGTACGAAACATACATGCCTAACCTACATAAATAACTCAGATTATGTAATATAAAACATGTTAACGTATGTTGTGTGGTATTTTTTTAAGTTTAATTTAAGGATAATTTTTCTTAGATATGTCCTTACCTATGTTTGCAACGCCCTAACAGGGTATGTACCTAGCCATTAAGATTGCTTTGTACATAATGCAAGAAATAAATAAATACTAAAATACCGCTCAGCCACGAGTTCGGTCTTTAGCGGTAGCGGAAGCGGCGGTGTTTACGAGCGCTTGGAGTGTTCAGTACATTGGTTTCACACCGCTCGTCGCTCTGCGCCCCGTTACCGCTCATAAAAGCGAAGTCATGACCGTAACGTCTATGAATCCTTACTAATATTATATACCCGAAAGTGTGTTTGTTGGTTTTACGCAACAATGGAGCAACGTTTTGACTAGATTTTTGGCATGAATACAGTTTGAAAAAAGGAAAGCGACATAAGCTAGTTTTTATATAGGATAGCACAAAAATTAAAATATTGAGCTGCGAGCAAAAGCTAGTAACAAAATAAGTTGGTAATAGGTACATATACTTACCCTTGAGAAAAAAGTGCAACTTGCGCCAGTCCTGGTAGTCCCGCTAAGGAAGCGGTATACTGTTGCTGCATCTTCAGTTGTTCTTGCAAACTGCCTTTTCTTCCACCAGCTAGGTACTGCTGGAGTAACAGACTTTGGACAGCTTGGACCTACAAATAAAGATAAAATAATCAATCTATAGGTATCTTCTAGGTCTACAATCTACATACTTACTCCATCTTCGGCTACAACTTCGCTTTCCGTCAGGCGAGTTGGTGGCCAAATGTAGCCCTATTCTACATAAAACCTCGCTTACCGAACCTAAATTTTATTTAATTATTTAAATTATAGGTATAAATAATTCATCCATTCAACCATCAGCATAATCAGAACGACGTCTACGGATGGAGATAGGCCTACCTTATAGATTTCTAATCAGCCCGGTTAGAAGCAGCCTGCATCCAGCGTGTTCCTGCGGTCGTAATTATATCGCTTGCTGGTGCGTGGTTTCCATTCGAGAACTTTACGATCCCATCGGCTCAAAAAACGAATGGTTTTTCGAGCAAGTGCCCTGCCCACTATCATTTCAACTTCAATTTTTTTTCAATGGCAATATAAAAATGTGAAATGAATTTAAGAGGATTTTTTTGGGGTATATTAGGAAGATATATGATGTAGCTAAATTAGATTCGTAATCTAATTGTCAGAAGCAGTTCCACATTCATCTATTCATCCATCTGCCGTAGGACTTCCACTGCTGGACAGAGGCCTCCCAAGGCCATAGATCTTATTTCTAATAAGACCGTTTCACATTACGCTAACTAGAAAGTTCCCAGAATGCTTACAGAATATACGCGCTGAAAAAAAATTAAAAATTTTAATTACCTGATCAGCGGGGTTGGGTGGTCTTTGCCCCGGCGAGGGTGCTTGACTAGTCGATGATGATGACGCGGTTGACGGAAGTATCGATATTTCCGGATACTCTCTCTCCAAAGTCTCCTGAAAGACATATATTTCTATAGGAACATCTCTTGCTAATAACACAGATCATGATGAGATATATTTGTTGTATCATAATTATTCTTCGCCATAAATGGCACAATCTACTACTACTACAACCGTGTGCAGAATTCGAATAGTTTGCACGGATCGAATTTGATTGTAGTCATTTTAACACTATTGCTATTTTTTCAAAAACTACTCTGCCAATTTCAATTAAATTTAAATGAGATCACCTTTAAAGTATGATCCACCAAACAAAAAAAAGATTCATCAAAATCGTTTCACAATTGGCGGAGTAATAACATAACTTAAATACAAAGAAAAAACCATACAGTCGAATAGCAAAACTTTTTTGTAGTCTGTTAAAAATCTGCGAAATCATAGTTTTCTTACCTTAGTCGCAGCCAATCCAATTGGCCCCGGTTCCATAGTATTACTATGTTTCTTGACCATATGACTGAACAGCAGTTTCAAGTCGACGTAGGCCTGACTGCAGTGAGGACAGTGGTAATGCAGGTTCATTCCTCCTGCATTTTTATTCAAAGGACAACTTTGGTCGTGACACGACGGAGGGATCGTTGGACCTGACATCTTTGGAGCTTCGTAAGGCCTTTTGTCAAGTTCCATTCGAAGCTTGAGATCCTTAGACGGAGAGGCGTCGTAAATGCTTCGAGGCGATGAGGTGTTACTTCGGAGGTGTGACGACGGATAAAAAGTTCCCGTCGCTTTTACTACTGAAATTAAGATTGAGTGTCAGATTTGTGGCAAATAACATGATTCTTCATAATTATTATTTGGATGATGGAAGATTATAATCTTTACTAAATGTCTATTTTAGTAATTATCTTATTTGTAAATCTATTTCTTGTGTAAAATTGAAATGAAATTACGGAACAATACCCACCCGAAACGTTGTCTTGTTCTCTATCAAACTCGCTCTTGATAGAAAAGTTTGTTGGGAAATCATTAGCCTCTTTCATCGAGCCAATACTATCAGCCGACGCCCTTTCTTTTAGAGAATAATCTTTGGCTTCTTCGTAATTCTTCTCTTGCTCCTCAGATTTAATCACTGGAGTCCCGCGGCCATGTTTGTGAGTTGCCACTGCTGAATATTGAGTTAAAATCGCAGGGCAGTTGTTATCTTGAGCGCAATGGAAATGAGACCTAAGCTGGTTTTTAAAACAGCTTTTCCCTCCACACTGATCGAAAGAATGAAAATAGTCGAATCCATCTAAAAGAGGGCTAATTGCGTGAGATTCTCTCATATGGGTTTCCATGATGTTGTGAGTTTCTGAGGCGAAACTGCAGTTGAAACAGTGCAAGTGCAGTCTGGTCATTCGTAGTTGACAAGATGGGTATGATGATGAGCAAGTGTCAGGGCTTGTGTAGACTTCGAAGTGCTGGAATTTAATTCGCTGAAAAATTAACACAAATTAATAAGATCAATCAAGATCAAGAATGAAATCAAGAAAATAAAGAGATATTATTAGCTTTGAGACTTACGGGAAACTCTTCAACTGTAGTGATGACGGGAGATTGGATCACTGGTGGTAGTTGATTGCATTTTGGGAGCTTGAACGATGTGAAAATAGCTTGAGGCGTCACCTGAAAAGTATCCTACTAATATTAAAAACGCGAAAGTTTGTAAGGATGGATGGATGGATGTTTGTTACTCTTTTTTTTTAAACTACTGAACTGATTGAGATGAAACTTTGCAATAATATAGCTTATATATCAGAATAACACATAGGCTATAAATTATAATGATATTGCGTAAATTTTCCATAATGTAACGATAAGTGTTAAGTGAGTAGGAAAAATTCTGTTATCTGCGAGCTATTCTAGAGTGCGCTTCAAGAAATGTCAAAAAAACAACTGTAGAATCGAACAACCGTCAAATCGTTTTTTTTTATTTTTCACCTCCTTTATTAAGGATGGTAATTAAGGTAGGGCCTCGGGTTTAAAAGATGGAAAGTGATATAGTCTTCTTTTTATCCCGGATAAATAAAGGGTTCCTATGTGATAGCATAAAAATCAAAATATCATGCGGGCGAAGCCGCGGGTAAAAACTAGTATTTTCTTTATAGACAAATTCTCAAAAACATTCGAACTCATTGGAGTTTAAAGAAATACTCACGTTGTCAGTCCAAACTTCAACCACCCTGTTCTTGGGAGGTCTTCCTCGTTTTCTGCTGAACATTTCATCCAAAGACGTGGAAGGATTGACGTGTTGTGGTGGGATCACATTAGGATTTGGTCCAAGATTCAATTGAGCCTGGAGATTTGGCGTCAGTTGGGAAGTCAAGCTTGGTGCCATTTGGGCCAATTGGGCCAAGTTTGGAGGCAGGTTGGGCAGATTTGGCACTTGGCCGAGTTGAGCCGCCATGTTGGGGTGTAATTGAGCAGATAGTTGGGGAGTAAAGTTGGGAGCGAATCTAGCCGCTAAGTTGGGCGACATAGGGCTTAGGATTGCGTGCTGGCGATGGTGCTCCAAGCGCCTGAAGGGGTGCTCTTCTGAAGAGAGAATCACTGCTCCACAATTTTCCTGTAAACAAATGCCTACATATTAGCGGTTAGATCTTAATAATATTAAAGTTGAGTCTTTCGTTCTAAGAAAAGAGGAATCTAAAGAAAATAATTATTTTGAAATTTCAAATGAAATTTAAATGTTCTAGGGAAACTAACAACGTAAAGGAAAGAAATATTCTAATCTTATGGACACAACATAAGTTTTTTTAAAATTTGATTGACTGCAGAAGTGGTATGACGTGTATAAGTAATGTTTACGGTGCGTTTTAAATGTGATTTTATCCAACATTTGATGTTTTTTAAATCTTTAGGTTCGGTGGGTTTGTTAATTTTTGGGTTGGGTGCGAAAAATAAGATCTTGTAGCAAAACAATAATGATATAATAATGATAATGCGTGATGTCCCGAACATATTAGCAGGCGGATTTGCTTCATCCTCGTGCTCTGGCAGCTGGCAGGTAAACATGTTGGTAAGCAAACGTACCCAAGTGCAGTGATAATGTGTGATGTCCCGGATGTGTTGGCAGGCGGAGTTGCTGCAGGGGTTGTGTCGGGTGTAGGTGAGGAAGTACGCGTCCGTCACCTGGCTCTGCTGCTCGTGCTCCATCGCGTGCTTCATCATCGTGCTCTGGCACCTGGAAAGAATCACAGTTAGGTACGTTGAAGATCTTCCAACAACAAAGCATATGGCGTAACAGAGGTGGAATCAATTTGCCAGCGAACCAAGGCCGTGCTCCGTTGGTTTGAGAAGCTTTGCTGATTTGAGTTAGCTGGCAAATGCGTGAAACGAGTGTAGTTAGACTTCAGTACAAGTCACATCAAGTACAAGTCAGGAATTAGAACTAGGTAAGGATTATGAAGATTTCATATAATTTTTTTTAGAAGAAAAGTAAGGTTTGCCGAAACTTCGGAATTTATAAATATAATTTACTACAACAAAATACAATAGGTCCTACCTTACATGCTAAAACTACCTACACTACTACTACATAAAAAAGCATTGGATCATTCACAGACCCTTGAAGGTCTAAAGAAAAGGTTTTGTTGTCTATACTAATATAATAAACAAGTAAAGTTTGTGAGTTTGTGAGGTTGTAGGGGGTAGGGGTAATCTCTGCATCTACTCAGCCGATTTCGATAATTCTTTTACCAATAGAATACTATTATCTGTGAGTGTCATAGGCTATAAAGTAAGCGCGCGCGAAGCCGCAGGCATAGGCTAGTAGTTAATAAAGGCACTTTTGCAAGATATAATTTTTTTAGAAGTAAAGATAGTTTTAATATTTAGAATGTGTACGTGAGTAAAAGATATTGTCCTTGATTAAAATATAAAGTTTGTGAAAAAAACCGCGTTACATAAATTATTTTAACAAATATAAAAACCTTTTTATATTTGTTAAAATACTTTTCCTGTAATCTTATTTGAAAGAATGTTATATCCGACAGTAAGAATTATCCGACTGAAATGATGATAGTGCATAAAATAAAAATCTTACGTATGAGCCATCTTGCAGCCGTCAGCCAAGCAATGGTAATGCTTATTTAAGGCACTGCATTTTCCGCATTTGTCGTCAGCTTCCTTACTTCCGCTGAAGGTTTCTATGTTCTTCCTGGATATTTCTTCGATCATTGAAGGGTTCTGAAACATCAAGAGTACATATATTATAATACGTTGATTGAAATGAGGGCCAGATAATAAGAAAAAGACAAGTAGACTAGTCGAAGCGACATCGCAACTGCTATTGTGCTTTATAAGTAAACTCAAATAATCAGGATTGAAGAGATCCGAGGGTAAACCTACTGAATTAGCAAGTTCGAGTGATACAGAATGTGCAGAGTATAAAATATGTAGATAGTCGATGTCACTGTAAATTTTTGATAGAGACCACGTAGTAGTATTGTAAGACCAGCGTGGTAAGTTAGCTGACATGGTAAGCCAAGGATTTGACTAAGATCGCAAGAGGACACTAACGTTGCTTGTAATTATTTCGTTGGAAATTTGTTGTAAAGACCTATATCTAGCAGTAAACATTCTATGCTGATAAAATGATGATGAAATAACACTTACAAAAGAATAATCAGAGTCCATCATAGGATTGGACAAGTCGTCATCGTGGAGACCTCCAGGCGAGTACATGCTGAGGTCCGCTCCTTGCTGCATCAGGGCGCTTTGGATCACTGACGTTGGAAGTCTGTTGAACGAAATTGTAAATATTTAAGATTTATAAAATGTGTTGCATATAATATCGCATATATTCTTTAATCCTAAATAACATCTCAAATATAACCAAAATAGCCATGAATTCATAAAAACAGTGATTGTGATGATAATGAAATAGCAAAATTAGAATCGAAAGATGTCTAATCTCTAAAACAACATAAGACAATCTTAGAGAAATTTTGGTCTTGAGACAGAAAAACAGACGGCAGAAAACAGATACGTATCCAAAAGACATTTCCTGCCCTTTCTTTAAGACTTCCTCAAGAGGAATCCTTAAAGAAAGCCTTGTTTTCTACATCTGGTGTCAAGAACGGGTTCAAAAAGTCTATGAACATCTTGCTACACTCTATCAACCCGATCTTCACTAATAAGTGAAGATCTGGAATGTAGAAAATAGGTATTCACCCTGAAGTCATATCCTGCTCGCTCCTCTCATTTTCTTCTTATACGTGAAAATTTGACTGCTAGCGTGTCACACGTTCTTAATGTTCCTCTTGAATCTTGATATCAGACCCATAAAACAAATACTCACCCAAAGACCATCTCTTGCTCGTTCCTCTCATGCTTTATGGGTGAAGATCTAGCTATTAGAGCTATTGTATCACGATCTACATATACTTTTTGAACCCATCCTTGGCTCCAGAAGCAGAATAAGTTACTCATCCAAAGGTCATTTCCTGTTGCTTCCTCTTGCGTTTCCTCTTATGAGTGAAGATCTGGCTGCTTGAGTGCAGCGCGTAGTTGCGCAGTAAGGGTAGGCTTTGTTCTTCATGTTCTTTTTAAACTCGTCCTTCACACCAGAGCCATAAAACAGGTACCCAACCCAAATGTTCATATCCTGCTCCTTCCTTTCGTAGTTCCTTTTATGCGTGAAGATAGCACGTTCTTCATGTACTTCTTGAAAACATACTTGATACCAGAAACTAAAAACCGGTCAGGAACCTCTCTTTGAAACCAAAGCCAAAAAACAAATACTCACCCAAAAGTCATCTCCTGCTCCTTCCTCTCGTGCTTCCTCTTGTGAGTGAAAATCTGGCTGCTGGAGTGCAGCACGTAGTTGCAGTGCGGCCGGATGCAGTGGATGTGGTTGCAGGTGCGGCTGAACCGGCAGTCGCGGTAGGGACACGCCTCGTTTTTCATGTACTTTTTGAACCCGTCCTTGGACAGAGCCTCGTCTTTAATGTGGTAGGTTTTGTGTTTTTCTGGAACATTGATATTAAATAGTACAAAATCTGGCCGCTTTCATGCATCAGAAATTAAAAGATAAGTAGTAATCAGTAACACGTTGATCCATTTTCATCGTCATCCTACTATAATAGGCACTTAAATAGTTTAACTTGTCTCATGTGCTTAATCCTTTTACCATGCTAGGGGTTTTTTGATTTTAGCATCTACAGTGATAGAAGGAGATACTCAAAACTTCATGTGGTGTTTTATGGGATTCTTCCTGTCAGCATAGCACTTGTCATCACCATCACTGTTGGCAGCTTGGGTCCTATGGTATAGGGACTTATAGACGTTCCGTCCTGCTTCAAATAAGAATATCTTACCCATATCATCCTTATTCTTGAAGGTGTAAGTGCAGCCGGGGCGTCTGCAGTGGAAGTGTGTGGTCCTCTGACCAGCGAACACACAGTGCAGTAGCTCCGGAATCGCTGGAAGCCTTTTTGCTGGATCGCAGAGTCTTTGCGGTGAAATACGAGTATCTTACCCATATCAGCCTTATTCTTGAAGGTGTACGTGCAGCCAGGGCGTCTGCAGTGGAAGTGTGTGGTCCTCTGACCAGCGAACACACAGTGCGGCGCCGCGCAGCTCTCGGTGGCCCGGAACCGTTGGAAGCCTTCCTGCAGGATGGCGGAGTCCTTACGGTGGTAGTTAGCGTGCATCTGGACGTCGGATGTCGAAATGTACACCTGGAATGTGCAGGTGAAGAAGTAAGTTATGGTAGATATGGCCCAATCACCCTTCGTGGGCAGGTCTACGTCCTGCAGTGGACTATTAAAAAGGCTAGTACAGTACAGTTACAGTTTTATGTTAGAATATTGCTCACCTTATCGCAGCCATCTTGGATGCAGTGGTAGTGGGTCTGACTCCTGTTGTGGGGGCACTCGGAGAAGCGCTCGGAGCAGTCATCCAGGGGAGAATACCTCATGAAGCCGTGGGCTAGAGACTCGTCGCGTTTCTTGTGCCACTGAATGAAGAAAGAGATTAAATTAAGATGAGAAAAGAAAATGATTATGTACAGATACTATGAGACTTGTTTGCTAGTGGAAAATAGTTTGCAAAAGTCAAACAACGTCAAACTGTAGTTACTTAGTTTGACTCGATTTCATTCCTATTTTGTGGCTTTAGGTGTGGTTTGTTGATTTTGATTTATGTATCAGTGTAATTAGGCTTGACTGAAGATATTTTAATCTAACTGTGTATGTCTATGCATGAATCAGTGCACGATGTCCCAGTCGATTCCCTATTCAATCAATCATCACAATATCATGCCAGTTCGGCTGTAGGACGCCCACTGTTGACATCTCTAAGTTATCTTACTAAAATTTCCATTATGACTGGTAAAAAGTAGCATGAATTCAGCACGTCCTTGTAGTCTTCAATAAATCTACCACCTAGTTGGTTTTAGTCATGGTTCGTAAAACCTGATCCAAATAATCATGATCATATGCCGCTAGAAATAAAATCGACATTACCTTGAAATGCCTGATCATTTCCTCTTTCTTGCAGAAAACCCGCGCAGTGCAGTCCATGCAGTGGAAATGCTCCCGGTAGCCCAAGTCTTTGCAGTATGAGGAACCGCATTCTAAAGTTGAGCTATATCTGGAAACCATAAAGTTTGTATGTTAAGATACTGTTTAAAAATTTGAATTTTTAATCCTGACGACCTGAATAGGGTTGAAATATTTTCAAATGGGCACGTACCATCGAGCTCAGCATAGGATGTGAACCAACGATGTGGACAGATGACTTTGTAAAGACCGCAGGATCATGCTGTATACAAGTCGCTTCCACCCGGTCTTATTGCCATAGTGGAGGCCTATGTCCAGCAGTGGACGTCCTATGGCTAATGGATGGAAGGTAAATTCTTTAAGCTACTTATTATTTTAATTCGTCAGACCACTGCCGAGCCTCTATGCTCAGGAATATAAAACACTAAGTTAATGTGCATCATATAATAGTACTCGTAATTGTGGATAGTAATGAAATAAACTATATATACATTCCAGAGAGAGATTCCAGATACCAGAGAATGAGATCACCAAGTCTTAGTATTTGTATGGAGATACTTAGCGACGGCTCTAGACAGACTGTTAGAGTCCCAAACTATGATAAGAAATAAAAATAAAATGTTTCATGTTGTAAGTGTAGGACAGGTAAATAACGAAACTATGTTAATAATCTAGACTAAGAAAACTAATCCCTCTCCTTGTACAGTAGAATTCAAACAATCGTAAATTTTCACTAACAAAACAAACACTATTTTAATTTCAATAAAATAATTCAATAAGCAAAACAACAAGTATATCGTCACATGAAATGAAACGATGTACCTACCTATAGCTACATTAATGCATTTAAAATCTATACAAAACCAATAGTAACAGGAACTAATGTAAATGAACTTTAAGTAATTATAACAGAACGGTCATTGCTTTTATCCGGATCCTGTTTCAAATCTAATTTTAATCAGCTGCTTTCATATGAGGAAAATATTAAACGGACATAAAAACTACACGAACTAGTTTGGACAAAAAATTCAGTACCTTTTTACCATAAAATGTAAAGAACAAAAACATACGATTAATACAAATGGAATTAATAGAAACTGTATCACGAATTATGACAAATACAACTGTAGTTTGGAATTGAACAAAAAATGTTTTTGATTTATTACAGTGATTGTTGTGTTGTGACTTACTAAATCATTACGGTTTTAATTGGTCATATCCTGTACGAAACTTACCACTGCATTGATGTATTCTAGATCATTAAAGCTCATTGCAAACTCCTTTGAATTTGTGTTGGCATTGCCTGAATGGCACCCGGGAGTTCATTTTATTTTACCCGTTTGTCAGGTTTTTAGGGTTCCGTACCCAAAGGGAAAAACGGGACCCTATTACTAAGACTTCGATGTCCGTCTGTCCGTCTGTCACCAGACTGTATCTCATGAACCATGATAACTAGGCAGCTGAAATGTTCACAGATGAAGTATTTACAGACATATCACAAGCTTTGCTTAGTTTGGGGTCAGAGACCGTGTGTAAGATGTCCCCTGATATTTATTTATTTTATTTATTTATTTCTGTTGCCGCTATAATAACAAATACTAAAAACAAAATAAAATAAATAATTAAGGGATACAGCAAACCTGATTTTTTAGACGTATTTCGCTCTATATTAATAATGGTAACAGGTAGATGCTAGAAATTTTCACAGAATATTTAGTTTTTTATATTCACTTCAATAATAAATAATAAAATTATAATATGAAACAATTACGTGGGGCTCCCATACAGTACGGAACCCTCCGTGCGCGAGTCCGACTCGTGCTTGGCCGATTATTCTTTGAAGTAAGTTACAAATGTGAAACAGACACATAGCATATTCTGATTGACTAGATTTTTTCCAATTTTAAGGTACGCTTATATTTATAAGCTACTAGCAGCGCCCCGCGGTTTTACCCGCGTTGTGCCCGTTCCCGTGGGAATTTCGGGAATTTTTATACATCTAAACCTTCATCTTGAATCACTCTATCCATTAAAAAAAACCGCATCAAAATCCGTTGCGTTGTTTTAAAGATTTAAGCATACAGACAAACAAACAAACAAACAAACGAAAATAGCGACTTTATTTTATACTATGTAAGGATATGCAAGTTTATGAACTAAAATATATTTCCAATTCTAAAATAAATTAAAAAAGAAAACATAACAAGCAGGTGATAATGAAAAGTTCTAATCTAAAAGCCCGCCAGGTGCCAGTGAACTCAGATCCCAAAATTCTGGTCACATTGCCACGTTTTATACATAATAGTTTTTTGGACTGGATAATTTTTCCTGGAATTTTTGTTTGAGTATTATTCTTAAAAAAACTTACCTTTTGACATATCTAGAGTAGTCGACTGTCGTCTGCAGAGAATTCTTCCTTGCTTGATCCAAGTGGTTTAATGCTGATAAAAGACCTGCGAAAGAAACAGATTTTATAAAATTCCATACAACTTACAAGTCAAACTTGCCCGATTGTTAGGGGACTCTGTCTAAGCCACTAAAATTAAAGAGATCTTTAACAGTTCAAAATACTTTGAATTTTGTATTTATTATTATTTTATATTTTTTTCAAGTCATTAAAAGTAGCATTGATAATATCCTTCTATTGTCATAAAACCTTAGCTCTTTTACGTATATGCACCTCAACAATCCTTTGTAAGCTATCTGAGAGTTTCAATCATTGATTCACAGTTTAACAACCAAATTCTACACATTCCACTTCGTCAACTATTTCAAGTTACTCTAAAACTGTTTGTAAGATGTCTTCAACTGTATGTAGAAGGTCTAAGTCTATATTAGTAAGTTAATTGTATTCCCCACGGGTTGAGGCTTTATGCTAATATCCGAAACAATCATAGCTAACGAAACCTCATTCCTTTTCCGTCAAAACTCGATTCTTTTGTTCGGAACAGTCTAATCACCTTCATGTATCATCCTCGAACAATGTAACTGTTTTCATCAACTTTGGTATTATTTAAAAACTTCTCTCGTTCGGTTTACGTCCGCGTTTACGTTAAGTTTGGTTTTGTTTTGGTTCGCTGGGATTTGGGAACTCTTTTATGTAATGACTTCGTTTTGTTTTAATTAAATATCATTATGGGAGCAATAGTGTGTTTTTGAGATGTCGGTCATTAGCGCCTTATTTATGATGCTTCAATCTTTTGTGTAGGATTAAATAGAGCAGCATGATTTTAGGTTCGCTAATTTTAAGGTGGTCTGTTGAAAGCGATTTTTATCTAGAGTTAATTCCAGAAGTCTTTATGTAGGATTTTTTTCTACTTGGAATTTCTTTTCTCTAATATTTTTGTTATTTTGATTAGTATTTAGTACAAGATTTCTTACCTACTTTTTCTTTATTGAAAAATAAAAAATTCGTTTATTGTATCACAGTGTGGAAAGACTATCTAGTATCAAAAACCTGGTGATTTTATTAGTGTATCTAGATCCAATGACAAGACAGTACCTACGTATATAAGTTTCTCATTTAGTACTAAAGATTTTTTTCATAAAATCTTTTAACGGTGCAGTTGTAGCGATTACTTTTGTGTTAAAAGCAATTTATAAGAACAAGGATACAGACAACGCATGCATTCAAACTCGTTCGAAACTTATGTAACGCCCCGTATCAAGTTTTGGAGTATCAAATAAATGATTATGATAATTAATCAATGTTTTCTCCTAGTCACTCCAGACCTATTGTATGGAGCGGCCAACTTTTCTCTGCTCTTGTCTATTTGAATAAACTAAAAACTTTGCTAGTAACTTAGCAGTTCTATCAACAAAACCCGATAGTGTCGCCTCTATTCTCCTTTGAAAATAGCTTGGTAAATGATAGTCGATTCCATCCGTACACAGATTGAGACAAAGTCTCTACGTACATTGCTCTACAAAAGTGTTTTTGTTGGTTTTTTTTTTACGTATGTTCAGATCGTATCTCAAATGAGATGGTTTGATGGAAAGTTGGTTCGGTTTTGAGTTTTGATCGTGTGTGAAATGTTGTTTGATGGTTTTCAAGGTTTTGTTTGTAATTGGTCGGAGCGTGGTACGGTCGGGTGGACTCTACTAGATCGATTAGACTCGATTTTAGAAGGCTGATGGAAATATAGTGCTACAATAATACTTTCATTTAGAAAAGTTTCTCTTTTTTAAACTACTACTTAAAAAGCATCTTTATTTTCATAATTTTAGTAGTTTGGTACTTAATTTATAAAAACTTATTTATGGGAGCTTTTTATGCGGCACTTATTGAGTAGTCAAAATTAATTTCAAAATTATTATCAAAATTATCTCATAAAATAACTTGTAATAGAGGACTAATAGGTACATCATATATCGACTTCGATGCCTAATCTAAGATGATCTCTATTACCGTTTAAAATGAGGAAAAACTTATTCAGTTTCGTGTTAGAACCTCTACGAAATAAGTATTACTTTTAGTGTACTCTAGTTTAAATTGACGTTGATTGAAACAAATTAAAAAAACCGTCTGGTGATCCACTTTTCCATTTATCTCTACGATCTCCATACGAATCAGACACGAGGCTATTGTATTGAAAAAAGCGGATTTATGTGAGCGTCTGATAGAGATTAAAAACTTTTGATGTCTTAAATGTGAACCTACTCGGACAGTCACTTCAACTGTACTGCAAACACTGTAATGATAGTACAAACTATGTGAGCAGTTAAACGAAAAGCAATACATTTTAAAATTGGTGTATTCTTTTGGGAGCTATGATGCCATAGGCACAAGGATGCCTTATACAGGGTTATTCCTAACACAAGTTTACATACATTTCAAGCCGGAGAATCTCGAAAATGCACTGGCTGATCTTAACAAGGACCTTAGCAGGATCGTAGCATGGTCGGACGCAAATTGCCTTTTACTAAATCCAGCAAAAACTAAATTTATGGTATTTGGAAGCAGACATCAGCTGGCTAAACTACCCTCAGACATTAGTTTGTCTCTAATGGGTCAACCAGTAGAACGTGTGTACGAGGCACGTAACCTGGGTTTGAGCATTGATGATGCATTAAGGTACGAAAATCACATTGCCGAAGCTGTCAGAAATTGTTTCTTCCGCTTGAAAACTTTGTACAAGCTCAGAACGTGTTTGAGCGAGGAATTACGCGTTCAGCTGGCCGAGAGTCTGGTATTGTCAAAATTAAACTATGCAGACACTGTTTATGGCCCTCGGCTCCTTGCTCGTACGCAGCGCCTTGTTCAGCGTGTACAAAATGCTTGTGCCAGGTTCTGCTTCACTATTCCACCAAGATCACATGTTACGCCATTTCTCAACAGTAACTCTCTTCTGAAAATGAAATCCCGGCGAAAACTGCATCTGGCTTGTCTTCTTTTTGGGGTTGTGAAGCACAGTAATCCTCCCTACTTGTACGACAAAATTAGATGGGTCTCTGACGCTAGGCACGGCTATCGTAGGTTGTGCGCTCAGCAGTTGGCGGTGCCGCCCTGTCGCACTGTCAATTTCACAGGTAGCTTCCGATATGCGGCCGCCAAATGCTGGAACAACTTGCCACCTCCCGTCAGAGAACTCAAATCCCTTTATTCTTTCCGGTTAAAACTAAAACAATATTTACTATCAAAACAGCTTCAGCACGGGTTGATAGTGTACGATCAGTCCTTCATCTGACTTTGTCCGTCTTTGTCTCGTTGTCTGCCGGTGTCTCATGTGTGATAAGAATAGCTTATTGTACAATTTTTAAATTAGTGTTTTTTGTTTATGTTTTTCTTTTTCATTGCGAGCAACATTTTTTGTTTTCCTTGTATGATATACGGTTTTATTTAAGTTTAAGTATGTTTGTGTATATTTATTAATATGTCACCAATATGTGTAGTTTATTTATAATAATTTTATATCTTATTGTTACTTTTTTGTTTTTTGCTGTTGTCCATTTTCTGTGGATGTTTTTTGATATCTAAGCGCTTTGTCACGGTTTCGTTGTTTTTTGTCTATTTAATATTTTAATATGATCTATTGTTACGCCTATCCTTGAATAAAGGGGCTCACCAGAATACCAGCGTTGAGTGTTGGGTCCTCCCAGCACTCAGCATTTTATAGCTGAGGTGAGTCCCTTTCGGCACTTTTGTTTTTTCACTATTTTATAAGTTTATTTATTTATTTGTACTTGTGTCGAATAAAGATATTTCATTTCATTTCATTTCATTTCACTTAGCATCATTTTAGGGGCTTATTCTGTACATCAATACTAACAACTTTTGTTCTGCGACTTTTGTCAAAACTCTAAAAAGAAAATTGTTGTTCCGTACAAAAATATCGTTCACCCGCGACAAAATGTATGGAACAGCTGATTTTTTTGAGTATTGACAAAAGTCGCAGAATAAACGTTGTTAGTTTTGATGTACAGAATAAGCCCCTAAATGGATGCTAAGTGATTAGGAATAACCTTGTACACAAGTCAAACTTATAAGATCCTATTTTTGGTTTGGAATAGCTGTTAACACAAACTTTTGTAACACAAACTGATGGATGGAGGGAGAGAGGAAAAACTATCCTCTCGCCCTCCATTCATTCATCCATACATCAACCATAAGACATTAACTGGACATAGGTCCTCCCTATAGATCTCCAATAAGACCAAGTCGAAGAAAGACAAGGAGGGAAAAATAAATACCAAGATATCCTAGAATATTTATATCCGTCGTTTAAAGAAACCCATTTTATAGTTAGTTTAGTATAATCCAAGTAGATTCACATCAGCGCTGCATCACGTCTTGTCATGTCGAAACATCTCAGCTTTTTACAAAATCGTTTTTGAAAGACGTATTAATACCTATACTTATGGAGATTAGCGTGGTAACAATGGAGGTTAGCATACGTTGATAATTTCGTATGTTATGTAATTCGTGCTCGGCTCTACGCGTGATTCTTATACTCGTAATGGAGCTTTAGATACTTGTTATTAATGAAGTTTCGTGGTGTGGCCAGGTTTTGGAACCATGGAGTTTGTGGGGAATTTTGAATTTAGAGTATTTTTATCTTAAAACTTACTATATTCTGATTTAAGATATTAATTTGCTCAAATAATTACATACAGTTCACTTCAAAGGGAAAATACATGTTAATCTAACACAAGAATAAGTATGTATATATAGATAGATAAGATAACGATAAATATATAATAGTAAAGTTGAAACAAATGTCAATTTTAGTCTAGCAAATATAAGACTAGACGATGCCAATCTTAGCAACGTTATCATCATCTGCTTCACTGCTTTGCATAATAAACAGAATGGTCAACCAAGAGACATAATAGGTTAAAATATTAATAATTATTAATTTAACGTATTTCGAGTTTCATCTCAAGTCTTTCACTTGAAGTGAGATGAGTATTTGCATTTGTGCATGTGCATATGTTAGGTCCTTCCATGTCTCTCCTCTGAATATGTATACTTAACACGAGTCCACAACACAGAACAAGTTGAATCTTAAAAAACAGATTCTGAGAAAGAGCAGGAGCAATCGTGAGATTTAAAAAAAATAGTTGATAGTTTCGGTTACATTGTGTGCTAAAACTCTGGCAGTACTATCTCACTCGCTTAATAGCTCACGACTTAACAAATAACAAGTGCGAATGTATTGTTAAAAATACACGTTATGTATACCTCGAAAGGGGAAATCGTGTTTATGGCTTCTAATGTAGGAGAAACGAGATTGTTATTATAATAACTGCGGCTGATGCCGAAATTATTTGAACAAAACGAGGGAAAGATGGAGATTGTAATGGTATCAGTAATGAGAAAGAAAATGGAAACGATCTGATAGCAGACGAGATAGTAAAAATACTTGATAATGAATAATACTCGTATATAGAGAGCTTGGTGATGTTGCCCAAACTCCCGTCCTAAATGATGTTTTTAAGTAACTATCAGTCTTTCAGTATCAGAAGATTATGATTATAAATAGGTACCAGTCAATTGGTACAGACTGATCGATCAAATTAGGACTAAGAATTGTAAGTGACGTAACCATACGGATTTTACCAACCAACAGAAATTACTAAAAACACTAAAATTATCTTAGAGATAAAGTCATTAAAAAGTCCATCCCAATCCCGCCTAACAATTTGAATGAAAATAAAATAAAATCTGTCGAATAAAAAGACAATGGATTGAAGGGATCTGATATCGGCATAATGAACGTTTATAATACTAACGTGATGTTTTTTAGGAAATTTCGTAAGATATTGTGTTGGACCATTCAGCCGAGACAATGGGGTTCAAGTAATGTCTGCCGCGATGTAGAAGCAGTATGGCCATTTTAAGGCAAAGAAAGGCAATAAATATAAAGATAAAGCTCAAAGAAAACTTAAGATTGTTTAAAATAAGGATAGTTTGCAAAAAAAAAAGTTTACAGGATAACGGTAATAATTTATTCATCAATGTAATGTATGACTACTGCATTTTCATTGTCGTTGTAATTTTGTTAGTAAACGTCATTTGAAGAGTTCTTTAGCTTGCTTTCGTCCGTACCCAAAGGGAAAAACGGGACCCTATTACTAAGACTTCGATGTCCGTCCTGTCTGTCTGTCTGTCACCGGGCTGTATCTCATGAACCATGATAGCTAGGCAGCTGAAATTTTCACAGATGATGTAGTTTTGGGGGGGGTTCTCACACAACAAACCTGAATTTTTAGACGTTTTTCACTCTATATTAATAATGGTAACAGGTAAATGCTTGAAATTTTCAGAGAATATTTAGTTTTATATTAACTTCAATTACTAAATAATAAAATTAAAATAAATATTTAAGGGGGGCTCCCATACAGTACGGAACCCTCCGTGCTTGAGCCCGACTCGTACTTGGCTGATTATTCCTTGACTTCTTTGTGACGACGTGGAATATATGAAAGAAAACCGAAAATAGTGAGGTATTAAAACTGCAATCAGAGTATCGTTATGTGTCGCTCGTGTACGCTCGTTACGTCGAGATGATACCTCGGACGGGGCGTGAACGGGAACGGGTCGTGACTGACTAGTTCGAGACGGGAACGTGTTTTAATGCATACGTACCGTAACAGTGATTCGGATCTAACTGTTGTAAAGAAGGAAAGGTAGATTTTTAATTTCGAAAATTGGCTTTAATTGCTATTGTTCTAGATGACGAAGTAGTAACAAACGACCAACACTACTTTTCTCTCCGGGACGAACGGAGTGACTGTGCATACGTAGCGGAAACACGGACGGGACGGGGCACGTGCCGGGCGGGAAGTGCTAAGCATCGTTGGCGACGATATTTTTCCCGCCCCGTCAGTGCCACGTTCCCGTCCCGTCCGTGTCTCCGTGACATATGCGCTTCCATATACATTTTGTATGAAACGATATTTCTAAAATTTCCCGTTCCGTCCCGTCCGTGAAAAAACCCGTCACGTGTGCACGGCCTTTAGATTTCAGAATCAGATTGTGTGTGCATTAAGTGGATAAGTATATCTAAGTTTTATTATTAGAATCGATTAGTTGATGACTAAGATTGATCGACAATAAAAATTTCTACAAAGATATGGTAACATGTGCTACTGCTATCATCTCATATAATATGAAAATATCCTACATAATGGGTTTTCGGGCGCAGTCAATGGAACCACGCGCTGTGACCGACGAAAGTTCTCAGTATCGGGATTTATGATTCGGAGATTTGGGTGTAACTTCCTTCGTTGCATTATCATGAACAATACTTGTTGCTGAACCGATCTTGATCAGCAATAAATCTTGGACATCCGACTAATGGAGATAATTCAATTTGTTAATGTTTAGGTGTTTGATTTGAAACTGCTGATGGTGACAAAATATTGAATCATTTCGCATCATTTTGTTATAGTGTGTGGATGCAAGCAATTACAAGTTTTTCTTAAAATGACAAATTACAATTATGGAAAAGGAATGGAACAATCAGTTTTATAAAAATAGGGAGGAGAAAAGCAAAGAGAGGATACATTTGCATCAAGTTGAAATTTTCAAAATTGTACTTAAATTGTTATGAATTCCTGCATTAATATCAACAAAACAGGTAAATACACCGGTACTTCTCTATTGGATTCTTCTCTATTGGCAAAGTAAGCCGTAAAAAGGAATTATTTTTTTTATTTTACAAACCTATAGAAACTTTTACGTCTTTCCTCGCACCTCGGTAATAGCCACCCGTTTAAATATCTTGAGCTGTCTCATTTGTATTCAACTAGCAACACCAGCCCACTCTATTTAAATTGCACGTACTGACCAAGTATTCCATAATATTGCCGACTACAAGATATTTTCAAAAACAATCTTAAATTATACCGAGCATTCATAAATCCGTATCTATAACAGAAATAAGAGATGTAAAGAAGCAAAAAGACTGAAAAAGGGCGTAAGAGTTGGCAAAAAGGCATAAATGTGCGAGATAAAAAACGACATATACGATTTATTTCACACGATTTAAAATTCTGTTGTGAGACAGCTGTGACCGGCGATATTCCTAGGGAATTCATATAATCCCGCGTGGCATTTATGTTAAGCGGAAAACGAGTAAATGTCAGTCCGAAACCACTTTTTGGATCCATTTACGAATCTATGACTAATTGAAATTGAAAGTCACTTAAGATTTAGATAAACGGATCTCGAGCTTAGAAAGTAGAGAGACCAATATTTGGTGTAACTTCCTCAATGTATTTTTGTTTCTTTACTTCATAAAAATATGCTCTTGATATGTTTCGACATTTCTACTTATTAATTTATTATAATCTATCGATACAGCATCAAAACTTGAAACGTGAGTTCGGCACATCCGCTGTATTTTACTACAATTGGAAAGTTGTACCCATTTTTGTTAGAGTCGTTTCATTAATAATCCCATTGTTTCATCGACAATTGGTCCGTCATCGACCGAGTTCAATAACTGCATCAATTTCTTGCATGAGCTCTCGTCTTCCATCTAAATTGACATTTACTCTCGCAAGTATGTCTAAAATGTAAATGCGGTTACTACACATACCAATTCGTGTAGGACGCACTACATCGCAGCCTCGACAACCATTGTCATTCAATAACGATCTCTATTTCGTCTCATTAAAGAAAATTTCCAACTATTCAACTGCAAAATCGTAGTTGGAGCAAACGTAAGCGACCAATGTAGTCTGATATGTGATGTTGATTACTTTATTAATGTTTTTATTGAAACGAGAGATCAGATTAAGCTGGTGGAGGTAATAGTATATTAAAGTGAGGCTGTATCGTATTGAGGAGGTAATGAGGCGGGGCCGATGGGTGTATGTACGGACAAAGATCTTGGCTATTGACACACACCAAGTTCATACTTATGTACGGCATCTACTTAGAATTCCAGAGCTTATTATCAACATAATGACGTGTACATATATGAAGATATGGCAAACAAAAAATTCAGCTGACAAACTAAATTCTTCCACGGATCAACGAAACGTGTTATTCAACTCAAGTTTAAATAGATGTTCCTGCATAACTAATTGAATAAAAATTTGAATCTCATATCCCAATTTGTAGCAAGATGAATCATATCATTCTGTGTAGCATTACGTCAATCTAAGTACATGTTGTTATTGCTGTTGAAAAGATCATTTATTACAAACTGTGACCTCTATGTCCGGGAATTAGGACTCTAAATTGACTACTAACTATTCATGCGGGTCCCGAGATATTTTTGTCGAATACTCTATGTACTTTTTATTACAATATTTCGTTTCGAGATGTACAGATAAGGAGCGACGTGTCTAGTTTTATTTCGATGTATTGTTGTAGCGATCTAAAATTATGTTTTTACGTTTTCCTGTACGAACACAAAACGTTTCTTCATGATTTTGCATGTTTATCTTCGGATCTCAGCCAAGCGATTGTTGAGGTGACTCTCCTTATTCCAATTCAACATATTCACATACGCGAGTTTATTTCAAAATTCATGTTTTCCTTGATCATTTGGAGCGATAATTATTAAGAATTCTTTTGAAAAAATTCGAAATGATCTTAGTAAGTTTGCATACAAATTTGGAGTTCCCCGGGGTGGCATTTGTGGTTCACTTCTGCATGTCCGTTAGGTAGAGTGTAACGGTGAAATCGGTATTCGTATCTCCAAATTGACTTATTAGCCGTTTATAATTGCTCTTTTTGTGTACAGTGTAGTTAATCGTTCGTAATAAGGTATGTTCTCCATTAATTACTGTAGATATGATTTGAAGACGTTTTACACGGCAGAGGCGGTCGTAAACTCAGTCGTCGGCGGATGAAAGAGGGAGATAATTATGAGCAAACGCATGCGTAGATCAAATCGGTCCATCCATCGATAAGGGATCTAGATGTAGCTCCGATCGGCGCAGGCATTACGTGTACGATGGCAATTCATTATGGACCTGAATTGTTTCTTTGTTACTTAATTGGCTTGTCAGTTTTACAGTGATCGACGTCGACTGATTTAAACTGTAATTATCTAAACTTATTACCGATTTTGGAGTAAAAAGTGAACTGATAGCTTTTTTTCAAGGCATTTTTTAATTGCTTTGCGTCATAAACTCTATTGATATTTAGAGCATTAGTAGCTGTTGAAATTTAAATTCAATGCGCAGCAGGCAGTATATTGCAAAATTTAAATCTTATGTTTAAATTACACACATTGAGTTTTATCCAATTACATCAAACGCAATCATAAAAAAACCTTGATTGTCCAAATGCTTTGTTCGTTTCCAGAATAACTAAAGTATTAATTTTTTTACAATTTGAAACTTAATAACACTTCGTTTGTATTATTAACTTCTTCAATCTCCAAGTGCATGTCCATGTGCCAAATCGGCACAGTCGTAAAAAACGTTAAAAATTTGCTTTTTAGGATCGAAGTTTTGTAAACACATTAAAATCTAATCAAACTAGTGTATAATACAACTTTTTTATAACATTTAAAGTACTGTGTCTCTGATTGGAGTAAACGATTCCGCATGATCTTGTTTAGTTTTTGCTCTGCTTACGTTGTCTTACTTGATGGTTTGCGTTCCGTTCGTTGTTTTGCGGCTCTTGAGTCAATTAGTACGAAAGCTTTGCCTCCATACGATTGTAATTAAATATGGAAAGTTTTGTAAGCATTTTTGTTTTCAAGGTTAATTTTTATTTGATCGGTACTGATGACAAAAACAAGGTCAGCGTTATTTAAATTTTCTAAATTTTGCATCTCAGTCTTTATTCTTAGTTTATTTAGGTCTAATTTACTTTAATTTTTTTCATCTTTTCAAATCATGTGATTGAGTTTTGCAATATCAGTGTCATTCATAAATACACAAACATTAAGAATATCGTTAACATAAATCTTTAAGTGATAATTCAAAACAAATGTCACTCGCAGGTCTTGAACCTGCATTGCGTACGTCTTGACCCTCCCGACAATTTCGCTCAAATGTTTATTTTTTCTTAACATAGCCTAGCATAGATGTACATTTCTCATCGTTTGGATTATTACATTACATTATTTAGCATAGCATATTGTTAATTCTTCAATGCAGCTATAAGGTCTGCAATCACATCTTCAATCAGCCAATTTTTTACTTCCCTACTCAATCGTTAGTCCAATCTATATCCAAGTTTTTCTGTCTATGCTACATTTATATATTTTGGATGAAGCTGCTGGATTTTTTCGATTTCAGGATTGAATTATTGTTCATACTGATGATAATAATACGTTACACCAGTCTACTAGTAAGTCTTAATAAATCAATACATACTTAGTACAACAGAGCCAGCGGTGATTATTAAAACAACCTTACCTACTTACTCCATAAGAACGAATAAAGAGTGCATTATATAGTGGTTTTGGATTTTATATGTATGACGTTGTCAATGACGTCACACCTAACTTCTAAAATCTAAACAAAGTACACAGTTACATGCCATCTCTTCGTGGCTCTGTGGTAGCAGGTGATATCGGTAACTCGATTATGTTGTCGCTAGTTTATTGCTCGTTATCGATATTCGACGGTTATCTCGATTTATATTCGTGATGCAGTAGGTAGGTATTTATGCTGATGAGTTTTTGATTGTGATTCAATTTGTTTCTCACCTCGTCCTGGAGAACAAGGACACACAACGCCACGATCCAGTAAAAGGGTTACGGATGGAGCTGATGCTGATGATAGCGACCCAGAATCAAAAGTTATCCCAGAGTTGGAACCTGCAGTCGTCGCATTAAGCACCAATTCACTTTGCTTAAGTGACATCCAAACTCCAGAAGTAGGCGTAGAGGTAGAAGTTACAGACCATATAACGGAAGACGAGGTTGAGCAGGAGGAGCTTGTACAAGGACATGACTCCACCTCCTATGCTATAATCGAATCCGTTCCTTTAAATGCAGCACCAATGCCGTCACCGCCTTCTCCTCCGCCAGTAAGCAACATATCATATTCAGCCACCGCTGCATCTCAGCACCTAAATACCCAGCCAGTGCCAACACCAAGATGCACCAGCAATCAAGAACAACCTATTGCTGAAAAGGGTTACCCACCTTTAATCGTAGATATATTCCCCAACTGGCCAACACACCTGAAAGAAATCAGGAAAAAGCTCGGCCGTATTCCCAACGCACGACCCTTAGACAAAGGAGTCATATTTATACCTCGCACTATCGAGGAATACAGGCTGGTGCAAAGCTATCTAGTAGAGGAATCGAGGAAAAAAACTGGAATCTCCTGGCACTATTACAGTATTGCGGCTGAAAAGCCGATTAAAATAGCCATCCGTGGCCTACCATGTGAAACTGATCATGGAGAAATTACGGAAGCCCTAAAAGAGCGTGGGTTTCCCGTGCGATTTGTGCGCGCTCTGCCCACCAGAAGGGGAAAAAACGAATTAAGGCCAGCGCAGGCATTGTATCATGCCCAACTAGATCCCATAGACAAAGAAGACCTCGCTCGGCTATACGGAATCACTGACCTCTTAGGTATGGGTTCAGTTAGAATAGAAGCATGGAAAGGGAGAACTACAGTCCCACAATGTCATCGTTGCCAAAAGTTTGGCCATTCATCTAATAATTGTTATCGCCCCGAAAAATGTGTTAAGTGCGCGGGTCCTCATTTCGGACAGGAATGCGACCGACAAGATGACGCTCCACTAAGATGCGCAAACTGTAACGGAGCACACACAGCAAATAGCAGAAACTGCCCAGAGTTCAGAAGGGAAGCCAGAAAGCGTGCCATCAAAATACCTGGTCCATATCGTCATCCCCAGGGTCATCAAGATGGGAATTATCGGCAAAAAGACCACCGAGACCAAACACCAGAACGTCACGGCAGAAACGTCGAACAAAACCAGAGACATCTAGTCCCACTGGAAAGAGAGATGATATGGCGCCAACCACAAAGGATAACAGAACCAACAACACTACAACCTGCAGCTAATCCTGCTACGGAGAGGGGAGCACCACTGCCTCAAAGGCAAAGAAGAGGAAGACCGCGCAAGAGAGTGAGAAATAGAAGACCCCCACCTGCAGCGGCTTCAACACCATTACTACCAGATCCACTACCAGGGATTGTGCCCCGTGCATTGCCAACCCAATACGTATCTGCTGCTCATTACATGGCGTTACCTGCAAACAGACACCCTACAGAAGACAGAGGCTCCCAAGCAACATTGGCCCAGGCACATCGCCCGCCACAAAATGCAACACCATTAGGAGATACAGGCGCACAAGACACACCTTCGGCAGCGGCTCACCAGTACGAAGGAACACGTTCTGGATACGAACCGACACGAGACTTGCACAACAATATAGCGGCTGAAAATCATCCAATGATTTCAATAGATAACCATGACAGGCAGTGTTTGCCAAATTTTGATACCCCATTATTAGGATTGAAACTTACGCAAACATCTCAAGTTCTCCCTGGCCCTTCCCATGACGTACCCGTCATCAATCTTGGTCCTTCCACCATATCACAGGCAACAACGGAAGCAGAGGTAAACGTACAATCTCGCTTTATACCTATTACGCGTACAATATCCACTAGACACTCACCGGCACCCCCCCAAACGGCAGCTGCAGCATTATCAGTTGCAAAGCCTGCAGGCAAAGAAAAAGATAAAGCAATGCCACGCTCAGCCCAAGCCCATTTACCGGAAAGAAATATGGGAAATGCACAACCTTCAGACTGGCAAGGGCAACTGAAAGCCAAGCCACACCCACCTCCAGGGTTCATAAGCTATCCAAACTCTGGCACTATGGGGTCTCAACAGGCACCTTCAACACAGCGCCATGAAATAGGTTATCAATACACGAGACCTACTGGGGAACCCGTACTCGCAATACTGGGAGCCCTAGTAGATCTGCTAACAGCTATTGCTGCTGGAGAAGATCTCCAAGTTGCAGCAATGCGCGGACTGGCCACTCTCCACGGGTGTCTTTATGGATAGTGGCCAGCTACGCATTCTCTATTGGAACTCGGGGGGTATACGAAACAAATCCTCCGCACTCCATATGATTGCTCAATCACAGGATATCCATGTGATTTTACTGGGCGAAACCAAACTCCTCCCAAAGCACAAATTCCAGGTGCCTAATTATTTCACTTATAGAAGAGATGAAATGTCTCCTAGAGGCCAAGCGTATAGAGGCACAGCTGTCTTAGTCCGAAGAAACCTCGTACACGAAGAGCTGAAACTCTTAGAATATACGACCGTTCGTAGTATAGGAGTTCGGTTAAACGTGGCAGGAAAAGAGACAAACATCTACGCCGGCTACCGCCCTCCTTCTGGTGTATTGGACTTGCAAGACTTGCACCGAATTTTCGATGGGAAAACCCCAACTTTGCTAGCGGCAGACTTAAATGCTAAACACAGAGTGTGGGGATCAAGAGTTATTACGCCAGCAGGAAAGAAATTATTGGAAGACTCTGAGAATCACAATTACGTAGTGATTGGACCTGACTCTCCTACAAATATTCCGGTTTGCCAAAAACACAACCCAGACGTATTGGATATTGTCCTTCATCAAAAACTAACAATTCCAGTACACTTAGATGTACTGTATGACCTCGACGAGCAACATTTGCCAGTTCTAATAACCTTAGGAGCAACAGCAAACTGCACCCTTCCTCGTCCACTTAAACAGAAAACCAACTGGGCAAAATTCAAAGCTGAAGTTAGTTCCCTAACTGTAGGTCAACTGCGCACCCCTGAAGATGTAGAAGCTTGTGCGACCTACATAACCCAAAAAATTAAAACTGCCAAAGAATGCGCTACCACCTTGGTTAAAGCTAACATTTGGAGAGAAGAACTACCCAAAAAACTAAAGACGATGAGAGACCGAAAACGACGGTTAAGAAAATTATGGGCCCACTCTCGATGTCCGCGGCTAAAGCACGAATTAAACATGCTAACAGAAAGCTTCTCAAATGAGATAAACGCATGGAGGGGAACGTGCTGGGATGAGCATATTGCCCTAGTAAGTGAGAACCAGACAAATCTCTACAATTTAAATCGCAAACTAACCCAAGCGAAAGTTGCAGTCTGTCCTCTTTTGGATAGTTCAGGGAAGCGGCACTACCTAGCATCAGAAAGAGCGGAACTACTAGCGGATCATCTATCTCAGCAGTTCCGACTCCATGATACTCCCGCTGATACGGTACCAGAAACATATATCCATCATGCCGAAGTCACCAAAAAAGTTCAAGACTTCTTAAATAGCCAAATTTTGCCACTTGGAGGGAAAGACTTTATCTCACCGGCTGAGGTTGTGAGAGCTGTTAGAGGACTCAAAGTCAGGAAAGCCCCTGGCCATGATGGTATTACGAATGCTGTCCTGAGGCAGCTTCCGACTAGGGGACTTGTCTGCCTAACGAGACTCTTTAATGGTATACTGCGCTCCGGACACTTTCCCTCGGAGTGGAAGACAGGAAAAGTTATTGTACTTCCAAAACCCGGCAAGGACCGTCGGCTCCCTGCGTGCTACCGTCCAATTACTCTTTTGCCTCATATTTCTAAATTATTTGAGAAATTGCTGCTGAGGAGGCTACGCCCACACCTCACCCCTCGAGATGAGCAGTATGGCTTCCGTAGCCATCACTCGACAACGCTGCAACTCACAAGAGTGTTGCATCACCTTGCCGAGGAGCACAACAAAGGCTGGCGCACTGTGGGGGTGTTTCTTGATATAGAAAAGGCGTTCGACCGAGTGTGGCACGATGGGCTCATTTTCAAAATAATGCATACCACGACGCCACCGGCAATTATAAAAGTAGTTGCATCATCTCTAGCCGATAGAAAATTTTATGTATCTGTCGAAGGCGCAGATTCTTTGCCCAAGCAAATCAAGGCTGGTGTGCCTCAAGGTAGTTGCATGTCACCACCATACTATGCAAAATATACCGACGATATTCCGATTTTGGACGAGCAACACCGACTTCCAGGAGAGCGTGGAGTTACACTTGCTCTATTTGCTGATGATAGTGCATACTTTGCTTCCTCTCGGAAAGCTTCTATCGCAGCAGGTAGAATACAGCGCGTTTTAAATTTACTGCCCGAATGGCTTGATAAATGGCGCATGGCTATAAATGTCGGAAAAACGTCTGCAATACTTACCGGCGCACAAAGAGTACTACCCCCTCCGTTAAAACTACGTGGGGAAGAAGTAAAATGGGAAAGCACGGTGAAATACTTGGGAGTCCATATAGATAGGACGTTGAGGATGTGCCCTCACGTTGACTATGTTGTAAGGCAAGCAAAAGCCGCAAGGTCACTTCTCCGTCCAGTCCTAAAGTCAAAACTCCCGCTACGTACCAAAATCGGAATTTACAAAACATACATACGAACCAGACTTACATATGCAGCACCATCTTGGTATGTGCTGTGCTCTGAAACACAAAGAAAACGCTTACAAGTCATACAAAACGTCACTCTACGCATGTGCACAGGAGCCGGGCGATACGTGCGCAACGATGTTATCGCCAGGGACCTGAAAATTGAATCAGTGAGGGAATTTGTAAGTCGCCTAGCGCGCAGAATGTATGATCGGGCTGATAACGGACCACACCCTCACTTGAGAAGCATTGCGCCACTACACGCGCGCCCACCGGACGTAAAATCACGACGTGCACTTCCACGTGAAATTGCTATACATACGGAGGAAGAAAATTCTGTATAGATTAACAGTTTTAACTTACGACTTACGTAGACTGACCAAGATCGTCACAGACCACAACGCCGCGGAGAGGCAACCTACATAGAGCATGCAGTGCTCCAGCGGCGCAACAAATTCCCCAGGGGTTATGGCCCCTGGCGCCCAGCCTTGGCAAAGGGGAGCACTCCCCGAGGCCAATTCTCACCACGTCTAAAGAGGTGGTGGAAGGACCAATGATAAAAAATCAATTTGTTTCTACCGATTTTTAGGGATGACTAAATTGTTTAATTCGAGATTTTTTTGCCTGTTATCGATATTCGACGGTCAGTCATCTCGATTTATATTCGTGATATAGTGAAAATCAGTTGGATACTATTAATTTTTGAGGGATGCCTTAATTGTTTCATTTGTAATATGTTTGTTTGTGTTTTTAGTTTTTAAGGTTGACCATGTTCAGTTGTATACTTTTATACTGATAAATAAAACTATTTTGTAATATATATTGATAATATTATCATGTTATTATTTATTAAACATTGATTTGTGGCTAATTATTACATATTGTGGCGGCTTCGTGGCATGCCCGATACAAGGAATTCTAGTAACGAATAAAACTATATAAGAAGTGCAATGGTGGATAAGTAGGTATGAGTATGAAAAGTAAACGGCAATGAAAAATAGACAATAAATACAGTTCCAAAACTAAATAACCAAAATCTGCAGCACCAGATAAACAGTCTTCGCAGATGTTGTACCTTACCACATTTCAAAAGACACTCAAAAAAAAAATTTTTTTTCTTTAAATATAGCGCGTGATTGTTGGTATATTTTAAGTAATTTTAGAATTAAAGTTCGTTTATACGAAGAAGTTTTAGAAGGTAACTTTAGAATTGGCTACACAAGGTATCTTAAATAAACCAAAGAAGTTGTAGCAAAGGCGTATTGGATTTCAAAGCTGTGTTGTAAATATAAAATCTGAATAATAGGATGGATAACACAGAAAAGGTGGTGACTGTTGTCTACCACGCTTTATATTCTCAATTTTAAACATGAGCTGTTGCAAAAATATTTTGTTTTGAAGTTCGTAACTCGTCAACTAACCTTGGTACTGAAGTTCTAAGCCTTAAGGCCTTTGACATGCTTACACGTTGTTTTAGTCTTAGAAGAATCGAGTAAGTATTTATACTACGTAAAAATAGTGTGGTAGAGGCAGACCAACAGCCCGATGGTTTGATCATATCGGTGTTTCCTCGTGGTCATACTAGTATGTTATATCAGTATGACGACGAGAATATACATATAGGTCCTCGTGGTCATACTCTCGATTCTACACACCCTGTGAAATGCCTAACCAACTAAGTGTGTTTCGTCGTAGTAATACTAGTTTGTTGACCACAAGGATAATAATATGGAGTAGGTACACGTCCTCGTGGTCATACTGTAATAGTACGGGATCCGACTGCAGATCATCAAAGATCTTGGAAAGCAATCGATGAGGCTTGTACAAGATCGAAAATAATGGATAGAAAGAGACGAGGCTTATATCGGGAAGTGCGTGGAACAAGCAGAATAACACAACTACCTAGGGCTACCTATTATGAATTAAAAAAAACTGTCTGAGTTGATAAGTTAGCCAGGCTGGATAGGCTGGGTAAATGCGTTTTTTAGAGTTGTGAGGTTGTTAGTTCAAATTCTGGTCCCGTACCAATTAATTACTTTGGAGATTTTGTCTATTGATTTTAATATTATTGAATTATCGGTAAAGAAAAACATCACAAATAAATCCCTACTCTAACATTATCATATCATCCGTAGAACATACACTGCTGGACTGATTTTCCTATACATTTCTAATATGACTTGTTGGAAGCGGCTTGCATACAGCGTATACCTGAGGTCTTCATTAACCTAGTAGAGGATCGACATTTCACTATTATCAATACGCAACTGTGCCAGCGTGGTAAACATAGCTCAACCACCTTGGGGGTATGACTATGTTCAGCTAAAGATTTAATAAAGTAGCAAGCACGAAATTATAACATTTTATCTACAAAGCTTCTGATTATGCCATTATGCTTAAACATACGTGACAGTTCGTTGCCATATGCGTTCTTAGAAATGCAGATTCCTAATATGTAAACTATCCAATCCAAATATGTAGAATAGGGTCTAAATCCAACTAGTTCTTGCTAATAGTAGAGTCTAATAGCAGTTCGCTCTACATAATAATGACTCGTTATGTAGAGCGAAAAAAATTACACATTGTTTCGGTATCTTCATGTTTTTTTTGCAAATCTTGGTATGATAATTTCTTCATTATAATTTGTCTACTATGTACTACATCGATTAGTGGTAGGAATTGATGCAATAAATAAAAATATATTATAGCCTATTAGGTCAAATTAAAAAAAAACGAAATAAGAATTTATTTTTCTTTCTTAAAGAAGATTCCGAGGCCAAAAAACGTAGTTTAAAAGCAACACAGCTTACTAAAAGGAGTGAAATGCTCTTCTTTCGATTTTATTTACACAACGAAAACTATATCCTAGTTAGTTTCGACCCCAGCCACTACCACACAAACATACTCTACAAACTACTACATTCAAACTTTTATAAATTTCAAGCTCTATGCACACTTATAAGTCTTATAAGTATTCCCTTTTATAACAAAAACTTCCAATATGGCGCGCCGAGGTCACATAATGCATTATAATTTTATACAAAGATACAAAATGCGAATGAATATGCAAACCCGATGCGTGTGTTGAGATTGAGTTATTGTGTGTGCCTGTGTTTGTGGCAGGATGGGGGGTAGAGAAAGCGAAGAGATAAAAGCTTTAGAGATAGCAAAAAGCTCTAGAGTCTGATACCTTTTATCCAATTTTACTGATATTTTGAGAAGATTTGTTTTAGTAGGATGTAAACCTAAGCGCATGTAATTTTAATTTTCTGTAACTTTGTCTTTATTTAAGACATAAAAATTCATATTGTAAGAAAGTAAACATTTTTGAAATTAATAAGTCTTTCCACAGAGAACAATTTAAAATTGTAAAGGGAGGGATTATTTACTTATCATATCGCTGGATAGGTATGGGTAGGAAATTCATCAAATACCGTCAAAAAGTGTGACACTTCCGTGTTGACACCACCACCACTACCACTACAAAAGTGTGTTAAAAGATATGACACTTCCAAATCGATTAGTATCGACATATTTGAAAAAAAGAAATGCTGTTATAAGTTGAACCAAACTTAATAACGTCTGCGAACTCAGGCAAGTCGTGGCGCAGTAGCAACTTCTTAAGTCAGCGGGGGTGAGTAGTGGGGTAATGCGCAGTTCATAGCTAACTGCACAGACACCATTTTTGACTCAACCTTCACGTTGGGAATTACATTAAGTAAAGTTTCTTAGCTAAGTCTGGACTTCAATCCTAACTCTATCACCGTATAAAAGCACCAACACATCCTCCGTATCGCTGTGTGCGTGTTGCGCACACGCGTCGAAGAAATGCATGTTTTATGACGTCTGCTCATATTCAGCGCGGTGCCACAAAGAAATTATACGCACATTAAATCCGTGGAGGTGTGAGTCGTGCTTTTTTTGGTTTTTGGTTCTTGTGACCCTGGAGGAGAGTGCTTTATAGGTAAGCGCGCGAATAAATTAATACTGGGCACGAACAATTTATATGAAAATTATGTGGTGTTTACGTTTTTAGTAATATAAAAATATTTTTTCCAGGCAAGTTTATTTATTCCAAGAAAAAAGTATTTCAGCTATTACTTGTTATAAATCAAATGCAAATATTTTTAAACATTCTTCAGACTTTGATTATCTCCCATGATAAAACATTTTACGATGGATGTAATTTTTCGTGATATTATGAGCTAAAACCTAAATTGAGCCTGACACGTAACACATAGGAGACGAAACGTTTTACACTTGGGTAAAAAAATCAAGTAAAATTTTAGGAAAATGCTAAATGTGAAAAGTTTTGGTCTAGAACATTATTTAATGCACTGTAAACACGGAGGGCCATTGGGCTATATCCATCACAAACCCGGTGCAATTTGGTGGAAATTGTTATGGATGATAGGATATTATAATGTTAATTCTAAACAAAGAAAAATATTTTAATCCTTCATATAACGGGCGGGTTTGTAATCACGTATGTAATTGTCGTTAGACACCAACAAAAACGCGAAATTCACAAAAAAAACTGACAATATCTTTAGTTCTACGGCAACTCCTCAGCATCTCTGTCCAATATCAGAAAGGATATGTAGTCGCAGTCAAAGTTAATTAACAAAAGACGTCGGTGATTCGGAGTGCACATGTGAAGCTCAATGGGTACTGTTTGTGCACTGCAGTACACCATCAATATGTTTAGTATGCGAGGTTAAGCTGGGTGGTCAACTAATGTTTGAATATATTCAGCTTAAATTATAGGTCCTGGTTGTTGTAACAGCTTAGTTACTCGTATGTCAGACACTTTCAAAATGTTTAGAAACTCTGATATTTGATTTTAGTTCTAAAGTGTCAGTTTTGAGTCTTTTTACTATGTTACTCTTTTCCAAAAGTGGCTTCTATCCTCTTGCACCTACTGATATCTTTAGAAACTCAAGATAAAACAAAGAACATTACTTATTTGCTGAGTATGACACTAAGACAAATAATAACAAGAATTCGTAAATTCAAGACATATTTTCTCGAGTTACTACATTTATTCACAGAAAAAAACTTAAGTAACACTTCTAAGCCTAAAATTAATTAACTTACTCAAAACAAAAAATGAACTACGATGTGTATAATTGAAACTAAAACACGAAATAGAACCTAGCCTAAAAGCCCGACTGCAAAGGTGGGCAAAAATGCTGGCGGCATTGCCCCGCTGAATAGCTAAACAATACTTATACATATTTATTGTAATATATAACGAACTTTTCAAAAAAAATGTACTTTTGGTTCTGGAAAATTGCTGATAATAAGATCAGGAAATAAATATATTTCATAGTTATTTGCGATACTAACAGAAACTGTAAAAATGTTGTTTAATACTTCTTCTTTACTTAATACAATTTCGCCCGTATTTTTAATTTTTGTGCTGTCCCACGGGAACCCTTTATTTTTTCCGGGATAAAAGTAGTCTATGTCATTTTTCAACTTTTGAACTACATCCATGCCAAAAATCAAGTCAATCCGTTACTCTGTTGCTGCGTGAAAGAGTAACAAACCAACAAACTCACTTTCGGATTCATAATATTAGTAAGGATTTATAACGAACTTTTCCACCCATCTCAAATTGATCTATCTTCATAAAATATAGGTCGTGTATCCACGAGTGTCGCAATAGTCGGGTCGCACGACAATAAAGCTCAAATCACCGCACCGGCCGGATGCGCACACGCACCTCGTTCGTTACTGTAAAGTGGGAAACGGGCCCCGCGTCCTTTGGGGGACTGCGTGGAAAGATTTACTTGTCTAGGGTATCTAGCATATTTTTAGCAGGTAGCTAGGATGTACTGTTATGTAAGGCTGAATCAAACTTCTTGGCGGCTGTGAAGTTAGCTACAAGCTGCGGCTGAAGCTCACAATCTCATTTAAGAGCTGCGCGAGGATTTGGTTTTGAGTAGATTGTAGTTAATTTCAGACCCGCCCAAAAAGTTTGATTCGACTTTTACATATGTCTACGCATAATCAAGGTCTATCAATTTTAGTCGTGTGAAGACAAAAGCAAACCATTTGTAATGTGACTCGAGTAGAAAATATTATCCTACCATCCCCTTTTTACTACAGGACAAGTACTAAGACAGCTCACTACCACTCCTACACTGACGATTTTCCATCGATACGTACGAAGCGGTTTGACTCAACGTTTCTGATCCGTGCGGCCAGGGATAGAACAGAATACCGGTTTTCCTGTATCCTGAGATATAATAATCTCAAACTTTTTAGTCATGGAGCGAATAGATAATATCTTCTGAGTCTGCGTGCTTTGTCTTCGACCACAACGTCGCTTACTATCAGGAGAATTGGCGGTCAAGTGCAAACTTATTCGCGATGAAGAAAAAAAAGAAAGATTTCGACATACTTAATTAACTTACTGGCAAAATTTAGCGATATCGATTAAATGTTTGCAACCACTATCAATGAAGGTCTAGGCAGTAAACGTTATAGTTTATATATAAAAATGCACACAATTTTGAATCAATAGTGAAAGGATGTTCCTCCTTTTTGTAAACAAAGTCTCTACTCTATATTCGACACGTTACAACAACGCGATCCGACATTTTTTTAGCAAAAGTCTGTGAACGACTGTGACAGTAAATTTAACGATTTGAGGTATCCTGAGCACTGATCAAGATCGTGGCTACAAACCCACCTCCACATTTTCTTTCTATTTCTTTCTCTCCTCTGTAGTTTACTGGTAATATTTATAATATATCAATGCAAATCAAGTAGCTTCTCATTTGCGCCACTATCTAGGAATTGTCATGAAAATTAGAAGCAAGTGTGAGCTAGCATGAATACAGAAAGCTATAAGGTCATTAATGCTAATTCCATTGTATTCGACAATGCTCTTAATTTATAGATTTAATAAAGGCTATTGCTTAGAATGGGTTTCACTTCCGGTTAGAAGTGGTAGAAATATTTCACCATTTATAGCATACTGTATAATTTGCAGTGTCGAAGTTCCGGTACTTGTTTGTATCTTAAACTGGCGAACAAAAAGGAGGAGGTTCTCTTCTCAAATGCATCTGCAATTGAGCAATATCACTGACTTTTGTAAAACAATAAAAACTTATGCAAAAAGGTCCAATAAAAATTTGAAAGATTTCAGAGATCAATAATTTTGGTACTTGTAAATTTTAGTAATCAATGAAATTCTTGATTTATCATGACTTGAAATTAAAGTATAGCCAAAATTTTAAATCGCGTCTAAAATCTAAACAGTAGTTTTACAACCACAATTTCAGCATTTCAATGCTAACCAATAAAATTTAAAAACTCAATTTTGGCAATAAAACAATTTTGGCATTTCAACTCCACATTTTGGCAATAAACATTTAAAAAGCACACGACCGAAGCGCATAAATTATTCGAAATGACACGCCGATTATGCGATAGAAATCATCGATTATTTCGTTTATTCGATTTTGTTTCTCTCGTTTTTACTTATCGATTAGAATGTTTATGTCTCTGTCTAAGAGGTTTTATTAGAGCGTGATGCTCCCGGGGCTATAAAGTGATAATTCACGTGGAATCTGTTAATTGCTATAATTTAACGGAGCTCCTTCGATGTTTTGGTACTTTACGGTGTGATTCTGGATATTTATCGACTTTACATCGATTACGACTGTTAGCTGGCTTTGAGAGAGTTTGGTTTTGGGGATCTAGTGGACTGATAAAGAATCGGAACGTTACTTTTGAATGAGATGACTTTTAGATGTGATTTTATTGTGTAGTATATTACATCTGCCGAGTCAGATGGCACAGGAAAAGAGAGAGTTTAATACCCAGCAGTGGGTTAAAGAAGGCTGTGGATGATATTGCATTAAAATCATTGGACTATACATGTGTTTGTTTTTGTAATAGGAAGAAAGAAATGAATTATGTAAAAAGGAATGGATGATCTCACCAAGAGCGCATAAAATCGCTGGATGCAAGTTGCTTCCAACCAGCCTTACTACGAATTCATAAAGAAGACCTATATATCCATTAGTAAATGTCCTAAGACTTATTATGATGATGATCAACACGGTATTTTTTCAGAATTATGTAAATTACAAGATTTCTAATCTAACCAAACATACTTAACTATGTCACTTAGATATTTACATTAAAGTCTGCTCTAAATAATATTGTACGGAACCACATATTCACAAATATTCCTCTCCACCATCCAAATGTTTTTATTAAAAATATGTAATTATATTCTTAGTTATGTATGTTCTAATTTGGTAGACTCGATCGGCTCGGATCGGCTCGATAAATTAATCGATTATGTTGTTGTATCGTTAATTAGGTTTCTATTCGAATGACTCTATTCGAACAACTCGATTTGTAGTTGGTTAAAATGTAATAAAAATCGTGTCGGGATTTGTAAGCTGGTAGTTATAGATAGGGAGCCTGCGGAGTAATATTCTGGAATACTATATAGAGCATCACGAAAATTGGTAGATTAGATGATACCTACCCAAAAAAATGTACGGTGCGATGTGAACATCATAGTGAACTTTGTATTTGTCCACTGATAGTCATCAAGCGGATCATTGTACACAGTTTAAAAAATATCGTGTAAGCCGTCTGATTACTAAAACATTTCTTAAGAAGTTAAGATGAGTCAGATCCTCATTTATAAAATTAATTGTTTTTTTTATTTTCATTTTCCTACAAACAGTTTACTTGAACTTATTTAATTTTTCCTCTTTAAATTTCCACATACTTAACTACTTACCTACATAAAGGTGTACTCTACAAGTAAGTAGGTACATAACATAGTTAAAAATATCCCTTCGTAAGTATATTAAGCTAATGCGGTCACATATGCTCTAAAACTTCTCCTTGGGCTCCCGTACTACATGATAGTTAGGAATTAGTTATAACTTTGAATATGGTGATGTGATAGTTTATAGAGCTTCAAATGAGTTGGAGCGTTTATGACTGAACATCTACCAGACAAATTGTACGATTAACTCTGAGTTAGAACACCATGTTTTACATTAACGTGATAATGTTATTGATGTTAAATTTTATGTTGTTCTTTGTATTTGTAGAGCCTACATATGGCTACAATTGTTTATAGCGATAGCGTTCAATCTATTGAAATAAAATTGTACAGATCTCTAGATGACAACGGACATATTTTATAATTCTAAAATATCAATGTATCTAGGTAGGTACATTGATATTTTAAAGTCATGAGTAGGTACTCATGACAAGTTTTACTATGGGACCGAAAAATCAATGGTTTTAAATAAAAAGTTGTACTACTACTTCAACTACTATGATTTTTTTTGTATTTGTCATCAACATGGACATTGTTGTTGTCTTACAATCCCAATGATTGATGTTTTGTATAGCTCTGAGGTACAGACTTAACAAACTAGCAACTTCTGCGTCCTGTGCATAATTTTATGGGCTTTTTGGACGGTAGATAAACTCGTATGTCATTTAACCTATTAACCATTGTAGAGGATCCAAAAATAGCCACGCCGAGTATATCTGACCAATTCCAGTGAATCAGTTCCCTTCCTGCGGTCCCCTGTAATTGTAGGAAAATTCCATGGGATCTATTGAGTAATTTAATTTTCACTGTAGGTACTGTATCGTACGACCTTTAGTAGTTAGTAGTAGTCTAGTGTTGAACATAGGCATGCCCATAACGGTCAATTGGATCATATTCACCATATTAGCCCAGACGAGGGTTGGAAAATTACATACGCCATCTTTCTTCGCTATATTTTTTCACAATATTTTTTTCTCAACATTTTAGAAAAAATAGCCCAAGCATTGTAATAGGCTAAAAATAAACACTGAGAACAAAAAAGTTTGCCCAATTTCTTCATCAGCTCCTTTCCAAATTATATCAGCTGTAGAAAGTCCATGGCGGTGTCCATAGACATATGAGATCCCATAAGGATTTCCGATAAGATAGAAGACGTGGACATCCTACATGATGTTTGCCAGAACACAATTTGATTTCCATTTGGAACTTTACGGCCCCATCAGTCATTTGTATTATAGAGAGACTAAAAATAGCCGCGGCGAGTGAATTCTGAGCAATTCCCGTGAATCAGTTCCCTTCCTGCGGACCCCTGTAATTGTAGAAACCTCGGCAATCTGCGCCAATAGAGCACAATTGCTTGGGAACGGACGACTGCTTCCAACGTGCATACTGGAGATGGAACTGAAGATGGCTGCCGTCAATGTCCACTCATAATCAATGGGATTTATCATCATCTAGAAAATTTAGACGATAATTATGGTGTTTTGACTGGAGACAGAGAGGGCAGAAAATTCCTATACAATGAAATTTCGCACATGCAACAATGGTTTTTTCATAGAGATAGAAGAACGCTCTCCTTAAAATCGTAAGGGTTAAAATCTCCGGGTCCCGTACAAATGAGTTCGGTTCAGATTTCAACTGGGTTATTGGTGAAAGAAAACCTCGTGTAGCAAATTCGATAGCGTATGTAATTCCACCAACCCGTAATACGCTAGAGAGGTGGATATGGTCCAATCGCTCTGTAAGGGTAGAACGATGTTCAGCAGACTACCAAAAGTCTGAAATTGTAAGTCAAAGAGCACAATTTGTATAAATGTTGATTGTTACGATTTCCATTTGAGGTATTTTAAGAACGATTAAGCAATAAGACACTTGGCTGAAAGACATTGAGTCTATTTTGCCTTACCAATAAATACAGGGTAAACGCCCCACAAATGACATGCGAAGTCAAACAAGATTTAAATGAGCTACTAAACGGAAAGCCTCAGAAATAGTCTCAAAAGTAGCGTATCCACAAAACAGTGCATTCTTTGCAGGCAACTGTGAAAAGTAGCGCCTAACTAATTTATACAGAGATCGGTTATTTCGAATCTTTTACTTAATTATCGATTCCGGATAAATATTGGGCTTGGGCGATGAACTTTTACTGTTTGGTTGGGTTTGTCAGGTTTTGCCGCTTTTGCTTACAAAATGTTTTGACTTTACATTCCTAGTACAAACAGCAAGGATGTGAAACTCATTGCCTTGGACTGTTTTTCCGTCCAAGTAAAATCTGTACTGTACTATATCGGACTTTTTAATAGTCCGCTACTGGACATAGACGAACAAACCACGAAATGATTGGGTGATGGTCTCTATTCGATCGAATTAAATTCCTGGCGGTTTTAGACATGTCAGAGGCTTTTAGACGGCTTATTTTAAAATTAGGGCTAGCAACTCCAACTTAAGACTTAGTCTCTTTACTGGTCAAAATTGACAAAAACGATAAGGACATTGTACATTTACAATTATACAATTATTTTTAATGTATTTTGGTCAATTTGGTGTACAAAAAAGATATTGTTGTAACTGTAATCTTACTTTGTAAACTGTAATATTTACGTAACTAAACGCAATAACATGGTTAGAGTAAATAGCTTAACTAGAAGACGGCGATGCCGGGATTCTAACTGTCGGTAATTATAATAATTATCGTAATCATTAGTTTCTTACCGAGAACTGTTAGCTGAAAACATGTCATCGGTAAACTGGGTTTGTGGGTTTTCAGTATTTATCTCGACTACTGAAGATGTAACAGCCTCATGAATGCAGCTGCAGTTTTATAGATGGAGCCACATATACAAAACAGAAATAGATACCTCTCTATGAGATATGTTTTTATTTTATTTTACAAAACATTTTACCTCTTAAAACGGGCGAAATTGATGATAAAATAATGAGTGGGTACTGTTCCAATTTTAGTGGTAATTTTGTAATGCTAAAAAGGATCTTTTCTAATCCAATTAAGGTTCTAACCTTCTAACATTCTTCTACGCATTCTAATGCGTAAAGAATGTTAGAAGAGAAGAAATGCGTAAAAAAAATTAAGATTGACACTTGGACAGTGAAAACATCTTAATTTTTGTTCGTTATCTTTTATTTTAGTTAAATTTAACACAGAAATTTCTCACACTGCATTTGCACTCACTTTCCATAATTATAAAATTATTTATTTCTTATTTTAGCTTATCACTTTTGCCTTAAATTTTTAGATTTTTTCTGACTATTATTAGGTAGGTATCTTATGTTGTTTTCATTTGTAACAGGTTTTAGTACATTTGTTTTTTTGGATGATTCATATCAGCTATAGACTCCACGCGTGTACTACGTAGACAAATAGAAGGTTTGTTCATATAGGTAAATATTTTTGATAGATAGTTAGGTACTTACCGCTCGCCTGTAATTTTCTTTCTTGTGAGTCTTCACCGTCTGCTGACTGTTTTTGGAAAAATCCCTGAAAACAGTATTTTTTTCAATTATTTCGAACTATTGACCCGCCCCGGCTTTGCACAGGTGTATTATACATATAACCTTCTTCTTGAATCACTCTATCTATATAAAAAACGCATCAAAAACATATAAGCATACATAGGGACATACAGACAGGGAAGCGACTTTGTTTTATACTCGTACTATGTAGTGATAGTGAAGCGTATTTCAGATTCTAGTTATTTTATTTTATTTTCTTTGGGTTGCCAAACGGCCTTCATACATAAAATACTATGAACAATGGTACAAACACTCACTTATTAAACTAACACATGTTTAAATTAGACAATACATCATCATAGCACGTCCACTGTTGGACATAATATGCCTCCGCAACAGATTTTCAATAGGATTTATTGTGGGTCACATCCGGCGCAATCGTGCAATTTTAATTAAATCATCTACGCCAAGTTTTATTTAGTCATTCATACGGATCTCTTAGTCTCACCACTAGCTGATATAGTTCCGTCATATCAACCATATTTATGATGTTTACTGCAAGACAAAGCCATAAAGTCTTTAAAGTCATCAGTTCTTCGAACTATGTGCCCTGCCCTCTGACATTTTAACTTCCTAATCCACTGGGTAATGATACTTTGGATTGATCTCCTCATTCCTGATTCGATCTCACATAGAGACTACGAGCATAGCTTCTCAATGGTGTGTTGGGCCATTTTCAGCGTATTTATAAGGTCCACGTCGAAACACCACATTTCAGTTCCTTATGTAACACATAAATGTCGAAAATGTGAATGATTAGACTTGTACACTTACAAGTTAGGGGTTATCTGCTTGCCTTGTATCCACTAAGTACAAAAGGGGTCAAGGAACCTATTTACAGGGTTATCCAGAACTGGTGTACTAAGTCGAAAGGACGTGATTTAGACCATCATAACAAACAACTTTTCCTATGGAATCAATCCGGAACCCGAGAAAAAAGTCAGCTGTTTCATACAGTATTGCAACTCGGAATCAACGGAATAACTCAAAGAATTATTTTTGAAATGAACATTTCAAAAATTCGTTCGTTCGCAGGATTCGAACCTTGCTTCTTCGGATCACTAGCCCGACGCTCTCCCAACTGAGCTAACTCTTTGAGATACACCTAGTGTGGGATGTCCTATAAAATTAAAATCATTTCAACGGAATACCTATATTAAACAGCTGTTTTTTTCTCGGATTCCAGATTGATTCCAAAGGAAGTCTTAATCACCTCCTTTCGATTTAGTACACTAGGTTCTGAATAGCCCTGTAAATAGGTTCCACGTTTTAAAAATGTAGTTGTGCGAAATACATACATATCTACACATACATGCACACACAACATACCTGCATCTGTAAATTGGCGAGGTCTTCCAAATTCTTGCGCATGAGCACGCTCTGCTGGTCGAACTCCGAGACGCTGTTGCCCGCGCTCGACGTTGTGGATTGTTCCTGTCCAGATAACGATCTCTTTTAATTGAAGTAAATATAGATATAGACTGAATCAAACTTCTTGGCGGCTGTGATGTCAGCTACAAACTGCGTATAACCCAATCCTGGCTGAAGCTCATGGAACAGCTGCGCGAGGATTGGGTTTTTTTTACGTAGTAGTCCGATTTCAATAATCTTTTTTTTTATTAGAAAGAGTATACTTCGAAATTGGTCCCATTAAATTTTTTTAAAATCGGCTTAGCCGTTTTTGATAAATCAACAATAATGTGAAAAATGCTACATCGATCCGTGCGAAATATACGCGAATTCTGTACATGGGTGAAGTCGGTCATGCTATTTTTTGCAAAAAATATTTATAAACCTATAGGTACCTACTTGATATAATTATGCGTTTGCGAAATTCTATGGTGTTTGTGAATGTTTTTTAACTAAGTTAGCGAGTTGGATATAGCTCAATCGCAGCCGATACAGTAATTGATGGTAGTGACTTTGATTACTATGCTTTGTTACACAAAATATTTTCACCATAGGCACAAAAAGACTGCTGGCTCCGAGTCGCTGTTGCCCGCTCGAGGTTGTGGATTGTTCCTATCCAGATAACGATCTCTTTTAATTGAAATGGAGAATAGATACGTGCTGTAAATGTTGTGACTGCTGGGCTGTGCCGGAGGCGGTAAGGCTGGGCGCGCACCGAAGGTGTTAGTGATGTACCGCGGCAGTGTGGTTTCAAATTTGTTACATTTCATGGTGCTGCATTCGTTTGGATAAAAAAATATTTGGTTTTTGCTTATGTGTTTACCACAGACTCATTGAGGTGAATATTGAATGACGAGACCTATTGTACTATGTAATGTTATACAGATTTTGTATTTTTAATTATAGTATTAAGCTCGATACGTCAATAAATGATTCTGATTCTGATTCTATAGCTTAATCAAATCTGATGCGATACAGTGCATTAGATTCCAAGATTAATCGTAGTAAAATAACATTAAACTTATGAATTTTTTGGTTTATCTTATGATTTAAACGACAGGTAATTGAATAAAATAACAATTAGCTCATTCAGTCATTTTTAGACAACTACTTCAAAAATAAGTACGTGTTATTGATTGATTGACCACTGGAAGAGTACAAAAATGAAGTAAGTATATTATTTTAATGTCCTGGAAAATTTATTTTTAAATTCTTTTTCATATTTTTTTGCGTTTTTTCATCTTTTTGCGCATAGTTATGCATTATGGGCTCGCTTCAAAGTAGCGTGGGTATTTATGGTTACCATTGCCTTACTTTTACCACGTAGCGTCGGTGTGCACCCGGCTTAAAAATCGTAGTAGTCAGACGTAACACGCGTGGTTAGTTCAAAACTTCGTGAGTAGAAACCTGAAGTTCGTGATTGCTGATTGTGTATTGATTGATGATTTTTTTAACTTGAAACAGATCTAAGATTTGTATGACTGGTTTCACTCTATTGAAAGTCTTGTAATTGATTGTGTCACAGACTAGAACTAGAACAAAAATTATTTAAATAAGTTTATACCTACTAAACTAAAAGAGCAAATGGAACGGTACAAGGTAATATAAAATGTCACAGCAACATTATCTTGGAGTAATTAAAATTGTTATTATTGTGGTCTAGAAGTTCTCCATTGGAGTCTACGTTTCGGCAAGCGCAGCGTAGGATATTTACCCATAAGGTAGACCAATAATCTCATGTAACATGCTGGATGCAAGCTGCTTTCGACCGGTATTTTTGGAAATCTATAGAGGCGGCCTGTGTTCAGCAGTGTAACCCCTACGGTTGATAATAATGATGAAGTTTGCTCCTAATTTATAAGTTCTTATATCACACTCTCTGCTAATAATTCGTGACACGAATCTTAGTCAGTCTTTTATCTTAGTCAACGTGTATTATCCACCCACTGTTTTAAGTTAAGTTTTAAGTAAGCTTTTATTCTCGTAGACAAATTAACTTGACTAATGACTCGTTACCAAATATAGTAAATAATCATCAATCTGACAAATTTTGTTATTTTAAAATGTTGTTTTTGAGAAATACCGTAATGACTATTAATGAAATTAATAAGCTAAGATAAAATAGTCATTTTTTTTGAGGTTTTGCAAAAGTCTATTGTTTGCAAATATTCTTGAAAGTATAGATTCAAAGTTATGCATCGGTAGTTCAAAGTTTTTATTCTTAAGCAATTTTAGCGATGCTAGCGTAGCTCTACAATAGTGGTTATCATTTCATTGATGATAATGTTAAGTAGTAGTATTTGTATAGTTTCCTATATTTCTATGAATGTATTGTTTGAGATGAATACTATGTACTTAACAACGTAATGTTGAAATGGACGTATGCAAATGGACCGCATTTACAAATTTTACAACTCGGCTTTATCATGCTTCGGTTACACGCCATATGTACAAGTGTTTTTTTAGATCTGACACACGTCTTTTAGGGTTTTATTATTGTTTGAAGCAAAGTCGCTGACTCTAATTTAATCTTAGATTTTGAATGTCGCTCCTATTCAATAGACTGATAAGAATAAAAATTCTAATCCTTTACATATTTTGTACTATTTTGCACCGTAAGGACTAGACCTGCAAAAAGTTCCTTTAGTATTGTTGTTATGTGCATTTTATCAAAAACTGAAGTAGTAATGGTAGTAGTTATAGTAGTTCTCACCTGTCCATCAGTGTCTCTAGAAATGCTGAGATCGAGGGTCTGGTCTCCATCTTCAGAGCCGCTCGCGTCTTCCTCCTGTCCTTGAGATCGGTTGAACAGCCTCATAGACTGCTGGTTGATTATTTGTAATGCTCTTTGCCTATAAATAGAAAAAAAAATTAGACTGAAAAATCTTGGATGATTCCGAAGAGCTCAAATTAAACTAAAATGAGCAGGAGAGCTCGTCATGATGAAATCAGTTCGATCGAAAACCGGCACGTAGGTTTTATTAGACTTGCATAATTCGGTATCATGCGCAATAGTAAATAGGCTTAAAATTATTGTACAATCTAAAGCACATAAAAATTACGTTCTTTAAGCATTGTATGATAGGAAAATTATTAACAATATTGGGTTAAAATTTTTCAACATTAATATTTTGTACTAGCTCTATTGCCATCATAAACGTAAGAGCAGTATCTAAATTTCAAACTATCAGATGCTGACAAAATTAAAACTTAATTTATTTTAGATACCACCGTTCTTTGGCTTATGAGTGCAGCACATGTACCTTAAAAAACTTAAGCATTATGTTAAAATACTAGTTTTTGCCCGCCACTTTGCCGGCGTGATAATTTTTATTTTTGTGCTATCCCTTTGGAACTTTTTATTATTTCGGTACAAAAGTAGCCTATATCCACAGAGATAATACAACCAGAGAGATAACGCTGTTGTCGCTTGAGGCAACTCTTAACCACAAAAATGTACAGGAAATCTTGCCCGGAGCTGCGAAAACTGTCAAATAGAATTGGAATTTGACACTATCGGGAGAAAAACACGGCAACAGCCACTGAATCAAGATATTTTTCATGTCTCTTTCTAACTCATGACATAATAAATCAATGCATCATTTTCAGTTTTAGTCGATCAACCACATTATCCCTCTGGTTGTAATAGTTCTGTGCCTATTTCACTTTTCGTCTTTCAAACTATGCACATAGCTCATGCCAAAAATCAAGTCAACCCGTTGCTCCGTGGCTGCGTGAAAGAGAAACAAACCAACTACACTTTCGGATTTATAATATATTGTATATTAAGTAAGGAAGTAAGGATATCTAGTCTACTATTCTCTTATACGTTACCTCTGAGCTTCCATGTCGTTGTCAGGCGTCTTTGGTGGTGTGATATTGGTAGAGCCCTCGTCCTCCGTCGCCGAGGACGACCTCCGCAGGCTCCTGTCAGTCCCGTCCTCCATCCCCGAGTCGTGTCTCCGTTTCAAGCTTAGAGGCAACTGCGTGTATGGTTTACCTACGAGTACGACATTAAATTATTTTTTGCAAAAAATAGCATGACTGACTTCACCCGTGTCCAGAATTCGCGTATATTTCGCACGGATCGATGTAGCATTTTTCACATTATTGTTTATTTATCAAAAATGGCCCAGTCGATTTCGATAAGATTTAAATGGGACCAATTTCGAAGTATATTCTTTCTAATAAAAAAAGAACTATTGAAATCAGACCACTACGTAAAAAGTTATGCGTGGTTATACATAAAAAATATATATATATACGCGTTGAATTGAGTACCTCCTCCTCTGGTTCGTCGGTCAAAAATTAGTATTTACTAACTACCTATCATTAAAAGTTAACGTTTATTAAAAACACTGTTTTTTTAATCAGGTCTAATTTAAAATTACTTAATCATGATAGATAGATAGATAGATAGATAGATAGATAGATTCATTTATTTTCAGTAAGGATAATTACATACATTGGTATACAACAATATACTATGAGCAACACCTTACGAATTGTCAAAATAACAATTATTATTCAATACTCAACTATTATTAGGCATGATTTTACAATAAATTAATTATTTGGTACATTACATAAAATTCAAATATAATATTAAAAAATTAAGATGTCAGAATTACCTACTGTAATTGAAATATCTGCAATAGCATCGTCAAAAATAACAGTTTAAAATAAATAAAATCACATGTCAAAAATTGCGTAACATTACTCTAAAGTTTCTGCAATAGCATCGTCAAAAATAACCATTTAAAATAATTAAAAAATATCATATGTCAGAAATAGTGTTACAAGTTGATAGGCACAGATAAATAGGTGCAGGATTAATATGTTTTATTGTCTAAAAAATCTTTCATAGTATAAATTGTTTCATCGAGGAGGAGAGATCTCACTCTACTAAGGAAGACTGCATCATTGGTCATCTCTTGAATCTCTTTTGGGAGCTTGTTATAGAGTTCTCTGCCTTTTATTAATGGAAGGCGTTGGGAAATACATAATCTGTGGCGAATTGGCTTTAAATATATTCTATTTTTACTAGATCTTACACTGTTGGTGTCATGAAGTTGATACTCATTTAGATTCTGTCGAACATACTTCAGGATTTCATATATATATAGAGATACAGATGTTAAGATTTGCAAATCTTTGAAGTGTTGTCGGCAAGATTCTTTATATTTTCCATTCACAAGAACTCTAATGGCACGTTTCTGCATCTTCAGAATTCGTTCAAAGTCTGTTGCATTTCCCCACATAATAATTCCATATGACATTATGGAGTGAACATATGCATAATAAATTTCTATTAGGTAGTCAGGAGTAGTAATGCTTCTTAATTGTTTAAGGGCAAAAATTCCTTTCGACATTTTCTTACATGTGAAATCTATATGGTCTTTCCATGATAAACATGAGTCAATGTCAAAACCTAACATTCTAACATGGTTAGTACTCTGTAACATAGACATTCCTACATCTACCCGAGTGGTATCTACCTTTGTTGATTTGGCATTAAAAAACATAATATTTGTTTTGTCCGGGTTTAATTGGAGTCCATTTATACTGAACCATTCCTCAAGTTTGCAAAGTGCATCTTTGATTTTAATTTTCAGATTGTCAAGGTTGTCATCAGACAGTATTATTGTAGTGTCATCTGCATACTGAATGATGTCACCCTGTAGATCCATAGTATTAATGTCGTTAACAAACATAATAAAGATAACATTTCCAAAAGATGAACCCTGGGGTATACCTATTTTAACAACACGGGGCTCTGATTTATGTCGTGATCCATCAATTTTTGCTTCTACAGTTTGTTCCCTATCTGATACGAACGATTCAATAAGTTTTAATTCATTGCCATCGATGCCATAAAAAGCTTCTAGTTTAGCTAACAATAGTTCATGGTTCACTGAATCAAAGGCTTTAGATAAGTCTAGAAATATTGCAGCTACTTTTTTCTTTTGCTCAAGAGAATCTGTAATCTTCTTAACAAAACTGAGAGTTGCAGATATGGTAGATCGGCCTTTTCTATATGCATGTTGTGAGTCCGAAATCAACTTGTATCGGTTGCAATGGTTCATTATGTTTTCAGACATTATAGATTCGATCAACTTTGAGATTGTTGGGACTATTGTAATGGGTCTATAATTTTTAACAGAAGTTTCATCACCTTTGCCTTTATACAACGGGGTGAGTCTACATTTTTTCAGAGATTGAGGATAGCTTGTAGATTTTAAAATATTGTTTACTATGTATGTAATGTGGTTGCTAAGATTCATCAGTATTTTAAACATGAATTTTCCTGATATGTCATAAATATCTCTAGTATCTGATTGTTTTATTTTAAATTTGGCTAGATTCAGTAAATCATGTGGGGTTATAGTCTGAAAAGCAAAATTTTGCATATCATTAGTATGAAGCATTTTATTACTTAAGGCTTTTGCCTTATTAGGACAGTTATTCATACTTAGGTTATGTCCTATAGAAATAAAGTAATCGTTAATATAATTTACAATGTTTTTATTTAAGATTGGTTCCAGAGTTTTTTCATCTAGAAGATACCAATTCCATTCTTTATGATTATTGTTTGTTTCTTGCTTTATAACACTCCAAACTTCTTTCTTAACATTGGTAGAGTTTTGAATTCTATTTTTAATGTATTCTTTTTTACTTATCAAAATATGTTTATTTAAAAGGCACTTTTTGTTATCTATATGTGTATTTGATAATTGCAGATACTGATTTTTTATTTCATATAAGTCATGAAGTTCTAGTTGGAGTTTTGTGATCTCGTCATTGATCCATGGACATTGACTTTTTAAATTGATTTTAACCTGCTTCATTGGAAAAAATACATCTAAGTTCCATAGTAACTTGTTTAAAAATGTGTCAAAAGTATTATCATCATAAATTTCAAATATCCTATCCCAATCATATGCATGCATTGCATTACAAAAATCTACAAATGCTTGGTCACTAAAAATACGTTTTTCAATGTACATGCGTGGGTGATTTACATTATTATTATTTATTTTGATATTAGCACGTTGTGCAAAATGGTCAGAAATACCCGTAGCTATTGATTTGACAGTTATCTCTGAGTTGTCTATATTTGTGACGATACAATCGACTGATGATCTAGTATTATTGTATATTCTAGTGTAAAAGTCTACTACATTTCGATACCCACTTGTATTCATGATGTCCAATAATGCAGTCTTACTGTTTGAGGCAGACATAAAATCCACATTCCAGTCACCTGCTAAAACTACCCTTCTGTCAGACATTCCAGATAGGACATTAAATAATTTTTCAATACTATTGATAAAAATAGATTCATTACCCAAGCAAGTTCTGTACATACCTATTATTAAGAGTTTTGATGATTTACTAACATTTACTTCAACCGATGTGAACTCACAGTGATAATCAACAGTTAAGGAATCAATTTGTTTACATGGTTTTGATATTAGGCTATTTCTAATGAAAATTGACACACCGCCATGTATTCGCTTTTTTCTTACATAGTAATTAGCATGGTAGTAACCATGAACAACAATGTTCTCAACTTCACTACAGTTTAGCCAAGTTTCACTAAGAATTAATACATCGGGCTTGTAAGTAACAGTTAAGCCTTCAAGTCGCATGATCTTATTACGAATACATTGTATGTTTTGGTGAAATATAACAAAGTTTGCGGTTTCTATGTTATTGTGGTTTGTATTACAGTTTCTTCTAAAAAATCTGCTTTAGTGATTTTATACATGTAAAAATACTACAACTTTTTGGGTCTCTCACTGCTAAATTGAGTGTTGGAAACTTGTGTTTTGGAAGATAGTTTCTACTTAGGGAACGCTATTAGGTTAGCGAACACAATAATCAGAGGACGCTAAGGTTTATAGGTAGTAAAATGTGATCATGCGTGAGTGATACGTATTAGATCTAGACAGGAAAAAATAACGCAAGGGAGAGCAGGCCAATCAGAGAGACTAACCAGTCTAATGATGATGATCAGTATTGTACGACCAAATAAAGAGTGGCCAAAGTACGACCTACCGTCTTCAGCAGGCAAGTAAAAGGTTAACTTTGCAACCTTTATAAGTTTTTTAGGTTTATGAAAACTACCTATATAACTAAATTTAGCACAAGTGTCCAAATTTATACTTGACAACTGCGTGACTGTGTTAAACTTACATTTTAGCGTTTGGGGAACTCATTGTAACTAATAGGTACAGTGGGAAATACTTAAATGTTTAGCAAAAACATGGTAATTTCTTAACGTATGCTCAAAAATATACTATAAAAGATACTCGTGGTGGTAGCATAGTGCATAAATACCATAGGAAACTTTAGCAATAAGAAACTATTATGACATCTCGTTTACAGATGACGAACGTTCCGATCCCGAGTTATTATATCCTAAATTATCCTACATCACATCTAATACAACGCTGACATTATGATCACATAAATCACATTCAGATAAACCCGCCATAAAATCAGCTTACTTGTCCAAACACTATTAAAGTAAGTTATTGCTATTTGATATGCTTATAAAATTATCACCTAACTTTATATCTTTGAATTTATTAATATGTAATGAACTTACCTTGCAGTGCTTCTAGCGCTCTAATTTGTCCAGTTATGGCGTCTGCTACTTCATTTGATGACAGGCCATAAATACCGAGAAGTTCTTTCATGGTATTCATGGCATAATCTCTAAGTATTCTATTAGTAGCGTTTGAAGCATCGCCATTTTGTGGCATTGCCGTCACGTCCATTTGTTCCTGACCTTCCCCTATCCTTTCATTTGCATTGATATCTTGTCCTTTACCTTCTTCATCAGATTCTGAATCCCTTCTTCTAGGAGGAGAATTTGTTTTAATTAATTGCGATATCGCAAAAGGGTTTTTGGCACAAAAAGTTTTATTTTGTAAGCTAAAGTTCAAGACTGTGCGGTCTCTTTCGCCGTCTTGTAAGCTGTGGATGTAAGACCGTTGGAAAGAGTCCGCCTTTTTGTCTTCAGGTAACCTATTTTCGTAATTTGATTCTATATTCTCATTTGAGTCAGTGCTTAATCGTCTGCTAAGGTCGACGGCTCCGCCTTTGAGTAGACTGAAGTTTTTGACTCCGATCTTTGCGTAAGTTTCGTCTTTGTCATCTTCAACCTGATCGGGAGTAGTCCTATCGTTACCGTTGAGAGGGCTTCCAGATTCGTCACAGTTCTCTCCGTTGGACTCGTCAGAAAAAGCGGAAGCGTTGGGAGCACATCTAGGTTTGAAGTTCTTTCTTTTGTTCCTCTTAGGCATATTGTAATAAGGGGACAGGTCGGCGTGTTCCTCTTGGTGGTCGGGGTCAGGCCAGGATGTTCCATGGCGAAGATACAAGGGTTTTTCCGTAGCTGGCTGTAGTCTCTCGTGTAAGGAGTCCTGATGAGCTGCCATCGCAGTAGTCATTGCAGTATCTGGACTCTGCCGAGGGTCACCAGATTCGGGACTCCGAGGGCCGCCTTTACCAACGTCCTAAAACAAAGGTTAGTTCAACCGTAAAATATAAACAGACGAATTTTAAACACAGTTTAGTGTCCAATCATAACAGTGATTCATTTTCGATTTAAATTGAAACAATGTGTTGAGAAGAAACAATAGTCTTTTGTTGACAGTAAGATTAGCTGAATACTGTGGAATGTTTTGAATTTAAATTTTCTCTTCATTGTTTGGGAAAAATACAAGTATTTGTGTAATTGGGTATCGAAAAATACAATGTAAGCGTTTCGAGCGAGGTATAACAACATCCTTTGTTTTATTTTATCGAGATCCGGAACTCGTTGTCTCAACTTAGGTATTTTATTGTGTAAGATCTAAAAGTAAACTAATTTCCTAGTTCGTAAGAACGCGGTGATTTATTTATTTAATTACCATTTTTGCTTTACCTTTTCAAAATTACTTGTAAAAAGTTAACGTGAAAATAATTTCTATGTCGTTTTATGAAAAAAAGCGTTTTAACGAATTTGGACAAAATTTTTCCACCCAGAGTTAGCAAAAAAACTTACTAAAGTTCAATTTGGATCTTCCTCTATTCCCGATTTTAAAATCGACATTTTAAATGGTCCTGACTAACAAACCAACTCATTGCTCAACTACAGCTCATATAACTTTGACGAAAATGCCTAGAAAATCATTTTCACCAATTAATTTTAATAAAATTAATGATTCTTACCTGGATTGATTCTTCATTGATCTATCATTTCTAGTGGACTTAATAAATATTTTAATCAGTCTTCAATATCAGCCAATGGTTATGCATCATCTGTAACAAAAAAAAAAACGGAATGTAAGTAAACACACGTTACAAACTTATGAACTGGTTTGTCTGAATTGAGTAAAATTACATACCACGAAAATAAAATATACGTTAGGTAATATAGTCTAGTCTCATTAATTCTATATTATTACAACAAAATTACTTTTATAATAAAATGAGATGGAAGCCTCGTGACACGGAACGTAAAAAATCGAATAAACTCAAGATTTCGCGTAAAACTAATTTGTTTAAAAACCGTTCCGTTTCTATTCCAAGTGACGTAATGCGGCGTAATTTAAAAATAATGATACCAAAAAACTCAAGTAACACGCATCGATCAACCGTCTCGGTATGAAATTAATTATATTCAACATATTAGATCTATTTTCGAGAAAACGAGATTGCTCGAAGCGAGGCGAGAAAAAAAACGTGTATTCGTGTCGAAATTGGTAACGTGGTTTGGGTGTACAATTACTTTTTAAAAACTAATACAACGATACGGCCTTCGCCGCTCGCGGGTCACAAATAACTATCTCTAACTAGTTAACGTGAATTGGAACGTCTCAAAATTGCTACGTTTACTCTACTTTTGAAATTCGAACATAAACATTTTAAGTTTAAAAGTTCACTAGCTCTGATCGATTACAGTAACGTTTAATTACTATATTTTCAGCTTTGAAAGTTGATCGTTCAAAAGTCAAGCTTTTGTTTTTCTTAAGAGCCCGATAACATAATAGTGACAGATATTTCAGTTTCATCCGGTTTTGTCTCCGGTTTTTATATTAATAAGTGAATGATCTAATAACACCACATGTTCGAGTTAAATTGAATAAAAAACTGTTTCGTCAATGTCTGGTTATATCATTAAGTATAGGTTGGTATTTTGTAAATCCTTAGTAATATCTTTATTAGTACAAGTCGTGTTAGTTTGTTTGAATGATATTTTGTAATGAGTAATAAAAAATATAGGTACTTTTTGCTCGAAGATTATATTTTCGCCTGTCCAATGTCGTATAACTTGTCAATAGTATCCAGAGTTTTGATCTGAATAGTTATAACAGTTCAAAACCCTGCGCGGCGCAGCACTGTAGCGCTCGTCGGCCACAATCGTCTTACAAGATGTTCACGAAATTATTTTTCTAGTGCATATCACTACAAAGTATAAAACAATGTCGCTTCTCGCTGTCTGTCCCCATGTAAGCTTATATATCTTTAAAACTACGAAACGGATTTTGATGCGGTTTTTTAAATAAATAGAGTAATTCAAGAGGAAGGAGAATAAGTATAATACATTTGTGCAAAGCCGGGGCGGGTCGCTAGTTTATTATATACTTACTTGATTGTAAAATATTAAGATTAAAAAAATTACCGTATCCACAGGATTTGAACTAAAATAACTTTATTCGGCATGATTATACACAGTATAATAAAAATTATATAAAAAAAGCAAAGCAAAATAAACTTATAGTAAAAGCGTTCTACGTGGTATGGGTTCCGGACGCTTGCTAATTAAGATTGGTCACACTCTGACGCTCACGCCAAATTACTTGAAGTGTTTATGACAAAAAAAGCCACAAGATATTCAATTGGTTAGTCTCATTTTCTATCTGGGAATATTGGCCTTTTATTTGTAACAGTAATGCTTGCACAATACCGCTTCGGAACTAAGTAAAACATGCTAAGAGCTCTGCCTCTAATCATTATCAGTCCATGAACAACCCACTGCTGGTCATAGGCTTCCCTATCTTTACGACGTTCACCTCTGTCCTTCTCCAACTGCATTCATTTATACCCCGAAGCTCGTTTGATGTTGTCGAACCATCGAATTTATCGTACTAATCTATCACCATAACTTTGAATATCCACCAAAAGCTCACGGGGCTAGTGTGATGGATAAGGCCCAATCACCCTTCGTGGATAAAGCTATGTTTGACAGTTTAATATTCCAATACCAGTACAATACAGTGCAATATAACTTTGAAATTCTGACTCCTACAGGACAAGCAAGACCGCGGTTTCGACTAGTCAAACAAACATAAAATGTTAGACTGATGGATTGTACAGTTGTTTCGGTATTATGATGTAAATGTTACTCAGAGCTTGTTCAATTAATTACGATGATTATAGTCCATGGCTAATCATATTAATTCGAACTCAGAAATGGAATACTGCTTTTCGAATAGCTTGATTGGCGCAAATTTTTATTCTGACTTTTTAATGTCTATAACCAGAGTCTAGTCTAGACTATATTTATGGTTTGAGAGATTGACCAAAACCCACGGTTATTGAGATGGTGGAGCCACCGTTCTATTTTCAACAGGGAATGAATTTCGTTCAAACTATACTATTAGTTACGGTTCATTTTGAAGTAAACATTTGATGACCAAAATTATGCCATAAAATGAAGATGAGTTATATAAATTAAGTTCGTATAGGCCGGGAGGCTAGCCCTAGTGTCAGAGTGTTTTGGCCGCCTGAAGGCCTCTGACTTAGATAAACGGTTAAAACAACCGGGACTTACAATTTAACGTGTCATCCGAGCCACGGTAGCGCTCAGATGGAAAATGCCACCCGCAGTCTCCCATCCGAATACTTACCGAAAGAGAGTTATATTTACATGCAACTATAAAAAAATATCATATGACAGAAAATCATGGGCATATTATTATAAAAAATAGATACAGAAACAGAAGAGACCTTTGCGCAGAGTAGTGAGACAATTTAAAAGGAAATACTTACAATTGAAAAAGGTAATCTAAGACGTTATTCAATATTCGAACACTATTATGTTATACTATTTATTATTTAAACATTGTATTTAAAGAAGTAATCAGATCTAAAAAGTGCCGCTTTCACCCTACACTAGGCTTGTGACAGTTGTCGCCGTCCATGCATGTCGCCGTAGTGATGTGACAGCTCACGTGACAGCTAGGGAATTATCGATATTACGATCTGAATTATCGATTGTTGGGATATGTAGCCCAGTTTGGAAATGTATGTTTTGAAATAGTTCAAAATTATTTGTATCATTTTATTGCTTAAAGAATGTAAGTAATGGTGATTTTGAAATTACTGAATCTTGGTTGTAATCTATATTCACCAATATTTTAATGAAAAGAAATTCAAAAATAAATCACTACTTTGTAATATTTTTTGTATAAAATATAGTAGTATTAAACATTTGGTACTGTTAGTTTTAGGTTGACTGCACATTATTTTTACTAAAACTATTTGCGTATCACTGCATTCTTGAGCTTCTTCATTCATAAGCATTTGATTTAAACCAACTGTGTACCTGCTTTATAATCTATAAAATCTGATGACTAAATACTCAATCAATGGAATCCATAATTACTTACTTATCAATGATATCACATTAAGGGTACAATTATCCTCAACACGTTTAACTAATTCCTTAAGGGAGTTAAGAACCTCCATAATCGCGAGCCTCACCAAATTCGGTGCAGCCTTGGCCGGAACAATATCCAATAATAATAAAAGCGTGACAATTGCACGTAAGGACTGTTAATAATGGAATGATCCAATATGGCGCCGGATTGACTAATGTACGGTAAACTTGTGTTTATTGGCATACCGGTGTACTGCCGCAAGTCACGTAAGCCCGGGACTTATAATAATATGGCCACCACGGCACTGGCAAATGCATGGGAATGCAACGCTAATACATTTAATCTCAGAGAAAAAGTATGGCTTCTGTGCAATATCATGTTTCTAGGATTGTTAATAGAATAGAATAGAAACGCTTTATTGTTCACACAATCGAAATTATTACAATAAAAGAGTACAATATAATTAAAATAGTGCGACAATCGGCGGCCTTATCGCTTAGAGCGATCTCTTCCAGGCAACCTGATTTAGAGAGGAAAGGATTATAGAGGAAGGTAAAGAACGGGGTGTACAATAATAGCGAAATTAATTGAAACAAAATAAAGAATACTTGAATAAAGAGTCATAAATACTTGTACAAAATATATACATACATATCAATATACACATGTACATTCAAATACTACAATAATATAACCTACATACACATACTAATACTAAAATAAAAATAAATAATAAAAAAATGCTACATACAAATTAATAAATTTAATAATAAATAAATATGATAAATTAACTAGAAATGACTTTCTAACATGGAGGCAACTGCGATAAATAAAATTTTATGACTTGCTCCTTAAACACAGCAAGAGAAGGAGCACGTCGAATAGGAACAGGTAGCGCGTTCCATAACTGAACAGCTTGGAAAGCAAAGGACCTGCCGTAAAATAATTCAGAGCGGGCAGAAGGAGTCATGAGGGTAAGGTTTTCTTTGGACCGGAGAGGAAGGGAGTGGGAGGAGTGCCAGTAGGTAAACCGTTCTTTAAGATAACGTGGAGTAGAAGGATTAAACAGGATATTATGAAGAAGGAAAAGGACAGTTAAGAAAACTTTTTAATACTCCATCTTGTTATTTTAGGTGTGGCTAAAAAGCAATTGGTTAGATAATAATCATTACGTGATTCGACGGCTATCTAAAGCTTAACTGGGATTTGAAACTAAGCCTAAAAGCACTGCTATTTATGCAATAATTAGACCACAGACAATGAAACTTAAACTTTTTAAAAGCCCGTATCGATTACGCACCAACAAGGTTTCACAACACTAATATTTTTTAAATTCCTAATTGCGTTTAGCCACGACCTTTGCCACGAAAATAAGTTCAATCACAATTTTAATTATTAGACAATGAATTTAGTTTTGGTTGGCGCCTGACAAAGCGTTTTGTTATTTTGTTGCTGCATTCTTAGATTCAAGGTCTTAGAAATCATGTATTTAATGTGTTTGAATGTTACTTGCAAGACTTGTGTCATGAATTGGTTTTGTTCTATTTTTGTGAAATAAATATAATGTTCGTAATAGGTACGCGGTTGTGCATGTTTTGTAAAATTGTTTTTAGCTAGCTGACAAGGTATAATTATATCGCTATTAGTGGAGAAAAAAAATTAAGGTTGTGCGGAATTAAGAATATGTTTCATCGGTGTCTTTATATCAGAGATTTGTGTAAATTGGCACATGACCTGATCCGGAAAATTCTAAAAAACCTGACGTCATAAAAGTATTTATAAAAATATTACGACAAAACAACGATAATTCTACAACAGCCTACACCCTTGTTTTGAATTAAAATACATAATTATTACTATGTGAAGTAAAAAAATCACCTCAAGCCAGTAATAAATTAAAAAACAAAACTTGCCGATTTCGGAATCACTTATGTTTGGGAAACAGATAAGAAATAATAGAGTTGCGCCCACGCTCGATCGTCGGACTAATTTAATTATGATATCGATTTATTATATCGAGTGAGTTTGGCTCGCGGCTCCGATTATAACGGGCATTGGACAGCTCCCTTTTGACACATTTTGCCGGCTTATAATTCAAAATAGGTAATCTTTTAATTTTACTGTCACATAAATTCGATTTTGATTATTTCTTATATCTTTAATAATTTTGAATTGTAACAAGTTGCTAATAAGAATTATCGTTGATTCTTATCGTTGATTGTAACGGGCATTGGACAGCTCCGTTTTGACACATTTTGCCGGCTTATAATTCAAAATAGGTAATCTTTTAATTTTACTGTCACATAAATTCGATTTTGATTATTTCTTATATCTTTAATAATTTTGAATTGTAACAAGTTGCTAATAAGAATTATCGTTGATTCACCAAAATGCGTTATTATCGAAAAATGCGATAAAACGGAAAAAATATCAAAATATTATGTTTAAAACAACTCAACACTATAAGTACATAATATTTACCCTCAATAGTTAACATTTACCAGCAAAAATACAAAAACACTTTTATCCTACGTATAATTTGAAAACATTTTTTAAAAGAAAATAACGGTATCAGTTAAATCATACCAATTTCGATAGTGACATTAAATTACTGTTAAGTAACTTCAAACTCCTATAAAGATAAAATAACATCACCAATCGGCATTAATCGAATCGATAAAAACAGTCATCACAAAATAAAAAAACAAAATCAAACACTAATTGTTCGGAATTAGAATCATGAGAATTTGAAAATCGAATATCACGGAAGCCGGTTAATAACTCAAAGGCGCGTATTCCACAAGTGATCATTATAGGCCGTAAACTCACTAATAAAAACTATTAACGTCAGATTTGAATATTCAAATATCGAATGCCGCTTCCAAAATGTGAATGAAATTTTAGATGCTATCGTTTATGGAGTTGGCTTTTGGGATCTTTAAAAGAAGTGTTGTCTTACGAAATTTAAAAAAGACACTTTACCTTAGTAAAGTGTCTTTTTTAAATTTCAATAACATTTGCTTTATAATTTTTTTAAAGTTCATTTTGTAGAGATGTTGCTACGTACCTCGTAGCACGTCTACGGCAATCGTAGCTTGCATGCGGGAGCATAGGTACTTTCTCAACTGTCTAGTGTCGACTTGTTTTTTTTTTGCAATCTAAGTTCTTTGGGCGTAAACATAATATATCAAGGATTTTTAGCTGGTTAGTTCCGTAATCATGCATTTACATAATTTACGCTAATCACTAGTTAGTTTTGGTTTTAAGAGAATTGGTACGAATGTTTTAGCGAATCAAAAAATACTAATTAACTACAATTAATTTTTTGTTGTTTTTAACAGTTTCACGTTGCTATTGTAAATTTAAATTTTAGTGTGGATTTAAGTAGGTACATAATTTAAGACAAGTATTTACGTACGTAAAGAAAGTGTACTTTATACTCAAACTAAATTTGATAATATTATCAATGCTTGAGGCGAAAGTAACGGAAATACAAAATAATTAGCTTATTTTCTAATTATAATGTTTTTGGATTTTTAATTAGTCAATGGAATGTTGATCTGATAATATATCTAAAAGAGCTGTCATTTTCGTTAAGGTTACAAATTACAATATATCCATAACAAAAAATGTTTTTTTAACTAATCATACTATCAACCTAATTCGGTTTTGCAAAATAACCAGACTAAAAAAAACACTACTATAGTTAACATAGATTAGCTAGTGTACTAGAAACAATGCTTCACACATTGAACCTCCTTCAAAAGACTTATTTGGTCATGAAACTGTTTATCATGTTAAAGACATTAAAGTAATGCGATACAAGCAAAAGCTCCATCCGTGTCTGTACGCTCGGCTAAACGCATCAGAATCTTACATCACACTGGCAGGCTAAAAAATAAAAAGTCAACGTTCTAAACACACTGGCAGCTTTATCTAAAAAAATAAAAAGTCAACGTTCTAAATTCAAAAACGGCGTTCGAATTATGATTTAAAACGTGTTCCGGAGAAACTCGACGTTCCTAAAAACGTATATCTAGCGGCGTCGCCCGCCCGTCATTATACATACGGTAATGAGTGTTGCTTGCGAGCTAAGTGGACGTTTGTCTGAGGGCCTAGTATAAGTTTGCGTAGGACATCCACCCACGAGGTAGGCTGACGATCTCATGAAGAACGCAGGATTACGCTGGATGAAAACCGCTTCCAACCTGTCTTATTGAAAATCTATAGGGAAGGCATATGTCCAGCAGTAGACTTCCTCTAGCTGAATGGCTGGATATGATTAATAAGTGTGCGGTATTTCAGTAAACGGCAATAATTGTTTTCGTGTGGCGCTATATTTTTTGATAGTTCATCCACAACTTTGCAGGTGCTCATTACAGAAACATGCTAGAGTTGAATGAAAACTATTGTAGTTTTCATTTGCAAATAATTTCAAAGTAAAGATACTCCATACTAGAGCTTTATTGATAAATTAAAAAAACAACATCAAATATAATAAACATTTATAGACATGACAAAACGAAAGAGGTTATTCTTACATGAAGTAATAGCTATCAAATTCTAAAGGTATACTGCAAACATTAAAAGATAATTTGTTTCTACAAGTTAATTGCTAATTAGTTATCGAACAAATCTATAGAAACAATATATTTTGAATTCATTTTTTTTACAAATGCACGTCACTGTAATTTACTTTGCTTTTGTACACAATTGAACAAAGAGCTTATTAATTAAAATAACACTAAATTATCAGCAGTTACTTCAGATGTCACAGACGAATCGATTGTAGAGGCACCGACCTGTTCTCAGCTAGTCAAGTTTAATGTCCGCTTTGCTCGTGTGCTCTCCGAAGATAGTGTACTTTATAATAATACTAGCTTTTACCCGCGGCTTTGCCCGCGTTATATTTTGATTTTGGCTTATGTGTATGTCGGCTGCGAAACCTAACCTAACCGACAAATATCAAAATACCTTAGAGGAATGCTTTTGTTGGTTAAGTTACGGTTGGAGTGTATATACCGCCGCTCGCTGTGTGTCCATCCTGATACCACAGGTTCCACTCGTCAAGAGAGTCCTTTCGGATTTCTCGCTTGACGAATGAAACGGGGCAGTTATCGTAAATAGGTCTGCACTTATAGTGCAGTGCTGCTTCCTTTGCTTGCTGGTCTGCTCTCTCATTTCCCTCCATCCCCGCGTGCGCTTTAATCCAATAAAGTTTCGCTATTTTATTTTGTGCGTGTAGTAACTTTATGTTAGCTTTGAATTTACTGCTAAGGGATGGAGGGAAGATACGCCAACTACCGTTTCCAGTGCAGACCTGGAGTCACAAAAGATTTTTGCTTCTTCGGTAGCCTCAAGAAGTGCCAACAACTCGGCCTGGTACACCGAGCACTAATCGGCCAATTTCAGCTTGCGGGTACTGATCTCAGCGGCATCATCCCAAATGGATAATGCCGCCCCAACTTTCCCTTTAATTTTGCTGCCGTCTGTAAATATGTTAATTTCTCGGTTAAGATATTGCTCTAGTGCTGCTCCGTCTGCCAGGCATATGAACTCCAGCTCCTCCTGCTGCGCTGGGTGTGGCTTCTTTTCTGTCTCTCTATCTCCAGTTACTTGCTGGGAATAACCTTTCTTAGTTTCATAAAGCAAGGCTGCTTCCTGGACTCTGATATGACAGCCGAGGATTAGGGGCCGCGGTGGGATATATGGAACTGGTGGTGTGGGTGCCGCCACCTACCCTACCTTCCGCTAGGCCGTCAACGTGTTGGCAGACGCAGTAGGGCTGCAGGGGAAGAGAGGTGTCGGTATCGCGATGGCCGTTCTCACTGTCCTCTGCAGTTGAAGAGGCAGGCGCTGGGCTACTATGACTGACCCGCTGCACTGGGACCAGGGCGTTGGAATGCTGTCTGACGTTCAGTACTGGTTAGTCCCGAGTGGTGGATGACGATGTGTCTTGTGCTCCGAAACACTCCGTCATTATGGCGAGAGCGCAAGCTCCGTTATGGAGCCCGAGTCTGGGCTAGCGCTGTTGAGTGCCGCGAAGGAGTGCGAAAAATGTAGGAACGTCCTAAACTTGCCATGACAGGTTATTTCTGGCGCTTAGACGGCTGCTACCGCAGCCCGCTCACTTAGTTTTTAGGGTTCGCGTTCCCAAAGGGTAAAAACGGGACCCTATTACTAAGACTTCGATGTCCGTCTGTCCATCTGTCTGTCTGTCACCGGGCTGTATCTCATGAACCGTGATAGCTAGGCAGCTGAAATTTTCACAGATGATGTATTTCTGTTGCCGCTATAACAACAAATACTAAAATTAGAATAAAATAAATACTTAAGGGGGGCTCCCATACAACAAACGTGATTTTTAGGAGTTTTTTGCTCGCTGTTAATAACAGCAAGAGGAATGGGGTTCCCATACGGCACGGAACCCTTCGTGCGCGAGTCCGACTCGCACTTGGCCGATTATTATCCTATCCTACAGGAACTGTTAAAGTTTTTGCAATAAAAAGTGGCCTATGTCACTTTTCGTCTTTCAAACTATATTCATTCAATAAGCCATGGCAAGTTGCTCCGTTGCTGAGAAAAATTTATTGTTAAGTCCTACGGGAACCACAATTTTTTCGGGATGGAAAGTATCCTATGTCACTTTCCGTCTTCCAAACTATGCCCACCCCAAATATCAAGTCAATCCGTTGCTCCATTGCTGAGAAACAGTTATTGTCCTATCCCATGGGAATCACGAATTTTCTCGAGATAAAAAAATATCCTATTATTACTTTCTGTCTTTTAAACCATAGGTATCTATACCAAAAATCAGGTCAATCTTTTGCTCCGTTGCTGCGTCAAAGAGGAACAAACCAACAAACTTTTCGGATTGATAATATTAAAGTATGATGATTCTGTACCATAAAGGTAGAATAAAGAAACATGTTAAACCTCTAATGATAGAAGATTTAAAAATATTTTTAATGTCAGACAAAATGACAGCCTGGTATCAAACGTCATAGTAACATGTAGCATGCAGAGGGAAAATAACATTTTATCCAATTTTAATGTCAGTTGTCATTTTCAATCCATACTTTATTTCCTCTTCAAGGGGATATAATGGTGGAAAAACAATTTGTCCCATTGCCATGCTAGGTACTTGTGATTTATAAAAGTCTGCAGACAATGTCACCTGTCATCTAATTACGTTTGGCTGTGACGTTTCGTAAGTCCATATTAGCGTCATAGAGGAATTAATCACTTAGCGTCTTTGTGATAGTGGCGACAGTTTCGCTTGCGATGGTTTTTGTCCTGTCCTACAGGAACTATGCAATTTTTCGGGATAAAAAGTATCCTAAAGCTCCTTCCGCCTTTTAAACTATGTCCATGCCAAAAATCAAGTCAATCCGTTGCTCCGTTGGTGCGTGAAAGAGTAACAAACCAACAAACCAACAAACTTTTCGGATTTATAATATTAGTAAGGATAATGTTTCAAATATTTCAAGGCTAACCGTTCTCAGCTGTCAATCATAATAAGCTCTTCATCTCTCTCTACTGTATCAAAATTAGATATACCCATCTCTCTCATCCTACGCTCGATCGACCGCCGCGAGTTCTTTATTTGAAAATTTGATTTTAAATGTGGAATGAATAAGCATTATCTTAAGGAATACCTTCTTTTATTTGAATTTTTAATTCCTTTTTTCGGTTCGACTACTGCCTTTGTGATTTTTTTCTTTTTATCATGTATTTCGTATTTCGAATGCTTTAAGATTTATTAGGAGATGTAAATGTGTTCCGAGGTCGTTTTTTATTCGTTTCCCAAATTGACGTTGGCCTTTTTATTGTTCGGGAAGTGTTTTATGTTCCCGTGATTATTAATATTTTTGGCGTTTGAGTAAATTGGATTTTTGTGATTATTTAAATGAGTTTCACCACATCCTAAATAGTTATTTATTTGTATACCTACCATTACTCATAAATTCATAGTGAATGAACTTAATTGAAATATCGGACAACAAATACTTTAATTAACACAAATTAATTATTTAAAAATAGCACAGCTTTACCTTTTTATACAAAGACAGATTTTAAAACATTGCTATGATTTATAATGCGTATTAAACTATTTTTTAGGTGGCAACAAAAATATCATGCATACCTGAAAATGCACCGAGAAACATAATATTCTTTTCGAACAATCGCGTAAAAACAATTACCAATACAAGATGAATTTTTCTTAAACCTGCAATTAAGATTAAATCGTTTTGTTTATGTAATGCAATATTTTATTGTTTTAAAAGGAATTTGCGATGTCGTTTGTTATTGTAAGGGGACACCGCACGAGAAATGCAAGATTCGCGTCTGCGGCCCACGTGTTTGGCGCAACTGTTTACTGAATTCAGAGAAAACATGATATTATGAGTCATGGTTTGTGGAAAGATTATCTGTTACTCTACTACCCAAGATGAAGGGTATTGTTGTACCTTGTAAACGGACAACTTGAAAAAAAAAAACAGAGGATATTGCGCAACGCGCAATAAATGCCAGATTAGCGTATGCATCCCTCGTGTTTGGCGCAATGGGTTTACTAAATTCAGATATAATACTATGAGTTATGGTTTGAAGATTCTATTTTACTCGTCGGACTAAAAAGGAGACTAAAAGATGACTAATAGGTATTATTTAAGTTCCGCTGTCCATCCGTTTGTCTGTATGCTGCATCTTTTGAAATATGAAAAGCAGATGCTTCAAATAGAAAATGATATCTATATACGTTACTATTTGCAAACTACTGCATAGTCATTACTAGAGACCAAGAGGTAAACCAAATCATCGTGTCACTATAGGACCACGCTACAAAAATGAAAAGGACTAACTTACTAGTTTATATTTATTTTGTGATTAAAATTCACTATCGCTAATATTCACCGACTAATAAATATCCCACCTAGATTTTAGGTAATTTAGAATATCTGATAATATTTTAGTCTTTATAGGTATATTACTCGACCAAATCACGACTTAATAACTCCCCTATCAGTGGTCAAATTCAGACTAACCGTCATAAAAAGTCGGTTAATAACTCATTTACCAACTAAAAGCAGTTGGTTTAATATCGAGACCACCTAGCGACAAATAATTATGGTCGACGCGACATTCTTAAAGTGTCCTACGCACATATCTTCGAACACATTAATTAATCTCAGTAACTCAACACTTAAATGTAAACACGGCAAAAATTGTTATTGTAACACCACAGACCTTCATTTTCTGAGAAGTCCACTCCATGTTATACTAGCTCCGTATCTAAAAACTTTAACACGAACGAATATCAACCTTAAATGATTTACTCGAAGAGCTATTTTTGTTTATTCTCGTGTTCTGAAAAGCTTAGACTTCAAATCAAGACTTAAAATTGATGTCATATTCAAACAAAAGTAAACTTTGAAATCGTGTGTTAGAAGTGATTTTTAAAAGATGACGTTTTTAAAAATGTTTAATTTGTATTCTGAAAAGCTTATCAAGACCTAAAATTGATAACATGATCAAACAAAAGCAAACTTTAAAATTGTGAATTAAAGTAATTTAAATGTTGACGTTTTTTAAAAATCTGTAAGGTTTTGTGGTAATATTAAAGAATATTCGACTGGCAACCCGGATGGAACGGCACTCGGCAAGGGCGAGAAAGAGACAGAGAGCTTTGGGAGGCCATGGGGGCACCTCGCGTGCCGGGCGTTGTGGTTGGAAAATAAGTTATTTGATTTGTGATAATAGTAAAACAAGTAATGATTTGTTAAGTTTTTGGATTATGGATAATAAACAGCGTAATAATTGAAGAGCTGGTTTGATTATCTTACAGTCAGAAGTGGGATTGACCTACGAACATTTCGTAAGTACACGTCCACATGAATAAAAATCTAACTACTAGGTACGTAGCTATTATACGTACGGATACTGATTACGATTTTATTTCTATTGCATGATGTATCTACCGTTCTTGATGTTTATTTTGTTTTAAAATATTTATTGTTGTTCAATTAATTTTGTGTGTTGATATAGTATTAATACATTAACATGGGTCAAGACCTACATTTTAAAGCAGTGTTGTTCCAAGTCAATTTTAGAGTGGCCGTATAGGTATAGGTATAAACATCAAAAGGGCCGTACCTGAAAATGTAAGGGAACGTTTGATAAAAGGCCGTTTTGTTAAGCAGTTTGCAGCCGTAGGCCTATACCTACCGTGTAGTTATTGGGTTTCCAGAGGGTTTGAAAGCCGGTGTACCTAGTTAATAGCATAATACGGCAATAGTTGTATCAGGAACATCACTCTGAAAATATCTGTGTGTACCTATTAGTAACCAGACTAACTTAGATTTAGTAGGTACTTAGTATTCCAGTAATCATTGTAATGAAAGGGTCAGCGAACGCAGTTTTCTTTACTCGAAGCAATTGGTTTAAATATGTGTTAATGTTGAAATTAATATGGTCATGTGTTGAGATATAAGTAACACACTCATGTTTGTAATATCGCCTACACACACTGTGAATATCAGTACCGCCCAATCCTTTGTTTAATTTCTGTTTTTAAGTAGGTCTCTATGATGTGTTACCAATATGTTAAATAATTTATACTAAGAAAATAAAACTACTAACATGCCAGTTTTCTAAATTTCACATAGTCGGTTCTATGGTGGTCAATTCTTAGGCAGAAATTATTTTATTGAAGCGTCATTACCGTAAAGTTGAGAATTTTATTTTCATACAGCATAACATTTTAAAAAAAACAATGTACAATTTATGTAGTACTATTGTACATATTTACAAACAAAAACAATGTAATATTATCTAACTTTACTTCTTATCCATTATATTAATACATCCATGATTTCAGTTCGTGCCAAGAGGACACATCGTATTGCTCAATAATAATACAACATGACGATTACAACTAACGTAAAGCTAGAACAAAGAAGTAGTTGTCAATGTAATCTGAGTTCGTTTTACAGTCATAACAGTTGCGTTAAAATGTCGCGCAAACGTAGACACTTTTTGTTGCCGACGCGGCCCACCATCACTGGGAAGCGTAGTTGCTGTGTCCTGTACAGTAGCGGCGATAGGATACAGTCGTGAGTCGCCCGTTGCTACTACTGGTCACTGATAACCGTAACAATAGCGCACAATAACGTAATTCAGTAAAATTGTAAGGAAATTTTGTCAATGTTGCTTGTGTCTTCAACTATCTAGCAACTTTGGTTTTCAGTTAACGACAATCGACACCGAACACTTTTTGATCGTCGTTAAGCATAATATTATGCTAAGTGGAAGCAACCGGAAAAAAATGTTTTACGTATGCGCAGGGAGTGAATGATTTCATACTGGTTCAAGTATTCATCGGTAGATTGTAATTGACACAAGACAAAAATGTGTCAATGTTTGCCTTAGGCTTGCGACTAAAAACTTTGCCTTGTCGTTGAAATACTTTTGTTAGGTATTTGTTTTCTTTTACTCATGGTGTGATCTTTAGTATGGCCAAGACATATATTGCACATGCCACGTTGATACAGGAAGTACTGCACTGATTGATATCAGCTAAAATCATGTTTTGAGTATTTACCCTCGCTACGAAAACGCACTTACTTAATGTTTTTCAATCGGGCTCAGTTTGCTTGGGATGAGGTCAATTTAATATTTGGAAAATTTAGAACTTCTATTGACGCGGTACAAATATGAAAGCTTTGGCAGTTCACGTACATAGCTGTAAAATTTCTAGATATCGATCATCGCAAGTTAGTTCTCTAAACGGATATCTGAAGTTATTTCTTAAAAATTTGGTAGTTGTAAGTGACGGTCAGGACGTGCCATCACCAACTTAAACAACATACATAAATAAATAATAGAGTGACTCTTGTTAAACATTTTTATTAAGCTAATTCGTGGAAGTTTCAGATTACAAACGAATGGAGGATAACGGTGAATGTGTCCGAAGCGTGAGTCCAGGGGCAGGACAATCGCATAGGACGCATGCCGGAGGACCCATGGGATTGGGTCCTGGAAGGAGACGCGTAAGTCCAGGTGCAGGACGATCGCGTGAGGCTTGCCGGAGGACCCATGGGATTGGGTCCTCGAAGGAGACGCGTTAGTCCAGGGGCAGGACGATCGCGTAAGGCACGTACCGGATACCCATGGGATTGGGATCTGGAAGGAAATGCGTGAGTCCATGGGCAGGACGAGCGTAAATAAAGTATACCGGATACCCATGGGATTGGGATCTGGAAGCAAATGCGTGAGTCCATGGGCAGGACAAGCGTAAATAAAGTATACCGGATACCCATGGGATTGGGATCTGAAAGGAAATGCGTGAGTCCATGGGCAGGACAAGCGTAAATAAATTATACCGGATACCCATGGGATTGGGATCTGGAAGGAAAAGCGTGAGTCCATGGGCAGGACAAGCGTAAATAAATTATACCGGATACCCATGGGATTGGGATCTGGATGGATGTGCGTGAGTCCATGGGCAGGACAAACGTAAATAAAGTATACCGGATACCCATGGGATTGGGATCTGGAAGGAAATGCGGTACTGGATCTGGCAGAATCTGGAGGAAAAATGAAGAAGGAATGCGACCCTCACGATCAAGAAAAAAAAAAAACGATAACTACTCAATCGATACGAATCAAGGGAAGATTAGCCACCACCTAGAAGGTTTAAGTCTAGTAAGCTACGAGTAAATGATACGTTTTGGAAAAAGTTAAGAGCACTGACAAACGATACCGGAATTCGACCTCGTTGATTTAAAAAAAAAAATACAAAATGTGTTACGTAAATAACTAAAGTAGAACAATGTGCCTATAGAAGATCTTGCAAAGTAGGTCTTTACCTTGTAGAGTAAAACAAAACAGGTTTAAAATATGGTAAACAAAAAAAAAAAAGCGGTATTTAATGTTTAATTACAATGGAATTTCGTATTTCCTAATTTGATACTAGTTCAAGGCCGCCGTCACGCCACGTTATTTTACAAGCAATGACAAAATATAATGTGACCCGAAAATGTGAAGTTCTTTTAATTGGTGATTTTTAATAAAAACAAAAATAATAGGAAATATAATACATTTTCAATAAATGATTAACTAAATAATGTACGAGGTAATGGCCCGAGCTCTACATATTTCTTTGCATTATCTCTTTAATTGGCGAAAAAAAAAACATAACACGGAGGTCTAACTTCGATATTACATACACACTAAGACAAAATGGTAAAGAAAACTGATCGAATCCTCTCTCTATATACCGAGCTCTTAAATGACTTATTAGCCAAATCAATAAGGTGTTGTAGTGGTGTGGAGACTTATTACTAAAAATTACATAGTTAAATATGTGTAAAACCTGTGGTAGGCAGACAGACTGTAAATCTCTACTATATGACATTGAAAATCGACGGTAAAAGTTGGTACCCAAGCAGAGCAGTTCAAGGATCTGGAACAGGTATTCAAATATTTTCGAATCGTTAAGACTAGTCAGGCGAGAGAAACTGAGTGCGACACGAAGACCAAATGAAAGAAAGTTTGGACCCAATCCAAACTATGCGGGATTTATCAAACCAGGTACTAGTTTGACATATTTGGACATTAGATGTTTCGATTGTCATGAAGTCTGATATTCTAGCTATAAATGTAATAACAGGTTTATATCCTGAAATTCAATAAAATATAGTAACCGAGTCAGGCATCAAACATCTAACTGTCCTAGGAACAAGGCTGGAAACGAAGCAGACAAGGGCAAATTGTCAGGTAATAACTTTAAACTAAAACAGGTTTCGGGGACATGATTTATATGCTGTAGAGGAAGGAACACTGTAGCATTCCGTCCTTGATGAAGGAGGTGATAGATCGCAAATTTCATGTTAGTGAGTTACGAGCCTCTGAAGTTACCTTCAGAATATTATTATTTATTTCCCGATCAGTACGAGATTCGGTACGGAACATGGAATGGTATTAGTAGACAATGCTTTGTCATATAATATTTCTATAAAACTAGCGGTCCCGGTGAACTTCATCTCACCATCTGTCAAGTGTCAATGACATTTTGTACATGCCGGAAAATGTTGTATGGGAAAATGAAATCCATGTTGTTGTTCTTTTTCTCGCAACTGTTAAAAAAATTCTCACCGTTTAAACCTTCCCTTAACTTCACGTCTTATTTCAAGACAAAAATTTGCCAAATCGGTTCAGCCGTTCTCGAGTTTTAGCGAGACTAACAACCACGATTCATTTTTATTTATATAGATTTACCAAATTAAAAGAATACTAGTATACCAATTCTTGCTTTATATCATCTGACAGCTACAATGGAACTTAACACAGATGATTATAACGGAAGTCTTACAAGACTTCAGGTATATAGTTGCAGATTTTAATAAATAATTTAATAATACTGGAGGCACGATGACGCAAGCAGACACCCTCAGCAGATAGACTCAGTAAGTAGACCTATAATTGAACCACATATTTCGAATCTACTAAATCTGCTGTTACATACTGCAGTTACATCAAACTGTTGATTGGATTTTGACCTTTTAATTTGGCAATGATGACGTAAAGAACAATGAAGATAATATATTATCTGACCCCTCAGTTTTAGAAGCTATTGAAGTTCATTAAAAATATTAGTTTAATAAAGGTGCGGCCTACCAAATGGTTAGATAAGAAATGAAATGATTAGTCTTACGTGGTGTACGATGACAAATTCTGAAAGGTAAGCGTGAAGATGACAAACTACACCCAATAGTCAAAGTTAGAACATCTCTTCACACCATTTAAGCAGAACATTTAGGCCTATTAGCTAAAAATATGAAAGGGGGTTTTCAAAGTACGCAAGTAGACATCCCGCGAAGGATGCCAAATCAGTGACTTCTGTGCAAAAAAATAAACATTTTCATCTGTTACTATGGAATTCCTTCACGCTTTATTACTGGAAAAGTTACCAACTAGTTTAACGAGCAAGTCATTTTAGGAATTTATCACATCACATAGCATCAAGCAGGCCAAATAAGCAGGTAGACCGATTTAGCAGGACAGTATTAGATGCATTTCCAGCATCTAAGCATGGACATGGAGACAATGATCAATTATAGGAAGAACATATTTCTGAAAGGAGCAACAGGTAAGTGGCGCTGCTTATTACAATAAACGCAGAAAGACCCCAAATCCAAAGCAATAAGACCTAGCAAGAGAGAGACCTAGTAGAGTGGAGAAATAGGTGTCACATGATGGTAAGTCCCAAAAATTAACTCTAAATATCGAAGACCGTACCGAATTTCCGAGATTCTTCTCAATGACAGATTTCTGATTGGGGGCACACTGCTGTCTTATAAGAAAGGCAAAGAATTTGAAACTTAATTGCAGTTGACAAGATTCAGATCAGACAGTTAAAATGGGTACTCAAAAGTTTTTTTTTCATAATTTCTGTTATTTCTTTGCATTAGCTTTAACCTAATTAAAATCCACAAATGTATAAATGTCACTAATTTAATAGACTTAAAATATTAATTCCAAATGTATAAATGATATAACAGTTATAAATAATCTTGTTCTCATTGTTGAATTGTCATGTATACTTAACGACTAAGGTACTAATATTAGTATTGTTAATAGTGCTCATTTATGCTGTACTGAATCTAACTTTTTGTCATATTTGAGATAGTCTAATCGCCAAAACACAGGTTTTAGCTAGATATGTAATGCATAATAATTGTTGTATGTATTTGTAAAGTAGGTACTTTTACTGAAATTTATTAATTTGTATTTTGTAATCAGCCTTGAACGATTTTTAATAGGGATTTAGTATCTCGTCTGATAGAATCTAGAATTATTATTCTAGTGATAATGAACAGACGTGAGTTTTAATAAAAACACTCGAATATAAAGAAAATAATGACAATTGTAAATTTGTAATTGAAATTTATTAAGTCTGTCATGTAAACAAATTTGATTTGAACTATTTATTGTATCATAGCAGCAATGCATGCTTATTAAGTCCTCAATAAAACACTCAAACATAAAGAAAATTATGAAAATTGTAAAATAGTATTTAAGATTTATTAAGTTTGTAATTTGAACCAATTTGATTTAGACTACTGCATTATAGCAGCAATTTATGCTTATTTAGCAGTTGACTTTCTGGTGCTTTGTACTAAGTATTATATCTTGATTTGACTTATTCGATGTTATGTAACCTAAAATATAAATATTGGCTTTGTCAACGTAAGAGATAGAAAATTACTTTTAACTAAAATAAAATACGTACATGATCGAATACATTATAGTACAATTTAAATTAGTCTATATTATGTTTTTTTACATTTATAGATCTTTTTACTGACGTATAATCAAATCGAATGTTTTGGTAGACCAATAATTACTACTATTTTATTGACGTGTACTAAACTGTATGAATAAATGAATATGAATATGAATAGTAATTGCAAATAATTATTTAACATAAACCAAGTGTGAATTGAAAAGTTAGTAGGAAATAGTAATTTTGCATTATGCATTACTTACAGTACATTTTTGAAGCTACATTGAATAATTATGACTGTTATAACGTTTTTTTTTAATGGAGCATCTCTTATCTTATATAATTGGACCATAAATTAGCCGTTTACCTTTCCATTTTACTAATTTAAATGTTTGCTAACTCATTCATAGCGATGAGACTCGCTAAAAGTAGGATGGCCGAGCTGTAGGGTTACACATACGAAGGCTACTCTATCTCACTCCACCATGTTATGTTTGAGAGTATTTCTTTTTCTTTCACATTGTTTATATCATGGTAAAATACCTCTTTGTTCGTTAGCTTAATCGCAAGGCAGATAGCTTCGGGATTATTAGACGGAGTAGACGGCGCTCGCGCCTGTTCTATAAAATGCATAATATAATATTTTACAATGATTTAATTAATAGAGTTATGTAACTGTGAACATGGAAAATGTAACTCATATAATCACGTGTAAAATGGAAAATATACATAATGTATGGAATATACTGGACGACGTTTGATTTCCCTGACCTTAGGATAAAAATAGGCACCTTACCGTAATCATATTTTTCATGATAATCATTGATCATGAAAAGTTTTCATAATATATACCTAAGTCCCTTAATCCGGGTACTACAGTGGAATCATATGAGACGTCAATAAAGCCATGGAGACTTCACTTGAGATGTTTGTAGGATTTCGGTAGTAACACGAAACATTATGCAGTGACTGTTGCTTGGCTGAAATCGTGTGTATAATTTGTGTCATAGTCTATAGAACTCTACTACGTTTCGCTAATAATACCTAATGACGATAACCCCTAAAATAACGGGCTTATGGCTAGAATAATGTGATGGGACAACCATGTTTTACCACATTCATGGGCACTGGCACATATTTTTTTTAACAATGGTTTTATATCTTATCTAACATTCAGTGGTATCTAGCTACTAGGAATTCAGTCAACGAATCGTTACTGGCTTGTAGAATACTGATATCGAAATGCAATATAAAGAAAACTGCTACAAACAGTCATTTTAGTTTGAACTATCAAAACTTTCCACTATTAACTTTAAATTAATAGACATAAGGTCATCTTTAGTTAAATCAAATAAACAACAACACTATTAGACAACCACATAACATTAAAACAGATTATAAAGACAAAAACAAAATAATAGGACTCTAATTGGCAGCCTTATCGATTTAAGCGATTTCTTCCAGGTAAAATCAGTTTTAAATCAGTTTTTGAAAACCAGTTATATTTTTAAATGATTATCGCCAGTTGTAATTTTGCTATGATTTACTTTAAGGGTTTACTTTACTTTAGGTACGAAAACTAAGTATATTTAAATGAATGCCACATTGTTGCTTTTTGCTCAAAATCGATTTATGGATAAAATATAGGGAAATGTATACGGCACATTACTAGAAAAGTGGAAACGTTTTCGTCAAGGAAATCATTTTGATATAAATAAAAAAAAAAAAAAAAAAAAAAGTACTTCCGTATTCTTTCCAGCATAGTAATTTTAGACAAGTGAAGTAAAACTATGATGTCTTGGCACTAACCGTTACAACCCTTATTTTTGATCATTCGATAGTTGATTTATTTCACTAAATTATACTTAATGAAATTATGCCAGATAATTAAAATAAAGGGGGACTATATTACTCATGATTCGTTTTAACACATTTTTGAGTCTTGTGGTTACCACGGGAACTTGACTTGTTCAGATAATACCTCTTAGTTAAATCATTGCCACATATGATAATTATTAACAAACTGTTACTGCGCCATGTCCACATGTTATTCAGTATATACTGTGTTGAAACCGATAACAGAATTGACGCTGGTTCGTTTTTGGTAACGAGTTCCAGGGAATGAGCGGCTTCGCGGCTGGTAGTCATAGCCACTGCGGTGCCAGCGACGCCGGAGGGCGCCGCGATGGTTACAGCCGGTGCTGGCTGCCTGATGCTGAGGCGCCGCGCTGGGCAGCAGCCACAGCGGTGCCAGCGACGCCGGAGGGCGCCGCGATGGTTGCAGCCGGTGCTGGCTGCCTGATGCTGAGGCGCCGCGCTGGGCAGCAGCCACAGCGGTGCCAGCGACGCCGGAGGGCGCCGCGATGGTTGCAGCCGGTGCTGGCTGCCTGATGCTGAGGCGCCGCGCTGGGCAGCAGCCACAGCGGTGCCAGCGACGCCGGAGGGTGCCGCGATGGTTGCAGCCGGTGCTGGCTGCCTGATGCTGAGGCGCCGCGCTGGGCAGCATCCACAGCGGTGCCAGCGACGACGGAGGGCGCCGCGATGGTTGCAGCCAGTGATGGCTGCCTGATGCTGAGGCGCCGCGCGGGGCAGCAGCCACAGCGGTGCCAGCGACGCCGGAGGGCGCCGCGATGGTTGCAGCCGGTGCTGGCTGCCTGATGCTGAGGCGCCGCGCTGGGCAGCAGCCACAGCGGTGCCAGCGACGCCGGAGGGTGCCGCGATGGTTGCAGCCGGTGCTGGCTGCCTGATGCTGAGGCGCCGCGCTGGGCAGCATCCACAGCGGTGCCAGCGACGACGGAGGGCGCCGCGATGGTTGCAGCCGGTGATGGCTGCCTGATGCTGAGGCGCCGCGCGGGGCAGCAGCCACAGCGGTGCCAGCGACGCCGGAGGGCGCCGCGATGGTTGCAGCCGGTGATGGCTGCCTGATGCAGAGGCGCCGCGCGGGTAGCAGCCACAGCGGTGCCAGCGACGCCGGAGGGCGCCGCGATGGTTGCAGCCGGTGATGGCTGCCTGATGCTGAGGCGCCGCGCGGGGCAGCAGCCACAGCGGTGCCAGCGACGCCGGAGGGCGCCGCGATGGTTGCAGCCGGTGATGGCTGCCTGATGCTGAGGCGCCGCGCGGGGCAGCAGCCACAGCGGTGCCAGCAACGCCGGAGGGCGCCACGATGGTTGCAGCCGGTGATGGCGGCCTGATGCTGAGGCGCCGCGCGGGGCAGCAGCCACAGCGGTGCCAGCAACGCCGGAGGGCGCCACGATGGTTGCAGCCGGTGATGGCTGCCTGATGCTGAGGCGCCGCCCGGTGCCATAGCCGCAGCAGGCCCGCTGTGAGCTGGGGCGCCACGACTGCAGTGGAGCTCGTGACGAGAGCCTTTTCTACGAGCAGATGCTGTTCGAACAGGTCATGTAACCCGACTTTTATATTTAAAGAATTCATTTAGATAATAAGCACCATTCAAGACTTCGTAACGTTATAGGTGCTAACCAAAGCATCCGCCGAGAGCTTGGAATAAAAGTATCATTATGAATTAAATTTAGCCCTGAAATAAATGAACGTGGGAATTTATGACTAAAAACCATCAAATAAGTTAGAATAAGTTACGGTTAGGGTGAAGGACGGTTGTCATACTCATCTATTTAGACAAACTTGTATTCCTCAAAACCTAAAATTACAATGTGAAATCGATTAAAGTTTAAACTGTTACTTACTAGGCGTATTATACACATATTAAAAATAAATTTACAGTTAATATGATATGAATAGTGCATGAATGTCAAATAATTTAATATCACACAGAAATTAGAAAATAAGAAGTACTTCACTAAAGTAGTCACTTAGGGTAGATATTAGACTTGGCCAAGTAGAAGCTATCGATAGGCACAATTTATTGGGCTAGGAGCCCCGACGTGTAGATTTAAACAAGATACTGAGCGTCAACAAAAACGTGCCCGTGATACCAGACCCCTAATTGGCATATGTAGATCTAGAAAACATTTCACGACGTTACTAGTTATGAGACCAAAATTCGTCCGCATTTCGCTACCTAATTGTTTTATTTCTAATAAGTAAACGGAGATGTTTGAATATAGTTAGAGAAGAGTGGGCTCTCGTAGTATATACATTGAAATTTTGAGGTTTTACCAGAACTGAACAGGCTTTCAACACAGGTGCAAGATTAGGTTGGATTAGCGCCGCGGTCACATTACGATCCTGTCACAATTAATTGATTTGAGTCATAGGTACTGATACTTTATAATTCGTACGAATACTTTATAAGTTTTGAGAATTATTTCTAATGCTCTATAATTCCTAGAAGCCACGCAATGAACTTAATTCAGTATATCCATATACAAGTATTGTGAAGACTATCACATCATAAGTTTTAGGGTACTTGATAAATCAGTTTCGTGGGACGGATTAGCAAAAGAGATAATTCAACGAGCTTAAGCCATTACCTGGTACAGTATTTAATTATTTGCTACATTTGTTTTGGAAAATGGTTATCCTATTATTTCCTTTCATAAAACTCTTCACTTAAAGAAATTTAATCTTTTCGGATCTTTTGACATTGCTTTTAAAATATATACGAATACGGCGGCGTGACGGCGGCCTTGAACGGAAATCAAATTGGCAAATATGTAATTCAATTCAGATTAAGCATTCAATGCAGTTGTTTTACTCAGCGCATTTATTTATCACATCTTAATGGATTTTTGAGCTACAGTACACAGTCTGGTCCCACTTTGCAAGATCTTCTTCATACACGGATATTACGAAAATGAAACATGAATATATTTTTATTTATCGTTAAGTAGTTTTATAAATCACTAGCTACTCATCCTGGCTTCACCCTATGCTATGAATCGATTGTGGCTATAAACCTTCATAGCTATGAACTTTTCTAATGAAATATTATAAAAGATAGCGAAAACCACATGGCAATTTGTCGAGTAGCTTGGAAGATATAAGGGAATAAACAGACAGACACACATAAATAGCGACTTCGCTTTATAATAAAGTAGTGATAATTTGTAGCGATGTACTTGTGAATTATATTTCGTTTGAAAATCTTAGATTTGAACGATCGATTGTCAGTATATGAAGACAGGGATGTTTTTCAGATTGTAAGTATGTTACTGTGTTCATATTGACCATGACTACCCTAACATTTCTTTTTGATGGTGCGTAGAGAAAAATGAATGTATAAAATGAAATGCATCAAACCAAATGGCCTTTAAAATAAATCAATTTTAGCAAATTTTAATACTATGTTGTTGGCTGGCGTTTAATATGTGTAATGTAATGCAGGGTTAATGGCGAATCACCATGATAAGCATGGTTGTATCATTTTATTTTATTTTAACCTGATATAATTATGAACTGTATTATATGATTATTTGAAATGACATGTAACAGTTATCTGTTATGAATAAAAAGTATATGAGTATAAGCTACGATGTAGGCTGAGCAATTGGTTATTATCTCATAAATTCTATCTTTGTCAATAAACCGTGACAAGTTTCAGCCCTTGATTGATCAAGCTATAGCGTACAGATAATTATTCATTGCCACGGAACGTTAAAACGTTGGTTATAATGCTAATGAGTAATATGACGATGGTTGTGATGATAAATAATGAGTTTAATGAAATAATTAAATTTATATATGTTAAATAAATGCGACTTTAAATAATATCTAATAACTAATATCAAAATATTGAATCACACCTCCACAGTACATCCGCAGATTAATCTTTGGTAGGTCCTGATGGCTACTATGTTTGGAAGTCAAGTCACGTACTAGATATAGGCTGTTGTCTATTGGTGCACAACTTGGCCGCTAGCGTTAATTACGGAAGATTGTTCAGATTTTATTTTTAAGCTATGATCTCTCTTAAGTAGTACCTACCAATTAGGGAATAAATTTATGTAGGAAAATAATTGAGGTTGTAGTCTTACAGAAGGTTAAGATAAAACAGAACTGAAAAGTGAAAGCAAATGAAGTTGATCTGACAGTTGATCTATCGGATGATACAATTATACTGGGTTATATTAACGATATAGCATCGATGACTCGGATTTCATTGCAAAACGTTAAAGTTGTTATTAAGTGGTAACATAGTTAAAGTTGATTTATATCTGAAGGATATTTGCTGTTTTGCTGCATAATTGGTTTGTATTGTTTCAGGTCAAGCTCGAGAAAAACAAGGATGTTGGACTTGACTTGGCTTGGAGCATAAGGATGGATGAGGGTGTCCGTGTGGATATCGGATACCCCTAGCTGATTTATAATTTTAGATATGATACTGGGGTGTCCGTGCGGATATCTCGGATACCTCTGGCGCATCGGTTAATGATTTCGGGAAATGATAGATTTATATGATTACCCGATTAAAAACTTGATTATTGTTAACAATCGTTATTTGGATATTTTAGCTCATCTGTTTCATTGATTATTTAGTCATATTGATTTATCACTTTATCAGTTTATGTAGTAATATGGAGTTTACTTGCAAATCATGTTGTTAATTTCAATAATTATCTATATCAACAGTAAGTACAGCCATACCTACGGAATCTAGTTTTGAATAAACGTGATATTGAGGTGTCTGTGGGATCAGGTGCCTCTGGCTTGATTTTGGTTAGAAGTTCTTAGCATTTATTGATTTTTGTTTACAATTGATACTTTAAGCTAATCTGTTTCATTGTATGTATCTGTTTATTTGCATAACATGCATATAATTACTGTTTTACTGTTAAATTAATTCATATTCACATTACATTGTTAAATTGATTCTAGATCTAAAATAATTTCAATAATTCTGATTATTATCTATATCCACACTTATGGCATTTTGTTTTCAACTGATTCTGGTGTCCGTGGGATCGGATGCCTCTGAATTTGAGTTTTCAACTGATTTTGGTGTCCGTGGGATCGGATACCTCTGGATTTAAGTTTTCAACTGATTTTGGTGTCCGTGGGATCGGATACCACTGGATTTGAGTTTTCAAATGATTTTGGTATCCGTGGGATCGGATACCACTGGATTTGAGTTTTCAAATGATTTTGGTGTCCGTGGGATCGGATACCACTGGATTTGAGTTTTCAAATGATTTTGGTGTCCGTGGGATCGGATACCTCTGGATTTAGTTTTCAAATGATTTTGGTGTCCGTGGGATCGGATACCTCTGGATTTAAGTTTTCAACTGATATTGGTGTCCGTGAGATCGAATACTTCTGACTTGATTCTTTATTATTTTTAAATAGAAATTCTTTTATAAAATTGTATTGATAATCGTTTACTACTGATATTTTGGCTAATTTGTCTTTTAGTAGGTATCTGTTTATTTTCTAAACACGCTTATAATTATTATGTTTTTCATTGTCAAATTGGTATATCTTAAATAATTTCATTAGTGCTGATAATTGTCTATTTCAATACTTTTGGAACTTAATTTAGAGTTGTATTAAGTATTTTGCAGTTAACATTTTCAACAAATGTAATCTTGAAATATGAATGTTACTCTTGCCGAGTGTAAGGTTCCACCGGGTTCGTGCAGGAGGGCCTGCACGCTGTCAGGACGGACGAGTGTAAGGTTTTGTGGTAATATTAAAGAATATTCGACTGGCAACCCGGATGGAACGGCACTCGGCAAGGGCGAGAAAGAGACAGAGAGCTTTGGGAGGCCATGGGGGCACCTCGCGTGCCGGGCGTTGTGGTTGGAAAATAAGTTATTTGATTTGTGATAATAGTAAAACAAGTAATGATTTGTTAAGTTTTTGGATTATGGATAATAAACAGCGTAATAATTGAAGAGCTGGTTTGATTATCTTACAAATCATAACAACGAAAATGTAGATAAGTTGACTTTTGAATTAGAAGGTTTAAATTTTTTATGTTTTAACAGAAATGTTGGATTTCAGTTGGCATTAGGTGAGCCTCGCCGGCATTAAGGTGCTTTTTAAGTGTGTTGCAGACAGCTACGGCCTGCGGTTACGGCTCGATCACCAACAAAGTGGAGATCAGGTATCGGCGAGCACAGCGTAGGAAATCTACCTCTAAATCTGAAATCTACATAGGAAATCTGGACGGATCTGTTTTCCTTCACCGAAAAGCCAGTGGTGTGAAATTCCGTACAGACGTTCCAAGGAATTTATTGGTACAGGACCGGGATTTGAACCCACGACCTCACGATTGTAAGGCGGGTGTTTTACCACTAGACCACCACGGTTTCTATACGTACTTTAGATAAACCCAAGGCATTAGATGCCATTGAAAGCAAACGAACGCACGCAAAACGAACGTGCAAAGTTTCCAGGTCGGAGACATGGTTTTAATATTAAAAACCTCAGTTTTCCACCTACTGCACCGCCATTTTCCTGTCAACGAAGGACGGATTGACAGACGGACATGTTGTAATGCGTTTGACTGTGACGGTGTGCGTGGAATCGTAATGAAATGATATTATAACAATCGCATTCACGCATGCTTACTGGGTGTTTCTCTATGTACTAGCCTTTTGATAGTCTTCTGATGAACATAGGCCGACTCAGTAAGAGAGGTTGGATCGTATCCACCATACTAGTCTAGAGCATATTGATGGTTCACATACGCCATCGAATTGGACGCTTCTACGGACATATACAGGTTGCTCCATGATGTTTTTCTTCTTAAAAACGCTAGTGGTGTTTAAATCCATACGTAAATCTTTACAACCAGAGAGCTCACTGATATGAGATCTACTTTGGATCCACCCCTCAGGTTTGTAAAGCAAAGGTTTTAGAGAACCCTTGCTAAGCCAACAACGCTTTCTGTACGATGACAATACAATATTCTAGGATATCATTTTACTCGTCATTATGACCCTCTCTTAGTATAGGACCAACACTGAATCGCGTAAAAATCAGCTGGCATGTTCGGCTTTCGACAAATGTACTCACTTATGGAACAGCTGACTTTTGCGATTTAGGAATTAGTCCCATAGTAACAGTTAGTCATAATGATGAGTCGGTCATATAGATCAAATCGGTATTGTTTATTATCTATTAGATAAGGCAGTATAGAAACAATGAGGTCATACTTATATTTTTTAGAAATTATAATTTTCTTGACGTCACAAGTGCAAAAAAATTGAAATGTTAACACTTTTTAAAATGCAATATTTTTAAACAAAACTTATGTCTTGCTAAACTAAACTTAAACCTAACATCGAGTTATGTATTACATTACATAGATTTTACTACCTCTTGACTCTACTTATTACTTAGGTATTATAATTTTTACGTGTTTTTCGGAGTTTTTGTGTCCCTGCGTATGAGGTGACAAAGGAATAAAAATACTTAGTTACACAACACAAAACCAAATCTTTACCCTAAATAATAGAAAATGCACTATTAAAGCTACCGATGTTGATCTCTCTATAAATTTTGAGGTTTAGAAATACTCCAAATTCAAATTTCTACAGTAAGTACCTTCCTACGTACAATGTACATACAAGCATTTATACATGTACCTAAATAATTATTAATTCTTAGCACTCCTTAAACTTATTCTACGTATTCAAACATGGCAACACCTAGTTTTTAATATAACAATAACGAATAAATAGTTTTGCATTACGCATTCAATTTTAATACATATTTTGTGGCTCCCACTTACCTAAACGTGTTGAATACTATTGCTGTAACGGATGTGGCCTACGCGATTTTTTGTGACGCCATTTTGAAAAATATTTTGTAAAAACGTACTTCATTTGCATACAGAGCCTACTGAATAATCGTCTTATTAAAATAATAAGTAGGTACAGTAGTTCAAAAAAGTGTCGAAATTGTCGCGTTTGTGCCTAGTTAAATAGATAGGTAGTTTTTTTCTTTACTTTTACTCTTTCTTGCGCATTATGCTTTCAATTTATTTTATTTAAGTTCATTGTAATTTATTTAAATTTAAAGATATTTTGAAATCAGTGAAATATGTAATAATTTGGGTCAGCTAATAAGACACATTGAACAGATAACCTACAAATAATTAAAAACCTATTGCACTGAATATGATTGGATCAGTAGTCAAAACTGTTTATTTTTAGTACGACTCTACTATTACCAAAGTGGCAACATCTTTAACATGTATAAACTGAATCAAACTTTTTGACGGATGTGATTTTAGCTACAAGTTGTGCGAAACCCAATCTCCTAGCAAATGTTAAATGAGCATCTGTCAGGATTGGATTAGCGCAGATTGTACTCGTAGCTAACTTCACAATCTCAAAGACATTTGATTTAGCCTATAAATAGCGAAGCGATGATAGAGCAAACTTGTAACTAAAGTCTTCAGCGTCTAAGTAGTTCTCGTCATAAACTAAAACAAATCTTTAGGTGACCGAAAACCCAAAACATTTTATTCCAAACACAGTATAGTCAAATTCTTGTTTTGAATAAATATTTAGTGTATTTCCGCTCTGTCGTCGTCATATAAGTTAATATAGTCATATTCTTGCGAGTGAGCTCGAAGAGTCAACACGTCCTGAAGATGCCTCGTTTAGAGGCGAAACACGTGTCGAATAGAGTACAGTAAGAATAAGGGTGCTATTTATTGACTAAGAATTTTTTCAATTATTTTATACCATTTTTTTATAAATAAATTATATTTGTAATTTTAACATATTAATTAAATATTTTTTTCAGGTTTACTACATTTTTTAAATAGATTACTAATCACTATTTTTGTTACAGGTTTAATAATTTTTTATTATTTTAAACGGATTAATTAAAAAATTTTGTTTCAGGTTCATTCATATTTTGTAAACATACCTAAGCCTAACTTTTCTAACCTGACCTAACCATAGTCGAACCATGATACAGTTTGATGATTAATTACTAATTTTGTTTGTGATTTAATTTGAATTTTGAATAGTACCCTTAACTTATATGACGACGACAGAGCGGAAATACACTAAATATTTATTCAAAACAAGAATTTGAAGATGAACTTCCGCAAAGTAACGCCTGATTCAATAAACTACAGTATAGTCAATCAACACAATAAAGCGATCTTTCATACTGGCTATTCTTTAGCCAAATATTTATAAAACTAACGAATTTGTTTAGAATACTGAATGCTGGTGGCGGCGGCACTTCATTTTGTAGTTGGCTATTGAGATTGAAATTTTATAATGTGGTGACGAATTATGACCTATTATAAGGAGACTTCTGAGTATACTGTACAAGAATTGACAGATTTAAGTAGGTAGGCACTAAGGATTGTAAGAAAAAAAATGTAACAATGTCATTGCCATCATCTTGTTTGTCATCATCTCTCTTAATAATGGCATATATACCGAATTAAGGAGCTTGGACTAAAATTAATTTATCGAAATTACATTATGTTAGCAAAATCTACATTAATAAGTAAGTTCGTATTAGGTCGGGTGGCTAGCCCTGATGTCAGAGTTTTTAAGCCGCCTGAAGGCCTCTGACATGGCTTAACGGTTAAAACAACCGGGACCTACAATTTAACGTGTCGAGCCACAGTAGCGCTCAGATGTAAATGCCACCCGGGGTCACCCATCCGAAGACTGACCGTGGTGAACGTTGCTTAACTTCGATCTACATTTAAGTAGGTCTAAACCATAGTGCATATTTCAAATTGAAAATAGATCTTAAATCAACCGTTTCGATTAGACCTAGCAAAGGGTGGTCTCAGCCTTCCTGCACCTATTTCTAATGTATTATTCAAATATGTTCTTCCCGACTAACCCAGTTATTAAAATTCATAAAGCGCTCTACAATCTAGACTCGAGCAGTGCAGCTAACATTATAGCACTAACATCGCACTTACATAAGACAACCTAACCGTTACCGACTTATGCCTAATTAGGCTTCATATGACAGCTACAAGGCGTGGTTATATACATATAAACATAACTATAGCATAAAATAGTGACATATGGACGCACAGACGGTAATTCCCCTTTGTATGCAAAACAGTGAATTATCTAGGCTCGAAATTGTAATCTCAGAACCCGCTTGGAATTTCTTCATCTCTTGTATATAGCGTGGCCAGTGTTCCGTGAGCTGTCAAATTTGAGTATGGAATCGGAGTTCGATCTTCATGCTTTAAATCGTCTTACATTCATATACAGCAAATTAAAAATTATGTTAGTAACTTTTATCAAAATGACTTTCATTGCATAGGTACATTACAGTAAAGTGATGAAACGAAAATCCCCCAGCTAAGTCTAGTAAATATGTACTAGGTACTGTTAAAGTTCTTACTATTATATATTCTGTGGTTAAGAGCAATTCGAGACAGACAGACGACAAAGTAGCCTTAAGAGTATCGTTTTCCTCTTCACGTAGGAATAACAAGACGAAATAAGAAAAAAAAACTAAAATAATCTTCAAAAAATCTAATTGAGCTTTACACCTAGATTTGGATAGAAATTTATTTCTTAGTTAATAGCTTTCAACTTGAAAACAAGGATAAAAAACAGAAGCAACACGCGCACAGATGTAACCATAAAAATTACCTACACGCTAACTAATAACTAATAACCGTTCACAATCACAAGCTCGTTCCAGATAAAAACATGTCTACGAAATATTAATCAAAATTCAACCTTTCATTTTGTTATGTTGGTACTGCAATAGATACCTACTTTCTTTTATTCTGTCCGTCAGAATCAGAACAATTAGAAATGAGCATTGTCGCTAATGCCGATTGTGCGGATACCGGTTACTTTAACTATTGCCTAAATAAGAGACAGCGCAAATGTGAACCGGCGTGGATTATTCGTGGACTAATTATTTATTTTAACCTACCTAAAAAGAATGCAGTGTTTGGTAAAATTTGAAAATATTTATTTTTCAAATAACATAACTTAAAGTCGGTTTTAAATTTATTTTAACGTAATTTCACATACGACGATATTACGTGAATTTTGAAATTCACGGAAATAAATAAAATACTCACGCGTTACGTTACGTTTTGTCGATACAGAATCCGGCCTCAGGACACATTATTTCTCTCAAATTTTCAATTAAATAAAAAAACATGATCTGTCTCAAGAAGATCTCTAGTGTAATTCAAGTAAGGAATGTCATTGTATGTCTTTTTTGATATGTTTACTATTCATGAGACAAATATACAAATACATTATAAATCCACGTATTAATTTAAGTATGTATTAAGAAAATCCTAGAAATCAACAAAATGTCTCTGTAATTGCTCTATTTGTCCACGACTTACATAATAGCAGCAACCATTTGTACAACACAAGTGGGTTCTAATTTGCGACAGTTTAATTCTTTGTAGACTTAAGGCGCGATTAAACGACGCGGGCTAGCCCGATCCTACGCGAGCCGAGCCGTCCGTGGAGATGCGGCTCGGCTAAATACGGACGCAAGCCTGCTCGTTTAAACGACGCGGGGTAGCACGATCCTACGCGAGCCGAGCCGTCCGTGGAGATGCGGCTCGGCTAAATACGGACATTTAATTTTCTGTAAGTGGCCATTAAATTTTCCTTCTTTTTCTTTAATTCTTCCACTGATATACTTTCCCCGGTCCCCTCACAGAACTTAGTTTTTATTTTTGTCCAAGCATCGTGCACATTGTTGCGGCTTTTGTGACCTGGGTATTTTGGGTTCCATATGGCCGGTTCCTCTTCGTACAATTCAATGAAGAGTTGAATCTTCTCGTTGCTCCACTCCATCTCGTACAAAACCAATCCCCAATTAAAAACTTCGCTAAAAAAACAAAATAGGTCTTCCTTCGTCGCGCGCTCTGTGTCTGTGACATCTGTTTAGACGGCGCGTATTAACACAAGCCGAGCCGCAGATGGCGCGCGCGCCTTTGATCTGTGTCGAAAAAACCGACAAGTGATGGATCGTGCGAACTTTGCCGAGCCGCGCCGAGCGCAGTTGTTTACACAGCGCGTGGCGCGGCGAACCACGAGCGGAGCCAGGCTCGGCTCGCGTGTTTGCGCGCCGTTTAAACGCCGCTTTATTGTTCGTGTGTGGTGAAATTTGGTGAACCGGAGCGATTCCTGTCGGCTCCACACAATAATCTTTGATAGCTGACGGATGGAGGTTTTTGTTTCTTAATTTGAAATAGACTAATTCTATATTTGAATTTTAGAACATTTTATTTTAATAAAACCTAGGAGTAAGAAAATGATGTTTGAATTCATTATTTAAATATTGGAACATTTTTCTTTTTAAAATTTAGGTGACAGTGTTTAAAGACATTTTAATACGCGCCGACCGTTACGCTATTCGAATTTCAAACATTTAATAGAGGTACTTAATATGTTTTCTGTCATAAAACAGAATTTAAGAAAAAGGAAAAGGAAACGTACCCGATTACAACAAAACTTGTCTATTAATGTCCATGGTCAACCATAGACAATAAACTATTCAATATTTATATAGCAGATCACCAGGAAGACGTCGCTTCGTTTTTACTTAGAAATGTAGTCATTAAATTCCTAACACTTTCTAATTTAAATTCATAAATTTCCGGTGTGTTCTATTGGAGCTATGGGTAGCAGTTGTTAAGCTTGTACCATTTTCAATTTCGATTGTACTGACGTAGATATACTACGTAAAGTTACCAGACTGCCCCCGCGTACATACAGTAGAAACAGAAATCGACCGATCATGATACCCAAACGGTTGACTTATTTATAAGTACCGATCAGTTTTCTCAGATTTAAAGGAAACTAGGTAAATTTTACATGTGAAAAATGAAAGGAAATGTCATCCGATCATAAATGTAGGTAATATATAGAGCGTTATATCTCGTTAATAATTTAGTTAATATAGAAATTTATGTTTTGTGGTGTTGTAAACGTCTACCCCGTTTGCAAACATTTTCACAAGCGCGTCGTCTCCTGCCAAGATAACTGCAAACATTGCCAAACAAAGATCGCTGATCTTGTCAACGAAGAATCATCAATTTTGAATTTAGAAGAATTTAAACACAGTGTTTACGCAATATGAAATAGTTTGAATGTAGAGAAACTAACAAAGAGGTTAGTTTCTTTACAGTTTTCAAGAAAACACATGAAAATTATCTTCGTTTGAAAGCTACCATGACCAGTACTTACACTAGAAACAAAAAACATAGGTTTTTTTTTAAAATTAGGTAATTGTGAATTTTGCATTATTTCGCTAAACAAAAGAGAGCTATATAAAAAGTAAAAGCTTTCAAGGCGTTCATCATTAAACTATTCAACATATTTCTGGTGTAAGGATTAAAATTCCAATTCCCAAAAACTTTGATACTATAAAAATTCGCAAACAACAAAACCTTAGGTACTGAGTATCAGTCCACATTGCAACGTATTGTGACTCGGCGCACGTACGGTCGATTGCAGACAAACACACACACTCCTAGAGACATACATTCGCTACTGGTTATAACAATAACTGTGAATTCATTATTATTGAATCTGTGTGAAAGCGTGATTTGATTTACAATTGCATTAGTTAAGCTTTGAAGAAATGTATAATAATATGCGGGTAGGTCGACAAAAAAAAAGAAGAAGCTACGCCGCGTATAGAAAAGTTTTTTTTTCAGTAAAAAAAGATAGGCTTGAAAATGCAGGAAAATCTACTTGAGTCTGTTTTATTGTCCGTGTTGTATTTTCAGTTTTAAATTGTTAATTTACGTTATAACATCTATTTTTTTCCTAATTTAACAAAAGACGCAACTTATTCAATCAGAATGAATGAAAAGAGTGCGATGTCGAACTCACAAAAAAAACAATTAAGTAATTTATGCGAAACTTGTTTTATTTACGCAATTTGGAACAAACCTACTTACCTACTGATTGAATTTACAGACTTCGCAAATGTATGTAAAAATCAACTTTTACGATTTACGATGAGCCACTAAATTATACTACCAATTAATTGGAATCGACTTCAAATATCGAACGGATGATTTTTAAACCAAAACGGCTTTTTTATTACCTTAATTCGCTAATAAAATTCTTGTTTACTAAAATCACGTCAAATCGAGGCCAATAATTGTGTAACATCTAATAGTTAGTTATTTAAATTGTGTAACTCAAACTGGTCTACGTTATTTTTATCTAATTCGATCAATAAAATTGGAGAATTTTGCAAAGCACGTGATCAATATAAATTGGTTCGCATTACAAAACAAACATAAGCTAAAGCAGGTCATGTTATATTGGACGTAATTACATACGCAATGTTTGCAATTCCATTTTACTTCACAATAGAACACACGATTCTGAATTCAAAAAAGCAAAAAGCGCGAAATTCGAATACGGAACGAGCTATTCAGATTTCATTATTCTTAATTCAATTCGATTATTATTTTCAATTACACCGGTTCTGTGCGCTAGTTTTTTTTTAAAGAATAGTGTTGGGTATAGAATTAAGAAACAGTTAACAGCGTTAACTGATTTTATTCACTTAAAAATGCATTATTTCGTTTTGATGTGACTTAAAAGGTCAGAGTTGAATTTTTGTTTGTAAGTTTGATGTACTGAGAACAGTAAGAATGTTTCTCGATGGCGGTGTTGTTAAAAGTTATGGCTTTCTATCTGTAAAATTGCGTTTCATTAAGTACTTGAAATGAAATTTATGCATTTGAAAGTTGTTAAATTTTATGTTGTTGTTACCAAGTGAAGAGCTTTTATAGTGCTTACTCAAAAGCGTTTAATTAAGTATTTAGATGTATTAAAATTAATTACTAGAAACACATCTTTAAGGTAATAAAAATGCAAGTCATCGACATGTTTATCTTCGAGCTCGAAGTTAGAGCTTTGCAAAAAAAGCATTCCAAATCATGCAAGGGCTCTATTTTTGTACCGATAGCTTGCTAGGACGTAAGCGTAAATAGTCACGTGATCGAGTAATATAATCGAGTATAAGAGTAGGAGAGAGCATTTAAAATCTATGTCAGTGTAAACGGGATAGCATTGCATTCTATAAAAGCCATTTTTTATTTTTTTAATAAGCTGCGCTTATACTTGGTAGTAGCGAGCTAAATATTAACTTTTTAGTAATATATCCTAAGTAATTGAATTTATCTGTAAAGTTTCAAAAATTCTGAAGAGCATTAACTAAGACGAGCGCCCAATGCGTTATGTTCTGTGTAAAATTAAGTAATAGACAAATAGGATACAAGCGCTCAATTTCATTACATATAACCGTCTTAATATTTAAATGTACTTTTTTCAAAGTTAATTACCACCTAAAGGCATGACATCACGGTTGACTTTCGAACGCAACATTTTTTAACCAAATGGACAGTTTCGGCGCAGGCGCATGATTAATAGCTTCGCTAACAGCTCCAGTCTGATTTCGCAACGGCTGCGTTTTGACCGCAAACGGGCTCGGTAATTTGTTTGGTAAATTAGAAAAATAATGTATTCGTACTTAGTTTCTGTGCTGCTTTCAAAATATAGTTCAATTAATATAATTACTACATGTCATATTTAACAAATTTTTTTTTAAGTTTTTCGGATAATGACGGCCATTTTCGTATTGCGAAAATATTTTATATACTTAAGTTAATGAAAAAAAAAGAAAACGGAGCACTATTTTGCTAAACTTCCTCTATTAAGCATGGTGATAAAAAATGTCAAAATATTATTCAATTAAAAGCATAACTTATTTCTTTTAAATGTAAAAACTAAGTTAAAGAAAAAAGGTTGTCTCTACAAAATAAAACAAAACTTAACTCAACAAATAGAACAAGCCAAATTATGTAGTGTAAATATTAGTTATGCACGGAAAATACAGAATTATCCAAAACTGGCGTACTAAGCCGAAAGGAGGTGATTCAGACCATCATTATGAACAAGTTGGCTATGGGGTTAAAACAAAATTTAAGAAAAAATCAGCTGTTTCATTTTTGTTGATTCCGAGTAGCAATTTTATATGGAACTGTGTGACTCGTTTATATTTACAATCAGGTACCCAGTACCAGTAGCTAATATTTTCTTGTTTTTCTCTATCGCAATGCAATCACAATGATAGATTGCTACCACACAACACAATGTGGTCTAACAAGACTCGACTCTTGACCTTTCCAGCTGCTAAGTTATAAATGTTCGGTATAATTCACGTGGACAAAATTAGTCCGATTCAATAACTGGAATTAATAGATAACTATAAGAAATATACTAACAGATAAATTATAAAAAATAGACACATAAATGAGTCATCTCAGTCTAACACAATATTGGGCTTTTTTCATAACAAACTTTCAGAAGAAAACATTGAAGAAGAAATTGAAAACAAACAAGCAGCCATGTAAAAAGATATACATATAATTATTATTCAGGGTCATAGGTATTAAACGCAAAACCTTTTAAGGGCGGGTCTAGTGGGTACATCTAGACAAACAACTTTTGAAAATTCGCAAATAAAAATTCGCTTTTCCAAACATTTTGCCGCGCGTTGACTTACTTTTTGTATGAAAAAGCTAATTTTTTCTTCCTGATTTTCCAAAAGTCCTCTAACAAAAGTTGTTTCTCTAGATGTACTAAACTTGCCCTTAAAAGGTTTTGCGTTAAATGCCTTTGACACTGTATATAATTAATTTATTAGAGGTAAATGGTAAATTTAGTTAGTAAAACCGGATGGTTAATTAAGCTGTCCTTAGAAATAAATAACTGTCATAAAATTGTAAGGCAATTAATCATTTTGTTTCTTCCAAAAACGTAAACTTGTAAACAAAACTTTGCCCAAGATTTTATTGTTTTACAACAAAATAAACTACTATCGTATATGTTCAGATCTAGTTTCAATTTTGGCACGAAACCGGCAATCACGAAAAAGAAACAAGCAAAAAATGTGTAGTATCCAATTATTCCAAAAAAGAACAATCTCGGTTCACCTGTCAAGTTCAAAAAGTTTCCGCATCACTAATTCCTAGAAACGTTCCTTTGTAGATTTGAAATTTCAAAAAAGGAACAGACATTGGCCGGTAAACAGAGCTGTTATTATAACAGAAGGGGGAAAAAACCTATGGGGTCATTGACACCGGTTCCCAGACACTTGAGTATTTTATAGAGAAAACACTTCAAAACGTATATGACTATTTCCATACTTTAATTACGTACTTATAGTGCGTACGTACACCCACATGGAAGCGCACGCACACAGCAGCGTTTATAAGATAAACATATGGCTTTTTAAGCTGTTTGATGGAGTTGGTTTGTAAGTAATATTGGGTTACTTTCCTGCTATGTGCAGTGATTCGTTGTTATCACAGAGCTTTGAAGTCCATGCGTGTCGCCCTGTGACTAGAGGCGAATTCTTTCTTTATTCGATACAAAACAGGTGTCACCATTTACTAAAACTAACACACTTTCGGCACGCACACTACAACTCAACGAGATGTTCATGTACACAGTACGCTTCAACTTCATCGGCTGTGCAATGTCGATATTTTTTTATCGATTATTTACACATTTACTTCGAAGATGGAAATATATGTCTTTAGTATAACTATATTATTTAAGTACAAATTATAGTTAACTAGCTATGGCCCGCGGTGTTATCCGCTGTAAAAAAATTTTTATCCCGTGGGATAAAAACTTAAAAATAATGAAATAATGAAATAAAGAAAACATAAAAATAACTTACTTCGTCCAATATGGGGTGTAAATTAAGTGTTGGTATCGCGCCTTCAGCTAATCTCGTGACTTTATTCTTGTGAATTATCAAATCATCTTCAAAATGACTGGAGCATATTCTGTCATTTTTATGAGGAAACCAGTTGTATCTACCGGTCGCCAATATCCATTTATTTTTTAACTCTGGATTTTTTGGAAATCTGTAAATTAAGTATGTATTAAATAAAAACCGTAATCCAGAAACATTTCCATACAAATCCAGAAACATCATATACATTATATCGATTATCGATAATTTGCTAGGTTCCATTTACACATCACTATTCTATCGAGTCATACGAAGCAGCGTCGTGGGAGTGCGATGACCATAGGAGCGACTACTGTGAGAGAGTAAGATGCAAAAAACCAATCACAGAGCTTCCTTCCCGAGCGTCTCAAGACAACGAATGTGTTAATGCGCATTCAAAATGACGAAAGTTTTTTTTAATTAAAATTACGAAATTTTACTACTTACCGATGGTATTTCACGCCGGTAACACTGGAACTATTGTTTTTACAATTTTTAACTTGACACCAAGACATATTTAATAGTTTATCATGCTGTAAAACCGAGTAAAACGACCGAAAACTCTCTCTCGCTCGGACTATGTTCGACAACAGACTGACAAGCGCTGTCGTAGGTTGGCCTGTTTACTGGTCCAAACGAGAACCACGTATTATTATTCAATTCGCTTCTATGGGGGGGCGCGCGCGGGGGCGATGTGGCCCGATCGTTGTTCTGTGGTTGTTATGAAGCCATTGCAAAGGATATGCTTTCTACCAAGCACTTAGAGCTAAGGCACTCTCAGTCTCACTATACTACAGTAAGCTTAACAATTATATTTTCAACACTCTTAGGTACTAAATTTGGCTTCGTTTTTAGGGTTCCGTACCCAAAGGAAAAAACGGGACTCTATTACTAAGACTTCGATGTCCGTCTGTCACCGGGCTGTATCTCATGAACCATGATAGCTAGGCAGCTGAAATTTTCACATATGATGTATTTCGGTTGCCGCTAGAACAACAAATACTAAAAACCAAATGAAATAAATATTTGCGGGGGGCTCCCATACAACAAACCTGAATTTTTAGACGTTTAACTCTAAACTGAATCTATAAGTGAAACATAGATTTTTATATTCGCTGAAATAAAATAGGTATTCAATTACAATCGACAATAAGACAAATTCAGATGACTGACTAGATTAATGACTGAGACTTCGGAATTCAAAATTGGTCAAGTCATACATTAATAGTAGACAAATACATTAACACTAACATCCCAAAAACATAACTCTCTTTTTAGGGCGTTGAGTAAAAATCCTAGTGAAGCTCACAATAGAATCGTAAACCTAAAATTCTTATAACCATAACAATAATTGCTCATTGTATATCAATAGAAATAAGTACTGGCAAGCGACACACGACAGGAAAAAGAAACCCGTTCCAAATTCAAATCGAAAAAATAGAATTTGAATAGCCACGATTGTCATTGGTTGACAATCAATCATTACTTTTTGAAATTCGAATTCCTCACGTGAAGTTCGATTTGATCGGAGAGTGGCCAGTTCTTACATCTGATAATAACATGGTAGAGCATTGTTTTTTTTTCGACATTCGATATTTGAAATCCTGTTTCGGTACCGTTTTCTATTTTTATGTAATCTTGATTGCCAGTTAGGTATACGCCATTTTGTGTTGTAAAAAGTTGTTAAGTGTTCAGAAAAAACGTAATTGTGTAAGAATCGACATAATGTAGATCGTTGCTTTTGTTTCTCGATAACGATACCTAGTTTATAATGGACTTCGATGTAGTCACACTGTACCGGAAGTCAATTAGATATCCTTTTAGGTAACCAATTGCAAAACAAAAATACTTGTAGATTTTTATACTTCTTCGTCAAATTAATGATTTGTTGAATATAAAGGTACTCATATTATAATTATTTTATCGACGCATCATTACAAACATCTTTTACTATCAGACCAACCCGGATTCCAAATTTTATCGCTGGTCGGCTTTCGAAGTTATGCTTACCTGCTAGTCCAGCATGCGACCACAAAAAGAACTCTTTTAGACGTGTAAATAAGTGACAGATATATACTTTGCCATAACGCTGTCTCGTTCTGACACGTCGAAAGAAATATTAGTGTGTGCATCCTAGTCCGGCTGATGAGTCAACAAACTATCGCTCAGGTGATTTTTTTGCAATTTCTCGACTTGTAGTAAAAGTTCGAGTATAATTTATTATTAGATGAGATTAATGTATTACGAGAGTAAATCCTAGCAATTGCATAGTTCACGAAACATTTATATCGAAATAATTTTCACATAGCATCGAAAAAACAAAAAACGGAGAAATCTATGTGTTGTTCTTGTAAATATTTCGATCTCAGATTCGAAATCTAATTGTAATCATCAGTATGTCTATTTTTTACCATAGGCCAACCGACTGACTTGATTTGCCTCCCATATAAAATATTAGTGATCTTCGACAAAATGTATGAAAATGCTGAATTTACGAAAATTTCAAGTTGGGTCGGTAGCTGTGGTGGTCTAGTGGTAATGACACTGACCTTACAATCGTGAGGTCGTGGGTTCAAACCCGGTCCCGTACTAATTAATTCCTTGCAATTTATGTACGGAATTTCACACTAGTGGATTTTCGGTGAAAGAAAACATTGTGAGGCAACCTGCATATCTCCAAGAAAGAAATTCCATGAGTTATGTGAATCCACCAACCCGCACTGGGCCAGCGTGGTGAATATGGCCCAATCCACCCTTTGTCAGTAGGCCTACGTCCTGCAGTGGACTATTAAAACGGCTGGTGCAGTACATTACAGTAAGTTGGGTTGGTTCCATCGTAAAAGTTGGAAAAGATCATAAGTACATTGATATCATGTAACATACCCATCGTAAGACTATAGTATTTAACAACCAAGTCCCAACGGTAAAGTCCTAATCAAAGTCCAAAGTCCCAGTGGCAAAGTGGGACCCGTTGACAAAACATTAATATCAAAAGAATTTTCACAAAGCATCGTAAAAACAAACAAACTGAGAGACCTCTGTGTTGTTCTTGTGAGTATTTCGCTCTTAAATTCAAGATCACGGCAAACACTCAAAAAGTTAAGAATTACTATAACTTGGGTGTTTACTTAAAGATTTAAAAACGATATTCATGCTTAGTTGGCTCGGTTATTGAGTACGTATAAACTTGTATGTATAGAAAAATAACAATGGGCTGATAAAAAGTGTCAATTCGAAATAAATTATAATTTTTAAACTCGTAAGTACCGCAAGTAAATAAACTCATTTTGCTATCCTAGTCACTGTACCAATATTGATACTGCCTAAGTGAACATAATAAAATAATTTGGCTTGCTATCAAAAATCTAAGTATTTATGTTACGATGTTTTCCATCAATTACAACGTTTTATATTTATACATTGAAAATACCTAAAAAAAAAAACTATGACGAAACTAATTTAAATAAAAAATAGTTCTTCACTTACTGTTACATTCCAGACACTTAAATTTGCTAAATTAAATGAATTTATTCTGCTTCGGACTGTGAAATTTTCTAAACCACGATTGCTGTAACCTCCTTTCAGCTTGGTACCACTTTCTGTACCATCCGTAACTACTCGTAGACGTCAAAATAAAAAACTTGATAGGAAACATTAACTTAAACACAACTTGCGAGCCAAATAAAAAGTAAAAAAAAGCATAAAAACCCAATAATTGACGTTTAATAACTGTTTTCCATCAAAAAGATTCTAATAAGAACCTGACAGAACGGACATTTAGATCACTAGTACTATGAGACCAAGTGGAATCTAAACACGGCCAAATTGTACAACTAAGCATTTGCAAGCATTCATAGTAACTTGCTTGAGAATATTTGACAGAAGCGACCTCACTAAGTTGAATGGTTAAGTTGGTTAGTCTAGTACCGTAATCGCCCGCGGTGATACCAAGTTAGCATAATTATACATTTAATTTTGTATGTTTGTCTGCGTAAAGTAATAAGAGCAATGATGAAATGGTAAAAACGAAAAATGACTGTATTTTGTTTTGGTTAAACGATTGTTGCCACACTTAAGTAGTTACTCTATTTTGGAGTACTTAATTAACTATGTTTTTATGTTTCTCGGCTTTCTTGGTAACAATTAATAGCTAAACTTATTTCATATAAGCCGAATCAAACTTTTTCGCGGCTGTGACGTTATAGCCTGGGAGGTAAGCGCAAAAAATGCAACTAATTTTTAAATGCTGAGTTTTGCTATTACGTTGTCATGGTGGTGTACAACAATTATACCCAGGCTTTAAGGCGGCGCCATTGTAAACCTTGACTGAAAGGCCTTGTTACTTGTTTCAGGTAATTGGCTTCCATTAAGCTCTTTTTTGAAACGTGCACTAATTTTCAGCTTTTAAATGTAGTCTGAAGATACTTACTCATTTATTTAAGAAAAAAAATTGAACTTGTATCCCTACCAAACGCTAAGCATCCCAGCTGACTGAATCCGGAGTATTGTTGCACACCACCATGCCATGACAACGTAATACCAAAAATTCAGCTTTTAGAAAGTAGTTGAATTTTTTTGCGCTTACCTCCCGGGCTATTAGCTAAAAGCTGCGCATAACCCAATTCTGACTAAAGCTCACATAAGCTCTGCGAGGCTTTCGCGCCGCACCTCACAGCCGCCAAAAAGTTTGATTCCATCGATAATAATTTGTGTTAGTAACTAACAAATACCCTTTATTATGAAAAACGGCATAACTGATTTTTATGATATTTGATTTGTTGAATTTCTGAAAGAAAACTAGCGGGTAAATTTACGCTAACCTGATGACTCTATGTTTTAAAAATAAATACTATTTCAATCTCCAAATACAAAATAATTATGTTTTCTTATATACCGTCAAACATACATGAATTCCCAAGGAAACTGTTATCGCTTAGTTAAATTTCAGCTATTTTAATATTAAAAAAACGGTTATAAGTTGTTGCTTGGAATTTTAAAATTTTATGGTGTTTTCCATAGTTTATTTTTATGTGTAAAATGAAAACATGTACTTACTAAAAAGAATGAGTAATTTTACCTAAATTGTTATTGCCTCAGAGAGATAATTATCTACTTATAGTAGGTGTAAATTATAAATGTGATTAGTAGTTTTTGTTAAAACGGTGTTGAAACAATGTGTAATTAGTTTAATTATAGCTAAACTCTGTTTAACTTTTTGTTTCAATTTGATACAGAATCTTTGTTAACTTGAAAGCTGACATCAAAATTACGATATGTTTTATGTGTAGTTACTATATTTTAAGTTCTCGGATGGAGACTACCTACTAGCAAGCACAGCGTAGGACGTCCATCGACATGGCTCAAGACTAGAGAAAGGTTAAGAACGGTAGGGTAAGAGACTCGTTAAAAATAAATATGACCTAATTAATGCCTGCCTATCTTCTGATTTTGCTGCGGCCAACTGGGTCCAGATGGTATTTTTTTGTGTTTTTGATCATGTCTTGAAAATAGACATACTAATTATAACAATGTACATAATGGTAAAAAATAGTGAAATGAAAAATGTGAGTTAAGTTAAATATTTTTATTCCTACGATTTTCATTTGAAATACTTAACCAAATTTAGCAAATCTTAAAGCATTTATAGGCCGAATCATGCAAGTCGGCGGATGTGAAGTTATCTAGAAGTTGCGCAATATCCAATCAACAAAACTATGTGAGCTTCAGTCAGGATTGGATATGGCGCAGCGTGTAGCTGATTTCGCATGCGCCGATTTGTGTGATTCGGCCTATAACAGACATATATTTATTTATGAGCCATAGACTAAAGATAAAAACCTATTGCCTTTTTTGTAGGGTTCCGTACCCAAAGGGTAAAAACGGGACCCTATTACTAAGACTCGGCTGTCCGTCCGTTTGTCTGTCTGTCTGCCACCAGCTGTATCTCATTAGCCGTGATAGCTAGGCAGCAGAAATTTTCACAGATTATGTATTTCTGTTGCCGCTATAACAACAAATACTAAAAACAGAATAAAATAAATATTGGGGGGGCTCCCATGCAACAAACGTAATTTTTTCGCCGTTTTTAACAACAGGTAGGCGCTTGAAATGGGGCTAAGGGGTAAGGAACCTTTCGTGCGCGAGTCCAACATGCACTTGGCCAATTTTTATTACAGAGATCATGTTTATATAACAAGAATCGACTTAATTGCCTTAATGTTATGTAAATCGGTCGAGAATCGTGTGCATTTGATATTTATGTAATTGGCGATAATGTTTAGATCGAGATTTCGATGACAAAAATTACTGTTTGTGTTTGTTAGGTTTGGAAATAAATTTATGAGTAGGGGCTACGGTTGGCAAAAACATTGCCAATCCTACTAATATTATAAACGCAAAAGTTTGTAAGGATGGATGGATGGATGTTTGTTACTCTTTCACGCAAAAACTACTGAACGGATTGAGATGAAACTTTGCAATAATATAGCTTATATATCAGAATAACACATAGGCTATAAATTATTAATAATTATATTGCGTTAATTTCCCATAATATAACGATAAGTGTTAAGTAAGTAGGAAAAATTATGTTATCTGCGAGCTATTCTAGAGTGCGCTTCAAGAAATGACAAAAAAAAAACAACTGTAGAATCGAACAACCGTCAAATCGTTTTTTTTTTATTTTCCACCTCCTTTATTAAGGGTGGTAAGGTAGGGCCTCGGGTTTGAAAGACGGAAAGTGACATATTCTTCTTTTCATCCCGGATAAATAAAGGGTTCCCAGGGGATAGCACAAAAATCTAAATATCATGCGGGCGAAGCCGCGGGTAAAACTAGTTTTTCATATTTTTTACAGTATAGGTATATTTACTTACTAGACTATGGAAATATCACTAGTCTAGGTTGTCGTATTAAACATTAAGACCAACTTTTACTACGGGACCAAACACGAATTCGACTTCGAACAAAATAGGTACCTAATAGAAAAACTGTTGTTTTAGGTCCCGTTGGTCAAAATAACGAATAAGTAGGTACTACATAGAAGTACCTACGTCTGATTTACTGTACTGTATTGTACCAGCCTTTTTAATAGTCCACTGCAGGATGTAGGTCTACCCACGAGGGGTAATTGGGCCATATCCACCACGCTGGCCCAGTGGTGGTGGTGGATTCACACACGCCATCGAATTTCTTCTACGGACGTATGCAGGTTGCCTCACGATGTTTTCTTTCACCGAAAAGTCAGTGGTGAGAAATCCCGTACATAAGTTCCAATAAAACTTATTGGTACGGGACCGGGATTGAACCCACGATCTCAAGAATGACAGGCCAGCGTTACAACCACTAGACCACCACGGCTACTGATTTATTATTATGTAATTTAAATTTTGGTTTTACGGATTACACCATAAAATATTCTGTCATTTTTTGATCTTTGAGTATGATCATATGTATGGATCAACCCAGATTATAAGTTAACGTCCAAAAGTTCAAAACCTTTTTCTATGAATTACAATTTAAAATAAAGTAAAATGATTGATTGTTTCTAGTTAACTGATTGTTTACCTTATTGGTTTTTGTTGACCACAGAGGTCAGACATTCTTCGTTTGACAAAAAATCGACGTTGGCGGCATCGTCGTGTTATTTATCAATGTTGGGCCAACTTATTGTTTGCAATTAGAATTTAATGTTAAAAGATTGTTTTACTGTATTGTTAGCTTTGTTAAATGTTAGAATTTTGCACGTGTTATTACTTAGTGAGAGATTATTATTTGATACGGTATTTCATATCTTTTCATTTCCCATTTTAAGACAATAATTATTTTTCGCAAAAAATAGCACGACCGACTTCACCTGTGTAGAATTCGCGAATATTTCGCACGGATCGATGTAGCATTTTCCACATTATTGTTGATTTATCAAAAACAGTTAAGCCGATTTCGATAAAATTTAAATGGGACCGATTTCGAAGCATACTCTATCCAATAAAAAAAGAATTATTGAAATCGGACCACTAGAAAAAAAGCTATGCGTGTTTATACATAAAAATATATATATATATACGCGTCGAATTGAGTACCTCCTCCTCTGGTTCGTCGGTCAAAAAGGTGCCAGTTTGTACCCAGTTTGGGGAATAGTGTTTGTATAATAATGGTTATTAAAATTTGTGACAAGACATTATTTTGTTTTAAATTACTAAAAAAAGAAATATGAATCGTGACGTAGTTTTTAATAAAACAATAATAGGACAAAAATGCCTTGAAATCATAAATTTAACGAATGATAAGAACTTTAATTAAGTTTCAGACTATTTTTCTAATTAAAATATTAATATTATTACAAACTATAAATAATGAAATGATCACAAATATTGCTCAACGTCTCCTGAAGATTAATCTCAAATTGATAACATCAATTTCAGACCTAAGCACATAACTTCACTCGCAATGGACATGACGAAACCGATGAAGAAAAGTTAGTCAAGTTCAAAAACCAGAATCGAACTTGTCACATCCGTGTTGTAAGCCAACTCGTCTAACACAATGGCCGTCAGAAACACAATAATTACGCTATGGTACTAACGGTAGGTATTATGGTAGGTATTATAAGTACAGATGTCTCGGCCGTCAACGAAACCAATCTCCGATCTAACGCTACCTAAATCCTCTATGATCGATCCTGACACCGCATGAAATTAATTATCTGTATCGGTTTATACAGCGTGTCCAGTAAGGGACTAGGTATGTATTTTTTATCAATATTAGATTCACTGTAGAGATTCCAGCCGCTTCCAATCGGACTTATTGGAAGTCCTATTGGAAGCATAGGGGAGGACTATGCCCAACAGTGGATGTCTTACCCCTTATGGACGGAAGAATTGCAGAGGCAGTAAAATGTGTATTACACCTATTTAGTTAAAATTATATAATTCACTTTATTGTTCACATTATAAGCTCCTGTAAATATCTAACAAAACATTTATGTTCATAACAATAATTTAATTCTGCATTTTAAATCCTACAATCTAAGCTAAGTTTTGGTGGATGAGATATTTTTAACTGATAAATAATTTTACTATATATTAGGCAATCATAGCAAAAGCACATGTTTTACACTTATTGCAGTTTGATGTTAAAGATATTTCATGAACGAATAAAATCATAGATGCCCTGTTTCCAAAGTATTTAAGCAATCTTTTACGAACTACCTAGAATTTTCAAAAAGATCTATGAATTTTAACAAAAATAAAACGAATTAAATTTAACAAAAATAAAACGAATTAAAATTTATTCATCCTTACAGTAACATGAACAATGCTTTTTAAATGTCAGTAGTCCTAAAATGGACACCCTGTATTGTCTGACGCCACATTTATAGAAAACAGAAGCAGAACTCGTTTGAAAAACCAATTCTATTGATTGGAGGAGCAGATTCTAAAAGTTGTAAAGTAACTGTGGTATATGAGCGCTATAAAGAGTTACAAGAGAATGTAGACAATATTTATGCATAAATATGTCGCCACAAAAAAACTTAACAGTGTTGGTTTTACTGTATTTTTTCTAATATACTTGTGCTTTTAAATATTTTCTATGTTCTATGTTCTTCTATCTGTATTTTTTTTTGTGTATGTTCATCGATAATTTCGCCAATTCCGAATCGAAAAATTATTTTTAGTTCGAAAAGGTATACTCCCGAGGCTGTTTTTGATGAATCAATAATAATGTAAACAATTCGAGCGAAATATTCGAACTTTGTACATGATAGACGGCGGTTTTGCCATTTTTTTTCGAAAAATAATTGTAATTATTTCTGGTGTTTTTGCGTAGTTACCTCGAGACACCGTTACGTTCTTTGCAAAACGTTTCAGCAAACTGTAAGTACCTGAAAATAATAAAACAATTTTCATTACTTAATTTGAAATTTCTAACTAATACCAATTTATTTGGGATTTTAAAAAGTGCCCAATTTTCATCAGTCACTGAAAATAAATTCACTAGTCATGAAAATATTAAGGATAACTAGACTTTACAAAATTCTCATTATAGTATGATTTTTATTGTTGAGACATTTCGTCACAGGCCAAGGCACCACAAAAATCACAAATCATTATTTTGAAAAATCTATACTTTTTTAAAATGCCGACAAATGCCGTAGAAATAAAACTGTCAAAATAAAATCAAGAAATGTGATTATACGTAAGCTAACTGATTTCAATAATATAAGAATAAGTAAGCGTACTTATGATGACGTCAACTGTTTAAACTAAGAAGTACTCGTATATTAGAGTCCTCACTCCGCCCACAAAAAGTACCTAAACCATAGATTTGACAGCAGTTTCTACATCTACCAAGTAAGTAGTTGCCAACCGTACTTGTGACTATTATATTATCTGTGACTCTTATCAAAGTCGTGGATCGCGCTTAGCATTATTTTGAGAAGTAATTATTAATGTAAAAGCGGTTACCGAATTTCAGGTCATTGCAGTACAGTCGGCGGTACAGGCAGCGACAGTATTAAATGAACATTTTTTAATTAGCATTAAACACATATTGATTTTGTTTATTTCAATCGTTTGTATTAGAAATTTATAAACGAGGATGAATTCTTAGACAAATTTAGCAGTTGGATGTTCAAGGAAAAAATGCTACGAGTAATGGCGTCTAAAAGGCAGCAAAAATTCTAAAAGACCGCTTCCTGTTTTGGTAAAAATCTATGGTACGATGACGCATACGATAATAATCTAACGTTATGAGTTTAATTATGCCTTTACTCAAAAGGGGACTGAAGACGCTTGATTATAGCTCTAAGCTCAAATCGTAAAAATATTATAAATATTGTTTTTCATCACGATCGAAAATTTTAAACAAGGAAAATTGTTAGCTTACTGTTCCAAACCCACTAGCGACAGTTTTTTTTTTTATGACACTTCATACAACCACCTACATTTATTTGCATTTAAAATTGATTCTATATACTTTTTTAAAACTTTCAAAAGTGGAGGTTGTTAATTCAACTCCTATATATTATGTCACATTGTAATAATTATACAACCTCACATTGTTAGAATTGTACATTATTTGCGTATTGCTACTGGATTTGGCCCTCTAAACGTCATGTGCGCCCAGCAACACCCACGCGTTTAATTTTTGACTCTATCGATTGTCATAAATAATGTTGCTGTCTGTACAAAGGCTAATGAATAGAAAACTGGACTGTCCAAGTAGCCGATGTGGCTCCCGATAAATGATGAATGCGTTTTCGGTAGTTTTTGTTATCTGTCATTATCGGCGGCATTTTTACGAGTACTTTCATTTCGGTGCGCGTACGCAGCGCAGCGGTGGGAACATGCGGTGGACATTTCTTCGTTAAACTAAAAAGAATACAGTTGTCATTTTCACTAAATGTGTTTGTAAAAAAAATTAGTTATTAAAAATACAAAATTTAACATAATTTCATTATAATCTCATGTTCAGTCCTCCAGGGAAAACGCTCGCCTTACAAGCGTGAGGCAAAGGTTCCACACCAATGACTTTTTTTTTATTCGTGTATGAATTTACACATTTTACTGGCTTTTTGGTGAAGGAAAGCATCGTGAGGCAACCATATATTAGAACAAATTCAATGGCGTACGTAAATCCACCAATCCGCACTGGGTTAGTGTTGTGAATATAACCACATTTCGTGGGTAGGTCTATGTTCAGCAGTGGACCAATTAAAAGGTTATCACAGGTGTATGGCCCAAATAGAGCTATCGTGATCGAAACTGCACTTTATAGGTACGTATTTTTTTTTCCGCGAAAGCTGTCAAGAAACGAAATAACGATAGATGAAAACTTGTGATGTTTGACATTTTCCATGGCAAAACGGGTAAGGTTCTGTATCTTCTATCATATATTTGTCTAAAGTAAGTTCGTATAAGCTGGATATCTAACCCTTGTGTCAGAGAGTTTAAGCCTCCTGCAGGCCTCTGGCGTAGTTATTTGTCTGATCTTATTGGAATCGGCGACCATGTAATAAATACCTATTAATCTTTGCCAAACCGCCGTACTTAATAACCGGAATAAAAACTCCCGATGATTTCTGTAAAGAATCCAAGCCACTTTATCCGGAACTCCGACCTAAATTTGACAAAAGAATTTTACGAACGTATAAATTCGAGATGTCGGCTCGATCGGTACACTTCGGCCGTATTCGGAGAAACATCGGCTTTTTGCGCGCGCGCATGAGCTTTATTCTAATACAATCGATATTATTTATTTTTTTTTCGGGCAAAAGTGCCTTTATTAACTACAACAAAACTACACTACTATTACATAAAAAGCATTGGATCATCCTCAGACCCTTGAAGATCTAAAGATAATCCAAATGCTCAAGCCTACTGCCAGTTGGCAGCGTGCCCAGCATGCTGGCAACATTGCAACGCTGAATGGCGTTGCTTATACGTTGAGCCAAATAGTTTGTTGCCTCAGCAATCGTTTACAGTTTTGCCTAGGTATACGCAATCGTTCATTATCATATCAGCCGTAAAATGTTCACTATTTCACGTAGCTATCGCTACTAAATGTAGGTACCAAGAAACCAAAATCAGTTTCTACTAATCAAAATATCATCAGCCATCAGTCAAAGCTTGAAAGTTTTGAGATATTTCTCCAGATCGTTTAATTTCATATTAGAATTTCAGCTGCAACTAACGAAAACCTATGGGTTCTAGTAAAATTACCTTATGGGTAGATGTGTTACGCTGCGCTTGCCGGGATATCATTATAATGATCATAAATGCGACGTTACTCATACTTATTTAAACAAGAATAAAGAACATACTATCTACAGGCAACCCAAAGTAGCTGATACTTATAAATCATACAAAACGAACATGTATGAGAGAGACGGATAAAATCTCGACCGCACCAAAATATGAATCTCGCAAGCCGAGATCGCAACTCGTTCAATTACCGGGAAAATTAATGATTGAACACATTTTTAATGTGTGTACACGTAGGTACAAGGCTACGTATGTGTGCGTTCACAATAGGATTACATCGCCTTAAATGGTTCGGGTAACCAGTTATGACTAGGTTATGTAGCTTATTCTGTAGCTTTACATTTTTGTAGCTATTGTAGGGTTTTAGGGTCCCATGCCCAAGCGTAAAAACGAAACTATATAACTGATACCTATAATAGCGATATTGTTATTTGCGATGACACCAAGATCGTATTATGCAGTCTTTAATTTGAGTGTTGTTATGCCGTAAATTATGTTGGTGCTCAATAAATAATGTTAGAGAATCGGGAAAGCCCGATTACAGAGGCGCCATCGTAATTATATTAGCTAAATAGCATAGTTCTGTTTCTTTTTCACTTTAGGCATTCGATAGAGAGAACGCTTTTTACGTTCCTATTAAATTTACGCTGGCACATCTGTGTCTGCTTATAGTGTATTTATGAAATAGTTGCAGTGCAATTTATGTGTCATTTTGATTGAGATAAAGTATGAGTAAGCTTTGTATGAAAAATAAGCAAACAGTTATTTTGGAATAAACACAAAGTTTACGAGTAAGTATTTGATGACCATTTCTTACTAAGTCAAAGAAATAAAAGAAAAGCACGCGAATTTTTCACAGCCAGAAAACACAAAATTACTAATCTCTGGTACGGAACCACAGTACATGAGCCATACTCACACTTGACCGGATTATTTTTTAGCTTTACATATTTGTAGCTTTTGTTTGTTGGTTTGTGTTCGTGCATTTTAATTCGGAGTTAACTTGTGTGGGGTAAAAAAGCCTGCGTAAGATTAATTGAAACTCCGAAGTTGATATTAAATTCTTATTATTAGACTTTTGTAGGGTTTGTCGAGATGGTAGTTTAGTGATCTTGCTATGGTACTATACAACGTAACGTGTAGTATTTGGTTTCAAATTTCAATGTTTGCGAGGAAAAGCTTTTCGCTGCAATTCGTCTAGTGTTTAAAATGGTGATTTTGAAGATGGCTTAAATTGGGATTAAAATTTCAAATTGCGTAATAATGTTGGTTTTCTTACAGTTGTATCGTTATATATTTGCCTACTTCTGAACATTAGCATTTTTCATTTACGAGATGGTCTAGGCCATAATACAGGGTTATCCAGAACTGGGGTACAAAGCCGAATTTGGGGTTGATTAAGAGTATGAATAACTTTTACAATGAAGCCAACCCAGAATTCGAGAAAATAAAATCAGCTGTTACATACATTTTGTCGATTCCGAGTTACACTTTAGCATGGAACAGCTGATTTTTTTCCTCGCATTTCGAGTCGGCCGCTTAGTAAAAGTTGTTTATAACGATGGTTGTTCGATTTGCTGTAATTTAGTGATTTCTAATTTCTTTGTAATTTGACATGTTACTATGGTGATAGAAATAAATTATTTATATTTGTATGCAGATAATCCTGTATAGTGAGCTGAACAAAAACAGGTTGGCGGACTTTACGTAATTATTATTTTGAAGGAAACGAATGACGACTGCATTCGTAATGAATTTGAATGATTGATTCTTACGAAGTTTTTCTTCACTATTTTACGATGGCAGTCATTTATTAATTAGCAATACGAATTTACTCTCGAAAAGACTCAAGTGGGATTAAATTCGAACCTGGATTAGAAAAATGTACCTATACCACAATATGTAAATTATGCTATCGTTATTTTAATATAGAGCTTTATCACTAAGTATGGCTAATGGAAATAAGCTCTACTTACCAAAATTTCCATGTTACTTTTTGCGCTTTGCGAGACAATGTATAAATGGAACTTAAATAAACTTTAATAGCAACAAGCCATTTAATTCTTAATAACTTACAATTACCAATCTACAAGATAAAAAAACTTATTTTACGGTTACAGAATAAAACAGTTTAAGCAGGAAATAATCTTAACCCTTTCAGACCCGAGGTGCACAATTGAGGACATAAGTTTAATAAAATTAAAAATACTAGGAAACGTATCTTTTCTGAATTGTAAACGATTGTAATCGTTTAAGAATATATTAATTGAACGAAATCCGAAATCCTAGCGCCATGTTTTTCCTGTTGTAACTACCTTTTTCACGTTTTTCTTCCAGTGGTCAGCGAAGTTTGATAGTGTGTTAGTAAGCCGATTTTGTTTTAGCTAAATAATAGGTTTTTGTAAAATTCTGGACCTAGAATAAATATCTAACACTATGTTATACTAACGAGATCATATGGTGTGTGTCAATTTACATTTATTTCATTTGTTTTACGATTTATCTTGATTTTCAGTTTTGTCCTCAAACGTGGACATCAGGCGTAAATGATATTTTTTCAGACTACAAAATATCAAAACCGTTGCAAAAGAAATTCATTATTTCTACGGAATACCTGCAAAGTTATGTAATTTTTACAATTTTTTGAGTTTCTTTTCACTAACTTTTATTTTTTGTATTCGTTTTTAAAAAAGTTCACAACCGACAGTGGTTCAAGCTATGAAAAATGGAAAACTCTTGGAATTGGATTATCGTCTGACAAAGAAGACGATAATGATACTCCTCAACAACAAAGATCTCTCCAAATAGGTGCTAACGTAGAAAACCTAAATCAGAGGGAAGTCTACCCACTTGAGTTTGAAAACGATGATGTTGCTGCTTTGCGTAAGTCATCTGGTTCTAAAGCACGTCAGCCTCTTTCTGACAGCACCAATCTTGAAGTTGTTCCCAGCTATGAGGATACCGATCATAATATGGTACAATTTTTGTCTTTAGCTATGCTTTTTTGCCTTTCTCCAGAATTGAACTAAACTTCTGTGAAAAAAAATTGGGTATGCTGCCACCGTTGTTCTGGAGCTAGCAAAACGAATGGCTGTTATATTTTGATAATTATTTCTCGTCGTACCGTTGTAATGTTGCAAACGGGGAAGCCGTTTGCAGCACCACAAGTTAAAAGAGAATTGGAGAGGAACCCGTAATGTGGCAAGCGGGGGAGCCGGTTGCAGCACCACAGGTTAAGAGACTTCATAGAAACCTAACCAACCTAAGAGTCCTACCTAGTGGATAGGATTCCTAACGGTTCGGAGATTAAAACAGAAAACTAACCTTAGTATTTACACATTTATTTACACTAACACGCACTGCACTTATAGTCAATTAAATCTTCAAGAAACGGAGAGAGGGAGAGAGAATTTTGAAGGTGTCCTTGGAAAGTTAGCCAAAAGGGAGAGGGTAGCACTCGTAGAACTACGCTGGAGGATGGCCGAGGATTTTCTAGAGCCTGAGCTGGACCCGCCGATAGTGTGGCGCCAGCCAGGTAGCGCTAGGTGAGCGCTAGCGTGAAGACATCTGTCGACTGAGGTGGAGGCGCCGGCCCAAACCGGCCGACAGGCGCCGGCCCAAACTGGCCGACAGGGTTCTGAGTCAGCGCCAGCCCAGTGCTCCAGGGGTAAGGGGTCAGTGGCCCCAAAACAAGAGATCCACCTGTAATCAAAGTCAAAGGGACCGGAGCCTCTCACCCTGACTGTCACGCGACGCTCATGCGGTTTGCAGGGCTCGTCCACGCAAACTCAAATTCACACTCATTACATTTTATAGAGGAAAAAAAAGGTGTCTTCCAGATCACTTCCAACTCAAGACTGCCCAATTTTACCCAACAAGGATCGCTGATCCTGTCAAAGATAAACATTTCAAAAATTTGAATAATTTCATAACTAGAATTGTAAGTTGGCAGTGTTATCGTTGAAAGAGTCTGAATGTAGAGAAGCTAACAAAAAGGTTAGTTTCTCTACATTTCCCCCAAAACCCCAGAAAAATTTTCACTCATTGAAAATTTTGCAGGTTGAGAATAAGACCTTGACCATCCATCCAGATTCGCACACATCTTCCATACTCCCTCGCACGCACACTCAATCATATGACCATCCAGACAGATTCGCACACATCTTCCATACTCCCTCGCACGCACACTCAATCATAAGTTGGGGTTATGGTTCACAATCCATGATGACCATACTCCACAAGGAATTATCATTTGATTGTAACGAAGGCTTATTTTTTTAGAGTTAGGTGTCGTAACCCGCACCTTTTCGAAAACCCGATAAAAGTAAAGATAAATAATATTTACAAGTTAATATTTACACATATGGCCTAAGTAAGCCTTAAGACTTTTCAGAGATACGAGTATGAAGAGAAAAAGTAATTTTCTATTCAAATGAAGTTAATATTTAAATTGCAACGTGTGCAATTTGAAATATCAAAAGATAAAAGCACAATATAGGCTTTATTGGTATCTTAACCATTGTGCAAGCCTTTTATTATTAAGAAAAAAAAATCAAGGGTATTACAAAAAATAAGCCAAAGGGTTTAGATTCTTTGTGAAGCATTAACAGGTAGTACTTTTATACGTAAAAAAGAATTACATGAATACAAAATCATAACATTATTAGTACTCATTATACACCAAACAAAACGAAAACTATTTACAACCTTCTTAAGAAAACAAAAACATAGATTAAAACTAGTTTAAAAAAGAAAAATCATTATAATATATATAATACAATAATATAATACAAGTTAGCATATAATATCTTAACATGCCATCTACCTCTCGAACCGTTAGGGTCCTCCAAGACAAAGACCAAAGAAATGACTGAAGACGTATGAGAGCAGAGAGAGACTCGCGGAATAATATACACGTAATACCAGGTAGTAATAGAATATAATTTATATATTAGGCCAAGTGTTGATATGTACTACTATGTACTACGAAGAGTGTTCAGCTGTAAGTTAGGTAACTTACAAACTGTATGTGACGTACACTGAGAGGATACTCTCCTCCAGCTCGCCGTATAGTCTCCCAAACCCCAACTTGAAGGTGACCGTTAGGTTTTAACACCGCCAAGCGAAGAATGGGTGTAGGTTACAGAGGTAACCAGGTAGTAAGTGACTGTATGTAGGGGTGCGGTATTTATGTAGCCTGTGTACTGTAAAGTCAAGTAAAGAGTAATGTATGGAGAATCGGAGTACGATAACCAAAAGAGAATCCAAAAATACCTAAGATGTAAGCGATGGGTGGATACTTGTGGAAGTATCGGTTTAGAATTAAGAAAAAGAAAGAAAACAAGTAACAGTAAAATAAGAAAATATAAGTAGTCAGGGGTGGATAAGTAAAAAGGTCGGGCGCCAAACTGTAGTGTTGCGAACGGGGAAGCCGTTTGCAGCACCACAAGTTAAAAGAGAATTGGAGAGGAACCCGTAATGTGGCAAGCGGGGGAGCCGGTTGCAGCACCACAGGTTAAGAGACTTCATAGAAACCTAATCAACCTAAGAGTCCTACCTAGTGGATAGGATTCCTAACGGTTCGGAGATTAAAACAGAAAACTAACCTTAGTATTTACACATTTATTTACACTAACACGCACTGCACTTATAGTCAATTAAATCTTCAAGAAACGGAGAGAGGGAGAGAGAATTTTGAAGGTGTCCTTGGAAAGTTAGCCAAAAGGGAGAGGGTAGCACTCGTAGAACCACGCTGGAGGCTGGCCGAGGATTTTCTAGAGCCTGAGCTGGACCCACCGATAGTGTGGCGCCAGCCAGGTAGCGCTAGGTGAGCGCTAGCGTGAAGACATCTGTCGACTGAGGTGGAGGCGCCGGCCCAAACCGGCCGACAGGCGCCGGCCCAAACTGGCCGACAGGGTTCTGAGTCAGCGCCAGCCCAGTGCTCCAGGGGTAAGGGGTCAGTGGCCCCAAAACAAGAGATCCACCTGTAATCAAAGTCAAAGGGACCGGAGCCTCTCACCCTGACTGTCACGCGACGCTCATGCGGTTTGCAGGGCTCGTCCACGCAAACTCAAATTCACACTCATTACATTTTATACTTAGAGGAAAAAAAAGGTGTCTTCCAGATCACTTCCAACTCAAGACTGCCCAATTTTACCCAACAAGGATCGCTGATCCTGTCAAAGATAAACATTTCAAAAATTTGAATAATTTCATAACTAGAATTGTAAGTTGGCAGTGTTATCGTTGAAAGAGTCTGAATGTAGAGAAGCTAACAAAAAGGTTAGTTTCTCTACACCGTTTACTACAAATAATTTTGAAAAAGAAAAGAAGCTAAGGCATATTGTACAGCTCATGTCGATCGATTTGGTAAGTCCCCATTGTTACAAGACAAACAAGTCAGTAAGAAGATTTGCTAAAGAATTTAGTAGTTTAGATGGTCATGTTATATCAGTCAGTTGATTGGATAATAAAGCCATATATATGATATAGCATCAAATTTTATGGGGGGTAGGCCATAAGAATATGATCAAGAGGTGGTCTAAAAAGGCCAAACGGTTTGTAGATGTTGAAAGACCTCAAATAGTGAAGCAGTAGCTATGGGGGGAGCAAATTTACTTGACCAACTGGTGAGGTACTTCAGAACATTCATAAAATTAAAGAAATGGCCTCATCAAATGATATTTCATTCATCAGATCTAGGAGTTGTTCAGGCTTTTGAAGAATACCAATACGAGGGTGATCTTCTTCAAGTGTCAAAACCCAAACGACTAACACTGCTTCATTTTCGCCGAAGAGTTGGAATGAACTTAGAGCTTGGTAGCAAAATAATACCAGTTAAAAGGGGTCGTCCGTCCATCAGCAGTCCTATGCCGGAAATAATTCCGAGAAGACCTGGAGAAGTCCGACCTGGAATAGAAATAGCTCGCGATGGTGTTGTCCATTTTCCTACACATGACGATGGACTTGGAACACGCTGCAAGTTTGTAGGTTGCAAGGGAAAATCGTGTATAAAATGCATCAAGTGCAAAGTTAATTTAAGTCTTACTAAAGACAAAAATTGTTTCATGTCCTTCCCATACCAAAATAATAAAGATATCCTTACTAATATTATAAATCCGAAAAGTTTGTTGGTTTGTTGGTTTGTTACTCTATCACGCGCCAACGGAGCAACGTATTGACTTGATTTTTGGCATGGATATAGTATAAAAGGCGGAAGGAGCTTTAGGATACTTTTTATCCCGAAAAATTTCATAGTTCCTGTAGGACAGGACAAAAACCCTCGAAAGCGAAACTGTCGCCACTATCACAAAGACGCTAAGTGATTAATTCCTCTATGACGCTAAAATGGACTAACGAAACGTCACAGCCAAACGACAGGTGACATTGTCTGCAGACTTTTATAAATCACAAGTAGCGTGGCAAGTGGCAAGGCGACAAATTGTTTTTCTACCATTATATCCCCTTGAAGAGGAAATAAAGTATGGATTGAAAATGACAACTGACATTAAAATTGGATAAAATGTTATTTTCCCTCTGCATGCTACATGTTACTATGACGTTTAATACCAGGCCGTCATTTTGTCTGACATTAAAAATATTTTTAAATATTCTATCATTAGAGGTTCAACATGTTTTTTTATTCTACCTTTATGGTACAGAATCATCATACTTTAATACTATCAATCCGAAAGGTTTGTTGGTTTGTTCCTCTTTGACGCAGCAACGGAGCAAAAGATTGACCTGATTTTTGGTATGGATACCTATGGTTTAATAGACAGAAAGTGATAATAGGATACTTTTTATATCTCGAGAAAATTCGTGATTCCCATGGGATAGGACAATAACTGTTTCTCAGCAATGGAGCAACGGATCGACTTGATATTTGGGGTGGGCATAGTTTGGAAGACGGAAAGTGACATGGGATACTTTCCATCCCGAAAAAATTGTGGTTCTACGGGAACCACAATTTTTTTCGACTTAACGATAAATTTTTCTCAGCAACGGAGCAACTTGCCTTGGCATATTGCATGAATATAGTTTGAAAGACGAAAAGTGACATAGGCCACTTTTTATCGCAAAAACTTTAACAGTTCCCGTAGGATAGGATAAAAACTAAGTGAGTGGGCTGCGGTAGGAGCCGTCTAAGCGCCAGAAATAACCTGTCATGGCAAGTTTAGGACGTTCCCACATATTTCGCACTCCTTTGCGGCACTCAACAGCACTAGCCCAGACTCGGGCTCCATAACGGAGCTTGCGCTCTCGCCATAGTGACGGAGTGTTTCGGAGCACAAGACACATCGTCATCCACCACTCGGGACTAACCAGTACTGAACGTCAGACAGCATTCCAACGCCTTGGTCCCAGTGCAGTGGGTCAGTCATAGTAGCCCAGCGCCTGCCTCTTCAACTGCAGAGGGCAGTGAGAACGGCAATCGCGATACCGACACCTCTCTTCCCCTGCAGCCCCACTGCGTCTGCCAACACGTTGACGGCCTAGCGGAAGGTAGGGTAGGTGGCGGCACCCACACCACCAGTTCCATATATCCCACCGCGGCCCCTTATCCTCGGCTGTCATATCAGAGTCCAAGAAGCAGCCTTGCTTTATGAAACTAAGAAAGGTTATTCCCAGCAAGTAACTGGAGATAGAGAGACAGAAAAGAAGCCACACCCAGCGCAGCAGGAGGAGCTGGAGTTCATATGCCTGGCAGACGGAGCAGCACTAGAGCAAAATCTTAACCGAGAAATTAACATATTTACAGACGGCAGTAAAATTAAAGGGAAAGTTGGGGCGGCATTATCCATTTGGGATGATGCCGCTGAGATCAGTACCCGCAAGCTGAAATTGGCCGATTGGTGCTCTGTGTAACAGGTCGAGTTATTGGCACTTCTTGAGGCTACCGAAATCGCAAAAATCTTTTGTGACTCCAGGTCTGCACTGGAAACGGTAGTTGGCGTATCTTCCCTCCATCCCTTAGCAGTAAATTCAAAGCTAACATAAAGTTACTACACCCACAAAATAAAATAGTGAAACTTTATTGGATTAAATAGCACGCGGGGATGGAGGGAAATGAGAGAGCGGACCAGCTAGCAAAGGAAGCAGCACTGCACTCGAAGTGCAGACCTACTTAGGATAACTGCCCCGTTTCATTCGTCAAGCGAGAAATCCGAAAGGACTCTCTTGACGAGTGGAACCGGCGGTATCAGGATGGACACACAGCGGCGGTAACCAAAACATATTTTCCGGATGCATGGGCGGCATACAAGATCGTAAGAGAAATAGCACCAGTGGGAATCATAACTCAAGTGCTGACGGGGCATGGTGAGTTTTCCCAATACTTACATCGATTTAAGTTGAGGGAAAGCCCATCGTGCATCTGTGAACCCACAAAAGAGGAGACTCCACTGCACATAATCTTGGAATGCCCAGGTTATGGAAAGCAGAGATTTGATTTAGAACAAAAAATTGGAATTAATCTAACACGAAAAAACCTTAGAAACAATTTTATCGAATTTTTGCACAAATATTTGTAAAAAAGCAATACTTAATTAGGAACAAGTAGGTATAAACTTTGCTGTACCATTGTAATGTTTTTTATAACTGCAAACAGCCAAAAACATTGAAATATAGGTATACTTAGTTTTTATTCATTTGTAATTAAGACCCCTGCTGATCATGTCAGGGATATTTCGCGATATAATAAAAAAAATCCTCGGATGCAGCGTCGCAAGAGCGGCACTGCAGCCCGCCTAAGTTGCGACACTCCTCATAAGGCATGCAACCTACCGGCCATCCTCTCAGCTGCTTTAGTTAAAAGCGGCTGAAACTCGAGTGCCAGCCTCTAAGCTTCCTTGGGGGAAAAGACCCAAAGAAGAGGGAGACTTCGAGCGCCGCCTTTTCAGCTGCCTCAGACCTCCCCCACGACAAGGCGGGAATACACGGGAGGGTTGTATATACACTCCAACCGTAACTTAACCAACAAAAGCATTCCTCTAAGGTATTTTGATATTTGTCAGTTAGGTTAGGTTTCGCAGCCGACATAAACATAAGCCAAAATCAAAATACAACGCGGGCGAGGTCGCGGGTAAAAGCTAGTTGCCTATATATCAGCCTTTTCTTGAACATCTTATATAATCTTTCATTTACGGATAGTATCATATTGCCCGGATGTCCTCATTTGTGCACATAAAGAAAAACAATATTTTCTCGCTAATTAAGCATCAAGGATTTTTTTTATAATTTTTTTTACGTACAGCAAGTGCTATTTTACCATAAAAAAATTTACCACATTAATATTATTAAAAATAATAATTCAGGTTTGAAAGGGTTAAGCACGCATTACCCAAAAACACAACTTAGCATCTAATAAAAAACATAACAAGATAGCCGCTTACATCCAACGGTATTTATTACTCTTCATTAATCTCTAAAATAACAAAATTGAACGCTTCACCATTTATTCTACTTTTATGACTAACCACCACCATTAAAAACATCAAACGGAAGCATCGTAACAGCACATCTATTAGAAATAAATTTTAATAAACTATGTGAAACTTTATAAAAAATGTAAAAAAATACTGGCCGGATCGAACGCCAATATTTCAAATTAGGAACAATTCAAATCAAATCTCCGAATTCTCGTTAGAGTAGGATGGGTGTAGGGTTGATGACCCGTTGAAATGTCAGCACGTATCCATCTCTCTCGCTCGTATCATTTTCTTGTATCACTATCTCGGTCTATGATGTTGATCTTGATACGTCACATTTTTAATAAACGAACAGTGTATGACAAGGCGCACGGAAATTCGTTCCAATGATTAATATGACCGACCAGAAAGTAATATACTTTGTTTTTGAACGTTATTAGAAATATTGATAGTTTCATGTCATTGGGCTTGTCTGTGATCACCGATAAACGGTTTGAAGATAGAAAGTATGACAGTACAAAATTGAATGCACGGTGCGCGTAGGTTGATGCCGCAAAAACATGTAAGAGTTCACCATCTGTGAATTAATCTTTGTGTTCATTATTTTGTGCATATTCTTTTGTTTGCTTTTTGTTCTCTTTTTTGTAGTCTAATTTGTATGTGGCCAGTCGTCGAGTTTTATTTGAAGTTTTATATCAGAATTTGCATGTTTGAATTGAATAAGATTTTGGAATCTAATAAGATTTCTGTCATAATGTTAAAAACAAGTATCACTACATAGTATAAAATAAAGTCGCTTCCCTGTCTGTCTGTCCCTATGTATGCATAATGTATAATATACAGACTGGCAAAGCCGGAGCTGTACAATAATAAGACTTCTTTTCAAGTTCGTTGTAGTTTTTTTATGACACTACGAGTACTCAACCAATGCATAGTGAGAAACCTAAGTAAGTATAGATATTATTAAAGCTTTTACTTCCTGGGGTTCAACTTGGAGTCATGCTTAATAAACTTAGTTTTTGATTACAATTGCAATAAGTGCCTAGTTTATTCAAACTGCTAGACCTGAAATCAACACCTTCTTTCTTACAGTTTGTTAAAATATGTCTTACTGAAACTAAAGAGAGATTTCGTTATTAAAAACTTCTTCTTTTGATTAGGACCGTGTAGTAGGTAGGTGTTTTTGCATTACTGTAATTGGAAATAAGAGATCAAAAATTTAATAAAAAAGTCAATCTACGAATATAGATTCGACGACTCGAAACTTACTTACTCACCTAAGTAATATTTATATCTTCATTAGATCTAACATAATTGACTTATATGTAATTAATACCAAAATCGATCTATTAGATAACGTAATAATGCTGTCGCCCGCGGCCCCGCTCTCGAATCTAAATTCAAACGTACTGTATGTGTGTTGGTAATTGTGTATGTATGTACAGGTACACGTACATACACAAAACAAAATGAAAAACGACCTCTCGGATCCGACAAAAAGCTTAAGATTGTATAAGCGAGTGTTTCATTAGATACATCTCAAATAAAAAGTTCATATTTGACGTTTAACAAATTGTTCCTTTTTCAAATCGACCAATGAGACTATTGTATTCACTCACTCCTAATGGCGTGTTCTATTTTCAAATCTCATTCTCTTTTCAAATCTCGGCCCGCTTTCAGATTCGTTTGAATTTGGAATGCGTCGGTTGGTACTGTTTTTCCCACACGACTTTTTTCTTTTTCTAAATGAGTTTGATTAATAGGATGTTGTGTTGCCAGTGTTGGATGCAATTGTTCCTTTACTCTACATAGAGCTCACATAGTTTCCGATTCGTAGTCGATTTCTATTGACCTCAAATCTTCAATTACTTATAGTATTTTTACAATTACTATGAACAGTTGTACCAATATTTTTTGTATCACTTGCAAAAGCTTTTAAGGATTTTCACACACCAAAAAAACTCTCCTCAAAAAACTTTTCTAAATACTACTACCCTCAGAAACAAAAAAATCTTCAATGACTCTATTATACTCTATCTTAAACTAGATAAAATCATTTTACTATTAAAATATTTAAACCGAACATTACTGACTCAGACAGAAGTCAGAGCCTTTATTAAGTTTTGACTATTAGCGCGAGGACCCGTGTCGCAAAGCACTGAAACAAACCCAATTGAAAAAACCTTATTTTATTATAATTATAAATTACTATTAAAAAAAAACCTATTAATACTCCTTTGGATACATAAAGTAACTACTCCACTCTAAATAAAAGGTATTAAATTTTTTAATCTCAAATATGCATCATCTAAATCCCCAAAATAGCCAAATGTCGTGAAGCGAGAGATATTGCCGAATGCATACATCAAAGGGGTTTTTACTAAAAAAAAGATTTTAAATTGAAGGGCGCGTCCCTATCGCCAATGTCCCCAAATGTTCGGATAGTACGCAAAAATGGCGTCCAAGATTATAATAACTATTTTAAACTCCCCTCCGGGCTTTATTTTAGTTTTTGGGGTTCCGGTTGTACGGAGAAATGGAAAACGGATTGTTTTTTTTAGATTTGTCATGGCTTCCACTATAGATCTCTAATGAGACCAGTTGGAACATTGATTTGATCAAAATAGCGGATTAAATCAATGAGTTGGAAGTTGCTCGTATTCAGCGCAATCCGGCGGTCTTGATCAGGTCATCCATCACTAACATTATATTTTTACACAACTTTCAAATGGGGGAGTGCAGTAACTGCAAAGACATATTCTTTTTTTTATTTCGTATAGGTTACAGATATACGGTCTAGGATGTAACACGCTTACTAAGAAGATACCTATTTTATAAAGGATAAGGATTTATAACAGGATTTAAAGACATCTACATTGTACTTTAGCGGGAAGACAGACTCAGGCAAAGCGTTCCACATTCTGACAGTTCGTATGAGGAATATGGACTCGAAACGCTTGGTTCTAATGCGCGGGATGTCCACCATAAAAGGGTGGCGCTTTGGTCGCGTCTGTCTAGCCGTACGATAGAAGAAAGGGGCAGGTGGGACCAGATTGTGCAACTCCTGGGCGCACTTTCTGCGTTTTACAGAATAATTGCAGTACAATATCAGTGTATACCTACTGCAGTTACTTTTTCAAACTAATCAAATAATAAACACTTTTCATATACGAGTACACATGCATACGTCCAACCCCGAGGCATACTTCTTGATTTAATTTTTATCATTAATGCCTAACCCTTGTTATAAATTAAGTAAACATACAAAAATAATACTTTTTATTAAGTAAAACACAGGTGTCACTCACGTTTGATTTTAGTATGATACTACTATAGTTTCACACCTGTGTTTTACTTAATTAAAATGTACGAAAACCACAATTAAGCCACGTAACCACGTACCACGTAAGTTTCCATAGTGAAATAATGCATAATAATAAATTTTTTTTTGTTGATTAGGAACGTAAAAAGTGTACGGCAAAATATAATCAAGTACCTACCTATAATACAAACATATTAGTCTGACAATTTGTTTCCACCTTTTGATATCTATTTTAATAACATTTAGTGAATATGACGTTGACTCCTTAAAATGACGTTGCTGAAGTCTGCAACTATACGGAACCCGTACAACATTGTTAACAACTCGCGCTTATCCTAAATTTTATTTTTTATTATTTTTGGAAGGGTTGTAAGTGGACGCGGGGATGAAAATTTGACACTAACACTGTTTCAAAAATGGGGTGAATTTTGCATGTTTTTCGTCCCATAGTAGTTTTGAGATCAACGTCCGAATTTGGGGCGGGGATCGATTTTTTGAAACTTTTTGTTGAGTATTTTGTAGGTTTTCTTATTTTTGTTTTATTTTCGTAACACTTACTGTAATATTAATGGTGTGATACAATGTATAAAATAATGGAAATAAAAATAAAATTCGTTGGTAATTAATATGGGAAATATCAACTTAAGCAAGTACCTACTTTTAATCCTACTCCATCCAAAGATTGTCTAGCAGAGAACACTGTTAGCGATAAGGCCGCCTCTTATTGCACGCTATAGTTTTAATTTTTGTTCGTGTATTTTGTATGTATAATGTCATTTGTCTTAAAATAAACCACTACATTGAAGTTTATTCTACAACAAAACAAATGGGTCATCAATCTTTAATCGGCATGCATCTAATGCGTCAAACACTTTAAAAACTTTACAGAAATGAAATGTCATTTGCATCTTACAAAGCTTAAATTTCAAATTCCGAACACTTAGCCCGCCACAATCGACGAATTCGACAATTGACTTCCCCGAGTTCCCCGATTGTTAACCCTACAACGTAATACCTATTCTGTGAAATCGAGGCCGAACCGAGATTCGGTCAATTTGAGACCAAATCCGTACCAATTGAGGAACGGTTTTATCAATAAAAATAAAAATCCTCGAGGATGTTACCAATTTGAAGATAGAATAGAACGAACGTAGAGAAGTTTGAACTTTAGCTATCGGCTTTAGGGCCTAGTTTGGTTCGTCAGTGTGAGTATTTGTATAGTTATGATAGATTGTGAAATCAATTAAATTAGTGCTCCGTAGCATGGGGTCCCTTTTATTGGAGGAGTGTACTGTGTTATGTTAGAAGCCGTGGTGGTCTAGTGGTAGTGACACCCGCCTTACAATCGTGAGGTCGTGGGTTCAAATCCCGGTCCCGTACCAATGAGTTCTTTGGAATTTATGTACGGAATTTAACACCATTGGCTTTTCGGTGAAGGAAAACATCGTGAGGCAACCTGCATACGACCGTAGAAGAAATCCGATGGCGTATGTGAATCCACCAACTAGCACTGGGCCAGCGTGGTGGATATGGCCCAATCACCCTTCGTGGGTAGGCCTACGTCCTGCAGTGGACTATTATAAAGGCTGATACAGTACAGTACAATGATTACTGTTATGATTCAAAGATTGATTTTGCATCGATTTTGCTTGTACTTTGTTGTGGCACTTTTTAAAAGCTAGAAAAAATAAAATATTGAAAGTAACGGCTTTTTTCTTATAAAGTCCTAACTTATATGATTTATATGTAAAAATCCTATCCATCCTTCAGCCATAGGACGTCCATTTGTATATGCTCTTAAGGAGCCCCCAAAAAGACCCATTAGAAACGGCTTAAATTCAGCGGAATCGTATGATCTTGATGACGTCATTTGTCCACCTCATGGGTGGAGGTCCTACGCTGCTCTTACCAGTAGGTACGCGATAGAGTCCCAGTGTTATAAAGCAACTAGTTTTTAAAACCATCGTAAAATTGGGATGGTGGAATAAAATTCATTATATTTTTCTAAGAAATAAACACTAAGAGGCTACATTATTGATTTTACATCTACATTTATATTCACAACCCGTAAGCTATTAAGAAAGGTGGCTATTCTGACGCAACGACCCTAAATCGAGTGGCGATTCAGCAGTTTAGAACGACCAAAAACACTTTTTATACTCATAATAGCACCAAAAATGGCGTAGAAAGTGAGCAATAATAATTTACGTGGCACAATCGAATATTTCCACAGGAACGTGAGCGGGAACCGAACCTGGGACCTGCATACTGATTGCTATTCAGGCTTTTCAATAAGTATTTTCTAAGAAACAGTTGTTTAAACGTTGGGGAATTTTGATTGCAGTTTTTGTGAAGATGTGTGCTGTCGTAGCCATATTTAAAAAAATGGCGGCATGAAGACCGCCTTTGTCTTTTAAGTATTTTTAGTGATGGAAAACAAAAACATTGCTGACGATGAAGCAAAGACTGAGAAGATAAGTCCCAATTACCCACGTATCGCCAAATACGTATAGTAGGGGATTCAAATTTAAAACATTTAAGCAAAACTATTTTAAACTTTATACCAAAAACGTAGTTGTTCCGAAATTAAAAATATCAGGATCTACGAGCTCGTAACAGAAAGCTTGTGGTTATATTAGTCATATTAATACCATTCACAGAACAAAAAAAAATCTGAAAACTTATTCAACACGTATCGCCAATAACTATCAAATTCGAAATTTTAGGAAAATTACGTATCGAAACAAAGCGCTATGAAAATTCCAAATTAGAATATTTTAGGAGCAAAACACGTAGCCAAGTAGCTGTTCCAAAATCAACGTACCTGCTACATATACTTGGATGTCGAAAAATTTCCATAACCCCATTGGCTATATACCTTCACGAAACTGAAAGAACAATCGGAACACGTCAACATGTATCGCCAATAACACTAGAGAATTCGATATTTTAGGAAAATGCCTTACTGAAACGAAGCTGTACTAAAATTCTAAATTTAAGCCTTCATATCTCCAAGGATGTGTTTTAAAATCAAAACACTATAATCGGCGTCGAAAGCGCGGTCCTATTCTATAACCTCATTGGCCCTATACCTTCACAGAACCAAAAGAACAATCGGAAAACGCCAACACGTATCGCCGATAACGCAACGGATTCGAAATTTTAAATAGTTCCATATTCAAACGAATATGGCACTCGTATTGTTTCCCGTTTTCGCTCATACTTAGTCCTTAATATGCGGGCTACGCACGTTATTGAGGTTTCACAATGGTTTGAAGCAATATGGCGGCGGAATGAGTGTCTATGGTGTAGTTTCTTTTTTTATTGACTAATAAAATATGGTCATACGCGTGCCGCGGTGTGCTGATTAATTTAATGGTGACAGGTGGTTTAGGTATTGTGATTTTGATTTGACGTGATTATTCGGTAGCTAGTCATTTGTTGGTCTTATCATTTTCGTGATTCGCTTAGTTTAATTTATTTATGACATTACCGGGATAGTTTGATAGGACATAAAATCGCACGGATTACACTGGATGAATACCTCGCGTTTAGAAGAATATTGTTAAGGATAACTCTGTCTTTATGTTCATCATCATTATAAGTACCATCTGCAGGACATCTTTTGGTCAATATCTCTTTTATAGGTTTCCAATAAGACCTACTAGAATCTCTATGCATTCAGTGTTTTTCTGCATTTTTAGTCAGATTGTCTATGATAATGAATACCTACTTTTATGTCATCTAAAGTTTGTAGTCAAATTGCGAAATTACGTGAAGACAAGGGTTGATAACTTTTTTTTGTCGGGGCCGAAGCGTGCCCGTAGCCCCGACACATAGCGCAGTGGCGGAAACACTCCAGGTTTTTAGTGGGTATGCCACCGACTAGTGGTGGAGACTCCCACATAGCATGGTGGTATACATAAAGGATTTTCCTGGGCAAAAAAAAAAAAAAAACAAAAAAAGGGGTTGATAACTTTTAGCAAAAGTAACTGAATAACATGACCTTGTTCCAGAACCGAATTGAATGCAAGTAGCTTAAAATCAACGCTACTGTAAATCTAAGTATTAGGGAGGCCGATGTCCGTCAGTGGATATCCTGTGACTTAAATGATGATGATGATCAAATCGGAACGCACGTACAACATCCGTTTTCCAATCCTCAGTTGTCGCCGATACGACAACAGATTAACCAGCAGTTAGTATGTAAATTACACAGTTTATATATCAGTTTCTACATAACGGGTACTAGCTATAATAGTCAAAAGTAGTCTTTACCAGTCGTTAAGGAAAATCGTGTGCTTTGAATGTTAATTTGGGAATAGGATTTATGGAAAATGACGAATTATTCAAATGATTTTGCCACTATTTTTTGACGTACCTATGTAGTTAGAACGGAAATGTCAAAAATTTTTATTCTTCTGTTCCGAAGTCCAAAAAAAACAGGCAATGATTCCTTGCAACTAGCCTTTGAATGTGGTAGAAAGACAAATCTCGTACCTACCTAACTGTCCACGATTAAAGACTTTTTGTTAATTTTAAAGATGACCCTGTTCAACTGCTGAAGACGGGGTTATTTTCACTACGAGAAAGATTTAGCTATAAGATCTTCATCCTGAAAACTTCAAATTTCTTTTTGTGATAAGCGAATGAGAAACAGTCTAAAGCTATCATTACTACAACATTCACTTGACATTGGCAAACAATCAAAATTTACGACGTCAAAATCTCCTCCAAAAAAGTAAGAGACAACCATAACAAAATTCAGCGAATCAACGCTCAGAAAATTACGGTTAAACTTAAAACGCAGCAAGTAATACGATACGCAATAAAACAAAAAAAAAACACTAAAAATTCCAGCGTTTATGTTAAAGGCAAAATGCGAAAAAGTGCTCTCTTACAAAGTTTCTCTGCGGTTCAATCATTTTCGCGACTCTCGTTTTTTACAACCTAATATGGTAAATGTTGAGGTTTTTCTTCGAACCCTACAAAGTAGTACGTGTAAGGTACCTCGACATTTCTGTTGGTGTTAGTTTATCATTTTACTTAGTCAGCCAAATGAATCTTTCAAAATTAGAACGAGTGCTTTAAATTCGAAGTTCGATTGAAATTCAAAATAGTTCAATTAAAATGATAGCTAAATAAAACCATAGATATTGCTGAAATGATTTGTCTCAAGTCAATCGAACGAATCTTTAAAAAATACAGCGAATGTATATGAAATTCGAAAATGTTAATTACATTGAATGTAATGAATAGATTACATTCATTCTAATTAACATTTTCGAATTGTAAGCAAAATGTAGTTTTGAAAAGAGATTTTTTATCATAATTACAATTAATTTGGTTACTAAATGTTATACACATTCCAAAGTGATAATTTTTAAATTTATTTTGACAGTAAAATTGAAACTCTACGGCGTAACCTTTTTACGATATTGCCACTAAAAAATTGAGGTGCCTTTAGGCCCAATTATGAAAGCGCCATCGTAAAAAAATATAATAGCTAATTAGCATATTTCTGTTTATTTTTCACTTTAGGCATTCGATAGAGAGAACAATTTTTACGTTGCTATTAAATTTACAATGGCGCCTTCATAATTGGGCCTTATCTGTATGTACCTTTCCGTTTACGTCCGTTTACAACGACACAGAACAAACAATTACTTTGTGTTATTACAAAAATCAAGCTATTTTTATATTATTGTTAGATTACATTAATCTCTACACTAATTATGAAAAATGAATTTTTGAACTTATGCACATTTTAACACGCCAAATCGATATTGTCGTTTAAAACTCCACATAGTAACTAAGTGCTACAACATATCGGCGTCTCATCGAACCAACTTTCTACCGAAATATTTTTGGCTCGCATAAATAATGTTAATGCCTTATAAAAGGCGTTTTCGGTGTATTTATACCCAAATGCGTCCTTTGTGAAACCACGAAGTCTGAAGTTGTTCATAAATAATTCATTTCTTACTGTTACACATTGTTGCGAATGGATTCTGTGAATTTTTTGAGATGAATTTTCGGTACTTTTTTTTTATTAACTGGCAATTCTGAAAAGTTTCAGGTCGTTTGCGTGTACCTACATCATGAAACGACATTATAGTTTAAATTTCTTATCCTACTGTTTTCCATATCAGGTGGGTAATTTAGAAACGAATGTCGGTACGGTTGTCTCACTCCAATATCAGTAGATACTCGTACTATGCTAATAAGTTATTTGAGAGTTGAAATTCGAAATTCGAATACTCATTCCCTTCCTACATGGAAATCATTACGTGCTTAATAAACACCGCTGACCAATCACAGCCGATTCCATTTTCAAATTAAACTCTAGAACACATTGTTGATGCCACAATCGACGTTCTAATCTCAAACGCAATTATTAACGACAATTATGTTGAAGAAACTGAGAACAGAAAAAAATTAAATACAACGTTTTGTGAATGCAGATGAACGAACAAAGGAGTAACTAAACGCAAGTCACTTCATACGAATTACCGCCTCTTTGTTTCAACTGACAAAAACATCGTATTTTACTATCAATACCTTCTCGATAACGAGTAATTACTAATAATTATAATTAATACTTACATATTCAGATGTAATCGTCAGCCTATATAGCGGTATAATTAAAGTTTTAAACCTCTCAAAAAATCTTTGAGGAATTCCGAATTCAAAAATTAAAGGCTTTTATAACGTCCGTAAAACCTTATAAAGTTAAAAACCTTTTTGTGGCAATCGATCATTACGTCGGGATGGAACTGGCTTGTATCTGCATGTTTTTAAAAAAGTCCAATTCTTAATTTGAATGATGTTGGATTTTTAAAAGGGTCTAATTTGAATGTCATAATTTGAAAAGCAATTGTACTTTTGTTTTTAGAACACATTAACTTGGTAATTTAAATGACATTCTAAAATATTGCTCTCTATAAAATGACCCCTCGTTTGGAAGATCATATCTATATTTTTAGCGTCCCATCCATACAGTCTCAAACAATACAATGAGATTATGAAGGGGTAAATCCATGGTCATTTATTTTTATTCCAAATTTGAATAATGTAGTTAAAACGTTCGGTTTAAAACTTGAATTTTTGCTGTCCAGTAATTTAAATTCTATGTTCGAAAATATAGGTATGTACGAGTATACTATAGCATCGCCGCTTTTGGATTGTTCCATTATTCTAAAACAAAAAATAAGCTGAATTCTAAAGTATTCCTGAACCGCTGTAAAAATCTTTTTTCTGGAGTTGAATAAAACCTTTTTTCACGTTAATACTTTTTGATGCCTAGTAGGTCCAGAATCAGTTAGGAACATCTAAAGTGGAAAATCTTTACGTGCTTTACTGCGAGCGTAGGCGTAACGTAATGATGGGAAAATCTTGGAAATAAATTATTGAAATTCGAATTTAGCCTTCATACCCACATTAGCTTCCGAATACGTGTCGAAGTTTATCGAAAACAGAGTAATTAGAGGTATAACGCGGTCGATCGAGAGAAAGAGATCCGTTCATTTGCTGCACCCGACCAACGACATTAATAAAACCTAAATAATGTCGTTGACTCCGACTTAGAAAAAGACGCGGTATGTCACATCTTGGTTACAGATATGAAATTTTTATTTAAAAAAAAATTCATATTTCAGTGGTTTTTTTTGGTAATTGTGATAGTTTTTAATAACCAATTCCATACCTGTTTAAGACCCCTGGTCTCACGGTTTTTTAAATGATTAATTGTTATGAGATTCGAATTGTTTATTTTTCGAAAAAAAATATTCCATCCCTACTGATTACGTAGGTACGTTCTGTTTTATCCACATTGCTATAATTTTACATGTGTGCGTAAGATGAGATAATGAAAGGGGTTCGTCCACCATCATCAATTATATTTGTGAATGCGCTTAGCTTTCCATTTTTAAAATAAACTTTAGAGGGAGAGGGATTAGTGAAATTGCATATGGGATGTGAGGGGACAGAGATTTTAATAGGAATAAACTTTTTATGGCATCTTACTACGTATTTCTACTTTTTGGGTTTTTTTAGTTTAAAAACGTATTATTTTTATGCTAGATTCTTTCATTTATATCACAAATTACACTAAAGACGGTGCTAGCACTGCTAGCATATTTATATTTTTTAATAGGTAAAACCTTAAAAGTAAAATTTCAAAAGATCTACTTCTACGATTGTCGTTGTAATAAACAAGTTTTGTTTTATCCATCCATTAGTCATAGGACGTCCACTGTTGGACATAGGCCTCCCCTATGGATCTCCAATAAGACCGGTTAGAAGCTTGCATCCATTGCAACAAAAATGTTATTTCAGTTTAATTCTGTTCGTTGAATGATCTACCTATCAAAACTCACACAAGTTTTAATCTTCATTTGAAATTTAAACAACTCTTTTTTTAGACCATTTAGATATTTTGATAAAATCAACGATGAACTATTTAGATTTTATTACTAATCAATCATTAGAATATCAAATGTTCACTATTATGTTTTGTTACTAAAAAAACTCACTAGTTCTAGGAAGTCGTGTCCATTTCAAGCATTCGTCATCGCATTCGACTTTTGCGCACCAATTTCAAAACACGATCTCACCCATACCTGGAAACAAAATAAAAATTGTTATAGTCACTCATTTTATTGTTAGAAATAATACAAACAAAATGTAGAGAATAGATCGAATCAAATAGGTATCTTGGCGGCTGTGAGGTTAGCTACAAGCTGCAGATAACCCAATCCTTTGCGCAGCTGTTCAGTGAGCTTCATTCAGGATTGGAGTATCTGCAGCTAGCTATTAGTAGCTAACATCACATCCACCGAGATATACGATTCGGTTTATAAAAAATCGAATAATATTATTTTCATGGTCATCCACCAACCCCTGCTGAGTCAGCGAGCTGGTTACGACCCAAATACCTCGATCTATGTTAAGCAGTGGTATACTTAAAGTCTGGTACAGTACAATAGCATAGTAGCATTTTCATGCTAATTGACTTTTATGGGTATGTTCCAATATGCAATTGAAAACTTTAAAGTGACAGCTATTAGTGATGTACCACACCAATATTAAATAACATAGGTACCTATAATACTGCATATTAGTTACGAAACTTATCAATGAAATAATTTAAACTCTGAATTTCCGTAAACTTAAAAAAAATACAAAACGAAACAACAAATGAAATGTGAGTATAGAAACATTTACCGCTTCAATTAAATTAATTAAACCGCGCCTGCCCGTAATTAAGCTCCAAATTCAAATTTCGAATAAGTACGATCGAACGTTCCAATTTCAAATCAGATGGTATCCGAATTGGCTGACTACAAAAGAACTGAGAGCATGACGGTTCAAATATTTTCGAAAATGGAATATTAAGTGAAGCCATTATACGATCGATGGAACGTGTTATTAAAATCCGTATGACTTAATGCTAGATGCGGTTAGAATGTTAGTCATCGGTGCTTTGTATTAGTTAGGCATGCTATATTTTGAACTATCTATTGCATTACGGGACTTATTGCTAGTCAAATCAAATTTTTAATTCTAGAAAAAATCGAACCTACGTTAAATACCCAAAACGAAGTAGGTAATTGATTTTGAACAATCGATATGGACATGACACACACACAACTGATGTTGAACTCTGTTTCGTTTGGAAAAAAAAAACACTTTTGTCGTTGATGATGATATGTTATTATCGGACATTTTAGACTAGAATTTAAAAAATGCGGCCGTGTAACTGGAGCATAACTACTTTTCAATAACTTGACTCGCAGGTATCGCCATAATCTTATCAGGAGTAAGACGTCTATTGTTGGACATAATTATACCTCTCCCACTTCAACAGATCAGGGAAACATGGTAGACCCATCTTGTTGGTGGACGTCCTACGCTATACTTTCCGGTACGTGTTTAAATGTTCCAATCATAATATATACTCTAGTAGTTATCATAGTAGAGTGATTAAGCACCCCATCGACCGTCGATTCAACTACGAGTATGTGACCTGCCGATTGCTACTTCTACTTACAAATATGTTGGGTAGTCAGTCTCGTAAGTGTAACTCTACAATAATAGGTTGTATGTGATTATAAGTGATCGTTTACATTGAAGTCGTCGACTCGGCGTGCGCGATGCGTCAAATGACCCCTTAATACGACTTATTGGTCATTCATTGAGCATTCCCAGTCACGGCTTATTGCTACTGAAATTTATCGATTTAGCCCTTTTTACCCGGCTACCGATGAAAGAAGTTAATGGTTTGCTTTATGTACATTTGGTAGTGTTTATGTGACTTTCTACAATTTTAAATTTCTTCTTGACCAAGTGTTACCAGTAAGATTTGGCGTAATGAAACACACAAGCGCAGTACAAAGACTGGTTTGTTAGGTAAATCGTAAAGTAGGGTAGATGAATATCATACGTTTACCCACAATATTTAACAGTTAGCTAGCTGAAATTTAGAACCTTTAAGATCCGTCTAATATTCGATATTAGTCATAGATATGTGTATCACTGTTTGATCATTTGTTCTTATCATAATATGTAAAGTGTATACTTAAAAGAGAGCTTCTTATGTATTACATATTATGAAAAACAATTAAGGTATCTCTAGCTAAAATTAAATTATCATTTAGTTACAACAACTTTAGACGCTAGTTTAACGACGATAGCCACATAAATTAACCAGTTGCATCAGCTCCTTAACGTAACCATAACCTTTAATAATATCAGATTATAGTAAACCTTTCCATTCGGAGCGGCAATCGATAACCCCGTATCTATGATGCAGGCGCATTAATATGTCATTGAGAACGCCCATAGAAAACACACCCACGTGCGTTCAAAAACAGAACGCAAAACATCATTATAAACCCCATATTTCGTTTAAAAACCACTCCACATATCTCCACCATTAATCACAACACTAACCTTCAAGAAACATCCGAATAAACGAATAAAATCTCCAATCGAAATAAAGCACTTAAACGCGAAACGTCATTATCGCACAACATAAATAAAAACATCTGAAATCGAACGCAAAAATTGAATATCGAAGTCGATTTAAAACAGAATACGAATTTCAAAAAATACGAGCGCGGCCGAGCGGCATTAATTAAAAATTCTCGGTAGAATATTCAAAAATAGAATTCGCATTCGAACGCTCCTTGTACGGATGCAGAGTTTGAATTTGGAAGGAACAAAAGAAGGAGAGAGCGGGAGCAACCCTTTTAGCGCTGATAATCTGTTCTTTGGCCGTGTTGCGTTTTCTTTTTTATTCGTTGTCACTTTTTTGTCCGAACCAAGATTGTACACAACATTCTTTACTTCGAAACGAAGCTTTTCAAACTCGAATCGAGATTTATTTCTTTTTTATTCCTTTAATAACGAGTCCTCCGATTTAATTGACGAATGGTCACGAGCGAAATGTTCAAACGGCTTTAGAGGTCAATAATTACTTGACATTTCATTTTGTAACATGCATGCAGTTAATAAACACTACCGGTTATTTAACTTTTACTGTTACGAAATCTAGGCACCCGCATTAGAATGTACTTACAAATTAGAATGAACTGCGATAAATAAGTTTGTAAATTATTTAGGCTTTAATTTTGTTACAAACATAGCTATTAGATCAGTGGGTATGATTAAATATGAGCTAATGGATGTGTTCAAAGAAAAGTAGAATTACGAATTTAAACACTCATTTTATAAGATCATAGCATTTTTCAAGGAAGAACGTTTTAATTTGAAAATCCTAAATTATTTTCAAAGAAAAATGAAAACCCTTTCATACGCGAACCCTACCTCATTCATAAAAGCATACTACGCCAACCTATAGTATAAACCAATGCAAAGACTTGTAAAGACGCATTTACTATAGAAAATCTGTACTTATACAATAGGTACATAAAATGGTGTTGAGCGAATGAAATTCGTTAACTATACATATAACCATAGCATATCTACGATTTATTTACCCCAACACTTTAGTAAAAAACAATAGTAGCTAAACCAAATAAAAATCCAGTTCCATCTTCAAATTGGTTTGAAATATAAAAATTTAAAAATAGAACGCAATCCTTCCGCCCTCGGTCGGGCGGTTAGTGCTTTACATGAAATATTATTTTATGGAATCAACATCTGCGGCCGCGGCTATGTGTGTGTGAGCATTATTCCCACTGAGGGGTTTATGCATACATGAGAAATAACTCGGATACTTGAAAGTGATGTTCAAGTGGTTGAAAGCATTTCCAGAGCTTTTTTTGGATTATCAAAATTAGTTTCAGTTTTAAATGTATTTTCGTTGCTGAGGTCGATTAGTTTATCTTCAAAGACCGCAGAGCAATGTGTTTACAATATTACTACTTTACTATCCACATGATGTGTGTCTGTTTGTTACGAGATAGACATTTTATGTTAAATCAATATACACATTTTAGTCTAATAACATTATGTATTTTTAGTACCATGTATAAAGTTTTATTACAAGGAGTTATCAATACTAAAAAATGAATACATAGTAGGTAGTATGCTTAGCTAAGTGGGACACTTTGAGACCATTTGATACACATCAGAAAATAAAATTACAAAAATAAAATTTTAAATAATACAAAATAACCCTTTTTATAAAATTGCTCTCTCCTGCATGACAAGATTCGTTTTTACAATCCGTCCGAATCGTCAAATCACTCGTCGCGGGTTCATTTTTTAAAATTGGAACTAAAAGTGAAACCCTTCCATTTTTAAATTGCTTTCGTCATGGCGCTCCCTTTGCCACTATTATACAATACGGCAACAAAACAAGGAGTTTTTGAACGAAACTTAGATAAAAAGGTTTTGATTTTGTGATTAGTTAAAGTCTGAATTTGGAACGTGATTTTTCATTGTTCTTTTATTTTAACATTTTACATTAGGTACGTATGTAGCATTATTGTTCGCAATGTATTATACAATACTTACATGTAAACTTCTTGTTACAGATGGATAAAAACAGATCTTAAGATTCGATTATAAACGCAATCATTTTTAAATTTGTACTGAACTTTTTTTTTTATTTCGATAATTATTTTTAGATGCAGCAGTATCAAAAATAGTAAAATACGTTGTACAGTTAAACAAATTGTTTGAAAATAAAATAAGCAGCTAATTACTCTTCTTTCTGTGATCAGTCCATATTTTAAAAGTCTTAAAAGTTATTTTGACAGAAACTTTACCAATCTATTTACTACGTCCTCACAATTTTCACCCAGCTGTGTTAGTTCAAGGATTACTTTTCTATACCCTCCATTTTATTTTTAACCATTTTAATTTTAACTCTTTTGACTATTTTAATATTTCTGGAACATTTTGGGGTGAGGGTTTTATGTGGGCGTTTTTTTATTATTTAAAAATCCCTTTTATTAGAAAAGGGTTTAGCTTATTTTTAGTTGTTATAAGTTTGGATGCGGGCGATGTGTGCACGAATTAATATTTTGAATTGAATTGATTTGGGAAGGATTTTGAAAGGGTTCAGAAGTTTTTAAATTGTTCTGGATTGTTGTGGTTTCATTAATAAAAAATTGTTAACATTGTAGGTCTCGGTTGTTTTAACCGTTTAGCAATGTCAGAGGCCTTCAGGCGGCCCAAAAACTGTGACATCAGGGCTAGCCACCCAGTCTATTCGTACTTACTTAACGACATAAATGAGGTATTTGTTTTAAAATACTTAGTAAATTATTCAGATAATTATAATATTACAATGAAACCGGGAGCATTTCTAAAAATTTATACTCCTGGTGAAGAAAAAATAACATTAGTTTAGTTTCGACTCAAAATTACCATTTTAAAAATTACTGTCGTAGAAATGCACATGTATATTATTGTATATGCAATAAATATATTTTCAAATTTTATAATTACTTTTTTCTACCAAAAGACTTCAACGCGCTTGTTATATCAGAGTTAAAAAGGCGGTTACTTTATCTAATTGTTTTATCAAAATGTCATTGTCAGGATGGAAATCTAACTTGAAATCAATGCAGCAACCCTGATTCCAACATAATAACAAAGAAACTCATCAAACCGATCCTATAAATGTTTGTGAGTGTAGTTACCTAACTCGAGGTTTCTAAATTAGTAAAGGAAACAAGTAAGTGGTATACTTTGTTTACTCTTTTCCTTCATGGGTCCCGGGAGGGTACCTCCATGTATTTCAAAGACTTTAAGCCACGTTCGTAAGGCCCTAAACGTCTTGAGAAGAAGTGGCAAGAAACTCAGACGCTGTCAATATGATCTTTTAATGTTTTGATACAATGTACAATCAGTCACATAATTTAGATATTACACAAAGTACTTACTTAACTTTAGCAACATGGCGACGTTCACTCGGCTTGGCTTCGAATATAAAAGTACCGACACTCAGCATTGGTATACACTTCAGCTACACTCAGCATACACTTGGTAATCGTTATTAAATATTATCCTATCAACTATTCCCTAATTGTTGATAGGATCACAATCACTCTAACCACGGAATAACGCATTGATAAACAATATTACAAACATAACTAGCAATGGCGGATATGGTGCCTTGATTTGTCTATTCATAAAAATAGAAGGTAAAGATATCGTTTTAGAGCAATAAAGGAAGTACAGAGGCCATTTTAAGTAATACAGAATATTATAATAAAATCCTTAATCAAACACGCTCAAAAAAAATGTTAAAACCTTCGAGCAAATAATACACAGAGCCACAGTCCCAAAGTAAAAGTAGTAAAAAATGTTTGGACGCCGTCATACATACCGACTTAGATATTTACATTGGATACTTAATTCACAATCACCCGTTTTCTCGAAACTCGACGTTATGTCACCTAATTAGTGGTCACTTTGGCATCGCGCGGCGTTGTAGTCGGCTTGCGATCGCCTTACGTCTTACTAAAAAGCCTGCCTACTACGTAGCTTGGGCAGGGTTTTAGCTCGGACACTATTTTGCACGATTGTGTCTCTATAGATATTTGCTCGAAGGTTAAAACATACCCGTTCCCAGTTAATGAGCATACAATCAAACAAGCCCTCTTAATTGTAGCAGTCGGTGTAAACGACAAAATTCAAAACTTCTGAACTATCAAAAACAATTAAACAAGATGAGTTAACTTTTTCTCAATCCTTCAAATATCGTATAAAAACCCCAAAAGGGTCCGTTTTAAGTAAAAAAAGCGGAAAAAGCCGGGTGAATGTCCTTACAAGATCACATGTGGCCCTTTAAAGGTTGATTAGAGGATTCGATGTACATTGCTTGTTTGGATAGAAATTATTTTATGGAGTATACACTAAAATTAAGATGATAAATAATAGGCCAAGTACGAGTAGGACTCGCGCACGTAGGGTTCCGTACTGTATGGGAGCCCCCCTTAAATTTATTTTTATTTAATTATTTAATATTGAATTGTATATACAACAAACATTCTGTGAATATTTCAAGCATCTACCTGTTACCATTATTAATGTAGAGCGAAAAACGGTTAAAAATTCAGGTTTGTTGTATGCCCCAATTAAATAATAATTTTATTCTGTTTTCAGTATTTGTTGTTATAGCGACAAGAGAAATACATCAACTGTAAAAATTTCAACGTTCTAGCTATCACCGTTCATGAGATACAACCTAGAGACAGACAGACGGACAGACGGCCAGACGGACAGCGGAGTCTTAGTAATAGGGTCCCGTTTTTACCCTTTGGGTACGGAACCCTAAAAAGGCACAAAATTAAATTACACACACTTGTGTAACGTTGGAACTGACAAGTACTTAGTGAGCGCCGCAGTAGTGGCGGCATTAGGCCCAGTTATGAAGGCACCATCGTAATTATAATAGCTAATTTACATATTTCTGTTTCTTTTTCACTTTAGGCATGTGATAGAGAGAACACTTTTTACGTTGCTATGAAATTTACGATGGCACCTTCATAATCGCCTATTGTCGTTAAGTAATTTTCGTTTTTAAGAAATGAAAGTTTTTCTACTTATAAAACAGTTCGCAAATAAAAATATTATTGATTTTCCTTCGATGCGTAAGTACGAAGCAGTATGTGACTCAACGTTGCTGATCCGTACGGGAATGAAAAAGACTTGGGTTTCCTGTTTCCTAAAAGATAAATCGAGAAAAGTAAAAAAATATATTGTTTGGTAGGTAGATACAATCATAGAACGATGCAGCCATGGCCACCAAACTAGGTATGGCACCTATATTTTGGTGGTTAGCCCTCCCTTAAATGTCTATCGAATTTTTTTTTTATTTTTTATTTAAATTAATGATCCACAGACTCCAGGGTCTGTGCCCTTTGTAACAAAGTTACAATTTAAAGAATGCGACTGTACAATAGAGATGGGTTAGTTTAAATCTTAGTCTAAGTTAGTAGTTTCCGTGCATTGCGTAAATGCCGCGAGCAAACCGGCGACCCGCCGGTACACAATACAATACAAATACAATATTTTTGAAGTAAAACGATTAGTCAGATGAAAATTAGGATATTTGAATATTTACATTATGTGTTGCTGCCCGACTTGACAGGGGCAATGCCGTGCCCCCAAATCTTATGAGACTGCGTCCTTCATCTTCGAACACAACGATGCTTACCATCAGGTGAGTCAGTACCACTAACCAAAGCGGTCGATTATATTGGTACTCGTACACTGAAAGAGTTCCGCCAAAAATCCGCATTTTGGTTTTATTTTTTTATTTTTAAGTCATGCCTATCTAAGGACACTTGAATTTTTGAGACAAATCTAACGATCAATACCCTAATAGGCTAAAAAAATTAGTCCATCAGAAAGATTTTCAAAAAATTTAAGACTGGTATTTGTTCTTTTGTCAGTGAAACAAAAAATTACGAAGATATAGCCCGTTAAAGTTCCACGTGACGTCACGAGTACACTACAAATGTACAGACTACGTTGCACTAGTGACGTCATGAGCCTCCACTCCCAAACTTTGACTAGGTATATCTTTGTCATTTGATGTTTGATTGACATAAGAAAAAATATGTGTCCAATAGTTCTTGATAATCTACCTAACGGACTAATTATAACTACCCAGTCATCTTGCCTAGTGCCGAAGTCTATTCAAAACATCTATCTATCACAAAAAAAAACAACATACACAAAACAATACCCCTCTTTGGTAAAGAAGGGAAATAGTTTTTTAAGCGAGCAATGTAAGTATACCAATCACTGCGTTTGGTCGTATTACGTCACAGGAAGCACACTCGAAGAGATGATGTATTACGATACTTTGTATTAGAAACGAGTTATGGAATGTACAGATGTTCGATACTTTATACCAATAAATACTTAATTGATTTATTTTGGAGGAATCTGGAAGATTCTTCGCTTTTTGAAATTTTTGATGTGATTTGGATACAGATAAAATTTTATTGTACTGTACTGTAGGTAACAGCTTTTTAATAGTCTACCGCAGGACCTAACCTACCCAAGAAGGGTGATTGGGCCATATCCACCACGCTGGCCCAATGCGGGTTGGTGGATTCACATACGCCATAGAATTTCTTCAACGGACGTATGCAGGTTGCCTCATGATGTTTCTCTTCACCAAAAAGCCAGTGGTGCGAGATTCCGTACAAAAATTCCAAGGAATTCATTGGTACGGGACCGGGATTTGAACCCACGACCTCACGATTGTAAGGCGAGTGTTATTACCACTATAGACCAGTCTTCTTTATTTTTACGGCAAATTTTATTAAAAACCTTTATTTTTAACAAGGCATGTAGAGTGTATAAGTCAACACAACGTAAGTTTAAGTTAAATTATTGCTAATTTTCGTTCAATTCATCACTCATTCAAATTTTGTTAGATGTTACTGCCTGAATGGCTAAATGTTGTGGGTATAATCTACCCATAATATTTTTTTTCTTTTTCAAATATATTCTTGAAATTATTCGTGACAACTTTTCACTTTTTAAGACCATTACTGAAAGCTTTTCAATAAACATTAATAGCCATTAAGTAAAAAAAATCTTTTGTGCTGGCTGATATTTAATGCACTACCTACGTCGATGATATTCAAACTCAAAAAAAATCCATTGCGTTCTCTATACTGTACTAAAAATGAGACCATGTTTTGCTTTAGTAAGATATTTTACTGGGACTTTTCCAAACGATTTATATATCAAGTAAGCAAATACATTTTTTAACTATCACACCATTTTTGCTGCCCATTCACATCGAGATACTAAAAAAAAGGTTTAGACAACTAAACTCTTTGAAAATCCGTTAGAATCTATTAAGCTGACGAAAAGCTAAATTATCACCGCACCAAGCATATTATACTATTCCTTACAAATAAGTAAGTAGCCATTACCCATGCGTGTGAAAATCTACAGAACATATTACACAGTATTAAGCCATAAAGGATTATCCACACTCTACCAGTTAATAAAACTGTTGTAAACGCGCCTTTATGATCTACCAACAATAAACACTCTTAGCACTTCGTTACAAGAATTTTGCTTATTTCTACTATTCACGTGTTATAGAAAATTACACTCTAAACAAAAACCTTAGAGTTGAAAAGAGATTTTCGCTTTTCATTTTCTATTATCTTTCCTTTCAAAAGTAATTCAAACGTTGTGTTCAAGACATTAAAGTTCAAAGCTTGAAATCCAAGTTTTGGCTAGAGATGTTTTTCTTTTCTTAACTTTCGAACGTAAAACTTTTCTTTACGATTTGAAACTCTATTTTAAAGAGTTACAATCCAAAATTGATTGCACTATTTTAAGTTTGGAATAGACATGTGTGCTAACTCACAATTTTCAGTTACAGCTGTTTTCAACTCTAATCCGAAGAGTTAAAGTTTTATTTACGTTATGTGAGAGAACACGTGTCGGTAAAACGGTGTGAGAAACAAATAAATTACTTTAATTTTCGCCAAATCGTTGACTTTTGACAACAAATATAAATTATCTGAAATGAGCGTTTAAGATTCTAAAAATTGAACGTTTATAACAATAGCTTTATAAATGTAATTAACAATAATTGTTACTATTCTAGCTGCAAACAATATAAAATATTATGACTGTATGAGAGCAGTGCAGTGTCATTTATAATGCAAAAAGTATGGTTCCTGTAGCTATAGAAACTTTTAATTGGTGTTCCAAAACTAAAATTAGAAATAATACAAAACGGCTCCACCTCTATTTTACCGAATAAAACCTCCATATTTTCAAATTCGAATTCCATGCTTTAAACTTGCGATGCAAATCGTTCCACATTCAAATAGCGAAACGCAACTAACAACTTTACGGCTAATCTAATAATCTAGCTGCGTTTGGTTTCTGCTATCGAAGTAGCAGACGGTCTATTTCCGTAGATAGGTTTGCGTTTTGTTATTCCGTACGTAACACAATTCCTTTACTTATGGATTGTTGGAGCTGGTGCAGAAATAAGGCTGGATCAGCTGGATGGATGTGCTATCATCTTCGATTACATTAACATTGTATTGACATAGAGTCGATTCATGAACCAGATATGATTAGACTTACATTAGTAATTGCACCATTTTGCGCTAATAGAGAATAATTGAACAGTTGAAACAGGTATTTTGATAAAAACATTATTTTACGACATTATATTTATAATGCAAAATATCCTATCGCATAGGTTGAAGCCTTTTCAGGTTGCTGCTTATATAGACAACGGAAACATTCTGAGATATCATTGTACTAACTAACTATTGTACTAAACCAAAACAATGTGAGCAAATTTTACTGTGAGAACAACCTAAAAAATTAAAGAATCGGCCAAGTACGAGTCGGACTCGCGCACGGAGGGTTCCGTACTGTATGGGAGCCCCCCTTAAATATTTATTTTATTTTGTTTTTAGTTATAGCGTTTATTTTTTGTTATAGCGGCAACTGAAATACATCATCTGTGAAAATTTTAGCTGCCTAGCTATCGTGGTTCATGAGATACAGCCCGGTGACAGACAGACGGACGGACAGACGGACATCGAAGTCTTAGTAATAAGGTAAACGTACCAATGTACGGACGTTTTTGAACTTCGCTGAATTTGCAGTAATACTACGCTGATACTAATAGACTTACAACAACAAAGTTAATATGACCATATAGGGCATTTATCTGAGTTTTATAATAATTAAACTTTATTTAATTTATTTGAGCTGTAATGGGAATTAATACCCAAAATGTAAAAAAATGCCCAAATGTACCAAACCGCGAACAATTTGTCCTAATGCGCGGAATGTCGTCCCAATTCCTGGACGCTATACGAAATTGAACTCTATTTGATTTACATTAGAATTTAAATAGTTTTTCCACTGTATTTATTATTTGTATGAACTTTAAAATCGACCCAAATCTATTACAAATTGTCCTTATTCACGGACGCTATGCGAATTAGAACTCTATTTGGTTTACATTAGAATTTAAATTGCCTTTATATTGTATTATTACTTACTATTATTAAAGAATATTTTAGTTTAAGCCATTCAAGGTGTCTTAAATCAAAGAAACAATGGTTTACATGCAATAAATTACATTTCAAACAAAACAATAATCTCATTATGAAAAAAATGCTGAAACATTAGATAGTTAGCACAATAGCACTGGTATAGTAACCGTATTTAGTCTGTGGCAATATAAGCGGCTTAAATGATCCCCAAGGTAATGTGTTCAGTCTTCCCATGCAAAATAAAATGCGTTCTTTAATATAATTAAATCTCACAGGTCCGTATAAGGCGCCTTAGGTGACACATTTGTGTAATGATGATCTCACGGTAGTTAAATTGGATACCAGTCTCTACGGCAACCTCAGTAGAATATTTACCATTAGAACACGGCGTACCTGGATATCGTAGAAGTGGCGCAACATCTGGCGGTCGAAGAATTAATGCTTTTAGTACAAGAAAAAAACAAGAAACTAAAGTAGGATGTGACTCAAACGCCCACTGTGTTGCCTGGGAATGTCCCAATACAAATGAGAGGAGAAATGACGTACTTGACTTCATCTTCAGGCATTATTCAAATCTACTAAACCATGACTCTGAGTTTATTTTCGTAACGCATTGGGAATCAATTATCGACATCATACTGGCTACGAGCAATATCTCTAAAACAATCAATGAGTGGCGCGTGGCAACTGATGAATACTCTAATTCCGAAGCACGAACCTGAAGCATACCGAAATAGCAACTTTTAGAAATAAACTCAAAATAGCTATATAGAGGAACCTTTACAATAGCCAGCTCGAGATAGAAAAGCATGAGCTAGTCATAGAGAACGATGTATCTGACGATATATTGCTATCTTGGAACATATACGCGGATAGTGCTAAAAACAAGCTTAGGCTTAAGAGACTCCCTTACCCTGAGTAAAACAACATAAAATTTGCAAGCGGAAGCCATGGGCCTTTTGCTAGCCGCAAAAGAACTTAAACTTTTATATGAACTGAGCTTCTAACAGCTACTGGAAACAGTGAGGCCAAAGAAGTGATCATGTTCACCGTTGACAGTGCTGCTACTATCTATGAACTCAGAAGACCTATAACAAGGTCAAAATTAATCACTGCGCGTCATGCAAAATTCCAAACTCTGTCAAATAAACACAGTGGGATGGAAAAAGAGTCACAGATCATGTTCAGGCAACAAAATAGCAGACACGCAATATTCCAAAGAGAGAAGATTCGGTTGTAACTTAAAATCTAATTGTTTTATTATATTATAATCTTAATCATATAATCTTAATCCTAATTTTTTAGTTCTATAGTTGATTATTGTATCGATATAATAATCAACTTTTACAAAAGAAAATGTCTCAATCAAGATATAGATTTTAACTGTGATACTAGGACTAGCCACCCGGCCCATACGAACTTCCTTGTTTACTTTTTACTACTTATTTATGACAAATTAAATGTTTATTATTTTCATGAAACACTAAAAGTTTAGTATTTCATAGAAAATAAAAACATAATATCAAAATCTGAGAACAATAAACCTCACTTAAGATAATCTTTTAAACACAATGTAATATTGTTTAAAATATAATTATGTTGTAAATCGATCAAAAAAATTGTTTTTGTCATGCACAAAAATACAGTTTAAACAATACTAAAGCAAATTGGATACGACTATTGTTTGAACCAGTCCAAATAATTCTTAATTCCTTTGAATGAGACGCAACCGAATTATAATAATTGCTTTTTTACGGTTTTGAAAACCACGTTCTTACATGCAAGGAAAATGAGACTTATTTCAAGGCAATAAGGTCGAGATCCAACCTTTGGTTCAACGGGTTTTAAAGAACTGATGTGTGTCCCACTTCTCGGACGAAAAATGCGATTATTGTCCGTGCATTGGGACAAGTACGGGTTTTGTGAGTACCATTAGGCGGATACGCAAATATTATAAATAATTAACAAGATTATGTCTAGATTAGAGGTTATAATATTAGGTAATTTATCTAAGTATCGTAATAAAATAGCACACTTACCGTATCACATTACACAACTAAGAAATGAACTGAAGTTTATGACAGGGTAGGCACCAAATTCAGCTACTGAATTAACAGATTAACGAAAATTTTACGACACCGCACTTTTGAGATCATTTGGTTTGGACACCATTACACTACGTGTACAGTTTTTCTTGTATAATACTTTGAAATATAACCAAGAATTTGTTGTCATTCATAAGATTAAGTTAAACTTTCGTAGAAAATTACAAAAAATAAAAAACCGAGTAACGTCCGCGTTCTGGGACTCGTCCGCAATTACGTGCGTTTACCTTAGGGTCTCGTTTTTCCCTTTGGGCACGGAACCCTAAAAAAGACTAGTTTTTTTTGCAATTTGGAAGATGACTCATAGTAAAAGTTAGTCATAATAATGAGTAATGCAATGATGTTCGAGAATTTGAGTTTTATGAAGCAAAAAGCTCAGTCACCATTCAACTCTATGATATTACAAAGCAACTTATGACTTTTACGATATCCTAAAGAAATATTACTTACAATAAGCTGAGAATTGATAGCGAAATTATTCGAATGAACTTTCAATCGAATAATTCGAATTACAAATCCATCAAGACGCACAACAGTCGACGACAATAATCCGAATCCTCGATCCAGACGCATAAATAACGACAATATTTCGCACCACCAGGAATAGTTTACAATAATTAATTATCAAGTGCGCGTATTTCATTTTAATCGCGGTTTCTTGTAGGGATGTCTGATGACATGATTTGTATAAATTATCTAATTGTAGAGCAGAAATAGTTTAGCCTAGGTTATTTTTTTATTCGAATCTTTGTGTGGGCGTGTACGAAATGTATTCGAGTGTATCGAATCTAGTGTTGCAGTAGTGATTGAATAATTAATCAAACTTGATAATAAATTAATCTAACTTTCGTTTAGTGTGTAATAAAATAAATTACTAATTTGTTTTGATATACTACTGATAAAATAGAACAAAATGTGGAAGGAATTGATTGATTTACTTTTAGATGATAAATTGAAGAATATTTGAAATTAATTTAATAATAATAAATAGTGTGCTTTTTCATTTTCTAGTAATTATTGTATGGTCATATTGGACTTAACTGTTGATTCAATATTTTTGTCATTAGTTTTAAGATCTTAATGTAACACAGTTCAACAGTAAATATTCTTTGACTTTGTGTGGAAAATGTGGTTATCTGAAAAGTCGGTTTATGGACGACGATAATTTTACGTGATAACGTCATATACGTCACAACAGTCACAAACTGAACGCTTAGGCCGATCGTGCCTCTCTATCACTAGTTCCGCGCTCTCGCTTGCTCTCTCAGCTCAGGTGGATCGTAACAATGAGTCATGCTTTTTCATGCGTGTAGCCGGTGTTCATAAATATATAAGACGTCACGTCAAAAAAAAAAAAATATCTAAGGTACTTAAATAATCGAACGATATAATTAGCATAATATTCGATTATGATTTCATAGCGCATCCCTACCGTTCTCGTATTCGCACAACGCGCGAGAATGTACGTTATGTACGCACCTGTCGCGTACTCTATTATGCGTTTTGTGCAATGTTCGTTAGATGTGAATCTGACTTTCTTTTTGCTTTACTGTTTTGATTTTATTGTAATTTTGCGGCGTTTTTTCTTATTTTTATAAATTAATTATATTTTGCAATGCAATGATCACGACTGTATCAGGTAAGTATTAGGTACTTACTAATAAGTACTCAGATAACTAATATGCATTTTTTTGTTATTTTATATATTTAATTTTTGCTTGTCATCAAGCACGCCTACAAAAAAAATGTTCAATGTACTATAATGTTTTCATTCCAATTAGGTAGGTACCTTACCTAGATTAATAAAAGATTAATATTATACATACTTATATGTTAATTTTTATTTTCACATTTGTATGCAACTTTTGTACCTACCTATACCTAACTATAACTTTTGCGTTAAACCATTCAGTATGAATCTGTGTAAATATTTAAAAAAAAATGTAGGTACTCGTAAGTTATTGTTATATCACCTTATTATTACTCGAGTATTGCATTTTAAAATCTTCACATAAACTCATACTTACTTGTTAAAGAGGGCATTCTGAAAATTGTAATACAATTAAATAAAATAGCACTGTAAAGGTCCTTCCATAGTAAAATACTACGCGAAAAACATAAATTCAAGTGCATTTTTCGTAAACGCATAAAATTCGCCAGTCTATTATCAAATCCATACGACACTATCAAAAATACATCTATCTCTATCCGTCTGAATACGAGCGTCTCGCTCTGACTGCGCACGCGTCGCTATTGTGTCTGGCGGGAATCTCTTATCTACTCCGTCTCTTTTACTCTACATAGCGCTGTCCTGCTCTCCAGCATGTCAATGCATTTTATTGTAGACATTAATGGCTTGGATTACAAATGTAAATTTTCAACGCGGCGCTGCCTTGTTTTTTCTCTTTTTCACTTTTAAGATATTAAATTGTATGAGAAATTATTATCTATGCAATTTCTGTATTTACTATTAATTTACATTTGTTAAGTACTGTTTCTATGAAGTAATAATAATGGGCCAAGTACGAGTCGGACTCGCGCACGGAGGGTTCCGTACTGTATGGAAGCCTCCATTAAATATTTGTTATATTTTAATTTTATTTTTTATTATTCAAGTGAATATACATTTAAATTATCTGTTAACATTTCAAGCATCTACCTGGTACCATTATAAATATAGAGCGAAAAACGGCTAAAAAATCAGATTTGTTGTATGTGAGCCCCCCTTAATTATTAATTTTATTCTGTTTTTTAGTATTTGTTGTTATAGTGGCAACAGAAATAGTCATCATCTGTGAAAATTTCAGCTCTCTAGCTATAACGGTTCATGAGATACAGCTTGGAGACAGACAGACAGACGGACAGCGGAGTCTTAGTAATAAGGTCCGTTTGTACCCTTTGGGTACGGAACCGTAAAAATCACACGAACTAATAAATTATAAATTTTTCTTTGCAATAAGTGTCTATTTGTTCTAAATTAAAATATTTGACTCGGTGCGGTGACCGCGTTCAAATTTCATAAATTAACCGTTTTACGATTTAAGTCCTGTTGCACAAACAGTAAATTACGTAACCGCCAATCAATAAACGGTTGATTAAAGTAGACTAAAATAAAACGGCCGAGAGATGGGACATCGAACGCTGTGACGAGTTACCTATTATTCGCATATCAGGGCACTTTATTTATACATCTATCCAATTTAACTTGACCTATCACTTCTCTAGCAGACGTTGGGAATGTAGAATAATTGACAGATCAGTTTATACTGGTCGTAGTTACAACGGTTTCCCAACCGAATACCGTCTCAGAAGATCCTAAGCGCATGCCAATTTTCAGAAAGACGCGAGCTAAAATAATTGCAAACGTGTCCTATTTCGAGACGTACTGCAGTTAGATTTAATTCTAGTGCGTTATTATGTTGGATTGTTTCGATTTGTGTTTGTTTGAGAACAAATAGAAGAGCCGATGGAATTTGGTGGAGCGTTAACTGCGTTTTCATTGCTTACTTTGTCTTAGCTGCGTGCGCGTAGATCTAGTGTTGAGATTGCGTTTAATGTCTTATTTCTAGCTGCTAGAATTGATAAATAAAATTCAGTAGTCTTAAAATAAAAAAGGATTTCAAAAATAACTTTTCGTCATAAGTTAGAATACACCACTATGACCACTATTCAATTTATATTTACAGCATGCAATTTTTATTGAATTTTCGTTAAATTGCAGGTTGCGTTTAGCCATGTCAGAGGCCTTCAGGCGGTTTAAAAACTCTGACACCAGGGCTAGCCACCCGGCCTATACGAACTTACTTACATTATTTAATTTTTTTGAATTTTTACATAAGTAACAGCTTACAGCTGTATATCTAGCTATGTTTGTATAGACAAGCATCTTAAATAATTATGCTAACTATTTAGATATTTTGTATTTTAATTGAATTTTGGCGCCATAGGCGTAACATTGATGTCAAAAACATCTATGCAAAAAGGCAGAATATACAAAATGTAATGTACCTACCTATTGAATTTGTGGAACCACGCCTGGACCCGACAAGCTAAGCGCAAGATAGAATAAGATATCATCCTAAGACGCTCATCTACACAGTACAGACAAGCTAAGATTGATGATTTTCACTACACATTCCCCGACACATATTTCTATTCAACAAATATGATATACTAGCTTAAAACCCGCGGCTTCGCCCGCGTTGTCCTAGTACTTGCTTAAAATTATAATAGCCCGCGATTTGGCACTTGTTGTCTTACTCGTAGCACTTGATTCAAGATTCAAGATACTTTATTTGTCAAAAACATGGTAGCGTAAACAACATACAAAGTAGTACATATACAGATTTTCAGAAAGTAGAAAATGCATGCTCTTGCCCATTGTGGCGTACAAATATAAAAGGCATATTTACACTTTAAAAACATTATAAGCAGAATTTTAAAATAATATAATTGTATATTAAGAATATTACTGATTTATAAGAAGCCAAAAATTGACATTTTAGTTAAAATGATAAATATGATGGATTGCTTATAATGATAATAAGCCACTATTTCGCCCGCGTTGTTGTATTGCTTTCTTAAAATAATAATAGCCCATAGATTGGCCGCGTTGTCTTAGTACATTCTTAAAATTATAAGAACTTGCAGTTTGATCCGTGCTCTCTTAGTAGGTATTTATGCCTAGGATGATATATAATATCCCGCGGTTTGGGCCGCGTTGTCATAGTACTTGCTTAAGATGATATTTTGTGGCCTGCGCTTTGGTCCATATTATCTTAGTACTTGCTTCAAATAATAATGGCCGCAGTTTGGGCCGCACCATTTTAGCACCTTCTTGATTAATCTGAGAGCATGGCGGGCGGTGCCCCGCCAAATCAGACATTTGACTTAACTCTTTTACTATTTCCTGTGGGAACTGTTTATATCTAGATAGTGAGTATGTAAACCTATCGTATTAACATGTAAATGTAATATTTTATGAATTAATTGAATATGAATATACTTTACGTGATTATGGAAAACTAATCCATGTAATTGCCTACTCATATATCTATCTTACATAGTTAATAAATAAATAACATAAATAGTTAGCAATGTGATAAATAGTTTTCCAGAAACTCACTAAAATCAAACCAAGTTCATCAGCACATTTTAAAATACTGTTTTTTTAGGTCGTGAAAGAATATTTTTCAGTACACTCACACATGACCCATGTCGTTTCACACTTGTATCTTGTATACCAAATTTTATTCAAATGCATTCTCATGTCATGATCTAGTGCAGTGGTCGTCACACTTTTCTGTTCAAGGGCCACATACGACAGTGCGAAGCAACACTGCGGGCCGCACACTGATGAACTTGATTATAACATACCAGCCCGAGTTGTTTTAGGTTACCGCGCTGTCCACTGAACGAACCGTGGCAAAAAAAAAACATGCGCGAGCGAAGCGAGCGCGAAATTTTTTAGCATTTTTCAGTAATTGTTGTGTAATAGACCAATCAACTGCTTTTTTGCAAAAAAAATCGGTTTTTTACAGTGATTTCTAAACAGATATATTATGAGCTAAGCAGACTAACGACTGCTATCATGCGCGACCGCGGTGAGCCCCAATTTTGTTTTGTTTGTTATTTTCAGTCATTTTAATCCTGGCATGAACAAAGCAGACCACGTTACTACTTATATGCGCGAGTGCCGCGAGCGTGAATGTTTTTCCGTTAATTTTTAGTTATTTGAAAACAAATATGAACATTTTTCAGATTTTAATTAAAGAATGTACCGCGGGCCGCACCAATAAAGGCCGCGTTGCCGCATGCGGCCCGCGGGCCGCGTTTTGACGACCACTGGTCTAGTGGTATTAACACCCGCTTTACAATCGTGAGGTCCTGGGCTCAAATTCTGGTGCCGTAACAGTAAACTCTTTGAAACTTATGTACGGGATTTTACGCTACTGGCTTTTCAGTGAAGGAAAACATTGAGGTTACATAAGTACGTCCGTAGAAAAAAAAAACATGGCATATGTGAACACACCAACCCGCACTGAGGTAGCGTGCTGAATATGGCCCAATCACCCTTCCTGGGTAGGCCTACGTCCAGTAGTGGACTATTAAAAAGATCGGTACAGCATACGGCATGTTTGATTAAGCCATCAGTCATTTCGATTTTCCTGACTGAAGAAACCCATATTTTTCCCGGAACAATAAGACAATCTTACCCAAAACCGTTCAGCCAGCTGAAAGTGATCGAGGTAGTTGTAGGACATTCAGGCGTCGTCTGACCCAAGACAGATGAAAAAGTAGCACACAAGTGTGTTTTATTTTATTTGATAAATATATAGCGTATCTCTAGACAACAGGCATGTTCTAGTGTACCATACTCATTATTTGACTAACTTTTACAATGAGACCAACCCCGAAATAGCGAAAATATAATTAATCGGCTAATACACAAAAAGTTTATCGACCCGCGACAAAATGTGTATATAACGAATTTTCGCTATTTCAGTTGATCCCATGGTAAAGTAAACACCTATATTGACCCAAGTGAAGTCTATTGGCTCACAAAATAAAAAAAAATTGTAAGCTAATAAAAGCCCATTATAAAATGTTGATGATTCATCTTTAAATGGTTAAGGATGAATCATCAATTTTATTTTCTAAGTTTACCACTTATACGATTACACACTTTTATCATATAAATATATTTTATCGATTACACTTATAAAATATTATATAATAGTATTTTTTACGTTTATTTAATATTTTTCACCGGAACCGTACCTACATTAATAATTTATTCGGGATGAGAGAAAGCGATACGCTAAGACATATTGTTGCCTACTCCCATACTTAAAATTATAAAACAAATCTAGTATCGTTTTAGCAAACTGTTACGAAGGTTTTTAAGTTTTTTCCTGAAGGAACTGTGTACAATTTTCCGGAGACGTAAGTATCTAATTTTCTTGTCATTTTTGTAATGAAATCTCATACAAAGTATTATAGAAATATAATCAGTGTTTTAACAATGTGTAAAACATTTTTTTATTCGTTTCTGAGGGAATCGTCTATGTTTTTCGGAATAGTGGATAAAAATACGTTAATACATGTTTTTCCTTACTCTTATACCTATAATAAAACGAATTCATTGTCGTATTAAAAATCCGTCATGAACTTATGTATGTTTCTTCTGAGCTTGACCGGAATTGTTTTCCAGGCCATCCACAGTCCATGTCTTAGAAGTGGTGGGCTATTTCCGAACAAAATTGTAGTGAACTTCAGTATTTTTGTGATAAAAAAAGTGATATCCTGAAGGACCCAGGACCCACTCACATTTTCCGGGAAAGCAGTACCCTATGTAGTATTTGGACTGTTTTCTAGCTTAATACCAAATTTCATAAGAAGTCATTTACCTGTTCTCTCTAAACTTAATAGCTATCTGAAAAATGTTGGCTATCCCTAAGAACCTTATAGATTTTCCGGGATAATAATAGTTCCCTTATTGAAAGATAATGTGTGCTCTCTCCCAGATTCAATGCATAACCGTTCAACTCGTTGAACTGTAAATGATGTTTTTTTCACCAACTTTGTAACCTTATCTGATACCTTAGATAAGAAAAATTTGGTAAAACATAAACAAACGAATTTTTTATTTGGTCTACTTGTAGCATGTACACAATGTTTCAAGTCAACTGGTACAGGAAATAAGAAGTTACGTACGAACGAAAAGGGCCCGTTTTACCCCGTTTGAGGTCGATTTTTCAAAATTTTCTTCTTTAGTGCCCCATAACGATGTACAACATACATAATATATTCCAAATTCCAAGTTTATACCTTCAGCGGTTCGGTCTGTAGCCTAAACTGGTATATTTTGGATATCCCTAAAATTTCTCTAAATTTTTTCGGGATAGTAATTGTTTTTGTATTGAAACATGGTGTGTGCTTCCTACATAGATACCGGATTTCATCCATAAACGTTTAGCTCGTTAGATGTAATTGAAGCTTTTTTCACCAAATTTGGGTCCTTATCTGATCCCATAAGGAAAATTTGGAAAGCAGTACCAAACATATTTATTATTCTGTCTAAATAGCATGTGTATAAAGTTTAAAGTCAATCGGAACAGGAAATAAGACGTTTCCTACAAATGGAAAGGGCCCGTTTTACCCCGTTAGAGGTCGAAAATTCAACATTTTCGTCTTTTGTGCTACATTGTGTCGTACAATGTACCTATATTCCAAATTTCAAGTTTATGTCATCAGCGGTTTGGGCTGTGGCATAAATTGATTTATTTTGGATATCCCTAAAGAACCCAATAGATTTTCCAGGATAAGAACAGTTCCTGTATTTAAACATGCTGTGTGCTTCCTCCATACCAGATTTCATCCATAACCGTTCAGCTTGTTGGATGTAATTGTTGCTTTTTCACCAACTTTGGGACCCGATTTGACCCCTTAGACAAAGAAAATTCGGAAAAACAGGAAAAATCGTATTTTTTTATTTTGTCTGAGTAGCACGTATACAAAGTTTCAAGTCAATCGGTTCAGGAATAAAATATATACTTACAAACGAAAAGGGCCCGTTTTACCCCGTCAAAGGTCAAAAGTTCAAAGTTTTCGTCGTTAGTGCTCCATTACGTTATACAATAAACCTATATTCCAAATTTTAAGTTTATTTCTTTAGCGGTTTGGGCGGCAGCCTAAATTGATTAATTTTGGCTATCCCTAAGGAAACCTTTAGATTTTCCGGGATAATAATAGTTTCTGTATTGAAACATGTTGTGTGGCTTCCTCCATACCAGATTTCATGCATAACCGTTCAGCTCGTTGGATGTAATTGATGCTCTTTTCACCAACTTTGGGACCCTATTTGACCCCTTAGATAAGGAATATTTGGAAAAACAGGAACAAACGTAACTTTTATTTTGTTTGAGTAGCATGTATACAAAGTTTCAAGTCAATCGGTAAAGGGAATAAAAAGTTACATACAAACGAAAAGGGCCCGTTTTACCCCTTTAGAGGTCGATTTTTCAAAATTCCGTTCTTAGTGCTCCATTACGTGGTCCAATGTATCTTTGTTCCAAATTTCATGTTCGTATCTTTAGCGGTTTGGGCTGTAGGCTGTCTGTCAGTCAGTCACTCAGCGAAGCCTTTTATATAATAGATTAAAGACAATGATTCTGCAAGCCCCGCCCAGTGTTCAACACGCAAGTTTAGTAGGTAAACAATAGTTTCATACGCCATTCCACTGGGCTGCCAAAATCACGGATTGCCAAATATTCACCATTCGTCGCTGCGTTTGATGTAGATGAGACAATAATTCGTGTTTTGAGAGCATACTGGCCTGGGGACGTACTAAGGGCGATGTTTGGGGTACTACAACTAATCTCTTTTAAAATTTCCAAAATTTTGTGAAGTTCTACCTATGGTTAAAGCTGAAATAACCGTTTGTTCCGCTGTGCTGCCAAAATCACGGTTTGCGAAATATTCTTCAATTGTTGCTGCGTTTGATGTCGATGAGACAATAATTCGTGTTTTGAGAGCATACTGGCTGATGAACGGACCAAGGGCGATGTTTTTGGGATACTAACTAATCTCTTACGAAATTGCCAAAATTATGTGAAAGTCTACCTTTGGTTAAAGCTGAAATACCCGTTGTTCCGCTGCGCCGCCATAACCACAAATTGCCACATATTCACCATTTATCACTGAATTTGATTTCGATGAGATCATAGTATGTGTTTTGAGATCGCACCAGCCAGGAGACGGACTTAGGGCAAAAGTTTTGGGGTACCGATTGATGTTTTACACAATCTTCTAAGAGCTTAACCGTTATTACTGCAAAATACAAACTTATTTGATGATTTTATCAAGTAGCTTGAAGATAGAAAACATTTATTTCTCTGTATCAATAACACACTTACGTAGGTACAATGAGTTTTTTTTTTGACCGACGAACCAACCGGAGGAGGTACTCAATTCGACGCGTATATTTTTTTCATTGTATAACCAAGCATAACTTTTTTCATAGTTTCAATTATTCTTTTTTTATTAGAAAGAATATACTTTGAAATAGGTTCCATTTAAATTTTATCGAAATCGGCTGAGCTATTTTTGATAAATCAACAATAATGTGAAGAATGCTACATCAATCCGTGCGAAATATTCGCTAATTCTGTACACGGATGAAGTCGGTCATGCTATTTTTTGCAAAAAATAATTATTCAATGTTTCATTTCTACATTCAACTCCTTTAGCAGGTCCATCTACCCCATATTATTATATATTCTTTGCCCATACTCAAAGCTCTTAACTCCGTCTTCATCAAGCTATATCCAGTGTCGTTAGGCATTTCGGTGTAAACGCTATTACATTATCTAAGGTGTCACGACGAGCCGTAACAGACAAATGTTCATTAAAATCATCTGAGTATAAATAAACATTTAGTTCCCAGTAATATTGTAATTATTTCTCGTTACCGGAGACGCACTGAACTTTAAGTGTGGATTAACATAGCTAAGTATAGCGGGCTTAATTATCAGATATTTGATATTTGCTGTTGACCTAGAGTCTTATTGGGAAGGTTTTTGCAAAAAATGGTTACATTTCGTCGTATTTCTTAGCCGTGTCGTAAAATTTATTAGACATTATATTATTTTTCTTGTAAGTATCAGGCAGAGCAAATCGCCGAGACATGCGTCTGCGATTTTTTCTGGCGATCCAGTGACTAAATAAAGCAATATGGCAGTCTTTAGAAGCCTGTTTTTCTGAATGTTATTTGATATGACTCTTGAGGGCCGGCCCTCTGATCGTCTTGTTTCAAAATGGGTACCTATACATATTGTTAACATTTAAAGATATTTCTTTGTAGGTAGTATTTTCCCATTTGTTAAATAAAATGAAATGAAATAATTTATTGTCATAATAGTTACACCGATGACAAATAATTAACTATTCGCATCGATGTTCCTATCCATGGACTTAATTTGTTGGTTTTTTGGTTTTATAACTTGACTAGCAACCCGCCCCGGTTTCGCACACATACATATAAACCATCCTCTTGAATCACTATAACTATTTAAAAAACCGCATTAAAATCCATTGCGTAAATTATAGTTTTAAAGATATAAGCATACATAGGGACAGACAGACAGAAAAGTGACTTTGTTTTATACTACGAGTATGTTGTAACTTGGTAATAAAATCATTGTGAGAAAACTTGCAGATCTAAAAGTTCGTGTTCCAGAAGATAATTATGTAAAGTCTTTGCAATTGCAACCCCACGTTTGACCAGTGTGGTGGACTATGGAATAACCCTTTTCATATTAAGAAGATTCAGATGCTCAGCAGTAAAAAACAGTACCTATAGAAATACATATTTGACTTATTTTAGGTAATAAGAATTGCAGTATCAAAATCCTTAAATCGATAGTGTTTTGGCCGAAGGAATACGGAGTGCTTGCCAATTTTTGTGACAAATTTCTCCCGCTACACTGATTTTCTTTAAGTTTTGTATTTGCGACTATCAATATTGTTCCTGACGATGCCAAATTCAATTGGCATGATATATCGTGTTTTATACTCCTATAGGTTTATAAACACATAGATTTCAGCTCTTCTAAATACCCAAACTTTTGTTTTGGGGACTTTTACTACTTTATTGTTAAACTATACAGAAAATATCGACCAAAAACCAATTTTTTTTTTAGAATCTTGTTCTTGATCCAACATCCAAGTAATGATAATATCTACGATACTTGTTTTATTTTGCCGTTTACTTGCATTCAGTTTATTATTGGTGCAATAGACGACAATTAAGCGTGACATAATCATTTGACACACCAATAATTGTAAGAATAGAAACTATTTTTAATGCTGTGCAATTTTTGCCCTTATGGCCAATAACAAGGTTAAACTTTTTCACTCAACTCTACACTTTTCTCTATTCACTTCAATTACAATAGTTTCTAGGTAAGTGTGCTATATCATATATTTCATATTATAATATGCCAGTATAAGGAAGGATACGAACAAACTTGATTCTTATCATTACGATATCAACTATGGAACGTACTTACGTTCCATACGTTCGTTACGTACTTACGTTCCATAGTTGACTTCTTCATAATGGATTTCCAACGAAATAGATAGATACATTCTTCATCGCTTCTTATTTTTAATTTTAGTGTGAACTAATGAATCAATGAAAATCATATTGTAAGCGATTTACATCCAATATGTTCAAGTGGTGATCAGATCGTTTATCCACAATACCTACCTACTGTTGGATGACCGACGCTGTGCATACAACTAAGTGCAGTACGTAGGTACCTACTTATGAAAAATTCCAAACTAGCATAACAGGATGCAATGTTAGTTTCTTAAGAAGCCTTAGATAAATAAATATCTAGATGCGAAATGAAAGCACAAAAATGATAGTAAACTAACAATGACAAAAATGTCAGCGTAAGCTCTAATACTGTCGACGACACTTTCGTCAGCGCAACACGATACGTCGCATCTATATGGACACCCAACGAGGTTTATTCTGTTCGAAAAAACTGCTGACGCCACAAGATTTTCAAATTTAATTTTCGAAAGATGTGGCTCGAAAAATTGCTGACGCCATAGAATTTTCAAATTTTAATTTTCGAAGAAAACGGTTCTGTTTGCATAACTTACTTGTTTTTTTTTCGGCACACATTTAGGCAGTAGTGTGCAAATTAATTATATTAAAATAATGTTTTCGGGTAATTTTCAAATCAAATTGGATTTGAAAAGCTTTTCAAACTGTTTAGTAAAATAATAATAAGTAGGTATGGTAGAGTCAATGTTTTATGGAAATCAGATACTATTAAATTCAACTTGAAAATAATGTTTTCATACCTTGAAAGATTTTATGATTGTATATTTAAATCACTTGACATTCCTTATTTCCTTTGAAGTCAAGCCTCGTCAAAACGAAATAAGCTATCTCCCGATCACTCCGCGTCGGCTGACGTCCCGGACACGCGTTATGGCATTATACGCAGTTCAGTCGCAAGACGAAACTATCCTCCTCATACTCGTATTTACAGCAATAACCAGCCGCTGGAACAATTACATTTGCACACAATAACCGTTCAACGGCCACGAAAGAAAGCAAAATACATCGCCTTTTCTAAATTCGAATACAAAGCGAGACGTTCGAAAACGCATCCGCCAATAGCACTAGAGCTGCCAAAATGCCAACGCGCGGCAATTAGGAATGTGACTATTCCACATTCAAATAGCAAAATACGAATTTGAATTTGGAATAAATTTTAATTGTGATGTGACAATGGGAGTGATATTTGAAGCTACCGCGTTCCAATTTTAAAATTGGAATTATGCGTGCATTATTAATTTATTTTTAGAATATGAGCGTAGGTATTTATAAATTGGTCTAAATGTCAGGGAACAATGGATTGTGCGTCTATTTAAGATTGATGAGTAACAAATAATCTATGGTTTTTGTCGGATGGACCGGCCACACATTCGCGCTACGGCGAAGTTATCGTCACTGGGGCTCATTCATCTAATTCAAACGGTAGTAATTGGTTGTTCACGATTTGAACTACTACCTGAAGCTGGGCACACACGCTGCGATGATCGCATCTATTCATCAGATCAGTCCAGCGAGGTCCTAATATAGTTACATTGCCGGTAGGTAGTTATTGAGGAATCAAAATGACACCCCTATTTTAATCGAAAAATATTGATTTAACAAAAAAATTAATGGCATCAAAGTTGTAGAAAATCAAATTTTATGTTTAAACAAAAGTTGTTACTTTTGTTCCTTTAACTTCTGCTGAAAAATTGAAATAACACAAGTTATTGAAGAAATGAAATGGCACAACCGGCTATTTGAAAAAAATATCGATCCTACAAAAAGTTAATGGGAACTAAAGTTGTAGAAAATCAAATTTTAACCATTTTTTGTTCCCATAACTTCTGCTGGAAAATTGAAATAACACAAGTTATTGAAGAAATGAAATGGCACAACCGGCTATTTGAAAAAAATATCGATCCTACAAAAAGTTAATGGGAACTAAAGTTGTAGAAAATCAAATTTCAAACAACTTTTGTTCCCATAACTTCTGCTGAAAAATTGAAATAACACAAGTTATTGAAGAAACAAAATGGTACAACCAAGTATTTAAAAAAAATATCGATCCTTCAAAAAGTTGATGGGAATCAAAGTTGTAGAAAATCAAATTTTAAACAACTTTTGTTCCCATAACTTCTGCTGTAAAATTGAAATAATACAAGTTATTGAAGAAATGAAATGGTACAACCAACTATTTAAAAAATTATCGATCCTGCAAAAAGTTTATGGGAATCAAAGTTGTAGAAAATCAAATTTTAAACAACTTTTATTCCGTTAACTTCTGCTGAAAAATTGAAATAACACAAGTTATTGAAGAAACAAAATGGTACAACTAACTATTTAAAAAAAGATCGACCCTACAAAAAGTTGATGGGAACTAAATTTGTTTGAAATTTGATTTTCTACAACTTTGATTCCCATCAACTTTTTGTAGGATCGAAATTTTTTTAAATAGTTGGTTGTACCATTTCATTTCTTCAATAACTTGTGTTATTTCAATTTTTCAGCAGAAGTTATAGGAACAAAAGTTGTTTAAAATTTGATTTTCTACAACTTTGATGCCAATTTTTTTTTGTTAAATCAATAATTTTCGATTAAAATAGGGGTGTCATTTTGATTCCTCAATAACTACCTACTGGCAATGCAACTATATTAGGACCTCGCTAGACTGATCTGATGAATAGATGCGATCATCGCAGCGTGTGTGCCCAGCTTCAGGTAGTAGTTCAAATCGTGAACAACCAATTACTACCGTTTGAATTAGATGAATGAGCCCCCAGTGACGAAAACTTCGCCGTAGGGCGCAGATGTGGCCATAGCAGGACGGAGTGCGTTGCGTAACTTTTAATCTTGAGAGATGGGACAATGTCGTTCTGGCCGGATTCGACAATTTCAAAATTAAGTATATTTAGCGTTCTTTTGCCATTTATAAAAAATATTTCTATCTTGTGTTATAGCTATATTTATTGTGATATTAAATAACTTCAACAATTACTGTCATGTAGCAAAAATGTGATTATTTATATTAGTAATCATTATGCAAACCTATTAGAAAAGGATGAAGGTGTCTTGATAAAAAAAATTACCGAATATCGGCCAAAACGTGGCCGAGTGCACCCATTTAGTTAAAAAAAAAAAAAAGAACGGCTAAATGCTGAACGTTACCATCCTATCTATAACCTCGTAAAATAAGATTCTTTATGATAAGTTTTGGCCGGATATCGGCAAGAAAGTAGCCGGATGCACCCTCTCACACGAGAGAATGTCAGATCGGTCGTATTATTTCGGTAAACGATACTTATCTGTGTCTGTCCGAGCTCGACGTACCGGCAAATATTTTCTAATAGGTTGCATGTAACTGTTCTATAATTTTATGAGATGATTCCTAACCCCAATTATAAAAGATGTAAGTACCTAATTGCAGAAAGATACTAGGAATATCTTTTAGAAAAACATCTTAGTTTCTGATGTTTTCTTATGTCAATTCAATAACTATGTACTGACTTGTCTTAACAATTTGGGCAGTTAGTATGTACAAACGCTAACACTAACAATTTGGGTAGTTGGGTTAGTTACTGTACCTGTACAAGTTTTTTTTCATTGCCTTTTCCGCATTCCATCGAGTTTATGCAAGCGATTACTTCTTTTTTTTTTCAATTTTTGTGGGATGAATATGTTATTTCTTCCTTTCTTTTTTTCGGAGATGAAATATTTTGAGACCTTAAATGAAAGTCGTGATTTGATTCTTAAAAAGTGAAATTATATCGTGATCTCGTTAATGGTCTTGATATTTGAACGGGCTCATTAAGACTGTGGATTCAAAATTTAATTTTAACGCTTATTACCATATTGTTACAACATTCAGTGTCCAGTAGATATTTTCAGAAGATTTTATCTCTTTGGCGTGTTTAAGTAATTTTCAGAAACCCTGATTTACGTTATTTTATGACATTTAGACCCATAGAGATTACAGATTCCAGAGGTACCGATATGTGGTCGATCGAGGCAAGTATAAATATAATCTATAAGATATGTATTGATATAAGAGTAAGTAGCACCTACTGCACGAGTTAGTAGAAAACGCCAAAAAAAAAAAAATTTTAATTCAGTGGCCGTTCCCAGATTTTTCGTTTATGAACGTCAAATTTCAATACATGGTTGACAATTTTGACAACTCTAGGCCAGATGTTCCATACATTTTTGTGGTGAGAATTGTCCTCTATTGGCAACAGGTGGCAGCCGCGTTAGAATTCTAGTTTATTTTGTGTTTATCTTGATTAAACTCTTAAAAAATAGCGTAAAAGAAAATAATTGACACAGAAATTGAAGACAAAAATTGGTCAAACTCAAAATAATAATCGAAACTTGTCGAAGTGAACCACAGAGACCGGTAAGAAAATAATTAATACCCGTTCCCGAACGAAACATTTAGGTCCAACAATAAAACAATACGCGCGCCGAAACAAAACACAGAAAAATATGAATTCCGATCGCAAGCGGGAAACAAAAGATGGCGGATTCAAATGAAATAAAATATAAATTCCTTTGCAAGCGAGAATTCTTACATTTTTAATTTGGTACCGCGGAATGGGGCTAAAAACGAACAGATTCCAGAATTGAAACGGTCAAAATTCACTCGGATTTCGAATCGATGGTAGAAGAAAAGTGCAAAATTGAATTCGAAATTCATTTTTGGACAATTGAAGTTCTCATAATATTGTTCACTTTTCGTTTTGTTGAACATAGGTACAAGGTTTTGCAAGTGACTTTCTGAATTGTAGTATATTAAATGATCATCATTATGAACAACTTTTAGTATGGAATCAACTGTGAAATCGTGAAATAAAAATCTACAGTTCCATACAAATAGTTCATTGAAAATGTATGGAACAATTGATGTTTCACTTTGGGATATTTTTTGTCGTTGATTGATACGGAAACTTATATTGGAAACTTATCGGTGCCTGGGATATTTTTTGGAGAAAACTTTATTGATTTTTTTTTCACTGTATTAACTAGTAGACTTATAAGTCAATATTTTTTTGAAATGTCAATAAGTATTTTTATCAATCATTACCTATCTCAGCTATAAGACATCCTTGAACGTAGAAAACTTACCTTACCTTTTAGATTTCCAACAGAACCGCTTGAAAATAAATTGCGATCAGTTTTAAGTATTGGCTGTTGCCAATTCCACGAAATCTTTTTTGCAAACCTTTTGATTAGGTATTATACAAATATTTTATCGATAACTAAAAAGGCACTAAAACTTTAGTCTTGCGTTACAATACATTTTCTTCTAATGACTCAAGATATTTTGGAGATTCGAAACACTCATAGTAGCTTTATCAGCCCCAACGATGTCATCGACTCATCGATGAAAATATACTTCAGTTTCTTATAAAAATATACATTATTATCTATTTTGATATCGCTGAAATCACAACCAAATCATTACTTGATTGTTTTTGTCTTACAGATTTAATTAGTAAATAGATTCGAGTTCCATAATGTGAATACTAAATATTGATAGATTTTGCAAAACTCATTTGATTTGCATAAATTAACATTATTAATTATGGATAATTTTTGTCTGAATTAAAATAATAAAAAAATTAACAATCCAGACATTCTCAAACGACTGTTATAACAGAAATCAATAAAGCCCGCTCCATCATTCCCATGAAAGCTCATACACGAAAACCAGATGTCTTCCCAAACTGAGATGAACCAGACAAGTTCCAATAACATGACTAATTCTCTGTTTGTTATGTTAACGTTTTATGAGGATACGTTGTCAGAACATTTTATTAATATTGGTAGTTAAAATTATGTAAATAACGTCGATAAAAAAGTAAAAAGCTTGATAACTAGATACAACGGCATCTAATTGCATATTTGTGATAGATAGTATTCTTAATTACAGCTGTCAAAAACTATCGATAGTTCCAATTTTGAAATAGGAAACGCACAGACATCACTAAAATTAATTCCGACATTTTCGAACGTTACATTTCAAATTATACTCCCGCCGAAACAAAACACAACCTGCGTCATTCCGAATTCGAATCCAACGATATAACAAATGGAATTTTCTAAATTTCACGAACAAGTGTTTTAAAACGTCGAATCTGTAAAGTCTGGCAATAAAATCAATCATTTCCTCCATAACGTTGAGATACAATTTTTACATTTCGCTTTAGTACAAAAGGTCGTAACTGCGCACTTTTGTTTGAAACTTACGTCTTTTTGCTGTTGCGTTTTGGGTGAATAACGATGGGCTATATAGGCTGGTTTTAGCTTAAAAATAGATATTTTGAGTGCTCTGAACAGAGATAAGTTATATCAATGTTTTTGAACGGACAGACGAATGTTTAATACTTTGGGGTTCTTCATATTTCATTGCCGTGATTGTAATCCTGGGTATTTTTAGACGTCGAGTGTTTTTAACTTAAGGGGTAAAAAGGTTAAAGGGATTTTAAAAATAAGTTCAAGGCATGCATAAATCAAGTTACTTATTAGATCTATTTTAGTACTTATATTTATTTTGTATTAACGAATGTTTCAATAGTACCTATAGAAAAAGTATTAGAACAAAATATAGATCGGCATCTCCTTAATGATCAAACAAAATTCGTCGTCAAAATAACCAAATTAAAAATCGTAAAACAAAAGACGGCAAGGCGTCTCTATTATACTTTGTAACACTAACATCATTCCATTTTCAAAATATTTCTTTCATGACATTACCATAGACGGCAACATTATCATAACTATTTGAAAATCTAACATTTCATTTTTCGAATTCTCCAAGCACAAGCCTATCACCAATAAGGTCTCGTGTACACAATAGAAGGCGTGAAAGCTCGGAACTATAATTGCCCCTCTAGAACTGCATGTCTTCATACGGCATTGTCTTGTGACGATGGCTGACGATAATTGTGATGCGTACGTGTTGTAAGGAATAACTTTGGAGGGTGCAGAGGTCATTTTAAAGGAAATGGTATAATGGATAGGGAGAAATTAGTGTCATAGGGTCTACATGCCTTCATTAGTCATAATTACGTATTTAGCATGTAGCCAGGTACATATCTATGTTTTAAGTTATTAGTACATAGATAGGACTTAATAATAATTTGAAACCATTTTAATATTTTCTTTTTCAGAAAGCTTTTATTTACAATTTAATTTTAATCACAATTAAGTACAATAAATTACAATTTAAACCCTTTACCTATAGCAAAAAATGTAAATGAAGTAATAAAACCTAAAAAGAAACATGGAATCAAACTAGGTAGGTACTAATCATTTTTACATCGGCACAAGGATGCAATTACAAAAAAAAAAAAAAAACAATTCACCCACTGACGTATTGACAATAGACAAAAAATGTTTCTTTAGCAACAACGCCAAATTATTCCGCCAATGACGTCACAGAGCCATGAATGGACTTTTTGTCTATGAGACGCGCGTAAAAGAATGCGACGGCCACCGTCGGCCACCCCGCGTTATCGGCTCTACGTGGCTCCGGCGCGTGCCGACCACTCACACACACTCACCCACTTACGTAACTACACACGTGAACAGAATAAACTACATCGCGATTTCTCTATCACCTTTCATACTAAAATCATGTCAACACAATGGCAACACAATTTATTGGTCACTAAAATCGAACTATACGTCTATACGAGTAGCTAAGTACGTCTAGACAAGACGTAAAATCTAAAAAAATAAAAACCAAACCAACTCTTATCTCGAAACCGACGTTCTAAATTCAAAATATTAGTGAAGCAATTGAAAAACGAAACGGAGCAAGTTCGTATTACTGGCGCGTTCCAAATTTGAATGTATTCAAATATCGAAGCTCGAGATGGATTATGACGGGCGTGTGGGGTGACGGCGGAATGCTGGAATATCAAGATGCTGGCCACAAATCATATTTTTCTTTTTCTATCGACTCAAACTGATCCTATTTCGTCTATTTTGAATCGAGTTTCGTTATTTGAATTGCAAATGTTATTATTAATCACTGATATTTGAGTTAAAACCTACATTGAACAAGTTCGAGACATTCAATCAACTAAAATTTGAATAAAATATTACTCAAACTTATAAAATCATAATGTAAGCTCGTTTCGATCTGATCCCATTGATTGATGGGTGACCACGCCGCGTGTATTCTTTCCGCCCAGTGTAACTGTGAGTTCAATTCTAAACATCCTTTACGGGTCTAAAGTTCAATTTATGCTGGTAACTTTTTCTAAGAGTATTGACCCCGGTTCGAAGTATGAAGTATAGAACGTGGTACAGTGTTTTGAAGTTAATTAAAAATGTATAAAGAATTTGTATCGTGTAGAACGCCCTCGTATTTGTCGAGCAAATTTTTTTAATTACAATCAATTGAATTTAATAGGGGACAATTTTCTTGTTCTGAATTTAAATTGTTATTCGAAATTTGAATGTGCGTTCGCGGCATTTAACTAATTTCCTGTTCGTGTCAAGTAGTGATGTAACGCTTAAAAAAGTTGCACTGACTCAATTTCTGGAAACTAGAACTAGAATAGATGTTTTTATGAAGAAACAAACAAGATTTTAATTAATATCATAGACTCGCTAAGTAAAGGAAATAGTATTTATTCACTCAATTGTTCTATTTTTTATTTTAATTGTAATTTGACTACTTAAATCAATCAAATTTTGAGTAGGTACCTTACACATGGTTACAAACATTCACAATACTAATCATTAATACTAGTCAATCAGAGAATCTCACATCAATTCAAAAAGCTTTCAATGTATCTATCACCATTCAATAAGCCCCATTCTATTTTCAAAATTTAAATATGAACGAATGCAACATTCGATTATGGAATGCTCCCAGTGTTTGTAATTCGTCCGTTTGAAAATGGAACGTCTTGTTCTTATTATGAATGCGTTAAGGATGCGCAAGAGCATGCGTCTGACGGTTTAGTAACTGATGCATTAATACTCTTTTTCTTTTTTTTTTTGTTCAACGCCCGGAGATTGGTCATTACACATCTGAATATGTGCTCTTTGGAAGAAAAAAAGCGGATCACGATTCGGTAAAAAGTCGAAGTGATGCAAGTAGATAGCAGACGTGCCTCTTTATGCTATTAGAATTCGTAGTTTCCGTTCTCATTTGAAAGTTTTCAAGCATCTGATAACTATTGGCTCCCAGTAAATTGGTTTTTATTGAAATTTCTCAAAGGAACTCGGCAATTACGGAACATAAAAACATAAAAAGTTCTAGTTTATTATCTTGATTGCCGTTCGAGCTTCGCGAATCATCGTGACGGACGCATTCCGCTTCAGTTGTAATAATTAACTTTCTTTTTGCAGCTATTTGAATGCGCGTTTTGATTCTAAATACAAATATTTGGCTTCCGTTTTTAAATGTTGCCAATTGGAAAGGCCCGGTGGTCCGGGGATACCACTACTTTAATTATAATGAAGTTCAATTCTGTTTCTAAGTTTATTTTCTGGGTTAGACACTTTCAGTATGACGCAGTTCTAATTGGACTGGGCTTCAAGGTAGAAAAACAGGACTGTCACATTAGATTTTAAATGGGTATGTCAGTGTTTAGTACATAAAAATGTTGGTATAGACTTATTACTTTTATACGGACAATCGTTTCTGTATGATAATTATGTCGACGTGTCCTATAGTTTATTGAAATTAAAATCTGACACATCTGATATTAAACTATTTCGTAGTTTTAAGTAGTATAAGTTATGAAATAAACAAATAATAAAATCTTTGGTAGGTTTAAAGTTTATGAAAAAAACACTTGCACACAAGTAAGTGAGTGACTCAGTGAAATAACACTAATCTATAAATAACAAACAAATCATACTTTGTTGTTTGCTTTTCTTGATTTTATTTAAGCTGCTCCGCTATACATATTATCTACATTTAGCAGTAAATGAGAATTTATTAATATCTACTGAGTAAGACTTTAGGTCTAAGGTAAGGTACTCACAATCTTCTCAGAGACAGGAAAAATAAGGAGAAAAAAAATCTCAGTTCGATCTCCCTACAAAACATCTCTCCGCAAAGCAAAACGAAAACAACAACACAAAAAGTCGTCAATTACACACAAACGCCACAGCGTCCTCAAGTTCTCATAATTAAACGTCCACGATATTCCTTAAACGCGAGAATTAACCCCAATTGAGGGAGCGATCTATTTAAATTACTCGTTACGTGCTAGTTATTCAGCTTTCTGGAACTGACGCGGCACATCACTAATCTATCTCGCAGCTGGCCGTTTCAAAATATGAGGAAGTTTTAAGAACAATGTGTCGCGTTCGAATTTTTAATATCTATTTTTTTATTCGTCGAACTTTTCATTTACAGTAATGCAGACGTTTTATAGCGATGGACATTCGATTTATGAAATTTTGAAGCATTCTTAAAGTGTTTTATTTGAATAATTGTTGTAGTGACTTCACTGTATCTCACCTTTACTTAAATATGCAGCGTGATTTAGATATTACCTACTCGTTACGTGCTAGTTATTCAGCTCTCTCACATCACTAATCTATCTCGCAGCAGGCTGATTCAAAATATCAGGAAGATAGTCGCGTTAGATTTTTGACCTTTGTTTTTCTTATTTGACAAGCTTTCCATTTGCACTAGATTATGCAGAGCTTTTATAGTAAGTAATTGACGTTTGATTTATGAAAATTTGAAGCTTTCTTTTTTATTATATTTTTGTATTGACTTCGTTGCATTGGATAAATACGCCGCGTGTATTAGCTATACATAAAGTATATCAGTAAGTAATTATTATTAGTGTTCTAGTGGCTAAAAGCACAGAGCGCTATCTTAGTACGACTTTATATGTCAACATTTTATTGTGTTTTTATACTAATTGAATGTTCAATTATCACAGTAGCTGTTCGAAATGCTATATCAATTAACTCATTTGTAAATCATTGGTATTTGGTAAGATCTAGTCGATTATAACTGTCAAATTAATAGCCATAAAAACACCGACGTAAAAATTAAGTTCAACTTAACGTAATAATTCATCAAATGTTTAATACGGAGAAAGAATCTTAATACATCATTTCCTGCGATCAAAAGAGTCGTTTTGATACTTTTTTGCTAATAACCGGACAGACGAGATACGTTTCCGTTTTCGTATTCAGTACTACGATTTTGCATTAAAATGAAGTCGCTATTGTGCCATTCCGAGCTATAAAATTATCATAAGCCAGACGCACAAGTAATAATCTCATATTTGAGCCAGCCCCGGCCGCCATCTTTAAAAACAATGAACGTTATTGTCTCTTCTTAATTCCATTTTTGAAAAAATAATCCATTTCGCATTTCATCGCAAATGCCTCATTGATTACACGACGACAAACGATTCTCGGCCATATCGTGCAGAGTTAAAGCTGTAATTAGACCAAATGGGCGGAAAGCAGCTGTATTCTTCAGTTTGTGTGTTAATCTAAAAAGGATCTTATCTCAAAGAACAAAGACTGGAAATTGTTTACTAATTGGTTTACGGGAACTGCACGTGTGGAAAGAGAGAGATATGTTGAAAGAAAGAACAAGCGCGAATGCACGATTTTGCAATGTGTTCGTTTATTATGATAATTATGCGAAGACAAAATCGAATTATTCCAATAATAATGCTCACATGTTTCAACAATTTTAACTTTTTTATTGAATTTATGCGCGATTAAGTACTTATAAAGGCTTAATAGTCCATTGATTAAACTAGCACAAAATTGGAATTTTAAAACTTACACGTTTTATGCGAGTTTGTGTATATTACCTATACCTACCAAAATAAAACAAAAAATGCAACTGAACTCTAGAACCAGACTCTAGAACTCTAGAGATATGATTCGATGCAAGAAATTATTAAAAAGCGCGTAAAGTTTCTATTTTTATTTAGTACAAAATATAAGTCCTTAAAAAAAATAAGAAACATTTATTTCATATTCGAACACTGTTAATCAAAATTCAATTTGCAACATTTCAAATTTCGAACACATTGATTCGTTACCGCGGGATGTCAAAAATGATTATTTCCATACTGCTAAAGGGAGAGACTGAAATCGAGTAATAAATAACTTGCTTATTTAAAATTTTAAAATGGTTAATACGGTCCGTAGAAGGGCCGAGTTCTGACGGACAGACAGACAGTTGTCTTAGTGTTTTCCTATTATGGTCTAAAACTGTGGTGTGTAGTGGCCGTGTGCTTTTTAAGATGAGTACATTGCTAATATATGACTGTAAAAAGGTTTAATATGGTAAATACATTTTTATTAGTGCTAGTGTGAGAACGACAAAATACTCTGTGTCTATGTCTCTACAATGTGCATGTAAAATGTTGATATCTTGTTCGATCCATAAAATATGAGTTTTATGAAGCCCATAAAAAATAATGTTATAAAATAGTGTTAGTTTAGTACCTAGTTTAATTATTGAGCACTTTGAAAAACATTATGGATAACGAGATAAATATTTAATCCATAAAATATAACTGTCTCAATACTTCTCTTTGAATACTAATGTTATCTTAGAGTACTAATTGTTTGTCTTAGGATTATGTTTTTAGTTTAGAAACATAATGATACTATGATCACATGAACATAATATGAACACGTGAAACATAATATGAACACGTGAAACATAATATGTACACATGAAACACAGTATGAACACATGAAACATTTATGATGCCTGTGGTTATGCCTATTGGTAAACAACTGTGTGGTTTCATTAAAAAAAAACAGAACGTATTCAAAATATGGTTTTCATTTGTAAACATTTGTTCAGTACAAAAGGCATAATTCAAGAAATGATTTACCCAGAGATAAGCAATAAGATATGCAAGTTATACTCGTACAGAAATACACGGATTCCAATAAGAATGGCATGTTAAAAATAACAAACATTTTTCATGCCAAATATATCGTTTATTTGCAAATTCTGCTTTGGAACATCAAAAAATTTAAATTTAAATTGTATGAATTGAACAAAAAAATTAATGAGTTTATGATATGAATTTTACTTATGCTTCAATACAGAGCCACATATTTTTACATGTCTCTTTTTCTCTGTCCAATAATGTTTTGAGAGCGGATTAAAATTTAAAAAAATAAAATTAATTACAGGAAACTGGTATCTTTTCTATTAAGTGTGCCTTTACGTTATCATGTTCATCTTTTTTAATATCTTAAATAAATATAGCTATCGATCACCAAAATGGCATTGTACAATATGTCCAAGACGGCTAATGCAGAATTTTCAGTTTTGTATAAAATGATTTGCTGCTTTTGAAAATGGAATACGGTTTAACCCAATCCCGTTTAAGTTCGATATTTGAATGAATCACGTCATGAATTCATGAGTCAAGACTATTGTTCGGACACAATACTCCTTACGTCGTCGAAGTAAATTAGGAAATGTGTTTTTTATTGAAAAGGCATTCGGAATTTAAATCACAATTGGTGGCAAAGGGACATGACACACGTAGCTACAAGATTCCAGTTATTGTCGTCAAACTATATTCTTAGAAGAATCTGAATGTGGAACTTATTTAAATATCTATCTTTCTTATTATTGTAAGACTATAAGTGTTACATAATCACAGTTCTAGGAAAAAATAGTTTTTCTATTTCATTTTAATTTTTGTACACCAATTTTCTGTTAGTGTTTTTCTGTCCTGAATAGGCCCGTAATTTAGTACATACTGATTATTATTTTTTTTGTAATAAAAAAATATTTATGGGCTATTTATAAATAAAAATGTTAAATTAATTCACTTTAATAATTTTTTCAAATTAATACAAAAATGTAGGTACTGTGTTAAATATTTATAATATTGCCTACCAATATTATAAATGTTTCTATTCCTAAATTTATATCACTCTATTTAAAAAGGATGTTACATAAATTATTACATTTCCTTAGTACCAACTTTTAATAGAATGTGTAATTGAATCCTTCTCTCTCTTCTGTAAAAAAATTTTGATTGTTTATAGCAAACCATCTACTTATAAAGCTAACTATTTTTGTTGATAGAGTAAATGTGTTTTGTTCGTATTCTTACTAACCCCATCATCCTGCCTGAGTTCAAGGAAATTCAAGGAAAAGTTTAAGCCGTTATATACTGAACTCCTTGAATGAAACAGCCCTAAGAAGTCAGTTATGAATGAACAGCTTAACAAAACTTCCTCCTATTTTCGTTTGTTTATTTTACGTGAACTCAAACATTTCCTCGGCATTGTGCATTAAGTAAGAAAAATGATTTATTTTTAAAACAATCACGTTCTGTTGATTGTTCGAGGGCCGTGACGTCACCTCCGGCCGCCTGATAAGGGACGCTTCCGGTCGAAATCCGACTGAATATGAATGAACAAATGACTGACCGAATGAACGGGACCGACCTTACGCGCGAATGGGGACGAAGCTACGATTTTAGGCGTAGCTAGGGTATAGATGTTTTTGCGCACCCATTCAATTTGCGATTGGCTATGATTCCATTTTCGATTTTTAAGGAAACCTTTTTCTTATTTCGAATTTCATTTCGCCAACTCGAATAGCGAATAGCTATTTATTTAAATTATTTAAAGAATGATATTTAATTAATCATCGCATAGCATCAACTTTAGCATAGAAGTTGCAAGAGTGTCTAAGTAAGTATGCAGGCCCCGGTCGTATTAACCGTTTAGAAATGTCAGGGGCCTTCAGGCGGCTTAAAAACTCTGACACCAGGGCTAGCCAGGGCTTACTTTGGTGTATTATTTTTTTAATACCTACGTTGTTTGTGTAGTGATTTTTTTTGACATGCTGTAATTGTTAAGATTTCACTAACGTCAGCTAAATAAACATTAAAACACATTTGACAACCGAAAAGAAATAACTTTATGGGAATCAAACGTCTTTCTTCAAAAAACTCGTTTCTTTCGGCGCGATTAAGTTACAAATTAAACTTTTCCATAATAAATGTGATAATCAAATTACTAATTATGAATCGTTCAACAATATTTCAAACACCTACTTAATCATAATCATAAATTTAAACAAAAAAAAATGTAATTAATAATAAATTTAAATTCGCGTTTTGTTCGTAAATGGATAGTTGTTTCGCCTCCTAAATTGCAAGTAATTAATTTTGCGTGAGAACAACAAAATTGGTTTAGCAAAAAGCTGTCATAAAAATTTATGGTCCTAAATTGTTAGGATTAGAACAGAAGCTTCAAACATTGGATATGGATGTTAATAAAATTAATTGTGCAGTTTTGGAGAAACCATATTTATGTAGACTTGATCTTATTTGAAGATTTTTAACAACAACTCAATTTGATTTTCTTAGCTTTCATTAATTCTATTGCACTTTAAACTTTACGGAAGTTTTTTTTTCAATAAATAACATTGTAGTTTCTGTTGATCTCATGACATAAATAAAGCTTTTGCTTTGCAAAGTGCAGATATAGTTGCCATTATGAACCACTTTTGATATGGAATCAACACCAAAAAGTTTATCAAAGCTCTACAATATTTATGGCCTCATAGTAAAAGTTGTTCGCCACGGAGATGATAAAATAAGTACCGATAGCTGGACTAGCTACTGGACTCATGAATCTGAATGTACAAATGTGTTTATTGATTGGTTTGTTACTCTTTTACTCAAGAAAGGAGCGACAGGCAGATTTAATTATTTTTTATCATGAATACTTTATGGTTTAAAGTTGAAGAATCATAGATCATTGTTGAAATACAAGCGTATTGTTGATCTGTAAGGGTTTTTGCCTGAAATAAATTGATTTTGAATTGAAAGTTAAATACTACCCGCCTTAAGAACCACAAAAGACTTAAACACGCTTTAAACAATGTTTAACCGGACAATTTGTTCTTTTAAACAGTGTCTAAAGCATGCTTAAAACTTTTGTGGTAAGACCGTAAGCGTCCCGAAGCTGTGCCCTAGTGCTCAACCAACAACAGTAGCCGAAATATTTTAAATAAGATCTTTGATTGGTTGTTGACTAGCATGATAGACATTTGATCGCACCTGTCTGCAAGATGCACGTGGGTGAAACTACGGGTTAAGCTAGTACACTAAACTTATAATTCGAGTGTTAATTGATATCTGAGGCATATAACACAGCAAGTCCAATGACTCAATTAGAGGAGGCGATGTCTCACTCAACAACCGTTGCAATCAGGATTCTAGACGCTGCCAACTCACCAAGCGAAATAAATTATCATTATGGTGATTAAATTTAATAATTACAAGTGATGTTATTGTGTCACCATTTATGACTTAGATGTCACCATTTATGAGCTCTTCCTCTTTTTAAAAGCTTTTATTTAACTTGCATTGGATGTAGGTACCTATGTATATTGTAAGTTCGGGTGGAATCTTGTAAGATAATTTTTTTAAACTTTTGTATATCGCGTGACAATGCAATGATATGGCACCATGGAGCTGATCTGATGATGAAGTCGGAAGGTAGCTATAGGAAGCAAACAAGATAGACCCGTCGTGCTTGGGCTCGTTTTACTTGTCTTGTCTGGCACTCTGCTGCTACACGATATCTAGGATTTCAAAAGCTTGTGTTTTTTTAAAATGTAAGTATTTTTTTAATAATTTAGAATAGTGTAGCTTATTATTTCGCTAAGCCCTAACTGTACAAAAGCAATAAAACATTGACTGATACATAGCTGTTTGCTGCACTACAAGTCATTGCAGAAATTCCATGTTTGCTTAGCAAAGAACAAAACACAGTGTCGCTCCGATCCGTCCTGCTTAGCTTCGCTCTTCTCTGTGTTTTGTTCTTGCCTGAACAAAATGGCATTTTTGCAATGGCTAGAACGTTTCAGCTAGCTCCGTTCGTCTTTGGTAGAGTTTAAACCCAGCAGCTAGTATAACTAAGATAGATAGATAATTATAAATGTCAAACCAAAATTATAACTTAATAATAGTGTCGTAATAGGCAGCCCTACTGTTACCAGCAAATTTTTCCAGCTTATTATACTATCTCTATGTGCACAGCAGCGAAGTGTTTATTTGCTTGAAATCTTGTAAGATTCAATAATAATCATAATCATTTATTCATAAGTTTCAATAAATAAATCATTTGAATCCAATTGAGGTTGATCGACACAATTTTCAGAAAAACATGTAAATATAGCTATGTATTTCAGTATGCATTGTGAAAAAATAGTTAAAGTGGCTTTTTTATTTTTATTTCGAATAGGTTTGCGTTTGACTACATACTCGCACTGCCTGATGTTGAGCAGATTTGCGGTCTAGGGTGTAGCACGCTTACCTAGAAGATACCTATTTACTCGCGACTGAAGACACCCACGTTGTACTTTAGCGGAAAGACAGACCCAGGCAAAGCGTTTCACATTCTTCTTTTATAATTTTTTTATATAAATTTCTAAATGCCTTTTTTCTGCTGTGTTTTGAAACTCAATTCGCTTTACATGCCTAAAAATGATACAGCAAAATTAACAAATGTACAATAGATATATTTTAAGATCACAAATAAGTAATTTAGCCAAAACACTCATTAAGTACACAATTTAGTTTTTACAATAACAATACGTTATATAAATCAACCAATCGTTTGATTTCGCCGACATTGAAATAACTAATTTACCAGAACTCTGTATTAGGAATGTAACAAAAAATTGACGTAACTTAAAAAACTCATTTTCTCAGAAATCAAGATAAAATCGACAGTCAATACACGAATACAATATTTTATACAAAACTAGTAACGCCCTGTGATTCGACTGAGTTTTTTTTTTATCTGTACAAAAACTTCAATGTCAAATTTTCGATATTTTGAAATTTTAAAGAAGAGATTTTCTTTGTATTATGCATTAATGTTAACTGTATTTGACAGCTAGTTGGAAACGCAATATGTATGAGAGAGATAAAAAGGAGCAATTTGTTGGTTTAAGGTGCATGAGGTGACGTTTTTCGTTAAAAATGTAGTGAAAAATGTAATGATCACAACTTTTTGCTAAAAGTCTTTAAATCAAACACTTCTCACTCACATTGTGGCAATATTTGTGGTAAAAAAATACATTAAGCCACACTAGTTTAATTTAGCCTTACGACTCCGTAGTTTCTTTTCTTTTAAAATTCATTTACATTTAATCATTTTATCACAAATTATCTAATTAGAATCAAAATATTTTTTTGTAAAGCAGAATACCTACATAGCTACATATTTATACTTACATACAGAACAAGCAAATATGTATAAATCAATTATTATCGAACATAAACGGTCAAACAAACGTTTCAAATCATTATCCAAGACATAATAAGTTTGAAATGAGGTACGCAAGTATAAATCTAACAAAAACAAATCAAGGACCACTTATGCTGGTTTTCCTAAAACACTCCAGTCGGATTTTTCTGAGAATTGCCAAAAAACGTTAAGTTTTTTCCAACAAGCCAAGTGATTGTTTGTGGCGTTTTATTAAATTCTTTGCAGATTTTTTTTCTGTTTTAATTTGAATGTTCCTTCGTTTGTTTAAACGAATAGCATAAATTATGATATATTGGTTTAGCATTATATTGATCATTACGAATATTTTTTTGTTGTATCATCCTTGATACATTCATATTTCGTTCGTTATATAATGCTGGGTGCACGGCACGGCGCTTCCAACAGGTCTTATTGGAGATCTATAGGGGTATTACGGGTGGTATAAGGCCAGCAGTGGACTTCCCATGGCTGAAACGACGACGATGATAGATATCCTTACATAGTATAAAATAAAGTCGCTATTTTCGTTTGTTTGTTTGTTTGTTTGTCTGTATGCTTAAATCTTTAAAACTACGCAACGGATTTTGATGCGGTTTTTTTTAATGGATAGAGTGATTCAAGAGGAAGGTTTATATGTATAATACACCTGTGCGAAGCCGGGGCGGGTCGTCTAGTATATAATATTATAATCCGTTCAAAAGTCAAGCACATGTCAAAAATGTTGATACAACTATATGTTATTTAATAAATAGTAAAAAGTTTAGGAAACACTACTTGTTAAAATATTCTAAGTAAGAAAGATACACGTCCAAAATCTAAAGTTTCGCAGTGTAAGTACGCAGTTGTATTTTTAACATTTTAACATATATAATTACCTACTCGTACTAAAATAAAATTCCGCTATTTGATGCTACAGAAATACGTCATGCTTTACAAAATATATTATTTCTCTCCTTAATTGATTGTTTTACTTTTTTAAAAATACTTCTCTTGAAGTTTTAACTACCAATTTCCATTTCAATTAATTAATTTAAAAGTGAAACGGCAATAATTAAAATAAACTTATGAAGTACTCTCATCTAATACCTATTTCCTTTTTTTCTTTTTCACTTTAGGGAAAAAGGATTTTATCGTTACTCGTTTTCGAGAAAAAGTATTTTATTTACTTAAAAAGTGAAAAAAAATACTACTCCGCTTAAATGAGCTATTGTGAAATGTTTATACCGACATGGAATTTTATAAAAAAAAATGCTATTGGTATTTTTATTTCTGGGTCAAATGCGTTAAACTTTGGCTTGCAAAGAAACTTTCGCAAATGTTCAAATTTGCATTGCAAATTATAGAATACCAAATTATACAACAATTTAAACAGCGCCTCTATCGGACAATAAAATAGGTACTTAACTTTTCACGGGTTTTCAACCGAACTTTTTCTGTAAATTTTTACTGTTTCATCGACAATGCTATGGGCTGGTAGGTAGTAAAGTAAATAAACGTTAACTTAGTTACACACAGATTTTCAGCTGTTTTTTAAAAGAGTTAGCTAGATATTTTGTACAGCTTTTAAATTATTTTGTATTTTGAAATACCCTGCTGAAAAGTTGTACTGTTTTATCGACAGTGTTATGAGCTGGTAGTATTATAACTTACTACGGCAGATCGTGATGCTTCTCGCCTTTGACCCTGGACCCAGGGTCTGATGCCAGACTGTCTCCGATGATTCAACTGATAACGTGCGTCGATCTCATACCACACTGACAGTTCTCTTTTTTAAAAATTATCTATTTTTAGAACAATAGTCATCTGTTTCTGATGTTTTTTCTTGGCTTGCAAACTAGAGGTATTTAGCCAAGGTAAATTAACTTACCGTCTTTATATTTTGGGCTCTGAAAAATTACAAATTTTCAGCCAGAATAAATCGCATTACCTACTTTTTCAGCTCAACAATATAAAATTTAGTACTACCTAACTGAGTTAATGTTTTGTTGTTTACCTATTTCGCCATAGATTAAACTTAAAGTTTTTAACGTGTTTGTGTTGTTAGTAAGTTGTATGCAAGTTTTTAAACTATGATTAAACTAAAATTTAACATGTTTTTAAAAAGTTTGTTCTTATTCATGTTCTTGCAAGTTCGTACCTAAGTGCTGCTACCGCCTGCTACGTATCAAAAAGTTTTACTTACTTACCTACATAACAAGAAGTTTTTAGTAAAAACGTGAATATTCCATGACTAAACATTTACATTGAATTCTATTGATACATGAACAATTAACAATCATAGTTTTAAACATATATTTTTTAAAAGCACTACCAAAAGTTTTAATCATCGAGCTAGTTAAACTTAATAACTTAGCTACTACTAGCTTAGCTTACAAAGCTACTTAGATAACTTTCTAAGTATGTTATTTTTTAGTATATAGGTATAAGTTCTATAATACAGAGCACTTAAACAGTTGAAATAGCCTACTTAATGATAATAATATTATACTTACTACATTTTTATGTAAAATTCGTAGCAACTTTAATTTTGCAAAATGGGTAATACATGGTAAACTTATTTTTCAGGCCAAGCAATTAAGTTAAAGAACTTACCTTAATAATAGCATCCAAAAGTGAAAAAAAGTCTGCAACACCAACAAGCCACTGTTATTCACAAAATCCTTACGTTATTGTCACTTCTACACAATACAAACACCGTGCACAGTTCCAAAAACAAAAAGTTTCACACAACTAGTGACCTGAAAAATGTTCCACTCGAAAAAGTTTGCCAGAGCGCGAAAAAAGTCGCAACGAAAAATGACCGCAATCGCGGAAAATGCCGACAGCCGCGCGCGCCACTACGCGACTGAAAAAATTGCCACATCTGCGTAAGACTCGGAAACTAAATCAAAATACGCTAGAGGGACGAGTCAGCCGAGGCCCCACCCTTCCCCCTCCACTCGCGCGCAAAAACTAACGTAAAAACCATGCGTCGACTCCTCCACGCGAAATTAACAATTGTTTATATCACTAAAATGTATTCGGATACATCTCGACAAAGCCCTATTTTGAGCGAAACATTAAACAATTAAGAATCACACAATAGAATTCCGACAATGTCGAAATATTTAAAACAATACGCGCGTTTAATTTGTACGAATCATAATAATAAACACGGGCCGCGTTACAGTGTGGATATCGATAATCGATTGGAATACGGCTGAACTGAATCGGTCGTTTCAAATCGCGTTTTCGGATTAGGAATCGAGTTTTCCCGCGCTCCTGGAATTTCGAATTTGGAATGTTTACGTGAGGTCGGTGCGACCGTGCGCTACAACCGCCCGGTCTCAAATACCGAGCGCGCTCGACGCGATCTCAGCCGCGGGTTTTTTCTGCCAAAAAACTTGAGAAAGGGTCCTTTGGTCCTTCAATTTAGGGTTAGCGGGAACTTTTTATGATTTTTTAGGGTTTTTATGATCCATTGAATTGGAGCGTATTTAGATATACGCGGATTGACCTTCGCTCGGCCGAGGTGGAGCTACTTTAAGCTCGCGATGTTTTTGTGGGTATTTTTTGCGGGATGATATAAGTATGTGGCGGGTTGGTATCGTTTTGATGAGTGTGACGGGTAGCAACAAGGTGCCACGCTGCCTCGCAGCGTTTAGGAAAATTACTTACGGACTTTTGATCCTCATTTTGACAGTTTTTTTTAGTTGGTCTTGTAATGAGATTTCATTTGATTAATTTAGATCAGTTAGGTATTAAAATGCTTTTTATAATACTGTGTCTTTCTCATTTTTGTGCTTCTTTTAGACCAAAGACAGAAATTAAATGTCCATGGAAATTATACTTTTATTTGTTCTGCTTATTCCAATTTTTAAGAATTTTTTGTCCTTGTTTGTCACATAAAATTATGACGTCATATTTTATCTTTGATCTTTCCTCTAGGTACTACTATTAATATTTATTCATTCTAACGTAGCCTGGAGGAGATAGCTGCTGACAATAAGGTCGCTATTGTAACTCAAGTGGTTCATCCATTTATTATTGTTTTCCTTTTGAATGTACACAGTAAAGATTTTTAATGTACCTATATGTTATCTAGTTTATCTCACAAATCTTATTTTGAAGTAATTAAAAAAATGGATAAAATAATGGATAATTGGATATGTATCAGTTTTTTTACAAAATTAAACTAATTACACTAAAATTGTCTACAGCAAACTCTAAAAGAATAGATAGGTACCCAAAACAAAACTATAGTAAAAACAACGAACTTAATGGAATAGTTTATTGAACCTCATTTTTATGGTTCCGTACCAAAAGAGTAAAAAACGGGACCCTATTACTAAGACTCAGCAGTCCGTCCTTCTGTCCGTCTGTCTGTCGCCAGGCTGTATCTCATGAACCGTGACAGATAGAAAGTCGAAATTTTCACAGATGACGTATTTCTGGTGCCGCTATAACAACAAACACTAAAAGCTGAAAAAAATTACCGCCGAGCCACAAAAGATTTAAACACTTTTTAAACATGCTATTTGTACTGTTAAACATTGTCTAAAGCTTGCCTAAAACTTAACACAAAAGTTTAACGCTACCATGGAAAGCACTGTTGCGTCGAAGTTTCACTTCTTCCGCGCGGAGGGTTGCATTGCACTTGCATTTTTTCATTTTATTTTTCTCACAAAATTTCTCATTTATCTACACTTAAACCATCTCCAGCAAACTGTATAAGTAGGTACCTATGCCAAAAAAATACATAGCAAAAAACGAACTGGAACAGTTTATTGAACCTCATTTTTTACTTGTCATTCTTTTTGCAAAATTCATGGAAGCTAATTAATATTAATATAATTTTTCTCATAAACCCGATGAGCCGTGGAGTCATTAAGACTTCGGTTTAAGCTAATAAGAAAATAATTGCTGGCGCCAGAACGAACGTTACAGTTTTTACCCAATTACGTAGAAAGAGGGGGTGTTTTAATCGTAAACTAGGGTGTTTGTTTTACTCAGTAAGTATTCTTTATGGACGATCAACTGGACCTACTTTTTTATACAAAATTTGGATACATTTGGCTAGCAACACGCCTGATGGAAAGCGAAGTTGTTGCCGAAGAATCCGAAGATGAAGTATGTAGACTTAAAAGATACATACCTATTCACTCTTGTCTTAAAGATATCCAAATTGTAATTGTCAGGAAAAAATGGCCTGATATTCCTGCAATGAGCCTCCCAAGTAACATAAGCTTCTATAACCAGGGCTTTTTATCACCAAACAGTAATATAGTAGACCTAAAGTGGTAACCGTTATCACTGCTTGTACTATAAAGGTTTTCAACAGAGCGGTTTGGTTCTATAAGATAAAAGAGCATTTAAGTTCTATAAATTAGCTCTTAAAACGTCTACAGGACCATACAAAAGAATACTTAAAGTGTTGCTCTATAATGGGTGTAAAATATGCGATTATAGTGCTATTTAATACTGTAGACAACCTGAAGGACACTTTTATGTATCTATTTGGCACTAATAATGCGTCAAAGTTACTTTTATAGTATTAGTACTGTAGAAGTGTCAAAAACTCTATTACAAGACAAATTTGCACTGTAAAAGTACCTTGTACAACAATTTCGTAACGTTTTAGCGTTTTAAAAGCTCCCTAAATATGTCTATGGTGCTAGTTCTGTAAAAGCCATGAACATTTTTCTATAGTATTAAATAGTACCAAAAAGACTCCTGGCGCATCTTTTAAATAACTTATATTTAAATTGTTCTATAAGTGAGTTTGTGTTACTGCTACACAACTAAAACATACTATAAATGCACTAAAATCTACAATTAGTGGACTAATTAGATCTATACTAGCTTTTTGGTATCTTTTAAATGACAAGTACTTCATAACTGGACTTTATATTTTAGATAACAAAACTAGTAGCCCGGGAGGTAAGTGCAATAAATATAACTAGGTACTTTCTAAAGCTGAATTTTCGGTATGTTACGAGTATGATGGTGTACAAGAATACCCGAGAGTCAGTCAGCTAGAATACTTAGCGTTTGATGAGGATACCCGTTAGAATTATTAAAATAAAAAATAAGTATCTTGCAACTACTTCTAATAGGTTGGTGTACGGGTAGAAAAATAATTTAAAAAAGTTTAATTACCAAAAATTTTAAAGCCTGCTTGACTTGACAGACCTTATTACTTACAATCTCTGTCAGTCAGGACTTAAAGTAGCGCCGCTTTAAATAAGGCCTAACTGACAGGCTCAGTTACATGTTTTTTTTTAATTAATTCATGGGTCATTCTTTTGGTCAGAGTTTTCAAGCGGCTTTACTTAAAAATAATAGAAATTTTAAAGTCAGCGAGCCAGTTTTTTTTTCGCGCAAAGCTTAAAACCTCTCTAAACTGGGATACTGATTATTATTCAATTATATTTATAAATAAATATGATAAAAAAATGAAATACCCCCATTCTTTGATTTTCGTGGAGTGTCCCAAGCCCCGATCTGATCACTTAGTGAATTATATATTTTAAACTAAACGATACATCGTTACCAAAAAAAACACACTAAGTCCTAAAAAGTTTAAAATACTATAAAAAATTAGACCATAGTTCTGAAAGAACTACATTGCCTGAAAAAAAATTAAATGTAACTGTCCCAAGGTAGTTCCTGATTTGCGTGGATTATTATAATTTCACTAGCACTTCTCTAAATTCGCGACCTGATGTTGCGTAATCCTACTTCAAGTTAACAACTAATTGCGCTCCGACTGCCGGGCAGAGTGCTTGTGTGATGGTGCGTCGAGTTTAAAAAAAATAGAGGTAAGAACGTTGTTGCGTGGGTTTGGTTTCTCAAAACTTTGATTCGCGTGGTTTAATTATCTCCAGTGTCTGTGAATTTATTTATTTAGTAAAATATTGTAGCGAACAAATATAAAGTAACGTAACTTATAATGAAAAGACAGTTTATTTGTTTAAAAGGTTTTTGTATATTTTTTAGCATAAAGGATTTATTTTGATTTTCGTGGTCGTGATTTGCGTGGTTTACGTGGTAGTTTTGACCCACGCAAATCAATTTTTGCCCATGCAAATAAAACCACTTTGAGTTTTGTATTAGTTATGAATGATAATATTTTATTTTACTTAAGTTAAATGTAACTTAGTTTAAATCAAACTTATAATGTCACGTTCTGTGGGTTTCTGACTTAACTGGCAGAGAATTCCATATACCATTAAGTTCGCGTTGTCACATTAATCGTGCATAATTATATAAATAAATAAAACAATTGAAAATATCTTTAGATTATATGCCTATATTCAAGTTTAGTAAAATTATAATGGATTATCAACATTTTAGACCAAAAATGCCATTAACAAGATAAGAAAAAATAGTAAGAAAAAAGTTTTCCGAGAGAAGAAGAGAGAGGCTTAAACATAATGAAGAGTTCAAAGCGAAAACCCGAACGAGATATTATGAAAGAAGGAAAAATACTTATATTCATGACTTAAACCGCCACGAGCAAAAAGCAAAACGAAAGAAATGTAGAATAAGTTCCCGAAAATATAGTATAACCTAAAGAAAAAAATCAAGCTAAACTTTGCCTTGTTGAGAAACTCATACAAGTACCAGAAACTCATTACAAAGAAAACCGTGATCCATTGGAAGAAACTCTTACTCCATTGCTATTGTCACGTGCTGATTCACCAGTACCATCAGCTTCTGACCGCATAGTTCGTTTAGCAGCGGGTCAGCTAGTAATAAATAATGTTGGACTGATACCACTAAAAACGTTATCTGCTTTAGAAACCACCTATTTTTGTTATTTTTTAAGATGTTTTGACGTGACAACGTCTTATAAATTGGTTTGCCGGGTGACACTTCAAGAAACTGCGTTACGCTCCCCGCTCACACTTCATGCGCTCACAATGATCTCTCATTCGTCTCAAAGTCGTTGTCACGTAAAACTTTCGCCCGTATACCGACTTTACAGGCAACCAGTTTTTTTTTTATTTGTTTTATTTTTGTAATTTCTTTAATAAATAATGTTGGGCTGATACTACTAAATACGATTTCTGCCTTAGTAACCTACCTATTTTTTACCTTATCATAACATAATAACTTATTTTCAGTATGAAGTAACAGTAAGTAACTCATCTGAGAAAGTCAATTTAAAATAATCATTTTCGTGGGGTGTTTTATGATTTGCGTGGCCTCCATTTTTTTAACCTCGATTATCTTTGTAAGTATATCGCTCTATGAGGTGCCTCTTCCATATAACATATTACTTTTACATATATTTTAAGATTCTGACAAGGATTTGAAAAAAAAATTGAATTCGAAAATTGCCACGAAAATCACCAAAGAATGCCTTACTCGAAGAAGTACCCTCATACAGTTTTTCCCTCCAACCGCTAAACGTCCCAGCTGACTGACTCCGTGGTATTTTAGTACACCACCTTGATAGCGTAATACCAAAAATTCAGCTTTTAGGAAGTAGTTGCATTTTTTCCGCTTACCTCCCGGGCTATAATTTGTGTTAGCTGAAAAAAATGGCTGACGTTTTTTGTCATGGTAGCTCATTAACAGCACGGCTGGAGCTAATAAGCACTATAGCAGCCATAGTCGGAAGAAGTTCTTATTTTAATAATTAAAAATTAATTAAAACAAGAAAATTATGAGGGCGCATTTTCAAATTTGAAATCAGTATAATGACTTTAGCGACACAATTATTTTCGCAAGTGCAAGTTACTGCAGATTTATAGTCCATGTATTGTAGTTATGTCCTTTTAATTACGTGTCACGTTTATCAACAATGGCTGTAGTGACATAAAACATAAACTTACCGATTTTTGTTTTCATGAATAAAACTCACAAATTGCAAGCAATTGTAATAAAAAAGATCATTGGAATCTTTTTCGGTGCACAATAACACTTTAAATAGGTTTTTGGTTACTTTTATAGAGCAAATTTATGTCAAAAACGTTGCAAGTAGAGCTATTTTAGTACTAAAAAGCGTTTCTTATCATTTTTACATCTCAACTACAGAGCTGATTTATCACCGTGACAGCCTTTATGTAATGATTATAGAATAAATCAGTGATAATACTAGGGCCTATTCGGGGTTCTGTAAACGTTTACAAGACTATTATAGTGCCAATCATGAACACTAATTAGCACGCTCCAAAACGTTCTCAGGTCTTTTATAGTACCAGATTTTGTTACTTGGGCTGGGCATTCCAATCCCTGGCGGTCCGCATTATGAAGGAAGGAGCGAAGAAGCCATTTGCAATTTATTAAATTAAGTATTTTCACTGTTTAATGTTTTTTTTTTATATTATAATTATTAGGTGTAGTTGTTCATTTTTTTAAGGATTAATCACCATTTTAATTCAAATTAACTCAATTTAAAAAAAAAAAACTAGTTTTGTTATAAACTTATTTGCCAACAACACAACAGAGCGGAAAGACACTAAAATATTTATTGAAAACAAAGATTTGAAGGTGAATTTCCGCAAAGTAACGCCTGATTAAATCAAATATCTTTATAAAATAGTTTCTTAAAAAAAGGTCGTCATACAGAAAATTAAATCAACTCTATACTCTACATCACCTAGTACATTACAGGAGATCACCTACAATTCTATCTCTCTCTCTCTTTAAACTTTACATTTGTTGTAAATAATTTTATACTTAGCTATTGCTATAAAATTATTCACAACAAAACTCAACATTGTTTCTGTCTTAAAAAAGCCATTATCACTCATATTTTGCGTCAACTAGTACATAAAAAAGATCACCTACAAGGTACTCACTTTAGCATAATTAAAAAAAACAACTAGGTATCTAAATTCGAATTTGGAACTGCAACTACTAACTTAAGAAAACTAAATCAACACAAATTGTTTATGTAAGTATTTAAAAAGCCGCCTAACCATTTACGTTATGAAAAATAGAAAGAGGTAGAATAAAATAGAATACATAGAAAATAACTGTGGCCGTGGTGGTCTAGTGGTTGTAACGCTGGCCTGTCATTCTCGAGGTCGTGGGTTCAATCCCGGTCCCGTACCAGTGAGTTTCTTTGGAACTTATGAACGGAACTTCACACCACTGGCTTTTCGGTGAATATAATTGTACTGCATACGTCCGTAGAAGAAATTCGATAGCGGGTGTGAATCCACCAACCCGCACTGGGCCAGCGTGGTGGATATGGCCCAATCACCCTTCGTGGGTAGGCCTACGTCCTGCAGTGGACTATTAAAAAGGCTGGTACAAGAACAAGAAAATAACTAGAATTTATAGTAGGTAATAGAGATTCGAACAGCGAAAAGAAAACTAAATCAACACATTGTTCCTATCTTAGAAAAGCCATTAGTACCTACTATCCACACAGCGTCAGCTAGTACCTACATCACAGGAGATCTCACCTACGATTCCCGAAAGCAATAAATCGCGACTGCACAACAAGTAAACGGATTCGATTCCCGCGCAAATGTCAGCGGTTATTTTCGCGCGCGAACTGTCCCGTCCGTCAGCACTGGCCGACAACAAAGTGATGCTTTTGTTTCATAAATCGAATTTAGAACTTTATCCATAGGACAGACGTAATTAGGAGTTTGATGATTCTTTTTTTGAAAATCGACCTATAGCACATATTCAAGAGAATCCGCCAACAAAAATGTCGATTGATAATTGGTTTCATAAATAACTGAATTTAGAAATTTATCGAAAGGACACGTTACACGTAATAAGGAGCTTCATGTTTCTCTTTTTGAAAATAGAATAATGTATTCATGAAAATCGGCAAGCAAAAATATCAAGTAATGATTTTGTTTCACAAATTGAATTAAGTTAAGAACTTTATCAACAAATTCAACAATTCGGTTCACAAAAATCAGCCAACTTAATTTTATTATCGATTGATTCTTTTGTTTCATTGAATTTGGAAATTGAAACTTTATCAAAAGAATACGTTAAACGAATAAATAATAAATAAAGTAATAAGAATCAAAAATTCAAAATAATACCTAAGAGCATAGTGAGTTTTGATTTTCTAACTTATGACCTACTAAAAAAGTGATGTTTTAATTCCATAAATTGTATTTAGAACCACAAATATCAATAAGGCACAAAGATAATGATGAGCTTAGTATAAAAAATAATAATCCAGAACTTTATTTTAAAAGAGATCTTATGAAGTAAGTTACTGTCAATAAAGTGAGTTAGAGTTTAATTTCGAACATAATTGCTTTTGTTTCATAAATTAAATTTAAAACTATACTAACTCATGAAATAAGGAGTTTGATAGTTTTTTAGTCATATGAAAATTTTCTTTTAAACGAAGTTGAAGAAAGAGAGTGACTTTATACAAAGTTAGATTGTTATAAATGAAACACGTAGGTATAAAGAAAAGTTTAATTTAATACTTAAAAAGACTATTTTAAGTTATAAGAAAACTTTTGAAAAAGGAGCCATCATATATAGGTAAGTAAGTCATGATTTGGTTTCAGAAGATTTTCAATTTAAAACCTCTTTTCTTATTTTTTTTTATGGTGGAGCTTCAACTACATAGGCACGCTAAAAGACACCTCTATGTAGGTACGAAAATGTTTAAAAATACAAAGTAGTAATTTTATTCAATTAAAACTACATAAGTTTTGAAAGTAGATTCTTAGTAGGTAACTATATTTCACAATAGAAAAGCCCTTAATAGAGTTTTTATGCAAGAAAATTCACGACCTGTTTATGTAGCTTAGATATAAATAAGTTATATTAAATTAGTCCTTTTTATTTCATTGAAAATCAGCGATAGACGTGAAATTGATTCCAGGGTATTGCTTTGCCAATTTTGAATCGGAACATTAACTGGCTAAATGCTCGCGCCTTCCAGAGCCAACTCAATTTTATGACAACTAATTAAGTACTCTAATTCCCGGCAACGGTCTCCAGCCAAAACAGAACCACATTCCTGGCCGTCATTAAAATAAAAACTAAAGCTGATTGACAAACTTAAACATTACAAGACACGGGTAATAATTCCTTTTTTAAACATAAAACGAACATTTTCCGAGGTTTCACGTCTTACACACCCGTCCGCATAATAATCTGCGGAGTTTGCATGTGTGTGGCGTCGCCTGTGTGTGTGAGGGAATGATATTTTCCACACATGAGTTGTTACTCGTGTTAACAATAAATCATATGAATGTATTTGTGATCGGGTCGGGATTAGTGATGGGAATAAGAAATCATCGATGTCGAGCTTGTCGAGATTAAATTGAAATCTTATTTTATCGAATTTCATCTGTATAGAGCATTATTCATGTTTATATTGATGGTCTGAATTACCTCCTTTTAGCTTAGTACACCACATGTGGAAAACCCTGTATGTAGAACTACTTTCAATTTTAGATTGAGGAGAACGGTTTATTTGATAGAACGTTCCCTGAAATCATTACCAAAACGTTAGTTATGTAGGTACCCGGTAAAGTTTTTGTAAGCTCATAAATGGTAGATTCAATTTATGATATAAGTATTAATATTATGTAGATTGGAAACAAAGTCTTCGTTACTTCAAAAGGTTCAAAATAAAAGTCATTAAAGATCGGTAAGAGATTTTTTAAGATCCTATATTTGGTGTAAAATAAATAATAGGACCGTGGTTAGTATTTACAACTGAGCTCTATTATGACTCTACTCGGTCAATATGCCGTGGATGTTTTAGCCTTTTAGCCATAGATATCATACCATACCATACCACCGTTTTACCATATTTCAGGCGGCTTATAAACTGATAAAAGGGCTAGCTTTCCGGCTTATACGAACTAACTCATAAATAACATCGACATGGCCATTGTAGAGATGTACTAGTAATTAATTATCTTTATCACAATACGCTCAAACAAAGCCCAAATTAATCACTATCGATCATTCAAAGTCCAGCCCTAGCCGCGCGCATGTGTGCTGTACGCACGCACGCACACATCACCGCTCGAATCGTGTTGCATTTCTTTCTCGTATTGTAATTTATTGGTCTGTAACGAAGTTAATTATTACGATTTTTGTATTAAACGCTGGAAATTATTTTTAGTATTGCAGACGCTGTATTCGTATCGGCTTTTTTACCGAGAATCGAGAATGTATCGATAAATAGTGATGTATATTAATATAATGATGGAGCACTTGTGATTCTATACGCAGACGTGGTATATAGTGGGGTATTAATAACTACATTAATTTTGTTGAAAATTGAAATTTTACGCAATGATAACGTTGTAAAATGTTTTCCTTTTTATGATTGAGCGACTGTTTTTAAAGAAATGTACAGAAGTGTCAACATTTCTGTAGTTTGCTTTTGAAATGGAATGTGTCAGATTCTTGGAACACATCCTATTTTTTTCAAAGTACGTAAGTAAGTAATACAAGTTTATTCAAAAAAGATGCCCTAAGCCGAAAGAGGGTGATTTATACCATCATTATGAACAACTTTTACTTTGGAACCATCTCGGAATATAAAAAAAATCGGCCAAGTGCGAGTCGAACTCGCGCACGGAGGGTTCCGTATCGTATAGGAGCCCCATTGCTCTTGCCGTTATTAATAGCGAGCAAAAAAACTCCAAAAGTCACGTTTGTTGTATGCCCCCCAGATATATATTATACATAATTTTACATAATACATACATAATCATACCCCCATTATACATAATCATATTTTGTCATATATTTGTAAATAGTGTTTAATTTCGTTTTATTAAATAAAGAGTTTTATTTGTCTGTCTGTGTGTCCATCGACTCACACTGGGCCAGCATAATGGATGTGGCTCACCTATGTGGACAGCGCTATGTTTAACAGCTGAGTATTAAAAGGCAGGCACAGTGGCATAACATATTAATACTATTTAATTGTAAATAAGGCCACGTTTGACTACCAGCTCTCCTTATAGTGAGCAACGAAGGTCATAGTGGTGTTGGTCGAAGATGTAGCATGCAATCTAGCTACGCTTTTTTATTTATTGAAACATATGTTCGTGTTAGACGACATTCAATTGTTCACGAAAATGAGAGGCTAATCTGTAACCAGAATTATAAACTCAAAAAAAAAATAAAATTAAATCAAAATTCTAAAAAGCACTTAGATTGATGACACACTGACATGACACTAGCAAATACTTGAGACATGCGACGCCAAAACAAAAAGCAAAAAAGTAAGGCTCTGCCGCTCAACTTAGAGTCCGCGCAAGAAAAACTGCGCGCGGCGAAAATTGGGAACTAATTTAATGATGCCAGGGCATTCAATATCCTGTGGAAATAGAGTGTACGGCGCCGCCACTGGTGCGCAGGGTTCTTATGCGCACTCTAAGTTTATGCTGCTTACAACAAAGTACAATATTATGGTCACAAAAGTTGTATTAGTCAAGACGTGTTGTCATTAAGCTTTTGAACAGATCTTTGTATCGATTGAGATTTTTAACTTGGAACTTCTTTTTAGGAAAAATTGTTTTTATTTGCTAATTCCCAATAAAAGTGTAACACACAGCTGGAAGGACTGAGATGTAAAGTTCTCGAATGGAGAACAACGTAATTTACACAAATTAGACAAAGGGATGTTTTACAATAATTGGCTGCAGTAATCAAAAGCTTAGGTATCTACATGATTAAAAAAAAAATAACTATAAAATATAACTTTTTAATACAAGCTTTTGAGATCCTGGGTATCATGTAGCAGCAGAGTGCTAGCCGAGACAAGTAAAACGAGCCCAAACACGAGGGGTCTATATTTTTTAGTACAGGAACTCCCTATGGTTACCTTCCGACTCCATCATCAGATCAGCTCCATGATACCTACGATATTATTGCATTGTCACGCGATATACATATGCGCACAAAATTTCAGCTCAACCGGAAACCGGGAAATCGGTCAAATTTAACTTGCAAGATTCTACCCGAACTTACATAAGTATACCTAACTTAAGTACATCAATGCAAGTTAAATAAAAGCTTGTACAAAATTCAAAACGTTATAATACGTTCAGATCTATTAGTTGGCATGTATGATTATTAGAATTGGACGCTACCGTAGCTCGGATGCCACGTTAACTTGTGGATGTAAAAATGTTAATTGTTCGATCTTTTCGCGATGTCAGACTTTATAAGGCAGCTAAGAACCTCTAGTACCAGATTTAGCCACCCAGCAACATAACATTAGTACTTTATTTATTCATCTTTAATAGTAACGCTATACGATGGTAGCGCCATAATAAACTACGGTCACAGAGATCTATAGAGAGGGCATCACTCACCCGGCGCGTAAGAAAAAAAATTTTACCGCAAAATGCATGTTTACGAATCATATGTAGCTATATACCTACCTATATACATAGCAGAATGTCGTGTTATGTGAGCGCATATGAAAAAGTGATTTCAACTACTCTATGAGTGTAATCATTGAGTTAATATTGGCACGATGACTGGGTAAAGAAATCATTAATATAATTAGTCCGTGAGTTAGATTATCAAAAAATATTAGTCAAGTATTTTTTCTTTTGTTGACAAACAACAAATGACAAAGATAAACCTTGTCAAAGTTTGGGATGTCGTGACGTCACCTCTCTTACAGAAGTCTATACATTTGTATGGCACTTGTGACGTCACGCGGAACTTTGACGGACTACATCTTCATCAATTTTTGTTTAATATACAGATGAAAAAAATACGTGTCCATTATTTTTTGATAGTCTATCTGACGAACTAATTATTTTTTTTAGCCATCATGCCTATTATTATATAAGCGGTACGCGTAGTTGTGATTTAAAGCTGATAGTTTTATGCGAAAATGGGTGACGGAAAACGCATACGCTACACCGGTGTTGCTTAACACAGTGCAATGCCTTTTAGAAGATTATATGCTCAATTGTTCATCATTATGAACAACTTTAAGTTTAAGACCAATTAATTTGCGAAATAATGTTCAAAATCAATTCAGCAAAATTTTTGCAATTTCACTTTTAAGTTAAATTTTTATCGTGATTTTGAAGTTCGTGCCAAAGTAAAACTAAAACTTGTTGAAAATGGTGAAAACATATACTTTGTATATTAACTAGAGACCCGACCCGGCTTTGCACAAGTTTATTATACATGTAGGTAACCCTTCCTCTTGAATCACTCTATCTATTAAAAAACCGTATCAAAATCAGTTGCATAGTTTTAATATATACCTAAGCATACATAGGGACTGACAGACAGGGAAGCGACTTTGTTTTATACTATGTCGTGATTGCTAGACTAGAGACAACATGTCCCATTTATCAAGATCTATGACTAAGTACTATACATTTTAGATGTAAAATTTCCTTTTGAATATCGAAGAAGTATTTAATAAAAGTAAGATCTCGTTTACACAGAACCGGTTTGTCCTAGTCAATTACGATTAGTGTCACCCCCATTAAATTCATCATGATACGTTTATGAATTTTCATAAGGCCTAGACGTTTTTATACCGATTTTTGAAATGTCATGTCTTATTATTCGATTCTTGGGAAATTAATAATCGATTTATTTGAATTTTGCTGCAATTAAGTTACGAAATTAAATAAATTGCTAAATTATTGCTGTGTTCTTGTTGAGTTTTCTTAGTATTTGTTTCTTTTAAATAACTTTGATACATTTAACATCTTTTATATGTGTGTAGTCTACAATATAATACGTACTGACAACTTTCTGCCAGTACTTATCTACTATTTACGCGAAATACATTGTTATTGCAACCTTTTCGATGGTTAGGTATTTATAAATATGAAATGGTACTTGGGCGACTGGACGTCCTTCTCATCTTCTTTGATTGATCTATTCTAATATTTCTAGAATTAGCTAGCGCTTTATGGTATGAAACAAACTGAAAACTATGGCGATAAGAAAAAAATAGTACAAATCTGAAATAAATACAGTTTTTTCATAAATCATATCATTTTCAATATTTTTATTCACTGTCGCTTATTTAGTACAATGACACTGGTACTTACAGAGCAGAACTTTAATTTTTTTCTAAATTTTGAATTTCATGAACAGAAAAATCATAAAAGCAGGTAAAATCAAAGATTTCTCACAAGACTTTTGCAATTTCTATAACAAATAAAAATAGAACACAAAAAACGCAACCGGATCGGATTTCAAAATACACAGGGTTAAACCTAGTTCACAATGTCGAGACCTCATCAAGAAATGGGGTCACATTTTTCCCATTTTCGACAGTTTTTTGCGATACAAAATCTTTTTGTTAAAAAATGATAGACTATTTTAAAGTGATCTACTTTTTTGAAGTTCACTCGGCGAAAGAGATAACCCTAAAATTGGGGTGAAACGTGGGAAACATGGGATAGTTATAGATTTTTTTTTTAACACTGGGGTTATAGTTCGCGAATGTCAAAAGATACAGAGGTTAATTTGCATTAAATTTTATTTTCGACGGAGATTTACTATCTCATTTAATAGTGTTTGATTTAATGTGAGTTTTGCTTTTGTTATAAATATTTAAATTTATAGAAAGACGCCAATGTACTCGTTAGAAAAGTACGCACCTGTTTTATAAATAACTCATTAAGTATACAAATACAAATCATTTATTGATAACAAGCATAGTTATAAGTCATTACAAAATTATAATTAGTTCTTTCAATATAATAATGTACAATAATAATCAACAAAATCACAATGATCAATTGTCATAATTAAGAGTAATTTCACACTCAAAATAATTTAAAGCAATTCCGGTAATTTTAAAAATTCATTGATATCATAAAATAATTGTTCTCTTAGCCAAGACTTAAGCTTATTTTTTTTTTTTTTTTTATTTTTTTTTTATACATTTTTAGAAATGTTTTCGACTAGCTAGATTTATGCAAATTTGTAACAAAAGGGTTGTAGATATAAATTTGTAACTAAACATTTAAATTTTATTAATTTAGAGTCAAATATTTGTCAATTATCTATAGATCTATCTTTAAGCCTATCACCTACTCGAAGTATAAAAAAGTAAATATAACTCAATCCAAATTACCTATTCCACAAATTTTTCGCACGATGCCAATATCACTCATTGGTCTCAAAAAATCGGGAACATTAAATTTCTTACATTTTATCTTAATCAATAAAGAATTTAAGAAAAGATCTCTAATGAAAGTATATTGATTTGACCGCAATTTAACCCTGTCGCCTGTCGCATACCAAACTTTCTGACAATACAATCATACGACCAATTGACCCGGGGTCACACACGTATCAGGTTCCCATTCAAAAAGAAACGCACAATTCTGGAATCCGATACTAAGAAATTCGCCATTCTTAACTCAATTCGCAATTGACAAACTGACCTCTTTTTTGGTAAAATAGAAGAAATAGTGACCCTTTCAAACTTCGAGCGTGCGACTTGTGACCCGCGTGACCTTTCTACTTTTTGTCCGTGGTCAAAAAGGGGCATCTTCGATTGTGCGAGTGTGGACAATGCCTTACTGATTGGGTGACGCAAAAAATTTGACGCGTAGTTTGAAAATGTATAAAGTTTGGTTTTTGTTGTCGTACAAATTGTTGCGTGATTTGCGGATCTAGAAATTTTATATGCTAATGCAGGGATCTAAGTGTTAGGTACCTATATTAGGTATTGGCTTCGTCATCATCGCAGCGGCACATTTTCTTTATAAATCTATTTCTATGGCTCCGTAAATCTATGAGGGATGAAACGATTGTTTTTTGTAAGGCAACTTGTCTTGTTCTGTTACTGTTTTAGTAGAATTTATGAGAAACGAACAAGGGTTATCTATTTTTTTATGTTTAGTGGGATGTAGGTACAGGTCGCGGCATATTACTCTAGCGCTGAGCGAAGTGTGGAGGGGGTGGCTGCGCATGAGTTTAGTATGGCGGTCAACATGCGCAGCCATCCCCTCCACAGTACAGTCAGTGCTAGACTTACGTGCCGCTACTTATATAGGAGTCTTGACTATAGTAATCTTAGTCATAGATATCTTACCGTTAGTTAAAACTCTTACACCATAGCAGTATTTTCTTATCATGTACAAATTTAGTTTCCTCTTTGATAAGAAAATATTCACGCTAAACCAACATTGCAATAAATACAATACGTAATATAAATCAACCGAAAAATTCCAAAGAAACTAATGACGTAGCACCTTTTGTAGCAAAACCGTTATAAAATCCGCATAAAACTCGCCCACAACGGAGCAAAATCTATAAAAATCTCAAATTACTGCAAACAGTTATAAATCACTGCGAAAAACTAAAAAAAAAAACTATCTCACGCGTCTCGCATCCTCCTTGCTTCCTAAAAGGGGTGAATTCGGCGATTTTTTAAAACTGGCACAATAGCGGTACCTTCCCCAAACAGTTAGGTATCGAAAAAAAAAGATTAAAAAAGTAAACGCGGAAGATCGCGCGCGAAAAAGATTCTAAATTCAACTCTTTCCCATGGGTCTTAACCTTGGCGAGGTTTTTTGTCAAAAATTGAGACACCTTTGCCATCTTTCCGTTTTTTTGTTATTTTTTTTTCTAAGACCCATGATTTGGGGCGAGGGGTCGCCTTTGTGCTTGCCCTTTCATTGTGCAAGCTTGAGATAAAGCAGGTGGGTCAGATGCTGCGACGTAGGGATTCTGTTTTTAAAAATATTGGCGGTGATTTGGTTAAACAACACCTACTGGCTAAAAAAATAATAGACTATATAGTTGACGTTAACAAACGCGTGAAAATGCAGTGCCAATTTTCCTTCAAGCTTTCAGAATTAAGAGAGCGGAAAGAAAAAATATTATGTTTTTTGAATCGTATTTCTAAGATAAAGAAAAGAATTTATTTTCTCGTATTTTTAATTATAACTTTCCTTAATTAATTAAATTAATACTTATTGTATATAAATACAATAAAATAACAAAACGACAGTTAGTCTATCTTTTTGATACCATCCAAGATTAAAAAAGTAAACGCAAAGTCCAAGAAGAAGCAAGGCAGCTAAAAATCATCGAAATGTCACTGATCGAAAACAAAAGCTAAAAAACAAAGAACAGAGAGTACAATACCAAAATTACATAGCAACCGCCTCAATATTTCCAAAACACGATAATAACACTGCCAACAAACATGATTCGATGCGACCAATTTATTACTAGTAACGATCATACGGTAGAACTAAAATGTTTCTTACGCGTCTTGTTAGTTTCGCCTGAAAATACGATTGTGGCTCCGTTGCTAACCTTTACAGTTATGTTGGCACTTCTGTAAAAAGTTTTCGATCGAAATAAGTGTAATTACGGTAAGACGTCGAGCGCGCCTGAATTTTCGGAAAATTGGCGCGCGTGGTAAAAACGCGACATTTTCGGAAACGCGGCGCGTCCACTCGACGCGGCAAAAACACATTCCTAATTCAAAAGTACTTGGAGATAGTTAATTTAAAATGTTGCCAGATTGATGAGCGAGATAACCGTATAAATTATTGTCCACTTATAAATGTTAAGTAGAGCATTTTCGTAAGAGTACGTTAGAGTAGTAGTACTCTCGTTAGAGTTTTTTCATTTTGTGCGATGTTTCATTGTTTCTGTTACAAAGTTTAAAATTAAGACTAGTTTTCGCTCACGAAAATTGTCACTTGACTTTGCTCGCCATCCAAAAGTATTTTATAATTATGTAGAGTCCTGTGCAAATTTTTGGAATTGTTTTTGTTAAGTAGTCTCAACAAGAATGTAGATTGATGTGATGATGTGTAAATGCGATAAATATAAAAATATATATATATATATATAATTTAATGATATTCTGACTTGACCCGGAAAAGCAAAAAGCAATTAATTGTTAGGCACACTGTACCATCACAATAAACTGAAAGGCAAAAACGAGAAAAAATGTGATCACGTCATTAAAAATAGCGAAATACCTAATAATTATGTATTTATTAATATGATGGGTAGGTACTTAGGTAGAGCGGTAATTTCCAACTATTTATATTTTTTTATGACAACGCCAAAAATATCGTAGATATTGAATCCATTCACTTATCTAAGAAATGAATAAATAAAGGTGATATTGCAAAAAGGGCTAAGACTAGGTACAGTAGCTCAAAAAATCCGATAAACTATGATAAATAAATGCGCAGAGTAAAACAACCGCATTAAATGCTTAATTTATGAGTAATTTCACATTTTCCAATTTGATTTTTGCTCAGTTATTGAATTAGTGCCATTTTGGTCACATTTAACCTTTTTTATATAACCTACATAGAATTAATAGCCTACATGTAAAAAATGCAAAGAAGAGTTTAGTTTTGTTAGCAAAACTTCTCAGATGTTAATGATATACATCAAATTGATACGTTTATAGGTACTTTATACTTCGGTCAAGACTTTATACGTTTATTTTGTTTCATTTATTTCGTGGATTTTTTTATTATGGGACCAACAGCAATCTTCAGTTGTTCATAATAACGTAGGTACTACATATAAGTGGGTTCAGTATTATAAGATCTCTGAGAGACACACGGTATATGTATGTATCTACCTTTCATGTATCTGTAATTTTTAAAAGTATACTGCTGAACATAGGCTAGGCCTACGAGTCATATCCACTGCGCTGGCCCTGAGGAGGATTAAGTTGTTACTTGGTGAATTCGCGGGTCACCGAGTAAGTCGAAGGCAAACGTGTAAGAGGTTTGTTTTTATTTTCCTGTTTATCGTAAATAGTCAAGAACATTTTGTCGTTAAATTAATTTTGTAAAACCATCATTAATAGTGTGATGAGTGTAATGTTGTTTATATTCTCTTAAAAGTATTATATTATATCATATTTCTGTATAAATGGATCTAAACAACTGTGAATTATTTCGAAGTAACTTTCCCCGCATTCACATTGCTGTATTCTTATAATGGTGTATGAAGATCACGTAGCACATAGAAACCTCTTTGGTAATCAAACTCACGGGACAAGTTAGATCTATATATTTAAAAAATAGGAAAATGAAGGATGAATACTTACTTTTTGGCGGGAAAGAAACTAAGGAGGATCAATGATGTGAAAATGGAGCGAAGAATAAAAAAAATGTTTGTAACCATATATTTCTAAGATCGGAGAATGCTGAATAAAATATTTTGACTACGAGGTGTTTAAATCCTGTAATAGTTAACAATAAAAATCATCCAACGAATTGCAATGAAACGTGTTCTTTTCGTTGTTAAAATAATACAGGATAATATAGAAATCGGTTTTAAACAGGCCTTTAGCCTATTTTTGTTATTTGTGACATTTTATTAATGTTTCAAGTCGAGTATGGCCGGGTGGTTTTTGGCGGGAACGGGGAAAAATCATGTCGCCGCATTTTATTATTTTGTGAAATATGTTTCTTTCAGTGATAATTAGTTTGCCGATGCTTTACTGAGGTCTAACTTGACCGCGACTTTTTCGGACTACAACGTGACTTAGACTGTAACTATATTGATAAAATACAAAAAAAGGTTCAATACTTATAGGCTATATTTTATACTTACACTAGCAAATGCATAAACCATGCGACACCAAAATATAAAAGAAGAAGAGTATGGCTGTCTTATTTTTAAACAATGTCAATGTAATTTTCAATCCGAATACATGAAATTACTTTTAATCGACACTGTTATTGTAAAAAATAACGGGAAAATAATTATCCGAAAGAAACGAAGCAAATTATGAAATACTGTACCCTTTGGTGGCCCAATTTCTATATATTTTTGCAATATCTCCTTTCTTACAAACAAAGAACATTGCTAATTCCAAAACATTTATAAATGGAACACAAAAACGTTTCCCGCGCAAAATGTCTGACATTGTTGTCGAACTGAGATATGTCACTTTTGTTTAAATTTCGAAAATTAATAACTGCCCGCGGCCGTCGAATTTTTGGTTGTCCCTTGGTCTTTTAATTAGAAATATTTGGAGATTTAGCCATTTTTTGCGAAATGGTAGACAGAATGAAAATATGTTTGGTAACAAAGCTGAATGCCGGGAGTTTTCGTTGTTTCGTCCGAGTTTTGTGGATTAGTGGTTTATTTTTCGTTATTAAAATTTTACCTGTAGGCCGCGCCACACTTGTTGGCGGGTGTTAAGTTAGCTGCAGGCTGCGTTATAACAAATCCTGACTGAAGCTTACATAAAGCCGCACGTTGATTGGCTATTGCGCAGCTTGTAGCTAACTTCACATCCGCCAACTTGTGTGGCGAGGCCTATACCTATAGCTATTCTTGGACAGCAAAATTTAAAGCTTATAGCCAGTGGCGTATTCACCAGTAGGCTGGAACCTATAGCGGCAGATCTTAGGAGGCGGCAAATTTCGGGTCATTTACTTTTTATATTAGGATTGACTGAAATATTAAATTACTTTGTATACCTAAATATTATAAAGTCTACAGAAAAAAAACATCAGTGATGATCAAATATTTTTGTGGATTGTAGGCATAGATATATCACGGTAATTATATCTAATTTAACTTAATTAGATATCATTGCCGTGGATAGAGGTGTAAAAAGGAAGCTCAAGACGTTGTAAATTTGTAATATTATCGACTACGTGATCATTTTATTCATTTGGTTAATTTATCGAAAAGCATTTAGAGGGAATTCTCAAAGCGACTTTTTTTTTCAATGTGTGAGTAAAGTATTCATTGTTAACAAATCAAACCGGTTATTACCTAGTTTCTTACTGGCAACTTTTCTCAAATTCAAAAAAGGAACAGCTAAAGAATTTCGTTCAAAGTTGTCATTACAACCGTTATCTGCGATCGCAAAAAATAAACAGCTGACGATCGCAACCCTTTGCACAGAAACTTTAAAAAGGGGTATTTGTAAAAAAACTTATACTTTTTAATACAGTGTAATATTTTGACAAAACTGCGGAGTCACGTTACAGGCCGGGTGCGGAATTATAAAAAAGGATTAAAAATATTGAAAAGATGGATTTCGATGGAGGCGGATGCTTTCACATACCTAATTATTGCTCTACTTTTTATAGTTAGCGAAAAGAGCACATTATTGTTGTACGTCGACTAATTTTTGCTTTTTATTTCATATAGGATTGTGTTTGACTCCACACTGCCTGATGTTAAGCAGATATGTTGTCTAGGGTATAGCACGCTTACCTAGAAGATACCTATGTATTTACTCGGGATTCGAAGACAACTACATTGTACTTTAGCGGGAAGACAGACTCAGGCATATCGTTCCACATTCTGGCGGTTCATTTGAGGCTCGAAACGCGTTAAAATTAAATATTATCTCATTCGGTACTTTATGATTTGACTAGCTGACCCGGCGAACTTCGTTTCACGCAGTATCATTGTAAATTATGTAAAACCCATGTGTTACTCTGATGTATAAGCATTACTATCGCAAAGTTTCATCTCAATTTGTTCAGTAGTTTTTGCTTGAAGGAGGAACAAACATCCATACCTACATACAAACTTTCGCGTTTATAATACTTAGTAGGATAAAATATGTATCTATATGTCTGGACTGTACTGTACCAGCCTTTTTAATAGTCCACTGCAGGACGTAGGCCTACCCACGAAGGGTGATTGGGCCATATCCACCACGCTGGCCCAGTGCGGGTTGATGGATTCACATACGCCATCGAATTTCTTCTACGGACGTTTGCAGGTTGCCTCACGATGTTTTCCTTCACAGAAAAGCCCGTGGTGTGAAATTCCGTGCACAAGTTCCAAAGAAACTCATTGGTACGGGACCGGGATTGAACCCACGACCTCAAGAATGACAGGCCAGCGTTAAAACCACTAGACCACCACGGCTTACATGTCTGTACATATTTACCTATCTACTATTAAGTAGACAACTTGCTTCGATAAGTATATCAATTAACTTCAAAAATGGTCTTAAATAAATTTAGTACAAAAAAGTGGCGTCTGTAAACACGAAGCGAGTCGCTGCGCAGTAGAAAAATTTCAGCGAGGATGAGGAGTGGTGAAGTATTATTCGCCCCATACAAACTGTGTAGAACCTCACCCCTCACGCTTGTTGACGTATTAATTTCCTGCTGCGCTACGACTCGTCTCTTGGTCATTAAGGTTGAATCCGTGTTGAAAAAAACCGTGGTGGTCTGGTGGTAATGACACTGACCTTACAATCGTGATGTCGTGGGTTCAAATCGCGGTCCCGTACCAATAAGTTTTTCGGAACTTACGTACGCAATTTTACACCACTGGCTTATTTGGTGAAGGAAAACATCGTGAGGCAACCTGCATATGTTCGTAGAAGAAATTCGATGGCGTAGGTATGTGAATCCACCAATCCGCTTTGGGCCAGCGCGGTGGATATGGACCAATCACCTTTGGGTAGGTCTACGTCATGCAGTGGAGTAATAAAAAGGGTGGTACATTACAGTACCTACAAGGTTGAAACGTATCTACTTTACCAGTCTAAGAAGTTTTACATTAAGTTAAACATAACATAATTTCGAAGTCAGAAAATGCAAAGTTAGTTGAAATTACGTACTTAGAGAAAAAAATAGCTTAGGTATTTTAGTTAGTCGTCTTATTAAGTTTCGTCATAATACGACCAATATATATAAATAATATAACCGAACTCTCATATCAAGTTGTGTAGATATAAGCTTTTCAGAAAATAGAATTTTATCCTCGATTCATCCATCATGCATTCAACAAAAACCTCTTTAGACTCGGTTCGAGGCCACATTAGCCCAAGAATTCATATTTTTTCCCGGTATTGTGAACAAAGCCTAACCTAATCCATATTATTCCATATTTCGATTTTTCGAACGCTCCTCTTCCATATTTGAACTGTTTCTAAATTCAAATTTCAAAAGAACTAAATTCAAATTCCGTCCGCGTCGAGTTCTAAATATAAAAAATCTCTTTTTTGTCAAATATGGAAGGGTTAAGTTAAAACATTCTATTTTCGAATTGTTAAAAAGTCCACATTGTATGGAATACGTCAAAACTTCATACACGGTGAAGGTGGATAGTAAATGCAAAAAGTGTAGATCAAACATAATTTTCTCAGGTGCTTTATTTATTAACACTGTTGACAAATGTTAAAAGTATTATGAATATAGAGGCTCATAAGTTTAATTAATGTCATTTAGTTAAATTTATAATAAAAAACTAATAAATTTAGCGAAATTCATTTAGTTAAATTTATAATAGAAATTAACATTCCTAAATTTAGCTTAATTAAATTTATTTAAAGAAATATAACAATCGGCTTTTAAAGTCGTCAGAGTTCAAGATATAAAATATGCCCAATTATGAAGGCACAATCGTAATTATAATAGCTTAGTTAGCATATTTCTGTTTCTTTTCACTTTATCCATTCGACGAAGATAAGACTATTTACGTTGCTATTTTTACGATGGCGCCTTCATAATTGGACCTAGATAGGTATTGTGATTGACATCACAAGAACTCAGTGGCGTGCACACAGTTTTAAGACAGGGTAGGCAGAAAATTTTACTCATCGAAAACACGTTGGTTTTGGTTCGTCGTCTTGTCGATTGATAATGTAGGTAATTGCCAAATGCCAGCTCAAATATCCATAGATTGACTGATTTTATAGACATATCAATTTACGGATATTCGAAGTGGCCTTTCGGCGCGTTTGTTTGATGTTTTGTAACCGATGTCGTTCCAGACGGTTTTATTATTTGAAAATAGTAGACAAACGAAACAAAATAGCCGATTACTGTGTGTATGCAACCTGTCAGCCAATGATATGAATCATATTGGTTTTTATTGAATTTACGACTGACTTTACCTTTAATTTGTATTAGGTAATTGCAAATCCGGTGTAGCACGACCTATCTCGATAACTTGTTTTTTTTTTCACGAAAGATAAATTTGAAAACGCATCATATTTTATTTTCTCAATACACACACCATCTGAACAAGTTTCACAGACAATATTATCCATTTTTCACTCTATTAACAACGTTAAAATCCTAAATATCTGATAGCGTAGTCACAAACACAAGACACATCAAATCAAACAATATGGCGACTATTGACAATTGAAATGAGTAGTAAAAAAGGGAAATATAATACGACAAAAAAATGATGGCCATCTAAATGTATAAAATGTTCGGTACCAGTCGTAATTGTTCGTGTTAGCTAAGCAAAAAGACACTGTCTTTTCATGCAGTTGTGTGCGTGATTTTTGTCATTGTGTGTCAACAAAGCCCACGTAGCTATAGGAACGCACACACATTAAATCCGCGTGACTACGACTTACCACGAGAGCACACATACAAAACATTAAGAGATCCATAGTTTGTGTCTTTGCCGTGGCAAGGGCGGGTGGCGCTCGTGCAGCGCGATTCGGTGATGCGCAATCCTGTCGATCTTATCTTAATGATACCACCGGCACTCGATAGGTGGAGCTGATTTATGATTTAAGTTTTTTATGTTGTTTTGTTTATTGATAAAATATTATTATATCTATTATCAGAACTAGGGTAGGCAGTGTCTTTCTGTCTTTATGAAGCGTCCGCCACTGCAAGAACTGGAAAATGTATGTTTTATCTAACAACTAATGGTGATGAGCCGTGAAGTTATTGAACAGAAACTATGTGCTGGCAAGCGCAGCGTAGGATGAATAGCAATTAGCACAGATATAGGTTTATAATATATGATAGGCAATGTGGCAGTGGCAATAGATGAAGATCAAATAAGCTGTGGGCAAAAGTCACAGTCGGTCTTATAAGAAATATATTTGGTAGTTCAGTCTATGTCAATAGTGTATGATTTACCAACAAACATATATGTAAATAAATAATGATCATATTGGATGCTGACATGCCATACTTGAATCGATAAAATAAATAAAATTAATAGATTATATTATAATTCGAGGTTTGGGACACATTTTTCGTTCTTCTTTCGATAGATAGTCTGATAATTTTTTTTAAGATAGTCTTACAACTTTAGGAGTAAACGTCCTGCGCTGTACTTGAAAATACGAGTAAGTCGAGGTCTCTATTGACTTTATCTCTACTGACCCATTACATTGTATAAAAAATAATGATGCTTCTGAAAGTTGACGATGTACTGCACGAACTAGCATTATTCCTTTTTCAAATGATACGAAAGACACAGGAAGCACGAGTTTTTTGTCACTTCCACATCTCGCGGGTACCGACACCGAACTTCCATCTCCCTCTAACACGGATATTTCCAGCATGTGCGATTAAGACAGAGCACACGTTCTCAGGTGTGTTGACACACAGATGTTCTAAAGATGGCGCGACTGACGCATATTACACAATTACAATAATTCTATTTAATTATTTTTTCTCGTTTAGATTTTTGGCCGTGGGCGGTGAGTTACTCAGCCAAATTGTCTGCGGAAGACAATTGAAGTTTTTCGAAATGTCATGTTTGGTGCCGTTACGTCTAAATAGGATTTGACTTGTTAATTTTGGCTGTAGGAGGTGAAATAGAAAGCTTTCGGATAGTTTCAAAACTATTGTAGAAATTAAGTTCTTCACGCATAATTGATACCTACTTACCTAACTACTCGTATGAAAGCAAGGAACACTGTAAATATAGGCTGCTTACAACCGGTTTGGTGGGTGGAAATCCCAGGGAAAGGCCTGTGTTTAACAGTAGACCCACAAAGTAGGCAAGTTGTAGTAAAATGCTAAGCCAGTTATCAATAAAATAAAAATATCTGACATAAATTTTTTATCAAAGAGGCTCAAATAAGAATACGAACCTATAAACCGTCGACGACCACATGCGTAATGCAACAAAACATTTTAAACTCGATTCTGAACTTTAAACTATGACAAAAGCACGAAACACAATATCTCATTATTGAAAAAAAAAACAATAAGAAAATAGAAGATTTACCCCAAAAAAACACACCCTTCATCAAAGGGTTAAGACAGGGACGGACATATTTTGTTCGAAGTTGGAAAGAGATAGAGATACGGACTAAACCCTTTCGCTGCACCTGGACATTTTTTGTTACTCATTTTTATGTGTGTAAAATTTAAAAAAGTGCAAAATTTTCTTTTGTTTGGGGGTCAATATTGATTTTTTCTTTAGAAATAGGTCGGTTTCGACAATGGAGCTCGTTATCTGACACGGTTTAAATGACGTCATTAGTCTTTGACCCCGTAATGGCTGGATGTCAAACGCCATTATTGCGATTGGTAATAACTTTAACTTATTTTCTACAGCTTCCAATAAAGGATTTATAGTATCAGATAAGTACTTATATGATTAGTATTATTTTTTGATTCAGGCTTCTGTTCGTTAAATAACATTGATAGATAGATTTAAGAATTTCGTAGTAGAATTAAATTAAATTTGTATTTATTTTAAATAATGAAAGTAGGTGTGCAAAATAAGATACAAGATAAATTATTCATTGTTAATATTAAGAACACGAAAGTGTAACATGAGGCGATGTTTTCGTTAAAGTGCAACCTTTGCTTTAATTTTGAAAAATAAAGTATTGTTTACTTAATCAATTTGTGATAACTATTTATTTGTCCTACACTACGCTTGCTGATATGTTTTCTTCGTTCGAAAAGTTCCTCATCGGTCTTACTTCTTGCTCTATCCACTGCTAGGTACTTCTCCTTACTTATCTTACTGCAGGCTTCAATTATTATTTTTCGCAAATGTAATTGTAAATTATATTTTATTATTACCTTTATTAACATTCTAACATAGATCTAGTAGGTACCTAATAATATTGTGTATGTTGGTTTCTTTTGTTATATTTTAGACACAGAAACGGAACGAAGGATCGAGTGGATTTTGGCGTTTATGCATATAAACGCCAAAATCCACTCGATCCTTCGTTCGTGTAAAGACGACACTCTATGGTTTCTATGGAATAGCACAATAATCAAAATGTTTAGTAAAAGCAAAGCGGCAAAACTTTAGTTATAATATAAAAGCAATGAATTAAAAAAGCAATTAACAAATGCGAGCATTCAAATCCGAGCAAAAATCACATTCGATCCCATCGCAATGAACAAAGCTCCATTCTGTTACGATATAAATATAAATTAAAACATCTCGATACAAAACTGAGACGAAAGAGCAGATAGCCTTTAAGAAACAACAGTGAAAACGACTAAAAAAAGAGAATTAAGAAAAAGAAAAATTGTAAAAAGCTCAAAAAAAGTATCACAATCAAATGAGGGATGAACAAAAACGGGAATAAAAGATATAACAAAAAGCAATATGGCGGATTGTTTTTAATTATCGAGTATCGGCATAAATCGATGGCCGTCGCCGAGGGCCCGCCAGTGCGCGGGCGCAGCCGTGGACTCGCATCGGCTATAAACTTTCGTGAACAGATTTTAGATATTAAGACTTCCTTCTTTAAACTTTTTATTTTCAACAAGGTTGCGTTAAACGTTTTACGCTACCATGGAAATAAATAATGAAAGCACTGTTGCGTCGAAGTTTCACTTCTTTAGCGCGGAGGGACTCCATTTGCAGTTTTTCTTAAGTGAGGCATCTTGGTATTTGTTTTTTTTTTGTGTTTTTTCACTCCTAAAAAGTTACAAAACTAGAACTAAGTACATGTAACCCAAAATTGTTGCTAAAGAGACTGCGTTGATGGTTCAACCGAAAAAAAGATAAACATAAGTACTTTACTTTTAAAAAACAAACTCAAGAAAATTCGTGTTACGTAAATTGCTTTTAAAAAAGGCATTATCTGATACAATAGAAGGCAACGTTTCCAAGGAGTCTAATAAGAAAAAAAAAGATGCAAAAAAAATTACGGAATAATATTTTTTTCTAACAAATAGTAAGACGCACGAATTACTTTACTAATCTCAGAGTAAAAGAAAATGGTGGTAAGTAGCAACTCCAAGGCTTTCGGTAACCGCGATTCATAAAATTCATATGTATGGGTGAAGGCAGCACAATCGCGGCTGCGTACGATAAATTTCACTTATAAATACACGAACATTGTTGTGTATGTCTGTCCGTCTGTAGGGCACTGGTATATCAGTAACGTAACTTTGACTAAACAAATGAAACTATTTTTGACCGACAAAACGGAAGAGGTACTCAATTCGAAGCGTATATATTTTTTATAAATGTATAACCACGCATAACTTTTTACACTGTGGGCCGATTTCGATACTTAGTTTTTTTTGACTAGAAAGATTATACTTCGAAGTTGGTCCCATTTAAATTTTATCGAAATCGGTTGAACTAAAATTTTTCACATTATTGTGATATATCGAAAATATCGATAAGATAATGATGTGAAAAAAATTCCATCGATGCGTGCAAAATATTTGCGAATTCTGTACACGTTTGAAGTCAGTCATGACATCTTTTGGAAAAAATATTTATTACGGAGAGAGTCCACCCTTTGCACTTTTTTTAGTTTTTAGTCAAATTGGAAAAGTGGTGAGAACGTACCGTGACTGTACAGCGATAGAGTTATGCAGGTTCAAATCCATCGGATACAAAATACTTTAAAATACTTAATTTTATTAATAAATATGTTAGTTCCTGAGGTCATGTGACATGGGTAAAAAAAACTGGAATTTACAATTTAATTTACAATATAAAAATAGCACATGTAATAAATTTAATTTCAGTGCCATTTTAGGGTTCCGTACCCAAAGGGTAAAAACGGAACCCTATTACTAAGACTCCTCTGTCCGTCCGTCTGTCTGTCTGTGTGTCACCTGGCTGTATCTCATTAACCGTGATAGCTAGACAGTTGAAACTAAACAAAATAAAATAAATATTATTTGTTTTATGGTAGGTACGTAAGTACCTATATTTAATTTGAAATGAGTAACTCTCGGCTCTCAATATTAAAACGTGCAAAATTTACAATTTCATCTCAATGTTTATTATCCTGACAGCTGAAATACATGTGTAATTTCAATTCCTGTTTTCACCGGGGATGTAACTCAGTGGTAGAGTGTCTGCTTCGCATGCTGAAAGTCCTGGGTTCAAATCCCAGCATCTCCACAACATTACCGTTTTATTTCATTTTGCATTCTTATTATAATATTCGTTTTTCAATTTAATTAATTTTTATAATTATTTTCATTCAAATGAGAAAGGTAACTTACTGTTTATATTTCGTCTGTGCACTGGCATACAAACTGCTGCATAACCTGTGGCGCTGCTTTGTCATTGCCCGCATAGGTATTTATAGCTACGTTAAATCTAGATGCACTAATTTATGCACTAGAATAGATTGAGGATTCCTTGCATTAGTACTTGTTCGTTCTTTTACCTACCAGTTCAATAGTCATGCGAGCCTGGTAGCTATTTCTTTCTTAGGCCTGTACTTATTTAAATAAATTTATATTCAAATAGGTAATTACTACTAGGTGTTGTTTTACAAAGTACAGAGACTTTTAAAGGTATTAATCTCTTCATTATGAGCAATTTTTACCTCGAAATCACGAAAAATCAGTCGTAACATTTTGTCGAGTTAATAAACTTTTTCGTTTCTTCAGCTGATTTGTTTTTTTATTCAGAAATACTCTGAAAGATTGGTCTCGTAGTAAAACTTGTACCTATGAATACATAAAATAATCTCCAACTTATAAAAAATTGAGAGTTTGATACTTACCTATTTTCTCAGGCATGATCTGTAATGTTTCTGCTCCACCAGTATCTTAACGCGTAAATTATCGCGCTAATTAAGCCGTTACATAACGGCGTAACGTAGATGTAACAACATTTTAACGCATTAAACGTTGGCCACATCTACGTGCGGTATAACAAGCTAATTTACGCATAAGGACGCCGGTGAACATCAGTAGCTTAATAGAGTTTTGTCGCCTTAAAAATATGCAAGATGTTTCCACGTTCTTGTCAAAATTTTGATTCTGAACAAATGAAAAAAACATTCCAGTGTTTATTGACCTCTATTGTTTCTGGCAACACAAAGCCCATATTAAGAGCCCAGGAATAAAATAAAAAGGTAAAAAATCCGAAATTTCCCGTCATTGTAGAGCTGTCATTGATCATTTTTCAAAAAACCCACAAAATCTCGTCGCGCCTCGGACGTGATGAAAGAAGGTATTTTTATTATAAAGAAAGGATTCGGGTTTTTTGGGAAGCTTTAGAATTTGAAAGGAAATGGAGGATTAGAATCTGTGTAATAAAACTTAGACTCAAGTTTATTCAGATATTAGGTACATAAATTAAATAAGTATTTACCTAGGTATCAAACAATTCTGTTGCTCTACCTGTTATAAGTAGATATTAATTTATTTAAAGACGTGGTCTTGTATTAATTGATTTCACTTTATTTTTACAAAAGAAAAATTACGCAACCTGCTTTGATTAAAACCAACTTCAAACAAAGATAAGGTTATGTAGTGTTGACTGTATTTCTTTTATTTAAAAGCCGCTTATTTAAGCCTCTTATTTAAAAGGTGCTTCTCATTTGGTCCCGTTTTGCAATCAAAATCTGATCAGTAGTTTTCGAGTTACCTAAAAAAAATGGATCATTCTGTCAATCAAAGTTGTTCATAAAATGTACTTGATGTGAGATTTCATGTGAGTTTTCATAATGTGAGTATTGGTGGACTTTTCGTAAACACTTTTATGTAATATTACGTTAAAATCAATGTTACTTAAAACGTTTTTGTTTACATTAGCTTTCAAACATAAATCGTATCAAATTCGATCCAATCGTACCGGAGACAGATACACAGACATAATACACGTCAATTTTATAACACCCCTCTTTTTCGTTGGGGCTAAATCAACAAAACAATATTTCTGCTTTCACAGAAATAATTTACAGTAATTTACATTCCGAATACATCAAATAATCTTTATCTAGTACTAGCTTTTACCCGCGGCTTCGCCCGCGTTGTATTTTGATTTTGGCTTATGTTTATGTCGGTTGCGAAACCTAACCTAACTGACAAATATCAAAATACCTTAGAGGAATGCTTTTGTTGGTTAAGTTACGGTTGGAGTGTATATACAACCCTCCCGTGTATTCCCGCCTTGTCGTGGGGGAGGTCTGAGGCAGCTGAAAAGGCGGCGCTCGAAGTCTCCCTCTTCTTTGGGTCTTTTCCCCCAAGGAAGCTTAGAGGCTGGCACTCGAGTTTCAGCCGCTTTTAACTAAAGCAGCTGAGAGGATGGCCGGTAGGTTGCATGCCTTATGAGGAGTGTCGCAACTTAGGCGGGCTGCAGTGCCGCTCTTGCGACGCTGCATCCGAGGATTTTTTTTATTATATCGCGAAATATCCCTGACATGATCAGCAGGGGTCTTAACTACAAATGAATAAAAACTAAGTATACCTATATTTCAATGTTTTTGGCTGTTTGCAGTTATAATAAACATTACAATGGTACAGCAAAGTTTATACCTACTTGTTCCTAATTAAGTATTGCTTTTTTACAAATATTTATGCAAAAATTCGATAAAATTGTTTCTAAGGTTTTTTCGTGTTAGATTAATTCCAATTTTTTGTTCTAAATCAAATCTCTGCTTTCCATAACCTGGGCATTCCAAGATTATGTGCAGTGGAGTCTCCTCTTTTGTGGTTTCACAGATGCACGATGGGCTTTCCCTCAACTTAAATCGATGTAAGTATTGGGAAAACTCACCATGCCCCGTCAGCACTTGAGTTATGATTCCCACTGGTGCTATTTCTCTTACGATCTTGTATGCCGCCCATGCATCCGGAAAATATGTTTTGGTTACCGCCGCTGTGTGTCCATCCTGAAACCGCCGGTTCCACTCGTCAAGAGAGTCCTTTCGGATTTCTCGCTTGACGAATGAAACGGGGCAGTTATCCTAAATAGGTCTGCACTTCGAGTGCAGTGCTGCTTCCTTTGCTAGCTGGTCCGCTCTCTCATTTCCCTCCATCCCCGCGTGCTATTTAACCCAATAAAGTTTCACTATTTTATTTTGTGCGTGTAGTAACTTTATGTTAGCTTTGAATTTACTGCTAAGGGATGGAGGGAAGATACGCCAACTACCGTTTCCAGTGCAGACCTGGAGTCACAAAAGATTTTTGCGATTTCGGTAGCCTCAAGAAGTGCCAATAACTCGACCTGTTACACAGAGCACCAATCGGCCAATTTCAGCTTGCGGGTACTGATCTCAGCGGCATCATCCCAAATGGATAATGCCGCCCCAACTTTCCCTTTAATTTTACTGCCGTCTGTAAATATGTTAATTTCTCGGTTAAGATTTTGCTCTAGTGCTGCTCCGTCTGCCAGGCATATGAACTCCAGCTCCTCCTGCTGCGCTGGGTGTGGCTTCTTTTCTGTCTCTCTATCTCCAGTTACTTGCTGGGAATAACCTTTCTCAGTTTCATAAAGCAAGGCTGCTTCTTGGACTCTGATATGACAGCCGAGGATAAGGGGCCGCGGTGGGATATATGGAACTGGTGGTGTGGGTGCCGCCACCTACCCTACCTTCCGCTAGGCCGTCAACGTGTTGGCAGACGCAGTGGGGCTGCAGGGGAAGAGAGGTGTCGGTATCGCGATTGCCGTTCTCACTGCCCTCTACAGTTGAAGAGGCAGGCGCTGGGCTACTATGACTGACCCACTGCACTGGGACCAAGGCGTTGGAATGCTGTCTGACGTTCAGTACTGGTTAGTCCCGAGTGGTGGATGACGATGTGTCTTGTGCTCCGAAACACTCCGTCACTATGGCGAGAGCGCAAGCTCCGTTATGGAGCCCGAGTCTGGGCTAGTGCTGTTGAGTGCCGCGAAGGAGTGCGAAATATGTGGGAACGTCCTAAACTTGCCATGACAGGTTATTTCTGGCGCTTAGACGGCTCCTACCGCAGCCCACTCACTTAGTTTTTATCCTATCCTACGGGAACTGTTAAAGTTTTTGCGATAAAAAGTGGCCTATGTCACTTTTCGTCTTTCAAACTATATTCATGCAATATGCCAAGGCAAGTTGCTCCGTTGCTGAGAAAAATTTATCGTTAAGTCGAAAAAAATTGTGGTTCCCGTAGAACCACAATTTTTTCGGGATGGAAAGTATCCCATGTCACTTTCCGTCTTCCAAACTATGCCCACCCCAAATATCAAGTCGATCCGTTGCTCCATTGCTGAGAAACAGTTATTGTCCTATCCCATGGGAATCACGAATTTTCTCGAGATATGAAAAGTATCCTATTATCACTTTCTTTCTATTAAACCATAGGTATCCATACCAAAAATCAGGTCAATCTTTTGCTCCGTTGCTGCGTCAAAGAGGAACAAACCAACAAACTTTTCGGATTGATAGTATTAAAGTATGATGATTCTGTACCATAAAGGTAGAATAAAAAAACATGTTGAACCTCTAATGATAGAATATTTAAAAATATTTTTAATGTCAGACAAAATGACGGCCTGGTATTAAACGTCATAGTAACATGTAGCATGCAGAGCGAAAATAACATTTTATCCAATTTTAATGTCAGTTGTCATTTTCAATCCATACTTTATTTCCTCTTCAAGGGGATATAATGGTAGAAAAACAATTTGTCGCCTTGCCACGCTACTTGTGATTTATAAAAGTCTGCAGACAATGTCACCTGTCGTCTATTTACGTTTGGCTGTGACGTTTCGTTAGTCCATTTTAGCGTCATAGAGGAATTAATCACTTAGCGTCTTTGTGATAGTGGTGACAGTTTCGCTTTCGAGGGTTTTTGTCCTGTCCTACAGGAACTATGAAATTTTTCGGGATAAAAAGTATCCTAAAGCTCCTTCCGCCTTTTATACTATATCCATGCCAAAAATCAAGTCAATCCGTTGCTCCGTTGGCGCGTGATAGAGTAACAAACCAACAAACCAACAAACTTTTCGGATTTATAATATTAGTAAGGACTCCGATTCCAGTGTAGTTTCCATTATATTTACCAAAAATACCACAAAACTGTCCTTATGTCTCCCCACTAAGGTGCAAAATACACTTCAACAATTTCAAACATTTTGTTTGAAATTGTTGCAGTGAAACACAAAGTTATAATTCAGGATTTTAAAGAAATATAGACGTTAGTGTACTGAAATAGGGTGCTCAGTGAGCGCAGAACTGAAAATTATCGATGTCGTTGAAACGTCGATTTAGTGCTGGGGTAATGTCAGATTTAAAATGTCTCGGTCTTCTTTTTAAAAATGTATTATTTAATACGCTTACGTAAGTCTTAGATTCATGTGTATCTATTACTGTGAACAATGTAGGTATTTTTGTTAAAAAAATAGTCCGAACAATAAATAAATTCAAAGTACTGCACGGAAATGATTATGTTATTTTTAGGAAACGCTCCTTACAGCAGGCAGGTAGGAAACATACGCTACAAATCTACAAAATATTGTGATAGTCTTTTACTTGCGGTAGAGCCAACAATTTGAATTTCACTACAATATATTGTTTTTAGAATTAACTGTCTTAATAGAATTATTTAAACGTGACTCTATACCTACCCCTAAATACACGCATCCAACCTCATACAATAGTAAGTAGGTGTCTTGCTTTTACGAACTCTCAAGATTCTAGACACTTGTTATTCTTATACTACAAGAATAATCGTGCAATAAAATACGAAATAAATAAATATCTCTATATCCCGACATTTCGACTGAGTTGCATCAGTCGTGGCACGGGCAAACAGACTTGCGAAAGTTGCGAAGCTGTACCTCTAGTATAAGAATAATGTACTAAAATCACAAAAGATTAAAAATAAGACTGGACTTTATGGTCTTGCAAGCCTTCTATGACGCATCACTAGCGGCTCACAAAGCGCGCGGCCGATCCGAAGACACATGCGTTTTAAATCAGTACCATCAGATCGCGCAAATAAACGAACCAACGATGTAATAAAGTATTGTAAGTGTAGGGACAGAAGTGCTGTGGAGACGGGAACGTAGGCCTTTGTTTTTTCATAAAAAAAAACAGCAGTCTTGCTAAACAAGGAATAATTCATTCATTTATAAAAGTTGTAAGTATACTCGTAGTAATTGACGGCATGACGGCTATACTAAAAATGAATGAACGGATTTCAGATCTGTAAGTACTTTTACTTTTAGAACAACTGCAAAATTGCAATAAAGAAATCAACTGTTCTATAGGCGGCCTAAAAACTCTGACACCAGGGCTAGCCACCCGGCCTATACGAACTTACTTACTTTTTAACTGTTCTATACAAAAAGTTCATAGAGTCCTGACATCCATCTATCCATCAGCCATAGGACGTCCATTGCTGGACATATGCATCCCATGACATATGGATCTCCAATAAGACCAGATAGAAGCGGCTTGCATCCAGCGCGATCCTGAGGTCTTAATGAGGTCATCCGTCCACCTTGTCCTACGCTGCGCTTGCCGGTACGTGGTCTCCACTCGAGAACTTTTCGACCCCATCGGTCCTCCGCGCTATGTGCCCTGCCCACTGCCATTTCAACTTGCCAATCCGTTGGGCTAAGTCGGTAACTTTCGTTCTTCTACGGATCTCCTCATTTCTGATTCGATCTCGCAGAGATACTCCGAGCATAGCCCTTTCCATAATTCGTTGAGCTATTTGCAGCTTATTAGAAATACATCATCATTAGTAAGGGCCATAGTCTTGACAAAATATAAATAAATAAATAAATGAGTGAGAAAAAAGTGAGCATTGAAAATGTATGCTTGTGTAAAGGAGAGCATAGCATGCGAATGCTAGAAAATGATTGAGCAAAAAATGAGCTCCACGTTCGTGGGGGAAGTAGTTCAAATCAAAGTAGAATTATGTTCAGAATTTGCTTAGAAACTACCTACATTTCGTTATATTTCATTTACTAACTATTTAACATACCTAAACGTGGAAGGATGTTTCCTACATGGTTTACAAAAATACTACTCCATTGAAGTCTCTGTCCCGAGTTTTGCACATCAAATAAAATTATGGAAAAATTAACTAACGCGTTCAACTTGGAAAAGTGCATAATGCAAGGAGTTTCCGTTGTAATTATAATACTTTAAGGTATTTAATTTATTGATCTTATATCTTTAAACAAGCAATTTTTTTACCTTTACCTACCTATTTGTTTTTTACATATTTGAATTTGTTAGCAGATACAGAATTCGGATCAAGGAGCGAATCTAACGATTTTTATGAAATTTCGTAGCTGTTTGGATTCTTTGGCCGTGGGGTGCCGGCAGAGTAGAATAGCACCCCCCTCTTGTACCAGGTGTCGTAAAAGCCGACTAATTTATATGTATAACCATCCTAATTTGGCGTAGCCTAAATGCCACAGACCAGTGTCGGGGAGCAGCGGCACTGGTGCGAGGAGCTACGTCCTGCGATCGCCAACACGCTTGCCCAGCGCGGCGATTATGGGCAACAACCCTCAATGAATTTAAGCCACACAAATAGGCCCCCAGTCCCCGGCGGCTCCGCTATCCCTGGCTCTGGTAGCGGCCACGGTAACGGCGGAGAGGGGGGTGCGAAGAATCTCCGGCAGACGCCCCGCTACCACCCCCAACGGAAACTGGCCCTGGTGACACACAATATACGCACTTTGAGGACGGATGAAAAGATTGTTGAGCTGGAAGAGGAGATGAGTAGGTTGCGCTGGGATATTTTGGGGTTATCTGAAGTCCGAAGAGAGGGTGAGGACACGATAACTCTGAAATCGGGCAACCTATTCTACTACCGGGAAGGCGACCAAAAGTCCCAAGGTGGTGTCGGGTTTCTCGTCCACAAGTCCCTCACTAACAACATCGTAACCATCGACAGTGTTTCGAGCAGGGTCGTATACCTAATACTCAGAATATCCAAAAGATATTCGCTGAAGGTCATTCAGGTATACGCACCGACCTTGGCACACCCAGATGATGAAGTGGAGACTATGTATGAGGACATAAGTCGGGCCATACATATGTCTGAGACCCACTTTACTGTTGTTATGGGGGATTTTAACGCAAAGATAGGCAAGAAAATTGATGATGAGCTGAAAGTGGGGCAATTTGGGTACGGGCAACGGAACTCAAGAGGTCAGAGGCTGGCTGAATTTCTGGAGAGAGAGGAACTCTTTATGATGAACTCTTTCTTCCAGAAGCCGCCTCATAGGAAATGGACCTGGATAAGTCCCGATGGTTCCACGAGAAATGAGATAGACTTCATTATGACCAACAAGAGACGAATATTCGATGATGTCTCCGTGATCAACCGGGTGAAAACCGGTAGTGATCACAGATTGGTAAGAGGCACATTGAATGTGAACGTTAGACTTGAAAGGTCTCGTCTGATGAAGTCTACGCTCCGGCCTACTCTCGCCCACATCCAAAACCCCGAAAGCTTTCAGCTAGAGCTCTCAAATAGTTTTGCTTGCCTAGAGAATCTTGCGTCGGTGGATGAGATCAATAACAGGCTCGTAGAAACTGTCCAGACGGTGGGTTCTAAGTTTTTTAGACCACGCCGTTCAAATAAAACCCAGAAACTATCCGATCACACTTCAGACCTCATGGCTGAACGACGTTTGTTAAGACTGCAGTCTACTAGGGACGCTGCGTCATATAGGCAGCTTAATAGACAAATTTCTAAATCCTTGCGGCGCGATATACGTCTCTTTAAAACCAAACAAATTAAAGAGACTATCGAGCGAAACAAAGGCTCTAAAGTGTTTGCAAGGAGTTTGTCTATTGGGCAAAGCCAGCTGACAAAGCTAAAGAGAGAGGACGGCAGTATGACGTCGACCAAGGCAGAGGTATTGGAGGAGATCGAAGGGTTCTATGGACAGTTATACGCTTCGGTAGCTAAGCCTGTTGACAGCACGGCTAAAGACCCGAGAGCCAAGCTGACTCGACACTTCACCGAAGACATCCCGGACATCAGCCTGTACGAGATTAGAATGGCCTTGAATCAGCTTAAGAACAACAAGGCACCGGGTGATGACGGAATCACTTCAGAGCTTCTGAAAGCGGGTGGTAAACCGGTACTTAAAGTCCTTCAGAAGCTTTTCAACACCATCGTCCTCGAGGGCATAACGCCGGAAGCATGGAACAGAAGCGTGGTGGTGCTATTCTTTAAAAAAGGTGACAACACCTTATTGAAGAATTACAGACCCATCTCGCTTCTGAGCCATGTTTATAAGCTGTTTTCTAGGGTCATTACGAATCGTCTCGAGCGCAGGCTTGATGAATTCCAGCCTTCCGAACAAGCCGGCTTCCGAAAAGGCTTTAGCACCATGGACCACATCCATACGCTGCGGCAAGTTATACAGAAGACTGAAGAGTATAACTTGCCACTTTGCTTAGCGTTTGTGGACTATGAGAAAGCCTTTGATTCGGTCGAGACATGGGCTGTGCTTGAGTCTCTTCAGCGATGCCGTATTGACTATCGGTATATCGAAGTGTTGAAGTGTTTGTATAATAACGCCACTATGTCGGTCCGAGTACAGGAAGAGAGCTCGAAGGCGATCCCTTTGAAAAGAGGCGTCAGACAGGGAGATGTGATATCTCCGAAACTGTTTACTGCCACTTTGGAGAACGCCTTTAAGCTCCTGGAATGGAAAGGATTTGGCATCAACATCAATGGCGAATACATCACTCACCTTCGGTTTGCCGACGATATCGTGGTCATGGCGAAATCGATGGAAGAGCTCAGCACGATGCTCGAAGGCCTCAATCGAGTTTCTCAACAGGTGGGTCTCAAAATGAACATGGATAAAACAAAAGTCATGTGTAATGCCCATGTCGTACCCACCCCAATATCTGTTGAGAGCTCGGTTCTTGAAGTTGTTGACTCGTACGTCTACCTAGGACAAGTAGTCCAGCTAGGTAAGTCCAACTTCAAGAAAGAGGTCAATCGCCGAATCCAACTCGGTTGGGCAGCCTTCGGAAAACTGCGTGACGTCTTTTCATCTGATATACCTCAGTGCCTCAAGACGAAAGTTTTCGATAGTTGTGTGTTGCCAGTGATGACATATGGAACTGAAACGTGGTCTTTTACTGTGGGCCTTATGAATAAGCTCAGGATAGCCCAACGTGCTATGGAGAGGGCTATGCTCGGCGTCTCTCTGCGAGATCGAATCAGAAATGAGGAGATCCGCAGACGAACCAAAGTTACCGACATAGCCCAGCGGATTAGCAAATTAAAGTGGCAATGGGCAGGGCACATAGTTCGGAGAACGGATGGCCGATGGGGCAGTAAAGTTCTCGAATGGAGACCACGGACCAGCAAGCGCAGCGTAGGACGTCCACCGACTAGGTGGACTGACGATATAATAAAGATCGCAGGAACGCGCTGGATGCAGGCCGCTTCCAACCGGCCTTATTGGAAATCCATTGGGGAGGCCTATGTCCAGCAGTGGACGTCTTACGGCTGATGGATGGATGGATTGGATTCTTTATAAGTTTTCTGGATAGTACGAGTACCTATATATTTCCGACAAAACGCAAATTTAGTACTTAGATAATTATTTAAGTATATACTAGCGTTGACTACCTCGGCGGCACTTAGGCAAAGTAGGTACGTAGGTAAGGATAAAATACAATCCAAAGCTGAAATTTTCACAGATGATATATTTCTGTTGCCGCTATAACAACAACGGAATACTAAAAACAAAATAAGATAAATATTAAAGGAAGGCTCCCATACAACAAACCTGACTTTTTGCCGTTTTTCGCTCGATATTAATAACGGTAACACGTAGACGTTTGAAATATTCACAGAATATTTAATTGTATGTTTACTTCAATAATTAATTAGTAAATTAAAATAAAATAAATATTTAAGGGGGGCTCCAATACAGTACGGAACCCTTCGTGCGCGAATCCGACTCGGACTTAGCCGATTTTTTTTTTAGTGCTTGCTCAAATTAATACCTAGGTTATGGAGGGTTACTTTGTAAAGTAAACCTTAACAGCCCTTGATGGACGATTAGGTCGATATCTACTACGCAAGTACGCATGTCCAGGTGCAGGTTGGTGTATTTATGCCATGGAATTTCTTTTTCGGCAGTATTCAAGTTTCCTCGCAATTTTTTCTTTCACCGAAAAGCCGCAATGGTAACACATAAATTCTAAAGAACTCGTTGGTATGGCACTTTATGTAATACAGCCGTTTTCCTTTTCCCCTGAACTATTAAGTGGCAATATACCTACCTATACATACATGCTTGGTGATATATCAGTCCTTGCAGCCGCCGCCAGCATTTTTTCACGGGGGTGCATCATTGGGGGTGGGGGGAGCGTTCCAGCGCGGAGCCTCTCACATCAGCAAGAGTACCTCGCCGTCCTCTGAACAAGTCCGAACTCGCAATCCTAGGGGTGATCCAAGCGCATAGCGGCGAGTACCTATTCGTGATTTTTCTATGTACTTTCCCCCCTGTCAGGAAAGCCTAGCGGGGGGATGAACAAGGGGGGACAAGGGGGTAAGTGCACCCCCTTGCCCTCTCTCCCGATGCCCATGAATCAGTAAGTGATTTATTTTCCATCACCTAGTTTCCAAAATTTAATCCCGTCTCATCCACATAAACCTAACTCAACAATCCTTTCCCTCGCAACAAATTCGAAATCGGAACGGTTTTTAAAAAGATGTATCTTCCATCCAACCTCATTTATAATAAGAAACGCGCATCACAAATAAAAAACATTTTTGAATTTTGTTCGAAATTCGAAAACGAACGATCTCGTGATAAATATTGAAATATGGAATGGAGATACGATACGTTTAGTTCCATTTTTGTTCTCATTTGACCGGTCGTTTTTTTTCTTTTTTTTGTAATGGCGGGTTAATGGCTGAATCCCAGAGCGTATGCTACCGTTTTATTGACTATTAATTTTAGTGGTGTTCATTTGGACTGTTATGGTGTAGAATGTGAATCGGGTGTGATATACAAATTTAATGGACTTCTTGGTTGGGCCGCGGTGGTTATCTCTAACTGGAGTTTGTGTACTGTTTGGTGCAGTCCGATTATTTTGATTAGTTTGAAATTAGAATTTGTAATGTAGAGTCAGTGTTATGATAATTTATTTCTATTAAAATAAAAGTTTGGTAGCTAGTTATGACATCTACAAAATGTCGTAGGTAGAGCTTTTGTAGAATTAGGTAGGTAGGTATCTAATAATTTTTGTAACTACTCACTTGTAGATTCTTATTTTGAAGTCAGATATCTCTACTTATCATTCATGATAAATATTTAAGGTTCATACCTACCCATTGGCTTTGTATCTTTTTATTACATAATTAACTTCCTATATCATATAATTAGTACCTACTTACCTACCTAAGTACTTAGGTAAGTAGGTACTAATTTGATACTCTTTGGGTAAGAACGCAGCGACAACTCACCGTCAGGAGCGCTGCCAGCTTGGTTGCTACTTGCTACTTTCATGTAAAAAAGACTAGTGAAGTAGATTTTACCCAACTAGTATCTAACTGTAGTTTGTATAAGAAGGCACCAGTGTGTGTAATGTATAATAGCATTATTATAAAGTCATGTTGTTCCCATCAAGGCATCGCTATCATCTCGCATTCAAACAAAGGCCAGTCCATTGAAAGCCTCCAATCGTTTCTCCATCACATTAAAGTTTCTATTAATCTATAATCCTACAATCATCCTCATTATTCGACATGCGTACAAAAAGAACGTAAAGAAATAAAACAAAACGCTAAGCTTTTTTAGCTTTACATAATAAAGAGCAGGAACGAAACGCACAGTCATTTCACTCATCGCGCCTTTGCGGGAACGATTTGAAAAAATAAAAATTAAAAAGTTGTAACTCGTTCCGAGGATTTCATATTTCGAAATAAGAATTTATGTTTTGAATGTATGAGTTAATGCTGAGTCATGGCTACACCCGTCCACGTACATCTTGCTGCATTCAATTATGAATTGGAGTGTCTAAGTAGGTACTGAAAGTGCATTGAACTGTTTTTTTGTGATTTTGTGAAAACTAGCTAAACGAGATGTCATGTAAAACGATCATAACTGGTTGGCGTCATACGGATCTTGGAATTAAGGTAAAGCTATTATAGTAACGTATGGGCCGGGTGGCTAGTGGCTACCCCTGGAGTCAGAGTTTGTATGCCACCGAAGGCCTCTGACAACGGTTAAAACAACCGGTACACACAATTTACTTTTAAGCTATTTTCTGTACGTAATTAAGTGTAAAATAAGTAACGTTTTGGTATTTAGGTACTGTAAAGTTACTTATTAAGAAAATAAAGAAATTGAAATTGTCATCCGAGCCGCGGTAGCGCTCAGCTATAAATTTCACTCGCGGTCACCCATATGAAGTTTATGCCGAACGTTATTTAACTTTGGTGATACAAACCAATACCAATTTGTTGATGGTGGACAATTTAACATACCTATGCTATTAGTGCGCTATCTTTAATTTTTAAGTACACAATCAATACAAAAGTATGACGACAACGACGTGACGCATGATCGTGCCTCTCTAAGATACAGGGTGCGTCCATTAATTACATGTGTTTAGAGGGGGAACAGCGGTAGATCTCCGTATATACAGTACTCTTTGGCGGTAGAGCCATATCTCACGCAAAGGAGAGAGGGAGATACAGCTAATCAGACTCTATAATATCAGATAAGCGGGGAAAGTGAAATAAGTCAATACCACCACATTTAATGTTGTCAAATGCAAACCTATACTGTATAAAAAAAAACCACTGAAAGAAACGTAGTTCTGAAATATAAACTTTGATCACAGACTTATCGTCTCATCCTTTTTATTAAATTGCAACTTTTAAAATGCCGAAATCTATGTTTTTTTACTTTAGCATGCAATAAAATGTGATGCCTGTTATATTTTTGTTAGTTTGATTACAATTTATCAGCAACATTGATTCGGGCATGGTATAAACCAAAATTGGTTTCCAGTTGTTTTTAAATCACTCTAATACTGCTTATCTAGTTTAGATACTTAGTGTAATGTGATCTTCGCATTTTATTCATATCAGCTAAATCAAAAGCATTAAACCGTAGGTTTACCTAATAATATGTACGATTTTGGAGAAAATCTAACAAGAAACATGTTTTTCTGACACATTTTTCATTTTAAAAAGGTTTTAGTAGTACTATAATTGTACTATTAATATATTTATGTAAAATAACAAATATTTTAAAATTTAGTTAATTTTATTAAACCACTAACTAAAATAGTTTTTTCCAAAATTCATCAAAATGATCAAGTGCCAATACTATCCAATTCTCCCCATAGTAAAAGCTAATACGCTTGATTTTAAAATGGCAGAATTGTCAAGTGACAATCAATTGTAATGAATGACAATCATATGACAATCTCCTAACTACTAAAAGTAGCCGAAGTATAACCGAAGTATAGTCGAAGAACACCGAAATAGAAACCGGTGCAATAACGATCGCAACTCGGCTCGGCTACATTATTATAATTCTCCATGTGAATGACATGCTACACAAATGACCCCACGTGGTCTTGTGGATATCTTGTGGCTACGACCCAAGAGTGTTTTTAAGTGGAAGCTAGAAACACTCAGGACCGTCTGCAGAGTTTCTGGCGGGAGCCAGAAACGCACCGGTGCTCCCAGCACTTTGTGTGCCTACTCGCCTGGCAGTAGGGCCAGGCTTGTGCGGTCCTTTATGACAGCGTTGCCAGATACGCTGTTGTCCTCCTCGGGCCCGCTTGAGCTCGTAATACATACTCGTAGTATCGTAATTTTCATCATAAGTCCTAAATAGGGAAAACATACAACGACGTCTAAATCATAATTAGACCTACAATCACAATAAGACTCCTTACTAATTTTCTCTATTTTCAGCTTATTTTAGGTCGTCAAACGTTTAAACGTCAATGTCAATGTTCGTATTCATTTTTATGTGTAACTGTTTTTATGACATATTAAATGTTTGGAGTATTTGAAGGTTGGTCCGGTGCGTTCAGACTACGCTACATTCTTTCTTAACCTATTTTAGAAAAAAGAGGATGTTATTAACTCTATTTCTTGTATTCCGTATATCACATATAGTTTTCATAATTAAATATTAAAAACAATCAGCAACCAGGCAGTCAGCTGCTATGAATAGGGCAAAGGGTACACTTATTCTTAATCACACTAAGGCTGCTTTTTCAAAAACGACACGCGAGGATGAAGTTACTTCCGATTTTTTTCTCAAAAACGCATCGGTCGCTTTGGAGAAATCTCGTGGCTACTCAATTTGAATTCAAGGCATTTTGACGTGACAACGTCTTATAAATTGGCTTGCCGGGTGACACTTCAAGAAACTGCGTTACGCTCCGCTCACGTTATGCGCTCACAATGAGAGCGAGTGAGAGGCACGCGTCCCTTCCACTCGGGCATGGTTAGCCCGCCTAAGAGCGAGGGAGACAGACATAAAGTCGTTGTCACGTAAAACTTTCGCCCGTATACCGACTTTACAGGCAACCAATTTTTTCTCTAGGTAATGTTATAAGATTACCTTTGATAGGGTAGGCTCATTAAGGCTTGAAACTCCCTCCAATATCTACTGATCTACGCCTGTGAATTAGGTACGAGTATAACATTGAAATAGAAACAACCAAACCGTTTTCAAGTAATTTATTTATACTAGAGCAATTTTGTTTACAATAAAATATCTAAATCCACAGTCAAATGTATCAAATATTCTCTTACACAAGCAAAAAAAAATCCAGTAGAGTACGTCTATCGGATACGGTCTAATATTGTAGCATAGTCTGAATGATCTGTTGTACAAAACGAGTCAGCAACGTTTCAGAAACGAAACAGTATCACGTCACCTACACAAACAAACATATTGTATACACACTTATGTCGCTTACGTCATTGACAATTTTGAATAACAAATGGAAACGAAGACTATCTCTATTTTCTCGCCTTTCAATTTTGTTTTCTTAAACTCCAACCATCTATCCAACTATAATTTGATCTGACTTCTTTTTTGAATTGAATAATTTCGTCGCAAATCTGTAAAAATATGAAATAATAAGATTAAAATAATAAAGCAAGAAAAAATCCGACATATCAGACTTAAGTCAAAACCAATATTTATTCAATGTGTGCGTTATTACTTTTTTTTCTGATGTTTGATTGCAACAAATAAGGTTTTGCTCACAAAAAGAGTTTATTAATTATTATTAAACTGTATTTTTTATCCTCACCTGCTTTTTCTTTAACCCAAATAAGTCCGCGTTTGACCACCAACTCGCCTGATGGTAAGCGACGTTGTGGTCGAAGATGAAGCACGCAGACCTAGAAGATACCTATTCACTCTGACCTTGAAAAGCCATACATTATATCTCTTAGGAAATAGGAAAGCAGGAAGATGCCTGCTTGTTTTTTGGCTAAATCTAGTAATTGATATTTGATTCACTTTCTGTGGATAGATTAATCTGATGATTGGGTTGCACAGATATTTGGTTGAGACACCTTTAATTCCGATAATAACACAATTTCATCTAATTCATTACAATACAATTTTATACTTTTTAGGGTTCCGTACCCAAAGGGAAAAACGGGACCCTATTACTAAGACTTCGATGTCCGTCTGTCCGTCTGTCCATCAGTCTGCCTGTCTGTCTGTCTGTCACAGGGCTGTATCTCATGAACCATGATAGCTAGGCAGCTGAAATTTTCACAGATGATGTATTTCTGTTGCCGCTATAACAACAAATACTAAAAAGAGAATTAAATAAATATTTAAGGGGGGCTCCCATACAACAAACCTGATTTTTAGATGTTTTTCGCTCTATATTAATAATGGTAACAGGTAGATGCTTGAAATTTTCACAGGATATTTAGTTTTATTTTCACTTCAATAATAAATAATAAAATTAAAATAAAATAAATATTTAAGGGGGGATCCCATACAGGACGGAACCCTCCGTGCGCGAGTCCGACTCGTACTTGGCCGATTATTTCCTATATCAAATACCTACTCATTCTTAACTGACTGGCAATAAATAGTACCTCCTTATTCAAAACCCTTATTTAAAATTCTGTTAGCTTGTCAAAAGATCAAAATCACAGAGTAGGTACTTTTTGTTATTTACAGAAAATCAAAATTTTCTCCAATTTCAGCCGAATTTCATCAGGTTATTAAAAATGATGGTCATTAGCTAGCTTGCGCTTGAATATCGGCCACTTTAACTGAGCATTGCGTGCAATCAGCATCGCGACCATCAACGGATCTCCTCTTGTCCACGGGCCAACTCTCAAACAACTACTGGGGCCTCTGCAGTGATCTTTCCAGTTCCCCATGGTATCTACTTCTACGGAGCAGAATCCGGCGGCTCTCCTGTGATGGACGGGCCAGCTCTCCGTGACATCTACTATCACTTGGATTCTTCTGCAATGTCCATCCTAGCTCCTTGTGGTATCAACTACCACGGGGCATTCTTCGGCGGCTCTCCAGTGATCGACGAGCCAGTTACCTGTACCACCTGCTACGAGATCTATTGCAATGGTCGTTGAATTTTTTGTTAGGGTAGCTCGCGGAGTGCGTACGTTAAAGTTTGGAGATATTTAGGTACAATACAGAAATAAATAAATAATAGGGGACATCTTACACACGATCAATATTACGATTACGTATTTTTTGAAATAAAATAATAATGTACTGCCTAATTTTGTTGGTTTAAATCATTTATCCTCGAAGCAGGTAACGAAACCCAAGTCCAACCTATGGGTTGCTACACACATATTGGTTCAGCACAATTGCCACTGTAGTAAAATCGAATCTGTGTTGATGAATCATTCGGTTCGGCAAATACCGATCGTGCCGAATGGAATTTAGCGAGGCGGGACGGATTGGATTTCGTGATTTACGTTTGGACTTGCGTAATTTGGAAGGTTTTTCTGTCTAGACGATACTGATAAATATTATGATTTATTTGAGATAACTCTAATTAGACGACGCCCCAACATCAATGCCCTGCCTGAATACGTACACTTAAGTTACGTCATTTCATTTTGACATCGATCGTTATGTATTACGTCACACGATTTTGACGTCATCAATTTTATCTTCGACGTTTCGTGTCAGCTTTCAAACGTCGGAGCAACGGATTAGTTCACGAAAGTTTCGATTCAGTAACGTCACACTTACGTCACACGTTTTTACGTCATCAATCGAAGCTCTATCGTTTTTTTGAACGAGAGAGGTTCTAGAACGTATCACCTCAGCAACGAGATCGGTTAACAGAATCGCCCCCCAGGTAGGTACTCGTACCTTATAGATGTTTTTTTACCGCAAGAAAAATGTTTACATGCAAGTTGCTTGCAATGATTGTATTGAGTGAATAAGAAAGATAAAAAAATAGAATATACATTTTACTAATTTGTTTGGTCACCTATCTGCCAAAATATCATAGCAGAAAAAACAACAAATTTCGTATAAATCGCCATCTGTGAAGATTTACACGCAACTGTTTCACATTCTCTCGGAAACGGTGTAGGTAAAGTATCTTTTCCTTACAAAGCATTAGCGCTCGTAAGGTAAAGAATGATTTAGAGGATAGCGATTCAAAACTAACAACAGAGATGGCAGTATAGTACTATCAAATCGCATTTTTAAAGTTCACGTAAAAAATGTGTCGCCACAAACGTAAACGCTGCCAACGCATGTTCTGCAGCGAAGATAACGGTCGCCCGCTTTTTAGGGTTCCGTACGCAAAGGGTAAAAACGGGACCCTATTACTAAGACTCCGCTGTCCGTCTGTCTCCAGGAGTCCAGGCTGTATCTCATGAACCGCTATAGCTAGAAAGCTGAAATTTTCACAGATTATTATGTATTTCTGATGCCGCTATAACACAAACACTAAAAATAATATTTAAGGGGGGCTCTCATACAACAAATCTAAATTTTTAGCCGTTTTTCGCTCGATATCAATAATGGTAACAGATAGATGCTTGAAATATTCACAGAATAGTTAGCATGCTTACTTTAATAATAAATAATCAAATTAAAATAAAATACTTAAATATTTAATTAAGGGGGCTCCCATACAGCACGGAATCCTTTATGCGCGAGTCTGACTCGTACTTGGCAGATTTAATTATTATGTAGAACAGACCTAGGACCGTAATTCAGAAAAAATGATTTATGCGAGTAAGCCATCGCGATATTACCCCTTTTAGGTATCAATTATATGTAATGCTTTCCTTCAGATGCAAATGCGGGAATCTCGACTCGCGCGTAAAATGCGCGCACAGGATACGACCGACGCGTAAAATTCGCTCTTTCCAAACAAGACGTGTCGGGGTTTGCGAGTCGTAGACACGGTAGATCGCTAAATCATCCGGACCACCAGGCAACCGGCCTTCCGTCCTCGTGGGCAGGTTGAATGCTCGCACTTTCCAAAAAATCCCCTGCGGACAGTGCCCTGCAGCGCTCAGCTGCAGTAAAGTGATCCTCGACATTGCAACCTTGTTCAGGAAAAGGAATCCAACTCATGCTCATACAATCGTCCTTAAAGTTCTAATACACTTATCTCTATTAAAACACAAGGGCGATTGCATCTAAAAATGTTAAAAAACATAGGCTTACTGTTACACTTTTTTTATTGTACTCGTAAGCGTAGGGTTACGGCTAGTCTTTGAAAAGTTAGCTCTCTTTTGGAGTCGTTCACCATTTTGGGGAATTGACTAATGTGATATTTCAAGAGTAGTTGTGACACTTTTGTTTTGTTTCTGTGATTAAGACTACTAGTAGTACCACAGGCAGATTTCTTCCCGTAGTACTACTAGTGCTTGCTAGGACCACGGGAAGAAAACTTGTGCCCTGTGACATTTTCAGGATATATTTAGCCCCATTTTGCCCGTATTACTATTGACGTCAAAGAAATTAAATCAAGTGAATCATGTAATCAATTTATTTTTTTTACTTTAAAAAATGATTCGATGGCCAGGTGGCAGTAGTCACAGTGACATATGTCATATTCTAGGATTCATATAAGTTGCATGACAGGCGTCAAAGTAACAGCTTTCAAACTAAAAAGTGGCCATCATCAACCTTATATAGGTTATCTTTAGACCTTCAAGGGTCTGTGGATGATTCAATGTGTATGTAGTTTTAGCCAATAAAGTAGTATCATATTTTATCATTAATAAAGGCACTTTTGACCGATTAAAAAAAAACCTTTGTAAATTAAAACCCTTGGCGTGCGGCTCTTATAATCTTAATTTCTTATCCTACAAAGGTCTTGAATATAATAAAACGAAATGAATTATTTTTAGGTATACATATTTATTTATAAATTACGCGGTCACATGATATAAATTAAATTATGTACAATTAAATAATACAGTTAAATTTATATAAAAATAATATTAGGGATTTCGTTCGGCGCTGATGGCGACCATTCCGGGGAAAAACCGGGTGGCGTCAGTATATCCCCGGATAGGTGACCCTGGCAACACCGACCAAAACCATTCGCAACATTGATTAACTCAAGCTTTTGTTTTAAGAAGCTGCATATCTGTTAGGACGATAAATAAACAAAAAAATAACAACGGATATAATTCGTCAATAAATTAAAAAAAAATCTGACTAGAGAGCGAATCGACGTCCAGACTTCTCATAGGCATTCGACAGGGTGTAACACTTATCCTAGGTAATAAATAATTAATTTATAAATAAAAAACGTTTTCATCATCATTTTACACGCATTACGATTTCGGATTGTATAAAAGTCGTTTTAAAAGTCCAGTTTTCAAAGAGATGCATAGTGGGGTTACACAGGGAGGCGTATCGGGTCCCTTGTTATTTAGTCTTGTTTAGTCGACGACGTTGAGATAGAAGGCCGCGAGGGAGTCTCCCTTGGAGCCGACAGCTCTGGCTTGGTACTGGCCGGCGTCATCGGAACTAGACTTGACGATCTCTAGCCTGTAGGTGGAAGTACCCTCCATTGTGAACCTATATCTAGACGACGTCTCGTCGATCGGCTTGCCGTCCTTCAACCACTGCAGCTGGAGTGGTGGCTGTGGAAACAAAACGGGAGTATTAGTTTCATTATAATTAAGTATATATTCTTCAAGAATATGTTATTATTTTTTAGAGTAGGTACCTACAAGATTTTTTTTATCAGAATAGACTATGTACACATTTCTATATCGTTTATGGCTGAGGAAGATTATGAAGATGAAAATAGACTATTTTAAAATGCACACCACAGACAAAAGCTTTAAAAAATAACAACAACTCCACTGGCTGATGACTGGCTGTGTCGCAGTAAATGCGGTAAGCTTTGAGAAAGCCCAAGTAGAAGAATAAGAGAAACCGCTACATTAACAGGTATCCAGTGCTTTGCTTGAGATGATAACTACCAGCGAAGATGATGAGAATGAAGTTAATAATGATAATATTACCTTATCCAGTGTAGCGGTGAACACTGGGGTTCCGTAGAAGCTAAAGTGGCAGATATCGGGAATCCACTGTACTGAAGCGTGGCAAGCGCTACGCTTGGGGCTTTATCAACAAACAAAGATGGTAATAATGACGAAGATAATGATAATATTACCTTATCTAGTGTAGCGGTGAACACGGCGGGTTCTGTAGCGGCTAACGTGGCAGATGATGGGAATCCGCTGTGTCGGGTGCTTCGCTCGGGGCTCTCAACTAACAATAATGATAATGAAGGTGATTATGACAATATTACCTTATCCAGTGTAGCGGTGAATACGGCAGGTTCTGTAGAGGCTAACGTGGCAGATGAGGGGAATCCGCTGTACTGAGGCGTGGCGGGCGCTTCACCCGGAACTCTCACGACCAGCGAACACGATGAGAACGATTCGCCGGCGTCGTTGAACGCCTCACATGTGTATACTCCTGGAAAAAAACATATTCGTTAGGTCAAGGCCTTGATCAACTAGCATTTCTGATCTGATCTGCTTACAATGATAGGCACGATAACAGGTCATTTGAGACCTAAACTATAATTTACACAAAATTGGCGCTACGGATACTAGTCCTCTATGTCTAGGCTCAGGAAAATGAAACTGTATAGCACGTGCTTCTGCACTGAAAGGCTACAGAAGATATAAGAATATGATCGGGGCTCCTTGAAAAAGACACATTACAACAATGCAATAAAACATCTGGCGCAACAGAGGTGGATCAAATATGCCAGCGACGCGAGCGGCCGTGCTAAGTTGTTTTAAGGAGCTCAGCTGGTTTGAGTGAGTGCACAATAAGCCCTAAGCAAGATGTCAGAATTAAAATTAGAATTATAAGGTTGAATTTACCGGCGTCCTCAGGGAATATCTCAGCGATGTTGAGCTTGTGGATGTTGGCCTCGCTGGAGTACTGGAAGTCCTTGCTGGGCTTAATTTCCTTGTTGTTGTGCAGCCATACGACGTCGAATCGCTCCGCTCCCACGATCCTGAATTAGAACATATTTTAATATAGTAAACTAGTTTTTGTCCGCGTGATATTTCGATTTTAGTGCTATGATAGCACTGAAAAAATAAGGTTAGCACTGCAATCCCATAGGAACGTTTTATTTTTTTGGGACTAAAGTAGCCTATGTCACTTTTCGTCTTTCAGATATGTCCATGCCAAAACTCAAGTCAATCCGTGGCTCCGTTGCTGCGTGAAAGAGGAACAATCCAATAAAATAATAAACCAACAAAAAACACTTTCGGATTTATAATATTTTAATTTGGTCAGATGGTAACTGTAACGTGGTTTATATTGTGGTCTATATTTTACATCAATTGACAAAGGAAACTTCAGATTTAATTATGTTATCGAATCAGGAATGAGCAGATGCTTAGAAGAAGCAAAGTTACCGACATAGACCAGCGGATTGGCAAGTTGAAATGGCAGTGGGTAGGGCACATAGCACAGAGGACTGATGACCGATGGGGTCGAAAAGTTCTCGAGTCGAGATAACGTACCGGCAAGCGTAGCATATGAGGTCCACCTACAAGGTGGACGGAACGCAGGATCAGCTGGATGCAAACTGCTACCAACCGGTTTCATTGGAGATCCATATAGAGAGGCCTATATCCAGCAGTGGACGTCCTATGGTTGATGAATGGATGTATGAATCTGTAAATGAATGATTACGGCACGCACCTGCACGAGAGCGTGACTGCGTCTCCGTCGTTGACGATCTGTGAGGTGGCGTGGTCGACTATTCTCGGCGGCTTGTCGCCAGTCTTCGCCTTCTCCAGCACCGTGCTGCTTTCCATCGCTGGAAATACAATACACAACATAAATTAAACAAAATTTACAGCTATAAGTTCGTGATAACATATAAAAAATTGACGTCACCACAAGACTTGAACCTGCATTGGCTAAATAGAATAGCAGTAACGAGTTTCCCTTTTGAGTCTCAATTTTGGTTATTTTTGACAGCTTCACAGTCAGGATATCAGAAGAATGGCTAAACGGTTAAAACAACCGTTCAGACAATATGTCATTATATTATTAGAGTCTCATAGGGAACGCATACATCCAGCAAGTGGATCTTATGTTGGAAATAATAATGATGATCTATGGTACTCACGTTTAACGGTGACCTTGCACTTGGTCTCGACTTCTCCCTGGCTGTTGATGGCCTTCAGCGAGTATTCCGCTTCATCTTCAGGGAACACCTCCTGGATGGCCAGCGACGCTACGCCGTTCTTGTACTTCAGGTCCACTACCTGAAGAAATATTATTGCTCGATCAGACATTTTTGCTGACGGTTAATAAGAATCAGTGTAAAATAATTGAATAATATAAAAGTCTGTTGAAAAGAATTGAGTATGTTAATGCCAGGATAATGCAACGATTCACTCATTGATATATTTTAGAGCTATGAGCTCAGAGCTATGCCGCGTAGGATTTTGAATTAGTAAAGTTCAAAATTTTAGATATGATGTTTAAAATCAGGAGAGCTGGCATAATTAAGCGCGAGCTCGTGTTACCACTCAATATTATCAAATAAAAAAAAGCTTACATGGGTCAACAATACCTAAGCTGCGTAGTTTAAGCCACATTCCAATAAATTTTTAACCGACTTCCAAAAAGGAGGAGGTTCTATGTTCTTGTGTATGTATATTTTTTTTGTGTATGTTCATCGATAATTCCGCCAATTGTGAACCGAATAGAAAAAATCTTTTTTAGTTAGAAAGGGTTTACTCCCGAGGTAGTCCCATTTAAATTTTACAGAAATCGGCTGTGTCGTTTTTGAAAAATTAACAATAATGTAAACAATTCGAGAGAAATATTCGAATTTTGTACTCGATGGAAGGCCATTTTTTGCGAAAAATATTTATCTAACCCAAAATTAGTATGGTTATGGTTTTCTATGGTTCCGGCTAAATCTTTTAGCACAGCTCTACCAAAACACCTAAACATATAATCTAAACTGTCGACGTCTAAATCTAATAGCAGACAGTAGTAGTATGTAGACATCGACACAAAATAGAGTGACAGTTGTCCCCTCGCAACATCAATACCCCAATAACATGGATGTTGCCTCACCCCCACATTCTCCCGACCTTTGACGAATATATTGCAATGTTCGTCACTGGTAGGTCAAGTGCAGACAAAATAGATAGAAATAGACGAAAAGATTTGAACCGCTTAACCGGAGCTAGGAGCCTTTACTTTATTTTATGTATGTGGGTGTGTGAGTATAAAGTTTTCATGTGAGTAATTCGGATAATTTTGGGTGTGATCTTACCTCAGAAGAGTGCAGTGGTTTGCCGTTCTTGAACCACTCGACCCTGGGGTCGGGGTCACCCCGCACGGCACAGGACAGCAGCAGCGGCGCGCCGTCCTTGGCCGCCAGCACGTCGGGCAACGCGCGCGCGAACGACGGCTTGCACATCGACGAGTCTGATGCTGGCACTGTGGAGATACGGTGGGGTGATGGACGTGTTTCTTTTGTGCTCGGGTTTACGTATGGTTTGCAGACTACATGTTAGACTACTGTCTGATACTCAATAATCAACTTTTCAATCTATTTTTTAAGCATATGGAGAAAAACATCATTTTTTTTCTATGTACGAGCACAGAGATGAGTATCAATGAGTTCTTTGGAATTTATATACGGAATTTCACACCACTGGCTTTTCGGTGAAGGAAAACATCGTGAGGCAACCGGCATAGGTGCGTAGAAGACATTCCATTAGACCAGCGTGATGGATATAGCACAATCTGCCTTCGTGGATAGTCTTATGTTCAGAATTCACTGTTTTATTAAAAAAACCCAGTACAGTACTCACCATCACCTGTGACTGATATAAAATTATAATGTAAGTAAATATTATGGGATGGTGCAGACCAGCGGCTCTCAAACTTTTTTGATGACGAGTTTAATTTTTGTGCTCTGTTCTTCGAAAAATGCCTCAAAAGTGAGATAAGTGAGATATTGGCCAAATTTTTCAGATATCACTATCAACTTGAAACATTTCTGAGTCACTGAAAGATACATTTTGTTTTTATTTTTTTCTCATTACTGTCAGAAATTTTTAGCACCTACACCGCGGAGCACACTTTGAGAATGGCCGTTTGAGACTGTTATACAAAGAAACACTCACAGACTAGTTCCTTAGTGGCGCTCCTAGAGCGCGACGAGGCGTCAGAGTCGAGTCGTGCGCCATATTTCTTCCTGCTCGCTTCTACCGAGCTCTGTGGAGAGTATTTTGGTCGTGGTCCTTTGACTGGCGGGTCGATCGTCACCTGAAAACAATATTAGTTAGAGGTGTAGTGATAAATAGTAGCTAAAGAAAAGTTCAAATGACTGCCTCGGTGGCTCAGTGGTTAGTGATTAGCTTCTGGGTCAAAGAAGTCTAGGTCAAGTGCTCTGTGTCTGGGTGTTATTTAGTTACTATCTATAGTATATCTATATATATTATATCTATAGTATGTATCTAAAAATATGTATAATTATCAGTCTCTCACAACCATATCATAAGCTTTGCTTATGTTAGGTTTTAAGTATTTTAATGGTATTTGTTTTTTAAAAATAAGTATTTAATTTGACTCTGATATTAATCGATTATTTATTTTGATTGGGAGACTTTGATTTGACTACCTAGTCGGTTGAAGGACTACCCCCCTTAAAATTGGAAGGGGAAAAAGCATGGCCGTAGAGGAGCGAAAGAAAGTCGGCAGTCTGTTCGGTGAAGCGGTGCGATGTGCACCTCCAGAGTTTACCCTGTTACTCTGCCCAAATTCATATAAGTTATATATAAGTGAGATATGGTTTATAAGTGACGTTTAAAGGAAGTACGAAGTGAAACAATAAACCAATGATTTCAAGGATATGGAGTTTTTCTTACACTTAGTTTGGGGTCAGTGGGCGTGTGTAAGATGTCCCCGAAAAATTTACTTTATTTTACATAGCCAGCTAGCCCTATTTAGTCACTAATTTGCTAACCACATGAAGACTTAACATTGACAAATGACTACTTATTTATTTAGCAATATACTGTAAAATAACACATAAACGGGTTAAAGAGCGTGCTTAAACAAGTATTTAATAAATTAGCGTTAGCACGCTAATTTATTAAATACGAATAATTCATAAAAGATATTAAATGAATCAAGTTTTAATATCAAGTGTCTTAGGAAATCAAGAGCTTTCCAGCTATCAAGACAGAATAACCAGCTGTAAACGCCAGGGTAAAAATAAGCCATCTTACCATAAAAGTTTTACGCACGCTTTAGACAATGTTTACCAGTACAAATCGCAAAGCTAAACACTCTTTAAAGCGTGTTTAAATCTTTTGTGGTAAGACGGTAGATCTTCTAATACAGTAGCTGAGGTCTAGTATTCGACCAATCGTAGAGGCCGAAACATAAAATCTAGACCTTTGATTGGTTGCAGCCCTGGAATCACCTAACAGGAGGTAGGTAAAGTAGCTGTAAAATTCTGCTTTCTTTTTGTCCACAAAATCTCAATCTTATAGTTGAAATTAGTGAAATTGTGTTTGTCCTGGATATAAAACTAACCTTAGTCTTGGTGACGATCGGAGGCGGCGCAGGCTTGAGCGGTTTCTCGATGTACCGCCTGTCGCCAGACAACAGGAAGTTGTGCACCATCTGTTGCTGCTCCGGTGACGTCACCTCGCCTACGGAAACATAAATAATGTTTTGAATTTGGCAACTTGAAACTTAAACAACAGAGCTGCAATACATGGAGGCTAGCCTGCACCTCTAGCATGGGAAAGGGATAAAACAATTCTATCCAATTTTGTCAATGTCAATTCATACTTTGTTTCCACTCCGAGGAGATAAATGAGCGGAAAGAAACTTTGTCCCTTTGCCATAGGGGTGCTGGTGTCAAAGTTGTTAAGACACCTGAAGGTCCGATAATGGATATATGGTTATACCCCGTGTCATCTGGGTAGTGATTGCGTTCAGTTTTAAAATACCACGTGTGGTTACCCTAACGAAGATTTACCGTACTGATTGATATTTTGAAGGCAACGATACCTACTCCTAATCTCATTTCTATATATTTTGCAATGAAATATGTTGCGAAAGTTTTTACGACAATGCTTATTATGCTAGGGGTACTTAGGAGTGTACTTAAAAAAGACTAGGAGTACTTAGGGGAACTGGGAGTACTTAGGAGGGACTAGGGGCACTTAAGAGGGAGTAGAGGTACATAAAGAGGACTAGAGGTACATAGAGAGGACTAGAGATACATAGGGGTGCCAAGGGATACTTAGAGCAGACTAAGGTTTCAACGATGACGAGTGACTGACCTTCAACAATAACAACGCAGGAGGTCTCATCAGTGCCGTGGCAGTTGGTCGCGACGCAGGTGTATTTCCCGCTGTCTCCGGGCTGGCAGTCGAGGATCTCCATCGTCACTACGCCGTCGGAGTTGGTCATCGCGTAGTCATACTTCGATAGCTCTCGCTTGTCCTTGTACCTGTAGGGAAAATAAACGTTTCATTCACAAGTGGACGAATGGACAAGTTGTTATTCACAGCCTAAAATCACCATTGAAATAAGGAGGAGTCAAATTCTAAAATCTCCAAAAAGAAATACATTGTTCCATTTAAAAGTTTGTTGACTTTCGTTCAATAAAATGTATTGATCAAAATTAGAAATACTTGGAAGCATTTACAAAAAGTCTAAAAAGACGTTCGGTGGACTTCTCCAACTAGGCTAAGCCCGTATTTTAGGCGTCTGACAGATTAAGTAAGATGAAATAGTACATTGTTCACCGAGAGGAGAAAGTGACCGATTACCGTCGAGGGTGTCGTTTGAAGCCCGAGCCGTAGGCGAGGGCTTTAAAACACCCGAGATCGGGAATCGCACGTTCTCTCGAGTGATACATAGTGCTTTATACTACACCTACGAGGAAAATAAAAAACTAAATCTTTACTAATTGAAATTTATATTGAAATTGTTGCAGTTAGTGAAGCTTAATGTAACACTTGAAAATGGCGCCATTGGCGTCTGCAATTTTCACATGTTCTTTTTTCAAATTGTTTGACACCATCCAACACACAGCTAGTGGCCAGTGTCATTTTGCGAACTTGGAGATAAAAACTCACTGTAAAAACTTTTTGGCTTTTGATATTTAGGTTACCAGCGCATAGTCTTACCCAAAATTAAAAAAGAAAAACCACGTAAGAAATGGATTTTCATACACTTTTCTCTCCCGCTCAGATGCGTTTTCTCCCCGCATATTTGTTCGATATGCAATGACGTACTTTCTACCGTAAATTTGATAAAGTATCAAGGTACTTTCCGAGCAGGTGTAGTATAAATACTTTTTGCCATTTCTGACAAACTACCATTCGATGCATGTTTTTTACAAGTTCACCGACTACTGAAGCTGGAAAGTGCATATGCTATTGCTACTAGTAACCATATGACGGCATGCGGATTGCATTGTGCGAAAGTACGGGACCTGTTTCCGAAGATTCCTATCAAAACGTAACGTGTACGCGCTGTCGCAGGGCTTGAGACGATACAGGCTTCATTTGTCAGTTACAATTTGATGGAAGCCAAAAGATCGTTGACTCAGCAAAGTTGCTCACAGTTTCACAAGCTATAAAGGGGATATGCTATGGCGGGTGTATTTACCATTTGACGGTAGGCGCAGGCTTGCCGCTGAGACAGCAGAGCAGCTTGCAGGTGTCGCGGGCCTGCATGACGCGCGGCCGCAGCTGGAACGTGAACACGGGCGCCGTCTCGGACGATTCCTGCCAGAACGTGTACGGGAGAGCCTCGCGTCTGCGCGGGGCTTCAGAGGCGTGCGTGCGTTGCACCTTCGGTACCGCTGCGGGAGGAAACACAGGTTACATTACAGTCGTGAGCATGTTCACCACTAGAGCCTGAATTCCACTTGTAAACGCGTCAGTTGCACAAAGTTGAACAGCGAGCACAACGTATAACGTCCGCCCATAAGGTATAATCCGCGCCACGCAAGTCGGCAGATGGGAAATTAGGCGCAGAACGCTGCGCAAGAGGCAAAATATAGCCAGAGAGACGAGACGCCAGGGCACACCCGCCCGCCAACCTCATGGTTCCCGCGCGCTCCCTACACCCGTGCTCACCACTACGCCACGCGGTGTCGGTATTGTGCACACATGCGCAATAATTAGCGAATCACGGCAAAGTATCATCTGCGGCTAACTTCTCATCCGCCGACTTGTGTGGCGCTACCTATAGATATATTTGATGATATTATTATTTGACTATTCCAGCATGGTGGCGCTGAATGCAAGCCAATCTCACAAAATTTGTAAATGTATATAAACCACTGATCCAATAACAAATCTATTGGGGAGACCTACTGTTATACAATTTGTTTAGTTTTTTACACCGATAGGTCAGATGTTATCTCTTGAAATAATGCCAACAAAATTGGGATTATTTCAAGAGATAAAACCACTGCCATTTTTATAACGACCTTTATTGCGGTAAATGGATTTTTGTAGCCTACTTATAGTAAATCGAAAACTCAGATAATTTATTAGCAACTATTCTGCGCAGACTGAGATTTATAAGAGCGCGATATTGAAATGATACCCAAATGGCTCAATCATGAATGTAAAACACTTTGGAGGCAACAATTTGGAGAATTATCTTATTTTAATAATCTTCACATTACTCTTACCAAGCTAAATCAGCTCCTATGATAATAATCACGAGATTGAAATCACAATTGCTATAAATATTCACAGATAAAGATCGGACTAGTGCTCAGACAACGCGGAAGACAACTGAACTTTCAATTACTAATCCACCCCACCTATCTGAGCCATAGATATATGTACCTATCTACATAGAGGCTTTGTCTTACCAAGCGCAAGATACTACATGAGGGAAATTTTCAATCGCTGCAAAATGCATATGTAAACAAATCTTTTTGTAGGGATACCACCAGACTACCCCGATGGGTCTTCGACATCAGACCCATCGCGGGTAATACGTGAATGAGATTAGCCCCTGATAGGGAACAAAGGCAAAGGAGGTCTATACTCAGCAGTGGGTCAATGCCCGAAATTTCAGCTTGATTATCATATGACCCTAAATGCCAAATATACATTGCAGAATGCAGTGTTGTAAGTGCGGATATAAAATGCGTAATTTACAATAGTTACTTTTTGCATAAAAATGGCATAACCGACCTCAACCGTGTACAGAATTCAAATAGTTAGCACGGGTCGACGTAGCATTTTTTCACATTGTTTTTGATTTATCGAAAATGGCTCAGCCGATTTAGATAAAATTTAAACGGGACCACCTGTGACATATGTTCTACCAAAAAAAATAAGTATTGAAATCGGACTACTATGTAAAAAGTTATGCGTGGTCATACATAAAAAATATATATACGCGTCGACTTGTACGAGTAAACCTCTTTCGTTTCGTCGGTTAAATAGGCTACGTTGTTGTGCTTTGTGATTTATTTATTACCGTTATATGTAATTCAGATTTTGAGTGGGGTGTCTGGTGCGAAATTAGATCTCCACTATATTACCCGACATATGCCATCTCGTGAGCTCTGTGGTTAGAACAACGTTCTAGGAATAGAATTTAATGCATTCGTAACCTAATTCTTCACTAATGATCCGATGTGGATAGAGTTGTCGGGATAAATTGAATGTTTAATGCTTAGGATCAATTGTGTTCATTTGATTAAGCTATTTGCATTGCACTTTGTCGCTATTTATATTTTTAGAGGAGAATACTTTTGCTTTAATCCCTAAGGTGAAAAACTTGTTCGATTTTTAGATTTCATTCTGAAATTAAGTTTACATAGTCTAAATTAATAGTATGTACATGCAATCGTAGCTATATCTTTGTAGAATCACTATAGAAAAGAACCGTACTTCCGCTAGTTATTTACAGTTTTTTTTAATACACGACTATGAGACTCGAATACTACAATACTCAATAATCTGTACTATTGAGCGTTGTAGTATGCGAGTCAACGGTATAACAAATTTATTTGCTCAGCGACCAACGAAACAGTCATGAGCAGAGTATAGCTATGTTTTGTTCTTCACTAAGCTAAGCTCATTTTCGCTCAGCTCCGTTTTGGTGGAGTCTAAACTCATTTTGTCTTTGTCTTTGAGCGTTGTTATAGCGTACATTATTGACTGTACATGTCAACAAGCTAATTTGTGATATTGTGATCGACTATGTCATACATTTCTGTAATATAAATCTGATTTTCCAGTAATGTTGCACGCTTTGAAGAGGCAAGTTTGTATTGTGCCATAATACTTTTTTATACCACTAATGCGTCCCAAGCGTCCCAAGCACTAGGTTTGCCTGTGTCGGGGTGTGTCAACTAATATCTAGAGCATTATGGTGGTGTTCAATAAATAAATAAAAGACTTACGTTGCACATTGAGGAAGACGACCTCCTCCCTGAACCCGTAGTGGTTCTCAGCGCGGATGATGTACTCTCCTCTGTCCTCCAACTTGGCTCGGTTGATGATGAAGTAGTAGTCATCTCCCGCGTACCTGCACCGAACAATATTCCTCCATTATGTAACGCTTGTATGTAGATCGGCCATTTTAATCTGATTCGTCGAAACAGTGGTGATTAAGCAGTAGTAACGCTTGCCTTGCAATCGTGAGGTCGAGGGTTCAAAGCCTAGTTTCGTAACAATGGGGTATTTATTTAGAAGTTAAATACGGATTCTCACACCGCCAAAATAAATTCGATGGCGTATCTACTCGCTTTGGATCAGCATGATGGAAACGGCCCAATTTGCTTTTTATGGCGGCTTTGAAGTGCTCAACTCGGAGAGAGAAAGAGAGAGAGAGAGAGAGAGAGAGAGAGAGAGAGAAACGAACATTTAAGGTGCCGCAATTCGTAACCTTTTTGCACGTATAGTATTTAATGTAAATATTGCACCCCCGTAAAAGGGTGAAACTGTGTGCCATTCCACATTATTTTATAATGCCTTTGATATTTGAGTTTTTTGCAACAAATGATTCTGATTTCTGGTGTTAACACGAATTTGAAAGTACTGACCGCTTCATGAATTTGACCGACTGCCGAAGCTCGTGGTTGTTGTGCGACCACGTGACGGTCGGTGTGGCGCACGCAATGATGCGGCAGTACAGCTTCACCGACTGTCCTTCGTAGCAGAACGCGGACTGCGGCTTGATCACGAACCGCGGCGCCGCTTGGCGGCGATCTAACGGGAAAAATAAAATAAACATAGAAACAGGGTTACAAATCAGTACAGAGAAACTGTTCCAATTAAAAAAAACTTCAGACTTCCCTTCACATGGATTCTCTGTGTCGAGTATGCCTTAAAACAGACAAAACATCTACCAACCATAACGCATATGTATTTAAGTTCATCACACAAAAACATGACCAGCTGGGGATCAAACCCAGGACCAACAGCATGAAAAGCAGAGATACTAACAACTGCACCAGAAACGTTTTGTGGAGATTTCTAATTAAATCATCAATAATCGGAATTCAGTATCAGTCGAGTAGCATTAGTTTGCACTAGTTTGTTTGTGTTGAGCATTTTGTGCACAACAATTTTTAGTTTCGTCATTTCGATAGTTGATTTTGAGGTTTGGTCAATAGTAAAAATTGAAACCATAATCTAATGTAATCTTTACTTTAGAAAATCCAAATGATTTGCAAAATACCCGGAGAATATGTATTAGGAATTTGAAATGCTTACCGAACTGTCCATCGTAAATCTTCCACTTCTCGATGAGAAGTTTGCGCAGCGAGCTGTATTCGCTGAGTCTGCCGATCGGCAGCCTGAACGATGACCAGTTCTGAAATACAAACAACATTACACACTTTTTCACGATTATAGAAAGGTGAATGGATAAATAGTCTGTACTAGCATATCCCAGTTACTTGTGTCAAGTTGTATTGTTGATTACACGACAGCTTCTAAACGTTTTGACGCCATCTTCCGAATCATGTCGTTTCAATTATACCACACGACATTGGCGTATCGGCAATTATACGACAGACAAAACTCTTTCAAAACAGAGTCTTATATTTTAAACCTTATTAGTATAGCAATAATGCCATCTCATGTTTGACACCCGCAACCGTATTGCGCCAGTTACTCCACGAGACCGAGTAAGAGTAAAAGTGAAGCCGAACTCCAGAACACAATAACTATAAATTTATTATAACCTAATGTATATTTATTGCACGCCCGCAATGGGTAAGCTATCAGGATGTTGTAGTTTTAAGACCTTGTTTACTCATATTTTTGGCAACAAAGAAATTCTGATTCGATACCGGGGGTAGGTCTACTTTATGGTATGTTCATAGGGTGACGTATAGTGCATGCCACCAAAGATGAGACTTGACGAGCGTCAATGGTGGGGGATATTGCGCAGGTACAGTCGTGTACAAACTAATTATCCAGAATGTGTATATCTATAAACGTTTTATAAAAGTTTTTTAAACGTTTGTATATCTATGATCCAGAATTTGTATATTTATTACAAACCAAAGTGGTTTCTCAAGTCTCATCTTTGGTGGCACGTACTGTGACCTGTATTGACACCTGCTTTAGGTGGTATTGTGTTCTTGACCCTGCCCGCAAAAGTCGACGAGGGCAAATAGCTGACCATTCTGTATTCTCGGTACTGTTATAAAAGCTGTTAGTTACCTCGTATTTGTTCCTGAGCCGGTTCCTCATCTCCTCCAGTTTCCTGGCGCTGATGGCGGTGGTACGAGTGGCAGCTCCGTCTCCGTGCAGCCACGGGTGCATCAGACACTCGTGCGCAGTCATACGTTTTCTGTACAAGAGAGAAACTATTTGTTTAGAAGGCAGTATCAAATTAACAATTGTGAGAACTTCTGAAACTAATCGTGCGGAGACATAAGATTTCAAAACCAACTATATTTAATTAACCAAACTATATTGGCGAAAGAGAGAAGTGATAGTAGTAGTTTTCTGGTAAATATTACTCTTCAACTCAGAACATAGTGACAATTCCATGCTATGACTTGGCAGATTAATATTAATATTTATCGTAAGTATTTAGTTTCTTGCTAAGTTTTTGCCATTATGTAGATTGTTGACTATTCAAAAGTGTGTCTCTGACACCCATTTGTCTAATAAATGAACTATGAACTAATAACTGGGTAAGAAGTATTTCAAGGAAAAAAGGAAAAGGACTTTAACGCATAACTTATAAAATGGTCAAACCCAATATAACCCAGCAGATTATCAAATTGAAATGCCAATGAGCAGAGCAAATCGCTAACCAAACAGTTTTAGCATGAGTACAGCAAGTTTCTCAAAAGTAGAAACATACCACGTCCACTCAAAAAATATCTTACTACTGTTCATTTAAGCCACGTCTCACAAGTTGGCGGAAATGAATTTAGCTACAAGCTGCGCAATATCCAATCCTGACTGAAACTCACATAAAGCCGCGCATTGATTGGATATTGTGCAGCTTGTATCTAAATTCCGCCAACTTTATTATTAACTTCATTTCCGCCTACTTGTGTGATGTGGCCTATAATCGAGATCGCAAAATCGCTTTGTATGTAAGCCGGACATATAGTCTATAAGGACAATCTATGTCCAGCAGTGAAAGTATTTGGCTGAAATAATAAGAGGTCATCGACTTACTCCTTATTCTTAACAAGCAGTCTTCTAATGAAGTCCTTGGCGTCGGTGGACACGTGAGTGAAGGCCTCCTCGTCGAACTCCCAGTCGCACGCCTTCACGTTCTTCAGGGTCTCGATGTCGTTGTTACCCGCGAACGGTGACAGACCCGACAGCCTAGGAAAAGAGGAACGAAATTAGAAATATACAAGTATTTGCAATCTCTGATCCGGGTATGAGCTTCAACAAAGTGTGCATAGACGCATACACTACAAAGCAATTGTTGTATATCACGAAATAAAATTAGAAAGCCATTTATTTTTTAAACGGCTGATCGCAACACGTTTGATTAATTTTATAGCAGACCAGCGCCACCCAAAATTTTAATCCGTCACACAGTCAGTGACAGTCACCTATGTTGCTTTAAATTAAAATGTTGCAGAAATCATTCAACCAAAAACACAGCAGTGCTTGCACTTTACTGTTTGGGGTTGAGTGACTGGCAAAACGGTGATGTTTCCCTAGATAATAGAACAGAGCCCTTCAAATAACAATGTAGGTGGCAATAATCCCCTTTATCGTATAATATGTCATTTATATAACCATCTAAGTACAGAGGTGTGCAGTGAACTCGATATTATGTTTAATTATAAAAGTACAGTATTCTATAACATAAATTTCAACTAGTTTGGCGTTTGATATTTTTAGTTAAGTTTTTCTGAAAATGCCGAGTACAATATTTTGATTGGCAAATTCATAATGTTTTTGTAGATAAGTTTAAGTATGCTTGTCACTTTTGTACCAAACTTGTGAAAAATAAAAATCACAACAATAACCATGAAAGTCACAAAATCAAGTCCGCAAACCAGAAAGTAAAGTTCATATACAACAAAATAAAGTTCGACGAGATAATAATAAGTTCATAAAATAAACTCAGTATACCACAAAACAACACCTTATACTTACAGTACATAAGACAGCACGCCGACGGCCCACATGTCCGTATAGAAACCGACCGGTTCCCTTTCGACAATTTCTGGTGCCGCGAACTCGGCCGTGCCGGTCGAAATCTTCACCACTTCGTTCGGGTCCAGTTTCGTCGCTAGACCGAAGTCGATGATCTGAAATTAATTAAATCGCATGAGAACATTGAACAAATCAAATGAGCTGATAGGTCGCCTAATGGAAAGAGATCACCGTCGCGTATGGATAACTATAACACCGGATTGTGTTACTGTTGCTTTATTAAAAACGCAGAGAGACTTTGGAGTAGTTAGTAATAGTGATGTCTTTGAAGAAAGGAAAAAAATCCATTCTTTGGCAATTTTATTTCACTTGTAAAAAATAAAAGACGGACTAACTACTCCAAATGTTATTTTTGTGATAAACATTTCATTTTCCAACACTGTAGAAGTTGGTAGTAAAATGATAAACACTTCACTAATTTGGCGGGTTCGTAGTATAGCGTTCTAGCTTGATTGGACAAAGCATCTGGGCCGGAATCCCAGAGGGATGCAGGTTCAAATCCTGCGAGCGCGTCAAATTTTGAAATGTTTATCACAAAAATAACATTTACATAAACCTAGTGTGCAAAGCACGATAAAAATCATTTGATTAACTACTCCAAAGTTACTTTGTGTTTATTAATGGCATGTCGGCGCATTACTATTTTTGGGGTGAGATAATACTTTTCACATTTTTCTTTAAATGTCATATAGTTTCTCGAAAAAACATCTTGATTTTACGTCGCCCAGCATTCGTGATTGGAATCCTCTCACTAAAAGCGTCACGAAAAATTGATAAAAATCAAGAAGTTACTAACTCAAATAAGGGACGAACAATATCATAAATCGAACTATCACTTCATATTCCAACTCACCTTAACATCAGTGCCCGTCCTTGTCTGGCACATGACGTTCTCGGGCTTGAGGTCGAGATGGATGATGTTCTGTTCGTGCATGTGTCTCACTCCCTCGCAGATCTGTCTCATATAGTGCGCTGCCTCAGCCTCGCTCATGTTGTAGCCTGGTTCGGTAATACGCTCGAACAGCTCGCCTCCGGACAAGCTGGAAGACAAATGTTCTTAAAAATATCTGTGGAAATATGTAGTTGGTGTCCAATTGTAGACATATCTAGGAATATCTGTTTCTGCTTTATATTATCGGAATATTTGCTGTTTCGTCCCTAGAAATGAAACAGGTAACACATAACAAAGGGCGCGATGTCTTGACAGAACTAAGTAGCTTGTGTCTAGCATATTATGTTGTTTGTTCGAACCAGTGATGTTTCTGAAACGGCTTTGCCGTATTGTGCGGTTTTGGGCCCTCTAGAAACACTAAATACGACTACTCTAACATTGACTTGGAACAGCAATGGTTTTTTTTTTTATTTAAAGAAGGATGCAGCGAATGGACCTGTCGTTTTTTTTTTTGCAAGTAGGTAGAAAACAAAACCATTTATAATAATGATATGTGCTTCAAAAATTTAGTGATTTTTTGCTGTTTTCATATCACTAATTAAAATTAATATTAGACCACCAGAAAAATTACAATGATTTTTTATTGTTGGCGGTATGACCTTAAAGGCTTAGCCTATCCAAAAATGGGCACATTATTTAAAAAAAATCACTATTTTATTACTGTTGCTGTCAAAAAAAAAGGAAATGTCAAATTCAGTCGATCAGATGATGTATTCAGGATTACCAGATTTCGTTTTCGGTATTCCGACTTAGCAATTTTTTGGAGGGGTTGATATGATTATTTTCTTTTTTAACAGTTGGTACATGCTCCTTCCTTAACTCGTTTTAAGTGTTTCAACTAGTAATTTTACGAATTGAGGTGTCTTTTTACATATTTTATCTGGCGCGTTTTTGACGTGCTGATAGCGAATTTTTGCCAAAAGGAGTTGGCAGCACTGCTATGGTCTATAATTCTATAAATCAAAGTAGGTACTTATAGCTTGAAAATTGTTTTCGGTTTTTCTTATTTTAACTTCATTTTAAACAAACTTGTACATATCAGAACAGTTTTAGAAGCGTCATAAATTACTCTGGTGAAGATAACATTTTTATAAATGAGCTTGGGAGAAACTGAGTGTATTCGTACACAACAGGTATTCGTATGTATGAGCTGTCGACATCCTTCTTTATGATCCTCAGACTCCAGGGTCTGTGCCCTTTGTTGACTAAGTTACAATTGATTGAATGCGACTGTACAATAGAGATGGGTTAGTTTAAAATCTTAGTCTAAGTTAGTAGTTTCAGTAAATGCCGCGAGCAAACCGGCGACCCGCATGCAGCACCCGATCACGAGTGTGACGCATATGCCAGCACTGGTTCGAAAACTTCTCTTTTAGACGAAACGGAAAGAAATTTAGCAGAAATATTTGTACATAAATATTTCAGCAACAGTAGAAAATAGAATAACTAAGCTTGTAACAGAAATAGGTAGGAAAAGGGGTTCAAATCATAAAAATAAGTTTTCACATAGTTTAGAAAAATACAAAATACAGAATCTAAATAGTAGACGACCGTATAAATTTATAACAACGTTATCTACACATAAATAAATTTAGGTTTAAAAGATTTAGACAGTCCAGAAATTACAGTTACAGTACATACCTAGTCCTTAAGTTTGGAAATAAACATTAATACATTATTAAGTTACAAAGCTTTATGGGTCTTGAGTCATAAGTTCGTGGTGGTGTAGTCATCCACTCTGAGCAATGACCAGTTGAGCCTTTAAAAAACAAAAGTATATACTTACAACTCGAAGATCAGCACCATCTCATCATCATCCTCAAACGCGTCGTGTAGATTGATCAGCTTCCTATGGTGCAGTTGGTTCATGATGTCTATTTCCTTCTTGATGAGTTCCTTCTCCATGGCGCCGGTGACCGGGATGAATTTGGCGGCGAAAATGTTGCCAGTCGCGCGCTCGCGGCATCGGTGCACCACGCCGAACGCGCCTGTGCCTACAACAGTTAGTAAGGAATCTTTTTGGTTTTGTTTCAAAGCTTTTTAATCCTTTTTAGGCGACCTGCGACTGCAGACGTTTTAAGACCAATTCAAAATCAGACATTTCAGCCACTGTGATTGGTTGATCACTAAGCCGGTAGCTGCCTGAGGGAAGCTTTAATATTTTTGGCTTAGTTTCGTCACGTTGATCTTTTTATAGTTTTAGTTATGTTTGATTGTAGATTAAGCCCGATTACAGAGGCGCCAGCGTAAATTTAATAGCAACGTGAAAAGCCTCTCTATCGAATGCCTAGAGTGAAACATAAGCAGAACTATGCTATTTAGCTAATATAATTACGATGGCGCCTCTGTAATCGGGTAAATCATTACATTTCACAGTGTAACTTTGCGGAACTCAGTAATTTTTGTCTCTGAATGTTTTACAATTATGTTTTTTTCCTACATTTATAGAAGAGAAAAAAAATGCGGAAAGCTTTTTAACTGACTTTTTCTATTCTAGTAAATTGAAATAATTATTAAACATGGTTACGATTAGCTTATCTGGTAAATCAAAAGTACTTAACCATAGTAATAGACTATAGACGAATTCTATGGATTAGTTTGCCTTTCTTCTTTTCATGATGCCTAAAAAAACTTTAATACTGTGCCAATTATTGTCTACTTGCGCATTCAGATAAAGATAAATGCATTTTAAATTAAAAATATAATATAAATTCATTTTAAAAATAATTATAAAGCGCAAAACCGTGCTGTCATTGTACTACTGAAAGTTTAAAATTGTGTATAGAAGTGTGTAAATAAAATAATTATTATATTATACTAAAATGGTTCAAAAACCTATATTAATATAAATGCGTGTACTTATTATAATTATTTAAGATACGTGTATAGGCTGTAGGGTCATTGGAAATATTTTATTAAAATTATGATGTGTATGTGTGTGTGTTTGTGTGCAAGTGATTAGATATTTATTAGTCGTAGAGAAAATTCATGATTTTCTTTGTCTCAAATTTATAAAAAAAAAATTATACCCCTAAAATGTGTCTATAAATGTGTTTTTTTCATACTTACATGTAAAAAAAAACAACTAAGTACATGTTTTCCAATTACCCTGATAAATATAAATAAATATTGATAAATAATAAAACGCATGCTATAATTATATCCTAGAAAAATATACTATGCGTGTGAGACAGAGAGATGCAGAAAGAGAGGTACTACATCGATCTATTCACACACAGACCTGTCGGCTTTCTTCTAGAAGATGCCCTCACGAAGTCACCTGCGAAATTCACCTTTATTTGTACCACAATACGGCTCATCGGTCTAAGGAAAACCATGTTAGTATTCTATGTTAAGCAATGCTTATCTCTCAAGCAACTTCGTGAGTTTGCGTTTAGTCTACGTTTTGTTTGCGCCATGCAATAAATGCTTGTGTGTTCTGTTTTTTTGAATCTATAATTCTTTGAAATTAATTGCAAAACGGTTTTGTAGCGTTTTTTGTATTATAATGTAGCTGGCTAAAGAATCTAGCTTTGGCGGAGGGGTAAATAGATCAAAATCTCAAAACTTTATGTTGTTTGAGTGTGTGATAAAAAATGCCACAGGAGTTACCGAAAATTGCCAAGCTTAATACTACAAATTGTCTCAAAACAATTCCAAGAATTTATCATTTAACTCTAAAGAAGAAGTTAGCACATAAAATCAAAGATATTATGCAGTAGAATACCACATTTACCCCCACAGATTTCACATCACATATTGAGATTTTGATCAAAACTAACTGATACTTTACGAAGTATCATTGCTTGCTCCACTAGTTTATCTAGTCTTTCACGAATTATAAGTTTGTTTTTTTTTCATTAATTTTGCCTCCGTTGGAATATGTACAATACACAAAAAAATGATTGTGTGGTTTTATGAAACCACGGTAAAAGTGAAACTTTTACTGGCACAAATGAGTAATAGTCTATACACTACACGGTCAGCTGATGCGAGCCATAGGCGCCGCCATATTGGCCTCGGCTGCTCTGTCGAACGTCTTTCACTTTACCCCTACTCCGCGGCCGAGCGTCACGCGACATGCAATAGACGGACGAAAAACTTTGAGGCGATGTAATAAAAGTTTCACTTATGTAAAAATGTAAACGCGCTGTATTACACTGACACTTTATTTCCAATTTCAACATTTCTATCCAATTTACATGCCTAATCCGCGAGCTAAAGCTATAACAACTACCTCCAACACTTACCAATCTCCTCGAGGATGTCGTACTTGTCGTACACGGAGCACGTGTTGATGTCGACGGGCTGCGGCACGTATTTGGAGTAGATATCGAACACGTAGCTGTCGTAGTCCTTCACCGGACCGTGGTCTGCGTTCGTACGGATGCGTTTGCCTGATTCGTCCACTGCAGGAAGAAAAAATATAATAAGTAAATAGAAAACAGCCTAGTATTTATTGGACTTTTTGCGGATTACGTATGGGATAGAGCCATATTTTACAAGATTTATTTAACTTGAAATGGATGTACTTATATGTATGTAAGTTCGAATGGCAGTGGGCTTGAGCATTTGGATTATCTTTAGACCTTCAAAGGTGTGGATCTGTGGATGATCCAATTACTTGTAATGTAGTGGTAGTTTCTGTAGTTTTAGATTATGTAAGTATATACAATACTTACTAACTTAATGGTAGGTAATAAAGGCACTTGCCCTAGTAAAAAAAAAGTTTGAATAAAACCTTGCAAGTTAAATTTGATCAACTTGCCAGTTTCCGATTGAGAATTGAAATTTTGTAGAAATATGTATATCGCGTGATATGGTACCATGGAGCTGATTTGATGATGGAGTCGGAAGGTAACCATAGGAACTCCTGTACTAAACAAGATAGACCCGTCGTGTTAGGGCTCGTTTTACTTGTCTTGGCTAGCACTCTGCTGCTACATGATATCCAGGATCTCAAAAGCTTGTATTTAAAAAGTTTTTAAACCACCATCCATCAGCCATAAGAAGTCCACTGCTGGACATAGGCCTCCCCTATGGATCTCCAATAAGACCGGTTGGAAGCGGCTTGCATCCAGCGCGATCCTGCGGTCTTAATGAGGTCATCTGTCCACCTTGTGGGTGGACGTCCTACGCTGCGCTTGCCGGTACGTGGTCTCCACTCGAGAACTTTTCGACCCCATCGGTCATCAGTCCTCCGCGCTATGTGCCCTGCCCATTGCCATTTCAACTTGCCAATCCGTTGGGCTATGTCGGTAACTTTGGTTCTTCTACGGATCTCCTCATTTCTGATTCGATCTCGCAGAGAGACTCCGAGCATAGCCCTCTCCATAGCTCGTTGGGCTACTTGGAGCTTACCAATAAGGCCCATAGTGAGAGACCAACCACCAAGCATGTTGATATATTTAATTACCACATTGTTGATAGGCCTACAGCTGGGTAAATGCTTCCTGTCCTATGGGCTATGCGTTGTTCCCTGTCTCGCGGTAATCTCATCCACATATAGCCTGCAATGCGTTTGTTCAGACTATTGCATATAATACAAGGCAGACTACAATGCCCTTCGTGTGACGTGTATTGGCGATGAATGATTTACGAAACATTTATGGTTACTTTTGCAACTTTTGTTATCACACCTAAGCTGAAAGTCTATTCTGTAGATATCCAAAAAGATTTCGTTTTGAAGAGGTTTTTATCCAGTGACTTTCTGCATGTCAGGTATTTGTTGCAAAAACTTAAGCACTTCGATCTTCATACCTGGGTATTCCTTCTTCTTGAACTCCTTCTTGATGATAGCCTTGGTCTGAGTGAGCGTGGTGGGCTCGCTCGGCTCGGAGCGACCGTAGATGTTCTCGGCGTACACACGGAACTCGTACTGCTTGCCCGGTACTAGCCCGCTGATCGCCATTGTCGTGAATCTGGGGAAAATACAACTCATTAGCATATTGATAGATGTATGTTGGTACATATAGTGGAGTTCTCCATATCACTGCATTATCCAAGCGCTTTTAAATGGCTTGAATTCTAGTTTTGTCTTTTTGAATGTTGACTAATTTGAGTTGTAGACAGAATAAGTACGCGCCAAATAATTGAAATCAAGATCGCGTTCTGCACATCTATAGTACAATACGAACAGTGGGGAGTGTGTGCACTCGCTACTGTGCAGTAAAAAAACCTATCCGCTGAATTACATATGACACCCAAAATTAGATTTTAGAGCTAGCACGAGGCGCGACCTTTCCTATGCGTACAGGACAGTTGCTGACCTTCTTGTACTAGCATCAAATCCAGTCGAGAGCAAACAGAACAAAAAAAAACCGATTCAGATAACAGAGTTTATTGCCAGTCTTTGGAAGTCCGCCGTTCATTTGGATGTATCGAAGTGTGAGTGTAGCTTTTTTATTTACTAGTGTCTGTGGAGTACTGTACGGTACCTGGTGTTGCCAACCCGGATCCAGCTGGTCATCGGATGCTCCCGCTTCTCGACCAGGTAGTTGGTGATGTCTGATCCTCCGTCCCACACTGGCGCCTTCCAGCTAAGAGCTAACGAGTCTACTCCAATGCTGTCCACAGATGGGAATCGTGGCGGGTCTGGACGGTCTGTGGGATATTATTGATAAGTTAAAGTTTTGATTTTGTTTGTTCGATTCTTTGGCGTTATACTAGTTATATTAGTAATTTTACATTACATTTGACGATATGTAATATTATGCTTACCGCTGATTTCAACGTTGATGATAGCGTTGTCTTGTCCTAGTTCGTTCTCAGCCGTGATCCTGTACGGGCCCGAGTCCAGTTTGCTCGCGTCGCGGATCGTCAAGATCGCGTGACGTTCTGCAAAAACAATAAAAAATTGCACTTATCAAGTCTCATTTTGAGGAAATCTATAAATAAGGTACAAGTCGCGTCATGTAAAAAACCACTGAAGCTTCAAACTGCGCACAAAGAAATTTATTTCCTATTGCACAGTTAATAGGAGTTAAATCTCGTAGTACGTGGCTTTGATTGCAGCAAGGGGATTTAACTCTTATTGCGTGTGCAATAGGACTTGAATTTCCTTGTACACAGCTTGACACTCCAGCGGTCATTTTACGTGACGCGACTTATATTGATTTTTTGTAAAAACAAATATTTTAATACCATACGACAGTAAAAATATGAGGAAAGTCCATATTGTAGATATGACATGTGAAATTTTGAACACATCAACATCATATATTCAACAGCCATCATCATTGATTAGGATCAGTCCACGTCATCGGCACAGTGAGTAGTAGTAGTGAAGTATTTTAGCCATTTCACGTTACGATGATTTTTATACATTATTATAGGGCTACATTTGGCCACCAACTCGCCTGATGGAAAACGAAGTCATAGCCGAAGATGAAGTATGTAAACCTAAAAGATACCTTCAATCTTTTCTTTTTGATATCCAGATAGTAATTGTCAGGAAACAATGACGGAGGTAGTGAAATACGTAGGGAAAGCTTGCTGAAAATTAGTTTTTGGGGCCCTTTAGGTAGGGTTTGTTTTACTGCGCAGATCGTACCATCTGGGTTTTTTGCAAGTTATATGTATACTAAGCGCCACACAAGTCGGCGGATGGGAAGTTATGCGCAGAATGCTGCGCAAAATAAATGCTGCCTAAATAAAGGTATGCGCGGGAATCAGAGAGACTCGCACCGGAGCACACCCGTCCGCCAACCTCATGCCTCCCACGCGCTCTCTACGCCCGTGCTCAACACTACGCCACGCGGCGTCGGCATTGTGCACACATGCGCAATAATTAGCAATAATCGCGGCGAAGTGTCATCTGCGGCTAACTTCTCATCCGCCGACTTGTGTGGCGCTTAATATAACTCAAGATTCAGCGTTTTGTCATCTAAATACAGCACTGAAATCAAGGTATAAAACAACACTAACAAAAATCATTCTTACCCTTTCTCTCGACATGGTAATGGCTGCCAGACTCGATCGTCTCTCCCTCTCTGACCCACGTGATCTTCGGTATGGGGTGTCCGGTGAACGGTATCTTGATGACTACGTTCTCGCCCTTGTCGAAGTATGCTGTCACGCGGAATCTCGGTGGGACGTTCAGTTTCGGTGCGGCTATGGAAGAAAACAAGTTGTTTTACGATTTACCAAAGCCAAATATTACGACAATAAATACGCAAAAACCACTAAATAATAACTATTATTCGTTTGGTAGAATTATCGCTAAGAACAGAACCATATTTTTGTGGAAAATTAGTGTTTTGGAAAGTTTGGAGCATATAAGCCTTAAACTGTACTTTGAGAACAGCCTTTCGCAGGTTAGAAACACTATAAAAATAAATTATTAATAACCGCCATACTTTCTACTACTTTCCCATAGATAGGATTTTAACCATTTTTATCTGTAGTTTGCCTAGATAAATACTAGGCAAACTACTAAAGATAAAAATGGTTAGAATCCTAACGCCACAGGATCTTTTGTAGCAGGTACCGGCGGCAATTTATGCTTCCCATGAGTATAGATACTTCTTGATCGCTGATGAGTTTGTGTTTGGGTGGAATTACTAGTGTCTCTTTTCCACCAGAGTTTTTAATTTTGCACAATAATAGAGTATAATATATATAATAATAGAGTTTAAGGCTTTTTCGGTAGCTAAATCCTTCAAGATACTCATAATGAGCAGCTCAGCCCGGGTGCTCTTAACCCCGGCCTTATTGACAGCAAGGAAGTAGTTTCAGTGGACAGTTATCAGATGTTCCATGAAATGATTTTAATTTTATTGTGCATCCCAAACTAGGTTTATCTCAAAAAGTTATTTTTATGATAAACATTTCAAAAATTCGTCGCGGATTGGCTCAGTTGGCAGAGCGTCGGGCTAGTGATCCGAAGACGCAAGGTTCGAGTCCTGCATCCGCGACGAATTTTCGAAATGTTTATCATAAAAATAACTCTTTCAGGTGTTCCATGATCCGAAGTAAGATATTCACACATGATGAGCAGCTCTTTGATTTCTTGACGCGATGGAGAACCCCATTGATGATATTATACTCCATAATGAGCTCCTCAAGATTTCTAAAGAAACTGCAATCACTTGAGTCAATTTAAAGTACTTGGGGCCCGCATTGCTCTTATACTTACCTGTTTAATGGAGGATCTTCACGAAGCAAATGCTGCAGTAGTAGCTGTAGCCATCTACTGAGCCGACCACATCTAATTGAAATGGCTGAAACGACATAAGACAAGAGGAAGAAGTAAGACACTCACTCATGATGAGCAGTTCAGCTCTGGTGCTCTTAACCCCGGCCTTGTTGACGGCGCGGCACACGTACTCGTCCGCGTCTTCACCGAAGACATCGTTGACGGTGAGGAAGTGGTTGTCGCCTTCACTCCAGATGCGGTGGCGAGGGCCGTTGGTGATCTCTCGGGCTCCTGAAGAATCATACAATAATGTTATGGCTAGAATATAGCATTATATATATGTTATTCACCGTACCGGGCCGTACAGTTCTCGAATGGAGACCACGGACCAGCAAGCGCGCAGGACGTCCACCGATTAGGTGGAATGACGATTTATAAAGATCGCAGGAATGCGATGGATGCAGGCCGCTTCCAACCAGCCTTATTGGAAATCCATCGTTTGGCAATAATAAGTATTTAATATCAAAAAGTAGAAAAAGCGTGCGGGCTCGTCTCGCCTAGCCCAAAGTTACTTTTGCACTTTACTTTTTCCGAGGTATAAAGATACTTTGTTGTTGTAAATTGTACAAAGTTTTTAGTAAGCTTTGTGCAATTTTCGAGAACTTATGTTTAAAGTTGCGAAAGCCAATTTAATTGTAACTTATGCACGTGAAATGTAAATCGATGACTCACCCTTGTACCAAGTGATGACAGGTTTTGGCGACCCAGTGATGGTGCACTGGAACTTGGCGTTGTGGTACTGGATGCAGTTGGCGTTCTTCAGGGGCTTCACGATCTCGGGCGGAGTGGCCGCTGGAAACAAAACGTTCACTTAAAAATTGACCTTTGGCTATACTACATTATACAGTGTAGTGTTGCGAACGGGGAAGCCGTTTGCAGCACCACAAGTTAAAAGAGAATTGAAGAGGAACCCGTAATGTTGCAAGCGGGGGAGCCGGTTGCAGCACCACAGGTTAAGAGACTTCAGGGAAACCTAACCAACCTAAGAGTCCTACCTAGTGGATAGGATTCCTAACGGTTCGGAGAGAGGAGATTAAAACAGAAGACTAACCTTAGTATTTACACATTTATTTACACTAACACGCACTGCACTTATAGTCAATTAAATCTTCAAGAAACGGAGAGAGGGAGAGAGAATTTTGAAGGTGTCCTTGGAAAGATAGCCAAAAGGGAGAGGGTAGCACTCGTAGAACCACGCTGGAGGCTGGCCGAGGATTTTCTAGAGCCTGAGCTGGACCCGCCGATAGTGTGGCGCCAGCCAGGTAGCGCTAGGTGAGCGCTAGCGTGAAGACATCTGTCGACTGAGGTGGAGGCGCCGGCCCAAACCGGCCGACAGGCGCCGGCCCAAACTGGCCGACAGGGTTCTAAGTCAGCGCCAGCCCAGTGCTCCAGGGGTAAGGGGTCAGTGGCCCCAAAACAAGAGATCCACCTGTAATCAAAGTCAAAGGGACCGGAGCCTCTCACCCTGACTGTCACGCGACGCTCATGCGGTTTGCAGGGCTCGTCCACGCAAACTCAAATTCACACTCATTACATTATAGAGGAAAAAAGGTGTCTTCCAGATCGCTTCCAACTCAAGACTGCCCAATTTTACAAAACAAGGATCGCTGATCCTGTCAAAATAAAACATTTCAAAAATTTGAATTTCATAACTAGAATTGTAAGTTGGCAGTGTTATCGTTGAAAGAGTCTGAATATAGAGAAGCTAACAAAAAGGTTAGTTTCTCTACAACAGTTAACTCTAAATACACTTACAGCGTAGTTTTGGTCTGCAACTCAACTAAAAATGGGTATCTGTTAGAGTTACCATGGATCATTTTTAGGGTTCCGTACCCAAAGGGTAAAATCAGGACCCTATTACTAAGACTCCGCTCTCCATCTGTCTGTCACCAGGCTGTATCTCATGAACCGTAATAGCTAGAGAGTTAAAATTTTCACAGATGATGTATTTCGATTGCCGCTATAACAACAAATATTAATAATAAATAATATAAATAACTATTTAAGGGGGACTCCCAAACAATAAAGGTGATTATTTTGCCAAGGAGCTTCCATGCGGAACCCTTCATGCGCGAGTCCAATTCGTACTTGGCCGATTTTGTTTAAGTTTACTAGGAGTAAAACTGAGCAAAAGAGTCGAACTCGACTGTGTTTCGAAACTTTGATTGGGTATTTTTATCTGTGAGTCTTTTCGTTCTTTTTTTTGTAGAACAGATAAGACCCTGACCCATACTGTCTGCCTTCGACCAGCTTCAAGCAGCTCAATTGGTTCGGCAGGCAGATGGCAATATTGATGCGCCGCCCACTTTACGCTTGTCTACCCCCAAGTAATGAGAGGAGAAACTACACAACTTACCCTTCGGATCTTGCACTTTAACTTGCTGGCTGGCGGACGATGGCTCCGAAAGTCCAGCTTCGTTGACAGCGAATACTCTGAACTCGTACTGTCTGCCTTCGACCAGGTTGGAACAGTTCAGTTGTTTGGGTAAGCAGAGAGCGATGTTGACGCGCTGCCATGTTGTCGTGCCCACTTCGCGCTTGTCTACCCAGTAGCCTGTTGGAAAGAGATGAGAAATACAGATATAAATAGGCGTACGTGAGATATACTGAATGAAGTAGTGGATTTGGGTATCACTGCACATTACTTCACAAAACTGGATAAAATGTTTTCGTCATTTAAAAATACGAATATGACAAAAACCATAGAATAAGAACAGTAATAGAAACCGTATTAAAATAGCAAAAGATATACATCAATTTGTCCCATTTTAAATATGAAATTTAAAAGGTGTTAGAAAAAGATACACAAACACCCGAACTTACGTAATTTCGAAGGGTTTCACAAACTAGCATTGAGATATCTCGGCTGTCCAATTTCAAAAAGGTAAAAAGTAGGAAGGTGAAATGTTTAGAAATTTGAACCTTCTTACTGGAACTGGAGGGTTCAAATTTCCGAAAAAGACATAAGACCAAGTTTAACCAAATTTTTAACCATTTTGACATTCCAACTGGTGATATTGCCTTATGCGACAGACATTGCGTTTTTTTTGTTCCACTCACTCTCGCGTATGCTGCATAACTGTGATTGTATGTATTCAAAATAAATTTAATTGCTGTTATTTGACTTAGTTGTGACACTACATATTGTTATTAATTATTGCTTTTTTATTGTTATTAATTAATTCATTCAATCAATTATTAGTTATTGTGATTTACAATGAATACATCAGTTTTTCTTTGACATGTAACTTATATAGTTATAAATAAATGAGTATGAGTATGAGTAACCAGATATGAATAAGACCGTACCAATATACCGTAGTTACCGTACCGTACCGTAGAATACCGTAGTTTTTATTTGAGTAAAATTTAGCAATACTTCTATTACTTGTAATTCTTCTGAGACAACAACAAACGACGGTATGGAGGCTGCCTCACGATGTTTTCTTTCATGGAAAAGACGGTGGTGTGAAAATCTATACACATAAATTCCAAACACCGCATTGGTAGGGATCCTATTTGAACCGAAGCCTCACAATAGTGAGTGCTCTTCTACTGAGCTACAACAACTAAATACGATATGAAAAAAAAACTTTTTGAAACTAACTTGAAACTAACTTTTTGAAGTCCGAACTTGCAACGGAACATAGCAAGTCTTCTTCGTTTTTGCCGACTAAACATTGATTACCTACTACAAAGCGTAATACAATTGTAAATGTACTTACCCTGTACCCTGGAACCTCCGTCGTTCTCGGGTTTGTCCCATTCGAGGTGAACGAAGTCTCCTCCGACCTCGAGGATCTTCGGGATGCCGGGCGGGGATGGCGGGTCGAACGGTGCCTTTGCCTGGATTAAATACATCACTTAGTTTAATATTTGATGTGAAAAGCTCTACATAATAAAACAAGGAGACGACTATCAATCTATCTTGTATGATCTTCTAGAACTATCATTAAAATAAATAAAACAAATAAATAAATATTATGGGACATCTTAAACACGGTCTCTGACCCCAAACTAAGCAAAGCTTGTGATATGTCTGCCAGGGACTGATAAACTACATATACTTATTTTTAAATACATACTTATATAGATAGTAACTAAATAACACCCAGACACAGAGCAAACACTTATGTTCATCACATAAATATTTGCCCTGGGTGGGGATCAAACCCACGCCTCTTTGACCCAGAAGTTAGGGTCACTAACCACTGAGCCACCGAGGCAGAGGCATTATAATGAGGTTTGGAGACATGGGCGTAGCAGGGACCACGCTAAAAATTTTTGACCGCGCCAGAAAACTTGCAAGTCATTCTGTTTTTCTGGGGTGAAGAAAAGCAGCCAGCTGCCCCTTCTAGAGAGAATCTCTATTCTACGTCAATGTTTGGATGCGAGTAGAAAACACTTAAAAGATCCTATGCTGCTGTCTTTGAGATAATAGCTAAAGGCTGATATGACAACCGTATAAATGCCATTGTTGATAAATACAGGGTTACTGGTAGTCAATTAGCATCCTTTTAGGGGCTTATTCTGTACATCAAAACTAACAACTTTTCTGCGTTCTGCGACTTTAGTCAAGACTAAATAAACTAAAACAGCTGTTCCATACATTTTGTCGAAGGTGAACAATATTTTTCTATGGACCAGCTTTTTTTTTAGATTTGATAAAAGTTGTTAGTTTTGATGTACAGAATAAGCCCCTAAAAGGATGGTAATTAATTATTACTAATAACCCTGTATAATACAAAGACATGTCTACTCAGAACAGCAAGGATAATTATTTTAGTTAATTTAGATAAGTTAATTTTAATTAACTGTGCTGAATATGTTGCAAAAATAAAGGTTGGATCGGTACGAAGTTATCTAGTTTAGATGGTAGTAAATAAAATATACCTTGATGGGATTGACGCCCTCCAAGGCAGGTCCGATGCCGTTCTCATTGGCCGCGTGTATCCTGAAGTTGTACTCCTGTCCCTCCGTGAGGCCTTGTACTGTGAACCTCGTGTCACGGACCGATGAAGCGATTGTGATCCACGCCGTTCCTATAAGAAATATGAAAGAGTTTTAGGAAATGTATGCTTAAATAACATTTTAACGTTTAGAAAACACTACAAAAACACGCTTTACGTGGTCTTTCTCACAAGTGCAAACACGAGTATGATACGATATTCCTTCATGGAATGCCAGTGCCTATCTTCCGGCTTCATCATCAGACCTTGAAACCTAATCGTGGTCAAAGTTCATCACAAGACTTTTCTAAGAAATCCAAAACAGCTATGATACGATTTTCCATCATGAAGTTCCAGTTCATATCTTCCGGCTCTATCATCAGATCAGTTCGACAGTACCATATTATTGTATTGTCATCAGAACTACATACAGCTGCCAATTTTCATTACGCTACGACCCTTGGAAGATGGTTAAATTAGTTACCTTAGATTCCATTACATGTCAATTTACATACACGTCGACCTTATAATTGTGTTATAAAGACCTTTCATTATTCGAGAAAAAATGCTGACGGGTTATTATAATAGTAATTAAATTACAATAGACTTCATCAGACTGATAGTTTTACACTATTAACGTTGTCTATGAGCAGTATGAGCCCGATGCAGAAAGGCCATATTTACTTAGGAATGAACAAAACAAAGATCCGATTCATCTCAACAAGGTCTAAAACCGGAGCCTATTAAAAACTGTGCGGAGTGAAGCAAGCGTGGTTCCATTACTGATATGCCATAATATCTGGTAAAATAAATTAAAAAAATCATAAACCCATGTAAATATTGTATATACCGTCAGAATTACCTTAATATAATATGTAAATAAAAAAGGTTTAGCCATTGACACGAATTGAATGAATGAATATCTGGTTAGACAGCAATAAGATTGCTCTTAGACTGATCCGTTCTAGCCAAGATTTTTTCTATAAATGATTAGGTACTCTCGATCACGAGGTCCAGTTTTTCGCGGGCCAAACCTGTCAACGCTACAGAAAAGTGACAATCCCTCCAATAGTATTCACGAATCTCACCTGAGATTTCGATTCTCTCGACGACGTAGTGGGTAACAGGCATGCCGCCGTCGTAAGTGAATGATCTAAAGAGTCTAACTCTTCCCCTGATTTCTTTAAAACTTCTTTCTGACTTTCAAGACACGGATCGCAATAAACTGAGGCCCAGACTCAATCTAAGTTACGGTTTAAATATTGAACGAGTCTGAAACTTGGACAGACTTCTTTAGTAACCAACTTTCAAGAGACAAATTGCAAGAAGACCGCACCCGGAGTCTATCAAAACTACGCAGAATAACAGGGTTTTGAGCGACGAAGGTTGTAATTTGTGGTTCCATTGCCGATACGCCATATTTGTTCAGAGAAAGACAAAAACGCTGCTATAACGACTTCTTCGTTCTCGCTTCAAGCTTGGTTCTGAAAATGCTTACTCTCGGAGTATTATGTCCAGTTTTTCGCGGGCCAAACCTGTCAACGCCACAGAAAACTCTGACGATTCACCTGAAATTGTCTTTCCAAATCTTACCTGAGATATCGATCCTCTCGACGACGTAGTGTGTAACAGGCATGCCGCCGTCGTAAGCGGGCGGCTTCCAGGCCAGCGTGCAGGAGTGGCGAGACACGTCGGTCGTCTCCAGCGGGCCTTGCGGCGGGCCCGGCAGGCCGGTCACGGTTATACTGAACGAGTCTGACACTTCGCCCGAGTTGTTCTTGATCGTTATCTTGTATGTTCCTGGGAAGAGGGAAACAGATGTTTAAATGTTGTTGTTGTCTTAGAGCCTTTTTAGGTACCTATATAAATCGACTCCGGCTTTTCACGCAGACAAATTAGCATGTTTATTTATATCTGTCGGGAATCTAAAGTCTTATTCCCAGAGATATCTTTTTTTTTTAGATTAAACATGTTATCATTAATATCGTAACGTAAAGTAAGTAAAAAAATCGATTGCACAATTTATAATTATAAAAAGTGCAAGTGGAGTCCCTCCGCGCGGAAGAAGTGAAGCTTCGACGCAACAGTGCTTTCATACCCCCTACATGGTAAGCGTTAAACGTTTAACGCAACCTTGTTGGAAGTCTCATTAGAAGTTTCACTTCAAAAACGTAACAGACAGAAAGATCGTAATAGCGATTTCAGTGTATGCTGTCTCTAGTTATTTTTTTGTGTGCTGGGCCCTTTTAACTCCATAATTATCTGAGTCCGTCTTCTGTGCTACATTTTGACAAACTATATTGAGCTAGATCTGATAAGTTGTATGATATTTGCGCAGTGTTATCCAGGGAATTATTATATGTCCGGTTATCTCAAGTCAATTATACTGTTGAGTGTTGGCGTCGAAAATTAATACTGTTGGAACTTACCCATATCATCCTTAGTGATGTCCTTGATAAAGATAAGGATGTAGTCATCGAAGACGGTGTATTTGAGGTGCGGCGAGTCTGTGACCTTGTGGCCATCTTTGGTAAGCGTGACGTCAGCAGGTTGGTCACCAGAGTAAAGAATCTTGATCTTGGTGTTGTCATGCTCTGGTAGGTGGAGGTCGCCCGGCATTCTGGTGATGCGTGGTGGGTCTGGAAGGAAAGTGGGGTTTGAAAGTCTATACCTATAGCTAAATCCTAGGCAATAGTTACTAACCAATAAAACCATAGGCACAGCTACAAAACTAAAACATCACAGAGAAGAGTTTAGGAAAATAAAACCCTAGGCATTCATGATTCTTCAAGAGTTAACTAATTCAGAAATCTAAGCTCATAAATTCACAATATGATTGAGATAGCTTCAAAGTCAATAGTAAGCCCGATTACAGAGGCACCATCGTAATTATAATAGCTAAATAGCATAGTCCTGTTTCTTTTTCACTTTAGGCATTCGATAGAGAGAATGCTTTTTACGTTGCTATTAAATTTACGCGGGCGCCTCTGTAATCGGGCTTAATATCTGTTAAGAAAGCCTAAATATAACACAATTGTCTAATAAAAAATTACGGTAACCACACTCACTTCCAATCTTGAGATGTCCAACACAGTAGACATGTCCGATACTGTTGACAGCCTCGCACGTGTAGTCACCCTCGTCGGCGTCCGTAGCTTCCAGAATGTTCAGCTTGAGCGTGCCCTCGCGGGACTCCGCTATGAACCTGCCAGAAACAAGTGGAATTATAGTGTTGTGTATAGATATGCGGTAAACACGTACCAAGTATGTACTTTCAAGTAAGTACGGTACGTTCAGTGTAGAATATCTATCGACAAAGCCACATTATCAAGGATATGCCATAAGAGAAGCCTATGTCCAGCAGAGGAAGTCCTACGGCTGATTATGATATAGTTTTACAAGGTAGATAATACAATAGAAGACATTTATAAAAAAAAATTGCATAAAATGATTTATTAGAATCATCTATCAACCCGTAACCAGGCAATTGAGCTAGCATGGCGCACATTGTCACCCTTTAAAGACTGGCCGTTGTATGGCAATAGTCTATTGAAGACTTGGTGGCTCAAAGTAAAATGGGGAAATAGGCCGAATCATAGAAATCGGCGGATGTGAAGTTAGCTATGCGATATCCAATCCTGACTGCAACTCACATAAAGCTGCGCGTTGATTGGATATTGCGCACCTTGTAGCTAACTTCACACCCGCCGAATTGTGTTATTCAGCCTATACACCAAAGCTTGATCAGTGGTGCTGTCATGTGCGGAAGCAGCTTCTTGACCCATTGACGCTTATTTTATAATCCCTGTTAAGTCTTTATGGAATTTTCACCTAGCGCCAAGTACAATCTCCCTGCCATGCATCAGCCAGCGACCAGTGAGAATAGGATATGTAGCGATACCTTCGAGCGTGAATGGCCTGCCCAGTGGTGCCGCTATATGTGGGTGCCTCCACACATAGCTTCTTGAGCCATTCCAACTTATTTCTGCCGATATCCCTATAAAGTCTTTAGGGAATTCTCACCTTGTGCCGAGTACAATCTCCCTGCCGTTTCTCAACCAGCTACCGGTGGGAATATGTTTACCAGTAGCGACACACTCGAGCGTGAATGGCCTGCCGATTGGTGCCGTCATGTGTGGAGGCAGCTTCTTGAGCCATTTTAACTTATTTTGCCATACATCTCTCTAAAATCTTTATGGAATTCTCACCTAGTGCCAAGTACAATCTCCCTGCCGTTCCTCAACCAGCGACTAGTGGAATAGGGTTGCCAGTATCCTTGAACCATTCCGGCTTATATCCGCCGATATTCCTATGAAGTCTTTAGGGAATTCTCACCTGGTGCCAAGTACGATCTCCCTGCCGTTCCTCAACCAGCGACTTGTGAGAATAGGGTTGCCAGTATCCTTGAACCATTCCGGCTTATATCCGCCGATATTCCTATGAAGTCTTTAGGGAATTCTCACCTGGTGCCAAGTACGATCTCCCTGCCGTTTCTCAACCAGCGACCGGTGGGAATAGGGTTGCCAGTAGCGACACACTCGAGCGTGAATGGCCTGCCGAGTGGAGCTGCCATGTGTGGAGGCAGCTTCTTGAGCCATTCCGGCTTGGTTCCGCCGATGTCTTCGCCGGTGCGGACTGGTGTGGTGCACGATGATGGCTCGGATTTACCTAAAGAGGAGAAAATCGACTTTAGACGTCTTGAGGTAATTAATGTGTGACAAATAACTTTGCATCGTTGAGGAAGTGAGTTGAAATGTTTAAAGTTGATAAGAATAAATAAAAAGGTTGTTGGGAACAAGCTTGCACTTAAATAAACGTATTTATGTTATGTAGAAGGCGAGGAGGAAGGAGGAGGAAGGAGTTTATGAAGTTCTTACCGCTAGCATTGACAGCAATAATTCTGAACTCGTAGTCAGCCTTCTCGTTAAGGTTCATGGCGGTGAATGTCGTGTCTTGCACGTTGTAGTCGTTGCACTTCACCCAGACCGAGCCGCCGACGTCGCGCCTCTCGATTATGTAGCCGGTTACGCGGGCACCTAGGAAAAACAAACGGGAAATTATTATATAGAGTTTAGGAGAATTGTAGTGCAATCTAGACAAAATACGGAAATAAACGGCAAATGTAGCTAAAAAAAGCTTTTTCATTCCTTAATTTTTTTTGGAACTGGCAATAATTAATTAACATGTCCGTATTTTACATGTTAGCCTTTTACAGGTATAATAAGATGAAAGTTTTGCTGTATGCAGACTAGTAAAGCAAAGGCTAATTATTTTCGTCATTTGCCGTGTCTTCTTTAATCAGCAAAATAAATTAGAAATATAAAAATCAACAAAAAAGAAAAAAAATTTAAATTTTTTGGCAGTTTTGTCTCCTAATCCAATGATTCTGTTCTTCTATCTTCTAAACTATGCTTAAAATGTCTAGATAGTTTTCTCCTAGTGGTCGACGTAGTCACGTCCGTCGTCCAACCCTGATAAAGCGCGGCAATTGCGGCGGTCTAGGAGGCCCGTGCTCGTCTCTAACACTGAAATATTACACTCCCCGAGCATTTCTAGAACATTACTTACCGTCATCAGTAGCAGGCGGGTCCCAAGACAGGTCGACGTAGTTATTTCCAACCCGAACTACGCGCGGCGATTGCGGCGGTCTGGGAGACCCATACTTGTCTCTAGCACGGAATCATTACAAACTACCCGAGTATTATAGAATATATCTTACCGCCATCTGTGGCAGGCGGGTCCCAAGACAGGTCGACGTAGTTACGTCCAACCCGAACCACGCGCGGTGACTGCGGCGGTCCAGGAGGCCCGTGCTTGGCTCGGACGCGGAACCGCTGAGAGCTGCCCGAGTATTTGCTGAAGCCGGCCGCGTTCTTAGCGCGAACACGGAACTCGTACTCGTGACCCGGTTCGAGGTTGTATGCCTGGGGAGAATAAAAAACTTAGAAGAAGCTTTTCTTTGTCCAGATGATAATGACACGTTAAATTGTTTTAACCGTTTGCCAATCATTTCTGAGGCATTGGCCCATCATTCACGTTTCTGTCTCGTTCACATTCATTCAACGTAAAAATTACAATACAGGCTTACCAGAACTGGTGTACCAAGCCAAAAGGAGGTGATTCAGACCATCATTGTCCATCACCAACAACTTTTACTATGAGGACAAACCGGACTGAGAGAAACAAAAATCTGCTGTTTCATACACTTTTTGTCGTTTGCGAATCGCAGTTTTGTATGGAACAGCAATTTGTATTATAATTCAAGTTAAATTATAACTTCAGGTTGGCCCCATAGCAATAGTTGTTCATATTTATTGTCTTAGTTACCGCTTTTTGGCTTAATATAGGGTAAGCAGATAACCCTCAATAGTGCTCTATTTTATTTTAAGGACTCAGCGCGTTAGTTCAGAATGACGCTGGTATAATAGCTTGTTTAGAAACCGTAATATGACCCAAATAACCCGTCGATACTGATTGTATGCCATAGACTACATAGACCCTTTAGTATCCCAACTTTTTAACTCCGTACCTGGTAAGTGCAGTCCTTGACGAGGTAGTCAGCACCGGCCCAAACACCGTCTTGTACGTCTCTGAACTCGATCTTGTATCCCTGGATGCGCGCGCCGCCGTCGGACCTAGGCCTGTCCCACACCACGATGGCAGTGGAACCGTCCCATTCGACGACACGGGGCGTGCCCGGCGCGTCGGGTACAGTGAACGGATACTGAGGACAAAATAACGATGTTAATATATCAGCTGTGATGGCGTTGTACAGGGAGACGTTTTTGGGCACGTCTAGTTTTAAATAAATATAAAAATTAGGGGAAATCTTACCCAAGGTCTCTAACTCCAAACTAAGCTTGTATTATGGGTGCCGAATGTCTTGGTTACGTAAGTTATTGGGTCTTTACATGTATAACGTAGCCAATTTTAACAGTAAACGCCATAGGATATTTGGGGAACATATTAACTTAAACTCTTCTTTATAAGTTTACTAGCTGACCCGGTGAACTTCATATCACCTTCACCTCACTAATTCGGTCGATTCTAACTTCGGTGGCGTTTAGAGCAAAAATAGGAAAATTAAATCGACTTTTTTTATTATTTTCCACAATATTTACTTAATTCTTTCTTCCATAAGACCTTTCTCTTGACAATAACAACTACAACAAAAAAGAAGTAGCTGTCCAGCCATTCACGCGTGATACGTAACCAAGGAAATAGCGATTCATATTTATATAATAGATTGCCAATAGGACCGATTGGTTTTAGCTGAGTTCAGGTAGGCCTTTTGTCCGCTTTAATTTGAGCTCCGGAATGTAAGCACCAAGAAATTTACATACCGGCGCGGCAGCAGAATTTTATGCGTATATGGAATATACAGTTTTTGGCATTTCAGTTGTATTTACTAAGTAATGCGGTAACTTTTTGTAGTCTTGAGCATTTATAATGTACTGGCTGCGCCCTGCGGTGTTACACGCGTTATCCCGAAATAAATTAGTAACCTATATGTTAATCCAAGATCAAAGCTACGTTCATACCGAATTACATCCGAATCGGTTCATCGGTTTGTACGTGAAAGAGTAACAAACATCCGTACATACTCACAAACTTTTGCGTTTATAATATTATTAGTAGGATTACCTCTAGATATGTAGTCTATCGATGATTTAATTGCTTTTTATGTAGGTAGTAGTAGCTAAAACACTCTCTGTATTTTATTATATAGTATAAAGACACTTTGGTTAATGTAGAGGAATATACAACCACTGGTTGTCTTGAAGATTCTAGATGATAAATTACCTTGGCTGTGACAGAGTCGTCCATTGTGAGAGGCTCTGAGACGCCATATTGGTTCTCGGCGCGCACTCTGAACGTGTATTTGTGGTTGGGCTCGAGACCCATTACGTTGTAGTGGCAGTTGCGCACGAACGACGATATCTTCACCCAGATCTGGAAATAAAGCACTCGATTAGTGGCTAAAGTAAGGTAAAGTTGACTAAATAAAACAAAAAACAGCTGGTTGCACTCCGGCAGTGACAGCAGAAGTGAAAACTTGAACATTACGTCATCCGCCTTACGAATTTTCAATCAGGTCACGATCTGACGCAAGTTTATTTTTTATATCTCTCCTAAAAAGTGCACAACGCCGCTATTTAAGTTTTCCCTTCAATATCACACAGATGAATTGATAACTTCCTTCATACAGATGAATTGATAACTTCCTACATTTGAGTCAGTTGAAAAGCACTTAGATGATCACTCGCTCTATTCGTCTCCATTGTACTACATACTATCAAGTTCAGGCGTTAGCGAAGTACGTACAGGGAGATTGTAAAATTTAATACCTTATTTATGTAAGAAAACACACACTTTGCTACAATACAAGTAGGGACGACTAGATTTTACTGTTGGCAAAATTTGATGGACAAGAAAATGTTTAAATTACTATGCCACAATACGTTGTCGTTGATCCAACCACACATCGAAACATTTGTACAAATTTGTTGAACAATCTATTTACTTGGTAGTCTGTCGTGCAAGTTCACTCGTCACGCTACTTTTGACTGCATTTGGTTTTGGTATTCAATCTATGATGTCCAAATAAAACTCGTAATTATGTAAGATTTAATTTTTTCTACTTGTTCCAGTTCTGCCATTTCATTGATTGCTATTTTGGGTTACTATCCCGTTCACATTTTTCCTGAAACGTCCTAAATTATAGCTTTCGGCCTAAGCGTTCAGTTAGTTTCAGTTGTTGATTAAAGTTGTATTCTTATGACGTTATCACGTAAAACCATGGTCCGTAAACCCACTATATAGATAATCAATTTTCTCTTTAACTCTTCGCATACAAGTTGATAAAAATCTTCGCATCCTATGTATTTTTATTAAGCTACTTACTCCATTGTTATCCATCTTCTCGACAACATAGTTGGTGATGGGCGAGCCACCGTCATCTAGCGGCGGCCGCCACGACAGCGAGCAGCCGTCGGGCGTGATGTCGTACGCTTCGAACGGTGCCAATGGCGGAGACGGCTTGTCTACTACCAACACCTAGGAATAGAAAAAGTGTCTTTAAATACAAGGTTCTATAGAATTATCTAGAAGTATAAAGGTACCTATCCTCAAAGTTTATTCGTCTCAACGAGACAGGGGTTCTCTTGAATTATAGGTACTCAAAACTACAACTTAACAGTGCCTTTGTAACGATAAACTTCAATTTATTTGACTAATATACAAGTAGATATATTAGATACTGCCATTAGAGTAACAAATCGGGGTGTAAAAGTTTAGAAAATAATTATTTTTCTCAAAAAATGGCATAACTGACTTCAACCGTGTACAGAATTCGAATAGTTCGATCGATGTAGTAATTTTCACATTATTGTTTATTTATCAAAAACGGCTCAAACGATTTCGATAAAATTTAAACGTGACTTTAGAAGTATGATCTACCAAATAAAAGAATAATTTTTGAAATCGGATTACTCCGTAAAACGATATCAACAAGGTTATCAACTCGACGCGTATATAATTTTTTTATGACTACTACGTCGAGTTGATAACCTCCTCCGTTTCGTCGGTTTTAAATCGACGTTTCATTAAATTCAATTATGGTTCAATTTGAATTGAAAATAAAAATATGTTTTCTTGTAACTTGTATGATCCCACCGCTGTGTTAAATTCCCTCCTAATCTAGGTTAGTAGAAAAGCTACCCATATGTATTTTCTGAACTTATTAATTTTAGCACCTAAGTAGAGATAAAATAATTAAAAATTACCCTGCAAGTAGCGCTATCGCTGCCTTCGCTGTTAACCAGCTGTATAGTATAGGAGCCGGTGTCGGTTCTCTTCGCGCTAGTGTTGTAGAACACTGTGTCGATATCGGTGGTCACGAAACGGATGCGGTTATCTGGGAATACTTCGTCGTTGTTCACTATCCAAGACACCTGAGAAAAAGGGGAGATAAAGGTTAGAAAATGGATGAAGTAAAACGGGTCGAAACAAGCATGCAAAGAAACAAATGTTTTTATTATAATAAAAGCTGTATGTATTTTGAACATTATAGCGTCATCACCAGACAGATTCATCATTCATAGATTGCAATCGCCCACTGCTAAACATAAGAGTTATCTTCTCGTATGCCACCTCTCTCGATGCTGTGAATTGTCACAGTCCAGGTTCGAATCGCGATATAACTTCGACCAAATGAGATCACGATAGTGAGATTAAAGACGTTTAAAACTGAGTTATCTTACTTTTTCAAAAAAAAAAAAAAAATTTTAAAATCAGTATTTTAACTTTTCAGTTAGATGAAATTCCCTAAAACTAGTAGAGTAAAAGTTCTCACCTTAGGCCTCGGGTTGCCAGTAAACGGCACTGTTATCTTGATTTCCTCTCCAGCAATGACTGTAATATCCCGAAGGCTGAGGTCGCTTGTGATCTTCGGCGAGTTGGGAGGAGCGCAGGCCCTGATAGCGTCAGAGCTCTGTGAGAACGGACCCTGTCCCGCTGCATTGACAGCCGACACGCGGAACTCATACTCGTGGTTCTCTATCAGACCCATCACTTTGTAGGTCGTATCTGGAATGTGTGCGTGGGACGCCTTCGTCCACTTATCCTCGGTTATCAGCCTCTTTTCGAGGATGTAGCCGGTGATGGGTGAGCCGCCGTCGTGACGGGGCTTCGTCCATGTGAGAGTGATCGATGTTTCGCTCGTTTCCACCGAGCGAGGAGCTCCGGGCGCTGCCGGCGGATCGAATGGATGTCTCGCTCTGATCGGCTCTGTAGTTTGAGCCGGATCAGACTGGCCGTATTGGTTCTCAGCCATTACACGGAAGTCGTAACTCTTTCCGACGCTCAAGTTCTTCACGCGCAGGAACGGAGTGGTGACGTAACCGGACACCTTGGTCCAGTTCGGTGTGCGAGCTTCGCGTTTCTCGATGACGTAGTTTGTGATTTCGCCGCCGCCGTTGTCTTTCGGCGGGTTCCAGTACAGCGTGAGCGCTTCGCCTTCGAACTCTTCGGCGCGAACGTTCTCCGGTTTGCCGGGACGGTCGAGCACGCGGACGTTGATAGTTGCCGTGTCGTAGCCCGAAGGATTGCGGAGTTGCAAGCGGTATTGACCGCCGTCGGACCTCTTCGCGTTCTTGACGACCAACGACGCACTGTCGGGAGTGATCTTCTGGAAGATTCTGGAGTCTCCTTCCACGTCGAGCAGGTTGTCGTCGGCGAACCATTGCGCGGTCGGTTGCGGGAAGCCGGTGTACGGCACGTGGATGGAGAAGTCTTCTCCGGCCCTGACCGTGATGTCTCTGACGCCTCCCAAGTCCATGCAAGGTTTGTTCGGCTGTTCGGCGATGGTGATGTCCGCAGTAGGTTTGCTTGGGTCCGATGGGCCGACATCGTTGACGGCGATGACCCTGAATTGGTATTCGTCTCCTTCCTTGAGGTTGGGCACGGTGTGGACCAGGCTCGGGATAGGTTTGTCGTTGACGTCCTTCCAGTCCTTGTCGCCCTTGCCCTTCTGTTGGACGATGTATCCCTTGATCTTAGCACCGCCATCGCTCTTTGGTGGTCTCCAAGACAACGTGACCGAGTCTTTGGTAACGCGGTCAGGTTTAGGTGCCTCGGGCGCGCTCGGCTTAAGTCGCTGAGTCTCGGCCGTGATCGGCTCGGTCGGTTTGCTCGGCTTTCCGGGGCCGGCCTCGTTGACAGCGATAACACGGAATTCGTAGCGGTTTCCTTCGCGAAGATCCGGCACAGTGTAGCAGAGGTTCGGAGTCGGGTAGTTGTTGACCTTGACCCAGTCTCCTCCGCGTTCTCTCTTTTCAACATAGTATCCTGTGACAGGCTTGCCGCCAGAGTTCGCCGGTGGCAGCCATTCGAGAGAGCAGCTGTTTGCGCTGTAGCCGGTAATCTTGGGCGTTTCGGGCGCATCTGGCGCGTCGAATGGACTCTTCGCAAGCGTTGGCTTGCTTTCCAACGGATCTGAGACTCCATATAAGTTCTCTGCGCGTACTCTGAACACGTACTTCTTGCCCTCGGTAAGGTTCTTGACCGTGAACGAGCATTTCGGGCAGAAACCGGCGACCGTGCGCCAGTCGTTGACTCCGAATTCGGCCACTTCGACGACGTAGCCAGTGATGTCGCTACCACCGTCGTCCGTAGGCGGCTGCCATGTGAGGCTGATAGAGTCGGGTGTGACGGGAAGAGCCGTCAATGGTCCCTTCGGTACTCCAGGCTTGTCTACGACAATAACCTCGATATCAGCGGAATCCTTTCCATGCTCATTGGAAGCCGTGATAGTGTATTTGCCGGCATCATCGCGCGTAGACTTCTCAATAGACAGTTTGTGCTCGTCGTTCTTGGTTTCTGAAGTAAGTCTGTGCGATGGCACGAGCGGGACGGTTCCCTTGGTCCAGGAAATGGTCGGAGTCGGAGCTCCGGAGATTGGAATGTTGATATTGATGGGTTCGCCGGCGCGAACCTTGATCTTCTTGCCAATAAGATGATCCAAATGCAGTTTCGGTTTCTCCTTCATCGGTTTGGCGACGAAGACGTTCGACGGGTCGGAAGGTTGTCCAGGTCCGGCAGCGTTGACTGCGGATACTCTGTACTCGTATTGGTGACCTTCCTGTACCCTGTCGTCCTCGTATTCGTTGTTCCTGACAGGATCCTTGTTCAACTTTATCCAGCGGCCGGTAGCCTTGTCTCGCCTTTCGACGTCGTAGCCGATAATGTTGGATCCGCCGTTTGAGATCGGCTGAGACCACTTGATCTTGATGTGGTCTTTGTCGGCCGATACGAGGTCGGGTTTGCCCGGTTTGCCAGGCGTCGTGTATTGGTTCTTAGCGACGATTGGCTTGTCTGTGACGAGAGGCTCGGAGCGTCCCTGTAAGTTCTCAGCGAACACTCTGAACTCGTATTTGGTGCCTTCGGACAGACGCGGTACGGTCGCGTGGGTTTGTTTCGGGTTGATGTAAGTGACTGCCGGTACCCAGCCACCGCCGTGCGTCAAGTCACGCTTTTCAATAACGTAGGCTGTCAGTTCACTGCCGCCATTGTCTTTGGGTGGTTTCCATGATAAGGTAACAGATTGAGCGGTGATTTCTTCGTACACGAATGGTGCTTCTGGCGGCGCGGGCACGTCCAAAACGATCACCTCAAAGCTGCCTTCGTCAGTTCCAGAATCGTTCTTTAGTTTCAGGTGATATTTGCCAGCGTCGGAGCGCTTGCAGTTCACTGTGTGGATAATAGTGTGGTGTCCCACGGAAGTAACCGTTGTCCTCTCATTTGTGGCGACAGGTTTACCGTCGCAAGTCCATGTAACTTCAGGAGTCGGTTCACCGATGAAATCAACATCCATGTGGAAGATAAGACCGGCCTTGATGCGGATTTCCTTAAGCTGAGTAAGAATCTTCGGAGCGACGAATCTGTCCTTGGCAGTGATGACGTCGGATGGCTCACTGGGCTCCGATTGGCCGGCTTGGTTCACGGCAATCACGCGGAATTCATAGTCCTGTCCCTCGGTCAAGTCTGGCACGGTAGCCTTTGTCTTGCTCGGAGGCACGTGAACGGCGTTCACCCAGTAAGGGCTTCCCTTTTCTTTCTTCTGGATGATGTAACCAGTAATAGGGGCACCTCCGTCCGATTTCGGCGGGGTCCATTCGAGGTCCACGTGATCTTTGCTCCAGTCTTTGGCTTGAGGTTTGCCAGGAGCGGACGGTTCGTCGAATTCGTTCTTCGCAACGATCGCTTTGCCGAGTTCTAGAGGCTCAGACTGGCCGATAGCGTTAACAGCGCTCACTCTGAACAAATATTCCTTCATGTGAATGAGTCTCGTCACTTGGTGAGATAGGTAAGTGGACATGCCAGCGTCCGACCAAGTACCGCGAGTGAGGTCCATCTTTTCGATGACGTAGTGAAGGATCGGAGATCCACCATCGTCCAAAGGTACCTTCCACGACAGCGAGCACGAATCTTTCGTGACGTCAGACACAAGCAAAGGCTTCTCGGGTCTCGAAGGTTTGTCCAGGACGGTAACCTGAGCGGAAGCGGAGCAGATACCGAGGTCGTTCTTCAGGGTTAGCTTGTAAACGCCTCCGTCCGAGCGGACAGAGAATGGAATGTCTAAAATGACCCTGTTGTGCAGAATCTGGATATCGATCCTCTCGGAAGGCTTGACTTCCTTGCCGTTGATCTGCCATTCGACCGTCGGTTTTGGTGACGCTTCCATAGGGATCTCGTATTGTATCCTCTGTCCAGCCTTGACGGTTTTGTCAGCGAGAAGCATTTTGTCGAATGTTGGAGCGCAGAATCTGGCTTTAGCCACTTGTGGCGTGGACGCATCGCTGGGCTCTCCATTGCCAGCCTTGTTAACGGCAATGACACGGAATTCGTATTCCTCTCCTTCGGTAAGTCCAGGAACAGTGGCCGTGGTCTGGTTTCCTGGTACAGTGGCGGCGACTTCCCAAGGTCCGTACTTCTTCTTGGCCTCGATAACGTAGCCGGTGATGGGAGAACCGCCGTCCTTCTTGGGCGGAACCCATTCGATATCCATGTGATCCTTGTCCCAGTCCTTGACGACTGGAGTTCCAGGCTTATCCGGGGTTCCGTAGGGATCCTTGGCGGTGATCGGCTCGTGGCCGGTGAGCGGCTGCGACTCGCCGAGCTTGTTGACCGCGCGGACGCGGAAGTTGTAGTCGTGACCTTCGATGAGATGGTCGATCCTGATGCTGGTGGCTTGGACTTCTCCCGCCGGGATCCATCTGAGGTTCTCTTGGTCCATCTTTTCGACGACGTAGTGCGAGATTTCGGCACCTCCATCGTCTTTGGGTGGTCTCCAGCGCAGCGTGCAGCCAGATTTAGTTATGTCATCGGCTCTGAGCGGGCCTTCGGGTGCGGTAGGCACATCCATGACTGTAATCTTGACTGTGGCCGTATCAGTTCCATTGATGTTCTTAGCTTTGAGAGTGTAAGTTCCAGTGTCAGCGCGTTTGGCGTCAATAACGCGAAGGTTAGTGCTGTGGTCATGATTGACGACCTTAATCCTATCAGTGTTAAGGACGAGATTGTCTCCGTGCAGCCATTCTTTAGTCGGGATGGGTTCACCGGCAACAGGCACGTCGAGTTCGAAGTTCTGTCCGACCTTGATCTTGATATCGAACATGAAGTTTCTATCGATCTTAGGCGCGAGGTTCTTGGGCCTGGCGAGATGCGGGGCGGTTCCATCGGAAGGTTCGCCCTTGCCGGCCTTGTTGACGGCACGGACGCGGAACTCGTACGTGTTTCCTTCGATGAGGTCGGGCACTTTGCCGCTTGTGACGTCACCCTCGATCTGTGGACAAAATTAAAAGGTTGTAGATACATTTGCTTTTGATACGAGTAATTACGTAGACAAGTATAATCATTTTTCGCAAAAAATAGCATGACCGACTTCCACCGTGTACAGAATTCGCGAATATTTCGCACGGATCGATGTTACATTTTTCATATTATTGTTGATTCAAAATTGTTGATGTCAAAAATGGCTCAGCCAATTTCAATAAATTTAAATGGGACCAATTTCGAAGTATACTCTTTCCAATAAAAAAAGAATAATTGAAATCGGACTACTACGAAAAAAGTTATGTGTAAATATACGCGTAGAATTGAGAACCTCCTCCGGGTTGGTTCGTCGATCAAAATGACATCAGTTACAATGTTGGTATAGACAAGCTCACTCAGAAAAAATACTTTATATGTCTGTTTTGGCAGCTGATTTTCACATCGATTTCAGGGTTGGTTCAAAAGGAAAAGTTGGTCATAATGTGAGCACATACACAGTGGTATTCTAGGGTTAATCTGTGGATTATTTTTAGAGTTTTCCTTACCTGAGCACACTCCTCCCAGTCAGGCGAGAACCTGTCCTTCTTCTCAACAACGTATCCAGTGATGGGCGCTCCACCGTCCGCCTCGGGGCGGGTCCATTCCAGCTCCACAAAGTCTTTGTCGAAGTCCTTGATCTTGGGTGTTCCGGGCTTGCCGGCCACGTCGAACGGATTCTTGGCTTCCGTGGCGTGCGGGGTGGTGAGCGGCTCAGATTTGCCTTGCCTGGGGGACAAACATAAACATTACAGAAAAAATATTTGACAGCGAGGCTTTACATCCATTTGCTATGCTGATGCGCATCATGTCATCTAGCTTACTCGTAAATGAAGCGCGGATTTCTAAGCATTTTAAACTGCTTGTTATGTGTAACTGTCATATATCTTTTTGATGATGGAACAGAATTGACAAGTTTGATCTTTTTTGCGGAAATCGGCAGAGTTTAGTAGGTCATGGGTCAAGGGCGATGATTTATTAGCGCTGATATTAGTGAGAGGTGTGTGGTCATTTAGCATGTATAATGCCTATTTTATTTTATTATAGATAGCTTCGAGTTTGATTATCTTCAGTTCAGTGCCAGATCTTAAGCAGGGATGCTACCTTTGTTGTAGCACGATTAACTACAAGAAGGTTGGTATTTGTGAACAAGTATTATATTAAAAAACTTTTTTTTAAAACAAGTTTTTACTGAACAAGAACACGCCAAAACGTATCAAACGAGCCGAAACTCGATAGGGCTGCGACGTTTCATTACAGAGTTTCTATGACCACCTTCTCCATCATCAGACCCTAGTTACTATTAAAAGACAAATTACTGAATTCAAATGAACCCAAACTCGATGAGGTTGTGTCGTTTCATTTCTAAGTTCCTTTGGCAACCTTCCAGCTCCATCATCAGATCAGCACCATGTCATCATCCCTGCGCAGGGGATTTGTGGAATTTTGGTCCATAAATCCCCTGCATTGTCACGCAATTTACACATGTATGCAAAATTTCAGTTCAATCGGTAACCGTGAAGTGGATCAAATTTGACTTGCAAGATTTGATTACAGACCGACAGACAGACAACGGGACAGTTGAAATTAAATAAAAGCTTGTAAAAAACTGACCTGTTAACAGCCCTGACGCGGAACTTGTACTTATGTCCCGGCGTCAACCCGTCGACGGGCAGGCTTGTTTGCGGTCCGTCGGTCTCGCCGGCGGTCACCCAGCGGCCGGTGGCTTCGTCCATCCTTTCGACGACGTATTTCTCGATCGGCTGACCGCCGTCGTCGGCCGGCGGGTTCCAGGACAACTTGGCGCCGTTTGCGTGTACGTCGGATACCTGACGGTTAAAACGTTTGGAGTTGAAATATTTTTCGGAAAAGAATAGTGTTTTTATATCCTGCGTGCAGACAAATAAATGATAAGTAAAAAGTAATACCGGTTCAGAAATCAAGTTGACTGACAACTAGTACTTGAACGTAATAAAAAACTCCAGGCGAATCTTTGTGCAAATTTACAGGTCAGCGGCGGTGAGGGGTGGGGCTTTGCGCAGCTTGTAACTAACTTGACAGCCGCCGTTGAGTTCCATTCGACCTACCTATATTTCATACAAGGAAACATGCTTGTCATCTTGACATACCTCCTACAGAATACTACAACATAAAGCTATATCTATTCATATTGGCGTCGTTCGCGTCGCTCGCTGCTAGAATCAAAATACTAGAGTTCCGAACTACTTGGATTGTTAATGTACTAGTAGTAGTAAAGAATGAAGGATAACATTTGATCATTTGAAGGATTCATTCGTGAATCACTTGACTAACCTTGATGAGTTCGGTGTTGAAATTGTATACGAGTAAAAATGATTATCATCTTGATTACATGTGTGACGTTCAAAAGTTCCCTTTGTGAACCTATTTGACGAATGATTAATGGAATTGACTTGGCTAACCTTGAGCGGTCCTCCTGGCGGGCTCGGCACACTCAACACAATGACTTCCACTTCGGCGACATCTTTTCCATTGATATTCTCAGCAGTGATGGTGTATCTGCCGCTGTCAGCCCTCGTGGCAGCCTTGCAGTTGAGCTTGGTGTTGTAGTCGCTGTGCTGGACCTTCATATCGCCGGAGGATTTCACTTCCTTCTTGCCTAAGAACCACTTTGTCTCGGGCATCGGTTCACCAGCAACCTGTGGGAGAAAATTAAAATTTATATAGTTTGGGCGCTTGGGGGCCCGAGGCTAAACTGCTATCTATGTCGGATCAGCAGAGAACTGCTGATCCGACAAAGATATCACATTTCTATGTGTAGTGACCACCGTTCCAGCTGTTTCCTGGAGCAAAGGTTGGATATAGCTATATGCGGCCGATGTTTTGGAGACTTTTGCCCCGGAAACAATCAAGGACGGGTGGTTTGACTTAGCCTGTATGTTCTTATGACAGTATTTGTCTATGTGATTTGTTGACTTTGAGTTCTTAATTTAAATGTCGTTTATAATTATTGTTTTTAAGAAATGCCCTCTCTTATGCTTTCTGGCCACATCGGGTGCGTGCTGTCCGAAACGTCACCTGGACTCGCCTTGTTCACGGTACGAACCCCGAATATTCAGAAGTAGTACTAATAAACTATAGTACTAACCTTGACGTCGAATCCGAACTTCTGTCCAACCTTGATCTTGATGTCGATGAGGTTGGTGCGGTCGATCTTTGGCGCCAAATTCCTAGGTTTGGCCACTATTGGGTGCGTGCTGTCTGAAGCGTCTCCTGGACCCGCTTTGTTCACGGCGCGGACCCTGAAATATAGAGATAAATAAGTAAGAAGGCTCAAGTCATCAAGAGCATAGATGCCACGGCACCGAACTAGTAGGAGAACCACTGAGTGGTACACGCTACCCTCGAGACCATAGCGCAAGTGACTGCACCGAAATGGTGTTCACTGAAATCCTCTAGTCCTTTTATAATTTTGCCCATCTTCTTTTTTAGGGTTCCGTACCCAAAGGGAATAATATACCTAATTAAAAAACCCCCGACACAAAAATATTTGACAACAAACTTTCAATTGACAACCATTTTGGGCACATTTGTAGAATTTTGGTTCTTCCATCCCCACTTTAACCCACCATAACTCTTAAACGGCTCAATCGATTTTTATAAAACATAGCTAAGAACACTCTCGATTAAGTCTCCTTTCATCTAAAAAAAACTAAACTGAAATCGGTTCAGTGGTTCGGGCGCTATGATGCCTCAGACAGACAGACAGACAAACAGACACGTCAAACTTATAACACCCCTCTTTTTCGTCGGGGGTTAAAAAACGGGACCCTATTACTAAGACTTTGATGTCCGTCTGTCTGTCTGTCTGTCACCGGGCAGTATCTCATGAACCATGATAGCTAGGCAGCTGAAATTTTTACAGATGATGTATTTCTGTTGCCGCTATAACAACAAATACTTAAAAGAAAATTAAATAAATATTTAAGGGGGGCTCCCATATAACAAAACTGATTTTTTAGACGTTTTTCGCTCTATATTAATAATAGTAACAGGTAGATGCTTGAAATTTTCACGGAATATTTAGTTTTATATTTACTTCAATAATAAATTATAAATTTTAAATTTAAGGGGGGCTCTCATACAGGACGGAACCCTCCGTGCGCGAGTCCGACTCGTACTTGGCCGATTATTTAATAGTAAAGTAATAGCAAATAAACAGCATTTTGGTCAATTTCAAAGACAAATTTTGAAATCATTTCAAGAGCGTCTCTGGGGTCAAACAACCGCAAAATAACGTCCACATAGAAGAAAATATAATAAGAAATAATAATATAAACATTTGAACTATTAACTCGACGAAGAAGAAGAATCAAAGAAAAGACAAGAATCACAGAACATACCTGAATTCATAAGTCTGTCCTTCGATCAGATCCGGCACTGTGGCCGTAGTCTTATCTGCAGGCACTTCCAGAGCCTTTTCCCAATTGCCAAATTTGTCTTTCTTTTCGACGATGTAGCCGGTGATGGGGGCGCCACCATCGGAAGTCGGCGGCGTCCATTTGAGGTCCACGTGGTCTTTGTCCCAGTCTGTGACTGATGGGGTGCCTGGCGCGCCTGCAAGAAAAATATCGGTTAATATTGACCTCGATTATCAAAAATGTTTAAATAAGCATTTTGTCTTTTCTGCCAGAAAATTAAGTTCGTATGGCATGGTTCGTTTGGTTCGTATGGTGGCAAGCCTATTTTTTGGCATGGCTAAGAGAAAAATTAATTTTATATACTTTTATAACATATTTGCTCGTAAAGTGGCTGTAATTACACCAATTTAAATATCGTAATGTATTTCATTACGCACTTGTGCATTATTGTAATGTAAAACGCACGCCACCACCGACTGCAGAACTCTGTGGTCTCGTTTCTCCAACTTTCACTCAAAGAGTGAGAGACATTACGGCACTTGTGCGGTAATGTAATGTAAAACACACGATGCTTCGACTGATTTCGCACACGACACGACATTCACTCAAAGTCAGAGTTTTATTAATTTCCTCGCAAATATGTTATAAAACGTCGTATGACATACGTGCGCTTTGAAAATTACCGCACTTATATCATAATGTACTATAACAGGTTCACTAATTTAATTATCAAAGCACCTATCTGACCCATCCCAAATTATTTTTAATTTCCCGTTCTTATCAAATCACTTTAATTTCCATATGTAACGTTGCGAAGAGGACGGACACAGGTCGCCCGTATTTCAACAACTTACGGCGCACCCCTTTTACGACTTCATAAATTTTGCAAAGAAAGTGAAAGACATTACGGCACTTGTGCGTTATTGTAATGTAAAACGCACGATGCTTCGACTGATGCACGACTTTCACTCAAAGTCAGAGTTTTATTAATTTCCTCGCAAATATGTTATAAAACGTCGTATGACATACGTGCGCTTTGAAAATTACAGCCTCTGCTACCTTACCGCACTTATACCATAATGTAATATTAATTCAAGAGCGGCAAAACGAAAACTCAAATGCTTACAATAGGTATAAGTCCAAAATGCAGGTGAAGAAGAATATCATCAGTGTCAAGTTGTCAACATAATAGGATGGATTGTAGTGTTTGGTTATCTCATGTTGCTTAGCATTTTATATAATTGCAAATACATGAGGGGCATTCTTTGAGCAAATATCTATAGTCACAATCGTGCAAAAAAAAAGGTATGCGAACCAAATCTCTGCCGAAGCTATGCAGTGGGCAGGTGGGCAGACACCGCGCGATGCCAAAGTGCTCGGTTAGAAGCACTAATTAGGTGACATAACATCGAGATTCGAGAAAACGGGTCATTGTGAATTATTAAATGTAAATATCTAAGTCAGTATGTATGACAGCGCTCGGCCTTTTTTTCACTTAGGGATTGTGGCTCTGTAGATATTTGCTCGAAGAGGACATTGTAAACTATAAATATAACTTACCAGGCTCGTCGAACGGATTCTTAGCGACGATCGACGTTTCTGACGTGAGAGGCTCTGATTCGCCTTCAGAGTTGACAGCTGATACACGGAACTTGTATTCCTTGCCCGGAGTCAATCCAGTCACATCGCATTCTGAAATAAAAAGTACGATAAATAATCAATCGTCATTATTGACCGGGAGTTGCATTTACAACTAAGGACCACTGTATGCAGGTAACACATCACATTGTTCGTCTCGGTTATTTCAACCGCCATTACTTCGAAAGTTATTTTACTCGGAATTTGTCTTCAAAACGTAACATTGATCGTCGAAGACGCGGTAACATTCTAAGACAAAAAAATGTTCTGTTCAAAAACGGATTTATTACTTTTATGCACACTACTCATCAAAGCTGCAGATTTCACGCTACGGTGTCGGCAATTTGTATTACAATGAGGCCGATGGCCAAACCAACCGTATAGCTACATAACAATGGCTTCCGTAAATATATTTTATGAACACCAATGTATAAGTAAGCTGGCGAAAACAAATTAACTAACTTAGACTGCGTAACTAAACCTTTTGGAAATCTTTTGAGGATCAGTTGAAATAATGACATAAAAGTCCGTAGTCAACTTACTCGGTTCATCGGACCTGGCACACGGTACCCAGCATCCGGTCTCCGTGTCCAGCTTGTCCACTTGGTAGTACTCGATGGGGGCGCCGCCGTCGTCTTTCGGACGCTTCCACTTGAGAGTAGCTCCCTCTTTGTGCACGTCGGAAATCTAGGGAAAAATAGAGAGGGTTTTAGAAGTTTTAGGTAGATTGGAGATTTATTTCGATAGACTTAAAATTTTGCTGCAACATTGCAATTTGAGATAATAGTTTTACCTAGTTCTATTGTGCCATTTGGAATATTTGTAATACAGCTTTATAGCTTTGTCTACAAGAACCTAGAAATGACCTGAATGGCTTCGAGATAAAGATGTATGTATGCTTTTTGAGTTGATGGGATGATCTACAGAGCGTTTGGATATTGGCCAACCCATATTTAGCCAACATGATGATATTAGCCCCTTTCCCCTCATAATAAAAAAGATTCTTGTGTGCATTGGGACACAGTAAAGTGGACACACCTTTTCGGGGAAGGAAAAAGTCGTGAGGCATACGTACGGAGATGACATTTGATTGCGTATGTAAATCAATCAACGCGTAACTGCGCCAAGGTAGCGAACATTGCCCAGTCGCCTTTCAACAGTGGACTATAAAAGGCTGATACAGTATTTGATAAGTATTTACTAAAAAAAAAGGTAAACGTAAGGTAATTGGGTTAATGTCACTGTGGAACAATAGACAAAATTGCTGACCATCACTTGACAGTAAAGCTAAAAACACTATCGGACGCAGCTGATGACGCGACTGACAGTCGCGACTTATAGGTGTCTAGATAATGAATGTACACTGAGACGTGCTAACTATCGGACATAAGCCGCGGACGTCACCTTGGGCTGACCTTGAGCGTTCGGACTTCCAAGAGCGATCTGATGCGCCGGTTATTTTGAGACTGTGCACACTTCTATGTAGCGCCCGTCAGCCGCGTCCGATAGTTTGTTTTCAGCTTAATATAGTCTTATTTTCTTACTTGTAGCGGTCCCTCAGGCTTGCTAGGCTTGTCAGTGACCACAACATTGATAGTGACAGTGTCTTTTCCGCTCGAGTTCATGGCGGTGACGGTGTACTCGCCAGAATCGTCCCTCCTCACAGGGCGGACGACCAGTTTGGTGAAGTATTCCGGATTGTCGATCGTGACCGCCTTTGATGGGCGGAGTGGCATGTTCTGGTATCTGGGGATAAGGTAAGTAATTAGTATTTTGTACAGATGTAAGATTAAAAATTGATAAAAGCACATCAGGCTTCGATCAGATAAATACGCATTGCACACCTACCAGTCTTAAAGATTCTTATATTTGCCCAGGACTTATAATTTATTATCTAACAATGTTTTACGGAAAATAGTGGTACCGTATCTAGAACGTATTTGATTACATTGAGTTACACAGATCTCACGGATTAGAGCTAAAAAAGAAAATTGACAAAAGAGGAATAATCGTTGTAATTACCTATTGTATCGTAATCGTTGTAATAGTTAACCAATTGTGATAAATCTAGAATCACAACGTGTCTTTAGTTGATCTTGGACACTAGGAAGCATTGACCATGGAAGTCATGTTTACCTCAAGTTTATAGATTCTTACCTCCATTCCACAGCAGGCGCAGGCTCGCCAGTAATGGCAGCTTCCAGTTTCAAGGTAGATCCAGCGCTAAGTGTAACATCTCTCAGATGTCTCCTGTCGATCTTGGGAGCCAGGAACCGAGGCTTGGCCAGGAAGTTCTTGCTGGCGTCTGAAGGCTTGCTCTGGCCGGCCTTGTTGATCGCGATCACGCGGAATTGGTACTCGTTGCCTTCGATCAGCCTGCGAAACAAAAATGGTTTCAGACATTGCTGAAACGTTTTTGACATCGGCTTTTTCTAGAATGGGGTTAAACATGGGGTGACAAATTAGCGATCACATTTCAAATCCCGACTAGCAATAAATTAATCTGACTTGCTGCAAGTCAAACATGGCTAAATTGGGTTGCTTGAACGCAAAATGCAGACTCTACCGTATGTGCTTATAACCCAATTAAAATTATTTGCTTGACCCAATCTGGGGTCTGCACTGTTATTTAGTAACAATATCTAACAATGTACCGATATAGCTATAAAAATCAAAAATCTGAAGATATTCTAAGGGGCCTGATGGAGGCGTCGCCTGTAGTAATAGCGACTAACGCGACTCAGAATCTCAACTGCGGGTCGAAAATAGCTTAATAAATGGGGTTACGGACCCTATAACTGGAGTTCCTAACAAACCATTCAGCATTTGTTTGGCCCATTGGCTATACTCTAAGATTACACCTGATGGAGTCTTCACTCGCTGGAGTAGCAGTCACAAAAGTCTAGAGCTAAAAAATACAAACAAATTCAATGACCCATCAATTCCAAGAAAAATAACCTACTCATTGACAACAGCAGTAAGGTATGGAGGCTTCATCTACTGGAATAGCGCGCAGAATTCTAGAGACAAAAAACACCAACAATATACAAATACCTATCAATTCTACGAAGACCTTACCCATTGACAGTAGCGGTGGGTGTAGGAGTGTGGGTCTCCACAGCCTTCTCCCACAGCGGGCTGTATTTGTCCTTCTTCTCGATAATGTAGCCGATGATGGGTGAGCCGCCGTCCGTGAGTGGCGCCTCCCATTTGAGGTCCACGTGGTTGGCCGACCAGTCGTCGGGAACTGGCGCGGATGGCGCGTCGGGCACGGCTGTGGAAAAAAATTAAATTGGTATCATTGCTATCCAAAGAAAGGCAAGAAATTTTAACGGGTTCTAGTAAAATCAAAATACTATAGGCCGAATCATACAAGTCCGTGGAGTTGAAGTTAGCTACAAGCTGCGCGAAAGCCAACCAATGCGCAACTTTATGAGAGCTTCAATCAAGATTGAATATTGCGCAGCTTGTAGCTAACTTTACATTCGCCGACTTGTATTATTCGGCCTATATCTTCTGCGCTGGAATAGCTTCTCGTATAGCACGCAAATGTAAACCAAAAGTTGTGCAGCGATTGCGTACGTACTCAAAACGTGACATCTTGGTTTTGTCATTTAAGGCAAGCTGGGCTTAATTTCTAAACTGGACCGTATTATTTGGCTTAATATTGGAGAGTGACACCCCAAAAGACTTAGCGGTCATTAAAAAAATTAATTGTTTTTGTTGCTATTTTATGGATAAAAGTAGTATCATGGACACAGACTTTCTTCTCGTGGTCCTACCAAGCAACCTTTGAAGGACTACGGGAAAAATGGCGTACTCGTGGTTCTACTAGTAGTACATCGGGTAGAACCACGGGCAACAAGCAAAACAAACAAGTATATTATAAAATGCCCTTATACCGAACAAAACCCAACGTGATGTAAGGTATACTCACTGAAGGGATCCTTAGCGACGATGGAACCGAAGGTTTCGAGCGGTTCAGACTCGCCCTCCTTGTTGAGCGCCTTCACACGGAACTTATACTCGTGTCCAGGGATCAACCCATCCACCTGGAAACAAATGGTACTTTTAGAATTGACACAAGTAGAGGTTAAAAACAGGAATATTTAAAGGTGGAATTTGGAAACCTTTCAACCACATTGCCGGGTTTTAATGACGTACGAGTATAAGATAATCTTAGCAAAGAATGTTATACTAGTACTTTGGATGACCAAGAAGAAATCGTTGCCACTTATTGGGTTGATCATATTTAGTTACTTGTTACGAGTAACATTGAGTCTTTTTGATGTAATTTTTTTACAAAAGTTTAGGTAGCGAGACAGGAAGTCTCAGGTACTTTTAGTTAATAAAGATTGTTATGATGATAAATAAAGGTGATGAAAAAAAAAACAAGTAACTCTTTGAATACAGGTGATGTTGAATGAATGTAGGGATATATCATGATAAGTTCCGTTTTTTCGTAATTCCACATACCTCCATCTCAGGCACGTTTCCGAGGGTCTTGCCAACAGGCAGCCAGGTGCCGGTCTCTGGGTCGTATTTCTCGACGAGGTAAGCCTCGATGGGCTCGCCGCCGTCGTCCTTGGGCCGCTTCCAGTTGAGCTTGCATCCGTCCTTGTGAATGTCGGATACTTCCAGCGGGCCTTCGGGTTTTTCGGGCTTGGCTGGGAACGGATAATCGATTATTTTTTATTTGATTGTAAAAACAGTTTTGTTATCAATAATCACCAAAAAATGGTAAATTGTAAGAAATTGTGAAACCTTTTATTCTGCGTAAACTAGTATTGTAGTAGATGTGAGTGCAGAAAACATTGCTCATAGAACATTTTCATATATCTCATGTTAAGGTCAGTTTAGGGGTCAGCATAATTTGTAAAGTTATAAATTTAAAAAATTAAAGATTTTTGATCGTCTGAAAAAGAAGTAGATAATTCTTTTCCGCTGCTAGCGGTCATAATCGACACTGTGTAGAAATAGAGGGTCAAAACTTGATATGATTTGCACAAGATCGCAACAGGTGGCATAGTAAGAGAGAAGCTTAAATAAGGTGCTAGACCCAGCAGTGGTACAAAGGAGGAGAAAGAATTGGTAAATGAAAATACTTACAGGTGACAATAATCTCGAGTTCGGCGGTGTCTTGTCCATATTTGTTGGTGGCCTGAATCTTGTAAGTACCGGAGTCCTTCCTGCGCGGGCTCGCGTGTTGGAACTTGCTGAGATTTGGCAGCTCCACCACTATACAATAAAATAAAAAAATATTGCTTTACATTATCACATAATATAGTGGTCAAAGAATAAACGCTCTATAGAGTGGACCGGGTATTACATATAAGATTGCATTACTGCTATTGTGATAAAGTTGAAAGTATAAGCTCCCTTTGATGTTAGTAACTCATGTGTTATTTAATTTTTGTGTAAATTTATATCATTGATTGCATAGCGTATTCTATGCGTTTTCGACGCCATCTTGCTGCTTGTAATCTTTTTTTACGTTAAGCTGCTTCTACTGTTTTCCATTATTCTAAGAGAGAAACGCAAATCTTTCCTTTAAAAAAAACAATAAAATAAGAAATATGACGTTGGAAACTTACGCTTGAGTCCATTGCCGCTGGTGACGATCTTTCCATTCAAAGACCACGTGACCTCCGGCGCGGGCTCGCCCGTAACCTTCACATCGAGTGAGATCGGCTCGCCTTCGTGCACCTTGATGGTACGCAGGTTGCGACGGTCGATCTTCGGGGCCACTGGAATATAGACGTTATGTGTAAGAACGTAGAGTTCAAAGACCACGTGACATCGTACGCAGGTTGCAACGGTCAATCTTCGGGGCCACTGGGAAATAGACGTTATGTGTACGACCGTAGAGTTCACAGAGTTGAAGAATTTAGGGATACTCACGTCTCCTAGGCTTGCAGACGACAGACTTGCTAGCGTCGCTGGGCTCGCTGGGCCCGGCCTCGTTGATGGCCTTCACGCGGAACTCATATTCTACGCCCTCGTCCAAGTTCGGTACGGTCGCTTTTTCATTGTCGTTGGGGCCGACCTACGGAATAAGGTTTATGTTAAAATTATATGTTAAAACTTTCGAGCTTTTGTTGAACCTAAGCTTGCTTTCGAAGCGCGATTGGCCCATATTCACCGGCTTGTAGATTCAGTTACAGTTCGATAGATGAGTTTACTGTAACAGCCTTTTTTAATAGTCCACTGCAGGACGTAGGCCTCCTCACGAAGGGTGATAAAAAAGGATATTACAGATAGGTTATATCCTTGCACCAGTAAATTTCTTTAACAGAACGCGAACGTTAACAGGTTTTCAGGTTAAAATATCCCTCATCATTAATTCCTTATCCTAATATCATCTACACAGTGAGGTCGGTACTGCATGTACCTGTACATTCCTTCTTTTCATTTGTATCATTTGTCATAATATCTGAATTGACGAAACTTTTGCCACGAAAATTGGTACCAACATCGAGGTATTTTTTTATATACTCTTTCCAATTTCTTAATTATCATCTTTCCAATATATTTTTTTAATCAAAATCGGACTGATCTGTAAAAAATATGCGCTTCCTTAAAAATATTTACGCATCAACTTGATAGCCTCCTCCTTTTCGTCGGTTACACATCTTACCTCGCAAGCCTTCACCCATTTCGGCGACCCGACCTCCCTCTTCTCAATAACGTATCCGGTGATGGGCGCGCCGCCATCTTTGAACGGCTTCTCCCATTTGAGGTCCACGTGGTCCTTGTCCCAGTCCACAACTTCCGGCGCGCCGGGCTTGCCGGGCTCGTCTGGAGAAGACATAAATAAAATCAGTAAGTTTGTATAGGCCGGGTTACTGTCAGAGTTTTAAAGCCGCCAGAAGGCCTCTGTGTGGCGCGGAGTATAACTGCAATGATCGCTAACGAATACCTAGTCAAACTACGCTATGGGCGCTACAAGACAATTATATAAAACCTTTTAAGAGTACAATATTACATGACACTGACGAAAAAACTGTCTTAAAACTCGTATTAGCCGTAGAAAGTTCTGTATTTAGAGATCGAATAAAACTTCTTCGCGGCGGCGCAAAACCCAATCTTCGCGCAGATGTTACATTAGCTTCAGTCAGGATTGGGTTTTGGCAGGTTGTAGCTAACTTCACAGCTGATTTAGATATAATAATTATTTTTCGCAAAAAATGGAAAATCCATCGTGTACAAAATTCGAATATTTCGCTTGAATTGTTCACATTATTGTTGATTTATCAAAAACATCTCAGCCGATTTCTGTAACCTTGGGAGTATACCCTTTCGAACTAAAAAATAAATTTTTGATTCGGTTCACAGCTGGCGAAATATATTATTGAACAACATACACAAAAAAAAATACATACACACGAACATAGAACCTCCTCCTTATTGGAAGTCCGTTAAAAAATTAAATGAGACCTCGGGAGTATATCCTTTGGAAATAAAAAATAATTGTTTGATTGGGGAAAATATCGATGAACATAAATAAAAAAAAATAAGAAAAAAGGCATACAGACGAACATAGAACCTTCTCCTTTTTGGAAGTCGGTTAAAAATCGACCAAATGTGTGAAAAACACCCTTCCTGTATAGCCCTGGAAATCTATCTAGATTTAGTATAGGACCGCTTTGATGTGGTTTGCACCCGGCGCGAATGTTTCAAATGTTCTGCTTTTACTTTTCTTTTGCATATCTAATGTTAAAATGTTAGATATATCTTTGTAGAGGAATCTCAATAGTCTACAGTTGTTTTTGCCTACTTTGAAATGTACAATTGTAACGTATTCTCCACTGTTATTTTTGTAAAACGTATTATTTTTCTTATCGCACAATGGAGTCTCTCGAGATATCTAGAAAAATCTTAGCAGGGACTACCGTCATAGACAAACACAAAGGTCGCAAAGCAAAAATAAAAAATATTTTTTACCGAATGGATTCTTGGCGATGATGGAGTGTTCGCCGTCCAGAGGCTCAGAGGCGCCCTCGTTGTTGACGGCCGACACACGGAACTTGTACTCGTGGCCAGGCACTAGGTTTTCTATCTCGGCCTGTAAAACACACACAAATTAGATGCAATTCACGAAACATACGGACATCCATCACTATTTGATCACTTAAAAGCAAGTTCCAAGTTCAAAACACGCGAAGTGAGATAACAACTTCAATACTCTTAGCTTTATTGTGCAATACAGCCATTGTTAGATTGTATTATCTCAGCGTAGGTAAAAGTTAAGTGAGGTTAAATTTAAGTGTTTTGTTTAATTAAGTTAAAAGACTTCACGGAGTAAACCGGTTAATGAACGTTTGAATAACATTCCTTTAACGGTTACGCTCTGAACTAAAAAAAAAGAGAAATCGGTTTTTTACCGCTTTTATTCTGGTTAATTTTAAACCTGTTCTAAGCCCTGATGTTACCTTAGGATCTTTAGTCTTGAGCGCCGGCATCCAGCGGCCGGTCTCGGCGTCGAGTTTCTCGACCAGGTAGTGGTCGATGGGAGCGCCACCGTCGTCCACTGGTGGCGACCATTTCAATGTGCAGCCTTCCTTGTGCACGTCCGAAATCTGGGGAGGAACACAAAGGTTAGAGCTTAAATCTAGTTTCTTTAATTTTAAGGAATATTTTACTTATTTATATACAATATTTTAGATAGATAAAATTAAAAATCACATTTAAAAATCAGCAGGAGATACCAAACAGAGATACATAATTGCCGAAAAAAGGATTCATCTCATTTATGCTGAGTGCAGGAGACCCTTATTGTCAGAGGTCCTTTCCAATTCTTTTTATGATTCATCAATTAAAATAAAGATTAACCTAAATTATACATAACATAGTTAAATAAATAAAAATACTAGATGCGATAACGCAAGCGAAATCGACTAACAAACTTGAGCAAGTCTTCGAATTATAGCGTTCATTTTGGGCTTTTACCTTGAGCAGTCCTTCAGGCTTGGCCGGCACATCCAGAACAATAGCTTGGATAGGGCCACTGCTGTTTTCGACCTTCAGAGCGTAAGTTTCGATCTGTTTTTCAAATGCTCTATCATTTATTTCATGGTCATTAGGGTCTATATTACCTTAAGCGGTTCTTCAGGCTCGGCTGGCACGTCGAGGACGATAACTTGGATAGTGGCCTCGTCTTTTCCGCTACTGTTTTTGGCCTTCAGGGTGTGTTAACGAGAGAGTTAGTATTTATTTAAAGTCATTAGGGTATACATTACATACCTTGAGCGGTCCTTCAGGCTTGGCTGGCACGTCGAGGACGATAACTTGGATAGTGGCCTCGTCTTTTCCGCTACTGTTTTTGGCCTTCAGGGTGTGTTAACGAGAGAGTTAGTATTTATTTCAAAGTCATTAGGGTATATATTACATACGAGGGGTGATCCAAAAGTAATGATAATCAGTTATTTCTACTGCACACAAAAATACAAAAAAAATATCAGTCACTTGCTCAATTACCAACTAGTTCAGGAAAAAAAAATCATATAAATAGGCCACGATTCCCGGGAGCTACATTCATTTGAATACGGGCTGTCAAGGAGTGAACATCAAAATGTTGCACGCTGGGCTAAGGAGTTTAAGCTGGGAAGAACATCGACGGAAGACGAACACCGCGAAGGACGCCCATCGACGTCCCTCACTGAAGAAAATGTGAAAAAAGTTGAAGAAGTTGTATTGGAAGATCGAAGAGTGACTATCAGGCATGTAGCTGAGGTCACAGGGATCTCATATGGCAGCATTTAAATAATCCTTGCGAACGAATTGCATATGAGAAAGGTCTCCGCGCGTTGGGTACCGAAAATGTTAAACGACGAGCAAAAGAAGAAACGAGTCGACATGTCAAGAGCAAATCTCGAAAATTTCCAGGCAGACAAGGATAATTTTTTGTCACGTTTTGTGACCATGGACGAGACCTGGATCCACCATTTTGATCCCGAAACAAAACAACAATCGATGACATGGAAACGATCCGATGAACCGACGCCGAAGAAATTCAAAGTGTCAAGCTCAGCAGGGAAGGTTATGGCGTCTGTTTTTTGGGACGCTGAAGGAATAATCATAGTGGACTACTTGGAAAAGGGGGCCACTATTACAGGCTCCTACTATGCAGAACAAATAAGAAGATTGCGGGAGGCTATTAAGGAGAAAAGGCGAGGCAAACTGCGGGCTGGAGTGCTGTTCCATCAAGACAACGCACCGGTTCACAAAGCTGCAATTGCCACGGCTGCCATTCAGGAAGCGGGCTTTGAGCTGGTGGATCACCCCCCCCTATTCACCAGATCTAGCCCCCAGTGACTTTTATCTCTTTCCACGACTCAAGGAACATCTCCGAGGCAAGAAATTTGACGATGATAGCGACGTGATGGCCGCGGTTGAGGACTTTTTTGAGAGTCAAGATAAAGATTTTTTTTCTAAGGGAATTTTAGGTTTAGAAAAGAGATGGACTAAATGTATAGACTTGCTAGGAGACTATGTTGAGAAATAAATTTATTTTTTTATTTTATTCATTGTGTTTGTTATTGATTATCATTACTTTTGGATCACCCCTCGTACCTTGAGCGGTCCTTCAGGCTTGGCTGGCACGTCGAGGACGATAACTTGGATAGTGGCCTCGTCTTTTCCGCTACTGTTTTTGGCCTTCAGGGTGTGTTAACGAGAGAGTTAGTATTTATTTCAAAGTCATTAGGGTATATATTACATACCTTGAGCGGTCCTTCAGGCTTGGCTGGCACGTCGAGGACGATAACTTGGATAGTGGCCTCGTCTTTTCCGCTACTGTTTTTGGCCTTCAGGGTGTGTTAACGAGAGAGTTAGTATTTATTTAAAGTCATTAGGGTATATATTACATACCTTGAGCGGTCCTTCAGGCTTGGCTGGCACGTCGAGGACGATAACTTGGATAGTGGCCTCGTCTTTTCCGCTACTGTTTTTGGCCTTCAGGGTGTGTTAACGAGAGAGTTAGTATTTATTTCAAAGTCATTAGGGTATATATTACATACCTTGAGCGGTCCTTCAGGCTTGGCTGGCACGTCGAGGACGATAACTTGGATAGTGGCCTCGTCTTTTCCGCTACTGTTTTTGGCCTTCAGGGTGTGTTAACGAGAGAGTTAGTATTTATTTAAAGTCATTAGGGTATATATTACATACCTTGAGCGGTCCTTCAGGCTTGGCTGGCACGTCGAGGACGATAACTTGGATAGTGGCCTCGTCTTTTCCGCTACTGTTTTTGGCCTTCAGGGTGTGTTAACGAGAGAGTTAGTATTTATTTCAAAGTCATTAGGGTATATATTACATACCTTGAGCGGTCCTTCAGGCTTGGCTGGCACGTCGAGGACGATAACTTGGATAGTGGCCTCGTCTTTTCCGCTACTGTTCTTGGCCTTCAGGGTGTGTTAACGAGAGAGTTAGTATTTATTTCAAAGTCATTAGGGTATATATTACATACCTTGAGCGGTCCTTCAGGCTTGGCTGGCACGTCGAGGACGATAACTTGGATAGTGGCCTCGTCTTTTCCGCTACTGTTCTTGGCCTTCAGGGTGTGTTAACGAGAGAGTTAGTATTTATTTCAAAGTCATTAGGGTATATATTACATACCTTGAGCGGTCCTTCAGGCTTGGCCGGCACGTCGAGGACGATAACCTGGATAGTGGCTTCGTCTTTGCCGCTGCTGTTTTCGGCCTTCAGCGTGTAAGTGCCACTGTGCTTGCGAGACGCGATGACCACAGAGAACTTGGTCTTGTAGTCTTCGACGTCGACTGAGAGGTCGTCTCGAGATGAGAGACGCTCTTTGTTGTGGAACCTGGGAAAGAAATTGATATGGTATAAAAGTTAACTGCACTTTATCTGCTTTTTCCTCAAAAACAAAATTATGAGGTGGCGTTGAACATCTCTGCGGTGCTAGCAGCTTCCAATCGTTCTTATGTAATGCATTTGTTGTCTTCAATGGCAAAAACTAGACAATCCATGAAAACTGCGGTTTTGCTAGTGATCAGACACATTTTCAGAAATAGTTAGGTATGGTCCTATTTACCCACAATTTCATTTTTTTATTTTGATATGCTTTAAGCTTACGGTAATTTGACCTAAGTATTAAGTAAGTAAATTCGTATTGGCCGGTATTAGCCTTGATATACGATTTTTTAAGCCGCCTAAAGGCCTCTGACATGGCCAAGCGAGTAAGACCACCGCGACCTACAATGTAACGTGTCATCCGAACCACGGTAGCGCTGAGTTGTAAATGCCACCCGCGGTCACTCACACGAAGACAGACCGTGCTGAATTTTGCTTAACCCCGATGATCGCTATCGAACACTTAGTCAAATTACGCTATGAGTACTACATAAGTCTACAAAAGAACGCAACATAAAGACTAAGGGTGGGTTGCACCAAATTACCCGACCAGTAGTAAAATTTTACTACTGGTCGGGTAATTTGGTGCAACCCACCCTTAGTCTTTATGTTGCGTTCTTTTGTAGACTTATGTTAAATCGTAAAAATCTCTAGTTACGTGGAAAATATTTGGCGTAACCAGAGATTTTACGGTTGGGTAGGGTTTGGTTATCGTTAAATTAATTTGGTGCAACACACCCTAAGTATTGAAAAGTAACACATACCAAGTCTTGGTCGGTGGTGGTTCACCGCTGACTTTGATGTCCAGTCTGATGTGGTTGCCAGCCTTGATGGTGATATCGCGCATGTTGGTGCGGTCGATCTTCGGCGCGGCTAAATGGAAATAATATAGGGTAAGCTTTATATACAAGGACTTTACCGGGAACCTAATAGAGCAAAGTACAATGTGGACAAATTATGAAGCCATCCTAAATTTGATAGCAATTTAGAATATTTTTCTCTCTTTCAATTGCGTATACTGAAAAAGAAACAATATTCTAAATTGCTATTAAATTTAGGATGGCGCCATCATAATTGGCCACAATGTGTTAATCAATAAAATACATGAATATATGTACTCGTAAGTCAGATGTGTTTTGCAGCATAGAAAATCACATGGTAGGGTCAGCTAGTAAGGGTATAAAAATAATCGGCCAAGTACGAGTCGGACTCGCGCACGGAGGGTTCCGTACAGTATGGGAGCCCCCCTTAAATATTTATTTTATTTTTATTATTTATTATTGAAGGGAATATAAAACTAAATATTCTGTGAAAATTTGAAGCATCTACCTGGTACCATTATTAATATAGAGCGAAAAACGTCTAAAAATTCAGGTTTGTTGTATGGGAGCCACCCTTAAGTATTCATTTTATTTTTAGTATTTGTTGTTATATCGGCAACCGAAATACATGATCTGTGAAAATTTCAGCTGCCTAGCTATCATGGTTCATGAGATACAGCCCGGTGACAGACAGACAGACGGACAGACGGACATCGAAGTCTTAGTAATAGGGTCCCGTTTTTCCCTTTGGGTACGGAACCCTAAAAACGATCCGTTGTCCGGTGAAAAAAACGGCCGTGAATAGGCGCTTTTATGCCTAGTTTGGTAAATTGTACACACATAATGATTTGAGTAATGATTTGAGTAATGATTTGAGTAACAATTTTGAATATTATTTGAGTAATTTTAAAAATGCAACTCACCAAAGCGATCCTTAGCCAGCAAGTTGTCGGTGGCCGTGGAAGGTTTGCCCGGGCCGGCCTTGTTGACGGCCTTCACTCGGAACTGGTAGGTCTTGCCTTCGATCAGATCTGGCACGCGGGCTTCGGTCTTGTTTCCAGGGACCTAGAATTGAACATTGGTTAGCAAACATTTTGGGAAGTGATATTTTAAGCCAAGTTTTGCTTGGATTGCGATGCTCGGTACAAATCCCAATCGCATTTTATTTTTTGAATAATAAATAACTCTGATGAATCTGTACCATTATTTTGATAGGTTACTTCATATTTTTAATACTTTGACAGCCCCCATGCAAATGTAGGCTAAAAAAAAAGTCCCAGTGTTGGTTTACCTATTTGGTGTTATGGTCAACATATTTCGTGAGGCCCACTTGTAGGTATATTTCGACCTTATGCAGCTTTTTTACAGGGACTCATATGGCTGACAATGTGTTAAAAATCGAGTACATAGCAAGTTTAGCATAATATTTAACCTAATTCAAAGTCAGAGTTGAAAGTTTTAGATTTTACAGAGTTTTAGGATATTCGAAATTGAAAGTTTTAGAGTTTTAAAATTCCTTACCTCAGCAGCCTTAACCCATTTGCCGGTATCCCTGTCCTTCTTCTCGACGATGTAGGCCGTGATGGGGGCGCCACCGTCGTTCGCAGGCTTCTCCCATTTGAGGTCCACGTGGTCCGCGCTCCAGTCTTTGAATTTTGGCTTTCCTGGCGGGTCCGGTTCGCCTGGAATGGAAAACCGAAGTAAGTTGACCTATCGAGGTGTCTATTTTTAACATAAATGTAAGTTATACTCATATGTTTATGAATACTGGCAGAGAAGAAACGACGAATTCGATTTTCGTGTCCGGAATAATATTGGCACTTATGGTTATTACACGAGTCATAAGAATTATTATTAAAGGTGAACTCTTTGTATAATTGTAGACTGCTTTATTTTTTTGTGTTTTCGACAGAGCTCACTAAAACTTGTGGTATCAACGTAAACCTTTTTACAGAATCAATACAATGAGTATAGCAATAGCTTTTTATTATAGACCATTTTCACACACAGTGTATTCTAAGCTCTCTGATACTCATACCCTCCGTACTTCCTCGACTGGACTATATGACTACACAGGCAGCATCAATAGCAAACGAATATCAAAAATATATTTATGTTCATTTTTTGTTCGTATGAAACTCGTTTTGGAACGAGCATTACAATTAGCGATCCATATTCTGCCCTTCGAATGTATTTATTTATCAAATTGGCAAGATGAACCTTAATCCCACTCATCATAAGGATTCTTAACGGTCGTAGCCGTCTCAGTAACAAACGGCTCGCTCTCACCTTCAGCTTGACCACCTTGATGCGGAAAATGTAATCCTTGCCCTTGTTGAGGTCTGTGACGTCAGCTTCAGGTGTCGTCGTGGGGCAACAAATCACAATCAAATATAACCTCTATCACACTCACCATAAGGATTCTTAGCGGTCGTCGACCCATCTCGATGCCGAACAACCAACACTCATTTACCATGGCACATTGCGATGGTCATGTGAACATACATGCAACACTTATAACAAACGTACAGCAACACAAACTTGATGACTTACCATAAGGATTCTTAGCGGTGGTAGCCGTCTCAGTTACCAACGGCTCGCTCTCTCCTTCAGGATTGACTGCCTTCACCCGGAACATGTAATCCTTGCCCTCGTTGAGGCCCGTGACGTCAGCTTCGGGCGTCTTCGTGGTGCAGACTGGCACCCATCGGCCGGACTCGGTGTCCATACGCTCGACGACGTAGGCTTCCACTGGTTCGCCGCCGTCGTCTTCTGGGGGCTCCCATTTGAGCTTGCAGCCGTCGGCTTTGACGTCGGATACCTGAGAGGGGGATAGATAATTGTCAAGTGAAAAAAAGAGACACGTATTTGAGAGTGCGATAAATATTGTCACTAAGATTTTATTGCAACAGGGCACACATAGGAACACTTGGACGTCTTGATTACATTTTTACTAAGAAAAAAAATACGGCTTAAGATGCAGCACGCTTACCTAGAAACCCTAAGACTTAGAGCTTAGATACCAAATGCAAATTGGAGATTTAATTGGGGAGAGATCATTTAAACATTTATCTAATGAAAATAGGATTTACATATTTTAAATTGGATTTGTTCTGAAAGTGAACCCCATATTAACTGTACGTGCCCTACAAAACGACTCTAAAGAAATGGCATCATTATAGGCCGACCGCTAACTCACGTATCGCCTGCGGTTAAGAAGGGTGCGGGGGGAGATGTTACCGGGTGGGAGAGAGGGGTGAGACGTGAGCTCTCTGCTCCGCGTACCCCTGTCACCCATTCGGTAACATCTCCCCCCGCTCCTTCTTACCGCGCAGGCGATACGCGCGTTAAGCGGTCGGCCTATAGTTTTATCCATAATTTACTCAAATCATAAGACTGCAATAACCAAACCCACTTAAAAGAAACCTACAAGGAAGGCCTACGTCGAGCAATGGATATCCTACGGATGATAATGATGACGACCAACCAAACTCACCTTCAAAGGTCCCTTAGGCTTAGCCGGCTTGCTGACGACTTGCACCTCAATATCCACAGTATCGGTGCCCGAATCATTCTTCGCAGTGACTGTATACTTCCCAGTATCCTCCCTCGTCACTTTAGTGAGCAGGAACGAGGTGTGGTACTCTTTGTTCTCGATCGTGATACGTCCGGTCGACTTTAGCGTCTGTTCCTTGAAGGTCCAAGTGATGGTCGGCTCGGGTTCACCCTTGACGTCAGCCTCGAAACGAAGGTCGAGACCGACCTTGATCTTGCGCTTTTGCAGGTTCTTGCGGTCGATTTTCGGTGCCACTATGGAGGAAAAGATAAAAATATTTTTTCAGAACAATTGTGCAAATCTATGAGCTTATTTGAGTAGCTCGTAAGCTTGCTTACGAGTATACTAATAACCGATATTCCTATACCAAAAAGCCAAACGTTTTTGTACCGTTAGAATTCATCTATAATTTTCACACCACAGACCTTTCGATGAAAGAAAATATTGTGAGATAAAAATACCCAATTGCCCTTCAAGGACAGGTTTTTTAGTGGAAACAAACTTTGTGGTCAAAAGTAGACTAATAAAAGCTGATCCCGATATATCCTATCATTCTAGGACCCCAATACATCGAAATTCCTCTCTGGTTTGGGCGCTGCGATTTCCTACACTTCAATTTGGCTTGGCTTTCTTTTCTTGAGCAATAATTGAATGATACAAATACAGAGATACAAAGAGAATACTTACAGAATCTGGGCTTGACGACGACAGACTTGCTAGCGTCGCTGGGTTCTCCAGGACCTGCCTTGTTAACAGCCAGAACTCTGAACTCATACTCGTGGCCCTCTTCTACGTCGGTCACGTGCGCGGTGGGACGGTCGCCTGACGTCTTCAGGCAGTCTTGCCAAGATCTAGGACGAAAATATGATGTTTAGTAATATGTCAATAACTTACCTACATACACATAAATCGACAGTCTAAATAGAATGTTGATAACTTACATACACATAAATCGACAGTCTAAATAGTATGTTGATAACTTGCATACACATAAATCGACAGTCTAAATAGTATGTTGATAACTTACATACACATAAATCGACAGTCTAAATAGTATGTTGATAACTTACATACACATAAATCGACAGTCTAAATAGTATGTTGATAACATACATACACATCAATCGACAGTCTAAATAGTATGTTGATAACTTACATACACATAAATCGACAGTCTAAATAGTATGTTGATAACTTACATACACATCAATCGACAGTCTAAATAGTATGTTGATAACTTACATACACATAAATCGACAGTCTAAATAGTATGTTGATAACTTACATACACATAAATCGACAGTCTAAATAGTATGTTGATAACATACATACACATCAATCGACAGTCTAAATAGTATGTTGATAACTTACATACACATAAATCGACAGTCTAAATAGTATGTTGATAACATACATACACATAAATCGACAGTCTAAATAGTATGTTGGTGACTTACATACACATAAATCGACAGTCTAAATAGTATGTTGGTGACTTACATACACATAAATCGACAGTCTAAATAGTATGTTGATAACTTACATACACATAAATCGACAGTCTAAATAGTATGTTGATAACTTACATTTACATAACAACTAACACTATTACTTACAATTCCACAACAGATAGCATGGAAATAAAAAAACTTATATTATATTTACGTAGAAATACGTCAATAATTCTTGCATTTAAATTTTACTACCTTTTACCCGCGTGATGTTTAATTTTGTGCTATCCCATAAGAACTTTTTACTTATCCGGGATAAAAGTAACCTATACTCTCCAACAAACACACTTTCGGATTTATAATATTAAAATTAAGTAGAATTTAGTTCAAATATATTCCTATCTATCAAAATGTCTTACCGTCCTCCTTTCTCTCTCTTCTGCACAATGTAACCAGTGATGGGAGCACCGCCGTCGTCTTTAGGCGGAGACCATTCCAGGTCCACGAAGTCTTTGTCCCAGTTTTTGGGCTCAGGCCTGCCGGGCTTGCCGGGCTCATCTGTTGGAAATAATAAATGTTAGGGAGCTACGCACCACAAAAAAAAAGTAAATATCTCATAAAGTATCACGTAAAAATCTTCATACAAGACAATCTTGTCAACGGTTAGATTTGCTACTGATGTATGGTAAAGTGGCAAAGAGACCACTGAAAACCCAACCCCATTTGGAGCAAAACCCAACATTCGTCCATCTTACACCACACACGGCCCCAGTGGAAATCCAACACTATAACCAAATGTAACACCTGAGGAGTTTTTCAGAGTGAAGATTCTGTCCTTATTTCTCTGAAATCGACCATTACAATTATATCTTTTAATTTTAGAAGGCAAAACTTTGATCTGCAATATTAGGATATCACCAAACACAGATAGTTTTTGATATGACACATTTCTTTCCCTGTTCGATTTTCCCTGTTATTTTGCATTTATGAGAAATACAAAGTCTTTACAGATACAGAGTGGTTACAAAATTTAAATTTCACTTACCGAACGGATTCTTAGCGATGATAGGCTTGTCGGTTTCCAACTCTTCAGACTCGCCCTCCTTGTTGACGGCCTTTACGCGGAACTTGTAAGGCTTGCCCTCAGACAGACCGGTGATGTTGGCCTTGGTGTCCTTAGCAGTACCGCACGGTACCCAAGTACCTAGAAACAAAATGAAATTGTAAAAAAATCGACATATTTTAACCGTAAAAGTCACCTATATTTGACCAGTATTTCTGTGCTCTATCTCCCCCTGCTCCTTCTTTACCGCGCAGGCGATACGCGAGTTAAGCGATGGGTCTATAACTAGGTACGTCTATAGTTGTCATAAAAGCAAGCTCTATAGTAAGAAACGGAAAAAAATGAGGCGTGGCGGTTAAAAACCAAAACTAACTATTCAACAAAACTGTTAGAACTATCTCCCTGCACTATCCTGAGTAAAATAATGGCAGTCTTCCCAGGCTACTAACAAGTTTTATAGATAGGAAAAGCACTTTTTTAAAATAATTTCAATATAAATTTTGAACGTGTTTGTCCTGTTTTACATATGTACTAAAAGCAACGAGATAAATATTTGCTTTCACCCCCACATTATTAACTAAGATAAACTACACTAATAAAATAAGTATGTACACTGATATAGCAAAGAGGAAACTCATGTGAAGGCCTGTACCTGGCATGTGCCTGGCATGAATAAACTAATCTCTTACCAGTAAGCGGATCGAGTTTCTCGATCTCGTAGTACTCGACGGGAGTGCCGCCGTCGTCCTCTGGTTTCTTCCACGAAAGTGTGCAGCCGTTCTTCGTAACGTCGGCCACTTCTAGCGGTCCCTCTGGTCTGGATGGTTTGCCTAGAGTAAATGTAAAGATTAGACATCGCAAGTAGATATGTTTTATAACAGACTAGCGACCCGCCCCGGCTTCGCACAGGTGTATCATACATATTAACCTTCGTTTTGGATCACTCTATCTATTAAAAAATCCGCACCAAAATCCGTTGCATAGTTTTAAAGATATAAGCATACATGGGGACAGACAGTCGGAAGCGACTTTGCTTTATACTATGTAGTGAAAGAAATCCGCATCAAAATCCGTTGCGCAGTTTTAAAGATATAAGCATACATAGTACAGACAGTGGGAAGAGACTTTGTTTTATACTACGTAGTGAAGTAGTTGTTATTAGTTATTTTATACGAGTACATATATCGCAATGACAAGTGGTTCATTTCTCTAATTGGTTCAATGGTTCTTTTCGAATTCATTCACTAATCATGTATACGGCCATTCTCATTACACAAGTTCCCAAATGTAAAAACAAATATTTTTTTATTTTTAATTCATACGTTAGTCCCTATTTCCTCTTTCTGAAAATAACAAAACGATACAGCTACAATTAAATCACCAGATCATCCATCCATCATCCATAGGACTACACTGCTGGCCATAGGCCTCCCCTATATAATCACCAAATAGTGAAATAAAAAAATTCATTAATTCCTTCATTCTATAATTTCGCTCATCTGTCTTTGCTTACTGACTGACATTTGTATATATACACAGTTCATTCATTTTCTACTCTGGTAGATGCTTCACTCATTCCATTCATTCTCTACGTCGTCATAAGTAGATTCCCTTACCAAGAACAGTGATCTCGACATCGGCCTCGTCTTCTCCGACCTCGTTCTTGGCCTTGATGACGTATTTGCCGCTGTTGGCGCGCTTGGTCTTCATCATCAGGAACTTGGTGTTGTAGTCCACGTTGATGATCTCAAGATTCTCCCTAAAACGAAAATATGTTATGTAAATTATCAAGCCATCAGAGGAGTCATGCATCAAATTCGTGAACGGGTGTTGCTTGCGGGTCGCCGGTTTACTAGTAGCATTCACGCAATGCACCGAAACTACTAAACCACTTTTTTAGAATAGTCAAAAAGCACGGACCCTGGTGTATGTAGTGTAGTAATGTAAATAAAAAAACCTGTCGGAGATTTTGAGTCGAAAATCCAAAATACGCAACCGAAATCATGAATATGAGTTTTGGCCAAGGTCAGGAGGTTGAGTTTAATACCTGTTCTTCAGCTCCTCTCCCTTGAAGAACCAAGTGACGGTGGCCGGCGGTTCTCCGAAGACTTTGATGTCCAGAGAGACGGGCAGACCAGCCTTCACGGTCAGAGGGTTGAGGTTGGTGCGGTCGATGCGTGGTTTCACTGTTCAAAGAAAGAAATATTATAAATACCTAGATATTATGATATTATGTTGTTTAAATGTTACTATATAACGCTAGCTTAAGATTCTTTGTAAAAATAAGTGTATTAATATTGTACGCTCGAAATGGGCAGGCTGTTTGAACTTATAAATTTTATGTAACATCATTTTGTACACAGCTAAGCAATAAAGATTTTTCTATTTCTATTCTACTATTGAGACTCAAGCTTTTTAGCGTTAAAGCGAGAGTACAAACGCTAAAAAGTTGTATCACTACTGTCGCTTAGACTGATCGATAAAACATAAATTATTTTGTACTGAAATTGGAACAACTAAATCTGTTCTAATTGGCTACCTCAGTATATGAGAGGCATTATAAATAAATAAATTATGACCGTGTAAGATTATTCTTATGCATTCGAGAATACTCGTATGTCGATACATAAATCTTACTCTCAAGACATGAGTAACAAGAGAAACAATGACGGAAATAAATAAGGGTTTGAAATATTGCATGGATACTTTTTTAATCTATTTTTAGTTATAGATGCTTTTATCCGCAGGATGATGCCAACCTCGACGCACTATTTACATTTTAAACTTATAGATATTTTACACTACGCTTAATTCCTAGTTTAACAATTTCGTATAGTACTCGTACCCTGGCTCGTCGTGACGATGTATCGTTCAAAATACTGTTATAATGTTAAACAGCCCTAGGTTGTAAGCTTCTAAATCGTATTCGAGTAGAAATAAGTCCCTCTCAGGTCCATTCCGGACACACTCCGCCAGTACTTGGGTGATATCTTCAACCACCATACACTCGGAACAAATAGGAGTTTCAATCTTACCCATAAGATACGCAAAACTGTTCAGCGCAATGTGTCCGGAACGAAGTCTAAACGCGGTTACCAATTCGATTCGGTGCATATCTACTCCAACAAACCAGGGTGAACGGGGAAGGTCGGGTTGGATGGCTCTGTACCAAATACCCTTATTGCTTCGTGACATCTCGTCAAAGTATTCTTTCCACATATTCCTACACTGGGCGCGGACAATTGGGATGAGTTCGCTAAAGTAGGGTACAAAGTTAGACGGTTACTGTTTAGTTTTAATACGTGATTTGAGTACTTACAGAACCGTGGCTTAGCCGTGTGCCAGTTGGTGTTTTCAGAGGGTTCAGACTGTCCCGCCTTGTTGACGGCTCTGATGCGGAACTGGTACTGGTTGCCTTCCTCCAGCTTCGGCACCGTGCCTTGGCAGACGTTGCCCTGCACTTCCGCGGCCTGTAGGACGAAACAAAGTGAATATTATTCTCATTCTTACTAGGCAACAGCTTTTGCTCGCGGCTCCGCTCGCGTAATATTTTGATTTTTGTGCTATCCCATGGGAACTTTATATTTTTCTGGGATAAAAGTAGCCTATGTCACTTTCCGTCTTTCAAACTATACCCATGCCAAAAATTAAGTCAATAAAAAGTTGGTCCTTTGCTGCGTGAAAGATGTACAAACCAACAAACACACTTTCGGATTTATAGTGTTAGTGGGCAGTAAGGATTTGTCCCGCATGGGGTGTCTTGTGCATTCCCCCTCTCCAGCGATTTTTAACCAGTGTAACTTCTTGAAATAACGGAGCGTAGCTGTAGGCCGCTGGCATAACTGACTAAAGTGACTATTATTGTCGTCAGACTCAAGAGTTAAGACAACACATATTTTTGCTGATTTTCAATACACGTCAAAGTACTGACCAAAAAATGTTAATTTTTTAGTACTTTCTACGATCGACGAAAACTTGAAAAATTGAAACGAAATGAAAAAGATTTTCAAGTCATAACTAGAGCGGTTAAAATATGGAACAGTTGTTATTATAAAATGTTATTAGATAATGCTGTTAGAGAAGATTGTCGAAATGGCCGGTCCGCAATGTCCTATAAACAGCAACAAATTGACACAAACTCACCTTGACAAATTCTCCACGATCTCTGTCCATAACTTCAATGATATATCCAGTGATTGGAGCACCGTTGTCTCTAATAGGAGGCTCCCATTTCAGTTTAGCCGACTTTTCATCCCAGTCCACAATGTCGGGCAAGCCGGGCGGTGCTGGCACGTCGTACGGGTTCTTTGCTAGTATTCCGTGGTCGGTATCCAACGGTTCAGATTCGCCTTCTTCGTTGAGGGCTTTCACGCGGAACTGGTAGGTGTGGCCGGGTTCTAGGCCTGTGGACGAAAAAGGGTGGTTTAATAGTTAATAAAACAATATTTATAAAGACAGTGATCCAGACGTTATTTGAAATTTATCCTGCCGTCAAGAATCTAGCTTTGAAATAATAAACAATGAAAGGAAACGTTACGGTTATAGGAGAACCTAAGAAGAAATATGTAATTATCTCTGCGTTGTTAGATTAAACGCTTTTACATTCTATTGGGGTTGATTTTGTCAATAGTAGCAATAAAATCGAGTTTGCAATGGGAATTAGATAAGGACGACAAAATAAGTGTGGTACTACTTATTTTGTCGTTCTTATCTAATTCCCATTGAAAATTCGACTTTATTGCTCCTATAACTAAGGTGACTTACCAGTAACAGTAGCCTCAGTGGTGTCCGGCTCCACGGTACCAGCCGGCACCCACTTGCCGGTGAGTGTGTCCATTTTCTCCACAAGGTAAGCAGAGAGAGGCAAGCCTCCGGTGTGTTTGGGCTTCTTCCACGCTAGCTTGACGTGATCGGCGTGGACGTCGGATACTTCTAACGGGCCTTCGGGTTTGCCTGGCTTGTCTAGAAAAGAAAGATGGAATTTAGAAAGTAAGTTGCTAAGGGATAAATGTTTATGATTCGCCGTCAGTAATGGTCTCTCATATCCTATCCAAACCCTTGGAGCAGTTGTGCCAGCGGCCCAGTTACACCACGTACTAGCGTAGTCTACCAGCTTCCTTTAAGTATCAAGGAAACTGGGTAGACGCTAAAGGAGAGAATGCACGAAACACATCGTGTTTTTGATTTGGTAGTGATATAAGGATCTTTTGCTGAGTCTACCAGGGGAACGTTAATTATCATAATACCCGCTTTAGCCAATTATTCAACTGCCAAGCAGTGGTGTGTAAGATAAACTGTCTTGTATTGAAGGGCAATGTTTGCAGCCCAATTTCAGGGCGATATGAGATATACGATCCTTATATTGCAGTGTCGAGCGAAGTGCTGTGCCATGCAAGGTTTCAAACTGGTTTGATGACGATTTTAGAATCACGTACTGATAAGCGTAAGATGTCCACTCGCAAGGTAGACAGATAACCTGATTAAAACCGCAGGATTGCACCGGATGCAGGCCGCTGACAAACGGTTCTATTGGAAATCTACAGAGGAAATCACATCAAAAAACGTTACATACCAAAGCACAAGCTTCGACCGTGGGTAAAAAGTAACCTGATGGTATTCGTATATTCTACCATGAAATCTCAAATGATCTAGTTTTGATCGTCTAAAGTACAGTTACATACCAAGCACAGTGACTTCAACCGTGGCCTCGTCGACTCCAGAATCGTTCTCCGCCTTGAGAGTGTAGATTCCGGTGTTCTTCCACGAAGTCTCGAATATCTGAAGTTTGGTGTTGTAGTCTTCGTTGTCCAACTTCACGCCGGGACCGGCTTCGATCGTCTGGAATGAAATGATTCGTTAAAAAAAACCCTGTATAAGTCGATAATACTGTGCAGTGTGCATAGTTCTAATACTTCTAACGTTAGTTTTAATCGTCCTACGGAATCACCATGAGACTTGAGTTTAATCGTATAGCTTTGGCTTTCCTCTCACTCTGTTATGTAGAAAAAAAGTGACACAAAAGCGAAGGTAAGGAAGTAAAGGGAAACAATTTAAGGCTAAAAGTTCATGGTACAGGGCTAAAAATTATTTGACATTTCTTGTATTTTTGGCGTGAACAATGAAAACTATTATTTTTTTCGTCGGAGGTTGTTATTGGCGTATTTACCGGCTGTTGTACTTTGATAGAATTTCTAAACTATACTATAATACGAGGGTCAAACTGAAAGTTCTTAGAACTGGCCACTTATAAACAATATAATAAAAAAATAATTCTATAATTTGAAAATAGAACTCTTTGCCAATATTACTGAGTATATACTTCATTCATTTGTCATTTGTTTTACGATTTGGCGGCAAATTGAAAATTGTCTGTGTCACGTCAACATGAATTTAACACGAGAAAATTTTCGTGCAATGATTTTTTATGACTTTCGATGTCATTTAAGTCAACAAGAAAGTTATGATAGACTACGATTGGCCTTTCACGATGAAGCCCCATCTCGTGCGACTGTTTACAACTGGTTTAATGAGTTTAAACGTGGTCGCACTAATCTCACTGATGATTTACGTGAGGGACGGCCTTCTACGGCGACGACTGAAGATAACATCTGTGTTGTGCGGCGTATGATAGAGACTGACAAAAGAGTGACCTATCAGCAGATTCGGACAAGCTTAGGCATCGGTATGAGTCAAGTGCACAAAATCCTACACGAACATTTAGCGGTCAGGAAGCTTTGCGCCCGGTGGATACCTCATAATTTGACTGAGGCTCAAAAACTCCATCGTGTGGATTGGTGCCGTAAAATGATTGAAAGATTTAACGGAGGTGACTCAAATGCTGTGTTCGACATACTAACAGGTGACGAAAGCTGGATTTACTGTTATGATCCTGAAACCAAAAGACAATCTGCTCAGTGGGTGTTTCCTTTCGAGGAGTTGCCAACTAAAGTGAAGAGAGATCGAAGTGCGGGGAAAAAAATGGTGGCCTCGTTCTTTGGAAGGATAGGTCATTTCGCGACAATTGTGTTAGAGGATCAAAAAACAGTTTCTGCAGAATGGTACACTACCAATTGTTTGCCACTTGTCTTGGAAAAAGTTCGAGAGAAACGACCTCGCAGTAGGATCCTCCTTCACCACGACAACGCCTCATCGCACACCGCCAAGCGAACGATCGACTATTTGGCGACATCAAACGTTGAATTACTGGGTCACCCGCCGTATAGCCCCGACCTCGCGCCTTGTGATTTTTATTTATTTTCAAAAATTAAAGAAAAACTTAAAGGAAAGCGGTTTATGAATGCTGAAGAAGCGGTGGCTGCGTATCGCGATGCCATTGAAGAGACCCCTAAGGACGAGTGGGCAAAGTGCTTTTCCCAGTGGTTCCATCGCATGCAGCGGTGTATTGACGTGAATGGACAATATTTTGAAAAGATATAATAAAACTAATAACTGGCTAATGTAATCAGTTTTTGATTTTCTAAGAACTTTCAGTTTGACCCTCGTATATAGGCCGCGTCACAAATTGGCGGAAATGCAGTTAGCTACAAGCTGCGCAATATCCAATTAACGCGCGGCTATGTGTGAGCTTCAGTCAGGATTGGATATTGCGCAGCTTGTAGCTTCAGTTCCGTCAACTTGTGTGACGCGGCCTATACCAGCCGATGTTTCCCTTCACAAAATAAGTCAATGGAGTGAAAATCCGTTCATAAGTTCCAAAGAAGTCATTGGTATAATTTTTAAACAACCTGTGATAAATAAATGAGAAATGTATGGTTAATTGACTGGTGAACAATGAAGATAGATACCTTGCCGGCGAAGCTCCAAGTCTTGGTCGGCGGAGGTTCGCCGCGGATGTCGACGTCGAATTTGATGGTAGTTCCGGCGCGCACACGGATCGCTTGCATCTTATCGCGGTTGATGTGCGGCTTCACTGGAGTGTACATACAAACGTCAGATATGTGCAAAACAAAAAGGCATTAGGGTCAGGCGGAGTAATCCTGACAATTTTCATAACTTATGCGTTTTCGACCTATCAAAAAATTTCAATACGTCAAAATGTCGGATGATAAATAAATAAATATTTGAGGACATCTTACACACGGCCTCTGACCCCAAACTAAGCAAAGCTTGTGATATGGCTGCCAGAGACTGATATACTACTTATATCAGTCTCTCATATATACAAATTTTTAAATACATACTTATATGGATAGTAACTAAATAACACCCAGACACAGAGCAAACACCTATGTTCATCACATAAATACTTGCCCATGGTGGGGATCGAACCCACGCCCCTCTGACCCAGAAGTTAGGGTCACTAACCACTGAGCCACCGAGGCAGTCATGATATGCATCATGACATGTTTAAAATTCAAGACTTATTATCAAAAATATCTGTGTCATTTTTGCCGCCAGTATATATGGGGTAAATATGAAACACCGTAAGACCAAATATATTTCGTAGGATTTAAGCGTTATCATAAGACAGAGAGGGATAGTAATGAATCGAAATGGCTTTGTGCAAGGGAGTTATATGAAAGGGAGAGTCTTCGCAACTTGACATCATTTCTTATTGTGAAATTGATCAGTACAGTATTCTACTCCATACCTAGTACTCCCTCTATATTGAAAATAAGACGTCTCAAGATTACTTGTAAGATCGTTTGGAGAGTTTATTATTCTAGCCTATAACATATGAGGTGTAAGAATTCAGAGAGAGGGATACAAAACAGGATCTACCAATAAGGAGTATATATCTACATCTAGTTCCATAGTTTAGAAAACAAAGTGTTAAAAATTATAGATCCAATAATTAAAAAAAAAAATGTTTTCAGACGTCAGAATCTACGGACTTTCTATTGAACAATAAGAAAGGTTATAGCAAAAGACTGGCTTCTCTTAGATAATGGGTAAAAAGTGTATATATATACTTACAGAATCGTGCCTTGGCCACATGCGGCTGCGTGGCGTCTCCGGGTTCTCCCGGGCCCGCCTTGTTCATGGCCCGGACTCGGAACTGATACGTGTTGCCTTCCTTCAGGTCGGGCACGCGGGCCTTGCATTCTGGGGTCTGGAACAAAATCATTTATCAACATGGCAAACCAGCAAATAAAAACCATGTCAAATTGTGTCTTAATCTTATGCAGTTGAAACTTGAAACAATTTATCCTTCCAAAAAAAATTTAACACCAAAAGTCTTCTCTCATCTAATCTTCTATTGTAGAAACTATTTAAATATCGCTACCATTAAATCCTAAAGACGTCACCGGAATTGCCAACTGTTGTTCACTATGGAGCTCAAATATTTCTCTCGATGGGGACGGACAAGCAAAATCTACAACTTATTGGGGATTATCAGGTCAACAGTGACATGCCAGTCCCATCATAATCTGATCTACGTTAGGAAAATACAAATTTGTAGTGAGTATAACGCTGTATTACGATATGAACGACTCTATGAGCGCTACCAATCAAAGTTCAGAGAAAAATATGTGAAAATAAATAAGTAATTTTAACAGTACCTACGTACCCCCAAAGTACCTAAACCTACCCCTTTGTGATAATAAATGAAGAATTGTTACCGTAGTGACTAGCGCCTCAGTCCACGAGCCGAACTTCTCCTTCTTCTCAATAATGTAGCCAGTGATGGGCGCTCCGCCGTTGTTCTTGGGAGCCTCCCACTTGAGGTCCACGCGGTCCACGTCCCAGTCCTCCAGCGTCGGCACTGAGGGCTTGCCGGGAATGTCTGTACGGGGAAATCAAATGACGTGAGACATGGGTTTACATGGCTCGACAGAATAATCAAGAGTGTCTTCTACGAAAACACGACCTGCCCCTCCAAAACTCAAAACGTTTGAAAGTATTTGTGAAAGTATTTACAACGCGCCACCACGCACGTGTGCGTACTGATACGGCCGTAAAACAACTAGTCGAGCTATCTGATCCAAGGATTGGTTGCTCGTTACACAATAAAACACTACACACATTAAAACAATAATGTGGAGGGGCAGGATATGTTATCGTAGAAGATCTCTATCTGAATTATGATAGAAATTGAAACTTATCGGTTATTCTTGCAATCCCTTAATCCCAATATTGAATTGAAATCAACTTGACTCTACCCAGCATAAGGACTCTTAACCAGCTAGTCAAGCAAGCGACCAAGAAAAGCCATTCAAACAGTTTTCGACGTGTGTAAAAGTGACGGATATATACTTTTCCATAACGCTGTCTCGTTCTGGCACGTCGAAAGAAATATTACTTTTTTGTCCGGCTTGATGACCTGATTTATAGAGGATCCGATTCTTTGAAATTCTTAATCCAAATGCGTATTGCTCTTGAAGAATCTAAATTTAGATTAGTACTAGCAACCAAATCTTTTCTCTTTACGATAACGATGCTTAACGATAATGGAGAAGGCAACCTTGTTTATGACTGCAACACTAGCAAGTGGCTTTTTGTCGTCTAGATTCGACGTTTTTGATCTAAAGCTTTCTCCCAAACTCACCATATTCTATGAATGCTTAGAAAGTATGAGTTTATGAATGCATGATAGACGGTCATGGCCAATAGCCTTTTCTTCTATCATCGGCATTTGCGGCTTTAACGACATGTTTTTACGATCAACTAAACTCACCATAAGGATTCTTAGCAAGGATGGAGTGGTCGGTCTTCAGAGGCTCAGACTCGCCCTCCTCATTCACAGCCTTGACCCGGAACTCGTATTCTTCTCCCTCTTGAAGTCCCTTGATCTCCATTTCAGTGTCGTCGGTCTTGCCGACCGGCACCCAGCGCCCGGTGGCCTTGTTCAGCTTCTCTACCACGTAGCCGGTCACTGGTTTACCTGGGGGAAACATATTACTATTAGTTTAAAAATCTAAAGAAGAAAGAGACCATGGGCAGTTGTTTATTCATTTAAATACTATCTATTTTGGATCTGGGTCTCGTGAGATTGAATGGGAAAATTAAAAGTAAAAGTACTCAAATGTAATGACTCTAGCGACAATAACTGGCCACATTCATCGAGATTTTCTACTTGGTCTCTGCTCAGAAATTAATTTGAATCTGCTAGATTCTACTACCTTCACAAAACCGGCAAATTTTGGAGTCAAATCTGTCCCAGTATGAAATATATTATTTTGGATGCACACAAAGTTATCTTGCGCGCACCAGTCTGATAGAATTCGACAATTAAATCGAGTTGGACTTGTTTAAGAGCTCTACCTAATGAGCTTATTTGTACGCATAAATCATGTAACTTACCGCCATCGTCTTCAGGCTTCTTCCAAGCCAGTTTGCAGCCATTCTTGTTGACATCAGTGACCTTAAGTGGGCCGCCAGGCTTGCTCGGTGACGACAACACGGTGATTTCAACCTCTGCTTCGTCCTTTCCGTGTTCGTTGGTGGCCAGAATACGGTAGGTGCCGGTTTGGGCCCGAACGGACTCTTTGATGTCCAGCTTCGTGTTGTAGTCTACGTTTATTACGTTTTCTGTGACCTGAGGAATAAATATGGTTTTAGTATAATCCGCGCCACACAAATTGGCGGATGAGAGGTTAGGCGCTGAGCTCTGCGCAAAAGGCAAAATATAGATATGCGCGGGAGCCAGAGAGACTCGCGCCGGGGCACACCCGCCCGCCAACCTCATGCCTCCCGCGCGCTCCCTACGCATTGTGCACACATGCGCAATAATTAGCGAATCACGGCGAAGTGTCATCTGCGGCTAACTTCTCATCCGTCCACTTGTGTGGCGATAGGTATAAGGTGAATAAAGGGTTTAAGACTGTGAATGGGGCTGTCCCCAGTGTAGTGTCACATATGTGGACTCTTAACTGCGCTTGCCAATACGTCTCTATTCGAGGACTATACGGCTCTATTGGCCATCCGTTCTAAATGAACTATGTGCCTTGTCTACTGCCACTTCAACTTGAAAATTTACTAAGCTGAGTCTGTAACTTTAGTTCGTCTACAAAGCCCTTCATTCCTGATTCGATAACGTAGAGATCCCGAGCATAGCCCTTTTCATCTCAGAATAATGACAAGTATAAGAAACCTTGCTAAATTTAACTCAAATAAAAACAAGTTACAGCTGTCTTATTCATATCTGGTTGTACAAGCATACGCGAAACTGGGACAAAAACAAATCGCATTGTCTGTCGTCAAACATCAAAATCAAAGTTGGAATGTCATAATGGTCGTAATTTGGTCTACTTTGTCTTTTGCGATATGCTCGGAAATTGGAACCTTCTAGTTCCATCAGAAGGTTCAAATCTCAGATATTTTACCTTCCTTATACCTTTTTGAATTCGGACAGCCGAGATAGCTCAATGCTAGTTGATGATACCCTTCGAAATTACGAAAGTTCGAGTATATGTGCATCTTTTTCTACCTGTTTAGGGTTCCGTACCCAAAGGGTAAAAACAGAACCCTATTATTAAGACTTCTATGTCCGTATGTCCGTCTGTCTGTCTGTCACCGGGCTGTATCTCATGAATCGTGATAGCTAGGCAGCTGAAATTTTCACAGATGGTGTATTTCTGTTGCCGCTTTAACAACAAATACTAAAAACTCCCATACAACAAACATGATTTTTAGGAGTTTTTTTGCTCGCTATTAATAACGGCAAGAGGAATGAGGCTCCCATACGGTACGGAACCCTTCGTGCGCGAGTCCGACTCGCACTTAGTCGATTTTTTAAATTTCTTAATTTAAATGGGACCAAGTATTCTCTTGTTATTTTAGTACGGTTTCAATTACTTGTCATTATTCTGAGCTCTCCGTAGCACGTTGAGCAATATAGAGGTTACAAATAAGGCCCAATACAATACATTAAGGTAAATAGTAGAGTATATAGAGTACTAACCTCCTTCTCCTCGTTCTTCCACTTGCGGAACCACTGCACCTTAGGCGCGGGCTCGCCCTTGACGTTGACGTCGAAGAATATCGGCTTGCCGGCGCGCACCGCCAGCGCCTTGAGGTTCGTGCGGTCGATGCGGGGCTTCACTGCGATGTAAAATTATTATATTAAGTACTAGCTGACCCGACGAACTTCGTTTCACGCAATATCTTTCTTCTTCTTTTATGTTATGGCGTCGCATTATTGTGCATTTGCCAGTGTCAAGTATTTAGTTTTAATATTTTTTGATATTTCATCAAAATAGTCCCTGTCTTAGTCACGTCATAGTCAAATAAAGTCGCGGTCAAGTCCAAACATAGTCCAAGTCATACCTCAGTAAAGCAGTGGAGACTTTACTAGAGGCGTCTATGGAGTTTTGGTAACAACACGGAACAACATGATACGTCACATTATATCACTTGCACACTCATGCACGTAAATCAGTTCATAATCAACGAAATACCACAATTTTTCACTATTGTCACTGATAAAAACACAAGTTTAACAAAATAATACAATGAGGCGACATGATTTTTTCGCGTTCCTGCAAAAACTCCCGCAATATCTTTATACATTATAGCCTGTGTATTATTCTGATGTGTTGGAGCGCTTTACGCAGTTATCTTTTGAACCTTTCGTATACCTAGTCACTAAGCAAATTAGTTCAATCTTAAAAATCATAGATGGCTCTGTTCATCGAGCGACAAAATCCTGAACCAGGAATCAAATTATGCACCAGGAATCAACCTATGCACCAGGATACAACCTATGCACCAGGAATAGACCTGTGCACCAGGAATCAGCCTATGCACCAGGCATTGAATAAAACCTATAACATAATTTCTGAAGATGATACTTACGGGATTTATGCCTGATGGTGGTCATAGCAGTGGGGTCAGAAGGCTCGGAGTTGCCGGCCTTGTTGACCGCCACCACTCGGAATTGGAACTCGCTACCTTCAGGTAGACCGTCCACTTTGGCCGATGTCTGGTTTCCGGGCACCTGATGATGGAAGGACAATTTATTGTAGACTGAATATAGGCAGATAGACTAGCTTGTTCATGACAACGAGTGTAAAAGAAATTGAAAGGTACTATAACAATTATGGCAATAACGTCTTAGCACGGGATTTTGAAAAAAAAACAGGAGAAGCTTAAAACTACGGCACGTAAAAAAATCTGTCAACTTAGCGTGGTGCGCGTAAGGTAAATAAAGTCTAAAATTGTGCAATTAAATTACTGGTGTCTCGTTTTCACCCGAGATATTTTACTCTTGTACCATGACAGTGGGGGGATAAGCGCGTTTGAAGCTTCTTTCCTACAGGGGTTTAAATATATGAACAATATTTACATAAGATATGTTATCAAATCTTTTAAGACCAAAATCTATCAACATCTACCGCGTCCTTGGTAGCCAAATTAAGGTCGCTGCAGTTTTGCAAAGAAAGCGGGCAAACTACAAGGTGTGCTATGGCACTAATCTATGGATTAGGTAGCAGAACCGCATTCGTACTGTTTTTGATCTGATATGCCCTATCTCACCATTCATTTCAGTGATCACTAAGGGACGTCTAGTTATGAACACACATAATTAATTATGGCCAAATGTGGCAAAAAGATCGTTACCTCAGCAGCATTCTCCCAATCGCCGCCTTTAGGCTTCTTCAGTATGATGTATTTGAGTACAGGAGCACCGCCGTCGTCCGAGGGCGGGTCCCATTTGATATCCGCGCTCTGGTTGTCGTGGTCCGCGACTGTGACGTTGCCGGGCTTGCCGGATACATCTGTTAACATAACAGTAAGATTATTGGAAAACTCTCTATTGGAGTATAGACCGCATCTCTGCTTCACATCAGGCAGAACCATCTCGAAATCGGTCCATTCGTTTGGGAGATAGATACGACGTCACAAACAAAGATACACACTCATCTTTTTCGATAAGGGGTTAAAATTTAACGAAGAAATTTTACTCCTACTATTCTACTTCGAAGCGCGAATAACAGCGCATTGCGCGATTGTTCTCGTAATCATCATATCTGATCAAATGTGAACCTATCTAAAATAACCGAGAGATAGTCCGCTGATAAGTGTCTCTAATCAATTTCTCCAACGACTTCTTCTTTGACAAAAGAGGGTCTATTTATCTTCATATCTACTCACCGAAGGGATTCTTAGCGAGGGTAGCCTTCTCGGTCTCGAGCGGCTCGGAGTCGCCCTCGTCGTTGACGGCGGTCACGCGGAACTTGTACTGGTGGCCGGGCTCCAGCCCCGTCACCTCCATCTCTAGCGGCTTCTTGTCGCCAGCCACTCTGCAAAATGGATAATCATTTTTAACACATGATTTAGATTTGCGTACTAAGGGCAAAGTGAACTAGAAGTCAAGCCCACACGCAACATTCCTAATACGAAAGGCAAACATTTAGGTTTGTTTACTTAAGACCTAGAATTGTATCAATAAAATGTATCGACGGATTTTCTGCGACGGAATTTCCGCCCAGTGTGGCGAAGGTCTAGTGTGCAGTGATCGGTTAGTGACGCTTGTGTAAGTGTCCGTTCCGCCGTTCACTGCAAACTGCATAGAATAAGGTGAACCATCGTTCCACAAACAATTTTCCGCGACAGGAATTCCGCATAGTATGGAGCTATGCATAATCAATTTGTCCCCCCGGGTCCGGGTACAATGCAGGCGTTTTACAATCTAAAGAAAAATACTCTTTCTATTTTTCAGTAAAAGTACTGGAATATTCATATGAACTATTTCGAGATACCAACAATATTTTTTTTTAAATTAAAAGCAAGTTTTCTTTACTTTATTTTATATTTATCTACAATAACCCTGAATTTTATAACACGTTAATAGCCAAACATTTTTTTGGTAAAAAAAATATTTTTTCACGCCGTTTTTCAGTAATAACCAGCAAACTTGAAGAGTGATAACTGACCTGCCGACGCGGACCCATTTGCCAGTGGCGAGGTCCATCTTCTCGAGCTCGTACTCCTTGACGGGGGAGCCACCGTCGTCCTCCGGCTTCTCCCATTTCACCTTGCAGTTGTCAGCTGTCACGTCGAACACTTCCAACGGGCCTGGAAAAAGAAAAATACATTAGGATAATAGGATTTTATTTTAAACAAATCAACTCTAAAAAGAACTCATCTCATTTTCATGTTCTACTATCAGTTTTGTTCCATTTGTTTTTAGACTTTTTTACAGGTCTACTTCATTTTTATACTGAACTCGCCCAAAATCTGTGTCTCATAATATCCTCTAGCACGATCAATGGTATATTGTAAATAATAAACAGTAACCCAAGCCCACTTGTTCGCCTGAATGAAGGCGTTTAATATAAGAGATACCTTCATTAATGCAGACGCAGTGCACTACTATCTGTCATTCCTGGTGGAAATATGGAACTGAAAAATGACACGTCAACGAGATTTTTGTCGTGTCTATCACAGCTCACCAGTGTGTTTTGAGGCGATAAAATGAAAAAATAGCCCCTTCAGCATACTCTCAGTATAGAGGTGTTAGAATCAGAAAAAATGCCCCCAAACTAAAAAAAAAACATGCCCCTCGGGGTCGCCAAACCGAAGACTGATCGTATCGTACTGAACACTTCTGCATTTCGGTGATCAGTAATCTGTAAATACCTAGTTAAGTTGTGACCCACCTTTAGGCGCAGACGGCTTGCTGAGTACAGTCTCCTGGTTGAAGCCTATGCAGTTTTCAGCCCGCAGCGTGTGTTTGCCGGTGTAATAGGGTCCCGTTTTTACCCTTTGGGTACGAAATTCTAAAAACAGACTAAAAAATATTCAACCCCACCTTTAGGCGCGGACGGCTTGCTGAGTACAGTCTCCTGGTTGAAGCCTATGCAGTTTTCAGCCCGCAGCGTGTATTTGCCGGTGTAATAGGGTCCCGTTTTTACCCTTTGGGTACGAAATTCTAAAAACAGACTACAAAATATTCAACCCTACCTTTAGGCGCGGACGGCTTGCTGAGTACAGTCAGCTCGACAATCTCCTGGTCGAAGCCGTTGCAGTTCTCAGCCCGCAGCGTGTATTTGCCGGTGTCGCGTCGTACAGCGTTCACGATCGTGAAGTCAGTGTGGTACTCTTTGTTCTCGATCTTGATGCGCTCTGTGTTAACCAGCTTGATGCCTTCACGCCATGACCTGAAGACAACCGAGTTATATCATTTTATTGAGAATCAGGTATGAGGAGATCTGCAGACTAACCTAAGTTACGACATAACCCAGCGATTAGCAAATTGAACTAACAGTGGTCAGGGCACGTAGCATTTTGTCAATTCTAAGTTGCAATTTGTATGGGATAACTGTTTTTAACACGCTTTTTATTAGGTCGACCTGCATGTAACCTATGTAATGGAATCTAAGGTGACTAATTTAACCAACTTCCAAGGGTCGTAGCGTAATGAAAATTGGCAGCTGTATGTAGTTTTTTACAGTCATAAAATAGTATACTTTAAGTATGGTTTTGCCCTGCCCATGAAACATCTTTGTATCACTCAACAGCTAGCTCTAAACATGTCGAGTTTTTTTTTGGCAAAGGTTCACCAACCAACCATTGGTAGAAATCACGACCATAATATTGTCATCAACTCATCAAATCACTCTGGCAACGACAAAGGTTCATCAAATGTAAGTATTATAGACATAAGAGTGTCCTAATTCGACGACAGTATAACTCGAAATACATGTACAATTTGTTTAAGTATAATTGTCACCAGAAGAATAATTTCAATAGTTTTATTGCCTGTCGTCAAACTTATAATAGAATACTAAAATAGAGCACTAAAATTTCTGATTTTAGCGTCGCTTGGATATCTACAAATAACAGTGTATATAATTTTCAAATCAAGATCTGTGATCTAATACTAAAAGAATTTTAAGTAATTTTCAGGTTAAGACCTACGTGCCTATCCTAACTTGTGAATCATTGTGGAGCTCAACAGAGCTGACACTAGGAAAATAAGTTAAAAAAATTGGCCAAGTACGAGTCGGACTCGCGCACGGAAGGTTCCGTACTGTTTGGGAGCCCCCCTTAAATATTTATTCTATTTTAATTTTATTATTGAAGTGAATATAAACTAAATATTCTGTGAAAATTTCAAGCATCAGCCTGTTACCATTATTGATATAGAGCGAAAAACGGCTAAAAATCAGGTTTGTTGTATGGGAGCCCCTCTTAATTATTAATTTTACTCTGTTCTACTATGTGTTGTTATAGCGGCAACAGAAATGCATTATCTGTGAAAATTTCACCTTTCTAGCTATAACGGTTCATGAGATACAGCCTGGAGACAGACGGACAGCGGGGTCTTAGTAATAGGGTCCCGTTTTTACCCTTTGGGTACAGAACCCTAAAAACTTTCGGTGTGAACCAGTCCTAAGCTTACCAAGTCGTCTCGGGCGCAGGTTCTCCACTGACGTCGACGGACCACTTGTGTGTGCGTCCTGCCTTAATGATGATGGACTTGAAAGTGCTGCGCTCGATGCGTGGTTTCACTGTATGCATAAAAAAAAATAGTGTCATCATCATGACCATTAGAGCCATAGGATGTCCACTGCTGGACCTATGTCCAGCAATAGTAATTTATTTATTTGCTTATAGATACATTACAGTTATAACCATTTTAACTACCATGTACTAAATACTAGACTTACATAATCTAAAACTACATAAACCACTACTACATAACAAGCAATTGGATCATCCATAGACCCTTGAAGGTCTAAAGACAATCCAAATGCTCAAGTCCACTGCCAGTTGGCAGCATACCCAGCATGCTGGCAGCAATGCCATGCTGAATGGCAATGCTTATACGTTGAGCCAAATAAACAACAGCATTTTGGTCACTCGTTGCGTCCACCAGACGCTCAGAAAGACTTTTGAAAGTAATTAATAAAGGCACTTGCCCTGTTAATACAATCAGCTGATGTACAGCTATTACCATTGCGTTACTTATAATCTAAGCAATATAGGAATTCAAATATCCTTCCTTCCTTCCTTTCAGCCATAGGACGTCCACTGCTGAACATAGGCCTCCCCTAAAGATCTCCAATAAGACCGGGTGGTAGCGGCTTGCATCCAGCGCGAACCTGCGGTCTTAATGAGGTCGTCCGTCCACCTTGTGGGTGGACGTCCTACGCTGCGCTTGCCGGTACGTGGTCTCCACTCGAGGACTTTTCAACCCGAATTCAAATATAAATTCTAGTAATATAAACAATGTATAAAACTCATGAAATCTAGTCTAATCAATTTAGGAAATTTAATCTGACGCGAAAATAGAAATTTAGTCTAAGCTATAGGAACACAAATATAGAAATATACTATTGTAATTAAAATACTTTATTTTGGAGGCTTTGTCTAGATAACAATCTTTTTTATATAAAAATGAACTGTGGTTGTTAGTCTTGCTAAAACTCGTGAACGGCTGAACCAATATGGCAAATTTTGATCTTGAAATGTATGTGGAAGCTAAGGAAAGATTTAAACAGTAAGAAAATATATAAAATTTGCGAGTAAAATAATAAAAACATTAATTTAATTTTCCCATACACCTGCATGTAAAAGTTGTCATTGACAGTTGCCAGATGGTGAGATGGAGTTCACCGGGTCAGCTAGTAACATACTTAAATAAAATAGTTTAGTTTGAAAAATGTAATGACAAAAGCTTACAGTTCTTGTGCTTGCAGAGATGGTTGTCAGTGGGCTCGGAGGCATCACCGACACCAGCCTTGTTGTGCGCCTTCACTCGGAACTGGTACACCATTTTCTCCTTCAGGCCTTCCACCTTGTACTCGGTCTTCGTGTCATTGGTCTTTGTGACCTACGATAAAAGAATAGTAGTTTTTGTTATTAATGTTTGTTAACCCTAACTACTTGTAGTTATAATGACGATTATGTAGCTCATTTGCATTAAATTATAATGTCGATAAAGTGTACATTGTATTAGTGTTCAGTCTACATACACACTCTGCTTTTTCTATATCCTAACCAGCTTTTTACTTCACTTTTTACTTAGAACATACCAATCTTTTTACCGAACTGCCAAGGAAGGGTATTGTTTTCTTACATTTTCATTGCAGTTACATTCATTGCATTTCAGTTGTCGCACCAGTTTTAAGCTACTTTTTTGTATGCTATATTCTAGCATTTTATCAGTAGTGTGATCAATGAAGAGTAAGACAGACAGACAAACAGAACTCTTCAATGTGTGCACAAATATAAATAATTATAACAACAGGTACAAAGTACACATCTTAGTAATCAACTACGAATTAGTGCCACAAATGGCAGCCTTATCACTGACAGTGATCTCTACCAGGCAACCACTGAACGGAAAGAGATCACAAACAAGAGTACAAATGGGAGGTACCAGGTACCAGAGGTGGGAGTACTTAAGTAGATCTATCTAGTAACAAATAATCAGCCAAGTGCGAGTCGGACTCGCGCACGAAAGGTTCCATACCGTATGGGAACCCCATTCCTCTAATTGTTATTAATAGCGAGCAAAAACCTATTGAAAATCACGTTTGTTGTATGGTAGCCCCCTTTAAATATTTATTTATTTTATTCTGTTTTTAGAATTTGTTGTTATAGCAGCAACAGAAATACATCATCTGTGAAACTTTCAGCTGCCTAGCTATCACGGTTCATGAGATACAGCCCGGTGACAGACAGACAGACATCGAAGTCTTAGTAGTAATAGGGTCCCGTTTTTACCCTTTGGGTACGGAACCCTAAAAAGTAACTACCTATACTATAGACTATAGGCCAGATGGCTAGCCCTGGCCATGGTCGGTTTTTAAACCGCCTGCAAGCGTGTCATGGTTATAATCACCGGGTCCTATTTTACATGTTATCCAAACCAGAGTAGAGCTCAGTTGGTAATGGGCTTATGGGTGCCATTCGAAAACTAATTGTGCCGAAAGTTGTAAGCTGCGGTAAACCCTGGGAAACACCTAGTGAAACTACGCTATGAGCAACAAGTTACGCTACGCTCTAGTAATAAAGTAATGAACACTGAATTACCTCAATCCAGTCAGGTGAGAACTTGTCCTTCATCTCGATAACGTAGCCGAGCACAGGCCGGCCGCCGTTGTCGGTCGGAGGTTCCCATTGAAGAGTTGCAGACAGGTTGTCGTAGTCGATGATCACTGGCTTGCTTGGCGCCTTTGGCGGATCTGTACACAATGCACATTTTGATTATGATACTTTTAGTCTTTTACACTTTTGCTTATCCTAATTCCTGTCTGTTTCAATAATGTTATTGGTTTTGTTTGTAATGTAAACACAATTTACAATCGCAACCGCAACGTCAAACAGCTGATTGTTTTTTTTTTTTAAATTATTCGCCCACTTTTGGGCAGGCTAAAGCCTTTAAGGCCATAACGCCTCTAGTCTTACGTATTCTTTGATTCTATATTTTCTTTGACTTTTCTTCTTCTTAGTAAAGCTGTGGTGAGTTTACTAGAAGTTTCGATGGAGTTTTGAAGACAACACGAAAATACATGTTTTACCACATTCTACTACTTGCCTACACTCATGCTCGTATTTCAGCTATTAATAAATGAAATACCACAACTTTTGCACTATTAATACTGATACAAACACAAGTTTTAGAAAATAATACAATGCGGCGACATGATTTTCTCGCGTTCCCGCCAAAACTCCCAACCACAAACCAATAATGCTATGGCTACATCTGCGCGCGAAGCTTCGCCGGAAGCTTCGGCCGATGTACATCGTCGTCGGGCGCAGACGAAGTTTCTGGCCACACCTGCAGCGAAGATTGGCGCGCTAAACATCGCGCGATGTTTTCTTGCCAGAGTGAAGTAGATTGACTACTATCATGGTAGATTTTCGATGTAAATTTGGTAGTGTGGTAGATTTATAGTACTTTTTGGAAAACCAGTAGAATTCATAAATATTATATTATAACCAACCCGCCTCTTCTCCCCTATCTAGGATTACGATTAGAAAGGTGGAATAGCAATAGGCAGGGCACATAGTACGGTGGACGTTGACCGACTTGGTGGACGTATGATATATTAGCAGTAGGATGTCCACTGCTGGACATGGGCCTCCCCTATGGATTTTCAAAAATCCTGGTTGGATACAGCTTGCATCCATCGGCTTTTATCAATGGTTCAACGAGCCGGTGGACGTCCTACGCTGCGTTTGCCGGTAGGTAGGTACGTGGTTTCCATTTGAGAACTTTACAAACATCAAAACATATAATCTAAAAAAAATATCATCATCATAAAAACTGATATAAGTACTTAATTCTTCTATTCAATATCTCGTTTGATATTCCATTATAAGTAGGTAACGTATAGTTTTTTAACCGACTTCCAAAAAGGAGGAGGTTCTATGTGAACTGTGAACTGAATCAAAAAATATCCTTTTTAGTTCGCAAGGGTATACTCCCGAGGTGGTCCCCCTCCCCCCCACTTCCCCCCTCACTCAAAATCACCGACGACAAAAACATTCATATAGGTATAGATTTAAGAACCTTTGTACAAGTTTCGTCACTGCGTCGAGATTCGTTAAAAAAATGCGACCTATATAGGTACCTAGAGGAAAATCAATATCCGTGCATGCGAAAGCAAAATCATCGATTTAATATCCCTATTAATTCGACGATTTTGCTTTCGATTTGGTCTCCTGACTATTCTCACTTCGTTAGCTCGGTCAAGAGGATATCCTAGTGACGAAGAAATTGAGAAATAGGTATTTGGACTAAACAATTGCCGTCCCGAGATGCGCCCAAGCTGAGCTTCAATGTGTGTGTGATGCGCTCGAACTGTCCCCCCCACCCGCGCCTCACGGAACCAGCGCGAGCGTGGCCGACCGAAATTTGATTTTGAATTGTAGCAAAATATGATATCACGTAGAGTGCGCACAAGATAACTCTGCGCGCGAGTCGTGGCGCCACGTACGTTATTTCACTAGCATTCCGTATTCCCTGGCAGCATAAAATTTGTTCCTCATTTTGGCCGTACGTAGAGCTATCTTACGCGTATTCTACGTATAATCTGGTTTCCTAGTAGGTATGGCGGAAAGCAAACAAAAATAATCCTGCCAATGATTACTTATTTTTCTGCCATTAGGAAGCTACATTATTTGTGACATAGTATTTATTTTCTTTCAAATTATTTCATTATTGTTGTACAAAAACATAATATGTACCCAACTAACATCATAATTATACAATTGATCTTGAACCCAAAGCAGGGATTAAAAGTAGCAATTTCGCTATTTGATTTCTGTATGCGTTGCAGTTTACATTATATATTTTGACTGAAATTACTTCTTTCTAATTTTAAGTTAATTATTTTTAATTTAAATGTCTAACATAGTTCTTCTACAAACTAAAATAAATATGGACTCGCGCTTGAAAGGGTTCGTACCGTATGGGAGCCAATTATGTATTTAAATTATTTGTTTTTTAAATTGAAATATTATATTACTAAATACTCTGAGAATATGTCAAGCGTCTACCTGTTGTCATTATTAATAATTATCGTGCAAAAACTCACATCTGTTTGAATGAATGTAATGTAATGAATTGTAATGAATAAGTATAGTAGGTATTTTATTCTATTTTTTGACCGATGAAACGGAGGAGGTACGCAATTCGACGCGTACCTATTTTTTTTTTATTGGAAAGGGTATACGTCGAAGTTGGTCCTATTTAAATTTTCTTAAAATCGGCTGAGCCATATTTGATAAATCAACAATAATGTGAAAAATGCTACTTCGGATCGAAGTAGCATTTTTTTCGAATAGTAGCGAATTCTGTACATAGTTGAAGTCGATATTTATTTCATTCTATTTTTAGTTAGTATTTGTTGTTATAATGGAAACGGAAATACATCATCTGTGCAAATTTTAACTGTTTAGCTATTACGATTCATGAGATACTCGTAGGTACAGCCTAGTGACCAACAGACAGACGGACAGAGGAGTCTTAGTAAGTAATTTGGTCTCGTTATATTACTGTATACCTACCTGCACATCTAAAACTTCTTGCCTTTTATATGGTACCTACAATATTTTCATTCTGCTATTTCCATATTTCTGTTAGTTCCATGTAAAAGTAATCCAGTATAAAAATAATAGAGGATTTGGGTGAGGAGAGGTTTACTGTTTAGAGAACGGCTTGTCATACCTTGGTAATACTTTAAACACGTTTAAAAAAACTAAAACAGTTAGCAAATTAAAGCAGCAGTGGGTAGGACACACACCATAGTAGGTAATACAAGATAGAACATCTACAAAGTAGGTAGACCTTCTTGCGGCGGCATCATGTGTCGGGTGGTTCTCCTCCCTCAAATATGGTCGAGGAGAATGATGGCTGGCACATGTGTCACACTCGTGATCGGGTGCTGCATGCGGGTCGCCGGTCTGCTCGTGGCATTCACGCAGTGCATTGACTAACTTAGGCTATTTCAAGTACCTACTACTAACTCTCTTTGATAGTATAATCTAATAATTGTAAATTTTAGTTAACAAAGGGCATAGACCCTGGAGTCTGTGGTTAGAAAATTTAATAAAAAAAAAAAAAGTAGGTAGATATGAACTGATTAAAGCATTTAAAGCACTTCTAATTAAACTTTTCAGCTCTCTTCAAACTCAGTGGATTGGCAAGTTAAAATGACAGAGGGCAAGGCACATAGTTCAATGAACGGATGGCCAATGGGGCTGTTTTCTCGAATGAATCTCACGTATAATCCGCGCCACACAAGTCGGCGGATGGAAAGTTAGGCGCAGAACGCTGCGCAAAAGGCAAAATATAGGTATGCGCGGGGGCCAGAGAGAACAATGCACAGTTCTAGCCCAAATTCTATGACTCTAAAAATACTAAATTGCCAAATAATTTAAAATATATCGAAAGAGATAACTGTTTCATAAAACAACTAAAAATTATCCTATTATCGAAATGCATTAGACGAAATGCATTATTATACATTAGACGAATTTTTTAACGATAATCTAGAAAACGTAATAATAAATCGTTCCAATACAAATAACAAAATTGCCATACCCTAATAGGGTCATATGTATAACTTTACAAAACATGTTAACTAAAAACCGCATGTAAATTTCATATGTTGCAATATATGAATTGAGTTTGAGTTTGAGATCCAAGACGCCGGGGCACACCCGCCCGCCAACCTCATGCCTCCCGCATGCACGCCTGTGCTTACCACTACGCCACGCGGCGTCGACATTGTGCACACATGCGCAATAATTAGCGAATTACGGCGAAGTGTCATCTGCGGCTAACATCGCATCCGCCGACTTGTTTGGCGCTACCTATACTGGCAAAAATCTTTGAAATTATTAAAGAGTCTTTGAAATTATTTTGCCATTTTGAGAATTGAGCATTCTGTGCTGAGCACTACCTCTTTAGGGCAAAGTTAATAGGTTTAAAAAGAACAACTTTTACTATGGGAGCAACTAACTCCGAATTGGCGATAAAAACCAGCTGTTCCATACACTTTGTCCATTATCAACGGACTTTTTCTAAGGTATAGTTGATATTTCTCGCGGATTCGGCTCTGGTCGGTCCCATAGTAAAAGTTATGATGTACTTAACTCGCCAAAGGAGGTTGTTTTAGGTACCTGTAAGCTCTTATATGTATTTAATATGTGTGATTTTGTTTTGAAAATTTCCAAATCAAAACTATGTTGCCATTTTGAGAATTGGGCCTTCATAGAATTATGCTTTCGTAGAATTGAGCATTCCCTTCTTGGATTACTTGGGCACTATGCGAATTGGTTATTCTGCGCCTAACTCATTTAGATGTCTGCGGATACAACACGATATTCTGTATAATCGCTGCAACATGTCGCAGCAACTAAACGCCCATATTCCATACATAAAATCTTTTCTTCAAAAGTAACAAACATACAACGGTCAAATCATAAGATTGGAAAAAATAACTAATATTTTGAATTATCATCGATATCGATGGACATCACTAGAGCATCGACAAAAATATCGACTATTACTACATCCCTAGTGCTTGTGTACGTACTTGTGTAGGTTTGAGCACTTTGAACCTCCCTTACCTCGACCCTGCCCCCGCATCGTGCTATAGGGACAATTGCAGCTCAGAGCGATTTATACCTACAAAAAACTTGACGAGACAACGTTTCGTATTACGCTGTTTTCTTCTTCAAAAACTATTTCAATCAAGTATTTTTTTAAGTCAAAATTTAAAAAAAAATATGTGTTCATGATTCTGTCATTTTATATTTTGTTAGATATTATTTAGTCTCTTCTGGTAGGTCTCTAAAGACGTCGGTAATAATGGTGATTTTTTTGTGATTTTGAAGGGTCATATTTTTCCTGCTAATTAATTTATCAAGAAAAAGAAAAGACAGGGTAGTCGAAACAGCAAAATTTAATTTTATGACAAAAAATTGAAGCCCTATAAGTATTTTCAAGGAAGAAAACAGCGTAATACATTAATATGGAAAATAACAGACCAACCAGGCTCTGAGAAAATCAGCTACTCAATACAAAAAATATTTTTCATAAATAATGGCAAAACCGCCTTCCATCGTGTACAAAATTCGAATATTTCGCTCGAATTGTTTACATTACACAAAAAAATACATACACAAAAACATAGAACCTCCTCCTTTTTGGAAGTCGGTTAAAAAGGTGGGTACCTACTCTCGACATGTAGCTACTTATGCCTATAAAAAAACTCTCCCTTAATCTTAGTATCTATTTCTGTATTTATTTCTATGGCGGTAAGGTTCAAAATAGGGCTTCCACTTCATACTCTTCTACTTGAAGCATATTATTACGAGTATATTGAACATTAAACCACTGATATAATTAATCTACTCATTATTTCGTTGGATATTCCATTATATACAACGTATAGCTTTTTGACCGACTTCCGAAAAGGAGGTTCCATGTTCGTCGAAATCGGCTAAGCCATTTTTGAAAAATCAACAATAATTAACGTGATATGAAGGTTAAATCCGTCCCGTCGTGGCACAGAATAGGTTTAAGTTAGTCAGTTTTTTGTCAAAGCTAATAGTTTCCTCAAAATAACTATCTAAAGATGAAAAAGATGCAATGTATGGCGTACATGGGCGTATATGAGGGGGGGTCCGAGGGGTCCGGAAATTAATGGAACTAATATTTACAGACAAGGCACGACTGCGGTGTCGGATCTGCGGGACTTTTTCAGTGAGTTATATTCTAATAAGATTCTAATCAGTTCGCTGAGGACGGAACTTAGGTGCTTACTCCCTCACACCTGTCAAAATTAGTGCAGCAACTAAAGTTATGTAAGGGAGGCATAAACATACTTCATATTATGTACGTACATATAATAAGTACGTTTCTACTTTAATTTTCTTTTAAAAACCTCACAGCTCTTTTTTGGATAGTCGGATAAAAATTTTGGGGTCCAGGTTAAAGAATTGACCTTCCGAGATTTTGTCATTATTTCTCCCGATTATTTTTTTATCTCCATACAAACCTACAATCAGTTTTTTCCTACCTCTTACAACTATCTAAATGAGTGAGTAATAAAATGTATAACATCTATTCCTGTATTTATTTCTATGACGGTAAGGTTCAAAATAGCGCTTGAAATATCAACCATAATTTACGTATACCTATATTTATGTCTATATAGTGATCCGTCTTGTCGAAGGCACAGAATAGGTTTAAGTTACTACTAAAGCGCGTCGCGTATTTTTTATTGGGTTGTATTTTTAATATTGCCATATCTTTTAAACTACGCGTTGGATTGATTTGTTGTGAAAAACAATTTTGTTCTCCTTGAAATGACAAAGCTAACAAAAGGATTCAATTGGATAAGTATTAATACTGTGTTTGTCAAAACAGTTTTGAAAATTACCTACAATTTCGCGTTCACTTTAAAGTGACCAAAGTTGATATACTGCAAAAACCTGAAGAGATAGATATATATTGTCGCGAACTATTATGTAGACCTAATAAAGCCCGTTATTTTTGAAGTACATCATTTTCATGTAGGACTTACTATGTAGTCAGCGCACGCGCTTAAAAAGTCTCAAAATTTCATTTTTTGCCGACTTTTTTTACAATTTTCAATATTTTACGCTGTAAACGTAACATAACTGAAATAAAATAAAACTAATGTGTTTGAGTGGTAAAGTACAATTCTAATGATGAAAGAATTTTCGAAATCGTTCCAGTAAATTGTCATATATCTTGGTTCAAACATTTCATTTCTAAATTAAAAGTCTAATTTGTATGGCGGCCATGTTTTTTTGTATGGGAGCCAAGGTTTTTTTTAATCTTTTCTAAAAGGACCAAGATAGTACTCAATGTGGTGTGAAGAAAGTACATCTCTAAACCCCACCGTTTTCGAGATCCGCCGGGGGTCCAATGCCAGGAGTTGACCTTTGGAAGTTCACCACTTTTTTCTCAAACCATTATTCCATCTATATACAAATCTGCATTTAGTTTTATGTCATTGCTAATAGTTTCCTCAAAACAACTATCTAAAGATGAAAAAGATGCAATGTATGGCGGCCATCTTTAAAAAAAAAGATATCGAAAAACTAATTTCAGATTCGTAATTGGCAACCCCGAAAACCCCCGGATGCAAAATTTCAAGTCGCTGAAAATCAAATTTCAAACAACTTCGATTCCGATGATTTCTCATGAAAAATTGAAGTTACAAGTTATTGAAGAAATGAAATGAAACCACCAACTATTTAAAAAAAATTGGTTGCCTGTAAAGTCGGTATACGGGCGAAAGTTTTACGTGACAACGACTTTATGTCTGTCTCTCTCGCTCTTAGGCGGGCTAACCATGCCCGAGTGGAAGGGACGCGTGCCTCTCGCTCGCTCTCATTGTGAGCGCATAACGTGAGCGGAGCGTAACGCAGTTTCTTGAAGTGTCACCCGGCAAACCAATTTATAAGACGTTGTCACGTCAAAAAAATATCGATCCTACAAAAAGTTGATGAGAATCAAAGTTGTAGAAAATCTAATTTCGAACAACTTTTGGTCCCATAACTTCTGCTGTAAAATTGAAATAACAAAAGTTATTGAAGAAATGAAATGGTATCACCAACTATTTAAAAAAAACATCGATCCTACAAAAAGTTGATGGGAATCAAAGTTGTAGAAAATCTAATTTCAAACAACTTTTGTTCCCATAACTTCTGCTGTAAAATTGAAATAACACAAGTTATTGAAGATATGAAATGGTACCACAAACTATTTAAAAAAAATATCGATCCTACAAAAAGTTGACGGGAATTAAAGTTGTAGAAAATCTAATTTCAAACATCTTTTGTTCTCATAACTTCTGCTGTAAAATTTAAATAACACAAGTTATTGAAGAAATGAAATGGTACCATCAACTATTTAAAAAAAATATCGATCCTACAAAAAGTTGATGGGAATCAAAGTTGTAGAAAATCTAATTTCAAACAACTTTTGTTCCCATGACTTCTGCTGTAAAATTGAAATAACACAAGTTATTGAAGAAATGAAATGGTACCTATCCATCTATCTCATTCACGCATCACACTATTTCTCTCTTTCACTCTTACATGTCATTACGTACATCCGGCACTGTTTCACAATTCGTTCATGCTTATCGTGCGTTCCAACATTCATGCTAAAGTCATTCTCCACAGACCTATTCATTCTCGCTGATTATTATAAACGGTGGGGATTCCCCACAAGCATAGACGTTGTTGCCAGTCGCTACAAAATATCATTCAAAGAAAAAGAATTTCCCGTCCTCGCCACAAAGTAAGTAATGAAAAATTCCGTGCTCCTTTTAATTGGTACGAATTTGTAGTTGCGATAAAAATATATTAAAAAATTGCTATAAATATAAAATATTTGCGACAAATGGTTCAAATATTTACTAAATATTTTTATTGTTTATTGTTAAACATTACCGCCCCCCTAAAAATTGAAAATCTATAGAAGAGGCCCATGTCCAGCAGTGGATGTTCTATTGCTGATAAAATGATGACGATATTTTGTATTCGTTTTTATTTTAGATTTCATGTGTTGATCTTAGTTGATTTACGATTTTCGTTTGTTTGTAAAGTTCTCTAACGGAGACCACGCACCAGCACGCGCAGCGTAGGACATTCACCGACTTATGAATCTAAGCCGTTTCCGACCGGGCCTATTGAAATTCCCTCGGGGAGGCCCATGTCCAGCAGTGGACGTCTTACCGCAGATAATAATGATGATGATGATATTTTTTCACAACTTCCTCAATGTGGGTAATTGGGTTTAAAATTATAAGGCTTAGCTAATAGCATAATAATTGCAGTAAATGTTAACTAATTAATTTCAAAACCAAGATGGCCGCCACAGAATAGTAAATTACATGATGTTTTTTCATATCTCCCTCAATATGGGATCAAAAGAAAGAGCTTGAGTGGTAGAATAAGATCGACTATGACAAATTCCAAGTCAAGTCAAGGTCGATCTTGGTATCAAGGTCAGTCAAGCTGGATGCTTAGTCAAGATAAATCATGGTCGATGATTTTGGAGTCAAGGTCGATGATCCCGGAGTCAAGGTCGATGATCCCGGAGTCAAGGTCGATGGTCTCAGAGTCAAGGTCGATGATCTCGGAGTGAAGGTCGATGATCTCGGAGTGAAGGTCGATGATCTCGGAGTCAAAGTCGATGGTCTCGGAGTCAAGGTCGATGACTTTGGTGTCAAGGTCGATGACCTTAGTGCCAAGGTTAGTCAGTCAGTCGAATTAGAGAACTCTGGGTGCGCGCAGAGGTTTTCCAATTCATATATTTCTACATCCCAGATTGCTCCAGATCGCACCTTTGGTATCCTCTGACCCAAGGGCACTGATGCAATTCTATTCTCGAGTTGAGAAGTAGTTCTGTCATTTGCAGTGCAGAGTTACATGCAGTACAATATTTGCGAGTATGAACCAAATCGGTCGAGATTATAGGCTTATGAAGTTTTAAGTGAAAAAAATGTGCCGCACAGTCTACTGTTTGGAGAACTACTAGTTTTAGATTTTATATTGTGTTGATCTTAGTTAATTTATCATTCTCGTTTGTTCATGCTAACATTCCATTGTCTTACACCTAAGGGTTTTTAGCGCTAAGTCCTCCTTTAGTACAAATGGTGTGCAATAAAATGGTAAATAAATAAACAAATGTTGTTGGCAACACTGGACTCTGCGCGACAGGGAAGCCCAAGTGTAGCCACCCAAGCGAATATTGTCGCGACAAGCCGAAGCTTCCGGCGAAGCTTCGCGTTGGCGCGAAGTACCCGGCCACATTATCGTCCGCAGACGAAGATTCGCCGTAGGCGATAATGTGGCCACGCCATAAGAGAACAAGTTCCCACAGCTGATTGAATATACGCGGAAAAATATAGGGTGACTTGTACTGTAAGATCTTTTTCTACTAAGATAGTTTTTGTTTTTCTACCAAACGGTGTTCGGCTTTTGACGTCACTACCACCCGCCGAAATTGAAAGCTCACTAAATATGCCTATTATTGATTTCAACGACTTAGTAAGAATTTTGCAAGATGATAAACATAAGCAATAAAAATAGAATAAAATATCATCGGTAAAGTTTTTACACCATAGGTATTACATATTTATAAAAGACATAAAGATAGATTTATAAAGTTGACAAAGTCAGCATTACATAGTCGTCTTACACACGTTTAAAATGAATTCAAAATTGACTTAGAGGCCGATTCATACTTTTTGGCGTCTGTAAACACGAGGCGAGTGGTTACACTGCAGCAATGATTATATTCATCAAATAATTATGTTAGTGGCGCAATATAAGGGATGAGCATGGGTTGTACCTAACTTCACAGCCGCCTAGAAGTTTGATTTGGCTTATACATAGTGTAATAACTGTAACATCCAATACACTGTTTAAATTCAAAAGAACAGGCAGGGACATGATTTTTCAACCTCGCACGGCTTGGTCGTATACGGAACTTGTATGGAGCACTCGCAAATTCCATAGACAATAATTATAGAGTGTTTCAGTCAAAGTACCGATTACGTTCCAAGGCGTTCGAAGTTAAAAATTGGGCACCAAGGGTGCGTTTTTAGAAATTTGAATGCCCTAGGGACGTATTGATACGTTTGATACTTAGTGATAGTTAAAACCATAAACAAACTTAGTAATAGAAAAACCATTCGCCATACATATTTGTTTTGAGATTTTTCTTAATCATTTTTTTAACGTTCCATTTCACGTTTTTTTTTCTCGAAAATTTAAAATTATTTGTTTCACACAAAAATTTAGATAAACTGAAAAGGGGTATCCCCATTTGCAGCTTATCGTTTTTTTTAAAATTGCCATGTCCAGTACTATTTTTTTTTTTGTGAAATGAATAATTTTAAATTAATTTCGAAAAAAAAAGTCATCCGTAAAGATAAGTATACGTCCGAGGCGTTAGAAGTTCAAAACACGATCCCCAAAGGAGCGTTTTGTGAACTTCGCACGGTTTGGTCGAATACGGAACTTATATGGAGTACTCGTAACTTCTATAGACAACAGTCATAGAATAGATATTCTCCATACAATCAGTTGAAGTTCCTAGGCGTTCGAAATTCAAATAACTATCCCCAGTGTGTAAAAATTTCTACCCCTTTGGTAAGTTTTGTTTAAAATAGTAGCACACGGTAACTTTTTAGATAAACATAACAAAATATGTCGCTAGACGTGAGTTCATTGACCTTAGTATAAAAACCGTCGAATTGTTTAAAAAAAGTTTAGAGAATAGAGACTAAATCGAATTTAACTTACCTTGTTCGATCAAAACTAGAAACACAAGCCGAAACGAAAGTTAACTCACTGCGATTTTATGTGTTCTACTAGTTACGACCTACTGGTAGTACGTATACATATATATTGATGCTGGTAAGGTAAAATAAGGTAAAATTTACTTGATTAATGATTTTGATACCTACTAGTAGAGTAGGTATATGTATTAAGGGGAATACAAACTCAGGTAGAGAAAATGAAAATAAAAATATTTTTATTTGACAACTTAGATTCCCGCTAAGCAAGCAAAAGTTGCAATAACATTACTGAAAGTAACATCAACAAGCTTGTAACTTACAAATATAAGGTTGCAACGTTCATGCAAGCTTACAGCGAGCTTGAAACGAAGCCCTAACGGCCGCGCTGTAGATAAACCCTGTAACTTGCCCAGAGCTGATCATCAAAACTTTTTACAACTTTAAAATGTGAAGTTGCAGTAACATTACACAAGAAACATGTCTGAAAGTTGTAAAATCAGCTTTCCGCAAGTATAACGTGTAACATTTCCACAACTTTGAATTTGAAAGGTAATAGTAACTTGTCTGAATGATCTTGCTTTAAGGTTACAAATGAAACTTGCACGTGCATTGCATTTATTTAGTTGTTGTTAGTTGTTTTCAGTGCCAGGTTCTAAAAAAAAACATTTTTTATTTAATTTTTTTGAGTTCTAAGTACAAGTCCGTGGGACGCGTTTGTGTGAGGAAGAATGAGAGACTTTATTTCTCTATTTGCAATAAGGAACGTTTTAATCAAATTTACAAATGGGGATACTAAATAGATAACCGACATGCATTTTGCTATACGAGTAGTAACCTATGAATATACCTACCCAGGTTGTTATAATACCTACTTGACATAAAGATCTTATAGGTAGGTAGCTATACTTAGACCGAATTAACTTTAGGTATGTCCTAGCTAGGAGAGTTCTCGTCATTCAGCTGCAGAAAAGTCCCGGTAGCGTCATTCGTGTTGGTGGTATGGACGTCTATTCGTTTTTATCTGCCTACTAACAACATCTTATGGATAGTCCATTTATGGCGCCGTAAAAAAATCTCACGTAATTAACGGGCGATACCACAGGTGCCCCAGGCAACTCAAACTCACCATAAGGATTCTTAGCGACGATGAACCCGTCGGTCTCGAGGGGTTCAGACTCGCCCTCCTTGTTGACGGCGCGTACCCTGAACTTGTACTTGTGGTTCGGAGTCAGGCCCTTGACCGTGAACTCCGTGGGCTCAGGCCCGGTCTCTCCACATGGCACCCAGTTTCCGGTATCCTGGGAATAAGAAGTGAGAGTTAGGAAGACGATAGGTGGAGAAAGAAAATATAAGGGCAGATACTATATGGGAAGATGATGAGTAACTTATGTGGGCTTACGATTTGGGAAGACGATGAGTATCCTAAGTGGGCTTACGATTTATCTGAATATCAGCATGCGAACGGACATGGTCGCTTTTAGAAAGAAAGAAAAGATAAAGAAAGAAGAGAACTTTTATTTCGTAACATATAGGTACATGAACACTTACGTACAACTAATAGGTACCTAGATAACAAGAAAAAAAAAACGATCAAACTACCTACAAACATGAGAAACAGGAGTTTTATGGTGCGCGTTCCCCGGATCTTTTCAACGTTTCAAGACATGTTTTTGTCATAGAGTAGGTTTTGTACGTAATATTTGGATGATTAAGTAGGTACCTAGGTAGGTACTCTGTGTGTTAGGGGGCGTCCATAAATTACGTGAGGTGTTTTTTTTAATTTTCTGCCCCTCCCTCCCCCCCTGGTGATATGTCGTGAGATTTTATTCAACCCCCTCCCCCATCCCCCAATCTCACGTGAGATTTTTCAAAATGTGAGTTTCTTACGTAAACGCGTTGTATTGTTATTGTAAAAAGAAAAAAAAACAAATTTTCTTCGTGCTTTTATTTACGACTAGTTAAGACTAGTAATCGAAATTGCTGAGAGTTTAATTATAAGTGTAATAAAAATTTAACAATAGAATACTTAAATCGTAACTACTGTGATTAAAAAAAGAATATCTACTCTAATTCAGTCCATGGAGAATCATGCACGGTCTCAAGAGAGATTATTGGAACCAACATGTCCATATGATTTTCAGTAAAATCATCTGCTCCTTCAACTTCGTTCTGATCTAGCCACTCTAAGCCATTGGCACTTGCACAAAGTAACTCATTAGCTCGTCTTGTGACAATCCGTGAGGGTCGCACTTTGCGGAACATACGCGCTTGCTTAGCTGGTGCAATGTGGGCTGATCGCCTGTGCTCTGCAGCTCTTGTGCTAGATGCAAAGTAAATACCGCATGTACTGCAGCATCTTTTCTCTAAATCATCACGTACACTTGGGCAATAGAGATCATAAGGCGTGCTGATGAAACCATTCAGCGGTTGAATCGGTAGGCAGTGGCGTATTAGAAATGGAGCAAATGACTTTCCGTCATGCTCTTTAAAGTCGTGGCGCGAAAACAAAGGACGGGTTACACTGTACCGTAAATTCAGATTAAATTGAGCTATTTGGTATAAAACAAATATGGTGGTTTGACAGTCAGTAAATGTATAACGTCGAAGTATGAATGAAATTATTTTCTTTTGAACGAATTAGTAAATGATCTTAATCGTATTACGATTACGCTTAAGATTAAATCTTAAGCATGTACAATCTGGATTAAATGGACCAAAATAGTATAATTTTTTTTGTTTCAATCAGAAAAAAAAATTGCGTGATATTTGCCGAGACCCCCCCTCTCTCCAACGTAAGATTAGATGAGATTTGACTCGACCCCCTCCCCCCCTTAAATACCTCACGTAATTTATGGACGCCCCCTTATTGGATAGCTTAGATAAGAGGAAGGTGTCGTAAATTGGAATTGCGTGTTCAACGTGTTTAATGATTCTGATTGATATACGGGTTGTTCTGGCCACTTACCATATCCATCTTCTCGAGAGTGTATCCGGTGATATCGGAGCCCTTCCAGTCGTCGGGCTTCTGCCATTTGACGGTAGCCTTCTCGGCGCGGATGTCCACGACTTCGATGGGTCCATTCGGCCTGTTCGGTTTGTCTGAGGAGTTACAACATTATCAATGACTACTTCAAATAAGCCGTGGTGATCTAGAGGTAGTGACAACCGCCTTACAATCGTAAGGTCGTGGGTTCAAATCCCGGTCCTGTACCAATGAGTACTTTAGAATTTATGAACGGAATTTCACACCACTGGCTTTTCGGTGAAGGAAAACATCGTGAGGCAACCTGCATAGAAGAAATTCGATGGCGTATATGGATCCACCAACCCGCACTGGACCAGCGTGGTGGAAATGGCCCAACCACCCTTCGTGGGTAGTCCTACGTTCTGCAGTGGACTATTAAAAAGGCTCACACAGTACAGTACTTCAAATGAAAACGAGGCGATCGTAATGGTGGCCGTAGGTACTACAGCCTTCTTTTTCTCGAGAATTTTATTTTGGTCTTTTCAAGGTCAGAGTGAAGTATATTTGCTTCGTGTTAGACTACACTGTCGCTTACCATCTTTGCAATGTCCCATTGACTAAATTATACAATATTGGTTCTAAACCACCACAACGCGTAAGAAAAAGCAGTCGTTTAGATTGTTAAAAAGATCGAAGCAACTATCAGTCATTATTGACAGATTTAGTTCAGCCCATTACAGAGCCTATACCTCCTCGTTCTGGGTCGACTGCCTCGGTGGCTCAGTGGTTAGTGACCCTAGCTTCTGGATCATAGAGGCGTGGGTTCGATCCCCACCCAGGGTAAATATTTATGTGATGAACATAAGTGTTTGCTCTGTGTTTGGGTGTTATTTAGTTACTATCTATATAAGTATGTATTTAAAAATAAGTATATGTAATATATCAGTCTCTGGCAGCCATATCACAAGCTTTGCTTAGTTTGGGGTCAGAGACCGTGTGTAAGATGTCCCCTAATATTTATTTATTTATTTAATCTTCCTTGTCTTGCAACAGTCCCTTATGATTCTTGAATATCAGCCCGATATGGCAGTGCCGGTCTTCTACGTTTACGTTTAATGAAACAAGTCCTAACTTATGACATCATATTGATGTAATAGTTGACGTGTACCGAATATTTTTTTAATCACAAAATATTTCGAAAACTTACCTAGCACAACAACATCGGCGATGCCCTCGCAAGTGCCAGACGAGTTGGTCAGCACCAGCTTGTACTTTCCACTGTCGGGTCTGGTGGTCTTCCTCACTGTGAGGACGGTGTTCCTCTCGTATTTGTCGATGGTGATGCGGTCACCATCGTCCTTGATCTCCTGTAGGGCAAGGAGTGTGAGACACGGGAAGGGGGAGCTGTATCTGCTTCTTTAAGGATCATCAGCACTTTGAATTAGACTCAATCAAAGAAAGATCAATTCAGATTTCACTACAATCTAAAATTAACAGCTTCCGAAGTTTTATGTCTATATTTGATGGCTGCTATTTGTCCAATATTTCATTCCAAGACAAAGTATGACATTTAAGTTTAGTCGTGTCTATTTATAGCCAGTAGCTCTGAAAGCTACATTAGCTATTAAACTTGATCTATTCTTGAAGCTGATCAGTAAAGTTATCGTAAATATAGTGTTGATAATCCCAAAGTCTACTCTGCAGACACAACTCCAAAAATCGAGCGCCATTGAGTGTTAGAATGCTATGTAATTGGCAACTTGACATGTTGTCATTCTGCCCGTGTTATCACAAGTGAAATTTTTCCAAGAACCAGTGTAGATAGATCGCGAAGCTAGATGGTGCATCTCTATTCTTCTACATTTCTAAATGTGGTAGAGTGCACCTACTGAATTCCGTGACAATTTGCTACGGTTGTGAAGAAAGAAAAATAAAATTGTAGAGTCAATAAAGTATAAGAAATGAATCAAGGTAATATGAACTAAACAGTTATTGATACAAAAACATTGTCTATTTTTCAAACAAATTTTAAGCGCAAAGACACTCTCAATTCGTTTAGTTTTGTTAGTCGATCTTTGTAGAGGTAGGTTGTATATATTTATTCGTACCTTGATTAATTTCTTTGAAATTATGCCAATTAATTTTCTGGTTGTTACAACATAGAAAGCTTTAAAACCGTGATTTAACGCTGTTATCCAGAGAACATTTGATCCAGAAAATGTCCATTGAATGACTGCGTTACTTGCAGATCAGGTTTTCAGATTTTTTTAGGTCGCGTCCAAAGCGAAATTTTTCGAATACTTTCTTTTCAAATTGAACCATTGTGCTAAAACAAGACAGTAGGTAGTACCAGTTATAGAACATTAAAATCGAAGTTTGGAAACTGAAAAATAAGCAATATTTTTCAGTTTCCAAAACCAATCGTAAGAGAATAATGATTCATTTTGAAAAAGAAGTGAAAAATCTGTAAAGTGTAAATTGTTGTTAGCACATTGTTGTGAATGTAGAACTTATCGAAGAATGTATAGTAATAAATTAAATGTTTTAGAACATAAAGTGTGAGACAACATTTAGATTTAACCCTCTGACCTTCTCCGTATACGGCTTTCCACGTTTCTTTTTTGGAAAAAAAAAAAACAATTTGGTTAGAAAATATCTTAATCAAAACGTAAGAAATGTTTTTTTTTTAAATTGCCAATGACATGATCACAAAACTTCTTCCCACAGTGTTTAACTGTCTTAATGTAGCAGGATAGTGTAATGTAGTTTTCTCAAAAATATAAATTGGTTATATTTAAAACCAATTCCATGTGTTGTGGCTTTTACATTTCATTATACATTTACGAGTAATGCTAAGGAGGAACTTACATTTCCACCGGAGCTGCAAAAATGTCATCAATTTCAAATAAAAAGATTGTTGTGCAACATACCTCTTCTCCATGCATCCATTTGACTTCGGGTTCGGGTTCACCTCCGTATTTGATGTCGAAGGTGATGACCTGTCCCTTCTTGATAATCATGTTCTGAGGACCATCTCCAATAATGTATGGCTTGACTGAAGGACAAGGAATACCGTGGTCAATATCTTAAACATAAACGTAGAGAGAAAATCTAACCAACCAAATAAAAAAATCTTACCAAATCTGCACTTAGCGACAATAGGCTTAGTGCTGTCACTAGGTTCACCAGGTCCAGCTTTGTTGATAGCTCGAACCCTGAACTCATATGTGCATCCTTCTTTCAATCCATCTTGAGTTGCCTTCAGGCAGTCCCCAGGAACTTCTTTGCCAGTGACCCAGTCTTTTCCAAACTTCTCCTTGTATTCAATGACGTAACCAGTAATTTCTGCACCGCCATCGCTGTCTGGCTTCTCCCATTTGAGATCTGCGTGATCCTTGTCCCAATCGACAAGCTCCAATTTCTTGGGCTTCGATGGTTCATCTAGAAGAAAAAGATGGTTATATTATTAAGAAACAAACACTAGTTAGGTATTGGACCTACATGATTTTATTTTATCATTGCTTCCACGGAAAAATGTTTTCACCGTACTCACCCCAAGGATCCTTAGCCAGTACAGGTTTGGCGAAGAGTCCAGGCTCGCTAGAACCAATCTTGTTCACAGCACGTATTCTGAACTTGTACGTCTTCTTGGGAATAAGGTCATCGACCTTATATTTCAGTGGCTGACCTTGTGGTACTTCAGCCACGTTGTCCCAGCCAGCCTTGAGAGATAAGTCCTAAAAAACAATAAATACACATTATACACCACAGTTCCATTACTATGACAATAATATTTTGAACGTAGACTCAAAAATAAGTACCTGTCTTTCAATGACATATTTGATGAGTGGCGAACCACCTTCATCTTGTGGCGCCTTCCATGTGACAACGCAAGATGTCTGGAATACTTCGGTAACCTCAACATTTTGAGGAGCCGAAGGTACACTCTGCATGGTGATGTTGACATCCTTGCTGTCTTCACCCTGGGCGTTCGACAGTTTGATCTGGTATTTGCCTGATCCTTCTCGGCTAGGCTTCTTCATCTTGAAGAGAATCTTTTCTTGTTCAACGATGACCTCGACCTCTTTGGCGGGTAGTACTTTTCCATCCTTCCATAACTTTGCCTCTATCGGCGTCTGTCGGGTGCCGGAAACTGTAAACAATAAGTCATCCAATTACTTGATTGAGGTAGCCCATATTTTTACACTTATCTAAAAAGTGTATTAGGAAAAATTGACACAAAATAACATTATTTTTAAGTAGTGAACGATCTTATGGAATACTTACTTTTGTAAGGCACCTCAATAACGAAGGGTCTATCAGCTGGGCCATGGAACTCGTCAGGGCAGTCGATGGTGGGCTTCGACTCTCCCTTCTTGACCGTGAGCTTGCAAGAAGAGCTGAGCTTTCCACTCTCGCAGAGGATCTCGCCATCATCTTCCATTTCCAGTTTATTGAAGATCAACTGGTGTTTGCCGCCACCCAGGTTCTTTATTTCAATTCTAGCAAGAAACATGAAGAAATGTAATAGTTGTGTTTCAGTGTAAAATCTCTTTAATGCAGTTACAGGATGTGATAGATAGGTCACACAATCTGGTAATCCTCACCTGTCATTAGGCACAATGGGCTGTCCATTGAACGACCACACCGCCTCTGCGGTCTGGTCTTGCAGTTCCACCTCCAGAATAACCTTGTCCCTCTCAATTGCTTCAGTATCCTTCAACTTCTTGTTGAAGCGATTGCAGTCTGGAAAAGCAGAGGAGTCACTGAAGATGTTTCCAGAAAGACAAAAAATGGAAGACAAACAGTTTGGGGCACAAGTTTCGTTTAAAGATACGACGTTTCTATGGAAATTCATCACTTAAAGTAATGGTATTTTTTTTTTTTTGTAAAAATATGTTTATTCACTTTATTTCCGAAATTGCGCGGTACATTATCAGACGGCAAAACAATGACTAGGCAAAGAAACACAGCAAATGCATCAATGCAAATCCCGTCTAGGTCTGATGGTCTCAAACAAAAGGATGTTATCCAAATTTATTGAGGCCTATCCTAATATAACTCATATCCCAGTGATATAGTAATCTGAGGATAAATGCCTTCATTCATGTTCAAACATTCTTCATGATCTCATTAACAGCGACACTGAAGTATGGAGTCGTCTTTAAAATTTATTTCAAGCATTATTGCCGAATTCTTTGGTTTGAAAAATAAATGATTTATTTATATAGACACACAATATATCGTACTGTATCGATGCATGCAGGATAGTAAAAGTGGACTTAAGAGCCGGTGAAAGCTCATCTACCTACTCGTAAATCTAATTTTATATTCTAAACAAATTTATTTTTTTTAAATTTCCCCAAATTAGAATTAGTTTTATAACTTCGATTTTATTGTTACCCAATGATAATTCATTCATTTTCACTACTTTTTTATTAAAAACTAATTCATTTATTACTTAACTATTTCATTGATTGTAAGATCAATGAAACAACACTGACAAGAAAGATTTTTTTTTCTCGAATTCCGAATTGGCCCAATAGTAAAAATTAATCATAATGATAATGGTCTAATTCTCCTTCTTTCGGCTTAGTACACCAGTTCTGGATAACCATGTATAGGGAGTCTTACTACTCGTATTGTAGGAAATATACTTACAATTGACAATCAATTCGCAAGCAGTCTCGTCGGCGTTGCTGACGCACTTGAACATGCCAGCGTCGGTGACCTTCGCGTCCTTGATGGTGACCTTGCGCTTGCGTCCTTCCTTCGATATCACGATACGTTTGTCGGTTTTCAATGGCTGGTCATTCTTGAACCTGGGTAAAAGAGCAAATCAAGATATATTCTTAGAAAACTTCAAAATCCTCACTAGAATTATAAATCCGAAAGTATGTTTGTTGGTCTGTTTGTTACTATTTCACGCAACAACGGAGAAACGAATAGACTTGATTTTTCGAATGAGTACGAGTATACTTTAAAGATTTGCGATTGTCATGGGCTACTTTTTATCCCAAATAATAAAATGTTTCTATGGAGGAATGCTACGAGTACAAACACCAAAAAACGATGGAGCTATTTCTTTGAAATCATCATCATTAGCAGTTTAGTTCGGCCCATGCACTGCGCATTTCAGGGCACACCTGCCCCTTATTTTGCCAAAATTCCGTTCTGTTATTTTAAATGGCTCAAAAAATTATACAGTGTTAATAAGTGACTAAAATATATTTTTGGGTTGATACATTTTACATTTTCATATTCCGAAAAAAATCAATTCTGATGATGTTTAGCATCCCCGTAAGATTGCTAAGGTCACATGTTGCATATTTAGAAGCTCTTGTATTCTGGTCTTGACGTTGCAATAAAAGACGATAAAGATGGAACCTTACCATTTCACGTCACCGCCAGCGTCATCAAGCTCGCAAAGCAACACGATGGTATCCTTCTCAATCGCCTGCTGCGATTTGAGCACCTTCGTGAACTTGTAGGGATATTCTAAAAGAAAAATAATATTATTTTTAACTTTCAATTAGTATCTCATTACAAGGTTTGTAAGCTGTATGGCTAAAAGCGTGAGGCGTGAGTCCCGTACCAAAGAGTTGTTTGGAATTTATGTACGGATTAACACACCAATAACTTTTAGGTTAAGAAAAACATCATGAAGCAACCAGCAGTTAGCAACCAATATAATTATATACTCCACTCGTTCTACGTGTGTAGGTCTGTTCAACAAAAGAACAAAAAGGCCAGTACTTACCGACAATTTTAACGACAGTGTCAGTCTTGTCAGGCTGCTTCTCGATCTTACAAGCATAGTTGCCAGCATCTTCGAAAGTGGCACTCTTGATGACCAGTCTGCAAACGCCGGACAAGTCTTTGGAGATGGAGAATACATCGCCATCCTCCAACTTCATGTCTCCCTTCCACCACGAAACAATAGCGAGGCTGTTGGACACAACACATTCTAGAACGACCTCGTGCTTAGTATAACCACTGGTGTTCTTCTTTAATGGCTTGGTGAAGGTGTATGTCGGGTCAGGCTCATCTACTTGCAAGAAAGCAGTGCAAGTGGTGCCACCGATCTCAATGGTAATCTTGCCGGTATCTTCTACTTTAGGGTTGAAGATAATCAGCTTGTATGAGTCTTGCTCGTTAACCATCTTATATTTGCTTCCTGGGAATAGTTCCTGAAAGTAAAACATAAATTGTTCATGCTCATCTTAAATTATGACATTAGCAATTCTTCAAATGTAATTAATACGTACATCTTTGCGGAAGTACCATTTCGGCTTGGAATTAGGCTTAGTGAAGATGGCTTCGAACGTGACCTTCTTATCCTTGCCTTCCTTTGCGAATTGATCTACGAGGGGCTTCAAGAACGACTCTTGTTTCTGAAATCGTTGGCCAGTGACAATTAAAATACCTGTTCATAAAATCAACGATCGGGTGCATACAAAAACAAGTGCTCTCCATACAAAAAGCTGAAAGTGCTGACCGTAAAGGACTCCCTCTCTTATCTACTTGAATTCAACGGTCGCGAAGTGCAAATCAACACGATCAATATTTATGAAATGAACCGAGGCGTTAGGGTCATCAGCCATTTTCTCATCGTCAAGGTGAAATCCATGCTTATTGTACAGAAATTGGAATTTCTTTAAATTTTGAAGAACAGAATGTGCGACAGTAACTAGTAACAAAGAAGATAATAAAATAATCAAGTGTAATATACAATATACCGTACAAAAATGATGAATTGGATTCAATTGAATAACTTGCATTCAAATATCTAATTTTATAAGAATTTTTGTAAGTATAAGTATATTCATCATTTTTGGTCCGGTTTGACACCAATAACATCCTAAACATCGATTTGTGCCTGTGCTTTGTGCTGCTAATACCGACGAAGTAGTGCACAGAAATATTGCTGTAGAAGAGAACAGAAGAATAAACAGTAGGTCTAAAGTTGTGCGAACTATAGATTTTCCAGTGGTGTCCTCATTGCTGAAATTCAAAAAGTTCAATTCATTGAAACTATTGCTCTAATGCCTGTCGACAAGGACTTCAACTACAAGAAAGTGGAAAGTAAAAGATGGCTAAGTACTTAATTTTATCATAAGTATAAAAATTTAAGTTGAAGAAAATTTGAAAGATTCTGAAAATAATATATGTACTTCCCTCTATATTTACAACTGTTTCATATTTTGTTAAAATGTAAATAACTAGATATCTACAAAACTGTTTACTATTAAGATAGAAGCTACGGATGCCAAAAAAAGAAATCAAAAGAGACACCAGTGCAAGAGCTTCCATATTAATTGAACCGTTTGAAATATCCAGCATACGTGAAACATTTTGTGCGAGTTTTGCTTTTGGTGATACACTTGCAAGATGCACTGTGCCGTCTATTGACATTGTCTTTATTGTCAAACCTCGTCTCTTTTGAACGAGTGAAGGACCGGCCAATCTGGGATCAGTTCCGCTAGTGACGGTCTTCTAATTTGGTTTCTCTACAAAATATCCGTTTATTCTTAGTAGGTACTCTTCGCTTACAGATCGTTAAGACCAAAGCATACACCGCCTGAGCTTTCTAATTTACAGAAGCTTTAAGCTACACCAAATTCCTTATTTATACGTTCTCAATGAATTCAACATAGGAAAGGGGAAACTAGCAATGCAATTGACAAAAATTCCAACATCTGCAAAAACATCGGATGCATCAGCTGAAATTAATGAATTAAATGAGAATAAAAAAAAAAACAACATTTTTATTATAATGACGTGACAGAAGCTCCTCAACCTGTCGTCAAAGATACACCTGCAATTGATAATACTGACAAAAATCCAAAGTAAAAAAGTCACTTAGTCATCAAATTCATTCCACTTACATTCCCTGAAAGTCATGTTCTAGTTAACGAAACGTGAAGTGGTGATACAAAAACCTCTGTGAGTTATTTTTAAAATCAAGTTTAATGCATTATTTATTTATAACGCTCTGAAAATAACGTCTTCACAAAAATGTTTTAATGTTAGCAAATATTACACGTGTAATGTCTACGCATTTTTTGAAGCATAATATTACAAGTATATCTTAATTTGTGTGTGGAATGACGACGGTAATTTCAGAGGTATGTTTTAGTTTATCATTCGTGATTTTAACTCAGTCATTATTTAGAAGAAAATTTCTGTCCTTTCGAAACATTTTAATAAAGTCAAGAGCTTTTTCGAAACTGTTCTGAATATTGAGAGTTTCTTAAGTAGTTTCAAAAGAACAAAAACTCTCTTTTATTTAAGTTTTACTTTTAGCGTCTCCTTTTTATCGAACCTTTATTTTGACAGCCTCCATCAATTTGGGCCAATCGGGTACTATTTCAGGGAGAGACATACGTCTCCTTATTTCGTAAATGCCCTAGAATTTCATAATAAGCTCGTTACTCGCAAAGTAACTTCTTAACAAGCAGTGTTTGAGAAGCAATCAAAGAAAAGCCGAACGTGTGATTTAATGCGTACCGGTAAGTTTGTTTCCAAATAAATGCATTTCAAAAATGAAAATGAATGATTATTTGTACTAACTTGAAACAAAAAATATAGTTGCTTAGAGAACCATCCAGCCATGCTCGTAAACAGAATTATTAAACCAATAATGTAGAAGAAACCACAACTTTTTCAACACATTAATAATTATCATAAATTGAACAATGTTGACATTGTTTTGACAGAAAATATTTTTAATTGATAGCAAAAAAGTCTTTATTATGCTTGTCCTTGGCATATTGAAAGTTCAACAACAACAGAGGACAATCACAGTTTGAAGATAGAGTGGACGTGTAAGATGGAATGAACGATGATACTGTTGAAATATCGATGACCTTAATCCAGTCCCAGTTTGAAGAGTTCCTGCGCTTGTTAGCTGGGAATCTACCCATCTCGACACCCTCGGAGACGACCACAATGTACCCGTCTTCCTCGAAATATCCAGTCTCTAAGCCCTAAGAACCAAATGTCATGATGCATACAAAATTTTGTTTTATAATCTATTAATAAAAGACAATATGGGCACGTAATACAAAGATTTGAGAAGATCGACAATTTTAATAGGAATAAGAGTAATCCTTAGATACTAACCTTTTATATATCATTGACGTATTTTTGCTAAGAACGTGCTACCAGTTACAATACTAGGAATTTAGAACTGTTAAAACAAGGGCTTATTAATGCCGGAAAGCATTACGGTACATGCTAAATAAGGCCTTTAATAATAAATCGCATTAGCATGAAGCTTAAAAATCTCAACGTTTAATTTGAGTAATAATATAGATAGGTATCTATAGCATTAAACGAAATGTTATGTTCCTATGAAATAGTAAATTGCAGCAATATTCTTGAATATATATAATTGCCCGATGGAGCTGTCCGTATAATTATAGTTTTTAATATTTCTTTTAATAGACTGCACTACAATGTAGAAGTTAGTTTATCTATTTTCTGATTCAATGCCAAGTATGTAAAATACAATGCAGTTTTTTTTTGAATAGATAACGTCTACATCGTCTTGCGTCATTATATTTAGATTGTTATCTTTAGATCAGCATTTATATCACCACCTTCTTTCCCTTTATAAATTTTATCGACATTGAATTGAACAATAGAGTTCAAACCTTACCTTTTCGACTTTCTTGAGAGGTGGAATAGGTTTTTCAGTTTCTTTAAGGTTGTATTCTGGATCTTCTTTATTTTCTGCCCATTTGGCGTACTTCCTCTTCTTAAGCATAGCACGGAAGTCCATACCACTCGAGTCTACATAAATGAAGTAATTGAATTAGTTACCTTCTTTCAATCTGTATCATTTTCAAACAATCTATGGAATACTTAATATACTCACCAGATACATAAAGCTGCATCTCGGCTGAGTCTTCTCCATGAATGTTGCTAACAACGATCTTGTATTTTCCTTCATCGTTAGGCTTTACTTTCCTCATACACAGAGTAATAAGTCCAGTTTCGCCATCAGTGATAAACTTGAAGCGACCTCCCTCAATGATTTCACCAACACCCTTGTAGAACTTGAATGTGGGTGCTGGGTTACCTTCCACTTGCACAGTGAGATATCCAGTTTGATCTAGGGAAAAGTTATCATGAAACACATTGTTTGGTTTCGTAACATGGTCAAGATGGTAATGATGCGAAGATGTTGTAAAAGTGATTACCTTCAACAGCGGAGTAGCTCTCCTGTACGTCCACAATAACTGGAGGTCCCTCATTTCCGATTGGTTTCAAAGGCACTGAAGGCTTGTTAATGAGATCTTCTAAGTCTTGAATGGAAGGCCTCCTGGCATCTCCAGATTTTCGTCGCTATATTATCAATAGAGTAAATATGAGTATATTTTTCCAAATAAGTAAAGTAGGTACGGACAGGTTAATCACAAGAAAATTTAGGTACAGTAAAATAGACAAAAAAAGATTATTGACAATTAACCGGAGCATTCTTTACTAGGTATAATAAAAATGTTTGGAATATTTTAAAAACATAAAATGGGATTATTGACAATAACATGAGCAATGACATACTACACGAGCTATATAATTTATTAGCTCGCTATTACAAAAAAAAAACTACAGTATAATATTCGCAAAGTTATTTTCACATTTATTAAAAATAACACTTGTAATAGTTTTGTCAAGGGTCATAAAAATATTTTTTGTAGTCAGGTGAGGAATAGATCAAAGTGCGTGAGCTCGAAGAAAGTAATAAACGAGACAGTAATAAAAGAGGTTAATATGATATCTCTAAAATAAATTGTGTTGAGAGATGGAGCATAGACACTGAGACAGCGCCAGCCACCAATAAAATAATTATAGACCAAGGCATATAAACAGGTAACATTAGAAATGGTAATGACAAATGTAAAGTTACATTACGATCCTAGCCAAATGGCTGACAATGAATCTGGTCTTCCTGATGAATGCTACGCGAGTGTTGACTGTCATAATAATTATTTATGATACCCATTTGGTGGTTAACTGATGAAATCTGCAGGTGCTCAATGGGGCAAATACGATTCAATGAAAATTTTACGAAGAGATTTTTATTACTTGGGTTCGGAACAAACTGCATTTAAGTATCATGAACTTGTTTGTGAATTGAAACATTGATATGTTTGCTTTGTTAACCGACTTCCAAAAAGGAGCAGGTTCTATGTTCGTCTGTGTGTATTTTTTTTGCGTACGTTCATCGATAATTTCGCTAATTATTGTGAACCGAATCGAAAAATTATTTTTAGTTCGAAAATTGGTATACTCCTAAAGCATACTCCTGAGGTGGCCATTTAAATTTTACAGAAATTGGCTCAGCCGTTTTTGAAAAATCAACGATAATGTAAACAATTCGAGCGAAATATTTGAAGTTACACGATGGAAGGCGGTTTTACTATTTTTTGCGAAAAATAATTATTTTGTACTCAGCAGTTGTTCCTACTATTGCGAGTAACTTAATTGTATCTAATAGGAAAGTTTGTGTGCTTATCACAATTAACAAAAAAAAAATCTGAATTGTACATGCTTGCTTTAGCGCGTTATCATAGCATATTATAATCATAAAGGTACATTTAATTATTCAATTTATTTTCAAATTCCGCCATTATATTTTTACGACTATTGACAAAACGTGTAAGATTTTAAAGTCACAAAAATACATAGAATAGGGGAACAAACGTACTTACCGCTGCTGGTGAAAGTTTAGGAATGGACAGCTTTTTAGCCACCGCTGCCATTATTGTTAATCACATTTAACCTCCAAGATGCCACAATACAAACTTCTTTTAAATAATAATAACTAAGCATATAAGTCAATAACTTTAATTTAATAATATCACAGTTTCACTTCCCATCCTAAATCACGTAAGTTTTCGCACGCATTTCACAAAAAAATCGAAATAAGTTTAGTTACATTCATACAGTTTTCAAACTCATCCATAATTATATCAAGAATTTTAAAAGTAAATGCGTTTAAGTTTTATTTAAGTGTTACACCTGTTCCTCTATTTTTTTGTTTTATTTATTGTGTCGATTTGGATTTTCGATTTGGGGCAATTCGTAGTGTCGTTCCATCTAAAAATGGGCGCGAATGTCAAAAGACTGAATCAAGGGGTCGCGAGCGTGGACGCCTCTACGTAGAGGAAGGGTGACGAGAGGGGGGCGCGGGCGTCTATTTGTGCACAGCACAAATCAGCAGACAAATTCAATTAATTATCAGATTAAGGTGAGCCATCCGTGCACCACGTTCTTGGACGTATCTGCCGTCTGTATGGAGTGTCGACACTAATTTCTGCATTAGTGCCGATATTATTGGCTTCAGATCGAGGAAGCTTTACCTATAACTCGTCGATATTATCAATTTCTGACGCTGGACGTGTAACACCCGTTTTGCTGCACATTTTCGTATCTGCATCACCTGATGCATAGATCATCGCCTTGACGATAATAGGAATTGCATCGTGCGCCATTATGTTTGTCGTCATCGAGATCAAGATTTGCATTCAATGATTTGGTGTCCCAAAGACAGAGTAGAGACGCCTGTTTTGAATTCATAAATTATAGAGTTCATCGAGAGTTTGAGCAAGGTGATCGAAAGATTGATTGGCATCTAGTTATTAATGTCTACTGCTCAGTTAATCTTTGGCAAAGGTCTCTACTCTGCAAATATCGACATTGTTAAAGAGTCGTTAAAATTCTGGCCTACTGTGATGACAGTACTGTCATGAAGCGGTCAATAGAGGATAAAAATGCAATCAAACTTCTTTTTGTCATCGGAGTGTCGTAGTGTTTGAAACTTAACTATTATTAAGTACCAGTTATTTTTATTCTTACGTTGACAGTTCTGTCACGAAGCGGTCAACGGAGAACGTAGTGATTGATTCCTCTATGAACGGAGAATGCAGCTATGATCTTAGTGTCGATAGTGTTAGGAATTTAATTTATTGTAAGGTAGCTTTTTAATTTAAATTTTAATGATAATAATCCTCGGACAGGCTATTGCCATGAACAAACTGGTCTTTACTAAAGTTTGTGAAAAGTTATCAGAAATGACAAGTACAGGCTACTCCAGCTCATCATCCAGGGGAAGATTGCCGGAAAGAGAAGTGCTGGCAGAACGCGGTACCCGTGGTTAAAGAACCTGCGGGACTGGTTCGGCTGCAGTAAATCGTTCGAAATATAAAATAAAAGCTTACTTCAGAAAAAAAGTATTTCAGTCCAATCGTAAAAAGTCTGACCTGAATTTGGACTACGTGACCCTTGAAACGTATGTTTCAATCAATATCAACCTTCCGGATGTGATTTGAGATGTGCAGCTGTCTATATAGAGATAAATTTACTGTCAATAAAGTGGCATCTGTGCCTTTGCCAACATTTTTCGGGTGTGCATTCGATTGCCCGGCCCACAAGTAGAGCGGCCGTCTGCCCACGCGCACCTAAGGTATTCTGCCCCTCCTATACGTCCACGGCGTCAATCAGTTTGCAAATTATTTCTATTTATGGAGCGACGTTTATAAGTTGTATTTCTATTACCGTTTCATCTTGAAGTGGTAGTATTAATGTCATTTGTTTTTTTCCGATATTTTTGACTCATCGACTTAAAATTTGATTTTCTTGCATTCCATATTGCTGTTCTGGCTATAGATTACCGGTGACTTTATTGTTATAAAATGATCAAGCATGTTTATTAAGCTCAAATGTTCTGTATACCTCAGACGTATTTTTATTCATTTCGAAGTGATTAAATCAAACTTATTTGCTGAAATAATATTTTTGCGTTACAGAACTACTCGCTACGATTGCCTTTTGCTTCGATAGCAGTTGCATGCACCAGGCATAATTTAATACCTGGCAGTATCTTCGAATTAAGGGTGAGAACATTTGACGGTCGCACTTTTGGCCTAGTTTTAGCAGTCCTATCTATAAGTGCAACTATCAATCATAACTATACTCGAAACCCTTCGGTTTGTTCACTATAGTAGTCACTAACTCGAGTTTCAGCATCATCGAGGGAGACAGGTGTTTTTTTATTTTATTTTATAATTTATTTTATCACTATACCGTAACTAATTCTTACATCTGTATTATATTTTTATGCATCCGTTTTGGATACTTTTTATTGTTTTTCAAGACGCATATTTTTTTCAGTGTTTCCTTTACGTTTTGTTGTTACATAATTAGAATTTTTATTTTCTGGAAATTTTCTTGGATCTGTTTTACGATTTCTTTATTTATTTCAAGTTCGCTTGTGACTCATTTGTCGTGACAATTATTAGTGTTTTCGCTATTTACGTCATAGAAACTGAAATTTTGGCGTTGGACTTGAATTCATTGCTTGTTAATTATAGATTATCTTTATTTAGCTTCCGTCACTCTATGCAATACACTTTGATGTATGCTAATTGGCATCTGGGAATTTTGAAACTGTATGATACATGAAGTTACCTTATTGTAAATCAGTTTGCTTTGTGACATCTTTATTGGGTGTTGAAACATCTATGACCGCAAAATAATTTATCATAGATATTTGACGAACATAAAAATTAATATTCGGTGCTAAAGCTGTTGATGTTAATGCGTTGGAACTTATTGTTACCACAAATTTTACCAATGTCGTTTTTCGTACTTTAATAGAGTGACTTGAAATATTAATAGAAAACACTAGTAAAATTTATGATTGGAGGTATTAGTTATTTATTTCCCATTTTATTATTGGCAACATGCAGCATATTGTTTAAAGTTATATATTTTAGAATGTTAAAATGACAAGGGGTTAGTTGCACTAGAGTTATCAATATTAACTTCTAGAATAAAATTTTGAAAGACATTAAGTAGAATTTCTATAACCCCCTAAGCATCAAATTCAAACACATAACCACCTTGAATCGAATGTCATCAAATAGTTATGCGGTTGGCTTTTTTCCCCGTGTAGTTCTCAGAATAAAATTATTTACTTCGAATTAATTACTTGGAAAAAATCTATGTTAGCCACTTATCTAAAACATATTTTTTTCTATGTAACATAAAGTTTTCTAAACATATATTTTCACACATCTTATATACCTCATCCGCGACTTCACCCGGCCTGGTACCTCGTTTCTTTTTTTGGAAAAAATAAAAGTTTTAGTAAAAACATTCTCTGTTAATGTGTGCTCATAAATTAGAAGTAAATTCTGTACATTGTGTGTATGCGATCTGCATTATGTGATGCGAATGTGTGTTTTTGTTTTTGCGTGTAATAAGTGTGTAATATTATGATTATAGCTGGCGACTTAAGACAGTTAATTCGAAATAAGAAGCAAGTTCAACGTTACAATTAGAATGCCAATAACATAGTTGGTAATTTAGTAAAATATAAACTAAAAAGTGCCATTTTAAGATTTTGAAAGCGAAAATACTGAATGTTATTTGAAAATAGAAAGTTGGATAAGCTTTTTCTAATAGACAACTATCAAGCATTTTTAATACGAGAACCAATTTGGATCAATACTCAAATCAATTTCTATGACATAATAAAGTCTGTATGTACTGGTTCTCATACCAAAAAAAAGAACCAAACTCCAGCGATATTGTCAAAGTATCACAGCTGGTCGGCTAAGCGGCAGCTAGAATCTAAACCCTAAAACAATTCAAAAAAAATCTGGGAAATCTAAAGTGGAAAGTAATTGACAGCGTGTTTAGAGCGACTAAAAGGAATCTATGGGTAAAGAAAAGAAAAAGTATTTCAGAACAGACATCTCCACTGATGTGTTTTGGAATGATTGCAGTAGAGATAATGTATTTGGGTTCATTATGTAAAGAAAAATGTGCGCTGTGCGTTCTGTACTGTAAAAAGTATTGAGGGAGTGTATCATGTACAGTTTATGATTGAAACAAACATCATAAAATCAGGTTATAAAATTAAAATTAAGTAATAGTTATAACAAATCGTAACAATAGTCGTCCGTGTAGTCGTGAGTAAAAAGAAGAAAAAAATAAAAAACTAAGACAAAATGCTTTGCAAAAGCGAGCAGTTTCCACCTAAAACTGACCAGACCCATTCGATCTCACCTTTCTCTCGTCTAAAACTTCTCCAGGACGTAATTTGGTGACCTGTTGTTAAAAAATATGGATAATAACCCCTTCATAGTTTATGTTTCCTAATTTCCTACCTACATCTCCGCTGCCGAACCTCGGTGCCCTAACCTGACTCGTGCTCATTATTTAGGTGCAGACCTAACCAGGCGTGTGCAAAAGTTATTACATTACTGCCGCATCTTCGTGTTAATCTTTAATGTTATGTCAGCCAAACACGTAACTGCATACGTGCACCAGCTTGCATGATCTGGAGATTTGTATAAGTATGTTTGATAGTGTTAAAAATTAAATATTTTATCCATGTTTTGTTGAACATACTTGTACAAAACTTCGTACGCAAGCTTGTGAGCAGAGTGCAGTTATTTGTATCAGCTCATTAGTGTCCAGTTTACGATGTGTGTAATCAAGCCTTCTCCGACACACCATTCCTGCAAATCCTTTTCGATACGATCAATTCTCGTTACCGTTATTTTGTGTGCGTACGTGCTTACAAGCTGTGCAGTTTATCTGTGTGCGTTTACTTCACAAGTGTGTGCAATGTAGCTCTGTGCTTTCGACGACAAAACGTTTTTTAGATTCTGAATAATTACATATTCCAATACATTAAACGTGAAGATTATGTGATTATCCAGTACGATTACGACAGTGTTTTAAACCTCATCCGATGCAAATGTATTAATAGTTCCGTTTACAGATAAAAGTTAAGAATTGGATCACGGCAACGTAACGTTTAGCATTCAGATAGTGATTCTTAGCATTTTTTGCTTTTACCTTCTTCTCTTCGATCACCTCACCAGGTCTTAGTTTTCTATTCTCCTGTGGATTACGTTTTGCACGGTCTTAATAACGCTACATATTTGAAAACGGTGTTTGTACAGTTTCCGCAGTGTGGTGGCTAGATTCTAGATCTAAAAGCAAGGACTGAGGGGTTCAAGCTTCAATCCATAGTATACAAACTTGATTTGTCACTAATAAGCACTCAGTGGTGGAATGTGTAAAGCATCATCGTCATCTTTGTGTAGATGATCATTTTGCAATTTGTCGCATGGGAAATAATCTAGGGTATTCTGTTATGGGTTCGGCTTAAGAGAGTGGGGTGTCTACAATATCTAACAGGTACAAAATACAATTAGGTAGATGTAATACGACGTCAACGTTTATCATACTCGTGATTTTCTTAATCCATTAAGTCTTTATTTTGTCGGTCAATATCACTAGTATTCAAATGTTGGCGTTTTATATAAAACAATGTGTCTATTCTCTACATGTAGACGGCACAACTGAACATACAATCTAAAAAGATATTCATACCTTTGCCGATTTGGACGACATTTGTTATCGATGTAAAATATTCTTTCAAAAGTAAAATATAATTCAATTTCATAGTAAAAAAAATATCAATAATATTAAGAATACGCACCTCGTCGCTGATGATAAGAGAAGGACGTCTTCCCATTTCCTCTGGAGGAGGAACGAGGGAACCACGCCTCGCTGGAGCACCGGGTACCAAGGAAGGTTTCCTTGGTATCTCGGGTTTGGGCGACTTTTCGCGACTGACTTCAATTTTAGGCGCCGCTGGTTTTTCTTCCGGTGCCTTGATTTCAGGAACTTTAGGTGTAGGCAGAACCTAAACAATCAATTGAGTAGTTAAAAAATGCATTATACCTATAGCTTTAATAAAAGAAACATAGCTTAACCTTTATACATCTAGAATGTAGAATACTGGCGCGTTATTCCTCTCAACATTATTGATGATGTGTTCCGTTAAACACTGGCAGAACACCGCCAAAAGTGGAAGACCACCACCGACAAGAGGCGAGCTCTAAATTATAAATAAATACATTTTATTATTTAAAATTATTAATATTTTATTTTACATGACTTTAAAACCCACCTTTTCAGGCTTATCCCTCGTGCTGGGTGTAAAGTCATTAGCTTCGTATACCTCAAGTTCAGGTCTTTCATAATCTGGAATTTCTGGCAAATCTTCAGCCTTCTTCTTAACTGTACTAATTTTAGCTTTCTTAACCTCTTCTTCGACTTTCTCCTCTTTAGCTGCCACTTTCTGCAATAATTATTATACGTGAGTAACATTAATTTTGAATGAAATAAAATTGAATTAAATGTTACTGCGATATAATTTAACTCGAACCGGAAAAATTTAAAATACATAATGTTATATTGTTGTAGTAAATAATATTTCTCTTGTTGTGGTTTATTATATTTTTCACATATTTCATTGTAGATTGTAGTTAAAATAATAAAAACGAATGTATTTGTAAGACTCAGAATATAAAATAATAAGGATCATTCAAAGTTACCATAATACATACTTACCAGTCGCTAGAAACATCACATAGTAAAATATATGAGTCAACATCATATACGAGTACATGAAAAGGAAAGGAAGGGAGTTATAGAAGCAAAAGCGTAAGCTAGAAACTAAGAACACCAAAAAGATAAAGTGCACATAGTTATAAATTAGGCAAACATTGCATCAAGTAAAAAGTGCAATATACAATAATATATATATATTTGTACAACAATAATCCTGGAATACATAACTCTAAGTGCTTCTAACTACTAAAATAAAATGCTTAGTCGATTTAACAGCAGCGCTTAACTACGAGGCGATTAACATTGCCTTGTATGTGAGTGATGGCTTGTGCCAGAACTCCTGAAAAAAATGTGCAGTGCTACAGTGCAATCGATATCCAGTGCTGAATTGTACAGTGTACCTCATCCGGTAGCTTCAGACAAGTTGGCTGTGGAACTTCTAACGAAGTAGGTTTATTGCTTTCAGCCGGTTCAGCCTAAAGAGCAAATTCAAACTTAATGGCGACCATACGAAGTGTGCATTTATGATTCAAGCCTTTCTTCAAAGCCAACATTCAGCTTATGTCAATATGTGTTTGCGTGATTGCATGTCAACTCGTGCTTGTTTTGTGTGTGTTTTGCTGATTGTGTATGTGTGCTTATGAAATATGACAGATCGTGAGAATGATAGTGATAATGTTTGCCAAAGTATTTTATTTTATTGCGTGCTATGATTTTTATTGCATTCATAATTTTGCGATAGGAAAAAGTAGAAGAGTATTATTTTTACTTTTTGCGTGCTGCTTTATTTATATGTATACCTGGGGAGACCGTGCTCTTCTCCAGGGAGCTGGGTCAGATGCCTCTAGAAGAGTTGGTTTAAATTTGTCCTCTAGCTCTGGCGTTTGTTCAGCCTAATTTTTAAAATACAGAAACGTTTAGATACACAAGTCAAATCCGAAAGTAATTATAAAAGTCTAAAAAATTATCTACCTGAGGTAATTCAGGGATAGCTTGCCAAGAAAACGCCACTTCAGCCTGTTTTGCTTCTGTTTCTGGTGTTTTTAATGTTGGCACCTGATAATTTTAGAATTTAATACTATATGTATTTATTTTTATCGATTAAGTATGTAACATATGTTGCAATATTTTAAATTACTTCCGATTCATTTACAATGAATAAAATATTTTTTTATCTGAATTGTATCAATGTGTATGGTAATGTAATGTGTACCTCTGTGAGTGGTTTTCTCCATGGATATGTTGCTTGTGTGGGTGTGTCATGTGTTTTAGTTTTATCAGCAGGCTCCTAGCAAAATTCAAATGAATATTACAGAAATATTCCTTAACATATTTATTCTCAGTTATAATAATGGAATATTTGCGACTACCTCTTTCTGTCCGAACTCTCTTTCAAGCTCCTCCAGCCAAGCCCTTTCTTCAGGTTCCTATAAAATGTGTATTTACATATGTTACTTGGCTCTACCGATAATATAACTTTCAAAAAATAACTATGTAAAATTATGAATGTTTACCTCAAATGATTTTCGCCTCAAATGGAACGGCGTTTGTATAATAGCCGGTGATAACATGCCTGACTTATCTTCTTCCTATTAAAGTAGTAAGAAAATACATAAATGAATAAAACATAACATGAAACGCTATCAATGAGTCTAAAATTATCCAGATCAATTCAAGACACTACCTTTGGTTGGTCGTCTTTAGTCGGTTCTATTATTAGAGGTTTCAATGTGTCAACCTTTGCTACTGTAGTTTCCTACAAAACAACAAATTAATACCAATTATATCATTGCCAATTATATGCCTGATACATTGCAGTAATTAAAATTTAGAATCATATTGGTTTTATACCTCGGTTTTGCTAGGACGACGCCAAGGGTACTTAGACTCTGCTGGTTTTTCAACAGGTAGAGTGTCATTAACTTTTGGAATTTCCTTAACCTCCGGTTCTTTATCTTTCTTCGCCTGTTTAAAATTTAAAGTGTTACAATTATTTTAGGCCAATGAGTACTATAAAATTTAATGTATTCTTTTAAATGTTTTTTTCTACCTCTTCACGTTTACTAGGTTTACGCCATGGGATTTTAGATTCCTCTGATTTTTCCTCTGGAACTGTATCTTGTTCTTTAGGAATGTCTTTTACCTCTGGTTCTTTGCCTTTTTTAACCTGTGTGACGAATACAACAACGCAAATTAACTACCTGAATCGATTTTTAGTAATCATAGAAAACCAAAATATTTTTTGCTACCTCATCAGATTTACTAGTTTTACGCCAAGGAAATTTAGATTCCTCTGGTTTTTCGACTGGGACTGATTCTTGAACTTTAGATGAATCCTCGACTTCTGGTTCTTTATCTTTTTTAACCTGTTAGGCAAGTACCAGAACAAAGATTATTACAATTTTATTTTAAAAGGTAGAAATATTGATTTTATTTAAAAAAAAAACAATTTTTTTTTTATCTACCTCATTAGATCTACTAGATTTACGCCATGGGAATTTAGAATCTTGTGGCTTTGCGTCTGGAATTGTATCTTGTGTTTTAGGCGTGTCATTAACATCTGGCTCTTTGTCTTTTTTAACCTGTTTGATAAATACGATAAAATATAAGTTATTCTTATTCGCCTCATTAAACGAAAAAAAGATGACATATTTTAACTACCTCATCAGATTTACTAGTTTTACGCGAAGGTAATGGCTCTTCTAACTTTTCAACGGATATGGTTTCTTTCGTAGTGGGATTTTTTTTTGCCTCTGGTTCTTTTTCTTTTTTAACCTGTGTAAAAAAGTTACGTAAAAATTTTGAAGTATGAAATGACTTATTTAGAAATTGGTCATTTGTATTTTTGATCCAACCTCCTCAGGTTTACTTTCTTTACGCCAAGGGTATTCAGACTCTTCTGGTTTATCTAGTGGAGCTGTCTCCTGGTATTTGGGTACGTCCTTAGTTTCAACTGTTTTGTCTTTGCTATCCTGTCAAATTTAATAATGTATGAAAAAGTACCTAAACCAAAGATATTGTGTACTTGTAAATTAAACCACCGAAAAGTTAATTAACATAATATTCAGGATCATACGTCTACAGTACAGTTTTTTTAGGTGTTTTATTTAGTAATTATAATGATAGTATTTTTTATTTGTTTTCTTTAAATTAATTTACCTATTCCAAAATCAGCGCTAACTAAAACTATGAATTCTAATATTATATTAAACATGATTAAAATACCTCTTCCATTTTGTTTGGTTTCCGTTTAGAGGGAGGTTCTGAAGGTTTATTGACCTCTTTAATTTCCTCTATTTCGTCAATATCCATTATGTTTTCCTTATCCTGTTCAAAATACATAACATAATAACTAATATTGATTTCGATAAGTAATTCATCTATTGAAGTAAAATAACAATAATTTTCCAAATAATTGTAATTGAGTATGTGTTTTATAAATTCTTAGTTATGGGAACAAATTAACTACATTTAAATGTCAAGTAAAAAATATTACCTCCTCATTCGGGCTTGGTTTGCGCTTAGGTAATGTTGGTTCAGTCGTTTTATCAATAGAAACTTTTCTTTTAACTTCAATTTCATCTGTAGTTTCAGTTTCCATAATATTTTCCTATACAAATTCACTATTATAAGTAACAGTAGGTAAAATTTTACAAAAAATATTTATTATCAAAAGACAAAGTAATACCTCATTGGCTTTGCTTGGTCTCCGCTTAAGCGGTTCTTTTGGCTTGTCAATAGATTTTTTCCGCTTAACTTCAGTTTTTTCACTAACTTCAGTTTCCTCGGTGTGTTCAGAGGTCTGTTTTAGTCCATAATTATTATTATAAAATCATTATTTATTATTATATAAATGTAAAATAACAAGAAAAACAACTATGAAGTTATACCTCAATATTGCTTTGTCGACGCTTCGGTTCAACTTTGGTTTTAGGCTTACTATCAAGGCTCTCCCGACGTTTTGGTTCAATATTTTGTGTAGGTTCCTAGTAAAGTCATATTCGTTATTTTTCAAATAACCAAGGATGAAAGTAAGAAGTGCGTAATGTGAACGTGTATGAGTGTGATGTGTATATACCTGTGTGTCAGGTTTCGTAGGTCGCCAAGGTAATGTTTTATCTGTAGGCTTATCTGATTCTGTTGTTACCTCATCTTCCGGTTCTCTACCCTATTTACAAAAATAATAGATCCATAATTTAATACCATATATATACACCAGTCGTCAATAGATACAGCATCGATATTGAGAAGAATTTTAATAACATGTAGTTATTTACTGTGTCACACAATTTTCAAACATGTACTAATTGTTTGAAATATTTGAAAAGTTATATATACAAAAGTTTTACATAAGAGGGTACAAGAAAATAATCTTTATTTGTAAATGTAGATATTCAGCATGCATATGAAAGTGATGTATACTTACTCTGAGTTTTACTTGGTCCATTTCTTTTACTTCTGCTTTTTCAATTGTACCCTTAAAATCAAGTTAATAGGGATAAAATAAGCGTCATGTATGGGGTGCGCAAATCTCGTCTATACTCTATCAGTACATTTAAACGTGAAACACAATTTTGGTCTGCCAATTTTAGGACTATTTAATTTAATTTTCCACATAACAATATCAATTTCAAAGTTTTTATTGTATTTCAATCAAAATTGTGTTTCAAACGCTTTCTAAAAACAAACTAAACTCATTGAACTACAATGTAACTTGTGTAGTTTACAATGCGTGGTATGCGTCTATACAATATGACATGGTGTCAAAAACAAAACTCTAGAAGCATTGTACTCTCGCTTTTATATAAAGCTTTTACTACTAACTGAATCGGGGACAACCTCTGCAGCTAATTTGCTATAAGTCTGATTTGCTTCGCTTGTGGAAAGGGAAGGTGTGTGTACATTTTTATGGTCTCCGTGAGCTGCTAAATAACCAAAACCTTCAACATTATACATGGGTGCGCTAGATAAAACGTGTTTATCTCAGAATAATTTTGGTCATATGATTGTCACAGAACACCATTACATCTGCTGTGCGCATTTTTAAAAAAATTGTAATAATTATTATTGAAGTATTAGTTTTTATTATAATGGATTTACTAACCTTAAGGCCAGTCTTTTTCACCGCCGCAACTTGTTGTGTCTCAGCCACAGAGGCTACCGATGATTTCCTGCTTTCAGCAGTTTCTTTAGTGACCTGTGATATAAAGAAAATATTATGCTTATACCATAGAGTACGATAAAACTATTTTCCGCTCTGTTTACATTTATTTATTTAGCTCATATTTCTCTATCGGTGTCAACAATAAAGTGTATTATAGCCTGATGTCTATTCTGTTTAACTTTACAATATGTAATAGCCTTACTTTGATTTCATAAGATGTAGAATAATTTTTTGAATAAATTTTCCTAGAAATTTGTGAAGAAGGCATCCAAATAATGAATATGTTATGAGACTTGTCAAGAAATAAACGATATAATAATCGGCCAAGTGCGAAAGAGACTCGCGCACGAAGGGTTTCGTACCGTGTTGGAGCCCCCTTAGTCCCATTTCTTATGTCGTTATTTATAGCGAGCAAAAAACTTCTAAAAATATTTTATTTAAAATTATTTATTTATTTATTGAATTGTAGGTATATTCAACTAAACATTCTGTTAATATTTCAAGCATCTACATCAAATTCAGGTTTGTTGTATGGGAACCCCCATTCATCATTTATTTTATTCTGTTTATAGTATTAAATACTAAATTCAACAACTTTTGTTGTTATAGCGGCAACACAAATACATCTTCTGTGAAAATTTCAGCTATCTAGCTCTATTTCTATCACGGTCCATGAGATACAGCCCGGTGACAGACAGACAGACGGACATTGGAGTCTTAGTAACAGGGTCCCGTTTTTACCCTTTGGGTACGGAACCCTAAAAAAGTGCAGAAAACTGTTCAGAAGCTTACCTTAACACCTTTGTTATCAATGATAGAGCTCTTTCTGCTTGAAGTTTGGACTTCCTCTTTTACCTGAATAGAATTACATATTATGTTGTATTATATTAACGACACAATGAAAATGTTACTTTGAAATCGCTGTTACCATTTTGTATTGCGTAAAATAAAAAAGGCAGATGTCACATTGTACAGGAAAGTGAAATTGCTGACAAAATGCCGTGAAAACTGGAAATTGCACCATAGAAATAAAACTAGGAATAAAGCAAGAACAGAACATGAAACAAACAATATTAATAAGAAGAAGTAAACAACTGTTTTTTTATTTATTTTTTTGACCCTTTAAAGCTTTAAAAGCATTTCACACAGTACATAGTTACTTGACACAAACCTCGCTTTGGATGGATGTCCTGCGGCTCTCGGTCTATAATAAAAACATATAATTGGGTATATTAGCACGATATAATAATATTTATGGTATTACAATACAACAAACACATAGTAATGTCATATTATACAAATGGAATGAAAGGGATAAACAAGGGGTAAAACCAAGGAACCAATAGAAAAACGAATGAATAAAATATATACACTGTCATAAAAATCACATGATGAAAAATTTGGAATTATGTATCAATTTAAGAGTATGGGTACTATAAGTACAGTAAATTAATAAATTTTGGAACTATGCAGTGGTGCAATATAAATAAGTGGTGTTTCAAAAATTTCTTATTTATATAATTTGTAAGAATTTCATAAAATATCGGAATGTTCGTTGTGTGCTTGAAGACTGTGTTTGTGTTGCAGGTTTATATTTTCACAGTCAGGGGTTCATGCTTTGTTATCCGTGTTTCTTTTACCGTTATTTCTAGGTGTTGCGCCCTTCTATCGACAGCTATTGCTGCTACCTGTTTATTTAAATATCATAATTTTATTCATTTCAATATTTTATATCGCGTAAAATTTATAGATGGCAAAAGTCGTTACATTTCATTACATTTTATTATGACATTATTTAGAGTCTATCGTTTTAGTATAAACTGCTTGATTTGCCTTCTTCTTTATGTCAATCTCTCAATTATTGTATTTTTTTATCCGACTATTGCACCAGAACGACCAAAAATTCTGGATACTCAAAATTCCTAATATAAACAAAAAATATTGAGTAACTTGATAACGACGACTTGATAACTTAGGCTAAGATTTAACTATGTTATAATACTCTTTGTACAGTAAAATAAAATAAAAAAGTGTTAGTTAACAAAGGGCACAGACCCTGGAGTCTGTGGTTGCAAAATTTTCGAATAAAAAAAAAATTAAGTAAATACTGGACTCCACCAGTCTTTTTAAAATAGTCCACTGCTGACCATAGGCCTACCCATGAAGGATAATTGTGCCACCACGTAAACAAATAATCATAATTCGATATCATACCTTAACTTCTTCTTTTTGTTTCTTCTCCTTAACCAACGGAGTTGGTGTGATTTTTTCATATTTCTCAAGTACTGGTCTTTCGTAATCGTCAACGAAATCAAGTTCGAGCTGAAAATATGAAAACAGTATTATTTTCAGAACTGATAAGTATATTTTTTTTCTGAAGAAATCAAATGTTGACTTTTGTAATTTATTGTGATGATAAAATTCAGTTTCATTCGTTTCTCATGTGAGTGAAATAAAAAATCAAGTATACTGTCCGTTCATAGTTATTTTACCTCTGACATTTGTCGCTGTGTCTCTGTCTAACCTGTGATAGTGTATAATGGCTAAGCAGGGACCGCGACAAAGGTAAAATAACTGTGAACGGACTGTAGTTTGTACACTTGTATACTCTTAGATACAGAAAATACCAGTAGTGCTAGCTGTTCTGGTTCACTTGTATCTTTGGATGATTATTACAAAATATGAGAGTTCTTTATTTTGCAACAGTTTTGAACAATTGAACACGAGATTGTACAAGTGATTGTTTTAAGATTTGCAATTAAAAGTTATTGTCTCTGAACGGTAATCGAAACCAGTAAGTCAACTTGTGATTTCTGTTAGAGAACTTATATTATTGGTAACTCTTCGAGCATAATGTTGAAGCACGTAGTGCCAAGTAGCTTGCGATGAATTAAGCCCTGAAAAAGAATACATTTAAAGCAAAAAAACAGGCAACATGCGACTTCCAACCACCATACAGACGACGGAGATACGAAGATTTCAGGACTCGAGTGCGCAGAAGAAAGTGTAGTTGTGTGCAAAAAATATTTGTGTTGTGTATATGTGTGTTTTAAGATAGTAATATATTCAAGAAGAAAGTGCAAATAGATTGTGTACTGTATGTATCCAAAAAATCAGTGATTAGGGAATTGTGCTGTAGAAGGACGACACTGTTCAGGTATTGTGCTAACGATGTTTACCCCGTCGTAATTTTCCTTTTTACTAGCGTCAGCCGTCTTAGGCTTTTCTACGGACTTCTTTGCAGTTTTCTTGAGCTGAGGTTTCTCGAACTTTCCACCGTGTACTGTCAATGGTTCCTAAGGAATCAACAAAAGCTTAAACATGGAGTTCTACTTAAGCTTACGTTGTGAGTGCCGGTGTATTTAGTTAGCGTGGATGTGCGTCAAATGTGCTCAGAAAGATCATGCTTTCTAGTTTTAGTCTACGTGTAAACTGTCAAATGTCAATGTTAGTTTTTTTTCTAACTATCTCAGCTTTAAGATATTTTTATAAATGTAAATCTCAAAAATTGAATCGTAGCTAGCTACATCTCTACCTCATCGTCATCATCTTTTTTCTTGACTACAGCTGGTTTTTTGACTTTAAGCTGAGCAGCTTCTTGTCCTTCCTAAATAACATAAATGTTGTTTTAGAATGAAACTTATTTATAAAACGCGTAATATTGAAGAGAAATATAATAAAAAGTGAACAAACTATTCAGAAGTGAAATTGAGCTAAGATTATTTGCTGAGATAGTTAAAATAAAAAGTAGCTGTACCGTAAGCTTTTTCTTTGCTGGAGTCTTTTGTGTAAGTGAAGCCTCTTCAGGAGATGTCGTGCTTGTCTTTGTGCGAGGCTTCGAGATATTGACAGACTCTTCAGTGTCCTCTCCCTGACCCCATAAGGAAATAGAAAAGTTATATACAGTAAGAGATAGATAGACAAAACGTGTATGGGTGTAGGTCACATCATGGTGTAGGTTTGTGTTGCAATCAATCTATACAGTGGTTCGAAAAAATAGATATTCCAGGACATTTTCATAATGCTTGGTTTGTTATGATAGATTAAAAATATTCAAGAAAGAGACGGTAGAGACGTGAAAGTATATAAAGGAGTATCTAAAAGTGGTGTGTATGTATAAAACGTGTAAAAGTGTTGCCAAACTTTTTTACATCTTTGTGGGATTTTAAATATAGTGCTGCAAATTGGTGCATGAATTGATCTAATAAATTTTATTATAATTTACAGCTACCTGGTTTTCCAGGTTACCTTAACTAAGACAGATAATCTATTCAACACAGTTGTTGATTTCCGTCTATTATCGGCATCGGTTCTTGTAAACGTGGTCTGTGAATACGTAGTTTATTAATATGACTGTACTTTATGTATAACTAGTTGTGTGTTGCATAACATTGTGTTCGCATGTTTACGACGTTTTCGATTGATGATACCTTTGGTTCCTCTTTGCCTTTAGGTGTAGGTCTCTTGAGTGTTTTTTCTTCAACAATTTCTGGTTTCTTAATTTTAAGTTTAGCTTCTTCTTCGCCTTCCTATAGGATACATTTATGAATTAATTTTGTTTTATTCATTGTGGCATTACATTTAATTATTACTTCCAATTTAATTTCAATAACAGTATTACAATGTACGTGTACTGACCGTTGGTGTAATTTCTGCAGGTGTTTTGTGTGTAAGCGAAACCTCTTCAAGATCTTGTCCAGGTTTAACTGGTGCTTTAGGCTTGGACAGACTGACACTTTCGTCAACGTCCATTGGCTATGAAAAAAATATGAAACGTTAATTTTGTATTCGTTACTAATATTGAGTCTTTTACATTGAAATCGAGCTGATATCCTACCTCTGGTTTATCTTTTTCTTTGTCTTTAACTGCGCGACGTCTAGTTGCCGTAGCTGATGAAGGTGTGTCGTCTTCTTGTGGTACTTGGTCCTCCTAATGAGTAATTTAGTACATACGTTAAAGTATGTTTTGACGATTAAAATGTTTCAATTTAGATTTTAAAATTTATAAATTAATTAATGTATTGTGTTGTATTGTATAAGTGTATACCTTTTTCTTTTTTTCGAGAGGTGTTGGTGTAATCTTTTCATATTTCTCGAGAACTGGCCTCTCGTAGTCATCGACGAATTCTTCCACTTCCACCTGGATTGTAAATATTTGTTATGTCAGAAAAGAAGACAGAAAGATCCTTAAGAAGTTGCGTCTTCTAGGTAGGAAAGTTAAGGTCTTACCATTCAACTTTGCTGTAAGAGTTATTAGTGAAATTATTATAGTATTAGTGTTGTAAATTTTGCTTGTTTTTGTGGGTATACTAATCGAACCAATATATTCCCATACTTACCATTGGTGCAACAAACCTGACATTTCACAATTAAACATAGAAAAGCTAAGCATCTTCTCGCCATGCTGCAAAGCACCAGAAAATATCAGTTGCTGAAAGTTACGTTTTAGTCCTTACCGTTTCATTTGTCTAAAGAAGATGTAAGATTGTGTAAGTGTATTTAAATGTGTGCATACAGAAGTTTATGACTATAGATCAAACTGTGTTACCCTAAGCGTTCAAACGAGTTAAGATGTAGAAGATTTACGAGTGAATGTATAGTGTACCTCTTTCTTTTTAAGAGCAGGCCTCTTTTTAGTAGGTTCGTCCTTTTTAGTTGTTTTTGCTTTTGGTTTTTCCTCTGGTTTTTTCTCTTCCTCCTAAATTACAATTCAATGTTATTAAATCGATTACCGTAAAATTTTGTATGTTCACTGCGATTTTCAAATCAAATTTAAATAATACCTGGTCTTTAGCCACAGATCGCTTACGTAGTGCAGGCATTTCAGGCTCTGGTTCTTTATCTTTCGGTTTGATTTTACCCTTCATCACATCAACATCCTCCTATTACAAAATTAAAATAGTTGTTTTAGTTAAAATATTGAAATTACGTTAAATTATAGTAATCATTTGAGTAATTTTACTAGTATTTGAAATTTTATTAACATTACCTCAGCGTTACTAGGACGCTTTTCTTTAGGAGCACGTTCATACTTTTCATATTTTTCCAATTCAGGTTTTTCATAATCATCTATAAACTCAGGACCGGCCTAAATTAAACAGATTGTATGCTTAATTAGTTAATGACATTTCTAACATCAACGACAAAATCACAGATTTAGAAAAAAGAGTAGAATTTAAGAAGAGAATAATGTTATGTAGTTGAAAAAAAAATAGAAGTTTAAAAATAGACATGATGTCTACCTGATCGACTCCGTTTTGTTTTTTAGCCCTTTCCGAGGCAGTTGGAGTCATTTTATCGTATTTTTCTAATTCAGGCCTTTCATAGTCGTCTATGAATTCCTTTTGTTCTTCTGGTTTCTTTACAGGTTTTTTAGTTTTAGCAGCCTGTGGCTCTTCGAGTTTATCTTCAGTCGGTTTTGTGGCAGTCTTATTTAATTTCAAATTTGTCAACTCGTCAACAGGCTCTTCAGCCTTTGGTAGACCCTTTTTGATGCTTGGCCTTCTAGGTTCCGGTTTTACTTCTTCAACCTAAATACAATTTTCCATACATGTTAAAACCGATTTTGTGTAGATGTGTGATAAAATATTTTGATTTAGATAAATTCCATACCTTTTCCTTAGAATCAAGCTCAGGTCTTTTCTCGGTAACTGACGACGCTATAGAAACTTCTTCTTCACTATCTTGTTCGCTTCTTATGCTCTCCGCAATAGAAGCACGTTTACCCTAAACACATTTTGTATTATATTTGGTATTAAACTTTAGAATTTAATTACTTTGTAAATAAATAAATGTTTTACTGTAGACAAAATGAAGTTAATGGTGTAGTGTTATAGTGCAGTGTGTTTACCTTAAGTGTATCTTCCTCTTTTGGTTTTTTGGCGAGTGGTGTTGGTGTAATTCTTTCGTATTTCTCCAAAACTGGTCGCTCGTAATCGTCGACGAACTCGATTTCATCCTAAATAAATAAGCCACAAGATGTTAACACAAAACACACAACGAAAAAGGTTAACACATTTTTTTTTTATGAAACCATACATGAACTATTCAACTAACACTGAAACTATACATTTTACAACATGTATATATTTTTGTAATTAGCTACTCTAGTACATTTCCGTAGTCCCCATCATTTACAATACGCCTACTATTACACAAAGAACATAAATTGTGAATTGCTTATTTCATCTACTTACCTCGTCTTTCTTTTCAACCTTTTTCTTTACAACTTTCTTGACAGAAGTCTTTTTAGCGGTGGTAGCTTCTTTCTTTTCTTCAACTGGTTCTTCTTTTGGCTTAACTGACTTAAGCTTTGGAATGCCTTCAATCTTTTTCTCTGGTTCTGGTTCAGGTTTCTTTTTTTCTAGTTTTTCTAAAAGAGCCTTCTTCTCTTCTTCGGTCTTTGAAGCTTTCCTTTGCATGATTTTCTTGGTTTCTTCTATTTCCATCTCAGCATTCTTGGTTTCTTCAATCTTGGAATCAACCTAGTGCAACGAATTATTATTTTTTTGAAACATAGGCCTTCCTAAAGAAAATCTGGATAAAATTGAGCAAATACATATTTTTTTGTTTGTGTTGTGGGGTTTATATCATAAGGTGCATATGACAGATATATGACAACGATTATTTATTTACTAAAATTTTGAAAAAAAAAAATAACATTATTATTAGCTCTAGTATAAGCCAAATCAAATTTCTTAGCGGCTGTAACTTTGGCTATAAACTTCACATATCGCCTCTCTTTCGCCGCTAACATATGAATATTTACTACTGCGCATCAAAATATCATTTTCACAGACAACTATAAGTTTAGTATGTTTCGGTTTATATGTCCACTCTTGGATCTCTCCTATGGATTTCCAATAAAACCAGTTCCATGTGGCTTGCATCTAGTCAGCAACAATACTTATTCACATAAATATATATTACCTTCTTAGCTTCCACTTTAGTTTCGGTTTTTTCGGTTTTCTTAGCCTCCGCTTTAGTTTCTGTTTTCTGAGCTTCAACAGAAATTTCCTCTTTCTTTTGTTCAATTTTAACTTCTTCTTTTTTGGTTACTTTCTTTGCTGCTGCCTTCTTTTCTTCAATCGTTTTCTTTTCTTCTTCTTCCTACAAATAAGTGAAATATTATGTGATAAATAACAGTGAACAATTTTTTGCAGAGTCGTTATTTTAAGGCTATACCTATATATGTATCAATTTACCTTCTTTTTCTCTTCGACATGATTTTCTTCAATCACAGATTTTTCTTCCACAATCGACATTTCTTCTTCAGACTCCTCAATAACAGTAGTTTCTTCTTCTTCCTCCTCTTTCTTCTTTTTCTGTAACACAGAAAACATTTATTTAAAGAATTACGAAGAAAAAATAAAGTTTAATCAGTGTTTTATTTAAACGGAAATTATTTAGTACATAATTTAGTGTAATTAACATGTGTTTTATGAATTTAATTTCAATAATATTCGAAAGCTAGCTTAGGTTTTACACACTTTTATTATGTTATACACTTTCAAAAATATTTATAATACATAAAAATACCTTTTCTTCTACAATTGTCAAGTCTGCACTCGACTCATCCTCTCCAAATTCGTTCTTGATCACTACTCTGTAGTTAGCGACGTATTTTGAAGATACTTTTCTGATGATCAGTCTCGCGTTTGTGCCGTCGAACGAAGTGTTCACTTCTGAGGATTCGCGGATGACAGTCGAGTTTTTATACCAGGTACATCTGCATGACTGGTCTGATGTTTTGAGAACTGCTACAAATTCAGCTTCTTCGTTTTCTTTTCTTGCCTAAAATACAAAAAAATATAGTGAATAATTATTTTTCACAAAAAATGGCAAAACCGCCTTCCATCGTGTACAAAATTCGAATATTCAAATCGCTCAAATTGTACATGATACATTATTCTTGATTTATCAAAAACGGCTCAGCCGATTTCTGTAAAATTTAAAAGGGACCACCTTGGGAGTATACCCTTTGGAACTAAAAAATAATTTTTCGATTCGGTTCACAATTGGCGAAATTATCGATGTTTGTCGTGAACAGAATTCGGATATTTCGCGCGAATTGCTTACATTATTGTTGGTTTTTCAAAAACGGCTCAGCCGATTTCTGTAAAATTGAAATGGGACTACCTCGGGAGTATACCCTTTCGAACTAAAAAAGAATTTTTCGATTCGGTTCACAATTGGCGAAATTATCGATGAATATACACAAAAAAATACATACACACGAACATAGAACCTCCTCCTTTTTGGAAGTCGGTTAAAAATATGATATAATTCTAACATTACTGTCTGTATACTGTCTAAAAATAGACCATTTTAGTTAAGGTTATAGATTAAAGTTACGAGTAATAACTTACCAAACTCCTGAAGTGTTTGATGATCTGTGGTGGCAATCCCTTTTCTTCAGGAATGTCCGTGATTTCTACAAGTTGTGATGTCGCCTCGCCTTTCTCGTTCTTAGCAACGAGTTTGTAAGATCCTTTATCAGTTTGCGACACGTTTGAAATTTCCAATTTGACTGTGAATTCACCCTAAAAAAATAAAAAAAATATGTGAAGTTGATATTTGAAAATGGGCCAAATATATTCTTTCAAAATAAATATAATTTTAAATTATAAATTTCAGTAAAGAATTGTCATATCAATATATGTATTCAATGAATCACTATAATTAATTACAATTTGTTTTACTCACTTCTCTGACGGGCTCAATAAGCACAGTATGCCTAGAGTCCTCTTTGACAGCACTGGCTTCCTTGAACCACGTGCAAGATGGTGCGAATTTACTTAATACTTTACATTCAACAATAACAGTCTTCTTTTTAACTATCTTAATGACCTTTGGTTTCTCTTTGATAACTGGAATGACTGCAAATAAAAATTAGAGATTAATAATTATGTACACTACAAATATTACATGTTATTTACTAAGAAATTATAAAGCATAATAAACTTACTTTCAATATTGAGCGTAAGATTTGCATTGAGCTCTCCAAGTTCATTTTTAATGTTGCATTTATACAATCCGGAGTCTTCAATACCAGGGTCAATTAGTTCTAAGATAATTGTGTAAATATCTTCTTTTACCTCGACCCTGGTCTTAATTTTCGTCGATTCTCTGATTTCTTTACCCTCGTGGTACCAGACAATCGTCGGCCTTGGGCTAGCTTTCACTTTGCATCCCATAATAACTAGCTTTCCGTTGTCCTTAGACTGAATCGTAGGCTTCTCGACGAAAGTCGGGCCTTCACCTTCCGGTTCCGGTTCAGCCTCAATGTTGAGGTTCAAGTTAGCATTGCTTTCTCCAAATTCATTCTTGACGTGACAGCGGTAAGCGCCACCGTCCGCTGCCGTCGGATTACTGAGAAGCAATACCAACTCGTATACATCCTCTTCAAGCAACTTTGATTTAATTTCGAATCTACTGCTAGCCTTGATAGCCGTTGTCCCTCGGTACCACGTGACTTCAGCCGCCGGCTTCGCTTTGCAGACACAACGCATCGTGATGAGTGTGCCATCCTCGTTGGGAATGATTCGAGGTTTCTCGATGAAGGACGGAGCGAAACCATTTTCGTCATCCCCACCTAAAGATTTTATTATATTAAAGTAACGAATTTAAATATTTTTATCATAAGCCTCATGCAGCCTTAAAAGCCAAAAGCTTTACATGCTAACCGCTACTGTATGCGTACAATATTTTGTTTCGCTAATTTTAGGTTAGGTTGAAATAAGGTCCTAATATTTTACCTTGGAAATTGAGAGCAATGTTTGCATTGCTCTCACCAAACAAGTTGAAGGCGTTACATCTATAATTTCCACCGTCTTCTCTAGACGGACTTATTATTTCTAAAGTCAAATTAAATGTATCTTTGGCAATTGCTTTTCTAGACATTTTCATTTTTGCTCCATCTTTTATCTCCTTTTCACCGTGGAACCACGTGATGTCCGGAACAGGATACGCTTCGAGCTGGCATTCCATAATCAACACGTCCCCCTCTTGCCTAATAGTTGGCTTTTTAGGGAATCTCGGTGCTTTACCATCGGGTATTCTGTTTAAAAGACAAAAGATTTAATAACAAATACTACTTCTAGCATTCGTATATAATAACATTTTTTTATATTCTTACTTTGGTTTGCCTCCACCTTCGAAGTTCAAATTAATTTTTGCCACGCCTTCACCATGTTTGTTTTTTGCTAAAGCCCTGTACTCTCCTCTGTCCGAATTTTCTACGCCTATGATTTCTAGTCGCGCCATGTGATATAACGTCTGATCCTCTTCTAACGTGATTTTATATCTACTACTTTCTTTTATTAGTTTTTTTCCATGGTACCTGTGTCATTGAGTGTAAATGTTAATGTTATTACATTCTTTGGGTGCAGTTAAGATGTTCTATGTGTGTGCTTCTTACCATGTGATGGTTGGTTTCGGTTTGCCAACGCATCGACATTCGAAAGTGATTTTGGTACCATCTTCCGATTGCCTGATGACGGGTCTCTCCGTAAAAGTCGGTTTGATAAAGTCTTCAGGTACGGGCGCTTCGTCGCCTATTCCAATCATTTAAACATTATTATCTTCATAAACGTTATCGATCACACGAAGATTTGCAGCGATCATGTTAAAATTTCGTTCACCAATTTTAAGATGTTTTCTTTTAGTTTGTGTATATTTTTGAGATAGCCAGCCAGATTCAAAAAGAGTTAATTTAGAAATGAAATCAATAGAAAATAATAGATATGATACTGAATAGATACATAAATATAGTTTTGGATTATTCATGTATAACCTTTCCTCATTCTACGTCCAGACTAACAAACGGTACGCATGACAGTTGCTCCGTTAGTGAGTTAATTGTGCATTTGCTAAAGCACATATATTGCTTTATTATGACTAATAACAAATATGCGAGGGTGAGTGTTAATAAAGGCCTAGTAGCAGTTAGGATTAATACAGATAATGGTGATGACAAACTAGATACGTGATATAAAATAAGATAATACTACAAAACATGCATCAAATTAATTTTAAACGGTTGAGATGATGAGTTAACTACTGTGTTTATAAGATGTGGTGAGTGTGTAGCAAGTGTAGTGTATAGAAATGTGTGTATGTGCAAGTGTGTCCCTATCACATTGATTATTATATATAAAGAAAACATCTTAAATTTAATTTTAAAAGTGTTTTATGTAGAGTAACTGAATTAGTTGATGAACACAAGCTTTGCTGCAATATCTACGCATCGACGTATCAATTACTACTTACTAGTGTATTAGAACCACACGTTAAAACAACTAAGGTTAAAACAACTTTAAGCATAATATTTAACATCTGAATTGTTAAATTTGTCTCATAATTGTTTTAAGAATTTTTATTATTATTTACGGGGTTGATTTTTATCATCAATTTTAATTTCTGCTATGATACTTTTTACTTTATTACTATTCATGATTAATGACAGTAGTTTACCATTAGGTATTTTATTGACCAGTTAATTATTAAATGTGAAACAATACTCACTGTCGAAGTTTAAGCTGATCGTGGCGTTACTTTCGCCGAGCTCGTTCTTGGCCGTAACTCGGTACTTGCCGGCGTCTTCCACTGTTACATTGCTGATTTCCAGCGAGGCATAGTATGATTTACCATCCTTGCTTACTGTCGTCTGGAAAAGAAAATAAGATTTTGTTTAAAATTTGTATCATCATCTCTATGGTAGTATAAAAATATGAGGTTATGTTTGAATGTATATGTAATGTATATTATTATTTCTTTTTTTATTATTTTAGATGTCTAAAATGTTCATTTTATTCACTTGACTAGTTCTCGATTCGTTATGTAAAAACTGTTCTAAATTGTACTAATATACTCGTTTCATAAGCATACTAAACTGCTTAAAATTAAATGATTTCATCATAAGAAAAACTAAAAATATCAATACTTAAATACTAAAGTGTCACCAAATTATCAAAATAACAACAAGCTAACATTATAAAACTTAAAAGACAACATCAATAGAAATAGAATGATAAAAATAACCACGGAAACGTAATTCATACAAACATTTACGTTCATAAACCCTAAATAATGAAAGAATAATTACGGTAGAGTATAAATTATATGAATACTAGCTTTTACCCGCGGCTTCGCCCGCGTTATATTTTGATTTTGCCTTATGTTTATGTTGGGCGCGAAACCTAACCTAACCGACAAATATCAAAATACCTTAGAGGAATGCTTTTGTTGGTTAAGTTACGGTTGGAGTGTATATACAACCCCCCCAAGGATGGCCAGTAGGTTGCATGCCTTATGAGGAGTGTCGCAACTTAGGCGGGCTGCAGTGCCGCTCTGCGACGCTGCATCCGAGGAGGTCTTAATTACAAATGAATAAAATCAATACCTACATTTCAATGTTCTTGGCTGTTTGCAGTTATAATAAACATTACAATGGTACAGCAAAGTTTATACCTACTTGTTCCCTATTATTGCTTTTTTACAAATGTTTGTGGTTGGTGAGGTTTTAACTTGTTAGATTAATTCCAATTTTTTGTTCTAAATCAAATCTCTGCTTTCCATAAACTGGGCATTCCAAGATTATGTGCAGTGGAGTCTCCCCTTTTGTGGGTTCACAGATGCACGATGGGCTTTCCCTCAACTTAAATTGATGTAAGTATTGGGAAAACTCACCATGCCCCGGCAGCGCTTGAGTTATGATTCCCACTGGTGCTATTTCTCTTACGATCTTGTATGCCGCCCTTGCATCTGGAAAATATGTTTTGGTTACCGCCGCTGTGTGTCCATTCTGATACCGCCGGTTCCACTCGTCAAGAGAGTCCTTTCGGATTTCTCGCTTGACGAATGAAACGGGGCAGTTATCGTAAATAGGTCTGCACTTCGAGTGCAGTGCTGCTTCCTTTGCTAGCTGGTCCGCTCTCTCATTTCCCTCCATCCCCGCGTGCGCTTTAATCCAATAAAGTTTCACTATTTATTTTGTGCGTGTAGTAACTTTATGTTAACTTTGAATTTACTGCTAAGGGATGGAGGGCAGATACGCCAACTACCGTTTCCAGTGCAGACCTGGAGTCACAAAAGATTTATGCTTTTTCGGTAGCCTCAAGAAATGCCAATAACTCGGCCTGGTTCACGGAGCACCAATCGGCCAATTTCAGCTTGCGAGTACTGATCTCAGCGGCATCATCCCAAATGGATAATGCCGCCCCAACTTTCCCTTTAATTTTGCTGCCGTCTGTGAATATGTTAATTTCTCGGTTAAGATTTTGCTCTAGTGCTGCTCCGTCTGCCAGGCATATGAACTCCAGCTCCTCCTGCTGCGCTGGGTGTGGCTTCTTTTCTGTCTCTCTATCTCCAGTTACTTGCTGGGAATAACCTTTCTTAGTTTCATAAAGCAAGGCTGCTTCCTGGACTCTGATATGACAGCCGAGGATTAGGGGCCGCGGTGGGATAAATGGAACTGGTGGTGTGGGTGCCGCCACCTACCCTACCTTCCACTAGGCCGTCTACGTGTTGTGGGCTGCAGGGGAAGAGAAGTGTCGGTATCGCGATGGCCGTTCTCACTGCCTTCTGCAGTTTAAGAGGCAGGCGCTGGGCTACTGTGACTGACCCGCTGCACTGGGACCAGGGCGTTGGAATGCTGTCTGACGTTCAGTACTGGTTAGTCCCGAGTGGTGGATGACGATGTGTCTTGTGCTCCGAAAAACTCCGTCATTATGGCGAGAGCGCAAGCTCCGTTATGGAGCCCGAGTCTGGGCTAGCGCTGTTGAGTGCCGCGAAGGAGTGCGAAAAATGTAGGAACGTCCTAAACTTGCCATGACAGGTTATTTTTGGCGCTTAGACGGCTGCTACCGCAGCCCGCTCACTTAGTTTTTAGGGTTCCGTACCCAAAGGGTAAAAACGGGATCCTATTACTAAGACTTCGATGTCCGTCTGTCTGTCTGTCACCGGGCTGTATCTCATGAACCGTGATAGCAAGGCAGCTGAAATTTTCACACATGATGCATTTCTGTTGCCGCTATAACAACAAATGCTAAAAATAGAATAAAATAAATATTTAAGGGGGGCTCCCATACAACAAACGTGATTTTTAAGAGTTTTTTTGCTCGCTGTTAATAACGGCAAGAGGAATGGGGCTTCCATACGGCACGGAACCCTTCGTGCGCGAGTCCGACTCGCACTTGGCCGATTATTATCCTATCCTACGGGAACTGTTAAAGTTTTTGCGATAAAAAGTGGCCTATGTCGCTTTCCGTCTTTCAAACTATATTCATGCAATAAGCCAAGGCAAGTTGCTCCGTTGCTGAGAAAAATTTATTATTAAGTCCTACGGGAACCACAATTTTTTCGGGATGGAAAGTATCCTATGACACTTTCCGTCTTCCAAACTATGCCCACCCCAAATATCAAGTCAATCCGTTGCTCCATTGCTGAGAAACAGTTATTGTCCTATCCCATGGGAATCACGAATTTTCTCGAGATAAAAAGTATCCTATTATCACTTTCTGTCTTTTAAACCATAGGTATCCATACCAAAAATGAGGTCAATATTTTGCTCCGTTGCTGCGTCAAAGAGGAACAAACCAACAAACTTTTCGGATTGATAATATTAAAGTATGATGATTCTGTACCATAAAGGTAGAATAAAGAAACATGTTAAACCTCTAATGATAGAAGATTTAAATATTTTTTTTATGTCAGACAAAATGACGGCCTGGTATTAAACGTCATAGTAACATGTAGCATGCTGAGGGAAAATAACATTTTATCCAATTTTAATGTCAGTTGTCATTTTCAATCCATCCTTTATTTCCTCTTCAAAGGGATATAATGGTGGAAAAACAATTTGTCCCCTTGCCATGCTACTTGTGATTTATAAAAGTCTGCAGACAATGTCACCTGTCATCTAATTACGTTTGGCTGTGACGTTTCGTTAGTCCATATTAGGGTCATAGAGGAATTAATCACTTAGCGTCTTTGTGATAATGGCGACAGTTTTGCTTTCGATGGTTTTTGTCCTGTCCTACAGGAACTATGCAATTTTTCGGGATAAAAAGTATCCTAAAGCTCCTTCCGCCTTTTAAACTATGTCCATGCCAAAAATCAAGTCAATCCGTTGCTCCGTCGGTGCGTGAAAGAGTAACAAACCAACAAACCAACAAACTTTTCGGATTTATAATATTAGTAAGGATTATAAAAATATAATCGAGATAACAATGATATGGCAAAAGTAGGGCAGAAGGTTATCGTGCGAGCTACTCCTCACCTGGCATTCGCACTAGCCAAGTATATTGGGGTCAAGGCCATCTTGAAGTACTTTTAAAAATAGGGCGCTAGCATTAGCGACTGTTGTTTTAGCTTTCACACCTCCAAGGTGAGTTCTGTCATTACGAGCTTGGCTTTAGTCATCTTTGTCAGCTGTTATTTGAGGAATCGTACTTATTTTAAGATCACTGCCAGGTTCTAGAGCAGCATTGATGATTTAAGTAGAGTTGACTTCAGGTTTATGAGCTTTGACGAGCTTAATTTTTACGGTGCTTGCGTTTTAACCCTATAAGAATGATCAAATATTCTAGTTTACGTGAGTTATCTCGTGTCTTTATTCCGGATCTACCATCACTTGAACTTTGACTGTTACTAAATCATCTTTACCTCTACTATTTTCAATATTGTTTACCTTATGCCTCGCGTCCATTTTGACTTCAGCGTTATTGTGGAACCAGCAGACGCCAGGTACCGGTTCAGCTTCGATCCGGCACTCGAATATGAGCCGTTTGCCATCATCTTCCTGTCTGATGGCCGGCTTGCGCGCGAATGTAGGCGCTTTACCGTCCACTTGTCTGGAAATTGATCATAACACACCTTTTACTACAACTTTGTCATGGGGAAAGTGATTGAAATAGGACTATCGTTCTTTAAATCTTCGAGTCTTAAGCACGAAACGATTCTCTACATTCAACTTTTAGTAAAAAAATATAACTTTATGTGTAAAATGTATTTTTTTGTAATTTGCAAAATCTTGCAAGAAATGATTTTGAACTTATCCAGAATTTCTAATAATCGTATAAAATTTATACTCACTTCTGTTTTTCTTCATCAGCAGCTGAAAACATAAATATGATAAATCAGTTTCTGTTATAATACGAAATACCATCCACAGAGCTAGAGTAACGTTTTAAAAGCAAAAATCCCGTGAATTTAAATAGTTAATTTCAAGATAAACAGACACCTAACAGATCATTCCAACATCTACCTCATTTTATGCCAACACCTACCAGACATAAACATTTGGGTAAGAGCAATGATAACTGTAGAAATAAACACGAGGTTTTTGGAACTCGTAAGATTTGGTGGTTTTGTGTTTTAGTATTTTGCTAGTGCAAGGTTTCTGGATCATGACATTTTTATGATGTACTGACGAGTATTGCCGTGGAAACAACTTAAATCTATCCACTACTTTTCTCTCAACGTTTCATAGAGTCTTAGCAAAAACTCTGACAACAGGGCTAATCTTTCGGCCTATACAAATTTACTCTACATATACTTTTTATAGCGTCTTTTATAGATTTTCCTATCTGTTTAACTCACATTTGTCACATCGATGTGTGTTTGTTTATTTTACGTTTTGTACGTTATTACCGTTTTATTACGTTAATTAGAGTTAAGCATAATGAGTCCCTTTATCGAATGAGTTATACTTTGTTTTAAATGCATTCATTTTTGTAGTCATTTTTTTTTACTGTTGCTGTCTTGTGAATTTTAGCAGATTTTCATTAAATGCTCCAAATTCCATTTCACCCAAAAGATTTAAAGCAATCCATTTTGATGCCAGCACATTAGTATGTTCGTGACTACAAGCACGTCTTTTGGCTCGCTCCAAGCGTGGGTTAAACACTGAACTTTTTCTTAGACATTTGTATTTTTGTCTATGACTAATACGTTATTTGCGCAGGCATTTTTATTGGCAGGGTGTTGGATTACTGTTGTTGTGTTGTGACAAATGTTTGGACAAATTTTGACGTGTTTGTTTGGTTGGCGCTATTAGCTGAAACTCCCACCAGCTATCGTTTGAGGTGGGATTTTTCGGAAAGTCGCAGATAATTGTTAAAATCGTGGTGTTTTATTGTATTATTCGATGATTCCTGCTTTACATGTCTCGTAATGGTTACAGACTTATTGAAAATGTCAAACCCAATGTTTATTATTTACTAACATAGCTGAGGACATGTTTGCATATAGTTTCAAATAAGCTATAACTAACAACATATGTAATAGACTAGTTTTTGCCCGTGGCTCTGTCCGTGTATATTTTGATTTTTATGCTATCCTATAAGAACATTTCATTTTTCGGGATAAACAGTAGACTATGTTACTATGCGACCTTTGAACTATATCCATACCAAAAATCAAGTCAATCAATTGCTTTCTTGCTGTGTGAAAAATAACTAACATCAATTCATAGAATTTTTTTCGTTTTAAATATTAGTAGAATCTGTGTTCAGCATTTATACGCTGAGTGAGGTATATCCTAACTTTCTGATTATTCAGGAAGTTGGGAAAGATTTCACTTTCTTTCAGACACTGAATAACGAAACAAACGGGACACGGGAACCAACGCGGGTTTCCATGTTTTCCCAACCTTCATACAAAAGTGCTACGTCGCGGGTCGTTTCGCGTAGCATGTTTTTTGCAAACATATTTGTTCTACGATTTGTTCATAGTTCACGTAACGTAGCGCCTGGCTTACTCGTATATTAATAAGCGAAGCCACTTTTAGACATTCAAATTACATTGTCTTAGTCCTTCATTTCAGGTGAATAAATTTCATTTATGTCCATTTAGTTTGAGGAATCCAATAGTTACAAGACAGCAGAAAGATGTATGCCTATCAATTTGACAAAACTGCACAAGAGGAATCGCGGGGCGAATCGACGAAGACTCTTTTTGTATGCCCCTTTTCGCCCCGCTCCAAACAATGCGGAGCGAAAGAGGGCCTTCAAAAAGAGTCTTCGTTGATTCGCCCCGCGGGCCGAACAGCTTGCGGGGCGAAACCACGAAAGAGCCGAGAAATCTATGGCTATTAAAATATTTAGTAAACTGCCAAATAATTTAAAAGATATCGAAAAGGAAAACTGTTTTGTAACACAACTAAAAATTATTCTATTATCCAAATGTTATTACACATTAGACGAATTTTCTAACGATAATCTAGAAAACATAGTAATAAATCGTTCCAATACTAATAATAAAATTGCCATACCCTTATCAGGGTCATGTTATGTATAACTATACAAAACATGTTAATTAAGAATCGCATGTAAATTTCATATGTTGCAATAAATGATTTGAGTTTGAGAAAACAAATAAAGAGAATACTCACGGCTAAAGTTAAGGTTGATGGAAGCGGCCACCTCGCCCATCTTGTTCTTAGCCTTAACCTTGTAAAGCCCCGCGTCTGTCTCGATCACGTCGTCCAGCTCGAGCACCACCAAGAACTTGTTGTTGGCGATGCTCTGGATCCTGAGAATAAAAAACATTTGATTGAAAACAATACATAATAGTAGTTTATGCAACTGTCATATAATGAAGGATATTAAAACACGAGTGTGAGTTTATGAAACGAGCGCAGCGAGTTTCATAATAGTAACGAGTGTTTTAATACCCGTGTCATATGCAGTTGCATACACTACTTTATCTTCACTAATAAAAATAAAAAAAAACATATTGCGAAACATTAAATTCACGCGTACGCCGTACATGTATTGTCACAGTGAACTTGGCGCCATTAAAATCTAACCAATGAGAGCGCAGCTGCGCGCGCAGGGCCAATCAGGAGCGAGCGCGCGATGTTATAATGAGATTTTACGATATCGATGTGGATATTATAACATCATGTGAAATTGCTTAAATTGAGTGTTTTGTTGTCTGCGCTATAACAGTAGTCATTATAAGTCAAGTATTGGAAACATAAGTAGAATGTTACAACATTAGTGTAGATAAATGCTTTTGCCGCGTGCACAACCATTTTTCGCAACTGATTGCCTATGAGGAGATTTTCCCCTTCGTAGTAGAAGAATATTTTTTCCGTATACGCAACTAACGACATTTTTTCCATTACCTATTATATACTACTCGTAGTATTCAGCTCTCGAGGCGCTCTGATCTAGTGGTTGTAACGCTGGCCTGTCATTCTTGAAGTCGTGGGCTCAATCAATCCCGGTCCAGTACCAATGAGTTTCTTTGGAAGTACGGATTTTCACACCACTGGCTTTTCGGTGAAGGAAAACACCGTGATGCAACCTGCATACGTTCTTAGGAGAAATTCGATGGCGTGTGTGAATCCACCAACCCGCACTGGGACAGCGTGGTGGATATGACCCAATCACCCTTCGTGGGTAGGCCTACGACTATTAAAAAGGCTGGTACAGTACAGTACTATACTACGTGCGATAAACCTAAAAACGGTGGTTCGTTTATCCCCGTGGCACTACTGCTTGGCACGACCAGTAGTGTTAAAGGAAATTTCTCGACACAGAATCGACTCGACACGAAATTTGACAAACGAAGAAATGAAATTTATCTCTCTCGTGGGTTAATTAATTTTCTATAGCTGATTAAATCTATACAAACCGTCGTCCGTTGTCCGTCGACAACGGGACAGATGAAACTAAATAAAAGCTTGTAAAATAAAAAGAGACATTGCAAGAATGTATGAAGCTTCTTAGACCGTACCGTAGGACCTCCCCGTACCTGAATATTAGCATCTGTTTTGCAATATGTTATGTGTGTTATATTGTTGTTATTTTCTTTAATAACGACCGGTGTCCCACCGTTTAGGTACGGGAAAAAAATTATTTTTCTCTTTAGTAGGTGTTACGTTTTAAACAATGAATAACAGTAAGTATAAGGGTGAGCTTAGCATTACGCGGGCTTCCGCACGTTTTCTTACTAAAGTTCGCAGGCTCCGTCGCGTAGCAGTATTGTAATAGGTAGGTAGGTACTTGCACTGAACCTGCTTTATTTGATTCGTAATATTAAATTGCCATTTTTTTTAAAGCGGCCTACAATTTACTAACGAATATATTTTCCGTTCGTATAATTATGGAATTTGTCGTAAAATATGGCAGTATAAACAAAAATTAATTAATAAAATATTTTTCTACAAACTAAATATACATCCTACCTACTAATATTATAAAAGTGAAAGTTTGTAAGGATGTATGGATGTTTGTTACTCTTTCACGCAAAAACTACTGAATGGATTGAGATGAAACTTTGCAATAATATAGCTTATACATCAGAATAACACATAGGCTATAAATTATAATGATATTGCGTAAATTTTCCATATTATAACAATAAGTGTTAAGTATGTAGGATAAATTCTGCCATCTGCGAGCTATTCTAGCGTGCGCTCCAAGAAATGTCAAAAAAGAACTGTCAATTCAAACATTATGTAAAATCAATTTTTTTCAAGCCGCGGGCATAATCTAATAAGCATTAAATGCTGAATTTTTGCAGTGCATTTGTTTGCTATGTTCATACGCTTATTTTGAAGTAAGGAACCTACAAAGTCTGGGTCTACGGGAAAAATCTTTTGCAGTTCAAATTAAAATATAGCTTTAAAATTTTCCAAAATCAATCTTTTAATAATAAAAATTAAGACATCCGTATAGGAATCTGTGTTCTTTAGATATGAGTATATACATATATTTATCTGTGTTCCAAATTTTTATTTACTTCATTTGAGAACGTTTCTTATTGCTTATCGTAGGGCCGAATGTGATTTAAAGACAGACTTTTGAATAAAAATAATCAATCTACACAATTAGTAGAAAATGTTTCTTCTCCTTTGTATGTAATCCATTTTAAAAAATATTTAAAATACTTATTGGGAATTCAGAAACTGCTACGCAGAATGCCATCTTATGTTCAGATTGAACCACATTCGAAAACTTTATGTAAATGTTTAAAGAAATGTTTGGAACATTCTAAAATATTTGCCCTCATTCTGAATAGTCGTCTAAAAGAAAAAAAAACATGTGTGTATTTAATTTGTTCAACTACCCTGACTCAACATGAAAGAATTCTGTCACATAAATAAAATGAAAGAACAGTTGCTGATAAATTGTCTTTTGGTGGTCTAATTTTGTTTTACAGTTTCCATTGTCAACACTACTAGATACGTTGTACGTATATCAATATTTATGCTATATAATTTGAGGTCAATGAACTTTACGGACTTAAATTTTCTCAGAAAACTACGGTTTTTTACAAGACTATTTTAACTCTGCTGAAAATCAAAATCTTTGTTTTTGGACGATTTTTATAAGATTGTGATTAAATCACGCCATATATGTATAATTTTGGGCAAATACAAAAAACTATAATTATATGAAACATGAAGTAAAGAGCCAAGCTTTTTATTCTATATCTATCTTTTGACCAAAAAGTATTTTGTAAAGTTAGTAACCTTGTAGAGTTGTGAAGAGCATAAACTTCATGGCACTACCAATTTAATTTAAAATCACGCGACACCCCTGGTGGGGCAGATTCCACTGGTCTAAAAAGTGAGTGGAATCAAAAAGTGGAATCTGCCCCACCAAGATGAGACGAGTTGGGCAGATTCCACTCCAAAATATGAAGAAGTGGAATCTGCCCCACCAGTGGGGCGCTTTGGTGGGGCAGAGTGGAAGTGCTCAAAACAATTATGTTTAGCCATACTCTTTAACGAAGAAAGTTTTAACTTTAAAGTTGGAGTTTGTAGAATGAATATATTTTAGAGCTAGCCTTCTTGGTTTTTTATGGTAACTAACATTTTTTTAGAGTGAAAGCGTTATGTGTGTTATTTTTGGCCCATTTAAAGGTTACCTTGTTAATAATAATTTCCTGTGTTCAATTTGACTTTTAATTGCTCTTGAGAATATATTTAAATAACTTATAACTATGATTTGTATGTTTTTACTCAATCACGTAATTGAATTTCAAATTTTTAACGGATTTCAAAGAATTTCATATATTTCACAGTGATAATTCTTTAACTAAATTGGCCAAAAAAAATAGTCAGGCTACTATAAACTTGCCTACTCAAGGATAACTTATAAAATAACTTCCACTTTCTATTTATCTTTGCTTTCCAACAGGTGTTCTCAATGCTACGAGGTAGTAAAAATGTAAGCTCATTCTTTGCCAATTCAAATATTGTACGACTAGAATAAAAGAACGTTTTGAAACGGGCGAATACAAACGCTAATAACCGATTAAAAGAAAAGATTAAAAAATTCAGAAAAATAAACAAACTCAAATTATGAGAGTCGTTCGGGAGATCTTTGATCTTAATCTGGAGAAGCAAGCGCTTCCTCTCACATTTTGAGGCCATCTCGGCGAAAACGTAATTAATTTCAGATTTATTTTGAATCCCAGTAACATATGCTTGCAGTTAATGCAGTGAATCATTGATTTGTAATCAGCCGTTTACCAAATACCAAAATAAAGCTAAAACGCTTTTCATCTGACTCAATTTTTTATGTTACGTGATATTCCTGTCGTCGTTTTGTCATTATTTGCCTAATTCTAGATGGTTATAAAGTTCTTTGACATTGGCTTACTGTATAGGCTTACTATTCTTTAGTTAGCTCTACATTTTTTAAATTACATTTTTGTCAAAAAACATATAAATTTAAACATGAATTTAACATCTAATTTGGGATTTCCAGTCACTTCGTAATATGATCTTCAAATGACCTATACCTATGCTTACTAGATCAACACCTTATTGTCTTTTTGTGTAATTTTCATTAATAAGAAATAAAGTTACCATATTATATACGATAGATACACAAATGTAGATGGGCGCTGATTTGATTCAAACTCTATATATAGTTAATGAATCAACCTAAAGATATGGAGACAAAAACGTAACAAACATTGTCAATAAGATAAATGAAGCCACTCTTAATTTAGAATCGAAACCGAATTTCTTTTCAATGAATGTCAGAGCACCAAGTCGTCTGTGCCAAGTGTGTCATCCAATAGCAAATGCCTTTGGCTTCAACACTTCAAAGGAAGTACTGCATCAACATTTAGTAAAGAAAGGTATGGTGATAACGGACATTGACCTATCAACATTCAAATCAAAATTGATATTCATTCTTGCAAAGGAAGGTACAGAAGTTAAATTTTACGATGGCATTAAAATAGACGGCCACGGTTGATCTCATTATTGCACCGGAGAGAGAAAATGGAAAAGTGATGACAGATTTAAATGTTTTCAGGTGAAACTCAGCTGCTTTTCAACCTTCACGGCGACACCTTGAGCTGTTTATTTTGGTCGTGTTATTGACGGTGTCAAAAGACTGAGACTTTTTTGAAAATTTTTAATTTTCAGCTACTTAGAAATCTTTCTATATAACAGTTTGGAGTACAATCGTAAGAAGTATGACTTTAGTATTTACTTCACATTCATGTAAGATGTCCCCAAATATTTATTTTATTTATTTATAATGTTCTAATTCTACAGTATTTAGCGTCATTAGTTCATATCACTTTTTATTTTGTTACCTATGTTTACAGATTACTGAGTATCGGTTTTTTTCTCACAGTTGTATTCGAAATTTAATTTCCCATATTAATAAACTGATAGGCTACTGCGTCAACCTGTCAGTGCATATACCTACTTGTATACCTACTATGTATGTAATAAACCATCCAGTTTTCAATTGTTTGTCACAAGATTTCGCATCGTTTCGTGATATGAAATCGTGGAACTTAACAAGTTTTTACGTTCGACTTATCCTACTACTTAATACGAGTATAACTAACATAAATATCAAATGTTTTGTAATGAAATTTAGAAAGTTTTAAAACGATGTTGTTGTGTGACATGCCTTGTTTTAAATGTTAAATACATCTAATACAATACTCTAGAACAAAAAGAGGATTATTCCAGTCTGTCCCCCGGATCTGTCCCCCGGGGGACAGAATAGAAGAAATAATTCTTGTCTGTCCCCCGGTTAATGATCGGGGGACAGACCGGCATGATTTCACTCCTTAACAGGTCGGTCTGTCCCCCGACTAAATACATTATTATTTTTAAAGATCCCTCAAACCGTGAAAGTATCAAGCTCTATTTGTTCTTCCTCTTTTGAAGATCATATTGCCAGATTACACTTAACAAGACCTGTTTACGAGACTATCCCTGTCAGGACGAGAATGGGAGTACTGGGAGAAAATCAATATCGTATGTTAAGGATCAACGACGAAGAAGATTTGCAAATTACACAGTAAATAAATAAACACTCACTTAAACTGAGTCCTGCCGTCTTCCTTGAGAAGTTCATCGCTCCTGTACCAGGATATCTCCGGCTTGGGCGAGGCCAGCAGCTGGCACTCAAAGACGAGCTTGTTGCCGTCATCCTCCTGCCGGAGCGCTGGCTTCTGCGTGAAACTCGGGGCTAAGTCGTCAGATACCCCCATGGCGCTAGCTACAGGTCATTACGGTAGAACTGTGTACGCCCGCTTGGAGGTTGTCTGTGGACAATATGAAATGAAATGAAACAATTTATTGTCTAAATAGTACATTGATAACAAAATATAATTAAATACTAGCTTAAAACCCGCGGCTTCGCCCGCGTTGTCCTAGTACTTGCTTAAAATTATAATAGCCCGCGATTTGGCACTTGTTGTCTTACTCGTAGCACTTGATTCAAGATTCAAGATACTTTATTTGTCAAAAACATGGTAGCGTAAACAACATACAAAGTAGTACATATACAGATTTTCAGAAAGTAGAAAATGCATGCTCTTGCCCATTGTGGCGTACAAATATAAAAGGCATATTTACACTTTAAAAACATTATAAGCAGAATTTTAAAATAATATAATTGTATATTAAGAATATTACTGATTTATAAGAAGCCAAAAATTGACATTTTAGTTAAAATGATAAATATGATGGATTGCTTATAATGATAATAAGCCACTATTTCGCCCGCGTTGTTGTATTGCTTTCTTAAAATAATAATAGCCCATAGATTGGCCGCGTTGTCTTAGTACATTCTTAAAATTATAAGAACTTGCAGTTTGATCCGTGCTCTCTTAGTAGGTATTTATGCCTAGGATGATATATAATATCCCGCGGTTTGGGCCGCGTTGTCATAGTACTTGCTTAAGATGATATTTTGTGGCCTGCGCTTTGGTCCATATTATCTTAGTACTTGCTTCAAATAATAATGGCCGCAGTTTGGGCCGCACCATTTTAGCACCTTCTTGATTAATCTGAGAGCATGGCGGGCGGTGCCCCGCCAAATCAGACATTTGACTTAACTCTTTTACTATTTCCTGTGGGAACTGTTTATATCTAGATAGTGAGTATGTAAACCTATCGTATTAACATGTAAATGTAATATTTTATGAATTAATTGAATATGAATATACTTTACGTGATTATGGAAAACTAATCCATGTAATTGCCTACTCACATATCTATCTTACATAGTTAATAAATAAATAACATAAATAGTTAGCAATGTGATAAATAGTTTTCCAGAAACTCACTAAAATCAAACCAAGTTCATCAGCACATTTTAAAATACTGTTTTTTTAGGTCGTGAAAGAATATTTTTCAGTACACTCACACATGACCCATGTCGTTTCACACTTGTATCTTGTATACCAAATTTTATTCAAATGCATTCTCATGTCATGATCTAGTGCAGTGGTCGTCACACTTTTCTGTTCAAGGGCCACATACGACAGTGCGAAGCAACACTGCGGGCCGCACACTGATGAACTTGATTATAACATACCAGCCCGAGTTGTTTTAGGTTACCGCGCTGTCCACTGAACGAACCGTGGCAAAAAAAAAACATGCGCGAGCGAAGCGAGCGCGAAATTTTTTAGCATTTTTCAGTAATTGTTGTGTAATAGACCAATCAACTGCTTTTTTGCAAAAAAAAATCGGTTTTTTACAGTGATTTCTAAACAGATATATTATGAGCTAAGCAGACTAACGACTGCTATCATGCGCGACCGCGGTGAGCCCCAATTTTGTTTTGTTTGTTATTTTCAGTCATTTTAATCCTGGCATGAACAAAGCAGACCACGTTACTACTTATATGCGCGAGTGCCGCGAGCGTGAATGTTTTTCCGTTAATTTTTAGTTATTTGAAAACAAATATGAACATTTTTCAGATTTTAATTAAAGAATGTACCGCGGGCCGCACCAATAAAGGCCGCGTTGCCGCATGCGGCCCGCGGGCCGCGTTTTGACGACCACTGGTCTAGTGGTATTAACACCCGCTTTACAATCGTGAGGTCCTGGGCTCAAATTCTGGTGCCGTAACAGTAAACTCTTTGAAACTTATGTACGGGATTTTACGCTACTGGCTTTTCAGTGAAGGAAAACATTGAGGTTACATAAGTACGTCCGTAGAAAAAAAAAACATGGCATATGTGAACACACCAACCCGCACTGAGGTAGCGTGCTGAATATGGCCCAATCACCCTTCCTGGGTAGGCCTACGTCCAGTAGTGGACTATTAAAAAGATCGGTACAGCATACGGCATGTTTGATTAAGCCATCAGTCATTTCGATTTTCCTGACTGAAGGAACCCATATTTTTCCCGGAACAATAAGACAATCTTACCCAAAACCGTTCAGCCAGCTGAAAGTGATCGAGGTAGTTGTAGGACATTCAGGCGTCGTCTGACCCAAGACAGATGAAAAAGTAGCACACAAGTGTGTTTTATTTTATTTGATAAATATATAGCGTATCTCTAGACAACAGGCATGTTCTAGTGTACCATACTCATTATTTGACTAACTTTTACAATGAGACCAACCCCGAAATAGCGAAAATATAATTAATCGGCTAATACACAAAAAGTTTATCGACCCGCGACAAAATGTGTATATAACGAATTTTCGCTATTTCAGTTGATCCCATGGTAAAGTAAACACCTATATTGACCCAAGTGAAGTCTATTGGCTCACAAAATAAAAAAAATTGTAAGCTAATAAAAGCCCATTTTAAAATGTTGATGATTCATCTTTAAATGGTTAAGGATGAATCATCAATTTTATTTTCTAAGTTTACCACTTATACGATTACACACTTTTATCATATAAATATATTTTATCGATTACACTTATAAAATATTATATAATAGTATTTTTTACGTTTATTTAATATTTTTCACCGGAACCGTACCTACATTAATAATTTATTCGGGATGAGAGAAAGCGATACGCTAAGACATATTGTTGCCTACTCCCATACTTAAAATTATAAAACAAATCTAGTATCGTTTTAGCAAACTGTTACGAAGGTTTTTAAGTTTTTTCCTGAAGGAACTGTGTACAATTTTCCGGAGACGTAAGTATCTAATTTTCTTGTCATTTTTGTAATGAAATCTCATACAAAGTATTATAGAAATATAATCAGTGTTTTAACAATGTGTAAAACATTTTTTTATTCGTTTCTGAGGGAATCGTCTATGTTTTTCGGAATAGTGGATAAAAATACGTTAATACATGTTGTTCCTTACTCTTATACCTATAATAAAACGAATTCATTGTCGTATTAAAAATCCGTCATGAACTTATGTATGTTTCTTCTGAGCTTGACCGGAATTGTTTTCCAGGCCATCCACAGTCCATGTCTTAGAAGTGGTGGGCTATTTCCGAACAAAATTGTAGTGAACTTCAGTATTTTTGTGATAAAAAAGTGATATCCTGAAGGACCCAGGACCCACTCACATTTTCCGGGAAAGCAGTACCCTATGTAGTATTTGGACTGTTTTCTAGCTTAATACCAAATTTCATAAGAAGTCATTTACCTGTTCTCTCTAAACTTAATAGCTATCTGAAAAATGTTGGCTATCCCTAAGAACCTTATAGATTTTCCGGGATAATAATAGTTCCCTTATTGAAAGATAATGTGTGCTCTCTCCCAGATTCAATGCATAACCGTTCAACTCGTTGAACTGTAAATGATGTTTTTTTCACCAACTTTGTAACCTTATCTGATACCTTAGATAAGAAAAATTTGGTAAAACATAAACAAACGAATTTTTTATTTGGTCTACTTGTAGCATGTACACAATGTTTCAAGTCAACTGGTACAGGAAATAAGAAGTTACGTACGAACGAAAAGGGCCCGTTTTACCCCGTTTGAGGTCGATTTTTCAAAATTTTCTTCTTTAGTGCCCCATAACGATGTACAACATACATAATATATTCCAAATTCCAAGTTTATACCTTCAGCGGTTCGGTCTGTAGCCTAAACTGGTATATTTTGGATATCCCTAAAATTTCTCTAAATTTTTTCGGGATAGTAATTGTTTTTGTATTGAAACATGGTGTGTGCTTCCTACATAGATACCGGATTTCATCCATAAACGTTTAGCTCGTTAGATGTAATTGAAGCTTTTTTCACCAAATTTGGGTCCTTATCTGATCCCATAAGGAAAATTTGGAAAGCAGTACCAAACATATTTATTATTCTGTCTAAATAGCATGTGTATAAAGTTTAAAGTCAATCGGAACAGGAAATAAGACGTTTCCTACAAATGGAAAGGGCCCGTTTTACCCCGTTAGAGTTCGAAAATTCAACATTTTCGTCTTTTGTGCTACATTGTGTCGTACAATGTACCTATATTCCAAATTTCAAGTTTATGTCATCAGCGGTTTGGGCTGTGGCATAAATTGATTTATTTTGGATATCCCTAAAGAACCCAATAGATTTTCCAGGATAAGAACAGTTCCTGTATTTAAACATGCTGTGTGCTTTTCCATACCAGATTTCATCCATAACCGTTCAGCTTGTTGGATGTAATTGTTGCTTTTTCACCAACTTTGGGACCCGATTTGACCCCTTAGACAAAGAAAATTCGGAAAAACAGGAAAAATCGTATTTTTTATTTTGTCTGAGTAGCACGTATACAAAGTTTCAAGTCAATCGGTTCAGGAATAAAATATATACTTACAAACGAAAAGGGCCCGTTTTACCCCGTCAAAGGTCAAAAGTTCAAAGTTTTCGTCGTTAGTGCTCCATTACGTTATACAATAAACCTATATTCCAAATTTTAAGTTTATTTCTTTAGCGGTTTGGGCGGCAGCCTAAATTGATTAATTTTGGCTATCCCTAAGGAAACCTTTAGATTTTCCGGGATAATAATAGTTTCTGTATTGAAACATGTTGTGTGGCTTCCTCCATACCAGATTTCATGCATAACCGTTCAGCTCGTTGGATGTAATTGATGCTCTTTTCACCAACTTTGGGACCCTATTTGACCCCTTAGATAAGGAATATTTGGAAAAACAGGAACAAACGTAACTTTTATTTTGTTTGAGTAGCATGTATACAAAGTTTCAAGTCAATCGGTAAAGGGAATAAAAAGTTACATACAAACGAAAAGGGCCCGTTTTACCCCTTTAGAGGTCGATTTTTCAAAATTCCGTTCTTAGTGCTCCATTACGTGGTCCAATGTATCTTTGTTCCAAATTTCATGTTCGTATCTTTAGCGGTTTGGGCTGTAGGCTGTCTGTCAGTCAGTCACTCAGCGAAGCCTTTTATATAATAGATTAGCATCTATGTTCCTATTTATGGACTCGTCCAACATAAAATAAAATCATAATAAAATATAAAATAACATTAATAATCAAATCAATTAAAATTCAATAATTAAATAAAAACTAAATAAAACTGTGTTCCAAAAACTATTTCGCATCTGTGTCAGAAAGCGATAAATATTTTGAATGTATGTAGGGGATTTTACAATCTACCCTCAGATGTTCTGCACTTAAAAACATCGATCAGCTGTACTGTCAAGTCATACCTGAACAAAGTAAACAATAAAGTTTTCAAAGTAATGTTTGTAATTTTAAATCCGCTGTATAGGGGCTTAGTTATTAAACAATATCAATAAATCACACATAAAACTAAATTTAAAATCACAAACTACATCTATACTAATAAATATTACTTTAGGTTTCATCAGTTAACTCTGAATACAATCTTGATTCAGGTCTTACTATACGAGTATGTAGCCTTTGTAAGTTCATTGTCAAGTTTTATACTAAAGACAGATTGACTCTGCCAATTTTTAAGGTGCTTCCTTCTTCGGGAGCATTCGCGTGGAATGTAACGTTACGGACTCGAATATTACATCGATGAGCGAGGAGTACCAAGCATTTCTTTTGTACATCATATTTGTAATAAGTAAGTTCGTATATAGGCCGGGTAGCTAGCCTTAGTGTCAGAGTTTTTTAAGCTGTCTGAAGACCTCTGAGATGGCTCAACGGTTAGAAAAGCCGGGACCTACAATGTAATGTAATGGTCAAAGTCGAATAAAAATTACATAACAGGCAAATAATCATCAGCCTGGGTGGCTGTATTGGTAGCAAATGCTCAAAGTCGAATCTAAGATATGAAATTAGAAGCGAATGCTTATGGTGAGGGAGCTCCTTTGGAGTGATGAACGGTGTAAGTAAATCCAATAGTTACAAACCACAAATGCCTAAGCTTGCGATCGTAATAATTAAATGAAAAAGGCATTAAGATGGCTCGTTTAATACGCACACACACACACACATACTAATTAGTAGTAGTGAAGCAAGTTTTAAATACATGTGTTTCGTATAAGTAACCTGATGTTTTTGAACGTACTATACTCGTCGTTCTACCGCGTATATTCGATATCGATCGTATTCGATCAATTTACATCGACCCGAACATATGTGTGTACGCATGCCTCGTTTGATTTTTCTTATTTTTTTTACTACCGGCGTTAAAACGGTTCATAATCGGTCTAACTCAGTGAATCGTCTCATAGCACAAACCGTCAACAACATAAAGTCGTGTTTCAAAAAACAAACTTTTGTATCATATATTTATTTTATTTATTCGTACACAAAACAAATCAAAATCGTTACAATTATGATCTGGATTGTAATTCAAGTACATGTGTACACAGAATGAGAAGAGAATTGAATGAGAACAGAATTGAATGAGAAGACATAGAGGCTGCTGGTTTGGTAAAAATGAAAAATGTATTAATAAGTAACTGGAAAAAGAAAGTAAAAACAGTATATATAAAGGAAGAATAACTAACAAATACGGAGTACCTACGCACTCAGCAAGCGGATGTGCGCACTCCGTGCAATCCAAGAATCAAACGTATTTTAGTAGCCAGGCGCAACCCAGAGGTTGCACTCTACCTGACGACGGGTTTGGTATAGAGGATATCTTTCACTTGTTTAATGTAAAATGTAAATTTTGAAGAAAATACGATTCTAAACTTTATATTTACAAATTCGTTATACTGATGAGCCATTCTCACAAGGAGATTGAAATAGTCGGCCAAGTACGAGTCGGACTTGCGCACGGAGGGTTCCGTACTGTATGGGAGCCCCCCTTAAATATTTATTTTATTTTAATTTCATTATTTACTATTGAAGGGAATATAAAACTAAATATTCTGTGAAAATTTCAAGCATCTACTAAGTACCATTATTAATATAGAGTGAAAAACGTCTTAAAATTCAGGTTTGTTGTCTTAGTAATAGGGTCCCGTTTTTCCCTTTGGGTACGGAACCCTAAAAAGATAAGTATGTTATTTTTGTGAGTATGTAGAGCAAAGGCGTTTATTTGATTGGATTGTATCATGCACATTCAGCACCACATACATGTCAGGTGTGCTAAACCTAACTGAACTAATTGTCCTAGGTAGACTGACGAGTCTACGATTATTTAATCGTTTTTCGCTCGATATTAATAATGGTAACAGGTATGCTTGAAATATTCACAGGATGTTTAATTTAGTATTCAATTTAATAATAAATGATTAGATTAAAATAAAATAAATATTTAAGGGGTGCTCCCATACAGTACGGAACCCTTCGTGCGCGACTCCTACTCGTTCTTAGCCGATTATTATAATGTCGGGCTTTCAACTCGAAAAATCTCACATGCTACACTGTAAACTATGTATCTGTGTTTAGGTGTTACAAATCCTTATTTTTCATGTTGTTCTCAAAACTTTGACTACTCTTTACTCACCCGTACTTGTGATTGGCAAAAGTACCAGTTAATTGAAGTACAGTGTCACAGCACAGAAAAAATACATACATAGGTATTTTGATTTAATTATGGATTGATTAACCTGACATAACGTGCAAATAGTATTTATGAAATAAATGATTATGGTTATCGGCCAGGTAAATGTTTATTGTGAACTTGCGCACTGAATCTTATGTGTACCCATTATATTATTTACGGTATGTTAACACTTTTGTATAATTTTATGTCAAATAAATCGACTAACACTAAAACATACTTAAGTATAAAGGCAATTATTCAAACCTAGGCCCTGAACTAAGTACACTTAACTAGCACGTAACGCGCACGTTTTTATACTACAGCGGTTTTGTAATATAATTTGTACGTAATGCGAGTGATTTTAAAAATTACGCTCGTTTGGCCTCGCTCTTAGAATTTATGTACGGAATTTCACACCACTGGCTTTTCGGTGAAGGAAAACGTCGTAAGGCAACCTGCATATGTCCGTGGATGATATTTGATGGCGTATGTGAATCCACCGACCCGCACTGGGCCAGCGTGGTGGATATAGCACAATCACCCTTCTTGCGTAGGCCTACGTCCTGTAGTAGAATATTAAAAAGGCAGGTACAGAGAAAAACGTTAAGACTTTTCCCAAAGCGATAACATGGCGCTATGGTCATCATCTGGTCTCGATCGCTTGTCTCTACATCTCAGTATTAGGTCGTGTGATATCCTAAACATATTTATTTACACTAATGTTGTAACATTCTACTTATGTTTCCAATACTTGACTTATAATGACTACTGTTATAGCGCAGACAACAAAACACTCAATTTAAGCAATTTCACGTGATGTTATAATATCCACATCGATATCGTAAAATCTCATTATAACATCGCGCGCTCGCTCCTGATTGGCCCTGCGCGAGATTTTAGAATGGCCTTAGATTTTTTTTATTTTTTATTAGTGAAGATAAAGTAGTGTATGCAACTGCATATAACACCCTTCATTATATGACAGTTGCATAAACTACTATTATTTACTTATGGATTTTAATAAATTTAATTCTACGCACTATTATAGTCATCTAGTTGAAAATTATCATCTTGATTGAAATCGTGTTTTTAGGGTCCCGTACCCCAAAAGGTGCAACGCCCTACCTAACGTCCTACCCACCCTAATATCTGTTGAAAACTCGGTTCTTGAAGTTGTTGACTCGTACGTCTACCTAGGACAAGTACGAGTACCTAGTCCAGTTAGGTAGGTTAAGTCGAAAGTGTTCGATCAGTGTGTGTTGCCAGTGATGACTTATGGCACTGAAATGTGGTTTCTAACTATGGGCCTTATTAATAAGCTCCAAGTAGCCCAACGAGCTATAGAGAGGTCTATGCTCGGAGTATCTCTGCGAGATCGAATCAGGAATGAGAAGATTCGCAGAAGAACCAAAGTTACCGACATAGCTCAGCGGATTGGCAAGTTGAAATGGCAATGGGCAGCGCACATAGCGCGGCGGCCTGATGACCGGTGGGGTCGAAAAGTTCTTGAGTGGAGACCACGTACCAGCATGCGCAGCGTAGGAAGTCCATCCACAAGGTGGACGGATGACCTCGTTAAGACCGCAGGATCACGCTGGATGCAAGCCTCTACCAACCGGTCTTATTGGAGATCTATAATGGAGGCCTATGTCCAGCGGTGGACACCCTATGGCTGATGGGTAGATGGATGGATCCCAAAAGGAAAAAATGAAACCTTTATAGTTTATACCCATACGTAATACCGTAGAAATACGTATATCACCTTCCTATCACTGGCAAACAAATGTTTGGAACTGGGTTGCTTCCCCACTCGTTGGAAGGAAGCGACTGTAGTGATCTTGCGAAAACCAGGGAGGGCAAGTTATACAGAGCCAAAATCGTACAGACCAATTGGTCTGTTGACAGTGATGGGAAAGATTCTGGAGAAGATGATTATTGCCCGAATAAAGTGGTACATAGTCCCCAGACTCAGCACCCATCAATATGGCTTCATGCCCCAGCGGAGCACTGAGGACTCCTTCTATGCCCTTATTAAGCGAATACGAGAGAAGCTAAACGAGAAAAAGCTCATGACGCTCATATCCCTGGACATAGAGGGAGCCTTCGATGGCGCTTGGTGGCCGGCCATAAGGGTGAGGTTGGCGGAGGAAGAATGCCCGGTAAATGTGCGAAGGGTTATTGATAGCTACCTTCAGGGTAGAAGGGTGACGGTGAGGTACGCGGGTGAGGAGGTGACAAAAGATACTTCAAAGGGCTGCGTACAAGGTTCCGTTGGCGGCCCGATCTTCTGGAATCTCCTCCTCGATCCGCTCCTGCAGGAGCTCCAGCGTCGCGGGTTCTATTGCCAAGCGTTCGCAGACGATATCGTCCTGCTGGTGGATGGGGATACGGCGACGGAAGTCCAACGTTGTGCCAATGAAGCACTCGACTATGTGCGGCGGTGGGGGGTTAAAAATAAGCTGAAGTTTGCACCACACAAGACAAACGCGATGGTCATAACAAGAAAGCTTAGGTTTGACACCCCGCTGCTGAGCATGGGGGGAGTCGACATAAGCATGACACACGAGATCAAACTCTTGGGGCTCTGGATAGATGATAAGTTGACATTCAACACACACGTAGCCAATGTGTGCAGAAAAGCATTGAACATATACAAGCATCTATCCAGAGCCGCCAAGATCAGCTGGGGCCTCCACCCGGAGATTATCCGGACCATCTACACCGCAGTGATAGAGCCCGTGGTAATGTATGCAGCAAGCGTGTGGGCAGACGCTTCTAAAAAGGTTGGCGTGCAAAAACAGCTGAACGCTGTCCAAAGAGGCTTTGCACAAAAATTGTGCAAGGCATATCGCACGGTCTCCCTGAATTCGGCGCTGATTCTGTCTAGGTTGCTCCCCCTCGATCTTAGAATACAAGAGGCAGCCGCCCTGTATGAGGCTAAGAGGGGGGTACCTCGGCCAGCTTTTGGGGATAGGGAGATCGAGCGGCCGACAGCGTTCGGCGACACGCCACATCCGGCGAATCACATACGCCTGAATTTCAAATGCCTGGAAGATGAAGAAGAGGTGAACGCGCACAACACACAAGCAGTAAGGATGTTCACGGACGGTAGTAAAATTGAAGGCAAGGTTGGAGCGGCGCTGTCTCTGTGGAGTGATGCCGCCGAAATCAAAAGCCTGAAAATGCTGCTGCCGTCCTACTGCACCGTCTTTCAGGCCGAAATGCTGGCTATTTGCAAGGCGACCAGTGAAGTGCTGAAGAGGTCCGAGAACAGTTTTGGTATCTACAGCGACTCTAGATCTTCCTTGGAAACAATCGTCAATAACCGCTCTCTCCATCCCCTCGCGACCAAAATCCGCGAGGATCTAATAGAATGCAGCAAAAGGAACAAAACGGTTGAGCTTTATTGGATCAAAGCCCACGCGGGGCTCGAGGGGAATGAGAGAGCGGACCAGTTGGCCAAGGACGCAGCTTTGAGGTGCAAAACGAAACCGCACTACGACTTGTGTCCGATTTCATTCGTCAAGCGACAAATCCGAATCGGAACGCTTGACGAATGGAATCGGAGATATACAAAAGGGAGTACTGGTGGCGTCACCAAACTGTTTTTGCCGGACGCTGTTGCGGCCTACAACCTTGTGAGGCGGGTTGCACCAACGGGCGTATTGACGCAGGTTATGACGGGGCACGGTGGATTCTCCGAATACTTGCATCGCTTTAAGTGTAAGGATAATCCATCGTGTACCTGCGAACCGGATAAAACCGAAAGCATTGTCCATATATTAACGGAATGTCCTGTATTCTCTAGAGAAAGGTTCGAGATAGAACAACTTATCGGAGAAAATATAGTCAAAGAAAATTTACGTAAGATAATGATGGATGAAAATATAAGAACCGAATTTTTAGAGTATTGTGTTAAAATTGCTAAAAAAGTTATACAAAGAAATAAATAGATACATAAATAAAATTGAATTTCTATATTTGACAATATAGGTAATATCAATAAAACTGCTCTTTGGAAAGTAAATGTAAAAGTATATATACAATACATAAGTTATAACTGAACGGAAGTTTGTGCTTAAAAGAAAACTAAAACATCCGAAAGTGCAACGTATGGGCCTTTCGGCCCATAAGTATGCACATGGGACGATTATACACTCGATAATTATTTCTCATGAATGACTGACACACGCTAATTTATTTATATTTGTAATGTAAAAATATCCATATATATATTTATGATTCAAGACGAAGATTGATTCTTAAGTATAAATGTAAAAATAAACTATGAAATAAATTTGAAGTTAGGAACTATTGACATATTTTATTTTATTAAAAATTAAGATAAAAATACTAATGTATTAAATTAAAATTAGACTGAAAATTGTAACTTGACCATTTGTAACACTGAGACATAATGTTTGTAGTAAAAATTTAAACAATCATTATAAAAAGACCCTGAAATATATATACACCAGGGGAATAGGCGGAGAAGAAAGAAAAAAAAAAAAAAAAAAAATACGTATATCTATGGTTTCGTGATCTATTTTTTGTGAAAACATCAAACATTTCGGTTAAAGTGATAGCCGTTCATGTCACAAAAATCCGGATATTTCGACACTCACAAGGAAATCAAAATCTATAGAGTACTTCCCGTTGACCTATACTTACTTATAAAATTTGGCATGAAGCATTGTTTTAAAGTACACATATGCCATATAGGAATAAATCTAAAAACTGTACATTTTTTATTTTATCACCTAAATAGCATTTACATGCAAGAAATGAGGGTAGAAATTTTAAAGTAAGTTAATAGTATCATGCATGTGGGGTATCCTATGAAAGAGCTTTAGTAGCACAAGCTAAAACATGTTTTAAATTGTTTTTACAGTCTTCTTGCTTTCCTATTTCCTAAGAGATATAATCTAAAGATTTTCAAGGTCAGAGTGAATCTTCTAGGTCTGCATGCTTCATCTTCGACCACACCGTCTCTTACCATCAGGCGAGTCGGTGGTCAAGCGCGAACTTATTCGCGATAAAAAAAAGAAACGACATATCATTTTCGATTTATGTGGAGAAATGTAAAAAAAACCTTTTTGTGCGTTTTAAGGGACAACTAACGCCATTAGTTCACTTTCGCGTAAATAATATAATCGATGATGACCAGCTTCTGCGATGACATGCTCTGTAATAGATTAACCACGTGAAATAGACCACTTTCTAAAACTAATAAAAATCATTCAAGAACTTCTGTCTGTAATTAACACTAATGTTTATTAGTATACCATCTAATTAAACAGCTGGCTCTGTTATTTATGTCTATTATCACTAGAGGGCAACCGAGCTTTTCTCAGAGCGCTTTTAAAATTAATCGAAATTCATGTTTTCTTATAAACAAGTCAGCCTACAGAAAACTTCTATATACAAAATTTTATCAAAATGGCTACAAACGTTTTGAATGTGTACCCAAATATTTAACACATATAATATACAAATACACATGCAATTATACATTCCAAGAAAGTTTTATATAAAATGTAGAGTTAGTAACTGACTAAAGAAGTATGCTCTATATTGAACCCCTTATAATATGGATTCCAAAGAGTTTTCGTTAACATAAATATATGGTTTAAAAAGTGCATAGTTTAAAAAGTCTGATTTATTGTGTTTCTTTCACATCACTGATCAAAATTAAAATCAATGTCACTAACTAAAGCCTAAAACTGAACATATAAGTTCTCGTTATTTCATATTATCATTTCCATAACATATCAATCAATCAATCAAATCATTTATTTGCTAAAAACACATGTATAATACAAGTCATTTAGATGGTCTTATATCTACATTGCATTGAGTCTGCAAGCAGACGTGCAAATATTTGTTCATAAATACAGTAAAACTTATTATTTAGTTAAATCAAGATATTCCTTAAAACTATAAAAACAGTTTGTTAATAGCCAGTCTGTTAAAGTTCTCTTAAATTTAATCCCGTCCAACAATTTTATTTCATTAGGTACATGATTATATATTGAAATACACATATTATAAACATTTCTCTTGTATATGTCTTTTCTGGCAGGAGGTTGATATAATAGATTTGCGAATTTAGTTCTTTTTTGACGCGTTATGATTTCATTACGTTTTTTGAAATAAATAGGGTGTTCCTTAGTGAAAATGCAGATGGCTTTTATGTACATCCTTGATCTTCTTTTTAAAAAAAACCTATCTTATGGCTATATCATAAAACTCCTGCCCATTTTGATTTGAAGTAGGTGTACCTAGAAAAGCCTTTAGTTTTTTTTTTTTAAATACTGTTCTACCTTTTTATATTCACCAGTTAAATGGGACCCACTAAAATGAGCCTAAAATATTTCACCCACACGCGACTGCACAATCGTAATCAATCATCGATCGGTCGAGCTAAATCCATATATCATCCACAGCATTGTTGGCTGAAGTCTTAAAGTACTCTCGACTTGGCGTCCGAAGTGCTCGGCGATTCAAGAAAGTGACTCACATCTCTCTCACTCAGATGTCGGTCAGCGCCATCTACATTCGCAAGGTGAAGTGTAAGCTTGTAGGTGTCCTGAGTAAAAAGTTTCACGAGAGTGAACGAAACGTCTCGTTCTATTTTTGTAACTGCCGAAGGCCCCCGAAACCTTAGTCCGACGCGAACGAAGCGAGAAATTTTATAACATGCATACGATGGACTTCCTCCGATTACCTAATCACTTTTCTTTAATAATTTCCACTTATAAGCTAAATATTAATATTTAATTAGCATTCCATGGTTAGGATACGACGTTTCAATTAGTTTCAAGCTCCAAAAAACGTTAAAATATCCAATCACATTCAAATAAAGCTTAATACGGCTTTAGGTTCTTCAAGGGTCTAAACGTGGACCCTTATTTTATATCATTTAAAAAAAACTGTTTGTGAATGAAATCGACAATGAATTTGAAACTTGAAAGCTCAACACATAAAATTAAAACACATACCCAAACACGGTCAAAAAAATCCAAAAGTGTCACTATGCACTGTAGTCAATAAAACACTGTCACACGAATATTATAGAGACGATCGAGAACTTGACGAAAGCAAGTGAATTTCGTGAGAAATCGGTTGTCGCCGGCGGCGGGAGGCGTCGGGTCGTTTTCGAAATCGTAACTAAACTATGAAAATGTTGGCTGGCGGCCGAGGCCGGCGCGGCGGAACGCGCGTGGGAGGCTGCAGCCACGGTTGGATAACGGACTCGTCATTCGGTGACGTAGCGCTGCAGAGGTGTTTTCCACCCAACATAGACGCTGATCTAACCGTTCAGGATCTGAATTGTTGATGCAGCTGTTGGGATAGGGCTCGGGCCAGAGCTTTTTAGAATCGTTATCGTAACTCACGATTGATTGGAGCTATATTATTGCTACGTAACCGACCTGCTGTTACACTACTAAATAATACAAGCGTTTGCTTATGAAGCAATATGATTTCAGATCTTTTCTTGCGTGTAGTACGTGTGGTAGTAGTAAAATCAGAGTATTTCAAATTATTCACTTCATTAAATATATTTCACAAAATTTCTTTAACATTTACCTCGTTTTCTTCAACATATCTCAAGTTTAAATCAATATTTATTCAATCACGTTGATGTACGTACATGCCTATCACTTAAGACTCCCTCTTTTTTAACATTTCCGCTTGTCAATCAATTACAGTATTCCATTTAACAACTTCACAAAACACATCAACTTATACGTTACGGACTTCACCATTCGCGATTCAGACAAACAAGTGCCTCTTGTTTATGTGGAATCGTAAATCAGATGGAGCTGTAAATTTTTCTTCAGCTCTTAATATAACCCGTTGGCAACTGGAGTCAGGTGACCAATAAATCAGCGGAATTGTCGTCGCGTATTTTAGCTTTGGAGTTATGATTGATGCAGGTGCAGACTTTGATGTAACTGGTGTTAAAGTGTTCAGGGCTGAAAGCTTTTGTGTCAAGTACGACGTAAGAAGAATTAGTGCGAATATATCACATACACTGGCTAATGATGTTGTAGAAGAAGTGAATGAGATTGATACGGACATTTAGTGGTTAAACGCTTGGTACTGAATTAAATAAAGGTTTTGCTGATGTTGCTGTAGAGACTAGTGTCAATGTTTGCAATGTTACACTAGTCCTTAGTCAAACGTTTGCAGTTTTCGTATAAATTTATCAATGGTAAGAACAAGCTTCTGAAAGCCAAGGTTAAATATGATCACTTAGCAAACGTCGGGAGCAGAATTTACAAATATACAAAACAGAGATGTAAGCTGTTTCCGTTCGAGATTCTTATAAACAAAATGGTGAACACTTTGAACCACATCCAAGTGGCCATTGTTTCTACAACAATGTTCTCCGTATTGCAATTAGTGACTACAATTTAGAATCATGAATACATGAATGGATTGACAGGAACAAGAAATCTATTTCAGTGGTTGTGTGGGTTAAACAAATATCGGCGCCTACGCTGGACCAAACATCCTGTTTGTGGAATTTCGTTCTGGGATTTTCAACGGAACTGTGTTTTTAGGGTTCCGTACCCAAAGGGCAAAACGGGACCCTATTACTAAGACTTCGATGTCCGTCTGTCTGTCACCGGGCTGTGTCTCATGAACCATGATAGCTAGGCAGCTGAAATTTTCATAGATGATGTATTTCTGTTGCTGCTATAACAACAAATACTAAAAAGAGAATAAAATAAATATTTAAGGGGGGCTCCCATACAACAAACCTGAATTTTTAGACGTTTTTCGCTTTATATTAATAATGGTAACCGGTATATGCTTCAAATTTTCACAGAATATTCAGTTTTATGTTTACTTAAATAATAAATAATAAAATGAAAATAAAATAAATATTTAAGGGGGGCTCCCATACAGTACGGAACCCTCCATGCGCGAGTCCGACTCGTACTTGGCCGATTATTTAATATTCTTCATTTATTTAATTCGATAGGTTCGAATAAAATAAATGAAGAATCTCACTTTTCTGAGATTGCGTGTGGATATTTTATTTAGTTGGGTTTATTTTCATATTACCTGAATTTGTCCCTTTTAGACCATGAAAACCTATTTCAATACATAGTTTCTACCAATGTTTTACAGAGAATGAATAACTTTTTCATTTATTCCATATTCGTAGACAAGAGCTTCTTTCTTATGCTGGATATTGGCCTCTCCTACGTAGATTTCTAATATGAGAGTATGACGAGGCGCTACATCCTGCGTACTCTTGCAGTCTTCATTAGGTCGACTGACCACTTTCTGTGATGACGATTACTACGCTTGGCAGGCGACAGTCTGCACGAGAACCTTTAGATGAAACACATTTTGGCCGATTTCATATCTAGACTAGACTCTCTCATCATCATCACATCTCTCTTTAACCCGGACAGCGCAACCGGTCGCGGCTCGAAAATGCGGGTCGCGTCACAGTACATTCGAATTTTTCAAAAATTTGTCGACCGTGCCTATGGATACACATATTATGTAATGTTTTCGTTAATATATTTGTACCACTGAACAGAAACCGAACTAGCACGTGAAAAAACATATCATTTCACCTCCAAGTCCAGAAACCAAGCTGTTTTTCTGATTGATTTGGTTGCGGCCGGTGTTTGCACAAGCTTCACTCTAGCTGTGCGAGTGTAAACATCGGATTGGTTACTCGACGTGTGATTTGGCAGGCAAGGTGTTAGCGAGATTTATACGAGATCGATGACTCACGTCGCACCTAGCTGTAATTGATTTTGTACTTGCTAATGTGACTAATATTCGGCTTCTATTAGTGGTAAAAATCGTTACACGATTTGTTACTAAATCACCATAGGTCTACAATTTTCAAATCACTACCTACTAGGTGTGGTTTTTCTTAGCTTGCAAAAGCTTTCCATAATGATAATTTGGTATACTGCTAGTCGGTGGCCGCGGCTGTACCCGCGTTACATTTTGATTTTATGCTATCCCATAGGAACCATTTACTTATATGGGAAAGTAGCCTATGACACTTTCCAACCATTATCCATATCTATGTTAAAATCAAGTCTACTTATTTCTATACCTATTTCTGCGTGAAAGAGTAAAAAACTTACAAACATACCTTCGTTTTTTATAATATCAGTACCTTCGATTTTCTGACGATGAGCAACCGCATAGCAATTTTCGGTCAACTGCTATTTTAATTTCTTCTGAAAGAATTTGGCACTAAACGAAATGTTTCCGAGCAAAACTTTTGACTCACGCGAAAATAACTACTTAATTCTATGTTGTGCATCTCTGATTGTATATTTATTGGAAATGTTGACTTGTGTGATTAAATTTGTACGAACACACAAGTAAAATGAATGACCACGAGAAAAACATTTTCACATCTACGTATACGATAAATGTCTTGCTTTTGCAGAATTTAAAGCAAGCTTTGACCATATGTCCTCTCATCAAAAATTAATGTTCACCACTACTCGAACTCATTATAAACGCAGAAATGAGTAAGGGATTTGCAATGAATTTGCATCTCTGCGACATGGCCTCAAAGCAATGCAATATTCTTGGAAGTTTAGACATCTTCCGCAATGATTTCGTTTCACTCGAGGCACAGACTAAACCCATTAGCCAAGGATATCGTATTTTGCAATCTGTTTCAAGTTACTGCATCACAATTAAGTAAGTAATTTGAAATAACAGTCAGCAGTCCATTTACCACGTAAGGCAGGTTGATGAGAGAGACCTATGTCCAACAGTATATATTCTACAGCTGAAATTTTGAATCAGTTTCATTCAACATCCCTTTCCTTGTCGTTCAGTAAAGACGGACTTAAAAATATAATAAAAATGTGTCCTTGGTCATGTCAGCAACTAGCAACGAGAAGAAATATTCAGTTCCACGAATTTACGAGCATGATGCCCGGAAGTGTAATAGCTACGATGAAAACCGGACAGATGTTTGAAAAACTGATGTTTGAAATTACCAACAAGTTTGAAAGCAAAAATATACGTGATAAATTTTAGTTTGTGAACTTGCTAGCTGCAAAGTGCATGTAAAAGTATTTCTAATCTATGTGCATTGTACATATCAGCGTATCACTAACGTATACCCATTTTGATCAATTTTAGAACTATTTATAAGGATCCACTAGATGACTAGAGGCAGCTTCAGGACTAGCGGCTGCCTCAACTGGACACGCGATCCTCGGCCTGAGGCATCGCCCTGAGCGAAAAGAGGAAGAAAAGTTGCCTCAGCCTAACAAAGATACTGCTGAAATGAATATGTACATGCCTTATTTCTTTCTTTAAGTACATTGTCAGCAAAACATAGTATTCTTTATTTCTTTTTTGATGATCTAATCAAGACTGCAGGAAGACGCTCGCTGCAAGCCAGTCCGCCAGCAGTGTGTCATCTAGTTTAGTTACATGTTAAGTTTTTTATGCCTTCAAGTTTTAATCACTCACTCTTGTGGTTTTTTTACTGGGTAAGACAGTGGCACAATATAATAATCTTGCTACAGTCCCGCTTAAAAAGAGATATATGAGACATGAGATAGATATTTACTTATATTTGGCATCATAATTATTATTAGAATAGATATCATGTTCTCTTGACCCTTATTCAATTAGCCAGTCTGAGTGTAGTTTATAATTAGGGCTTCGATATGTTCGCGTGGGTGGACTTCGAAGAAATTCGAACAGCGAGTTTTTTTATAGTTGGGTAATGATTTTATTCATGTCGTGAGCAATCTTTAAAAATAAAGCCAAAATTATCTATGAAATGGAGAAAAGGTACGCGTAAAAATATACCAGTTTATGTGATTTCGATCTAAGTATTAGCATCTCTTAAAATATTTGTACGAGAAAAATAGAGGAATGTAGAGTACCTACATAATAATCATTAATGCAAAATCTGATGATTTTTGATCAAGATCTTGTGATATTTTAGAGAAGGACATAATTTTCGTGTTTAATTTTATTAATTACGTACCATATTACCAGGTAAAGTTGATGATGAGATGATTACATATGCCATCTCCTGTCCCGTTTAACTACTTGAATCAACTTCAGTATTTTATAAAATGTTCATCTATTTAATCGCTCTTGGAATATGAAATATTAAAAGAATCCAAAATGTCTCTATTTACAGCTATATCTAATCAGCACCAAAATAAATCAAATAAAGACGAATTAAAACTAGTAAAAAATAATATGAAATAAAACTAGTAATAATGACATAAAAGGTCGTTCCCAAAAGTTCTAGTTAGTTCTACTAGTAGAACTACCGGGACAAAATTTTCCCGGTAGTCCTGCCGTAGAATTATACCGGGGAAAAATATTCCCGGTAGTTCTACTGTAGAAAATTTCGCTTTTAGGGCTCATAAGGTCGATTTTGCTTAAAATCTAATAGGTAGTCAGTCTTCGTATTCTTACAACACGTGGAGAGGTCAAAAACCTCTTCGGTTATTTTCTCCAACACGAGCGCGATCTCGTTAAAAGAAACCAACTCAGTGACGCCTCTGAAACCGGAGTGTACACGAGTTTATTTTTTAAACCAAAAGCTTTTTCAAAGTGACGCGGTGAAAGAGTTCTCGACAGTGAGTCTAACGGTTCAGGTGTTTTTTTTTATCACGAATAAGTCCGCACTTGACCGCCAACTCGCCTGATGGTAAGCGACGTTGTGGTTGAAGATGAAACACGCAGACCTAGAAGATACCTATTCACTCTGATCTTGAAAAGCCTTAGATTGTATCTGTTAGGAAACAGGAAAGCAGGAACTGTTCCATTCCCCGGCGGTACGAAGAAATTTTGAGTCAAACCGCTTCGTACGTATCGAAGGAAAATTGACAGTGTAGGGGTGGTAGTGAGGCGTCTTTATACTTGTGCTTTAGTAAAAAGGGGATGGCAGGATAAGGTCGTGTAGCCCAGATATTTGAGTTCTTAGAGCTAACGGGAACATATTCTAATAGACTGGCCGGCTGAAGCGCATAACTGCTTAACATCAGGCAGTATGTGGCCAAACGCAAACTTGTATTATGTAAAAAAAAATGCTTTGTAGGACTTTCACCTGCAAGGTGGACAGATGACCTCATTAAAATCGCAACCTTTGTTTTTGCAGTAAAAGAAAAAAAGCTATACAGTTTTATCATTTGTAATAAAATCATTCTCTCCAACATTAAGAATACTTTCTAGCATTGCGAAAACCTTATGCAAATTGCACATCACAGTTCAAAAGATAAATGATGCTTGTTAAATGTCAGACAGATAGACAGCCTGATAAATTAGTATTAGATGGACATACCTAAGGGACAGACAGAGAAAGACGTCGATTTTCTAATCTCAAACTACTTGCCTACGATTTTAGAAACATATTTAATGATGATTTTCTTATACATACTGTAGAAGATCACTGTGTAACATATTATAATAACTCTACTAGCTAACCCGTCTAACATTGTTTTGACACATAAAAAAATATTGTGGGCCACCCTTATCACATAGGGGTATTAAAACAGCTTACGACGCATTCCCAAACCTATCAAATATGTATAAACAAAGAATGTAATAAACATTGGTCAAGCCCTTTCGGAAAAGTTTAAAACCATCGACATTTTTTCTGTTTCAAATATTGATGTTGAAAACGAAAACTGACGTATAGAGGTATATTTCATATATTGCACATGCGGCGTAGCTTCCCTAGAAGACTTGTAACATTTTTGTATGGCCTCTTCCAAACCTACCTTTGCGAATATTATTTTTGACGTGATAACATCTTATAAATCGATGAATGATGGCTGCACGCACGAAAAAGTGTCACGTTCCATCTGAACCAAGCGTGCAAACGAGAGCGAGGCACGATCAGCCTAAGCGTTCAGTTGTTGATTTAACAATGTTTTCTTATGACGTTATCATGTAAAATTATCGTATTAACCAATTTTAGGGTTACCGCACCCAAAAAGGTAAAAACGAAACCCTATTACTAAGACTCCGCTGTCCGTCTGTCTCCAGGCTGTATCTCATGAACCGTTATAGCTAGAAAGCTGAAATTTTCACAGATGATGTATTTCTGTTGCCGCTATAACAACAAATACTAAAACAGAATAAAATTAATAATTAAGGGGGCCTTCCATACAACAAACCTGATTTTTTAGCCGATTTTCGCTTTATAATGATAATGGTAAGAGGTAGATGCTTGCAATTTTCAAAGAATATATAATTGTATATTCACTTTAATAATAAAAAAACAACATTAAATAAAATAAATATTTAAGGGCCCTCCTTAAATATTTATTTTATTTTTATTTTATTGTCCCATACAGTACGGAACCCTCCGTGCGCGAGTTCGACTTGTACTTGGCTGATTATTTTGATAAGTTTTCGTACTCTTATCGAAGCTTTCCTTGAATATTGATAGTATGAGTGCTCTCGCTACAGTCTCCATAGTGACGCATTGTTATTAGATCGAGATCTATTCATAGATCAGACGCAATCTCCATTATACGCTATAAATACCGCCAGTGATGTATGACCGAAGTTTTATAGACGAATGCAGGTGCCTTTAAAAAGAATAGACTCGTTTTATGATGCGTGTGCAATAAAACTGCAGCATAACATAGTTTTATGAGTACGGATTAAACGTATGGCCACCACAGTCTGCTATTGCGAAACTAATGCGATTCCTAATGCGTGCACAATGCGGGACCTCTACCAGGCTATCCACGGCAGGACGAGTGTAGCTGAGTACTGGGAGAGAATCATATAATTTTGAGGATAATCGACACAACGAAGAAGAAGGGGTAGTAATGCTCGTTTTGCTTGTTGAGGGTCAGTCATTGTGAGGAAACCTGCATACGTCTTCAGAAACAATTCATCATGCATCAGCAAACCCGCGTTTAGCCTGCGTTGCGAATATGGCCAAATTGTCTTGGGCGAGCCAATATTCTTAAAGTGAATTACTAATGGCTTTGTTTAGTTATAATGCTTTTTGCTCACCTCGAAATCTCACGTTTTCATGGAGTTTCGGGAAATATTTAGTGATGATTTTCGCAGAAAGTATCGTAAGTATCACACAAAGAATCGTAAACATCCTTATATATCGTATATCATGGTGTATAAATCCCTAGACGCAGAATTTTGAACATTCAGGTTTCTTCAGTTTTCAACTTGATTCTGATGTGCAAAATTTAAGACATGGCTCATTTTTACATAAGTCACGAGAATTGTAATAAGTCACGTGTTTTAAACGACTCAAATTCTCGATAGCAAATGAATAATATCCAAATTACACCTACGCTTTCCAAGGGATATTTATGGCAATCGCAACTCTCAGAATAGCATTTTGATGTAACAACAAATGCGTCACACTTCGAGTTTGGTTCTGTAATGTACTCTTACGTCGGTACTGGTGATTTACAGCTTGTTAGCTCATGCAATGGACTGAACATTTTCTAAGAAGGTGTATGTAGCTGTAGGTATGAGTATATGAGTGTGTATATGATGTGAAGGTGTACAAGTTGCTGTTTTCCTTTCTTGTTTTATTTTCATACAGATTGCTCATTGTTGTGAACAATTTTTACTACATATAGGTACATTAATTTCTACAGTAAATATAGCAATAATTTGAAAAACTGGATATGCATACCGTAATAATGCTCATACTGCACTTAAGATCAACTTTTCTGTCATAATATTGCAATACCTCAAAACTGTCAATTTGACTTTTTTTGTTTTATTATAACGCCTCTCAAACGAAACTGACATGTTGCAGAATGAAATGAAAGATGAAAGAAATGTTGCAATAGTTCTGCGCTCTAGAATATTTGTAATTTTATTACAATGTTTTACAAAATACATATAATTCCAGCAGGCGCCGATTTTACATCCGGGACTAAATATAACAATGTTCCACGTGGCTTCCATAAATCTTAGTGGACTGTAAACAGTTAGTTCACCAGCAACTCGAATGAGAGCATTAAATTGGCCAATAAAAACTCTTTGGCACAACAAATAGTAAATAAATTTCTCTGGAACTGAGACTAAAATTGCGCATATGCATTAGGCATGTAGTTCAGGATTTCCTTGCTGGACATCATCACACAGGTAGGGCGGCCCTATAAATTTTTAGTAGGACAATTTTGATCGGGTTGCATCAAGTTGCAATTCGTCGACTCATAAGGCCGATTGGCGTTGATTAATTATTATTTATAGGCCACCATCGCGCACGTGTGGAAAGTATGAGCTCGTAAGTGCCACACAAATATTTTGCAAAAGTGCAATGTATTTGTGTGGCACTTAGTCATTTCTAAGTGGCAGTAGGTGGAAGGCTCTGGATACCTTCATAATTTAAAAAAACGGGTTGCACTCCGAGTGTGCCGGCAGAGGTGCAAACTTGAACATATAAAGTACTATCATTTATGTGGTACAATACAATATCACACACAGACACTCGCGCAAGCGCTTTGCGCCGCTTAAACGAAACCGCAGAAACAGGCATACATTTTCGCCGCGCGGTAGAAAGAGAGGGGATATTACGCTGCTCCGGCGGCCTACTCTCCCCCCGTCTTACGAATTTTCAATCATTTACGTGTCCTGACGCGAGTTTAATATTTTTTACCCATCCCAAAAAGTACACAACGCAGCTAAAGAAGTGTTCACTTCAAAAAAATGTACTCAGACTCCGACAATACCTGCAGCTCATAATATCGTGATAAAAAGTTCAGAATAAAGCAAAATGTCTTGCTATTACTCGCTATTTCCTGTAATTTTTGAAATAATTTACAGCTCCTCACTAAGATTGTTTACGTCGTCGGAGATACCACTGAAGACGAACGAAGATTAGAACAAGTTTATTATCTTTGCATCTTTCACTATTTTTTCTCTATTTTCCTCTATCTCCTGTAATTAATTACTAGCTAGCATTCTTGCAATTTATCAGCCTTTGCCATCTGCCGTTTCGCTTCAAAGACGCCTCCAACTCTTGTCAAGATGACCTCTACTCTCTTGTACCACTGCCAAGCTCTTGAACTTTTTCAAACAAAAGACTTATGTCTAATTAACTAATAACACGTGTAATTAAAACGTTAGACGATCAATTATGTTTTATCTGATACTATAAAGCAGCTGATTCATAGCAGTTGATAGTGATCTTATATTTTATATTTCATTCTAGTATTAATATCAGATGCGTTGCCAATGCAAGTGTTTCAATTATCGACTAAGCGCGGTGAAGCTAGGTGTCAAAATCTCACAGTGTCTTTTCGTGTCGATGATCTCTGACAGTTCCATAATTTCTCTCAGTACTTAGCTACGCTCGCGTCCAGCGGGGGGAAGCTTCGTAGAGTTCTTACATAGTGCATGTCATGTATTCGTCCACTGAGGGCACGTAAGGAGGTCCTCTATAGTTTGCGCTGGTGCTCCGTAGTCACTCAATATTTTTATCGAACTCATGTTACTCAGGTTACGATTTGTATGTTTTTTTTTTTATGTGTAGGTATTGGCTAGTTCTGAGAATAGATCGTAGGCTATTTTTATACTCCTTTGTGATAAGGCCCTTGGCCGTGGCCCTTTCCAGATTTTTTACATGGTAGAACAACTTTTGCTGGGTCAAATACTTTTACATTTGTAGGTGTAGCTGTTACACTTGACAATTTTGCTGTAGTAATTTTGAGCCACCTAGCCACCAGTGTTGGAGTTATAGCCGACTGAAGGCCTAATTCCTAAAGGGTTAATAAAACCAAGGCCTACTATTTAACGAGTCATTCGAGCCATGGAAAAGCCAGTGGTGGTGAGCTAACACGGAAGATCATTGCTGCAAAAAAATGGATCGATTATGAAGGTTCCTTTTTGTTTTAAAAGTTGATGTTAGTAACAGCGGTTCTTAATTGTATTTTAATTATTTTTTGTTGGTCGAGGTTTTCCAACTTAATAATTTTAGAGATCTTTTTATTTAAACTATACGAATCAATCAATGAGCTTTATTAATCAAAACAAACATTACTTATATCTCGTTATAAGCTACACATTTACACATTTTTAAACATTAATCTGTGAAATTGAAGAACTGAGTAAAATCGCAGGGAGCTACTAATAAACTGTCCAGTAAATACCATTCAAGCTTATCCCAATAATAAATTCACGAAATGTCACCCAAACGACTCGGGAGCTTCTCAGTCACCTAATTCACATTGAAACGTCTTCAACGAACTTCTAATATATACGAACTTCTAATATAATATGTTCTAATATTACGTAGGTACGAGCTGGTGACTGAAACTGGATGTTTAAGAAAATTTGGAAAGTAGCGTATTGTTTTGCTGAATGATTTGGCACGGACGAGGTTTTTATTTTGGTGATAATCTAATCGTAAATTGATTGTTGGACGTTGAGTTTAGACTAGAAATGTGCAAAGATACCAGCCAGGTGACCATCACCTACTGGGCTAGCGAGATAATTCTATCGACGTGTCAGAACGAGACTGAGTTATGGTTAAGTATATATCTGTCACTTTTAAACATCCATCCATCCATCCATCCATCAGCCAAAGGACGTCCACTGCTGGACATAGGCCTCCCCTATGGATCTCCAATAAGACCGGTTGAAAGCGGCTTGCATCCAGCGCGATCCTGCGGTCTTAATGAGGTCATCCGTCCACCTTGTGGGTGGACGTCCTACGCTGCGCTTGCCGGTACGTGGTCTCCACTCGAGAACTTTTCGACTCCACCGGTCATCAGTCCTCCGCGCTATGTGCCCTGCCCATTGCCATTTCAACTTGCTAATCCGTTGGGCTATGTCGGTAACCTTGGTTCTTCTACGGATCTCCTCATTTCTGATTCGATTCCGTAGAGAAACTCCGAGCATAGCCCTCTCCATAGCTCGTTGGGCTACTTGGAGTTTATTAATAAGGCCCATGGTAAGAGACCACGTTTCAGTGCCATAAGTCATCACTGGTAACACACACTGATCGAACACTTTCGTCTTGAGGCACTGAGGTATGTCGGACGAGAAGACATTACGCAATTTTCCGAACGCTGCCCAACCGAGTTGGATTCGGCGATTGGCCTCTTTCTTGAAGTCGGACCTACCTAACTGGACTACTTGTCCTAGGTAGACGTACGAGTCAACGACTTCAAGAACCGAGTTCCCAACAGAGATCGGGGTGGGTACAACATGGGAATTACACATGACTTTCGTCTTCTCCATGTTCATCTTAAGACCCACCTGTTGAGAAACCCGATTGAGGCCTTCGAGCATCGTGCTGAGTTCCTCCATCGACTTTGCCATGACTACGATATCGTCGGCAAACCGAAGGTGAGCGATGTATTCCCCATTGATATTGATGCCGAATCCTTTCCATTCCAGGAGCTTGAAGGCGTTCTCCAAAGTGGCAGTAAACAGTTTCGGAGATATTACGTCTCCCTGTCTTACGCCTCTTTTTAAAGGGATCGCCTTGGAGCTTTCTTCCTGTACTCGGACCGACATAGTGGCGTTATTATACAAGCACTTCAACACTTCGATATACCGATAGTCAATCCGGCATCGCTGGAGAGACTCAAGCACCGCCCAAGTTTCGACCGAATCAAAGGCTTTCTCATAGTCCACAAACGCTAAGCAAAGAGGCAAGTTATACTCTTCGGTCTTCTGTATGACTTGCCGCAGCGTATGTATGTGGTCCATGGTACTAAAACCTTTTCGAAAACCGGCTTGTTCGGAACTTTAAAACACGTCGACAAAACTCTTTTCGTGGTCGAATTCTAAGCTAGCCTATGACTAAAAAAGACAAAGAAGACATCCAAAGATAGGAATGGTCTATGTCAAGCTGTGGACAGATATCATACCTACAATCTATCAGTGGCATTACAGGACGTCCACAAGACAAGTTGAAGAGCATACCATAATGAGACCAAAACCCTTAGGACCTTAGAAACTTTTATACAACCGTGGAAATCATGCGCTGCAGTGCTACCAACAAATACCGAGATATAGACGTGATAAATTAATAATGTTTGGAGAATAGGTGTAGTACAAGAAGCGTACACCAGCTATTAGAACGAATTTACGCCAAAGAATACCATAAGGAAGAGTATTAATAACGCAAAAACAATTTAAAAAATCCACATATTATGAATCAGTTTTACGGCTCCCATGAATTAACTTTGATTTAAACTTCCATTATTCGTTTAATTCTGAAACCAATAAATCATAACTAACCACCAGAATTGCAACTTTTACAATTTCATATTTCGAAACGTGACGACTTGGCCACGAGCCATTATGAGCGGGACAGGGATATGTTTCCGCTTGAGTGGGATAAAGACAGGTGATAATCTTGTGTGAAAAATATTTATGCTAAGGTCTACATGGAGACCAGAATAGAATCGGTTCAGCAGTTTATGTTTGCGTTCAGAAAATGAAGGTTAACTTGCGGACGGAAAGGTATTCGGGATTTAAAATTCTTTGGTTAAACAAACAGTTTTGATGTTTGTTATTATTTTGTTGTAATTTTTACTGGTTCGGCTTTTGATTGGGAGTTTGATAGGTAGTCTTCCGGCATTTTTGGCGAACATTTTCTACATCGTATTTTTTAAAATTGAAATGAATTTAATTTTCAGATTAGTTCTGAATATTTTTAACATGATAACGTCTTATAAATCGATGACTACCGGCTGCACGCACGAAAATGTGTCACGTTAGGCTTGAGTCGAGCGTGCAAGCGAAAGTGCGGAACGAGCGATAGAGAGGCAAGATCGGCCTAAGCGTTCGGCTTGTTTCAGTTGTTGATTCAACAAATAGGTAAAATTATCGCCAGTAAGCCGATTTTACAGACAACCATTTTTTTCTAATTGGACAATTTACAATAGTCAGCTGATGACAGATGTCACGTGGTCACAGATCTTCCCAGGGGCCTTACTGCGTAAGCGCTCTGACGTTCGGCTTCACTTTTTCTCCTGCTCGCGCCAGTTACTCACGCCACGAGAGCGAGCGGGAGGGAAAGCGAAGCCGAACGTCAGAGCGCTTACACAGTAAGGCCCCAGATCAACTTACTTCTTCTAAATACTTAAAAGACTTCTTAGAAATAGGCCGACTCTCGCGGACGTCGCTCTACTTTCCAACAGGAAATAAACCGTATGAACTTTATATAGAGTATCTCGGGCTGAAAATAAGTTTATTAGACTCTTTAGAAGCGGTATTGAGCCACTTCTAGTCTACATGAATGATTCATCGCCACTATAATTGATTACTTTTTTTTTTATTTATATTCGTTTATTGCACAATGCACTGTTACAACAAAAGTTCTTACAAACTAGAGCCTTAACTAAGTGACATTGACCCCGTGAGGGCGTCGCAATTTAAGGAGAGGTAACATTAGCTCTACTTACTAGATATTAATCAGTTCTCTGTAAAATATTTACTTCTAGTAGTTATATATGTATATAACAAATTCTATAATCTATATAAACTATAATTATAATTTTATGACAGACGATGTAAGTTAAGACGTAATAAATTTTCATTTTCATTTCAATATGGCTAAAAATCATCTCAAATGCATTTGCTTTAGCACATAGATACACAGTAACACACGCCAATGATAACCTCTACAAATTAGATAAATAAATAAACTTATGTTACTTATAAAATTATATGGTATAAAATATAAAAATACATAAAAAATTATATACTATAAAAATACATATAAAATTATATACTACATAGTATAAAGCAAAACCGTTATTTCTCTGTGTCTGTCTGTGTATCCGCTTAAATATCTTCCAAACTACACTGCCGGTTTCGATGCGGATTTCACTATCGTTTAGAACATTTCTTCCGGAAATTTTATATCTGTAATTCATTCAGCTTGAATTGGCAGCTAGTAAATGTATAAACTTTAAAGTATAGATTTAGGATAAAATTCGTTTTGATTAATCTGTGACCATTGATACTGGACTGGATTGCGGGTGGACAGTCAGAAAATTCTTTACAGATGACGCCAGTTGCGTCAGACTCATCCAAAAGCGAGTTGTCTGACCGGGCACTATCAGGATACTCCGCCGGATTATTTTTTACTAATTCATATTGTCAACTTCTGGTTCTCTGAACTTTATGCTGTTGGAGACATATCAATTACTGCAGGTATTTCTGACATCTTAATTTTTTAATATTGTATTTTTAATTTTTTGTAATGTTTGGTACATTTTAATCAATTTATTGTAATATTATGCATAGTAATTCTGTTGAGTACATAATGAATAATTTGTTATTTTGACAATCCTTAAGGTGTTGCTCATAGAATATTTGTTGTATATCAATGTATGTAATTATCCTTACCGAAAATAAACAAATATCTATAATTCGCATTTCTTTCAATTTATCTGTAACAATAGGCATTATGACTGGGTAAAAAAATCATTAATATAATTAGTCAGTGAGTTAGATTATCAAAAAATATTGGACACGTATTTTTTCTTTTGTTAATCAAACAATAAATGACAAAGGTAAATCTTGTCAATGTTTGAGAGTGGGGGTCGTGACGTCACCTCTCTTACAGAAATCTATACATTTGTATGGAACTTGTGACGTCACGCAAAACTTTGACGGGCTATATGTTCATCAATTTTTGTTACATTGACAAAAGAAAAATACGTGTCTAATATTGTTTGGTAGTCTGTCTGACGAACTAATTATATTTTTAGTAATCATGCTTATTGCAATTAAAAGTGAATACTGTAGTATCCATACGGGTCTTGTTGGAAAACACTCGCTTTACTAAATAAACAAATACTAGGTGTGGATTTTAAATCCGGTCCCGTATTTATGAGTACTTTTTGTACAGATTTATACGCCACTCGCTTTTCGGTGAAGGAAACCTACAATATATTATGTCCGTTGAAGAAATCGGATGCCTCAGATGGTGTATGTAAATCCTCCAATTAACTGAGTTAGAGTGGTGGCCCAATTGTCCTGTTGTAGGTAAGACTATGTTTGGCAGTGGCAGTGGAATGTTATACAGTACTGCAATTAGATGGACAACTCATGAAAGAGAATTCCTTCCACGTGACGCTGCTTGCGTCAGATGACGAAAGGCGAGTTGGCTAACCTGACGCTTTCGGTATACTCTACCAGCTTATTTTTAGATACTCTTTGCAGTTATACTGGGTGGCGCAAAAGTACTGGCACTAAAGAAAATACTTTTTTTTTTTTTATATGACATTTTCTGTCATTCTGTTGTTGAAAATTGTGTAGTGAACAAATGTAAAATACACTGAAAATAAACATGGACCGTTTTACTCCCCAAGAACGTGGAATAATTGTGTCAATGTTCTTACGGACGCTTTTCCAGGCCGAGTTATCTCTCGTTTTGGCGATTTGCCTTGGCCTGCAAGATCACCCGATCTGACCAGTCCAGACTTCTTTCTTTGGGGTTTTTTGAAATCTCGGGTGTATGTGAACAAGCCACAGACTCTCGCAGCTCTAAAAGAAAACATTCGTCAAGAAATAACGAACATATCGCAGGAAGTGTTACGGCAAGTTATGCAAAATGTCATAAATAGGGCTCAAATGTGTATCAACTCTGGAGGTCACCATTTAAAAGACATCATCTTTAAATCCTAATGGTACGAAATTTAATGGCACAAATATACATTTAAAAAAATCTAAATCTAGTTTTCTAATTTAGAAAAATGTTATAGCTGAACCAAATAGGGTCATTACTTTTGCGCCACCCGGTATATTAATGATTTATTTTAGGGGATCTAGAAATGATTTGCTATATACCGTTCGTTATTGGATTACTAAACAGTGTCCGATTGGGTGGTTTCATTATACAAGTCTATTCAACTAGGTTTTACTAAACCAAAAGAGAGAGAGAGATTCGGACCATTGTTATGAATAACTTTTACTGCAGGAACGACACAGAATTCAACAAAAAAACAGCTGTTTCATATATTTTACCAAATCCGGATTGCAGTGTAATAGGAGACAGTTGATGTTTTTTTTTTAATTCTAGCTTTGCCATATAGAAAAATTTGTTAATAATGATGGTCATCATGATACTCATCATTTGATAATAATGATGTGAAATATCTTCTTTACACATAGTACTTCTGAATAACTCTGTATTACGAAAATTATAGGCCAGAGTCCACCACTCTAGAGTCTAGAGTCTAGACTGTATGAAGATTATTAGATTTATCATATGTTCGAGACCGTTTAAAGTTTGAAATAAGCTCTGTGTAGACTTTCTTACAAAATCATCCTTTGACGTTTAAAACTGTTAAAAAGATAATTTTTTTTCGCAAAAAAATGCAACTACCGCCTTCCACCATGTACAGAATTCGAATAGTTTGCACGAATCGATGCAATGTCTTTGTACAGTACTGTTGATTTATCAAAAACGGCTAAGCTGATTTTGATAAAATCAGAATGGGTGGTCCCATTAATCCTCGGGAAAACACCCTTTCGAAATAAAAAAAGATTTTTTTAAATCAGTGCACAATTAGTGAAAATATTGATGAGCAAACACAAAAAAAAACATATTGACGAACATAGTCTCCTATCTCCTCCTTTGTGAAAGTCGGTAAAAAAGTACGAGGATGTAAAATTTGCTCGAAAGAAAATAAGTAGAGTATTACGATGGATACCTTTTGCCCAAGTCGCATGGCATTGACTTGAATCAAACATTACCACTACTTATGTCTCATGCTAATAGTAACTGATACAATTATTATTATTTACAGCGTACAATAAATATACATTGCAAAATTAAACAACGTTCCGCACGGTCAGAGCGCTACCATGGCTCGGATGACACGTTAAATTGTAGGTCCCGGTTGTTTTAACCGATTAGCCAAGTCAAAAGTCTTCAGGCGGCCTTAAAACTCTGACACCAGGGCCAGCCGGCCAATACGAAGTTACTTTTTAGGGTTCCGTACCCAAAGGGTAAAAACGGGACCCTATTACTAAGACTTCGATGTCCGTCTGTCCGTCTGTCTGTCTGTCACCGGGCTGTATCTCATGAATCATGATAGCTAGGCAGCTGAAATTTTCACAGATGATGTATTTCTGTTTCCGCTATAACGACAAATACTAAAAACAGAATAAAATAAATATTTAAGGGTAAACCCATACAACAAACGTAATTTTTAGGAGTTTTTTGCTCGCTATTAATAACGGCAAGAGGAATGGGGCTCCCATACGGTACAGAACCCTTCTTGCGCGAGTCCGACTCGCACTTGGCCGATTTTTAAATATACATTTTGCGGTGTTCGCGTATTTTCTACTTTTGTCGCATCCGCCCACCCTGGGGGTAGACGTTATACTCTGCACTTGCCCGTACGAAGTCTCCATTCGAAACTCCTAATTTCTGATCAGATCTCGCAGAGAGACTCCAATCATCCCATGTTAATTCATGGATTCATTCATAATTCAGTTATGAATGTGAATTGATGTGATAAGTTCAATGTTGTGAATTTAAGTTATAATTATTTTACATTGACCTGAAGTGTATATGGCATTAATGTAATAAATTATTATGATATTATTAGTACCTAGTAAAATTTAATAGAAAATATTTGAAAAATCGCAAACTAATATGCCCGGAAGAAATCACTTTCAGTGATAAGGCTGCCGGTTGCTTCACATGTTGTAGCATCAATTTTACTCTATTTTTCTGTTTTATGTGATCAATAAAGGGTATATCTATCTATCTATCTTCATAATTAAAATCTAAATAGACGTGAGATTCAAGAAATAACTAGGCCCCAAACATTTTGCTAAACGTCATTTAAATTCTCGACCTACATTGAAAGTGATTTAATCCGCAATGAAAGTGATGAAGTCTGAACAGTTGTTTGGTCCCGCGTGTCAAAAACGTGACATACGCGAGTAGCGTGGCGTAGTCACGAGACACAGTGACGTTATTCATTTTATCTACACTAATGTTGTAACATTCTACTTATGTTTCCAATACTTGACTTATAATGACTACTGTTATAGCGCAGACAACAAAACACTCAATTTAAGCAATTTCACATGATGTTATAATATCCACATCGATATCATAAAATCTCATTATAAAATCGCGCGCTCGCTCCTTATTGGCCCTGCGCGCGCAGCTGCGCTCTCATTGGTTAGATTTTAATAGCGCCAAGTTCACTGTGACAATACACGTACGCGTGAATTTAATGTTTCGTTTCGTAAACACTCGTTACAATTATGAAACTCGCTGCGCTCGTTTCATAAACTCACACTCGTGTTTTAATACCCTTCATTATATGACAGTTGCATAAACTACTATTATTTATTCAAGTCATGATATAATGCAGTTTTAATCATCATTTATTCACATAACGTATTTACTTACTATTCTATAACTGCTCAAAAAAGTAAAAAAATAGAGAGAATATGATGACAGTGGTACTAGAAAATCTATAGTTCTCAATACTGCCTTATGTTAAACAGTGTCTTATGAAAACGCACCCTTCTGACTCAAGGCAGAAGGTTGCGTTTTTAAATCATTTATCACAAGAAGGGCAGAATAATGAAAATAACAATAATTCGCATTGATACTTAGCGTAGCTTAACGTAGCGCCGTAAACTCGTAGCTGGGTCGCTACGCCACTGCTACGAGCTACGATGTTCGTAGCAATTATTCGTAGTACTATATCTTTTGTTTACTGGCATCTACTGTTGTTTTAGGATAGTTCCAGTATAGTATAGTAAGTAGTGTTATTAGTAAATAGTTTTTAGTTTTTTCCTTGTTACTAATAGACGAGCATATTATTATGATCATAATATATTGTCAAAGATGAGTTTATGCCTAAATGAGAGTTATTTAAGCCTGATATTTTTACGGAATCATAAAAACGAAAGAGTGTAATGGGTATTCATTAATTACCTATTCGACATAAGAATTTAGGTATATTCCAAAGACATCATATAATTTTAACAAAATAAGAAAACTCCAAATAGGAATGCCATTCTTCTTGTAGCTATGACAACAGATAATTCCCATTTTTTTTCTATTTCAAAACGCTTTTTAATTTAAAAAGTTGTTCAACGTGCATCGCGTAATGTAAGCAATGATTTCAGATTTTGATGCAAACAAAATGTCAAAATACATCGTAAAAGCCCACCATCAAGGCTAAACCGACATATTATAATAGTTTAACGACACATTTATACCAACGAACCGAATTATGTACTGTAAATAATTGCAATTGGGGTAACAAGTCTATTTTATGTTTTGAGACACTTCAAGGCTTATGGCTCTTAATATACGGTCTATTTTGACATTACTGTCAATCATAATTAACTATGTACCTCCTCTAATTTTCAACTGGCCTCGCGAATTCTAAATATTTGCCAATCCTTGACCGATTTTGCTAATATACTACAAATTCCCTCGATATGTGGTTGGGCCAGATCCACCACGCTGCTTTCACATACACCATCGAATTTTTTCTACTGATGTATGCAGGTTGCTTTCCGATGTTTTTCTTCACTGGGAAGCCAGTGTCTTTTCTTGGATAAGCCTATGTTCAGTAGTTAACTATTACGAAGGCCGGTACAGTATTACTAACCTTTCTGAAATACTACGAAAATAAAATAAAAAAAATGTGTATCAAAACATTGTACAAACTGATTGCTTTTCACGAACTGAAAATAATCGAAATATAAAAAAAAAAATATTCAGATATCGGTTGCCATTCTACAGGAGAAGCCTATAGCCTAACAGTGGACGTCCTACGACTAGTATTATGGCAGTAATATAATAATATGAAAAGCATAAATATTTCTGTTTGATTTAAAATGTTTGCTTTCTTTGATTACTAAAATGTCGCTATAAAATAGTAATTGTTGTTCAGTATCATTGGGAATGATTAATATTAAACTGTCAGAATCGTATTATGAGAAGTATAAGTTATTGTTTGTTACCACACGTGACCTGTTATAGGTTATTTTGGTAGTTGTTACTAATCTGTGTCATGTAAACAAGTGTAATATTCATGTTTGCATCCACAATTCAGTGGTTAGAATCGACTATTATTCATCTTAATTCTAACAGAATTTGTAATCACAAATATTTATACATAGATTTTTCTACTAGTACTCATACAAATACACTCAAAACTATGTACAATGCTTCAACGGACAAATAAAATATCATGTGGACATATTTAAAAAAAACTCAATAAAAAAAACGCTTTTGGCACTCAAAATGCCTTGGTTTGCGACGTCGTATACTAATATACAACGAGCCCACCCATCTATCATACGCATCAATCTGTCAGCCGTAACACTATACCAATTTCATATACCAAATTTTACATCCCTAAAAATCGTATCGAGAGCACGACAGTGATCGCATTTCTAGCCATCCTGTTCTATTAATACTATAACCTACGAAGAGAGTTCGTCATCCACGAGCTCGGCGGGACGGCCGAGTCGCGCCCGCCCAAGCCGACGACTGCGAACACCGGTTCAAAAATAGTCGGCGCGCTGGCCACCCGTTGCATACAAAAGTGGCCAACCATAGGCTTATCAAATTTCCCTGCCCACTCCCCGTCCCACGCAACACTTATACCATGCGTTAGTTAGTTAGCACAGCTTGCGTGGTTAGCTCTGTTATCCGTACTGCAGCACTGACCCGAAGCATTAGCAAGGCACTTCACTTACACTAGATAGTCTAGGACACTAGAAATCGACACGAACGCGACAGTGGTCCGGTTGCGCGAGCGATGGCCACCACACTACTGCTCCGCCGCTGCCTACTCGCTCCCCGACCGGACAAAAATACTCCTCATTGTGTACACAACACTTATAATACCTAGGCTTTGGTATAAATCTCAGTAAACTTTATAAATAGTTAGTTTTGGGTGGTGTACTGCAGTGCCGTTAACCCAGATGGAAGGTCGGAGTGGTTGAGGGTGCAGCATGAGGGCGCGCTGACTCGCCAGCAGAAATAGAAGCTCTGAATGCATAAACTTGTTCAGAAGCGTCAGAGTATTCATGACCACCTGACTAATACTTGTGGCGTTTCATTGAGAGGATGTATTTAATAAACATTTTATTATAAATTGAAAGTAACATAAAAAATATATATTTTTTATGTCTTTCAATTTATAACATGTTTAAGAAACACTAGCAAAAAAACCTTAATGAATAAGAATCTAAACAACATATTTTACGTATATGTGGACAAAATCAAAATCCTCATATGCATTTACTTCTAAAGGAATCCATCCATCCATCAGCCATAGGACGTCCACTGCTGGACATAGGCCTCCCCTATGAATCTCTAAAAGAATTAATAATCTAATTCTAAAGGAATGCTTTAGTTTATATATCTATGAGTGCTGAGTTTCAATCGATATCAATATTCATATCTGTGATTACATCCTTACTAATATTATAAATCCGAAAAGTTTGTTGGTTTGTTACTCTTTCACGCACCAACGGAGCAACGGATTGACTTGATTTTTGGCATAGACATAGTTTAAAAGGCGGAAGGAGCTTTAGGATACTTTTGATCCCGAAAAATTGCATAGTTCCTGTAGGACAGGACAAAAACCATCGAAAGCGAAACTGTCGCCACTATCACAAAGACGCTAAGCGATTAATTATTCCTCTATGACGCTAATATGGACTAACGAAACGTCACAGCCACGTCACAGCCAAACGTAATTAGATGACAGGTGACATTGTCTGCAGACTTTTATAAATCACAAGTAGCATGGTAAAGGGACAAATTGTTTTTCCACCATTATATCCTCTTGAAGAGGAAATAAAGTATGGATTGAAAATGACAACTGACATTAAAATTGGATAAAATGTTTTTTTCCCTCTGCATGCTACATGTTACTATGACGTTTAATACCAGGCCGTCATTTTGTCTGACATTAAAAATATTTTTAAATCTTCTATCATTAGAGGTTTAACATGTTTCTTTATTCTACCTTTATGGTACAGAATCATCATCCTTACTAATATTATAAATCCGAAAAGTTTGTTGGTTTGTTGGTTTGTTACTCTTTCACGCACCAACGGAGCAACGGATTGACTTGATATTTGGGGTGGGCATAGTTTGGAAGACGGAAAGTGACATAGGATACTTTCCATCCCGAAAAAATTGTGGTTCCCGTAGGACTTAACAATAAATTTTTCTCAGCAACGGAGCAACTTGCCTTAGCATATTGCATGAATATAGTTTGAAAGACGAAAAGTGACATAGGCCACTTTTTATCGCAAAAACTTTAACAGTTCCCGTAGGATAGGATAAAAACTAAGTGAGCGGGCTACAGTAGCAGCCGTCTAAGCGCCAGAAATAACCTGTCATGGCAAGTTTAAGACGTTCCTACATTTTTCGCACTCCTTCGCGGCACTCAACAGCGCTGGCCCAGACTCGGGCTCCATAACGGAGCTTGCGCTCTCGCCATAATGACGGAGTGTTTCGGAGCACAAGACACATCGTCATCCACCACTCGGGACTAACCAGTACTGAACGTCAGACAGCATTCCAACGCCCTGGTCCCAGTGCAGCGGGTCAGTCATAGTAGCCCAGCGCCTGCCTCTTCAACTACAGAGGGCAGTGAGAACGGCCATCGCGATACTGATACCTCTCTTACCCTGCAGCCCCACTGCGTCTGCCAACACGATGACGGCCTAGCGGAAGGTAGGGTAGGTGGCGGCACCCACACCACCAGTTCCATATATCCCACCGCGGCCCCTAATTCTTGGCTGTCATATCAGAGTCCAGGAAGCAGCCTTGCTTTATGAAACTAAGAAAGGTTATTCCCAGCAAGTAACTGGAGATAGAGAGACAGAAAAGAAGCCACACCCAGCGCAGCAGGAGGAGCTGGAGTTCATATGCCTGGCAGACGGAGCAGCACTAGAGCAAAATCTTAACCGAGAAATTAACATATTTACAGACGGCAGCAAAATTAAAGGGAAAGTTGGGGCGGCATTATCCATTTGGGATAATGCCGCTGAGATCAGTACCCGTAAGCTGAAATTGGCCGATTGGTGCTCCGTGTACCAGGCCGAGTTATTGGCACTTCTTGAGGCTACCGAAAAAGCAAAAATATTTTGTGACTCCAGGTCTGCACTGGAAACGGTAGTTGGCGTATCTTCCCTCCATCCCTTAGCAGTAAATTCAAAGCTAACATAAAGTTAGGTACTACACGCACAAAATAAAATAGTGAAACTTTATTGGATTAAAGCGCACGCGGGGATGGAGGGAAATGAGAGAGCGGACCAGCTAGCAAAGGAAGCAGCACTGCACTCGAAGTGCAGACCTATTTACGATAACTGCCCCGTTTCATTCGTCAAGCGAGAAATCCGAAGGCTCAAGAGAGTCTGAAGGACTCTCTTGACGAGTGGAACCGGCGGTATCAGGATGGACACACAGCGGCGGTAACCAAAACATATTTTCCGGATGCAAGGGCGGCATACAAGATCGTAAGAGAAATAGCACTAGTGGGAATCATAACTCAAGTGCTGACGGGGCATGGTGAGTTTTCCCAATACTTACATCGATTTAAGTTGAGGGAAAGCCCATCGTGCATCTGTGAGAATCCACTGCACATAATCTTGGAATGCCCAGTTTATGGAAAGCAGAGATTTGATTTAGAACAAAAAACTGGAATTAATCTAACACGTAAAAACCTTAGAAACAACTTTATCGAATTTTTGCACAAATATTTGTGAAAAAGCAATAATTAGGAACAAGTAGGTATAAACTTTACTGTACCATTGTAATGTTTATTATAACTGCAAACAGCCAAAAACATTGAAATATAGGTATAGTTTTTATTCATTTGTAATTAAGACCCCTGATCATGTCAGGGATATTTCGCGATATAATAAAAACAAATCCTCGGATGCAGCGTCGCAAGAGCGGCACTGCAGCCCGCCTAAGTTGCGACACTCCTCATAAGGCATGCAACCTACCGGCCATCCTCTCAGCTGCTTTAGTTAAAAGCGGCTGAACCTCGAGTGCCAGCCTCAGACCTCCCCCACGACAAGGCGGGAATATAACCAACAAAAGCATTCCTCTAAGGTATTTTGATATTTGTCGGTTAGGTTAGGTTTCGCAGCCGACATAAACATAAGCCGAAATCAAAATATAACGCGGGCGAAGCCGCGGGTAAAAGCTAGTAATCTTATAAATCAATATTTAAAAAAAAAAAGATAATAATTTGACCTCAAACGAAATTTCAGTTGACGGGTGCTTTAAAATTTAAAAAGTTACTGGAACCTCTTGCTCTTCTCGTTGTAAACGCAACGACAAATCTAAGCTTCAGAATACTCTAATGAATGTATTCTAAAGCATATTTGCAGCAAGAGTAAAACAACAGACTTGTTGTCTGCCAATCGCACTTTACTTTATTCCATACTAGCTTTTACCCGCGGCTTCGCCCGCGTTATATTTTGATTTCGGCTTATGTTTATGTCGGCTGCGAAACCTAACCTAACCGACAAATATCAAAATACCTTAGAGGAATGCTTTTGTTGGTTATATTCCCGCCTTGTCGTGGGGGAGGTCTGAGGCTGGCACTCGAGGTTCAGCCGCTTTTAACTAAAGCAGCTGAGAGGATGGCCGGTAGGTTGCATGCCTTATGAGGAGTGTCGCAACTTAGGCGGGCTGCAGTGCCGCTCTTGCGACGCTGCATCCGAGGATTTGTTTTTATTATATCGCGAAATATCCCTGACATGATCAGGGGTCTTAATTACAAATGAATAAAAACTATACCTATATTTCAATGTTTTTGGCTGTTTGCAGTTATAATAAACATTACAATGGTACAGTAAAGTTTATACCTACTTGTTCCTAATTATTGCTTTTTCACAAATATTTGTGCAAAAATTCGATAAAGTTGTTTCTAAGGTTTTTACGTGTTAGATTAATTCCAGTTTTTTGTTCTAAATCAAATCTCTGCTTTCCATAAACTGGGCATTCCAAGATTATGTGCAGTGGATTCTCACAGATGCACGATGGGCTTTCCCTCAACTTAAATCGATGTAAGTATTGGGAAAACTCACCATGCCCCGTCAGCACTTGAGTTATGATTCCCACTAGTGCTATTTCTCTTACGATCTTGTATGCCGCCCTTGCATCCGGAAAATATGTTTTGGTTACCGCCGCTGTGTGTCCATCCTGATACCGCCGGTTCCACTCGTCAAGAGAGTCCTTCAGACTCTCTTGAGCCTTCGGATTTCTCGCTTGACGAATGAAACGGGGCAGTTATCGTAAATAGGTCTGCACTTCGAGTGCAGTGCTGCTTCCTTTGCTAGCTGGTCCGCTCTCTCATTTCCCTCCATCCCCGCGTGCGCTTTAATCCAATAAAGTTTCACTATTTTATTTTGTGCGTGTAGTACCTAACTTTATGTTAGCTTTGAATTTACTGCTAAGGGATGGAGGGAAGATACGCCAACTACCGTTTCCAGTGCAGACCTGGAGTCACAAAAGATTTTTGCTTTTTCGGTAGCCTCAAGAAGTGCCAATAACACGGCCTGGTACACGGAGCACCAATCGGCCAATTTCAGCTTTCGGGTACTGATCTCAGCGGCATTATCCCAAATGGATAATGCCGCCCCAACTTTCCCTTTAATTTTGCTGCCGTCTGTAAATATGTTAATTTCTCGGTTAAGATTTTGCTCTAGTGCTGCTCCGTCTGCCAGGCATATGAACTCCAGCTCCTCCTGCTGCGCTGGGTGTGGCTTCTTTTCTGTCTCTCTATCTCCAGTTACTTGCTGGGAATAACCTTTCTTAGTTTCATAAAGCAAGGCTGCTTCCTGGACTCTGATATGACAGCCGAGAATTAGGGGCCGCGGTGGGATATATGGAACTGGTGGTGTGGGTGCCGCCACCTACCCTACCTTCTGCTAGGCCGTCATCGTGTTGGCAGACGCAATTCAATTCAATTCAATTCCATCCATCCATCCATCAGCCATAAGAAGTCCACTGCTGGACATAGGCCTCCCCTATGGATCTCCAATAAGACCGGTTGGAAGCGGCTTGCATCCAGCGCGATCCTGCGGTCTTAATGAGGTCATCCGTCCACCTTGTGGGTGGACGTCCTACGCTGCGCTTGCCGGTACGTGGTCTCCACTCGAGAACTTTCCGACCCCATCGGTCATCAGTCCTCCGCGCTATGTGCCCTGCCCATTGCCATTTCAACTTGCCAATCCGTTGGGCTATGTCGGTAACTTTGGTTCTTCTACGGATCTCCTCATTTCTGATTCGATCTCGCAGAGAGACTCCGAGCATAGCCCTCTCCATAGCTCGTTGGGCTACTTGGAGCTTACCAATAAGGCCCATAGTGAGAGACCACGTTTCTGTGCCATAAGTCATCACTGGCAACACACACTGGTCGAAAACTTTCGACTTGAGGCACTGAGGTATGTCGGACGAGAAGACGCTACGCAATTTTCCGAACGCTGCCCAGCCGAGTTGGATTCGGCGATTGGCCTCTTTCTTGAAGTCGGACCTACCTAACTGGACTACTTGTCCTAGGTAGACGTACGAGTCAACGACTTCAAGAACCGAGTTCCCAACAGAGATCGGGGTGGGTACAACATGGGAATTACACATAACTTTCGTCTTGTCCATGTTCATCTTAAGACCCACCTGTTGAGAAACCCGATTGAGGCCTTCGAGCATCGTGCTGAGCTCTTCCATCGATTTTGCCATGACTACTATATCGTCGGCAAACCGAAGGTGAGTGAGGTATTCGCCATTGACATTGATGCCGAATCCTTTCCATTCCAGGAGCTTGAAGGCGTTCTCCAAAGTAGCCGTAAACAGTTTCGGAGAAATTACGTCTCCCTGTCTTACGCCCCTTTTTAAAGGGATCGCCTTGGAGCTCTCTTCCTGTACTCGGACCGACATAGTGGCGTTATTATACAAGCACTTCAACACTTCGATGTACCGATAGTCAATACGGCATCGTTGGAGAGACTCGAGCACAGCCCAAGTCTCGACCGAATCAAAGGCTTTCTCATAGTCCACAAACGCTAAGCAAAGAGGCAAGTTATACTCTTCGGTCTTCTGTATAACCTGCCGCAGCGTATGAATGTGGTCCATGGTGCTAAAGCCCTTTCGGAAACCGGCTTGTTCGGAAGGCTGGAAGTCATCAAGCCTGCGCTCGAGACGGTTCGTAATGACCCTTGAAAACAGCTTATAAACATGGCTCAGAAGCGAGATGGGTCTGTAGTTCTTCAATAAGGTGTTGTCACCTTTCTTGAAAAACAACACCACCACGCTTCTGTTCCATGCTTCTGGCGTGATGCCCTCGAGGACGACGGTGTTAAAAAGCTTCTGGAGGACTTTTAGTACCGGTGTTCCACCCGCTCTCAGGAGCTCTGATGTGATACCGTCATCACCCGGCGCCTTGTTGTTCTTAAGCTGATTCAGGGCCATTCTAATCTCGTACAGGCTGATGTCTGGGATGTCTTCGGTGAAGTGTCGGGTCAGCTTGGCTCTTGGATCTTTGGCCGCGCTGCTAACAGGCTTAGCGACCGAAGCGTATAGCTGTCCATAGAACCTTTCGATCTCCTCTAATACCTCTGCCTTGGTCGACGCTAAACTTCCATCTTCTCTCTTCAGCTTTGTCAATTGGCTTTGTCCAATAGACAAATCTCTTGCGAACACTTTGGAGCCCTTGTTCCGCTCTATTGTCTGTTTAATATGTTTAGTATTAAAAAGACGGATGTCGTGCCGCAAGGATTTCGAAATTTGTCTATTGAGACGCCTATATGACTTTGCATCATCGGAAGACTGCAATCTTAGCGAGCGTCGTTCGGCCATGAGATTTACAGTGTGATCGGAGAATTTCTGCGGTTTATTTGAACGGCGGGGTCTAAAGAACTTAGCACCCACCGTTTGGACAGTTTCTACGAGCCCGTTGTTTATCTCGTCCACCGACGCAAGGTTCTCTAGGCAAGCAAAACGATTCGAGAGCTCGAGCTGAAAGTCCTCGGGGTTTTGGATATGTTCACGAGTAGGTCGGAGTGTGGACTTCATCAGGCGGGACCTTTCGAGCTTAACATTAATATCTAATGTGCCTCGTACAATTCTGTGATCGCTGCCGGTTTTCACCCTGTGGATCACGGAGACATCATTAAATATTCGTCTCTCGGTGGTCATGATGAAGTCTATCTCGTTTTTCGTGGAACCATCAGGGCTCATCCAGGTCCATTTCCTGTGAGGCGGCTTCTGGAAGAAAGAGTTCATCATAAAGAGTTCCTCTCTCTCCAGAAAGTCAGCCAACCTCTGGCCCCTAGGGTTCCGTTGCCCATATCCAAATTGCCCCACCCTCAGCTCATCGTCGTTTTTTCTGCCCAACTTTGCGTTGAAGTCCCCCATAACAACAGTGAAGTGGGTCTTAGACATATGAATGGCCCGACTTACGTCCTCATACATAGTCTCCACCTCATCATCTGGGTGTGACGATGTCGGTGCGTATACCTGAATGACCTTCAGCGAATACCTCTTGGATATTCTGAGTATTAGGTATACCACCCTGCTCGACACACTTTCGATGGTAATAATGTTGTTGGTGAGGGACTTGTGAACGAGAAAGCCAACACCACCTTGGGACCGTTGGTCACCTTCCCGGTAGTAAAACAGGTTGCCGGATTTTAAGGTTATCGTGTCCTCCCCCTCTCTACGGACTTCAGACAACCCCACAATATCCCAACGCAACCTATACAACTCTTCTTCCAGCTCAGCAATCTTCTCGTCAGTCCTCAACGTGCGCACGTTGTGTGTTACCAGGGCCAGTCGTCGTTTACGAATTCAATTCAATTCAATTCAATTCGCAGTGGGGCTGCAGGGTAAGAGAGGTATCAGTATCGCGATGGCCGTTCTCACTGCCCTCTGTAGTTGAAGAGGCAGGCGCTGGGCTACTATGACTGACCCGCTGCACTGGGACCAGGGCGTTGGAATGCTGTCTGACGTTCAGTACTGGTTAGTCCCGAGTGGTGGATGACGATGTGTCTTGTGCTCCGAAACACTCCGTCATTATGGCGAGAGCGCAAGCTCCGTTATGGAGCCCGAGTCTGGGCCAGCGCTGTTGAGTGCCGCGAAGGAGTGCGAAAAATGTAGGAACGTCTTAAACTTGCCATGACAGGTTATTTCTGGCGCTTAGACGGCTGCTACTGTAGCCCGCTCACTTAGTTTTTATCCTATCCTACGGGAACTGTTAAAGTTTTTGCGATAAAAAGTGGCCTATGTCACTTTTCGTCTTTCAAACTATATTCATGCAATATGCTAAGGCAAGTTGCTCCGTTGCTGAGAAAAATTTATTGTTAAGTCCTACGGGAACCACAATTTTTTCGGGATGGAAAGTATCCTATGTCACTTTCCGTCTTCCAAACTATGCCCACCCCAAATATCAAGTCAATCCGTTGCTCCGTTGGTGCGTGAAAGAGTAACAAACCAACAAACCAACAAACTTTTCGGATTTATAATATTAGTAAGGATGATGATTCTGTACCATAAAGGTAGAATAAAGAAACATGTTAAACCTCTAATGATAGAAGATTTAAAAATATTTTTAATGTCAGACAAAATGACGGCCTGGTATTAAACGTCATAGTAACATGTAGCATGCAGAGGGAAAAAAACATTTTATCCAATTTTAATGTCAGTTGTCATTTTCAATCCATACTTTATTTCCTCTTCAAGAGGATATAATGGTGGAAAAACAATTTGTCCCTTTACCATGCTACTTGTGATTTATAAAAGTCTGCAGACAATGTCACCTGTCATCTAATTACGTTTGGCTGTGACGTGGCTGTGACGTTTCGTTAGTCCATATTAGCGTCATAGAGGAATTAATCGCTTAGCGTCTTTGTGATAGTGGCGACAGTTTCGCTTTCGATGGTTTTTGTCCTGTCCTACAGGAACTATGCAATTTTTCGGGATCAAAAGTATCCTAAAGCTCCTTCCGCCTTTTAAACTATGTCTATGCCAAAAATCAAGTCAATCCGTTGCTCCGTTGGTGCGTGAAAGAGTAACAAACCAACAAACCAACAAACTTTTCGGATTTATAATATTAGTGAGGATTTTAGGATAAAAATGAGTCTAAAAAAAACTCGTTAACAAAAGTCTGTGATATTCTTAAACCTAAAGGTTACTTTTAGTTGTAATAGAGAAGACATTTATGTCACCATTTTGCCCAGGCCTTGTATCATGCTTCATAATAAGTGTTAAAATACATGTGTAACAAATGGACGGCAAAAAATCGGCATTTTAATGCTTATTTTAATTCGATTAATGTCATAATGGCCGTGGGGTGCCGGCAAAGTAGAATAGCACCCTCCTCTTGTACCAGGTGTCGTAAAAGCCGACTGAGGTACTACGGAAACGATTGATGGCGGTATAACCATCCTAATTTGGCGTAGCCTAAATGCCACAGGCCAGTGTCGGGGAGCAGCGGCACTGGTGCGAGGAGCTACGTCCTGCGATCGCCAACACGCTTGCCCAGCGCGGCGATTATGGGCAACAACCCCCAAATGAATTCAAGCCACACAACCAGGCCCCCAGTCCCCGGCAGCTCCGCTATCCCTGGCTTTGGTAGCGGCCACGGTAACGGCGGAGAGGGGGGTGCGAAGAATCTCCGGCAGACGCCCCGCTACCACCCCCAACGGAAGCTGGCCCTGGTGACACACAATATACGCACTTTGAGGACGGATGAAAAGATTGTTGAGCTGGAAGAGGAGATGAGTAATTTGCGCTGGGATATTTTGGGGTTATCTGAAGTCCGAAGAGAGGGTGAGGACACGATAACTCTGAAGTCGGGCAACCTATTCTACTACCGGGAAGGCGACCAAAGATCCCAAGGTGATGTCGGGTTTCTCGTCCACAAGTCCCTCACTAACAACATCGTAACCATCGACAGTGTTTCGAGCAGGGTCGTATACCTAATACTCAGAATATCCAAAAGATATTCGCTGAAGGTCATTCAGGTATACGCACCGACCTCGGCACACCCAGATGATGAAGTGGAGACTATGTATGAGGACATAAGTCGGGCCATACATATGTCTTAGACCCACTTTACTGTTGTTATGGGGGATTTTAACGCAAAGATAGGCAAGAAAATTGATGATGAGCTGAAAGTGGGGCAATTTGGGTACGGGCAACGGAACTCAAGAGGACAGAGGCTGGCTGAATTTCTGGAGAGAGAGGAACTCTTTATGATCTAATCCTAAACCTAATCTATTATTATTTTTATTTGACATTGTTTCTATTATTTTGTACTATTTTGATCTTATTTATTAATTGATTATCCTGACATGACGTGTAAATAGTATTTATGAAATAAATGATTATGATTATGATTATGAACTCTTTCTTCCAGAAGCCGCCTCATAGGAAATGGACCTGGATAAGTCCCGATGGTTCCACGAGAAATGAGATAGACTTCATTATGACCAACAAGAGACGAATATTCGATGATGTCTCCGTGATCAACCGGGTGAAAACCGGTAGTGATCACAGATTGGTAAGAGGCACATTGAATGTGAACGTTAGACTTGAAAGGTCTCGTCTGATGAAGTCTACGCTCCGGCCTACTCTCGCCCACATCCAAAACCCCGAAAGCTTTCAGCTAGAGCTCTCAAATAGTTTTGCTTGCCTAGAGAATCTTGCGTCGGTGGATGAGATCAATAACAGGCTCGTAGAAACTGTCCAGACGGTGGGTTCTAAATTTTTTAGATCACGCCGTTCAAATAAAACCCAGAAACTATCCGATCACACTTCAGACCTCATGGCTGAACGACGTTTGTTAAGACTGCAGTCTACTAGGGACGCTGCGTCATATAGGCAGCTTAATAGACAAATTTCAAAATCATTGCGGCGTGATATACGTCTCTTTAAAACCAAACAAATTAAAGAGACTATCGAGCGAAACAAAGGCTCTAAAGTGTTTGCAAGGAGTTTGTGTATTGGGCAAAGCCAGCTGACAAAGCTAAAGAGAGAGGACGGCAGTATGACGTCGACCAAGGCAGAGGTATTGGAGGAGATCGAATGGTTCTATGGACAGTTATACGCTTCGGTAGCTAAGCCTGTTGACAGCACGGCTAAAGACCCGAGAGCCAAGCTGACTCGACACTTCACCGAAGACATCCCGGACATCAGCCTGTACGAGATTAGAATGGCCTTGAATCAGCTTAAGAACAACAAGGCACCGGGTGATGACGGAATCACTTCAGAGCTTCTGAAAGCGGGTGGTAAACCGGTACTTAAAGTCCTTCAGAAGCTTTTCAACACCGTCGTCCTCGAGGGCATAACGCCGGAAGCATGGAACAGAAGCGTGGTGGTGCTATTCTTTAAAAAAGGTGACAACACCTTATTGAAGAATTACAGACCCATCTCGCTTCTGAGCCATGTTTATAAGCTGTTTTCAAGGGTCATTACGAATCGTCTCGAGCGCAGGCTTGATGAATTCCAGCCTTCCGAACAAGCCGGCTTCTGTAAAGGCTTTAGCACCATGGACCACATCCATACGCTGCGGCAAGTTATACAGAAGACTGAAGAGTATAACTTGCCACTTTGATTAGCGTTTGTGGACTATGAGAAAGCCTTTGATTCGGTCGAGACATGGGCTGTGCTTGAGTCTCTTCAGCGATGCCGTATTGACTATCGGTATATCGAAGTGTTGAAGTGTTTGTATAATAACGCCACTATGTCGGTCCGAGTACAGGAAGAGAGCTCGAAGGCGATCCCTTTGAAAAGAGGCGTCAGACAGGGAGATGTGATATCTCCGAAACTGTTTACTGCCACTTTGGAGAACGCCTTTAAGCTCCTGGAATGGAAAGGATTTGGCATCAACATCAATGGCGAATACATCACTCACCTTCGGTTTGCCGACGATATCGTGGTCATGGCGAAATCGATGGAAGAGCTCAGCACGATGCTCGAAGGCCTCGATCGAGTTTCTCAACAGGTGGGTCTCAAAATGAACATGGATAAAACAAAAGTCATGTGTAATGCCCATGTCGTACCCACCCTAATATCTGTTGAGAGCTCGGTTCTTGAAGTTGTTGACTCGTACGTCTACCTAGGACAAGTAGTCCAGCTAGGTAAGTCCAACTTCAAGAAAGAGGTCAATCGCCGAATCCAACTCGGTTGGGCAGGCTTCGGAAAACTGCGTGACGTCTTTTCATCTGATATACCTCAGTGCCTCAAGACGAGAGTTTTCGATAGTTGTGTGTTGCCAGTGATGACATATGGAACTGAAACGTGGTCTTTTACTGTGGGCCTTATGAATAAGCTCAGGATAGCCCAACGTGCTATGGAGAGGGCTATGCTCGGCGTCTCTCTGCGAGATCGAATCAGAAATGAGGAGATCCGCAGACGAACCAATGTTACCGACATAGCCCAGCGGATTAGCAAATTAAAGTGGCAATGGGCAGGGCACATAGTTCGAAGAACGGATGGCCGATGGGGCAGTAAAGTTCTCGAATGGAGACCACGGACCAGCAAGCGCAGCGTAGGACGTCCACCGACCAGGTGGACTGACGATATAATAAAGATCGCAGGAACGCGCTGGATGCAGGCCGCTTCCAACCGGCCTTATTGGAAATCCATTGGGGAGGCCTATGTCCAGCAGTGGACGTCTTACGGCTGATGGATGGAATGTCATAATAACTAAAACCAACTACATAATAACTGCAGGCTTATATCAAAACAAATTTTAATAATGATTGTCATAGTCATTTTAACAAGTAGGTAAAGATAATATTTAGGTACGGTACAAGCTCTATACATTTTTGCAATATATCTTTTATCTCTAAGAAGTTTCGCATGCAATTAATCACACTGAAAATTCAATTTTACTACTTTTACTACGAAATACTCTAATATCTAATAATTCTAGCATTATTAATTCGCCACCGTAAAAGCAGGCCTTTAGCTGTACTTGCTTTTTTGCCTATTTTGAATGCCTGCAAAATGTCGGAGCTCATTTCTAAGCTGTTTTCCGTTTGTACGTAGGTATCTTTACCCTGTATCCTCCATACAATAAAACACAGCTTCGTAGAACCCATTGATCTATGAAAATAACGGATCCTGAGTAGTGGATAGCAAAATACATTCACAGTACAGCTCAGCTAAATAGAAAACATTCTTATTCATCATTCTTCAAAATTCGGATCTCTGAACCAGCTCTAAATGAAGTTTAGTATTTACACAGGGGTTTTATTTATAAGTTCATGCGTAAACGAAGCATATCCGGGAAAACTCATTTTGTATTAAATTTTGCACCGATCAAACTTAATATTCAATCATTGATTAAATCTAAAGTAGTATTGCTTACTTGCGGCTCTTAAGTAAAATGTTTTGCACAGTTATGCCTATCATAATTATGGCCCTAATAAGGGTCCTCCGTTTAGGTATATAGTTCATCTTATGTCAATGCACCTCGGCGTCGATATTGTGTGTACCCTACAGTGCCAGGTCAACAAAAACAATAGATGCAATGAATTAACCGGGATTACCCCAAGGCGAGCGAAGTGGGCCGCCGAGGGCGACGCTATAACGGAATTAGATCTGTCACACATTTGCGAAACGTTGTGCAATACCGTGGACAGCTCCATTAGACACTTGTTTAACTTTCGCGGTATTTATCTTCATTTTAGATGGTACGAGTTACTCGAGCCGAGATATTGGAACCCAAATGAATACTGATGCATTTGTATATGATGTTGCTTTGCAAAGTGCAGGTCAATGGTATCTTTCAAATCTTCAATTATCTTTCAAAGCTCTTTCAAATATCTACATTATTCGAACTCGCGTGAATTTCATCATCATAAATTAATAGTACACGAGCTATTTGAATTATTGAAACGGTCGAGCTAGGGAGTCCGACACGTATTCGAGATATATGTACTCATCATTATGAGTTATTTTTACTGTAGTACCAACCCCGAAATCGTAAAATAACAGCTGTTAAAAAACTAAAAGATTATTTACCGTCTTACCACAAAAGTTTTACGCACGCTTTAGACTTTGTTTAACAGTACAAATTGTACGGTTAAACAGTGTTTAAAGGGTCTTTAATTCTTTTGTCCTAAACCGGCGTGTTTATGTTTTTAGTTACAACATATCTTGAACTATAGGTATAGATTAAAATCTTAAAACCCAATCACTTGACTATTATCGCTTACACATGACTTGTGAAATATCACGCTAATTTGGAGATGCAACAGATATATTATTATAATGGATGGACTTGCCGTCAAAGACTCCAGTAATTACGTGTCACTTAGTGTAATTATTAAAAGTAATGTATAGGCATGTTTATTTTGACTACCATTCTGTACCACTATTATGAATTTGTCAAGTTTTTTGTCCGCTCAATCAATGAGTTATAGTTCGGCCAGTCAGAGAATGCGTTCCTAACACGTCATCTTGAAAAAATGTTTTTGGCCGATATCACGGAAACTATTTAATATTAATATGGCCCATTTAATAAAATTTCATTTAATGAATTTCTTAAAACATGAAATGGTCCATAAATCGTAAACGGTAAGTTTTACAAAAAAGTTTAATGGAAACAAAAGATGCGAAATTTTATTTTTCTACAATAATGATATTAATGTTTTTTGCCCTTAAGTACATAGTTTCCGAGATATCGGCCAAAAACATTTTTTCAAGATGACGTGTCAGGAACGCATTCTCTGAACGGCCGAAATATAGTTGACTTAGTTTCATTTCCACACAAAGTTGTAGTTTAAGGTAATATTTGGCCGATTTCGTTTGTTTTGGCCACAGGTACACTACTAGTTCGAACCAGATATGAGAGATCCGAAGACGAACCAAAGTTACATAGACATAGTCCAGCATATTAGCAAGTTAAAATGGCAGTGGGCAGGGCACATAGTTCGAACAACGGATGGCCGATAAGGCCGTAATGTTCTCGAATGGAGACCACGTAGCGACAGCATAGCGTAGGACGTCCACCGACTAGGTGAACTGACGATATAATAAAGATCGCAAGAACGCGCTGGATGCAGGCAGCTTCCAACCAGCTTTATTGGATATCCATAGGAGAAGCCTATCTCCAGCAGTGGACGTCATACTGCAGATGGATAGATGGACACCACTAGTTTGTATCAGCCGCTGTCGGCAGTTGCAGTTCGTCGCTCGGTTCCAAATGACATCTTTCACTAAGTTTATCGAGCGATTAAAAAACTTATACTAGGGATACTGGCCTATAGTCAGTAGTACGGTTGTCTTTAAAGCAGTGAATTTCGGGTTCGATATTAAGCAGAGCAAATATTTATAATGCTAAGCTAATTTATATTTATAAGAGCAAATATATATTGTGAAATAAATCATAATTTTAAAGGCTCCTTTTAAATTCTCCTTCTCGTAACTACATTTGGAGCTTATTAACAAGGCTCCCGCTTTACATACCATAAGTCATTACGAGTAACACTTATATACTACTCGAAAACAAAAAATGAACTCGTTATTTTAAGTTAAAAACCACGTTTCTCCCAGACAGTTGTGCTTTACCTCAAAATAAATTAAAATAACAAGGTATATTGTGCGACTGCTGATTTCCAACGTTCTCATGTCAGTGCGTGGCCTACTTAGGGATATAGGTCACTCGTACTGGACCACTCGTACTAATATAACAGTACTTGATATCTTGCTCTTTGCTGGATAACTTGATAATTTATTTTTAACCGACTTCAAAAAAGGAGGTTCTAGATATTTTTTTAACGCAAATAAGTCCGCGTTTGACCACCAACTCGCCTGATGGTAAGCGACGTTGTGATCGAAGATGAAGCACGCAGACCTAGAAGATACGTATTCACTCTGACCTTGAAAAGCTTCGATTCGATTCGACTGTATGTAGGTTTTTTAAATACGAGAAATTTTGTCGAAATCTGCTGAGTCGTTTTTGGAAAATTAACAATACGACAAAATCGTGCGAACTAGTCGAATTTTGTACACGTTTGGAGTCCAGATGTGTCCAGATGTGTCCAGATTTTTGAAAAATAGTTATTTAAACATTGTAACAAGTATCGAGACAGGACCAGCGTTGTGGATATGGCCCAATCACCTTTCATGGGTAGGCCTACGTCCTGCAGTGGACTATTAGTAATTAGTAATTAGTACAGTAAGTATCGAGATATGTATCTATCTAAACAATTTATTTCCACCCACTGCGCACTGCTGGAACGAATAATCCAATCATGAAAAAAAAAATTAAAAGCTTTTTCCGGAATTGAGTCGAGTCCTCGCCGCGAATTCTCCTTTATGTCTTCTGTCGAATGAAAACGGATGCCACGAAGTGGTAATTGTACTAGTTTGCAGTGATAGCAGATATTGATACTTATCGTGACGAGACGTGCGTTTACGAGTTTGACATGCAAACTAGTATAATTACCACTTCGTGGCACCCGTTTTCAGTCGACAGAAGACATAAAGGAGAATTCGCGGCGAGGACTCGACTCAATTCCGGAAAAAGCGTTTAATTTTTTTTTCATGATTGGATTATTCGTTGCCGTAAATATATCGTTTCTGAAAGAGCATATTTTGGAGGCGATAAAATAATTTTGGACAAATAACTCATATTTTGTGTATTATTGATCGATTCCCGGTACTTTCTTGACAGAGTACTTAGTATATGTAGATCTTAAATAACATGTTTTAAAAGTTATACACATTTATGACACTATAAGGGTGTGGCAACGTTAATAAATACAATACCTCTATTATATTCTCCTATTTTTAATCAATCAATGCAAATGCTGCTATGAGATATCTGTATCGTATCATATCTCAAAAAAAAACACCGAATCTACGGTTAAAAGTTAAGTACCAAATCATCGAACAAGGTGCTGATAAAAATTACGGTTTCGAGTTTATTCACTGCCGGCTCAAGAATATAGAAACTGAGAACTGTTCACAGGTACACCAGATGAACCACCGCACTTAGTGATTCAGAGATAAACCTTGATCGGACTCGAATCGTTCGATTTTCAAATAACACGAGGGTGAAGCATTTAGCAGCACTGGCTTTCAGTTTCTGGATTCGAGAGATTAGTAGTATGAGTAATCATTTGCAGATAAACCTAAGGGAATAACCTTGGGGGAAACCTATGTCCAAGATAAAGATAATGCAATCTGGCATCGGGAAAGATTGACAATCGAAATCGCGGGTTGAACCTGGTCACGATTGAAATTTTACTGACGCAGATAGCACCATCAGAAAGATACCTATACTAAGCAGTGGGATAAAAAAGGCTGTGGTCGATGATGATGATGAAACTACGATTTCTCGTATCTCGTTGACGTTCTCAAAAAGTGTACCAGAATTACGTAATTGTTCAATTCTCTACTGAGCGCTACCGTGTCCCGGAAGATACGTTAAATTGTAGGTCCCGGTTGTTTTAACCGTTTCGCCATGTCACAGGCCTTCAGGCAGCTTAAAAACTCTGACACCAGGACTAACCACCCGGCCTATGCCTACGAACTTACTTACTTTTTAATATAAGTATAATATAGGCCCAATTATTAAAATCCCATTGTAAATTTTATAGCAACGTAAAAAGTGTTCTCTCAATCGAATGCCTAAAGTGAAACAGAAATGTATTAATTTTAATTTTAATGGCGCCTTCATAATTGGGCCTTAAGTGTACTTGATTAATACTACATATTATGTACATGAAGTTTAACTTTATTCAATGAAATTCCCGACGACTTATACCGAAAGCGAATCTTGTTGGCATTCCCAGAAATAGAGTGTTTATTATTAGAGTTTCATTTGTTTGCGTCGGATGAGTCACTAAATGACGAATTTACTATTGTGGGTACTTTGTAAACATATTGTGGATCATTAGCGGCGCCTCGCGGTTTTATCTGCTCTCCTATATGAAGTCATTTTTTAGTCAAACGTAGTTTGCCTAGCTCAGCGGTTCCCTAAGTTGTCTAGGCTACGGCCCAACTAATACAAGTTTACAAATCCAGGACCCACCTCTAGGAAATTTAACCATAAAAAAAGTAAGTAAGTTCGTATAGGCCGGGTGGCTAGCCCTGGTGTCAGAGTTTTAGGCCGCCTGAAGGCTTCTGACATGGCTAAACGGTTGAAACAACCGGGGCCTACAACCGTTAATAATATGAATATAATACTTTTCAACTAACTATATCAATCACAAAACTTAATTTTCGCAAAAAAATGGCAAAACTCCCTTCCATCTTGAATAAAATTCGAAAATTTCGCTCGAATTGTTTACATTATTTTTGATTTAAAAAACGGCTCAGCCGATTTCTGTAAAATTTAAATGGGACCACCTCGGGAGTGTACACCCTTTCGAACTAAAAATAATTTTTCGGTTCGCAATAATTGGTGAAATTATCGATGAACATCTTGTACTTGTATCAGCCTTTTTTAATAGTCCACTGCAGGACGTAGGCCTATCCACGAAGGGTAGTTGGGCCATATATCCACCACGCTGTCCCAGTGCGGGTTGGTGGATTCACATTTCTTCTACGGACATATGCAGGTTGCTTCACGATGTTTCCCTTCACCAAAGAGCCAGTGGTGTGAAATTCCGTACATAAATTTCAAAGAACTCGTAGGTACGGGACCGGGATTTGAACCCACGACTTCACGATTGTAAGATGGGTGTCACTACCTCTAGACCACCACGGCCTCAATGAATCTTCGATGAACAAATTACAAAAAAAATACAAAAAGACGAACATAGACCTCCTTTTTCGAAATCGGTTAAAAGAGAATGTATAAAACCAAGGAGAATTACAAGAAACTCACTCACTTTATATCATCTGACTTTATTTGGGACCTGACAGAATACCAAAAAGAAATAAATCCAATCAGTTGTCAAAAAGTCAAATAACTTTCGCGCGTCATCACAAAATTATCCAGTAAACAACCACTAAAAATGTTATAAAAACCCAAAAAAATACTCATGATGTGAACTCAATGTTTTAACTTACTATGCTAAGTCTGCGAGGGTTCCTATTGGTGATGTTGAAAAGCGCGTTTATTGTTGCTTTCTTCAATATCTCAAAACCCGTGGTAGCTTTCACTGGTCTGAAGAACTGGTCCAGAAAAGCTCTTTATGCCAAAGTCGACCTCTGCACTCAATCCTGCTATAGCCAGATAATACCAGGTTGGTACTTTAATAAGACATTTTCCGTCTCACCGAAGTTCATAATTTAGTAGGGCTGTGGCGATCGGTTTTTATAGTGCCCTGTTTTTTATAGCACTGATTCTGGTTTACATTTGGTGAGAGTAAATTTAAAATCTACATTTTACACATAACTAGCTACAAACTAACGTATTGGATCAAACCTTTAAAAAACTGACTAAAGGTAATTTTAGGGTAAAATGATACATTTAAAACAAAACAGAAAAAAAAATTGTGGAGCAATTCCATTTTATGTATTTCCTGACGATTAAGGTATAATGGGTGGGGAAATAGAAGGGCACTGGGTTAAAAAAAAATGTTTAAACAAAATTACAATCGCGCCGTCGTCACAACTACAATATCAGTAAACGCCAAACAAAAATCGAAAAAATACTAAACTACTACGACCTTAAGTGGCAGGATACTCCACGCTCCGCACTGTAAGAAGTTAAAGCTCCAGCCAGAACCAAGAATAAAGCATTTTCCTCTCTGTTACCCAGGGCTATACTTAGGCAATGCAAAAGCGGCAGAAGATCCAAATGTGCTTAAACATCTTGGAATCTCCCATGTGCTCACCGTTGAAGCGCGCCGCCTACCGAAGTATCTTTACATGGGTACCAACATCAAGAACATGTTCATTAGGGCCCTTGACTCTCCTGATACCGATCTCCTGTCCTACTTCCCTCTATCCAACGTTTTTATCAGCGATGGGCTGCGAACAGGAAACGTCCTCGTCCACTGCCGCTTCGGGGTCTCCCAGTCAGCAGCCCTCGTCATCGCCTATATCATGCAAACCTTCAAACTAACCTTCCATGACGCATTCCGATACGTCAGAAATCGAAGAAAATTCATCCAACCATCCTATTACGTTGATCAACTCAAAGAATATGAACGTCTCAACTACAGCGTGAAGAGTTTAAAAAAAATGGAAGCGCACATAACTGTGTACTCCACAAAAAAAGGCTGCAAAATGACATTAATCATCGTGGCGGTCTTCATCGGGTTTCTTGTACCAGTTTTATTGATTGTTTAAGTGAACATTTCATTTTTTGCTTTTTAAGTTAGTTTTTATAATTCATAGTAGGTAAAATAATAAAGATCAAGTTTGTCATCTGACAGTTCACACATCGAAGTTTTATTTTCCGTTATACTTTCTTGTTAACTTTATATCTATATACTTTAGGCTCCTTTCACAGAGACTTTTTGTGGTGTTTCCAATTTGTATATATTGAAAAATGTCGTGACTTTCACAATCAGTCACAATACAAAAAACCGTCGCTGCCCTCCTGTATAAATCACTTCTTTTCTATAACTGGGCAATTACTCAAAGATTACCTCTAAAAAACATGAAAACGGTACAATTATCTGACCATACTTTTCTTTCTCCCAGGGCTCTACCTAAGCAATGCGAGGGCAGCGGCGGACCCCAATGTGCTTACCAGCCTCGGCATTACCCACGTCCTCACGATCGAAGCTCAAAAGCTACCGAAGTCTACCTTCGAGGATACCAATATCAGCACCTTATTCATACGAGCCTATGACCTGCCCCACGCTCACATTTTGCCTTACTTCCCAATGGCCAACGCGTTTATCGAAGAAGGACTTCGGAAAGGGAACGTCCTGGTCCACTGCCACTTCGGAGTATCTCGCTCCGCCACGATAGTCATTGCATATTTGATGCAAAAGTACAAGATGACCTTTGAACAGGCCTTCGTATACGTGAGGCAGAGAAGTAGATTCATCAATCCGAATTCTGGATTCGTGGCTCAGCTGAGAGAGTACCAGCGTCTGAATTACGACGTTAATGGCATTCAAAGATTTGAAGCGTATATGAACGTGCATGCGAGAAGACATAAATATAAAATAGCTTCGGCTGCAGCTGTTCTTTTTGGAATTTTAGTGCCGGCGATGGCGCTCATCTGATGAGAGTTTACTAATTTAATTTAATAAGCACAGTTTAACTATACGCATATGTTCACGTAAAATAGTTATTTAAAATGTATAATATGTATTTTGAGCAGACATAAATAAGAACCCACTTTACTACTAAATTGATTGATATGTCCTCAAACCCGAAATTAAAATTATGGACTACGATGATTTGTTTTTCATTATTCATATTGTTATTTAACAAAGTAAAGCAATTTAAACAGCTGATATCTAACTTTGCTAAAATGCATGTGCACTAAAATGTACAAAAAGCAGCTCTAATTTTCTTATACATCCACTTATTATTAAAATAGGCCAGTATTATTGTTTCCATCAAATAAGTAGGTAAGTACCTAATATTATAACGCAAAATCACATTTGTCTGTCTGTCGATCATCTTAGATCTTCTAAACTACGGAACGGATTGCAATGCGGTTTTCAATTATTTTAAAATTACTCTTCCCGAAAACTAGCTATAAATAAAATATTCGCTCGGACCCGGGTGAAGTCGGGACGGGTAGCCAGTGTTAAATTAGCCAATGTTAGAATCTCCAAACCTCCATGGATGCACTTTCCGCGCAAAAAAAGTACGCGCTCTATATTAAAGAATAATAAAAAATATTTATTTCAGGGCTTTACCTTAGTAATGCCAAGGCAGCAGGCGACCTCACAGTGCTCAAGAGTCTAGGCGTCACACACATCCTCACAGTGGAGGCCCTTAGACTGCCAGATTCCACCTTCCAAAAACAGAAAATAACCAACCTTTTCATCATGGCCTACGACAACAATGAAACAGAACTGTATCCTTACTTTCCTATAGCCAATTCGTTTATAAACAAAGGCAGGAAACATGGAACTGTTATCGTCCACTGTCGACTGGGGGTTTCAAGGTCATCCACAATTGTAATAGCTTATCTGATGGAGAGGTACCGTCTTACTTTTGACGAAGCTTTCAAATTCGTTAGAAGTAGAAGGCCGTTCATCAACCCAAATCCGCATTTTGTTGCGCAATTGAAAAGCTATGAAAAGAATAAATATTATGTCAGCCATTTTAGGAGGCTGGAGGCGTATTTAAAGATTAATTCTGGGGAAAACAAAATCAAGATGGCGTCGATTGTAGCTGTTCTATTTGGGGTAGTGTTGCCAGTTGCTGTGTTTCTTGTTTGAATTTTGTCTAGGTGAAATGTTACAGAGAAATAAATGTGTGATTAAAATCAATCTAATTTTTATTACAGATATAGTAGCTCACTCACTCAAATAATAACAGATTTCATCATCATTGTTTCGGCTGTAAGAGTCTACTGAACACTTATAATTACGTTTCCCTTATAAATTTTCAATAGAACCGATTCTTAAGAGCTTACTTATGTGGTCATATTTTTGTTTCAATCGATTATTTTGTCCCCCTTATGAATAGTGGTTAAAAGTTAAATGAAAGTGTTTAGGTAATATCTGCGCTTTTTATTACTACTGTTTAACATCGGTAAAGATGTGGTTAAATACAAAATAAAAGCTTGCCTAACAGTCTAAGTAAAAAAATATTCTTAAGAATTTATTCTGTCTATTCCACTAGCTTTAGCTCTAGCTATGGCTAGTAAAAGTTTTAAACCAAAAGCAATAATTACTTAGCTGGCCAACGTTTTATAATGATTGTACCTTAGATAAATGTAGGATATATCCTTACATAGTATAAAATAAAGTCGCTATTTTTGTCTGTTTGTCTGTATGCTTAAATCTTTAAAACTACGCAACGGATTTTGATGCGGTTTTTTTTAATGGATAGAGTGATTCAAGAGGAAGGTTTATATGTATAATACACGTGTGCGAAGACGGGGCTGGTCGTCTAGTTTTATATTAAAATAAAGTTAGTCTAACACCAAAATAAAGTCGATACTTAGCATTTTTATGGTGGTACCTATAGCTGAAAATACTTTGCATATAACGATGTTCTGGTAGCTTAAATTTAGAATATTTCTATTTTTATACAGGTAGGTAATACCTACGTATAGGTATTTATCAAATTCGACCAGATCGTCACGTAGCGTCAGGATAGCTGGTTTTCTGAAACATCTGGTCTGGAAATCATAAAACGCCCACAATACAATAAATCACTAAACTACTTTAATCAAATTTGATTACTTCCAATACATCAACACTATGTCCCAGTACATAAACACTGTTTCATCATCACTACATAGTATAAAACAAACTCGCTTCCCGCTGTCTGTCCCTATGTATGCTTATATCTTTAAAACTACGCAACGGATTTTGATGCGATTTTTTTTTAATAGATAGAGTGATTCAAGAGGAAGGTTTATATGTATAATACACCTGTGCGAAGCTGGGGCGGGTCGCTAGTACTTTATAAAATAGTGAATTCTTTCACTGCATATTAGTTAAATAACATAGGTTTTGAAATTCTCGAGTGAAGACTACGTATCGCCAAGCGCATAGATAACCTTATCAAGACCGCAGGATCACGCTGGGTGCAAGCCGCTTCCCATGTTATTGGAGATCCGTAGAGGAGTTGTTTGTCCAGCAGTGGATGTCCTATGGCTGTACATTTCAGTGGACCTCCATCGCTGCGCTTACAGGTGCGTATGCGGACTCCATACGGCAATTCTTTGGAAAAAAGACAATGGATATTGTACTGTACGAAAGTATTATGAAAATTACATACACCTTGACGCATCAACGCGACAACTTCTTTACCGACGTGCGTAATATGTGTTGACGTGGTGCATAATACATTGTACTTAGATGACTCATACCCTTTTTCTGACATAGTACAGCAGATTAGTAAGTTGAAATGGTTTTGAATAGGGCATGTAGTTTTCAAGAACGTATACCGATGAGCACGCCATACTAGCTAATTGTGTTTGAACTATGCATACAATTTTTAATAAGACCACTTGTAACCACAATGACTGCGAATAAAACTTTTGACTTGACTTTGACTTTGAGATTGTAAAATTCTCAAATGGACGCAAAAGCAACAAACAAGCTCTGCGTAAGTCGTCCGACAACAAGGAGGACCGACGATCTGGTAGTATAACCCTAAATGTGATCTGGTAGTATAATCCTAAATGTGATCTGGTAGTATAATCTCAATCCTAAATGTGTGCAAAAAAAAACAGGTACAAAATTTAAAAACAGAAATATTTCTATCTACGACCGTATTCATCAAAACCGTTCGATAAGTTTTCGAAATCCGAATTTTGATCAAACAAATCAATTAACAAATACATTTTTATACAAGAATAGCTAGTTTAATATAAAAGGTAAGTTGTGATTCCTGTAGTTCGTACAGATGAAATCGAAAGATGATGTTGTATGGCAAATAAAAATGCAAATAAAATTGAAAAGAACACGAAATTGGCAACAGTAACAAGATTACAGTTTGTTCTCTACAATTTCTTGGCAAACACACACACATACAAATTAAAAAGCTCATTCTGAATCGTGTAATTTTGTTGACAAAAAGTATCTATCTTTCACCATCCTTTTGACGATACAATATTTTATGAAACATTTGATTTTATACGCTATATAATGATTGTAGTCTGAATAAATCATAGGTAGAGTTTTATTATTTAATATGTACATAAATGGTAGAGATTCGCGCACAAAGAAAGTTAAAAATGTTTGATGTCGGTACTTACGTAGATACATAGGTACTATCTAAATAAATCGATAAGAGTCTTCATCACCATTTAAGCTATATGGAGTATAGGACATCTTCTGGTGGACTGCTGCTATAAATCTCCAATAAGGCAGGTTGAATATGGCTTGCATATGGTCTTGCCTCGATGCGCTTGCTGGTAGCTATGTCATCCACACACGAGAACTTTTTGACCCCATCGGTCATCAGTCCTCCGTGAATGTACTGTACTGTACCAGCCTTTTTAATAGTCCACTGCAGGACGTAGGCCTACCCACGAAGGGTGATTGGGCCATATCCACCACGCTGGCCCAGTGCGGGTTGGTGAATTCACATGCCATCGATTTTCTTCTACGGACTTCGAGTTGCGCTCTCTTAGGAGCTCTAGTATCTCTAAAGAAACGCACCGGAGCTCCCAGCACTTACTGTCCATACTTACTCCCATAATGTCGGCGCAGCATACGTGTACTCGTACTTATATCGTTTTTTCCTAGACTAGTTTCACAATGAATACCAACAAAAGTTAACACTAAAACGTACATAATGGGTGGGTAGAAATAATTATGATTTCCGGTACGACACCTGCGTGTCTTGGCAGAATTCTTGCAAAATACATAAAAGTGACGGGCACGCTCCAGCGATTATATTTAGATATTTTTATTAAGTGTTGATCTATAACTGATGGAGCGGGAGACAAAATTGAGACACTTGGGCTAAATACTCATAATATAAAATTGCTAGTTTCATATACGTTAAGAATTAAGTGCACTGAGCCAGCGTGGGTGATAGGTTTTAACAGCTCTTCTGGATAACCCTATGTTCTGTATTTTGGTGTATGTTTAAGCTTTCACGGTTTTTGAAAGGAATTACCCTTTCGATAGCAAATCAAACGAGATTTTTGCCAGGGTTTTGTAAACAAATTAGTAGGTTTTCTTTAAAAAGACTACCTGTACGCGAGTACCAAGTACGAAACTAAAAAAAACATTCGATTTCAGAACAGATGAAAGCTTTCGTACTAGTAGAGATGCTCTAAATACTTGCTCGGTCAATTATTCAGATTAACAAATTATTATAAAAATACAACTTTTTAAATACAAGCTTTTGAGATCCTGGATATCATGTAGCAGCAGAGTGCTAGCCAAGACATGTAAAACGAGCCCAAACACGACGGGTCTATCTTGTTTAGTACGGGAGTTCCTTTGGCCACCTTCCGACTACATCATCAGATCAGCTCCATGGCACCATATTATCGCATTATCACGCGATATAGCGATATCCGTGCTAAATTTCAGCTCAATCTCAAACCGGAAAGTTCGTCAAAACCATTGCAAGTTAAATAAAAGCTTGTAAAAATATACCTACTATGAAATATGTATTATCCTATACTTTTTTAGTAACAGTATAAATTAAAAGACATGTTTGCATAATATAGAAAACAAGAAGACTAAATTCAATTTAAATCTACAAAGCTTCTGTTTCTCAAAGATTTACTTCCTAAAATCATTTTGAGAAATCCTTGATTGAAAAAACTACGGTTACACATCATGGGAATGATCTCGGGGACGATTCAGAACACGGTTTTTAATACTTTTAATGTTTCAAACGTCTTATTTCCGTGTAACATTAAATTTAATGATCCGTAAGAGTTTATGATTTTGCTACATAAAAACATGTGATCATATTTATGAATGGCAGCTCTTGTGGGATGTTATGTAAGTATGTAAGTACCAAGCAGATTATAACAATCTTGATGGACTATAAAATTCTCAGTTGCTATCTGAATATATTTTACTTATTTATTCTAATTGAAAATATATAATGTAGGTATTTCTAGATAACGGACATATTGTAGCTACCTTTTCATATTGTCTCCATGGTTATCATGGTCAAATTATACTATGGTATATGGTATGACATGGCTAGCTACCCGTAAAGTGCTATATAAAGAAATAGCTGTTCAATTAAATCAACATTTTTTCAAAAGTCATATTTCGAGGGGAGCTGATTTTTTACGACTTCTGTGTTAGATAGTATGTAAAGGTTGAACATAGGGATAATTACAATACCATGGCCGTGTGGGTCGTGATTTAACCGTTTAGCCATGTCAGAGGCCTTCAGGCGGCCTAAATTAAACTCAGACACCAGGGCTAGCCACCCGGCTTATACGAACTTAATACCATACTAGAATATTTTCATCGTCGGATACCCCCAGCATAAAAGCAATATACTTAACCTAATGTTTATGGACATATTGTCTAAATGTATACCTAATTTCTATCTCTAATTGCAAATTGAAACACAAATAAAAGCCACCGGGCTAGTACATCTGAGACTATTTTAACGGGATGTCCATTGGTTGACCAAGGAAGTCAGCGAGTGGTGACTATCGCAGAAATGGACACCAGCAGTGATTAAAGATGTAATATCACCACCTGCATCAGGAAGGTTATTATTTCTCGAACGAATCAAGCGGATCGTTTGGTGACATTTTAGATGGTAGGTAATAGTAGGTAAGGAAGCTGTACATCTAAAGCTTAAGATCCATCTGCGCTTGGTGTTTCTTAGCATGATACATATCCCTTTTCTGTTTTCAATCATTACTATTCTTGCGACCCTTTACTACCTCATATCAGAGCCCTTAGTGCAGGTTTTGCGTAGTTTACTTAAACTTTCGCATTCGCGTGTGGATACATTTTACATACATTTTGGTTAGTTCTTCCTCTTTTTCGCTAAGGGCGCTGTAAAAAAATTTATAGAACCATGCGGAAACCGGGAAACAACTGTGGTGTAAATTTACATGCCAACCTGGACTAACCCCTGAGAGCAAGATGGCCCTGATATATTTTTAATATATATTAAATAACTTGACCGTTACTGGAAGCTTTTATAATGAGAGAGCGTATCCCTTTCCGTCGAACAGCTAACGTTTTCAGTCCCTTTAAGCGTTGTAACCGGAAGCCTCCAGGTGGCGCCTCTGTAGCGATGCGCGCAATTTTATTTTCTAGGGAAAATGGCGTGCCTTTTGGCCTCATTGGCGTTGAATTTTTCGTCGAAGCAACAGCTCCGGGCAGCTCTAGCTAGCTCCCGGCCTGTTGCACAGTTTATTTTTTATAAAATTATTATCTATAACTAATAACTAATATACGTATATTAAACTCAGTGAATATGTGGTGGTGCTCATCATCGAAATGAACACGTTGTTTCCAAGAAATAACGGAGCTAAGTATAAGTACCTGCGCAGTAAGTTCCCACATATTATTATATCTATTTCTCTAAAAATGGATTTTTTAAAGAAATTTACTGTGCCCAAGGTTTGAAAACCAGTGTGGCATAGCATTTTCTCAATAAATAAATTTTTAACGGTTTTTACCGTTCGTTTACAAAATTTTCAGCAAAGCCTAATGGGTGTTAACCAAAAGTGCTTCAAATAGGGCAATCGGTCGCCCTATACAATTGTTTTCATCCCTGTTTAATAAATTTCCTTTAAAAAATAGATGAACGCGACTGCTTCAAGCGGTCAAAGTCGTGTGATGTCAGCTAAGCAGAGCTTCGGCAGCGGGTAAGCGTGCTGAACGTTTCCAACCAGATGGACAAATCTATCGATGAAAATGGGTGAGCGAAATTTGGATTCTTAGTAGAACTTCTTTAAGCTTATATTGCAGCAGAATTTTATTTATACGGCAGTTTAACACTGCAGTGTTCATATATTCGGCACCGTTAGATATACCTAGGTTTCCTAAACCTAGTATCAAGCAACCTGGGAAAAATATACGGCAACGATAGCCGATAAATAGCACCCACCTTACGATTTTTAATCTTATTTTACCTAAGAGTTTCTAAAGTGATCAGAACTTTATCTCAGTTGATAAAATTTTGTGCAAAGTTATATTTAATGCGTTTAGATTTCATTTTATTCGTTAGAAAATGAGTAAATACTTTCAACACGTGTTGGAAAATAACGAGTTAATGAATGGTTGTCTCGCTGTTTCTATTGAGCTTACCGAGTACCTAAGCGCCTATTTGCGAGCAACTTTTGTTCTTTCGACTCGAAATATACGTGATATTACAAATACCGCCGTTTTAGGGTACTTAAATGTATTTTTCAGAAACTACCTTCTGATTATTTTTAGCAAATTGTTTGACAAAACCATGTATAACAGTATGGAAGAAGCAACGTTATCATGCTTCAATGCATGAGAACCACCCTCGTGGGGTCGGTATTTCTAATACCTTCTTATGAACGGATCAAGCTACCTGATATCAGTGGCGTGTGCTTGATATTATGAACATGTTGTTACCGATCATATAATGATAAAATCGATAAAATTATAAACGAACAGGTTAGCGCACCTACCTACCTACCATACGATTTATGCACATCATCAATTAACTACCCTCATGGAGTCAGTGCTTTTTGTGAAATTCACTACTTGGAAAGTGAGTAATACAGTTTACAATGCACTTTTACATCATATTAATTAACTACCCTCATGGGGTAGCTTATTGTGATACATGCCACTCTCGCGGAGTGAATTCTACATCATTTATGCAAAGAATTTAAAAACTGAGTGTAAATGTACTTCCACAAATCATAACAAACATTTGTCTAGTCTCGGCCACTACCTTGTACAGTATTCAATTATTTGCGTTATTAGTTTTGGAAAATGAAATTCCTATTATTTTCTTTCATAGAAAATATGAAATTCTATTCAAATTAAGCATTCAATGCGGTTGACCTTATTTTAATGGATGATTTGAGCTACTGTACATAGTCGGGTCTTTGCATACTATCGTCGCAGGAATGTGTTTTTCACATAATTATAATATGCTATCATCGCAGAACATAATCATAATATGCTACCCTCGCCTCCTCCCTTTGTAAAATTACGATGTATATGCCATTACGATGTAGATATCCTTTATGTACATTTTTAAGATATTCACGATGTTCAACTTAATAAGCTAAGAGTATGATTTTACTAAAACCCGCCGGGTTTCCATACTAGTAGCTACAAGACAAGTGGCTTCTATTCAGTTAGCTTCATTGGGAAAAATTGAATAAACATAATTCATGCGATTCCAACTCCAATAATTGCAATCCTAACGTAATGAATTATATCACTATCAAGCATTCGCAAGCTTGTAATAAATCACTGAAAAACGTAGTGATTTTCTTCCGACAGGGAGGTTAGGGAGTATTCTCAAACCAAAGCAGTAAGTAATTTGTAACATACCCAAAAATAATAAAATATGTAAGGGTTTGTGTAAAATGGGGCTTATATCATTAAAATACATTAATTAAATGTACCATAAGAAAAATCTGACTGTTCTTTGTAGGAAGTCTGTAAATGGTAACAACATAATAATATGAAAGAAACATGTACACAGCTCGCATCTATTTAAATTCTATTAAATCTCTTCACATTTTCGGGAAAGAAAACCATTCAAGGTGCAATTATGCAAGTACCCTGTTAAGTTGATAGCAAAACTTGCTTGAGCAGTACTGTGTTGTGTATCTACTAAAATCGAAACTATTTGGAGAAAATTAGCATGTCTTATCCGCAAGGATAGCAATCGTGAACATGTTTGCTCATACCGATATAGGAAAAACATAAATTAATAGATAAACGTCACTAGGAAAGTGAGTTACCCACATACTCTTTGTTTTTCGCATATAACAAAAACCGTGTAAGACTAATAGATATTTAAACTGTCGATGCGATATTTATTTTTTACTTAATCCATACCCCCTATTTCTACTATGTTAGCAGTGTTTAAGTTCACTATTTTAAAATGAATGTCATTTTATATGATGTAGATATTATTTGAGTACATTATATATCGGCATACCAGAATGCAAAGCTACTAAAGGCCCAACAACATATCTACCTACCTACTTTATATTGTGTAATATAATGTCTATCTATTTTAAGAAAATAGAGAATAAGGTGCATCCTTTCTGGTTGCATTATTTTGACATTAATTGAAATTGAAATTAACAGAACCACTTAACAAAAGCAGTGCCTACCTAATAATAAAATTGTGTCTGCGACTACAAACGTGTTGTAAAGTTCGTATAGTGAAATAAAATGACAAACAGATGCGATACCATAATCGCATGACTAATCTGTCAGGTTTAGTTTATAACCGCAGGATTTTTATATTTCATGAAATGGCGTACTTAGTTGTAATTAAGGAGAAAACAGTGAAATTATGAATAATATTAAATATAATCGTGAGTTGTTTGTCCGGTTTTCATATAAAATTTAATAATGAATCCTCACGCTAGTTTCAATCAAGTGATTATAAGGAATGTTGATGTTAATACATGCAGTAATGTATGTTGCATTTGTGGCCAGATACTACTGCTGCTAGATTGTGTGATCTTCCGTCGCACGGAAGAAAACGTGAAGACGAGTTTGTTTACCACCTTGGCTCAGGCTAATACCCCTTTTAATGTTTTATTTTGTATTAATGACCATTTATCATAATCATATTATATTTTGAAACTTTTTAATTTACTTAAATACAAACAAAATAAGAATGTAGTGTTAGTAAAAATAGATTGAAACAAAAATGCGTGTCTGATAACCCTAGCTTTTTATGGTGTGGAGGGTAGGTCAGGTCTTACTACCTTCTTTTTTCCACAAAACAGCACATTGTTGGATAGATCAACTCAAATATTAGCTAAAAGAGAATAGTCGTCAACACAAAAGTTAATGTATCTTGTTTAGCTAAGTATTTATAAAATATTATAAAAAATTCTGGCAAGTACATAGGTTACGGTGCACTTTACGGCGGCGGCGCCTACGCAATGTATAAAATTAATGAGATTACTTAATTTTTGAGAATGTTGTAATCCAACATAATAATATCATTGTAAAAAGCAGCCTAACTAATTTGCTTTACATAAAACTTATCGTTAAGTACAGATCAATCCTACATTCGCAACTTGACGATCGAGCCGGGAGTTATTAAAAATTCAAGGGGCTATTTTTGCCAGTGGTGTTTTTTGTGAGTTCTTTCTTAGTTTTTGTTTTCTTTTGCGAGTTATTAATCAAGTGAGTTTGTCAAAACTAGTATTAGAACGAACTTAGCTACCTATTTCTCACACATTGTTAGTCGCAGCTAAAACAACTCTTATTAAAAGTCGCGCTATTGCTTCGCATGACAATTGGAAATCTTCAGGCGCAACTCCAACTGATAGCTTTAAGCTAGAGACCATTAAATCTATAGAGATTTACTAACAGGTACACATGTATCCTGTACGTATAAGTACGAGACCAATAACTGTACCGTGACATTTAATTGCATAATTACTTTGATTTTATTTTAGCTGCCATTGTTTGACCATTGTTTTTAGTGGGTCAGTGACATTTTTATTTTAAATTTTTACATATATTCTTTCAATTTTATATTGACTGAATTGGCTTCTACATAACTACTATGAAGTCAAAATCTGAAGTAAATCAACTTTCGAGATTTATTGCCAAATTATCGACTCGTGTCGAACGGCACAGGCTAAGCAAGCCACCTACCGCCCCTCGCAGGGGAGAGGTACACTAAATGCAACAGTTCCATCGCGTGGAACTCCCTGCTTTAGTAATGTCGCAAAATATGAATGCATAACGCATCCTTGCAATAATGGCACAGGCTAAGTAAGCCATCCACCGCCCATTACAAGGGAGAGGTACTTGAAAAGTAACAGTTCCATCCAGTGGGACTCCCTGCTTTAGCAATGATGCAAAATATGAATGCATAACGCATCCTTGCAATAATGGCACAGGCTAAGTAAGCCATCCACCGCCCATCACGAGGGAGAGGTACTTGAAAAGTAACAGTTCCATCGAGTGGGACTCCCTGCTTTAGCTATGATGCAAAATATGAATGCATAACGCATTCTTGCAATAATGGCACAGTCTAAGCTAGCCATCCACTGCTCATCACGATGGAGAGGTACTCTAAAAGTAACAATTCTATTGCGTGGGACTCTCTGCTTAGTAATGACGCAAAATACGAATGTATATCGCATTCCTGCAATAATGTAATGTAAATATCATTACCGAACAAATCCTTCTCAATAGGACCTGTTTACGATGTCAGATTCTTTCAGGTGGCTTAGAAACTCGGACACTTGGGTTAGCCACCCAGCCTAACCGTAAGTACAAGTATGCATGTAGATATGCGATGAATACAACGAAAACGCGTTGTTATAAAATCCTCATGGTTTTATGTACATATTAAAGCTTTACGTATGTTGTAAATTATTTATAAGTTAACACTTTGTTGTTGTTTATTGTTTTTATTTAATTTTGCAAATTAAAAGTACTCTTGCTAAATAGGTCATGTTTATTGAAGATAATGGCCAAAGTGACCGGAAGATTCTTGATGTCCATTTTCTTATGGGATTTAAGTTATATTTTATATTTTCTGGACATTATTCACTATAAAGTAACTTAATGTATTTGAAATCATTATAGTAATTAAATTGTCACCCGAGCTATAGATCTCACATTGGCGTAATCACATTGGCGTACCTAATACATAATCATAAGTTATAATTTAAAGCCCCACTCCAGGTGACGCCACCAGGCGATAACAAACAGAATCTCATTATAAAAGCTTCCAGTAACGGTCAAGTTATTTAATAGCAGCGTTTTACCTGAAATAAAACGCATATTAAAATACTTACCTTACTGGAAGCTTTACTTTTAATTTCTGCCTGGTGGAAATTACAAAAATTAACGCAATGAGGCCAAAAGGCACGCCATTTTTCCTAGAAAATAAAATTGCGCGCATCGCTACAGAGGCGCCACCTGGAGGCTTCCGGTTACAACGCTTAAAGGGACTGAAAACGTTAGCTGTTCGACGGAAAGGGATACGCTCTCTCATTATAAAAGCTTCCAGTAAGGTAAGTATTTTAATATGCGTTTTATTTCAGGTAAAACGCTGCTATTATCTCTTCAATAGCTCTCATTCTCAGACGGACATTAAATCATTTAAAATCTCACCGCAGCTGTTTTTTTAAGCTACGTATAATTTCTAAATCACATTAAAAAAAAAAAAAAATTGCTAGCTGCTATAGCTGACCTCCCGTGGTTAAATAAAATGAGCGAAGTTATCGCCCCAACCGGCGCAACGAGTGCCAAATACATATCTTTGTTGTTCTTACTATTAATTGGCCAGTGTATTTCGGTACAGCTAAATTTAACAGAGGTTAGACACTTAGACAGGTGCTGCTCACTCATTAGACATCTGGTGAAATTTTTGTGAGTTGTTTTGAAACGGCGCGGACAATTAGTTTTCATGTTATTTCATTTGCGAAATTGTTTTTTGATATCTGATATTTAAATTCGGTTTATTATCATCTCAGCTGCAGGACGCCCACTGCTGGACAATATTTTTAACGAGACGTGTTTGAAGCGGCGATAAGTTTAGTACCTAATACGAATAATAACTTCACCAACTTATAATAACTTATGAAAAATTCAGAAAACACGAAAGGCGCAAGGTTCTTTTGAAAATCTGTAAGAGCGGCCTCTGCCACCTGTACTAATCCTCTGTATGACATGATGATGATCACCCACCGATAAATTAAATTAAATCTTTTCGTACCAGCTGCATTTTCATTGCATCGTGGCGTTGATTGTGGATTGTGACTGCTACATAAAAAAGAGTCGTTCACACATAACGGACGGAAGCTAAAACATTTTCGCCTGTAGTACCTACCTAGATATATTTTTAATGAGGAATTGTATGACTCAACTTTCTGTTTGATAGATCTCCCTCTGAATTCCGTGATTAGTTAGAATAAGGCGATACACACTTCGTTTCTGATATTCTAATCCTTAAATACAATGTTATCTGTTTGCTCTGTGGGTCCTAAGCCGAAAAGGGGCGATAAAGACCATAATTATAAACAACTTATACCTACTAAATTGGGACAACCTGGATTTCGAGAAAAAATATCAGCTGTTTCATACAAAATTGCAACTCGGAATCGACAAAACGCATAAAACAGCTGATTTTTTTTCTAAAAATTCTGAGTTGGCCCTGCAATAAACGTTGTTCTTAATGATGATCTGAATCACCTCCTTTCGGCTTAGTACACCAGTTCTGGATAACCCTGTATATAGATAGTTTAACTAAACTCTTAGGTAGCTTTTAAACCCTATTGAATTACCTTTTCCTAATGCTATAACAGAATTACTTCGTGAATGAGATAACTAGACTCAAGCACGGGTAGCACGGCAAAGGGATAAAACCATTTTATCCACTTTTAATGTCAGTTGTCATTGTCAATCCATACTTTATTTCCTCTTCGAAGGGATATAATGGCGGAAAGTTTATTTATTAATCCCTTTGCCATGCTACCCGTGCAGGCATACACTGACTATTTTAACAGATGCAATGAAAATCTATAGAAGGGTAGAAAATGCTTAATGCTTATGCCCATCGGTAGAAATTCTGCGACAGACCTTTCAATTCTGATAAAAAGCAAGAAAATAAAAAAATATGTCATCATCACTATCAGCCGTAGGACCACTTCTGCTCGACATAGGCCTCCCCTATGGAATTCTACGAAGACCAGTTCGAAGCGGCTTGCATTCAGCTTGATCTTTCGGTGTTTAATAGATTATTTATTGGTCCATCTTGTCGGTGGTCGTCTTACACTGTGGTAGTCGGTACCTACTACGTGGTCTTATTTACTTATTATCGTCTAACGCTTTTAAAACGTCAATTGTTACACCGATGCACAAAAGCGGTCCCGAAGATGTAGGTATTGTAGGTAGTAGCAATTATCGTCCCATTTCAAATATGCCAACATTTTCGAAAATACTTGAACGAATCATGAAGAGTAGATTAGTTAAATACCTTGAAAATCACAACTTCTTACGTGTCGTCGACGACGTCAGAGGCAGAGTGTGAATCTTACTTATCAATCATGTGGCTAAGATAATGGAAGCGGGGGACAAGTGTCTCGCAATATTCCTGGATATTGCGAAAGCATTTGTTACAGTTTCTGTACCTCTACTGTTGAAACAGTTCAAGGAGTTTGGTGTTTGCGGGCTAAATTACATTTTTTTAACATTCATTTATTGAAATATATTGTAATACAAGCTATGCTTAGTTTGGAGATCTCAAGCTCATTGTCGCCACATGTAGGTAGCTTGTTTTTTGAATCAATATATGAACTTTGAATGCACGACAGAAAATGAAATGTATATTTCTCTCTGGATTCGCAGTTCTCAGGAGAATTAAAATTAGCAGAATAAGAGAGTAGCTCGAAGATTTGTAGACTCGATCCGACATCCCTTCGTTTTCGCGCTTAACTAGCATTAGAAAACTTCTTTCATACACCGTTTTATTTAATGCCGTCTGCTGGCAACGATGTTTAAAATAAATCGTCTATTTTGATGGCAGGCTATGACGTAACCACGAGGAATGTAAACTACCGAGGCGGCTATTTCGGTATCTCTATTCTGGACGGTCAGAACGCCTGTTTTCTTGAATCTTCGTGAATTCATTGTCATTTTATTCCCCTGGCTCTCTTAGGTGGCGGTTTGGCTTCTTCTCATAAGGTTTAAATTGATTTATTGGGTTGTGATCGATGTTCTTAATGAGATCGAATCGGAGATGAGGAAATAGGTCGACGAAATAAATTGACTGATGCAAATCAGCGGATTTTTAAGTTAGAGACATAAGATTTGATCGAATAAATAACGATTATTGTGGCAGTAAAATTCGTAAGAGTGTTAAGGCTACAAACATGCGTGGCGTAGCGCAGGGTTCACAACGTAGACACCATGATGTTATGGTCAGGTACCACTGCCTACTACCAAAAGGTGCAGTCACTTGAAAGAAAGTTTGCCACCCGACCTAAAGGGTGACAAGCCTTGATTTTGGAGTTTTTAAACCTCTAGAAGACATCCAACATGGCTAAACGGTTAAAAACCAGGGGAAATCTGAGTTACAATAGCGCATGTAAAGCCACTGCTCTTCTACATTTGGCAAGATAATATTATAATCAATTGTAACGGTTTTGCCTAAACTTGATAAAAACCAACAGGTTTTCATGCGTAAATATCAACAGTAGGTATCACAAAAACACATTAAAATTGCAGCTTCCTCAACATTTCACGGTACGTTTAAAACGGTACGTTTTACATTTGTTTCTTATATCAGAGAGGACGGAAATAATAGAGCATATTTATAAAAAGAAAATTTAATTAATAGTTGCGTTAAATAACGACACAGGTCGACACGGTCGACGGTCACATCGAAATGCCTTCACTGAAACATATAAAACAATAACTTACGGTCAAAAACATATTTTGTTCTTTTGTGCGTCCATTTACCTATATTTAGTTAAATAAACATTAACAATTACTTAAAACTAGTAATCTCAAATGAAAAATACAACTAAGAGATTCAATGATAATGAAACTATTGCTTTTATTGAAAGTAATTAAAACTAAGACAGTTACGACGTAAAACTTTAACAACTCAGCAAAATAAAAAGGGAAAAATCTACATAATGATAATTTTTACCTAATAATCTCAAAAATATTTTTTATGCTAACATTTTCTATATCTAAAGTAATATTACAAATTCTTAAGCTACATGTACCATTTAATTAGTGTAAATAATATTAACAATGTTTAGGAGGAATAATTTTTAAAGGCACAGAATACAACCTTGTTTGAAACGACATTTTTGTACATTTTTTAAATTATGTACAGTAAAAGTACGTAAAAATCTACACTTTTATGTGTTAAAGGTATACCTACTTAATCCTAATATGGAAGACGTTAACTATAACTATGTACAATGTTTTCACGACCGTTTTGTCTTTTAAAAAACTGTTACTACTAGTGTACTTCGAAGTTTTCGTTTATCTAACATTTAAAAAATATATTTAATAATAATCAGTCTCCAAAAGAGATTTCTTAACAACCTTTGTTTATATGCACCATTAAGTCAGATCTATATTAAAATTAGTAGTTTTAGTTACATTCTTTAAAAAATACAATTTTATTCGATCTTATAATATAACAGATTCGTGGCCCTAAACTTTCATAGATACAACATTGCTACACTACTTTCGTCTATGTTCATTCAAAGACAAAATCTTTTCTAACTAACAAACTTCTCTGTCAGAGCACCTGAAAATATCAATTGACTGAATAGGAAAAAAATATGGATAAGTACACACTACTGTATCATTTGCAGGTATTGGTTCTCTTCATAAAACGAAGTGAGGGAGGTCTGAAGATCGTTCACAACCATGTTGTCTCCCCCTTGCAGAGGATGGGTGCTACTCGATACCATTTCAGAACTTTTCCAGTTTTCACAATTTTCGACGTACTCCAAAGTCCGTTGATACGTATCCTGTCGCATTGTATTAGTATTAGTATTATTAGTATTAGTATTACTACTCGCATTTTGGTTCTTCTTTCTTCCATTCGAAGCCTCAATTTGGGACTGAGAAATATCCCACACTTGGACATCTGCTTGATTTGGTTGGTTGTTTTGACTTCGTAAGCTGTTCATGCTGCAATCGGTCTGATCTCCTTTTACTTGACAGTTCGTCGACGCCCTCGCCCCATTAGGTTTCTGACTTCCAGTTGACATGTTCACGGAATTTTGGGCAGATTTTTGCATGTTGTGTTTATTGAACTGATTGCCAGGGTAGTCCCACTGGTTATAAGGCCGCTGATGGTTGTAATATTGGTTGTTGTTCATCATTCCTTGGTTGTACTGGTGATTGTTCTTTGGTGGAGGCGGTCCCATGACATTGGCTGCGTTGACTACGGAGTTGTAAGGTGGTGGTTGAGGATACTGCATGTTTTGGTTGTATTGAGGAGGTGGCATCGGAGGGCATTGTTGGTTTTGCTGCTCACAGTAGTTATTCATAGCTCCTCGACTCATATTTCCGCTGTTGTCCACACTCATCACAGAAGACCTGGACATCTGCATCTGATGCATTTGATTCATTTGATTATTTGGATAGTTAGGAGGTTGAGGATACATTACTTGGTTATTGTAAGCAATATTTTGGTGGTTGTTGATTGGATGCATTGGTATTTGTGCTTGGTTATACTGTTGCATCATTTGATACTGTTGCATGATTGGCCTCATAACATTTTGCTGGTTTTGAACAGGATAAGAAGGAGCTTGATTGTAATTTTGGTGTTGATACTGATTCGGAATATTTCTGTTGGGCATTTTCTGATTGCAGTTTTGTCTATTCAGGTAGTTGGGAGGTGCAGGCATTTGAGGAGCGTTCATCATTTGGTTTTGAGTCATATTCATCTGATTGTGGTTTGTTTGAGATCCATTCATTGTCATATTATTCATGTTCTGAATCATGGGGCTCGTCATTCCTTGCGCCATTGGGCTTTGAAGACCTGGATGCATTGGGCTTGGCATGCCATGGCTCATGGGACTGGCTATATTCTGAGCCATAGGACTTGACATATTTTGGGTCATAGGGCTCGCCATATTTAACATTGGACTAGCCAAGTTCTGTGACATAGGGCTTCCGATATTGTTGTGTCGTGGACTCATCATTTGGTTAGGTATTTGAGGACTCATTAAACTTTGCATGCTTTGCGGACTCATAACATTATGCTGGGGTGACATCACACTCATCACGCTCTGTGGGCTCATCACGTTGTAAACACTCGGCGGACTCATCACGTTCTGAGGGATGTTGTGAGGACTCATCACACTTTGAGGGCTCATCGCACTGTGAGGCAAGCTTTGTGGACTCAACATCGTGTGCGCTATACTCTGCGGACTTAAAACGTTCTGGCTCATGACAACTGTTTTTGGAGTTGGATTTTGTTTTTTCGGCATTGGATTAGTTCTCATTCGATTAGATTGTTCAGATTGGTTCGCAGCCATTGTTTGCAAAGACTGCAATGGGGTTGAAACACTCGTAAACACACTTGTAACTGGTTTCGTACAGTCTTCCTTTTCATTAGTGACTTCAGGAATAACCTGTTCTTGAAGCGGTGTGTTTTTACTATCGTCGAGAGATTTTGTACCTAACAAGGAACCGCTGTTGCCCGACATACTAACGTCTAATGACCTTAAATCGACTGGAATATCACTTATGTTGAGATCACTTCCTATGGCACCTAGGTTTTTGAGTAGAGAATCGTCACTGGTCGCTACATCACTGATTTTGTCACTGGAGTTGTTGTTTTCATTGTCTTTGGCGTCTTTGTTGTTGGTCTTCTCTGGTTCAGGGAGGGTGGAGTCAGTTTTGGCTGGTTTTACCGTGTCGGTTCCCAATATGGATTGGTTAAGATATTGCATCATTTCGTCTGGTATTACCAGCTTGTTCTCGACCATTTCACCTTCAGCGACCTGAAATGTAAAAAAGAAGATTTAAAATTTGCACATAGTCAAGTATAGCAGTGTAAATGAAGTACACGTAAGAAAAAGAGGGCAAACGTAACATTCAATTTAGATAGTATTTGAAATAGCGGCGTACCTGTTCCAGATTGACTTCTTGGTTGGGATGGTGTACCTGCGCGGTCACCACCACGGTGTTGGTGGAGTTTGACCGCGACTCCTTGTACGTAATGCTCTCCTGGTCAGCTTCCGTTTTGAAAGGGAATGGTGCGTCACCCTGAAAACAAAGGAAAATTTAAATCTTTGCACCTAAGTTGTACAAAGAAGTAGATTTTTTGGCATCTAAATTAACGCTACTACAACTATTTCGCTTATCGCATGGGTATAGGTCAAATCATACAAATTGGATTACTCCGACAGTATCCGCGCCTCCTCTTTCACCAGCACGGTGAAGTTCCCTGTTGAAGTTCCAGCTCTAGCGCCAGCTCCTCGGCTCGCACCTCCGAACAGGTCACTCCTCGAAGGACCGCCTGAACAATAATGGTCTGAATTCACACTAACCACATCGTCTCCCCCACAGGGGTAGGGCTGGTACCCCTGCTGGTCGCTGAGGTTGGACTGCTCGGACAGCCTCCGCGCCTCCTCTTTCACTTGCACGGTGGGGTCCAGCTCAAGCGCCAGCTCCTCGGCTCTCACCTCCGAGCACGTCACTCCTCGGAGGAGGACCGCCTGAAAAGTAAAGGGCTGAATTAAAAATATGGATGTAGGTAACGTGGTCTTTTCTTCAGCGTGCTATGGAAAGGGCTATAATCTATATATAATATAATATATAATGAATGGATGTAAGTAGGAAGCCGTGGAGGCCTGGTAGAGAGCATTTGCCGTAGAATCATGAAGGAATCGTGAAGGTACGTGAGGTCTCGGTCCTGTACCCACTGAGTTCTTTAGAATTAATGTACGGATTTATATACCACAGACTTTTTGGTGAAGGATAAGCCGAGAGCAAATCGGTTCGTGTCGAGAAATGTCAATAAGGGAAAAGATCAAGGTAAAAAATTGATGGCGTTAGGAAATATCGTCTCAACCCGCAACTGAGTGATTTCAAAAGTTACTAATACCTACGGTAGGTATCTACGATTCTATATCTAAATAATATTTTTTCGCAAAAAATGGTAAAACCGCCTTCCATCGTGTACAAAATTCGAATATTTCGCTCGAATTGTTTACATTATGCCTCGGTGGCTCAGTGGTTAGTGATCCTAACTTCTGGGTCAAAGAGGCGTGGGTTCGATCCCCACCCAGGGCAAATATTTATGTGATGAACATAAGTGTTTGCTCTGTGTCTGGGTGTTATTTAGTTACTATTTATATAAGTATGTATTCAAAAATAAGTAAATGTAGTATATCAGTCTCTGGCAGCCATATCACAAGCTATGCTTAGTTTGGGGTCAGAGGCCGTGTGTAAGATGTCCCCAAAATATTTATTTATTTATTATTGTTCATTTATCGAAAACGGCTCAGCCGATTTTTGTAAAATTTAAATGGGACCACCTTGGGAGTATACTCTTTCGAACTAAAAAAGAATTATCGAAATTATCGATGAACAATAAAAATATACATACACACGAACATACATAGAACCTCCTTCTTTTTGGAAGTCGGTTAAAGATCTCTAGCTGAAATATCAACCTGAAACTATCGCGCAGTAAATATCATCCATCAGTAAGAGCGAACATTCCAGCACACATAAATTAACCGCCTTACCACAAAAGATTTAAACACGCTTTAAACACGGTTTAAAAAATGTGCAATTTTTACTGTTAAACATTGGCTAAAGCGTGTGTAAAACTTTTGTGGTAGGACCGTTAGTGTTCTATTGGTTACCATCTATTTTCGCTACTTGCCAATTGAAAACTATAACATTTGTAATATATTGATCAGAATAGAGAATATGAGCTTACCTGATTGCCTTGAGATGTTCTAACAGCTTGAACAGCGGCGAGCGCCGATGAGGGAGCTGGAGCGTAGCCTACGCATGATACTTGACTAGATCTGGAACAAAACATAAACATGAATTTTACTCCGAATCAAGATTGATATTAAAAATTTTTATTCAGTTAGTTGTAGTGCTATCCCATAGGTACCTTTTATTGATTCGAGATAAAAAGTAGCCCATGTCACTTTCTTCTTTCGTCTTTCTAGATTTGTCCGTACCAAAAATCAAGTCAATCCGTGGCTCTGTTGTTGCGTGAAAAAGAACAAACCAACAAATACACTTTCGGATTTATAATATTAGTAAGCATAGTAAAGATAACGATTAAAACATTAGTAAGGACTTAAAAAATCGGCCAAGTACGAGTCGGACTCGCACGCGAAGGGCTCAGCCGTGGTGGGTGGGTGGTAGATATGCAATGATTTCAGTGGACAGGAATAATCTGAACAAAATTGTACGGTGGATGAAAGCCACATTTAACCGAATAGCAATCTATAGGAACACCTGTCCAATAGTAGAATTTCTATTCTTTTTATAATTCCTTTCTTTCTGGGTGGGAATCGAACCCACGCCTCTTTAGGCCTGAAGTCAGGATCACTCTCAATCACTGGACTGGATCAACCACTGGATCAACCACTGGACCACAGAGGCAACAGGCAGTCAAGTTAGTAGTGCCATAAATAAGAAGCCTACCTTCTGCTGTTGTCAGGCGAGAGCTGGTCGTAGTTGTTGGCGGGGTGCGGAGCGAGGCGCCCCCCCGCGCCCCCCGCGCCCGCCACCGCGCCCGACACCACCGACGCCTGGCTGCTCTTTCGAGATATGTCCGACGATCTGCACAAACAACATTCATCCTAAATTTATGAATAAGATTATCGTTAAAGCAAAATCGGCCCACGCCCCAGTCTTCTACTATAGCGCGATCATTATTTTGTCAGTCATAAGGTACTTGTTAGGATATATATCCTAACAAGTACCAAGTAACAAGTAACAAGTACATAAGGTACTTGTTAGGATATATATCCTAACAAGTACCTTAGCTTAATGTACTAAGAGCCAGCGACCGCCAGACCTTTGTAATTTTCTAAAAATAAGTTTTCTGTTCATGACCCTCACACGATTATGGAGTTTCGATTGTGGTTACTTTGGCAAATAACAAGTAGGTAGTAGTAACAATGGAGGTGTATTTGTACTGACTTTGGTATTCCCCTGGTCGTTCTTACTTGTGTTGAGGATATGTACAGAGAAGCTTAGCTTTTATAAAATGAGGAAGGTCTGATCGTCGCTGGTTCTTGCTCTATAATGAGTGTTAACACGAACAGAAATAGAAATAAATGATTGTTTTATCCTCTGAAAGCCGTGACAATATTTTTTTAGATCAAATCGAACAGAAAGCAGATGTTATGTTGACAATGACACTTAGCAACGTTCCGTACGGTCAGTATTTGAATGGAAAACCGCGGGTGACATTTTCCAACTGAGCGCTAACGTGGCTCGGATGACACGTTAAATTTGTAGGTCCCGGTTGTTTTAACCGTTTAGTCATGTCAGATGCCTTCAGGCGGCCTAAAAACTCTGACATCAGGGCTAGGCGGCCTATACGTACTTTCTATGAACTGATTACACGTTAGCTAAGTTTTCGTTTCAAAGTTTTATCGTAACTCACCTCGCGCTATATAGACTGCTTCCGGACGATATACCCGAGTCCCGCCTCGTGTTAGGCACTCCAGTCTTCAACTCGATTGTCACGTTGGTGTTACCCAGTTCTGTTCGACCCTGCACTCCACCTGAAACGATGATAGAAAAAGTTGACAAAAAAATATTTAACACTATGGGATTTTAGATTATTAGGATACCTATTTGATATTAATTAGATATTTATAGCCAGCATTCTGGCCACGTTATTCTCTGCCGAGGGACTTTTAGACTAGGTTTTGTTTTATTTTGCGTTTTTTTAGTTAGTTTTAGTATTATTTTTCATTTCTTTTTTGTTTAAGTAGGTTAGTCATAATGGAAAGTGCTATTTAAGTTTTTTTGTTTTTCTGTGTAAATAAAATATTATAATTAGATGTTTGTAGGATAACTATTAGGTAATGTTCCATTTTCTAGTCGTGAAATGTCTTTTGTTATTACCGATGCTGAATAATAAGCCGTGGTGATCTAGAGGTAGTGACACCTGCCTTACAATCGTGAGGTCGTGGGTTCAAATCCCGGTCCCGTACCAACGAGTTCTTTGGAATTTGTTAACGGAATTTTATTTCAGTGGCTTTTCGGTGAAAAAAACATCGTGAGTCAACCTTTATACATCCGTAGAAGAAATCCGATGGCGTATGTGAATCCTTTAAACCGTACTGGGCCGACGTGGTGGATATGACCAAATTACCCTTCGTGGATAGGCTTACCTCCTGCAGTGGACTATCAAAAAGGCTGGTAGAGTACAATACATATGCTGAATAAAGTCATTCATTTCATTAATAAATGTAATCCAACCTACTTATCGTCATATTTCGCCTGGTCTCACGACTGTTATCATCTTCTTAATAAGAGTTAAGAGTACTACATCAGACTTAAATTGCGTCTCTGCCCAGCATCACCTGATGTGTGTTTACTTGATACAAAACCACGAACGTCACGAAAATGAGCCGTAGGAAGTTCTCAGCGGGACATAGGCATCCTTAATGGATTTCCATTAAGACCGATTGTAAGCAGCTTGCATCTAGCTCGATCCTCGAACCTTCCCCAAATCATTTGTCCGCCTTGTAGAAACGCCCTACGTTACGCTTACCTGTACGGAGTGATGACATAACTTCTCTTATACAGGTGCCTTTTCATAACTGAAGGTTCGAATTTAAGGTTCTCTATTATTGATGGTTTGTTGATATTTTCTTTGTCCAGAGCAAACCGTGTTATCATAAAATATTAATGGATAGGCTTCGAGCAAATATCTACAGAGACACAGTCTCTAAGTGAAAGTAGTAAAAAGATGTCCGAACGCCGTCATATATACCGACTTAGACATTGACATTAAATAATTCACAATGACCCGTTTTCTCGAATCTTGACGTTATGTGATCAAATAATGGATTGTAACCGAGCACTTTGGCATCGCGCGGCGTTGTAGTCGGTTTGCGATCGCCTTAACTAACTGAAAAGCCTGCCCACTACGTAGTTTGGGCAGAGTTTTGGCTCGGACACTTTTTTCACGATTCTTTGCACGATTGTGACTCTATAGATATTTGCTCGAAGTGGACAGGTCTATTTCCCGATATTGCAAAGTTATGCTAATGGCTTACCTCCGCCGATATCGGGCGCGTGCGGCGGCGGCATGAGCCGACCGACGCCCATCTTGTTCCCGAACCGCGGCATGTGGTGGTGGGCTCGAGGCTCGCCGATGGCCACCATCGCTCGCAGCATTAGCGGCAGCTGGCCCACTTCGCCCACCACTTCTTGCTCCACCTGGAAAAATGAAGACTGTGACACTCATTGTAAAAATATGTATAAGGCAAAAAGGGTTGCAAAGATACAAGCTCAAGTATCCGAAGAATCATTCGAATTGCCATTTCGTACACAGGTGCATAAATGCTATCTTGGCATATCTCAAAACTAAAACAATATCGATATGTGCAGGGTATCCTTGGGCTCAATCGAAATGGGAACGGCTTGTCTAGCAGACTTCCCGCATGGGGAGATTTGCCAGCTCAGCTATTTGAAATAGCGGTGTACGATTCTGAGTACTGACATAACTGTTTCGGCAAAGCGCCTTTAAACAAACCAATCATCTAAATCCATCCATCCATCAGCCATATGACGTCCACTTATGGACAAAGGCCTGCCCTGTAGAACTCCAATAAGAACGGTTGGAAGCGGTTTGCATCCAGCGTGATCCTGCGGTTTTGATGAAATCATTTATCCACCTCGTAGGTGGATGTCCAACGCAGCGCTTGCTGGTACGTGGTCACCACTCGAGAAATTTTCAACTCCTCCGGACATCAGTCATCCAAGCTATGTGCCCTGCACACTGCCATTTTAACTTGCCAATCCGCTGGGTTATGTCGGTAACTTTGCTTCTTCTACGGATCTTCTCCTTATTCTTGATTCGATCTTACAGAGAAATGAAATGATCTAAATACATCTACAAATGTCTCTTACATTGATCTAACATTCTTTTAAAAATCGATTTGAAAGCAATAAGCTATCAAATATCAGTGAAAGTTGTATAATGGTCTAAATACAATGATATTTACCTCTCCATCGAGCCTGAAGTACCCGTGAGCACCGTTCTCATCCCCGAACCCACCGAGACCTGAGCCTCCGAAGTCGATCTCCCCACATTGAGCAGACAACTGTAACAATAAAATAGTGTAAAACAACTGAAGCTCTATTAAGACTAAATTTTGCCCGTGGCTTAGTTCCGTTAACAATCACAAAGATAGCGAGGGGTTATTGACTAAATTTTTTCACTTTCCACTTAACCTATTGGGATACAAAAAGACTTTCATGAAACCAGTGTTGTCCTATCGATTCAGCTCAACCGCTTTTACGGGGCACCTTGGGTTTACTATAGGGTAGTTGAGACAGGCAAATAATAATAAATATAACCAAAAGAAAACTAGTAATATTTGACTGCATCCGGAATTGCTTCTTTTTTCTGATTTCGTTAATGAACACAAAGACAGCGAACAGTAGATGAAATCATTTTTGATCATTTGCATTCGCACTAAAAATACCATTCTTACTTATTGCTGTTGCAATAAATGACTGAGTATTGAGTGTCCTTTCATAAAATTAGTTTTAATTACCTGATGAGCAGGAGTGTGCATGCCGATCGGCAGAGGAGAAGCAGGACTCTCGCTCTTGACGGAGGCTGATGACGTGTGTCCCCTGATGCCGACGGGGACTCCCCCTTCTTCGGAGCGCGGCGACGAGCCCGCGCCGCCACCGCCGGACTCAGCGGAGTCGTCGCCTCGACTGCAACCTGAAACGTAGAAAATATTTCTTTAGATATGTAGATATAGGACTTCGGACACGTTTGGAGACGAGGTAGCCAGTCCGTAGAGCGTCTAGTCATCCAGGGCAAAGAGGAAGGCACAAGACGCGCGGAAGGACGCCCATGTTATGAATCGACCAAATCAACTTTGTTATGTCATCCGAGCCATGTCAGTTATAAATGCCACCCGCGGTCACCGATCCGAAGCTCCTTGGGCAGATTAAAAATATACTTAGTATAAAAAGATCCGAAAAACACACGCGATAAACTAAATATAATAATTGTTTCATAGTTAAGATAGATATACGATCAAACTGGGGTGTTCAGAAAAAATATTTCCAAAATAAGAGGTGAACAAAATGAGCTTAAGAAGGAACTTAAGAATCAATATAATTTTAGATTGTATCCAGAAGTTACCTTTATGTTTCTTACTGGCGTAGAACTCGGCTCCGTGAACCGTCTTCACATGCTTCCGAAGCGACGAAGGGTCGGTGTATCGTTTCGTGCAGCCTGGCGCTTTGCATACGTATGGTTTCTGAAAGAAAAACACGAAAAGTAAGTCATAGTCAGAAAAAAATTGTGTGTGTAGTTTTTACCCTATTGCTTACAAAGATAAATATTATTTAGTGAGTATATCACTTAATACTATCTTATTTTCTTTTTTAAGTTGTGGTGTACAGTTTGATGATCTCCACATTTTTGCTGTTCCAGAGCCAGCAAACCCCTTACACCATATTCGACTATAAGGATTGCAGACATATTTTTTTCGCAAAAAATTGCAAATCCGCCCTCCATCGTGTACAAAATTCGAATAAATCGCTTGAATTATTTACATTATTGTTGATTTTTCAAAAACGGCTCAGCTGATTTCTGTAAAATATTAATGAAACCACCTCGGAAGAATACTCTTTCGAAGCAAATAAGAAATTTTTGAATTGGTTCACAATTAGCAAAATTATCGATGAACATACACAAAAAAAATACACGCAGACGAATATAGAACCTCCTCCTTTTTGGAAGTCGGTTAAAAATGCACCTTTTCCGAAATTAAGCGTTTAGTAGGGGTAGCACACAGTTTTAAACATAATGATATTTACACACTTGTTTTGCAGCCCGGGTAGCACGGCATGGGGAGAAAACCATGGTTTTATCCACTCTTAATGTCAGATGTCATTGTCAATCCATACTTTATTTCCTCTTCGAGGGGATATATTGGTGGAAAGACTATTAGTCCCTTTGCCATGCTTCCCGTGCTGGTTAGATTAATTACCTCATTGCTGTGCGTCCTATTCTGATGTTTGGCGCGGTCGCTGGCGTTGGAGAAGGCCTTGGCGCAGCCCGGGTACTCGCAGGTGTAGGGCTTCTCCCCCGTGTGGCTGCGGAGGTGGGTCTTCAGGTTCTCCAGCCGGGAGTATGCTTTGCAGCAGCCTTCGAACTGGATGTAGAACAAATGTTTTCATTATCACGGCATGAGTAATACGATATAGATAGCGAAATATATCGTGTAAAGACGTCATATTGAAATACAATCATGAGCAGCTAAAGCAACAGGTCAATGATAGCGTAAAATTTTCTGTTAAATTTCACGAATTAGCAAGCTTTGCGACTCCACTAAGTATAGGCCTCTTTGACAATACCATCGGACTCGGTCCTGTTGCAATCGTGTCCAACTTTGATGAGCGATTGTCAGGATCTCGTCACTAGATTATTTTATAAATGTATGTTTTATTTTCTTGGCGAGCACTCCACCTGTGATCACTTCGCCTGGACTGGACACATCTCCACAATATACTTACGGTACATTTGTGAGGTTTCTCCCCCGTATGCCTCCGCATGTGAACCACCAGCATGTACTGCGCCTTGAATGGTTTCTCATCTCTAGAACAGCCCACCCAGCGGCAGACAAACGCCTTTTTGCTAGCGTGGATGTGATCCGTGTTGATATGTTTCACCAAGTCATCCTGAGTTGGGAACTCGAGCTTGCAATCCACCTGAAATTTTAACAAATAAATGAATTACTAATACTGTTCAGATTGCAAAGTTCTTGAAATAAAAGCATGTTTCGACAAATACAGTGTAGGATGTTCAAGGTTGGCTTATGGACTCCTAAACTAACGCAAGCGTTCCCGTAATACCGACGCAGATTCGCAAAGAAGGAACACCCTAGGGTTTTTAGTGGGTACAACACCTCAGGTGGGATTCTCACATAACCACCCTATCTCCCACTGGGTAGGTTGGTATCCATAAAGGATTTTCCCAGGGAAATAAAAAAAACTAAGGACTCCTAAATTGAGCTTAAAGCAAACCACAGCCGATCGGTCCATTTAGAAATCTTTAGAACCTTATGTCTACAGTAAATGTCCGATAGAAATGAATGCCATAAAATAATTATTTTTGTATCCAACTTATCATAGAGCAAACAATGTAAAACATTTTTCACACTCCATAAAGATAACTGTGATGAGGACTGATAACCAATAGAGTCGAAAGTTCGTCAGTGAAGACTATGTATCGGCAAGCGCAGCATAGGACATCCACCCACGAGGTGGACAGATGACCTCATGAAGACCGCAAGATCTAGCTAGGTGTAAGCCGCTTCCAACTGATCTGATTGGATATCCATAGGGGAGGCCAATGTTTAGCAGTGGACATCATATGGCTGATTGATAGAATCTGGATATCTTTAAGGCCCGAGTGAATAGCTATTTTCCAGGTCGCTATACTCCATCCTCGGCTACACCATCGCTTTCCATCAGGCATCCAAAAAAGAAAGATAACAAATGAACGTACCCAATGACAGTTGGTCTCGATGAAGTCTCCCGGTTCGTCCTTGGAGTCGAGACCGTCATGGACGGTGCTCTCGGCCGCGGCCGACAGCGGCTTGTTGTGGTCTCGGGACATCATGCCAGGAGACCGGCGCTGCGTCATGCCTGATGCACTGTAAAGCAATAAACACGAGGATTAGATTAGTGATTAAATTAGTCGTACTTTTGTATCGATATGAGGTTAACTGAAACAGTTAGTAAAACATACCCCAAAAAAAACGGTTTGTCTTAAAAGCAGATCATCTGCTTCAAGGTCTAGTGAAGGTCATGATGGAAAAAATCATGCGAGACAGGATGAGAGTACACTGGAACATCCTCTTCCTCCTAGTGTGTTGCCTTTGACTACACTCCCAGAAAGTGTTTACTTTATTTTTCTCTTCATACTCATTCTCCATCCTCACCACCTACGCTTTTAACGCTTCATATAATCAAGTTATTTTTTATGTAAGACAAGTACGAGTTCCATCTTCGACCAAATCTCTTAAACAGAGATTGGGTCTAAGATGTACATAGAATGCTTATCTAGAAGGTTCCTGTTCTGTTAAGTGTTTTGTGATGGTAGAACGAAGCCATTTAGAAAAAAAGAATATATTCTCACCTATCAGCCTCCATAATGCTAGTTATTTCAGGCTGTTGCGGAGGTTGCTGCAGATGTTGCGGCGGCGTGCCGTCCAGCGTCAATCCCCGTCCGACGTCTACTGGACCCATCAGCAGCTGCGTCGGCGATGATATGTGAGATCTGAAGGAAATAAAACCAATCATAAGAAGTCAATGATAACTCGTATATCGACTTCGGTGCTTGGGACGGCGACATCTTTAGTACAATAAAGTCAATGAGGGCAGACTGCTTGATTAAGACCGCATAGATGCAGGCTGTTTTCAATCTTTATTTAACTCTTCTTCTCAGCTCTAGCAAGCAAGCTTGCAGGTCTATAATGCTAAATATCACATGTGCTGAACTGTGGCAGCATGTTCTAATACGTGCAGCACAACCGACCTCTTTGAAGGTACGGAAAATGTCACTGGAGTAGCAACATTCTAGTCCAATAAAATACGAACGAACTTTAAAAAATCGACACGAAAAGAAGAAGAGTGATATAATACTCGTATATAGGAAGTATAGTCATGCCAGTGATGTTGCACCTGATAGAAGATATACTCACCGATGGATGCCAGCTACTAGGTGCGCATGCGCGGCATGATGCGCTGCTGCAGCCGCTGCTTGTTGGTGCGCGGGGTCCAGCAGTACCCCGCCTGCTAGCACCCCGTTACTGCCCATCACGCCGCCTCGCGCGAGCAGCTGCTGCGCTAGAGACGCGTGTGAGAGGGATAGCGCTGGTGATATTGCTCCTGGAATTAAGAGGATGGAAACATGAAATAATCATTTTCAAAATCAATGTTAGTAAGATTGCGAACGGTAAACCAGTCGTTCAGAAGTTTCGCAATAATTGAAATGTTCAACAAAGACATTTGGTACGAATTTTGGTAAATAATAATAATAAAATCAGCCAAAATTTATTGGCCTCGTATGAAACTCCCTAGGCTTGCCATAAAATCCAACCAGGTAAGTATGGTCCGTAGAATAAAATACTCAAGAGGTGTGATCTTACCAGCACTAAGATGTCCATAGCTGCCGGTAGAGGCAGCAGAGGGCGCGCGCACAGCCAGGCTGGCTGGTGATGCCCTGATCACAGCTGCCAGGTCTAACGACTCCGCGGAGTAGGGGCTCCAGGAGACGGCTCGCTTGCGGTTAGCTGATGCTGCGATGGCACCGCCCGATAGCCTAAGGCGGGTGGGTGACGCTATTCGAGAACCTGGAAATATGAGCAAGTCAAATTAAATACTTCCAAAATTTTCGACAACAGGTCTTTAAAATTTTAAGTAGCTAAGAACCATTTTAATTAACATTTACTTTTAAACCGATGAAGCCATGGTGGACTAGTGGTATTAACACCCGCCTTACAATCGTGAGATTAAATTTCATTATAATGCTATGGACTTGTGTTTGAAAAAAAATATTAAATAAAAAAATACAGATTTAAAAAACCGGATAAGAAGTAGGTCTGTAGTATACCTTACAAGGCGGACGTCAAATTAATAAATAAAAAATAGTTACCTAAGGTTAGATATTATACATTATAAAATCGACTTTGTCCTGAAAATTTGTTACGGTTTGGCAGAAATCCCATAGGAGATAGAAAAGTAATGGAAATGAAATGAAATATTTAAAGGAAAAGTTAACATACCGTCTAAACTAAGTTGAAAGTCCTGGCTTGCAAGGGTGCTGCCAGCAGCGTGTAGCTCAGGGTGTAAGCTTCTTGCTGCGCTTAAATATTCTAAACCTGAAACAAGTTAAAAAAAATCATCAGTAAAAATAATATTCAAAAAAACATCATCTAAATTGATAAGAAAAATATCAGGATAAATCTAATTTAGAGATGTAGAGATGGAATCATAAATATTTCAATTCGTTCCGAAACTAAATTACTTTAACAAATTAGACTACACAAGAGCTAATAGATCCATCAAATCATACATTTTCTTTAGCGAATATTCACTCTTTTTGCGAGTATATCAATGGCTGACACCTAAACTCTATGCTAATTAATTCTGAAAATAAATCACATCAGTAAAAATTATATTTAAAAGAATTTTATCATCCAAATTGATAAAGAAATATCAGGAAAAATCTAATTCAGAGATGTAGAGAGTAGAGATAGAATGAAAATTATTTCAATTAGTTACGAAACTAAATTACTTTATCAAATTAGACAAGAGCTAATAGATCCATCAAATTACACATAAATTCCTTTAGCAATAATTCACTCAATTTACGAGTACATCAATGGCCGACACCAAAACTCTATGGTAATAAATTCTGAAAATTACATTTATATGGAAATCACCTATAATAACGCCTCTTCCACAGAAGCGGCTGGTCCCTGCTCTGGCCAGTTTATAGATCACAAATCAACTTAGTCACTATATACGGAGCTAAATGCAGTATCATACCTCCATACAAGATGTACATTGACTCATCTAGTTTCGCAGTGGGTGGGCTAATACATTGGCATGCAATACATGCGTGCATAGCCAATATAGCGGTAGTAAATTTGCAATCGGTCATCAACGAAATTTTAAGTAAGTACGTGATGTTCGGAAAAGTACTTCTTGTTTTCATGTCCATATCATTTATAGAACATTTCTAAAGAGAACTCTAAACGAATAAGGTTGGTTACAATTATAATGAATATAAAAATAAACTGATGTTTTTTGAGTAAACAATTTTACTTCGGAGTATAATTCCACCAGTAGAGTTAATCTAAACGGACTCAATATCCGCCAAAGATACGCCTTAGCACACTTTAAACACTATTTAACCGTGCAATTAGTACGGTTAAACATTGTCTAAAGCATGCGTAAAACTTTTGTGGTAAGACGGATTGTTTTCAGACAATATTTTCTTACACTAAATCTGCTGCTATATAATTTTAAAAATTAAGTACGTAAGGAAATATAAAGACAATGAAAAGCTTTAAAAATGAGAAAAAATGTGTTTTTGTAAAGTCAGCATAGTCACATTACACTACATTAACATGGTTGTAAATTATGTAAACCTTTTATTTTTCAAATTTTTAATTTGTAATGAAATTATAAATAATAACATAATGAATAACAAATATAACCTGTTTAAATAAATTAAACCAGTAGTAGGTACAAATTGTACGTCATAATTTAGTTCTTATGCTTAACAAATAGTAGCAAGCTCTAATACTGTCTTTATGATAAATTTATTCGCTCAGCCATATTATCACAAGATTGAGTTGTCAACATGTTGAACCTCTGAATATAAACGACCGGTTTAATGAGAATCGTGATTAATAAGCACTGAGTTCCGTTTACGAACTATTTCACGGAAAACGATTCAGCCGCTGACTGTCTCGACATATCTCACTAATTGGACACCCTATTTCACGCCTGACATTGTCATCGCCATTTGTGTTTTCGGCGCCATCTTTATTTCAGATGCCATTTTGTTTTGAAGGACTCATTTAACGAGTTACTACTGAATTAATATCATTAACGAATTTTTATGTGGATCGTAAAAATAGCTGCCTAATTTGAATTTTATATCTCATTGTTGATTGTTAACAAGCTGACTGATTTTATTACTTTCTCAGAATTCAAGGTGCGTAAAAACAAACTAAGAACGAGGAAACCTACCTGTGCTCTAAGCATGTACCCTGGCGAATAAATTAATGCTCGACATTGGTAGAGATTAATAGTTAATAGGTAGGTATAGACATAATTTAAATCTATTTAGATTTCTTTAAACGAGAATGTTTTTAAAAGAATTCTTGCAATTATGGGATGTGACATACAACAATATTTTCACCACATCTACCTTTTACAAGACTGCTTGTAAAATAATTAAACTACCTATATATGATTTAGGTATGCACTAATGAAGCTAGTTTATTGTATGTTTCAAATCTAATATTCTACAGGAAACTGGATAGTTAAATACAAGAAAACTATTTTTATCTTGGTTTACTAATTAAAAGAATAGACTAGACGAAACTTTAACATTTTAACTTTGAAATTAACCACATTAGTAACTATTTATGGTGGTTAACTCTATAATTATATCATTTTGAGCCGATTTATTCAGAATCAAAATAGAATTCTTCAGCATGATTCAAAGTACCTACTTAAATTAATGTCTGCATTAACTCGCATGTGGTCTTCAATTAATTATCCGAAATACAAATCATCCATGGAGAGGCGTCGTTGTAGCCGCGAATTTATCTTTATAATCACATCGTTTATACCTAAGAAAACAAACACGCCGAGGGTCCGAACAAAAAAACTTAAAACGATTTTGATTTGTTGATCACGCTCCTTTGCCGGTGTCCGACCGGTCGTTTTAGTCAGAAATAATAGGTTTGGGAAGCGAAGGCGTCATCGACCACCAATTTGGCGAGCCCAACAAAACGAGCTGCGAAATATCCCACGAAAATAACGTATGTGGTCTGCGTTTGACGCGCCGCGAACACCGCGAAAACTTTTATGTCTTCATCTTTTGTGAGAACCGACGGATTCTACGTGTCCTAAACAAAAAAGGAATCCCCCTTATCACCCATCGGATTTGAACGAAATCGAACCTGACCCAAATTCCATTAGCTCACCATGGTCACCCTAACGACATTGGTGTAACCGCTCGCAAAAAGCTCATTCGAAATTTAACTTTAACTTCTTTTTCCGAATGAATAAATATCGAAGCGGACAGCGTTACTATTGAGTCGTTTTTTGTCTGAACTGGTTATCGATATGAGTCGATTTGATGTATTAATTTTCATCCGATCCGATTGGGCGTAAAATTAGTCTCATAGACATCTAGTGGTTCCGTGGTCACGTTAAGCGTTAAAATATGAATGTCAATGGCTTTGTTGGGCGGCGCGGGCGTCTTTGGTCGCGGTGACTTTGTAACGGGGTTACTAATGAGACGCACTAAGTTATGACTTAGTTCGGTTCGAGTGCGCGGCGAGATGAAGGCGTTGCGAGGTGAATTCGTAATGTCGAATACGTTTTATGATCTTGAATATTCAGCGTAAAAAATGAATGAGATGCCCGTGGCCACTTAATTATGGGGTCGGGTGATAGAGTGGTTACGAATATCGTTATGCAAGAACTCGTTCCGTATCGGGGATCCAATCTCACGCTTGCCTGGTAAAGACGTTGGGTGCCTTAAAACTAGGGCTGGTCTACAAAGATGGATGAAAAAAAGACAAAAGGACTTGTAAGAATAGAGTACTGATTTCAATTTAGTGATTATTATATTGAGCCAATGAAAAACACTTTAGTTTCGTAGTAAAGATACCTAGGTAAATAAGTACCTAAATAAAACTACAACAAAATACAATAGGTACAATATGCTACAACTACCTACACTACTACTACCTTTTTACATAAAAAGCATTGTATCATCCACAGACCCTTGAAGGTCTAAAGATAATCCAAATGCTCAAGCCCACTGCCAGTTGGCAGCGTGCCCAGCATGCTGGCTGCATTGCCACGCTTAATGGCAATGCTTATGCGTTGAGCCAAATAAACGCCAGCATTTTGGTCAGCTCCCGGCCCCCACGGACCCAAAGTTTCAACTCCAAATGGCTCAAATATGTAACCACTACCGAGGTTAGCATATTTGCGCCGCTTGTGCTGCTCCGCCGAATTGGCCGCCGCTCCAGCCCTACTCTGAGTCTCAGAAAGGTGCGACGGCGCCTAAGTATCTACGCAAGTTGCGTCCCATACTAAGGGCCGGCCACGCCTCATTGGGACCAGCGTCATGCCGTCAGGCCTTTTGCCATCACCTCGCGCGAGCCCACTCGGTTCGAGTATGGCTGCGATATTGGCGGTGGCAAAAGCCCTGCGTATGACATCGTTAAGGCTGGCGTGGCGACCAATCCGACCAGCGCTTCTTGAGCAAGAGAGTCCGTGGTGACCGAGCTGGTCAACTGCAATACCACACTGACAGCGATGGGCCTATCGAATGCATACCTATATCTGCAATTTTCATTCAATACGTTTGGATATCTTCATAATAAATAAAATTAGAGACCAAAATCAATAAGAACAAAATCTAAAAGCAGACAACCCTAGAAAAAGTGTCAGGTGTCAATTAAAATGTCATCAAGCAAACTAGCCGCACAGTGGTTCGCACCTCGACTCGCGGTCCCAAAACTCAAACAATCTAATGTCATAAAACGATTAGTCGAAATCAGTAAAAAAACTTTAACGCACGCTAACGAAGTTTTTATATTTTAATCAAAAGAACATAAAAACATGGGCGCGGTTTGTTCAGGTAGCTGTGCTAAGTATAACGTGTATATTGCAGGTGGTTCTAAGAAATATTTATAAGGATAGCCGGCATTTAGTTTTGATGAAGATTTGAGTTGATTGAAAGGTCTGTAATTGACCTCTCCCACTGGCTCAGGGAGGTATCATATGCACTTCTTTTTTAATCGGGATTGTATGTTTATTAATCTCTATTGCATTTTCAATATTTTTTTGAAGACAATAAAGAGGACTTGAAGATAATAAGACGGCAGTTTTTTTTATCGCATTGGCTTTTTTCACGTTGATGCGAGTAACGGATTTAGAAAGTTATCCTTAGGTACTGAATATGTCTATAATTTAATCTAATTAATTACTCACAAGCCTTATGTGATTTCTTGAAACAATAAGATTATCTTCGTATTCATACTTAAAACATTAAGAATAAATACTGAATTAGAAATAAAATTATCAACTTAATCTTTTACAGGTTTTGCTAGAAAGATCCTGTTAAAAACGACGCATACTCAGTTATTATGTCTCAATCTAAAGGATAAAAAATACAATCTGTGATGTGACGCATCCATCGCTTTAACAGCACAAAATTATATTCTTAACAGCATAATTGCACCTGGATGGATCTAGTTATCACTGTCTCGTATCCTCTTTGGACTTTTCAATATTTTCATCCCATTCTCGCAAATCGTTTTAGCTTTATTCCGCGATCATCGTTTATGATTTATTCATAAAGATGTATCTTTTTTATTTTTAAGTGTTTCATATTTCGAAGTGGCTCGGGACTGTGATTTGGGCCACTACTGTATTTAGATTAACAGAAAATTATGTAGTTAGAAGATGGGCTTTTTGAAAATGTTATAGATCATTTTATGTTAGTTATTTCCTACCACGAAAAACTTGAAGTTGCTTTTGACTTCACAATTTATTTAAGACAGTTATTTTAGAATAATGCCACAATGTGCAAGTGTCTTTTGATAGCAGAAAATTACTAAGAATAGCTTAGCTTTAATGATGTTTCTGTGTGTAGAAATCTTTATAATATGTTTTCATTATTATTATGTTATTTTTCAATCGATATTTTTCGATCAGTTGTTGTTAAGAAAATACTTGTGTGCATGGCGTCGGTTCAATGTTAGAAAAAAAAGAGTCTTGCTTTTTTTATTTAATTATAAGTAACATTATTTTATATGGAAAACCTACAAGTAATTCTTGAAGCCGCTGATTTTTCGGGTCATTAATTTACAAACACGGTGTTAATGAGAAGAATATATTTGGACCAATTAACGACCTCGGTAATACAAGTTCACAGATATAATTGGAGCCTTATTATACCCGCACTCCCGCAGGTTGGCTTGACACACGTGGAAACGCTAGTGAAAGCTGACACCTCATTAAAGTTACGGGGGTTAAAATATATTGAAAATTGTTTATTTTTGGACGTAACACAAAGGTAATGTGTTTTATTGCTGCATTGTCATTAATATCAAAATTATAAATATTGTATTTAATTTGCCATTCTTAACTTTAAAAAGTTTTATATAAACACTGACATTCTAAAATGTCCAAGTTGTTTTTCCGTCAGAAATAAAATTATTTCTGAAGCGTAGGTACAGGGAATCAAAATTTAATGGGCCACTTAATGAAATATTGCGGTGGAATATTTAAAAATACTTTTTTTTCATTGGTAAATTAGTCATAACTGAACTTACGATTTTACTACACACATTTTTGCGATACTAAATGACAATCCTTGCCCAACAACAACACCCTTGTACCAATGCAATCCTTGTATTAAAACAAAATGCCCACATTTTCTGCACAAAAAGCATAAGATGACAATGCATCTCCAAGGGTTCAACTAACGCTGGTTTGGAAATTTAACACCGCCAAGCTGCTCGCACGTGTTTCCGGGTTCTAATGACTTGTTTGGGGTAGTTTTAATTATTGTGGTTTTCTGATGACAGGAATAGCTTTATTGTATTCGGAAGCACCTACAAAGTTCAAGTTGAATCTCAGTGCTATGTGTGAAAAGTAAGTACGGTACTCGATCTCGATAAAGGCGATCAAATTCAATCGAAAGTATAATACACGCTATGAGTCTTAAAAAATATCGAGTGATTAGCACCTAATGTTATTATTTTATTCTAAGTAAACAAAAAAAATCAAGTATGTGCTAGGTAATATAGTTTTGATAATTTTATTGATATTGACAACAGATCTGTTGTTCTGACTTCTGTGATATTGACCCCTAGTATTCCAAAATTTCATACGTGTTTTGTAGTCTTCATTGCTACTGGACCAGATAGAGCTAATTTTGAAGTTATTTTTCAAAATATCAATTCGTCCATAATTATCCATCTCTTTTGGCTGTAACTGTATGTACGTTTAAAATTTCTCTTTAATACATGTTATCAGAAGGTTTAAAAAATACTAGACCCAGGTAGCACAAAATAGAAAGGAGTGGAAAGAAAAGTTAAATAAACAATCTATGCGCACAAGATATAAACTGGACACACACGCGTCATCCTACATCTACTTACTCTACATCTCCCACATAGTTCAAATAAGTTTGCAGAAAATTCCAACATCAGCGTCAAATTATAAATAGACGAAACAAAAGTGTCGGCATGTGTTGCCACTAATTAAAATTAATAGATTTAATCCCGCATTGCCATGTCAACACAAATGTGGGCTACGGAAAACATAAATCAAAGATACTGGGGTTGTTTCGTTCTTCCGAGAAAGCGAATTGTCGCTTCAACACGTGTTTTTTTGCGAATGTGACGTTTCCACATGTGGCGACATCTTTCGGTGTCGGGTGGTTTGAAACGTGAAACTGTTGTGCCACAAGCTTTGTTGTCAAACATCTGTGATGCTGACACATCTCTATTAACGAGAAAATGTCTGTATTTATAGGAAGCGGCAGTGAGGACTGCGTTTTCGTTTTAGAATCTCCATAATCAGAATGATCAAAACAAAGATGGGTTAACGATATTGTGATAATCGCGGGTCGTAACTGGACACGAGTAGCACAGGGTCGAGACAAATGACACCAAAAGAGAGTGCTGAACCCAGCAGTGGGATAAAGAAACCTGCGTATGAAGGTGATGAATACAAAAGTGCTAGAGTTTTCCGAATTCTCCAGAATCTTTATCTTCTTTATCACAAATGCTGTGTAGGTATATTGTTAGTCTTAAAGACAGTTTAGGTTCTAATCTGATTTTTCTAGTTCGCGTAATTAGCTATATAAAATATATGGTGTCATTTGAGCTGCGTAGCTCGATTAATTAAGCATTAATGCTTAGTGGAAAATGGCACCTTGAGTCACTCTTCCAAAGACGAAGATTGAAATAAAACTAAAAGAAATAGGTACTGTATTTGTAATAATATACCTCTACAAAGAGCTCATTATTTATTTAAACGGGAGACTAGACAATTAAGTAGACATACCTACATGAAGCATGATCTATAAGATGCAGTCGCGTAGGGGCTTGAAATCTAGGAATACAAAAGCATGTAACACACCGTGAAATCAGAAACAAAGGCTCTATTCAACACGAACTATGTGTAACTGATTGATTAATTTACAACCTACGATCGGATTGAACTATAAAATCAACGTTTTCGGACGCGATGATTAGTCTACTAATTTGTACAGGTTACGATCTACACGTGGTTTTAGTGCATAAAGTTGTAATTGATATGAAACGAGTCAATTATTAGAAAACTTAGAGAATACCGGAAGTGGGATCTAGCTGTACCTACATACAGAAATACGAGGGACTGATGAAAATAAATAAAAGCTTGTAAAACTGTAGATACTATTTAACTAAATTCTAGAAAAAAATAGTACCTTTATTAAAAAAATACTTGCTGTATATTAAACTTTAAGTACTTACTCGTTAATTAAGTATAGTATTATCTATTTAATCGAAAGAAACTTAATTTGATAAGTTAGCAAATCATTACAACGAACACTAAACTTTAGACTAATATCTTTCATATTAACATTTTTTTCTGTTATTAGTGAAAAAAAATATCAAGAGTTTCTCCAATTTATTTTGATCAGCAGGGCAATTTTGTTAACCAATCTCGTTGCTGAGGTGACACGTTTTTGAACCTGTCTCGTTTTTCTGACAGTTTGGAGCTGTCGGAACTGTCAGAAAAACGAGAGAGGTTCAAGAACGTATCACTTCCATAAAGAGATCGGCTAACAGGGGGGCGATTCTGTTAACCGATCTCGTTGCTGAGGTGATACGTTCCTGAACCTCTCTCGTTTTCATGACAGTCGGAATTGTCAAAAAAACGGTAGAGCTTCGATCTATGACGTAATAACGTGTGACTTTACTGAGTTAAAACTAACGTGATACTCATCCGTTGCTCTGCCGTTCGAAAGCCGCCGCGAAACGTCAAAGATACAATTGATGACGTGAAAAGCGAGCGATGTTGAACCTTGATGTCAAAAGCAAATGACGTCACTAAGTGATACATTTTGTAGGTACTTAGGGCATTGATTTTAAGGTTCTTCGTCAAATTAGAGTTAGCTCAAAGAATCAAAATACTAAAGGTAGGTACTCTAGACATTTTTATCTTGCGATATCAAATCTACATGTCATTATGTAATAATCACATCGCAAGAAAATTAAAGTACTAACATTTTGAAAAACTTAACTTAAAAAAAATGTGATGGAATTTTGTTTCAATTTTGATAAAGCTAATTAAACCCTATTAAAAGCTTTTATACAAAAAATATTCGTATCATTTATTTATTCCTTTGGAGACTGCGCAGGGCCCACATGGCACAGATATTACACAAACACGTGTGGGGACTGAAGAGAGTTAAAATGTGCCTACTTATTGCCCATACACCACTGGCTTTTCAGTGAAGAAAAACATACAACAGAGGCGATCCGTGTTTAACAGTAGGTAGGAGATGTGTATTGTGAAGTCGTGATGGCCTAATCGCACATTTTATAGTCTTAATCTATTCCTATTCCCCCTCAGCCTCGATCTTTGCTTCTTCATTTTTTTAAGGGCCTAATTGACCTTCATGGATAGGCTATGTTCAACAATGGACTACTTCTAGAGGCCACAACGGAGCAAAAAGCCCGTTTGCAGTTCTTCCTCACTACACCTCTGATTCATTTGACAAACGAATGATGTATGTAAAAAAGCGGGGAAAGTGAAATACCTAAGTCAATACCACCACATTTAATGTTGTCAAATGCAAACCTATACTGTATAAAAAAAACCACTGAAAGAAACGTAGTTCTGAAATATAAACTTAGATCACAGACTTATCGTCTCATCCTTTTTATTAAATTGCAACTTTTAAAATGCCGAAATCTATGTTTTTTATACTTTAGCATGCAATAAAATGTGATGCCTGTTATATTTTTGTTAGTTTGATTACAATTTATCAGCAACATTGATTCGGGCATGGTATAAACCAAAATTGGTTTCCAGTTGTTTTTAAATCACTCTAATACTGCTTATCTAGTTTAGATACTTAGTGTAATGTGATCTTCGCATTTTATTCATATCAGCTAAATCAAAAGCATTAAACCGTAGGTTTACCTAATAATATGTACGATTTTGGAGAAAATCTAACAAGAAACATGTTTTTCTGACACATTTTTCATTTTAAAAAGGTTTTAGTAGTACTATAATTGTACTATTAATATATTTATGTAAAATATGTTTGTAATGTAATAATAATATGTTTTTTTTTTATAATGTTTGTACATATAGCATAGTAGTTGTAATATATAGTTAAGTTTATGAAATGTTTTATAAGTAAGTTTTGCCTGAAATAAACTCATTGACTCTTGTAAAATAACAAATATTTTAAAATTTAGTTAATTTTATTAAACCAATAACTAAAATAGTTTTTTCGAAAATTCATCAAAATGATCAAGTGCCAATACTATCCAATTCTCCCCATAGTAAAAGCTAATACGCTTGATTTTAAAATGGCAGAATTGTCAAGTGACAATCAATTGTAATGAATGACAATCATATGACAATCTCCTAACTACTAAAAGTAGCCGAAGTATAACCGAAGTATAGTCGAAGAACACCGAAATAGAAACCGGTGCAATAACGATCGCAACTCGGCTCGGCTACATTATTATAATTCTCCATGTGAATGACATGCTACACAAATGACCCCACGTGGTCTTGTGGATATCTTGTGGCTACGACCCAAGAGTGTTTTTAAGTGGAAGCTAGAAACACTCAGGACCGTCTGCAGAGTTTCTGGCGGGAGCCAGAAACGCACCGGTGCTCCCAGCACTTTGTGTGCCTACTCGCCTGGCAGTAGGGCCAGGCTTGTGCGGTCCTTTATGACAGCGTTGCCAGATACGCTGTTGTCCTCCTCGGGCCCGCTTGAGCTCGTAATACATACTCGTAGTATCGTAATTTTCATCATAAGTCCTAACTAGGGAAAACATACAACGACGTCTAAATCATAATTAGACCTACAATCACAATAAGACTCCTTACTAATTTTCTCTATTTTCAGCTTATTTTAGGTCGTCAAACGTTTAAACGTCAATGTCAATGTTCGTATTCATTTTTATCTGAGATTTTTATGTGTTTTTATGACATATTAAATGTTTGGAGTATTTGAAGGTTGGTCCGGTGCGTTCAGACTACGCTACATACTTTCTTAACCTATTTTAGAAAAAAGAGGATGTTATTAACTCTATTTCTTGAATTCCGTATATCACATATAGTTTTCATAATTAAATATTAAAAACAATCAGCAACCAGGCAGTCAGCTGCTATGAATAGGGCAAAGGGTACACTTATTCTTAATCACACTAAGGCTGCGTTTTCAAAAACGACACGCGAGGATGAAGTTACTTCCGATTTTTTTCTCAAAAACGCATCGGTCGCTTTGGAGAAATCTCGTGGCTACTCAATTTGAATTCAAGGCATTTTGACGTGACAACGTCTTATAAATTGGTTTGCCGGGTGACACTTCAAGAAACTGCGTTACGCTCCACTCACGTTATGCGCTCACAATGAGAGCGAGTGAGAGGCACGCGTCCCTTCCACTCGGGCATGGTTAGCCCGCCTAAGAGCGAGAGAGACAGACATAAAGTCGTTGTCACGTAAAACTTTCGCCCGTATACCGACTTTACAGGCAACCAATTTTTTCTCTAGGTAATGTTATAAGATTACCTTTGATAGGGTAGGCTCATTAAGGCTTGAAACTCCCTCCAATATCTACTGATCTACGCCTGTGAATTAGGTACGAGTATAACATTGAAATAGAAACAACCAAACCGTTTTCAAGTAATTTATTTATACTAGAGCAATTTTGTTTACAATAAAATATCTAAATCCACAGTCAAATGTATCAAATATTCTCTTACACAAGCAAAAAAAAATCCAGTAGAGTACGTCTATCGGATACGGTCTAATATTGTAGCATAGTCTGAATGATCTGTTGTACAAAACGAGTCAGCAACGATGCAGAAACGTTTCAGAAACGAAACAGTATCACGTCACCTACACAAACAAACATATTGTATACACACTTATGTCGCTTACGTCATTGACAATTTTGAATAACAAATGGAAACGAAGACTATCTCTATTTTCTCGCCTTTCAATTTTGTTTTCTTAAACTCCAACCATCTATCCAACTATAATTTGATCTGACTTCTTTTTTGAATTGAATAATTTCGTCGCAAATCTGTAAAAATATGAAATAATAAGATTAAAATAATAAAGCAAGAAAAAATCCGACATATCAGACTTAAGTCAAAACCAATATTTATTCAATGTGTGCGTTATTACTTTTTTTTCTGATGTTTGATTGCAACAAATAAGGTTTTGCTCACAAAAAGAGTTTATTAATTATTATTAAACTGTATTTTTTATCCTCACCTGCTTTTTCTTTAACCCAAATAAGTCCGCGTTTGACCACCAACTCGCCTGATGGTAAGCGACGTTGTGGTCGAAGATGAAGCACGCAGACCTAGAAGATACCTATTCACTCTGACCTTGAAAAGCCATACATTATATCTCTTAGGAAATAGGAAAGCAGGAAGATGCCTGCTTGTTTTTTGGCTAAATCTAGTAATTGATATTTGATTCGCTTTCTGTGGATATATTAATCTGATGATTGGGTTGCACAGATAATTGGTTGAGATACCTTTAATTCCGATAATAATACAATTTCATCTAATTCATTACAATACAATTTTATACTTTTTAGGGTTCCGTACCCAAAGGGAAAAACGGGACCCTATTACTAAGACTTCGATGTCCGTCTGTCCTTCAGTCTGCCTGTCTGTCTGTCTGTCACAGGGCTGTATCTCATGAACCATGATAGCTAGGCAGCTGAAATTTTCACAGATGATGTATTTCTGTTGCCGCTATAACAACAAATACTAAAAAGAGAATTAAATAAATATTTAAGGGGGGCTCCCATACAACAAACCTGATTTTTTAGATGTTTTTCGTTCTATATTAATAATGGTAACAGGTAGATGCTTGAAATTTTCACAGGATATTTAGTTTTATTTTCACTTCAATAATAAATAATAAAATTAAAATAAAATAAATATTTAAGGGGGGATCCCATACAGTACGGAACCCTCCGTGCGCGAGTCCGACTCGTACTTGGCCGATTATTTCCTGTATCAAATACCTACTCATTCTTAACTGACTGGCAATAAATAGTACCTCCTTATTCAAAACCCTTATTTAAAATTCTGTTAGCTTGTCAAAAGATCAAAATCACAGAGTAGGTACTTTGTTATTTACAGAAAATCAAAATTTTCTCCAATTTCAGCCGAATTTCATCAGGTTATTAAAAATGATGGTCATTAGCTAGCTTGCGCTTGAATATCGGCCACTTTAACTGAGCATTGCGTGCAATCAGCTTCGCGACCATCAACGGATGTCCTCTTGTCCACGGGCCAACTCTCAAACAACTACTGGGGCCTCTGCAGTGATCTTTCCAGTTCCCCATGGTATCTACTTCTACGGAGCAGAATCCGGCGGCTCTCCTGTGATGGACGGGCCAGCTCTCCGTGACATCTACTATCACTTGGATTCTTCTGCAATGTCCATCCTAGCTCCTTGTGGTATCAACTACCACGGGGCATTCTTCGGCGGCTCTCCAGTGATCGACGAGCCAGTTACCTGTACCATCTGCTACGAGATCTATTGCAATGGTCGTTGACTTTTTTGTTAGGGTAGCTCGCGGAGTGCGTACGTTAAAGTTTGGAGATATGTAGGTACACTACAGAAATAAATAAATAATAGGGGACATCTTACACACGATCAATATTACGATTAAGTATTTTTTGAAATAAAATAATAATGTATTGCCTAATTTTGTTGGTTTAAATCATTTATCCTCGAAGCAGGTAACGAAACCCAAGTCCAACCTATGGGTTGCTACACACATATTGGTTCAGCACAATCGCCACTGTAGTAAAATCGAATCTGTGTTGATGAATCATTCGGTTCGGCAAATACCGATCGTGCCGAATGGAATTTAGCGAGGCGGGACGGATTGGATTTCGTGATTTACGTTTGGACTTGCGTAATTTGGAAGGTTTTTCTGTCTAGACGATACTGATAAATATTATGATTTATTTGAGATAACTCTAATTAGACGACGCCCCAACATCAATGCCCTGCCTGAATACGTACACTTAAGTTACGTCATTTCATTTTGACATCGATCGTTATGTATTACGTCACACGATTTTGACGTCATCAATTTTATCTTCGACGTTTCGTGTCAGCTTTCAAACGTCGGAGCAACGGATTAGTTCACGAAAGTTTCGATTCAGTAACGTCACACTTACGTCACACGTTTTTACGTCATCAATCGAAGCTCTATCGTTTTTTTGAACGAGAGAGGTTCTAGAACGTATCACCTCAGCAACGAGATCGGTTAACAGAATCGCCCCCCTGAATGATTTTGTAGCTCTATCCTTGTCTTTTACTGCTGCCCTTACCAAAATACTTTTACCAAACTTCTTAATATTAAATTTAAGGTTTTTTATGTATATTATATGTATGTCTAAACATAATTTCTATCTTGGTAATAATAAATTTAGTTTAATTAGCTTAAGCGGGATCTTCACTCTGACAACAGCTCTAAGTGCCACTTTTCTTAAAATGGTTAGATGTACCGACTAACCAAGCATTAACCGGCCTTCTTTCCCATCACTTCTACAATAAATAGATAAACAAAACAGATAGCCATCATCATCACGGCAATTACCAAAACATAAAACACTAGGGGAACACGTAAACTAATTTAGTCTTATCACGGCGCGATTAGAGAACTCGCATCAAAGTTTCTGGCCAGGAATAATGTGGCGTGGGTGAAGCTGGCTGGCCCAAGTTACACGTAGTAGCGAGTAAATAAAAATGAAGAAAAATACGCCCTAACAGAAAAAAAAAAAACATTTTAAGCATCAGAAATTTATAGTAGATTAGATTAGATGATTATTTTTCGCTAAAAATGGTACAACCGACCGGAGTCATGTACAAAATCCCAATAGTTCGCTCGAATCGATGCATACAAATTTTTCATTATTGTTGATTTTTCAAAACATTTCAGCCAATTTCGTTAAAATTAAATAGGACCTCGTGTCGGGAGCATTTTTAACTTTAACTAAAAAGTGTTTTTTGAATTCGGTTCACAATTGGCGAAAATATCGATACAAACACAAAAAATACATACAGGCGAACATACGAGTATAGTAGGTCCATACATACATAATGTACCTCAAAAAATAAAACGTTTTATGCATCAGAATACGAAAATAGAATAGAAAAAAATATTAGCAACTATATTCATGTTTCCCCTATATTTAAAAACAAATTACTGTTCTATTAACAATAAAAAAATCAACTTGGATGTGTGTTTATAAAACTGAACGAGTTTTTATCTAACTTTGAAAAGTATTTTTGTGATATTGTTTTTCAATATTGCATGCATTGTTGCGATTTTCATCTTAATGAATGAGGTTGAAACTGACTAGAACTGAAATCACCTTCTTACACTTAACTTTATAATATTTAAAATTCGTACTATCACGTAAAATTATGAGCAAAATATTCATTACACGCCTTGCATGACACCTTCTACTTATCGGCGTACCTGAACCTACAATTTACGCCCAAGGCGTTTACGTTAAAAACCTCGACCCACAAATTAATATTCGTTAAATATATGCAATATGCATTTCAAAATTCAAATTAATCAATAAATATGACGCAACTCTGAATGGAGTTTACTAAAAAGATTATAATAAAATAATTATAAAAAAAGGCTTCTTCGTAGATTGACATTTAGGGACAATGTTTATCTGAAACCAGTGGGTTCAGTTTTAAACAATGCATCAGTTCTTAGAAAATATTGTGAACGACTGAATTGTTTGAAATTTTGCAGATTTCGGTAAAATATCCATAACTCTAAAACAGCAGCATACAGTACAATAAAAACTAAAAAATGTAAAATGGACTATCAATGCTAGTACTAACGGGAGAGCTAAAAAATCGTCTAAACCTTTTAAAATAAAATAAAGCAAAATTCTAGCTTCTGGGAATTCATTCCGCTACCATCTTCTAACCCATTCCACACCCATAACCCATCTCAAGAACCAGTTCCAGATGTCTCAATTCCGATAGAGAGTGGATCAATCGATACCGGATCGAGTTTTTAAATCGATCATGATTGGACTGGTTCTTGGCTCGAAAAAAACCTTTGAGTTTTCTAATGAAAACCTTTAGAAATGTGGTTTCGTGGTGATTGGGCCCGGGAGGTGTTTGATTGAAATATTTGGAGGTAAATTAAAAAGTTACGGGTTATGACCGAAGGGTAACGCTGATTGGATAAAATAACGGGTAGAGAAAGAATAATAAAACCGAAGGAGTAGATACAGTTAAGGCCTTTTTGGCTTGGAGATACATGAAGTAAGTATTTTTTGTAGAGAAATTAGAATTTCGTGGTGAGAAAAACATATAGACTTGAAAAGTAAAGATATTCAAAATACTGCTAATGGTAAAGTTAGAAGAAAGACACGAGCTTGTATAAGGAAAGTAGGGAGGTGTCAATATTTATTATTTTTGCTCTTAAAGAAGAACTACGGAACGCTTTGCCTTGTATATTTATATATTGTTGCTCATATAGGTATAGACATACCTTACACAAACAGATATTATTATAAAGTGACCGCAACTGACAGAAATAACTCTCTTGTGGAGACTAATAAAAACAAAAACACTACACGTGCTTGATAAATAAAACATCGTTAAATAACCAACCATAAGGGTTGAAGTGAAGAAATTATCGCTATTAGTGGTACAAGACTGGAGTTATTGAAATGTAGCGACGCAGCGGGAGGACGGTTAAGAAATGGACCATATCAGTCATGCGGTCGGTACAATTGATGATTGGTATAAGCTCAGCTTAGTAGTTATGGGACTTTACTGTTTATGGCTTGTAGAGCTTAACGGTAGGTTATCCTAGCCACCTTGATATTATAAGACTCACAATTTCAGGTTCCCTCATTTACTTCCTATGTTTATGCTTTAAGCAACGGAATGATATTGACAACTTTCTTTGACGTCTGTCTGAATGTTTAAATTTTATACATAAAATTTGCTTGTGCGCAATTTTTAGCTCTATGCTCTTTTTAGCTCATCTACATATGCGGTTTTTTAAAAACAACGATACTGCCATATTTTTATCACTTCATGCTTTATCTATATTACTTATTTAGTCTCCTAATAAATTAACAGAATATGCATATTGCATTTCGCTATTTTAATTCAGCATTAGATAGGTACGTCCTTCAACATACATAACAATGGAATCAATTCGGATTATTTGGCACTAAAACACCAAGTTTTTATTATACATCAATTAGACTGATTGATTCTTTACAACATCGTATTTATTCAAGCCAATACATGGTATGTATTGCGATAATATCAAATTGTACTCGGTCCAGCCGCAGACAAGAGATTGTATCAATCAAAACCAGAGAACAGGTTAGCATCCAAAACAAAAACTGGAGTGAGAAATAGAATTGTAACTTGTTATTTATATTCCTAACGCTGGTATTCAATTGAAACTTCGTCACTTTTTGATTTAATGTCAGTTTTGATGAGCCGGTCAGTAATTTTTTGATTAACTGCCTGAGTACGTGAGTATTCTGATTTGGTACCGCTAGTGTGCACTTTGGAATTTGGTTTGGCTACGTCGCTACGTGGAAAGACCTGGGGATAGACAGAAGTAATCGAATTAGATAGCACCCTGCATATCAAAATTTCTCGCAAAGCAGAAAATATGAAGTGCTTTAATTCCCGATGTAAAAATATGAATGTGATTTTTTGTTTTAGTTTGTGACATGTTAGGTTATGAGCCCTTCAGTATGCAGAACTGAAATAAAAATAAACATAAAAGCAACAATAAAATCGCAAATATTTATGAACCGTTTAAAACCAACTCCGTAATAATTGTGTTTCACAGAACGAAAAGTCATTCAATTAACGAATACGAGTTCGGAATTAAGCCTTCTTCATTTAAAATGCATTTATCCGGTCACTTGTCATGCTCGGGCGCATTGTCGCCGTCTCTTTCTAAAACTTGTTTAAACATCACCTCTCTGTTTCAGATCTTCGATGCGGCAGAGGTTGGAGCTGCGACAAAAAGTCGTGCGGCATTCTTATTGATATCTTGTCAATGGAGAAGCTGGTCGTACAGGAAACCTTTTCTGTAGAGACTGTACAGAGTATTTTACTATCTCGAACTAAACTAAAAAGTATTGTGTTGAACAGAGGTTTCATATTTTTCATCATCTCTCGATTCCCGATTATTTAGGGTTAGTGCATGCAGCGAGTACTTTTTCTATTGTTTCTGGCGTCCGTCTGAGTTTATGTTATTTTCATTTTGTTTATTCTTATTTTACCTTCCCACATCAACTTCTTCATTTTCTTTATTACTTCACACAAAATACTTACAATAAATACTTCCATACCATAACAGATGATATCCAAAGTAATAATTACACATTAATAGGTACATAAAATAGTATCAAGTTGTTGTCTCTAGCGAGCACTTGATTTTGAAAAAGCATCTATACGTGGAAGAAATAAAAACTCCTTCACCGATTTGTCCAAAGTGCAGCTTATCGTTTACCTTCTAAAATGTTTTCCATCTCACGTATTTGATAAAAGGTAAAAAATAACCATTATCTTGAACACAGATTGAACGTGTCAACTTTGCCCGTGACACTTTGCAAATTGGAATTCGCGGCAATTTACCGAGGCATAAAAAACATAATCAATCTTCTGGCATATTGATTAATCCCTTAACGAGTTCAATGACACTTTGGTCCACATTTGTTTTGTTTGCTTTTATTTTTCAGTGTTGTGTCCCTACTTTTCTAACTCATCGCATCAGACTACATCATGACAAAGTTGAAGTGGCAAAATTTGTGGAATGCAATCCTTCCCTTTTTAATCCCTTTGACAATACTGGCAGAAGAACACATACACATTTACGACTTAACATGCCTAATGTGAGATTGGAATTATTTAGGAATAACTGCGTTTACATGGCACCTCTCATTTATAACTCCTTACCAAATGGAATTGTGAACTTGCCTTATTATAAATTTTATAGAGAGTTGAAAAAGTGGTTAGCGAGCAATAGTTTTATTCATTGAAAGAGTTTTTGGAGAACGCATCTTGCCGCCTACATATTTATCATAAGAAATTTTAAAAATGATATTTTTTTCCAAGTAGCCCAACGAGCTATGGAGAGGGCTATGCTCGGAGTCTCTCTGCGAGATCGAATCAGAAATGAGGAGATCCGTAGAAGAACCAAAGTTACCGACATAGCCCAACGAATTGGCAAGTTGAAATGGCAATGGGCAGGGCACATAGCGCGGAGGACTGATGACCGATGGGGTCGGAAAGTTCTCGAGTGGAGACCACGTATCGGCAAGCGCAGCGTAGGACGTCCACCCACAAGGTGGACGGATGACCTCATTAAGACCGCAGGATCACGCTGGATGCAAGCCGCTTCCAACCGGTCTTATTGGAGATCCATAGGGGAGGCCTATGTCCAGCAGTGGACTTCTTATGGCTGATGGATGGATGATGATGATATTTTTTTGTCGTTTTGGAAATTGTCTGTATTGTTAATTGTAGAATTGAACAAATGTGTATATTTGCATACCTTGTATTAGGTTGTTATTGGCAGTTAATGTTATATTTAAGACCTTTATTGTTACCCATTAACTTGCAAATAAAGAATTGAATTGTATTTCTTTTTGGTTATTCAAAAATACTTTACAACTTTATACATGGTCTGATTTTTATACGGCTTTTATAAACAAAGACAACTTCATGGTATGATAATTATATTGATTATATTATTACTATACGTATTCTATATGATTTTCGGGAGTAATATGAACTATTTTACTTTCAACATGTTTCACGCTCAGTTTAACCAAAACTGGATCGAATTTACGATTATCGAAATAAAGACATACACAAATATCGTTTTTCATGACTTCGTGTCCGAAGCCACTTCTTTTATTTTGCTCCAATTTTATGATTCTACCCTGATGGAATAAAACCTTTATTGCTTTTAAACATTTGCCTTCCTTTCCTCGAACCGCACAAGTGTTCATTTTATTATGGTCATTATTTTTTGCGTTAATAATCTACAAATAATGAAAATCAAGTGCATTATTAAGCTGATGGTGATTGGCACCTGTACCATTAGCGACTTGATTAAAATGTTTCATGAAATTCTGAGAAGCAAAAACCTCACAGCAAAACGTGGTGATTAACATTTCGAACGGAAAAAACTGAATAATGAAGGTATCGGTGTGAACAACTTTATCAAAAAGGCAAACATGAGTAGTTGAACACTTAACATGCACCCTTGAAATGCCCTTAAAAGTAAAATGCGAAAACTTTATACCATATTGTGTCAATCATATTTATTTTCCACGCGTCCTATTGCATTGAAAACCTTATTCGACGAGTTCGTTAATGGAACGCTAACAAGATCTAAATTGAGTAAAAAATGTTTCCAATTAACTTTTAAGTTATCTCCTACAATTCTTAAGATGGTCTTGCTTTACATCATAATCGTGAATCTTATCTGATGCATTTATAACAACCACTTCTCATTCTACTGCTTCTCTGATCAGATTATAATTTACCTCGTTTACATAATGCACGTAGTTTCTTTTAGCATTGTCGCGGTCAGGATCGAGCATCGTAACAGGACAATTTATATCTGAATCTACAACTCTGTTACCGCAACTGTAAAGTTTCATGTCCTCTGTGTCTTGTACATCAGTTGCTTCTGTCGCAATTTCAGCTTTACTAAATTTTGTTAGGGTATGCTTTTGCTTGTAAAATTTTCGTCTGAATGTTTGGTTATTTGTTTTAAAAAGGCTTTATCGCGGCACGTACTCTCGATTTGAATAAAAATACGATTTATATGTGTCGGGGGTTCGGTAAAACGGTGTAGGGTTACGGAGCCGGTCCAGTCTCAAGCTCCCAATTTGCTGGTGCATTTCTGAGTAAGTTATTAAGTTTCGGCTTGTCACTTGTGTTGCGAAATTTTGCAGTTGGCTGATGACGGACCGCCGGTCTTCACGATTTTATATTAATAACGCTCGCTTGGTTGCAACTAGCTTTTTTAGGCGTTTCGAGTGTCAGATTAATTGATGTTCTTACCTATTTTTTTCGCTATGATTAAATCATAATTATTTTAACACAGATCTCTGACTATAATATCTGTTGCAGATAAGTTTCCACAGCTACGAGAATATGAGCTTTTTATGTGGTCTTGTTTTTATTCGATTGACATTAGCTTCAATTTATTACTTCCTTTGGTTTTATCTATTTCAAGTCAGACGTGGTTTTTGCATACAAAATGCCAATCTTTATATTATGTTGTTTCAAATTCATAGTAACAGCTGTTTTGTTAATTTAGCTCAATTTTTCGTCAAATCTATTAATATCGCCTACAAAAGTTCATTAGCATTAGCTTTAAGTTTTGCATTTCCGTTTGATTTTACTCTATCAATTAAATTAATACTTCTTCTCCTAATTAGTAAATGTTAGTATTCGCGATCGTCTGATAATCCAGACGAGTCTACCGAAGAGCGAAGGTCATCCATGGTCAAGTAGGTCTGTGTACCATAAAACTGGGTCTGGTAGTAACCCGACGCTTGGACGTTCCAGTTACTTTGGATGGATTAGTACAACATGCTGTCAAGAAAGTTTTTATTTATTTCTATATTTCATTCCATTATGTTCTTGTATTTTAAAATGATTCAAAATTGGTCTTATCTCTACAGGATCACGGTCAGCCGCTATGATTTGTAATTATATTTGACAAATCATAGCGGCTGAAATTTTTTATATCAAGATCTGTGATTGGTTGACGACTAGACTGCGACCGTAGGCCGTAGCTGTTTTTCGCCAGAAACTGGAATTGAATTTAAATAACTATATTTTAGTATTGAATCTCTGTATGTATATTCATACAGGCCGAGTGGCTAGTCCTGGTGTCAGAGTTTTAAAGCCGCCTAAAATCCTCAGCATTGTATAACTAAAATAGAGACATAGCCTACCACTAGACTATAAGTACAATATTTATGTGAAATTTAATTCCTGCTTATAATAGTATTGTAATTATGTATAATTTTGCCGTTAAAATTATTTTATCTGTTATCTATCTAGGGATAAAGTTATTATGTTCATTTAAGTTAAGTGCTTTCATATAAGGAATGGCTAAAGGCTTGTTGAATGCCGATTAATGCAGAACGCAATTTTAATGTATAGGTACAAAAATTTCGCTTGCCGAACTTGCAAATTGTTCAATAAAAGCAACGAATTTTGTACAGCTTTTATAGTGATTGTCGAACCTTTTAATTCTTATCTTTAATTTTTGGACAATGTTTCGTAATGAAATTCCAGTTTGATACTCGGTGATCTTTCTTATAGATAGAAACTATAGGTAAAAAGATAACAATTGATGCTTTTAAGTTAAATGAAGTGTTTATCCATATGATTTGAATTTATGTTTTTAATATTGAAGCAGTTTTATCTACGTAGAAAATACAAAATATTATTTTGGAAAGTGCGTATATTTTCAGAGACCTTTAAATTATTTTCATAAATATGAATATTTTTATTATGAGACGAAAAATAATAATCATCTGCTCCATACATTTTGTAAAGTCAATGCGATTTCACAGTAAGTTGGTCTCATTACTTGATAAGTTTTCCTATTACTAGGCATTTGTTAAACGCCTTGTATACTCTTAAAAAAATTGGTTGACTGTAAATTCGGTTTCCGGATGATGATTTTACGTCATAACGTCATAGGCGTCACAAGCCGAACGCATAAGCCGATCGTGACTCTATCGCTTGTTCCACGCTCTTACCTGGCAGCTCGGCACAAGTGGAACGTCACAATAAGTCATGCTTTTTCGTGCGTGCAGCCGGCGTTGATCGATTTATAAAACGTTTTCAGGTCAAAATAAATACTGGCAACATCTTGCATGAGCCGTCCCAAAAAAGTGCCGTGAAAAAAATCCCGTCTAATTGAGCGTTATAGAGAGATGCGACAAGGCAACCCGAGCCGATTGCCGCCGACAACTGACACCGGTCACTGCGCGGCCGCACTTTTTGTCGCAAACACTCGTTTTGGGAATACAACACGGAAGGGTTGAGTTACTTAAATGAAATAGCTATTGCGAACTCACTTGCTGAGTACTAACTTTGTATAATAAACAATTTTAGTACTTTTTAGATTAATGATTGGTCTCGCTGCGCTGGTAGCTAGACATTCAATCATCAATCATTAAAAGCTTAGTACTTTGTTACTCGTATCTAATAATTTTCTAAATAACACATTCTAGGATATAATTGTACCTGTTCCTCAGTATGATTAATTGATTATAGGGCCAACCCCGAAGTCGTGAAACTTATAAAATTTACCAAATTTGGACAAAAAGGAATATGCATGTTTTTTTTATTATTGAACGATAGCTTGGATTATTAAACAATGATAAAAAAGTATCTGGTACTTAAATTTTAATTTTATATAATGAAAAAAAAACAATAAACTTTTGACGGCCTAAACTAATATTTTGCCCCGTTTTGTTCACAGAGCGACATGGACGATGACGTCGTGTTATGAAACAATATGGCAGTGAGAGAAATCAGCTGTTATCTGTCACTTACCGGCCATAGGAACCATAGAGTTTAGAGATATAAAGAGGCGCCCATAACAACAAATTAAGTTTACATGCTGATGAGCTAAAATGGCTGCCAGTTTTTTAAGCTCCGGCCTGGAGCAACTATGGTTACCAGTGACCAGTAGTAGCAACGAGTGATTGTGTCTGATCACCGATACAGGACACAGTAACTACAGTTCCCTGTGTCGGTGTCCGGTGTCAGAGACTCGTTTGCGCAGTGAGTGGATGATTTCATACTGGTTCTAAAGAAATCATATATTCATTGGTTGTTTGTATCTCACACAAGACACACGTTTGCTCCCTGCCTCCGTCGATCTATGTCTAATCGGTAAATATGCACCTCAGGCGAACAAAGTGCATATTCTGTGTAACAACTTAGAGCTTTTACACATCGCTTGCAGCTCATAACTTGTACCACCGCTCTATGGTATATAGTCACACCAACAATGGGCGACATTAGTACGGTCATGTTAAATACTGAATAATACGTTGTTAAGCACTTACACCGGATTGGAGACTTGAATGCGATGATAATTAAATCGTTAGTTTCTTTGAGCTTTCACATTTTGATGATTTTTGAAGAAGGCTGTATATGCTAGCTGGGAAGTTTCCAAAACTTGTTTGACAGTAATCAAATGCTGGATTGTACATTTTCTTTTTATTGACTACATACTTTTTATTGGTACTATGCGTCTTTACGCTATTACTTCCGAAGTTTCCGAATGCAAGGTTTTTACTTACCTACTACTTTTTAGGAAACTTAATCAAGCTTATAAGATTTCAGGATTATCCTACTTCATCCCACGTGAAGATTGATCAGGTTGCTAGTAAATAATGATCAATGGAGATACGTCTTATGCTATAAGCTAGCGTATATGATAAAATAGCTGTATATGGCTTACGATATGAAAGTCATTAATCAATTCCATATTTTTCGAAGTGGAAGCAAGCTCAAAACCTGCTGTGTCTTAACGTTTCGATTGATTTTTGGATTTGTTTAGCTGTCACGCTCATCCTAAGACTAATTGCTACTTATGTGTATTGTCGAAAACGCTAAAATAAAACAAATCGACGGTATTCTTAGAGCTTTCAGAGCCTAAAGATTTTCCAAAGAAAACAGGTAAATATAAAGTCGAATATTTCTGAATTTTCTGCTTCTGTGATTTGCAGTATTGTCCACTGTCAATCCACATTTACATCGAAGCCCGCACTGAGACATCTTAATTGCTGTTACAAAAATCATCCCTTCGTTACCGCGTGCCGATTCGAATTTCGAACCCGTGACTTACGCCCGTCTTTTAATGGCCACTTTAACGTATCTGTCATCTTTCACGATTTCAACTTTCTTTCAACTCTAGCTCACAGCAATAAGGTTAGTTTTTCTCCGACTCTAGCGAGTTAGGAATGGTAGTAGTCGTGAGTTTAAATCCTAATTAACACCTCTGTGTATAGATAAATTGAAAGGATAGTGTAAGGTTCGAGCTGTTCTCTTCGGGAGATACCGCAAAAGTTTAGTGGGGAAATGTCGTAAGTGCACATTGGTGTATGGCAGTTGCGACGTTTTTCAGCTGGTGGGTTATATTGTATGGTTTGCGCTTGGGTCCGAAGCGGGTTCATTTCAATTGGACAGTGAGATTGTTTGAATTCTGTTATGGTTAAAGGCAAGAATGAATTGATTAGTAAATGACTGTGCTAATTAATGTGTGCGAATGATTTTTTGCGAAATAATTGGTTTAAAAGTGGATTAAAATACGAGAGAGTAAAGATGCTCATAAAATAGGTTACTTTTTGGAGAGAAGTTGAGAAGTACAGCCTTATACTGCTATCGAAGAATGCTCAACTAGGGCCAATGTTAATGGCTCAGAGTGTGATAAGACAAAAACTAGGTATAACATTTTAACCCAAAATGGAAATAAAAGTTCCTTGAAGCACAAACAAATATCTATTCGAATAATGTTTTTGACAAAAAACGTAAGGAAGAAGGAAAGGCACAATTCAAATTCGCTTAAAAGCGACTTAGATGGTTATAGCAAGCACCTTAAAATCCTAATGAAGAATATTATTATACAACTTGCAAGAGCCGGAACAAATCAAGTAGTATTTTTATTCATTAAACTGTATAAGTATTTAACCTATAGCAAAGATATACAGTTTATACAATTGCTAATCTAAACTGCATCTACAATGAATTCCATAGAACAAAGCGCTATCACGAACCGCATACTTTACGAACTCTATCAGAGTTAAAACAATAACGCACCAAGCATTTATGATAGATTAATATCTATTATTTCCCAGTAACACTGCCTTCGGCTTCTTGTTACATTAAGAACATGAAATAATTGCACAAACAGTGCCTGGGCATGCACATTATTTGCAATAACAGTTTTGTGTTACAGGTTTATCTGGCTGGCTCGGTGTAGCATTACATCGTTCACACAGGGCAGGGCTGTCGGGACTCTGTTATCATCACCACTCACAGTTAGTAATTGCCCGATTTTGAGCATAAACCTTACCTACTATACGCCATCCCTGTAGAGACTTGGTATTTTTTTGTTATAAGAATTAATAGCAAATAAGCAATGACGAAGAAAATAATGAAATGATGATAAAAAGTTATCATTGCCAGAATAGCTGGAGTATTGTCAGAGCATTTCCTGCTATAAACAATGGCTCTACAAAGCACAGATCAAGTAAATAAGTATCAAATAAAGAATCAGAAAATGGTAAAAGGTACAAGTAGGTACCTAATCGCTAACATGCTGAACTTCTGAAATTGTTTTCAAAGCACTGCTCTCATTCAATTCTACCCCTAATAAGTTATCATCATCATCAGCCTACTGTACTGTACCAGCCTTTTTTATAGCCCACTGCAGGACGTAGGCCACGAAGGGTGATTGGGTTATATCCACCACGCTGGCCCAGTGCGGGTTGGTGGATTCACATCGAATTTCTTCTACGGACGTATGCAGGTTGCCTCACGATGTTTTCCTTCACCGAAAAGCCAGTGGTGTGAAATTCCGTACATAAATTCCGAAGAACTCATTGGTACGGTGGTGGCCGGTGTCATTACCACTAGACCACCACGGCATTATTATCAGCTTATTCCAGCCAAATTAGTCAATATCTACAGTAAATTCAACCAATGCACCACATATATATTGCAAAACACCACACCGCACGCTTTAGCTGCAAATGGCGTTTATTCAAGCAATTTAGCGTAAGTACATTCCGCGGCAGCCCTATAATTTATGAAGTGCAGCCAATAACTCTCAAGTTCAATCGCAGCTTATCGGATTGTTTTCATTGTTTTAGCGTTTTATGGCGTCTAGTCCGATGCTGGTATTTTTATACCCCACTTTTAGTAGTTTAGTGTTTGCGCTTTAGTGGGAAGTTTTTTAGTAGACGTGTGAATTTTGCTCTATCTAGGTTATCCTTTAGAGATCCCGTGTCTCCAAAGTACGTAACGTGCTCCTAAGTAAGTGACCCATTTAAAACAAGGGCTACCAGGAAACAGATTCAGCCTACTTTTGGGCCCATTAGAAAGACACAGACTATGTTTTCATACTTAGTTATAATTTTGATTAGCTGAGACTAGGTACTGCTTAGTCTGGGTACCTACTGCTGAAGCTGGTGGATATTGGGTAAGTCTTAAGTCGGTACATACCTCTTAAGGTGTTAGCGTTGTAGAGGGGGTGGTCGTATGGCACGGGGCGGTACGCGGGGTGGAGGGCGGCGAGGTAGCTCAGCTCGCTGGTCGCGCCCGCCGCCGCCGCCGCTGCCGCTGCTAGCCTGGAACAAACAAGACGAGAGTAGTTAGAGATTTGTAAAAATAAAATTGGTTATCTGTAAAGTCGTTTTACGGACGATAATTTTACGTTATAAAGTCATAAGAATATAGGTACATTGCTGAATCAACAACTGAAACAAGCTGAAAGCAAGCGGCTGATCGTGCCCCTCTATCGCTTGTTATGCGCTCTCGCTTGCACGCTCGGCTCAAGCGGAACGTGACACTTTTTCGTGCGTGCATACGGCGTTTATTGATTTATACCACGTTATTACGTCAAAATCGGTGCCGTGGTGCCTTAGCCCGGTAGTTGTACGCGTGTTACAATCACCTGGACGTGCGTTCAAATCTCGGTAATGTACTTGATAATTCTCTCTTTATGAAAATCGTATGGATTTCCACATACCTACTGGCTTTTTGATTTTTATAATATAGTTGTCTACCATATTATCATAATGTTATCTTATCTAATTTATTTTATTATTGTATTCAAAACGGTTCACTATAATTACACTATATACCTAACTATCTACTGTAAACGAGAGCGCGCACAAACTGTACTCCGGCAATTCTAAACTTCATGGGTTACCAAAATACAGGCCTAGCCGAGTTTGGAACCCACTGTAAAGTGTAAAACTCTTGTCTTTAATATACTTTATGGCATATCTTCCAACAGCAATTGTAAAAATTTTTTTTTTTTTTTGGTCAAATAAATATATTATCTTATCTAAATATATTGATGAATAAAAAAATCGTAAGTAAGCCTGAATACATCCGTAGATGACATACGATGACTTAGATGAATCCACCAACCTGCACTGGACCAGAGTGGTGGATATGAGGCACTTGGCTATCTTCGGTAGACCTATGTATTCAGACGTGGACTTCAAAAATCCAGTATCGTACAGTAATAAGAACAACAGCTTAGATACTCTAAATTAGGAAAAAGAATTTTCGTAACAAAAGTAAGAGGTAATACTGTTTTCCATTTTCCAATGCTCAAACAATTTGCGCCAACATAAAATACCCATCTTAGTAGCAAAAACCTCTAAACAATTAACTAATTACGAAGCTGAGATGATCTGTAATTAGCCAACCGAAATATTTCGAACACAATGACACAATAACTTTTTCTCGTATAAGTTTTTGAAAAATATTCAAGGATTTCGGAGTATCGCCGCGGCATCCCGGTGCGTTCCTCAAGGTCTGGCGGTGGGGTTCCGTGGTAAAAAGAGGTCGAAAATTAGAGATGAGATTAGGACCGCATATTAATATAATAATAATAATAATAAATGATTGACTTTTTTGTATTATATAAGTATGTTTAGTTTATTATTTATAGGTGTTTTCTTTGTTAATCTCTAGTTACGGCCACTATTTTATGTTCTTGCCAGTGTCAGTTTCGTGCAAGGTTGCCTGGAAGAAATCGCCATGGGTGATAAGGCCGCCAATTTATAATCATATTTGTTTTTTTGTCGTATATGTGAAAATAATTTTTATTTTTAAATTGTGGTTGTAAATAAAGAGTTTTGTCTTGTCTTGTCTTGACTTATTCAGTGATTCGCTCGAGGGAAACTCGCTCATGCGAGCGAGTTACCGCCATTCAATTTTACCTATTTTTTGTGTCGTTATGTCGCTCCCACTTACAAAGTACAGACATAAGAAAAAGTATTTAAACCAAATAAGTATACGTAGAATACCTTACTAACACGGTTGTTAGTAAGGTATTCAACTTATTTGGTTTAAATGACTTAGACCACATTGGCTGATTAAGTTGGAAGTTAAGTACTGTCTATACAGTGAAACCTGGATAAGAGAGAGTTGAAGGGACTGCCATCTCATTCTCGCTTATAGAGGTTTTTCACTTATCCAGGTTTCTCACTTATCCAGTTTCGGAAGTGGCTACTCTCTCTTATAGAGGTTAAAAAATACGTCTAATTTGTATGTAGGTATCTACATGCGTAAAGAATGATAAATATTTTTATAAATAGTACATAGGTACTAACTGTTTGGGTTGTGTTGATTAGTATTGAAAATACATGATAGTTTGTTTTATTCATTCTAAAAGACACATATATCGGAAAAATCAAAAAACTACTTTTATAAATATTTCCATGCCCTTTAGAGCACTGAGACCTTATAGGGACCGTATATCTTTTGATTTTATAATTTTATAAAAGTGTTACACAAATTAATTTTAAATAGAACACTATTTCAACAAACAGGATAGTTTAGACGCACGTGTGGCCATTCCGAAAAAAATGCGATACAAAAACAATGTTACTTATTTCCACAAAATACAAAAAAAAATGTGTGAATAGAACACGATCCGAAACCAACGGTAGTTAGTTCCACGAAATTTAAGAATGGATCATAAAGTGCAGATGTTTCATTACCCTCAACTCTCGCTTATAGAGGTTCAGACAAGTAGTATTCTCAGTTATAGAGGTCCATGAGGGAAAAACGACTCTCTCTTATAGAGGTTTTGGTCTCTCACTTATAGAGGTATTTGAGGGGTAAAATGACGGGACCTGGCAATTACTCTCACTTATAGAGGTTTCTCACTTATCCAGTTCTCAGTTAGCCAGGTTTGACTGTATACCTATTTATTTACATTTCGATTTGGAGATGCAGAACAAATGGAATGATTCAGTGTTATTTTTTGTCACATGCATAAGTAAAAGTTCTTTTCTTTTATTTTTTTATACATTTAGCACAGTGTTTTATAAACAAATACAAAAATATTTATTACCATAAAATATGTACAGATCCAGATTAACAATAGTCCCCGCACTAGGGCTAGCATGTATCGCGGGAAACTGAGGCCGATTACTTAAATATGGTAGAGAACGTCTATTAATTGTCATAATATGTTTGTCATAAAATCATTTACAAAAAACTCTGATCATTGCTTGCGAAAAATGTTGTTTACACGAAAAAAAAAAAAACACATACGAGTATTTTTATGTAAGTAGACACACGCTAGACGTTTGCTTGTACGTAGAGTTAAGTAGAGTAAAAAGTTACCACGTTACCCACTGCTACGGGGCTTTTAGATTAGTTTTATTTTTATTTTAGTATAAGTTTTTATTTTAAGTAGGTTAATTTTAATAATTATAGTCCAAGTAAAATATACATTTTATTCTAAAACTTTTACAGCTTGAAACTATAGTACAACTCTACTTCTAAAATATATTGTAAAAAGGTACGAAAGTTCCTGAAGGAGTTGAATCGTTAACAATTTGAGTTGTCAATAAATCAGGTTTAAGATTTTTCACGACATGTTTTAGATCACTTTCCGTAAGACAATATACTAGTAAGGTTTAAATAGGTCTTTTAAAGTAGGAAATGTAAAATACCTATTCATAATGAATAACCACAGCAGAATTGGTCCATAGCTATATAAAATGAAGTGAAGAACATTATTTATATCTCGTTGGACTTTCATGTGAAAGTTTACAATATTCGAACAGTCATTATTCGATCCTTACAATGGCTCATCTCTAATGTTAACCCTGATACGAACAACAGAGGCATCCGTGACGTAATATATGTCTGGAAGCTTTCGAATAAAAACCTATTACAAACAGCTGGAAGTAAGGACGTATATGCAAGTTACGGCCCGATGAGGTTGTAAAATATTATTTTAAATCAACAATTTACTTTTACAATAATCATTTTTGCTTTACAATCTGATTTAACGAAAGTTCTGTTGTATCGCTCAAAAGCATTTTTTAAAGCTAAAATTACTCGTAATTTTTTTCGTAGGTATGCGTCCTATGTTGACCTTACCTGCTGCGTGACAAAATGTATAAATGGTAATGAGGTGAGTAATCATTTTAGTTGTTACTCTATTCACGTGAAACCTAATTACAATTTTAATTAGTATTTAAAACTACAACAAAACAGATCATAAATAGTTATTGAAAACAAAATAGTAAATTGCTCTCTAAATTCCCACATTAACCGCAAAATTGAAACCTAACCTCAACGCTAAACGCGCAAACCCAATAAAAGAAAAATACAATCGCAATGCGGCCAGTAATAAAATTATTAAACAAATCAAGCTCATAATAATGCAGAAGAAAATTGTCGGGTGGGCCAGTGGAATAAAGAAATTATCCTTACCGGCCACGGATTGCGCCCTGCGCGGAACAAAGACGTAGCCCCACAAAAAAGACACAAAAAACATGGCGGCTTACAAATAAAACAAGTGCAAAAACGCGCGCCTGTGCCCCGCGTGACGTCTTCATGTTCGCTGTCTTTTTCGCACACGAAAAGCTCTCATAAGTCATCCACATGTCAGACAAGGACGGGTGTATAAACAACGTTTTGCAAAGAAAGTTTTGAAACTTGTTGAGAACAAGTTTTACAGATTTCGCGCAGACGTGCTTGGGTTTGAGTGTTTGTTTACATTATTTTTCAGCTCTACTCAGATCTAATAAAAACTGCAAATATCCATAGAAATGCTAAGAATCACTTTCAAATCAGGACAATCATAAAATGACTAGAATCATTTACAATAAGCGCAGTCGTAATCCAATTTATTAATTAAATGCACAGGCACTATGAATTTCCGTAATCAAAAGTTACGACTGAAATGGCACTAAATATAATAGCAAATGGCTCATAAATACAAATTGCTCTACAATCATCTTAATTAAAAGTATTACAGCTGCTATCAAAACCGTAATCAAGTCAATTTTGACTTTATTACGTTTTTTGCTTATATTCGTGTAAATCACTGGCAATTGACAGGTACGAGTAAGATTGTCAGCCATTTTGAAAGTCTAATAAGGTTGGTTGATACGTTGGTACGACTCAATTATTGTTTCATGAATGTTTCATACAACCGGTTTACAATTATGGTGGACCGAGCGTGCTTTTTACTGTTGCTCTGTTTTTTAGCGAAATGGCCAATTAGTCGGTATTGACAGCAACATAGTGTTATTAAAAGTAAACAAAATATATGTATGTTCTACTAGTAGAAATGGTAATGCACTATTTTATCTCCTAAAAATGGCTAGATTGAAAACTAGTCATTAGACTAGTAGAAAGAAGATATGTACCTATCTTAGACATTAGTCTAAGATAGGTACATATCTTACTTTTGATTTTAAAACTGTAAGGGAATACCTATACGTATTCAAATTTCTTGCTACCTATTTCTGAAGCTTTGAAATACCTATGTAATTGGAAAATTCTTATTCTAATTATTTCTAAGTCGTTTGCTTATATGTTTTTATTCCGACAAACGATCCTTTACGATCAACCTTATTTTTTTACTGCACACTGTAACACCCAAAAGTGGTTATACGATCCATAAAATATTCATGTGCTGATAATGATCTCTCTTTTACGCATTTTCATCAAGAATTTTATAATAACTTAACGTTTGTACAAATTTCAACGAGAGTGAGCCATTATTCAAGATTTAGCGAAAGAATGGAAAACCTTAAGGCGCTTAATTTTAAGGGCTTATGCACACTACGTAGGAATTTGATCATGGTTAATGCAGATTTGTGTGAACAATGCTGGAAGTATTTATCCTATAAAGACTAAATAAATACAAAAAATTAAAATGTTATCCATGCATATATTTTATCGCATTAATTACACAATTCAAAATATGTGTAATAATATGTATTTAATGAAAAAAACGGACACACCGGACAACCGAAAGAACCAGATAACTTCAAGCGTTCCCGATATTGAAGACCTTGACAGACGGACGGACGTACATGCAGACAGAAGAACTACATAGTGACACTATAACGGTTTCATTTTTCCTTTTCAGGTACGGAACCCTAAAAATTAGATTTGTACGAAAAATATGATTGAAACTTTTTTTTTTAAATAGGTATTTAAATATAAAAAAAATCTGTTAAAAGTATTACTAAGGGATAAACAGCAAAATATTTTCTTGGAACCGTACAGCCAAGTTGCTTGAAAATCCTTCACATGCAATGGCCTTAAATGAAGTGTCCAGTTGACAGATTTATAAGGGTCCACGACGGGAATTGGGATCAGTGAATAAAAAATAAAACTTTTCGTACCTTCTGTGAGAATTAACACGGAACATCGCTGAATGCTCGCTTTGTGTACGTGATTTATTTCAGAAGTTTAAATTAAATTCGAGAAGCATATTTTTGAAATATTTTTTTAACGTAAGCCTTCTAAATATAGGAACAATACAAATATTGACACTTAGAGTTTACTTAATTGCAAGATTACTACCTACTTGTAGAGTTGAACAGTTTAAAATTTTCTTAGACTGTCATAAGAATTTTTAACGTCTCCGATAGATAAAAATACTCCGTTCGCACTCGAGTTGCACTCCGGGAGTGTCGGCAGAAGTGAAAACTTGCTCCCTCCGTCTAACGAATTTTCGATCAATTTCCACTTCAAAAAATCTTGCTAAAATCTTTAAACAACTTTATTTAGATAGACTATCGATTGTAGGCATCACAGTTGTAATTATTAACGAAGGATCTGTAATAATGCACAAAAAGTAAATAGGCAACATGTATTAATTTTATATTGCAACCAATCATTATCCGTAACCACAATCATTCTATCTTAGGTCTGGTTTGCACATAAAAACAGCAAAAAAACTGAATTATTACGTTAAAATTTAAAATAAAAATGAATGACATGGACATGAACAGGTAGAGGTAACACCTACAAATTCCGATTAATGTTTTAATTCAAAAATGATAAATCATTCCAGAACGAGTCGATGTGTAACCTTACCGTTGTCCTTTTAATTTTACAAATACGCGAATGTTTTAATTGACCGAAGCGAAACGAAGGTCTCTGCTTCAACTCTACAATTTTGCTTTCGTTTGTCGAGATGTAGACTTTCGGACAACTCGCATTTTCAACGAATCTTGACGAAACTTGGTATAAAGAATCTATTTAAGTATTTATGGTTTTTTTTTGTCGTCGCCGATTTTTGATTGAAGGGGTACATATTTCTCTTAAAAAGAGGGGAAATTTGCTATTCATAAAACTGTAAGCTTTTTTTTTAATTTCGCAAAAATGTTTGAATAATTGAATTGGCTGAATGGACAATATCGCTTCAATTCAAAAATTTAAGAAAGCAAAAACTGTATAGCTTTGGCTATGAAAATCATAAGAATTATAGTGAGTCACGCTGTACGTACAAGTGTGAAAGGGTCCTTCCAAGAAGGTCTGTCTGCGGGATACTACAAGGAGGTCGTTAAGTGCCAATATTTTATTGTAGAGTCAAGGTGCTGACCGTGTCGGCATCTACACCTTAATAATAACCTCAATAATGAATACCTACAGTACCTACACCTCTGTTACTAGTATATATGCATCAATAATTGTTCAGTTTTCCTTCAATTCACTCTCATTCTATAATATAAAGTAATAAGTAGGTATTATTTCTTGACGTCTTAGTGTTTCTTTAACTGTTTTCTAATTAAGTCTTTTGGATTATTTTTAGACTTCGAGCTTCTGTACAGTATAGGTAATTAAAAACGGTGAGCTATCGCTTCTAGCTGGCTTTATTGTAAATTAATTAGGAAACCCTATGTTCATCAGTGGACGTCCTACGACAGTCATAATGAAGAAAATAGCTATTAAATTCCTATACAAACCATCTAAGACATAAGAGAGCATTCTTTTCTTTAAAGCGTTTTGTTCATTTTTGTGGTGTTCAAATGTGTTGTTGTATTGTGAAAAGTAACTATCACCTTTGAATTCGTTAAAATCAGCAGTAAAATTCAATTCACATCCGCAAACATATTTCAAAGTGAGCTAATAATAGTGCGTCTTAGAACAATACAGCATTATTTGTATCGACCAGTTTGCAGATAGAGGAACAATGAGGCTCGCGGTTGCTGTCCAATCTCTGCCAGGCATCTACACGCTGACATGTCAATCCTGCTGCATTATAGAATAGCTGTGGTAAGTGTTGATTTTGTGACTGTTACATTTTATGAAATAGAACATTTATATAAGGAATAAATCAACATCTACACGCTGATAATATCAATCCTGCTGCATTATAAAATAGCTGTGGTAAATTTTGATTTTGTTACTATTTTACATTTCATGAAATAGAAGATTTCGATAGGGAAGAAATTTACACCATAGATAAAGAAACTACAAAAATAGGATGTAATGAACAATTATGAAATAAATGATTATGATTAGGACCAATGAAATTCGTGCTCGCTGTCCAATCTCGTAGTCTCGTAATACGCGCTAACATGTCAACCCTGCTGCATAATAAAATAGCTGTAGTAAATCGTGATTTTGTTACTGTCAAATTCTATTAAATAGAAGATCTCGATAAAAAAGGAACATACTCGTATCACCATCAGAAATAAAGAAACTACAAAATTGGGCTTAAGCGATTGGATTGCATTGGAAGAAGATTATTATGTTATGGTAAAGTTGCAAGTAATAATGAAGATGAAGTGAGGTATGTCACTAATTAATTATACCGATCATTTTGTAGCAAGTGATTCGTATAAGCAATATTTTAGTCATAGAGCGGTCGTAACCGTTCTACTACGAGTATGAGTGAATATATTAAAAACAAAACACTTTCGTTTATATATTAACTAGCAACCCGCCCCGGCTTCGCACAGGTTTATTATACATATAAACCTTCCTCTTGACTCACTCTATCTATTAAAGAAAACCGCATCAAAATCCGTTGTGTAGTTTTAAATATGTAAGCATACATGGGGACATGGGGACAGCGGAAGCGACTTTGTTTTATACTATGTAGTGATAATGACGTACTTACATTCGTAAATATTACTTCAGAATATGCCTAGTTATTCTGATTTAAATCGTTATTTAAAAAAAAACATATTTTTGCTCTACAATGCCAGACCGGTCAAAGTCCACTGAATAAGAAACCCGCAAAGCTGAACCCAATCTTGCTCACAATCTACAGACTGACGTGTCAATACTGTTGAATAATGCAGAAGTACTGAGTTACTCCGAATCCATTGTTTACACAAAACATTTGAGACCAAAGTAAGTTGCAAGAATGATACAACAAATATCTGGCTGAAGAGCACAACACTTACGGGATTTAAAAGCTATTTCTAGAATGGTACTTTACTGCAATACTGTTTAGCACCATATCATTCTAAGAACTCTTGCAAGACTACTGGTTACGTTGCATTGCTGCGTGGTACACAAATTAAAATTATTAGACATGTTGCACAAACACACAGTATAAAAAGTAACATTGGCGCCTAAATTACAGAGAAAATGTTAAAATGTATAACAAGTTGTTAACATACAATAAATCAATCATGTTACTACGAGTGCACTAGATAAGCAGAAGACAAAGTTCAAATGCGCTTTCGAGCTAAGTACGTTCACAGAGTCGATAACAGTTACTGTACAATGATGAAGTGTTATGAGCTCGCACATCTTGACATGACCGATTGCATGTACGGAATTATAACAAGGGCAATTAGTTTTGTTGGTGAGCTCACTAATGTAAATATCCATTCGCTCATAGGCATCCCTGAACAAACTGTACCATTGGTGTACCATTGGTGAAGACCACGTACCGGCAAGCGCAGCGTAGGACGTCGATCTACAAGGTGGACGGATGACCTCATTAAGACCGCAGGATCGTGCTGGATGCAAGCCGCTACCAACCGGTTTTGTTGGAGAGCCATAGAAAAGGCCTATGTCCAGCAGTGGACATCCTATGGCTGATGATTGGATGGCTGAATGTTAAAATAGACAACATTTTAGAAGCTCAAGAACATAAAATATCTCGTAAGAGTAATGTAGTTTATCTCTGTAACAGGCAGTAAAAAAGGTTTCCGGAGCTAGGTACGAGTATCTTTGTAAATATAAAGTTAGATAATTACATTGATAATAAAGTGAGCAATCGAGTTATTTATATCAACACAAAGAAAATTTTCTTTGAGTTCTTCGAGGATATTTACGACTACATACCTACAGCTACTGGGCAGACTTTAGAGATAATTGAAACGTATTTAATTATAAACATTCGTAGTGTATCAATCTTCATACAGGCAGGACTATAAATAAAATCTTTTATTACCGACATGCATGAATGCAAATCGTATAATTGACTTTGAACGTCTTCCATTGTCGAGTTCAAAACAACATCAACTTTATTATAATAAGTAACCACATCGGTATGTAACGTGTGATACTAATAAAAATAAGTACCTGCCCTGCCCTGAGTAACGCCATCGTTTTATGCTCTATTTTTCAGGGCAGATTTTTCAGATATTTACACGGAACTCGGAAAATAATTTAAGATATCTCATTGTTTAAACAATTATTTAAATATAGAATATATCACTAATATTTTGCAACAGCATACAACTATCAAACGCTAGAGTTAAATCAGTTACATAATATCGGCATTCTGCTCCAAAACAAGAGTTATCATTAAAATAAGGTCAAACAGAATTTATAACTGAATTATTTGGAAATAATATGAATAATGTACACTTCCTTGTCGTTTTACAATTTAGTTATCGACTTAATTGCCCTATATTAGGTGTTCGATGAATCAAAGTTGAAGGGGTCAGGCGAACGATCTCGGTATCTGTTAACAAAATAATAAACTTGTCTAGTTCTGATGTTAGGCAACATACACTAGATTATTTCATAAGATTTAAAAGGGAGTCATTTGCTTAGATACCTATGAATTTATATGAAATTGAATTCAATTTAAAAATTATAAAGCAGGACGTAGTTTAGGTACAATTAGGAATCTTAACCAATATGTACGTACCTAATTTGAGTGATGTATCTTAGTGAACTGGTTTGAAGAACTCCTCTATTCTTTTTTGCTTATTGATTTGTAAAGCTCTAAAGTTTCAGAGAAATAAATTGTTGCTATTCCGAGTGTAGTTTTGGTTTTCGTAAATACAAATACTCATCGTCCTGAACAACTTTTACAAAGGGAGCAACTCTGATATCAACTAACAAGTACAAAACAAAAAGAACTAGTTGAACTATGCATACAAGGCCTGGAAGCTATTATTCTTCCCCCCACAGATTGCCTAATAAACAAACAATTGACCAGAACAATAAACCTCTGACCCAATAATTAAGCCCTCATGGGTGTAACCATAAACCAAATCGTAGATCATCAAAATATGAGTTTGGTTCAATTGTGGCTCATTTAGAATTTGTGTTTGTATGAAATTATTGTAATCTTCATCATTGTCATCGTTATGGATGCCGTTGCAATAGAGCAGAAAATATTCTTAAGCTGTTTCAAAAGTGTAAATATTTTATTAAAGAGGATTTGTAAGGTCCATTTACAAACTCTTAAGATTCCTTAATTTCTATAAAATAATAATGCTATACATAAATGTAAAGTCATAATCAACACATAGATATGACATTATTTATTATAGAAATTTGCCTTTTGATAATAGAGACATCCTCAAAAACGTAATCATAATTCAAGCTGTTTTATTACCGAATGAATTATGACCACAGTTCAGAATCAGACAAAGTTGCACAATTTTATTATTCTCTTTTATTTTACGACAACTCCGATGCGATTGAGACGTCATAAAACGTAGCCTCGTTAGAAACTAGTAAAAATAATAGTTTTATTACATCTATTCGGACATGTGTCGAAACATCGCTCTCGTTAATTTGGACTTGATTTACTGACTTGTGTTTATCTGTGACATTATTTATGATCGTATAGTTTTATTGTTTAATATTTTGCGGGGTTAGAAGATCAGATGAAATGTAATGATAGGCCAGGCCAGTCATATCGTAGAAATAAAAAGGCTGAAATAGGAATAATTGCGGTAAACTTGCTATTTTAGTATGTTGTTTGGGTCCACCTGGATAGTAATCATCCAGATTTGCAGCAGTCTGAAATTCTCGCGCGCTGAGTAGTTGCTGAAAAACCAACATGATGAATATCTTGAAATCATATGATTGTTTTGAAATTTAATTAAAACTGAACGGAAGTAGAGGGAAAATAAGAAATACAATATACAAGGGACTTTTAATAATTAGAAAGTGGTTATTGGGAAAACTCGTGTTGAAGTCGTGGTTTCAGATCCCAGTCCCTTACCAATGTACTCTTTGGAAGTTTCAGAGAAATTGTCACTAAGTTTCAAAAAGTCAAAGGACTAATTTTGAATTCTCCAGATAAATCATTTAAACGTAGGTAATTAAACGAAAATGTTATTCGATTGCTTAATGTTCTTTATTTTAAACAAAATAAAACACGTATTATGTTCAACGTCTAAATAAGGAAGGTAATAAACTCCCGAAATGGAGTTTGGGAGCTTTTTAATCCATATGCAGTGAAAATAAACAAATCCGCTATTGTAAACAAACGTCGGATGCGTGTGCTGCTGCGTACAGCCGCAGGGAAAATGGATTAAAAAGTATTTAAAGTTGGAATTTTTGTCCGGCTGTACGATGGTGTTTATTTTTTTATCAATAGGATGAAAACCGAAAAAATAGAAATAAACTCTAACTGACGAGCCCTGGAAGTCTGCCCTGGGTGACACCAATCCATGTTTTTTCCTATTATTGGCACTAGTTAAAATAGTGCTGAACCATATTGTGAGTTTATATAATTACTAGACGACCCGCCCCGGCTTCGCACAGGTGTATTATACATATAAACCTTCCTCTTGAATCACTCTATCCATTAAAAAAAACCGCATCAAAATCCGTTGCGTAGTTTTAAAGATTTAAGCATACAGACAAACAAACAAACGAAAATAGCGACTTTATTTTATACTATGTAAGGATGATCTTAGATCTTACATTTTATACCTAATACCTTAAGCTGTAATGTAATATAGGTGGGCGCATTGGGGCCGACCTGTAACTGCCCACCTATTAATGTTGTAAATAATATAAAATAAAAATATATTAAAATAAAAAAATGTTAGAAATATAAAAATAACCTTATTGAGTGACGGACGACGGAGATATCGCATAACTTTTTGATACACTTGAGAACCTCATTTACAGAACTCGCTTAAAAAAGAAGGAAAATGCCGAGGTCAAAAGGACCAAGATCCATGGACCAAACAAACTAGCCGCTTTTTAAACACGATAGAATATGTAATTGCGACTATTTTCGGGGTACAATTATAAGTAAATGTTATTATTTAGAGAACAATCACAGAACGGTCCCTTGAAAGTTCTGCTACCTACTTTTAAATTAACTAACTACCAAATTAACTTTAATAGCATTTAAATAGGTCTAAATGTACAGGCAGTATGTGGTCAAGCGCAAACCTATTCAGAATAAAAAAAAATGTTTGTAGGATATGATTATCTGATACTTTATATCCCCAACGTATCTCCAACGGCAGTTGACTGGCTTCAGAGTTACCTGTTTGGTCGACGGCAGAGAGTCCGCTTGGAGGAATCATACTCCTCCTGGTGTGATACGACAACCGGAGTACCGCAGGGTGGTGTCTTATCTCCTCTTCTTTTTGCTATCTTCATTAACTCTATTTCTCATAATCTTTCGTCATCCTACCACCTGTATGCAGACGACCTGAAGTTGTATTGCCAGGCTCCGCTTGGGTGGCTTCCAGATGCTGTGGACTCTGTAAATGATGACTTGTGTCGTACGAGTAACTGAGTGGAGTAAAACTTTTGGTCTAAAGGTAAACCCGGCAAAAACACAGGTCATTGTGATAGGTAGCTCCCGTAATATCGCCCAAGTTGATTGGGATACTCTCCCTCAAGTCGTTTTTGATGGTGTAACAGTCCCTTTTAGCGATACTGTCAAGGATCTTGGAATTATTCTTGACAAATCTCTCTCTTGGGGTCCACAGATTGCGGAAACGAGTCGTAGGATGTTTGCCTCCGGTGGGTCTTTACGTAGGCTTCGTAATTTTCTTCCTATTACCACCAAAATTGCGCTCGCACAATCCCTTCTACTTCCAATCCTTGACTACGCTGACGTCTGCTATCCGGATCTCACTCAAGAATTGCTAAATAAACTTGAGCGACTTCAAAACTTCTGCATAAGGTTCATATTTGGCTTGCGTAAATATGACCACGTCTAAGAATATCGCGCAAAACTCAAGTGGCTTCCTATTCGTCGTCGCCGGGATGTTCATATCGTTTCTTTTCTTTACAATACTCTCTTCAATCCTTCTTCTCCTACCTACCTTCAAGAACGCTTTATTTTCCGGCGTTCTCTTCTAACCCGCTTTTTAAAATCATCTGAGAATCTTAAACTTGACGTTCCTAAACATAAGACAAACTTTTACGCTTCATCTTTTACTGTGGAATCTGTTAGATTATGGAATGAGTTACCGGTGGATATCAGACGCGCCCCATCACTGAATGTGTTCAAACAAAGAGTCAAATTGCATTACCTGTCTTCTTAGGTACTTACATTATTGATTCTGCTCGCTTTATATATTTATTTATTTAGTAAGTATAAGTAATAATAGTATGTAATCATATAAGTAAGTTTATTTTTGTACTAGCTTTTACCCGCGACCTCGCCCGCGTTGTATTTTGATTTTGGCTTATGTTTATGTCGGCTGCGAAACCTAACCTAACTGACAAATATCAAAATACCTTAGAGGAATGCTTTTGTTGGTTAAGTTACGGTTGGAGTGTATATACAACCCTCCCGTGTATTCCCGCCTTGTCGTGGGGGAGGTCTGAGGCAGCTGAAAAGGCGGCGCTCGAAGTCTCCCTCTTCTTTGGGTCTTTTCCCCCAAGGAAGCTTAGAGGCTGGCACTCGAGTTTCAGCCGCTTTTAACTAAAGCAGCTGAGAGGATGGCCGGTAGGTTGCATGCCTTATGAGGAGTGTCGCAACTTAGGCGGGCTGCAGTGCCGCTCTTGCGACGCTGCATCCGAGGATTTTTTTTATTATATCGCGAAATATCCCTGACATGATCAGCAGGGGTCTTAACTACAAATGAATAAAAACTAAGTATACCTATATTTCAATGTTTTTGGCTGTTTGCAGTTATAATAAACATTACAATGGTACAGCAAAGTTTATACCTACTTGTTCCTAATTAAGTATTGCTTTTTTACAAATATTTATGCAAAAATTCGATAAAATTGTTTCTAAGGTTTTTTCGTGTTAGATTAATTCCAATTTTTTGTTCTAAATCAAATCTCTGCTTTCCATAACCTGGGCATTCCAAGATTATGTGCAGTGGAGTCTCCTCTTTTGTGGGTTCACAGATGCACGATGGGCTTTCCCTCAACTTAAATCGATGTAAGTATTGGGAAAACTCACCATGCCCCGTCAGCACTTGAGTTACGATTCCCACTGGTGCTATTTCTCTTACGATCTTGTATGCCGCCCATGCATCCGGAAAATATGTTTTGGTTACCGCCGCTGTGTGTCCATCCTGAAACCGCCGGTTCCACTCGTCAAGAGAGTCCTTTCGGATTTCTCGCTTGACGAATGAAACGGGGCAGTTATCCTAAGTAGGTCTGCACTTCGAGTGCAGTGCTGCTTCCTTTGCTAGCTGGTCCGCTCTCTCATTTCCCTCCATCCCCGCGTGCTATTTAATCCAATAAAGTTTCACTATTTTATTTTGTGCGTGTAGTAACTTTATGTTAGCTTTGAATTTACTGCTAAGGGATGGAGGGAAGATACGCCAACTACCGTTTCCAGTGCAGACCTGGAGTCACAAAAGATTTTTGCGATTTCGGTAGCCTCAAGAAGTGCCAATAACTCGACCTGTTACACAGAGCACCAATCGGCCAATTTCAGCTTGCGGGTACTGATCTCAGCGGCATCATCCCAAATGGATAATGCCGCCCCAACTTTCTTTTTAATTTTACTGCCGTCTGTAAATATGTTAATTTCTCGGTTAAGATTTTGCTCTAGTGCTGCTCCGTCTGCCAGGCATATGAACTCCAGCTCCTCCTGCTGCGCTGGGTGTGGCTTCTTTTCTGTCTCTCTATCTCCAGTTACTTGCTGGGAATAACCTTTCTTAGTTTCATAAAGCAAGGCTGCTTCTTGGACTCTGATATGACAGCCGAGGATAAGGGGCCGCGGTGGGATATATGGAACTGGTGGTGTGGGTGCCGCCACCTACCCTACCTTCCGCTAGGCCGTCAACGTGTTGGCAGACGCAGTGGGGCTGCAGGGGAAGAGAGGTGTCGGTATCGCGATTGCCGTTCTCACTGCCCTCTGCAGTTGAAGAGGCAGGCGCTGGGCTACTATGACTGACCCACTGCACTGGGACCAAGGCGTTGGAATGCTGTCTGACGTTCAGTACTGGTTAGTCCCGAGTGGTGGATGACGATGTGTCTTGTGCTCCGAAACACTCCGTCACTATGGCGAGAGCGCAAGCTCCGTTATGGAGCCCGAGTCTGGGCTAGTGCTGTTGAGTGCCGCAAAGGAGTGCGAAATATGTGGGAACGTCCTAAACTTGCCATGACAGGTTATTTCTGGCGCTTAGACGGCTCCTACCGCAGCCCACTCACTTAGTTTTTATCCTATCCTACGGGAACTGTTAAAGTTTTTGCGATAAAAAGTGGCCTATGTCACTTTTCGTCTTTCAAACTATATTCATGCAATATGCCAAGGCAAGTTGCTCCGTTGCTGAGAAAAATTTATCGTTAAGTCGAAAAAAATTGTGGTCCCCGTAGAACCACAATTTTTTCGGGATGGAAAGTATCCCATGTCACTTTCCGTCTTCCAAACTATGCCCACCCCAAATATCAAGTCGATCCGTTGCTCCATTGCTGAGAAACAGTTATTGTCCTATCCCATGGGAATCACGAATTTTCTCGAGATATAAAAAGTATCCTATTATCACTTTCTGTCTATTAAACTATAGGTATCCATACCAAAAATCAGGTCAATCTTTTGCTCCGTTGCTGCGTCAAAGAGGAACAAACCAACAAACCTTTCGGATTGATAGTATTAAAGTATGATGATTCTGTACCATAAAGGTAGAATAAAAAAACATGTTGAACCTCTAATGATAGAATATTTAAAAATATTTTTAATGTCAGACAAAATGACGGCCTGGTATTAAACGTCATAGTAACATGTAGCATGCAGAGGGAAAATAACATTTTATCCAATTTTAATGTCAGTTGTCATTTTCAATCCATACTTTATTTCCTCTTCAAGGGGATATAATGGTAGAAAAACAATTTGTCGCCTTGCCACTTGCCACGCTACTTGTGATTTATAAAAGTCTGCAGACAATGTCACCTGTCGTTTGGCTGTGACGTTTCGTTAGTCCATTTTAGCGTCATAGAGAAATTAATCACTTAGCGTCTTTGTGATAGTGGCGACTGTTTCGCTTTCGAGGGTTTTTGTCCTGTCCTACAGGAACTATGAAATTTTTCGGGATAAAAAGTATCCTAAAGCTCCTTCCGCCTTTTATACTATATCCATGCCAAAAATCAAGTCAATCCGTTGCTCCGTTGGCGCGTGATAGAGTAACAAACCAACAAACCAACAAACTTTTCGGATTTATAATATTAGTAAGGATTATGTAATACATGTATGTTTATGTGTCTAGGTAGGCATTTATACTTATTTCAATAAATATTATTTATTTATTGGCTTGTTTGTTATAAGTGTTCATTGTTTATTTTTAAATTCTTTTTGTTAAGGCCGCTGTTTTGTAATTTGCTATTTCCTGTCCGTTCTTGGTTGCCTGGAAGAAATCGCTTGAAGCGATAAGGCCGCAATTTGGTATAACTTTGTAATGTTTTTATTTTTCGTATGTTTTTTGTATTGTAATTGTACTAATAAAGAATTATCTATCTATCTATCTATCTACTTTATTGCAAAAAATAAATAAAGCCGTTTTATGAATACCATAATCTAAATTGCGGGTAAAGAATGATCTATTCAGTGTCTAAAGCCATCCAATTCGAATTTATTGATCCAATAAGGAAATCCTGGTGTTCCCAGCGCCTGTACCGTCTCCGTATTACGGGCGAGCGCTGACTGATGCAGTATATGCGCGTACGCAGCGTCTGTTTACAAATAAATCATCTGGCGTTATTTTATAGCCTCGCGTCAGTATTGCCTGCGGGTCGTAGGGATGGGACCTTGCGGACCAGTGATGTTCCTGATAAGGCCGATGGCTCTTTTAAGGCCGTATTTTCATACACATCTTTTGTATTAAAATTAGGTTGATAAACAATACGGCCTTTTTTTATCAAATGTGGCCTACTTTCCCCTAATGTACGGCTATTTTGAGGTTGACATACGCCTGTACTTATATTACGCATAATACTTACCCTAAAACTGAATTGGAACAACACTGTTGCGGACTCATACTGTAATTTCTTAACGTAGTGGATCGTTTATCCCTTTGACACTACAGCACCCCTAGCACGGCAAGGGGACAAATTGTCTTTCCATCAATTCATTCCCTTATCCCCTAGGAGTGAAAACAATGTATGAACTGACATTGACAACTGACATTAAAAGTTGGATTAAATGGTTTTATCTCTTTGCCATACCAAGGATGCTGCTTGGCATGTCTAGTAGAGTGAAGACTATAGCGGAGAAATTACAGTAAGACTGATAATATATGTTAACAACTACACCGACCGCTTAAAATCAGCCGGGAAGGGATTAACGCGAAGCTTTCTAGTATGAAAAAAAAAACAAATTCGGAACTAATAAAATGTTTAAACAGCTTTCTACATAATATTTACTTCACCTCATATCACACCTGAAAATCGCTAGACTTAGATTACACCTAAAAGCATGAGCGTATTTTTTTTCGTTTGTGAGGTGAGCTATTCTAAAGAGTTAATACGAGTAGTTATCGTCACAACCGACAAAATGTACTAATAGATAGTAGTTTTCGATACAACTAGCCACAACTGTCCCACGCGTCCCATCCCTACGCCTAGAACGGTCATTTCCTCCACAGGTCATCGGACCCGATGAATTATGACGTACGAGTATTCTGGGCGCGGATGCCGACGACGGAAGACTTCCTACTGGCCAGGACCTTGGCTCCGGCAGCTTTCATCTTGATGGATAGATATGCATATTTATAAACAATGGGAATTAAAGATTGTGATTGGGTTTTAAACGATTATCGGGGAGTTGTGTAATGTGGATGTTTATTATAGAGAATCGGGAGTGAACGTGGAGCATGAAGAAGAATATTGCTTTTAATGGATTGTAGTACATTTTTTGCTTAAAATTGACGAGATTAGCTACTTATTCATCTGGCGATAATGTTACGTTTGTCCACAAAATTGAACGCAATTCACTTTTGAACTTACCTTAACCGAAACTTTAAGCGCTGAAATTGTAGAAAACAAAATAGAAGCAGACAAACATATTTTTGAATCGGATAAAACAATCCTTGTTCAAGCACAATGTAATTATATATGACACATCCATATTAATTAATGTCGTCTAAGAATATAATTAAATGATTTTAATTTTACTCGTTGTGCTTCACACACTAGGTTTACCTATCTCAAAGAATTGTTCCCGCGATCGCGACTAGTTTTTGAAACGTTGATAAAGAACAATTCTCTAAGAATATTATCTCCATGTACACGAGTATAAAGCGTACTCGTATATTTACTCTTCAAAGTTGCGTTTAAACTTTAACTAAATATGATGCGTATATTTGGTAACAATACAATTGCGAGAGTTATCAGCGTCCGACCTGAACTGACCCAGTGGATATCTTAATAGCTGTTTAGTAATATTTAATGTTCCAGTGGAATTTTACGAGTTTTAAAACGCATTTATGCGACGATGTAGTTCAATTGTTTGATTAGTTGTGTAATACTAATGATACTACTTAGTGTATTGTTGCTGGCATTGACTACAATTTATCAATTATACATGTGATATATTCACATATAAAACTGAGGTCACAAAAGAAGACCTTGCAAAGTGGGCTCAGACTTTGTACAGTAGCATAAATAACTTACATAAATTAAAAATTTAAAAAACCCCCGACACATTGACAACCGTTTTGAGCACATTTGTAGAATTTTGGTTCTTCCATCCCCACTTTAACCCACCATAACTCTTAAACGGCTCAATCGATTTTTATAAAACATAGCTAAGAACACTCTCGATTAAGTCTCCTTTCATCCAAAAAAAACTAAACTGAAATCGGTTCAGTGGTTCGGGCGCTATGATGCCACAGACAGACAGACAAACAGACACGTCAAACTTATAACACCCCTCTTTTGCGTCGTCGGGGGTTAAAAAAGCTTTAAAATATGGTAAACAGATTCACAGAATAAAACAATGGTATTTAATGCTTTATTACAACGGAATTTCGTATTTTCTAATTTGATTTTTGTTCAAGGCCGCCATATTTTACAAGCAATGTGAAAAGATAATAAGATCCGAAATTATGAAATTCCTTTAAATTGTGATTTTTTTTTAAAGAAAATAATAGAAAAATAATTTTCCTAAACAAATAAAGCAAATTATTAAATAGTGTACCAGGTAATTGCCCAAGCTCGATATATTTTTGCATTATCTCTTTTGAACTGCTTTTCAGGGTGGAGAGCCCAGTTATGTCATGGGCATGCGTAATAAGATAACGTTTAACATCAAATGAGCGTGCAGATCATCTTGTCACTCAATCGTTTTAAAAAACTCATAGGGACAGTTGCGCAATAGGAAGATGTATTTGCCTTAAAATAACTTATCTTTGTTTACAATAGGTACATATAGATTCCATGGACTCTTTATTCGACAAAACTTGAAAAACTAAAGTAAATCTAATTTTCATTTATCCCCCGTGGCTCAACTGCTTGGCTCAACTAGTAGAGCGAAGGAAAATTTTACTTCTACGTGACACTACTAGTAGTGCTACGGGTAAAAGTACATTTTCCATTTTAACAAATGAGCCTTTTGATTTATTCCTTTTGTGCTGGCTGTCTTCAACTTTATGTATCTTTTTAATATGTCCGACAATTCACAGCAACAACAGCTATTCATAGAACAGATCTTATCAATTGAAGTTCAATATCATTTAACAACTTCAATGTAAATGGACATTTACGACTTTACAAGTCTACGTTTGTATGTCCTGTCTGTCCTTGTTAGTAAGTAATGCGTTAGATTCAAATGGCATTCATAATGATAACGTTTAGGTTTAACTGTAACTTTACTTTTTATTTTTATTTTATTTTTCAATTTAAATTTCCATCATAAACTTCATCACCATCATGGTCCACAGCAATCATTATTCCACTGCTGGGCATAGGCTCCCTTCAGGTGATATCTATCTTGACAAACTTATTTTTTATAATTTTTTTAGGTTTCATGTTAGTAAAGTTTTAGTTTTATTTTAATGGTGTTAAGACATTTCTTTTAATAGTGTTAAGACGTTTCTAGATTTAATGTTATGTGTTTTTTTATGTACTGCTGCTACTGCTACTCATGCTGCTACTGAACACCTTTTATAAGCTATCTTGATTCTACCTTTGTCAAACTTTAATTCAACTAATTTAACCTACTAGGTTATTCTAGTCAGTTGTTCAAATTAATTTCCTTTCAGAACATTTCATTGACTTAAAACTCTTAAGTGTCATTAATTGAACTACAGTTTTCCTTCTCCTGTCCGCGTCTCAAGTTAAAACGCCAATCAGTGATCAAGTACCATTTCTCAATTAGCAAACTGCATACCCTCAACATAATAGCTGCAACTGTCACATCACTTACTACGACATGGTCACATAAGTAACTATTATAGAGCTGAATGCACCTATTGATTGACCTCGTACAATGAAGCCCTGTTGTATGTAATTTTAGTACTTTCTACATGACGTCAACTAGTTGACTTGATATGGAATTCTCGGTGGTTCTGATTGGGGAAGGTCAATGACATTTGAATGCACTTTACGAGACTGGGCTGAAAATGCAGGAAGTACTTGAAATTTTGATTTAGTGTTGACGCGATAGTAAACAACATACCTACTCGTAGAATTTATGTGTGGGTGGACTTTTAGCTGCAAATTTATGTTAGACGTATTACTAGTACTTTTTTAGTGTTTTTTTTTGTTTTATTTCTGAAACTTTAACAAACATCATTAACTTATGTTTGATATATCTAAAGTTTTATAACCCAACATTAATTTGGTAACGAATAAATTCGCAAGGTCTTGAAAAGAAAAGCAAGAAATGTTCATTAAATCACAATGGAACAGTATATTACAGGACCGATATCAAAATGCCTATTGATACAATGAATACACCTTAAAAATTTAACAAAGAAGCCATTGAAAAGTTGACTCTACCGACACTTTAACATGGCATCAGTAAGTAAGTTAATAGACCGTGTTTTTAAGCCACCTAAACATAGCTAAACAGTTAAACCAACCAATGACATTTACAATTTATATAAATTCTAAAATCCAAGCCCCTTAGCTCGAGGCAAGAAAGTAATTCAATTAAATATTCTAAAATAAAACACGGCTACGAGAAAAAAAAACTCGTATATCAAAACCCATTCAAGTACTTGTGAGTAATTATTCACTCACTTATTTTATGTATTACTTAATTAATTTCTTTATGATAATAATAGTAATGGCCGACGAACGGAACTTATAACCATTACAATAACTATAAATATAACTGAACTCGTGCTTTTTTCCTATGAAAATTATCACGATCACTACATAGTATAAAACAAAGTCGCTTCCCGCTGTCTGTCCCTATGTATGCTTATATCTTTAAAATTACGCAACGGATTTTGATGCGGTTTTTTTAATAGATAGAGTAATTCCAGAGGAAGGTTTATATGTATACTAGCTTTTACCCGCGACCTCGCCCGCGTTGTATTTTGATTTTGGCTTATGTTTATGTCGGCTGCGAAACCTAACCTAACTGACAAATATCAAAATACCTTAGAGGAATGCTTTTGTTGGTTAAGTTACGGTTGGAGTGTATATACAACCCTCCCGTGTATTCCCGCCTTGTCGTGGGGGAGGTCTGAGGCAGCTGAAAAGGCGGCGCTCGAAGTCTCCCTCTTCTTTGGGTCTTTTCCCCCAAGGAAGCTTAGAGGCTGGCACTCGAGTTTCAGCCGCTTTTAACTAAAGCAGCTGAGAGGATGGCCGGTAGGTTGCATGCCTTATGAGGAGTGTCGCAACTTAGGCGGGCTGCAGTGCCGCTCTTGCGACGCTGCATCCGAGGATTTTTTTTATTATATCGCGAAATATCCCTGACATGATCAGCAGGGGTCTTAACTACAAATGAATAAAAACGAAGTATACCTATATTTCAATGTTTTTGGCTGTTTGCAGTTATAATAAACATTACAATGGTACAGCAAAGTTTATACCTACTTGTTCCTAATTAAGTATTGCTTTTTTACAAATATTTATGCAAAAATTCGATAAAATTGTTTCTAAGGTTTTTTCGTGTTAGATTAATTCCAATTTTTTGTTCTAAATCAAATCTCTGCTTTCCATAACCTGGGCATTCCAAGATTATGTGCAGTGGAGTCTCCTCTTTTGTGGGTTCACAGATGCACGATGGGCTTTCCCTCAACTTAAATCGATGTAAGTATTGGGAAAACTCACCATGCCCCGTCAGCACTTGAGTTACGATTCCCACTGGTGCTATTTCTCTTACGATCTTGTATGCCGCCCATGCATCCGGAAAATATGTTTTGGTTACCGCCGCTGTGTGTCCATCCTGAAACCGCCGGTTCCACTCGTCAAGAGAGTCCTTTCGGATTTCTCGCTTGACGAATGAAACGGGGCAGTTATCCTAAGTAGGTCTGCACTTCGAGTGCAGTGCTGCTTCCTTTGCTAGCTGGTCCGCTCTCTCATTTCCCTCCATCCCCGCGTGCTATTTAATCCAATAAAGTTTCACTATTTTATTTTGTGCGTGTAGTAACTTTATGTTAGCTTTGAATTTACTGCTAAGGGATGGAGGGAAGATACGCCAACTACCGTTTCCAGTGCAGACCTGGAGTCACAAAAGATTTTTGCGATTTCGGTAGCCTCAAGAAGTGCCAATAACTCGACCTGTTACACAGAGCACCAATCGGCCAATTTCAGCTTGCGGGTACTGATCTCAGCGGCATCATCCCAAATGGATAATGCCGCCCCAACTTTCTTTTTAATTTTACTGCCGTCTGTAAATATGTTAATTTCTCGGTTAAGATTTTGCTCTAGTGCTGCTCCGTCTGCCAGGCATATGAACTCCAGCTCCTCCTGCTGCGCTGGGTGTGGCTTCTTTTCTGTCTCTCTATCTCCAGTTACTTGCTGGGAATAACCTTTCTTAGTTTCATAAAGCAAGGCTGCTTCTTGGACTCTGATATGACAGCCGAGGATAAGGGGCCGCGGTGGGATATATGGAACTGGTGGTGTGGGTGCCGCCACCTACCCTACCTTCCGCTAGGCCGTCAACGTGTTGGCAGACGCAGTGGGGCTGCAGGGGAAGAGAGGTGTCGGTATCGCGATTGCCGTTCTCACTGCCCTCTGCAGTTGAAGAGGCAGGCGCTGGGCTACTATGACTGACCCACTGCACTGGGACCAAGGCGTTGGAATGCTGTCTGACGTTCAGTACTGGTTAGTCCCGAGTGGTGGATGACGATGTGTCTTGTGCTCCGAAACACTCCGTCACTATGGCGAGAGCGCAAGCTCCGTTATGGAGCCCGAGTCTGGGCTAGTGCTGTTGAGTGCCGCAAAGGAGTGCGAAATATGTGGGAACGTCCTAAACTTGCCATGACAGGTTATTTCTGGCGCTTAGACGGCTCCTACCGCAGCCCACTCACTTAGTTTTTATCCTATCCTACGGGAACTGTTAAAGTTTTTGCGATAAAAAGTGGCCTATGTCACTTTTCGTCTTTCAAACTATATTCATGCAATATGCCAAGGCAAGTTGCTCCGTTGCTGAGAAAAATTTATCGTTAAGTCGAAAAAAATTGTGGTCCCCGTAGAACCACAATTTTTTCGGGATGGAAAGTATCCCATGTCACTTTCCGTCTTCCAAACTATGCCCACCCCAAATATCAAGTCGATCCGTTGCTCCATTGCTGAGAAACAGTTATTGTCCTATCCCATGGGAATCACGAATTTTCTCGAGATATAAAAAGTATCCTATTATCACTTTCTGTCTATTAAACCATAGGTATCCATACCAAAAATCAGGTCAATCTTTTGCTCCGTTGCTGCGTCAAAGAGGAACAAACCAACAAACCTTTCGGATTGATAGTATTAAAGTATGATGATTCTGTACCATAAAGGTAGAATAAAAAAACATGTTGAACCTCTAATGATAGAATATTTAAAAATATTTTTAATGTCAGACAAAATGACGGCCTGGTATTAAACGTCATAGTAACATGTAGCATGCAGAGGGAAAATAACATTTTATCCAATTTTAATGTCAGTTGTCATTTTCAATCCATACTTTATTTCCTCTTCAAGGGGATATAATGGTAGAAAAACAATTTGTCGCCTTGCCACTTGCCACGCTACTTGTGATTTATAAAAGTCTGCAGACAATGTCACCTGTCGTTTGGCTGTGACGTTTCGTTAGTCCATTTTAGCGTCATAGAGAAATTAATCACTTAGCGTCTTTGTGATAGTGGCGACAGTTTCGCTTTCGAGGGTTTTTGTCCTGTCCTACAGGAACTATGAAATTTTTCGGGATAAAAAGTATCCTAAAGCTCCTTCCGCCTTTTATACTATATCCATGCCAAAAATCAAGTCAATCCGTTGCTCCGTTGGCGCGTGATAGAGTAACAAACCAACAAACCAACAAACTTTTCGGATTTATAATATTAGTAAGGATTACACCTGTGCGAAGCCGGGGCGGGTCGCTACTAATTTAAACAAATAACTGTTTAATAGCGTCAATACTTTACTTATTAGAGTGTTGTTATAATTTTAGAAGTGACATAGACGACATAGTCACATTCTGAATGCTAGTCGTCGCGTCCAAGCAGAGCTTTCATTACAAATACAAGCTGTGAATTTAGCAAAGTTTACGATCTTGAGGCATATAACACTCATAATTATAAACAAAACTTACTTCGGGTCCGACTCTAACATAGCAACGGAAAATCTCATGTGAATGTTCTGTTTAGTCAATGAAATTTCCGTGCAGAAAAGAGGTTTTTCTTGCGATTTGAGGGTTGATTCTCTAACAAAAGGTGTTCATCTTGATTTAGTAAGTAGAGTCCTAAAGTCTAGAATTAAAGTATCTCATGAGGTCGTGCGTAAGTTACCAGTATAACCCGGTATAAGAGAGGTCTGCAAGTGGACGTCCTGCACTTAAAATAATGAACTCCAAGTAGGTATCCTTTACAGAGCCCGGTAGGAAACATACCTACACCTTCAGGTCTTACACGCGTTATAAAACTCGGAATAACTCGTAAACCCTCTCCAAAGCCGCTCTATGGCATTTTTTATTGAGACGCTGAGTTTACGACCCGCAGAATAACACGCAGTTACTACAGCTCTCGTGATTTTACGAGGCTGGTCGCAGATTAGGTGGCAGTTGGAAGGAGATAGGGTTTTGACCTTTGGCAATGACATATGGAAATAGGAGGCTAGGATGTGGCTAGGTAATAGAGGAAAGATTAGCTCTCACTTATTTGCAATTGACTTGTTTGATGGGTGGAACAGGTACCACGATAAGTAATCTTTTAAAGTGATCTCTAACGCGAATAATTAATAGTATGTGATTGAAACTTTTAAGAGTTGACAGATAGGTGAAGTGTGTCTGTCAGTGCAGTAATTTAGTAGTAAAGTAAGTGTAGCAACGCAAATATCAAAAAGATATTATCCGTTGATACTCGTAGATCGAAAGGTAGCTGACATCTATAATACTACAACTCGCCAATGAAAGTTAAAGTTAGTAGGTAGTCAAAGTTAGATTGTGCGTGAGTTTGTAACCATTGATCTAGAAAGAATCAAACTTTTTGGCGGCTGTGTTTTTTAAATTAGCAATCCTTGCGCAGCTGTGAGCTTCAGTCAGGATTGGATTCTACGCAGCTTGTAGCTAACCTCACAACTGCCAAGAAGATTAATGATCTTTTTATTGATATTGATAAAAAAGATTTTTATTTCGAACCTAAAATTTTTATTTACCCGTCTTATTTACTAAAATTAGTCTTAAGTTTTTAAGTACTATTTGTGTTCCTATGTACCTAAGTTTTGCATAAATAAATAAATAATAAATAAATAAATATTTGGAGACATCTTACACACGACCTCTGACCCCAAACTAAGCAACGCTTGTGATATGGCTGCCAGATACTGATATACTACATATACATATGGTTAAATACATACTTATATAGATAGTAGCTAAATAACACCCAGACACAGAGCAAACACCTATGTTCATCACATAAATACTCGTACTTGCCCTGTGTGAGGATCGAACCCACGCCTCTTTGACCCAGAAGTTAGAGTCACTAACCACTGAGCCACCGAGGCAGTCAAATAACTATAACTAAGAAGAATAATATATAATTATATATACATAAAATTATAACGGAAATCATACAAAAAAGGTACCAGGGCATCATACCCTGAAGAAGGAAAATTAAGTACGCTAACTAAATCGTTATCAAAACCCACGTATCAAAAATATTTGGCCAGTTTTGTTTGCAATGTCGTAATGAAATAATAAAAACGTAAACCGGAACTTTATGGTAATGGATTTCGAAAAATTTGCTGCAGTTAGTGAAAAAGATCAGATGTCCGATAGGGATGGTGGTTGGTGCAAGTTGTAAGAAAGATGTGAAATAAAAACAGGGATGTATTATGTAAAAAACTACTAAATCAAAACAAATTAGTTGTCCACTTCATTGAAGATAATTCTAGAGATAATCTAAATGCATGTTGACAGAACTTACAACGCTGAATAGCAATATTGTGTACCAAAAATTGCAAAGCTCAATAATTTCAGCTCCAACGCTGAACAGTTTTAAATTCCGCTGACTTATTGAACACTCCTTTCACGATGTAAGTGAATTATTTGATGACAATGTAATTATTTATTTAATTATTTATTTATTCGGACTAATGAAATTATTTCTCTACATTGATTGTATTTAATCGTTTATTTTTGATGTAATTGTTGCCTTAGACTTTTAATACCAAATATACTTATGAGTACGAGTAATGCATCTGAGATGCCTACCGGAACAATGGAGCAATTTTTGTTAAAGTAAGCAAAATTCACATTGTATTTCAATATTCTAAGCCACTAATAATCAAGCTGCGGTGGCCAAGGGGTAGTAGCGGTTGCATAGCAATCGTGAGGTCGAGAGTTCAAATCCAGTCTCGTACCGATGAGTTTTTTGTATTTTATGTACGATTTTTCACAGCATGCGGGTTTTTTGGTAAAGGAAAACATCGTAAGGAAACCTGTAAGTCCGTAGAAGAAATTCAGTGGCGCTTATGAATCCACCAACCCGCAACGAGCCAGCGTGGTAGATGCGGCGCAATCACTCTTCGTGAGTAGACTATGTCCAGCAGAGGATTATTAAAAGTCCGGTACAGTACAGTACTAGTGATCAGTAGATTAAAACAATCTAGATTTACGAGTAAGCACTTTATAGGAAACCCTAATACGAATGTGCAAATAAATACGCTCTCGCCATTTCTTGTGTCTTTGGCCGAATCCAAGCGATAACATTTTACGATTCCTGACAAAATTGTAACAGTAACTTTTTTATATTTTTGATAAAAATATAGACATGAATGTCACTTAATAAAGTGACATCATAACTTGGCCGTTTTATTGTAAAAGTCGTTTGCAGCTTTCGTTTTGTTACCATACTTAGATATAATAAATATGTATTTACGAGTACGTTTATTAATATTAATAAAGAGTTTATTGCATTTTACACCCTATGGTTGGCTACAGTTTAGTATTATTATTTTGAAGTGAATTGTCTGAAATAAAATCAATTGCGGGAAGTGGTCACCATTCAAAAATCAACGATAATACTTTTTGGTACATTTCGTACCCACTTTAATTACGTTTACATCTAAAAATTATAATTTCTAAAAATCATGCCCCTTTAAATAAAGTATGTACCTAAATAATAAATAATAACTTTCTTTCCTAATTTTCAGGGCGATGAGAAACACTACATTACTGATAATTTAATTACTAAAATACAAAAGTAAAATTAAAAATACTCTATATTATTTATAGACTATTTTCTTTAATTTACCCTTGATCGCTGCCGGAATCTCATTAGACACCCCAATTTCAACAAATTTAACCCTTCACGCGTCTACATTTACTTTATTTTCTAAAAGTATTGGTGTAAGTAGTAGAGTAAAAGCGATTAATACTTAGGCGTAAAATTATAAAATGTGTAAAAACTGTTCACTTTTTAAATCATATTTTTAGATATGTACATTCATTAGTAAATCTAATTATAAATCTTTTTATTATCGTCTTTTGTATTTTGTAGTTCAAAAATAGGAAAATAGAAATAAATTACCTACTTAATAAAAACTAAAGAATCTAAACACAACTACGAAAATATCTTATGATTTTGATTATGTTTTGGGTGACATATTTAATTTTTTTCAATATACATTCTGTTCTTTTTTAGGGTTCCGTACCTCAAAAGGAAAAAACGGAACCCTTATAGGATCACTTTGTTGTCCGTCTGTCCGTCCGTCCGTCTGTCAAGACCCTTTTTCTCAGGAACGCGTGGAGGTATGAAGCTGAAATTTATATCAATTACTCAGGTCTACTGTCCCTTGAAGCTGTGAAAAAATCAAACTTCTAAGCCAACGCAATCAAAAGATACAGCCGTTTATGCCGCAAATTTTCGACACTTGCAAGGGAATCAAAACCTACAGGTTGCTTCCCGTGAACTCAGAATCTTGAAATTTGGTACGAAGCAACGTCTTATAGCATAGATGAAGGAAAAATTACGAAAACCATAAATTTTTAGTTACATCACATAATATATTTTTTTTTAATAATTTTAATCTTACTACCCATTTCCTCATAAACGCGTAGAGGTATTAAATTGAAATTCATACCAAATACTCAGGTCTATAATACCTTTAAGCTGTAACAAAATCAAACTTCTATGTCAACGCAATCAAAAGAAACAGCAATTTAAGCTGCATATTTTGAAACTCGCAAGTACTCGCAAGGGAATCAAAACCTAAAGGGTACTTCCAGTCGACCTAGAATCTTGAAATTTGGCATGAAGCAACGTTAAGGACACATAAAGGAAAAATTCCGAAAACCTTAAATTTTTAGTTACATTACAAAATATATATTTTTAATAAATATAAACTTATTACTTTTTTGTCGTAATGAACGAACTTTGTAAACCTTGCAGGTTTGTACGGAACCCTCGGTGCGCGAGTCCGACTCGCACTTGGCCGGTTTTTTTTTTTGTCATTTTGTCATTTACTGATCATAAAATTCGAAAAATGTATCATCAATATTATTTATTAAATATTTTAATCCCCATCAAAATTATTTTAAATTCAGCTGAATTGAACGCATAAAATAATGGTTCATATTAAAGATTGTAGATTTTTTTCTCCGCTTCAGCTCGTGATAGAGACCGCGGCGCCACAAGTTTGTTGTCTATGCAAACAGCAGGTGGTTCGTTTCCGAACTAACGCGCTTTGATACCAGATTGTGTTACCACTACTAACTTTCAGTAAAGTTCAGGTTACAGACTCGTGTATTAGTGAATTCTCAAGTGTGAATGATGCTTTGCTTATGTTGATTTAGGTATTGCAGTATACGTTACTTTATTTATACTTATGCATGATTTTCCAAAACGTTTGAAAGGTTTGGTGTAGTAACTCAAATTGACTAATTTATTAGTACTTAATCTTTTTATTTTGAGAGTATTTTCTAAGTTAACTTCACCTATAGCTATAAATCCTTAAGTTTTTCGTTTACCACTATTTAAAAAATAAAGCATTTTTGAAGCCCATGTTCTCAAAGCATTTAGTTAGAAACTCTTTTCTAAGATACAAATTCTCAAATGTATACCTACTCTTAATAACGAACAACAAGTACTATGGGGCCAACCCAGAAATCACAAAAATAAAGATCATGTGTTCGATAAATTTTGTCGTAAGCCAATTAACTTTTTGTATGAATAATTATTTTTCGCAAAACATGGCAAAACCGCCTTCCATCGTGTACAAAATTCGAATATTTCGCTCGGATTGCTTACATTATTGTAGATTTTTCAAATACGGCTGAGCCGATTTCTGTAAAATTTAATACAACTAATACCTCCTCGGGAGTATACTGTATCCCCTTTCGAACTAAAAAAGAATTTTTCGATTCGGTTCACAATTGACGAAATCAGACACAGACGAATACAGAAACTCCTACTTTTTGGAAGTCGGTTAACAAAATGGATTTTATGTCCGGGATTTCACAGTAAATTTATTCGTTATATAATGAGAACATTACTGTAAGATTGTGAAATTGGCAAAGTAACACTTGTATACTATAACAATTGAAAATTACAAATGACAGTGTTAAATATATGATTCAGGTCAATCGCTCATCAGCTCTCTTCCCGCCTCCCACGTTGCATCTAAATATAGCTTACACCTAGTTTATTGTAAGCAAATTTGTTTGTCACACTGTTTTATCATAAATATTTATATTTAAATCCTTATGTCAAAGGGATATGGTATTCATTATGTAAGCGGGACATGGTGATGTTAATGTCTTAGTTAATTGTGACCATCTTTTGTTGTGTACTTGAGATTATACCAGTCTTTATTTAAGTATCTAATAAGTTCGTACAGGCCGGGTTGCTAGCCCTGGTGTCAGTTTTTGAGCCGCCTGAAGGATTAGCCGCTGTACATGGCGAAACGGTTAGACCAACCAGGAGCTACAATTTAACCTGTCATTCGAGCCACGATAGCGCTCAGTTGTAATTGCCACGCTCGGTCACCCAACCAAAGACGGACCGTGGTGAACGTTGCTTTTAACTTCGACGTTCGCTAACGAACACTTAGTCAAATTACGCTATGAGCGCTACTTATAAAATTAATGAGGGATAGAGAATTAGAATTAATGAGTGACATAGAGAAAGTAATAAGAAAATACATAGTCCTAAGAGCCTATGGATGTATTTTGCAATCAAAGTTTGGCAATTCCGCAAAGTTAACTTTGTAGTTAAAACTACTACTACTAAATAAATAAATAATTCAGTTACTAAGCATGTTAAATTTTACCAGTCTAAGAAGTATTTCAGTTTCCTGTTTTCAAAATAATTAATAGAAGCAGCTCGTTTTGCGCCGATCTAAGTATCACACAAACCTAGCACATTTATAGGTGCTGAAAGATGCATTTACACATCATCAACCTTAAATTATACATCATCCATCCATAAATCTGCCTTGGGACGTCCACTGCTGGACATAGGACATATGGATCTCCAATAAGACCGGTTGGTAGTGCGGTCTTAATGAGGTCATCCGTCCGTGTGGGTGGACGTCCTACGCTGCGCTTGCCGGTATGTGGTCTCCACTCGAGAACTTTTCGATCCCATTGAAATTTCGAAATTATACATATACCTATTTAGGTAATAGAATTTTATCTAAGAACTGATAAACTTACTGCAAAATGCGACAAAACATTAGATTATTTCAAAAGTCATTTCTACCGCATTACTTGCACAAAAATAAACCCCACATTTCATTAAGCTCTTAATGCATATCAAAAAATCAAGCACCGCGCACACTTGCATCGTTAATTCATTACTCAAAGGTCCCGCACACTCGCAATATAAAATCGCGCGACCGATAAACGCGCGATTGTTTTCTGTCAAGCCGTATCGCGAGTTGCCTTGATGAATTGTGTGACGTATCAAATGGACTTTTATTGGTTCAAGTATGGTCATTTGTTGACTTTTTTTCTGTGGGAGCTGTGAGAGAAATTGATTTATGGGAAAGTTTTCAGATTTTACAAAATTACTCTTTTTCAATATTCTGGTGCAGGCAAATAATAAAATTTAAGAGATTTCAGAACTTAAAAACAATTAAATTATTTATATATTATTACGTTTGCTGTTGTTCTGATATTGTTTCTAAGCATGCGTTTGTGTGTAAATCAGTATCCAAATTATTACAAAATATTTAGATAAGATTCTTAGATTTAAAATATACTTTAAACGCTCTTCTAAGTAAAAACATGTTGAAGTTCAATGTGAATCACGATCATCATCAGCCTATTTAATATCTGTGAGTGTGAACCGTGAATCTAGTACAAGCCTCTCCTAACGAGCGTCATATTATCATGTATCGATCGACTTTTACCTTTGCATGGCCTTTTGCATCCGCTTGCTACTAACTACCGTTTCGCAATGCAGGTGAAAAAGTTAAATAAAATCCCAGCTAAACACAACGGACACACGAGATCCCATAATCAAAAATCCATAATCAATCTGCATCAGCGCCTGAATCTCAGCTAGTCCTTAAACTACATAAAGTATCCTGCCATAAATAATCATGTGACTGTGTTTCACTTAATAGGTCTAAGACCATAAAATATTTAGGGGTTATCCTAGATGAAAATCTTAATTTTAGAAATCACTTAGTCGCTTTATCATCACGGGTAAGGAAGGTCATTGGCATTATGAAAAATTTACGAGACATAGCCCCCCCCCTGATACATTGATATCGGTATATTACGCATTGTGCCAATCACTTTTGAACTATTGTATAACATGTTGGGGTAGTGCACCCGCAACTTACATCATACTAGCTGAGCGTGCACAACGCTCAGTACCAAAGGTTATGATGAAAAAACCACTACGATATCCGACCATAGACGTCTTCAAAGACAGCGGAGTGCTGAGCGTTAGACAATTATTCATATTGAAATCTTCTATCTCCGTTCATAAATCAGTTCTTGCTGCTCATGACTATGACGAGAATTTAAAAAAGAGAATTCATAAATTAAATTATCCCAAAGTGAATTCTAGTTTCGCTTGTCGTTTCGGAGATTTTGTTAGAACTCACATCTATAATGTAGTGAAAAAACACTGTAACTTAAAAGAAAAAACTCTGTATGAAGCTAAAAAGGCTATTTATAAATTTTTATCTTCAATGAGTTATACAGAGACTGAGAATTTGTTAAAAATTATGTCATAATTAAGAAATAATATTCTATCATAGTGTGATTTAATATATGCATATATCTTACATAATTATACATTTCAATATATATATTTATTGTTATATTTTTTTTACTTATAATATGTACAATTTATTTTTATTCTCAAAATATAAGCATTCGTAACCATATCATATCTATTAGTAACTATTATTCATTTTTCGGAATTTATTACTCAGAAATTTAAACGCAAAGAAAAAATTGTCAACTTATAGAGGTTCCAAATCACATGGATAATTCGTATTAGATTTCCGCGACACAGGCTTAGCCTAGTGCGGAAATCACGGTACCACGTTTTGTTTGGATACAACTGTCATAAACATAAGTAATATTGTTTTTTCATTTGTAACATGTGTCTAATTTTTTTTTCCTATGTTTGTGTTAAATAAAATATTTTCATTTTCATTTTTCATTTTCAATCAGTTCATAAATCTGCCCTAAAGCTGCGCACACAATAAGATTTTAATGAGTTCGCTTTACACGCAGGCCGGGCGCACACTCGCGATTGTTACGGCTACCGTGCGCGAGCGCACGCGAAGTTGCATGACCGAAACGCTTTTCAAACTTTTTTTAGGTTATTAAAACGTTTTTATGGTCCGCCTGTTCGATTATTGGAAATAAAAAATGCTAATTTAATTACGATAGTTAAATTTTGGAATATCATTTGGTTGTCGTAGGTGGTTTAATGACTCAATCATGTAGAATGAGCTGTTGGAATCAAATATGTACTAGCTTAATCGTATTAGCTTGATTTTATCTGTTTTTAAAATTAATTCTCGCCTAATTCGGATTGCGTGGATACATTTTTGATTTTGGTTATATAATGCAGAAATTCATGTTTCTAATTTGTAAGCTTGTATCTTGTGTATATTTTTATACTATATGTATTTAGAATGGTGTGACTAAATAATATCGGTTGAATTAAGTAATGTCACGTTTTTACTTTGATAAATTCATCAATAATATTTAGTTTTTACATAAAATATGTGAAAGGTATGTCAACACTTTGTTTCAAACTCTATATGTTCTATCTATGCTCTTATAATTATGTACGTAATGAGATATTACTAAAGGCAAACCAGGCAAGAGATGAGTGCATTTTGAGTTTTAGAGGGATGGAAATAACATGTTTCTACATTTGATTGTAGATAAGTGCTTAAGGTTAGGTTAGTTAGTTTTATTTACGTGCATAAAGGTGTGACATAATGTGCAGAAATCTGTATTTAAAGTTAATTTGAAACTCTACTGAAACATTTAGTAAAAATTACTACTCCTTAAACTATTTCACTTAAAATGTTTTATAATTTAATTAGCTATCAAATAAGTAAAGCCAAAACAAAGCCATCAAGACAGGGCAACTTTTCTTCTACGGATTTCGTAGTAAGCGTCTATTTTTCATAGCAAAATACAACTCTGTACTAGTATAATGTAGATGTTAGTACATAAATGCATCTGCATTTAGAACAACATCGCAAGCATACCCAGCAGCTATCAAAATCCTATTTAAGACGCGTACACTCAGCAACATAAGTTTATTGTAATATTTAGTAGAGTTACGGCTTGCTATAAATCTGTAACTGTAACAGCCTTTTTAATAGTCCACTGCAGGACGTAGGCCTACCCACGAAGGGTGAAGGAAATGAGGGAACATTTTTTCTGTAGTATTTTTACTACATAGGAAGAAAGCCACACTTCCGTCAATTCTTGTTCCCTTTCTTTGCCATAACTGTACATTTAACTAATTATCTTAGTTATTTATAAGTGCGATGTTGTTTGTTAAAGCACAAATTCTTATCATAACAGGCGTCTTTACAATTCCAAAGTTTCATTGAACATCCTTTACACTCATCATATCAGTTAACAATATCATTTAGAAGTAAAAAATATTGTTAAGGTACTACTTAGAATCGAGGTGCCAACTGCAACTGCTAATAGCTGCATGAAGTCGGCCGCAGCTGCACTACTGGTTTTTATTTATTACGGATACTTTCGGATTTATAATATTATCCTTCTTCCAAGTGTCGCGGCAGAAACACGACGACTGCTACTATAAGCTAAGTACATACTTACCTGGTAGCAAACTAAGTACACTTGCTACTGTATGTACCGGCATTTCCCAGGATAATTCCCGTTCTATTTACGCCCGAGGCGTGGTCACCGTAATGACTGTCAAACAGGATGCCGGGATCGAGCGATTTACGGCCGGAACACCCTACACGCCACGATTGACCATTCCTTCCTCGGGATATTAGTCTGTGAATGGCTGGGGCAAAAAATGTCGCCTTAAGTGTGAGCATAGTCTGCATAGTGCAACAACAAAGGCTTATATTTAAATGTTTTTAATGACGTCTAGTTTTCGATTTATTTATTTTATTGATAAAAATTGTTTATTGAATCAGGCGTTACTTTGCGGAAGTTCATCTTCAAATTCTTGTTTTGAATAAATATTTAGTGTATTTCCGCTCTGTCGTAGTCATATAAGTTAAGGGTACTATTCAAAATTCAAATTAAATCACAAACAAAATTAGTAATTAATCATCAAACTGTAGCATGGTTCGACTATCGTTAGGTCAGGTTAGAAAAGTTAGGCTTAGGTATGTTTACAAAATATGAATGAACCTGAAACAAAATTTTTAATTAATCCGTATAAAAAAAAAAAAATAATTAAACCTGTAACAAAAATAGTAATGATTAATCTATTTAAAAAATGTAGTAAACCTGAAGAATAATATTTAATTAATATGTTAAAATTACAAATATAATTTATTTATAAAAAATGGTATAAAATAATTCAATACAACAAGGAACATTAAAATTAAAATAATACAACAAGGAACTCAACACAATATATCAAATAGCAGTGACAAATGGGTACAGCAAGAAAATGATAAACAATTTAGTCAGAGATAAGAATAGAAACATAGCAAGATCTATGTTATACTCCTGCCCACCTGTGAGAGTAAATAAATATGTGGGTAGTTTGACATATTTAGGGACTACGTCAGAAAAAATTGCAAAAATACTGCGGAGAAATGATGTACATGTGGCATTTCGAACGAATCACAACATGAGACGAATGTGCAATGGGAAAGACTCCTTAGAAAAAAGCAAGAAATCGGGGGTATACAAGTTAACCTGCGACACATGTAACGCAGTTTATGTGGGACAAACTGGAAGGAGTTTTCAAACCCGCTACAAAGAACACTTAGCTGCATCTAGAAACAATCACCCAGAGAAGTCGAATTTTGCGAAACATTTATTAGAAACTGGACACGATTTGGATAACAACAACACTTTTGAAATTCTACATGTATGTGAAAAAGGTTTTCGCTTAAATGTTTTGGAGCATTTAGAAATAATGAAACATCAAAACACACACAACGAGTTGCTGAACGATCAAACTACCGTCACATCGCCTTTACTTCGGTGCGTCACGACGAGTATATAAGAAGCGCCGGCGCGGCGAGCCGTCATTCTTGCGAGTGAGCTCGAAGAGTCAACACGTCCTGAAGATGCCTCGTTTAGAGGCGAAACACGTGTCGAATAGAGTACAGTAAGAATAAGGGTGCTATTTATTGACTAAGTATTTTTTCAATTATTTTATACCATTTTTTATAAATAAATTATATTTGTAATTTTAACATATTAATTAAATATTATTCTTCAGGTTTACTACATTTTTTAAATAGATTAATCATTACTATTTTTGTTACAGGTTTAATTATTTTTTTTTATACGGATTAATTAAAAATTTTGTTTCAGGTTCATTCATATTTTGTAAACATACCTAAGCCTAACTTTTCTAACCTGACCTAACGATAGTCGAACCATGCTACAGTTTGATGATTAATTACTAATTTTGTTTGTGATTTAATTTGAATTTTGAATAGTACCCTTAACTTATATGACTACGACAGAGCGGAAATACACTAAATATTTATTCAAAACAAGAATTTGATAAAAATTAGTAATGTTTACTTTATTTATTGAATAAATCAATTATGTAAAATAAAGTAAAGGCTATTTTAAATGAGATGACCACTTGACCAGTGATGAGATGTGTTCATGAAAAGTATAAGAGTGAAGAAATCTTCAAATTACCTAATTCGTACTATTTCCTTTTCAGCTAACCTATAAAAAACGAGGCAGCAAACTGCGGTACATAGTTTAACGTGAGTTTTCGGATCAAAGTTTTTGAAATCACATGAATAGACGTATACACAATAATGATATGTATACAATATCAACTAAAAAATGTAAGAGTTTTTCTATCATTATTCTCTAATTACGACTACCATGTAAATACGTAACAGATATAATCACGAAATTCTAATCTAACTTAACAACGTCCGAAACGGACACAGACCGGACATGGTCTTTCCATTCATCTAATGTTCCATGGCTACAGGGTCAATTTTCGACCCAAGTTGTCCGAAATCGACACATGGCTTCATTGTCAGTTTTTTGTCAGCGCCATTAGAAGGTTGTTAAGAAAAGGGCAATAGATAAATATTGGCCAGATCGGAAGGGGATAATAAATGGCTTTGTCGGCACATGTGGCGTGGAGGACGAATTAGTGGTGCGATTTAGGAAAAAAAGTAATGTCTTCCTTATACCATTATAGTAGTGGTGGTATTTTAGTGGTTACTATACTCTAGCTAGTGGTTACTTTACCTTTGAGTTTCCTTATACTTACCCTTGAGAAATTTTTGTTTATTTATTTTATTTGTTTTGCACAAAATTAGGAAAAGCCTCCATAACGGCTCTAACGTTTTTGTTGAAATTAGTGATAGCGTTTTTCATTCGTATTTTATAGCACATGATTCCAAAAAATGGGAATTACTATATTTTTTGCGTTTGTACCAAGCAAAGCTTAGTCACTTGTTTTGGTTATTACTCTTGTAGGTACCTTCCCCAACCTAAGTTTGGGACTTTTATATAGGTATAGTAATCCTTAATCCCATCAACCATCATTTTTTTAATATTACAACTAAGTTAAACATCGTCACTAGAATAAAGCAATAAACTAAACAAATATTAAAATTCAATACACCGCTACAACGTTCATATTTTTTAGTTAAACAAGATATCAAATATTAAAACTCGATTCAATTCCAAAAAATATTGTAACTAACACAAGGCGTGAACACATTTCTATGCGTAAACAAAACTTTCTAATAGAATCCCATAAGTAACACAAAATACGACCTCCGAGCCCATCCTAATTGAAATCTAAAAAAAGTATCGAATTCTCACAAAACAGTAATGTCTGTGTTTACGTCTCGAGAAAACTATCGGACAGAAACGATTCGATATCAAATGACACGATCAGGTTTTATAATAACAACACTGATATAAATGATAAAAATAATGATACAAACGATTCAAATGATTATAAAGATGTATTCTATAATTGCCATGGACAGTTAACAGCTGAAGAAACAATGGCCGACGTGTGTGGCACGTAGACCAATCGATGGTCGATAAAGCTTTTGTCTTTGCTCTTTACATCATTTTTTTTCTTGTCGATGATTTGTGAAGACAGGACGCGTTCACAATGAGGCCAGTGGGATGCGGGCATCTGAATAGCGCTTTATTACTCCGCTTTTGTGGTGACATGCGGCTAGGAATAGCTTTCTATGGATGCTTGTTGACTAAGAGGTCGATGCTTAATTTTGAAGCTTCACAATGTAATGGATATTGTTTTGTTAAGGGATTATGCAATGTCGTGTCAAAGTTTGTGTTTGGCAATAACTTGAAATGCCGTCGCGGTGTGGTTATAACAAAAATCGGACAGTAACATAAAGCTATCACTTTACGGTCTTTATGGTTTAGCGGACAATAACCCATCATTAATTTACTTGATCTATCCATTTGAACTTGTCATTTATCATTTATTCTGAAATACAATAGTTAATATCTATAGAAATTATTCACACTCACACGACAACACTTCACGGACGTGTGCGCGTGAACACGTAATTGAGACGAAAATAGTGAATGAAGACAAGATAAATGTACCGACAAAAGAACCAATAAACACCGACAATCCAAGCTATGTAAAACAACGGAATTGACTTGTCTAAGAGAAACGCGCGGCTAAAAACGCTGAAGCAGAATTAATAGGTGCAATGGCACGCAAAGCCTATTCATCAGTTCAAAGGGTTCCACTTAATGAATCAAACGACAGCCGACTCGCAACACCTCTTTTGTGGCCGGACAAAATCGACTTTGACGGAGCGAACGAAGCCAAAATAACCGATCGTGTCCAACCCATTGTGCGTGATATTATTAGAACGGTTCGAAATAAACACGTGGTGGCAATTATCGCGGCAGCGGGTTAAATGAGCCACCGAGAAACTGTCGTTAATGGTACACCCATCCGGCGAAGCGACTAAATCCACAATATCACAAAGAATCTCAGGGGTTCCGAGAAAATACGGATTTTATACTTTCTTTGGATTACGCAATCATTATAAATTATGAGGATACGTTTATAGCTCGTATATTTTAAGCTGAAGGAGTAAATTGCATTAGCACTCTAGTCTGGCTGATTTATGACGTTAAAGCTGCTTTAAATGAAGACTGACTTGAAGCTTGATATCGTGATGATTACAAAGGAACTGTTGTAGAGAAAGGGACGTGACATCGATGCGCCAATCAGTTGAATCGAAAGTGCTTTCGAGTATGTAGTAAATTAACATTTTGAATGTTTAATTTCATGTTTATGTGGAGGGAAGAGCGGCCGCGAGGCATCGGGGCATTAATCATCTCCGGCGGCCGCTGGCCATGCATCACCCTTCCTTTGAGCTCGGCAACCAACTCATTTGTTGAACCGAACCATCCTGCTTTTATGAACGTCCGTCCTAACATTGTAAGCGTCTCAATCCCTTTGACGACTTCCTGTCCGTCATTTGTCACTTGCCGGTTTAAGCACTCGTCGATCGAACCTCTCCGAAACTTTACGATAGCATTTTATTGTGTCCAGTTACGGAAGATTAATGCTGTCGTCAAATCGGGCCGCTTTCGTGTCCGATGTTTCGCAATAAATTATCATTAAGTAACACCTTGTCTCGACCGTACGGGGTTTTACAGTCGACCGTAAACCACGAGCTAATACGCCGACTCTAATCTAATCTAAAAATTTCTACCTGCTCCCGATATAAACTATCCCAAGAAGAATAAAAAAGCCCTTACTGAAGTTGAAATAAAAACGGTTGCACTAAATTTAATGGAACCGCACACGCATAAAAGCCTACAAGAAATGAATATGAATTTTAAAGATAACGAATAAGTATTAATTGCAAAACATCCGATAGATGTAAAAGCTAAAGACAGAGTAAACCTAAAAGCAGAAAAAATGAATGTAATTATAACTCCGCCAGAGTAATTTAATGAATAACAATTAGCTTACGGTAGTGAGTCATTAAACAGACATACAATTCTGCCTCAGTACATTAAAATAATAGTGCATTACGTTAATAAGTGAAATTGAACACGCAAGAAAAATATTGGCAAAGAAGTAAATTAAATTAAATTAAATTTAAATTAAATTATTTTTATTGAGACAAAAACGAGACTACATCACACTTACATTTATCTCACAAACTTATCAAATTATTACACATTACCGATTAAATTATTAAAAATAAACATTTAAAATACAATTAAAAGATTAGTCATCCAAATTATTGTTATGTCACAGAGAAATGTAATCATGTCAAAATTAAATTAATCAATCATAAAATATCACATTTTATGTCAAAACATCAGTCATAAATCTCTACAATTTCCACAGTGCTCGTAGCGCTGTTACTGTGATCCCATTGGTCTGTAAGGTTTTCACAGTATGACTTAATAATAGATATAATAGATTTCCAATTGTCAAAAATAATGTCGAAATCAGTATTGGTGGCCAGGAGTGCATTGAGATGGTTGCGAGCGCGTATTAGCGGCGACATTGATCTAGCTATAGTGCGACAATGTTCTACATGAAATAACTTCGGCAACCGGCCACGCCGGTTTACCGGGACCCCGGGCCCATCCGGAACAAAAAACACACACAGTAAATTGTGTAGCTCAATAGAGTCTATTGATCCCTTGAGCACCTTAACGCAAGTGGTAAGTTGTTCGATCATCCTTCTCACTTCAAGCGAGTTGTAGCCGAGCTGTCCAAGTAAAAACTTGGTCGGATACAAGAAGGGATAGTACCCATACAGTTTTTTGTAAAGTGATCTTAGGAAAGCTTTTTGAACTTTTTCAAGCAAGCGCGTGTACGTGACATGGTGAGGGTTCCAGACACATGCACTCGATTCCAGCTTGCTCCTGACCAAAGAGCTATAAAGAGTTTTAATTACTTGTGGGTTTTCGAAGTCCTTTGCGTTTCGAAGCACAAACCCAAGGCGACGGTAAGCCTCTTTGGCGAGATCTGACACGTGATCGTGAAAAGTTAAGCCGCGATCGAAAATAACTCCCAGATCTTTAACAGAGTTTGCTCTATGTATGGCCGCTGCACCCAAGTGATAATCAAAGTGTATTGGATTCTTTTTCCTATCAAATGTCATAACATTACATTTACTATAGTTGAATAACATCTTATTTTCCACGCTCCATTGATAAATCCTATTGATGTCATCCTGTAAGCGTAAACAGTCTCCACGTGTTTTTATTTCGATAAATATTTTAAGGTCGTCTGCGTACAGGAGACACTGAGCAGAAGACAATACTTTCGGTAGATCGTGGATCATCATGAGAAAATATAACGGTCCGGTAACTGAGCCCTGACTTACCCCGGATCTAGTATGGTAAGGTTTCGACTCGTAAATGCCATATCTCACATACTGACGCCGTCCTCCCATGAGGTCCGCTACGAAACGCAAAAGGCTCGGACTAAATCCAAAGGACGACGATAGCTTGAGCAATAGGATATTATTATCAATTTTGTCGAACGCTTTCTGAAAATCGAAATATACTACGACTTTTCGTAGCACCTACGGGGGTAAGACTATTATCGCCTCCTTTCTTTGTGGAACAACGGCACTCTGGACAGATCCACGACTTGGTGGGCGAATTATTTGTATTCTTTTCCCCGGTACACAAAAGGTGATAAGACTTAAGGCAACTCTGCAAGGTACAGGTCATGTATTGTTCATCCTGTGTAATAATGTCACCGCGACACGCAGCACAATACATAATGAATAGTGTACGGGTGGATGCAAAAAATAATGGTGCACCGCGCAGTGTAAATAAACAAATACGCACAGCTGTTCACAGCGACAGGTAAGCGAGCGTCGCGTCGATGACTCAGGGCTCGGGGGTAGCGGTGCGCGGGCGCGGGTGCGCTGCCGGCGATGACTCAGGCCCAGCCTAGCGGCCGACCAGGGTCGGGGGTGTTGTCGCGGTGCGCGGGCGCGGAGGCACCTCCAACAGTAGCGGTGGGGATCGCACACACGGTGACGGCTGCGATGACTCACCGGCGTAGCACACCGAGTTACGCAAAATATAGTTCAAATCGCGCGGCGGTTGGTAAATGATTTAGAACGTTTTTTGCTAATACGAGTATCTTCCAAACCACTAACACATATTGATTCAAGTAAACGCCACTGTCACTGTCTTTGTTATAACTATGAATCCGTGTATATCGTACTACTAGCAAATAACTTTTTACTGCACTTAAGTTTAATTAACTGCGGAGCGAACAGTCGTTGCCGTTACCCTTGCGAGCGCGGGGGGCGAACGTAAATAATACTATTAAAATAAAAGACTCTCATTATGGATATTGACCTATGCTGTAACGACAGGCTTTTACGTGTGCGAATAACATAATAGTTAAAAATAAATGTTTTAACCATGCATATACATCATAGTTATTAAACGCAAAACCTTTTAAGGGCGGGTCTAGTACATCTTGACAAACAACTTTTATATTAAGACTTTTGAAAATTCACAAAAAAAAAACGCTTCTCCATACATTTTGCCGCGTGTTGACGAACTTTTTGTATAAAAAGCTTTTTTTTAGGGTTCTGTCCCATAGGGTAAAAACGGGACCCTATTACTAAGACTTCGATGTCCGTCTATCTATCTGTCACCGAGCTGTATCTCATCAAGCATAATAGCTAGGTAGCTGAAATTTTCATAGATGATGTATTTCGGTTGCCGCTATAACAACAAACACTAAAAACAGAATTAAATAAGTATTTAAGGGCTCCCTTCCAAACGGACATGATTTTTAGAAGTTTTTTGCTCGCTATTAATAACGGCAAGGGGAATGGGGCTCCCATACTGTACGGAACCCTTCGTGCATGAGTCCGGCTCGGACTTAACCGATTTTTTTTCTTCGTGATTTTCCAAAAGTTCTAGAACAAAAGTTGTTTGTCTAGATGTACTAGACCCGCCCTTAAAAGGTTTTGCTTTTAATACCTGTGACACGTACTCGTATAAGATTATTATGTTTGTTCATCAAAAAAGAAATTGTCAAAATATGAAATGAAAACTTTAAAGCCTGTCTTTAAAAATTTTTAGAACTACTGCACTTAACTGCGTAGTCACACAAAAAATGCATATTATTATGGGGGCACAAGGTGCAAGTTTTATAGTTTAACACCGCCGCGACACTTACAATAAACATGGATATTAAACAAGGATGGCGGTTAACATACCTGCACAACATGCTTGTTACACATGCACAACCTTAGTGCATTGCTGATTCGGCATCGACCTCGATACACAATGCGCGCGGCCCAGCGACACGTGTGCCACCGCAGCGGAATACCATTGCGCAAGCGCGGCAACCGAGGCTACGTGCGACGCCCGACATCGGACACCGACACACTTTGCTTCCATCATTCTTCGATGAAGTAAACCTTTTACTTTAAGTTTTAACTTGTAATAATTAGTTAATAAATTAATTTTTAAATTACATTTTGTATTTTTTTGGATCCTTCGGCTGTAGCCTTTGTAATTGGCGCAGTCGGTAGGATACCTGTAAAGTAGAGTCAGTGAATCGATCACCGGCGCGGGTATCCTGAACCTACAAGAGAGCTGCAGCAGGAGGAGTATCAAGACATAGATACGCCAGAGAGATACAAATGTGGTGAGTACCTAGATCTTACTAGAGTCGCTCTCCTTCCTTAACCTTAGTTATCCTTTTAATTTTTTTTAGTCCTTGTTCCCTATTTTATATTTTGTGTGCGATTTCGCAGAGTGTTAATTTCTTCGAAACATTAAAAAGTTTCCAAAATTTTCCACCCACGAAATTCGCTTGTTAGAGGTAGGAATAGTAGGGCAGTGCGAATCGACGCAAATAGGAATTTAGAAATTATTTTAGAGGATAGTATTATATTAAGAGATCCATTAGATTTAGGCAGAACTTTAATTCAAAGCGAAATAACAATGAGCGCGGAACAGGTAGACCAAGTCTATAAGGCTCTCCGCCTATTGCCAGAGTTCGACGGCAATCCCAATGTATTGACTAGATTTATACATTTGTGCGACCAGTTAGTTGTACAATTTATTAGGCCAGAGCCCGGGTTTGAGTTAAGTAACCTAGCTCTATTGAACGGAATATTAAATAAAGTTACCGGGCATGCTGCCAGAACAATAAATTCCAACGGAATACCTGACAACTGGCAGGGTATCAGAAACGCATTAGTCAATAATTTCGCTGACCAGAGAGATGAGACCGCTCTCTACAATGACCTAGCCCTCCTGACACAGAGACATATGACCCCACAAGAATTTTATGAAAAGTGTCAAAGTCTCTTCAGCACTATTATGACCTATGTGACTTTGCATGAGACCTTAGCTACCACCATAGAGGCAAAGCGCACTCTCTATAGAAAATTAACTTTACAAGCTTTTGTTCGTGGCTTAAAAGAACCATTAGGCTCCAGGATTCGCTGCATGCGACCGGAAACACTGGAGAAAGCGTTAGAATATGTACAGGAGGAAATTAACACCCTCTATCTACAGCAACGTAACGACCACCTTACAGACAGAAGAACGCAGCCGACGTCTTCATTCGATTTTAGCACTAATACAGGCAAACCGTTTAACTTCAACTCGCCACAAGCGAGACCAGCTTTTTCTAGCCCTTTTAACTCACAGCCAGGAACATCAAGGCCCCCGACTTTTGCCCAGCTACCAAGGATGCCAATTTGGAGGCCCCAAATGACTATGAACCGAGGCCCGTCAAGGACCCAACAAATGTTTTCTGCCCCTCCGCCTAATTATAGGCCGCAGAGCAATGTTTTTAGGTTGAATCAGAATAGGACCAACTATCAACCACCAGGCCCTCAGCCAATGAGCGGAGTTAGCCACTTCGTTTCAAGACCAGCACCCCCAGCTAGAGTATTGCATGATTGGTCGAAACAAGGGAATCCGCCCCCAAGCAATTATTTTAAAACAAGGGAACTGAATTTTAATGACGGACAATACTATGACCAATTTGACAACTACTATGACTACGATAGTGCTGCTTATCCCGACTATGAGCCGACTTATTACGAAATGACTTATGACGTTGCACCCTACGAACAACCCTATGAAAATATTCCCGCATATGTCGAGGAGACTTCAGACGAAGCCTCCCCAGAACAGCAGGATTTTCAGAAGAGCGCGAAATCAGACAAGCCAAAATAGAAATTAATTTGCAAACCCAAAGGCAACTTCCCTTCATACAGATAGGAAATCCACCCCTCAAATTGTTAATTGATACAGGTGCAAACCAGTCATTTATCAGCCCCGACGCAGTAGAAAAATACTATTCAAACATTCCGTGTAATTACGACCCGTTCCACGCGACCACCCGTAATAATTACTCGATAACCGTGCCATGCTTTGACGAATTTAACGAAGATTGCGACATCACCCTCTTTGTGTATAAATTTCACAACTATTTTGATGGGTTAATTGGCCTAGACTTATTAGAGAAGCTAGAGTCCAACATAGACTTAAAAGATAAAGTTTTAGTAACCCGGAAATCCACCAACCCTTTGCGAATGTATGATTCACGTAACTGTAACCTTTACGAGGATATAATACCCGCAAACACATCCAAAATGATTCGAGTCCCAATCAACTTTCACGACGGCGATGCATTGGTTACAGAACAATTCATATCAAACTGTACCATACAGGATTGCATCACCACTGTTAAGAACAATCGTGGCATTATAGAGGTTACCAACCCGACAAAACACGACGTAGTATTTTCTATGGACCGACCCGTTAGTGCTGAGCTTTTTAATGAACAATGTACGCGTACTCAGAAACTCAGTGATCGCGCCGCTGAAGTGCTTTCACGACTACGTACTAACCATCTGAATCCAGAAGAGCGAGCTAACTTAGAGTCCCTTTGTGCGCAATACGCTGACGTCTTTTATATCGAAGGCGAACCCCTTACCTTTACCGACAAGGTAAAGCATAGAATCAACACTACAGACGAATTACCTGTCTATACTAAGACCTATAGATATCCTTTCGTTCACAGACAGGAAGTTCAAGAACAAATCACGAAAATGCTTGAACAGGGTATAATTCGCCCCTCTCAATCTGCCTGGAGCTCCCCCATATGGGTAGTCCCAAAGAAATCAGACGCGTCTGGAAAAACCAAATGGCGAATTGTCGTTGACTTTCGCAAACTCAACGAAAAGACTATCGACGATAAATATCCTATTCCCAATATCAATGACGTATTAGATAAACTTGGCAACTGTCATTACTTCACGACATTAGATCTTGCCAGTGGGTTCCACCAGGTCGAAATGGACCCGCGAGATATTCCCAAGACGGCTTTCAATGTAGAACATGGACATTTCGAATTTTTGCGAATGCCCATGGGTCTAAAAAATTCTCCATCCACCTTCCAGCGAGTGATGGATAATGTCCTCAGAGACCTCCAAAACGTCATCTGTCTAGTTTATTTGGATGATATCATAGTGTTCAGCGTCTCTTTACAAGAACACATGGTGAACTTAGAAAAAGTCTTCAAAAGGCTTAGGGAATCGAACTTCAAGATTCAGATGGACAAGTCTGAGTTTCTTAAGCTAGAAACTGCGTACTTAGGTCATATCATAAGTAAGGATGGTATAAAACCGAACCCTGATAAAATATCAGCCATCCAGAGATTCCCGATTCCAAAGACAGCTACCGAGATTAAGCGATTCCTTGGCTTACTCGGATATTATAGGAAATTCATCCCGGACTTTGCGCGTATAACCAAACCTATGACTCACTGTCTAAAGAAAGGTTCCAAAGTGACTTATAACGACCCTAAGTACATTGACTGTTTCGAGAAATGTAAAGTGCTTTTGACAAATGACCCGATACTACAATACCATGACTTCTCAAAAGACTTTGTCCTGACAACCGATGCTTCGAATTTCGCAATCGGTGCTGTCCTGTCCCAGGGACCAATAGGCAATGACAAGCCAATAGCGTACGCATCCAGGACTCTGAACTCGAGTGAAACCAACTATAGTACAATCGAGAAGGAATTACTAGCCATAGTTTGGGCTACCAAGTACTTCCGACCATACTTATTCGGGAGGAAATTCAAAATAGTGACGGACCATAGACCCCTTCAATGGGTAATGAGCCTTAAAGAACCCGGCTCTAGACTTACGCGTTGGAGACTAAAATTGAGCGAGTATAACTTCACCACCATTTACAAGCAAGGCAAACAGAACACCAATGCAGACGCTTTGTCTCGCATTGAAATTCATAATGAAGACACTAACTCCATTGTAATTAATGTATCAGAGAAACCTCCTTCAGAAGTAGGCTCTGAAACCTTAACAGCCCCTACGAATAACTACGAAACATCGCCCCAGCAAAGTAACTCAGAAACTGAAACCATTCATACCAGTAATGAAATGCCAATCCTAGAAGTCCCGATTACCGACGACCCTCTAAATAGATTCAATAGACAAATATGTTTTGTATTAGTAGGTGACATTAAGAAACGACCGACAGTGACGAAACCCTTTGAGACTCATACTCGAACGACTATACAACTTTCTGAATCCAACTTGGCTCATGACGTAGTTAACGCCATAAAGGAATTTGTCAACCCTAAAGTTAAAACAGGAATTATCATTCATCCCCCTCTCGCAATGTATAAGATTATCCCCATCATACAAGAAAATTTCAAGAGCTCTTCCATGAATCTCGTCCTCACCAAAATCGAAATAGAAAACGTTAAGGAATACTTACGTCAGCAAGAGATCATAAAAAAATATCACGAAGGCAAGACAAACCACCGAGGAATAACCGAGTGTTATTTAGCTTTGTCTTCCAAGTACTATTGGCCCAAGATGAAGGAATGCATAGCAAAATACATTAATGAATGTAGCATTTGCAGACAGGCTAAGTACGACCGAAATCCTATCAAACAACGATTTTCGATCGTTCCACCCCCTACGAAGCCATTTCAAACAGTCCACCTTGATCTTTTTACTGCCCAAAACGAGAAATATCTTACCATAGTGGATGCCTTCTCAAAGTACGCACAGGCGTACCACCTCAGAGATAGCACAGCCTTAAGTGTCGTACAGGCGCTCCTTGTATTCTGTACGCACCACGGCGTCCCGTTCACTATCGTCACGGACGCAGGCCCTGAGTTCACAAACCAATTGTTCTCCGAGTTTGCACGAATCCATAAGATTCAACACCATAAAATACTAGCACATTCCCCGAATGACAATGGCATAGTAGAAAGATTTCATTCTACTATACTTGAACATCTAAGGATATTGAAACTCGAGAAACGCAATGAACCCGCAGTAAACCTCATGCCTTATGCCATTTTAGCTTATAACAGCTCCATTCACAGTTTTACAAAATGTAGACCCCTTGACTTAATAACTGGACATTTTGATCCGCGTGACCCCATAGACATCGACTTAACCGAACATCTATACCAACAATATTCCCAAGACCATAGGACCCAAATGACTCAAGTGTACGACCTTATCAATCAGACTTCTTTACACGACAGGACTCAATTGACTGAGAATCGTAATAAGGATAGAGAACCTGAAAAGGATTACTCCCCTGACCAACAAGTGTTCATTCGCAACCCTATAGCAGCCCGACAGAAATTAGCCCCACGCTATACTCAGGACACTGTTCTAGCAGATCTTCCCATACATATTTACACCAAGAAGAAACGTGGTCCGGTAGCTAAATCACGCCTTAAGCGAAGCCCTAAAGTCCCCACAATGTTGCAGGATACTACTTTGGCTGACGTTGACGCACCAGACACTGGGACAAGAAATGACGCTTGACTTAAATACCTGGCACAACACTTATTAATACTAGGAGATAATATAGAAGATTTATGCGAAGAGTTACAAAATTTAGAGAACGCGTTAGCTTTCATTCGTGCATCGAGCACTCCTTATTCTAAAGCTAGTATAGGTAATGTTAGGGATATGTTAGACAAGCTAAGGATTTTATACTCAAGTAATGAAATCCTTGATATAGAAATTAGGAACTTTTATGAAATAATTAGACTAGGATATTTCTATTTAGATAAAGAAATAGTGGTAGTTTTTAAGGTACCGATTGTCATTCCTTCAACCTTTGACTTTTATAAGTTATCCCTTGCTCCCAATAGAGACTATCAAATCCTTATACCACCCTCACCTTATGTAGCGCTCTCTAGCCAAGACACTAGGTACATAGAGACAGAATGTCCGAAGCTAAACTCTCTGTATCTATGTGAAGCGAAACCTAGTCTCGTGGTCAAGAACGAGACAGACTGCGTGCAACACCTAATCAAGCACCAGGAACTCCAGCCAACCTGCAAGATGACATCCGTGACCCTGACACATGAAGCCCTAGAAACACTGGATGACAAACATTACACCATAAACTTCCCCACTCCGACCAAAGTCAAGATATCCTGTGGACAAGAACAATATAGGACTCTACAAGGAAGCTATTTGGTCGTCATTCCACTCAGCTGCAATTTGAAAACGCCATCATTCACCATCTCCAACACAAATGACCACATCAAAGGTCACGTTATAAGAATATTGGAGATACCAAGACACAACGACTCCGGCCTTGAAGATTATCCAAAGCTCACCCTCAACTCACTGAGCTTAGAGAAACTCCACACACCGAACAAAGACGTATTAGCCCAGTCTCCAACTCATCTGGACGACGTCACCGATCCTGCCATATATCACACCACAATACCGATATATCTATTAGCATCCTTGGCAGTAGGAGCATTCATCCTGTCAAAATTACGAGTATATCGCCGGCTACTCAAAAGAAGTAAAGAAGCTACAGAGACCGACAACAGCATTCCAGCAGGAACATATGCAGTCCCAGAACTCCGCAATGTCAACCCAAGTCAGATAAGGGTTGACCCAGGATGCTTCCCAGCGACCATCTCGACCCGGCTCTGCGATAGTCGCCGTTCAACGGGGGGAGGTGTTACACATGCACAACCTTAGTGCATTGCTGATTCGGCATCGACCTCGATACACAATGCGCGCGGCCCAGCGACACGTGTGCCACCGCAGCGGAATACCATTGCGCAAGCGCGGCAACCGAGGCTACGTGCGACGCCCGACATCGGACACCGACACACTTTGCTTCCATCATTCTTCGATGAAGTAAACCTTTTACTTTAAGTTTTAACTTGTAATAATTAGTTAATAAATTAATTTTTAAATTACATTTTGTATTTTTTTGGATCCTTCGGCTGTAGCCTTTGTAATTGGCGCAGTCGGTAGGATACCTGTAAAGTAGAGTCAGTGAATCGATCACCGGCGCGGGTATCCTGAACCTACAAGAGAGCTGCAGCAGGAGGAGTATCAAGACATAGATACGCCAGAGAGATACAAATGTGGTGAGTACCTAGATCTTACTAGAGTCGCTCTCCTTCCTTAACCTTAGTTATCCTTTTAATTTTTTTTAGTCCTTGTTCCCTATTTTATATTTTGTGTGCGATTTCGCAGAGTGTTAATTTCTTCGAAACATTAAAAAGTTTCCAAAATTTTCCACCCACGAAATTCGCTTGTTAGAGGTAGGAATAGTAGGGCAGTGCGAATCGACGCAAATAGGAATTTAGAAATTATTTTAGAGGATAGTATTATATTAAGAGATCCATTAGATTTAGGCAGAACTTTAATTCAAAGCGAAATAACAATGAGCGCGGAACAGGTAGACCAAGTCTATAAGGCTCTCCGCCTATTGCCAGAGTTCGACGGCAATCCCAATGTATTGACTAGATTTATACATTTGTGCGACCAGTTAGTTGTACAATTTATTAGGCCAGAGCCCGGGTTTGAGTTAAGTAACCTAGCTCTATTGAACGGAATATTAAATAAAGTTACCGGGCATGCTGCCAGAACAATAAATTCCAACGGAATACCTGACAACTGGCAGGGTATCAGAAACGCATTAGTCAATAATTTCGCTGACCAGAGAGATGAGACCGCTCTCTACAATGACCTAGCCCTCCTGACACAGAGACATATGACCCCACAAGAATTTTATGAAAAGTGTCAAAGTCTCTTCAGCACTATTATGACCTATGTGACTTTGCATGAGACCTTAGCTACCACCATAGAGGCAAAGCGCACTCTCTATAGAAAATTAACTTTACAAGCTTTTGTTCGTGGCTTAAAAGAACCATTAGGCTCCAGGATTCGCTGCATGCGACCGGAAACACTGGAGAAAGCGTTAGAATATGTACAGGAGGAAATTAACACCCTCTATCTACAGCAACGTAACGACCACCTTACAGACAGAAGAACGCAGCCGACGTCTTCATTCGATTTTAGCACTAATACAGGCAAACCGTTTAACTTCAACTCGCCACAAGCGAGACCAGCTTTTTCTAGCCCTTTTAACTCACAGCCAGGAACATCAAGGCCCCCGACTTTTGCCCAGCTACCAAGGATGCCAATTTGGAGGCCCCAAATGACTATGAACCGAGGCCCGTCAAGGACCCAACAAATGTTTTCTGCCCCTCCGCCTAATTATAGGCCGCAGAGCAATGTTTTTAGGTTGAATCAGAATAGGACCAACTATCAACCACCAGGCCCTCAGCCAATGAGCGGAGTTAGCCACTTCGTTTCAAGACCAGCACCCCCAGCTAGAGTATTGCATGATTGGTCGAAACAAGGGAATCCGCCCCCAAGCAATTATTTTAAAACAAGGGAACTGAATTTTAATGACGGACAATACTATGACCAATTTGACAACTACTATGACTACGATAGTGCTGCTTATCCCGACTATGAGCCGACTTATTACGAAATGACTTATGACGTTGCACCCTACGAACAACCCTATGAAAATATTCCCGCATATGTCGAGGAGACTTCAGACGAAGCCTCCCCAGAACAGCAGGATTTTCAGAAGAGCGCGAAATCAGACAAGCCAAAATAGAAATTAATTTGCAAACCCAAAGGCAACTTCCCTTCATACAGATAGGAAATCCACCCCTCAAATTGTTAATTGATACAGGTGCAAACCAGTCATTTATCAGCCCCGACGCAGTAGAAAAATACTATTCAAACATTCCGTGTAATTACGACCCGTTCCACGCGACCACCCGTAATAATTACTCGATAACCGTGCCATGCTTTGACGAATTTAACGAAGATTGCGACATCACCCTCTTTGTGTATAAATTTCACAACTATTTTGATGGGTTAATTGGCCTAGACTTATTAGAGAAGCTAGAGTCCAACATAGACTTAAAAGATAAAGTTTTAGTAACCCGGAAATCCACCAACCCTTTGCGAATGTATGATTCACGTAACTGTAACCTTTACGAGGATATAATACCCGCAAACACATCCAAAATGATTCGAGTCCCAATCAACTTTCACGACGGCGATGCATTGGTTACAGAACAATTCATATCAAACTGTACCATACAGGATTGCATCACCACTGTTAAGAACAATCGTGGCATTATAGAGGTTACCAACCCGACAAAACACGACGTAGTATTTTCTATGGACCGACCCGTTAGTGCTGAGCTTTTTAATGAACAATGTACGCGTACTCAGAAACTCAGTGATCGCGCCGCTGAAGTGCTTTCACGACTACGTACTAACCATCTGAATCCAGAAGAGCGAGCTAACTTAGAGTCCCTTTGTGCGCAATACGCTGACGTCTTTTATATCGAAGGCGAACCCCTTACCTTTACCGACAAGGTAAAGCATAGAATCAACACTACAGACGAATTACCTGTCTATACTAAGACCTATAGATATCCTTTCGTTCACAGACAGGAAGTTCAAGAACAAATCACGAAAATGCTTGAACAGGGTATAATTCGCCCCTCTCAATCTGCCTGGAGCTCCCCCATATGGGTAGTCCCAAAGAAATCAGACGCGTCTGGAAAAACCAAATGGCGAATTGTCGTTGACTTTCGCAAACTCAACGAAAAGACTATCGACGATAAATATCCTATTCCCAATATCAATGACGTATTAGATAAACTTGGCAACTGTCATTACTTCACGACATTAGATCTTGCCAGTGGGTTCCACCAGGTCGAAATGGACCCGCGAGATATTCCCAAGACGGCTTTCAATGTAGAACATGGACATTTCGAATTTTTGCGAATGCCCATGGGTCTAAAAAATTCTCCATCCACCTTCCAGCGAGTGATGGATAATGTCCTCAGAGACCTCCAAAACGTCATCTGTCTAGTTTATTTGGATGATATCATAGTGTTCAGCGTCTCTTTACAAGAACACATGGTGAACTTAGAAAAAGTCTTCAAAAGGCTTAGGGAATCGAACTTCAAGATTCAGATGGACAAGTCTGAGTTTCTTAAGCTAGAAACTGCGTACTTAGGTCATATCATAAGTAAGGATGGTATAAAACCGAACCCTGATAAAATATCAGCCATCCAGAGATTCCCGATTCCAAAGACAGCTACCGAGATTAAGCGATTCCTTGGCTTACTCGGATATTATAGGAAATTCATCCCGGACTTTGCGCGTATAACCAAACCTATGACTCACTGTCTAAAGAAAGGTTCCAAAGTGACTTATAACGACCCTAAGTACATTGACTGTTTCGAGAAATGTAAAGTGCTTTTGACAAATGACCCGATACTACAATACCATGACTTCTCAAAAGACTTTGTCCTGACAACCGATGCTTCGAATTTCGCAATCGGTGCTGTCCTGTCCCAGGGACCAATAGGCAATGACAAGCCAATAGCGTACGCATCCAGGACTCTGAACTCGAGTGAAACCAACTATAGTACAATCGAGAAGGAATTACTAGCCATAGTTTGGGCTACCAAGTACTTCCGACCATACTTATTCGGGAGGAAATTCAAAATAGTGACGGACCATAGACCCCTTCAATGGGTAATGAGCCTTAAAGAACCCGGCTCTAGACTTACGCGTTGGAGACTAAAATTGAGCGAGTATAACTTCACCACCATTTACAAGCAAGGCAAACAGAACACCAATGCAGACGCTTTGTCTCGCATTGAAATTCATAATGAAGACACTAACTCCATTGTAATTAATGTATCAGAGAAACCTCCTTCAGAAGTAGGCTCTGAAACCTTAACAGCCCCTACGAATAACTACGAAACATCGCCCCAGCAAAGTAACTCAGAAACTGAAACCATTCATACCAGTAATGAAATGCCAATCCTAGAAGTCCCGATTACCGACGACCCTCTAAATAGATTCAATAGACAAATATGTTTTGTATTAGTAGGTGACATTAAGAAACGACCGACAGTGACGAAACCCTTTGAGACTCATACTCGAACGACTATACAACTTTCTGAATCCAACTTGGCTCATGACGTAGTTAACGCCATAAAGGAATTTGTCAACCCTAAAGTTAAAACAGGAATTATCATTCATCCCCCTCTCGCAATGTATAAGATTATCCCCATCATACAAGAAAATTTCAAGAGCTCTTCCATGAATCTCGTCCTCACCAAAATCGAAATAGAAAACGTTAAGGAATACTTACGTCAGCAAGAGATCATAAAAAAATATCACGAAGGCAAGACAAACCACCGAGGAATAACCGAGTGTTATTTAGCTTTGTCTTCCAAGTACTATTGGCCCAAGATGAAGGAATGCATAGCAAAATACATTAATGAATGTAGCATTTGCAGACAGGCTAAGTACGACCGAAATCCTATCAAACAACGATTTTCGATCGTTCCACCCCCTACGAAGCCATTTCAAACAGTCCACCTTGATCTTTTTACTGCCCAAAACGAGAAATATCTTACCATAGTGGATGCCTTCTCAAAGTACGCACAGGCGTACCACCTCAGAGATAGCACAGCCTTAAGTGTCGTACAGGCGCTCCTTGTATTCTGTACGCACCACGGCGTCCCGTTCACTATCGTCACGGACGCAGGCCCTGAGTTCACAAACCAATTGTTCTCCGAGTTTGCACGAATCCATAAGATTCAACACCATAAAATACTAGCACATTCCCCGAATGACAATGGCATAGTAGAAAGATTTCATTCTACTATACTTGAACATCTAAGGATATTGAAACTCGAGAAACGCAATGAACCCGCAGTAAACCTCATGCCTTATGCCATTTTAGCTTATAACAGCTCCATTCACAGTTTTACAAAATGTAGACCCCTTGACTTAATAACTGGACATTTTGATCCGCGTGACCCCATAGACATCGACTTAACCGAACATCTATACCAACAATATTCCCAAGACCATAGGACCCAAATGACTCAAGTGTACGACCTTATCAATCAGACTTCTTTACACGACAGGACTCAATTGACTGAGAATCGTAATAAGGATAGAGAACCTGAAAAGGATTACTCCCCTGACCAACAAGTGTTCATTCGCAACCCTATAGCAGCCCGACAGAAATTAGCCCCACGCTATACTCAGGACACTGTTCTAGCAGATCTTCCCATACATATTTACACCAAGAAGAAACGTGGTCCGGTAGCTAAATCACGCCTTAAGCGAAGCCCTAAAGTCCCCACAATGTTGCAGGATACTACTTTGGCTGACGTTGACGCACCAGACACTGGGACAAGAAATGACGCTTGACTTAAATACCTGGCACAACACTTATTAATACTAGGAGATAATATAGAAGATTTATGCGAAGAGTTACAAAATTTAGAGAACGCGTTAGCTTTCATTCGTGCATCGAGCACTCCTTATTCTAAAGCTAGTATAGGTAATGTTAGGGATATGTTAGACAAGCTAAGGATTTTATACTCAAGTAATGAAATCCTTGATATAGAAATTAGGAACTTTTATGAAATAATTAGACTAGGATATTTCTATTTAGATAAAGAAATAGTGGTAGTTTTTAAGGTACCGATTGTCATTCCTTCAACCTTTGACTTTTATAAGTTATCCCTTGCTCCCAATAGAGACTATCAAATCCTTATACCACCCTCACCTTATGTAGCGCTCTCTAGCCAAGACACTAGGTACATAGAGACAGAATGTCCGAAGCTAAACTCTCTGTTCTGATAACATATCCAAAACCCCGAGGACTTTCAGCTCGAGCTCTCGAATCGTTTTGCTTGCCTAGAGAACCTTGCGTCGGTGGAGGAGATCAACAACGGGCTCGTAGAAACTGTCCAAACGGTGGGTGCTAAGTTCTTTAGACCCCGCCGTTCAAAAAAACCGCAGAAATTCTCCGATCACACTGTAAATCTCATGGCCGAACGACGCTCTCTAAGATTGCAGTCTTCCGATGATGCAAAGTCTTATAGGCGTCTCAATAGACAAATTTCGAAATCCTTGCGGCACGACATCCGTCTTTTTAATACTGAACACATTAAAAAGACAATAGAGCGAAACAAAGGCTCCAAAGTGTTCGCAAGAGATTTGTCTATTGGGCAAAGCCAATTGACAAAGCTGAAGAGAGAAGATGGAAGTATAGCGTCGACCAAGGCAGAGGTATTAGAGGAGATTGAAAGGTTCTATGGACAGCTATACGCTTCGGTCGCTAAGCCTGTTAGCAGCGCGGCCAAAGATCCAAGAGCCAAGCTGACCCGACACTTCACCGAAGATATCCCGGACATCAGCCTGTACGAGATTAGAATGGCCCTGAATCAGCTTAAGAACAACAAGGCGCCGGGTGATGACGGTATCACATCAGAGCTTCTGAGAGCGGGTGGAACACCGGTACTAAAAGTCCTCCAGAAGCTTTTCAACACCGTCGTCCTCGAGGGCATCACGCCAGAAGCATGGAACAGAAGCGTGGTGGTGTTGTTTTTCAAGAAAGGTGACAACACCTTATTGAAGAACTACAGACCCATCTCGCTTCTGAGCCATGTTTATAAGCTGTTTTCAAGGGTCATTACGAACCGTCTCGAGCGCAGGCTTGATGACTTCCAGCCTTCCGAACAAGCCGGTTTCCGAAAGGGCTTTAGCACCATGGACCACATTCATACGCTGCGGCAGGTTATACAGAAGACCGAAGAGTATAACTTGCCACTTTGCTTAGCGTTTGTGGACTATGAGAAAGCCTTTGATTCGGTCGAGACTTGGGCTGTGCTCGAGTCTCTCCAACGATGCCGTATTGACTATCGGTACATCGAAGTGTTGAAGTGCTTGTATAATAACGCCACTATGTCGGTCCGAGTACAGGAAGAGAGCTCCAAGGCGATCCCTTTAAAAAGAGGCGTAAGACAGGGAGACGTCATTTCTCCGAAACTGTTTACGGCTACTTTGGAGAACGCCTTCAAGCTCCTGGAATGGAAAGGATTCGGCATCAATGTCAATGGCGAATACCTCACTCACCTTCGGTTTGCCGACGATATAGTAGTCATGGCAAAATCGATGGAAGAGCTCAGCACGATGCTCGAAGGCCTCAATCGGGTTTCCCAACAGGTGGGTCTTAAGATGAACATGGACAAGACGAAAGTCATGTGTAATTCCCATGTTGTACCCACCCCGATCTCTGTTGGGAGCTCGGTTCTTGAAGTCGTTGACTCGTACGTCTACCTAGGACAAGTAGTACAGTTGGGTAGGTCCGACTTCAAGAAAGAGGCCAATCGCCGAATCCAACTCGGCTGGGCAGCGTTCGGAAAATTGCGTAGCGTCTTCTCGTCCGACATACCTCAGTGCCTCAAGTCGAAAGTTTTCGACCAGTGTGTGTTGCCAGTGATGACTTATGGCACAGAAACGTGGTCTCTCACTATGGGCCTTATTAGTAAGCTCCAAGTAGCCCAACGAGCTATGGAGAGGGCTATGCTCGGAGTCTCTCTGCGAGATCGAATCAGAAATGAGGAGATCCGTAGAAGAACCAAAGTTACCGACATAGCCCAACGGATTGGCAAGTTGAAATGGCAATGGGCAGGGCACATAGCGCGGAGGACTGATGACCGATGGGGTCGGAAAGTTCTCGAGTGGAGACCACGTACCGGCAAGCGCAGCGTAGGACGTCCACCCACAAGGTGGACGGATGACCTCATTAAGACCGCAGGATCGCGCTGGATGCAAGCCGCTTCCAACCGGTCTTATTGGAGATCCATAGGGGAGGCCTATGTCCAGCAGTGGACTTCTTATGGCTGATGGATGGATGGATGGATGGAAACTCTCTGTATCTATGTGAAGCGAAACCTAGTCTCGTGGTCAAGAACGAGACAGACTGCGTGCAACACCTAATCAAGCACCAGGAACTCCAGCCAACCTGCAAGATGACATCCGTGACCCTGACACATGAAGCCCTAGAAACACTGGATGACAAACATTACACCATAAACTTCCCCACTCCGACCAAAGTCAAGATATCCTGTGGACAAGAACAATATAGGACTCTACAAGGAAGCTATTTGGTCGTCATTCCACTCAGCTGCAATTTGAAAACGCCATCATTCACCATCTCCAACACAAATGACCACATCAAAGGTCACGTTATAAGAATATTGGAGATACCAAGACACAACGACTCCGGCCTTGAAGATTATCCAAAGCTCACCCTCAACTCACTGAGCTTAGAGAAACTCCACACACCGAACAAAGACGTATTAGCCCAGTCTCCAACTCATCTGGACGACGTCACCGATCCTGCCATATATCACACCACAATACCGATATATCTATTAGCATCCTTGGCAGTAGGAGCATTCATCCTGTCAAAATTACGAGTATATCGCCGGCTACTCAAAAGAAGTAAAGAAGCTACAGAGACCGACAACAGCATTCCAGCAGGAACATATGCAGTCCCAGAACTCCGCAATGTCAACCCAAGTCAGATAAGGGTTGACCCAGGATGCTTCCCAGCGACCATCTCGACCCGGCTCTGCGATAGTCGCCGTTCAACGGGGGGAGGTGTTACACATGCACAACCTTAGTGCATTGCTGATTCGGCATCGACCTCGATACACAATGCGCGCGGCCCAGCGACACGTGTGCCACCGCAGCGGAATACCATTGCGCAAGCGCGGCAACCGAGGCTACGTGCGACGCCCGACATCGGACACCGACACACTTTGCTTCCATCATTCTTCGATGAAGTAAACCTTTTACTTTAAGTTTTAACTTGTAATAATTAGTTAATAAATTAATTTTTAAATTACATTTTGTATTTTTTTGGATCCTTCGGCTGTAGCCTTTGTAATTTGCTCAATAATAATAAGATTATAAAACAAGTGGAGTAAAAAGCAGCTATTACAGTATACTTATAAAGATTGTAGAGAAACTAACCTTTTTGTTAGCTTCTCTACATTCAGACTCTTTCAACGATAACACTGCCACCTAGCAATTCTAGTTATGAAATTTTTCGTATTCTTTTTTTTGACAGGATCAGCGATCCTTGTTTGTAAAATTCGGGCAGTCTTGAGTATCGCTTACACCTTAGGTATTTTTGAATTCTCTTTTGGTTATCGTACTCCAATTCTCCATACATTACTCTATACTTGACTTTACAGTACACAGGCTACATAAATACCGCACCCCTACATACAGTCACTTACTACCTGGTTACCTCTGTAACCTACACCCATTCTTCGCTTGGTGGTGTTAAAACCTAACGGTCACCTTCAAGTTGGGGTTTGGGAGACTATACGACGAGCTGGAGGAGAGTATCCTCTCAGTGTACGTCACATACAGTTTGTAAGTTCTGGTTTAAGATATTTATTTACTCTAAGAATTACAATAAAATTCACTTAAAAGAGAAAATACATGTTAATCTAACGTAAGAATAAATTGCAAGTGTTTGAACGGACAAAATACATAGATATATCTACAATTTATGAATAGATTAGGTAAGTTGGTAAATAAACAACTATAACCAGCACTATACAAAACAGCTGTTTTGAGCGTGTAGGTACCTAGAATTTGTAATTACATATACCTATCTTAAAGCTGAGGTATTTATGAAAACTTTTACGTGTATTTATAGCTAGGTATTATGTAGTAATGTTATAATTGATGTAACATAATTTCGATCGCGTCGTGGCTACCAATAAATAGTGCATATATTATAAGTAAACAAGTTAAGAGCAACATTATTTTCCGGTGGGATCGTAAACTTAGATGATTTTTTTTTTTTTTTTGTTAAGTTACCTAACTTACAGCTGAACACTCATCATACTTTCGTAGTACATAGTAGTACATATCAACACTTGGCCTCATATGTAAATTATATTCTATTAATACCTGGTATTATGTGTATATTATTCCACGCAAACTATAATCACACAGTCATTACATCTTTCATAGAAAAAATGGTGTCTTCAAGATGTCTTCCCACTCAAGACTGCCCAATTTTACAAACAAGGATCGCTGATCCTGTCAAAAAAAAAAGAATACGAAAAATTTCATAACTAGAATTGCTAGGTGGCAGTGTTATCGTTGAAAGAGTCTGAATGTAGAGAAGCTAACAAAAAGGTTAGTTTCTCTACAAGATACATTTACAGACAGTATAGGTACTTATTAACATTGAAGAGGGTCACACTAACAAAATCAGTTTTTTCTTAACGCTACAATTCGAAATCCGAAATTCAAATGCTATTAAATGTTTTAATGGTTAACTTGTTTACAGGTAGTGACTTCCATCTCTCGTTACTCATGCTTGAAAAAAATTAATTAATCAACTTGTACTAGCTTATTTACAAAGATTAGGAACTAACCATTTCAGTAATGAAGTTTATTCTGACCGGTAATAAAATTAATAGAACCACTAATAGTGGTTATACCGATGTTGTTTTGCATTGTCTATATACAGAATAAGAACTCATTATTATGAACAACTATTATTGTGGAATCAACCCTTAAATTGCCGAAAAGTAATCAATTGCTTCTTACAAAAAGTATAAACGTACCTATCTATGTACGAACCATTTTTTATTCCTAAGGTAAGATCATAAAAGCGGTAATTTTTAAGACGGTTAAAATCTTCGATGCCTAAATAATGGCAATAGCTATTAGCAACCGAAGCCTATAATTTAACGCCATCCGAGCTACGAACGCTCTGTACCAGCCTTTTTGAAAAGTCCACTGCAGGACGTAGGCCTACCCACGAAGGGTGATTGGGCCACATACGCCATAGAAATTCTTCTACGGACGTATGCAGGTTGCTCACGATGTTTTCCTTCAACGAAAAGCCAGTGGTGTGAAATTTTGTACATAAATTCCGAAGAACTCATTGGTACGGGACCGTGATTTGAATCTTCGACCTCACGATCACGACGATCACTACGAGCGCTCATTCCTAAATAAGAATGGTTTATGACAATGATTATTTAGATAATCTAGATACCTACTCTGAAGTGGTTTTAGATCCTGAAATTGAATGACTGAGCAAGTCATGAGGATACCTACTATAAAATGATAAATGGCAAGAATATATAAAAATAATATTAAAAATCCAAAAGTGTGTTTGTTAGTTTGTTACTCTTTTACACAACAATAGAGAAATGGATTGACTTGATTTTTGGCATGGATACATACACAGATCAGGGAACAAGGGAGATTTGGTATGGGCTTTTTACAGATCGAAACCCGGTGCATCCAAGGGGCTGGGACCCTTACCCCACCAACTTCACTAACACAAAAACAAAAACTGTAAGCATAGCACACATGTTTGCAATTTTCACGCACACTAAAAACTTGATGCAACACAAATTAGCCCTTTAATTGCCTACAAACAAAAGCAGGGATGTGGCTTTGACGTGCAGCTATGCATTCAAAATACAAACACTTTGACAAAGTAGAGATGAAAAGTAATAGTCGATAGATAAAATTCGATAAAATTTATTTATATGCAATGGTACAGAGTAATTTTTAAACTAATTAAGCTATGCTATGATATTCTTAACTGTGCTACAGAGTAGTACAGTTTTTTATAAAACAATAAAATAATACTGTTTAATTTTACTAGGGATCAAGTTAAAGCCCAAAACAGTTGTAATTACCTAGCTATCTTTAATAGATGTTCTTCCAGGTTTGAGCAACGGACCCATCTGGCGCTCTTTTTTATCTTATATTGCTCTATTGTTGTGCGAATACTGCGAATAACTTAACACTGAACAGTCCCTAACTAACGGATTTTATTGATCATTTTAAGTTCCATACTTCCTTGGTCCCGTTAAGAATCGTGGGAATTTAAAGCAGGACGTGACACTTTCAGTCATCAAAAGTCCTTAATTAAATTAAATCTTGATGAAGTCTGTCTTGTCTCTCAATGAAGTCTTATCTCTCCTCCTGCGGCATTTATCCACTTTTCTTTTATTTTGGGATCTTTTGGATAGTTAAAAAATCATTAATTTGATTATTACTTGTAAATGACTAAATAATTATGGACTACGCAACGGAAAATATCGACAATCATAACATCGACAGCTCATCTCTACTCTACGGACTCTACCAGCGGCCGCACCATGAAAAAATTGGGTTCAAAAAGGTATCGCCGGAATGCATATCCATTGCGGCGTAAGAACAGCATATTCATGGCGTGCCTCATACTACACAAGCAATGATACGATACTTAATGTTCACTAACACTAAAATAGGAGCCCGAGTGCGTTCTTGGTCGGGATTATTCCTTAGCTTGTGCAGATATTTTATTTTGCCGAATTTACTAAATAATAAATAAGTATTGGGGTTCTTCCAAGTGAAATGAGATTCCATCTTTGGTATAATTCACTTTACTACTAGATTTTTTGCAAACAACAACTGAACAACTAGGCATTTTGAGAAAATTACCGAACTACTCGTACGTCTTGCCACCCGAGACGTGAGACTCAAATGATAGTGGACGGGACTAAAATGGGCTTCAAGTTGCCCGAAGGGCCCCGCCTACTTACCATATCTCCCTTGTTCCATGATCTGTGGATACATAGTTCAAAGATCGGAAAGAGATATAGGTTAACTTTAATCCCGGAAAAATGAAAAGTTCTTATGTCCAAATACACCACAAAAGTCAAAGTATCACGCGGGCAAAGCCGCCAGCACAAAAGATAGTAAAATATATGAAGTACTTACTGCGCATGATGATGATAATGCGTAGCGTGATGCATCGCCGATGCCTGGCCTCCTGGCGGGGTGGCTGCATGGAAGGCAGCGAATGCTGAGGGAAACTGCAGCGGTAGAAACCCACTCCCGGCGCCGACCGACTCTCGATCTGGCATATTCACTTCATCGTCTACCCCGCTCACAGTTTATATCACTCTATCCTGACCAGCTTGTAGCATATTCATTTCACTTTCTTTCACTGTGTATTTCTCTAGCATATTCACTGCATCGTCTACCGCGCTCACAGTTTATATCACTCTATCCTGACCAGCTTGTAGCATATTCATTTCACTTTCTTTCACTGGGTATTTTTCTGGCATATTCACTGCATCGTCTACCGCGCTCACAGTTTATATCACTCTATCCTGACCAGCTTGTAGCACATTCATATCACCTTCTTGCACTTTATATTTTTATTTGCTTACATCAAATTCTGGTTGCTTCACTACGTCACTAGCATTGATAGTTTTTGTTACTGTATGTATAACGTCCGGTCGTACATTATCAAAGTTTATCTTGTCACTGTTTTATTGAACTAATTTAAAGAGGTCACCTGCTTTTGATTCTTTTTAGTATGGTCTGTCGTTACAATTTTATTCGTAGTTTCTTGTGCATATTAATATTCTTTTCAACATTTTCGATTGTTATTGTTTGTTTTAACACTATTCATAATTATCAAGTCAATTCCAATGTTATCACCAACATTTTGTTAATCATCGTGTTGTTATTTGATATCATCGTTCTTACGTGGACGTGTCATTTTTCCGCTGGTTGCATCTGAAACAATGAGATTTTTATAAGTGACTGGTTTAATTAGGTTATTTTATTAGTCTATTATTTATTTTTAGAGTTGGGGAAGTAATAAAAATATAATTATGTTAGTTGAGAGTATGTTATTAAGTATGCAGTGTAATATAAAAGAGATAGATAAATCTTTACTAGATACCACTTTTAACTTAAATTCAAATGCTGGAAAAACATAACATTAAGGTTTCTAATTTACAGCATTTTTATTAACTTTAAGCAATATTAAATCATCACCATTCGAAATTCATCACTGAAAAATTGATAGAAGGTAGAGATCATGACTCTCAGACGTGATGAAAGGGAAACCGACTAGATGAGGAGGAATTCTTTTAGCATATGTACTTAACCTTCCTCACAAAAACCATTTCTTAACATTTCTATACCAATATTATTAAGAGGAAAGATTTGATTGTTTGTTTGCATTGAATAGGCTCCGAAACTACTGAACCGATTTGTAAAATTCTTTCACTGGTGGGAAGCTACACTATCCCCATTGAACATAGGCTATATAATATTTTCAAAAAAAATTGGCGGGAGAAGCCGGGGCGGGCAGCTAGTACTAAATAAAAATTGTGCATACATTGTTTGCAAATATGTACATTATTATGAAGTGGACAACTAATTACGTGCGTAATAGGGATGGGAAAGAGACTTGGTTACGCCGGAATGTCGCATGCCGACGGGTGACCGGCAAAAACGGAAGCGACAAATTGAGGCGCGGCCGCACTGTCATTAGCACGTACGGAGAAATTGGGGCGTGGTGCAAGTGTCGGCAACATTAAGAAGGTATATCTAATCTAATAATAAAATTAAGTAAACTTTGTTTGAAATTTCATATTCCTACTAAATTATCGGTCTGTACTTGACCTAATTGTAGTAGAAGCTAGTGTATGAAATATTGTATTTTGTTGCTGTTAGTAAAAACCGTTGTTGTAGTAAACTTGGCTGTTAAAAAAGAAATGAATAAACTTTAAAAAACCTTATTAAACTTTTCAATAACATTCCATGTGGGTGTTTTTTGGGTCAATGAACTTTTTAAATGAATAATAGGTACCTAATAATTATTACAGATCACAAGATCCATAGACTAGCTATTAATATAAGATATCTTTTTTAAGTATCGAATAGCTATTTTCATTTTGCAATTTCGGGGTTGGTCCCATCGTAAAAGTTGTTCATAATGATGTGCGTATATATCGGTGCAAGTCCGTGTACTTTGCAAATCAACACATTTATACATGTAGTTTTGTACCACGTAAACTTTACGGTTATTATAATTAATTTAATATTTTTAAAACAGATACAATAAACAAAATTATGAATATGAAGTTTGAAGCCATGAAAAGATCACTATTCAACTGTAAATGTTTATGAACAACAGTATATTTTAACGTTTAACTATTTAACAGTAATGAAACTTCCAAGCATATTCCATAAACCAAAAGCATTCATATTTTTTATTTCTATTCAAGAGAAAGACACATTAAATTATAACCACAATTACGTCTGATTATCACATGAACCACACCATATATAGTGTTGCCATCACAAGAATTCTTAACGTAATTAATGAAGATGTGATTGTTTTGGACTCGGTTCGACATTGTCCTCGACGGCCTTGACACAACACTATTAATAAAAGGACTTAAGTCTCGAGAGGGGTATCAAAGTTAGGTCTTTTTGACTGGACATGTTTGTTTTAGTTCCGTAATGAAACGATCGTTAAACTCGATATCGATTGTCGATACTCATTTTCATTGAATGAGATTTACGATGTTTATGCAAGCAAAATTGGCGGGCGTTGCAAGTGTCGGATTTTATCGGCCATTCATGTATCGAATCGTGAATTTTGAATGCGTTGAATTAATGGACTGTTTTGCTTTTTTGTCGTACTTACACAGTACAGTTTTGAAGTCAGATTTTTAGACTTTAGGATTTTGTTAGTTTTACAATATTTTATTTAATCATTTTCAGTATTCAAAAAGTATTAACCAATCCAAGATAGATATATAAACTATTTAATTAAACACTATAATTTAGAAAAAAAAATGTTACAAAAATAAACTTATTTAGTGCCGCAAGTATATCTGAAATGTGAGCATGCTCAAGATCGATCCGTGTTAATTTGACGCATCATTGAATTTTATCGATATTGTCCCATCACTACGCCTAAAACGGGTGCCGTAATGCGCGCGCGCATGCCTTTCCTCTTAATACGGTCCTTAAATACAATTTAATTGTTTTTAGTCCACGAATTGTTTTGTGTCTTCTCGGAAACAGGGACTCGGGACTGTGGCTGGCATTTTTAGTTTTATATCGGGATGACACTGACTTTCTAAGTAGGTAGGTATATTTTTAATTTTCCAAACTGTGTTGATATTCACCATAGTCCGTTCCATAACCGCTGAGATCTAGGGTCACGACGATCTTTGGCGAATATAATTACCTAATAGGTTTGCTTTAATAATATCACTATATTTTGGTAGTTTTTAAAAGATGACAAATGCGTGCTGAAAATAGGTATAAATTATGGTTTACTTTTACGACTCGTGCTAAATACTTCAACAGACATCAACTAGTTCAATCTCATCAGTTATGGAACGGACTATAAGAGTGTATAGGGCGGGCAGATAGCAGAGCCTGGCCTAGCCTATTGTCAGGTTTTAACTCTTAGTCCTTATTCTGAGGGTTTTAAGCTGTTTGTTGGTTCGTTTATTTCTCCTTCTCACAGCAACGGAGCAATGGATCGACATGAGTTCAAACAACAGAGAGTCAAGGGCTAATATTTCGCGAGTGAATCCGCAAGCAAAAGTCAATGGGTAATTAAAAAAACTGAGCTCTACAAAGTTCAGACTGATAAATGTGTTTTACATAGTTATATTCCTGACTTGAATGATGATGATGATGATTACCAGGTCGTTTTCGGCCACGGTGACTGCGTAGTTATTTCTTAGGTTACTTGATGGGTGAGTCACTCTTCACATTATTAAAGTAACCAACGAATGGTAGGCGGAAAAGTGGAGGACAGTTATTGAGGTATAAAGATGTAATGAAGCACCACATGAAGGGGTGTGGGATCGAGCCCTCAACATTTGAAGATTAAGTAATCGTTCTGAGTGGAGAGTCGCTTCACAAAAAGATCTACGAATGTGAAGACCAACGAAGGCGCGATCTAGATGGGAAAAGAAAATAACTTAAAAACAGACCGCCTGCAAACATACTTTACAATTACGTAGATAGTGTCCTCACTTGTAGCACCTGTTCTCAAACTGAAATGAATAGTCGAAGATGAGGTGCCTAGATTTGGTGAGAATTTTATTTCAATCTAAAACCGTAATATCCACGATGCTTAATTGCATTGAGGATATACTAATCAATGTAAGCCCTATTTCTTACTCGTAAGTTGTGCAGTGTTTTATCTCTAGACCTGTCCAAGTGCTTGATAATAATAAACATCCCACCTTGTCTACTTTGGAGTGTACAAAAAGCGAACCTGTGAGCTAATTGTTCCCATTGCCATACCTAGGGGCCGTAAATGTAATTATAATGAAAATAATGACTTACTATTTTATCGCGCAGTGGTAAGAAATTAATTTGTAGTCATTTAAAGGCACTCATGACTTATTACTTTTGCTACATCTTGTTTACAATTTGAAGTTTGAATGTTTGCCATTTTGAAATGAAACTTTGTTGTTGAAATTTGTGGGTACTAATTGCGTTGTCAATTTTGCAAGAATTTTGGTAATTTATATTTCTCGTTTGACCATTTGTTTGTATCAGACTCATTTTTATAACTGATAAGATACATCAGATCAATGCTAATTAGGCAGCTTAAAAAATTTAACACAATTACTAGCCATAGCCACCACGGCTTATAAGAAATACTTACTTACTCGAGAGCTTTTGTTCAAAGAATCTCTGAGGGTCTAATGACGGTTGAATCTAAGTTTAAACTATTTGTTTTCAAACTCGAATGAAAACATTAAATTTTATTGATATAACACTTTATTTCTGAACTAAAAAGTATTTATTTTTCCTACGACTGCAACTTTTTTGTTGTTAAAACAACACAAGTACATTTTTGTAACAGACTGCACGGTACAGCAGATTACAGTGTCATCAGGACACTGCTATTATAATTTTATGAAATATATTCCGTGGCCAAAGCCGTACATAGTCTGCAGCAGCGGCTGAATTTCTGTCGTCCGACGACACTGAAGCATGCTGCTCTAGAGCGTAGACAGTTACGAAATTATACCTCTAATCTACTTAAAGAATTATTCTTCGCAAAGTCTAATCAGTAACCCATACATTTTCTACCTTTCATCTAGCCGGCCAAGTGCTTCCTACTCGTAAAGTCCTTGAGTTTTCTCCAATGTCATATAAAACGCAGTTAATCAATATGCATCAAGCAGGCGCTGCCAATTATACAGACTAGGAGTCAGCGCCAAAACTCGGCTAAATAGTCGTTTGGACGGCGGAGCACGAGCTCATTGGCTAAGTATTGTAAGTTAGTGTAGATGGGCCACAGTGTCAACAGAAGGTTAAGTATTGTAGATACACTAAATACTAGCAGAAACAATGATATAAAAATCAAAGGATGCTTAAAGATTTTTAAAAAGCTGTATCCGTCTTGTATGAGTAGCTATGCCAGTCATCATTATGAACATATTTTACAATGACACCATCTCAGAAATATAAACTTAAATAATCATAAAAATATAAGTTTTAAAAAATACAAGCTTTAGAGGTCCTGGATATCATGTAGCAGCTGAGTGCTAGCCAAGACAAGTAAAACGAGCCTTTAGATAACTAAAATCTAACAATATGTTTGGTTGAATTGGTTGATAAGCTTTTGACAAAAATAAATAATTGTTATTTCCAATGATGATGGGTAAAAATATGCGACTAACAGCTAGGTAGTATTAATCATTCGTAGCGTTATAAAATTTCTTATAAAATATTACTTTTCTTTGGCGAAGATGTAAATATACTACAGGAAGTATCTCATTAGGATGACGTATCATATTATTATAATTTATCTAGACGGCACTAAACTTCTACACTGAAAAGTTCTACATTTAAATAAATTGTGTCAAATGAAATAATTTTACAGAATGCCATCAGTTTTCCAGAGGTTTTCCACTACTTTTTGACCAACGATCCGCCGGAGGAGGTACTTAATTCGAGGCGTATATTTTTACGTATAACCACGCACAACTTTTTTTATAGTCGTCCTATTTCAATAATTATTTTTTTATTGGCAAGAGTATACTTTGAAATTGGTCCCATTTAAATTTTATCAAAATCAGCTGAGCTATTTTTGATCAATCAGCAATAATGTAAATGCTACATCGACCCGTGCGAAATATACGCGAATTCTGTACACGGGTGAAGTCGGTCATGCTAATTTTTGCAAAAAATAATTATTGAACACAAACATAACGTGGCTTACGTTTAAATAATAGTGATTAGTTTAAGTTTGAACAATATTTAATACATATTTCAAAAACAATATTCTAATCACCGAAATTAAGCAACGTTTCGCATGGTCAGTATTTGGATGGGTCGACCGCGGGTGGCATTTTCCGACTGAGCGCTTCCGTGGCTCGGATGACATGTTAAATTGTAAGTCTCGGTTGTTTTAACCGTTTAGTCATGTCAGAGGCCTTCAGGCGGCCTAAAACTCTGACACCCGGCCTATACGAACTTACTTGGGGTATTTGATTCTGTATGAAACAACCAAGTATTGTTTTCAATACAAGGCTTGATACACTTTTCGTTTTCTGAAAAAAATGATTATTAAACTTGTTTGTTTTACAATGTTCTCTCTATAATTGTCACAAAAATAAATAAAACACTTGGCTGATTAGGTTACTTTATTCTGATAGAGAATCAAGGGCCTGTGGCTCTACTTTAATTTAGGAAAAGTAAATTAAACTAAAGAAAAATAAATTAAACAATACCTACACTGTGTGTTGTGAGCGGCAGGTTCTATTTACATTGTCCACTGATTTAAATTAATAGTGTCACTCCATAAGAAGTTAATAAAGCACGTATGTGCGTTTTATTTTGTACGTGAGCTCTCAAAATTAATAAACATGACAAAAATAAATATGCAAAACAATTCGCAGTCGGCACAATTCGGCACGTGACATATTAGCCATTCAGCCAACTTTACCTACTTCAATAACTTATTCTGCGCATCTATAAGTCAGGTGAGACAATAGACTCCATCTATATGGCCTCTGCTCGGCGTCCGCGGTTTGAACACGAATCGTCTAATTAGAGAGCGTTTAAGTCGTCAGCGCAGACTTGCAACTATCGGCATGATGTACTGCGCAGTGTGTAGCGGATGTGCGACTTTATTATTTATTGACGGAGTGATTGCAACTCTGTTCACGGTCAATAACGAGAGGAAAACTCATATTTCCAAATACAATCATGATAAATAACATTTCATAGGTACTTAAAATAGCTGTAAGTGAAGTGTAGTAAAAGCCGTGGTGGTCTAGTGGTAATGACACCCGCCTTACAATCGTGAGGTCGTGGGTTCAAATGCAGGTCCCGTACCAATGAATTCCTTAGAATTTATGTACGGAATTTCACACCACTGGTTTTTCAGTGAAGGAAAACATTTTGAGGCAACCTGCATACGTCAGTAGAAGAAATTCGATGGCGTCCAAATCCACCAACCCTCACTGGGCCAGCGTAGTGGATATGGCCCAATCACCCTTCGTGGATAGACCTAAGTCCTGCAGTGGACTATTAAAAGGCTGATACAGTACAGTACTTAAAATAGCCTCACTAGCGTTCCGAGCGTTAGCAATGCCATGAAACGCAAGAATACACCTAGACCTAAAGAATTATTTACTTTTTCAGCAGGCTTTTAGCCAAACGAAAATAAGATGAATAAGGAAAAGTTCTTGACATCGAAAACACTTAAAGATAAGGAAAAAATCTTTCGGACAAGTTATGACAGTGTTAAGTAAACTACGCGTAAGACAATAACTTCACTTTTAGCGTCGAAAACTACAAAATAATGCGTACTTAAGGTAAACGCACGCGCAGGTTACGCAAAGCAGCTTGATTTTGAAACATGCAACATCCTGAAGGTAATTTTTCCAAGAATGGACAGTTTTCTTGGCATGCAGATAAGGTTAAAATATGCCACGATTCTGCGACGCATGCCTCATTCTGACACTTGATGCCACCGAGTGCTTTCCAATAGCAGACTACCATATTATAGATACCGCATCGCTAAATCTTTGGTCTAGCCAACACACATTTATAAAATAAAAGGAAAATACAGGCAAACACTGTTTACTTATTTGCACTAGATTTAAAAAAATACACAAAAACTAAAGGCTAAATTCAAATGTGGATTTAGATGTAAATGTGCATTAAGATACAAATATTCCGTGTTCTTATTGGCTGGCTTAAAGTTGTAATATGCCACTCCCAAATATCAAACTCTATGTGTATTGAAATCTGAAAAAGTACTGTAACGATATTTTTTATCCAAAACTAAATTATTTTGATATTACTAATTTCACTACAGCGCGATTTCAGTGGCCTAAAGAAATTAAAATGTATTTTAATGCTTTAACGCGGAATCCATATCAGGTAACCCTTGTTTTCAATGCAACTTGCGAATTATTCTCTTGTTAGTATTAGACACGTTACGTTATTGTATTCGCAGTAAGACTGATAGACATCTCAGTGATAGGGAAATAAGGAGAGTTTAAATCATTTGATTTATTCCCAATAGACATCATTATCATGGTGGCTAATGATGAAAATGATTGGAATGACAGTACAATAGCGTGACTGATAAATAAAATTAATATAAAGTTTAAGAGCGATTTATTAATAAAATGACTTTGTGCATCATGATGAAGAAATTACTACAATAGGACCAAAATTGAAATCGTGAAAAATTCATTACATACATAATAGGTCAAAATAAAAAAATAAAAATGATTTATTGACACCAGTATTACGAATCACTATTAAATATAGCATTATGTTGCTTTCAACTAAATATATATTGGTACTAAATTTACTTTATACTTATACTTACTAAATATTAGTACAAAATCCAGTATCAAACATAATTACGAATTTTGTACTGGCTACCAGCGCCCTCCGTATACAAGACTACTAAGGTATAGTGGGCTTGAGTATTTGAATCATCTTTAAATATACTTTTAAGAGACTATGGATGGTCAAATTGTTTTTTTTATATAGTTTTAAGAAATGTATTGTATTTTATTATAGTTACAAAGGCACTTGCCCGTCAAAAAATAAGTCCGCCCTCTAATTACAAAACAATGTTACCAGCTGTTGATTAACCTTTTCCCCACCTGTAAGTAATCACTTACTTACCTTTATTTGAGGCTTGCATTAAAAAAACTCATTATGTCAACGCAAGATTGTCAAGCATTCCGATTTATGTCTTTTTAATACAGTTGTGCGACAAACATGGAGGTAGTATAATTAGTAGATATAACAACTGTAGTCACGCAAAATTCGTAATTAAAAATGTATGGTCAGGCTTTTTTAAGCTTCAATTTAAACGTTCGAAACTGAAAGAACCGAGTCCTGAGTGAACTAATTTTTCTCTTTCTACTTAGATAATTTCCTACCAAAAACACCTTTTTTGGTAAAAAAAAAAAAACAAATATAGTAAAGCTGCGTAAAGCACCTGCATGCTATTTTAATTTTGTTATTTTTTAAATCTAATTTTTTATTGATTCATATACAGAGTTTACAACATCGAGAGATACAAAAAGCTCAAAAATTTGTGAAATAGCTGGTGGCCTGATCACTAAAAGTAATTGAGTAGTAGGACCATATTTTTTTCACTTATATGGTCCTCCAGTTGTACATAGTAATTAATAGATCCTTGGCGACAAATTAGCCCGTGCCATAATAATGACAATACAAGGGAAGTGCGCAGGGTTTTTTGCATGATTGTAAATGTTAAATAAAATACACAGAATAATTGAAATGTTTTTTAAGTTCAATTATTATGATTGTGATGACTTTGTTTTTATTCATTTTAAAAGGAAGTGCAATGTTCCAGCCACTGTATTTACTTTTAACCCGACTTTTCAAAAGAATTGCTCTCATGAAGCTTTGTTCTTGGATAGATTTTTTGCATATTAAATATCTAAGTAAAGCTTTTATAACTGAGAAAATAAAATAATGTTTTTTAAACCAGTGACAATGGAATAAAAAATTACCTTAAACTTCTGTTTTTAGGGTTCCGTACCCAAAGGGCAAAAACGGGAACCTATTACTAAGACACCGCTGTCCGTCTGTCTGTCTGTCTGTCTCCAGGCTGTATCTCATGAACCGTTATAGCTAGAAAGCTGAAATTTTCACAGATGATGTATTTTGGTTGCCGCTATAATAACAATTACAAAAAATAAAATAAAAATAATGTTTAAGGTGGGCTCCCATACAACAAACCTGACTTTTTAGCCGTTTTTCGCTCGATATTAATAATGGTAACAGGTGGATGCTTGGAATATTCACATAATATTTAGCTGTATGCTTTTTTTAATAATAAATAATTAAATTAAAATAAAAATTTAACGGGGTCACTCATACAGTACGGAGCCCTTCGTGCGCGAGTCCGACTTGTACTTGGCAGATTATTTTACTATTACTACTATGCGTCAACGTAATGTAGCGCATCAAATCTCAACAATTTTGAGAGATATTTAATAGTACTATTTCTATACAAATGTGATACTAACATCAATCTATCGGAAGAGATACTGAAAAACTATTGTGTCTAGAATCAGCTGCTAAAGTTTATAAACTAGAAATCTCGGTACTTTTCCGAAAATACGAGGAACCTCTACCTGAATTTATTGTTTATCTATAAAGGTCTGTTAATATAAAAATTAATCGCTGCTTTTCCCATCATTTTAAACCAAACTTATCATCAATCAATCACACAGGCCAATCCCATCATAACTGTACAGCATGGCACCCTCGGCTCCTTTCATGAGACTTAGCATTCTGCTTACGAACATCGCGTACATCCATAATTTACAATGAGCCCGGCCTAGACTCAACACCTTACATGCCCCGGCTCTACCACCTTGTCATAGTGAGTCTACTCACATCACTTTAAATGTAGAGGAAAAATTACGTTTTGTTTTAGTCCCCTGATACTACAGTAGTTTCGACCGTATTGGAAAATATCTCGATTGCAGACTGCCCCAAAGCTTAAAAACATCTATTGCGGTCAAAACGATGTGCCATATAGTCGTATCGGGATAATAGAGACTAAAACAAAACATGAGTGATTTCTCTTTTTTACATTTCAAGTATGTAAAAACCAAGTTTCTATAATAAAATTGATCTAAGTACTCATTTTTACTTTCGTTGCGAGACGGGTCCGCGCAATTCGAAGCTTGAAAAGGGCTGCATAATGCAATCGAAACTATTGTCGTACCTATACATGCTTGAAAATCAAAATTCTACGTGTATTCCCCGATCAAATATTTAATTTAATATGTGCGAAAACCACGTTCGTTTTCAAGTAATAATGATGGATTCTAAAACATGAATGACTTAAAGTGTTGGTTTTTTTTGTTATGACATGGTGGTTGAGTATAAGGTTTGGAAGGTGGCTTGCCGCGGTCGGTCTAAAGGGGAATGGACGTGCGTCCGGCTGAATAAAGCATGTGCCGTACTGACTACCGTATCGCTTATTACATAGTTTGACTATTAAATTGCAATAGCACTCATAGCGAAGTTTGACTAGGTGTTTGTCAGAGATCACCAAATTTAAGCAACGTTCGGCACGGTCAGTCTTCGGATGGGTGACCGCGGGTGACATTTACAACTGAGAACTGACCGTTACCGTGGCTCGGATGACACGTTAAATTGTGGATTCCGGTTGTTTAACCGTTTAGACATGTCAAAAGCTTTCAGTTGGCTTAAAAATTCTGACACCATGCTAGCCACTCTTCCTATACGAACATTTGGTGGACTTTGTCCCAATTGATCATCGAGGGTAGGCCTATGTACAACAACGGACTGTTAAAAAGTCTGTACAATAACGAACAGTTCACAAAACTACGTTCTAAAATTACGTAATTTTGTGCCTTTGATATTTAAAGCAGTGGATAAAGCTCTCAATGGAAAAGCTCCCTTAATCTCGTACGCAAGTTCCGGAGATGTTTAATTTATTAATTGAATAACTTTATAGTCCATTGTAAGCAAAATGCGAGTACCTCACGTGTTATTCTTATTCGAGTATCCAGTAGCAGTTATGGCTTCCTTTAATATCGTTCAATTTTCATCTTCAATTGAATAATGGATAATAAACGTGATGGAATGATGTATTGCGTTAATTTGATAATGATTAATGCAATTTGTAGGATGTTCTATAGTAAGTAAGTTCGTATGGGCCAGGTGGCTAGCCTTGGTGTCAGAGTTTTTTGATATTTATTACAATGTTTACATAATTCTAGAAAATGAAAATTCTGGTTTGTCTATAACCCTGTAGTGTCCTATTGCTGGGCAAATGCCTTCCTTCGATCTTTTCAGTTCTGGTGGGCTTGTGCTGATTTAAAAAGTAAAAGCTTGTTAACATACAAGAATAAGCCATGTAATCAAGTAACGCTGTGATAAAAAAGATTTTCGAACCCAGAGCTAGCAAATTTCTTATTTTACTGTCTCATCATTGAGCACAATTTTGTTTCAAAAAATACTCAAATAAGCATATGATTATGACATTGAAAAAAACAGACATATCTGCATGATTATTGCAATCAAAGATAAAAGAAGAAAAATACATAGAAGAAAAACGACCTATCTTTTTGACAGTCTCTTTACTTGCCTTTTTCAACAGAATATATACTGAACCAAACTAGACGTTTTTAAATAATCGGCCAAGTACGAGTCGGACTCGCGCACGGAGGGTTCCGTACTGTATGGGAGCCCCCTTGAATATTTATTTCATTTAAATTTGATTATTTATTATTAAAGTGAATATAAAATCAATAATTCTGTGAAAATTTCAAGCATCTACCTGTTACCATTATTAATATAGAGCAAAAAAACGTCTAAAAAATCAGGTTTGTTGTATGGGAGCCCCCCTTAAATATTTATTTTATTTTGTTGTTAGAATTTTTTGTTATAGCGGCAACAGACATACATCATCTGTGAAAATTTCAGCCGCCTAGCTATCATGGTTCATGAGATACAGCCCGGTGACAGACAGACGGACAGACGGACTAGTCTTAGTAATAGGGTCCCGTTTTTCCCTTTGGGTACGGAACCCTAAAAACGACCTATCTTTTCTGACAGTCTCTTTACTTGCCTTTTTCAACAGATTATATACTGAACCAAACTAAACGTTTTTAAAAAAACTAGACGATTGAATCAGTACCATTAGAATTCGATCAAAATAAGTAATAAATTTCAATTTATTTTGCACAGCTCTTAAATAATTCAACACCTCCAATCGTCGTGGGTAAATCAATAAACTAATTCAGAGCACAGTCTAAAAAGCCATGCTCTACCCTAGCGAAACGGAGCCAGGCATAGCCATAAATAGCATATCTCCCTAGATATAAAACAAAATTGAAAAGGATTCGTTTTTTTTTTGTTTCTCGCTAAGCAAAAATACCATTTACCCAACATTTTACAACTCTTTACAGTTTACAACTCTCTATCACATCTTGCTACGCTCTGCTTTAGTGGAGCTTGTATGTACCTAAGATAGAAAACTAGACAGAGACCATTTTTATGTACCCAGTGCACGAGACACTTATATGAAGTAAATCAACATAAACCGCCAAACGCATATTTACGAATGCAGAATGCTTTGTTGTATGAGCGCAAATTGATAAGTGAGTTATTGTTCTCTTGTGTAATTATTTATTGGTATTATGCGTAGTTGCGATGTTTAAAAAAAGTTCCGTGAGAAATTAGCTAATAAATTAGCAATGCACTAAAACTATAAACATAGACTTTAATGCACGTAAATTAAACCTGTCTATGTATGTATAGTAATATTATTTTAATTATAAAACCTATAAACAAAAAGCAAGGCCCGTCTGTGTCCGTGGTGAAAAAATTCAAAATTAAAATTTAAGTCCCCGCAGCTCCGCTAGATTAAGAAAACATGTCGCTACTGCAATATCTGTATTATCTGTGGCACTGACGCATAATAGGAAAACACTGGCAGTGGGCTTGAGCATTTGGATTATCTTTAGACCTTCAAAGGTCTGAGGGTGATCCAATGCTTTTTGTGTAATAGTAGTGTAGTTTTGTTGTAGGAAAACACTTGAACCAATGATTTGATTTATTTAGTCTAGTAACGCATTTTGCGAGTGTGTACTAGGCATTGTAAGTTAAGTTACGACATGGGACAGACACGGCGCCTAACCTACTTAATTATTAAGCAGAGTACTCACTTAAAGTGTATCAGATAATAAAGTACCAGATGATGACAAATTGACAATACTGTTAGTGTGCAGGTGCATAAACGAGCGAAAAACTGGAAAGTGCGAGCGAGTTGACACCTTCCAATTTTACCTTAATTGTCGTTAACTTCTGATACACCTATTTACATTCATCTAAAAAAACGTTTTAATGGTACATATTAATTTTTACTAAAACCTACTTTAAATGTACAAAACAGTTTCTTGGGTACCAGCGATTTGCACTATCATCTAAAATTTGTTTTATAAACATATTTAAGTTTGGTCGATTGAAATAACTGCCAACTATAAATCGTATTTAAATATGTATTGAGTACAACTAGGCTAAGCTTTTAGTGTTTACTGTATGTACTGTGTTCTGTTTTTACTGTAACAGTGCGAAGACAAAAGTTTATGTGACAATAGACAAAGTATATGGACTTGTATCAGATACATTTCGTGACATACCTCCAAATGAGTACTCTGCTTTAGGCACCTTCACGTTTAGGACTTTATTTATGTTTTCTACTTTTTTATTACTTTTTCGGCGTCGACTTCTTAATGACTTGACGCCTCTGTTTTACAAACCTATCTATGCGTCTACACCTTTACCTCAAACTATAAATTAGGCTTAGTTTCCTCAGTGATAGAGTTCGATTCTCATTCATGGTTAATTTGTTAAATTGATGTTAAGTTTGTGGATTAGTTACAGTATTCCTAACACGGATAGGAAGTAAAATATAAAACTAGCGTGAATATAAACATGGAACAATAAAGTTGCAGGTGAAACTTATTTATTTACATTATACATTTTATGCGTTGATTGGTGATCATTTTCGGGATTTACGATTTGGAGCGACTGGTTTTTTTACGAGTTTGTTTTATAGATTTTTTGGTACTATGAATAGCTGTGAATTAGTGAGTTCTGCGTGCGTTGAATGACAAATATTGGGTAACTAAATTCTTGGTTTAGAGCAGTCTTTTTAAATTTTTTGTTAAGTAATTTTGTATAGGCCGGGTGGCTAGCCCTAACATGGCTTCGTATACGTCCGATGAAGAAATTCGATAGCGTTTGTGAATCTGCCAAACTACACTAGGTACTAGGCCAGTAGCATGGTGGATAAAGTGGATATGGCCCAATCGCCCTCTTTATGGTCTATCCTGTGTTCAGTAGAGGACTATTACAATTGCTTGGAGTCACCTAAATTGAGTACGACGTCCAACATTGTTACAGTTGTTCTGACAATGTTATATATTATATTATATCTTAGAATATTATAATAATAATAACAAAAGCCTTTATTCAACAATCTTACAAAACATATGTAAAAAAAAACTTAACTATTTTACTTAATATTAAAATTAAACGTAATATGATTTTAAATTCAACAGTTTTAGACACCGGTTTTATGATTGTCTTGCTTTTCAGCACAGGCCTCCCCTAGCGCTTGCCATAATTTGCGATCTTGCGTCTTCCTCCTCCAAGTAATGCCAGCTATATTTTTAAAGTCGTCGTCCCATCTGCGTCGTTGTCTTCCTTTTCGTCTTTTGTGTTGTCTTGGGCACCATTCTGTCACGATCTTAGTCCATTTATTATTTGTGTTTCTCATCATATGCCCAGCCCATCTCCATTTTAATTTCTTAATACAATATGTCACGTCTCTAAGTTTGGTTTGATTTCTTATTGTTTCAAGTTTTATCTTGTCTTTTAACTTTAGACTGAGCATACTTCGCTCCATACTATGTTGACAGGTTTCCAGTTTGTGTATATTTTGTTTAGTTAGACTCCACGTTTGGCAGCCATATGTCATAATGGGGAGAATACAAGAATCGTATATCTTTTTCTTGGCTTTTAGTGGCACTTGAGAGTTTTTCACAATTATTTCTTTAAGTGACCAGTATCTTTTCCATGATAGACTTACTCTGTTTTCGATTTCTTTTGTTGTCAAATCTTTTGGTGATATTATTTGACCAAGATATGTGTATTCATCCACGTATTCTATTATGGCACCATTCACTACGATTGGGATCTTATCGAAGTTGGTCATCACTTTCGTTTTTTCAGTATTCATGGACAGTCCGACCTTATTACTTTCCTGGACAAGTTGTTCTAGCATTTCTTGTAGACTTCTTGGATCCTTTGAAATTAGTATTAGATCATCTGCAAATCTTAAGTGGTTCAATTGTGTTCCGTTAACATTTAATCCATAGTTATTCCACACTAAATTTCTGAATATATATTCTACACTATTGTACAGCTGAGAATATTTTTGGTGACATGGGATCACCTTGCCTTACTCCTCTTTTTATAGGAAAATATTCCCCTGCTCTCTCTGTTCTTATTTTGGCTTTCATATGCCTGTATACATTTTGGATCAAGCACACATATTTTTTATCTACTCCTTGCGATGTCAGTGTTTCCCATATTATCGAGTGTTTCAGGGAGTCAAAAGCTTTATTATAATCCACGAATGCTAGGTAGTATTTAATACCATATTCATGACTTATTTGTATGAGTTGCTTTATGGTGTGTATATGGTCAATCGTTCTCCACGATAGAATATTATACTCAATGTCAAATCTATACTACATATTTATTTTTTAATTTCTTCTTATTTTCTAATTCTAATGTTCAAAATAAAAGCAAAACCTAAATAAATATGTACACAACAAAATTATATTCCCTGAGTAGGAACTAGTTTCCAAAACACGGGTTCGCTACACCCAGTTTGGCAGCTAGAGCCTCCGAAAACTTGATGTGCTATCATAAGGAAATACTTATTGAATTTTTGAATTTTCTTTTATATACGGTTGGTTAAATAGAGCCGATCGCCTGCAACCAGTAGTATTAATAAAGATTGTTTTGAACCAACCTACCTTACACGTGGACTTATTTGGTCGTGATTGGGTCAAATTGGGACACCTATAAGGGATAATCCCGCAAAGGCAAAATGCAAATATGAAGCATGATAAAGATATCGTCACAATTGTATACTGGTGTGCGACCGGATTTCCTGTAAATATTTCACGGTGTAACACACACCAATCAACAAGTATTAATAAACACCAACTAAAAATCAACAAACACAACCTCTTATTAGTTTCACTCAAGGAAAACTAAAAACCATTTTGTAACATCATTTTATTACGAAAACAAATTATTTTCGGAGCTCTCAACATATCGAGGTGTGAACTGACGAACCAAAAGTAACTAGTTTGTTTTTTTAAAAATATGGCCAAGTGCCAGCAGTTACTGCGTTATATTACCCGTCTCAGTATACTGGAGTGATGAGATGTTTGTGCACCTTATATTTATTTGTTCCGGGAATTATCCATTATTTTTTATGCTGGGTCTCAAGGTTAACTGAAATAGTATCCATTTATTTATACGATCCTACTAATATTATAAACGATAAAGTTTGTGAGTATGTATGTGTGAGGATGTTTGTTACTCTTTCACGCAAAAATTACTGAACCAATTTGGATAAAATTCGGTGTGAAGGTAGCTTAGACCTTGGATTAACACATAGGTTACTTTTTATCTCGGGCTAACTGGCGCAGCTAGTCTACAATCCTATTGAAAATGACGTAATATCTATTTAAAAAAATGTTCCAGCTATTTTAGCTTCATGTAACTTTAATAGCGATATGTATTTTAGAGATTTATGCAACTATTTCAAATTCTAGGAAATTTAGTTAAAAGCTAAAGGTATTTTAAAGCTAAAGGTATTGTAAAGCATTTTTTTTTCTCGATTGCTTTTTGCTCTAAATACTTTCACCGTACAAAAGACATCAACGCATTATCACCTGATTTAAAATTTAGAAAATGCATAATAATTTGATAACTGTGACACCAATATTCAAACTATCAAAAGAGACTCCTTACAAAAATGTAATATCAATAATTCTTCTTTTTATTATTTGTACAAATTACGAGTCGCAGTTTTGTCTGGTCACACAAGTCTTGTCAGTTTGTCAATCAGTCGGCTATGGTCACCAGCAGAGAGCTAATACAACCAGAGAGATAGCCCTGTTGTCGCTTGAGGCAATTCTCAACCACAAAAATGTAAGAAAAATCTTGCCCAGAGCTGTCAAAACTGTCAAATGTGAATTGGAATTTGACACTATCGGGAAAAAAACATGATAACAGCCTCTGAATCGAGATATTTTTCATGTCTCTTTCTAACTCATAGCATGTTATAATAATGCATCTCCTTCAGATTTTCTCGATCAACCACATTATTCCTTTTTGTTGTAATAACTCTGTGGTCACCAGTCTTGTTGAGGGAAACTTCATGCGCGGAACAAAACTAACTGCAACCGCACTTTGACATCCAGGCTGTCAGCTTTTCCTTTTATTTCCACCTTTGTGGATACCATGTTGCAACTTTGCTATGAAACAAAGAGTTAAATACTCTACTGACACGTGCAACGGACCCCATCGGTCACAGACATGTCCCATTATCTCTTGTCAAAGTGTAACGTAATATTTGTATGTATGCCATGTCTGCCTTCTTTTGTACTTAGGTGGTTAGTGACGCTTAGTTAGTTCCGAATGTCCGAGTCAAGCTAAAAGGCAAATATTTGGAGTAAAATGTAGCCTCGTTTTCGACAAAAACTTGTTGGACAAAGATTTTTGAGTATGTGAAATGTTTGAGAAAGGTTGTCAGGCTTAGAAGTTTGCTGACGGAAACTTGCTTGTCATTTGCTTAAACTTTACCCGGTAGTGTTATTTGTTATGAAAAACATTTCCATACAGTATACATACAACACTTGAATGAGATTTTTTTGCGTTGACTTTTTTATGTATAAACAACAAGATTGGTTGGAAGCGGCTTGCATAGAGCATATTTCTTCAATCTTCATCAAATTATTTTTCTACTAGCGACCCGCCCGGCTTCGCACAGGTGTATTATACATATAAAACTGTCTCTTGAATCACTCTATCTTTTAAAAAAACCGCATCAAAATCCGTTGCTTAGTTTAATAGATATAAGCATACATAGGGACAGACAGAGCAGGAAGCGACTTAGTTTTATACTTTGTGATGATTTTTAAACTGTCACCATCGGTTCATGGTTTCCATAAGAAAACTCTTGGATGCTATCTTTTGCATCAATCAATGAAGTCGTTTATTTGCTTAGAATAAATATGCATGTAGGCGTAATGTGAATTTAGATACCATTGTGAACTAATAACTAAAAATACGCTTTTGTGTATTGTTTTCTCTCTGGCAACTTGCATCTAATGGGCTATATGACTGCTACTTTGCTTCTCAGTTCATATAATTGCATAAAACAAAGGAAATGATCGTCACCATCGACTCAAAACATTACAACGCAGGACGAGTCAAAAGGAAGCTCTTCATCAAAAAATACCTTGAAATTTTCGTCGGTCTCAAAGGAAGTAAAGTGTATTATAAATCAATGCTAATGGCTTACAGCCAAAGCCTAAATTGAATTACCTAAGTGTATCTTGAATATGAATTAGGTAAGTTAGTCGCGACGCGGCGCTGTTGCTGATGCATTTTTGTGCACGGATGTTGTTAGGGAGGGGAAACATTTATACACCGATAATATTCTTTATGACCATAAAGTCTTTGTATATCACGATGATTGATGAAGCGACAAAGGATACAACTTAACAGATTATGACACGCTCATGAAACTACATATTTTATTTATAGTGCTTTAGCACTAAGAAAGTTTAAGCGTTATCGTAGCCTAGCTGAGTTTCTAAAACATCTGGACGGAAACCAAATCGCAAGTTACGCAGGTTCAAATCCTGTTTTCACATCATTTTTTGGATTGTTAACTAAAAATCTTAATGGAACATATATTTAATAGACTTCCACTTTTTGGTGAAGGAAAATACCGTGAAACAATTTATATACAGGGTTATCCAGATCTGGTGTACTAAGCCGAAAGAAAGTGATTAAGACCACCATTACGACTAACTTTTACTATGGGCCAAACTCAATTTTAGCAAAAAATATCTGTTTTATACATTTTGTCGATTCTGAGTTGCAATTTTGTATGGAACAGCAAATTTTTTATTTATCGAATTCTGAGTTGGCTCCATAGTAAAAGTTTCTCGTAATGATGGTCTTAATCTCCTCCTTTCGGCTTAGTACAGGGTAGGCACTAGGCAGATAACCCTGTATGTATGTCCGTAGAAGAAATTCGACGCCGAATACAATTCTCTTCGCCCCGCTGAGTCCCGCTTTAACCCTTTGGGTACGGAACCCTAAAAACCCATACCGTATTCTCTACCGCCCAGACATGTTCACCCAAATTTATATCCTTAACTGTCACTTAGTCTGTTTTACTATTGTCCTCAGTATTTGTATTGATTAGGATTCTACACCTATGCTTTTTGGGGACGGTCGTATAAATTTTATCATTAGTTGAATGCTAATCGTAGGCGATTAATATTATGCTAACGTTTATTTGGGTGTCTAATATGGGTGGGTTTTTGTCAGAACACTGCTATGCGCAGGTATGACCGTTAATAGATTGAATACAAAGTCGCCAAGCCTATAAAATTGGGGTTTCTTACAATCTAAAAATGGCGAATAAATTAATATGAACTCTGTTGGATTTTTTGTTTTATATTTAAAATTCTTGTCCTATTATACAAAAACTTCTATTGGTCATATTACGAGCGTGGTGTTAAAAAACATGCCAAATTATGATGGTTTGTTAATGTCCATAAAATGAAGAAAATATTTTTTATTGTGTATTTATCAGAAGATGAATACGTGTACCTAAATGAGGAAACGATTAAAAATATACTAGAGCATAATAATTTTACTCTTCTCTGGTCGCGTCAATTTCGATGGTACTTCTTATGTCCTATTTTACTAAATTATGCTAATAATGACCTCTTTTATAATTTTCCGGAAAAAATAAATTAAAAATAACTAAATCCAGCCCATCCATTATATTTATTTAATCATCATTTCGGTCAAAACCTTTTCTTTTTTTAATTCATATTGGTTTAGAGTTAGTAAGTCACATTCAAATACATAGATACTCGTATACTCGTGTCATAGACTAACCTCCTCAAGTAGCTTAGTTTATGCTTATATCAACGAGTCATGTTTCACAAACCGCTGATTACACTAACGCTTGCGCGTGCAAATACTTAGTTTGCGGTTATCGCCATCTGCGGTCTTTGTTCGGATCAAACTATCCATGTAGAACTGACCGCAATGGAGCTTTACAAATCTTTATCGAAAAATAAAGTTCGGTTGTAATTAGTTGAAATTTGCATCAAGTACATTTGGATCTATTACATAAAATAAATAATTAGTTTTCGCAAAAAATGGCAAAACCACCTTCCATCGTGTACAAAATTCGAATATTTCGTTCGAATTGTTTACATTGTTGTTGATCTTTTAAAAACAGCTCTGCCGATTTCTGTAAAATTAAATGGGACCACCTCGGAAGTATAGGTATACCCTTTGGACCTAAAAATATTTTTTCGATTCGGTTCACAATTGGAGGAATTATTATCGATGAACATACACAAAAAAATACAGGCGAACATAGAATAACCTCCTAAGAACCTCCTCCTTTTTGGAAGTCGGTTAATGAAGAAGATAGTTATAAAATAATAAATAAGTGAATGCATGAGTAAATACAACATTTTTAGAGTTGACCCCAACAGTCTATCGTCGTTTTGTTCGTATATCATCAGGGTCGTTATCATTTAATCCACACGACGTTCACTTTTGAACATTAGTCATTGTCTCTTTCATAGTTATTTACAAGGACCAGTCAGAAGCAGTTTACATCCTGTGGATTTTTATTGCTTATAAATACGCTGCCAACCACTGTCTTGTTCGATAGTAAACAACCAACTTATTTGTACTTAAAAACAACAATTAGCTAAAATAGATATCATCAAATATATGCCTATTTGAAACATTCAAAACAAAATACTGAAAATAGAAGCAATTTCAAAATAATAACCACAGTTTTACCATTCTTAAACTGACTTAACTACTTATACATTCCAAGAAACAAAACTCGATATTTCTGAATCCGCAACAAATCAAAAATAAACACATTATTTCATTGTTTCTGAGTACAGTTTCACTTAAGTTTATTTAAGTTGCCCCAACATTGTACAGAGGCATTTAACTGCAGTAAGTCACGCGCGTGGCTCTTTATTGGACTGTTTACTAAATTAAACGATGGTTTTAATGCTTTTTTTGGTGGAGCAGGGCCTAAGGTTGCATTGTTTTCTTATAACAGACTTTAAAGTTCGTTAAACAGGGCTCGGCTACCGATTTTCGGACTATTGGATTTTTGTTTCTTTTATATTTGTGGCAAAGCTTACTAATATTATAAATCCGAAAGTGTGTTAGTTGATTTATTGGTTTGTTTCTCTTTCAAGCAGCAACTGAGCATCGGATTGACATTATTTTGGCATAGACATAGTTTGAAAGACGGAAAGTGACATAGGCTACTTTTTATCCCGAAAAATAAAAGGTTCCTATGGGATAGCACAAAAATAAAAAATAACGTGAGTGAAGCCAAGGGCAAAAGCCATTTAAGCAATAAGATGACATATTTATTTATTGTAATAATACCCAGTGAAATGAAAAATGACGAAGAACTTAAATACAAACTGATGAAACACCGTAGGTTTCTAAAACGACACTCGATTTTAAACGAACATATTTAATGAGAGTCTGAACGCAACAAATGTTATGAATCTAAATCGAAGAAAATTGATTTTGCTTGATTTTATCAATCTGTTAATAAAATAACGGATGCATTATACGACTAATGGGCTGAACACTTTCCAGTAGACATAACATCATAAAACGCAATACAACAAGTTGTTTAATTTAACAAGTAATGACAAACTGCAAAACCGACAAAACGTAAACAAACATCACACATCCGTCCAGTACGCTGCTATACAAATCTGATTACTTGCAAGTTGCAACTTGCAATTTAATTCGGCTTAATCCCAAGGGAATAAAGTTTATAAGCTCAATGTAAATATTTATTTAGTACCAATGGCCTGAAAATTGAGCATATGATTCGTCATGTGGTGCGGTGGAGCATAACGAATTATGTGGATTGGTATTGTTTTTACCAAGTAATATGTCGACCTTAAATGGACATTGGCAAAAACTTCCCGCAATATTATGCCGCGAAACTGTAACTACCTACTATAAATTAAAATTCTATTTACATTATTTTTATAGTTGCGTCGGCCGAAACATCGTCGGAATAATAAGGTATTCATTTAATTATTTGTCTCGTATGTTCAGTCCGCAATTAGTAAGAATAATGTGCTTAACTTACGATAGGAAGCGCGCTGATAGTTAAAAAAATATTTATTTACAAGATTTGAATGAAATACTGGATAACACATAAACATAAACAATGGCACATAAGAGAGGAGGCCTATACCCAGCAGTGGGTCGACACAGGCTGATGATGATGATGACTGGATAACATTGTCATAATTTCTGTTTTTGTTGAAATTAGCATGAAAGAACTCAAAAATACAGTGCAAATTAGAGTTTAAAACATCACTAATAAGTAACTATTATTGAGTGACCATAAGCTCTATAACACAGAAATCTATATTCCTATATTAAAATTTAAATAGAGAAGTGATCAATGCTCTTCTAAAATTAAAAAGAACATCTGAATCAGGTAACCGGCTGGCTCGGTATGCGCATACGCAGCCCCTAGAATCACTTCTAAGAACTGGGGTGAAGGCGCGCCCGCGCCCGCGCCGGCGACACCGGCTTTTGTGCATTTACAATAATTCACCTCTTTTTATCACTCTAGGGCCTTTTGAACGGCTGGAGTGTTGGAGATATTTCATAGGATTATTGGAGACACTGCTGCTTGGATTTTTAATGTGGAAGCTTAGTTTCTGTTATTCCGAGCCTAGATATATTATAGCATTACGATTATAGAGATAGTAGCGCTCATAGCGTAGTTAGACTAGGTGTTCGTTAGCGATCATCGAAGTTAAGCAACGTTCAGAATGGTCAGTCTTTGGATGGGTGACCGCGGGTGATATTTCCAACTGAGCGCTACCGTGGCTCAGTCGACACGTTACATTGTAGGTCCCGGTTGTTTTAACCGTTTAGCCATGTCAGAGGCCTTCAGCCGGCTTAAAAACTCTGACACCAGGGCTAGCCATCCGGCCTATTCGAACTTACTTTGTTATAGAGATACCTACTAGCTCAGCCGGTAAACGTTGTTTTATCACCTAAATGTAAAAATCTAGACAGGGCCACCCTTATAACTTAGAGGTTTAAAAATATGCCTACAACCTATTTTCAGACATCTACCATACTACTCACAAAAAAAAAATGTCAAGCTGTTTTTGAGGAGTTTTATGTTAAACAAAGTGAAACAAGATTTTAATTTAGATGATTATGTAGTACAGTAATTTAATAAGTAACCCATATATTATACAGGCTGTTGCTTTACAAAGCGTAGGGACTTTGAGAAGGATACTGTATATGCTCATCATTATGAATAACTTTTACCATTGGACCAACTGCGGAATCTGGAAATATATCTAATGTTTAGTACATTTTGTCCAGAACCTTGTCAGAGGGGAGGCCCATGTCCAGAAGGCTCAACTGGCTGAGGCTGATAATATGATGATCTGAAAGCGATAAACTAATTTTCACAAAACTATGCGCACAACTTAATCCAACCACAATTAAACTTTATTTCTGTAAAAAAAAAGCCTAACAGATCAGCAGGTGTCGCTCCAGCGTAACGACTAACGACGTAATAACGAACCGATCGTTTAGCCCAAGATCCTACGCATTTTTTACCACCCGTTAAAAAATATCCTACAGTGCCAAGCTGTTTCGTAAATTAATGATGATGATTCCGTTTTGAAGTGACAGCTGACTTGTAAACGGCTGAAAATTATTAGTTTTGGAATTGGAGTCGTGTTTTATGAAACGCGTTTTTATAGGCATGTAGTTAAGGATTTTAATGCTGTCAATTTATACTTCCTAGCATTCTAGTGTTTTATAGAATTGAATTGAAAAGTCATTTGTGGTTTTGAAATTAGAAGCGCGTTTTATGAAAGACTTTTTAGAGGCATGCAGTTAGGAGTTTTAAAGGTGTCAATTTGTAAACTAGCATAGTAGTCGCTTGTGATTTATAGAATAAGAATGGAATGTAATTAATTGGTGTTGCTAGGATTTATAAGGAGACTTGGTGGAAAATTTTAATTTTATTGTTGCTTTACGATTACTTACCACATGTTTTGATTGTTGTGTTTTATGAGAAGATACACCTGAAAAAGAAAAAAAAGTTCATTATAACTTTATCAAAAGACACAAACAACAAAAAAATACATAATTATTAAGAAGTAGGTACTCGTAAGTATAAGTAATAAGAGATCTTTAGTCTTGAAGATAGGTTGAAACGTGGCACTTTTATTTGTATATTTTAAAATGATACCATAAAGTTTGTTCAGATTGATGAGTTCTTATCGTTCTAATCTAGAGTATTGTTGTGATGATCGAAATATACGAAGTAGTATGTAGCAATTAATGCCTAATTTATTCAAAAAGTACCTGCAATCTTATGTTTTAATAAGTTGTTTGTTTTCTAACTATTGTTAGCTTTAAGTTTTATAATACAATTTTTTTAGGTTAATATTATTTAAGCCACCTAAATACACATTGTATTATTTACTATTTTGATTAATAAAGAATTATCAAAATCAATGCAGAGTATGTCTGTGTATATTTCTTTATTTCTTTATTTCAAACCTTGCATTAAATTTAAAAATATGTAAAAATTTGCTCACTTAGCACTAGGTACATATTCAACCCTGTAAGGGCGTCGCAAGTATAATTATAATACAATTAATGAGAAACTCATAGAAACTATAAATGAAATAGGAACTTATGAGACTTATAACTATAACACTCATCGTCTGCTTACTTCCGCGAGTCAGAAACATTTTTGTCTTTCAAGTAATCTTCTATACGGTAGTAACATTTTTTAATAAGTATGTCTTTAAGATTTTTATAGAATTTTCGGTGGTTCGTTTCCTTTCGTAGATATTCAGGTAGTTTATTAAAAATATTTATCAACATATATTCAGAGCTTCTCCTATATATTCGTATATTCGTACGTAATCTACACACTTTCGTTCCGTGTAAGTTAATCTCGTAAACAGCACACGAAAATCAGTCAGTTATGTACCAATATTCACATTGAATATGGGTTTACATATCTCGACTGTCTTAATTAACAAAATGAGATAGGTGCCAAATAAAGATTTTCAATTTATCTTAAGGTGGCTGTGACTCATTTTTGGTGTGTGTTAAGCTTATTTTTGGTGAGTTAATTATTGTTTTTACACTGAAAAACAGATGACTGTATTTATAGGAAATTGAAAGCGATATTTTACGTACATGGCGAGATACCCAATTACTTATTTTAGTCGCAGGTTAATATTTTACATTTTTAAAATTATTTTTTTTAAATGAAATTGAGTTTTATATCGATAAGCATTTATAAGCGATTCCCAAGTAGCATTTTACTCCATTTAAGAGTACACATTTAGTTCCCAGGTGTACTTGAAGCATTATTACAGTTCACTCGTGATGTAAGCTGCATTATTGCGATTAATTACACCTACACCTGTCTAAGGGACTTATAGGAGTGTAGAGTTATACTTTTATATGTTTATTGGTGTTATAATACTCTAACAATTATCCTTTAGTCAGCCGTCTGACTAAGAGCATTATAGGAGGGTAGAGATACGGCAACCGCTGTTTAACGGCCTACTTGTACGATGTTGTAGAGCTAGCATTTTAATAGAACACACGTGGTCATTTATAAAGCCAAAGGCTGTTATGTTTACTTGTTTTAGACTGTTATACAGCTAGTAGCTGTAGTAGGACTTGTTTGTGATCATTAAAATAACCTTTTTTTACTATCTGTACAGAAGTGTTTAAATGGTTCGCATGTGCACTGTAGGCTGTTAAAAGGACTAAATGTGTTGTCCATTAACATCAATAGCAGTTTATTTGTCCACAAGTACTACTCTTATTTGCTTTCATTTCCACCATTTTGTTCTAACCTAAAATTTACTAAATAATAAATCTCAAAAATTATCATGCAGATTTATCACAAAATACGCAGATAGAGCGATTGAGTTTTGGTTTCATGTTATAATTGTTATAATTAATTACCGTAGTATAATTATAATGCCAATATAATATCAAAAACTAAAAATTGTAGATTTCCTCTCAGCCAGTTTTAAATATTTTAAAATGAATATCGCGTTTTAACAGAGGCGCGTGAATATTTTAGCTGTAAATATGTATACATTTCACGATAAAGTTGCATTCCCATGGCAATTAACATTATTAAGTCTTTGAAACAGGTACTTTACCGCGTGTTATCATAAATTTTTATCCAAATATCCGCCGGAGTTAATTTTTTGGATGGCACACACAAAACCATAAAAATTAAATTGTGAATAAAATTATAAAATGAAGAAATAATTTAGGGCACACGTGAATTTTAGGTAGCACTGGAGTACTTTTGTCGGATTTTTTAACTGTGAAGGCTGTGTATTTAGCCACGTGTTACTCTTTATTACGCTCATGTACATTGTATGGATCACACTGCGTCCCATATAGTGCCGCAAGTCAGCCTTAAGTCCGATGTTACTACTTAAACTGCTATTATAATGCTATTATACTGCTAATGTACAGCCATAGTGAACTTACGGCTGTCTAATTTGTACCCAAACTGGTTCTATAAGAGCGTTATATCTAGCTATACAGCTCTTATACAGCTGACTTACACAGCTTGTGGAGTACATGTGAACGACTAGACATCTTATATAGAACCCCGAATGCTACTTGGGTTCTCAATTTAACTTCAAAAGAAAGTTTAAATACTACTTCGATACTATGGAGTAATTCTGTTTTCTGTTAATAGGTTTTTTCAGAGGTTTTGAGTGTATTCATGTTTTCAATTCAAATTCTAATTCATTAAATAATTTGGTAACAGTTCTTATGAATTGATACAGTTATGGTTTTATCTGTCGAATTCTAGCCTATTTTTACAAGTACCTACTGATTTTATTTTTAGTTGTATTATTTTTCGTGTCCATAATATGCATGCATATACACATTTTTAGGATGAATGGAAGTTAACTTAGGAATATATTGGCACTTCTATTCATACCTACCACATTTATAAATCAATGATTGTGTAGACCTAGTACCTTATTCCTCAACATAAATAAAAATAAGTAACAACTTGATGCCTTCGCTCTCACATCATATTTTTAAACCAGCCCAAGTTTTTACATTAACAAGCGAACGGCATCGGCAGCACAAAATTAAGTAATTTTTTACGCCCAATTATAATTATTATTATTTATTACAATTTTGTTCGGCAATGTTACGGTGAACCCTCCAAATTATTGTACAATAATAACGTGCTTTTGTCTGAAACTGGGTGTCAGCAGGGTGACCCCCTTGGGCCTGCTCTTTTTTCATTAGCTATTCATCCTATCATCAAAAAACTAGAATCGAAATTTAACGTCTGGTACTTAGACGATGGATCCCTTGGAGGCGACGTTAGCACTGTTATTAAAGACTTGCAATATATAACAACAGAGTTTAGTACAATAGGGCTCGCCCTAAATTTCTCTAAATGCGAACTTTTTATTCCAAATTCCTCCTCAGTCCCAAAGGATGAGATAACAAAGCTTTTCGATCAAATTGCTCCAAATATAAAAATTTTAGAAAACCGATCGCTCCGCTTATTAGGTTCCCCAATTTTAGATGAGTCAATCAAAGATTTTGTTGACGAAAAAAATTCAAAATTTTTACTCAGTGTCAAACCGTCTCCAAAAAATTAACATTCATATAGCATATTTCATTATTCGGTACTGTCTGTTTGTTCCAAAATTTATGTATTCTCTTAGATGTTGTCAGCTTTGGAATCATCCTTTATCTTTACAACAGCTTGATAACGTTCAAAGAGATACACTCACCACCATTCTTAACACCCCTTTAGACGATCGCGCTTGGCGCCAAGCCTCACTGCCTGTGAGGTTTGGTGGTCTCGGAATACGCAAAATTTCTAGTGTATCTTTGCCAGCTTTCTTGTCCTCAGTTTTCAGCACGCAAAAGTTAGTAAAAGACATATTATCATCCTCTCTTCCAAATTTAGAAATTACATATCTGAGTGACGCTGTCGAAAGTTGGAAAATAGCTTGCCCAAGCCAACTTTTGCCCAAGTCTCCCAATTCTCAGAGACAGTGGGACGGGCCGCTCTGTGAGTTAGAACTGCAAACACTAATTCAAACCTCAAGTTGTACCACAGAGCGCGCTCGCTTGCTTGCCGTTTCAAGATGGGAGTTGGGGCTTTGGCTACAAGCCCTTCCTTCAAGTAACGTTGGCAACCTTTTGGATAATAACTCTTTCCGGATAGGCGTATCTCTCCGTTTAGGTGCCCCATGTCTGGTCCCGCACCGCTGCCAATGTGGCGATATGGTCGATCGTCTCGGTCACCACGCATTGTCATGCACAAAAAGTGCAGGGCGCTTTTCGCGGCACGCCACCCTAAATGATATCATCCGTCGGGCCTTTGTCAGTGCTGGCGTCCCGTCGGTCCTAGAGCCTAATGGACTGTTGCGGGACGACGGTAAAAGACCCGACGGAATGACGTTGGTGCCATGGAAGGTGGGACTGTTATATGTGCCTCTATCTTACCTCTTTGCCTCTCGTCTTCACCCCCTCGTTAGTGCATTATAAACAAGTCATTAAGTGATCAATAAATTACAACAAATAAGTGATTAGATAAGTTAGAACAAATAAGAGATTAGTTAAGTTGAGTACGCATAGTTAGCTAAGATGTTTTGTTCCCATATCCCTACCCTTCATCCATCATTATAAATACCACCTCCCGACCATTCCTCACAGATTCCTACTCCAAACTCGTCTCGTTCCACATCTCCTTCATTATTGTTAATTCTAAATCTAGTAAATAAATAAATATTTTTTAAAAACAGTAGTTTGACACCGACCGCCTAACAATTTTGGCGCAGTCGGTAGGATAGGCGCGTGCGTATCGTAACGTAAGACGACAGTAACGCGGACAAAGTAGTAATTCGCGAAACGACCGCGGTTCCCGGAGGGATTTAAGGTGTCGCCGAATCGATGTTCCTGCTCGCCCTACTCTGGTGGTAAGTGGCTTTCTACTGTTTGCTCAATTCCTTATACCTGTCCTTATATTGTATTACTTGTCGTTCTTGACTTTGGTAATTTATTATATTGTTGTTATATTATTTTGCGTGTCTTGTCTCTGTCTATTAAAAACAAAATGGCTACATCGTCAACTACTCCTACTTCCAGTGCTCTTTCAATTGAAACTCTTATCAAATTAATTCCCGAATTTAATACTAGTCATAATTCTGACGTCTATAGATTTATTAGATCTTGCGACGCCGCCTTTCAATTGGCGCTCACCAATGACCAGCAAATACTACTAATTTACACTCTGAACAGAATTGTAGGGCCTTATGCCGCAGATGTCCATGCTAGGCAATTTCTCACCTGGCCGGTCTTACGATCCTATTTAATAGAGAAATTTTCCAACGTCAAAACTGTGGCCCACCTCTCACTAGAGCTTCAATCCCTTTTTCAAAAGGACAAAGAGAGCGTTACTGATTACTATCACCGTGTCGATTTATTGCGTAGTAAAATTATAGAGAAACTCACAACCGAAATTAACGACGAATCCTTAATCGGAAGGAAAGTAGGTATTGAGGAGACGGCTTTAAACGTTTTTGTCAACGGACTTAGTAACGAATTAGGTACGATGCTTCGAACAAAAGAGTTCAATCGTTTATCAGATGCTGGCCGATTTGCAATGCAGGAAGAGAAAATTCGTGCCATGAATAACACACGCCAACAACTTTATAAAGCCAGCATAGCTTTAGCGAAGCCTCCTATTGTTCCTCGCACTGTCCGCCCTAGCTTTCCGCCTCGAAATTTCGAAAGTAATCAGAGACACCTATCAACAACAACACCCACTAACCCTTCGACTTTCGCACAGTCCAACTCTAAATTCTGCAATTATTGCAAAAATCCCGGACATCTGATCCATGAATGCCGTAAACGGGCATTCAATAATCAAAGGAACGTGCAAAATCAAAGCCGACTTCCGGCCCCGCCAACCCGTGCAGTCAATAATTTAAACTCGCAAGCGGCCATCGAATCGGGCAATTCGATGGAAACCGCTTCAGCCCTCTACCAGTCGACCCCGTCGAGCCAGCTTCAGATTCACGAGCTGGAATCTATCCCAAGCCTCGAAAACCTTCAATTGGAGTAAAGCCTCCAAGCTCTCTAAAAAAAACATGTGACGCATCAACGCAAGTTAACGCAGTCTATCGCAGACCAAGTCGTGATGCTTTCACCCAAACTTCACCAGCCTACGAACAGGGTAACCAGCCCCAAACTCTTGGCTGTCCTAAACCTACTAACTATACTAAATCCACTGAATCCACTGAATCCCCTGAACCCACTAAATCCACTGAATCCACTGAATCCACTGACTCTCAGAATTCTGCTAAATCTACTGAATCAATTAAACTTACTATATCCACTGAATCGAACTCTGTACTAAAACCCACTGTATCTGCGAAATCCACTGAATCTACTTCAAAATCTGCTAACTCAAAGCACAAGCCCAAATCTAAGTCGAAACCTAAATCGAAATCTAAAAACAAGCCTCGAACGATTTCAATATCTTCTCTCAATATTCCTCCTGAAGACTTACTCTATTGTACGTTTCACATAGAAGGTCAACCAGTTACCCTTCTTGTAGACACAGGAGCTGCAATTTCCGTTTTACGTAAAAACAAAGTTGGCAGCGCTCCTCTAAACGTATCGAACGTTGTGTCTATCATAGGTGTATCAGGTAAAGACAATCCAGTCCGAAGTCACGGTACAGCAGAAATATCTTTAGACGATTTTCGCAAACACACCTTCCATGTCGCAGATCTCAATATTCATGCAGACGGAATTCTAGGTCTTGATTTTATGTCTAAGTCAGGCGTCAATATCTACGTAGCTTCCAAAACAATGCGTGTTGACAAACGAACATACAGATTATTCCATTTCGGGGAAGATAACAAAAGTCTGGGAAAGGATAAACATTTCATAGGCAGAAGGTCCGAGACGGTAATTACGTGTACTACTAAAGATATTCAATCTGGACCCGCATTAGTAGAAAAACAAGAAATTGATAAAGGCGTATCCATACCTAACGCATTAGTTAACGTTGTAGATTACAAATTCGTTATCACTTGTGTTAACACAACAGACGTAGACAAAGAGATTTCAATTCCTAACATTAATGTCGCTCATTTCGAAGAACCCTTAGATAACGATAATGCAGTTCAAATTAATTCAACAAACAAAACAACAACAACAGACCGACGTAACGAAGTACACAAATTAATTAGAAGGGATCATTTGAATGAAGAGGAAAATAACTCATTAAATCAAATCATTAACAAATTCTCAGACATATTTTATCTTGAAGGTGATCCTTTAACATTCACGAGTCACACGAAACATCCCATTCCCACGGTTTCAGATATTCCAGTACATTCCAAAACATATCGTTTCCCACAAGTTCACAATCAAGAGGTAAAAACTCAAGTGCAAAAGCTATTAGACCAAAATATCATTCGCCCAAGTACTTCACCTTGGACTAGCCCCATTTGGATAGTCCCGAAAAAACTCGACGCCTCCGGCAAGCGAAAGTGGCGCATGGTTGTAGATTACAGAAAACTTAACGAAGTCACTATAGGAGATAGTTACCCCTTGCCCAACATTACTGATATACTAGACAAGTTGGGTCATTCTAAATATTTCACTACCCTAGATCTCGCTTCAGGCTTTCATCAAATCGAGCTGGATCCCAAGGACATTCCAAAGACGGCTTTCAATACACCTTTTGGCCATTACGAATTTCTTCGCATGCCATTTGGTCTGAAAAATGCTCCTGCAACCTTTCAGAGAGCTATGGATAGTATTCTGTACGGCTTACAAGGGGAACGATGTTTCGTATATTTAGATGACATCGTCGTATTTGCATCCAGCCTCCAAGAGCACGAAGAAAAACTTAATGAAGTTTTTCAGCGACTCAAGGAACATGGACTGAAAATTCAACCAGACAAATGCGAATTTTTGAGAAAAGAAGTAGCGTATCTCGGGCACATTATTTCATCCGACGGTGTGAAGCCGAATCCTGAAAAAGTCGAAGCTGTCCAAAGCTTTCCGATTCCTAAATCTTGTAAAGATATAAAATCATTTCTAGGTCTCGCCGGCTACTATAGGCGATTTATCCCAAATTTCAGCAAGCTCACAAAGCCTTTAACAGGCCTCCTGAAGAAAGACGTACCTTTTGTATGGGGCAATGACCAGCAACAAGCCTTCGATTGCTGTAAGAGCATCCTTACGAAAGCTCCTTTGTTACAATATCCAGATTTCAGTAAAGAGTTCATCCTGACTACAGATGCGTCCGTCCATGCCTTAGGTGCAATCCTTTCACAAGGTGAAATAGGATCAGATCTTCCAATCGCGTACGCTTCTCGAACCCTGAATAAAGCCGAATCCAACTATTCAACAATTGAACGTGAATTGTTAGCCATAGTCTGGGCAGTGAAACATTTTCGACCTTACTTGTTTGGTAGGAAATTCAAAATCGTGACCGACCACAAGCCTTTAACGTGGTTGTTTTCTGTAAAGGACCCGGGCAGTCGTTTAGTTCGGTGGAGACTGAAGTTAGAAGAGTTTGACTATGAAATTGTCTACAAATCAGGAAAAGCTAATACGAATGCAGACGCACTATCTCGAACTCCAGCAATTAATAATACGACAGTAGACTTGACTAGAGACGACGATCCCGAAAGCGACTATTTACAACTTAATTACGAACATTTCATGGATCTTCCTACTGAAAATATTAACTGTAGTAATCTGAAAATCTCACCTGACAACCTTTTAGACGAACGTCATAAAAACATTTTAATTCCCATATCAGCCCAACTTCCAGATAAAAATGAATTATTTAACGAAGCCATAAGCGCTTGCTCTCAAATAGAACCATATCTTGACAGTCTCGGTTCCAAGACTCTTTATCAGACAGATTTATTAGTTTCTGACAAAAAGCAAAATATTATTTTCGGAATCACTCGACCGACTCACTTCGATCCCTGGAACTCAGAAAGCTATTTCAAAGTCCTCTTATCTTGCTTACAAAATCACGACTTCAAAACACTTTACATTCCTGAACTGAAAAACGACCCCACTTGTAGAATGACAGGTAATGAACAGACTCACATAACTGCATATTTAGCTGACTGCTATGACTGTGAAATAACTATTTGTCAGAATAAAATCAAATACCCAACAAAAGAAGAGATTCCAAGCATACTGAAGACTTTTCATGACGAACCACTTTCAGGACATAGAGGTATTATAGAAACCACGCGAAAAATACGCGACGAATATTTCTGGAAAGGTATGACAGATGATATTAAAAACTACATTGAAAACTGTCTAACATGCCAACGTAATAAAATTCAGAGGAAAACGTACAAGGCACCAATGGTAATTACATCCTCTTCCATAGAGCCTTTTGAACGCGTCACCATTGACTTAGTATCTTATTCCGATACCACAGGCGATTCAAATAAGTACATTCTCACCTTACAGGATGACCTCACTAGATTCGTTCAAGCCTACCCAATTCCCGATAAGCAAGCAATCACCATAGCAAAGTCTCTTCTCATCTTTTGCCAACACTATGGCATACCTAAACGTTTTCATTCCGACCAAGGTGGAGAATTCGTGAACAACATCATAAAACAACTCATGAAACTCTTAGGCACAAAACATACTTTCAGTACAGCATATCATCCCCAAACTAACGGTGCACTAGAACGTTTCCATGCCACTCTCCGTGATCATATTCGCATGTATCACCAAAGGAATAAAAGTAATTGGGATCAAATTATTCCTCTTGCTATCATGTGCCATAATACATCCGTAAATAGAACAACTGGCTATACACCTCATGAACTATTATTCGGTTACAAACCTCGTCTCTTATATTCCGCCAAAGACAACGACGACTACACCACACATGATTACTTACGGGATTTGAACGAAAGATTAAAAATTGCACGCGAAATCGCATCCAACAACAATAAAATAATGAAAGAAGAAGCGAAAAAACGTTATGACTAACATATTAAAAATATAGCTGATTTTGATTTAGGAGATAAGGTCATGCTCAGAATCCCAAATCCTAATAACTTAGACAGTAAATGGGACGGTCCTTATGACGTCATAAGGAAAGGCTTTAATGAAAATTATCTAATACGTAAAGGCGGAAGAAATCAACTAGTGCATGGGAACCGCCTGAGGCCCCTGCATGTTTAAGATGTAAATATGTAATTTTACAAATTTAATTTAAGATATTATATTATAGGACATTATTATACTAGTAGCGTAGCGTAGTAGTAGTAGCGTAGTACGTAGTTATAAAATATTCATAGAATAATATATGCTTTCAGGGTCACCTGTACCCTTGCCAGTCCCAATCCCAATATGGCACCATCGAACATGACAAACGTACAAACTCTAGATAGTTTAATGCATAACCCATATTTCAGTTTCATAACTTTATCATTAATCAAATTCCTATTCTACATTCTATTATATAAGTTGTATAGGTTTATAAGAACATATTTTAAATAAGTCAACAATTAGAGTAGTATTTTAAGCTTCATCTATTAGAACGATTATCCAGTAAGCAATTTTACGTTTGCAGGTACTCCGCAACCTTAGTTGCAGGAGATGCCTTAACCGCTCCGATACCTTCGAAATCAGGCTTATACTTTCAAGAGGAAGGCGAAGTTTTCCTCACCGAATCGTCATGGAAATTAATTGTTTATAGAAACTTAGAGCCCTTATTCATTTCAAGAGACTCAATCCAACGTTTAAGCAATAAATTTTTCCAAACCATTTCATCTAAGCCTAAAAGTTTTTCCCAATATACTACCACTTCATTTATTAAATTAAGCCTTAACAAAATTAATGCGAGACTTTCCGAGCTTAGTTCTTATAGTACCAAGTCTAGATCCAAACGAGAACTTTTCGATGGTTTAGGGTCCGTACTTAAATGGCTCATTGGAACTCCTGACGCTAAAGACGCCCAGCATTATGAAAAATGCATTGAACTCTTAGAAAAACGTGAAATCGAACAGGCTGACATATTAAAACAGCAAATCCAGATCGTGTCATCCACGATTTCCAATTTTAACGATACTATTTCTAAAATAAATTATGATGAATTTGTCCTCAACGAAAATTTAGAAAGAATAGGGAAATATTTACATACGACAAATAACGTTCTCTTTGATCTGAAAACCTCTGAAGAAATTTCAGTCATTTCTATCCAAATTCTCGAATCCGTAATGACCCTCGAATCTGAATTAGATGATATCTTAACTGCCATACTTTTCATTAAATCAGGCGCAGTACATCCTTCCATTATTTCAGTCGAAAGGCTCTACTCCGAATTACTTTCTACTACCCATTTACGGACTGAAAGCCTGATTCTTCCTGTAACTTTTGAAAATGTGCATAAAATTTTAGACTCCGCTTCCCTATCGTCATACATATACAAAAATAAATTAACTTTCATATTAGATTTCCCATTAGTCAAGAATGATAAGTTTACCTTATACCACCTCTACTCTATTCCTATCCCACATCCTAACAGTATCCTGTATTCCACCCTATTACCTGAGCAACCGTACTTAGCCACGAGCCCGACGAGACAACAATACCTCACGACGGACTCCATGTCAACGTGCAAGATGACCGCTTCACGAAAATGGATCTGCAACCTGCCAGTCTACAACTTTCAGACTCGACCAACGTGCGAAATATCTATCTTAATATCCACAACGAAGAATCTACCTGAAACCTGTGAAACCACAACGTTCTCCGCGCACATCAATGTTTTCCAACCAATTCAAGTCAACAAATGGCTCTACATGCTGCAAAACGACACTGCCTCAACACTTCAGTGCGGTGGAACCATTAAGCACCTCACTCTACAAGGAAATGGCATACTTACACTACCTGAAGGCTGCAAATTTTATTCAGCATATATTACACTGACATCAACGAATGAAAATTCAATAAACATTAGTCATCCTATCGTCACTGTCGACATCGAAGACAACTGCCCTGAAAACACTGAAGATTTACCTAATTCGCCTGAAATAATACCAATTCGAATAAATAATGCTCCAGTCGACGGACTCAACTCAATTAAAGAACAACTGAAACTTCAGTCAAAGAAAATAAAAGCCTTCCAAGAAGCCTCTCTCTTAGAGAAGCACTCTTCAAAGCTCAACTTCATTACCTACATACTGGGAGTAGCGATGCTCTCTTTCCTGCTCTACAAGCTATGTCGTCATTGCCCTGCGTCATTCCTGAGAAGAAACAAGCATTCCAGCGGTTGCATCCAAATCTACAACAATTGTTTCGACCGAAGGAGGCAGCGAACTCACATAGCCGTTCCGCTCTCCAACATCAACACCAGCGTCGCCGTATCCGAAGACGAATCCGACGACAACGACGTCATCACTTCTGCCGATGCCACTCGTCAAAAATTGGGCACCGCCCAATCTTTGTTTTAAGGGGGGAGGTGTTATATGTGCCTCTATCTTACCTCTTTGCCTCTCGTCTTCACCCCCTCGTTAGTGCATTATAAACAAGTCATTAAGTGATCAATAAATTACAACAAATAAGTGATTAGATAAGTTAGAACAAATAAGAGATTAGTTAAGTTGTGTACGCATAGTTAGCTAAGATGTTTTGTTCCCATATCCCTACCCTTCATCCATCATTATAAATACCACCTCCCGACCATTCCTCACAGATTCCTACTCCAAACTCGTCTCGTTCCACATCTCCTTCATTATTGTTAATTCTAAATCTAGTAAATAAATAAATATTTTTTAAAAACAGTAGTTTGACACCGACCGCCTAACAGGACGACCTTTGGTGTGGGACGCGACGTGCGTCGACACACTGGCGTCGTCTCACCTTCCCGACACAGCAGACAGGGCTGGTGCTGCTGCAGCTAAAGCGGAAAACCTCAAACGGCACAAATATGGGTCCCTAGACAGGATGTACCATTTTGTGCCATTTGGGGTTGAGACTTTAGGTCCGTGGGGGCCGGACGCTCATAACCTATATAAAGATCTGGCCAGGCGTTTGGTAGAGGTGACACGTGACCAGAGTGCTGGCATCTATTTCGCCCAAAAGCTGAGTATTGCTATTCAGCGAGGCAATGCTGCCAGCATTCTGGCCACGTTACCCTCTGCCGAGGGGCTTTTAGACTAGGTTTTATTTTGTTTTGGGGTTTTTTTTTTTTTTAGTTTAAGTTTTAGTATTAGTTTATTCAATATTTTAGTAAAAGTTAGAATAAATTATTTAGTTTTGTATATATATATTGGATATAGTTAAGGTATTTTGTAAATATTTTAGCATAAGTTAGAATAAATTATGTTATTTAAGTTTTGTGAATAAACACTAATTTATAAAAAAAAAAAAAACAGAAATTACATTGTGCATGTTTAAAGTGTATTATTTGTTACTGGAATATTTTTTTCTTGGCCTTCCTTTTGGGGCGCGTTATGTAGAAAAGAGAAAACACGACTTGTCGATATCGATAAAAATTAAATGCATTTCGATTTTAATTTGATTTTGACGAAATTCATGTCATTGTCGCGAGTCATAAAATATTTTTTACTCCAATGTTGATACATCTCTTGTATTAAATAATGTATGTTATTATTACTTTGATGATAAAATTCCGAAGCCTTGAGACGGCTTAGAAAAACCTTGACACCAAGACTATCTGACATATATGAACTTGTAAATAAGTTCATTTAAGCTGGATAGCCATATTTTTTATCAAATCATATAATTACATATCATAAGCATTTTAGTTCTTTTACTCATCTTTATTGTACAAACCACATAACATCCGTCTCTGAACATAAAAATAAATGTATATATATTGAATCTTTCAATGAAATAACAATTACGGTATCGAGTCTCAATAATAAATTAATATAATAACTAAGATATCGACTGTTGTTGTCTCACGAGTCTCCTCCCTAGCCGGGCACGGAGCTACGAGTAGAGTTGTACCACAAGTCGTGGTCACGACAAAAAAGCTCTCACACGCACTCATCAACTCGGACCTTTCGATTATTCATGCGCTACGCTGTCACTCGGATCAATTGTTGCAGGAGATGTTGAAACCACCATAAATATTTTACTGAGAAAAGTAAAATAATAATTCTGTTTAAAAAATGAAGAATCGAAAACAAAATGACATTAATTGTATTAATTGTATCATTAGATAATTGTATGCTTCAAAACTTAAGTCGACTATTATTTTACAGAAATAAGCCAATTGCTTAAAATAAATACTAAACTAAAACATATACAAACATGACAAATATCGAGAGATAAACTAAATTGCACCAAGTACTCAATAACGCTTAATGCTCAATAAGCATATCTTTTGTAAGTGCACATTAACGTCATTAAGCTACTCACTAGTCTCAGATAGCACAACTTTATCACAATAACCTTTCCAAGTGGTTTTAACATCTCTAGATAGATCGCGCATTCGAGTGACGGCTGATAGAGTCGACCAAGATAATGACATCTGCGGTAAAAACACGGACAGTCGGTTATTTATCATCCAGTGGCCTCTTTAATTATCGGCCGTGTGGGGACCGCCTTAACGCGAGTGAGAAACCACCTTTATAAAGCCGTTTCGCCTTATGAGGGGTGATTTTTGACGGATACAATTCGTTGAGATTTTCTTATTTTGGTAGATGAAGTTTTTAAGTTCACTTTTTTTAAACGTCTTAAACAATGCAGTATTTTAAAATCTGAGAATTGTGGCATTTTGTAGAACATAGCACATAATTAAATTGGGTGATTACCTAGTGATTTTGTTTTATCAGTACTCCTATACCAAGTCATTGTTAACATTGGCATTGGTACAACTTCAGGAAGCTTTAGTACCTAAATCAAGACGAATTATATTATCTTTAGACCTTCAAAGGTCTGATGATGGTCCAATGCTTTTTATGTTGTAGTAGTGTAGTTTTGTTGTAGTTAATAAAGGCACTTTTGCTAGACGAACTAGTAGTAGTCTTGATATACTAAAGTTTCCAGTGTAAACTTAAAGTTAAAACCAAAACAAAACTCTCAAAAAATCTGTACATTTTGTCGACATTCGATAAACTTTTTACATAAATCAGCATTTTTATTCTATAACCATCATTTTTATTCAACGATCTAGATATCTTGATGATGATCACTGAAAGTTGACATATTGATGCTACATAATAATAAAAAAAACTATGAAATAGTCGAACAAAATAAGAGATATATTTATTCATTTATAATAAGTAGAATATAGAAAATAACATATTTATAATTTCAGCGATCATTAGCTTAATTCAAATAAAACTACGTTTTCAAATTAAAACATGCATCTTACAGTCTCTCACCGGCCGCCGCGTGCATCGCACGATGGCCTTGTTGCGATCGCCCCTGAAGGACGTAAATAGTCGAAGTAATGTTACTTCACTAACGGACAGTAACACGGATCTGCAGTGTACTAAATGCAAAGTGATAATTAATGAGCTACTTAGTTTTCTCAGTAATAAAGTTGACGTGCTGCCAGAAACAGCTATAGTGGAGATATGTGTGACCGCTTATAACCTATGCGAAATTGAAGCCGCTCGAGGTATAACCTACAAATATCTTGCGCCGAACAAGAAATATATGAGGAGGAAGGAAGGAAGTGAGCAGAAAAGTATCCAAGAAATGATAAAAATAATAAAGGAATTTGAACCCGAATGTTTGCCTACATTTGTGGCCAGAGATCTTAATAAAATACCCCCTGTGTCGTTCAATTATATAGATTCCACATCATTCCTAAAAGAAATAGCTATTTTGAGGAACGATGTAGCTAGCATTAAATCCGAAAAATCGATGATCACTGACAACTCGAAGTCATCTAGCGAAATTGAGGAACTAAAAACGGAGATTAAAGAAGTTAAGGTTATTTTGAAGGAATTGCAGAATAATGATCTTTCGACTAAAGCATGCAAGAATGGTACAAAAAGCACTAATAAGACTGTACACGAGACATCTGAAAATATTTCCTCGCCGTCTTTTGCATATGTAACTCAGGCACGCGGCAACAATGCTAGCAAAAACCGGTCGAATGATACACAGCGCGTGCCCAGCGCCTCCGTACCGTACTAAGCCCTTATCAGCACGCACACACACAAAGCCCGCTTAGGCATTGTAAATCAGCTGATACGCTGCAGTCGCTTACGCATACTCCTTTGCAGCAGGATTTAATTAATGGAAACAACGTAATGCAGCCGTCGGAACGTGAGCTCACGTCTAAGAACGACAGGAATAATGATAGTTTTATTGTTGTTGAACGTAAAAAACGTAAGAAAGTGAATAGTAACTCAACCGGCACAGCACGAGGCTCAAATAAATTACAAATAGCGGACTTAACATCTTATATTTATATTTCTCGATTGAAGAAGTCGACGAGTGTTGATGACGTCATGGAATATGTGAAGGAAAAAGGAGAGGAGTGTCTTAAAATAGAGTTATTAACGCAAAAGCATGAAACGGATTTTTGTTCGTACAAAATAGCTGTACCGAAGCGTAAATTAGATATTTTTTTGGACAAAAACTTCTGGCCTGAAGGTATAAAATTCCGACTATTTCGTGAGCGCACGACGAGAGGAAATATACTTATACTAAACTAATATGGATAGTGCAACATCTAAGATAACAATATCATCTTTTAATTGTAAGAATATTAAAAGATCTGTACAGACTGTACGCGATTTGACAGAAAGCTCTCAGTTAATTGTGCTTCAAGAAACATGGCTGCTGGACCATGACTTAAGCTTCGTTCATGAGATTAATAGGTCATTTGGATGCGTGGCAAAGTCATCAGTTGATAGTACTGTTATTCTTCGTGGTAGGCCCCATGGAGGGTTAGCAATCCTTTGGGACAAATCCAAGTTCCCTAACGTACAGCCTATAAACTGCTCGAATAAGAGAATTCAAGCTATTCGTGTGTTTGTGAGTTCAGGTTCATTTTTGCTAGTGAATGTGTATATGCCGTGTGATGATGTTAAAAATATTGTCGAATTTACTGAGTGTTTGGCTGAGATCAGTGCGATAATTGAACGTCCAAATTGCCTATATTTTAGGCGATTTAAATGCACATCCGAGTGCGCCTTTCGGTGCCCAGTTAGCTAGATTCTGTGAAGATATGTCTTGGGAATGGGCGGATCATAATTTATTAGGAAATAACGCCGATATGTTTACTTTTCAATGTGAAGCAAGTGGTAGCAGGAGATGGTTGGATCATTGCATCACAACGCAGGCTGCTTGGGCGACTGTGATCAGCGCTCGTGTCACACATGATGTCAGGTGGTCTGACCACCATCCTTTGAGTATAGAATGCGAAATTATGGGGGTGGCTAATGGTCAAACCATCTCCTGCAAACCCGATGAACTACGATCTATTAGATGGGGTGAGAGATGTATAAATCAAATAAATAAATATGGTGAGTATTGTTTTATACATCTAGACTTGTTTCCTGAATTAAAAATGTGTAATTGTGGCGACACGACGAACTGTGCTCATCTTCAAACATATTATGAATATATAAATAGATACTACAGGCATATAGTCAATGTATTGCAAAATGCAGCTGTTGTAAGCGTTTGTCCATATGTACAGAAACGATATGATAGGGTGGTCGGCTGGAACTACCATGTCAGAGATAGCCACGACAAAGCTAGATTGTATTTTAAGTGCTGGGTGGTTGCTGGCAGGCCCTCCAGTGGTGTTGAGTTTAACAACATGCGTGAGAGTCGAATTGCTTTTAAAAATAAAATTAGATGGTGTCAAAAGAACAAAGAAAATATTAAAATGAATATTTTGGCATTACATCGAAAAAACAAGAATTTTGTGAAATTTTGGAATGCAACTAAAAAGTTAAATTACAAACAAACCTTACCGGTATCGGTGGAGGGCATCCAGGAGCCAACAGCTATAGCTGAACTGTTTGGGCAGAGGTTCAAAGTAAGCCCCCTACCTGTTGAGCGTGTGCTCGATACTGAAATTTGTCACAACAATGCAGCCATAGAATTTACTCGCGAGGATGTGTCCAAAATCATTCTGAATATGAAACGTGGTAAATCGCCAGGGCATGACGGTCTCAGTGTCGAGCACATACTCTGGGCTAGCGATAAGATCAACGACCACCTTTGTCTCTTATTCAACCTCTGCATTAAATTCAGTTATTTACCAGAAGCTTTAATGAGGACGTTAGTCGTCCCAATAGTAAAAAATAAGACCGGCGATCTCAGCACTACATCTAATTACCGTCCTATATCATTAGGTACAATCATTGCCAAAATTTTAGAACGTTTTATACATAGAGAACTGCAAAAGCACATTAAGATTGATGATGCGCAGTTTGGTTTCCGTCCTGGTCTCTCAACAGATGCTGCTATCGTTAGCTTAAAAAGCACGGTAAGACACTACACCTCGCGAAATACATCAGTATACGCATGTTTTCTCGATCTCAGCCGCGCTTTTGACCTGGTCAATTACAAAATGCTCTGGAAAAAGCTACGAGAAGCGCTGGTGCCTAAGCAGGTGATAAATCTGTTGAGCTACTGGTACGGTAACCAAACTAACAGTGTAAAATGGGGCGACACAACTTCTAGTAGGTATATACTAGAATGTGGCGTTCGTCAAGGGGGGGTGACATCTCCGGACCTCTTCAATTTGTACGTGAACGGCTTGATTGAGGAATTGAGGAGCTCTAATATAGGCTGTCATCTGGGAAACGTGTGTATAAACAACTTAAGCTATGCAGACGATATGGTGCTCCTCAGTCCCTCGATCAAGGGGTTGAGGAAGCTGCTTTCAATCTGTGAGCATTATGCTAATGCTCACGGGTTGAAATATAATGTTTCTAAAACCGAAATGATGGTATTTAAGTCTGGTGGAGGGCCGGAGAGGGTGCCCAATGTGTTCTTATACGGGACCGCAGTAAAAATAGTCAAGCAGTTCAAATACTTGGGACACTTGTTGACGGAACGGCTCCAAGATGATGCAGATATTGAGAGAGAGAGAAGGGCACTTGCCGTTAGAAGCAATATGCTTGCTCGCAGATTTGCTAACTGTAGTAAGGACGTAAAGACCACACTCTTTAAAGCGTATTGCCTCTGTATGTATACATGCCAGCTGTGGATAACGTACACGCGAAAAGCGATCAACACAATAAGAGTCCAGTATAATGACGCATACAGGACTCTTATGAGGCTACCGCGGTACTGCAGTGCGTCAAGTATGTTTGCTGAGGCGGGGGTGCCTGACTTCTTCGCCATAATTCGAACAAGAGTAGCGTCATTCTGGCAGCGATTGAGCCGTTCCGGCAACAAGATACTTGTGGCTATCTCTCACGATGTTAGAAGTCCAATGTATCGACATTGGATATCTGTACATATGGACCGGAACAGAAAATGACCCGGCACTACTGTGCCTATGTATGTGGCACTTTTTTGTGACAACACCCCTTTACAGTGTGCATATATAGTTTTAATTTAGACAAACACCTCTTTACAGTGTACTGTTTTTAATTTAGGTTAAGTTTAATATGGGTCTGTGCCTGCAATAAATGGTTTTTATTTATTTATTTTATTTTACAGTTGACGCTAATCTCCAATGACTACGTTTCATTACTACCTATCATTAAAGAAAAACGATAAAAATTCAATGGATGATAGTTATTTATAACTCTGTATTAACGATCGATTATTCATTGAAAGTTGACATATCGATGCGTTAGGGACAAAATAAAATGTCGATATTAAAATGTCGAAATTAAAATCCCGTCACTATTGAAATATTGCAATTAAAAGGTTTTAATCTCTATATTTCGATTAACCTAAATACATAATCGATTTTAAGAAATCGCCGATTCGGGTCATACACTCGCACTATATCAAAATGGAATAGGGTTGGCATAAAAGTTGTTTTTTTCAGCTGAGTGTGATAAGATAAAATTAAGAATTTATCTAATTTAACCAGCGCTCATAAATAAGAATGATCTTTTACATTGAATGTTAGTGTATACATATATAATCCATTATAATCCATTTTGTTATTTAAATTAGCGTTTTAATCTAGCACTGATTCGTAGCTACCAGAAACAATTCGTATTCACGACATTACTTAGTGAACATAATTTGCCAATATAATTACTTTTTGTTTGAGTTTTTTAAAGGTCACAAAGCTAAAAGAAAACAAAGATACAGATCCAAACAAATACAGAATCAGTACCATTAGTCAGTGAGTAACAGCCCTACGTATGACGCACTCGCAAGTGGACGCGATAAATCTTGTAAGGGTTAATTAAATGCCACCAGAAAGCTTTATAAGTGTGTAAAGAACCCTATAGTGAGGGCTTGGCGTAAGAAAATCGAATGATTAGGGACACGAGCATTTGTATCGAATAGCTACAAGTATTATATTTATGTACCATCGACATCGATAAATCATGCATATCGACATTGTAGGCATATCTACGCCGCCTACATGTACAGTCTAAGTCTAATAAGCATGAATTTGAATGTAAATCACTAATTCTAGTTTTATGTGGGGTTTGCAGTTTTGTACACTGTCCTACTGCCCCATTTATGGTATGTTATGGTATGGTATGCGTTTTCCCGGGCGAGCATTCTATGCAAAATATCGCAACTTCTTAGAATGACCGTCTATGCTGTTGAATAACTCACGGAGGTAGAATAAGTCTACGTGTTAGTCTTGATTTCTAAAAATATATGTAACCTAAATTAACAGGTAATATTTTTTTCTATGATATTCAATGCATTTGGAGAAGTAGTAAAAACACCTTCGAGTGAACACTAGTTAAAATAACTGTATAAAAAATAAAATTACAACTATATTTGAAGGAAGCCTATGACGTCACTTCTACGTAAAAGTGTAGCTAGGCATTGTCACTCGGAACTTTAACAATGTATAAAAAAAAATCACGTGTAATATTTTTTATACTTAGACTATCATTCGGATTAATAATACTTTTAGCCTATTGCCTACTCTAGAGACAATTTAGAATGCATTTCCACCAAAATTATGAGGACTCTTTTGCGCAGCAACGAAGCGACAAATCGACTTTATATTTTGAATACAGTTTAAAAGTCGGAGAGTATGATAAACTACTATAATATTACACTGGAAGAGATTGCTATAAGCAATAAGGCCGCCCTTTGTTGCACTAGTTTTAAGTCGCTTCTTTTTTTCCTTTCTGTATATTTCTTCTGTATTGTATTTTAGTGTCAACAATAAAGAGTTCATTCATTCATTCATTACACAAATGAAGCCGCAGGTTACAGTCTCCTATAACTTGCACTAGACACCTCCCAGTGCCTGTGCTAATACATCTCCAGATTAAGATCTAGCGAGAACTCGGTATCAGGCATCGCGATCTACAGCGCCCCGGGCGTCGGGACTGGGAGGTGTTGAAATGCGAGGATAGAGAGCTTTATTCCCGAGAAAATACTAGTTGAATTGGTATAGAAATGTTCCCTGTTATTCACTAATTATATTATTTATTTATTAACAGCTAACGAGAATAACGAATAACTGTTCTGTGTTATGCCTGCGCACGGTTGTTTTTTGCGCTCGCGCGCCTATCACTTGTTTTTCATTTTTGTGCAATTGCTAATTGTTGTATTTTTATCTTACCAAGCACTAAACAAAATGACAATTATAGTCATGTAGATACCTAAATAAGTTGTGTAATTATTATAATATACTTTAGACAACTACAGATTGTCTAGATAAACTTAAGTTAGGTTTTAAGGCAACATTATTACCGAACTTTATCATTGTAAATTGTAAAATAAATTTTAAAAAAATACATAGAGATAGACGATAGTCAGATGATGTCGTTAACACTGTGGGTAAGCAATGGATGAGGCTAGCACAAGACCGGAAAGAATAGCGAGAAAGAAAGGAGGCCTATACTCAGCAGTGGGTGGAACAGGCTTTTAGGCTTTAGGCAGATTTAAAATCTATTCAAAACAAAGATTGACAGAAGTTGAACTTCCGCAAAGTAATTCAATCAACTATCTTAGGCAAACACTTTTTCGTAGACCGTCGTAGCCATCGTAGCGTTATGCGACTGCTGGTTCTACATGATTGTAGAACTTAAAACTTTATTTTATTTCATAACAACAAAATAACAGTAATTATATAATCCAAACTTTTACTGTGTTTCCGTGTGTGTATGTGCAGCGCTATATAATGCCAAATTCAATCAACTAACAATCAATAACAACCATATTATTTTCGTAAGTTTTTGAGCTTAAATTCTATTTCAATACATTTTATTGCCAAAATGACACAGTTAGAACATCTTTGTCAGTAAACAAATAATCAGTCATATTTGTAATAAAAGAAATTCATTCAAATACTAAATTGTTAAATAAATTAAAACTCTGGCTAATGTTACCCACGTTAACTTGTTTCACATACTTACATGTTGTTAATTTCCATAATTTTAATCAACGAAATTACTTATTAAGTTAACAATTCTGTGAAATTAGCTATCAAGATTCACGAGTTATTACAATGTTAATTTTGCAACGTAGTAATTATGAATTGCTCATTCATAAGGCAATGTTTCCGTTACATAAATCGCGCTTTTTATCGGGTCCAGACTCGTGGTTACACCGGGTAAAATCATTGCTGTTGAAAGTTATTTGTTTTATTTACACGTTATAAAAACTTAATTACAGATTTTTTTAATATTCTATGGTTTTGTGGGTGAAATTTTAAATCATAGGCCAGTAAAATATTAGAATAAAATATATCCTCCTTATCCTTACATAGTATAAAATAAAGTCGCTATTTTCGTTTGTTTGTCTGTATGCTTAAATGTTTAAAACTACGCAACGGATTTTGATGCGGTTTTTTTTAATAGATAGAGTGATTCAAGAGGAAGGTTTATATGTATAAAAATTCCCGAAATTCCCACGGGAACGGGCACAACGCGGGTAAAACCGCGGGGCGCTGCTAGTAAATTATAAAACAAATAGAAATAAATTACACATTGGCTTTGAAGTGCATTTACTATTGCAAATCAATGGTTAGTTTGTTTATCTGACGTAAATTAATTAAAGTACTTAGATAAGTAGGTTCGTTTTTCATGTTGATTTTATATTTTGTCTTGCTCTTTATCAGTTCAATTACTATTGATAATAATATCCTCTTTGGGTCTTTATTAGTAAGGTCCAAACAACCCAATGAGCTATGGAGAGACCTATGCTCGGAGTCTCTCGGATCTAGGAGGAGATCCGTATAAGAAACAAAGTTATTAACATAGCCCAGCGGATTGGCAAGTTGGGATGGCATTGGGTAGATAGCATGGAGGACTGACCTGAGACCCCGTTCCATCGAGCGCAGCGTAATACGTCGATTCACACGGTGGACGGATAACCTCATCAAGATCGCAGAATTGTTCATCAAGTCGCTTCCAACCGGGTCTTACTGGAGATCTATAGAGTCGAAAAGTTCTCGAGTGGAGACCGCGTATCGTCCAGCGCAGCGTAGAATATCCAGGCAATTGCACTAGATGCAAGCCGCTTCTAACCGGGTCTTACTGGAAATCTACAGGGGATGCCTATAGCCAGCAGTGGACGACCTACGCCTGAAACGGCAAATATAATCTTTTAAGACTCGAGAGTCAACAGATTGAGACATGTCAACAACAGAACGGAAGATGTCTCGACAAATCGTTCTCGTATCTCGTCTCTCTGCGAGTGTGTGATTTCGCACTGATTTGTTACAGAAACATTTTCAAAATTACCAAGAACTCGGGAAAACTCGAGACATGGTGTTCTATAAATCTGCGTAAAGGTACAAGTGAGATAAGGCGAGAAATACTGGAGACGGCGGCGTCAATGTGGTTACTTCACGCGTGTTGTTGATATTATCCTATTGAGTAGTGATGTGACATGCGTCCCTAGGGTTGTAATGCAACATATTCGAAATACTACCAAAAATAGGTTAGAAGAACTAAAACTGTTAGCTTCTATTTAGCTTATAATTTTGGTACGATTTCTAAACATCCAAGTCTTCATACGAAGAGATTCTAATCGTCAGACCCTAAAATGCTTAAGCATATTAGCATATTATAAATGCTTAAGCATATAGGTATTTAAAAGGTAGCTTATTATTATTTTTTTCAATTTTAATTAAGCTAGAATCTATCTTCCTACTTAATAACTTAAGAATGTAGTCAAATGCAAGCTTATTTTGTCATCCGAATAAGATGGCGCGCGCAGTGCAGTAAGTAAGTATAAAACATGTAATAGATCGAAAAGTTTAATTTGTTCTGCGTCAAAATTATTTTTTTAACGGGCAAAAGTGCCTTTATTAATTACAACAAAATACAATACTATATGCTAAAACTACCTACAATACAAGTATTACTAATATACAAATATTCTTGTCATGGAAAGAAATGTGCTGTTTTTGTACTTGCACGAAACGGTAGCACAGTAAGAAGGTACCTACTAACCAAAGGTAGAACAGATCTACAAAACATACAGCCTACCTTATCGATTGCAGTGTATTAGAAAGGAACAAGAACTATTTAAAGTGTCTAGTCTAAAGCCGACGACTGCTATTAACATTAGCCGTACAGCTAAATAGCGAATAGCAACACTCGCAACACTAGTTGTCAACTAGCTCATTCGCGCGTATCGATACGATCGAGACCACACGTGATGCCATTCGATTATCGATAGTGTGATCGGGTGAATCGATTCTGTGTTGACACCGCTGCGAAACCGAGGCAGGACTGAATACTGAATACGGAGTGATACCGCGGCCGGAATCTACAATTTGCTTGTACAGTAGCTAATTTGACTTCAGTTGTGTGTACATATTTATATATGCAAAAGTCTGGACTAGACACATAGTAATCAGAAGTGATCGGTTTAACTGGGTAGAAGGCAGTGCACCCGAACAAGTCGAGCAAAAAAAACGCAGTTGTACTTACATATTGTTCTCGAAGCCATTCAGGCCATTTTCAACCCCCTAAAACTTTGTTGTAAATAAAGCTAGACGTTTGAATTTTTCATAATGTAGATATCCTGATATATATGCATTGATTTGCAACAGCAAGAGTTAATAAAGAAACATGGTTAGTTTTCGTCATCTCGATTGTAGCTTGGTTTTGTGCAATGGGTACAAAAATATCAGATTATACCTTGAACCAAAATAACCTTTATCTACACTAATGTTGTAACATTCTACTCATGTTTCCAATATTTGACTTATAATGACTACTGTTATAGCACAGACAACAAAACACTCAATTTAAGCAATTTCAAATGATGTTATAATATCCGCATCGATATCGTAAAATCTCATTATAACATCGATAAAACGCGACCAATTAACCTGGCGAGCCTTATGTCAAAATCCTCATACAAGTTGTATAAAATTTTGATATTAGGCTGGCTTTTGAAAACAGTTGGGTTATACGTGAAAACTTCGTCGAAACTACTAAACTTACATACACAAAACTCTTTGGTAAGATCTTGTGCCAATCAAATAAAAAAAGAACAGCGCGCGCTCGCTCCTGATTGACCAATGAGAGCGCAGCTGCGCGCGCAGTCTTTGGTAAGATTTTAATGGCGCCAAGTTCACTGTGACAATACACGTACGCGTGAATTTAATGTTTCGCAATGTGTTTTTATTTTTTATTTTTATTAGTGAAGATAAAGTAGTGTATGCAACTGCATATAACACGGGTAGTAAAACACACAACTTCTTCATTATTTGACAGTTGCATAAACTACTATTATGTACAAAAAGTTGAATTCACATAATGTTGAATTCCTAAAAAGCATAATTTCCCATAATGTTGAATTATTTAGAATTAATTGATAAGTTAATAGACTGTTTTGTTTACATGTGTTTATTGTTCTTTACGGTGCACTTTTTATCGAAAAGTGGTTTATATCACGGTTCGATTAATTAATAGCACTTACGTAATAAAGCATGGACACTTAATGCCTTTATACCAGAATTTATTAGCCAGTAAGACAAGACACTTTTAAAGCTTCTTTTAAGTGACGATCGCCGTAAAAATGTGTTACTTATTAACGTTTCTCAACGTTTTAGAAATTGTAATTTACTGTAGTACTTACACTTATTCATTTATTTACATTCGCATAAAATATAAAACTCAGCGTAATGCAACATTTTTCGAAAACAAAACATAAGGAAGCTCAAGCAAGTAAAATGGTTAAGTAGGTAACTTAGAAATCCCTGAATGTGCTTAACAGATGCATGACCTTTAAGCATTTAACGTACAAAAAAACAATTAAATTGTAACTCTAGCTTCGAGATTGAACCTAAAAATGCAAAACTAAATGTCTCTGAATCTAGGGTAAACCTAGAAAGGACGCTTTAAAAAACCAGATACATCTTAGACCACATAGACATACCTATTAACACATCGATAGTCATTAGCGAACTTATTAGCAGCCGTGGTGGTCTAGTGGTGACACCCGCCTTACCATCGTGAGGTCGTGAGTTCAAATCCCAGTCCCGTACCAATGAGTTCTTTGGAATTTATGTACGGAACTTCGGTGAAGGAAAACATCGTGAGGCAACCTGCATACGTCCGTAGAAGAAATTCGATGGCGTATGTGAATCCACCAACCCGCAATGGGCCAGCGAGGTGGATATGGCCCAATCACCCTTCGTGGGTAGGCCTACGTCCTGCAGTGGACTATTAAAAAGGCTGATACAGTACTACAGCGAACCTATTTGAAATTAAAAACATTACTATTAAACATCCAGTTATTTGTTCTACTACCTAGCATTAGCTTAGCGGGAATCAGACAAGTCTATGAATATAGACCTACATTTTTCTTCAGTCAAATCTTCCAAGGGATTCAAGTAAAAAAATTAGTGCTAGCAACAAATACAACATAGGTACGAGTTGCTAAGCCGAACAAATATAACAAAATACACTTTCGACGATAGAAATCAGGTTCCATCCCACATCTACATAACTATAATATTATAACCACCAATTATAACCAATTCATCATATAATAGTGACATGATTAAAAGAAAGGCTAACAATCAATGCTTAATCAACCTATTCGGTTTCAAAACCGCACCTGTCAATAATAATAGTGATGGGAAACGATAAAGATGTCGATGTCGATAAATAGAATTGAATAGTCATCATCTTACGAAGGAAAATTGCTTTTGCAATGTGGATGTACCGTACCGACTTTTTGTTAGTCCACTGCTGAACATAGTCCTATAGGATGAATTAGCTACAAGCTGCGCAATTTCCAATCCTGACTGAAGCTCACATAAAGCTGCGCGTTGATTGGGGTACGCACAGCATGAATGTATTATATTGTAAAAAATAAGATTTTGTTTTTGAATTTTAATTCAAGAGTATGAATTACCTTTAATTGCCTATTTTTATTACGAATAATAATTTTCTATATGTTACAAGAAACATTCTCCGATAAGAAAGACATAATAATGTTTTTTTTATAAATTTGTAATTTGTAATGCGAGTATAAGAGTCACAAATAAAACACATTTTGTATCTGTTACAATTTACTTTGCCACAGGAACTCGTATACCAATAAAATAAAATGAAAAAATAAAAAAATTGTTTATTTGAACATAAGTTTACAGTAGTCTGAATAATTTACCCAAGGGCTCCTAAACTAGTTAACAACTGTGTTTCAGGAGCCGATGGACTCTCCTATAGGTACACAATTTATTTATAAAAAGTATGCCAGTTACACATTTTAGACAATAGAATAGAATAGTTAAAAGTAGAATGTAGTACATGATTAGTTGCAAGTTGCATGCGATAGTTTACTTCTAACTCAAGCTATCCTAAAATCATACCCTCGCCCCGAGCCTATGAATGCCCTCCACTATAAAGGTATGATTATCGATAAAAGTAAAACGCCGGCCACACGTAGAGCTATCGCCTTTGTATTGCTTCAGTGTACATCGTACCCTCTAATATCAGTAACTCGATTTTATGCACACTTTTATAAATCTTAATTGACACTTCACCTCTATAGAGTCATATAAAAAGTAATAGTGACACTAATATTTCATTTGACACAATTTCAATGAATTTTCTTAGAAGGGAAAATTATAGTAAAATGAGTGCGTAAGCTCTTACATACATATTTTTAATTAGTTTTATTCACAACGAAAACACACTGAAATATACAGGAGTAGAGAAACGTTCTCGTTACAATTACCAATTTCAAAGAATAAATACAGTGACTATATAATATAAAATCTGTATTGAATGACGAAAACGAGTCTAGATTTTCTCTAAAAAATGGGACACGACGATTTAAAATCAAATTAAATTAAAAAGTGAAACTAAATTAAGAAATTTGACGTTTAATGTTTTTTAAAAATACTGAAATATACAGGAGCCAAAAAATAACAGAAGATCTTTTACATAAATGTGCTGTTAACTCTTTGACTGATGGGACTGTACTCTCTCTCTTTCATAATTTTCTCTACTTGCCCTCGGTCCGCACTGCGTCACTACGCAAAACTTGTTTCGCTGCTATACTGTTTTTATACGTTATATGCGCACACACGAGCGATTATTTAGTAGTGTACGTTTCAATTGCGAAGGTGTGCTTACTATATTTATTGCACCTCTTCAATGGCTGAATAGAGATAAACGCGAGCCCATTGCTTAAAAAAATAAAGAAAAAAGACATTGTGTCCAGATTAATGTTGTTTTTGTTCAGGGCGTGTGCTTTATTGTTGGGCTTATTTGTTATCTGTTGCAGAAATCGGTTTGAAGTAATGCGTTGCAATTTTTTATTAATGTAGATCATGTTTCACTTATACTAAACTTTTCTTCCGTGACTTAAGCCTATCTTGCTTATAGTATACAATAAAATATATCAATAAACCTTTTTAAACCGAACTGGAATTTTAAATTAATTTCTGTCATTTAAAAAGAACTATGCAATAAATAATAAATATGAAAGATTTCCTCATCTCTGTTATTAAATAAGGCGTAATGATCACAAAAAATGTCTTTCCACCCAAAATCAGAGAGAAATTGCGATCGCCATATCATTATGCGCGCATTAAGCGCATCCCTAATAAAGTAATCGCAAATATTGCAAAATTATCGATTTCTCGAAAACACTCGAGTATTATCGAAACGCAAACGGCTTTGTTAATTACAGGGCGCAAACGAAACGCATCTCTTAATACTGAAAACGGACGACTCAAACTGTCTGACCAAATTACTGTAGTATTCGACAAATTACGGAACTAAAATTTTTAAAGCAGGAACATATTTTTGTTAAGAAAATGCTATAGTGTCTCTGTCAGTTGATTATACAGAGAAGTTAGTTGCAATGCAATTGTTCAACGAATTTACGAGAAGCTGTCATTATGAAGGAGCAAGATGCAAGCCCCCACAACGGCAAATTGGCACTCGATAGTGAGGGGACACAGATATCGATTAATTACTATAAACAGGTTTTGGTACTCGAAGTATAAATTTATTTTTCTGATATCCTTTATTGCATTCCGTGCCCGTGGTCACGGAACGAATACGATAATGTTGTAGATTTCCTTTAGTTATTTTATGTAAACGTAAGTTTCTTTTCATTAAAACCGTAACTAACCACAACATAATTATCAATTTAATTAAATACATTAGATTTTTTAATCTAAACGTTTGATCTTATTATAAGTATGATATCTATGTTACTTATTTTGTGTAACTGTCCACAATTTGATAATTTTAAATTTTTAAAATTATTAATAATCTACAAGCATGAAAACAAACATGGCATATTTATATTCGACGAATTTTAAATTAACCTTTCAATTGAACTACATTTCAAGTAAGTTCGTTGAATTAATTATTATAATTAGCTCTCAACTTAGACGCTACTTGGTTGAATTTCTTTACTTCAATATACCTTACAGCATCCAGACAAGTCAAAAATAATCATTCAAACCGTAGTTACGTTAACTATAGTTACAAAAGCCACCGGAATTCCAAAACGGTCTCGGGAGCCACGAAATTGCAACGGAAACATCAAAAAACGAATAAAAATGTTCGAAACTGAGCACATAATTGCATAATAACACTAATAACTCAGAAACGATTACTGTAACATTTTCAATTGAGCATTATTATTACTCCAGACTGAAAACACGTGAATTTGTGTGCGGTGAGAGAAAAGGGAAAAAATACAGAAGGGTAACTTTTGATAAATGTACTTGCAACGTGTAACTAAATCAAATAATACATACAGTAGTAGGTAGTGATTACATATTTGAGCCATTTGAAGTTGAGACATTGGGTCCGTGGGGGCCGGGGGCTCATATTATTTTCAAAAGTCTTTCTAAGCGTCTGGTGGACACGACGCGTGACTAAAATGCTGGTGTTTATTTGGCTCAATACAACGCATAAGCATTGCCATTGCATGCTGGGCTCGCTGCGCTGCCAACTGGCTTGAGCATTTGGATTATCTTTAGACCTTCAAAGGTCTGTGGATGATCCAATGCTTTTATGTAGTAGTAGTATAGTTTTGTCGTAGTTAATAAAGGCACTTTTACCCGAGTAAAAAAAAGCATTTACTAACACTAAATCAGAGATGTACGTGATATAATATTGTACGATTGTCGACTTGGCGTCTGCCAGTGATAAAAATCATATTAGTTATCTGCAAAAACCATGTTAAAAGCAAACCCAGAAACTTTCTTGAACTGTATTTCTTATCGTTAATTTAATATTTAAATTCTCCTACTACAGAAATACAATTTAACCGAAAACGTTGACTAAGATTTCCTAGAAACTGATTGCAAAATGCGTCTTAATCAAGCCTTAGACTGTATGACCACTAAGTGAAAATAGCGTAGGTAGCGTATAGCGCAAGAACAAAGTCACCAGGGAAATCACTATAGGTATTCCATTCTATTTTACATCGGGCATGTGTTTTGCAGAGGAAGAGAGTTACCTATACTTTTTTATGTTCATCAGACTTCTTTTCTAACACAAATAAATTATTTTTTTTAGCTCGTGCTCGTTTACAAAGCTAATATACATGCACACAAACACTACCTATTACATCATCTTGCTGTTGTAAGTGATTCCTTTCTATCGGTTAAAAAATTGAGCTCCTGTTACGTAGCTCGTAAACGTGTGGTGGAGACGCAGCCTTGCCGAGTAAGTGAGTACACGGCCCATGCCCAAGTGCAGCCAGTTTTTGCGCCGCCCTCGAGCTCAGCCGAGATTCCAAGCTGTATAATGAAGCCATTACCCGCAAGAACAAGCTCCGCCGAGCTTAAAAAAAGCAACTTCTACCCAAATCGCCCAAGGAACTCTCGTGCGTCGACATGCTGTCTTGCCAGCGTAGAAAAATAACCAAAAAGGCTAAGTTCGTTAGGACTCGTTTCGCGGTCTCGCTTTCGAATCCAGAATGTTTTTTTTTTGTTTTTGTTTTAGGAGATTCGTTTTTTTTGTTAAGGGGATAGCAGAGCGCTCATCGACGCTTTTGTTCTTCTTTATTTTGTTTATTAATTAAGAAGAGTGATAATTAATTATTAACTACATATCAACTCCATAGTAAACAGAATAAATAAGAATGCAATTATTCTCAAATTGTAAAAATGAAAATCAGCTGTTCTAAAAATTATGTCGAGTCGTTGATTTTTTTGAATGGAACAGTTGACTTTTTTCTTGAGCAAACCGTAGCCAAGCCAATTCTTTTAACAATAAATCAAAAGACATAGGTATGTATCAGTAACGTATAATTTCAGGTTTGTTTTAATCTGGCGTTAAGTTTGGCCCTTAAGCAGTTCTTGTCAAAAGTTGCCTTTAACTAGAGGTCGGAGTAAGATCTCATGGTGGAATTTTAATGTTACTTTAATTGACGTTTTTGATATAAGTAAATATAAATTAATAGTGAAGGAATACGTCATTAGTGGTAAGAAATAAACTAGAATGACGTGGCGTATCTGTTTGTACATCGAGTATTATTTTTTAAGAGGAGGACGTCAGTTTGAGCTCTCGTTATACACAATAAACACATAACTAAAGCTGGACATCGACACATTGTCGGGACGTCTGTAGCAATGTTAGATGTCGACACCGATTTGGTTGGCTTCTACCAAACAGGAAAATCTATGATAGCTTTGATTTTTCATTTCTAAGAATTTAATCTTGTATAGCTTAGAACTAAACTACTTCTAATACAAGGACTAAAGTTGGTAAGCGAAACCGCAGGGTAGTGCAAAATCCAAGCTGCTTTCCACCGCTCTCTTTGGAGATGTATAGGGGAGGCCTATACAGCATATTACAGATATCTTCTAGCCAAAACAAATATCTTATATATAAGAACGAGGACGAAAGCACGTATGCATGTATGCATCAAAGCCGTCTTAAAAACGTACTCTCAGATGAACAATAAAAACATTTTATAAAATTAAACATTACAAAGTAATTGTATGCAGATATCGTTACTTATTACAATAATGTTAAGGAGTATGTCGTAATACAGCAGGCAGTATCTTTTAATTTACATTTGTATTGTAAACTCCGAATGGAAGGGTGGAGGGACATTGAGGAGGTTGTATGAGGTTTTCAAAGATATACTGTAAAGGCTTTAACTTATATGTTTAACTAATTAATGCGTTACAAAAATATGAACATAAGCAAAATGTTTCAACACCCATACAACAACATTAGTCAGCATTAGAGACCTAAAATTTAATTTGAAATAGTTACACAGTAAAAAAGTGTCTAAAACTAAAATATTGTAGAGGACTCTAAAGGAATTTATAATGTAGAAAAAGACAAATACAATATACTGGTGCTACTTCAAAAGTACGAATGAACGTAGAATTATTTGTCTTAAACTGTTACAGACAAACAAAAAATATCAAAAAGATTACTTCATGAAATAAAAACATACTCGTATTTGTCATCCAAAACTTTTACAGAAAATATGTGAAACATTACCCTGATCCAGGGCATTACATTGGATTTTAATACAGTCCAAAGAAAATCAAATGAAACTGACAAAAACTCTCATCAACGTTTCCAAGCCACAAAGGAGACGGCTCTAAACAGTCTCATTCTGGTCTCATCATCATCACAAGGGCCCGACATGTTAATCTGAGATCATTAACCGCGATAAAGAGATGCAGTGATTACCCTACAATATGAAACAAAAAATACCTTCATCAATTCAAAACGACCAAAAAACGGAGCGACAAACTTACACCCACGGACTCAGGGATGTAATCAAGGTATGGGCATCTGGGGCCCGTGAATAGTTAAACTGCCCGTGAAGAGTTAGTAACACGTCAAATAATTTTACTTTAAGCCTTCAAGCATATGTTTTGAAAAGAAAAGCAAAGCAGTAGCTGCAGGAATGACTTTTCTAGGGTTTTTTTTTAATTTACCGACAGATTTTGCTTGTTACGTCATAACTTGGAGGACATTTTAAGATTTAAATAAACCCTATTTGTTTATTAGAAAAATATACACACATTTATGTTAAACATACTTATACTCTACCTATATCGTACTTACCATAGTATTTTGGTTAGATGTTCTCGAAAGTTTCAAAGGACGAAATCAAAAATTCAAAAATCTGGGGAACGCGCAGACAGTAAGTTTTTATTTATTGTTATTCATCTTTGCCTATTTTGCTCTTTCGGCCGTGCTCCACAGCCTAAATACGTCCACCCACACAGACCCCGAAGGAATAATAAGGTAATTTGTATACGAAAAAAAATGTAGCGCGACTGCATGACGCTTAATTTGATTATCAGACGTCTTAGAAGTTTATGAGACAACCTAACGCACGGAGCAAGATAAACATAGAGTTTTGATGTAGTTGATGTACTTTTCTCGATAAAACTTTCACTTTGATAAAGATTATCGGCATGTTATGTTTTTGAAATGTCATCGAAAAGGTTGTAAATTAGATTTGTATCGTTTTATTATTCCAGAAGTCCACATTTCGTCCATGATTCAGCTTGGATTTTGGTTGTTGCCGCAACGTAGATAACGTAATACGTTTTGAAAGGATACAAATTCAATAGATTTAGAGTAAGAGTAGTAACGTCGATTTTGAATTGAAAGCATTGTGAGATCTGTAAGATTGTGACATACGATTTGGACATTGCTATTCTATTCAGAAATAGGTAGATCTATGCTTTTGTACAATTTTAGGCTACTTCTTAGGAGAATTGTCGTGACTTGTGACAAACTGTTCAACTTTTCAAACCTATACTGCTTGCTTCCGTTCCAATCCTAATAGGTACATATTAAGTTGATTGAATTGGTTGATAGATACAAGATCACTGCATTGACACGAAAATATTAACAATACAACGCTTAACAATATGACACTTTTCTTTCTTCAATCAGGATATGATAATCGTACGCAATAGTTCCTTTGTATATAAATAAGCCGCTTCTCATTCGACTACAAACTTAACCTCTCCTATATACAAGCGTGTAAAAGAATACTAAAAAGTGTTAATGAGATGTTGAAATCAAAGGGCCCCAATCAATAGCCGAGTTTATGTCCCGATTTCTCAACGAATATCTATTTTATGGATTTTAAAATAACGTAACTAGACGTAGCTTTCATCTCCGTAACGAACATCTTAATCGAGGGAACCCAATCTCGCCTAATGTTGTTCCCACTACACTCAACATTATCAAAATCACATTAGACCTCGAAAACTGCGTCCGGCACAAGAGCAACCGCTATGGTTGCCACTATACAAATTTTCATGAGTTGTGAGACGTGGAAAATGATTGAGACTATAATTATTGTCATTTATATCCGTGAGTCACTGTATCTCGAGTATCTCGATATCTAAGTATCTCTATAAAAAGGATTGAGACCTTGCAAAATGATTGCTCAACAATGAATGATACCGAGATACTCGTAGAAGAAAAAAACAAGAGTGATTTTTTTTTTCTTGAGTTGATATTGTCTATGTACCTCTTTTATTATATATCCTTTACCTTACCATCCTTATCTTTATTAATATTTTATATCCAAAACTGTGTTTGTTGGTTTATTGGTATGTTCTTCTTTCACGCAGCAACGGGGCAACAGATTGACTTGATTTTTGGCATGGACACAGTTCGAAAGACGGAGAGTGACATAGGCTACCTTTTATCCTGGAAAAATAAAAGGTTGCCATGGGATAGCTTAAAAATTTAAATATTACGCAGGCGGAGCCGCGAACAAAAGCTAGTAAATATATTTAAAACACATTTACAATTTTGAGTGGTGTAAACCAACCAATCAAACCAGCTGGTGGGTTTCCATAACTCTTATATGGCAACATTGTGTTGTGATTTTTAGATGAGGTTAATTTTACTTACCTTTACTAAGTAACTCAGCGTGATTGCGAGCATATAAAAGTGGGGCCCCTGACAGCCCTACCAAACCTGTAGTCCCGGTACCGAGTACAACTAATAACTCAATCCTTGGTAAATTACGGGACGCACATCACTATAATTATAGAGCATTCGATTTGAAACAGTGCGATAAAAGTCACGGATTCACTGATTGTTTGTTTCCAATGCTCTACTTCTAGAGATAAATAATACAGAACAGCATAAAAAATATTAAAAGTAACACGTAACCTAAAATTGCTCAAAGCGAAACGGCCGTTTTTGTAGCAACTAATTTAAAGAAAATTACAAATACCTCCTTTTTATTTTATTTACTACTTTTTGGAGCGCAATAAATTATATTGTACATATAGGTAACACAAGACCGTGTAAAACTTTTGTAGTCGCCTGAAAGCCTTTGAAAAGCCGTTATTAGTTCCCTAATATTTTGAAGCATTGTATTATTAATTTTATCTTTGTTTTCTAATGGTAACTATTATAGTTCAACGGCCTGGATAATCCTCATCTGTCATGGGCACAGGAGCACACTTAACATCTCGTATTGCTCATTTCGTTAATCATGTAAAAAAATACCTAACATCTAAATCTGCTATTTAGTTTAAATTAAAAATTATAATATTTTGATCAATCTTAAAATTCTGTTCCAAAACTAAAAATACATTTAACTACTCTTTCATTAATGCTATTCAATGCACATCTTCAAGATAAATAATAAAGATAAACAAACTTTTAAGACTTATCAGGAAACGCTACCGTAGGTATTGAAATGTTTCAATTAGCATAAAGCCATTGCAATGATTCTTCGATGTTACGATGCTACACCTTTTATTTGACGTGTTTAATCTTAGCAGGTTAATGGAATATAAGGGCCAACGCCCATCTGAACAACATGACATTTGCTCACGCTCACAACGTTCTTACTACAGGTAGTAAGATTGGTAGTAACACTGGTAACAAACCCAATTTTCCATACGCTCAACAAGAAATCTTAAGCCATTCGGCTTAGCCAGTATTCAGATGGATGACCGCAGGTGGCATTTCCAACTGAGCGCTGCCGTGGCTTGGATAACATGTTAAATTGTAAGCAACCTTATTGTTTCAATTATGACTACTTCCAGAGTAAGCTAATTGAGAATTTAAGTATAACTATATTTTGTTTTATATTGTATGTAGGAAGTGAAATTATCGATTTTTAAAACAGCGCAACTGAAAACTGCTGCCAGCATGCTGGGCACGCTGCCAATTGGCAATAGGTTTGAGTATTTGGATTATATTTGGACCTTCAAGGGTCTGTAGATGATCTAATTGCTTTTTATGTTGTAGTAGTTTAAGTATGTAGTTTCAGCTTAAAATTGTATTTTGTTGTAGTTAATAAAGGCACTTGCACTGAAAATAGTATCAAAGGCCTCTGAGACCACCGTCGTGTTCAGCAAACACGAGAAGCGCCCACTTAGGTCTCGGCTTTCGTTCGCACTCACCATCAATTTGCACTCACAGCCCGTGCGTGAGGTTATTATGTAAGTACAAGTACTTTCCAATAAATCCTATGTGCACTTATTCGCTTCAAACTTACCTTTTTTCAAAGCTTTCGATAAAATATGAAATTATAAATTCTATGGGATCCAACTTTGCTTTTTTGCAAGATTTGCAGATTAGACTCGGATCGGAAAGTGATTAGTAAAAATATAAAAAAGCGTAGTACAAAAAACATCGATAAAACAAACTTTACAAAATAAAACATCGTCAAATTATTTAATATAATTGATAAATCAGGAATTTTACGAAAACACGGTAAAAAAATATTAATAATAATACTGATTGTAATGAATAAAAATGGTGTCAAAAAAATGTAATAAACCAAAAATATCAATAGAAATTTAACCGTATTAAAATGTCGATAAAATATTCGTCACGTCGAATATTATACCTGTTTGTGGCCTGTTCGCTTTGTACGACACGCCCTGACCATTATTGTAAGATGGCCGATAATGTCGATGCCCGCGCTAGTGTAGGATTGCGTATTGTTTTTGGTTGTATGTATCAATTCATTATTTTTTAAATAGATGAAACACTAAAACGGGCTTATTAAAATGAAGAATGATCGTACGATACTTTTTTTTCACGTAATTCAACGTATTGGCGTAACCCATATGACATCAAAATGAAGTTGATGTTGACGTACTGTTTAGTTCAGGGTCGGTGTAACTGAAAATATTGGGCAGTGCCTGTAGAAAATTCCTTCGCACCAAATCGCAGCGTTTGACATTCTGAGATATTGAATCCCTTCTTGCCTATGAACATTGTAAAGACATTTTGTAAAGATAAGAGATCAGCAGGGCAATTCTGTTAGCCAATTTCTTTACTGAAGTGATACGTGCTTAAAACTCTCTCGTTTTTCGGACAGTTCCAACAGCTCAAAACTGTCAGAAAAACGAGACAGGTTCAAGAACGTGTCACCTTAGTAACGAGATCGGTTGACAGAATTGCCCCGCAGAGGTGTATAATTTATAAAAAGACGACCGATAACGAATTTCAAATATTTTTTGTTAGGTAATTAATTATGTTTATTATGTATTATTTTGTTAGTAGTCAAATTATTATTTATTTCAATTCTTGCCTTTTAACGTGTAAAAATTTGCTCAGTTAGCACTAGTTGTATATTAAGCCCTGTAAGGGCGTTGCAAGTATACAATTACTGAGTCTTTTCATAATTTATTTTATACACTAGTATAGGATTTAACTACATTGTACTTAGTATTAATAATGATTGTACTAGCCATAAAGCTGTCTTGCTTTTTATCGATATCGATAACTTATAGTGTCAACAATCCCCAACACTAGTGAGCTGAAGACCGGCCTGGACCCATGGAGCGTCTTTATCACTGGCAATGAGAGAACATGCAACGTATGTATATTGTACGTACGTTTTGTGTGTTTATAGCTCTATATGGTATTTTTTTAAATATACTCGTTGAACTCATACATTGATGTAAATTCTTAAATAAATGTGGTCGTGTTGCATTTTGCAGGTGGCTGTTTTGGTTTTGATTTCGATACTAATAAACGAGATTTGAAAAATGCTTATAAATGAGATAAAATATTGCATTTATCACAATAAAAACGGATATTTTAATTTTTATGACGAATAAGGATAAATAATTTATGGCAAAAATCCCCAGTGAACCTTTTTAAACGTAGACAACAACACTTTTTTAAATTTTTTCTCAGCTTTTAGTATCACAATGACTATACTGATGTATATGTAATTATGTACTGAATCCATTTTTTATTTGCCAAATATAAATATCGATTTCGATAAAAAATATCGTCATCGTTAATAACGATAGTTGAAAAATTTATCTTAATTTTACAAATCTCCGGTCCCAAGATACACTTACCCAAGATACACATCTAAATAAACGCACGACCACTCAATACGGTCATCGTTTAAGTCCAAAAACTAATGATAGAAGTGCATTATTGATTGGATGCGCGCACGCAAAAATAGGTAAATATTGACCGCACCAACGACACTAAGTAATTCATTTTGACACAATTTTTGGATTCAAAATTGTCTCACACAATGTACTGATTTAAGTAGGTAGGAATAACGGTCCATCACAATTCAGCCATTCACTGCTAATACCGACAGCTGAAACAATGTCTTTAGAAATGGCACAAATATCGATATCGATAGTTCCAAAGCAATTTATTATAAACATTTAATCTTGGTTCCCAAGATACACTTCATCTAAACAAACGCACGACCACTCAATACTCAATACGGCCATCGTTCAAGTTCAAATACTAATGATAGAAGTGCATTATTGGTTGGATGCGCGCACGCAAATAGGCAAATATTGACCGCGCTGGGTTTGCCGCGACGCTTCGGTGCAGCTTACTGCTCGTGTCAATATTTACGCGGTCGTGCGCATGCGCTACTAGGGTTGCCACTACAGAAATTTACAAGAACTTTATTTTAAATCATGCACGGTTTGAGGACTATTCGTTTATCTAGAATTTGCTAAAAGAGCTTTAAAAAATGTGGCAGGACTAGGAGTTACTAATTTTTTTTTAAATAACGTCTTTACTTGTCTGATAGAATTTATTGCCCTAAAACGAGGAATGTTATGAGTATGGTGTGAGTATCAGTGTATCTATGTGTGTTGGAGATTTGTAGACGACATTACTCATATTTTTCAAAGAAATGGACCGATTATTATGCTTTTTATTTTTGCTAGGAAACTCATATAGTCGCGATAATTTAATAATTATAACTACTCCATAACATAGTATAAAGGTAGCATTCCAGTAAAATTCGCGAGAGAAAATTAAAAGAAAATCACTCTGGTACGAGTATATTTAACCGTTTCAAAGTAACTTCAGTTATAGTAGAATCAGTCACAAAACCAGCAGATTAAAATTATAGATGTTAAATTCAATTTCATTTCTATTATGACAGCCCTACGCGGTTGTGTGACTAGGGGCATTTCTAGAGCAAACTTCCATGATGAGGGAGAAATATCTTAAAATATATAACAGCTTTGGAGCCAGATTTCACATTCCTTGCGCAAGTTTTTATAAAGTTTCAAAATTATTTATAATAACTGAAAGTTAGGGCTTTGTTATTAAGAACTGTACCCGCCTTTTAAAATGTTTCCATTGGGCAGATTGGGCCATACCCATCACGGTCCGGAACCGGGTTTGAGCCCATGCCTTACTCTTGCAAGGTGAGCATTTCACCCACTAGGCCATCACGGCTTTGAAGCATAAAATTAGGAAACACGTAGAAGGGTAACGCTACCTTTCCCCCATTAATAAAAAAAAATGCATAAGTACAGATTGTTGTTGAAAATTAATTGCGAAAAATATATGATTTTTTTAAATATTTTGAACTTGATGATTATAAAAAACTATTCTAGTCAAACTCTTCTTCCACTTTACGCATTTTCAAGTATTATAAAGAAAAGTCATTTCATAATGATCAGTTATCGAAAAGCTATAAGCAATTTGAGATCGTTCACTTAAGTTCTCTTTGTCAAAAGTACTTGATTATTCTGATAACAAATTATATTGTTTAGACATGTAAATGTTCAATTAAATAGTAGGTTGTACTCGTATATCATTATTACAACCACTTCCTTAACAGTGAATCAATTAGTTTCACGCCCAAATTCTTCAGCCACATTTACGTCACAATGTTGAAATTGTACCCGTGTGTGCACAGACATGCACATTGTGGACACAATGTCATATTTATATGACATTTTAGTGTACATATTTACATTAATTTGGGAGCTGTATCATTCTATTTGCATAGGTGCAAGTTTACGTTGAGAATTAATATTTGTTTTTGCTTGGCGTGTTTGTTGATTATCTTCTATGTCAAATAAACGTATAAAAATTAGATCAGATTCTTTATATCTTTGAGTTTATTGTCTTAACATAAAAAATAGAATTCGTGAACCGTTTCTCTTTAAAAACCATTTTTGTATTGTGTTGCTTTTGAGACACATCAAATTTCTAAAAGAAATGTTGACTGCATAACAAGCAATTGGTCCGTAATATAATTATTTTTGGCGAGCCCTTAGTGTCAGAGTTTTTAATTCTCTCTCTCTCTCTAAAGTATTCTGAAATGGCTAAACTGTGAAAAAAACCGAGACCCTTAAATTAACGTGTCATCTTAGCCACGACAGCGCTCTGTTGTAAATGCCATCCATTTTCAAGAAAAAAGTCTTTATTCCAATTACAAGCAAAATACGCAATCTGATATACAAAATAGATCTAACCTTATCACACCTCAATATCATGTACTTTATAATGCACATGCAGCATAACCATATTGACGAAAGCTGGTCAAAATCAATATTGACAAAGACCAGAATCCGAAATACCAATACGCTACTGTTCGCCCCACGGCTTCGCTCCGTCAATATTGGCCAAACTTAAAACATTTTCCGAGAATCAGTTTTAGTGTTACTGTGAGATATTGTGGGCAAACTTGTCTATTTAAACTTCAACCACCTTAAAGCTCAACTAACTAAAGTTATTTTCGACTTTGACTCATCGTATTATGGGATATGAGAAGGCAAATTTAAAATTGTAGCAAGCAAAGGTAGCCCTGTTCTAATTGAAGTGTAGGTGCTGATATGAGTTTGGAACTTTAAATAAAAGAAAACCTGATCATTATGATTTTTCTACGAAAGCTCATAGAAAGTAAGGTTCCAAAAAAATTTTAATTAACTGCTCTGAGTTTTACTTTTCTTCTCATCAAGGATGGCCACCATTGGACATAGAACTCTAAGGAAATATCACTAAATCTTAATTTGTACAGAAAATAAGCAATCGGCACTCTAGTTGTTAGTTTCAACATGAAAATCTATCAATATCAAACAGCACGTCAATGCATACTCAATCATATTAACCCTTAACAATGCACGTACTTCAAAAGGGACGCGCAAAAAATAAAATCAATAGACCTGCGTCAATTTTAAAGTAGGTCCCATTCAAAATTCTTCTCAAAACTTATAATTTTCACAAATCCTCACTTTCTTTTGTTGTGAATATTTAACCTGTCATAGCTTTCATTCGTCTTACTAAGGACAATAGGGTATTCGACTATTCGTACCCGAAATATGGTCACCGTCCACTTGTTCAAATAATCTGTCTATTTGGTATTAAATATGTTTAATCTGGTCTTTTGTGTGCTTTTCAACTGCTGCAAATCGTTTAAAATACGAACATTTGTTGTATAATAGTGTGTTAAAGTTTGTGATGTCACCGAAAGCTTTTGCAAAATTAACCTTACGGGTGCTGTATATGTTTTTTTCTAAGTTTTTTTTTTTAAATGTTAAAGATTAATTATTTTACTATATTTGATTTCAAACAGAAAACCTTATGAACAACACTCGATAAATAATTTTATACAGCGAGATTTTCTTAGAAAATATCTCTGATATCTACACTATTCGTTTCTAATACTCATTAAATATTTAATATCTGCAGTATCGAAATCATCAAGTTACACAAGAAGATACTACTACTATTTATTAATATTATTAATTCTAAAGTGTGTGTTTTTGGTTCGTAAATCTTTCACGTCGCAACGAAGTGACAGATAGACTATTATATTTTTTGCATGGAGACATAGACTGATATCACGGGTTCACCCGCTTGCTAAAGCTAGCAGGTACACAAATAAAATAGCATCTATAAACTACAAACAAATCTAAATAAATCAAACCGTTTATAATACCATAGATTGAATCCCAAGGGTTGAAACAATCCAAACACGAGTCCATAACCGTCAGCTCGTTATACAAGCCCTCGGCAAAACATTAATTAGGTACGAGAATCGTATTTATAGCCAATATAAATTATATCGTAAAATACTCGCGTATAAAATACGAATGTGCATTATAATGCACATTGTGTATTTTGTTGTGTTAGGGTTGATTGCGAGTGATTTTATGCTTTGATTGTTATTGTAAGTGCGAGTTCAGATTTTAAGGTTGTAAGGCCGTGAATTGGTTTCTCAAAATGTTTATCCTATACCGGCAGTGGCTTGGCAAAAAACATGGACTTTCAGTATACTTAAAATTATGAATAACTTTTATTATGGAACCAACCCTAAAATCGCGACAAAAAAATTCGTCACTCTCGACAAAATGCATGGAACTCGTTTTTTTCATGATACCCTCGTTGGTTCCATAGTAAAAACTGGTCATAATGATGAGTACAATGATAACACATATATCAAAATATATTCATCGTCTGAATTCACAAACGTATATCTAACATCATTTTTTTTCTTTTTAATCCGAATCGTATAAAACTAGCCAGAAAGTTATCCAAGAAGTCCGTAGAGCAAGTTGTGAAAACAAACACATTACAGCGCTAGTCGACGGGTGATAATGTCAGTTTGCTGAACGAGTTAGCGATACGGCGCGAGCTACCGGCGCGCGCGCAGTGTCTGCTACGTTTGAATCGTTATCGAAAGCTGTCAGGGGTAGCGCCCATAGAGTAGCTTGACTAGGTGTTTGTCAGCAATCACCGAATTTAACCATCGTTCAGCGCGGTCAGTCTTTGGATGGGTGACCGCGGGTGGCATTTACAACTGCCTTATACAAATACACGATAGCTTATATCGATTTTTTTATAGGGCAAGTGCCTTTATTAACTACCACTAAAAATGAGATATACATATTGTAAAACTACATAAACTACTACCACATATAACAAGCAATTGGATCATCCACAGACCCTTGAAGATCTAATGATAATCCATATGCTCAAGCCCGCTGCCAGTTGGCAGCGTGCCCAGCATGCTGGCAGTATTGCCACGCTGAATGGCAATGCTTATACGTTGAGCCAAATAATCATTGATTGATTGCTATATCAACAGGCTGTAAAAGTGTACTTTTGCATTCTATTGCGTCCCCTGCTCGCGCGCTCGTATTTGGGCATAGCTCTTCATTGTCGAAAGCTGTTCGGTTTAATAATCTTCTCATTACTTAAACTTTACTTTCCACTGTTGTGATTTAAATTCATATTTAGAATAGGAAAATTCGAAAGTTAAAATAACACTTTTGAATACTTGTGTTTTTGTAAATGGCTCTTCAGTGCGACGCGTGCAGCAATATTGTTTCAGTCATATTTGGATTGTTATTCCACCTCGTTTTTAGGATTCCGTACCCAAAGGATAATAACGGGACCCCATTATTAAGACTTCGATGTCCATCTGTCTGTCTGTCACCGGGCTGTATCTCATGAACCATGATAGCTAGGCAGCTGAAATTTTCACAGATGATGTATTTCTGTTGCCGCTATATAAAAACAAATATTAAAAACAGAATAAAATAAATATTTAAGGGGGCTCCCTTACAACGAACGTGATTATTAGGAGTTTTTTGTTCGCTATTAATAACGGCAAGAGGAATGGGGCTCCCAGACTGTACCCTTCGTGCGCGAGTCCGACTCGCACTTGGCCGATTTTTATGATTATGATGACTAGAACCGAGCATTTAGAATGGTATTATTTGAATAATCAGTTCAATGTATAGGTATTTAGAAATAGACAATCGGAAATTAAAATTTAAAAATTGCTGTTTCATTTTGTTTTTCAAGTTTTATCCCCCGATGCGACGCACAGCTCTATTATTTTTCTAAATCGAAACAAAAATTTGATCGTTACAATTGTGACGCTGATAATGATGTAATGTCTCTTTGAAATCCCGATTTGTGTTTTTAGGGTCCCGTACCCAAAGGGTAAAAACGGGATCCTATTACTAAGACTCCGATGTCCGTCTTGTCACCACGTTGTATCTCATGAACCGTGATAGCTAGACCGCTGAAATTTTCACAGATGATGTATTTCTGTAGCCGCTATAACAACAAATTCCCAAATTCCAAAAACAGAATAAAATGAATATTTAACTCCACCAACACGGTACGGAACCCTTCGCGCGCGAGTCCAACTTGCACTTGGCCGATTATTTTCAATCAGTCATCACAATGTATTGTCACTAAATACTATTTTATCACACAGTTGTTTTCATCTTCTAAAATCCAAATAGGTCACATCAACTTAAGCGACAATTTAAATTCATTTATGTGTAACGACGTAAATATATTAGAATAGCTATCAAGCCATGCCGTACATGTCAAAAGTGTCATGTCACGGAGATATCATGTCATGTAGATAACAACAAACGCACCTGTACCCTTCAAATTTCCCTAAAATGAAGATATTTTATCCATTTTACGCTAATCCATATTCTGTTGCGTCACAATGGATGCTGCGTATAGATTGTGACAGTATATGAGCTTATGAGAACTTCTAACTTGTTATAAAGTAGATGTAAGTATAACAAATGAAACTCTATAGATATTTTGCTTTTTGGACTTTTTGAAACTGCTTTATTGTATTGGCCTTTTGATGTGATGACGTCTTATAAATCGCACACACGAAAAAGTGATAAGTTCCACCTGAGCCGAGCGTGCAAGCGAGAGCGCGGAACAAACGATAGAGAGGTACGATTGGCCTAAGGCTTAGGTCGAACACAAACCGATCACTTTGGCCCGGAAATAAGCGATCGGTTTGTTTTAGTTGTTGATTCAACAATGTTTTCTTATGACGTTATCACGTAAATTTATCGTCCATGAACCGACTTTAAAAACAACGAATTTTGTAATCGTTCACTGCTGAACATAGGGCCTACGAAAAGCGATTGAGCCAAATCCCCTACGCTAGTCTTGAGCGGTTAGTGGATGTAAAATCGCGATAGCAAAATTAAAACTTGTAATTAGATCAATTAAATGTTCTTTGTTTTGGATTTCCTCCAATGAGGGCAAGATTCTCAATTGGATTATTTTGCGTGTGTGTGACGCGAAATTTACAACATTCTATTTATTTATGATTTCGTTGAACAGGATTTTAAAACTAAAAATTATAACTTCGATTCAGGACAATCGTAATAAATAACGAGTTTTTATTTTTACATACCACTAGCTTTTAGTCGAGCTTTCAATCGCATGATTAAAAGTAACCTATGACATTTTCCAAATTTTAAAACTATATATCCATCCATAAAATTAAATGTATCCGTCGCTGCGTAAAAAGGTAAAAAAATCATACTTTCGATATTATCATATTTATAAACATATTATTTTTCAAAAAATGGTTTTCGGTTACTTACTGTAAATGTATTTCGACGTAGAATTATATCATCTACGTCCTAACGACGTAGTAGTACTATTTTCGTCAAACAATTATTTTTCGCAAAAAATGGCAAAACCGCCTTTCATCGTGTACAAAATTCAAATATTTCGCTCGAATTGTTTACATTATTGTTGATTTTTCAAAAACGGCTCAGCCGATTTCTTTAAAATGTAAATGAAACTACCTCAAGAGTCAGGAGTATACCCTTTCGAACTAAAGATGAATTTTTCGATTTGGTTCACAATTGGCGAAATTATTGATAAACACAAAAAAATATGAGTCGTACATAGAACCTCCTTCTTTTTGGAAGTCGGTTAATGAGCTTTTTGTCAAAAACGTCCTGCGATCGTCAAGATGAAAATAAATAAAATATAGAAGTTTAGTAAACGTTATAATGATTAAACTCAACTTGCACAGACATAGACTTCATGTACTGCGATCTACCGTAACAATGGTTTCGGAAACGTGGTTGAGTCGCCCACACGAATTCCTGTGGAACTGGTTCTATACTTATTAGAGCGAGGGAAACTTATGAGAGCCTAGATTAGAGGAAAATACGATGGCTTGCCTTAGGAAATGGGATAAAACGAGTCGAGAAACAATAGACTTTACTGCTTGTTTATTAGAAGCTGTTTTCGATCGACATTTTTAGTAGAGATAAATTTATCTATCGTTACTTATTGTGTCTCGCTGTTATTGGTTCAGGATTTTCTGAAATTGATTTCTTTTACCCGCTTTTAACTTTTGTCTTAAAAAACCTAGTAAAGGCAATATTTAAGACTATAATATTTGCATGTCGAAAGGATTTTTGGACCAAGATTTTTATATTAATGCTAACCTTATGTACCCATATCCGGAAATAAATGAATATGAATGAATATGAGTGTTTATAACTGCAATGATATACCAGCTAGAATATACCGCTCAATTTAAGATAAAATAGGTTAAAAATCTATAGGGTTGTGTTGGAGCACACGGACGTTGATTTTAACGTTGAACGTCTGTGTGAGTGAGATGCTAAAAAATGTAACAGTAAAACGTTGTACCTGAACCACTTCAATTCCATGTTTTGCATACTGTACTGTATGAGCCTTTTTAATAGTCCACTGCAGGACGTGGGCCTACCCACAAAGGGTGATTGGCTTATATCCACCACGCTGGCCCAGTGCGGGTTGGTGGATTCACATACGCTATCTCGAATTTCTTCTTCGGACGTATGCATGTTTCCTCACGATGTTTTCCTTCACCGAAAAGCCAGTGATGTGAAATTCCGTACATAAATTCCAAAGAACTTTTTGGTACGGGACCGGGATTTGAACCCACGACCTCGGCCGTCAACTCTAGATATAAGCCGCATAGCATGAAGATAGATCTTCAGTCAGCTCGGTTGGAAACCACTTGCATTCAGTCTCCTTGCTATCTATCTGATTAGTGGACATCTTACACAACAACCTTTTAGGGTTACTAAACTATTACTATGACTCCGCTGTCCGTCCGTCCGTCTGTCTGCCTGTTTGTCACCAGGCTGTATCTCATGAACCGTGATAACTAGGCAGCTGAAATTTTAACAGATGATGCATTTCAGTTGCCGCTATAACAACAAATACTAAAAACAGAATAAAATAGATATTTAAGGGGGTATTCCATACAACAAACGTTTTTTTTTGCCGTTTTTTGCTCGGCAACAGTTAGACGCTTAATATGGGGCTTGAGGAGTTCCCATAGGGTACGGAACCCTTCGTGTGCGAGTCAAACTCGCACTTGGCGAATTGTTATTTTTTACAACAAACAAAATTAATTAACGCAATACCAATATTAGACCTCTCGTACCCGACACATTTGCTTAACAAGTGTGTTTGCCCGGGATTCCTCTGTCACTCATTGGGAGCTAGCGGGCATCCTGTATGTCTGTCTGTATGATAAGTTGATAAGATAATGCCTTGCTTGATTGTTTAATGCTTGGGTTATGTGATTTCCGGTGCTTGTAGCTTGAGATAAGTGGAAGCTTTGAACAAACCCACTTAGGAGTTGGGAGCAAATAAATTGGTGGGGAAATTTCAAAGGAATCGATGATGGAATGGAATTAATTCAACTTTATTAATTGTATGGATGTAAAACTCTAGATTTTATTTATAAAAATTCCGTTTGAAAATGACTTTTATCATCGCATGCTATCTCGCTCGTACTCACATAGGTTTTCTATGCTTGCTCTAGCTAGAGAGCACGAAAAGAATTTTGTCAACGTGTGAAAAAGTGACATATATTTATTTCACCATAACTCTGTCTCGTTCTGTCACGTCAAGAGAATTATTTCGTGGTGCGTATCCTAGTCCGGATGGTCTTGCTCGTATTCGTGTCTGATCGGTTCAAAAAGCCCTATAAAATAAATAATAAATACATATTTGGGGACATCTTACACACGGCCCCTGACCCCAAACTAAGCAAAGCTTGTGATATTGCTGCCGTATACTGCATTTACATATTTTTAAATACATACTTACATAGATAGTAACTAAATAACACAGAGCAAACACCTATGTTCATCACATAAATACTTGCCCTGGGTGGGGATCGAACCTACGCCTCTTTGATCCAGTAGTTAGGGTCACTAACCACTGAGCCACCGAGGCAGTCAAAATACATATAATGTTAGACTCTTCAAAATTTGAAGGTACTAAGTAATTTTATTAATCGTAAGTACCATATCCTGGAACGGAGGACCGCAGGCTGTCCATGTAATAAAATTCTAAAATGATTTAACAGCTAAGCGATTTAATTTTGACAAACGCAGGTACTTACCTGCAGGTACTTACAAACTTTCACGTTTATAATATTAGTAGGGTTTAAAGATATGATTTCGCAGAAACCTACTTAAGTAAGTACTTAAGTACTTTATTTTATTAATGTATGGTTTTGAAAAACATTCACTAAACCGACTGACATTTCAACGACTTACCTATTTAAATAAGACACATGTTTGCTTAAAGTTATGCAGAAGTTGTAAGTAAAAACTTGTTGCACATAAAGCACTAATCAAGTTAAATCCAACACTAGTTGGTATAAAAACTTAAACCGTCACATCATAAATCTCAAACGATACCATAGTGAGTAAAGTATCCTACAAGGTATCGGTAACTACGGACCGGATTTGTCACGTATTGAACCAAAATCGGTAATATCGTAGGCAGACTCCACCAAAGCTGACCGGGTCGGAGATTATATGAGATCGAGCGAGAGAGTGATATAAGAAAGATTTCCGCACAGCCGATTGGTTGGTTGTCGGATAAAGATGGCTCTTAGCAATAAGACCGTCATTTGCGCCTTTTTCTGTCTTTGTCTCTTCTGTTACTTTTCTTCCTTTATGGTTTATTTGTGGTGTCAAAAAGTGTTGTTGTTTTTCTATTGTTTTGTTTATCACTACCTAATTAATAAAATAGTCTGGCAGGACATCGGTATGTAGAGGTGAAATGACGAAAGGTGAATCAAGGTGAATTTAATCGAAAATATTATCAAAATCGAGGGTCATATTTGGACACGACGATTGGTAAAGGAATGAAGCAGATGGCACTAAAGAGATGGCACTATACTGCTGAGTTTATAAAAGGCAATTATGTTCTAGACTCACGAGCTACTCTGCCAATCTCGCTTCGGTGGACTCTGGATCTATCGGTAACAACGGACCGGATTTGTCACGTATTGCACCAAATCGGTAATATCGTAAATAACGACATTACGTCTGACAGCACACCTTGCGTTTCCATTACAAATACTTAAAAATCAGAAGTGAAGAATGGCCACGTGTAGGGATTAAGATGGAGCAGATGTGGAAGTTAAACATTGCAGTCATGGCGACGGAACAAATATCACTGTGGTGAATTACCTATTTCGATTTTTGGATTGTCGAGTAGGAAATCACAGAAAAGCTGTCTAAAAATATCAGTACTAAACTTGACATCATTATTTGATAATTTCAGTCATTAATAGGATTTTTACCTTCATCTGCTCATAATGCCCTATTAATAAAAGAGGGCAATAGAGGCAATTGCAAATTTCAGTTAAAAATAATTTGTCTTAGTCGTTTATTGTGACTTTCTCAGCCTAAACATATACATTGAGATAAACTGATCTTGCCCTATTTATTGAATTAGAATTAGCAATTTTATTTGCATCTCCAAGGAATCTTAAGAAATTGTATTTTTAGAAGTTCTATTTGTTACGCTCTTTTTTCAATCTGTAATCAAAACAAATCACGGAAACCGGAATAACGAATTATATAAGGTCATGACCAGTTTTCATTCAACTTTTTCTAAATATTAGCAACTGTATGTTTCTTATTTCAAGTGCAGTACAGCTTCGCTTCTAGTTGTCCATCTTCTCTGACTAATCTGCGACAAGTGTAAAATTTCTGCGAACCGTTTAATGTGTCGAAAATCATTAAATACAGCACACAAAAGATTGTTTTGTGCCCAAGGAACTAGTTTCACAGATATACAAGCACAAAAAATCGTATTTTGATGTCTAAATAGATACGTCAGAGCGTTCAGGTAAACGGTAAGGTGTATGGAACAGCGTGACAAAGTTACTAGTGCAGTCGAGAAAATGGAAAACTAAAACAAATCAACCGGCAGATGTTGATTTTATTTTGTGGATACAATTAAGGATCTCCCACTCAACTGTACAGTTAAATTGGTCTGTACCACAGTTTTCGGTGAAAGAATTGTCAGTAATTTTAACGGTCGGCGGTGCGGTGATTTGTTCGGGATGAAGAAATTTATTTTTTTAATAATTCGATAGCCGATTCGGAATTTGATCAAGATGTGTACGAGGCTTTTTGTGAGATGATTTGTTGTTTTACGCATACGGATTTTAAAATTAGAATCTTTTTTTTTTTAACGCAAAGAGTTATGTTGACATCGTATTTATTTTCGTAACAGGCCGCACAGAAAATGTCCCTCAGAAAAAGTTTAAGACGATTGCGCATCCAAAAAGTTTTCACCCAAAAAATGCAGCGTTCACCGAATTTTATTACGTCGAACTACATCCTAATGGCATTCAACAATAGGGAATTTATTCTACCTGACGATCCTGTAGACTATTGTTCGTTCGGATCCCTCCGTTTCTTTTTTTCCTGATCCTTCTTGTTAGCAAGTCTTCGAATAGATCTTGGGAGGACAATGGCGGGTTACATATTTATAAGTGGGTGGGTAAAATACAGGTGTTTTGTCTAAATCGGTCCAAGGTATCGGCGTGGAATCGAACGGTAAGTGATAGCTTTATTTGACGGGGCGAGGTCTCCGGGATCGGATGAAAGTCGTTGGGAGGACAGAATATGTATCGCTTAAGAGATATTCAGAAATGTTTAGTAATAGCAAAGACGATATAATTGGTAATAGATCGAGCAAAAAATCTTGTGCCACTAAGTGTGAGAAATACAAGAGACGTAATTATTCCGTTTTAATTTCTTTTCAAATTAGATAGGCAGGAAAGTAAGTAATACATCGATTTTGGATAAAACTACTTTAGATCCTTTTTTTAAATAGGCTCAATGTTTCAATCTTACTATCTCTGTCTCTCTCTCTAACAATTGTATTTACTGCTTCTACCACAGATCAGGGAACAAGGGAGATTTGGTATGGGCTTTTTACAGATCGAAACCCGGTGCATCCAAGGGGCTGGGACCCTTACCCCACCAACTTCACTAACACAAAAACAAAAACTGTAAGCATAGCACACATGTTTGCAATTTTCACGCACACTAAAAACTTGATGCAACACAAATTAGCCCTTTAATTGCCTACAAACAAAAGCAGGGATGTGGCTTTGACGTGCAGCTATGCATTCAAAATACAAACACTTTGACAAAGTAGAGATGAAAAGTAATAGTCGATAGATAAAATTCGATAAAATTTATTTATATGCAATGGTACAGAGTAATTTTTAAACTAATTAAGCTATGCTATGATATTCTTAACTGTGCTACAGAGTAGTACAGTTTTTTATAAAACAATAAAATAATACTGTTTAATTTTACTAGGGATCAAGTTAAAGCCCAAAACAGTTGTAATTACCTAGCTATCTTTAATAGATGTTCTTCCAGGTTTGAGCAACGGACCCATCTGGCGCTCTTTTTTATCTTATATTGCTCTATTGTTGTGCGAATACTGCGAATAACTTAACACTGAACAGTCCCTAACTAACGGATTTTATTGATCATTTTAAGTTCCATACTTCCTTGGTCCCGTTAAGAATCGTGGGAATTTAAAGCAGGACGTGACACTTTCAGTCATCAAAAGTCCTTAATTAAATTAAATCTTGATGAAGTCTGTCTTGTCTCTCAATGAAGTCTTATCTCTCCTCCTGCGGCATTTATCCACTTTTCTTTTATTTTGGGATCTTTTGGATAGTTAAAAAATCATTAATTTGATTATTACTTGTAAATGACTAAATAATTATGGACTACGCAACGGAAAATATCGACAATCATAACATCGACAGCTCATCTCTACTCTACGGACTCTACCAGCGGCCGCACCATGAAAAAATTGGGTTCAAAAAGGTATCGCCGGAATGCATATCCATTGCGGCGTAAGAACAGCATATTCATGGCGTGCCTCATACTACACAAGCAATGATACGATACTTAATGTTCACTAACACTAAAATAGGAGCCCGAGTGCGTTCTTGGTCGGGATTATTCCTTAGCTTGTGCAGATATTTTATTTTGCCGAATTTACTAAATAATAAATAAGTATTGGGGTTCTTCCAAGTGAAATGAGATTCCATCTTTGGTATAATTCACTTTACTACTAGATTTTTTGCAAACAACAACTGAACAACTAGGCATTTTGAGAAAATTACCGAACTACTCGTACGTCTTGCCACCCGAGACGTGAGACTCAAATGATAGTGGACGGGACTAAAATGGGCTTCAAGTTGCCCGAAGGGCCCCGCCTACTTACCATATCTCCCTTGTTCCATGATCTGTGGCTTCTACAGATCTGAAAGCAACTTGTAGTTACTCTGCAACCTCCCGTCGAGTATTTAACGCAAAGGACTTCTGGTTTTTATTTAGTATGCAATAAGTAATATTTGAAGGATTTTCTAACTCACAGCAGCACGGGAAGCATGGCAAAGGGAAAGATTTTCCACCATTATATTCGCTCGAAGAGGAAATAAATTATGGATTGACATCTGACATTAAGAGTAGATAAAATGTTTTTTCCCCTTGCCGTGCTACCCGGGCTGGTTAATTTTAAGTAGATATGGTCTATTTGGCATCCTCGTTATTTGGTCACTTTTGGAGAGAATTTTAAGTTTTTCACTGTGGATTAATCATTAAGTTTTTACGATTTGTCTCTAATCCTATATTTCAGGAAATTCCCATTAGACTCAAGTACCCAACTTCACTTCTCCGAAATAAATCAACCTGATCTAACCAAACCAAACTAAAGCTCGCATTAAGTTGTTCATCTCGAGAGAGTTCCACAACCTTAGAGATTACAGAACACAGCTTTCCGACTCGAGCCGCTAACAATTTTTTGTCAGAACCTCACGCTCCCAAACCGGACATTAAAAATACTGGTGCGAGTATAACAAATAACTTTTTTAAGTATACCAATGAAGCCTCTTTGACACTTAGAACGAATTTAGCACTTATATCCAAGATGGTAGAGCTTAAAATGTGATTGAAAAATGTAAGCACCAATTAGTTCTACCCCGAAAAGATGGCTCTTTCATCGCTTATTTTAGTAAGTTTTTTTTTGTTGGTTCGGAAATTTTATTTAGTGAAGGCCGAGATTCGATGCGCTTCTGTGTGTTTATTACGACGCTGACTGTACAAATATTTTGTGTTCGTGTTTTCTGGTCTTGTCACGGTGTGGGATCGATCGAACTTGGCTAGTCTTTGAGAAAGTATTGATTGCTTCTTCAACTGTTCCGTAACATTAGTTTTTAACCAACTTCAATAAAGAAGATTCTCAATTCGACTGCATGTCTTTTTCTAGAGTCGTTTTTGGAAAATCAACAATAATATAGAAATAAAACTTAAACGATGATACATCGCAATTCGTGCGAACTATTCGAATTCTGTATAAAGTGGAGTGGAGTGCCATTTTTGGCGAAAATTATTATAATCATCTAAATTTTTTTTTTCTATAAGCAAGTAAGTACGGGTTTGTTTCAGAGCGCAGAGTAAAAAGTATGTTTAAAACTGTATGAACAAATCCAATACAACATATCTGGCTAAAAAAATTATTCCTAACAACATGTAGAACAAAATACTGTATTTTATTTAAAAAAATACATATCATAATATTTGCTCTATCCTCCAGTAATTAATTATTTAATCTGATTTATGACTATTACCAAAATAAAATATACCCTATGAAATCTTTATCATGTCTTGTTTATACTACTCACACTAAAATGCATCTTAAAAATTATCCAAAACATGTATAGCCCCAATTAACGCCTTTTCTCCATGCTTTAAAACATTTTCTGAAACATACTTTACAAAAGATATTCTCTCACTATCACGTAAATTTAATTAATGAGCAGTATACAATTAATTAACTGAATTTTCGTATTTACTACAAGATTTTATGGAGTTTTTGCTTCCTGCTTAGCGCTAAAGGAAATGCGTTCATTTTTATGATACTCTAGCTTTTACCCGTGGCTTCGCCCGCGTAATATTTTTTCGCCAGAGTGCATTTTTATTTTTTTGAAATAAAAAGTAGCCTATGTCATGCTCCGTTATTTAAAGTACATTCATATAAAAATCAAGGCGATCCGTCTCTCCGTTGTTGCATGTAAGAGTATATAATAAACAAACCAACAAGCACACTTTCGGATTTAAGTATAATATTAGTAAGAATGTATAGTAGGTAGGTACTACTGTACCTAACTTTCTCAAGTAAGAAGGTTTTAATTGCTTAACGTTTGAAAATAATTAAATTTCAATCAAATTCAGTATTTTTACTAGCTTGGACGTCCAAAGCTACGTTTGTTTGACTCATAACCCTCCCCATGGTCTGCCCACTGCTATTTCAACTTGCCTGTACTATATCGGTAACTTTCGCTCTACTACAAATCCCCTCATTTTTTAATTGATCTCGCAGAGAGACTCATAACCCTCCCCATGGTCTGCCCACTGCTATTTCAACTTGTCTGTATATATATCGGCAACTTTCGCTCTACTACGAATCCCCTCATTTTTAAATTGATCTCGCAGAGAGACTCATAACCCTCCCCATGGCTTGTTTGAACAGACTACTCCAAGCATTTCCTATTCCGATCCAATGTCTTCATCTCAGAGCGTGACCGCACTTGACCTCGTGCTCTTCCAGACCAGTTCCCGGCCAAATAACTAAACGACTTAACGATATCGGCGAAATTACTGGGGTTTTTTATTTATTCCCCTTGCGAGCAGTTTATTCGCTCTCGATACGTTTTTATTAGCTTCGAAGTGCTGGAGGACTTCTTTTTTCCTTCATTTCGGTGTTAAAGACCAAGAAGTACTGGACACTAGCGTCTAGTCTGGAGGAAAACGTAAAATAGTAAATTACTACTGCTGGGCATAGACTTGACCTTGATATTTATTCATCTTACTAGAAAAGTTGAATAACTGAACGACTGAGGTTTTTTATTTATTGATTCTTACGAAGTTTTGCGGAGGATGTTCTATTTGAAAGAGTGTGACTAAAAAGTAGACAAGAAATATTTCGGTAAAATTACTGTTTTTTTTTTGTTTCCCTTGCGAGCAGTTTATTGACTCTTTGTTAACTTGGAAGTGCTGGAGGTCTTCTATTTTCGGTGTTAAAGTTCTACGCGAAAAGTGCGACTTTTATAAACGCGCCTATTCGTATAGGGGGAAAACGCAAAATTGAGTAAAATATGTAGTCAAATAACTAGACTAGAAAACGTATTTAATAAACGTATAACTAAACGACTGCACATAAAATAGGGTGCAATGAGCCATTTAACTTAACAAAGACATCGATTTACCTAATCTATAAAATCAGCAATCGACTTCCATCAACTAATCTAGAAAGAAGTAAATGCGAAAGAAAATAATATTTTTAGTGGTTTGCAACCACAAAACGACAACAACATAACAACCATCATTCCCTCACCAACACTGCAAATACTGCAATGCAACATTTAGACGACAAACATTATCGATAAGGGTTTATAAATAGGCGAAGATCCAAGTAGTTAATTCAAATAAAACGCGTTTGCCGTCCGGGAGTCCTACAAGTTGAATAATTTTATTATCCACAGCGAAAATAAATTGAGTGTTCGAGTATTGGATGCAATATTCATATTTTATAAGAACTAGTGCGTAAATATCGCACAGGTTGACTCTGGGCCTGGTTTTTGTCTTGGTTTTGTTTGTCGTAGGTATTGTGAATACGGGCATTTGTAGATTTAGCACTGCAATAGATTTATCTCATGATTATTTCAGCTCTAGGATGTCTTGTTGACTGCTGGGCATAGGCTTGACCTTTAGAATTATTATTATAGGACTGGTAATATGCGGCATGCATATGGCGCGGTCCTACGGTCTTAAACAGGTCTTAGTACTCGTAGTATTAGTTTATTCATAACACGAAAACTTACTGTGCTCCATACATTCTTAATTGAAAAACTAACAATTTCATACTAAAGGTACCTACAGACTATATGTCCACCTTGATAGTAGATGTCCTACGCTACGCAGAAAAATCCTGTGTGGGGAAGTTCGAATTGGTAAAATAAAAATAAGTGTTCCTGACTTTTTACTTACTAGTGACAGTCTTTGTTTACTACCATCTTTAATTACATTACTAGTTAAACATTTTAATCTTTTTATGAACAATTTCTTATTTTCTCGTATACCTATTGTGTTTAGTGCGACTCTGATAATTTTGTTTTGACAATGTTGCAAGGAATTGAGTTTTTTTAGTTATGTTTATTCTTTTCCTTGACCACTAACTAGACATTATCCAACATATCCAACTACAAAAAAAACGTCATTGCCATTGCCAAGCTTCTCGACTAAAGTTATCTCACAGTACAGGTGCGCTGCAAGTCATTGTAGACCGAATCCGAGTTCGTGATTTACTCTAAGGTTCATTGACTTCATTTCCGCTCCAAGTGCGGCATTACCTCCTCTCACGTCAAAAATATAACTATAAATCTTAGAAAAAACATCTATACGTAATAATTGGTTATAAGTTTTCAACGATCATCTTTTATGAGGAAGATGATTTAGGATAAAGAACTGCGAGCGGCGCCGCGGGGCGTACGACTATAGGCTCGATGGACGCAGATTAGTGTTAGTGCAGATGGATAAATTATGACACTTCATAGTTCCCGTAAGAACAAACGTTTAGAAGTATGAATCGTCATAGTCAGACTGATTGCTATAGAGCTAATCACATTAGAAATACTAATACAGCAGGTAAACAAGTAGCAAGCAAATTACAGACAGGTACCATTTCAACTCTTACGTCACACGTAAAAACCCTTTTACATAAAAATGTATGTGTAATGGTATTGTTTACCAAGTGTACTTCAAATCCAACAACAGTGATGGCAAAAACTAAATAGTAAGAAGTTTGTTCTTCTTTACAATCCATAAAATATAACACGCTTCTTATTGATCGTTTTATTTTTTTAACAATATGACAAACTTTAATCATGACCTATACTAATTTTAAATTCAAACAATACTTCCACGCATTTAGAGTACAAAATAACTTTATTTGCCTTAAAACACTTTTAACCATATTCACTAGTAAATCTTGTGAGTTGACCATCTGATTTTCTAATCGCCGCTAGAGACGTGTAGTTTCGATAATTACTTAATCAACTCGATCGTACGTCGATTGCGAGTTGTGTCGACGACCGCGCGTGATTCGATCGGAATCGAGTTACGTGCGATGTTTTTTTTGGATGCGGTTGTATTTTTGGTAATTTTGCTATGATTGGCTGTTAGGTGCTTTCGAGGCTGGAGGTGTGGTGCATTGTGAGGTGTACGTTATTTTATGGCACAATAAATATTGGATAGTTTTGTTTGTAGCTTTTGAGATGTGCCGAAATCGAAAAGCGGAATACTGATAGGAAAATCTCAATGCTAAAGATGCAAACTGATTACAATTTATCAGTCATGGTTAGAAATTCAGAAAAATTGTTGATCCATGAGATTTTATACGTGTTGTTTAATTTTCAGATATTTTTATACTTTTGCACGGGTGAATAATAAATTGATAAGTGTGCATTAAAGATAAAGAAAAAAACGTAAAATTATTTTCATATAGTACTGCTACCGATCTAAATAACTACTGAAATATTTATGGAACCATTCCACGAGTGTATTACACATTTCTTCAAATAACAAAGAAACTCATAAATCAGTGGAGATATCCATGGTCGAAGTGAAGAGTTCCTCTTCGTCGAAAATAATTATATTTCCAATGAAATCTACACTACTGCTAGTTGCTACGTAGTAGGTAATAAAGCGGCGATAAAAAAATCGACTACAATCTCTAACATCTTCCTCATACAATTTATCACACAACTATTATCACATTACAAGTTCAAAGAGAATCTAATCGATTTTATAAAATATCGATTTATGGATTGAACAAGTCATTACCTCGGATCGTCTTCGTGATCGAGTCGCGCGGATCATGACTTTATTCGTGGCTCATTCTAACTTAGGGTTGACACTTAACACTTTTCATTGATTTATAGAAAAATACTTAAAAGAAAATAAGTCACTGTCTTAAGAAACAATTGAAAAAAAAACTTAACATTAACACAGCAGATTTTGGTATCAATTTAGCGTTCTTTTTAATGAAGCTTCGCGACCAATTTCTTTGAATAATATTGTTCCAATTTATATACAGAACGCATTCACCAGATTAGTTATAATTTTATTTTAGATGAGCAAATGTATGTTGAATGTGTATTGATGGTATATTGAATGTACCTATATATTGAATATGTATTCGTACGCTGGTGTTCCCAATTTCCTCTATGGGGCTGCATGAGTCATGGACCATTACAGCTGGTAACCGACGACGCATTGATGCTTTCGAAATGTGGTTATGGTGGTGCATGCTGCATATTCCGTGGACGGCTCATATAACAAACGTCTCAATTTTGGAAGAGCATAAAGTAACAAAGAGACTTTTCAAGCATTTGTCTTTAAAGAGTGTTACAATACTTCGGGCACGTCGCGCGTGAGCCCTCCGACTACCTGGAGAAGCTGATGGTGACCGGAAAGGTGAAAGGGAAAAGACCCAGGGGGCGTAACCCAATGCAGTGGTCTGACCAAGTGGGCAAAGAACTAGGCATAACCATATCTGACGCCATACACCAAGCGGAAGACCATCACAGATGGAAACGCATATGTCATGAAGTACCTACTACAGAGACGGGACATCACGACGCTCAGCATTGAGCAAACGACCTGAGAAGATGAGCAAATAATAAGATTCTTTTTCAAGGGAAATTTGCAGATCTTTTTGTGGAACAATTGAGTACATTCCTAGCGTCATATTATATAATATTATACATAATACGAAAAAACAGATCATAAGCATAGAGCAAACTGTCAATATTACAAAATAAACTAGAACCTAGAACTTAATTATAATCTTATTAGCATAACTGCATTTTAAATTTAAAATCTAACGGATAGAATACACATAGGATATCCAAAAGATTTGTATTTATTTGTATTTTAGATTTTCTTCTCAGAAAGTCTTAATCATAATATTCCTGATTTTATTCTTGGTGTGTTACAATTAAAAGATTATCACGCTAAAAAAAATGTTAGATAGGCGCATCGGTCTTAACTTGTACTAAGATCCTATTTTTGACAGCATTTTAGTGCGCGCTCCTTCTGATGTTTCCAACAGTAAAGGACGGCAATAGAATTAAGTTTGTATGGTTTAGTAAAATCACCGCTAATCGAGCTCATTGTTAAGAAAATTACAGCCCTGTTTGAGGGCGGTTCGGGCACAATCGTGCGCCTGCGACGGTTCGTGAAATGTGAACGTTGGTTTTCTAAATTTGAATTTGAGTCATGTGCAGAATCATTTCTTTATTGTTTCTGAATTGCTTTGTGGGTTTCAATGAGTTATTTTTACGGTAATTTACGGTACGGTAAATTAATACTCCTAAGCTCCCCAGATTTGTATGAACATACCTACAACATTAACAAAAATTAAAATAATATTTGTTGTTATACCTATTTAAATAATCGGTCAAGTGCGAGTCGGAATCATACACGAAGGGTTCTGTACCGTATGGAAGCCCCCGTGAATATGTTTTATTTTTATTTATTTATTATTGAAGGGAAAATACAATTGAATATTCTGTGAATATTTCAAGCATTTTCCTGTTGCCGTTATTAATATCGAACAAAAAATTAGAGCGCCCCCCTTAAATATTTATTTTATTTTAATTCCATATTTAAAGTGAATATTTAGTACCTAGTAGTAGAACTAAATATTCCATGAATATTTCAAGCATCTACTTGTCACCGTTATTAATATCGAGTGCAAAGCGGCTAAAAACTCAGGCTTGTTGTATGGGAGCCCACCTGATTTTTTTCTGATTTTAGTATTTGTTATAGCGGCAACAGAAATAAGTCATCTGTGAAAATTTCAGCGTTCTAACTACCACGGTTCATGAGATACAGCCTGGTGACAGACAGACAGACGGACGGACAGACGGACGGGCAGCGAAGTCTTAGTAATAGGGTCCCGTTTTTACCTTTTGGGTGTACGAAACCCTAAAAAAAGATAGGCCAAATAAGACGTCTTGTATCTAAGTGTAATGAGATATTTTTATTAATAACACTCATAATTTTCTTGGGCTTTTGGTAGGTACTATTTTTTTTTTACCCGAATACCGATAAGAAGAGGATAATAAGGCTTAATCCTTTTAAAAACCTGTACATTCCAGAACCGTAAAGTTGGCATGTCTCTATAGGAACAATCATGTAATCTGTGTTCAGTCTCAATCGTATAAAGTTTGAGCCGAAATTATTAGCCGCTCACTCCACGATAATTGGTTGGAATAAGTTGGATCAGTTTTGGTGGTATTGACAAGAAGATTTCGTAAGTAGTATTTGAATTATAATGTAGCATGAACATGAACAAGGGTAAAGATTTGTATTTATAACCTTTAAGATTTTTTGTATAATAAACCAATTTTCACGTATTTTAAACTAAATATTTTTAAAGTCAAATATGTAGTCAGAAATAACATATTCGCGGGATTTTTTATGGAAGTTAGTCTACTTGATTTGCATATTATTATGGAATCACACTTTAATGAACTATTTTCATTTTTGATGATTAGAGAAGGTAAAGCATTTATTTATATGTACATCGTACAGTGTCTATTCACAAAAAAGCTCAATATTCATTATGACTAATACTGTGACAGTTTTATTTTAGCACAATTATCAAAATAATTATAAAGAAGAATTGGTATGTAAATTACATCCCTGATTTCAGAGCGGCCTTAAACTCCGGCGCGAACTATACTCAACCATGGAAAATCACGACGCAGTGGCTCCCAGGCATGGGCTGAAGTGGAATCGCCGTGAAACTTGCAAATTACCCACTCAGGCGCATATTCATAATGCTTTTAAAGGTCCGCTTTAGTGTGTTTTAAAATACATACACGTGAACTATCGGGACCGAAGAAAATGTCGGTGAAATAGGTAATAGCATAGTCTAATTTTAGTATATCTTTGGGAAAAGGGTTTATAATATTATGGGCATTTTATCTGCTTACATTTCATATTGATGATTATGGGTAATGTCTCCTTTTATAATAGACTTGTAAGTAAATGCAGAATAGATTGATGATGACAATTGAATCAATAAAACTATGATTTATTGATACCTTAGTAACAATCATAGATTTTATTTATCAAATTTCAAATCAATTTATGTGAATACTTAATGTAATAATGTCTGGAAGGAGGGAAGGAAGGCCTTTGCCCAGCAGTGGGACAACGCAGGCTGAAATAATAAATAATAATAATGTAATAAGTAAAACATCGAGTAATAACGGAACGCCCCTAGTAGCAGATATAAAATCGGACATTATAATAAAGTAACTAATTTTCTTGCAACTGCAACCTAAAATTAATCTTGCACTCTGATACTAAATAATTCCATATCCTGAGGTTTCTTATATGATAAAGTAGACAATAAGCTGAAGATGAGCCTTTATAAAGAGAAGTCACCACCGTCAAAAGACAACGGTAACACCAAAAGCGATCAGTACGTTGCCGAGGGTAAAATTTCCGGGTAAGTGCGTGTCTATAGTATTTCCAGACAACTTGTAAAATACATCATCCTATTCATATAATTACGTAAAAAAAACTTGCAAAATAAAGAACTAATTTAAAAATATCCCTAAGGCGATAATATAATCCGATAATCCATAATAAACATAGTCTGTTATGTACGGTACCTGTGTTATGAACTTTGTCGCTTACAGATATTATAAAGTTACTTAAGTTATACTATTACATGACATAAGTAGTATTTAAAAATTGCTTAACCTACTCTACCAAAAATAAATGAGTAAACTATTAATAAATTACATCTACAGGCAGTTTTGGATACAAAGATCCATATTCTTATTTCGTACAGTCTTCCACCCCGATATCGAGCAGGTCTTGAGCCATTTTATTTTTCCTTAGACCTTTTATAAAAGTCTAAAATTAAAACAGGAGTTTTACTCGATTTGTTTCTGGTTGCAAACGGTTTTATGGGAGATTATCCGAGCTTTTATGATTCGCGTCCTGGGTTTCTGTTTAGGATCTCTATAAACTTTATAACTTAATGCAGTTTTAGTGTGATGCAATCTTTAATATCTCTGTTTTTTAATGTGATGCAATCCTTAGGTTTTGCATTTTTAATCTTTAATTTATGTCTGATGGTATGGTGATTTTTAGATGTATATTTTATCATAGTTTCGCGACCGGATTTTTCATGTGTTTCTCAAAAATATTTTATTACAGGATATAATTTTTAAAACATTATTTTGTATTTTTACATGTGCAAATAATACTAAGCACGAATCCAAAACGGTACAATGTCTAAGCAATAATTATATCATTGTTGTTAAGTTTTTAGGGTTCCGTACCCAAAGGGAAAAACGGGACCCTATTACTAAGACTTCGGTGTCCGTCTGTCTGTCTGTCACCGGGCTGTATCTCATGAACCATGATAGCTAGGCAGCTGAAATTTTCACAGATGATGTATTTCTGTTGCCGCTATAACAACAAATACTAAAAAGAAAATAAAATAAAAATTTAAGGGGGGCTCCCATATAACAAACCTGATTTTTTAGACGTTTTTCGCTCTATATTATTAATGGTAACAGGTAGATGCTTGAAATTTTCACACATTAAGTAGTTGTACATTCACTTTACTAATAAATAATAAAATTAAAATAAAATAAATATTTAAGGGGGGCTCCCATACAGTACGGAACCCTCCGTGCGCGAGTCCGACTCGTACTTGGCCGATTATTCATAAATATTTTGTTCTTGGTGTTTAACTTTACTAATTATTTTATATTTTCGTCCTTTATTCATGTTAAAAATCTAAACATGGTAATTAAAACTAATTTATAGGAGTAAATCCTCACCTGACTTTACTTTCAATAGGTAGGTAGTATTTAACTATTACAAAATATTTATCTGTTTTCTGAAGTCTTAAAATATTCTTATCGCATTCAGAAGATACAGTTCAAGAAGTTTCAGTTCATCTGAGCTCAGCTTGAGGATGCACAAAAACCCGCAAAACATAATAAATCGCGTCACACGTCGGCATACAAATCCAGCCATTCCCTGGAAATACTAAAAACGTGACTGCACTGCAGCACCGGCTCCCCGTCGTTCCGGGACATTTCTTTGTTTTTAAACAAACAGTCAGCCCCTTCGCGTTCTGACCGGAGCAGGTACAAGTCGGTCCTCGAGACCACATGTTACTGTCTTCCACACAAAATAATCCCCGAAAAGAGCACAAAGACTAAAATAACATGCAAAAATAACAACACGAATATTGAAAAAAGTCGCTACGCATAACGCGAAAATCGACTTTTCAAACAATGCCCATTTCATTCCTTCATGCATTTTAGCATTCAACTTACACGGTATGATGTCAATAAATTATCGCACAGTAATTTAAAGCAACTTACAATTGATATCTTGATTAGTCAGGTCATCTCGTGTCAAACTATATCGTCGAAGCATAAGCAATCCATTCGTATAATTATAAATACTATACACAACACATGTTCACTTCTCAATCTTTGGGAATATTCACTGTAAGAATTACAATCAAGTCACTGCACTTGCACTGCGAATGTTCAATTGAAATGTCAATGTTTTAATTTAAAATAAACGGCGAATGTTTTTAAGTTTGCGTGGACGACGCGTACAGACGTCCGCAACGCGCGCGGCGCAAACTGATATAACTATACGCAAAGCGGGAGGACTCCGGAACGCACTCGGCATTCTCATCTCAATCTCGCCCGTCGAAACGAGACAGTAACATGACAATAAACGATTGTAAAACGTGTAGAGGGAGCGAGACAACAGATTTCTCATTATGCACGCGTCGAGTCTGACATTTCAATCGCGCCGTCCCACTCACACCGAAAGTTATTTCCGTACAAATTATATGCGGGCGTATTTGTGTTCCGTCTCACTCAGACGCGGATAGTGCTAACCAGATAATGTCTTAATCGCATTTTCTTAGTGCTATGTTGACTGATGCACTAACATAAACAATGATAATTCATGGATTTGCATCAACGATCAAGAATTTTTATCGAGTGATATAAATCGACATGACTAAGTGGGAGGCTTATAAATATGTATTAGCAAATAGGTATGTTTTAACACTGTACAAACTGCACTCATTTAAACTCATTTTTAGATTAGTGTTGATTAACTTGTGATTAATTTCACAGAGCTAGATTTATTTTTTAATTATTTTTATTTTAAAGATTTCATCAAACTAAACCTAATCATCATGTCATTCATAATGAGTTTAAATAATTTGATCAAACTAAATCCTACTCGACAATACTAACACATGCAACTAATGTTCAAACAACCAAAGCTACTAAATTAGGTACCTACTTTACGCCAATAACATAACATTCCCTCCCTCTATTATCGTCCTTTATCTAGCACATCTATTGTCAACCAGCTGTTAAGTGAAATTCCTTCTTCAGGTATAAAACAGCCTTATCTTTAACAAAACAATAAACAGTAGATAAATGAGGCAGAGAAGTTAAAACTGTGCAGTCACACAGTCATAAAAAGGGTCTTCCAGTAAAATCTTGTGTAAATAGAAGGGTTATTAAATTAGACAAACTTGAAATTAGTTGTTCGATGTTGTGGTGATTGGTATAGCCTATAAGTAAAATATTTAGTGAAATCTATCAACATCAATGAATGAGTAAATAATCGGCCAAGAGCGAGTCGGACTCGAGCACGAAGGCTTCCGTATCATATGAAAAAAAAATATATATTGAGGGGATATTTTATTTTAATTTGACTATATATTTTTGAAGGGAATATTCAACTTAATATTCTGTAATTATTTCAAGAATCTTCCTGTTGCCGTTATTAATATCGGGCGAAAAAATCACGTTTCTTGTATGTCCACCTTAAATAGGTATTTTTTTTTTAATTTAATTATATGTTTTTGAAGTTAATATTTAACGAAATATTCTGTGAATATTTCAAGCACAGACTTCGTCGAAGTCTGTGATTTCAAGCATCTACCTGTCACCGTTACGAGTATTAATATCGAGTGAAAAACGGTAAAAAAATCAGGTTTGTTGTATGAGAGCACCTCTTAAATATTTGTTTTTTTCTTCTTTTAGTATTATTTGTTACAGCGGCAACAAAAATATGTTATCTGTAAAAATTTCAAAGTTCTAGCTCTCACCTTTCTTGAGAAACACATAAGCCCTAGACTTACTTTTACTATGATTGCCGGTAAAAGCTATGTTAGTTTTTCCTATTAAATGATGAAATATTGAAAACAAACCAATGGAAACGTGTGACATTTATAATGTATCAAAAATAAGCTAGCTACCTGCTAAAGTGCAAGACGAAAAATTATGTTGACTACAAATTTTTTTCGAAAGTCATTTCAATAAACATATATAGTACGAGTATGTACCTATTTGTAACGCTTACGCAGTATGTAAGACTGTATTTTAAAATATTCTTCTAAACCATTTTTCTTTACCTTTCACATCTACGATTATTTATCTGTTTCTGATACTCCTAAAAGTACTCTATTGAATCACAATCAAGGATTGTAACATTTTGACCATTTATTAGACACATAAGTGCATACCTATTTCATATTATAAAAATAAACGTTCACGTCCAACTTCCCGTAAATAAAACGCCATCAATATAATAACGTAAACGTAACGAAACGGACTAAATAATTATCTATTTGTGAAGTGGTCAGCAAACACTTCGGCTGGCTGTTTGTCCAGCGACCTCTGGGCAAATGTTTGTGGTCCGATGACAGAGCTGACGACTCAACCAGCGTTCTTCTGGGAACTACGAAAATTCCTAGGATACCTAAAACCTGCAACTTAATGAACTTTGAAAACCAGTGACATAGAAGAACTTCAGAGTTTTAAGAGACTTCCAAAAGTAAGCCATAAAGAAGGATGCAGAGACTGTCAAAACATTTTTATTCTATTTTTTTGCAATCATGGATCAAAACATCTTTTCTAAAATGACATGAGCTTCAAAAATTTAGTGATTTTTTGGTGTTTTATATCACTAGTTAAAATTAAAATTAGACCACCAGAAAAATTACATTATTATTTATTGTTTTTACCATCTAAATCCCCTACCAATGCTTTGGCTTTTGTTACTGTGGCCAAATATTTTAAAAGTTCATTAAAAACGAACTTGTACATATCAGAACAGTATTAGAAGCGTCATAAATTACTCAGACGAACATAACATTTTTAGAAATAAACTTGGGATAAAATGAGTGTATTCGTATACAACAGGTATTCGTATGTATGAGCTGCCGACATCCTTCAATTATGCAAAAAATATTTATCTGTTTGCGGCGACCTCTGAGCAAAATTTTGTGATCCGATGACAAAGCTGACGACTCAAACAGCGTTCTTCTGGGAATTACAAAAAAATCCTTGGCGACACAGAAGCTGCGCTACTTTTCTTGAAATTTGGAAATCAATGACATTGGAGAACTTCAGATTTTTAAAAGACTTCCAAAGGTAAGCCTTGGAATTTGACCTGTAGCTGTATTTTGTATGTCTAAGATTAGTAAATTTATAATTAGATATTTATCTGTTTTTCTGACGACCACTAAGCATATTTTTGTGGTCTGACTACAGAGCTGACCACTCAACCAGCTTTTTTTGGGAAGTAAGTACAAAAACTTGGACATACAGAAGCTGTGCCATTTTTTAACTTTGGAACCTAGTTACTCGGAAGAATTATTTTAAGTGACTTCAAAATCAAGCCCGTGCTTAGCCTTTGGGTACGAAACACTAAAATAGAAATTTAAAAAAAAATGTTATAGAAATGTTTGAGAAACTGGCTGACTTTGAAAGAGATACTGCTAAAATGCTAAATATACATGCATGCCTAAGAGAAAATAGAAGAGTAAGAACAAGAATACCAAACGAAAAAGTTAATCAAAATGATTGAAAACCTTGTCATGTCCGTGACTGTTACTTAGGAGAAAGCTTAGGGCTTACATTGTTGCAAACAAAGAATCAAAATCATCTATTCTACTCTTTAGTCATTTGCTGTTGGGTACCCATCACAGGAGCTCAGGTGATCTATTCAATCTAAACCTATGGTGAATTTTGAACATTCACAGTACAGCTGTACTGTGGGTTTTAAATTATGTCACTTATTGCCATTGATGTAATTTAAAAAATTACATCAATGCTTATTGCATTAAAATAATACTAAGTAATAAAAATAGAATCATTTGTTTCAATTGTTTGTCCAGTACAGCCAAAAGTTTGATACCCTTGTCATGGACAAAATACAGTGATACCACTTCTAACTGTCATTCTTGTTTAACTATAGGTATGTATTATATAACTATATTAATTTATATTTAAAAAAAAATGTAATCAACCTCATTTTTAACTGTTGTTGTGTATTTAAAATGAAATTAATTGTAAATGTCCATGTAGAATACTAACATGTCTAATAGGTACATAATCAAAACGTGTAGCTTGGTGTTAGAGCTTTTATTTTTGTCGTGATTATGAAATATGTATAATAAATACCTAAGATTCCGAATAGAAATATTAGAAACCTTTTTTACTTAGTTTATATTACATATTTCATTAAATAGAGAGCGAACCACAAATCCTCGTACGAAAAGTAAAATGAACATTTATTTAAAAGAGCTGCATTACGAAAATAGATTCTCGAGAAACACCAACAATGTTTGCCCACTTAACACTCCAGTCAAGACTGCAACACAAGTACCAAGGGACGATAAGAAACAGGCTCTTGTAAGATCTACCGACATACTATCACTTACAAAAGAATGTCCAAGTCGACAGAACGCGTGAAATCGCGTCATTCATAATAGGTACCCTATGAATCATTTATTAGTTGCTTGAACCCAGAACCCCAGACGCACGACAACTAACTGCATGACTTCTTAATCCCGCTAAAAAGAAAACGTCTCATCAGTGCAACGTGACAGTAACATCTTCACGGTGACATAAAACATTGTCATCTCACAAAACAATCCCTTAAAACAAACATGCGCCCTACACACACATTACGCAATCGAAAAATGGAAACTACCTGTGCTTGTATTCAAGCAAATTACTAATTAGGCGAATAGTACGAATAGTAAGGATAGTACGAAGCGGAAGAGACTAAATCTCACAACACAGGACCACCCTAGTGTGAGATTTAGGGTTCCACTCTGGAAGTTTGTAAATTTAATCTAAGTACCTACTAACACTACCTTAAGAACTATCAACATTTACTAACTCCAAATCGTGTATTTTATATGAGCAAATAAACGTTATTATTTATCTCTATACGCTGTACTTCTCGAAATATTGAAGATATTTCGGTATAATGATGATCACGGGTCTAAGCCAAGTGAGCATCATTGTCAACAATGTCAGTATTTAGGTCTTCTTGTAAAAATTTCCGGACAATGCGGCAAGTATTGAGAATTACGGCTTTCTGCATTGTTATGTATGTGTTCGGAGATATTTCTATTATTTTTAGGGATTGAAGAAGGTGTTTCGGTATTACGCCTGTACTGGACAGCACCAGTGGCACAATGTAAACTTTATTCATTTTCCAAATTCTTAAAATTTCTTCTTTTAATTCAGTATATTTGTTGATTTTATCTGTTATGGTTTTGTGGAGATTATGAGTGTTGGGTACAGCTATATCAATTATGAATACTACTTTATCCTGTTTGTCAATCAATGTAATATCTGGTCTGTTGTTATGAATAGTTTTATCGGTTAATATGGCTCTATCGTAATATAGTTTGTATCTGGTGCTTTATTATTATTATTATTAAACAAAAATAAAGTCTACTTTTATTCAAAAAAACATTATTAAAACCGATTTGAAGATCAAACCCGTTTTACGAATGAAATGCTTCGAAAAAAGGGACAGGCTACAAAAAGCAATCGCGGCGCAACGATACTCGAAAGCTCAAAGGACTTGAGCTGTATTTTGTTTTGTCTGAGCGAGATAACTTGATCATCTTCTCAATGTACCAAACGGCTTAATAAATCCATCAGAACACACTCACGACCTTACTCCCTTCCAATTAAACATAAATCGATGAAGCGCGATGCAAATGTTCCCTTTTCGAACTGGACATTTCGTAAAAAGAACAATTTACAAGTTCGTCTGGAGCAAAATGAGACGGAGCATGGAATCCTCTACGACAAAACGAGAGGTGCGATACGAGAACCGGAGTGGGAGGCTGTGTATTTTTTCTGAGTTATTATGCAGGTTTCGATCATTTAATTAAGACATTTTGTGCATTTATAATGAAATAACAATATGAGTCAACGTAACGAACGCCTTTTTAAATTGCTGCGTGAAGTATTTGACCTGAAGTTGAATAATTTAAGTGGTCAAGTGCTTTTGCTTCTTTTTAAGTTTACTTTGAGTGAAGAGAGGAGTGTTTCTGTTCGATCGATGTTTGCGGTCAACTTATGATATATTATTATTGCACTGTCACAGTTTTGAAGTCTTTTTGTATGCGAATGCTCTTTTTAAATGGAACTCTACGTCTACCTACCCTACTTTTATGGAAATTGCGAAGTCATTGTAGAGTCGCGAGATGTGACTTCGTTATGTAAAGGTTTTTTAAGGTCCAACACAAATCCATCCATTCATTCATCAGCCATAGGACGTCCACTGCTAGATATAGGCCTCACCTATGGATCTCTAATAAGACCGGTTGCGGCTTGCATCCAACGCGATCTGAGGTCATGCGACCACCTTGTGGGTGGACGTCCTACGCTGCGCTTGCCGGCACGTGGTCTCCACACGAGAACTTTTCGGCCCCATCGGTCGTCAGCCCTCCGCGCTATGTGCCCTGCCCACTGCCATTTCAACTCGCCAATCCAATTGGGCTAGACATAGCCTAGACCAGCCTAGACATAAAATTACCAACAGGTAATTTTGGTTCTTCTACGGATCTCCTCATTTCCGACACAAATAGAGGGTATTCAGTTTGATAATTATGTATGTGAGTAAATAATTATGTTTATCGGTAGTAGTATATGAACCTGAACGAATGAATTATTTCACACCACTGGCTTTTTGGTGAAGGAAAACATCGTGAAACAACCTGCATACCTACGTCCGTAGAAAAAAATCGATGACTTAGCTAAGTATGTGAATCCACTAACCCGTACGGGGCCAATGTGGTGGATGTGGTCCATTCACCCTTCGTGGGTAAGCCTGTGTCATGCGGTGGACTAATAAAAAGGTTGGTACATGTACAATTTACAGGTACAGATACTACTAACCTACCTAACGTCATGCAATAAACAAGAGGGAATGCAAACAATCCCACGGGTCTCGTTTCTCAACAATTTGCAGGACATGGTCAGCAGTCAGCATATTCGCAGGTGCAAAGCAATTTATCTTTCCTTACTGTATAAGCGCATTCTGTGCATTTTTGTATTAGAAAACCTCTTTGAAACTTTGTTTGAAATTGTATTTTTGACCGACGAAACGGAGGAGGTACTCAATGCGATGCGTTTTTTTTTTTAATGTATAACCACGCATAACTTTTTGCGTAGAGGTCCGATTTTGATAATTATTTTTTTATTGGAAAGTGTACTTTGAAATTGGTTCCATTCAAATTGTATAAAAACCAGCTGAGCCCTTTTCGATAAATCAACAATAATGTGAAAAATATTACATCGAACCGAGTGAAATATTGCGAATTCTGTACACGATTGAAGTCGGTCATGCTATTCTATGCAAAAAATAATTATACTTGTAACTTCTATAAACTCGTAAGCTATAGACGAGGAAAATACATCACAGCACATGTTAATTCCCTAGTTGGCTGAAACCTCGGTGCCTCATCATCATAACAACCATAGAACATCTACTTTTGATCATAAGCCTCCCATTTAGATCCCTAATTAGAGCTGTCTTATTGGGGATCTATAGGGGTTCCAATCAATTAGCGCTCAGGTGGAAACGTCACTTGCGGTCTCCCAACTGAAGACTGATCGCACTAACTGTTGTTTCACTTCTGTAATAGGTACGACGCACAGCCATAATGCTACATATCTTTATAACTCTACTTGCTTTCCCCGCGGCTTCCCACAGAATCCTTAATTTTTCATAGATATAAAGTATCCTACGACACTTCCGACTTTTGAACTAGAAACAAAAAGAAAAAATCAAGTCGATCTATTGCTCTGTTGCTGTATGGAACTGTCTGTATGTAAAAATTAGGGTAACAGACAAACCAATAAACCAACAAAATCACTTTCGAATTTATAATAAACTAGCGACCCGCCCCGGCTTCGCACAGGTGTATTGTACATAATATATAAACCTTCCCCTTGAATCACTCTATCTATTAAACAAAACCGCAACGGATTTCAGTTGCGTAGTTTTAAAGATATAAGAATACGTGGGGACAGACAGCGGGAAACGACTTTGTTTTATACTATGTAGTGATAGTGATTATTAGGCATTATGTACTCGTACCTAATAAAGAATTAAGTATAGAGAGGAAGCCTTAGTATCTTCTAAGTATACCTCATAGCGTAGTTTGACTAAGTGTTTGTTATCGATCACCAAAGTTCAGCAACGTTCGGCACGGTCAGTTTTCAGATGGGTGACCGCGTGTGGTATTTACAACTGGGCGCTGCCGTGGCTCGGATGACACGTTAAATTGTAGGTAAATACCGCTTGTTTTAACCGTTTAGCCATGTCAGAGGCCTATACGGACTTACTTTTACCACATTTCGAAATTAACCCACAAAACCAATCAACGTGGGCAGAGCCGATAAAATAATTTATTAACTGAAACATACCCCACTTAGGCCGTTTTCTCACCGCGCCCATAAGAATAAGTGATCACTTTTATTTAAAAAGATAACATAAAGTTTCGAGAAAAAATAAACATTTTGATTAGAGTAAAGTGTCACGGGCAATGGAATTTATGTTAATCGTATAGAAAAAAAAGGTTGAAAACCAATTTAGTTTTTGAGTCGACTTATGGTGGTTACTAAAATCTTATACGGGAGACTTCTCAGTCTTACAATGCAACTGCGATAGTGGCTCTATTAACCGACTCTACTAATAAATTGGTCAAATTGTACTAGCTTTTGGATTAAGGGAATCTGTAAGGCTGTGAAGGCGATGACCGAGGACATTTTGGTTGGTATTTTTTTTAGATGTTGAAGCTTAACTTATGACCAATTATAAGGCATATTCTATTATAGTTGATCGGATAAGTAGAAATGAAGAGAGCTTCGTAGTTTTTAGGGTTCCGTACCCAAAGGGTAAAAACGGGACCCTATTACTAAGACTTCGCTGTCCGTCTGATTTCGAATAGGTTTGCGTTTGACTACACACTGCCTGATGTAAAGCAGATATGCGGTCTAGGATGTAACACGCTTACCTAGAAGATACCTATTTACTCGGGATTTGAAGACACCTACATTGTACTTTAGCGGGAAGACAGACTCAGGCAAAGCGTTCCACATTCTGGCAGTTCGTATGAGGAATGTGGAATGTTTGTCTGTCTCCAGGCTGTATCTCATGACCCGTGATAGCTAGAGAGCTGACATTTTCACAGATGATGTATTTCTGTTGCCGCTATGACAACAAATACTAAAAATAGAATAAAATAAATATATAAGAGAGGCTCAGATACAACAAATATGAATTTTTAGCCATTTTTAGCTCGAAATTAATAACGGTAACAGGTAGACGCTTGAAATATTCACATAATAATTAGTTATATATTTACATCAACATTAAACAATTAAATAAAATAAAACATAATAAGGAGGGCCTCCCATATGGTACGGAACCCTTCGTGCGCTATTCCTCGTATTCGTACTTTGCCGATTATTATCTGGCTACAAATAAACCAATTTTTACAAACTTTTTTTATTCCTGAACATATTTTCGAATTTATAACAACTGAATAAGATACACTCGTGATTATTAGTCGAGTCTGCTTCCTGATAATTATGTTTCGCAAAAAATCGCAACACCGACTTCCACCGAGTACAGAATTCGAATAATTTGCACGAATCGATGTGACATCCATGTACATTTTTGTTGATTTAGCTCAGCTGATTTCGATAAGAGACTATTTCGGAATATACTTTTTCGAACTAAAAAATATTTTTTAAAGCGGTTCACAATTGGCGAAAATATCGATAAACATACACAAAAAAATATACATACAGACGAACATTTATCCTTTTTGGAAGTCGGTAATAAAAATTGAAAAACAAAATGTATGAATAAAAATTGCAAAACCGATGAAAAACACTTCTAGAGAAACAATATTCAATACTTTTTCTCATCAATAAATAATCTAATTTAAATTATTCTAGACCGCAACTCTACGGGTGACTTATTTATTCGATCAATGATATAATTTTATACTTTACAGGTCAATTGAGAACCTGTTTTTTTTTTTAAATCTTGTGACAAGAAGTTTGAAGAATGCACTGTAGCAGTGCACTGTAAGCGTACACACTAAGGGTGATTGGATCATATCCACCACGCTGGCCCAGTGCGGGTTGGTGGATTCACATACGCCGTCGATTGCCTCACGATCTTTTCCTTCACCGAAAAGGCAGTGGTGTGAAATCCCGTACATAAATTCCAAAGAACTCATTGGTGCAAGATCGGCATTTGAACCCACGACCTCACAATTGTAAGGCGGGTGAAACTACCTCTAGGCCACCTAGGTTGTTTTGTTGATTTTGTTGACTTTGACTAAATGTTTGGAACATCTGTTTTTTTTTTCGAGTTTCCGGGTTAGGTTTACAGTAAAACTTGGTCATAATAATGGTAAAAATAATAATTATATGTTCGTCATCTCTAAAAACACCCGACATAATTAACCAAAACCCATTATTGTCTTTTCCAGACCATAAAATCCACCAACACGTTAAATTGTCCAAAAAAATCCAAACCTATCACTTAATCTGCGGCTTAAAATAAAAATTGATAAATAACTTCTTACCCCGATAATGCTATGACTAATCGATGCCCCACCGTATATAATTAATAAAACATACTATATTGTTAAAGTCGCGGTGTCGGGTGCGCTGTAGGGTTTCCTAGGCCTATTTGGATTTATTGGCTTGTTTTTAAAGTACTGTTGGAGACAAACCTAGTATTTATAGTAATATCTATGTGTACAAAGCGTGAGCGTAGCGAGCGTATCGTGAGATGAGACGGTATGTTAAAAGGCAGGGGGCTTACTTAATGTGCCCTGTAGCCAGCGTCTAAAAGTAATCAATAAAAAGAGTATTATAGATATCGATCACGAAATTAATAAATTACGTTAGCGTATAGATTGCTCATAGATACCGAATTGGTCTTTTCAAAAATTAGTGATTACAATTTTGAATTATGAATTTAATCTTTACATGCCTGATATTTGTAATTATTTTTTAGTGTTTAGACATAAGTTATTTTAAGTTCAATAACGTTTAGTTTATTGAAATGGAATAAAATAAAAACAACTTGATACTATGAAATAATTCTATGTGAATAATATTTGTTTTATTTTTGAAAGGCACTAATTATTACATTTCAGCTGATACAAGTGGCTGCATCCCTAGTTACAATATTAAGCCCGATTACAGAGGAGCCAGCGTAAATTTAATAGCAACGTAAAAAGCGTTCTCTCTATTGAATGCAGTGACGGATTTACCCTTAATCAAATTAAGCAATTGCCTAGGGCATCACGTCTGGGGGGGCACCAGAAGAAACAAAAAAATCCGTCCTTAGGGCATCACGAATCACGTCTCACGCTCACGTCACCAAAAAAAGTTTCTAGGACCAATTTGAAAATTCGCGCGTTTTAAGTTGACATTGAGTCATACGAGTCATAACCCCGCTCCCGCTTGCCCACTCGCTGCCCGCTAGTGCATTCGGCAATTCGAATGTACCGGAATTGCGATCAATGTTTTGTTGACCAAAGATACAAACTACCATTGCATTGCCTCCGACTGCGTGTTATGTAGAGTAACTTGCAATTTTAACTTGTTTTTTTCCTTTTCAGTTCATTAATTTCAAGCAGTCGGGTTTTTTGTTTAAATAATAATATTTTTTTAAGTTTAAGTATATCGCTATTTTGAACACTTCGAGCAACGTCAGTGTGCTGTAGTGGTCTGACTGCATGAATTATAAGTAGTATCGGGTTCGATTCCCGGGTGAATGCATTTGCTTTTTTTCACAATATTTATGTTTTGTCATATTTTATTAAATTTTGTTAAAATTGTACACTTAGGTAAAAGCTTGTGACCTAATTTTTTTTGTTAATTACTTGTTTTATTTATTACAATAATCATTAGGATGATGAATAGGAAAGTTCTTACCGCTGCGGTTTCTTTCTTTGGAATAGAATTTTCGGATGTATCACTAGGAAGCCTTCGGCTTCGGAATAATTAGATTCGACTTTACAGCGTTTAGGTATTTTTTTTAAGCATTTATTTTTTTACATACATACCCCTAGACATGAAGCGTTCGCAATTGAGTGGTGCACAAAAACGAAAACACGCAGAAGAGATTAAAAGACAAATAGCCGAAACAATAAGTAAAACAAAAAAGTTAATAAGTTTTTTCCGTCCCCCTCAATCTGAACCACCACCATCAGTTGATATTCCAATTCCAGAGACGTCAAAAACCAGTGAAGTTTTACGATTCTCATCATCTTATTTTACAAAAAACTAATGTTTTTAGGCGGTAAAGGTTTAAGGACCGATTCTAGTTGACATAGTAGATAGGGGGGCCCACAGGCGTGGATTGCTTAGGGCATCAAGTAGTCTTAATCCGTCACTGATTGAATGCCTAAAGTGAACAAGAAACAGAACTATGCTATTTAGCAAATATAATTACGATGGTGCCTCTGTAATCGGGCTTATTGTGCATATAAACAAAATAAAAACATTGATTCAGTCCATCGAAGATAGTTTATAACTTTATTAAAACGTCCATAGCGTGTGCATAAGTTCCATTTCGAGGCCAACTTTCATTTCAAGCCATCGCTTATCAATTGTCAAATATTTTGTTTTATACATAAAATATCATAAAAGGATCTCCAACGGAGCCAATGACTTTCTCAAAAACAAAACGCCTTCTCAGAATTGCACTTGTGACCGCGTCTGTACCCGTAAACGACGTACGGATATTCGTTTTTCGAGAAAAAAGTACCAAGAGAGTCCAGCTGTGCGATATTTATGACTTCATATTTGTTATCTCCTTCACACTTGTTGGTTTTTAATGCATTTGTCCTTGTCCCTGAAGTCCGGTCTCGGTCTTTTCTATTGCGTTCGGTCGGAGTTGTTCTCGAGAATTGTTCATGAATATTTTGAATTTAGAAAGATGTTTCAATAAAGTTTGTAACGGACGATGGGTATTGGGTATTATAAGTTTGGAGACACCTGTCCTGTCCTGTTTTCTAACAGTACAAGTAAGTTCAAATTGGCCAGGTGGCTAGATCTGGTGTCAAAGTTTTTAAGTCACCTGAAGGCCTCTGAAATAGCTACGAGTAAATGGTTAAAACAACTCTATAAATTTCTGTTAAGTATTAAATTAAATATTAGATTCACAAGCCGCAGGTGGTTTGTGGTTAGTGCTGGTAGTTAGTAGCTAGTGGTAGTCGTAATGTAATCGGTCAAGTGCGAGTCAGACTCGTGCACGAAGGGTTCCGTACCGTATGGAAGCCCCCCTTAATATGTTTTATTTTAATTATTTATTTTTGAAGGGAATATACATCTTAATATTCTGTGAAAATTTTAAGCATTATTCCTGTTGCTGTTATTAATATCGGGCAAATCACGTTTCTAGTATGGGAGCCCCCCTTAAATATTAATTTTATTTTAATTTAACTATTTATTTTTAAAATGAATGTTAAACTAAATATTCTGTTAATATTTCACGTAAGTAACTACCTGTCACTGTTATTAATACGAGTATCGAGTGAAAAACGGCTAAAAATTCAGGTTTGTTGTATTGGAGCCTTAAACATTTATTTTTATCGGTTTTTAGTATTAGTTGTTATATTGGCAACAGAAATACGAGATTTGTGAAAATTTCAACGTTCTAACTATCACCGTTCATGAGATACAGCCTGGTGACAGACAGACAGACGGACAGCGGAGTCTTAGTAATAGGGTCCCTTTTTTACCCTTTGGGTACGGAACCCTAAAAACAGAAAGTATTGAACTTAATTTTTTCAACATATTTTATATTCAACAACAAGTGGGTAGAATCTTAAAGAATATATCTTGCTTAAATAACGATGATATCCATATCAGTAGGTAACTATAAAAACAAGACTGCAATGTCATGGAAGACTATAAAAGCAATAAAATTAGCAATATGTTGCTTGTAGCAAACTTGTAGCTACCAAATTAAAAATAAATTAGGTACATGAGAGAGCTGAATTACTTCGAGTAATAAACCATAATATTTTAGTTCAATTTCTGTTCGTAATTATAACGAGGGCTACGTCCTAACGAGGGAACATGAAACAATTTATGGAGTGAACAATCTCGCATAAATTAAAACCATACCTACACTGTGGTGTTAGTAAGTAGTACTTAGATATTGTAACGGCTTTTCCCACTGATGAACATAGGTCTACCCATGAAGACCGATTAGGCCAATACTACCACGATTTATATCAAAACTCAAAGGACAAGGCATTTTTGTTGGTAGTTAGGGTTAGGGTAGTTGTAACCCCTGGATTACGTGAGAAAAGGCCGTTCTGTGTGTCATCATTATCAACATAGTAAACTTAGGACATCGACTACTGGACATAGGCCTCTCTTGTAGATTTCTAATAAGACCAGTTGGACAAGGTTACCCTCAGTATTGCTAGCTGCGATTTTGGATAAATCAATGATCCACCTTGACGTTGATCATCCTATGCTGTGCTTACAGGTGGTGGTCTCCATTCGGGAACTTTATACTTTTTGTTTTTCTTTCATCATCATCAGCCTGTATCGACCCACTGCTGGGTATAGGCCTCCTCTCCCTTGTGCCAGTTTTCCCTGTCTTGGGCTTATCTTATCCACGCGTATCCCGCGATGGATCTGATGTCGTCGACTCATCGGGCTGGTGGTATGCCTACGAAACGCCTGTCTGCTATTGGAAGGCAAGGAATTGTTATTCTTTATTATTCCTTATTAAAATACCTTTCTCAAAGCATCAAAATAACAAGCATCTTGTAACACGGATACGGCGGCAAAATAAATTGAAGTACAAAGCTATTACGTAAGTGCACCTGGTGTATTAGGTTACTAAATACTGAGAACACTACTGCAAAGAGTTGAAAAGGAAAGATCGGCCCTCAATGGTTTTACCATCGTATTAGATTTCCGCCACACAGGCCTAGCCTAGTGCGGAAATCGCGGTACTAGGTTTTTTTTTATTATAAAACTGTCATAAACATGAGTAATGTAGCATCTGTGTAATTTTTTTCTATGTTTGTGTTCGTAAAAATATTTTCATTTTTCATAGAGTTGATGAGAGATGTATGAGAGAGATGTATTGATATATAGAAACTTCAGAGAGATGTTTCAACTCGTCTGTTGTACAATCTTTAGGAACTAAATTCCTATGGCTGAATTGAAGAAACGTATAAATTACCTACTGTTTTGGTAGGTAAATGCAAAGTGTAGAAACTTTCAGTGAGTGATATAACTAGATATTACCATTGTGAATAATTTAAACTATGAGACCTACCATGATTTTAAGATCGAAAAAGTCAATTTGAGACTACTACAAGGTAAGTTTTGAAAAATAAATCAGCTTTTTCATAAATTTTCTCAAAAACTGATGTAGGTATAATACTTTTTGTTTGGAACAGGTGATTTTTCGACATAACTCTGGATTTTTTCACAGAACTTTGAAGAGAGATTTTAATTTCGCTGTTTTTTCGTAAAATCATTGTTGGTATTATAGTTTATATAGTTCACTATTTTGAGTAGGTATGTGTAATTACGTATGAAGGTATCTCCTAAGCCTGTTCCTTACTTACGTCAAAAGCTTTCTAGCCCGGTCCTTAAAAGTAATTTAAGTCTATGACATAAAACCTAACAGAGTTCCAAGTACTGAAAACTGCTAGAATTGCTAGAATCTATTGTGAGAAGTAGATTACAACCAATTTGAACACTTGTTTAGGTCAATTCTAAATCTGTACCGGTAGTAGGTTATAAATAATTTGTTCCTGATAGCGGCCATAATAAGAAGGCTCGAAACTAAGTATACCTGATGTCAAAGTTCACAGGTCATTTAAAAATCTACAACAAAGAGATTGGAAACATGGGCGTTGTTCATAATTCATTTATTCTGCGTGTACATGGTGGAAAATAAGGGTAGGTACAGAGTGGCGTAAATATGGACCCCGCCAGGTGCAGCAAAATGAGAAGAAAGGAAGGCACCATTTAAAATAACTTTTTTCGCGAAAACTTGCAAAATCGCCTTCCATCGTGTACAAAATTCGAATATTTCGCTCGAATTGTTTACATTATTATTGATTATTCAAAAACGGCTCTTCCGATTTCTGTAAAATTTAAATGGGACCTCGGAAGTATAACCTTACGAAATAAAAAAATATTTTTTCGTATCGGTTCACAATTGGGGAAATTATCGACGTACATACACAAAAAAAAATACATACACACGTACACACCAAAACACGAATAGATACAAAATGTTGCTTTGCAAAATACAGTGACTGTCAGAGTTATACAGGGTGAAAGATAAACCTTGTTCGGGAGTTGGGGTTCGTGACGTCACTTCTATGTCAAATGTCAAATGTAATCAAATAATACATTTGTAGTCTACTCGTGACGTCACGAGGAACTTTAACAGTCTTATTCCAAAACACGTTTTAATAACTTTAGTACTGGACCTTATTTTGTAATAGGAAACCGTAGATCTGTTAGGCCTGGTTTTAACAAGGTACTTACTAATGAACTTTTTTGGAATTAGACTGTGTCGGTCTGTTTCTTCAATATCTTCATTATATGTTAATTTATTAACTAAATAAAAAATACGTGTCCAACATTTCTTGGTATATGTAATCTATCTGACGGACTAATTATATTTTTTGTCATCTAGCCTAATGTAATCAGTTTAAAACCAAAAATATTTTTCACATCTATGTAGGTAATCCGTGACTGTTTTAGTTTAGCCATCCGACGTGACCCGATATAGAAGAACTTTATTTTTGTTTGGCACGGTGCAATGAGTCTATTTGCCAGCGGCACTTTCCTGCCTCCGTTTCAGTTCCTGGTTGCGCTGGTTATAATAATCTTCTAGGCACCAGTGTTCTGGTTAGTATACAAGACAAATTACTAAAACACGCACATGTTGTTCGTACTTTAATTTAGTAAAATATGGAGTTTCATAGAACACGGGCCTGGATTCCACCAAAACGGAGTGGAACTGTACTTGTAGTAAGTCTTATGCGTTTATGCCACAGGTATTAGCTTAGTGGGAAAGAAAACAGTCGTAAACGGGAAAGATCTAGTACATTTTTGCAATAATTACGTTAATATGAATCGTAAAAAAATGTATTGTACCAAAATTCTTCTATTTTATCTAGGTATACCTACAGAGTTATTCATATTCAGCAAGGGTGTACTGGGTCAAAAGAGGGTGATGCAATCTATCATTGTGAAAAACTTTTAGGTAATACCGGCCCAAACCAAAATCCGAAAAAAATCTGTTGTTTCATACATTTGACAGCTGATGTTTTTCTACAATCGGGCACGTATATTTTCTTTTGTCTATTAAACAAATTTTGATTAAGATATAGTACGTTAAAGCTCCCCGTGACGTGGTGACGTTATGACCCCCACTCCCAAACTTTGACAAGGTTTATCTTTGTCATTTGTTGTTTGATTATCAAAAGAAAAAATACATGTTCTCACTCGAAAAAAGAAAAACTACGTAACTCACGGACTAATTATAATTACATTTTTTTTACCCAGTCATGCCTATTCTATACCTACCTTACCCACCCTGTATACTACGCTTTGGTGTAAGTAGACTGGGTTTTTAGTGTCAACGTCAGCTTATTTCAGACCACAGCACGGGAAGCATGGCAAAGAGACTAATAGTCTTTCCACCATTGTGTCCCTCGAAGAGGAAATAAAGTATGGATTGACAATGACATCTGACATTAAGAGTGGATAAAATGGTTTTCTCCCGTTGCTGTGCTACGGGTAGCACAGCAAAAAAACCATTTTCGTTGGGAGAAAACCATTTTCGTTAGGAAACCAGAAACGTGCTTCCTCTTTCACCAACCATCCCTGTTCTGTGCTAATCTATAATCCTCATCATGTTCTCAATGTCGTCACGACATGTCGCATACCTAAAAGTCTTTTAGGTCCGCTTTCCTGTATTTGGCATGGGCCCTACCAGAATTATTTTCAGCTAGGTGCCTCCGCATATCAGCGACCGTAATCCTAGGAGAGCCAGCGCGGAGCCTCTGGTATCAATAAAAGTACCGCTCCGTTCTCGAACTATCCGAGGACCTAGGAATCTTAGGACAATTAAGAAGCCGGAGCCAACGCCCTTACACCCCTTGCGGTGCCCATATTACTATCCCTTCATACTGTTATTAGAGATTAGAGACTTACCTGCCTTCACCCCATCTGGCCAAGTGTCCTGCCCATCGCCACTTGAGTCAAATTGCATGGAAACCGACATTTTCTACGTTCTGATGGACGACGTTCTTACGGATTTACTTTTTGGGCGTCATCCTGTGAAAATGGAATACATATTTTACTCTTTAGTATGAAGACAGGCTCTTTGATTATACAGGGTTAGTCAGAACTGGTATACTAAACAGTTGGGCAGAAAGAGGGTGATTCAGATCATCATTATAAACAACTTTTACTAAAGGACCAGCTCGGAATTTGAGAAAAAAAAATCAGCGGTTTTACAGCGGGTTGTGTTTTTGTATCATTATGAAAAACTTTTGTTTATTTTAAGATAAACTTATAAATCTGTCTATTATATGTGTACTTACGTAATTATGTACCTACGTACCACTCTTTTTCAACTTTGGCGCCCTATATCTCATCAATGGTACACGTGATAAAAAAAATGGTTCAAGAAACCTTGCATTCATTTCAGAAACCCTAATCAACTTGGGGTGGGGTTAAGAACTAATTTCATCCCCACTTTACATGTATAGAAGCTTCCCCGTAAATACACCATTTTGGTAGTTTTAAGGATTTAAAATTTAGATCTATATTTAATTTAAACTATAATTTTGTTGTCAAATTTCATTCAATTTGGTTTATAAATGTGGAAGTTAGAAGGCACTGTAATATTCGGACGGGCGGACGGACAGACGGACGGCAACGAAGTTATAAGGGTTCCTTGTTTTACTACGGATCCTGGAAAGGGAACTTTTTTAAAACTGTCATTACGGGTTGAAAATGATTACTATGATATTTCTCTATGTAACTAACTACTTAGAAATCCCTATATCCCCAAAAAGTAAACCCACAATTCCATAAATAGGATTAGAAAAACGTGTTTGTCCGTGTCCGTGTATCAGAATGGACTCTATATCTACTAATTATCACGTCTGAGGAAGGCCGATGGAGATATTTTTGTTTTTTCTGCCTACCCACTTAATAACATTCTTCACGCTGCGGATAAGAGTGGCGTGGAGTCGCTGGGATTACATTGAGTTGAAATGTTTACGGATTTAACACATACATGACATGTGAAGGGGCGAGGGGGGGGTGTTCTGCGTGCCGCTGCCGACCCTAAATCATTATTAACCAGAAAACCAATATTTTTCTGGTGTGAGCAAGAGTAAGCAGCTGCCCCGTACAGAAATAAAATCCTACCAAAAAAAAGTGCAAGTGGAATCCCTCCGCGCAGAAAAAGTGAAACTTCGACGCAACAGTGCTTTCATACCCCCTCCATGATAGCGTTAAACGTTTAACGCAACCTTGTTGGAAGTCGCATTAGAAGTTTCACTTCAAAAAAGACCTTACGTACATCAATAACTGAAAATACTGAGAAAAGACTTCAATTTACGAAAGGAATCGCTGGCCAAAAAATATTCATAATTTCAATAGCAAAATCCAACAGCCTACTGGCGGTAAATACGTAAATCCGCCACTGCGCAGAGACCCAGGGAGAGGGAAAAGTACAAGGTCTTTGGGAAAACTATTCCCATTAGGTATTGAAGAACGTGGAAAATGTTCGCCTTACTTTCGCGCAATACCTACTTGATTCAGTTTCCATTCATAATTTAGTTTTTTTTTTCTATACTTAAATATTTGAGTTAACTCCACTCCACAGTTTTTCTAATCCAACACCTAAGCTGCGGTCGCAGCGGTCATCGGGCGGAAGTCTACGAAACCATTCATTTTGGAGCTTTTAAAACGACTCCCACATTTTTTTCTCACTCACTTCGGTTTATGGCGGAAAAACAAAAAGTTGTAAAAAGTAATGTAGTTATTAGATGGATCTAGGATGTACTTACACCTAAAGTTTTAGGTATAAGTACATCCTACAGCACGGGTAGCATGATGGCAAAGGGACAAATTGTCTTTCCACCATTATGTCCCCACGACGAGGAAATAAGGAGGAAATAAAGTAAAGATTGACAATGACAACTGACATGAAAAGTGGATTAGATTATGTACCAAGAGAACCAAGTAGTGTCTTATGTCACGGGCGACAATTGGACCCTGAGCGTAGCGAGGTACTCTATAGCTAACTCCCGAGCGCAGCAAGGGGGTTTTAAGTTTATTTAGCCCCGAGTTCACCAACGCTTGTTCAAATTAAACGTGTGATTACTGTATTTAACCAACGGTTTTTGCTGGCTGAACAGCAAATTATCGTTAAAAAGATCTTTAAGATTTAACCAACGGTTGAAAAATTAAACATCTGTTGATGAATAAGGGTCTAAAACCCGAGTTCAATCGTTGTTTAAATACAGTAATCACACGTTTAACTTAATCAAGCGTTGGTGAACTTAGAGTCCTGAGTGAAGCGAGGGGTTCAAGTCGCCCAAAACGAAGACAAACTTGGTTCTAGAGGTCCATACTCTACTTTTCATACATCCTGCGAGAAAAAATAACCCCAAGAATATGAGTACTGATCGAAGTATGAAGTAGGTACCTATAAAAGTATCAATTTCATGTATCATTAACGTCTGAAAAGTTTTGCTAACAAAACTAAACTCTTCAGTGCATTTTTTTCATGTAGGCTATTAATTCTATGTAGGTTGTATCAAAAAGGTTATATGTTATCCGTTAACAGTTCCCGTAGGATAGGATAAAAACTAAGTGAGTGGGCTGCGGTAGGAGCCGTCTAAGCGCCAGAAATAACCTGTCATGGCAAGTTTAGGACGTTCCCACATATTTCGCACTCCTTCGCGGCACTCAACAGCACTAGCCCAGACTCGGGCTCCATAACGGAGCTTGCGCTCTCGCCATAGTGACGGAGTGTTTCGGAGCACAAGACACATCGTCATCCACCACTCGGGACTAACCAGTACTGAACGTCAGACAGCATTCCAACGCCTTGGTCCCAGTGCAGTGGGTCAGTCATAGTAGCCCAGCGCCTGCCTCTTCAACTGCAGAGGGCAGTGAGAACGGCAATCGCGATACCGACACCTCTCTTCCCCTGCAGCCCCACTGCGTCTGCCAACACGTTGACGGCCTAGCGGAAGGTAGGGTAGGTGGCGGCACCCACACCACCAGTTCCATATATCCCACCGTGGCCCCTTATCCTCGGCTGTCATATCAGAGTCCAAGAAGCAGCCTTGCTTTATGAAACTAAGAAAGGTTATTCCCAGCAAGTAACTGGAGATAGAGAGACAGAAAAGAAGCCACACCCAGCGCAGCAGGAGGAGCTGGAGTTCATATGCCTGGCAGACGGAGCAGCACTAGAGCAAAATCTTAACCGAGAAATTAACATATTTACAGACGGCAGTAAAATTAAAGGGAAAGTTGGGGCGGCATTATCCATTTGGGATGATGCCGCTGAGATCAGTACCCGCAAGCTGAAATTGGCCGATTGGTGCTCCGTGTACCAGGCCGAGTTATTGGCACTTCTTGAGGCTACCGAAATCGCAAAAATCTTTTGTGACTCCAGGTCTGCACTGGAAACGGTAGTTGGCGTATCTTCCCTCCATCCCTTAGCAGTAAATTCAAAGCTAACATAAAGTTACTACACGCACAAAATAAAATAGTGAAACTTTATTGGATTAAATAGCACGCGGGGATGGAGGGAAATGAGAGAGCGGACCAGCTAGCAAAGGAAGCAGCACTGCACTCGAAGTGCAGACCTATTTAGGATAACTGCCCCGTTTCATTCGTCAAGCGAGAAATCCGAAAGGACTCTCTTGACGAGTGGAACCGGCGGTTTCAGGATGGACACACAGCGGCGGTAACCAAAACATATTTTCCGGATGCATGGGCGGCATACAAGATCGTAAGAGAAATAGCACCAGTAGGAATCATAACTCAAGTGCTGACGGGGCATGGTGAGTTTTCCCAATACTTACATCGATTTAAGTTGAGGGAAAGCCCATCGTGCATCTGTGAACCCACAAAAGAGGAGACTCCACTGCACATAATCTTGGAATGCCCAGGTTATGGAAAGCAGAGATTTGATTTAGAACAAAAAATTGGAATTAATCTAACACGAAAAAACCTTAGAAACAATTTTATCGAATTTTTGCATAAATATTTGTAAAAAAGCAATACTTAAGTAATTAGGAACAAGTAGGTATAAACTTTGCTGTACCATTGTAATGTTTATTATAACTGCAAACAGCCAAAAACATTGAAATATAGGTATACTTAGTTTTTATTCATTTGTAGTTAAGACCCCTGCTGATCATGTCAGGGATATTTCGCGATATAATAAAAAAAATCCTCGGATGCAGCGTCGCAAGAGCGGCACTGCAGCCCGCCTAAGTTGCGACACTCCTCATAAGGCATGCAACCTACCGGCCATCCTCTCAGCTGCTTTAGTTAAAAGCGGCTGAAACTCGAGTGCCAGCCTCTAAGCTTCCTTGGGGGAAAAGACCCAAAGAAGAGGGAGACTTCGAGCGCCGCCTTTTCAGCTGCCTCAGACCTCCCCCACGACAAGGCGGGAATACACGGGAGGGTTGTATATACACTCCAACCGTAACTTAACCAACAAAAGCATTCCTCTAAGGTATTTTGATATTTGTCAGTTAGGTTAGGTTTCGCAACCGACATAAACATAAGCCAAAATCAAAATACAACGCGGGCGAAGCCGCGGGTAAAAGCTAGTACTTTTATAAGTTTGTTGGTGTTATAATACTCTAACAATTATCCTTTAGTCAGCCGTCTGACTAAGAGCATTATAGGAGGGTAGAGATACGGCAACCGCTGTTTAACGGCCTACTTGTACGATGTTGTAGAGCTAGCATTTTAATTGAACACACGTGGTCATTTATAAAGCCAAAGGCTGTTATGTTTACTTGTTTTAGACTGTTATACAGCTAGTAGCTGTAGTAGGACTTGTTTGTGATCATTAAGATAACCTTTTTTTACTACTGTACAGAAGTGTTTAAATGGTTCGCATGTGCACTGTAGGCTGTTAAAAGGACTAAATGTGTTGTCCATTAACATCAATAGCAGTTTATTTGTCCACAAGTACTACTCTTATTTGCTTTCATTTCCACCATTTTGTTCTAACCTAAAATTTACCAAATAATAAATCTCAAAAATTATCATGCAGATTTATCACAAAATACGCAGAGAGAGCGATTGAGTTTTGGTTTCATGTTATAATTAATTACCGTAGTATAATTATAATGCCAATATAATATCAAAAACTGAAAATTGTAGATTTCCTCTCAGCCAGTTTTAAATATTTTAAAATGAATATCGCGTTTTAACAGAGGCGCGTGAATATTTTAGCTGTAAATATGTATACATTTCACGATAAAGTTGCATTCCCATGGCAATTAACATTATTAAGTCTTTGAAACAGGTACTTACCGCGTGTTATCATACATTTTTATCCAAATATCCGCCGGAGTTATTAAGTTTTTGGATGGCACACACAAAACCATAAACAATTGAAATTGTGAATAAAATTATAAAAAGAAGAAATAATTTAGGGCACACGTGAATTTTAGAAAGCACTGGAGTACTTTTGTCGGATTTTTTAACTGTGAAGGCTGTGTATTTAGCCACGTGTTACTCTTTATTACGCTCATGTACATTGTATGGATCACACTGCGTCCCATATAGTGCCGCAAGTCAGCCTTAAGTCCGATGTTACTACTTAAACTGCTATTATAATGCTATTATACTGCTAATGTACAGCCATAGTGAACTTACGGCTGTCTAATTTGTGCCCAAACTGGTTCTATAAGAGCGTTATATCCAGCTATACAGCTCTTATACAGCTGACTTACACAGCTTGTGGAGTACATGTGAACGACTAGACATCATATATAGAACCCCGAATGCTACTTGGGCACAAGCTGCGCAATTTCCAATCCTGGAATCCTGACCGGTAGAGAGTATTATATTCCGTGATCCTGACTGAAGCCAAAGAATATATAAGTAATACTTAATGCTGAAGCTCACATAAAAGAAAAAAACGTTGATTGGGTTTCGCGCAGCTTGTAGGTAAATTCACATCCACCGACTTGTATGATTCGGCCTACAGGTAGGTACTCAATAGAAAAAAAAAACATTTTCTCTCACTCACCTTAGTCCGTGGTACAATGTGCTTGCAAGTCAATGCACGGCACGTGTGTTTTTTCATCGCATCTCTCCACTAAAAAATACACGAAATTAAATGGCTTAATACGCCAGCCTAATATTATTTTTTACATTCACGTGTAATTATTAGGTACCTACCTACTTTAGACAAAAAAAAACGCAATATTGGTCGATTACAGTTTCGGTTTTTGATGCCATCTACCTTTACGGAATGTAACTAAAATAATAGAAACTGGGGAGGCTTCACCAGTTATAGCATGCGCCTACTTAACGGAGTCACTATTAGTTTTACATCAACACGCTAGATGGCAAAAAACTAAATTTTGTTAATGGTAAATTCTATTTCCGGAAGATGGCAGTAATAAATTTCAAATACCCGACCACGTACAAAATATAGTCGAATAATACTTCAGCAGATACTTTAAAGTGTATTTTTCATTTGATCGAATAATAGTAACGCAATGAAGTCGAAGAGAGCGAATCGGATGAAATGAGAATAGAGAATGACTTTTCTTTGACGGGAATGTGTTAGTGTTGCTACTTTTGTGTTAATATCACTAGATCCAGCGAAAATTCCGTTTCAATTGGGCATAATTTAAATAAGGTTCAAACGTACTAATGTGGAAGATTTTTAACGTGATCGTAAAGTGAAGTAATTTTTAATTGCTTTAAACTGTGTCAGCACAAAGATGTTACAAGTAGATTATTGGTATCAACAGTTTGTCCCAGTGAACATGCAATATTATGCAATATGGTAGCCATCCTAGGACTTAGATGGTCATTATCCATTCTCCAACAATGCTATTTTTTCTAATTACCGCACCCTCTTTTATTTTTCTTTCACGCAAACGCAAACTTCATAATTTGAAAGTAAGTAATACGTGTTATGCACGCCCCGAACACGTAGAAAAGAAACTTGCTTATCGAAGAATGGCTATCAATTATTCACAGTAATGAAAAATAATAAAGGGTACGGTAATTAGGGAACTCATAGGCAAAAGGCGCAAAATTGGAGAATGACCGTGATAATGTAAAAAATCACAGATCGCTAATGCTCTTGGAGAAGATTATAAATTTCAATTTCGTCTATCTAGGTACTAACATCATCAGACAGGATGTAGGCAGAATTTAATAAAATATGGGTAATATGAAAACATGACCTACTTTCCATGTCTCGACGAACCCTTTCTTTTGTTTAAAAAGATTTTGTCATAAGCATTTTATAAGTTTCGTATAATACTTAATCATCAATCATTATTTTTCATTAGGTTGATTGGATATAATTTTTGCAAGCATAGAAAAAAATGTGTGCAAGACGAGTAGTGGACGTGTTGAGCAGCTGGCAACATTATTTTTGTCTGCCAGTCTGTCGCCGCTTTTGAAGCGAAATGTCGTATTTCGCATCAGCTGAGGAATAAACGTTTTCGTCGTAAAAATGCTGTGCCAGTGTTTTTTACGTGTTTTGTGACTGAAATCTGTTAGAAATCGAATGTTTGCAGAAATACGGTTATTGTGAAGTGTTCGTTTGTGTCAATAAGTGAACGTTTCAGTGTAAAATCGTGGCGTAAACTTGTAACGTCGATGGGACTCAAGTTTGCCGGTTTTGAATTATTATGGTGAGCGTGTGATCGATATTTACCCCCTTTTGCTTCCTTTTCTTTTGTTTACCTTGATAATGCACATGTTCCGGCCCTTTTCTTGCAAACTATAGCTATGCCGACTTGTGCTTGGTACAATAACAGTCTGATTTGATTCACATGTTTATGTGAACCCGAGGTTTCTCGGGTTGTGTTTATTGATGTCTCGGACCAATTAGAAGCCAACAAGCACCGAATTTTCAATTTTTCGTGTTTAATAACATATTTGGTTCATAACTAAATGCATTGTTTGTGTTTTGTGGATGCTAAGTGTTACGCTTTCTCCTGGCATTCAGTTTCTGAATTCATTAATTAAGTCATTATGTTAGATTTTTTGAGTTGCGTGAATTGACCATGTGCATTGTGCATGCTTTTCGTCACGCTTCGATTACACTGCTTATCTGTTGTAATCTTGTGATCTGAGGCTGTTTATCTTAGAGATTGTTTACCTAGAATGTATGTATTTGCCTTGTGATTTTTCTATTGCAATGCAATTAGTAAAATTATAATAGGTCATGATTTAAACAGCACTAAATTATTCTCTTATTGCTATTACCCACAACATTTTGTTTTTACTCTGATACAATAGAATTTTTATCTCACCTAAATGCACAAGGTACCTTACTGGATATAAGAATAGTCTTTAAATTTTAATATAAATATTATTTAATTATAGTAGGTGTATTTTTAGACAACAAAGTAAGTTTGTATAGGCCGGGTGGCTAGCCCTGGTGTCAGAGTTTTTTAGCCACCTGAAGGTCTCTGACATGGCTAAACGGTTAAAACAACTGAGACCTACAATTAGGTAATTTAGACAACAGGCAATAGGTATTTATGTTAGGTCCTAGGAACAATATCCTAATATCTAGGATATCATTGAACAATTTGTATGTAACTGATTTTGTTTTTGGTCCCGTAGTATAAGTTAATCATAATGATGAGTACGATACTTCATATCATGGAAAACGTCTTGGTACACCCTGTATAAGCAGAATCAAACTTCTTAATGGCTCTGAAATTAGCTACAAGCTGCGCAAAACCCAATCCTGACTGAAGCTCACATAACAGCTGCGTGAGGATTGGGGTTGTGCAGCTTATAGCTAACTTCACAGCCACCAGAAATTTTGATTCAACCTATAAGCAGGCAAGAATGTCGAATCCGAAGATGGCATGATGATAACAGACTAACCTTGGGACCATACTGGACTAGAGTCGCTGATGACAGACTACAGTGGAGACAGTTAGAGGAGGCCCATATAAGGCACTCTGAGCTAAGGGACATTTTATAGCAATAATAAAATGTAGGTATATAATAATTTTTGAATAAGTCCAGTATGGTAAAATCATCTAAAAGTCAAAGTCAAAATTTCTTTATTCCGTAGACACAATACAGGCACTTGGAATCGTCTGGTAACAATATTTCAAAATTCTACCAAATTACATTTTTAATACAACTAAGTAAGCACACCCTTTAGATTTTACAAGATCAAGTATTAGGTACACAAACAACATATTTAATTTATACCAAAATAGAATATGAATCAAAAATAAAATTGTACCAGTATCATAAAAATAACAATGTCATTTTCAGTTTAAAAATGTCTATGAGTATCAAAAAATTAAAAATATACATGTTACGTTATTCAGCAATAGCATCGTCAAAGTAAAACTAATGTTTAAGTTCACCACAATAGGCTATTATATTGTTAATTCATCACATTCAATAGTTTACCTTGTACAATGGCCTACCACATAGCTAAATAATAAAAGGCCTCTCGGTGTTGGTCTCTCCAATGATGCCTACCAAAAGACCAGGCCTAGCCCGTGATGTGGTGGCCAAAACTCGCTCAGAATAAAAGGCTAATAATAACAAGCAGGATTATGAGCCAAGTACATTAACCATTTGAATTGGAGTCAGAAAGCCAAGAGCACCATTAAGTAATCAGCAAGATTGGTATCACAAGCTGATTTGATTAAAGTCAATTTTGTTTGATGTGATACATTAATTAAACAGAAATTAAAATGTGGGGTGTGGACGGTATAGAAATAAAACAATATTGCTTTCATAGGGTAGATAACAGATAGTGCTAGTATGAGTTTATACCTAAATGGAAACTACAGTTGTGTCTGTGAGTTACACATTTTATTACAGCGTTCCTCAAGAAGAATACTTAGTTGATGAAAATGTACGATAACATGTCAAAAGCTATAAAAGTTTTTGTTCACTATGAAAATCTTATATCTGGGGCCTCAGACATTTCTTCGATTATTGTAAGCTAGCTTTGGCCACAGCTTACCGTAGAATACTTACATTTTCACTGGATTAAAAGTAGTATAAGACACTCTCCGACCTTTGAACTTAACATAAAATAAAAATAGCCTTTATTCACTAATATATGACCTTACAAAACATTACTCTTATTTCTATTTCTTAAATACCAGGTTGTCCACCTTGGACATGGGCCTCCTTTATAATTTGCCAGAGCTCCCTATATCTGGCTTTCCTGCGCCACCCTGGCAGCAGGTCGTTGTCTTACCTTTTTTGAGGTCGTCCCCTGAGCCACCACCACCAGAGCATGACCTCTTTGGTCCATTTATCTTTTTTGCTTCTCAGTACATGCCCAACCCAACGCCATTTTAATTTTTTAATGTTTTTGGCCCATGTCTGCTGTGCCTGTGGCCATTCTGATTTTTGTCAGTCTCCACCTATCTTTTAACTTTATATAGAGCATACTTCTTTCCATCCCCTGTTGGCATACCTCACATTTTTGACTATGTGCCTTTGTCAGGCCCCAGGTTGGGCATCTGTATGTTAGTACAGGTAGTAAACACATATTGAATACCTACTTTTCTTTTCGCATACATTGGGACTTCTTTGTTTTTAAAAATTTCTTTCAAAGACCCGGGCCCAAGTGTTGCTCACTCTCTTTTGCACTTCTTTTTCCATCAGTGATCCTGGAGAAATAATTTGGCCTAAATGTACATATTCTTCCACATATTCTGTCTCTTACTTAGTTAAATATTTTATTAGCCTGTCAATTGTCTAAACACAACCATAGAACTATATCAATGCTAAAAATCAAGTCAATCCGATACTCTATTGCTAAGTTAAAGAGAAACAAACAAACCAACAAGCATTTAATATTATAAATTATCTATGACAAATGAAAATATAATAAAAACAAAGCATGCTTAGTTGTTTACAGATTTTAAGTGCATATTATTTACAGCATGACTTGGCCTAGTAAAGAATTTGGTGTAACCTTGTACAGATACAGATTGATACTGGGATACCATATCAGCTATAAATGCCATTTAACACCATAATTGATAAAGACAGAGGCAAGTCATTTGTTATCATTTCACTACTTACCTATATTGCACAAAGTTATTTAGGGCATTCGGAAATAATTGATATTTAAGCAGATACATTATTTCTTATTTAGTACTATTAATAAATATTGTTTAGGCGAAATCAAACTTCTTGGCGGCTGAGAAGTTGAAGTCGAAGCGTCCACTGCTGGACATAGGCTTCCCCTGATAATTATTCTTCAATAAGACTGGTTAGAAGTGGCTTACATCCAGTGTGATCTACAGGATCACATCGTCTTGATGAGGGTGTCTGCCCACCTTGTGGGTGGACGTCCTACGCTGCGCTTGCCGGTACATGGTCTCCACTCGAGAACTTTTCTACCCCACCACTACAGTATTTATGCTGACAGTATTCAGTTATATACTTACTTAGTACTGTACCAGCCTTTTTAATAGTCCACTGCAGGATGTAGGCCTACCCACGAAGGGTGATCGGGCCATATCCACCACGCTGGCCCAGTGCGGGTTGGTGGATTCACACACGCCATCGAATTTCTTCTACGGACGTATGCAGGTTGTCTCACGATGTTTTCCTTTACCGAAAAGCCAGTGGTGTAAAATTCCGTACAAAAGTTCCAAAGAAACTCATTGGTACGGGACCGGGTTTGAACTCACAACCTCAAGAATGACATGCCAGTGTTACAACCACTAGACCACCACGGCTTATTCAGTTATAATGTACTTAGTACTTAAATACTATCAATTTACACTACTTCAAGTCCTCTGTTGAGCTATGTTGAAATTCCTAGCATGTTAATTTTCCTTTTCCTATCAAGGTATCGTCAATGTGGCATGCCTAACTAATACTGGACTTAGAGAAGTAAAAATATATCAATAAAATGGATAAAAACTGCTTACATATTACACTTACATTTTATTGCATCATTAATTTATAGTGTAGATAACAGAGGAATGTAGACAATATTTTTATTATCATTAGAATAGCTAACCTTATAGAAATAGTGATAATATTTTTGGCTACTTATCTGCTACATGTTTTGCTTGATTATAATGAGCTAAAATAAACTTTTTACATTATAACAATGAAACTCACTAGAACACAATCTTTTGCACATTATTCTAATACTATAAGAGTATTTGAGCACTTATGAATAGGTAAGCTCAAGATAGCCCAACGTCTTATGGACGAGGCTATGCTCGGTGTCTCTCTGCGACATCGAATCAGAAATGAGGAGATCCGTAGACGAACCAAAGTTACCGACATAGCCCAGCTGATTAGCAAATTAAAGTGGCAATGGGCAGGGCACGTAGTTCGAAGACCAGATGGCCGATGGGGCCGTAAAGTTCTCGAATGGAGACCACGGACCAGCAAGCGCAGCGTAAGACGTCCACGGGCTCGATGCAAGCCGCTTCCAACCGACCTTATTGGAAATCTATAGAGTCTGTCCACCTGTCTGTCTGTAGACCGCTGATATTTTCACAGATGATGTACCTATTTCGATTGCCGCTATAACAACAAATACTAAAAACAATAAAATAAATATTTAAGGGGGGCTCCCATACAACAAACGCGATTTTTAGGAGTTTTCTTTGCTCGCTATTAGTAAACGGCAATAGGAATGAGGCTAAGGGAGCTCTAACACGGTACGGAACCCTTCGTGCGCGAGTCCGACTCGCACTTGGCCGATTTTTAGGTCATTGTCCATTAATATTGATGATCCTAACTATAATAGTTTAACATTTTATCCCTGCTATTTCACTCAAGAGTAATAGGGCAACGCCCTAACATTTCACATTACTTTTTATTCTACAAGTGGATACAGTGCCGTCAAAGAACAGTAAGGATACATCATTGCAGTAACTTAACTATTCAATACCAGCCTTTTACAATAGTCTAATGCAGGGCTTAGGACTACTCACAAAGGGTGACTGGGCCATATCCATCACGCTGGCCCAGTGCGGGTTGGTGGATTCACAAACGTCATCGATTTTTTTCTAAGGACGTATACAGGTTGCCTCACGATGTCATCTTTCATCGAAAAGCCAGTGGTGTGAAATTCGGTACATTACCTAGGTAATTCCAAAGAACTCACTCGCCTATGTTACGGTCGAATCAAATTTAATGGCGTCTGTTAACTTAGCTACAAGCTGCGCAAAACTCACCCCAGTTGTAATATGATTTTGCCACTGCGCAACGACTCGCCCACTCGCCTCTCGTCACAGATGCCATTAAGTTTGAATCGTACTTATACCAAGAATACAGGCCAAAGCAAACTTCTTGGCGGTTGTAATAATATTAGCTAGGTACAAGCTGAAACCTAGCTCACTTAACAGCTATGCGAGGATTGTCATCCGCAGCTTGTAGCTAACTAACATCACAGCTGCCAAGAAGTTTCATTAGGCCTATACAAGATTAGCCATCTCGCCTATACGATTTAGTGCATAGGTGATCTACGAGTACTACCATGAAACCGACCACATTTTCAATGTTCTGCTTTTTTGGAGTAAATATTGAAATATTTTGCCGCAGCGCCCGCGCCCCCCTTTACATCTTGCTACGCCCCCCTGCGGTGCGCGCCCCCCAATTTGAAAAATGATCTAGTGGGATCGACTTGGTGATCCTTACTGTTTCACCAACACTCCCCCTGGCGCGAAGCACATGCGGCGTGACCGCGTCGTAAAATCGCGTCTAAACAATGCTATCTCCACATCTGGGAGGCCGACCCGACGTGTGACGTCACGAACAAGTGTCTTTGATTTAAAGAGTTAATTAGATTGTAGAACACTGTTTGTCCCTTTAGTTTGTTTTGGTCTGGTGTTTACTGGTGTATTTTCACTTTGCCATATTATTACCCAAGCTCCAAGTAGCCTAATAAATAAATATTAGGGGATATCTTACACACGGTTTCTGACCCCAAATTAAGCAAGGCTTGTCATATGGCTGCCAGATACTAATATACTAAATACTTTTAAATAGATAATTACCAATAACAACCAGACACAGAGCAAACTTCTATGTTCATCACATAAATATTTGCCTTGGGTGGGAATCGAACCAACGCCAACGCCTCTTTGATCCATTAGTCAGGGTCACTAACCACTGAGCCCAACGAGGCAGTCAATGATGCTATGGATAGGGCTATGCTCGGAGTTTTCGAGATGGAATCAAAATTGAGAAGATCTGAAAAAGAACTAAGTAAAATATGAGAAAAAAAACTGCCGTGCCATACCAAACCGCCACTCAAAATCAACAAAATGTATGAAACAGTAGATTTTTTCTCAAATTTCTGGTTGGCCCCTTGGTTTGTAGGTACAAGTTGTTTGTAATGAATGATGGCTGAATCCTTCCCGCTTAGTACACCCTATTAGAATAGCTCCGTATAGATGTCGCCGAACCACGCTAAATATCAATAACTTCGCTTCCAAACCGATTCTTTTAGATCGACGTTACAACATATATTTTATTCACATAATAATATTTATCTACACTAATGTTGTAACATTCTACTTATGTTTCCAATACTTGACTTATAATGACTAAAAGTTATAGCGCAGACAACAAAACACTCAATTTAAGCAATTTCACATGATGTTATAATATCCACATCGATATCGTAAAATCTCATTATAACATCGCGCGCTCGCTACGCGCGCAGTAGGGCCAATCAGGAGCTGCGCTCTCATTGGTTAGATTTTAATGGCGCCAAGTTCACTGTGACAATACACGTACGCGTGAATTTAATGTTTCGCAATATGTTTTTTTTTTTTTTTTATTAGTGAAGATAAAGTAGTGTATGCAACTGCATATAACACTCGTTACTATTATGAAACTCGCTGCGCTCGTTTCATAAACTCACACTCGTGTTATAATACCCGTTCATTATATGACAGTTGCATAAACTACTTACTATAATTTTATAATCAAAGCCAGATCAAACTAGATAGCTGTAACCAGCCTACCGCCCCAAAGACCTAATTTCCTGCGATCCGGCAACTAAGTCAGAACATAAAACGCTGCAAACACGCCATTAAAGAAATCTGGAACATACATAACATTCGTAATTTATCGAGAAAAACTGTTACTGCCCGGCCCCAGTTTCGTAATGCTCGAGCACGGAACAAAACTTGTGCAGTTTTATAAGTTTACTGACAAATTAGCTTCTTGAGCTCGTTAAGCTGGAGTCTACTCGAAGGCTTACATTGGTGTCAGCTGTGAAATATACTAAATAAGTAAAAATATTTAAAATTAGGGGACATCTTACACACGAGCTCTGACCCCAAACTAAGCATAGCTTGTGATATGCTGCTAGAGACTGATATGCTATATATATAGTATGTATGTATTTAAAAAAATGTATATAAATATGTATGATAGTACCTAAATAACACCCTCCTTCTCCTCGAGTCGAATTCCTTACGTCTGAGGGTCGTGAGTTGACCACCACCTCCCAAAAGCTTCTCTTTAACAATCCTGCGCCATCGTCCTCTATATCCTCTATCTATATATAACACCCAGAGCAAACACCACATGTTCATCACATAAATGCTTGCCCTGGGTGGAAATCGAACCCACGCCTATTTGATCCAGAAGTCAGGGTCACTAACCACTGAGCCACCGAGGCAGTCAAAAGTATGGACGTATATATATATATATACGTAATACGACGTACTATGGTTGAATCAAAATTCTTGACGGCTCTGAAGTTAGCTAGAAGCTGCGTAAAACCCAATCTTTGCGCAGCTGTTACGTAAACTTCAGTCAGGATTGGGTTTTGCGCAACCTATGCGTAACGTCACAGCCGCAAAGAAGTTTGATTTGGCCTATAATTAAACACAGAGATATATAGAGAGGCCCGGTACGCTTCCTGCTATATTCGGTCCCAGCTAGATCAAGAAGACATGACCCATCGCGAAGTCTGTGTAACTTACCTACAGTTTCCACTCCCCTTACAACATAATGTAAAACCTCTGTAAAAACTTTTGGAGTAAATGCAGTGACAGCGTACGAAACTCAATCACTCAGTTCTGAACAACCAATAAACGACTTGTATTTGCGTGTGTATCTGAGCGCTTTTTAAACTAACCCATGACTGATGTGTCTTTTTGTCCGGTCCCCATCAAAAAGTGGCTCAGTTTTGTTCGATACCAGTACCTACCTACGTGTATCCTTTTCTTGAAGATCTAGAGCTCTGCTTAAATGAGAGTGAGGCGCGTTATCTTTAAACCTTGTAAAGTTCTCCATACCACACTTACAGATTATACAACTATGTATTACGAGTAAGTAAGTACCTAATAATATCTTGAAAAATTAATTTTCGCAAAAAATCACAACACTGACTGCCACCGTGTACAGAATTCGAGTAATTTGCACGAATCGATTTGACATCCATGTACATTATTGTTAATTTATCAATAAGTAAATTTTATCAATTTTTAGATCGGTTCACTATTTGCGAAAATATCGATGAACATAAACAAAAAATACATACAGACAAACATAGTACCTCCTTTTTGGAAGTCGGTACAGAAATACAAAAATAAAACCAACAATGTAATAGCGACCTTTTAACAATCGAGCTTATTCTTCGCCTCGTTGGGTTCACGTGAAACAAGAAACTGGTTTTGCGTCCAGAACAAAATAATACTGATTAATTCTAAAAGAAAAGCGAAGTGCGGAAACGGTGGAACGGAAATCGGGCGCTGATAGAAAAAGTTTTCAGCTATAAAGGAACTGTTCTGTGAAAACGATCGCCCATTTCTTTGCCATTTCGTAATTTCAATCAATGCTGTCAAGAACTTTTTACAGCTGGGAATTTGAACTTAACTTAACATGGGTGCATAGCCAAAATTATCCGTGTTATAAAATAAAACAGCTAGCTTTTATTAAAATCACAGGAAACTACCCATTGAGGTTTCCAAGCTAAAGGACATTTGTCTTCCTGCCTTAGGCTCTGCTTTGAACAGTCGTGAGCAAATGCTTCTTCTCATTATAAGAAAGCTATGGTAGAGAAACTCCCCAATTTCAATATACATTTTTCAATGAACGACATAAGTAACGTGATCACGATAAAATTAGTGAATGATTCTTTGAAAAGTGACTAGGCTGCGCTAAGCGTGGATTGGCAGACTTCAAATATCTTCAAATTTTTTTGCATATGTAAGTTTCCTAACGATGTTCTCCTGCATCATTTGAATCAAGAGGCAATCAACAACAATAAAGCGCCTGAATAAAACAGTAATAAAATGCTCTCGGTGCAGAAACATATTTCACCAGAAATGCGTCATGTACCAATGCACTAAAACGCCTTCCCTAAAGGTCCCCGAGAGGTGGATATGCCCTGATTGCTCTGCAAAGACTAAACGAGGTGGCGACAACTCAAGCACCCCAGTTAAGCCTGCCGTGTCACCCGACTGTCGCAGCGAGGCTGAAACCGATGCTGAGCCGGAATTGGAGTCGGATTCGCCAGATGCAATTTCTGAATTACAGATGGTTTCCCATAAAAACGAAATTATGGCTTCGCTCAAAAAGTCGTTACCTAAAATGATACGTGACCAGATGACTACTGTTATTTCACCTCTTGAAAAACGTCTTAAAGAGTTGCAAAGTTCAGTCACTTTCCTGAGTGAAAAGTACGATGACTTTAGCGCTAAAGTTGACAAACTGTCTCTGGATACACACCCTGGCAACCCTGGGGGAGTAAACTGTTTACCTGGAGCTCTGCTCTAATTAATTTAATAATTTACAAAATACGAATTGTGTGAATATAAAATTGTAAAAAACTTGTTGTGTACATAACCTCCAATCAATCCGATGAAGAAACTCCGGTCTGGTGAGCTGAATTTCACGATAAAACACGATAGTTTGCACTCAGTCATCTCACACACAAAACCGTTGGTACTCATTTTGAATGCCACTTGGATTATTTTAAGCTTTGGCAATTATTTTTCACATTTTACAATTGCACGAAGCCGGTACTTGCATTGTTTTGGTTTTGTAACATTGACTTTGAATGAAGCACAAACTTTATGACAGATGACGTTCATTCAGTAAATGTCAGTATGAAATACTTGACATCGGATTTTTTTCGCCGTGTCTGACGTGCCGAGAAACTATTAGTGTATGGCATACTAAGTCAGTGATAGAACGAATTTACCATAAGTGAAGTTCGATCATAATTTATATCACATTGATTGCCATTAATACTTACACATTTTCGAAACATGCCTCAAACACGTGGCCAGACTTCATTAGCCGAGGCACGTAACCAAATAAAGGCTTTAACCTTAGATCTTGAAAAGGCGCAACAGCTAAATATTAAATTATTAAACGAGCAAGAAGAATGTGCAGAAGAATTTAAACGTTTATCAAATGAAATTGTAGTACTAAAAGCAGCACTAGCTGAAAAGGACACAGAAATAGTTGACATGTCATCTGAAACAACAATGCTTAAGACCGTTACGGAGACTCGCTTAAATGATTTGAATGAATATGAAAACGCTTTAAAAGTCATTCAAGTGCATGAAAAAAACGCAGCTTTATTTGATGAGCTACAAAAAACTTCAGAACTAGAATTTATAGAAAAAATAGACTCCCTGAACGCACAGATTCACAATCTACAATGTCAAGTTGTAAGTCTACAGGAAGAAAATATTCAGATAAAAACAATAAAAAGCCACACGAATACAATATCTCCCCTTGAGAAGACAAAGCCAGTAGACGAAATAAAAATGGCCTCCACTAACATTGACGAATGCAAACAGCAGAATGACAAGACGCTTGTCGATAAAGAAAATGATACCGAAGAAAGGCATGCCACATGTGATGTTAAAAACAAAACAACTACACCGAATTCCAAAGCACTAGACAAGAAGATCAAGTCTAGCTCCAATCAGAAACAAATCCTGATATTATGCGACACTTTTGGAAAATCTTTAGCCGAAGAACTTATAAACAACACACCTAACAGTAATGTTAGCTCAATTTGCAAACCAAATGCCACTTTAGAAGAAATTGTAGCGAATGTCGACACCCTTACTACAAAGATGCAAGAAAACGACGAATTAATTGTTATTTGTTCCAAGCTGTCCCAATATAAAGTAGAGTCCGTCAAAAGTGTAATGAACATATGTGTATTAAAAAAACTTAAGCTCCAAGTAACAACCTTGCCCTACAGATACAGCAACATTTCAGACAACACACAAAATGTAAGAAAATTTAAAATCAATGAAGCCTTGTACAACCTAGCGTTAAAATCTTCTAGTATGTCGATAATTGATGTAAACTCATTTGATAAGAACTTCGTCACATCTCAAAGGGTTATATCTAGATATTTTAAAAAATTTATGTGCGAAGAAATAACCAAAAATCTTGAATCGAAAACAATGTATTGTAATAGTAATTTGATTTATTTGACTGGTCATAATAGTAACGTATATAATAACTTAAACTTGACTGCAGAAAATAAAAGTCAATCGCAAAATTTTTTAGACAAAGAAATAATCAGGCTTCCCACCATGTAAAAACAACCAATCTTAAAATCATTCATCAGAATATTAGATCTCTAAATACCAATAAAACTGTAATATTCCAAGGAATTGTAGTAATGTATAAACCAGATATCTTAGTATTTTCTGAGACCTGGCTGAACGAAAGTAATGTTGCCAGTATTGTAGTTCAAGGGTACAGCCATGCTGGCTTCTTCATTCGAAATAAACGTATACATGGTGGCGTATCTATATTCGTAAGCAATAGACTAAGTTATAAACCTGTTAAACAAATCGATGAACTGTCAGTAGAGTACCACTGCGAACTTGCTGCGGTGGAAATTAATGTTCATATAAATAAGTTTATTATAATTGGCATGTATAGGACAGGTAATGGTGACTATAAAATATTTGAAAAAGTTTTTAACAAATTGTTTCATCTGTTGAGCAATCTCTCTAATAGAAGCGTCGTTTTGGCGGGAGATTGGAATGTAAATTTTCTAGTAGAATCACTTAATAAAACTAAATTAAACGATATAATGCATCCGAACGGCTACCGAAACGAAGTCAGTTTTCCTACAAGATACGAAAATAACTCAAGCACATCAGTTGACTGCATAGTAACTAATATACATAGCACAGATATTAAGGTTATTCCTATAGCGACTGGTGTCTCAGATCATGATGCACAACTTGTAGACATTGTCACTCAAAATAAAACTGTGTCAAAATTTGCTTATATCGAAAAAAGGGTTTTTAGTGATATAAAAATACAAGAATTTTCCCACGCGATGCTCGCTTACGACTGGGATAATATATTTGAGACATATGACAAAAAAACTTTCACAAATTTTATCAACAAATTTATTTGGAATTTTGATATCCATTTCCCTTTAGAAAAAGTCAAGACCAAAATCCAGAACCAGTGTCCATGGATTTGTAACAAAGTTATTAAATTACAGCAAGAAATACATGATCTACATCAGTTGCAACGGCAGTACCCACAGCTATCTAAAACAATTATAACGAAGAAAAAACAAAAAAGAGAAGAAATCACCAAAAATAACAAAGTAGAATATGTAAAAAATAGAATAACTAACTCTAAAAATCCGAAAAAGGAAGTATGGAATGTCATTAAAGAAGAGACCAACAAATCATATAAATCACCTGATTGGCACCTTGTATATACCGACACCAACGTTCCAATACCAAAAAATTGCATAGCAGATTACATAAATAACCATTTTGTTTCTGTAGCTAAAAATCTGAGTGCAGATAATCCCCCGGATGTAGAAAAAGCCTTACTACTCATGCACGAATCTTCACAACTAGACGAATTCAAATTTAAAACCGTTACCCCAGCAGACGTTATGAATATCGCTCTAAACAAAATAAAAAAATCGAACACCAAGGATTTATATGGTATATCAGGTAGCTTTTTATATGCCGTTTTAGTCAATTTGTGTGACCACTTTACTTACCTTATTAATAACATTCTCGCGTCAGATTCTTATCCGGATTATCTCAAAAAATCTAAAATAACTCCATTATACAAAGGGAAGGGAGAAACATCAAGTGTAAATAATTACCGTCCTATTACAATTGTGCCTACAATTTCAAAGATCATCGAATCAGTTATGTCAGATAGCATTATGGCACATCTCAATAAAAATAATATCATTGCCGAGTCCCAGCATGCCTATAGAAAGAACCGATCTACAATAACTGCGGCACATGATCTGATAGGTAACGTAATTGAAGGGCTGGAAAATAAAAAGAAGGTTGCTGCCATTTTTCTAGATCTGTCTAAAGCGTTCGACTCTGTTAATCATGAGCTTTTAATGAAGAAACTAATAAAGATAGGGATTGTTCATGATAACTTGAGCCTTATAACATCATTTGCTACAAATAGGGAACAAACAGTAGAAATAAAAATCAATGACAAACTACAAAGATCCACACCCGAAACAATAAATATAGGAGTCCCTCAAGGTTCACCATTAGGCAATATACTTTTTGTTTTTCTGGTAAATGATATGTCAAAGCTTGGAATAGACGGCAAAATTATTCAGTACGCTGATGACACCACAGTAGTTACCTCAGCCGATTCAATTGATCAACTCACTCAGAAGTTAAAAGACATAATGAGTAAATTAAATTACTGGTTTAAAGTAAATGGGCTCAAGTTAAATACTGATAAAACTAACGTTGTGTATTTTAATTCAAAATCTCCAAAGCAATCAACTATCCCCATCTGTTTATTAGATGGAACCGAGATTGTGAGTTCAAACAAGGTTAGAGTCTTAGGATTCGAAATAGATTCCGCATTAACTTGGAAATCGCATATAGACATAACCTGTAAAAAGATGTCGAAAGGTACATATGCATTAAAACAGCTTAAACACCTAACATCTCTCGAAAACTTAAGAGACATCTATTATTGTTATGTGCACTCAATAATGTCATATGGCATAATTTTTTGGGGAGCCTCCACAGATTTCCAAAGGGTACTGAAAATTCAAAAACGAGCTGTTAGGGTACTAGCCAATGCAAAATATAAAGAAAGTTGCAGGGATTACTTCAAAGAGTTGAACATCATGACATCAGTCGCATGCTATATATATGAAATTCTTAAATATGTACGGCTCAATATTGATAAGTACACTATTCATGTTGCTAAGGATAGAAAAACTGGCCAGAATAGGACACTCCTACAACATATTGATTTCAGACTGTCAATGGCCAAGCGATTACCAATCCTCATGGGTAGTATCTTGTTTAACAAGTTGCCGGAGAGTATTAAAACCACCACTAGCGATGCAGTGTTTTTAAATAAACTGAAAACGCTTCTATTAGAGAAAACTTTGTACAGTATAAAGGAATATCTATCTAATGACTATAGTGGCCTTAATACCTGATTTATACCATTTGACGAATAGGATTTCTATGATATTTGACATTTAATTTTTGACATTTTTTATTTTATTTTCTATGAATTTGACATTACTTAGATTTTTATACATTTTATTGCCCCTTTACAGCATCCAATTTTATTCAGTTATTTTGTATTATTTTTAATCAGTTGTTTTAAATATGTATACTCGTTTCAATTTTGTATTTTGTTAGTTGAATGACGAGACCTATTGTTGGCGGTACTATGTATTATTATACAGATTTTGTATTTTTAATTATAGTATTAAGCTCGATACGTCAATAAATGATTCTGATTCTGATTCTGATAGCCAGCGCCACGATGAACAGCTTCAGAGTAACGGCCTTGAAATCCAAAAATTGAACGAAAAAATTAATCTTCTGGAACAACAGCTAAGAGAATGCAACGTAGAAATACATGGTGTTAATGAGTTTAAGTCCGAGAATCTCTGCAATATTGTGAAGCAAATCGGTGACGTCGTTTCTCTTAAGCTCGAGGACAAGGATCTTATGAAGATAACCAGAGTAGCCAAGTTCAACAAAGAGAACAAGAAACCGCGAACCATAGTTGTCAAATTAGCGAGCTGTCGGCGCCGTGACGAGTTTCTTTCTGCAGTATCTCGCTACAATAAAACTAACCCTACAAACAAACTGAACACGGGGCTTGTGGGTGTGGCTGGCGATAGATCACCGATTTTTGTTGCGGAACATTTATCGCCTGCGAATAAAACACTTCATGCCGCCACCCGACTGAGAGCCAAAGAGAAAAATTATAAATTTGTTTGGGTTAGAGATGGACGCATTTATGCTCGGAAAGACGAAAACTCGCGCTATTTACTCATCAAATCGACCCGTTCATTGGACAATATCGTTTAACCTACCCTCTTTTTCTTTATTTTTCTTATCCATGTATCTTTTGTTAACTCCAATCAATTATGGGTTTAAAAGTCTATTTACAGAATATAAGAGGAACAAAAACGAAATGTGTGGATATTTATAATACTATTTTGTGTAATGATTATGATATTATTTGTTTGTGTGAAACGTGGCTTAATGAAACTATTCTGTCTTCTGAACTGTTTGATGATCGATATCGAGTAATAAGGAGAGATAGGGAGTCAAATTTTCTTAAATTGTATAACAAGAATCACGGAGGTGGAGTACTGATTGCAGTAGCTAAAAACTTAGACTTTGAACTGTTCTGCTCTGAACAAATGACAGATATTGAAGATCTATGGGTTCGTTTAAGAATAAATAATCGGATAATTAATATATGCGTAGTATACATACCTTCATATATCCCACTTAACACATTTAAATTATTTTTAAATAACTGTTCTCGTATTATTACCTCATCACCGAATGCTAAAACATTGATTATGGGTGACTTCAATATTCCTGATACCATATGGCATAGCTATCGTTCCAATACTGTTACGAAAAGTAATGACAGACTACCTCTATTAAATGATTTTATGAATCTAACTAATTTGGCTCAATGCAATAATATTCCAAATTGTTGTAATAATGTTCTAGAATTAATACTCACTGATCTTAATCTACTGAATGTTAACAAAGCTGTACCAATAAGTAAAGAAGATAAGTTCCATCCATCTCTTGATTTCATGATAGATTTAAACAGAAATTTGAGAGAAAACACCCTATTACCCAAATTAAACTTCAGAAAAACTGACTATTTAAAGTGCATTACCGAAATTCTTGACATAGATTGGCATAAGCATGCTAATTCATTAAAATGCAATGATTTTGTGGAATTATTTTATAATAAATTATGGGATATAATTAATAATTACACTCCATCAGCTTCACATAAAACTAGTCGTCATCCACCGCAGGTTTAAAGTATACAACAACCCTCGAGATTACGATCACTACTCTCTTCTGAGATCTCGTACTAAAATCTTAATTAGTGAATGTTTCAAATCTTACATATCTCGAATTGAAAGCGATCTTTCAAACAATGTCAAAGCTTTTTGGCGATACACCAAATCTAAACGGATCACGAATGATCTCCCTAAATCAGTTAGATATCTAGATGAGACTGCTACTAATGGTACAGATATATCGAATCTTTTCGCAAAATATTTCTCGACTGTATATACCTCTCTTGATGATGAATCAACGATTGATTACACTCCAGATTTTCCATCTACAAACTACTCTTTGAGCAATATAAGTTTTACGGAATCAGAAGTATACAAAAAAATTAGCAAAATAGATTCAAAAAAAGGAAGCGGCCCTGACGGGATCCCGCCGATTTTTATACACATGTGTTCTTCAGCTTTGAAAGTTCCGTTGACTATAATTTTTAACAAGTCACTTAGCGAAGGTATCTTCCCAGATCTATGGAAAATTTCTAAAATAACTCCAATTCATAAATCGGGCAATAAGAACGACGTAACGACCTATCGACCCATTAGTATATTGAATGGCTTTGCGAAAATATTTGAAAGTATGGTGTACGACTCCCTTTATAATCACTTTAAACATAGACTTAACTGTAATCAGCACGGGTTCGTCAGTGGCAAGTCTACTATTTCTAATTTATTAACCTACACGGATCATTTGTGCCGTGCATTTGACAGACAATCGCAAGTAGATTCCGTGTATACAGACTTCGCGAAAGCGTTCGATCGCGTTCCTCATTTTATACTTCTAATAAAGCTTCACCGTTACGGTTTTCATGGAAACTTACATCGCTGGCTTCGCACTTATCTGATGTGTCGCACTCAAATAGTTGCTCTATATGGGTACGAATCCATTCCTTTTGAACCATCATCTGGAGTTCCTCAGGGTTCAAACCTGGGTCCTCTTCTGTTTTTAATATTCATTAATGATCTTTTAGAAAAATTGACGTGTCCATGTCTAGCATATGCAGATGATATTAAACTATACAAAGAAATTTCAAATATAGATGACTGTGAGTTGCTTGAACATAATATTAATATTATAAATGATTGGTGTAAAATAAATAGCATGTCTTTAAATATAAATAAGTGTCAATTTATCACTTTCACGAAAAAAAAGAATATAATTAAATATAACTATTCCATCGAGAGTATCAGGCTTAATAAAGTTAACGTTGTACGAGATTTAGGTGTATGGTTTGACTCTTCCCTGAGTTTCAAATATCACTACAAGAGTATAGTTGCTAAGGCAAGTAGAATGCTGGGCTTCGTTATGCGTACATCGAAACCTTTTAAGCAATCAGGTTCGCTCAAGATATTGTATACTTCCTTAGTTAGATCACATTTGGAATATTGTTCCTCAATTTGGACACCAATTTACAAAATTGACCGGGATAGCATTGAATCAATTCAACGGCGTTTTTTGAGACAACTTAGTATCAAACAAGGTTTGAGAAAAACGCTTCCTGAGTACGAAGACCGTTTAGTTCATTACAATATTCAAAGTCTTGTCGATCGACGTAAAATCACTGACATGTGTTTGCTACACAAAGTTGCTAACGGTTCACTAAGCGAAGAACTACTTGCCAATATAAACTTCATGACTCCCAACTTATCCAAGCGAAGACAAACAAGTACGCTTTTCAGTATTCCACCTTCGAATAATAATGTAGGAGGCAATAATCCCCTTTATCGCATGTGTCATTTATATTACCATCTAAGCACAGAGGTGTGCAGTGAACTCGATATTTTTTATCAAAACTTGTTCAATTATAAAAGTGCACTCTATAAAATAAATTTTAACTAGTTTGGCGTTTGATATATTTGATTTGAATTATTTTTTTCTGAAAATGCTGTGTACAATATTTTGATTGGCAAATTCATAATGTTTTTGTGTATTAGTTTATTTAAGTTTTTAAGTTTGCACGTCACTTTTGTACCGAACTTGTAAAAAATAAAAATAAAAATAAATAAAAAACACGCACATTAATACGAAATCTAATTCGTACCTATATCTCGTGAATCTTAGCTGGAAAAAACAAAAGGAGCATAATTCCAGGAGATCCCGAATAAGGAATGTGAATTATGAGTTATGACAGACACCTACTTTGTTATTTATTTGGAGGATATCAACGACTTCTTGTTAAACGTGGAAGTACGCAGAATTCACACCGAAGATATAACTAGTAGTCCGCCCCGGACTTAGACCTCGCGCTATTCCTATTTCATATCATAAAAACTGTGATTTAAAAAAATAATAATATTGGTATGAAAGTTTTGCAATAATGAGTGAAGTAAATGAACCTATATATCATTCGGTAAAATGTTTCAAATATATGAATTTTTGCCGAAAATTGCTATAATTATGCTAAAACGTTTGAATTATGCTAAATCTGATCATACTGAATGGAATCCAACGAACTTCCAGAGTCAGTTCGTTTACTTCCTTATTCTAAACTAGCTTTTACCCGCGGCTTCGCCCGCGTTGTATTTTGATTTTGGCTTATGTTTATGTCGGCTGCGAAACTCTGCGAAAGTCTCCCTCTTCTTTGGGTCTTTTCCCCCAAGGAAGCTTAGAGGCTGGCACTCGAGTTTCAGCCGCTTTTAACTAAAGCAGCTGAGAGGATGGCCGGTAGGTTGCATGTGTTAGAATAATAATGTTATTACAATATTATTTAATTTAATAACGATTACAAGATGTATTAAGTAATATAAGACTTATTGGTAGCTAAATGGAACTGAGAAATATCATGACGTCCGAATGTCGGCCATTGTTGTTTACGTACACCATTTATTTAATACTGTGATTTCATAATGTTATAGATGACTTGAAACGTATCAATAATTGTTCTAATAATTCTAATAAGTATGAAATACAGTTTAAGATGATTTTATGTTTAACAATTGTGTAAAATGGAGGCTACCACCGTGCCCGCCATCTTGCTCGTTCCCTATTGGTTGTTGGCAATGTTTACATCGAGCAGTGGTGGTAAGGCATGGTGGGAGCTTGTGAAATCAGTATAAAACAGTCTGTTGGCGCGGCTTCGTCTCCTAATATCTCTTAATATCTCTTAGTATCTTTGAATCTCTCTTGGTGTTCTCCCGGTATTCAGATAATAACGTTGAAGTCTTGCTTAGCTAGTTATGCTGAGTGTCGGTACTTTTATATTCGAAGCCAAGTCGAGTGGACGTCGCCATGTTGCTAAAGTTAAGTACTTTGTGTAATATCTAAATTAAGGTGACTGATCAAAAGATTATACTGATGGCGTCTTGAGTTTCTTGCCACTTCTTCTCAAAACGTCTAGGGCCTTGCGAACGTGGCATAATTATTGCAATACATGGTGGTACCCTCGAGGGACCCATGAAGTATAAAAATATATAAAGTATACTTACTTACTTGTTTCCTTTACTAATTTAGAAACCTCAAGTTAGGTAACTACCCTCACAAACATTTAAAGGATCAGATTGAAGAGTTTCTTTGTTATTAAGTTAGAATCAGGGTTGCTGCATTAGTTTAAAGTAAGATTTCCATCCTAACAGTAATATTTTGGTAGAAAATAGATAAAGTAACCCCCTTCTTTTAACCCTGATCTAACATCAGAAGTGGTGCCAAAAGACCCACATTAATGCCGTTCATTGTATTTCAGAGAATCCCGACAAGTTTTTTGCATATCCATGCTGAAAGGCTGCCTGTGCAGCAACTACTCGATTTCCTGGCAATGTTTGCCTGGGAAATTCTGCAGCGGGGCTCCAGGTCCCAGAACTACTGGGCTTCCTGGCCAAGTAAAGTGAATCAGTGAAATAGTGAAGTGTATCACTAAAATAGTGAAGTGAATACAGTGCTCTGACGATAAAGGAGGTAAGGGGCTGAGCCCTGTTATATATAACTACAAAATGTTTTGCATAATTTGTCTATTTTGTAATGTGGGATCAGTTGACAAAACCAGAAGAATTTTGCTTAAAAAATATTGCAGAAAGTTTCTGTTCATTTTGTAATTATTTTTTTATCTAACGACATAAGACCATACATACTACACAAATATATATATTGGGAAGTTTGAAAGACAACTGGTTCTAAATGTGTCAGAATAACCGAGCGGTCTGAAAAAGACGTAAACCTTCAGTAAAACGAGAAAAGTGAAAAACAAAATGCAAACAATAGTTAGCTGATTCACATAGCTGCTTCATTATTGGGAAATCTGTTGACTACAATATTAAGAACACAGTGTCACAGTGGAATGAGAAATTGGAAAGTTTGAAATGCTGGCTAAATATGGAATGGTCCTGTATGGCCGGAAAAAGTTTATGAAGGGTGAACTGTGTGTTACTTTGACTGAAATGACTTGACTAAGATCTCCTATTTAATGATGCAGAATTAGGTGTGTATCAGTTGATTTATTGTCATTCTGAAAAATAACACATTATTTATATCTTGTCGAGATAATGGCAAACCAATTTTTAAAGGTGCAGAAAAAATATTGAGGGTACTTGAAATTAAGATCTTATTCTTTAAAATATAAACGAATAAAAGGCTTTGTTAACGGATCCTACATATAATAAAATTGTTATTGATTTGTTAGATGTTCTCCACGTAATCATTGGATGGTTTGAGTGGGAGATACATTTGACATTGAAAATAAAAAAATAAAAATTGTGCGTGGAGTCCCTCCACGCGGAAGAAGTGAAACTTAGTAGTTAACTCTTAACTAGAGGTAGATGGCGTTGGCGTCAAGTTAGCCCGCGGTATTTACTTTCTCCGTCGATGGACGAGGTGTTTTGGTTTTTGTTTGATTAAACTAACTTATAACGCAACCTTGTTGGAAGTCGCATTAGAAGTTTCATCTCAATAGAATAGTAAAATATGATATGAAATAAAAAAAAAAAAAACACAATAATATGTCATCAACAATACAATATGGTATTAAGTTTTATTGTAGTGTAATGGTGGAGATGAGGTTGTATGTACTTCGAGGACGAAGTACTGTCAGGCTGGCCGTGTTAGAATAATAATGTTATTATAATATTATTTAATTTAATAACGATTACAAGATGTATTAAGTAATATAAGACTTATTGGTAGCTAAATGGAACTGAGAAATATCATGACGTCCGAATGTCGGCCATTGTTGTTTACGTACACCATTTATTTAATACTGTGATTTCATAATGTTATAGATGACTTGAAACGTATCAATAATTGTTCTAATAATTCTAATAAGTATGAAATACAGTTTAAGATGATTTTATGTTTAACAATTGTGTAAAATGGAGGCTACCACCGTGCCCGCCATCTTGCTCGTTCCCTATTGGTTGTTGGCAATGTTTACATCGAGCAGTGGTGGTAAGGCATGGTGGGAGCTTGTGAAATCAGTATAAAACAGTCTGTTGGCGCGGCTTCGTCTCCTAATATCTCTTAATATCTCTTAGTATCTTTGAATCTCTCTTGGTGTTCTCCCGGTATTCAGATAATAACGTTGAAGTCTTGCTTAGCTAGTTATGCTGAGTGTCGGTACTTTTATATTCGAAGCCAAGTCGAGTGGACGTCGCCATGTTGCTAAAGTTAAGTACTTTGTGTAATATCTAAATTAAGGTGACTGATCAAAAGATTATACTGATGGCGTCTTGAGTTTCTTGCCACTTCTTCTCAAAACGTCTAGGGCCTTGCGAACGTGGCATAATTATTGCAATACATGGTGGTACCCTCGAGGGACCCATGAAGTATAAAAATATATAAAGTATACTTACTTACTTGTTTCCTTTACTAATTTAGAAACCTCAAGTTAGGTAACTACCCTCACAAACATTTAAAGGATCAGATTGAAGAGTTTCTTTGTTATTAAGTTAGAATCAGGGTTGCTGCATTAGTTTAAAGTAAGATTTCCATCCTAACAGTAATATTTTATGCCGTGGGGTGCCGGCAGAGTAGAATAGCACCCCCCTCTAGTACCAGGTGTCGTAAGAGCCGACTGAGGTACAGCGGAACCGACTAATGGCGGTATAACCATTCGACTAAAACGTAGCTAAAATGGCACAGGGCAGGGATGGGGAGCAGCATCCCTGTCGCGAAGCTACGTTTCTGCGATCGCCACCACGCCTGCCCAGCGCGGCGATTATGGGCAAAAACCCCAATATGGAAAAAACAAGTAGACCAGGCCCCCAGTCCCCAGCAGCTCCGCTAGCCCGGGGCTACGGTAGCGGCCCCGGTAACGGCGGAGAAGGGGGTGCTAAGAATCGCTGGCAGACGCCCGGCTACCACTCCTGTAAACGACGACTGGCCCTGGTAACACACAACGTGCGCACGTTGAGGACTGACGAGAAGATTGCTGAGCTGGAAGAAGAGTTGAGTAGGTTGCGTTGGGATATTGTGGGGTTGTCTGAAGTCCGTAGAGAGGGGGAGGACACGATAACCTTAAACTCCGGCAACCTGCTTTACTACCGGGAAGGTGACCAACGGTCCCAAGGTGGTGTTGGTTTTCTTGTTCACAAGTCCCTCACCAACAACATTATTACCATCGAAAGTGTGTCAAGCAGGGTGGTATACCTAATACTCAGAATATCCAAGAGGTATTCGCTGAAGGTCATTCAGGTATACGCACCGACATCGTCACACCCAGATGATGAAGTGGAGACTATGTATGAGGACGTAAGTCGGGCCATTCATATGTCTAAGACCCACTTCACTGTTGTTATGGGGGACTTTAACGCAAAGTTGGGCAGAAAAAACGATGATGAGCTGAGGGTGGGGCAGTTTGGATATGGGCAACGGAACCCTAGGGGCCAGAGGCTGGCTGACTTTCTGGAGAGAGAGGAACTCTTTATGATGAACTCTTTCTTCCAGAAGCCGCCTCACAGGAAATGGACCTGGATGAGCCCTGATGGTTCCACGAGAAACGAGATAGACTTCATCATGACCACCGAGAGACGAATATTTAATGATGTCTCCGTGATCCACAGGGTGAAAACCGGCAGTGATCACAGAATTGTACGAGGCACATTAGATATTAATGTTAAGCTCGAAAGGTCCCGCCTGATGAAGTCCACGCTCCGACCTACTCGTGAACATATCCAAAACCCCGAGGACTTTCAGCTCGAGCTCTCGAATCGTTTTGCTTGCCTAGAGAACCTTGCGTCGGTGGACGAGATCAACAACGGGCTCGTAGAAACTGTCCAAACGGTGGGTGCTAAGTTCTTTAGACCCCGCCGTTCAAATAAACCGCAGAAATTCTCCGATCACACTGTAAATCTCATGGCCGAACGACGCTCGCTAAGATTGCAGTCTTCCGATGATGCAAAGTCATATAGGCGTCTCAATAGACAAATTTCGAAATCCTTGCGGCACGACATCCGTCTTTTTAATACTGAACACATTAAAAAGACAATAGAGCGAAACAAAGGCTCCAAAGTGTTCGCAAGAGATTTGTCTATTGGGCAAAGCCAATTGACAAAGCTGAAGAGAGAAGATGGAAGTATAGCGTCGACCAAGGCAGAGGTATTAGAGGAGATTGAAAGGTTCTATGGACAGCTATACGCTTCGGTCGCTAAGCCTGTTAGCAGTGCGGCCAAAGATCCAAGAGCCAAGCTGACCCGACACTTCACCGAAGATATCCCGGACATCAGCCTGTACGAGATTAGAATGGCCCTGAATCAGCTTAAGAACAACAAGGCGCCGGGTGATGACGGTATCACATCAGAGCTTCTGAGAGCGGGTGGAACACCGGTACTAAAAGTCCTCCAGAAGCTTTTCAACACCGTCGTCCTCGAGGGCATCACGCCAGAAGCATGGAACAGAAGCGTGGTGGTGTTGTTTTTCAAGAAAGGTGACAACACCTTATTGAAGAACTACAGACCCATCTCGCTTCTGAGCCATGTTTATAAGCTGTTTTCAAGGGTCATTACGAACCGTCTCGAGCGCAGGCTTGATGACTTCCAGCCTTCCGAACAAGCCGGTTTCCGAAAGGGCTTTAGCACCATGGACCACATTCATACGCTGCGGCAGGTTATACAGAAGACCGAAGAGTATAACTTGCCACTTTGCTTAGCGTTTGTGGACTATGAGAAAGCCTTTGATTCGGTCGAGACTTGGGCTGTGCTCGAGTCTCTCCAACGATGCCGTATTGACTATCGGTACATCGAAGTGTTGAAGTGCTTGTATAATAACGCCACTATGTCGGTCCGAGTACAGGAAGAGAGCTCCAAGGCGATCCCTTTAAATAGAGGCGTAAGACAGGGAGACGTCATTTCTCCGAAACTGTTTACGGCTACTTTGGAGAACGCCTTCAAGCTCCTGGAATGGAAAGGATTCGGCATCAATGTCAATGGCGAATACCTCACTCACCTTCGGTTTGCCGACGATATAGTAGTCATGGCAAAATCGATGGAAGAGCTCAGCACGATGCTCGAAGGCCTCAATCGGGTTTCCCAACAGGTGGGTCTTAAGATGAACATGGACAAGACGAAAGTCATGTGTAATTCCCATGTTGTACCCACCCCGATCTCTGTTGGGAACTCGTTTCTTGAAGTCGTTGACTCGTACGTCTACCTAGGACAAGTAGTACAGTTAGGTAGGTCCGACTTCAAGAAAGAGGCCAATCGCCGAATCCAACTCGGCTGGGCAGCGTTCGGAAAATTGCGTAGCGTCTTCTCGTCCGACATACCTCAGTGCCTCAAGTCGAAAGTTTTCGACCAGTGTGTGTTGCCAGTGATGACTTATGGCACAGAAACGTGGTCTCTCACTATGGGCCTTATTAGTAAGCTCCAAGTAGCCCAACGAGCTATGGAGAGGGCTATGCTCGGAGTCTCTCTGCGAGATCGAATCAGAAATGAGGACATCCGTAGAAGAACCAAAGTTACCGACATAGCCCAACGGATTGGCAAGTTGAAATGGCAATGGGCAGGGCACATAGCGCGGAGGACTGATGACCGATGGGGTCGGAAAGTTCTCGAGTGGAGACCACGTACCGGCAAGCGCAGCGTAGGACGTCCACCCACAAGGTGGACGGATGACCTCATTAAGGCCGCAGGATCGCGCTGGATGCAAGCCGCTTCCAACCGGTCTTATTGGAGATCCATAGGGGAGGCCTATGTCCAGCAGTGGACTTCTTATGGCTGATGGATAGTAATATTTTGGTAGAAAATAGATAAAGTAACCCCCTTCTTTTAACCCTGGGGGGCGATTCTGTTAACCGGTCTCGTTGCTGAGGTGATACGTTCTAGAACCACTCTCGTTTTTATGACAGTCGGAATTGTCAAAAAAACGGTAGAGCTTCGATCGATGACGTAATAACGTGTGACTTTACTGAGTTAAAACTAACGTGATACTCATCCGTTGCTCTGCCGTTCGAAAGCCGCCGCGAAACTTCAAAGATACAATTGATGACGTGAAAAAGCGTGCGATGTTTAAAACCTTGATGTCAAAAGCAATTGACGTCACTAAGTGATACATTTTGTAGGTACTTAGGGCATTGATAGGGGGGAGGGGGGGAGGTTCGTCGTCAGATTAGAATTAGCTCAAAGAATCAAAATACTAAATATAGGTATGTTTATCTAGACATTTTTATCTTGCGATATCAAATCTACATGTCATTATGTAATAATCACATTGCAAGAAAATTAAAGTACTAACATTTTGAAAAACTTAACTACCCATTACATTTTTGTTTCAATTTTGCTGAAGCTAATTAAACCCTATTAAAAGCTTTTATACAAAAAAATATTCGTATCATTTATTTATTCGTTTGGGGACTGCGCAGGGCCCACATGGCACAGATATTACACAAACACGTGTGGGGGCTGAAGAGAGTTAAAATTTGCCTACTTTTTGCCCATACACCACAGGCTTTTCAGTGAAGAAAAACATACAACAGAGGCGATCCGTGTTTAACAGTAGGAAGAAGATGTGTATTGTGAAGTCGTGATGGCCTAATCGCACATTTTATACTCGTAGTCTTAATCTATTCCTATTCCCCCTCAGCCTCGATCTTTGCTCCTTCTTTTTTTTAAGGGCCTAATTGACCTTCATGGATAAGCTATGTTCAACAATGGACTACTTCTAGAGGCCACAACGGAGCAAAAAACCCCTTTTGCAGTTCTTCCTCACTACACCTCTGATTCATTTGACAAACGAATGATGTATGTAAACAAGCGGGGAAAGTGAAATAAGTCAATACCACCATATTTAATGTTGTCAAAATTAAATGCAAACCTATACTGTATAAAAAAAACTACTGAAAGAAACGTAGTTCTGAAATATAAACTTTGATCACAGAATTATCGTCTCATCCTTTTTATTCAATTGCAACTTTTAATTTGCCGAAATCTATGTTTTTTTACTTTAGCATGCAATAAAATGTGATGCCTGTTATATTTTTGTTAGTTTGATTACAATTTTTTCAGCAACATTGATTCGGGCATGGTATAAACCAAAATTGGTTTCCAGGGGGGCGATTCTGTTAACCGATCTCGTTGCTGAGGTGATACGTTCTAGAACCTCTCTCGTTCAAAAAAACGATAGAGCTTCGATTGATGACGTAAAAACGTGTGACGTAAGTGTGACGTTACTGAATCGAAACTTTCGTGAACTAATCCGTTGCTCCGACGTTTGAAAGCTGACACGAAACGTCGAAGATAAAATTGATGACGTCAAAATCGTGTGACGTAATACATAACGATCGATGTCAAAATGAAATGACGTAACTTAAGTGTACGTATTCAGGCAGGGCATTGATGTTGGGGCGTCGTCTAATTAGAGTTATCTCAAATAAATCATAATATTTATCAGTATCGTCTAGACAGAAAAACCTTCCAAATTACGCAAGTCCAAACGTAAATCACGAAATCCAATCCGTCCCGCCTCGCTAAATTCCATTCGGCACGATCGGTATTTGCCGAACCGAATGATTCATCAACACAGATTCGATTTTACTACAGTGGCGATTGTGCTGAACCAATATGTGTGTAGCAACCCATAGGTTGGACTTGGGTTTCGTTACCTGCTTCGAGGATAAATGATTTAAACCAACAAAATTAGGCAATACATTATTATTTTATTTCAAAAAATACTTAATCGTAATATTGATCGTGTGTAAGATGTCCCCTATTATTTATTTATTTCTGTAGTGTACCTACATATCTCCAAACTTTAACGTACGCACTCCGCGAGCTACCCTAACAAAAAAGTCAACGACCATTGCAATAGATCTCGTAGCAGATGGTACAGGTAACTGGCTCGTCGATCACTGGAGAGCCGCCGAAGAATGCCCCGTGGTAGTTGATACCACAAGGAGCTAGGATGGACATTGCAGAAGAATCCAAGTGATAGTAGATGTCACGGAGAGCTGGCCCGTCCATCACAGGAGAGCCGCCGGATTCTGCTCCGTAGAAGTAGATACCATGGGGAACTGGAAAGATCACTGCAGAGGCCCCAGTAGTTGTTTGAGAGTTGGCCCGTGGACAAGAGGACATCCGTTGATGGTCGCGAAGCTGATTGCACGCAATGCTCAGTTAAAGTGGCCGATATTCAAGCGCAAGCTAGCTAATGACCATCATTTTTAATAACCTGATGAAATTCGGCTGAAATTGGAGAAAATTTTGATTTTCTGTAAATAACAAAGTACCTACTCTGTGATTTTGATCTTTTGACAAGCTAACAGAATTTTAAATAAGGGTTTTGAATAAGGAGGTACTATTTATTGCCAGTCAGTTAAGAATGAGTAGGTATTTGATACAGGAAATAATCGGCCAAGTACGAGTCGGACTCGCGCACGGAGGGTTCCGTACTGTATGGGATCCCCCCTTAAATATTTATTTTATTTTAATTTTATTATTTATTATTGAAGTGAAAATAAAACTAAATATCCTGTGAAAATTTCAAGCATCTACCTGTTACCATTATTAATATAGAACGAAAAACATCTAAAAAATCAGGTTTGTTGTATGGGAGCCCCCCTTAAATATTTATTTAATTCTCTTTTTAGTATTTGTTGTTACAGCGGCAACAGAAATACATCATCTGTGAAAATTTCAGCTGCCTAGCTATCATGGTTCATGAGATACAGCCCTGTGACAGACAGACAGACAGGCAGACTGAAGGACAGACGGACATCGAAGTCTTAGTAATAGGGTCCCGTTTTTCCCTTTGGGTACGGAACCCTAAAAAGTATAAAATTGTATTGTAATGAATTAGATGAAATTGTATTATTATCGGAATTAAAGGTGTCTCAACCAATTATCTGTGCAACCCAATCATCAGATTAATCTATCCACAGAAAGCGAATCAAATATCAATTACTAGATTTAGCCAAAAAACAAGCAGGCATCTTCCTGCTTTCCTATTTCCTAAGAGATATAATGTATGGCTTTTCAAGGTCAGAGTGAATAGGTATCTTCTAGGTCTGCGTGCTTCATCTTCGACCACAACGTCGCTTACCATCAGGCGAGTTGGTGGTCAAACGCGGACTTATTTGGGTTAAAGAAAAAGCAGGTGAGGATAAAAAATACAGTTTAATAATAATTAATAAACTCTTTTTGTGAGCAAAACCTTATTTGTTGCAATCAAACATCAGAAAAAAAAGTAATAACGCACACATTGAATAAATATTGGTTTTGACTTAAGTCTGATATGTCGGATTTTTTCTTGCTTTATTATTTTAATCTTATTATTTCATATTTTTACAGATTTGCGACGAAATTATTCAATTCAAAAAAGAAGTCAGATCAAATTATAGTTGGATAGATGGTTGGAGTTTAAGAAAACAAAATTGAAAGGCGAGAAAATAGAGATAGTCTTCGTTTCCATTTGTTATTCAAAATTGTCAATGACGTAAGCGACATAAGTGTGTATACAATATGTTTGTTTGTGTAGGTGACGTGATACTGTTTCGTTTCTGAAACGTTTCTGCATCGTTGCTGACTCGTTTTGTACAACAGATCATTCAGACTATGCTACAATATTAGACCGTATCCGATAGACGTACTCTACTGGATTTTTTTTTGCTTGTGTAAGAGAATATTTGATACATTTGACTGTGGATTTAGATATTTTATTGTAAACAAAATTGCTCTAGTATAAATAAATTACTTGAAAACGGTTTGGTTGTTTCTATTTCAATGTTATACTCGTACCTAATTCACAGGCGTAGATCAGTAGATATTGGAGGGAGTTTCAAGCCTTAATGAGCCTACCCTATCAAAGGTAATCTTATAACATTACCTAGAGAAAAAATTGGTTGCCTGTAAAGTCGGTATACGGGCGAAAGTTTTACGTGACAACGACTTTATGTCTGTCTCTCTCGCTCTTAGGCGGGCTAACCATGCCCGAGTGGAAGGGACGCGTGCCTCTCACTCGCTCTCATTGTGAGCGCATAACGTGAGTGGAGCGTAACGCAGTTTCTTGAAGTGTCACCCGGCAAACCAATTTATAAGACGTTGTCACGTCAAAATGCCTTGAATTCAAATTGAGTAGCCACGAGATTTCTCCAAAGCGACCGATGCGTTTTTGAGAAAAAAATCGGAAGTAACTTCATCCTCGCGTGTCGTTTTTGAAAACGCAGCCTTAGTGTGATTAAGAATAAGTGTACCCTTTGCCCTATTCATAGCAGCTGACTGCCTGGTTGCTGATTGTTTTTAATATTTAATTATGAAAACTATATCGAGCCGTTACCGCCGTCTTATCGTAAGCGACATTTTTACCTAAACAGCGTTTTTTATCGCAGACGACAAATAAACTTATAACGGACACGGTTCGTCGATATTTCCCGCCAAAACACAACCAATTAGAAAGTTATAGCAAATGCTAAGTTTATCGTTAGCACAACAGTTTTCTATATTTTACAGTAACCGACATAATCAAAATAAATCGTAAGTTGCGTAATTTTCTAAGAATTGCAGCGTAAGCGACCCTACTTGTTATCGCATCCGACACAGTACAACAAAATTTTGTCGTTTACTATAAACAAAGTGGCAAAAAAGGTGTTGGAACGAGCTCATTCCAGGGAAGATTGTGATGCAATAACTATCTCTTTGCACTGTATTTAGTGTTAAATTATAATTACCCGGTTACGTGATAAAATTATGTTTTAATAAGGTTAAAGTGTATGTTTTAATGAGTTTATGCCGGGGGGTGCCGGTAGAGTAGAATAGCACCCCCTCTTGTACCAGGTGTCGTAAGAGCCGACTGAGGTACTACGGAACCGACAAATGGCGGTATATCCATCCAAAACAGCGTAGCTCAAGTGCAACAGGGCGGGGATGGGCAGCAGCATCCCCGTCGCGAGAGCTACGCACTGCGATTGCCAACACGCCTGCCCAGCGCGGCAATTACGGGCAAAACCTCCTTTCATGATTGACAAAAATAAGACCAGGCCCCCAGTCCCCGGCAGCTCCGCTATTCCTGGCTCCGGCAGCGGCCATGGTAACGGCGGAGCACGGAGTGCTAAGAATCGCCGGAAGAGATCCGGCTGCCACCCCACCCGACAACTGGCCCTGGCAACATATAACGTGCGCACCATGAGGACTGACGGGAAGATTGCGGAATTGGAAGAAGAGTTGAGTAGGTTGCGATGGGATATAATGGGGTTGTCTGAAGTCCGTAGAGAGGGCGAGGACACGATAACCCTGAAATCCGGCAACCTACTTTACTACCGGGAAGGTGACCAACGGTCCCAAGGTGGTGTCGGCTTTCTCGTTCACAAGTCTCTCGTTAACAACATCATTACCATTGAAAGTGTGTCGAGCAGGGTTGTATACCTAATACTCAGAATATCTAAACGATATTCGTTGAAGGTCATTCAGGTATACGCACCGACCTCGTCACACCCAGATGATGAAGTGGAGGCTATGTATGAGGACGTAAGTCGGGCCATACATACGTCTAAGACCCGCTTCACGGTTGTTATGGGAGATTTCGACGCAAAGTTGGGCAAAAAAGGCGATGATGAGTTGAGAGTGGGGCACTTTGGATATGGGCAACGGAACCCCAGGGGCCAGAGGCTGGCAGACTTTCTGGAGAAAGAGGGACTCTTCATGATGAACTCTTTCTTCCAGAAGCTTTCTCACAGGAAATGGACCTGGATGAGCCCCGATGGCTCTACGAGAAATGAGATAGACTTCATCATGACTAGCGAAAAACGGATATTCAACGATGTCTCCGTGATCCACAGGATAAAAACCGGTAGTGATCACAGAATCGTGCGAGGCAAAGTGAATATTAACGTTAAACTCGAAAGATCCCGTCTGATGAAGTCCACGCTCCGACCTACTCATGCTCATATACAAAACCCCGAGAACTTTCAGCTCGAGCTTTCAAATCGCTTTGCTTGCCTAGAGAACTTTGCGTCGGTGGACGAGATCAATAACGGGCTCGTAGAAACTGTCCAAACGGTGGGTTCTAAGTTCTTTAAACCCCGGCGCCGTTCCAATAGACCTCAGAAATTTTCCGATCATACTCTAAATCTCATGGCCGAACGACGCTCGCTAAGACTGCAGTCTTCCGATGATGCAAAGTCATACAGGCGGCTCAATAGACAAATTTCTAAATCAGTGCGGTGCGACATTCGTCTCTTTAATACTAAATATTAAGGAGACGATAGAGAGGAACAAAGGCTCCAAAGTGTTCGCGAGGCACTTGTCTATTGGGCAAAGCCAGTTGACAAAGCTAAAGAGAGATGATGGCAGTATAGCGTCGACCAAGGCAGAGGTATTGGAGGAGATCGAAAAGTTCTACGGACAGCTATACGCCTCGGTAGCAAAGCCTGTAAACAGCGCGGCTAAAGACCCAAGAGCCAAACTGACCCGACACTTCACCGAAGATATCCCGGACATCAGCCTGTACGAGATTAGAATGGCCCTGAACCAACTTAAGAACAACAAGGCGCCGGGTGACGACGGAATCACTTCAGAGCTTCTGAAAGCGGGTGGTAAACCGGTACTTAAAGTCCTTCAGAACCTTTTCAACACCATCATCCTCGAGGGCGTAACGCCAGAAGCATGGAACAGAAGCGTGGTGGTGCTATTCTTTAAAAAAAAGTGACAATACCTTATTGAAGAATTACAGACCCATCTCGCTTCTGAGCCATGTTTATAAGTTGTTTTTAAGAGTCATTACGAATCGTCTCGAACGCAGGCTTGATGACTTCCAGCCTTCCGAACAAGCCGGTTTCCGGAAAGGATTTAGTACCATGGACCACATACATACGCTGCGGCAGGTTATACAAAAGACCGAGGAGTATAACCAGTCACTTTGCTTAGCGTTTGTGGACTATGAGCAAGCCTTTGATTCGGTCGAGACATGGGCTGTGCTTGAGTCTCTTCAACGATGCCGTATTGACTATCGGTACATCGAAGTTTTGAAGTGTTTGTATAATAACGCCACTATGTCGGTCCGAGTACAGGAAGAGAACTCCAAGGCAATCCCTTTGAAGAGAGGCGTAAGACAGGGAGATGTAATATCTCCGAAACTGTTAACTTCTACTCTGGAGAACGCCTTTAAGCTCCTGGAATGGAAAGGATTTGACATCAATGGCGAATACCTCACTCACCTTCGGTTTGCCGACGATATCGTGGTCATGGCAAAGTCGATGGAGGAACTCGGTACGATGCTCGAAGGCCTTAATCGAGTATTTCAACAGGTGGGTTGATCTCAGTGTTCTTTTGAATGTTTAATTAATGACAATTGATGTTAACTGAAACGAATGTAGGTAAATAAGTATTTTATTTTAATTCTCTTAATAAAAGTTTAACAATTCTATTTTAAGTTTAATATATTCACTCTCAACACTCAATGTTCAGTAATTTGTACAAGTATTTATAAAATAATGAGAAATAAATATTTATATGTTTTAATTTGTGTTTAATTTATTAAGTACCCGTTATTTTATGAAAATAAATTCATAGTTGAAATGGCTTATTGTCGCTTGCGTTATAACTTTAACCAGGTTACTTTTTATCGCAAGTGTTATCTCAAACGCCCGGAAACATAAGAAGTCGTTTCTTTGAGACAGCAAAATTATTGTAAACGCCAAAATAACCTCAAAACCTACTGTTTTTTTGAAAATTTTAAGCGTTACATATAAGGTTTCAAAAAACATTATTATATGTCAAATTTCAATTTAATAGCGCAATTATTTATAAAAATATTTAAAAAATACCTTCTCCTGTAAAATTTGGTTTTTGTCGGTTACACTAAGTCGGCGGTAATGGCTCGATATGTGATATACGGAATTCAAGAAATAGAGTTAATAACATCCTCTTTTTTCTAAAATAGGTTAAGAAAGTATGTAGCGTAGTCTGAACGCACCGGACCAACCTTCAAATACTCCAAACATTTAATATGTCATAAAAACACATAAAAATCTCAGATAAAAATGAATACGAACATTGACATTGACGTTTAAACGTTTGACGACCTAAAATAAGCTGAAAATAGAGAAAATTAGTAAGGAGTCTTATTGTGATTGTAGGTCTAATTATGATTTAGACGTCGTTGTATGTTTTCCCTAGTTAGGACTTATGATGAAAATTACGATACTACGAGTATGTATTACGAGCTCAAGCGGGCCCGAGGAGGACAACAGCGTATCTGGCAACGCTGTCATAAAGGACCGCACAAGCCTGGCCCTACTGCCAGGCGAGTAGGCACACAAAGTGCTGGGAGCACCGGTGCGTTTCTGGCTCCCGCCAGAAACTCTGCAGACGGTCCTGAGTGTTTCTAGCTTCCACTTAAAAACACTCTTGGGTCGTAGCCACAAGATATCCACAAGACCACGTGGGGTCATTTGTGTAGCATGTCATTCACATGGAGAATTATAATAATGTAGCCGAGCCGAGTTGCGATCGTTATTGCACCGGTTTCTATTTCGGTGTTCTTCGACTATACTTCGGTTATACTTCGGCTACTTTTAGTAGTTAGGAGATTGTCATATGATTGTCATTCATTACAATTGATTGTCACTTGACAATTCTGCCATTTTAAAATCAAGCGTATTAGCTTTTACTATGGGGAGAATTGGATAGTATTGGCACTTGATCATTTTGATGAATTTTCGAAAAAACTATTTTAGTTATTGGTTTAATAAAATTAACTAAATTTTAAAATATTTGTTATTTTACAAGAGTCAATGAGTTTATTTCAGGCAAAACTTACTTATAAAACATTTCATAAACTTAACTATATATTACAACTACTATGCTATATGTACAAACATTATAAAAAAAAACATATTATTATTACATTACAAACATATTTTACATAAATATATTAATAGTACAATTATAGTACTACTAAAACCTTTTTAAAATGAAAAATGTGTCAGAAAAACATGTTTCTTGTTAGATTTTCTCCAAAATCGTACATATTATTAGGTAAACCTACGGTTTAATGCTTTTGATTTAGCTGATATGAATAAAATGCGAAGATCACATTACACTAAGTATCTAAACTAGATAAGCAGTATTAGAGTGATTTAAAAACAACTGGAAACCAATTTTGGTTTATACCATGCCCGAATCAATGTTGCTGATAAATTGTAATCAAACTAACAAAAATATAACAGGCATCACATTTTATTGCATGCTAAAGTATAAAAAACATAGATTTCGGCATTTTAAAAGTTGCAATTTAATAAAAAGGATGAGACGATAAGTCTGTGATCAAAGTTTATATTTCAGAACTACGTTTCTTTCAGTGGTTTTTTTTATACAGTATAGGTTTGCATTTGACAACATTAAATGTGGTGGTATTGACTTAGGTATTTCACTTTCCCCGCTTTTTTACATACATCATTCGTTTGTCAAATGAATCAGAGGTGTAGTGAGGAAGAACTGCAAACGGGCTTTTTGCTCCGTTGTGGCCTCTAGAAGTAGTCCATTGTTGAACATAGCCTATCCATGAAGGTCAATTAGGCCCTTAAAAAAATGAAGAAGCAAAGATCGAGGCTGAGGGGGAATAGGAATAGATTAAGACTATAAAATGTGCGATTAGGCCATCACGACTTCACAATACACATCTCCTACCTACTGTTAAACACGGATCGCCTCTGTTGTATGTTTTTCTTCACTGAAAAGCCAGTGGTGTATGGGCAATAAGTAGGCACATTTTAACTCTCTTCAGTCCCCACACGTGTTTGTGTAATATCTGTGCCATGTGGGCCCTGCGCAGTCTCCAAAGGAATAAATAAATGATACGAATATTTTTTGTATAAAAGCTTTTAATAGGGTTTAATTAGCTTTATCAAAATTGAAACAAAATTCCATCACATTTTTTTTAAGTTAAGTTTTTCAAAATGTTAGTAAGTACTTTAATTTTCTTGCGATGTGATTATTACATAATGACATGTAGATTTGATATCGCAAGATAAAAATGTCTAGAGTACCTACCTTTAGTATTTTGATTCTTTGAGCTAACTCTAATTTGACGAAGAACCTTAAAATCAATGCCCTAAGTACCTACAAAATGTATCACTTAGTGACGTCATTTGCTTTTGACATCAAGGTTCAACATCGCTCGCTTTTCACGTCATCAATTGTATCTTTGACGTTTCGCGGCGGCTTTCGAACGGCAGAGCAACGGATGAGTATCACGTTAGTTTTAACTCAGTAAAGTCACACGTTATTACGTCATAGATCGAAGCTCTACCGTTTTTTTGACAATTCCGACTGTCATGAAAACGAGAGAGGTTCAGGAACGTATCACCTCAGCAACGAGATCGGTTAACAGAATCGCCCCCCAGTTGTTTTTAAATCACTCTGATACTGCTTATCTAGTTTAGATACTTAGTGTAATGTGATCTTCGCATTTTATTTTATATCAGCTAAATCAAAAGCATTAAACCGTAGGTATACCTAATAATTTGTACGATTTTGGAGAAAATCTAACAAAAAACATGTTTTTCTGACACATTTTTCAATTTAAGAGGTTTTAGTAGTACTATAATTGTACTATTAATATATTTATGCAAAATAACAAATATTGTAAAATTTAGTTAATTTTATTAAACCACTACTTAACTAAAATAGTTTTTTCGAAAATTCATCAAAATGATCAAGTGCCAATACTATCCAATTCTCCCCATAGTAAAAGCTAATACGCTTGATTTTATAATGGCAGAATTGTACCAAAGGTGACAATCAAATTGTAATGAATGACAATCATGTGACAATCTACTAACTACTAAAAGTAGCCGAAGTATAACCGAAGTATAGTCGGAGAACACCGAAATAGAAACCGGTGTAATAACGATCGCAACTCGGCTCGGCTACAATACAATATTATATTTCTCCATGTGAATGACATGCTACACAAATGACCCCACGTACTCTTGTGGATATCTTGTGGCTACGACCCAAGAGTGTTTTTAAGTGGAAGCTAGAAACACTCAGGACCGTCTGCAGAGTTTCTGGCGGGAGCCAGAAACGCACCGGTGCTCCCAGCACTTTGTGTGCCTACTCGACTGGCAGTAGGGCCAGGCTTGTGCGGTCCTTTATGACAGCGTTGCCAGACACGCTGTTGTCCTCCTCGGGCCCGCTTGAGCTCGTTATACATAGTATCGTAATTTTCATCCAAAGTCCTAACTAGGGAAAACATACAATGACGTCTAAATCATAATTAGACCTACGAGTACAATCACAATAAGACTCCTTACTAATTTTCTCTATTTTCAGCTTATTTTAGTAAACGTCAATGTCAATGTTCGTATTCATATTTATGTGTTTTTATGACATATTAAATGTTTGGAGTATTTGAAGGTTGGTCCGGTGCGTTCAGACTACGCTATATTCTTTCTTAACCTATTTTAGAAAAAAGAGGATGTTATTAACTCTGTTTCTTGTATTCCGTATGTCGCATATAGTATTCATAATTAAATATTAAAAACAATCAGCAACCAGGCAGTCGCCTACTATGATTAGGGCAAAGGGTACGCTTATTCTTAATCACACTACGGCTGCGTTTTCAAAAACGACACGCGAGGATGAAGTTACTTCCGATTTTTTTCTCAAAATCGCATCGGTCGCTTTGGAGAAATCTCGTGGCTACTCAATTTGAATTCAAGGCATTTTTCTCTAGGTAATGTTATAAGATTACCTTGATAGGGTAGGCTCATTAAGGCTTGGAACTCCCTCCAATACCTACTGATCTACGCCTGTGAATTAGGTACGAGTATAACATTGAAATAGAAACAACCAAACCGTTTTCAAGTAATTTATTTATACTAGAGCAATTTTGTTTACAATAAAATATCTTAATCCACAGTCAAATGTATCAAATATTCTCTTACACAAGCAAAAAAAATCCAGTAGAGTAAGTCTATCGGATACTGTCTCATATTGTAGCATAGTCTGAATGATCTGTTGTACAAAACGAGTCAGCAACGATGCAGAAACGTTTCAGAAACGAAACAGTATCACGTCACCTACACAAACAAACATATTGTACATACACTTATGTCGCTTACGTCATTGACAATTTTGAATAACAAATCGAAATGAAGACTATCTCTATTTTCTCGCCTTTCAATTTTGTTTTCTTAAACTCCAACCATCTATCCAATTATAATTTGATCTGACTTCTTTTTTGAATTGAATAATTTCGTCGCAAATCTGTAAAAATATGAAACAATAAGATTAAAATAATAAAGCAAGAAAAAATCTGACATATCAGACTTAAGTCAAAACCAGTATTTATTCAATGTGTGCGTTATTACTTTTTTTCTGATGTTTGATTGCAACAAATAAGGTTTTGCTCACAAAAAGAGTTTATTAATTATTATTAAACTGTATTATTTATCCTCACCTGCTTTTTTTTAACCCAAATAAGTCCGCGTTTGACCACTAACTGCCTGATGGTAAGCGACGTTGTGGTCGAAGATGAAGCACGCAGACCTAGAAGACCTATTCACTCTGACCTTGAAAAGCCATAGATTATATTCTCTTAGGAAATAGGAAAGCAGGAAGACTGTTCCATTCCCTGCTTGTTTTTTGGCTAAATCTAATAATTGATATTTGACCCGCTTTCTGTGGATAGATTAATCTGATGATTGGTTTGCACAGATATTTGGTTTGAGACTCCTTTAATTCCGATAACAATACAATTTCATCTAATTCATTACAATACAATTTTTTACTTTTTTCTTATATCAAATACCTACTCATTCTTAACTGACTGGCACTAAATAGTACCTCCTTATTCAAAACCCTTATTTTCAATTCTGTCAGCTTGTCAAAAGATCAAAATCACAGAGTAGGTACTTTGTTATTTACAGAAAATCAAAATTTTCTCCAATTTCAGCTGAATTTCATCAGGTTATTAAAAATGATGGTCATTAGCGTAACTTGCGCTTGAATATCGGCCACTTTAATTGAGCATTGCGTGCAATCAGCTTCGCGACCATCAACGGATCTCCTCTTGTCCACGGGCCAACTCTCAAACAACTACTGGGGCCTCTGCAGTGACCTTTCCAGTTCCCCGTGGTATCTACTTCTACGGAGCGGGATCCGGCGGCTCTCCTGTGATGGACGGGCCAGCTCTCCGTGACATCTACTATCACTTGGATTCTTCTGCAGTGTCCATCCTAGCTCCTTGTGGTATCAACTACCACGGGGCATTCTTCGGCGGCTCTCCAGTGATCGACGAGCCAGTTCCCTGTACCACTGTTGACTTTTTTGTTAGGGTAGCTCGCGGAGTGCGTACGTTAAAGTTTGGAGATATGTAGGTACACTACAGAAATAAATAAATATTAGGGGACATCTTACACAAGATCAATATTACGATTACTTACGTATTTTTTTAAATAAAATAATAATGTACTGCCTATTTTTGTTGGTTTAAATCATTTACCCTCGAAGCAGGTAACGAAACCCAAGTCCAACCTATGGGTTGCTACACACATATTGGTTCAGCACAATCGCCACTGTAGTAAAATCGAATCTGTGTGGATGAATCATTCGGTTCGGCAAATACCGATCGTGCCGAATGGAATTTAGCGAGGCGGGACGGATTGGATTTCGTGATTTACGTTTGGACTTGCGTAATTTGGAAGGTTTTTCTGTCTAGACGATACTGATAAATATTTCGATTTATTTGAGATAACTCTAATTAGACGACGCCCCAACATCAATGCCCTGCCTGAGTACGTACACTTAAGTGACGTCACACGATTTTGACGTCATCAATTTTATCTTCGACGTTTCGTGTCGGCTTTCAAACGTCGGAGCAACGGATTAGTTCACGAAAGTTTCGATTCAGTAATGTCACACTTACGTCACACGTTTTTACGTCATCGATCGAAGCTCTATCGTTTTTTTGAACGAGAGAGGTTCTAGAACGTATCACCTCAGCAACGAGATCGGTTAACAGAATCGCCCCCCTGATCTAACACATGCATTATGAGGAGTATCGCAACTTAGGCGGGCTGCAGTGCCGCTCTTGCGACGCTGCATCCGAGGATTTTTTTTATTATATCGCGAAATATCCCTGACATGATCAGCAGGGGTCTTAATTACAAATGAATAAAAACTAAGTATACCTATATTTCAATGTTTTTGGCTGTTTGCAGTTATAATAAACATTACAATGGTACAGCAAAGTTTATACCTACTTGTTCCTAAGGTTTTTTCGTGTTAGATTAATTCCAATTTTTTGTTCTAAATCAAATCTTTGCTTTCCATAACCTGGGCATTCCAAGATTATGTGCAGTGGAGTCTCCTCTTTTGTGGGTTCACAGATGCACGATGGGCTTTCCCTCAACTTAAATCGATGTAAGTATTGGGAAAACTCACCATGCCCCGTCAGCACTTGAGTTATGATTCCCACTGGTGCTATTTCTCTTACGATCTTGTATGCCGCCCTTGCATCCGGAAAATATGTTTTGGTTACCGCCGCTGTGTGTCCATCCTGATACCGCCGGTTCCACTCGTCAAGAGAGTCCTTTCGGATTTCTCGCTTGACGAATGAAACGGGGCAGTTATCCTAAATAGGTCTGCACTTCGAGTGCAGTGCTGCTTCCTTTGCTAGCTGGTCCGCTCTCTCATTTCCCTCCATCCCCGCGTGCTATTTAATCCAATAAAGTTTCACTATTTTATTTTGTGCGTGTAGTAACTTTATGTTAGCTTTGAATTTACTGCTAAGGGATGGAGGGAAGATAGGCCAACTACCGTTTCCAGTGCAGACCTGGAGTCACAAAAGATATTTGCGATTTTGGTAGCCTCAAGAAGTGCCAATAACTCGACCTGTTACACAGAGCACCAATCGGCCAATTTCAGCTTGCGGGTACTGATCTCAGCGGCATCATCCCAAATGGATAATGCCGCCCCAACTTTCCCTTTAATTTTACTGCCGTCTGTAAATATGTTAATTTCTCGGTTAAGATTTTGCTCTAGTGCTGCTCCGTCTGCCAGGCACATGAACTCCAGCTCCTCCTGCTGCGCTGGGTGTGGCTTCTTTTCTGTCTCTCTATCTCCAGTTACTTGCTGGGAATAACCTTTCTTAGTTTCATAAAGCAAGGCTGCTTCTTGGACTCTGATATGACAGCCGAGGATAAGGGGCCGCGGTGGGATATATGGAACTGGTGGTGTGGGTGCCGCCACCTACCCTACCTTCCGCTAGGCCGTTAACGTGTTGGCAGACGCAGTGGGGCTGCAGGGGAAGAGAGGTGTCGGTATCGCGATTGCCGTTCTCACTGCCCTCTGCAGTTGAAGAGGCAGGCGCTGGGCTACTATGACTAACCCACTGCACTGGGACCAAGACGTTGGAATGCTGTCTGACGTTCAGTACTGGTTAGTCCCGAGTGGTGGATGACGATGTGTCTTGTGCTCCGAAACACTCCGTCACTATGGCGAGAGCGCAAGCTCCGTTATGGAGCCCGAGTCTGGGCTAGTGCTGTTGAGTACCGCGAAGGAGTGCGAAATATGTGGGAACGTCCTAAACTTGCCATGACAGGTTATTTCTGGCGCTTAGACGGCTCCTACCGCAGCCCACTCACTTAGTTTTTATCCTATACTACGGGAACTGTTAAAGTTTTTGCGATAAAAAGTGGCCTATGTCACTTTTCGTCTTTCAAACTATATTCATGCAATATGCCAAGGCAAGTTGCTCCGTTGCTGAGAAAAATTTATCGTTAAGTCGAAAAAAATTGTGGTTCCCGTAGAACCACAATTTTTTCGGGATGGAAAGTATCCCATGTCACTTTCCGTCTTCCAAACTATGCCCACCCCAAATATCAAGTCGATCCGTTGCTCCATTGCTGAGAAACAGTTATTGTCCTATCCCATGGGAATCACGAATTTTCTCGAGATATAAAAAGTATCCTATTATCACTTTCTGTCTATTAAACCATAGGTATCCATACCAAAAATCAGGTCAATCTTTTGCTCCGTTGCTGCGTCAAAGAGGAACAAACCAACAAACTTTTCGGATTGATAGTATTAAAGTATGATGATTCTGTACCATAAAGGTAGAATAAAAAAACATGTTGAACCTCTAATGATAGAATATTTAAAAATATTTTTAATGTCAGACAAAATGACGGCCTGGTATTAAACGTCATAGTAACATGTAGCATGCAGAGGGAAAATAACATTTTATCCAATTTTAATGTCAGTTGTCATTTTCAATCCATACTTTATTTCCTCTTCAAGGGGATATAATGGTAGAAAAACAATTTGTCGCCTTGCCACGCTACTTGTGATTTATAAAAGTCTGCAGACAATGTCACCTGTCGTCTAATTACGTTTGGCTGTGACGTTTCGTTAGTCCATATTAGCGTCATAGAGGAATTAATCACTTAGCGTCTTTGTGATAGTGGCGACAGTATCACTTTCGAGGGTTTTTGTCCTGTCCTACAGGAACTATGAAATTTTTCGGGATAAAAAGTATCCTAAAGCTCCTTCCGCCTTTTATACTATATCCATGCCAAAAATCAAGTCAATCCGTTGCTCCGTTGGCGCGTGATAGAGTAACAAACCAACAAACCAACAAACTTTTCGGATTTATAATATTATATATATATATATTAGTAAGGATTACGACTCAAGCTTTTCAAATGGTTAGCTGAACGCAACTTCTACAAAATCAAAGATTTTCTTGAATATAATGACATCAGATACAGTCCATTATTAAGATAGAATAACCATCACCATATATGGTAAGAAGTATCACCTGTATAATTATATTTATACTAGCTGACCCCGCGAACTTCGTCCCGCCATATTTTCTAAATTCAAAGACTTTGTTTTCTGACAAATTAAAAAAAAGAAACAATAGCTTCTGTTTTAAATAGAACCAAATGTTGAAATGAAGTTAAAATAAAATAGTACGACCGTATACCTATTCATCATATTTGTTAGTTGAGAAATATTGGAATACATTTATTTGTCAGTGACTATTTTTTTTATGAATAATATCACACACTTATTTACCCAATTAATGTAATGTAATACTATTCTTAGAATTATTCTTATATTCTATTGTAATGTAATACATCTATACGGCCGATGGTTTGCCGACTGATTGTAGATAGATGGTACTTGAGCACACAACGTACAACTGTCCAAATCCTGGCAAATCTAATGAATTTAGAAACTCAGTTGGATAATTGACTACTTCATTTGTATCGATAATGGAAACGATCGACTTAAATAAATGTATTTCCATCAATTTTACTCTGAATTATATTTAAATCATCTACATACTTATTTTTTGCTGCTAAAATGGCTCGTTTGCTCAACCAAGCATGATTTTTGTAATTCACACCAATATTTGGAAACACTTTAAATATTATTTCTTCTTTTGAAATTGTGAAAATTTGGTGGAAAAGCAATAAGGCCAGTAGTAGTGTCAACAGGAATTCTTCCATTGCCATTGTCTAATAATGTATTTGAAAACATTTCTGCCGATAAGTCATTTTTCAACTCCACTCTCATATTGGTTGTTAATTTAAGTTTTTTACGTATCTCCATAAATTTATGCCTTTAGGCAAGCTTATTTTTTTATTTCGTATAGGTTTGCGTTTGACTACACACTGCCTGATGTTAAGCAGATATGCGGTCTATGATGTAACACGCTTACCAAGAAGATACCTATTTACTCGGGATTTAAAGACACCTACATTGTACTTTACTTTGTTATTTAAGCTGTTTTTTTGGTGTACAATAAAGTTATATTGTATTGTATTGTACTTTAGCGGGAAGACAGACTTGGGCTAAGCGTTCCACATTCTGGCAGTTCGTATGAGGAATGTGGACTCGAAACGCTTGGTTCTAATGCGCGGGATGTCCACCACAAAAGGGTGGCGCTTTGGTCGTGTCTGTCTAGCCGTACGATAGAAGAAAAGGGCAGGTGGGACCAAATTGTGTAACTCCTGGGCGCACTCACCGAAGTGTTTCCGATAGAATGCTGATAGACACGCCACGCTATGTCAATGCTCGAGACTTTGCAGCGTCGACTCAGTAAAAGTTTCGTTGCCTATCAGCTCCTGGCTCGCCTTTCAATGGACTCTAGAGCCTCCAGCTGGTATTTGGCAGAGCCATCCGAAAGGTGAGAGCAGTATTCCATGCAAGACCTGACTTTTTTTCAAGACATTTCATCAGCAGCTGTTTATTTGGGAATGACTAGTAGCGTTTGGCGAAAATCACCAGACATTAGAATCATCGCACCTCGGAAGAGGTTCTGATTGCTACGAAATAATCTTTCAATGTTCGATCGAGTGCCTCTAATGCCCGTTTGTGTGACATCGTACACTCATCCCAGATAATTATTTTACAATTTTGTAGCACTTTTGCCATTGCCGAAGTTTTTGTTATATTACAGGTCGGTTCATCTATTGTTTGTATATATAATGGCAGCTTAAGTGCAAAAATAACAGTACCTACGTCCACCTTTTAACAATGTAGAAGCAATCCCGGATGGAACTATTGCTAGTGCTATTTGACCTTGAGCCCGAGTTGTAGGTATCTAATATTAATGAAATCAAGTAAGTTTTACCAGTTCCACCAGTGCATCAATAAAAATCCTCTGAAATTAATCCTCCATTGCCATCATTTACTGCTTTCATAATACCTCTAGTACCGTAAGCTGTTTTTTGCTGCCGATTTAAAAGTGTGACTTTGCTTTGTAGGTACGGATTGACTCAAAACATTTATGTCATATTGCTGTTCTCGTTCAAATTCTCGACTTAATGCATCATGCATGGGTCGATTAGGTGCAGGCATTCTTAATTGGTGCGGCATCTTGCCGGACATCATCCTGCACAAATCTTCTAATGATATTAAAACCTCATTATGTGTTTCTGCGCAAATTTCAAGTTCAGGATTTTCAAAATATCTTCAGCCATACTGGCTTTGTATTTGTTCCCCAAATTATGTGTATTTGATGGAAAGCAGGTTGAAAAAAGGAAGGCAAAAAGTGATCGACTTCGAAAAATTATTTTTTTTTTATTTTATTTTTTTTATACAAACCTTGTCCTGCCTATAACGAACACAATAAAAATTAATTAAAAGAATTAGCGAAATCGGTCCAGCCGTTCTGAAGTTATGCGCGTACATACATTTCGCAGATTCATTTTTATATATATAGATTATAATTTTAAATTATTTTGTATTATCTGTTAGCGTTATATCTTTATAAATTGTATATCCTTGTAAATTGTATAGTATTTATTTAGCCTTTGTAAATTCTTAAGTACCTAATACTTTATTCATCGTAGTCTATCGAAAAAGAAAAAACATTTTTTTTTATATATTGTATAGGTTGGAATATCTTAGTAGGTACTTAACCTTTGTAATCTTTGCTAGAATACACTATCTTTAAAATGGAATTGATTTTAATTCAATTTTCGTATGCCACATTGGCTAATTGTGTTGTACTGTATATTTATAAAATAAGAACTTAACCACAATTTCCACGAATAAATACTTTTGACTTTTGACTTTGACTTTGACTTTGAATCTAACACTAGCAGAAGTCGCATAGCTTCAAAGAACAAAGAGAGCGGTTATTCATTTACCATATAAAATATATAAAAATCATTTTAAATTAAACGGTTTTATTGAGAAGTTACTGTTAGGATTCTTTAATTAGTTCGAGCGTAAATTATTTAAACCAACAAAATTCAGCATCATTATACAATTTTATTTAAGAGATAAGTAAACGTTATATATAGGTACAGTTCTCTAGCTATCATCAAACCTAAACGTACAGACTCTGCGAGCTACTCTAAGAAGAAAGTCCACGACGTTTTTGCAAAGGCCATTGAAATAGACCCTGTTGTAGGTGCCATGGAGAGCTGGCCAGTCGATCACGGGAGAGCCTCTGGAATACATCCCGTAGTAGTAGATACAACAGAAAGTTGTAAAGGCCGTTGCAAAAAGCCCCAGTGGTCGTAGGTGTCAGGGATAGCTAGGTTTCGATCACAAGACTGCCGTAGGAAAACACCCCATGGCAGTAGATACCACAAAGACCGGAAAAAGTCGTTACAGACGGCCCCGCAGTAGTAGAGGTCACAGAGAGCTGGCCAGTCGGTCACAGGAGAGAGCCTCTGGAGAACGCTCCATAGCAGTAGATACCACAGCGAGTTGGAAAATCCGTTGCAGCCAGCTCTGCAGTAGTAGGCGTTGCGAAGAGTTATCCCGTTGATAACAGGAGAGCCGACGGAGAATGCCCCGTAGCAGTCGATACCACAGGGAGGTGGAAAGGCCATCGCAGACGGCTCTAGTGGTAGTAAGTGTCACGGAGAGCTGACAAAAGGAGACCCGTCGCGTCGGTGCAGGCAGTAGGAGGCTTATTGAACGCGATGTTCAGATTAAGTAGCCACAGCCTAAAGTAGTGCCAATATTCAACAGTTTACTCATACTCGTATGACGCCAATGAGGCAAAATTCTGGTCATCACTTTTTTAATGTCCTGTTTTATTTAAACAAAATATTCAAAAACTTTCACAAGACTATAAAAATTTGGATTTTTGACATAGGTACTGTAAAAATTTAAATTAGGATTTTAAATAAATGTTCGTTAAGAATGAGTACTTTGTTGAGCGCGACGAGCGTCCTCCAAAGCAGAAATGCTTTGGTTGGAGTAAACACAGTATAGAAAACTTCCCTCTAATAAATCTCTTAAACTCCGAGACTGATGGTTTATTTTACCGTACCGAAAACGCATAGAAAACAAAATACATCAAATAACTCACTAAATTCATTACAAAAGTCATTTGCGTGATTCAGGATTTTGTCGCTCGATGAACGGAGCCATCTATGATTTATAAGATTGAACTAATGTGCTTAGTAACTAAGTATATGAATGGTTCAAAAGGTAACTTTGCGTAGAGCGCTCCAACATATTTAATGTTGATAAATATATAAAATTGTCTAAATATATAAAGTAATACAAAGTTATATAATAATTAATAATATTGTATTGTCATTGGAACTAAAGGTGTGTACCAAATATCAGCTCAATCAGTCAACGGGAAGAGGGTCGAATTTCAATTACTAGATTTGACCCACGCAACTCCCGCAGAAAGTGGCGCCGTTTTGCATCTTTTTACCACCGGTACTGGTATCTTCGACACCACTGAACAGAAGATGCTCATATTCGAACTTAAAAATTCTATATTTATAAACTACGTGCATGCTAAATTTCATGGAGATCGGCTGAGCGGTACTTGAGTTATCGTCGAACAAAGAAACATACAAACATACATTTGACAGCTCAAGTGCCGGCTCGTCCCACTAGACTCAGAGACCTCACTAACGCTCGGTCAATTATCTTCGAAAAAGCCCAGAAAGGTCGACTCTACGTACGATAATACAGGCAAATCACAATTATTGGGAAAAGGACACGAATCAAGCAAATTGCAATCTCTCGCACTTGGGCCGTAAAGACGAATTTGGATGATACCCTGCAACCCATATTGAAGTAGGTAGGTACTTCAATGTCTCTTGCAGCTCAGATATCACATGATATGACCTACTATCTTCTTTAACTGTAAGAGAGAATCATGCTGCAAAGCTGATGAAAACATGTTCATAATCGGCAGAGATATTGCGTTCGATTATCATAATATTGGACACATCCTAAAAACAACGCGGAATGACGGATCCCGACTTCTTTGGAAATAAGCTTCAAAATTATCACTTAGTTTGCCAGGATATAATAAAAAGAAGGGAAGAAACGCTCAGTTTATTTATAAAATTTATTTTAAGCCTTTATTCCTCTGGCTATCCAGTAAAAACTACGACAAGCATTGAAAACATTATCAACTGCCATTGCGCAGTCAAAATGAAAAGTCACAGCTGTAATTTCAACAGCTCATTACTAAATCTCATCGCAATGTCTGAAACCACTCTTCCAAGTCAAGTTGGTCCATCTGCGCAGTCATTCGTATCGGATATTTCGGTAGGATGATCTCAGAGGAGAAATGTATTCGATGCCAGACGGATGGAGAGCTGTGCCAGTCCTGGCAAGTTTAGGCTCTATCTGGGTGGATATAAAAGTGCTTCTTCCGTGCTTTATCTCATGGTTTGGTGGCCATGGCATCGAGAGCCTGGCCTATTAAAGGCCAAGGTTAGGGCCAGCCCTCCAACTTTAAGTGTATTATCATCTCGTCTTGATTCCCCATTTGAGTTTTAAAACTTCAAGTGTTAATAAGCGAGTAGGGCTTCTTGTGATCTCGATTTGTGTGCTTTATGCTGTGAGTCTGAGCAACGAGGTCTGGTTATGATTCAAGGTTTTTGGTCAAAGCTCTTTGGTTACTGTTTCGCTCTTTCTACAATATAGAGAGCGAGAAAAGGAGTAATTAATAAGTTTCTGGATAGTCCATATCTAGACAGACTTATTGATAACTAATTTCCAGTTCTGAAATTCCCAAGCCACTAAAACTTAGTTCCAGTCATTGTAATACTGTTCAAGTCATGCTCGGAGCGTTTTTAGATCACAGCCATGCATAACGGCAGAGCACTGTTTGGACAGACAAGTATGGAGACACAGGTCAATCCAAAAAATAACTAAGAAACTATCAGACCTAAACCAAAAGTATTGTGCTACTTGTGCTAGGTGCTCCAAAATATTCGCGAGCCAGCGATCTATGAGAGGTATCCTAAAGAAGTAACTCTACAGCTAAATTCTAGCTCAGAAAGTCCCAAGCGACTCTTAATCTCGGTCATTGTCATTCCGTTCAGGTCATGCCCGTACTTTTACCTTCACCGCCGTGCCCATGACGGTACAGCACCGTTTGCGATGACAACCAGATTTGTTTGAGTCGCTTGTTACAGTTAAATATAAGTGCATACCCATTTCTAGTTAGAAAGTGATTCGAGTAACAGATTGCCTTTGCCGCTCCGACTTGTTAATTGATGGGTGCATTTTGGGCAGGAATTCTAGGAAGACGAGTTGGTTGTACCTATAGGTATGTAGACAATGTGGGCATGTCTGTCAAGTTGTGTTCATGTATCTATTGTAAAATGGAAATTATACGAGTAAACAGCACCAGAGTTTCCAAATGTAGAACTAGACAGACAATCGTCATGTATTCTGACTGGTAGGGTGGTAGGTATCGTGTACACTGATTAAGTATCTAGATAGAGACATATTAATACAAACTGCGAGAAAGTGAATTCTCTACTAAAGTATGTGTTTTCGGTAGTGTATATTAACTGTCTTTAAAACCCACAGTGAACAAATTCCTTCTAAACCTAGGTGTACCTAAGCGAATTGGGTCGAATAGGGTCAAACGAAATCATGTTACGTAAAAGAAGCTTATTACTTAAGTTGATGACGAGACAGATCTTTTCATCAGATACCGCTTCAATTTTTTTCCTCGAGAACAATATGAATGACGTCACTCTCCACATCCGAAATTAGGTAGGCTTAAAATGTCTAAAAACTGATTCTGAGTATAGCATGAGCAACCTAATGTTATTTAACATTGTCGTAGTTAATGTTTGTCGTTACTAAACTACTGAAAAATACAGGAAAAATATTTTAACTTTGATATGGTACCAAACCAAATATGGTAAAGAGTCTTGGTCTTTTAAGGAAAAAACGACCTTAAAACACGTCATTGTCAATATCGTCATATGCATCCTTAAAAGTCACGTTAACACACACTCATACATCTTCCACCATATTAGGTTCGTTTCCAAATCATTACCAATACCTATTCGAGTGGTAATTAAAATGTTGACGAGTCATTGAACCCAATATGACCATCGAATGATCAAGATTATACCTACAAATTGAATTCTCGCACATGTGCTTATAGATGCCCTAGTCACTAGTCTAACGTTTTTTTTTGAGATCGAACTTTGTGAAGTGATACTTTAGGCTCTAGCGGCCTTACCACAAAAGATTTAAACACGCTTTAAACACTGTTTAACCACGCAATTTGTACTGTTAAACATAGTCTAAAGCGTGCGTAAAACTTTTGTGGTAAGACGATAAAACTTTACTATGTTGTAGAGTAGCGATAGAATACTCGTAACTATAGTAAATACGTATGTTACAGTGTATTTACTATAGTTATTCGATCGCTGAGTAGTAAGTACTGTACTATACCGGCTGTTTAATAGTCCACTGCTGAACATAGCCTACCCACGAACTGCGACTGGACCATATACGTATATATGTAGGTATATTAGTATGTAGTTAATATTTAAATAAGTATGTTTAGTTTATTATTTTTAGTTTATCAGTTTAGATCTAAGTAGTATTTTTTTAACAACCAGGTGTTTTCTATGTTAATTTTGTCTCTAGTTTAGTATTTTAGTTTACTATTTCTTGTTCCCGTTAGTTAATATTCGTGCATGGTTGCCTGGAAGAAATCGCCATGGGCGATAAGGCCGCCAATTTATAATCATGTTTAGTCCTTAGTGTGTACATATTGTTTAATTATTGTTTGTGGTTATGAATAAAGAGTTTTGTCTGTCTGTCATATCCACCATGCTGGCCCATTGTTGGTCGGTACATCTGATATGCAGTGGTGTGAAATATTAATATTCTACCTTTGTCATAATTTTATGTTAATATTAAATGACATAGTAGGATAAGTGACGTAAAACAGATAAACACATGAGATAAAATGACTTGTGTTACCGATCCCACAAAACCTGATACCAATTTAAGCTCATCATACTCGTAAATTACTGTTTTTCTATCAAAATAAACAATTATAACGTGAGTAAATCCATCATACAATAGAATAGGTTTGGCGCGATCTTGATATCAAAACCCCATGTCTGCAGTACTGAGAATCGGGCCAAGTGCGACAATAACCGTCCAGAAATCTTAGAACCCTGGGAGACTCTTCATGGATCTACATTTCCTCTTTAACGTGGGGGGCATCGCGGGTTAACCATAACTGGTACAGGTGCATTATCATAACCAGTCTCTTCAGAGCTTTCGCTTTTACTAACTCTACTGTCGTTAGTATAGAAACGAAAGCTTTACTTATGTTGGTCTTCAGACAATACAACAACTGCACGCTGTTATAGTTGTTGCATCACAGTAGGTCATCCAATTGTTCAACGTTTGTGTTTATTTAACTGTAATTTTTCGTAATGAACTTCAAATTGACATAATGTCAACAGCTATTTGGCAAATTGTTTGCCGAAGCCGGCGTTCACGGTGTTGCCTTTGGTAAATACTAATATTTGGATGGCTTGGCTGTGTATTGTTGAATATGTCTTATTCTTGCTCAAACCGATATTGTTTTCGTTTTACAATCTTATGAGATTTACTGTTTATTTGGTGATTGGTTCGATCTCGCAGATGTTATGCGAATTATAGAAGTCTATGTCATTGTCTGACACTAGCAGTCCGCCTCTACGTCATCGCGGTTAATATTAACAGCCTTATTATCAGCCTATATCTGGTATAAGCTTGAATAACTGCACCTCTCGACATCATTCCCGGATCGAAATTAAAACGACAACTTTCTGAGTAGACAAAATGTATAAATATAATATACTATACTATATTTACTTACTTGTTTATGATAAAAAAAAACGCAAAAATGGCAAAACCGCCTTCCATCGTGTACACAATTCGAACATTTCGGTCGACTTGCTAACACTATTGTTGATTTTTCAAAAAGAGCTCAGCCGATTGCTGTTAAATTTAAACGGGACCACCTCGGAGGGGGTACCCTTTCGAACTAAAAAAGAATTTTCCGATTCGGTTTACAATTAGCGAAATTATCAATGAACATACTCAAAAAAAAAACATGCAGACGAAGATAGAACCTCCTCCTTTTTGGAAGTCGGTTAAAAATACTTCATCGTTGTTCTAAATGCTGAATAAATCTACAGCACCAAAGATAATACGTCCTAAACATTTCTATCTTACATCATAATAAGCCTCGTCAAACGGAAATAAAAAATAATATAAAATCTATTCACTAAGTGCAAAGATTCAATCAAAAGTCAATTATCAAGACGATCAAGTCGATTTCGCCACTTGACTGCATCGCTGTGACAACATGTGGCTTTAACTAATAGTCTACATCTTATTCCTCGTTGGAAACTATTAAAGTCATAGGTATCTAGAGAGAGGCATTCTTACTTTATCCTAAGTACTATGTTTATACGGGACGTATCGCGCAATAAAACTTGTGATATGTACTACGAGTAATTAAGTAGGTAGGTACCTCTTTTTCTTCCGGCGTTGCAACCAAGTTGCATTGGTCGTGTTCACGGGCAGACTAAATGCGAGGCCGTACTACTCAAATTGAAATTGTCACCGCGACACACCACACTGACAGTGTCTGTAAATGTCTTAATGCCTACAACACGCAGTTTGCACTTGTTGACTACAGGATTTCACGACACTGATAGTTTGATACCATCCTCTCGGTTGAAATGACGATGTTTTTTGATTTCTACAGCCTCGCAAACTATTCTTGCGAAATAGTGTCGATCAGTGGAGAGGACTTTCGGGCCGTGGAGCTATAGTAGATATTTAATTAGACTGGTTAGTCTTCTTTGGTTAGGCTTGCATCCAGCGCGACTTTAATAAGATCATCTATCCATCTTGCCTGCCACCTTGGACGTCCTATGCTGCGCTTGCGCGCGCGTACGTGGTCGCTACTCGAGAACTTTTCGACTTCACCACACGAGACACTTGCAGGTGGCAAATAGCCATATATATATACCGCAAAATACACGTTTACTAAACATACATTGCAGAAGGGAATTTTTGTGTTCTGTGAGTAATAATTGTATAATTATTTAATAATTATTGTTTATTTGCGAGAGTTTTGTGCGAAGTTATGTTCCAGCTAAGTCGAGACTCTATAGACGCTAATAGATGGCGCGAGCTATATGAGCTATATCCCATCTCGCGCGATCTGTGATTAAACCCAATTAGGGCAATTAAAATCACGTCTCGATGGTGTAAACCTCGGTATAATTGTTCACCGGAGTGGAAACCAGCAGGGTGTCCTGTGACCGCAGCATGCCACTGGTGGTATGGCGGTTATCGTGTTCATTTTTTAGCAATTGATATTTTGTAATGGGTCAGATACCGCAGGATCGCTGGACGCAATACGCTTACGATCAGTTCTATTAGAAATTTAGAGGCCTAGGGGCGGCCTATGAGTCTATGAAATAGTTCTAATCATCTTCCTGACTAGACATATATATGTCTAGAGACCTAAGTACGAGTATGCAGTGGGGACCAAGTGGAGTGTTCAATACACAACCGAAAACACGCCGGATGTGTGAGCAACCACTATAACTATAATAACATGTAATTACTAAATAATCTAGCTCTTAAACTTTGCGTTGCGAATAGAAACTGGCGTTTATTGTAGAGCAGTTGGTAGTACCTACCCATGCTTCCTGCGCAATAGGTCCCGGGTTCAGTTTTCGACCGGAGAAATATTTGGTGATAAATTGAATATCTGTTCTGAGTCTGGGTGTTTGTTGTCTATGTAGTATGTAGGTATAGGTCGAATCATACAAGTCGGCGAATGTGAAGTTTGCTCCTGTCTGCGCTGCGCGAAACCCAATAAACGCGCAGCTTTGTGTCAGCTTCGGTCTGGATTGGATATTGCGCAGCCTGTAGCTAACTTCACATCCGCCGACTTGTATAATTCGGTCTCTATGTGTGTTCCATTCCATGGCACCCTCGACACATGGAATCCTTCCTACTAGGTGTTATGTGTGTGTAGCATTATTTATTTGAATAATGAACATGATATGTTGTGCACTAGTTACACATATCTGTTCAGTAGGTATATTTGTCGGTCGCTATAGTCCAGTCGTATAGAAGTACTGAACGGAATTATTTTTAATCCCATCATTAAATCCAACCGACTTGAAATAGCTTTCACATTAACAAGCGCTGCAAGTATCTTAGTAATGATGTGAAATTCCATAAATCTTCCAGGTTCATTGACAACGTATTAACAGTAAGGACGTAACGATTTTTAAACACTGCACAAGTAAATATCTGTTTGTACTATGCTGTACCAGCCTTTTTAATAGTCCACTGCAGGACGTAGGCCTACCCATGAAGGGTGATTGGGCCATACCCACCACGCTGGCCCAGTACAAGTTGGTGGATTCACATACGCCGTCGAATTTATTCTACGGATATAAATACAGGTTTCCTTACGATGTTTTCCTTTACTGAAAAGCCAGAAGCGTGAAAATCCGTACATCAAGTCCAAAGAACTCATTAGTGCGGGACCCGGATTTGAACCTACGACCTGACGATTGTAAGGCGGACGTCACTACCACTAGACCACCACGAAAGCCGATCAGTATGTAGTGTGTTTACTGTTCTGCTTTTAAGTATCTAGATTAGGTCCATTCTATATCATGAGAATGGTTTGTTTACCGCTTAAGAAAAGCTTTTGTAGGAAATTTCCAGGCTAGATTAAAAAATAGTTTTATTTTACCTGTAGTGACTGTCCCACTCCTGGGCAGAGGCTCACGCGTCAAAAAATAGAACTACCATAACTCCCAAAAAGCTTTATCTGTAAACGTGATTTAAATTAATCGAATGCCGATTATTCTGACGATGCACTTTAGCACACAAAGCATTTTTAACACACGTGGTTACAGCTTACTTCGTAATGACTACCGCGTGTCACTATGAAACAATCGCCCATACTGGTGTTTGTTCTGTATGTAGTGCAGCCACGTTAACTATCTCATCTTCACGTCCAATGGTCACCGCTAACAGAGGATGTGAAAATCGCAATAATCGTCGCGATTTCATATTGTTACAATGCATGACTAGAATTTGTGTGGACTTTACATGAACCGTTCATTAGTAAGTAAGTAGACGTTCCATTAATGTTACTGTATTCTTAGGGCTTACATTTTTAACATTATCAATCGACGTCAAAAAAGGATGATCTCAATTCGAATGTGTTTTTTGTGTATGTTACGCGATTATTCCTAACCTAGTTTGATGGGTCTTTTTTAGGGTTCCGTACCCAAAGGGAAAAACGGGACCCTATTACTAAGACTTCGATGTCCGTCTGTCTGTCTGTCACCGGGCTGTATCTCATGAACCATGATAGCTAGGCAGCTGAAATTTTCACAGTTGATGTATTTCGGTTGCCGCTATAACAACATACTAAAAACAAAATAAAATAAAAAAATAAGGGGGGCGCTCCCATACAACAAACTTGAATTTTTAGACGTTTATCGCTCTATATTAAAAAAAAAAAAAAAAAACTGTATTCTGTATATTAATAATGGTACCAGGTAGATGCTTGAAATTTTCACAGAATATTTAGTTTTATATTCCCTTCAATAATAAATAATAAAATTACATAAATATTTAAGGGGGGCTCCCATACAGTACGGAACCCTCCGTGCGCGAGTCCGACTCGTACTTGGCCGATTATTGTTTGATTGATCATACTTTAGAGGTGTTCCCATTTAAATATTATCAAAATAGTTTGATTGGTTTTTGAAAATTAATAATAATTTAAAATTAGCATAAATTGATTCAAAACAAAATTTGAATAGTCGGTTGTCCACTTACCGAAAAAGAATTATCGAGTAATTCGAGTATTCTCAAAAATCCATAAGCTCATAAGCACATGTAAAAATATTATAAATTATAGAAGTCGTAAGGTCCAATTTTGCTGCACATCTCTTTAAATGAGTCTTATTTACAAAATAAAAAGTAGTGTCTATAATTTTGAATTTTCTAATAGACTTTCCTGTTATGAAACAGAAATATTCGCCGACAAAAATATTCAAGAGGTCTTAAGAAAACTGAAAGTATATGAAAAATAGAGAGAAACCCGAAAATTAAGACCGGCGCAGTGACCTTAATAGCTGTTCTATTATAACCTAACTCCAAGAAGTAGGCCCATGTTCCACCAAAGCGGAAGGGAGCTGGTAGAGCGTTGTAGTCCGTATGCCCATTGCAGAAATGCCATATTTGCTTAAGGCGCAGGTCCCCCACAAACATTCTCGACGATTTTGGCACAGAATAAATAATAGTTACTATAGTTACTTTACCATGCACGCCATCTGTTCGATTCGTCTTGAATCAAGTAGGCATCGCTCTGACTACGTTGACATGACGTCACAGACAGATTGTCTTAGCTTCTAAAGAAGTATTGCTAAATTTTACTCAAATAAAAACTACGTTACAGCTGTCTTATTCATATCTGGTTATACAACATACGCGAGAGTGAGTGGAACAAAAAAAACCGCAATGTCTGTCACATACGACAAAATTGGTATGCAGTCATTTAACAAACTTTTTTTTATAAACTGGCATGTGATAACCAACGTTTGACAAACCCATGGGTAGTTAAATGAAAATAAAAAAAAGTTAAAAACTTGGTTATATCTCAAAATAATTACTTGAAAAAGTTACATTCTATAACGTTTATTACAAACAATTCTTTTGTTTTTTTTTTTGCTAACTAATAAATGTTTGATAATAAACCAACACTTGACACATTTTATTTTATAAAGTGTCGTTTGACAGACAATTCCATTTAGATTTAAAATACTTACCTAACACATAATATGTTTAAAAAATATGTCGCTGCTGTGGCTTTTTTCGAAAAAAATAAACCAAAATATTCTCGTGGTAAGCAAATTTTTGTAAGACATGGTTTTATTTGGTAGAACAATTAACGTGTCGTGGCAGCGGCCGGCAAAGTGCCAGAAACGAATCGCTTTTGTAAATTAGGTGTGAAACAAAAAGTAGATTAGGGTAGAACATGACAACCAACGCACGTGCCAAGCGAGCGAAACGAGCGTGCCGCGGCAGCGGCCAGCGAAGTGCTAGAAGCAAATCACTTTTGTAGATTAGGTGTGAAACAAAAAGTAGGTAGAGTTAGAACATGACAAACAACGGCGAGCAAAGCGAGCGGAGCGAGTGGTGTCCTATTCATTCGCCCAGTATTGTTTGTCCTAAAGTTGTTTTGCATCATAAAATTGTGTAGTCATAATATTAGATGCGCATAATTTTTCATAGTCATACTTGTATGTAGTCATATCAGAATTCTAGGGTAAAGTCATACATTAGGTCCGACGACGAGCGAAGCGAGGAGCAGGGTAAGGTTACTTGCGACCACAATGCACGAGCCGAGCGAGCGAAGCGAGCGGTGCCACGGCAGCGACCGGCGAGTGCCAGAAACAAATCGGCCCATATTCGGTAGTCTATACATATTTACTATTAGTTCATTTTTTAAACGAAACCATGCAAAAATATGGTTTTCGTATGTTTAACATCTGATGTTCTGACATGAAAAATATACAAATAAAAAACAAAATATCATTCGAGATATTGTCTAAGTGAAATGTTTGATATATAATTGGTTATAAAATAATGGTTTGTAAAATAAAACATTTGTGGATATAAGATATTTTTTTAAATAAATAACATCCGAGATTTTGTTTGTATAGTGAAACACTTAAAATGTAAAGGTAAATCGTTCGCTGCGGGCCGTACGCCCGAACGCGCGCGTCCTCTGTTTACGTTATCGCTGGGTATTGGGTACAGTCACCCAAACAAGTTTTGTCAACATGAGCGATAAAATTATTATAAATGAAGTGATCTGTTATATTATGAACAGAATTGATGTTATCGACGAACCAACGGTAATTCGTATCTGCACATCAAACTTTACCGACGGTGAACTAGAAGCTGCAAAAAATGTGTTATGTGAGGAACTGTCCATCAGAATGATCACAAGAAAGGGAGAAGGGCGAGCTTCAAAATATGCTCAAGATATCATTAAGATGTTAAAGGAAACAGAACCCGCAAAATTACCAACATTTGTAGCTAAAGACTTACACAAAATTCCACCCATCACTTTTGACCACTGTGACGTCACTCGTATCCTAAAAGAACTTGCATCCTTAAGAGCGGAAACTGCAAAGATATGGAGTGCAACAATCACTAAAGAAGAATTTAACAAATTCCAAGACGAAGTTAAATTAAGTGAAGTTAATTATTTGCGACCGGAACCTGCGCGCACGGGTGTACCAAGCATGAATATGCACGATCTTGACTGCGTTTTTTCGACACCGGAGGGTAATCAGCGGACTGTTGTGCCATGTTCTCCGGCCGCGGCCACCTCTGGGAAGAATACTAGACAATCTACCATGACAGAAAACGTTAAAAAAACCCCCCAAAAGATTCCAAAACGAAACAAACCTACTAGGCATTTCAATACAGCTGCAACTCGGTTATTTTGTAGCACGGAGGTAGGTCATGCTGTGACTAATGCCAAAGTCGACGAGGATGGATTTCAGTTGGTAGAACGGAAAAAGAAGAAGATCCCTATCAAAAATCAAAGGGGGGTGGGGGTGGCCAGTACCCTACTAATGGCCGCACCTAGCAAAACTACACTTTATATCTCTCGAGTACGAAAAGATATAAGTTCGGACAAGTTGTGCGAATATATAAAAAGTAAAGGTGAGCTCACACCTGTAGTAGAACTCCTAAAGTCGTATAACGAAACCACTTTCAACTCATTTTTAATAACGGTGGATAACGACAGAGTCTTGAATTTTTTGAGCAGTGATTTTTGGCCAAAGGGAATCGTATATAGAAAATATATACACAAAAGAAACAAAAACGGCCCACAACAGAAATCTAATAACAATCTTAATGGATAATACAATCAATATTGGAAGTATTAATTGCCGAGGATTAAAGCGAAAAACAAAATTCTTACGAGATCTGTGTGACTCGCTCGATATATTATGCATTCAGGAAACATGGCTACTGCCAACAAATATTGGCCAGGTACAAGATATTCACCCTCAATTTAATGGTTGGGGAAACTCAGCAGTATCTCTTGAAAATGGACCTCTGATAGGTAGACCATACGGAGGCCTAGCAATTTTGACCCGTAAGAATCTGCTAGTGAAGTATATACCATGCAGCACACCTAGACTAGGGGCTATGGAAATAATCATGAACAATAGTACGTCGCTATTTATTTTTAATGTATACATGCCGGTTGAAGATAAGGATAATATTACTGAGTTCGTGGAATGCCTGTCTCAGATATTAACTATAATAGAAGAAAAACAAGGCCATAATTGTATAATAATTGGGGATTTCAACGCAAACCCTAGCTCGCTATTTGGTAAAGAACTGAAGAGATTCTGCGAGGAGTATCACCTGAAGTGGTTAGACATGGATATTCTTCCGGAAGACAGTTACACTTACATCAGTGACGCCCATCACTCGGTATCTTGGCTAGATCACTGCCTTGCTACTGAACCAGTGACCAAGCTGGAGTCGGAGATGACAATTGACTATTCAATAGACTGGACGGATCATCGTCTTCTTCAACTAAAATTAAAAGTAGACGGGTTAATCAGAGTGAACGCGGCCTCAGCTAAAATTGACAAACCATCAATGTGGAAACCGCGAACGGCTGAAGATATTAGCAGATACCAAGAAGTAGCCCATAAATTATTTCTCAACGTACTACCCATCGACAGTAATTTGTCAACTGATGAAGGCAAAAGAGAGATAAACAGACTCTATAACGACATCGTAGATAACTTAAAAGTAGCCGCTGAACAAGTTTTCACTAAACGAAAAACAACTCCACGGATTGTGCCAGGATGGAATGATCACGTTAGGCACAAATATGAGGCATCAAGAGTGGCATTTCTTAAGTGGATTGAAGCGAGAAGGCCTACAAATGGCCCAATCTTCGAAGAGAGAAAAAGATCGAAGCAAATATTTAAGAAAGCCCTGAGGGATTGTCAAAATTCTGAAGAACAAATGAAAATGGATGCCATGGCCCGTGACCTCAAAAACAAAAGTTTTGTCTCTTTCTGGTCCAAAACTAGTGCTGCAACAAGAAATCAGAATATAGTCCCGACTCACATGGATGGAAAAACAAAGGATATTGATATTGCCAATACTCTTTGCAACAATTTTATGAATTTGACACCATTAGTAGAAGAAGAATGCGAAACTATTTCAAAATGCCCAGAAGAAAAGACCATCGAAATCACAGTAGAGGAAGTAAATATAGCGCTGAAGAAGATGGGAACTGGTAAATCACCTGGACACGATACACTCACTCTGGAACATATTAAAAATGCAAGTTGGATAGTACCGTTTTTACTGGCAAATCTCTTTACGGCGATGATTAAATGGAATTACCTTCCCGATGAATTCACCAAAACGATCGTAATTCCTATTTTGAAGAGCCGTCAATTGGATGCATCGGATAGTTCCAATTATCGACCAATATCACTCGCCACAATTTGTGCAAGAGTATTTGAGAAGATCATAGTACTTAAATACTCCAAAAACCTGAAAGTATCAGACTCGCAAGTCGGTTTCAAAACTGGTGGTTCTACGGACATGGGCATATTTACACTTAAGCATACCGTGAGTCATTATGTCAGCCGGGATACAAGTGTATACGCCTGTTTCCTCGATTTGTCGAAGGCGTTCGACCGCGTTGTGCATGCGAAGCTGTGGCAGAAATTAAGGGCCAGGAAGCTGCCTGATCAAATAGTCGACATACTTTCGAAATGGCATCAGCAGCAAGAAAATATAGTGAGATGGAATGACACCTTTTCGAAGTCAGTACCATTGAGATGTGGAGTAAGACAGGGTGGGTCATCATCTCCAATATTTTTCAATGTCTACATGGACAAGCTTAGCCAGTTGCTGAAGGAATCGGCAGTGGGATGCCATATTGCAGGAACGTGTGTAAATCACATAGCGTACGCGGATGACATGGTACTTCTAGCTCCGACGGTCTCAGCGCTGCGCCGACTACTTGACATATGCGAAAACTATGCCAAATCCCATGGACTAGTGTACAATGTCAAAAAGACGAAAGGAATGCTGTTCAAGGCAAAGACGAAACCCAAGAACGTACCTCCAATCACACTAGATGGCATGGAAATTGAGTGGGTTGAGGAGTTTAAATATCTGGGACATATTGTCGCGAGCAATCTTTCTGACTCGCGGGATCTCGACAGACAGAGACGTGCCCTAAGTGTTAAGTCGAATATGCTCGCGCGGAGGTTCACCAGATGCAGCGAAGAAGTCAAGAGGTTGCTCTTTCAGACATACTGCACAAACCTGTACACTTGCGAGCTCTGGTGCAATCATACAAAGGCAGAGTATAATGCACTTAGGGTACAGTATAATAATGCCTTGCGTATATTACTTGCACTGCCAAGATTCTGCAGCGCTTCCGGAATGTTCGCAGAGAGAAGACTGGCAGGTTTCGCTGCTCTGATGCGGCAGAGATCAGCGAACACACGCGAGAGATTCTACCGCTCAGAGAATACTGTGCTCGCCACGTGCATGCAAGTAAATGGACCCATTCCTATGAGATGGAACAAGCTTCACATTGGAAGATAATAATATACAGACTGACATTATTTAAATCTAATTTACATTGTATCTAATTATTTTGTAATTATTTAGCAATACTTTTGTAACTATGGAATTTTTATTCTGGAATAAATTTATATTATTATTATATTTTTCACGTGTTACACTTCTCGAAATATTGAAGATATTTCGGTATAATGAGGATCACGGGCCTAAACCAAGTGAGCCTCATTTTCTAGTGAAATATTGTTTAGGTCTTCTTGCAAAAATTTCCGGACAATGCGACAAGTGTTCAAAATTACGGCTTTTTGCATAGTCATATACGTGTTCTGAGGTATTTCTATTGTTTTAAGAGATTGGAGTAAGTGGTTGGGGATCACGCCAGTACTGGACAGCACCAGTGGTATAATATAGACTTTGTTCATTTTCCAAATTCTTAAAATTTCTTCTTTTAGTTCGGTATACTTATTGATTTTATCTGTGATGGTTTTGTGGAGGTTATGAGTGTTTGGTACAGCGATGTCGATAATGAATACTATTTTCTCTTGCTTATCAATCAATGTAATGTCAGGTCTGTTGTTATGGATGGTTTTGTCGGTTAATATGGCTCTGTCGTAATATAGTTTGTGCCTGGTGCTCTCCAATACGGGTTTTGGGCTATACTGATAATTATTATTATTATTTGGAATGAATATTTCATTACTATAGAACATTCTGGTGATACCTTGCGAAAAAAAACTGCTTTTTTAAAAGATTGAAGTCTTGAACTAAGGGTCGAATCAGATACTTATTGATATTTTGTTATATTATAATAAGGCTAACTATCAGTTTGTAGCTTTTTTTGAAAACAATGACTTACCCGTAGACATTAGGAAATATTTTTTTATTTTAGCTGGTTATTGGTAAGTACATAATAATAATACCTGTAGGTACTATAAATACTAGTAACCCACAATCATAACTTTGTTAAAGTCTCGACTCGCTGAAAACTTGGAATATGGTAGAAAATCGGGAAAATTTGTCCCAAAATACAACTTTTCTTTGTTGAAACCTAGAAATTTGGTAGAAAAGTTAGAAAAATTAGCATGCTCAAAATCTTAAAAAAAATTGATTCATTTCAGTAGGACTGTAGGACAGAAGCCAAATCGGTAAAACTACCGAAATATCGGTAGGTCCAAGACTACTGCCTCGAGCGAGCGGCAAGCTACAAGAATCATGTCGAGATAGAAATTGTGCGGTGTCAAGGAGACGTTGCCACTTCGCCACGGATGGCCGCCGTGGCGAAGTGGCAACGTCTCATTGACAACGCTGTCTATCTGCTAACGCCTTATTATAATATGCGAGCAACGGTATTTCTGAATGAATAGTTTTCAGCAGGCGTTATCAGTATTTATCTATAAACTTTATTAAACTATAACATTTAGAAACAAATGTATGCACCAGGAAAAAGGTAATCTAATATCTCAAACCACTTATTTCAAGTTTCATTCAAAATGAACCTCTCCGATCCATGAAAATAAGGATAAAAAATAATTACAAAAATGCTGTAGTGATACTTTTCAATAATATTTTAAAGTAGTTCCAAATATTAATAATAAGTATTTTGGATTTTATCCGCTTACTGAAGATATGATTAACCAAGATTTACTCATTTTAAACCTCCCAGATCTTGAAGAACGATCAAAAAATGAGTGGGAAATCATGTCGTTTGCCCATCTCGTCCCCTTAATGAACCACAAAATACAGCTCGATTCGCTCATGTCTGTGTTTTGCATCGCGCTAAGCAAATATGCATCAATGCAATGTCAGATCCAATAGAAACCTGACGCGTGTAGATGGTTCAGAGCTCTTTCTACCAAAAAACGTATGGAATTCCCGAGTAAGATGTATCAAACATGTATGGAAGTTACTTATAATCAAATCTTTCACCGAGATGACAAACAAACCCACGTCTCTTTCTAACTCCTACCGTTGTAAGTAAATCATCAGGGCATTTCGATCGACAGCGTAATTATCTCTGTAGGTACTGAATGAGTTTAAATTTTTCAGGCGCTCGTTCAAATTAGAGTAAAAACCATTTTGTATAGAAATTAAACTGCGGCAAGTCGATGCCAACAGATGGCGTTGTAAAGATCTCATAGAAAATTGGAGTTAACGCTAACCATCGAGCGAGTAAAAAACTTGACAAACTCATACTCGGTGTACTGAGTACCCACTGTACTGTAATCCGTGTATGCAATGGACTCACGGACTATAACTCTCTTCCAGCTCCGCTTCGCTGTGGTGGAGTTTGAGTGGTACAGTCTCTCAGAATACAGGAACTAAGTCGGCCGAGGAAGTAGCCAGACGTAAACAACTCTGCCACGGTATAAGTAATAGTTTGTATGTACCGTCAAACCTGGCAACTTTGCCACTTTTGTCATGAGTCGATAAGTTAAAATAAATTTTTGGCATTTTAATATTAGTCAGAGACCTTTTCAGTCAATGGGATGGACCACTTATTTGTCGATTAACATACTCGTGTCAAAAAAATCTGGAATGGCTACAAGTAGCGAACAAAAAAGTGTAAAAACAAAAATGGCAAAGATGGCTCTACCTTGTGGCAACTTTACCACCAGGTCTATTGCATGAAATTGAATTATTTTACACAAAACATAAATGTAACTGTCAAGCTTACATTCGATAGATGTCCAAACCGTTTTATTAAAGGACTTTATATTTCAAAATTGTATAAAATCAGACAAAATAGTAAAGTTGTTCACCCAATAAAGTTATTTTCATACAAAGTCAGAATATGTTGTCAGGGTTGTCAAAATTACGAGACCATTATTTTTATTCAATAATTTATTAATCATAGGTATTTATCTGAGTATAATTTTTGTAATGTCGGCATCCCAATTCTCGACGATTACGCCGACCCATTTACTAAAACAAAACAAAAATATTTGAATAACTTCATGCTAGTGACAACCCTAGGCCCTTCCAAAACTTGGTAAAGTTACCATCACCTACCGGCAAACGGGTGTGTCATCTTTGCCAATGATATTTTGAGACAAAATTCAACACTTACGTTAATAATAAAGTAATAATTCTAATAATGATCATTAAAGTAACCTTTTTAATAAGTTTTACTTACGTAGATCCAGTATTTGTGACATAAATTTCAAAAGTCCCGGAGCACTGAATTTGAGGGAACTTTACTGTCGCGATTTCGGATCTAAAATGACTGGTAAAGATGGACGCTTAGGTGCTTCGTTCCATGCAGTGTTGACAGTTGTTTCACCTATTTTACGACAAGTATGGCCACAACCAAAATAACTTGCCAATTTCACGGATAAGAGGATTTGTGTGATCACACTGCTAGTGGTAAAGCTAACATCCCGTGGCAAACTTGCCAGATTTGACGGTACTCTCCGCTAATGCTCACTTTGCCGTTTCTTTCCCAAGTCGGCCGAAGCCGAAGCGTCTGCCATTATGCCACTGAAAGTTTTTCCGCTAATATCTTCGGAGAAAACTTGGTCATGCTGGAATTAGTTCCGTTGATGGTATATAAAGAGTGCGATACTTTTTATGATGTTGGAAGTAGGTTTTGGACTCGAGCAGTAGTTTGCGAATGGTTGCGCTTTTGATGTGACCCTCTGGCTCTCTGTCTGCCTGATTCGTGATCAATGTATTCTTTTCGCTTGTTTCTATATTTAACATTTTATGGGTTTCCTTGCAATTATATACCTACTTCGCTCTGAAGCTGCAAAAGGACCCTTTAAAAAGTATTATTTCAACCTGGAACATCTTCCGTTTTCATATCTTCTTGTCTGCTAATTACATCAGCTACTTTTATTAAGGACTTAATAAGCCCGATTACAGAGGCGCCAGCGTAAATTAAATAGCAACGTAAAAAGTGTTCTCTCTATCGAATGCCTAAAGTGAAAAAGAAACAGAACTATGCTGTTTAGCTAATATAATTACGCTGGCGCCTCTGTAATCGGGCTTATTGTTACATTTCTATCTTAAATATACTTCCAATAATTATTGTAGGTACTATCTACTATCTGCATGCACTCCTGGTATCAGTATTGCGTCTCGGCCCTGTTCTTGAAATAAATACCTACAGCCCCGCGTGGCCACGCAGTACGCAACACGCGGTAGGGCTGCCCGCCTGGTAGACGGTAAATTGCACGCTTACTGATTACAACACCACACGTTCGTTCGTCACAACGGCGCGCCCCTGCGACTGTTGTGTACCGAACTCAGAGGCGCGTAGGTATGATATGTGTTCCGACCATTTTTATGAAGACGGAATACTGCATAGATACCATTACCGTGACACTAATCATATACATCGCCCGATTTTAGGAAGTGTCCATGCATCATGTAGTGCAATACCCGTTTTTAACCGACTTCCAAAAAGGAGGAGGTTCTATGTTTATCTGTATATATTTTTTTGTGTATGTTCATCGATAATTTCGCCAATTGTGAACCGATTCTAAAAATTCTTTTTTAGTTCATAAGGGTATAAAATCCCGAGGTGGTTTGTTTAAATTTTATAAAAATCAGCTGTGCCGTTTTTGAAAAATCAACAACAATGTAAACAATTCGAGCGAAATATTCGAATTTCGTACACGATGGAAGGTGGTTTTGCCATTTTTTGCGAAAAATAATTATCAGCATCCGCAGCCTTCTTTATCTCACTGTTTGACGATAATTATGTGTATAGGCTTCTCTTACAGTGCCATCTGCCTCGGTCCCATGCCAATCTTGTCCAATTTCAACCCGCGATCTCATCCCAATATCCCTTTTACACAAGTCACTGATATTTACTTCCGAAAGAGTAGTAGGTACTCGAACCTACTAGATGGGTCGATGATCGTTCCATATTGTCAATATCGCGGGTCGACCCTGCATCTTCACCCTTATTGTGCATCTTTTCCGATAATGGACTTGGGAAATGGAATTTTTCAAGGTATACGAGCTGGGGATTTGTAAGAGACATGATTGACACCTCTTTGAACATATCGTAATTTGTAAAGCAACCTGCATACGTCCGGAGAAGAAATTCGACAGCGTATCTGAATTTGCCAATCCACATTCAGTGGTCCAGCGTAGTGGCCCCATCGCCCTTTGCACGTAGGCCTATGTTCAGAGGTGGGCTACTAAAAAAGCCGATACAGTTCAGTGATTCTCTCTCTGTGTCCTGCTTCTAAGTTATTGGTTTCATTTTATTTTCAAATGACATTACTTAAGTACTATCTTGCGTTCAAAATAATATGTAGGTACATCACACTGTCACACGTAAACAACCGTTCCAAAAGCCCGCGCACAAAAGTTAAAAAAAATACCAAAACAGAGTGCACTCCTTATAGCTTAAGCCCATCTCACACGAAGCTACGGTTACTCAACCTAAACTGGTTAATGGACGACTGGCTCTACCATTGGTACGAACTCAAACTTGAATTCTTTCCGTTGCCATTGAAAACTAGTTTTTGACCACTTTGTCGCATGAAAACTCATATGCGTAGTGCATACACAGTGCGTTAAATTGTGGGATTTTTGGGTTCCCGTTATTCCGAGTCAGATGCCTTAAAGTGACTTTAAAGGTTTGAGATCAGGGCTAGTCACCCGTCCTATACGAACTTATTATCTTATCAAGCTCCGTGCGTCGTTTTAAAAGTTGCCACGTGTGAGATTGGACTGAGAGTAAAATGTAAATCCAAGAATCACGTCCCGTACCGTTACTCAGATTCAGTGTGGGAGCGTCCGAGCTAAATAAGGAAGCACCACCGCGACGATCTCTTTTTGACTTTTTGCGACGGACGCCAGTGGAACTTGGTAACCACGTCATATGTTACGATTGGAGTCACGGATAGTTGTGAAGAGATGCGTCATTTGATTCGCGCTAAGATATCGATTTTTTTGAAAGCGTGGAGGAAGCTTCTTTGAACGTCTCTATTTGGGCTTATGTCCATTGTCCAGATGACATATCCCGCTATCGATGATATAATGATGATAAGGATTTGAAAAGTACGTTATTGGAAATAATCATGGACTATACGTATGTTTTACATAATTGTTCAACTTCGACCAAGTCACGTCGGGCTGTTAATAAATGTCATAATTAACACAAACGAAACTACTACACAAGTTGTACTTATATAATTATTATTATAATATTATGTCTGATATATATTTCAACCGCATTGCGAAAATTAACAAGAATGATGTTAACATTATACACTTATAAAACTTTCTAGGTTTAGCCAAATAATCTAACAAGAGGAAATTAATGAAGCCGAAAGTTCATCAGTCGAAAGCGAAACTATCTGAAAGCTTGCCGAAAACTTTGCACAAACTGTTCTTGTTCTCACAACGCGTGCTAAAAACGTAAATACCGCCTCTAAAATATCCACCCAGTGACATCACGTCACATGTTACTGTTTGACTGTATTTCTCGCGATTTGACGTCGTGATTCATTCAACCAACAGGTTGCTAGTAGGAATACGATGAAGTAATTTGCGCGAAGAGAACAATGAGATTTGTTACGGATTGTTATCTTCTGTACCGTAACATAGTTAGTTGTCGTTCGCGAGGTGGAATTTGGCTCTATTTTTTTCTTGATTCGGCGAACATTGGCTGTCGGTCTTTTGAAAAACTTTGATTTGCAGGAATCACATCGAATAGTTTGACAGTGATTTGTTATGGATGATTATTTTCTGTGCCATAACATAGTTGTCCAACCGTGCACTGGTTGGAATATTAGCTCTATTTTTTTCTTGATTCGATCATTGGCGGTTTTTTAACTTTCTCACTTTGATAACAGAGATAACATTTAATTATTACATGTTTAGTTTCTTTTTAGTCCCATGTAACACGTCGTGTATCGCACAATGTGATTTCTTATGGATTATTATCTTCTGTACCTACCTAACATTAATTACATTTTGCCTTTTGTTTTTTTTTTTTGCTCTCATATCATCAGAGCCAAATTTAAAAGTCAAAGTCAAATTTCAAGAGATCAACCTTGAAGGGCAGCTAGAGACTATTCAAGTTCTAAAAATATTCGAAAATTACATCAAAGTTAAATTGTAATATATATGCTTAAACTAGGAAGTTTATTAGCGACTTAATAGTATTTATTGAAAATTTGAGGCCAATCCAATGACATTGAACAATACTGCATTGTTATAGCAAATTGGGTGTTATTCTGTGCCAATTTCGATGATTTATCGATAAATGAGTTCATTATGTTACGGGAGGAAAAATCGCAATCAGTTTTTAGGGTTCCGTACCTCAAAAGGAAAAAACGGAACCCTTATAGGATCACTTTGTTGTCCGTCTGTCCGTCTGTCAAGACCCTTTTTCTCAGGAACGCGTGGAAGTATGAAGCTGAAATTTATATCAATTACTCAGGTCTACTGTCCCTTGAAGCTGTGAAAAAATCAAACTTCTAAGCCAACGCAATCAAAAGATACAGCCGTTTATGCCGCAAATTTTCGACACTTGCAAGGGAATCAAAACCTACAGGGTGCTTCTCGTGAACTCAGAATCTTGAAATTTGGTACGAAGCAACGTCTTATAGCATAGATAAAGGAAAAATTACGAAAACCATAAATTTTTAGTTACATCACATAATACATTTTTTTTTAATAATTTTAACCTTACTACCCATTTCCTCATAAACGCGTAGAGGTATTAAATTGAAATTCATACCAAATATACTCAGGTCTATAATACATTTAAGCTGTAACAAAATCAAACTTCTATGTCAACGCAATCAAAAGAAACAGCAATTTAAGCTGCATATTTTGAAACTCGCAAGTACTCGCAAGGGAATCAAAACCTAAAGGGTACTTCCAGTCGACCTAGAATCTTGAAATTTGGCATGAAGCAACGTTTTATAGCACACATAAAGGAAAAATTCCGAAAACCTTAAATTTTTAGTTACATTACAAAATATATATTTTTTAATAAATATAAACTTATTACTTTTTTTGTCGTAATGAACGAACTTTGTAAACCTTGCAGGTTTGTACGGAACCCTCGGTGCGCGAGTCCGACTCGCACTTGGCCGGTTTTTTTTTAAATCCAAACTGCGATAGCGTATCAGGGTTTTTAAATATTATTACGGAGAGCTTGCATTTCATTACCATACTCTCTTTCTTCTCTCGTCTTTATGTTCTTTCGTATGACCCACTACAAATTTTGTCATAAGTTATAGTGTTTCACCAAAATTCATAATTTCAGCTGCCCTTTTTCAATTAAACTGGCGCCTTTTAAAATTATTTATGACTTGTCGGAATCGGTCTCGGTCGTAATCCGATTTCATGACCGATCCGTCACCGACCTTTGGTCAAGGTAATAAGGTTAAAAATTAATCAATTTTTAAAATGTACCTTTTTACACAATTGAAAAAAATCAGCGCCTCTCATTTGAAAAAAAAGAAATTTGAAATACATCGTCGCCTAAAAGTATTAAGTAGTGACACATTACCTCACACAGCACTCACGCGAAGTCAAAATGATTAAAAATAACTCAAACCTTTCCTTCTATGAAAGTTTTCTGAACTGAACAACAAAGAAAACACTAATTTTTAATTTCGAAGCTGTTAAACTCTCATCAGAGATCTCTAAGACACGTGTAGCTAAAGATAAAACAGGCCCAATAATCAAACAACTTATATCAAGTAAACACTCCCTTAAAAGAGATCCAAAAATAAAATCCTCAGTTATCTGGATCTAATTCGGTAACGCAGCGCGTGCGCACGCATGCACTTGACTGATGAGAACATTGGAGCGATGAGTCACGGTCAATAAACCCTGCTGGTACTGTTGTGATTGGATCAATATGCATACCAAACGTAGTAGTAACTACAGCTATAGAGATATACTTAGTTATCGTAAGCACGACAGTGCAATTCGACGTTGTTTATCGTTATTGGAATCCCTCTTCTGAATACTTGCATCTTCTCATTGAGATTGGGGTTTAGCCATAGTCTATATAAGCTTAATCGAATAAACCCTGGTGCTATTATGATTAGATCAATGCTTTCAGATCCATTTCAATTTTAACCGACTTCCAAAAAGGAGGAGGTTCTATGTTCGTGTGTATGTTTTTTTTTTGTGTATGTTCATCGATAATTTCGCCAATTGTGAACCGAATCGAAAAAATATTTTTTAGTTTGAAAGGGTATACTCCCGAGGTGGTCCCATTTTAATTATACAGAAATCGGCTAAGCCGTTATAAAAAAAAACCAACAATAATGGAAGCAATTCGAGCGACATATCCGAATTTTGTACACGATGAACATCAATAATTTCGCCAATTGTGAACCGAATCGAAAAAATATTTTTTAGTTTGAAAGGGTATACTCCCGAGGTGGTCCCATTTTAATTATACAGAAATCGGCTAAGCCGTTATAAAAAAAAACCAACAATAATGGAAGCAATTCGAGCGACATATCCGAATTTTGTACACGATGAACATCAATAATTTCGCCAATTGTGAACCGAATCGAAAAAATATTTTTTAGTTCGAAAGAGTATACTCCCAAGGTGGTTTCAATTAAATTTTACAGAAATCGGCTGAGCCGTTTTTGATAAATCAACAATAATGTAAACAATTCGAGTGAAATATTCGAATTTTGAACACGATGGAAGGCGGTTTTGCTATTTTTTGCTAAAAATAATTAAATTATTACTGTGTGATTACGGGAATATGTTTTACCTTCTACTGATGTGGAAGATATTATCGCAGGTACATTATAGCGAATTGTGTGGCAAAAAATTGTGCAATGACGAATTTTATAGCCACTTCTCAGACTTCACAGCGCGTGAGTGAATAAATATTATTGTTGTATTGCTCAAGTTGTGTATCATAAGAGAGATAATCCTGGTAATTTGGTTTTTATGTTCTTCGCCTGGCTTTGTCAGTTTTGTTGTTTGTCTGTCTATAATATTACGATTGCTAAGAGTAGTATAATTTTTAATCGTAGAAATAGGTAAGTAAGTAATACGTGTTAAGTATATAACAAACAAAACAATCATCTCTTATTATTAATAAAATAGTTCTAAGTAGAAGCGCTTGAAGCATGGGATCTCATAGAGATAACCTTTATTAAGGAATATAGAAACCACCACTCTGCATACATAATGTAAAAAATACGTAATCAAATCAACAGTAAAAGATTTCCATGTCCTTCAAACCCAGCAGTTTTCTCAATAAAACTTCCGTTATCAAGGCTCAGAAACTCCATTATCAAATTAGATACAATTACTTAAGTACATCTATCAAAATTGCTCTCATTAATTTATTCAACCCATTCAAATATGGTTCTTAATTGCGTCGTATGTGAATCTAAGATTGATTCCGTGATAGTCGGCCTCGACACCCTTGTGATTGTGACCCAAGTACCAGATGCTTTATCACCCTAAAGTAAATCGGTTCATCTCTGAACAATTTAATCTGAAACATGTTCTCCATAGTACTTAGCGTGTTTGGTGAAATTACTTGCGAATAGTCTCCGCGTTGATCCCTTTTACAAACAATCTGACATTATTGTATTGGTATTTTCGTATACCACGTAGACACACAAAGACATCGTGAGGAGACTTGCATATCTGATTCCAGAATTAGATGTCTGCCAAGGCGGTTTTAGTGTGGTAGATTTTATTATCATTGCTATATTTTTTTAAATTTCATATTGGTTTGCGTTTGACTACATACTGCCTGATGTTAAGCAGATATGCATTCTAGGGTAGCACGTAATATTTGTAGTCTTTATAACTCTTTTTAGTAGGAAAAAGTCAGGACCCTGCAGTGGGAGAAATGAAGAAACGATAGGTTTTTATTGACTCAATCAAAGAATATCTACCTATATACGAGTATGGCACTAATTTGTTGATACACCGCAAAATGTACCGATTATAAATACGTTTTGCTTCTTACGACATGGTAGAATTTTACAGATAGATTTAAACTTTTCATGAAAATTTAGGATCCAATGTTTAGACGAGCTTTTCTCAGTATTTTACCTCAACGGAATACCACCAATCCCTCGCTTCAGCAATCAAATAATTGTATCGAAAGAAACACAGCTCGTTCCATTCACTTTTCGCTGTTTACCTCCATGAATACAAAGCCTAAAATATCAAATCGAATCGTCGAACAACAACAAAACTTGTGTATCTTTCACTTAAAAGATACAAACTCCCTATTGTTGTTTTTTCGGGAAATCGACTTTCAGGTTAGCGGTAACTGTTTAATATTCGGTACGTACTTGGCCTTCTTCTAATCCACTTGGTTGTTCTTGTTATTCTATACTGCCTCCTCATTATGCATTCCTCGTCATGCCTCCAGGGCGAGGCTTATAGAAATGGAATTCTGGTTCCGATCGCTTTAATCTAAGGGTCTTTGCAACTGGGAACAGGCAAGCGTTACGTCATTTGAAGGTTTAGTTAGTGTCGGATAGTGACAACTTGCTTTTGCAAGCTGAATATAATATTTACTTTTACTTATTTATATTTAGTGTCGGATAGTGACAACTTGCTTTTGCAAGCTGAATATAATATTTACTTTTACTTATTTATATTTTTACTTAAGAACAAATACAAAATACATATCCTGCTCTCATTGTGGCGTAGCTAGTATCGACTAAGCTTATTAATATCTGTAAGAGTAAGACTCGTAGTAATGGATACGCCTCTGTCTTTGCGGTTTAGATTTGACAATCGCCATCTTATGTTCCAATCTGTGTTTCTACTTTGAATCTAATTGCGGTCAATTAAGAACCGAGTACTAGTAGCCATGTTTTGTTCACTTCTAATGCGCGTCTTGAAGAATTATATTTTCGATTGTTGTAGTTTTGGTAGCTTTGTTTTGCTGTATGCGCTTCTTAATTCTGTTTGCGATTTTTTTTTTTTTTAATGTACAGTTGCTATATAATATGTCTAGTACAATACATCAAGTATAATACATTCGTACATATTATGCCCTGTCTTAGGGTGTTGCATGTAATAATTTAGTATAAAGCAGAAATAGTTTTAAACAATAATACATAAATATAACAGACGTTGGATCTGTCATATTATATATTGTACTTATTAATATATCCTGACTCATAGAATGATGCCCTTGATATAATGCAATTGTTTATTTTTTTCCATTAACTACTTTTCTACTTAAATGTACAGATTAAAAAGTGAATCGCGGGGCGAATCGACGAAGACTCTTTTTGAATGCCCCTTTTCGCCCCGCTCCAAACAATGCGGGGCGAAAGAGGGCCTTCAAAAATAGTCTTCGTTGATTCGCCCCGCGGGCCGAACAGCTTGCGGGGCGAAACCACGAAAGAGCTGACTATTCAGATATTGTTCGTTTACAAATTAAGTAAATTAAGTTCGTATAGGCCGGGTGGCTAGCCCTGGTGTCAGAGTTTTTAGGCCGCCTGAAGGCCTCTGACATGGCTAAACGGTTAAAACAACCGGGGCCTACAATTTAACGTGTCATCCGAGCCACGGTAGCGCTCAGTTGGAAAATGCCACCCGCGGTCACCCATCTAAGTACTGACCGTGCGGAACGTTGCTTAATTTCGTTTACATATTACTTATGTACTTATAACTATTTTATAAAAGATTATTATTGTACGCTCGAAATGGGCAGGCTGTTGAATCCAATTTTGTCTAGCTTCACAAAGAAATTTTCAAATTAGTATAACTTATCAGACCCGGAAATTACTCAAAACAGATTTACGAATAAAATCAATTTCACTCGCATTAAGTACATAAATATTATAGGAACGAGTAAATAATTGAAATCTTCTTTACTATATTTCTTATCTTGTTACTCCCGATATTACATTTTCTCACGATCGTAAACGATAATCTTATTTATTTCACACTCTCGAACAAAGGCGATCACTACTAACACTGATTGGGATTCGTTTCGACCGATAAATTGTTAAAGGCTCCAATAAATCGGGCCCGGTGCCACCGGAAGTGACTGGACACTTGACGGAAAACATGAGGGTCATGGCTCCTGCAAGACGTAGTTAAATAATGGTTTAAGTGGCATGTTAGTATTGACTGTAGATTTTGTAGACTTTAGTGAAGGTGATAATGCCCAAAATGCACGTAAAGACAAAAAGGTGTAAGATTGGCAAATTAAGAGTAGTTTATGTAGGACTTTACAGAGGGTGGATAATGCACAAAACGCACTTGAAGACAAACACGTATTACGAGTATATGCTGTGTATTGTACACAGAATCCACAAGAAGTACCAGGACTTTATAAACGTGACAGTTATTAAAATTTAACCTACTAATCAATAGTGATTAAAGACCAATATTTCCAGTGTTCAGGGCAGATAGAGTCAACATCTAATATCTCAATATAAGAGTTCTGTAGAGTACACTACCTATAGACACTGATAAATTGCAACGAAATTTAAGTGCACAACACACAAAGATTTGTTTTGCTAAAACATAAACAGCGTTTCGCTAAACTCTCACAATCGGTAAACCTATTTAGACCCAATGGTCTACATACGAGTATATACCAATGTCTGTGTAGACTTGTAAAGCGTGTTAAAGCCATACCAATTGTAAGTGTTGTCAGAATCGGTCACGATCGTGTTGGTATTCAATTAAATGGAGATGGTTATAAAGGGCTCTTTGAATACTTACGCTTTATATGTATGTCCTTGAACTCTGGTTACGTCTGTTAATGAAATGAAGGGTCCGAAAGGGAAACGACTTGTGAGATTCAGGTTTGTGAACAATATTGATATTATATTTTTTTTAATGTACAATACGAGTCAATCTTAACTGCTGACTTTGTTCTTACCGCTTGATTCATTTAGTGAAATTCACGAAAGAACATATAAATAAATAAAAATATATTAGGGGACATCTTACAATGGTCTCTGACCCCAAACTAAGCAAAGCTTGTGATATGGCTGCCAGAGACTGACATAATACATACTTATATAGATAATACCTAAATAACACCAAGACACAGAGCAAACACCTATGTTCATCACTGAAATATTTGCCCTGGGTGGGAATCGAACCCACGCCTCTTTGACCCAGGAGTCAGGGTCACTAACCACTGAGCCACCGAGGCAGTCAAAAATCTTAGGTTGATACGGGACCGAGGCAGATGACACAGTAGATAGAGTCATGATATACTAATTAGCAGGATAAAAAAGGCTGTGGATGATAATGATCAAGTTTTTTGTTCAATTGGGTTCACAGATGGTGGATGTAATATCGCGTAATATACACATAGTGCAGTCGCAGTGAGAACCTCATATTTCGAAATCTGATAAAAATAAATAGTACTATGTAATTGTATTTAAGTTAGACCGAATTCAGTTTTAGTTCAAAATTCCAGCTACAGAAAGTCCGATGGAGCGTAACAACTCTAAAAAGCATTTGACGTTGAATTTGCATGCATTTTAAATGTCGCGATCCATTTGCGTCATGAAATTCCAGCTAGTGGACGCTCTACTAATTTTATTTCGTATTCCTTGGTTGCCATATCTGCATATTAAGTATTATGAAAAGACTAAGTGCTATAAAATGAAATATTCATTCATTTTTTTGTCAACTTTACAGATGTCAATTTAAATTTTATCTTACTTGTGAATTCAAAGCTCTCCATCGATATGATTGCTATTACATCTTCTTTTAAAAGGGATTACGTTTATTCAGAAAATGAAGTGGTCTAAGTCACAATGTGCGTAATATTATGAATATACTTTGTTTTTTCTTCTAGTCGATGCTTATACATAGATAGAAATAGATAAATTCTTTATTAAGTAAGTAAGTTCGTATAGGCCGGGTGGGTAGCCCTGGTGTCAGAGTTTTCAGGCCGCCTGAAGGCCTCTGACATGGCTAAACGGTTAAAACAACCGGGGCCTACAATTTAACGTGTCATCCGAGCCACGGTAGCGCTCAGTTGGAAAATGCCACCCGCGGTCACCCATCCAAGTACTGACCGCGCGGAACGTTGCGCAACTTTGGTGATTGCTGACAATCACCAAAGTTAAGCAATTCTTTATTGTAAACACAAGTTAAATATACAGATAAAAAGCATTAAAACCATAGCGTGCAACAAGAGGCGGCCTTATCGCTAATAGCGATCTCTGCCAGGCAACCTTTGGATGGAATAGGAATATAGAACAAGTAAAGACGGGCATATTCAAATTTTATCTTTTTGTGAATTTCGAAATGCTCAGACTTGTATCTAGCAGAATTTGAAATATTCCAAATTCCGGAGAAGTCCAGCGTCGAGGAAAAGCAGACTTTAATGACCTGGAAAACCTTTCTCTCTTGGAATTTCGCAAGGAATCCTACAATTCTCAAGAGATTTACTCAAGAAAAATCCGAACGATTATCGCGAGTGTTCCACATTAAATTGACTGTGAAACCTTTGTTTTCTACTTTCCCCTTAATCGTTCAAGTCTATGTTTTATTTCGGCAGTAATTACTGCAGTCTAGGCGTACTAAACGGTTGAATTTTGTCGTCTCCCGTATCCCCACTTATTGCTAAATTTTATGGTCGAGTGTCCAAGTTCAATTCATAAAAGACACATTTAAAAAATATTGTAAACGTGTAGGAAAGTGCCCAAAAATGCAATAAACTTTCTTGAAAACTTGGATTTGATCTCAAAAAGCGGTATCTTCGCATTTATTTTCTATCGAGCGAAGTTTTTTTAATTGTGTTTTAAGTAAATCAATTAACTACCGTATAGTTTTGAGAATATTGTGTAATTTTTTTGTGTAAATTTTTTTTTTTGCATCCAAAAACTTCAAGATTTGATGGAGAAAAGTCAGTTTAACTAGGGCTATTTACAAGTATTTTGAGATTGGATAGCGACTTAAAATGTCTATAAAATTTGCATTGATCAAGCATCAATCTCAAACAGCACTGCTCTCAAATCCTAGTCTAATATCCTGGAAAGCGAAGTTTTACGAGGGCATTTACGGCCAGCCGTGACAGTGTATTTATTGATGATTGTTTTATGGCCTCAAATAACGGGCTTGCACATCAAACTCGCATGAATCAGCCCAAATAGCTCAACAGGATCATGACGCTTAAAGTTCACAAGGCAACCAACGCAGTGCAGTACATCCTAATAAACTAGACAACGAAATACAGAAGATGGAACAAAAGATAGAGCCAGTACTTGCTCAGAAATAAGATAGGATAGACCACTGCGTATATGTAAAGCCTAAATACGTACGATTCCTTCGTCTATGTAAAAAGTGTCGTGGACCGTGGTCGTTGACCTTTAGGGGAAATCGATATCAAACTCATTGTGGATAAAGCCGCCACAAAGGGAGAATTAGTGTTATTCTACGTATGTATGTCGGTGATGTGGCATTTTTATTCTTGGCCCCAATTTATATTCTGACTTTGTTTAAGGGGACGCTTTTATAGATTACTTTCATTTAATCAATGATTAGTTTGTTTGGTAACTAATTGCTTAATTATTTGTTGATGTTTTACTAATTTTAGAGTGACATGTGATACTGATTACGCTCTAAGAATACAAGTAGTTTTGGTTACAACTTACAACGAATGAAGACTACATTGCCTAGTCATAGTTTTGCATTTTTACTGAAAAAGAGGAGATAAATTCTATGTTCTCTATTCTATGTCTGTATGTATTTTTTTGTTTGTTTATATTCATCTTATTTTTCGCCAATTGTGAACCGATTTAAGAAATTCTTATTTTATTTCGAATTAATTTCGAATTGGAAGTATACCCACTTCCATTTAATTTTTTTCAAAATCGGCTGAAGCGATTTTGGTAATTCATCAATAATGTACATGGATGTCACATCAATTCGTGCAGACTATTCGAATTCTGTACAAGGTGGAAGTCGGTGGTTCCATTTTTTGCGAAAAATACTTATTACTCTCTTTCTCTTTATGAGTTCTAAAGTGACTTTTATTAATCAGAATATCAATTTTATCAGAAGACCATAACAGCCATGTACTTAATTTGTCTAAAACACACACATGAGCTTGTCTACCAGTGTAGTATTGGTATCAAAATATCTCATAAGATGACTCAATGAGAGTATACCTACTAATGTTGGGTTTTGGGCAAAAATTGCATATTTTAAATAATGTGCGGTTTTTGAACGGACACGATAGTTCGAGGGTAGTGGTCAACCACAGACTTTTAAAAAGTAAATGCAACAGGAAACGAGCTGTGGTTGGCTATTACTGAGGAAGTCGTAAGAATTCATTAATTTTAAAAAGAATTCATTTTCAGAGACTAGCAGGGGTTTTGAAGACCATTCTGGTCGAGCCGTCGGAGCGAAGAACAAGTCTAGATTAATTATTTGTAAAGCATAAGGAAAACTGTGATGGAAGAAATAAATCTACAAAGTATTATTTTAATAATGGTGTTTCTACTGCATCGAATCCTCGGTTCTCTTAACACTATCAACAATCCGCCTTTACCTGACGAATGAAAAATATGTTTTAGCAGAATAAGATAAAAATAGAAGATAATAACTCCGAAAGCTTATCCTAATATCTCTTTACTAGTTGTAGTAACTCATAACGACCATCTTCCACGCATATAAGCGGTTCAACAATTCCAATTAAAGCACATAACAGCCATTTTGGCAGCAGACGATATAAAATCGATATCATACGGAATGCCGCACCGAATTCGAGAACCCGAATACTAAATTTCGCAGTTATATCGATCGTATGCACCCGGGAGAACTTGCAGTAAATTATAACTGAAGGGGCGTTAGCTTGGGCACTGCACTTGCCATTCATGACCTGTATTCCGGTGGGTTAAAGTTCAAAGTCATTGTCAGAGGGGAGTGCATGGGGTTCGACCCACGTGTTACGAGTATTATTGCGTGATCAGGTTTTTTTCGTCGATGTTGGGGAAGTTTCGGACATGCTACTTATCTTTTTGTATTTTTTGTGTGATAGGTTATTTTCATCGCGAATGAGTCCACCTCACCAGGCGTCATCCTCATCACAACGTCGCTTGCCATCGACTTCGATGGATAGGTACTTACATATCATTTTGACTTTGACAACCTTCAGACTATGTCTCTCGGAAACAAGAAAGCCGGCAGTATCCATTCTTTGGCCGTAAGGATTAGAAATGTTGAATCAAACAGCTTTTTATGTGTCGAAGGAAAATCTACAGGTTTTTTAACCGACTTCCAAAAAAGGGAAGGTTCTATTTTCGTCTGTATGTTCTTTTTTGTGTCTGTTCATTAAAAATTACGCCAATTGTGAACCGAATCGAAAAATTATTTTATAGTTCGAAAGGGTGTAGGTGAGGTTACTAGGTGTGTTCCTACTCCTGAGGTTGGAATGAGGTTAAATTTTAAAGAAATTGGTTGAGCCTTTTTCGAATAATCAACAATAATGTAAACAATTCGAGCGAAATATTCGAATTTTGTACACGATGGAAGGCGGTTTCGCCATTTATTGCGAAAAATAATAAATCGTTGCTAAATTTCACATTATTATTAAACTCTAATGTTCTACAGTCTTCCTTTTCCTATTAAAGATTAATATTCCTATTTTCTCATGCTCACGTCTGATAAATTAACATATCGTTGAATTTAGTTTAGTAGAGAAATTATAATATTAATACCGTGTGTATATTAAGACTATATGTGTAATCATCCTTAAAATTCATCACAATCGGTTAATTTCAAGAGGAATAGTAATAGACCTTAAAACAACAATCATTTGCTATTCTATAATGTATTCGTATAACTTGCAGACTACTATTGGAGTAAACATTTTGATTGGGATCTGTTCTTTGTTTTTAGGCTTCCGTACCCAAAGGGTAAAAACGGGACCCTATCACTAAGACTCCGATATCCGTCTGTCCATCTGTCTATCTGTCACCCACCAGGCTCTATCTCATGAACCGTGATAGCTAGACAGCTGAAATGTTCACAGATGATTTATTTCTGTTGTCGCTATAACAACAAACAGCATAAAATAAATATTAATTAATACAACAAACGTGAATTTTTTGGGAGTTTTTTTTTGCTCGCTATTAATTAATATGAGACAAAAGAAATGTGGCTAAAGAGGCTCCAACACGGTACGAACCCTTCGGGCGCGTGTCCGACTCGTACTTGGCCGATTTTTATACGTTTTTTTTATTAATACATTGTCATTTAAACCGAGAACTGACTCATTTGAGAAATTGTTCCTTTTGTATTGATGATTTCTGTGGATATGCTTCTACCATTTTCCTTACCTCAATCGTCGATGCAACCAGATATTGCGTAAAGACAGCATGTACCAACCGATCTTATTGGAGAGCTATAGGGGAGGTCTATGTCCAGCAATGGCACTGGACGTTCTATGGCTGAAACGACGAACCAGATAAGTCCCAAACAAGTTCCTTGGTAAACTCCAAACTGCTTTTATCCCGGAAAAAGTTTGTCCTAAAGAGGAAAGATAGGGCGTGAAACTGCGGATCGCTAGTAGCGAAATAGAAGGTTGTGTTGGACGGTGTTAATTAACTTTTAACGATAGCAGCTTAATATACTTATCATAACAACCCATTCTATAGGATATTAGGTGTAATACTGTTGTTTTTTTTGTGTTTTATGATTTGTTTTGTTGTTGTTTATGTATTGCACCTCTTATTTTTGTTGCAAATAAATTTCTGTATATCTATTCCTTACTAGAGGCCGAATCAAACTTCTAGGCGGCTGTGAAGTTAGCTAAATATATAGCAACCTGCATATGTCCGTAGAAGAAATTCGATGGCGTATGTGAATCCACCAACCCGCACTGAGCCAGCGTGGTGGGTATGTCTCAATCACCCTACATGGGTAGGCCTACGTCCTGCAGTGGACTATTAAAAGGCTGATACAGTACAGAAAAGAACGACGACAACGACTAACAAACTTGTAATCGATAAAAGCATTAGTTTTATGAAAAAAATAATATTTATAAACAGAATAGCACTAAGTATGGAACAGCTGGTTTTTCACGACTATATTTTAGAATTGATTTCACAGTAAACCTCGTGTTATGTCTTCACGATAAGTGTAATGAACTCCTTTTAGTTTATAAGTCCCCTTTAACCACCATGTGACGCTATAGTTATAGAATATTGTTAGAATAGAATAATCTAGATGTGTCTCATCCACTTTTCTCCCTCTTGCGATGATGCTATATTGATCGCGTACTTGTTTTGTACTTACACAGTCACCCCTCGTACAAACATTATTTTCCACACTGTTTAATCGTTTACGCAACACAATTCAATACGATTCGCCTTTGTGTATGGTGTATTGTTCGTTTATCCACTTGTTCTCTCCCGAATGCTGCTTTGTCCGCTGCCATTATCATATAAACGCTATGTTTAAAGTCTATTGAATCATCTTATTTATGTGATTTGTTTCTGTTTCAGGATGTGCTGTTGGATTTCGTGAGGTAAGATAATTTTATATATTGACTACTTTACATTTCTTAGACGTACTCGTACGAATTGCGTAGAGTGGAGATTTTAGCTATGCTAATAACATTTCAGATAAGTTAGTAAATTATGTCGTTAGACTTTAAAGTAGTAAAGTAAAATTTATTTAAATTCTAGAAATGTCTACGTTAAATTACGTAGACATTCAATTCAACAAGGATGGCTGGAATATGATAGTTGAGTTTCGTAGCTGTATATTGAAAAACTTACTTTTAATCTTTTATTTGCGTGACTTTTCTTGCTCGTAACCCATTCATATTCAGTTCTCTAATATTCTAGCTAGGTACCTCTTTTTGTTGAGTTGTTTTCATGATAATTTGTCTTTTACACATTCTGTTATGGTCTGCATATTTCAAAGATTGAATGAATCAATATCTAAATGATGTCTTCGATTTCGATGAAATTCAGTTGTTAATTTATGCAACTACACTTGACGTCTTTGATATTTCTAGTTAATTTAGAGTAGGGACAAGATAATAGGTCACTTTTGACATTTCATTTTATGCAAAGAAAAATATACCTTGTACTAAAGGAATAAAACTCCAAGCCGTATTCGAGAACACTTATCGGTCGTCGTTGTAACGTGATATAAAAAAAAATCAGTTTTAAAAGAAGATGGATTAAATGTTACTATTTAAAAGGGGTAGTGGTGATGTAAAACGTTACCAGTTAGAGCAAAGGGACAAATGATACAAAAAGGGACTAATGATACTAAAGGGGACAAATGATACGACACCTTCGAAGGTGTGGTGTCGCAGTTACTTGACAAATAAACAAAATGTTACCTGGATAAACTAAGTCGATAAGAACAAAGAACCTCTGTTCCCAAAGACCGTATTATTATCTACCTGTGAGTTGTTGAGCGAGGACAAAATTAAAAGATTTTGTTTTGTAATTTAAATCACAACAAATTTATTTGTAATGACCTTAACTCTTTGAATTTACATTAAATTATCCTAAATCTAAAGCGGGTAAGTTTACTCGGTGGTGACCAGAAGGGTCTTAATGCCAACGGGCTTAAAATTACACAAACTTAACCGTTGTAAAGTTTATCAATACTTATTGCTATATTTTCAATACTTAAATTAAAGCGAACCTAATTAAACCAAACTTCTAACAATGTGGCGGGTAATTAACTTAATTATTAAGGACTCTGCATATACCGTCTGCGATATTGCATAAAATACAAACTAATGTGATTTCTAACATTAATTACAATTAAGCGAACAAAACGGTAGCTAGTCGTTTAGTCCGTGGATAAAAATAAAGTCTACTTATGTTCACTAAAGCATGGATCATACAGTGAAAACGAGGAATGTCTCATACGTCTAAACTCTGTCCAGAAGGCTTCAATCGTGGAAATTTGTAGAAGAGGATGAACTTAATATTCATACCAAAGTGACCATGCGGCTCTGGGTTATGTAAAAAAAAACTAAATAGGTATTACTTGTGGATCCGTGGCAGGCATGCTCGCAGGATGAAATCCGCAAGTGGAAACAGGTGTAGGCTGGCAGGTACGCCACCAGGCTGGCCCGTCGATACGACCAAAATGACGTGTGCAAAAAATCAGGAGTCCGGAATCATCAGCGCGGGGTCCGTCGGGGAATCAATCGGGTCGCGGGAAGATCAATCGGGTCGCAGGAAGATCAATCGGGTCGCAGGAAGAGGCGATGGACAAACCAGACGGCAAATAAGTATCACTCGTATTTTTTTCACCGGGATGATTCCAAGATCAAAAAATGTTTCCCAGCGAATCAAAATTTAGATCAAATTCACGAGAGAATCACTAAATCAATTGACTAACCTCAATCGCCTCTTTTTAAACGCCTCCGCCCTAAGGCAGATGGATGTCCGGAGCACCACATTCTTCAACGAAGTCTCCAGAAAAAGCTTTTTGCCAGTGCAAATGAAAATTTGCTAATTCACTTGTCACCTTTCAACCGTTTCGAATCACGCATCCACTTATGACGTCACCGCACTTAATCTACTACGCCTTGTAAACAAAACATACTTATTTACGTTCCATTCTCCCAACAAGGTTATGAAAATACAGACACAAATAATTTCTTTTTTTTTTTCTTTACGGATCAGTCCGAGCAATGACAGCGACAAGCAGTCCATACATGACAGCGACGAGCATTCCATACATGACAGCGTCAAACCAACTGTCACTTTTACTGTCTCATTACTTGCTAACTTCAAAGTCACTGCATTTGCAATTTCATTTGCTATTTAATGTTTACGATTTGTTTATTAAGTAAAGTCCAAAAGTGCATAAAACGAATGATTGTGATGTTCAAATGTCGTGCAACGAGAAAGAAATAAGTATTGTTAGTAGCTACGCTACAATACCCCCGTTTTCGGATAAAAGGTTAACGTAGTTAACCGTAAAAACAGCAGGAGCAACCGAAAAAAAAAAGATTAACTGCACTGCCCTAACAAAATATATAGCAAAAGGCCATATTTCCGAAAACGACAAAAAAAAACTTGTTAGCAGACAATTTCTGTTATAAACTAAACTCGCGGATCGATCAGTTTGACATTCTTATGGCCAATGTTTTTTCTTTCTTTCATCACCAGTCGTTCTTATCTCTGAATTTCATCCACGCTAATCCTTTCATATGTACATTTTCACACAATCTTTCATAACAACCACTCATTTTGCTCACTGCAACCACTAAACTCAAACTAATCTACCGTAAAGTTATGTTAAAATCTAAGAAAATTGGCTTGCCAAGCTTGAGTCACACGGCTTTAAACATCGCACAATTAATGTTTGAATACAAATCTAACTAGCTAAGCGTTAAGAATATCCTTCGCGTGAAATTTACCAATTGATCTTGATCCTGTGTTGGAAACGAAACAGCTGCGGGACTCAAATGTACTTGTGGAGTAACAACTGAAGACACATGCTGCGAATGGTTGGGTGAAGCGAACGTGGTCTCATCATCGGAAAGTGTTCCAGAATGAACCGACATGTTTCAATTTTAAATTTGAGAAATTTTAGACAGAGAGTAGTTTTTCACAATAGTAGGTGCAACTACCTATTAATTGTTCTTAAACATAAACAATTCACAGTTAAATTACTTAAAAACTAATTATTTTTAAATTATTTTCTCAATTTATAATCTTGCCTTCACAAAACAACTCCAAGAATTAAAAAAATTCGGGCGCCATTGTAACCTGATATAAAAAAAAATTAATTTAAAAGAAGGATGAATTAAATGTGGCGATTTAAAAGGGGTAGTGGTGATGTAAAACGTTACCAGTTAGAGCAAAGGGACAAATGATACAAAAAGGGACTAATGATACTAAAGGGGACAAATGATACGACACCTTCGAAGGTGTGGTGTCGCAGTTACTTGACAAATAAACAAAATGTTACCTGGATAAACTAAGTCGATAAGAACAAAGAACCTCTGTTCCCAAAGACCGTATTATTATCTACCTGTGAGTTGTTGAGCGAGGACAAAATTAAAAGATTTTGTTTTGTAATTTAAATCACAACAAATTTATTTGTAATGACCTTAACTCTTTGAATTTACATTAAATTATCCTAAATCTAAAGCGGGTAAGTTTACTCGGTGGTGACCAGAAGGGTCTTAATGCCAACGGGCTTAAAATTACACAAACTTAACCGTTGTAAAGTTTATCAATACTTATTGCTATATTTTCAATACTTAAATTAAAGCGAACCTAATTAAACCAAACTTCTAACAATGTGGCGGGTAATTAACTTAATTATTAAGGACTCTGCATATACCGTCTGCGATATTGCATAAAATACAAACTAATGTGATTTCTAACATTAATTACAATCAAGCGAACAAAACGGTAGCTAGTCGTTTAGTCCGTGGATAAAAATAAAGTCTACTTATGTTCACTAAAGCATGGATCATACAGTGAAAACGAGGAATGTCTCAAACGTCTAAACTCTGTCCAGAAGGCTTCAATCGTGGAAATTTGTAGAAGAGGATGAACTTAATATTCATACCAAAGTGACCATGCGGCTCTGGGTTATGTAAAAAAAAACTAAATAGGTATTACTTGTGGATCCGTGGCAGGCATGCTCGCAGGATGAAATCCGCAAGTGGAAACAGGTGTAGGCTGGCAGGTACGCCACCAGGCTGGCCCGTCGATACGACCAAAATGACGTGTGCAAAAAATCAGGAGTCCGGAATCATCAGCGCGGGGTCCGTCGGGGAATCAATCGGGTCGCGGGAAGATCAATCGGGTCGCAGGAAGATCAATCGGGTCGCAGGAAGAGGCTATGGACAAACCAGACGGCAAATAAGTATCACTCGTATTTTTTTCACCGGGATGATTCCAAGATCAAAAAAGTTTCCCAGCGAATCAAAATTTAGATCAAATTCACGAGAGAATCACTAAATCAATTGACTAACCTCAATCGCCTCTTTTTAAACGCCTCCGCCCTAAGGCAGATGGATGTCCGGAGCACCACATTCTTCAACGAAGTCTCCAGAAAAAGCTTTTTGCCAGTGCAAATGAAAATTTGCTAATTCACTTGTCACCTTTCAACCGTTTCGAATCACGCATCCACTTATGACGTCACCGCACTTAATCTACTACGCCTTGTAAACAAAACATACTTATTTACGTTCCATTCTCCCAACAAGGTTATGAAAATACAGACACAAATAATTTCTTTTTTTTTTCTTTACGGATCAGTCCGAGCAATGACAACGACAAGCAGTCCATACATGACAGCGACGAGCATTCCATACATGACAGCGTCAAACCAACTGTCACTTTTACTGTCTCATTACTTGCTAACTTCAAAGTCACTGCATTTGCAATTTCATTTGCTATTTAATGTTTACGATTTGTTTATTAAGTAAAGTCCAAAAGTGCATAAAACGAATGATTGTGATGTTCAAATGTCGTGCAACGAGAAAGAAATAAGTATTGTTAGTAGCTACGCTACATCGTCAATATTGTTTTCATGAGTTTTATTCCTTTAGTGTAAGGTATATTTTTCTTTGCATTCATGAACTGTCAAAAGTGACCTATTAAAATGACTCCACTTTAGTCATTGATTTATGCAAACCCACGTTTATGTAAGCAATTAATTTTTTTTTTCTCAACGTATGCTGTCCCACTTCTGGGCAATGGTCTCCCCCGCTTCCTTCCATTTATCGCGTTCTGTAGTCAAATCCTGCCAACCTTCCCGGAAAGTGTCAAATCAAAGAAAAAACGTTCATGTTAGTCGGTGGTACATCAAACTGTTTACTTTTATACTTCTGTCTTAATCATCCAGTTAGTTCATATTCCGTGTTGTTTTCACCATACCAAACATTATACGTTCTGTGAGCATTCGCCCTGGGGTGGTTTTATTAAATTCAACTCGGCTCACTCTGTTATTCCATTTCAACGAACAAACAATATGTACGTTAACATTTATCATGAATATTATTCTCAGGTTCGTGATGAGATTCGATATTCGCGCGAAATTCGGGATTTCATCTGGTAGAGTATCTATTTTATGCTCCGTTGTTTGTTGTATTATAATTTCATGGTTTTGGAAATGTTTCGATTAGCATTATTTTTGTTTGTGACTGCAGAAGAATACAAAAAAAATGTTGATGTCCGTCCAATTCTGGATATAAGCTTATCTTATAGAACTTCAATAAGACCGGTTGGAGGCGGCTTGCGTCCAGCACAATCCTGCAGTTTTTAACCGACTTCCAAAAAGGAGGTTCCATGTTCGTATGTATGTATTTATTTTTGTATATATTCATCGAGATTTTCGCCAATTGTGAACCGAATCAAAAAATATTTTTTAGTTCGAAAAGGTATACTATCGAAGTGGTCCCATTTAAATTTAATCGAAATCGGCTCAGCCGTTCGTGCGAACTATTCGATGGATGGAGTTTTAAGTATAACTTACTTACAATGGCAAAAATGGCAAAACCGACTGGTTTTGCCATTTTTTGCGACAAGTAATTATGTAATAAGATCTGTCGGCCTTGTGGGTGGAAGTCCTAATATTGATTGAAGAGAATTTTTATTTTGCAGTAGGCTCTACTATGTACTTATGCATTAATATGATAAACAATAACAAACAGCTGTATCAACTATGAATATGGAATGTCAGAAATCATTGTAAGTAAGTTATACTTAAAACTCCAGACTCGGGTCAAATTAAAATCCGATAGATAAAACGTAAAACAAAGGCATTTATTCAAAACAATTCAAACTTAGAAACGAATTTCCAAGTTGAAACCGAAAGGTTTGCTCTCTATAAAATTCTTTTGAAAATCTGTCCGAAATTCCCCAACTCCAAGTGTTCCTTTGAGAACGTTGCGAAGATTGGAGGCTTTATGTTTACAGTGTTTAATTAAAAGGCCGGACCTTTCTGTAAATCAAATAACATAATTACACCTGCTGGCCGAGATTGTGTTGCTTTAATTAAAAAGTAGGCTTAAGTAATGCCTGGCTAATTTATTAGTTACCAAATCAAGGGGTTCGAGGGAAATATTAATGCTTTTGAAACGGGAAAGAGTTAAGTTACCCCGTTTTTAATATTTATTCTTTTATGCTTCATGAAGCGATTTTAATGATTAACAGATGGTGGAGGGAATTAAGGTTAGAGTTATTGCAAATTCTGAATCATAAATGTTTTAAATTACTTTTTTTTTTTTTTTTAGGAAAGATGTGGAACCTTATAGTATCTCCGTCTCCGTGACTATAATAACCATACATACAGTAATAGCGAATACAGAAGCGACATCGGCTAGTTACGGCTTTGTAGAGCGTCGTATTTTTCTCACGATCTACCATTGGACAAACCAGCGACAAATGTCACGTATAACAAATTTTTGGAGCTCTTTCCAATCAGTGGTGATTCATGAAACAGATAACACTCTCGAAATTAGCCGATTGTACTGTACTGTACCAACCTTTTTAATAGTCTACTGCAGGACGTAGGCTTACCCACGAAGGGTGGTTGGGCAACGTCTACCACGCTGTCACAATGCGGGTTGGTGGATTCACATACGCCATCGAAATCCTTCCACGCACGTATGCAGGTTTCCTGTCGATGTTTTCCTTCACCGAAAAACGGTGGTGTGAAAACCCGTACATAAATTCCAAAAAACTCAATGGTACGGGACTGGGATTTGAACCCTTGACATCACAATTGTAAGGCAGATGTCACTATTACTAGACCACCACGACTTCCATGGCCGATTTTATTTATCTCCCTCCAAATAGCAATGTTAATTATTTTTCGCACGTACTGTATACCTTCTAGATAATAATGACTTCATCTCTTCTTAAATTAAGATGCAATAAGTAGTCAAACGCAAACCTAATGGAATACTAATAAAGTATCTGACTATCTCAATGAATTCGACACGCCTAACGAATATACTGCAGGCACAGTAGTAAAAATGTCCTTATTAACTAGTCGAATAGTAAAAATACCCTTCAATGTTGACTCAACCATGAATGTCTAATTGATTAAAGCCGAAGGGGGAAGCAGCTTCGTTGCTAAGGAGTGATTTTGTAATGGAGACAAATAGATGTTTAACTTGATTATGGAGAAGATGGACTATAATTGGAAATCTGATCGTGTTGCTCGGCTAATTGTGTTTAGGGGGGGAGATAAGTTTGTTCCTGATAGTCAAAGTTAGTGACGTCGTCGCAAATATCTGCCTGTATTTTTGGCCATCATCATTATCCGGTACCTACATAGATACAACAACATACTGAAGCTTAGAGGTTGGTTGCTGACTATATATCTTTGCTACTGTTTTTATGTGCTGTCGATACATTTTTATCAGTTATTTCAGGCTGTGACTGCCTCGGTGGCTCAGTGGTTAGAGACCCTAACTTCTGGGTCAAAAAAGGCATGGGTTCGATCCCCACCCAGGGCAAGTATTTATGCGATGAACATAGGTGTTTGCTCTGTGTCTGCGTGTTACTTAGTTACTATCTATACAAGTATGTATTTAAAAATATGTATTTGTAGTACCTATATCAGTATCTGGCAGTTATATCACAAGCTTAGCTTAGTTTGGGGTCAGAGACCGTGTGTAAGATGTCCCCAAATATTTATTTGTAATTTAGGGTGCAAGTTGACGTGAAAACTTACGCAATACACACAGATACATATAATTTTTATAGTCAACCTTCATATCTAACAGAGGAATCAAGGACTTTCAGTAGACCATCTGCTTGCTTACTGTAGAGCTGAGGAAATTTTGCAATGTCTGTACAGCGAGTTCTCGTTCCTGCTCCCACTTCAAGCCAGCATAAACACAGAAATATCATACTCACAGTAGTACATTTTGTTTGCTTGCAATAGATATGATGAGCTTTAGCAATAGCTATCTATCTCCAGAGTAAGCTGTCTCGTTCGCACTTACAGATTCAAATTTCGTGTCTGCTCCCATTTTAACCTCATTCCCATTTCTTCGTTTTATCTTGCCAACTCAATAGTTTGACTAAATTATAATTTATTTGCAAAAAAATGGCATGACCGACTTCAACCGTGGCAGAATTCGCGAATATTTCGCACGGATCGATGTAGCATTTTTACTTTATTATTGATTTATCAAAAATGGCTCAGCCGATTTCGATCAAATTTAAATGGGACCAATTTCGAAGTATACTCTTTCCAATAAAAGAGAATCATTCAAATCGGACTACTGTGTAAAAAGTTATGCGTGCATAAATATATACGCGTCGAATTGAGTACCTCCTCCGTTTCGTCGGTCAAAAAACTGTTCACATTTTTATGATTTTCTACTTAATTTAGAGAGCTTTTCTTACTTGAGTCAGTATTCCAACGTTGCGGACGACATTTTAAAAGGTTTTTGGAGTATATGTCGTATCTTTAAAACTTATAGGGGAAAGCAATTTTCTTGGAGGTTATTGAAGAAACAATTTTCTTTTAACTACAAGGTTCTCTCTTCACTAGAGGGGTCAAAGATGATTTTCCACCAGATATTTGCGAGGATACGTATAAAAGCTGTAAGAAGCGTTTTGTATCCAGCGGGTACCCAGTCTTGATCAGATCATCGATCCATCTTACCTGAAGACTTGCTTACGCTATGCTTGCCCAGTTCTGCAAACTAAGTAAGTGCCCTGCCTATTGCCACTTACACTTGCTAATCCGGCTACGTCGGTAAATTATAAAAACTGTGACTTAAGCTTTTTTGACCAATTTTTAAAGGTGCTCGAAAAGTTTAAAATTTTATTATTGCCATCCCATATCTCTGTCTTGGGTTATCTGACAAAACTGAGGCACGGTAATGAAAACTACAGTAGAGTGACTCGGCGCTGTCCTTGAGATATATACCTACGACGTCACGTGGCCTCAAAGAGCGAACCACGAGCTAGGGCTGCCCGCCTTCAGTATTTTAATTTCATACTACTTACTCATTACCTACTAGAGTTTCTTTCTAGTTTTGTGTATTAAACTTATTACACTATCCTATGGTACCTACATATAATGATGCAAAATTTTTATATTTAAGTACTTATTACAGAAAAGAAACTCGTTGTGAATGAAAAAGGAAGCATTCAATAAAAATACATAGGTATACACAACCATAAACAGCACAATATGATCTATATTTTCTCATATTTAAAAGAAGTAGGTACGTAAATCGCACGCTTATTAGTTGCAAACCCACACTTTCGTTCGTCACTCACTACGGCCGCGCCGCGACTGACTGGTAGGTATGCTTCTGAACATACTACGCTCGAGGCCCGTAGGTATGATTCGCGTTCCGACCGTTTGTATGGAGTCACTCTACTGTAGTTTTAATTACCGTGACTGAGGTATTATTACATCAACCATAAAGAGGCCCGTCAGCTTGTTTGGTACTCATAAAAAATATTACCACTATGAGAACTAAAATCCGACCAAACGTACTCGTAAAGTGAACGAAGCAACATTGTTACCGTTCTCGATCCCGTAACGCGTGGCCGGTCCACCGTTTACCGACTTTGACATGACTATTAAGAATTAAGATTAAGATGATGATAAGACAGCTCGCTTATTAAATTAGCAAACAGCGTACGTTTCATTGTTTAAGTGAATTGTTGAGGAACTCTTAACAGAAAAGGTCAAAGCGGGGGAGATTAATTATGATGATAAGATTAATTAACCAAGCAAGTGTCGTGCTTAATAGAGGTGATTTAATTAATGTATGGATTTTTGAAATACCTTCCGAAATTATAAGCTAAAATCTGAGGCATGACATTACCGTGATGCGTACACTTTTTAAAAGTACATGAAATATGTAATAAGTACCTACTTATTTTTAATTGTCTTGTTTATAAATCTTGATATAGAGCGAAAATCTTCAGAATTTCAAAGTTTCAAGTTAAAGGCATTTTGTTCAGCCATAGAAATCGTTAACTATTAATCTTCCAATTAAAAAAAATGTTTATAGCGTATCCTATTTCTGTACTTTATCGTTCCTAAAGCCGAGCTTCCCTAGTCAATTCAAAGACATTACAGGCAAACTGTCAAGCCTGTTCTACAAACTCGATCTAATTCGAACCTTTTTAAAGTGATGTAAACTATGCATTGTCACGTCTATGTCTGCAGCAATCAGGTCACGTATCTCTGATACAACAGTTTAACATAATACGCCGACTGTCTATGAACTCTATAAATCCTTTCCATTAATGTCACCAGCATCGTCTCTATACACGGCTTCTATATTTAATATAAGACCTACACCCTCCCGTATGAGTCACCAGGACCGTTTCAACGAGGGTGGCCGTCCAAGCCAACATAAGATAGATCGTTATTTTATATCTACCGAGGAAAAATCTACTTGTTTACAGTTCTTTGATTTTGTTGTTTCACGGGAGCCCGCCATTAAAAATGTGTTAGGAGATCGTTTGAGGTGAGGTTTTTACTGGTATTTTTGGTAATTGCTCAGGTTGTGTACTGTGTATCTAATGTGTTTAAGGTTCGTCATCAACACGAAGGAGCAATTATTTACTATGGACGCTAGTTAATGATTTCAAAGTAGTTTGGGGATTATCTCGGTATGTAATTATTTGAATCTGTCATTAGAATTTAATATGTTTTTTGACCGACAAAACGGAGAGGTAAGTACTCAATTCGACGCGCATATTTTTTTTAATATAACACGCATAACTTTTTACCTGGTGGTCTGATTTCGATAACACTTTTTTTTTATTAAAAAAAGTATACTTCGCAATTGGTCTCATTTAATGAAATGATTTTAATTTTATAGTGCATCCCACACTAGGTGTATCTATGTTTTAATGTTTATCATAAAAAGTAACTCTTTGGTCCCATTTAAATTGTATCGAATTCGGCTTTGATAAATCAACAATAATGTAAAAAATACTACATCGATCCGTGCAAAATATTTGCGAATTCTGTACACTGATGAAGTCGGTCATGCCATTTTTGCAAAAAATAATTACTAAATTTAAATGCGAAGTTTACCTCGACGTTGAGGTTTGTTATAAGCTTAACGTACGAGTAGATACTACGTATATATCTCTCTCAGACAAGAGTGACAAGAGTGTCTGTCTGTGCCATCATAATATTATGATCCTACATGCATTGTTCGATTTGATGTAGCTTTGTTTATTATTTTAGTTTAATATGATTCTAGAAAAATCTGTTGTCCTGGAGCTTCAAATATTATGTTCATATTAAGCCGTGTTCTTTATGAAATAATTTTGATATTTTCTTGTATTTGCTCAAATGCAACATGCAACTCTTTAACTTATTCCATATTGGGTCACATTTGTGACGAGTTTTGAGTAGATTTTCCAACATAATTGCTATTTCCCGAATGCGTTTACCACAAACAATCCATGCAGATACAATATCGATAAACCACAGTTACGACACACTACAAGCCATAAGGAAACAATCTATCATGCAGCTAGACGCTATTGCGAAACCGAGTTCTGAATTCTGATACATTAATACGTGGTGCGGCTCTCTTTCAGAAACAATAGCTTTTTAGTTACGCCTTGCAAAGTTTTCTAAAGCGTCGGTAATGGTGGTAGCACAATGGGCAGCGTACGTACCACCTGTTCGTGTCAGGGTTTCGTTACTGTTATGGCAAGTTTTGAGGTTGTTTTTCCCTACTGTGCGTGGAAACTGGAAAGCCGTGTCGAGAATAAACTGGCCATGGCACTGAACTAGTTGTACTTAACGGACCAGACGATGAAGTAGTTAGGATACAAAAACAGCAATAGCATGTCTCTTACTCTACTCAGTCATTTCCTTTGCCTTCCGGGCTGTGTCCGACAAATATAAGAGCAATTGCGATCTCCACCAGTACTTATAATTTTCATTTCAGTTTTAGATATTGTAGAATACTAAAATAAATATGATCATTCGAGAACTAAAAACAACTGGTCACCTTCAAACTCTATTCAAATTCCGATAAGGTCCGAAGCATTAACCATAACTAAATTCAAATTGAAGGCATTGATAATAAATTGGGCCGTTCCTTCACGCGCCCTACCGTTCAATCAATATCAGCCAACGTTGACTAGCCCAACATCTAAAACTTTAATCCATTCGAGTATCGTGATCCTCGCTCGTAAAGACGAGATCCATTCCCCCAATTGCTCCTGCACCTGTACTATTGGCAATATTGGGGCCCACGTCACCGTTTCGATTATTCAAATGCTTTTTATGTCGAGGGCTGTGAGGGTAGGTCCGGGCTGACAAATTGCCTCCAGGCCAGACGGGGGGGCTCTTTCGTGCATTCGCCCCACAAGCTATTCGGCCCGCGGGGCGAATCAACGGAGCCTCTTTTTGAATGCCCTCTTTCGCCCCGTGGGGCGAATCGCCGAGAACGATAAAAGAAGAGGCCGTTTCGGTCCACGTTGATAAAGATCAATTTCCCGCATCAGTATTACGTATTTCATATGGTACAGCCACGCATAAAATTACATGAGATAAAATAAAAATCCCACTACAAGTAATCAACAGATATGCAACGCTATAAAAAACTAAACAAGAAAAACAAACTACCAAAAACTTACTGTATTGATATAACAGACATTACGGCTTAAGTTAAATTGAATAGTGTTTGGTAGTAGGCGGGGCCCATTAGCAAACTATAAATTGTAATAAAATTAACAGGTGTGGGACCTGTTATTATGTAACATTTTCGATATTCATTTAATTCATAAAAAAAATATTACACGTCATTACACAATGAATAGATTAAAAATTGAAGTAAAGTAGGTACATTGATAACAAATAAATATTCTCATTAACTACCTACTACATCATTATGTTTACAACTACATATTATAATTAAAATGTCAAGAAAAATACAATAAAAATAAATTACACCAATGAAGTATGTCATTGTAATGAATGAAAACATTAGTAAAACATGTCTTAAAAAAATACAAAAATAACAAAAACATTACATCATTGTAAATGAATCAAATTGATAGAAATAATTCTTAACCAATACATGTTTCACTAATTGTAAACATTTAAGCATATCGAAATCATGAAATGCTTCCTCGATAAGCCAGCGTTTCAGGCGGGCTTTGAAAGAACCTATGCTAGAACCGTTCCGTACTGCAGCACAGACTGCATGGTCGCGAAATAGCAACATCGGACCACTTCCGAGATAATATGGTTATTTTCCCAAATCTCTTGTGATTGTATTAGCTAGGACTAAAGGGTAGTTCTAACAATTCGAGCAAATCACATGTTCGAAGAAAAAAAAACATGTTCAACAGCTAAATGAAATCCAAATATTTTTATATGGTGTGTTACGTATATGGGACTATAGGTATACTTTGCATCTTTATTTTTTTATATTAATTTAGTATTAAATTTATTAAAAAATATTAACTTGCCAAAAATTTATTACCACCGTCGTTCATAACCTAAACGTATAGATTTGAGAGCAAATAACTAATCTATTAGATGTACCGCATAAATTTCATCCTCTTATTTAGTTGAAATACTTATGTAGGAAGAAAACTGACGCTTTAAACTGGCATTAAATTTGGTATTTACTATCAAAGTAAAGCAAAATATTTTTGTACAAAAAAAATCACTACCATAAATTATTTATGCAACAAAAAAACAGCCTATAGATATGAAAAATAAATAATGCAATATGAGATTTTTTCTAGCTTTAAAAAGAATTACCCTGAACAACTAGTGCTCGCACTGTATAAAGGCTGCAAAAAGAGGTTGCATATGCAACGACGGCCTCTTTGCTATGGAAGGATTAAGAGCCCCGGTGATCTGTAATTTTCCATACAAACGTATTACGCTGTTTTCTTCCTGGAAAATACCTATAGAGCTTCAATTTTTTGTCATAAAATTAAATTTAGCTGTTTAGACTACGCTGTCTTTTCTTTTTCTTGATAAATTAATTACTTATGAGGCAAACTATGACCCTTCAAAATCACAAAAATATTCACCATTATTACCGACGTCTTTAGAGACCTACCAGAAGAGACAAAATAATATCTAACAAAATATAAAATGACAGAATCATGAGCACATACTTTTTTTAAATTTTGACATATAAAAATACTTGATTGAAAAAGTTTTTGAAGAAGAAAACTGCGTAATACGAAACGTTGTCTCGCCAAGTTTTTTGTAGGTATAAATCGCTCTGAGCTGCAATTGTCCCTATCGCACGATGCGGGGGTAGGGTCGAGGTAAGGGAGGTTCAAACCTATACGTACACAAGCACTAGGGATGTAGTAATAGTCGATATTTTTGTCGATGCTCTAGTGATGTCCATCGATATCGATGTTTATTAAAAATATTAGTTAACTTTTCCAATCTTGTGATTTGACCGTTGTATGTTTGTTACTTTTGAAGAAAAGATTCTATGTATGGAATATAGGCGTTTAGTTGCTGCGACATATTGCAGCGATTATACAGAATATCGTGTGGTATCCGCAGGCATCTAAATGAGTTAGGCGCAGAATAACCAATTCGCATAATGCCCAAGTAATCCGGGAATGCTCAATTCTACGAAAGCATAATTATATGAAGGTCCAATTCTCAAAATGGCAAAATAATTTTGATTAGGAATTTTAAAAAAAAATCACACATTTAAAATACATATAAGGGCTTACCGGTACCTAAAACAACCGGCTTTGGCGAGTTAGGTACATCATAAATTTTACTATACTATCACAAATTTTCATTTAAAAAAATCACATTATTATTAATTATTTTGCCATTTTGAGAATTGAGCATTGTTAGACCTGGCCATTGTGAGAATTGGGCATTCTTAAAATTGAGCTTTCTTAGAACTATGTGCCATTATTAGAATTCTGCGCCTAAAGCGAAATAATGGTTCTAATCAGGAAAATCAAGTGCTCTCTAAAATCGTGTAATAACTGTAACGTATAAATATAATTATCCTTAGTCCACCTACGAGTACCTAAGTGAAAAACGTTCTATTAAATTATTCAAGTATCAAAGACTCAACATTAAATAATTAAAAAACACATAATCAGTCACATTACAAACACAACAAAATAAATAAATCTAGATCTAATAAAATAAATAAGTTCTATGTTGCGCTTGCCAGTATTGGTAGCGCCACTCAAGTCGGCGGATGGGATGTTAGCCGCAGATGAAACTTCGCCGTAATTCGCTAATTATTGCGCATGTGTGCACAATGCCGACGCCGCGTGGCGTAGTGGTAAGCACAAGCGTGCACGCGGGAGGCATGAGGTTGGCGGGTGTGTTCGGCGTCTTGTCTCTCAAACTCAAACTCAATTCATTTATTGCAACATATGAAATTTACATGCGGTTCTTAGTTAACATGTTTTGTATAGTTATATAGTTAGTTAGTTATATGACCCTATAAGGGTATGGCAATTTTATTATTTATATTGGAACGATTTATTATTACGTTTTCTAGATTATCGTTAAAAAAATCGTCTAATGTATGATAGCTTTCAGATAATAGGATAATTTTCAGTTGTTTTATGAAGCAGTTTTCTCTTTCGATATCTTTTAAATTATTTGGCAATTTATTAAATATTTTTATAGCCATATAATTTGGGCTAGAACTGTGCATTGTTCTCTCTGGCCCCTGCGCATACCTATATTTTGCCTTTTGCACAGCATTCTGCGCCTAACTTTCCATCTGCCGATTCCATAATGTGCCTTGCCCTCTGTCATTTTAACTTGCCAATCCACTGAGTTTTGCTGAAAAGTTCAATTACTTAGAAGTGTTTCAATCAGTTTGTCTCTACCTATTTTGTGGATATTCTATCCTGTATTTCTATGGTGTGTGTCCTACCCACTGCTGCTTTAATTTGCTAATTGTTTTAACTTTTTTAAACGTAAGTATTGAAAGTACTCGTAGAACCAAAGTATGACAAGCAGTTCTCCAAACAGTAAGCCTAGCATCTGATCTTGAATTGAATTGCATCTGTTTAATTGAATTGAGAATTCAATTAAACAGATGCGAGGCACACTTCACTGTGATGCGCTAATTATTGTGCATATGTGCACCATGCCGTAGCCGCGTGGCCTAGTGGAGTGCACGGGCGCAGGGAGCGCGCGGGAGGCATGAGTTTGGCGGGCGGGTGTGCCCCTTTCTGGCTCCCGCGCATACCTATAATTTGCCTTTTGCGCAGCGTTCTGCGCCTAACTTTCCATCCGCCGACTTGTGTGGCGCGGATTATACGTGAGATTCATTCGAGAAAACAGCCCCATTGGCTATCCGTTCATTGAACTATGTGCCTTGCCCTGTGTCATTTTAACTTGCCAATCCACTGAGTTTGGAGAGAGCTGAAATGTACAATTAGAAGTGCTTTAAATGCTTTAATCAGTTCATATCTACCTACTTGGTAGATGTTCTATCCTGTATTACCTACTATGGTGTATGTCCTACCCACTGCTGCTTTAATTTGCAAATTTTTTCAATTTTTTAAACGTGTTCATGACTAGCAGTTCTCTAAACTGTAAACATCGCATCTGTTTTATTGAATCCTCTATAATTTTTATACTATGGGACTAATAGCGGAATGAAAATATGGTAGGTACCATATAAAAGGTAAGAAGTTTAAGATGTGCAGGTATACAGTAATATAACGAGACCCTATTACTAAGACTCTTCTGTCCGTCTGTCTGTTGGTCACTATGCTGTACCTATCTCATGACCCGTAATAGCTAAACAGTTAAAATTTGCACAGATGATATATTTTTTTTTTTTTTTTTTTTTTTTTTTTTATTCTGAATAGGTTTGCGTTTGACCACATACTGCCTGTTGTTAAGCAGATATGCGGTCTAGGTTGTAGCACGCTTACCTAGAAGATACCTATTTACTCGGGATTTGAAGACGCCCACATTGTACTTTAGCGGGAAGACAGACCCAGGCAAAGCGTTCCACATTCTGGCTGTTCGTATGAGGAATGAGGATTCGAAACGCTTGGTTCTAATGCGCGGAATGTCCACCATAAAAGGGTGGCGCTTTGGTCGCGTCTGTCTAGCCGTACGATAGAAGAAAGGGGCAGGTGGGACCAGATTGTGCAACTCCTGGGCGCACTCTCCGAAATGGATCCGGTAAAAGGCCGATAAACACGCTACTTTACGTCGATGCTCGAGACTTTGCAGCTGCGACATAGTCAGAGTGTCGTTGTCGATCAGCCTCTTGGCTCGCCTCTCAATCGACTCCAGAGCCTCCAGTTGATATTTGGCGGAGCCATCCCAAAGGTGAGAGCAGTATTCCATGCACGACCTGACTTGAGCTTTATACAGACTAAGCAGTTGCTCAGGTGTGAAATACCGTCTCACCTTAGAGAGAACACCAAGTTTTTTGGAAGCTAATTGGGCCTTTGACTCTATGTAAGAGCCAAAGTTAAGAGTCGATGAGAGTGAAACGCCTAATAGTTCCAAGCTGTCAGTTACCGGAACGGAGACACCACGGAAAGCGGGAGACAATTGGAAGGGCCTCTTTTTGGCCGAAAACAGACAGGCTTGAGTCTTCGTGGCATTAAACTTGACCAGGTTAGCATCACCCCAGTCAGAAACCGCCTCCAGACTCAAGTTGAGCCGCTCGACCATAGCCTCTCTGTGAGACTCGATCTGTGGCCCGCTGGTTCTTGCATCGGATGTGTAGCTCTCCACGACTGTACTGTCATCTGCGTACCCAAAGATTCCGGGCTTTAGCAGATCGTTGATATGCAGTAGGAAGAGGGTCGCAGAGAGCACTGACCCCTGAGGAACCCCGGCATTGATAGCCATATGATCTGACGAGCAGCCATCTACGACCACTCGTATCGACCGATTCCTCAAGAAATCTGAAATCCATGCGCAGAAATCAGCAGGCAGGCCGTAAGATGGAAGCTTGCCAATTAAGCTCTCATGCCAGACCCTGTCAAAAGCTTTGGAGATGTCCAAGGAGACAGCCAGCGCCTCCCCGTGCTTTTCGATGACCTCACTCCAGATGTGTGTGGCGTACGCCAGAAGGTCCCCAGTAGACCGGTTTCGGCGAAAGCCGTACTGATGGTCACTGAGTAGGTCATTCGCTTCCAGGTACGCCAGGAGCCTGTTGTTAAGGACACGTTCCATACTCTTGCAAAGTATGGACGTGATCGAAATCGGTCTGTAATTGGCAGGGTCGGCACGGCTACCTTTTTTGGGTACAGGCTGCACGTTAGCAAGCTTCCAAGATTTGGGCACTTGACCTGTCTTCAGAGATAGGCGAAAGAGGCGAGTCAGCACAGGCGACAACTCAGGCGCACAAGTCCTCAATACAATGGCCGGAATACCATCAGGGCCACTGGCCTTGTTCACATCAAGACTGCGGAGAACCTTGAGAACCTCCTTTTGCCGGATATGTATATCACTCATTACAGAGCCACAATTTGGCAAAGTTGGAGGTCTCGCACTACCGGGGTCCAGACGCGAAGACTCTGCAAATTGAGATGCAAATAAATTTGCTTTCTCAACCGCGGTATGGGCCAGCGAACCATTGGGTTTCAGCAACGGAGGCAGTGAGGGGCGGCAGAAGTTCGCTTCAACCGATTTAGCTGGGGACCAGAATGCCTTACTACCCGCAGGGTAAGAAGCAAGCTTATTGCCTATTCGACTAATGTGATCAAAGCGAGCCCTCCGCATAACCTTTTTACAGGACTTAGCAGCCCTATTGTATGCCTTCTTCCTCAGACGAATGTCCCTCGACTTACGGTTTCGAGCATCGGCCCAAGCCAGGTATGCCTGATGCTTTTGCGCTTCGGCGCGTCCACATTCAGGTCCAAACCAGGGCCGAGCTTTGCTAGACAGAGGCACGTCCGAAAATGGGATGAAGTATTCCATGGCGGTACGAAGCACATCTGTCACGGCATCCGCGCACGTAGAAGGATCATCGGAAGAGAAGCAAACAGACTGCCAAGGGTAAGATGCAAAGAAACACCGCATCTCATCCCAATCCGCTAACTTGTACCGCCACACTCGCCGTGACCCTTTGGGGCTGGGGTCTGATGGGGAGTAGACGGATACAGATTTCACCAGACAGTGGTCAGATGAACCTAACGGTGAGGAAATCGCCACTGAATAACGGTCTGGATCGGTGGTTAGCAGAAGGTCCAAGCAGTAGGCTGTGTGCGAGTCAACGTCAGGTACCCGTGTGGCGCCTTGAACCAGCTGGGTAAGATCTAGTGTCAAAGCAAGCTTGCGCGTCTCAAGCCCAGCATGGTTAGTGTCTAGGTATGGGTGTAGCCACTCCTTGTGGTGGCCATTAAAGTCCCCCAGGATCACTAATTGGGCCGAAGGGTAGCTGAGCTGAGCAGCATCCGCCGCCTCACTGAGGTATTCAGTGAGTCTGGTTGTCTCCTGGTCCCCGCTATGTGATCGGTATACACAAGCGTAGATAATTTTCTCTAGGCCAGTGTCCGCCAAAGCCCAGAGTACTGAGAAAGAGGGGTCTTCAAACCTACGAAGGCGCAGAAAGCAAATGTCATCCCGGGCGTACACGCATACACCCGCACGTGGTTTGAAACGGTGCTCCAGGGAATACCCAGGGTAGGAAAGATACGACACGTCAGATGGACCAGCAATCTGCGTCTCCGTGAGAAACAATAGGTGGGGTCGATCTGTCTCAAGATGATGATGGACAGGTGTGAGATTGGAGTGCAGGCCCCGAATATTGCACAGGTGCACTTTAAGTGAGAGGGAGTGCTGCCGCTGTGTACACGTTCTTTTGCTTCTACTGTTTCTCATGGTTATTTGCGGAGTAAAGTAGGTAGAAAGTCGGTAGTGGAACGAGACGTCACTCTGCAGATCCAGTGGTACAACGCACAAACCACACACATCCATGGTAGACTAGCCTGGAGACCGCGGGGACGCCCGAGCCCCCCCAAGGATGTCCATCGGGCCCTCTCGTCCGGTCGCCAACCGGCACGATGGCGCATCCCTGGGATTTTTCGACAGATGGCGGGGCAGCCTTTCATGAGTGGCTAGCTCACTACTTGGGCCCCCTACTATCTGCGGTCGGCCAGCGACAAACCGTGCCTCGGATCCCGCTGCCCTCCACGACTAGTCGGCCGATGCGGCAATCGATGCGTGCACCGTATTCGATCCACCAGAGGACGCTACTGTTCCGACCCGACTTTCAGATTGGCGTCACCAGACTTCGCGCCGGAACACGAGCTCAAGAGAGTCGTTTGGCGGCGCGGCTTAGTCTGGTGGGTGGTCTCTCGCCGCGGCTATAGCCTACCACCAGTATGGTTGCTGCCTGGTTAGCACCACCCAGGACCACGTGTGGGGGACAAAAAATTAAAAGGGTTCCTACCCACGGACGAAGGCAGCTCGGTCCCAAATTTTCTGTATTGTGGATTTCTGTTTCCATTATAACAACAAATACTTACTAAAAATAGAATGAAATAAATATCGACTTCAACTGTGTACAAAATTTGCGCGGATCGATGTAGCATTTTTCACATTATTGCTGATTTATGAAAAATGGCTCAGCTGATTTCAATAAAATTTAAATGGGACCAACTTTGACGTATACCCTTTCCATTAAAAAAAATACGTCTCATGGGTCAAAAAATAGAATAAAATAAATATTTATTCATACCATACAACAGATGTGAGTTTTTGCAAAATAATTATTAATAATCACAACAGGTAGACGCTTGAAATATATTTAGAGTTAGTAATATAATATTTCAATTTAAAAAACAAATAATTGAATTGAATTACATAATTGGCTCCCATACGGTACGAATCCTTTCAAGCGCGAGTCCATATTTATTTTAGTCTGAAGAACTATGTAAGATATTTCCATAAAAATAATTAACTTAAAATTAGAAAGAAGTTATTTCAGTCAAAATATACAATGTAAACTGCAACGCCTACAGAAATCAAATAGCGCGCAGAGTTATCTTGTGCGCACTCTACGTAATATCATACTTTGCTACAATTCAAAATTAAATATCGGTCGACCACGCTGGTTCTTTGGGGCGCGGGTGGGGTACGACACACACACGGACAGTTCGAGCGCAGTACGCACACAAATACAATTGCATCACCACACACATTGAAGCTCCCTGGTTTGGGCGCATCGCGACGGCAATAGTTTAGTCCAAATACCTATTTCTCAATTTCTTTGTCACTAGGCGACGCTCTTAAGCACCGGCCGTGAAGGAAAAAAAAGGATAGTGCGTGACAAGCCCCGCATTTATCGAGGGTTTCGTACAAATTCCGAAAATTGCATGAATTCTGGAACTACGAGTAAGTTGCTTAACAACGGAATTTGTGATTTGGAAGCAGCATGCATCCAGCGTTTTGTCGTATGATGTGTTTGCTAGTCGAAATGTGGCCTCCACTTGAGAACTTTTCAATTCCAACGTTCATAATCATGCTATGCCTTGCCCACTTGCCATTTCAACCTGCCAATCCGCTGGGCTGCGCAATTTAATTTTTTAATGTTAAGTTATTGTTTATCTGAGAAACTATAGGTTTTACTAAATGTTTACGAATACAGTTATTGTCTATACCAATATTATAAAGAGGAAAGATTTGATTGTTTGTTTGCATTGAAATTGCTCCGAAATTACTGAACCGATTTGAAAAATTCTTTCACTGTTGTGAAGCTACACAATCCCGGGTGTCATAGGCTATATTATATTTTATTTTTAAATTAGGGAGGCTGCTAGTAAAAAATAAAATTTTAGATTTTACTAAAATTTTTCACTTAAAATTACCAAAGTTGGAGAAAATAAGTAACTTTTAGTCCTAGTACCAAAAAATAACAGTCCGTCTGTCTGGCCGTCTTCCCATCTGTCCGTCCTCAAGTCACAAACCCTCATAACTACCACAAAGAACCGAATTGCATGAAATTTGACATTATAATAGTTTTATTATAGAATCTAAACTTCCATCGAATGAAAACAATGTGCCAAAATTGTATTGATTTAGATTGCATATTCAAAGTGAAGAAAACTCCTTTTTTTTCTTCACCCTGTACGCGGAAAGGTTTGACATTTCTCATTTTTTAAGCTTGATATCGATCATCAATCAATCATCAATAAACAATTGCATTTTTGTTCATACCCCCCTCATAGGACTCATAGAATGATGCCCTTGATGTAATGCAATTGTATTTTTTTTCCATGAACTACTTTTCTACTTAAATGTACAGATAAAGAAGTGAATCGCGGGGCGAAGCAACGAAGCCTCTTTTTGAAGGCCCTCTTTCGCCCCGCATTGTTTGGAGCGGGGCGAAAGAGGGCATTCAAAAAGAGGCTTCGTTGATTCGCCCCGCGGACCGAACAGCTTGTGGGGCGAACCCACGAAAGAGCCGACGGGGGACTGAAGCAGATTAGCAGCCATTCCTCAGTACTCTAGTTCTCTACTAAATATGTCAGAACTTTTGCACTGTTAGTGTTTTCAAACTCACATCGAACGTAAACGTTACTGCCTGCTTCGTACTGATTTGAACAGTTATCAATATAATTCACGCAATCTGTTTATCTATCTATCCTCAACTTCAAGACGACTAAAGCTTGTGATGAGTGTTTAAAGTGGCACTAATAAATCAGTAGCAATCGCTTTAGGCCAACCGGCGACATTTTTTTTTAAAGAGGATTTAAAATAGAAATCATGTACTTCTCTGACTTAGTCATCAGGTGTAATAAATACTCTTCTTCCAATCGTACCTTTTCTGCGATTTTTTTTCGTATCGGCTCTATGTATATGTTTCTTTATATGTTTTGGATTGTTTTTGTTAGGTAGATTAAAAAAATCGTAAAGTTTGTGTACTGAAAGCACAAGCGGACGAAACTGGAAACGTACCCCGCACTTGTAATGTTTAGGGGTCGTCGATAGCCTGGGGGTGTAGATTTTACTAGACGCTTGAACACGTTGAAGCATTCAGTACGATTTTATTGCGATGTTTTGAGGGAAAATACGCTGTAATTGGATAGGACGTTTGTATATGACAGACCTTGTAGAACCTTCAATAAATTTCTCGTCATACGTATGATAAATTTTATTCGTCTATCGCAAATATACTTTATGTAGTCGTTATGTAAGCTGGCTTTGGTGTAAGGCTAAAGTGGATCAAATCAAATACATTAAACGAACACTAATGCTCTATGTCTAAAGTCGTTAAACTTTTCGGAAGTAAATGAGCTTTTGAATAACCCCCAAAACAAGGACATGATACTTAATCTAGAGGACATTGCTGGCATTTGATACAGTTATTCGTATTGTTCACGACATCTGGATTAGGTTAATACAGGTTAACGCAGAATTACCTGCCCAAATTGGAGCACGCAATGAACGTACGACGCCAAAAGTTGCCACCGAAATTAGGAGCACATTAAGCCGGGTAAGCTCCCAAGTTTCCAAATAAATCGAGGCGAAACAAGTCTTTATTTATAACGGTGTAAGTCGCCACAACCTTTTGTTCTCGCCTATACGTTCTTATCAAAGTTGTACCAACAGTAAATTGTGTTTACGTTGTTTGTTTCAAGGGAACAAAAGCATCTAGTTCCGTACTCCAGACTGTCGCGACGCCGCCTATACAACCTACCCTCTGTTACGATTTTCATGACCTCACCCGCTTCGCTCCCCCTGAGCTTAGGCATTAGGGTTCTTTCTATTAAACCTAATCCCACCTCATCAACAAACAATCTTATCACGCTGCATTAAAGTTCATTTCTCATTGAGCTCTAAAAGTAATCACGGACATTGAAACCGAAACAAAGGAGGTTGATCCTTAACGTAATGATGTTTGGGGTGGTTGTCCTTTCGCTGGGAGAGTAAATGGAAAATTGGTTTAGGTGCGGCCCGCGGCCCCGCGTTTGGCGCCAGTTATAAGGTGTCGAGGGACAATTTATGGCCTTGGAATGGTTGTCAACACTTTCTCGGTTTAGCAACTTGCCGATACATATCCATCTTATCATTCGACAGACAGCTGTGTTATTTCCCTCCAAAAATGTGTCATCTCTCAAGACTTTCCGTGACAAATTAATTTCACGCTCTAAGCGCCGCGTAACAAGAATTTGTGAATTGTTTTCGTCGTTATCTGTTATTTTGTTACTACAAAATATTTAAATTTCATTTTGCGGTAATTTCATACCTTTTGTGTGCGTAGGCGACATTGAGTGACACACACCTACGTTTGGGATCGTGTTGATCCTGTACCGAAATTATAATCGAGTAGCTTTTATCGAATTTGTACACTTGCTCATCTTTATTATTTTGGTTAAACTCCATTTCTGAAGCCTCCAAATATACATTAGGTTTGTTTTGGAATTCTAATTTAGAGTTAATTCACACACGTCCGACATCCCGAAGTTATTTCATTAAAGGGGTGTTCACGAACCAATTTTGTTATGAAATTATAACAAAGACTGCCTTGCTCATCTTGTCAACCCGTTAGGCCCACATATAATTCCGTTTTCCACATAATTATAATGAGCAACAGTTCGCCTCTTTGATCGTTTTCAGCTAAATCGTGTGGAAACGTTTGAAAATGATGTTGTTGACTCAATTTGTGGTATCTATACACCTGGAGTAGGTATCGGAGAAAGCTAATTTGCAGATAAACCCCGCTTCGATGATAAAGAATGATAAAATATTCAAGATAAATATACTGATCTGAACATTCAAACGCTTTATCTATAATATTATTTTACTTTGTATTACGTAGCTATGAGACCTTTAGGCAATAGTTTTAGTTGGTATTGTCCTTGTTATTTGTAATGATACGCCTGATTTGCGGTGGAATTTATAGTGAGGATATAATAATATGTTTAGAACGTTATGCTTGTTTCATTTTGCAATTGGGATTTTTGAAATAATATTTTTTAAACTTAGCCTTATGTAAGTTGGTATATGGGTACCCGTGGTGCCAGAGGTTTTAAACTACCTGAAAGCCTCTGACATGGCCAAACTGTTACAACTGAGCCTACAATAAAATTCTTCGTGTCATCCGGGCCACAGTTGTACAGTAATCAGTGGAATAAAGGAGATACTAGGTATACGATGATTACAACACTGGTACAGTAATGTTTGATCATATTCTGTAATACTACGTACATGTAAGTCTTCTCTCTTACACGCAGTACTTAAGTACAACATAGCGGTAAAGTTGTTCAAGCAATAACTCCTTGCCAAATATAGAGCGTGATTCAAATATGAACGCTGGTTACCAAATTCATTCAAGCAGTTCAAATATTTAGAATGATCCATTCACAAACCATTTCTAGCCAACAACACCACTACTAACCGCATTTTAATTGAAACTATGCGCGCAATAACGAGTACAACCATGAAAACCGCAAAACAAGTGTTAATAATATTTTCATTGAGCACGTCCGGGCTAATATCTGCATTGTTAACGTTAGCTTTAATTAATATTCCTGCAGGTATTATATTGCACGAATTGTGCTTAGCACCACCAACCGCACTTCGTTAATATTCATTGCCTTTATAATTAATGCTAGCTTTATACACCTTCCTTTCGGAAGGTTCCTCGTAAAAGTTTCGATTCCTAGTCATCAAATTTCTATAGTAAGCTTACTAATTTGTCCAATAGTCGGTAAATAAGATACTTTTAAAACCTTTGAGGGCTGTGACAGGCAGTTTCTTATTTACTATCTTAAGTAAATAATTTGGTCCGCTAGTTTCAGCTACTTATTATTATGGCATGATTGCTGAAATCAAATTATTTTTGTATTCTCTCAGAATGAATAATAACAAATTAGGTACAAGAGATTTTGTTCTGAATTCTGATCAAAGGATTGCTTACAATTGTAAAAATATATTTGTACGACTCAAACTTGCTATCTTTTAAGACTATAGTGATCCTTTTTGTACCCAATTTCTACTTGAATTTGCCATCATAAGACCCACTTCCATATATTTATCGCAAAAACCATTATTCTTATGTCTGACATTACCGTGTCAGCTCTTTTTGATGTAACTGCGGGAGGGCTGGGTTCTCCGTTAGTACAATTGGGTCAAGGCGAGAATCGGGATATACTCATGTGCGATCGAGATTATCACGGACACTTTCACACTCATGACATTTGTGAAGAGAGATACGATAATGTAGATAATCTCGAGTGCGTAAGAATCACCCTGACGAGGCTGGGGAAGTCCTCATCTCGCAATATGTTGACAGACTTTCGCATAAACGTGCTATATCAGAATGTAATTTGCAGAAATGTGTATTAGGATATCGTAGTTATCGACACCCTTCTATTGTCTCTCTTTTTTAGAACAAAAAATATTTTTTTTGCTTCGTCCTCATTTTTGACAGACTTCCTTAAAGTAGGAGGTTTTATATTTGTCTGTACGTATTTTTTTTGTGTGTATGTTCATGGATAATTTCGCTAATTGTGAACCGAATCAAAAATTATTTTTTATTTCCAAAGGGTATACTCCCGAGGTGGTTCCATTTAAATTTTAAAGAAATCGGCAGAGCCGTGTTTAAAAATCAACAATAATGTTAACAATTCGACCGAAATATTCGAATTTTGTACACGATGGAAGGCGGTTTTGCCATTTATTGCGAAAAATTATAATGTTATTTTAAGCTTATATTTTGCAAATTCTTGTAAAGCAACGACCCAGATTTAACAGAAGTTATTCCAAAGTTCCAAAATACCGCAAGGTATTACAAAATATCAGGATTCGCATCACAAAATATTACTTCCTTGAAATTCTAAAAGTTCAGATATTCCAACCGTTCTTTTCTTATCGATAGATCTCGTTTATGTTTTGGATTTTTTTTGTATTCGTTTGTTATATTTATAGTCTAATTCATCAGTTTATCATAAATCTCTAAGTTAGTTCAAAAATGCTGTTTCCATATTCTAGTTTGCATATTCACCTTTCTGAAATTAGCATCGGCATTATGCCTGTTACATTATAATGATCTCTTCTAAATTATAATTTTCATTATGCTTTGAGTCATTTATGAAAGTAGAAAGTGTAATAAATATATGATATTAAACAATTCTCAGTGCTCATAAAAGCCGGGTTTTATATTAAAAGAGAATATTAAAAATCACAGTAAGCAAAGCGTTTTCAGTGCGCTGGAAAGTGGAAACTGTAAGGTCAGTAGAATTGGAATTCGCTTCGAATTTTTCGTTTTTACTTTTGCCAAGTTCGTTAGGTTGATTTGGGATTTTTTTATCTTTGAATTGTTCTTTTCCTCCTATTTTATCTGATAATGTAATTCAGATATCGTGTCGATCATTTCGAGTGCCGGTGGGTAATACAGTCAAGTTTATCGCGTATCTCGTTGGATGTTTCCGATGTAATAAAGTACGAATGTATGGTTGTAATGCGTTTTACGGCTGTTATAAATAGGCTGTTTTTAGAAAGATAACAGAGATAATGTATGAATTATCTTTTGTATTGTTAATCTTTGCTATGCGTTGATAGGTACGCGATTATTTTGCACAAGTAGGTGAACGTAGTTTGATTATTTTGCTAGAGTAGTTGTTAGCCGTACTTTGTCAGACGAAAATAATAATCGGCCAAGTACGAGTATGACTCGCGCCCGAAGGATTCCGTACTGTATGGGAGCTCCCTTAAATATTTATTTTTATTTAATTTAATTATTGAATTGAATATACAACTAAATATTCTGTGAATATTTCAAGCATTTACCTGTTACCATTATTAATATCGAGCAAAAAACAGTTAAAAATTCAGGTTTTCAGGACCGCCTTTTGTGCCTTTTCTGTTTCTTTTGTTATGTTTTCTTGTTGGTGTCAATAAAGTTTTAGAAGAAGAAGAAGAAGAAGTTTGTTGTATGGGAGCCACCCTTAAATATTAATTTTATTCTGTTTTTAGTATTTGTTGTTATATCAGCAACAGAAATACATCATCTGAGAAAATTTTACCTTTCTTGCTATATCGGTTCATGAGATACAGCCTGGTGACAGACGGATAGACGGACGGACAGCGGAGTCTTAGTAATAGGGTCTCGATTTTACCCTTTGGGTACGGAACCCTAAAAATAAGAAGAGTATGTTGACGGACCTAAGGTACCAAAAAAATCGAATTGATCAGCAAGTTAAATGGCAATGGGTAGAGCACAGAAAAAAAAACAAGTCGATGGCAGAGCACATAGAACTTAAACATTAGTTGCGCTTATCTCGAATGGAGGCAAGTACCGATAAGTACTAGAGTAAGACTTCGGCACAGATAGTGGACAGACCACAACATAACATACACTGTTAAATTACGATTACACGCTAAATATCTACTTACCAAAAAACCTACTATTAAAATTGAAAATTTTTAAATTGAAACTGTCTAACAGCTGAGATGATGATCTTTTATTAGTCGAGGACTTCGAGCAAATATATCTACAGAGCCACAGTCCCTGAGTTAGAGTAGGTATAAAAAAATGTCCGAGCGCCATCATACATACCGACTTTGATATTTACATTAAATAATTCACAATGACCCGTTTTCTCGAATCTCGACGTTATGTCACCTAATAAGTGCTTGTAACCGAGCACTTGGCATCTCGCGGCGTTGTAGTCGGCTTGCAATCGTCTTACGACTAACTAAAAAGCCTGCCCACTAGCCCACTACGTAGTTTGGGCACATTTTCGCCTCGGACACATTTTTGCACGATTGTGACTACAGATATTTGCTCAAAGGTCGAGGCATACAAAATATCGTCAGACTTTATAAGTTGCTTTTGTTTATCTTCTTACTTTATCCCAAACGTTTTACCTTACCATTCCGTTCAAAAAATGCTAAGTATCTTTATCTACACTAATGTTGTAACATTCTACTTATGTTTCCAATACTTGACTTATAATGACTACTGTTATAGCGCAGACAACAAAACACTCAATTTAAGCAATTTCACATGATGTTATAATATCCACGTCGATATCGTAAAATCTCATTATAACATCGCGCGCTCGCTCCTGATTGGCCCTGCGCGCGCAGCTGCGCTCTCATTGGTTAGATTTTAATGGCGCCAAGTTCACTGTGACAATACACGTACACGTGAATTTAATGTTTCGCAATATGTTTATTTTTTTATTTTTATTAGTGAAGATAAAGTAGTGTAGGCAACTGCATATAACACGGGTATTAAAACACTCGTTACTAAACTCACACTCGTGTTTTAATACCCTTCATTATATGACAGTTGCATAAACTACTATTTCCGGTTTCCAAACTTCCTAAGGATCTTGTATTTACATTTCTGGTCCGTTCCCGACATAAATACAATATGTCTTATAATGTAGGTACAGTTCACTTTGCTCGGTCACTACGTATTGTTCTGCCGACCATGCTGGCTTGTCCCATATAAGCTGGAGACAGTGTGGGCAGATTACAGGAAGACATAGATGGAAAACTCGAAAAAGAAATAATCGGCCAAGTGCGAGTCGAAGTCGCGCACGATGGGTTCCGCACCGTATGGTTCCGTACCCCCTTAATATATTATTTTATTTATTTATTTTTGAAGAGAATATAAAACTTAATATTTCGTGATTATTTCAGTCATCTTCCTGTTGCAGTTTCTAATATCGAGCAATAAAAGTTATGGGAGCCCCCCTTAAAAATTTATTTTAATTTAATTATTCATTTTTAAGGTACATTTTAACTAAATATTCTGTGAAAATTTCAAGCATCTACCTGTCACCGTTATTAATAGCGAGCGAAAAACGGACAGACGGACGGACAGCGGAGTCTTAGTAATAGGGTCCCGTTTTTGCCCTTTGGGTACGGAACCCTAAAAAGTTCATTTATGAAGTACTCTAACCATTGATCGAGAGAACGAAGTGAGATAGTCCCGGTATTTATTTTACGATTTTCTTTTCGTCTTTCCGGATGTTCGTTCCCCGCCACAGGTAGCAATTTTTCAAAAAAAATTGACGAATCTTGGTACGCGGTGTTTATATATAATTAGAATTTTATTGTCGTCTGCGATTTTTGTGATAATATCAATGATGATATTGTTTATTTATTTGTCAAGAACGAGTCGAGATATAAGCGTATGAAGATTCAGTTAAACAGATGCGGTCCACTGTTCCGAAAACTACTAGTTGTAAGAATAAGAATAACAAAATACGTAGATATTAGAGAGCGAAAAAAAATTTAAAGCACTTTTTGGAATATTTATGAACCGTCTATTCCCACTTATTTACCTCCAAATACACAAATTCAAAGAAACATAACATTTAACACAGATAAATAGGAAACTTTTTCGCGAATAATCGTAAAGGGTTTAAAGGCTTACACGCGCTTAGCGTACTCAACTTTAGTGTGGTGGGCTTATAATATTTTATTATTGGCATTCTTTGTACCTTTATTGAAATAAATAAGGATATTGTATTTGTACTGTTTGTACTATCTGAGGGCGCGGTAAAGCCCCCTCGTAGATTTGCAGATGTAACCACCTACTTCTCGAATAATTTTTCCTCATCTTCTAACCCCCATAAGTTTGGCTTGGATAATACTAGAGAAACCAAGTTTTTTGGATGCAATGCAGATTTATGAAGCACATAGATTTTATTTAACACTAACGACCCGCCCCGGCTTCGCACAGGTGTATTATACATATAAACCTTCCTCTTGAATTACACTATCTATTAAAAAAAGCGCATCAAAATCCGTTGCGTAGTTTTAAAGATATAAGTCTATCTGTCTATCCCTATATATATAGGGATACTCGTAGACAGACAGCGGAAAGCGACTTTGTTTAATACTATAGTGATATGGCGTAGCTTTTTAGGGTTCCGTACCCAAATGGTAAAAACAGGACCCTATTACTAAGACTTCGATGTCCGTCTGTCTGTCTGTCACCGGGCTGTATCTCATGATGATGTATTGCCGCTATAACAACAAATACTAAATGTAGAATAAAATAAATATTTAAGGGGGGCTCCCATACAACAAACGTCTTTTTAACACCCGACCTTTTTATAAGTTTGACGTGTCTGTTTGTGGCATCATAGCGCCCGAACCACTGAACCGATTTCAGTTTAGTTTTTTTTGGATGAAAGGAGACTTAATCGAGAGTGTTCTTAGCTATCCTTCCTTATCCTTACATAGTATAAAATAAAGTCGCTATTTTTGTCTGTTTGTTTGTCTGTATGCTTAAATCTTTAAAACTACGCAACGGATTTTGATGCGGTTTTTTTTAATGGATGGAGTGATTCAAGAGGAAGATTTATATGTATAATACACCTGTGCGAAGCCGGGGCGGGTCGTCTAGTGTTTTATACAAATCGATTGAGCCGTTTAAGAGTTATGGTGGGTTAAAGTGGGGATGGAAGAACCAAAATTCTATAAATGTGCCCAAAATTTCGTACTATTTTTAGGTACCTAGGTTTTTGTGTCGGGAGTTTTTTAAATTTTTAATTTGTTATTTAGGAGTTTTTTTGCTCGCTATTAATAACGGCAAGATGAAGAATGAGGCTCCCATACGGTACGGAACCCTGCGTGCGCGAGTCCTACTCGTATTTTTGGTGGGTTATACTTACCATAATAATTATCTTGCTTCTCAGAATCGTCTCTCCGCGGTAATCTGCAGCGTGGGTCGGCGTAGGCCTCACATCGATCCGCTCCCGCACGTGTATTACTTTTTTTTAATGAACCGCGTGGATCGTTAGTGACCTTCCCATGGGGCCATGTGGCAGTTCACTCAATTTGCTCCGTTTACGTAACTGATTAGCCCCGTGTATGGGCATTTTTATTTAATAAACTCATGTTCGTTTGACTTAATCAGATTATTTTACGGAACAAAGGGTATTTCCTTTGTTTTTTTTTTTTAATATTGGACAAGTAGATAGAGATCTAGAGATAGGCTTCTTTAACCATTGCGAGGTGCGTCTGTGTAGCAAATACGAGCACACTACAAAAGGCATGTTTCGTCATCATCCTCAGCCTTCTCTATCCCACTGCTGAGTAAGTATACAGGGTTATTTCTAATCAATTAGCATCCTTTTAGGGGCTTATTCTGTACATCAAAACTAACAACTTTTGTTCCGCAACTTTTAACAAAACTAAAAAAAAAAAAAACAACTGATCCATACATTTTCTCGCGGGTGAACGATATTTTTCTATGGAAAATCAAATTTTTTTTTGAGTTATGAGAAAAGTCGTAGAACAAAAGTTGTTAGTTTCGATGTACCTACAGAATAAGCCCCTAAGAGGATGCTAATTGATTAGAAATAACCATATATAAAGCGCGATTACAGAGGCGCCAGCGTAAATGAAATAGCAACGTAAAAAGCGTTCTCTCTATCGAATGCCTAAAGTGAAAAAGAAACAGAACTATGCTATTTAGCTAATATAATTACGCTGGCGCCTCTGTAATCGGGCTTATAGGCCTATGGCCTATGTAGAATGCAATGATGTGTGGTTTGTTGAAATGATTTGTTGTTTTTTGTGACGGAGTAAGTAATAATTGTGAAATTTTATTGGAATTACTTATGCATTGCTGTGATTATTTATAATCAAAGCGTCATGTGCGAAATTAGACAGATTTGTAATTCGGTATCTTTATATTCGGCTTTATATTTTAGATCAATGGCGAGTGACCACTACAAAATCAATCAAACAATCGTACGCGAGCACGGGAATAGTTTGTATTAAACCTACTTAATAATCAGCCAAGTACGAGTCGGACTCGCGCACGAAGGGTTCCGTACTCTATGGAAGCCCTCCTTAACATGTTTTATTTCAATTTATTTATTTATTTTTTAGGAAATATACAACTTAATATTTTTTGAATATTTCAAGCATCTTCCTGTTGCAGTTATTAACGAGCAAAAAAATAACGTCTCTTGTTTGAGGGAGCCCCCCTTAATTATTTATTTTTATTTAGGTAACTATTTATTTTTGTAGTGAATATTTAACTTAATATTCTGTGAATATTTCAAGTATCTACCTGTCACCGTTATTATCGAGCGAAAAACGGCAAAAAATTCAGGTTTGTTGTATGGGAGCCGCCCTTAGTTTTTTTCTGTTTTTAGTATTTGTTGTTATAACGGCAACTGTAATACGTTATCTGTAAAATTTTTCAACGTTCTAGCTATCATCGTTCATGAGATACAGCCTGGTGACAGACGGACAGCGGAGTTTTATTAATAGTGTCCCGTTTTTACCCTTTGGGTACGGAACCCTAAATACTACACGATTTGTTTTTTTTGAGAGAAACACGCAAATCTTCACAATCTGGGGAGTGTTAATCATAATAATGTAACATGTTCAAATTGCGCAGGTTGAAGAATCAAGTACTCTATTCCCCAGTTGAATCTTCACATGCATATTTCAGTTGCGAAATGCTGAGCTTAAATGCACGAATTCAAAAGATGTGGGATGGGACATCGTCTCGAGTTAAATGTTTGATGATCCGAGGTGGCAGCGGGTCGTTAGCGTCGCGTTCTCAAAGAAGTTTTGAGACATTTCTCGAGTAGTAACTGTTATCTAATCTGCGACATTGCTGAAAGGCTCAGAATTCTCTGTTACTTCTGAAAGGGTTACTCAACGGTAGATGCTCTATTTTAGAGGATTAGTGCGCTTTGTCAGTAGGGGCGCATTTTACACTCTATTTTAGAGATTTACGTTGTGAAGTGCTCTGTGAAAACTGGTTTTATCTCTGGAAATGTTTTGAGAAAAATGATCTTTATATTCCCAACTGTTTTGGGCTATATCGGTCTGTAGTAATCTTTAACATTTGCACTAATAGCATAACCTAAGCACATAAGCTTATTTTTATCCCCACTTTAGATAAATGGGAGATAGACCGTTTTCAATGTTTTAAGTACCTATCTAAAATTGTATTCTATACTAAAACTATCATAATGTAAATTTTAATGCAATTTGGTTTACTTACAAATAAATGTTTTACATTACAAGGGGAACCCACCCTTAATCGTTTTACTACAGAACCATAAAAAACATGCAGACGAATTGAGAACCAGCTTTTTCGGTCGGTTAAGTCGGTTAAGAATAAATGTTTAGTTGTTACGTGATTCTTACCATAGATTTTTACTGTAAAAGTTTAACAGCGCCTCTATAATATTACTGTAGTTTTGCTATACTTAATTGTTTAGGTAATATTTAATTGTGTACTTAGGATCATGAATCCAGTGTTTTCGCGTTTCCGTAGAGTAGAACATCGAGTGCACTCGTCTCTCGTACGCCAATAAACAATTTAAAAAAAAAAACATATAGGGCCCGCGCACCATTCGCATACCCTGTTTTTTTTTAAATCAATTTTATGAGCTTTTTCGTTTTCTTTAACGAATATGTCGCTCTGATTACATTTGCTACCTACAATTTATACTCTATGAAATAGTTTGAACAGCATTCTGGCCGAGTCCGACAGCGGTTCAGCCAGAATGCTATTGCAGTGTCCTATGTTATACATATTTTGTATTTTAGAAAAAATATTTCTGCGTACAAATTCCTTCTGTGCACACTCCATTATAATGTGATATATATCATCTATTCTGTCAGTACATGTTACACAGTATGGGGTGTTGGATATTCCCATCAAATTTAAAAAAATGTCACATGGAGGCATACCCTGTTAAAATGTGTTTGTGCGTTTGACCGACGTAAAAAGTGAGGAGGTACTCAAGTCGATATACAATTTTTTAATGTATGACCACGCATAGCTTTTTGATTGGTGGTACGACTTAGATAATTCTTTTTTTATTGGAAATCGGCTGTGCCATTTTTGATAAATCAACAATAATGTGAAAAATGCTACATCGATCCGTGCGAACTATTCGCGAATTCTGTACACGGTTGTGCCATTTTTTGCAAAAAATAATTATCATATAATTTTTCGTAGTGTTCAGGGCGCGGTTTTACTTAAGTAATTCACATTACCGCAGTTCACGATTACCCAGAACTCGCATATCATCGCGTACTCAATACGACCGTGTCATTACGGCTAAACGCATAATGGACAATTAGTACGGCCCTGGCTCGTCATTCACTTGTAAATTACTCCAGACATGCGCATTATGTATTCGGATAATCTGCCACACGAAATGATGCCTCGCGTGTGTTGATTATATTCTACTAGCGACCCGCCCCGGCTTCGCACTGGAGTATTACGAGTATACATATAAACCTTCCTCTTGCATAACTCTATCTATTAAAAAATCCGCATCAAAATCCGTTGCGCAGTTTTAAAGATAATAAGCATACATGGGGACATGGGGACAGCGGAAGCGACTTTGTTTTATACTATGTAGTGATAGTGATGATACTAGCTGCGCCCGCGGTGTTACCCGCGTTAACCCGAGATAAAAAGTAGCCTATGTGTTAATCCAAGATTTAAGCTACCTTCATACCGAATTTCATCCAAATCGGTTCATCCGTTTGTGCGTGAAAGAGTAACAAACGTCCAAACATACTCACAAACTTTCTCGTTTATAATATTAGTAGGATTGAAATTGGGGTGCCGGGTCAGGCAACCTCCACGTGGTGCACCCTGGGGATCGGTCAACAACTTCTCCCGGTGAGACTTTGTTGATCGGTTGCTAATGCCTGACCAAGGAGGGCTCTCTTTGTATCCTTCTGTCTAGCAGAGAGAACAAAGGACGAGCGAGTTAGAGAGGTGTCCATAGTGTGCACTACTATTAGTGCTGGGCCAGTGAGGTAAGTGCTACCACCACTTACGGAATGATTCCGGAACCCTGTTGCCGCCGTGGTCACGTTTCGCGGCGTGTTTCAGGACCGGAGGCCTTGGCTTAACCGCCAGGACCGCGAGGAAGAAAACCTCTTTAAAAAACCCCAAATCTCAAGCGGCGGCGCACCGCGAGGAGATGCATGGCTGATGGGAAGTCCAGCCGCTAGTGCGACCCCCCGCCAGGGTACCGGCCGACACCTGTGGCGGGTTACACCTAGGCTTGCCCGGGTACAGGGGTCTCTGCCCGGGCGGACCATTTATTCCCCCATAATCGTGGGACTCAAATATCGAATCTACAAAACAAAACTGACGTAGAAGGAGAAAAAGGGAAGGAAAGGAGGCCAGAGGGCCTCAGCGAAGCCGCATGCGCGGCAGGGACTAGTGAAGGGGAAGATTCGGACGACTCTGTGATGTCCTTATCTTCGGTCGCATCATCGGCATCTACAAGGAACAGAGCCAAGAAAAGGGCACTTATACCAGCCGGCTCTTGTGCTCCACCGGTTCCGAAACGCATCCAATTTCTAAAGAAGGAAAGGATGAGGGGGATGGGACACAATTGGTGGTTGACTTGGATAGGGGTATGAAGGAGCGCCCAACAGCTGACCTGGCTACGCTCATCAAACACCAGCTGTCAACGGTAGAAAAGGTGGCCGATAAGTACCGCAACCTTAAGGGTAACTTCTCCGAGGATCTGCGCTCAGCAGCCAGATCTATAGAAGCTGCTACGGCAGAAATCGCGAAACGTACCGCGACTAACGCCAATGTTGAGCGGCTGGAAAGAGAAAATGCCGAGATGCGTTCCAAAATGACTGAACTGACAACCGAAATGACTAAATTGTCAAAAGAGCTCAGCTCTCTTCGTTGTCAAGGTAAAACGAGAAGTAAAACTGTGGAGGCGACCTTAGCGTCAAGGCCTTCTATTGGCGGAGAAGAATGGGAAGACCAATTCATGCAACGTATTGGTCTTCTTATGGACAGAAAACTCAAAACCTTTAGAGCGCAGCTTTCTTTCCCTAGTGAAGAAATGAGTTCGAATATACCCAGAGATACCGGCTCAAAAGTGCCAACAGCAAAGGGCCAGAAAAAGGCAAAACCACAGAAAAAATCTGCCGCTTTGGGCTCTGCCCGGGAAACAAGGCAAGGTGATATAGGTGGAACAAGTCAGCCAACACTGCCACCAGAATCAACTGCCGTGTGGAACACTGTGCCGAACAAAAAAGCTTCTCAAGCCAAACAAAGGAAGCCTCAGGAGTCTAAGAAGAAGAAAGCTAACGCGGGAAAGGTAAAACTGGCAAAACTGCCAAATTCAGCGGCTATCACCGTAACTGTTCCGGAAGGCTCGGATGTTACGTATGCCTCAGTCATGTCAGCTGCAAAACAGCGCATCAGACTGAGTGAATGCGGCGTGGAAGCAGTTCGGCCAAGAAGAGCCATAACGGGTGGATTGATTCTGGAGTTGTCTGGAGCGGATAGCAACGTGAAAGCTGATGCGCTGGCTGCTAGGATGAGGGAGACGCTTGCTGATCTAGACGTCCGCATAGCGCGTCCTACCAAAATGGGTGAAATTAGAATTTTAGATCTCGACGAGGCTACCACAGAAAATGATGTAGCCGCAGCTGTTGCCAATGCCGGAGGCTGTTCCCCAGCGGAGCTCAAAGTAGGAGCAATACGCCGCTCAACAAACACTCTGGGCACTGTGTGGGTAAAGTGTCCAATCACAGCTGTAAGGAAACTAGCAAAGTCTAGTCGCTTACTTGTCGGATGGATGTCAGCTCGTGTCAAGGTGTTGGCGTCACGGCCCATGCAATGTTTCAGGTGTCTGGAGACAGGGCATGTGCGTAGTAGATGTCCCAGTACTGCAGACCGAAGTATGCGATGCTATGCGTGCGGAGAAAGTGACCATAAGGCAAGTCAATGCACAAACCCGGTTAAGTGCCCATTGTGTTCTGATCTTGGTCTCCCAGCCGACCATAGGATGGGAAGTAAAAAGTGCTCTCCGCCTAAAAGTAAAAAGACCGTAAAAGCAGGACCTTCCACAACTCCAACTCCTGCCGCAGCGCAACAAAAATCGGCGCGTCCAATTTGGATGTCGCTGCAGAACTATGTTGTGCCTGAGGATGATATGGATGCCTCATAACGGACAACCACGCGAATGTTTTGCAGTGCAACTTGAACCACTGTCGGAGTGCGCAGGACTTGCTCCAGCAAACTCTGGCAGAAAGGTCTGTTGCTTTAGCCGTTGTCTCAGAACCGTACAGAGTCCCTTCCGATCATCCTCGGTGGTTCGGGGATAGCAAGGACTTGGTTGGTATCTATTGGAATGGTCTAAGGGGCGAACCTTCCTGTTCCCTTCTCGAAAGAGGACATGGGTATGTCGCAGTAGAGTGGGGTCATATAGCGATAGTAGGATGCTACATCTCACCAAATCTCCCGTCTTATGAGATATACGAAGCGCATCTGGATACGATAGGCGGCTGCATTCGCAGATGTCTTCCTCGTCCTGTGCTCGTCTTGGGTGACTTTAATGCCCGTTCACGAGTCTGGGGAGATACCACAGACAACCCTAGAGGTCGGATAGTGCTGGATTGGGCAGATGCACTTGACCTGCAGCTTTTGAACCGGGGTTCCGAGAGTACCTGTGTGCGGTGGCAGGGGCAATCAATCGTGGATCTGTCATGGGCAACGCCTTCGGTTGCACATATTGTATCCCACTGGAGGGTGGCGGAAGTAGTTGTAACCCTCTCGGACCATCGCCACATAGTCTTCAGTGTGGCTCTATTCCCACCAACTCGCAGACGAAATGGTGACAGCGCTTCCTCGAATAGGTGGTCCTTGAAGCAGCTCAATAAGGATCTGCTTGAGGCGGCAGCCATCGTTTTAGCCTGGCCTGAAGAACAACAGGACTTCACACCTGATCCCGAAACTGAGGCCCTGTGGTTTAGACAGGCAATGACGTCGATCTGCGATGTGGCGATGCCTCGCGCTAGGTCTATGAAACACAGAGCAGCCTATTGGTGGACGGAAGACGTTTCGAATCTGCGCGAAACCTGCCTGCAGTCTCGTCGACAATTCACCAGATCTCGCAGGAGAAGGCGACCTCCAACAAGCGAGAACGACGAGGTTTATGCTGCGTATCGAAATGCCACAAAGGAGCTTCAGTACGCCATAAGAGACGCTCGAAAACAAACCTGGCTGGAGCTTCTCGAAGAATTGGACAGAAACCCATGGGAACGTCCTTACAAAATGGTACTGGGTAAACTGCGTCCTTGGGTTCCTCCACTAACGGAAACATTGGATACTGCTTTCGTGAGAAGCGTGGTGGATGCCTTGTTCCCTGATTCCTCGGACGACTCTTTATTACTGGAGACACTTCCTGCTTCTAGCGACTGGGGTGATGATTTTAGGGTGTCTGAGGCGGAGCTTGATCGAGCCATTCTGCGCCACAGTTCTCGCAATAGAGCCCCGGGTCCCGATGGAATTCCTGGAAAGGCCTGGGTGCTGGCTTTGAAGGCAGGATTGGCAGACCGGCTTAGACGACTCTTTGACAACTGTCTTGAGCGGAGCATTTTCCCGAGCATATGGAAAACAGCGAACTTAGTTCTTTTGAAAAAAGCAGGCAGACCCGCGAGCTCACCTTCCGCTTACCGCCCTATCTGCCTGCTGGACGAGTGCGGCAAACTATTCGAAAGAATTATTGCCGGCCGTCTAGTCGGGCATCTAGAGCGCGTTGGACCCAATCTGTCTGAGCATCAATTTGGGTTCCGTCCTGGGCGTTCTACAGCTGATGCAATCCTACGCGTCCGAGAGTGGTCACAGCAAGCCACCTTGGTAGGAGGGAAGGTGATGGCGGTCAGCTTAGACATAATAAACGCCTTTAACTCGCTGCCCTGGCGTGCGGTCATAGAAGGTACAGCTCGCCACGAAGTGCCCCTGTATCTACAGCGCATGATTGGTACTTACTTCTGTGGCAGGAACATACAGTACTTAGGTAGAGACGGAGAGCTACATACCAGAAGAATTTCATGTGGGGTTCCTCAGGGATCTGTTGTGGGACCACCACTGTGGGATATTGCTTACGATGTGGTCCTGAGAGCAAGCCTCCCATCGGGTGTAGAGGTTGTATGCTACGCGGATGATACCCTGGTTCTGGCCAAGGCACCAACTTTTGAAGAAGCTTCCGAACTTGCTGAGCGAGGTGTAACGTGCATTGTAGAGAAAATACACGAGCTGGGTCTTCGCGTGGCTCCTCAGAAGACTGAAGCAATGTGGTTCCATAACGCACGGCGAGGTAGAGAACCACTTAACTCTACTATAAGAGTCGGAGAGGTGGACGTTTCAGTAGGTCAGCACATTAAATACCTGGGACTCACCTTGGATGGCCGCTGGAACTTTGGCGAACACTTTCGGCTTCTGGTTCCCCGTGTCAAAAAAGTAGCAGGCGCCTTACACAGATTACTACCCAATCTGAAAGGCCCACGAGAAGAGGTACGTAGGTTATACTGCGGAGTGGTCAGGTCGATGGCTCTCTATGGCGCACCCGTGTGGTCGAGGAGGCTTTCGGGCGTGGAGCGCAATAAGACCAGATTCAATAGCCTCCAGCGCATCCTGGCCATCCGGGTTGCGAGGGGCTCTCGGACGATATCGTTCGAAGCAGCCACTCTGATTGGTCGATTCCCGCCACTCGACATATTAGGTGATATGGACGCGGCAATCTACGAGCGCATACGCCGAATCGATGGAACTGGAGCGTTAACCCGAGAAGAGATCAGGAAAGAGGAACACCAACGTGCCCTCCAAAGGTGGAAGGCTCGGCTGCATGACCCGCGGAACGTGCGACAACGCGCTGTTGGAGCAATCCTGCCCAGTTTCGAGGCCTGGCTGGAAAGAAAGGAACCCGTCACCTTTCAACTGACGCAGGTCCTCACAGCACACGGTTGCTTCGGAGAGTTCCTACACAGGATTGGTCGGGAACAAACGCCGCGGTGCCACCACTGCGAGGCGGAGATAGATTCGGCTCAGCACACGCTTGAGTCGTGCCCTGCGTGGAGCTCGGAGAGACAGGCACTCATCGACAGGATAGGTCCGGATCTGTCTCTGTCAAGCGTGGTCTCGGCAATGCTGGCCGACAGGTCTGCGTGGAGGGCGGGGGTAGACTTCTGCGAAAAGGTACTTTCGCGGAAGGAAGCCGCAGAGAGGGAACGCGAAAGCGCAGACCCTTCACGGCGAAGGCGGCGCCGGGACGGCAACAGTGGTGGCATACACGGCCCTTTGCCCCGATGCCGGGGCACGAGAATACGGCATCGGTATCCCCTGCCTGTAGTAAGAGCCTACTAAAAGGGGACCCCTGGGCTCGTGGGTGGTCAGAGTTGGGGCTCCGGCCACCCACCCAAGCGGGCCCGAGGAGGACGACAGCGTGTGTGGCAACGCTGTCGTAGAGGACCGCACAAGCCTGGCTCTTGCCAGGCGAGTAGGCACACAAAGTGCTGGGAGCACCGGTGCGTTCCTTTTGGAGATTCCGGAGCTCCTAAGAAAGCACAAAGGCTGGCCACCGAGGGGGTTTTAGTGGGTACAATCCCACATAACCCTACTGCACCCCAATGCAGTTAGGGCATCTTCAGAAGATTTCCCCCTCGTAAAAAAAAAAAAAAAAAAAAAAGGATTGAAAACTAGCTGCCCCGGCGAACTTCGTTTCATGCAATATCTCGAAAAATTATAGCATGTGTTATTCTAATGTATAAACATTACTATTGCAAAGTTTCATCTCAATCCGTTCAGTAGTTTTTGCGTGAATGAGGAACAAACATCCATACATACAAATTTTCGCGTTTATAATATTAGTAGGAAGTAGCTAGTCAAAAGTAGGTGTTTCTTAGCGATCCCCGAAGTAAACCAACGTTTAATACCTATTAAATTACTGTTCCACAGACTCCAGGGTCTGTGCCCCTGTAGTTAACCAACGTTCGAAGAGGGGTGACCACGAAGGTAAAATTCCTAACTGAGCGCAGATGACACGTAACATTTTTGGACCCGGTGGCTTTATCCGCTTAGCCCACACATTGTCGTCAGACCCCACTGTTGAGTCGGCTTAATAATTCTGACACTAGCTAGGGCAAGCCACCCGGCCTATACGAACTTACCTTTTTTGACGTACGATGATATAACGTCTTATAAATCGAACGCCGGCTACACGCACGAAAAAGTTTCACGTTCCGTCCTCAGACCAAGTAAAAAATCAAGACAGAATGGTGTGAACAAACAAGTGAGGCCGGCAAAACTATGCTTCGCCGTGTGCAGACACAACACACATGTACACGTACAAATAAACTATGCCTTGGCTCGTCAGAAGAACTATGGCGGCGCAACAACGACGCACTCACACATGTATAAAAAACCGGCCTCACAGACGTTCCGTCTTGATTTTTTTATTTGGTCTGAGGTTCCGCCTAAGCCGAGCGTGCAAACGAGAGCGCGGAACAAGCGATAGAGAGTCACGACCATTCACGACGTAAAGAGTTGTACTGTTTACTCTTGTTGTACGTGGATACAAATCTCACCGACAATCTAAATTCGATACGATAAAAATCAACCCAGTGCATCTAATCGATATAAATAAAAGGCATGGTAATATGTATTAATTCAATAACAAGCAATATCACGTTATCAAACCTATTATACCAGTCACAAACAGTAGTTGGCCCGGAGCTATCATTCAATTGGGGCTGGCTAACAAGTGTCGCTACAGCGAACACTAATGTATTTGCTGCCGCTTCTCTATTGACTGATGTATTAGCTAGCTACTCTTTGATATTCTGGGATTCTACAGGGCAATAGGCTTGATAAATAAAAAAATATAATTAGTCCGTCAGAAAGACTATCAAAAAATATTAGACACGTATTTTTTCTTTTGTCCATTACTTAAACAAAAATTGATGAAGATGTAGTCCGTCAAAGTTCCTCGTGACGTCACAAGTGCCATACAAATGTATAGACTTCTGTAAGAGAGGTGACGTCGCGACCCCCACTCCCAAACTTTGACTAGGTTTATCTTTGTCCTTTGTTGTTTGATAAACAACAAAAAAATACGTGTCTAATATTTTTTGATAGTCTAACTCACGGACTAATTATAGTAATGATTTTTTTACCCAGTCCTCATGCCTATTTATTCGCTACTAGCTTTTTTTCGCGGCTTCTCACAGGATCCTTTTTGTAGCGCTCACAGCGTAGTTTGAAATGATTGTAATTTTAAAGTGCTTTCCAGCTTTCCATACTAGATTTATCTCAAAGAGTTGTCTTCTAGATCGGGCTAGTAATCCGAAAGAGGCAGGTCCTTTCCGCATAGGCATATATTTCCATACATTTAGAAGGGTTCCACTACAAAACAAATTTTATGATTAATATGTAATTTGATTTTTAAGATTTCCTATGACGTATTATTGTTCATGATTAAGAATTTTTAAATTATATAGTTTCTATATTTTATTTTTGCAAACTGACTTACCTTGTATGACTGACATGCTAGAAATGGCCAATAAATGATCTAAATCTAGGTCCGCAGGTTCAAGTCCTGCGTTCGAGACAAATTTTTGAAATGTTAATCACAAAATGTTATGTTATGTTTGACTAAGTGTTCGTTAGCGATCATCGAAGTTAAGCAACGTTCAGCACGGTCAGTCTTCGGATGGGTGAGCCTGAGCACGGGTGGGATTTACCTGTGAGCGCTACCGTGGCTCACATGACACGTCAAATTGTAGGTCCTGGTTGTTCTAAGTAACTGTTTAGCAATGTCAGAAGCCTTCAGGCGGCTTCAAAACTCTGACAGCTCCAGCCCTGGGCTGAAACCACCCGGCTTGTACGAACTTACTTACCTACAGGATACTTTAATTTTATTTCGATAAAATAATAATAATTTACATAATTATTTTTCGCAAAAAGTGGCAAAACCGCCTTCCATCGTGTACAAAATACAAAATTAGAATATTTCGCTCGAATTGTTCACATTATTTTTGATTTTCCAAAAACGGCTCGACCGATTAATGTATAATTTAAATGGGACTACCTGGGGAGTATACCCTTTCGAATTAAAAAAGGTTTTATTGATAAGAATTCTACATTGTGTATGTTTACAGAGTCTTTCGAGGGCTATAAAAACTTATTTTTAACCTCCCTAGTCGGCATTCCCTGAAAGATTCCATCACAGCACCGAAATCCCCTGGGAAATCAAAGATACTGGGACTATCCGGGATAACAACGATCGCCAACACAACAGCTATCCTACAGTCCGCGGTCGGACGTTTCCTGCATCCCAGGCCCTACTGTGGAGCACTTACGATAGCTCCTATTGTATCTGGTCCATTTCCCGACCACCATTATGCCGGTATCAGCCGGCGAACCCTGCCCATTCATCTAAGAAGACCGCCTTATCTTTAAAAGTCCTCAACAGGCTGTGACGTAATGCCTTCGTCAAGAGTTGATGGAAGGCAGTATGTAAAGGTTTAATTGAAACTGTTTATCTTTGCCTAAATATTTGATTTATGGAAATAAGTTCAAGCAATGTTTTATGTTGAATCTGCTGCGTACAATGCACACACTTATTTGTGGTCATCTTGTTTCTTCACTCTAAAATAAAATGAGATATACTAGATAGATAGAAAAACGACTTTTTTTGAAGTGAAAAGTTCTTTAGCGGCTTTGTGCACTTTATGGGATAGATAAAAGATGTTAAATTCGCGTCAGGACACCTGACCTGATCGAAAATTCGTTAGGCGAAGCAAGCAAGCAAGTTTTTTCTTCTGTCGGCTCTCCCGGAGTGCAACCCGTTGTTTTTTCTTCTTAATGTCGTGCTCAGCATTGGGAAAATCACGGGAGATATCACGCAGAAAAGTTTTTGATTATAATCACTCTCTCAACACAATTTTTAATCAATGGCTCCCTAATCGAGATTGTTTCTTTCAGCTTTTTAGTCTTAGGTTGCAAAATGTGGTATTTCAAGTTAATTAATATGGCGAATACAAAGGTGCTAATCGATTTTGGCTCCGTTGCTTTTTCCATAAATGAGCGTGAATGAAATGTGGAACCTCGTAAGCCCATATAACCAGTAAACAAATAAATAACAGGGGTTTGAACTAGCTAGAAGATCATTGCATTGAAATCATCATTATACAACTCTACTTAAAATGACCCAGATAAGTCGAATCGACTGCTTGCAAAACTTACATCAGATCAGATAAAAAGTGCGAGCTTCCCTACTGACCAATATTCCTCAACCACAAGAGTGGGCGGAGGTTTTCGACCTTAGCAGCCAGTTGTTGTTTTGACAGGCGTGATGATAAAAAACCACACCTATTACTGTTATTATGTCAATGAATGAAATCGAAGGTCCTGATTTTCGTCACGTCTGACAGGGGACTTGTCTTGTTAACGTTTAAAAATACGTACTTTGAGGAAAATTAACTTGGTCAGTTATATAAGAATATTTTCCGGCGTGATTTTTTTGCATATCGACTTTGTGTCTAATTTTTTTCCTGGAATCTCCTGTTTTCCTTTTTATGTTTTCTTACCACAATATTATTATTTTGAACATGACTTCTTGTTATGGTTCTCGTATCTGTATTCTGTGTATTTGCGACTTTTTTGAACGTTAGTTTGACATCACTAGTTATTATGGTTCTCTCATTTGTAATATTTACCTGTGTGTAGTGTTTACGTTGTTTCTGAACATCAATGTTTTTAATGATTCAAGTCGTGTTACTTTGTGAATTGTTTTAAACTATTGATTTTGTCATTGTGTATTACACTGACCGACTAACTAGTTGTAATAAAATTCAAATAACCTTATAAACAACTTTTAGCCAAGATAAATTCAAAAACAAAGAGAACGATCTTAAGACCTTAGAATTTCTCTGTTCCACCATACGTTTTGTACGAGTGAAAAGGTGATCCCTTTACATTCGTCTATACCTAGTTTAATTGATCTTTCTTTTATTTGGTATAAGTATACGTACAACAATATCCGAAAGTAATACTGAAGTACATGAATTGCAACAGCGAGGCAGACGTCTCTATTTTCTGCTAATTATTCATCAGTAAATCTGGCGTAAGAGATTCTCTCTTGTTTACTATTACCCCTTGGGCAATCGAGATCTCCCATCACCGCGCGCCTTTGTAAGTATGTAAACAACCCGTCTTTCAATCAAGCTATCGTACCTGTCAACGGTAACGTAACTACGCGCACCACGTGCGTGTGCGCCGATGGGTTGTGACGTCATCGACCGTAATAGCGGTGCATTATGGCGTAGACAGTGTGACCAGAATCAGTATTTTAATGCTTTTTCAGTATATTTTAATAACTTTCTCGAATAGCGGTATTTTTGTAGGTATATTTGCGGAGGTTGGTACTTTTGAGTATATTTTGAAAAAAAAAGTGTTGTGTAAGGTACTTTTGAGTATATTTAGATGAAATTGTTGTAAAAAGTATTTTTTTGAGTACATTTGGGTAGTTAAAAGGGTATGCTGGCACCCTAGGATCTGCAATTTACGAGGGATTTTTGCTGGAAAATAGTGAAATATACCGAAAAGTATATTTTTGAGGTGCTTCAGTATTTTTCTGATATTTAATCTGGTCACACTGGGCGTAGAGTCGTAGAGAGATCATTAGAGGTCTGAGCTCCGCGGTGTGTAGACGTATGTTGATTGATTGCGGTAAAATAAAGAGCATAGAATAGATGTTATGTATTTTTCTTGTTATATTTTCTTGTGTATTAAAAAGCGTAGTTCCAACGTAGTCCGTAATTGTTGCTTACTGTACTGAGCACATTTTATGACGTGATAACGTCTTATAAATCGATGAACGCCTCCTGTACGTACGAAAAAGCATGACTCTTTGTCATGTTGCCTGAGACGAGCGTGCAAGCGAGAGCGCGGACCAAGTGATACAGAGACACGATCGCCCTAAGAGTTCGGCTTGTGACACATAAAACGTTATCACGTAAAATTATCGACTGTATTATACCGACTATACAGTACTAGTTTTTAATTCGGCAAAATTTTATGAAAGTTCCACCAGAAAACAATAACAAGCGGGCGAAGTTTGAGTTCTAACTAAATGTTTTCCATCCATGATCCATCCCCTCAAAGCAAAAAAAATGCTTTAAGGGGATGGATCATGGATGGAAAACATTTAGTTAGAACTCAAACTTCGCCCGCTTGTTATTGTTTTCTGGTGGAACTTTCATAAAATTTTGCCGAATCAAAAAACTAGTGCTACATCTTTTCATTACTCCTTTCTATTTCTAAAATGCTGTTTAAAATATCGATCAACCGTTTTTTGTATTTAGCTGCGTACCATTTTATACGCATTAAATTAAAGTAATAACGTGCAATGTTATATCGAATCAATATGGAAACAGTTTTATTCGCTTTCATATTTACTGTTTGCAATTTCTAAACATTATTCACAGTTTGAGTACGTGACGCATATTTATGAGCTGAATGAGAAAACTGTTTAAATGTTTACGTACTCGCTTACTGTGACATGTTATTAACTTAGTCGGTGACCTACGCCTACATAGGGTCCAAACTTAAAACGGATTTAAGTTGCGTTATATAAACAGTAAAGTACATTTTCGTGATTTCACCTTATCTTTAAGTACTAGCTTTTGCGCGCGGCTTTGTGATAATTTGATTTCCATCCCATAGGAAACCTTTGATTTCTTCGGGGTAAAAAGTAACCTATGTCACTTTCCGTCATTCAAACTATGCCCATGCCAAAAATGAAGTCAATCCGCTGCTCCGTTGCTGCGTGAAAGAGGAAAAAACCAATAAACCAATAAAAACACTTTCGAATTTATCATATTACTAGCTGCCGGTCCTGGCTTCGCCCGGTTATGGATGAGTTATAACCATAAACATTCCAAAAGAAATACCTACTCTAAAAGATAGTGAGAACCGCATTGCAATCTGTTGTGTAGTTTGGAAGATAAAAGCGGATACACAGACAGACAGTACAGACACACAAATCTAGATGATCAAGCTGCTCTTGAAGGATTCGAATCTACATGCGTATAATGGCGCTCAATTAAACACACATTCACGTGACAGTAGAAGTAAAAGCAGCAGTTTCGCGCTGGATGCACATCGCTTACAACCGATCCTATTAAGTTATAAGTTAGGCCTATGTCCAGATGTCGACGACCTATGGTGGTTGGTCCTATGGCGAACAGCTACAGAGCTAGTGTGATTCAGCCATCACACAATGGTAAATTCCTTTAGTCCAGGTGGCCAATATAAGTTGTGCTATCATCATTTCATCATTTTGAACATGTATGTTTTATGTAGGTACATGTATCATATTATTTAGATATACTATAAAGGGTTATCCAGAATTGGTGTACTGGGACCAACACAAAATTCGAGAAAAAAATTAGCTGTTCCATACAAAACTACAACTCTGACTCGACAACATGAATTATCCCCTTTTGAGTACAGGGTAAGCCGATATGTGAAAATTTCAAGCATCTACCTGTTATCATTATTAAAATAGAGCGAAAAACGTCAAAAAAATCAGGTTTGTTGTATGGGAAAGAAAATAAAATAAATATTTAAGGGGCCCCCCTTAAATATTTATTTTATTTTCTTTCTGTAGGTACATGTATCATATTATTTAGATATACTATAAAGGGTTATCCAGAATTGGTGTACTGGGACCAACACAAAATTCGAGAAAAAAATTAGCTGTTCCATACAAAACTACAACTCTGACTCGACAACATGAATTATCCCCTTTTGAGTACAGGGTAAGCCGATATGTGAAAATTTCAAGCATCTACCTGTTATCATTATTAAAATAGAGCGAAAAACGTCAAAAAAATCAGGTTTGTTGTATGGGAAAGAAAATAAAATAAATATTTAAGGGGGGCCCCTTAAATATTTATTTTATTTTCTTTTTAGTATTTGTTGTTATAGCGGCAACAGAAATACATCATCTGTGAAAATTTCAGCTGCCTAGCTATCATGGTTCATGAGATACAGCACGGTGACAGACGGACATCGAAGTCTTAGTAATAGGGTCCCGTTTTTACCCTTTGGGTACGGAACCCTAAAAATCGTAAAATTATCTACTTACAAGTATAGCAGACACAAATATTTATCTGATAACAGGACCCATACTGCAAATTGTTGTACGTATAATTTACTCACCAGTCATTAGGTCATTGTAATTTTCGTAGCCGACACCTACGCGACAAAGTTTTTTGAAACCTGCAATTTGGAGTTGTTTATTTTTCGCCATTTCACTTTCTATCGAAAGGTCAAATTACTTGCAAAATATATTGAAGGTTGGGAAGGAAGTCAACAAGGAACAGCAAAAAACAGGTGGATATGCGGATGCGGTGTACTTAATTTATGCCGGAACAACAATTGCCAAAATATGTAAAACTAACTAAAGGTAATAAATCTGTTGCATAATCAAATAATTAATAAATCTCTTTCAAATATTTTTTTTAATTGGCTGTTTTTTATTTTACAAAAATAGCCCAAAAACAGAAAAATATTTGGTAATAGATTTATTAACTTTAGTTAGAAAATTATATACATATTTTGGCGATGATGGTTATTATGCAGATTTACGTCGTTATTTTACTCGTACTTATTACGCAGTTAGTAAGAGTTAACGTTTTGTTTTCCATAAACAAACTACGTTGACGATCACAGATGGCGTTATTATTAAAACTGCTTAAATTAATGATAAATAAATTGATAACTGCTTCTAAATCAGTATACTTAGGGTGCTATAACTATAACTTAAGTTTCTGGCCTCGGCAAGAATTAGTGTTACCATGTCCAAACTGAGGTTCCCATTGAAAATTTTCACTTTTTTAGCCTAACTTTTATGAAAACATTTTCAATTTGAGCGCAATTTGTTTTATTTACAGTACTTTGAAAAAATCATGTAGGGCAAAAAAATAAATCAAGGCGTCAATATTTATTGTGCTAATTTTACTTTACTTTCGACGTGGATCTATCATAACAAAATTGGTTTAAATGTATGAAAACTGGTACTGATCTTCATGAAAAATGTTTATTCCTGCAACGAAACCAAATTCAATCATTCATTATAAATGTGTCTTCATTATTAGGCCTGAAATATAAATAGCAGCCCACGTATTATAAATAAGCGTATCATAATTTTTACACGCGGGTCACGCCCTCTTCACACTTTCATATTTTTTCAGCTCTATGGAAGTCAAGTTGATGTAGGTAGTGTTTTGTTAGGTAAACGTCGTCCTAACGTCGGTCTCAGGTGGGTTCAATAATTTATCATTCTTTTTTCCTTGAATTTCTAGATATCCTTTCAGTCAATCCTGTGAAAGGATTAGGCTCAAACCCTTCTCAGAACAGGCTCTCCGTAAATGTAAAGGTGCTCAATCGGTTAGCAATTATTTTATTGAGTACAAAAATGTTGCACTTTTACTTCCAGTGCTGTCGTTTCTTACCCAACGAAGATAATTTTTGTATAAAAACTATTTTATGGTCTTACCTTTTGGCTTTTTCAGGCAACTTAAAAAATGTAATCTCTGGGTTCACTATTGAAGAATACAAGCTTCTAGGAGAGCTACATTACTCTTAATCATAATACATCTTGTAATGTACATCTCACAGATTTTTTAAATCCACATCAATTTACTTGGCACAATGTAAAATTAAAAGTACCTATTCGCTTGCTTCTTGCTTAACTTGCAATTAAATTCAAAATATTCAGACGGTTTTAATGTGACTTTTTTTCAAATGGTGGACTGACAATTTGACTAGAATCACAGGATCTCGCTGGATACAAGTTGCACAAATCTGATCCTATTGAACTTCTATTGTATCTTCTAGGTAAGCGTGCTACAACCTAGACCGCATATCTGCTTAACATCAGGCAGTATGTGGTCAAACGCAAACCTATTCAGAATAAAAAAAAAAAATCTATTCATCCATCACCTGTAGGACGTCCACTGCTGGACATAGGTCTCAGCTATGGATTTCCAATAAGCCCTGTTGGAAAAACTGTTAAAGAGACCTATTCCTAACTGTGCATGCTCCGTGATATGACGGTGATGATTTTAAAGTTAAACAAGGTCTATCGGTCAGTTGCATTCTCAAATTGTTATAAAACTGTCAATAACTACGCTTCCAAGTGGTCCCTACGTCAATTATAATCTATACAGCTCTATGTAGAGCCCCTTTCCTCCCGCTACTTTGTTTCTCCCACGGTAGCTCTACAACTAGTCATTGCTGATGCTTATGTGTGATAAACTACTATTTATGGTAACAACCGGCTATGAAAATAGCTTATAATCAGTCAGCCGGAATAGTCACGAAACATCTACTTAGGTTTGTTAAATAGGTTTGATTTCTAGTCTTATACGAGCTGTATGTAGAGTCCTATGTTTGCACTGCACTTCAATATCGATAAAATTAATTTACTAAAACAAATTTCAGGGAGCATCCGTGAAATCGTCATAAGAACTGTTGTCATCAGCCTGCCAACCCGCTGCTGCCACCTATGCCCATATACAAGTTATGCCCATATACCTTTTAAACGTATTCATTGAAAATGGTTTACAACGATGATTATAATCATTAACCTATCCACTGATAACCCATAGGACGTTCACTGCTGGACGTAGGCCTCCGCTATCTCCAAGAAGTCAGATTGACAGCGGCTTAAAATCCTGCAGTCTTAATCGCGTTATCGCTCCATTTTGTGGGTGGACGTCTTACGCTGCGCTCACCTGTACGTGTTCTGCCTCCATATACCTCGTAAATATGTGAAGAATGAAAATACAAAACAACATAATTTAATATTTTATTCAGATTCAGATACTTTATTTGTCAGAACATGGTAAGTACACTTCATCCAAAATAGCATACAAGTTGGAGTTCTTACATAATGTATTATAATTTAATTATTTATTTTTCAAACAACTAAACATGTGAATATTTCAAGCATCTACCTGATGCCGTTATTAATATTGAGCATAAAAAAAACACGTTTCTTGTAGCAGAGCCCCCTTAATTACTTAAGTAACTTATTTGAATATCGTTATTTATTTCTGAAGTAAATATTTAAATAAATATTCTGTGAAAATTTCAAGCATCTACCTGCCACCGTTATCAAAATCAAGCGAAAAACGGCTAAGAAATCATGTTTATTGTACGGGTGCGGCCATTAATTGTTTATTTTATTCGACTCCTAGTATTTGTTGTTATAGCACCAACAAAAAAAAGAAAAGAAAAAACAGCAACAGATGATGTATCTGTGAAAATTTCAGCGTTCTAGCTATCACGGTTTATGAGATCAGCCTGGTGACAGACGGACAGACGGACGGACAGCAGTCTTAGTAATAGGATCCCGTTTTTACCCTTTGGGCACGAAACCCTAAAAAATAGATATCCAGACACGTGGCACAAACTAATGCGACTACTTAGACCTGTTTCGTATTCGCGGTGCGCAAAAATATTATTTTCCTGAAATGCGAGCGTGGCGTACACGACGCATCCCGGAAACGTGCGAGACAAAGGTCGCAGGGGGTGGGGGTGAAGGGTAAGGAAACAGGAGTGGAAGTTGAAACTCCCTCTGTTCGTAATGTCAGCTCAGACAGAGTTGATGGTTTGGGCGTATTGTTTTTTTTTGGCTGCCAGAGACACGCTTTTTAACCGACTTCCAAAAAGGAGGAGGTTCTATGTTCGTGTGTATGTATATGTTTTTGTGTATGTTCATCGATAATTTCGTAAATTGTAAACTGAATCGAAAATTGTTTTTAAGTTCTAAAGGGTATACTCCCGTTTTCGATAAATCAACAATAATGTAAACAATTCGAGCGAAATATTCGAATTTTGTACACGATGGAAGGCGGTTTTGCCATTATTCGCGAAAAATAATTAAGTATAGTTAAAAATAAACTACTTATAGATAGTGAAGAATAATATACTAATGCGACTACTAACCCTACTAAACTACTATACCTTATTCTGAAATTCCTAAATCGCGGGTCGAACCTGAACACGATTGTCACTGTGGTAAATGTCATTACAAGAGGAAGGCTTTACCGAGCAGTGAATGAAGCCTACGATTAGCCCTACAGCGACTCAGAATATTCTCAGAATATCTATTGCTTTGTATTAAATTAGCAACTCTGCTTCCGCACGAACTGTTTTACTTTAGATACTTACTTTTCCAAAACATACTTGGAAGTTCCTCATCATTTAGAAATTACTTATCGATTGATTCTATTTTACTGTTATTCGGAAATTATCATTTTAAGATTAAAATTTATACATAACACATAAAGACATTAAATTTTAGTCGTTAAACTAAAATTTAAAGTCTTTGGCCGCCCTATCATAATCTTTTACTATGATTTCATACAATGATAGAATTATTACTTGGTCCTTTATGTGACGGAATCATAATATACATACGTTTAATTTCACTGCTGGACCTATGCCTCTCTTATGGATTTCCAAAAAGCTCGGTTGGAAACCGCATGCAGCCAGGCGGTCTTGCAATATAATATCCTCTATCCACCTAATTGATGGACGTCCTACACGGCGCTTGCTAGTACGTGGTCTCCACTCTAGAACTTAACAGATCCATCGGCCATCCGTTCTTCGAACTGTGCGCCCTGCCCATTGCCATTTTAACTTGCTCAGCTGGGTATTTCGGTAAATTCATTTTCATCTGCGGATCTCCACATTCCTGATTCGATCAGAGAGACATAGATATATTAAAGGTAGTCGTGTCGTTTCATTGCTAAGTTCCTTTGGCCGCCTTCCAGCTCCATCTGATGATGGAGCTGGAAGGCGGCACAATCATGTCATCATAATATTGCATTGTCACGCGATTTACACATGTGTGCAAAATTTCAGCTCAATCGGTAACCGGGAAGTGGATCAAATTTAACTTTCAAGATTTGATTACAGACCGACATACAGACAACGGGACAGGTAAAACTAAAAATGTAAAAGCTTGTAAAAAAGTTTTTTTAAATAAAATACTTGTTTTCAATCTGTAATTGTAGCTACCCATGGTAATAATCCCTACTCAATAAATTATTATTACTACCCACGTATCTCATTGTACGATGTCATTACCACGCTCTAATAACTGCAATAATTAACGCGTTATTCTTAATGTTACGCACGATACGCAAGATTTCACAAACGCTATTATCACATTAATATTTTTATCTACACTAATGTTGTAACATTCTACTTATGTTTCCAATACTTGACTTATAATGACTACTGTTATAGCGCAGACAACAAAACACTCAATTTAAGCCATTTCACATGATGTTATAATATCTTTGAAATTAGGCTGGCTTTTGAAAACAGTTGGGTTATACGTGAAAACTTCGTCGAAACTACTAAACTTACATACACAAAACTCTTTGGTAAGATCTTGTGCCAATGAAATAAAAAAAGAACAGCGCGCGCTCGCTCCTGATTGGCACTGCGCTCTCATTGTTTAGATTTTAATGGCGGCAAGTTCACTATGGCAATACACGTACGCGTGAATTTAATGTTTCGCAATTTGTTTATTTTTATTTTTATTAGTGAAGATAAAGTAGTGTATACAACTGCATATAACACGGGTATTAAAACACTCGTTACTATTATGAAACTCGCTGCGCTGTTTCATAAACTCACACTCGTGTTTTAATACCCTTCATTATATGACAGTTGCATAAACTACTATAAACTGAACGAGAGTGATTGTGAGTGTGTATTAACTACCTTCACTCTGTGACAGCTTGACGCATTCGCATATGGAGTAAAGAATGCTTATTACCTCGATTTACCGATAACGATTAAGCACATTGTAGTCGGGGCGCAGAACGTCACAGCGTAGCAAGAAATGACCAATAGGCATGATGACTGGGTAAAAAAAAAAACTGTAATTAATTCGTGAGTTAGATTATCAAAAAATATTGGACACGTATTTTTTCTTTTCTCAATAGAACAACAAATGGCAAAGATAAACTTTGTCAAATTTTGGGAGTGGGGGTCGTGACGTCACGTCTCTCACGAAAGTCTTTACATTTGTATGACACTCGTGTCGTCACGTGGGACTTTAAAGGGATATATCTTCATCAATTCTTATTTAATTAACAAAAGAAAAATACGAGTATCTACGAGTATCTGACGGACTAATTATATTTTTTTAGTCATCATGCAGTCTATCACGGCTTTGCGTGATTGACTGATTTCTAGTAAAGAATCCTGCTGCGAGACCAGTCACTGCTGATGGGCGGAGCAGGGCAGACCGGGCCGCGTTGCTCTCGCAAAAATATGCCAAGCAATAGTAACTACGCCTTATGATATCTCGTATATAATGCTAAAAACTATCCTTGCAAATTTCTATCTGACCCTCCGCGGCCCGCCATAAAGTGCTTGAACTTAGGATGGAAAACATTTTGAACTGAATTTTTTTCTATACAGGAAAACGAAACTTCTTAGTCTTTTTGCGTGATTTCACTGCATTCTTTCACACAATATTTTGTAAACAGGTTTTGGTACAGCTTTTTGCATAAGTAAAATTCTGTTAAGATTTATCGACTGTGACTTGTTCATTAACATGATTCGGCGGAATCAAGGCACTCTGGTAGAAAGTGGTAAGATTGTAACTGACACACGTTAAGTGGCTTTCAATGGTTGTACTTTTATTTCAGATTTCTCAGTGTTGTCGCATTTAACTGTAATAATTTATTATCATTTTAATTAGGCCGTGGTATGCCTAGTGAAAAAGCCTGTCTAAGGTTTGTGAGGTCGTTGGCGCTCTGGTTCAAATTCTGGCCCTGCTTCAATGCGTTCTTTGGAATTTATGTTCAGATTCTCACACCTTTTCTAGCTTTTCGATTAAGTAATAGTACATTGTTCACCGAGAGGAGAAAGTGACCGATTACCGTCGAGGGTGTCGTTTGAAGCCGGAGCCGTAGGCGAGGGCTTTAAAACACCCGAGATCGGGAATCGCACTTTCTCTCGAGTGATACATAGTGCTTTATACTACACCTACGAGGAAAATAAAAAACTAAATCTTTACTAATTGAAATTTATATTGAAATTGTTGCAGTTAGTGAAGCTTAATGTAACACTTGAAAATGGCGCCAATGGCGTCTGCAATTTTCACATGTTCTTTTTTCAAATTGTTTGACACCATCCAACACACAGCTAGTGACCAGTGTCATTTTGCGAACTTGGAGATAAAAACTCACTGTAAAAACTTTTTGGCTTTTGATATTTAGGTTACCAGCGCATAGTCTTACCCAAAATTAAAAAAGAAAAACCGCGTAAGAAATAGATTTTCATACACTTTTCTCTCCCGCTCAGATGCGTTTTCTCCCCGCATATTTGTTCGATATGCAATGACGTACTTTCTACCGTAAATTTGATAAAGTATCAAGGTACTTTCCGAGCACGTGTAGTATAAAATATTATGAACCATACTGCGTACACGTTTAGAAAACAAATTCTTTGGCTTGTGTTATTACACTGATACGGAACTCTTCTAAGGAGCATAAGCGTATCTAAGAAACGTTCAGCTATAGATAGATAGATAAAATCTTTATTGATTCACACACACATAAAACAGAGAAGTAGAGAAAATTTGATGCTACAATATGTGAAGCAACCGGCGGCCTTATCACTGAAAGTGATTTCTTCCAGGCAACCTTACGATGGAGAGAGATAGTACAAAAGAAAAAACGACGAGGTGTGCTAATTTAGAGGACACTTTAAAAATAAAAAAAGAATTATACAATAGACATATACATACAAATATTATAAATACTAATACATAAATAAATAATATCATAAAATAAACTAATAAATACTTTTAACTTCTAACATACACATAAAACCAATGTACTCGTACATATAAGCAAACAAATACAATAATAAGCAAACTACAGAAATTAATAAAACACCCAAAAACTAAGAACTATTTGAAGATTGCGACAGATATAATTTATTAACCTCCTCTTTAAAAACAATTACGGACAGAGCAGGGTGGTCGGTCAATGCCTACTCTAGAAACTTCTTTGCCAAGTGACTTGATTGAGCAGTTACCTCCTTAGAGAACATTTCAAACTACTTTACTAGCGTAGTGGATATAGCCAAATTCCTCTTCTAGGGTAGGCCTATTAAAGGCTGGTTAATTAAAAGACTATTATGATAAGTCAGCTGTACCATCTGTTCGTGTTTTACGGAAAAAGTAAAAGCTCTCCTAGTTTATTACCGAACCATTCAAAATAACTTATCTCCTATTACACTTCAGAGTATCCCTAAAGAATATTAAAATAATCGACAAGACAATAAGATCCATTTTATTTTCAGAACAAAGAAATCAGTCGCGTATCAACTTGAGTAATATTATTTTTAAATATCTGGAAATTTTCGCCGTTACATTGATTCATTGCCGGATTACCGTCGGGGGCTGCGACTTTTATGTGACGTACGGGAAACTTTTTGATTTATTGAGATGAACAATATTTTAGGGATATCTTTATAATGTTTTAGTACGATCAGTCAAATTTAAAAATTACTCAATTATCAGGGCTACTGTACAATGGAGATATAATTATAGATAATGTCGCAAAATTTTAAAATTTTATGAGACAACTTTAAAATATATATAATTTTTAATACTATAAAATGTATAATTTTTACTATGGGAGAAACCCGAGTAACCTAAAATCGTATAAAAATGACCTATTCTCTTAAAAAGGCTAGGTGACTATCGATCCTTAGTTACCCTTCAACTTACGATGCTTATAAACTATAGATGATATTTGTAGGCTTGCGACGAAAAAAAAACACCAATCAATTCGCTTCGCTCCGTATCTTAGCACACCTCATTTAAGTGAAACAACAGCATACAGCAAAAAATCTGTCATTAAGCCTTTGATGGTCCATCACAACAGCCGCCAGCCTTGAGACTCGAGTTTCAATTCCGAGTTATTTAAGAGAATTTCAACTAGAACCTCCCTGGTGGATTACCTCCCGTGCCTGACGGAAGTTCTACAATCTTCTGAGAAAATCACCGGAGACACAAATTAGATAATAATTACTATGGAACCGGAGCCTATTTCTACTTACAGAATTTTATGGTAACTACAGTGAACATATTAACAGTAACAGTGAAAATAGTCGCGCTCACAGCGCAGTTTAATTTGTTTCTTTGCGTACATCGAAGTTAAGCAACGTTCGCAACGGTCACTCTTCGGATGGGGTGACCGCGGGTTGCATTTACAATTGTGCGCTGCATTGGCCCGGTGACACCTTATACTAGTAAAGTAAGTTCGTATAGGCCGGGTGGCTAACCCTGGTGTCAGAGTTTTTAGGCCGCCTGAAGGCCTCTGACATGGCCAACCTTATACTGTGGGTCCTTGTTGTTTCAACCGTTTATTAAACAGAGGCCTTTAGATGGCTGAAAAACTCGGGACACCAGTGCTAGCCACCCAACCCATAAGATAAGAACTAACCAGTGAAAATAAAATAAAAAATTCAACTTTTTCATACATTGAATATATTTCATTGAATATACAAAGTACAAATCGCAAGCGAATTAATTAAAATCGCTTTATACGAACACTCATAATAAAATCCTCGTTCCTTTATTCTCGTAGGTGTTGAAACAAATCCCTTTTCCATTTCCCTATAAAATGTACGCATGCAAGTTAAATCCAATCAAGGCCTTCCTTTGTCGATTATCCGGGAACATGCCTGTGTACGTTATACTTATAATTGGAGTCGTTTGTCTTTACTCTGCTCCCTTTGGTATACACCTGAGTTCTACGAGGTATTATGGTGTCCAGGAATTTTCATCTAAAATGTTGTCAAGAAGAGACCGCGTGACTCGCTCTGTGAAAAGGTTACCAGATCTCATGTAGAGCCAATCTCCTAATTCTACAAGCCCCTAAGTTCTAAAACTCTACACTCTCTACTAAGGCTCTCGAACTGGTTGGAAACTATCGTCCTATATCAATTTTAAATACGTTTAGCAAAATATTCGAAAAGGCTATCTACAAAACTATCAGCTCAATAATATTTAAAGCTATCCCCATAGAACAACACGGTTTCATGAATAAACTCTCCACTGTTACCAATCTGGCTGCTTTCACAAACTACGTCTACCATGGTATGGACGACGGGTCCCAGGTTGATGTAATATATACCGATTTTGAAAAAGCCTTCGATAAAGTAGATCACATCATCCTATTACATAAGCTTTATAAGCTCGGTATACGTGGAGATCTTCACAGATGGCTTACCTCATACACTACCAAACGTGGACAAGCAGTTGTAATCGGCAGTGCTCGAAGTGACTTCGTTACTATCTGCTCAGGAGTTCCCCAGGGCTCAATTCTAGGCCCATTGCTATATATATAGCGTATCTTTTCGACTTACAAAACATTCTCGTAAATTCCAAATATCTTATGTTCGCTGATGATAAAAAAGTTTTTCTTAAAATTAATTCTATCGACGATTGCAGGAAGATCCAAAGTGACTTAAACAACCTCGCTATATATTACTCAAGAAATAGAATCTCTGTCAATGCAGCTAAATGCTTACAAATATCATTTACTAGAAAAGTAAAGCCTATTAATTACACCTATCACATTAAAAATATCCCGATTACAAAAGTTGACTCAGTTCGAGACTTAGGTATTACATCAGACTCAAGAATGTCTATGATTGAGCACATTGACACTGTAGTGAATAAAGCTTACAAGCAGCTAGGTTTCATTAAGCGAGTATGTAGCACCTTCAAAAGCATCGACTGCTTCAAGGTATTATATTTCACTTATGTTAGAAGTATCTTAGAATACGCGTGCAGTATCTGGTCACCTTGTTACAAAGTGCACATACAGAAATTGGAGTCAATTGAAAAACAGTTCTTATGTTTTAAAGAATTCAAGAGTTTCGACTCTTTGTTTTTTTTTTTTTTTTATTCTGAATAGGTTTGCGTTTGACCACATACTGCCTGTTGTTAAGCAGATATGCGGTCTAGGTTGTAGCACGCTTTATGTTGAATCTTGTAAATATTATAATATGAGTACACTGAAGCAGAGGCGTGAGCAATATGACATTGTACTCCTGCATGACATATTCTCCGGGAAAATAGATTGCAGTGAACTTTTTAGCAAACATACTTATAAGAGTACCTATCCGTCGCACAAGATTCAACACGCCCCTGTTTCATGTCCCCTTTGCAAACACTAATTACGCTCGAAACTCAGTGTTGTGTCGTGCTGACCGAACTTACAACGTACACTACTCTAAATTAGATATTTTTCATTTAACCAAAAATGCCCTAAAAATTGAAATAAATCATGCTTATAAAATCGGTAGGTAGATCTGAAACAAACTCTCTTCGCTCTCTCGATCAAACAAACACTAACATATTTTGTATCCTACACACTCCTGGCGACATCGTCTCTGCGAACCCTGACTCTCACGAGGACTTGTGTATCGCGGAGACGATTCACGTCTCCGCGATACACAAGCGCGATAGATTTGAACAGACATACACACACACACACACACACACACACACACACATGCATACACGCTGCGTAAAATGTAAATTATGTAAAATACCTGCGTAGTTAAGTCGTATTTGTTTGAAAATTACTCGTAAGCTTTATTAATCCTTCCTTACATAGTTTAAAATAAAGTCGCTATTTTTGTCTGTTTGTTTGTCTGTATGCTTAAATCTTTAAAACTACGCAACGGATTTTGATGCGGTTTTTTTTTATGGATAGAGTGATTCAAGAGGAAGGTTTATATGTATAATACACCTGTGCGAAGCCGGGGCGGCTCGTCTAGTTTATACTAAATTACTGTTATCTGTTTTGGCCTTTTTTTAATTACTGTAGTTGTATCTAAACATTATATTGTAACGCTGTTGATTACATGAAAATTATAAAAATAATAATAATAAATAAATAAAACGTTTATTGTTCTAAAAAGTCTTCACAAATAAGTTGTGCACTAGATCCCACACTAGGGCGTCCTGTGTCGTGGGACCTTGGCTCTTCCTTATTATAATATTATGCAATTATACAAATACTGTAGGTATTAGGAAAAAATGTTATTTTCTAGCTTTCACAGGTATGTAGTAATACATAGATAAATATATTTTATATATCTAACTACTTAGGTCATTAACTAAACGCATCATTCATTTAGTTCCAGATCTATAAGTATGTCTGATCTGTATGTTGTGCTCCACAGCACAAAGTAACACCTGGCACAATCAACAATTTTCAGACTTTACAATACTGTGTTCCGATCCCACTACCTTATTCTGATTTTGAAGTATGAGTAGGTTAATATCTCTGAATTATAAATATCCAGACTTCTTAACTGTAATCGGGAGTATTTGTCCTGGAAACTCGGTGTTACATTGCCACTCTACGTAATTACACTCCTGTAGAATCATTGACCTCAAATCCAATATCTCCGCATGTGTGGCGTAGTTGGCTTTGTAACTATTAAAACAAGGTGATGTAACTTCAATAATTGTTGTATAATTCTTCGTTAACAATCCAGAAAATATCCTACTGCTCTAAATGTAAAATCCTTTCCTTCTCTTTTTACAAACTCTTTTTTCCGAGTCCCCTGTCATGTCTGGTGTTGCCCGGTCTACCAGATCCAATTTCAACCAAAATCGACATAGTAAAAAAATATGATAAAATACTGAAAACCTTACATTCGACCATCCTGATGACATGTATGTCCTCATACATGCACCAGGTGGAACCAGGCAAAACCTTACATTCGGCAAGGCAAGGTAAGTTAGGTTATATTATACAAATCAAAGATTAGTAATATCAAGCACTGGAACACTGTTACACAACAATTCATACACATAGATTCTAAACGAAGAACAATGTTTGAAGATTTGTAGCAATTATAATACAGTTATTTATAATCAAGTATTTATCTTTACAGCCAAACTCTTAAAACTATCAATTTATCCTTGTAACTCTTAAAAACTATCATTGTACCTCTTAAAAACTATCCTTGTATCTCTTAAAAACTATCCTTGTATCTCTTAAAAACTATCCTTGTAACTCTTAAAAACTATCCTTGTAACTCTTAAAAACTATCCTTGTATCTCTTAAAAACTATCCTTGTATCTCTTAAAAACTATCCTTGTATCTCTTAAAAACTATCCTTGTATCTCTTAAAAACTATCCTTGTAACTCTTAAAAACTATCCTTGTATCTCTTAAAAACTATCCTTGTATCTCTTAAAAACTATCCTTGTATCTCTTAAAAACTATCCTTGTAACCATCAAAACAATCCTTATATCAGTCCCTGTAACAGAATAAAATTACACATAGTCATAGTTGCAATCGGTGAATTATTTGAACATTGTTCAAACCAAAGTATATGTATTATGTTTTAGTAAAATTAACACAATTATAGATTATTGATATCATTGGTATATCGCAAATATTATTCAAGCCCAAAGTTTGTAGCTTTAAGCATTTAATAATAAACGATAAATTTTCAAATAATTCAATATATATCGAAAAACAAAACTGTTTCATAAATTATGAACATCTTTTTTTTGATAATTTTGAAAACAATGACAAACTGCAACAATACACACAACAAAACCACCACACCCATAAAGACTATAATTACGTCCAACTATGCAAAAGAGGCCACTCTTAATAGCATGTAAATATTACAAATGTTACCGGTAAATGTCCGAATACTAAGATAGACAAGACAAGATTACATTTAACGTCATTAAGTAAATCTCTTATCTATATAGATAAATGAATCACGATAGTTGATTTCACTACAACTCCCATAGCTGCGTACAACCATGTAAATACCATGTTGCGAGAAAATCAATAAAAATACCAATTTCATTTTCCCATTCAAAACATTCCTGTATTTGAAAGTTGTTATTGACAGTTGACAGATGGTGAGATGAAATTCATCGGATCAGCCAGATATATAATTAAATATAATAACGATTACTATAATGTACTCATCCATTAATAAATTTAGAGAAAATACTAAATCTAGTAATTTTATAGAAACGCAGTGTATACCATTACAATCTCGTGCATAAATATTGTGAGCACTCAAATGTCTATGAACATTGAATATTAAGCGACAACGATACTGTAGCATTACCACAACTACACGCACATAGAGTCATAAATAAAATCAATAAACGTTGCAATGTAATGTGACGCATATTCAAGTTCTAAAATATAATGGTAAAAACAATTGTCTTCATTGTTTCTGTCTCGAGAGAAATACAAAAATTCATCGTTACTTTGCTTTTTGTTCAGTTTTGTCATATTAACTTTAAAATAATCCCGAATAAGAAATCCCGTGACCAAAAGTAAAGCCAATCTAGATAGACCGGCCATGCGACTGCAGCAACGAGTCCGTTTACCCTTTCATTTCAGCCGCGAACAGTTTTCGGCAAAATGGCAATTTATACGTCAAGTTTATAAAAGTATCACATGCGTACGATTGCGCAGTTGATGAATTATCGAAGTGTAACATTGATAACAATTTTACTAGTCAAAAGATGCGCAAAACATTAACAAAAATAACGACAAATAAACTGTCAAAATAAGGGAATCTTCAATGACAAATCAACGCCAAGTTACAAATCTGACAATGGACATGCAAAGATCAACATATTAAAATTACTCGTTAACGCACAACACCATCTAGTCATTAGTAACTATTGAAATCTCAAATTTAGCAAATTAAATAATAAGAAAATAGAGTACAAAGACGACGCAACAAAATTCTTCTCTGTCAGTGCTCAGCGGGATCACCATTATGCTGTTAAAAACTGAATAGTTAAAAGCTTCTGATGAAAGAAGACACTAGAAAGGCTAACGGGTTGCATGACGCTTCTGCATTGGCATTATCATTAGCTTTGTCATCCACATCGCCATCATCTTATTCAACATCTAAGCTACTGGAGCAGTTATGCCAGCGGCCCAGAGCCACGCTCCGTTACTTTAAGGAGCTGGGCTAACTCGGATAGACGCTGGAGGGGGAAATGCACAAAACACCCCATGCGGGACGTCAGTGCAGGACTTATCGCCCCCACATCGAATAAGAATAAGCTTCTGATGAAATAACTCTCAGCTTCTAGAGAAATAAAGGAAGTCACTCGGCTGTTGATGCACAAAAGTTAGGCCTACGCTGTTACCACGCTACCTTTGTCCCCTCACCGGCAAAACATACAAGATGACTTCATCCGAACGAGCCATTTACCAGAAAGCTGTCAAACAGTCCTTGTGTCCCAGCCAAAGTCCACATTAGAAGCGCCCGTGGATCTGGTCAACAAAGTGAGCGAGCGACCTAGTTCCATCAACCTAGGTTGCTTCTAGAGACTCCGTGCCCAGATAGTTTCTGAAAATCTCACAAGGAAAACGCAGAATTAAGCCATCAAGTAAAAGCTTCGTTTACAAATTCTGATAAAGATTTCGTCCTATAAATAGAGGTGAACAAAAGACGACTCTCACACTCGGTCACAATCCAACTACCTCCAGTTTTGAACTGCTCTTACCAAAGCAAGTATGATGATGGACGATTGCCTATCTTCTTAAGGTCGCCTGTACATCACTCACTGAAAAACGAAAATGTAGCTCTTGGTCGACACTAGTAGCGACTTCTGTGTTTTCCCATGTAGGACTTCAGGAGCAGATGATTGAGGATTACCTACGAACTTTTGCAATTAATGGGTCATTGACCGTGACATACGGTTTCACGCAGCTCGACCTGGGTTGTATCTCCACCGCGCTCTTTTTTGGCGTTCTATCGCGGCCGATGTTAGCAAGGCTATAATCAGGACAGACTTTTTATCACATTATGGCCTAATGGTCGACTGCTGCAATCGCCGTCTCATCGATAACCATACAACATTTTTGTTTTTTTTTTGTTGATCACCAGTTTTGAACCCGCTTTTTCTTTAGATGTCGTTTCATGCACTCGTCCGCGTCGGCCAATCCAAATAAGTACTAAGAAATACTTCGAGAATACGTGGAGATCTTTCGTCCACCAGACACTCTTCAGATTGTCACCCACGTAACAGTCCATTTCATCAATAATGTGCCCAACCAACTTGTTTTCGGTGCACAAGACGTCTAGTGCCTGAAACTTCAAAATAGCTAAGCAAGAATTGAACTGTACCTACACTGCAAGCTGGAACAGATGTCACATAGAACACATAGTCACATTCCCAGCATCTGGTTCCTAAAAAGTTGAAGTTTGACGTCCGGGTGGCGACTACAGGACTCTGAACGACAGTACAGCACCGGATAGATATCCAATTCGGCATATTTTATGACTTAATACACTTATGACATAATATTATATGGCTGTAAAATCTTCTCGACAATTGATTTTGTTAATACTATCTCCAGCGATTTTGTTAATACTCTTAACATCTTCTTAAATCCAGCGGATTTATCGAAGACTGGTATTTCCAGCACCTACAACTGCTTTCCACTCGCCTGAAAGAATATGGAACGGTTTTTGATCAAGCCAAGCAGGAAAGTGTTTACGGTGCAGAAAATATCAGCTTTCTGGTATGCGTGGTAGGTACCTGCAGCCAGCATTAACCAGCTAGATGGCAAAGTAGAAGCCACCAGATAGTTTGCCATTCCTGAAAATATCAAGTCTATTATCTTCTGTCGTCGCTTCCTCGGGGACACAGCAAAGTCTCACAAGTTCTACTACAAGACGTGTCGACTGGGACAGCAAAAGATTCCCACCCGTGACGCTAATCGGTGACACGTTGGAGCCTTCGAACTTCGCCTTTGCCTACGTCTTGCGGCATGATACTAGTCTAGTCACTGAAGCTTCAGACTCGACCATTAGTGAAGTGTTTCAAAACACGTTGGGAAAGAACAAAAACCTCTGACTTCTTTTAGTAGAGAGAGATCTGAGCCCAACGCAACGAAAGAAGTCCTTACGACAGAGAACTGCTGGCAATATATCAGTACCTACTCGTAACTGTAGCTCGCGACAGACCGTGGTAAGCAGTTTGAATCTGCATTGGTGAACTCATTAAACTTGCTGGATTTAAAAGAGACAGAACCGCAGCATACGAACTATGGATTAATCAAAACGGTGCACAACAGCTAAATCAACGATAAAATGTTATGAGAACCATATAATAACTGGAACCTTAACATTCATTTTGCTTGGAATGCGAAAAGCTTTCAAACCGGACATACAAGCCTCTCCTGCAAAACTCAGATATAAATTAGAGATGGCAGCGTACGTGGATCTCCAAGCAATATACTCCAGGCCACATCGGTGATCGTTGGAGCGTCTGTCGTCCACGTTGGTCAGGCAGTCGTCGGTGGAGTGCTGGCAACGGATGCGGCTGAGACTGTGACCCCGGGCTACGGCAGTGATCCTGGCCGCGACTGCGGCTGTAGCTCTGGCTGCGGTTGCGGCTGCTGCTGCGGTTGCGGCTGCTGCTTTGGCTCCGGCTCCGACCATGTCCTCGGCTGCGGCCGTGGCCACGGCTGTGGCTGTGCTTCCGGCAGCGGCCTCGGCTCCGGATGCTGTCTTGACTGCAGCCGTGGCTCCAGCTGCGGCCTCGGCTCCCGTTGTAGACTCGGCTGCGCCTGTGGCTCCAGCTGAGGCCTCGGCTCCGTGTGCGGTCTTGGCTGCAGCCGTGGCTGTATCCGCCTCGTCTTGCTGCAGCTCGAGCTCCAACACGAACGAACCCAGGCTTGCGGCTGCAGCTGCGACTCCGTCGAGTGCTCGACTGTGGCCTCGGCTGCGGCCGTGCGTGACGCCTGAAGCGCGATCGGTTCCTAGGAGCTTTCACGCGCCATACTTCGTTGTCTTCGAACCCATCACCTGGAACTCATACCATGAAATTGCTTGCATTAGTATTGTGCTTGAGTGAAGAGAAATATTTGAGGGAGATTAAATCCTACTTTTATCTCGAGAATGGTGCATGTTACACGAAAAAACAGGATTGTAATTCCCCCCTTATAAAACCCCAGTCTGGCTAAACGTAGTGTATGTTTTTCTTCTTTTATTATATATGTATGGACTTGAAGTATCTAAAACTTAGGGAATACATCTATCACACGACCACGGACACTTCATATGCCCGCCATTATATCAGGTTAACTTAAGAAATATCTACATGCATCATGAAGTGCTTCTAAATGTAATTTCAGCACTTCTCACTATTAAACCAATCAATTTTAAGATTTCTGCAGTGCAAATAATTAGAAAATTCTAATTGGTCAGAGTATTAGTCTCCGTTTGGTAACATAATTATTATGAAGAAAACATGTCAACCAACTATGGGTTAATGCCAACATTTTACAGTACTAGGCAATACCAATATGATAATAATGATACTAAGTAGTATCACAATACCTCAACCAGTGTTGGTTGTCAGCAATACTGATATCCTTCGGACACATAACTATGAACTTTGTATTGTTATTATTATGTTAAGAACTTTACTACATATCGGTCATAAAAACTCATGTCAAGAATGTTGATTGTTAATCATTTTTAACCTACTATTGTAAAATTGGTAGGTAAACAACATTTAATTAATTTATATATATATATATTTTTTTCACGTCCGCCATTACAAAAGATTTTTGCTCTATTTGTACCAAGGATGTTTATGTAATACATCCATGATTTGTACTATTTGTATGAACGTGGAACCAGTGTATTCCTTTCATTCGCTCATACGAATAAGGTTCATTTTTGCTCCACGATTCTGATACGCATCAATGGAATGAATCCGAACAATATTATTATCAGACTTTGTAGAATGGTCATTACATACATGGCTAATACAAACGATTGTTATCAGAATTTGTCAGATTACTAATTCACAAATTTTATTTTTCAATATTCAAACGTATGAATGCGTCATATAAAATGAAATGATAAAATGAATGAGGATATGAAATGAAAACAACATAAATGTATGATTATGTCGAAATACTTTCTCTGTAGGTATTTCTCATGGAATTAATGCATCTAGGTACCTACATGACAATAATCTATGTATTCTATCTTGGAGGTTACGAGACGACGTGTCGTAAACTGGTGCAAAGGTTTTAGCTTCGAATAATATTCTGTTTAAACAGAGTTCGAGGCTAAAATCACCATGATAATATATTATTTAGCTACAAAATCAGGTGCAGGCGTGTACTTACGATGTCACTTCTGAGATGTAGAATCATTGACCTCAAATCCAATATCTCCGCATGTGTGGCGTAGTAGTTGGCTTTGTAACTATTCAAACAAGGTGATGTAACTTCAATAATTGTTGTATAATTCTTCGTTAACAATCCAGAAAATATCCTACTGCTCTAAATGTAAAATCCTTTCCTTCTCTTTTTACAAACTCTTTTTTCCGAGTCCCCTGTCATGTCTGGTGTTGCCCGGTCTACCAGATCCAATTTCAACCAAAATCGACATAGTAAAAAAATATGATAAAATACTGAAAACCTTACACTCCTGAGGGTTCGGAGATATCAGAGTGGTTTTTAATAGAAAAATATTTGAGTGCCATTGTGGATTACTTTGGATTTAATCATTGTAGGAGTATAAAAATTTCCTGCCATTTGCTATTTCCATAATACGGATAAATATACTTAGGTGAAACTGAGGATATTTTAATCCAAATGATGTCACACGATTTCGTTAGATAAACAAGCAAATTGTCTTCCACAAAGACTGTTCCTGTCTCCAAATGTCTCTTAGATCATATCCATTTTTCAAAATGCCCCCTTTCTCATTGATTTAGTTTACACTAACTTACTTGTCGTTTTTAGGGTTCCGTACCCAAAGGGAAAAACGGGACCCTATTACTAAGACTTCGATGTCCGTCTGTCTGTCTGTCTGTCCGTCTGTCACCGGGCTGTATCTCATAAACCATGATAGCTAGGCAGCTGAAATTTTCACAGATGATGTATTTCGGTTGCCGCTGTAACAACAAATACAAAAAACAAAATAAAATAAATATTTAAGGGGGGCTCCCATACAACAAACCTGAATTTTTATACGTTTTTCGCTCTGTACTAATAATGGTTCCAGGTAGATGCTTGAAATTTTCACAGAATATTTAATTTTATATTCCCTGCAAAATAAATAATGAAATTAAAATAAAATAAATATTTGAGGGCTCCCATACAGTACGGAACCCTCCGTGCGCGAGTCCGACTCGTACTTGGCCGATTATTTGAGTACTTAAATGAAATTATCTTTAAATAAAAAGTCATGCTATTGTTAACAAAAAAACTCAAACGAAACGACGGGTACCAATATTAGCATATTCTATCCTTACATAGTATAAAATAAAGTCGCTATTTTCGTTTGTTTGTTTGTTTGTCTGTATGCTTAAATCTTTAAAACTACGCAATGGATTTTGATGCGGTTTTTTTAATGGATAGAGTGATTCAAGAGGAAGGTTTATATGTATAAAAAATTCCCGATATTCCCACGGGAACGGGCACAACGCGGGTAAAACCGCGGGGCGCTGCTAGTTTTCTCTATAAAACAAGACTCTTCAGGATAATCATTGGATCCTAAAACATCTCTCCAAGCTCTCCACCGTTAAAAGTAATTTTAGAAAACATAACTTCTTCAATTTCATGCTTTGGATGCTAAGTGAGTGGCAACCACATATAGAATGAAGTTGGCATAAATTATGCGAAGGAATATGGCTAAAGAAATGTCAAGCAACAAGTAAGCGAAAGTTACTTTGAATTATAATTTGCTCTGTTTAATATTTAAATCATAATTTGGCTAAGTCTTGTGTTTTAGGCTCAGGAAAATCTTATCGACTCGTTAGATCTCAGTATGTAGTTGATTTTCTCTTTAGCTTTGTATTAAAGAGGTAGAGGCCCGCTGACCACATACCTCTTCGCTTTACGAGAAGCGTTAGACCATAGTCCATCATACTGGCCAAATCCACGTTGACAGACCAAGGTAATACAGCTATTACCTGAAACTCTGATATACAGCTAAAGTTTCATGGGGAGAAATCAAACAAGATAAAATATTCTGCTACTGGCTGCCTAACTTTTGTAGCTGGACTAGCTGGCTGGTCGTGCTTAATGATGAATGATGATATACGACATAGTGAAATACTTTCTCCAGCGAATATAACGACAACGACAAATCCTCCAAGAGAATCTCAAATCCTCACGAACACAGAATATTATCCCTAATGCAAATTAAAACTTAAATGAAAATTATGACTAATTTGGCCAAAATACGCAAACGTAGGTACTATAAATTTGTTCTCACGCTTCAAAAGCCTAAATAAAAAACTTTGTTTAAAAATATCGTAAAACAGCAAATTAAGAAATTTCAGCGTTTCAAACGCGATGACGGCTAAAGCAATTAAATTTAACACAGCTCCGTACGAAAAAAGCTGATTCCGAAAGTTACTTCAAAAGGTGTCGGATTGCTTTCCAGGGACAAGGCCCGCCGTTGTGATAAAAACATAAAATGTTTTTCAAGTTTCTCTTAATAATGCTTAATAAGCCTGTTGGTTTTACGAAATGGTTTCTGAATCATTTCGCCCGTAATGTCTTTTTAATGCCAACTAAAATGTTACGTTTACTTGTTTGTTAAGCTTATTTTAATGTGAATTAAGAGAATTAGTGCCTGCTAGCCTTCGAGCAAATATTTATAGAGTCACAATCGTGCAAAAAAGTGTCCGAGCCTAAACTCTGCCCAAGCTACGTAGTGGGCAGGCTTTTTAGTTAGTCGTAAGACGATTGCAAGCCAACTACAACGCCGCGCGATGCCAAAGTGCTCGGTTACAAGCACTAATTAAATAATGTAAATAATTAAATAATATATTATGCTGTATTATTAACGTTGGACAAACATAGAGACAAGCAGAATTTGTTGCGTGGATTGATACGTTGTGATGTTGGTTCATTCGGCGGCTTATTATTTTTGGCTGTGAATTTAAATGCATGAAAATTACGACGATTTCCGCGATACACGCTCAGATAAATTTTCTCCTTCCTTCTTACACAGCATATGTTACTTTTTAGTCCTTAGGACACCAAAGTTGCCGGCGCATTGGTATCAGGGGGATCGCCTAGTGGCGGGCAACTGAGTCAGCAAACTTCGCAAAGGAGTATCATACCACCGACAAGCAAACGGAACACTCGCGCAATCGCGGGTGTATGTCGATATGATATCATTGACCAAAACGAGCTTTGCGGTTCAGGATTTACGGCAGACTAGTTAAGCCACCAGAAGCTTTTGTGTGTAGAGTTCTTTCAAACGGATTGCTAAGATAATGCGGTCCAGAAGGGCTGTTTAGACCTTAAACTGTGGGTAATCTGTAACTTATCAAAAGTTAACCAGTTTGACTGCCTCGGTGGCTCAGTGGCTAGTTACCCTAACTACTGGGTCAAAGAGGCGTGGGTTCGATCCCCACCCAAAGCAAGTATTTATGTGATGAACTTTGGTGTTTGCTCTGTATCTGGGTGTTATTTAGTTACTATCTATAAAGTATGTATTTAAAAAGTTTATCAGTCTCTGGCAGCCATATCACAAGCTTTGTTTAGTTTGGGGTCAGAGGCGTGTAAAATCTCCCCTAATATTGGTTTAATTATTTTTATTTGTATAATTTTACTAATGACACAAATACATGTTCGTTGGTAAAATTAGGCTAAGTATTTACCATTTATTAGTCAGCCTCGCGCCGAGGGGCTTCCTCAACCCGAGGCAGAACAACTTTCTATAGAAAAGCAATCCTGAGCCTAAGGAACGCCTCGCCCCGAGCGAAAATAGGAAGAAAAGTTACCTCAGTCCGCCTCTAGTAGAGGCTGCTCGGCCCGAGGCTACTTAAAAATATACACAATATACACAATAATACACATATCCTTCTCGAGTATTTTAGAGCGTTACTATAAGCGAGCTTAAAAGAACATAAACATACCAATTTTCGCACAAAGATTATAATGTCAGGTGCATACAGCACAGCTCGATATTCGATTCGGGTCAGGCTTTGAGCACGGCTCTTTTGTTGGCGAGATATTGAAAGTGCAGCGGACAGGTAATCTGGAGTATTCAGCTGAAGTGAACGCTCTTTTATGCTGCATCGGAATATTGGATTATTGAAAACATGCACCACCTATGTTGTTTTTAAACTTTGAAAACATTATTATTATGTAAGTACTACTGTCTACCGTGACCATGATCGATGCAACTCGGTCGAAACGTCGGGATGATGAGGTATTTATTTATCTCGTAACTCTAGTGCGCGATTAGTCTCGTAGTATACAGGGTTATTTCTAATCAATTAGCATCCTTTTAGGGGCTTATTCTGTACATCAAAACTAACAAATTTTGTTCTACGACTTTTATTAATTCTCAAAAAAAAAGTTGTTGTTCCATAGAAAAAATATCGTTCACCCTCGACAAAATGTATGGAACAGCTGTTTTTTTTATAGTTTTGACAAAAGTCGCAGCAAAAGTAGTTAGATTGTTAAATTCTCAATACGGTACACGGTGTTGTTTTACAAAGTTCACAACAACACTCGCTACAAGGTAACGTCAACAATAGTCGAGAATATTTTTACAGACTTCCAAAAAAGAGGAGGTACTTACTATGTTCGTTTGTTTTTTTGTGTATGTTCATCTATATTTTCTCTAATAAAATTGGGAACCGATTTAAAAATTCTCTTTTTAGTTCGAAAGAGCATACTTCCGAGATGGTCCCATTAAAATTTTGTTTATTTCGGCTGAGTCGTTTTTGATAAATTAACAAAAATGTACATTGATGTCACATCGATTCGTACAAATTATTTTAATTCTGTACACGGTGGAAGTCGGTGTTGCGATTTTTTCCGAAAAATAATTATTATGCTTGTGCTGAAACGCTCCGTGCAAAACACGTCGACTACGGAAATATGAATTAATGTAAGGGACATTTTGGTGATTTTGAGTTATATACATCGTTGAATTCAGAATTCCGAGCTCTATCAAATGGTATATATAACTTTTTAATATCTTGAAAAAAATGTCGCTTACCACAAAAAAAAGTGAGCAAAAATATCAAAAAGAAGGGGTAAAAAGTACGTTAACAGACATAAAAAATGCAATATGCCTCATACGTTAAGTTTATCATCCTATTAACCAATTGATTTCCCTTACGCTATTACAAGTTACGTTTTTCAAGTCCGATGTGCCTCTTACATCAATTTACAAAAATACACATGGCCCTTACGCAGACAAACAAATATTAATTGAAAATCAAACAAACTTAAACAGACAGAGGTTTTTATAGGAAAGTGGTTTGATTACAGATTTATAATTTTTGCAGCCTCTACGGGACATGTCCTATAATAGTTGGCCTCTTACATTAATATTGGACTACGGAAATATGAATTAATGTAAGGGACAAAAGGTCATTTTTCAGAAGAGCCAAAAAACGATCGCAATTTTTTTTTTTTTTTTAACTTTTTTGTTTCTTGTCTGATTTAAATGACTTCTAGGGCGAAATTGCATAAAATTTTGAACTGTTTATGTTAAAGATATCATTATTTGAGATATCCCAGTAGTTTAGGAATTGACATGTCCCTTACATTATTTTTTTCTGTTAAAATGACCAAAATTTTAAAAAAAAGTTAAGGTAACGTACATCTCATAATCAAATACGAGGTAAAATTGCACTGAAGGACATTGCTTCAATAGGTTTTTTTAAATAAATAGCCCCAAAAGTATATCATAATCATTTATTTTCAATGTAATTATATTTAAAAATGTGTCACTGACGCTAAGTTAAAAAAAAAACAACACAAACAACTTCTTATGTAATTAAAATTCTTAAGCAATACTTTTAAGTAAGTAATATCACAATAAAATGCGTTAGAAAACTTTTTAAATAATGAAAAACTAACGTTCATTATCTTAAAAAGACCGTGTAGGAACTTTTATATTCAGTCTTCCATAAATAACAATAAAAGCTTCCAAAAAAAGTTAAACTACGTATAAATCTTTGTAAATTAAACAAAATCATAATATAGTTCTGAACCATGTAAAAAGAATAGTACTTATAAAAATTAAATTGATTTCTTTTATGGCAACAGTTGTTTTAATTATTTGGGGAACTATGATTAAGTTTATCCTATTTGTTTGACAAAACAAGGAAAGGCATGATCATTATTTCAATTCACTAAATATGACTGCAACGTACTAGGCTTGTATAGGTATAATATGACTTTTCAAGACTTTCCTTGTGTTGTCATATTAAATTTACAAGATGATATTAACTTATGTATTTACGTATAATAACTAATAAAAACAACATTTAATAAATAATAAAAACCACATTCCCAGAAGATTTCACGCGGATTACCTAAATCTTCCGCATGATGGTGCAGTTTTAGACACTTCATTGGAAACAGACGAAGAAGATGAAGACGCACAGTAAATTTTAGGATTAACCTCAAATGAATGAATAATCATTTAAATAATAGATAAATCATGAATAGATGATGATGAATAAGCATTTATTTTTTCTTCACTATAATTTAATCATGAAAGCATTGCTACAGAAATGTTGACTAAGATTTTCTCATTGTTTTGATGCTCGTATTTATGTTAATTCTGGTTAACATTATTAACAAGTTATTATCACAGTTAAGATAATTCTATGACTTTCATTGGACAATACGAGGAAAGTCTTGAAAACATATAGCCAATTTGTAACTGTCACTTAAAAGCGTTTGAATCCGGTTTTTCACGTCTTTCCTTTTGTTGTAAAATAAAAGAAACTTACTGGATAAGATTCATCTTACAAATAATTTACTTGCTAAAATCGAGGTTATTGTCTTGTTATTTTTTAATAGGTTGTTATAGGTAAACCATGGATATTTAGGTGCCCTATTTGTTTTTCTTTAATTTTGACTGAACATGTTTCTAGGCATAAGTATTTAATCATCTACTAATCAATTTTATTGGATCTTTATGGAAGACTAATATTAACTAACTAATAGGTATAATATGACTTTTCAAGACTTTCCTTGTGTTGTCATATTAAATTGACAAGATTATATTAACTTATGTATTTACGTAACACTACTATGTAGGAACTATTGCAATCAGCCTTGCCTTATTGCCTTCCGCCTTTTATGTACCTGATTGTAATAGGCAGTTCCTACATAGTAGTGTTACGTAAATACATAAGTTAATATAATCTTGTGAATTTAATATGACAACACAAGGAAAGTCTAGAAAAGTTATTTTATACCTATACAAGCCTAGTACGTTGCAGTCATATTTAGTGAATTGAAATAATGATCATGCCTTTCCTTGTTTTGTCAAACGAATATGATAAACTTAATCATAGTTCCACAAATATTTAAAACAACTGTTGCCATAAAAGAATCCAATTTAATTTTTATAAGTACTATTCTTGTTACATTGTTCAGAACTATATTATGATTTTGTTTAATTTACAAAGATTTATACGTAGTTTAACTTTTTTTGGAAGCTTTTATTGTTATATTATGGAAGACTGAATAAAAAAGTTCCTACACGGTCTTTTTATGATAATTAACGTTAGCTTTTCATTATTTAAAAAGTTTTCTAAGGCATTTTATTGTGATATTACTTACTTAGAAGTATTGCTTAAGACTTTTAATTACATAAGAAGTTGTTTATGTTGTTTTTTTTAACTTAGCGTCAGTGACACATTTTTAAATATAATTACATTGAAAATAAATGATTATGATAATTTTTTGGGGCTATTTATTTAAAAAAACCTATTGAAGCCATGTCCTTCACTGCAATTTTACCTCGTATTTGACTATGAGATGTACGTTACCTTAACTTTTTTTTAAAATTTCGGTCATTTTAACAGAAAAAAATAATGTAAGGGACATGTCAATTCCTAAACTACAGGGATATCTCAAATAATGATATCTTTAACATAAACAGTTTAAAATTTTATGTAATTTCGCCCTAGAAGTCATTTAAATCAGACAAGAAACAAAAAAGATATGAAGAAATAAAAAAAATTACGATCGTTTTTTGGCTCTCCTGAAAAATGGCCTTTTGTCCCTTACATTAATTCATATTTCCGTAGTCGACGTGACGATGCTGGTAGGTGACGGAACGGTCTAGTCTAGTGGGCATAGTCTCATACTTTTCAATACAAAGATTACTTTTCGTCTGACATGTTCCTATTACGGTCACCAAACCGTTATAGTGGCCCAGCCCTTTTATTAGTACATATAAAAGTAAAATAAGTTTTCATTTACCTAGTTAACTGCCAACAACTAGGGTTATCAGGTGAAAGGTTGTTTTAAGCAATCTGGTAACACTACCCGTAGCTAAGAATTTCACTAATGAGTCAACTAAAAGATCTTGTCACTAATGAGCTCCAACGTCTTTTGACGAAATTTTGTATTCCGTTTTGTTTTCTTTGATTAATGTTTTACTATGGCGTATTAAATGCATTAGAATACCATGAAATCGAGATAGCTTAGAAAATGTTAAATGTAACTTTATGCCTCTTGTGCCAATAGTGTCGAATGAAATGTTGTAAGTGCTACACCTATTTGCTATATTTACTTGGCAATATGTTAATCGCTTTATTATCAAAAGGCTGATCATTAATGATATTGTAGGATACGGCGTGAAATAACATCATCAGCCATTCTACTCTGCCCTAGTTAGGCTAGTTTACACCCAAACTCACTATCCCAAAGTAAACCCGATTTCCCAAGCAAATAAACAGATCTCTTACTCGTAACATTGGCCCAAATGGTTTCACTGTAATTCAGTTAGTTATCTTTGTGATCGCTAGCAAGTATTGTTTAGCAGCTGTGAAATTAAATGTTGGAACTACAAGCTACGCATAACCCAATCCTCCATCAGTCAGGATTAGGTTATCCGCAGGTTCAACATCACAGGCGCCAAGGAGTATGATTCGGACTATAAGAGCCCGGTCACGGTAATTTAGATATCATTACCGTGGCCTGGTTCTGAGAGTTTTGTTCTATGAACATAGAAGTATTTAATTTTGCTCTGTATTTACAGAGTGTTATTTTTGAAAGTACAGTCACTTTTTAACCGACTTCCAAAAAGGAGGAGGTTCTATGTTCGTCTGTATGTATTTTTTTTTTGTATGTTCATCGATAATTTCGCCAATTGTGAATCGAATCGAAAAATTATTTTTTAGTTAGAAAGGGTATACTCCCGAAGTGGTCACATTTAAATTTTACAGAAATCGGCTGAGTCGTTTTTGAAAAAACCAACAAGTAAAGTAAGCAATTCGAGCGAAATATCCGAATTTTGTACACGATGAACATCGATAATTTCGCTAAATGTGAACCGAATAAAAAATTCTTTTTTAGTTCGAAAGGGTATATGTACTCCCAAGATGGTCCCATTTAAATTTTACAGAAAACGGTTGAGCCGTTTTTGGTAAATCAACAAAAATGTAAACAATTCGAGCGATATATTCGAATAAATAATTATGAACAACTTTTACTGGGGGGCCAACTGCAAAATCGTGGAAAAAAATGAGCTGACACATTTTTTTTAACGCGATAAAGTCCTCGCTTGACCACCAACTCGCCTGATGGTAATCGACGTTGTGGTCGAAGATGAAGCACGCAGACTTAGAAGATACCTATGTTCACTCTGATCTCGAAAAACTTTAGATTATATCTCTTAGGAAACAGGAAAGCACAAAGACTGTTCCATTCCCTGGCGGTACGAATCAGAAACACATTTTGACACAGAAAAACATTTTGTCGAAAATAAATGAACGTCTTGTGTGGAACAATTGATTCTTTTTCACGATTTCGCAGTTGGCCTCATAGTAAAACTGTTCGGAATTATGATCCTATTGACCTCTGAAAGTCCCTACACTTTGCAAAGCAATGCTAGCTGCTTGCGACTGGAATTATTGGAAATCTATTTGGGAGCTCTATATCCTACAGTACCTTAGATCTACAGTTAGAATGATGATGATTCTTCTCTGCGCACCTCCAGAATATTCTGCTAATTCGTGGATAACGCCGAGCGCATCTGTCACGTCACATCCTCCATCAACCGCGCAGTTCGAATACTTTCCCTTGAAGACTACGATTAAGTTTCAATATACACAAGTACAACTAGATCACCCATCTTCTATGTTTAATCCCTTCGCCACGCCACGCTTCTGCCCCCCACAAGCCCCCCACAAGACTATGTCGTTTGTGTAAACTTGTCAGACGCCTTGATTAGCCTGGGAACGTGCCTGTTACCGTCAATAGACAAAACGGTAAATAGCGCGTTTCGGGGATTATACCGATAGAATCGAGATGGGAAGCTAATTAAACGCTAAGGGATGCCGCGCGATGATTGGTTGATGGTAAACAAGATACGGTTTGGCTGATTACTTGGTGGGTGGTGTTTATTCTCTGTTTAATAAGGGTGTGTTTAGATTGTATTATGATCACACGATGCTATAGTTTACACAGTATCCTAGACAGAGTAACGTTAGTTTGCTTTTTATATGTGAAGCTGAGTACTAGGAGAGAATCATATAATGTTGAGGATCATCGACACGACGAAGAAGATGTGTGCAGTAAAACGCGAACTGAATTGAAATAAAAAAAAAGTTATTAAGAGGACGTTGCGTACATTCGTCATCATCATTATTTCTGCTATACAGGGTTATCCAGAACTGGTTTACTAAGCCGAGTAGAGTGATTCAGGCTATTATTGTGAACAACTTTTACTATGGGGCCAAATCAGAATTCGAGAAAAAAATCAGCTGTACCCTTAATTTCTAATCGACTTCCAAAAAAGAGGAGGTTCCATGTTTGTCTGTATGTTTTTTTTTTGTACGTTCATATATAATTCCACCAATTGTGAACCGAATCGAAAAAATCTTTTTTTAGTTTAAAAGGATATACCCCCGAGGTGGTCCCATTTAAATTTTAAAGAAATCGGTTGAGCCGTTTTTGAAAAATCAACAATAATGTTACCAATTCGAGCGAAATATTCGAATTTTGTACACGATGGAAGGCGGTTTTGCCATTTTTTGGAAAAAAAAATATGTCGATTTTGAGTTACAATTTTGTATGGGACAGCTAACCCTGTATAACAGCTCCCCTATAAATCTAGTGGCTTGCATCCAGCACGACTCTGCCGTATCAATTAAATAGGTCATTAATCTTACGCTGCGCTTGCCGATACGAGCTGTCCACTGGACCTAAACATCAGATCTGCGTGATGTAATCCTTACTGTACCAGCCTTTTAAATAATCCACTGCAGGACGTAGGCCTACCCACGCAGGGTGATTGGGCCATATCCACCACACTGGCCCAGTGCGGGTTAGTAGATTCACATACGTCATCGAATTTCTTCTACAGACGTAGGTATGCAGGTTGCCTCACGATGTTTTCCTTCTCCGAAAAGCCAGTAGTGGTGTGAAATTCCGTACATAAATTCCAAAGAACTCATTGGCAAACATTACCGTGTCATTGGTACGGGACTTGGATTTGAACCCACGACCTAACGATTGTAAGGCGGGTGTCACTACCTTTAGACCACCACGGCTTTTTAATCCTTGTTATTATTTCAACTTGCCACTAGGTACGCTGGGCAATGTTAGTAACTTTGGTTCTTCTACGGATCTCCTAATACTGATTCGATCTTCGAGAGAGATGTCCATTAGAAGTAAGTAAAAGTCTGCAACCATCCCTGGGCTATACCGGTGATCTAATTGTGTCCAACTCTGCTTTAAGTAATGTCAGCTATATGAGTTACATACTTTGGCTGATGTACACTGAGACTATCCGTCTTACCACAAAAGTTTTACGCACGCTTTAGACAATATTTAACAGTACAAATTGCATGGTTAAACAGTGTTTAAACGTGTTTAAATCTTTTGTAGTAAGACGGTATATGTTTGACCTGAGCTAAAATCTGAAAAAGTTTTAAAGTATCTACTAGCCTTTGCCTGCGGCTTCACCCGCGCTTTCTTTGTAGCCCTTGTACTCACAAATAGTGTGGATTTTTATATGGTAAAAGAATTTTCCAAATTGGTTCAGTAGATTTATTACATAACATTAGTTTATTTTAAGTAATAAGATCCCATTTAGTTCGACTCAAATTGAAGCTCATTCAATGCCGGTTAAAAACAAAATTTAGTGGATTGGATTATAACTATTCGTCTGCATCTTACTTAGACAAGAATTAGTATAAAACTGTCTCTTCGCAGCTGTATCTGTTGCGCGAAACACTAAATAAATTACCGAAGCAAGGTCTCAAAATGGCTTCATTAATGTAGACCAGCCATTCTCAAAGTGTGCTCCGTAGTTCCGCCCTAGGGTCCCGCAAAGTCTGTAGGGGCTCCATGACAATATTGATAGTAATAAGAAATAAGCGGCCAAGTACGAGTCGGACTCGCGCACAAAGGGTTCCGTACTGTATGGGAGCCCCCCTTAATTTATTTTATTTTAATTTTATTATTTATTATTGAACTGAATATAAAACTAAATATTCTGTGAAAATTTCAAGCATCTACCTGTTACCATTATTAATATAGAGCGAAAAACGGCTAAAAAAAATCAGTTTTGTTGTATGGGCCCTTAATTATTAATTTTATTCGGTTTTTAGTATTTGTTGTTATAGCGGCAACAGAAATATATATAATTCATAATTCTATAACGGTTCATGAGATACAGCCTGGAGACAGAAGGACAGCGGAGTATAATAGGGTCCCGTTTTTACCCTTAGAGTGCGGAACCCTAAAAATGAAAACAAAAATAATCTTCTAACTAAGTACTTAGAAATGTTTCAAGACGATAATTGTTTGTGAAGAATTTGGCCTAATGAACTATGCAATTAATGTGCGCTTCTTTTGAGAAAATGTTCCTAAGAACTGAGTACAAGAAATGTTTTTTTTGTTTAGGGCTCCGTCAAATATTTCACTTTCGAAAAGGCCTTTGTCACCAAAGAAGTTTGAGATCCCCTGATGTAGAAATTTAGAACGTAATTTGATGGTAGACCGCGGAAGAAGGTCTGAAGGATGGTCGATCGCGGGTCGACCACGAAATAACACCTGATTCTGTTATCTTTAATTTCCATGTAACGTTGTTACTGTCACTAGAGAGGGGAGTTTGTTTCGAATCATCAATCGAATTATAGGTATTCGAATTGTAATTAATATGTATATTTGAGTCTTTTTTTGGGAACGTGGAACGTCTAACGTAATAAATTTAGTACATTTAGTTACTTATCGAATTCTAGAAGGCATTTTGTATTATATCCTTTGTTGATTGACTCTAAATTGCAAAGGTGATATTGCAAAAAGGGCTAAGACTAGGTACAGTAGCTCAAAAAATCCGATAAACTATGATAAATAAATGCGCAGAGTAAAACAACCGCATTAAATGCTTAATTTATGAGTACTTTCACATTTTCCAATTTGATTTTTTCTCAGTTATTGAATTACTGCCATTTTGGTCACATATAACCTTTTTTATATAACCTACATAGAATTAATAGCCTACATGTAAAAAATGCACTGAAGAGTTTAGTTTTGTTAGCAAAACTTCTCAGACGTTAATGATATATCAAATTGATACGTTTATAGGTACTTTATACTTCGATCAAGACTTTATACGTTTCTTTTATTTCATTTATTTTTTTATTATGGGGCCAACAGCAATCTTCAGTTGTTCATAATAACGTAGGTACTACATATAAGTGGTTTCAGTATTATTAGATCTCTGAGAGACACACGGTATATGTATGTATCTACCTTTCATGTATCTGTAATTTTTAAAAGTATACTGCTGAACATAGGCTAGGCCTATCCACTCATATCCACTGCGCTGGCCCTGAGGAGGATTAAGCTGTTACTTGGTGAAGTCGCGGGTCACCGAGAAAGTCGAAGGCAAACGTGTAAGAGGTTTTTATTTTTATTTTCCTGTTTTCGTAAATAATCAAGAAAATTTTGTCGTTATATTATTATTATTATTTTGCGCCTGTATTGTCCCACTGCTGGGCAAAGGCCTCCCTTCCCTCCTTCCAGACTGCGCGATCGTTATATTAATTTTGTAAAACCATCATTAATAGTTTGATGAGTGTAATGTTGTTTATATTCTCTTAAAAGTTGCAAGTTGTCTTCGCCTGTAAGTACTGTGACATTTGACTCTGTTTACTATGTTAAGTATTATTTTCTGTGAATTTGTTGATGTACATAGTCAAAGAATATATAATAATACATAGTGTAGGCGGACTAAATAAATAAAATAAAATAAAAAATAAGTATTATATTATATCATATTTCTGTATAAATGGATCTAAACAACTGTGAATTATTTCGAAGTAACTTGCCCCGCATTCACATTGCTGTATTCTTATAATGGTGTATGAAGATCACGTAGCACATAGAAACCTCTTTAGTAATCAAACTCATGGGACAAGTTAGATCTATATATTTAAAAAAAAAGGAGAATGAAGGATGAATACTTACTTTTTGGCGGGAAAGAAACTAAGGAGGATCAATGGTGTGAAAATGGAGCGAAGAATAAAAAAATGTTTGTAACCATATATTTCTAAGATCGGAGAATGCTGAATAAAATATTTTGACTACGAGGTGTTTAAATCCTGTAATAGTTAACAATAAAAAATCATCCAACGAATTGCAATGAAACGTGTTCTTTTCGTTGTTATAAGAATCCAGGATAATATAGAAATCGGTTTTAAACAGGCCTTTAGCCTATTTTTGTTATTTGTGACCTTTTATTAATTTTTCAAGTCGAGTATGGCCGGGTGGTTTTTGGCGGGAACGGGGAAAAATCATGTCGCCGCATTATATTATTTTGTGAAATATGTTTCTATCAGTGATAATTAGTTTGCCGATGCTTTACTGAGGTCTAACTTGACCGCGACTTTTTCGGACTATGACGTGACTTAGACTGTAACTATTTTGATAAAATACAAAAAAAAGGTTCAATACTTATAGGTAACATTAGCAAATGCATAAACCATGCGACACCAAAATATAAAAGAAGAAGAGTATGACTGCCTTATTTTTAAACAATGTCAATGTAATTTTCAATCAGAATACATGAAATTACTTTTAATGGACACTGTTATTGTAAAAAATAACGGGAAAATAATTATCCGAAAGAAACGAAGCAAATTATGAAATACTGTACCCTTTGGTGGCCCAATTTCTATATACTTTTGCAATATCTCCTTTCCTCTTCAGGGTGAGGTTTCTGTACGGTTGTTCCTAGATGTAGGTATTCATTTATCTTCTTCGAGCCAAACAAGCAAAAAAATTACTCTTATAGCATAGTATGCGCTATCCTTACATAGTCCTTACATAGTATAAAATAAAGTCGCTATTTTCGTTTGTTTGTTTGTTTGTCTGTATGCTTAAATCTTTAAAACTACGCAACGGATTTTGATGCGGTTTTTTTTAATGGATAGAGTGATTCAAGAGGAAGGTTTATATGTATAAAAATTCCCGAAATTCCCACGGGAACGGGCACAACGCGGGTAAAACCGCGGGGCGCTGCTAGTATAAAATAAAGTCGCTATTTTCGTTTGTTTGTTTGTTTGTCTGTATGCTTAAATCTTTAAAACTACGCAACGGATTTTGATGCGGTTTTTTTTAATGGATAGAGTTATTCAAGAGGAAGGTTTATATGTATAAAAATTCCTGAAATTCCCACGGGAACGGGCACAACGCGGGTAAAACCGCGGGGCGCTGCTAGTCAATCCTAAACCGAATCACTATCATGAAACTGGCAACGCTCACACTTTTACAGGCTCAAACAAATGAGCATCCTTGCTCATTATATAACAAAATCGATTTATTATTCGAATAATTGAATAATAAATCGATTTTCCCATCCCATTCCCTTCTCTAATTGTCAAAGCGGTCCGTGCGATCGAGAACAAGCGTTTCCGTAATGAGCGTCACCGTCCCAATTCATTTGTTGAATTAGGGATTTCATAATGTTATCTTTGATTATTTTAATCAAAGGGACTAATTTCGAATATCTGGATGTAATAACGCTCTTGCTGTCTTCAAAGAGTACAATGTTTAAGAGGAAAGATAGAGCTACCACTGTCTTAGTCTTTCGGGAATTTCAATAAAGCTATAATCATCAGAAATATACTAAGTGCTGCTTTTATACGTGCACTCTGAAGAATTTGTCCGTTACAGCCATAATTTCTCTCTCTCTCTCTATCTTTGATATCGCTCCGTCCAATTCGTGTTTTCCCCAAGAAGAGTTGTCATCATCTCTATAGAAACGCCGCAAGATTATTCCCCGACGACACCATTTTCCACAACACCTAACACTAATAATGCACATAATTATACGAGAAATTTTGGGACGGCACCGAAAATAACTGCGTTGATGTGTCCGAGCTTTCATAAGGTTACTGTTTGCGGCTAAATAAACACGGAGATCAAAGGCCTTGTAGTTTCACGGTGGCTGGCCGGAGGCGTGACAGGGTGGTTGCCTGCGGTGGTTTACTTATGTCCAGTTGTCAGGTGTAGAGATGTGGACTGGTTGGTTTGGTTAGTCACGTAGATTTGGGTGTAGAACTCTCTGCCTGAATCTGTAGCTCTGATCCAGTGTATACCTCTAGTTTATTGATGTCTTGAAAGAGAGAGTGTCGTCTCGTCAAGATTAAGTATAAGTAACCTTCTTGCATAGGACAGCATCTCTGGATAAGGAAGATCTGCAAGATATGGTCCAACCTATCCTAGAAGACTGGTCAGTGGTCACCTTGTAGATTGGTTATCTAGACTTGCGAAATCGTTCCATATTACAGCCTTAAAGGAAACTTTGGCGACTTGGGGGACCTGGCGTTCGTTCAATGTGCAATTCAGCTGACAATACTGGTGGTGTGTTTAATACTTCGAGTAAAATATCTACAGGGCCACAGTTCCTAAATGAAAGTAGTAAAATAATGTCCGAGCGCCGTCATACATACCCACTTAGATATTTACATTAAATAATTCACAATGACCCGTTTTCTCGAACCTCGACATTATGTCACCTAATTAGTGCTTGTAATCAAGCACTTTGGCATCACGCAGCGTTGTAGTCGGCTTGCAATCGCCTTACGACTAACTAAAAAGCCTACCCACTACGTAGCTTGGGCAGGGTTTTGGCTCGGACACTTTTTTGCACGATTGTGCCTCTATAGATATTTGCTCGCAGGTTCAATAGCACATTAGATAAAACAAATATCCGTTAGAAAAGACACCAATACCTATTTTATCTGTAAGCTTCCTAGCACTTGGATGATGATATGTATGGCTATGATGATAAATCTGTAAAACTGAAAGTCGATAAATATTGCAGTAAATTTAATACCCCTTACAGACGCAATAAGTCAAACCACAAACCCGAACTGGGAGCCACTAATCCCCGGGATTGAATCCAGGGCTGGAACAATCCAAGCGCCCGTTAATTACCGAATCTCGTGCTAAATTACACTAGGCTTTATGCCAGAAAATTAATATTTTTGCGTTAATTTAAACTTACTATAGTGCGTAGTTTTTGTTGTTATTTTGTAATTTTATCACGTCATATTGTTTCCTCGTCATCAAAAATGATGAAAAGATGAAACAGACGATAGAATATTTGGATGTCAAACATATTGTAATGGTCAAGATGACATATGATGGTTAGTGTCTAGTCCCTCTGTGCACGTGAACTTTGGGAACTTGTATTTGATATTGTTAATAGTAGACTCTATCCTTTATTTGTCTGTTTTATATTCGTAGATTTATGTCATAAGTCGAGTATGAGGGCACATAAGCATAATATTGTGCATGACACATTACTACATAGTATAAAGCTAAACCGTTATTTCTGTGTGTCTGTTTGTATATCCGCTTGTATCTTCCAAACTACACAACATATTTCAATGCTGTTTTCACTACAGCTTAGAACATTTCTTCCGAAAGGTTTATAAGCTATAATTCATTTGTATCCGGGTGAAGCCGGGATGGGCAGCAAGTACTTATTTATAAACAAATATAGTTTCGTCTACGCCCTACGGCATAGAACCGATAACATTCGCACCACAGGCCACAGGCCAATGAAAGTAGATTGTAGATGTAAGATGTAAGCTTCTTCACAGAAAATCACAAAGTACATAGATAGAAGTCATAAAAACCGTAGAAGCATGCAACAACTGCAGACGCTGGTTGCTAGATTTTATCAGCGTAATTCTAACATAATCATTTGGGAACCAATTGTGGAGACTTGTGTAGGTGTATCCATTATCCACCCAGCAATGGATGCTCTAGACTTGAAGTTATAATAGTCATAATTTTTACGATAAAAGAGTTGTGTGCCCTTGTTTTTAAAGTGCAGATGCTTCAGCAGAAGCTATTTTAACAATATCCAAAGTGTTGCAAAGTCCATAGTCTAACTTTAAAATAACTTGTTGCAGGTACGTTGGAACTTCTACTCAAAACATCTACTGCCATAAGTCAGACACAATAGTATCATACAAGTATAGAAGTAAGTATGAAGCTTGCTACACACATAAGCGGGCCGGCATCGATCGGCACTGCCGCGCGGTAAATATGAATATGTGTAGATAAGTGTTCGGGAGAACAAGCTGCTCGGCTTTCGCTAGGTCGGACGACAGTGTTTCGGAAAAGACGGGTGGTAAAACTGAATGTACTCGTATGTAGATAAATGTCCGGAAATGCCGCGCGACGGAAAAACGCGTCACGGTCGAATTAAAACAGTATTGTGCCGACTGGACCCGAAGAACTACCGATTGGTACCGATCGACACATGCCGAATGATGCCGAACAGCAGTAGCAAATGCAGTAGCTGCTTCAGATCGGCTTTGTCGTTCGGCAAATGGTTCCGATCCGACTGTGCCGGCCCGCTGATGTGTGTAGCAACCCTGATAGAGCACGTTTTGCCAGTGAGTCATCACGCACGCACTGGTTGAAAAGATCCGCTAATTTGTTAAAAGGGTTGGGCTTTGCATGGGGTGTGCGGTATTTACATATCTCTTTAGATCTTACTTAGTGAGGGCTGGCGAGTCTGATCATTATTCGTTAAAATGAAGAATTTATTTTTAAACCGATGTAAAAACAGGAGTTTTGTAAATTTACGTGTCTGTCTGCGTAAATTGTCTATTTCTATACGGGCCAATTCAGCAGTGACTGCCTCGCTGGCTCAGTGAATAGTGAACCTGACTTCTGAATCAAAGAGGCGTGGGTTCGATCCCCACCCAGGGCAAGCATTTGTGTGATGAACATTGGTGTTTGCTCTGTGTCTAGGTGTTATTTAGGTATTATCTATATAAGTATGTATTTACAAACATGTATATGTAGTATATCAGGCCAGTCTGGCAGCCATATCACAAGCTTTGCTTAGTTTGGGGTCAGAGACCGTGTGTGAGATGTCCCCTAATATTTATTTATTAGTATACGTTAAGAAACGAGGATTAAAAAAAATTGACTGATAGCTATTCCATAATTTTATACTGGTTGTTCCTTTAGACGAGGAACGTATTCTAGGATATCAATGTACTCATCATTACCTATACTTTTACCGTGGAAGTAATCCTGAAATCGCGAAAATAATCAGCTGTTTAAATAATAACTATTTTGTGTGATCCAATTAAATTTGTGTGCCGATTTCAAGCTTGGTCTTGTAGTAAAAATTGAACACAATGATAAGTACAATGATATCCTAGAATATGACCGTCGTCTAGAAAAACCTATTTCCGAACAATTAACTTTTTCTATTTTTTGGAACCTTAGGGTTGAGTCTCATAGCAAAAGTTGTTAAAACCGAGTTCGTATAATACTCTGTAAATATGGCAACGATTCAAAATATTTGCATATTTTTTATATTTTTTCTTCTAACTTGAAAGTCTAAATCGCATAGCGATGGAACTTTTAACACAAAAGTCACTATTATTCATCCATTCATTCCTCACTTATTAGAAACCTTCTCTTATTTCAATGTTATTCAAATAATTCTGAAGTTGTCCCTTCAAACATTTCAGGACTTATTGAGCTTGGCACAACTCCACGCCTTCGGTTTATGTTTTAAAAACAAGCTGAAACGCCGCTGTTATTTTATAAATGTAAAAGTTTTTCGGGTCCGTTTGCGTTGAATATTTAAAGTACTTCAGATGTCTCCGAAATTCAAATGCTTTAGTTATTTTAGGTAAGTTTTTCTTAATATCGTGCCCACTGACAATATAAACTTTGAGTTATGGAAAATTTGAATATAAATGTAAGTTTTTAAAGAAAATAGACCTTTTCAGGTCTACTCACAAATGCACCAGCGTAGTGGATATGATCCAATCGCTTTTTACGGATATACGGTTCTATGGAAGTGGAAGGAGCCGTATGCCCAGCAGTGGGGCGAAAAGAGTTGATGGCATTTATGATAATGTTCTACAGCAAATTAAAAAGTTTGATACCATGACGACTACAAAATCTTTTCGGCTATTGATAGTTCTCCATTTTATCTGATAACTAGCGACCCGCCCCGGTTTCGCACAGGTTTATTATACATGATAAACTCTTGAATCACTATATCCATTAAAAAAAACGAATTAAAATTCGTTGCGTAGTTTTAAAGATATAAGCATACATAGGGACAGACAGCGGGAATCGACTTTGTTTTATACTATGTAGTGATAGTGATGTTGCGTTTCGGGCTGTTATCAACCAAAGCCGCTGCTTCTTCTTGTTAGGTTACTTCATGGATCCTCACATGACTGAAGTAACCAATAGTAAAAAGATATGCTGAAGCGCCACATAAAGGGTTTGAGATTTAGCCCTGATCAGCTTCATCATGTTGTTTTTTTTTTGCTATTTCGGAGTTGATCCTATTGTAAAAGTTGTTCATAACAATGAGTACATTATATGCCTTTTAAAGTTCATGCACTTCAACAACACAACAACACCTGGTGAGTAATGACAATAAATATCGTTATTACTCATCTCTGACATTGTTTTACTCGTACGAGTATGTAGCCGCGTGGCAGCAGGCTCCCTGTGATGTCGTGCCGTTCTACAACTTACTACAATAAATTATGACTGTTAAAATTCCGCATAATGTATTTAATTTCAATATTTTCCATTCCTTGCACAACTGTACCACGGTAATGGTATCTATACAGTACTAGCGACCCGCTTCTACTTCACACAGGTGTATTATACATATAAATCTTCCTCTTGACTAATACCATCATCATCATTATTATCATTATATATCATATCATCATTGAATTATATATATCTATTATAAAAACCGCATCGAAGCACGCTGCATAATTTTAAAGATATAAGCACACATAGGGATAGACAGACAGCGGGAAGCGACTTTGTTTTATACTATGTAGTGAGTGTGACTCGCCCCTGTCCGCCTTGAATTAAATATCTACATATTTATTTCAAAGATAGGGCCGAGTCCTCTACAGCTTCCACGTGGCCATGGAGTACGTAACACGCGCTAGGGCTGCCCGCCTGATAAGTAAATCGCACACTTACTCATTACAAACCCGCACACGTTCGTTCCTCACTACGGCATCTGCGACTGATAGTGTACCTAGTGTGTACCGAACTCCGAAGCGCGTAGATATGATTCGCGTTCCGACCGTTTGTATGAAGACGGAATACTGTATAGATACCATTCCTTGCACAACCGTACTCTGCACTCGCGCATCTCCGCGCCAGGTGCGCGTTCGCATCTGCGCGTGTTTACAAAAGCCGCACGTGTTCCACGTCGGAGCTTCTTCGCATTGTGTCAGCTTATAACCGGGATTAAATAGGGTCTAAAGATCCACGTGGGCCTTAGAAATCTTAGAATTGGTTACAACGGTTTGGTTTGGACAAATTGGGTTGATAAAGGTGAACCTTGTTTGATTTAGTTCTGTACATTCTTATGTTAAAGTGATTTACCTGTTAGACCTGAACTTAAAACACATTTACCGCCATTAAATCCATATTAGAGGCGTCACGGCACGCTCCAAGTTCTGTAATGAAGGTTTACCCGGATATCTATTTTCTTAGTTTCATTTTCGATGAAGACGAACAAACGGTCTCAAATCAAACGAAACTAAGGACCGGCCCACACGGTGCGATGCGGCGCCCCACTACAATGTTTTTGCCTCATGGATACACGGTGTTGTGGCCTTTGCAAACAACAAACTCTAACTCAGTAAATGCGCGTACACCTATCCCCGGTTCGTCTCTTTGGGTTCAAATCTGACGTGCGATTCGAATCGATATGCCTATGTAGAATGAGGACCACGGACGACCCTTGGAAACCGCGTAGTTCACCACACCAGCCTTTTTGTTGTGGATTGTGAATGTCCCTCTTTAGATTTGTACCTGCCCATGAGTGCGAGCCTTTATTACTCTATGAGTGCATACTCTGTGGTCTTATTATAAAAGCTCTGACATTTTGACGTTTCGTTCTCTTTCTCCTGTGACCGTGCTCGTATTACGTAAATTGAATTATATTGCTCGAATAGCGAGTTAATTAATAAATAGTGTGTGCCTTCAGCCATCTTGTATATATTGTGGTTAATAAACTTTATCTTCTTTAATCAGTAGTTTCAGTCAACCCTGGGTCCCCTAAACCCATCAGGTTATGGGCCCAGGTACGCGACGCGTGTGTTCTGCGTAATATTTTCGTTCCTTTTCCGAGTGCTTGTGCACCTCGTGTGCACATTGTCGATTGAACAATCAATCAGTGCTACTAAAGATGTCTACTACGGGATCGACGCCATTCTGCGTCGAAAAACTCCGCGGCCGCGACAATTACGCCGCGTGGAAGTTTTCCATGCAGGCCTGGCTACAACTGGATGACTTATGGAACATCGTGATTGGCACAGACGACACCAAGGATACCACCAAAGATCGTAAGGCATTGAGTAAAATTATTTTATCAATAGAAGTGATAAATTTCTGCCATGTCAAACACGCTAAAACCGCCGCTGAAGCGTGGAAAGCACTAGAAAATGCATTTGAGGACACGGGGTTGACAAGGCGCGTGGGTCTTTTAAGAAAACTTATCACCACGCGGTTGGAAAATTGCAAAAACGTGGAGGAGTATGTCGAAACCATCATCAGTACTGCTCATAAACTAACCGAAATAAATTTTCCAATAGCAGATGACTGGACGGGAACGCTCCTGCTAGCTGGCCTTCCAGACAGCTACCGGCCTATGATTATGGGCCTTGAAAACTCAGGAATGATGATCACCGGCGACTCCATTAAAGTCAAGCTCCTTCAAGACTTCAGAGCAGATGACAAGGCACCAAAGAATGACAGCGAGACAGCAATGACTGCAAGTAAGTTTAAACACAGAAAACACACTCTCCGCTGTTATTCATGTTCTAAAATCGGTCACATAGCTGCGCAGTGTCGCAAAAATAAGAACATTCAAAAGCAGAAACCTCCCACTAGTAACAATAATCAAGGAAAGAGAGCCTTCTTGGCTAGTTCAAGCACTGAAACTTGCTCGGACTGGTTCCTTGACTCAGGTGCCTCCGCACACATAGTAAATGATGACAACTTGCTCAACGATTCAATACATAAAGATGATGTGACAATTACAGCAGCAAACAATACACACTTCAAGTCAAAAGCTATAGGTACAGCGCAAATACATGTCACAAATGGCTGTCAAACCACATCTGTCGATGTACAAGAGACATTGTTTGTTCCCGAAGCAACTGCGAACCTTCTATCTGTTAGTAAAATTGTCAAGAAGGGCCATCGAGTCACATTTGAGCAGGGAGGTGGAAGAATATTCAGCGAGGAAGGAGAATTGATTGCTACAGCATCGGAAATGAACGGCATTTACAAACTTGATCAGCCGAAAACTTTAGCTTATTCCGCTGCCCCAGATAACACGTTGGGTATATTGTGGCACCGAAGATTAGGTCACTTAAACAGAAAGAGCCTTTCACTTTTGAAAAAGATGTCAGTAGGTATGGATAGTAATATGTCTAATGATGACCCGTGTGAAGCTTGTATTCTAGGAAAACATGCCAGGGAGCCATTCAATGTGAGCAAAAGAAGGTCAACCGAGCCACTGGAACTGATACACAGCGACCTCTGTGGAATGATGGAACAAGAATCTATTGGTGGAGGTAAATATTTTTTAACTTTCATAGACGATTACAGTAGATACTTGTTTATTTACATACTGCACAGTAAAGATCAAGTCTATGATACATTTAAAGATTTCAAGAATCTTGTCGAGAAACAGACTGGAAAAAAAAATTAAAAAATTTCAAAGCGATAATGGAAAAGAGTATGTAAATGAGAAAATGAAAACCTTGTTTAAAAATAATGGTATTGTTCACCAGTTTACAGTGAGCTACACACCGGCACAAAACGGCGTCGCAGAGCGCATGAACCGATCTATCGTGGAGAAGGCAAGAACGATGCTCACGGACGCTGGCTTGGGCAAGGAATACTGGGCAGAGGCAGCGACGACGGCAGCCTACCTACTCAACCGATCACCGACGCGACGGCTCTGGAATAAAACACCATACGAGGCATACACAGGTAAATCACCTGATATTTCTAACCTACGAGTGTTTGGTTGCGAGGCTATGGCACAGATCCCGAAGGAAAAACGAAAGAAATGGGATGCCAAGTCCCAAAAACTATTGTTTATGGGTTACTCTGAAACAAGAAAAGCCTATAGATTGATAAACCCTCTGAATAAAAACATAATTTTTAGCAGAGATGTAATATTTTTTGAAAAAACACAAGGAAATCCCAAGCCCAGCTTAAGTGAAGGAAAACATGAGCCTAAAAAGAGCTACATTGACTTAAGAACCGAAATTGAACCTAAAAAGTTGCAAGAAAAACCTGACACTAACTCAGATGATTCAGAAAGTGAATTTTCATCGTGTGATGATAGATGCTTGGATGAGAAACAAAGTACTGAATACCTCCACGATAGAAAAAGCCCAGAAAAAACTCAGAAGACAGAGAATAATCTTGTTAACACTAACGATAATTTATTTCAGGAATTCCCAACGAGGCGAACAAGAAAACCAGTAGTAAGATTTCAACCTACGTACCTGTCACTGAAAAATGAAAATTTGGACGATCCAGTCACAGTTGAAGACGCTATATCGAGCCCTAATGCTAAAGCTTGGCGAGATGCAATGAAAACAGAAATTGATGCCCTAAATAAAAATGAAGTTTATGAAGTTGTAGATTTACCCGCTGGCCAGAAACCTCTAAAGACGAGATGGGTGTTCAAAGAGAAGCGCGACAAGGAAGGGGCCACCAGATTTAAAGCCCGGCTGGTAATCAAGGGCTGCAGTCAACGGTACGGCATCGACTACCAGGAAACATTCTCACCGGTGGTCAAGTATGCATCGCTACGTTACCTGCTCTCCCTGGCGGCGCGTTCCGACAACCTTCGCGTCGACCACATGGACGTCACCACAGCCTACCTGAACGGGGACATTGATGAAGACATCTACGTGACGCCCCCAGACTTCACAGACGAGGAGCCAGCGCAGGGTAAGGTCTGGCATCTTAAAAAATCTGTTTATGGCCTTAAACAAAGTGGTAGATGTTGGAACCTTAAGTTAACCAACGTACTTACAAGCTTAGGTTTGACCCAATGTAAAAGCGATCCATGTATTTTCTCTCTGAGAAGTGATAATGCTGTGAGAAGTAATAATACTCTCATTGTTGCTATTTACGTTGATGATTTGCTAATATTTTCAAATAACAAAGCGCTCAGAAATAACTTAAAGCGCAATTTAATGTCAAATTTTGAGATGAAAGACCTAGGCATCGCCAAACAATGTTTAGGCATGAATATTACCTTAGATGATGTAAAAAATACAATTTACATAGATCAGAGAGATTATACAGAGAAAATATTGTCTAGATTTAATATGAGTGACTGTAATCCAGTAGATACCCCATTAGAGAAAGGTTTAGACTTCAATGTAGAGCCCAATCCAAAACCTTGTATAAATGTACCTTATCAGGAAGCTATAGGTAGCCTATTGTACTTATCTCAAATTAGCAGGCCTGATATTGCTTATGCGACAAACTTGTTGAGTAGATTCAATAATAATCATACAATTGCTCATTGGAATGCTGTAAAAAGAGTATTCAGATATTTAAAAGGTACTTTGCACTATAAATTACAATTCACAAAAGATTGTAAATTAGATGCTTATTGTGACGCTGACTGGGGTGGTAAACTAAATGAACGTTTTTCTGTAACAGGCTCATGTGTAATAATTAACGGTGGCTTGATTTCCTGGTACAGTAAACGACAAAGAACGGTGGCATTAAGCACATGTGAGGCTGAATACATGTCTTTATCATTTACTGTAGCAGAATCTTTGTGGATTAGTCAACTCATTCAGGAAATTTCAGGAAAGCCCACCGAGGCTATTACTATTCATTGTGACAATAAAGGAGCGTTAAATTTAGCTGTGAATAATGTAACAAGCCAGCGTTCTAAACATATAGATATAAGGCACCATTTTGTGCGAGACCATGTTAATAATAAGGATGTAAAGGTATCATACTTATGTACTGAGCTTATGCCAGCTGATGTTTTGACTAAACCTCTAACTAAAGACAAACATAATGTTTGTGTAAAATTTCTTGGTCTCTCATAAAAAAAAAATAATAATCTTAAATTAGGTATAATTAATTATAGTTAAGTTTAAGCTAAGGTGAAGGGTTCAGTTATAAATAAACTATTCATAGGTAAACTATTCTTAAGTACTAGATATAGGTAAACAGAGTCGTTCTTATTATTTTTGCAAACTTAAACTTGAGGCATTATATAACTTTAATTTTTTGGCTTAGTAGTGGCACATGTGAAATATTTTAGAAATAGTAAATACTTTAAACTTAAACTGTTGTAATATCATGCTCATATATTTTTTGATAGTCACAGTGTAATGTTCACATTTTTGATAGAGTTGTAGAGTAACGTTTGGTAGAGTATCTTATGTAGAGTAAACTTATTATTTTTTGAAGTTTATATAGAGTTCAAATATTTTGAAGTTTTTTTTTTTTTTGAATGATTAAAAGAGTTACATTCATGGGAGGGTGTTGTGGATTGTGATTGTCCCTCTTTAGATTTGTACCTGCCCATGAGTGCGAGCCTTTATTACTCTATGAGTGCATACTCTGTGGTCTTATTATAAAAGCTCTGACATTTTGACGTTTCGTTCTCTTTCTCCTGTGACCGTGCTCGTATTACGTAAATTGAATTATATTGCTCGAATAGCGAGTTAATTAATAAATAGTGTGTGCCTTCAGCCATCTTGTATATATTGTGGTTAATAAACTTTATCTTCTTTAAATTATTCTTTAATAAATCCACTGCTGAACTTAGATCTATCCATGAAGAGAGATCCGTATCTGAAGACTACACTGGCATATTGCGGTTTGATGGATCACATACGCCATTGAACTTCTGAACGAATGCAGGTTTCCTCACGAGGTTCTCCTTCACCGAAAAACCAGTGTTGTGAAAATCCACACATCAATTCCAATTTTTTTCTGGTACTCTTTTATTTGTCGGCCTAACAATAGTTCCAGCTAAAAACACATCCTTTTCAATCTCTCGCACAAACAATGCAATCACCTTCCACATCTTTGTCTAAATAAACGTAGTGAATTGACTCACTTCGAGGTGGGATTATCAGCGTGTTACTGTAATCTGGTTTGTCACAAATTGGTAACGTGATATACTCACTTCCATTCTGCAGCGTTAGTAAATTATTACCTAAATCTATATTAGCTTTATACTTACTTAAAAAGTTATTTCCTAATATTCCATCAACTAAAATGGGAAGATTCTTAAAAATATGAAACTTATTTTGAAAACTACGATTTCTATCGACATTTAAATCTAACACTACAAATCCAGTAGATCTAATTTTACCACCTATACCGTTGACTTCTAAGTTATCGTATGAGACAACACATTTTTTCGGAAGCTCTTCTTCCTTAATAACTGAGATAGAAGCGCCTGTATCCAATAGTAGTACTAATTTCTTACCATTAATATAAAAATTAAAGAATTTAGAGTTTCCTCTGCAAGCGTAAGTAAATAAAATCAGTTATCTCGAAAAAACTGGTTAGTATCTCCTTCGTTACGCTTCTGGTCTATATCAGCAGTGCTTACTTGCACATCCTGGTTTATCGGAATTGCCATTACGTTGTTATTATAATAATAACCTTGTCTGCCACGTCCATAGAAAAATCGCCTGTTATACTGACCTCTTCCACGTGGGGCGTTCTGGTATGGTCTAGTAGGACCCTGGTATCTAGGCTGATAATTTCTGTAATTGTTATTATTATTTTGAAATTGGAGCCCTCTGTTGTTGTAAAAGTTTTGATTTCCACCGCGGCGTCTGTTTTGTCCTCTAAATCTGGGAAAACGATGAGGAGACTTACCACGGGATGATGCATCCATTCTCCATACCTCGGCTTGCCTTGAAGTAGACGCTATTGAAGTCTCGTCCTTAGCCGCCTGGATCGCCTCTTTAAGAGTCGAGTAGTTGCGAGCGGCAACGATGGTACTCAGCTTCTCGTCCTTAAGTCCACCTGTAAACTTTTTAATAACCATCTTCTCATTTATAGGTTTTAAAATAGCGCATTTAACTGTATCTCCATCAGACTGTGAGATATTCAGCTCTGTCATCAGTTTTTCTAATTGTAAACCATATTCGTCTATGGACCTATGACCTTGATTTAATGATAAAATCTGGTTCTGAATTGCTGTAAAAGATTTTTTAATTAGTAGTACCCTTTTGAAATCTTGAATCATTTCGTTGACCGTACTATAGGTTTCACGAACACGTAATTTTGCGTTTTCGGTAAGTCTACTTTTTAAAACAAAAACGATTAGCGTTTTTTTTCCTATCTCATTCAACATTTCCGCATACATCTCCACCGTGTCAATTAATCGTTTCGTAGTACATTCTTTATCGTCTAATATAGGTATTAGGTTACATGCCGTTTTGATATCAAAATCCATTGTTACAGATTGTACGTCTAAAGACGGTGTGCATAAATCAACAATTTCCTTAAATAATATACAATTTTTTTCGTACATACGTTGCAATGGCTAATTCTAAATCTACTTTAGATTCATCTTCATCGGAATTTAATACAGAAAACAATTGTTCATTTAATTCGATAAAATGATTCGCTTCTTGCAATTTACTCGGCGTTACTGAACACTTAAATCTACTCTGGCCTTTCTTTACCAGATATTTCTTTATCTCTGACAATTTTTTATTTATATCGCACAGAGTTTTTGCAGCTTGCTCCATCCTAATTCATAAATCATTATGAAATATATAATGCATCGTGCGCATATATTTTACAAATCATTAAATTAACTCAAGCCCATACCATATCATAGTAAAATTACATACCCATTATTCATTTACACTAACACTAATTTTATTGTTCAAATGATTTTGTTTTTCGTAAGATTTAATTTTAATTTTATTTATTTTTCACCTCACTTCACTTATTTTTTTTTTATATCGTCTTGATTTATTTTATTTGTATATTTCCACTCACGGTATTATTCACTTCACTTAGGTATCCACGAATTTCTTGACGAATTTGACGAAATTCGAAGAAATGGAGATCTCTTTAATTAATTATCGACGTCCGTTGCTCTCCTTCGGAAAGTTTCTAATTCTTTCCAATGTTCCTCTCGCGGCCTGCGAGTCTATCCATCTTGCATGCATATTCTTGTATTTTCTTGCCAGATAAAATAGTGAAAATAACATTATGATGGCCAGTACCACAATCAGTAATTCAGTAGTATGTAAATATTCTGAAGTTGACCTTTCATATTACTATAGTTCTCTTCGTTTCCTCCGTTCGAAGTTTGTGATATAAAAACGTCTTCTTTTTCCACTTTCGATTGACACATTTTTATAGTAATAACTTCTTCTTCGGTATAATTTCAATGACAAAATATTCACTGTTATAAAAGTTCTAACTTGAGCACCGAGGCACACAGGAATTCGCGCACATCAGCGGTTTTCGCCGGGCTCGCCGGGGCCGCGCCGGCCGGTGGCGGTGATATCGCGTTACATTTCACAGAACTGGCAGGATCGCCATGAAGAATTAAACGACGTTTGTTCGGTTTAAAGGTTTATTATTGACTACTGCATATTCGATACAAAGAGAGTTTAGTACCTTAAAACTACTTCATACTACAATACGTTTTCTTCATACTACAGTACTGCTTCATCTAGAGTAGTTTTTAGTTTAGGATACCATATTTTCTATTATGATGATGTATCGTGTCTAAAATCTCCACAATGTAGGTAGCATTTCAGAGCGGTGACGTCATCTAATCAATCCTTCAAAAGTTTTCTTCGTATGTTCTTTAACCGTAAATCGTATTTACAGAAGAAGGAGAAGTATTTATATTAAAGTTGTGAAACGAAATCGAATAAATGCAAAAGTAAAAAAAGTTAAAATAAACGGCATATCAACGGTTCTTTTGCATTAATCTTGAGTCTGGATGTTTACGTCATGCTGAAATCCCGACTTACGTAGTAACATGAACGTACTATAGAGTGCACCAGGCATATAATAAGAACTAAAGTAATAGAAACAGTATTAAAATAGCAAGAGATATACATCACTTAGTCCCATTTTAAATAATATTAATTTTCCCATTTTAAATAATATTAATTTTAAATGATGTTAGAAAAAGATGCACATACACCCGAACTTACGTAATTTCGAAGGGTTTCACAAAAATGATCAGAGATTTGAACCTTCTTACTGGAACTAGAGGGTTTAAATTTCCGAAAAAGACAAATGACCAAGTGTAACCAAATTTTAACCATTTTGACAATCCAAGTGGTGATTTTGACGAATGCGACAGACATAGTGTTTTTTTTGTTCCACTCGCTCTCACGTATGCTGTCTGTATAACCAGATATGAATAAGACAGTTGTAACGTAGTTTTTATTTGAGTTAAATTTAGCAATACTTCTATTACTTGTAATTCTTCTGAGGGACCAGGTATTAGAAATGAGATGGCATTATTGCTATCAGTATAAGGTTAAAATATAAGCTCCGGCTTTGAAGTTTGTCCGCCGTATTGCTGAAACACCACTGTGACATGATCAGTTGTTCAAGTGTCACTTATGTCCAGTGATGTCGTTGATTACATATCAGTTTTCGATGCCATTTTGCTGTGATCATGACTTACGATTTTTCTACTTTAGGACCTCTACCTTTTTCATTATTCTAAGCCATGGTAACTATTATGTAATCTGTGCCCCAGTTGCCCAAGCCAGCCGGAAAAAGTCCCGAGCCCTTCAGCTATGGAAAATGAAAAGATCGCTTTCATTCAATTAGAAGGCACTCCAGCTGCAGAAAGAAACTTTTAAACTTGTTGGTTTTATATTTTACCGCTTTGTGATACTTTCAATTTCATTCCATGAAATATAGGACCGTCTTCTTCGTCGTATCAATGGTTCAAAAAATGGTAAATTATTTTCTCCTTATATTTGGCCACTGCGATTCCGCAGGTTGTAACCTCGTACAGATCTTTCATCGAATAGAAGCTCACGCACTGGGCATATAAATATTAGGGGACAACTTACACACGGTCTCTGACCCCAATCTAAGCAAAGCTTGTGATATGGCTGCCAGATACTGATATACCACATACAGAGGTACATATTTTTAAATACATACTTACCTATATATAGATAGTACCTAAATAACACCCAGACACAGAGCAAACACCAATGTTCATCACATAAATGCTTGCCCTGGGTGGGGATCGAACCCATGCCTCTTCGATCCAGAAGTGAGGTTCACTAACCACTGAACCACCGAAGCAGTCACTGGGCATATAAGCAAGTCATGCATACTCTGCTCAAGAGCTCCGCAATCATAACCCTGGCAGCAAGAGAGTTTAGATCGAATCATACAAGTCGGCGGATATAAAGTTAGCTACAAGCTGCGCAAAATCCAATTAACCCGCAACATTTATGTGAGCTTCAGTCAGGATTGGATATTGCGCAGCTTGTAGCTATAGGCCGACCGCTTAACGCGCGTATCGCCTGCGCGGGAGAAGGGAGCGGGGGGAGATGTTACCGGGTGGGTGAGAGGGTTACTTCTTTGTCGAAATGTAAATCTCCCCCCTCTCCCTTTTACCGCGCAGGCGATACGCGCGTTAACCGGTCGGCCTATATCTTCTAATCCGCCGACTTGAATGATTCGGCCTATTAACCTAGGCAAAAAGGAATATCCGATGATCAGTTGTAAAAAGTTGATAATCTGAGCTCGCCGTGGCTCGGATGATATTTTAAATTGTGGGTTTTGGTTTTTAACCTTATAGCCATGTCAGAGACCTTCAGGCGGCTTAAAAAACTCTCGACACCAGGGCTAGCCACCCGTCCTATAAAGAATACAATCTTATTGTGAGGACTGACGTTACAACCCTACAGCAGACAATCGGGTCGTCGAACCCCTCCGCGATTAATGCTCTGTGTAATTGTATAGCTTTGATAGGTTTAGCGTATTGTTGTGCCTATTAGGTGACACTGTTTACTAATCTGCGATTACTGGGCTTCTGAGTGTGCTGTGTTATTTTTGAGATAGGGATATAGGGATGTATCTTTAGGCGACGCGACGGGCATATTCTAGATCTAGTATATCATTGTACACATCTTTATGACCAACCCTGAAATTAAGAAAATAAATCTATATTTTATACATGTTTTTGTCGTTATTTAATAATAGCGCTCGTAGCGTAGTTTGATTAGGCGTTTGTCAGCGATCACCGAAATTAAGCAACGTTCCGCAGGGTCTGTATTTGGATGGGTGACCGCGGGTGGCATTTTCTAACTGAGTGCTACCGTGGCTCGGATGACACGTTAAACTGTAGGTCCCGGTTGTTTTAAACGTTAAGCCAAGTCAGAGGGCTTCAGGCGGCCCACTTACTTATTAAAATTATCATATTCTTATTTCTAGCTACCAATTCTAGGTTGTCATTTTCAGTGGTAGTATAGGTATAAGAATAATGTGCTCAAGTCGCGAAAGTAAATTTAACTTTTTGAACACCATCTAAAAGCAATCAGAACTAGTTTTAGGTGCGGACTTCAACGGCACATTGATTGGTTCAGCAAGTGAACTATGAACCTCACCAACTAGAACTGTGTCGTTAGTTTCACATCATTCAAGGGAACTTCGGTTCTGGAAGCACTAACAACTCGTAGATCTAAGGTTAAGAATTTTCATGACTACTATGTAATTTGATTATAAAAACTAGCGTGGTTTTTAGGGTTCCGTACCCAAAGGGTAAAAACGGGACCCTATTACTAAGACTTCGATGTCCGTCTGTCTGTCACCGGGCTGTATCTCATGAATTATGATAGCTAGGCAGCTGAAACATTCACAGATTATGTATTTCTGTTGCCGCTATAACAACAAATACTAAAAACAGAATAAAATTAATATTTAAGGGGGGCTCCCATACAACAAACGTGATTTTTAGGAGTTTTTTTTGCCCGCTATTAATAACGGCAAGAGGTATGGGGCTCCCATACGGTACGGAACCCTTCGTGCGCGAGTCTGACTTGCACTTGGCCGAATTTATTTAAGATTTTAACAAAAGTATAGCTCACGCTTTATTTTAGTAGATTACTGTTACTATAGTTTCGATCGCATTTGGCATTTTTTTTTTCAAGATTGGAGTACTAGCTCGCGGGCTTGTCTCGCATAGTAAGTACTAATAAAGCTTATAAAAATAAAGTAAAGTGACACCTGTGCTATACTTTAACTAAAATTTACTATGTAATTAGCGCTATAAAATAGTACTACCTAGCGTTCAAAACGAAGTTTGACTAGGTCTTTTTGAACCATTACCGCGAAATTAAGCAACTGCCGGAGCTGTCAGTCTTTGGATGGGTGACCGTGTATGGTATTTACAACTGAGCTCTGTCGTGGTTCCGATAACTGACACGTTAAACTTTAGACCCCGGTATAAGTCGGGTGGCTAGTCTAAAGAGTTTATCCATCCCGAAGCCTCTGACATGACATAACTGTTACACAACTGATACCCCAATATAACGCGCCATTTTTTTATTTTTTTTTGGAATGACTTATAGCTGTTGGCCACTGAGGCCTCTACAGCTTACCGGACATGGGCGAGCGCGGATGGCGGCTGAGCCCTAAGATTAGGTTAAAGGGTGACTAGCGCAAGGGCACCTGAGAAGGTACGGACCTCGGCTTGGGCCGTCACCCGGCGGGGGAGATCAGACTTGCCCGGGCACCCCAGATGGGGTGTGCCCTGTGGCCCTAATGGGTTGAGCTGGTTGACTATTTGGAGAGAATCTAACCGATCTTCTGACAGATCCGGAGGGATAACGCGCCAGCCACGCTCCGTTATTTTAAGGAGCTGGGCTGGCTCGGGTAGACGCTGGAGGGGGAAATGCACAAAACACCCCATGCGGGACGTCAGTGCAGGACTTATCGCTCCTATATAGAATAAGAATAACGCGCCAGCCGAGCCACGGTAGCGCTCAGTTGTAAATACCACCAGTAGTCACCAATCTGAAGACTGACGGTGCCTAAGTATCGTTGCTTCATCACTTAGGAGTGCTTAGCAAGCTGGTTCAGTTTGTACTTTCACAAATACAAACTAATTTTATTCTTGTACTACGGGACTAATCGCGCACTGAAAATACGAGATACATAATAAATACCTCATTATGCCGACATTTCGACCGAGTTGTGTCAAGCAGTGGTGGATTTACGTATTTGCCGCCAGTAGGCTGTTCAATTTTGCTAACCCTTTGATACGAAGCTGTAAAACTAATCATATAAGTTGTTTTTTCTTTGTGGAGTTTATAATGTTTTTATCAATTATAAAATTAATGGTACGAAATTTGCCGCCCTCTAAAATCTGCCGCCCTAGGCTTCAGCCTACTCAGCCTGCTGGGAAATCCGCCACGCTGTCAAGAGCAGACATTGTGTTAAATCGCGAAAATTTAGGATTAACACATTTTGCTTTGAATTATGCTCACAATTTTTATTCACAATAATAATTATGATTTAGCAAAACGCGGACTGCAGGTAGAGCTCGCTACGAGCCCTCTCGGCGTCCTTTGTTGAACTTCCTAAAGTTGACTGACCCGCCACTTGGCGCCCAACGCCTACGCTATCGCCCGCGACGACGGATTTCCCTAGAGCTGTTGAAACACATTTTTTGAATATGTAAATTGTATTTATTTTTAACCGACTTTCAAAAAGGAGGAGGTTCTATGTTCGTCTGTATGTATTTTTATGTGTATTTGATAATTTAGCCTTTTGTGAACCGAATCGAAAAATTCTTTTTTAGCTCTCCCGAGGTGGTTCCATTTAAATTTTACAGAAATCGGTCGAGCCGTTTTTGAAAATTCAACAATATTGTAAGCAATTCGAGCGAAATTTCCGAATTTAGTACACGATGAACATCGATAATTTCGCCAATTGTGAACCGAATCGAAAAAAATCTTTTATTAGTTCGAAAGGGTATACACCCGAGATAAAAATAAAAATAAAATGAGCCTTTATTGCTGAGCTTTCAATTTTGTTTCCTTAACTAATTACTGACGGTCGGTAGTATCCTTTTCCTCAGCTTGTCCTTCGACAAAGGCCTCCTCTAAAGCTTTCCAGGTCTTTCTATCTTTTGCGATTCGCATCCATTCTGGGCCAGCAACTCTTTTCAACTCGTCTTCCCATCGTTTTTGTTGTCGTCCTTTGCTTCTTTTTCCATCTCTAGGGTACCATTCTGTTATACTTCTTGTCCATTTTTCAATCTTCTCCCTTAACATGTGTCCTGTCCATTGCCATTTTAATGTCTTACAGACTTTCCTCGCATCTTTGAATTTAGTCACACGTTTTATATTTTTCAATACACCCGAGATGGTCCCATTTAAATTTCACAGAAATCTGCCGAACTCTTTTTGAAAATTCAACAATAATGTAATCAATTCTAGCGAAATATTTGAATTTTGTATAAAGTGGAAGGCGGTTTTGCCATTTTTTGCGAAAAATAATTATTTAGTTCTTCACATCACATGTTTCATCCATAGGAGGTTCACTACTGGACATAGGCCTCTATAGATCTCCAATAAGACCAGTTACATGCGGCTTGCATCCAGCGCGATCCTGCGGTCTTGATGAGGTCATCAGTCCACCTTATGGGCGTAAATTAGGATCCAATAAACTCAGTATTGTAGCGCTCGTAGCGTAGTTTGACTAAGCAACGTTCCGCACGGTCAGTATTTGGATGGGTGACCGCGGGTGGCATTTTCCAACTGAGCTCTACTTTGGCTCGAATGACACGTTAAATTGTAGGTCACCGTTGTTTTAACCCTTTCATCATGTCAGAGGCTTTCAGTCAAACTCTGACACCAGGGCTAGCCACACCCGGCCTATACGAACTTACTTAGTGTTGTTCACTATTAATTTAATAAATTACTTATAATAAATGGCTTAAAATATCTTCTACACAAGAGCGAAGACATTTATAATGATCTATCTTACGAAAGCTCAATTGGTGGATGGTGATACAGCTATCATACAATTCAAATTTGAATCTATAAGTGAAAAACAAATTAAATAATCGGATTTGGACCTATTAAATTATTTTACATCCCAATGGCCACTGTTTTTTGATCGAATCATAAAATGATATCTAATTCTATTCTAATATCGTTTCCAAAAGGTTTACATTGTTCTTTTAGTTGTTTTATCGTCTCTATGAAAATGCGGCGCACCTATGCAAACGTTTTTGTGTTAGTTATCGCCTTACCCTTTTTACGACCTAGGTTTTATGTATAGATATTTTACATTTCAACTTCCATAAACTAGGCACTGCCCGTTTTTGGGTCTGATAAATATATAACAACTAGATATCGACTCCGGCTTCGCACTTAGATCAATTAAGATATTTTGTGTAATAACATAAAAGGCAGCGAAAAAAAAGTTGTAAAGTACCTTCATAAGTAAGTTAGTATTGGTAGACCGGGTAGCTAGTCCTTTTGTCCGAGTTTTTAAGCCGCTTGAAGGCCTCTGATATGGCTAAACGGTTAAAACAACCGGAACCTACAATTTAACGTGTCATCCGAACCACGGCAGCGCTCATATGTTAATGTCACCCGCGGACACCCATCCAAAGACTGACCGTGCTTAACGTTGCTTAACTTTATTGTTTAAATAATCGGCCAAGTACGAGTCGGACTCGCGCACGGAGGGTTCCGTACTGTATGGGAGCCCCCCTTAAATATTTATTTAATTTTAATTTTATTATTTATTATTGAAGGGAATATAAAACTAAATAATCTGTGAAAATTTCAAGCATCTACCTGGTACCATTATTAATATAGAGCGAAAAACGTCTAAAAATTCAGGTTTGTTGTATGGGAGCCCCCCTTAAATATTTATTTTATTTTCTTTTTAGTATTTGTTGTTATAGCGGCAACCGAAATACATCATCTGTGAAAATTTCAGCTGCCTAGCTATCATGGTTCATAAGACACAGCTCGGTGACAGACAGACGGACATCGATGTCTTAATAATAGGGTCCCGTTTTTCCCTTTGGGTATGGAACCCTAAAAAGTAATGAAGTAGATAGAAGAATAAACTTGACGGGGAAAACCACGACGTACAATCTTAGATGAAGTTACAGTGCTGGTAGATCTCATGTCTTACAGAGAGGTGAAAACGCTGACAAAGTACCGTAGGCGCGGATGTTGCCACTGGACAAGAGCCTCGCTTAAATCAGAAGTTTACTAATAAAACCCTCAAAAAAGTAACACATCAAAATTCATTGCGTAGCTAGAAGAACTAAACATAAACTGATATAAAAGGGAATAGACTATTCAAAAAAGAATATTTTAATGTTTCTCTTAAACTAATCAGAAGATATTAAATATTTACTTTCGTGTAGGAAGATATATCATTGTCCGTCGTATTTTATTTACCAGATTCATAGTTACATTTAGCAAACTCCATGAATAAATCTCGCATTGGATATCGTGACTAAAGGCTACACGGTTGATTCTGAAAACATTAGCATACACGTCAATAGTGTTTCAGAAACTAAGACAAAGGCCTCGAACGCGGAACACGTCTTACGTGGTGATTTGCGTTATTGACCGTGTCGGACGTTCTGTTTTTCGTTTGTCTGAGCCACGTGCTGTATTGGAGTATGAAAAAGATTTACGTTTTATTTAACTTAATTTGCCCGTTTTTTGGATTAAATCTAGTAATTGAAATTTGACCCCCTTCTCGTGGACAGATTGATATGATATTTGACACAGATTTAGTTTCGATGACAATACAATTTTTTTATTCAGTGTTGACGTAATTACAAGATGGCTATCGCCACAACATGGCGGATTATATTTTTTTTACAAAACCCCTTTAATATGGGTATCAAATGAAAGGGCTTTTCATGTAGAACACATATTGTACTAACAAAATAAAAAACACGAAAATAAAATTGGTATTTTTTTTTTAATTTAATGGTTATATGTACCTACTGAAAGCTAAAAAAGAATAACTCAAAAATAAAATCGCGCGCAACGTACATAATGAAATCTTCCAGGCGAAGGCTCCACGATTTTATTTTTTAGCTTCTAGTACATAAACCGTTTTAAATTTTTTTTTTACCAATTTTATATTACTTGCTTATAAAAAGAATATCGATCATTCGGTGACATGTCGCAAAATTTTGTAATTGTAGAAACTACGCAAAAGCTCGCTGGCTTTTCGGCGAGGGAAATTAACGTGAAGCTATCAGCAAACTTACGTCTTTAAAAGAAATTCGATAGCATTTTGAAACCACCAACCTGCACTGGGCCAGCGTGGTGGATTGGCCCATAACCCTTCGTGAGTAGGCCTATTTACAGAAATTACGCAGCTGTTATTTAGAGGTAAAATCATTGTTAGATGGGAGAGACGTAAGTTTTCGCTTAAGCTTAAGGGTATTGCGCAGTTACGAAATCTCAAGCACCAACTAGTAGTTAGACAAAAGGCTCTCGTTTGGATACAATCTGCATGGGTGATCTTTAACCATATTGCTCTCACTGTGCCAATTGTGCCATCTGCCCCGACCCGGTAATAACCTTCATGCTCAGGTTCAACCCGCAGTTTCGATAATATTGTCGACCGTAGTCATATCTAGAGATACCGAACGACCAAAACTCGTAAACAAACTAGGTGTGAAATTCATTCCCTATAAAATTGGTCTCCAATATCCTTAAGATTAACCGAATAACTATGGTAACCGGGAATGTATCCACAATATATCCTTAAGTTAATCCTTACATTCACGGTTTGTTGTCTTGTATTCTGTCATATTCCTGTGTTAATTGCACCTCTAAAACACAAGCACCCCTTACGAAAATGTTTCATCCCGGCACATTTGTCGTCGAGAGTTGGAATAGCTTACATTCCTCTAATGTTGGCAAGTTGAAAATATTCTGCTTACATATGAGATATTTCAGCTTCGGATGTGCCGGTTATGGCGTTTGGAAAGGTATGCATAGTTGCCGATTATTCAGCATCGGTTTGATTGTTATTGTCTTGCGTTTGTGGTAAAAACTTAACAGAAAGTATCATTAAAAATAATGGTATGACTCAACTTTTTGACCGACGAACCAAACCGGAGGAGGTAATCAGTTCGACGCGTATATTTTTTTTTTATGTGTAACCACGCATAACTTTTTTCGTAGTAGTGTCCGATTTCAATAATTCTTTTTTTATTGGAAAGAGTATACTTCGAAATTGGCCCCATTAAAATTTTATTGAAATCAGCAGAGCCATTTTTGATAAATCAACAATAATGTGAAAAATTTAACATCGATCCGTGCGAAATATTCGCGAATTCTGTACACGGGTGAAGTCGGTCATGCTATTTTTTTGCGAAAAATTATTATATGCCTATCAAATTAGCCCTCCAGAAAATCCTAATAGTTAGGTGATAGCACTAAGATGTCATGAGATATGCTCAGCGATTGAGCCAAAAGAAAGTGCCAACGACAATATTAAAATGTATTGCACTGTCAAGTTCCTGAAATCTAAGATATGATTAAGTATTGCAACATGTGTATTGCTATGAGCGAGCAACAGGCTATGGCATAAAAACTCTACTTTTAGTAAAGTATATGAAGTCTTAAAATTATAGTAAGTTTGCAAAATTTATAGCGCGGACACGGACAAAAAAATTTACCATTCCGATGAATCTACGCAAGCTGAGCATCACGTGTTGAAACGGTCGAAGTACCCTCATTTGTCAGCCCGATTCCGTTCCTAATTTATGTCGCCGCGCCGTCCGATAACGCTTTTAGATGACCCTCATGGGGGCTCGTCCCGAAACTCTTTCCCGTTGTTTAATACTTAATTTGATTGCTCTCAAAAAGGACCAGCAAGTGGCCCAAATAGGGCTTTTTAGATGGCTCTCGAAATACTTTTGGTAGTGCGGATTTCGACACCAGAAATAGATTAGACCTTTTGCCGTTGTTTAATCTAAAAATAAGCAAAGCTGGAGGTGGAGTAATTAAACATCTGGCAGATATTATAGATTCAAGGCTAGTAACTAGCTATAAAACCGATATGGAAATAATTTAAGACGATTTCTTAACGCTCTTTCAAAACATAATTTTGGTTAAAGAATACACATTAGTCTTCAAGGAAATCTAATCCTAACTGTCATAAGAGTACCTATATAACTACTACCAGATATCCATGATATCCTACCTTTCTACCCGTATAATGTTACAAGAAACTTATTACGTTTTTCTGCGTACCTATTTGCATAATTTATTCATCTATGATCTAACCAAGTCGCCATTGATATTCGCGAAAACATAGTTCTGCAAACTTTACCGTCTGAACAAAAAGTATCTTTAGAACAGAAATCGCTGAATTTATACGTACCTAATAACACGATCTTCACCTTTGTATATCAAGATAGGTGTTGCTGTCTATTGCTGAAAAAATCAGAATTTTCTCTCCTCAAATTGTTGTGTGGATTTTCCTTATTGCGCAAAACGTTCGCAAGTTACCGCTCACGTAAGAAAAATAAACGCGTGGGGCGTTGTATATGAAAGGTTGTTAGGTTCGTTAAATTTATAGGGAATCAGGTAACCAGAGATGGTCTCGTAGAGTTTGTTAGTACGTTATGTCTTTCGCTATATTTTTAATAATATTATTTTTCTCTTTTCTCCTTGTAATATAAAATAGAGTATCTTGGATTTCTCGTATCGTTATTGTATATGTGAGAGTGTTTCTTTCATTATTTTCTAGCTATTCACTATTGTCAGTATCATCTTCGAGAGACTAAATTATTTAGCTTGGAAGAATAATATTGAAATGTGGTGAAATGCGATCCTTTTCAGTATGGAAAGCTTGAATTTTCTTAATACGAATCTGCATTATTACATTTTATACTCGAATTATGTATGATGTTTAAGTTGTCTACGTATCTTCACCTCAAGTATAGCTACAAAACTAAAACTAAGTATTAGAAAGGTGGAAATGGAACACTAAAGCTTTGAAAGGAACATTAAAGCCGAACTCCTCAAAAACTCATAAAACAAACTTACATTTTACCTGAGATACGGAAGCTGGAAGTTTGGACGTGTAAGTTCACGTTCCTGGAGCTCAGTACGTTGCATACTAAAGAGATTTTACAGCAGCCTTTGTGTTGAATGGCATTGACAAATGATAGGATTATGAGAATGATAGATTGCATTGCAGTGGGCTTTGATGATTGAAGTTTGTTTTGCGATGGTATTAATTTTATTGTTTGTTTTGTTGAGATACTATATGTATTTCTTTTGAAATTGTACTTGTAATATAAGTTAAATTGAATATGTTACCGATCTTTATCTGACATCTGTTCTTTATTTATTAATCAAATTAAAAAAAGTTAGAAGCAAGGATTTAAAATTTTGTCCTAAAATTCTGCAACTCTAAAATTACTTATGTTTATTGTTTGATTTGATTTAGATTAGTGCATACCTAGTACTAATATTTTTTCTATGCTTCTATCAAACTTGTAGAGAGTAGAGTGCGTTCGTTAATGTTTCCTAGAACTTAGGTAATTTCATATAATCCCTCAAATCTTTGCCGCACTCCATGAATCATAAACTTATGTAAATTAAACCATTGTTCGTTTCGAAATCAACTTCTATTAGAGTTCTCAATTACTTAGCGCCATTACGAGCACCTCTATCAAATGCTGTCGTGAACTCGTGAGCTCATTTATGATGGAGCAGAAGTCAAGCCAAAGTTTCGCCTCAAGCAACAGGTGTGGCGTGACATTTACATGAACAAGTGGATTATTCGGTTCATATTATGTCATCTTTAAAAATTCAGCGTTGTCGGTTGACTTTGTGAATCTCGAATTAGATTTGTTCCGTATTGGATGCGATTTTTAACTCTACAATTTTCTTCACGTCTGGCGTTTTTAACTCAACGTAATCAGATGTGTTTGACTGTACGTATCTATTTGTGGCATTGTAGCTATAAGAGGGATGAACCAATTTTGATTTAGTATCTTTAGGGATCTGTTATAATATCGATTTGGGTCAGGATACCTTAATGATTATATTATTACGTAACATTTTCAGAGAAAGAGACGAAATAGCATTATTAATTGGTAGTCTCTGTTCTTGTCTCTAGCTTACAAGTCTATATGTACACTTTATAGTTAATCGTGCTTGTAATTTTGTTATCCTGTTACCCGAGTACTCAGCTACGATCGATTTATGTACTAATAGAATATCTCGCCGAGGTTGTTTGATCGACATGTTTCGTAATAGGCATTTAATAGCTAAGCACGTTTACGTTTACGTTCACGTTTCATATACGCACCATATTAAATTACCTGTAAATAGACTGATTACCCATTAGAAGCAATATCCAAAACATAAAGCAACTGCTAAATATTGAACGTCCGATAGTCCGATACATCTTAACAATGGGTTACGCAAATGTAACGTATAGTGGTGGCCCCAAAACGTTCCCTTGCGGGGCCTTATAAGCCGGCTATTAATCATAGACCGTAAGGCACGTGGTATGAATGACAACGCATCTCGGGTGTATAATGTGTGTGTTGGATTATGCTGATATGCAACAATTAATCTATCTCACTCCAACATGTAAACTTCTTTATAGTTTTCTCTTTCCATCATGTTTATACTGGAGTTATAATAATAACCCCTTTGTTCTAGTGTTTAGCTTGGGCATAGCTTTTAAATACTTGCCTTACATCTCTCAAACTACTATTCGTTTAGACGTTCTAGTGAACACTCGCACCTATCCTGCTAATAATATATGTCTAATTAAATGGACAATATTTTAAAGTGACAATTAAGTATTTTATTTTTGGCCTCCAAACCCTTTTGGTTATGGTTGCCCAGTAACGTATTTTATAAAAAGATATTAAAAGTGTTGTGTAAAAAGTGAAAATACATAAAATAAACTTTATTGAAATAAGTGCTCGCAGACACTTTTGTTTGAATTATTGCATTTATCACTGACTTTAAGTGATTTAATAAAAATGGATAATTCGCGATTGAAGAGAAACATTAAGCCATTTGATGGTGACAAATATAGCATATGGAAATTACGAATGCGTAATTTATTAAATGAACTCGGCGTAGTTGACGTGATTGATTTTGAAACTCCACCGAATCCTGACAATGAATGGCAAAAGAAACAGAAAGTTGCGAAGAATACAATCATCGAATACTTAGCCGATTCTATGCTTGGATTAGCCGAAGACTCCATGACTGCAAAGGAGATTTTATCAAAACTGGATACAATTTATGAAAGGAAAAGCATCGCAACACAATTGGCTCTACGGAAACAATTATTTAATTTGAAGCTGGAGGGAGATTCGGCACTCATAAAACACTTTCAAGTTTTTGACAATATAATCACAGACCTAAATGCAGCCGGTGCGAAGTTAGATGAAGTGGACAAAGTAACACACTTGTTTCTAAGTCTGCCTAAAGAATACGACAGTGTGGTTACTGCCATAGAAACATTAGCCGAAGAAAACCTGACATTAACATTTGTTAAAACACGACTTCTCGATCACGAAATAAAAATCTTACAAGAACGACGAGACATGAGCCAGAAAATTCTACAGGCACACTCTGCAGAACCAGCAGCACAAAAACCAAACCAGGCCAATTCAAATAACAAACGTAATTGGAATTTAAAACGTAATAAAAAGATCTTAAACAATAAAAAGAAAAATGTGAAATGTCATCACTGCGGGAGAAAAGGCCATTACAAAAACGAATGTTTCTTCAGAAAGAAAGCCGAACTGGCTATGAAACGCTTCGAAAATAACAAAACTGTTCAGTTAGTTCAAGCCTCTCAAGCTGAAACTAATATAAAACCAAACTCAGGATTTGCTTTTATGATCGACAGCAATAATTATGAATCTGAAAACAAAACTAATCTTAGATTCATCCTGGACTCCGGAGCATCAGATCACATAATCAATGACGAAAATTTAGCACAAAGCTTTCAAGAATTACAGGAACCCATAAATATTTCTGTTGCTAAGAACGGTACCTTCGTAAGAGCAACAAAGAAAGGCAATTTTCAAGTGATCAGCGATATGGGCGTAAAAGGGACGCTACAGGATGTTCTATTCTGTCCAGACGTACCGTATAATTTACTTTCAGTTAAAAGGATGCAACAAGCTGGCATGACCATAATATTTGGTAAATCTGGCGGTGTCCAGGTATACGATAAAAATGGTAAAGCGGTAATAAAGGGTGAGTTGTTCCATAATTTAATTGGCGTAACTTTCAAACTTGAAACTCTTGCTTTGAATGTTGATAGCACATTAAACAGAGGCGTTAATAATAATGATTATGAATTATGGCACCAAAGGTTAGGTCATATTTGCAAGAAAAATTTTAATATAATTAATAGTAATAATATGTTTTCTGATATAGAGCTTATAAAACATATTAAACCGACCGATAATCTTTGTGAAGCTTGCATAAATGGAAAACAGGCACGTTTACCATTTAATAAATCGAAGTCGAAAATTATAAAACGTCCTCTATTTAACGTGCACACAGATGTTTGTGGCCCTATCACTCCTACGACACTTGACGGCAAAAACTACTTTGTTATTTTTATTGACGAATACACTCACTACTGTGCAACTTACTTAATAGCCCATAAATCAGACGTTTTTGCTGCCTTTCGAGATTTTGCCAACAAGTGTGAAGCTCATTTTAATTTGAAGATCGTTAATTTGTATTGTGATAATGGTGGTGAATATCTGTCAAATGAAATGAAAGAGTTCTGTTTGCAAAAGGGTATTAGCTACCACTTAACAGTGCCTTATACACCTGCTTTAAATGGTATGGCAGAACGTATGATACGTACGATTACAGAACGTAGTCGCGCTATGATATCTGGTGCGAAATTAAACAAAACGTTCTGGGGTGAGGCAGTATTAACAGCTACTTATTTAATAAATATAAGCCCCACTAAAGCACTGAGAGCGCATGACGCTAACACACCGTTTGAAATGTGGCATAATAAAAAACCACAACTTAAATATTTAAAAGTTTTCGGTTCAACTGTCTATGTTCATAATAAAACTAGAAAATCCAAGTTTGATGATAAATCTGTAAAAGGTATCTTGGTTGGTTACGAACCGAATGGGTACAAGGTGTGGGATGTGGTAGATGAAAAGTTTTTAAAAGCAAGGGACGTAATTGTGGATGAAATTAATTTCTTACATAGTAGACCCTTGAAGCCTGAAAGAATTTCTGTTGAAAATTCTGATGGCGTAATGCCCGTTAAATTAGGATTACAACCTAATAAATCTGTAAAATGTGAAACAGATAAGCAAACGAATGATTCATTTGAAAAACAATTAGATAGTCTTCAAAATGAGCAATGTTCTGAACTTCGGAGGAGTGAAAGGATTAAATATTTACCGTCTGTATCTTACAATGAAAACGATGATATTTCTATGAACTATCTACTATATGCAAAATCACTATTATGTGTAATACCAAAATCATTTCACGAAATCAAATCGAGTAATGAAAAACTTTTATGGGAAAATGCCATTAAAGAGGAAATCAATTCTTTAATTGAAAGTGATACTTGGGAACTTGTGGAAAAACCAATAGGTAGAAATATCATCGACTCTAAATGGGTGTTTTCAGTTAAAAATGATGAGTTCGGAAAACCTGTAAAGTATAAAGCGCGTTTAGTTGCTCGCGGTTTCAGTCAAGAGTATTTAATTGATTATAATGAAACGTTTGCTCCAGTAGCAAGAATATCTAGTTTCAGATTTATATTGGCTTTTGCAAATCAATTCAATTTGCTTATTCACCATATGGACGTTAAAACAGCTTTTTTGAACGGAAAATTGGAAGAGGAAATTTATATGAAAATTCCTGAAGGAATACCAAACGACAATAATTTAGTTTGCAAATTGAATAAAGCATTGTATGGATTGAAACAATCCGCACGAAGTTGGTTTCAAACTTTCGAACATGCTTTAATTGAAAAAGGTTTTCAGTACTCATCAGCTGATCGATGCATTTATATTCAAGATAATGGTGATATTTCGAAAAATATCTACGTTGTACTTTATGTTGATGATGTGTTGATTTCAACAGCTGATTTAAATACCATGAACAATTTCAAAAATTATTTGATGAAAAGGTTCAAAATGGTAGATTTAGAAAATATTAAATGTTTTCTAGGAATAAAAGTTGAACGGTCTAACAACAAAATTACATTGGACCAGAAAATGTACATAAATACCGTACTTGAAAAGTTCAACATGAGTAATTGTAAACCAGCTATGACGCCCATCGAAACATTCGACCAACCAACATCGAAACCAACAAAAGTTGATTATGAAGGATTAAGTAATAACGAAAATACAAAGGCCCCTTGTAGGAATCTTATCGGGTGTTTAATATACATTATGGTCTGTACTCGACCAGATCTGAGCTATGCTGTAAACATCCTAAGTAGATTTGCTAACAAAAACAATCATTTGTTATGGGCATATTTGAAAAGGGTGCTACGTTACCTGAAAGGGACTATTGATTTGAAGTTGACGTATACTCGTACAATGAATGACTCAAATGTTCAAATCTTGAGTGGATATGTTGACTCAGATTGGGGTGGTGACTTATTAGAAAGAAAGAGTACAACAGGTTATTTATTTAAATTGTTTGAAGAATGCACTATATATGCTGGCAAACAAAGCGTCAAATAGCGACGGCGGTTTCTTCTACAGAAGCTGAATATATGGCTTTGTTTGAATGTGTAAAAGAGTCCTTGTGGTTAAAGTCATTAGTAAACAGTATCAAAATCGAAATTCCTAATGCGATCCCTATTTATGAAGACAACATGGGATGTATAAGCATTGCGAACAATCCCACAAGTCACAAAAGATCGAAACACATTGATATAAAATATCATTTTTCCAGGGAACAGGTAGAGAATAATGTTATTAAAATTATTTATATTTCCACAGATAAACAATTGGCTGATATCTTGACGAAATCTTTGCCGACTGTACGTTTTTCCGAGCTGAGGAAAGACCTGGGTCTCCACTTGTAAATAAATAAAGAATTGTATAGATTTGTGTAAAATATTTTCTTATAAGATTTTTTTTATTTTACTTGAACAATCAATTAAGATCAATTGGTTTGATTGGGTTTTTCTGGGTTTTCCCCAATCCTGCGCAACGAATGTTGGACCAATGTAAATATGTATCCCCAGACAGAGTAGGAAGGTGTGTTGTGTTAGTTTTGAATTGTAAATAATATCTGATTATTTAGATAAGGGAAGAAATTGAGAGTTAGATGTAAATAGATTAATTTTTGAGGGGGCGTGTTGGATTATGCTGATATGCAACAATTAATCTATCTCACTCCAACATGTAAACTTCTTTATAGTTTTCTCTTTCCATCATGTTTAGACTGGAGTTATAATAATAACCCCTTTGTTCTAGTGTTTAGCTTGGGCATAGCTTTTAAATACTTGCCTTACATCTCTTAAACTACTATTCGTTTAGACGTTCTAGTGAACACTCGCACCTATCCTGCTAATAATATATGTCTAATTAAATGGACAATATTTTAAAGTGACAATTAAGTATTTTATTTTTGGCCTCCAAACCCTTTTGTGTGAGTATTAATCAGCGATGAAAATAATAAGGATAGTGGATTATCATTTCTATCGGGGCTAAAGGTCTGGAGAGAGGGAGATTTAGTTGTGTTTTGTGCCCGAATCACATTGTGTTCATACTTATTAAGTTATTACTGCCATCCGTATAGTGACATTCGACTTCCGACTTACCAGAATTATCAGCGTTTACATCCGAAAACTTGCTTATTAAATCGTGAGAGAAATATACTTCTGACTCTACTCGTTTGTTAGTGCTCCCCGCTAAGAAGTATGCCGTGTGGTAGAATTTTGTAATTCTGGTCATCAATATTTTAAGCTTATGACCATCCAATTTAACTCAAACCACTATCTTCTTATTTTTTTCTAAAACATATATACCTACCTATATAGGTAGGTACTTGTGTTAGGCGGTCGGTGTCAAACTACTGTTTTTTAAAAAAATATTTATTTATTTACTAGATTTAGAATTAACAATAATGAAGGAGATGTGGAACGAGACGAGTTTGGAGTAGGAATCTGTGAGGAATGGTCGGGAGGTGGTATTTATAATGAAGGATGAAGGGTAGGGATATGGGAACAAAACATCTTAACTAACTATGCGTACACAACTTAACTAATCTCTTATTTGTTCTAATTTATCTAATCACTTATTTGTTGTAATTTATTGATCACTTAATGACTTGTTTATAATGCACTAACGAGGGGGTGAAGTCGAGAGGCAAAGAGGTAAGATAGAGGCACATATAACACCTCCCCCCTTAAAACAAAGATTGGGCGGTGCCCAATTTTTGACGAGTGGCATCGGCAGAAGTGATGACGTCGTTGTCGTCGGATTCGTCTTCGGATACGGCGACGCTGGTGTTGATGTTGGAGAGCGGAACGGCTATGTGAGTTCGCTGCCTCCTTCGGTCGAAACAATTGTTGTAGATTTGGATGCAACCGCTGGAATGCTTGTTTCTTCTCAGGAATGACGCAGGGCAATGACGACATAGCTTGTAGAGCAGGAAAGAGAGCATCGCTACTCCCAGTATGTAGGTAATGAAGTTGAGCTTTGAAGAGTGTTTCTCTAAGAGAGAGGCTTCCTGGAAGGCTTTTATTTTCTTTGACTGAAGTTTCAGTTGTTCTTTAATTGAGTTGAGTCCGTCGACTGGAGCATTATTTATACGAATTGGTATTATTTCAGGCGAATTAGGTAAATCTTCAGCGTTTTCAGGGCAGTTGTCTTCGATGTCGACAGTGACGATAGGATGACTAATGTTTATTGAATTTTCATTCGTTGATGTCAGTGTAATATATGCTGAATAAAATTTGCAGCCTTCAGGTAGTGTAAGTATGCCATTTCCTTGTAGAGTGAGGTGCTTAATGGTTCCACCGCACTGAAGTGTTGAGGCAGTGTCGTTTTGCAGCATGTAGAGCCATTTGTTGACTTGAATTGGTTGGAAAACATTGATGTGCGCGGAGAACGTTGTGGTTTCACAGGTTTCAGGTAGATTCTTCGTTGTGTAAATTAAGATAGACATTTCGCACGTTGGTCGAGTCTGAAAGTTGTAGACTGGCAGGTTGCAGATCCATTTTCGTGAAGCGGTCGTCTTGCACGTTGACATAGAGTCCGTCGTGAGGTATTGCTGTCTCGTCGGGCTCGTGGCTAAGTACGGTTGCTCAGGTAATAGGGTGGAATAGAGGATAGTGTTAGGATGTGGTATAGGAATCGAGTAGAGGTGGTATAAGGTAAACTTATCATTCTTGACTAATGGGAAATCTAATATGAAAGTTAATTTATTTTTGTAGATGTATGACGATAGGGAAGCGGAGTCTAAAATTTTATGCACATTTTCAAAAGTTACAGGAAGAATCAGGCTTTCAGTTCGTAAATGGGTAGTAGAAAGTAATTCGGAGTAGAGCCTTTCGACTGAAATAATGGAAGGATGTACTGCGCCTGATTTAATGAAAAGTATGGCAGTTAGGATATCATCTAATTCAGATTCGAGGGTCATTACGGACTCGAGAATTTGGATTGAAATGACTGAAATTTCTTCAGAGGTTTTCAGATCAAAGAGAACGTTATTTGTCGTATTTAAATATTTCCCGATTCTTTCTAAATTTTCGTTAAGGACAAATTCATCATAATTTATTTTAGATATAGTATCATTGAAATTGGAAATCGTTGATGACACGATCTGGATTTGCTGTTTTAATATGTCGGCTTGTTCAATTTCGCGTTTCTCTAAGAGTTCAATGCATTTTTCATAATGCCGGGCGTCTTTAGCGTCAGGAGTTCCGATGAGCCATTTAAGTACGGACCCTAAACCATCGAAAAGTTCTCGTTTGGATCTAGACTTGGTACTATAAGAGCTAAGCTCGGAAAGTCTTGCATTAATTTTGTTAAGGCTTAATTTAATAAATGAAGTGGTAGTATATTGTGAAAAACTTTTAGACCTAGAATTCCGTCTGCATGAATATTGAGATCTGCGACATGGAAGGTGTGTTTGCGAAAATCGTCTAAAGATATTTCTGCTGTACCGTGACTTCGGACTGGATTGTCTTTACCTGATACACCTATGATAGACACAACGTTCGATACGTTTAGAGGAGCGCTACCAACTTTGTTTTTACGTAGAACGGAAATTGCAGCTCCTGTGTCTATAAGAAGGGTAACTGGTTGACCTTCTATATGAAACTTACAATAGAGTAAATCTTCAGGAGGAATATTGAGAGCAGATATTGAAATCGTTCGAGGCTTGTTTTTGGATTTCGATTTAGGTTTCGACTTGGATTTGGACTTGTGCTTTGAGTTAGCAGATTTTGAAGTAGATTCAGTGGATTTGGCAGATACAGTGGATTTAAGTACAGAGTTCGATTCAGTGGACATAGTAAGTTTAATTGATTCAGGGGATTTTGTAGGCTCAGTAGATTTAGCAGAATTCTGAGATTCAGTGGATTTAATGGATTCAGTGGATTCAGTGGATTTGGTAGATTCAGTGGATTTAGTAGAGTTAGTAGGTTTAGGACAGCCAAGAGTTTGGGGCTGGTTACCCTGTTCGTAGGCTGGTGAAGTTTGGGTGAAAGCATCACGACTTGGTCTGCGATAGACTGCGTTAACTTGCGTTGATGCGTCACATGATTTTTTTAGAGAGCTTGCAGGCTTTACTGCGATTGAAGGTTTTCGAGGCTTGGGATAGATTCCAGCTCGTGAATCTGAAGCTGGCTCGACGGGGTCGACTGGTAGAGGGCTGAAGCGGTTTCCATCGAATTGCCCGATTCGATGGCCGCTTGCGAGTTTAAATTATTGACTGCACGGGTTGGCGGGGCCGGAAGTCGGCTTTGATTTTGCACGTTTCTCTGATTATTGAATGCCCGTTTACGGCATTCATGGATCAGATGTCCAGGATTTTTGCAATAATTGCAGAATTTAGAGTTGGACTGTGCGAAAGTTGAAGGGTTAGTGGGTGTTGTTGTTGATAGATGTCTCTGATTACTTTCAAAAATTCGAGGCGGAAAGCTAGGGCGGACAGTGCGAGGAACAATAGGAGGCTTCGCTAAAGCTATGCTGGCTTTATAAAGTTGTTGGCGTGTGCTATTCATGGCACGAATCTTCTCTTCCTGCATTGCAAATCGGCCAGCATCTGATAAACGATTGAACTCTTTTGTTCGAAGCATAGTACCTAATTCGTTACTAAGTCCGTTGACAAAAACGTTTAAAGCTGTCTCCTCAATACCTACTTTCCTTCCGATTAAGGATTCGTCGTTAATTTCGGTTGTGAGTTTCTCTATAATTTTACTACGCAATAAATCGACACGGTGATAGTAGTCAGTAACGCTCTCTTTGTCCTTTTGAAATAGGGATTGAAGCTCCAGTGAGAGGTGGGCCACAGTTTTGACGTTGGAAAATTTCTCTATTAAATAGGATCGTAAGACCGGCCAGGTGAGAAATTGCCTAGCATGGACATCTGCGGCATAAGGCCCTACAATTCTGTTTAGAGTGTAAATAAGTAGTATTTGTTGGTCATTGGTTAGCGCCAATTGAAAAGCGGCGTCGCAAGATCTAATAAATCTATAGACGTCGGAATTATGACTTGTATTAAATTCGGGAATTAATTTGATAAGAGTTTCAATTGAAAGAGCACTGGAAGTAGGAGTAGTTGACGATGTAGCCATTTTGTTTTTAATAGACAGAGACAATTAAGACGCGCAAAATAATATAACAACAATATAACGCAATAGATTACCAAAGTCAAGAACGACAAGTAATACAATATAAGGACAGGTATAAGGAATTGAGCAAACAGTAGAAAGCCACTTACCACCAGAGTAGGGCGAGCAGGAACATCGATTCGGCGACACCTTAAATCCCTCCGGGAACCGCGGTCGTTTCGCGAATTACTACTTTGTCCGCGTTACTGTCGTCTTACGTTACGATACGCACGCGCCTATCCTACCGACTGCGCCAAAATTGTTAGGCGGTCGGTGTCAAACTACTGTTTTTTAAAAAAATATTTATTTATTTACTAGATTTAGAATTAACAATAATGAAGGAGATGTGGAACGAGACGAGTTTGGAGTAGGAATCTGTGAGGAATGGTCGGGAGGTGGTATTTATAATGAAGGATGAAGGGTAGGGATATGGGAACAAAACATCTTAACTAACTATGCGTACACAACTTAACTAATCTCTTATTTGTTCTAATTTATCTAATCACTTATTTGTTGTAATTTATTGATCACTTAATGACTTGTTTATAATGCACTAACGAGGGGGTGAAGTCGAGAGGCAAAGAGGTAAGATAGAGGCACATATAACACTTGAATATCTGCAACTGCAGCTAAAAGTGCAATATCGTTAATCGGATTCATTACCAGTACATTTTAAATAAAAAATATGTCGGTTATGCGAAGATTTACGATAAATACCATACCAATTTAATCTCATCAATCTAAAAATAATTATGTAATTTTTGTAAATGTTCCGCTAACGAATCCGACCGACGATATCGCATCGGTCAAACGTGTAGTTTTTACCGTTGAATCAATCGTAGAAATCGCATAATATGATGACAAATACTAATAACTACGACATAATTCAGATAGTGCATAATTATTTTATGTATCGACGTAACATTGTAACACTCGTCTTATTTAACATCGTCTGTTATCGAATACCTAATTCCAAATTACCAATATTTCCTTGTAAATCTTCACTGCTCCCGATTCGTACATCGGCAGTCCCTTAACATCACCATATCCAGAAGACAAACTGGCGATCCGGAGTCGTTCAATAAGTAAATCCTTCCTGTTCGAAAATAACTACAGATCGTCTGAATTGTAAATCAACGCGTTTGGTATTCAACCGGCGGCGGCGGGCAGTGAAACCGCGACCGTCTCTGTAAGGAATGCTAGTAAAAGTATCAAGAGCGTCAAGACGTTGCAGGTGGTGTATACTGTTTAGAATATTGCGGATAATCTGGATAAAGATATTGGTTATTAGAAAACGAGCTGCGAAGTTTTTTGAATTATCGTCTCTATTTCGTGTCGTGTATACGTTACCTTACACCCAAAGGAAGTTGTCTGGAAGTAATCGATTTAGCGACAAGACCGCCTTTTGTGCATTTTCTGATTTTATTTCTTCTGTTATGTGTTCCTATCTGTTGGTGTCAATAAAGTTTTTTGTATTGTATCTCCCTCTTTTCTCTCAGTTTTGTCTCGGTTTGCAAAAGACGTGTGTTTAAATTGCCGTTGATATAATATGTTAGTCCTAGAAATGTATGCAGCATTTTAATTGCAGCAGCAGCAGCGATTTATTGCCGATCATTGATCTCTAATATTCTCTATTTGAAAAGCTATAATATTGTTTATGCGATTGCTAACACGCCTGCCCAGCGCGGCAATTACGGGCAAAACCCCCCAAAATGATTAACAAAAATAAGACCAGGCCCCCAGTCCCCGGCAGCTCCGCTATTCCTGGCTCCGGCAGCGGCCATGGTAACGGCGGAGCACGGGGTGCTAAGAATCGCCGGAAGAGATCCGGCTGCCACCCCACCCGACAACTGGCCCTGGCAACATATAACGTGCGCACTATGAGGACTGACGAGAAGATTGCGGAACTGGAAGAAGAGTTGAGTAGGTTGCGATTAGGGAGTGCAATCTTGCAGCAAATCTTTAGTCTCGGTATTTGCAAGATTTAAGAGGTGTAATCTCGCAAGATCTCGGTATTTTGCGAGATCTCGCAAATCTACGAATTATTTTTAGTTATTAGAAGTATTCTATTGAAACTTGGTAAAGTGTTATTATTCTAGAGGCGAAATACTTAAATAATTTACATATAAAAAAATACTGAATCATTTATCTTTAAAAATTACGGATTATTCTGAAAAAAAAGAACTCCTAAGAAAACACAGCATATCTTAGGTGTCGTCTGCCAACTGGCTTCGGATGTTAAGTGCCAAATACCCAGTAGCAGAAAAGGCCCGTTCTTGCCTGTACGCTTGCTGGCACCACTGATGATAGGCATTGATACGCTGACTGCAGGTGCTGCCCTTTTTCCCCGCCTGATTCTAACAGTACTGTACAATCTTGCAAATCTTGCGAGATCACGCGCGATTTTTGGTGCACGATTAATCTTGCGAAATTGGTGCAAGATCTCGGTATTTCGAGATCTCGGAATACCGAGATTGCACTCCCTAGTTGCGATGGGATATTATGGGGTTGTCTGAAGTCCGTAGAGAGGGCGAGGACACGATAACCCTGAAATCCGGCAACCTACTTTACTACCGGGAAGGTGACCAACGGTCCCAAAGTGGTGTCGGCTTTCTCGTTCACAAGTCTCTCGTTAACAACATCATTACCATTGAAAGTGTGTCGAGCAGGGTTGTATACCTAATACTCAGAATATCTAAACGATATTCGTTGAAGGTCATTCAGGTATACGCACCGACCTCGTCACACCCAGATGATGAAGTGGAGGCTATGTATGAGGACGTAAGTCGGGCCATACATACGTCTAAGACCCGCTTCACGGTTGTTATGGGAGATTTCAACGCAAAGTTGGGCAAAAAAAGCGATGATGAGTTGAGAGTGGGGCAATTTGGATATGGGCAACGGAACCCCAGGGGCCAGAGGCTGGCAAATTTTCTGGAGAAAGAGGGACTCTTCATGATGAACTCTTTCTTTCAGAAGCCACCACACAGGAAATGGACCTGGATGAGCCCCGATGGTTCTACGAGAAATGAGATAGACTTCATCATGACTAGCGAGAAACCGGTAGTAGAAGGATAAAAACCGGTAGTGATCACAGAATTGTGCGAGGCAAACTGAATATTAACGTTAAACTCGAAAGGTCCCGCCTGATGAAGTCTACGCTCCGACCTACTCAAGCTCATATACAAAACCCCGAGAACTTTCAGCTCGAGCTCTCAAATCGCTTTGCTTGCCTGGAGAACTTTGCGTCGGTGGACGAGATCAATAACGGGCTCGTAGAAACTGTCCAAACGGTGGGTTCTAAGTTCTTTAGACCCCGCCGTTCTGATAGACCTCAGAAATTTTCCGATCATACTTTAAATCTCATGGCCGAACGACGCTTGCTAAGACTGCAGTCTTCCGATGATGCAAAGTCATACAGGCGGCTCAATAGACAAATTTCAAAATCAGTGCGGTGCGACATTCGTCTCTTTAATACCAAACATATTAAGGAGACGATAGAGCGGAACAAAGGCTCCAAAGTGTTCGCAAGGCATTTGTCTATTGGACAAAGCCAGTTGACAAAGCTGAAGAGAGAAGATGGCAGTACAGCGTCGACCAAGGCAGAGGTATTGGAGGATATCGAAAAGTTCTACGGACAGCTATACGCCTCGGTAGCAAAGCCTGTAAACAGCGCGGCTAAAGACCCAAGAGCCAAGCTGACCCGACACTTCACCGAAGACATCCCGGACATCAGCCTGTACGAGATTAGAATGGCCCTGAACCATCTTAAGAACAACAAGGCGCCGGGTGACGACGGAATCACTTCAGAGCTTCTAAAAGCGGGTGGTAAACCGGTACTTAAAGTCCTTCAGAAGCTTTTCAACACCGTCGTCCTCGAGGGCATAACGCCAGAAGCATGGAACAGAGGCGTGGTGGTGCTATTCTTTAAAAAAGGTGACAACACCTTATTGAAGAATTACAGACCCATCTCGCTTCTGAGCCATGTTTATAAGTTGTTTTCAAGAGTCATTACGAATCGTCTCGAACGCAGGCTTGATGACTTCCAGCCTTCCGAACAAGCCGGATTCCGAAATGGCTTTAGTACCATGGACCACATACATACGCTGCGGCAGGTTATACAGAAGACTGAGGAGTATAACCAGCCACTCTGCTTAGCGTTTGTGGACTATGAGAAAGCCTTTGATTCGGTCGAGACATGGGCTGTGCTTGAGTCTCTTCAACGATGCCGTATTGACTATCGGTATATCGAAGTGTTGAAGTGTTTGTATAATAACGCCACTATGTCGGTCCGAGTACAGGAAGAGAGCTCCAAGGCGATCCCTTTGAAGAGAGGCGTAAGACAGGGAGATGTTATATCTCCGAAACTGTTTACTGCTACTCTGGAGAACGCCTTTAAGCTCCTGGAATGGAAAGGATTCGGCATCAACATCAATGGCGAATACCTCACTCACCTTCGGTTTGCCGACGATATCGTAGTCATGGCAAAGTCGATGGAGGAACTCAGTACGATGCTCGAAGGCCTCAATCGAGTATCTCAACAGGTGGGTCTTAAAATGAACATGGACAAGACAAAGGTCATGTGTAATTCCCATGTTGTACCCACCCCTATTTCAGTTGGGAACTCGGTTCTTGAAGTCGTTGACTCGTACGTCTACCTAGGACAAGTGGTCCAGTTAGGTAGGTCCGACTTCAAGAAAGAGGCCAATCGCCGAATCCAACTCAGCAGCGTTCAGGGCAGCGTTCGGTAAATTGCGTAACGTCTTTTCGTCCGACATACCTCAGTGCCTCAAGTCGAAAGTTTTCGACCAGTGTGTGTTGCCAGTGATGACTTACGGCACAGAAACGTGGTCTCTCACTATGGGCCTTATTAGTAAGCTTCAAGTAGCCCAACGAGCCTTGGAGAGGGCTATGCTCGGAGTTTCTCTGCGCGATCGATTCAGAAATGAGGAGATCCGTAGAAGAACCAAGGTTACCGACATAGCCCAGCGGATTGGCAGGTTGAAGTGGCAATGGGCAGGGCACATAGCGCGGTGGACTGATGACCGATGGGGTCGAAAAGTCCTCGAGCGGAGACCACGTACCGGCAAGCGCAGCGTAGGACGTCCACCCACAAGGTGGACGGACGACCTCATTAAGACCGCAGGATCGCGCTGGATGCAAGCCGCTACCACCCGGTCTTATTGGAGATCTTTAGGGGAGGCCTATGTCCAGCAGTGGACTTCTTATGGCTGAAAGGAAGGAAAGGAAGGAATATTGTTTAATCGGCTTTATGTATCAGTGATATTTAATTTCCCAACTTGCTATATCTCTCTCTCGATCTGAAATATTAAGTTTCCATATCAGATCTACCTAAAGACCTAAGGCAAGAACTAATGGCCAATTATCTAATTAGGTACTTTAATTAAGCTGTAATACATTGCTTACTGATATAGTCAGATCATTATCTCGATACAAGAATCAAATCACTTTAGCTCAAGCAATTGTATTGATAGCTTTCATCATTGCCTCCATCAACAACTTTAATGGTTATCAATAGGTTCATTGACATTTTACGAAACCTTGACGACATTGAAACGTTAATGGAGTCGTTATTGTTTTCTAAACGTTATTAGTGCCTCCATAAAAGATTAGCCTATTCTCTACTTATTGTTTGATCATCAGAGTCATTTTGTTAGTTGTCAATAGTATTCCATTGACAGACAATTTGCTGTAGCTTCTGGGTGAACCGAGTAGCAAAAACTAGTATCATGAGAGCCTTCTCTATGAAAGCAGTGATTGCAGTCAAATATTACTTTTAAAAGGTTCACTGATTTTGTCAAACTAACATTTGTCTGCAGTTCCTACAGTCTTCCTTATGAAGGCAACATGGGAGTCTCAAACTGATACACATTAGAATATCACAGTAATGGAGCCACAATTATTTGTCCTCCCCATTCCCGGATTTTCCTTAATATTCCATACCTTTCACGGGCATTTAAAGGGTGTGTAAGTACCTCTTTATTGCGTACAAAATGGCCCATTTCGTACGGCTAATACTATCTACAAACAAACAAACAATAACACTTTATTAGACAACCACATAAAGAATAAATTACAGGGACAAAAACAATACAATTTAGGTTTCTAACTGGCGGCCTTATCGCTTTAAGCGATTTCTTCCAGGCAACCAAGTACGGATAGAAAATATAAGTTTACAAAAAATTGGCCTTAACAGAAAGAAGAAATTAACTCATAAACAAACACTTAACAAAAATAATACCTAAATCTACTTAACACACATACCAATAAATGATACATACATAAATAACATATAAACTACATATTACCTAACTAAAATAAAATAATAATAAACCTACATCCATTATTACATATTATTGTACTTAAATAAATATATATAATGCATAAATATATATTATTTCATTATTATACAGCTAAGATGACAGATAATGCGATTTAATTTGATTCTTAAAAATATTCAGCGATGGGGCACGTCTAATTTCCACTGGCAACTCATTCCACAGTCTAACAGCTTCAACTGTAAAAGATGAACCATAGAAAGTGGTTCTGTGTTGTGGAAAAGTAAGTTTTAGATTCTCTGACGATTTCAAAAAGCGGGATAGAAGAGAACGACGGAAAATGAAACGTTCTTGAAGGTAGGGAGGAGAAGAGGGATTAAAGAGAGTGTTGTAAAGAAGAGAAAGGATATGAACATCCCGGCGACGGCGAATGGGGAGCCACTTGAGCTTAGCACGAAAACTTGAAACGTGGTCATATTTACGCAGACCAAATATGAACCTGATGCAAAAGTTTTGAAGTCGCTCAAGTTTATTTAGCAAGTCTTGAGTAAGATCCAGATAGCAGACGTCAGCGTAGTCTAGGATTGGGAGCAGAAGGGATTGTGCGAGCGCAATTTTCGTGGTAATAGGAAGAAAATTACGGAGCCTGCGTAGAGATCCCCCGGATGCAAACATCTTACGACTCGTTTCCGCAATCTGCGGACCCCAAGAAAGACATTGATCAAATGTAATTCCTAGGTTTTTAACAGTATCACTAAAAGGTATAGTAACACCGTCAAAAACTATTCGGGGAAGAGAGTCCCAGTCAACTTGGGCAATATTACGAGGGCTACCTATTACGATGACTTGAGTTTTTGCCGGGTTCACCTTTAGACCAAACGATTTACTCCATTCTGATATACGACTCAAGTCATCATTTATAGCTTCCACAGCTTCTGAAAGCCATCCTAGTGGAGCTTGGCAATATAACTGCAGATCGTCTGCGTACAGGTGGTAGGATGATGAAAGATTGTGAGAAATAGAGTTTATAAAAATAGCAAAGAGAAGAGGAGATAAGACACCACCCTGTGGGACTCCGGCTGACGTATCACACCAAGAGGAGTAAGATTCCTCCAAGCGGACCCTTTGCCGTCGACCAAACAGGTAACTCTGAAGCCAGTCAACTGCCGTTGGAGATATGTTAGAAGAGCGAAGTATAGCGAGAAGGATGTCAAGATCAACAGAATTGAAAGCATTGCTGAAGTCCAGGAGCGCCAACACGGTTAAATCTCCATTCTCCATCCCAAGACGAATGTCGTCAGTGATTTTTACAAGTGCAGTAACCGTGCTGTGTCCCGGCCGAAAGCCAGATTGAAAGGGATTAAGGAGATTATTGCGAGTAAGGAAATGGTTTAATTGATTATGGACAAGACGTTCGAGGACTTTGGATAGGAATGGAAGAATAGATATAGGACGATATTCAGAAAAATTGACAGGATTGGCTTTCTTCGGCAATGGGATAATTTGGGCTTCTTTCCAAAGGGTAGGGAAGGCGCCATTGGATACGGAAAAATTGAAGATATGGGATAGAACTGGAAGTAGGTAATCTAGGATGGGAATAATCATATTACGACTTATCAGATCGAGTCCAACAGCATTTGAGGAAATAGAGAGAATGCTCTTTCTAACATCACAATCAGAAAATTGACAGAACTCAAAAGGAGGAAAATCAGGAGCGGCAATGTTTGAAAGATTATTTAACGTGCCAGCTTTGGCAGCAGCATCCATGATTGGAGACGCAGAAAAATGCTGATTTAGCGCATTGATGTCTAAGTTATGAGGGATAGTTTCTTGACGAGACTTGCCAACTCCTAAAGACCTGAGAAATTTCCAGACCTTTATCTACAGAACGAAACTTCGGAGAAATAAAAACACCCGACTATCTTCCCACATACGATCAGATCTCTAATCTTTTTCAGTAACTGGAATAACTTTCTGTTGTATTCCAACTCTTCAAGTAAACCTCAAAACTTAATTATACTCAGGAAATACATTTAAACTTCTATATTCGCCCCTTCTTGGGTAAATTCGTGTAAAGTCAACTGAACCAGATCTAATTCCTCGGTGTTTCGTCGTTTCATGATTTCTAAATATTAATTACTTTGCAAAGAGCAGCCAAATCAAATCTCTGAACTATTGGCTATACTGAATTTCGATTTGTTAATTGAAAATTGTTGTCGAGAGTTGGAAATGGGTGGGATCCTTTTTGGCTCGCTTTCATGGACTATCTCATGAAGAATTGTTGTTATTTTCGTTGTATGCATAAATTGTGAGTCTTTTTCCATTGACGAATACGATTGATATTTTCTACGTTACGGCTTTCGTGACGTATTTTTGTTTTGCGGCAAACATAGCTTCTTTTTATTATAACCACTATGCCATAAAATCCACCGAAAATATGTCTTTGAAAAACATCGTCATCTTAATATTTTGCTCTATTAGTTTGGAGAGGACTAGTATTGCAAAGATGCCTTGATTTAATTATTATAGAAAAAAAAGGCCAAGTACGAGTCGGACTCGCGCACGGAGGGTTCCGTACTGTATGAGAGCCCTTAAATATTTATTTTATTTTAATTTTATTATTTATTATTGAAGTGGATAAAACTAAATATTCTGTGAAAATTTCAAGCATCTACCTGTTACCATTATTAAAATAGAGCGAAAAACGTCTAAAAAATCAGGTTTGTTGTATGGGAGCCCCCTTAAATATTTATTTTATTTTGTATTTGTTGTTATAGCGAAAACAGCAATACATCATCTGTGAAAATTTCAGCTGCCTAGCTATCATGGTTCATGAGATACGGCCCGGTGACAGACAGAAAGACAGACAGACAGACGGAGAGACGGACATCGAAGTCTTAGTAATAGGGTCCCGTTTTTCCCTTTGGGTACGGAACCCTAAAAATTAGTTCGTAAACTTAGCCATGACTAACTCAAAAGTGATACTGTGACGTAGTGAGTGTCCTACTGTAGTAGATGCCATGGTGACCCTATTAATAACGCTTCTCGCTTCACTTTCGTTTTGTTATATCGCCACTGACGTCCTGTGATTATTAATTAAATATTTGAAATTCACGACTGACTTATCCAATAAATACTCCATAGTAACAGTGGGCAGGGCGCGTAGCACATAAAACTGATGGACGATGGCCGGAACACGGTCCATTCATATTCTTTTGGAAGGTTTTCTCAGTGGCGCTATTTATTTTCAACTCTGCATTAATTTTGTACGTTTGCGTTTTTCGAGTAGATACGACTTGATATGCACCAGAAATTAAAAGTTCCAGTCGTAAATGATTCTAATTTTTTCAGTCAGTATAGTATTTTGATGGTACTGAAATTAGATAAAAAGGCATCCTTCGAATGAATTTCGAAATTGACTACTGAGGAGTCATGCTCATGTTCACTGAGTTAAAAAACCAATAAATCCTCTCTATCTGATCAAGATTGTTATCTATTGTTTGATGTAGCTAAACTAGACATGTAAAAGAAACAATAGATAAACGACAAACGTAAGTTTACAATCTTCATCATCATCCACATCCTTCTCTATCCTGCTGCTCATAGACCTTTTTCTTATGATGCCATTTGTCTCGGTTTTGTGCTAATCGTGTCCCTGGACACGACCCGCGATTTCCACAACATCGTCGACTCAGCTTACCGCTGGACGACCAACGTTCCGTTTGCCTTGCCTCGGCCTCAAGAAAAGCCCTACTGCCTCAGGAAAAATGTAATTTAACTTTGCACTAAATTTCCGATCTAATTTTTTTTGTAAGGTTTAGGATACTGAGTATAAAATCATAAAATACTGACAGATCCAGGAGGAGCTTCAAGCGCCATCTTGAAAAAAAACGTTTTTGGCCATTATCTCGGAACCTATGCACTTCAAAATTCATGAAGACCATTATTGTAGAGAATAAAATATAACATCTTTTGTATCCAGTGAACTTTTTTGTAAAACTTACCGTTTACGATTTATGGCCCATGTAATGAACCGATTTTTCTATCGGTCGAAAAACAAAACTTAAAAAAAAAAATTATAAAACTGATCTTTAAAAACCTTTCATGACTTCACAAATCTACAATATTTTTAATGAATGCCGATAGCTAGTTATCGAAACAACCCTTACTGGTCTAACACGCGCCAAACTTGCAAGTACTAAAATTCAATGATCACAACCGTAAGGAAGCTTCGAAATACCTATCGGAAACCTTATAACGGGATTAGAGCGCGAAGGCGGAAGGCCTCCGCTGCGATAACGACGCTCCTATCGAGCCCAATCCCTGATTATAGACTCGAATAAAATGTTCCGAGTGTTAACTAGCAGATTATCGCGGATGTTTGATTTTATAGTGAAAAGATTTTTTTTTCTTACGTGTTTTCGGTCGGTCAGTCTTCGTTTGGGTGACCGTTGAGCGCGGGCGATACTTTCATCAGATCACTACCGTGACCTTGAGGCGGTATTTTACTGTAGTAGTAGTCCACTACTGAACATAACCTTAACATAATAATGAAGGGCGATTGGGGCATATCCACAGCCCTGGCCCAGTGCTGTTCTGTGGCTTTACATACGCTATCGAAATTCTCCTACGGATGCCAGCTTGCTTTTCCAAAGTTCGGAGCTTGTCGCTTACAGAAACTTGAAGCTTCAGACTTCAATCAGTAGAACCGTAGAAGTGATGATCTAGCTATGATAATTCAAGTCTTACACCCGTATTCACAAACGGTATTTCCTTAAGTAAAGCATCAACACTGTGCAAAGGGTAACACTTCTCAGTGCGTTCCATTCATCGAGCCTTTGTATTCATGGACAAAACTTGAGTAATGCTTGGCAAAGCAAACGCACTGCGTGAAATAGCGACATGTGATTGGTCCATTTATATTGCTAACTTCATGGTCGAGTTCGACTACCTGAACCGTTAGCCGTCTCATTCTTTGCGTAGAACCATTGTTGATTTTTCGTGTTCATTTTAATTGAATAATAAGCTAACACTTGTTTATTTAAAAATGTCGCAGCATTTAGAAACAGCAAATAAAAAATTACATTATAGACGCGATGTGTTAAGTGATATTTTAGCGTTTTACTATCTTAACAAATTATAAAAATTATTATGTTATTATTTTGCTATTAAGTATTTAATTTTATCTTGCTTTAATATGGCATATTGACTGGCAAACTAAGGAAAACTCAAGTTTATTAATGAAAGCGATCACCGAGGTTAAGCAACTTTTGCACGTTCAGTCTTTGGATGGGTGACCGCGAGTGGCATTTTCCAACTGAGCGCTACCGTGGCTCGGACGACACGATAAATTGTAGGTCCCGGTGGTTTTCACCGTTTAGCCATGTCAGAGGCCTTCAGGCGGCTTAAAACTTCGGACACCAGGGCTATACGATTTTACTTAGTTTTATACTATGTACTAGGGTAGTAACAATATACCTAATTGTATTCCAGTACTAAGAAAATACCGTTCACCACGTCGGAAAGGGAACTGATCGTGGCTCTAGTGCGAGACCGACCCATTATTGAAGACAAGCGTACTAATTCTAAACAATATTGAATTACAAAAGCCGCTTGGTCTACTATGCGTTGTCTAAAGTAGCTAACGAGCTTGCTTAGCTATGCGTTCAGTTTAACAAACGCATAGTGCGCTTCACCACTTAAGTATTGTTTGTGAAATGATTTTGCTACCCCTGTGCGTCCATGCCTGCTATGAGACCTCACAGTAACGTTTGTGAATACGGGTGTTAGAGTTTTGAGCTAGTTTTAGTCACGTCTCTTTAAGATTTCATGTAATTTGATACGTTCTTAAGAAACTAATGATCTACGTTTAGGATCGAACTGCCAAAGAGTACTTGGAACTACTGACAGGGGATCACGACCTTCTACCCTTTCTTGATTTTTGAGATATACCTAGTCAATTTTAATATTGTGACCAAAGATGCTACCTTGTGCAACTCCAGTTCACGCATAAACGCATTAAATAGCTTTGGTTATAACATGTTATGAGACTAAAGGTCGATGATATAGACTGAAGGAAGCTTCAACGTACTCGGCATCCCAGGATACAATTTAACTCGGAATTAATCTTATTGCCTATTCTCAATGCCAGTTAGACGCTTCATTGATGTCACGTACCGGTGCTCTGACAGTTTGAACTGTGATAGACGTTACCTTGAAACATGGCGTGACCTTTCAGTACACACCTACTCTAAAAACAGTAGGTAGCGTTGAGTCGTCACATAACACAATCTAGGGGCCTTACCATAGACGTCCTATAGATAAGCTTTTACCCGGCGCGCATGACTATTAGTAGCAAATTCTCATATACCGCAAAATACATGTAAACGAAATATATTTCGTACCATGCAGTGTTGTATGAGCGCATATGAAAAAGTGATTTATTGTGCTTTGTAAGTAATACATGTGTGTGTACAATGACAAGTTAGTTTTAAGAAAATGTTATAGCTAGAGAACGATTCTGTCAGCTTTTTGTAGGATTCATTTCGAAGAATGTTTATCAGAGCTACGCACCGCCGCGTTATCCTGCCATCCCACTTTACTATAGAACAAGTACGAGTAGAAACACGACTAACTACCAACTCCACACTGTTGATTTCCCTTCGATACGTAGGTGTGTTTTGATTCCACATATCACACATCCGTATTCCGTCCCTACGGCCAAGGAATCGAATAGACTTATCGGCTTTGTTGTTTCTTGCGAGGTATCGTTTTAGTCTGCGTGCTTCATCTTTGGTCATAAGTCACAAGTCACAACGTGACTTACGGACTTACCATTAAGCGAGTTGGTTGGTTGAAAAAAAACATTAGCGTTACACTTTGTTGTGATTTTAGAGGGTGTCGTGCAATTTTTTTTTCGTGTTAATTAAATCGAACATGTCCCATCTAGCGGGATCTGTGGCCCTTACAATGTTGATGAAGGAACCAATTAACTATTGATTCGCTGTCGAACATGACGGTACCTTCGGGTAATTGAGTTTGTTGAAAACTTCTCTCAAATACGGCGAGTGACAATTTCTGCGAGATTTTTAGATGGAATGCTTTAGTTAGAGGATGGTTGGTCGAACATTGTCTTTCTAATTACGAGTAGTTAGACATTTATCGAAATGTAGCTCTTATTAGGTAATAGATCTTTTATCTTATCATCATAGAAATTTTAGACATTACAAGAGCGTCAGGAGTTTAGGAGTACTCATGGCTGAACAAAGTAAAACCGGCCGCTCAAACGTTCTATAAACAAATTGCAAATAAATAATAATTACTTAGACGTTACTAGTAGTTCTCCGAACAGTAGACCTCGTATCTGCTTAACTGGATCTTCATAAGCCTCTCGACTCGCTGTTGATTTCTTTGATTCATACTCACAAATTCTGTTACTGTTAGTAATCAGTATAGATACAATCTTACCAAATGTTGTTGAAATCGGCTGATAAATAGCACGACAGCAAATGTCCTCCTTATTAACCCCCGACGCAAAAGAGGGGTGTTATAAGTTTGACGTGTCTGTTTGTGTGTCTGTCTATCTGTCTGTGGCATCATAGCGCCCGAACCACTGAACCGATTTCAGTTTAATTTTTTTTGGATGAAAGGAGACTTAATCGAGAGTGTTCTTAGCTATGCTTTATAAAAATCGATTGAGCCGTTTAAGAGTTATGGTGGGTTAAAGTGGGGATGGAAGAACCAAAATTCTACAAATGTGCCCAAAATGGTTGTCAATGTGTCGGGGTTTTTTAAAATTTTTAATTTATATTAGTTATTTGAGAAAAATACTTACCAATCAAAAATCGCCGATGATAAAAGTCCACTATTTAATATTTTGAACCTGTGTACCAAGTTTAGTCAAGATTCGTTGAAAAATGCGTCCTGTACAAAAGAATCAACATCCGAACGGACAAAAGCAAAATCTTCAAAACTGAGACTTCGTTCGTTTCGTCAATTATCATGCTTCTTAACTTCCCATATTATGCAAACTCATATCTTAAAGATTATAATTATCATTGGTGTTAAAGGCCATTGTCGTGTCAAGTACTTGATGTCATACTACGCAGTTGCACTTTGTCTTCATAATTTCCAGGTAAATTAACATTATTACTTGCAGTTTAAAATTTTAAAATACATTTTCCTTCTCCAACATAGAATTATAATGTTATCTGATAAACCGAAACATAATCTCGACTTTTCGTTTGCTAACTTTCTATCCCCAACGCAAAGCTTTAAAAATATCACAGATTTTTCTATGTCATTCTAGGAAAAACAAACAAGTGTACAGTCGCAGCAAAAATAGGACCAGCAAAAATAATCTAAGCGAAAACTACGCTAAGCTCCTTACATGCAAAAACATGTTTCATATTCGTTCTCTACATCCACAGCTCTCGAGAGATGGGGCATGTAGACTTGATCTAGCGGGGGCATAATTGCGCACACAATTTTATTTACTCACAGCACAGAGCACAGTAAATCACTTATTCGTAGGCACTCACCATTGGCCATGGAAGAAACTAGAAGGAATCCTTCTGTTCTAGGCATTTAATGAAATACGCTAAGTAAAAATAATTACATAGACAGACTCCTTCATATCACTTTGAAAGTCAGGGAGAGCGCGCTACTATTTTCTCTATTTTTGAGTAGTCTTTGTGGCTGCACTTATCGACCGTGTAAGTGTTTGTTTTAACCGATTTCCAAGAAGAAGGAGGTTCTATGTACGAACATATGTGTGTATGTTTTTTTTGTGTATGTTCATCGCTAATTTCGCCAATTGTGAACCGAACCGAATTTTTAGTTCGAAAGGGTATACTCCCGAGGTGGTCCCATTAAAATTTTACAGAAATCGGCTGAACCGTTTTTGAAAAATCAACAAAAATGTAAACAATTCGAGCGAAATATTCTAATTTTGTACACGATGGGAGGCGGTTTTGCCATTTTTTGCAAAAAATAATCATTTTATTAAGATAACGTTTATATGGTCAATAACTTACATTTCTGGTCTTCTCTGTATTTGATGGCGCTCACTACACTGCATTCTGCAATCAACGTTTCGTAAACATTCATTTTGTGGTGTATGATTTATTTCTACATATACCACCTTACCCCAAAAAATTTAAACACGCTTTAAACTCTGTTAAAAATTGTTTAAAGCATGCGCAAAGCTTTTGTGGTAAGACGGAAAGTGTCTCGCGCTCCGGAGTGGGCATTAATTTTAGGGATCTGAAGAGAAAGCCCTCTCTCGCTCGCTCTATCTACACTACCAGATATTCTGTACGAGAGATTTCAGTGCGAGGCAAAAACGAGCGTGAAACTACAATGCCTGTAGTACGTTCGTCCGTTTGTCCCGGTTCGATGTTTATTTTGTGAGCTTACGAGTATATGGTAGAATTGTCGAGGTATTCGCAACTCCTAAATCGTAGGTACCTACTTAAAATTTACCCCAAACTAAAAGGAGAGCTATTTCCCTCGGAATAATATGTAAAACAAAAGGCGGGTACGGTAGGTAATACTCGTTCAACGAGTTTCTCTAGACGACAAAAATTATTATATTCTGTTATGACCAACATTTTATATGAAATCAAATCAACAATAGCGATTTAGCGAAAAAAAATCCACAAAAAAAGTTAATTGACTCTCGATAAAACGGATAGAATAATAAATGAACAGCTGATGGTTTTTCGGCGATTTCAGGGTTAGTACCATAGTAAAAATTGGCCAATGAATATGAGTAGGGGATTGCCTAGAAAATGTAAGTCGTCTAAAAAACACTCATTAAGTATAACACTCAGATTTCACGCACTCATTTTTGTGAACTCTTGCTGCCTAAATCTGTGATATTACAAATTACTCTTTGTCATAAAAATCTTATGCCTATTAATAATACAATCTCTTTTAGGCAATCTTTTGGCAAAAGGATTAAGGTAAGCGGGAGATCGCAATGTAAAATCTTGCTCAATGAGTTTAACATGGGAATTTTCCCGTTTTCAATTTCATTTTTGCACCAATCTGGAGAACGAGTGTTATCAGAGATGTAGCGTTTGATTTTATCGATCTTCATCGATAAGTTCCTGTTCCTCTGACAGAATATTTTACGACCACAGAATAGGCCCTATTGCACAGGGCACAGAAGGAGCCTCTTCATACAAACCAAGACTTGGAAATGTGAAAAATACATTTTGTACCATAGACAACTTTTGAGTGAACTTGCCACTTCAAAAGTGATTACCCAATTTTTTTAGGGGAAATATTTACAAATAGAATTATTAAAGAGAAATCACATGACTATAAACAAAGCGTATGCAACAACAATGCTATGTCGAGTCTCAGCAATAATTAAAGAACGGGACGACATTTTCGACAAAAAGTGTTGGTTGGATCTTTTTCGCTTGATTGGTTCGAAATAAAAAGGCTACTTTGATGTTAATGAAACTTTTTGATCAAATTCACACATATTTACATATTGATAAATAGTTACGTAATGACTTATTACAATAAGTTGTCTAAAGTTATTGTATCCGGCATTGAGTTATCACTAAAGCAGTATTCGGGAATATAAAATAATTAAAAACAATTTTAAAAAATTGACAGCTGCTTGTCATTACATGCTACGACATATGGAATATGCTAGTCTGTCTTCCTGTCTGAATGTCTGTCTGTCAGTTTGCGTGTCTTTTTTTATGAGACTAAGTGACGAGATGAACAAGTCGCTTGCCTGATGGTAAGCGTCACGCTTGTCCATAACAGTTCATTGCCACCCAGAATATGTAAATTCAGTGCGGAAATGCACTGTGCTCGTCACCCTGAGATATTTGTTTATTAGTTGATATATCATAGTATTTTTTAAAACCCTTGCAGTTGTAGTTGTTTCCTGAATAACTGTCTCTTTGATACGGCGTTATGGGACAAATTTTTCATTTTCGCCAAATGATGAAGCCGAATTTTCAGGTAAATTTCGATAATCAGTTTGGCCAAATTGGTTTCGTAGCATCGTGGGTAGTCATCCGAAAAATTCAAAATTGTTTTCCCGATTAGCCGAGACTGAATTTTGATGACAAACATGTTGTATTTTCGTTCATTTATCACTTCATGTAGTTTTGCAAACATTCGGACCATGTTTTCGGCCTCAATACAAATGTCATATACTGGCCGTGATATATATACAAGGCCGCCTTTATTTCTGATGCCGACAAGTTTATGAAACTCGAGTAGGTCTTTGGATATTAGTTCGGCAACACATTGTAAGCAGTTAATTTTTTTTATCACACTGCGCGCTACACATCCGCCTATGTAACCAACCACCTGTTGTTTAAACTCGTTGCATTCCGTGGCATCCAAAATATTGGTCATTTCCGATTCATCCTCATTCATGTCAAATTCGGTTTCTCCCCTTTGGTCCTCCTCGTCAGTTTCATTATATTGCCGAGTGGAAGAAGTGGCGTTAATGCATTTAGATGCTGATCGGCATGATAAAATAGCCAGTTCTTCTACAGGGAGACAATTTCCCGTTTGGCTGGCTTGAATTTCGAGGTGACACAAAAGTTTTCTATAAATGCCTTTGAGCTGCCGAGCGTTTGGGTTATCATTATGACCCCCGTGCATGCGAATGCAGCCAAAGTACATCTCAAGATGGTCTTGACTGAGCCGGTATGTTGAAATGTATTTCAAATCACCTGTTTCGGCAACGGAACTGTCGTACAAATATTTCAAACTTTCAATGTCAATGAGAAACCCTAAAAAGCCTGTCTTTGCCTGAGTTTTCAGAACCGGTGTGTAATTTTTTAGGGTAATAATTTTTTTTTGGTTCGTTTTCGGTAAAAGTCCTCTTTCTGGTGGCCTTGACGCTTAACTTCAATATATACTCCTTGGCCTCATTGAGGAACAAACTTATTGTTTCAATGTTAGTTGGTGCCAAAGGACGGCAAAAATCATAGGCCTGAAAACTACGCGAGTTAAATACATCAAAAAGATTGTTGAAAATCAGTATAAATTGTTCTGTTGGTTCACTGTCCTTGAATTTTTGCAGTTGCAGTTCCTCTCTACAGCAACACAATGCTGCTGCAACACTCCTACTAATCAATTGAGTGGCAAACTTGACCTTCATTATGGCATTTCTAAACATTATATGTCTTTTGGATAATTTATTTGCTAAATGAAGCCCCATTTGCTCTTGAAGATCATTCAAAACTACTAAAAAATCCCAAGCCACTACACCGCCATTTAAATCGAGGATTTTTTCTTTTGATTCTAAGTGATTTCTTACCAACTTTAGCATGTGGCAAGGGTCCAATATAACTGCCACTCTGTGATCTGAACTTGGGTGTTGGAATGTGGTTACTAGGTTTTCGGGGTCTTTGATTCTGCAACCTAATATTTCCATTGCGGAAATATTGCTACTATGACCATCGAAAGTCATAGAAACAACTTTTACTCCTACTTCGTGGCATTTGGTCAGGCAAATTTTTATTAAATTAGCTTTTTGTTCACCTGATAGTCCGTGAATAAGGAAGTAACCCAACGGAATTTTCCATTTTTCATTTAAGCAGACAAGCATAAAAAAATACGCTTCTGTTGCTTTTTCAGAACTATCCACTGGACCTGTACCCATGTCGACGTAACCATGGTTTGTTTTTCCATCCCATAGTATTTGTTGTCTAATGGCCATTTCATCAGCGACAAGAGAACACACCAATGGCTTTTCACTTTTTCCTGATTTCTGTTTCAGTACTTCAAATGATTCGTTTGTGAATCCCGGGGCTCCGTCAATGCTGCGATACCAGTTAGACAATGTCTTTGGGTGTGGCAAACAGGTATCAAAACTTCTCCTAACAAAATTATATGCTCTTGGAGAGTAATAATTCAAGGTTAGGCAAAACTTTTTGAAAGCTGGCGTGTATTTTGGCAAAGGCCTCTTCTTATTTTTCAAATTTTTTTTATACATACTACTGAATAAATCCGCTGCAAAAGTATTTTTTGACAACACATTCCTAACATCATTGTCAATAAACCGTTTCTTTTCCAAAATGTTTACAATTTCTTTTAAAGAAGCAACTTTTTTCTTTAGCCGGCGATTTTGAGCCTGTAATCTTTTTATTTTGAGTGTGTGTTTTTTTTGTAACTCGACTTTTTTTCTTAGTTGAATTCGAAGTTTTGCTTGTTTCGGGCTGCCAAATATAGACTCGAGGTCCGATGAATTTATTTCCTGAAAAAAGTAAACATTTTAAGATCCCTCAAGGTTCAATAGTAATTACATATAATATTCTATCTTTAACAATGTTTGACTTTGTTTGGCAAAATCTTTAACTTTGTTTAGTGCTTAATTTGCATGATATTATTTTATATACATTTATTTAGTATTTCTTACATTATCCTGTGAATGGGCTGCAGTTTCTGTGGTGTCATCATCTATGTTTTTAAAATCAATATCGGAACGTCGTAGTGCCTCTTTTAAAATATCATTTCGTTGTGGGTAGGTTTTATTTACCTGAATTGAGACAAATAAGTAAAACATATTTGAATTTTTCATAGCATCGGAATGATAATTATGTTAAAAGTAGGATAAAATATTATTACGTTATTTGGTGTTTTGTTTTTAGTTTTCTGATTTTCAAGGATACCCGAAGTGCTCTGTAAGGAAATTAAACATTATGACACTACCGTACGTATAATTTAAATATTTTGTAAGTAAAAGTAATACATACTGGTCCATAATATGGGGATTCCGTTCGGTCTGCAACGTGTGAAATCAAATTTGTAGCGGTGTGACTTTCAACTTCTAAATTTTCTTTTTCTGAATCTTCACTATCCGGTTCTTCTGAATTTGGAAATAGTGCCTTAAAATGAAAATATTATTTAATTTATTGACGTCTAAATCACAGAAGTACATGGTATTCTAAAAGGGTGTAGTAATACTGAAGGGTGTTGTTCTACCTGTTAAAGCTAAGAGCTTTTAGAACATAAGTTTGCTAAATTCGAGAGAAAAATAACTCAGTCTCCATCCAAAACAACCAGTCACGATCAATTTTGTATGGAGACTCACTTTTTTCGAACTTAAAAAACTTGTGTTCTTAAAGTCACCCTTAAATATTACTACATACTATACAGGTACTTACTTTGATATCGGCTAAATCTTGGCCTACATTTTCTCATTTAACACTATATATATAAACTATATTAACGTCTCAAGAGACAATCACTGCAGGAAAGTATAATAGCATGCATGTGGTGTAAAAATATATAATTATTTCAAAAGTAGCACTTGCGGGAATTATTCCGAGTTTAACTTGTGATGTGATCTCTCCCTTAAGTGCTACTTTTGAAATAGTTTAATACCGAGGTAGCTTAAAACAGAAATATATAAGTAATACAATAGGCCGGTTGAAGGAACAGGTTGGTTGTAAAGGGCTATTCAATGGTAGGCATGATCAAATAACACCGTTTTGGATATGTCATAATCATAATATTTTTTATTGGTAATGCATATTAGATGTCACAAACAAAGAAAATACAAATAGTACCTACATAATAAATCATACAGTTTGGTAATTAACTAGGAAATACTCGTATTACATAAAAAAAAAAAAAAAATACAGTTATATTTAAATATATTTCGGTATAACTTAATTGAATTATATTATTATGTAAATATAATCACTTAATTGTAATATCGATTCAACTGTCAAGAAAAATAAAAATGTCAATACAAATAAAAAAGTGTAGAGATTCCCAACATCACGTTGTAACACTACATTATTATGTCGTGGTGACACATTAAATTATTATAAATAGCTATTACTATAGTCTGACCGTTTAACTGAGTCCTCGCGAGACAGGGACAGAGACAGGTGCGAGCGGCGGGTACCCGCCGCTCGCACCTGTCTTGCTAAAACAATATCTTACATCTAACTACTATTTATAATACAACTTAATAAATGGCTACCAATACCAACAGTGGCCAACCTTTGAAGGGATTGCTCCACGTTTTATTCTTTGGCGGCCACTTTTGGTTAAATATTTGTCTTTGATGCGGAAATGCGCAGAACAAATTGTCGTTGAGGGACTAGGTTTCCAAAAATAATTATTACTTTGGCGAACTACTTTTATCCACCGATCGGCCCAAACTGGATCTCGAGGAAATCTAAACAAAATGTATAGGTAAATTACAAAAATATCTTGTGGCAACACTGAAATTACTTTGAAATAGGGATTTCAAAATATATGATGAAAAGAATCGATTCCTAAATTTATTCGAGTCTAGCATGACGTCATGTGACATGTCATAATATCAGATGTTAAGTTGGACTGGTAATGAAATTTCGATTAATCTATTCACAATTTATTCTTTTTAATCGATGGACTTATGTAATTATAAATACGTTTTATCGTTAATTCCAGAAGTTATCGACAAAAAGTCAATAACACTAGTATTAAATAACATCTGGCAGCCTTAAGTACCGCTAAATTCGATCGCTTCTCTTCCAGAAATACAAAAAAACATTATTTGATTCGTGAACCTACAAAAAATACAAACAGACGAACATAGAACCTTCTCCTTTTTGTAAATCGGTTATAAAATGAATACATCACGTGAAACACAAATCGATCCGATTCGTTGTGTTTAAGAATTACTCCATATTGTTAAATCGATCTAAAACCAGTAGTTCGACCCACATTGACCTTGCAACTTTATTCCTTTACTTACATCGCCGGCCACCCGGGTCAAAATCAATTTTGACCTTAAAGTTAATCGATTGGACGAGTCATTATTCGATCTCATACAGACATTATCAGACATTCCTAACTGACCATAGAGAAATTTTCTACTCTGTTTACATTTTCAAATGATTTCATTTTATTTATTTTGCTTGTAAATCACAAAGATATTTAATACTTACCGGTGGTATGTGACAGTGCCTTTCGTTATTTCTTTTGAAACCGTGTAATTTTTGCAAGATGAAATGGCGCAGTTCACCATATTTACCACAGATATTTACCTCGATGCTTTGAGACGCGACCGCAACGCCAGTCTGTTATAGACTAATTATTGGATTGGTGGATTTCTCTATGATTGGTTGATATTGGTCGGCGACATTTCATTTTGTACGATTAGGTGTCTATCTTTAAGGTCGCTGTTTACGACTTAATCTGGGAGGAAAAAGCATGTACGAGTACTCGTAGTCGTAACTTATAAGTTTCGAGTACTCGTAACTTAAGTATAAGTTTGACGTTTATAAATGTCTAAAAGTCGTTTATCTCTGTCATGTCCTGGCTTAATATGTGGCATCATAGATTGTAAGTTAAAGGACCGATTTAAATGCAATTCTTTTTTGTTTGAAAGCTGGTGTAATCGAAATGGTTCTTAGCTTCATTTCAATTAAATTAAGACGCAAGTTGATCTGGCTGATTGATCCCCAAACGCAATTGGGTTTAAACTACTCAGTTACGCCAGAGATACATTGTATGTTCCTACATTTGTTGATCTGCTACCAACTTGTCTGATTTTTCATTAAAAAACTACATTAATCCATCAATGTTGTGCAATAATTTCGCGGATGATATCATCGCAGGTTAGCGTTGAAACATGATCTAAGTGCGACATACATTAGCATCTCCTGTCTGCCGGGTCGGTTAGTTAGTTCAACAAACATTACACACGGTTCTTACTTACTAAGTAATTGTTAGCAAACTTTGAAAAACTGACAATAATTCTTGGTTTTAAGTTAAAGCAATTAATTCTGGACCGAGCAAATAACAAATCGAACGAATAAAAGCTCAGCCATACCTACATCCATTTTCTGACTTCATAAAAGGTCATAATCATCAATATCATAAAAGCTCTACAACTTTTGTACTATTTTTTATTCTTAGGAAACATGACTATGACGAAATATCTACTGTGGTACAAAAATCAATAATTACCTAGAACGGTCTTTTTAATCATTGACTATAGCGATTAATCATATCGATAATTTCTCCGTTGTCTCGCCGCATCCCTAGCTGAAACTTTTTAATTGGATTTCGATGGGGGCCGAACGACCTACCGTTTCATATTCCTTGCCCTTGCCGTCTACCGGTGTTATGTAACGTTTGGAACAATTTTCAAACGTGCCCGTTTCCAATTTCCTTCAGATTCTGTCTGGGAATTGCGGTGGAGGTCACGTTTTTGTGCTTTTTGTAGGTCAATTTTTGACCCACTTTGGTGTATACTGAATGCTGCAGAGGCTCAAAGCATAGCTATTAAGACAGCTAGCTAATTATTAATTACTAGTACTATTCTTAGGTATTTTTCTATGTAGTGCAATTAAAAGGAATACATTTTAGTTGTTAGAAATGAAGATGTATCTTTGAGGAGCAAGCAGTCGCCGTCCCCATTGTCCTCAGATAAAATTATTATTACATTGTTGGAAGTACATATATACTTATCGCTGGCTTTTGTAAAGATATGAAAAAAATAGTTAAAAAAGTATTAGCCTAAACCAGCTAAAATTAGGTTCTTGATGTCCCCGGACCAGAGGCAATCGGTAACCTTTTTACTTTGTTTTACTTATCAACATACTTGGTGTGGTCATCACAAAAAAACTTATTTTTTCACAGCAAGATAATCTAATACTATAAACTCTGACAGCGCAGCGCCATCTGTTATAACTTACCTAACATACAGTTTATCTGCCATAGATCTGCGCGTGCGCAATACGCATGTTTATGACGAGTTTCTCTAGATCTTGTGTAGATGGCACTAGCGGTACTGTCTGTTGAACTGTTTTGTTAATTCAAAATAATGTTTGCATTTGACCAATGTCTGATTGCGGTCTAGAATGGATCACGCTTACCTCGAAAGTATAGGTACGTTATTATGATACTTACTACCTATAATTAGCTACTCATACATGAGCTCAATTCATAATCATGTTTCGTTCTAATTTAACAGATGTTTGTTACGAATAAAACTAGATCGATTTGGTTCATACTTGCAAATCTTGATACTAAACAAACTTGTCAAATATTATCGAAATCAACTGATAAATAGCGCGACATCAAGTTAACCCCCCTCCCCTTTTCCGGGAAATCCCTCGCCTACAATCAAAAATCGCTGACAAATAAAAAAATCTAGATATTAATGTTATGTGAACCTATGTAAGTATGTTTCGTCGAGATTCGTTGAAAAATTCGAGCTATAGACGAAAACCAACATCAGCTCAGTCTTAAAACGTGGATTTCATAAAGCAGTCGTGAATATCGGACGTCCGGGACGAAACAAATAGAAATCGTGAATTTGTCATTCCGCGAAAGGATTTTTCGAAACTAAATGTCCAAAACCACTGCACAAAAACGACATGCATTTAGGGTTCCGGCATATGAGTACAGCTATTGAAATGTTCGCAGTTTCAAAACCTGAAATATTTTTAAACTACAATCGCGCATCGTTGGTTCCTACCTGCGCCCATCCAGAGCAAATATGTATAAGTAATTTAATACTGCATTGCACCATTTTCCCGGTTTTCGTCCGGGTTCCCCTATCTTGCGCTAATTGTGTTATGCATCTCGAAATTAGGCCAATTTTGACTACCGTGTTACGGCCTGACAGACGCTTTACTAGTTTGGGGTGCCTAATGTTTCATTTGATAGATCGAGCTTTGTTCAGAGCAAAAAGTATGAATAGATATGTACGTTCTCTTTTAGCAAAAATTGAGAATACGTTAGTCACAAATGAACAGACAAATAAATAAATATACACAAGAACTGCTCGTTTAAACATATAAGATTAGGAAAATGGAAAGTTCTGGAAAAGTAGATTTGCATATGAAAATTTGTGCAAATATACTTTTAAAAAAAAGTGTTGGATGTTTGTTGTGATTAAAACTTTCTCGATTATACCTGATTACTAAAATAGGTACATACCTTGATGTTATCTAAATAAAATTATAGGGATATTAAGCCCGATTACAGAGGCGCCAGCGTAAATTTAATAGCAACGTAAAAAGCGTTCTCTCTATCGAATGCCTAAAGTGAAAAAGAAACTGTACGTGACCCCCGGGCATACGATGCGGCGTGGAGCCCTAGGGCTCCAAACTATTCGGTAATCACGTAGCTTAACTGGGTGCTGGGTTGGAGAATAAAGACGAATTTTCTTATTTGAAGTTTACTCGGGAACTGATAACCGCATACTACATAAAATTCAAAGGAATTATCCTATATTTATACTAAATCGACTATGAATAAATCAGGGCTCTCATTGGCTGGCCAATCACAGCGCGTGTTTTCTTAGCGTCGGTATGGTTGCATCTCGCTCTGTGCGTCCTGCTCGCACTTAAAGAAGTATGACGTTGCCTGACCTTTTAGAGAGCCCCGACCTATTTTACAATTTTTTCACTATTTGTTATCACGCACTATCTTATCACATAGCAATGTTGGCGCCGTCCTGCACATTCCTCCCGCCGTGCGATCCCGTCGCATCTGCTGTCGGTGCTGGCTCGGCGCTCTGGATCGGCAGGATCACCAGCTTCCGTACCGGTCGCCGCAGCACGCCGCCTCTCGTTCGTATGTCGACAGTTCGCACGACGTTGTCAGGGCCGGGATATGTTGCTATAACTCTGCCTCGGATCCATGTGTTACGAGGCAAGTTAGCGTCGACTATAAGTACCAAGTCATTGATGTTGACTGGTGGCCCTCGTCCGTGTGGTTCCCTCCGTTGTTGTAAGTCGGGGAGGTACTCGCGGACCCATCTCGTCCAAAATAAGTCGGCGAGTCGTTGCGCAGCTCGCCAGCTGTGTCTTGATATGGCGTCCATTTCGTTAAACTCGCCGGGCGTCGGGACGCGCGCCGGACCACCGAGTAGGAAGTGATTCGGGGTCAGGGCGTCTGGGTCATCTGGGCTGACTGATACGTGGGTCAATGGCCGGCTGTTGACTGTGTACTCAGCTTCTAAGAGGAGGGTTGTGAGGACCTCTTCGACTGGGCTTCGTTCGTGAAGTGTTGCTGTTAGTGCGGTTTTGATCGAACGCACCATCCTTTCCCAGGCGCCTCCCATGAATGGGGTACCCGGGGGGATAAAACGCCACGAGATGGTCTTCTTTGCTGCCTCCTCGGCCGTCGCACCGTCGAGCGCCTTCCTGAGTTCTCTGTCTGCTCCTTTTAGGTTGGTCCCATTATCTGACCAGATTTCTGAGGGACAACCTCGGCGTGCGATCATTCTTCTGAGGGCCATGATCGCTGAATCTGTGCTGAGTGAAGCTGCCATTTCTAGGTGGACTGCCCTCGTGGTTAAGCAGGTGAATATGGCGACGTAGCGCTTTTGGCGTGTGCGTCCAACTGTCACGTTCAGTGCGCCGAAGTAATCCACGCCAACAAAGGTAAATGGCCGCCTGTGGTGGGCGAGGCGACACGGTGGTAAGTCACCCGTTCTCGGATACGGCGGTTGTCGGGTCTTCATACGGCAGCTGAAGCATTGTTTCACTATGGTGCGTACCACGGGGCGTAGGCGTAGAATCCAATACTGTTGTCGACACTCGTTCACTGTGGCCTCGATACCGGAGTGATGAATCTGTTTATGGACGTTATTTATCCATAACTTCACAGTAGGATGATCGCCGTCCAATATTAGGGGGCTCTTCAAAGTTTCTGACGCCTCGACTGCGTTAATGCGGCTTCTTAGTCGTAGCGCGCCGTCGATGTATTCTATACTCAATTGACGAAGTCGACTTTCTTTCTTGATATTTTGTTCTTTTATGATGTTTTCTATCTCTTCTGGAAACGATTCTTGTTGTGAAGAGCGCATAAGTAGCTCTTCGGCTGTTCGTAAAAGTTCGGCTGTCATCGGGTGAAATTTTCTATCTTCTGTCTCTGTCTTCCCTATGTGTTTCGGCGCTATCTTATTTTTCTTTTGATTTTTCACCCATTCTGGGTCATTTTCCTTGTTTTTCCTTGTCTTCTTATAGTGTATACTGTGCGTTTTGATTTTACACAGCTGTATAAATTGCAGGACTCGAGCTGTCTCGTACCGCAGTCTTTCCCAGTTGGAAAATCGCGAAGTTGTAGGAAGTCCTTCAGATAGACGTAACTTGGTTTCTCATCGACTATTATATTGTTAGTTCTCTCCTCGCCCGTATCGGCCGGCGCTGTATTCGTCTGTGAGTTTTCTATCGGCCAATGTTCCATAGATTGATATAGGAACTCGGGTCCTCGGAACCATCTGTGGTTTTTGGTGAAGGATGGTGGCACGTCTCGAGTCGCGTCGTCGGCCACGTTCAGTTTGCTCGGGACCCAGCGCCAGTCGTTTACTGTCGAGGCGTCTTCTTTAGCGGCTAGTCGATGAGCGACGTATGGCTTGTACGATCTGGACCCGGTTCTTATCCATGTGAGTACTGTTTTGCTGTCCGTCCAGAAGGTCTGTGAGGCGGGTTTTCTTTCATGTTCTTCTATGACCGCTTCTGCTAGGCGCGTTCCCATCACGGCGGCTTGAAGTTCTAGCCGTGGAATCGAAGTGATTTTCAACGGCGCGACCTTGGCTTTCGCGACGATGAGTGACATGTTGACTGTTCCGTCGGGCGCTTCTGCCCTCCAATATAAGGTCGCCGCGTAGGCTGACTCACTGGCATCGACGAAGGCGTGTAGTTGTAGAACGGAGGCGTCGCTGTAGTGTAGGTATTGCCTCGGGATGGTCACGTTCTGCAGATTTCTCAGATGTACGAGCCAGTTTCGCCATTGTTCTGTGAGATCTTCATTGAGCTCGTCGTCCCACGCGGTGCCACGGCGCCACGCCTCCTGTAAGAGCTGCTTCGCACGAACCGTGACGACCGATGCAAGGCCAAGCGGGTCGAAAAGGGACATGACGACCTTCAGGGCTTCTCTTTTGGTTGGCGTCTTGCCTTCTATGAGTTGCGCTGGTATCCTAGCCAAGTCGAGGTTGAAGGCTAGGACATCTGTTTCTGGTTTCCATATGAGGCCCAGTACTCGTTCTGTTCTTTCTTGTTTACTGTAGATTTCTATGTCTTCTGAGGCTTCATTTTCGCCGAGAGCTTGTAGAAGTCGCTGTGAGTTCGACTTCCATTGTTTGAGTTCAAAGTGGGCTTTTAAGTGAATGTCTCGGACCGCTGTCGCGATGCGTATGGCGTCTTCTGTACTGTTGAAGCTGTCTAGGTAGTCGTCGACGTAATGTTTCTTCTGTATGGCGAGCGCAGCTTCCGGGTGAGTATGTTCATGCTTCTTAGCGTTTAAGTCTTTTACGAATATTGCTGTAGACGGTGAGCTCGATGCGCCGAAGATAAGTGACGTCATTCTGTATTCTTCGGGTGGCTGGTCGTCTCGTCGGTCGTTGCGCCAAAGGTAACGTATCGCGTCTCTGTCTTCTGTTCTGAGCTTCACTTGCATAAACATTTCTTTGATGTCGGCTGTCACTGCGATACTGTGTTGTCTAAATCGCATGACAACTCCCGGTAGAGACTGTAGCAGATCAGGGCCCTTTAGTAATAGGTCGTTAAGAGCCACCCCTCTAGTTTTCGCGGCGGCGTCGTGGACGACTCGAAGCTTCTCTGCCGAGCTAGTATGCGCGCCACGAATTATTTCGTTTGTAGTGTCAGAACGAGACAGCGTTATGGCAAAGTATATAACTGTCACTTTTTCACACGTCGAAATAAGTTCCTTTCGTCGCTTTTCGTGGTCGCATGCTTATAGCTCTGGTTTCATCGGGTTTACCACGGCGAAGTGCGGTAAGTACCATGTTCTATTTTCTGTTCTTGACTTCGGGGCGCGTTCTGCGTAGCCCTTGGTGATGAGCGCCTCCATCTGTTCTGTGTACTTTCTCTTCAAGCATGGGTTGCGGTCGAGTTTCTTTTCTATGCCGAGTAGTCGTTTCAAGGCGTTTTCATAGTTGTTAGGTAAAACGACGTCTTCTTTCTTCCAGAGTAGCGAGGTTTGGTATCTTCCTTCTTTTGTGTGGACTGTATTTTCTGTTAAGATACGTAGAGCTTGCTCTTCTGGGTCTGTTTTCGGCTTCTTTGGTGCTAGGCAGAGCGCATCCATGTTGAAGTAATCTCTCATCATCTTTTCTGTGTTTTCTTCTTGTTGTATGACGTCGAAGTCTTCTGTGATATGCGATATGAAGTGTACTGCATGGCCGAGGGTAGGTACGTGTGTGGCCCCCGTGCAGCACCCAACCCAGTGGCGTGAGGGATGCCACCGGTTGGTCTCTGCGGCCTCTTCTTGTCTTCGATGCCACTAAAATATGCCAGTTATCTTGCCCAATGAGGAAACGTGGCTTGGCTTCATCGTATGTGAGAAGCTTGCTGATGTCTCGCAGGTGTTGGCAATCTTCTATAATGTTTCTCGGAACTTCTTGAGTAGATACGCGCAGATTGTTAACTGTTCTCGCTTGTATGCGTTCTTCTTTATTATTCGGTCCTCGTACGATGAAGTCGACTCTTCTTGAAGACGTTTCTGTAGTTTTCAAACTGTTGATGGCTTCTATGCGTAGCGGGTCAATGGGTCCCGTCACGCCGATCTTCTCGCATATGCTTTTATCGATGAGTGTCACTGTTGAACCGTCGTCTAAAAGGGCATAAGTATCGACGGTCGCTGTTGGCCCTTTCACCTGGATCGGGATGATCTTCAAGAAAGACTGTTTGTTAGTCGCGGTCCAGGCGGAGTTGATGGCCTCTGTCTGTTGTTTCTCGCCGACCTCTTCTGTTTTCTGTGTTTTCACGAAGTGTAGTAATCTGTTGTGAGTGTATTTGCAGCCATCGATGCCGCAGGTCTTCGGTCGGCAGCTGTGAGTTTTGTTTCTGAAGCGTAGACAACGGAAACATAGACGCTTTTCCTTGGCAATGTCCCATCTCTCGTTCTCGTCGGCCTTCTTGAACTTTTCGCATTCTATTGTGAGGTGGCTCGGACCATCGCAGACGGGGCACTTAGACGACTGTTGTTTCTCGACGACGGAATGCACATTCTGTGCTCTTCTATTCTGTTGAGTGGGCTGTGATTGGGAACCCACTGACCCCGGCTGTGCATATGGGCCACACAGCTCGGCTTCTTTCTTCAAAAACGTCTCGAACTTTATTAAGTCGGGATCTTGTTTGGGCTGTAGCGCTGCGAAGTCGTAATATCTGTAGCGCAGCGTCGGCGTGAGCTTCTCGACCATGATCTTGGTGGCTTCTGGGTTATAGAGATAGTGAATGCAGTTCAGAGCTCGAAGGGTAGACACGGCGTTCGTAACTTTACTTGAGAAAATGCAGATGTCGCGCGGTGACTCGGTGAGGCGAGACAGAGACTTAAGATTGTCTATCTCTGTCGTGGCGATAACTTCAGGCCTTCCAAATCTGGACTGCAGCACTTTCATGACTTCTGTTGACTCGGCGTTACTAATTAGCAGCCCTTCTACTGCTTCCTTTGCTCTTCCCTTTAAGTTTCTTCTTAATCTGTTCAGGTTCTCGATGTTAGTGAAGGTGTCCATCGTCTCGAAGAAAGCGGCTCGGAATGATAGCCACTCTTGATGGTTGCCGCTGAAGAATGGTAGCTCGACGTACTTGGGTTGACGCGCGGCCTTGACGGCGAGTGTGATGGCCGACGCAAGTTGCGAGAAGTCGGGCTGGATGCCGGCTCCCGCCGGTGTTGACGGTACTTGAGGCTGTTCAGGTTTTCGTTCTTCAGTATCTTGCTTCTCTGTCGTTGGTGGTGGCTTCTCACTCTGGTTCAACCAAGTATCGACTCGCTCATTGGCTTCTGTCTTCGAATACACGGAGATTTCGTCATCAGAGTCCTCCGCCTCTAGGGCGGCTAAGCGGGCCTCGGCCAGCTTGACTTGTTGGCGGGCGAGCTCTTCTCTGGCTCGCGCTATTTTTGCTGCTCGTACTGAACGCGTAGACCTTGTGGCGGTGACGCGGTTGACTGGTGCGGGCATGTCGGGCGGCTCTGCGCGACACGTTTCTGTCCCGTCTTCTATATTTTCTGTCGGCGGATTCCTATCCGCCGTAATGACGCCTTGCTCGGCAGGTGGCAAGGCGCCCTGTAGAGGGGGTGATGTAATATGCGGCTTCCATGTTGTCGCTGTAGTCCCCGAGGCTTCTTTTGGCATTGCTGTATTTGTAATTCCAGTTGTTGTAGCTGCGCGCGCGGTGGTGGCTGTGTTGCTCGATGAGGCTGCGAGGAGGTCTAAGTCTTCGGGTATTATCACTCGACCTATTCCTGTAGATCTTGTAACCATCGGCATGGTAAGCGCTGCGCAGTCGCACGGTGTTCTCGTATCCGGCTGGGAAGGACCACAATGTACGTGACCCCCGGGCATACGATGCGGCGTGGAGCCCTAGGGCTCCAAACTATTCGGTGATCACGTAGCTTAACTGGGTGCTGGGTTGGAGAATAAAGACGAATTTTCTTATTTGAAGTTTACTCGGGAACTGGTAACCGCATACTACATAAAATTCAAAGGAATTATCCTATATTTATACTAAATCGACTATGAATAAATCAGGGCTCTCATTGGCTGGCCAATCACAGCGCGTGTTTTCTTAGCGTCGGTATGGTTGCATCTCGCTCTGTGCGTCCTGCTCGCACTTAAAGAAGTATGACGTTGCCTGACCTTTTAGAGAGCCCCGACCTATTTTACAATTTTTTCACTATTTGTTATCACGCACTATCTTATCACATAGCAATGTTGGCGCCGTCCTGCACAGAAACAGAACTATGCTGTTTAGCTTATATAATTACGATGGCGCCTCTGTAATCGGGCTTATTATGTATCTTAGATTGATGCAAATAAAATTACAGGTACATTTTATATCTTAGATTGATGCAAATAAAATTATCGGTACATTTATATCTTAGATTGATGCAAATAAAATTATCGGTACATTTATAACTTAGATTGATGCAAATAAAATTATAAGTATATTTTATATCTTAGATGGATGCAAATCAAATTATCGGTACATATATATCTTAGATTGATGCAAATAAAATTATAAGTACATTTTATATCTTAGATTGATGCAAATAAAATCTTAAGTTCATTTTATATCTTAGATTGATGCAAATAAAATTATAGGTACATTTTTATATCTTAGATTGAAGGTTACTATTTCCTCTATGCTGAAATGTTAATTTTAGGTAAAGGAAAAAAATACCAAATTAAAATCAGACTTGCGTTCGCGCAGTTTTTTTAATTATAATCTATACGAAAAACTTTAACATTAAAATATTTTTAACATTAAGTTGTACTTGTAGCCGAAATGAAAATAGTTTGCGGATATAAGCCAACCCCAATTAAGTTAATTACCCACCTGAGCCAGAGCGACAAAAACTTTTCCCGTTTCCGAAAATTTGTTTAAAACTAGACGAGTAGACGGAAAGTTGACATTTACTTTATTTCTACTTTTGTAATTTAATTAGTAGGCTCTTCATAATATTAAAATTTATTTGCGACTAATAGCATTATGAAGTACAATACATAGTATTTTAGTTTCACAAAACTACTAACTATGTACAAAACTTAAACTAATAATCGGCCAAGTGCGAGTAGGACTCGCGCACGAAGGGTTCCGTACTGTATGGGAGACCCCCTTAAATATTTATTTTATTATTTATTATTGAAGAGTGAATATAAAACTAAATATTCTGTGAAAATTTCAAGCATCTACCTATTACCATTATTAATAAAAATTCAAGGCCCCCTTAAATATTTATTTTATTTTGTTTTTAGTATTTGTTGTTATAGCGGCAACAGAAATACATCATCTGTGAAAATTTCAGCTGCCTAGCTATCATGGTTCATGAGGTACAGCCCGGTAATAGACAGACAGACAGACGGACATCGAATTCTTAGTAACGGGGTCCCGTTTTTCCCTTTGGGTAAGGAACCCTAAAAACTAAACTTTTCGTTAACTATGTACGAGTATGTATATGTGGTCGTTCAATAAATATTGCTTAAAATTGTGCGAAGTTATAAGAAAGAGCGATTTGAATGTAAAGAAGCAAATGTAAGTAATGTCAATAAAAATCTTCAATTAGGTAAACAGAAAAACAAAACTCTGAAAGTGAACTTATTTCAGGTCCACACTTATTATAACTTTAGTTCTACTTTGGCGATCAGCTCTGTAAACCGTTTCACATTGTTCTATTTCTGAAAAGCAAGGCTATGACAGGAATTAATTACTAATTTCAGGCACTAATTACTAATATTTTGACGAAATTACGAATTTACCAACTTCTTTTTTTTTTTTTTACAATACATAATATCAAATATTTTATCAATTGGTTCTATGAATTATATTTAACCAATTATATTTCGTAAATTTTAAATTTTCTTTTTAATTTAATACATGAGTAGACACCCGTTATACAAAGAATTAAAATGTGTAAAAAAAAACCTGTTAGTTTCCATAGTAAAATTCTATAAGGACTTATGAATTCAATTTACACATTCTTACATTGTTATAGCTTGAGAAAAGCCACTGGCTGAAAATTACATATGTGAAATTAGTTCACAGCCAGTGGATTTATTAGTTATCTTGTAACTTATTTGTGTCAAAAATCTAATTTTGTCTCTAAGCCTAATAATGAAATGATGTTCAGTACAGTTTACACTATCACACCTTTAAAATATCAAGACAGCTTTGATAAAATCAGTTTTTCTAAAGATCTAAGGTGAAAACCATGCTACTTTATGTGAAGTTGGCTAAACAGAACACTTTGGTTTCCATTTTATATTTCTTTATGAGCATCAAAGATGTAGTGATTAGTATTTGATCTTACAATATTGTATTACATTGTTTATATTCAATTATTTATCATAAGGTCAATTTTTTTTTAAATGTCTCAGCATTAAGATCTCAATTTATGATAATGATAATCCCATCCATCCATCAGCCATAAGAAGTCCACTGCTGGACATAGGCCTCCCCTATGGATCTCCAATAAGACCGGTTGGAAGCGGCTTGCATCCAGCGCGATCCTGCGGTCTTAATGAGGTCATCCGTCCACCTTGTGGGTGGACGTCCTACGCTGCGCTTGCCGGTACGTGGTCTCCACTCGAGAACTTTCCGACCCCATCGGTCATCAGTCCTCCGCGCTATGTGCCCTGCCCATTGCCATTTCAACTTGCCAATCCGTTGGGCTATGTCGGTAACTTTGGTTCTTCTACGGATCTCCTCATTTCTGATTCGATCTCGCAGAGAGACTCCGAGCATAGCCCTCTCCATAGCTCGTTGGGCTACTTGGAGCTTACCAATAAGGCCCATAGTGAGAGACCACGTTTCTGTGCCATAAGTCATCACTGGCAACACACACTGGTCGAAAACTTTCGACTTGAGGCACTGAGGTATGTCGGACGAGAAGACGCTACGCAATTTTCCGAACGCTGCCCAGCCGAGTTGGATTCGGCGATTGGCCTCTTTCTTGAAGTCGGACCTACCTAACTGGACTACTTGTCCTAGGTAGACGTACGAGTCAACGACTTCAAGAACCGAGTTCCCAACAGAGATCGGGGTGGGTACAACATGGGAATTACACATAACTTTCGTCTTGTCCATGTTCATCTTAAGACCCACCTGTTGAGAAACCCGATTGAGGCCTTCGAGCATCGTGCTGAGCTCTTCCATCGATTTTGCCATGACTACTATATCGTCGGCAAACCGAAGGTGAGTGAGGTATTCGCCATTGACATTGATGCCGAATCCTTTCCATTCCAGGAGCTTGAAGGCGTTCTCCAAAGTAGCCGTAAACAGTTTCGGAGAAATTACGTCTCCCTGTCTTACGCCTCTTTTTAAAGGGATCGCCTTGGAGCTCTCTTCCTGTACTCGGACCGACATAGTGGCGTTATTATACAAGCACTTCAACACTTCGATGTACCGATAGTCAATACGGCATCGTTGGAGAGACTCGAGCACAGCCCAAGTCTCGACCGAATCAAAGGCTTTCTCATAGTCCACAAACGCTAAGCAAAGTGGCAAGTTATACTCTTCGGTCTTCTGTATAACCTGCCGTAGCGTATGAATGTGGTCCATGGTACTAAAGCCCTTTCGGAAACCGGCTTGTTCGGAAGGCTGGAAGTCATCAAGCCTGCGCTCGAGACGATTCGTAATGACCCTTGAAAACAGCTTATAAACATGGCTCAGAAGCGAGATGGGTCTGTAGTTCTTCAATAAGGTGTTGTCACCTTTCTTGAAAAACAACACCACCACGCTTCTGTTCCATGCTTCTGGCGTGATGCCCTCGAGGACGACGGTGTTAAAAAGCTTCTGGAGGACTTTTAGTACAGGTGTTCCACCCGCTCTCAGGAGCTCTGATGTGATACCGTCATCACCCGGCGCCTTGTTGTTCTTAAGCTGATTCAGGGCCATTCTAATCTCGTACAGGCTGATGTCTGGGATATCTTCGGTGAAGTGTCGGGTCAGCTTGGCTCTTGGATCTTTGGCCGCGCTGCTAACAGGCTTAGCGACCGAAGCGTATAACTGTCCATAGAACCTTTCGATCTCCTCTAATACCTCTGCCTTGGTCGACGCTAAACTTCCATCTTCTCTCTTCAGCTTTGTCAATTGGCTTTGTCCAATAGACAAATCTCTTGCGAACACTTTGGAGCCTTTGTTCCGCTCTATTGTCTTTTTAATATGTTTAGTATTAAAAAGACGGATGTCGTGCCGCAAGGATTTCGAAATTTGTCTATTGAGACGCCTATATGACTTTGCATCATCGGAAGACTGCAATCTTAGCGAGCGTCGTTCGGCCATGAGATTTACAGTGTGATCGGAGAATTTCTGCGGTTTATTTGAACGGCGGGGTCTAAAGAACTTAGCACCCACCGTTTGGACAGTTTCTACGAGCCCGTTGTTTATCTCGTCCACCGACGCAAGGTTCTCTAGGCAAGCAAAACGATTCGAGAGCTCGAGCTGAAAGTCCTCGGGGTTTTGGATATGTTCACGAGTAGGTCGGAGCGTGGACTTCATCAGGCGGGACCTTTCGAGCTTAACATTAATATCTAATGTGCCTCGTACAATTCTGTGATCGCTGCCGGTTTTCACCCTGTGGATCACGGAGACATCATTAAATATTCGTCTCTCGGTGGTCATGATGAAGTCTATCTCGTTTTTCGTGGAACCATCAGGGCTCATCCAGGTCCATTTCCTGTGAGGCGGCTTCTGGAAGAAAGAGTTCATCATAAAGAGTTCCTCTCTCTCCAGAAAGTCAGCCAGCCTCTGGCCCCTAGAGTTTCGTTGCCCATATCCAAATTGCCCCACCCTCAGCTCATCGTCGTTTTTTCTGCCCAACTTTGCGTTGAAGTCCCCCATAACAACAGTGAAGTGGGTCTTAGACATATGAATGGCCCGACTTACGTCCTCATACATAGTCTCCACCTCATCATCTGGGTGTGACGATGTCGGTGCGTATACCTGAATGACCTTCAGCGAATACCTCTTGGATATTCTGAGTATTAGGTATACCACCCTGCTCGACACACTTTCGATGGTAATAATGTTGTTGGTGAGGGACTTGTGAACGAGAAAGCCAACACCACCTTGGGACCGTTGGTCACCTTCCCGGTAGTAAAGCAGGTTGCCGGATTTTAAGGTTATCGTGTCCTCCCCCTCTCTACGGACTTCAGACAACCCCACAATATCCCAACGCAACCTACTCAACTCTTCTTCCAGCTCAGCAATCTTCTCGTCAGTCCTCAACGTGCGCACGTTGTGTGTTACCAGGGCCAGTCGTCGTTTACGGGAGTGGTAGCCGGGCGTCTGCCAGCGATTCTTAGCACCCCCTTCTCCGCCGTTACCGGGGCCGCTACCGTAGCCCCGGGCTAGCGAAGCTGCTGGGGACTGGGGGCCTGGTCTTTTTGTTTGTTCCATATTGGGTATTTGCCCGTAATCGCCGCGCTGGGCAAGCGTGGTGGCGATCGCAGAAACGTAGCTTCGCAACAGGGATGCTGCTCCCCATCCCTGCCCTGTGCCATTTTAGCTACGTTTTTATTTGAATGGTTATACCGCCATTAGTCGGTTCCGCTGTACCTTAGTCGGCTCCTACGACACCTGGTACTAGAGGGGGGTGCTATTCTACTCTGCCGGCACCCCACGGCCTCGATAATGATAATAGTAGACTGATATTAGACGTCTTTGAATATTTTCCTCTATAGCATTACACAACACAGCTGAGCTCTATTTACTGAAAACTAAATAACACGGCAGTCTGGTAGTTCTGGTACTGCAGGGTTAGTTCTACAGGCAGGGCCGATTCATATATTCGCCGAAGACTCGACAGTGGGTCATGACCCATAGTTTGAGAAACCCTGGACTAGGATGTTTCCACTAAATTGACACAATCTATACATGAATGTAAAATTACATAGATAATATTATAGCAGTAAAGACAGATAGTTCAGCCATGATAGGTTGGCCATATTTTAGCGAAGGTATTTTATTTCAACATAATTAATTATCAGTTCTTCCATTGCAACAACCAACATAACAGTAAAATTGTAATATTATTCTAGATTAAAAATAATTTTGGAAGATAGCCAGCTATCACTAATAAATACTTTAGTACCTCCAACACTTATTCTGGCATTATTGCAACAATCAAAAATAAACATGAACAAAATAAATTATTTACCTATTACTCATTCATAACATATAAAATCCACTGTTAGATATCAGCTCTCTGTTCATGAGGAATGCGTAGATGATCATGTTGCACGGGGAATTGAAGACAGTATGTAGCCGTTAGCATGAGGCATATGCCTCGAAGCATTCTTACATTGCTTGTAGTACTGCAGCATCTTTCTTAGCCACACTGGATCAGCTTCAGCTTAGAACTGCATTTTTCATTCTCTGCCAGAAAAACAACTTGCATTAGCTCTATAACAATATCACTACGCATTATAAAGCAGTCTCTATCTCTGTGTGCCTTTGTTATCTCTTAAATGACCTAAACTATACAACAGATTGCAATGCAGTTTTCCGCTATTGTATAAAACATTTCTTTCAAAAGGTTTATACCTATAATTCATTCATAGCTGGGTGAAGCCGGACAAAGTAGCTAGTTAATTATAACTCTAAATTAGCCGAATAGGAAACTAGGTCTTCAAGGTTTAATTGTGACTTACGTCTGTTTGTGAGTGTTATACAAATCGATCAGATAATGAAGAAGAGATAATGCTTTTGAAGGAAAACAAAGAAATAAATATCACAATTGTCATAATGTAATGACTACGGAAGTAAACCGTATGGATCATCCTCCATCTCAGCTGAAGACCAGCACTCGGCAGAAAACTCTGTAACAGACTATTGCAATTCTCATACTTTACCTACATCAAAAACACTTCCTCGATGCAACAGGAGAGTGTAGTCCTTTGAAAGTACTTACAGGCAGTCACAATGGCATGTAATATTTAGTTATCTACCGTTTCTATATCACAAACCAAAGAAGAACAAAGTTGAGGTTAGAAGTAAAATATTGCGATCTCGTCACTCTGCGTTGCCAATATATCAAACAAAAAAAAAACATCACCTGGTTTGTTTCCTTGCGAAATGGGTCTCTGCATTAGTATTTAGTTTAAATCTTCAAGGCTTTCTCAGATTTTCCTCAGTTTCTTCACGTGTTCGCAAGTTTCACACAGCCCTTCAAAGGTCATGATGGATATCCCATCCCACCGCTGCTATGAGGTCATTTTAAAATCATTATCAATGAAAGCTTCTGCAAATTTTTATTTTCAAATTTTTATTTCTATTGTTTAGTTATGTTATAAGGCCAATACTTAAATCATTCTTATTCAAAACTTCCAATGACTTTCTATAGGTACTTTTATACTTATCTGTAGATTAAAAATAACCCGACACAAATGACAGTCAAGAAATGGTTATTAAGTACATTCAAAAGCAATTATTTTAGAACGGCGTATCTACAGAACTACAACTTATGAAAATAATAATAATAAAAACTATAACAAAAACAAAATTAATATGTCGCCTTTACAGGAAGGTGACAGATTGCCAACAAATGAACTTCGTAATTAAGCCAAAATTTATTAAATTCAGTAAGTGATGACATAAACAAAAATCTTTGTTGTTGTGTTGAAACTTATTATAAGTTATTTTATTATGTTACTGTTATATTTCGCATGAAACTTTATATTTCAACTTTGCAGGGATATAGCCTCCCAAACATACCTAAATTTCAGTAATTAACATTGTTGCAACATTGCGATTGGAACGTTACAAATAAAACTTTGGAGCAATATAATTTTACTAACTTCACTGTCTGGTATTGCCTGTACTTTTGCGACAACTAAATAATTGCAAGCCACGTGCAAGTTTCATTTGTAATATATTTCAATGAGACAAGTTACTGTTATCCTTCAAATTTAAAGTTGTAGAAATGTTAAACGTTAAACTTGCGTAAAGTTAACTTTACAACTTTCAGATATATTTCATGTGTAATGCTATTGCAACTTTTGCTTGCTTAGAGGGTAGTGATTATTTACTGACAATGTTATTACTATTACCCCATTTGTGAATAGAAGCAATCTTATTAATCAATATAATGAGGGCGCAATCTTATTAATTAATAACCTTTAGGGCTGTTATATTGTGATTTTGACACATTTCATGATGTTTGTGTTTTTCTTAAATTATTCAATTAAGCTAAACCGTAATAATTTTGTTGCATACACTTTAAAAAAAAAATATTAATTGGTTAAGACAGTACTGCTACATTATTTCCTACATTGTTTATTGAACAACAAATTTAGATTCAAATGACCATGTGGTCGTAAAATATTAAAATAAAAATAAATGTTATTCAGAATCTCTTCCAAAATGTATTGTCTTTTAAATTAAAGTGTCTCGCACAATGCAATTTTGGCGTAACGTTTAATTTACGAATAAATTCCGTAGGTACCGAACATGACATGTAAATATTATAAATTATAAAGAGGATAAAAATATCTAAGATATTGTTAATTTATTAATTAATTAAACATTATGAAAAACAAATAGAACAATCATGGAAAATTCCATTATTTATAACCATAATATTGTAGAACTTTCCAGTACTGTCTATGTTTGTAACATTGTAAGGTGTAATAATTTTACGCCCTTTCTTTGTTTAGTTAGACTTAATTTATTTGTTTTATAATTGTTACGAGTAGTTAAGGTGTTGATGATCCTTGTCGATGCATTTGACATGTTATTTTCACGTATTCTGTAAAGTCATAATCGCAGGGTCGCGATTGAGCAGAATGGCCGTGTGGTCGTTTGAAATTTAGCGCCAAATATTTAAATTATAAATTAATTCAGATTTGACTCGTGGCGCTAGTGATGAGTGACTTTGCTATGTCGTTTCTGTCGACGAGCTTTCTTATAGCAATTTGGAGTGCTAGCTCAATATAATAAATTAAACCTTGACAACTTTGCAGTTGTAAATAACTTATATTTCTATAAAACGTTAATAGCTAATTTATTTTAGCTAAAACTTATGTGTGAAAATAATAATTACATGAGCTGATGACAAGACAAGGGCTTCATTATCGCCAAAATATTGCGTAAGTAGAAACGTGAGCTGATTGTGAAGAAAAAAAAAAAAAAAGAGATGTCAGATTATTGTCATTGTTAAACTTGAAAAACAATCTCTAATTTTGGTTGTAATCGTTCCATTTTTTTAGTATTTAATCAATAAATTGTGAATTAATGGTTTCTATTTGTATTATTTAAGTTCCTGTCTCTCATATATACCTATTAGTGTAAAAGTGGACAGGGTCTTGAATAAGGCGAAGACAGGATACCTATACCATATACCTGATAATGATATAAAACTACATAGTATCTTCATTTTGTTTTTAAACCGACTATCAAATCCCATAATCATTAGCAAACTAAACAAAAATAACGACACCCAAAAATATACTTATTTGAAATTATAAACTCGGCAAAATAAGTAAGAAAAGGCTTCTTATGCGCTATGAGAATTCCACAATTGTGCCTAAATAGCCGTCTTACATGAAAACTTTTCCTCTAATGACACCCTTGAGTCTCATACTTGCGATTTGGAAACCCTCATATACGTACGGATTTGGTTGGAGCCAACTTAGTAAGACCTACATCCAACATTGCTACAGACGTTGCGAAAACTGTGTCGATGTACGGTTGTATAGTAGATAATAATGTTGGGAAAGATCGCGTTACATACAAACAGATCAGTCGGACATAGGCCGCCCTTGTAATTATCCAGTAGGACTGGTCCACCTAGCCGGTAGAAGTTCAACGCTGCGCTTGCCAGTACGGTTTTATTCGAGAACTCGACATAGCTCGGAAATCGGCAGTCCGATTTCCGAGCTATGCTCCTTGCTGCACTGCCACCTTAATTTGCTAATCCGTTGGGCTATATCGACAACTTTAGTTCGCTTACTGATCTCCTCTTTTCTGATTCGAGCTCGCAAGTAACACCGACCATAGGTCAGTGGTTGGTGCCAAGTCGGAACGTGTATGAAGACGTTTTTCCGGAGTTCGCGCACATCTTTAGTAAGGTTACCCGGCTCGCCGTAATTTGATTATCCCCGTCTCGCGTCAGGTTAGTTAATTTAAGCACGTAGAATCCTCTGTGAGTTTGGCAAGGGAACTTCTTTCATGTTGCCTGAATTTGGTTAAAATTAATTATTTATCGTATTAGCTCTACCGACGCTAAATTTTTAAATTTCACTCACCCTGTGGGACCTAGACAAAGAATATACTAACAGAATATTCACTCCGGATGTTTTTTAGGGTTCCGTACCCAAAGGGTAAAAACGGGACCCTATTACTAAGACTTCGCTGTCCGTCCGTCTGTCTGTCTGTCTGTCACTAGGCTGAATCTCAACCGTTATAGCTGGAAAACTGAAATTTTCACAGGTGATGATGATATTTCTGTTGCCGCTATAACAACAAATACTAAAAACAGAATAAAATTTATAATTGAGGGGGGCTCTCATACAACAAACCTGAATTTTTAGCGTATTTGGCTCGTTATTAATAATGGTAACAGGTAGAAGCTTGTAATATTACCAGAATATTAAGTTGTATATTCACTTCAATAGCAAATAATAAAATTAAAAGAAAATAATATTTAAGGGGAGCTCACATATAAGTAGTACTGAACCCTTTGTGCACGAGTCCGACTCATACTTGGCCGATTATTTATATAATTAGTTGATGACAAACAAGCTGACGGGCTTCTTGATAGTAAGAAGTCCGTGCCACCTATGGAAAACTACTAAATCCATGGCGTTACCATCGCGTTGTCTACTCCTAAAGGTTAGCGCTCATTGCGTAGTTTGACTTGGTGTTCGTTGTGATCATCGAAGTTAAGCAATGTTCAGCACGGTCAGACTTCGGATGGGTGACTGCGGGTGGTATTTAAAACTCAGCGCTACCGTGGCTCGGGTGACACGTTAAATGTACGCCCTGGTTGTTTTAACCGTTAAGCCATGTTAAACGCCTTCAGGCGGCTTAAAAACACTGACACCAGGGCTAGCCACCCGGTCTATACGAACTCTTACTCTTTTATGTGTCTATTCTGTTCTCATTTTTCTTGAAGCGACCTAAGTTACGAGTACATATATATATTTCCGGAAAAGAGTCAGGTGGAAGAGCATTTCACATCATATCATTCACATCTTGCTTCACTATAACATAGACCTCGCTCATTGGCTTTCCTTTTTGCGGAAATATAAGTTATTTTACTTCCAGACTTTTGTAATATTAGAGACGCTCTTATGACGCTACAAAGATCACTATCACAGACACACACGTTATACTTATAAACCCTTCTTTTGCGCCGTGGGATGAGGCTTAAAACTGCAGAAGCCATACTCCGTCGGGTGTCCACGCGTAGGCGCGTTTTCCATGGAAATGGGCGGTTGTCTGCTCTACCCACGACCCAAAAAGAATTATAAGGGATTTATAACTTTCAACCCTTAAAAGTGGTTTACTCCCACGCGGAAATATTAATACTACAGCAATTGATTTACGAATAAAATCGTCCAAGTGCAGGTCAGACTCGATCGCGCACGAAGGGTTCCGTACCGTGTGGGCCCCCCATAATTTGTTTTAATAATTTATTTTTAACCGACTTCCAAAAAGGAGGAGGTTCTATATTCGTCTGTATGTATTTTTTTTGTGTATGTTCATCGATGATTGCGCCAATTGTGATCCGAATCGAAAAAATATTTTTTAGTTCGAAAGGGTACACTTCCGAAATGGTCCCATTTCATTTTCTACAGAAATCGGCTGAACCGTTTTAAAAAAAAAAAACAACAAAAATGTAAGCAATCCGAGCGAAATATCCGAATTTTGTACACGATGAACATCGATAATTTCGCCAATTGTAAACCGAATCGAAAATTTCTTTTTTAGTTTGAAAGGATATACTTTCGAGTTGGTCCCATAAAAATTTTACAGAGATCGGCTAAGCCGTTTTTGAAAAATCAATAACAATGTAAACAATTCTAGCGAATATTCGAATTTTGTACACGACGGAAGGCGGTTTTGCCATTTTTTGCGAAAAATTATTATTGATATGGACATACAGCTTAATATACTGTGAATATTTCAAGCGTACACCTGTTGGCGTTATTAATATCAAGCAAAAAAACGTTAAAAACAATAATCACGTTTGTTGTATGGAAGCCCCCTCTAAATATTGAAATTATTTTGTTTATTTAGTGCTTGTCGTTAAGGAGGCAATGTAATAAATATCCTGTATGAAAATGTCAACTGTCTAGCTATCACGTTTCATGAGATAAAGCCTGGTGAGAGACAAACAGACGGACAACGCAGTCTTAGTAATAGGGGACCCGTTTTTACCCTTTGGGCACGGAACCCAAAGGAACCGGTAAATGTTAGAGACAGAATCAACATCGCAACGACACAAAGAAAGTAAGGAAGTAAGTTCGTATAGGCCGGGTGGCTAGCCTTGGCGTTAGAGTTTAAAAGCCGCCTGAAGGCCTTTGACAGTAAAACAAACAGATCAGTGTCTTGAAATCGCTCGAACTCCACGACCTAATTCCTCCTTCTCCTCCACAACAGGACAAGCCCGAAATGGCTTAAATACCATCACTACATAGTCGACAATACCACCCGCTCGTACTAAGCGATTCGCTTCTTCCTTCATAAAGCGGACCGCTAGGGAAGTAGGAATTGGAATTCCCTACCTCCGTCATTGCTGCCTGGCAATTGCAATCTGAATATCTTTGAGACAAAAGTGAATAGGTACGAGTACCTTCTAGGACTACAGGCTTCATCTTCGGCTACAACCGCGCTTTCCATCAGGCGAGTTGGTGGCCAAATGTAGCCCTAATTTGATAAAAAAAATATATTGAATTTTCCATTCTAAAAAACGATACTAATAATGTTCATGTAATTTGTTAGTCATTGAAAAGACAAATTGTAACGGATGATCAAAGAACGTTGAAGTAGTACGCCCGGCGGCGATCGCTTTATTTCATTTCAGAATTTCTAACTCCCCGATTCTCAAATGTTAATGAAATTAATGTTTCTAAGATAAATAAAACAGGCTTTTTTGCTTCCTAGAAATTATTGAGAAAGCAAAAGTTTGATATTGTATTAGGTATTTTTGCTTGTTTTATTGACCTTTTAACGTATACGTTCTGTTAGGGTAGGGATTTATCTTTGAGTTTCGTTTTTATACAGGTGAAATTTTGATAGACAAGTTACAAAGTCAACTGTGGTTCAAAAATTGAAAATGTTGTTGGACACTGGGGGTGAATCAGCCCCTTAGCATGGGCACGGTAATTAGATATCATTACCGAGGCATGGGCAAAAAGACAAATTGTCCTTCTGCCAAGTTACCCCTCGGAGTGGAATCAAAGTATGAATTGACGTTGACAACTGACATTATACGTGGATAAAATGGTTGTATCCCTTTGCCATGCCAGTGGTGCAAGTGCTGGTTGCAAGCCGGCATTTTGGTCTTTTTGGGAATCTATAGGGGAGGGTTATGTCCGGCAGTGGACGTTCTATGGCTGAGGAGAAGTGTTACTGCGGTGAATTTTCATCTCGTGCCCTAAAAGACTGAAGTGCGGGTATAGCTATAGGAAGTAGAATTCAGGACTTCCAAGTTAGCTGTCAAAACTTTCTGGACCTGCAGATTAAACCTACTTATGTATGTGTTATAGTGTGCTACTACAAATGTTAAAATAATTTATTTATTAAATTAGAAAAACATTGAACTTACACAACCAACAAAACAGTTCACATACAAAGTGTCCAAATCACACCAAGAATGTGTTGGTCCACAAAAATTCACCCGTAACTGGGACGGACTTGACTTCGGGTCAAGAGAGACGCAGGATTATCACAAATATTCCTTTGCCTTTCACTGAGGCATAATAGAAGTAAGTTATTTACCAAAAAAAAAGGTCTTTGTTTGCACAAAACAACCAATAAAGGGAACAATCTCCGTTATTCATGCTCTGCCGTGTTATCCGTATACTTGTAGGACTATATGTTGTAGGCAGTAACTTCATACTTCGAGAGTCAGCCGAACAATATACGCGCGTATTTTCTCATACCAACATTTTTCGCACAACTCCGTAACAAAGTGATTTGTTGTTTCAGATGCCTTCGATCTACACGTCGACAGCGAAACGGTGAAGTTTAACGAGAAAACATTCCCATCCCTAAAACAGAACAGCCGCGGGTTTCGAAATTTTAAAATGCGCGAGTGTGATTGGTCCCGGTGCCGAGTGGTGTTGTGATCAGTGATGTGCAGTGTCGATTGTGGTTATCGATAGTCGTCAAGATGGCGACGATGGATTTGACGAACGAGGTGGTCCGGTTACGGGTCGAACTTGAGAAGGTGTCACATGAGCGGGATATGCTTCTATGTGAGGTGTCCAACCTCAGACGGGAGTTGGAATTGAGCGAGCTGAAGCACTTGCAAGATGACAGGTGAGCTAAAGTTTATTTATACCTACTTATTTAGTTTGTTTCTCTCCAAAATGTTACATAGACTAGTCATGGACTTATATCAAGGTTAAAATTACGGTTAAATAAATAGACCGCAAAGACAGACCGATGGTTCACTTTACAAGGGATTACTTTGCAAAATGGATTTAAAATAGTGTACCTGTAAGTATTGGTACATACTTGATTACATTACTTGATACATGATTATGAACAATTTTCGCTATGAGACCAACCCCGAAATAACGATAAAAAACAGTTGTTCCATACAAAATGTTCATTGACTCCCGACAGAATGTACAAAATAGCTGATTTATTTGTGCAATTGCGGAGGTTTGTTCCAGTTACAAGTTGTTCATAATGTTGAATTTATACATCTATGTATATATGTACTTCTATAGTCTAAAACTCCTTGCAAACTTCGCAGAACAACAACCTATGAAAATAAATGCACGGTGCGTATCCCAAGTATCCGTTTACAGCAGATGTCCTTGTCTCGCGACTTACTCTCGAACGTACTCACAGCTGAGTATACGAGATGAGGAATGATCTCAGAGACAATTTGCATCATTTGACAGGCGGCTATCAGCCAAAGCAGTCGTCTGTATAGCTGCTTCCGCGGTAACAAAGCGCGCCTACGTCTTGTGGCTCCTTTCAGAGGCTCGACAGTTCGTCGGGGTCTCTCGTTGATGGGTGGTAGGGCAAGTAACAAGTTAGGTGCGATTTTGTTACATGCAAATTAATATTGACATAGTAAAAAATGCTTCGTACACCGACAAATCGAGAACAAGCGCACCATCTGTGTCGAAGGCGTTCAAGACATTTCATCATCGTCATCCACAGCCTTCTTTATCCCACTGCTGGGTATAGGCCTCTCTCTTACTGTGCCATCTGCCTCGGTTCTGTGCCAATCGTACCGAATCGTACGAAATTGTACCTTTACTCATTACTCCGCTTATTACGGAGTACAAAACGAGAGGCAGTAATAGATTTCATACCTTTTTAGCCTTCGATTACAATATTTTGATGTTAATTACTACGAGTATAATGAAAAGTAAATACAATAAAATGTTATTGACACCAAAGTCAAAAAACCGGCCAAGTGCGGGTGGGACTCGCGCACGAAGGGTTCCGTATCGTGTTGGAGCCCCTTTTACCCCATATCTCTTGCCAATATTGATAGCGAGCAAAAAACTCCTTAAAAAATTACGTTTGTTGTATGGGAGCCCCCATTAAATATTTATTTTGTTATGTTTTTAGTTTTTGTTGTTATAGCAGCAACAGAAATACATCATCTGTAAAAGTTTCAGCCGTCTAGCTATCATGGTTCATGAGATACAGCCTGGTGACAGACAGACTGACGGACATCGGAGTCTTAGTAATAAGGTCCCTTTTTTACCCTTTGAGTACGGAACCCTAAAAACGAGGGATTTGACTCATGTAATCCCCAAAAGATTAAAAAGGACAACTTGTACCAATGACATAGTATGACTAGATAAATTCTTTTGATATTGTAGAAAGTAACATAACTCAAAAAAATCATAAACGCCCACACCATAAACGCAAGTTATATTTTTTCCCCAACCCTTGTTGTTGTTTATGAGCCTGTATTGTCCCATTGTTGGGCAAAGGCCTCCTCTCAAAATTTCCAGTTTTGTCGGTCTTGTGCTGATTTCTGTCAATTTGGGTCAAAGGTGTTCAGTTCGTCTCGTTTTCTAGTAGGGGGTCTGCCACGTGGCCACACCGAGTTAGGGCTCCAACCTTAATTTATATTTTTTCAATTTGTTTTTTTTCTTACTCCCTCTGTCTCTTGTGCCTCGCTCCGTCAACACACGTATGCCTATTACGTCTATTGTTCCTCGCGGCTTCCGACGTCAGAAGGTCCTTCGCACTCTTTCAAAAGCACCCTCGTGCTCTGTAGAGCTATCTACATAGATACCGCACGAACAACATTGCTGTTACTGGCTGGTACTTGTGCTGTCTCGGCTTGTAGAACTTTGACGTTGAAACCATGGGTAAAAGTTATTTCGGCTAGCCCTTTTTTGTGATGGGGAAATTTTCGTAAGATACCCAGCTGCTTCGGGGTACAATCGGGCTATTGCACCCACTAAAACCCCCTCGATGGGCCTTTGTGCTGTCTTGGGAGCTTTGGGATCTGCAGGGGAACGCACCGGAGCTTCCAGCACTTTTAATGATAAGAGGCCATCAATTTTAAGGATGAGCTTTATACGTAAACAGTAACTATGACAGTTTCCGTACATTTTAGTAGAGGATGCTCTAGCGTCCCTAGCAGAAAAAAGGAAAAACTGAAAAAAAAATGTACCTCCCACATGAAAACGATATTGGTTTTCATTTACTGTAAGTACAAGCACATACCTACCTAAGGCCTTTGATTATATTATTTAGCCGTGTGAAAAAAGATTGTCAAGACGTTAGGGCTCATTGAGCAGCTGTTCACATCTTTCATTTCAGTGTAGATGCTAAACAATATACCTATTAAAAAAAATGTTAAAGTCTTAGTAGTAAAGTTTCTTATTCCGCATTCTTTGAAACGGGTGATTGAAAGAATGCACATAGTGCATAGACACCTTGTCGACACTGGTTGGTACTTACTTTGTTGTATCCAGACAAGGCTTACGTTGCATTGGTAAACACAGATTTGCTTTTAGTGTATTTGTCTGGTAGGTGTTAGGTGATAATGTAGGGGTAGTTAGATGGTTCATTTTCGCTTGGCAGGCTAAGCGAAAATGAACCATCAGACAAAGTGATCGTACCACGCATAGCTCAAACCTTTTTTCTTAGATTTATAAGTAAGTAGGCACTTATTGCAGCTACTAAGAGTCTGTACCGGCAAGCGCAGCGTAGGACGTCCACCCACAAGTTGGATGGATGATCATTAAGACCGCAGGATCGCGCTGGATGCTAGATGTTGCTAACCGGTCTGATTGGAGATCCATAGGGGAGGCCTATGTCTGGCAGTGGTCCTATGACTTGACCTAGGCCTTCCTTGGCTCTACCACTGAACGAAGACCACAGAATCTGAATATACACTATTTCGCAACTTGCTTTTTACTACTATGTACATGAAAAGTTACTTTTTATGTTCATGAAAATGTTTTTTTGGGATCCTACTGTTCGATAAAGCTTCTCTTGCAGTACTCTGTATTATATACTATTGTATATGTGTTCAAATTTTTAAATAAAGTATAAAAAATGTATTTTTAGGGTTCCGTACCCAAAGGGAAAAACGGGACCCTATTACTACTTTAAGACTTCGATGTCCGTCTGTCTGTCCGTCTGTCACCGGGCTGTATCTCATGAACCATGATAGCTAGCCATCTGAAATTTTCACAGATGATGTATTTCGGTTGCCGCTATAACAACAAATAAAATAAATATTCAAAGGGGGCTCTCATACAACAAACCTAAATTTTTTGACGTTTTTCGCTCTATATTAATAATGGTACCAGGTAGATGCTTGAAATTTTCACAGAATATTTAGTTTTATATTCCCTTCAATAATAAATAATAAAATAAATATTTAAGGGGGGCTCCCATACAGTACGGAACCCTCCGTGCGCGAGTCTGACTCGTACTTGGCCGATTTTTTTTAAATAAGAAATTAACTGATGCAATAGGTACAGCTTCGTTTACATCCCATATTCTTTTCCAAAAAGTGCCGCAAGCATGTTTCATTCTGTCAGTTTCTGTACAAATCCATCTCGCTGATTGTGATCTACGCTCGTTCTCTGAACCAAGTCCAATCGGAAATTACTGACGCCGCTCGGCGCCGCTTCTAATCACTTTACGACGCGATTCGTCTTGGATATCCAAAGATTTTCCCTCTCGTATAACTCGCCTTGAAATAAATGAGACGTCGCATCAATGCGATCAGCGCTGATTTTGTGAAAAATAATACCAAAATCGAATCAGGAATCAGGACATTCTGAAGACGAACGATTCTGAACCCACCGGATAAGCAAGTTAAAATGGTAGTGGGCAGGGCCCAAAGTTCGAAGAACGGATGGCCGATGAGTTTGTTAAGTTCTCGAATTGAAACCACGTACCAGCAAGTGCGGCGTAGGACGTCCACCGACTAGGTGGACATCATTAAGACCGTAGGAACGCGCTGGATACCGGCTTTTAATCGGCCTTATTTTTAAATCCATAGGGGAGGCCTACGTCCAGCAGTGGACAGCTGATAGAAGAAGCGGAAAAATAAAATCAAGAAAATTTTGTAATGAGTACCTAGATCAGAACAGATTTTAAACACGATTGGCAATGCCCCGAGGAAGATGAGACTAAAAGAGATAGGCCTATACTTAACAGTAGGATAGAGAAGGCTGTGAATAATGATAATGAATAGATTTTTAGTATCATTGTAATGAGTAGCTGGACAGTCCAATACAGGCTCAAGGTAATATCGTAGAAAATATATTCTCTGAAATTGTTTCAAGCGTCTTTCGTGTTGATATTCTGAGACTAATTCAAAATGTGCAGATACTTCTAATCAAATGTTCAAACTAAAAAATACATATAGACGATCATAGAACCTCCTCCTTTTTGAAAGTCGGTTAAAAAGGTATTCCGAAACGCTTTTATGATAAAATTTGGCTTGATTCTACTGTATAAAATCTTGCAATCTGTCACAGTACAGAAATGAAAACATACAAACAAATAACTCAATAATTACGGACTCTTACTTTCTAAGCTGTGGCATGGTGTACTTTTATTTTGTCATGTCACACTTCACGGCTACTGTAAAGTTCGCACAACATTTTTATAAAAATTTGGTGGGGGCGACACAATCGCTAACACCGAACTAAATATGTAGCTTGTCATGCGATGGAATTTAGTTCTATCTTTCGGTCAACGTTATTGTTTAGTGCTGTACTCTGTTTACATAGTAAAAACCACTATTAGGAATGGTTGGTAAGTGAAACTTGTGTCGCAGAGTACGGACGATTTTATTACGTTTGTTCGCTACTTAAATACCTAAAGATTTGTTGTATGGTAACTCTCCTCAAAAGTACTTATGACGTAAGGTTTGTTAATAGCTTCTGTATGAAAACGTGCGCGTAACGCGCTGTAAGAAAAGTTCTGCTTTGGAGATTTTCGCGTGAATAATTTAAATAAATAAATAAATAATAAATAATTTTTTTAAATTAATTTTAACGTTACATTAATTATATATGTCGGGGACTAAGACTAATCGTGTAAAGCACCCGCCATCGCTATTTGTGGGCAATCCATCGGTACGGCTTGCCGGCGGTCTCCAGTTGTCCATCTCACCAAATAAACACTCTGTACTACTGCGACGGGTGGTTTTATTGACCTAGTACCACTTGGTAATCAATTTAACGAGAATTTTCGAGGATGAAAACGGATTTTAAAGCTAATGGATTGGCACGGGAGCAGTCCGCCTTGCGTGCGGAATGGCATGACGTTTCTCGCCCCTCTGTCAAATCATTTCATTCCGACACAAGCCTGCAGTGTTGCCACGTGCGACCCCATTCGGGTGATACCCACTTTAAAATCATCACTGTTGCTTTTAACTAAAACCAACTATGCTGTCTCACTCCGTCACGGCCATCCTGCATCTTCATACGTCCTCGTATGTTTTTTTTTTATTTCTTGGCAAAACAAGTTTCTAATGCGTTAGTTAGCAACCACACTAGTTGTAACTATGTGGGGTGGTTTCCTATTTTCTTTGATTGTCACACAGAGTTACAACACGGAGCTACCACAAGGACTTACCACACGGATTTACCACACGGAGTTACCACACGAATTTACCACACGGAGATACCACACGGAGATACCACACGGAGATACTACACGGAGATACCACACGGAGATACCATACGAAGATACCACACGAAGATACCACACGAAGATACCACACGAAGATACCACACGAAGATACCACACGAAATACCACACGAAGATACCACACGAAGATACTACACGAAGATACCACACGAAGATACCACACGAAGATACTACACGGAGATACCACACGGAGATACCATACGAAGATACCACACGAAGATACCACACGAAGATACCACACGAAGATACCACACGAAGATACCACACGAAGATACCACACGAAGATACTACACGAAGATACCACACGAAGATACCACACGAAGATACCACACGAAGATACCACACGAAGATACTACACGGAGATACCACACGGAGTTACTACAAGAAATTGCCAACCCAAAGATACCATACGGAGATACCATACGAAGTAACCACACGGAGATACCACACGGAGTTACCACAGAGAGATACCACACGGAGATACCACAAGGAGATACCACACGGAAATACCACACAAGCTTTTCACACAGAGTTAATTGTCACGTAGATTTAAGTATTACACCGAATTTGCACACAAACTTGCTACACAGGATTGTCACACAGAGTTGCCACACCGGGTTACCACTAAGAGTTACGAGTACCATACAGATTTTCCATACAGAGCTACTTCACCACACAGAGCTGCCACACAGTTACAACACAGAGAGCTTTCACACAGGCTTTTCACACAGACATTTCACACAGAGTTACCACACGGACTTGTTACGTGGAGTTGTCACACAGGTTTGTTGCACGGAGTTGCCGCACAGGCTTGCCACACAGGCTTGTTACACGGAGTTGCCACACAGGCTCGCCACACAGGCTTGTCACACAGAGCTTCCACACAGGCTTGTCACACAGAGTTTCCACACAGGCTTGTCACACAGAGTTTCCACACAGGCTTGTCACACAGAGCTTCCACACAGGCTTGTCACACAGAGTTTCTACACAGGCTTATCAAACAGGCTTGCTTCACAAGCTGACCACACAGGATTATCACACAAGCTTACCATACAGAATTATCACAAAAGCTTACCACACAGGCTCACTACACAGTCGTATCACACAGGATTACTACACAGGCTTATCATACAGGCTTACTACACAGTAGTACACAGTCATACCACACAGGCGTATCATACAGGCGTATCACACAGGCGTTTCACACAGGCGTTTCACACACGCGTATCACATAGGCGTACCACACAGGATTACTACACAGGCTTATCATACACACTTACTACAAAGTCTAACCACACAGGTTTATCACACAAGCTTACCTTATAACAAATAACAAATCATAGTGTTAGCTGAAATATGTTAGTATGTGTAATGACGTGTAACTAGTTGTTATCAATAAAGAGTATGAGTATGAGTACCATACAGGCTTACCACACAGGTATAGAAACACACACACATACACACACACACACAGAATACATATACCGTCGTCATTGTTGTCATGATATCGTGCTGTATATTGTCATCAGGTACGGCATTAAATAATAGTGACACTGAAAAATTGTGAATCTAACTTGACGCTATTAATTGAAGTTAACAGTGAACATTAGAACCCTCGATTCCTACAAGTGTGACTGCGCTATTTTGTTGCACATCATGAGATCTTCCCACGTTACTTTCTCTTATTAGAGAACAATCTGCACCCGAATCGAAACAAACTGAAAACTGCTCACCGGATTTGAAAGATGATCGATCGCTGGTTGGATCGCAGGTGTTGACTCGATGCTCTACTCGTACGTCAATACCTTCTTCGCACAGCGCGATGCAACGTGTCTATTCTCTCCGCAGTAGTAGTGCGAAGGTAGCACTTTTGTACACCGTCTTCACTTTTGCTGAGTGCCCGCACTTTTTGGTCATTGTGCTGCGATGATAAATGAGGCTGTATCCTAATGCTGTGGGCGTTGTTGTGATCCCACTTCTGATGTCGGGGACTAAGACTAATCGTGTAAAGCACCCGCCATCGCTATTTGTGGGCAATCCATCGGTACGGCTTGCCGGCGGTCTCCAGTTGTCCATCTCACCAAATAAACACTCTGTACTACTGCGACGGGTGGTTTTATTGACCTAGTACCACTTGGTAATCAATTTAACGAGAATTTTCGAGGATGAAAACGGATTTTAAAGCTAATGGATTGGCACGGGAGCAGTCCGCCTTGCGTGCGGAATGGCATGACGTTTCTCGCCCCTCTGTCAAATCATTTCATTCCGACACAAGCCTGCAGTGTTGCCACGTGCGACCCCATTCGGGTGATACCCACTTTAAAATCATCACTGTTGCTTTTAACTAAAACCAACTATGCTGTCTCACTCCGTCATATATTACATTTTAACGTTAAGTACATTTCTATAAACTAAATTGGTGTACCTAAATAAAAAAATACTTAACGAGTAACTTTACGTTTTATCAATAAAGAATCAGGCCCCTACGGCTAATAGATCCATTTACGATTATGTTAAAACGAATTTAAAAAAAAATGTAACTTAATTTGCAGAAAGTTAACGCACAGTTCTTGAACTCATATTTGAATTTTTAAACCCTTGAGAAGTTCGACAAATGGAAAAATAATGTGGTCTAATTTTATTGTATTGTATTTTATTTCAGGTAAGTTTTACTCATGTGAGATTTCAAAAGTAAAGTCCTATTCCTATGTCAAAAAAAAATACTCCGTCACGCTTAACTGTAAGTAGTAATGAAATTATCGTTGGAATAAAATGTAATGTATACAAAGTGTAACAGAAAGGTTGAACAATACTAGAGCTGAAGGGCATGTATTTGTGTATCCAGTCAATAATCATCTGTATGAATTTTAACTTCAAAAGCCAAGTTTTTTTTTCCATATAAAACTAACAAATATTTTTTTTGTATTAAGTATTTTGGACAACCTTAACAAATAAAAATAGTTTATGTATTTTTTATAGTAGGTACTAGCTGCGCCCCGCGTCGTTACCCGCTTTAGCCCGAGATTAAACCTATGTGTTAATCCAAGGTCTAAGATACCTTCATACCAAATTTCATCGAAATCGGTTCAGCCGTTTGTTCATACATACTCACAAACTTTCGCGTTTATAATATTAGTAGGTATTTAGCATCCTTGTTTAATTCGACATTTATAACACAAAGGCTATTGATAGCGAGCAATAACCATTAATTCCACGCTTCCATTAGTCAATTGATACGCCGAATTAGGTAGTGGAGACCTGCCGCCTTCGTAAGAGATATATCGTAAATCACAATGTAGTCTTTAGTCCTTAAATATATTACGCTTATAGGGATTTTATACGTCAATTTTCCATATCGCTCGTGCAAGCTCACATTGATAACTAGTAGTTATCCTAATGGTAGACCTCACATCTGTTTATCTGAATCTTTATAGGTAAGCTTTAAGATTAGGTAGATCCTATACTTCGACTCACTCTTAACCGATTTTATTCATAGTGTCATAAGTACTCACAAATATGGTTAGAATTTGGATATAAAACGATCTTGCCAAATAGTTTATCCAAATCAGCTGATAAATACACATACCTACAGCAACTATACCCTCTTTTTGAAGAAAATACCCCCCAATCAAAAAACACTGACGTGTAAAAAGTCCAAAATGTAGTATAAAACCTGTGTCAGAAGTTTCATCAAGATTCGTTTAAAAATAAGTAAGTTCGCATAGGCCGGGTGGCTAGCCTTGGTGTCAGAGTTTTTAGGCCGCCTGAAGGCCTGTGACTTGGCTAAAACAACCGGGACCTACGATTTAACGGGTCGCCCCCACCCGCGGGTGGAAAATGCCACCCGCGGTCACCCATCCAAATACTGACCGTGCGGAACGTTGCTTAACGTTGAAAAATGCAATCTGTAATTTTGGACCTACATATTCAGACATATGAAATAATATTTTGCCAATATTGAAGCATAGACGGTTCGCTCGCTTCGATCTCTCGGTCAAAGTAAATAATTTGTCAAGAGCGTGTCGAGACACCCGTGTGATAGGTAGCTAGCTCGCACCTAGCGCTCTACATGTTGTGGATAAATTAATAAACCAAACCAATAATGGCTCAACGTTTTTGTTTTGATATAAGTCGTTCTAAACTAAGTATTCTTGTCTCTACTACGAGTAAAGTTGATGATGACAATGATTCTTAACATCTATTCTGCTTAGGACCATACGTATGACATTTTAGTTATAGGTAAAGCGGGCGTGTTCAAACCCCGATTCCGTACAAATGAGTTCTTTGGAACTTACTCGTGTACCTTCATACCACTGGCTTTTCGGTGAAGGATAACATTGTGAGGCAACCTGCATACCTCCGTAGAAAAAAAATCGATGGTGTAGTATATTATTGACTGCCTCGGTGGCTCAATGGTACCCTGACTTCTGGGTCAAAGAGGCGTGGGTTCGATCCCCACCAGGGCAAACATTTGTGTGATGAACATAGGTGTTTGCTCTGTGTCTGGGTGTTGTTTAGGTACTATCTATATAAGTATGTATATAAAAATATGTATATGTAGTATATCAGTGTCTGGCAGCCATATCACAAGCTTTGCTTAGTTTAGGTCAGAGACCGTGTGTAAGATGTCCCCTAATATTTATTTATTAAATGAATCCACCAGCCTGTACTGGATCAGCGTGATGGATATGGCCCAATCACCCGATCGAGGGTAGGCCTATGTGCAGCAGTGGACTATTAAAATGGCTGATATTGTAAAGCAGGTGTAAGGTGTCAACTAAGCTAGAAGGTCATCATTAGAGCTTCGAGGTACGGTACGCCCTCGTTATATACCTAAGTAGGTATAAAAGCTACACGAAGTAGCGTGGGAGTTGCTTGCTACCAGTTGCTACCGACCACCGTTAGCTTTGTTAGCTAATCACTTTCCGTTTCTATAGATAAATGAAAGGAAAAGTGGAGATAATAACACTAGGGTCATAATGCCTTCTTTTTCTTTCAAAATGCGTCCAGAGTTTGGGGTCAGAGACCGTCCTTCTGAGTTGTACCTTAATTATTATTTAGATTGTGCGTGTAGAGAGTAGAGACATTTCGATGACTGGACTTCCATTTTATAGAAATATTTTACCAGGCAATGAATTGCACATTGTACTCGTTTAAATGTTCCAAACTACACAACAGATTGCAATACTCGGCTTTCAATTTGTTTTAGAATATTTCTTTCGGAACGTTTATAGCTATAAGTACTTAATTCATTCATAAGCCGGGACGGCCAGCTAGTTGTATTACATGGAATGGAAAGTAACATTTAGATTGTCGATTTAGTATGTAAACTTAATGCCTAGTTACTAGGCACTAAGCATTTCGTACAGCGTCCATTAGCGTCTTATTCAGCCATTAAGTTGGCTGAGACGTCCCTCGGAGGCTGAAGGTGGAAACAGGGCCGGACTGTGAGTTTAGGGGGGCCTGGGCTAATACTACTTGGGGACCCACCTAATTACTCAAAGTATAGGATAGCAAGATAGAAAAATCGGCCAAGTGCGAGTCGGACTCGCGCACGAAGGGCTCCGTACCGTGTTGGAGCCCCCTTAACCCCATACCTCTTGTCGTTATTAAAAGCGAGCAAAAAACTCCTAAAAAATCACGTTTATTGTATGAGAGCCCCCTTTAAATATTTATTTTATTCTGTTTTTAGTATTAGTTGTTATAGCGGCAACAGAAATACATCATCTGTGAAAATTTCAGCTGTCTAACTATCATGGTTCATGAGATATAGTCTGGAGACAGACAGAAAGACGGACATCGGAGTCTTAGTAATAGGGTCCCGTTTTTACACTTTGGGTACGGAACCCTAAAAAAGACAGAGTCTGAGAAGAAAACAGCGGAGCACGATCGAGATCGAATGAATGTGTAATGGCTGCCGAACATTTTAACTGTCAGTTCGAAGTACCAACACCTGTACGTATGAATTGAATGGGTTTGATTAATCGCAGGATTCGCAGGGCTGCAAACTTTACGATCTGTTCAATTTAGTAAAATTAGGTATAGAGTTTTTCGCATTATCGTTTGTTTGCACAAAATTTGTTTACACATATAAACTGCGACCTATTGACCATGCGAATATTCTCGTTAGAACTTATATTTAAGTAAAAAATAATCAGCAAGGTACGCTACGAGTTAATTTTATTATATTTTTTTGTAGATTCTGGTAACTCTGCACTCGAGCCCCAAGACACAAGCCTAGCTTAGTTTGGGGCTCACAGTTAATTTATTTGAAATGCATCTCTATCAGAATATAAGACAAAATCATATAGGTATAATATCAAATCGTAGAATTAGTTTTTCGATTTAAGCTATTAGTAATAGTTATGTATTTCTACTTTTGGTTAATAAATTTATTTATTATTATTTGTTACTTTGACTGCACTTATTTGGGGGCCTGGAATCCACGGGGCCCTGGGCTGAAGCCCAAAAAAATAAATGATAGATCCGGCCCTGTGGGTGGAACCTTATCTAGACATTACAGGCACCGGAGTGCCGCGCGATATCTACTGGGGTAATAAAACTGCTGAGATTAAAATTATGCCTGGTCTGGGATCAAAACAACCTTTGGAATTAACTAAAGGACCTAACCAAACTAACATAACTAAGTACCACCTACCACCTCATCAGCAAAACATATTTATCAGCGAAATCGATGGATTTGTTACAGAACAGAGCTTTTTGTATAGAACAGCTGAATTTCTTTCGTGATTTCAGTGTTAGTGCTACAGCAAAAGTTGTTCATTAATTTGTGACTAGGCTGCAGCCGCGCCCGCGCTTGAACCGGCGGCCGTTTGCGGGACGCTTAAAACAATACAAGCCCGCCCTTCAAACCCTCGACATGGTATACAACATACAATCCTGCACACATTAGGTACATCAGTACCTACATGAAATGAAGCATAAAATGGCAGATTCCCAGGCACGGCCCTCAGACCGAACACACGCAAACCGTGTCGAAATCACGGTCACTCTTTGCAACACTAATTTCCAAATTCATTTCTAATTATAGCTCATTGCTTCACCGCGATGCACGCATCTTCATATGGCTTTGATGACCTTAACCTGTGTCAAAATACAGCAACCTATTCTTTCACTTGATTGGAAGAGCCACTGTTTGATCTTCTTGTGCTCGCTTCTTGACAGAAACGAGTAGAAATTTTAGTTCACACGTCTTGCCGTCTTTGTGCTAAAATGGTAGCTTTACGATCAGTGCTACCAGGAGGTGACCTCTCATTGCATGGGTAACAGTCATTAGCATGTCAGGCTTTTGTTTGTATGGCAGTTACGATTGTTTTGCTAATTTAGAGTTTGTTTAGCGTGTTCTATCTTGGATGCGCCCTTGACTTTCATCGGTACTTTAGTAGGTAGCTATGTTGAGTTTGTGACGGTATCAAAATATAAGTACGTCATCGTCATATCAACCGTAGAAAATGTCTTTATGGATTTCTAACTAGACTGGTCGGAATCAGCTTGAAGTACGTCATAGTTCGGTGGTGTCTTTATTTAGTAAAGTTAGTTTTAAGTAAAAGAGGCAATGTTAGTAAATATTTACAGTATTTTATCTTTCTTCTAACTTTATCATCATCATCTCAGCCGTACGATGACTGGAAAAGATCGACCTTAAAACAAAAATGCCAAGTCGATGGGCCTTAAGTATCTATTAACTTTGTGAGTGACGTCCTATGTATTTCAAGACTTCAACTGTGGTCTTCATTCGAAATCTGTACGACCTCATCGGTTATCAGTTCTACGTTCGTGACCTGCCCACTGCCATGCCGACTTACAAATCTCCCTAACTTGGATCTAAAAATTGAAACGTGAGGGCACATCTTCTTCGTAATTAAAAGATAAAATAATTCAGATACCTAGCAAACTCAGCCCGATTAATAAAAGCATCGAATGTGGAGACTAAAATGAAATAAGAATATTAGGTAAAATGTTTTACTTTACGTAGATGTTTGTTTCTTTGCAATATTCCCTTTTTCCGAAAATCTCCTACATTTACTTACTTATAAATTTACCTTTGTAATAATTCGTACAATAATTTCCAGTAATAACATGAACGCAGATCTTGTAGGATGGGACATGTCGTTTCGAACTACCGGGGGCCTTGTTCACACCAAACTCGACGCTATATCACTATCACTACATAGTATAAAACAAAGTCGCTTCCCGCTGTCTGTCCCCATGCATGCTTATATCTTTAAAACTACGCAACCGATTTTGATGCGATTTTTTTAATAGATAGAGTGTTTCAAGAGGAAGGTTTATATGCATAATATACCTGTGCGAAGCCGGGGTGGGTCGCTAGCACCAATCACACAATTTTTATTCATAGTGTACCTACTTACTACATAACTTATCAGTTAAGTGTATAATATTTAAGTTGTTGTGTCATATTTTAGTCAAAAACGTTTGGTCTGCATGTGACTGTAAGTTTTTGATTGATGAATAGTAAATTAAATAAAAATAAAAAATCAGGTATCAATAGGGGAGGACTATGTTCGGCAGAGGACATACAGCTGATGGATAGATGAAAAAGCTTAAAAAAATATTTATTCATATGCGCTCACAAAATACAACATTCTGGATGGTTTCGTAAATATTCATTTTGTAGTATATGATGCGTATTTGATCACATAATTTCTAAAACAAGATAGATAACGCCTGTAATGTAGTTACGGGCTTTTCTTTTACGTTTTCGTAACTAGCCTCATTGTTTTATCGACGCGTAACATAAATGTATGAGTGTCTCGCGCTTTGGGTAAAGAGAAAGCTTCTCTGTAAATATCTATGGACATAAACGTAACATCGCCCGGGGGATAATAAAACATTATGTCCTGTTGGTCCTTCAGAAAAGCCCCCGAGGGGCTTTCTCTACCCCCAGACAGATGAAATAGGCCGTATGCCCACGCAATTAAAACTTTGATGGTAGATAGAATGCTGCTCTTTTCCTTACATTTTTAGAAGGGAAACTAGAATAATTTAAATAAAACCCGACTTGTTGCTTAAGCGTATTCGGGTAATAATAATGTTATACACGCTTTTCTACTTACTCTACTCACGCTAATCACTACATAGTATAAAACAAAGTCACTTCCCGCTGTTTGTCTGTCCCTATAATATGGACAGATCTTTAAAACTACGCAACGGATTTTGATGCGGTTTTTTTAATAGATAGAATGATTCAAGAGGAAGGTTTAAATGTGTAATACACCTGTGCGAAGCCGGGCGGGTCGCTAGTAATCGTGTTAAGTAACGAACAAGTAGTGATGATGACAATTTGACAATATCCCTTTTTACACTAACTTAGGACCAAACAGTAATGCGACGCGGGAAGTACATACTTTTAAAATAGTAGTACAAAATAGGACTTTATTCACTTCTTAAGGAGATAAAAATTCCTAAGAATCCATTTGACAAGATTAAATTAAAAAATTAAATAATCCCCAACGCAATTAGATTCATACCGCTAACAAAGAGCTGGTGACGTTATCAGCTTATCTGAGAATACTCACATCTCACTCACCTTTAAAAATAACTAAATCAATAATCCGTTCGGAAGCTACGATGCCACAGACAGACAAGCACAAACACACACGTCAAACTTATAATGCCCTGTCGTTTTGCGTTGGAGCCTTTAAAGCTTAAAAATACACTCGAAATACAGTGCGGGCGCAACGCTGTGCCATGAGGCACAGTTACCAATTTTTCCTGCTAGTCTAGATAGCTAGGCTATGTCAGAAAGTTTCCAGTTTGCACCTCGCGATTACTCATTATTTTATTTAATATACGATCACACGATCACCCACACAAATTAATGAATATTAATATGACACCTAAAATGGATATACGAAAATTAAAAATTTGGTATATTGGTTCAGGTGAACGGTAGCGACATTTTAGCGTTGGTACGGCGAAAAATGTCATGATGTGGTCGAATGTTTAATTTATTAGGTATATTGAGATGCTAGCTTTCACCCGCGGCTTTGCCCGCTTAATATTAGAAAAAACGTTAATAGACGTCAAGAAGGCCTATCCCCTTACTATCCTGTATATAACCTATGTTATATTTTCGTTGACATCTCAACATACTTTACTTACACTGAATGCCTTTATTCTATGTTATCGTTTCATTTACCTTACATCTAAAAAGGCAATATCAGAGTTATTTCTGTCTTGGTTATCCGATTGGTTATACTTAATGATAATCTGCCCACGCTATTTTCGCAAAATAAGTATCAATACGTAATAGTGACAACCTATTGACGAAGCAACTAAAAATCTTATTTGAGACTACATTACCGGTAAAATGTATCTGGCTCTGATACCGAAATCGTGTATGCGTATCATAATGAACTAATGAATAACCCTTACCTACCTACATATTGATTGACGACGGCAACCAAATATTAATACGTGCTTCCACATTTATCTACGCCGTAAATCATTTATGGTGTACATCAGACTGTTGTTCATTTATATACGATGTTAGTTTATTATCACTACATAGTATAAAACAAAGTCGCTTCTCGCTGTATGTCCCCATGTAGGTATGCTTATATCTTTAAAACTACGCAACGGATTTTGATGCGGTTTTTTTAATAGATAGAGTGATTCAAGAGGAAGGTTTATATGTATAATACACCTGTGCGAAGCCGGGGCGGGTCGCTAGTAAAGTAATAAACTGCACCTAAATCTGTCACATCGAAATCATATTCCCACAATCAATCTCTCAGCAATCTTGAGTAAACTTTTTCCTATCCCAAATGCTTTCATTCATTTGTAAAAACAGCAAGCGTGCGACTGAAAATACATAGAGCGTGTTTATGTTTCCTCCTATAACTGGGTCGCTCTATTATAAAGTAGAAAGTGAAGTAACCGAAGACATGTTTGTTTTTGTGAGTGATACCAGTATGAAAGCTCACTCTGAAGTCGTTTTGTCTATGTTATCGGTAATGTTATATTTCGTAACGCAATTTAACTCGTTTTTATTGCTAAGGAGTTGTGATAATTAAATACTTTTTTGTACAGTCTTGCACAAAATAAATGCTCTAACACGGCGAAACATTAGCTGCTTATAGAATGCCCTAATGCTTGGCCGATACAATATTCTGTCTTGCTCTGTTATTATCTCGGTAGATGAAGACAGACGTTTTCTTCGGCCAAGTATTCAGCTCTACTAGACTATTAGAGCAGAATACCAGATGCAGAATATTATATGAACTGCAATATAAGACTTTTCTTATGGCTTCAGGTTTTTGTTTTGCCCCTTGCATCTCTTAAATTAACTTGCCTCTTGAGTTGCAACTGAGTCCGTCTGGTCTATTTTATGTAACGGACCGTCAGAAAATTAGGATTAAAACACCACCCACAGAAAGTGGACATTCCCTTCGATAGCAACTACTATAGAAACTACTCTTAAAACTTGGTTTCAGTAGGTAATGCGTGGGGTTCCCAAAACTTTTTTGGATAGAACTGACGAAACTGGCTTACTTATAGCTACTGTATTACAATATCTTGCGGATACAAAGATATGTTGACGGTTGAGTTAAATTACCCAATCTCTTAACCTATTAGTATTATTATATATTCTTTGCCTATAGTCAAACCGCTAAACTCAGACATCGCCTGCGCGGTACAGGGGCGCCGGGGGAGACGACACAGGGGACTGAGACCGGTGCGGGCGGCGGGTCCCTGCCGCCCGCACCGGTCTCAGTCCCCCTTTGTCGTCTACCCCGGCGCCCCTGTACCGCGCAGGCGAAGCCAAGCTTACTAAGCCAAGTGCTAACACCAATGTTTGATCGGTAATTAACATGCATATTTGCGGTAAAATTACTGTTTGAGTAATTATAGGAATAGTGCATACTGTCGTGATTGTGCTGTTTTATTCTTCGATTACACAAATAACTACGTTCGTTCTACGTAACTGGACTTTAAATGTCTATTTTTACTATGGAAAAATTTATAAATCCTAAATTTACAGCAGTTATACATATTGTCGTCAGTAATAATCTAATTAAAATAGCGGATCACATATAGACATAATTTCATCTGCTTGAAGCGGCTTCCTTTTAAAAGTATCTATAATAAAAAGTCTTGTTCATTTTTCCCATCTTATCACGAGTATATGATCGAAGTTAGTAAATATGGGTACATACATTAAATGGTTTTAAATAGTGATAATGATCGTATTCTGTTAATGTATTTATATCTGAGGTTAAATACTAAAAAGCATTACCTATATTCTACCCGGGAAAATGCTCAGTCATATAATCTAGGCTTTACAGTTATCACAGCATGTTGGTAAATATTGTGAATACGCCCACACGAGTACAGTCGCGTTGGTAACCTTAACCAGAACCACCCACCTTATAGCTACATTACCATTTACTGTACACTGGCAATATTTGTGTTATTAGTATAAATTATTTATTAATTGGTAATGGCATCAGAAAAATATCGCTCAGTTTCCACTGGGATAAAATATAATATTACAGATATTGATTGTGGTCCAAAGTTAACTGCCAAGTGGAAAATAAATTTACATCGTGTAATGAATTTTAAAAGTGAGATCTTAATGATCTTAATGTTTGTGTTAAAAGATATCAAATGGATCGATTATACCTACGGCAGTAGTTAAATCGCAAAACGAGCTATTGGACTTAAAGCGATGGACTCCTAGCCAATTTCAGTCCAGACAAAGTTGTCCAGTGAATTTAAAGTTGAAAATATTAAATTTAAAATATGAGTGCTCGTAAAGGAAGACGTTTCAAGTCGAAAGCCGAGGTTTTGCGGAGTGCAAAGAACTTAAAACTTCCATTAGTTGTGTGTACGAGTGTTGAATGCGAATGTGCTTATAAAAGGTAAGTTTCGTACTAAAATTGAGAAATATCTTAAAGTTTGCTCTAACAGGTGCATCAAAATAACAACCTTTTCTGGCCACATTATAATTGTAGAGTTAGAGTAAAATACATACGTATATGTAGATACAATTCATAACAGCAAGTTGTAAACAGTTCCGACTAGAGCATTTAGATTTTAAATTATCTCTATACCTTATATACAAATACTAATACTCTCTCAATTATTTCTTTGAATCTAATATTTTAGAATGATGATAATACCATGTTGTATTTACTTAACACTTCTCAGTAGTTTCCACTAACTACTGACTAGTGATAGTACAAAAATATTTAACTAAATTCTTACACAACAACAGTTCTTACTAAATTAAACTAAATTAAGTTCATGTATTGAAATATTTTTTAGAACGAGAGAAAAATAATGTTTAATTTCATAAGTCATTTGCATATTCTATTTCTACGATTAATCATTTTCCCACTGTTGTCTAACCAGCCTTTACAAAAGTACCACCTTACTTATCTACTGAGAAATCTAGATGATTGACACTTCTTTTATATCTGATTCATTGTTGTTTACTTTCTGTACTTTAATTAAACAACTGCCTTTAAAAATAACAACCTATATCTCCATAAACGGACATGGTTCGTACAGCTTTACCAGTTTTGATTCTCGCAATTCAAATCAACTTCGCGATGTCTCAACCAACTTGATATGCAGTCGATTAAAATATTCCATTATCACAATATGTTTGCATGTGAGTACCCTTATGTAAAACGTTACCTTATACCTTATGTAACGAGAGATTAAAGACTCGGTTGCGTGTATTGTAACTAGATCAGTAATTCACCTCAATATTAGCCAATATGTAAGTCAAGCATCAACGAGTCGCTTATACGGACTTCACAAGGTTTTCCACAAGGGAGTGTGTTGGGTACACAACTGTTCGTAGTATTCAATCGCGATGGTATTCGAAGGTGATATTGAATATTGGAGTGGGTGTTAGGTGGGTGTGAGGGTAGGTCAAGAATCAATTAGAGCTAACTGAATAGCTACAAGGACTACGAGTAGGTAGGTAGGACGCCGACGCAAAAGGGGCCGTTTGTCAAATGTTGTATATTGGTATAGTTGAAAATGTACTACAGAACAGAGCATCAAACTTATAGGTAAACAAATAACAAAGTTTAAATACACCGTTTGTGTTCTTACTATTTTTTCCTAATTACGATAAAATCAACGATAAGTAAGTACAACACAACAATCTCGCTTCCACGCTACTTCTCTACGAAAAAACAAACAATTAAGAATCGCAAACAACCCGTCCTTTTGTAGTTGGAAAATCTCCGAAAGTAAACAAAGAAAGGCTACTGGTACTGGTAACTCTATCATCGTTAGATTACTTGCAGCCACCGAAACCGATATCCTGAACAAAAAGATTTCAAAACAATTTAAAATCCATTTCGGTAAATTCGGTTTCAACACAGAGAGAGCATCTCTGTATCGAGAATTGAATGCAGGGTACGATTTCGTTTTTGCAACCGTGCAAAAAATGTAGCGGAATACTAAATTTATTTCCACACTACTGTTTTGCAAGATGAGGACGGACTCAGGGTTAGGTCTTTGGGGGATACATAAAATTGGAAGTGTTCTGATGCGAATAATTTGAAAATCGATAATGTGATAATCGAATTATTCTCAAAATTTAACCTATCGAATGAACGCTCGCATTCGATAGAGAGAACACTTTTTACGTTGCTATTAAATTTACGATGGCGCCTTCATAAAGGGGCCTAATATACCTATTGTAGATAGCGGTCGTTATAGTAAAATTTACTAGGTAATGCTCAAAATCAGAATTTCAAACAAATTGTCCTACCAATTACCCCCACGTTAAAAAGTGGGAAGCCGTCCAAACCCTTAGTTCTGTCCTGACTACACTGTTGCAAGATTAAACGCGAGATGCGTTCAGAATCACGAAAACATCGATCAAGGAAGGAATGTCGCAGATACCCCGCTTTGTTGTTTATGTGCCGTGTCACATTTGCTAGCGCTGTTTCTGACGTTAAGCTAATCTTGTATTGATTTTAAGAACGCATTACCTATTGGCACGTAATATTTTATGTGCTATTACATTTTGAATGTTTTGGCATAGTTTATATAGATAGATAAAATAAATCAAATCTGTATTTTTGTATAGCATCATTTATCATGTCTCCCAAAGTAATGAATCTATTTTGATGCAGTTTTTTAGGTTTCCGTACCCTCGTCCGTACCCGTGAAAACGGGACCCTATTACTAATACTTCGATGTCCGTCCGTCTGTCCGTCTGTCCCTCTGACACCTGTCACCGGGATGTATCTCATGAACCGTGATAACCGCTAGGCAGCTGGTTTTTTTTACAGATGATGTATTTCTGTTGCCCCTATAACAACAAATACTAAAAGCAGAATACAATAAATATTTAATATTAATCCCATACAACAAACGCGATTTTTAGGAGTTTTCTGCTCGCTATTAATAACGGCAAGAGGAATGGGGCTCCCATACCTACGGTAAGGAACCCTTCGTGCGCGAGTCCGACTCGCAATTGGCTGATTTTTGTTTAAAAGCTAATTGAGATTGTCCTTAGCTATATTTCTATACTCTATGTGGTCTGGGGTTTTTAAAATTCTCCATATCTATCTATATAAAATATCTAATTAATGTTATCTACACTTCTTGCTTGTTAGTCTCTCGTATCATAAAACTTTCGGAGACTTTAAAAGCATCACACATCAAGTATTACACGTGCAAACACTACAAAAGATCCCTTGGGAATAAACATACACATGAAATAGGCTATGCAATTGTCGCTGCAGTTGTAGCACTGCGTCTATTGCGGCAGGCGCCACGCCAGATCCCCAGCTTAGGATATACGATGGCATGAACCAGAGCTAAATGGCATTGCGACGGTAATAGGAATTGTGTATAGTGTCTTTCAACTGAAAAGTACTGCATCGCCGTCGAGTCATGTGAGTTTTGTAGTTTTGTTTTATGTTTTAACAGATTTTTAATATTATACGATTTAAGAACTCTCATTTTTAAAACCGACTTCCAAAAAGGGGAAGGTTCTATGTTTGTCTGTATGAAATACTTCATCAATATTTTCCTAAATTGTGAATCTATTTATTATAAACTAGCTTTTACCCACGGCTTCGCCTGCATAATTTTTTAATTTTTGTGCTATCCCATGGGAACCCTTTATTTATGCGGGATAAAATGTAGACTATGTCACTTTCCGTCTTTCAAACCCGGGCCCTACCTTACCACCCTTAATAAAGCAGGTGGAAAATAATTAAAACAAAAAAAAAATGACGTTGGTTCGATTCGACAGTTGTTTTTTTTTCTCTCCACTATAGCGCAATCTAGTATGGCTCGCAGATAGCTGAATTTTTCCTACTTAACACTTATCGTTATATTATGGAAAATTTACGCAATGTCATTATAATTTATAGCCTATGTGTTATTCTGATATATCTATACTAATATTATAAAGAGGTAAAGTTTGTGAGTTTGTGAGGTTGTAGGGGTTAATCTCTGGATCTACTGAACCGATTTTGAAAATTCTTTTACCAATAAGGCTATAAAGTAAGCTATAAAGTAAGCTCGGGCAAAGCCGCGGGCGAAGGCTAGTAAGCTATATTATTGCAAAGTTTCATGTCAATCCGTTCTGTAGTTTTTGCGTGAAAGAGTAACAAACATCCATCCATCCATCCTTACAAACTTTCGCGTTTATAATATTAGTAGGATTTTGGCCACGTTACCCTCTGCGACAGGGCTTTTAGAATAGCTTTATTTTGATTTTAGTTTAAGTTTTAGTGATTTTAGTATAAGTTTTTATTTATTTATGTTGGTAGCTGTAAGTAATACTTTTTTCAATGTTATTTAAGTTTCTGCAACAAAATGAAAGAATTTTCTCTAAAAAAAAGGGTCTATGCTCCCGAGGTGGTCTCATTCTTTAATCGAAATAGACTGAGCCGTTTTTGAGAAATTAACAACAATGTTAAAATCGTATACAACGATTCGAGTGAACTATTCGAATTTTTTACACGATTTAAGTCGATTGTGCCATTAAAAAAAAAATTAAATATATTTTATAAACAGTAATCATTAGATACTGTTTTGGACACTTAATTACCAGACGATTTGATTTACCTTGCCACAAAGTTTTTTATCATCATCAGCCGCATGGCGTATGCCAGCTGTTGGACATAGGCATTCCCTGTTGATTTCCAATTGGTAATTGCCTCGTTCTAATTATTATTATGTGACTGCGGCACACTTAGTTTAGTTTCCTATTCCTATATTTTTTGTCGCGTTTATCACATCAATGAGCCAGAGTTATTAAGCCAATCAATATACCTTTCACGTGTTCTTAAGTAATTGTACGGTACTTGTCCCACGTGCTCGTAAAACCAATAACCCTTTGAGGTAATTGGTTCACCCAAACCCTACGAGTATTGGTATAGTAACCTACTTTTGCGTTGCGCACTTCGAGCAAATAACTATAGAGTCACAATCGTCCAAAAAAAGTGTCCGAGCCAAAACTCTGCCCAAGCTACGAGTGGGCAGGCTTTTCAGTTAGTCGTAAGGCGATTGCAAGCCGACTACAACGCCGCGCGATGCTAAAGCGCTCGGTTTGAAGCACTAATTAGGTGACATAACGTCGAGATTTAGAGAAAACGGGTCATTGTGAATTGTTTAATGTAAATATCTAAGTTGGTATGTATAACAGCGCTCGGATATTTTTTTACTACTTTCACTTAGGGTCTGTGGCTTTGTAGATATTCTCGCTCGAAGGTTGCGCACAATAATTTTGCGGTGTCCCTGAGTCGACTCTTGTTTGTCGTGCAATTAAAATGTTCCCGGAGTGTAATGGAATTTGTTTTTACTCGGTAATGTATTGTTGCTCGTGTTGGTGTTTTAGCAGCGGGTTGTCTGTCATTTCTACGCCAGCACCTGTACTGTACCGAGGGTAACCAGGTCTCCTATAGTGGAGTCATTTTAATAGGCCACATTTGACAGTTCATGTATGCAAAGAAAAATATACCTTACACTAAAGGAATAAAACTCCAAGCCGTCTTCGAGAACAATTATCGGTCGTCGTCAATATTGTTTTCATGAGTTTTATTCCTTTAGTGTAAAGTATATTTTTCTTTGCATACATGAAATGTCAAAAGTGACCTATTATCTTGTCCCTACTTTAAATTGCGCGGGACAACCCGATTATGGGAGTCTAGTGACACGTCCCGATTTACCATGTTCAGGACACCGTAGTCATGATGACTACAAAAATATAATTAGTCCGTCACATACCTACATTATTGTTTATCAAAAAAATATTAGACACGTATTTTTTCTTTTGTCAATTAAACAAAAATTGATAATGATATAACCCGTTAAAGTTCCGCGTGGCATCACAAGTCACATATAAAAGTATAGACTTCTGTCAGCGAAATGACGTCACAATCCCCACTCCCGAACTTTGACAAGGTTTATCTTTGTCATTTATTATTTGATTGACAAAAGAAAAAATACGTGCCAAATATTTTTTGATAATCTAACTCACGAACTATAACAATGATTTTTTTACCCAGTCATCATGACATGTCTATTGTGAGGACCTTTTTAACCTGTGCTGTGATCCTTTACATGTTTATAAATAAAGATTCAGAAAGACCTGGCAGCAAAACCGAGACGGAACTGGTCCTGATAGTGCTGATTCGGATAGACTAGTTAAATACTTCAAATGAGCACTAATCATTATCATCATTTCAGCCTTTATTAATCCTCTGCTGAACGTATGAAATATGAATCTCTCTACACATTTTTCTTTTTTTACACTAAGTATCTCTACCGAATTTTAATCCTAACGAATTGCAAAAAACGCCTGATAGGGATGTAAATAATGGCTTATTTGTTCTATACACGTACATTGAAAGATCGGGGACCTTTTGCCAACGGTAGGACACAACAGGCTAACAACAACAACCATACTTTATGTTACACTTACGGCTCCACAGTTCCACATTTTTCCTCGATTTTATCACCACCTATTTCATTCAAAAACCTCTGAGAGATTTCCACTAATAACGGCAATCTCAACCACAGGTTTGCAGCAATATCCTATTGACATCGCTAATCTCCGACGTGACCTTGTCGCCACAGCTGAATGGTCACGCGCCACCATCTCACGGCGACATAGGATATGCAGAACACACAACACGTTCACCCGGTCACTGACAGACCGTTGACTAGTATTGGGTTTTGTCGTGCACTTGCCTGACCAAAGCCAGAGTGATTTTCCCTGTGTATTTTGGTCCGTCATAATCACAAGAGTTATGTAGTGTAGGAATTCTTTAAATGTTAATAGATATGTACTAAAGATTCCGCAAGGAAACGCTGGGTGCAAACCGCTTCTCACCGATCTTATAAGAAATCAATTGCTAAGATCTAAGTTACAGTTAATACAGTCTACAGTAGACGACGTACAGCTGGATAACTGAATATTCTGAGTATGGAATTGGGTTCGGTACCATTATTAATTTACTGAGATAATTTTTTGGGAAAAATGAGATCTTATATCTTAGAAGCAATATGCGATACAAAATTGCTCGTTCTGTCACTCAGTGTCACTGGTTTGTACTTACATAGTGCACGAAGACCTCAAATGTAATAAGATATTTTGTGTACTGTGAACGCTAGCGTCGAATGGCTTCGATGCATAATCGCAGAAACCGGTGGAATCTTTCTTCCGTGACGATAGTATGATCAGGTTGAAGCAGAATTGTTAGAAGTTTCATTACATTCATTCTAGCTAGAACGTGAGCTGAATCTACTGTACCTATCTAACATTACTGTATCGAAACTAGTATTTTAGTGATTCTTGTTCAAAGAGTAAGACACAATGTAAAACTTGTAGTAGGAGTACGTCTTTTTGTTGAGTAAATTACAATTAACGGATTTAGCATTTTATCAGATCATTCGAATAATAAATAAATTATGATTCTTTTAGAATAGTTGATAGAAACGTCAACATCCGCAGCCTTCTTTATCCCTCTACTGGGTGTACGTCTCTCTCGTGCAGTGCTCTCTAGCTCGGTCCTTTGCCAATCGTGTCCAGGTTCGCCCAGAGCCAGCATACAATCATGCGCATCACTGATGTCCCGTTATGTGTTTTGTTTCGGTAATTTCTTGTTTCCAATTATCTTCACATTTGATAAAACACACTCGCAGCTCTGCTGTCCCGCTTAGCAATATCTTTTCGAGCCCAGACCAATAAAAGGCAATTTTATGCCAGCGCCACGACAACCTTGCAAATAAAATGCGCAATAGCGCACACTTTCATTATAACAGATACGATGTAAATTTATCTCGGGGTTCCATAAATTTGTCTCGGGAAGCATCTGCGCGCGAGCTTGAAGAATTTTATTAACCTCAAGATGCGCGACACTGACACCCGCACTATCGATCCAAGCCAACTTTTTTCCTCTATCTTGTAATACAAGAATGTGCCTTCTGAGGATACTATACATATTATTACCCTATCTCTATTTATCTCTGTGGGGTCCAACCCGAACAAGATTGGCATAGGGCCAAGATGAGTGGCGTACAGGAAGAGAGGCCAATGCTCAGCAGTGGGCATTAGAGGCTGAAAATGAAGACGATGATCGCTATTTATACATATGAGAAGAATCTCCGATTCTGTGATAAAATTGAGAGATCATCTTCCAACTTACTAACGTACTTAAATTCAGTTAAAATCGGTATGCTGATATTTGCAAAACCCGAAACTCGACTCCGGAGTTTTTTCCTTGACGTTCATTCACACATATTGAATTTTGCTACTCGGCTGTGCCGTTTTATGCCATCCAAACCTCTTTGAAGTAATGTGCTCTAGCACTCCTGATATAGATTAGTGTTGGGGAAATAACGATAAGAAATTTTTAGTGATGATAATCGAATGTAGAGGTTTTTACTATTGGATGTGCAAGATTAACTTGGTATATCTCTACTTTAATAAAACCGAAAAAAAATAACCCAGCGTATATCAACTATGAGTCAATACGTGAGTCGTATGCACCCAGACAGCAGTGGGACAGTACAGGTTAAAAAAAAAAAAAAGAAGCAACTATAGAACGAAGACATAGATGCATACCACCAGCCCGATGGTCAGATGATGTCATCAAACTTGTCGAGAGGCAAAGAATGCCGAGAGAGGAGGCCTATACTCAACAATGGGTGGAACAGGTTGAATAGACAGAATAGATATCAACTATACCAGAATGACCTCGTGGAATTATTTGATCTATACTCTAAGCAAATTATTTTAAAGCCTTTTTAAATCTGATTTATTATATTGGAGCTTTAATCGCGAAGAATTTGAAGCTCTAAAATATTACGACACACGCTAAGCTGACTTAGTAGTTTCGAGACCATGGCAATCAAGGTCCTCGCTGCAGCTCTGATGCTGACAGGATGCCTTAAAACATGCCAACATTACGAGGGTTATTTTTAAAGCCTTGTAACTCGTACTTTACTTCAATCCTAATACGAACAGTCGTACACTCTAGTAGTAGTTAGGCACTAAACTGGTAGATTGTTTTGCAGCAGGTGGTTTTTACACCTGTCAGCAGGTTGCACTACCGTATTAGTCGTGTTTGAACTGAATAAAAATAGAGCTTCGAATTCGAATCTTGGGTATGCGACTAGCAGGTTTCTTGGCCACCTTTTGTGCTAGTTTTAGGGTTCCGTACCAAAAGGGAAAAACGGGACCCTATTACTAAGACTTCGATGTCCGTCTGTCCGTCTGTCTGTCTGTCTGTCTGTCACCGGGCTGTATCTCATGAACCATGATAGCTAGGCAGCTGAAATTTTCACAGATGATGTATTTCTGTTGCCTCTATAACGACACATACTAATAATAAAATAAATATTGTATAAAAGGGGGCTCCCATACAACAAACCTGATTTTTTAGACGTTTTTCGCTGTATATTAATAATGGTAACAGGTAAATGCTTGAAATTTTCACAGAATATTTAATTTTATATTCACTTTAATAATAAATAATAAAATTAAAATAAAATAAATATTTAAGGGGGGCTCCCATACAGTACGGAACCCTCCGTGCTCGAGTCCGACTCGTACTTGGCAGATTATTTTTAAGGTATTTACAATGATGCCGCTGAAATTTACTTACGGAAATTAACTAAGCTTTCAATAATTTCACCGGCTAAAAAATACTAGGTGTAAAACATCAGTGGTCTTAATCTAGGGCGAACAATTTGCAATGTGTATTAATTCCAATTCCATTAACGTAAATTAAACAAACGTACGTCATTGCAAACATTCGTATTTGTAGTATCACCGAATCTGATTCTTTATCAGATACTTACGCATCTTATCTGTTAAGATTATGACGTTTTTAATAGCAAATGTGTGTAGTTTCGAAAGGACAATCTCCGCTTGGAGTAAATATTTTCTTTGAGGACAATGCTCTGTCTGGACCAATAAATTGTCCGGTATCCGCTAACACATGTACTTGAATAATCGGCCAAGTGCGATTCGGACACGTTTACTCAGGGTTCCGTACCGTATGAGAGCCCCCCTTGATTTATTTTAATATAATTAATTTTCGAAGTACATTTTTTGTGAATATTTAACAATTACTTTTTTTTAAATTTAACTGTTAATTTTTGTAGTGAATATAGAATTAAATACTTATGTTGTAAATATTTCAAGCGTATACCTGTTGCCGTTATTAATATCGAGCAAAAAACAGCAAAACAATTACGTTTGTTATATTGGGAGCCCCCCTAAAAATGTATTCAATTCTAATTTTAGTATTTGTTGTTATTTAAAGCAGCATCAAAAATGCATCATCTATGATAATTTCAGTTGACTAGCTATCACGGTTCAAGAGAAGCCTCACACAGCCTGGTGACAGACAGACTGACAGAAAGACGGACGGACGGACAGGGGAATCTCAGTAATACCCATTGGGTACGGAACCCTAAAAACGAACTGGCAAATAGAACAGGTAATCTTATATGCGGTGTACAGTTCAATACCACCTGTCCGCTCGCTCCACCTAATCAGCCAAACATAACATTACTTACCGGCATCGACACCTACAACGGGTATTGATGCAGTGGGTCAACCACAACCCGCTTTGCGTTTATCTATGTGGCTATTATGGTCTTTGTCTCAGGTTTGTAGCTAGCAGAGTGGTCGTCTTGAGCTTTCGATTTGTAAGTCTTTGGCATTGAATAACTGGAGTAAAGAATTCGTCGTCAAATTAATGGTAAATTACAAATTTCACAAAATCAAAACATTATTTTGACATGATAACGTGATGACGAATGATAGAGTGAAGTGGCGAAAGGAAACGTGCTGTGACGACCCCACCTAGTGGGATAAGGGCAAGATGATGATGATGATGAACGTCTTATCAATCGATGAACGGCGGCTGCACGCACGAAAAAGTTTCACGTTCCGCCTGAGCCGAGCGTGCAAGCGAAAGTGCGGAACGAGCGATAGAGAGGCACGATCGGCCTAAGCGTTCGGCTTGTTTCAGTTGTTGATTCAACAATGTTTTCTTTTGACGTTATCACGCAAAACTATTGTTAGACAACCATTTTATTTGTATTCAGTCTTGCTTTCTGATGAAAAGTGTGAAAGGGCAATCGTTTTTATCAAAATAGTCATCGTCATTGTTGTAACCAAAAGTAGTCTCAATGCTGCATTTAGGGAAATCCGCATTTAATTTGCTACAGAGGGAATCGACTCATTTTTACTACGCGCTACCGTGCTCTACGCTCCTGTTGGACGTTTGTGTTTAACTTTTTGAGTTGTCCATCCAGCGGAAAATTGAATAATAATAAGTAATATTATTAATAATAATATGTGAGTCATCGGATACTGAAAGCATTTAATGGTTTCCAACGTATTTAATGTCACAGAAGTATGTATAGTATACAGTAGAGTCACGTTCAAGAAGAGATAACACTAAAAACGTTTAATCTCCACATTGGTCTACTTGGGTTGCAGTAACGCTCGAACACGTTTTCTACAATGATACCACAGATACCATAGAACGCTAACGCGGTCAGTTTTACGTCTGAATGGATCTGATCAGAATTTGAGGTTTTAAGTAATTTTATACTAATTAATTTCTCAAAAAATGACAAAACCGCCCTCCATCGTGTACAAAATTCGAATATTTCGCTCGAATTGTTTACAATATTGTTGATTTATCAAAAACGGCTCAGCTCAGCTCCTTAAGAGTATACCCTTTCGTTGTTGGATTTTTCAAAAACGGCTCAGCCGATTTTTGTTCATTTTAAATGGGACCACCTCGGGAGTATACTCTTTCGAAATAAAAAAGATTTTTTCGATTCGATTCACTATTTGCGAAATTATCGATGAACATACACAAAAAAAAATACATTCACACGAACATAGAACCTCCTCCTTTTTGGAAGTCGGTTAAAATACAATAAATTGTGAGGTATACACCCATAAATTTAATCTGTGCGTAAGTTATGCATCTCTTAAAACAATGGGAAACTGTTGTACGAGAAAATCGCCAATTGGCATCGAGCGTAATACTTGTCTTGTCGGTGTAGTACGTATCGGTCTATGTATGAAACGTGTACGAGTAGGCATATATTATTATATGTATATCGTTTCGTGCATATTGGAGCGTAATGAGGTACTACAATCGCGGGCGATGTGGCGGCGCCAGTGTCCATCAGATTACTATCCACTTCGATGTCTAGATCTTGTACCGTGATAATATGTTAGCTAGAAATAAAACAATTCAAACCATACGTAAGTGGACGGTATAACATACAATACAACAAATCTGATTAAGATTGGTACACTTGGTGTTAGATCGAAAATCGGAATAAGAATAGAGCTAGGCGAAAATTTTGACCACTAGGTACGAGTATATTGCTTACGTTTTACATTTTAGGTAAGAGACAAGAACGTAGGCATCTCATTTCAACCTTAACACTTTATTACATTATGAATAACATCTTTTTACATTTACATTTTAAGTACGAGACTTTGTGGTTTCTAGTCTAGTTTTATAAAAACGAAATTCGCTAGTAAGTTTTAAAATTTTAGTTTGTGATAAATCTTATCAAATTACGCGATGCAAAGGCTACTGTGGAATAGTGGGCGTATTTTTACTCCATCACTTTCACATACAGGGTTATTCTTAATTAATAAGTATCCTTTTAGGGGCTTATTCTGTACATCAAAACTAACAACTTATGTTCTGCGACTTTTGACAAAACTCAAAAAAATAAAACCCAGCGGTTCCATACATTTTGTCGCGGGTGACCGATAAATAAACAACAATTTTTTTTTGAGTTTTGACAAAAGTCGCAGAACAAAAGTTGTTAGTTTTGATGTACAGAATAAGTCCCTAGGATGTCAAAGTCCGGATGATAATTGATTAGGAATAACTCTGTATTGCGTCGTGTAATATCCGTTTCTGATGTGACCAATAAATAGTTAATTGTTTATCTAATCACAACGTAACTCGACACAGCTTGGAAGCAGGGCCGGATCTACCACATGGCTTTTCGGGCTTCAGCCCAGGGCCCCGTGGATTTCAGGGGCCCACATCTATGTCAAGTCAAAGTAAAAAATTGAAAATACGAATAAAATCGATATTTTTCTGAACTAAATAAACCGTAAGGTTTGCAGCCCTGGGAATCCTGCGATTCATTAAACCTATTCAGTTTATTTAATTTAAAACTACGTTGAGGTGTTGGTACTTCGGACTGACAGTTGAAATGTTTGGCAACCATTGCCATATTACACATTCATTCGATCTCGATCGTGCTCCGATGTTTCCCTCTCAGACTCTGTCTCTTTCTATCTTGCTATCCCATACTTTGAGTAATTAGGTGGGCCCCAAAGTAGTATTAGCCCAGGGCCCCTAAACTCACGGTCCGGCCCTGCTTGGAAGACAGGTGCCAGTGTCGACGTGTGGTTGACCGAGTGATCCATTTAGAAGCACAGTCGGCCGATGGTGCTAAACCTGTTGAACCACTGCGAAAGGTTGCTGTTGGGATGACGGAAATAATCTATAATTACCTTTTCAGCGACAATGTTGCTCTTGCATCGCCTAATGTGGTTTTTAAAGTTAAAACGTCTTTATCGGCGTTGTGCACTTTTTGGGATGAGTAAAAATGTTAAGCTCGCGTCAGGACACGTGACCTGATCGAAAATTCGTAAGACGGAGAGAGAGTAGACCGCTCCGGCGCGGCGTAGGAGAGGAAGTAAATCTCTCTTTCTACTGCGCGGCGAAAATGTATGCTCCTGCTGTTTCGATTAAGCGGCGCAGGGCGCTTGCGCGAGTGTGCGTGTGCGATATTGTATTGTACCACATGAATGATAGTACTTTATATGTTCAAGTTTTCACTTCTGCCGGCACTCCCTGAGTGCAACCCGTTGTTTTTTTGCTAATCAATCATAATTGGTTTGGGAATGTCTACTGTAGGGCGGCTATTTACTTTGCACCACGCTGGTTGCTTTGGTATTAATTCTATAACTTAACGACCCTATCAGTCATCTATTTGTACTACACGCCTTGTTCATTTGAACTAATTCTATCATCAGCCCCTGCTCAATGAAATAAAGAGCTTCCTGATTATTGGTTCATGCCATTCTCATGTGACCCTTGCCAATTGCATTCATCTGATCCACTAATCCGAAAATTTCCCCAATAAATCCTCAAATTAAGGCTTAAATCACAAGACATCTGTTAAGGCATCCTATTTCCTTTATTCTGCACAGAAGCCGGTGAAAAGTAGAGCAAGCTAAGAAGATGCGGTACTCCACACGTCCTCTAGTCTCGCGATGAGTCCATTAGCTTACATCCATATCCCCTTTCACATTCTGAAGCTGACGCTAAGAACCGAAGGCATGATTATATACTGTTGTACAACCCAGCTAGAATAATAATTGATTGAATTCCCACACTGTCAAATATGGATAATTATTATACTATATAAAGCTTAATTACCACTGACTCACTCACTGACTGACTGACTGACATAGAGAAACCTAAAGGGTATAAGGAGGTGTGTGGGGGAAAAAGTGAATATAGGGTCGTGTTGGGGGTGGTTCACAACCTCTGGGAAAAATCTGAAATTGGAAGAAAGTCGTACCCTGATGGTGAGATGCCCTCGTATCTCGAAAACGGTAAATAATTTTCCTAAAGTACTTGAACTAAAAATTGAAGAAACCCTGGGACCTCTTTAGAGAATTGAAAAAAAAGATGGCTTCCGAACAAAAAAAAATGGCCGCCATACAAAATTGAATCTTCAATAGCTCGGGAACGGTACAACTTGGATGGGGAGTGTTTGACCAAATGTCATAGGGAATCGAGAGAGCTACCTGTTGGGGTCGATGAAAATTCAAGATGGCGGTTTTTTTTTTTTTTACTTTCGCCATACATTGGTTCGAAAGTAGTTTTGAGGAAAATATTAGAAATGACAAAAAATTTTTTTAATTAAAAATAAGTAAAAGAATGCCTCGCGGGCCGCTTGCGGCCCGCGCACCGCCCCAAAATACTAGTTATACTATATAAAGCTAAATTACCACTGACTCACTCACTGACTGACTGACTGACATAGAGAAACCTAAAGGGTATAAGGAGGTGTGTGGGGGAAAAAGTGAATATAGGGTCGTGTTGGGGGTGGTTCACAACCTCTGGGAAAAATCCGAAATTGGAAGAAAGTCGTACCCTGATGGTGAGATGCCCTCGTATCTCGAAAACGGTAAACAATTTTCATAAAGCACTTGAACTAAAAATTGAAGAAACCCTGGGACCTTTTTGAAGAATTGAAAAAAAAGATGGCCCCCAAACAAAAAAACATGGCCGCCATACAAAATTGGATCTTCAATAGCTCGGAAACGGTACAACTTGGATGAAGAGTGTTTGACCAAATGTCATAGCGAATCGAGAGAGCTACCTGGTGGGGTCGATGAAAATTCAAGATGGCGGTTTTTTTTTTTTTTTTTACTTTCGCCATACATTGGTTCGAAAGTAGTTTTGATGAAACTATTAGAAATGACAAAAAAATTTTTTTTTACAATATTTAAAAAGAATGCCTCGCGGGCCGCTTGCGGCCCGCGCACCGCCCCAAAATACTAGTTATACTATATAAAGCTAAATTACCACTGACTCACTCACTGACTCACTCACTGACATAGAGAAACCTAAAGGGTATAAGGAGGTGTGTGGGGGGAAAAGTGAATATAGGGTCATGTTGGGGGTGGTTCACAACCTCTGGGAAAAATCCGAAATTGGAAGAAAGTCGTACCCTGATGGTGAGATTCCCTCGTATCTCGAAAACGGTAAACAATTTTGCCAAAGCACTTGAACTAAAAATTGCAGAAACCCTGGGACCTCTTTGAAGAATTGAAAAAAAAGATGGCTTCCGAAGAAAAAAACATGGCCGCCATACAAAATTGGATCTTCAATAGCTCGGGAACGGTACAACTTGGATGAAGAGTGTTTGACCAAATGTCATAGGGAATCGAGAGAGCTACCTGTTGGGGTCGATGAAAATTCAAGATGGCGGTTTTTTTTTTTTTTTACTTTCGCCATACATTGGTTCGAAAGTAGTTTTGAGGAAACTATTAGAAATGACAAAAATTTTTTTTTTTTAAATAACAAAAGAGTGCCTCGCGGGCCGCTTGCGGCCCGCGCACCGCCCCAAAATACTAGTTATACTATATAAAGCTTAATTACCACTGACTGACTCACTGACTCACTGACTCACTGACATAGAGAAACCTAAAGGGTATAAGGAGGTGTGTGGGGGAAAAAGTGAATATAGGGTCGTGTTGGGGGTGGTTCACAACCTCTGGGAAAAATCCGAAATTGGAAGAAAGTCGCACCCTGATGGTGAGATGCCCTCGTATCTCGAAAACGGTAAATAATTTTCCTGAAGTACTTGAACTAAAAATTGAAGAAACCCTGGGACCTTTTTGGAGAATTGAAAAAAAAGATGGCTTCCGAACAAAAAAAAATGGCCGCCATACAAAATTGGATCTTCAATAGCTCGGGAACGGTACAACTTGGATGAAGAGTGTTTGACCAAATGTCATAGGGAATCGAGAGAGCTACCTGGTGGGGTCGATGAAAATTCAAGATGGCGGTTTTTTTTTTTTTTACTTTCGCCATACATTTGAAATGACAAATTTTTTTTTTTCAAAATAACAAAAGAGTGCCTCGCGGGCCGCTTGCGGCCCGCGCACCGCCCCAAAATACTAGTTATACTATATAAAGCTAAATTACCACTGACTGACTGACTGACTGACTCACTGACATAGAGAAACCTAAAGGGTATAAGGAGGTGTGTGGGGGGAAAAGTGAATATAGGGTCATGTTGGGGGTGGTTCACAACCTCTGGGAAAAATCCGAAATTGGAAGAAAGTCGTACCCTGATGGTGAGATGCCCTCGTATCTCAAAAACTGTGAACATTTTTTCCAAAGCACTTGAACTAAAAATTGATAAAACCCTGGGACCTCTTTAGAGAATTGAAAAAAAAGATGGCCCCCGAACAAAAAAACATGGCCGCCATACAAAATTGGATCTTCAATAGCTCGGGAACGGTACAACTTGGATGAAGAGTATTTGACCAAATGTCATAGGGAATCGAGAGAGCTACCTGGTGGGGTCGATGAAAATTCAAGAAGGCGGATTTTTTTTTTTTTTTACTTTCGCCATACATTGGTTCGAAAGTAGTTTTGAGGAAACTATTAGAAATGACAAAAAAATTTTTAAATTTAAAAAAATTAAAAGAATGCCTCGCGGGCCGCTTGCGGCCCGCGCACCGCCCCAAAATACTAGTATACTATATAAAGCTTAATTACCACTGACTGACTGACTCACTGACTCACTGACATAGAGAAACCTAAAGGGTATAAGGGGGTGTGTGGGGGGAAAAGTGAATATAGGGTCATGTTGGGGGTGGTTCACAACCTCTGGGAAAAATCCGAAATTGGAAGAAAGTCGTACCCTGATGGTGAGATGCCCTCGTATCTCGAAAACGGTAAACAATTTTCCTAAAGCAGTTGAACTAAAAATTGAAGAAACCCTGGGACCTCTTTAGAGAATTGAAAAAAAAGATGGCCCCCAAACAAAAAAACATGGCCGCCATACAAAATTGGATCTTCAATAGCTCGGGAACGGTACAACTTGGATGGGGAGTGTTTGACCAAATGTCATAGGGAATCGGGAGAGCTACCTGGTGGGGTCGATGAAAATTCAAGATGGCGGATTTTTTTTTTTTTAATTTCGCCATACATTGGTTCGAAAGTAGTTTCGATGAAACTATTAGAAATGACAAAAAAAATTTAACATAAAAAAAAATTAAAAGAATGCCTCGCGGGCCGCTTGCGGCCCGCGCACCGCCCCAAAATACTAGTCTATTTATAAAATTGAGACGTTTATCTTAACTGTTGATTGAACTGTGAACCCTACAATTAAAAGACAAAAACACACAAACGATTCAAGATGAAAAATTGCCTATTGTATTGACAGGCGCTGATATTGGCTAATAAACTGTTTCTTCAAAGCTATTTAGAATCGATAATGGAGTCTGTTCGGACAGCGGACCGGTTTCTGAACGGCCTTGCGTCCGCTCACGTTCACTTACTGAACTATAGAACGGCTTCGTAACGTTTGTCGACTGCCCATTCCGGCCAATAAAGAGCACATTTACTTTAGCATTATAATTATGTGTGTTGACTAATGTCTCAATCTGAATATTATCTACGGCCTCGGCTATAATGTGGACATTAACTGTCTTTGAACCTTCAACTTTAGTTCAAAGTGCGGTAGGTCTATCAAAACAGTAATGCTGCAGTTGTAACAACATTGGCCATGCTTCATTCTATGCGACTAAGTTTATAGAAGCATTAACATTATTAAAACACATTAATGCTGTAGTTGTGACAACAGTGGTCATAACCACACCCTATGTGACATTGCGAATGTATTGAAGCATTACCATTAGAATAGCACTGTACCTATTGACCCGTATTCATTGCTTTATAAACTATTTCTCATTTTCACATGCGCGCTTACCGCCAAAAACATTGCAAAATCATTTGCACGCTATCGCGTTTCTCGTGCACGTAGTCTTTGTGTCACAAATACGTGGAGATATTCATCGTGGACCTGTAACCCCATTACATCAAATGTCACATTTAGAATATTCTCAAGGATCTGAATAACATTAGGACATTTCGCGATGATAACATGATGAAAGTTGTTAATGACGCCGCTAATGACCTTCTCTACATATTTTTAATTGCCAATCTGAATATTTCAATTTCTATGGCTATCTCTCGCGGCTTCCTGTTTCTCATAATTTGCTAGAAAACTGATTCTGACTGGTAACTCACGGAGCTGTGTTAAAAGATCTCAGAGTTGAGATACGGATAATTTTTTTTTAGTTTTCTTGATTTGCTTATTTTCTTCATAAGTTCTTAACTGCATTCACAGTGTAAGTTAATAATGATTCTTGTTTGAGGCTCTATGGTGATTTCATTTTCTCTTCCCTTTTCAAGTCTTCTTTTTGTCAATATTTTGTTTTAGTAGCATAATATAACTACTCGAAGCCATTTATTTATGCCTAAAGCCTTTGAGTAAGTCATAAGCATCATCAATGTTACTATCATTACTCGAGTGCCATTGACCTTCATGGAGTACATCACCTTGAGGCAAACCATTGTAATAAAGCCACAGGTGTTATACGCTATTATTGTAATGGCGTCCTCATTGACGAATTGTACTGCAAATCAACAGCGGAAGACTTAACAAAATATTTCAGAAACATTAAAAATTCGGAAAGCCGTCTGGCGCTATGCCATATGGCTGGTAAACTTAGTAGGCTTCGCCGATTGTGAACAGGAAAACCATATGGTCAATGAAGATATCTGGTACAAGTGATACTTAATCACTACCTGTTTGATCACCTGTCAGACTATGCCGCTTTTCCCCTATCAATATGTAACTTACCATGAAGAAACTGACCATCTCTTAGAAAGCATTTCCATTGCAATAAAGCAAAAACAGCGCTTTGTGGTAAATAAAATAGATAACTTAGTACATTGAAGTTGATGCGTGCTCTCAAGCGATGCGGCGCTGCATGCGCTTGCGCTGAAGGCAGTCGTTCTCGGCCTTCCGTGCTGGCCGCACGTCTCTACGGTCTACGCACCGCATTTCGCGAATCGAACTGTCGTCCGCATCAGTGCGTTTACGTCACCAATAGTTACAGTGTCCACAGTGCAAAAACAAATATTTTGTGATCAAACAAACTTGGGACTTTCCAAGGTTAGATGTGATGTGTTGTTGCAAAAACTTCAGGATCACCAGTGTTTTTTCACCGAGCCATCGTCACGCGCTTTGACTCTTTTTTATATATCGGTTCGCATTTACTGTAATTATGTTTGTAATTATTCTCGATAGTAAGGTCGTTGTGGTTGCTTGTCTGATTCATTCGTCATAGACATCTCATTCTTCTATGAGATTTCTTCTTTCTATAATCTGGAATTTTCCCGATCTTTTATTAGTAGACTTGAATCCTTCTAAAGTCTTCAACTCGTATATATTTTCAGTTTAAAGTACAGGCAAATATTCTGAGTCACATGCCTGGATTTGATAAACACGATCTGTGTAGGAAGCTGTTATAAGCAGGTAAATCACCTTGAGATCCGGTATCAAGAGATCGAAATCCTAGCTGAAAGTGACATTAAATGTGTATTTAAAGCCAAGCCATTAATTTTAATGTTAGGTTTCGTATGTTAGTTAAGCAATATCACGATTATAAAACGTGTTATGGATAAACGCAATGACCATTTTTTGATTATCCACAATAAGTTGTATGACTTTGTCTCCACCTGAATAATTCACGTTTCTATGTACTTATTAAAATAGGCAAAACATCATTCACTAACTTGGTCAATATAATTTATACCTAAAACAGACAATGACTAGGAATGAAACTTATCTCCCCTTCAGAAGTTCATGCGATATAATTATAGTATTATACAATGAGCTTGTATAGCTGTATAGTCTTGACAAGTATCAATAACTAAAACTAGATCATAATTGACTGCCTCGGTGGCTCAGTGGTTAGTGACTCTGACTTCTGGGTCAAAGAGGCGTGGGCTCGATCCCCACCCAGGGAAAACATTTGTGTGATGAACATAGGTGTTTGCTCTGTGTCTGGGTGTTATTTAGCTACTATCTATGTAAGTATGTATTTAAAATATGCATATGTAGTATATCAGTCTCTGGCAGCCATATCACAAGCTATGCTTAGTTTGGGGTCAGAGACCGTGTGTAAGATGTCCCCTAATATATTTATTTTTTTATAATACACACACGTACACGACTAATATCGATTTTCTCACAGTACTATCATAAAGGCATTTTATCGGCATGTCGAAGTGACCCTTATCTGCTCTAGATAAGTAAGATCTATCAAAATAAACAAAGCAAATCCTTAAGTAGGTCAAACGATAAGTACTGGTTCAAATTCACAACAACAATTCCACAGAGATAAATATTTCTCTAAGTAAGTATTTCTGTTGTCGCCAAGTGTCCTACAGACTTGCATAACATCCTTTTCGAAAACCTTTCTTAATCAAAAGCGGCTGTTCTCTAATTTATATCGTGACTAGCGACCCGCCCCGGCTTCGCACAGGTGTATTAGGTATACATTAAAAAAACCGCATCAAAATCCGTTAGATATAATGATACATGGGGACAGACAGCGGGAAGCGACTTTGTTTTATACTATGTAGTGATTCGTTATTTCATTTCAGAAATCATTTGTTCAACAATATTGTGACTTCTATCTGGATCTGACCTCATCCCATCATAAAAATTACTAAATTTCAATTGTGACAAACTATGTGAAATGAATGTCCATAAAATTCAACACTTTAACAACGTTTTGCGTTAACGAAGTGAATTGCAACATCTGTTTTGAAATGACTTTAAACATCGTTGCAGAATGTAATCTCCGATCTTGGTGGAACCTTGGATGGAACATCACGTAGGTTTGACTTCATCATTAACTCATAATGAGGTTTTATATAATTTTTGAATATTTGCTTAATATTTTCTTAATATATCTCTTCTTCGTCTTCTTTAGGCGTTATTTTCAGCATCATTATAATTCTTGATGATATATTGTGTACATTTTCTTTCATCGTCGGTATTTATAACGTCATTATCAATCATATATTTTCTAGATTCATTCTGTAGATGTTATTGTTATAAATGACTACAATCGTCACCGGTTTAAATGCACTATTTAATTGCACTATTTGCACTATTGTCTGCAACAAAGTCATTAGGAGCAGTGAGAGTTTTTAATGGTTCTGGCAGTGTGATAACGAGCTTTATAATTATGTATACGTTGCCTTGCAAAATACCTACGTAATTAAGATGAAGTCACCCGGAATTTCATTGAATCAAGAGATTTCATTTCCAACTTCAGATATAACATATGTTTATTTAGACTTCTTTGTTCAGTCACTTGTGTAAATGTATGCAATTGCCTTTAGTAGTAGTACTTTTAGTAGTTGCATCACGCTTTATAAATATTTGGTCAATGTTATTCTCAATTTAGTTTTGTAAACAATTCAACCCTTTCTGAGTGCAGTAAGCGGTCCAGTTTTCCGTGTTCCGTCTACACATATCGAGCTCGTGTGTTTCCTTAACAACATTTGCTATTTCTCTTTCCTTGATGGATGCACTTTTTCGCATTAGAGTTGATATGGTAGGATTACTTTTAATTTCCTCGTTACGTACCTGTATTATTGAGAGATGTAACGGTAGCACTTTCTTTCCTTGTTTCATTTGCGTTTATTTCTTGATAGGATCCCCAAATCGATTTTTCCATTTGATTTGTTAATTGTGACTTGATTGCTCACCTCATTAAAGTCAGCTTATTTTAGATGTAAATAGTCATTATTTAAAATAGTGCTAGCCTCGCTGGTGTTACCAACCATCATGACCTTTAGAGTCAAGGCTAGTGTTAAAACAGGTAAAGGACCTGTCAAGGAGACCTTGTGTTTTGCAAGTTTCTTAAAATTGCTTATTTATGAATGTTACGTTCTAAAGTAAACACTAGTAAGCAAATAGTATGTGAAAAAATATGTTTTCAACTGAATACAACTAGCAACCACTTTGGAATTTAAAATAACTTGCAAAGTCAAGCTGTTGCAGATTAGGTACGAGTCAAAACTGTAATTATGTTGTGAGTTTCGCACGGAATAAGAGCTGTGTTAAATTTAATAAAACCTAGGTTAGGTATAAGAGTAAATTAAATTAGCAACCACAAGCAACAGGAAGTGAGATAACTCCAGTGTCATCTACGCGGAAACGACTTTTTCATCTAGCTCAGCCAAAACCTAAAAAAACGGTACTGTGTCGTAATAAAGTAGGATTTAAAGTTACACAACAAACTTGAGAGGATTGAGATGATTCACTGCGATATGGTACTTGAATTGAGTGGTAGCTTCAGACTCAATAAAACGATCCGACTCGCTTCGTGGGAGATGAATTTGAATGAATTTAAAAGGAACCTGTTTTTGTTGAATTTAAAAAAGAATAGCTCTCATTGTGATTATTTCATTTGTCCTGATGTAAAATTTAAATGGTTTTTGCTGGTTTAACAAGTCAATAGATTTGATGTGCATTATTACGTAGAGGTTATTTCACTAGTGACATAAATTTAATCCGCTAATTGAATTTTGTGTTTATATTTGGTGTTATCTATTCAATAGCTATTATTTAATAATATTATTCGTCACGTAAACGAGTTAGATGATATCCGTTTATATTTAAAAGCTATACAAAATAACTATAGAAGAAAACCTAACGCTAACAAGTTTTGACTTTGATTACAGTAGGTATTGCTTTAGTATAATATAACTTTTGGAGCATTCCAGCATTTCCAGCCATGCTTCAAGTAACATTGTGACTGGTGTTACATTTAATATCAGTATCCATATAGAATCCAAAAATAATAATTTTACACGAAAAAAAATGTTCATAATCTTAGCTACGATGTCACAGATAATTTCGATTAAAAACGTTATTCTTTTGGCACATTCATTTCTGCATCTGATAATTAAAATAAATTTGCACATAAAGTGGACCGGCTTTATTGCTCACCATACTATAATAACCTACTTTCTGTGGACAATATTAATCTTCGACACAGTCGAAATGACCTATTTATGATATTTAATGGCAAGGCAAGACCAAAGTATTATCATTTTATTACCTCGTCCACATAATATCGTTTGTGGGTGTCTGGTGACGTCATTATGACGTGAATTGTTTAATATTTTCACACAGCAACACGGATTCTTGCTTCCTTACGATGTATGAAATATCCTTTTACAAATGAGTTAATATTTGACTTATTTTACACCTGGCCAAAGTATTGAGAACCTGCGCGATTTCTCTAATTATCTTTTCTTTTGATTGTTCTTTACTAAATTCAAATGTGTCGATTCTTATTGATATTATCGTCATGTAGAGATATTAATTTGTCTTAACTTTGTAATGTTATAACCTCACGTATTATACATAAAATATGATAATAAGAATTTAAACACACAAGAAATGAAATGTAATAATTTCAAAAAGTCTCAAGTTTCGTAGCTATCTACGGATAATTTGAATTTTCACTAGTGCCAACTGATCTATGTAAGTTTTATTATTTACTAGCGACCCGCCCCGGCTTCACACAGGTGTATTATACATATAAACCTTCCTCTTGAATCACCCTATAAAAAAACAGCATCGAAATCCGTTGCGTAGTTTTAAAGATATAAGCATACATGGGGACAGACAGCGGGAAGCGACTTTGTTTTATACTAGGTATGTAGTGATAATTTCGATTCCCAAAATTATAGTTTCAAAAAAAATGTCCATCGTTTCGTTTTATTTCACCTAAATCAAAATTAATATCAACACCAATCCAAGCTTCACCTAGTTCCCGAAGTGGGTTAACTTTTATTCTCGTGCTCTATTCTTTTCCATTTTTCCTTCCCATTGTCTCCTAAATTATCCCGAGTTGATAATCAAGTATTCGCGTTTTATTTCGAAGAAAGCGGCCCTTAATTATGAGGTAACTGACGGCCAAGTTTCGCTTTCACGAGGTTTTTATTATTTATTTTTGAGATGCTGCTGAGATAGCTTTGCCGGTACACGTCTCCGGCTTTTTGACATGGGTTCTTAGATATTTTGAAATTTTAACAAAAGGCCGTCAATACAACATCATTTTAAGTATTATGACTTCACAATTTTACAAAATATGTTTTTTCTCATTTTATGTATCTAATCGAGACGAAAGTGGAATATTTCGCAAGCCACTTAAATCTAGCGGTCCGGGGAGAGAATAGGATAAATGAGCACCCTAAGACTAGGTTATTTTGGGGCATGTTAGATTGAAAAGGGAATGGATTTACGTTAATTTTTAATTCCTTTCTTACGAAACTTGTTTTATGACGCGTTTTAAAACTCGAAGCAATCTAATAGGCTGAAGAATTAGCATCATTATGCCGGATAGAAATTGTGACCGGATTCACACGTATCTCTAATTTGCATTCTTTTAGTTCTTAATATGTCACGCTCAGCGTGAATGAAACTTGTTTTCGAAAGTGAAAATTCCGATTTTGTTGATGAATTTCTGCTGAAGATTAAGGGGAAGTGATTTATGAGATGTGATCTATATCCGGATGTTTTATCTTCTAATTTATCAACCAAGTTGATAGATTCGATTGAATTTCATTTTCAAAGATTATCTGTTACATCTGTGTCACCAGTTGAAATATCTACTCCGTTCCACGTACGAGTAGTTTTAAACCTAAATTGTGGTAAGTTCTTTTTTTTTTGATTTTTCCTATTTTCAACTCTACTCTTGTCAGTGAACTATATTCGTGTTTCATTTTAAGTCACGTTCGAAAATCTCCTTTCATCTCGATAGTTCTTGTATTATGCAGCATTTTCTCATTCTGTGCTGTCGTTACCATAAATATTTCTTGTCTCGTCTCGAACAAATCCTAGTTTCCAAGGGTCAGTGACCGGTTGACTGAAGGATATGTATTGTAACGAAGCTATTGTTATCGGAGGATATATTCCCTTTGGTATCGCTATGATAAATGTGACGTGATAGGTCTTCCATTACCGTCTGTCAGGAACTCTTCCAAGCCGTCTATATATGAAGGCATATTGATTTGTTTTAGTCTCATTACGTTGTTGTTTTGGGTCTAAATTGACCTGCAGTCTGAACTAACCGAAAAAAATATCTAAATATTACAGTGAACGCAATGCTTAGTAATTATATTAATCAGTAAGATATTTCCGTTAGTTTATTTGTGACATATTATGTAAATACGTAAAATCCACTGTATTCACTCAATATGAAGTTCTAATAAATGATTGCTTTAATTAGAACAAGTTGTCATTTGAGTGATCATTTCCCAACTGTTGTATTAGTTTTGAACTTATACAGGGACGTATCAAGAGTTTAATTGATAAAATAATAACAATTACAGCCGTTGTGGAATAATTAAAGAGTTCGCTGTACTTGTTTATTGTTTTGTTTATAAACTTACAATCCCTGACAAAGAACATAAGTAAGGTGATAAGCGACGTTTAGTTTCTATAATATTAAAACATGTATTAAAAATGTACATAGCTCTGTCCGAAGATGCATATCAAAATCAGCCCATTCGAAGTTCAGAAGAGTGAGCATCGGAACGGTTTTACCTCTATTGACCGCAGTTTGAAAACCGATAAGAATGAACCGGAGTTGATACCACTTCTGAAAGTTCTTGATACGGTCGGGGAGTACTTAAAAGTAACACGCTTTCGAGATCTTGGAACAGCCAAGTTAGCAGTTGCGCTCTTATGTTCTGAAACATTGCACGTTACAATTTATTTTGTCTAATTTTAGACAAGAATTATCTCACTATTTTTACCTACGTTTGTTTACGGTAGTGGTTTAATGAGTAAGCTTGGTTTCTTCTAGTTAAAGCCAAAAATAGATAGTCAAAGTAATTGATGCGACCTCACTAAATATTCTTGCTTCCTTTACACAATATTTATCCCGAAAACGCTTCATTTCCTCACAATATAGACTGCGGCGTATCCCCAAATCTCCAATAGAGTGCTCAACACAAAATTGGCCATTTAGCTCAGTGGACACGTGACAAAACAAAACGCCTCTCATCGCTTCAGTGGATGCCACCCACGAGAAGGCAAACATCACCGTGACAGCTTTGTCGCCCACCAGGGGCGCGGAGATATTTTCCTGCGGACTTATTCATAAAAGAGGAATTTAGAGGTGAAAAATTATTTTTCGCCAAAGCCGGCATAACCGACTTCGATCGTGTACATAATTCTAGAGGGAATAGTTAGCATGGATCAATGTGTCATCGATGTAGTAATTTTCACATTATAGTTGATTTTTTGAAAACGGCTAAGCTGATTTCGATCAAATTTAAATGGGACCACCTCTGAAGTATGAAATGTAGCAAAAAAAAAGAAACATCAAAATCGGTTCATAAATGGCGGAGTAAGTAACATAAATAATCAGCCAAGTACGAGTCGGACTCGCGCACGGAGGGTTCCGTACTGTATGTACCCCCCTTTAAAATTTATTTTATTTTAATTTTATTATTTTTTATTGAAGTGAATATACAACTAAATATTCTGTGAAAATTTCAAGCACCTGTTACCATTATAAATAATATCTAGCGAAAAACGGCTAAAAAATCAGGTTTGTTGTATGGGAGCCCCCTTAAATATTAGTTTTATTCTGTTTTTAGTAAATTTGTTGTTGTAGCGGCAACAGAAATACATCATCTGTAAAAAAAATCAGCTTTTTAGCTATAACGGTTCATGAGATACAGCCTGGTGACAGACAGACGGACAGACGGGCAGCGGAATCTTAGTAATAGGGTCCCGTTTTTACCCTTTGGGTACGGAACCCTAAAACATACAGACGGATTGAGAACCTACACGGTTTAAAAAGGAGGAATTTATTGGCGAAAAATCGCAAATTGTTTGCAAAATTTTAGTTGTCATGTTTCAGTGATACTAAATTACTGAATCCCATGTGATTTAAGTGAGAAAACGATTTATGAGTTTCCAGTGGATTTTGAAATTCAATATTTGAATAATAAATGAGAAATGTGTAGTTTGAGAAAATAAACATATAATATGTAATTAAGTAAATTTCACAAATGTCAACTTAAAACTAGCTTATAAATAAATTAGTCGAAAAGCCCGCCCCTGGTTGTCCCCGGCGCAAAGGTCCCCATCACACTAGCTGCATTACCGCGCTGAATGGCAACGGCCAACCTCTGCACCAAAAAACAACCGGAGCGGGGGTCACCGTTTCGTTCTCTGATCCGTTGCCCAATCTCACGAATCAGCTTCTTGCCCTCGGTCCCCCAAGAACCCAAAGTCTCAACGGCGACGGGCACAAAGTAATATTGCGCCTCCAAAGCTGCATATTTCTGCCGTTTTCTAGCAGCGGCATCCTCCGCAGCCGCCGCAGGAGACTGGATGGAGCGACTAAGGTGACAGGCAGCAACAGTGCTGACGCACGTGGCATCCCACACCAGACACTTCCCGTTCTTCCAAGGCACCAAAGTCAGTCCATCCGGCCTCTTGCCATCCGACCTACTCAGGCCTGGCGGCTCCAAGACGCAGGGAATATTCGCAGACACGAAAGCCCTTCGGACTATGTCGTTAAGGGCATGGTGACGAGGAAACCTCCCTGTGCACCGACGACAACTCAACGCGTGATGGCCATCGGCCTCCACCATGGAACCGCAGGTGCATCTATGAGGTTCACACACCTTGCAGCCCAGGCGAAGGGCCACCGCCACACGCAAAGAGTCGTCGTCTAACAGAGTACCCATATGAGGTGAGGGAAGCGCGTGCAACCATGCCCCAGATTCTGTCTGCGACACAGCCTTCAGTCTAGCCAGATCAACCCCCGCAGCAACGCTCAGCAACCGCTCGTGAATTTGCTTAGCTCCGACATCATCCCAAGCCCTCTGAATATGAGGAGATACAGGGCACACAGCACCCGAGTTTAAATCAGCCCAGACAGTCTTAGCCTCGGCCACAAAAGGTATGCTCACCCCGACACCTTCGTAATTCAGAATGTCAGTGACAAGATTCGCAACCCCATGAGCCGAGGCCAAAAAAGCCGGTAACCCAAGATCACTCATGCGTCTCACTCCAAGGCCCCCAAACCGTATTGGCAATGCCGCCTGTGTCCACTGCGAGTCACTAAGCGCGACGTTGAGTATCGACTCGACAGACCCCTTCAACGCCTCGTCAAAACTTGTAACTTCATTGGGACAAAGCCAAGTAGGTGCCGTTCTGAGCAGGTAAGTAACCTTAGGGATGGCGAAACATGTACGCAACAATACCAACGCAACGTGAGCTGAAAGATCCTGAATACGTTCTTTGATGGTCAAGAGAAGTTGCTTTTGCGACAGAATGGCCTCAGGTAACGAGTCCAGAAAAATTGGGGAACCTAAAAGGAAGAACGAACTGGGCGAAAGTTTCTTGAGGCCAGGAAGAAGGGAACTAAAACGTTCGAAGTGAGAACAAGCTTCGGCGCCACAAGGAAAGAATTCACATTTAGAGGGATTTACCTCCAAGCCCAACTCTCTAAGGCGGGGAATGAGAGCCTGTAGATCTTGGTATACTTGTTCTGGCTTCCCTCCAATAGTACCGTCATCCAGGTACCACAAGTTTAAGGAAGACTTGACGTCCGCAATAACCCTGTGGATACCCAAACTAAATACCAACGGTCCAAGCGGATCCCCTTGTTGCGCACCAACTTGTGAAAGAATGAGCTCATCATTGAAGAAAAGGTTTGAGGTAGCCTCATAAACCTGACGCAAAAAAGGATAGAGCGAAGGAACACGGTCCCTAACCTCACTCAACAGAACATCCCTCTCTAATGTGTTGAAAGCGTTGGCAATATCCAATTTAAGCACGACACAGCCACGGTTTTCTGCATCCTGCACGAACGCTCGAGTGGCATGAATAGCAGCTTCACATCCCAACTGCGTTCCGAAACCCAACTGATGCGGCCTAAGATATTCGGCCATTTCTTCCTTGACAGCGCGACAAGCCAATTTAGCAACCAACCTCCGAAAAACACTACCAATGGCAATAGGTCTAACCCCCCCATCCTTTTTCCTTAATGCACAAAGTGACGCTCCATATAGGTATGGACATATATCCGCATTAAGTTTGCCATCGAGTAAAAAATTGGACAGCTTTGTTAAAGACGCCAACAAACGTGGCCCGTTGTCACCCGCCGAACATGATGTCAGTTCTTTCAGGTGACCAGGGCGAATCCCATCCAGGCCTGCAGCCGAGCCACTATAAAAAGAATTAAGCGCCAGCGCCACCTCATCCAAAGTCGAAGACGCTGAATCAATAGAGGCATCCGGCGCCGGCGGGAAGTTAAGCGGCCTCGACGGACGCGGATGTTTCGCCTTCATAGCAGCCAGTGTTTCGGGATTCTGTTGTGCGAAAGAATCATCTGACGCCAGCAGACGGGCAGCCCCCCTCAGATCGCCGTCAAACAAAATGTGTTGTGTTATTTACACAGTATGAGATTAGTTATTCTTACTCCTGCATTGTTATAGTTTGAAATTCTGATTTCGTGGTGTTCTATCATGTGTTTTGCTCATTTTGCTTCGTTGTAAGCGAGGAAACTTATCGCTTGTCTCAAACGTTATGGCAAACATCGAGTAACCTGCTTGAATTTCTTCATATTCTTCAACATTGCATATACATACGAGTATATGTGAATTCCGTTGTTTTGTGGTCCGTTGTTTTTTTATGGTCAGCATCCCAGTCTACGGTTTATCGCTACTAGCTCTAGCTCTATTTCAATCTTCGAGCAAATGTTTACAGAGCCACAGTCCCTAAGTGAAAGTAGTAAAAAAAATGTCCGAGCGCATACATACCGACTTCGATATTTACATTAAATAACTCACAATGACCCGTTTTCTCGAATCTCGACGTTATGTCACCTAATTTGTGCTTGTAACCAAGCACTTTGGCATCGCGCGGCGTTGTAGTCGGCTTGCAATCGCCTAACGACTAACTAAAATTGAATCCAAGACCTGGGACAAAACATTTTGATCTTCAATTTTTTTCTTGTCCTGCGGCTTTATCCTTTTAGTCTCTATGGTACGTTTAATAGAGGTCCACTGTTGACATTTTCTCGAGTTTGCTCCTGCTCCATGGCGCATCTTCGTCTTTAGATACCTTTCCTATCCTTCCAGGATTTAGTCTCTGTTCCGGCATGCAAATAATTCTTGTCATGCCGTTAAGTAATTTGTTTCGTTTGCCCTTAGCTCATCTCTACCGCGAACCCTTTGTTTAATGGCTGCGGGAATGATAAGGATGCGTAGGTTTGTCGGCTGACGTTTGTTTCCTCCAGCTTGTCATAACATTAAGCCGATTTTGTTCGGGCTTTGAATTAATTTGCATACTTTGAAAAATGCTGGTAATTTTGTAAAAGGCTTTTACGACTGGTGCTGGGTAATTTGTTGGAATAATCTCGATGAAGTTTCGTCGGTCTTTATCTTCTGTTGTTTTAAATTTCCCATTTTCTAGAATACAACTAAAAACATGACATTTATTTATCTCTTTTATAATATAACTAGCGACCCGCCCGGCTTCGCACAGGTGTATTATACATATAAACCTTCCTCTTGAATCACTCTATCCATTAAAAAAACCGCATCAAAATCCGTTGCGTAGTTTTAAAGATTTAAGCATACAGACAAACAAACAGACAAAAAGCGACTTTATTTTATACTATGTAGTGAAAATGAATCGTGGTTGTTAGTCTCGCTAAAACTCGAGAACGGCTGGACCGATTGGGCTAATTTTGGTCTTGAAATATCCGTGGAAGCTAAGGGAAGGTTTGAACGGTGAGAAAATTAAAAAAAAGTAGCGAGAAAAATAATAAAAACTTAGATTAAATTTTCCCATACAAAATGTTCCTAGCTGTGAAAGTTTACTGTATTTGGTCGCCGGTGGCGCTAAGGTGACATGAAGTTCACCGGGTTAGCTAGTCAGTTATAGTATTGTGGTATAGTTAGGTTCCAGTTAAGAAAATAGCTCTACATACCTACATCTCTTTTCGTTCCGTAATCGAAAATCGCAGACGCTGTCTTTATGGCAATGTCACAATACGAGTACGTATCTACTTCAACGAAATACCATTGTGTGTACAAGCCTTTACATTACCCTACTTCAATATCGTACTGTTTATCCTCCAAATTAAATTCTCTGTCATCAAACATAACTCTTGAAAGCCAAGAAAATGTCAAGTGCCCTTAGGGATGGCCCTTTGGCCGCCCACTAATTGTTGATGGTGAGTTGGCTACAGCCATAGGCTATTGTAATAAACTTGGGAACTTGAATCAGGCGAGGTTACATACAATTAGCTAGGGGGAGACATGAAAATTGATTCTGCCTCTAGAAATAAACCCACAGACGGAGAAAATAATTTTGGGTTAGCAAAAATAGAGCGTTACGTAACTGGTTGTCCGAAAACTATGTTGTCTTGAGATGTAGAAATCAGATGAATGGTCAGTTGAAATATTAGATAAAACTGTTATTTGATTATTACTCCTTAAATTCATAGAACTCAGATTGAATCCTCAGAAATCGGTTTCTGAAGAAATTAATGATGAGTACAAGTAGTTCTAATCTATCTGTTATCGATTTCGAAGCGGTTTCTAGATCGTCAAGAGTTTTTTTTAAACTTTTCCTTTTCGTATTTAGTTCTGTTATATCATCAGCTTTCAACAATGAAATGCTAAATGCTGGACATAGATTAATGTCCCATAAACCCAAAGCATTTCTGTTTTTCCGGTCACCGGCTGTCCCTTGTTTAGACAATAATGAAAAAGACAATCCCATTCATACAGCGTTATTCACACGACACGAGTTTTAAATCATGCGATGGAGTGACAGAGGTTCGACAGTTTGCGAACAAACTAATCCAATACAACATGTGACAAGGAACGTGTCCACGGATCCGAAGGTAACGATAGATGGAGATGGTATTAGCTGAACGCGAAACGTCATGGTAAACTTTTTTCTGTAAGAGCCTTTCTACACTGGGGATTTTTCCCGAGAGACTGTAGCTTACACAAGGCGTTTATATCGCCGCGTGCAAATCATGATTTCTGAACCTGCTAATGACGTCTTAAATTAAAAATGATGTAAGGCTTAAATATCGAATCCACCTCATCAACATTCAACTTCTGGGAAAATCAATTAATTTATAAATGCCCATTATTTTGGATACTTCATCATGATCATAATCTGCAGCCTTCTCTAATGCATCCCTGGATATAGATTGTAGTGCAACCTGCCTCGCTCTTGTGCCAATCGTATCCAGATTCAACTCGCCAACATTCTGATCAATATGGTCATGTTTTCGTACCGTTTTGAATGTATGTAGAATTGTAGATGCCGTCTCTATAGATATCTGTTCCGTGGATGTATCCATATTGTCGCCAGAATGGGGACGACAGGTACATGTGATAGCAATTTTTTATGTTCCGGATAGGTAAGCATTTGGAGCGGCAGTGGGTAGAGGGCGAATGGATGCATTTATGTGCTTTTTGTTTTGATCCGCTCGTGCTGGTCTTTAAATGCCAGTATCTGTGTAAACAACATCCTATGTAGTAAATGGCCTGTTGTGTAGAATAGGGATATATGAAAAGCTAATGGTTTGAACATGTTGGCTATAGTTTTAGCGTTCTAGATTAAATGCTTCGCGGTACAAAGACGCTTGAAGTTTTTTTAAGCATGAGTGTCATGATGTGCATCGTGAAGTCGCGTGAAAAGCTATACTATTTTATATTTACTACTCAAGTACACCAACAGTCAGATTTCAAAATTTGTTGTGCTGAGACACCTCGCGGATATATTCTCGATTTATCGGTGTGCAATGTATACCGTCTTATTTGTTATTAAAGTTAATTTTGTGTAGCTTAAAATGCTCGGCGTATTGCGTCTCATCTCAGCCTGATCTAGCCTTCAGGCAGACATCTGAGCAGTGCTCCTGCGTGGGCTAATGGATGATTGATCTCATGTGTGTATGGAATTGCATAATGTAACAACTCATGCCATAGTTTTTCTCACTTCCTGGTTTTGTAACAATGTAATTTCAAAACAAGATTTGATCCTATTTTTGTAGCATTAATTTTCCGCGCACTTTTTAATTGTCAGAGTATTACATTTCATTGACATAACCGAAGAAAACAACACCAGTTATTGCGCAAACACATTAACAAGTTTAACCTGTAGCATTTAACGGCTAAATGAATACAGTGGAACGGAGCCAGTTTGTTATCATGTGTTTAACTCTATAATTCTAGATACAAAATGTAAGTAACTGTAGTACAAAAGTTAATCGGCTGCGACGGACGTGGGTCGTACCGTTGACGTTTCAATTTCTCGCCTATAAAAACAAAGAAAGACTACACTTGCGTGAAAGTCTATCGACTGCCGAGTATCGACTGATCAAGTTTGATCGGCATTTTATGAGGAGGATTTTTGTGTTGTAGTTATATATTATTGACTAGAAGTATAGAGACAATAAAGAGTGCTTTATAGTGTTTTGTTAATTAAATTGGTACTGGATTCAAATGGAGAAAGAAAATATCTGCATGTCTGAAAAGTCTTATGCTCTCGAAGATATGTGAAGTTTGCAAACTTGCATTTTGTGAACTGTGGTAAAGCATAATTACCCTTTCCGTAATGTGAATAGGCTCGTGCTCAAATGTTCGGCAATTATAAAACTGGTCATTGACAAATGTCTCATGATCTGTCCAACACTCACTGGTTGAAGAGATGTGATATTTCCCATATTTCATGGGTGCAAAGATACGGACAAAATGAAAGTGCCGCGTTTTAATTGACGTTATTATAATTCCGAATGCGCATAATTTTCAGCCGGTTCAAAGTCCAGACGGAAGACAATAAAGACGGTAGACTGGCGTACTGGGGGAATACAAATGCGAATGGCGACTTTTTCGCTACAACCCAGATTCGGGGCAGGCCGGACAATTATGAAGGAAACATTACAGTTTTATTGCGCTTTTTGGCTTCTGCTGAGTGCTCTATGAATTAAGTTGGGTTGACAGAGAAGATTCTAGAGTTTGGAGGTTCTTTCCATGTTAGAGCTGAATTGTGCTCCGGACCAAATGGGACGGCTTGTGAAAAATGCTTTATTGTTGTGCGTGGATTGCAACTTAATGTGGAAAGCGTAAGTTATGTTTTGTTACATATTATCAATTTATTTTACGCGTCTTTTTTTCTTTTTCATTTTGGCGTCACATGATTTATCCTTTTGCCAATGTTAAAAATGACATTTCTCAATTATGTATAGCGTCAAAACAAAGATGATAGAAACGATGCTGGTTTGTTATTATGCGCCAATTAAATAAAGTCAAGGACTTTATTACAATTTATACTTAAGGTTCTTGACCTTATTTTGTCCCCAGTCATCGTCAAAGACACTTGACACTAATATCTCCGATTGCCAAGCAAATGTTATGTCATATTTTGACAGCCCGTAGTTACAGACAAAAGGTACAAGCGAGACTACAATTTTAACCCGCTTTGCTCATTAGTCAATCACATTTTGTAACCCACGATACTGGCTGCAGAGACGAAACGGACAATGGCCGATTTGTTCCGTTACGTCACAGTACTGCAAGTCGCGTAGTTGTTCTCACTTTCACTGGGCCGATATCGGTCGATGGCGAGCACTTCCAAATACTTTGAATGCGGATCAAATTCAACTGAACGTCCCAAACTAAACGGTGTGAAAATTGCTTGCGTTCTTTCTACCTTTGAACTCTCTTCCGCTAGCGCTACCCATACTCACGAATCTTCTATTGCACGCTTACATTGTAATAATCGGCTAAGTACGAGTCGGACTCGCGCAGTAAGGGTTCCGTACTGTATGGGAGCCCCCTTATATATTTATTTTATTTCAATTGAATTATTTATTAGTAAAGGGAATATACAACTTAATATTCTGTAAATATTTCAAGAATCTACCTATTACCATTATTAAATCGAGCGAAAAACGGCTAAAAATCAGGTTTGTTGTTCGGGAGCCCCCCTCAAATATTTATTTTATTCTGTTTTTAGTATTTGTTGTTATAGCGGCAACAGAAATATATAATTTATGAAAATTTCAGCTTTCTAGCTATAACGGTTCCTGAGATACAGCCTGGAGACAGATAGACAGACGGACAGCGGAGTCTTAGTAATAGGGTCCCGTTTTTACCCTTTGGGTACGGAACCCTAAAAACAACGCAAAACTTAATACATACTTCAAAGAGTTACTTTTTATGATAAACATTTCAAAAATTCTTCGCGGATGCAGGATAAACCTAGTGTGGGATGCACTATAAAATTAAAAAAATCATTTAACTTAATACTTGTAGAAATGTATGTACTTTGAGAATGATGCTATCTCCATACACTCCTTGTAGAGCTAGTAAACACATCAATTCATTCAGTATTTATGACATATTCTCTAGTCGATAGTTCCATAATATGGCTTGCGGTCGTCTATTAATGCTTTCACCTCCCTGTACTGACTGTACTACTGACATCTGCGTTCTTGATAAATAGGTAGAATAGATACAAGTCGAAAATGACGACTAATTAAACATTTTCTAAAATAGTATCTATTTTATTTTGTCGTTAGGCTTATCACTAGCTTCTTTTACTGTTTCCTTCATATCGGTTCGTATAAGTTTTACGAGTCAATAATCTTAAATGACAGGTCACAACGACCATGTCGTTTAACCGTCGCCTTTGATTGCTCCTCGTAATTTAAACTGACATTTAATTTTCCAACATTTACTGCGGCAGTGTTACGTGCTTCGGTACTTTTGTGATAAAAGGTAATTCTGTTTTGTCGGAAGTTTCCTCATCTTTATCGGGGGTTTCTGAAGGTCGGAGTAGTTTCTGCCTTATTCGGATGTAGTGTCAAGAAAAAGTGAATTATGTGCTGGTTGCACTTGTCAATGAGTGTTTATATTAAATGGGACTGGTTTGTTTAAATAAAAACTTGTAAAGTTCCACTGCAAAAGTTATTGGATATATATTCTATTTATGGTAATTCCATTTAATTTATTATTTATTTCAGATATAGTGTAGGTACATATCATAACATTTACAATATTCAAGAATCATTTAAAAACCATGTCATCATCGTAGTGTGGTATTTGAATTAATGCAAAAAACAAACAAGAATGAATAAAGAAATAACGGTACCTATTAAATGTAAACCTAGCTAGATATTAGTAATAATCAACTATTTTTTTTGTAGCGCTCACAGCGTACTTTGACTAGGTGTTTGTTAGCGATCACCAAAGTTAAGCAACGTTCGGCACTGTCAGTCTTCAGATGGGTGACTGCGGGTGGCATTTACAACTGAGCGTAGCCGTGGCTCAGATGACACGTTAAATTGTATGCCCCGGTTGTATTCAACTGTTTAGCCATGACAGAGGACTTCAGGCGGCTTAAAAAACTCTGACACCAGGGCTAGCCACCCGGCTTATACGAACTTACTTATATAGGTATATAATTTAAAGTTGATGCAACGCTGAAACAATGCGAATCTCGAACGAGGAACAACATCGGGCAGAATGTCGCGTGGAACCAGTTCCGAAGTTCGGTTGAGGTCGTCCGTAAGGTCGCTCCGGCAATGACCTCGACGAATATCCGTGTGGACAGTCTTTAGCAGCATCTTGTAAAAACTGGTCACATAAGTTACAAACTTACGTAACATATCTGTTATTGAATGATATTGTATGGAATTTAACAATATTGAGTAATTGATCGAGCGAACCAAGTAAGAGAGATCTTCGTTTTAACAATGTCTATCCAGATGTTGGTTTTCGTCCACAGGTCGAATTTTTCAACGATTCTTGACGAAAGTACACACATTCTAAACATTAATTTGTTTTTTGTGTCGTCGGCGATTTTCGATCGGGGAGTATTTTCTTCAAAAAGGGGGATATTGCTGTCGCTCTTGTTATCAGCCGATTTCGATAATATTTGGAAAGATTGTTTAGTATCGAAACAAGATTTGCGAGGATGAACCAAATCGTCTAGAGCTAGCCGAGATATAGGCTTATGGAGATTAAGCAGTTAAAAAGATGTGTCGCGAGATCTACTGTACGGAGAACTACTAGTTTAGCTTTTTTTTTATTGGAAATTTACTAACCACAGACTCCAGGGTCTGTGCCCTTTGTTAACTAAAAACAATTATTTGGTTTTACTGTACAAAGAGAGTAAGTACATGGTTAAATCTTAGCCTAAGTTATTTAGTCTGAAGGTACATTTCGTGAATGCCACGAGCAGACCGGCGGCGACCTGCAAGCAGCACCCGATCACGAGTTTTTCTATTATAGTTTAGCTTTGATAGGTTTTAAGTTAGTGAGGGTAGTGCCAGGCCAAAGTTTTGTCAATGCCTTGTTAGTTTCTTGACCCACTTGTATGATTAAATACGAAATTTGCTTCTTCATGCTTTTGACGAGGTTGGTATTGAACTTTCGACAGTCTAGGTCAGAAATAAATAGCCTTAAAGACTTATTTATTCTCATGATCCACAATTCTAGTCTTGCTTGAATGCAGGTCTACAATTCCATTCAAACCAAACTCCGGGAGAAAGTGAAAAAAGTCAAAAATACTAAGACGTTGTAATGTGGTGTGGCCTGTAGAGAGCGACGGATAAAAAATCCCCTCCGTCTAATAAATAAAGATTTCACTTACTACGGGAAAATAATTAAGCGAACACTCATGGCCCGGAGGCATTAAAGCTCTGATGGTCCCGGAGAAAGTATAAAACCGAAACGGTCTTTTGTTGGCGCCGTCTTCTACATTTAAGAGATTTATTAAGCTTTAAGTTCTAAGTATAGAATCTATATGGTGTTTTAAACCATTAGATTTTCCTTTAAAAAACATAGAAGATATTATTAATATATTTTTAAGCTATTGCATAGCTTCTATCGCGGCCTTGAGCGCGGGGACCGAATCCAGAAATTCCGTAACGAAAAAACCTCACGCTCCCCACTCCGACTGGCAAGGAGGTGTGGCTTGAAGGCCGTGCATCGTCTAACGTCGTTTCAGTTCGGCAGTCTTCGACACGGCGTTGTGTGCGATTAGACGTATTGTACGACTCTACGAAACTCGCACGAATCGAGACGAGCTGCTCCGAAATATGCTATGCAATAGCTTTACCGCGGCAGTCCCCGAGTGCCACACGTCTTTTTTTTTTATTATAGAAATTCCACATTTCCTAATTTACGTATCGTGTTTGCTCCCGAAACTAAGCGTCGCTCCCAAAACGATAAATCAAAACTACATCACCAACAACATTCATCATCTGATCGACATCTATGATGGGCAATTGACATTTGATCAAGGAAATTATTTCAGCCAAATGTAGATCTGGTATCAACCATAAAGGTTTCACATTCAATGGTCATAAGACACATCAACCGCTTGATCTATCAGACACCTTGTATTGTAACCCACAAATCAAGTTTACCGTCAAACGTTATCCATATATCAGACGTTATCCGACTCACCGGTTTTATTGTTATGCAAGCCAAAACTCTCATTCCTTTGATCTCTCCCACTGCTCTTGTTTTTGTGAGAGTTTTTTCTCTCTGAAGTTGTAAATAAGTTTGAAAGAAGAATTTCTGCGTACATTTTTGTGGCCGGTGTCATTTCGGATCCGTGTTTGTTATGTCTGAGGTTTCGGGAATTATTGGAGGAAACGTAAACAGTTCTAGATAAATGTTTGCGTTGTTGTTTGCGTTTGTGGAGTCGATATTGAGTCTTTTGCTGTCTACTTACAGTCCTTAGTGCTGTATCAAATTTATTTATAAGTTATTTTTACTAAAAAGAAAAAGTAAATTTTGCTAAATTCGGAAATCGTGTAGGAAACTTTGTATTTGAATAGTCTGTCTTCGTCTGGTCAAATATCGACGCGTAAATGTACTCATAACATTTCATCTACAAAGTTTAACAACTAACATTAAAATATACAAACTTAACTGTGATGTATGTATGTACCGTTTGTATTCACATGCTGCTTCATAGTAACCATCTGTGTTTACTTTTCATCCAGAACTTAAACATTTGAAGCTTATCAACATTACACCTCTAGTTTCACATACGGGCTCTTTAATGTTTATCACGTTTCAAATCGTCCACTTCACTTTGAACTGTATCATCACTGTTATAAGTGTCGGAATTTATTTGCAAATTTGATCGTGATAAAGTACATAACATAAATGTCCATGTTTCAAATTGTTTGCCCTACTTTCGACCATTTCTGGTCCGCTAGAAGGTTTAATTTTATATTTGCATTTTAGATCGTGTAGTCTGGAGGTACATTCGGGTCAATAGGCAGCTATTTCCACCGTAGCGTTAGCAAAGTGTGGACGTAATGTGTTCACGGCTTATTTACCTTGTACCGTAGCACCGCCGAAGAAAGTGCTATTTTTACGGTAAACGAGTGATAAAATACGACATGCGTGGCTTTCACGTTTTCGGGAATTTCAGCTATTGTGTTTAGGGATTTTTACATAAAGATTGTGTCTTTAGATGACTTTGTTCTTATCTAGAGATAAGAACAAAGTCATCTAAAATTACTACGTTGAAATAGCTTTGTTTGTTTTTAAAATACAATACAATAGTAGTATAATATTTTGTATATTATACTACTGTTTGATGGTGGTCGATGAATTCGAGCACCATCTTCAAAAGATTGATTCCGATCCAATTAATGTGATTCAATCAGCTGTTTTAACAGTACTATATAAGATCACAGGTCTAAGTTTGACACAGATCTTTGGTTGATTGTTATGTATTCCGAAACTGAGCTTTATTCTATGCTATCTCGATCTGTTTCCTACATTACACAAATGAACTACTTCCACTTGCTTTCCCAACCGACTGACCCGTACAAACTTTACGTCATACAACAATAGACAATTCCATATTGCCAAATTTTATAGTAACACGTTCATATTTCTAATTGCTTAATCTCTTCGCACGGTTACGGCATTTGTTGTTGTTGTTACAAATATAATAGGGTCAGGTGTAAAGAACAATAGATTTTATGTTAACTATTCGCAATGGTTGAGTATGGGTGTTACGATTTGAGACATACTCCATACTATTGCCAAAATAGCCTTCGAGCGATCTAAACTTTGTTCGCCTGGTATATGAAAATAAATAATGGATGACACAGGAAATATATTTTTCTATGAAACAATATCGGAAATTGGTTTCTTGGTTTCATTTACCTTCTCTATCATACCAGTGGAGCATGTTTTATTTAATGTTAGTTTTACTCGTTGCTAAAATGAATTTCATAATAACAGCCAATAATTATTACATATTAGTCTTGTCCTAGACCACCAGGGCTTTTCTTTCACACCACTGGCTTTTCGGTGAAGGAAAACATCGTGAGGCAACCTGCATACGTCCGTAGAAGAAATTCGATGGCGTATGTGAATCCACCAACCCGCACTGGGCCAGCGTGGTAGAAATGGCCCATCCACCCTTAGTGGGTAGGCCTACGTCCTGCAGTGGACTATTAAAAAGGCTGATACAGTAGAGTCTTGTCCTTGTTACGTGAGAACTCCTTACTCCTGATTTAGACCAGACGTACGCTTCAAAAAACATATTAGATCCGTCACAACATTTTTTAACCCCCGACGCAAAAGAGGGCGCTGTCTGTCTGTGGCATCATAGCGCCCGAACCACTGAACCGATTTCAGATTAGTTTTTTTTTGGATGAAAGGAGACTTAATCGAGAGTGTTCTTAGCTATGTTTTATAAAAATCGATTGAGCCGTTTAAGAGTTATGGTGGGTTAAAGTGGAGATGGAAGAACCATTTCGTACTTTTTTAGGTAGGTTTTTGTGTCGGGGGTTTTTTAAATTTTTAATGTAAGATTTACTTGTTTAAAACATTCAAACAGACTTCAACATATCGAGATTAAAGTCTCGCAAATTCTCAAAGATTTATGTCGGTTTGAAATTTTAATTTAGATGCATTTTGATTTATTTCTATCTTCCCATACTGTCTGAGATGACACCTTTTGGAAATTGAACATTTCGATAGTTCATCAAAACAAAGAATTACACCATGAGTGCCATAAACTAACAATATCTGGGTCTTCACACGACTGTTACAGCATTTACACATTACACATTTAATAGTGTCAAGTGTGAACACAATTGTTCCACCGTGTGAAAGGTTCTCTTATGCAAGTTTGCCATTATTTACTTTTTAGGGTTCCGTACCCACAGGGAAAAACGGGACTCTATTACTAAGACTTCGATGTCCGTCTGTCCGTCTGTCTTTCACCGGGCTGTATCTCAGGAACCATGATAGCTAGGCAGCAGAAATTTTCACAGATGATGTATTTCTGTTGCCGCTATAACAACAAATAATTAAAGCAAAATAAAATAATTATTTAAGGGGGGCCCCCATACAACAAACCTGAATTTTTAGCTCTATATTAATAATGGTAACAGTTGAATGCTTGAAATTTTCACAAATTATTTAGTTTTATTCACTTCAATAGGAAATAATAAAATTAAAAGAAAATAAATATTTAAGGGGGGCTCCCATACAGTACGGAACCCTCCGTGCGCGAGTCCGACTCGTACTTGGCCGATTATTTAATATGCAATTATGCAGTTGTGTTATGGCTAATTTGAATAATATTTTAGACATTATGTCAGGTTATTATAAATGGTAATTGCAACTTTTCTTAATTATGTTTGTTATTAAACTAGCGTAATGCCGCTTTTGAGCTCTCTTCTCAGTTTCTTTGTTTTAAGTACTTATTTACGTGTTGCAATTTCTAGAAGGTAAGGTAAGGTAGGTAATTGACGTAGTCTGTTTTGAAGACTATTTTACATTTATAATTTTATTTTATACTGCTTTAATACTAGCTTTGCTGTGAAAAAGCCGCTCATATAATGGTTAGTGTATTCCACCCACTCATATGCCTATTGTTTTAAGTATTTTATGTGTTAATTTCGTAATAACAGTTGAATTTTCAAATTTCCAACTTCCCGAACTGCCCACATATAAACTTGATTGCCATTTCCAAATCTCGCATTGCCGTTGACCAACATTCACACATCATAACCGAGTCCAAATACAATCAATTGGTAATACCCAATGGTCAACACGTATGGTATTGTCATAGCACGTTTAATATTCACAGTTTGCCATCGCAAAACACATACAAACAGTAACACAACACACTTCTGTCGTCCCGCTAAAGTACAACGCGGGTCTTCAAATCCCGAGTAAATAGGTATCTTCTAGGTAAGCGTGCTACACCCTAGACCGCATATCTGCTTAACATCAGGCAGTATGTAGTCAAACGCAAACGTATACGAAATAAAAAAAACATATATTGGAGAATCGAAAGTAAAAAAAATCGGCCAAGTGCGAGTTGGGTTCGCGTACGAAGGGTTCCGTACCGTATGGGAGCCCTTTAGCCCCATTACAAGCATCTACTTGTTGCCAATATTAATATCGAGCAAAAAACGGCAAAAACAGGTTTGTTGTATGGGAGCCCCCTTTAAATATTTATTTTATTCTGTTTTTAATATATGTTGTTATAGCGGCAACAGAAATACACCATCTGTGAAAGTTACAGCTTTCTAGCTATCAGGGTTCATGTGATACAGCCCGGTGACAGACAGACAGACGGACAGCGGAGTATAGTAATAGGGTCCCGTTTTTACCCTTTGGGTACGGAACCCTAAAAACGATTTTTAAAAAAATGGATACGTTATTAAGATAAAATACAGTTTGAGCTGATAGATAAGTTTAAAAATCGATTGCAAAACGTGTACCGAACGTGTAAATAAACAAACTGATAATGAAGCAGGTTAATAGAAACGTGGTCGATATGAAAGATAACGTAGGTACTAGGGTGAAGTAACGAGATGAAGATAGCATTAAATCAAAAATACAATCCCGATTGAGAAACTACGGCAGAGTGGTGGAAACGTCTACCAGTACTCGGAATAGAAACATTTAGATGATATAAAGTGTAATAGTAATTGTATAATATTACTACTGTTCTAATTATACGCCTATACTACTACTTTTAGAGAGTTTAAACGTATAATTCAATACATATAGGCTACAGAAGATGACATAAACATAGCAAACAGAAAAGGAGAGAATTTATGATTCTACCAACATGAGCTTGTGTAAAATACGCGTATAAAATAGGAATAAGTTTATTTGACGATCTGAAGCCTCTGAATTGACTAAAAGGAGGAGAGAAGCGAAACAAATAAATAATATAAAATATACGATCTAATATTACCAACAGACTTATTTTTCGCCAAGTAATAATATCATAAGTAATTTATTAATAATAATATAAGTAATATAATCCTGTTATAGGCCGAATCAAACTCCTTGGCGTCTCTGAAGTTAGCAACAAGCTGCATAAATCCCCTCTCTTGCGTCCCTAACGGCTTTAGGGACGCAGACGAGTATAATGCGTAATGTAATTTAGCGTCAATAGTGTGGACGGCACACGAATCCAAAGCGAATTGTATACGCGAATCTAATTCAAGAGCTGTTTCCACTCAGTTGCTACGAACATGCCGAATAGGAAGGTCGTGATAGCTGGTCCTGCTTTCATCTACATCTCTTCCCAATGAACGACCAATATCACCAAGCATCGTATATTAATAGTAGTTTATGCAACTGTCATATAATGAAGGGTATTAAAACACGAGTGTGAGTTTATGAAACGAGCGCAGCGAGTTTCATAATAGTAACGAGTGTTTTAATACCCGTGTTATATGCAGTTGCATACACTACTTTTTCTTCACTAATAAAAATATAAAAAAACATATTGCGAAACATTAAATTCACGCGTACGTGTATTGTCACAGTGAACTTGGCGCCGCTGCGCGCGCAGGGCGGCCAATCAGGAGCGAGCGCGCACTTGGCGCCGCTGCGCGCGCAGGGCGGCCAATCAGGAGCGAGCGCGCACTTGGCGCCGCTGCGCGCGCAGGGCGGCCAATCAGGAGCGAGCGCGCACTTGGCGCCGCTGCGCGCGCAGGGCGGCCAATCAGGAGCGAGCGCGCACTTGGCGCCGCTGCGCGCGCAGGGCGGCCAATCAGGAGCGAGCGCGCACTTGGCGCCGCTGCGCGCGCAGGGCGGCCAATCAGGAGCGAGCGCGCGATGTTATAATGAGATTTTACGATATCGATGTGGATATTATAACATCATGTGAAATTGCTTAAATTGAGTGTTTTGTTGTCTGCGCTATAACAGTAGTCATTATAAGTCAAGTATTGGAAACATAAGTAGAATGTTACAACATTAGTGTAGATAAAAACTATAATATTAAATTTTTAAAGTACCCAATTCGGATCCCAAGTAACAGGTTTTTCTTGATACAAACAATAAGTTCAAGCGATTCATACATCATGAATGTACACACGACACCACCGTCACGTGCGCCGTCTAAACGAGCAATGCGAGCGCGTTTGTGTTCGCGCAAAAAACCAACAGCCGATGGATCAGCCCGAGCACCCGCGCGAGCGTTACATGAAATGTTCGTAGTGCTGTCCACACGTAGAATTCGCGTTACATTACGTGTAATCTTACATTACGCGTTACACTCGTCTGTACCCGGCTTAACACATCAATATATTGCGCAACCACTCGCCTCGTGTTCGCAGGTGCCAAGAAGTTTTACTCTGTCTATACCGAAGATTCACATTACAGGTCCCTTACTGAATGTTGTTAGTATACGGCCCACCATACCCAGTTTAGGCAAAGGTCAGCTGACTCAACAATCGAATGAGTTGATTGGTTTCCATTGTACATTCGGTTAATGTGAAGATGGAATCGATTGCCGATTGCTGAATATTGTTATGGGAAGTTATAATAGAATTGACAGATTTGCCTTTTCTATATACCAACTTAACACTTTTAATTTTTTTTTGTTGAAGTATGGCTGCAGACGTCATTTCTATAAGAACCTGAATATTTTCGAAAAGAAAGCGTTTTGAATCTCTAGTAATAGCTTGTTTTAGTAAGTTCACAACCGGTATATCAGCCATAAGACTTCCACTGAGTTTCAGTTTATTCAATAACAGATATATGTTACACGTCGAGCATGCAAAAACATCCAAACTGACTCCCACTACTGACGCATAAGCTTTCTGTATAATTTAAAAAAGTTGTAATGTGCTAGTTAGTTAAAACTTGAAACATATCGCGTTGAATAACACCAGCCGTCACAGTATAGCGATTTTTCATTGGCGGTGATAACAACAGGTACTTGTACGGTAGGTAATTGCCATTATATCCGTCAGCCATGCCAACGCTACTTCATAAAATAATTATTGGGCACGTTTTCTTTGCGCGTGCGCGTAAAGTGAGACACTCACTGTTTGTAAAACTGCTTCTACTTGGTTGCAGTTATCTTTAACCGACTTCCAACAAGGAGGAGGTTCTATGTTCGTGTGTATGTATTTTTTTGTGTATGTTCATCGATAATTTCGCCAATTGTGAACCGAATCGAAAAATTCTTTTTCAGTTCGATGGGTATACTCCCGAGATGGTCTCATTTAAATTTTACAGAAATCGGCTTAGCCGTTTTTGATAAATCAAGAATAATGTAAACAATTCGAGCGAAATATTCGAATTTTGAACACGATGGAAGGCGGTTTTGCCATTTTTTGTGAAAAATAATTATTAATGGTAGCCTTGTTAATAGAGTCGGGGACCAAGGTATTAACGATGTTGCAAATATCCCATAATGGTGATGTTGTAAATATCCCCAGTTATCCTCATTATCATCGTTCGCAGCTTTCTTTATCCCACTGCAGGGTATAGCCACTATAGGCCTCTCTCTTGCAGTGCCATCTGTCATACTTTTGACGAATTTTCTCTTACGTTCTTTGACTTTATTGTCTCTTAGCCGTTGTGTTTCTTAATTCTCTTTCTTTTTAAAATACGAACTTTGATACTTCTCAGATTCTTCACATATTCATAATACCCAGTAGTAAAACTATAATCTCAAAGTAACACAATCTGTAACAAAAGTTGTGTAATCAAACCATTACGTTCTGTTCTGGAAGGTACTAAAGTGTGATCTCCAAGGGTTGGTAGGTGTCAGAGTTGTTAGGCTGTTACTCAAGTTGATGCTCTTTCAACTTTTATTGCTGTAGCTATAAAGTTGGAATTTATTAGCATTATCATGGCTGGCTTCGTCCTTTCCCGTTTACCATTAAAGACATTCATATTGCATCACGTACAGTTAAATGTTTCATGTTGCGTGAAATACGCCTGGACGCAATTCGTTTAATAAAAAGGGCAAAATACTTTTTAGTTCTATGTTGCAAATAATCTTTCAATCTAAACTAATCTGTTTTCTGGTATCGCTAGATGATACTAAAAATCAATTCTGGTAATTTAATTAATGGCTTTACAGGTGTTCCGTCATTACTGTTCAAACAATGACGCCACCATGCTACCAAACAAGGAAACCGAACTAAGCAAAGTTCCACCAAACCAAGCCAAAGAAAAATTCTACGTTAAATTTTACTGCTCTCCTAAAATTTGTTTTCAAGTGCGATTATGGAGTACGAATAGTATTTTGGCTGCTTATTGAGTAATTGTAAAATCAGTGACCAAGATTGAGATGCGCAAAGCCTTAAATTAACATTTTAAATTAATTGTAAATAAGTGTAGTCGAAAATCAGAACTAATCATAGTTATATGATTTTTCCTTAGGTTTATTTGTTATATCACCATGCTTTTTATTAAAAAAATATCATATACCACAAGAAAAAGTAAAGAAAATGCACTAAGGAAATGTAATTTTGCTATGTTTACGTTAGTTGTCCGGTGTACATCATGCCCAATGGCGCATGCCTTATCGCGTGCTCGGACATGCGGACGACCGATTTGCTCTACTTGTGACTTTCATGTGTTTATACCTTAGGAGGCTGTCGTTACCCACACGCGGATTGCCATGGTAATGAACTAATATGCTAATAGACAGGTGTGTTTCGTTACGCGGTTATGTGGACTCGTAAACTCAATTGGTAGTTTGTAGTCTGTACGCGACTATTAGGTGGGCTATGATCATGTCTTGGTGGTTTGACTTACTTACTTGGTGCGTTGTTTTCGTTATTTGTTTATTAACTCTTACGGGATCATGCCCTGTTGGGCTGTTGTTCTACAAGCCAAAGTAGAGAAGACTTAGTTTTAGTAAATGTTTTGTTGTGACTAATGTTTTTGCTCCAGACACATCAAATATGAGATGGATCAGATCAGAGCAGTTGTTTCATATGTATGTACCTACTTGTATGTAGATTATATTTCCATTTCTAGGTTATGGTAAATACGTATTATGTCATTTGCATTTCAGCCAGTTTTTTCCCGTAACAAATTCGAAATATGGTAACACTCGTTTCCGCAACACTGAGTCATATAGGACGTATACGAGTATTTACTTTATTATCACGCAAGTTTTTCCCTGACAACAGGCAATGTTCAACAGCAACTTATTTGCCGATATTTGCGACTTTCAGACGAAACCATCGTACCAATCTGTTCAAATATATAGCACCTAGTTACTTGTTTACTTACTTTTGTGTTTTGTCTAATCTGTGGCCTTGCTCAACCAACCATCAAGTGCCTGTACTCGATAGGATTCTTCAATGCTCGATAGCAGTAGTAATACTACACCTGCAACATCTAACCTGTATATGTCATCTTGTGTTGCACTAGATCTCTTAGAATACCTGATATTTGATACCGATTTCGATATCACTTGTTTAGGTAAGTATGCATAAGAAGTTACTTGCAGGTTAATGTGGACGTTGATCAAATCAACCTTCTGTGAAGGTGAGTTCATTTTAGAGGAGAAGGAATTCATCAAAATGTCCATTTTGTAGGTGAGTGTTTCTCCCAAACTTCTTTTTCTGAGGGCCAGGTTTCTGTAATGAATTTCTTCTTACTTTTCTGAATGACTCCTTTTCGAAAGTGTGTTTGTTGGTTTATTGGTTTGTTCCTTTTTCACGTAGCAACGGATTGACTCGATTTTTGGCATGGCCATAGTTTGAAAGACGAAACTACAAAGTCACTACTTTGTCACTACAAAGGCTAATTTTATCCCAGAAAAATAAACTGTTCTCAAATAAAAAAATAAAACACCAAGCGGGCGAAGCCGCGGGCAAAAGCTAGTTACATATAAATGTGAGACAATTACGATATGAAAATAAATGTTATGTTAATGAATATTTCATACGTGTTCTTCCTAGGTAGTACCTAGGAAGAGAAGAGTACTTACAAAACTCATGCTTTACTATCTACTGTTCTTATATTTCCTGTCATTTCAAATCTCAACTTTATCGGTCGTTACTTGAAGATTTAAAATCGTAAAACAGGCGATTACGAACGTTTTCTTGCTTGTTGAATTTGAGAGTTTATTGCTTATAGGAATTAAGTTTAATTTGAGTTATGAATCTGATTGTGTAGGCCGGCGACATCTCCGGTACGACCAGCATCGGTTTGATTATGCTGTAGTGTTGAATTATACGAGTCATAAGCTTATGGAGATAGGCTTTTACTTTCACTATTTTTAGTGTTATACTTAAAACTGTTACGTTATGTACTTAGTTTTGATTTGTTTACTTCTAGCGTATTCGTTTTGTTTTCATCCGGGTTTATTGTTAAACACATTTATTGTATTTGTACCATATGCGCTGTTAAATCTTCGTGTTTATTATCGTTTCTCTACAACATTTATCTTTAATTACAAGATTCTTCTAAAAAAACATCGTTTATCCTTTTTTAGTAGTTCTTCATTTAGCTCGATTATATTTCGCCACTTCATTCTTCAGATACAATTAACTAGGTAGGTAGTCCTTTTAGCCAACAGGCATTATTCGCACGTTTAGAGAATCGATTCTTTAATCGATATTCTTTTTTTTTTTTTTTTTTTATGTTCCCTTCCTACGTATAGCTGTCACTTGTCAACTCATTCTTTTTGCGAGCGAGGCAACGTTCGCACGTGCCTAGCAAAAGTGAAAAAATTACTTAGCCGTCATATTCTCTTTACCATGCCGAAAAGACAAAACGAAGAAAAGATGCCGCGATACCGGCTCAGACTCGAGGCGCAACAAAAAAATACAGAAGAATCGTGTACTCGTCAGACGATTCGGAGCAATCAGGTTAGTTACCTACATTTATCTGTTAATCAGTGAAAAACGTAGTAATGCCCAATTACATCGCCTGGAGGTTGACCGTGTGTCATCACGATGGCAATTACATCGCCTGGAGGTTGACCGTGTGTCATCACGATGGCAATAACATCGCCTGGAGGTTGACCGTGTGTCATCACAATGGCAATTTTTCATCCCGAGAGGTTAACCGTGTGTTAACACGTGGGAGTTTATCATCATCCAAAAGGGCTTAATCATTCTGTGGTTACCACATGTATGCAGCGCTTAGAGGTGGATCGTGTATCCTCACGAAAGCAATGTCTAATTACATGCTGAATATCACATAATTTATCACATCGTAACCAAAAACATTTTGTTTTCTTGACAATAATTTTGTGCATCTACCCACAATAATATTTTACCACCGTCTCTGTTTTTCTCCAGACGAAGGCAACGCTGGGAGGTGGATCGTGTATCCTCACGAAAGCAATGTCTAATTACATGCTGAATATCACATAATTTATCATCTCCTAACCAAAAACATCGTTTTCTTGACAATAATATTGTGCATCCACCCTCAATAATATTTCACCACCGTATGTTTTTCTCAAGACGAAGGCAACGGCTGGGAGGTGGATCGTGTATCCTCACGAAAGCAATTACATACTTACAATTATATGCTGAATTTCACATAATTTATTATCTCGTAAACAAAAACATTGTTTTCTCGACAATAATTTTTTGTGCATCTACTAATCAGTCAATATCAAGCATCAATAATACTTTCATCACCGTCTGTTTTTTCTCCATACGAAGATGTTGTGGATCCCGATCCAGAAATTTGGTCCAGGTACCTATACACGATAAGCACGCTTGCCTGCGGCTACCTTAGTTAAAAAAAAAAAAAAAAAAGGGTTTAAAAAGAGCACCCAATACCGAAAAATTGCTTATTGCTACTTCAAGCTCAAAAATTTAATGCGGAAATTTTGGCAGCTGCAGCCGAACATCCCCGTAATCGGGACAAAAAGGTAGTGAGGGTGCAGCAACTATTGGGGCAGTGTATGACTGCTCTCGATAAAACCGAGACGACTTACTCTTCGGAAATAAGCTTCCGAAAAAATTAAAGCTGCAAAAGCGCCACAAAAAAGCCTCTTCCAAACCCTAAAGCAGCTTCCATGTTTATATTACTATCTACTGTCACGGTTGATATCAAGCATTGACGAATCGCTCACGCCTTCAGGGAAACTGAACGGGCCCTCCTCGCTTCTCGTCAAACAGAGGGGGGAGAGGGGGGCAGATAGGCCGAGCCACTCCATCGGTACCGAGGCCCATCATCGAGCTTTTCATAGCAGAAACCTTCTTAGAACAAATAACCACGTGTGACGTGAGAATCTAATATTTTTACAACTGCTGGCCTCAAGTTACCAATAATGCTGAAATACTTAAAATCATCTCAGACGATTATTCTATACCTTTCTGTAGAACAGTGAAACAAGTTTCGACTTCTAAAAGTTTACTTTCTGATGTTGAACGTGCAGATTTGTTCGATTTAGTTAAAAAGTTGCTTAACCTTGGTGCAATATCTCCATGCAATACCTAGATCGAAAAATGAAGTTTGTTCAAGTATATTGCTAGCTCGAACGCCTAATGGCGACAAAAGATTTATTTAAAACCTTAAAGCTCTAAATAAATTCATTCACACTTCAAAATGGCGAACAGTAGGACAGAAGAAAAACTGTAGTAGGTACCTACGAGTATTGGTTTCATGGCAAATATAGATTTAAAAGTATTTGTAAGTATCTATTATTAGCTACCAATCAAAAAATTACACCGTAAATACTTACGTTTCGAATTTGATGGAATTTGTTATGAATATAATGCCATGCCCTACGACTTGCCTGTAGCACCAAGGCTTTTTGCTAAATTAATTAAAGAATTCATGAACTGTTTAAGTAATATGGGCTATATATATGGCCAGTCATTTATCTAGATGATATTCTATGTACTTATATGTGAACAAAACTCTAGACTTGCTTAATTGTCTAGGTATATTTGTTAATTATTATAACAGTATCTCGAACTCTATCGAGACGGACTCGAACCTCGAGAAGTCTGTTGATTTCTAGGGTTTTTAAACAATACTGTCGATATGACTTAATGTTTACATACTTAGTGAAAACCGTGAGAGCATTATGCAATTAATTAACAATATTATCTTACTGCCCAAATGTGCGATCAGAGAATTATCACAGTTCATTGAGGTGCTTAGGTACTGCTGTTTGCCCAGCAGTGAAGTACGGCTGGTTATATATAAAAACTGAACGTCACAAATATTTAGTGAATAAATATCAGAATTTTGATACAAAAATTAAACTAACGGACGTTATCTTGCCGACCTTATATTGGTGGAAACAAAACACTTCAACTAAAAACCCTTTAACATCTGAAAACTTTTTGAGCTGTAAATATTTACAGATGCTAAAAAACCGGCTAAGGTGTTTTTTGAGTGGAAAACGAGCAAATGGACGGTGGAAAAATGACGAATCATCTTTTCATAACAATTGCTTATAGTTAATTAGCTGTTTTTCTAGGATTAAAGTGCTCTGTCAGTTCACGTTCTAATTGCTCGATATTGCTACACGTTGACCACACGACAGCCTTATGCTATATAAATCGCATGGGTAATTCGGTTTCCTCATTTGAATTATTTGTCAATGGTGTGAGAAGCGAAGTATATTTAGGTACCTTTATTTATTTGCGTACATTTTTTAATACACAAAAATATAGAAGACGATCATGAGTCCGAAATCAATGTGGATACAAAATGGGAACTATCAGATCGGGCTTTTCAAAGATAGTTCACTCTTTCGGTGTGTCAGAAATTGATCTATTTAAACATGGTACCAATACCAAATTCTGCCAATATATTACATGGCAACCAGATCCCGATGCAATATCTATGGAGGCTTTACCAGTTAGCTGGCATTCTTACATTTTTCCATGCATTCCCACCATTTGCGCTTATTCTAAAATGCTAGAGAAAAATTATTACCGACAGAGCGTACTGGCACTATTGTTTTCGTACTGGTCTGGGCAACTTTTGTTCCCACTGCACAAAAAATGCAAATATCAGATATGAACCTAAGCAAGATCTTTTGCATGCTAATAACAAATCTACAACGACTCCATCGCAGCCTTTCGCTGGGGGCCGCAAAGCTCTCGGGGAAGCATTTACTAGACTAGTCACTCTTGAAATAACACTTGATTCGATGCTGGCTGATAAAGTTGTCCGAAATAGATATTTCGGACAACTTTATGAAACAATATTCGGTTACCTATAAATTGTGTGGTGGTGGCTCAGGGAACTTTATACCTAAATACATTTTAAGCTCCACTATCGGCAGTGATCACTGTCATTGTTGATCTTTTTAGTAGGAAGGCCACTTATAGTACTATTAATAGTCATTAATCAGCCTTATCATTATTATTAAAGAATAATATCGGATCAGACGAACGTATCAAACGCTTACTAAAAGCTATTTACAGACAGAAACCAGCCAGACCCACATACACCTTGATGTGGGATCCAAAGACGGTACTTTACCATATTTCTACGTGGTACCCCAACAGCGATCTAGAATAATCCAAGCATATGTCCGGTAAAGACCAGGGAAGATTATCTACTAGCAACATCAAAGTTGCGAAGCGAAGACACGGACAATCTGTTCCTGAGTCGTAGGATACCTTTTAAAATGGTAACGTCGCAAACAATTAGAAAGTGAATTAAACAGACCCTTGCTGAGAGCAGCGTCGACGTCTCAATATTTAGTGCACATAGCACTCGGCTTCCGCAGAGATCTGCATCGATCCCATAAGAAAAACGGCTAGATACCTAGACCAGTTCATACTTAACACTTGCTCGGTTTTATAACCGTTCAGTAGTAGATGAAAGTATGTTTGCTCGATCCGTTTATGGGGCTAACAATTAGATTAATGAAACCAAAATTATTATTACGTAATATATTTAATTTTATTGATTAAGTCAATTCTAAAATAAGAACAAGATTGTATAAATTGCCGGTAAATTCGTTCTACGTATTAAGTCCCGAAATAAAAGTTTTTCTACTTTGTAACAAAATGTTTTCCTGTTTCTAAAACATCACTTGTTCCATAACTATCTCTGAACATCTACCTAGTTAATTGTATCTGAAGAATGAAGTGGCGAAATATAATATAAGATCAAATGAACTTCTTGAAGTGAAGTTCGATCATTATTATATGAGCCACTTCATTCGAAGATACAAAGTTCCCACCCACCCGCAACCAGCGCGAAAAACTTATAAATCTCTAAACGTGAATGAGTTGACAAGTGACAGCTATACGTAGGAAGGGAACATAAAAAAAAAAATAAAAAAAAAGAATATCGATTAAAGAATCGATTCTCTAAACGTGCGAATAATGCCTGTTGGCTAAAAGGACTACCTACCTAGTTAATTGTATCTTCGAATGAAGTGGCTCATATAATAATGATCGAACTTCACTTCAAGAAGTTCATTTGATCTTATATTATGATGATTTCTTTCACATTATTGTTTTCTTTTATTAATTTAATTGTGTATTTATTTCGATTGCTCTCAAAATTTACTTACTCTGATTTACGCTCACCTTCGATAACTTAACCATTACCCAAACCTTGATTGGCTGCGAAGGCCGCCAGCAAACCTTTACAATACAACCTTTCAGTTAGCCAGTGTTTGGCGGATTTGTCGTGTAATTGCGCTCGGACAAAATTAAATATGTTTGCATATTTGTTAACTGCTTCACACATATTTGCACAAGAAAGTTATCGCAAACGCTTTTGAAAGGTCAAACAGTGTGTTTTAAAGTTATTAGTCAAAATTATATGAAGTTTGTTGTGTTTGGCAGTTAAGTATTTGAGTTTATAAACAACGTAATATTACGCATAATTGAGTGAAGTTAAATATGAAATATATCATCAAAATTTAATCAACTAGAAATAGTGAGACCCTCTAAAAATCTCTAGTCAATATTCTCAACAGTCATGCATATATGTAGAATAAGAAAATATGCTAACGTAACTATGCCCATCAAATCTTTAAAGCAATGTGCTTTCTACAGCTGGTCACTGGAGTCATTAAATTTTTAAAGGTCAACGATGTTAGACACGTACGAGGCTTTTCCATAACTTTCTTCCATATTAGCATCTGTTATAGCACTTATAGCTTCAATCGAGGTACATCTCGCTTCAAACGAATGGGCCATTATTGATTGGTAGTCAAAGTGAGAGTTCAGTTTGACTTTGTATTTTAGCACCTTTTTAAGAATATTGATGGTGTTAATGTAGTTTTTATAGGTAATGTCTAGATTACTGGTATTAAATTATCGTTAATATGTTTTACGTTACCGTGCTTTCTCAGTTTTAGTTTATAGCTTGCAAGTTTTGTTAGTTTATCACCAGAATCTACTTTCAAAGGGTCAATAAGGCAAGTGAAACAGGGAAGTGTCCCAAGGTCGTTCACCAGCTCAGCCGGTTGCGTATTATGTCAGTAGGCTCAGTAGGCGTCAGCTGATTACCGATCGCCGCTTTTTTTGCTGCCATGATTGTTTTATTGTCTCGCGCAACTGGTTTCGGTTTCGATGTAACGATTGTGAGAAAGTCAGGGCTATTTTTGTTTATGTTTTTAATGGCTGGTGTGATATTATCTTTTAGGAATTAATTATCAGTATTGTCGCAACCGTTTCCAAGGTGTATGTTATCTGTATCGTGTAGGTTTTTTCTAATACATAATTGAGCTTTAGACCTCTACACAATACGTTTTGTTGATTCCTAATTCCGAGTTGTCATTTTGAATGGAACAACCGATGAGCTAAAAGTTGTTCATATCATTATGAACAACTGTTGAGAACTTGAGATTAAATGCCATTCACCCTCTTTCGGCTCAGTACTAGGCAAGCCTGTATAAAGTATATCTTTTTTGTGATTATTACTAGGAAAATACAAATAATAACGATTATCTAAATCCCCTTGAACCCCGAATCGGGTTCGAGATTACCGTTAGGTAAATTTAATTAAACTGACAAAGAATATGTCAACTGGTAGCCGATTTAAATCCTACAAATCTGTTCCGACAATTGTTTTAAACCCAATGTCACTTTCGTGTTTACGAGTCTAGCATTAAAGTGTAAATTGTATTGATAGACATTAAAAGCAAATTGCTTGACTTGAATGTTTTCCGTTTTAATGTAAGATCATTTTTATTGGTCCTAAGCGGTTTTCTTACTGCTTATAGGGCATTCGATTTGACGCATGTACTTATCTCTTTTATAGTACGCTCGTAAAAGTATTGTGTTATATTTTTCTGATCCAAAGATGTTTTGGGTTGTTTATAGAAACATTGAAAATAGACATTGTGCGTTTAGGAACAATACATCAGTCAGTGTAGTTTTCAAGAAAATATTACATACCTATTGAAATACATTTAAAATGATTTGCTTTATTAGATAGTGACGCCACTCTATAATGTTGATCAACAAAGATAATATTGTGATAACGGTGGCACATAACCACTGGAGTGCCATAAAAATAAATCTGTCATTTCCGTGATTTCTAAGCTCCAATAACTATATGTCACGAAATAAATGTGGAGCAATAAAATTATACCAGTAAACAAACAAATCAAAATGTGGCCTTGAGCTCTGCAACATGTGATGCTAAATTCAGGAAACTGACAATTTTTCATCTTTATGTTATTTCTAATGTCTCGTATCATTTATTTTGAAATGATACTCAAACAAAATGAGACTCGATAGATAAATACATATTTTACAATAGCTTGTGCTTGTGATAGTTTTGTTATTTTCTTAATTTCTTTACGTTAACTAACCGCACAAAAAACCGGTTAATAATGATAACGCAAATTGATGTTATCAGTTATATAAACCACATCTGTTATGAAAACTATGAACTTTATACCATTAGTAACGCTCAATGATTTTAGGATTCTTTTGAAAAAATATTACAATACAGTCTCTTACCGTCTTACCATAAAAGTTTTACGCACGCTTTAGTCAATGTTCAACAGTATAAATTGCACGGTTAAGCGTGTTTAAATCTTTTGTGGTAAGGCGGTAAATGTTTGTTATGTTTTGACTACTGTCGAAATAGGACTTGTTCATATTCTCAGTGTAGTCAAAACATACAGTCTTATTTAATTAGATTAACCAGAATGTTTACACATCTTTGCTATCTCTTCACTTATTGAACACATGTTTTTTCTCTTTATCTCTTTAGTATCTCTATTTTGATCTAGATTCCAGTTAATTTACTTATCGTTCATTTTTTTCATATTCAGCCTGTGAAACTAAAACTCAATAGTGGTATTGAATTGAGTTTGAGTTTGGTTTAAAATCTGATTTTGCCGTCACTTAAATTTAGTTATCAGCATTTATTTATATCGTCAATTGAGGAAATAAAACTATATCATTAACTAGCAGCGCCCCGCGGTTTTACCCGCGTTGTGCCCGTTCCCGAGGGAATTACGGGAATTTTTATACCTATAAACCTTCCTCTTGAATCACTCTATCCATTAAAAAAAACCGCATCAAAATCCGTTGCGTAGTTTTAAAGATTTAAGCATACAGACAAACAAACAAACAAACGAAAATAGCGACTTTATTTTATACTATGTAAGGATACTTATTTTCAATTTCATTTAATTATTACAAAAAATCGTAACACCGACTTCTACCGTGTACAGAATTCGAATAATTTGCACGACGTGACATTCATGTACATTTTTGTTGATTTATCAAAAACAGCTCAGCCGATGTCGATAAAATTTAAATGGGAACACCTCTCAAGTACACTCTTTCAAACTAAAAAAGATTTTTTTAAATCGGTTTACAATTGGCGAAAATATTGACACAAAAAAAATACATAAAGACGAACATAGTAAGTACCTCCTCCTTTTTGGAAGTCGGTAAAAAGCAATTAACTCGGAAAACTTACTAAAAATACAACATTGAAATGTAATTACTTATTGGAAAATCAAAATTACGCAGCGTACCTACCTAAAGTCTTTTAAATTTTCCTAAACAACAAAACCAATTCCGTGTGAAGTTTATCGAGTTGTTCTTATCTAGATCTTGAAAGTTTTCATATACATTGTAATAAATTATTGCTATTGATGTCTGTACAAGTTTTGGGCTCACAGTAGCTGTTACTCGGGTAAGACCTTCTTATAAATTCCCAGTATAAGTGTTTACTTTAGTATATGTGTTCTGTTTTCTAATTGTGTTCCCGAAAGTTATTGTAGTGGAACAAATACGAATATTTACCAATGGATTATGTTTATTTTGACATTTCTTGGTTTAGATATATTTTTCTTCTATTTTCGAACTTATAATGTGAGATTCTCATGTTATTTGAGGGTTTCTAAATATCACTCTCTCTCTAAATCTTAATGTTAAGTAAAACTACGTCATGTACTTTGAATTTTTTACCATTGAAAGATAAATGTTATGGCAAAGTTCTAGGTGTAGAAAACATAAAACATCATAATACTCGTATACTCTCTGGGAAAACAAGACGGGTCATTATTGTTTTTATGAGAATTTATCTATGAGAATTTATAAATAATTTTTTAAACATTTATTTTTACTTTTTATTTCATTCAGAGTATTATCTTTTTAATTCCCGGAACAAATAAACTGTGTAGGAAGAGTGTAATTAGATAAAACGGACTCTTTCATCTTATCAAAATTGGCTTTTAATCTCTCGATAGGATGAAAAGACTAATTAATGAAAGGGTCTTAATCCTCAAAGTTAATTCTCAGATATTGTTTATTAACTAATAACGAATTCATGTTACGAAGTCAACCGTGCACATCCCTTGCTAAGTTAAATTATAGATAAAGGATTCCAACAAGCCCCCGGATTTTATATTATATTTACACTACCTGATACATTATTTGTTGGAGGATCTTAAATTTTGCGAGATTGTGATGAGTTTGGGTATAAAACAGGAATATATTAATATTTAATGTTCAGTATTCAGTTCAAACTCTCTTGTTAGACCGTATCGCGACGTCTTGTCAATGAAATCTGAGAAAAATTTATCTCGAATTTTTAATGAATTTTTGAATAATAAGCGCGTATAATTTAGGTACTACAAAATGTCAAATAGAGGGCAATACAATAAAACACTTCGTACTTTAACAGTTCAAACGATAACAATTTAGATACCAAAACTAACATAGATCAGCTATATCACACTTGGTATTGGTGATGGCGATCGGCATGGATCTTGATAACTAACTAAGTGCACCTGAAATATTTCTTCTGACCGGAGCCTTCAATTAAAATAAAAATTGGTAAAAAACTTTTTTAATTTTTATTTTGTTACTAAAAACTGTGTTCTATATGAAAAGTCCTTTCATTTAATACCCATATTGATTGTGATTGGGATTATGTAAAAAAGAATCCGCCATATTGTGGCGGTGGCCATCTTGTATTTACGTCAATATACATAATAAAGACAAAAAATTGTATTTTCATCGAAACTAAGGCTGTGTATCAAATATTATATAAATCTGTCCACGGGAAGGGTATCAAATTTCAATTACTAGATTTGACCCAAAAACGGGCAAGTGAAGTTAAATAAAACCGTTTAATAAAGAATATTCTGAATGAAATATTACCATTAGATGAAATATATTTCGCCTATTTCGAAAGCTTTTGATGCAAAAGTTATTGTTTGCGATATTGATGTTTAAACGGCCATTCCTATTGAAAGTTGGTCAGTGTTCCGTGCCAGTCATGAATATGAATAGGTACGAGTGATCACTCCGTCTGATATGTATCTTTACCAAGATGATGTGGTCTCAATGTGTTCTCATTGTCTGATCCGGTTCGATTAGTTTCAGTCGACAATATATTCCACTTATATGGATATTATGTCTCGCATGAGTCATCGAACGTGTTTGTATTTCACGTTTGAGTATTTTAATCTATGTTATCAGACTTATTTCATAAGAGTTCTTATCGTGTGCTGTGTTGATTAACATCATTATTCGTACTGAATAATTGATTAGATTTAATCTTGCACTTTGACGATGTTCTGCCGTAAGTAAATAGAAGTTTCAGTACCGGTTAAAATACAACGTTATTGGTTTGCCAAATTAGTTGAAAGATCGGTACTAAAATACCGTTTTTCAGTAAGAAGACAGTTGCTTTTACAAACATTCGACTAATAGTGCAAACCACCAATTTTATAACAATCAGATTAATCTGCTTGCCCTGTACTAAGGCAAAATGGGGTGATTCAGACCATTATTGTGACAACTTTTATTATGGGCCCAACCCGGAATTCGAGAAAAAAAATCAGCTGTTCCATACAAAATTGCAACTCGAAATCGATAAAATGTATGGAACAGCTGATTTTTTTCCCCCGAATTCTGGGTTGGACCCATAATAAAAGTTGTCACAATAATGGTCTGAATCACCCCATTTTGGCTTAGTACAGGGCAAGTAAAAGTTGTTCATAGTGATGGTCTAAATTACCCTGTATTAATTTTTACATTAGAGTTACTGAAATAGTTTGTGTCTGTTGTTTGATTGTTTGTTTATGAAGTGATTGTTTCTGGAATTGTCTGTAATCCATATTTGGTATATTTCACGTGATTCAAATCGTTCCGATCACTGAATTAAATAAATAAATATTAGGGGACATCTTACACACGGCCTCTGACCCCAAACTAAGCAGAGCTTGTGATATGGCTGCCAGAGACTGATATACTACATATACATATTGTAAATACATACTTATATAGATAGTACCTAAATAACACCCAGACACAGAGCAAACACTTATGTTCATCACACAAATGTTTACCCTGGGTGGGGATCGAACCCACGCCTCTTTGACCCAGAAGTCAGGGTTACTAACCACTGAGCCACCGAGGCAGTCAAAGTTGTATGACAGCCTGATGTCTAATGCAGACTGTTCAGCACTGTCATCCGTCCATATACCATTCACCCGATCGTTGGCGCCGAATATTTACGCCAATCCACCATTACCACTAATGGTTCCGAGTATTGGTCGGTTTGAATCGGCTCTCATTAATGTGGTAACTTTATCGTTGCCAATATCGAGTTATGGTCTCGTCACGTCGTCGGTTGAGTTAATTAGACTTTATTGCCTTATTGTTGTTGCTGATCGGAGTCCAGTGTATGATACACAAAGTAATCTGAGAAGTCAATTTTTATGAGTGTGCCTTTACTCGTATGAGTAGTTGGAAGTCTTTAAAAGTGGAAAAACATTTCTTAATGCGAATCTTCCTTACTGTTGTTTTTTGAAGTTGAAAGTATTACTTAAATCATTTGTTTCACATTATTTGGTCCACATAAATACTGTGTTACTTGGAAATATTTAGAGTGGGGAAATCTTTTTGAGTGAGAATCTTCCTCCGTGTTAGTTTCTTATGTTGAATGGTTTGTATCCATCGTCTTTTTTTGTTCACGTTGTCCAATGAAAAATCATTCATCTGAATCCCCAGAAACTCATTAATATTTTATCGAAATATTCTTGAGTCACAAACCTATCAATTTTGAAATCTGTACTATAGGTACGTGCATAACTACTTAATAACAAAAAACGCAACCCAAATCTTAAGTGATTCGAAACAGTGAAACAATCCAATAAATAAATGGAATCGGTTTGACAATAACAAAAGTGTCGAAACGTGAAGTGACAAATGCGCAAGAGTTGTTCAAAGTGGCGAAGTCAGAGTCCCGGCTGGTGTTAGTGGGAGAGGGAGAAGGGGATGGGTGCTGCTCGTGCTCTGGCATGAGGATCGACCTCGGAGGGGCTCTGCTCGAGGCGGCCAAGCTCACCAGGTCTTGGTTCTGTCAGAAGACTGATTACGGGTAAGTGATGGTGATATCTACTTATACAAGTAAACAGGCTTATTGGTAGTTTGGTTTTGTTTTAAATTGTATGATTTGCAATATGCATATCTTGTAATATTATATTGTAACTCACGAACATACTGCAGTAGCAAATGATTTAAAAAGTGTACATACTGTTTTTGACGTAGGTACATTGTGAAAAAATGTTATTACTGGACTAATAACATTTTTTACGCGAAAACAAACTCGAGTGTTTATGTTATCTAAATTTTTTTTTTTTTCGCAAAAATTGGCAAAACTGCCTTCCATCGTGTACAAAATTCGAATTTTTCGCTCGAATTGTTATTGATGATTTTTCAAAAACGGCTTAGCCGATTTCTGTAAAATTGAAATGGGACCACCTCGGGAGTATACCCTTTCGAACTAAAAAAGATTTTTTCGATTCGGTTCACAATTGTCGGATTGAACGTTAAACATACACAAAAAAAATACAGACGAAAATAGAACCTCCTCCTTTCTGGAAGTCGGTTAAAAAGTAACTTCGGAATTCATGTTATACCGCAGTTTTAACATTCTCATAGTCATTCTATTTTATTTGTTATGGTAGATATTAAGAGCAAAATTATATCTTGTACGCAAGAAAAGGATCCCAATGATAAAGGTGAACGATAAAAAGACAATAATACCCTCTTAAGGACCGGGTATTAAAACAATATTTCATCAAAAAGGCTGCGTTGAATTATAATTTAATTCGTGTTTTGTTAGGTATTAATGGTATTATATTAATTTAGCAATGGCAACATTTTCCCAGCCACTTAATTGTCTTCGCAATGCTTTCGTTCAAAGTATAATAAATTTAAGACTAATAAATGAACGAATCTTCGCCAGATAGCAATTAAAAACTTTTCATAACGCAATTTACTTGCGAAAATATTACCAGAGCTCATTTAACGTACACCTTTTGCTAACTTTAATTAAACTTTCAGATGACTTTGGAATGGTGACGTAATCAGGGAAAGGGGAAAAGGATGGGGTTTAATGGGAACATGCGTAATGGGGTTTCAGATGGAAATAGTATTTACGATAATGCCTACGCGCTTAATGCTCGATTCGAGAGCTCAAATGCGACGCATTACAGTCGATTAAAAGCCAGTCATTTCATTGGTTTCCTACAACAAACACAAGCAAATATTTTGTGTATGAAACCAATGAAATGACTAGCTTTTAATCGACTGTCTGTAATGCGTCGCATTTGAGCTCTCGAAAGTAAATATGACGCTAAACGTCTTATAAAACGCTTAAAACCTCGTAGTTGTTCCAATAATCTAACGTAGCTTTATAATTATAACAAACTAGCGGCCCGGCCCGGCTTCGCCCAGGTACAAATGAATTACTGCTATAAACGTACCTGAAGAAATATTCTAATAGATGAAATGAAAAAATGAAGGTGGAAACCGCATTGCAATCTGGTGTGTAGTTTAAAAGATCTATTCAGATACATAGACACAAAAAAGATCCGTTATATAATATGTTTTATTGTATATAGTTACTAAACCGCGTCGCAAAAGTTGGCGGAAATGAAGTTAAGCTACAAACTTCGCAATATCCAATCAACGCACGGCTTTGTGTGAGCTTCAGTCAGGATTGGATATCGCGCAGCTTGGAGCTAACTTCATTTCCTTTAGTCATGTGAGGACATATCAAGTAACCTAAGAAGAAACTACGCAGTAGCCGTGGCCGAAAACGTCCTGGAAATCATCATCATCATCAATTCATTTCCGCCAACTTGTGTGACGCAGCCTATGAAGAGAGTCGTAGAGTATAATTGATTGGTATTATTTTGTAACCATGGATGTATTAATACATAAAAAAAAACCTAGATTGTACCGTAACTTGAAATGACAGCCGTCAGCCGTAGGAGCGGCCCTCCCATTCATTTCCTAGTTACGTCCCTGTCCATTGGAAAGTTGAAGGGAAATGTAACTGCAATTTGTTGCTGTCTATCTTAGAACGTACCTTGTCTTTGTGTTCAAAGTAAATATTTACAGCTTTGCAGATTTCTCGTTTGAGTGTTCCGAGAAGAGCTGATTGCGACTGATTGTCTCTGGTTTTAAATATCTGCAGTTCTGAAAGTGGCAAAGGGAGAAATGTTTTTCGGACAATTGACTCGTTAGTTGAAGGAATGTAGCTTCTTGGTTATGTTCAGTTCTTCTGTTGTATCTGTTTAATAAAGTTAAAAATGTAATGTTCAATGTCTACAAAAATCCAATTCCGCGGTGTAATTTGATACAGAATTTAAAAAGTTTGTTCAGTCAACGTGTCTAAAAATCTTATGTCCGAATCGTAACTATGCACAAGTTTTAAGCATTTTCAATGTAGCTAATATTGAAGCATTTTACACAGGCAAGCTGCTCTACAAATCCATTAGATGACAGATTAATACGGTTTTGTGATAAGTGATGTCACTATAGGTAATGTATCTGTTGTTTTCGTTGTTTGGATGTGTTACATAATTTCCTGGACAACATTAGGTAACTTAAGTGTTTTGTATTGTATCAGTAAATTTTCTTTATCATTGATCTTTATGTATAATCGTAAAGTTAATAATTGTAAACTGACACTTATAAAATATCAGAGATTGTTCAACGCTATTGTTTAATGATTTCATAATATTTTTAAAAGATTTTACTAAAGAGGAACACAACGACACATCTAATTTGGTCCTGGTTCAGGGTTTAAGTGGCAACATAATATGAATAGTTTTTTTTAAATGTAGAATAGGGATACATTTGGCCACAAACTCGCCTGATGGAAAACGAAGTTGTAGCCGAGGATGTAAGTATGTGTATTCACTCTTGACTTGAAGATATCCAAATTGTAATTGTTAGGAAACAATGACGGAGGCAGGGCGTTCCCATCCCTAGTATGGCGCGGCGGTCTGCATTATGAAGGAAGAAGCGAATCGCTTAGTACGAGCAGGTGGTACGTCGACTATGTAGGGATAAAAATCATGTATAATGTATCCGAAAGATTTATCATTTCAATTTCATATAGTCGTCGTCATTTCAAGATAGGCCGGGTGTCAGAGTCAACTACTACGAAACTACTACTGTAAAGTAAAAGTTGAAGGTTAGATTGGTTGCAAATTAGGCATTGATTTTGATGTCTATAAAGTGTAGCTAAATAATTTATTCATCCAAAGTACAGTTGTATAGCAGTATTTTCCTAACAAAGCCTAAAAGTAACATCATCTGTAAAAGATATTAAGTAAGATATGCCCAAGAATATCAACTCTTAATTAAAGCGAGTATTACCTACGAAATAAGTCAAAATGTGTTTGTGACACGTTGTGCGAACCTAATTTCCATAACAATGGTTGGAATGGCAAATATAACATTTTTCATAACAAATTATACACTTTGTATGCTATCTTCCCACAGAACAGGCGTTGGTTGTTTATCTTTAAAGGTAACATTAAAATTTCGCAAAAGGGGTCATCCATAAATCTCTTGATGTTTTCACCACTCCTGGTGATATGTGCTAAGTTTTAGACTGCCCAAAAATCACGTATATTTTTTGGTATAAAGTGTTTTAAAATTTTCAGAAAATTTTATTATTATGTACTACGGGACTAATCGCGCACTAAAAAAAATGTGCTCAAATCGCGAAAGTTTAAAAACAACATTTCAGAATATTATCTCTTAAATACCAATTTAACCTAATTATGTTTTGGAAAATGAAACATAAGCAAGCAAGCATTGTGATAAAAATGTCAAAACAAAGCACACAGTTAGCTACAGAAGTTTCTTGAGAAGCTTCTGTAGCTAACATCACATCGCCGACTTGTATACTTGTTTACGATGTGAAATTAGCTACTTACAACTGCGGTGCTCGTGCCGCCTCGTGGAGTTTGTGGCGGCACCATTAAGATTGCAGGTTGTCTTTGACTGACATAGAAAAATAAATACAGGTGATATCTCTTGACTGGCATGGAAAAATATTAAACGAGTTGAACTCTTTCCCCCCTCCTTTCAGCCTTAAGTGATTAATGAACGCTCCCAAATGGGTAAATATAAAATAACCAAAACACCGATGGGATGCTCCGTCCGTACCATTTGCATGTTAAAAAGTCATCGAATTATTTTGTTTGTGTAGAGCTTTTTGAATTGTCTATTTCATCATTAACAGCCTTCTCTATCCCCCTGTTGATTATATTATAAGCCTACCCCCAAGGACGGATGCGACATCTTCCTTGGTTTTATACCAATTGTTTCATGCCTCCTGTATTTCTTATCATTGGTCAAGCATTGTTAGTTCCAAACTCGTCATTATGATTTTCAATAATTCTGCTATGCTCTATAATACTATTGCTATGCTATATACAAGTCTATCAGATCTTGTCTTATAGTTGTGTTGTATAGGTCCACTATGTTTAGATTGATTTCTGAATAATAGTTCAAGTTTTATTCGCTAAAGTTTGCGATTTGTCGAAATGACGATCGAAGTATCGCTTTCATCAGAAGATACGTTATCTTACATATTTATATCAAAAGTAAACTTGTCATAATTTTCGGTATATGGTACTTATCTCTGTTGCATAATCTCGAATCCCAAGTTCCCTATCCCATAAGTGACCCCATTTCTGCTTGGTATGAAAGCAGATCTAACTTCGGTCGCACGCTTTGCACTAACTTGTATCATCTAATCAGGCTCGACCTAGATTCGAGGCTAAGAGACCTAAGAGAGGCTCCGAAGCAAACGTCGAATGCTGAAGTCACAAGAGATTTGCTCGCAATGTAGGACTCGAGAAACTATTAACACTCATTTGCTATGAGAAAGTTTTGCATGAGGAAAATAGGTACTATTAACGCTAATTCTATGAGCTTGGCTTTAAGAAAATTGTTGACAAATTAACACGAATGCTCGTTTAAAATAACTAAATAGTGATAAAGAAGTGCCTGCAAGCGCAGAGTAGGACGTCGATCTATGAACTAAGACCGGAGGAACATGCTGGATGCGCTCAACGCTCATATTAGAAATCTATAGGGGAGGCCTATGCCCAGAAGTCTATTGTGATTTAATTTGTAGTTGTTTTTTGGGCACCGTTGTTGTAAAAAGTGTATACAGAGATCAACTCGAAAGTATTTTAGGTGGATGTTTTCAGTTTTAATCTTGCGTCACGGAAATGAAAAAGCTGGCGATGGATGTTGTACATTTTTAAAGAATTGCAACTCGTTTTCTCTCTTTGTTTACGTTGTTCTCCGGTTGTGTGATGAAAACATCGTTGCAAAGAGAATTTTGTTTTGATCACATCATTAATCTTGGCTGTTATTATTTTACTGCTATTTCTTTCACTTTTTTGTCCCATCTGCCTAGTTCCTAGTTTTGTTGGGGAAAGATTCAACTTTTTATTGCTCGAGCATTAAAAAGTTTGTCTATTCATACTTCTTTCTTCAGACGTCTTATATCTTAGCTCTAACGATTAGGTCTTAACGACTGAAAGATCTATTTGCTTTAAATATACTCGTATGTTATAAAACCTATGTGACCTATTTCCTAATATTTACGTTCAAATGTTACGAATATCAGTCAAAGTGTGAAGATGTTCAAAGATGTTCCTTGAATCATATTAATATTCTTAGAAACATATTGAACGCTGTAAATCTGTTACTGACCAAACCCAAATTGGTTGTCCGATCCATGTCCCATGTCCGGTACACAAGAGGTCGTTTTCCGGTCTTTTGATGAGGTTACACTGCAGAGTCTGAAAAAAAAGTAATACCTGGTTATCTGCGGGAAATTATTAGGGCTACACAATTAGATGTATAATAAGACATAATATTAAGACATATCTTTAAATTGGATCATAAAAAAAATTATATGTGTGTAAGGCTGGAAAATCCCTCGACTTATTTGTATCCCGTGTGATGAACCTGATTCGCAACTCCTTCGGGATAGAACCTGGTATCTCATATTCTACGTGTTTCTTCTTTGACCACATCATTTCCATTCATAAAAGAAAGCTCAGAGAACTCTGTACTAAACTCGCTAGAGAGAGCTCTTTGACTTTCAAATAAAGTATTTGATTCAAACGGTTTAAAATAAACGATTTTTTTTATTTTGTACCTACAATACAGCTCATTTTGAAACTGTCATTCCAAAAAAAAACTTATTTCGCCACCGGCATCGCTCAAAATAAATCCGCTCCAAAAGTGCATAGTATCCAATTGCTCGGCTAAAATACTGTTCCAGAAGAGAGGCGGGCCAATTAGCTCGTTGCCCTGTTGTTGGACTGGCGCCAGCGAGAAACTGCGATGTTTGGGAAAACTTCGGATCGCTTCCCTAAGGTTTTATGGAGATTGCTTAGCTTGCGATGTTTTGTTCCGGTAGTTATGGTAGTGTTTTGCTGTAGGCTATATTTGATTGAATATGACATTCGTTGGTTGTCCGAATCTGTGACCAATATTTTATTTGGTTATCTTAGGTGTGAGGAGTCTTTATCGATAAGTTAGCATTGTTTGATAAACGTTTTTGGAGAATTATTCCTCGGAAATACCAAAGCTGTAGCAGAACCAAACAGATGTTCTGTGTGAGAACTGCACTGTGACTAATTAGTGGTCGTGAGTTTTCGTGGGAGGTACTATTCGTTTCGGAAGCACAATCCATAAAGATCAATCAAGTCAGAATTTACTGCTCTGATGTTGGGAATATTTCAATAATGATAGAGTTTACATACACTTTCTAATTTTACTGCAGTTCTCGACTCGCCAAACTAGGATATGATCAGTTTTCACAATCAGATAAGTTTGCTTGAAATGGGATTTTCGTATATTATGCAGATGACGATGATACGCCAGAGGCAGCTGTGCTAATCCTTTGGGAGCTATTTATCTGGTTTGCAATAAGGAAAATGTTAGGGTTGACGGAGCAAAGACACAATTTACATGCAACGACCTTGAAGAACAAACCTTTGTAGGAAAACTAATCTCGGTTGAAGAGTTGGCTTAAGGATTTAATAGGGCTATATTTACTTTATATATTTAGAAAATAGTTAACTGTTCGATGTCTAAACAAGTTTCAATGGAGGTTTCCTTATTAGATAATCTGTCTTAGTTTGAGTAGGGTCGTTGTTCAAAATCTGCTGTTTTTAGGCTTTTGCTTTGCAAAGTGCCAACTTTTACTTTGTGAACAATTTTTACTACGAAACCAACCTTGTAAATGCAAAAAAAAATCTGCTTTTTCACACAATTGACCGACGGTCAATTAACTTTTATATGTTTGTTCTGTATAAGTTCTTTATCGAGTCAGATAGATCTGCAATAGATGCATATTTCTTAAATAAGCGATCTCCGTCCCAGACCGCATCATTACCTAACATCAGATAGGATAACGGCCAAAGCATCAATGCGCGAGCTTATTTTGAAAAGAACAACAACGAAATGAATTAGTAGCTCAATTTAAAACAGAGTAGGTAAAGTATCTCAAGTGCAGTTTATCTGTCAAATGGAGTCCAACGTCCCGAATGCTTGGCAACGCTACTTGCAGAGGATTAAGAGTCCATTCAGCGACTTGATTAATACGCCTGAATGGAGCCCGGCTGCACCGACCTACTTCCCGGAGACCAGGGTGTAGCGAAAAATTGTAGATAATAGAATCGGGCGAATGCCTGTGAGGGTTCTGCTATTATGAGGAGAATGGGACAGCTTTGCTGCTGCTTTTATCACAGCTGAGGTGTTTACGTGGACCAGACTAAATAGAATAGTGGAGGTGGTTGTCGTTTTTTGTGGTGTGGTAGCGGTCCTTTTTTTATTTCAGGGAATTTACATTTATTATTTATAAGAGTTCATAAAATCGAATCCAAAAGGTGTTTGAACCATAGTAGAGAATCGAACTATTGTATCTACTTAAGTTAATATTTTCAATTATTTATTGAAAAACATGGTTCCGTGAAAAAGGATTTACAGAGATGCTATTCATTAAAATCAACGTACTATTTGTAGGTTGGCAATCTTTGTTTTTTGTTCTACATCAAATTCTTAAGAACATTGCGTCTTAGTTCAACTTAGATCTAGGTTGTCTCGATCGTCTTGACAAGAGATAACAAAGCTTCATCAACTTCATAGTTTCTCCGTTCCAATCCAAATTATTCCGCCTAATTATCTTAAGCTTGTTAAATATTGCCATCATTAATATCATTAGTTGCAAATGAGAAGGCCTTGAAATGGCTGCCTTTGTTCTGAACGAACTGATGTAACCGTGAGACACAGCATTAGTTACTACAATGGGTTAACAGATTACTTCAGAAAATTCAGACTATCTTACAATAAACATGTTTTATTTAATTTCGAACTATTGTCGAGGTGTTCGATTTTATTTATGTGTTATGTCTAGTTTTCATTATTCACTTACCTAATCCCTTAACTGGATATACCTAATGCATACTTCTTCTTCATTCTTTCGACTAGCAGAAGTCATTAATACTTTTTTATCATTCGTTCAACTACAACATGGTTATCTACCTGCCCTGAAAGGCTGAAAGGAGCTTATTAGAATGATGATTATGAACAACTTTTACCAAACCGAAATTCGAGAAAATAATCAGAGTTATGATCTTGTTTGGGGCCTTTGAGCAAATATTTACAGAGCCACAGTATCTAAGTGAAAGTAGTAAAAAAATGTCCGACCGCCGTCATACATACTGACTTAGATTATATAGATAGACATTAAATAATTCACTATGACTCCTTTTTTCGAATCTCGACGTTATGTCACCTAATTAGTGCTTGTAACCGAGCACTTTGGCATCGCGCCGCGTTGTAGTCGGCTTGCAATCGACTTAAGTACGACTAACTAAAACGCCTGCCCACTACATAGCTTGGACAGAGTTTTGCCTCGGACACTATTTTTGCACGATTGTGACTATAGACATTTGCTCGAAGTTTGGGGCAGATGTTTTTTTTTTTCGAATTAGGGGTCCGGGGTAAATAATGGTCATAATCACCCTCTTTCGGATTAGTACCTTACAGGCAACAAGCACATAAGCCTGTATTATAAATATATATATTACATGAATTCTCTCTCTCTGTACCTATTTTGCTTATGCCAACTTTCCAATAAGTCTTCAACTCTTCATCCATACGTTTACGTTTTTTCTCTACCACTACTGCATTTCAACTATTTTAATACACATATGTGTACTAATGAGCATCAAAATTCAAAACTCCGGATTCGAACACGAATTTCTGAATTCTGAACGATTTTCTACCGGTCGAAGTTAGCTATCGAATGCAGGAGTTTTAGTAACGAGCAATTCGAGGCGTTCTCGCACAGTACAGGCGGGGAGAGGAGTGCTTGCCTCTGATGTTCTGGATCGTGGACTCTTGACTGTAATGCAGTTTGAAGTTGATGTATGGGATGGCTGTTCAAGACAGTATCAAATTACTCTGTTGTTACTCACGTATCTACTTTATTTGTAAATTACTGGCTGGTTTCAGTGATTTTATTCAGTAATTGTTTATGAAGATGGTGCCACAAAATCGAGAGGTTTAAAAAGGATTTGACGAAGGTAGCACAGAACAGAAAGGAGTGGAAGGAATTGGGGGAGACCTTTGCCCAGCAGTAGTACAGTACAGGTTAAATAAAAAAAATGTTTTTGAAGATTACGTAGGGCATATTTAGATCAAATTAATGAGAAGATAGAGTCATGTCGTACAGGGATGTGAAGACACTGGCGGAGGACCGTGAGACGTGTGATTTTCTCCACCGACAGGGCATTGCTCTTAAATTATTAATTGAATGAATAAAATTGTTTTTGGTTGGTTTAGGTTTTCTATAAGACTGGTATATCTAGCTAGATCATGCCCCCCTGCATGCCTCTGACATAGCTTAGTCATTACTATACGAATTCTGTGAATTTAAATGTGTCTAGCTCTAACTGCGTCCATAGTATGAGTGCTTTAATCAAGCAGTCAGTTAAAAATAGATCTCAGCCACTTTATATAAGTCGCCTAATTATTCTCTAGCTAAGTTTTAGGTTATTTCTCAACGACTGTACCTCGTACAGGTAAAATTGTTGATTCAATTCGGTTTCACCGCGTGGGTGCAGTTAGCTTGTATACGATGTTTACTGCGGAATGTTTGCGACTTTTTGTAGAACATCAAACAAAGCGAAATTTCTAGAATTTTCCAATTGCGAAAAGTTCAGTAGTTTTTTTAAACCTGACATTTTTTGGACTTCATTTCATGACTTTGGTCATCTGACTACGTTTATCTCATTTATTCATGTGGGATCGCTTTAGTACTTTATATAAATAAATAAATACTTAAATAAATATTAGGGGACATCTTACACACGGCTTCTGACCCCAAACTAAGCAAAGCTTGTGATATGGCTGCCAGATACTGATATACTACATACGAGTATACTATATACTTAATATTATTCGTTCATTTACACCTACCATTATTTTTATTTGACTTGAAATACCTGTTTACTCATATCATCTTTTATTCAGCTCATCCATATTTTTTGGGTTCATTTTTACCAATTAATCATAAAAACAAACACGATCAATAATTATTATTAACAAAATCGATTGTATAAACCATTTTGTTCAGGCGGGATATTCGTACCATTTAGTTACAAAATGGTTTATCGCGTCGTATTAATAACTTGTTCTCTCAATAAAAATACTTATTTAAATCCCTCGCTGAAGAGCACTGAAAGCTCCATTGCAAACAGCATTATTCATTCATCAACTCTACTTAGCGAGACTCCAACTCGGGAAACCGCATTTCATCAACAAATGCAGTGCCATTTACAGTATTGAAGTGCACTGCTGCTGCCAATGATACATATTTATACTATAGTTATGTTTATCCGTTCGTATTTCGGTAAGAAAGAAGCTGGGCAAATGTCTGAAGTTCACAATGCCACGGTGTATACAATGGTGTGTTGAAAAGATAATTTGATGTCCAATTTCAGTAACATCAACATACATTTTTGGCTTTCAGTAACATCGATAGACATTCAGCGGAACATACGTCTCTCCTATCTGGAATACCTATCGTTTTTCATTTGGTAATATGTCTACTTTACTGGTGGAAATCCAATTGGTGATCTAAAATTAAATGTATTGTGCAATTTTAAAAAATTTACAAATTATCTACCAGGCATAACAGTGAAAGACAGGATAAAATCATAGTAAGTTAAGTTGATCAGGTTTCGGTCATACTTTGGAATTTGTCTATAACGAGTCTATATTACGTAGAACGTCAGAGCCAATGCAATCTAATTTTGAATATTTAACGAGGTAGTGCTGCGCTTATTTGGTCAGAGGATTTGAGTTCACTAAATAATGTTTAGAAATGTACATTACCTTATAGGAATTACTTGCTACGTCCCCCGGTTCGAACAGTTTGCTTTGTGAGAGAACTTATATCGAAATACCTATTTTACTTGGCTTGACGTCCTTTGGTCCGAAAGTTTGCTTGCCTTAGTTCGAACAATATAAAACAATTTATGTTGTATGCACTCTAGATTTCGCGCTAGCTTGGCCTGTGGTAGGAACTGAGGGGGACTAATTAATTTTAAATTTAAATTTTTTAGCTTGCCTAGCAAAAATACCCTGCAATCTTCATGTATAGACATTTTATATCGAAATCTGTTTGTGCAAATAATAATCGAAGTCCTCTCTCATTCGTTTTTGTAACTATTAAACAGATACTTTACTATTTTATGATAATTATGTTATTCTTATTTCGATGACATCCAAAGAGCATTAGCCTTCGAATAGTTGTAGTTGGTAAGGGATAGAGGTCAATAACATAAATAAAAGGAGGTCCACGCATAGCAGGGCGTTTTAATCGGCTAACGATGATGATGTTTTTCATATAATTTATACCTATTTTAATAGCCGTCGTAATCCTAAACATGAACACTCAGTAACAAGTAATAAAAGCTCAATAAAATAGTTTACAGTAAAATTTATCAACTTCTCACTGATATGTTGTTGGCACGTTGTATCTAAGTATGTGCTGAATTGTAAAAGAATTGAATGAAGAAAATATTAAGTGACTCGAATACATGATTCTGACTCATAATAGATAGTTCACTGCATAGATTCTATGAACGATCTATCAATTCACCTTTTTCGTGCTTCTCATGAATAAATTTCACATCATCATCAATTGCATCGGAATTTTTATTCACCGTCTTGTTATTCACGAGATTATTTTCGAATTTATCATCTTTGATTTATTTCTTAGCACGTTTGACATAATACGTAATAATGGCAATAAAATGAATAAAAATAATACAGATTTTGATCAGAAAATTAAATTTTACAAGTTTTTAGTATGGGATTAAGTTTGCTCCATTTGCTTTGATCACACTTTTACTGAAAAATCATCATCATTGACATCTTAGCAAGGCATAATAAAATAACTCTCCTCCCTTTTTCCCATTCTTTTACCACTCTCATCCAGGTGTAAACTGATTTTGGATATCATCGCATCATCCTTGCATTGGTTCATCTGAGACATCTTGAGACAGACAAGTCTTGAGCATCGACGTAAGGTGGCGTGTTTATCGGATACACTTCGGAGAGTGCGCTCAGGAGTTGCACAATCTGGTCCCACCTGCCCCTTTCTTCTATCGTACGGCTAGACAGACGCGACCAAAGCGCCACCCTTTTATGGTGGACATTCCGCGCGTTAGAACCAAGCGTTTCGAGTCCTCATTCCTCATACGAACAGCCAGAATGTGGAACGCTTTGCCTGGGTCTGTCTTCCCGCTAAAGTACGACGTGGTTGTCTTCAAATCCCGAGTAAATAGGTATCTTCTAGGTAAGCGTGCTACATCCTAGACAGCATATCTGCTCAACATCAGGCAGTATGTAGTCAAACGCAAACCTATATGGAATTAAAAAAAAAACATAGGTACTCCATCTGCCATCAACATTTCCATTTTCTGTATCGGTTGTAGTTCCCAGGATTCAATCCAAAGTATCTTCTCTGAGCTCTTGGAGCGTAAAGCCAAGATATCATACCGATTTCCAAACATGTATTCAAAACTATCACTTATCGGATGCGGCCCAGAGATCGCTAACTATACAAAATAGTGGTATTTCACCAACTTTCTCCCGTCCTCGGTTCGTGACGGACACCGCTGATAGTTCTAAATTATTGTAGAAAATTTAGAAATAATTGGATAGTATCGACTGGGACCGTCTTTATTTTAATGGGCATTCTGTTGAAGTTTACTTTGGTCAGCAAGTTGTATGTAGCCAGTGAAGTAACCCACTTTATAGGTCGTGAATATAATGTTTTAAAGCTTTGCACGGGCCAGTGCCAGGCTTAGATTTATCTCAAAACATCTTGTTAGCGTGTCACCATCGCCACAGCCTTAAGTGTGATGCTAGAAGAAGCAATCTCTGGCGACTATTGTATGCGCTGCATCTTGCACAGTTGGACCTGTACAATACTATCTACGCCTCCTTTTGGGGATGGAAAAGGGCGATTTCTTGGCATTCCGGTCTCGTGGAACGATGGGACGAAGTGCAATGGCTCACCTGGGAACCGTAATCGATTTTTCGATGTGACGACCTCTGTTGGCGACCTCTGTGTGCCATATTATTATACACGTCTGTTATTTTTATGGCCGCTAAGAAGATATGCGAATGGGATAAGACCATTAAACTGAAGATTGTTGCAATTCAATTGAATTTTGTTCATTTTCGATTAACCGCACGTTGCTCTTAAAATAAAGTTTCTTCAATGATCAAGAAAATGATTAAACGGACTTTATTGCTGATCGTTTCAATATCACCCCTATTTTAATAGTATGCTAACTGGCACGTACCTTGCTGCTATTTGACATACAACCAGACAGCGGTAAGCTAGTCACACGCTAGAAATTATGAGAAACAACGTGTGAGCTGAATCACGTGCATTGAATCGTAAGTATCCTTCATAATTGTCTGACCGATTTTGTTACTCTCAGTGGGTATCTTCACTGTAGGTTGTATCTACTTGTATTGGGAAACTTTATTACCTAGACCTTGCTTTTGTTTTTCCGGATTTTCCTATCCATTGCCGTTTGTTTGGGCAGACCGGTCATTGGTTGTATTCGATTTGTTCACTGGGTAAGAGATCGATCGCGAAAAGATTCTTGCTTTCGTATTTCCACATCTTTTCTCTACATAATTGAAGTTCTTGATCTAAATTGATGACTTTGGCGTTTTTAACCGACTACCAAAAAGGAGGAGGTTCTATGTTCGTCTGTACGTATTTTTTTTTTTGTTTTGATTATGTTCATCGATAATTCCGCCAATTGTGTACCGAATCAAAAAAATCTTTTTTATTTTGAAAGAGTACACTCCCGAGGTGGTCTCATTTTATTTTTACAGAAATCGGCTGAGCTGATTTGAAAATCAACAATAATGTAAAGCAAAAAATTCGAGCGTATTATTCGAATTTTGGACACGATGGAAGGCGGTTCGCTGTTTTCATCAATCATAATCATTTATTTCATGAATGATATTCACACCTCATTTCAGGCTAATCAATAGTTAAATCATAATTATACAATCTTGCTTTGGCAAATTTATCGACAGATCTTACTTGGCACGAGCTTAGTTTTTCCACAAACGTGAAAACCGCCTGTTTTTACACGTCACACCGTTCCGGCTACTTCCGACCGTGCGCCGGCGCGGCGTCGGCTCGCTCGACCGCGTCCGGACAGTCATTGTCAAGGATTGTTGCTGCTTCTAACTGTTGTGGGTTCGCGTCGGTATTTACCGACTATTTATCAATTAAATGGCATGTGTGATTTGCGATTAGCTGTAGTTTGGAGTTTAGTTGGTTTCCTGGATTTTTGATCTTGCTTTTGAATTATTTCGACGTCAAACTACATTCCTGCTACAATTTTACCAATGTCGAATGCCGGATTTAAGAAAATTATACTTAGTGTTTTCTTTAATTTTTGTGCTAGGTTTATTGGCTCAGTTACTTATTACCTTAAGAGTGACTGTTATTATTAAGATCGATGTATTAATCATCGGCATCGCTACGGTGCCGGTGTTCGCCATCAACATTCGTGATCCGTCCAGCCGATCGGCCTTTTTTTTCTCAGGGAAAATCCTTTATAAATAGCACCCCACCACAGGGGGTGCAGCGCGGTTATGTAGGAATCCCACCTTATGGCGGTGTACCCACTAAAAACCCTGAGGTGTTCCTTCTCTGCGCATCGTAGTCGGTATTGCGGGACCGCTTGCGCACAGTTCGGCGACCGATTCGGGACCACTGCTTGTACCAGCCAATCGGCTTAGCATTTTCGTCTCTAAATTACTATTCAGATGGATATTTTATGCGACCAATTAGTATCGAGATTAAAAGATAAGATTCAACTTCATCATTATTTACGTAGATGCAGGGCTGTAATCTCCAGACATCTATAGGCCAAGTGATCTTTAAACAGACATATTAAAATATCCAATGAAGCTTGCAGGTATCAAGTTTGGCAATAATTTCACTTTTATTATCATGCAAATAAACAGGTGATCAGAGTTTTTATACTGGTTATGAAATGGAGAGGTTCGTTTCGAACACTACATAACATAAATAACATAATACAGGATTAAGTTTTTATTATGAAAACAAATCTGAACTCGGGAAAAAAATTCTACAGTTCAGTACAGTTCTACAGAAAAATTACATCCTATTGTACCGGATTTTTAATAGTCTATTGTTGAAACATAGGCGTGAAACCACGAGGAATATTTTTTTTTTTTGCAGTTTCAAATTTGGTCTCGTAGTAAAAGTTATTCTGGAAGAAAGATCTCATAGAACCTAGAGTCCGTATCGTTTTCAACCAAGGAGCTACCACATATAGATTAGCAGAAGTCTTATCTTTATGTACGTAATTGAATATCCTTACTACAAACGAACTACAAACTATAGAGCGAATTAAACTTCTTAGCGGCGGTGAAGTTAGCTACGAGTACAAGCTGCGCGAAACCCAATCCTGGCGCAGCTGTTAAGTGAGCTTCAGCCAGGATTAGGATTTGCACAGTTTGTAGCTAACATCAAAGCCGTCATGTAATTTGATTCGGCCTATAACAGGACTCTTACCGAAAGTTTTTTGCTTTTAACAAATCCAATAATCGGCCAAGTACGAGTTGGACTCGCGCACGGAGGGTTCCGTACTGTAAGGGGGGCTCCTTAAATATTTTTTTTATTTCAATTTTATTGTTTATTATTGAAGTGAATATAAAACTAAATATTCTGTGAAAATTTCAAGCATCTACCTGTTACCATTATTAATATAGAGCGAAAAACGTCTAAAAATTAAGGTTTGTTGTATGGGAGCCCCCTTAAATATTTATTTTATTTTCTTATTAGTATTTGTTGTTATAGCGGCAACAGAAATACATCATCTGTGAAAATTTCAGCTGCCTAGCTATCATGGTTCATGAGATACAGCCCGGTGACAGACAGACAGACGGACATCGAAGTCTTAGTAATAGGGTCCCGTTTTTCCCTTTGGGTACGGAACCCTAAAAACGAAAACAACGTACAATAGTGTTTCCAACCAAACAAATTACAAAAGCTTCATCTGATCTAGTAGGAAATGTGTTCCCATCTCAGTAAACTGGGCCTGTTTGTAATCTTACCCAAGCGTCCCACATTCATCCTTGGCTGCGCAAACATTTGATCGAGATAGGCCCGCAACAACTTACGAAAGAGTTGGAACTTTCTGACTTACGCCAGTGAATGTCTGGAAAAATATGTATACATTTGCTTCGAGAGTATTGGTTTCTTGTCTGTATATCCACTTTAAAAGTAAGTTGATACAGGTGGTTTTTGGTTATTAATTTCATCATTGTATCTGCCTTGCTAATAGATGTTCGATAGAATCGGTTGTATGCGGCTTGCACTCTGTGCCATCATGTATTTCTCAACAGATCATACGTACTATGTCCACCTGGGTGGGAAGTGCTTCTCGGAAGGCTTGTAGTTCTATTAGAGAACTTTATGACTTTTGGATCTGCCTTCAGTTCTCCGTTCTATGTATAGGTATAATTAGTAGTGTGGTAGTAGTAGACCATTGACTTGAAAATGATTTTGCGCCCATTCCATGTTGATGCAGCAGATACTGCCTACTGCAACTTGGACTTTGGCTTTGTCACTAACTGTGGTTTTTCTACGGATTTGTCTCTGTCTATCTATCGGACCGGATGTGTTAATCTACAGGAATATTAATTTAATATTTAGAATTTATTACGAGTAGCATATTTTTTATTACCATTGTAATCCCATTTTCCACTGCAATGGAGCGAATTGCATCGTTAACGTGTGTATCTGATTAGATTTCGTATGTCATGCCAATGATAACAAGTGCTGTCCTTGTTGCCCAACTTGTTATGATAAATAAAATCAGTATCAGACCGATTTTAAGATCGTACGGTACCGTTGGTAATAAAAGTTTGGTGATATTCTTTGGTAAATTTTATATCGGTGATACACATTTATCTAGTTCACCAATCCTGTGCGTCATCCATACACAAATTTTGTGATTCATTGTGGATATTTATTTATGAGGCAGCTAAAAAGTTTTCACGGTTGCGATCATTGTTATAGTGCTAATGCTACTTCAATGGACATATTCCCCGGTTTTCGAGCCAAAAAACTACAAAGTCTGCAGCCCACAGCCCGGGCCCCAGAGTCGTAGCAAAATCTGTAGCTTATGGCAGGACAGACATTGGTATTATTTTTTATAAATATACGAGTATCAATGAATTTAATAAGTAGGTGTTTTTTTTTAGTAAATAACCATTTCTGGCTCTGTAATTGCCAGCCATTCATCGTATGAACTCTTCGCACTATATATCAATCTCTTGCTTAAACCCAGTCGCGTTTTGCTGTCACGACGCGGCTTCATCGAAATTTTCAATAATAACACTGGCTGCAACTGCTAGCGAAATACTCTCATTCTCTTCTAACTTATTTCGTCTTTTGCCTTTCCTATTAACAATATGATCTCTAACAGTGAGTTTCTCTTTGTCCCCAGCTTTTCCCAGAAAGTGGACGAGGAGGAGGGCGGTGGTGGGGTGCCGTTGCATCCTCCAGACGGCTTCTACACCCACCAGCACGGGATCCACAGTCACCATGCGCACACCGCCGAGCCCGACCGAGGGTATATGGACGGGAATCGATACGTCACTTCTGTCCATCGACCTCTACCAGGTGAGTGGAATGCTTTAGGTTTTTCTCTATCAAGTAGAGTACTGTACAAAGTTCTATCTCATTGACTTGTGACGAAGAAATTCGATGATGGCCTATGTGAATCTTGCATTCACATCAGCCAGTCAACAATTGGAAAAGCAATTAAGTTAAACTACACATTACTTCATGTCATTTTCACCCAATCCGGTAAATTCTGGAAATCTGGAAATTTGGTCTAAACGGTTTGCATAAACCGCGATCCTGTAAAATTAATCATGTTATTTACCCTCGACCTTGTGTCTTGTGTGGCGTGTCTTATTCTGTCATTACCATGCGTAGTCTCAATTTAAAAAAAATACCGCCCCACCTGCCATCAGTCAGTTCTGCTTGCCATTCGCCTTAACCACTGCAACAAATTTCTTGAAGTCATACTATCATTCTTTGTTCTGTTTCCAAATATACAGGGTTATCCAGAACACTTGTGCACTAAGCCGAAAGGAGGTGATTCAGACCATTATTATGAACAACTTTTTTAGTACGGGGTCAACCCGGAAATCAAGAAAAAAATATCAGCTGTTTCTGGTTCAAGAATATTTAGGTATTAATAAAAAAATAATTTACAAAAAATCACTTACAGAGATTACACACTCATCTATGTACGTTGCTACAAAGCGCAGCGCTAAGACTACATAATATAAAACAAAACCAGCATAGCAAACAGCTGTTTCATACATTTTGTCGATTCCGCGTTGCGATTTTGTATGATGGTCTTAAACAGTCTTAATTATCCCCTTTCGGCTTAGTAGTAGTAGTAGCAGCAGATAACCCTGTAGAATTGGTACCACCTCCATTAATTTTTACCATCCTTCCTATCTGAGTTCACTCCCCTTTTGTTCATATCACACACAGTCCATCCATATGTTTTTGCGTTTCCAGCATTAAACCACTCAAATTCGTCATGCTCGTCAGCGTCGAACGCGTCGACGGGAGCGGGCCTGTGTCAGGCTGCGGAGCCCGCGCCTCCGCTCTACATCGCCGCGCCGCCGGAGGGCTTCGGCATGGCGGTGCACGCCAACAGGTCTGTGGAGAGGTGAGTCTCCACCATACACTTAGCCTCTCGTATTGTTTATGCCATGCACTTGCGGGTTAGGGAATGCGGAATGCTCTTCCACGAAAGGTGCATCTGGAATTTCGGGGAAGTTATAATTTAGGATCCTTCAAAAAGGGGACTTCTACTTCTCTTGTGGGGGATAATTATGGAAAGTTCTTCCACGAGAGATTCATCAGGGATTTCAGGAAAGTTATAATTTAGAACTTGTCAAGAAATGTAAACATGATCCTGATACTAAATAGTTGGCAAGGCACTTCCATTTCTCTTATGAGATATGAAATGGTCGTTCAAGAGAGATCCATCCGGGATTTCGGGAAAGTTATAATTTAGGGCTCTTTAAGAAATATGTGGACATGATTCTTACACTAAAGAAAAGGTTAAAGCACTTCATCTTCTCTTTTGTGATTAACAATTTTCCGTCGCGAAGATTTTTTTCATCTTTAATTTTGGGGATGTTGCAATTTAGGACTCTTCAAGTAATATTATATGTGAAAGGAATCTTCACACCAAACAATAGGCAATCACGAATAACAACAGTAATCACGGTGGCACTTCCACTTGTGAGATTCACCAGAGGTTCATCCGGAATTTCGAGGAAGTTATAATTTAGGACTCTTGTGAACAGGGTCCTCAATCTGAAGAGTAGGCAACGCGTTGGTGAGGCGACGGTGACCTCTTTAACATCGAGAGGTCCGTCAGCCTTTTGTTCCTTTATTGTATAAAAGTCCGCAGCAGCAAATGCCAATAACCTGAAAGGGGTATTTGATAGAAACTGTGTGAAATTTGTAGTGCTATATACATGGACACATCTTTTGTTAAAAAAATAGCCAAAGGGGCAAGTGTCATAACAAGCTTTGTGACATGCTCGTCTCGCTGGAGTTGATAAAGAAAGAACAGAATCTAAAAATATTAAATAGCTGCAAGAAGTAAACTAATTTGTAGATATCCTGAATTCGGAGATATAAAACATGGGTTTGGTTGTCTTTTATCGGTTGCTGGTGTAGTATGGAATTGTATAATGTATGTACCAAAATTTACTTGTGTAACACTTTCTTTTTCTTACTACATAGGCGTGGCACAGACGTATCTCTGATTGGAACCACAGGGATGACGCAAAAAGACCCAACTTTACCCCAAAAACGGGGTAAATTGACCAGAGGGTACGTCAAACGACCTCGGGAATGCCTGTCATGTGACCCCTTCAATAACTTAGATAACACTTAACTTTCCTGTTGTCGACTTGAACTTACTTGACTTACCTTTGGCCTATCTTACTCGCTACCTAAAAGAATTTGAACACCAAACTTAGTTGATGCGAAGTACGCTTACGAGTTCTGCTTAACATTTGTTCGAAGTAGTATAAAACACTCATTCATCGCTTGATCATTTCTTCACTCAATTGTACTTTGCATGAACTATAAAAACATAACGACACTTACCTGTAACCTGTTTTATCAAAAGGCATGATAAATTCAGATTTTACTGCTCCAAAGGCCTTGGTCCACTTTTACAAATTAACGATTATTATCAATTAAACTGTCAATTTACGTATGGATATATTTAACAATGTGTACAGAGATTAACGAACAATACAACCTGATTAAAAGTTAAGGCCGTCGTCCATTAGACTTTTCGACATCAAGCTTGCTAAAAGAAAATATATAATGATTCCTATATCATGTTTGCACTCGTATACAGTGAAATTTGTCATATTCATGTCAAACGCGCGATTAATTGATGGATCGACTCGAATGAATTAGTCAAAAATAATATAGAATCATACATATTTAGCAGAATTCAATTGCCATGAACACAAAATTAGCACAACACACTGTAGTTATTTTTTATTCATTTGATATCAATACCAGTGACTATAATCCTAGTGATTAGTTTACTTCATTCCACCCACTTTATCACTATCACGAGATTTCGGGTTCAAAATTTAGAAAGTAGGTATTACACGTAATCATAAATAGAAGAAAATTCTGCATTTGTCTTGATTTCTTACTCTTGGTATTTTTTTCATCTCTTTTGAACTTAAGTACATATTTGCTACTGCCCAAAATGGTGTTTAATAGGTATAATGATCGATGGCCTTAAAGTTGCGCTACTCCAGTTTCACCTTATTCTGGTGAACGGATTTATATAACTTTTATATGTCGGAGGAAGCTATGAGTCGAGTTGATTGTTGTTTGCATACCTAAATCACAATAGTGTTTGTTTACATTATAATTACTTTGAAAACTCTTAATTTAATCTCAATTGATTTGTTACATTTTTTATAACTTCAAATCTCAATAATTCAACAAAAAAATAAGAGTATTGTAGTACACTTTGTACGTAACGACCAATCAGAGCAGAGTACTTGCCTCGAGCGAGGTCGAGGCGCCATCTTGGCTTGTTTTGGTTGACGGTTGGTGCGAGGCTTTTGCGCGGGAGCAAACGATCGGGTTGGAACGTTGTTGTGTGGTTAAGAAAAGTAAGATCGGTGCCCCGAACTCGCTGCTCGGTCTTAACAGTTGATTTTACATTGCATTATCGTGAATTCATCAGAACTAATGTGTAAACAAACCTAAAATTTGAACTAAAATAAGTAGTGATAATAAAATTGTGTTTTGTGCTCGCATTTTGCCCTGATGACGCCCACTGAGCCCGCAACCACTAATGACGATGTCGGTCGGCGGGAACAATGACTATCTCCGACATCAGAAGTGGGGATCGGTGCAGGCACAAAACGTGAGTGAACAGACAGCGGCAAAAGAAGGATGGCGTGCGTTATTTAAAGCGCAACAAACCAGCATGAGGTTATTGGTGGAGGCGCTAACCGATCCACCGATTACCGAAGGATAAAAGCATTACGGTGCCTAAACTTCAAGCGAAAGATGCTGACATTGATGCCCGGGCCTAGCTAGCAACGGATATCTGCTCATTTGATCGTGATAAACAGGGAAGTAAATTAATTCTCATACTAAGTAAGGCTTTGAAAGGTCCTGTTGCAACATATTTTTCTCAGATAGCTTTTCCCTACATAATGTGGGTAGAATTTAAAGATTTTTTCTCTTGCTCGGTATGATACGTTGGAAACATGCGTAGACATTAAAAATGATTACGGTCAAACCGTAAAAAAGGCAATCCCTTGCTGCATATGCAAGCCGTTTATTCACTTTTCCGATGTAACGATGGGCTAGGTTGGGTAAGGAGGAAATGGTTGTATCTTAGATAATTGCACACAAATGCCACTCGCAATGTTTTTTTTTCTAAATAACTAACTACCCGCAGTAAAATGCAACGTAAACTAATTACCCGCAGTAAAATGCAACAGCTTTCTCTTATCGCAAGTAATACGCTAAATTAATGAACGTCCTAGGTTAAGTTTTGTTTCAACAAAATGTTACGCTTGTGGAAACGCGGGCGTAAGGCCATTACTAGGCGGCCCCTGGTGTCTTGCTACAAATGTGATTTTGAGGCCCATGTCACATCGCGGTGCTCAAAAACATTGCCAGTTGCAAGCAGCAGCGCTCAGCCCACCGCCGCTGCACCTAGCGTTGTGAACTGAGTAAATGTATGCGGCCTGAAACCTGTCATCGGAAAAATTACGCAATTTGGTGAGTGGTTCTTATTTTGTTTTGATTCCGGTGCCGATTGTTCCTAAATTAAAGAAGGCATCTCTCGTAAATTTGTTGGTACGTTTCAGCGCGCAATTATTATTTAGACTGGGGTAAAAAAAATATCTAGAATTTTCCTTAATCGGGGACGGTTTATCTACGGACTGGAAACGCACTGCGGTTAGCATTCGCTACATTCAGACAGATTTGCGTGAGGCGCAAGGGAGGTGTTTACTGAAGTTTCGACCTAATGCCTAAGACAGGGGGTCGAAATGTTATTGTGTGACGGGTTTACGGAGCGGGCGAAAGCGATGCAGCCCAGTTTTTGGTATTTCAGTTTCGCCTTGATTGCTTCAGCTTTAGGGTCTGAAATTGTACAATGGAGTATCTGGTGTATCGTTTATACGTAGGTACATTTTTTTTATACCATGACAGAGGGTACGTTTGCTAAATCCTGCAAGTTCTTAATAGTCATGACGTAGATATTTCGTTTCACATTATACTCGTACCTGACGATTGATTACTTAAACAACAATAATCTTATTGGTCACGAATGTCACGATTTATTGGCCTTAGGGTTAACCGTACACATATCGAGTGATCAACTTTCTATATTCCTGTACTGTTAATATTTGCGATGTAGGTAACGTGGCGGCTGTCTTTGACGACGTGGATACCTTAACAACAACTAACAAAACTTCTTAGCTGCTTTAAGAACTCATTCGTTGGAGCCACACCTACTAGTAGAGTAAAGACAGGTGAATTGGAAATAAATTTAATAGATCCTATCAAAATCGTACAACAGCGACCATATCACTTGAGCCCTGAAAAGCAGAAGTCAGTATAGAATAGGTGTAGTGAGTAATTATCTGCTAGAGTTATTAGACCGAGCAAATCGCCCTTCTTCAGATACTTTTAGTCAAAAAGCGCAATGGCATGGGCTGAATGATCATAGACTACTGAGAATTAAATTCCAATACAGTCTATGACCGGTATCCTTTATGTCTAATCGGCGGTCAAGTTCAGAGGTTATCAGGCGCAGAATTTTACACGTGTGTTGACATGGATAGTGGATGGTATCAAGTTCCTATAACCATAGAGTAAAAATCTATGAAGGTAACCGTTTTTGTTACCCCCGACGCTCGTCATGAGTTTACTGTGATGCCATTGGGCCTTCTAAATGTCCCCTCTATATATCAGAGAGCTATTAATATGGCTTATCGCACTCCTATGTGACTGTCTACATAGACGGTCTCGTCATTGGTGGACGGTCTCTTAGTGGCACTGAAGCTTCGTTCAATATGAAAAAAAAATGAGCCTTTCTAAGGAAGCAGGTCCAGTTTCTGGGATCTGAAATGTCAGAGGGTAAAATTCAAGTTCCCCCAATCTTGTGTGTCCTACCGAGCCAGATCCGTGCCTGTCAGATGAATATGATGGTAAGATTTTTACACTACATTTATTTTGTTTGAAGTCGTTAGCTTTCAGACTGTGTGTGGCGAATACTCAAGTTGTTTTGTAAGAAATCTTATAGGTTGATGGTGGCGCATCACGAGGTAGCTGTTAAGATTTGTATAAGGCGAGGTGGCCTTTGAATGGCGAGTTGGCCATAATAAAAAAGGGCGAGTTGGCCAAAAGAAAAAAAAGGGCGAGTTGGCCAAAATAAAAAAGGGCGAGTTGGCCAAACCAAAAAAAATGGCGAGTTGGCCAAAATAAAAAAGGGCGAGTTGGCCAAACTAAAAAAAAAGGCGAGGTGGCCATTCAAAGGCGAGGAGGCCATTTCGATATTGTCAACGGCAGAACGCGTAACGTGAAAAACGAACTACAAACGTGTCGTCAGGAGTGGCCGAGCTCTACAAGAATTTCTTTCTTTTCTGCACATGATGCGCTGCCTTCAACATCACACGAGGGCGTGTAATACGTCAGGAAGGCCGTGTCGGAGGAAGCTATGAGTCGAGTTGATTGTTGTTTGCATACCTAAATCACAATAGTGTTTGTTTACATTATAATTACTTTGAAAACTCTTAATTTAATCTCAATTGATTTGTTACATTTTTTATAACTTCAAATCTCAATAATTCAACAAAAAAATAAGAGTATTGTAGTACACTTTGTACGTAACGACCAATCAGAGCAGAGTACTTGCCTCGAGCGAGGTCGAGGCGCCATCTTGGCTTGTTTTGGTTGACGGTTGGTGCGAGGCTTTTGCGCGGGAGCAAACGATCGGGTTGGAACGTTGTTGTGTGGTTAAGAAAAGTAAGATCGGTGCCCCGAACTCGCTGCTCGGTCTTAACAGTTGATTTTACATTGCATTATCGTGAATTCATCAGAACTAATGTGTAAACAAACCTAAAATTTGAACTAAAATAAGTAGTGATAATAAAATTGTGTTTTGTGCTCGCATTTTGCCCTGATGACGCCCACTGAGCCCGCAACCACTAATGACGATGTCGGTCGGCGGGAACAATGACTATCTCCGACATATATAACTTGGTTGCCTGGAAGAAATCGCTTAAAGCGATAAGGCCGCCAGTTAGAAACCTAAATTATATTGTTTTTGTCCCTGTAATTTATTCTTTGTGGTTGTCTAATAAAGTGTTATTGTTTTGTTTTTGTTTTTGTTTTGGTGGACCAATGTCTTTAGAAAGTAATTATTGTAACTCACAAATTAATGACAAAAAAAAACCAGTTAATTCTATCGCTGATTAAAACGGCGGTTTTAAAAAGAAGCCAAAACCAAAGTCTGCACCGTTGTGGTGCAAAGTAGATTGCCGTAGAAAACTATTCCATAACTTTCCTTCATCATCGACAAAAAGCTATTTGTAGTGAAGAGTCTTTCAAGTCTTCTTAGATTGGAGCTCTAAGTAGGTACACATAGTTCAATCAAAATACTTGTTTGTATTGCAATTTCAAGTTCTTCACTGTTATGAGAAAGCTGTTACATGGTAGAGATACTTTTTGCACTGTATAAGCATTTCTTGATTTTCCAGTTGAATTTCATATGAATCTAATTGCGTTACCCCGTACAAAGCTCTCAAAATTTTGTTTATTAGACCAAAATACGTTTTACGTATTCAAAATAGTATATTAAAATAACAAAATTCAATTCTCAAAAGACCTGTAGCAAAGGTACCTTTAAAATAGCATCGTGCGACTACTCCCATTTTGCCTTGCAAGAACTTTTTCCGGGAGAATCATAACATATTGTTTATTGGAACCAGTTACCAAGTGTGTATGTATCAAGTTGCCAAAAGCATGCTGCTGAAACGCCATTAACTGATTCCATTAGGATCCTAATAACCCTTAATACACCTGTCTACCACTATTCCTTACCCTTTTAGAATAGCCACGACACGACCTGTTTAGAAAAGTTACGACCTCTAAAACTCCTAACCACCAATTCTGTCCCCAACCTTAGAAAACAGCTCTGCGGTATCCTATGTTGTGTTTTTCAACCGTTATGTAATACTGCAGTACTTTAATGCCTTTATCAACCACTGCTTTCAATAGGGCCCTCAATGCCTTCAAAACCCTTCCTACCAATTCCTCTGCCTTTTTAGAACAGCTTTGTGATTTGTTATGGTCTGATTTTCAGCCGTTATGAGATGTCCCAAGACCTGCTCGACAAGCAAGTGGAGATCCTAGAGCGACGGTACGGCGGCCTCAGGGCGAGGCGCGCCGCTGTCACCATCCAGAGAGCTTTCAGAAGACGACAGCTCTTGAAGAAATTTAGCGCCATTACGGCGATGGCGAAAGCGGCGGATTCCACCGCCAGGAGAATGCATGACGGCCAGGAGCATCAACTAGTCAACGGTAAGATAAGCAACGTTCAGCGCGGTCAGTCTTTTTAACCCCCGACGCAAAAGAGGGGTGTTATAAGTTTGACGTGTCTGTTTGTCTGTGTGTCTGTCTGTGGCATCATAGCGCCCGAACCACTGAACCGATTTCAGTTTAGTTTTTTTTGGATGAAAGGAGGCTTAATCGAGAGTGTTCTTAGCTATGTTTTATAAAAATCGATTGAGCCGTTTAAGAGTTATGGTAGGTTAAAGTGGGGATGGAAGAACCAAAATTCTACAAATGTGCCCAAATGGTTGTCAATGTGTCGGGGTTTTTTTTAATTTTTAATTAATATTATTTTGAGATTGTTACAATCATGTGATTGTAACAATCTCTAATTGTTACTACAAAGAGTAACTGTTGTTCAGTATTCGGATGGGTGACCGCCCGCACCGCTTGGATAAACATAAAAAAATCTTGTCGGCAGAGGTTGGCCTCGGGCGAGCACGGGGTTGAGGATCCAGGAATGTTCATGGAATGCTCACATTGATAGGACGATGTGAGTGGCCACTCCACAGAGTGGCACAAGATAATACTTTTTGGTACTTTGTGCCTCTACACTCCGACAGACATCAGAGCGTCGATGTTTCTAATATGACTCTAACACACATGTTTGGTGGCTTTCAGGTACAGATATGTACGGCAACACACTGCTTCAAAAGAGCCCCGGATCGGCTGAGAAGGTCCTAGCGATGACGCGGCCCATGCGGTCCATGTCGCTCAGGGAACGCCATGACATGGACATGAGGTGAGTTACTATACTTTTCTATTTTATTATTGTCTGAAGATAAGCGAATGTCTGTGCTGCCACACGGCGATATAGCTTTCGTCAGTCCGGATGACGATTCTTGTCTTCAGTTAGTCCAGCTTGCGACCACGAAAAGCCACGAAAAGAACTCTTTTCGACGTGTGAAAAAGTGACAGATATATACTTTGCCATTACGCTGTCTCGTTCTGACACGTCGAAAGAAATGTTACTTCGTGCGCATCCTAGCCCGGCTGGTCGCATTCTTTAACGAATCTCGATGAAACTCGGTACACAGGTTTTGTATATTAATGGATTTTTTTGTCGATGGCGATTTTTATTATGGGGATATTTCCTTTAAAAAGGGAGGAATTTGCTATCGCGCTATTTATCAGCTGATTTCGATAATGTTTGGCAAGATTGTTAAGCATCTAAAAATCCTAATATGATTTTCGATAATGAACCAAATCGTTCAAGAGCGCGTCGAGATATTAAAGTCTTATGAAGATTTAGTTAAAGAGAAGTGTCGCGAGGTCTAAGTTCGCGATTGAGCTCATCCTGTCTGATATTAAGCAACAACAGAATAAAGGTGAAAAGAATTCTCACCTTGGAAAAAATGACATCGCATTGTAGGTGTCAGTTTTCTGTAGGCCATGCTGATCTCTTGCCTTTCAGAGTCTCAGTGTATCATCACACTAACAAATAAATGGACAAGATCAACTGCAAAGATTGCTCTTCAATTTGGAACAGCAATTGCAGAACACCATAACTACCAAAGATCACTTCCGCAAGTTTGTATGCGAAATGCGATAGCTTTACAAAAACTTAACTGAAGTAGATAGGAGAAAATACTGATTCCCATAGGTCAGCCTCTGGCGAGTTCGGATGCCAGCGGCTTCATTACTTCATTTACTTATGATTATGCACCTTTTCATGTCAATAAACAGCTTTTGATTGATTGATCGAATTTACCTCAGGAAAATATAGAAATCAGAAATATTCCAAGGGTACCGAATAACCAATCCATGGTGAATGACGAGATATATCACTTCACATGCCGGTGTATTCCCTTGGGTAGTCCCTCTTTACGTGAAAATGCCCAATGTTCATATCTGTATTGGGGTGTTAGCGGCCCTTTACGTACTTTTTCCTTGAACTGTTGGTCACATTTTATTAGGAAACTGCTGATATTTTATGACTACTCTCGAAGGTTTATGGCTTTGTGTTGTATAATGGTTGCATAAGGTAACGCAGGAGTTTCAGTACTTTTCCAATGTGTAAGTGGGTGATACGCAATGCTGTTCATTAAATGATTCGGGTTACTTTTTTATTTGTTTTTAATACCTGACCCAAAACAGGAGTGTTGTAAGTTTGACATGGTTATCTATGCCTGTATGATTGTTTGTGGCATCGTAGCTTGCAAATTACTGGACTGATATTAACGCGACTATTTTGTATAGAAGCTGATGAAATTGACATAGTTATTACCTTAGCTAAGGGTACACTCACCGCGATAACGCGAAAATTAGGGTTATGACTGTATAATACATATACTTAACCAAATAATCGCGAAATATTTTCATAAATGGAAATAATTACGATTCATAATGACACTCGGAAATAGTTAAACGATGAATGAGCGAGTCGCGATATCCATAAGCTCTAGGGCTATACACATAAATTATGGGTATACTTTTATAATCTATTATATAATTATAATTATAATGATCTATAAGGTCTGCAGTTTAATTTTACACTTGTCCTTAAAATAATGTGTATAAATTCCAGCAACCACCTGCAAATCGATACCCAAAACGAAGTAGAAGCGATGGTGGCCCGCGTGCAGCAGTCTGCGCATCAGATCCACATGATCGCTACAGACATGCCGCACCAACGGGCCGACGCGGACAGCGGGGTATGTCACTATATCTCACCAACCACCTGTGTACCACCTTCCAACCACCTGTTTTCTACCTGCTGACCACCTTTGTTCCACCTTCCAACCACCTATTTACCACCTTCCAACCACCTATGTACCACCTTCCAACCACCTTTCAACCAACTGTGTACCACCTTTCGACCAACTGCCAATCGACACCCAAAACCAAGTAGAAGCGATGGTGGCCCGCGGTCATCAGTCTGCGGCTGCACCACCGGGCCGACACCGACAGTGGGGTTAAGTGGGGTAAGAATCACTGTAACGACTCACTACAAAAATAGCCCACCCAACTAGTCACAAATCGATCGACCCAGTGGGGTAAGGTAGATATACGAGTTTTTTTTTAACGCGAATAAGTCCGCGCTTGACCACCAACTCGCCTGATGGTAAGCGACGAGTATGGGGTAACGTAAGATATCTCGCCAACACAAATCGACACAGCAAGTGGCGGCTTTACGTATTTGCCGCCAGTAGGCTGTTGATTTTTTTTAAATATTTCAGTCTTTGATTCTAAGCAGTAAAACGAATCATGTTTTTGTTTTCTGTAGACTTTATAATATTTATTATATTTTATTTTTGTCAATAATAAAATGAATAGTTCGAAATTTGCCGCTCCCACAAAGCTGCCGCTCTAGGCTTCAGCCTACTGTTAAATCCGCAACTGGACACATAAGTCAATCATAATGGTACTTACCATTGACTTTCGTTTTGGGTGTCAATGACACCCAAAACGAAAGTCAATCATAATAGTTTACTGCATGTCATGTAGGATGCGATAATTTAGTGAACCAACCTGTATAAACTACTAATTTATTAGACGCTTGCCTTAAATATATGATTTGTATTTGGCACATCACTATATGCACTTTTAAACCAGTTCTGCAGCTTCGAGATCTACAATCTCTGCCTTGTCAAAATCCGTGTCACGTATATTACAAAAAAAAAGTATTATAAATAGTACCTATCGGTGTTGCGATAAATCCAATTAAGAGTCAAAGTTGCCAATCAATCAATATTGTAACGAAATGATTCCATAATAATTACATGATAACTTGCAAATTATGATAATAATATTATAAATAGATTTATATTAAAATTATTGAATTAAAGATAGAAACTGGAATGTGATCATGATTATAAACCTTTTATTATCGTACTTTATCGCAATAACATTGTAGTGTAAATAGTGTAATGTTTCCTAAATAGGTAAGACGGAGCTATGCAAACAATTGCTTTTGAAAAGTTTACTTTATCTAGTCTTTATAGGTTCAAAACTCTGCCTGTGATGGACAATTTTCATAACAAAAAAAATCATAACGTTTATGAAAACTAGAGTGGTTTTTGCACATTTTATTTATGTATATTTTATTTTCTAGTACACATACACTTCTCGCATAGAGAAGAATATGCGTACTGGTACTCGATCTTGATAAAGGGCCACCAAATGCGATCAAAATTTTAGTAGACACACGTCTTTGATAATATCGCGTAAATAATACCTGGGAAAAAGGTGATCTTTTTTTTGTAGTTTAAAATGGCAACGGGAAAAACACGCAACATTTTATCCAAGAGGTCGCAAAGACTATGCCATGTGCTATATTTAGACAAAGTCCCAAAACATTGACATAATTTCTACTGGCATACGAAGTTTTCATCAAACATTTATAGAACTTTTATACAAAGTGATCTCTTTCACCTCTTAATAAGACTCAAAATAGATCACACATAAAACAATTCCCTCTTATCATTCGTTATCATATATCATCATATGACGTAGAAATAGTTTAATGGCCCGATGTGAGATAATTTTTAATCGTGTTTTAATGATTCGTATCAGACTATCAGTGTAAAGCAAAAATTGTTGTGGGAAGCATCATGAGGAATGATGCGATGGTTCTGAGGCGTGTGAAAAAAATTAGACTTTGGCGGTTTAATACTTCGAAATATCACGTGAGTTTGATGTATTGGATTTTAAGGGTTACGTGGAATTGTGTTGTTGACCAGAAAAGGGTCATTGAACCAAAAAATAGGTTTTCAATGTTAAAGTAGGGGAAAAATCTGCAGTTTCGTAAATAAAAAAAAATGAAACTTGAATGTGACTATTTGTCTGGTTATTTTTGTGTGTAAATTGTACCTGTACCTATTTTATTTTTTTATGTTTTTATGAAAATGATTCGTCTAGGTACTTAATGCAGTATTCGTATGAGTGGGTCCAGTTTTGTGTCCAGATATAAGATATTTTGACAAAATAAGCCTGATTAGTAATATACAAACAATCGATCCATTCGAAGAGTCCTAGATTTACTCCTATTTTATGAATATTCCTAAGTATCACACTGATATATAAATCTCTAATGTCACAAACGGAAACACTTATTCGTCACATGACTATCGCCATGTACAAACTGAGTGCACTGGAGCAGTTGTACCAGCGGCCCAGAGCCACGCTCCGTTACTTGGCTCGAGTAAACGCTGATAGGGGAAATGTACAAAACACCCCATGCAGGGCATGTCAGTGCAGGACTTATCGCCCTCACACAGAATCAAGAATAAGAAACTGAGTGCAATCAAAATACAATTTTATGTTTGTATAACGTTCCAGGTGTGCAGTTGTTCAGTGAGCGGTTCAGTTACCAATATTTCGACGTCGTCGTCGCACAACGAATCTCTGCACAACCACCAATTGTTGAACAATACAGGTACGATTTTTCATTAATTTAGCTTTCATTTTACTGTAAGGCGTTTCATTTAAATATTTAAAGGTTCGTGTTTTACTTCTATCTTGCCAGATATAAAAAATAGCCGAAAATAGGTAATGTTTTCACACCAGGCTAAATGTCTTACATCCCAAATTATGGTTGTACAGAGTCTAGTCTAAACTATGTGTAAAGGGAAACATTTTCTTTATTATTTTAACTCCATGGTGGAATAGCAAGCTTGTCAAGATTCGAGCCTATTTGTTTAGTATTTGTCATTTACCTTATTGTGTTGATTGGAACTTGGAATGTATAAAAGCTTTAGAAATTGTGTATGACAAAATAACAGACATCATGTTATTATTGTTTTATGATTTGTCTAAAAAAGTATGTGAATTGCCGCGACAACCCCGCTATTCTCAAAGTTTATTTGTCGTACTAAATTACTAACCCACATTGTTGTTTGTCTCGCTTTACAACTTCTGGTTGTGCTTGGTCTGCACCGAAAATAATCGCATAAGTATACAATCCTAGATTTTTCGGCATAATAAGTGTATGCTGTTTTGTAGTTTCAAACCCTGGATACAGAGAGGTGTAATAGGTTTAATGGCGGATCAATTACTACATACAAAGTAAGTACACGAAAAAAAGTGATAATCCAGCAGCAAGTAAGCAAGATATCAGCCCTCTGCCGCGCTCTGGATACAATAAAAACCAAACGTATACTCCGCGCCACACAAGTTGATGGATGTGAAGTTAGCCAGTTCCTGACGAGACGTGACGTGGAAGCCGCACGTTGATTGGCTATTGCGCAGCTAGGGGCTAACTTCACATCCATCAACTTGTGTGGCGCGGAGTATACCTGAATGTAAAACCAAAACATAATTATATAAACCTCGTATCTAGTACATATTCGATGTCCGAAAGGCGTTCAAACTGGGTTCGAAGTGTTCGAAAAGGTCATTGTATCAAGTTTGTCACTGTATGTTTGTCGCTATTTTTAAAAACGTAATTTCATCGACCGTTTTCTATGGCCATGATTAAAGTGTCCTAACAGCTGCGACCTAGTGATCAACCAATCACAGTAGCCGAAATGCTTAAATCAAGATATTATGTAATTGGTTGATGACTAGTCCGCAAATGCAGACCGCAGATGTCCTATGAAATAAATTGTTACTGTTGTTTCTACTTTGTGTTGATAATCTAATGGAACTGTTTCAGGTCCAATTTACGGGAACTTGCTATCGTCAGGCGGCAAGCCGCTGTCTTCCCCAACAGCTCGTCAGCAGCAGCAATTGGCGGCCATTCAGGCCGCGAACGCTCGCCGTCTGCCGCCCGACGTGCCCAAACGGACCAGCAGTATCACGCTCAAGTATGTTATTTTGATATTATATGTATAGGCCGAATCATACAAGTTGGCGGATGTGAAGTTAGCTACAAGCTGTGCAATATCCAATCAACGGGCAGCGTTATGTAATCTTCAGTCAGGATTGGATATTGCGAAGCTTGATGATAACCTCACATCCGCCGACTCGTATGATTCGGTATTTACAACTTCCATAGTAACGCTGCACATAGTCCCATCGCGTCGCTAGAATTATTTGTATATGCCGCGTCACACAAGTTGGCTCCAACCTGAAGTTAGCTCCAACCTGAAGTTAGCTCCAATGAAGTTAGCTCCAACCTGCACAATATCCAATCCTGACTGAAGCTCACACAAATCCGCGCGTTGATTGGATATTGCACATCTTGTAGCTAACTTCATTTCCGCCAACTTGTGTAACGAGGCCTATATCAGTGATACCACAGAACGTACTCACTCGGTGTTGGTTGTGTGAATAAAAATGTTTTCACACAAAAAACGCCCAGATAAGATCAAGAACTATAGTCAGGCTGAACTACAAATTGTGCTTTTCTAATATGTACCTTGTCCCCAGTGCGGAGAGCCCAGTGTCGCTGCGGCGCGCGGAGTGCGGCGGCGCGGTGGTGCGCGGCGGGTCGATGTCGTCGGTGCAGTCATCATCATCGTCATCGTCGCAGGAGCACCGCCACCACTACCACCAGCCGTACCAGCCCCGAGCGCCGGTAAGGGGAAATTGGATTTTTAACTTTTGGCGCAAAAAGTAGGGTGCTAGGCGTGTGTTTGTCATGGGCGTATTTGAAATATAGTACACTAGCGACCCGCCCCGGCTTCGCACAGGTTTATAATACATATAAACCTTCCTATTGAATCACTATCTATTAAAAAAAAACCGCATCAAAATCCGTCTTGTAGTTTTAAAGATATAAGCATACATGGGGACATGGGGACAGCGGAAGCGACTTTGTTTTATACTATGCAGTGATTAAAAAAAGAATTTAACTTTGCACTAAATTTCCGATCCAAATTTATTTTTAATAAGGTTTAGGATCACTTACTGAGCATAAAATAACAAAATGCTGACAAATCCAGGTGGAGCTTCAAGCGCCATCTTGAAAAAACGTTTTTGGCCGATATCTTGGAAACTATGCACTTAAGGGCAAAGTGTAGTGCAAAATTGACAAAACAACGTCGATTTTTGCTGTAGTAATAAGGGGGCACGCCGCACGGGTAGAGTGATGTTCGCCAAAGAAACTTCTTAGCCTTCCCCTGAAAACTTGGAAGTTAATTCATTCTAGTACACAGCTCCTAGAGAAAATCTCTAACTAGGTACATCAAAGGTGTTTGTAGGGTTGTATGTAGCTTCAAAAATTAGAATTGCCCTGATGTTGTCCAACCTCCGATAGGAGTGGAACCACAAGAAGAAGAAGATGTACATAGCTTCAGGACTCGTTTAGTTTAGTATTTGAATATGAGATCTCTCTCTCTCAAATTCATATTATGTTTTTCTGAATTTAACTGGTTTTTTTGTTAACCGCCATCTAGTACGAGTGTTTATTTAATATTAAACAAAGCGCCACCTAACTGATATCGCTTGAATTATTACATTATATTTATAGACTGCTTCTTAGAGGCTGAAGAAGGGGTTTGAAGTTCGTCTCTGAAAATACGTAGTATTTATAGTAGTCTGTGTCTGAAAATAATGATATAGTGATTTAGTGTCAATAACACAGATGGCACCATTTTTCATGATTTATACCTAATTCCATCCGTGAGTAAAAATGTATAAGAATGTAAGAAGTCCACTTCTTATGGCTGATGGATGGATGATGCCTATGTCCAGCGGTGGACTGCTCCCCTATGGATTTCCAATTAGACCGGTTGGAAGCGGCTTGCATCCAGCGTGATCCTGCGGTCTTAATGAGGTCATCCGTCCACCTTGTGGGTGGACGTCCTACGCTGCGCTTGCCGGTGCATGGTCTCCACTCGAGAATTTTTCGACCCCATCGGTCATCCAGTCCTCCGCGCTATGTGCCCTGCCCATTGCCATTTCAACTTGCCAATCCGTTGGGCAATGTCGGTAACTTTGGTTCTTCTACGGATCTCCTCATTTCTGATTTGATCTCGCAGAGAGACTCCGAGCATAGCCCTCTCCATAGCTCGTTGGGCTACCTGGAGTTTAATAATAAGGCCCATAGTGAGAGACCACTGAGTAAAATGTATCAAAAAACAAAGTACTCACCGTATCAAAATCGGTCCATTCGATTGAGATTACCTCGAGGCTTATATATTGCAGTTGTACATAAGCGGCGATGACCTCTTACCATCAGGAGGCCCCTCAGCCTGTTTGTTACATTAATAAATAAAAAAAAATCGCTAGCATCAGATTCTTAACAAAGTAAGTAAGTAATCATCTAAAATATTTATTTTATTCCAGGAGCCGCACGTCCACATCCAGGAGCAACATTTCCAGCAGCACCAACGCACCGCGTCCGCCTCCGGACCACTGTACGACAACGCGGCCAACGCGGACCGGTACGCGGTGTGGAAGCGGCAGGACGCGCCCCCGTACTACGAACCTCCGGCCGTGTGCTGTCGCCCGCCGCACGAGCATCATCACCAGCAGCCTCAATTGAAGGTAACAATATTAAACAAAAATATCACTATACACACCACAAAACGAGACAAGTGGCAGAAAAGAAGACTAATAAAGAAGAAGAAGAATAGGGAACAAAAAAGTACTAGCGGTGACTAAAAACTAATCAAGAGGTAACCGGGACTTTGTAGGATCTGGGAAAAGTATTTTAAAATTCAAGATTTGATGTTTTTCCCTCACTATTGTCGGTGTAAGGGCTATAAGACTACTGTACGACAACGCGGCCAACGCGGACCGGTACGCGGTGTGGAAGCGGCAGAACGCGCCCCCGTACTACGAACCTCCGGCCATGTGCTGTCGTCCGCCGCACGAGCATCATCATCAGCATCCGCAGCTGAAGGTGACAATAACACTATATGGAACATACATAGGTATCACAGGAGACAGTGCAAGAAAATGGCACAAAAGAAGCTCTTTTTCCAAGAGCTAACTGGGACTTGGTAGATTCTAGAAGTCTTCTAAAATCCAAGATATTTTATCCAAACTGGCGTAAATGTAAAGCCTTCTCGACCACTGTAACCAGATAATTACAGTAAGGAATTTTATCCAAACTGGCGTAAATGTAAAGCCTTCTCGACCACTGTAACCAGATAATTACAGTAAGGAATTTTATCCAAACTGGCGTAAATGTAAAGCCTTCTCGACCACTGCAACGAGATAATTACAATAAGGAATTTTATCCAAACTGGCGTAAATGTAAAGCCTTCTCGACCACTGTTACCAGATAATTACAGTAAGGAATATAGGTAACAGAAGAAAAATCGCAAAGAAATGGCATAAAATGATGTCTAATTTCAAGAGTGGTAACGTAGTCTGTGGTGGTAACTAAAAGCGGAAAAGAAGGTAGGTAACTGAGATTTTCTGGGTTCTGGAAAAGTCTTCTAAATTGTTGGGGTTGATTGATTACGCCTGCTTACGTCGGTCTAAGCTTGTGTTTGAGGAGCCTAGCTGTGGGTAACTACAGTTTAAAACTGGAAGAGTTGTTTTGACACGACGCGACGAACAAAACTCTCGTCTAATATTAATCTTTACGCATATCCATAGCCGGTCAAAACCACCCTGAATTTTTCACCGGAATGGGAATCTTGCGTGGTACATCACTGTGTTCATCACACCTTCCTTTCCTTCCTTTCAGCCATAGGACGTCCACTGCTGAACATAGGCCTCCCCTAAAGATCTCCAATAAGACCGGGTGGTAGCGGCTTGCATCCAGCGCGAACCTGCGGTCTTAATGAGGTCGTCCGTCCACCTTGTGGGTGGACGTCCTACGCTGCGCTTGCCGGTACGTGGTCTCCACTCGAGGACTTTTCGACCCCATCGGTCATCAGTCCTCCGCGCTATGTGCCCTGCCCATTGCCACTTCAACCTGCCAATCCGCTGGGCTATGTCGGTAACCTTGGTTCTTCTACGGATCTCCTCATTTCTGATTCGATCGCGTAGAGAAACTCCGAGCATAGCCCTCTCCATGGCTCGTTGGGCTACTTGAAGCTTACTAATAAGGCCCATAGTGAGAGACCACGTTTCTGTGCCGTAAGTCATCACTGGCAACACACACTGGTCGAAAACTTTCGACTTGAGGCACTGAGGTATGTCGGACGAGAAGACGTTACGCAATTTTCCGAACGCTGCCCAGCCGAGTTGGATTCGGCGATTGGCCTCTTTCTTGAAGTCGGACCTACCTAACTGGACTACTTGTCCTAGGTAGACGTACGAGTCAACGACTTCAAGAACCGAGTTCCCAACTGAAATGGGGGTGGGTACAACATGGGAATTACACATGACCTTTGTCTTGTCCATGTTCATTTTAAGACCCACCTGTTGAGATACTCGATTGAGGCCTTCGAGCATCGTACTGAGTTCCTCCATCGACTTTGCCATGACTACGATATCGTCGGCAAACCGAAGGTGAGTGAGGTATTCGCCATTGATGTTGATGCCGAATCCTTTCCATTCCAGGAGCTTAAAGGCGTTCTCCAGAGTAGCAGTAAACAGTTTCGGAGATATAACATCTCCCTGTCTTACGCCTCTCTTCAAAGGGATCGCCTTGGAGCTCTCTTCCTGTACTCGGACCGACATAGTGGCGTTATTATACAAACACTTCAACACTTCGATATACCGATAGTCCATACGGCATCGTTGAAGAGACTCAAGCACAGCCCATGTCTCGACCGAATCAAAGGCTTTCTCATAGTCCACAAACGCTAAGCAAAGTGGCTGGTTATACTCCTCAGTCTTCTGTATAACCTGCCGCAGCGTATGTATGTGGTCCATGGTACTAAAGCCTTTTCGGAATCCGGCTTGTTCGGAAGGCTGGAAGTCATCAAGCCTGCGTTCGAGACGATTCGTAATGACTCTTGAAAACAACTTATAAACATGGCTCAGAAGCGAGATGGGTCTGTAATTCTTCAATAAGGTGTTGTCACCTTTTTTAAAGAATAGCACCACCACGCTTCTGTTCCATGCTTCTGGCGTTATGCCCTCGAGGACGACGGTGTTGAAAAGCTTCTGAAGGACTTTAAGTACCGGTTTACCACCCGCTTTCAGAAGCTCTGAAGTGATTCCGTCGTCACCCGGCGCCTTGTTGTTCTTAAGTTGGTTCAGGGCCATTCTAATCTCGTACAGGCTGATGTCCGGGATGTCTTCGGTGAAGTGTCGGGTCAGCTTGGCTCTTGGGTCTCTAGCCGCGCTGTTTACAGGCTTTGCTACCGAGGCGTATAGCTGTCCGTAGAACTTTTCGATCTCCTCCAATACCTCTGCCTTAGTCGACGCTGTACTGCCATCTTCTCTCTTCAGCTTTGTCAGCTGGCTTTGCCCAATAGACAAATGCCTTGCGAACACTTTGGAGCCTTTGTTCCGCTCTATCGTCTCCTTAATATGTTTGGTATTAAAGAGACGAATGTCGCACCGCACTGATTTTGAAATTTGTCTATTGAGCCGCCTGTATGACTTTGCATCATCGGAAGACTGCAGTCTTAGCGAGCGTCGTTCGGCCATGAGATTTAGAGTATGATCGGAAAATTTCCGAGGTCTATCAGAACGGCGGGGTCTAAAGAACTTAGAACCCACCGTTTGGACAGTTTCTACGAGCCCGTTAATGATCTCGTCCACAGACGCAACGTTCTCCAGGCAAGCAAAGCGATTTGAGAGCTCGAGCTGAAAGTTCTCGGGGTTTTGTATATGAGCATGAGTAGGTCGGAGCGTAGACTTCATCAGGCGGGACCTTTCGAGTTTAACGTTAATATTCAGTTTGCCTCGCACGATTCTGTGATCACTACCGGTTTTTATCCTGTGGATCACGGAGACATCGTTGAATATCCGTTTCTCGCTAGTCATGATGAAGTCTATCTCATTTCTCGTAGAACCATCGGGGCTCATCCAGGTCCATTTCCTGTGAGGTGGCTTCTGAAAGAAAAAGTTCATCATGAAGAGTCCCTCTTTCTCCAGAAAATCTGCCAGCCTCTGGCCCCTGAGGTTCCGTTGCCCATATCCAAATTGCCCCACTCTCAACTCATCATCGCTTTTTTTGCCCAACTTTGCGTTGAAATCTCCCATAACAACCGTGAAGCGGGTCTTAGACGTATGTATGGCCCGACTTACGTCCTCATACATAGCCTCCACTTCATCATCTGGGTGTGACGAGGTCGGTGCGTATACCTGAATGACCTTCAACGAATATCGTTTAGATATTCTGAGTATTATGTATACAACCCTGCTCGACACACTTTCAATGGTAATGATGTTGTTAACGAGAGACTTGTGGACGAGAAAGCCGACACCACCTTGGGACCGTTGGTCACCTTCCCGGTAGTAAAGTAGGTTGCCGGATTTCAGGGTTATCGTGTCCTCGCCCTCTCTACGGACTTCAGACAACCCCACAATATCCCATCGCAACCTACTCAACTCTTCTTCCAGTTCCGCAATCTTCTCGTCAGTCCTCATTGTGCGCACGTTATATGTTGCCAGGGCCAGTTGTCGGGTGGATCTCTTCCGGCGATTCTTAACACCCCGTGCTCCGCCGTTACCATGGCCGCTGCCGGAGCCAGGAATAGCGGCGCTGCCGGGGACTGGGGGCCTGGTCTTATTTTCACTAATCATAAAGGGGGTTTTGCCCGTAATTGCCGCGCTGGGCAGGCGTGTTGGCAATCGCAGTGCGTAGCTCTCGCGACGGGGATGCTGCTGCCCATCCCCGCCCTGTTGCACTTGAGCTACGCTGTTTTGGATGGATATACCGCCATCTGTCGGTTCCGTAGTACCTCAGTCGGCTCTTACGACACCTGGTACAAGAGGGGGGTGCTATTCTACTCTGCCGGCACCCCACGGCAATTCATCACACACAGGGTATAAATACCTTGAGATTCTTATGCTGCTCTATTTAATTTGAACGTTTATTTAATATTTGTTTTCTTTTATTTCAGGTGTCAGAAACAGTCCGCAAGCGTCAATACCGCGTCGGGCTCAACCTTTTCAACAAGAAACCCGAACGCGGCGTGGCGTACCTCATCGCTCGAGGATTCCTCGAGAATTCTCCTCGGGGAGTCGCGCGCTTCCTCATCACGAGGAAGGGCCTGAGCAAGCAGATGATCGGAGAATACTTGGGCAATCTACAGAATCCTTTCAATATGGCTGTCTTGGAGTGAGTGTTTGAGTTAAATTTTTCATACATTTAATGTTATCGATTTTTCTTCTAGCGTTCACGTTGCATACTGTTGCTCGTTTGATTCTTTTTCAGCTTTGTACACAAGTTTATAATTTAAAACCTATTATATGTACCACAGATGCTCACGACCTTTTATTATCATTATAATTCTAAGAGTGTTTATATAATTTTTATTTTAATGTCACGGTCCATGCGTTCTCTAGATTCTTCAGTGTAGGACCGGTGCCGTAGTAAATTGAAGGAAATGACGGATAAATACATGGAAGATGGATGGCATAACCCCCTTACAGACCGAAAAAAAACTTAGGGATGATGTTTCATACATCACATTTTTCATAGGTATCTCATTTGCATCAGTATCTCATGTTTGCCTTCAGTGGCAAGAAGAATAATCGGTCAAGTACTAGTAGGACTCGCGCATCAGGGTTCCGTGCTGCATGGGAGCCCATAAATATTTATTTTATTTTAATGTAACTATTTATTATTGTATTGTATACAGGGTTATTCCTAATCAATTAGCATCCTTTTAGGGGCTTATTCTGTACATCAAAACTAACCATTTTTGTTCTGCGATTTTTGTCAAATCTGTTACCATTATTAATATCGAGCGAAAAACAGTTAAAAATTCAGGTTTGTTGAATGGGAAAATTAATATTTAAGGGAAATATTAATTTTATTCTGTTTTTAGTATTTATTGTTATAGCGGCATCAAAAATACATCATCTGTGAAAATTTCAGCTGCCTAGCTATCACGGTTCATGTGATACAGCCCGGTGACAGACAGACGGACATCGAAGTCTTAGTAATAGGGTCCCGTTTTTACCCTTTGGGTACGGAACCCTAGAAATATGTGTCCGATATTTTTTTATAATCTAACTCATGGACTGATTATAATAATGATTTTATTATCCAGTCATCATGCCTCTTGGGCTAATGTAAACGGCCAAAAATACACTGAAGCGTAAGTTTTCTTGCAAAATTCTTATTACATTACAATTTTGTTGTGCAGATGCTTCGTGAACGAGCTCGACCTATCCGGTATGGCGGTAGACGTGGCGTTACGTCGATACCAAGCGCACTTCCGGCTGCCGGGAGAGGCGCAGAAGATCGAGCGATTAGTGGAGGCCTTCGCAAGACGATACTGCGTCTGCAATCCGGACTTTGTGCAACGACTGCGCACTCAGGACACGGTAGAACATTTCTTACATACTTATCTATTTGACGTCCCTATCCGGTATATTAGCAGATGTGGCGTTATAGCCATATGAAGCCCACTTCAGCGTTGTGAAGTGCAGAACATTGGAAGATTGGTAGTGACTTTCGCGCGGCGATACTGCGTCTAAAATCCTGATTTTGTGCAACTATTGCGTACTCAGGACACGGTGAGATATGTTGAGACTTATCCTACTAATATTATTAACGCGAAAGTTTGTTTGTATGGATGTTTGTCACTCTTTCACGCAAAAACTACTGAACGGAATAAGATGAAACTTTGCAATAGTAATGCTTATACATCAGAATAACAAACACATCGGCTATAATTTATAAAGTGAACCGAAGTTCGCCGGGTCAGCTAGTATGAAACCCACTTCGGTGTTGTGAAGTGTAGAACCTTGGGAGATTGATCGAGGCCTTCGCGCGGCGATACTGAGTCTGCAATCCGGATTTTGTGCAACCATTGCGCACTCAGGGCACGGTGATATATGTATATTTGTACGTGACCGTACTTAGGACACCGTGACTAATAGAGACTTGTCCGGTGTAGCAAGACGTGGTAATGGCAGATAGTGCCTTTCCAGAAATTAGTGATGACCCGGATTAAAACGGTGAAATCCAGGCCGCCTTAGAATGCAATGGGTCGATGATATTAAACGAGCAAAATAGAAGTAAATGAGTGCAATTAAGGGAGGTAGGTATACCGATTCGTTGGTATACGCACTAAAACCCGTGGGCTGTTCCATCATAGGTCGGACGCGGGGTCACTTGGACACTCTTCCGCAATGAGAAATGTCCCTTTTATGGTGGACATTCCGTACGTCAGAACCAAGCGTTTCGAATCTTCATTCCTCATACGAACAGCCAGAATGTGGAACGCTTTGCCTGGGTCTGTCTTCCCACTAAAACAACGTGGGTATATTCAAATCCCGAGTAAATAGGTATCTTCTAGGTAAGCGTGACCAGATATCTCAACATCAGGCAGAATGTAGTCAAAGGCAAACCTATACGGAAACAAAAATAGATCTAGGTCCTAATTTTAAATTATGTGTACAAAAATAAATTATTATTCGCTACCTTCAAACGATTTAAGGTAAAATCGTGAGAAACGTGTCTGTCACAGTTTTTACCAGTATTCCGTCAGCATTATGTATGTATGTAGATTAGCTTAACTTTTTTGTTCGTGAGCCTATGCTAGGCAATGGAAGACCTTACGGAGGCTAAATTTTTGTTGACGACGTTTATTTATCTCTTTTTACAGATATTCGTGCTCGCTTTCGCCATAATAATGCTGAACACGGATCTCCACACGCCAAACCTGAAGCCGGAAGCGCGCATGTGTCTCGACGACTTCGTGCGGAACCTGCGCGGGATCGACGACTGCGGCGATATCGATAGAGACATGCTAGCCGGAATCTATGACAGGGTGAAATCCAGCGAGTTCAGGCCGGGAAGCGACCATGTTACCCAGGTAATGAGGTCTAATGTTGTTTGATAATTTCATAAGAATGAGCTCTTGATCATTTTGTGTAAAATCTTCGTGGGATCGACGACTGCGGGGATATCGATAGAAGTATGCTAGCCGGAATCTATGATAAGGTGAAACCTAGCAAGTTCAGGCCGGAAAACGACCATGTTACCCAGGTAATGAGGTCTGATGTTGTTTGATAATTTTATAAGAATGAGCTCTTGATCATTTTGTGTAAATCTTTGTGTGATCGATGACTGCTGTGGCGATATTGACCGAGATATGCTAGCTGGGATATATGATAGAAGAATAAAAATTGAAATGAATGAAGAATTCGTATTAAAATGCCCTTTTCTCCCTAGGTGATGAAAGTGCAAGCGACGATAGTGGGCAAGAAGCCGCACTTAGCGCTCCCGCACCGGCGGCTCGTGTGCTACTGCCGCCTCTACGAGATACCCGACATACACAAGAAGGAGCGGCCCGGCGTGCACCAGAGAGAGGTAGATATAAAATTTGTTGTTTCATTAAGCTCCGTTGATACGATCACTTGGAGAGAATGGGAAAGGATCCCGCCGTATACCAAGCTTACAAAAAAGGCCTTGAAAAGGGCTCCTAAAGGGCCAACGGGCCTTCTCCGGTAGTCCCAAGTACAGATGGAAAGACGAAGTTGGAAAAGATCTTCGCAACATCGGGATTGACACCTACCAGGAACTGAAGACAGACATGAGTGGCGACAAATAGTATCGGAGACCAAAGGACAATTTTAACACATTGGCAAGCTTGGTGGAATATCGCCCTAACCTTTATAGCAATAAAAAAAGTCCTTGGTCATCAGTGAAACACAGTTTAATAAGGGGCTAGAAGTGATAGAGATTAAGCTTTTATTTTGTTCTATTCCCAGGTGTTCCTATTCAACGATCTGCTGGTGATCACGAAGATATTCAGCAAGAAGAAGTCGTCAGTGACGTACACGTTCCGTCAGTCTTTCCCCCTGTGCGGGATGCTCGTGAATTTGTTCTCTGTGCCGCGTGAGTATGACGAATTATCTTATATCTTATGCAGATTAAACGAAAAGACGTTTTTGAAATTACACATTCGTCTAAGAATCATATGGATTACTTTTAAACTAATAAAAAACCACATCGATATCAGATCACGAATTAAAGACACCACCCATTTATGAAGATACGTAAATTTACGTAGTAACTCACGCCGAACTTATTAAATACTTAGCACTTCTTTTTTTTAGTAAATATTAGTCAGAGGCCTTAGGGCGGCTTAAAAACTCTGACACCAGGGCCAGCCACCCGGCTCATACGAACTTACTTTTTGATGTGAGTTAAAAACTGTGCTCTGCTATGTAAGATAGCTTTCATCTGAACGCACACTTCAAATGGGGCTAGTGTTAGTTATTTCTTTTAGCTAACAAAATTGAATTCATAAGTTCAGCTAGACCTTCAAAAGATATGTAGATCATGTATACCCCGCTGACCCAGTGTGGTTTGGTGAATTTGCTTACGCCATCGAATTCTACGGACTTATGCAGATTGATTTATGATTTGCAACGATTCTAGTGTAAAATTCTATACTGGTACGGGAACGAGATTTGAATCCATGTTAACCGACATTATTAACCGACTTGCAAAAAGGAGGAAGTTCTATGTTCGTCTGTATGTATTTTTGTTTTTGTGTATGTTCATCGATGATTTCAACAATTGTGAACCGAATCGACTCTTTTTTAGTTCGAAAGGGTATACCCCCGAGATGGTCCCATTGAAATTTTACAGAAATCGGCTGAGCCATTTTTGAAAAATCGACAATAATGTAAACAATTCGAGCGAATATTCGAATTTAGTACACGATGGAAAGTGGTTTTGCCATTTTTTGCGAAAATTAGTTATTTTATGGTGAGCGTTTTCCCACTAGTACGCAAAAGCTTATCTTTATTCCTGAATTAATTACAGATTACCCATTCGGCATCCGCCTATCCCGCCGCGTGGACGGCCGCCGTCTCGCCACGTTCAACGCTCGCAACGAGCACGACCGATGCAAGTTCGCCGAAGATTTACGTGAAAGTATCGCTGAAATGGACGAAATGGAGGCCATGAGGATCGAGGGAGAACTCAACCGGGGCAAGGGACGGGGAACGAACGCCAATAACGCTAGGAACGGTGAGTGAATATGTCACCATTGTCGTTCGGTTTTCTGCGTTTGCAGGTTGTTTCTTTAGACGACGGACTTATTATGAGATATCAATAGGTTTATACTTATTTAGATATGCAATAAAATTACTTTTCCTATCAAAAAAACCTTTAAAAAGTGTTCAAGGCAGATAGAAACGATCCATTTCGAAACTGATCTTCTCTTCTATCTATATATCTTTAAGTGAAAGTTTTATTTATGAAATTTAAATTTTATGTATATCTTGTCCGTCCTGACCTACGGTGCTCAGTCTTGGTCATTGACTGATGCCCAGAGGTCGAAACTTGGGTTTGCCAAAAGGCAATGGAGCGCAATATGCTGGGCTAATGCCTATTAAGAGGACGGACAGAGTCCGAAACGTAAAACTGCGTTCCATCACAGGTGTAGTCGATGTAGGCCAAAAAGCTGCTAAACTAAAATAGGATTGGGCGGGTCATGTGGTTCGTATGCGCCCTGAGAGATGGGCCAGGATCGTCACATGGTGGGCACCGGAGGGCAGACGAAGACAGGGAAGGCCTAAAAACGGTGGCGTGACGATCTTGACACTTTCAGGAAACGTTGGCATGATTTGGCTACAGAACGCTATAAATGGAAGGAATTGGTAGAGTCTTTTGCCCAGAAGTGGGACAGTATAGGTTGAAAAAATAATAATAATTATGTTTGTTATTGTTACAGTAATGGAAAACCGAGATAGCGGCGTGGCCGACGTTGAAATCGACCACCAACAGTGTATAGACCACGGGATACACGTGCATGGGTAAGTAAAAGAATATCCAAATCATTATACTCATTTTTTATAAACATTACGATAAAATATGTCGAGTAATTTTTTCTCTAGCTGTAGTGGATAAACTACTACCTAATTATTTTTTATTTCATTTCGTATAGGTTTGCGTTTCAATACACACTGTCTGATGTTAAGCAGACATGCAGTCTAGGGTGTAACTGTGACAAAGGTGAAATCGTGCAAGAGATATGTACTAAAAATATTGACCTAGCGATCGAAATATTTCTCTAAAAGCGCTGTTCCACCAGAACATATTTGTCACATTTTTTGGCAACATATTTACTGATACAGCGTTCCGCAGAGTAGGCTATTGTATGCTGAGTGTGAGTTTTGTCGTAAATGACGCGCTCTACGGCGAGCGCGTAAGCATGTAATTTGTATAAAAACAATTCAAGAACGCGCCGCTAGTGGCGCTGTACATTTCTTCATACAAATTACATGCTTACGCGCTCGCCGTAGAGCGCGTCATGTTTACGACAAAACTCACACTCAGCTTACTGTAGTTAACCCCGGTGGAACCACTCATAAACTTGTTTCCGGAATTTATATGGTTTATTTTGTTAATGCAATACTGCGTTATAGAATAACAGGTTCTATGACAGATAAGTGACTAATGGGACCACATAAAATACCGCTGGTCCATACATTTTGTCGAGTGCCAATTAACTTTTTGCATGGAACAGCTGATTTGTTTTAGGGTCAGGGCTACCTACTTACCCTGTTCTAAACCAAAAGGGGTTAATTAAGACCATCGTTATGAAAAATTTCGAGACAATATTCGAGAAAAAAAATCTGCTGTTCCATACAAAACTGCAACTCGGAATCGGCAAAATTTATGAATAATTAGCTAACCTGGCGAACTTCGTTTCACGCAATGTCTTTATAAATAATAGCCTATGTGTTATTCTGATGTATAAACATTACTATTGCAAAGTTTCATCTCAATCCGTTTAGTAGTTTTTGCGTGAAAGAGGAAAAAACATCCATACGTACAAAATTTCGCGTTTATAATATTAGTAGGATTGGTTGGCTCATAGAAAAAGTGGTTCATAATGATGGTCTGGATCATCACCTATCAGTTTAAAACATTTGTTCTGGATAAACCCTGTATATTGTGTTTTATGTTCTGAATGTTTTTTGAACAGCGTGGTAGTCCCGCCGCCGCCATCTTGTCCGGCGCCCGCAGCGCCCTCTCGGCTATCTCAAAACCCGCCGCCGACCAGCATCATCAAACGGAACGTGCTCTCCAACTCGCTAGTCGATATCAATGACCCTGGTGAGTTGGAACCTCTCAATTCTTAGGGTTCCGTACCCAAAGGGAAAAACGGGACCCTATTACTAAGACTTCGATGTCCGTCTGTCTGTCCGTCTGTCACCGGGCTGTATCTCATGAACCATGATAGCTAGGCAGCTGAAATTTTCACAGATGATGTGTTTGGGTTGCCGCTATAACAACAAATACTAAAAACAAAATAAAATAAATATTTAAGGAGGCCTCCCATACAACAAACCTGAATTTTTAAACGTTTTTCGCTCTAAATTAATAATGGTACCAGGTAGTTGCTTGAAATTTTCATAGAATATTTAGTTTTATATTCCCTTCAATATTAAATAATAAAATTAAAATAAAATAAATATTTAAGGGGGGCTCCCATACAGTACGGAACCCTCCGTGCGCGAGTCCGACTCGTACTTGGCCGATTATTATATTTCATGACCTTACGTTGTAGATGAACTATATTGACGTCGTGTGAATATGTGTTGTTTGAGTCTATGTCTACGTGCGCGTGTTTCTGTGTGTTTGTGTGTGTGTGTGCGTTTCTGTGTATGTATATGTGTGTGTGTGTGTCTATATATACAGGGTTATTTCTAATCAATTAGCATCCTTTTAGGGGCTTGTTCTGTACATCAAAACTAAGAACTTTTGTTCTGCGACTTTTGCCAAATCTAAAAAAAAATGTTGTTCCAGAAAAATATCATTCACCCGCGACAAAATGTATGGAGCAGCTGATTATTTTTTGAGTTTTGACAAATGTGTCAGAACAAAAGTTGTTAGTTTAGATGTAAAGAATAAGCCCCTAAAAGGATGCTAATTGATTAGGAATAATCCTGTATATATGTGTGTGTGTGTTTGTATAAGGGGCCAGTGGCCTTCTGATTTTTCTATTTTGTCCTGTGATTTCTTGTGGACCAGACTCAATGGCATAAGTATGTGTGTGTTCATCCGCTTTATTGAAGGAATTACTATTAGTAACAGTATACAACCCGGTCAGAATATCTGTGCACCTCGCTGGAATGTGGCGCCTCTCCCGCTTCCCCTGTCACCTCTCCGCGCACTCCCCGGTGCGACAGTACGGTTAGCATCTTCGTTGCCGATACACGTCCCGATAATACTCGTAATTTACGTCCGGGCGGTATACTAGACGTCCGGTAATATAAATACGTTCCGATAATTCGATATGACGTCACGAAGTCAGGTGCACAGATATTGTGACCGGGTTGTACAATCAACGACTTTATCGAAAAGATCTTGATTGTTGTACATTTTCTAGGTTTAGAATTTGATTTCACTACACAAGTAAATCCTCCTGGATACAAAATGTACAAAACCAACAATACTGTATTGTATTACTCGTAGGTATTCGGAAAAATCTCTTCGTAAATTACTGTTCACTGATATTTAAGCATTTTATTCAAATTAGCTCCACTATCACCTTCTTCATAAACTGTTTGAAGAATGTGTTAAAATTTTTGTGTATTTTCGGCGGCTTAGGGTACAAAGGAGGTAAGGACGAAAGTCTCAAATTGCTCGTTAGTTCTTCTTAGACGCTTTCGGTGTTCACATTTCAGAAATGCATGAAACATCGATAACTCTTAAATCATTTATTAAACATGAATCAGTCAGTTCTTCGGCAAGTTCTGTAAAAAGTCTGTAGAATGTCTGTTCTACCATAAACCTTTCCAATTGAATCATTCTGTTCTGGGTTAAGTAGCATTACAGTAAGTAACTATATAGGGTCATAGGTATTAAACGCAAAACTATTTAAGGGCGGGTCTAGTACATCTAGACATGCGACTTTTGTTCTAGGAATTTTTGGAAAACACGAGGAAAAATCAGATCCCTTTTATCGTACGGCTAGACAGACGCGACCAAAGCGCCACCCTTTTATGGTGGACATTCCGCGCATTAGAACCAAGCGTTTCGAATCCTCATTCCTCATACGAACAGCCAGAACATGGAACGCTTTGCCTGGGTCTGTCTTCCCGCTAAAGTACAATGTGGGCGTCTTCAAATCCCGAGTAAATAGGTATCTTCTAGGTAAGCGTGCTACAACCTAGACCGCTTATCTGCTTAACATCAGGCAGTATGTGGTCAAACGCAAACCTATTCAGAATTTAAAAAAAACTGCTTTTCATGTGTGGAGAAGCGAATTTTCAAAAGTCGTAGTTCAAAAGTTGTCTCTCTAGATGTACTAGACCTGCCCTTAAAAGGTTTTGCGTTTAATACCCATGACCCTGTATAACACACTATTTAGTTGTAGAGGATCTTATACATTTGTGTGTCCTAGTGATTTTCAGAATTAGCATTGTTCTTATTGTAAATGACAATTCGTAGTCCCTGAAGTAGGGTAATGCTCATTTGAGTTGACTGTAATCTTCCTTATTTTAGCACTAAGAACATTAAAATTTTATACACTTTGCGATTGGTACTCTGGTCAGCCGGGCTAGTATACGCACCACGAAATAATTCTTTCGACGTGTCAGAACGAGACAGATTATGGTGAATTTGTGAAGTATATATCTGTCACTTTTTTACACGACGGAAGAACTCTTTTCTTAGTCGTATTGTTACGAGATGGGTTCTTGGATAATTAGTTAAAACGCCGATTATTCACTTCGCACTTTATTGCACAAAATCACAGTACACACGACACAACTGGTTCGCACAACACTTCACACTGGCACGAATATTCACACAACTAGTCACTTCACAATCACTGGTACTGCACTTGAACACGAGATGCTTTCGCTTCGGGATAAACGCGATAACTGCCACGAACGAAAACCATCGCCCTATTTATATCAGAATAAGGGTTCTCTAGAAATCTGTAGAATATTCGGTGCCATTGTGACTGACAAAGTAAACAAGTGTAAAGCTCGAGAAACCCTATTGTTCTTAATTATTACGAAAACACCACAAAAAAATCTAACAAACAACAAACAATAGACGCGACACAAAGGGCGGTGCCGCCTGAGTCATAAAACCATAAATCTCGCGATTTTGTTTACACCTAAACAACTAGCCGTCGTACCGCGCGCGGCCTACTGCGTAACAGTATGCTAAGCTAGCAGGTTCTACCTATATAAAATAGAACAAATTACACCGATTTCTCCTACATTTTATTAAGACAGGATTTGGCTACCTGTAATGTGATTGGTTGTAAAAATCTGAATGAAGACTTTGAAATAATATCATGAACATTCTGTGATTGTTCATTATAAATAATTATCTAATCATCATCATCAGCTATGTAGCTTACTGAAAAAGCATATCTTCTAGATAATCTAACATAAGCCCTGAAGTGTATGACTTCTTATCATCTATGTACAACTTCTTGCATAAGATAAAAAAAAAGTTTCAATACACATTTTTTTGCATGGGTTCGAACTTGACAATTATGTCAAATTATGTATGTTAAATAATTCAGTATCCATATTAGGTACACAAGGTACGTTAGAACTGTTGTATGTGATAACAGAGTGCTCGCGTTATTGACCATTTATAACAAATATAAGGAATGCGAGAGATACACAGAAAGAAACAAAAATAATTTAAAAAAAATGCGTTTGTAGCTTCGACTTTGTAGTCAAATCAAACGCAAACCGAAAATAAATAAACACATGAAATACACATGTCGTAATGTGATACACCATGCCCCGTAACTTCTGTCAATATGCACCCTTAGAAGCTATACTTAGATACGAGTACCTTAGAAGCCTATACTAAGCCCGATTACAGAGGCGCCATCGTAATTATATTAGCTAAATAGCATAGTTCTGTTTCTTTTTCACTTTGGGCATTCGATAGAGAGAACGCTTCTTACGTTGCTATTTAGTTTACGCTGGCGCCTCTGTAATCGGGCTTAATGTACTAGTAAATGCATCTCTGTCTCTTAAATGTTTATAATCGTATTGCATTGTAAAATATTGTTGGTATTGTATTAATTGTACATTTTTTCCACAGTGGCATTAGCAGCCGAGCGCCTGCAGCGCCGCGGTTCGGTCGGGTCTCTCGATAGCGGAATGTCCATATCTTTCCAAGGCGGCAGTCGGACCGCGTTAGCTACGTCACCTCGCCATCCACCCGACCAGCGCTCCCCCGGTAAACATGCGCCATACATGTAGACAGGTCACCACTTTGTACCATTTTCTATCATAAGTCTTACTAATCACTACTGACTGACTGCTGATAAACTGGCATACAACATATTTGACGTAAAACGGATATATGACATATTGACGTAAAATGGACACAAGACATATCAACATAAAACTGACATATGACATTTTGATGAAAATCTGAAATATTGACATAAAACTGACATAAGTCATAGGACTTAAAATCGATCTGACATTGACGGAATCCATAGTTCGATTCTTACAGTTAGACACAAAACTCGCGTAGCATAGAATGTTCATATCGTTCCAAGGCGGCAGTCGGACCGCGTTAGCTACATCGCCGCGCCACCCGCCCGACCAGCGCTCCCCCGGTAAACATGCGCCATACATGTAGTCAGGTCGCCACTTTGTGCCATTTTCTATCATGAGTAGCTTTCTAGCTTTTAGTAATCAAGACCGATATGACATATACTGATAAAACTGACATAAGTCATATTGGCGAAAAATTTACATAATATGATATATTGACGTAAAACTGACATGAGTACTTTACTATACTGCCATAAGAAAAAAATGATGAAAAACTTCCCTAGCCTTACCTAATAGCAAAATACTGGTATAAAACGTTTTGACGAGAGGCCTATTGAAGGAAAAAAGAGATAACAAAAATTGACGCCATGATCAATCTAAAATGGCGTTAATAACGCTTAAAAACCACCCTTAAATAATGACATCACATTACATAATGTGACATATAAACCACTCATCGAAGGTCATATTCGGCTTGAATTTCAACATGGCGGGCCCTTCAAGTAGGAGTTTATTTTGCTAAAAAATCAATTGCTCTATAAAATGTCACGAAAGAACTGTAGCGTTGCAAGCGGGGAAGCCGGTTGCAGCACCACAAGTTAAAAGGATTAGAGAGAACCTGCCTAAAGAATCCTGTCTAGAAACTAGAAGTTAGGATTCCTAGAGGTTCTAGGGTAAAATAAAATATAGAACTAACCGTATAACACCAGTTTTAATTCCCTATTTACACTCAACACTTAAAGTCTAAAATCACAGCCGGAAAAACGGAGGAGGGTGGAGAGAAGATAGAACGATCACGCAGGGGGGAAAAGGTGGAGAGATCACCGGAACGATCCACGAAGGCGGGCGGAGTGAGAACCCGAGGTTCATGTAATATGCCGCGGAGGAGTCGGCCCAGTGTAGTAGTAGCGCCGGTGGCGTGGTCGGGGAGCGCAGCAGCGGCCCCCTTCGTTATACGCTGATGGTGCAGCGCCCGTTGGCGCTTGGAATGAAGGCTCCGGCTCCGACAGGGCTCGTCGATGGTGCCAGCCCGGTGTTCCAGGGTAAGGGTCAGTGACCCCAAAAGATGAAGTCCTTCTGAAAACAAGGCCAAAGAGACCGGAGCCTCTCACCCTAACTGTTTACCAGACACTCATACTGCCTTCACTCGGGACCCGTCCGCACGAACGAAGAACACTCGTTATTTCAACATAATACATATACTTGCATAAAAACACCACAGTCTTCATGCAGGTTCTCTCGTGTCTTCCAGATGACTGCCAATTTTCAAAACAAAGATCGCTGATCTTGTCAGCGATTCGTTATTTAAATTTGGAAAAGAAATAATAAGGACTGATGGCCGATGCTCTAGCTAAGTATGAAGTACGAATGTAGGGAAACTAACAAAGAAGTTAAAGTCCCCGTCACGAGAAGCTATAAATTTTGTAAACAAGTGTTCAGGAGTTCACAACATTTGGACCAACAAAAAAATGAATTTGTTTAAGATTTAATAAATTATTAAGTAACAAATATTAATAAACATATATTATATAAGAATAATTATTCGCTATATAAGCTATATCACCATTGGTGTACCAATTAACCTAACCAATTACTTCACAATTTAAAACCTACTTCTTATATTAACCATATCTTAACAACAATAAAAAGTGATAACGAAACAATAACAAAATTAACAATAACAACCAGATCCGCGATATATGCAAAGCAATGAAACCTCGTACGCATTCGAAACTCGAATGACGCGTTTATTTCGAAATGGCGTCCCGATAGTTTACAATCCCTGCGACGGACGCATTCCGGTACCAAGAAACAAAAACGATAGCGCTTTGCGTCGTTAAAATATGATCCGACTAAATTAAATTGGTTGTTACTTTCATATAACCCGTCTATATTTCATGTCGATTGAATATGTTCAATTTATTATTATCTCGCAGTATAAAATGTCTACTTAGTAAAAGATGTTTGTTTACATAATTTATAGCTTCTCGTGACGGGGACTTTAGTTTCTCTACATTTCCCTGAACTTTTACTGACATAACTGAACACACCATTGACAAATTGACATAGACATGAAACGAAACAACGCGACAACGACTTGTTGACTCAAAGCACTAACTTTTCTGCATGCACCATTGTGATGTAATATTTAGTAGCCCCATAATGTCTGTCTGTCATCTCTCATGCCATTTGTATTGTCCGTCGTTATTGTAGGTATGTCATAATTGTTCCTGGTACTAATTCAAATTTAACTATAGACTGCTTCAGAAAGTAATATCTGTATTATAGTAACATAGTAAAGTATAAGTAGAGTTCTCAATTGCGTATAAGGTGTGAGAAAAAAGATGTGCTACATATACTTAGATAGCTATAAACACGTTGTTATGATTTTATCATATTTAGACTCTAGATAATAGTAAAAACCTGCAATACTACTAGAAGTGGTAGAAAATAAATAATAGTTCATAAATATGGTGATTTATTTAAGCATCTCATCAAAAATTCAACAGTAGTTTTTGGCGCGATTTTGTCTGACTACGACGTCTAGGCCGTGTGTTGATGCCAGACAAAAATAACGTAGTTATAATCAATCAGAGTAAAAAAAATAAATGTTTCGTCCGGTTTACACTTTGATAATTGCACATCACTCCATCTTACTTTTATAATTATTATTATTTTAGCGCCTTGTCTAGTTATATACTTCACTATGTAAAGTAACAATTTTTTCGTAACTGTTATGTTACATACCTCGTTACTTTTTGTATCCTTTTCTATAGATTCACTTGAAAATTCAGAGTTATTTGGCGTAAGCTGTGCTGTTAGCTTTTTATAGGAATCTTCCAATGTATTGATACATGTTTTGTTTTTCGTTCTAGGTCGCTTATTCAGCGGTATTAGTGGCATTTTCCCTAGCCGGATACGAAAACTAAGCGCGTCCGGCGTTTCGGACACAAAACACGGAGTCGGAAAAAGCACGGAAGTGTAAAACCACCCTTACATCGACCGTTTGCCAACGGTCTTATTCAAATTTCGAATTCCGAACGATTCGGACACGAATGACGGCGGAATAACATCGATTCCAATTTTGAAATCATTCGCTGTGATTGGATGATTTATGAATTGGTATTTTTTTCTTTTTTTGATGTTTTTGAAGGTGTAAGGCATTTAAACGAGTATGGTAAATGGAGTAGGGTAAACTTTCTAAGTGCCATCTTATTTACATACATTGTTCTCATTCCATTTAATTGTTGTTAAAACATAGCTTCAACTAACGTGAACCAATAACTATGTGTGTCTGTCTATACGAAACGAACTGTATACATTATGATTTAGTGTTAATTGATGACTGAAGGGGAATTAAGGGCAAAATTCAGCGCTTTATTATCACAAAATTTTGTTCTCAATGTGCTTCTTTTTTATTCTTTGTGTAAAATTGTTCACTGGAGTCAAGAGTATAATGACACTTAACCATGTCATTAAATGAAATATGATTTTGAATCTAGCAAAAACCAAATGGCTTTTTGTTTCTTTTTTTTTTTAAATGTTCGGCTAAACTTGAAGTACGGTATTGTATTTTGAAAGACTAATATCAAAGTTTTATGATAAAAAAACGCAGTACTTGACACCCTTATTTCTTTCACGTTGCATTAAAATTACTGAAGCTATGTATACTGAATTTAAAATTGTACTGTACTAACTCGAAATAGGGTTCATATTTCATTACTTATCATCACCTCTACGACTTTATGCTATAGGCTGAATCAAACTGATTGACGGCTGTGATGATAGCTACAAGTTACTTATAACCCAATCCTCGCGTTGATGTTAAGTGAGCTTCAGTCAGGATCAGGATTGGGCTATTCGCAGCTTGTAGCTGACATAACAGCCGCCAAGTTGTTTGATTTGGCGTACACTTCCAGCGGATCCCGCTAATCTATTAGTTGTATCAGGGTACAAGGTTTTGGAAATGGTATTTGGATAAAAGTATATTTTTTAATGTGCCAACGTTTTGGAGGTACTTACAAGAATTTATTAAAATAAATCCATTGACATACGAGAAGATAGGAATAATACAAAAGTACTATTGCTAAGTGGTAAGTGGCACCATTTATGCTTCGGATAGGAATTAAACGCCGTACTTATACATGACACACTCCGATTACAGTTAATACTGTTACCTACCTAATTGGTGGTCAGTAAATTTTCAAAAAGTCTTGATCACAGTTTTGTGAGGGTCAACATTGACATGAAAATAAAAACACGGAACATAAAACTTTAAGACAAGTTTATAGACACAAAGGTTAATTTTCCCCAACTGATCGTTGTATCATAAAAAGTAGGTACGATACAAGACTAATAGAGAAAAAAATCGAGCGACTATTCTCATCTTATTTTTGCTCTTAAAACATTCTATAAAATTCAAGATACGCTCAGAATACTTTTAAATTCAGGTCAGGCCAGGTCCACTTCTAAATTCAGTGTTGAAGCGTTTAACAGTTGCTGCGGCCAGTGGCTGTGGCTAAGTCTCGAACCAATCACAAGCTTTGATTTACTTTTCGGGCTCTGTGATTGGTCGAATTACTAGGCCGCAAGTGACTGCGAGACGTTTGATTTTGACAAATCCTTTTAAATCCAATTTTGGTAGTAATGTCTATGTTTGGTTTGAAGGTAGAGTGTTATCATTTTTGTTGATGTATTGGATGAGAAGTTGTTGACAAAATTTTCATACGGACATTGGACAAAGTGCAACCGATTTTGATCTTTAAACCAATGAGAGTAAGAATGAAGTAATAGAATAGAAGGTTAGTCGTATATGAATCGAAGTTAAAAGTGGGTCCACGTTTTCGGGAGTAGGTTTTGTTATAATATTGGTCTGGTATTGTTAGTTATGTTTTTGATCGATATTACGCCTATTAAAAACTCAGGTTAAAAATAATTAAAATGTGTACGCCTATTTTTCTTGCCTATTATTTTGTATTCAATACATTTGAAGCAAATCTTTCCTAAATTTATAAATTATGTATATCTTTGCAATTTCGTGTTGAAATCATATCGTCCTAAATATTAAATATGACATTATCATGCGCTCGCAGCGCTCGCGCTTAGTATACTTAAAGTCCTTTGTAATATTAGTAAAGATGATACTTCCTCCTAAAATAGCTTGTTAGACACATTCAATTTATTTAAACGTGATAAAAATACGTCTAAAAATTTTCGATTCAAAAATCTAATTAACAATACCAGTCTTCCAGATATAGATAGGGATTGGACGCTGAACTAAAATAAACAAGGATTTTGACATATTTCATTATAGAATACGAATGCATTTAAAATAGATTTCATTGCATGTTACCAACCAAAAGTATTATACGTGAGAAATGGCAATATTACACGAAATGTTTTTTATGTAAACTTTTAAACATTAACCGTCTTACCACAAACATTTTATGCACGCTTTGGACATTGTTTAACAGTACAAATTGCACCGTTGAACAGTGTTTAAAGCGTGTTTAAATCTTTTGTGGTAAGGCGGTTAGTTTGTTATAATTTTATGCGAACACGAGACGTTTTATTATACTATTCCAATGAAATTTAAAGTTTTCAACTTAATATTTTTACCGAACCATCTAAATGGAACATAAATATTTGATCACGTTTAATAATTTTTAAAAACTGTTTTTGTTTTTTGGACTCTACTACATAATTCAATGTAATTAAATCTTACATCGTGTAATACTGCCATTGTCATTATAGAATTATGTACAGTCGTGTTTATATGTACATACGTTATAACATCACAATAAATTTAGTAATTACAATATTTTCCTATATGCACAAACATTAAAACAATAATATAAAAATCTTATTCATAATCGATTCATCAACAATATTATAGTCCGTAAGCTCTTTATTTAAAAACATTCATTCATTTATTTGAATACTATTTTTACAAAATATACAACATACCCAAAACAATATATACCTGCTACGATGTTAACAATAAAACAACAATCGCAATACAATATTTCTAAAGTTATTGAACGACTAGCTGGCCCGCCCCGGCTTCGCCCGGGTACGATTGGTTAAAGGAGACAGATTTAATGAGTATTGTGCCTATTTACCTGCCACGTAAAGTAGATATATCACGCACATGAACACAGTTATTTTAGCGCGTTTTCATTTTACAGTATCATATAAGCAACTATTTTTTCCACAGAACACCCACTGCTTAACATATATTCTATCAACGTAAGTTAGTTGACGTTCTAATTTACACTTGTTTTCGATATTTTCTTCATTCGAGTACTTTGTAAAATATTAGCCATCAGTTCTACTTCTAGGAATTGTGTGCCCTACCTAAGGCCTCTTCAAATTGCTAACCCAAAAAGTTGTGATGGAACCAATGGAAGCGCTGGCATCCAACGTGCTCCGATGGTCTCTACCAGTTCTTAGATTCACGTGAAGACCTTCTCTACACTTGCCAATACATTGTCTACATTCGAGAACTTTAAAGCCCCATCGATCGTTCGTTTTACGTACTATGTGTCAGGACACTCACTCCACTCACTATCACTACAACAGAAATTATAAATCGTCTGTATGTCGGTTGCCTAACTTAGCTTTTCCAAATCTGTAGGTACTACATAAAAAGACGCATTAATAGAGGAGGTATGTAGCCGTGGTGGTCTAGTGGTAGTAACACCTATTTTACAATCGTGAGTTGGTAGGTTCAAATCCCGATACCGTATCAATGAGTTTCTTTGGAACTTATGTTCCGTACATTCCCGTCCCATTTCACATCACTGGCTTTTCCGTGAAGGAAAATATCGTGTGGCAACCTGCATACCTACGTCCGTTGAAGGAACTGGATTACGCATTATTATAGGAATCCATTAACCCGCACTGGGCCAGCGTGGTGGATATGGTCCAACCGTAGGTAGACTCTCCCGCTACTCAATAGATTACAACGCGGTCTCGGTTTCATGTATTTCATATTACTTCTTTATACTTTCGTCAAAATTGTATGCAGTGAAAGGATAAAGTCTTTTTTAGGGTTCCGTACCCAAAGGGAAAAACGGGACCCTATTACTAAGACTTCGATGTCCGTCTGTCCGTCTGTCTGTCTGTCTGTCACCAGGCTGTATCTCATGAACAATCATAGCTAGGCAGCTGAAATTTTTACAGATGTGATATATCTGTTCCCGCTATAACACCAAATACTAAAAATAAAATAATATAAATATTTAAGGGGGGCTCCCATACAATAAACCTGAATTTTTAGACGTTTTTCGCTCTATATTAATAATGATAACCGGTATATGCTTGAAATTTTCACAGAATATTTAGTTTTATATTCACTTCAATAACATATAATAAAATTAAAATAAAATAGCTATTTGAGGGGGGCTCCTATACAGTACCGAACCCTCCATGCGCGAGTCCGACTCGTACTTGGCCGATTATTTTAAACACTATAGACGATACATTTAACTTCGATGCCCGGATGCCCTATTAAGAATCCGCCAACCCGCACTGGACCAGCGTGGTGGATATGGCCCAATCACACTTCGTGGGTAGGCCTATGTCCTGCAATGGAATATTAAAAAAGGCTGGTATGGGTACTGATACCTACAGGAATAGCGGAGATAAAATATGGTGATGCCTAGCTATCCGAGCGTGGTGAGCGGTGACTACGCGATTTTTTTCTAATACTTACCTACATTTTTAAACTCATGATATCTTTCGAATGAAATGTCTGAATTGAACAATTTAAAAAGGTATATAAAAGTCCTCAATTATTCTTGAATATAAAATAGTTTATTTTGATAAGGGTTTACATAATATTATCCCATGATATAAATTAAGAGCATTTTCTTGCGGCGGCATTTCAATTAAATTTTTCAAATAAAAGAACACTTATTGTGGCTTAACTATAAGAGATAGACATACTCTGTCCGGACACTTTTTGTAAATAATGATAAGCTCTACAAAGACGTAGTACATTATTTTATTGTATCATCAATATTTTTCGAAACGCATGCGATGTAAATATTTTTTAGGTAATTTTTGTACACCTTGGGTTACATTATAGGAGTTTTAGTAAGTATCCCTAATTATTTAAAAAATATAATATATCCTTTGGCATCCAGGGATAACATAACTTTCCAACAGTGAAAGAATTTTTCCAATCGGTTCCTTAGTTTCGGAACCTATTCGATGCAAACAAACACACAATCAAATCTTTCCTCTTTATAATATTGGTATAGATTTCTTTCGCGCCAAATGAAGTCATCTGCTAGCTTAGCATGCGACCACGAAAAGCCACGAAAGGAACTCTTTTCGACGCGTAAAAAAGTCACATATATAAATACTTTGCCACGACGCCGTCTCGTTCTAACACGTCGAAAGAAATATTTCGTGGTGCGCATCCTAGCCCGGCTGGAAGACACTATTGTACCTTCGTATGTTGTTTAAAAATGTCCGGATAGTGAATGATTACTTATCAAAAGATTTTTATTCGTTGTTGCAGCTCTTGAATATTGGGGAGACTAACTTTTCCAGCTGCACAGCATATACCATTAGGTTCATCGTCCCATTTTTTTGCATAACACTTAGGGCAAATCTTATTCATGGTTCCAATTTGGACGGAAGGCTGTGGAGCATAATCTATTTGTGGATCGTATCTGAATGCTGATCTGTTACTGTGAGCTAAAATTTGAGTTCGAACTCTAGTTGTTAACGTATGTTGTCTTTCTCTCTGATCTCGTAGGCGTTGGGAATGCTCAGAGTTCGATTCCGTAGTGCGAGTTAGAATATTTCTATTATTTTACTCTTCAAGCCGCTGCGAACGCTCTGTACTCGTATCTCGCGCGCGGACTTGGGATTGGGAGGTTCTCAAATGTTGTTCGGCAAGCCTCTGCGAACGCTCGATACTGGACTCTCGCACGCGGACTTGAGAGGTTCTCAAATTTTGCTCAGCAAGCCGCTGCGAACGCTCGATACTCGACTCTCTGGAACGCGATTGCGACGCGTATTCTCTCCGGCTTGCAAGACGATTTTCAGTTTCTGATGAAGATTCTTCATTACGACGTATTTTTGATGCCGTCGCCTGGGAACTATGTCTAGAAAGTTGAGATCTTGATCTTCTGGACATTTTAAAATGGTAGAAATTATAACTAAATTGCCTTTGTACCTCATAAATGATTTGCTAAGTTGTTGAACAGGAATTATGACGGAAACGGGCCTGCAGCTACACAGTTAAATTAAATAATGCTGAATATGTGTTTTATAATTCAATGTGTTTAAAGCTGTAAACTATTAGCTGTTTATATTTCAAACATTTGACAGAAGTGACACACTTATTTTTGGTTGCTAGGGTAACAATAAGCAATAGACTATGACATTTACATATTACTTTTGACATATTCCCATTACATATTTAAATTATTAGGTAATTTTTTACACCTTGAGTTACGTTATTGAAGTTTTAGCAAGGATCCCTAATTTTTTTGAAAATGTAATATAGCCTATGACATCCGGGGATTATGTAGCTTCCCAACAGTCAAAGAATTTTTCAAATCGGTTCAGTAGTTTCGGAGCCTATTCAATGCAAACAAACAAACAATCAAATCTTTCCTCTTTATAATATTGGTATAGATTTATGAATAAGATAGTACTTTTCTTAAATGCTAAATAGGCAACCGTTTGCAACTCAATAATTATTAAATTTTAAATTATCTTTTTAAAGAGCTGTAGGAAACCCAGTCAAAATAATTGTAACGTAACGGATTTTTATTTCAAAACAATTTTTTTAATTCTACAACAGAAAGAGCTGAATGAACGAAAATCAGTTATTGCGATTAAATTGGGTATTTTATTATCAAAAAATACACGATAATATTTACTTATTTTACTCTTTTTTTAGTATACTTTTTAAAATTTAGTCGGTGTACTTATAAAGAAAGAATTTTTCGTCATTATTAGTCCTAACGATGAAAAATTTCACCAAAACTGTTTTAGCACAACTGGTCACGTTTTTTCAACATTTGTTGTTATTAAACGACGTATATTTACATTCAATAGTTATAAAAATACGAATTTATTCACTATTGTTGAGATTGTAATTAGAATTAGACGTTTGATGAAGTTTTTGAATTAGATAGGTTGTTAGTGTCCCTAACTTATTCTCTTATCTTTCCAAAAATGTGTCCCAAACGTCTTATTTTCAATAACTCTGAATGATTAACCCATTGCCGCCTGTTGTACCTGTGTGTGTACACTTTTTAATTGGTGATTGTATTTAATATAAAACGCTGTACTCACACGGGTACAGTGGGCGGTAATGGGTGCAGAAAGATTACTAAGCCGAAAAGAAAAGAACTTATTGTACTTCTATCCCATTGTATCCCAAAAACAAAAATATATTTGAAGACACAAATTATTGGATGTCAATACATCTTATAAAATTAGGATGTCAATTTAAAATAGATAAATGAAAAACTTATCGTTATTGGTTTGAAAAAAAAAGAAATCCGGAAAACCTTATTTGAAGTACATTTTAAAAGTACATGCTACGTTTTTTCGGTTACTGTACAGATTTTCAAAATTTTACTAAACAAAATAACAATCTATGGCATCCTAGAATAAGTTTGTTGGTCCATAAGCTGCCTCCTATCCAATATACTCGTATTCTTGTCCTAACTACTCATAAATGTGCAACATAGCATTTCGAGTAGCTAAGCTTGTTACCAATTTGATTCTTCCTGGACTTACTATTATGTATACTGTATAATTGTATATGTATATCTGTAAGTAGTTATAACTTGTTTTTGGTCGGTCTTTTACTAATACATACTACTTTTGGGTCATTTCTTTTACTATGGAAAAAAAAAATATAACAAAAAAATCATAAACGTGGTTTTTAGTTAAGATTGTTTAAACTTTTGTGAATTTATTTATACTTAATTAGTACATATTCATGTGTGAGTACGATCAGATATTTTATAGAAGTTAAAAATTTTATATTCTTTCTTTCAAAAGACCGGCTAAATTCTCACGCCGTTTTTTCAAAACTTAAAACGTCGAAACAAACATGGTAGTTAAAGGATATTTTGTCACGTTTTCTCTAATGTGTAATATCGCGTAAGAAATGAGACAAAAAATATTTTAATTACAATAGCTTTGTACGTTATAAGTTTTTTTAAAGGAGTACGTATAATGTTGACTAATCTTACATGGGTAGTGACTGTTGACTTTTTACCGTAGGGCGAGACGCGTATTTATTGAAAGCGAATAAAAATCACTGAAACTTGAACCTTATACAGGGTTATATGCTTAGCCTGTACTAAGCCGAAAGGGGGTGATTGAGGCCATTATTATGACCAAATTTTACTATGAGGCCAACCCGGAATTTGAAAAAAACACCAGCTGTTTCAGAGTTGGAATTTTGTATGGAACAGCTGATTTTTTTCTCCAATTTTGCGTTGGCGCCATTGTAATAGTTGTAAGCACCTCCTTTCGGCCTAGTGCAAGAGAAGCAGATAACCCTGTGTTGTATTATGTAAAGTTGAATTTTGAAAATAACACGATATTGATAAAAGCGGCGAACGGCGTTGGACTTGTTATTTAAAATGGTATCATATGCAATACGGTATAAGGTTCAAATCTCTATAATTTTTGAGCTTTTTGTGTATTTACCGTTTAGTCTAACATTTGTTGTTTCTACTATTTGATACTGCGGTAGATAGTGAAAATTAATATACTTGTTATACTCTACTTTTGACGTAGAAATATAATCTTCCGTTCCAAAAATATACATTTATTGTAATAAATATTTTTGGATCAACTATCCAAATTGATAATGTTGTTTGTCCCTAATAATGAAAATAAGAATCTCCATAAATAAATTCTGATTTGTAATATTAATTAAATTATTGTCAGTCACATTTTTGCACACATTTTTAATTAATGTTTCATTTTATTTGATTTTGATTGTTAGTTTTGAGACTAAAACAATCATATCGCACTTAAATTACCTGCATCTCTTTTCATTTTCATAGGTATGAGAGAGAAAAATAGTTTAACGAGTTGATAAATTCAGTTACGAAAGTAGCGCAATAAAAACATCATTTTGCATGATTTGTGTGACTGACTTACTATAAATTTAAATCTAAAAAATTCTAAAATAAAGAAAAAGTAAGGAATTGATATAATGTGTTTCGTCGTTGGATTTTGAACCTTATGTATATTATTATAGTAACTTCTAATTGTAAAGAAAGTAATAACCTAAAGTTTGTCTATGAAACTCGAATGTAATTTTCCTATACGTATTTCAAGCGAAATGCGTCTTTATTAGAAATACGGTATGGTTCTGTGGTAGTCATAATGTGTTTTTATTTATTTAGAAACAAAAAGCGACCTATTAATACGTTTTCGACTATATCCTTTTGGTAATAAGGTTGGTTTTAATATTCTAAATAAACGAAAATACGTATGTTTTGTGTGAGATGATAAGATATGCTTTTTGTAAATTTCGCTTGAAGCCAAAGATGTCATATTTTTTGTGTTCAAAATGTTATTTGAAACTTTATCCTTAAAACGGAATCTTTCACAAACCTACATTAAAATAGATTTTTTTCTGATTCTCTGATCTGATTTCAGTTATAAATTTACTGTAATAAATCTTTTGGAGCCAGATATCTTTAAAAAAGTAAATGCAACAGTACTAATGAAAGTTGCAGTACCTAATGATCTTGAAATAAGCAACTATTTACACTGTACCATCCAAGTATGGTACTCTAAAACTTCGATAGTGGTTTGTTAATAAGCTAGGGGTGATGTCATTTCATCCGAAATAAGCTGAAAGGATGCTATTTAGTTCGCCGACAAAATTAAATGACTATTAAATTCCAGTATACCATGAATGGTTTTGTTTTCGACACAGAGATACCAGAGGGATAATGTGGTCGATCGAGAAAAAAAGAAAGAGATGCAATTATTTAATATGGCATTGTGTTAGAAAAAGCCAAAAATATCTCGATTCAGTGCCTAGTTGCCAAGTTTTTCTCTCAGTAGTGTCAAATTCCAATTCATATTTGACAGTTTTGACAACCCTGGGCCAAGATTTTCCATACATTTTTGTGGTTGAGAATTATCTCAAGCGACAGCAGCTCTATCTCTCTAGTTGTATTAGCTGTGTGGTTTTTGACAACCATTTTTTTGACAGATAACTTCAAGCCAGTTTAATAAAGATATATCTGTTAGATTAGCTAACTTGTAGACGTCCAATCAGCTTCGTCGAAACGGTTGCGTCATGAACTGTTATTGGCTATTCACTATCTCTAGCTGTGATAATGAGGTTTTTGTTATTATTTGGCTCCAGAGACTGTTACAGTATAGGTAAATGATTTTTCTATAATTGTGATTGTGTTAGATGAAATTGTAGCCAGAAATTGAACGTTTTAGTTCATTGAAGATATTTATGTACTGCCATAATAATGCATTGAGAGGTAACTTGCAAATATAGGGTTTTGTAAATTCGATAACTTACAGTAGCGTAGATTGTTTTCTAGAAGACAATAAAATACGTTTATTTATTTATTTAAGACAATAAAACAAGTTTATTGTCTATGAGTAAGTTGGTAGTGGGTGCAGTCGTCATTCTATACCTATAGATATTTTGTGGTACCTATTTGGTTTTTTAGATGATACTTTTGTCTACTCTGTTTGCCATATGCAACCAAAAAAATGCATATGTTATTTTTACGCTTTGGATTTTATTAAAAATAACTATTTTAGAACTTGATGTGTAAATGAGTCATCGAATTTACAAAATATTTACTTCATGCAACTTTTACCTACTTTGTTGTCGAAGCCTCCATGTTTGGCAGTACATAATTGTTTCTCGTTTCTAAAGTATCTACATTAAACTTTATTTCCTTTCAAAATCCATATTCTAAGTTGTATTCATTAATTAAGCACGTATTTCTAAGATAATACTGGTGTAATATTAATTTTAAGTCTTAGTAACGGTTTGATTTTTCTGTAACATAGTCTTATCTTACTAACTTATTTCTTTATCTTTATTCTATATGTATATTGAAGAATCCTAATATATATCCCTTTAGTTATATATTGTTATATAAACTAGTACATAAGCAATAAACGCTCATGCGTCACTTATATGTTGTATAAAGCATGTTGTTGAAGTTGATACAACTGAGTCACTTACAATAGTTTAATTTAAATAATTAAACGATGGAAATGTATTTATTTATTAAATATGAATTAACATTCATGATGATAGTTGGTGTTTCATTTAGAATTATAGCCCTGGTATAATTAAGATTTTATTTTAAGCCTCACTTCGCCCCAGGGTTGTTGTCTAAGTTTTGTGTAATGTAGAATATGTACGAGTATCTCTACAACATGATTGGATAATAATAATTGAAGAAATAGGGAGAAGGCTTATGTCTTGCTTAGGTACAGATTCTACTGTAGTCTGATCTTGGAATGTCGTTAAAACAGCTCAAACAGTTGTACCGACAAGTTTCACATAGGTATTCGTACGTTGAAGTGGGTCCAGCTAACTCCGAAGGTAGGACTGAGCAAAAGAAAAAACAGCATCGACTTATAAACTGCTTCCAGGGCAGCAACTCGGTCATAATGATCTTTTTGGCATTGCTTTTGGCATTGGCGCCATTAACTAAATAATTTACCGTTTATCTACCTATTCTACTGGGCCTAATGATCAATGGTATGTAGTAGTAACTGACCAACCCACACTGAGCCAGCGTGGTTGCTATGGCCCTATCACAGTCCGTGGGTATGCCTACCTCCAACAATGGACTACTAAAAGATCTGTTACAGTATTTACTACTGACACTACGCCGTCTCTACACCTAAATATTGTATTTTTCTTCTATATAGTTGATGACTGTTTGATCAAGGCAACGTATAAGTGGAAGGCTTCGAGCAAATATCTATAGTCACAATCACGCAAAAAAGTGTCTGAGCCAAAACTCTGCCCAAGCTACGTAGTGGGCAAGCTTTTTAGTTAGTCGCGAGGCGCTTGCAAGCCGACTATAATGCCGCGCGATGCCAAAATTCTCGGTTACGAGCACTAATTAGGTGACATAACATCAAGATTCGAGAAAACGGGTCATTGTCAATTATTTAATGTAAATTATATCTTAGTCGAGGTATGTATGACGGCGCTCGGACATTTTTTTACTACTTTCATTTATCGACTGTGGCTCTAGATATTTGCTCGAAGGTGGAAGGATGTAAGTGGAAATAATTTAAATTTTCTTCTTTCGTATAACTCCAAAGCAGTCGATTCTCCACCAAACCCCACGGCTTCAAAGCCGCAATAGATACACTCCCTTGTAAGGCTTCATGGCCTATAAGCTGTGCTCAGAAGCGCTCAGCTCGCTGTGCTTGTGTGGGTGTAGTCAAACGTCATGACTTTTCTAGGCAGGTGAAAATAGTGTGGAGAGGACACTAGATTGGTTTTGTTTCTAATTTCATTGCTTAAAACCAAATTGAAAGATAAGAATTGTTCAATTACGAGTAGGCCGAATAAAACTTCTCTTCTTCTTAATAACTTCTTCTTTCTTCTTCGCGATTGCGCATAACTCGATCCTCGCGCAGCTGTTAAATGAGCTTCAGTCAGGATTGGGTTTTGCGCAGCTAGTAGTGAACATCACAGCCGACAAGAAGTTTGAATCGGTCTAAGGTGCATGGACATAATCTTATAAGGTGCATGGACATTGAATTACCATAAGTGAACACTACGAAGTAGGTACCCGCTACTCACTTTCTTTTTACTTTACAAAGTTAAAGTTATCAACTTGTTTCGTGACGAGCCTTAAGATTTAGTGCATAATTTGCACCAACTAGCAAAGAGAGCAGAGCAGAAATACGAATTCTATCTACAGTCGGTTTAGACTACGCCATAGACCGCTTTAAGTTTATTTGGTTTGAGCAACTGGCGAAAAATAATATGAGGAAACCAACTCTTCTTCCTAAGCCAGCCACTTGAAAATGTCTTTTACTTGAGAGTACGTTTCCGTTTCGACGTGCTAAGTATGTTTACCTTGCCTCAGTCACGCACATTAGTTGAGACGTATAATAGTGCCTACCTAGTCGAAATCTTCAAAAAGTGCTGGGCTTAGCTACCTTTTTGCAGCGCCCACACACAGCAAATTTTTGAACAGCTTTCAAAATGTCAGGTGAAATTTTGTTCATTTGAGCCACAAACCATATGCTTATAAAACGAAAAAAAAATGCAAGTGGAGACCCTCCGCGCGGAAGATGTGAAACTTCGACGCAACAGTGCTTTCATACCCCCTCCATGGTAAAGTTAAACGTTTAACGCAACCTTGTTGGAAGTCGCACTAGAAGTTTCACTTCAAAAAATAAAGACAATCTTAGCGTCTCTACAGCCTTCTCTGTCCGCGTAGGACAGTCGATCGCCGCCAGTTTGCTTCAGTACAGCGGACCACGTGACAATAACCACACTACGTTATTAAATTAAAACTACGGGCATGGAACCCGCACTCTGATTCAAGTAAGTCTCTATTTAATTTAATTAAATGCTAAATTAATTAAATATTAATTTATTTGTGGGTTCATTGGCATGTTATTAAATTAGGTAGAGTGAATGATGATTAGAATTGGAGTCGCACATTTTTTTATTACATTTAGTTTTTTTAAACTAGTAAATGTACCATACCTACAATAAGCAAGGAAATATTTCTAATATCACCTACATTCAATCATTCATTTTTTCAACCGTTCAATATGTGCATTGCAAACTAATCGCCAAAAGATTTTTAGTATAATAAGTATTTTCGACGTTAACTTAGTAACTAGTTAAGTAATAATAGGTACCAGCCATTACCACCACTGTACTTAATTACAGCCGTAGGATATCTACTGATATAGATCTCCCACCCTCCAAGGATAAATAAGATCTGATGCATACTGTTTTAATCCGGTGTTTCTGAGATCATAAGAATTCACAGTGTAGATCTTATAGATAACAAGCTAAAATTATTTTGATCACATTAACGGCTTACTGCACTGTACCAGCCTTTTTAATAGTCCACTGCAGGACGTAGGCCTACCCACGAAGGGTGATTTGGGCCATATCCACCACGCTGGCCCAATGCGGGTTGGTGGACACTAACGGCTTACATCATTATAAATCTTCGCTTTTCTTTATAGAATTGTTAAATTAGTCAAGTACCTACTGCAAGTTACCCTAATCAGTTAAAAGCCAGTCCTTTAACCCTTCTGAAGTTCAATAAAGTTAAGTCAAACTTTTCACGAGCTCAGCAAAAGTTCGAGAGGCAATATTTTGTAACTCCGAAGGTAAGCCTCTGCACATTATTAATGAGATAAACATAACGATTATCCCATTTCACTAATTACATAGTTTAAGAAAATTTTGTCTGATTCGAGAGTACTTTGTTAGAAATTATATTTTACTTTCAAGGAGGAAGGAAGGCGCGGAGAATTCGTACAACGTAACTTTGCTACGAAATGTGAAGATTTCGTAGAAGAGCTACGTTCTTGAACTACTAGTATGATATCTTTATATTTTACTAGCGACCCGCCCCAGCTTCGCACAGGTGTATTATATATATAAACCTTCCTCTTGAATCAATCTATCTATGTAAAAAACAGCATCAAAATCCGTTGTGTAATTTTTAAGATTTAAGCATACATGGGAACAGACATCGGGAAGCGACTTTGTTTTGTACTATGTAGTGAAAATTCCCTATCTCATAGTGACGATCGTAGTGCTGTGCTACGCAGAGTTTTGCACTTCTACAGTTCAAAGTCCTGGGTAGTGCAGAACTGCAGATTTGTTATGGGCATGCGTTACGCTTAACATCAGGCAAATGGCATTGCATAGATCGTCTCGTCACCTAATTCACCTTTTTTAGGGTTCCGTACCCAAAGGGTAAAAACGGGGCCTATTACTAAGACTTTGATGTCCGTCTGTCCGTCTGCCTGTCTGTCTGTCACCGGGCTGTATCTCATAAACCATGATAGCTAGGCAGCTGAAATTTTTACAGATGATGTATTTCCGTTGCCGCTATAACAACAAATACTAAAACTGAATAAAATAATTATTTAAGGGGGGCTCCCATACAACAAACGTGATTTTTAGGAGTTTTTTTGCTCGAAATTAATAACGGCAAGAGGAAATGGGCTCCCATACGGTACGGAACCCTTCGTGCGCGAGTCTGAATCGCACTTGGCCGATTTTTTATTTACCCTGTACTGACCTACTGCTGGGCAAAGGTCTCACCTACTTCCTTCCACTCTTTTCTGTTTTGTGCTACCTCCATCCAGTCTTTTTAAAAACTCGATTTAGTCGCGCCATCGTTTTGGAGGACGACCTCGTGATCGACTGGACAGAAGCACCCGCTCCGTTAAGACATTTGCCCACCTGCCTGGACAGATACGTAAAAAAAACACAGATGTAAGAAAAAAGAGTCCATACATAATTTCCACACCATTGACGAAACAAAATATAATTTTTAAAATAAATATCCATTGATAATTTTTTATCAGTCTAAGAAAACGAGGATTAACTACCTACTCGTAATGTTTTTTGACGTGACAACGTCTTATAAATTGGTTTGCCGGGTGACACTTCAAGAAACTGCGTTACGCTCCGCTCACGTTATGCGCTCACAATGAGAGCGCTCTCATTCGTCTCATTCGTCTCAAAGTCGTTGTCACGTAAAACTTTCGCCCGTATACCGACTTTACAGGCAACCAATTTTTTTCGACAGTTTTATTTTTTCTTACTTATTTCCATTTAACAGTAATTTTTGGATTAATTTTCACAATTTGTCCTAAAATGTTTCCCACATTCTAGCAAACTGATAAAAACATAAAACAATTCACATTTTAAAACTTTTTAAGTAAGTATGTATTAATTATATATTTCTTAAATTCATGACAAATATAAATAAGTTTTTAACTTAGGTACCTACTAGAATTCTTGATTTCCTTTTTAGAAACCAACCACAAAAGTATTTTGTAAACTTTTTCACTCAGGCTACTCTTGATGCACTGCACGAAAATAACCGAAATCACAGTCTAAACTCCAATTCAAAAGTCACAAACTCAATCCTGTTTCACCCACAAGTCGAAGATAAATGACTAAAATACCATACTCATTTAGTAGTAATTTAATAAACTTAACTAAATTATAGCATTTAATTCGATTTGAGCGGCGGCTCCTGCTCGGTCAATCACCTTGGTTGATGGTTTCATTTAATAAGGAAGAAGTGTGAATAATTGGATCTTTTGTTTTCACTTCGAGAAGGCAAACAATAAACATTCACCCTCATACGGGTAGGTATCTAAATAGCTACTGTGTTTTATTTTGTTAATCCGAAAATCTAAGTTGCAAGGTTTACAAAGTTCGTTCATTACGACAAAAAAAGTAATAAGTTTATATTTATTAAAAAATATATATTTTGTAATGTAACTAAAAATTTAAGGTTTTCGGAATTTTTCCTTTATGTGTGCTATAAAACGTTGCTTCATGCCAAATTTCAAGATTCTAGGTCGACTGGAAGTACCCTTTAGGTTTTGATTCCCTTGCGAGTACTTGCGAGTTTCAAAATTTGCGGCATAAACGGCTGTATCTTTTGATTGCGTTGGCTTAGAAGTTTGATTTTTTCACAGCTTCAAGGGACAGTAGACCTGAGTAATTGATATAAATTTCAGCTTCATACCTCCACGCGTTCCTGAGAAAAAGGGTCTTGACAGACGGACGGACGGACAGACGGACAACAAAGTGATCCTATAAGGGTTCCGTTTTTTCCTTTTGAGGTACGGAACCCTAAAAATGGCAAAACCACCTTCCATCGTAAACCAAATTCGAATATTTCGCTCGAATTGTTTGCATTATTGTCGATTTTTCAAAAACGGCTTAGCCGATTTCTGTAAAATTTAAATGAGACCACCTCGGGACCACCATACCTTTTCGAAATAATTTTTCAATTCGGTTCACTATCAGCGAAATTATCGATGAACATACACAAAAAAATACGTCCAGACGAACATATAACCTCATCAATTCCTTCCTTTGGAAATCGGTTAAAAAGGTAATGAAATGTGTGTTAATATATAACACCGAGAAATGGAAGTTTCTCATCATTTAAGTCGAATTCCATTAAATACGCGTTATAAAGTATAACTCAATAATTACAAATCAGATCTTTATTAAGTGGGATCAGAGAAGTGCCCATGTCAATTAAAATAATCGGTCAAGTACGAGTAGGACTCGCGCACGCAGGGTTCCGTACCTACTGTATGGGAGCCCCCATTAAATATTAATTTTATTCTGTTTTTAGTATTTGTTGTTATAGCGGCAACAAAAATACATCATCTATGAAAATTTCAACGTTCTAGCTATCACCGTTCATGAGATACAGCCTGGAGACAGACAGACGGACAGACGGCCAGACGGACAGCGGTCGAGTCTTAGTAATAGGGTCCCCTTTTTACCCTGTGGGTATGGAACCCTAAAAAGGTCGGACCATCAAAGTCGTTATTCTTAACCTGCATCACACATAAAAAGGAATTGAGAATGTTCTCCTTTTTTCAAAGATTTTAAAACATCTAAAGGTGTAAAAGCCGTACATTGTGAACTTTGCTTTACCGTCTGTATTTTTGTCGCAAAGTGTAAAATCCAATACAAGATAAGTTAAGTGAACACCTAGCCAGTCAAACCATTATAAAATATTTTCCCAGATGGAGGAATCACTGGACGGTCGCGAGAGCGTCGCAGGCCCCTCGGGATTTGACTCGGCGGCCATCCTCAATGACGACGTCTCGCCAACCACCAGCTTCTGTTACAGCATTCCGAATCTATTCAATAGGTGAGTATAATCTTCATCAGCATCTTTTCCACCACGGGCTTCCTGACTTCTCCGTTTCAACTTTAATTGGACCGGTCGAAAGCGGTTTACATCCAGCGCATTCCCACTGTCGTAATGACTTGTGAATTTTTGGGTGAAGGTCTTACGTGCTGCTCATCGGTGCGTAGTATCCACTGAAGAACTCTTCGACTCCATCAATCATCAATCGTCTTATGCGCCCTGCACACTGCCAAATCAACTGGCTGGGCCAACCGCTAGGCTAAATCGATAAGAATCTTTGGTTCTTCTACGGATTTCATCATTTCTGATTCAGTCGCGCAGTCTCCCACAATAGCATATGATATTTTTAGACGTCTAAAGTAATATTAAGAGAATCACAGGGTAGACACTGCAGTGGTTCTGCTTCCAACCGGGCGTGTTGTAAATCTACAGGGGAGGCCTATTTAAACATTAATTACTTTTCAACTTTTGAGAACCTCCTGGAAAATCTAATTCCTCTTTACAAGCATTCTATAATTATGGGTGACTTTAATACTTGCCTTCTTAAACAAGATCACCGTACATCCTCTCTCGTATCCAACTACCTCCTGTCCACTACAACAACAACTATCCACTAACTCCTGTAATTTACACATTCTTCCTCTCAACGCTACCCATCACTTCCCAAATTGCACTCCTTCTCTTCTTGATATCATGATAGTATCATCACCACATTGTGTTGCTAAGCATGGACAATGCTCCGCGAGTTTTTCATATCATGACCTTATCTTTATGTCCTATAAAATTCGTCCCCCAAAAGCCAAGCCTAAAATTATCCTCCAGCGCAATTTCGGTGGCCAAGGAAGCATTAGTCAAAGAAATTAGTAATATTGATTGGGCGCCTGTACTTGACGCAGGTACCGTCGATGATCAAGTAACGATCTTTAATTCAATTCTAATAGAAATTTATGATAAGTATGCCCCTTTGCGCCCCATCAAAATAAAACACCTTCCTGCTCCTTGGCTGACCAGTGATATTAAGCTTCTGATGCACAAACGTGACGCGGCAAATTTCAGATACAAAAGTCACCCTACAACCCTGACTAGGGCAGCCTATGTTACAGCCCGGAATCGTTGCAACACGGCTTGCAGGGATGTTTTGCGAAAGTATGTTCATAAATCCGTAGATAACGATGATCCAGCCAAAGTTTGGAAGTTTTTGAGATCGATTGGCATTGGTAAATCACGGCTAGACACTATCCCTCATGATTTAAATATTGACCTTCTTAATACACATTTTTCTTCGTCATCCAACATTGACTTATCTTCCAAAAATAAAACTCTTCTCTCTCTTTCTGATTTGCCTGCTTCAAATCATCCCCCTTTCGTCTTTGATTATTTTTCAATAGAGGAAGTTAAGAAATGCATACTTGGAATTTCATCGAATGCGGTGGGCAGTGATGGAATCAGTCGCAACATGCTCATACCTGTCCTTGATTATATCCTTCCCGTTCTTTGTGCTATTTTAAACAATTCCATCTCATCTCGTGTATTTCCATCTGTTTGGAAGGATGCCCAAATTATTCCTCTCCCGAAAAAACCTAATCCTAAATCCTTTTCTGATTTTCGTCCCATATCAATCCTACCTTTCCTATCCAAAGTCCTTGAACGTCTTGTCCACAACCAGTTCAGTAGATTCCTTTCCCGTCATAGCCTTCATAATCCTTTCCAATCTGGTTTTCGCCCTGGCCACAGCACCGTTAGTGCTCTGGTGAAAATTACAGATGACATCCGATTAGCCATGGAAAATCGCAACTTAACAATATTAACTCTATTGGATTTCAGCAATGCCTTCAATACCGTCGACCATGAAATTCTTCTTGCCCTTATGTTTTCTTCCAATGTATCTTCTCTTGCAGTGGATTGGTATCGCAGCTACCTCTGTGGACGACGGCAGCGGGTTCGTATTGATGATAAAGTCTCATCATGGTGCAGTACGTCAGCTGGAGTTCCGCAGGGGGGTGTGTTATCGCCACCTCTCTTTTCCTTTTTTATAAACACTATCACCCAAAATTTATCATCTTTTTTTCACCTTTATGCTGATGACCTTCAAATTTATACTCATGCACCTCTTCATAATCTGGCTGGTGCTGTTGACACGATAAGTGCCGACCTTGCTCGTATTTCGAATTGGAGTGCATCCTTTGGATTGCGAGTAAATCCTATCAAAACCCAGGTTATTATTGTTGGGAGTTCTCGTCTTATTTCCACAATTGACTGGTCGACACTGCCCGAAGTCAAGTTTGATGGAGTCAGCATACCATACAGTAGTACAGTTAAAAATTTGGGTATAACTATGGACCGCTGTTTAAGTTGGATTCCGCAGCTTCAAGTTACGAGCAGAAAGCTTTATGCAGCAGCCAGTTCCTTGATGAGGCTGCGAAATTTTCTCCCCACCTGCACCAAAGTTGCGCTAGCTCAATCCCTACTTCTTCCGATTCTCGACTATGCTGATGTTACTTACCTTGATCTTACAGAAGACCAATTGGATAAACTTGAGCGCCTTCAGAATTTCTGTATAAGGTTTCTTTTTGGGCTACGAAAGTACGACCATATCTCTCAGTTTCGCACTAGACTCAAGTGGCTCCCTATCAGATTCCGCAGAAATGCTCACATCCTGTCACTTCTCTACAATATCCTTTTTAATCCTTCCTCTCCAAGCTATCTCAAAGAACGTTTCAAATTCTTTCGTGAGGGTTCTTCTCGTCCTATAAGACCATCAACCTTGCTTTGTCTCTCCACTCCTACCCATCATACCACATTTTATGAAAATTCTTTTTTTGTCACCGCTGTCCGCTTATGGAATGCTTTACCTGTCTCCATAAGAACTTCACAGTCACTGCACATTTTTAAGGAAAGAGTGAAATATTTTTATCTTGATCAGTGTGCAAAGTGATGAAATTGCTTCTTTCTCTTTTCACTTCTCTGTTTTTATATCCTTTGTTTGCTACTTCCCTTTTAGCCTTTGTCTCTTTTCTCCTTCTCAATATTATTATTATTATTATGTATTTTATTGTATGTATGTATGTGTATTTTTATTTTTGTAGTATTTATTTATATATTATTTACATTTTTATTATTATCAGTTGTGTTTGGTACCTCCCATGTATACTCTTGTTTGTGATCTCTTTCCGTTCAGTGGTTGCCTGGTAGAGATCGCTGTCAGCGATAAGGCCGCCATTTATGGCACTAATTTAAGATAAGTTGTCTACTTTGTACAATAATGGTATTAGTGCACACAATAAAGAGTTTTATCTATCTATCTATTTCCAGTTGTGGACGTCTTATAGTTGATGATAAGTAAGTTCGTATAGGCCGGGTGGCTAGCCCTGGTGTCAGAGTTTTTAGGTCGCCTGTCTGACTTGGGTAAACGGTGAAAACAATCGGGACCTACAATCAACGTGTCATCCGAGTCAACTGAGCGCTACCCAGTTGGAAAATGCCACCTACGGTCACCCATCCAAAAACTGACCGTGCAGAACGTTGCTTCATTTCGGTGCTCGCTGACAAACACCTAATCAAACTACGCTACGAGCGCTACTGATGCGCTGATGATGTTGACTCCATATCACATACTACCTCAGGCTTAATAAGCTGCTCACAGTTAAGACAAAGTCACAAGCAAACATAAGGTATTCTACTGTCTATCACTATCACTACATAGTATAAAACAAAGTCGCTTCCCGATGTCAGTCCCCATGTATGCTTATATCTTTAAAACCACGCAACGGATTTTAATGCGGTTTTTTTTAATAGATATAGTGATTCAAGGGGAAGTTTTATATGTATAATATACTTGTGCGGGGCGGGTCGCTAGTTAAAGATAAAACCAAAGATCTTCCACCCAAACTTGTATTAGCTTGGGTGGATGGATAATGGACATATTTTGTGTGTTGTCCATGGACAATGGACAAAACACACAAAATTCAAGTTCAATCAATCAAGCAGTCCTCTTAAAATGTATAGGTATCAAAAGCTAGCTTAGATATGCATGTTTGGTGGTTAAGTAAATAGGTGGATAGAATCCGAAAGTCAAAATATCAAACACTGCAATGTGACAAACAGGGCTATTTCTAATCAAGTAGCATCCTTATAAGCCCCTCTGCTGCTATCCTTACTATAATATTATAAATCCGAAAAGTTTGTTGGTTTGTTGGTTTGTTACTCTTTCACGCACCAACGAAGCAACGGATCGACTTGATTTTTGGCATGGCGGAAGGAGCTTTAGGATACTTTTTATCCCGAAAAATTGCATAGTTCCTGTAGGACAGGACAAAAACCATCGAAAGCGAAACTGTCGCCACTATCACAAAGACGCTAAGTGATTAATTCCTGTATGACGCTAATATGGACTAACGAAACGTCACAGCCAAACGTAATTAGATGACAGGTGACATTGTCTGCAGACTTTTATAAATCACAAGTAGCATGGCAAGAGGACAAATTGTTTTTCCACCTTATATCCCCTTGAAGAGGAAATAAAGTATGGATTGAATTTTCAACTGACATTAAAATTGGATAAAATGTTTTTTTCCCTCTGCATGCTACATGTTACTATGACGTTTAATACCAGGCCGTCATTTTGTCTGACATTAAAAATATTTTTAAATCTTCTATCATTAGAGGTTTAACATGTTTCTTTATTCTACCTTTATGGTACAGAATCATCATACTTTAAGGTGGCGAGATGGGCAAATTGAGTGATTTTGTACTCATTTCCTGACCTTTGTTGAAAGTGTGGCAGATTTTAAATTTGTAAATCTTGTTAAACATATCTTCAGTTAGCAAATAAAGGTTAAAAATACTTATTATTAACATTTGCAACTACTTTAAAATACTATTGAGTAGTATTACTACACCAGTTTTGTAATCATTTTTTATCCTGATTTTTCATGGATTGGAGAGGTTCATTTTGAATTAAACTTAAAATAAGTTGTTTGTGATATTAACACCTTTCTTCTTAAAATTTCGAAATGTTATCGTTTAATAAAATTTACAGATAAATACTGATAACGCCTGCTGAAAACATTTCATTCAGAAATCGCGTTGCTCGCATAATTACGACAGGCGTTTTTATTACGGCGACGTTGCCGGTCTTCAGCGGCGTTGCCTAACTTCACCGTACGACGAGAATTTCTACATTGTTTTAATTTATAAGGTTTCATGTTCGGCACGCGGTTTACGCGCAGAATTACTAATTATCATAATATCTAAGTCCGGGTTCCCTATCAAAAATGCCCCATTCTCAAAATCAAGAAGTCAAAATAATGATTTTTTTTTCATTAGGAGTTTTAAAATAAACAAAGGTACGTACATTTTATACATAACCTCTTATAGGCGAGTTAAATACATCAAAAAGAATAACTTTTACAATGGGACTAACCCAAACTCAAGAAAAAGTCAGCTGATCCATAGAAAAAGACCATTGTACTTATTGTAGGTACTCGTAGTACCTAATCGACAAAATATATGGGACAGCTGATTTGCTGATTCTGGGTTGGTTGGTCCCATAATTGGACCTTGATGTAGATACTAATTTCGCCTTGTGATTTTCGCCGGTGATTTATAAATTTCGTATTCTTTTTACAAACTCCTTTTTGAAATTATTATTTTTTATTTTTACTAAATATTCACATATTTTAAATTATTGAATAATTATATTTTCAATTTTCAATCTGCGCTACGCCATAATGATGCCTATAGGTCTATACTGCCGTCTTTTAACTAAAATGCCGTTAACTGACATTTTGTCATTTTCACTTTTATGAGGTCATTGTCATCAGAAAAATTATCCGCATTACAGGATTTTATATAAAATATTAATTTGTCAGCATATAAATGGAATTGGTATACAACGGCAGTTATAAATTGGTCTAGCAAATATTTTAAATATTGTTCAAGACTATATTGCTGCTATACAGCATAACTTATCTAAAATGCCGCTGCGTGGCGCCTGTATCACGGTGCGGGTGAAAATGTTTGATGGTTTAAATGGGACAGGCGCGTGGACAGTTGCGGATTCCCGCCAATTTCGTTATCATGGCTAACAGCATTTCCAGTTTTCTAACTACTTATATCAAAAGCGCGCTTTTTGGCGTGAGCAGTCTGTAAAATTAGTGTAAAAAGTGAAATTATGTGATTGTTAATGAATGTAACGAAATTATAAATTTCGTCTTACCTTAGTACCTAACTAAAAGAGTATTTGAGGTAACTTTGATGCGTATCGAGATTTCAATTTAGTATAACTTTTGATTCGGCGAAGTTACGGCATTTTTTCTATATTAAATAGTTAGCTCTAAACAAATTCTATCAATTATGGTAAAACATTAATGTATTAGTCTATTGTGACTGTGACTGAAATTGAAATATTGAAATTTAAATACATATATTTATTTGACAAAAATTGTTACATAGCAGTTGGATGATAAGGGAAATTACAAACATGCTATACAGTGGGTTCCAAACTCGGCTAGGCCTGTTTTTTGGTAATCCATGAAGTGGAAAATTGCCTAAGTTTACATTGTGCGCGCTCTCGTTTTCAGTAGATAGGTATATAGTATAATTATAGTGAAAAGTTTTGGATACAATAATAATATAAATTATATAAAATAACATTATAATAATATGTTACACGGTCAGACAAGTATATAACATCAGTTGAAATTTTATACTTACTAAGTTATAATTCTTCAAACCATACAATAGTTAGAACAGTTATTAGTGACAAATCATACATGAGAATCAATCTAACTACTTAAAGTTCGTCAGATTATTGCCAAAATATGGTAACTAAAACTTGGAATAGGTACCTACAAAAAACTTTTAAAATTCAAGTAGCATTCAATCAAGGGTCGCCAGCTGCCCTTGGCATTAAACCTATAAAATTATAACCAATATCACGAATCAGGCGATAAAATATAAAAAAAGCTTTCAAAATTTATAATGTCAGCCTTAACATGTCAAAAAGCCAGATAGACATACAAATATTGCATACGGTTGGAAAGAACATTTAAAAAGTAATAAAATGGTATCAATAAAAAACCATATGACCGAGACAAATATGAGACGTATTCACGTACAATACACGGCTGCGTCCACGACTCAGACACACCAGATTTTTTTTGTTTTGATTTCAGCATAGTTTGTCTGTGTTCTGTAAGACCACTGAGACAAATAGATATTGAAGAGCGTATCGAGCGAATAAAGTGACACGGAAAGGGGCGAGGGGAGCCCGTCTTCATCTGATGACATTAGTCAAAAACAAGAAGAGTTTATTTTATTGTTGTATTTGATTTCAATTAGAATAATTTAAATATTCCTTTAATAGTGACAGACTGCCTTGAACTGCTGGGGCTAACACTTACTCCCACATTGAACTACGACACGTACCTAGAATCTAGGACCAAATTGGCTGGTAAGAAGCTGGGTATCCTGAACAAGGTCAGGCGGTATTTCACAACGGGAAAGTAGTGTTACGAGATGGGTTCTTGGATAATCAGTTAAAACGCCGATTATTCACTTTGCACTTTATTGCACAAAATCACAGTACACACGACACAACTGGTTCGCACAACACTTCACACTGGCTCGAATATTCACACAACTAGTCACTTCACAATCACTGGTGCTGCACTTGAACACGAGATGCTTTCGCTTCGGGATAAACGCGATAACTGGCACGAACGAAAACCATCGCCCTATTTATATCGGAATAAGGGTTCTCTAGAAATCTGTAGAATATTCGGTGCCATTGTGACTGACAAAGTAAACAAGTGTAAAGTTCGAGAAACCCTATTGTTCCTAATTATTACGGAAACACCACAAAAAAATCTAACAAACAACAAACAATAGACGCGACACAAAGGCCGGTGCCGCCTGAGTCATAAAACCATAAATCTCGCGGTTAAGTGTAAACAACTAGCCGTCGTACCGCGCGCGGCCACAGATTAATAAATAGTTACTAACGGCGTGGCCTACTGTGTAACACCACCTCCTCCCAAGACATGCTCGTCCCGAGCATCGTTGCATCCGTGATATCGCGCCAATCGATCCACGTGAACTATTTTGGGGGCACCTCGAGGTCCTTTCTGTATGCGGAACGTCACGTCGTTGATCTTGGTCACCACTCGGTACGGTCCATCCCATTTGGCTTGTAGCTTTGGAGACTTCCCTTTGCTGCGTATGGGATTGTGCAGCCATACCATAGAGCCTTCCTTGAACCCAGGATTGTTAGCTCTTCTGTCGTATCGAGTCTTCATTCTTTCAGATGCTTGCTGGCCATGCTCTCTAATGCGCTCATAGATGTCGTTCATCTTGTTCCGGAGGTCACTGGCGTACTCAGTTATGGGTTGTGGGCAATCCGGTGGAATGCCAGTTATTAAGTCGGCTGGTAGCCGTAATTCACGTCCAAAATTGGCAAAAGCGGGAGTGACATTTGTGTTCTCATGAACAGCACTTCGGTATGACAACAAAAATGGCTGGATATGCTTGTCCCAATCTCGTTGTTTGCTTCCGACTACTTTTGCCAGGTACCTCTCCAGAGTTTGGTTGAATCGCTCCACCATTCCATCTGATTGCGGGTGGTAAGACGTTGTCCTTGTTTTGTGTGCACCCATTAACCGGCACGTCTCTTGAAACAGCTGAGATTCAAAATTTCTTCCTTGGTCACTGTGGATTTCCAATGGTACTCCAAATCGACAGAATACTTCATGCACCAATTTGTCTGCTATCGTCGATGCCTCTTGGTTCGGAATTGCGAAGACTTCCGGCCACTTGGTGAAGTAATCCATGACGACAAGGAAGTACTTGTTGCCACTTTCACTCACAGGAAATGGTCCGGCCACATCCAGTGTGATTCGCTCCCATGGTGCTCCAACATTATACAGCTTTAATGCTCCTCTGCTGCGGGTATGCGGACCTTTCACTGATGCACAGCTCGTACATTTCCGTACCCAGTCTTCTACGTCATCTCTGCAGTTGATCCAGTAAAACCTTTCTCGAATTTTCAAGAGTGTCCGTTTCACACCCAGATGTCCTCCCGAAAACCCTTCGTGGTACAGCTTCAAAACTTCAGGTATCTTTGCTCTGGGTACAACCATTTGGAGATGGCACTGATTGCCACGAGCATTTTCCCATTTTCGGCAAAGTACTCCCTCCTGAAGCACCAGACTATCCCATTGCGCCCAATAGCTCTTTGTCGTAACACTCATTGAAGCAATAGCACTCCAGTCTGGCTTAGGGGCATCTGATTCCATCCATTCAAGAATTGGCTTGATGTCGGCGTCTTCTTCTTGTGCAACCTGAAGGGTTTCTTTCCATTCGTCACCGATGTCAGCTTTGAGCATTCTGACGGGCACTGAATCTTTCGACTCATGTCTTGAGCAATGCTTGCAGTCCTCTGAGCATGGCCTTCTTGACAGTGCGTCCGCGTTGCCATGAGATTTTCCACTGCGATGCTCCGTGGTGAAGTCAAACTCTTGTAGTTGCTCAATCCATCTTGCCACTTGGCCTTCGGGATCCTTAAACTGTAGTAGCCACTTAAGAGCAGCGTGGTCGGTCCTCAGATGGAATTTTCGCCCGAGCAGGTACTTGCTAAAATGTCGCAATGTCTTCACCACTGCAAGTACCTCATTTCTAGTCACACAGTAGTTCCTTTCCGGCTTGGACAGGGATTTGCTGAAATACGCAATCACCACTTCTTGGTCTCCTTTCCTTTGTGACAGTACTCCTCCAATGCCGGTGTTGCTGGCGTCAGTGTCCACGATGAACTCGTTCTCTGTGTCCGGGAAGCCAAGAATAGGCGTATTACAAAGTCGCTTCTTTAGCTCTTGAAAAGCTGCGTCGCAATTTTCATCCCAGAGGAAGGGTCGTTTTTCCTCAGTCAGTCTATGCAACGGCTTGGCTATGTCAGCAAAGTTCTTCACGAATCGCCTGTAGTAGGAGCATAAACCCAAGAATGCTCTAACTTCCGTCTTGTCTTTTGGCACAGGCCAATCCTTGACAGCACTGACTTTTCCTGGATCCGTCTGTACGCCAGCTTCCGAAATCACATGTCCCAGGAAATTCACTTGCCTCTTGAAGAAGGAGCATTTCTTCGGACTCAGCTTGAGATTGGCTGCGCGAATCTTAGTCAATACTCGTTCCAGGTTTTGCAGGTGGTCTTCGAAGGTTTTCCCCACAATTATGATGTCGTCCAAGTAGACAAGGCATGCATCTCCGATCAATCCAGTGAGCACTAACTCCATTAACCTTTCGAACGTAGCGGGGGCGTTGCACAATCCAAACGGCATCACTTTGAATTGCCACAGGCCTTTTCCCGTAGAAAATGCGGTCTTCTCCTTATCTTTAGGGTCTATTTCCACTTGCCAATACCCGCTCTTCAAGTCCAGCGTAGTAAACCACTTCATGCCCGTCAGTGTATCTAACGTGTCATCGATCCTCGGCAAAGGGTAGCTGTCCTTCTTCGTTACGTCGTTGAGTCGTCGATAGTCAACGCAAAACCTCATACTGCCGTCCTTCTTTTTAACTAGAACCACTGGGGAACACCACGGACTGGATGAAGGTTCTATTACACCAGTGCGCGCCATGTCTTCGATCATTGTCTCGACTTCTTTTTCTCGTGCCACTGGTATCCTTCTTGGCCGCTGTCGAATCGGTGGCACGCTTCCTGTATTTATTGTGTGCTTCACTAATCCAGTCTTCCCGTTGACGGCATCATCGAGAGCAAATATGTCAGTGTAGCGCTGCAGCATCTTCTTTGCCATCAGAAGTTCTTTCTCGGACAGGTCTTCACGGGAATCTTCCAATAGCGTTGACACGTTGTAACTCCCAGCGCAATTGTATTTCTCCTTTAGTTGTTCTTGGCATCTGCGCATCCAATCTACTTCTTCACAAGTACCAATTGGGGTTCCTCCTTTGATGAGCTGCTCCTCGTTACTTGTGTTGAGCACACGCACCACAGCAGTATTAGTAGTCCTCACCAGAGTTCGGGCCAATAACCATGGTTGATCACCTTCTGATTGCTCTATTAGCACACATCGTCGTTGATGTCCCAACTTCGGCGGTAATCTAACTGCCACAATGGTCTCCGATCTAGGTGGAAGAACTGTTCTCTGCAGACAATAAACCTTTCCTGATGTGGCGCCTTCCATGAAGATTTCTTCTCTTCCACACTTCAAGATTCCTTGGTTGACGTCTATCTCGCAATGATGTTCTCGCATGAAGTCAAGACCCAGAATGCAATCGTCGACTATATCAGCCACAATGACTTTGTGTTGGAAAGTTTTCTCACCCAACTTTAACTCCACCAGCTTCTCTCCTCGGACGGATATGTGCTGACCGGTCGCTGTCAGAAGTTGAACTGTTTTGCAGCTTTCGAAGTTCGGAAGAAAGCGCTTAGCCAATCGGGAACTGATGACAGTACGAGAAGCTCCAGTATCCAATGTCAGCTTGCAAGAAGTTCCATTGATGGCACCATTGATGATCAGGCTGTTCCCATCGTGAGCTTGTGAGATCAAAATCTTTGGCTTTTCTGGCCCGGTTAATACTCGCCATTTTCCGCTTTCTTCAGCAGGTCGTTTATTCCTCCATAGTGAATGCGTTGCCACACGATCCGTTCGTTCTTCCAATAGTCGATCGTCCCTGGTTCGGCATGGCTTTGGGCAATTCTGCCATAAATGGCCTCTCTCTTCACAGTTGTAGCATCTTGGGCTAAACCTCGTACGATGCGACGCTTCTTTAACTTCCTTTAAGTGTTGAACATCCCTCGCTGGATTTCGTACAGCTTCCACTTCCAAGGCTTGGGCCAAAGCTTCCTTTAGTGTTTTGTGATGCCCGAGTTTCACTGCAGTTCTAACTTCGAAGTCTGCTATCCCGTTAGAAAACGCTTCCACTAGATGCTCGTCGTTGGGTAACGGTGCTGACTGATAAGCCTTCCGGAACAGTTTCTCCACTTCGACAGCCCACTGCTGAAGACTTTCGTTGCGACGTTGCACCCTGTTCTTTAACTGCGCTCTGTACACACGCTCTAGGTGCTCATCGCCGTAGCGACTCTCCAACATTTCCATCAATTTATCGTAGGTCACTTCCTTGCCCACAGCATCAAGAATACTCAGGGCTTCATCGCGAAGGCTCATTATGAGGGCGTTCTTGGCTTGGACCTTGTCCCATCCATTAGTCTGAACGGCGGCGTCGAATTGAATTTTGTAGGCTGACCATGACGATGCCCCGTCGAAAGGCGTCACTTTAATCTTCTGTGAGGCTGGCGTGAAGATTGTAGATGCAACGGTTCCATTCCCAGACTTGATAACGTTCAACGTTTTCCTCACGTCGGCGATTTGTGTTTCCGCCTCGAAGATGCGAGATTCATACGCCTTCATCTTTGTATCGTGCTCCTTTACGCTGGTATCAAGCTGCGTGACCGTGTCCTTGACCTCTTTTATCTCCTTGCCCAAAGTCTTTTGCAAGCTTGAAAGCAGCTCTTCTTTTTGGCGAGCCTGTTCTTCTCTGTTGCTGCGGGCCTGTTCTTCCAGTAGACGAGCCTGGTCTTCTTTGTTACGGTCTAATTTTTCTTCCAGCTGGCGAGTCATAGACTGCATCATTGACATCAATGCTGCCATATCAAATGCCGCAGGAACCGCTGGTGCCGTTGCAGGTGCCACAGTAGGTGCTTCCGAGTGCCTGGAGTCGTCTTTGGTTGCCTCGGACTCGCTGGCTTCCATTAACAGCGAATCGTTTCCGAAGCGTCGTTGGTCGACCTCCTCCCGGCGGCGCTCCTGCTCCTCTTGTCGGCGCGCTTCCTCCTGTCGGCGCTGACTCCGTGTGCGCGGCGTCTCTTCGTCGTATGGTGTTACCGGCATTTTCAATTATCCACCCTTCTGACACCAAATGTTACGAGATGGGTTCTTGGATAATCAGTTAAAACGCCGATTATTCACTTTGCACTTTATTGCACAAAATCACAGTACACACGACACAACTGGTTCGCACAACACTTCACACTGGCACGAATATTCACACAACTAGTCACTTCACAATCACTGGTGCTGCACTTGAACACGAGATGCTTTCGCTTCGGGATAAACGCGATAACTGGCACGAACGAAAACCATCGCCCTATTTATATCGGAATAAGGGTTCTCTAGAAATCTGTAGAATATTCGGTGCCATTGTGACTGACAAAGTAAACAAGTGTAAAGTTCGAGAAACCCTATTGTTCCTAATTATTACGGAAACACCACAAAAAAATCTAACAAACAACAAACAATAGACGCGACACAAAGGCCGGTGCCGCCTGAGTCATAAAACCATAAATCTCGCGGTTAAGTGTAAACAACTAGCCGTCGTACCGCGCGCGGCCACAGATTAATAAATAGTTACTAACGGCGTGGCCTACTGTGTAACAGTAGCTTACTCTGTATCAAGCACAAGTATGTTCATGTCTGGAATGCTGCTGCCAATGACTTTGGGATGTCTCGGCTAAGTATCAGCTCAAGGCCTTGGGATCGGTGGACTGGCGTGCTGTTTGGCTTATAGGTGATGAAAAGTTAGTTGCAAAAAATATCATAGCCTGGAGCATCGCCGTAGGGTTGCGAGTCAGTCCATTTTCTATAGGATTCATTTCGGAGAGTGTGCATCTGAGCTGCACCCTACCTTATCCTACCATCCCCTTTTTACTACAGGACAAGTAGGAGGACGCCATATTACCACCCCTACACTCCTGATTTTCCTTCGATACGTTCGAAGCGGTTTGACTCAACATTTCTGATTCTTACCGCCAGGGAATAATATAGATCAGTCTTCCTGCTTTCCTGTTTCTTGAGAGATATATTGTAAAGCTTTTCAAAGTCAAAGTGAATAGGTATCTTCTAAGTCTGCGTGCTTCATCTTCTACCACAACGTCACTTACCATCAGGCAAGTTGGTGGTCTAGCGCGGACTTATTCACGATAAAGAAAATAATTCTTTATTAATTATGAAATGTGATGCATAGTTAAAATGCCATAATCATTACAAGTTTTGTATAGAGCCGCATTTAAGCAATGTAATAAATATAAAAAAATGCTACTGCAAAAGATATATTGAGTTATTATTTAAATTTACTTGCCTTCATTGCCGTTATACTGACTTTAGCGTATATAGCGGCTTTTAAAGTTATTACTACTACCATTAATATTTTTTCAGTCTGGAATATAACTGTAACATTCTGTCAAAACTATTAGCAAAAATGCCGTTAAAGTATGTATTACGGTATTATCCTAGTCATGTTTTTAGGACTTGAAATTTTAAGGATTACTGTCAGAAAATAACAAATATTTATTTTCTTTAATTTACGCATTGACTGAAAGAACTTTTAAGTTGTATTTTTTGGTATTTAAAAATTTTGCAAGATACTTGTAGTTTGGAAGTAGCATATTTTTTTTTAATTATTTCACCCTTATGTCATCTCAAAATTTGGTTTTGGTACTTAACTGTGCTTTAGTTAAAACACGACAGTATAGGTTCATACGTTAGACGTCATGTCTACTTAGCCAACGCGCTGCCTACTTGGTTCACGCCGAATCGAACAGATGGCGCGCGTCAAACTATTGTTTATTCTGTGTCAAAATTGGCGAAAATTACTGTCGGGTACCGTCCCCTTAATATTATCAATCCGAAAAGTTTGTTTGTTTGTTCCTCTTTGACGCAGCAACGGAGCAAAAGATTGACCTGATTTTTGGTATGGATACCTATGGTTTATAAGACAGAAAGTGATAATAGGATACTTTTTTATCTCGAGAAAATTAGTGATTTCCATGGGATAGGACAATAACTGGAATGGAGCAGCGGATTGACTTGATATTTGGGGTGGGCATAGTTTGGAAGACGGAAAGTGACATAGGATACTTTCCATCCCGAAAAATATGTGGTTCCCGTAGGATTTAACAATAAAATTTTCTCAGCAACGGAGCAACTTGCCTTGGCTTATTGCATGAATATAGTTTGAAAGACGAAAAGTGACAAAGGCAGTTCCCGTAGGATGGGATAAAAACTAAGTGAGCGGGCCGCGGTAGCAGCCGTCTAAGCGCCAGAAATAACCTGTCATGGCAAGTTTAGGACGTTCCTACATTTTTCGCACTCCTTCGCGGCACTCAACAGCGCTAGCCCAGACTCGGGCTTCATAACGGAGCTTGCGCTCTCGCCATAATGACGGAGTGTTTCGGAGTACAAGACACATCGTCATCCACCACTCGGAACTAACCAGTACTGAACGTCAGACAGCATTCCAACGCCCTGGTCCCAGTGCAGCGGGTCAGTCATAGTAGCCCAGCGCCTGCCTCTTCAACTGCAGAGGGCAGTGAGAACGGCCATCGCGATACCGACACCTCTCTTCCCCTGCAGCCCCACTGCGTCTGCCAACACGTTGACGGCCCAGCGGAAGGTAGGGTAGGTGGCGGCACCCACACCACCACACACATATATCCCACCGCGGCCCCTAATCCTCGGCTGTCATATCAGAGTCCAGGAAGCAGCCTTGCTTTATGAAATTAAGAAAGGTTATTCCCAGCAAGTAACTGGAGATAGAGAGACAGAAAAGAAGCCACACCCAGCGCTGCAGGAGGAGCTGGAGTTCATATGCCTGGCAGACGGAGCAGCACTAGAGCAAAATCTTAACCGAGAAATTAACATATTTACAGACTTCAGCAAAATTAAAGGGCAAGTTGGGGCGGCATTATCTTGGGATGATGCCGCTGAGATTGGCCGATTGGTGCTCCGTGTACCAGGCAGAGTTATTGGCACTTCTTGAGGCTACCGAAAAAGCAAAAATCTTTTGTGACTCCAGGTCTGAACTGGTAGTTGGCGTATCTTCCCTCCATCCCTTAGCAGTAAATTCAAAGCTTACATAAAGTTACTACACGCACAAAATAAAATAGTGAAACTTTATTGGATTAAAGCGCACGCGGGGATGGAGGGAAATGAGAGAGCAGACCAGCTAGCAAAGGAAGCAGCACTGCACTCGAAGTGCAGACCTATTTACGATAACTGCCCCGTTTCATTCGTCAAGCGAGAAATCCGAAAGGACTTTCTTGACGAGTGGAACCGGCGGTATAAGGATGGACACACAGCGGCGGTAACCAAAACATATTTTCCGGAGGCAAGGGCGCCATACAAGATCGTAAGAGAAATAGCACCAGTGGGAATCATAACTCAAGTGCTGATGGGGCATGGTGAGTTTTCCCAATACTTACATCGATTTAAGTTGAGGGAAAGCCCATCATGCATCTGTGAACCCACAAAAGAGGAGACTCCAGTGCACATAATCTTGGAATGCCCAGTTTATGGAAAGCAGAGATTTGATTTAGAACAAAAAATTGGAATTAATCTAACACGTAAAAACCTTAGAAACAATTTTATCGAATTTTTGCACAAATATTTGTAAAAAAGCAATAATTAGGAACAAGTAGGTATAAACTTTGCTGTACCATTGTAATGTTTATTATAACTGCAAACAGCCAAAAACATTGTAATATAGTTATAGTTTTTATTCATTTGGTATTAAGACCCCTGATCATGTCAGGGATATTTCGCGATATAATAAAAAAAAATCCTCGGATGCAGCATCGCAAGAGCGGCACTGCAGCCCGCCTAAGTTGCGACACTCCTCGTAAGGCATGCAACCTACCGGCCATCCTCTCAGCTGCTTTAGTTAAAAGCGGCTGAACCTCGAGTACCAGCCTCTAAGCTTCCTTGGGGGAAAAGACCCAAAGAAGAGTGAGACTTCGAGCGCCGCCTTTTCAGCTGCCTCAGACCTCCCCCGCCACGACGAGGCGGGAATACACGGGGGGGTGTATATACACTCCAACCGTAACTTAACCAACAAAAGCATTCCTCTAAGGTATTTTGATATTTGTCGGTTAGGTTAGGTTTCGCAGCCGACATAAACATAAGCCAAAATCAAAATAAACGCGGGCGAAGCTGCGGGTAAAAGCTAGTAGTGTATAAAACAATATGGCGGCAACTGCTGACGGCGCCGCGCCGGCGCGTCGCGGGCACTTGAGTTCTCGACTTACATTATTACTGATTTCTCAGAAACTATTGAGAGTCTATGCATGTTACTTATATCGTTGGGTACCTCTTGAAACAAACTAGCTTATTGTTGAATGATCTAAACATTTGCGGCTTTGTGAGTCTGAGACTGTTCAGCTAAAGTTGGAAGTTTCGACTTCATATTAAAAAATTAAGATTAAATAAAACAATTTCATAAAGAAATATTTATATATTTTGTTGTTAAAAACCTTATTCTACATTATAAAATTATAAAAAGCTAAGTCCCGATATATTTTTTTACAGGAAAACCATAAAAACTTTTTGCCTATTACCGTGCGCTCTTTATTGAGCAACTTTAAAAAAAAATAAAGTATGGCGCCAAGTCCCTAAGAGTGTTTTGTTTCATTAATTGATTTGTCGGCTACAGTCCATTTTCAACCTTATCTTGCTGAGAATAGAGTAGAATTGTCAGGATAATGAAATAGGGTAAGTGTACACAAAGTCGACAATGTCCCAATGCCCGTTAAAATTAAATAAAAAGACTTTTACTAAATTATACCTAAACTTACATCAAAACTTTTTATGGCAACAAATTCTCGGTAATATTAGCTTCAATTTCAATGGAAACTCTTAGTCATATCTGTTATGGCCTAGGCGCAGTGTTTATCTAAAGTGCAGCACTCCGAAATTTTGTGTTTTTTGCAAAGTTTAGCTCCTGAACCTGACGACTGACTTGCCGTGTTCAATTCAATGTTTACTGGATCAGTTGTTCGTTTTTGTAAGCGAAATTATAATGAGATTAAAGCTTGATTAATATTCTAACATTATAACCTATAAAATTGTGCTTTCTTTAATCATAGATTTTTTAATTACGTGTGTCAGGTAATGGTGCGCCGTAACTCCGATTTGTCCCAATGCTCGTCATAATAATTAATAAATTAACGGCTATCGGGACACACTTGATATTCACTTTGAAAGGTGCACCTAATGTCGTTATTTTTTTAAAATTAAACTTTAATGGAGACGACATAAGGTACATTTTTTTATGGCTCAGTGTCAAAAATATGCATAAGATAATTTATAATTTAATAAGCTATTTTTGATCTAGATATGAATAATTATACTGACGTTTACAAAATGCGCGCGCCTATTGTGTTTTAATGCATTTTGTCGGAATATTTTTGTCCTATCATCTATCAAGCTTTTCGTTTGTATTTCGGTACTTGGCGGTTACGTATAAAGCAAGTTTTGTGTTAAAATAGGACGCGCAAATCTTTTCTAAGTCTTAGGATTTAGGCCGTAGGTCCGAATGTTTGCTGCTGGATACAGATTTCCAATACCAAAACCAGTCGGAAGTAAGTAGATTTCATCTAGTGTATTCCTGCGGAAGCAGCTTGAATCTGGTCTGTTCTTACAGTTATAATCAGAGCACCGTACCTACCCGTAGGTACATTCGTCAGAGCCACCTTGTGATCAACGTTTGACGTAATAAGATTTTTAGTTTTCTAGTTTAACCCAGAAAAAAGGATGCCCGTAGCTTATACATATCATGATCTGACACTAGGGATGCCAACTCTAAAATTCGGCAACCAGGACAAGTCGCGTGAAAATCCCGGATTTTAGAGTCCAGAACCCGGACAAATCAACCCTACCTGATACACGTGTTTTCTCTAAAAGTTTCTCATGACAGTGTTATGTGCATCAGACTAATTTATGATGTTTCTTAATTTATGTGCAATTTATACCTAAGCATAGATTGACAACATTTAATTACATCAGTTTGCTTGAATGAAAATTTACAGATCATCGTGGCCGAGAGAAAATACACAACAGAGGCTATGATAAAGGCTATGGAAGCTGTTGCAAAAGGCATAGATAGATAAACTCTTAATTGCACACCAAGAAATAAACAAAAAGAAGAAACAAAGATACATAATCGGCCAAGTACGAGTCGGACTTGCACACGGAAGGTTCCATACTGTATGGGAGCCCCCCTTTTATATTTATTTTATTTTTATTATTTATTATTGATGGGAATACAAAACTAAATATTCTGTGAAAATTTCAAGCATCTACCTGGTATCATTATTAATATAGAGCGAAAAATGTCTAAAAATTCAGGTTTGTTGTATGGGAGCCCCCTTAAATATTTATTTTATTTTGTTTTTAGTATTTGTTGTTATAGCGGCAACCGAAATACATCATCTGTGAAAATTTCAGCTGCCTAGCTATCATGGTTCATGAGATACAGTATCGCTGATAGCGATCTCTGCCAGACAACCTTAGGATGGAGAAGACAGAAAGCGTATAAAAATGGACAGGGTGCGCATTAGTTAAAAATATAAGTTTGATTATACATCATAAACATACATACTAATAAAATTGATATAAATACTTAAAATACCTAAAATTAAAGAAAACAATACATATAAAAAATTATAAAAGAAACCTATGACTAAATAATAAACTAATACATTACAATATACTAATTACATAAAACAACATGAATTACAACAACAACAGTTAAATAGTTAAAGAATTGACAATTTCAGCAGGTTTTTAACCTGATCTTTAAATACGTTGAGTGATTAAGCTTTTCTGACAGTAACGGGCAAGGCATTCCATAACTGGACTGCCTGAAAGGCAAAAGACCGTCCGTAAAAAGTTTCACACCGTGCGGTAGGGTTCTTATGGGAAAGGTTATCCTTGGATCGGATGGGAAGGAAATATGCATCTTGCCAGAAGGAAAAAGAGTCTTTAAGATAGCACGAAGTAGAAGGATTGAAGAGGATATTATCAAGGATATTAAGGATATGAGCATTCCGACGAAGACGAATTGGAAGCCACTTGAGCTTAGTACGAAAATGAGAGACGCGGTCATATTTGCGTAACCCAAATATAAACCTAATGCAATAATTTTGGAGACGCTCAAGCTTATCAAGTTGAACTTCAGTGAGATCTAAAAAGCTGGCGTCATCGTAATCTAAAATAGGAAGAAGAAGAGACTGTACGAGCGCAACTTTAGTAGCAGTAGGTAGGAAGTTTTGGAGCCGTCTAAGAGAGCTACCAGCAGCAAACAACTTGCAGCTGATTGTTTTAATATGAATATCCCAGTATAGCGTACGATCAAACATGACACCGAGGTTTTTCACAGATTTATTATATGGCAAAGTGACTCCATCGAACTCTACGCAAGGAATTTCGGACCAGTCGATTCTTGTAATATTATCTTGTATTTATCTTGTAATATTATAAGAGCTACCAATTATGATGACTTGTGACTTTGCAGGGTTGATCTTCAAGCCAAATAATCTGCTCCACTCTGTTACTTGGTAGAGATCAGAATTTATAGCAGCTATCGCTGAATCTAGATCATCTAGCCGAGCTTGCGAATAAATTTGGAGATCGTCTGCATAAAGATGAGGGGAAGAAGTAAGCCGTTGCGATATAGAATTAATGAAAAAAGCAAAAAGAAGAGGAGATAGCACGCCGCCTTGTGGCACACCAGCAGTAGTGTCACACCAGGAAGAAAAAGTATCTCCAAGGCGAACCCGCTGCCGGCGTCCGTACAGATAACTGTGAAGTCAGTCGATTGCTGATGGAGACATGTTAGAAGATCGCAATAATACTAATAAAATGTCGTAGTCAACGGTGTTGAAAGCATCACTGAAGTCTAACAGGGTTAGAACAGTAAGCTTACCGTCATCCATACCCAAGCGTATGTCGTCGGTGATCTTAATGAGCGCAGACACAGTGCTATGCCCAGGACGGAAACCAGATTGGAAAGGATTGTGGAGATCATGTCTATTAAGGTAATCGTTCATCTGTCTGTGGACAAGACGCTCCAGAATTTTGGATAAGAATGGAAGGATAGAGATAGGTCGGTATTTGGAAAAGGATTTGGGATTGGATTGTTTTGGTAGTGGTATAATCTGTGCATCTTTCCAGGCTGTAGGAAATATTCCACAAGAGATGGAATTATTAAAAATGGTACACAGGATAGGAAGGATGATGTCTAAAATAGGCAAAAGGATGTTCCGGCTCACATTGTCACCGCCAACCGCGTTGGAGGATATCGACATTAAAATCCTCCTAACATCACATTCAGTGAAACGATTGAACTCAAAAGGAGGAAAGTCGGGAGGAGTAATGGCAGCAAGATAAAGTAGAGTATAACTTTTATCAACATCCGACATAATGGGAGCTGATGAGAAATATAAATTTAAGGCATTAAGGTCAATATTGTTAGCAGAAGTGTCTGATTGAGAGATTTGCCAATTCCCACAGACTTGAGAAATTTCCAGACTTCTTTAGCTGGATTCCCATCATCATCTGATGCATGAACATAGCGACGCATTGCATCCCTACACACCTTATTGCAGCGATTTCGGGCCTGAACATATTTATCATGGTTGACCTCAGTAGGGCGCGACTTCAGCGTACCTCCTTCTTCTGCTGCAAAAGAATTTGACGTACCAAGATTGACTTTGATTGATAAAATTAATGGCAGAAGTTCGGTCGACTGCTCAATAGGACCGCCTACTGTGTTGACAAAAGAAGAAGAAGAGCATTGGAAAAAAAGAAATCCACATTTTTAATATGATAAAAGTAAAACTGAAACCTAAGGTTTTGTAAAACAAAAGTCATAGACCATAGTAGCAAAAGACTGTTGAATTTTATATTTAATTTATTATGTTTAAGATTATAAAGATTTAGGTACATTTTTGAGTTTTATAAACTGATTTTCGCGGGCACTTAGAGAAGCATTGCAATAAAGAATAGACTATTCGCGTAGAATTAAGACTATGTATTCTAAGAACCTATAAATAATTTATGTGCAATAAAAACAATATTACCCCTCTCACAATGAGCTTACTCATTGGGTGATAACGTTTCATATTATTGATCACCAGATCTCAGATTTTTTTTGAGTGTCGCTACCATACAGTTTTTTTAGCTGTTTTTGATATAAATAATTATGACAATGTTGTTTTAGTAAAAATGTTTATTTATTGTATCACATGTGCCTAACAACCGGATTATTGTTGGATATAAGACAAGGGACTGATCTAACGTATTCCTTACGTATTTTACTCAAAGTAAATTTTGAAAAAAATATTTTTTTGTTGATTCAAGATACCTGATTAAATAATAAAACAATATATTGCGTTTTATTATTTTACAAATTACATTTAGAGGACAAAATAATTAGACTCTATTTTATAGCGAATAAGGTTCAAATTCAGTAAAAAAAATCACGACTTTTGGGTCACTTTGACGATAATTACCTCAAACGTGACGGGCATTGGGACATATGAGTCTTTTTTACTATTTTAATATTTATATCGATCTTATTGTTATTATATAATAATAATAATAATATATTCCACGTACAGAATGATAAGTGTATGACCTCTCCAAAAATTTTCAGACCTCAAAGTTAATTACCTTCAGCATGACAGAGCTGCAAAGTCACCGAAGTTCAGAAATTCACGAGTATTGGGCCGTTTACCCTATATGACCATTTCAGTTCGAACATAATTGTCGGTACAGCAGGCATCGACCTTTTATAAAAAAACATAAAATGTCAAAATAGCAGCAGAAGGGCTTATTCTGTAAATCAAAACTAACAACTTGTGTTTTGCGACTTTTGTCAGAACTAAAAAAAATCAGCTGCTCCATAAATTTTGTCACGGGTGAACGATATTTTTCTTTGGAACAACAATTTTTATTTTTGCAAAAGTCGCAGAACAAAAGTTGTTAGTTTTGATGCACAGAATAAACCCCTAAAAGGATGCTAGTTGATTAGAAATAACCCTGTATAATTTGGTACTAGTAATAAGAACCAGTTTTAAAAAATGATGCAAACAAACTCCTATAAGTTTTTGTAGTCATACATTTCCCAGTTTATTGGATCATTTTGTTGCTTTCACGAGATTTTTATTACGCAACTTCATAAAGTAGGTAACATCTTTTTACTGGTGATTTTATAAACCATAACGCGGGAGATATATTTCTCGGGGTCCATCCACGTCAATAAAAAGTGTAGTTATTATTGAAAAATCTTGTAAAAATGTTGCTCTTATTAACTTTTATTTTATAAGTAATCATTTATGTTTTAGGTTTTATCCATATTAAGTATGAAGTAACTAAGTATGAATTTAAACATGTAGTAGGTATATCAGTCTCTAGCAGCCATATCACAAGCTTTGCTTAGTTTGGGGTCAGAGACCGTGTTTAAGATGTCCCCTAATATTTATTTATTTATTTGTCATCTAGGCTACGATAGCGCCCAGTTTTAAAATGCCACTCGCGGTTACCTTTATGAACCTTATCGCACTGTTTCTATACTTATTATAAATTTGAAATTAAATCTGATCTGATCTGATAGTCCGCGTACCATCTGCTATCCTGAAGGTAAGCGATGTCGTCGAAGATGCAGCACGAAAGCTTAAACGAAGAGAAGATCAATTTCAATGAAGTTCATCTGACTGCCTCGGTGCATGGCCCAGTGGACCCTGACTCCTAGGACAAAGAGGCGTGGGTTTAATTTCCACCTAGGGCAAGCTTTTTTGTGAGGAACATAGGTGTTTGCTCTGTATCGGGATGTTTATTATTTTCTATAGTTATAAGGTATATAGGTTTTTAAAAATATATAAGGATGTATGTCAGTCTTTGGCAGCCATATCACAAGCTTTATTAGTTTAGGTTCAGAGACGGTGTGTAAGATGTCCCATGTCCTTACTTTCTTACTAATGTTATAAGTCCGACAGTGTCTTAGTTGGTTTATTGGTTTGTTCCTCTTTCACGCAACAACGGAGCAACGGATTGACTTGAATTGTCATGGACATAGTTTGAAAGACGGAAAGTGACTTGGGCTACTTTTTAGCCCAGAAAAGTAAAATGTTCCCGTTGGATAGCACAAAAATTAAAAATCACGGGGGGATGTCACGGGAAAAAGCTTGTATTTCATATGTTTTCCTTTGTTCCATTCCAGTCTAGGCCCAGCGTCAGTCCTCTGCGAGCGACCAGACGTGGAAGCCAGTGAAACGTACGCGACCGCTGAGGTGGTGGAAGAAGGGGATGAGCATCATCACCAGTATGAGGAAGATGGAGAATACTCGCCTAAATCTAGTAAGAGGTTCTTTTTTAACCAACTTCAAAAAGGGAGGATGTTTTTAAATCGGCTGTGGGTTTTTTATTGTATGTAGGTTTGTTACGCGATCATTCCACCGATTGTTATAAATAGATTTTGACAAATTCTTGTTTTAAATATCTATTTAGTGTATTTCCGCTCTGTCGTAGTCATATAAGTTAAGGGTACCATTCAAAATCCAAATTAAATCACAAACGAAATTAGTAATTAATCATCAAACTGTATCATGGTTCGACTATGGTTAGGCTAAGGTTAGGTCAGGCCAGAGAAAAAAAATAAAATAAAATATTGTTAGGTTAGGCTTAGGTATGTTTATGAAATATTAATGAGCCTGAAACAAAATTATAATTAATCCGTTAAAAATAATAAAAAATAATTAAACCTGTAACAAAAATAGTGATTAGTGATCTGTTTAAAAAAATGTAGTAAACCTGAAAATAATATTTAATTAAAATGTTAAAATTACAAATATAATTTATTTATAAAAAAATGGTATAAAATAGTTGAAAAAATACTTAGTCAATAAATAGCACCCCTATTCTTACTGTACTCTATTCGACACGTGTTTCGCCTCTAAACGAGGCATCTTCAGGACGTGTTGACTCTTCGAGCTCACTCACTGATTTTGACTTTTTTTGTTTGGTGGATCGTACCGATTTCAGAAGTAGTTCCATTAAAGTTTTATGAAAAACCATTTTTATTTACTTTTCAGATTCGAAAGGTGATATACCAAAGCGGAAGCAACGACGTTACAGGTAATTACCGAATATTCGATAAATCGCATCACAGTTATACATAATCAAAGTTCATCTCGTTTTAATGCCTTCAAAATACATCGTTTACAACTTGATAATATCATTTCACGTATAGGAAGATGCTACGTGCAAATAATTTTCAACCGATCATATGGAAATCTCTGTAGAAGATAGGATGCGCACGAAGTAATGTTTCTTTCGACGTGTCAGAACGAGACATCGTTATGGCAAAGTATATATCTGTCACTTTTTCACACGTCGAAAAGAGTTCTTTTTGTGGCTTTTTGTGGTCGCATGCTGGACTAGTAGGTCAGCAATAGATACATCCTAAATTCGATATTATGATGATGATAAAATTTATACCTCGATTACAGGACAACATTCTCGAACATTCAGCTGGAGCAACTCGAGGCCGCGTTCCATAAGACCCATTACCCTGACGTCTTCTTCAGGGAGGAGCTGGCTATGAGGATAGACCTCACTGAAGCAAGAGTTCAGGTAATGGTCATTGTTAATTTTGTAAAGTTCATCTGAAGTAGTGTTTCAAGTTAAGTAATTCTAACGCTAAGCAAGCCCAAGCTTGCAAATAATAATAAATAAATAATAAATATTAGGGGACATATTACACACTGTCTCTGACCCCCAAACAAAGCATAGCTTGTGATATGGCTGCCAGAGACTGATATACTATACGTATTAATACTTACTTATATAGATACTAGCTTTTACCCGCGGCTTCGCCCGCGTTGTATTTTGATTTTGGCTTATGTTTATGTCGGCTGCGAAACCTAACCTAACTGACAAATATCAAAATACCTTAGGGGAATGCTTTTGTTGGTTAAGTTACGGTTGGAGTGTATATACAACCCCCCCGTGTATTCCCGCCTTGTCGTGGGGGAGGTCTGAGGCAGCTGAAAAGGCGGCGCTCGAAGTCTCCCTCTTCTTTGGGTCTTTTCCCCCAAGGAAGCTTAGAGGCTGGCACTCGAGTTTCAGCCGCTTTTAACTAAAGCAGCTGAGAGGATGGCCGGTAGGTTGCATGCCTTATGAGGAGTGTCGCAACTTAGGCGGGCTGCAGTGCCGCTCTTGCGACGCTGCATCCGAGGATTTTTTTTATTATATCGCGAAATATCCCTGACATGATCAGCAGGGGTCTTAATTACAAATGAATAAAAACTAAGTATACCTATATTTCAATGTTTTTGGCTGTTTGCAGTTATAATAAACATTACAATGGTACAGCAAAGTTTATACCTACTTGTTCCTAATTAAGTATTGCTTTTTTACAAATATTTGTGCAAAAATTCGATAAAATTGTTTCTAAGGTTTTTTCGTGTTAGATTAATTTCAATTTTTTGTTCTAAATCAAATCTCTGCTTTCCATAACCTGGGCATTCCATGATTATGTGCAGTGGAGTCTCCTCTTTTGTGGGTTCACAGATGCACGATGGGCTTTCCCTCAACTTAAATCGATGTAAGTATTGGGAAAACTCACCATGCCCGTCAGCACTTGAGTTATGATTCCCACTGGTGCTATTTCTCTTACGATCTTGTATGCCGCCCTTGCATCCGGAAAATATGTTTTGGTTACCGCCGCTGTGTGTCCATCCTGATACCGCCGGTTCCACTCGTCAAGAGAGTCTTTTCGGATTTCTCGCTTGACGAATGAAACGGGGCAGTTATCCTAAATAGGTCTGCACTTCGAGTGCAGTGCTGCTTCCTTTGCTAGCTGGTCCGCTCTCTCATTTCCCTCCATCCCCGCGTGCTATTTAATCCAATAAAGTTTCACTATTTTATTTTGTGCGTGTAGTTACTTTATGTTAGCTTTGAATTTACTGCTAAGGGATGGAGGGAAGATACGCCAACTACCGTTTCCAGTGCAGACCTGGAGTCACAAAAGATTTTTGCGATTTCGGTAGCCTCAAGAAGTGCCAATAACTCGACCTGTTACACAGAGCACCAATCGGCCAATTTCAGCTTGCGGGTATTGATCTCAGCGGCATCATCCCAAATGGATAATGCCGCCCCAACTTTCCCTTTAATTTTACTGCCGTCTGTAAATATGTTAATTTCTCGGTTAAGATTTTGCTCTAGTGCTGCTCCGTCTGCCAGGCATATGAACTCCAGCTCCTCCTGCTGCGCTGGGTGTGGCTTCTTTTCTGTCTCTCTATCTCCAGTTACTTGCTGGGAATAACCTTTCTTAGTTTCATAAAGCAAGGCTGCTTCTTGGACTCTGATATGACAGCCGAGGATAAGGGGCCGCGGTGGGATATATGGAACTGGTGGTGTGGGTGCCGCCACCTACCCTACCTTCCGCTAGGCCGTCAACGTGTTGGCAGACGCAGTGGGGCTGCAGGGGAAGAGAGGTGTCGGTATCGCGATTGCCGTTCTCACTGCCCTCTGCAGTTGAAGAGGCAGGCGCTGGGCTACTATGACTGACCCACTGCACTGGGACCAAGGCGTTGGAATGCTGTCTGACGTTCAGTACTGGTTAGTCCCGAGTGGTGGATGACGATGTGTCTTGTGCTCCGAAACACTCCGTCACTATGGCGAGAGCGCAAGCTCCGTTATGGAGCCCGAGTCTGGGCTAGTGCTGTTGAGTGCCGCGAAGGAGTGCGAAATATGTGGGAACGTCCTAAACTTGCCATGACAGGTTATTTCTGGCGCTTAGACGGCTCCTACCGCAGCCCACTCACTTAGTTTTTATCCTATCCAACGGGAACTGTTAAAGTTTTTGCGATAAAAAGTGGCCTATGTCACTTTTCGTCTTTCAAACTATATTCATGCAATATGCCAAGGCAAGTTGCTCCGTTGCTGAGAAAAATTTATCGTTAAGTCGAAAAAAATTGTGGTTCCCGTAGAACCACAATTTTTTCGGGATGGAAAGTATCCCATGTCACTTTCCGTCTTCCAAACTATGCCCACCCCAAATATCAAGTCGATCCGTTGCTCCATTGCTGAGAAACAGTTATTGTCCTATCCCATGGGAATCACGAATTTTCTCGAGATATAAAAAGTATCCTATTATCACTTTCTGTCTATTAAACCATAGGTATCCATACCAAAAATCAGGTCAATCTTTTGCTCCGTTGCTGCGTCAAAGAGGAACAAACCAACAAACTTTTCGGATTGATAGTATTAAAGTATGATGATTCTGTACCATAAAGGTAGAATAAAAAAACATGTTGAACCTCTAATGATAGAATATTTAAAAATATTTTTAATGTCAGACAAAATGACGGCCTGGTATTAAACGTCATAGTAACATGTAGCATGCAGAGGGAAAATAAAATTTTATCCAATTTTAATGTCAGTTGTCATTTTCAATCCATACTTTATTTCCTCTTCAAGGGGATATAATGGTAGAAAAACAATTTGTCGCCTTGCCACGCTACTTGTGATTTATAAAAGTCTGCAGACAATGTCACCTGTCGTCTAATTACGTTTGGCTGTGACGTTTCGTTAGTCCATATTAGCGTCATAGAGGAATTAATCACTTAGCGTCTTTGTGATAGTGGCGACAGTTTCGCTTTCGAGGGTTTTTGTCCTGTCCTACAGGAACTATGAAATTTTTCGGGATAAAAAGTATCCTAAAGCTCCTTCCGCCTTTTATACTATATCCATGCCAAAAATCAAGTCAATCCGTTGCTCCGTTGGCGCGTGATAGAGTAACAAACCAACAAACCAACAAACTTTTCGGATTTATAATATTAGTAAGGATGTCACCTGTCGTCTAATTACGTTTGGCTGTGACGTTTCGTTAGTCCATATTAGCGTCATAGAGGAATTAATCACTTAGCGTCTTTGTGATAGTGGCGACAGTTTCACTTTCGAGGGTTTTTGTCCTGTCCTACAGGAACTATGAAATTTTTCGGGATAAAAAGTATCCTAAAGCTCCTTCCGCCTTTTATACTATATCCATGCCAAAAATCAAGTCAATCCGTTGCTCCGTTGGCGCGTGATAGAGTAACAAACCAACAAACCAACAAACTTTTCGGATTTATAATATTAGTAAGGATAGTACCTAAATAACATCCAGACACAGGGAAAACACCATGTTCATCACATAAATGCTTGCCCTGGGTGGGGATCGAACCCACGCTTCTTTGATCCAGAAGTCAGGGTCACTTTCCACTGAGCCACCGAGGCAGTCAAAATGTAAGTCAAAATGCTGTCAAATCTCACATGATGCCCTAACTCTTGCTTTGCTCATAAACCTGCCAAGCTATGCATTAAAGAAATGATGTGGTTTAAGATAAGTACTCAGAACATTGAAGTCGATATTTTGCTGTCGAATTGATTTTTTAATTTGTGTACTAAGCTATTTTTTCCATAACAGGATATCTATTAATATTTATTTATTTATATTTATTTATTTATTTAAACAATGCATTGACAACACATGTTGGACCAGCACCAGCAGCAGTAACAGACGGCGGAGTCCATTTAAATCTCACCATTAGGTAGCCAAATTTTGGAGAAATACAGAGTTGCAATGACTCTAGAATTCTTTGATGTTTTTTAAATTTTCCACATTCTTACCTACTTAATTTCTGATTTTTCAGGTGTGGTTCCAGAACCGCCGCGCAAAATGGCGCAAGCAACAAAAAGCAGGCTGCGAGCCGTATCCTGGTCAAAGCAGGCCGCGCACTCCTGAAAGGTCTCCTTCACAGCTTGCCTTGGAGATGCGGGACTTTATCACTATACCTGGTAATTTAGATTTAACTTCAGCATGTGCTGGCAAGTGTAACGCAGACTTTCCACCAACAAGGTCGATATACATAAGATCTCAAGAATACGCTAATGCAAGCTGTTTACAGCTGGTCTTACTGAGATCATAGGTTAGGCCCATGTCCAGCAGTTGGAGGACGTATAATAACTGGTATGATAAATAATCATGAAGAAGTAGAAAGTGATATTTTATCAGCCTCTGCGATCGGTTCCGAAAAGAACCGATCAATGGTCAAGCTTCCCCCATTTTTTTGTCAATTGTCATGCTATATTCACATATTGATGTTTTATAAAACAATCAAACTTGTCGTACGTTTAGTCAATTTATTTTTTATTTTATCTTTTTTTCCGGCTTCCCTTTCTGTATAATCCTTACAAATCAATAAGTATAAAGCAAAAAGTTTGTATCGTTTCCAGTATCATCAAGTCAAATGATCAACATGCCAGAAGCATCAAACCAAAATACATACTCCAAAACAAAACCACCACCACCAGCCATCCACATCGCAGCTCTACCGACAAGACAGAACCCCCACGCAGAACTACCCTCCTTTTCAATCCCCCTACAGTACAACCTTGGGACTTTCAAGAAAATCGGCGAAGATATACAACTAGACGCCGAAGCGGTCGCAGAGACCATCCCACAGAACTGGGATGCTAGAGTCATACCAAACTTCAATTTGATGAACCTAAAACCTTTACTCGACAATAGAGACAATATAGATTTGAGTGAACTGAAATATGAAGTTAAAAACGAAGCAGTAGCTAGAGTGAACTTCAATGAAATGAATAATAGTGTTTCAATTGAAACTGAAGATATTCTAGGAAAAGAACCGATAAATGAAGGACAGACTATTAGCCCTGATTTTGAGATTCAAAGATTCCAGAATTATAATGAAAATGAGAAGAGGTATAGAGAACAAGGTTTTGAAGAAGCCATAATGGAAGATAGGAGTGAGTTTGTCTGTGATAGTGACTTTTTGTGTAAGAATAATTTTGGCAAATCGAGTGAAAAGAGAGGAGAGTTTGAAGAGTGCCACTTGTTGGATACTGATAATAATGTTAGTATGAATAATTTTGAGAATAATATATGAGTTGAATTTTAGGTAGTATTGTATACATTTTTCTTAACGGACTGTGAATGAGATATTTGTAACTAAATTTAAAAGTGTTTGTTTAGTCACACTTTATTTGAAAAGAAATTGAGAGAAAAAAAAAGTGTTATCATTCTAGTCATTAGCAAAAATTCTCATGTAAAATGAGATAGGTATTATTTTGTACATATGTATTTTTAAAATTGTATGATCTCAGTAATTTATAATATAGTCATCATTAATTTTAAATTATACCTAATTAATAAAATGATTGATGTCCATACTGTTTTGAAGTTATATCCCAAAAAGAACTATTATTGAAAAAGTTATGTATTTGTCCATCGATAAGGTGATGACTTAATTAAGACTCGGTCCTATTGGAAACCCTAAGGGGAAACCTTTACATAAGTCAAGCCTTCTAGTAGACCGTAAGAAGTCTACTTGCTTATAGTGACGACGATAGAAGATTTTTGAACCTACATAGCAACGTAGCAATTTCTAGCAAGAAATTGCATCAAATTATACAGGGTTATTATCCGCGCCACACAAGTCGGCGGCGGATGGGAAGTTATGCGCAGAACGAACGCTGAGCAAAAGGCAAAATATAGGTATGCGCGGGAGCCAGAGAGACGAGACGACACCGGGGCACACCCGCCCGCTAACCTCATGCCTCCCGCGCGCTCCCTACGCCCGTGCTCAGTAATTCACCACTTGTGTAGCAATTGTGCACACATGCGCAATAATTAGCGAAAGTACGGCGAAGTGTCATCCTCATCTGCGGCTAACTTCTCATCCGCCGACTTGTGTGGCGATACCTTTACTGCATGCCCTTTACTAAGCCGAATTAAGACTATTATTATAAACAACTATTACTATGGGGCCAATCCAAAATTCGAGAAAAAAACATAAAATCATGATATTCCCATAATAGCACCATTCACCATCAGTCCAAATGGATGACATTCAAATTAATGTGGCGAATGTTGCCAATTTAATTTAGGGTTTTTAAGTTTAGACTTCATTTTATACAGAATCATTGTAAATAAATACCTAGGTAGCCAGAAATACTATGTACATAATGATAAATCCACAGATGATTTAGCACTATTTTTGACGCTAAAGCGCAACAACAAAATGTGTAAAGCTGTTTTTTTTAGTAGAATTCCGGCTTGGCCCCATAGTAAAAGTTGGTCATAATGATTGTCTGAATCTCCTCCTTTCGGCTTAGTACACCAGTTCTGGATAATCCTGTATTGATCTAAAAATACAAATACTAAACCTATTTCGATGATGCAACTTTGGGAACTTCTTCAGTGTTTGGATCATGCATGAATTTTAAACAAACCGAACTTTCATACAAAGTTCTGAAGCTTCTAGACTAGCATCGCAATATACAACGTGTTGCTTGACAAAGTCCATAGTTTACAAAGGCCTTAGTATAAGTTTGTAGTGTAGAGAAACTAACCTCTATGTTAGCTTCTCTACATTAAAAGTATTAGCTAAGAGCACTCTTTATGTCAGTAATTTAATTTCCAGCATATATTTAAAAAAAAATCAAAATTAGATTATTTTATTCGAATATAAACGAGTACATTTCGCAGTAGTATATTTGTTAACTGTGTTTTATGAAAAATTAGTTCTATTAAAAAATATTTAAAGTGAAAAGGTCTCTGCTTCCTATTAACTTGTGGTGCTACAAACGTTTGCAACTTTACAATATAACTATATTTAACTATAGTTTTCGTGATGCTCAGCACATTTCTGTTAGTCCTTTCTCGTTTACGCCAGGGGCGCTGTACAAAAAGTATGAAGCCACAGGGAAACGAATGTAGATTCTTTAACGAATACACTCAAAACTTTGCATTACGATTTTTTTATTACGTATAAGTAGGTTTGCGTTTGACTACATAATGATGTTGAGCCGATATGCGGTCTAAGTTGTAGCACGCTTTCCTAGAAGATACCTATTTACGATTTCAGGGTTGGTTGAAAATTTGTTTAAAATGATGAGTACCTGGGAATAACTAGAAGGACTGTCTAAATATGTTCGTTTGAATGAAATACGCTGTGTACAAAATTAACATCGGTAACACTCTTGTCTTTTTTTTGCTTTGAAAGACAGAGACAGAGCGCTACAACTACAACTTTTCTTAGAATATTTTTTGTGGCATCACATTTTGAACGCGAAAGTCGTTCTAGCGCTCAATTATTGTAGAGTTAGAAAAAAACTACTTTTATAATCGCATGCTCTGCTATCCCATTTGAACTAACATAGATTTTCAATACTCTGCTACTGCTTTTACTCGATTTTGTGACCATTTACGCATATTCCGCCTTAACGCAAAAGATTAAAACACGCCTTAAACAGTGCTTAACTATGCAGTTTGTACTGTTAAACATTGTCTAAAGCTTGCGTAAAACTTTTGTGGTAAGTAATGGCCCAGCAGCCTACGATTCAAAATAATTTGGGTCCCTGGTTTTTTCGATGTTTGCAGTCTAGTATAACGTCGTCTAGACAAATACCACATATTTTTTAATAAGACAGTTCAAGACTACATTTTTGGATACTTTGATAACGTCAACGGTCACTCTATAACTCAGTATTTAGTTAACCTTACCTACCCCTATTCTTTAATCCTGAATACGTATTCAGGGTCGAATTATCTTCAATTTAAAATAACGTAGGGCGAATTAACTATTTACAAGAGGATGGACCAAGGTTCTGTCTGCGGGGTTAAAAATGAATGTTAAACGAATATAGGCGATAGGCGCGTACTAACTACGACGTAAGCTGCGGCTTTTTTACGCGCACTTGATTTTCTAATCCGCATTTTAACTGATTATGCAACAGCCCATTCGGAAGACCAGCGCTGGTTGGTCCACAACCAGCATATGCTGAGGAGGGACCGGGTTGGGACAAAAATAAAAAGTAATTAGGATGACTTTGTAAAATATTTAAGATTAATTGTTTATGCTGTTCATTTTGTTTTGTTTTGCTGTGTTGTTTTTATGTGTTTTGTTTAATTTTATTTTTGTCTTAATAAATAACTGTCCATTGTCTATTGTCATCTCGTAACAATAGCATCTCTTTAGAATGTTATATATTTGATGGTCATCAATGATCACTTTTAAACAAAAGATGATAGGTATTAAACTTTCGTAGAATATCTACTGTTAGTTCTATTACAAAATTTTAATAGGACAAGAGCAATTCAAGTGATTTACATCCAGCGTGGTCTTAGGGTTCATTTGGTACTTTTTAGTTAAGTTTTAGTGTATTTATATGATTTTTCGACTTTTTTGGACGCCTAGTCTTTTATAACCTTTGGCCAAAATAGGGGGTTTTATTTTGAAGCGCTTTCTGTGTTTTCGAGCGCGTGACTCTGTCTCTGGCATCATTATCATTATCCTAAACTAATTGACCGACTTTGATGTGTTTTTAACGGTCTTCCAAAATGTAGGAGGTTCTACGTTCATCTGTCTGTATTTTTTTGTATGTTCATCGATAATTTCGCCAATTGTGATCCAAATAGAAAAATTCTTTCTTAGTTCGAAAGGGTATACTCATGAAGTGGTCCCATTTAAATTTTACAGGAATCGGCTGAGCCGTTTTTGAAAAATTAACAATTCGAGCGAAATTTTCGAATTTTGTACACGATGGAAGGCGGTTTTGAGTTTTTTTCGAAAAATACTTAATTTTTAGCTGTTAACAAGCTGATGCGACATTAATGATTTTACCTATAATTAATTAACGGTATATATTTGGAGGTTCTCAACTTTTGAATAATTTAAACTTATTGGTTGTAGTCAAAGTCAAAGTCAAAGTGTTTATTTGCATGATAGTGGGTATACAAAAGATCTTAAAATTATACAAACATATATCCATCCACTAACAACCAAAGGTGTGCAAAATTCAATAATTGAAAATTAAAATACATTTCAAATTGTCATTGTGAAAAGTTCTATTAAAATAATTACTAAATATTGTTATTATCTATAAATTAATGTTTACAGCCTCTATTATATGTATGGAAGCGACACGCTGTTTTATTAAGAAATTCGTCAACTTCGTAAAAACACTCCGTCACCAACCACTTCTTCAGCTGAAAGCAAAATCTCTTGTATGGGAGTTCAAACAACTCCTCGGGAAGCGAATTAAAGATCAAAGCAGCCATGTGTATACAATTATTCCTAAACATCTCGAGCCTTTTTTTTTTTTTTTTTTTTTTTTAGCCAGGGGAAATCTTTTATAGATACCACCACACCTCGTGGGCAGGCGGGTGGTTATGTGGGAGTCCTGCCGACTGGACAGTATACCCACCAAAACCCCTGGGTGTTCCACCACTGCGCCTGGTGTCGGGGCTACGGGCACGCTTGCGCACTCCTCCGCGGCACCCGACAGCGCTGGCCCAACTTGGGCCCCACCACGGAGCTTCGGCTCCCGCCAGAATGACGATGTGCCGAACACCAGACACAACGTCATCCACCACCTGGGACCAACCAGCACTGGGCGTCAGACAGCACCCGTATCCGACAGCCCTGGTCCCGATGCAACGGGTCAATTAAAGTGGCCCCGCGCCTGCCACTACGGCTGCAGAGGATAGGGAGAACGGCCGTCGCGATACCAACACTCCTCTTCCCCTGCAGCCCCACCGCCTCCGCCAACACGTTGGCGGCACCCGTTAGGGCCGCTGGCAGGACGGATAGGCAGCGGCCTTCTCGCCGCCCGTCCATCCCGTCGCCGCCCCCGCCTCGATGGGCTCGGCCGCGGCATCGCGACAAGCGCGACACCGCAGTCCACCTCAGTCGGCAAGCCGACCTACTGGCCAGCCTCCGCACGGGCTTGTCTGGGCCCAAGACCCGGAGAGGCCGGCCCCACCTCGGGTTCCTCTTCGTTCACCAGGTTGAGGCAGACCTGGCTACTAAGCCCCCCCGCCACGACAAGGCGGGAACCCACTCGGGGGGGAAACATCTCGAGCCTAGGTTGTGGTAGTTTGAGACGTACTTGAGGAGCCGACCTCTTGTTTACATTTTCGTAGCGCTCAAATAAAGTTGGATTGTTCAGTACAAATTTGGCCATCTCATAAATGTAAAGACAAGGAACCGTTAGCAAGTTCTTAGCTTTGAAAACTGGTTTACATGAATCGCCCATTTCATACCATACATTGCGCGGATACATTTCTTTTGGCCAATGAAAACCTTACTAACATCACACGAATTTCCCCATGTAATGATTCCGTAGCGAATAATGGAGCAAACATGAGCATGGTATACTTGCAGTACAGTTTCTTGAGACGTACATTGTCTTAGCATTTTTAAGGCAAATACAAAGCTATTCAAGCGGTTCGCTAGTAAGCTTACATGATCTTTCCAAGTTAAATGGGCATCAATAGTTATACCCAGAAATGTTGTGCTATTAACCTGTTCAATTTTATCATTTCCGTAATTTATATTCAAAGGTGGTAGTTTCTTTTGAAAAGTTTTAAATTGAATTATTTTAGTTTTCGACATATTGATTTTTAATTTATTACGACCGAGCCAATTTACACCGTCAGCTAGGCATTCATTAATATCATTTTCTATATTATTGATATTATGACCTTTTATAACGATTGTTGTATCATCCGCAAAAAGAGTACAATTATGCCTAATAGAGGCAGGTAGGTCATTCACGTGGTAGAGAAAGCAGACTGGACCTAATATGCTGCCCTGAGGAACTCCACAGTTACTAATTTTTTCCTAATATAGCTAAAGGGGTTGTAGCTAGTATAAGTGCAGGGTAAGTATAGCCCTCCCGTCTTGCCTGGACTCCGTCCACCGTTCTTGATCTGTATCTCGAGCGTAGGGCAGACGGGTCATTATTGCTGGCGAGAAAACCCTTTGCTTTGCATTCTTTGCTACTTCAGTTAAGGATTTTATACAATTGCGTCTTTTGGGGTGAGCTTCTAGCTATAAACCAATGTAGTGACAGATACAAGTATTATCTATAGATCTAAACGCTCTTTGGCATCGTATTTTAGGGTTTAACAAAATTAGGTTTTTTCGAAAAAATCTGATTTCCCGGCTTACGTTGTTATCTTCCCGAATGACAAGGATAGAGATAGGCGTCAACACATGCAGTGCAAGCGAAACAAGTACAAAGCGTCCACTGGACCGTCTGGACTCCGTTGAACAGAGATGCTGCAACTGAGTCACTTGTCTTCCCTTTTTTGAAACTCTCACTAGATTTCCTGCACCTGTTTAGCATAGTGTTTGTGCAAAAAGAGATGCGTCGTAGGTGAGGTCACCCGTGTGCCATTTTACTAATTTTGTTACGTTGACAACACCGCTCTGTCATTGCTAGTTCAACTAAAAATGTTCAATACTATAGATAAACCATTTAACTGAGTCCTCGCCTGCGCGGGTACAGGGGCGCGCGGGTAGACGACAAAGGGGGACTGAGACCGGTGTCGTCTACCCCCGCGCCCCTGTACCGCGCAGGCGAGGACTAAGTTAAACGGTCAGACTATAGATAGACATCAATTCGGTTTTAATCAGTAGACTCGCGTCTACCAAGTATAGTCGGTATCTTGGATGTTGATTAAAATCTTATTATTAGTTCACCGTAACGCCACGACGGTTTTCTTTTTGCACATTCTCTATCGGTTTTAATGTCAGGGTTAGCTATAAGTTAGTTTTATATTCGTTGCAGAGCTGTAACCCGCCTAAAACTATGACTTTTCGAAAGCGATTAAAAGCAGAATCAAACAGCATTTTAAACGATATTAAACGGGACTCACTCACGTGTTCGTATAGTCATAACACGACTATAGTTTCGATCGCGTTCGGCGACCTTTCTCAAGTTGGCGAGTGCTAACACGCGGAGCCGTCTCGCAATGCACTGCGGGCTGCGGCGCGTAGCGCTCGCGATGACAGCGGTTGCGGTGGCGGGGCGGGGGCGTGTAGAGAGGATTGTTGTGTCGGCGCGCACTGAATATCCTCTTCTTCGATATAACGGTCTCCGTCGGGGATACTCCAGCACACTGAGCTCACTATGTCTCCACCAGTCCCACGGTCAAATCCTCTGGTTCCCTGAAGACACGGTCTCCACGTCGGTGGCAGTGTCCATCCCCCGTCTCTATTGAAGTTAGGGCGTCTGCTAATCTCAATAGCCTCCCTAACTTTACGGGGCACGAAAAACTTCTCTCGTGCTAGCACCTTCGCTCTATCAAATCTGATGAAGTGCTGTGCATCGGAATCGAGAGTGTGTTCCACTACCGCAGATCCATTTCTGTCTAAATTCTTCATTGAACGTATATGTTCCGTGAGCCTGGTAGAGACATTTCTTCTTGTCTCTCCGACTTAACACTTCCCGCAATCGCACGGGATCATGTAGACACCGGGGACACCCAAAGGGTCTCTATCCTTAGGAGAGCGTAGCAATTGCCTTAGCTGTCCCGGAGGACGGAAGATGGTTTTAATGCTGTACCCTCGGCGTAATAAATTTCCAATTCTGTCCGTCACTCCTTTAATGTACGGCAAATATCAACCGGCAACCGCTGTCATCGCGAGCGCTACGCGCCGCAGCCCGCAGTGCATTGCGAGACGGCTCCGCGTGTTAGCACTCGCCAACTTGAGAAAGGTCGCCGAACGCGATCGAAACTATAGTCGTGTTATGACTATACGAACACGTGAGTGAGTCCCGTTTAATATCGTTTAAAATGTGTGAAAACCACGTAAATTTCCATAGTCAAACAGCTTTGTAAGCACAATTCATTTTGTGTTTGTAATCACGCCACGGGTTAATGAGGTCGCCCCATTATCGATTGGATATAAAAATATTTGGCTCAAATAATACCTTAAAATATTTATAAGGTATTTAAATAATCATAATTTTTCACCAAATTGGCCCAACTGACTTTAACCGTGTAAAGAATTCGAATAGTACGCATCCCTGTAGGTAAATATTTTTACATAGATGTTGTTGATATTTCAAAATACGCTCAGCTGATTTCAATAAATTAAAAAAAAACCATCAAAAACTGTTTATAAATATCGAATATACATATATCAATCCGTACGAAATATTCGCGAATTCTGTACACGGGTGAAGTCGGTCATGCTATTTTTTGCGAAAAATAATTATACCTAAATGAAAACCTCAAAATCTTAGTTAAATATCAATCCATAAAATATCACTTATTCATAATTATATTAGGCTCAAAATTCTGGATGAAAGTGATTTTCCCGGACACTGCTATTCTAAGAAAACAAACACAGCCAAGTATGTAACTTATCACTTTTTTAAATGTTACTGAATATAATATATTCTTATATAATATTTATGATATAACATATTAAAGCAGACCTAACTGTTTTAATTTTTCCATTTTGAAAAAGAAAATATACGTATAATTGTGCCCTTGTTTCTTAGCACGGCAGAATATCGGAAATGGCGTCAACGTATCAGCGAAAAAACAACGCGAAAATAAATTTGTCATGGTCAAACAGTACAGAAGACGAAATAGTCACTCGTCTCGTTTGCAAAATACCTGTACCAGCTTTTCTTTTTCCTTTGTTAAAACGAGTATTAACCGCCATCTCCACCTGCCATCACAGAATCGCTCGCGCAAACGGCCCCTAACCACATTAAGCTCTGTATTGACCGTCACGTGACTAAGTACCAAATGCATACTGGACACGCAACATCGCTAAGAATGTTCGAAAATAATTTTATGACTAAAAGGTCGAGCTGTTATTTCTTGCCTTTGTGAACTGAAGAATGAAATGCTAAAAGGTTGACCATGTTAAAACATACTTTATCATAGTTATAATGTTAGTGGTTACCTATTATGGAAACCTACGCAAGAATGCAAATCTTGATTTGGAATTAAATTAACGGAATATTTACCAGCGTAGTTCTTGTATTTCACTTCTGTTACTGAAAGTTGTTGACATCTTCGTCTACGAAGTTCTACGGGTCGTGGGCGCGGGCGCGGGTCTCTTTAAACATAAGTAATTAAGCAAAGAAAATTGTGTAACGTGGTCTTCTCGTCCGACATAACTCAGTTCCTCTAGTCGAAAGTGTTCGACCAGTGTGTGTTGCCAGTGATAACTTATGGCACTGAAACGTGGTCTCAAACGATGGGCCTTATAGAATAGAATAGAATAGAATAGAATAGAATAGAATAGAATAGAATAGAATAGAGTAGAGTAGAGTAGAGTAGAGTAGAGTAGAGTAGAGTAGAGTAGAGTAGAGTAGAGTAGAGTAGAGTAGAGTAGAGTAGAGTAGAGTAGAGTAGAGTAGAGTAGAGTAGAGTAGAGTAGAGTAGAGTAGAGTAGAGTAGAGTAGAGTAGAGTAGAGTAGAGTAGAGTAGAGTAGAGTAGAGTAGAGTAGAGTAGAGTAGAGTAGAGTAGAGTAGAGTAGAGTAGAGTAGAGTAGAGTAGAGTAGAGTAGAGTAGAGTAGAGTAGAGTAGAGTAGAGTAGAGTAGAGTAGAGTAGAGTAGAGTAGAGTAGAGTAGAGTAGAGTAGAGTAGAGTAGAGTAGAGTAGAGTAGAATAGAATAGAATAGAATAGAATAGAATAGAATAGAATAGAATAGAATAGAATAGAATAGAATAGAATAGAATAGAATAGAATAGAATAGAATAGAATAGAATAGAATAGAATAGAATAGAATAGAATAGAATAGAATAGAATAGAATAGAATAGAATAGAATAGAATAGAATAGAATAGAATAGAATAGAATAGAATAGAATAGAATAGAATAGAATAGAATAGAATAGAATAGAATAGAATAGAATAGAATAGAATAGAATAGAATAGAATAGAATAGAATAGAATAGAATAGAATAGAATAGAATAGAATAGAATAGAATAGAATAGAATAGAATAGAATAGAATAGAATAGAATAGAATAGAATAGAATAGAATAGAATAGAATAGAATAGAATAGAATAGAATAGAATAGAATAGAATAGAATAGAATAGAATAGAATAGAATAGAATAGAATAGAATAGAATAGAATAGAATAGAATAGAATAGAATAGAATAGAATAGAATAGAATAGAATAGAATAGAATAGAATAGAATAGAATAGAATAGAATAGAATAGAATAGAATAGAATAGAATAGAATAGAATAGAATAGAATAGAATAGAATAGAATAGAATAGAATAGAATAGAATAGAATAGAATAGAATAGAATAGAATAGAATAGAATAGAATAGAATAGAATAGAATAGAATAGAATAGAATAGAATAGAATAGAATAGAATAGAATAGAATAGAATAGAATAGAATAGAATAGAATAGAATAGAATAGAATAGAATAGAATAGAATAGAATAGAATAGAATAGAATAGAATAGAATAGAATAGAATAGAATAGAATAGAATAGAATAGAATAGAATAGAATAGAATAGAATAGAATAGAATAGAATAGAATAGAATAGAATAGAATAGAATAGAATAGAATAGAATAGAATAGAATAGAATAGAATAGAATAGAATAGAATAGAATAGAATAGAATAGAATAGAATAGAATAGAATAGAATAGAATAGAATAGAATAGAATAGAATAGAATAGAATAGAATAGAATAGAATAGAATAGAATAGAATAGAATAGAATAGAATAGAATAGAATAGAATAGAATAGAATAGAATAGAATAGAATAGAATAGAATAGAATAGAATAGAATAGAATAGAATAGAATAGAATAGAATAGAATAGAATAGAATAGAATAGAATAGAATAGAATAGAATAGAATAGAATAGAATAGAATAGAATAGAATAGAATAGAATAGAATAGAATAGAATAGAATAGAATAGAATAGAATAGAATAGAATAGAATAGAATAGAATAGAATAGAATAGAATAGAATAGAATAGAATAGAATAGAATAGAATAGAATAGAATAGAATAGAATAGAATAGAATAGAATAGAATAGAATAGAATAGAATAGAATAGAATAGAATAGAATAGAATAGAATAGAATAGAATAGAATAGAATAGAATAGAATAGAATAGAATAGAATAGAATAGAATAGAATAGAATAGAATAGAATAGAATAGAATAGAATAGAATAGAATAGAATAGAATAGAATAGAATAGAATAGAATAGAATAGAATAGAATAGAATAGAATAGAATAGAATAGAATAGAATAGAATAGAATAGAATAGAATAGAATAGAATAGAATAGAATAGAATAGAATAGAATAGAATAGAATAGAATAGAATAGAATAGAATAGAATAGAATAGAATAGAATAGAATAGAATAGAATAGAGCAGAACAGAACAGAACAGAACAGAACAGAACAGAACAGAACAGAACAGAATAGAATAGAATAGTTGTTGTTTCTTTGTTCTGTGACTTTTTTCAAAACTAAAAAAAACATTCTTCCATGGAAAAATATCGTTCACCCGCGACAAAATGTATGGAGCAGCTGTTTTTTTTTTTTGAAATTTGACAATAGTCGCAGAACAAAGGTTGTTAGTTTTGATGTACAGAATAAGCCTCTAAAAGGAAAAAGGATGCTAATTGATTAGAAATAACCTTGTATAAGAATGACATGTATTTCCTCCGTATTATACATGTATTATACCGGTATGACAAACAAGTATGACTACGACGAAAAGCCCGTTATTTCTGTTCCGTGTTTGACCCGAGTTACTTAACAATTAAAAATAAATCCCAAATAAGTCATCAAAATCTAAAACAATTCAATATCCAAAAATTCCAAATCCGTCTTCCTGCAGCGTTAACATAATTGGGTCAGCCAGTCTGGCTCTGGATACCTTTTACACAGAACGTTTTACACTTTACCTTAACAACTTCAGAGTTTAAAATGGGTTGTTTTGAATGTGTAGAATATTAATAATTATTCCACGATATATGAAAATGTTGATATTTTGTGGTTGTATCTGATACAGGGGATACGATTCGATAATTTGAAAAGGGTTTGTTTTTCGACGCCTGTATTTTATCGCTAATTTGGAATTGTGTTTTGATCAGTGTAGCTCGATATTGAATGCGGTTTTTTAGTACCTTTGTACCTTGTTGCTTTCCAAAGCAATATATTTACGATGTAAAGAGTTTATTTAATTTATTTAATCCAACTACTTCATCACGTTGACCAATAACTTGTTTTTAGGGTTCCGTACCCAAAGGGTAAAAACGGGACCCTATTACTAAGACTGCGCTGTCCGTCCGTCTGCTTGTCTGTCTCTCTGTCACTAGGCTGTATCTCAAGAACGGTGATAGCTAGAAGGCTGAAATTTTCAGTTGACTTTTTTCTGCTGCCGCTATAACAACAAATACTAGAATCAGAAAAATAAACATATTTTAAGGGGGCTCCAATACAATAAACCTGATTTTTTAGCCGTTTTCCCGTTGATATTAATAACGGTGGCAGGTAGAAGCTTGAAATATTCACAGAATATTTAGTTAAATATGCAAACAAAAAAAAAAAAAAAAAAACAATAAAATAAATATTCAAGGGGGGCTCCAATACAAGTTACGTGTTTTTTTTGCTCGATATTAATAACGGCAACAGGAAGATGCTTGAAATATTAAGTGGTATATTCCTTTCCAAAATAATTAAAAAATTGAAATAAAAATATGTTAAGGGGGCTTCCACTTGGTGCGGAACCCTTCATGCGCGAGCCCAACTCGCACTTGGCCAATTATTTCTCATTTCATATTAATGCCTACAGGCAATGTTTTGTATAGTTATACATATGACCCTATAAGGGTATGGCTATTTTATTATTTGTATAGGAACGATTTATTATTAGTATTTAGACGTTTTAGTTTCGAATCCCAATGCAATGCTCTGTATTTTCAACCTATTTAAAAACTCATAAAGGAAAAGCTTCTCAATTCAACCATAAGTATATTTTTGTGTGTGTATCCCCGTAATTTGATTCGAGATGAACCGATTTATTTTAAATTTTAAAACTCTCGTACGAATTCTTGAATATGAATAGCTATCATTACGAGTTTGACATCTGTCATTTTTTAAACTAAAAAATGTGTAATAATTTAAGTTACAATTCCGTCCTCCTAAATTCAGTAGTGCCATGGGTAATTACCAAATTCACAGGTAATTAGATTGTATAGACTAAGCAGCCATGGAAAATTGGTCGAGCCACGGGAGAGAAAATTTCCTTTAGCACTACTAGTTGAGCCACGCAGTAGAGCCACGGGGTATAAACAAAAATGAATCGATTTCTGTATAAAGTAGCTACCGAAATGGATCTATGAAAAGTCATAGCTCATACTAAGCAGGATTGAATTGGAAATGTTTTGCTTAGAATAGAACCTTATGGCATTCAACTAAAAGCGCTACTACTTATTTCTGAATACTTCTTCTCCATTACATAATTAAAGTAATTGATCTACCTCACGCCAACTCAATTTATCTTCTACCTTATGAAGATAATTCAAGGCACAGAATTCAGAAGCGTGCCCCATTAGAAACATAATGCATTCTCCTCGAGATAAAATGCACTTCTCATGATACTCATTTGACAAAATCTACGTCGGCATTAATATCAGTCTCACGGTGTTAAAATTCGATTTTTCTTCCCCCAACATAGCACAGAAAAATCAACCTTACTGCCATTAAATTAGAACCCCTAATTGCAATATAAAAATTCGAAGCTAATATGAACTGTGGAAAGCAAACACAGTATTCAGAAATTGCTCCCCCAAAAGGAATATGCCTCTTATAATTAGTCAAATAAGAACCATTATTACGTAACCGTACATAACAATTACAACACAATCGAATTCAGACGTTTGTGTACCTTGCACACACACACCTGGTTTTACTCACGTTTTACTACAGCAACTGAAATTGAGTCTTACGTTCTAAATTCAAAGTTGAAAATCATTTGACAAAATGAGAGCTCTACAACCTAGTGACTTGTACTAAGTCCGTGCATTCGGTTTTCTAACACACAATCTTACCGGTGGAAAATCTTCAGCGTTGACACAGAAAAATGTGCTCTATGATTATAGAGTAACGGTGGAAAATTGCTCGTGAGCGAATGAGGCTGTGTGTCATTTCAGGAGTGTGGTGGTAGCCCCGACAGAGGTCTAAAAGGGGTAGTGGAGGGCGCGGGCGGTGTTCGGGGCAGCTAAAGGCTTTCCAGGCCATAGTACGTTAGTACCGCCGCGTCCGCCGTAGTGTACGCACGGATGGCGCATTCCAAACCGCGCGTGCGCTTTTCGATTTTTTTAAAACGTAATTCACTTCATCCCTCCTTTTCTAACAATTATTTTTTTATTGCTCCCCAAAGTTATCGCTGAGTGCGTGTTGTGGTGGTAGTTGGTATAGTGATTGTCGGAATGCCTTGTAGATTGAGAGCCAGAGTTTCAGATCCTATCGCTATAATGTATGACCTACTTATATAGGTTGATCGTGGGATGTTACCGGCTGCATTTAAGAAAAAAAAATGTTGACATTGTAGCTTTTGAAAATGGAATAGTTGTAAGCGCGGGAAAGAGTAGAGTCGACCGTTAAATGGCGGGAAGGTACAACTACATAAGGGGATGTCTTCATAAATTTTCATGTAGAATTTAAAATGAAAATTGTGTAATGCTGAAGCAACGAATCAGGACGAAGGAAATTGGTAGATAAAATATTTAAAGAGACTTTTGTTCACGTTTACGGCGATCGTAATCTTTCCAGATTATCATGGATACTGATTTTTAATTATTATTTTGATACTTGCGATAAGTTGTTTGTATTTATAAGCATTATTCGATTAAATATAAACAGTTTTTGTGATTAAGAATAACAGCTAACGATCGTGGTTTAGGAAAGTCACGTTTTAAATACAAAAAGTTAGCTAGACACTAATACTATTACTAAACTAATCTTGTTTTGCTAAGTTCCACCAACAAACTCTGAATTTAAGCGTTCACTGAACCAAATTAACTTTTAAGATGTATTTTGAAGAATGCAATTTTAGGTAGCTATTATTATCTATTTTTTTTAATCGGTCAAAGTGCCTTTATTAACTACAACAAAACTACACTACTATTACATAAAACGCATTGGATCATCCTCAGACCTTTGAAGGTCTAAAGATAATCCAAATGCTTAAGCCCACTGCCAGTTGGCAGCGTGCCCAGCATGCTGGCTGCATTGCCACGCTGAATGGCAATGCTTATGCGTTGAGCCAAATAAACACCAGCATTTTGGTCACGCGTCGCGTCCATCAGACGCCCAGAAAGACTTTTGAAAATGATATGAGCTCCCGCCCCCCACGGACCCAATGTCTCAACTCCAAATGGCTCAAAATGTATCCACTACCGAGGTTAGCATATTTGCGCCGCTTGTGCTGCTCCGCCAAATTGGCCGCAGCTCCAGCCCTACTCTGAGTCTCAGAAAGATGTGACGGTGCCAAAGTATCGACGCAAGTTGCGTCCCATACTAAGTCCACACTTTCATGGGACCAGCGTCATGCCGTCAGGCCTTTTGCCATCACCACGCGCGAGCCCACTCGGTTCGAGTACAGCTGCGATATTGGCGGTGGCAAAAGCCCTGCGAATGACATCGTTAAGGCTAGCGTGGCGACCAATCCGACCAGCGCTTCTTGAGCAAATCATTATTATCTTGAATTATCCTATACATGTTAGGCATTACTAGTTACGTAATGTTATTAATTTCAGCTTCCTTATTGGTATTTCACTTATCAAAAAAATAAGTAGGTCTGTATAAATATCTATAAAATAAATAGATATAAATAGAAGGTCCAAGTTTCAAGGATTCAGTGTAAAGTTTCAAATCAAATACGTATTTTTTTATGGATTTCATTTTTCATTGCAATGAAATAAATGTGCTAGCCTAAATTCTGTGGGAAAAAGGCCCAATATACCATAGACAATTTAAATTTATGAGTTTTTTTAGGTCAGTATCAAAACTTTTTTTCTATACATATTGTTATTTAATGTTACACCACGCTTGGAGTACGAAATTCTTGTTTACCCTAGTTACCTCTTATTTAGTCTTTTTTTATAATCGTCCATAGTTACAGGGATAATCTATTTCTAAGTTTGACAGCTGTAACTTTGACACCTGTAATGCAACTTGTATGAATTCTAGGACATGACAGATGTCGCTAAAACATCTGTCACTTTAACTTCTGTCATTTTTAAACTAGAAAAACGTAAGTGAATGTTATAACAATTGATTTTCTTTGACAAAACGGGGATCGATTACGGGCAAAATGGGGCTAAAACCCTGAAAATATGTCACTGCAATATTAGTAGGACCACGGGCACGTAAAAAATTCTTGCCTGTGGTCCTACCAGATGTACTACTGGCAACAACAACGCATCTGACTTATGGATAGAACCTAGAATGTTTCAGGCTGGATATTCAGCTGGGTTTTTTAATGATGAATATAAATTACTTCATAGAGTTGGGTGTGGGTTGTTAGTTGAACCCTTTGCCAGTCTTTTTAGTTCGTCCATTGCTGAACATAAGCCTACCCATGAAGGGAGACCAGGGTTCATATTCACCTAGTTAGCTCAGTACAGGTTAGTTAATACGCCGTCAAATATCATAATATATATATATATATATATGTTGGAGATTTTAAGTAGTGCTTTAAGGTATTTTTACGCAGAAAATTACAGTCTCAGACCAAATTAAAAAATCAAGACAGAATGTTGAGAACAAACAAGTGAGGCCGGCAAAACTACGCCTCGCCGTGTACAGACACAATTACACACACAAATACGTCCAACGAAACTACGCCTTGGCTCGTCAGTCGAACTATGGCAGCGCAACACCGACGCACTCAACACATGTATAAAAACCGGACTTACTTGTATGTTCACGACGTTCTGTCTTGATTTTTTTATTAGGTCTGAGATTGCAGTATGAAATGATTTTTGAGAAGCGTTATCAGTGACAAGCGAAATTAAATATCATCATCATATCAGTCGAAGAACGTCTACAGGACATAATCCTTCCTTTTGGGTTTGCAATAATACCGGTAAAAGCGGCCATAGCATCCAGCGTGATTCTACAATAAAGATCAAAATCAATTTTGTTAATTTCTAATTTAAATTCGATGCCATGTATTCGTTTAAATCCAATATTGTCCATACATAAGGTTTCGTGGAACAGATCGACCTTTGTGATAAGACAGCTAATCAAAACCCCATCAAACCCATTGTACTATAACAGCATTTACATTAGGAAAATTAAGTGTTAATTCTGTTTCTATGGGTAATTTTAAAGGTTCAACAGGTTTCGAGTAAAATTTTCACAATTTTTTCATTAGTAGAAAATAAGTCCACGGAATTTCCGTTTTACTATTAATGAAAAAAATTATTTATTGAATTTTAGTAAAAATGTGATAAATAACATTAGACAAAAATATAAGATAGAATAAAATCTTAAAGTGGTGTTGGGTAACAAATATTGTTTTAGGTAATTCGCGTATGTTAATGCAATCATCATCATCTCATCAGCCCTAGGACGTCTATCACTGGACACATACTCGTACTTCACTATCACTATCACTACATAGTATAAAACAAGGTCGCTTCTGCTCCCCATGTATACTTATATCTTTAAAACTACACAACGGATTTAGATGCGGTTTTTTTCAATAGATAGAGTGATTTAAAAGGAAGGTTTAAATGTAAAATAAACCTTGCGGAGCCGGGGCGGGTCGCTAGTATATGTATAATACACCTGTGCGAAGCCGGGGCGGGTCGCTAATCTTTAATAGATTTCCAATTAAGCGTATTACTGCGATCTTGATCAAACCATTTTTATTATAGATATCGTCAATATTAAAGTTCATTACAAACTTGTACACGTCAAAAAACTGTGTACACGTTTTGCTCATTAATATGTTAGGTATAATGATGTATCTTGTTGTACAGTTTTGTACTAGATAGTTAAATAATTTTCTAGGAATAATGAATATTGAGCGAGAGTTTTAAATTTAAAAATTGGTTTCGGTAAAATAAGTACTTGTCTTTTTTTTAACGGGCAATAGTGTCTTTATTAACTACAACAAAATTCAACACTACTTCATATGCTTAAACTACCTACACTACTACTACATAAAAAGCATTGGATCATCCACAGACACTTGAAGGTCTAAAGATAATCCAAATGCTCAATAAAATATAGTAGGAGCCCCCTTAAATATTTAGTACTTGTCCTAAACTATCGGTAATCGACTTTAAAAAAACCTACAGATGAATTTTATTGAGAACACCTCTTATGGAAGTTGACTAACACACCTATATGTACCTAAACTATATTTATGTAAGACTTGGCTCATAGTTTAGTAATAGGTCATCGATATGACCTAGATACTTACCGAATGATATATACATTTACTTCACTCATCATTGCAAAACTTTCATACCAATATTTTAATTTTTTTTTCGAAATCATAGTTTTTATGATATAAAATAGGAATAGCACGAGGTCCAAGTCCGGGGCGGACTACTAGTATACCTATGTGTCTACTTGTACCTAGCTACATAAAATAGGCTTAAGCAAATTTACATTTATTGAACTTGACGTTTACGACTTCGTATTGATATAGTACAAATGCCAAGGTTAGAGTTCTGTGTAGAAAAATAAAAATGAAACCTTTTGGATAGGCTCAGATACTTAGAACATATAAATAAAAATAATAACGCAAAAATATAATGTAACAGGTGACAGACTTATCGCTTAAAGCGATCTCTTCCAGGTTACCTTTGGATGGACAAAAATATGGCAAAAGTAATGAAGGCGATAACCAAAAGTAAATATCGTGTCTATTTTAAATCACACATTTGTATTTGTTTATTTCATTAGTACGGCATTAAACCAATTACAGTAATTACTATGACATTCGTTAACATAATATACGCTATTTAACGGTTAAAATGTTATATGAAAGTAAAAAAGTAAACAATCAAATAAAACTTTAAAAATAAAAATCTTACAAGGCCTTTGGCAAGTCTTGACATAAAATTAATTCTGCGATATTCAAATAGACAGAACCTTTTGCGTGAAGTCCGACTGGCAATTGGCCGATCTTATTACGAGTACAAGTCTATATGAAGAACTTACATTTTCAAGAGGTCATACTGCTCTTGAATAATCGCTCTTATGGCTATGCAAATAGAGTTTTAGAATATATTTTGCAAGCTACAGCCTACAGCGTAGTATCACTATAGCATGTTCTACAACGTAGCTAAGCTACGGCTACGACGCAGCTACGGCCCTGACTTCATATATTGGACATTTTATATTTTATGAATATATTCAACTAGCTGACCCGACGAACTTCGTTTCACGCAATATTTTCATAAATTATAGCCTATGTGCTATTCTGATGTATAAGCATTATTATTGCAAAGTTTAATCTCAATCCGTTCAGTAGTTTTTGCGCGATAGGGTAACAAACATCCATACGAGTACATACTCACAAACTTTCGCGTTTATAATATTAGTAGGATTTGAAATAAGATTTCCTTTATTGATTGTGTATCAACAGATAATTTTAAACTTTGCACTAAATTTCATTACAAATACCTCGAAACCAAACTTCGGCAGATGAAAGAAAAAGAAAAAAAAAATGCACTTTTATTTAAGGAAACAGCTTGTAAAGATATAATTAAACTTAAGCGCTTGGTTTGAATATTAATTTAACACAAATCATTAATGTGTATTTTGAGGTCCTTAACATAAATTATTCATAACATATTATACGTTATACGGATTCACGAGTAACCGGACCACTACCCGCTATCAACAAAGAATACATAAGAAAGTTTAAAGGCTTAACAAGATATTACACTTTGATATAATATTTTTATCCTTTACTATATTCTCAAAAATACTACGATAAAATAAAAGCTAAACACGTTTTCCCTTAGTTTTCCTAAAAGCTAATAGAATGATTTATTCTACGAAATGTGACACAAGACAAATGATAAACGTACTCGTAGATTTGTGCTAATATTTCTAGTGATTTATTTTGTTGTGAGAAACTTTTTCAAAGGCGGAGAAAGCATCACTTCATGGAAAATATTATTACTGACATATTCGCCTACACAAACGTTAAAGAGAGAAGTTAAATGTTTTCCCGTGTGTTGTTTCTTTGGGCCAAATAAAGTCATACGATTTTACCTAATTCATGTTAACTGATATTTGGTACACACCTTTAATTCTGATAATAACCTATACCTATATAACTTTAATTCAGATAATCTGACAATTTTAAATATTCAGTGGGTCAATTTCAAAGGCTCTTTGACAGCTCTAAATATAATTTTTAAAGTGTTGCTCTCCTTGTCTAATAGACCGCAATCAATGAGACAGCTATATTTTCAATTAGTTTAAATCTGTTAAGTATTCAAAATTGAGCCCATGTCATCATAAATCCAAGATGGCCGCCACTACACCATGGTGAATTACATTATTTATTCGCAACCTCCTCCGTATGATCATCATATCGAGCCTTTTTGTAAAAAAATATAATAGCCGACGAATTACATTTTAGGGTTCCGTACCCAAAGGGTAAAAACGGGACCCTATTACTAAGACTCCGCTGTCCGTCTGTCTGTCACCAGGCTGTATCTCATAAACCGTTATAGCTAGAAAATTTTGACAGATGATGTATTTCTGTTGCCGCTATAACAACAAATACTAAAAACATAATAAAATTAATATTTAAGGGGGGCTCCCATAGAACAAACCTAATTTTTTTTGCCGTTTTTCGCTCGATTTTAATGATGGTTAGAGGTAGATGCTTCAAATATTCACAGAATGTTGAGTTGTATATACGATTCAATAATAAACAATTAATTTAAAATAAAATCAATATTTAAAGGGGGCTCCCATACAGAACGAAACCCTGCGTGCGCGAGTCCTACTCGTACTTGGCCGATTATTTTTTACAGGTGGTCAGTTTTTCTCAAAAATCGTAAGCGACAGGTATTTTATTTACTACACATATGTGTGAATCGGCTTTAAGATCGCAGGATCACGCTGGATGCAAACCGTTTCGAACCAGTCTTATTCAATAAGTGATACAAGTGCCCAGTGGACGTTCTTTGGCTGACATGATGATTATAATGACAGATTTTCAAAGAATAAGTTATCTCATTATTTGTAGCTAGTTTTTTTTCGTACTTGTGTGCAGGATGTGTTACAATTATTTGATTGGAGTGATACCAGTTTCCATAAAACCGTGACCTAATTTCTGTAGCATTTTTATTTGCCAAAATTATTTTATAGCAGTATTATTGTTTTCGTTATCATGAATACAAATATGTCAATGAAATAACACTATTTTTTATATTCTTATTTGTAAGTAATTGTACTCGTAGTTAAAAGTAGAGAGTGACATACGCTATTTTTTTTTCAACCCCGGAAAATAAAAGGTTCTCATCCAACAAACCTCAAAATATCACGCGGCCGAAAGCCAAAGCAAAAGCTAGTATTAAATGTTTCGTTTTTAAGGGACTGGCGGTCATACCATCTTTTTAAATTTTTTCCAAAACTAGTACAACAACTACAACTAGTAACTTAACGATAGGTTCAGCTACTTTGCCGTTACAATAAATATTGGAATAACTACATTTATAATATACCTACTTCAAAGGAAACCTTATCGATCTTAATTATTTAGGTTCTTGAAGCAAGGACACATCCATTTATATTTCATAAGCAATAAATGTAATAGCTGTAGTTCATTGTATGGTTTTTTGTCTTCAAAAAACCATACAATGAATCCTTTAATGTAAATCGGTCTATTTACATTTTAATGAGCCTTTAATTGTCATTGGTTTGTTTTCTTTTAAGCTTTGTGGAGATACGTTGGCTTATTCCACATATCCCCTTAGATGTTCCCCTGCGCAAGGGGTTTGTGGATATTTTTTCAATAACACCCCTGCGGTTTTGTATATATACTTAAAATGTATAATTTTTGGACTGAAGGTCTATAAATCCCCTCTATCAAAATTTAAAAACTTTTAAAATAAATAACCAAAAATTTGTTAGGTAAATAATAGTCTTTTTTTTTGGTACATAATATAATAAGTGGTAAACAAAATTTAAAAGTTTAGTGTTGATAATTTCTCATACACATATTTCCAATTAACACATTTAAGTTAAATCTTCATTATTATCATATCATCTATACAATCTATATAAACTTATGTTCAGTAGTGGTCTACAATAAAGTTGTAAATTTGTATCTATAGTTTAGTTGTTTATTTACTATCAGCCAGGCTATACCAAAATTTGGAACGGAGATGTGCAAAGCATTAAGTTTGTAAAACAAGTAATCACAGTTTTGCCATATTTCCATAGCGAAGAAAAACAAGTCGCCTTCCATTCACAAAGTCAACGCGTAAGTAAGCGTGCTAATTAAGCCGTTGTGTAATTGTGGCCAATGTTTTAACGCGTTAAAACCTAAGATTGGCAGCGTAACGGGACGGATCGAAAGAGCCGTTAAAACGCAGGTCGTGTGGTACTCGTAGCACAATAATCAGTATATTACTATTAGTAGAACTCAAAAAAAACCAGCTGTTCCATACATTTTGTCGCGGGTTAACGATATTTTACTATGGAACAACAAATTTTTCTCGGAGTTTTGACGAAAGTCGCAGAACAAAAGTTATTAGTTTTGATGTACAGAATAAGCTCCTAAAAGGATGCTAATTGATTAGAAATAACCCTGTATACTGAATTAAACTTTTTGGTGGCTTTGAAGTTAGCTATAAGCTGGGCACGTCCCCGTATGTCACACAACTGACATAAGGATTTTGCTATAGCGCAATCGCGTCTTCAAATCCCGAGTAAATAGGTATCTTCTAGGTTAGCGTGCTACAACCTAGACCGCTTATCTGCTTAACAACAGGCAGTATGTGGTCAAACGCAAACCTATTCAGAATAAAAAAAAAAAACACTTGCCTCGTGTTCACAACCGCCAACAAGTTTGATTCGGCCTATAACAACACAATGTTATACTAGTGTGCGTATTATACGAAGCGTAACTTCCTGAACCTTGAGTGTTTTGTCGAGTAGCTATATTTATAGCTATGTTCCAGCATCGTAATCAATCATTTAGTAGTGATTGATAAGGATCAGTAGTAGCGATATAAGTTGCCTTATGAGCCTATATCGTATCATTACGACGTATTAATTTGTTTTACTATGAACGATCTTTTACTATGGCCACTAATCAATTCTTAAAATGGCATAAATTTATAGGGAAGGGTTTAGTAGACGTCAATACATAATTATTGCTAAAAAAATTGCTTCATACTCAGAACTAATCAGAACTAATAAAAAAATCTAAACAGATTGTTGTGAACAAACAAGTGAAGCCGGCCAAACATCGCCCCCCCGTATTGTGTGTGTAATTGTGTGTATATACAACACGTAAAACGAAACTACGCCTTGGCTCGACAGTGGCGGTGCAACACCGACGCACTCACCACGTGTATAAAAACCGGCCTCACTTGTCTGTTCACGACGAGCCGTCTTGATTTTTTTATTTGGTCTGACTTCATATTGAAGTTTAGATTATATCACTTAAGAAAAACACTCAACTAAAAATAATATACTTTTTATTTTTTTACTTATTTTATTCGTTTGATTATTTTCATACCGATTTTAACGAGGCGTTCTTAACGAGGGCCTACCCATTTTTTATTTGTACGTCTTACGCAACGCTAGCCTTTACGTGGTCTCCATTCAAGAACGTTACGACCCCATCAACATTACAGAGTAACAAGACTTTCACTATGACACAGAACCCTAACAACGATAAAACAGAAAACCGGCAAAAACATTGAAATCAAAGACATAGCATGAATATTTTACTCTAACAGTCCCAGTCACTTTCTCAAAACATATTACATTTTCTTGCTCGAGGAAAAATAAACAACACGTTTTTTTATAGGATAATCAATCTTTTAGTAGTGATTGATAAAGGGGACGAGCAGAAAGATTAGGGTGGCTTACCCGGAAGCCAATATGAGAAAATTCTTGAATATCATCCTTTGTGGTCCAACCTTTTAGGAGTATCGCCTTAGTTGTGTGGACTGGGATTTATAAGTAGGTACCTATTGCTGGCTGTGTGACCGTAGCTTTGTTGTGATGGTTGCTAGGAAGTGTTATGTAGGTATTTTATACCTCTTGTAGCGCTCGTAGCGTAGTTTGACTAGGTGTTTGCCAGCGATTACCGAAATTAAGCAACGTTCCGCACGGTCAGTATTTGGATGGGTGACCGCGGGTGGCATTTTCCAACTGAGCGCTACCGTGACTCGGATGACACGTTAAATTGTAGGTACCGGTTGTTTTAACCGTTTAGCCATGTCAGAGGCCTTCAGGCGGCCTAAACTCTGACACCAGGTCTAGCCACCCGGCCGATACGTACTTACTTTATACCTCTTTTATGCTTCGTCTTTGCTATGTGACCGTCACTTTGTGTACCTGTACCTGTACCAGCCTTTTTAATAATCCACTGCAGGACGTAGGCCTACCCGCGAAGGGTGATTGGGCCATATCCACCCTGCTGGCCCAGTGCGGGTTGGTGGATTCACATACGACATCAAATTTCTTCTACGGACGTATGCAGGTTGCCTCACGATGTTTTCCTTTACCGAAAAGCCAGTGGTGTTAAATTCCGTACATAAATTCCAAAGAACTCATTGGTACGGGACTGGGATTGAACCCACGACCTCACGATTGTAAGGCGGGGGTCACTACCACTAGACCACCACGGCTCAACTTCGTCACTTTGTGTAAGTGTTTAGAAGTTGCCAAAAACCTTGCAGAGTTTTTTTTTATCAGGGTTATCTATCTTGATTTTGAGGTAAAATCTCTTCACAAAATATTTTTTATTTGATAATTTGATAAACACAGACATCAGAGGAACGTGAAATTTAAAAATCACGGCGACAGAAACCATAGGCTGTTTTTACATCAGATTTGATGTGTATAGGAGCTGCGCGAGGATTTGTAACGAAGCTAAAGTAGATATTGAACACAGTAGTGAAAAAAAAATTGATTAGAATGATTCTAGGTGTATGTATTTACGTAGACCGCCCTGGCTATTTAGCGGACTAGTCATCAACAATTTTCTGCTAGATCGGCAATCATGCTTACTCAGTACGAAATTAAGCAAGTATGAAGTCCGTGACAAATTAAATAAAGTGTCTCTAGATTAGCTGACGTCATAACTAAAAATTGCAAAGGATTATCTTGATGGGAGAAAAATATAACGTTGATTTATTGACATCAAGGTACATCGGGTCCAAAAAGCGTAGCTCATTATTACTACTGTTGCTACATGTTTAGTCCGGCATTAGGCTTACTCTTAAGCTCTGAATCTGTTAGGCTACACTTAAGCTACTGACTCTAGAATGTTTCCCATAAATAAACACATTCTCCCAAAACCCAAAAAATCCATCCGGATGCCAACAATCCGTCTCCCGAGTCGCAAGCCCAAACAAATTCCTAACTATCCGTCTGGCCTTCGATCGCATTCAGAATCAATAAGCATAAAGGCTGAGGCACAACTCTCTGAGATAACAGAAGTAAAACGTGATTTGCTCAATGTGAATAACGGCAATAGGTAGACGCTTGAAATGGGGCTAAGGGGGACCATACGCCATCCACACGGTAGGAAAACCTTAGTGCGTGAGTCCGACTCGCACTTGACCGATTTTAATATCCTATATACTAATGATCGAACTGCTCCAGCGTGTTTCAAGATTCCGTACCGATGCATTTTTGAATGCGCAATGTACTTACAACTTAACTTCTTAACTCTCATTGTTTTGTGCTGAGGATAAGGCACACGGCAATTTTTACCGACAACCAGTTTGCACGCATCGGCGTAAATAAAATATGGCCGACTTCCGGTCAAGGCTAGGGTTACCATATCAGTAAACAAAAATGTAGAATATCTAGTCTCTAAATGTATACCCTAAATAAACTCTTCTCTAAATTCTTACTTATTGCCTAGTAGAATTTACCTTAATAAAACATTCATACATCCATCCATCCATCCATCAGACATAGGATGTCCACTACTGGATATAGGTCTACCCTAAGGATTTCTAACAAGCTATAACGGCTTGCATTTAGCGTAATACTGCAATCTTAAAAGGTTGTCAGTCCACTTAGTGGGTGAATGTCCTACTCTGTGCTTACCGGAAAACAATTATTATCGTTTATTCGTTATATCTACGCAATGTAGTACACAACACAAGTCAAAATCGTTGGCAGTAAAAACGGGGAACAAAACATGGCGAGAGTAGAAAATTGTTATTTTATGTATCTGCAAATAAGAAAAATAAACTTTATAATTCACATTATTAAAACATTTTTATTATTCTTATTTTTTTAATTGCCTTTATTAACTACAACAAAATACAATACTACTTGAAATATGCTGAAACTACCCACACTACATAAAAATCATTGGATCATCCACAGACCCTTGAAGGTCTAAAGATAATCCAAATGCTCAAGCCCATTGCCAGTTGGCAGCGTGCCCAGCATGCTGGCAGCATTGCTACGCTGAATGGCAATGCTTATGCGTTGAGCCAAATAAATTGTAATTGTAGAAATTAATTGCGAAAACACCACAATTTCTGATGAAGAAAATATATAAATTGCCAGTATGCAAATAAGCAAAATGCCAAAAATCTAAATTCTCGGATGGTAACCCTCATGGAAGCACGTAGATACCCTTCCGCTGAGTGAGAGACGATTTCTTTTAATAAATAGGTTTTGTATCACGCGGAGAATTATTTATTGGGTGGTTTGTTGCCATTTGCGTATATTTGTGTGCTGGTTGGAAGATTTTATGGGTATTTTTTAGAATTTTATCACTTTGGCCACCATTAGAATATTATTATTCGCTACTTTTTACAATACATATATTCACTCTGTGATTACCTAATTTAATAATGAAATAGAAAGTAAAAATTGCACCTTCTGTAAAACTATAAAATAATCAATATCTCTAAAAACATATTTGAGAAAATTTACGCACTTAACTAATTTTACGAATTTAAGAAAAATATGCTCTTGTCTTAACGAAGGTGCAAAAATTTTTATTCTACCAAACTACAACACGAGAGAACTTATCTGGGCTCCATTTTTTTTAAAACTTTTTTAATGAAATTTTAAAGAAAATACTAAGCAATCAAATTGTATTTAAATATTTTAGGGTTGTCATGATATCACGCACAGATACACAAACTCTTACCTACATAGAAACAACTAATTATTTTTCACAAAACATTGTAAAACCGCCGTCCATCATGTATAAAATTCGAATATTTCGCTCGAATTGTTTACATTATTGTTGATTTTTCAAAAACGGCTCAGCCGATTTCTGTAAAATTTAAATGGGATCACCTCGGGAGTACACCCTTTCGAACTAAAAAAGAATTTTACGTATCGGTTGATGAAATTATCGATGAACATACACAAAAAAGAAATAAAAAAATACCTACACACGAACATAGAACCTCCTCCTTTTTGAAAGTCGGTTCAAATAACATAACACGACAAATTATGACATCTTTTTTTTGCGTCAGCGGCTAATCCTTACTAATATACTAATATACTAATTACTAATATAATATTATCCTTACTAATATTATAAATCCGAAAAGTTTGTTGGTTTGTTGGTTTGTTACTCTATCACGCGCCAACGGAGCAACGGATTGACTTGATTTTTGGCATGGATATAGTATAAAAGGCGGAAGGAGCTTTAGGATACTTTTTATCCCGAAAAATTTCATAGTTCCTGTAGGACAGGACAAAAACCCTCGAAAGCGAAACTGTCGCCACTATCACAAAGACGCTAAGTGATTAATTCCTCTATGACGCTAATATGGACTAACGAAACGTCACAGCCAAACGTAATTAGACGACAGGTGACATTGTCTGCAGACTTTTATAAATCACAAGTAGCGTGGCAAGGCGACAAATTGTTTTTCTACCATTATATCCCCTTGAAGAGGAAATAAAGTATGGATTGAAAATGACAACTGACATTAAAATTGGATAAAATTTTATTTTCCCTCTGCATGCTACATGTTACTATGACGTTTAATACCAGGCCGTCATTTTGTCTGACATTAAAAATATTTTTAAATATTCTATCATTAGAGGTTCAACATGTTTTTTTATTCTACCTTTATGGTACAGAATCATCATACTTTAATACTATCAATCCGAAAAGTTTGTTGGTTTGTTCCTCTTTGACGCAGCAACGGAGCAAAAGATTGACCTGATTTTTGGTATGGATACCTATGGTTTAATAGACAGAAAGTGATAATAGGATACTTTTTATATCTCGAGAAAATTCGTGATTCCCATGGGATAGGACAATAACTGTTTCTCAGCAATGGAGCAACGGATCGACTTGATATTTGGGGTGGGCATAGTTTGGAAGACGGAAAGTGACATGGGATACTTTCCATCCCGAAAAAATTGTGGTTCTACGGGAACCACAAATTTTTTTCGACTTAACGATAAATTTTTCTCAGCAACGGAGCAACTTGCCTTGGCATATTGCATGAATATAGTTTGAAAGACGAAAAGTGACATAGGCCACTTTTTATCGCAAAAACTTTAACAGTTCCCGTTGGATAGGATAAAAACTAAGTGAGTGGGCTGCGGTAGGAGCCGTCTAAGCGCCAGAAATAACCTGTCATGGCAAGTTTAGGACGTTCCCACATATTTCGCACTCCTTCGCGGCACTCAACAGCACTAGCCCAGACTCGGGCTCCATAACGGAGCTTGCGCTCTCGCCATAGTGACGGAGTGTTTCGGAGCACAAGACACATCGTCATCCACCACTCGGGACTAACCAGTACTGAACGTCAGACAGCATTCCAACGCCTTGGTCCCAGTGCAGTGGGTCAGTCATAGTAGCCCAGCGCCTGCCTCTTCAACTGCAGAGGGCAGTGAGAACGGCAATCGCGATACCGACACCTCTCTTCCCCTGCAGCCCCACTGCGTCTGCCAACACGTTGACGGCCTAGCGGAAGGTAGGGTAGGTGGCGGCACCCACACCACCAGTTCCATATATCCCACCGCGGCCCCTTATCCTCGGCTGTCATATCAGAGTCCAAGAAGCAGCCTTGCTTTATGAAACTACGAAAGGTTATTCCCAGCAAGTAACTGGAGATAGAGAGACAGAAAAGAAGCCACACCCAGCGCAGCAGGAGGAGCTGGAGTTCATATGCCTGGCAGACGGAGCAGCACTAGAGCAAAATCTTAACCGAGAAATTAACATATTTACAGACGGCAGTAAAATTAAAGGGAAAGTTGGGGCGGCATTATCCATTTGGGATGATGCCGCTGAGATCAGTACCCGCAAGCTGAAATTGGCCGATTGGTGCTCTGTGTAACAGGTCGAGTTATTGGCACTTCTTGAGGCTACCGAAATCGCAAAAATCTTTTGTGACTCCAGGTCTGCACTGGAAACGGTAGTTGGCGTATCTTCCCTCCATCCCTTAGCAGTAAATTCAAAGCTAACATAAAGTAACTACACGCACAAAATAAAATAGTGAAACTTTATTGGATTAAATAGCACGCGGGGATGGAGGGAAATGAGAGAGCGGACCAGCTAGCAAAGGAAGCAGCACTGCACTCGAAGTGCAGACCTATTTAGGATAACTGCCCCGTTTCATTCGTCAAGCGAGAAATCCGAAAGGACTCTCTTGACGAGTGGAACCGGCGGTATCAGGATGGACACACAGCGGCGGTAACCAAAACATATTTTCCGGATGCAAGGGCGGCATACAAGATCGTAAGAGAAATAGCACCAGTGGGAATCATAACTCAAGTGCTGACGGGGCATGGTGAGTTTTCCCAATACTTACATCGATTTAAGTTGAGGGAAAGCCCATCGTGCATCTGTGAACCCACAAAAGAGGAGACTCCACTGCACATAATCTTGGAATGCCCAGGTTATGGAAAGCAGAGATTTGATTTAGAATAAAAAATTGAAATTAATCTAACACGAAAAAACCTTAGAAACAATTTTATCGAATTTTTGCACAAATATTTGTAAAAAAGCAATACTTAATTAGGAACAAGTAGGTATAAACTTTGCTGTACCATTGTAATGTTTATTATAACTGCAAACAGCCAAAAACATTGAAATATAGGTATACTTAGTTTTTATTCATTTGTAATTAAGACCCCTGCTGATCATGTCAGGGATATTTCGCGATATAATAAAAAAATCCTCGGATGCAGCGTCGCAAGAGCGGCACTGCAGCCCGCCTAAGTTGCGACACTCCTCATAAGGCATGCAACCTACCGGCCATCCTCTCAGCTGCTTTAGTTAAAAGCGGCTGAAACTCGAGTGCCAGCCTCTAAGCTTCCTTGGGGGAAAAGACCCAAAGAAGAGGGAGACTTCGAGCGCCGCCTTTTCAGCTGCCTCAGACCTCCCCCACGACAAGGCGGGAATACACGGGGGGGTTGTATATACACTCCAACCGTAACTTAACCAACAAAAGCATTCCTCTAAGGTATTTTGATATTTGTCAGTTAGGTTAGGTTTCGCAGCCGACATAAACATAAGCCAAAATCAAAATACAACGCGGGCGAAGCCGCGGGTAAAAGCTAGTAATATTATAAATGCGAAAGTAACTCTGTCTGTCTGTCTGTCGCGCTTTCACGCTAAAACTACTGAACCGATTTGAATGAAATTTGGTACACAGATAGTCTAGAGCCTGAGAAAGGACATAGGCTACTTTTTGATTCGAAAAAATAGTTTTAAAGGGTTGAAAACGGGGGATGAAAACGCATTGGCTAGAATCTTAGAAGAAAAAACTTATATTCGACCATGACAAATGGTAATTTGCATCTTGACTTTCCAAATTACATTATCTATGCCCAATGCCCATTCAAGGCTGCTCGAGTTGCAAATGTCAAAGTCAATCAATCTTTTCCTGTAAAATTTAGAGAAGGTTACATGTATTTTTTCAGTTTAATTACGTAGTTTTCATTCTAATAGGTATGCCTAGAAAACGCAAATCGAATCTAGCGCGTAGTTCTAGCGGAGCTCGCGTAAAGAAAATTGCTAGAAGCCAAGAGTCTGAAGAGCACACTTAAATGCGTTTGACATTAGATGCCGAGCGCCACGCATCTCAAAGAGCTGCTGAGACTCAAGAGCGAAACCAAGCGCGTCGAATTTTAGATGCTGAGCGTCACGCAGCTCAGAGAGCTGCTAAGACTGAAGTTGAAAGTCAAGCGCGGCGACTTTTAGATGCTGAGCATCACGCAGCGCAAAGAACTGCTGAGACTCAAGAGCAAAAAACCAAGCACGTCGAATTTTAGATGCTGAGCGTCACGCAGCTCAGAGAGCTGCTGAGACTTAAGGAGAAAGTCAAGCGCAGCGACTTTAGATGCCGAGCATCACGCAGCGCAAAGAACTGCTGAGACTCAAGAGCAAAACCAAGCGCGTCGAATTTTAGATGCTAATCATTCGACGTTAAGCAAAAAATTGCATAGTTCCTGTAGGACAGGACAAAAACTATCGAAAGCAAAACTGTCGCCACTATCACAAAGACGCTAAGTGATTAATTCCTCTATGACACTTAACGAAACGTCACATCGAAACGTAATTAGATGACAGGTGACATTGTCTGCAGACTTTTATAAATCACAGGTAGCATGGCAAGGGGACAAATTGTTTTTCCACCATTATATCCCCTTGAAGAGGAAATAAAGTATGGATTGAAAATGACAACTGACATTAAAATTGGATAAAATGCTTTATTCCCTCTGCATGCTACATGTTACTATGACATTTAATAACAGGCCGTCATTTTGTCTGATCTTAAAAATATTTTTAAATCTTCTATCATTAGAGGTTTAACATGTTTCTTTATTCTACCTTTATGGTACAGAATCATCATACTTTAATATTATGAATCCGAAAAGTTTGTTGGTTTGTTCCTCTTTGACGCAGCAACGGAGCAAAAGATTGAATTGATTTTTGGTATGGATACCTATGGTTTAAAAGACAGAAAATGATAACAGGATACTTTTGTATCCCGAGAAAATTCGTGATTCCCATGGGATAGGACAATAACTGTTTCTCAGCAATGGAGCAACGGATTGACTTGATTTTTGGGGTGGGCATAGTTTGGAAGACGGAAAGTGACATAGGATACTTTCCTTTCCGAAAAAATTGCGGTTCCCGTAGGATAAGACAATAACTTTTTCTCAGCAACGGAGCAACGGATTGCCTTGACTTATTGCACGAATATAGTTCGAAAGACGAAAAGTGACAAAGGCCACTTTATATCCCAAAAACTTTAACAGTTCCCGTAGGATAGGATGAAAAGTAAGCGAGCGGGCCGCGGTAGCAGCTGTCTAAACGCCAGAAATAACCTGTCATTTCAAGTTTAGGACGTTCCTACATTTTTCGCACTCCTTCGCGGCACTCAACAGCGCTAGCCCAGACTCGGGCTCCATAACGGAGCTTGCGCTCCCGCCATAATGACGTTGTGTTTAGGAGCACAAGACACATCGTCATCCACCACTCGGGAGTAACCAGCACTGAGCGTCGGACAGCATTCCAACGTCCTGATCCCAGTGCAACGGGTCAGTCGTAGTAGCCCAGCGCCTGCCTCTTCAACTCTGCAGAGGGCAGTGAGAACGGCCATCGCGATACCGACACTTCTCTTCCCCTGCAGCCCCACTGCGTCTGCCAACAGGTTGACGGCCTAGCGGAAGGTAGGGTAGGTGGCGGCACCCACACATCCAGTTCCATCCCACCGCAGCCCCTAATCCTCGGTTGCAGCGTCGCAAGAGCGGCACTGCAGCCCGCCTCAGAAGCAACACTCCTCATAAGGCAGGCAACCTACCGGCCATCCTCTCAGCTGCTTTAGTTTGAAGCGGCTGCACTACGAGTGCCGGCTTCTAAGCTGCCTTGGGGGAAAGACCCAAAGAAGAGGGAGACTTCGAGCGCCGCCTTTTCAGCTGCCTTAGACCTCCCCTGCCACGACAAGGCGGGAATACACAGGGGGGTTGTATATACACTCCAACCGTAACTTAACCAACAAAAGCATTCCTCTAAGGTATTTTGATGTTTGTCGCTTTGGTTAGGTTTCGCAGCCGACATAAACATTAGCCAAAATCAAAATATAACGCGGGCGAAGCCGCGGGTAAAAGCTAGTTTAAATATAAGACAATAATAAAAACTGATCAAAAGCTGCTAAACTACGTCCATGAAAGTTTTATGAACTAATTTAAGAGTTTCTCTACATGAGTAGCACCCCGGCTTTGAACATATAAAATGCCAATAGTGGCTCGTTTTACGATGTCAAATTACTAAGTGTAGAGAAGAAAGGGTCAAGAGGTCTTTAGAGTTTAAAGCTTTAGTGCTTTCAACAATCTGAACGCTAAATGTTGTCATATAGATTTGTTGCACTTCTATAATATAGTCTACCATGGCTCGGATGGCTAGTCAAGTTGTGGATCCTGGTTGCTTTATCTGTTTAGGCAGGTCAGGGACCTTCAGGCTTCTGACATCAGGGCTACCCGCTTTGCCTCTACCAACTTACTTGACAGTTATAGTCAACATGTTTTTCTAGACGACTGGTATATCTATATATAAAAATGAATCGTGGTTGTTAGTCTTGCTAAAACTCGAGAACGGCTGAACCGATTTGGCAAATTTTGGTCTTGAAATATTTGTGGAAGTTAAGGGAAGGTTTAAACGGTGAGAAATTTTATAACAGTTGCGAGAAAAATAACAACAACATGGATTTAATTTTCCCATACAAAATTTTCCGGCATGTACAAAATGTCATTGACACTTGACAGATGGTGAGATGAAGTTCACCGGGACCGCTAGTTCTTGAATATATTTGCACCGATTTATTATGGGACCATTTGTAAAATTGCGAAAACACATCAGTCGTAACTATATACAATTCTAAATAACAATTTTCGTGTGAATTTGCAATGAAAATTCTATGTTTTGTACTGTTCGTTATTTTATGATCTAAAAATAAATGGAAGCCTTCAAAGTAATCAATATCTAGCAGGTAAAGCTGTTATAAAAACGTCATAAAGGTGTTAATTTATAGAACGAGGTTGAAATGCTTTTAGAAACTTGCTATTTTAAAGTAGGCTGTAGCTATATTTGCATATGAGCTATATTTTCGTACGCGGCAGTTTGTTTCACATTAATAATAAAAAGAAAACATAAAGTATGGCAGGTGGTAGTTGGTAATAGTCGCAGTGATTTCCTTAAAACGACTTGTATGTAAATTTTAGTTTTTAACGAAAGTAAGTAAGTTCGTATAGTCCGGATGGCTAGCCCTGGTGTCAGAGTTCTTAAGCCGCCTAAAGGCTTCTGACATGGCTAAACGGTTTAAAAAACCGGGATCTACAATTTAACGTGTCATCCGAGCCACGGTAGCGCTCAGTGGGAAAATGCCACACGCGGTCACCCATCTAAATACTGACATTTCCAATAGGAACAAAATCAGAAGAGAATATACAAATAAACTGAAAAACAAACAAAATGTGACGATCATATTTATTTATTTTCACAAAATTCTTTCTCAGATTTTCGTAACAATATAAACGCATAAGCAAACGATCCATATCACAATCGCAGACATATAAATCACGTATACCGAAATAAATAATTCCCGAAATACGTAAAATATCTTCCATTCCACTCGAAATCTTCGACAATAAATTCCATTTCGCTAAACAATATATTTCGCAAACAAAAGTCAATTCGATAAATATTTCATCGAACAAAAATGCAGACGGATAAATCGATAGATTATTCAAATCTCGTCCCATTTCAAATTTCGAGTGCAGCGAACCAAATTTCATATTTACCAACAACTATTCGGTATCGAATCGTCTGGTATCGATTGCATTTGCCCTTGTCTCGATAACGACTCGATAGCAGACAACACTATTGTGTAAAAGATTTATGGCTATGGCTCCAGCGTATTGGAAAAGTAAAAGTATGGCCTAAGATAAAAGACGTAGGTATTCTGTGCATACATGTACTGGTATACAATATGTTTTTACATAGATTTTTTAAAAGGTAGGTGAAGCATTATGAAAAACTCTTGACAAAAATCATAAAATGTAATGATTGATATAAGCAGTTGTTTCATTAATTTGAATCTTTTTGTTTTTTTGTATGTTGTGATCTCACATCAGAAACATAAAGCTTTAAATTAGTGAAACAACTGAATAAAAATTTATATCAATAACTAGCTTAAAACCCGCGGCTTCGCCCGCGTTGTCTTAGTAGACAGATACTGGCTTATGAAAATAGCCCGTGGTTTGACCCACGTTTGTCTTAGTACTTGCTTAAAATTATAAAAGGCTGCCGGTTGGCTTGCGTTGTCTTGGCACTTCCTTAAAATAATAATAGGTCGTGGTTTAGCAAAGCATTATCGTATAACGTATTACTTGCAAGGATAATGCCTATAGTTTGGCCTGAATTGTCATAGTATTTGGCTAAAATGATAATAGGTCGCGGTTTGGCCTGCGTATTCTTAGTACTCGCTTAAGATGGTAATTTATAGCACGCAGCTTAGCCTGCGTTGTCTTAATACTTCCTCAAAATTGTAATAGCCTACCGTTTGGCACGCGTTGTCGTATTACTTGCAATGATAATAGCCCACGGTCTGGCCGCTTTGTTCGAGTAACTGCTTAAAATGATAATAAGCCACAGTTTGACCCGCGTTGTCTTGGCACTTGCTTAAAATAATAATACTTCGTGGTTTCACCTGCATTGTCGTATAACGTATTACTTGAAAAGATAATGCTTAGTAGGCATTATCTTTTCAAGTAATAGGCATTGCCTACGGTTTGGCCTTAATTGTCCCAGTGTTTAGCTAGAATGATAATAGGTCGCGGTTTGGCCTGCGCATTCTTAGTACTTGCTTAATATGGTAATTTATAGTACGTAGCTTGGCTCGCGTTGTCTAAGTACTTACTTAAAATTACAATAGCCTGCCGTATGGCTTGCGTTGTCGTATTGCTTGCAATGATAATAGCCCATGGTCTGGCCCGCGTCGTTATAGTATTTGCTTAAAATGATAATGGCGCGCGGTTTGGTCCGCATTTTCTTAGTACTTACTTTAAATGGTAATTTCCCACAGTTTGGCCCGCGTTGTCTTAGTACTTTTTTTGCTTAAAATAATAGCTCTTGGTTTAGCCCACGTTGTCGTATTACTTGCAAGGATAATAATTAGCCCACGGATTGGCCTGCTTTGTCTCAGTATTTGCTTAAATTTACTTGTATCTAAAGCTTATTATGGAGTATGACAATTTTTAGATGATAAATTGCAAAGTATTCGAATTAAATTTAATAATAATGATTGTTTAATTTTTTCACGTTCTGATGATTATTTTATGGCCATATTGGACCTAACTGATAATTCAATATTTTTATGATTAGTAGTAAGATCTCAATGTAACACAGTTCAACAATAAATGTTCTTTGACTTTAATAGCCCACGGTTTGGACCGCGTTATTTTATAACTTGTCATAAAATAAATACTTAATAAAGTTATATTTTAATATACCTACTGATTTTTTTTATAGCGAGAAATAGTACATTGTTCACCGAGAGGAGAAAGTGACCGATTACCGTCGAGGGCGTCGTTTGAAGCCCGAGCCGTAGTCGAGGGCTTTAAAACACCCGAGATCGGGAATCGCACTTTCTCTCGAGTGATACATAGTGCTTTATACTACACCTACGGGGAAAATAAAAAACTAAATCTTTACTAATTGAAATTTATATTGAAATTGTTGCAGTTAGTGAAGCTTAATGTAACACTTGAAAATGGCGCCAATGGCGTCTGCAATTTTCACATGTTCTTTTTTCAAATTGACACCATCCAACACACAGCTAGTGGCCAGTGTCATTTTGCGAACTTGGAGATGAAAACTCACTGTAAAAACTTTTTGGCTTTTGATATTTAGGTTACCAGCGCATAGTCTTACCCAAAATTAAAAAAGAAAAACCACGTAAGAAATGGATTTTCATACACTTTTCTCTCCCGCTCAGATGCGTTTTCTCCCCGCATATTTGTTCGATATGCAATGACGTACTTTCTACCGTAAATTTGATAAAGTATCAAGGTACTTTCCGAGCAGGTGTAGTATAAAGAATATTTTTCGATTTATGATGAGATATATGACGATCATGAGTTGAGCCATGTAGTTTCCCACTCGTATACCAAATTTTATCCAACTCCATTCGCACGTCATGGTCGGCCAAGTGCGAGTCGGACTCGAGCACGCAGGGTTCCGTACCGTATTGGAGCCCATTCCTCTTGCCGTTATTAATAGCGAGCAAAAAACTCCTAAAAATCACGTTTGTTGTATGTCCCTTAAATATTTATTTTATTCAATTTTTAGTATTTTTTGTTATAGCGACAACAGAAATACATCATTTGTGAATATTTCAGCTGCCCAACTATTACGGTACCTACGGTGACAGACAGACAGACGGACATCGAAGTCTTAGTAATAGGGTCCCGTTTTTACCCTTTGGGTACGGAACCCTAAAAAAGGTCAGTATAGGTATTCATCATGTTTCGTTAAGTCATTAGAAATTTAATTTCGATTATTCTGAACTCAATACAATCTCGCCCATAACCGTTTACGCGGTCAAAAGTGATCGAGACACTTGTAGGACTTTCAGACATTCTCTGACCAAGTACAGACGAAAAAGTAGCACACAAGAAGGTACATTTTATTTGAAAAATACATAGCGCACCTACATCTAGACGACAGGCATGTTCTAGGATTCCATTATACTCATCATTTGACTTACTTTTACTATGGTACCAACCCAGAAATCACGTAAATAAAATTAGCTGTTCAACACAAAAAATTCATCGACCCGCGACAAAATGTAAAGAATAGGTAATTTTCGCTTTTTCAGGGTAGTTCCCATAGTAAAGTAAGTAGTTATTGATCCGTATGTACCCTAAGTTCAAGTCTATTGGCTCACAAAATAAAATCGTTCATAAACTATTAGGGGCCCATTTTGCCCCCATTGAAAGATCTAAATTATCTCAATTTAATTCTATATATTTCACTACGTTTAAAAAATAACGCGATCAAGTTATTTTTCACGCTTATATAGGATGTTTGGTCTAGCGTTAGACAAGGAATCCGGGACTTTTCCCAGGACGTTAACAGTCATATATTAGTTAAAAGGGTGAGCTATTTTCAAACAATATTGCATTGGTTTTCGAACAGTCATTTAGTACTTTTTTAGGAAATTAATATCCTGAAGGACCCACTGAAATTTTCCGGGATAGCAGTACCCCAAGTGGTAATTTGTGTTATTGTCTAGCGTCGTACCAAATTTCGTTAGTATTCATTTACCCCTTTTATCTTAGCTTTATAATTGATTATTTTGGCTATTGCTAAGAAACCCAATAGATTTTCCGGGATAAAATAGTTACTGTATTGAAACATGTTGTGTGCTTTCTACATACCTACCAGATTTCATTTATAACCGTTCAGCTCGTCTGATGTAATTATTGATGCTTTTTTCACCAACTTTGGGAACTTATCTGATCCGTTAGATAACGAAAATTCGGAAAAACAGGAAGAAACGTAACTTTTATTTTATTTGTAAAGCATATATACAAAGTTTTAAGTCAATCGGTAAACGTAATAAAAAATTAAATGCAAACAAAAAGGGCCCGTTTTACCCCGTTAGAGGTCGATTTTTCGAAATTTTCGTCCTTTGTGCTTCATTACGTTGTACATTGTACCTATGTTCGAAATTTCAAGTCTCTATCTTTAGTGGATTGGGTTGTAGCCTAAACTGATTAATGTTGGCTATCCCTAAGGATCCCCATAGAATTTCCGGGATAATAATAGTTCATGTGTTGAAACATGTTGTGTGCTTCCTCCATACCAGATTTCATCCATAACCGTTCAGCTCGTTGGATGTAATAGACGCTTTTTTCACCAACTTTGGGACCCAATTTGACCCCTTTGATAAGAAATATTCGAAAAAACAGGATCAAACGTAACTTTTATTTGGTTTGAGTAGCATGTGTACAAAGTTTCAAGTCAATCGGTAAAGGGAATAAAAAGTTACATACAAACGAAAAGGGCCCGTTTTACCCCTTTAGAGGTAGATTTTTCAAAATTCCGTTCTTAGTGCTCCATTACGTAGTCCAATGTATCTTTGTTCCAAATTTCATGTTCGTATCTTTAGCGGTTTGGGCTGTAGGCTGTCTGTCAGTCAGTCACTCAGCGAAGCCTTTTATATAATAGATTAGATTTCATGATTTTTGTCAAGAGTTTTTCATAATGCACGAAGCTAACGTTTCATTAAATATATTTCAGTAAAATGTTTATATCTATCTATCCTATCTATATATATAAGGAAACAATATCAATTAGGATTACTTTTAAGTTAGAAGTATTGCTATTCAGCGAGCCAGAATGCCGTCAGCATTCTGGCAACGTTACCTTCTGCCACGGGGCTTTTATATTAGTTTAATTTTATTTCAGTGTAAGTTTTGAGTAGTGTTTTTTTCTAACCGCTAAGGTAAGTTTTGCCGCTAAGCTAAGCTTTTTTACCGCTAAGCTTTTGAAAAAAGCGTTGTTACTTTCATAACACTTGGAATATAGCGTCTCTACTTCTTTAGATATTGGCTTTGATTGTTTAGTAAGTACTCGTTTTGCTTAGGGCTTTTGAAAGTTTGGACGATGTGTTTCCTTTTGTTCCGTAGTTGAGTCTGGGGCGATGACCTTTTTGAATACATTTTCTGGCCAAACTTTGGGATAAAAGCGGGAAACCAATTTTAGTTATTCTTTACGTTCACGCGCTCTTTGTTCAATGGTATTTGATATTGCCAAGGGCGATAATCAAATACTGTATACCTAAATTTTGAATTCAATAGTCTATTAGTTTTTCGAGTTGCTTTGATTATCCAATAAACTTTTTAATAGGCCACATACCTTGTTATTGTAGTTAACAACAAAACCTGTAAATCTACAGTTACCACTACACAAAAAGCAATTAAGTAGATTGTCTATAAAGCAGAGAAGATCTAGTGATAATCCAGAAAAAAATCCAATAGAAACCTTGTACCTACCGACTTCTATCGTAACCAGATGAACCGCTATACAGTTACTACCGTAGAAAGGCGATGGATGTAACTTGTTTCGTAATTATTTTTTGATGATTATTGTGTTATCCTATAAGAACCTCTTTGTTTTTTCGGGGTAAAAAGTAGACTATGTCACTTTCCGTCTTTTAAACTATGCTCATGCCAAAAACCGAGTTAATCCGTTGCTACGTTAATTATATTATTATTGCTGCGTGAAAGAGGAACAAACCAACAAATACACTTTCGGATTTATAATATTAGTAATTAATTAATTTGGTCCAATTTAATTTAGCATTGCTATTCAGCGTGGCAATGCTGCCAACTGGCAGTAGGCTTGAGCATTTGAATTATCTTTAGGCTTTTAAGGGTGTGTGGATGATCCAATTGCTTCTTATGTAGTAGTAGTTTATGTAGTTCTAGCCTTTGTTAGTATGTAAGTAGTGTTGTATTTTGTTGTAGTTAATAAATAAATAAATATTTGGTGACATCTTGCACACGGCCTCTGACCCCAAACTAAGCAAAGCTTGTGATATGGCTGCCAGAGACTGATATACTACATTTACTTATTTTTAAATACATACCTACTTGTATAGATAGTAACTAAATAGCACCCAGACACAGAGCAAACACTTACGTTCATCACATGCATATTTGCCCTGGGTGGGGATCGAACCCACGCCTCTTTGACCCAGAAGTTAGGGTCACTAACCACTGAGCCACCGAGGCAGTCACGCCTCGAGGTACGAGTACGAGGTAGTAATAAAGGCACAATATGCCAATAAAAAAAATGGTTTTAGTATTGGAAATCCATAGGGGAAGAAAGATGTCCAGTAGACGACGCTCTACGACTGATAGATGGAATATCACAAAACTCATTATGAAATCCTTTCATGAAAGTCAAAGTAGAAATTCCTTTCTAACGCAAAGCAATCAAAATGATTCTACAAAGCAAACAAAATAATTGACTGATCTATTAATCTGAGCTGAGCTGAGAGTTATTCCAAGGCTGAATGTTAAATGGTCAGCAAGTTTTGATCCGCTTTATGGGCTTTTGGTCAGCAAGAAAAATTACTTACAACTCACCATCATCACTTATCCATAGTTTGTTGTAAATATTTGATTGCAAATAAGTATGAATAAAACGAGTAGTATGGAAAAAAATGTACAGATAAGGCACAGCATCGCACTACAAAGCGGTAAATCCTACGCCTATGGGCTCCGGTCAAGCCGTTCGGATAACTGACACAAACAAATCATTCTACAGAACAGTTTAATATTTATTTTTCGCAAAAAATGGCAAAACCGTCCTCCATCGTGTACAAAATTCGAATATTTCGCTCGTATTGTACCTACATTATTGTTAATTGTACAAAAACAACTCAGCTGATTTCTTTAAAATTTAAATGGGACCCTTTCGTGAGTATAATCTTTCGAACTAAAGAATAATTTTTCGATTCGGTTCACAATTGGCAAAGTTATCGATGAACATACACAAAAAATATATAGAGACTAACACAAAACCTCCTCCTTTTTGGAAGTCGGTTAAAAACGTACTTTGTGGGATAATGTTAGATTGCGGTGCGTTTAAATAGTTTATTTTAAAGTACTAGTAGTTTTGTAGTATTAAATATTTACAAGGCAGGTACATATTAACTAAATCACAATAAATTACGATTTTTACATAAAAAAAGTTGTTTAACTATAAGTTCTTTAACTGAAATTACACAAAGTTTGTAAGAACCTATAAAACATAAGTTTAGTAAAAAAAACATAAGTAATTATAATACAAAATTAGCGAAACCGTTCAATCATTAACGGCGGCTGATTTATTTCCGTGATTTAGGAACTAGTTAGCAAAGCGAAACAGCATGCAAAATAACTATATATGTAGTTAACTTAGCTAGGTCAATAAATCTAGGCTAATCACAAATTGCTGGCCAGAATATTTAAAGCGGATCACTTTGTACAACACTCTCATTATAATTTGATAAGATCGCGTTTAGACGCTATAGTTCAAATAATTATGAAACTTTTGTTTGATGTTCTGAAAGAAATTAATAACTCAGCAATTTGTTTAATTGCAGTAAATCAAGTTACTACAAATAATAATACGAAAACTGTTTCAATACGAAGCTATTTTTTTAAATCTGAAATTTAATTATGTAGTTAGCTAAATGTTTGTTTATTTATATTTATGACATTTGAATTTCACAGCTGTTCCTCAGATGCTTCTATCTCTAACATATACAAACTTACGGCTCCTGTTATATTACTCTTTTTGTTGATATGTTGTAGATGAAAAAATATCATAATTATCGGGTGATAAGAATACGTGTTATGGCAAAATATGTAGGATGTAAATTTGTTCTGTGTCCTACTGACCAGCAAGCATTGACAAACATCATTATTACCATTTTACTCTTTCTGGGACGGTCAAAGAAGTTAGAATTCCATGTTAAGATTTTGTATTCGATTTGTTAAAAGCTGTGCAGCTTTCTAGTTGAGTTACTGATAGTATTGAGACCTTTTGTGTCTGAGGTCTGCCTTTTAATATTAGATTTTCGTGACAAGCAATAGATTTCAGGCTCTACTTTGCGAAGAGAAACGGTAATTGGATGAAGCGGGGCGTTTTTAAGATGTTTTGTCTTCGATGATTATGGATTTTTTGTTGCCGGTCGGTATTAAATCCCACTTTTATTGTTGGTGTAATTTGGGAGGAATTACTGGCGTTATCTTTTTGAGAGAGTTTATTTTACGGTGATCACTAGTATCACTGTGCACTATTACTGTTTTTGGTTAAATTCCGATTGCCGAGTTAATCTGAATACACTATAGGACTGAGTGAGTTCAAAAATCAATTAAAATTATAATTTTGAAGACATTTGATCCGAAGGAGCTGGGAGCGCATATTGTTTTTAAAAACCTTTCTGAGCGTCTGATGGACGCAACGCATGACTAAAAATGCTATTTGTTTGGCTCAACGTATCGTATCAGCATTGCCATTCAGCATGGCGCTGTCAGCATTGTCAACTAGCAGTGGGCTTGAACATAAGTATTATATTTAAAGTCTTTTGACTGCCTCGGTGGCTCAGTGGTTAGTGACCCTGACTTCTGGATCAAAGAGGCGTGGGTTCGATCCCCACCCAGGGCAAACATTTATGTGATGAACATAGGTGTTTGCTCTGTGTCTGGGTGTTATTTAGGTACTATCTATATATGTATGTATTTAAAAAATATGTTTATGTAGTATATCAGTCTCTGGCAGCCATATCACAAGCTTTGCTTAGTTTGGGGTCAGAGACCGTGTTTATGATGTCCTCTCATATTTTTTTTTTTTTTTTTTTTTTTTTTCTTTTGATGATCCAGTCGCTTTTTATGTAGTAGTAGATGAACGTCTTCGTCTCGCCTATGTGTGCGAACTGATTGAAGAAGTCTTTTACGAAGGTCGAGACCATGAAATTGTAACGCGCTCTGACTTCAATTTTCCGTCAACAAACTAAAGTAAACAATAGCCTATCAAAAAATTCAACAATCACAAAAACATCTGAAAAAGTCTCACTCGGATAAATCACAACAATCTCTCAAACAAAAAGAAAATCTTCGCATAAAAGTTGCAATTAAAATGAATTATCACGTTCCAAAAGTCATTATGTCCGCCCGAAACAGAGGCGAGGTAATAGGAGGACATTTTTTCAACGTTTTAATGAAATCCCTCGTAAATAGAAGAAGTTTTCGAACAAAAGTAATATGCGTTAGGATTTTCGGCAAAAAGTTAAATAGCAAATTAAGGATTCAATTTGTTTAATGCCCTCTTAAGTTTAGGACTGGTGTTGAGGTTGGAGCGATTTGCTTAAATTACGACGCGATGATTTAAAGAGACGTTACGTTGGTATTAGTCTAGCTACGTGATTGTTTTTCGTACGGAGTTATACAAAACAATCTTTTCTGGAGCCTGTCTAAAACCACGAACGCACTATGCGGTTGTGGGCCAGTTGCCGTCTGGCTGTCACAACACAGTTAAATGTATGAAACAGCAGTTTTCATATGCACTACAATACGGGCAGCTGTCTTGTTAGTACGTATGAAAACTGCGGTCCCATACAATATGTTTAAATTATAAAAATATAATTTCATAAAATATTTTGTTCAGTAGTTAATTGTGTTGCAGCTGCCAGACCGCATCCACATAGTGCGTGCGTGGCCTAAGCTTCCTTGAGAAAGATAAATGAGCTATATGAGCTTTATTTATAAATACATAGAGATGGTTGCGGAGCGCTGTTCGTAAAATAATCTATTCAATTGATCCATGAACGATTTTTTGGGCAAAATTGCAGGAATTCGATGTACGCGTTTGTTTGACTAAGTTCCGTGGTTTTACATTGTTGCGGTCTATGGATAGAAAATTAAATTCGGCAAATATTTTGGGATCAGTACATCGATCGTGTTTATACCTTTTTTAATCATTTCAAATCATCAGTGACTCAATGTTTTATTTTATAACGATTTGATCAAAATCAAATTGTCTTTTTTCTAAGGGAAGCTAATAGATATTTCATTTGTCCATAAATGTATTATCAACTGATTGCCCTAAAGCGTATTCGAGGAAAAGTACATGAAAGGTTTGTTCTAGCTGAATGGTTGCTTGATTGTGACGTATAATAATATTATATAATGCATTAAATAATGTACGGTAGTAGTGAATGATTAATGACTGTTGAATGTATGGGTCATTCTTTTAAACTGTTCGTTTCCGTAATTTGTATTTTACACTCGTATGTTGTTTTCTTTTAGTAATCTTTCCCTGTCATTTCTATTTACAGATTTAAACAAAAACAAATATTTATTACAATTTATACACAAGAACAAAAGTTCCGCGGCATAGTCAATTATCAACAGTGTTAATAATACATATCATTAGTTATAATACCAAGAATATTTGGGAGAGTAGTGTCATGTGAATTTAACGTCAGATGACAGAAAAAAAGGACTGTTGCGATGAAAAGATTAAAAAACAAAAGGACAAAAAAAGGAGGAGACAGGTTCGAGTGCAAAAACGAATTGGGATAATTCGATCGCGAGTGCGTATAGACTCAAGTGCGTATCCCGCAAAACCTAACCCGTCGCCTGCATATCTAAAGTCGCGTCCCGCAGAATCGAACACATCAAGCATTACCTTGAATTCGTGTCCCGCAATACTGAACCCATCGCTAAGATCGTGCCGCGCCAAACTCAAATCATCGGCTGCTTCCTTAAATTCGTGCTACAATAAATCGATTTCATCGACCGCGTCTACCTTGCCTACAAAATTCGAATTGCCAACTCCGTGCCCCGAAAAATTGCATTCATCTACCAAATTCCAAAATCAAAGTAGAGCAAAACAAGCAAATTCATCACCGAGATCTCCAAATGCGTTGCGTGCGATCGCGCTAGATTCGTTGAAAAGTTCGTTATCGGGAGCGCGTGTTGGGGAAGTCGCGTCCATGATTCGGGAGTGCGGAAGGTCAAGGGTATGGTCCGTGCTTGGGATTCTGGTGCTGGTGAGCTGTGCTGGGGGCAGCGAGTTCCCGGAGAGAGAATGCTGCGACCCCGTGTATCCGCCGAACACTGCTACAACTGCAGCCGCGCCGGTCACGCCGCCGCTCAGTCATCAGACGAAGTTAACAGGTAAGCCTCCATAATTTAATTTTATCATCTAGGTATCTAGGAATTAGCATTGCGTGCATGTCTTGAGCATTCATGCTCGCCATCAAAGGCTCCTTTTTGCGCCGGCGCGGCGTCGTGTGTACGAGTAAGGTCGTTCTCTTCCCTTAAAAATGGTTGAAAAGAGCGATGGCTGGCACATGCATCACACTCGTGATCGGGAGCTGCATGCGGGTCACCAGTTTCATCGAAACTACTAACTTAGGCTAAGATTTAAACTAACCCATCTCTATTGTACAGTCGCATTCAATCAAATGTAAACTTACTTAAAAAAGGGAGTCTGTGGAACAGCAATTAAAAAAAAAAATCTAAAATTAGCATGGATTTCTGTTCGATGTTAACAGACAGTAACAGAAAAGACATTGAAAGAGAGGTGTTACTATCGATGTCTTCATTTATCTTATAGGATACAAAAAAAAGATAAAGAACGAATTTTAGTGCTATTTTTGATGACACTAAAAATGAAATTTTAAAATTTCTAAGTCCTATCTTTAATACAACTAGTGTATGGAGCGGGTCCTAGTCTACCTAGTTAATTTAAGGTCTAAGCTACCTTCATACCGAATTTCATCCATATCGGTTTAGCCGTTTGTGCGTGAAAGAGTAACAAACATCCATCCATCCATACTTACAAACTTTGGGTTTATAACATTAGTAGGATAGTAGGATTATGTAGGTACCTTGTACATTAGGTCTACATTAATAACTTATATTTTCTTATACGCCAGATTATGAAGAAACTGTTTTTAATATTTTGCCTAAGGAGATATGTTCCGAGTTACTAAGGATTAATTAATAAATAATTAACTTATCTCCACCGCCGAGGGATTTTCTAGGCGTTTTCTTCGCTCGTTTCTTAGGTTTTAGTTTTATTTCAGGAAATCAACCATAGTTTGTTTATTAAATATCGCCAATAAGAGCATCACTTCAGAAAACAGAGCGGAGAGACATCTACCTACTTGACGATTATATTTTATCATATTGAATTCTGATTTCAACATGTATTTGGAAATTATTGTATATTGACATGAAATAAATCTATTTTATATTATATGTAAAAAAAAGTAATTGGTAAACAATAGTATTAAAGGCAATGTTATACTTTTATTTCAAACAATGTATTGAAAGAATTGATCTTAAAACCTATGATCTATAACAAGTGGCTCAGATTTTCCAGTTTTTTTATAAACTACTCGTTGGTATTTTTTTAGGGTTCCGTACCCAAAGGGTAAAAACGGGACCCTATTACTAAGACTCCGATGTCCGTCTGTCCGTCTGTCTGTCTGTCACCAGGCTGTATCGCATGAACCGTGATAGCTAGACAGCTGAAATTTTCACAGATGATGTATTTCTGATGCCGCTACAACAACAAATACTAAAAACAGAATAAAGTAAATATTTAAGGGGGGTTTATTCTCACACAACAAACGTAATTTTTTGGAGTTTTTTTGCTCGCTATTAACAATAGCAAGAAGAATGCTAAGGGGGGCTCCAACACGGTACGGAACCCTTCGTGCGCGAGTCTGACTCACACTTGGCCGATTTTTTTCATTTCCGCCGTGTTAAAAAAGTGCTAGGTGTTTTGATCATGCAGTATATTACACCGATACACAACAAAATTAGTTTTCTTTTTCGCTTTAAATTTGTGTAATTTCATAGTAACTTGTGAGGTGCCTAATAATTTTAGCCAGTGTATCTGTAGTTTAGTCAGGCTGTAAATCTCAAATGGGCTTTCGCACTCCAACGCTCTGCCTAGCTTCGCATATCCTACTCTTCTTCGTTTTAGTGAAGCCCGCGCTTTAGATTTATTTCTGGAAATCATCGCCAACTTATTTATAAAATTTCGCGAATAATTCTAGCTCTACAGGGTATTGACATTCAAACTCAATTATAGAAATTGGTGGCGAAATTCACCTGATTTATGATAAAACAGGAAAACGATTTTATATCTAAAAATAAAATAAGAATTTTGCGAGTATTAAATGTTTTTGGATGGTTGAAATTTTCCTTATAATTTGGAAAGGTAGTAAGTACTCGTAAGTAGGTTCGTATAGGCCGGGTGGCTAGCCCTGGTTTCAGAGTTTTTAGGCCGCCTGAAAGCCACTGATATGGCTAAACGGTTAAAACAACCGGGATCTACAATTTAACGTGTTATCCGAGCCATGGTAGCTCAGTTGGAAAATGCCACCCGCGGTCACCCATCCAAATACTGACCGTGCGGAACGTTGCTTAATTTTGGAAAGCTAGTGAAAAGGAAAGTGTTAAATGGTTAGGATTTAGGTAAATATTTATTTTTCAAGTAATATTTCTAGAGATGAGCTGGGCGTTTCACTTTATTTTTAGATATTTTTTAAAGTTGTTTTGTGTTTGACTACAGCCTAAATCATTCGAAAGATTTCAAGAGCATTCCGAATCGAGAAAAAATTTGAATAAATATTTCGTGTATTTCCGCTCTGTTGTGTTGTATGCATATAAGTTTAACTGTCTCTGTCACCACAGTCAGATTTTTGAAATAAAAATTGTAAGATAAAATCCATTTATTCAGTGAGCAACAATTTTTCGGAAACACAGTTTCTGAAACATCACATAGATGTTTCCAGGACTCGTGTGTTTTTGTATTCCACACGGTAAGTACGATAATGTTTACGGAAACAAAATAATTGTCTCTGAAACATTATTTTTTGTTTGAAAACACTAAGATTTTGTTTCTGATACAGAGTTTATAAACAATTATAGCTCAGTAAATACATGGCTTAAGTGCTATCACAAATTTCTCAGTCTAGTTAATTTTTCCATACCAAAAATTGGTAAAATTTCGCTCCGCCTGCACAGAAAGTATAGATACAGCCCTCTTATCATTGTCGTAGAAATATTTTTGTAAGAAATTGAAAACTATAAAACATTTTAGTTTAAAAACGTAGGAAGATTTAGTTCAAGAAAATAATATTTTACGTTCATTCATAATCCCGCGGGCATTTCCAAATTTACAAAATACTTACTGAAGGTGTAACCGAAGACTGCGTGGGTGCCATTGATCCAGCTTGAACTCTACTTGATGTGATACAATCACCTACAGTATTTACTCACTTTATGACGTGATAACGTCTTATAAATCGATGAACGCTGGCTGCATGTGCAAAAGACTGTCACGTTCCGCCTGAGTCGAGTGTTCAAGCGACAGCACGGAACAAGCGATAGCGCGGAATGATCGGCCTTTGCGTTCGGCTTGTTAAGTTGTTTATTCAACAATGTTTTTTATGACGTTATTATTACGCAAAATTATTGTCTGTAAACGACTTTTAAAAAAAACAATTTTTTTATTTGACCACGTCCATGGTGGACGGATGACCTCATCAAGACCGCAGCTGTGTAGCAGTGGACGTCATATACTCGTAGCTGTTGGATGGATGGATGATTTGTTTACTATAGGTACAAGGTGTACCTATATGGCTTTGGCTTAAACGGTGACAAGAATAGGCCAAATCATACAGCTTGGCTGCTGTAATGTTAGCTACAATAAACCAATCCTGGCGCAGCTGTTAAGTGAGCTTTACTCAGGATTGGGCTATCCGCAGCTTGTAGCTAAACAAACAATCAATCAAACAACATCGTGACTGTGATGTTAGCATCACAGGCGCCAAGTTGTTTGATTCAGCCTTTATAAGGTGTTTCTTTGCAAAGTATTAAACTTTCAGAAGTTTAAACACTCATCATTATCAACAACTACTCTGGGGTCAGTCCCTTGATGGCGAAAAAAAACATGAGTAACGCTGGATGCTAGCCGCTTCCAACTTGTCTTATCTGGAGGTCTTTAAGATTAAACATATGCTCAGAAGTGGACATTCAAATTCTGAAATGATTAAATCTGTCTGAATATTATCAATTTGCTTCAATCTCTAAATGTATCTAAATCTTTTTGTGTTTTAGAACATCGAGATAATTCGCGGTACATTTTTGATACAATTGAGGTTCCGGGAGAAAACTCTTTTCACCCCTTAAATTGTAACAAAACGTTTGTTTTTGGTGTCAATCGCTTAAGTAAGAAATATTGCACGCTACATTATACAATATTACAATATTACATCTACGTCTTATTTTTTCAGAAAAATTTCTAGTTTATGTATTCTTTTCAGACAAAATTTTGCTTAAATATATGACTTTAAGCCTCTAAGGCTCATAACTTTAAGTACATTTAAATAATCGGCCAAGTACGAGTCGGACTCGCGCACGGAGGGTTCCGTACTGTGTGGTTTAATTATTTTATTTCAATTAATTATTTTATTTCAATTTTTTCAAAATTTCAGCTGCCTAGCTATCATGGTTCATGAGATACAGCCCGGTGACAGACGGACATCGAAGTCTTAGTAATAGGGTCCCGTTTTTCCCTTTGGGTACGGAACCCTAAAAACTGTAAAAACTAAGACGTATAATCCTAACGATTGAAGTGCGGAATACATGAAAAAAATACTCAAATCGCATAATACCTATGTATAAAGATGGATAACAGTTTATTGATTTTGTATGGACAAGTTGGCGCCTCACAATTGCCTTAAGTAATCAGGTTAGTCGTATGAACCAAATGAACATTGAACAGTGATATTTTGTTTTATTAATAAACTATCTAAATAAATTGTCGATATATTCAATCTCTTCTATCGCTGAGTGTACCAATACACCCATAGTATTAAAATATTTTCCTACGCCCACCGCCATTCAAAAATAAAGTACGAAATTCAAGGCATATTTTCATAGAATTTTGGGAAGCCGTTTTTAGACTGTGATAAATAAATATTATCCAATGGTTACGTTTCGCAGATTGAGTTTCTAAGATCGAATTTCTGCTGAAAATGGAGTTAATGGCAAAAATTGTGTGCTTATTTGGAATAATTCGTATTGGGGACGGAATAAGCTGAATGAAAGTGCGTTTTAGGCCGGGACTTTACCAAAGCGGAGACAAGTGGAGAGGAGATGTTTTCTGGTTAAAGAATTTATTTTCTCAACAAGAAATTAACAGTATCACTTGTGTGAGAACTTAATTACTATTGTACATACAATGCTTCAACAGTTGTAAATATAGTAAATATAAATTATTCATCACGTTAAACAGTTTTAGTATGTAAAAGAAAAGTAACAATATTTTTTTTAAATAAAATTTTCACAAATACAAGACACAACTTTTTTTTTTTTTTTACCAGGGGAAATCTTTTATAGATACCACCGCACCTCAAGGGCAGGCGGGTGGTTATGTGGGAGTCCTGCCGACTGGACTGTATACCCACCAAAACCCCTGGGTGTTCCACCACTGCGCCTGGTGTCGGGGCTACGGGCACGCTTGCGCACTCCTCCGCGGCACCCGACAGCGCTGGCCTAATACCTACCCGCTGCTTCCACAAAACAAATCAATGGCAAAAAAATAAAGCATGATTTATGTAGTTTAGTTAAAGTAACCAAGCTAAGCGAACTAAGCGATGCTGTGTTCGTGAATGCGCCACAGTTCAAAATGTGAGCAGTTGGACTAGTAATTTACATAGAAGTGTCACATCGTTTAATATGTGGGTTATAATTTTGGTTTTGAAAATATTATGAAAATAATAAAGGAATTGTTTTTTTTTTATATCCGGCCTATACGAACTTACTAGTGTTGAGCGTTAGACAATATCTCATCATGAAAAAAAAAAACTAAACGTAAACATTGTAAGTAAAAAGGCTATGTCCTCTTACCTATGTACAAGTTAAAAAATTTAGTTCTATTCTCCAAAACTTTCACCCCGATTTACATGTGTTTTAAGACTGATTTTTGTTTACATGTGTTTACCTGCAAAATTTTGATAATTGTAAATTTTAAAACTGATACCTACACCAGGACTATTATAATCATCGCATATTAAATTATATAACACGCACTTTATTTAATGATTTTGATGCTTAAATATAAACTTTTGTAAAAAAAGAGACAAAAGGTCGGACATACGGACGGACCGCGGTGATCGGTAAGAATCATCTTACCGGGTTCAACCGGGTTGCTTTATGTATTCTTGGCACATATGGAAATTCGCTCAGAATCGTCTTTATACAAAAAATTTCGATAACATAATATCTACATAATACCCCATCCCATCGGTCATCAGTCCTCCGAGCTATGTGCCCTGTCCATTGCCATTTCAATATAAAAACAAAACTTCTACATTTAAACTGAGAAATTCCTTTTCTGGAAATCCCTGACGCTAAGACCGGCTACTCGCTGCGCACGACAATCAAGCAGCATAACCTCATTATGCGTGCGGAGGTACAAATCGAGTTATACTAATTTAACGCTACCCTCCGTAATTACATTTGTTATACACAAACCTGGGTTATGTGAGGAATGTGCAGATTACCTCATAGATCCCGCACTTAAGAAATTTTCTACGCCATGTCGCTCGCGCAATTTTTATAAAACTACTAGCGACCCGCCCTGGCTTCGCACAGGTGTATTTTGCATGCAAACCTTTCTCTTGAATCACTCTATCTATTAAAAAAAACCGCATCAAAATCCGTTTCGTAGTTTTAATGATATAAGCATACATGGGGACAGACAGCGGAAAACAACTTTATACTATGTAGTGAAGAGCTAACCAGCAAAACTTTGTTTTGGCATAATAATATTATTAAGAAATATCACCAATAAAAAATTGCGATTATAAATTGAGATCTAACTATTCTATCTCTCAGGTTGGATCAAACTGTACACACTGTACAAAATTTAGTTAAAATAGGTTAAGTACAGGTCGCGTCATGTAAAAAGAACGCTGGATCTTCAAACTGCGCACAAGGAAATTTAACTCGTATTACATACGTAATAGGAGTTAAATATCCTAGTACGCAACTTTATTTATAGCAAGGAAATTTAACTCCTATCACGTAAGCAATAGGAGTTAAATTTCGAAGGGGCAGTTTGAAGCTCCAGCGTTCTTTTTAGGTGACGCGAGGTATAGTTGAGGAGTTCATCGCGGACAAACAACGTGACACGAGATTTATTAGAATATAAAAAAGAAGAAAGATTTATTGACCCCATAGTAAAAGTTTATTACATTATAATGATGGTCTCAATAAATCTCTTTTGGTTTAGTACATTCTTTCTGAATAATCTTGTATCATCATCATCATTAGCTTTTGATAGCTCAATGGTTGACATAGGATTCCTTTTTTATGCCATTTTCTTTTGGCATCTATTTGAAGCATGTAAATAGGTTTTATCTTGTAATTAAAGAATAAAAAACTAAAAAAGAATCGGCAGATCCACACATACCTAAGTAATGTCTTCGAAACAAACGAGATTTGCTTTATGTAAGAGCTTATTTCACTTACACTTTAACATTGTACATTATCAGAGTATTTTAGCCTGTGGCGTCCGAGTTGGCTTAGCGGTTAAAACAACCAGAACCCCAATTTAACGTGTTATCCGAGCCACGGTAGCGCTCATTTGTAAGTTCCGCTGTCCCTCAGTTGGAAATCCGAATATAGACCGTGCTGAACGTTGCTTAATTTATTAACCGACTCCCGAAAAGGAGGAGGTTCTATGTTCGTCTGTATGTTTTTTTTTTGTGTATGTTCATCGATATTCAGCCAATTGTGAACCGAATCGAAAAATAAATTTTTAGTTCGAAAGGGTATATTCCCGAGGTGGTCTCATTTAAACTTTACAGAAACTGGCTCAGCCATATTGAAAAATCAACAATAATGTAAACAATTCGAGCGAAACATTCGAATTGTGTACAGGATGGAAGGCGGTTTTGCCATTTTTGCGAAAAATAATTATTTTAAAGAAGAAAGAATTTGAATTTAAATTTGAATCATATATTCTAAAATTCTAAGTCCAACAATTCATCTTTGACTCCTTTGAAATATCTCCGAGGGGTTATTTTGCATAAGTAAGCGCGCCTAGCGTCTAGACTTCAGACGTACTCAACGGTTGTCTTGTTACCTAAGATCTTAGCTCTGTCCTACGTAGAGAGAAACTGACAACGCAATGCGATGATATGCTATGCAAAATGAACAAATATTATAGCTAACTAGCGTCCTAACACTGTGTGTGAACTATGTGGGCAAGTATTACATTGACACTTTTTTATAGAGTGCACACTTTTCAAAATTCTTAGTAAAAATGAGATTCCCAAAAAGGTATATTTATTTAAAAGTACAGTCAAGCCTATAGTAATCAAAGTGGTAGTGAATAGAGCACTTAGCTTGGCAACACAGTTCAGGACGTCAACCCGCCAAGAACCGAAGGATTACGCCGACTGCAAGCCGCATACAATTGTTTCTATTAGAGGTATATTGTAGATCTGTTGCGGAGACGTATGTCCATCAGTGGACTTCCTACGGCTGATAATAAAGATGAACTAGCTATTGCCCGTGGCTTCGCCCGCGTGGTATTTTAATTTTTGGGGTATCCTATGGGAAAATTTTATGTTTCTGAGCTAAAAAGTAGCCTATGTCACTTTCCATCTTTCAAACACATGCCAAATATCAAGTCAATCCGTTGCTGCGTGAAAGAGGAACAAACCAACAAATATACTTTCGGATTTATCATATTAGTAAGGTAGGATAATTGTTTTTTAATGAACTAATGTTTCTTATTAGGAATAAATCGTAGCGCTACATTGAAACTTATCGCTTTCTATCTCTCTTGTAGAACAGTATATTACTGAATGATATCATGTACTTAGGTGTGAATTATTAAGGAGATCCTTTACCGCTTGTCTCCTAAGATGTCTTAATAACATAATATGTGGCCAATTTAGATGCCACAGAAGAATTAATCGTAGTTTAGATAGGATCATATGTTACAGAGAGATTAAATTTCTTCTACGCGCTAAAAAGTTACAAAAAGTTACTCTTGTTCTTATTTCGTATAGGTTTGTGTTTGACTATACACTGCTTGATGTTAAGCAGATATTATGTGGTTGTTAAGGCCGAAATAGGACATTCATGCTTAAAGCCCTACTGGTATGTTTCATATGTCCTGTCCTTTTGTTCCTACCCATTTTTACCGCTGTTTCTTTAGAAAGGGCAAATTGTGACGGGCCACAGATCGAGCCACTCGGAGTGGCTATGGTCGAACGGTTCAACTTATGTCTGGAGGCGGTATCAGACTGGGGTGCTGTTAACCGCAGTTAAACGCCACGAAGACTCAAGTCTGTTTTGTTTTCGGCCAAAAACAGGCCCTTCCAATTGTCTTCTGCTTTCCATGGTGTCTCCGTTTCGGTAAATGACACCCTGGAACTATTAGGCGTTTCATTCTCATCAACTCTTCACTTTGGCTCTTACACAGAGTTAAAAGCCCAATTAATAGCCTCCAAAAAACTTGTTGGTCTCCCTAAGGTGAGACAGTATTTTACGCTTGAGCAACTCTGCTTAGTCTTTATAAAGCACAAGGTCTTGCATGGAATACTGCTCTCACCTTTGGGATGGCTCTGCCAAATATCAACTCGAGGCTCTGGAGTCGATTGAGAGGCGAGCCAGGAGGCTGATAGACAACGACACCTTGACTAAGTCGCAGCTGCAAATTTTCGAGCATCGACGTAACAGCCAGAATGTAGAACGCTTTGCTTGGTTCTGTCTTCCCGCTAAAGTACAACGTGGGTGTCTTCAAATCCCGAGTAAATAGGTATCTTCTAGGTAAGACCGCATATCTGCTTAACATCACGTAGTATGTAGTCAAACGCAAACCTATACGAAATAATAAAAAAAAAGTATCCAAACCAGATAAATTAGCATTCGTATGTGCCCTTTCTCCGAACTGAAAGTTACACGGGTTTCTAAACGGCAGGTTAGAAAACCATACGATATTTCGGGAAGGTTCTGAGGGACAGACAGAATAATTACGTTTTATTTAATTCATTAGAGATGTCTGGAAACTTCAAGGGTCCCGGCACGTTTATTTTTAGTATTCATTCGGGATATTAAAATCAAGACCCAATACAGATCTTTGACTATTAGAGAGTTAAAGTAAAGCTTATCTGAATTCACTATTAGGAGGTACTTATTGAGCTAGCATAACTGATTTTATTTTTAAAAGTTAACGGCATACGGCAACCTGTCATGTCGAATCCTGTGGAGAATTATATAAGACTTGTACTAATCATGGCTCAACTGTTTATAAAACATAAAATTTAAAAAAAACATAAGTACCGAATTGAAGCAAAGATCATTTCCAAATTAATACCATGGGTAGCATTTACAACTGAGCCCTACCAAAGCTCGTATGACACTTCAAACAGTAGGTTCCGGTGTTTCGTATCACAGTCTTTCTCTCTCTGACTATCTAATCTGGTTGGCTAGCCGGTGCAAACTTACTTTTACTATGTTGTAAGTACCAACCTTAATATTTCTCTATAGGTTGTAACCCATTAAAAGTTTTCGTCACGTGTAGCCCGTAACTACTAAATAACCTTCAAATTCTTAGCCTTGGCGTTCTCGGTATAACACATAATGCACCAATAAAATAAATCGCTGAGGTCATCGCGTGACTTTTTGATTAGAAAAACCAACATAAAATACTGAAAAGCAAGTATTTAATAGTAACCATAAAGAAATAATAACGACCGGTCTAGTTTGCCCTGTGTAGGACGTCCTCCACCTTATGGGTTGGAGTAAGCAAGTAGTACGTCTGCTGAGGCTGCCGCCGTATTGTAGCGCGTCAGGAATGTTCGCGGACGCGCATATAGACGGCTTCGCCGCTATCTTGAGGAAGCGGGTGGCGTCCCTGATGCGTCGCGTCCGCGGCAGCTCCAGCAGTTACCTTCAACTGTTCGCTTGGAGGATGGACATAGATTGTCCAATAATGAACCATTGGACCAAGCAGCATACCGAGTTTTCAGGTGTCAAGCCGCGATATAGATTAAGATGACATTTAAGATTCTCTTTTAATTAATTTGTCTATTTAATATTCAATATTTTTTTATGATTTTATAACTTTAATATTCTGTTCTGACTGTAATATTGACATTCTAAATTTAACTTTATTATTTATTGTTTTGTGTAAGTAAATTGATATTTTTACGATTTAAACTATTTTTATCCAATGTATTCCGATTTTTAACGATGTTTGATTAATTTAAGTGTATTGAATACTGTTTTATGGATTTTGTCTGAAATAAATTGTAAATAAATAAATAGGTCAGGTGGCTAGCCCTGGTGTCAGAGTTTTTAAGCTACCTAAAGGCATGTGACATGGCTAAACACTTAAAACAACCGGGGTCTAAAATTTAACGTGTCATAGAGCTCAGTTGTAAATACCACCCGCGGTAAACCCTCCGAAGACTGACCGTGCTAAACGTTGCTTAACTTCGATGATCGCTAACGAACATAGTCAAACTACGGTAGGAGCGCTACCTACACGATGGGCGCTACGTGGTTGGAGAGGATAATCTAGGGTATCATCAGTCCCCCCCGAGTGGGTTCCCGCCTTGTCGTGGCGGAGGGCTTAGTAGCCAGGTCTCGCCAGCCTGGTGAACCAAGAGGAACCCGAGGTGGGGCCGGCCTCTCCGGGTCTTGGGCCTCGACAAGCCCGTGCGGAGGCTGGCCAGTAGGTCGCAAGTCGACTGAGGTGGACTGCGGTATCGCGCTCGTCGCGATACCGCGGCCGAGCCCATCGAGGCGGGGGCGGCGACGGGATGGACGGGCGGCGAGTGTGCCGCTGTCTATCCGTCCTGCCAGCGGCCCTAACGGGTGCCGCCAACGTGTTGGCGGAGGCGGTGGGGCTGCAGGGGAAGAGGAGTGTCGGTATCGCGATGGCCGTTCTCCCTATCCTCTGCAGCCGTAGTGGCAGGCGCGGGGCCACTTTAATTGACCCGTTGCATCGGGACCAGGGCTGTCGGACACGGGTGCTGTCTGACGCCCAGTGCTGGTTGGTCCCAGGTGGTGGATGACGATGTGTCTGGTGTTCGACACATCGTCAATCTAGCGGGAGCGCAAGCTCCGTGGTGGGGCCCGAGTTGGGCCAGCGCTGTCGGGTGCCGCGGAGGAGTGCGAAAGCGTGCCCGTAGCCCCGACACCAGGCGCAGTGGTGGAACACCCAGGGGTTTTGGTGGGTATACTGTCCAGTCGGCAGGACTCCCACATAACCACCCGCCTGCCCTCGAGGTGTGGTGGTATCTATAAAAGATTTCCCCAGGTAAAAAAAAAAAAAAAAAAAAAAAAAAAAAAAAAAAAAAAAAAAAAAAGGGTATCATCAGTCGCGTAGTAAGCGTTGATCATAATTAGCGTATTATGATCAACGTTTAGTACGGGACTAATCCAGATAGTACAGGAAAAATAGATGTTTTTTTTGTCAACTTTGTACCTACTACATTTCCGATCCAATTTTTTTTAATAAAGTTACAATCACTTACTGAGCATAAAATTACAAAATGCTGATAGATTCAAGCGCCATCTAAAAAAAAAATGTTTTTGGCCGATATCTCGGAAACTATGCACTTAAGGGCAAAGTGCTTTTTTTATTTGATCCTCGAAGTTGGTAATTTTTAAATTTTATCGAAACGGCTGAGCCAAATTTTGATACGTCAACTGTAATGTGAAAATTGCTACATCGCTACTATATGAATTATTCGCGAATTCTGTACACGGTTGAAGTCGCTCATGCCATTTTTTGCGAAAAATAATTATTGATAATATTATAACTGAACGGACTATTACGAGTATATTACACTAGTGACCCGCGCCGGCTTCGCACAGGTGTATTATACATATAAACCTTCCTTTTGATTCACTCTATCTATTTAAAAAAACCGCATCAAAATCCGTTGCGTAGTTTTAAAGATATTTAGCATACATGGGGACAGACAGCGGGAAACGACTTTTTTATACTATGTAGTGATTATATTTATAATAATGATTTTTTACCCAGTCAGCATACCTATTACAACGATGATGATGACGTAGCTGCTCGAAAAACGTCCAATCGATAAAGTACTCTCCGAATCTTCGGAACCAAAAACCGATAACGACAAGTACGAATTCATATCAAGCGAACTTCCTACCTACTCGTGACGTTATCATTAGGAAATTGTATCGAACTTGGAGATGGGGACGAGTGCGGTACTTCTAACTTGATAAATAAGAGAGCTGAGTTACGACGGTCATATTCTGGCTCAATCGCCCTGCTAAGAAAAGGCCTATTCAGCAATAAACCATTAGAAAGGAAAGTTTAGTAATTAACAAGTACGGTGACCAATAGTTTTACTTTGTGTTTTTTATTCTAAACGCCGGACATATTCTAAGATAGGGTCGAGTACGGAACTTATAACTCGATAAAAAGAGCGGAGTTATTATGTAGACGACGCGGACTGTCATTTCTGGCTCATTCGCCATTCTATGCCCATCTATTCAAGGCCTATGTAGAGCATAAACCATTTACAAGAATATCTATTGCACTCTTAAAACCCCGACTGCAAAAAATCAACACGCACTACAATGGTTGTAATTATTTCTGTAATTAATTATTCAAATATATTAAATACGTATTCTCGAGTGGAGACCACGTACCGGCAAGCGCAGCGTAGGACGTCCACCCACAAGGTGGACGGATGACCTCATCAAGACTGCAGGTTTGCGCTGGATGCGAGCTGCTTCTAACCAGTCTTATTGGAGATCTATAGGGGAGACCTATGTCCAGCTGTGGACATCCAATGGCTGAAAAAACGAACGAAAGGACCAAATCGAACATCGCGTTATTGCATGCGTTTTTGACAGTCAGTGAACTTCTTGTGTAGAATCGTATAAATTTTCTAAAGAATTTTATAGAATCTTCAGCAAAACTTTAAGACACTTCGAGCACACAAAAACTTTTCTATTACCTACTAATCTGATAAGTTCATTAAGGCGATGATATAAATTGGATAGGAAATAGATCGTTAGTGGCCTGTAGAGAGTTTCAGAATCGGCAGAAATTACCTACATTATTACTTTTATTTCTTTACTTTTTAACACTAGTGTTAAATAAAACATTAATAATAAGAGAAGTGATGAGTTAAGCTAACTGGTTGCTGCCTGAAAGAGTGACAAACCAACAAAAAAACCTTCGGATTTATAATATTAGTAAGGAAAAAGATAGTAAAGACTAGCCGAAGGCATCCATTTAGGGTGGCTTCAGAAACAAAAGTGTAATGAGATTAGGATATTTAAATAAACCTTGACAGTGAACAGTTCTAGCACAGGATAGATGAGTACAATAAAAGGGGGGGTTTTTTTCCAAGCAGCAGGACTATAAATAAATACGCTTGTACAAGTACATGATTAAGTTAGGAAAAATGGATGTATCGAAAAAAGAGAACGTATTTTATTCTCACAAACTTATTAAATGGCATGAAGACCAAGGGATGAAATTTTGAACAAATCTTTAAATATGTTATAATAATCGTTGACCGGCGTTTGTTTTTAGGGTTCCGTACCCAAAGCGTAAAAACCCTATATTAAGTTGTAGATTTCTTTCATAAATAAATGATTAAATTAAAATACATTAATGGGGGCTTTCCATATGGTAAGGAACCCAATGTGCGCGAGTCCAACTCGCATTTGGCGATTATTTGTTTTGTTCGTCTACACGTCTTGGTGTGATGCGGCATCTATTAGGGCGATTATATCACGGTAGATAATACACGATACCTTATTATAATGGCACCAACTCATTCATAGCGTAAAATGAGAGAGCCAGTACTTACTGTAATTTTAACGTAAAAATGATAGGTTTGGTTGGAATTATTTTTGTTTCTGTATTCAGTTCACTCTGTAGAAGTGAAATTATGTGAATGTGTATAGATAGAAATAGTGCTGTAAAGTGATTTGATTTTTGTTGATAGGAAGGGATATATTATTTAATATTTAGAAACGTGATTTTTAGATATTTTAAGTTGCATAACATAACTGTTTTAATAACTAATTTTCTCTGTTGATACTATTTTGGCCAACAATGAGTACTTAGCGATACACAAAATCCAGTTTGAAGTAGTTAAAATTTTTATAATTATACTAATAGAAAAAGCATATTTCTGACAGTGAGACCATCTTCAGGCAGAAATATGATAAATATTAAACAATTTAAGATGTATTCAGTAAGTCAAATTCAAATTCAAATTCATTTATTGACATTAAAACAAATAGTATACCTATGATGACAATGAGCCTCAGATCTCCAAACTAAGCATAGCTTGTATTTCGGAGATCTGTGCTCCCTTAACAAGACTTATTGAAATACAATATATAACGTTAACAAATTAGTGCTTATTCAAGTAAATACAATATAATATTGATAAGTTTAATAGTACACAGCATATTCAGATATTTGTCAATAAATTGATAAAGTAATAATAATAATAATATTTCATTTTAATTGATTACAAAGATTATTATATTTGGTCAAAAAATTGGATTAAAATGTAATAAAATATAATTAATTTCAATATAAATACCTCAAAATAAAATGTAGAGTCTCCGGTATAAAGTATGTAGTGAGTGAAGTGTATGGATGAGTTATCTTAGAACTGAGAGCAGGCTCTCAGTTTCTTGATATGATAGTTTCTGTAATGTGTCTGAGACAGTTTTTTTCAGAGAAAATTTATTTAGCTTTTTTAGTTCCACTTGTTCCGATAGTTTGTTATAGATGTAACCCCCAAGGAAGGAAAAGAATCTGTGTTTGAAAAACGTTTTGGAGCTAGGTATTTTGAACACCTTATCGGTACGACGTTTGGTGAGAGTTTTAGTTTCTGAGGTTTGTGGACATAACTTGTGCTGTTTTAAAATAATCCTCAATAGAAAGAGTTGTCTGACTGTAAGCACACCCGTTTCCCGATAAAGGTCCAAGGTTGGGTATCTGAAGGGAAGAAAGTTGCTGACTTTTAATATTGCTCTTTGGGCTTTTTCCAAGGCTGACATATGTGTTTTAGCAGCACCGCCCCACGCTTCGATACAATACATTATCAACGACTGGCAAAGTGCATAATACGTCGTTTTTAGGATATTTTTGTCAGCGACGTGCCTTATGTTCCTAAACACCGCGATTAGCTTTCTGACTCTACCTGCTAATGTTTTTATATGGCTTGCGAAGTTAAGTTGACTATCGATAATGACCCCAAGATAGCGAATTGTATTAACTCTTTCTAGAGGTATACATGTGCAATCGTTTGCCTGACACCTGGCATTATCGAGACTCGCGTGAGCGAATACATTTAGTTTCCGACTAAGAGGCGGTTGTGTGCTCTTTAAAATCGAAAAGGGTATTATTTTGGTTTTTTCGATATTGAGGCTTAGTAAATTTTTATTTAACCAATCGACAACCCTATCGAAACCGTTTTGAGCGTGTTTGTAAACCTCCTCCCAGGTTCTTCCACGGAAGATGAGCGCCGTGTCATCAGCAAAAGTGACAACTCTACCGTTCTCTAAGATTAAATTACAGAGCTTATTTATGTAGCAGAGGAAAAGAGTTGGGCCTACTATGCTACCTTGGGGAACACCGTAATTTATGGTTTCTGGGTCACTTATGGTGTCATCTAGCTTGACGCACTGTTTTCTATCCGTTAGACAGTCAGCGAAAAGGTCCAGTTGGAGCCCGCGAACACCAAACTCCTCCAACTGTTTCAACAGTAGAGGTACAGAAACTGTATCGAATGCCTTCGCAATATCCAGGAATATTGCGAGACACTTGTCTCCTGCATCCATTATCTCAGCCACATGATTGGTAAGTTCGCAGACCGCCTCCGACGTTGACTTATTTTTTCGAAAACCAAATTGTTGCTGAGATAAGAAGTTGTGATCTTCAAGGTATTTGACTAATCTAGTATTCATGATTCGTTCAAGTATTTTCGAAAATGTTGGCAAAATTGAAATGGGACGATAATTGCTAACTATATCTTTGGGGCCACTTTTGTGGATCGGTGTAACAATTGATGTTTTAAAAGCTTTAGGAAAACGCCCAGAGTTAATAGCCAAATTGCAGATGTGAGTGAGCAGTCCTGCAAAAACCTTTTTATTTTCCTTGATAATCCGAGAAGAAATGCGGTCTACACCCGCAGTGTTACTGTTCTTTAGAGAGTCTATTATAGAGACAACCTCTGCTAAGTCTGTTTCTACCATAGAAAATGAGTTCATAGGTTGATTTGGTGTTGTTACTATTGAAGAAGTCTGAGATTGGGCTGAATGTAAAGAATTTTCAATTTTCTTAGCTAGTGATTCACCTACTCCCGCAAAATACTCGTTGACCTTATTTGCAGCTGCCTTGGGGGTCGAAGCGATGGAAATCAGGTTGTTGGATTTTGTTTGGTTCTGTTTGATGTTCCCTATCTTATTTATAGCCTTCCACATGTCCTTGGCATTTTTTGCGTTCTCTATTTCTGAACGTTCGTACTGCCACTTAACGTTACGAAGTAGCTGCGTAAGGAAGTTGCGATATCTCTTGTATGTGATTTTTGCAAGGTCATTATTTGGATCACTCTTGTATTTGCTGTGCAGTTTATCTCTGTTTTTCATGCAGCGAAGCAAGCCAGGCGTGGCCCAAGGCTTTATGGGGGCTCTACGTCGAGATATTTTTACTAGAGTTGTATTGGAGGTTATGACATGGGACACTGTGTTGACTAGAAAGTTAGCTGCGACGTCACAGTCGTCAGCTTCGAGGACCGGGAGAAAGTTTATAGTTTGTAATTGTTCATTAATTTTCGAGTAGTTGATTTTATTTATGTATGTAGATGGAATAGTGGTGTTTTTAGTTTCGAGTGAAAAAAGTAGTGTATAGTGATCAGTAACACTGTTTTTAATTACTAAAGTTTTAGATGGGATCTTTGTTTTTAGTAAAACCTGATCTAGGCAACTGTTTCCGCATGTTGGAAATGTGTGAGCCGGCAGAAGACCATGCGAAGCCAACATATTTAAGTATTTGTTTGCCTGATTGTCTAACGGGTCTCTAATTATATTTATATTTGTATCACCGATCAAAATCACAGTTTTAAAATTATCTAGAGATGAAAGAACGCTGTCTAGGGAATTAATGAAGTTTTTGATATTTTTAAATTCAGGGGGCCGATATAATGCTATGATAGCAATAGATTTATTTGTTATAATAATACAATTGCTGTCCGAGATATCTGGTTCATAAACATTGAAATTAAGATGACTTTTCGTGTAGACAACCAGCCCATCGTTCTGATTGTAGAGCCGTGTCGACGTGGTGCAATTGTAGTCATCGATTTGAGGAAGATGTTTATTACGAGATAGCCAGCATTCACTGAGTATTATCACGTCTGGCAGTACTGCCACTCTCTGTAATAATGTGGTAAAGCTATCAAAATTGCATGAAATACTTCTAATGTTCTGACTGATTATGTTAAAACTGAGTTTATCGGTTATTTCTGAGATACATTCTTTCGGCTCACAGATAATTGGTGTAGATGGGATAATTTTATCTAAATCATTGTTAATTTCATTAATTGTACTATCCATAATCAAACTTTATAATCGGCAATGGACAAAGGTAAATAGTTGCCTTGATTTCCGCCTGGGATATCATGTCAGTAATGACAGTAGAGAAGCAGCTACAAATAACAGTACGAATATGTGACTCACTTATTATATATTCGATTAATTGTCGAAGAAGTGTTGTACTAAAAAAATAATAAATACTTATATAATGTTGGTGCAATTGAAGTATGATGTTTATATATAAGTTTAGGGTGAAAGTGGTGTGCAAGAGTACAGCATGTGGTGTGACCAATGATGTGAATACCATGAGACAAGACTTTACATTAATATTGTTGTAGATTTTAATTTGATAGAGTAAAGTGGAGATATTATTAAATACAGAAACATCTAAAAAATAATTTGCAATATTTAGCGTCAGAAATAATGTTGAGGTATTTAGAGTGCTATTTTTACTCAGCTTGGTTTTCAGGTTTACATGAGTATATCCAAAAATACATAACATAATTATAATTAATAAACTACGATTAATATGAGTTTTTGCAACAGCAGGTAAGTTATAAGCATCTAGTCATTTAGGCTGACGAAGCTTGTTCAAGTCTAACTCGCTATTTACTCGTATTAGGGCCGCTTTATCATTTTTGCGTAAGTATATCACTCCATTTGATGGCCAACAATAGTTGTATCTTTCCGTTTTTGAAAAGTCGCGCGCCAAGTAGAGAAGCGATTTTGCTTTTGCGGTAAGAAGCTCAGACAAATAGATGGGTTTTTTGGGTCCTTGAATTTTTAGATGAGAGGTGTTCAATCGATCTTCAGACTTCTTTCCTTTGTTAAACTTCCTTAGAGAGACTAGTACATCATCCCTTTTCATGACGGAAGTGAACTCAACAATAATCGGTTTGTTGTCCTTTTTACTCCTTACTCGATGAATGTCCTTGATATCAGAGCTATCCACCTTGATATTGAGTGATTGGGTCAATTGTTTAACCGCCTCTATGAGTTTGGGCTTTGGTTCGGCAGATTTTGAAGGGTCAAGATTAGGTACGTTTCGAATTTCAATACAGGTTTGGCGTGCACGGCGGTCTAGGTACTCGATCTGGTCTTGTAATTGCCTAATGTATTTTTTATCCTCTTCACGTTCTGACTTTATCTGACGCACTTCTTTCTCTAGATCTTCCTGTCGCGTAGCTAGAAACTCGAATGACTTTGTAAAATCTGCTAGTTCCTTACTGAATGTATCCATTTTAGAGTCCAGAGATTTTTCCAAAGATGTCTGGAATGACGTAAATTTATTTTCTTGCTCAGTCGAGAAATTTCGAAATAGCATGCGCATTTCCGCAATAATTGAACGCGAGTCGTTGTCGTCACTGTTTGAGGCTTTCCTCTTCCGTTCGGTGGTCGAGGGACGTTGAACTTTTTTTCCGCTAGAGCTGGGTGGTGGTAGGGTCTCACTAGAAGCTAGAAGTTGGAGGCCAGGTTCCGGAGTGGAAGGAGGGGTCCTATCGACAGGCATGTTTACTGGAGAATAATAATATATTATCTGCCTGATGAATCTGGATCTCAGTTATTTTCTAAAGCGCCTTGGTCGGATAAAAATGTCAGGCGCCGTAAAAAGTTACGCGTGCGTTTTGCTTGTATGTTTTTAGTGTATTTTTGAAAATGTAGGGTATTATACTTGCGAAGATTCAATGATGCTAATTTGTTCAACAGTATAATTTCGCACTATTTACACTCGGATTATGTAGGACTTGAGGTAAAAACATAAATCCGCAACACTGTAACTTCTGCGTTCACTTTTTGTATGAATTGTTTACTATATCAAGAGAATACGAATTAAAAATCACGGAGCAAAATATAGCACGTCTGTCACTGACAACCCTCGAGGGGGGGGGGCTCAGTAAGTAAAAGTTTTCTCCTGAATTCTTCCCTTCCAGTTGTAGTCGGCCAAAAATGAGTAGTGTCATTTGAAACCCGGCTTGAACTAGTATTGTCGTACCCTGAATCATTTATTGGGGTAGTTATTGCCGACCGTTCGAGCCTGGACAAGCCAACGAATATTTTATGTGGATAATAAAAAGAGGTTTTAGCCGGTAGGAAAATTTTCCGTAATAGGAACTACAATTTGTTTTCGGAATAAAACGACGATTTTTATGAGCGGGTATTTGTTTTGTTTGAGAAAAAATGGAGGGAAGATATATTGGTGTCGTTTTTTTTAAATTAAACAAGTTTTATTATTTAATTTTTTATTATAGTTTTAGAAACCGTTCTGATGACTTAGGTAGAATTTTGTATTGACACAGGGTTTTTACTCAGAAGAATTACAAGTAATAGAAGTATTGCTAAATTTTACTCAAATAAAAACTACGTTACAGCTGTCTTATTCATATCTGGTTATGCAGCATACTCGAGAGCGAGTGGAACAAAAGAAAACGCAATGTCTGTCGCATACGTCAAAATCACCAGTGGGAATGTCAAAATGGTTAAAATTTGGTTACACTTGGTCATTTGTCTTTTTCGGAAATTTGAACCCTCCAGTTCCAGTAAGAAGGTTCAAATCTCTGATCATTTTACCTTCCTACTTTTTACCTTTTTGAATTTGGACACCCGAGATAGCTCAATGCTGGTTTGTGAAACCTTTCGAAATTACGTAAGTTCGGGTGTATGTGCATCTTTTTCTAACACATTTTAAATTTCATATTTAAAATGGGACAAAGTGATGTATATCTCTTGCTATTTTAGTACTGTTTTTATTACTTTAGTTCTTATTCTATGGTTTTTTACACCAAATATGTCAATATTTATGAAGGTTTTGTGCATGCGGAACTTTTTAACTAATTAGAAAGATATTGCCGTTATACTATGCTGTAATATAAGCGTTAGAATAGATTCATGAAACGTATTAAAAAGGCAAAGTTTTGTAAAGATCAGTGTATATTAAACAGAAACAGTGTAACAGTCTTAGTTAATCACGGAATTGCTTGGTAGTCGGTTGCTTCGATCAACTTAAACTCCTTTTTTAATGTATTATACCTACATAACAATGATCAATCTCAATCGTCAATCTCGTCTCGAGTCTCGACCCGAAAGTCCCGGGAATTCGAGACAACTAAAATTACGAAAAGTCCCGGGAATTCGAGACAGGGTAACTTCCCGGGACCCAAACCCTAGCCCTGCCAGTAGAACGATGCCCTGACCCACTGAGCAAAAGATGAACGTAGTGTTTACAATTTGATATTGGTAACGGTTAAATTTCTTAGAGGTCCCGAGTTTGTAAACTTGTATTAGATGGGTTGTGGCTTAGTCAAAGTTGAGAATCACTAGTCTAGGCTAGTTGTTGTTGTTCTCAGTTCAAACTTTTAAAATGACCTAATTTCCTTTTTAAATTAATTTAAAAGTAAATAATATATGCTAAAAAAACAACTCAAACCGTCCTTCATAATATTCAGGGCACTCACGTAGGCGGCAGGGCAAAGGGCAATTGTCAATTCTGCCCGGTAAAACTACTGTGATACAGGGCTCTCGCTTGTCAACCTTCGTCTGTCGGCCACTGGATCGGATATAAGCTGTGGCAGCCCTAAATATATGTCTTTTGATGTATGTACTCCTCTGTCGGAGGAAATAAGAGACGGGGTGAAAGTGCACGTAGGTATAAAATGAGTAAATTGTTTTGAATTCCGTCAAGATAACCTAACGTGCTATGGATATGGCTATTCTCGGTGTCTATCTGAGAGATCGAATCAGAAATGGAAAGATTAGCGGCGGATTAGCAAATTAAAGTGGCAGTGGGCAGGGCACATAGTTCGAAGAACGGATGGCCGATAGGGCCATAAAGGTCTCGAATGGAGAACACCGTAAGCGCAGCGTAGAACGTCCACCGACTAGATGGACTGACGATTTAATAAAGATCGCAGGAACGCGTTGGATGCCGGCTGCTTCCAACCGGCTCTTATACAAATCCATAGGGAAGGCATATGTCTAAAAGTAGATGTTCTACGTTGATGGATAGATTGATAAAATTCCGTAGGATAAACTGTTGAATGTAAAATTAAATATATGACCTTATTATGTACCTACACAGTTTAAGCATTACACGATAATCTTATCCATTTTTTAACGTAAGTACTTACTCAAGTTAAAGTTTTTTGAAATAAAAATAACTAATACTGTGAGCTTAAAAATAAATGACAGGCAATTTGCAGACAGAATATATAACACGTCTCTAGCATTTATTTGTTAATGTTTAATTTTCCTTACAATCCAATTTTTATAATCTAAGATCCTATCCCATAAGCAGTTACGTATATTAAAACGTTCCTAGACAAACATTTTTTTAACAATATGACCGTGGCGTAATAAAACCCAACATAAATCAATCGATGGGCACAAGAGACAAATAAAATAGTAAGAAGTAAGACCGTAAGAATATATAAAAGAATGTAGAGCCAATTAAGTTTGATACATTTTTATTTATGCTCGTCAAAAAAATGTGTGTTAAGGCTAACCGCCCACTTTCATGCCCCGAAAGCGCTGCAGTCATCAACATTTACATGAAATTGTACCTATACCTCCAATATGTTCACGGAGATGTTCGTGGAAGTGCGCACAGACGATTTTCACGCGATAATATGCTAGAAAGTCGCGTCTCTACGGCGGCGAACGCGGGACTGTAGCAATGGCATCCTGAAAATGATTGTAATTGACTGCCCCATCCAACATGGATGCGCGTAGCTATTACTTATGGATGACAAATTATGACATTTTATTTTGATTTAATGTATATTTTTATTTGACTTGATTAGATTTGGTTTGATTGATTTTAGAAATTAGATGATTATTTATTTAATTTTATATGATTCAGTTTTATAATTTTGTTTGTGTTATTTGAATTTCTTTTGTTGATTTATTAAGGGTGTATTTTTTCCTGAAATAAACGATTAATTATTATTAAATATCGTCACAGACTACTATAGATACTACGTATCAGACAGGAATCTATGAACAACCAATAGCGGACTGGTAATTTTTGTTTGACATTTCTTTACTTTTTAAAACATGGCGACCGAAATGGCAACAGTACTTTTTTTGGCTTCATAAATATTTATTAATTCCTGTATGCATAATATTCAATTCTCCAATTAAAATATAATTATTGTTTTACCATTTTTAAAACCTATGTACCTATAGGAAGTTAATAAATAAGACTAAATATTCTGCTACTTCATGTTTATTCATCATTCACATCAATTTCATCGTTCACATTTTTAGGTTAACTTTCGTAAGATAAAGTTTTTTAGTTTTGCCAAAGAATATATAATAATACTACGTTTTGCACAGTTATTATTGATATAAGACACCCACTTCAGTCCAATTTCACTATTTCAGAATACGTTGTATCCTAATTATGCTTCGCCTGCAGTTGTAGCTCGGCATACGACACAATATTTTACAGGATGCACAAATACACTTAAAGACCAATGTATGAACACCAACGCATAAAACACAATGAATGTGTGGTTTTGTAACAGTTCAGTGGAGACGATAAGCACGAACACTTTACATAACTAACACAATAACTTTAATAAAACATTAAAAAAGATAGCACAAAAACTGCTGAAAATTTTAACGGAAAAGATTGATTGACTTTGACATTTTGCAACTCGAGCAGCCTTGAATGGGCATAGAGAATGTAATTGGGAAAGTCAAAATGAAAATTACCATTTGTCTATGGTGGAAAATAAGGGCAATTTTTTTTCTTTTAAGATTCCAGCCCATGAATATCGTGCACTTGTCCACTTTGCACTGAGATTTTGCACGACTCGCATTTCTGTCAAAGTTTGTAGGCGTTGAAATTTTCTGCGCGGTCCGGCTCCTACGGCGCGTACCTACGGGTGCAACTTCCGTGTTAGAATTTTGTGATTCACAATTTCACTACACTGGAGACAAGTCAGGATGGCCAAGCGGTCTAAGGCGCTGCGTTCAGGTCGCAGTCCACTTCTGTGGGCGTGGGTTCGAATCCCACTTCTGACAATAATTTTGGGTCTAGTAAAAATTGTATCTTTGTAAACCTCTATTTTTTCTGTTCAGTTAGTCTAATAAAATTCATTCCAGAGTAAAAAATATTCATAACTAGCAACCCGCCCCGGCTTCGCACAGGTGTATTATACATATTTCTCTTGAATCATTCAACCTATTAAAAAAAATCGCATCAAAATCCGTTGCGTAGTTTTAAAGAAGCATTCATGGGGACAGACAGCGGGAAGCGACTTTGTTTTATACTTTATTCATAATGATGTTCTGAAATACACTTTCTGAATAGCCATGTACTTATGTTTTGTCCGACCGATAATTTTACATAAATAAATTTTATAAATGACAGTTCACAACCTCCAGCGTTCATTGGTACACTAGGGCATAATAAACATAACATTATTGCCGATAAATTTTACAACATTTTGACACTCATATATTTTGGTAGATTAAGCTAAAGTACTGTTATTTTTAACCTTTTAAACATTGCTCGCTTTATTTTTACTATACTGGCACTAAATATCTTTTAAGTGCCGAAATAAATGCGTGCACTAAGAAAATAAATAACTTTTTGTATAGCCAGGGATCAGTTTTAGTGGTTAGAATTAGAGGTTAAATTTTATTGGGGGCGAACGGCATTTCATTTCATGTAATTACTTTCCAAATGTAATTCTTTTCAGAATTGCGTGATGTTTTACATTTATACTGATTAAATTTTGTTACAGAGTTGACTATGTCTTGATTTTCAGTACCTAATTATTTTGATGATTTCACAGCAAATCTTTCTCTTTCTTATGACTCACTATCCGCTTTTATAATATACTAGATTTTGCCCGCGGCTTCGCCCGCACGATATTTCGAGGCCCTACCTTACCACCCTTAAAAGGAGGTGGAAAATAAAAAACATAAAAATTCGATTTGACAATTGTTCGATTCGACAGTTCTTTTTTGACTTTTCTTGGAGCGCACGCTAGAATAGCTCGCAGATGGCAAAATTACTTAACACTTCTTGTTATAATATGGAAAAGTTACGCAATATCATTATAATTTATAGCCTATGTGTTACTGATATACTAAGCTACAAAATTGCAGAGTTTCATCTCAATCCGTTCGGTAGTTTTTGCGTGAAAGAGTAAAAAACATCCATCCATCCATCCTTACAAACTTTCACGTTTTATTAGTAGGTATGGCATTGGCAAAAAACATTACAGAGATTATCTTTCTAGAGGTATTATTCATCTAGGTGTTCGTTAGCGATCATCGAAGTTAAGCAAGCGTTCAGCACGGTTAGTCATCGGATGGGTGATCGCGGGTGGCATATACAACTGAGCGCTACCATGGCTCGGATGACACGTTAAATTGGTGTACACCCCGGTTGTTTTAACAGTTTAGCCATGTCAGAGGCCTTTAGGCGGCTCAAAAACTCTGACAAAACTAGCCACCCGATCTAGTTATACGAACTTACTTAAGTTCGTATGGGTAAAATAGAAAGATATAAGTAAGTACTTACTTTCTTTTAGAAGCCGTGGTGGTCTAGAGGTAGTGACACCCGCCTTACAATCGTGAGGTCGTGGGTTCAAATCCCGGTCCCGTACCTATGAGTTCTTTGGAATTTATGTACGGAATTTTACACCACTGGCTTTTCGATGAAGGAAAACATCGTGAGGCAACCTGCATACGTCCGTAGAAGAAATTCGATGGCGTATGTGAATCCACCAACCCGCACTGGGCCAGCGTGGTGGAAATGGCTCAACCACCCTCCGTGGGTAAACCTACGTCCTGCAGTGGACTATTTGAAAGGCTGATACAGATACAGTACTTACTTTTATCTTTCTATTTTACTGAAATCATAGAGTAATAATCAGCTACATAATACAGTCAAACCTGGATAAGAGAGAGTTGGAGGGACCGCCATCTAATTCTCGCTTATAGAGGTTTTTCACTTATCCAGGTTTCTCACTTATCCAGTTTCAGAAGAGGCTACTCTCTCTTATAGAGGTTAAAAAATACGTATAATTTGTACGTTGGTCCATTGGTCCATTGGTTTGTATGTATCTACCTACGTACATACGTGAAGAATGATAAATATATTTATAAATGGTATATAGGTACTAATTGTTCGGGATGTGTTGATTAGAATTGAACATAGATGATTGACTAATTCATTATAAAAGACCCTTTTTAAAATTGGGAAAATCAAAAATATTTTTGATAATTCCATGTCCTTTAGAGTACTGAGACCGTATGGGGTCTTTGGATTTTATTATTTTATAAAAGTTGGATTCTACTAAATCAAATTCATTGCGCACTTTATTTTCAGATTTTCCCCTTTTGAACACATTCAAGCTTGGCGATTTATTTGTTTATTCCTAAAGATTGATTTATTAACACCGAACCTTTCTCTTCAATTGAAACTTGTCAACTGTTGTTAGTTTGACCAATAAGATAGTGTAAACGGACGTGTGGCTATTTCAAAAGAATGTGATACAAAAATAATGTTAGGTAGATAAATGAAAAACACAAAATAATTTTTAATAGAACACTATTTCAACAAACGGGATAGTATAGACGCACGCGTGTGCCCATTCCAATAAAAGTCGATACAAAAACAATGTTACTTATATCCACGAAATACCAAAAAAATGTTTGAATAGAACACGATCTGAAATCAACGGTAGTTAGTTCCAAGAAATTTAAGAATGGGTCATAAATTGCAGATGTTTAATTACCCTCAACTCTCACTTATAGAGGTTCAGACAAGTAGTACTCTCAGTTATAGAGGTCCATGAGGGAAAAACGACTCTCTCTTATAGAGGTTTTGGTCTCTCACTTATAGAGGTATTTGAGGGGTAAAATGACGGGACCTGGCAATTTCTCTCACTTATAGAGGTTTCTCACTTATCCAGTTCTCAGTTAGCCAGGTTTGACTGTAATATACTAACTAGTAATTAGTGAAGAAAAACACGGTAAAACCACTAAAATTTTGCCATTTGTGAACAGACTAAAAATATTGTTTAGTTCGGAAGGCTACTTCTGAGGTGGTCGCTATACAATTTTATCGATATCGGCTAAGCCGTTTTTGAAAAATAGACAAATATATAAAAATATTATACGTCGAATCGAGCGTACAGTTAGAATTTTGCACACTATTGTCAGTTGTGCCATTTTTTTTGCGAAAAACAATAATGTTATTTCAAATCTATATGAGATATTTATGCCATGCACTATGATGACCAATCGTACACGTACTACAAGCACGCCAGCTGTTATTACGTTAAAAAATTTAATGATGAGATTCATCCATAACGATAGGATAAAAGAACAACAGAGTGAACCAAACTATGAACACAAAGTTTGCATATCAACAACAAAACAGCAGAAATGAGGCGCGAAAAACCTAAATAAGAAAGAGAAAAGTCGAGGGTCACAGCACTCATAGCTACAGTTCATAAATTCGATTCTAAGTTGCCTTTTGTCACATCATTAACTTACAATAGAAACTTTTCGGAACTTCCCTGAAGAGCTAACAAATACACGTAGGTAGGTAGGTAGACATACACGCGTCCCATATCTCGGGAAGGAAGATAACAGGTATGTGACATACCTATACGTATAGCTATAAGGTTGGGAGCATCGATACGACCGTAGTCAGCAGACAGGGATTGAAACTGTGAAAACCGGTACAAAAAACCGTTTTATACAAGGTGTAACAGAACGATTGAAAAATACTTAAACCACACATGCTCAGACATATTTAAAACTTACCCCATAAGGTCTCATAATCCTCAGTATGTTAGATTACGAGTTATACCAAGTTAAAGTTTTGCGTAAAATAACCTGATGTCAACCCTAAATGTATCAGCTGACGGTAGTGGCCTTGACTGACAAAGAATAATAACTAGTGCTGAAACATTTTATTTTTGCCTACGAAACCGTGGACGGGCTTTTACACACAAACATTTAGGTAAGTAGGTACCTACATGGTCATAGGTACAAGTTACAAGGTCATAGATTGATGTACCTAACTCATCTGAACTGCCTGGACTAGAACATGTTGTAAGTACCTACCTGTCGCATAAAATGATTACATCGCCTATGTAACACCCTTTCTTATGTAGCAGGACTATAAAAAATAATTCACAAATTTAAATAATTATTTTTTTGTCACTCATACCTATTTGCATGTGTAACTGTAAGTAGCATTTACAAAAACGCAACAGTTACTGTCGTAAAGATGACATGGTAAATTGTGAATTCAAGTTGTACTACCTATGTTCTAATAAAAAACAGTCACTGGCCGTGATATTTTAAGTGGCCTAAAACTGACAATAGATCTAAGTACTCAGCGTATTCTACCGGCTCCACGTCATGTCAAAATAAAAAAATACATACCTACCCAACTACATTGAAAGTTAAATTTTATTTCACTTTAAAAGCTTAGCTTTAAAAAAAACATTAAACACGCCACGGAAATTCAGGTATTATTTTAATCATAAAAAGAGCGAGACGAAATCCAAAGTAATATTAAAGTAAAAATGTTGTTCACTCCCCAGATACATTTAATTGTTTAATTTAGTTACCATAAAAAAATACTGCATTAAAATAGAAGTCACGCGTAACAATAGGTATCAAACCAAAGTTGGAGCATTTCAACTACGCATCTTTATTTTATTCTTTGTGATCGGCTATAAGTCCACGTTGACTGGCGGTGCGGACAAAGACGGCGACGTTTGTCGGACAACCGTCGCCGTCTTTGTCCGCACCGCCAAGGGCCCAAACAAACACCGAACCAATTACGAACGAGTGGGCATTATGGCGGCTATTTAAGCTCCGCCCCCAAAAATTATGATATTTAAAAAATGGGTTCCGTACAATTTTTTGATCTAGTATTATTTTATTATGGTAAAATGTTGTGTGCTTAGTTATTTAGTTTCTACTACATCCATCCATTAGCCATAGGACATCCACTGCTAGATACAGGCCTCCCCTAAAGATGTCTAATAAGACCGGTTGGTAGCGGCTTGAAACCAGCGCGGTCTCGCGGTTTTGATGAGGTCATCCGTCATCCTAGTGGGTGGTCGTCCAACGCTGCGCTTGCCGGTATGTGGTCTCCACTCGAGAACTTTTCGACCCCATCGGTCATCAGTCCTCCGTGATTTGTGCCTTGCCGATAAATTTGTTTTTTTTATGGATCCCCTCATTACTGATTCGATCTCGCGGAGAGTGTTAAGCATAGCCTTCTCAACAAGCTATTGTTGGGCTTTTAGGAGTTTATTAATGACACCACATCACGCCACTTCCACGTGAAACTTTTACGTCGTACTCGTACTTTTCGGGCGCTTGGTAACGAGAATGTTTCCTCGATCCAGCGCCGGGCCGAGGCCGGCTAAACTTGTTAACGAGACGGTTTTTCGCCGGAGCCGTGCGTAGTGTGCGTGCGTACTTTCGGTCGTCGGTAGCAAACATTTCTCAAAAAAAAATGAATTACGCGTGCTGACTTAGTAAATCCACCTTAAGTTCCGTTCCGTTGAAACCAGTTTCAAGAATAACAATCCATCTATCCACCCAAGACTCCACTGCGGGACATAGGCCTCTCCTATGGATTTCCAATAAGGCCATTTGGAAGCGGCTTGTATCCATATAACAAGCGACCCGGCTAGGCTTCGCACAGGTGTGTTATACATATAAATAAACCTTCCCCTTGAATCATCATCATCTATTGAAAAAAAAACGCATCAAAATCCATTGCGTAGTTTTAAAGATATAAGCACAAATGGGGACATACAGCGGAGAGCGACTTTGTTTTATACTACGAGTATGTAGTGATGGCACTGCCTTTCTGACAACTGAATCGCGTGAATTTTCATGACGTTCATCGTAGTTAACAAGATATTTTTTAAATTTAAAAAGAACTTTGGAATGTTTTACTGTTCGAAGCGATCTTTATTGTAATTAAAAGCAAAGGAAAAACTGAATTTTCGGCGTGGAACATTCAACATACGGAGCGTTTTTTAGACGACAGACATTCTTTAGATTAACATACATTATTATATTATTGCAGTCAAATCATTGTTGTGAAAGAAATAACTTTAGTGTACCTATCTCCGGTCTCGTAAGTGACTCATGAGTGAGCTTAGAGAGTCACCACGTTTTGAGAATACCTCTTTAGTGGGGAATACGTGTATAGAATAGTACTGTGAGAGCTGTAAAGGTGCTTTTTATGAAATAAGTTCATATATTATTGTGTCACCATATTGTGATTTGATTTTTTAAAGTTATTCTTAAACTAATTGTTAATTTTTTATAGATTAACTAAGTTAAATAGCAATCTTGTTCTTACAGTACCTACGGTTCTCGACACATATTTCGCCTCTAAACCAGGCATCCTCAGGACGTGTTAACTTTCTGAGCTCTCTTGTAAGTGACTTAAGTGAAATTGACACCAAAGATTGACAAATTGCGTTGCTGTTATCTATAGGGGGACTGAGACCGGTGCGGGCGGCAGGGACCCGCCGCCCGCACCGGTCTCAGTCCCCTGTGTCGTCTCCCCCGGCGCCCCTGTACCGCGCAGGCGACGTCTCAGATAAACGGTGCGACTATAACTGCTATTTGTACTGTTTTCGGTACTATTATGTAATCGGTTAAGTCAGTTTTCAACAGTTATCTAAAATATTAAAATGACACACATAAATACTGAAGAAACACGATGATAGTAATGATTTTACAATATTTAATTTACTGAATTTATTAAATGTTCAAACACTTACAGCCCACATTTCACACCTAAATGTGTCTGAATTTTACACTAACAATTTCTTCAATATGAAGTCTATTTAAAATATATATAGCATAGTCTATAAATCATACCGGAATTCAACACCATTTCTACGACTCCGATATCCAGTCCTGGAGACGTGCTATCACAACGTCAGAGTATACCTATAGAGCTGCGAGCACCAAAAGTCAGGGGCACGCGCCGAACTGCCCTGAGGCACGCGACTCGATACGACATTCAGGACTGACAAATTGCGTTGCTATTATCAAACTGCATGGTTAAGTAATTGTTTGCAGTGTCTGAGCTCTTTTTGGTGATGGAGTGGAATAGGTAGTATGCGTGAATTGATTTTGATTGCTAGCTCAAATTTTTGTTAAGCTCTGATTATTTAGGATGGCGGTGCCATGATGCCCACGATATAGCGGCCGTAATATTACTGATAAGGTTTCAAATAAATAATTATTAAGTATTGTCACCACCAGTGGCGGACGCTTCATAAAGACAGAAAGACACTGCCTACCCTAGTTCTGATAATAGATCTAATAATATTTTATCAATAAACAAAATAACATAAAAAACTTAAATCATAAATCAGCTCCACCTATCGAGTGCCGGTGGTATCATTAAGATAAAATCGACAAGTAATTTCGCATCACCGATTCGCGCTGCACAAGCGCCACCCGCCCTTGCCACGGCAAAGACACAAACTATGGATCTCTTAATGTTTTGTATGTGTGCTCTCGTGGTAAGTCGTGGTCATGCGGATTTAATGTGTGTGCGTTCCTATAGCTACGTGGGCTTTGCTGACACACAATGACAAAAATCACGCACACAACTGCATGAAAAGCCAGTGTCTTTTTGCTTAGCTAACACGAACAATTACGACTCGTACCGAACATTTCCGAAAGAAAGTTTGCTATGCAATGCAAATATTTTAGGAATCCATCAGTTTTTTGTGGTATTATATGTATTTCTCTTTTTTACTACGAATGTCAATGGTCAATAGTCGCCATATTGTTTGATGTGTATTATGTTTGTGACTATGCTATCAGATATTTAGGATTTTAACGTTGTTAATAGAGTGAAAAATGGACAAAATTTTCTGTGAAAGTTGTTCAGATGGAAAATAAAATATGATGCGTTTTCAAAACTATCTTTCGGTGAAAAAAAAAACAAGTTATCGAGATAGGTCGTGCACCGGATTTGCACCTTCCCAACTTTTACGATTCCATATTGCAGACATTCTTACAGAAAGATAGGCGTGTTGATTTAAAATACAAATAAAACAATCCTATATAGTATACTCACACCACCATCTTTTCACTGCTTTCATTAAATTTAAATTTTGCAAATCACACAAACATTACAAAACATCAAACAAACGCGCCGAAAGGCCACTTCGAATATCCGTAAATTGATATGTCAGTCAATCTGTGGATATTTGAGCTGGCATTTGGCAATTACCTACATTATCAATCGACAAGACGACGAACCAAAACCAACGTGTTTTTGGTGAGTAAAATTTTCTGCCTACCCTGTCTTAAAACTGTGTGCACGCCACTGGTCACCACACCATCACGGAGACCACGTACTGGGAAGCGCAGCACAGAACGTCCATCAAGGACGGTGGAGCAAGGTGGACGTACAACCTCATCAAGACCGCAAGGTCACGGTGGATGCGAGTCGCTTCCAACCGGATTTGCTGGAGATTTATCGGGGAGGACCATGTTCAGCAGTGGCCGACCTATGGCTGAAATGATGACGACAAAGTATTGTGAATTACAGTCATAGGAAATTGTTGAAAATGTTGTCTAAGACATAATTAGTGACGTAATTTACCGCTGTATTATGGCCGCTCTATGACGGACACTGCTTTCCTAGAAAAACAGAGCTTAAGTGTAAGTGTAAGCCAGCTATCCAGTAGCGTAGCTTATTTTAGACAGGTTTTGTATCACAATTCGTTGGGGGGCATGTGAATAAATATCTGTACCCGGGGGAACACGAAATACGGGTTTGGCGTCCCAGTAGACCGGGCCTCCTATTATCATGGTTACGGCAGATACAGTACTAGCTTTAGCCATGTATCTGCAATTTTAATATAAGTGATTATGTTCTGTACTCTCTTACTGAACTAATATCGAATTAATTCTGGATTATTCTGTAATTTAAGAGAAGTTTTGAATTTGGTAATTATGTCCAGGCCATAGATGTATAATCACAATTTATAGCCAGCTGTGATGCCCTATAAAGATATTTTCCAATAAGATAGCTACATTATACAATGACCTATCTTAAATATAATCTTAACATCAATGTCATAAGCTTAGAGCTCACATGTCAACTCACTATACGAATTCCTTTCATTTGAATCAATAAAAAATAGCTCCACAAAAAACCTAAATCGAGTCTAGCTAAAACCGTTGAATCCATTTGAAAAATGAATTCGTCAGTCACCAATCACAGCCCCCCAGCTAAACCGAAAAACAAACCGTTCGGCACGAACAGCTCTATATAAATCCAAATGAGAAAATAAATCAGCCGCGTAGAAAAGTGGACGGCAATTGCGACGCTCCTCTGACCACGGAATAGAAAAAAACGGCTTATTCCACAAATCCCCTTAGAAGATCCCCTGCTAAGGGGATAAGTGGACTTTTTGTCCATTTATCCCCTGCGGTTTTGCGGCAGGGGATAAATGGACATTTTGTCCACAAATCCCCTTCCGCAACGCCGCAGGGGATAAATGGACTAAAGGTCTACAAATCCCCTGAATCAATATTTACACACTTTTGAAATAAAATAGCAAAACTGTATTAGGTAAATAATCGATTCTTTATTTTTTTGTACATACATAATATATTAAACGAGTGGTGAACCAAAATGTAAAAAAAAAAATTATCTTCGATTATTTTTGTATCAGTGTTGATATTTGTAATCTCTCATGCACATATTTCCAAATATAACATAATATTTGGAATAGTTCAAATATCACAAAAAATCATATTTTCACATGAATCATAGATTATTTGTACAATGATAATGAATATTTTAAACCTAGATGAGCGTTGAAATGAATATAGGTACAAGTGGTATCACAAATAATATACAACAAGTAAATCACACAGAAATCATATTTTTACACAAATACTTTTGAAAATAACTTCTACAATCACAGGTTATTATTATTGGTACTATAATGAAGAATATTTAAATTTACATGACTTAAGTAATACTATGCCAGTGTTATAATAAAATAATCGTTTTTTACCAATAAAATAAGAATCACAGATTGTTTGTACAATAATAATAAAGATTTAAACCTAAATAAGTTATGTTGAAACTAATATATACATATATATAAATATTCAGATATATGTACTAGTGATATCATAATAAAACATTCTCATACTAGAATAAAGTAAATCTTAAAATAAACAAAAAACAAGTTTTACTCAAAATAGAGTTTTAAAGTTACAAGTTTTACTCAAAGTTTTACTCAAAATATCAGAAACGGGCTGTACATATATTATGTATTTATGAAGCTTTGAAATATGTACCTAAAAAGTATGTAAACGTTGTACCCCTAGGATAACTTCATAAAAATAAAATCATATTTATGATGTATTTAAGTCCCAAGATATCACAATTCAGACGAGTATCATCCTATTATACTTGAAAACACAACTAACCAATATTTAAGAAAAAAATTTTACTTACTTGGATGGTGATGGATCCAGTGCATTTGGTTTTTTTTTTCTTTGTGCACATTCCCAAAGAATAGACGTATTTTTGTTTTTGGTTTTTATACAGTACTGGTGTTTAGCGTGTAATAGTACTGTAGAAAGTTTTTTTTTTATATACACTAGTAGTAGCACCACTTGAACTACTAGCCATATTTATAGATTAAAATTCACGTAATAGTGCACTTTACTCGCAAACATGTCACAGCAAACTGATAAAAATGCATACTCTTCCAAAGCTAATTCAAGGAATTCATAGAAAAATAATATCCCTTTTAAAAACCAGATAAAAGCCGACAAAATTGTGTATGATACAGGATTATAGGTGTTATTGTCAAGCGTTAAGGTGGATATTTCTGTACAAAATGCAAACACTTCCAGGACTAATAATAATTCAAAGAATTCATAGAACAATGAACACTCTTTTAATAACCAGAAAAAAGCCGACAAAATTGTGACCGATACAGGATTATGGATGATATTGTCAAGCGTTAAGGCGTATATTTCTGTACAAAATAACGAATTGCAACAAACAAATTGCAACTTATTTTTTATATCTCTTAAAAATCAGATATTATGGTTATTTGTGAAAGTATTTTCAGTTAACACATTTAGGTTAAATCTTTATCACTTTTATATCATCTATACAATCTATGATTATTGTGAAAATAATTTTCTAATATGTGATTACATAGGTAACTATATCAACACTGATACAAAATTATTGAAAATTTAAATGACTTTGTAAATTTTGTTCACCACTCGTATATTATGTACCTACAAAAAAAAGACTAATAACCAGACTAAAATATGTTTTACTTATTGTATATTATTTGTGATACCACTTGTACCTTTTTTCATTTCAACGCAACTCATCTAGGTTTAAAATCTTCATTATCATTGTACAAATAATCTATGATTCATGTGAAAATATGATTTTTTTTTTTGTGATATTTTAACTATTCCAAATATTATGTTATATTTGGAAATATGTGCATGAGAGATTACAAATATCAACACTGATGCAAAAATAATCGAAGATAATTTTTTTTTTATATTTTGGTTCACCACTCGTTTAATATATTATGTATGTACAAAAAAATAAAGTAAGTAAGTTCGTATAGGCCGGGTGGCTAGCCCTGTTGTCAGAGTTTTTAGGCCGCCTGAAGGCCTCTGACTTGGCTAAACGGTTAAAACAACCGGGGCCTACAATTTAACGTGTCATCCGAGCCACGGTAGCGCTCAGTTGGAAAATGCCACCCGCGGTCACCCAAAAAAAAATAAAGAATCGATTATTTACCTAATACAGTTCTGCTATTTTATTTCAAAAGTGTGTAAATATTGATTCAGGGGATTTGTAGACCTTTAGTCCATTTATCCCCTGCGGCGTTGCGGAAGGGGATTTGTGGACAAAATGTCCATTTATCCCCTGCCGCAAAACCGCAGGGGATAAATGGACAAAAAGTCCACTTATCCCCTTCGCAGGGGATCTTCTAAGGGGATTTGTGGAATAAGCCAAAAAAAACAGGTGGAAATGCGAAGTGTATAACTTGTATATTTGTTGTTATTTTTTGACGATTGTGAGGTATTGATCGTAGTATACCCATAAATTAAGTATAGGTACTATTGAATATAATTTCCTTACGGAACATCACTTTTATCTTATACCTAGGCCACTGTAGCCAAATCACAGTAACCAACGGTACTTAATATATATCTGCACACATTTTTTTGTTTATATGTTATATTTTACTCAAAAAGAGCCTAAAACCGTTAAAAACACGAAAAAGTTCATAACACGTCTGCGTCTATATCAGTATCGCTACTAGAAATAAGCTTAGTTTCTGTAGAAACAATGAAATACTCTGAACTGATATGTAATCAGCTAATCAACGACGCACGTGACAGTGGAAATACTGATTAAATATGGCGGATAGTTAAAAGTTCAAAGTCGTTCAAGGCGGAGCTCAAATGTAGGTAAATTTTCAACCTTATATCAACAGCAATAACGCCATCTCATTTTTAACACCCGGTCAACTCTACGTCTGGTACATTTATGTTAGCGTCGCACTTCCACCTGTTTTTTCATCCATGTCTCCAAACGACTCGGGTTTCGGCCTCCCAGTTTAAGCTGACCCCTCTCGGGAACAAAACCTCTTTGCAATACGTCTAGTTTGTAGTTTTATGAAGATGCGTCGTCTATGGATTCTTTGCGCTTTCTGTTCATGGACGTAGGTGCAGAGTAGATCGGTTGTGAGAACTGAGATGGCATTATCGCTATCGCTATAAGGTTAAAAATCATTGACCTACCTGTTTTTAGGGTTCCGTACCCAAAGGGTAATAACGGGACCCTGTCCGTCTGTCTGTCACCAGGTCGGTGATTCTGGATGAAAACAAGCGCATAACGCGCTCTAACGTGCTCTCTGTTTTAAAGAAATTCGTGTGATGTATATTCATTTTAATGCCGTGGGGTGCCGGCAGAGTAGAATAGCACCCCCTTCTTGTACCAGGTGTCGTAAGAGCCGACTGAGGTACTACGGAACCGATAGATGGCGGTATATCCATCCGAAAAAGCGTTGCTCAAGTCCAACAGGGCGGAGATGGGCAGCAGCATCCCCGCCGCGAGAGCCATGCACTGCGATTGCCAACACGCCTGCCCAGCGCGGCAATTACGGGCAAAATCCCCCTAAATGACTGTACGCAATAAAACCAGGCCCCCAGTCCCCGGCAGCTCCGCTAGTCCTGGTTACGGCAGCGACCACGGTAACGGCGGAGCAAGGGGTGCTAAGAATCTCCGGCAGAGATCCGGCTGCCACCCCAACCGACGACGACTGGCCCTGGCAACATATAACGTGCGCACGATGAGGGCTGATGAGAAGATTGCTGAACTGGAAGAAGAGTTGAGTAGGTTGCGATGGGATATTATGGGGTTGTCTGAAGTCCGTAGAGAGGGCGAGGACACGATAACCCTGAAATCTGGCCACCTACTTTACTACCGGGAAGGTGACCAACGGTCCCAAGGTGGTGTCGGCTTTCTCGTTCACAAGTCTCTCGTTAACAACATTATTACCATCGAAAGTGTGTCGAGCAGGGTTGTATACCTAATACTCAGAATATCCAAACGATATTCGTTGAAGGTCATTCAGGTATACGCACCGACATCGGCACACCCAGATGATGAAGTGGAGGCTATGTATGAGGACGTAAGTCGGGCCATACATACGTCTAAGACCCGCTTCACGGTTGTTATGGGAGACTTCAACGCAAAGTTGGGCAAAAAAAGCGATGATGAGTTGAGAGTGGGGCAATTTGGATATGGGCAACGGAACCCCAGGGGCCAAAGGTTGGCAGACTTTCTGGAAAAAGAGGGACTCTTCATGATGAACTCTTTCTTCCAGAAGCCACCTCACAGGAAATGGACCTGGATGAGCCCCGATGGTTCTACGAGAAATGAGATAGACTTCATCATGACTAGCGAGAAACAGATATTTAACGATGTCTCCGTGATCCACAGGATAAAAACCGGTAGTGATCACAGAATCGTGCGAGGCAAACTTAATCCTTCCTTCCTTCCTTCCTTTCAGCCATAGGACGTCCACTGCTGAACATAGGCCTCCCCTAAAGATCTCCAATAAGACCGGGTGGTAGCGGCTTGCATCCAGCGCGAACCTGCGGTCTTAATGAGGTCGTCCGTCCACCTTGTGGGTGGACGTCCTACGCTGCGCTTGCCGGTACGTGGTCTCCACTCGAGGACTTTTCGACCCCATCGGTCATCAGTCCTCCGCGCTATGTGCCCTGCCCATTGCCACTTCAACCTGCCAATCCGCTGGGCTATGTCGGTAACCTTGGTTCTTCTACGGATCTCCTCATTTCTGATTCGATCGCGTAGAGAAACTCCGAGCATAGCCCTCTCCATGGCTCGTTGGGCTACTTGAAGCTTACTAATAAGGCCCATAGTGAGAGACCACGTTTCTGTGCCGTAAGTCATCACTGGCAACACACACTGGTCGAAAACTTTCGACTTGAGGCACTGAGGTATGTCGGACGAGAAGACGTTACGCAATTTTCCGAACGCTGCCCAGCCGAGTTGGATTCGGCGATTGGCCTCTTTCTTGAAGTCGGACCTACCTAACTGGACTACTTGTCCTAGGTAGACGTACGAGTCAACGACTTCAAGAACCGAGTTCCCAACTGAAATGGGGGTGGGTACAACATGGGAATTACACATGACCTTTGTCTTGTCCATGTTCATTTTAAGACCCACCTGTTGAGATACTCGATTGAGGCCTTCGAGCATCGTACTGAGTTCCTCCATCGACTTTGCCATGACTACGATATCGTCGGCAAACCGAAGGTGAGTGAGGTATTCGCCATTGATGTTGATGCCGAATCCTTTCCATTCCAGGAGCTTAAAAGCGTTCTCCAGAGTAGCAGTAAACAGTTTCGGAGATATAACATCTCCCTGTCTTACGCCTCTCTTCAAAGGGATCGCCTTGGAGCTCTCTTCCTGTACTCGGACCGACATAGTGGCGTTATTATACAAACACTTCAACACTTCGATATACCGATAGTCAATACGGCATCGTTGAAGAGACTCAAGCACAGCCCATGTCTCGACCGAATCAAAGGCTTTCTCATAGTCCACAAACGCTAAGCAAAGTGGCTGGTTATACTCCTCAGTCTTCTGTATAACCTGCCGCAGCGTATGTGTGGTCCATGGTACTAAAGCCTTTTCGGAATCCGGCTTGTTCGGAAGGCTGGAAGTCATCAAGCCTGCGCAAACTTAATATTAACGTTAAACTCGAAAGGTCCCGTCTGATGAAGTCTACGCTCCGACCTACTCATGCTCATATACAAAACCCCGAGAACTTTCAGCTCGAGCTCTCAAATCGCTTTGCTTGCCTGGAGAATTTTGCGTCGGTGGACGAGATCAATAACGGGCTCGCAGAAGCTGTCCAAACGGTGGGTTCTAAGTTCTTTAGACCCCGCCGTTCAGATAGACCTCAGAAATTTTCCGATCATACTCAAAATCTCATGGCCGAACGACGCTCGCTAAGACTGCAGTCTTCCGATGATGCAAAGTCATACAGGCGGCTCAATAGACAAATTTCGAAATCAGTGCGGTGCGACATTCGTCTCTTTAATACCAAACATATTAAGGAGACGATAGAGCGGAACAAAGGCTCAAAAGTGTTCGCAAGGCATTTCTCTATTGGGCAAAGCCAGTTGACAAAGCTGAAGAGAGAAGATGGCAGTATAACGTCGACCAAGGCAGAGGTATTGGAGGAGATCGAAAAGTTCTACGGACAGTTATACGCCTCGGTAGCAAAGCCTGTAAACAGCGCGGCTAGAGACCCAAGAGCCAAGCTGACCCGACATTTCACCGATGACATGCCGGACATCAGTCTGTACGAGATTAGAATGGCTCTGAACCAACTTAAGAACAACAAGGCGCCGGGTGACGACGGAATCACTTCAGAGCTTCTGAAAGCGGGTGGTAAACCGGTACTTAAAGTCCTTCAGAAGCTTTTCAACACCGTCGTCCTCGAGGGCATAACGCCAGAAGCATGGAACAGAAGCGTGGTGGTGCTATTCTTTAAAAAAGGTGACAACACCTTATTGAAGAATTACAGACCCATCTCGCTTCTGAGCCATGTTTATAAGTTGTTTTCAAGAGTCATTACGAATCGTCTCGAACGCAGGCTTGATGACTTCCAGCCTTCCGAACAAGCCGGTTTCCGAAAAGGCTTTAGTACCATGGATCACATACATACGCTGCGGCAGGTTATACAGAAGACCGAGGAGTATAACCAGCCACTTTGCTTAGCGTTTGTGGACTATGAGAAAGCCTTTGATTCGGTCGAGACATGGGCTGTACTTGAGTCTCTTCAACGATGCCGTATTGACTATCGGTATATCGAAGTGTTGAAGTGTTTGTATAATAACGCCACTATGTCGGTCCGAGTACAGGAAGAGAGTTCCAAGGCGATCCCGCTGAAGAGAGGCGTAAGACAGGGAGATGTAATATCTCCGAAACTGTTTACTGCTACTCTGGAGAACGCTTTTAAGCTCCTGGAATGGAAAGGATTCGGCATCAACATCAATGGCGAATACCTCACTCACCTTCGGTTTGCCGACGATATCGTGGTCATGGCAAAGTCGATGGAGGAACTCAGTACGATGCTCGAAGGCCTAAATCGAGTCTCTCAACAGGTGGGTCTTAAAATGAACATGGACAAGACAAAGGTCATGTGTAATTCCCATGTTGTACCCACCCCTATTTCAGTTGGGAACTCGGTTCTTGAAGTCGTTGACTCGTACGTCTACCTAGGACAAGTAGTCCAGTTAGGTAGGTCCGACTTCAAGAAAGAGGCCAATCGCCGAATCCAACTCGGCTGGGCAGCGTTCGGAAAATTGCGTAGCGTCTTCTCGTCCGACATACCTCAGTGCCTCAAGTCGAAAGTTTTCGACCAGTGTGTGTTGCCAGTGATGACTTATGGCACAGAAACGTGGTCTCTAACTATGGGCCTAATTGGTAAGCTTCAAGTAGCCCAACGAGCCATGGAGAGGGCTATGCTCGGAGTTTCTCTGCGAGATCGAATCAGGAATGAGGAGATCCGTAGAAGAACCAAGGTTACCGACATAGCCCAGCGGATTGGCAGGTTGAAGTGGCAATGGGCAGGGCACATAGCGCGGAGGACTGATGACCGATGGGGTCGAAAAGTCCTCGAGTGGAGACCACGTACCGGCAAGCGCAGCGTAGGACGTCCACCCACAAGGTGGACGGACGACCTCATTAAGACCGCAGGATCGCGCTGGATGCAAGCCGCTACCAACCGGTCTTATTGGAGGTCCTTAGGGGAGGCCTATGTTCAGCAGTGGACGTCCAATGGCTGAAAAGAAGAAGAAGAAGAAGAAAGAAAGATATTCATTTTTCAAATAACATAACTTAAACTCGGTTTTTAATTCATTTTAACGTAATTTTACATTTATCAAACATTTCTCCAAACGAAATTCACGAAAATAAAAAAATACTTACCACGATATTTTACGTTTTGTCGATAGAGAATCAGGCCCCAGGCTGTATTTCATGAACCGTGATAAAAACAACGGTTTCGGTCAATTCTATAGACATTTTTGTAAAGTATTTCTCTTTACTCATTGTCAAATTAAGAAAAATCGGCCAAGTGCGAGTCGAACTCGCGCACAAACGGTTCCGTACCGTGATGGATCCTCCTTAGCCCCATTCCACTTGCCATTATTAATAGCGAGCAAAAAGCTCCTAAAAATCACGTTTGTTGTATGGGAGCCCCCTCAAATATTTATTTTATTCTGTTTTTAGTATTTGTTGCCATAGTGGCAACAGAAATACATCATCTGTGAAAATTTCGGTTGCCTAGCTATCATGGTTCATGAGCCCGGTGACAGACAGACGGACAGACGGACATTGAAGTCTTAATTATAGGGTCCCGTTTTAACCCTTTGTGTACGGAACCCTAAAAAACTTGGAGTTGAAGAGTGCCGAGGTCGGGAGGTCAAGTAACGCTGGCATGTAGTTGTGCCCTATCTTGCAGCCTCCAAGTAGAGCCCTCCTGACATTTCGGTGATCCACTCCTTTATACCGGATCCTTGGATCGATGTTGTAATTTTTCATTACAACCGTTTAAGGTCCCGCTCTGCCAAAAACAAACCATGTAGAGTTCCACCGTTTGTCGATTTTCCTTCGATACGTACAAAGCGGTTCGACTCATTATTTCTGTTTCGTATCGCCAGGGAATGGAACACTCTTCCTGCTTTTCCGTTTCTTAAAAGATATAATCTAGGGTTGTTAAGATCAGAGTTATTATCTTCCTTCATTTTCGACCACAACGTCGCACACCATCAGGCGAGTTGGTGGTCAAGCGCGGAAATTACTTGCAAATTAAATTTATTTATTAACAATTAACAAAAAAGAAAGAATCGGCTTGCATCCAGCGCATATAAAACATTTTAAACAGATCAAGTATTCTTTGACATGCCTAAATGTAATACTTAGTTCCTCATTGAAAGTACCCATTATTAACGTCTTTTTAATATATTTTCAAGTTCTTTTATGGACTTGTCTTGTTTGATTTAAACAGGCTACATTGGCAACGTGCGCGTGACATTTTTTATGGGCGACTTTAGTACCTACATCAAAAGCAATTTTCACTACGGGACTAAAGGAATTGCGAAAAAAAACTGCTATTCCATACATTTTGATGATAAATCAATGGACTGTTTCCATGGAAGAGCAGATTTTTTTTTTGCAAATTTTTCCAACTTACACTGTGTTACAAATGTGATAATTATGTTCATTGGAAGTATTTAAGGTATACCTAAGTTATTCCAGTGGTACCTGTACCAGCCTTTTTAAAAGTCCACTGCAAGACGTAGGCCCACCCACGAAAGGTGATTGGGCCATATCCACCACGCTGACCCAGTGCGGGTGGATTCACATATGCCACCGAATTTCTTCTACGGACGTATGCAGGTTGGCTTACGATAGTTACGATGTTTTCTTTCACCGAAATGCCAGTGGTGTGAAATTAAGTACATAAATTCCAAGAAATTCATTGATACGGGACCGGGATTTGAACCCACGCCCTCACAACTGTAAGACGGACGTCATTACCATTAGACCACCACGGCTTTTCAGTTGTACTAACCCTTAAAGTATTTAGACTGAAAGGAGATAAAAATCTTCCCCATCCCGTACGCAACCCGAAACTATAAACTAGGATATCAATAAATTATCAGCATTGAACGCTCCTAACAAATTATTCAGGGACGGAACCCTTTTCCATAATATTGGGCACTCAATCATGTCCGAAACAAATACCTATGGACCTATACCTACCTATATGATATGAAGTTGAATTACCCTCATTATGCTTGATATTAAGGCTTAACGTTTAGGTCAGCGGATGAAATTCAAATGTTCCTGGTTTTGTTACCTGTTTTGCCAAAGTACTTTATGTAAGGAGACGAAAGCTCATTTTGCAAGAATGAATAAATTGTTCGCTCATCATCATAATTATCAGCAATAGCATGTCCACTGCTGGACATAAGCCTCCCCTATAGATTTCCAATAAGCCTGGTTGGAAGCGGCCTGCACCCAGCGCCTTCGCTCGATCAATAAATACGAGTAAACCAAAGAAAATTTGTACCTATATTCCGCTGACAAACTGACTGATAAAAATATTACATTTTTTTAAATACCTACCCAATCAACTACCCAAGGCACAAATCTTGAACATAGTTTGGGGCCCACCGTCCTCTCTTATACTTTTTCACGCTCGTCTGCGTTGAATCCAAACCAAACAAATGAGCCGATCATTATAAATCAAAAATAACGCAGCTATGGATCGCCCTCAACCCTTTTTTAAGGGCTCTCGACTCAGTTCTGTAACGAGGGCATCGAGGACAGTACTTAGACATCGAGTACGTGTTTGACGTCTTAAGGCATTGCGGTCACCGCAAAAATAACAAATTATTTTATAACGTTTTTGCCAACACGTACTCATTGTGGGTAGACTAAAACTAGTTTGCGTTAGATTTTTTAAACAATTGCTGGATGCAAGATTTTTCTTTGCACTGTGACCGGTCCTGAAATCTTTTTATGGTGGATATTTATCACGTCAAAACCAAGCGTTTCTAGCCACATTCTTTATACAGGGTTATACATTCGCGTTCTACATTCTGGTTAAACATGGTTATTTCTAATCAATTAGCATCCTTTTAAGGGTTTATTCTGTACATCAAAACTAAAAACTTTTGTTCTGCGACTTTTGTCAAAATTAAAAAAAAAAACAGCTGTTCCATACATTTTGTCGAGGGTGAACAATATTTTTCTATGGAACAAGAACTTTTTTTTTGAGAATTAATAAAAGTCGTAGAACAAAAGTAAATATGTATCTTTTGGGGTTAACAACATGCAGGCTATAGTCAAACGCAAACCTATCCTAAAAAACAATCATCCAAAGCATCATAAATGTTCTATACATTTAGTCGAGAGTCAATATACTTTTTGTATGGAACAACAGATACTTTTTTTATATTTGGCGAGGTTGGTCCCATAGTTGTTCATAATTATTAGTTAGTGTTATGAACAGCTGACTCCCAACACTTCGTAAAGAAATAACGCCTTACAATTTTTTAAAGTCTTTAATGGTTTTGACTCCTTTTTTTTTTTTTAACCTGGGGAAATCTTTTAAAGTTACCACCGCACCTCGGGTCAGGCGGGTGGTTATGTAGGAGTCCCCGCCCGTTGCTGGACGGTATACCCACCAAAACCCCAGGGTGTTTCGCTACTGCGCTATGTGTCGGGGCTACGGGCACGCTTGCGCACTCCTCCGCGGCACCCGACAGCGCTGGCCCGACTCGGGCCCCACCACGGAGCTTCGGCTCCCGCCAGAATGACGATGTGCCGAACACCAGACACATCGTCATCCACCACCTGGCACCAACCAGCACTGAGCGTCAGACAGCACCCGTGTCCGACAGCCCTGGTCCCGATGCAACGGGTCAATTAAGCTGCAGATGATAGGGAGAGCGGCCGTCGCGATACCGACACTCCTCTTCCCCTGCAGCCCCACCGCTTCCGCCATCAAATCGGTGGCGACAACGTCGAGGCCGCGGAAGGCAGGGCAAGTGGCAACGACACACCAGCAGTCCTCTCCCGCTGCGGCCTCCAATCCTCAGATGCAGTGCCGCCCATACGACACTGCAACCCGCCTCAGTTGTGGTGCCCCCCATAAGGCACCCAACCTACTTTGGCCAGCCTCCGCACGGCCTTGTCTTGGGCCAAAACCCGGAGAGGCCGGCCCCACCTCGGGTTCTTCTTGGTTCACCAGGTTGAGGCAGACCTGGCTACTATGCCTCCCCACCACGACAAGGCGGGAACCCACTCGGGGGGGATGTTTTTGACTCCTATATTAACCTAACCTAACTAGTATTTAAAATATTGTAATTATCACAAATAAAAAAAGTTATCCTGTTTGTTTGAAATGTTAGCGAAACTTTTGATTTGTTTATTGTGTGTTTTAATTGAAACTCTGCCCTCCAAAAGGTTTTATAGGCTTTTTAGCTAAATCTGATTTGGTCACGTTACTTTGTTAAAAGCTTTTGTTTCTGAATAAAATAAATCGTCTACGTAGAGGGTCTAGAATGTAGAATTATCGTAAGGAACAACGCCAATTCACAAATGACGGTACCGCCGTCATTATTATATTAACATCATTTACCGAAAGATTCGAAACATATCGTGACATGGGATGATAATTTCAGCTAATTATCTTTACTTTTTTATACAACGTTCAACAGTTCACCATAATGATATTATGGTCAACTGTTGTGCGAAGTGTTCGAGTGTGTACGAGTTGTTCAAATTATAAACGATTTCTGACCAGTTTAATACGCTGACATGACCAGTTTTTTGATATTTTCATGTGTGCCGCTTTGCATTATTTTGCCTTAGGGGTGCCTTAGGATTTAAAATAACTTTGTTATAATTCTAGATAGATAAAATTAGAGATCATGGTAGATCACTTACAGAAATCGGATAGGAAAATCGTCCCGTTCGTTTGCTTTTTTCGGCTCGAAGCTTTGCTCTGTAGGCTTACTGGATTGTAGGAAAAAGGTTGTTAAATTTTTGTTTACAAAATTAAAAAAAGATCCGTAAAGTCGATTTACGGACAATAATTTTACGTGATAACGTCGTATGAGTCACAAGCCGAGCGCTGAGGCCGATCATGCATCTCTATCGCTTGTTCTGACCTCACGCTTGCACGCTCGGCTCAGGAAAAAAAATCGGTCATGGTTTTTCGTGTGTGCAGACGGTGTTCATTGATTTATAACAATAATTGTAAATATTTAAATTCTGTTATTTGCTGCGATAATAATTCTTTGTCAAGTAGCGCCCGAGTTTAATGTAGGTACATGTATATGTACCTACATTAAACAGTACGATCATTGTGGCATGGTTCTAGAAATAACTTTCAAGAAAGTTTGGCAGCCTGAATAAATAAAATTCTGGGTCGAATTGATACTTAATAACGGGGTTTGTGTCCATTTGCCGTACAATTAGTCTAGCTAGCACAATAAGCCAGACTACTTAATTCTCTGGTAAATATGTGTTAAAGAAGTCTTTTTGAAATACTAGGTATTATTGTTCTTGATTAATGATTTCGAATATGTTTTGTTGAACTATCAAGCTTTTTTCTACACTTTATGGGTGGTGTGTCAACCTTCAAGAAACGGACGAATAGTATACCAAGTATTATTAAAAATGTCTGTCATTTTTTGAGGGTAATGAGGTAAAAATAAACAGGACTCATCGATTGGATAGTTACACAAATCTGAGTCAATCATGGTTGTTTTATGTTTAGTATCCTGATCGTTTTGAACGTCTTTTGTGCGTTATCACTGCGTGTAAGAAAGCAGAGAAAAATAAGGAAACACTAAGTGAGCTGGATCCTTCTGTACGAACAATTTAAGCTTTTTAGGTGACTAGCTAGCGAGCTAAATTTAGGTGACCCGGAACCTTCTATAAGAATAAAATAAGGTATTTTGTATATCTTGTTGCGCTCACAGCATAGTTCGACTAAGTTAGATAGGACTATCCATCCATCCATCCATCAGCGATAGAAATATAGCTGCTGGATATAGGGCTCCCCATCTCCAATGTTGCGCTCATAGCATAGCTTGACTAGGTTAGAAAGGGCTAAGCCATCACCGGAATTCAGCAACGCTCTTCATGGTCAGTTTTCGTCAGTCAGTCTTATGGGTAGCCGCCAGTGTTATTTAATTTTACTATTGAGCGCTACTGCGATTCGGATCACAAGTTATGTTGTTGGCAGTTGATTAAATATTGTCAAGGAGCTTTTATAACTCGAACACCAGGGCCATAGAAATTTACTTTCTGTTAACAGGTTACAAGAGTATATGTTTTCAAGTTAACGTTTTTTTATGTAAATAAAAAAACTAATTTCAAAACAATCAGTTTTTTTTTTATTTAATTAAAGGGCTTTGTCGCTTAGCGACCACATCGCCCTGTAGGAGATGAGATACATAACTAAAACTGAACTTATCCTTTTAAACCTATATCTACGAGTTTGTACAACATTTTTGCACTTTCAGAGTCTGGAGAAGACAAAATAGACTTGTAAAAGCCAACGTCTGTAATGTTTTGTATAAAACATATTCTGCTAAATGACTCGCTCTGCACACATTCCAACAATATGTGGAGAGTATCTTCATAGACGCCATCAATTAATTATATTTCCATATTTATTCAAGAACTATTTAAGCAAAGTACTTTTTTGTTCCAATGGTACTGCTATAATAATAACACTCTTTTTATAGCTGTGACGTCACAACTGCTAATGCGAATATAGCATGATTTGTTAAACGAAAACTCCATGCTTGCATAATGATTTGCGAAAATAAACTTTATCAAACAGAAATTAAAGTCATATTTAAGCTGGTTTTGTGTTTAAGGTCGTTTATGCATCGCTGGAATTCTATTTCTGCACTATCGGCCACGATCAGTGTTGTGACGTCATTTCGTAGCACTTAGCCTACGTCGTAGATGGTCTACGATTAGAATATCCGATAAGACGCTACTTATTCCAATGCAAATATTTATACATGCGGTATCTACGTATTTCGCGCATTTTGAGAATAAGAACACGGTGTTCAAATACTGTTTGTTAGACAGTGTAATATTTCTTGTCAAAAAAAGTGCAGAAGAAAATTTACTCTAAAAATAAATGATCCGTATAACGTCGTCGATTAACTACCGACATCTACGACATTAGGATTTAAAAAAAAATGTAACTGATGGTAGCTAACCCATAACCCAGATGTCAGTATATAAAGAAAAAAAATAGAGTCGGGCAGTATCTGACACTCGCATTCGTTCATTTAGGACGAAAACATTACCGAAATAATCTTGAAATAATCCCCATTCCTACTAATATTATAAATGTGAATGTAAGTTTGTTTGTTACACTTTCACGCAGCAACGGAACAACAGGTAGACTTGATTTTTGACATGAAAGTTCAAAGGTTGGAAAGTGACATAGGCTAATTTTTATCCCGAAAAAATAAATGGTTCCTGTGGGATTGCATAAAAATCAAAAAACGTGGGTGAAACCGCGGGAAAAGCTAGTACTTACATAAAATATCATATGAAATTATCGAACACAAATATTTTTTTCATTTGACAACGTTATACGAAAATGACGGTACTACATTTTTTTTTCTCATAACTTCGTCAATTGAAAAGCTATTTTATAATAATAATTATAATCAATTGACGCAGAAGTTTTTTGTATCTTGCTTATTATGGTCAAAACACAGACTACTTAGATAAGGTCTAAATTCACTATGACCTGCAGATCAGAGTGGGTTCAGACCCACCAGACCAGACGGCGCCAGCGGGGTTATCGATCATACGGCGGGTAATTACCTACTAGCGGTAACTTTGCCCGCGACATTACCTGAATTTTCTTATTACTTTTCGCACAATAACTTAGTCATACTTAGGTATAACTTGCGTCAGTAAAAGAAACATTTGAAAGTTAGTTTCCTCTTGCTCGCACTCTTAGTTGTGCAAACGAGAGGACATGAACCCTTAAATGTTTTCTTTATTAATGCGAGCTATACTTACTTAGATTTTTATGACCAATTTCGATGTTTATAGTTATCAAAAGTTTTTTAACCGAGCTATTAACTGAGCAAAGCGTCTCTTCAACGACTTGCGATGTTTGCTTTCAACGGTTTCTCTAAAAATATAATAAACTAGCATCCCGCCCCGGCTTTGTACAGGTGTATTGTACATATAAACCTTCCTCTTGAATCACCGTATCAAAAACCGTTAGGTAGCTTTAAAGATATAAGCATACATAGAAACAGACAGACAGCGGGAAGCGACTTTGTTTTATACTTCGAGTATGTAGTGATTAACCCATTAACGCCCAAAATGAATCTAACAGTAAAATTACTGGCTTTTGTTATTTATTGCATTAAAATGGACTAATGAAAGGTTCATCAAAACTGTATATTTATTTGTAAATTCACTTTTCACAACATCATTCCATAATATCACATTAAAATAAAAATACAATGACCTATCAAATAACTGTACACGCACAGTGGGCGGTAATGGGTGACATTGTTCCGTAGTAAAAAAGTAAATTGCAGTTCCACAGTACAACAAAAGTCAGGTTTTCCATACATGTTATCAATTTCAAGTTACAATTTTGCACGGGACATGCTGCTGCTGATTATATTTATTGTTGTTCAAATATTGGTTTAAAATTAAGTTTTACTTGGCCCTATAATAAAACATGTTCTTTACGATAGTTTGTATCGACAACTTTCTCCTTAACCAATATTATATTCGTTTGAATAACCATATATATAATCTAAAGTTATACATGGAGTGATTCTCTACATCTAGTGGGTAAGTATGTCATAGCATATCTATTGAATTTGTCACTATAACTAACTTTCACTATGGGACCAAAGCCTGTCAACAGCGCGGCCAAAGACCCAAGAGCCAAGCTGACCCGACACTTCACCGAAGATATCCCGGACATCAGCATGTACGAGATTAGAATGGCCCTAAATCAGCTCAAGAACAACAAGGCGCCGGGTGATGACGGTATCACATCAGAGCTTCTGAGAGCGGGTGGAACACCGGTACTAAAAGTCCTCCAGAAGCTTTTCAACACCGTCGTCCTCGAGGGCATCACGCCAGAAGCATGGAACAGAGGCGTGGTGGTGTTGTTTTTTTCAAGAAAGGTGACAACACCTTATTGAAGAACTACAGACCCATCTCGCGTCTGAGCCATGTTTATAAGCTGTTTTCAAGGGTCATTACGAACCGTCTCGAGCGCAGGCTTGATGACTTCCAGCCTTCCGAACAAGCCGGTTTCCGAAAGGGCTTTAGCACCATGGACCACATTCATACGCTGCGGCAGGTTATACAGAAGACCGAAGAGTATAACTTGCCACTTTGCTTAGCGTTTGTGGACTATGAGAAAGCCTTTGATTCGGTCGAGACTTGGGCTGTGCTTGAGTCTCTCCAACGATGCCGTGTTGACTATCGGTACATCGAAGTGTTGAAGTGCTTGTATAATAACGCCACTATGTCGGTCCCAGTACAGGAAGAGAGCTCCAAGGCGATCCCTTTAAAAAGAGGCGTAAGACAGGGAGACGTAATCTCTCCGAAACTGTTTACGGCTACTTTGGAAAACGCCTTCAAGCTCCTGGAATGGAAAGGATTCGGCATCAATGTCAATGGCGAATACCTCACTCACCTTCGGTTTGCCGACGATATAGTAGTCATGGCAAAATCGATGGAAGAGCTCAGCACGATGCTCGAAAGCCTCAATCGGGTTTCTCAACAGGTGGGTCTTAAGATGAACATGGACAAGACGAAAGTCATGTGTAATTCCCATGTTGTACCCACCCCGATCTCTGTTGGGAACTCAGTTCTTGAAGTCGTTGACTCGTACGTCTACCTAGGACAAGTAGTCCAGTTAGGTAGGTCCGACTTCAAGAAAGAGGCCAATCGCCGAATCCAACTCGGCTGGGCAGCGTTCGGAAAATTGCGTAGCGTCTTCTCGTCCGATATACCTCAGTGCCTCAAGTCGAAAGTGTTCGATCAGTGTGTGTTGCCAGTGATGACTTATGGCACTGAAACGTGGTCTCTTACTATGGGCCTTATTAATAAGCTCCAAGTAGCCCAACGAGCTATGGAGAGGGCTATGCTCGGAGTCTCTCTGCGAGATCGAATCAGGAATGAGGAGATTCGCAGAAGAACCAAAGTTACCGACATAGCCCAGCGGATTGGCAAGTTGAAATGGCAGTGGGCAGGGCACATAGCGCGGAGGACTGATGACCGATGGGGTCGAAAAGTTCTCGAGTGGAGACCACGTACCGGCAAGCGCAGCGTAGGACGTCCACCCACAAGGTGGACGGATGACCTCATTAAGACCGCAGGATCACGCTGGATGCAAGTCGCTACCAACCGGTCTTATTGGAGATTCATGGGGGAGGCCTTTGTCCAGCAGTGGACGTCCTATGGCTGATGGATGGATGGATGGATGGGACCAAATCTAAATTTGTAAAAGTAAATCAAATGGTCCGTACATTTTGTTAAAATCAATTAATCTATTGTGCAGGACTAGAAATATTAATACGTTATATAAACATTGATACATATACTCTATACATTACATGATAGCCAAATATTATTGAAAAATACACACTTCTTACTTCATAAAATACGATATCAGAAATCGTCCACAAAAAACGTTGACACGCATTCTTATCCACCGCGTTATCTCGACTGGAATATTCCGACATGTCAGTGTATACGCGGCTTCATCGGAAAACCTTTTATTTGGTATTGCTATGAACTGTATCGTATAAAAGTTTATTTTATATACATATGTACCTATATATACTTGACAAGCCGTGGTATTCTAGTGGCTGCCTTACAACCGTGAGGTCGTGGGATAAAATCCCGATCCTGTGTGAAGTAGTATAGGGCGCCTACCGTGTGGGTGGACGCCCTATACTTTGCTTCCAGATACCTGGGGCCTTATTGTGTAAGCGCTCTGACGTTCGCCTTCGCTTTTTCTCCTGCTTGCGCCAGATAATCACGCCACGAGAGCGAGAGGGAGGAAAAGCGAAGCCGAACGTCAGAGCGCTTGCAAAATGAGGCCCCAGCTAGTCAAGCATGCGACCACGAAACGGCACGAAAAGAACTCATTTCGATGTGTGAAAAAGTGACAGATATATACTTTGCCATAACGCTGTCTCGTTTTGACACTACGAACGAAATAATTCGTGGCGCGCATACTCGCCCGGCTGGTCTCCAATCTAGAACGTTTTAATCCCATCGATCATCCGTTCTACATGCTATATGCCCTGTCCACTGCCATTTCTAGCTGCCAATCTGCTGGGCTATGTCGGTAACTTTAATTCTTCGCAGAGAAGCGCTGAAGCGTAATGTTGTACATTAACAAAAATGCAGGCTCAAACAAGGAGGTAATACGGTTTTGCACTAAATTTTCAGCTCTTGACTGGCACGTGGCTACTTTTTGAATTCTTTTTCCTCAAATTCAGCTGTTCCCAGTTTCTAGGACACAGCAGTTTCGCCAAAAGCTTAAGTCAAGTTGTCATTAGCTGAGACGTGAGCGTTTTAACAAACAAAAATACTGTTTTATCTACGAAAATACGTATCGATTTTTAGAAAAAAAAAAACTGTGGAGAAATTGCCTTCGTGGGTAGGCTGGTTTAAATAGTTAGGAGTGTTCTTATTTACATACTACTATTATCTTGTGAAGCTATAAGCACTGATTTCTTACTTATTAAGTAGTACTTATATTAATTGAATTTTGAACTAAAAATCGTTAAAAGGTGCTTTGTGTATATATTATAACCCATGTATAATAAACAAAACACCCCATGCGGGTCGTTTCTGCCAGCCCTAGCGCCCTATGCCTATAATACAAATTAAAGTCGTTTTTGGGGTAAAATCGTAAACTATATGTAATTAGAAAACACAATGAGAAATGTGTAGTGTACTAGTTCCTGCCTAGACAACATCTGGTACAACTGGTGGTAAGTGTACCAGTTTCTGTCAAAAGTGTTACCTCAGAAGAGGTCTTTGCCCAGCGGTGGCATCAGACTAACAAAAATATCAATCAGATATCTAACTTATCAAAAACTATTTTTCGCAAATAATCGCAACACCGACCCATCGTGTACAGAATTTGAATAATTTGCACGAATCGATGTGACATCCATGTACATTTTTGTTGAATTATCAAGAGCGGGTCAGCCGATTTCGATAAAATTTAAATGAGACCATTTCGGAAGTAGGTATACTGTTTCGAACTTAAAAGATTTTTTTAAATCGCTTCACAATTGGCGAAAATATCGATGAACATACACAAAGAAAATACATACAGACGAACATAGTACCTCCTTCTTTATGGAAGTCGGTAAAAATAAGTATGAGAGCTATGTGTTAGCGAATCTTTCACTTAAGATCAAGAGATCGATTCTCAAGTCTAATCTAGATCGATAAACTACCTAAAGTCTTCCACGTTAGGCAGTTTGTCGGTCTAGATTTACTCAAAATTTAGCTGTAAGTTTCTAGAACACAGCCAAAACAAACAAACAAACAACAACACTTTATTAGACAACCACATTACATAAAAAACAGATTATAAGGACAAAAACAAAACAATAGGTATCTAATTGGCGGCCTTATCGCTTTAAGCGATTTCTTCCAGGCAACCAAGCACGGATAGAAAATAGCAGTTGACAAAAAAACGTGGCCATAACAGAAAGAAAATTTAAACAGCATAGAAACAAACACTTAACAAAATATTAATAATAGGCAATACCTAACAAAAATACTTACAAATAAATTATATTTCAAGAAAATATCTCTACACACATACATAACATATAAACTACATATATAATATAAAAAATAAATAAACCTACATATACAATAATACACATTTTACTTAAATAAATAAATATTATATTAATACCCAATTAGTAAATCACAACAAGAACAAAAAAAAAAAAAAAAAAAAAGAACTAAGATGACAAATAATGCAATTTGACTTTATTTTTAAAAACATTTAGCGATGGGGCACGTCTGATTTCCACCGGCAATTCATTCCACAGTCTAACAGCCTCAACTGTAAAAGATGAACCGTAGAAAGTGGTTTTGTGTTGTGGAACGGTAAGCTTCAGATTCTCTGACGATTTCAAAAAGCGGGTTAGAAGAGAACGACGGAAAATGAAACGTTCTTGAAGGTAGGGAGGAGAAGAAGGATTGAAGAGAGTGTTGTAAAGAAGAAAAAGAATATGAGCATCCCGGCGACGTCGAATAGGGAGCCACTTGAGCCTAGCACGAAAAGCTTAGCCAAAAGCGTAAGTCGAGCCGTCATTAGCTGGGACGTGAGCTCCTTAACTAATATTACCCTCGCGACTTGCGCTGCTTAATGTGCTACTGTTCTGTAAAAGCCGGGTTGGGTTAAATACCAAGTTTGGATGTTAAAAGAGATGTTTTAGGAAGTTTAGAAGGTTTTGTGGAGAATTGACATTTAACCGACATCATCATCATTATGTATAGTAGTAGCGCTGGTAGTGTAGTTTGCATAAGTGTTTATCAACGATCACCGAAATTCGACACAGTCTTTGAATGGGTGTCCGCGAGTTGCATTTACAACTAAACTACCGTGGATCAAAAACATTTATTTTACCTGTTTATTTTTTACTAGCAGCCTCTCTATTTTTTTTTAAATAAAACGTAGCCTATGACACCCGGGGGTTGTGTAGCTTCCCAACAGTGAAATAATTTTTCAAATCGGTTCAGTAGTTTCGGAGCCTATTCAATGCAAACAAACAAAAAATCAAATCTTTCCTCTTTATAATATTGGTATAGATTTTTAATTAGGATTACTGTAAGGCATTATAATCCTACCGCTTGGCATACAGGGGCGCCCCGCCACCCGCACCTGTCTCAGTCCCCTTTGTCGACTCCCCCGGCGCCCCTGTACCGCGCAGGCGAGGACTGAGTTAAGCGGTAGGATTATAGCTTATTCTCTCTTTAACTGATAGTGAGTGAAAAAGATGTTCGTCTCTATATATTATTCTAGCGACAAACTTTACAAAGCCCATAGTTACCCACCCTTTTTTGTTACAATATAAATAAAATAATAATGAATATGTTTTCTTGTTACAGGTACGATATAGCGCTGTAGCTATAAATTGGTACAAAACAGCCCTCACGGCCTGAAGAAGTAAGCTCAGTTAAGGTATCAAAATTTTGCCAAAAAGTAGAGGGCAAAAGAGCCAATATCATTGGAGTGGTATTTTTTCAGGCTTAGGACGTCTAAAGTAGGATATAGGCTTTGTGGCGCACGTACTCGTATGTGCTTTCACCATAAGACAACAGACTCACCGAAATTCTTTTGTGAATTATACAGGGTTATTTCTAATCAATTAGCATCCTTTTAGGGGCTTATTCTGTACATCAAAACTAACAACTTTTATTCTTCGAATTTTGTCAAAACTCGAAAATAAATATTGTTGTTCCATGGAAAAATATTGTTCACCCGCGACAAAATGTATGGAACTGCTGTTTTTTTTGAGTTCTGACAAAAGACGCAGAACAAAAGTTGTTATAGTCTTTTTCAAATAGCTAGTCACTTATGACACTTCCGAAATGTCAGCTGTCAAACATAAATTGACAATTTTAATGATGTACCGCACCTATATTCGATTTGTAATTACCGATTATTATCGATTTTACGTACTTAGCGAAGTTATCGAACAATATACCTAAAACTGTTTTGGTGAATTTTTCTACAAGTCAGTAGGACTCACTTAAGACGATAGTTTTAGAGGAATCAAAAAGAAATAAAAAGTGACAGGAAAAAATTTTTATTAGGGAATTTATTTGGGAAATAATGTCCTCGTCACTTCGTCATCGGAGCTATCATCATTTGACGAATCTTCCAGATTTATAATCATTTGATTTTCCGTTATATTGTCTATGTGAACATCGGAGGTAAATGGAAACTAAGTTTTTTATACATTTTTGTATCGAATACGCACTACATCTTTATAATTTTTGTACTAGGGGTACAGATTAACGATAACCCTTGCTTAAATCAAGTCGATTAATATGTTTTGTTTTCGATATTCTTCGATTTCAACAATAGTCGATTTCCCAGCCCTCTTATCATGACGTCACGATCGGCAATAGCACGTAACATAACAATTTAACGAATTTAATATTTTATTAAATTGAAAAGTGAATGCGAATGTGTTTACGCGAATCAATAACCTTTATTCTATTTATTGCGTCCTTTGTCGTTTATTTTAGTAGTTTTTCTTGTAAGTTTGCTTAATATTTTCACTGATAAATAGAAATATTCAACTATTGGTGTGACGTCACATGACGTATTTACGTAATATTTTACGTTCTATGGACCTGTCATAAGTGACTTGCTATTTGAAAAAGACTATAGTTTTGATGTACAGAATAAGACCCTAAAAGGATGCTAATTGATTAGAAATAACCCTGTATACAGAATTAAGTTTTGTTCTTTCGTCAAAAAACGGAGCTTACAAAAAAAACACCAGTCACAGGTTTGGCAAGTCAATTGACCACAGGAGGATTTAGTGCATTTCTAGTATATTCTCTCTCTTCCTGTACAAACCCCTGTGAAATAAAATTAGGTCATTGAACGCAGTGCCCGCAACACATTAGGTTCAGTTAGCGGGCCAAAGGGCCAATCTGCTGGCTAATTTGATAGCTGCAGACAAACGAGCGGCATGTGAGGTTGGCCCACATAGAGAGAGCGAGCGGATCACGATATTACATTCCTAGGTAGTAAAACGAAGCGGCCGTGCTGGCCTAGTGGTACTAATACCGTACCGTAGTAGGTCGTAAGTTGAAAACCTGGTCCAGTACCAATGAGTTGGAATTTAAGTACGGAATGTCACACCACTGGCTTCGGCGAAGGAAAACATCGTGAGGCAACCTGCGTACTTCTGTAGAAGAAATTCGATAACGTATGTGAATCTACCAACCCGAACTGGACCAGCGTGGTGGATTCGGTCTAATCACCCTTCGTGGGTCGGCTTACGTCCTGCAGTGTACTATTAAAAAGGCTGTTACAGGTACAGTAAAACGAATATAATTATCAATACCAATACGGTAAGGATCACGCTGGATGCAAGCCGCTTCCAACCAGTCTTATTGGAGATCCATAGGGGAGGCCTATGTCCAGCAGTGGACTTCTTATGGCTGATGGATGGATACGGTAACCAGCGGTACAATGCATCTATCTAATCCAGTGTTAAAACGTAGCGTTCATGGCGTAGTTTGACTAGGTGTTCTTTAGCGATTTTCGAAATTAAGCAACTAGTTCAAGTTCAAATATATTTATTTCAATTAAGTACCAAAGATACACTTTTGAAACGTCATGAATCTAAGCACATTTCAAATTATTAACAATAACATTAAAAACAATAAATAACCTTAGATTAATGATTGGTCGCGCGACCATTCATCACAAACTAACCAATCATTAATCCAAGAATACCACGGAAAATAAATAAACAATTACAATTTAAGTAAAATTAACCTCATCTAAAAATAACAACACAATGTTGCCATATGTGAGTTATGGAACCCACCAGCTGGTTTGGTTGGTTGGTTTACACCACTCAAATAATAACGATGAACTAAAATGAGATTAAATTGAATTAATATTTAAAATTAGCAATTTAATTGAAAATGTCACCATTGTCAGTCTTCAGATGGCTAACCGCGGTTGGCATTCACAACTGAGCGCTACCGTGCTCGGATGATACGTTAAATTGTAGGTCCCGGTTGTTGTAACCCTTTAGCTATGTCAGAGGCCTTCAGGCGGCTTAAAAATTCTGACACCAGGGCTAGCCACCCGGCCTATACGAACTTACTAGCTTACTGTTAAAACTAATCAGCGGTTCACGCGGAGAGATTGATTTGATAGACATTTTATTAGATAAATTGGGTCACAGGAGATAAATTTTATAATTAACTAGCTGCGCCCCGAGGTGTAACCCTAGTCAGCCCGAGATAACAAGGTTTTTTCTAAAATAAACGTAGTCTAAGTTACTCCTTATTACATCAGCTACCGGCCAAAAAAAGTCCCGTCAAAATCGGTCCCGCCATTTCAGAGATTAGCCAGAACAAACAGACAGACAGACAAAAAATTTAAAAAAATTTTATTTTGGTGTGTACTGTATATAAATTCATATACATGTATTAAAAAACGGTTATTTCAAAATCACAAACAGACACTCCAATTTCATTTATATGTGTGTATAGATATTGTACTGAATGTGCTTGTATGGAATGACATTCTTCTCCTTCGTCATAAAACCATTATTCTTGAAATACTTTTTATTGAAATTTTGAGACATTTTTCTTACTTAGCATTTAGCTACACCTATCTTGTGGGAGGTGGAAATTGCATTTAAAACCGATGTCGTTTTGTTTGATTCTATGACAGATGACTCTAGTTAAAATATTTGTTTCGCTTATCATAATGATCAAAATCGCTAGTCTCTCCCGCAGTGACCTGCTTACAGACATTAAGCCCCCGACACGCCCTACACGTCATTCCGTCGTGTGTCACTTTTGTCACGTTATATTATAGCCCCATGGCCGGCAATGCGCGTGATGTGAGGCCTAATGCTGAATGTTATTATCATTACAGATACTTATACTTAGTAGTACAATGTTAGAATAGGTTATAGTAGAAAGTAGGAAGGCTTTACTACATTCTACTATAACTCAAATATACCTACTTATAGATCTTTTGGGAAAGTCAAACTCATGTGTGTATAGATGTTTATACAGAGCTATCTGCTTGCCTTTTACTAAGCCGAAAGAGGGCGATTAGGACCATCATTATGAACAACTTTTACTATGGGGCCAAGCCACATAAATTCATCACACAGCTGATTTTTTTCTCGTATTCCGGATTGACCTTACAGTTAAAGTTGTTATAAGGATGGTCAGAATCATATCATTTATAATGTATATGTCTAGAATTCAATGAAACTGTTTTTCTTATATAGGGGCTTATCTAAATTGACACACGCGTAAAATAATATTTTTATTATAAAAATGTTGTTCTGCATAATGTCATCAACTGCTGGACATATGCCTCCCCTAAAATCTCGAATTAGACCATGGGAGCAGCTTGCATCGGGCTCTACCCTGCAATCTTAAAGAGGTAATCCATGTTATTCCGAGGATCAAAATAACTTAAAATCCATTGACATCGATAGCAATTTCACTAATTAAACACGAGAGCGTAAATTACAATACGTTACTAGCTACACAGAACTTTATATTATATTTCCGGCAATGTAAAAAATACCAATAAAAAATCTATAGCTTTCACGAAACAACATTTTCAATAAAGCCCGCTTAAAATAAAAGCCGCGGCAGGTTTTTAACTGAATTAGTCATAACAAACTTGCCGAACGATGTTTTACCTTAAAATTAAGAGAGTAAAGTGTATTTTTGTTCACAAACTGTTTTTAATTTTGGAGTTACCCCAGAGAGTTAAGTTTTACCTTTACAGTTTGATGATCAAGTGTTTTGGATGAAAAATAGAGATGGTTTGTCACTGGGATGGTTTTGGGACTATTTTTCATGCAACGTCATTACAATTAGCTATAAAATGAAAGAGAGGAAACCAAAGGCGACGACACGAACAGCATTTTTGAACCATATGAAAGTTCTTTCTGACAGATTTTATGCATGAGGTTAAAATACTTACTGACTAAAAACCATGAGGCATAAATATTGCATCAACAAAAATAGCCTTGCCTTGTTTTTAAAAATACACCAATTGTAACAAATCTGAAACTGTGTTTGTTTATTTTGCTTATTAATTTTAGAAGTGAGTTATACCATCAATAGAATATATTAACAGCAAACGTAGCAACAGAGTGGCAGATTGACTTCATTTTTTGAATAAATGAGCGTCATAGACTAATATTACGCGAGCAAAACCGCAAGGTAAACCTAGTTATTAAATAAATCATAAAACCATTTCCAGAATATCTTATAATTATTGTAGACGCCAAAATAATTATGATTTAATATGATACAGTAATGTACCACTTTCAGGGCTTGTAAAACGTGTAGGAAGGTGTCGTTATTGTTTAACTACCTTCACGGTTAACAGGCCTACCCGAAAACCTTGCTCATTTATGTATGCAGTAGGTGTTTAACTAAGACCCGTCGTTTGGGAAATTGGCTGGGGAAAATAGATATTTTCATTTTCCTCTTGGTTTGAAGAGGTCGGTTATTCATCTTTGGATGGCGTTGGCTCTAAGAAAAAGGAAGAAAATCCAAAGGCTAGAAAAAGTACTGTACTTACTTGTCTTTTTAATAGTCTACTAAGTCGTAGGCCTACCCACGAAGGATGATTGGACCATATCGACCAAGCTGGCTCAGTGCGGGTTGGTGGATTTCCATATGCCATCGAAATTCTTCTATGGATGTATGCAGGTTGCCTTACTATGTTTTCCTTCACCGAAAAGCCATTCCGTACATGGATTTCGACATTCAACATTCTACATGGAACTTTACTTTAGTACGGGCTGCGATTAGAACCCATGAATTCACGATTGTAAGGTGGGTGTCACTACCCCACGCTACACTAACTTAAACCACCATGGCTAAAAAAAGAGGCTGATCCACTTCGGAGAGTAAGCCCAAGAGTTGCACAATCTGGTCCCACCTGCCCCTTTCTTCTATCGTACGGCTAGACAGACGCGACCAAAGCGCCACCTTTTTATGGTGGACATTCCGCGCATTAGAAAAAAGCGTTACGAATCCTCATTCCTCATACGAACAGCCAGAATGTGGAACGCTTTGCCTGGGTCTGTCTTCCCGCTAAAGTACAATGTGGGCGTCTTCGAATCCCGAGTAAATAGGTATCTTCTAGGTAAGCGTGCTACAACCTAGACCGCTTATCTGCTTAACAACAGACAGTATGTGGTCAAACGCAAACCTATTCGGAATAAAAAAAATAAAATAAAAAAGTATCCAAACAAAACTTTAACATTACTTCTGGTGATAATGTGGGACTTAATCTCCACGTAGATTTTATAAAATAAGTTTTTACAACATGTTAGCCTGAATCTTGTATTTTATTTTTATTTTAATCTAGCTGCACGTCCTAGTTTCATTCAGCTACGAATGCCTTATTATAACTATAAACCTTTCTGAATTGTATTAATTATTTATTTTAACTATAAATCTAAAATATAGTGAAATCAGCATAACAATCTCTTATGTTTGTTTTTATATTATGAAGGGATGATGAAACGTATGTAAGAGTCTTAGAAAGCAAAGTGAGAGAAGAGTATAACCGACTTCAATAATTTCAATTTACATACAAAATTGGAATAGTTCGCTCGAATCATTGTATGCTACTTTTTTTCAAACACAGCTCAACTGAATTCAATAAAGTCGAAGTCAAAATCTTTTTATTTCGTAGACACATTACATGTTCTTGAAAACATCCGATAACATTGATAATACTATGCTCAAACAATTATTTCACATAAATAAAATTACATTCCAATAATAAAACGAAATTAAATTAACACAACATCAAAAAGCAAAAAAAAAACAAGAAACAAAATGTCAATGTCATTCAAAGTGACAATCGAATGTCATCAGGTACAGATAGAAAAGAAGTAGCATATAGCCAAGGAAGTTCCATACGAGAAACGTTTCGTTTCGTTACATACGTTTCTCGTATGTAACTTCCTTGCATATAACACGTGACAGACAGACGGACATACGGACAGACGGAAAGCGGAGTCTTAGTAATAGGGTCCCGTTTTTACCCTTTGGGTACGGAACCCTAAAAACAACCTACTATCGAACTGAAAAGCGGTTGAAAAAACTGTGCTAAAGCTCATAAACCCGTCCAATTCCCCAATCGGCCGGATCCTCAGGCTAACAGCGGCACACACCGGAGCCGGCATATATTCGCATATACTTTCATACACTCGTCAAAGTTTGCAAAATTTATGAAGTCGTAAAAGGGGTGCGCCGTAAGTTGTTGAAATACGGGCGACCTGTGTCCGTCCTCTTCGCAACGTTACATATGGAAATTAAAGTGATTTGATAAGAACGGGAAATTAAAAATAATTTGGGATGGGTCAGATAGGTGCTTTGATAATTAAATTAGTGAACCTGTTATAGTACATTATGATATAAGTGCGGTAATTTTCAAAGCGCACGTATGTCATACGACGTTTTATAACATATTTGCGAGGAAATTAATAAAACTCTGACTTTGAGTGAATGTCGTGTCGTGTGCGAAATCAGTCGAAGCATCGTGTGTTTTACATTACATTACCGCACAAGTGCCGTAATGTCTCTCACTCTTTGAGTGAAAGTAGGAGAAACGAGACCACAGAGTTCTGCAGTCGGTGGCGGCGTGCTTTTTACATTACAATAAAGCACAAGTGCGTAATGAAATACATTACGATATTGAAATTGGTGTAATTACAGCCACTTTACGAGCAAATGCGTTATAAAAAATTTAACAACTGCGTACTGTGATTACTAGAGATTTTTCGAAAGGATGACGAGTCCTTGAGATTTTTGTATAGGATATTACCGGACATTGGAGGTATCGTTGTACTCTCAGATATAGTCATTAAAATCTAACTTTTACTATAGAGCCCTGAAACCGCAATATTAATAAATTATTCCATATTTTTTGCAAACTTTATGAAGTCGTAAAAGGGGTGCGCCATAAGTTGTTAAAATACGGACGACCTGTGTCCGTCCTCCTCGCAACGTTAGGTATGGAAATTAAAGTGATTTGATAAGAAAGGTGAGAGGGAAAATGAAAAATAATTTGAAATAGGTCAGATAGGTGCTTTGATAAGGCTACGATTGAATTAAATGAGTGAAGCTGAGGAAATTACAATAATAATGCACTTTAGCCCTTAACTGAAACGATGTTGAAGGGACGGGCTGTTGTATGTTCGAATTGTGTGGTTGTGAGTTTGTATGTGATTTATATGAGTCTGAAGCACCATAGCTCCCAAAACATTGCAATACGGGCATTGCAAACGAAATCAAAATCAAAAACCAGATCAAAATCAAAAATAAATTTATTGACTCAAAACAAGTCACATGGTAATGACAATGAGCTTCGCATCTCCAAACTGCTTAGTTTGGAGATGCGAAGCTCATTTGGGAGCACAGATCTCCAAAATACAATCTAGTAAGCACTAGATTGTATTTTGGAGATCTGTGCTCCTTCTTTTTTTGTATATTAGCCAGATTTCTCCTCCAGCCTAAATCGCAGCCCGTGCTCCCCTTTACAAGACTTATTTAAGTAAAATGTTGCAAACGTGATGATTTAGTTCACGAATCAGCTTAAAATGTAAGCACCATGCTTATCTAGGCATGTTTAATTTTCTATCTCCACTTTAAATCCTTTGAACACTCCTCCTTTACTCTCTTTGATCCTTTCTGATTCGTACCGCCAGGGAATGGAACAGTCTTCCTGCTTTCCTGTTTCCCAAGAGATATAATCTTTTCAAGGTCAGAATGAATAGGTACCTTCTAGGTCTGCGTGCTTCATCTTCGACCACAACGTCGCTTACCATCAGGCGAGTTGGTGGTCAAGAGAGGACTTATTTGTGTTAAAAAAAAGAACAACTAGATCAATAGATAACCGTTTTATTTTTCACACCAATTACTATAAAAACAAAGCATATAAAATGGTTTAAAAAATAATGAGTATGAAGGCTTGTACATTTTATCTAAAACCTAAAACTTGTTCCAGTAAAGACAAAAGCTTTGCCAATTCATTCGTACCGTGGTTACTCTTTTACTACAATTTAAATAGCAAAGATTTCCCTCATAACTCTCAAACTCACAAGCAGTAAGTTTTAACCTCGAGAACAATCCAGAATATTACACATTTCCCTACAAAAGGGTCCAAACATAGAGTTCTAGAGACAGGCCTCTTTTCTTCAAAGTTCCGGTACAGGATATAAAGAATTTAACTTTGCACTAAATTTCCGATCCAATTTCTTTTTATAAGGTTTGAGATCTCTTACTGACCTTAAAAGCACAAAATGCTGATAGATTCAGGTGGAACTTCAAGCGCCGTCTTGTGATACATAATCCAGCGTGTACGATACTGTACTCGTAGCATACACTATACAGTGATAAATGCATAATATTTACGAAACGTAACATTGCAGAATGCGGTGTTGTCGTGCGCACGAATGAATATGTGATTGGTTGTGCCCTGTTAGTAATGATTGTGTAATCATGGTGACAAAACTTTTTAAGGGTGGGTCTAGTACATCTAGACAAGCAACTTTTGTACTACGACTTTTGAAGATCGCAAAAAAAATTTGCTGCTCTATACATTTTGCCGTGCGTAGACGAACTATGAAAAAGTTATTTTTTTCTACGTGATTTTCCAAAAGTGCTAGAACAAAAGTTGTTTGTCTAATTGTACTAGACCCGCCCTTAAAAAAAAATGCGTTTTTACCTGTGACCCTGTTTATATTTATGTGTTGTAGGTACAGTTTCTATCCATCACCTTCAATTCATAAGTACAGATATTTGGTGGTATGAATATTGAAACTAATTTTAAACAGCTACTTTCATGAAAAATTTGGCCCCTGCTAGATTTAACTGATATGTATCATCTTGCAAGATCTGTGGGTACAAAATAAAGCCAGACCATTTTGGTCGGTAATGCGTACGAATGAAATGTTTGCATTTTAGTTGTTTTGAAGTTAAATAATGGTTGAAATTATGTGGCGATTCGTTACATAAACTGCCGACTAAGTAAATATAGGTTCGGAGAGTCGCGCTGCTATTTAAGACCGTACAAAGGCTTTTGATGCAATATTTGAAATTTAATTCAAATAGTTTTGCGCTATGTTAAAAGCAGTTATACAACAAACTGCGTTTTAAAATGGGTAGATCACATTTAAATATTGACAACTTTCCAAAAATTTGTTGTATTTACATGAATAAATATTTTTTAGTTGTATATTTACTTTAATAATAAATCATTAAAATAAAAAATAATTAAAACATTTGTTGAATTTTGAATTTTAATATCTGGCTACCATATTATTAGCTTAGGGAGGGTTCGTTGGTCAATGTAGGCCTCAAGATTTCCTATACTGAAAACTCGGTGGTGTGATAATTCGTTCATAAATTCTAAAGTACTTATTGGCATAGAAGAGGGTTTGAACCTTCACCTCAAGCTTTTATGGCGAACGTTCTCCTACTAGGCCACTTCGGCTTATAAAAAACATAATACTATTTACTTGACATATATTATACCTAAAATATACTAATGTCATCAAAGTATTCAGCTAAATATAAACGTTCTAAAAGCAGCACCAAAACGAGCAATCAGTTAATTAAGCCACTTATTTGTGTTGCGGTGAAACTAAAAACACGTGTATAAATTAATTTCGCCGCAAATTTGTCCTAGTCCGCAAGTTTGTAATGGACAGAGGTCACCTACAGTAAACTCTGGGAGTTACAGTAAAACATTGGAAGTACAGAATAACCACTTTGAGATGATAAGGAAAGAAAGACTCTACTAGATGGAGATGGAGTATATTTAAGCGCACCAACCAAATCAAACGCGACTAATATATATATATATATATTTTATCAAACAGCAATCTAGAAGTATACAGACCAAATAGTAGGTCAAGGCAGTCACTTCTAATGACATGTAACTAAATATAAATCGATTTCATGTTAAGTAAACACATATGCATAATAATGATGCTTCGTTCAAGTACTATAATCGATAATCGCAACTAGGCATCCCTAAACTGACATGAAACACAGACAAAATAATAATAGTACTTTAGGTTCCTTTGAAAAGATTGCTACCAGCGGTAAGGCCGCCGTTTGTTACACTAATTTAAGTTTGTGTTGTGTTCTTGTTTTCTCCCGCTGTTTACGATAAAGAGTTATCTATTTATCTATACTACTATGACTTTGATGACTGTTTGTTTACTTGATAGTGTAGTTAATATGTTTTGGTAAACTCGTGGATTTTTACACTTAAATAAAACTGGAAAAGTTGGAGAGAGGACTTTGCCCAGCTGTGGGACTCACCAAGCTAAAACAAACCCTTACACATATAAACGCTTACCGCCTTACCACAAAAGATTTAAACACTGTTTAAAGGTGCAATTTGTACTATTAAACATTGTCTAAAGCGTGCGTAAAACTTTTATGGTAAGACGGTTAGAGATTGGTGACTTGTGAGTTAAAATTATCTCCAAAATCAAATTATGGAACTGAGAAATTGCAGTATCTCTAGTTTTTCGCTTACTTAAAACTGTTGACGTAAACAAAAGGAAAGGCAACAATCAAATACTCCTAATAGAAACGCCACTCACGGTGACCCATTCAAATACTGACCGCTCGGAGTGTTGCTTAACATTTCTATTGATCCTTACTCAGTTTATGCCGCGACTTTATAAGCCAGTCATAAAGAAAAAACTCATGCGTGTCTGCAAATAGGTCAGGTCAATGAACTAATTGTACCTTTCGGAAAGCAACCCCGGGTGGCTTTCGTGGTAAATCTTATCGTTCAAGACTTATTATTTTGTGTGACCTGTAATTTAGAGAAATTATTGGCTAAACGGGTAATGGAGGTATGTTGTTGGTATGAAGAGATTTGGCGGGGAAAGTTGGAGTAAACAAGGTCACAGGCATCACAAGCAAGGGTGTAGCTACTGCTTTATCTGCTATATCAATGATACAGACCTCCCGGGTTACTGGGGCCCTAGACGTGAAAGCCATCCCTCCGCGGGCATGCCCAGAGTGTCCCATGTAAATAAATGCTCAACAAATTTTCATACAGGCTCTGTCAAAAGTAAATAAATTCTCAGGATTTCCTTCTTCATATTCTGACTATGGTCAAGATTAAAGATCTTATTATCCTAGTAGGAGCCTACAGCAACTAATACAGCATTTGCCAAAATTCGAATATTTGTATGAGGAGATTTAAAACCAAGTAACCGCGTCATGGACCTAAAATCTCATATACAAAAGCAAGCTAGATGCTCGCAATTTGCGCGTTTTGTTTGGTATCTATTCATCTTGCATCTACGCTAGACTTACACGCTACGTAGTTTTCATTTGACTACTTACACTACCCTATCGGCTATTACCGTGAATGTGTATACTTGTTTTAGTAGAGGTTTGTGGCTATTTTACCAGCTTCAATTATCCTTTCATTTACCATCATTGTCATATTACTACGAGATGAATTTAGTTAAACATATTGGAATCTCATCCCATAATTTTTCATCATCATCTTTCAAAATTTATTTCCTAAGTTCAGTACCAAAGCAGATATACAAAAGCAAGGAATTGGTCCTAAATTATTTTCTTATTCCATCACTTTTCATCAAGTATCTAGTCAAACTTTCAAAACTTATTTCCTAACATATAGCTCAATACCAAAGCAGGTATAAATCAGGGAATTGATCCCAAATCGTCGATGATGAGCGCTTCACCGTCACTGCAAGTAAGTATTTTCTCATTCCATCATTTTACATCAACTATCTAGCTCTACTTTCAAAACTTATTTCCTAACATAAAGCTCAATACCAAAGCACATATAGAGCAGGGAATTGATCCCAAATCGTCGATGATGAGCCGTCACCGTCGCAGCAAATTAACCAGCTTCTGACGAGAAGGTGAGGCGACCGGACTCCGTTTTTCGCTGCCACAGGGCCCGAGGGAAATTCACGGCTGCTCTAATAGATGGTGGATGGTGCAAGTCATAGACTCGTGGCTTACTTATTATACTCTAGTAACACAATATCGAATACTGTATTGCATTCTGATGATTTAGCGGGATGCAATTCATATCGCGGTTGCGCCGCTTCAGTCGACGCCGGGCATGTTACACGGAAATTACCTACTTACCTAATTACACGCTGGCTATACAGTATTTAGATATTAACTAGACTATAGGTAGTGGACATTACAAGCATTTAGTTATACGAACATTACATAGAAATATATTTAAGTAAAGTATTAAGAAAATGTATTATGAAAATAAATCAATTTTTTCATGATATTTTAATTTCGAGCTGTTGTTTTGGTTTGGTTGTACTTTACATATTTTTCCGATTTTGATTTTGAATCTATGACTAACTAATACCTGATAATTTCTGAATATAAAATATTTTTATATTAATAAATCCAATGTTTTCCTATTTGTGATAACCGATAGGACAGAAAGAAAGCAGGTCGGTGGATTAATTACGTACTTATGCTCGATGTTTTCTTTCATCGAAAATTCGATGGTGGGAAAGTGCGTTTATAAGTAAAAACAAATAGGTACAGGACCGAGATTTGAATTCTTGACTTCAAGATCGAGTATTACTAACGCTAGGTCACCAGGGCTCCTTCAATATTACATGTTTTATGACATATGTTGAAATAAGTACAATGAAAAAGGATTTTTCGTATTTTCAGGGTTGTTCTCAAAGTACATGTTTATAATGATGTCCGAATAACACATAAGTTATTTCTCGCTGCCTAATAAATACAATGTTTCTGTATGTGTGCTAATCTATGTTTAACGGTAAACATCCTACGGCAAAAGTATTTAATGATGATGATGAACTTTACTGTAGGTAGGTACTGTACCAGCCTTTATATGAATAACCCACTGCAGGACGTAGGCTTACACACAAAGGATGATGATGATGACGACAACGTCTTTAAAAGAATTCCAAAAAAGAGGACGTCCCATAATATGTATTTTGTATATATATGTATTGTTCGTCTGAATGTATTTTTTTGTGTGTATGTTCATCGATATTTTCGCCAATTGTGAACCGAATCGAAAAAAATGTTTTTTTTAGTATGAAAGGCTCTAGCTTCCGAAGTAGTCCCATTTAAATATTATCGAAATCGTGAGCCGTTTATTAATAATCGGCCAAGTGCGAGTCGGACTCGCGCGCGAAGGGTTCCGCACCGTATGGAAGCCCCCTTCATATATTTTATTTTAATTTAATTATTTATTTTAGAAGGAAATATACAACTAAATATTCTGAGAATATTTAAAGCATCTTCCTGTTGCCGTCATTAATATCGTGCAATAAAATCACATTTTTTGTATGGGAGCCCCCCTTAAATATTTATTTTATTTTAATTCAACTATTTATTTTTAAAGTGAATATTCATTTAAATATTCTGTGAATATTTCAAGCATCTACCTGTCACCGTTATTAATATCGAGCGAAAAACGGCAAAAAATTCATATTTGTTGTATGGGAGCCCCCCTTATTAATTATTTTTCTGTTTTTAGTATTTGTTGTTATAGCGGCAACAGAAATACATCATCTGTGAAAATTTCAACGTTCTAGCTATCACCATTCATGAGATACAGCCCGGTGACAGACAGACGGACAGACGGACGGCGGAGTCTTAGTAATAGGGTCCCGTTTTTACCCTTTGGGTACGGAACCCTAAAAATCAACAATAATGAAAAAAATTTCTAGCGATCTGTTCGAATTATGTACACGATGGAAGTCGGCTTTGCCATTTTTTGCGAAAAATAATTATTCGCTTATGCTTTAACACACACAAACAAAGCTATTTGCTGTATACAGATAACGAAGCCGAGAATCTTGGCGGGTTTCTTTCATACGATACTTTATTGGAGGTTTCGATTTCGAGATAATCGTTCTGTGATTCAAATTACTTGAATTGGGAGGATTTCCTGGTGTGGATGTTAGCTCGTATTTTGGGATAACTTAGAAGTGTTCCAAACATTTTGTTTTGGGAAAATGTTGGGTGTTAAATGTCTGTATGTAGGTAAATGTATTATACCGAGTAAAGCAATATAATAAATTTAAAATGTTCTAGATACGTTTATAGTGATACTTTCTACAATTTTTTCATTAGGTATATTCGTAGCGTTTATTATGGGGGGTTTAGAGTAAATCGTAAGTAACTGGCCGGTGACAAATAAGTTGAATACCCAAACGCATAAGCATTGCCATTCAGCGTGGCAATGCAGCTAGCATGCTGGTCACGCTGCCAACTGGCAGTGGGCTTGAGCATTTGGATTATCTTTAGACCTTCAAGGGTCTGTGGATGATCCAATGCTTTTTATGTATTTGTAGTAGTAGTGTAGGTAGTTTTAGCATATAGTACATATCTATTGTATTTTGTTGTAGTAAATAAAGGCACTCTTGCCCGATAAAAAAAGACCTAAACTCTATCAAAGCGAAGAAGTGATGTGTGAAATTTACCTGTAGTCCGTAAGCCCATTGCAATAGTGCCATAATTCATTAGCGAGTAAGAAGACATAAACATTGCCCTAGTCATAAATGTGATTTGTTTTTCGCTAAGCACATTATCTTATTTACACAGTTGTCGTCCTGTTCTGCCTTAGTATATAGGTTCTGATCCTGACGATTAGTATCAGCGATTGATGTCGGTATATTGAAATAAATAAATAAATTTCAGGGAACATCTTACACGCAAACTAAACAAAGCTTGTGATATGGCTGCCAGACACTCATAAACTTAATATACACATTTCTTTAAATATATACTTATACACATATAGATAAGAATATCCAGACACAGAGCAATCATCTGTGTTTATCACAAAAAAATCTTGCTTTGGGTGGGAATCGAACCCACACCTCTATTTCACAAGAGTCAAGGTTACTAATCACTGGGCGAATAATAAGGCAGTAGGTAATTAAGCTTGATTATGCTTACTAAGTATTCTTATTCGTTGTGGGGGCAATAGTGCCTTCACTGCTGTCGCATAGGGTATTTTATTTTATTTCTCCCTCTAGCCCAGCTCCTTAAAATAAAACTGCTAGATGCTTAGATGATGTATGATGTGTATGCTCTGATATAAATGGAGCAGTTATATGATATAAAATCTTCGAATATCTACAGAGCCACAGTCCCTAAGTGACAGTAGTAAAAAAATGTCCGAACGCCGTCATACATACCGACTTAGATATTTACATTAAATAATTCACAATGACCCGTTTTCTCGAATCTCGACGTCATGTCACCTAATCTGTGCTTGTAACCGAGCACTTTGGCATCACGCGTCGTTGTTGTCAGCTTGCAATTGTAACTAAAAAGCCTGCCTACTACGTAGCTTGGGTAGGGTTTTGGCCCGGACACTTTTTTTGCACGATTGTGACTCATAGATATTTGCTCGAAGTATAAAATAAAACCTGTTGGTAATACCGCAGAATACTACAAGTGTCTCTATGATGAAACATATTATGAGGCATGGCAGTATGATTTAAACTTTGAAATTAATATGTAGAAGCGACTTTACATGATATACGACTAAATTAGTCATAATTCACAACACAAACTAACAAAATAATTCCATTCATGAAATTACAGAACTATACCAAACTTCCAAGGCGACATCCACTTTGCATATCCACCAGATTTAAATATTTGTTCCCTTCTTTGATCTCCCATATCAAAGGGGTTCCCTACTATTTGTGAGGAGAATGTGCGTGTTTTTCTGGCATTTTTTTAGTTCAGTGGGTAGAACATAGAAGGGTATAGACAGGTGACAGACGCAAGGTCTTACCTTTGAGACTCGTTTTGGAGATAGTATTCTCCTGGCAGTTTTCGTAAAATGTAAAATAAAACGTAAAATAAAATTAGACAATTAATTTCTCACAATCAAGATCATCAACTCAGCCATAGGATTGTCACCACCGCTTGTCGTAGGCTTCCCCATTAATATTTCCAATGAAAACATAATTCTGCATCTATCCATCTTGTAAGTAGGTACGTGGACGTCGCCCACTCGTCCACTTTGCTTGCCAGTCATTGACTTGACATTTTAATACTATTGATGTATATGCTAAGCGCCACACAAATCGGCGGATGGGACTGCATTTACTATTAGATAGTCTTCAGTGGCCAGGTTTTTTGGCACTGTCCACACTTATGCCACACGTCGCCTGTCTCACAGGCACAGGGTTGTCAAATATACAACAGTTATTATAAAGTATGTTCACACAATAAAAATACATGAATAATAAGTATTATAATTAAAAAAAATATTACTATGTAAGTACGTTTACGTACGGCTGGGTAAAAAAATCATTATTATAATTAGTCCGTGAGTTAGATTATCAAAAAATGTCGGACACGTATTTTTTCGTTTGTTAATCAAACAACAAATTGCAAAGATATACCTTGTCAAAGTTTAGGGGTGGGAGTCGTGACGTCACGTCTCTCACGAAAGTCTATTTCTAGTCTCATTTGTATGACGCTTGTGTCGTCACGCGAAACTTTAATCCTTACTAATACTAATTACTAATTACTAATTACTATTACTAATTACTAATTACTAATTTACTAATTTTACTAATATACTAAATATACTAATACTATATTACTATATACTATATAATATTATAAATGCGAAAGTAACTCTGTCTGTCTGTCGCGCTTTCACGCTAAAACTACGGAACCGATTTGAATGAAATTTGGTACACAGATAGTCTAGAGCCTGAGAAAGGACATAGGCTACTTTTTGATTCGAAAAAATAGTTTTAAAGGGTTGAAAACGGGGGATGAAAACGCATAGGCTAGAATCTTAGAAGAAAAAACTTATTTTCTAACATGACACATGGTAATTTGCATCTTGACTTTCCAAATTACATTCTCTATGCCCAATGCCCATTCAAAGCTGCTCGAGTTGCAAATGTCAAAGTCAATCAATCTTTTCCTGTAAAATTTAGAGAAGGTTACATGTATTTTTTCAGTTTAATTACGTAGTTTTCATTCTAATAGGTATGCCTACAAAACGCGAATCTAGCGCGTAGTTCTAGCGGAGCTCGCGTAAAGAAAATTGCTAGAAGCCAAGAGTCTGAAGAGCACACTTAAACGCGTTTGACATTAGATGCCGAGCGCCACGCATCTCAAAGAGCTGCTGAGACTCAAGAGCGAAACCAAGCGCGTCGAATTTTAGATGCTGAGCGTCACGCAGCTGAGAGAGCTGCTGAGACTGAAGTTGAAAGTCAAGCGCGGCGACTTTTAGATGCTGAGCACTGAGCATCACGCAGCGCAAAGAACTGCTGAGACTCAAGAGCAAAAAACTAAGCACGTCGAATTTTAGATGCTGAGCGTTAGACGTTAAGCAAAAAATTGCATAGTTCCTGTAGGACAGGACAAAAACTATCGAAAGCAAAACTGTCGCCACTATCACAAAGACGCTGAGCGTCACGCAGCTCAGAGAGCTGCTGAGACTGAAGTTGAAAGTCAAGCGCGGCGACTTTTAGATGCTGAGCATCACGCAGCGCAAAGAACTACTGAGACTCAAGAGCAAAAAACTAAGAACGTCGAATTTTAGATGCTGAGCGTTAGACGTTAAGCAAAAAATTGCATAGTTCCTGTAGGACAGGACAAAAACTATCGAAAGCAAAACTGTCGCCACTATCACAAAGACGCTAAGTGATTAATTCCTCTATGACACTTAACGAAACGTCACAGCGAAACGTAATTAGATGACAGGTGACATTGTCTGCAGACTTTTATAAATCACAGGTAGCATGGCAAGGGGACAAATTGTTTTTCCACCATTATATCCCCTTGAAGAGGAAATAAAGTATGGACTGAAGTGAGATTGAAAATGACAACTGACATTAAAATTGGATAAAATGTTTTATTCCCTCTGCATGCTACATGTTACTATGACGTTTAATAACAGGCCGTCATTTTGTCTGACATTAAAAATATTTTTCTATCATTAGAGGTTTAACATGTTTCTTTATTCTACCTTTATGGTACAGAATCATCATACTTTAATATTATCAATCCGAAAAGTTTGTTGGTTTGTTCCTCTTTGACGCAGCAACGGAGCAAAATATTGACTTGATTTTTGGTATGGATACCTATGGTTTAAAAGACAGAAAGTGATAACAGGATACTTTTTTATCCCGAGAAAATTCGTGATTCCCATGGGATAGGACAATAACTGTTTCTCAGCAATGGAGCAACGGATTGTCTTGATTTTTGGGGTGAGCATAGTTTGGAAGACGGAAAGTGACATAGGATACGTTCCATTCCGAAAAAATTGCGGTTCCCGTAGGATAACACAATAACTTTTTCTCAGCAACGGAGCAACGGATTGCCTTGACTTATTGCATGAATATAGTTTGAAAGACGAAAAGTGACAAAGGCCACTTTTTATCCCAAAAACTTTAACAGTTCCCGTAGGATAGGATGAAAAGTAAGCGAGCGGGCCGTGGTAGCAGCCGTCTAAGCGCCAGAAAAAACCTGTCATTTCAAGTTTAGGACGTTCCTACATTTTTCGCACTCCTTCGCGGCACTCAACAGCGCTAGCCCAGACTCGGGCTCCATAACAGAGCTTGCGCTCCCGCAATAATGACGGAGTGTTTCGGAGCACAAGACACATCGTCATCCACCACTCGGGACTAACCAGCACTGAGCGTCGGACAGCATTCCAACGCCCTGATCCCAGTGCAACGGGTCAGTCATAGTAGCCCAGCGCCTGCCTCTTCAACTGCAGAGGGCAGTGAGAACGGCCATCGCGATACCGACACTTCTCTTCCCCTGCAGCCCCACTGCGTCTGCCAACAGGTTGACGGCCTAGCGAAAGGTAGGGTAGGTGGCGGCACCCACACAACCAGTTCCATCCCACCGCAGCCCCTAATCCTCGTCGCAAGAGCGGCACTGCAGCCCGCCTCAGAAGCAACACTTCTCATAAGGCACGCAACCTACCGGCCATCCTCTCAGCTGCTTTAGTTAAAAGCGGTTGCACTACGAGTGCCGGCCTCTAAGCTGCCATGGGGGAAAGACGCAAAGAAGAGGGAGACTTCGAGCGCCGCCTTTTCAGCTGCCTTCGACCTCCCCCGCCACGACAAGGCGGGAATACACAGGGGGGTTGTATATACACTCCAACCGTAACTTAACCAACAAAAGCATTCCTCTAAGGTATTTTGATGTTTGTCGCTTTAGGTTAGGTTTCGCAGCCGACATAAACATTAGCCAAAATCAAAATATAACGCGGGCGAAGCCGCGGGTAAAAGCTAGTGGGTTATAATATTATAATGGGTCTAATATTTTTTAATAATCTATCTGACAGACTAATAATTTTTTTTTGTCATCATGCCCATAAACCAGCACTTGCCCACAAGCGAGATGTAGAATTTTCATCGAAGAAGAGGACAGACGATATGACTGAAACTCTCACATAGTCTAAAAAGATTCTGTAGTTCACCAAGCAGCCGAAGGACGCATACTGCTCAACATGCCCAGCAAATTCGGTAAAATCGACGTCAATACAGAAGTAATTTTACACCAAAATTATAGGCCTCTAAGCGCAGAGGTAAACATAACCCTAGCCTCTACAAAGCCTAGATAAGCTGGCAAAGCCAGGACTAGACAATTCAGCAGAGACAAATGAAACGACGTAGGCCGCGAGTCGCGCTCGAGCGCTCTTCAGGAGGGCTAGGGATGTGACTAGATTCTTTACAAAACTATCGATAGTCGATTAAGATATTTTCAAAGCATTTAAAGCATGCCACTACACTTTTAAGGTGTTATTGGGTTGTGCTATTGAGACAACTCAGCCAAATTCCCAGTCGGAGTGCTTTATGTTGATAATAGTAGTGGTGCTTTCCTTATTTATTTAAACAAAAGTTTAGTACGCGCAAATCTTTTTGAAATCTCTGAAGTTAGGTACAAGTCGAGCGCAGGCAGGCACAAGCCGCGTCCTTACGATATCTGAAATAATTATGCGTTCTGTGCAATCGTTTGTGTGAGCTTCAGAGACCTCAAAGAGAATGTCACGTATCTTACGTATGTTACTTACACGTCTGACAATGTAACTACAATCCTCTTAAAAAGGGCAAAAGATAGTGTTTGGTGAAGACTAAATGCCAACGAAAGCTTTTCTGCGACGAACATAAGATATGCCCTAAATATCAATCTGTATATAGATACAACAAATGAAACAAAAGAAAAACGCGATAGTGAGTCACCGTGAGTCAAATTAGTTACTTACGTTCTACTTACCTACTATGTTGGAGCGACCCAAATTGTGTCTTGGCCTCCGATACTGTGTGTCGCCACTCTTCTCTGTATTGGACAAGCTCCTGCCAAACAAATCATTTATTGCAACGTAATGTAATATTTATATGTGGTTCTACCTCTATAGTAGTGCATATGACGCTATGATTTTATCTGCTTGAAGTGTGTATAAAAATTGACGAAGTTGGCAAGATGACAAACTATTTAGCGATAAACTCGTCTACAAAATGTCTCAACTCTACAAGGAATACAAAACTGCATAGCCAGAACCAACACAAATGCACTTCGTGACACAATGAGCCGTGAAGCTAGCACACACGTCGGCGAGGAACTCTAATCTTATTTCACTGCCTTTGTGGAATGGTGGAAATTTTACTTGTTATAATTGTATTTTATACCGACATAGCCCAACGAAACGGCGGCGGTGGGGAGGACAGATAGCACGGAGGACGACATACCGACAAGCGTAATGTATTCACCTGTAGGTGAATACATTACGCTTGTCGGTGTAGGTAGGTCTAAGTAACCTCATCAAGACCTCAGAATTGCGTTGGATGCCGGTTCTAACCGATCTTATAGGAGTTTTATCCTCCTCCTCTTCTCCTCGCGTCGATATCCTCATGTCTGAGGGTCGTGACCTCCGCCTCCCAGAAGCTTCTCTTTCACTATGTTCTTCCATCGTCCTCTATCTTCAGCAACCCGCAGCGCCTCATAGATGGATGAGTCGAGAGTGGTGCGAATCTGATCGAACCAACGTATCGGACTACGAGCTCGTGACCGCTTGCCGTCGACTTTCCCTGTGACCATCAGTTTCTCGAGATTATCGTCTTTTCCCCTTGCAATGTGGCCAAAGTAGTCAAGGACACGTTTAAGACAGATGGTAGAGAGTCTAGGAGTTTTATAGGGGAGGCCTAATTGCAGCAGTGGATGTCATATGGCTGTTGCGGTAATGGTAAAAAAGAGACAGCGATCAGTGCATGTAGCAGGTAGAACTATTGCCAAAGAGAGCCGTAAAGTTTTCGAATAGAAACCACGCACCAGCAAACGTTGTAATTGAACTTAGTCACTATAGACACGTCTGACTTATCTATTTTAAGCTCTGACGGCCTAAACACGCTTTAAACTCTGTTTAATTGTGCAATTTGTACTGTTAAACATTGTCAAAAGCGTGTGTAAACTTTTGAGGTAAGACGGCAAGTATTTAATTTTGATTTAATTCGTAGTCAAAAGTTAACCTAAAATTACACTATTATACGGTAACACAATTAACACTAAAAATAACAAAAATGCAAATTTTTAGAGTAATTACTTTGTGCGTCGAAATCAGGGTCGAACAATAACATTGAATGTGAACCGTAAAAAAATCAGCAGAGAATTGAAGCCTTTAACTTAATTAAAATAAAGTCGCTAGTAGCTTGGACAATTCTAGACGGTAAAAGGGTTATATCTATCTATGCAAATGACTATGTCATTTCTGAGTCTCTTAATTAAGAAAAGAGCCTATTCATGTAATAGGACAACGGACAACAGTATGGCAGTAGAAAATGTAATGAAAAAATATTTCGAAGCAAATTAAATAAAATGTAAATAATTATTTAATAGCAAATGCTTAACTACCAGATTCATTCAGCCAACAGCAAGTCAGTCAGTAGCGATTAATAACTATTCGATTTTTGTAAGTATTGTAATTTTCATTAATTTTTTGAAGTCACTTTGAAACTACCGTACTAAGGTACGAGTAGATTAGTTTTTTTGGGATTATCTTGTAAACTACTATGATTCTTGTTGTAAAAAAGTACCGCGAATCGTTCTTCAAACAACGGAAAAATCAGGTAACATCGTAATAAAAAAACATCTAGACTAATTGAGAATATTTTTGGAAATCGGTTGAAAATAATACTCGTTTTTTTTTTCAGTATTAAATTAAACCTCACTGCTGAGCAGAGACCTTTTTTCGCTACGAATAAATATCAGGCCATTGTTAACTAACTTTACTGTAACAGCTTTTTATTAGTACACTATTAAAAGTAGGCCTACCCACGAAGGATGATTGGGCTATATCCACCACGCCGCGCCCGCGCCGACCCAGTGCAAGTTGGTGAATTCACATACGTAAGTCATCCTTATACAGATGTACCCAGGTTGCCCCATAATTTTATCTTTTACGGAAAATACATACAAAATACGGAAAATACATAGAACCACTACATTACGATTACAAGGCGGACCAACCACTAGACCACCACGACTACCTAACTATTGCTGGTGATACGCTTGGTCTGACATCTGAAGATTGTGTTTCTACAATTATTTTTTTTATAAATATTAGGGGGCATCTTACACACGTTCTCTGACCCCAAACTAAGCAAAGCTTGTGATATGGCTGCCAGACACTGATATTACTACATAAACTTATTTTTAAATACATACTATATGTGTAGATAGTACCTAAATAACACCCAGACACAGAGCAAACATCTATGTTCATCACATAAATGCTTGCCCTGGGTGGGGATCAAACCCACGCCTTTTTGATTCAGAAGTCAGGGTCACTAACCACTGAGCCACCGAGGCAGTCGATTTGTGTATAGAACCCTGTAAGCTTAGATCCCCTACTGTCAATATAACCGAGTGTCCCTACGTAACGGATTCGATTTAGATCCTCTATAAAGTGTAGGGTGATCATCCCCCATAAAGGGGGTGGGGCGTAATCTGGAGGACAAATCCCTAGTAAAATCGACGTCTTATGCCGGTGCCGACGTGCGCGGAATTAAAAAATATAGAACCGGAGTAGGTATTAGAAAAAACGTTGCTAGGTAAACTGTGCTAATTTTTAGGCTAAAGCCTTCGAGCAAATATCTACAGAGCCGCAGTCCCTAAGTGAAAGAAGTAAAAAAGTTTCCGAGCGCCGTCATATATTTTCAATATTTTTTTTTTTTTGCAAAAAATGGCCAAACCGCCTTCCATCGTGTACAAAATTCGAATATTTAGTTTGAACTGTTTACATTATTGTTGATTTTCCAAAAACACGCAGCCGATTTCTTTAAAATTTAAATAGGTATACCTCGGGAGTACCTATACCTACCTACTTTATCCAACTAAAAAAAAATTTGATTCGGTTCACAATTGGCTAAGTTAACGATGAACAACCACCAAAAAATACATACAGACGAACATACTCCTTTATAAAGTCGGTTAAGTAAATAATTCACAATGACTTGTTTTCTCGAATCTCGACGTTATGTCACATAATTAGTGCTTGTAACCGAGCACTTTGGCATCGCGCGGCGAAGTTGTGAGCTTGCAATCTCCAACTAAAAAGCCTGCCCACTACGTAGCTTGCGGAGTTTTTTGGCTCGGACACTTTTTTGCACGATTGTGACTCTATACACATATATATGCTTATGCTCGAAGGCTAAAGTTGTTTAAAGATGTAAACATATTTGTTTTTCCGATATCAGCTATTATAGAAATAGTTCTTTAGATTCTGTTAAGAATAAGACGAAATTTACTAGGAACATCAATATGTCATCACCATCGTCGTTTTCTTAGATTCGCCGATATTCTGCGTAATTCACTGCTGGACACAAGCCCTATGTCATTTCCATATGGATGTGGATTTCCCAGTAATTACATTGTGTAGCGCTCATAGTGTAGTTTGACTAGGTGATTGTCAGTGATCATCGAAATTAAGCAACGTTCCGCACGGTCAGTATTTGGATGGGTGATCGTGAGTGGCATTGTCTAACTGAGCGCTACCATGGCTCGGATGACTCTTTAAATTTTAGGCCCCGGTTGATTTAACCGTTTAGCCATGTCAGATGCCTTCAAGCGGCCTAAAAACTCTGACACTTACTCAGTACCTTAACTACGTAGGTACATAAAAAAATATGCCATATTTTGATAGGTATTTTTTTTTTAAATTATTTCCGTAATAGATTTTAACACTATTCTTATTATCACTATCACTACATAGTATAAAACAAAGTCGCTTCCGCTGTCCCCATGTCCCCATGTATGCTTATATCTTTAAAACCACACAACGGATTTTGATGCGGTTATTTTTAATAGATAGAGTGATTCGAGAGGAAGGCTTATATGTAAAATAAACCTGTGCGAAGCCGGGGCGGGTTGCTAGTGATGACAGAAATTAAAATTATAAGTTTTAATATCCTTAATAATTATTGTCGAGTAAAAAGTACTACATGGATTATTTCTATGTCCAAAGGTGCTAGTCAGAATGAAATCAGTAAAACCTGCTAAATAATAATAAGAATAAGCTTTTATTTCAGCATAAAACAAGAAGAAAACCAGAATAAAACTTTGTGATTATTAAACGAACATAAACATTTGTATTCACGATCAGCTCATAACTTTTCAACAACTTAAAAGCTTGTTGCTGAGCAGAGTTACTAGGCAAATAAATTAAAATAATTCTTCAACCTAATTTCAAAACGGAAGAGATAATGTAAGTAAGCTCGCGCCCTGGCCCTGGTGACAGAGATTTTATGCCGCCTGGAGGCCTCTGACATGGCTAAACGGTTAAAATTAAGACACCGGAACCTACAAATTAACGTTGTACTGTTGTAAATGCCACCCGCGGTCATCCATCCGAGGACTGACCGTGCCGAAAGTTGCATAACAAACAAATGGTACTCTATGAGCGCCACAAACGAAAGAAAGTGATGCTAAATTCTCGTTTCTTCTAGTTTATTTATTGTGTGAATATTTACAGGTTTTTCTGCCATTTGTGAGCCAGTTCTCGACATTTTTTTTTTCAATTCGTAAACGTTTTTAGGGTTCCGTACCTAAAGGGTAAAAACGAGACCCTATTACTAAGACTTCGATGTCCGTCTGTCCGTCTGTCTGTCACCGGGCTGTATCTCATGAACCATGATAGCTAGACAGCTGAAATTTTCACACATGATGTATTTCTGTTGCCGCTATAACAACAAATACTAAAAACAGAATAAAATAAATATTTAAGGGAGCTCCCATACAGCAAACGTGATTTTTAGGATTTTTTTTGCTCGCTATAAATAACGGCAAGAGGAAAGGGGCTTCCATACGGTACGGAACCCTTCGTGCGCGAGTCCGACTCGCACTTGGCCGATTTTATTTGAGTTGTGGTCTTATAATTTAACTTCGGTTTATTAGTTTGGAGATTTAAGTACTCTGGTATTCGCCGTTTCGGGCTAAAAAAGTCTGTTAATGGACATATGCCTCCTCTATAGGTAGATCTATAAGTTCGGGTAAAAACAGATTGTATTCAGCGCGATCTGGGGCAAGAGCAGCATCACGTTAACCTTTGGCCATGTCAGAGGCCCTCAGGCGGCTTAAAAATTCTGACATCAAGGCTGGGTATCCGGCCTATACGAACTCACTTAGTCTAGGTCGTCGTCAGGCCGTGGCTACTTCAGGAACACCTATTCAAACCATGTTATAAGCTCTACTTACTCAGATAAAATTGCGATAAGTACACGTGTAAAAAAACTATGATTCCCAATGAGTAAATAACTTCCATTTTTATCTAAAACAAATCCCAGGTTTTCCCGAAGGGCGGGATTAGCCGTTAGTTTGCCCCGTTGTTGACTCCAACAACAAAGTCCCGGATTTGTTGTTGTTCAACAACTTTGTCGCGTAAATTGTTGGCGGTACTTCGGGAACTATTGAGCAGGATGTAAGGAGAAAGACAAACATGGTAACACAGAGTTACGCACGAGTAAAAATTAGAAAAAGCTAAAGGCGGGTCCTTATAATTTAGTCTGTCTGAAAGAAAAAGATACGTAGCCTATACTCATTATTTATAAACAACTGGCTGCCCCGGTGAACTTCATCTTACCATCAACTGTCAATGACAACTTTTAAAATGAAAATGAAATTAATGTTTTTATTATTTTTGTCGAAACTTTTGTTGACTTTCTCACCGTTTAAACATTCCAGTCTTGACAGATTTGTAGAAGCTAACAAATCTGTCAAGATAAAATGATCGAAATCGGTTCAGCCGTTCTGGAGTTTTAGCGAGAATTATCAACCACGATTCATTTTTATATAAGAAGATGGGGTTTTATACGTGTCTTCATTTTTGAAATCGGCCCAGAAGGCCAAGATGGGTTCATATGGCAGTAAACTTGTAAGGCATCCACTGCTCGACATAGGCTCCTGTAAAATATATCCAATCCAACAAGATTGGCACCTTCAATTCAGCGCATCCTAAAAATGAGACCTTGAGAAGCACACGGGTTGGGCCAATAAATAATACAAAGTGATTCTTATTCACCTAATCTGCATATTGTAGAGAAACTAACCTTTTTGTTAGCTTCTCTACATTCAGACTCTTTCAACGATAACACTGCCAACTTACAATTCTAGTTATAAAATTATTCAAATTTTTGAAATGTTTTTTTTTGACAGGATCAGCGATCCTTGTTTGTAAAATTCGGGCAGTCTGGAGTTGAAAGTCATCTTGAAGACACCATTTTTTTTTTTCTATAGAGATGTAGAGTGTGTGATTTTTAAATTGCGTGGACGAGTCCTGTAAACGGCATGAGCGTCGGGTAACAGTCAGGGTGAGAGGCTCCGGTCCCTTTGACTTTGTTTACAGGAGGATCTCTTGTTTTGGGGCCACTGACCCCTTAACCTGGAGCACTGGGCTGGCGCTGTCGACGAACCCTGTCGGCCGGTTTGGGCCGGCGCCTGTCGGCCGGTTTGGGCCGGCGCCTCCACCTCAGTCGACAGATGTCTCCACGCTAGCGCTCACCTAGCGCTACCTTGCTGGCGCCACACTATCGGCGGGTCCAGCTCAGGCTATAGAAAATCCTCAGCCAGCCTCCAGCGTGGTTCTACGAGTGCTACTCTCTCCCTTTTTGGCTAACATTCCAAGGACTCCTTCAAAATTCTCTCTCTCTCTCTCTCCGCTTCTTGAAGACTTAATTGACTATAAGTGCAGTGTGTGTCTAGTGTAAATAAATGTGTAAATACTAAGGTTAGTTTTCTATTTTAATCTCCTCTCTCCGAACCGTTAGGAATCCTATCCACTAAAGTAGGGACAAGATAATAGGTCACTTTTGACATTTCATCAAAATTCAACAACGTGACCTTGTAACGGCGGGCATAAAATAAGAACTGCACAATTGCTTAACTTTTTTCAATTACGTTTACATATTTATTGTAATAATGACCGATACGGGTAATTTTACGATTTGCTTTCACTAATAAACCATTCTAAACATAATAAACAATTTCTGATCTAAAGAACTGAACGTCGTTACAATGTTGCGTCAGTCAACCCTTTTTCTTTTTAAACACTAGGGATGTTACTCTAAAAATCGAAAGCTGATAGGATTGTAAGTTGAATCGAATGCAATGATTACTTGTGAAGAAAAATCACCATAAATTTATAACCACGTTGTGATTATAGTAAAACCTAATTATACATATTTATTATTCTTTTAACTAACTATAAAAATACAAAAAAATAACTACAGTAGGGACAAGATAATAGGTCACTTTTGACAGATGTCAGTTTTATATTCATAGTGAGGTGACCTGCTTAAAAACATCGATTAAATGAATGAATCGAATAAATCGATACAGACTTGAAACATATGTGAATTTTAAAAATGATCATGCGAATCCCTGTCCCATTATTATTTTTTCTTTCATAAATTAAAGGAGCAAAATAAGACAAGTACCTACGTAATTTAACAAAAAAATTGCTTTTATTCGCTTGAACTATCGGAACTGCTATCTTCATCACTGCTGTCAGCACTCAGAGATATTATTAATTCATTTTCAATAATATTGTCTATTCTCACATCTCGTTCAAAATCTTGTAAAATTATTTTCTTTGTCTTCTCCAAGACTTTTCGCCAGTCTTCTGTAGTGACTTCTGCACATGCAGTTTGTAGCAGAGTCATCATTTTAGCAGTACTGAAGGGTGGTTCAGTATTGTTCCGCGCTGCATGACCCTTTATTTGTGCCCAAATAAGCTCGATGGCGTTATACTGGCAATGGTAGGGAGGCAATCGAATAACTTCGTGTCCATGCTCTAGGGCTAGTTCATCGATTACATAGCGGAGCTTGGACGGCTTAGTTGCTTTTACCAGATTTAACAACTCAACTTTTAATAAAGTTGGACCGTAGGTACTTGTCTTATTTTGCTCCTTTAATTTATGAAAGAAAAAATAATAATGGGACAGGGATTCGCATGATCATTTTTAAAATTCACATATGTTTCAAGTCTGTATCGATTCATTCGATTCATTCATTTAATCGATGTTTTTAAGCAGGTCACCTCACTATGAATATAAAACTGACATCTGTCAAAAGTGACCTAATATCTTGTCCCTACTGAAGGCAGGACTCTTTGGTTAGGTTCTCTGAAGTCTCGTAACTTGTGGTGTGGCAACCGGCTCCCCCGCTTGCCACATTACGGGTTCTCTAATCCTCTTTTAACTTGTGGTGCTGCAAACGGCTTCCCCGTTTGCAACATTACAACATGTAAGTTATTTCAATAGTCATTTCATATAGGCTGAGTAGGTCAGCCCTTTTGTCTGAGTTTTAAACCGCCTGAAGGCCTCTGGCAGTCAAAATATATCGCCTTATACCCGTATCTCTGTGATCTCTATTTAACGGTTAAAACAATCGAGGAATAGCAGTGATTAGTACTCAGTTATAATATAATTTAAAAAAAAAACACTTTTTGAGCTTAGTAAAGTTCCGTCGCCTACTAATAATTAACCGACTTCCAAAAAAGAGGAGGATCTGTGTTCGCCTATAAGTATTTTTTTTTTGTGTATGTTCATCGATATTTACGTCACTAGTGAACCGAATCAACAAAATATTTTTTACATAAAGTAAGTTCGTATAGGCCGGGTGGCTAGCCCTGGTATCAGAGTACATTAGTACATAGAGATTTTTTACTTTCAAAGGGTACTTCCGAGGTCCCATTTAAATTTTATCGAAATCGGCTAAGCCGTTTTTGAATCATCAATAATATAAAAATTGTATAAATCAATTCGAGCGAACAATTCGAATTTTGTACACGATGGAAGTCGGTTTTGCCATTTTTTGCGACAAATAATTATTCTTTGTGCTAGTAGAATATGTTGAACATTGTTGAACACTTGCTAAAACGACGCTTACCAAATTAAACAATATTGATTCACAAAATAGTATCAAATGAAATGTAATTAGTTTCGCATTAACTCCAACGATTAAAACCATTGATAATAAACACTCACGGCTACCATGTTTAACCTACATTTCTTATCAGATGGCAAGGTACACGTAACTTTAAGTTTCGAAGGTGTAAAGTTGCTTCTACACGAACAAACTTATACTAGGTTACATTAGGTGACGTGTTTACAATCGATTATTAATCTATTTATAAACCGACAGATGTACGAGTTAGTTAATTATTAACTACCACTAAATACAAGACATACATAATCTAAAACTACTACTACCTAAGTACATAACAAGCAATTGGATCATCCACAGACCAAAAATATATCAAAATTATCTATTTTTAATTGAAAAGTGAAGCATACAACAAGCCGCTATGATTCCAAAGTTTCAATTAGTTTAAACGTTATTTTTGGAATATTACCTCAACGATTAATCGGAGATGACAGTTTTCAGTTCACGGCTTAGGGCTCGGATGCTAGTAAATCCTTACTAATATTATAAATCCGAAAAGTTTGTTGGTTTGTTGGTTTGTTACTCTTTCACGCACCAACGGAGCAACGGATTGACTTGATTTTTGGCATGGACATAGTTTAAAAGGCGAAAGGAGCTTTAGGATACTTTTTATCCCAAAAAATTGCATAGTTCCTGTAGGACAGGACAAAAACCATCGAAAGCGAAACTGTCGCCACTATCACAAAGACGCTAAGTGATAAATTCCTCTATGACGCTAATATGGACTAACGAAACGTCACAGCCAAACGTAATTAGATGACAGGTGACATTGTCTGCAGACTTTTATAAATCACAAGTAGCATGGCAAGGGGACAAATTGTTTTTCCACCATTATATCCCCTTGAAGAGAAAATAAAGTATGGATTGAAAATGACAACTGACATTAAAATTGGATAAAATGTTATTTTCCCTCTGCATGCTACATGTTACTATGACGTTTAATACCAGGCCGTCATTTTGTCTGACATTAAAAATATTTTTAAGTCTTCTATCATTAGAGGTTTAACATGTTTCTTTATTCTACCTTTATGGTACAGAATCATCATACTTTAATATTATCAATCCGAAAAGTTTGTTGGTTTGTTCCTCTTTGACGCAGCAACGGAGCAAAAGATTGACCTGATTTTTGGTATACTTTAATATTATCAATCCGAAAAGTTTGTTGGTTTGTTCCTCTTTGACGCAGCAACGGTGCAAAAGATTGACCTGATTTTTGGTATGGATACCTATGGTTTAAAAGACAGAAAGTGATAATAGGATACTTTTTTTATCTCGAGAAAATTCGTGATTCCCATGGGATAGGACAATAACTGTTTCTCAGCAATGGAGCAACGGATTGACTTGATATTTGGGGTGGGCATAGTTTGGAAGACGGCAAGTGACATAGGATACTTTCCATCCCGAAAAAATTGTGGTTCCCGTAGGACTTAACAATAATTTTTTCTCAGCAACGGAGCAACTTGCCTTGGCTTATTGCATGAATATAGTTTGAAAGACGAAAAGTGACATAGGCCACTTTTTATCGCAAAAACTTTAACAGTTCCCGTAGGATAGGATAAAAACTAAGCTGCGGTAGCAGCCGTCTAAGCGCCAGAAATAACCTGTCATGGCAAGTTTAGGACGTTCCTACATTTTTCGCACTCCTTCGCGGCACTCAACAGCGCTAGCCCAGACTCGGGCTCCATAACGGAGCTTGCGCTCTCGCCATAATGACGGAGTGTTTCGGAGCACAAGACACATAGTCATCCACCACTCGGGACTAACCAGTACTGAACGTCAGACAGCATTCCAACGCCCTGGTCCCAGTGCAGCGGGTCAGTCATAGTAGCCCAGCGCCTGCCTCTTCAACTGCAGAGGGCAGTGAGAACGGCCATCGCGATACCGACACCTCTCTTCCCCTGCAGCCCCACTGCGTCTGCCAACACGTTGACGGCCTAGCGGAAGGTAGGGTAGGTGGCGGCACCCACACCACCAGCTCCATATATCCCACAGCGGCCCCTAATCCTCGGCTGTCATATCAGAGTCAAGGAAGCAGCCTTGCTTTATGAAATTAAGAAAGGTTATTCCCAGCAAGTAACTGGATATAGAGAGACAGAAAAGAAGCCACACCCAGCGCAGCAGGAGGAGCTGGAGTTCATATGCCTGGCAGACGGAGCAGCACTAGAGCAAAATCTTAACCGAGATATTAACATATTTACAGACGGCAGCAAAATTAAAGGGAAAGTCGGGGCGGCATTATCCATTTGGGATGATGCCGCTGAGATCAGTACCCGCAAGCTGAAATTGGCCGATTGGTGCTCTGTGTACCAGGCCGAGTTATTGGCACTTCTTGAGGCTACCGAAAAAGCAAAAATCTTTTGGGACTCGGTCTGCACTGGAAACGGTAGTTGTGTAAGGGGGGGGGGGGGCTATAAATCAAAATTTTCAATTTGTTCTGACAGTTCCGTTTTATTTTATAAAAACAAGCAAAAAGTACACGATGAAAGGAAAAAAATATAGGCCTGGCGCGAATTGTCGGATTGCCTCAGAGAGCTAAAGCCGAATGGGCTTTGTTCCCGGTTTACAATAAAAGAATCAAAATTACAAAAAATTAAAAACAAAAGTTGAGACGTTTCTAAAGTAAAAAAATCTAGTCCAAAATGTCTATTTCGACAGCTCGGATCATTTCCCATCGATTGGCATTGAAAACAAAAATAATAATAAACGGGCGACAAAAAAAATATAAATGGGCGACAAAAATTTTAGTGGGCACGGTTGTATTAACAAACGGCCTCGATGGCTCCGGAAAGGTTAAAATCACTAATTTAGAAGTTTAAACTGCCGTCCGATTGATAAATGGTCCGAGAACTGGCAATTCGGAAAAAAACACTAAAAAGGCGGCGGAACACTTTTAAGTTATCACACACCAAGTCGTAGAAACTATTCATAAAGAAACATTATAATAAAACTATTCAAGACAACGCAATTAAGTACAAGCCGCTACAAATTGATCAGATATCTAAACAGGGTAATCTCATCAAAATGGTTTTCCTAGAAGAGGAATTCTCAGACGTTCACAATACAATCAGACTACAATATCAAATAACACCAATATAGTTGCATAAATCCAGATTTAAATTGGATTTAATTTAAGTTACACGCTATCACCACTCAATCAGACAAGAACATTAAATATTAATACTGCGAGGTGAAATATTAATATTTACATTAGGTATAAAGTAAAGTAACTTACTCCGTTGATACTAAATTACATTACCCGACTCATTCCGGGAAAAGGAATCCTAGGATCCTTTCTCGTACAATCAATTTACAGTCTCGGAATGACTCGCTAAAGTTTAGACACACACAGTACACATCGCTTAAACACTTATACTATGGTTGAAGCTTCAGACCCGGTACAGAAACAGGATAGACGTTTTATATCAGCTATAACATTTCAAAGCGATGCCATAAAAAGCCCAGACGGGGAGTGATTTAAAGGTTGAAGGTAGGTTGAGATGTTTCACCGTTGTGCGTGGCAGCCCCAGTTTGCAGGTACACCTTGGTTTGGATTGAAGTTAAGGGATAAAAAAAAAACAAACGACAGGCACCGATTCGTAAGCCGGCCCAGTCGCAGCGTGCAGAGCAGAAAATTCTCTTTTGAAAAATATGAAAAGATTACATACTTCAGGAGGGCGAAGGTAGGTACTTAAGCTTGTCGGGCAGGTCTTGGCGGTACTGTCAGAACGTTCTGCGAGTGCGGCACGTGCCTACGCCGGTTGCCGCATCACATCACCGGACCAAATCACCGGGTCAAATCACCTCCCTATCCAAGAAAGAAAACGCTTTTAGTACGAGTCACCAAGCCAGAAAACACGCACGGCCACACAGCACGCATAGTCAAACCAATGAAAAAAGCTACTCACCGCTTTATCAGGAGGATTTGAGCGATGGCGGCCGCAGCTCCGTACACGGCAGTAAGGTCCTACAACAAGAATCGGTCATCAGCATTTGCGATGAGAAACCACGGTTGAACAATCACTCCAATTCTCACTCGCTTACCGATATGGAACTTCTTTTTGCGTCGACACGACACCCAACTTCTCGGCTTGAAGCCCTTTCTTCGACAACTCCTGCGACGGCGAGTCATTTTTACGCAATTGCCTTCAAATGGCGGCTTTTCCGGGTTAACCAGAGGTCATCGGCTTCATAGAATTGGCAATAGATCCTGTTTGTTTATGGTCCAAAACCATAATAAAACCAAAAAAGCTCCCCTCATCCTGCCAGCCAAACGTCAAACCCACAGCCTAATCGATCGTTTGATGGTCGACCACAGACAATTTAACTTGGCAACACCATAATAAAAAAAAACTCGCGAACGTCAAAGTCAGAGAAGTGTCACCGCTTGTGTCAGCCCATACAAATACGATATAAATGGAGTTGTACAAACAGTGATGAACAATGTTTTTTAGAATGTTTTAGTGTATTAAATGCAACAACCAGTTTACAAACTGCGGAGGAATAAAACAAAACCATGTGTATGGGTCCACAGATTCAATCAAGGGACTCCGTCTGCGACAAGTAAGTTTCGTTACATGAACAACAAAAAAAAAGTGTTACAGTTGGCGTATCTTCCCTCCATCCCTTAGCAGTAAATTCAAAGCTAACATAAAGTTAATAAAATAAAATAGTGAAACTTTATTGGATTTAAGCGCACGCGGGGATGGAGGGAAATGAGAGAGCGGACCAGCTAGCAAAGGAAGCAGCACTGCACTCGAAGTGCAGACCTATTTACGATAACTGCCCCGTTTCATTCGTCAAGCGAGAAATCCGAAAGGACTCTCTTGACGAGTGGAACCGGCGGTATCAGGATGGACACACAGCGGCGGTAACCAAAACATATTTTCCGGATGCAAGGGCGGCATACAGGATCGTAAGTCATCCACCACTCGGGACTAACCAGTACTGAACGTCAGACAGCATTCCAACGCCCTGGTCCCAGTGCAGCGGGTCAGTCATAGTAGCCCAGCGCCTGCCTCTTCAACTGCAGAGGGCAGTGAGAACGGCCATCGCGATACCGACACCTCTCTTCCCCTGCAGCCCCACTGCGTCTGCCAACACGTTGACGGCCTAGCGGAAGGTAGGGTAGGTGGCGGCACCCACACCACCAGTTCCATATATCCCACAGCGGCCCCTAATCCTCGGCTGTCATATCAGAGTCAAGGAAGCAGCCTTGCTTTATGAAATTAAGAAAGGTTATTCCCAGCAAGTAACTGGATATAGAGAGACAGAAAAGAAGCCACACCCAGCGCAGCAGGAGGAGCTGGAGTTCATATGCCTGGCAGACGGAGCAGCACTAGAGCAAAATCTTAACCGAGATATTAACATATTTACAGACGGCAGCAAAATTAAAGGGAAAGTCGGGGCGGCATTATCCATTTGGGATGATGCCGCTGAGATCAGTACCCGCAAGCTGAAATTGGCCGATTGGTGCTCTGTGTACCAGGCCGAGTTATTGGCACTTCTTGAGGCTACCGAAAAAGCAAAAATCTTTTGGGACTCGGTCTGCACTGGAAACGGTAGTTGGCGTATCTTCCCTCCATCCCTTAGCAGTAAATTCAAAGCTAACATAAAGTTAATAAAATAAAATAGTGAAACTTTATTGGATTTAAGCGCACGCGGGGATGGAGGGAAATGAGAGAGCGGACCAGCTAGCAAAGGAAGCAGCACTGCACTCGAAGTGCAGACCTATTTACGATAACTGCCCCGTTTCATTCGTCAAGCGAGAAATCCGAAAGGACTCTCTTGACGAGTGGAACCGGCGGTATCAGGATGGACACACAGCGGCGGTAACCAAAACATATTTTCCGGATGCAAGGGCGGCATACAGGATCGTAAGAGAAATAGCACCAGTGGGAATCATAACTCAAGTGCTGACGGGGCATGGTGGTGGGTTTTCCCAATACTTACATCGATTTAAGTTGAGGGAAAGCCCATCGTGCATCTGTGAACTCACAAAAGAGGAGACTCCACTGCACATAATCTTGGAATGCCCAGTTTATGGAAAGCAGAGATTTGATTTAGAACAAAAAATTGGAATTAATCTAACACGTAAAAACCTTAGAAACAATTTTATCGAATTTTTGCACAAATATTTGTAAAAAAACAATAATTAGGAACAAGTAGGTATAAACTTTGCTGTACCATTGTAATGTTTATTAAAACTGCAAACAGCCAAAAACATTGAAATATAGGTATAGTTTTTATTCATTTGTAATTAAGACCCCTGATCATGTCAGGGATATTTCGCGATATAATAAAAAAAAAACCTCGGATGCAGCGTCGCAAGAGCGGCACTGCAGCCCGCCTAAGTTGCGACACTCCTCATAAGGCATGCAACCTACCTGCCATCCTCTCAGCTGCTTTAGTTAAAAGCGGCTGAACCTCGAGTGCCAGCCTCTAAGCTTCCTTGGGGGAAAAGACCCAAAGAAGAGGGAGACTTCGAGCGCCGCCTTTTAAGCTGCCTCAGACCTCCCCCACGACAAGGCGGGAATACACGGGGGGGTTGTATATACACTTCAACCGTAACTTAACCAACAAAAGCATTCCTCTAAGGTATTTTGATATTTGTCGGTTAGGTTAGGTTTCGCTGCCGACATAAACATAAGGCAAAATCAAAATATAACGCGGGCGAAGCCGCGGGTAAAAGCTAGTATCTATATATTTTCATAACTGAATCAATGACCAAAATCTTAGAGAGAGAATGAAATGATTTTTTATACATTTTATGATGGCAAGACTAAGATAAGGAAAACAGATGTTTGACATCTGTTCTGAAAACTGTCAGTGTGTAGCAATCATAAAATGTATGTATAATAATAACTACCGTTGGATTTCAGAATATTTGTGTAACTGTAATTATTCAAGCTATTTTTACATTTAGGAAATAACTGTTTCAAGGTTTTTAGTATTGAAGTCCAAGATGTTCAGGAGGTCAGTAAATCATGAAGTTATTACAATAGAGTAGAGTAACTTGATAGGGGAACTGATAGTATTTAACAAGCTTTATTAGATATGCTTAGCTTAGCTGCCGCAGCATGATTATGGTGCAAGTTATTACTTGGATAACAAGTTAGCTTGGATAGTAAGTTATACGAGGCTCATGCGTCTTCTGTTTTCAAGATTCTCAGTAATTTGTGTTTGAATTATCTGAGATTTTTGAATGTTTCAACTAATTCAAAATTATTAAATTTTTGTGGGATGTAAATGTATCATTATATTTTTGTCACCTGTGGATCGCTTCTTTGGATTATCTTTAAGACTTTTGACTTTTTATAGAAAATCTAATTTGCGAAGCGACATAAAAAATGTTTCTTTGCAATGTATATAGACTTTCATAAATTAAGCTTATTAATAAAATAAGCTTATCATTATGAAAAAAAATATACTTTCAACTGCCATCAAGCATCAACTGCCAAATTGCGAAAAAAGAGCTGCTTCATAAATTTTAAATAGTGGAGTTGTTTTTTTAGTAATAAACTTTTTGAATGGTACAGTTGTTGGTGCAGTTGCACAATAAATGGTTCATAATCATAAAGAAAGTCTGTCAGTACTTTGAAAAACAATGACCTGTATATTTCTTCCCACAAAAATGCAGAAAGTTAAAAGAAAAAAACTTTGTCACAATCGTACATATGGCTGACCAAAACCCCACAAAAGCAGGCAAAATAAAAATAATAAAGCAAAGTATAAGAATTTTTTATTTTCCCGTAATAGCGTACGTTTTTAACGTGTTATCGCGATATTATTTGGGACAAATCACGCAACGTAAACCCTTCCTGGGCCGCTACTAGGCGAGAAAGTGACGACGTAATACCAAAGGCACGAATACATTGCTGGTTCTTTAAGTCCTGTATTTTTATAGGATTGTAGGCAGTGGTAGAGGCATTTTGTCGTTGTTTTTCTGTCAGTCGAGACATATCGGGAACGAATGAAGATATTAAGTTGAAATTGAAATCATATCCATAGATCTATATTTCCCAGTAGCGGAGCGTATTCACGATCGAACCATACATTTAAGCGAATTCTGTAATACTTGGGCCTACAACCGTAGCAACTGTACAAAATGCTGTAGATATTGCTACGGTCCTAGGGTTACGGCCATAGGCCTTGGATTTTGTGTTTTTTTTACCCGAATGCCGTAGAGCACGACAATGGCCGTAGCATCGGCAACACAGTACTTTGCTGTTGTGTTAAAATCAAACTTCTCAGTTATGGTGAATAAACGTTGCACACACGTTTATGTAATAAATAATCGGGTATTTATATGCTCACATGGGAATCAAAACATATAGCTATAAGGTATTTCTCGGTGATCTAGAACTATAAAATTTGGAAAAAAAAGCATTGTCTATAATCGAATACTGTACATTTTTAATTAAGCATCACGTATGGTGTGGAATATCAAATGACAGAGCTTAATTAGCACTGGCAATACTTAGCAGGTTTTTAATTACTTTTGATTTTCGACATACAATAAAAATGTAAGTATAATTTTTACTGCAGCTCTGTTTTTCGGTTTTGATAGCTTAGTGCCTAGTTTCATAGAATTTCCGGAATTTGGACAGAATCTTCGGTTGGTGAGTAGGTACCTACCTATAACTCGCACTTATCCTTTTTTATCTTTCATGCGCAGTTAAGTAAGTACTTATAAATACAAGATAATTTCAAAGCGTAAATACATGCGGTATTTAGCACGTAGGTATTTATAAACTAAACGGGCGCGGGCAGCGGCTGCGTACTAGAGTTCAGCTAATCACAAATTTTAAATTAAGGTCTGTGCTTGGTAGATGACTAGGCCGCAGCCGCCCCCGTGCCCACGGCTGTCTGCGGGACGCTTTGAACAGGCTCTAAAACACGGCTCAAACTTCAAAAGCAGTTGTTTAAACTCGGCTTTTACCTAAGGTTTAGTGGTAATGTGACGCTAGTATCGCTTTAATTTCAGAACTAGCACTTGTCAACGCTGCTTAACAAGCCGGAGCGGCCGAGAGTGCAATCTTTATGGACTGTCACTCAGGTTGCGCTGGACTTCGATCTGGACGTACGAACAAATAATGCATGTTATAAAATTTATAGAACCAGGTAACCTTTGAGTGTAAGAAATCAACGCTAAATTTACAAATGTTTGTTGTTGAGCTTTAATAGCTTTACTGTTGCATTTTTTTTCAAATAAGCGCTAGTTTAAACTGCTTTTGACCGCGTAATGTATGCGAAACATCGTCACAATACCGCCATACTTGGACTCGGAGTGACCTCATTCGCCCGTTTACAAGTTTTACTAATCGATGAGTTTAGTTGACGTTAAACATTTGGATTTGTATGCTTGCCTCGGTTTGATTGATGTAATCAGGGTACAAAAACACTACTTAGGGTGACAAGTAGGGGAAGGGGAATGTAAAAGGGTCTAAGCTCTAGACTAGACCTTTTAAAAGGTTATACCTACATGTTAAAATATTTTATGGCAACATTTATTTACTTATGTTTTATGTATGTAGTTCATAGGTATTGGGTAACTCAGGTACTCACGTGGTATTGAAATTGGTTTTCCGCGTTGACTATAGCTTCAGCCACATACGATTCAATTTTGCTTTCACCATAATCAACAATATGTAAGTGCGAGTCGGACTCGCGCACGAAGAGTTCCGTACCGTCTAGGAACCCAATTCCTCTTGCCGTTATTAATAGCGAGCAAAAAACTCCTAAAAATCATGTTTGTTGTATGGGAGCCCTTTAATATTTAATTTATTCTGTTTTTAGTATTTGTTGTTATAGCGGCAACAGAAATACATCATTTGTGAAAATTTCAGCTGCCTAACTATCATGGTTCATGAGATACAGCCCGGTGACAGACAGACAGACAGACGGACATCGAAGTCTTAGTAATAATAGGGTCCCGTTTTTACCCTTTGGGTACGGAACCCTAAAAATTATTATTGTTTGTTGTTCATCATTAATTTTTAAAATTATTTTACTAAGTAATTTTCACGTATTTTTTTAGAAAAGTACTATACAGATACAGATTCTTTATTAATAAATAAAAATTTACAAGTCAGATATACATTAAATATATTTAAGCCTTAGACACAACTAGGTATTGATGGACTCACGTATCTGTACGCTTCGTCCATCAATGCCTCTGTTGCTGTACTGTACTGTATCAGCCTTTTTAATAGTCCACTGCAGGACGTAGGCCTACCCACGAAGGGTGATTGGGCCATATCCACCACGCTGGCCCAGTGCGGGTTGGTGGATTCACATACGCCATCGAATTTCTTCTACGGACATATGCAGGTTGCCTCACGATGTTTTCCTTCACCGAAAAGCCAGTGGTGTGAAATTCCGTACATAAATTCCAAAGAACTCATTGGTACGGGACTGGGATTGAACCCACGACCTCACGATTGTAAGGCGGGCGTCACTACCTCTAGACCACCACGGCTTAGCACGGCTTAGCTCTGTTGCTGGCCGCTGCAGTAATGTACTATTTCCAACTGAAAACACTATCTAGCTCTTGGACTTGATGGACAGTACATTGGTAGCGACGAGCACTAGCGGTTTTTCCTTCAAGCAAATCTAGAGTTTGATTAGAAATGTAGCACGTCCCATTAGACGCCTGCCGGAAAGTCTCCTAGAATTCCGTAAGAAAATCTTTAGCAAGCCGAATAAAAGGCGCAAGTGAAGCACGTTTTGTACTCTATTTATTTCGGGGCCCAATTTCTCTGATTGGATTGACGTACGACTCGTGTTCCCCAACTCGATTCCGACCCTAATTACGGGTGTTAAGGTCGAAATTTGCATAATTCTGTTGTTGTTTCTGATGTGGGGGTGTTATTTGTACTGATCAATGAAATAAATAAGGAAGTGTCTCTGTCAGGAGTATTTAAGCTTTGTGGTATTATGTTATATAATTTTATAAGACTTTAAAATAAGAATAGGGTATACTCCCGAAGTGATCCAATTTCAATTTTATCGAAATCGGCTAGCCGTTTTTGAAAAAACAACAAAAATGTAAAAATTATATACTCGTCCATCAATTCGAGCGAACTATTTGAATTTTGTACACGATGGAAGTCGGTTATGCAATTTTTTTTTACAAAGCGCAGGAACTTTCAGAGATGCACATCACCTATGACTATAAAGAACTTTTACCATAGGATCAACCCTGAAATGGCCAACCTTGAAGCCGCGGATTAGTTATCAACGCAAGCAAAGTCGGGTCGAACTCTAGTATTATGTAGAAGTTAGCGAAGAAACAGCATATCAGTAAACATGGCATCGAGCAGAAGTAAATTAATCGCGGCAACACACTGATTGTGCAACCGCGTCGCCCTACATATTAATTCCGCTATTTGTGTCTTTGGGGTTACCAATGAATGAATGCTGCCATTTGCCAGCATTACTTGAAAAGAATGTTAAAGTAGAAATCATAATTCTCGACAGATATTTTTGAAATTACTCTCAATTATATCACGTTGCAAAAAAATTGTTCATCCCTTTAAGGATTCCTAAAGATTTAAACAAATTAGGTAATATAGGTTTCATACGTCTATCAAAAATAGACGTAATACAAAGACTTAAAAAGTCTTTGTATTTGCTAGCCTAAGGCCTAATTTAAGACAAATATCTACTTTGTACCTTCTGTTGTAGTTAAAAGTTGCACACAATAAAGAGTTATATCTATCTATCTAAATAAAATAAACTACGTTGCCTTACAAATACAAAGACTTAAAAGTAAACGTATAAAACCTATAAAACACTTTAAATTTTTGTAGGAAAGGAAACGTATATTTTGCACCAAATATAGCCCGTATGGAATTATGATAGATATTATATAATACCTACATAATCAGATTGTGACGAACCTGTGACCATGTTGACCTATATAATCAATAGTAAAGCCATAAAAGCTATTAATACATATAGGTACGGCATGTTTGCTTTAAGTGGTACTGACTAAAGCAAAGACGCTTTATATATGTACAGTACTATAATTATAAGATATAATTAACCTATGGAGGTAGTTTTACAGCCTTGACCGTCAGTAATTAGTCATATTTAGTCAGTTCTATTGTGCAGTTGCCCCATGGTATTTACTAATACGGCTATCTAGGATATTCGACTTAATAATTACTTTATCCATGACACAAACACCTCCAAAAATATTAGGTGAATGTCAATGTTATTTATTACACGATATTAAATTAGCCACGTCAACAGAAGTCGTACCACAATGTCGCATGAAGGAAATACATAAAATTCAGAATTTGACTAGAACTTGTGTTGATTATATTCTATGGGCCTTATTAATAAGCTCCAAGTATACCATAAAACGAGCTATGGAGAGAGCTATGCTCGGAGTTTCTCTGCGAGATCGAATCAGGAATGAGGAGATACGTAAAAAAACCAAAGTAACCGACATAGCCCCGTGAATTTGCAAGTTGAAGTGGCAATAAGCAGGGCACATAGCGCGGAGGACTGATGACCGATGGGGCCAAAAGTTCTCGAGTGGAGACCACGCACCGGCAAGCGCAGCGTAGGACGCCCACCCACTAGATGGACGGATGACCTCATTTAGATCGTAGGATCTCGCTATGCAACCCGCTACCAACCGGTCTTATTGGAGATCTATAGGGGAGACTACGTCCAGCAGTGGACGTCCTATGGCTGATGGATGTGTTGATTACTTGAAAAAGTATAAGAAAAGTTCTATTAACTTCTATTGCTTCAGGTGTGCCTAAAGGCCAATTTGCACAGTGTCAGTGACGACACGGTGCTCTCCGTGTCAGTGCCGACACCGAATATCTCACTGACAATTGGGGATGCGTTCACAGAGAATGTATGAAAGAATATCTTTCGCTGTGTCGGTTCGTTGCCAGTACTGTGCCGGAACTGTGGCTTCACTGATATGTGTACATATTATCCTATCCTCTAAACCCAGACTTAAAACAAGGATTTAAAACATATTTTGGACTTTACTTTTCATTTTCTTTGTATTACACACATCGATAAAATCAACCGCCATTTTCTGTCAGTGTCAGTGAATAAGAATAAGAATGATTTATTGGCCTTATAACAGTCGTTACACTGGGTAAGCCATCTCACATTTAAAATCATTTATGCAAACAATTAATGAAAATATCATAATTATAATCTAAAACACATAAAAGTAAATATTAACGTTAAATATAGAATAAATTTACACAATCGTTATAAAATAAGAAAACATTTAAAAACTAAACATATTTTTTATAAATGATAACGATTTTGAAGGAAAAGTTAATGAGCAGAACATATATATTAGTAAAGAATGTTAAAATTGTGAATATTATTAATTTGATTAAATGTCATAATTATCATCATAGGTACTATGAATGCGAGAATGAACATTTAGTCAGGTGCAGTGTCATAAATTCTTTTATCTACACTTATGTTGTAACATTCTACTTATGTTTCCAATACTTGACTTATAATGACTACTGTTATAGCGCAGACAACAAAACACTCAATTTAAGCAATTTCACATGATGTTATAATATCCACATCGATATCGTAAAATCTCATTATAACATCGCGTGCTCGCTCCTGATTGGCCTTGCGCGCGCAGCTGCGCTCTCATTGGTTAGATTTTAATGGCGCCAAGTTCACTGTGACAATACACGTACGCGTGAATTTAATGTTTCGCAATATGTTTTTTTATATTTTTATTAGTGAAGATAAAGTAGTGTATGCAACTGCATATAACACGGGTATTAAAACACTCGTTACTATTATGAAACTCGCTGCGCTCGTTTCATAAACTCACACTCGTGTTTTAATACCCTTCATTATATGACAGTTGCATAAACTACTATTAACAAGTAAAAAGGATTAGATTCGAAGAATAGTTTTATTGTTCTTTTGAATTCTTTTACATGTAGGTTGGTAATATTTTGTGGTAGCCTTTCTGAAATATACCCGCATCAGACAGATGCTTGTCACCACAGATTACAAATATTATATAAGGTTTAATGCTAGATCTTTAACAGTATTTTATATTAATTATGTCTGTAATCTTAACTGTGTGAATCGGCCTTAACTATGAAGGACATAGCTATCTACTATTGAATACCCAGCTGTTACTATCCTAATCAGTACACAGGGCCGCACTTGCGCCAGTAATTAGTCGCCGCGGACTGATTGTGCAGTCGCCCCGCGGTTTTTACTAATTCGGTTATCTAGGTTAGGCTGGGAACTTTAGTAAGAACGATAGATTGACTGAACTGCGGAATCCACCCGTAAATGCTTCGTGTTTTTCTTATGATTGTATTTAAAATGCGCTACTGAAAATTGAGAGTTAAATTGAGAAAATTGATTTTTGAGTTATGACAATAGTTGTCAGTTTTGATGTACAGAATAAGCCCCTAAAAGGATGCTAATTGATTAGAAATAACCCTGTATATTATTGACGAGCGCAGTGCTTTCCCGCGCAAGATGCATTGTTCAAAGTTCTGAGTGGCGCGTAACGCCGAACGAATAGTTTGTCTCATCACTCAATCGTACAAAAACGGACGATAAGCAAAAATGGAAGGCTGTCAACTGATGTGGACTGAAACAAGTTGCCTATTTTCATTTTTGGGGTTCCTTACCCAAAGGGTAAAATTGGGACTCTATTACTAAGACTCCGCTGTCCGTCTGTCTGTCTGTCTCCAGGCTGTATGTCATGAACCGTGATAGCTACACAGTTAAAATTTTCACTGATGGCGTATTTCTGTTGCCGCTATGACAACAAATACTAAAAACAGAATTAAATAAATATTTAAGGAGGCTCTTACACAACCAACCTGAATTTTTAGCATTATATCGCTCGATATTAATAACTGCTAGACGCTTGAAATATCAACAGAATATTTAATTGTTTATCCACTTTAATAGTTTATAATAAATTTTTTTTTTTTTTTTATAATTTTATTTACAGTTTACAGTCATGTCAATTATTTATATAATTAAATTAAAATAAATATTTAAGAAGGGCTCCAATTCAGTACGGAACCCTTCGTTCGCGAATTCGAATCGTACTTGACAGATTATTTCATTTATTTATTCAGCTTTTGGTATAAATAATGCATTCACTTAGCGGCGTCATTTCCATACATTACAATATTTCATTTTATCATCATCATTATCGTCGTAAGTTCAGTACTGGAAATAGGCCCCCTATGAATTTCCAACATGACCTATTGGAACCGGCTCGCATCCAGAGAGTTTCTATACGCTAAAGTTAAAGAGGAATGCGCTGGAAAATTATTGGAAATCCATAGGGGAGGCCTATGTCCAGCAGTGGACGTCCTACGATTGATATATGGATTTGAATGGTGGATATTACTGCGGCAATTTTAAGAACACAAGCCCTAGCATTGAGTTTGGTATCGATTAGCGTCCTCGACTAGCAACCTAGCTCCGGTAATGGCGGACCCAAATTGGGGCGGAATTGGCACTGCAATAACTTACGTAATAGATTTACTAAACTTGTATCTAGCTGGAGTTACCAGAAAGAAATGATGTAATAGTTTATTGACAGAATCCTACCAACCGACTTCATACTATCGACCTAAACCAAAAACAGCGTCGAAAGGTAGCGATTAATTTTATTTATTCTACCCGATTAGTGTAGTTTCGCTTGCGTTACATTTTTATTTTTAAGCTATCCTATAGGAAATTTCAACAAGTAGCTAAATATAACATAGTGGAAATTTTAATAAATAATCTGCCAAGTACGTGTCGGACTCGCGCACGAAGGGTTCCGCACTATATGGGAGCCACCCTTAAATATTTATTTTAATTTTATTTTATTATTTATTATAAAAGTAAGCTTACAGCTAAATATTCTGAGAACATTTCAAGCATCCACCTGTTACCATTATTAATATCGAACGAAAAATGGCAAAAAAATCAGGTTTGTTGTATGGGAGCCCCCCTTATACTTCATTTTTATTCTATTTTTAGTATTTGTTGTTATAGCGGCAACAGAAATACATCATCTGTGAAAATTTCAGATTTGTAGCTATAGCGGTTCATGAGATACAGCTTGGAGACAGACAGACAGACAGACAGCCGAGTCTTAGTAATAGGGCTCCGTTTTTACCCTTTGGGTACGGAACCATTAAGAGTAGCCGATATCACTTTCAGTCGTTCAAACTATTTCCATGCCAAAAATCAAGACAATCTGTTGCTCCTTTGCTGCGTGAAAGAGGAACAAACCAACAACACACACTTTCGAATTTATAACATTAGCAAGGATGGAAAGGATTGATAAGTACAATGATATACCTACATCCGTCGTCTATATATTACTCCCTACCTACAATAAACATGCAATTGGCCGATCAAAAAGCACCAGATTTTTTTTCAATTTATTTAATACTAGCTTTTACCCGCGGCTTCGCCCGCGTTATATTTTGATTTTGGCTTATGTTTATGTCGGCTGCGAAACCTAACCTAACCGACAAATATCAAAATACCTTAGAGGAATGCTTTTGTTGGTTAAGTTACGGTTGGAGTGTATATACAACCCCCCCGTGTATTCTCGCCTTGTCGTGGGGGAGATCTGAGGCAGCTGAAAAGGCGGCGCTCGAAGTCTCCCTCTTCTTTGGGTCTTTTCCCCCAAGGAAGCTTAGAGGCTGGCACTCGAGGTTCAGCCGCTTTTAACTAAAGCAGCTGAGAGGATGGCCGGAAGGTTGCATGCCTTATGAGGAGTGTCGCAACTTAGGCGGGCTGCAGTGCCGCTCTTGCGACGCTGCATCCGAGGATTTTTTTTTATTATATCGCGAATTATATCCCTGTTCCTAACTATTGCTTTTTTACAAATATTTGTGCCAAAATTCGATAAAATTGTTTCTAAGGTTTTTACGTGTTAGATTAATTCAAATTTTTTGTTCTAAATCAAATCTCTGCTTTCCATAAATTGGGCATTCCAAGATTATGTGCAGTGGAGTCTCCTCTTTTGTGGGTTCACAGATGCACGATGGGCTTTCCCTCAACTTAAATCGATGTAAGTATTGGGAAAACTCACCATGCCCCGTCAGCACTTGAGTTATGATTCCCACTGGTGCTATTTCTCTTACGATCTTGTTTGCCGTCCTTGCATCCGGAAAATATGTTTTGGTTACCGCCGCTGTGTGTCCATCCTGATACCGCCGGTTCCACTCGTCAAGAGAGTCCTTTCGGATTTCTCGCTTGACGAATGAAACGGGGCAGTTATCGTAAATAGGTCTGCACTTCGAGTGCAGTGCTGCTTCCTCTGCTACCTGGCCCGCTCTCTCATTTCCCTCCATCCCCGCGTGCGCTTTAATCCAATAAAGTTTCACTATTTTATTTTGTGCGTGTAGTAACTTTATGTTAGCTTTGAATTTACTGCTAAGGGATGGAAGGAAGATACGCCAACTACCGTTTCCAGTGCAGACCTGGAGTCACAAAAGATTTTTGCTTTTTCGGTAGCCTCAAGAAGTTCCAATAACTCGGCCTGGTACACGGAGCACCAATCGGCCAATTTCAGCTTGCGGGTACTGATCTCAGCGGCATCATCCCAAATGGATAATGCCGCCCCAACTTTCCCTTTAATTTTGCTGCCGTCTGTAAATATGTTAATTTCTCGGTTAAGATTTTGCTCTAGTGCTGCTCCGTCTGCCAGACATATGAACTCCAGCTCCTCCTGCTGCGCTGGGTGTGGCTTCTTTTCTGTCTCTCTATCTCCAGTTACTTGCTGGGAATAACCTTTCTTAGTTTCATAAAGCAAGGCTGCTTCCTGGACTCTGATATGACAGCCGAGGATTAGGGGCCGCCGCGGTGGGATATATGGAACTGGTGGTGTGGGTGCCGCCACCTACCCTACCTTCCGCTAGGCCGTCAACGTGTTGGCAGACGCAGTGGGGCTGCAGGGGAAGAGAGGTGTCGGTATCGCGATGGCCGTTCTCACTGCCCTCTGCAGTTGAAGAGGCAGGCGCTGGGCTACTATGACTGACCCGCTGCACTGGGACCAGGGCGTTGGAATGCTGTCTGACGTTCAGTAGGTACTGGTTAGTCCCGAGTGGTGGATGACGATGTGTCTTGTGCTCCGAAACACTCCATCATTATGGCGAGAGCGCAAGCTCCGTTATGGAGCCTGAGTCTGGGCTAGCGCTGTTGAGTTCCGCGAAGGAGTGCGAAAAATGTAGGAACGTCCTAAACTTGCCATGACAGGTTATTTCTGGCACTTAGACGGCTGCTACCGCAGCCCGCCCACTTAGTTTTTATCCTATCCTACGGGAACTGTTAAAGTTTTTGCGATAAAAAGTGGCCTATGTCACTTTTCGTCTTTCAAACTATATTCATGCAATAAGCCAAGGTAAGTTGCTCCGTTGCTGAGAAAAATTTATTGTTAAGTCCTACGGGAACCACAATTTTTTCGGGATGGAAAGTATCCTATGTCACTTTCCGTCTTCCAAACTATGCCCACCCCAAATATCAAGTCAATCCGTTGCTCCATTGCTGAGAAACAGTTATTGTCCTATCCCATGGGAATCACGAATTTTCTCGAGATAAAAAAGTATCCTATTATCACTTTCTGTCTTTTAAACCATAGGTATCCATACCAAAAATCAGGTCAATCTTTTGCTCCGTTGCTGCGTCAAAGAGGAACAAACCAACAAACTTTTTGGATTGATATTAAAGTATGATGATTCTGTACCATAAAGGTAGAATAAAGAAACATGTTAAACCTCTAATGATAGAAGATTTAAAAATATTTTTAATGTCAGACAAAATGACGGCCTGGTATTAAACGTCATAGTAACATGTAGCATGCGGGGAAAAAACATTTTATCCAATTTTAATGTCAGTTGTCATTTTCAATCCATACTTTATTTCCTCTTCAAGGGGATAAAATGGTGGAAAAACAATTTGTCCCCTTGCCATGCTACTTGTGATTTATAAAAGTCTGCAGACAATGTCACCTGTCATCTAATTACGTTTGGCTGTGACGTTTCGTTAGTCCATATGTCCATATTAGCGTCATAGAGGAATTAATCACTTAGCGTCTTTGTGATAGTGGCGACAGTTTCGCTTTTGATGGTTTTTGTCCTATCCTACAGGAACTATGCAATTTTTCGGGATAATAAGTATCCTAAAGCTCCTTCCGCCTTTTAAACTATGTCCATGCCAAAAATCAAGTCAATCCGTTGCTCCGTTGGTGCGTTAAAGAGTAACAAACCAACAAACCAACAAACTTTTCGGATTTATAATATTAGTAAGGATTCTATTTTTCTGTTTCAGGTAAAAACCACTGCAGCTATAAAACGGTAACTTATCTCTTTCCGTTTCGCATTCCTCAATTTCCAATCCTGAACGAATCGCGATTCCTCGCGTGTCACTTCAAAGCATCGATTTATTAAAGTGCCAAAGCATTATTAGCTCGAGGCGCACGTCAGAACGACGCCAGTTAATTATTTATTTCGATACGAGTTAAAAACAGTTAGGTGAGGAGATGGTGGCAGGTTTGATTACGGGTCAGTTTTCTGTAACTGCTGCAAGGTGGCGGTAGCGCAACATGTCGCTTCGCAGGCCGCTTGAGTTGCTTCATTTTAAATAGCCTGTCATTACGACTTTTTTTCATTCTTGATACTACTAAGTCACTAAAATTACGTTTGCTGAAGTTAAGAGTAAAAAATACCCATGATAAGTCAGAGATATTTAGAATTATGGTAGATACATGCTGACATTATCTTAAATTATGATGACCTAACTATATAATAACTAACTGAATGATTTAATTTTGACTATTTGAAGCATATTTTTTAATATCCTTATCACTTTCTGTCGCCATTTTTTGGCTAATTCTCCTGGACTCGATTCTCATCGTCACTTTCGTGGCCTTTTTTGTTTCTTGCGTATTTGATCTATTTTTGTAAAATAACTATAACATTTGATGAGACGAGTAAATTCATATATGAATTAATGAAATCGTGAGACTCGTTTGGAAGAAAAATGGGTTTGAAGTTCTAGATGTCACGAAAGTGACGCGGTGGTCCACGAAAGTGACGATGTGACTTCATAGGCATTATTTTCCTAAAATTTACTAGTTTGTCAAACAAAATTTTCATTTCTTATTTTCATGATAAACACATTTAGTGCTCTTTACTCGGGTAAAAGTAATGCCGGAAGCCAAAACTTTTTATGGCGATTTAATATTGCCAGAGTGGCCGCGCAAAACAACGTGAGCTCGCCTCGAGGACAAAATGAATGGAACGCTTGCACGGATCCGAGTGAGCGGCACCGCTATTATGGCCCCGCTCCACCCGGACCCGGGTAAATGGCACTTAATATGTAACAGGTAAATTCGTGGTATCACTTAACAGTTCGGTCATCCTACGAAACAGGTATACTGATTGGCTACGACAATTAAAAACTACACAATTTTAGCGAAACGTTTTTATTGTTAGTCTTAATAAAGATATGTTTAAAACGAAACGACTTTGTGTTACAATAAACCTCAAAACGTAGGAGAACATCCAGAACATAACAAGACACTACACTAAGTTGTACCAGTCTTTTTCAAAAACAAAAACTATACCTATAAAAACAAAAACGTTAATCTAAAAAAATTTTAGTACAAAAGACAGTAACCTATTCAGAATCCTAGTGCGAGAGCTAGGGATTCCTCAATCTACCATGAATTTGGTAATACAAATCTGAATCCCCATAATGTATCACATAGCCAACATCTACTAAACAACCTTGGAAATATCTAATATTATACTTTTACATTTAACTATAACATTTCTTTGTGTATTTCTTTGGTTACAATATTTCACAAAACCTGAAAAAGATGATTTTGTAAAAAACTTTACTCCAGTTGCTATATCACATCACACTAATATTATAAATGCGAAAGTTTGTGAGTGAGTATGTTAGGATGTGCGCAAGTATGTTTGTTAATCTTTCACGCTCAGAAACCAGCTGGGCAATTCTGTTAGCCGATCTCTCTACGGAAGTGATACGTTCTTGAACCATTCTCGTTTTTCTGACAGTTCCGACAGCTCAAAACTGTCAGAAAAACGAGACAAGTTCAAAAACGTGTCACCTTAGTAACGAGATCGGTTGACAGAATTGCCCCGCTGGACGGATTTTGATGAAATTTGGTATGGAGATAAATATAAATAAAAAAATGAAATATTTAAATATTTGGGACATCTTACACACGGCCTCTGACCCCAAACTAAGCAAAGCTTGTGATATGGCTGTCAGAGACTGATATACTACTTATATATTTTTAAATACATACTTATATAGATGGTAACTAAACTACACCCAGACACAGAGCAAACACCTATGTTCATCACATAAATACTTGCCCTGGGTGGGGATCGAACCCACGCCTCTTTGACCCAGTAGTTAGGGTCACTAACCACTGAGCCACCGAGGCAGTCTATATATATGACGGAGTGAGACAGCATAGTTGGTTTCAGTTAAAAGCAACAGTGATGATTTTAAAGTGGGTATCACCCGAATGGGGTCGCACGTGGCAACACTGCAGGCTTGTGTCGGAATGAAATGATTTGACAGATGGGCGAAAAACGTCATGCCATTCCGCACGCAAGGCGGACTGCTCCCGTGCCAATCCATTAGCTTTAAAATCCGTTTTCATCCTCTAAAATTCTCGTTAAATTGATTACCAAGTGATACTAGGTCAATAAAACCACCCGTCGCAGTAGTACAGAGTGTTTATTTGGTGAGATGGACAAACTGGAGACCGCAGGCAAGCCGTACCGATGGATGGCCCACAAATAGCGATGGCGGGTGCTTTACACGATTAGTCTTAGTCCCCGACATCAGAAGTGGTATCACAACAACGCCCACAGCATGAGGATACAGCCTCATTGATCATCGCAGCACAATGACCAAAAAGTGCGGGCACTCAGCAAAAGTGAAGACGGTGTACAAAAGTGCTACCTTCGCACTACTACTGCGGAGAGAATAGACACGTTGCATCGCGCTGTGCGAAGAAGGTATTGACGTACGAGTAGAGCATCGAGTCAACACCTGCGATCCAACCAGCGATCGATCATCTTTCAAATCCGGTGAGCAGTTTTCAGTTTGTTTCGATTCGGGTGCGGATTGTTCTCTAATAAGAAAAAGTAACGTGGGAAGATCTCCTGATGTGCAACAAAATAGCGCAGTCACACGTGTAGGAATCGAGGGTTCTAATGTTCACTGTTAACTTCAATTAATAGCGTCAAGTTAGATTCACAATTTTTCAGTGTCACTATTATTTAATGCCGTACCTGATGACAATATACAGCACGATATCATGACAACAATGACGACGGTATATGAATTCTGTGTGTGTGTGTGTATGTGTGTGTGTTTCTATACCTGTGTGGTAAGCCTGTATGGTACTCATACTCATACTCTTTATTGATAACAACTAGTTACACGTCATTACACATACTAACATATTTCAGCTAACACTATGATTTGTTATTTGTTATAAGGTAAGCTTGTGTGATAAACCTGTGTGGTTAGACTGTGTAGTAAGACTGTGTAGTAAGTGTGTATGATAAGCCTGTGTAGTAATCCTGTGTGGTACGCCTATGTGATACGCGTGTGTGAAACGCCTGTGTGATACGCCTGTATGATACGCCTGTGTGGTATAACTGTGTACTACTGTGTAGTAAGCCTGTATGATAAGCCTGTGTAGTAATTCTGTGTGATACGACTGTGTAGTGAGCCTGTGTGGTAAGCTTTTGTGATAATTCTGTATGGTAAGCTTGTGTGATAATCCTGTGTGGTCAGCTTGTGAAGCAAGCCTGTTTGATAAGCCTGTGTAGAAACTCTGTGTGACAAGCCTGTGTGGAAGCTCTGTGTGACAAGCCTGTGTGGAAACTCTGTGTGACAAGCCTGTGTGGAAGCTCTGTGTGACAAGCCTGTGTGGCGAGCCTGTGTGGCAACTCCGTGTAACAAGCCTGTGTGGCAAGCCTGTGTGGCAACTCCGTGCAACAAGCCTGTGTGACAACTCCACGTAACAAGTCTGTGTGGTAACTCTGTGTGAAATGTCTGTGTGAAAAGCCTGTGTGAAAGCTCTCTGTGTTGTAACTGTGTGGCAGCTCTGTGTGGTGAAGTAGCTCTGTATGGAAAATCTGTATGGTACTCGTAACTCTCTGTGGTAACTCCGTATGGTATCTCCGTATGGTATCTTTGAGTTGGCAATTTCTTGTAGTAACTCCGTGTGGTATCTTCGTGTGGTATCTTCGTGTGGTATCTTCGTGTGGTATCTTCGTGTGGTATCTTCGTGTGGTATCTTCGTGTGGTATCTTCGTGTGGTATCTTCGTATGGTATCTCCGTGTGGTATCTCCGTGTAGTATCTTCGTGTGGTATCTTCGTGTGGTATCTTCGTGTAGTATCTTCGTGTGGTATCTTCGTGTGGTATCTTCGTGTGGTATCTTCGTGTGGTATCTTCGTGTGGTATCTTCGTGTGGTATCTTCGTGTGGTATCTTCGTGTGGTATCTTCGTGTGGTATCTTCGTGTGGTATCTTCGTATGGTATCTCCGTGTGGTATCTCCGTGTAGTATCTCCGTGTGGTATCTCCGTGTGGTATCTCCGTGTGGTAAATTCGTGTGGTAACTCCGTGTGGTAAATCCGTGTGGTAAGTCCTTGTGGTAGCTCCGTGTTGTAACTCTGTGTGACAATCAAAGAAAATAGGAAACCACCCCACATAGTTACAACTAGTGTGGTTGCTAACTAACGCATTAGTTACTTGTTTTGCCAAGAAATAAAAAAAAAAACATACGAGGACGTATGAAGATGCAGGATGGCCGTGACGGAGTGAGACAGCATAGTTGGTTTCAGTTAAAAGCAACAGTGATGATTTTAAAGTGGGTATCACCCGAATGGGGTCGCACGTGGCAACACTGCAGACTTGTGTCGGAATGAAATGATTTGACAGATGGGCGAAAAACGTCATGCCATTCCGCACGCAAGGCGGACTGCTCCCGTGCCAATCCATTAGCTTTAAAATCCGTTTTCATCCTCTAAAATTCTCGTTAAATTGATTACCAAGTGATACTAGGTCAATAAAACCACCCGTCGCAGTAGTACAGAGTGTTTATTTGGTGAGATGGACAAACTGGAGACCGCAGGCAAGCCGTACCGATGGATGGCCCACAAATAGCGATGGCGGGTGCTTTACACGATTAGTCTTAGTCCCCGACATATATAAGAGAGATAGTTTAGACCCGGGATTAACACATAGGCTACTTTTTATCCCAGGTTAACGCGGGTAGCACCACGGGGCGCAGTTAGTTTCTAAATAAAGCAATACAAAACAACACTTTCGTGGCCTAAAATCATTTTCGTGGCCCAAAAGGTCACGAAAGTGACGCCACGAAGGTGACGAAAAATCATTTTTTTCCAAATTATGCAAAGTTTTTAGGTGTTTCGTAACCAAAACCTACATAAATATCTCGCACATTTTGATGTTTTAAATGAGCGCTACCTTTGATGTTAATTGCTTAAATACAATGCACATAAATGAGGTCCACGCAAGTGACGGTATATCTAAGAAAAAATTTTTACTTACGAATAATTTTATTCTTAAGCACGAGGAGCCGCACGTCTTACGTCCACGGTGGTGGCATACGACTGAAGTTTGAGCGAAACGAACTCTGAGCTTGATTGCTGATGTTGTGTTCAAAAGCCAGCCGTTAAACTACGCAAATCTAAAGAATTTAAAATCGTGTGACATACGCATATGTTGTTATAAATTTAAAATGATGATGAATAGATACATTTTGGACTATTGGATGTAAAGTGTGTTTTATTGCGATAACTGAAGTATATGTATCATACAAATACACTGAAATTTGGTGTGGCAGTAACCAAATGTTTTTCTGAAACGGGAAGTGTGACACGAGGAGAATACCGAAAATGACCCCGTTTTTGACAATGGATGTCATTTTTTTGGTATTATTTATGCTTATATTATAACAAGCTTTGTGTATTTTGTAAACTAATGAATGTTCTATCCTCTAATCTAAGAATTTTGTATCTATCTTATACCGTTTAGGAAATATAACTGTGTGACCATCAAATTTGGGCTTCGAGGAGAATTAGCCTTTTATTCTTCTTGCGTTGAACTTATTTCCTGTGAAAAGGGTACATCTGATCATTAATAGACTTGTGTCCTTTTCGAAACGACGGGTTCATTTATTGTAACCTAAGTAGATTTATTTTAAAAATAATCTTATTTATACACAATACCATGTTATTGGGTACTTTAAAATTAGACACAATATTTACCAAACTTATAATATAGTCAGCATACTTATTAAAAAAATAAAAGTTACACAATATATCTAATTATTATGACTGTATAGTATTTACTTATATAGTATTTTATCATTCAACTAAGCTAGCTCGCTTTCATTCCTTGTAATCGGAACAGTAATCAAACTAGTCATTAGCTCCCCGTCTAACCGTCTTCGATAAGGTCTGCGTTGGAGAGCTCATTATTGGAACGATCTTGCACGCAATCGGGAATTGAAAAGTGAAATGAAATCTTATTCCTTTAGCAATATTAGTATCGTTAGTAAAGGGAAGATATACCTACTCGTATGTTAGTCAACTATCTCATTCATACAATAGTACATTTTCGAAAAACAGGCAATGAACGGTTTTATTACAAATAGAAATAGATTCGGTTTGTCAGCTTGTTTGGGCAGGATATATAGCTGGTTTCAAAGTTTTAAACAGGCTCTGACAAATCTAAAGAAACGGTTGTGTCGTCAGAGTTACTTTAGTGTTCAGTTATTTAACTTTGATGATCGCAAAGGAATTCCCAAACTACGCTATGAGCTCTACACAACGATGATTGTTGTCGATTCGTAGATTTAACATCTAAGTGCAATTAAGTGCATACAGATACAACTTTATTGTGGCCTATGTAGTTGTATCTTTATGCACTTAATTGCACTTAGATGTTAAATCTACGAATAAATGTAAGTAAAATATTGAATGAGATGTGATCGCGACGGTTTTCTGGTCGTGAAAGAACAATTACCTACACTAACACTACAACTACCATAAATATCTCCGGGATAAAATCAACTTTTAACACAAATATCGCACCAAAATTTCAACGAGTTACCAAAGTTCCACTTAAAAAACGTCACAACACTATTGTTTGACAAAAAAAGAATAAAAAAGAAACACAACTAACCGAGAGTTTCCGTGAAAGTAATTAACAAGCCACTGGCCTATTGTGGGCTAACAAAAGACTAGGACAATGGTTCCCAAAGTGTGCCCCCTGATGGCCCAAAGAGAGTAAATGGGGGCGACGCCATCTCTGTGAAGCATGTGCTGCAGTGTCCAGCACGGCTAGCATACGCACCTCTACACCATTTTATCGAAGTGTAAAAATGTGGCAGATATAGGTATACAACTTTGTATCGATTTGATGTGTCGAAAAAATTATGTAATGGTGCGTAGGCTAGTCTCTAGTCGTTAGAGAATACAGGGCTGACGTTTAACATTTTCCGTCAATCTCCAATCTATCTCTCCATGTGAGTTTGCAATTATAAGCGGAATTCTATTATATCTAAATATTAGTTTTTGCGCCTTTTGTGTACATAACATTATTAAAATAAAACGCCTTGACAAATACTACACCTGTAAGATAACCGCGAACTAAAAAAGTTTGGGAGTCCCTGGAATAAAACAAAATTCAGGCGACAAAAGCGCCCAATCCGGTGGTAATGCGGTCGCTGTCACACTTCAGTGTGAAAGCTGCACGCGAGCTTATTCGTTTTAATTGAATTTTGGGGTATAGGCCGAAGCAAAGATTGGCAGCTGTGATATTAGCTACATGCTGCCAATAACCTAATCCTTGCGCAGCTTGTAGCTAACATAACAGCCGCCAAGAACTTTGATTCAGCCCACAGGCTGAATTTTGAGTTCTAACTCAAATTCATAGAGAGATGGGACATCTTTATATCAAAACTATTTTTCGCCTAAAAGGGCACAACCGACTTCAAACATACAATACGAACAAAATTGGTAGTTCGCTCGAATCGCTCTATATACTAACTACTCTTTAAAAATTACTGTTGTATTTTCTAAAAACTGCTCAACCGATTTCGATAAAATCTAAATGGGTCCCTCTAAAGTAGGTATGATCTACCAAACTTACCAGAACAATTGCTTAACTAAACAGTCTAAATAAGTGTGAGGTCTAAAGTTCACCATGTAGGTACGTCCAATGCTAAGGTTTTTTTTTCCAGGGATATCATAATATGGATACTACCTCACTCCGAGGGAGCCAGGGTGGGGGAACCCCATCTACTGGCGGTGTACCCGTTAAAACCTTGGGGTGTTCCGTCTCTGCGTATCTTAAAGCCGGGTCACACAGAGGCGGGAGCCTCGAGAAAGCGATGCGATAGCGGTCCAAGGATCGCGCCCGCTTTTTATGTGTCAGGTTGTTTATTAGATTCGAATATTACAAAAAAAAACCCGTCCCGGATCGCGATCGCTCCCGCCTCTGTGTGACGAGAGCTTTAGTCAGTATTGCGGGAACGCTTGCGCACACTTCCGACTTCCGCGACCATAGCTAAGGTTGCCATAATATAATTTTAATTTCGTGATGCTCTCATTTCGAAATCTGAGCATTTGGCCCCTTAAACTAACTCATAATTACCATCATCAGCCGCAGGACATCCATTGATGGACATAGGCATTCTCCGTGGATTTATAATGAGAATGATTGGAAGCGTCTTAAATCCAGCAAGTTCAACTTACTATATTAGAAATATGCTTTATTCAATAACTAGCTTTAGCTCGAGGCTCCACGTGCGTAATAATTTGATTTTTGTGCTATCCCATGGGAACCTTTCATTTTTCCGGGATAAAAAGTAACCTATGTCACTTTCCGTCTTTCAGACTATGTCCATGCCAAAAATCAAGTCTATCCGTTGTTCCGTTGATCCGTGAAAGAGGAACAAACCAATAAACCAACAAACGCATTTTTCGGATTTATAACAGTGGTAAGGATAGTATTACTCGTAGTAAGGACACGTGTAGCTGCCGATAACGACAACTACCGATTTGAAAATTTAGCTGCAGTTTTCTTTATTTATTTATGCAAACATTATACACATGAAAAATACAAATTAGAGCTTAAATCTTATACATACTATTCAGAGGTGTACATGTGAACCCTGTTTAATAGGGCATAGCATAATTATTATCTAATGTAATGGGTACTTAATAATACTTACTTATCATGCGAATCTTAAGTTAAATAATTAAATATTCTTAAATAAGACTAGTTAGGTACATTGCAATGGTTGTTAATTTTTATCTTCAAAGAATTCGTTTAGTTTGTAATAACACTTTTGTACTAAGTAATGACGGAGTTTCTTTTGGAAGCTTTTAAATGATGTTTCTCTCTTTATATCATTAGGGATATTGTTATATATATTAATTGACGTATACAGAGGACCTTTTTTGAACATTTCTAGACGCGGCTCTGATAGTTTTTATATTTTATATTTTTTAAACGGTTTAAAGTTATTTATTTAACTGATCAAGCAAGACCCTTTATTTATCTTCTAAATCAAACCATTATTCAAGTCAGGTCGATTAATTAGTGTCTACAAGGTAAAGGTTAACTTTATAATTAAACCGAGAACAGGAAGGAAGGAACAGAGGGAAAATGTGACCAACAAAATTATGCTCACGTCAAATTATTTGTCTCAGAAGTTACACAATTGAGATCTCGGTAAAAAAATAATATTTCATATTAAACTAATAAATGAAAATATCATAAAAGAAGTGCATTATTTTCTTCTTCTTTGTTTTGGCGTCGCATTGTTGTGCATTTCCCAGTGTCAAGTATAAAGTTTTAATATTTTTTATAAGTAATATTTGGCCAAAATAGTCAGTCGTAGTCACGCCATAGTCCAATAAAGTCGCGATCAAGTCCAAACATAGTCCAAGTCATACCTCGGTAAAGCAATGGAGACTTTACTGGAGGCGACTATGGAGTTTTGGTAACAACACGGAACAACATGATACGTCACATTATATCACTTGCCTACACTCATGCACGTAAATCAGCTCATAATCAACGAAATACCACAATTTTTCACTAATTATCACTGATAAAAACACAAGTATAACAAAATAATACAATGCGGCGACATGATTTTTCCGCGTACCCGCCAAAAAACCAAAGTGCATTATCAGCAACGTTCTTTAAAAAAAATAGTTATAGACCTCTCTCATACAGTACCATCTCCCTGGTTTCTGTCCCAGTCGTGTCTAGATTGGCCCGCAATATTCGCTTGCTGCTAATATTGTGGAACTGATTACTAGATTACTAAGTACTAAGGCAACTCGTTTTTAATTGCACATGAAAAAATCTTCTATATAATTAAAAAATATCTTCAATTACTGTATATAATTAAAAAATATAATTAAAAAATATCTTCAATTACTGTACCAGTAAGGTTTAGGCGCTTTCCCTTCAACGAAAACATTTAACAGATTATGTTGAACAGTTCTTTAAAATCCTGTAGGAAATATTCTTGACTGATGCATTTCAGATTCGCGAAATATCTTATAAACATACTACCTAAATAATAAAAAATCTTGACAAATAGGTATCTACTTACTATTAAAGTATTGCCAAACTGATGCAGACACTCGCTCGCTCGGTGAACTACGAGTATACAAAAAGCAACTAAGTAGTGATAATCCAAATTCTCAACCCCACTAAAAATTGACAGTGTGCCCAGTGAGCTGGCGGCATTACCCCGCAGAATAATCAAATATTAATTTTAGTAATGTCGATGTTTCTCCAAGTTAACCCTCTGTCCTAATCAGTGGTCCAAGTAACTTGTTTAGCTAAATTAGGACTTGGCAAGTTGGCACCCGCACCCGTGACGTAGCTGTCAACTCCTGAATTACAGGGTTAACGAACGAAGCGGTTGAATTCTCTAAGTATACAGAAAGAGTAAATTCGTAAAGACTGGGTTAGCCCTGATGTCAGGCAGGTTTAAGTCAGGTACCATGTGAAGGCCAGTGACACGGCTATTTGGTTAAAGCAACAGATGTTTGCGGGGTTAATACGTGACACGTCGGAGCTCAAATGAAAATGCCACACACGGTCACCCAGCTGAAAGCCGAATGTATACTGTTTTCTTGACTACGCTTTCAACAACATCGATTGAAATCGATTGCTGACAACTATTACTTTCAAAGAAATTACACTAATTCTTATTCTTCTAATTAAGAATTAAGAGGCATATCAAATTGTCCGCCGCCGATCTATCGAGTCGATTGGTATCCATCAATGGTATTGTCGATCGAGAAATGCTGCCAAGTGAAGTAGCGTGCCCTGGCGGGGCCTCGTGTAATTTTTTTTAAAGATTTCTCAAAAATGAAAAAAAATGTTGGCATAAAATTAAAAGAAAGATTTATTCAACATAATTATCTATCTGTCACTTTTTTCAAAATTTTCACAAACAATTCAAATTAAATAAACACTCTCCTTGCCTTTTTCGGCAAACTGATTTATTAATATTAATAAACTAATGATGACTTTAGTTTTCGTAAGTTTTTCTAATTTTATTCATTTTTACTCACGCACGTCGGGGGCACCCGTGGCCCGGGGCCCCGTATAATTGATATGGTAGATACGGCGGTATCTACCTATCGGCGGCGGTCGTCGAATAAAATATGTGCTATACAGCGTCAAACAAACAAAGATACGTACAACACCGAAAGATTGATATCGATAAGTCATTCATTATGATATTTCACACACGTTAGATAGAAACTTACAACAACTATAATTTCTTTCTCATTTTCAATATGAATCAGAAACTTTATTCATCCATCAGCCATAGCACGTCTATTGCTGGACATAGGCCTCCCCTATGGATCTGAAATACGACCGGTTAGTAGCGGCTTGCATCCAGCGTGATTTACGTGAAACTTTATTCAACTTGTTATAATTTCTAAGTAATTAATTCAGTTTTTTAATGTTTTTATTTATTTATGCAATTAGAACTGAGTTCGCACCTCCTTTCACGAATGACTCTGTTTCGTCCAACCCTGTAAGGCAGGCAACCACTTGGGTTACCAAAAACAGGCCCAGCCGACTTTGAAACCAACAGATACGTCCAAAAACTTTATTGTACGTGATTTCTCTGGTATCTCATTCGACACATAAGTAAACAATTTTTATATTTATTATTATAATTAGATACCGGCAGTGTTGTGTGTCGTAGTGACAATTTTTCAAGTTCAAGTTGAATTGGCGGTACCAGCTGTTACACATTCCAGTCTACCCGTGACCACGATCGATGCAACTCGATCGAAACGTCGGGATGATGAGGTATTTATTTATCTCGTAATTTTAGTGCGCGATTAGTCCCGTAGTACATAATAATAATGTAAACAATTTTGTCACATAAATATTTTCTATATATATTTTTTCAGTTTCATTTTTTTATTTATTAAACTTGAACTGAGTTATAACACCTCCTTTCGCGAATCTCCCTGTCCAGTCCAACCATAGTGACGGTCTCTGAAATGACATGGCATTATAAGCCTACCTAGTGTAAGTTTTTGCAATAAACATTTATCATATCTTATCTCATTATTGTTATGACGATAAAGTTCAAAATAAAAGCCCTGCCTAGGAGATGTTTGAAGTTTGTCCACCATCTTTGTGAAATCAAATTTGACATTTGATCAGCAGTTCAAGTGTCATTTGTGTCTAGATAACATAGCAGTTTCTATAGATTTTCGACGCCATGTTTGTGGAATCATGCATCACAACTCTTTTACTTTATGTCACTTCTACTGTTTTTCCTTATTCTGAGAGTCCAACCCTGTAGGGCAGGCGACGACAGGGTATTAATGTATGTATGTGTGTCAGGTGTCAGCCGGGATAAATATCTCAGGGGCCGCCCGGCTACCGCTGCAGAGGTTGGGGCTCGCTCATACTGCTCTAGGTTCTAACTTATTTCATTTAATATTATAACTTTTAACTTATAACATTTAATGAAATATTATTTTTCAAATTGACATACGAGTATAGTTAGTACACGCTGCCAACTGGCAGTAGGCTTGAGCATTTGGATTATCTTTAGACCTTCAAGGGTCTGTGGATGATCCAATGCTTTTTATGTAGTAGTAGGTAGTGTAGTTTTGTTGTAGTTAATAACTTTTGCCCGATAAAAAAAAGTTAATACATATCCGAAAAAAGTTAACAAAATTCGATGATTTTTATCGTGCTTCACACCCTACCCTTACCCATACCCAACACCCTAGTCCTACCTAGACCTGGTTTGGTCTAGGTTTCCAACACTGTAGAAGTTGGTAGTAAAATGATAAAACACTTCACTAATTTGGCGGGTTCGTAGTACAGCGTTCTAGCTTAATTTGGACAAAGTATCTGGGCCGGAATCCCAGAAGGATGTAGGTTCAAATCCTGCGAGCGCGTCAATTTTTGAAGTGTTTATCACAAAAAGAAAAGTTAAACATGTTTAAAGTAGATATACGAACATTCTAGAAGCTATAACTAATTTCATATTATAGAACTGCTTACAAATATATTATTGAAATGGTTTAAAATGTACGCAAAATAGAAATAAAATCAACTTGTTGTTTGTTTGTTCCTTATTCTTTCACGCAGGAACAGGTTAACAAATTGATAGCCTGAATATAAATAGTCTATGACACTAACATAGACTATTTATATTCAGGAAAAACTAAGCAACTTCCTACAGGATGTCGCAGATACGCTAGCTATAGTACAGATGAACTGTAATATAAATTTTATAGTATTCAAAATGTTCATCCTGTTAAATGCAATTTAAAATGTATAATAAGCTTTGAGCAAATACTTACAGAGCCACAGTCCCTAAGCGAAAGTAGTAAAAAAATGTCCGAGCGCCGTCATACATAACTACTTAGATATGTCTGTCTATACATTAAATAATTGACAATGACCCATTTTCTCTAATCTCGTTGTTTTGTCACCTAATTAGTGCTTGTAACCGAGCACTTTGGCATCGCTCGGCGTTGTAGTCGGCTTCTAATCACCTTACGACTAACTAAAAAGCCTGCCCACTACGTAGTTTGGGCAAGGTTTTGGCTCTGTGACATTTTTACACGATTGTGACAATATAGATACTTGCTCGATGATAATAAGTAGGTAAAAAATGTAATACCAAGACTCAAAACAATTAAACCACAGTCTTTCTGAGCGTCTGGTGAACGCAACGCGTGACCAAAATGCTGGCGTTTATTTGGCTCAACGCAATGTGAATGAAGTAGTAGTGTAGGTAGTTTTAGTATATAGTACCTATTGTATTTTGTTGTAGTTAATAAAGGCACTCTTGCCCGATAAAAAAAAATTAAACCATATAATATTGCTTATGATAAATAATGAAGTTTTATTGTTATAAAGCTACATTAGCAATGTGGTAGAAACTTTGGGAGTTTCTGAGTACCTATGAAGAAAATAACTACGATATGAGTATCGTGTACTTGCCCTAAAGTTACAATAATACTAACCCTAATTAGTCCTGAAGGGTGAAGCCGTATCATGATATGTCGAGAACAAGTTTGCAACAGTTGAATTTGTTAAAGACAAACAAAACAAGACAAAGAAGTAGGTGTATAGTAATGTATGTAGTATTAGCATATAAAGTAGTATTGTATTTTGTTATTAAAATAAAAACGAAAGTTGACAATGACTTGACATGTTAATTTTACAAAACAAAAATTCTACTTTACGACAAATTATTTCAAAAATATTTGTTTACGAAATTTTAAATTTAATCATTTTTATTATTGGGTATGAAATCATTGTCAAAATGTTACTTTACGAGTACACACTACTGTGAATACATTAATGTTCATATAAAAACTTTTACCTATCCACAATAAATGTACCATATTCATACAGCAAGAGCTCTTTTATTTACCTATTTTACGGTAAACAGTAATTTACGAGGTCTTCATCAAAGTTCGATGTCCAGAGGCGATAAAACTCATATCGTAAAAAATAAAGCACCTACTAAACTTATTTTACTACCACGTCTACTAAACAACTATAACTTTCTACCATTAAAAAGGCAATTATTCACAATCTTTTAAAATTGGAATAAAATTTAAAATTGGAACTAAAATGTTTATTTTTATTGAGCCTACAAAGTTCAGTAACCGCGTCTTAACAATATACGCATACGGCATTGCTTTCTGCGCATGTGCCAGTTCACTCATTCCGGACTATTTGTTTTGTCGTTACACTATCAAAAAGCATCGGATTGCCTTGAAAGTAGCATCTCTTTCGCTATCTATCGGGTGTCTAGTGCTTTAACTGTGTTCCTGAAGTGTTGTGACTCAAAAAAGAAGGTTGTATGTGAAACTCGAGCGCGGAATCAATCACCTGTCAAGAGTTCGCGCCAATAGTTTTGACGTTTATCCGGCCCTTCGGACGCTTCAAATTTCGAACGCGTTCCTTTTCTGTGTTACTGGCCAGTGTTGTGAATTGTGTGCCTATTTGGTGAGAACTTGTCATTTGAGCTATCTGCAATACGGCAGGAGACCGCAGTGATCCGTACGGTTCCACCGAGATCGGCGCGTTCCCAGTAGAAATAGAAGCCAGTTTCGCGTGAACTTTTGGACTATCACACGCGGTTCGCTCCAAGTTTTGCATTCGAATTTCAAAGTTCAAGATGAATATAACATCGACGGACGGTGAGTGTTACCATAGAAGATCATCTGCATTTATACTAATTGGTCTCATTTGCAGACTATGCGGAAATTTGCCCGCATTCAAAATTTTACCTTATCCCTATCGTTGTAGAGTGAAATTGTTTGAGCAGCTGTCGTGGTTTGCAAATTATTTCGACTTTATACTGTTAGTTGTAAGGTTGAGTTTAGCTGTGGTTTTGCTATAGATTTATACGTATTTCCAGGCTTAAATGAATGTTTGCGTGTACTGAACGTGTTCCGTAGATCCGTAGATGATGTTGTGGTCGTTATTATTGTTTTTGGTAGAATTCGCTGGAATTAGTTACGTCAGGCGAAGTTCCTATCTGGTAATGTCGTACATTTGTCACTTGGCAGGTGGTGACAGGGATAGCGATAGTTCTTTATAAAGAGGGAGAGAGAGAGGTCATTAATTATGAAGAGCTTTAGACGTCCTTTGGGTTTCTAGTAAATAAAGCATCACTTGGTCTTCTAGATATTATTTCTTTTATGTGCATAGGAGAAACATCTATATTATCTGACAGTTACACCTAGAGAAATACAGACAATATTGTAACTTTTGAAGTAATATCTTGTCAGAGTACCTAATGCTTTATAGAATACATCTGTTGAAGTAATCTACAGACAATAAGTACCTATAAGTACTAGGCAGTAGTTTATAAAATCACTAGGTAGTTCATAGTTTCCACCTAGAAATGTACTTATACGAGTACCACATAGTTTATTACATTGAAGTGTAATGTTTCCTGCGAAATTTCAAGATATAATGAGATAAGATATTAAAAAATCCAGAGTGATGAGCTGTGCCACGTACGCATTTGTGGTTATTGGATTCGCCCCGCGCGCGCGGTTCGAACTGCTTGCGGGGCGAATCGCCCATGACTCTTTTTGAAGATCCACATTCGCCCCGGTACATATAATTTAGAAATCAAACTTTTTGGCGGCTGTGAAGTTAGATAAAATATATTAATAGATACTAGATGTTATTAGATACAAGCTGCGCAAATTTCAATCCTAACTGAAACTCAACAGCTGAACAGCTGCGCGGGATTCGATTTGTGCAGCTTGCAGCTAACTTCACAGCCGACAATAAGTTTGATTCTGTACATACTTAAAGATATTCTGTGATTATACACTGTAGGTTAAGCATATCAAAATTCGTCATTGGAAACTCAACTTGTCAGTTTTACCAAAAGAACTTGATAGAGCTGACTTTTCACTTTTCAATAACTTTTTCTTATACAAGATTATCCAGAACTGATGTACTAAGCTGAAAAGAGGTAATCCTAACCATCATTATGAACAACTTTCACTATGCCAACACAAATATTGAAAAAAAATCAACGGTTTCATACATTTAGTCGTAGTACGTAGTCCTCCGTGCTTTGCGCTCTACCCTTGTTAATCAACTGGGTATATTATGTTACTTTATTTTAAAAACTCATACGTCAACGTTAAAGACAAACGTAAAAACTATTGGCGCGAACTCTTGACGGGAGGTTGATTTCAAGCTCGAATTTCACATAAACATTATTTTAGTTAATATAGACCCAGATAGATAGTTCTCCATTCTCACTATTCCATCGGCTAACTGAACATAAATAAATAACACTAACTCCGAAATCAAACTCATCTCGACCGTACCACCGCATCGTATTAGCAGCACCACAAATCTCTCGAGGCGGGACATGTCGTAGCAATCTATCGGTGACGTCCCGTAGTTTCACTCGACACTGAAGACGGGAAATGGAACTGTCTTCCTGCTTTCCTGTTTCCTAAGAGATATAATCTTATGCTTTTCTAGATCAGAGTAAATAGGTATCTTCTAGGTCTGCGTGCTTCATCTTATCTTCGATCACAACGTCGCTTACCATCAGGCGAGTTGGTGTGGACTTATTCGCGATAAAAAAGTTCTTGCGGTTCCACCAAATTATACTTAGTTTTGTACCCATTCTTCACAATCAGAAACACAAGAAAGAGGTAGCGCACTAAAAAGTACTCAAACTAAAAAAAAAAACAATTTGTGCCGTGAAGAAAATTGCACACTAGCGACACAAAATCAGGGTTTGCACTTGACTAGTGGGTCGTTCTAGTTTAAACTTGTATGGAGAAATAAGATCCTATATTCATTTTTTTCCTTTCGGCCGCCTATGTCTCTGTATTTTGTAACCTGTTACAAAAGAAAAAAAAATACATCGTATTTGTGCTCGCTCTCGTTCTTATGTTTCTGACAGTAAAGGATGGGAACACAACTAAATCTAGTTTAGTGACCCAGCAGGAATTGATCTCACACTTTGCTATCACAATTGCGCAAAATGTCAATAATTACAAAATTATAACTCACAACACAAACTTATTCATAAGTGCTCCCCCAACACTGCATTCTGCAATGTATGCTTCGTAAACGTACATTAAACAGTATATGAGTATTTGCTACGTGTTATTTTATAGTAATTCCCACGCGAGCCGGGTTACAACAGTGTCTTTCTCTAGATATCTGTGGCACTAACTAAGCAACCTCACTCCCCACCAAATTCCAATTTCAACCCTCTCTCTCAAGTAATAAGGTGAAAAATAAAAATTCCTTGTCTGCAAAACTTTAAGCCAATGCAGATGTCCTGAAGCGACCTATTTTTGCGACTGTTGACCTATAAAGGCTGTATAAGGGTGGTGAGAAGTGCCCGGACACTTGGGTCTGATGTGTGAGGAAATCTGATTACTTAGAACATTTTCTTGAGCTTGATGGAGCATAGTCTCACCTTCGTATTTATCCATATTTATCTTTGAAATTTTTATAATGATGTAGAAGATGGGATAGCGGGCCTGATGATGAAAATAGTGTAAAATCAAACTGTTTTTAAACGGTTTTTTTTTAACTTCACTTGCCCGTTTTAGGGTCAAATTTAGAAATTGAAATTTGATCCCCTTCCCGTTTACAGATTGATATGATATTTGTACACAGCTTTAGTTTTGATGACATTTTTTGTATTCAGTAAAAACTGAAATACAAAATAATTGTTAATAAACTTTTTTGAATTAAATGGTTACGTACCTACTAGAAGCTAAAAATAATAACTCAAAAATAAAATCGTGAAATTTTTTTAGCTTCTAGTAGGTGCATTAAACTTTTTAATTCAAAAACGTTTTTTAACAATTTTATTTATTAAAATAACGTTATTATTCTAACAGGAATAGTGGTTTATAAATCCGTATATGATACGTATCAATCCGATATATCCAATCAGTATGAGTTCGTAAGAATTCATTGGGACGAGACCAGGTCTTAACCGGGAATCATAGCATAACGTCTTTATACTTGTACAGCGCCTACTCTATTTTCTAGAGGTAAAAATATTTGGCTCTATTTTTATACTTCTATAGGGTCTCTTCTAAGGGTTTTATTGACTGAAATAATCACTTAACACGATATTTGTGTAAAAAAGAAATACAAAAAGGAATTTAAATTTAAAGGTTTTTTTTAGTATTAAGTTTTAAAAACTTGATAAAAAACTACACAAGTAATGTAAGAAGAACCACACCTGTTTGAGAAAAAGCTTTATTCCTTTGTTTATCCTCCTGTCTCCTTTGCCCGTCATCTAACGCCCGTTAATCATACACAGAGGCCTCACACGTACCCGCGAACGTCGCTCGTCGTTACGTTAACGCTATAACGTAACGAAACCGTAATACGTAACGTCGTAAAAAACGTTTACGTCTTGAGAGGGTCAAATTCGCGACTCATGTTGAGAATTAGTAATGTCCTGAGTTGGGGTACTAACTAAGCGGTATACTGTGGCTTGGGTTGAGATGACTAGATGTCATACTGTTTTAGCTGAGTTTTATCGAATACTACCGACCCGACCCGGCTTCACACAGGTGTATTATACATAAAAACCTTCCTTTTGAATCACTCTATCTATTAAAAACTGTATCTAAATCCGTTGCGTAGTTTTAAAGATATAAGCATACATAGGGACAGACAGACAGCAGGAAGCGACTTTGTTTCATACTATGTAGTGAAAATACTTATAAATTTTTCGGTAAGTAAATAAACACTTGTTAAGGTAGAACATTTGAAATACTATTGCGTGGTGTTTTAAAACTTTCACGATTTGAACACATTATTATTATGTACTACGGGACTAATCGCGCACCGGGATGATGAGGTATTTATTTATCTCGAAATTTGAGTGCGCGATTAGTCCCGTAGTACATAATAATAATACTATTGTTTATCTAACATCTCTAATTAGCGATTTGACTCAACGTTTCTCACCCGTACGACTAGAGAATGGAACAGACTGCAGTCTTTCTTGATAATCTTGATTCCAGAGAGATATGATTTGATGACTATATTATCAAAGTCAGAGTGTATAAGTATCTTATTAGTCGGCGTGCTTCATCTTCTTCGTTCCTCCGTTAAAGAAGTACTTTCGCGCGGTAACGGAGTAACTTAGACTTCTATCAATCTTAATAAGAATGTACCTGTTTACTGTAGATTTAAAGACGTCTATAGGTACCACATTCTTTTTACACAAGAAGTACAAATTTAATGAGCCAATAAAAACACTCTCCGATTTATAAAATTAGGGCAGGATTATATATTAAGAATTCTGGAGTAAACTGTGTTTCCGTCTAAACGCTGTGTATACTAAGTACAAGGGCATTATTTTTGAACGTTGAACGGCTTGGACGTATACGAAACTTGTATGAAGACGGCTATACTTCCGCCAAATTCGATGTGAAATGTTTACCAACAAAGCGTTGCCTAGCAACCACTGACAGCAGGTAGGGTTATCACTTCAAGACAGTGTTACGGATATCAGAATTTCTATAGTTTGTCATATTTATACGTCCAGACTTTTCGTAATTTCAATCGAAATGTCATATTTACTATATTTAAAGATCAATAGTAATAATAAATTGCCAAGAAGTGAGTTTTAAAAGAAATCAGAATATTCAGTAATTACTTACATTGAAATTTGCATCAACCTTAGCCATTTTTTCGTTTGAGTGCAGAAATCTCAAACAATTGGGAACTTTTTTATTTCTATATACTATTTTTCATATTTTTCTTATTACATCACAAAAAAAGTACTTTTTTCGATTACAAACTTATCATTGCAGCCAAGTCACGTACATCTATCTATAAGGTTAATCAACTACAAAGTTCAGTTTGTCGTGACATTCATCCAATGTTGAAGTCGGTTATTAGTTTGAGTTATAGTACCTAGTTAACTTTCGGGAGCGCGAGAGAATGTTTCTTAAAAACTAGAAATAAAACTAAGATGTTGCCGATGCGAAGGCACTATAATTAATGAATAAAATACACTGATACATCTTACAAGATAACTTAGGTGGTCTTATTCGCAGACGCATAGTCAGCTCTACTGATAAGACCAGTGCTCGGTTTGTTTCTGCGAACCGGCCGCTTATCTCTAGTATTAAGTTACGTGGGAACATACATCGAATTACATCGCTTAGAGTACTAGAGGTGGTGCTGTTCGATGAGAGAACATAACGTCTCCCTCCCTAAGTGAAAAATTATCGGAGCACTCGATTTTAGAGGGATTCCGATAATTTTGAATGAAAGGATTAATTTTGGTATACGAAACTTAAAAAATAATCAATACTATACTTAATACTACTAATCTAATGCTATGAGAGTAAGTAATTGTAGAGTCTTTTTCTCTGTTATTACCAAAAACTTCACTGTTCTTCAAAGCAAAAGCCATGTATTTAACTTCGTCCAATGCAATCTCTCGCATGTTGAGTGCATGTGCACTGGATAGGTTCTCGGTTGTGCGTAATTTCGGAAGGTTGATGATAGGTAGTGGGTCCCTGGGTCCGCTTCGGTGTGAAGACAGTGGTGCCGGATGGTCGTCCCGTTGACAGTGACATCACAGAGTCTGTTCAGCGTCACGACGTGCGTTCCGCATATCTGCTGCTTCGAAGCCTCTTCGCCGCAGGTCTCTGTGAGGGTTGTTTCCGATCTAGTGAATAAGTATCCAGTTGTTTCTATCTATTTCTGCAGCTTCACGTCCTCGAAGTGAATGGGGTGCTGCTTGCAGATGCCAGTGACGTCCTCGTATCTCATTAGTTTTTCCTCGCAGGAGGGTCCGCTGTATGGGGCGCGATGTCATCGTCTCCAGCAGCGAGTGAGCGGCACGGCTGTGCGATCGGCTGATACTTCAGCCCTTTCGCCAATAGGAATGGGTACTTAGGAAATATGGTAACGGTTTGGTTTTCAGGTTTGAGGAGGATGGGTAAAGTGTACAATTTAAAATAGTTATACGTAATTTGGTCCTTTTTGATAAAAGATTTAACATCAATAGCTTCCTCAATCTTAATTAAATTGAATTCATTGGATACTGATACCAGGTTTCTAGATTCTGCTATCAAGTTCAAATGGTATAGCAGTTTGGTGGAATTAATTATAGACTGGTGTAGTATGGAGCTCTTGCTTAGAGCTAGAGCGGTTTCGATTTCGCTTAATCTAATGAATAAAGTCCTAAAACGACTTATGAATAAACTATATAGTTCTAACGCATAAGATGATATCCCTAAATTATTTTCTCGGATAACAGTCTCTTTAAGGGTCCCGTTAAGCAAGCAAAAGTTGCAATAACATTACTGAAAGTAACATTAACGAGCTTGTAACTTACAAATACAATAAGGTTGCAACGTTCATGCAAGCTTACAGCGAGCTTGAAACTCTAACGGCCACGCCGTAGATAAACTTGCCCAGAGCTAATCTCCTAAACTTTTTTAAACTTTAAAACGTGAAGTTCCAGTAATATTACACATGAAATATATTTGAAAGTTGGAAAGTTAACTTTCTGCAAGTATAACGTTTAACATTTCCACAACTTTAAATTTGAAAGGTAACTTGTTTCATCTATCTTGCTAAAAGGTTGCAAAATATTACAAATGAAACTTGCACTTGGCTTGCATTTATTTAGTTTTGAATTGCTAGCATTTATTTAGTTGTCGCAAAGTTACATTTCTAAGTTTTCAGTTTTTAAAAAATGATTTGTTTTTCTCAATTTTGTTGAGACTATAGTTTTAAGTACATGTCCTAGAGGCAGGTGTGTGTGAGACTTTTCCTCTTTCCGCTGTAAGGAATGTTATAATCAAATTTACAAATGGGAATACCAATTTCTGCAAACACAACGCCACTGCGATGCAGAATTTCAATGTTCGATGCTAACGCCATCTAGTTTTTCAATGTTAAGTAAGAAACTCTACAGTAACATTTGATAACTTTCGAAAATTAAGTTCCAGTGACATTACTTACACAGGTTAGGTAAATAAAAAGAACAATTAGTAATGCTGTAGGAAGGTTGATAAAAAAATATAACAATAGACCTATTGTCGCAATGTTATACTATAACATTTCAGAAACTTTCATTTGTAAAGTACAGGCAATGCCAGACAGTGAAGTTAGTAAAATTACATTGCAGCAACGTTTTATTTTGTAACGTCCCAATCACATTTTTGCAACAATGTTAATTACCTACATTTAGGTATGTTTGGGAGGCTATATCCCTGCAAAGTTGAAACGTAATCTTTCATGCGAAATATAACAGTAACATAATACAATAATTTTTAATAAGTTTCAACATAACAATAAGATCTATGTAAGTGACATGTTCCTGCAAGATGATGTTCGAAATTCACAAATGTGCCATATACAAACTTACTACAACTTATTGCAAGTTTCATGCTTAGTGGGGTACTTGTATTCGAAGCCGTTTGAATGGTCATATTTGTATAGTCCGTACATGTCGTTTTTGTGAGTATAAGGGTAAGTATCATCAGGGTAAAAATTTTGTTCATCGTCGTCACCGGTTAACTCGTTAAGCTTAAATCCAATAGAACGGGCGGTCGCCGGATTGCAAGTGTGGCGGGTTAACTTGTTGAGGTTGTTCATAGGGTGGCTTGTACCCAAATTGGGGTGGCTTGTACCCGAATTGGGGTGGTTTGTACCCAAATTGGGGTGGCCTATAACCTAGCTGAGGGGACGTCCCTAATCGGGGTCTGAACCCTTGCTGCGGTCTTGATTGTGGGCCTAATTTACCAAACTGAGGTGCGGAGCCTAGCTGCGGGCGGTAGTCAAATCGAAGCTGTGTGAACCTTGGAACCGGTGGTCTATTTACATTTTGGTTCCTAGGTATACCGAAGTGCAATTGAGGCGCAGGAATCGCGGGTCTCATGGTATTTTGGCTAGTAGGCATTGAACACTGAGATCTTAGTAAATTTGACTTCATCCCTGTCTCTTGTTCCTTGAAGTTTACTTCTTCCAGCAGAAGTTTTAGAGCATCCTTTTTTAGGATTCCCGTTTGTGCAAGAGTAGCAGCTCTATGTTCTTGCGCCATTTCTAATTAATTTTATTTTAATATAACTAAAACAAAATAGTTCAAACCTAATTTAGAGTCTCAGTAGAGTTTATACCGACACTATTACTTTAAATTTTTCAATACTACAATAATTAACACAAGCAAATCTGACCGATGACCAAGGTCTAAATTTACAACATTCGAGGAAAATGGGGGTGGAAGGTTAAGGAAGGCGAAAAAGGCTTACTCACCAACCGACCTGCATCTTCTGCGCCCGTAGATATAACTTATTTGTTTGGTTCGTGTGGATAGCCGGAACGGATACAACTGAATTCAGTATTAACACCGTTTACTTAATACTGCACAACGCGGGGGAAATTCGTCGAATTTAAGAGCGAACTTTTCGCGCTGGCAGCAGCCGACTATCCTACCGGCTGCGCCAGTTAACTTTCGGGAGCGCGAGAGAATGTTTCTTAAAAACTAGAAATAAAACTAAGATGTTGCCGATGCGAAGGCACTATAATTAATGAATAAAATACACTGATACATCTTACAAGATAACTTAGGTGGTCTTATTCGCAGACGCATAGTCAGCTCTACTGATAAGACCAGTGCTCGGTTTGTTTCTGCGAACCGGCCGCTTATCTCTAGTATTAAGTTACGTGGGAACATACATCGAATTACATCGCTTAGAGTACTAGAGGTGGTGCTGTTCGATGAGAGAACATAACGACCTAGTAATGTTTTAATAGTTTATGTAAGTACCTACCTACTTACATGCCAGTACGGAAGCCTTGGAGTGCGAGCTTAACTAGTTTTTTATAATACAAAATCGCGTCAAATATAATCGAGATGCATATAGTCGGTACGATTCGGCGCTCTTGTGTACGAGCCTTTAGATCCCACTCTCATCTTTAGATCCCTCTCTCATCATAAACTTACAATGAAGCCACGGGCAGAAGCGTGAGCCATTGAGCATTAGAAAAAAAAGTTCTCTACCCCTGCTGTCAGTAGTTGCTAGGCAACGCTTTGTTGGTAAACATTTCACATCGAATTTGGCGGAAGTATAGTTCGTATACGCAACTTTACGGATTCTCCATACAATCTATCAAAGTTCCGTATACGTCGAAGCCGTTCGCAGTATCGCAAAAATGATGGCCTTTGCCGAACACTGGTCATGTTGATTATGTAGATTTTAAAGAGTAAAGTACTGCTACGGCTACAATAAGCCTACGCACCCGTCTACGCCGTAGGCAAATGCTACGCGCATGCGTTGTTTTGCACCGGATTTGACTGCTTGTATATAAAAGTTGTCATTTCGCTACCTCGGTATTATACCATTCTGTATAATACCCAGGTTGCAAAATGACAACTTAAATACAACAAACAACAAAGATACAGCAAAATGACAACTTATACAACAGACAACAAAGATATAATCACAGTTATGAACAACTTTTACTGGATCTAAAATGCAAACACGATAGATAGGAACATTTTTGAGCTTAGAAATTTATTGATTAAATCAATAATTACGAGTATATAATCAAATAACACAGAGTTACATAGAACATTGCACAGATACAAATATACAATTATTAAAAAAACATATACAGGTATTTCTGTTTCACGAGATCAGACTGTCAGTAAAGTATTCCTGATCCATCTTCACATTGAAAGGCCCTGACATGTTTACGCGTGCTTCTTACTCTCATTGAAACTGCTCTTATAACTGAGATTTGTATTTTCACTTTCAGCCACTACACTATGTGAGAATATGCATTTCCCCATTTCTCATTCAGCTTTGATGCGGTTTTTAAAAAAAACTGTTATATTCAGTTACTATGGCTCCATCGCATGAAATGACTAATGGGGTGAATGAGGCTATTCTAGAACATTTTGAGTGTTTCTCTCGGTTATGTTTCTGTGCTATTTTTTGCCAGGTGAGGTTGCTGTAAGAACACGTTATTGTTTAAATATTGAGTTTACAAAAATATTATAATAAATGTTGTTCCGATCTAGTACAATTCAGGCGTTTTCAGATCCGATGCAAACAGTTACGCTATAGGTAAATGTGCCACATTCTAGAGAGCAACTTTTACGGCACAAAAAAGACAAATTATCTTAAATTAATTAAATCATTAAAGGTCTCAATGAGCAGATAGAAAATTTTGCCTCTCTGTTTTAATCAGGTTTTAAGTCTTGCTGATGGTACTTTCTGCTATTATCCTTTTTAAGTGTCAGTTTAGAAATATTTGTGACATATTCAAAAAACCTATTAATTTTATCACAATACTTGTAATTAGGCCTCAAGTCTGCTTTGTTTGAAAATAGAGTTTAAGTCTTGAAGTGTCACGTATTTTACTACATAACACAGAACGTGAAAAATCCATTACAATTTTAGTAAATTAAGAATAATTTACCTAAAATCTATGAGTATAGCAATATATCATGTACCAGACAGTCTTGTTTAGTTCCCGAGTCGCGAAGTAACCTCCGGCCGGTCCCATTATAACATGTATTCAGCTTAACGGCGACAAACACAACTCTGAAATATTAGGCATTCGCTTCACGTACTCGTGTTACTGTATAAGTCTTGGGCACGCTATTTTGACTGTCAGTACCATACTTACCTTTTTACCAGAAACATTATTAACATGTTTTGTAGTTATTGAAGATTGAGTTGATTTATTACAAAAACTTTTTAGAATTTTTTTGACGTGATTACGTCTTTTAAATCACTGAAGGCCGGCTGCACGCACAAAACACTGTCACGTTACATAGAGAAGCACAATCGGCCTAAACGTTAGGCTTATTTCTGTTCAGTAATGTTTTCTTATGACGTTATTACGTAAAATTATCGTCCGGAAGCCGGCTTTACAGACAGCCAATTTTTTCAAGAATTTGGTGAAAATGCTCTAATACTAGGACCCAGGTCAATTCAGTTGATGATTAAATCTAATTATTAAAACTAGTAGTTCTCCGAACAGCAAACTTTGCGATTATAAATTTGTAGCATCTAGAAGATTAATTCGGTGCTCAAATATGCACAATGTGCACATGTAAAAATATACTAATTGGTAGTTGTAAGTCCAATTTTTACATCTAAGCAAGATATCGATATTGACATTGTGACCGATTTGGTTCCCCGAATACTTTCCCCTAAACAGAACTTGCCGATGACAATAACTCTACTAATTTAGAATTTAGAACCTATGTGCAAAGTTTTGTAGTATTGATATTGAAGCCAAAACAAAACTGTCTAACTTTATATACTGACTGAAAATCCAGTGTGCGTCTTAACTCTTGTCTTCCGACGCTTGTAACGTAAACAACAATGCATGTACCACTTCACGAGTAAATAAATTCCAGTGTCTGTTTGTCCGTGTCTGAAATATTGACGTGATTTGTTTTGATTTTGTGTACTGGATAAGTATGTACGTTGTAATTCTTGCGCGTTGTTCCACACTTAAGTTTTGTTTCGTTATTGATGTTAGAGGCGATATTTTTATATATTTCTATGGATAATAAAACATTTTTGTAGTTCGAACAATGTAAGTGAGGATATCAGATTATTTCTTTTCATATTTTGAAGCCTTTGATCTTGTGAAGCTACTTTGATTTATTTGCGAAAAATGTGAGAATATAGCATTAATTGATATGAAAATAATTCAGAAACTTGTATACGACTGAATAAATAACTATCTGTTTTCCTTATTGTTCACACCGAAATAAAACTATTACATTAAAGTATTAAAGTTAAGTCGCTTAAAGCAATCTCTTCCAGGTAACCTTGAGAAGGAGAAGAAAGTATAGGACGTCATTCGTGCCTTTGACCGCCACCTATAATTTTTTTTAAATTACCATAATTACCTATTATGGAGGCCGGTTTTTTGACGTCCATAGACTTCGTTGGTGCCCAGAAATGTTGGTCAAGTATAGTATATTTTGTCAGTCAATGGGTTAGAGATTTACATTATAATATTTCTTGTTGAAATGTTTTCATTGAAAGATACAAGGCCTAAGTTTGGAGTCTCACTGTGAGATCCGTGGACGAACTAAAGTTACCGACAACCTAGCGGATTAGCAAGTTGAAATGGCAGTGGGTAGAGTACATAATTCGAAGAACGGACGGCAGATGGAGCTGTAAAGTTCTTGAATGACTATACTATGGGCCAGCAGCAACAGTGAACCTGTTAAAGGTTTTGATCATATTTATAATATCTCCTGTTGATACGTTTTCATTGTAAGTACAACTTGTTAACTGAATATTCTACACAAGATTTGGCCCAAACATGACGCGCAGCTCTCCCTTTATTATCCCTTTCCGGCATGCTCCTAACTTCCACATAGGAACATTTGGATTAATATTGAATGAGAATGTGGTGTACGGTCATTTCGTTACGGTAAAAGGGAGGTAGTGTTATACTGCGGTTATGCGTAGTTTGAATTACTTACACGCGTCTTTTGCTATAAAGGTATAGCTTGGTTTTCATCATCATTATCTTCATTTCAACTGAAGACAGATAATATCATCTGAACAAAAACATGGCATGTAAAAGTACAACAACTCGAGCAACAGTTTTTCATCTAAAATTGTGAGTTTTTTTTGTATCGCGCATAAGTCCGCGCTTGACCACCAACTCGCCTGATTGTAAGCGACGCTGTGGTTGAAGATGAAGCACGCAGACCTAGAAAATACTCATTCACTATGTTCTTGAAAAGCTTTAGATTTTACCTCGAAATTGAAAAGCAGGAAGACTGCTCCGGTCCTTGGCGGTACGAATTAGACATTTTGAGTCGTACTTCGTAGAAACTTCGAAGATAAATCGACAGTGTAGGGGTTGTAATGTGGCGTCTTTCTACTTGTCCTGTAGTAAAGAGGGGATGGTAGGATACGGTCGAATGTCGATGCCGATATAAGGTCAATAGTAGGTTAGATCAAATGTAAACACAAGTCGGTTTATTTATTCAGAACTTATCTATGAGAGCATCAAATTTCAATAGATGTGCCCACATAATGCCCCCATAGACAAGTACTGCATAAGTAAACCGAATCTAGACGCGCGGTAGCGTGTCCAGCCAAAGTGTTCAAAGAAAACTGGCGACGCAGCGGCCGTGTGTAATATATTACACGAACCATTTGGAGCTACTTTTGACCCCCTCACAACTCAAAAACTATTTAGCCTACATACATGAAATTTGGCACATTTACTAAAATCCTTTAGCTTATTAAGAATCCAAAATTTCATAAATTTTCCACAATCAGTTATTGATATATTAACGTTTAAAAACTCGTGTTTCATTGACTGATTCACTCACTGACTTATAGATCAAAAACCTAACCCACTTCCAGATGACCTAGAATCATGATATTTGGCACCAAGGTAGACTATCGGGCATAAATTAAGGAAAAAATCTAAAAACTGAAAATTATTGATAATTAGTACTATTAACAAAGTAATTGTAACATTTACCCTACCAATACTCCAATAAATGGCGGTAGCGTCGCGAGGCACTGAGATTTTCGAAAGATGAACCATGCCATTTGTGATAGTAATATAATAAATACTAGATAACTTTTTCAGAGATAAGTGTACTATGATAATCATGATGTAACTAATAATTATTTCTGAACAAAAAGTTATGATATCTCATCAAAAACATAAATGTGAAATGGGAGCCAAAGTGTCGCCACCAAAAGAATTGAGATCTAACACGGGGGCCAAGTGTTCTGTAGAAAATCCTAAAGTTTAAGCTATAAGAATATATCTACAACATTTAAAAGAAATTTACTTTTGTAATTCAAGCTCAAGATTTGATTTGGCTAGTTTACACGTACAGACAAATGCTTATTTGCACTGTACTTATTCTTAAACTAGCCAAGTCAAATTACGAGCTTGAATTACATAAGTAAATCACTTTAGAATGTTGTAGGTATGATCTTGTAGCTTAAACTTTAGGATTTTCTACAGAACACTTGGCCCCCGTGTTAGATCTCAATTCTTTTGGTGGCGACACTTTGGCTCCCATTTCACATTTATGTTGTTACCTACCTAGTTTTTAGTGGTAAGTCTGCTCTGTTCATTGCTGGTCCAATGAAATAGCCAAGGATCCATTTGGTCTATCAAAGATGAAATATAAGTATTCATGGATCCATTGAAGCTTTAAATAGGAAAAAACAAGAAAAGTGGAGGTGTTTGTTCTATGAAATGATTTTAATATTTTATAGTGTATCCTGCCTCTACACTAGGTTTATCTCAAAGAGCTATTTTTGTGATAAACATTTCAATAATTTGACGCGAATGCAGGACTCGAACCTTTGCGTCTTCGAATGCATTCGCGACGAATTTTTGAAATGTTTATCACAAAAATAACTTTTTGTGTTTGTTCTACGTATCAGTTTACAGAAGTTTCTAGATAGTAGAATCAAAAATAATGATTAACTTTTCAAAAACGGAGAAAGTCTAGATATACTCATTTTAGTGAGAGGTTTAGATTTCCTAAATAGACGATCTCGAAAATATAGTGTAACATATATTTATTACATATAAGTAAATATTTCAAATTTTGTAAATACCTATGAAAAGTTAATTTTAATATTATTATTACTAAATGTAGGAAACGCAAATGGTACATTTATACCATTACCTTTGTAATTGAGTCGTTGGGTAGTGCTATAACTTAATTATACTATTGCATGTCCGCTAGGACAAACTGTTGAGACTAACCATTTGTTACACCTATGTACCGACACAGTTTGAAGCAATAAAAATTTACTTTACTTTACTTTACTTTAGGTCTTGCATGTATTGAAACCACACATTTAATCGATTAAACAATATGGGTTCTACCTACAATGTACATTTAGCACAGGTAAAACAAGTAAAGTACACGAAAGAATGTAGTGAAACTACAAGACAAGATGTTTCGATTCCTTGTTGTCGAGTCGAGTTAGCAAAGTTCTACATTTTTATTTCTGCAGCAAAGACGTAAAGTAGAAAGTCTACGGCCGCGGCTCGATGTCTTGTATGTACTCGTATATGGTAAGGATCGATAGGATTTTTTTCTGTTTTAAACAAATTGATGTATCGGATGTATGGAGCAGATTTTCATGTTCTGTTTTGTTTTCATTTGTTTTGTGTCGATGTTGGCGAAAAATTTGATATTAACTGCTCTTTGCACAATGATATGCTTGTAAAATTAATTCAGTTTTGGTAGGTATTTAAATCTTGAATAAATGATCTGCGTGTGTCAAGTCTATGAAAAATAAATAATATATGCTAGCCATCCTAGACTCTAGAAGCTTAATTTTAAAGCTTCTTATAGCGCAGTTTGACTAGGTGTTCGTTAGCATTAAGTAACGTTCGGCACGGTCATTCTTCGGATGGGTGACTGCGGTGGTGGTATTTATAACTGAGCGCTATCGTGGCTTGGATGACACGTTAAATTGTAGGCCCCTGATTATTTTAACCGTTTAGCCAAGTCAGAGGCACCAACAAAACTAGCTTATACAAATTTACTTACTTTATCTTTTAATCGACACAAGTACCTAGGTAGACGAATAACTACTTGAGCTCAATGTTTCCAAGTCTATGTTAACAAACCATTTATTATGATGTCTTTTGAGAAGTTAAATGAAAAATATTTTTTCCAAATTTTGAACGAAGGTACCAAGTTGGAAGGTAAGGTACTACCTAATTGAGCTTTTTTTTTTCAAAAAATAAGCGTTTGATATATCTATGTCGTGATCATGGCAAAGTCGGTGGAAGAACTCAGCACGATACTCGAAGGCCTCACTAGAGTTTCTCAACAGGTAGGTCTTAAAATGAACATGGACAAGACGAATATTATGTGAAATGCCCATGTTGTACCCACCCCAATATCTGTTGAGAGCTCGGTTCTTAAAGTCGCTGACTCGTATTTCCACCTAGGACAAGTAGCTAGGTAGGTCCGATTTCAATATTTGAAGAAAGTGGTCAATCGTCGAATCCAACTCGGCGTTTGGATTGCAATTGGGTAATGTCTTCTTGTCCGACATAGGTACCTCAAGTCGAAAGTTTTCGATCAGTGTGTGTTGCCAGTAATGAAATATGGCACAGAAACGTGGTCTCTCACTATGGGCCTTATTAATATACTCCAAGTAGCACAACGGGCTATGGAGAGGGCTATGCTTGGAGTCTCGAAATCGAATCAAAATAAGGAGATCCGTAGAAGAACCAAAGTTACCGATATAGCCCAGCGAATCGGCAGTGTACGGGGCACATAGCATGGAGAACTCATGACCGATGGGATCGAAAAGCTCTCGAGTGGAGACCATGTACCGGCGCGCAGCGTAGAACGTCCACCTACAAGGTGGACGGATGACTTCATCAAGACAGCAGGTTTGCGCTGGATGCGAGCCGCTTCTAACCGGTCTTATATGGATATCTTTAGCGGAGGCCTATGTTCAGCAGTGGACGTCCAATGTCTGAAACGATGACGACGACATCTATGTCAAAAGATCATCCTAAGCTTTATTTACAGGTGTCGACTGACGGTATCATTCAACCGAATATCAGATGGACTGTGTATCATAAAACAAAAATTTTCGTCTCAGCTATTAGACATTCTCTGGACATAAGCCTTCTTTACATAATTGTAATAAGACGATTGAAAGCGAACAACAATAAAATAAATAAAAAATATGAAACGCGATCCATACCTATTTCAAAACCAACCTCAAGTTTAGAGATTTCCTAAGCGATCAGCTGAATTAATTTCAGTCGAATCAGGTTTATTAAGATTAAGCGAGTCACCCGAGCTCGGGTATTAAATAATTAAGGAGGCGCCATCGCTGCCAAATTAACTTAAAATATTAGGGTTTCAGGTCATAGCCATCTGTATCTATAATGCTTAATTAGGAATAGGTAAGTGTAGTGTGATCTATTTGGTTTAAAATCTCCAAAACGTGTATAGCTAATACTGATAAATAAACATTGAAGCGAAGTGTAGTGACAATCTCATTTAAAAATCGGCCAAGTGCGAGTTGGACTCGCGCACGAAGGGTTCTGTACCATATGGAAGCCCCCCTTAATCTATTTTAATTTTATTATTTATTTTTGAAGCGAATATTTAACTTAATATTCTGTGAATATTTCAAGCATCTACTTGTCACTATCAAGCGAAAAATGGACAAAATTCATGTCTAATGTATGGAAGCCCCCTTAAATATTTATTTTATTCCTTTTTTAGTATTTGTTGTTATAGCGGCAACAGAAATACATCATCGGTGAAAATTTCAACTTTTTAGCTATTACTGTTCATGAGATACAGTTACAGACAGCCGGGTTACAGACAGACAGACGGACAGCGGATTCTTAGTAATAGGGTCCCGTTTTTACACTTTGGGTACGGAACTCTAAAAATGGAGAATAATATTGAAAATAAAATTAATAAACATATCTTGTAGATATTTATAATAATACTAGCTTTTGCCCGCGGCTACACTCCCGTGATATTTTCTTTTAATCTTTTATTTTTACGGGTTAAAACTTTGTTACTTAAAAATCAAGCCGATCCGTTGCTGCGTGAAAGAGTAAAAAACCAGCAAACACGCTTTATAGTATTATAGTAAGGAATAGTAAGGATCATCGTCTATTTTTCATTATCCTACTAGTTGGGATCGTCATAGCACGTTTCCTTTTTAATTAACTTCCAAAAAGGAGGAGGTTCTATGTTCATCTGTGTTTTTTTTGTGAATGTTGATCGATATTTTCGCCAATTGTAAGCTGAATCATAATTTTTTTTTAGTTAGAAAGGGTACTCCCGAAGTGGTTCCATTTAAATTTTATCTAACTCGACTGAGCCATTTTTGAAAATTCTCAATAATGTAAAAATTGCATACATCAATTCAAGCGAACTATTAGGATTTTGTACACGATGGAAGTCGGTTTTGCCATTTTTTTTGCGAAAAATAATTAACTCGCTTCACTTTGTCATACGTCAACTCATCATCAACTCATTTCTAATTTAATTTGTTACATTTAATATTTATACTATTCAGAGTTTTTTTAGTGACATATTTCTGCTCTCTTCTTTTTTTTTCTAAATTTAAACTTATATATTTCATGCCTTAAAACAAACATGTCTGAAGGTGACGAGTATATGCCGCGCCATATAAGTTGCCGAATGTGAAGTTAGCTACAAGCAGCACAATATTCAATCCTGATTGAAGTTCACATAAAGCCGCACGTTGATTGGCTATCGCGCAGCTTGTAGCTAACTTCACATCCGCCAACTACTGTGGCGCGGCCTATACTCCAGTAATTACCTCGCAAGATCTTGAACTGTCTTTTCTCTTTTTTTATTTCCAATTAGTACATAGTTAACAGCATAGACCAAATCATTACACACTATAATTTAGATGAGCAAGAATTCTATTATTAAAACTGCCCAACCTATCACAAAAGATGTCCAGATCAGGTTGTTGAGATAAAATGTTATTAATGAGCACAATGAATCGTGAAGTAGGTGAGCGGTGTGAGGCCCGGGCGGCAGCGCCAGCAGGCGGTGCGGCCGCCGCGAGCCGCGCGCTCGCTCACACGCGCGCACGTACCCGTCAGGTGCATGCAAGCGTAGCTCACTTATTGCATTAGGAATATCCACTTTGTTGTGGAGAAGAAGATAATAATGAATAATTAATTGCATCTTACGCCGTAATTCCAGGGTACTTAACCCTACCATTCCGGAGACAAATAAGGAAGGATACAAGTAAGGGTAAAAACCATAGACTTTTTTATACAAATATCGTGCAAACTTGCGCTGAATTTTCTCAATCATAAGGCAATACTTCGCGCTTTCTTTTAAATGAAAAGCTTGATTGTTGACTCGTTTCTTCTCGACATAGAAGCTATGCTTTTTAATACAAAGACTATGAAGTAGAAATTTGAAATAAAAACCCCGATTTCTCATATATACGTGCATAAAAATCTATGAAGGTTGCAAAATCATTCTGCATACGAAACTTACATGCTAAAACTTGATTGTCTGTTTCTGAAGTCACTTGGAAAGGCAGCCGTTTTATACTGATCTGTAGAACGTCCACTGCAAGACATAGGCATACCACAACTATGGTTTTATTAAAAAAAAAATAAGAAAACTAGTTATAGTTCTGTCTAAGATCTTGAAATCTATTTCCAGGAAAACTCCAGAATCAACAAACAATGAAAGTTCTACCTTTGAAATGATGATGATAATAGACATTTAATAGCACATCTAAATAAATCCAAAGCTGGTAGGTATCATCAGTATTCCATCTCAAACATTCCCAACTTTCAAATTCCAGAACTTTCCCCATCATTTTCAGCTTGACATTTCTGAAATCAAGATAATCTTTCCGCAGCGTTCCGAGGTATAGGCAAAAAGTTGTTGAGTTACCTTTACTTATCAACTAATCTATGGCAAAGTAGATCAGGGGTGCAGGCCGGTAAAGCTGGGACTACACTGATGATGGCTTTTATATCTATAAAAGTCAACATCATTATTGTAGGTCCCGGTTAATTTAACCGGTTAGCCATGGCAGAGGCCTTCAAGCGGCTTTACAGACGGACAGACGGACAGCGGAGTCTTAGTAATAGGGTCCCGTTTTTACCCTTTGGGTACGGAACCCCAAAAACTAACACCAGGGTTACCACCAGGGCCAGGGCCATTCCGTCTATATAAACTTAATAACATTCAGTTCATCATCCCGTCAACTCATCGTCCTCCTTGACGTGTCCGTCAATGGCGATCCCTGGCTAGCTGTTAACGGTTATGAGCTCTTACATGGCTCGCAACACCGAACTTGTTTTTGAAAGACCTGTTGCAGGACGCACAGTGCAACTGGCCACTGTCGTTATATGTGTAGGTATAGGAAGGCTTTGGGCGGGTCTTATTGATAAGGCGTTTGGCGTCCTGATCTTCTATTCACAGCTGAAGGAGGGGAAGCGCACACCTGGTGGTCAATACCTACGCTATTCAGTTCATAAATGACGTTCACTGCTGGATATTGATTTCTCTTATAATATGCGAATAAAACCGAAATAAGAAGATAAAAAAAGTTGATTAGCGATTTCCATCCATCGCGATCCTGCGCTTTTACACTGTAATTTTTGAACCGGTTTAGGACTAAAGTACATGATAACTTTATTTTTCCGATTCGTTCTAATTGAGGTTAATTTTAAGGTTTGTGTAATAAAGTTTGCATATCGGTTGAATGGAATAAACCGGTTTAGAACAGTTCTTTCCCCCTTCTTCACGCCTCCAAGACGCCACGTGACGCGAGAGCAAGGTGCAAGTTAGCGCGTGTCCGCCCCCCGTACCCTGCCTTACTTACCACGACGCGAGCTTCTCGCGGAATAAACCGGTTAAGGTTTTTAAAACACTCATTTTACAGTTACACTCAGAACGAAAAAATCAGAGATACCGGTTTTTACAGTTTAAATTCTTGTTAATTTTAAACCAGTTTCAAGCCTTGCTTCCCAGTACATAGTCTTCACTGGACAACATTTCGATTTTTATTCTTCGATATAGATGTGTATCGATAAAACTTATCAGTGCTCACACTGGGAGAGACTACTAGTTATATGAATTTGCCTTCCAACAAAGATGTAGTTACTGCTGAGCAGGTAAGGAAGCCGTGGTATTCTAGTGGTAGTGACACCAGCCTTACAAGCCTTACAATCGCAAGGTCGTGGGTTCAAACCCCGGTCCCGTGCCAATGAGTTCTTTGGAATGTATGTACGGAATTTCACACAAACCGCACCTGGGCTAGCGTGGTGGATATGGCCCAATCATCCTTCGTAGGTAGGCCTACGTCCTGCAGTGGACTATTAAAAAGGCTAGTACAGTACAGTAAGTACATGTAAGCAAAGTTACTAAAAAAGGAATGCGAGTGAAAATCACTATTTTTGTTAGTAGAGCTGAATGAGTAGAGCCAAAAGTGAATACGTGATATCAGAATACGGCATAGATACGGTCTTATACTTCAAATTTCATCATTCGAAGTCCTTTTACGAAATAACAAACTCAGGTAGTGACAACTTATTTGATCTATCGCTCGAGACTCATTCGTGACTCAAATTATGTCACCTGTGATGTGAACCTGGCCTTAAAGAGGATGCTGCCACCCACCCCCTTACAGGGGGAAACGAGGAAGAAAACTTGGGCACGGGGACAGTATTAATACATTACATCTACCTAATTGCGAAGTTGACAATCTTCTGCATTTTGTATTTTATTTGAAAAGAGGGCTGTATTTTTTGTGCTATTGTTAAGTGATTTTCGATGTTTTCCTTGACGATCGTTATTATATAAGGCGGAGAAGTAATTTATAAAATGTCTTATGCATTATTTTATTTATGTAAGTTGTTTCGACGTGACCAATGTATTTGTATTATCATTGCATTTGCTTGAAAAATAATGATGGTTGATTCATGATCCACAAATTCGAATCTAAAGTCCCAAGTTCTATAATTTTTTTTTTTTTTAAATTCTGTACCACAGACTCCTGGGTCCGTGCCCTATGTTAAGTTCTTTATTCCTAAGAAATGCTCTATGTTTTTGCCGTTCCCTTAAAACTGGTCAAAGACAATCAGGAAAGTCTAAAAAACCTGGAAACAGAAATCTGAAAAGACATCGTGAAGAACTCTTCATGTCAAATGGTTCTTCAGGTTTTTCATTAGATATGAAATCTGCCAATTCGCATTTCACATTCTTCTAGCATGCTAGCTTCTATCTGCAGGAATTACAGAATTGACATCAAATAATAGGGTGCAGTTCAAACTACTCTACATACATGAGTAGTAGTTCAGATATTTGAGCGCCAGAGTCCTACATTTTCCTTGTTCGAAGATTATGCTGTAAATCTAAAACCCTACCAGTTGAAGTATACAAACCTAACCCTAAAGTCGGGGCATTATTTGTGAGAATAGAAAAAAGGCAGGGGTCCCTTAGGACCACTCGTGTGAAGCGGGTAGGCAGGGAGCAAAGGGATTATTGAATTACTAGACTCGCTTCCCGTAGTGGTCTTTAAGTGAGCTATTAGTTCTCTGAAAGCGTTATCAAGTTTTAGTGGCTTAAGGTTAAGTTAAGAGGTATTGGCGATTTTTATTACTAACCCAAAATGTATGAGCAGTTGAGCAAATTTTACAAGATATGTGCACAGTGCACACTTTTGAGTGAGTAACACAGTCAAGCAAAACAAACGTACGAGTGGAAGTATTAAAATAAATTCTTCTTAATTTATCCACGAAACAATATAATTATGAACTTTGTTTAAACCTTCCAAAGAAGAGGTTTGCACAAAATTGTTTTGAACCAAAAAAGGCCAAGTGTCTTTGCTTTCTAATTTCAAGATTACTAATACTGGCACTGGCACATATTATGTACACATTCAGTAGTAATTATGTTCGCCAGTATGTTTTTGCCTAGGCATAAAGAATGTAAGTTGTGTTGTTCTCGCTTTGGCGTGATTCTATGAAAAATATAGACAAGACATTCATGTTGATTTTGGCTTATGAATTGAGAATGCTATTTTATTTCGGTTAACATTATTATCATCAATATTTCTACATACCTACCCTTGTAATTTAAGATAACAGGAAAGCTAACGTTTGCCAGGAAAATGTTATTAATTTATGCAGTAGCAGAGGTTTTCTGGCCGTCGTTTGCAAAATGGCGCGTCTTTTCTAGACCTTCTGTCAAACGGTGAAGGTACAATTAGTAGTACTTTACACGGAAGAATGAAGAATTGTGTTTAAAACTTTCAGAATTAGCATTTTTAGGGTTCCGTACGCAAAGGGTAAAAACGGGACCCTATTATTAAGACTCCGCTGTCCGTCTGTCTGACTGTCTCCAGGCTGTATCTCATGAACCGTAAGAGCTAGAAAGCTGAAATTTTCACAGATGATGTATATGTGTTGCCGCTATACCAACAAATACTAAAAATGTAATAAAATCAACATTTAAGGAGGGCTCCCATACAAGAAACCTGAATTTTTCACCGTTTTTCGTTCGATATTAATAATGGTAACAGGTAGATGCTTGAAATATTCACAGAATATTTAGGTAGTTGTATATTCAATTTAATAAAAATAACTAAATTAAAATAAAATAAATATTTAAGGGTATACTCCCATACAGTACGAAACCCTTCGTGCGCGAGTCCTACTCGTACTTGGCCGATTATTTCATATCTAATTAATTACCTATAGTTCAGATTGGAGAGTGTGCATTTCTGTGTAGCAGTTTTGAACTGTTATGTAATAATTATTGTGGCAAACTTTTGAGTCGCATATTTAGTTGAAAGTGGCCGTAAACCTAGAGGAAATGGAACGAAAACAACATTGTTGAATATGTCGGGGCAAAATGCTTAAGAACATAAAAACTCCAGTGCACCACACAAAAGTAAAAAATCTTTTGCACTCGGCCAAAAGGTAAACAAGTCTACAAATCAATAGGAACTTTATTACAAATTGGTTAACACAACCCTCGGTATATGAGTTTTGTTTTACAGCCCGCCGGTCATCTATCGCGCCATCAAATCTAGGGGCAGGGCCGGGCCCAAGAAAAGACGGTTCACATGGTGCGGAGCTGCTACGACAATAACGCATCTGAGTGATGCCACTCGGTCGGTCGTCCTAAATCATCATCATCATCATTTCGTTTCAATGGCTAATTTGTGTAGTTTTATTAGTCCTAAATCAAATACATACATATTGCCTTTTGCAAAGTGACTTTCAAAATCTTTTAGAGCGTCTGGTGCATGCGAAACGTGATCAAAATGCTGGTGTTTATTTAGCTCAACGTAAGAGCATTCAACGTGGCTATGCTGCCAGCATGCTGGGCACGCTGCCAACTGGCAGTGGGTTAGAGCATTTGGATACGGCACCACACAGCCATATGTCCGTCAATGTAGCAATTTTACTAAAGCGCCGCGCCGCATCATGTGAACCGGCTGCAAAGAGGCTTCTTTCGAAAAGAGTTGTAAAAAGAACTACAAATATACTTCACATATTTTGGCGAAAGGAAAATTGCCAATAAGTCATTTTGCTGAGGAACAAAGCTGAACGATTTTTTATGAAGGGCTACTTGATTATGTGTGGAGTTCAAAACCTTTGACGTTTTGAAAATTGAGAAACCTTGATGGTATAGAACTTCAAGCCTCAGGCCCTTCTTTTAAGCTGGAAACAAACTAAAGCATGCGGCTGACGGACGCGGCTGACAGCCGCGACTTATAGGTATCTAGATAATGAATTTCCACTGAGCCGTGCAACTATCCGACATAAGTCGCGGACGTCACCTTGGGCTGACCTTGATCGTTTGGACGTCCGAGAGAGATCTGGCTCGCTGGATGTTTTAAGATTGCACACTTCTATGTCGTGACTGTCAGTCGCGTCCGTCAGCCGCATCCTATATTTTGTTTTCAGCTTTAGAGTCCTCCAATGGAAACGACGTCCCGGCCCGGCAAATGTGTGTAGGTTACTTAGGATATCCAATTCACTTTAAAGTCGAGACGATATTGAAAAAATAATAATCGTAAAACTTTGCAAGAGCTGCTTGTAATTTACTATTCCTTATGCAAGTATATGAAGACCGACTTTTAATAAGCTCAATCTTAATAGGTGATGATAACGAGAAATATTTCTTTGTACTAACGAATTTTAAATTGTATTTTATCAATTTGTTTCAGGTAAGTTGCTGTTTCCACCTTAAATCCAGTTCATTTTCAACCATGATCATGAGGTAAGGTAATTTTAAATATTTGCCATAAAAACAAATGGGTACATTATGGGTACGCTAACTGCTGTTAAGTAGGCTTGACCAACACATTGCATTAAGTCTATAAATAATATTATTTTATTATTTTTAAACCAAATATAATGTGTTGCTTTGTTAAAGAAGTGCATATGTATACAGGAATATTTCTAATCAATTAGCATTAAAAACTAACAACTCTTGTTCTACGACTTTTAACAATTCAATTTTAACAAAAAAATATCGTTCACCTTCGACAAAATGTATGAAACAGCTGTTTAGACAAAAGTTAAAGAACAAAAGTTGTTAGTTTTGATGTACAGAATAAGCCCCTAAGAGGATGATAATTGATTAGAAATAACCCTGTATATGTAGATCTTCAATAGTAATTAGGCTTTATTACGTGATTAGAAACAAAATCGCGAAGAAATCTGCTGTTCTATTTAATCAAGATTCAATGAATGTTTTGTATGCCAATTTTTTTGTATATTTCAGCGTCGGTATCTGGTAGAATTAGTTCATAATGATGACTATAGGTACTTATATAGGGTTATTCCTATTCAATTAGCATCCTTTTAGGGGCTTATTCTGTACATCAAAACTAACAACTTTTGTTCTGCGACTTTTGTCGAAACTCAAAAAATAAGTTAGTTACCTGTTCCGTTCATAATATCTTTATTCTTATTCGACATTTATTTGATTATATGTAATTATTATTTTTATAAGAATTTTCCAACTGATTTGTATAACCTGTGACATTAATCAAATTGATTATTCGTAACGTAACTAATGTAAGTGGTAACTATTGTGTCGTTTTAATTATTAAATAAAATACATTTTGTCGCGGGTGAACGATATTTTTCTATCGAACAACAATATTTTATTGGAGTTTTGACAAAAGTCGCAGAACAAAAGTTGTTAAGTTTTGATGTACAGAATAAGCCCCTAAAAGGATGCTAATTGAATAAGAATAACCCTGTAGGTATACAACTATTTCAATCCCTGTATCTTGAAAACAACACTGTGTATCCATAACCGCTCCATGAAACTGCTCTTTATAAAATTAATTGTGGTTTTATGTTTATTTTGTATTCATAAATATAACTATAGGTCGAATCCTTCGAGCAAATACGAGTATCTACAGAGCCACAGTCCCTAAGTGAAAGTAGTAAAAATGTCCCAGCGCCATCATACCTAGCGACTTAGATATTTACATTAATTAATTAACAATGGCCCTTTTTCTCGAATCTCAACGTTATGTAACCTAATTAATTCTCGTAACCGAGCACTTTAGCATCGCCCGGCGTTGTAGTCGGCTTGCAATCGCCTTACAACTAACTAAAAAGCCTGCCCACTACGTAGCTTGGGCAGAGTTTTACCTCGGACACTATTTTTGCACGATTGTGACTCTATAGATATTTGCTGGAAGGGCGAATCAAACTTCTTGGCGGCTGTGGAGCTGCGCGGAACCCAACTCGCGCAGCTGTGTGAGCTTCCGGAGCGTCCGGATTGTGTTTGGCGCAGCTTTTAGCTAACATCAACGTCTAACCGTCTTACCACAAAATATATTTTTTTTAATTAAAATTTATTAACCACATACTCCAGGGTCTGTGCCCTTTGTTAACTAACATTTACAATTATTTGGTTATACTATACAAAGAGTGTTAGTAGGTACTTGAAATAGCCTAAGTTCCCCCCACCACAAAAGATTTAAACACGTATTAAACTTTGTTTAACAGAGCAATTTGTTCCGTTAAACAGTGTCTAAAAAAAAAAAAAAAAAAGCTTGCTTAAAATGTTTGTGGTAAGACCGAAGAAGTTTAATTCGGTCTATACGTATACCTAAGTACAAAGTCGTTGGTTTATACCTACTCGGATAAATACAATAAAACTCGTTTTATACTCCACACTTTACAGTAGATAAACATACTTTACTTATCAGAGTATTGATTTATTTTGCCGCTTGAATAGTCATCATCGCTGATCAATTAATCAAAATGAAATATGGTCCGATTTAACCATTCCAGGAGAATCGATTTTATTACTATCCACGAAAATATGGATGACGCTTCATTTCTTTGTAATTGCTGGGTAAATGTCCTCTTTAACATACATTTTTGAGGTTATTTATTTATAGGACTACGCTATTTGGTGACCATTTTAATGTGTGAAATAGTTATGATGGGAAAAGAAAGAAACATTATTTAAAACTTCCAAAAGAAACTCCGTCATTTTCTAGTACAGAAGTGTTATTCCAAACTAAACGAATTCTTCGAAGATAAAAATTAACAACCATTGCAATGAACCTAGCTAGTCTTATTTAAGAATAATTAATTATTCAAATTAAGATTACTATTACATTGTTAATAATTATGCTATGCCCTATGAAACAGGTACACCTCTGAATAGTATTAGATTTAATCTCTAATTTGTACCTTTTATGTGTATAATAAGCCCGATTACAGAGGCGCCAGCGTAAATTAAATAGCAACGTAAAAAGCGTTCTTTCTATCGAACGCCTAAAGTGTAAAAGAAACAGAACTATGCTATTTAGCTAATATAACTACGCTGGCGCCTCTGTAATCGGGCTTAATGTATGCATAAATAAATCAAGAAAGAAAGAAATTAAGTATTCTTTTTTACTCAAATCGATAATGTAGCGCTCATAGAGTTATTTGACTAGGTGTTTTAAATGATCACTGAAGTTAAGCAACAAAAAGTGACTAATCACGGGTAGCATTTACAACTGAGCGCTGCCATGCCTCAGATGAGACGATAATTTCTGAGGCTTGGTTGTTTTAACCATTTAGAGATGTCAGAAGCCTTCAGGTGGATTAAAAAGTTTTAAAAGTAACTGGGCTAGCCATAAAGCATATACGAATTTAGAGTGGCTTGAAACTACTGAAAGTTGAGTTGGCTTGAAACTGGCAGCGTTATCGCTTAAAATATCTCTTCCAACTTTGGGTGGAGAAGTTTAATATTTGGTATATACTCAAATACTTACTCAAGGGGTGAATCGATCTTGGCAGTTAAAATCTTTCTCGCGTACCTATACATTTTAGACGAAATATTAGCAGGAAAGATTTTTACAAGACTGAGTTATTAACCATGGCATTGCAATTTGTTACACCAACTTTTCATATCACTAAGTTATGAATCTTATACTCGACGTCATCTTTAAAACTCTTGCCTTTCAAAATCAAAATTAAAGTTTTTCTTAGCTATTATTATCGTTCAAACTTCTAGGCCAGAACGTCAATTAATTTCGGTTAAAACAGCCAGCGGAAGGAGGTAATCACTGCACATAAATCAGGATTCCACAAAATAACGCCTGCGTCTCCTGTCAGCCTGGTAACGAGGACAGACGAGGGGGACGCGTGCCACTTGTACGAAATTTGCTTAGTTTAGAAGTTCTTAAAAAACTGCAGGTTGAAATCTGTGTCATTTTTAGTGTTCCGTACACAAAGGGTAAAAACGGGACCCTATTACTAAGACTCCGCTGTCCGTTTGTCTGTCTGTCTTCAGACTGTATCTCATAAACCGTTATAGCTAGAAAGCTGAAATTTTCACAGATGATGTATTTCTGTTGCCGCATAACAACAAATACTAAAAACAAAATAAAATTAATAATTAAGGGGGCTCCCATACAACAAACCTTTTTTATTTTATATTCGCGCTATATTAAAAATGGTAACAGGTAGGTGCTTGAAATTTTCACAGAATATTTGGTTGTATATTTACTTTAACAATAAATAATAAAATAAATATTTAAGGGGGGCTCCCATACAGTACGGAACCCACCGTGCGTGAGCCCGACTCGTACTTGGCCGATTATTAATATAGACCGAATCAAAATTAAAATTGGTTTTTATCATCATCATAATCATCGTCACGATCTACGGAAGCCTTATCATACGTGTTCCCCACGAGCGCGTCTGCCCGAGGGAACCCTAATGCTGGTGTGGAGCTTGGTGTTTTCGTCTGAGGGGAAACTACAGGATCATCGAAATCAAAAACCCTTTATTTTTCTTCACAAACTTATATACACTGTTTTTCTTTGACAAGAAAGAGTCAAGCCCGAATCGCACTAATAATTTTGAATTTGGAATATTTTGCCGAAAGAGTTTGCCAAATAAATAAAGAAGATCGTAGCCGTCGTGCACATTTCTCCCGCCGTGCAGTGTCCCTGTAGCCGGCGACGCTGCATCAATCTCGGTGCACGGCGGCTTCCGTCGGCAGTACTACGATCTTCTTGACAGGTCGTCTTAAGATACCTCCCATTTTGAAAATCGTTCAGGGTTCGGCGTAGCTTCGTCGAATGCAGTCAATGTTTCAGTAAGCGCGGAGCAACGTTCCTCTCCTGTGTGATCAGGTGCGCATAGTGCACGCGCAGTGGGCCAGTTGTCCTCAGGCAGTGAAAGGAAGTCAGGACCTCTAAACCATCGATGTTCTGCAGTGAAGTTGTCAGGTACGTCTCGGGTCGCGTCATCAGCAATATTCAATTTGGTCGGTATCCATCGCCATTCACTAAGCGTAGTGTTCTCTTCTACGGCGGCTACGCGATGTGCTACGAACGGTCGGTAAGCGCGCGATCCGGTACGTAGCCAAGTCAGGACGGTAGCGCTGTCGGTCCAAAATATTTTCGAATCTGGCTTTCGGTCATGCTCTTCAATGACGGTCATGGCCATGCGGCTTCCCATGACTGCAGCTTGCAACTCGAGCCGCGGTATAGACATCAATTTGAGCGGCGCAACACGTGATTTCCCAAGGACGAGGGATTTTCTCACTTCACCGTCAGGCCCTTCAGCTCGCCAGTATAGTGCGGCTGAGTAAGACGACTCACTAGCGTCGACAAATGTGTGGAGTTGAAGCGTTACTGCGTCCGAGTAGCCGAGGTAGCATCGTGGTATAGTGACGTTTCGCAGGCGCTCGAGATTACTCAACCATGTCTTCCACTGTATGCTGAGGTCGATGTCGATTGGTGTGTCCCACGCTGTCCCTCGTCGGAAAATCTCACGTAAAATCTGACGTGATTTTCCAGTCACTGGTGCTATTAAGCCAAGCGGGTCGTAAATCGACATTATAATGCGCAAGGCCTGTCTCTTTGTAGGCGCGTCGCTTCGTAACACCTCTTTAGGTATTTTCACCAAATCAAGGTTAAACCCTAGTACATCGTCGTTCGTCCTCCACACTAGGCCTAGTACACGCTCGACGCCAGTCTTGTCTGTCAGAGTGACGTCAGTCGACGCGGCCTCAGGACTCAGTTGCTTTAGGACATTTTCGTCGTTTGAGTTCCATTTTCTGAGATTAAAATGCGCTCTTTTATGAATATCTCGCACTTCAGCCGCAATCCTTTTTGTTTCTTCGGATGTTCGATAACTACCAAGGTAATCGTCCATGTAATGGTTTCGTACTATGGCATCTGCAGCCTCGGGAAATTGTTCGCGATGTCGTTCTGCATTTTCATTCTTTACATATATCGCTGTGGCCGGCGAGCTAGTCGCGCCGAAAATGACAGATTTCATACGAAATTGCGTCACAGGTCGGGCCGAATCCTCACGCCACAGGTAGCGGAGGGCGTCACGATCCTCTTCGAGAACTCCGACTTGCATGAACATTTCCGTTATGTCAGCGGAAACGGCGATGGCGTGTTGGCGAAACCTCATGAGGACTCCAGGTAGTGATTGGAGTAGATCTGGTCCCGTCAGGAGGAAATCGTTCAGGCACTTTCCTTTAGTCTTGGCGGCCGCATCGTGTACAACTCGTAATTTATTTGGTTTCATAGGATTGAGTACTGCGAAGTGCGGTAAGTACCAAGTTTTCCCGGCTGTAGTGGTCGGTGGCGCCACTTCCGCATAACCCTTGTCTATAAGTGCGGTCATCTGTTCGTGATATCGTCGTTTCATCTCTGGGTCGTGACTTAATTTTCTCTCTATAGATGTGAGACGATTGAGTGCAGATGCGTAGTTGTCCGGCATACTAATGGTTTGGTCGCGCCAGAGGAGCGGTGTCTCAAAACGTCCATTAGGAAGACGTATCGTTCTCTCTTTCAATAAGCGCAACGCGCGTTGTTCTGGATCATTTATCGGCGACTTTATAGCAACTGTGAGGCCCTCTACCGCGAAATAGTTGCGGAGGGCGTCGTCCATATTGTCTTCAGTGGTCATGTGCGCCACAAAATGCACTCGTGTTTGTCTATCAGCATGTACTCCATGAATAACCCAACCAAGAGGAGTCAGCGAGGCCACCGGTTGGTCGCGGCGTCCCGATCGCAATTCCTTTGTCGTTAGAAGGTGCCAGTTGTCTTGGCCAATAAGTATTTTTGGTGTTACGTGACCGGTGTCTAAGTTGTGTCGAAGTATCTCGAGGTGTGGGCATGATGTCAGTACGCTGTCTGGTACTCGTTGCGAACTCAGTCTCAGATCTCGTACAGTGCGGAGTTTTAGTTGTTGTGAGTCACTGTCGCGTCCGCGTAGAGTCAGTAGAACTCGACGTGAGTTTGAAGCATCTACCTTTTTATTTCCAATCGCGGTGATATATAGCGGGTCGATTGGCCCGTCAGCGCCAACTTGCTTAGCGAGGTTTTCTTCTATTAAAGATACAGTAGAGCCATCGTCTAATAAAGCCCATGTGTTGGCTTCTCCCGCCGGTCCTATAACTGTGACTGGCGCTATCTTTAGGTAAGCTGTCAAAGGAAGCTTCTTTGTCCATGTCGATGTGCAGATTTCTTCCTCCTTAGGTTTCTGTGCTTCCCTTTTGATATGGTGCAAAAGGTGATGGTGACTGAAACTGCACCCGTCAATATCGCATCGTCACGTTTTACAATGGTGCTGTCGTTTCCTCAGTCGCAAGCAGCGGAAGCAGAGTTTGGCAGCCTTCGCTATGTCCCAACGATCATCCGTTGTGGCTGCTTTGAACTCAGGGCAATCGGGTAGTGAGTGGCTCGCTTGACGGCACGCAACACAGGACCTCTCACCGGCCGCCTGCGTCGCGTATGTCCTCTGATTGTTCTGCCTGCGGTGGTCATCTCTAGCTGACGGCTCGGGTTCAGGTTGTGCGTATGGGCTGCACAACTCAGCTTCACGCTGAAGGAACCGTGTCAGTTTCATCAGGTCTGGTTCATCGGCTGGCTGTGTCGCGGCGAATTCAAACCATCGATATCGAAGCGTCGGCGGCAGTTTCTCCGAAGTCGCGGAGGTAATCATAGGGTTGTATAAATAATGCACTCTGTCCAGCGCCTTCAACGCGGCAACGATGTTGGAAACCTTACTTGCAAATATACAAATCTCTCTTGGGTTATCGGTTAGCTTTGGCAGGGCACGCAATCTCTCGAGCTCAGTAATCGCGATAGCCTCGGGTCGGCCAAATCTAGACTCGAGCGAATTCATTATTTCCGCAGGCTCTGTATAGTGTAGGAGCAAGTTTTCTACCGCTTCGCGAGCTTTACCTTTAAGGCTGCGACGAAGTCGCGCTGTGTTTTCCGTCGCGGTGTAATTCGCAGCGGACTCGTTATAGGCCACCTTAAAAGATAGCCACTCTAAATGCGACCCTCCGTAAAATGGTAACTCGGCATAATATTTCGCTGACGAATTCGGTCCACCCTGACGAGCGGCTAGCGTGATAGCAGCAGCGAGCTCGGCGATGTCGGACTTAGGCACAGTCACAGGCGCTTTGCTCGGAGGCGGCAGGTTAAGTGGTGGCGCCGGGGCTATGTCCAGAAAATTATCTTGCCGGGGCGGTGTTACCTCATGAAGCCAGGAATCAATACGCTGGATTTTACGCATTCCGTCTTCGTCCGAGAGTGTGGTGCGCGCATCTTCTTCGTCGTCTACATGAGATTCAGCTTCCAGGGTGGCAATGCGGGCTGCAGCGAGCTCTACTTGCAGTCGGATGTGGTCTTCTTTCGCCTTCGCGAGCTGCAGTTGGCGCTCCAAGCGTCTACTCGAACGTTTTGAAGATGACACATTGGATACACGTGTATTTGAAACGGTTGCCGCTGGTTTTTGGAGTAAAGTTGACGGTGCGCCGCTGTCGTAGGTCGTGTCGACAGCCGTGACCGCCGGTGTCGCTAAGGCGGCGGGCTGTGTTGGGCGCGGCGCAATGTGAGAGGAGGGCGGCGGCGGTGCGCCCTGCGTCACTCTCACCATGCTTGATTCGGTGGCTTCAAGCTCTCCCGTATGTGGCGCGGGTGGTTCAGCGTGGGAGGAGGGCGGCGGCGGTGCACCCTGCGTCACTCCCGAGGTGCTCTCCCGAAGATTGCCGTCGACGTCGGTGCGACGTGCAAACTTTGCCTTCACGGAACGAGTCAACACCATCTCTAATCCGGCTCGAAGGACCAAAATGTTCCCCACGAGCGCGTCTGCCCGAGGGAACCCTAATGCTGGTGTGGAGCTTGGTGTTTTCGTCTGAGGGGAAACTACAGGATCACCGAAATCAAAAACCCTTTATTTTTCTTCACAAACTTATATACACTGTTTTTCTTTGACAAGAAAGAGTCAAGCCCGAATCGCACTAATAATTTTGTATTTGGAATATTTTGCCGAAAGAGTTTGCCAAATAAATAAAGAAGATCGTAGCCGTCGTGCACAATACGCGTGTCTCGACACACACTTAACAACTTATTTCATTATAATTTAGCGCCCATAGCGTAGTTTTACTAAGTGTTCGTTAGTGATCATCGAAGTAACACTACGTTCAGCACGGACTATCTTCGTATGGGTGACCGCGAGTGGCATTTCAAATTGAGTGCTACCGTGGCTAGGATGACACGTTAAATGGTAGGTCCCGGCTGTTTCAACCGTTTACCCATGTCATAGGCTTTCAGGCGGCTTTAAAACTCTGACACCAGGGCTAACCACCCGGCCTTTTGGTTACTTTACTTATTATCATGTGACGTATGTCGAGTCAAAGTATGTTTGGTACGACAGATTTGTTGGGTAGATCTTGGGAACGAAAGGAAAGGGTCCTGACTGGTGCGACTTCGCCCACGTCTACATTAGTCCACGCCAGTTCACTGGACAACTAACACCCATATCCAGTACATAATATTCAAATTCATCACCCAAATACTTCACCACTCGGCAGGGAATCGAACTGCACAGAAGGCAGAGGTACCACAGATTGCACCAGAGGAGTTATCACCCCGCTACCCACCGATTATCCTATCCCCTTAACCGAATTCAAAAAGAAAAGTTTTTTATAAATATTACTTTTTAAATACAAGCTTTTGAGATCCTGGATATCACGTAGCAGCAGAGTGCTAGCCAAGACAAATATAACGAGCCCAAACACGTCGGGTCTACTATCTTGTTTAGTACAGGAGTTCCTATGACCACCTTCCGACTCCATCATCAGATCAGCTCCATGGTACCATATTATTGCATTGTCACGCGATATACCTACATATGGGTGCAACATTTCAGCTCAATCGGAAACTGGGAAGTTGGTCAAATTTAACTTGCAAGATTCCACCCGAACTTACATACATAAATAGGTTCTTACATCCATTGCAAGTTAAATAAAGCCTGTAAAAAAAAAAGAAATTCGATTTTGAGGTATTCCGTTAGATGTTGTTTTGCAAACTGCTGGGACTAAAGTCTGATATGTTCTATTTGGTTAGCACTGTGTGTGCGCGATGGTTTAAAAAAACTCTAAACCTTCTAATAATTAAAAAAAGTTGTTAGCTGTTACTTAGTTAGTTGTTAAAAAAAGTGAGACAGTTAAAGGACTTATAACAATACCTAAAAAACTGGTGACCCCTGTGAGACTAAAAAGCAATGTCCCAAATAATTATTAAAATGGTAACATTATTCTCCAAAAACATTTCATCCAATTACGAATAGATTGAAGAAAGTTTAAAGCACGTAAGAGAGATTAAATTTACGGGGAAAATAAAATTCCTACTTCGCAAATTTCACAATATCTTATTTGAAATTTGAATACCCTCTGCCATCGAGTAATTAAATGAAAATAAAATGCAATGTCTCTAAAAAATACACGCGTTCAAATCGAGGGAGAGCGTTCTGTACCGTTTTGTGGTTGGTACTATTTGTTCTCGAACCAATTCCATTCAATCATTTAATTCAGATAGGTATATGATAATGTGCACACAGATGTCAAAATATATTTTAATTAATGAAAGTTACTAGATTTCATCAATACTTAAAACAATATCAATATTTTATAGTGGTTTTTAAAACTATCTTCAGTTCAGCGGGGCAATTCTGTCAACCAATCTCGTTACTAAGGTGACACGTTCTTGAACCTGTCTCGTTTTTCTGACAGTTTTGAGCTGTCGAAACTGTCAGAAAAATAAGAGAGGTTCAAGAACGTGTCACTTTAGTAAAGAGATCGGCTAACAGAATTGCCCCGCAGTTTATTTATTTCACAAAAACAGATGTATGTAAACTTTTACATATGAATTTCAGAACAAAATAGTAATAAAATCTTGGGAAAAATTGTCATTTCATTAGTACGTCATACTATTTATATTTATAGTAATAAAAATGTACACCTCAAGTCTTTGCAGATAATTAATTAAAGAACTTTTTTATTTTGCTCTTTATGATACTTATGCATTATTTACATCTTATATGACTTTACAATGTTTCTTAAAACTAAAGGATTTACAAGAGGATAAATTATTATTTTCCGGTTAGGGCCTCCATAACCGCAGCGTTTCGGTTTTTGGCCATCTTTAAATTATTACGGTCTACGATAACCTTAGGTGACGCAGGCGTCGCACGCCGCACGAAGCGGCTGATGCCGTCTACCCCGTTGTCGGCGAAGTATGTGAAGGACAACAAAACAATGTCATTCAATCACGATCAAGTTCCAACAGTAGTAATTCCCTCACCTCACCTACTGTTATTTATTGAGAGTCATGAATACAAAATAGACTCGACTTGTATTTTGCTCTTCTTTTTCAGTGTTTATTGTTTGTTTACGTATATCTAGGTCGGCACCCCGAGCGCTAAGCTAAGGTTCGAGAGTTACAGCCTGACTTTCGAATTGAAATGTTTTGCATACGAATTTAAAAGCTATGCTTTCGAAGTTATTTTTTAGCATCTCTTTTTAACAGACTTCCAAAAAGGAGGAGGTTCTATGTTCGTGTGTATGTATCTTTTTTTTTGTGTATGTTCATCGATTATTTCGTCAATTGTGAACCGAATCGAAAAATTATTTTTTAGTTCGAAAAATATTTTTTTTTATACTCTCTAGATGGTCCAATTTAAATTTTATAGAAATCGACAGAGCCGTTTTTGATAAATCAACAATAATGTAAACAAAAATATTCGAATTTTGTACACAATGGAAGGCGGTTTTGCCAATTTTTGTAAAAAATAATTATCTCATATGGCATTGCATTACTTTAAATAGGGTGACACTGACCGATGAGGTCAAAAAGTTATGAAGTGGATACCAAGTAACGTTGCAGCTCAGGACACCAACTAGGTGACCTAAAGACCTTATTAAGATCGTAGGATTGCGCTGGATGTAAGCCGCTTCCAAGCGGTTTTATTGGACATCCATAGAAGACACCTTAGTCCAACGACGGACGTCCTATGGCTGAAACGATCGAACAAACCGCATAATTATTTGCTTAACATCAGCACAAGAAGTGTGTAGTCAAACGCAAAAAATAAAAAACAAACGAGTACCCAGAAAATAAAAAAAAATATCGGCCAAGTGCAAGTCGTTCTTGCGCACGAAGGGTTCCGTACCGTGTTGGAGCCCCTTAACAACATTCCTCTTGCTTGCTTCAATTAATAGCGAGCAAAAATACTCCTTAAAATCACGTTTGTTGTATGGAAGCCCCCCTTAAATATGTATTATATTCAGTTTTTAGTATTTGTTATAGCGGCAACAGAAATACGTCATCTGTGAAAATTTCAACATTCCAACTATCACGGTTTATGAGATTCAGCCTAGTGACAGACAGACAGACAGACGGACGGACAGCGGAGTCTTAGTAATAGGGTCCCGTTTTTACCCTTTGGGTACTGTTGAATACGGCGCTCTGGCGCTCTGGCGTCGTGCACGAAGGCGCCGCTTCCGTTGTGCGAATCGGGAGTGGGCCGAGGAAACTGAGTCCTCGGGCGCTGGTAACGATTCGCCCTTATTGTGACAGCACAAACGGGAGTGCCACAGACTGCTGTTCTGAAGACTTTAACTATCTATGTTGACTTGAAGACAAAATGCAAAACTTGTTCGATCTTTTATTAGAGATGTTATCAGTTCCAATAATGGTCTTATATTTTAATAATATTTACAATATTCTATACAAACAAAACATCTTGATTTACGAATTACAATAATAAAGATCACAATATTTCGATATTGTGTGAACGGATCCATCGCTAACATCCTCCCCCTGGTGCGCAGCAACAACTTCTGGGCTAGCGATGCCTGCTTCCTTCAATCGTAGCGCCTCGTGACCTGAAGCTCGCTGACTCGTCATTCCGCATCCTTGCCTCCGGTGGGGTTGGCGGGAACCAGCAGCACAATCTTCGAGCTCGGACGCTTCAGGATGCCTCCGGTGGTGCGCACTTCTACAACTCTTATGCGTCCGTCGGGTCCCGCATACGTGCGGATAACTTGTCCTCTGGGCCAAGTGTTCCTCGGAAGTGTTGAGTCCACTATGAGGACAGTGTCTCCACACTGGAGGTCTCGGGTTTCTTGGCCCCTTCCGTCGATCTTCCTCGGAATTAGAGTTGGGAGATATTCTTTCACCCAGCGGCTCCAGAAATGATCAGCTAGACGCTGAGATATCCTCCATGTTCTTCGACCCTGGATATCGCTGTCAGTGAAGGTGCCCAATCTCGGCGCGCCACACGACCTCCCGATGAGAAAATGGTTGGGCGTGAGTGCTTCTTCTCCGTCGTCGATGGGCTCTACCAGAGGTCTCGAATTTACAATGTGCTCTGCCTCTAGTAAAAGCGTATGAAGAACCTCTTCTTTAGGGTAACGCTCACGTAGAGTCACTGCCAACGCTGTCTTGATGGAGCGTACCAGACGTTCCCATGCTCCTCCCATGTTCGGAGCCCCCGGTGGTATAAACTTCCATTGGACTCCCAGATGCTCTGCCTGGGTAATGACATCGTCCTTCTTCATCTCTCTAAAGGCTTCTTGGAGTTCTTTATTGGCTTTAACAAAATTCGTACCGTTGTCACTGAAGATTCCCTTCGGCATCCCCCTTCTGGCTGCCATTCTTCGAAGCGCTAAGATCATAGAATCTGCAGTAAGTGACGATGCTAGTTCGACGCAGACAGCTCTGGTAGAGAGACAGGTAAACAAAGCCCCCCATCTCTTTTCGTGTCTTCTGCCCACCGTTACTGTCATAGGCCCGAAGAAATCCGCCCCGATGTAGGTGAACGGCGGCTCTCCATGTTTCAATCTTTCTTTGGGCAGATCTCCGGTCGGTGGACTTAGAGGGTTTTTTCTGTACACCCGGCACCACTGGCAGCGATGGGTGGCAGAACGTAGCGCAGATCGAAGTCCTATTACCCAATACCGCTGCCTTAACTCATTGATCACAATGGCGTGGTTGCTGTGGTTAAAGATGTTGTGGTAATGCTCGATGAGAAGCTTCGTGATGTGATGCTTGCCATCTAATACCACAGGTCGTCTGAAGTTCTTCTCAAAACTTGTAGCGACATCAATCCTCCCTTGAATGCGAATTACGCCATCGTCTTCTTCTAGTGCGAGTTTTCTCAGCTTGCTAGCTCGATTCAAAGGTTTCTTTCTCTGGATACAAGTGATGTCTTCTCCGAAGCTGTCGCGCTGACTTCTCATCAGTAAAATCTTTTCAGCTCTCTCTAAATGCGACGATTCAAGATGTAAGTATCTCCGACCTTCAATCTTCGTCTTGGTAGATTTGACCATCGTTTTCTTTCTTTTCGGCCCATTCTTCCATTCCGGGTCATTTTCACGTTTTCTTGTAGCGTTCACAAGATTTTTGCTTCTTCTGCATAAGTCAACGAATTGAAGTACTCGTGCTGTTGCTCTCAATAGTCGGTTCCAACGTGAAAAGTTTTCTGGACTTGGAGTTGGATAAGCGTGAGCTTCTTTTATGGTGGCTACCGAGAACTTTTCTTTTTCTTCCCCGGTTGATTCGACCTTGCAAGAACGGGGTTTTGGCCAGCCTTCTTCTGGCTCCCTCAAAAATGGAGGTCCAGTAAACCATCGGTGGTTTCGACTGAAACCGGCTGGAACGTCTCTCGTTGCATCATCCGCTGGGTTCATGGCAGTTGGTACCCAGCGCCATTCTTGAGGCTTTGAAGTATCTTCAATCTCTGCTAGTCGATGTGCCACAAAAGGTTTGAACGTTCTCGGGTCTGACTTAATCCAGGACAAAACGGTGGTAGAATCTGTCCAATAAGTCTTCTTCTCTGGTTTGATGTCTAGTTCTTCTTCCACCGATCGTGCAAGCCTGGTTCCTAGCAGAGCAGCTTGTAGTTCTAGTCGTGGAATAGAGACTGGCTTCAGCGGAGAGACTCTTGCTTTAGAGGCCAGAAGTGTCACCCGATATCTTTCTTCGTCTTCTCGCTGCCTCCAGTAAACGGCACAGGCATACGCAACTTCGCTGGCGTCAGTGAAAATATGCAGCTCTCCTGTAGATCCACGGGAGGTGATTAGTCTAGGGACGCGAAGATCTTGCAACAACTTTAAACTTTCAAGATATTTTTCCCACATTGTGTGATTTTTTGGTGTGATTTCTTCGTCCCATCCTATTCCACTTCTCCAAATGTCTTGTATGAGTTTCTTCCCTTGAATTAAGATTGGCGCCGCCATTCCCATGGGGTCGAAAGTCGCCATCACGGCACTCGTGACCATTCTCTTAGTTGGGATCTTTCTCTGTTCGACGACGTCTTCTTCGACATTGCGCAAATGGGTTCTGAAGCCGATTTCATCTTCTTGCGTGAACCACCGTAGACCCAACGTTTTCTCTTCTTTTGACCCCAGCTCGACTTCGGCGTTATTTTTCTTTTCGTTAGTAAGTCTATTTACTACTCTGGGCTTGTTAGACGCCCACCCTCGGAGTTGAAAGCCGGCTCGTTGATGTACGGTGTCCACCTGGCTGGCTATCTTGATCGCTTCATCTTCGCTCTCGAAACTTTGTAGATAGTCGTCCATATAATGGTTTCGGACTATTGCTCGAGCTGCTTCGGGATATTCGTTTTGGAATTCGGCAGCATTTTTGTTCATGACATAGATAGCCATACTAGGAGAACAAGCGGCTCCAAAGATTACCGACGTCATTCTGTACTCTTTAGGTGCTCCGGTGCGCTTGTCTCTTCTCCACAGGAACCTTAGGCTGTCTCGATCTTTTTCTATGATTTTGACTTGGAGAAACATTTCTTTAATATCTGCAACCACGGCGACTGGGTGTTGACGAAAGCGCAGCAGGACCCCGAAGAGAGATTGAAGTAAGTCGGGTCCCGTCAAGAGCACGTCATTAAGGCTCGTTCCTCCCACTTTGGCGGCCGCGTCGAATACCACTCTCATCTTCTTCTTGGTTGGATGCGTTACAGCAAAATGAGGCAGATACCATTTTCTCTCTGAAGTCGATGCGTGCTGCACTTCCTCGGCATATTTGTTATCTAGCAGGTTAGAGAATTGTTTTTCGTACTCCGCCTTGAGGTGAACGTCTTTGTCGAGTTTTTTTTCAATGTTTCTCAGCCTTGTTTCTGCCGATTTATAACTGTTGGGCATCTTTCCGTCATCGCTATTCCATAGAAGGCCAGCTTCGAAATGACCATCTTCCAATCTTTTGGTGGTTTTTTCCAAAATTTTGAGCGATCTTTCATCTGAATCCATACTTGGCCGACGAGGCTGGACTCCCAACGACTCTATCGCAAAATGTTCTCGAATGAGTCCCTCTATCCTGTCCTCGCTGATCGAAACATGTGCGCAGGTGACAAAGTTCACTTGTGCTGACGCTCCCCCGTCAGATCCGTGAAGCACCCATCCCAAGCGTGTGAGCGACGCAACTGGCTGATTTTTCTTTCCCCTTTTTGTCGATCTTGAGACAATCAGCTCCCAGTTATCTTGCCCGATCAAAATCTTAGGCCGCTCTCCCTCGTAGCACAACTGTTCGGATAATTTGTTGAGGTGAGAGCAGCTTTCAATGGTCGATCTATCCACATTCTGTGGTGAAAGATTTAGATCGTCAATGGTGCGTGCTCCAGTGATGTCTCTCTTGCTAGTTTGATGGATGCCTCGAATTTTTGCATCTAGGCGCATGGAGTTTTTCTTCGTTATTGTTTTCCCTCCGACTGTCTCCAATGACAAAGGTTCCGTGGGTCCATCGAGTCCAATTTGTTCTGCCAAGGTTGCGTCGACAAGTGTGACGGTTGAGCCTTCGTCTAGAAGGGCTAACACCTTAGCTGTTCCCTTAGGCCCGTAGATTTCCACAGGGATCATCTTTAAGTACGCCCTTCCGTTCTTCGTGGCATTTACCGGAAGCCTTAAGTTGTTGGTTACTTCTTTTCGCTCTTCCTGCTTCTGAACGCTTTGTTCTGGCGATTTATCTTCATGAAGTAGGTGATGATGCCAACGCTTGCATATCTTGCACGAAGGTTTTCTGCAACTGTCTTTTCGGTGGCGGCTTTTCAAACATTTGAAACATGTTTTCGATTTCATGGCAATGTCCCATCTTTCTTGAACTGAAGCTTTTAGAAACTTGCTGCACTCGGAGAGATGATGTCTATCTTCACAATGAGGGCACGTCGGTTTTTCTTTACTCTGCTCTGTCATTGTATGAGTAGCGTGCTTCTGCAGAGTTTGTTTCTTTGTGGCTTCTTCTAGAAACGTATATGGGCCACATCGATCAGCTTCTCTATTCAGGAACTTAGCTATCAGCAGCAAGTCGGCATCTTCCTCTGTTGTGGCAAAATCATACCACCGGAACCTCAAAACAGCCGGCATTTTCTCAACAATACTTTTCATCATTTCTGGCGAGCACAAGTATTGTGGTTTCTTTAAACCTCGAACCGTAGTCACAATATTGTTTACGGTACTCGCGAATACGCAGATATCCCGTGCGTTCTCGGTAATCTTCGGGAAAGTTTTTATCTTTTCGAGCTCTGCGAGGATAAGAGCATCTGGTCTACCGAACCGACGACGCAAAGCTTCTATGACGTCTTCCGGTAGACACTCGGAGTAGAGAAGGCTCTTGACTGCCTCTCTCGCAGATCCCTTTACAGCTTTTCTCAACCGTGCCATGTTTTGTACAGTCGAGAATAGTGACGCGGTATCTTCGTATACGGTCTTGAAGGCTAGCCATTCCGCACTCGCACCGTCAAAAACAGGCAGCTCGTGTAAGTACGCGGGTGGCGCTGCATTCATCTTCGGTACGGTGTTTATAGCCTTCACAATGGCTTCGGCCAAATCTTTCGTCGTTCCCCTGTGAGTTTCTTCCTCGCGATCGGTTGCGGCGGGACGTGTTGGAGAGCGTTCTATAAATCGTCCCTTCCCGGACGACGCCATCGCCTGTTCCTCTTCAAACTCCACCGCATGTCCCTTCCCGGACGATCCAGCCCTCGTCGACTGAACCCAATCTCGGACGCTATCTTCTCTGTTCACAGGTTCATCACATTCCCCATTGGAATCGCTATCACTCTCTAATTGGGCTAGCTCCAATTGGATTTTTGCCAATTCCAATTGGCGGCGAGCTAGTTCTGCGCGAGCTTCAAGTTCTTGCCGTTTTTTCGTCTTCGTAGATCTAGCTGCTAAAGATTTCTTTTCATCACCATCCACTGGTATCTTTTCTGTTCGCTTCACTGTACCTGAGGTGGAATCTTCTACAGCTTCGTTATTTCTTCGCAACGTCACGTCACATGAAGTCGTAGCAGACAGAATAGTTCCGGAGCTGTTTGCGTCCGGCGTTGTGGGAGTTATCGTCGTATCCACGTCGTCGGATATCGGGTCGCGCAGGAGCTCCATCTGCTGCGTACTTTTCTGGCTTCGGGTGAGTGGCATCTTGTTCCTTCCGCAGAACAGCGGTCGGCAACCGGTTTCCGTGTAAGTATATCACAAGGATCCCGGCTCGGAGGACCAGCTGTTGAATACGGCGCTCTGGCGTCGTGCACGAAGGCGCCGCTTCCGTTGTGCGAATCGGGAGTGGGCCGAGGAAACTGAGTCCTCGGGCGCTGGTAACGATTCGCCCTTATTGTGACAGCACAAACGGGAGTGCCACAGACTGCTGTTCTGAAGACTTTAACTATCTATGTTGACTTGAAGACAAAATGCAAAACTTGTTCGATCTTTTATTAGAGATGTTATCAGTTCCAATAATGGTCTTATATTTTAATAATATTTACAATATTCTATACAAACAAAACATCTTGATTTACGAATTACAATAATAAAGATCACAATATTTCGATATTGTGTGAACGGATCCATCGCTAACAGGTACGGAACCCTAAAAACAGAGTACCCAGCATCAAGGTATAGTTACAAGAAATTTTACTATTTATACAGAATTATTCTTCAATAGATCCCTTTTCGTACAAATCTCCTATCTAAAATCGAAGTAAAAAGACTTTGTTTCCTAAGAATGATTACAAACTTAGAAATAAACCTCTGAATCCCATTGTAAATTGAATCTGCTCCCCAGGAGTAGTCTCGTGAAGAAAGTGCGATATCTCGCGACGGCGTCTATTGCCAGCTGATTTATATCCTCCCACGCTAAACTGATAAACACTTTTCTTAGAGGTAGAGCGAATTTAACCATTTTTACTAACAAGAATAATTTCGCTTTTCGCAAAAAATGGCAAAACCGCCTTCCATCGTTTACAAAATTTGTGTAGGTATTTCGCTCGAATTGTTAACATTATTGTTGATTTTTCAAAAACAGCTCAGCCGATTACTCTAAAATTTAAATGAGACCACCTCGGGAGTATATCCTTTCGAAATAAAAAAGAATTTTTAGATACGTTTCACAATTGGCGAAAATATCGATGAACATAAACCAAAAAAAAACACACAGACGAACATAGAACCTCCTCCTTTTTGGAAGTCGGTTAAAAAAGTGTCTGATCAGTGTATCTGTGCCATTATGTCTGTGTGTCTATTTGTTGTTTTGTGTGTCTGTACCTATTTTTGTGTATCGGTATTTGCAACTGTGTATGTGTGACGATTGTGTACCTATCTATGCCAATGTATATTTGTACTCGTATGTCTATGTGTGCATGTGTAATGTGACTGTGTGTACATGTGTTTGTGTACCTAAGTGTCCATGTGTCTCCGTATTTCTGACTGCGTATTTATATGTCTGTCTGTCGCATCAATATTCGAAGCCACCAAAATAATTGACTGATATGTTCACGATTTCGTTTTAAGACTTCGTTTTATTCTTTTGGTTGTAACCAAAAGATTAATTATTTTTCACAAAAAAATGGCAAAACCGCCTTCTGTGAGTTTATGTATCGAAATTAATGTGCATGTGTCTATTTGTGTATGTGTAGGTATCTATTTGATTGCGTGTCTGTATATTTGTTTGTAGCGTCAAACTTGTAGCTACAAATCGAATGAAATGATTTCGGTGCAGTTTTTTGTTGGTATACAATACAACCTAATTGTACAAGCATTTTTTTAGAGTCCACTGCTGATGTTTAGGCCCAATATTGAAGATCAAAGGGGGCTTATTCAATAACCAGCTCAGTCGAGTATGTACAAATTAGGTACAACATTAAATTTATTTTCAGAACGCATGTAGTCATCTACCGATTGGATGTACGAGTACGTATGTACTCGTATGTATGTAAGTTCGGGTGGAATCTTGCAAGTTAAATTTGACCATCTTCCCAGTTTCCGATTGAACTGAAATTTTGCACGCATATGTATATTGCGTGACAATGCAATAATACGTATGGTACCATGGAGCTGATCTGATGATGCAGTCGGAAGGTGGCCATAGGAAGTCATGTACTAAACAAGATAGACCCGTCGTGTTTGGGCTCGTTTTACTTGTCTTGGCTAGCACTCTGCTGCTACATGATTGATATCCAGCTCTCAATCTCAAAGGCTTGTATTTTTAATAAAAGTTATGTTTTAATAATAATTTATTTCAACGTAAAACAAGTGATGTAAAGATTCGTGTATAAATTCCAAAGGGTTCACTAATGCGGAGGCAGAATTTGAATCCAAGACCTCACAATTTTGAGTCGAGTGAGTCGAGTGGTCTCCCACTAGTCACCATGTCTCATGCTCTAATCTGTGGTATGAACGTAATATAATAACCCATCGACAAAGTTCAAAGTACGTTCAAACGTTTCTCCTCATACAATGTACCTATCCTAAAGTATCAATGTTACGTTTTAATTAAACTTCAACACTACAACGTTACAGCCCCAACTAAATAACGTAATCCTCTTCATATCGAAGTGTGGAACTTCAAAACTACATACTCGTAGCTAGTTACGTTTCAAACTCGTAAGAACGTTCTGCCTTGGCCTAGTTCGCAGCCAATGATCACTACTGGGGTTTGAAGATAATATTGGCAGTATCAAAGGTTTTTTAAACTACTTAAACTGATAAACACTCTTAAAATCAGGTGCAATGTGTAAAATATAATTATTTTTAAAGAATTGAAAGAAAGGTTCATAAGCAAGAACTCATTGGTATACGAGTAATATAATACGTTAATTATCCATTTGTATCCCGGACAAATTGTGTTCTATTCAGTATATTTGCAAACTAAATAATTTCTTTCTATCTTTCAATATTCATTTCTTGGTATTGTCAGACCTGTTCTCAAAATCAACTTTCTAATTTTGATATTCACTGTTTTTCATTATTCTGGGGATATACATAATTGAAATTTGTTTACCAGGAAGTCCGAACCGACCGATATAAAAATTGTATTACCAAGAGCTTAAATACTGTTTTCCTTGAAGGATCCCCGTTTTATCGGAAACTACCTGGGAGAGGATTAAGTTATTTTTTAAAGAAATCAAAGGGAAGCGAGAAATAAAGGGGCTTATCGCCAAGATTGATTTCAGGTTCAAAGGGAAGGAATAGAACCGAGTGGTATCAATACCTACCTTGGTATTTTTAGCTCATAGAAATCTAGAGAGATGCTTTTCTCTTTACCCGGTACGTGAGATACTTATATGTAGCATATACTCCGTCAACACATTGACAGCACTCCTGGTGAAGTTAGGAGTACTTTTTCCTTTGACACATGGTTCCCTAGAGCCCAATTTTTAAACGTTAGAATAATTTCTAACTTTCGCACGTTTTACCCTCTCACAAGCACTAGCACAAATTTTCAATGCTCCTTCCCGCTATGATTCGGCCTCGTGACCATCTACTCATACGTTCAGCCGTTCTTATTATTTAATTATATAATCATATCTTCTTTATACATCCACAAAACAAGGAATCTTAATGGGGGAAATGAGTGTGAAGCATTTTAATATATTTTTTTATTGTTACGGAATGCACTCAATATTGTGTGAGCTTATATGAATAAATAATTTGTTGTTCCCTGTGAGTAATAGTTGGCATAACGAGTAGTTGTAATATTTAGCAGATAGTTTCGTGCGAAATTACATTCCTGCTGGATCAAGACATGTCACATCTCGGAATTTCTGTGGCAGAGTTGTTTCAAAGCCTGGTAGATTAAAACTACCATTAAGTGTATTAACTGTTGCTGCGTTCCTTAGAAAATAGTCTAGAGATAGCTTTGTTAGTGTTTCTATTCAAAATTGATACAGAATTCAAGGCATTAATTCTTTTTGCTCCTTAAAAATAATATAAGATCATCATGCTTACGTGGTTCAAGCGATTATTTCCCATCTTATTTTAATATCGTAGTACGATCAGCCAAATTTTTTAAAAATAGGAAAATGAGACGTCAAATTTCACTAATTCAGTTTAAGTTTATTATGTAGTAACAAATACATGTTACACTTTAACTACAAGACACTTACCGGAGTAGAGCATCCTCAAGTCTCCTATAGATCTCCAGTAAGACCAGTTGAAAGTGACTTATATCAATCGTTAATCTGTTTTAATGAGATTGTCTATTCGCTTTGTAGGTGGATGTCCGGCGTTGCGCTAACCGGTACATGGTCTCAACCTTAAAACTATTCGACCCCATAGGTTATCTGTTCTTCATGCTATGTTCCCTACCCACTGTCATTTGAACTTGCAATTGTCTTATACATTGGGTGTGAGTCTATTTTAATCCACTTTATTTTCATTCATATTATTCATCATATAAAAGCTTCTTGAATAAAATTATTTTCCTGAACGATAAGTAATGTCAAATTACTTTGACATTACTTATACATAATATCGTTATATAAAGATTACTCTTTATATAACGATATTATGTAGTATGAACTAGTGAGCAATTACGTGATTATTAGTATAAGTATCAACCACATCAAGTATCTTCGCTACTAACGTAGACCTCATTAGTAGTACCTAAGAAAAAACACGTTATCTAGTTAGGGCTCTCATAAAAATAATCTCCTAATTAGTCCATGTTTTACCTTGAAACTATTCGCTGGAAGCACATCAAGATGATAGACAACTCCAGGATAATTACTCAGAGCCAGCCACCATGAACAATCTGCGGTCACGTGGAGATGAAACGCGTGCTGAAACTACTAGTTAATTATAGTCAATTATTCTATTGTAATGAGCTATCTGCGATTCAGAGGTTAACCTTAAAGATGTAGCGCGGTGGGAAGATGTATCGTTATATTTGTAGAGAATTTCATAATCAGATATACAGAATATCATACTTGAAATAATTTAGTGTGGTTTGGTTTAAGATAAAGTTAAAAATAGGCTGCTGAAAATACGCCTCTAGATTTTTTACAATGATTGCGTGCACGTTTAAATGCTAAAAAAGCAGTCTGCGTGAAGACCGCGCCAGTTCTCCTGTCACTAGCATCGTCTTCGAGTATAAGTTTTCCTTGGATATTTTCCTTCGCCAAAACATTATCTGGCATGAAAGTGGTCGTATAGATTTAATAAATCATTTGATAAAGAATTGTGATTTAAACCGACAATTTCACAATTCTAACATAAGTGACTCCCACTATGAAATTCGAAAAACTTTAATTATTTTCCGTTACATTAGGCACATTGCATTACTAGCCAAACAAGTCGTGTTTTTCTTTTCGAGGTGTTGTGATAATGATCTAGTAAACTGATAAAAACTATGAAACAACACAAAATAATTGTGAAATAACGTAAACGGATGGCCATAATCTTAAACTTATCCATACTATAAAAGAAAAATATTACATACCATAATTGTATCCCGGGATATGGTAGGTATGAGCTCATACATCTTGCAAAAAGTTTATTTTTATCAGTATTGCAATAAGAATAAAAGCGAAAATGGTAAAAACCATCTGTACTCCACATCAACCGCAAAATGTCCTTAAGGTAAAAAGTGTAAGATTACAGACATAATTAATATAAAATACTGTTAAAGTTCTAGTTAAGTTCTACTTATTTGTAATCTGTGGTGACGAGCATCTGTCTGATCTGGGTATATTTTAGAAAGGCTACTACTGGTAACACAGACAGATACTCGCCACTGACTTTGACAAGGAATCTGGCGGTATTATTATGTTATTATTATTCGATGTGTGTAATGATGGAAAAATGGAAAGTAAAGTGCAAAATATGTTTTAAATCCTTGTTTTAATTCTGAGTTTAGAGGATAAGACAACATCTCAGAACCGGGATAAAGAAAACACACCCACGTTTGTACCGAAATACGATATACTTACCTAATAAGGATTTTTTTTACCACTTTGACAAAACAACTTTAATGAGCGAAGGAGTCGTTTCCGAAGATATTTGAAGGCAAAAGAGATGAAGCTACTTTTAAAAGCATCCATGGATTCGTACGTTGAGGTACCGTTCGTCTTAAAACAACTTTAATGAGCGAAGGAGTCGTTTCCGAAGATATTTGAAGGCAAAAGAGATGAAGCTACTTTTAAAAGCATCCATGGATTCGTACGTTGAGGTACCGTTCGTCTTACGTATGTACCGTCGTGAATATGAAATTAGCAATCGTAGATCGAATGAAACTGAACGTCCCAAACGTAAGAGATAGTGAGAGAGACACGCAGTGAGTTGACTCGCAGAGTGTGGCAAGTGAGGGTGCTGAGAGAAGCCGTTCACCCTCGCGGGTGCCCTGGGTACTCGCACCCTCCCAACAATACCCCGCAGGTTGCTACCCGAGTCATCCAACCATGGAAGAGAGCAGAAACTCGAGTCCGTATCCTTACTCCGGCAAAAACGAGGGGATAAGATCAACTTCAGAAAAGAGAATAAGAATGAGTCATAGCTGGCACCGGTGCAAGTCGACGCAATGGATTGGAATGGGTCTGGTGATGGCCCATAGAGTAACGGTGCTGGTGATCTGAACACTAGTGCTTCGGCGGTCTGGCGGGCGCTGTGCCGCGGCTGCCTTGCGGACGCTGTGCTATCGCGACTAGCGCTGCAGACCGTGTGTTTGCCGCCCCGTGGGCACGGCATGTGCCCTCGAGGCTGCGGCGGGCGCCTTGCAAGCCATCTCGGCTGGCTGTGGGTGCAGATGGATGGAGCGGCCACAACCGCGGCTACAGTGGCCACTGCGGTCGTCATTGTCAGCGGTGTTGACAAATGGATATGTGAGTGGTTTGATTTTCTTAGATCAGCAACAAAATGCAGTTCAACAACAAAATCAGTTATTCAATACAGAAAGGATAGCTGACAGGTATTCGATTCACCAAACATTAGAATAGTGAATTATAAATTATTGAAATTTGCATGACCTGTAAATTGAAAAACATGAATAAGGTCAGAGATTGTAAGCTGATAATAATTTTGGTAGCAATAGATACATAGATGCTCTGTCTGTCTCGCACAAAACATAGCATTCTAAGGCAGACAGACACAATATGACGTTATAATTTCGGGTAGTTTGCTGTGGTCTAGAAAGATTACAATGCCTGTAACTTTTGGGTGTTATTTTTTTTCTAAATGTATTTTATTTACTGTCATTGATTGATTCTAGGTTTAATGTTTCATGTGAGTATAAAAAAAAGAGAAACACAATATTCACTTGTGAATATATCCATGCGATGATGATACTAATGTGTTACATTTTTCTGTTACTAATAGTGCAATAGTAAGTTTTAGTCGCTTGTGCCTGCCTGCAACCCGTGGGTAGATGATGCCAGAGAATTATATCACGCAATCAGTACCATCATAATACATTACAACAAGTAAATGCAACAAGATGCCACTTGTGTCATATTATTAATACTAACTGTTTTAGATCTGATGCTTGATTGATTTTTTTATTTTCAGCATAATCATGTAGGTCTACTGGATGTAGTCAACGACATTAATAAAACATTTTATTAATGTTGTTGGATATAGTGATATTTGCCAAATTGCCACAGAGGATCAAATGCCTACCGTGTGTTCATTGACTATGATTATGGACATTCTGAACCCGTTGCTTACAATTATTTTACTTAGGTAACAGAAACTGAGGTTTGTGAGATATTTATGATTACCTTTTAAATAATTCCGATTATCTGTAGGTCTTAAAAACACATACATTTCTAATTCGTACATTAATCGTTTGAGTGAATTACCTACTTATTGCAAAATATTTTAATCTCAAGTAGATTGACTGATTTAAATAATGGTTACTAGTTATGGCAGCATAATTATATTATTAGTTAGAGCCTAACTTATGAAAACATTTGTGATTTCAGTAGGTACTCGATTCATTATTGCCACATGATATGTAATATTTGCATACAGTTTTTGAATACCATACTATCTATGGTGGTACATAATAAGACTATATTTATTGCAGTTTTTATGCATACTAGAAGGCCAGTAGCAATCCAGGGTTTGAGACATTTTTCTTTCCTATAGGAACTGGTTATGAAGATAATTGTATAGGCCGGGTGGCTGGCCCTGGTGTCTAGAGTTTTTAAGCTGTCTGAAGGCTAGACGGTTGAAACGATCGGGCCTACAATTTAGAGTGCCACGGTGGCGCTTGGCTGGAGGTGCCATCTGCGGTCACCCATCCTAGGGCTGACCGTACGGAATGTTGCTTAATATAAAGATAGAAACATTGTTGATATAATTAATATTATTTTGTCCACAAAAATGGCACAACTGAATCCAATCATTCGCGAGCTTCGTATGGTTGACTCGAATTGATGTATGTATACAATTTTTACACCATTGATTATTATTTTCAAAATATTTTTTGACAAAATTGAAATAAGACCCACCTCGTGAGTACCTATAACTTCTGCACTAAAAAAGTTTTTTTTTTAAAAAATAAAAAAATTTAAAAAAAAGATCTGATCACAGTTATCGAAAATATTGATGAATAAAAAAAACAAATACATTAAGACGAACATAAAACCTACTCCTTCATTTTGGATATTGTTTGAAAGGTAGTCATACTCGTAACAAGACTTGAATCGAATTTCACAGATTCGAATAGGTTTGTCCTGATTAGAATCAATTGTTGTGCTTAGTTCTGAAATATGAGGGAATTTGACTTGTCGGCGCGTCGGAAATAGGGCACGTGTGAGTGAGAGGCAAGTTGAAAATGATAATGAAAATAATTTATTTATTTCTTTCAGTACAATACATGAAATATGTAGCCATGGCCATCAAACTAGGTGTGAGAACACCTAGTTTGTTAGATGCACACTGTTTATTATACCAGGTAATAGTGCGGGCGCAGCCGTGCATGCACATTGCACAATACAGCTATAGGTTTTCTTTTTATTGTGCTGCTACCGCAGCATAAATAGATTGGTAGTATCTTGTGATACAGATACCTGCTAGCTTGGCATGCGACCACGAAAAGCCACGAAAAGAACTCTTTGACTTGTAAAAAATTGACAGATATATACTTCGCCATAACTATGTCTTATTCTGACACGAAATTGATCAAGCCAGCAAGGTACATATTTGTGCCGTAATAATCGACGATTATGAGTAAGCATATACAAGTATCTCTTTCTTCGATGGAAATAATGGACTGTAACCATAAGTAGTACAATGCATATTGTATTACTTATTGAACTACTTTACTGCTATTGAACACCAATTTAATTTAATTTATTTATTCAATTAGTACCGCATTCACGAATTACACTAATGACAAATTGAAAATGATTAAGTAATTAATTATGAGTCCAAGAGTCATAGTTCGACGAAAATATTTGTAACATTCCTTTAGTTAGACTATAAGTAAACCAAGGGGCGCTCTGGGTTATCCGTAGTTAGTCTTATCAGACAATATTGTGCTAGCTAGATGAAGGGACACCCGACGTATTACAGATTATGAGTCTCGAAAATGATTGAATGTAAAAGAGGAAATACTTGAGCTGAGTATATGGCATCAAACCCATTAATGATTATGGTTAGCACGGAGATGATAATTATTTGTTTTGCAATAAAGAATAATATTATTTATCAATTCCAATTCAGTGTAGTATGAATGGTCGTACATTGTTGCCAAACACCTATTGATTTGAAATAAGCCCTAAAAGTAATGACCGTCATTTGCTTTATCGTTGAGTAATAGTAAATGTGTCTTGTGTACGCTAATAATTTTGTTTTACAGAGTCGATGAGAGACAGATATTATAACGGAGATCCCGAAGCGCGGGTTATGAGCAATCAGTGCACAAGCATAGATGGTTGTAGATCGTAACAGACTGTTATGAGCAATCAGTGCACAAGCATAGATGGTTGTAGATCGTAACAGACTGCAAGATAGATAAATAATATTTATTACAGATTTTGTGATATCAACTTTCAATCTTCTTGTTTTCCAAAAGTATCCCTGTTTGATTATTTATTTTACAGATACAGAGATTATGACGGAGATCCCGAAGCGCGGGTTATGAGCAATCAGTGCACAAGCATAGATGGTTGTAGATCGTAACAGAACAGACTGTTATGAGCAATCAGTGCACAAGCATAGATGGTTGTAGATCGTAACAGACAGTTATGAGCAATCAGTGCACAAGCATAGATGGTTGTAGATCGTAACAGACTGCAAGATAGATAAATAATATTTATTACAGATTTTGTGATATCATTTTCTATCTTCTTGTTTTCCAAAAGTATCCCTGTTTGATTATTTATTTTATTAGTACTCATTTACCAGTCTAATTTACTGTCGTCGGCTTAAATAATATTGTCTGTTTTGTGTATTTAAACTACGTATGATGAGAATTCATTAACCCATTGACATCTGTCTCCGTTGTTCACATATTTTCAAATTGATTAATGAATAAACGGAAAAAAAACTGCCGTTCGAGACACAGTTAAAACTGATTCGGACCGTAGAGTAAATCCTAATCTTTCACAAAGCAGAATTAAAAACATTGCCTACCTTGTGTCATTTTAAGTAATGTTTGTAATACGAATTACGATAATAATTCTATCATTACTTCGATGTCAATGTGTTCTTAAAATGTACCTACTAAAACTTGTTTGATTAATACATAAATAGATTGATAGATGCGTGAGTTATGAGCAATCAGTGCACTAGCATAGATGGTTGTAATCTTAACATACTGTGTAAAATAGATAAGATTTATTTTATTCCCTTTATTTATTATGATTTATTGTATTGCGATAGATGCGTAAGGTACGAGCAATCAGTGCACCGGCATAGATGGTTGCAGATCGTAACTGACTATGCATGATAGTGAATAAGTAATTACCTACTGTACTTACTGTATTAATATTATGGTAATAATACGTAAAAAAAGACAAATGTTGAGCCACCTTATACGACATGACATTTAATGAAAACCGTTATAGTAATACAACAATAAAGAACCAAGATGAACATTCCTATACAAAAGATAAGGTGGATGTCATGTCGTAAGGGGAAATGAAACAGCATAGAACCAATAAACGTAAGCACAGTATTATATATTTACTGTGACGTAAGAGAACTTGTCTCCAATGTTTTTAGTAAATCATTGAATGAATGAATGCCAATGAAAAATAATTTTATCGATTTGTACTAAATGCAATTATTATAACAGTTGTAATTCGGTCACATTAATTGTATGAATGATGAATAGCTTTCGAACGCATTAATATTAAGTAGTTGAAAAATTGTTTAAAGTTAAATTCTAGATTTATTAGTTTATCTTATGTCTAAGATAGCAGTTTATATTGCAATGTTTTCAAAATACGGGTAGTACATTAAACTTCAATTGAATAATTGCTAAAACTTAGAAACAGAAATGTTAAAAATTGCGAAATTAATTTATGCATTTCAACCGAAGGAAGACTGATGGTCGTAACTCAATCAATTTTGTTGGTATATTTACTGTGTGGTAATTGATTTTCAATAGTTTTGTAAGCATACATATTTTTGAATGTCATAAGTTTAGCACTACTTCATGTTCAGTCATTCAGTTTACCTCCAGTATATCTTTTTATTTTTATTTTCTTTTTCTTTTCTATTCCTTCCAAATAATGTTGCTAAATGTGAGGACACACAATTGTTATTAACGGATGGCCGAGATGTAAGATTACAGACATAATTAATATAAAATACTGTTAAAGTTCTAGTTAAGTTCTACTTATTTGTAATCTGTGGTGACGAGCATCTGTCTGATCTGGGTATATTTTAGAAAGGCTACTACTGGTAACACAGACAGATACTCGCCACTGACTTTGACAAGGAATCTGGCGGTATTATTATGTTATTATTATTCGATGTGTGTAATGATGGAAAAATGGAAAGTAAAGTGCAAAATATGTTTTAAATCCTTGTTTTAATTCTGAGTTTAGAGGATAAGACAACAAAAGTAATCTTCTATCATTCCAAACCCTTTTTATCAAGTATAAATTTTATTCGAAAAGACGCGTGTCGCCCAAGTCATTACAGTAAAAGGTTCAAAAAGGGATGTTGTGCTCCGGCTACAATCCGGCCAATTTCAATGCTAAATAATAACTATAAGAAGTGTTGTAGTTATCACATAATTACCTATTAAAAATGTTAGCATCAAATACAAACTAACGAGTTAGCTACTAGTGAGTTAGCGCTAGCCAGAAAAAAATAATCGGGCAAGTACGAGTAGGACTCGCGCACGTAGGGTTCCGTACTGTATGGGAGCCCCCCTTAAATATTTATTTTATTTTATTATTGAAGTGAATATAAAACTAAATATTCTGTGAAAATTTAAAGCATCTACATAGGTAGATGCTTGAAATAATGGTAGTAGTACCATTATTAATAATGGTAATAGTACCATTATCAATATAGAGCAAAAAACGTCTAAAAATTCAGGTTTGTTGTATGGGAGCCCCCTTTAAATATTTATTTTATTTTGTTTTTAGTATTTGTTGTTATAGCGGCAACAGAAATACATCATCTGTGAAAATTTCAGCTGCCTAGCTATCATGGTTCATGAGATACAGCCCGGTGACAGACAGACAGACAGACAGACATCGAAGTCTTAGTAATAGGGTCCTGTTTTTCCCTTTGGGTACGGAACCCTAAAAACAGAAAGAAAAGAAATCAGAAAATATGAATAAGTATACTTACTTTTGCTTTTAGTTGTTTGTATTCTCATCATTCGTATCTATCCTTTCTTTTAAAATAGCTAACTAGAGTACTCATGCGAATTCCTAATAAACCGATTTACACAGATTTAGTGTGATCTCAAATCCAAATGAGTAAATTGACGTCAACTTTATTTTAATGTCGTGGTTACCAATGTTATAAAAAGATTAAAAACGTCTAAGAATCCATGTTTTGTAAAAAGTTTCCGACAATAAAATTAACAGGTTTACCGTAAAATTATTAGAACTGTGTTATTGACTTAACCGGGAAAACCAATTTGTCCGAAAGAGCTATACTGGTAAAAGTCTCTTTTGGTGTCCATACTACACGTCCATAATACACTGCAGTACAGTTAATTCAGTCTTTTTTTTTTATTACGTATAAGTTTGTGTTTGACTATATACTGCCTTATATTAAGCAGACTACCTTCCCTTCTAACACATCCGGCAAAATGCGTTTACTTCATCTCTAAAACTAACTATTGCGGTAAAGTATTTACGTCTATAAGATAGAATGCTTTAGAATTCAGCCCATTTTAGGCTTTGAATAGAGTCTTTAGAGTCCTGTCACCTTCACCTAAAATTGATATAAATGTGTTTTAATTTAGGTATTGAAATACACAGCTATTGAGAACTATTTTGGATCAGTTTATACTTCATGCAACTTGTTGTATAACATAGTAGATACTTTTGTAGATAGATTTTATCAATATATTAGGTTGCTTCTAAATAATGCACAATTTCTCGACATTCCTACTTCCAGATGAACAACATTTACTACGGTGCCAACCCCGGACTCGTGAAAATATTAGTTTTAGATACATGTCCACCCATAAGGTGGACTGACGACTTTTATCGCGTTATATTTAAGTCTCTCCCAAACGGTCTTATTGGAGATCCATAGATCCATAGATCCAAACTAGATAAACTACTAAGACATAACACAATTGGATCATCCCGAGACCCTTGAAGGTCTAAAGATAATACAAATGCTCAAGCCCACTGCCAGTTTACAGCATGCCCAGCATACTGGCAGCATTTCCACGCTGAATTGCAATGCTTATACGTTGAGGCAAATAAACACCAGCGTTTTCGTCACACGTCGCGTCCATCTTCCCAATGATTCGTGTATCAAACCGCGTGAAATTATTATTCAAACACAGATCTTAGACGCCACAACACATCTTGTCTTACAGTTTCCCGGATTTGGCTCATCTATGTTCAGCAGTGCATGTAACATGGCTGATGGATGAATGTCTATACATCGTCTTGATATGACGTATTGCGTCAGTGTACCATTGATTTACCTACTACTATACGTACAAGCCCCGAAAGCTAACCAAATAAAACCGTCTTTCCAATGATTCGTGTATCCGCGTGAAATTATTATTCAAACACGGAGCGTAGACGCCATATCTCATCTCGTCCCATGGCTTCCTGGATTTGCGAGTCGAAGCACGCGATGCCTAAGGGATGCGGAGGCAGCAATTTTTCAAGGCACGCCTCATTTACATACGTATTTGTGGTGGGCATGCAGCTTTATTAAAAAAAAATGTTAACAATAACAAAAATAAAGAAATAATTTTCTTTCTTTCATTTTCACGGTATCCAATTATTTTATTAATGTCCATAAATTTCAAAACTTGGTAGATCGTTTTGTCTGATCTTAAATTTTTGAATTTTTTGTATGCGACAAAATAAATTAAAGTAGCTTACAAATGTCATTGGTAAATATAAATATATCGTTTATGGTACAGTAAGGTGTTTTTCGTACAAAATTATCATCGTTTTTATGCTCTTGATGAAAATTACTGAGCCGCAACAGCTTATCCTATATTTAAAGGGCATGCAATAGGGATTTGTTTCAGTATTTAAAGTATTATAAATTAATAATTCATTTAAAAGCTCCTAATTTGTTACCCATAACTACCTCTATACACGCATTCATTTATTTGGATATGATAATCAAAGCGAATCTTTCATAGTTTATATAGCAACACTTTTTTGAGTAGACCTGTTTAAATCTTGAAAAGATTTATTCTCTCTTATCTTGTCTCACACAAGCTATTTAATATATGAGCTTCCACGTTTATTTTTATTTTTATTTTTATCTCTTCATATTACACGCTCGTTTTCACTTCATAACGATATAATAACATTATTCTCGTCCTACGAGTAATACGATACACTTACAAAAAACAAGGAAAGAGAAAAATCTATAGAATTTACGCTGCGTCATGACGCCGGAAGTCACGTGGTAATATAACCACACAGATCAAGCGAGATGGGACATGTCTGGAACAATCGGGGAACTAATTGCACACAAAACTCATTTTTATAGCGATTAGGTCTGCGCTTGACTACCAACTTTAACTAGATACCTGTTCACGACTTGGAGAAGGTCGTTGCTTAAACTCTAAAACTTAGACGTTACGCCAATAATTACGCAATTATTACTCACAGAGGACAACCAATCACTTAACCATACGCACCATAACTAATCAAAATGATCTCTCAAAATGCGCACATAGAGCTACATAATTAAGTTCAGACCGGTAAAATTATTTTTTAAATTTTGTATGGAAGAAAATAAATACGAATTTTTAGAAGAAGTAAAACAAAAGATGTTTGTTTTGGTGAACAGAACATACCCTTAAAAGGATGCTAATTGATTACCAGTAACCCTATATTTGCGTAAAAAAAGCGACGGAGACAGAATACTTTTCTCTTGATGTCTATGGTAATGCATTTCCTGGAAACAATTAACAACAACACAATAAAATTTAACGGTAAATTATGGCTTAAGCCGACTGTAAGTGAGCACTGCCCGTGTAAATGTGCTTTTGAAAATTAGTAACTTTTGTGTCTACATAGCATGAAACAAAGTCACTTGCCGTTGTTTTGTACGCTTAGATATTTTAAAGTACGCGTTGGATTTTAATGCGGTTTATTTCAATAGATAGAGTGATTCAAGAGAGGCCTTTATATGTTTACATATGTCCACGGCTTGCGTACGTTTTATTTTGGATTTTGTGCTATCCTATTGAAACTTTTTATTTTTCCGGGATAAAAGAATATTCTCTTTTCTATCTTTATTACCGATTTACATTATTCCAGTCCTATGATCGAATCTAGCGCTAGGTGAAAAATGTAGATGAAATTATTATTATTTTACAAACTTAAACGCACATCCTGTCGATTGCCCTACTAGGCTTAACCTGTATCAGGGCAACCTATGAACCTATTACAAATGTCTTTTTATCAAACCCCGTTTACAAGATAGTATTTTTCGTAAAAGGTTTTATATGTATTAGGTATCTATGCACTAAGCCCGATTACAGAGGCGCCAGCGTAAATTTATTAGCAATGTAAAAAGCGTTCTCTCTATCGAATGCCTAAAGTGAAAAAGAAACAGAACTATGCTATTTAGCTAATATAATTACGCTGGCGCCTCTGTAATCGGGCTTACTGTGTCTTCAACACAGAAGAGAGAAGGAAATAGAAAGGTGATGTGGAGAGGGTTTGTAGCCACGTACATGAGTTGTAACTCATGATACGTGAAATCATGACATTTACCGTCACAGTCGTTCAAGAGATTTCACAGGTAATATTTGCCCAAAAAAATGCCGGTTTGCGCTATTGTAACGTGTCGAATATTTGTATGTTGGTGCATTTGCCATTGTCATGTAACATTAATAAAATAAAGTGTATTTAATTACTTTAACACAGCATTTAAATTATTACCAAGGTGATGTGACATAAAGTATACTACGCTCTATTTTAAAGTAAAAAAAATATCTCCGAAGCTAGTGAAAATTGCACAGTTATTGTGCAGATATTTTACAGTGGTAATACATACTTGGCAACAGCGGTTTTCATAGAAAACTTGTATGGATTTCCTTTCTAATCTAGTTCTGCTGTTCTGTGGTCTTCAAATTAAAAAACTCTTGTGCAATTTCGGTGTCTCGCTCAACTTCAACTGTCTTCCGTGTCGTCATATGAAAGAAATTTTTACCATTTGAAAATTATGTTCTTGTTTCAAGAACTTTTTTTTGTTTTCAGTGTCGCAAAACTTTATTGAAAATGATATTAAAGATATCAAAACGCTGAGAAAAGCTGGTTTTGGTTGCTGGAAAAGGCATTCTGTAAACACGACGATTTACAATTTTATCATAGTCCGAAGATAAAAATACTGACTTATGAGATGTGAGATTGCCATTTGCCATTACAATAATGTAAACAGGTCATTGAACTTTATCCATCCATGCAAATTATCAAGTGGATTCTTTCCTCGGTTTTTGTGTCGGAGATTAAGCAGCTTCTGTGATACCCACGGAATGGTCCTGTGAAAATATATCGGGAATAACTTTGTTACAGTCTATACAGGGACGTCCTGGATGATCATATACCCATTAAAAACCACCAAAGCCCCCTAAAAACACCATCTTTCTTACTCGAGTTTAGGCCGCGCCAACCAAGTCGGCGGATGGGAAGCTAGGTGCAGAACGCTGTGCAAAAGGCAAAATATAGGTATGCGCGGGAGCCAGAGACTCTCGCGCCGGGGCACACCTGCCCGCCAACCTCATGCCTCCCGCGCGCTCTCTACGCCCGTGCTCACCACTACGCCACTTGTGTCGGCATTGTGCACACATGCGCAATAATTTGCGAATTACGGCGAAGTGTCATCTGCGGCTAACTTCTTATCCGCCTACTTGTGTGGCGTGGATTATACCTAGCTGAAATGTAAATTAAATCACTATTGTTTGATGGGCAGTAAAGCCAAGCTCTTTACAAAACTCAACTCAAAGTTTGAAAATAGAATAGATGAAATATAAACGCTAAATAAAAGGCAACTTTCTTGAAGAGTTAAGTTATTAAACGGGAAAAGAAGCGAATGAGATAAAGGCAAAGAAAACTGCGTTACAAAATAAGAAATTGTGAGAAGGATCTTTTTTTCTCAGATTCAGCGCTCGCTTTAAATAGAACATTCGAATTGCATTTTGTTGAGAAACTAGCTCAGATTTCAAGGCGGAATTTTCACAGACGATTTTATCATGTAAGATTTTCTAACGAGTTTAAAATAAAACTGCATTTTGATTTTCGTGGGTCGTGTCTTTTGATTTTGGTCTATTTTCGTCTGCCTCTAATGAGTTTCGAATGAATATTGTTATGTGCGAAAATAGAAATAAAATTGTGTTTTTTGAGCAATACCGAACGAAAGTGTAAAAGAAAATCTCTGTACCAAATTTCTACAAAATGTTAGAGCCGTTTCCTATATGCGTAAATTATATCGTCTAAAGGCACAATATAGACTGTGTCCGAGTAGTATCTACTGTTTGTTGAACAATTCTAAAAACAATTTATACGGTTTTCAACTCCCTAAAAAGTAAAATGTAACTACAAACAAAAAGTAATCACAGTCAACTAAAAACTAACTTCTGTACACTAAAACGTTGAATTTTACATGTGAAGTGCACTTTTAATGTAGAGTTAATAGAGATTTTCACATAGTTTTCAGTGAAAGTGATTAACACTTCACAACATCCACTTCTGATTTTACGACACCGACGCGTATTTTTGGCGGGAAACATTTTGTTTTAGCGCACCCTGTTGAGTAATTTTCGGGAATTGGTGGGAAATAAAATTGTCCTGTATTTTTATGGCTGATGGCAGTTTTAGAGTTTTCATAGTTAAATTACAGTTGAAGTGTTTGTATTAAATAGAAGAAAAAAACTAATACGGCTACACTACTACTACATTAAAAAGCAATTGGAGCTACTACAGACCACTGAAAATTGAGAGATAATTCAAATTCTCAACCCCACTGCAATAAACCACTCACACAATGTTATAGTATACAGGGCGTAGAGCTGACACTGACATTAATTTTTACGTAGTACTAGTAACCAGTAATCATAAAAGCAATAAGAAAAATACAGAATAAAACCCTAAAAGGATGCTAATTGATTAGAAATAACCCTGTATAGTATACCGAGGGCTACACTCGTATTAAATTTCACAACTAAGTAAAACAAGATAAATAACCGTATCGTAACATATCGGTACCATTGGCGAACTTGTGTGATATCCGTACAACTTCTACGAGAACAACTTTACTGCCTAACCTACTACGCTCAGGTTATAGGCAGAGAGACTGGAGTGGAAAATGCTAGGGTTGTATGAAACATTTTTAGCCGACTTCAAAAAAAGGTTCTCAATTCGTCTGATTGCTTTTTTTTTATATATGTATGTTACACGATTATTTCGCCAATAATGAACCTATTTGATGATTCTTTTTGATAGGGGCGTTTCTATTTTGATTGATTTTTCAAAAACCGATTGACGTAGCCGGTTTTAGTAAAACTATTAAAATCGGCTAAATCATTTTTGAAAAATCAACAAACATGTAGAAATAAATTACTATTTCAATTTGTGCGAACTATTCGAATTCTGTGCATGGTTGAAGCCGGATATTCCATTTTTAGCGAAAAATAATTATACGTACCTACTACCTATGTCCAGAACTGATGTCAAATGTAGCTAAGGATATGGAATAGACTGCATACATATTTACGTACAGCATAAATATTTACATGAACTCGGCATGTCACTGATGAGGTCTAGTTAAAGGTCTTATAGTGATAGGCCCTCAAGTCATCTTCGGCCTCAGTGTCTCAAATCGAAAATGTTTCACCGGTGTATGTTACCAGTGATGATCTACTGCGGTTGGTCGTGGTGGCTCTCGCTATGGGCTTTATTAATAAGCTTAGTAGACCAAGCTAAGTACTTAGACCAATAAGCAAATTTCATAATTCTTACAGAACTTATATTCTTACAAAAAAACAACGGGTTGCACTCCGAGTGTGCCGGCAGCAGTGAAAACTTGAACATCGCGCCGGCGGTCTACTCCCTCTCCGTCTTACGAATTTTTGTTCAGGTCACGTGTCTTCGCGCGAGTTTAGCATTTTTACCCATTCCAAAAAGTGCACAACGCAGATAAAGAAGTTGTCACTTAAAAAATTGGCTTCAAGCTCTCGGCCTTTTAATACCGCGCTTGTGCCATACAAGTTCGTTCCTACTTACATTGTTTATAGCAACAAGACGACATTTTCTAGTGAGTTAGCTCCTTACACCTCTTACGAATTGAACTTTTCGACGTAGAACTGGGCGTAGTCGAAAAGATTTAGCACTAATAACGTATTTTGACTAGTTTGATAGTGATCACCAAAGTTAAGCAACGTCCGGTGCGGTCAGTCTTTGAATCGAATACCGTATATAGGTGACATTTACAACTGAGCACTACCGTGGCTCGGATAACACGTTAAGTTATAGGTCCCGGTTGTTTTAACCGTTTAGTTTTTTCAGAGGCCTTCAGGCGGCATAAAAACTCTGTGTGTGTGTAAGCGCTCTGACGTTCGGCTTCACTTTTCCTCCCGCTCGCTCTCGTGGCTTGAGTAACTGGCGCGAACAGGTGAAAAAGCGAAGCCGAACGTCAGAGCGCTTACACAATAAGGCCCCAGGGCTAGCCAACCCGGCCATACGAAATACTTACTTAGGCACTTAGTCGAAAAGTACAATACATTTTCTCGTAAGCACGTTACTTTAACTGTATTTTATTTCGCATTACTTCAAAATGGATACATTTTATCCAATTGTTGAGAAAGATGTGTTCCGAGTAGAATTACTTAATTATGTAGCTTTTACAAAGGAATTAAATAGAACAAAAGTTACAGACAGAGCTCAGCGGATTAGCAATTTGAAATGGCAGTGGGCAGGGCACATAGCACGGAAAACGGATGACCGATGGGGTCGAAAAGTTCTCGAATTGAGACCACGTACCGGCAAGTAAGACTTCCACCCACAAGGTAGACGAATGACCTCATCAAGACCACAGGTTCTGCGAACACTGGATGCGAACCGCTTCTAACCGGTCTTATTGGAGATTGGAGATTGGAGGCCTATGTCCAGCAGTAGACGTCCAATGGCTGAAATGACGACGATGTGAAAATCGGTACAGGACTCGTGCTCATAAAATTTTTCACAAATCACTACATAGTATATTGACTGCCTCGGTGGCTCAGTGGTTAGTGACCCTGACTTCTGGATCAGAGGCGTGGGTTCGATCCCCACCCAGGGCAAATATTTGTGTGATGAATGTAGGTGTTTGCTCTGTGTCTGGGTGTTATTAAGGTACTATCTATGTATTTAAAGTATGTATATGTAATGTATCAGTCTCTGGCAGCCATTTGACAAGCTATTCTTAGTTTGGGGTCAGAGACCGTGTGTAAGATGTCCCCTAATATTTATTTATTTAGTATAAAACAAAGTCGCTTCCCGCTGTCTGTCCTCATGTATGCTTATATCTTTAAAACTACGCAACGGATTTTGATGCGTTTTTTTTTAAAGATAGAGTGATTCAAATGGAAGGTTTACATGTATAATACACCTGTGCAAAGCCGGGGCGGGTCGCTAGTAAATTATAAGCGAATATGAAAAATGCAAGTATCTTATCCAATCACATTCTCTCTATAAGGAACGCGAATTTCATTTCTCACTATACTCCCAGTGTTGAACGGTAAATCCTGAATTTACGGTGAGTGTGCCCGCTGAGAGGGCACGGACGAAGAACTAAGTTTTTACAGTTCCCCGTGAAAAAGGTACCTAATACGTGCTGCATTGCTCTCGCTCTGCTTTTAGTCTGTTTGTTTCGTCTTAGAGCTATGTAGATTTATGGAAAACATTTTTAGATTACAGAACTTTTAAATTAAATCCTTAGGTTTAAAGATATTTATTCTCAATTTAAGATATAACATCGCTTCCATGAGAACACAACTAAATATAATTATAAATAACAGTTCGTCGTCGCTGAGAAAACAATTTTTAAATAATACATGTAAAGACTACTTTTAAAACAAACTTATAAAAACAATTGATACCTATATGAAAACAAACATACATATATATGACAGATTTTACTTAAAAGTTAAAACTATGAATTGTCGGCAATAATGTACTCGGCAAGTTTCTTTTTAAATACATTAAACGAAGTAGTATTTTTTATGTCCGAGGATATGTTATTGTAAAGGCGCGCACCGTCAAAAGTTATCATACTTTTACCGTAGTTAGTACGGATCTTTGGCAAAGCAATGAAGCTACCGCGGCGAGTGCAGGGGTACGCAACATTTTGTTTTCGTTTGGTGAAATGTAAATTTGTGTGAAGTTTATTGCTCATAGTTTTTCGTATGAAAATACAAATATTATAATTGTGTAATTGTTTAAATCCTTACTTCCTGATTCATCATCATCCACAGCCTTCTTTATCCCACTGCTGGGTTTAGGCCTCACTCTTACTGTACCATTTGCCTCGGTCTTATGCCAATCGTTACTTACTTCCTTACTTGATTTTTTTTATATTTTTATATTATGAATCCGAAAGTGTGTTTGTTAAAAAATAAAGTGGCTTTGTGTTTTTTGTTGTTTAGGAAAAAATGGAAAACACTTTACGACATGATCACCTTAAAATAGCCTTGAAACAAGATACATTTCCTACGGGATAATATATAAATCGAAATGTGACGCGGGCGAAGCTGCTGGTAAAAGATAGCATGAAAATTAATAACTAATTGGTGCCTCAGTAAGGCAGTGGAAACTTTACAATACACTAACACTTTATTAACACCACAAAAATTAATAGAAAAACCAAGACAGAAAAAAAAACACAAAAGACGGTTTAGTTAGGTACCTACTGTTTACTGGAAGTGTCTGTTGAGTTTTGGTAGCAATATCCTACTAATATTATAAACGTAAAAGTTTGTAAGGATGGATGGATGGATGTTTGTTACTCTTTCACGCAAAAACTAGTGAACGGATTGAGATGAAACTTTTCAGTTATATAGCTTATTTATCAGAATAACACATAGGCTATAAATTATAATGATATTGCGTAAATTTTCCATATTATAACAATAAGTGTTAAGTAAGTAGGAAAAATTCTGCCATGTGCGAGCTATTCTAGCGTGTGCTCCAAGAAATGTCAAAAAAGAACTGTCGAATCGAACAAATGTCAAATCGAATTTTTTAGTTTTTTTTATTTTCCACCTCCTTTATTAAGGGTGGTAAGGTAGGGCCTCGAAATATCATGCGGGCAAAGCCGCGGGCAAAATCTAGTGAAAATGTACTTTTTGCCGCATAATACCTATCACTAACCCACTTTGACAAATGTACCTTGGTAATGCGTAACCCATCCATTATTTTAGCTATCGATTAGCCACTTTGCGGTTGCCTGTACAAGATCGCTTCTAGCGATAAAGCCGCCATTTGGAACGCTTGTGGTTTTCTACCATTTTTCCTGCAATTGTTTTTCCTATCTAAAATGATTACCATCCATTACGAAAAACAATACTTCCTCCACCACAGTTCAATTAAACCCAAACAAAGCTGACACCAATTCCCGACGTAACTATCAAAACAAAGCCGCCCTTCCTCATAACCCGCGCCATAAATCAACGGTACCTTAATACTGTCGCTTCGACCTTCACCTAATGACCTGAGACCCCACCAGTGTTACCAGTCGAGTCGCCAAAAAGTCGCCAAAATTTCGCTAAAGCTGATTCTATGGTGGGGGTTCGGAACCATGAAATTGTAAAATAATTCAAACTTTAATCCCATGCAGGTGAGGTATGATTAATAATACCTTAACACTGTCGCTTCGACATTCACATAATGACCTAAGACTCAGTTTTGATAATTAAGTGGCCAAAACGCCGTCAAAAGTCGCCAAAATGTCGCTAAAATTGATTCTGCGGAAATAATGAAATTTAGAAAATATGAATCTTTACTCGCATTGTGGTCAGATCCCTTTAAGAGGGATTCCATGAGATTGGGGAGGGTCAAAAGTACTTTAATACCATCGATTCGACCTTCGCCTAATGACCTAAGACTCCACCGGTGTTACAGGTTAAGTCGGCAAAAAGTCGTCATATTAGTCGCCAAAAATAGCTGAAACTGATTCTACGGGCGTCTAAGTGAAATCTAGATCATGTGAGACTTTAGTCACATAGAGGAATTATCCTATAAGAACCGGGGCGTAGCTACCGCCTTATCAGCCGTATCAATGATATAGGGCTCCCAGGCTACACGGCTAACGTGTGTAATCAAAAATTTAAAAAAATAAATTAACTCTAACAATTAATTTTGATACAGGCCTACCTCCAAGGCACTGTATAAGAGGAATACTATGCAGGTAGAGGAAGGGTCAACGGCAACCTTATGCTGTCCCTTTGACTTTCACCTAATAACCTAAGACCCCGACAATGTTTCTAATCAAATAGTCGCAGTCTTCAAAATTACACAAGCCCAAAAATAATAAAATACATAGACATTAGAGTCTATGCAGAATAATAAATTATATAGCAAAAGGGGAGGGGGGAAATCACGAGGGGAAAAAAATATCTAAAATTTTCTGGAAAAAAAATTCTTGAGAAATTGTACACGTAACTTGTACCCCAAAAGACGTCTAAGTCGCGTACATAAAGAAAGTCGCCATTTCTAGTGACAAAGTCGTTAAATTAGCAACACTGCCCCACACACTCGCGATTTCTCAAGACGTAGAAGAAGCGTGTGAATATTTTATAGGGCTTGATTGTAAGCGGACGAAAATGCAGCGTGAAGCAGCAACCAAGGTTGCACAGTTTTATCTATTGAATGGTTTTAAAATTGTCTTCAAAGGCTTTATAGGCCAAATCTAATAACTAGGCGTCTGTGATGTCAGCTACTAACAAGCTACGGATAACTCAATCCTTGCGCAGCTTTCAAGTGCGCTTCAGTCAGAATTGACCTATCCGCAGCTTGTAACTAACATCACAGCTGTATGACAGTTGTATGACTCGGCCTAATAAATTAAGTTTTGAGGCATACTTACGCGGAATTTATACAGAAACGCGGTTATTTCTTAGGCTTTACTTATATTGAGTAATTTTAGCACGTACAAGATTCATTGTAATGCTTATATCAATCGAATTCAAGCATTTACCTGTCACCGTTATTTATATCAAGCGAAAAACGACAAAAAATTCAGGTTTATTGTTTGGGAGCCTCCTTAAATACTTATTTTTTCTGTTATTAGTATTTGTTGTTATAGCGGCAACAACAATACGTCATCTGTAAAAATTTCAAAGTCCTAGCTATCACGGTTCATGAGATACAGCCTGGTGACAGACAGCAGGACATCGGAGTCTTAGTAATAGGGTCCCGTTTTTACCCTTTGGGTATGGAACCCTAAAAATGCTGTTGGTAATGTTGGTATGCCTTATTCATGTATTCCTTTAGTGCCAAGCTGTTTCAACAGCCTAATTAATCAACTGTTTAATGACTGCTTCGGTGGCTCAGTGGTTAGTGGGTTGCCTGGCAGAGATCGCTTCCTGCGAATAAGGTCGCCTAGTGTTGCACTACCTTAAGAATTTCACTGTTGTATTTATTGTTATTTTTGTTGTTTGTGTACAATAAAAAGTTATTTGTTTGTTTGTTAGTGACCCTGACTTCTGCGTCAAAGAGAAGTTTTTTGCATTCCAAGCATTTTTGTGATGAACCTATGTGTTTGCTATGTTTCTGGGTGTTATTTAGGTACTATCTATATAAGTGTGTCACATATTCAAAACACAGATACTGTCTGAACCTCTATAAGTATACTCTGTGACCTAGGTCGCGGTGACGTCATGGCTGGGAGCAGGCCAAAGCAGTAAAGGCTCCATGGTTAGACCTGGGCTCCAAATGAACATGATAGCGAGGTTAAGCTCTGTCTGTTAATGTTCATTTAGATGTACGGACTTGGCCCTGTCTCCGGGCTGACGTCACTGAAGTGGACATAGCGATGACGTAAGATATTTGCGGAGCAAATAAGTCGTCGAAGTGTTTTGTTGGCAAACGTAGTTAGGGTGCTTTATGGACAGGTCGAGGTATGGCCTGCAAAGTTAAAAAAACAGTTGCCAAGCAAAGCAATATTAACAACTAGCTTTTACCCGCGGCTTCGCCCGCGTTGAGCTTGATTTTTGTGCTGTACCATGGGAACCTTTTATTTTTCCAGGATAAAAAAAGCCCATGTCACTTTCCAACCTTTGAACTAGTTGCTGATTGAAAGAAGAACAAACCAACCAACACACTTTCGTATTTATAAAATATTAGTAAAAATACGAGTTATATGATAATGTTTAGTAGACCTTTCTGCACCCATATATAAAATAAAATAAAAAGTGATAAAAATATAGGCATATTAAAAGTGCATAAAATGATTTAATGGTTTGCAATTTTAATGTCGATTGTTAAAGTTAATCGATGCTTTGTTTCTTCTTCGAAGGAATAAATTAGCGGAAAGACAATTTGATTATTTGATATGACAGGTTTATAATACGAGTTCCGCCTTTACGATTCTTTATTTTAATTAATTATATTATCGGTTTAACATCAATATGGAAATAAGTCGATGGCTGGGAAGATTTTTGATGAGAAGGTTTAAAATATTATTTTGCCTAATGTGTCTGTGTTCCGTGACATCCTTTTCACAGTGAATCTTAGTGGAGGGATATAAGTGTAAAGCGTTATTAATTATTTTATTTCTAACCGACTTTCAAAAAGGAGGAAGTTCTATGTTTGTATGTATGTTTTTTTTGTGTATGTCCATCGATAAATCCGACAACTGTGAACCGAATCGAAAAATTCTTTTCGAGTTCAAAAGGGTATACGCCCCAGGTGGTCCCATTTAAATTTTACAGAAATCGGTTGAGCCGATTTTGAAAAATTAACAATAATGTTAAACAATTCGAGCGAAAAATTCGAATTTTGTACGCGATGGGAGGGGGTTTTGGCATTTTTTTGCGAAAAATAATTATTGTTTCATCAATATATTTTGTTTTATTAATTTATTATATCTGCGGGTTCTGCATTAGTGTTGTAACTTGCTACCAAAAGTAATCTTTTCTTTGCATGTGAAATGAGTCTTGATTAGAAACTTGAGTGATATTACGTACCTATTATACTCGAATTTGAGAAAAGGTTGTGGTATCTACCACAACCCGTCTCTGGGAAAAAGTATTGAAATTCGTCTTGCTAGAGATTTTGCTATCGCGAACCGCAAATTATATTTTTAGATCATACTATACCTCACAGAACTTTACCTTTGAATCGGAATAAATTCATATAAAGCATGGAGACAGAAGAGAGATACATACTGCTATGACTCACTCCTGGAAATCTACCAAAAATTGGCAAACGGCTAGCTCATATTCCTGCATCTTGTAATAATAATTCACGAGGTCATATCCGGTTTCTAGTACATTTGTCATCCTTCTAGTTCCATTTTTTAAGTCCCGTTCTAATTGGCCAGTTATGATCACGATTGGCAACTGGCCCAAACTGGCCAGAACTGGCCTCATTCGGGAGCTATGTGGGTCGGAGCCGTCTGCCTTGGAGTTATTCCAACTTAGATAGGTATCTATCTTTGATTGGTGGTGGATGGAAAATAGAGCTAATTTCGAGTTGTTGAAAGCTGTGAAATAAACATTGCGTTATGGTAACTGATAGCGCCTAATTTTGGTTTAAGATTAGTGTCCAGGTTGTATATTTTTTTCAAGGAGCATAAGTGGTTATCATGGTTATCATGCTCCTTGATTTTTTTTAGTTTGTCTCCTTAAACCTTATGTTAAAATTTGCAATATTAGGCGGTATGCAGCTTGCATCGTGTCAACAAATCCCTATATGCGTATGTTACATGTTAAAGTTCCTTTGAGATGCCATTAACATTTCTAATCCTAGGTCGTTAAATTTTTTTGCGATCAATGATTGCACAATGACTATAAAGCTTCGAGCAAATATCTACAGAGTCACAATCATACAAAAAAAGTGTTACCGTTTAAAAAACATTGCTATCGATTTATGAAACGACAAAATTCTCAAACTTATTAATTTAATTTCTACGAGTAAATAGTACATATTCGTAGCAATTCCGTAAAATTGCCGATACGTGAGCATCCCATTTCAAAGCTGGATAATAAAAAGATCTCCGGCGTTCTATTTTCTAACATTTACCTACTTATATTTTGTTTAACGATAGGTATATAGTTTTACCTTCTATTTTTATAGTCTTTTTTGTTATTAGATGGTATCAAAAATATTACCTACTATGTGTATTACTATGACTTTGGATTACACATTTCATTTATTACAAGCTGAATAAAAGAAGTCAGTCTACAAACTATTATATAGGTACGAGTACGTGAATATAAATTAACTATTAGCAGAGGAAAATCGGCCAAGTACGAGTCGGACTCGCGCACGGAGGGTTCCGTACCAAATGGAAGCCCCCCTTAAATATTTATTTTATTATTTACTATTGAAGTGAACTAAATATCCTGTGAAAATTTCAAGCATCCACATGTTACCATTATTAATATAGAGGGAAAAACGGCAAAAAATCAGGATTGTTGTATGGGAGCCCCCCTTAATTATGAATTTTATTTTGTTTTTAGTATTTGTTGTTATAGCGGCAACAGAAATACATCATCTGTCAAAATTTCAGCTATCTAGCTATAACGGTTCATGAGATACAGCCTGGAGACAGACAGACAGATGGACAGCGGAGTCTTAGTAATAGTGTCTCGTTTTTACCCTTTGGGTACGGAACCCTAAAAAAAGAGTAGGTGACGCTACTTACTTGCTATAAAAATAGTTCCACGCTGAAGATTAAGTTTTTGCTTTGAATCAAAATTATATTAATATAATTATTCTAGAAGAAAAACAATCTTCAAGGAAAACATTCAGCGAACTTGTAACCATGTCAAATGGAAACTACTTAAGTTAAGCACACTCGAACTAAGCAACAACTTAGTTTTCTTAATTGCTTGCGAAGCCCAGTTTCTAACACATGTTACTATCTCCATCGCACTTCTGCGAGTGGCTGTTCGAAAACTTGAGCTTTTTGATCTTTCGAGTTAGGAAAGGCCTTTCACGGTGTTGTATGTTCGCTTTCCTTTATATGAGTTCGGAATTCATCTTCAGATGTTGTTGTTCTAGTTTCTGTTGCGTTTCGGAAGGAAATTAACGTTTTGTGCGAGTTTAATTTAGTTTTTAGTTTGGGTTTCACTGTTTATTTATAGGGTTGTCACAAGGCACTTTACTAGGCGCGCTAATATTCTTAAACAAAGATGCCTATGTATGACAGCTCATACATATGTGTATATACGATACCTGCACACTGATTTTCTCCTAAGTTTGTGTAAAAGTATGTTCAGCAGAGTAATTTATGACGCTTCTAAAACGATTCTGAATTGAATAAGTTCGTTTATAATGAAGTTAAAATAAGGAAAACCGAAAAAAAACAAGCTATATAAGTACGTACGAGTTATGTTTATTTACATAATCCCAAAGTGTTGACGCATTATTTTGAACAAGGTGTTAATTCGCCAAAAAATATCTAAATTACAAACTTCAGACAGCGCTAGATTATTCTTTTAATATTATTTCACGTAATATTTATGCTTTTCCTCTATCCATTCCCTGCTATTTAGTAATAAAGATGCGTTACAAAATGCTCAAAACATTAACATAAACAGTCAAAATATATCAAAATACGTACTATGTCAAGGAAAAGTAGCTTTGTATGAAGATAAGAGGCTTTGTGGTAGCAGCTAAAAATTAAAATAGCGTTTTTGACCTAAGTAAAGCAGTCGACACTTAACTAGAGGCGTCTATGGAGTATTGGTAACAACACGGAACAACATGATACGTCACATTATATCACTTGCCTACAGTTATGCAAGTAAATCTGCACATAATTAACGAAATATCACATTTTTCACTAATAAAAACACAAGTTTAACAAAATAATACAATGAGGCGACATGATTTTTCCGCGTTCCCGCTTAAAACTCCATCGATGGCATCACAAAGTCATAACGTGAATGGCATTTGATATCTTCTGAAATTGACAGTGACATTTTGATCATTTTTTTTTTTATTTCATTTATTCAGTCATTTTGGCTTCGCATTATAATGACATTGGCCAACTGTAAAGGAAAATCTTGGTCAATTTAAAAGAAATATCATTTTCTTTTAATCAATTTTAATATGTAACAAAATATCAGCAATGTTTTAAAGCACTGCTTATTTTTCTGTATGAAAATTTTCAAAAAAAATTAGTCGGTCGTGTCTTGGCATCCTTCTTAATGATCAAAATAATATTACTGTATTTTTTACGTGTTATGAAATATAACCTAAAAAAAAAGATCACATTACAATTTTATTGTTCTATAACAGGGTTATTGACAGAACAAATTGGAAATCGTGAAATCTCCGAAAAGAGTCACACAGTTAACGAAAACGATACGTTCATACATAATGCAGTATTTTCGATGAATCCAAACGGGGTGTAAGCCCTAACTAAATACAACAGCAGCCTTTTAGCCCTTTTGAGCCTCGAAAGCCGCTCATCCCCTTGAATTAGGGCATTAGGAACGCGCCCTCCACACTACGTGCCGAAGTATCTGCGATTTCGGACGACATGGGCGGAAATGTTTTTAGTATTTTTATGTTTGTGTCGACTATTTTGTTTATTTAACGGTGGAACGTGACCGCAGGTTTATTGGTTAAAGCTCGACGGTGCGGTATTGAAAGGGTTGGATAGTTTCGGAGATATTGGGGAATTGGTTACCAATTTCGATTAACGGTTTCGGTTGGATTAGCAAAAGTTTATTTGTTTATTTTAGTTTTAATGTTAGTTTTCGTTATCATTTTTATCAATATAGACAAGTTTCTGACCAAGTTTTTAACATGTTAATACATATACGTGAAATTGGCCTATTCTCTTTTCTTTGATATTTATGTACATATGTATTAAGCAGTATAAGAAAATGCGACTAATCAATTAAAAAAAGTTTCTATTAATTTTGTTATAAAATGATAAATTTATACATTTTAAAACCGATTTTCTTTAATTTTTTGGCTAAGTCATTTGTAACATCTACTATTTTTGTTTATCAAATGATTCAATTTTTTTGGAAATTATTTAAAGTTTCGTTATAATTTTATAGTAGGTATCTCAAAGAATTTGATTTCTGCATTTCAGATTTCAACGTAACGGAAAACCAAATCAAAGTTATGGATATTGAGACATTCGTTCTAACATCAACGTATAAGTCTCGCTATCCAGCGCGGCAATGCGGCCAGCATTTTGGGCACGTTGCCAGCTTAGATTATAGAAGGGAATAGATGTGAAGTAAATCTATATGTCCCCCCGCAAAAATTCAGACCTTATAGTGGTCTGCTAACTTAAGGTCCTGTAGGAACGATGGGTGAGGTTTATATTCTGATTTTTGCTCTCTAACTCGCATTACACCACCTCATTGATTTATTTTTATTGTGTGTTTCCCTATATGATTAAAGCTTTCAAAAACACGTATACAAACTTTTCGCTCCAACAGCACTTTTTACGTTGCTATTAAATTTACGATAGCGCCTTTTAAAAACTACGCTTCATAAGTTTAGAACATTATTCTATCTCGGCAGTCAGATATTTTTTATCGATTCGAATTTCGAATCGATTTTCGAACTGTTGGTTTAGCACAACGCTACAAGGGGGCGGGGCAATATCGACGCCATTATTCTGAGATTTGCTATGACGTACTTAGCTATGACACGATTTTTCCGCGTTATGGCGGCCCTATGGTTGCCAGTCATAAAGGATCGTTTGAACTATCAATGGACTATGTCTATGGGTGGTTTAAGCGATCCTTTTTAGTTAGTTTTTAGTGTATAATCTTTAGTTTGTAGTTTTATTTAGTTTATTGTAATTTTAATTTATATTGTGAAAGATAAGTAAACATCTAGATATTTTACAATAAAAGTGTAGTATCCTCTCCAAGTCCCCGGAACGTTCTCGCAAGTTCCAAGAAATTTAGCGAAACGACAATTTGAAAATGCCGTTTGAGAAACGAGAAAATAGAACTTGATTTTTCGAATACGCTCTCAGTTAGAATACGAGCAGATTTCATAAAATTTTCGTAAATAAAATTGGTTTTACCTTTTCTGAATTTAAAATTACAATGAAGAAAATATGATAACGGTTCATGAGATATAGCCTGGAGACAGACAGACGGACAAACGGACAAACGGACAGACGGACAGCGGAGTCTTGGTAATAGGGTCCCGTTTTTACCCTTTAGGTACGGGACCCTAATAATGTGGAAACTATTTACATCTCTTGCAAAATCATTATCAATTTTTCAGCCGATTATAGAGAGACTTCCACCATCCACCAACCCGCACAGAGCCAGCGTGGTGGATATGGTCCAATCAACCTTCCTGGGTAGGCCTACGTCCTGTAGTGGACTATATTAAAAAAGCTGGTACAGTACAGTACAGAGAGACTCTCTCCTTAACTTTAGTAAATTACTTACTATGTTTTATTTGATTTGTGCTTTTGTTCGAATGTGAAGTTGACGTGTCTGGACAGCTCCCACCTCGCAGACCGAATGCCTAACAACATAAAGCTCTCGAATAAAGACCATACACCTGCAAACGTAGGATGTCTCCGCAGACAGTCAGTACCGCACAGGAAGCAAGCTGAATGAAATAGTTTTTTATAAGTACTTATAATTAGGACCGTATGGCTAGTTCTGACGGCATCGGCAGAGTTTTTAAGCTGCCTGAAGGCCTCTTACATAGTTAAACGGTTAAAATAACCGGCACCTACCATTTAACTTGTCACCCGAGCCACAAAAGCGCTCCGTTGTAAATGCTACCTGCGGTCACCCATTTGAAGACTCACCGTGCCGAACGTTACTTAACTTCGGAAATCGCTATATGTAAATAAATAATAATAAATAAACGTTAATTTCAGGCACACAACCCATATGTAAAGACATACATAATACAAAAGAATAAACATTACAATAATACAAAATTATCACAGTCCAAAAATTAATTAAAATATGTATCGTTTAAAGTCAAACCTAGGTTTGACGTCATGCTACTTCCGATTCTCGCTCTAGTGGACAAAGATCCAATGTCGAAATATTGGACAACACAAATTTTCAGACAGGCACTGTACTCGTAGTATGCTGTTATTCGATCTTCGTACCATATCCCAAAAGGACTCAATTCGGGATCGAATAACATATAGGTATAGATGAACAACCAAGTAAGTCTGGTCAAACCTACGAACAAACGAAACGAATCTAAGACTACGCAATCAGTGCTACAGGCCTACTGGTTTTATTAGAAATCTATTGAAGGGCCTCATCAAGCAGTAGACGCTCTACGGTTAATATTACGATTGTGATGCATCCTAGTGCGCTCTCACCCCAATTGGCAAAGTTAAACACTTGAGTTGAAACTTTGCACAATTAATGCGGTCTCGTGCGCCTCTACAATCATAACTCTGTAATGAGAGCCCGCAAATGTTCAATATTTTGAAGCGCTCGGCTATCTCGGTCGCTCTTACTCCTATGACGCTTTAAGTAGGAGAAAAGGAGGGAGATGATCTCGAACAAATAAGTATAGCATAACTTTATTAGCAGCTTCTCTGACTATGGTAGCTTTGCAGATGGTCATATTTACAACTGAGCGCTACAGGTGAATCTTGACTCTAGTAGACCCCACTGGTGTCATCGTTTAACAATATCTGATTAGCCATTTCAATGTTTTGCGAGGTTTAAAAACTCTGTTTTTGAAATTTAATAGCACAGTTGAACAGATAAGCAAATAATATAATAATTAAAACCAATTTAGTATCTAACAAAATGTTATTACAGCATACAGGAGTATGTATACTCGTATAACACACATTAATTTCGATTTAAATTTAGCTTAAAAGGATTACTTTGTTTTTGCAACACCCTATTAAACAGGGTCCTCAAGTAGACTTAAGTATATATAATAAGTTGTGTATGTTAAGACTCTAAGTTACTTGTTGGTACAAATATTTTTTTCTGATTCTGATTCAAAAGCCAAGACAACATTTCCAACTGAAAAGATTGACAAATAACTAAAAGCCATTTTAGTATATGAGGCCAAGACACATTTCAGAGCGCTGCTCCAACATAGTTTCTTATAATCTTAAAACCAAAAATCTTAAAAACAGCCTAGTACAGCTTGCACTTAACACTTCTTAACTTGATAAAATAACTATCTCATCAAACCCCGACAAAGCGTAGTTCTCGGTTTTATTATGAGAAATAGGTGTAAAACTTCGCCAGAATCCTATAGTAAAATGAAGTGAGGTCTGAGTGAGTAGTTCCAGAAGTTAGATCCTTTTATTGTAAAATTTGTAAGGATAATTTGATTTTGAAAGCTATGCCCTGGGATATACATTGACCCAAGTTTTAAGGTCTTGAAAGTCTAATGTTAAGGTTGTTTACAAGAAGCTGTGCTGAAATTATAAAGGTTTTTGCGATAAAAATTCAAATGTACTTTTTGAATGGAACTGCTGTTTTGTCTCCGCGTTCTTGGGGTTGGTCCCACCCTAAAAATGTGTATAATGATGAACATGAACACTTCTGTAAATCGCTGCACGTTGTTAAGATATACCTTATGTAAATATTTGACGGAGCGAGACAGCATAGTTGCTTTTAGTTGATAGCAATAATGATGATCATAGAGATCTAAAGTAATAGAAACCAAACTAAATAGCAAGAGATATACATCCCATTTGAAATATGAAATTTAAAAGGTGTTAGAAAAAGATGCGCATACACCCGAACTTGCGTAAATTAGAAGGGTTTCAAATTCAAAAAGGTAAAAAATTAGGAAGGTAAAATGATCAGAGATGAACCTCCTTACTGGAACTAGAGTGTTCAAATTTCCGAAAAAGACAATAGACAAGTGGAACCAAATTTTAACTATTTTGACATTCCAACTGGTGATTTTGACGTATGCGACAGACTTTGCGTTTTTTTTTGTTTTACTCACTCTCGCGTATTCTATATAATCAGATATGAATAACACAGCTGTAACGTAGTTTTTATTTGAGTAAAATTTAGCAAAACTTCTATTACTTGTCACTCTTCTGAGGTGAGGATTTTAAAGTGGGTATGACCCGAATGGGGTCGCACGTGGTAGCACTGCATAATTGTGTGGTGACGGAGCGAGACAGCATGTTTGCTAGCAATAGTTATCTCGCTCCGTCATATTTATATAGCTGACCCATAAAAAAGCCAAACCTTTAAAAAAAATCTAGAGAAGGCTGCTCCTATCACTAAAGGTTAGGTATAAAAATAGTCTAAAACCTATTCCTACCAAATATACTTCAAAAATCAGTCAAACCTTTTCGGAAGTGTTTGATAACAAACGTTTAGACACGAGATTTCTATTATTAGAAGATTTACATAGCATTTTTATACCTTATTACCGCAAAAGATACCTTACTTTTTCGGCTGTCGGGTAAATAACTTGTTTTTTACGTGTTACATAATTATTTTACACCGTTATAGACACCCTCAGCAGTAAGAGCCACACGTAACCGTGCTTGACTCAACCTTTTTGTTTCTTAAAGTTAAGGGAGAAATTTACGCCCATTCCAACCACTTTATTTCCTAAGCAATAAAGTTTATTTTCGGGTGTTTTTTCTTAACCGCATTGCGGTTACCATTTTAGTTATGACAGAAACTTTAATGGATAAGTGAATAGGTGAAAATTACGTAAACTTCGTAGAGTTACTCTTTACGGTTGTAAGGGACCCTTTGACGACCCTTCTGGTACAGTTGGTAGTGCCCCTGCCTTTTGTGCAGGGGGTCCCGGGTTCGATTCCTGGCCGGGCAGGTTTTGTATGATGTTATATATCTGTTCAAGTTCTGGATAATAGTTGTTAGTGTGATTGTGTGTTCCATGATACCCCTGACCATAGACTTGGCATTTTTTCTGTTTGACACAGGGAATCCTAATGGGAGCTATACACAGAACAGCAACGTGTTAGACCATTTAGAATGCTGGTCAAATGCGGCTTGGACAAAAATGCAGAATTGTTACAAAATCAATGGAACAGATGAAACCAAAACAAAATAAATAATATTTCACGATTTCAGTTGATGAAGAAATAACAAGTACAAAATATATTCTAGTCTAGAGGACCTAAAGTTAATATTGCTTCAATTTTCATTCGCGTTAATTTTCGTCTGTTTTTTCTAACGAATAAGAATGAATTAATATTCTCTCTTTATCTTAGGCTTTCAACTAGAAAAAATCATAACAAAGCACTGATTGCTTCAGCCATTTCGAAGGAACTTTCATTAGGTTTTCGTTTGAATTTGAATAAAAATAACAACTTTAACTGAGAAAATCAACAGACTGCGAACATTGAATCAAACTTTGTTGTTTTTATGAACCTAGTAATATTCGCTACATCCTAAATTTCAAATTGATCACTTGGAGATAAGAAAATTTGGCAGAATATGAAAGGCTATGTGAATAAGAAGATCCGTAGGAGAACCAAAGTTACCGACATAGCTCAGCGGCTTGGTTGAAATGGCACTAGGCAGGGCATAGCACGTAGGACTGATGGTCGATGGCGTCGAAAAGATCTCGACTGGAGATAACGTACCGGCAAGCGCAGCGTAAGACGTCCACATCAAGTTTGCAGGATCGCGCTGGATGTAGCCCGCTTCCAACCAGGCCTAGGAGATCTGCAGTGGAGGCCAATGGCTAGTACTGGTTATCCTGATAAACATCGCTGGTACCTGTTATGCTTATTTTTTATATACCTACCTACATAAACTTTCATAGAGTAATTAGCAAACTTGGTCGTACCCACAAAAGGGGATTTGGTCACAATAATTTACCACGCTGGTCCAGGGAAACCAAAGCTGGAGTCTACAGCTTTGTAGACTTCAGCTCTGGTTTACATACTACCTAGAACCGCTAGAATATGTTTTTATAATATGGTGAAAGCCCTATTTATTTTTGTAATATTAATTCGATTTAATAATAATAAATAGAGCTGCCAGTAACGTTGCACGCCTTGAATAGGCAAGTTTGTATTGAGCCATGATTATATATTTATATACCACCAATGTAACATGCAAACTGCAATAAAAATTTTGATTTTGACTTTGATAGAAGCGCAAAAAGTCACTGCATTTGAAATCCGTTTTAGAGATAAGTAGATAAGACACGAAGCCCTATACTGTATCACTCTAATTGGTACTTACTAATCGTGACCCAAAAAGATCGAAACATAACAATAATGTTAAATTCTACAGCCCAATATATTCGGGATTAAACCCGGAAACGAAGCGGGAAGAAAAACGGGAAATTAATTACATTACCAGAACCCAACAGATGGTTACTTAAATTGATTTCGGATACGTTTGGTAATGGGGCTAGAGTTTATGGAAGAGACTACGCTTGTTATGAGCACAACGCTTGCTCTTGCTCGCTCTCGGTCACAAGTCATGCTACTGAGTGAGAGGACGAACAACCATTAAAAATCTATGCTAGAGCATAGTATACATGTATGGGTGGCATAGTATGCCATTTCAATAGTTTCTATGGTTTCGAAAATCGTACTCGGGTCGACTTTGTCTAGCTTCGAATAGCGCTTGAGGCATATTCACCATGCTGGTCCAGTTGCGAGTTGATGGATTCACATACAGATACTCCACTGAATTTCCGCTTGAGACGATTACAAGTTACCGTGTATTAATTCCAAAGAACTCTTTGTACATTCATTGATTATTGGTGAACGTATTCACACTAGCTCACTACGGTTATTCCATTTCAAAACTTGTCAAGTCAAATACGATAATTTTATTGGCCAAAAGTCTGCTGATGTTAACCAAAAAGATACTGTAGGTAAATATACACAGTGTACATAGTGGTATTAAGTGTGTAAGCGTCGACTTGTAATGTTTGAAAATATCATTTTCACTAATAATAAATATGGGGCTACTAACAACCTAGAGGAGGTTGTTGATTCACTCTTAGCCTTATGTTTCCCGTCTCTTCCAGATATTCTCTACATCTACGACAAAATCGACGCATGTTAATACTTCGTCGAGGTCCATCTGTGTTTCGGCCAATTTGGCAGATAATCCTGCCGCCGTTTTATACGATAATTCCCATTACACGGCGTTTGTACAATTTTGTAGGAACTTCTATTCGCGGCGGTAATAAATATTGGGTACTTATTGAGTAATTTCATTTATGGTTTAAGCTTATCGCTTATTACATTTATATGGCTTAAATACGCACAGAACTGAACCGAATTATGGCACAGAAGAAAGTGGGATTAAGAAAGCAATAGATGATGATTGCTTAAAAAACGTCAATTACAGCTTATTGTATTTTAGTCAGTTCTTCTTCTTTGCTATCCCTTTTGCTGTGCCATTGGATCGTGATAGAATTAATTTTATCACAGATCCAATGAAGACTAATTTTTATAAAATACTCCAAAAACCACTATCACAACACATTATTAAAGGAACCACAATTAAAATCTGATACAAAAAAACCTGTTTTTTTAAATTTTACAGATGTGTCTGTGTGGCTTTTGCTCAAGCGTCACCATTACTATGCTTAGTCAGCATGAGCAGCTCCACGATAAAGGCGTAATATCCACCAAAACATCCACAGCCGAAATAACCCACACACCCAGCAAGTTATACCCAATTTACTTGCTCAATTCCATTGCGATGCCATAGATTAAATAAGACAGAACGAGCTGCCCCGCCAGCGGTGTTTATGGAAGATTTATGAGCCAGGGGAGAGAGGAATGCTACAATTGTTGGTAAGAAGGGCTGTAATCGAGTTGAGCAGCCAAAAGTAAAGCACATTGATGTATTACTTGCAGAGTTGGGCGCAGTTTACTACTATTTTGTAATCAGGTTACTAACAACGACTAAAAGTAGTTAGCTACATGTAGTTACGTTTAGGTTTAACTCAACTATATTAACTACATGTAGTTATAGTTATATGCAATCATAACTGCATGTAGTTAACTTCGTCTAACCTTAACTACCACTAGGCATGTAGTATGTGTGAGTATGAAGTGGCAGAACTTGTAAGATAAGTAGAGATAGTGATCAATACTGAGCACTAGATGTCACTCGATGCATTTGAAACATAATAATTATTCCAACCTTGTCTCATTAGATTAAGGTTGAAATTAGTAAGTTTTTAAAAGTAGTTGTTAAAAAAGTAATCGAGCAATCATGATTGTAACTACAATTGTTAGTAATCAAAATGTTTATTTTATGACGATATGTGATCGTAGTTAGATTTCAAATTACTCAACTCTGCCTTAGGTTATTACTTGCCTTAGGTTTACAGTAGCACTGGCAACATTACGAGTAAGCTTAAGAACAAGAAAATGTCTAATTATCAACATTGATATTTCTCTAAATTGCAGTAATGTTATGGGAATACACATAAAACAGAGTAGAGTAGACAACTTGCTTTTTAAAAGTCGGTTGATACTTTAGTCCATAGTATTTGAGTGATAAAGGTTATACCAGGCACGCCCCAATTTGATCGTGAGCTAGTTAAAAATGCATAGAAACACAAATTGGTCGCGATTGACTTTCCAATGTTCGCCTCGTTAAAACTTTGTGAACAATCGACGATTACTGGATTTGTTTTGGTGCAGAGTATTGATAGCTTTTTACGTGTTGAAGGTTTAGTTTGATTATGTTGAACTATTTTATTATCTGGGCACCGAGCGTTAGAGCGCTTGTTCACGGCAATTTGTTTCACCGGTTATAATTAACTTGTGTTGACGCACTGGACTTCCATCCGGCGAAAAATGTAGGCATTTGTTTATTGACGGTCCATTGTCCGGAGAAAAAAATCAGCCATGTGCGAGTCGGGCTCGCGCACGAAGGGTTCCGTACCGTGTTGGAGCCCCCTTAGCCCCATTCTTCTTGACATTATTAACAGCGAGCAAAAAACTCCTAATAAATCACGTTTGTTGTATGGGAGCCCCCCTTAAATATTTATTTTACTCTGTTTTTAGTATTTATTGTTATAGCGGCATCAGAAATACGTCATCTGTCTAGCTATCACGGTTCGTGAGATACAGTCTGGTGACAGACAGACGGACAGACGGACATCGAAGTCTTAGTAATAGGGTCCTGTTTTTACCCTTTGGGTACGGAATCCTAAAAAAGCCGTGAACAAAAGCTCTTATTCGATTTGAAGTTAATGTAAGCTGGTGTCACAAGATGGCTTTAATTAAAACGCATTTGTAAAAATTCGTATTTTAGGTGAATACCGCATGTGCAGATTAACGAAGAATAACCTCTATCTGATTACCAAATATCCAAAACTTTAAAACCAAACCAACCTAGACAAAAATCTACTCACTCTTAACACCAAAAAGACCAAATTTATAGCCTTCACTAAGACGTGCGTCTCCCAGCCACCAGTTAAATTAGACCTAAAAATTCACTACTGCGCTACCCATTCTCAACCCTCACACTCTTCCTGCTCTTGTGTATCTATAGAGCGTGTAAATCACATGAAATATCTTGGTGTCATTATTGACGAAAACTTATGCTACAAACAGCACATTATTAACGTTGCATCTCGCACACGCAAATTAATATATGTCATGAAGAATTTGAGACACTGTGCTCCTTTGGCTCTCCTGAGGCGAATATACTTTGCGCTATGCCAACCAATAATACAGTATTGCATTCCTGTATGGGGCAGCGCTGGGCAAACGGTATTTATGGCCGTGGAGCGGGCGCAAAGAGCTTTGATTAAGGTTATGCTCTGCAAGCCATTTCGCTTTCCTACTGACTCACTGTACGCTGAGTTCAACGTGCTCAGAGTTCGGCAACTGTTTGTTTTGAATGCAGTCCAAATCATCCGCAAAAATCTGAAAAGTCACCCGGACTACGATAACTTAAGAAATAAGCGTAGTTTCTTGTGTAGAGTACATGTACCACGTGTTAATTCGTTGTTAGCCAAACGCAGCCCAGCATACTCTCTACCATGTGTTTTCAACAATGTCTGCAGAAAAGTAAACTTAACTCCAGAACTTCCTAAATTTATTTTTAAGAGAAACGTCAAAAGCTGGCTTTCAAAATTATCTTACAAGGAGACTGAGAGCCTCATTCATAGCGTTTACAGTGAGAGACGGACTTGAATAGTTGTATTTCTTCAAGCGCAAATTTTCATTTACTTACTCTTTAATTTTATAATTTGTTTAATGCATGTTTAATTTTTGTCGCACAAACTTTTTAAAAAAACTTCGCACTCGAGCTCCAAAATACAAGCATTTAGCTTAGTTTGGGGCTCACTGCAATACCTTTATCATCTAGAATACAAAATCTAGGTAACTTAGGTAGGTATATAATATATTGTTAGATGTAATTTATGTATTCTAGAGTTGTAACGTATTTAAGTATTATGAAATAAATCTTTGAAATCTTTGAATCTTTGAAAATTTACGATTGTGTTCAAAAAAATTTCAATTTTTAAAAAAATTGTACAAAAATTAGTATAAAATTTACCACAATTTGTCAAAAAAAGTTTTTGCGACCGCTGGTGACTTTTGATATCCTTTGGTTGTTTCGAAGAAACATTGTAAAATTTCCGCCTCGCTGTGCTCGCGCGATATTTAATTATACCCTTGTTACTTCTTTCCTTTAGAATGCAAAGGTCTAAGCCCAGAAGTAGCCCGAGATAATGATGACGAAGAAGTATCCAGGGGCTGGAACAGCTTTCCTGCTTTCCTGTTTCTTTAGAGATATTTTCTAAAGATTTACTAGATCAGAGTGATCTTCTAGGTCTGCACGCTTTATCTTCAACCACAACGTCGCTCACCATCAGGCGAGTTAGTGGTCAAGCGCGGACTTATTCACGTTAAAAAAGAAAAATCTCATTAGAATTTCCAACGTCTATAAAATGAGATTGTAGCTTTTTGCTACTTTAAATTCCATCACATTACATTGCGACAAACATTTAACGTAAGCAGCCACAAGCGTGTTAAGCACCATTAATTCGGTACGTGTGTTTACGCCTTTATTTTCCTCTTCGCCTTAACACATTCGATTTAACATGTTAAGGGCCTAGCTCAGTGTCTCATTATCACACACAGTGATTTTTTAAACTACAAACATGATTATAGGAAATTCTGACACCAACACACAGCCTGACACAAATATACGAGGCCGGGTGCTAGCCCTGGTGTCAGAGTTCGTATAACTTACTTACTTTCATTCTAAGATGCCACCAAAGTCAATATTAGGATCAATTTTTCATTTTGGAGGTAACTATGAAATAGCTAAAAAATTAAACAACTAAGTACTTACATAGTTGGTATACTTATACGAAAACATTTATGATTTTCGCCAAAAAAATAGTGAAGAAATAAGTGTATAGATGGAATAAAAATGATTTTTAAACTTTCATTATTTTCAAGTAACGGTTACGTAAGCAATAAATGTTCTCGAATAGAGATCACGTACCGGCAAGCACATTGCCATCATCCATCCATCCATCAGCCATAAGACGTCCACTGCTGGACATAGGCCTCCCCTATGGATCTCCAATAAGACCGGTTGGTAGCGGCTTGCATCCAGCGTGATCCTGCGGTCTTAATGAGGTCATCCGTCCACCTTGTAGGTGGACGTCCTACGCTGCGCTTGCCGGTACTTGGTCTCCACTCGAGAACTTTTCGACCCCATCGGTCATCAGTCCTCCGCGCTATGTGCCCTGCCCATTGCCATTTTAACTTGCCAATCTGCTGGGCTATGTCGGTCACTTTGGTTCTTCTAACTTTGAGTGTGGATGGCAAAGCGGTTGCGCTTTGCCATCCACACTCAAAGTGGACTCTCTCCGACCTTTAAACCATACAGGGTTATTACTGATCAATTAGCATCCTTTCAGGGGCTTATTCTGTACATCAAAACTAACTTTCGTTCTGCGACTTTCGTCAAAACTCAAAAAAAATAATTGTTGTACCATATAAAATATCGTTCACCCGCGACAAAATGTATGGAGCAGCTGATTTTTTCTTTTGACTTTTGTCAAAAGTCGCAGAACAAAAGTAGTTAGTTATCACGGATCAACATTATCAACATTATAGTCTAAAAAAAGCCGGTCAAAAATACACAAAATCCGATAACCTTCTCATAACAGGCGTATTTACGTATGCATGGACACGGGATTGGATGCCAATTGAGTCTGACACTTTGCTTACACATCAGTACTCCTTCGGAGTCAGATCAGTTTTTCACACAGCTGTTTATAATAATTGTTTATAAACACTGTATCAGAAACAAAATCTACGTGTTTCTGAAACAAAAAATAATGTTTCAGAGATAATTATTTGGTTTCTGTAAACATTACGTGCTTTTCAGTATTTTTCGGTGCTCCCCGGGAAATAGCTACGTGTTGTTTCTGAAACTGTGTATCCGAAACACTGTTGCTCAGTGAATACATGGCTTTATTTCAGACACTCCACAACCTCCACTGCTGACTACTGGCCTCCTCTACTTAAAAGATTTCTTGTTCCAATCATCTTGCATTCAACATGATCTTGCGATCTAAATTATGTAATTTCAAACGATTTACGTCTCAGTTCGATATGACTTCGCTATAGCACCATAAAAATACAGGTTTAATACACCAACATCGGAAAATAGAACTTTATCCACTTTATCCTTCGAGCAAATATTTATAGACTATAGAGTCACAATCGTGCAAAAAAAGAGTCCGAGGCAAAACTCTGCTCGAGCTACATACATATGTAGTGGGCAGGCTTTTTAGTTAGTCGTAAGGCTATTGCAAGCCGACTACAACGCCGCGTGAGGAATCACGCACTATGGAAATAGTGCTCGGTTACAAGCACTAATTAGGTAGGTGACATAACGTTGAGATTCGAAAAAACTGGTCATTGGGTCATAGTGAATTTTTTAATGTAAATATCCAAGTCTAAGGTATGTATATCGGCGCTAGGACATTTTATTACTACTTTCACCTAGGGACTGTGGCTCCATAGATATTTGCTTGAAGACTTCATCCTATATACTTAGACATCGGTCCAGGTTTCCCGCATCTCTCCACCCCTAGTTATAACCAGTTAGGTACTAACCAGTTTTCATTGGGGTTTGTTCCAAACCGCTTCCGGCAAGCTCACTCAACACGAGTATTTGCCTAACTAACTTCAGTTTAACTGAACTTGTATTGATTTCTACTATAATTAGAATCTGTGTTGAGCTGTTGAGTCGTGCCTGTACTGGGTGTTTGAATATTTCAGATATTTTCGAAGATGTAAAAATAAATTCAGTTACATTTATTTCATGAAGTAAAGTTCTGGAATGAAGAGTACAACAGGCAAGGCAGCGTAGGATGACCACTGACAAGGTGGATAGACTACAGATTTCAATAGATGGGGCATGTCGGCTATTATAGCGGAGACCTAATTTCGCATAAAACGACGCGTACATAATGTCAATTTGTTTCTCGCAGAGTATTACAAATCACTTACATATTCATAACTGCATTTTATTTTACTATGTGTGTTTCGTAAACATGCAATTTACGGTGTATGCGTATTGGAGCATACGAGCGTCTTGCGCGGTGGGTAAAGAAATTTATTAATACCTGAGAAGAAAAGAAGACATGAAGAGTTTGCCCATAGAAATGAAGGCAGGCGATCTTCTATTTGATGAAGACCGCAGAAATACGCTGAATGCAAGCCGCTTTCGACAGGCCTTATTGGAGATCAATTAAAGAAGCCTATGTCCAACAGTGCATACGTTGACATGGTGTCTATGCGTTGTAAACCAAGTTTTGCGATTTCTGCCTGTCTTAAAACCTCAGGTTTTCAGGATCAATTCTTAGTCACTCAGATGTTAGAATGCCTATTTTCTATATTTGTTCTGAGTTTTACAATACAATACGATTCATTTATTGATATCTTCAGTTACATATCATCTGTACATCTATATCTATACATACATACATACATATAAATAAAATTGGAGTGTCTGTTTGTAATATTGAAATAACCGTTTTTTACCACATGTTTATGAATATGTGTACGGTACATACACCAAAATAACATTTTTCACAATTTTTGTCTGTCTGTCTGTTTGTTCCGGCTAATCTCTGAAATGGCTGGACCAATTATGACGGGAGTTTTATTGGCAGGTAGCTGATGTAATGAGAAGTAACTTAGGCTACGTTTAATTTAGAAAAAAATCTTTTAATCTCGGGCTAACGCGGGTAACACCGCGGGGCGAAGCTAGTAGTAAATATAATTCCCAATTCATTCAATATTAGTCTCAGTTACCCTTGATTGTAATTTATTTAGTGAGGAATCATCTAAAAGAAGTCCCAGTAAAAAGCTTTATTTTTTTATCTAAATTTAGTTCGATGAGGACGAAAGAAGACCGTTTCGTCCTCCCAAATTATAAATGTCGCGTGTCGTTGTACTGAACATCCTGTATACCTGTAAATAGACTTGCAGAAGGCTGGGACGTATTATATTAGGATAGGTGAATGAACCTGGACCTGGAAAATTACATCATTATCGCCATAACCAATAGTGTAGCTAGACTATGAAACATGGTTTATCGCAAAGGGTATACGAAGACGGAAAGGGGTTATTTCTGATCATTATTATGAACAACTTTTAGTACGAGACCAACCCGCAGTAACAAAAAATAATTGGCCAAGTGCGAGTTGGACTCGCGCACGAAGGGTTCCGTACCCTATGGGAACCCCCTTAGCCCCATTTCAAGCGTCTGCCTGTTGCCGTTATTAATATGGAGCAAAAAAAAATACGTTTGTTGTATGGGAGCCTCCCTTAAGTATTTATTTTATTCTGTTTTTATTTGTTGTTATAGCTGCAACAGAAATACCTACATCATCTGTGACAATTTCAACTGCTTAGCTATCACGGCTCATGAGATACAGCCTGGTAATAGACAGGCACACACACGGACAGACGGACGGACAGCGGAATCTTAGTAATAGGGTCCCGTTTTAACCCTTCGGGTACGGAACCCTTGAGAGATGTTTCATAATTATTTATTGTTGAATCTGGGTTGAGATTTTCTATAGAACAGCAGTTTTTTTTCACAAATTCAGTGTTACCAGAAGGTCAATGTTCAACTTCTACGGGACCAATCATAGACGGGAAAAAACTCATACTTCATGATGATTGATGAATATAGTTTTACACTTCGCAAAGCATCACTTTGTATATCATTAGTATAATACAGGTCTCTGGTATCCACAAATAGGTCGCGCTCCCTAGCCCGGACCTAGGTATAGCCTGAACTCAGATATTCTAGATCTAGTTACTATATCTAGACTTGCAATACCTAGGTAGATGCAATTTGGCGCGGGACTCGAATAGGAAGGAGGACGGGCTGTGTTGCTTAGTCCAAGACATTAGAGGGAAGAGATTTTCGCCTATCTATCAATGTTTTCTTTACAATGTAACACAGGTGTTACTTACCTGCTTACGCGGTATTTTCAAAGCGGACAACATGTCTACTTTAGTTTCGTTAGCGACCTTTCTTATTTTTAGAATTAATTTTATTTTTCAGTTTTCATTTACTTCAAAATTATTTAGCACGTTGGAAGACGTTAGCATCCGGGAATCAGAAATTCTTGTCCGGGTGCTAACACATCTTTGTATATCTCATGTGTTTTGATGTCAATAAAGATTATTATTATTATTATGTGTGGGGGCGATAAGTCCTGCACTGACGTCCCGCATGGGGTGTTACAGCCTGGTGACAGACAGACAGACAGACAGACAGACGGATAGACGGATATCGGAGTCTTAGTAATAGGGTCTTATTTTTACTCTTTGGGTACGGACCCTAAAAATGGAGCCTCCTCTCACTTTCCCCCTCTACTTTTCAGGGGGTATTCCCGACAGGGTAGATATTTGAGTGTAAAAATTGAAATCAGTTCTGGGACGGAGTCTTTGTAGGGTCATGAGGTCTTGTTGTCTATGTGACTGTGAGTGTGTTCTACAGTCATAGGAATTCTAGTGGAGTGTATGAGTGTGAATTGTGTAAAGCATAATTACTAGTAGTTCTCCGAACAGTAGACCTCGCTGCATATCTCTTTAACAGAACATTTATAAACCTACATCTCAACTTGTTCTTGACCGATTTGGTTCATACTCGGAAATATTTTGAGGATTTAGATACCTACTAAACAATCACGCCAAAAAATATCATCGAAATCGGCTGATAAAAGCGCGATAGCAAAGTTCTCACTTTTTTAAGACCAATCGAAAATCGCCGACGACAAAAAAAACCTTAATATGTAGCACCTGTGTACATAAAAATAAATACGATTTTTAAAGGTCGTAGAACAAAACATGTTCAATTTACAGAAAAAGATGCTAATTGATTACCAGTAACCTTTTATAACAATGTGACAATCTTTGCTCATAGTTTGGGTCGGATACCGTGCGTAAGTAATAAGATATCTCCTAATATTTAATTTATTTATAATATCCCGTGTCCATTTCATCCGCTTATGTACAAAAACTTAAAAAAGTTTCAAAGGTCCCGTAAGTAAGTGGAGCATTTACTCCACTTTTCCTAACATTCTCTTTCGTACTTCGTTTGGACCACAAAATCAGATGAAAGTATTCAACGTTGATATTCCATCTTGTCTAAACTGGCAAAAATCAACATTTTTCAGGAGCGCAAAAACATATGTAAAAATTCTAGTTCATGAACTATGGTTGCAGTGAAGATTTTTTTTTTGAAATAAAACATTTACTTTCACTGTGCATTTAAATTTATATTTTAAACATTATAGTTTTATAGTAATTCCTGAAAAATCTTTGAGATGCACCTTTTTTATTTTTAATAGTCTAAGAAGATAAAGGCGAAAATCAACGATCAGGGAAAACGGCGTGTAGTTTTGAAAATTGGTACAGTTTTACTTTAATGCCATAATTACGTGGTAATTAATACAAGTACAATTAAATCATGTAGCACCTATTAAGTTGTTTTTGTGTAGACGATATACAAGAAGTAAAAAAAGTAATAACTCATTAGAATATGTTCTTAACAATATGTTGCTCAAACAAATAATGAAAATACTATTCTAATTTACTATCGCAATTGTTTTCGCATCATTTTTCTGTTACAATCACGAAAAGGGTACAACTCGACTTGAATCACCCATCACAAGAAGCACATTATTATATGTGTACCTATTCATTTATATATACAATTACATAATTCATGAGTAATTTTGGAGCTCCAATTAATAAATTGCATTAGAAATTGCATAAAATTGCATAAAAAAAACCTGTTAGGTTTTTTGCACCATTGTGACTCTATATATATTTGTACGAAGGGATTTTCAGATATATACCTACTTATGATTACATGAGCATCTTTTACTACGCCAAGTATTCATTTTGTCGACGAATTTTCTGTAAGGAGCAGCAATTTTTTTCACTATTTCAGGGGCCCATACGAAAAGTTGTTCAATAAGAGTATACACAGAATGTACACCTCTGAAACTCCCAGTTTTTTGCAAAGCATAACTTTGTGTAGCATCATGGAAAAACCGTCTATTCACTTCCTATTGCTGTTAAACAGTGTTATCCAGAACTGGTATACTAAGCCGAAAGGAGGTAATTAAGACCATCATTATAAACAACTTTTACTAAGGAGCCAACCCGGAATTCGAGAAAAATTCTTCTGTTCCGTACAATTGCAACTCGGAATCAACAAAATAATATGAAGCTGATTTTTTCTCTAATACCTGGTTAGCTCCTCGTAGCGCTCGTAGCGTAGTTTGACCAAGTGTTTGTCGGCGATCACCGAAATTAAGCAACGTTCCGCACGGTCAGTATTTGGATGGGTGACCGCGGGTAGCATTTTCCAACTGAGCGCTACCGTGGCTCGGATGACACGTTAAATTGTAGGCCCCGGTTGTTTTAACCATTTAGCCAAGTCAGAGGCCTTCAGGCGGCCTAAAAACACTGACACCAGGGCTAGCCACCCAGCCTATACGAACTTACTTAGCTCCATAGTTTAAGTTGTTTAAAATTATGGTCTGAATACCTTTCGTGATTAGCACATGGATATTTTTTAAAGATATTTTGCACTCTGGTTCTATAATATAGACGCATCTAGATTAGCGAATGCCCAAACCAGATATTCCAGCACTTAATAACCAAATCAAGTATTCCTCCAAGCATAAGGCATCGCTTCGTATCTTGGAGGCTGATTTTTCATTCAAAAAACGTCCAAACTACGCCCCAGAGTAGGATCCTGCTAAGCCACGCGTATCGGATACCAGCCGTAAAATAATAAAATGATTTCATCTGCCCTAGATAAGGGTTAAATTTATGAAAAAGGCGTTCGCTAGAGCTGCTAAGTCAAATTAGTTACAAGTGTAGGAAGGAACTCTTCAGTACGTTTGTATAGGCCAAGAGTTCAATATTCATAAAGTACTAGCGACCCGCCCTGGCTTCGAACAGGTGTATTATGTATAAAAACCTTCCTCTTGAATCACTTTATATATTGAAAAATACCGCATCAAAATCCGTTGCGTAGTTTTAAAGATATAATCATACATAGGGACAGGCTGGGTGTTTTATACTATGTAGTGGTAGTGAAGTTCGTATAAACCGGGTGGCTATTGCTTTGTTGTCAGAGTTCTAAAACCATATCTAAACGGTAAAAAAACCGGGACCTACAATTTAACGAGTCATCTGAGCCACGGTAGCGCCAGTTATCAATGTCACCTGCGGTCACCCAACCGAAAACTGACTGTGCTGAACGTTGCTTAACTTCGATGATCGCTAAGGAACACCTAGTCATACTACGCAAATAAATATTGTTTTTATTCTAGTTTTAGTATTTGTTGTTATAGTGGCGACAAAAATACATCATCTGTGAAAATTTCAGCTTTCCAGCTATAGCGGTTCATGAGATACAGCCTGGAGACAGACAGACGGACAGCGGTGTCTTAGTAATAGGGTCCCGTTTTTACCCTTTGGGTACGGAACCCTAAAAAGGACAAAAGAATATATGAAATAAAACAAACTGTTTTCATAATAAATCACCTTGCTGAGCTCTTACATAGAAATCGTGTAAGAGGCGAACTGACCTTCAAAGCTTTTAAAAGCTCACAACAAACGCATTCGAAACCACTCAATGCTTTGTACTTACATGCCACTATTTATATATCTTTTTAACTATTCAAAGGGTTTGGACTTTGATATAGTAGGTACGCAATAAAATGAAAGATACCTTATAGAGATAGTTTTTAAGCTATGAACACAAGAGTGATTAAAATTAAACTTTTTTGGGCTTCTCACCATTTAATAGTTTTTTTGGAAATTCTCGTGATGAGCAATAGCTTTACATTAACTCAATGTTAAGCATCGTAATATTATTTTACGATATAAAGAAAAACTACGCAACGGATTTCGATACCGTTTTCATTAATACACATAATTATATACAAGAGGATGGTTTATACGTAGGTATAAAACGTGCATATCTGTTATATTTGATTTTATAATTACAAAGATTACCTACTAGCCGTGGTGGTCTAGTGGTAGTAACACCCGTCCTACAATCGTAAGGTCGTGGATTCTAATCCCGATCCCATTCCAATGAGTTTCTTTAGAACTTATGAACCGAATTTTTCGGTGAAGAAAAACATCGTCAGGCGACCTGCATGCGTCCGTAGAAGAAATTCGATGACGTATGTGAATCACCAGCCCGCACTGGGCCAGCGTGGTGGATATGGGCCAATCACCCTTGGTGAGTAAGCCTACATCCTGCAGTGGACTATTAAAACAAGTGAAACGTAACAAATTACTTTAAAAAACCCGACTGCAAAAATCGATAGATAAGCGATAGACGCACTAAAAATAATTAAATAGGTTGTAATTTTTTTCTGATTAAATTTAAATGTATTACATGTAAGTATTAAAATTATTGTACAAATAAAAATTAAACATATCTGCTTAACATCAGGCAGTATTTGGTCGAATGTAAACCTATAAGAAACAATAAAATATAAAACTATATTTTTATAAATTCGTTTTAATTTTCTTTATTTTTAAATCCTACTCGATAGATTTAGTTAAAAAACACAACTTCTTACAACTTGACACCAAAAATCCGCAATTTTGATTATTGGTTTTAAATACATAGTAAGGACACTTTTTTTGAAACAAACAACAGTGCCTTATTTTAGTCGAAATCCATCCAGCTTTTTGGAAGTTCTATGGAAATAAGGAAATTTATACAAACATACAAGATTCGCGCGGAAAACAATACCCTTCCTTGGCAGTCAGGTAAAAAAGCTGGTGCAAGTAACAAAGATTTGTCATTCAGGCTAGACAAAGCCTTTACGAATTAATTCTATCACACACTACAAGATGGAGCTATTTAAGTGAGTCAAGAAGAAGTCGAAAGAACATTTTTGACCAAACAGCGACTTGGATGCTTCCCAGTATCGATTGAGTTTAATCACCGTATAAACAACTATTACCTATTTCATCAACAATTCAGTAAGTCTGGACTGTTTCCCGACATTTGAAATCAAATTCCAGCTGCGGCCCTTGATACATTGGGCATTAAGCGGCTTATTTTTGTAACGACCCGTACGTTAATATGTTTGAAGTAAAAACTAAGTAACATTTTTAGGGTTCCGTACACAAAGCGTAAAAACGGGACCCTATTATTAAGACTCCGCTGTCCGTCTGTCTGTCTGTCACCAGGCTGTATCTCATAAACCGTTATAACAAATCCTAAGAACAGAATAAAATTAATATTTAAGGGGGGCTCCCATACAACAAACCTGAATTTTAACCATTTTTCGCTAATATTAATAATGGTAACAGGTAGATGCTTGAAATATTCACAGAATGTTTAGTTGTATAAACAATTCAATAGTAAATAAATTAATTAGAATAATCATATTATAATAATACAGTATAGAACCTCGCGTGCGCGAGTCCTACTAGTACTTGGCAGATTATTTTTATCTTTGAGCAAATGTTGTATTTTTTATCTTACAACTTTTGAAGCCGGGATATCACGTTGTTTTTAAAAACCATTCTGAGTTACTAATAGATGAAAACAACTATTTAAATTATTTATTTGCCAGTTTTGATTTTAGAGAAATTAAATGTGTAAAATGGTCTTGTCTAGAATTGTGTTGTCTATTGTTGTAGCTCTTAAATTACTAAACGATTTACTTATTATTTTATTCAGTAAGTTTAGATTGTTTTGCAATAAAAAAGATCAAATTTTGGCTGCGGCCCCTGATACATTGGACATTAAACGGCTTATTTTGTTTCGACCCTTACGTTATTATGCTTGAGGTAAATGTTTTAGTTTTGTTCTAATTTGACTTTAAGTCAATAAAATACACTTTATTTAGGATAACTCAAAAACAAGTGCTCAGACCGTGATCAAATATCGATTATATTGCATGAGAAGGACTTGTTTTCGATTACAAATTCAGTTAATCTCAGCATTTTCGGGGTTTCGGACGAGGTGTCTTGTGTGGCGCTGTGCCTCCTGCCACTGCCGTGCAAACTATTCTATCAGGTGTCCCTTCTCACGCACCACCATTTAGAATTATTTGAGAAGGAAGGTACCTACCTAGACTAGGTTTAATTTAAAAAGCAATGCTAGCAAAAACCAACTTGTGACTCCTTCACATAGGCTGGCGAAATCGGAGAAGTATGTACTTATATGTATGTATGTGATGATGTCTTCCACGCCGATTTCGGCTACGGCGACCATTTTCTGTATATAGGTATGGTTACTGATGGGTCCTGACATGGCTGATGTACCCAATTTTAGCGGTGAATGTCCTAGAACAGTGGCTACATGTGAAGACTCCATTTATGTAATTGTATGTAATGGTGGACGGCGGTTTGTTTTTAAAATGGTCTCTTTTTAGGTCTAAATCACGCCTCCTTTGGTCCTTAAAATGCGTACACGTTGGTATGTACTTTTTGTCTCCATGACGTACGGTCGACAGCCTGAGATTCCCATGATGAGAGTTCGATACCCCTTCATATGCCTCTTCAGGACATCTTTGTATCTTAGAAACTGGCTTCCGCTTTTACGCTTCCCTTTTTCAAGTTCTGAGTAGAATATGTGTTTTTTTTTTGTTCTGAGTAGAATTGCGTATGTATTGGTAGACTCGCTATGTACAACCGAATATCCGTAGAAGTTCGGGATGCACCTTCCGCTGCGTCGTTTAGAAATAAATTTTAAGATGTTAATGACCTTTTAAAATTACCTACCCGAATTGTATTAAGATTTAGTGACTAATTTGGTAAATGTCAAGTTCTTCTATGTTTATGTCGTGCTATATTGTATGGTGCCTTAATGCAATGTTCACTACATTTTTTTATCATTACATTGACTAAGTACTACTACTTGATTTGTAACAAATGGTGTTATGAATAAATGACTATATATACGAGGTAACACACAAAAATTACAGAATTGAGAACCTTCTATTTTAAAGTCGCTTAAAAATTACTCCGCTTTATTTTCGAGGAAAATGCCAAAAACAGCTCACATTACGAATGGTTGGCCTTTAAATAGTAGCATTGTAAAACGAGAAACCATTTTATGCGGGCTACAATAAAATTACAAGTTTATTATGCCGTAAACTGTGCAGTCCCGTCGTATCAAAATTTATCGTTGGTCGACACAGGGGTTGAGCAGATGTGCACGGTATTTGTGGAATAGGTACAGTGCTGCAGTATAAAAGCATAAAAATTTGTCATTTTTCGAAGTATTTGATCGGTTTGTGTGATGATCGTTTGGAATATTAAGAGGCGATTTCTCGTCCGACATACCTCAGTGCCTCAAGTCGAAAGTTTTCGAGTTAGTGTATGTTGCCAGTAATGACAGATGCCAGCGATACTAAAACGTGGTATAATGTGAATAACTACGTGTCGTGAGACATCAGCTATTTCAGGCTACATCAGGGCTAGCCATCGGGCCTATACGAACTAACTTACTATGAGTCGTCACTTTCGTCACCGTGAGCATTAATAAAGCTTTCTACTAGCCAAACGAGCTATAGAAAGGCATATGCATGAAGTCTTTCTGCGAGATCGAGTCAGAACTGACTGACTTCTCCAAGAATATATCTCAGCGGATTGGAAAGTTGAATATGGGGTCATAAAGTTCCAAGACCACTTACACAAACGCAGCGTATGCCTTTATTGTTATACTACGGCACTTATCGCAAAAAAAAAAAAAAACGAGATAAATAAATAGCGAATGCTGCCGTATGCCCATAAAATCCTAAGGCAAAACAGAATATGACCTAATTATGCCAGCATTACACTAAAAATGGCTTGTAAAAAACACTCAACGTTTTTCAAGCCTGTTAGTACTAAGACTATCTCAAACAATTATATTATATTAGAAGTCAGAGGCCTTCAGGCGGCCTAAAACTCTGACACCAGGGCTAGCCACCCGGCCTATACGAACTTACTTATTTTAACTTTATATATATTACAACAAAATACTTGATTTTTATGGATTCCGATACATAATCTAGTAACGCAGGTTCAATTTTGCGTCAACTACACACGCCATGGTAACATTACGACTCTATCGGGACCTCCATCTTGAGACCGGACCATTATCAATCAAACATGAGTTTTCATGATTTATTTAGTTCATTAGGTTTTCGATTATGGATATAGACTTGAGTGGTTCAACATGATTAAGGTAGGTAGCTTCTATTTATATAGAAATAAGGTATATTTTGAGGTAAGTAGAGTAGGTTGATAATTGTGTTTTCTGTTGATTTTTGTTTTGTTGGTGTATTGACAGTGTGTGGGTTGTTTCCGAAGGTAATGTAAAATAAAATTTCGTTAAAAATAAAGTGCCGTTACGAAAATAACTATAATTATGTTGAGGATTTAGGTTCATATATTATTTTATCTTCGTTTTGATTTAGATTCGATTTTAGATCCAAAGGTGGTTTTAACCAATAAACTAAATCATAGGATTAAAATTAAAAATGTAGTACGAGCATAGACGTTTCTCCTCAAGACATAGTGACATCTAGTGGTCTAGAATGTAATTAGCGACGTACGCTCAATTGTACTGCGATTGCTGGTCTACTTGAGAAGGTTAGACTATGGTACGTGTAATAAGCCCTGACCTTAGATTTCATTGAAATGCATTTTATCTAAGAAAAATCCCCTCTGAAATCAGCTTTCAATTTATAAAAACATCTTCTACGGACGTCTGTAGATTGCCTCACGATGTTTTCTCCACCGAAAAGCCAGCGATTTTTATGTAAATCAATCTGTTTCACTAATTCATAATACATTTTAACTGAAACGTTATTCACATTGTTACAATTTTATCACCTATTTTTACTGACTCTACTATTTCCGTCACAATTTAAGCATAATTTAAACATAATTTTTCGTTTTTCAGCAAACATGTCCTTTAGAGCGGAGTTTTAAATAGTGAATGAGTGTAAGCGTCCGTACCATAGAATAAGTGGACAGAGATTGCATACGAGTATAACTTTTTATTTATTGTAATAAATGATACTAATAAGTTTTTTCCCATAATTATCAATTTTTTTTCCTAATATTTCCTACTGATTACCGATCTATACTCTCGTTAATAATTTTCTATCCAATGATTGCCTGGCAAACATAGTATTTAGCAATAAAGCAGCCTCCTGTGTACATAAATTATGTCTCTTTTTATTTCATTATATTTTCTACCGTCCGATATATAGGTAACTAGCTTTTACCCGCGGCTTCGCCCGCGTTATATTTTGATTTTGGCTTATGGTTATGTCGGCTGCGAAACCTAACCTAACCGACAAATATCAAAATACCTTAGAGGAATGCTTTTGTTGGTTAAGTTACGGTTGGAGTGTATATACAACCTACAATCACCCCATGGAATTCTCGCCTTGTCGTGGGGAAGGTCTGAGGCAGCTAAAAAGGCGGCGCTCGAAGTATCCCTCTTCTTTGGGTCTTTTCCCCCAAGGCAGCTTAGAGGCTGGCACTCGAGGTTCAGCCGCTTTTAACTAAAGCAGCTGAGAGGATGGCCGGTAGGTTGCATGCATTATGAGGAGTGTCGCAACTTAGGCGGGCTACAGTGCCGCTCTTGCGACGCTGCATCCGAGGATTTTTTTTTATTATATCGCGATATATCCCTGACATGATCAGGGGTCTTAATTACAAATGAATAAAAACTATACCTATATTTCAATGTTTTTGGCTGTTTGCAGTTATAATAAACATTACAATGGTACAGCAAAGTTTATACCTACTTGTTCCTAATTATTGCTTTTTTACAAATAAACTGGGCATTCCAAGATTATGTGCAGTGGAGTCTCCTCTTTTGTGGGTTCACAGATGCACGATGGGCTTTTCCTCAAATCGATCTAAGTATTGGGAAAACTCACCATGCCCCTTCAGCACTTGAGTTATGATTCCCACTGGTGCTATTTCTCTTACGATCTTGTATGCCGCCCTTGCATCCGGAAAATATGTTTTGGTTACCGCCGCTGTGTGTCCATCCTGATACCGCCGGTTCCACTCGTCAAGAGAGTCCTTTCGGATTTCTCGCTTGACGAATGAAACGGGGCAGTTATCGTAAATAGGTCTGCACTTCGAGTGCAGTGCTGCTTCCTTTGCTAGCTGGTCCGCTCTCTCATTTCCCGCCATCCCCGCGTGCGCTTTAATCCAATAAAGTTTCACTATTTTATTTTGTGCGTGTAGTAACTTTATGTTAGCTTTGAATTTACTGCTAAGGGATGGAGGGAAGATACGCCAACTACCGTTTCCAGTGCAGACCTGGAGTCACAAAAGATTTTTGCTTTTTCGGTAGCCTCAAGAAGTGCCAATAACTCGGCCTGGTACACGGAGCACCAATCGGCTAATTTCAGCTTGCGGGTACTGATCTCAGAGGCATCATCCCAAATGGATAATGCCGCCCCAATTTTCCCTTTAATTTTGCTGCCGTCTGTAAATATGTTAATTTCTCGGTTAAGATTTTGCTCTAGTGCTGCTCCGTCTGCCAGGCATATGAACTCCAGCTCCTCCTGCTGCGCTGGGTGTGGCTTCTTTTCTGTCTCTCTATCTCCAGTTACTTGCTGGGAATAACCTTTCTCAGTTTTCATAAAGCAAGGCTGCTTCCTGGACTCTGATATGACAGCCGAGGATTAGGGGCCGCGGTGGGATATATGGAACTGGTGGTGTGGGTGCCGCCACCTACCCTACCTTCCGCTAGGCCGTCAACGTGTTGGCAGACGCAGTGGGGCTGCAGGGGAAGAGAGGTGTCGGTATCGCGATGGCCGTTGTCACTGCCCTCTGCAGTTGAAGAGGCAGGCGCTGGGCTACTATGACTGACCCGCTGCACTGGGACCAGGGCGTTGGAATGCTGTCTGACGTTCAGTACTGGTTAGTCTTGAGTGGTGGATGACGATGTGTCTTGTGCTCCGAAACACTTCGTCATTATGGCTAGAGCGCAAGCTCCGTTATGGAGCCCGAATCTGGGCTAGCTCTGTTGAGTGCCGCGAAGGAGTGCGAAAAATGTAGGAACGTCCTAATCTTGCCATGACAGATTATTTCTGGCGCTTAGACGGCTGCTACCACAGCCCGCTCACTTAGTTTTTATCCTATCCTACGGGAACTGTTAAAGTTTTTGCGATAAAAAGTGGCCTATGTCACTTTTCGTCTTTCAAACTATATTTATGCAATAAGCCAAGGCAAGTTGCTCCGTTGTTGAGAAAAATGTATTGTTAACCACAATTTTTTCGGGATGGAAAATATCCTATGTCACTTTCCGTCTTCCAAACTATGCCCACCCCAAATATCAAGTCAATCCGTTGCTCCATTGCTGAAAAACAGTTATTGTCCTATCCCATGGAAACCACGAATTTTCTCGAGATAAAAAAGTATCCTATTATTACTTTCTGTCTTTTAAACCATAGGTATCCATACCAAAAATCAGGTCAATCTTTTGCTCCGTTGCTGCGTCAAAGGGGAACAAACCAACAAACTTTTCGGATTAATAATATTAAAGTATGATGATTCTGTACCATAAAGGTAGAATAAATAAACATGTTAAACCTCTAATGATAGAAGATTTAAAAATATTTTTAATGTCAGCCAAAATGACGGCCTGGTATTAAACGTCATAGTAACATGTAGCATGCAGAGGGAAAAAAACATTTTATCCAATTTTAATGTCAGTTGTCATTTTCAATCCATACTTTATTTCCTCTTCAAGGGGATATAACCGTGGAAAAACAATTTGTCCCCTTGCCATGCTACTTGTGATTTATAAAAGTCTGCAGACAATGTCACCTGTCATCTAATTACGTTTGGCTGTGACGTTTCGTTAGTCCATATTAGCGTCATAGAGGAATTAATCACTTAGCGTCTTTGTGATAGTGGCGACAGTTTCGCTTTCGATGGTTTTTGTCCTGTCCTACAGGAACTATGCAATTTTTCGGGATAAAAAGTATCCTAAAGCTCCTTCCGCCTTTTAAACTATGTCCATGCCAAAAATCAAGTGAATCCGTTGCTCCGTTGGTGCGTGAAAGAGTAACAAACCAACAAACTTTTCGGATTTATAATATTAGTAAGGATGTTGTCAATCTTTTTTTATCCAATGCTTGCCTGGAAAATATACCTTTCAGCGACAAAACCTGCGTTATAATATATGCGTATTTTGTGTTTGTGGTTTATGATTATTTTAAGTATAGATTAGCATTTAAAATTAGCATTAGCATTGGGCGTGCGGATAGCGGGGGGAGACATTCGCATTCCTAAGCTCTGCATTCAACTCGCGCGCCGACTGTAATAAATCTAACGTCGTACTTATTCTGGATGCTTTCACGTAGATAAATTTTATTGTAGTCTATCAATATGTACTCGATAAAATAAATTGGGATCAAATATTGAAAAATTAATGTTGATTCCCGAGAAAAATATGACCAGATAAGATTTTCCACCACATTTCCCACAGGTAAATCCGAAAAGGTAATTTTTGAAATCTCGAAACTTCGTGTACATTTTACAACAGCGAGAAAGGATCTTGCCATATGTGTATGCTCTGTGGTCTGTCCACTACGAAAAAGCTTTTTGAGCTCGCTGCCCTTTTGAGAATTATACAGAGCTAATAACACGCCTTAATTTAATTAAGGTGGTAATTAGGAAACATCGTTAGGTAATGTTGAATGAGAGCGTTACTACCAAGCTGTTAGTAAGAAGTCGAGTGAGTAAGAAATGCATATTCAAATAGATACTATAAATAAACTCAAACTACATACACTACAACATAAAAACTACTACATAAAAAGCAATTGGGTAATCGACAGACCCTTGAAGTTCTAAAGATAATCCAAATGCTCAAGCCTACTACCAGTTGGCAGCCTGTCCAGCATGCTGGCTACATTGCCTCGCTGAATGGCAATGCTTATACGTTGAGCCAAATTAACACCAGAATTTTGGTCACGCGTCGCGTCCACCAGACGCTCTAAAAGCATTTTCTTCTGGAAACGGTTCGTTCTTATTTTTTAAGTCGGCTAATATGCAAACCTATTTCCAGTCTCGATTTAAACATATTATAAGACTGTTTTTCTAAGCATACGACCCGTTTTTAGTTAAACGATAATTTAATAGATTCCATAAATACGTTGTTATTTGTGAAGTATTACAAATCTACAGTACTAACTATTAATTGCTTCTAAATGCCAATCCGCAACTTAAAACAATATTTTGATTAATTTGAGCCGATCCGTAAATGTTAAATTAATTGAAAATTATTTTTAGACGACGGGGAAAGATTAAGAATAAAATTCGCAGTATACCTGAAACATACTTGTACTATCAATACACTCTCTTTTAGTCGTTTTTAGCTCTCAGATTCCAAATTGCTAGTGTATGTTTTATTATTGAATAATAAGTAACTAATGTTATATGTTATCAAAAAATTTACAGCTCATATTTCTCAAGAGGACGATCATATTCTAGATCTAGGATATCGCTGTACTCGTCATTTGACTGCCTCGGTGGCTCAGTGGTTAGTGACCCTAACTTCTGGATCAAAGAGGCGTGGGTTCGATTTCCACCCAGGGCAAGTATTTATGTGATGAACATAGGTGTTTGCTCTGTGTCTGGGTGTTATTTAGTTACTATCTAGGTATTTAAGTATGTATTCAAAAATATGTATGTGTAGTTTATCAGTCTCTGGCAGCCATATGACAAGCTTTGCTTAGTTTGGGGTCAGAGACCATGTGTAAAATGTCCCCAAATATATTTATTTAAATATGTATTTATTATGTCTAACTTTAACTATGAGAACAACTCTGAAATCGCGAATAAACCAGCTGTTCCTTATGTTCCTGACATTAAGCAGAGTCGAAAGTCAGTGAACTTATTTGTTTGGAACTGCTGATAGAAAAATTAAACTTGCAGTTTTTGAAAATTAAATTCAATGGCTATGTGCTCATACTTAAATGTGCGAATAAGAAAGTTGTGTTCTTATCCTTATTAATAGCTAGCGACCCGCCCCGGCTTCGCACAGGTGTATTAAACATATAAACCTTCCTCTTGAATCACTCTATCTATTTAAAAAAACCTCATCAAAATCCGTTGCGTAGTTTTAAAGATATAAGCATACATAGGGACAGACAACGGGAAGCGACTTTGTTTTATATATGTGATACTCGTATGTGATGTGATAATGATAATTTATGTGTATAAATCTGGAAGTGAAAATGTTGGTTTGTTTTTACTCATTCACGCAACAACGCAAAGACGGATTGACTTGATGTTTTGCATAAATATAGTTTAAAGGTCGAACAGTGTCATACCATATTTTCATCATCATAATCTACAGCCTTCTTTATCCAACTGCTGGGTATAGACCTCTCTCTTATAGTGCCATCTGCCGTACTATCTGGTTACCTTTTATCCTGGAAACATAATGTTCGTATGGAATAGAGGAAGTTAAGCTGACAATTATATATCTTAGGAGTTTTCTAATTCGAAGTGGGGGCGATAAGTCCTGCATTGACGTCCCGCATGGGGTGTTTTGTGCATTTCCCCTTTACAGCTCCTTAAAGTAACGGAGCGTGGATCTAAGCCGCTAGCATAATTGCTCCAGTAGCTTAGATGGTGAATGAGATGATGGTGATGTGGATGACAGAGCTGATGACAATACAGAAGCATCATGCAATCCGTTAACTATTCTAGTGCCTGTTATCCTGAAAACAGCCACGACAAAGTGGGCTGTCTGTGGCTCCCAATTTATACAAGTGACTATTTAAGTTGCAGTGACCAGTTATGAGTCCTTTTAGGCGTTTGATATGAAAAGCAATCAACCTCAGACTCAGAACCTCAGAATAATTAGCATTGATACCTATATAAAGATATCCTAAAAGCAACGTTTAACCCTTAACAAACACTTACATCTGTAGGCGTATTCTAATTAATAATTATATTTAGACTGCTTGATATTAAACACAGTCAACCTCATAACGAGATAATCATCTGTGAAAAACAATTGACCCGTAAATGAGTAACGAACAGCTCTATATAATTCCGCAATTATTCCAGCGGGCAATTTTAGCTCGACTGAAAGTCAGGGTTCGTGCAAAGGCAGTCATCTGATGTGTAAATGATGTGCCAAGTGGGTTGTCTCTTTCAGTCTTGGGTACTTGTGTATAAGTCTGTCCTTTTCTAATGCTTGCCACATGACCTTTTAAGTGTGAGGGCTTATAATGAGTGTAATAGAGGCTGTGGGCATCGTTTAGTTCAATCTCGGAAAAGTTTTAATGACTTAGAATTAGGTGTTTTAAACAATAAAATTACTATTCAAAGTTTGTTTTGGAGAGCTTTGCGGGAAGGATAGTTAAATTATGTCTCTACGGAGTATTTTAGACGAGCTGTAGAAAAAATATGTAGGCGCCTAACGTGTCTTTTGCTATTTATGTGTAGAGGTCAAATCAAAGTTTTTGGCGGTTGTGATGTTAGCTACAAGCTGCGCAAAAGCCAATCCTTTTTTTTTTTTTTTTACCAGGGGAAATCTTTTATACATACCACCGCACCTCGAGGGCAGGCGGGTGGCTATGTGGGAGTCCTGCCGACTGGACAGTATACCCACCAAAACCCCTGGGTGTTCCGCCACTGCGCTTGGTGTCGGGGCTACGGGCACGCTTGCGCACTCCTCCGCGGCACCCGACAGCGCTGGCCCAACTCGGGCCCCACCACGGAGCTTCGGCTCCCGCCAGAACAACGATGTGCCGAACACCAGACACATCGTCATCCACCACCTGGGACCAACCAGCACTGGGCGTCAGACAGCACCCGTGTCCGACAGCCCTGGTCCCGATGCAACGGGTCAATTAAAGTGGCCCCGCGCCTGCCACTACGGCTGCAGAGGATAGGGAGAGCGGCCGTCGCGATACCGACACTCCTCTTCCCCTGCAGCCCCACCGCCTCCGCCAACACGTTGGCGGCACCCGTTAGGGCCGCTGGCAGGACGGATAGACAGCGGCACACTCGCCGCCCGTCCATCCCGTCGCCGCCCCCGCCTCGATGGGCTCGGCCGCGGTATCGCGACGAGCGCGACACCGCAGTCCACCTCAGTCGACTTGCGACCTACTGGCCAGCCTCCGCACGGGCTTGTCGAGGCCCAAGACCCGGAGAGGCCGGCCCCACCTCGGGTTCCTCTTCGTTCACCAGGCTGGCGAGACCTGGCTACTAAGCCCCCCCGCCACGACAAGGCGGGAACCCACTCGGGGGGGAGCGCAAAAGCCAATCCTGACTGAAGCTCTCTTAACAGCTGGATTGCATTTCGCGCAGCTTTTAGCTAACTTAACAGTCACGAAAAAGTTTGATTCTAATCATACAATTATACTATTTTACCGGAAGTTTATTTAAATGATAGATATTTTAGAATGAGTTAAGGGACAGCTGGCCCTAAGCTTTGCTGTAGGCGAATTGTGTTTTAAGGATTTTTGGGGGCATCTGGCCCTAATCTTTTTACTAAAGTGTGCTAGTTCTCTTGATCTACTAATGAAGAGGCATCTAGCCCTAAAATGTTTTTATAGTATATAACTACTCGTATACCTACTAGAGGTAATAGGAAATTTTCTCACAAAGTGAGCGGGTGACTCATTAAGACTGCTCGGATAGCACCGGATGCAAGCCACTTCCAAGCGGTCTTTTTAGATCACTCTCTGATGGATGGCACAGTAACTTCTTGAATGGAGACCACTTACCGGCTAGCGTAGCTTAGGATATTTTCCCACAAGGTGAATGAGCGACTTATTAAAATCGCGCTTTTACATTTAATCGCGCTGGATACAAGCCGCTTCCAACCTGTCTTATTAGAAATTTATATCTACTTATCTGATAGATGGGTTCACTTTAATAAAAAGATTGCCAGATGTCCCCAAAAAAAATCTCCGAGCACAACTCGCCCACAGCCCAGATTTTCTTAGGACCAGATGTCCCCTAACTCTTTCGAATATTACAGTAAGTACCTACTCCATTTACCTCCATTATGGCTTAATTACTTCTAATAAGGAACTAACCCTGAAATCGGGAAATAAATCCACAGTTCTGTATACTATAGGTATTGAAAGTCGAACTTTTATGAGACGATTTCATTGCAATGTTGGAGTTGGTTCGATAGTAAAATATAATCACAATAATGACTACAATAATATCATAGACTCCGTCGTCTAGATATATCGTTATGTTCTCTCATCGAACGGCACCACCTCTAGTGCTCTAAGCGATGTAATTCGATGTATGTTCCCACGTAACTTAATACTAGAGATAAGCGGTCGGTTCGCAGAAACAAACCGAGCACTGGTCTTATCAGTAGAGCTGACTATGCGTCTGCGAATAAGACCACCTAGCTGCCTAAGTTAGCTTGTAAGATGTCTCAATGTATTTTGTTCATTAATTATAGTGCCTTCGCATCGGCAACAACTTAGTTTTATTTTTAGTTTTTAAGAAACATTCTCTCGCGCTTCCGAAAGTTAACTATATATCTGTACACACATAATTATAAAACTTGTTTTTGTTTTAATGTTATAAGTTGAGACTTATACCTACTCAAAATTGCACTCAATCTCTCTTAAAATAATTTAATTAAGTACCAAATACAGTTAGATCTAAAGTACTGGAGAAACTATCCGATCAATTTCAATAATGCGTTTGCTTTCAAGCGAGAGCAAAGATTTGAGCTGAAGCCCTCTTGAAAAAGTCCCTTCGGACTTTCTACTTCGGACTAATTAATTGAATGCTGCTTGACCATGTTTAATATTCTAACCACACAATTAATTTATACGTTTCTCTCTTGAAAAAATATTTTATACTTAAAATTTTAACTTATACGTTAAGTATACAAATAATTTATACAAATCAAGAGTTCATATTTGGATACGTAAGTCTATGTAGTAAGTGCTATGAAATATCTAATAGACCAGCTACCTTCGCATGCGACCACGAAAAGCCTCAAAAATGAACTCTTTTTGACGTGTGAAAAAGTAACAGATATATCCTTCGCCATAACTCTGTCTCGTTCTGACACGCCGAAAGAAATATTTCGTGGTGCGCATCCTGAAACCCAATGGAATAGGAAGAGAATATAACAAAAATGAAAGGAAAAATAAATTACGGGCAATTCGAGGTCGGGGTGGGGGGAAGCTTAAAGGTTAAAAAACGGTTTATCTCGATTTCGGACAAAACTACGAGTCCTATGAAAATAAGTTAAATGGCAAAGTTGTAAGTAGTAAAAAGATCTACAACTTATGTATAATTATAATAATACAAAAAAAATATAACTATACAAATAAATTATATTTCACATAACCTCTAAATGTACATGAAATAATCGAGTTTTTAGTATTCCGTTTCGTGGGCGCTTGCGCGTGTGTGAATGTGTGATATTGTATTTTACCACATAAATGATAGTTTTCAGTTCTGCCGGCACTCCCGGAGTGCAACCCGTTGTTTTCTTTATATACAGTTATTACAATAAAGTATTATTCTATTATTCTGATCCATTCAATTTGTAATTTTAACAGATCTTAGCTATGATTTTAGCAGATTCCGTACACTTGATTTAACTTTCAACTTCCAAGTTATTCCTCATTAATTCAGCTGAAAACTTGCAAACTGCCTAAAATCTAAATAATATTGATAAATGTTATGGTTCCTAAAGTGACTAGAATTTACAAATCTATGTAAATTTTAGACCTCCATCAGCTGCTTTCATAAACCCTCAGAAGTTTGGAGGGACTTCTACCGAGAGGCTGAGTACTGAAACACTTTAGACTTTGCATTTCAATATTTATAATCGTCATTGCAGTCGTAAGACATTATCTGCTGAGCAAATGCCTCCCTATACAATGTATTGCTTTGTATGCAAAACGCAGGGAATTTCAGAGGTTCAAATCATGATTATTAAACAGTTATTAAGAAACAGTTTTTATTTATTAAGGGACACACGAGTCACATAGTTCTTTTGCTTTCGATAAAATGTATAGAACAAACACAGCTTATTAAAATTTTAGTCGTAATGTTTTACTTTTAAAGTGATTTGGTACAAACTTACAGTCCACGAGTACAGTGGACGTCGACCTCAAGAACTTCTAAGGTTTAAACAAAATCAATATTTAAACAGTAATTATTAAGATACAATCTTACTCGTTCCTAATGGAGTTGGTGAACTCTTAATATCGCCATCCCGTTTAATATTTTACAAACCCATTAATAAATTGAAAAGTTTGGCTCGTAAAATGTCAGGTTCTGTTCATTCTACCTTACTGTAGCGGTTGTCTAAATAGCAGACATACAGGGTTTTTCCTAATCAAAAAGCATCCTTTTAGGGGCTTATTCTGTACATCAAAACTAACAACTAATGTACATCAAAACTAACAACAAAAAAAATTATCAGCTGTTCCATACATTTTGTCGAGAAAATCCAATCCTGTGCCAATCTTGTCAATTTTAGACCCACGATTTTTACAAAACGAGTATCCAACCCAATAAACTGGTTGACATATATTTTTATTAAAACCCTAATTAATTCGTATTTACCAATAAAGTTTATTTTTGGTGCATAAGTTGGCCGTTGCCATTCAGCGCGGTAAAGCAGCTAGTGTGACGGGGACCTTTGCACCGGAGACAATCAGGGGCGGGCTTTTGGACAAATTTTTATAAGATAGTTTTAAGATGGCATTATTATATTCGACTAAATAAATAACATAGATTCCTTTACATAGTTTATCTGATTTATATAAATTTATTTATTAAAAGAACGATGAAATCATTCCACACTGTGTTGTACTCATAAAAAGTAGCTAACAAAAGGGTTAATTTTGATTGATAGAATTATTAAAACACGGTCATATTTCTACAGAAATAGAAAACGGTCAGGGGTTGTTGACTGCTGTTCTTGAATTGGTGCTGACTGAGCCCGATCGATAGCAGTTAAACCTTTATTTTTACCGACTTCCAAAAAGGAGGATGTACTATTGTTTGTGGGTGTGTTTTTTTTGTGTATGTTCATCGATATTTTCGCCAATTGTGAACCAATTTACGTTTTTAGTTCGAAAGGATAGACTCCCGAAATGGTCCCATTTAAATTTTATCGAAATCGGCTGAGTTGTTTTTGATAAATCAACAATAATGTACATGGATGTCACACCGTTTCGTGCAAACTAGTCGAATTATGTAAACGATGGAAGTCCTCATTGCGATTTTTTTCGTAAAATAATTATGGAATGTTGTTAATGGCACTGAAAATCACAGAGCACCAAAAATACACATTGATTTATGTTAGTTAGTTCAGTACATCATCATTCAGTTCATTTCATTTAACATTTCAGTTAAGTTTCGTAGGACGTCTACTGTTACACTTCTTTGCAAAATGTTCCTCTAAACGAAGGTCATGTTTCAGGATATTGAACTCATTATTATACCAACTTTCAGTATAGAGGCCAACCCCGCAATCGGGTATAGAGCTTTAATTTGCATTCATTCCGTTGGAAGTCAACGAACGTTTTGTATGGAACAGCACTTTTTTTTACAAGTCAATTTTTGATAAGTACTGTACTGTACCAGCCTTATTAATAATCCACTGCAGGACGTAGGCCTACCTACGAAGGGTCGTTAAGCCATATCCACCACGTTGCCCCAATGCGGATTGATGGATTCACATACGTCAACGAATTTCTTCTACGGACGTATGCAGGTTGGCTCACGATATTTTCCTTCACCAAAAACCTAGTGGTGTGAAATTCTCTATATATAATAAATTCTAAGGAATCCATTGATACGGGACCGGGATTTGAACCCACGACCTCACAATTGTAAGGCGGGTGTCATTATCACTAGACCACCACGGAATAATAAGTACCTACAGTGATATCCTATAGGTAGTATGTCCGTCTATTCTAACACGTCCGTCGTCTTTAGAAACACACGGTACAGTTCTGCTAAAAATCAAGTCATTCCCGTATTTATCATCACTACATAGTATAAAACAAAGTCGCTTCCCGCTCTGTCTGTCCCTATGTATGCTTATATCTTTAAAACTACGCAACGGATTTTGATGCGTTTTTTTTTTAATAGATAGAGTGATTCAACAGAAAGGTTTATATGTATAATACACCTGAGCGAAGCCGGGGCGGGTCGCTAGTATATAAATAAACTAATGTGAATACGTCATGCCGTCCATTTTCAACACACATCGTGAGTATCCAGATCAATGCTACATTCATATTTAAATTGAGTCGCGTCGACGAGAAACACGATTAAACAACACGGACATTCATTTCGTCATTACCGACCAACCTCAAAGCTTTATCGGCTCGTCCAATACAATCATTAATTTGAGTGCATTTGAGCTGAAGTTAACATACGACACGGGTAGAGATTAAATGGTACACAAAAAAACTGCTTTCGTCTGCAACCTCATCGCCATACTCGTACATCATTATTCGGCTTTAGAACATCCACAGCAAAAAATAGACTATCTCTACAGATTTTATAAATTTAATAATTATTGTATTTTAACGGCTTTTTTAAAAGTTCACTGCTTAACACAGGCATACTCACGAAAGATGGATTAAACCTTGACAAAGTTTAAGTCCAAGTTCAATTTAGATGTCTTAGAACCGAACTACTACAGTAAAAATAGCCGGTATTTAAGGTCGAACTAAATTCAAATCCAAGTTTTGTTATAAGGTTTAGGGTCACTTACTCCAGAAAGAGCTTCAAGTGCCATGTTGAATAATAGTTTCTGACCGATATCTCGGAAACTATGCACTTTAGGGCAAAAGATTTATTGAGACTATTATTGTGCAAAAAAACAATTTCGCATCTTTTATTTCTTGAAATATGTTATACTAGCTTTTACCCGCGGCTTCGCCCGCGTTATATTTTGATTTTGGCTAATGTTTATGTCGGCTGCGAAACCTAACCTAAAGCGACAAACATCAAAATACCTTAGAGGAATGCTTTTGTTGGTTAAGTTACGGTTGGAGTGTATATACAACCCCCCTGTGTATTCCCACCTTGTCGTGGCGGGAGAGGTCGAAGGCAGCTGAAAAGGCGGCGCTCGAAGTCTCCCTCTTCTTTGCGTCTTTCCCCCATGGCAGCTTAGAGGCCGGCACTCGTAGTGCAACCGCTTTTAACTAAAGCAGCTGAGAGGATGGCCGGTAGGTTGCGTGCCTTATGAGAAGTGTTGCTTCTGAGGCGGGCTGCAGTGCCGCTCTTGCGACGAGGATTAGGGGCTGCGGTGGGATGGAACTGGTTGTGTGGGTGCCGCCACCTACCCTACCTTCCGCTAGGCCGTCAACCTGTTGGCAGACGCAGTGGGGCTGCAGGGGAAGAGAAGTGTCGGTATCGCGATGGCCGTTCTCACTGCCCTCTGCAGTTGAAGAGGCAGGCGCTGGGCTACTATGACTGACCCGTTGCACTGGGATCAGGGCGTTGGAATGCTGTCCGACGCTCAGTGCTGGTTAGTCCCGAGTGGTGGATGACGATGTGTCTTGTGCTCCGAAACACTCCGTCATTATTGCGGGAGCGCAAGCTCTGTTATGGAGCCCGAGTCTGGGCTAGCGCTGTTGAGTGCCGCGAAGGAGTGCGAAAAATGTAGGAACGTCCTAAACTTGAAATGACAGGTTATTTCTGGCGCTTAGACGGCTGCTACCACGGCCCGCTCGCTTACTTTTCATCCTATCCTACGGGAACTGTTAAAGTTTTTGGGATAAAAAGTGGCCTTTGTCACTTTTCGTCTTTCAAACTATATTCATGCAATAAGTCAAGGCAATCCGTTGCTCCGTTGCTGAGAAAAAGTTATTGTGTTATCCTACGGGAACCGCAATTTTTTCGGAATGGAACGTATCCTATGTCACTTTCCGTCTTCCAAACTATGCTCACCCCAAAAATCAAGACAATCCGTTGCTCCATTGCTGAGAAACAGTTATTGTCCTATCCCATGGGAATCACGAATTTTCTCGGGATAAAAAAGTATCCTGTTATCACTTTCTGTCTTTTAAACCATAGGTATCCATACCAAAAATCAAGTCAATATTTTGCTCCGTTGCTGCGTCAAAGAGGAACAAACCAACAAACTTTTCGGATTGATAATATTAAAGTATGATGATTCTGTACCATAAAGGTAGAATAAAGAAACATGTTAAACCTCTAATGATAGAAAAATATTTTTAATGTCAGACAAAATGACGGCCTGTTATTAAACGTCATAGTAACATGTAGCATGCAGAGGGAATAAAACATTTTATCCAATTTTAATGTCAGTTGTCATTTTCAATCTCACTTCAGTCCATACTTTATTTCCTCTTCAAGGGGATATAATGGTGGAAAAACAATTTGTCCACTTGCCATGCTACCTGTGATTTATAAAAGTCTGCAGACAATGTCACCTGTCATCTAATTACGTTTCGCTGTGACGTTTCGTTAAGTGTCATAGAGGAATTAATCACTTAGCGTCTTTGTGATAGTGGCGACAGTTTTGCTTTCGATAGTTTTTGTCCTGTCCTACAGGAACTATGCAATTTTTTGCTTAACGTCTAACGCTCAGCATCTAAAATTCGACGTTCTTAGTTTTTTGCTCTTGAGTCTCAGCAGTTCTTTGCGCTGCGTGATGCTCAGCATCTAAAAGTCGCCGCGCTTGACTTTCAACTTCAGTCTCAGCAGCTCTCTGAGCTGCGTGACGCTCAGCGTCTTTGTGATAGTGGCGACAGTTTTGCTTTCGATAGTTTTTGTCCTGTCCTACAGGAACTATGCAATTTTTTGCTTAACGTCTAACGCTCAGCATCTAAAATTCGACGTGCTTAGTTTTTTGCTCTTGAGTCTCAGCAGTTCTTTGCGCTGCGTGATGCTCAGTGCTCAGCATCTAAAAGTCGCCGCGCTTGACTTTCAACTTCAGTCTCAGCAGCTCTCTCAGCTGCGTGACGCTCAGCATCTAAAATTCGACGCGCTTGGTTTCGCTCTTGAGTCTCAGCAGCTCTTTGAGATGCGTGGCGCTCGGCATCTAATGTCAAACGCGTTTAAGTGTGCTCTTCAGACTCTTGGCTTCTAGCAATTTTCTTTACGCGAGCTCCGCTAGAACTACGCGCTAGATTCGCGTTTTGTAGGCATACCTATTAGAATGAAAACTACGTAATTAAACTGAAAAAATACATGTAACCTTCTCTAAATTTTACAGGAAAAGATTGATTGACTTTGACATTTGCAACTCGAGCAGCTTTGAATGGGCATTGGGCATAGAGAATGTAATTTGGAAAGTCAAGATGCAAATTACCATGTGTCATGTTAGAAAATAAGTTTTTTCTTCTAAGATTCTAGCCTATGCGTTTTCATCCCCCGTTTTCAACCCTTTAAAACTATTTTTTCGAATCAAAAAGTAGCCTATGTCCTTTCTCAGGCTCTAGACTATCTGTGTACCAAATTTCATTCAAATCGGTTCCGTAGTTTTAGCGTGAAAGCGCGACAGACAGACAGAGTTACTTTCGCATTTATAATATTATAATAATAATATATATAATATATAATATATAATATAATAATAATAATAAATAATAAATAATAATATAATAAAATAATAAATAATAAATAATAATAAAGTAAGGATTATTGTATTTCATGTAAAACTTAAGTACCGTTTTATAGCTCATTTAATTTAATGAACCGGTTTTAATTCGCAGTCGATAACTCTAAAAATATTGAACTAATCATGAAATGCAGCTATCCTAAGGGATATGCTCAGACGAAATAAAAAAGGAATGTTGTGAACAAACAAGTGAGGCCGGCAAAACTACGCCTCGCCGTGTATGCGGCGAGGCGTAGTTTCGTGTAATTGTGCCGCGTCCGGTAGTTTTGTGTAATTGTGACTGTACAGTCACACAGTACACACATACACGTACGACGAAACTACGCCTTGGTTTGTCAGTCGAACTATGGCGGCGCAACACCGACGCACTCACCACATGTATAAATAAGTTGTCAAGTGCGTGTCGAGACACGCGTATGATAGGTTTCCTTAGATGGTGACGATGATGATGATTATAACCGATTTTATAATGTCATAAGATGGTTGAGTGCTAGAAAAACATAACTGGCTAAAAAATAAATTTGTGAGGTCAATGACCTCTGAGATATGTGCAAACTTAAGAATTTAAATCTTTCTTTTTAATTCAAAAATTTATTATCCCACAGTGTTCAAAACAATTTTGGAATAAAGTTATAAATATGGTCTATAAGCTTAGAAAGTTTGAACATTCTATCTCGTATACTTTAGAAATTAAGGGGTGGGGGGAGGGCACTATTTTTTCAACTTTGGCGACCTTTATGTCACAAATGGTACATGTGACAAAAAGTGGTTCAAGAAACTTTACATTCATTTTAAAAACCCTATTCAACGATACCCCACAAGAGGGGGTGAGGTTGAAAAAAAAATTTCATCCCTACTTTACATGTATGGAAGCTACCCCTTAAATAAACTGTTTTGAAATTTTTAAGTATTTAAAATTGAGATCTATACTAGAACTATTTTGTTGTCAAAATTCATCCCATTTGGTTCGTAAATGTGGAAGTTATAAGGCTTTGTAGCATGAGGACGGACGGACGGACACAACGAAGCTATAAGGGTTCCTCGTTTTACTACGGAACCCTGAAAACCGGCCTAGAATTCGTACAGAATTCGTTTAGAACTTTAATCAAATTTTAGGTGCTGCTGATCGTTTCGACTAAATCATACCATATTATGATTTAAATGATGGTTCTCTCAAAACAGAGACACGTTAAACAAACATTGTTCGCAATATTGATATTGATTCAGTTGCATCATGACGTGTTCAGTTGTTCCTCCAAATTTGACAGCTCTATAAATTATTAAACGGTTTTATTTAGCTTAAGTACCTACGAGTACTTACCTTGTTTTCTTGAGTCAAATTTAGTAATTGAAATTTCACCCTCTTCCTGTCAACCGATTGATCTGAAATACGCTTTCTGGTGCAATACAAAAGTGTACTCAATATTATTGTAAATCTGAGGTGGGCGCCGCTACAAAATGGCGGATAACCTATTTTTTTTTCAATCCCATCAACATGGGTATCAAATGAAAGGGCTTGACAAGTAGAAGTTTCGATGACAATACAATTTTTTCTGTTCAGTATTGACGTAAATACAAGATGGCCGCCGCCACAACATGGCGGATTAGATTTTTTTACACAACTCCCTCAATATGGGTATCAAATGAAAGGGTATTTCACGTAGAACACAGTTTGTGGTAACAAAATTAAAACTAAAAACACAAAAATAAAAATTGGTTATAATTTTTTTTTAAATTAAACGGTTTTATACAGAAATACGAGTACATTAATTTATTTGCAACAAAAATAAGAAGTACTTTGTAAAGTAAGTTACATTTGATAGGATGCAACTATACAATAGAGAGGGGTTAGTTTAAATCTTAGTCTAAGTTAGAAGTTTCAGTGCATTGCGTGAATGCCACGAGCAAACCGGCGACCCGCATGCAGCACCCGATCACGAGTGTGACGCCATCGCATCGTTCTCCTCGACCATATGGGAAGAGAAAGACACGAGACACGACGCCGCCGCAAGAAGAAGCCTTCGATGGCGAGCATGAATGCTCAGGGCATGCATAATAAGTATATACAGCTTTCAGAAAGTGTATTGTAGCGCCAGAGAGTAGATTATGTAAATGGCAAGTCTAGACTCAACCATAAAATCTAGTAAGACTTTGTCCCCAGGTGAACAGTCGACACGAAAATTTACACCAAGTCTAGCACTTTTATTAAAGTCTGCTTTGGCCAATATTTTAGCTCTTAAAGGCACTCAAGTCTGGACTAATAATTTCTAAGAAAACCATTCACAACAACTTCTAAATTTTTCTGTTTTGGCGAACCAAAATAACCGTTTTGACTTCAGACATTTTGTCCAGTTTGTGCGCGATTCATTATATTAATAGGAAAATAATTAAAATAACCAGCTAGGTCGCCATCATCATCATAATCGCAGGTCGAAGATGACACGATTGGTCCAGTAATGGGGTAGAGAAAACTGCAGATGGCAATGATGAAAGAATCATACTAAAAATAACTGTGGAAAAACGTCGGGATGTAAAAGTTTGACTTCTCTCTCTCTCTCTCTCTGTGTGTGTGTGTGGCACAAAGACTTTGTGTGGCATCATAGCTGTCTATGTATGTTGCATCAAAATCGGTCCAGCCGTTTCAAAGTTATGAGCTCATTTGTTAGATGCCGTAGGATTTTTATTACATTGCAGTGATTTTTTAGGGTTCCGTACCCAAAGAGTAAAATCGGGACCCTTTCGCTAAGACTCCGATGTCCGTCTGTCCGTCTGTCTGTCTGTCTCCAGGCTATATCTCAACCGTGATAGCTAGACAGCAGAACTGAATTCACAGATAATGTATTTCTGTTACCGCTATAAGAACAAATACTAAAAACAAAATAAAATAAATATTAAAGGAGGGCTCCCATCCAACAAACGTGATTTTTAGGAGTTTTTTGCTTACCTATTAATAATGGCAAGAGGAATGGGGCTAACCCGGCACCAACACGGTACGGAACCCATCGTGCGCGAGTCTGACTCGCACTCGCACCGATTTTATTTTTTATTTAATCTTGAGTGCCTATTAAAACATGTAGTTACCAAAGTTTACCAAGCTTTCTTCCAGTAATACAAATACTTTTTCGTAATTTCAAAATAACCAAGTAGAATGAATATAAAAAAGAAATCAAACAAATATTAAATTGACAATTCTTTCAATGACTGTTTTTCGAAATTTGGAATCGCTTCAGTTGTTTAGTGTCAGTCGTTCAAGTAGGTCGCGCCCCTTGTTCGGTATAGGTATTTATTAGGAAGCTGGTCAATCTAGTTTAGAAGTAAACTAAGTAAAATGAGGGAAATAGTGCACATTCAGGCTGGACAGTGCGGGAACCAAATCGGCGCTAAGGTAAGAACCATCGTCACATTTTCCCGATTTCTTCCGATAGTGACGGCAATTGTCAAAATTTCGACCAAGTTTTGAAGCCCTATTTTCAGTGCCTTGTGTTAAGCTACAATATATAGCTAGAAACTCTATTTTGAAGCCTGTTTTTCTTAGTCCTTTTTCCATAAAGTACCGTTTTCTATAGTCTTACCCAAAAATACACTAATACATTTTTTTTAAAGCTAAGGGTCTCTAAGTTAATCTTTAAGTCTCGCCAAGCGTAGCGAGACCAATCATTATTCTAAGAGCAGAAGCATCTTTTACTTTGATCAGGTATACCTATCATAGCTGGTCTTCTTTTTCAGTTCTGGGAGGTGATTTCTGACGAGCACGGTATCGACCCAACGGGCACCTACCACGGTGATTCCGACCTCCAACTGGAGCGTATCAACGTCTACTACAATGAAGCCACGGGTGGGAAGTACGTGCCTCGAGCTATTTTGGTGGATCTCGAGCCCGGAACCATGGACTCCGTCCGATCCGGGCCCTTCGGTCAAATCTTCCGTCCAGACAACTTCGTCTTCGGCCAGTCAGGAGCCGGTAACAACTGGGCTAAAGGGCATTACACCGAAGGCGCAGAACTAGTAGATTCAGTATTAGATGTCGTAAGGAAAGAAGCTGAAGGCTGTGACTGTCTCCAAGGTTTCCAGCTGACGCATTCACTAGGAGGAGGCACTGGAGCGGGACTCGGAACGTTATTAATCTCGAAGATTCGAGAAGAATACCCTGACCGAATTATGAACACCTTCAGTGTCGTGCCGTCCCCCAAAGTATCTGACACGGTCGTCGAGCCATACAACGCCACGCTTTCTGTGCATCAGTTGGTGGAAAACACTGATGAATCTTACTGTATTGACAACGAAGCTTTGTACGATATTTGTTTCCGGACATTAAAACTGACGACACCTACCTATGGAGATTTGAACCATCTAGTTTCAGCAACGATGTCAGGAGTAACAACTTGTCTTCGATTCCCTGGCCAACTGAACGCTGACTTGAGAAAACTGGCCGTGAATATGGTACCATTCCCTCGTCTACATTTCTTTATTCCTGGGTTTGCGCCTCTGACGTCTCGTGGAAGCCAGCAGTATCGAGCGTTGACTGTACCTGAACTGACACAGCAGATGTTCGACGCCAAGAATATGATGGCAGCCTGTGACCCTCGCCATGGCAGATACCTGACCGTAGCAGCAGTGTTCAGAGGACGTATGTCTATGAAAGAAGTAGACGAGCAAATGATGAACATTCAAAACAAGAACTCGTCCTATTTCGTAGAGTGGATCCCTAACAACGTGAAGACTGCTGTGTGCGATATTCCTCCTAGAGGTTTAAAGATGTCTGCGACGTTCATTGGAAATTCGACTGCAATCCAGGAGCTGTTCAAGCGTATTTCGGAGCAGTTTACGGCTATGTTCCGTCGCAAGGCTTTTCTGCATTGGTATACCGGCGAGGGTATGGATGAAATGGAGTTTACTGAAGCCGAGAGCAACATGAATGACCTGGTGTCAGAATACCAGCAGTACCAGGACGCCACGGCCGAGGAGGAGGGCGAATTCGATGAGGAAGAGGAAGGTGGAGATGAGGGTGACTAGCTTATTGTGTTTTAAGATTTGAATTGTATGGTATTTTTATTTTATAGTCTTATTACATGGTGCACCTAAATACTTGCCGAAGTTTTATTCATAAGTAATAGGAAATTAGATTTCCAATATTTCTATAATGGAGGCTTCCATTAGGAAAATTACTTTTCTGATGTAGGAATATAAAGATAGCATTTTTACAAAGAACAGAGATAAAAATGTTGTGACTTGATTAGGTCAACTTTTTTATCAAAAGTACCCACGGCACAATCAGTTGAGAGCATAGTAGTTGTGCCCGTTTACTCCCACCTGTTCTGTTGAGTAGTTCTGTTGACAGAACTACTGGGATTTTTTCCCCCATTAGTTCTGTGACTTAAAAGACTATGCTTTACACCTGACTTATCTCTACTAATCCCACTTGTTATGTTGAGTAATTCTGTTGACAGAACTACTGATAATTTCTCCGCATTAGTTCTGTGATTTAAAAAACTATACACCGGATATAAATCTCAACTTTGTCCCCACATGTTCTGTCTTTTCGACGAACAGTTCATTGACGAACCGGTCATCGATGAACGGTTGCGGAATCTTTGCAAATTATGGGGGTTTGAAATTAAAAACATACAAAAATTCAAACTCGTAATCAGAAATCAGAAAATTTATTGGCCATAAATAACATTAAATGTAACTATTCCGATAAATCTAATCTAACCGTGTATTTAATAATACGAAAAAAGTTAAATTACAACGGGAAAAAACGGTTATTACTGATTAAAAAAAATATTTTCATTTTACAATATTAAGGCAGGTAAACGCATATAGTTGTGTTTCCCCCCCGAGTGGGTTCCCGCCTAGTCGTGGCGGGGGGGCTTAGTAGCCAGGTCTTGCCAGCCTGGTTAACCAAGAGGGGTTCCTCTCCTCTTCGAGGTGGGGCCGGCCTCTCCGGGTCTTGTTTTTTTTTTTTTTTGTTTTTTTTTTTTTTTTTGTTGACAGCTGTCAACGGTCGCGCCGCGTTTTAAATTTCGGAGGCGAATTTTTATAATTAATTATGACGAATATAACTATGGAGTGTCTTGAAAAAGCGCTAGCGAAGCTGTTAGCACCCATGGAAATAAAATTAACGGAGATGGCTGCAGCCATCGAGCAACTGAAGCAAAAAGTTGGAAATACTAACGGCCGACCCCCATTGGAACGTAAATCTATCTCTGCAGAACACCCTACGAAACCTGTAGTGCAACGAAAAGGTACTGAGCCAAAAAGTGACCGATCACACCCACAACCGACCATAAAAAAAGGTACGTCGACCCCTAATATTTCGACCGCATCAAACACTATGACAGCGCGCAACCAGCGCGCCATTGCGCGGCAACAGCGCGACACAAATACCGCCCCTAATCAGACCGGTGATCAATCCACTCACGCACATAGCAGCTCACTATTGTCACCACAAACCACACCACAACTGTCTGAAGTGCCTATTACACAGGTCTCTCCATCTCTTGCTAAGATCACAAACTCCACTTTACTTTCGCAAATTGCGACCCGCACGGGTAATGGACAAATAAACACAGTCAATACCGATTCGGATGCAGAAGATACAGCACAGTGGCAGACAGTACAGAGACGCAAAGACCGGCACAATGGTAGCAGACAAGTTATACGCGGCAAGGGCACATCCGACACCGAACTCCGGGCTGTTGAAAGAGTGAAGCGGATCCATGTTTGTTTTTTAAGTCCAGAAACTACGGCGGAATCACTGCTGAAATTCGTGTCAAAAAAACATCCTGCAACTGGGTACCACGCTGAAAAACTAACGCTAAGACATCAGCACTATGCATCTTTTGCTCTTACGGTGCCGAGCAGCACGTATAACATGCTGATGGACCCGAACTTCTGGCCGGAATGTGTCGAGATCTCGGCGTGGTTTCGGAGAAGCGACGGACGAGCGATGCGCCCGTCCACCCATAGCGCGCGCGGCGATGGCGGCGCCGGGACTGTCAGGGTCACGGCCGCCGCAGGCGCAGCGCCCCGCAACCCCGGCCGCAGGCAGCACCGTGCGGGAGTCCTCCCCGCCACTACCGGCGACAACACTGCAAAACCGGTTACCTAACACGAACACCTACTGCATAAGCACGCGACAGATAACAGTATGCCATCAAAATATTAATTCGCTTAACGATAAAACTCAAAGACTAGAAGTATTGTTAGAAACTGACTTAAAATGCGATATATTGGCAATTACTGAGCACTGGTTATCGACACCAAACTTACAATGTATCCATTTAAATAAATTCAATCTCGTGTCTAGTTTCTGTCGAGCTCATACAGCTCACGGAGGCTCGTGCATATATGTCAATAAAAATATTAAATGTATTGAAAATGTAGATCTGACGTCACTGTCGGTCGAACGATTTTGTGAAATATTTGCTATTGACTTGATAGACTATGAAATAACTATCATATGTATATACCGGACAGGGTTAGCCCATGTCAATGGATTTTTACAGAATCTTGAATGTTTGCTCGATAAGCTCAGCGAAAAAGATATACAATACGTTATATTAGGTGATACGAATTTGAACGTCCTTGACAATAGTACCTCTGAATATAAGAAACTGTCTGATATATTGACTGCCCATAACGTGAGCATAGTCGTCGACTTCCCCACCCGCATCACGGACACGAGCTCGACTTGCCTTGATCACATTTATACAAACCTTGAACCGGAATGCGTCCATTCTGCTCCGGTGCGCACCCTCCTCTCCGACCACCTCGCGGTGCGAGGGGTGGTATCGTGCGCGCGCGCCCCTATCAAGCCACTTACTACGCTTGCCAGGGATTTTTCGCGGTATAACCGATCTAACTTTTTACTATCGGTTGAAAGCGTAGACTGGTGCAAATTAAGAGATCGGTACAAAACCTCTGAAGCTTTTGCATTAGCGGTAACGAATGTGATTGTAAATAAATATGATATATGTTTTCCGATGAAACGGAAACAAATTAAAAAATGTGACACGTCGTGGATTACGTCCGATATAATTAATATGAAATCGTTAATTTTTGACATTACTAAATTAAGCAATTATTTTCCTGACATATTGACATTACATTCGATCATTGACAATCTAAATAATAAATATAATTATCTGCTAAAAAAATCCAAGACGCAATATTACACCGCCTCTATGCAAAATAGTAATAATACCTCAAAAGCCATGTGGGGAATTGTCAACCTGGAAACCGGGAAAAACAATGTTCCAAAATTGCGCTTCTCAGAAATTGTGAGGGACACTAATGGAAGTAAATTTAGCACCCCTAAAGCAGCAGTTGACGCGATGAATGCTCGTTTTTTATCAGCCTCCGTCGCATGTGCGGCGCCGAAACCTGACATAGAAAAAGTAAAAAATATTCTAGCAGCCTCCCGTCAGCCGTGCGACCGATCACTCAGACTACTGTCCTTCACTCCCGATGAAGTCTCTCGAATTGTCACGTCCCGTATACCGCCAAAACCATCCAAAGACGTGTACGGGCTGTCAATGGAGCTTGTCAGGACGGCGATAGTACCGCTCGCGCCGGTCTTGACCGAGTTGTTTAACTCGTGCTTGAGAGAGGGATCATATCCGTCACCTTTAAAAATATCTAAGGTCTCCCCGATATTTAAAGGCAAGGGCAAACGCGATGATATAGATGGCTACAGACCCGTCGCTATAATACCGGCTATCGCCAAGGTGTTCGAGAACGGCTTGAGCTCCAGGTTAGTGGATTTTTTAACAGACACGAACGCCCTCTCAGAGTCGCAATACGCTTACCGTGCGGGAAGGTCCACCACCACCCTGACTCGTGAGCTGGTCCGCCGCGTGCTGGCCGCCCGTGAGCGCGGGCAGCAGGTGGCCGTTTTATGCTGCGACCTATCCAAAGCGTTCGATGTCGCCGACCACGACGTGCTCGCCGTAAAACTCGCCCACTATGGCATAGCTGGTAACTCGCACGCTGTACTCACAGATATGTCGCAGGGTCGCTCTCAAATTGTCGACGCCGGGGATGGATGCAATAAATCGGACCCGTTGTCGGCGACAATGGGAGTCGCACAGGGATCTTCGGTCTCGAATGTGATGTTTTCTCTTCTGATGAACGACTTGCCTGACGCTGTGACGTGTGCAGATGTGCTTATGTACGCGGACGACGTGGCCGCTATCGTCACCTCGCCTAAGATAGACGCCCTGGAGGTGGATCTTAACGTCACGGCCTCGAGACTCGCCGGGTGGTTTCAAACAAATGGCCTCGCCCTCAATTTAAAAAAGACTCACTTCGTCCACTTCTGTCTTTCAGGCCACTCTACGAGACCACTAAAGGTGATGGCAAATGGCGTTCGGGTGGAACAAGTAAAAAGCACTACATTCTTGGGCTTTGAGATCGACAGTGGTATGACGTGGGAGCGTCATATCGACAAGCTGTCGGGTAAAATAAACAGTGCGTGCTTCGCGCTAAAAAGAGTGTCTCGAGTGGTGTCTTTGGACGTGTCTCGCGCATGCTATTTCGCCACTATACACTCGAGACTGCAATATGGAGCAGAGCTCTACGGACGCGCAGCCGAATGGAAGCGCGCCTTCCGAGCGCAGAAACGCGCCGTGAGGGCGATTGTAGGTGTGTCGCGAGTCACTTCTGCGAAGCCCTACTTCAAAGAGTTGGGGATTCTCACGTTACCAGCCATCCTGATATTTCAGGTAGCGCTCTACGTGAGAGAGAACCTCGACCACTACAAGAGGCATCGTGACTTGCACGCCTATAACACGCGTAACGCCAACAAACTCGTGGGCATCAAGCACTCCCTCACAAGGTCGAGTAAGCTCACGCACGTCATGGGGCCAGCGGTGTACAATCGTTTACCAGAGGAAGTTACGAGCGCACTTACCTTAAACAGTTTTAAGTACAAATTGAAAACTTGGCTTATCGAGCAGACAATCTATGAATTTGAAGAATTTATAAATCGAAAATAATGTAATATTGTACATTAACGTACCTATATAAATTATATTTCATTGAAATGACTTGTAAACAATGTGTTTATCAATAAATGACTTTGACTTTGACTTTGACTTCTTGGGCCTGGACAAGCCCGTGCGGAGGCTGGCTAGTAGGTCGGCTTGTCGACTGAGGTGGACTGCAATGTCGCGCTTGTCGCGATGCTGCGGCCGAGCCCATCGAGGCGGGGGCGGCAACGGGTGGGACGAGTGGTGAGGAAGCCACTGCCTATCCTACCTGCCAGCGGCCCTAACGGGTGCCGCCAACGTGTTGGCGGAGGCGGTGGGGCTGTAGGGGAAGAGGAGTGTCGGTATCGCACATAACCACCCGCCTGCCCTCGAGGTACGGTGGTATCTATAAAAGATTTCCCCTGACTAAAAAAAAATAAAAAAAAATAGTTGTGTTTGCTCCGTTTGTTCGCCATGCAAAAATGAAGATTCTGAGAGCTCCATTGACATATATATACTCATTTAGTTTGTAAAATGGATTGCTTTCGAAGAAATGATTTAAGATAATTATGTTTAAATTTATTGTAATTTAATTCTGTTATGCTTAGCTGATAAATTACCTTGATAATTGATTGCATGGAGAAGTAAATAGTTTGAATCACAACAGAACTTAGCTGATAAATTACCTTGATAATTGATTGCATGGAGAAGTAAATAGTTTGAATAACAACAGAACTACTCAACAGGACAGGTGGGAATTATATTCCCATATGTTTTGTGGACAGAACTAATGGGAAAAAAATCCCAGTAGTTCTGTCAACAGAACTACTCAACAGAACAGGTGGGAGTAAACGGTTGTGCCTTGGGTCCGGAAGGCTTTTTTTTAGATTATCGTTTAATTCTCAATGACACTGCTGCTGCATACCTACAGTTAACTGCTAAGTACTGTTTGACATTACCAGTACAATACCAATAATACCAGTAGAATGAAAGAATAGCGTAAAATTCTTGCCCGTAGTCCTACTAGTATAGTTGTACATCTGGTAGGACCACGGGCAACAAACGTTCCTGTGATACTTAAAGACCTTGTATAAGTACAAGGTCTTTAAGTGTCACAGGTGTCACTTTCGTGATACTACACTGTTCCCAGTAGTTTCACGGGCAACTCATCACCATATCAGCTTTGGCACGCTCTCTGTTGGACATAAGCTCTTCGATAAGAAACCCAATAACCAACCCTAAAAGGTAATCTTCGAAAAAAAATCTAATATTTCTTTGTAGTCCTCAGTTCCCCTTGTTATAGGAATACTGTAGGTACCGCTTGTAATCCGCTGTTGAATATAAGACGCAGAATGATTCCACTACGCTGTCTCGGTGCGGTTTGGTGGACTGTTAAGAGTGTGAGGGCTAATAATTATGTTTTTCCTCGTTAGCAAGCAAACAAGTCGCATTTCCCTGTGGGTGGTGACCCATGCTTAGGCATCGTCAAGTAGTTAAATCGACCGCTAGTTTGCTGCTTTATTTTTAGAGCTTCTAGGAAATACCACTTCATTCGCGGGAATTGAATTATGCCCGTTTAAAGTGCCATAATATATTCATGGGCTTTACAAAGTCGGGCCAATTTCAAATTGAAGAGACGCTGGCAATGTTTACAATTTATAAAACTGAAGAGTTCTTTCATATGTACGGATTTTCACACCACTGGTTTTTCAGTGAAGGATAACGTCATAAGGGCACCATCTGAATATTTCGGTACAATACACCGTATTATAATAGCGTAGCGTATTTGAATCCATCAACTGGCACTGGGCAACACTACTCTGTTTCCAGTTGTGTCAAGGGCAATATTATTTCCTGTGACACGACTGGGCTAGCTAATAAAGAATTTATTTTTTTATAAATAACCATATAATACTACTTTTTAGCCCTTTTTTACCCGTAATCAATCTTGACTTAAAAAAATTCAGTGAAATAACAGTTTGCACCATTTAGTTAAAAAAACTTTAGGGGTGTTAGATATGGTCCAATCGACCTTCAATTGTAGACCTGTATTAACCTGTAGACTAATAAATGAGCTACTAATGTACAGTAGATAATTTATCTGTCCAATAACAAACTAATACAGGTATTTCTCCAAATGATAATCGAATCAACCAAAACTTCTACAACCTCTCAAAATGTATCATTAATTTTGACGCAAAAGCCTCGAATGTCCAACTGTCGAACTTCGAGCAACTAAGAAAAAGTAAATACGAGAAAACCAGCGTAGCGCGTATCACACTTTTATACCAAAGGTTCCGCAACTGATAAAATGTTATATGGCATGCGTAATAAGAAATACGCCATGCTAGTATTTTAGCCTTGTATTATTAATAAATTTGAACTTTCGCATCTTTTGTTCCCAGTAACTTTTGTAAAACTTACCGTTTACGATTTATGGCCTATTTAATGAAATTTCATTAAATGGACCTTATAACATTTAATGGTCCATAAATCGTAAACGGTAAGTTTTACAAAAAAGTTTACTTGTAACAAAAGATGCTAAATTTTATTTTCTACAATAACAATTTTAAAGTTTTTTGCCCTTAAGTACATGGTTTCCGAGATATCGGCCAAAAACATTTTTTCAAGATGACGTGTTAGGAACGCATTCTCTGAACGGCCGAACTATAATTAGGATATATTTTGGTTTTTGAAAAGATTCATTTTGTATTATCTGCCTGGCGATTTTTCCGTGAGGACATCGAATCTACCGTTAAACATATTTCGCTGTGCCCTCAGACCAAATAAAAAAAAAACAAGACAGAATGTTGAGAAACAAACAGGTGAGGCGGGCAAAACTACGCCTCGCCGTGTACAGTACACAATTACACACACAAACACGTACAACCAAACTACGCCTTGGCTCGTCAGTCGAACATTGGCGGAGCAAAGCTGACGCACTCACCACATGTTTAAAAACTGGCCTCACTTATCTGTTCACGATGTTCTGTCTTAATTTTTTTATTTGGTCTGAGGCTGCGCCTAACAATATTTTTTTGAAGATGTCGATTCTTTCATTCGGGCACGGAACCCTAAAAAATCCACTTTACTTCATTACTTTATAACGAGGCGTGCGTGAGAGACGGTCTGTTAATAATTCAGTTGATTGCCAATAAAGTATTTCTTTTTAGACATTTATAAGGGAGTGATAAATATAAGAATGTTTACTGTACCGGTACTTGAAGTAAGTTACAAGGATAAGCCTGAAAAAATAGGTTTTCTGTAAAGTCGATTTACGGACGATAGTTATAAGTGATAAGTTTATAGCGTCATATTATATCATATCACATATTGCGTCACAAGCTGAACACTTTTGCTGACTGGCCTCTCTATCGCTTGTTCCGCGCTCTCACTTGCACGCTCAGCTCAGGTGGAACGCGACAATGAGTCATGCTTTTTCGTGCGTGTAGCCGGCGTTCATCGATTTATAAGACATTATCACGTCAAAAGCTTGTAGTGTTAGATCACTACGTTTACCTAATCAGATATTAAGTGAGACCGTAAGTTCGTATAGGCCGGGTGTGTAGCCCTGATGTCAGAATGTTTAAGGCCAGATATTAAAGTGCGTGCTACTTAAGCACCTATACATTTGTGACTTGGCTAACCTAAAATACGTATCCAAGCTACGGCAGGGCTCCATGCTGAGTTTTAAATACCACCCATTATCATCCATACTAAGACTGATCTTGCTGAACGTTGTTGTGCTTCAAAGATCGCTGTTAAACTACGCTATGAACGCTACAAAAATTATTATTTTTTTAGTTATAGCTGCAGAACAAAAATAAAGGTTATTACTTTTACTCGTATTTATTATTATTTCCAACATTAATGTCAATGCAAAGTCAGACCGGTCGTTACGCTTCAGTTACAAAACTGCTGTACAATTCGCCATTTATTTTTATTTTCATAATGAAAGCAAAAGGTTATTTGGTCGTGACGGGATCTGCTGCCAGGTCTTTCGTTTATTAAGGCTTTCGGGTCAAAATATCACGAAATCTAAGGCTTATAGCCGTACCCGATTTTAAGTAGAGTGCCTACGCTCTACTTACACAATGTCGTAGAACCTGCTACAACTCGAATGTAGCAGGTTCTACGACTTTTTGTTACGTACATTTTCTAGGTCCAATAAAGTTTTAAAACTTTCACGATTCGTTATCAGGTATTTGATACTAGGTTATTAGGTATTTATTTATCTAGTCTTTTAAGTGCGAGATTAGGTCCCGTAAAATATAAGAATAATAAGTTAAAACTTGAAAACCATTCTTAATACGGCCTATACTCTCTTTCCTTGTAAACACGGATTTTAACCATGCAAAATTTTCATTGCCAACATTTTCTGCAGCCTGAATTACTACTAATTGAACTGGTACTTCTAGTACCAGTGATAGTCTAGTAGTAGTACTAGTACCTAGTATAATTGTACTTTTTACTCGTATAAATTTAGGTAGACAACGTTATGGCTACACTTTTCGACCCCATAAACGTTTCCACACTACCTAACACAACCTATACCTATATTTGTACGTTGATATTAAGCTCATCCGTTTTATTTTCATAATGAAAGTAGAAGGTTATCTGGTCGTGTCGGGACTCACCGCAGACCGAACTACTAGTTGTTTGTGAGTTTAATTGTACGTGAACTTGTTTATTTCGGTTTTCAACGCTATGGAGAAAGGCTTGGATAAAACAGTTACGAGATAGCGCAAGCTATAACTGTAAACTGGCGCTATAATATTGAAACAATAATTATTTTTGGCAAAAAATGGCGAAACGCCTTCCATCGTGTACAAAATTCGAATTTTTCGCTCGAATCTTTTACATTACTATTGAATTTTCAAAAACTGTAAAATTTAAATGGGACCACCTCGGGAGGTTCACAATTGGGGAAAATTTTCGAGGAACATACACAAAAAAAATACATAGATAGATAGATAGATAGATAATTCTTTATTGTTTCACACCAAAAACAGAAAATAAAAAAACAATACAATGAACACTTAACATAGCTTAAACGAACACATACAGACGAACATAAGAACCTCCTCCTTTTTGGAAGTCGCTTAAAAACGATTACTTTTAGAATTCGGATCTTAGGAACACGAATGTTTGTTATTTTGTAGTTCTGTGTATGGATTTTGATCAGAAAATACTTCTCTGGATGAAGCCATCTTCACATTACAATTAAGGGCGTTGCGTCGATCGTCACGCCATAGACTCCATCGAGTGTTTACAAATTACCATGTGTACCGTTTCGATTACTCGAATAATTACAGTATTTTCGACTCGATTACGACACATATTTGGCTGCCTCTGCTCCAATAGGCATGACTGGGTAAAAAAAAACTTTGTTATTATTAATCTGTGAGTCACATTATCAAAACGTATTGGACACGTATTTTTAACCGACTTACAAAAAGAAGGAGGTTCTATGTTCGTCTGTATGTTTTTTGTGTTCGTCGATAATTGCTCTAATTCTGAACCGAAACAAAAAATTAATTTTTAGTTCGCAAGAATAGTAAAATGTATACCTACGAGGTGGTCCCATTTAAATTTTTCAGAAATCGGCTGAGCCGTTTTTGAAAAAACCAACAATAATGTATGCAATTTGAGCGAAATATCCGAATTTTGTACACGATGAACATCGATAATTTCGCCAATTGTGAACCGAACCGAAAGATTCTTTTTTAGGTCAAAAGGGTATATTTCCAAGATAGTTCCATTTAGGTTTTACAGAAATTGACAGAGCCGTTTTTGAAAAACCAACAATAATGAATGTTCGAATTTTGTTAGGCGGTTTTGCAATTTATTGCGAAAAATAATAATTCTTTTGTCAATAAAACAACCAATGGCAAAGATATATCTTGTCAAAATTTGGGAGCGGGGGTCGTGACGTCACGTCTCTCACGTAAGTCTATACATTTGTATGACACTCAGGACTATATCTTCTAACGGGCTATACTTACCTTCATCAATTTTTGCTTAATTGACAAAAAATAAAAATACATGTCTAATGTTTACCTATAAAATATAATCTATCTGACGGACTAATTACTCGTATATTTTTTAGTAATCATGCTTATTGTCGTAGGTATTTTCTTGGTCTATTTTATTTTGTTCTATTTATTTTGTTGTCTATTTGTTCTTGGGCCTATTTTACCATGTGCTTAAACTAATTTTACCCCAGTATGAATGAATGAATGAATGAACACTTTATTGTTAACACAAAATACAGAAAAAAAAATACACAGAAAGGAAAAATAAAGTAACTTAAAACTAGTGCAACAAGGGGCGGCCTTATTGCTTACAGCAATCTCTTCCAGGCAACCCTTAAATCTAGAGAGGAAATAATAATGATAGAAAAAAAAAACCGGGTGAGTAGTAGAGGAGAAAGGAACAAAAAAAAGCATTGAATTAGTAAATACGTAACAAGTTAAAATTCGAATAAATATATTTAGTACCTACATCCAGTACCACATCAAACGAAGCCTGATCAAAAGTCGGAGTGTTCAGTAATACACCTGAACGTAAATTGTTCAAAGCCCGATAATTGAGTTCCGATTCAGCTTAGACCGAGTTGGAATGAAGTTAAAATAACTCCTTGTAGGCTGAGAGCTGCTGCCAATAACTGTTTTTACCGACTTCAAACAAGGAGGATATACTACGTTCATCTGTAAGAGCTGCTGCCAATAACTGTTTTTACCGGCTTCAAACAAGGAGGATATACTACGTTCATCTGTAAGAGCTGCTGCCAATAACTGTTTTTACCGACTTCAAACAAGGAGGATATACTACGTTCATCTGTAAGAGCTGCTGCCAATAACTGTTTTTACCGACTTCAAACAAGGAGGATATACTACGTTCATCTGTAAGAGCTGCTGCCAATAACTGTTTTTACCGACTTCAAACAAGGAGGATATACTACGTTCATCTGTAAGAGCTGCTGCCAATAACTGTTTTTACCGACTTCAAACAAGGAGGATATACTATGTTCATCTGTAAGAGCTGCTGCCAATAACTGTTTTTACCGACTTCAAACAAGGAGGATATACTACGTTCATCTGTAAGAGCTGCTGCCAATAACTGTTTTTACCGGCTTCAAACAAGGAGGATATACTATGTTCCTCTGTAAGAGCTGCTGCCAATAACAGTTTTTACCGACTTCAAACAAGGAGGATATACTACGTTCATCTGTAAGAGCTGCTGCCAATAACTGTTTTTACCGACTTCAAACAAGGAGGATATACTATGTTCCTCTGTAAGAGCTGCTGCCAATAACAGTTTTTACCGACTTCAAACAAGGAGGATATACTACGTTCATCTGTAAGAGCTGCTGCCAATAACTGTTTTTACCGACTTCAAACAAGGAGGATATACTACGTTCATCTGTAAGAGCTGCTGCCAATAACTGTTTTTACCGACTTCAAACAAGGAGGATATACTACGTTCATCTGTAAGAGCTGCTGCCAATAACTGTTTTTACCGACTTCAAACAAGGAGGATATACTACGTTCATCTGTAAGAGCTGCTGCCAATAACTGTTTTTACCGACTTCAAACAAGGAGGATATACTATGTTCATCTGTAAGAGCTGCTGCCAATAACTGTTTTTACCGACTTCAAACAAGGAGGATATACTACGTTCATCTGTAAGAGCTGCTGCCAATAACTGTTTTTACCGGCTTCAAACAAGGAGGATATACTATGTTCCTCTGTAAGAGCTGCTGCCAATAACAGTTTTTACCGACTTCAAACAAGGAGGATATACTACGTTCATCTGTAAGAGCTGCTGCCAATAACTGTTTTTACCGACTTCAAACAAGGAGGATATACTATGTTCATCTGTAAGAGCTGCTGCCAATAACTGTTTTTACCGACTTCAAACAAGGAGGATATACTATGTTCATCTGTAAGAGCTGCTGCCAATAACTGTTTTTACCGACTTCAAACAAGGAGGATATACTATGTTCATCTGTAAGAGCTGCTGCCAATAACTGTTTTTACCGACTTCAAACAAGGAGGATATACTATGTTCATCTGTAAGAGCTGCTGCCAATAACTGTTTTTACCGATTTCAAACAAGGAGGATATGCTATGTTCATCTGTAAGAGCTGCTGCCAATAACTGTTTTTACCGACTTCAAACAAGGAGGATATACTATGTTCATCTGTACCTATGTATTTTTTATGTATGTTCATCGATATTTTCGCCAATTGTAATCGATTTAAAGAATCTTTCTTAGTTCGAAAGGGTATAAAGTACTTAGACCCATTTTAATTTTACCAAAAAGGCTAAGCCGTTTTTGAAAAATCAACAATAATGTAAAAAATACTACAGGGATGACACATCGTATCGCACGAACTATTCGAATACTGTGGTTAGGCTTAGGTACCTAGGTACATGGTATAAATCAAAATCGCTTTTTGTTTTTCTATCAGCATATCTGCTTAAATCTTCTGAACTACATTACAGAACACAATGCGGTTTTCTTTACTTTAAGAATATACTTACTCGTACCTTCTGTAAGGTTTCCAGCTAATATTAATTCGTAACAGAGCGAAGTCGCGACGAGCAAATAGTCATACATAATTATACAATAGAACTGTGCACTGTGCTTTTTTATTTGGGTACAGCGGGGCAATTCTGTTAGCCGATCTCTTTACGAAAGTGATACGTTCTTGAACCTCTCTCGTTTTTCTGACAGTTCCGATTGCTCAAAACTGTCAGAAAAACGAGACAAGTTCAAGAACGTGTCACCTTAGTAACGAAATCGGTTGTCAGAATTGCCCCGCTGTACGCTTTATAGCCCACAGCTGAAATTAAGCCTAATCAAAAATAATTATTACACCACACAATATAACGATTCTCTATTATGTGTCTGTCTTCCTGCTCAAGATTCGAGTAGAATGTAGGTGTTTTCAAATCCCGAGTAAATAGGTATCTTCTAGGTAAGCGTGTTACACCCTAGACCGCATATCTGCTTAATATCAGGCAGTGTGTAGTCAAATGCAAACCTATAAAAAAAACTAATTGACGCTCACGCCAAATTAAATGTAATATTGTTTATTTTTTACCAACTTACAGCTTTGGTAGCGCCACTCGTGATAATTGTATTAAAGAGGCTAGCGCCGGGACAGAAATCTCAGTATATACAGGTTTAAATCCTGTGGTTACGACAATTTATTGACGTGATAACGTCTCGATCGATGAACGTCGGCTGCACGCAGGAAAAAATATCACATTCCGCCTGAGCCGAGTGTGCGAGAGCGCGGAACAAGTGATAAATAAATAAATAATAAATAAATAAATTATTTTATTGACACCAGTATTACAAATCACTATTAAATATAACTTATGTTGAAAGTTACTAAATACTAGTCGTAATTATACAATATCCAGAATCAAACATAGATTACACAAATAGCTTATGGGTCTGGCTGGTGCCTGTACTAGTAATTAAACTGTGCTACTGGCTACCAGCGCCCTCCGTATACAGGACTAACTACTAATTATAATGCGTAGCATACTTCATCGCAAATTCAACATAATTTGAACGAATAATAGAGAGGCAGGATCGGCCTAAGCGCTTGGCTTGTTTCAGTTGTTTATTCAACTATGTTTTCTTATAACGTTATCACGTAAATAAATATTTTTCGCGTAAAATGGCAAAATCGCCTTCCATCGTGTACAAAATTCGAATATTTAGCTCGAATTGTTTACATTAATGCTGTTTTTTCAAAAACGGCTCAGCCTATTTCTGTAAAATTTAACCATTTAAACCACCTCGAGAGTACATCCTTTCGAACTAAAAAATAAGTTTTCGATTCGGTCAACAATTGGCGGTATTTTCGATGAACATACACAAAAAAGAAATACAAACAGGCGGACATAGAACCTCCTCCTTTTTGGAAGTCGGTTTAAATAATTACTTTACAGAAAACCAATTTTTAAATGGTTTGTCAGGAAGTAAACTATAATTTAAAAACTTTACGGGTCAATCTATCAGATGTGATAAATGTGGCATTTCATATCTCAACTTATTGGACGTGTAACGTATTCATGCACTTACTGCTACTGGCTCTTAGTCTAAAATCTGTTTTCCAGAATAGATATGCATCGATCCAGCTGACCTCTTTGCGGAGATTTCCAGCTTTAGCCCTAAAATCTGTCTGGCATATTTTAGGACTAGCAGCTTTACATGCGCCTTATTTATGTAGAAGGCTTATTTATAGACCTGTGCACGGACGCATTGAAATGCTAGTTATTTCTACGAGTGATAATAATGTCATGCAGGTGTTTTTAAGATGTTTCCTTTTGAGGTCATAATCAGGTTGTTATACTTACCTATTACCTTTTTTAAACAAAGCAAAGCGAGGTCTGCGTGTTGATTCTTGTCTACATGTCTCATTTTTCAACGAAACTCGACTGAACTTGGTTCTTAGGTTTAGAGGTATATTAACTAATGGTATTTTTGTCGTCGGCAATTTTCTTTAGGGGGATATTTCCCTCAAAAAGGGAAACTTCTGTTGCGCTATTTATCAGCCGATTATGAATATTTGGCAAGATTGTTTATCTAATTTCAAATAAGATTTACGTGTATGAACCAAATTGGTCTCGAACGTGTCGAGATCAAAGATATGTGCCGCGAGGTCTACTGTTGGGATAACGACTAGTTAGTTTTTTTTTTTGTTGATAAATTGATACATACAATCTGGACAAAAACATATTTTTAACAATAAAATAATACTAGGTTTCTTTACAGGTTAACATGTCACTGCGGTAACTACTACGAACCAATTTCTGCTAGTAGGCAGATATTGTAACCAGTTATTGTGCTGGGGTTATCAATTCATTGTTTTGTTTGTGCGAACTTGCGATGAAATGTTTTGCTCTACTTTAGTATGCTGTCGACTGTTACGCATACAGGCAAACTTTGGTGTTCTCGTAGAAGAATGTTCTGATATGTGTTTTAAGCCGTTAAGTGGTCTATTGTGTTGGGCTGTTGGGCAGTGTTAATCTTCTTATGGTGTTATAACGATTACAAATTAGAGTCACTCTAAAAGATGTAAATTAAGCCCATACATTATATGAATACGAAAGAATAAGCAATGGGTATGACGATAGAATTTATAACTAATTATTTGCATTATTATAAACATGTTTGACTAAGAAGACAATCCTGACATTACAAATAAAGCTTGCTTTTCTGCTACTTTCAACTAATTTTTTCAAGCTAATTATCTATCTACGTAACCTAATTATTTGTCAAATCCAGTTTTCAGATAAAATAATGGAACAAAATTACAAACAGTATACTGCTACCTGAAAGCGATTGCTCTAATCCTTACTAATACGAGTATTTATAAATCCGAAAGTGTGTTTGTTGGTTTATTGTTTTGTTCCTCTTTTACGCAGCAACGGGGCAACGGATGGACTTTATTTTTGGCTTAAACATATTTTAAAAGACGGAAAATTTTATTTGGCTACTTTTTATCCCGGAAAAATAACAGGTTCCTGTGAGATTAGATAGCATAAAAATCAAAATATCATGCGGGAGATATTTCCCTCAAAAAGGGAAACTTGGTGTTGCGCTATTTATCAGCGAACCAAAGCGATCACGAGCGAGTCGAGAAAATTCACCTAAAGATATGTGCTGCGTAATTAATACTAATTTATTGGTAAAGTTTAATTTACATGTTGTTTCACAAACATTATTTCTGTATTAACTTTAACTGCATGAACTAAAATAATTTTGATTACAATGTAATATTGTGTGATCAGTGATCACCCTTCGTGGGTAGGCTTGACTGCCTTTTTCTTCGATTAATCTTTACTTTCGAAATTAAGTTGACTCAAGACTCGAAGAAGCATGTCTGCCAGATTAATCGCCTTGCATGCGCCTTGTTAACTATTGGGGGCAGGTATCAATGTACAAAACTAGAATCTTGAATGTACCTATCTTCATTGTGAAAAATTAACATTGACTTGTAATATTTTTATGAATAAAATGAATATGAATACGAGTATAAGTAGTGGACTATCAGAAAGGCCGGAACAGTGCGAACAACAAAATATTTTTTGATCATAAGAGGAAATATAAACATACTTATCGGCCTAAAGATTAACTGTTTTGTTTTGTTTGTTCCCAGGGCCCGGTATAAAGGGCACGATGGCGATCCTAAACTGCCTGCTGGCGCGGCAGCTGTGCTTCGAGGACGCCTCCTGCTCTGCCATCCTCGAGATCATCCCGCGTGTCTGTGGCTCCGAACTTGGTGAGTTTGAAGCTGTCGTCACACAGAGGCGGAGATGTGCGGGAAAGCGATCGCGATCCGGGACGGGAATATTTTTTAATTTTCGAATTTGTATGCAACCTGACACATAACAAGCGGGCGCAATCCTTTGCAGCTGGATCACTATCGGATCGCTTTCTCGCGGCTCCCGCCTCTGTGTGACCTGAGTTTTATATTGTTCAGGTTTTTGAGCAGCCTCTACTTGAGGCGGTCCAAGGCAACTTTTCTTCCTCTTTTCGTTCAGGATGAGGCGTGCTACATGCTTCAGATTCAGATACTTTATTTGTCAGATGCTGAGAACTGAGTCTTTTTAGGGTTCCGTACCCAAAGGATAAAAACGGGACCATATTACTAAGACTCCGCTGTCCATCCGTCTGTCTGTCACCAGGCTGCATCTCATGAACCATGATAGCTAGGCAGCTGAAATTTTCACAGATGATGTTTTTCTGTTGCCGCTATAACAACAAGCACTAAAAACAGAATAAAATAAATATTTAAAGGGGGCTCCCACACAACAAACGTAATATTTGTACCGTTTTTTGCTCCATATTAATAACGGCAACAGGAACTTGACCCTTGAAATGGGATTAAGGGGGTCCCCAACTTCGTGCGCGAGTCCAACTCACACTTGGTCAATTATTTATTTTATTCCTTATAGGTTTACGTTTGACTACATACTGCCTGATGTTAAGCAAATAAGCACCCTGACTATTTTAACAAAGCGTCTGGTAAATCGCAAAATTAGATCACAATACAGATATAAACTCGTGGGATCAAAGTCCAACCTAGCAATGCATAGTTCCAGCCCGCATTCTATGGCTTTAAAAATAAAAAGATTTCAAAAAGGAAAACTGTTTTATAAAACAACTAAAAATTATTCTATTATCCAAATGCTATTATACATTAGACGAATTTTTTAACGATAATCTAGTAAACATAGAAATAAATCGTTCCAATACAAATAATAAAATTGCCATACCCTTATCAGGGTCATATGTGTAACTAAACAAAACATGATAATTAAGAACCGCATGTAAATTTCATGTTGCATTAAATGGTTTGAGTTTGAGCTACGAAGGAAACTTTGGTGATAAATGTGAACAGATTGATCAATGCAGGTTGTACAGGGTCACACTCGCTGTTCACATATAAATAGGTATCTATATGATGCATGATTCATGTAGTCTCATGTAACTATGTCTCCCACTAATTGACTAAGTAGTTACATTAATGTATTAAAATTGTAACAAATTTAACTAGATTTTTGTTAAATAAACTGACAGGTACTAGAATAATGCAGTGAACGGAATATGTGACAAAATGTTACCTTTATTAATGTGTTACCACAATAAAAGAAGCGCTGGATAAGAATTGAATTAATGATCCAGGAACTTCAGGCGAACAGAAAGTGAGGCGCAGGATTCGAGTGGAAAAGAACTTGCTTCTTTCTTGTAAAATCCACAAGCTGAAATTAATTAAAACAATAGATAAGAATTCTATGCTGCAGTCACATAAACAAAGTCAGAAAGACATGAGAATTAACAAAATGTTTGTGAACATTCAAGGTGCATTTCAAACAATATGCTGAATGATATTATTCAGATTATCAAGTTATTCTCGACTCAAAAACTACAAGTATTTATAAAATTAACCGTCGAGATTTGCAGAGAATGAGCGATTAGAGAATTCAATCACATACAAACAAAGGATCAAAGAACGTTTGCTTGAATTAGCAGTGATAAGATGTAGCACCAATTTGTTTTTAAAAGGAATGATTGCAGCCAGGGATTGTTGTTAAAACTGATGAAATACTTCAAGAAAAAGCTACTGAATAGAAGTTAAAATGTTAAAACATTGTAGATAAATACCTTTTTCGCTTTTTCCGAGGTTATGTTTGCGAATTTTCGTGTTTTGTTCCAAGCAAAACTGTAGAATGATTTAGTTCGGTTTTGTCGTTATTTCCAAAAGAAGCCTTCTGGCAGGCTCTAGAAAGGTCAACTAATGCTTTCAGTCTTTAATTGTAACTGAAAATCCATTTGGAAACTGCATTTGAACATAACCAAACACTGAATGTAGTATCGACACTTTTAGTTTATATTTATGCAGATTTTTGTATATAATCCCAGCACAATTGCTTCTTTGATACATATCTTTATTCTTGCCGAAGATTTATTTATCATTTGTATAGAAAAAACACAAATATTTAAACACTATTTTACATTTTAATAATTTTCTATTACATTTGTTTGTTGACATTTTTTAATTGCTGAGGATCAGAGTTGCTAGCTCTAGATTTGAAAAAAACAAGTTAACATTTAAGGTATAATGTTTTGTTAATTAACTTTTGGTCTAGGATAACGCGGGAAAAGCGTTAAAGGTAAATAACAGATTAAATTGTCTATAGTTTTCTAAATATTAATCATTCTAAAGTTTATATAGTACGCGAAGAAAATAGAATTTGTATGTGTACCACAAACAAGAAAACTGTTTTAATACCGATTTGCTGCTATGAGTGGGCACACAGTGGAGTTGAGTTCAAAGTGACATTAGCTGGGATTTCCTGGATTTCTGGGATTTCGAGGATATGAAGTCGATGACAGATTTCGCAAACTTTCAAGAGATCGTGGATTAAGAGCTTGTCAAGGATATTTAGAACATGTGACTAGGAAGAAAAACAGAGGGGAACGCGAGGGAAGGGTCAGTAATTGTTGAGCGATTATAGAGTGAAATACTCTACCGGGATATCGTGACAGTGAATTTAATTCGAAATAATATATTGTTTTACTCTACCGGAATATCGGAAATTCTTACGGGACATCGAGTCACTATTGCGAACTCGCTTTGGAAGAGAACATTCTCTATCGGGATTACATGCTAGTGAATTTAGAACTTTAGTATAACGTTTCGATAGTGATTTACCTAAGTACTTTAGTGTTTCATATTTAGTGGAAAACGAGTTGTGTTTGGATTGTTTCTTTTACTAAGTCTTTAGTAAAAGCCGGGTGAGTCAATTCTGGTTATTCATGAGCTGTTGTAAAGAGATCTAAGAATCTTGCTAAATTCCATTTACTGAAGTTTAATAACGAAAATGTTCAAAATTTGCAGAATCAGAGTTTTGACTTTCAATATCATTTTGTTATCTATTTTAAATGTGACATGTTTATTTTTTGTTTGAATTGAAATAATATTTTAATACTTTGCCCTTTGTATAATGATTGCTCTATTTTTATTATGTGCGATTATTTTTACTTTACATTGCGAATTATGTATGAATTCATTGTTTAATTTTATGATTTTGTTTTGCGGTATGCGACCTATATTAACTAGTTCATTTTTGATAATGAACTTAATTCGAAATGTTTGTTGTTAACATTTTTAGTACCTATTCAAATTAAGAGCTTACTAAAGCCTAGTAACATTTGAAGGAAAATGTCGTACGTTTGCGAATATGAATCATTTACTACGAATAATTTTACAGTTCGATCCTGTAAAAAAGAAATGTGCACTGTTTTGTGTAATTTAATTCTCAGTATTGCTGGAAATTAATATTTTCAAGTTAGTTTTACTTTCATATAAAATTCTGTATTCTGAAAGGAATCTGAATGTTCTATCAAAGGATAATTGATACTTCAAGAACTTACAGAAGTTTTAAGAATTGGCTTTGCTCATTCAAATATTTCATCATCAAATCTTACATTCTTACTCACGAAAGTTGAGTTAGCTTAAAGCTGAGATTTATGGCATTAAAATTTAAATCTGTATCGGGCTAAAGTACCGAGGAACACAGTATCTGCGAGAGTCCTGAAAAAGGCCAGAGAACCGTTCCACGTTAACAGAGAGACAAATTAATGTCTATAAACCAAAAGCTTGTTGCTATTCCAGAATTAGACTTATTACTAAGTGAAGTCTTTCTATAAACTGAGAAATATAAATTTGTTAAACACATTCAGTTGTCCTTGGTGAGCGTTCTGATTTTAACGTGTGGGAGACTTTAGGTAGAATCTATATTGTTTAAAACTGTAGGATTAATTAAAGTACGTATTGTAGGTTTAATCAGTACTTATGTTCATTTTAATCGTAGTGAATGTATTTCTAGATTCTAAGATGCTGTACAACATACTTGACAGACATTAAATTTAATTGATAACAATCAGTCCACCATATAACTTTGGCCCTTAAAGTCCAGTTCATTAAAAGATTCATGAAATTTGAATCTTGTATATTTTTTCTATTAGATTGGTGTGAAACACCTTAATGAGAAGTTGACTGTCTGATAATAGTCAATTCAAATGTTGAAATTAGATTCCTTTTAAATTCAGTCCAGTAGTATTATAAGACTGAAATATTTTTCCTTAATATGATTTTCATAATATAATTTTGAATAATCTGAATGGCATTATTATTGTCCAATTGTAATCAATTTAATGAATGAAGTTTGAACTATCCAGTACAAATGATACTGAGAGTTCTAAAGTTAAATTTTGCTTTGCTTAACTAGTAGATATCATCTTATCTAACTTCTAAATAAAATAAAAATGAAAAAGATGCCATTGTTGGTGAAGGGAAGGCTGTGAGGGGAGGTAAAAGGAGGCCTTTTGGGGGGACCCCCCCCCCCCCAACAACCCTTTAAATAGGGATGCAAACTTTTTATAGAAAAATATGAAAACTATCATCAGACAGTCATGACACATAAAATACCAAGTAAAGCCTCATTTATACTATGTGCATTCATTGTGATTTCATTCTAGTTATCATTGCGTATATAAACCTCCGAATAACATTGTGCAGAAGTAGCCATACTCGTAATTGCAATAATCTAAATTAAATACCTTTTAGCTTCCAACTTTTCTAGTAGTATGAAGTTTAATTAATTCTAAAAACTTAGACATTTAATTAGGTACCTAGATATTCCAAATCACCATCACCTGAGTTCTGCGGATCATAACGTTAGGGTTACACTAAACGATCACTGGCCAATCTTAGATTTAAGTAATTTAGTAATATTTATCTAAAATGTAACATAATGTCTTAATAAATATTATATCAGTTTACAAACGACTTTTAATCTATGTACCTGCTACTGGGTTAGCGTTAAGATTTGTAGTAGGTTAGGGACTTCTTTAGACAGCTTTGCGGGTCAATAAGGTTAGACATTTAACATTAGGTTTTATATAATATAGAAAATAAAACTAGGCTTGCAGGTTAAGTAGGATAGCAGCGTACGTATAGGAATATATATTTTCTATTTATAGTTATAGGTAGCTTTAGAGCTCTAGGTAGAGATATTTATAGATATAGCTAGTTAGAGGGGGGGTTTTATTACAAGGTCGCTTCCTGTCTGATTACAGATGTAGGGAACGCGGTACCGTCTCCTTAAAAATCTCTAAATTCTGCCAAAAACGTTTATCACTCGCGAACAATCGAGGTTCCTTCCTAAGTGAATCAAGTAGGTATCGAGGGCTTTAGACCTGAAGGTCACACCCTTGTAACCTTCTTTTACCTTTCGTTTTTGGATTTCGTTCAGCCACGACGGCATTAAAGCATCAAAGATGAAAATTCGGCGCAAATATCAGACGGTCATTTAGGTTGTCTAGTAATGCCAAAGGACGAATAAAATAACTTAATGTTTTAATTGTACAGTCACAGTAATGCTATCTAACAGTATTGTGTCTCGGCCCTGTCCTTGAAATATATATCTACAGCGCCACGTGGCCACGCAGAACGTATCACGCGCTAGGGTCAGCCCTTCAGTATTTTAATTTCATCTACTTACTCTTTACCTACTTGAGTTTCTTTCTAGTTTTGAACCATATTGTACCTATTATGATGTAAAATTATTATATTTAGGTATTACAAAAATGAATTTGTTGTGATATAAAAAGGAAGTGTTCAATAAAAATACATACTTAATATTGCGTTATTGATGTTTTTATGGTTCCGTAGTAAAACGAGGAACGATAAAAATGTAAATCGCACGCTTACTAGTTAAATAATTACTATAAATTAAAAAATTTAAAAACCCCGACACATCGACAACCATTTTGGGCACATTTGTAGAATTTTGGTTCTTCCATCCCCACTTTAACCCATCATAACTCTTAAACGGCTCAATCGATTTTTATAAAACATAGCTAAGAACACTCTCGATTAAGTCTCCTTTCATCCAAAAAAAACTAAACTGAAATCGGTTCAGTGGTTCGGGCGCTATGATGCCACAGACAGACAGACAGACAAACAGACACGTCAAACTTATAACACCCCTCTTTTGCGTCGGGGGTTAAAAAAGCACACGTTCGTTCATCACTACGGAGCGCCGCGCTAACAAGCGTACCAAGAGTATACCCCGCTCCGAGGCGCGTAGGTATGATTCGCGTTCCGACCGTTTGTATGAAGACGGAATACTGTTAGACATCATTGCCGTGGTACAGTGATTCGCATCGAAAGTAATTAATTAACCTAATTCAAAAAAGGAGGTTCTCAATTTGGCTGTATGTTTTTTTTTCTGTACGAGGGTCAAACTGAAAGTTCTTAGAAAATCAAAAACTGATTACATTAGCCAGTTATTAGTTTTATTATATCTTTTCAAAATATTGTCCATTCACGTCAATACACCGCTGCATGCGATGGAACCACTGGGAAAAGCACTTTGCCCACTCGTCCTTAGGGGTCTCTTCAATGGCATCGCGATACGCAGCCACCGCTTCTTCAGCATTCATAAACCGCTTTCCTTTAAGTTTTTCTTTAATTTTTGAAAATAAATAAAAATCACAAGGCGCGAGGTCGGGGCTATACGGCGGGTGACCCAGTAATTCAACGTTTGATGTCGCCAAATAGTCGATCGTTCGCTTGGCGGTGTGCGATGAGGCGTTGTCGTGGTGAAGGAGGATCCTACTGCGAGGTCGTTTCTCTCGAACTTTTTCCAAGACAAGTGGCAAACAATTGGTAGTGTACCATTCTGCAGAAACTGTTTTTTGATCCTCTAACACAATTGTCGCGAAATGACCTATCCTTCCAAAGAACGAGGCCACCATTTTTTTCCCCGCACTTCGATCTCTCTTCACTTTAGTTGGCAACTCCTCGAAAGGAAACACCCACTGAGCAGATTGTCTTTTGGTTTCAGGATCATAACAGTAAATCCAGCTTTCGTCACCTGTTAGTATGTCGAACACAGCATTTGAGTCACCTCCGTTAAATCTTTCAATCATTTTACGGCACCAATCCACACGATGGAGTTTTTGAGCCTCAGTCAAATTATGAGGTATCCACCGGGCGCAAAGCTTCCTGACCGCTAAATGTTCGTGTAGGATTTTGTGCACTTGACTCATACCGATGCCTAAGCTTGTCCGAATCTGCTGATAGGTCACTCTTTTGTCAGTCTCTATCATACGCCGCACAACACAGATGTTATCTTCAGTCGTCGCCGTAGAAGGCCGTCCCTCACGTAAATCATCAGTGAGATTAGTGCGACCACGTTTAAACTCATTAAACCAGTTGTAAACAGTCGCACGAGATGGGGCTTCATCGTGAAAGGCCAATCGTAGTCTATCATAACTTTCTTGTTGACTTAAATGACATCGAAAGTCATAAAAAATCATTGCACGAAAATTTTCTCGTGTTAAATTCATGTTGACGTGACACAGACAATTTTCAATTTGCCGCCAAATCGTAAAACAAATGACAAATGAATGAAGTATATACTCAGTAATATTGGCAAAGAGTTCTATTTTCAAATTATAGAATTATTTTTTTATTATATTGTTTATAAGTGGCCAGTTCTAAGAACTTTCAGTTTGACCTCGTATGTCCCGTTACGCGATTACTCCACCATTTATTAACCAATTTTGATGATTCTTTTTTCGTTTGGTAGATAATAAGTATCTCATAGATGATACCTAAGTTTATTTTTAAATCTCATTAAAATAATTATTTCTCGCAAAAAGTAGCAAACCCGCCTTCCATCGTGTACAAAATTCGAACATTTCGCTCGATATGTTTACATAATTGTTGGTTTTTCAAAAACGGCTCAGCCGATTTCGGTTAAATTAATATGGGACCATCTCGGGAGTATACCTTTTCGAACTTTCTAATTTTTTGATTCGGTACACAATTGGCGAAATTATCGATGTACACGAAAAAAAATACATACAGACGAACATAGAACCTCCTCCTTTTTGGAAGTCAGTTAAAAATCAACAATAATGTGAAAATTACTAGGTACATCGCTGATACATCGATCTATGCGAACTATTCGGATTCTGTACAGAGTTGAAGTCGATTATGCCATTTTGGCGTAAAATAATGGCTATGTTTATCTACCTATCTATTGACTAGTTGCACATCGCACTAAAACGATTGAGAATACAAAACTAAAAAATAATTCTTTTTCGCAAAAAATCGCAACAGCGACTTCCACCGTGTAGAGAATTTGAATAATTTGCACGAATCGATGTGACATCCATGTACATTTATGTGGATTTATCAAAAACGGCTGAGCCGAATTCGATAAAATTTAAAAGGAACCATTGCAGAGTTAAAAAGAAAAATTAAAATCGCTTCTCAATTGGTGAAAATATCGATGAACATACAAAAAAATACATAAGTACAGACGAACATATTACCTCCTCGGTAAAAATAAAGAACATTTTCTGTCACTAATTTTTTTGTATATAGCTAGTTAAATCAAATTTACTGACAGCTCGGCGGATTAGCAACTTGAAATGGCAGTGAGTAAGGCACATAGAAGCACGAATGACCGATGGGCCCGTTTCTCGAATGGACACCGCGAACGTCCACCCACTAGGTAGACCAATTCAATAATTAATTCCACAAGAACGCGGTGGATGCAAGCCGCTTCCATGCAAGCTTATCGGGAATCCATACGGCCATTCAAAAAAAGCACTTGTCTATTCTCAGATCAAATAAAAAAATTAAGACAGAATGTTGAGAAACAAACAAGTGAGGCCGGCAAAACTATGCCTCGCCGCGTACAGACACAGTCACACATACATACAAACACGTACAACGAACGCCTTGGCTCGTCAGTCGAACTGTGGCGGCGCAACACCGACGCACTCACCACATGTATTAAAAATTGGCCTCACTTGTATGTTCACGATGGTACACGACGTTCTGTTTTGATTTTAGGGTTCCGTACCCAAAGGGTAAAAACGGGACCCTATTAGTAAGACTCCGCTGTCCGTCTGTCTGTCTGTCATCAGGCTGTATCTAATGAACCGTCATAGCTAGAAAAAGCTAAAATTTTCAGATATGATGTATTTCTGTTGCCGCTATAACAACAAATATAAAGACAAAATAAAGTTAATACTTAAGGGAGGGTCCCATAAAACAAACCTGATTTTTTAACCGTTTTACGCTCGATATTAATAATGGTAACAGATAGATGCTTGTCTGTTGAATTGAAGTCATTGCTAAGTATCCTTTGTCCTCGTAAAGTAAGAAATTTTCCTAAGCCATCCGTTATATTTTTTAAGCTAAAATTCTCAGAAAGTTCGCTAACAATCTTAAAAAATATTGTTATCCTTATTAAAGTACTTACCGGAAAAGTTTTGAGGAAGTCCACGTCTGTCAGGTTTATGTACCCGTGGGTAGGTTTGTTTGCAAAGGATTGTGAGAGTAACGAATTATTACCTGACTTGCCAAGAATATTATAGGTAATATTTCCATGGATATCATATGCCTGACCAGACACCACATTTTATCCTACTTAAAAAAGCCGGACAAGTGCGAGTTAGGCTCACACACCGAGGGTTCCGTTCAAGTCTTGAAAATTGCACAAAATTGGGAACTAAGTTTTGAAGACTTCAAAGCGTAACACTAACATTATCATCGATAAAACGTTTTATTTTTTACTTTTCTCGTCATGAAACAAAATAATTGAAAGTCTGCTTTAGCTTGTTCTAATAAAAATCTTTCATATGATACCCCACATGATACAATTAATTCACTTTGAAATTAGAGCCCATTTTTTTGGCATTGACACCCTATTCTTGTGATTTAATTAAAAATGTACAGTTTTCAGATTTATTCCTATATGTGTACCCTAAGATAATGCTCCTTGCCAAATTTTATAGTTCTTGCGGTCAACGGGAAGTACCCTATAGGTTTTGATTCCTTTGTGAATGTCGAAATATGCGTTTTTACGACATAAACGCATATAACTTTTTTCTACGATAATTGAGATGTATGATTTTTTCACATCTCCAAGAGGCCGTAGATATACGTATATGGCTTAAATTTCAACTCGCGATCTTAAGATAAAGGTCTTGACATGCGGACAGACGGACAACATAGTGATCCCACAAGGGTTCTGTTTTTTCTTTTGGAAGTACGGAACCCTAAAAAGGAGGTTTTCAATTCTACTGCATGTTTTTTTTGTAAGTATCATACGCTATTACTCTGCCAATTATTATTACGATGGTTCTTTTTTTTTGTTCGGTAGTTATATCATTATTCAGAAGTGGTAACCATTTAATTTTTTTCGAAATCAGCTGAATTGTATTTAATAAAAAAATATTTGGGTTTGAAATTATTATGTGTACACCAATAAATACATCCATCGTACACCATTGTACCCGTACGAGTATGTATCTATTTAGATTACAAAGCTAAGTTCATGATACGAGTAGGTATGCAAAGGTTCCACGTATCGCAGAGTTTACGAACGCTCAGGTCCTTTTGTAAACTTTTGTGTACAATATGATATATATTATACGAGAACGAAACCGCGACATCCCTTGGTGAGCTGCAGAGAGATTTGTTACACCGTAGCGTAGCGAGTTGAAATATACCTAGTTAAGTGGATATTCATTTATACATGAGTGATTCCATCCATCCATCTACCTATCAGCCGTAGTACGTCCACTGCTAGACATAGACCTCCTCTATGGATTTCCAATAAGGCCGGTTGGAAGCGTTTCTGCCGTAGACAGAGAATACAATTATCTTGGTAGTCTGTGGTTTCTACGATTTCAATTATACATGATTGGTTACGTAAAGAGATGTGAAGTGGGGGAAGGAAACGAGCTGTGCCGACCTCACCTAGTGGGATAAGGGAAAGATGATGATTGGTTACGTAACGTAACGTTACGATATTTATGAAATGACGAATTTAAACATAGTTTCTAGTTATTCATTGTAGGTACTTTCCAGGCTGCTTGGGTAGACTGCTTTTTTGTGACTGGCACTAGGTCTCATTCATGGCATAAGTTGTTCATAATTATGAGTACATAAATATACTTGAAAGTTCCTGCACTTTGCTGAAAAACAACTTGTTTGTTTTCCTCTAGAAAATATCTCAGTATTAATGATTTCTGTGTGAGGAGACCGCGAGCTCTAGAAAAACACTAACATTAAGGATCGAGTTCGCTGTGTTACACTTTTGAACGTAAATACTTGCACAAGCGGTAGAGACGGTCAAAAAGAAACAACTCAAATTAGCTTAAAGTTGCAGCGACTAGAACACTATTAATAAACCAATTGCAGCTAGGACGTTGGCGTAAATAGTCACAAGATGGAGTATAATAGCAGGAGCGAACATAGAAAATCTATATTAGTGGGAACGGGATAGCATAGCATGCGATTTTAAGTCATTTTCAAACGTTTCAAAAATGTTACCAAGCAAACATGTTGCTAACAACATTTATTTTATCTTTTTATTGTAAAAATTATAGTCATTTTATTGAGAAACATACGTTGCATTTTCTTAAGGGTACCCTCAAGCATATATTATGCCTTATTATGCGTCGCATTTTGTTGGAGATACCCTCAAAAATTTGTCGTACGAACAAATACGATTGGCCTACTTGGATATATTGGATATATACTGTAATTTGATACCACGGTGCTCACTGGGAATGTACTGGATTTACTTTTATGAAGAATTACTATTCTATGAACTGCCTACACATGTATGCTGTTGAGAAACAACATAATGGTGTGAGTGAAAACCAAGTATTTTGACCTCTCGCCGCGAGAGCTCTTGGGAGCCCAGAATAAAACATCACAGGCAGTGCTTAAGTGAAACATCATGAAATAATCACTGCTTTGACAGATGGCCCCACGTTTTGAGGTCTTAGCAAGCTGCAAACATTGAATTATGTAACTTATGTTCGTTATTTAATGACTGCATGTGATAAATATTTTACCGCGAATAAGTCCGCGCATGACCTCCAACTCGCCTGATGGTAAGCGACGTTGTGATCGAAAATGAAACACGCAGACCTAGAGACTTACTTAGAGAAGATATACCTATTCACCCTGACTTTAGGGAGCTTCAAATTATATTTCTCAGGTAACAATCTCCGACATTTAGAAAGTGTGAGCCAATCAGACAAGTTCTTCTAGCTCTTTGAAATGTCTAAATAAGAGCATCCACTGCTGAACATAAACATACCCATGAAAGGCGATTGGACCATTTAAGTACGCCATGCTAGACCTGGGGCCTTATTGTAAAAGCGCTCTGACGTTCGGCTTCGCTTTTTCTCCGGCTTGCGCGCAGTTACTCACGCCACGAAAGCGAACGGGAGGAAAAGCGAAGCAGAACGTCAGAGCACTTACACAATAAGGCCCCTCAAAATCAAAAATCAAAATATGCTTTATTCTTTAGACATTAATTAGAAATGCGCTCAGAATCGTCTTTTTACAAACATAATATGGTTATAATAGGTGCAAATTTACATCTTCACCAAATTATGAATACCTAACAATTCAATTAATTACATATAATAATTTACTACATTACCTGAGGCCTTATTGTCAATAAGGTCCCTGAGGCCTTATTGTGTAAGCGCTCTGACGTTCTGCTTCGATTTTTCTCTTACTCGCGCCAGTTACTTACGCCACGAGACCGAGCGGGAGGAAAAGCGAAGCAGAACGTCAGAGCGCTTACACAATAAGACCCCTGTGCAGTGTTTTCACGGACGTACGGGTACATACAGGTTTCCTGACGTTGTTTTCCTTCGCCGAAAAGTTGTGAAAATCTGTTAATGTGTAGTGTATATCTACACTACACATTTACAGATGTATTCACTACACTTGTATTCGATGATTTTACAATAAATTCTAAATAACTAGATGCGCGGCCTCGGACAGATAGAGTACTTATTTTATATTTATAATTCAACAACCGACTTCAAATAAAACTACTGAAACAAATTAAATTACATTTACAATAATGTAACTGAAAAGAAACGGATTTCTACAGAACAAACCTGCCGGGCGGGTATGCGCCCCACAAATTAATTCGTTCGTAGTGTCAGAACGAGACAGCGTTATTGCAAAGTATATAACTGTGACTTTTTCACACGTCAAAATGAGTTCTTTTCGTAGCTTTTCGAGGTCGCATGCTTTATAGCCTAGACAAAGAAAACGAATTGAGAACCACCTTCTTTCTTCGGAATCGGTTTAAATTTTTATATTCAACTCCAAACTAAAACTAATTTATCAAAAATCAAAAGTCTTCTAACTTATCACTTACTTCTATTTTTCAGCGTCTCAATCCAACTTTTATACTTTTTAAAGTCGATATGATTTAAGTTTATAATACGTGTAAAAGGCTCTCACACGCTCTCAAACTTTTTAACATATTTGTTTAATAGCTTTGACTTTTCTTTAACTTTAATAAAGAAAGTTTTTCACAACATGATGAAGGAGAAAAAGTTTAGAACGCTCAAGTTAAAAATCTGTTGACTCGGTAAGAGAATGATTTACAATCTAGGAATAAAAAAAATACAGGCAAATTTTATTCATCATTGCACTCGTAGCAGTGGAAGTGGACCTTAAAGTTAAGGTGAATAGTAGAACAAAAAATGTACAATACTAATCGCTATAATACCAAATTTTAATTAATTTATTGTAATATTATGCCTAATAATTTCTGTTGAGTACATAATGAATAATTGTTATTAAGACAATTCGCAAGGTGTTGCTCATAGTATATTGTTGTATACCAATGTGTGTAATAATCCTTACTGAAAATAAATGAATCTATCGATCTATCTATCTATTTAAAAGTTTTACTATGAGATTGGCCCTGAAATCAAAAATCAGTACAGCTTATAGTAGCGTAGCACAACGTATAGTGAATGTACCGGTTGTGGCCACTGTACCGGTTGTAGCCATTCGGTGTCAAAATTATTGCATTAATAATAATTATAAGCAATGTAATACTATAAATATTGTTTGTGTGAATCTAAATGTTTGAAAATTTCTTTAACAATATTATTTCAACATAAAATTGTCATACTATAGTTCGGCCGTTCAGAGAATGCGTTCCTGACACGTCATCTTGAAAAAATCGGCCAAAAACATTTTTTCAAGATGACGTATCAGGAACGCATTTTCTGAACGGCCGAACTATAACCCTTAAAATTCAAAGTGGCCTCAAATGATACTAAGATGGCCACAACCGGTGAGTCTACCCTATAGTTTGACTTGGTGTTCGTTAGTGAGCATCGAAATTAAGCAACGTCCAGCACGGTCAGTCTTCGGATGAGTGAACGCGGATGGAATTTACAACTGAGCGCTACCGTGTCTCGGATGGCTCGGTAAATTATAAGCCCCGATTGTTTTAACCGTTTAGCCACGTTAGAGTCCTTCAGGCGGCTTGAAAACTCTGACACCAGGGCTAGCCACCCAGCCTTTAAGAACTTACTATACTCACCATACAATACAATACAATACAACAACACTTTATTGACACCAACAAGAAAACATAACAAAAGAAACAAAGACAGAAAAGGCACAAAAGGCGGTCTTATCGCTAAAAGCGATTTCTTCCAGACAACCTCTCTTGGATGCAAGGAAACATAAAGACGACAAGGACGGTGTAAACGTAAAAAAAAAAAAAAGTTAAATAATGAAGAAAGTTACTACAATTCCTAGTCAACAATAAAATAAACTACATAATAATAGCCATACATAAATACTTATAATAATACATACAATAAAAATAAACATACTTAGATGCATAAATATATTACAAATAAATTAATGACGAGGAGTGATATGAGTATCAGTCAGAGAGAGCTTTGAGAGATAATGTTGCTGAACCTGGGCCTTGAAAGATTCAACGCTCTGTGCACGTCTGATGGTCACAGGAAGGTCATTCCAGAGAGCTACAGCTCGGACACTGAAAGAAAAATCATAAAAAACAGTAGAATGAGATGGAGTGGAAAGAAGGAGATTGCTAGAAGATCTAAGATTGACAGAGTGAGTGTCACAAAGAAAAGTGAAGCAAGAGCGTAAATATGAAGGAGAAGAAGGTTTGAAGAGAATGCTATAGAGAAGGGAAAGTATATGAGTATCGCGGCGAAGACGGATAGGGAGCCACTTGAGCTTATTACGAAATTGGGAAATGTGGTCAAATTTCCGGAGGCCGAAAATGAACCGTATACAAAGATTTTGGAGTCGCTCAAGCTTGTCGAATTGCTCCTGGGTTAAGTCGAGATAGCAAGCGTCAGCATAGTCTAAAATAGGGAGAAGAAGGGATTGTGCTAACGCAACTTTGGTAGCCGTGGGAAGAAAATTGCGAATTCTTCGTAATGATGCAGAAGAAGCGTATAACTTGCGCTTCACATATTGTATTTGAGGATTCCATGAGAGACAACTATCAAAAATAATACCAAGGTTTTTGACCTCGCTACTAAAAGGGATCGTAATACCGCTAAATACAATTTTACGAAGAGAAGTTTGATCGATGCGTGCAATCATCCTAGAGCTACCAATAATGATGGCCTGCGTCTTAGTGGGATTGACTGTGAGCCCGAAAGAACGGCTCCAACATTCAATACGGCGCAGGTCATCATTAACAGCTGCCACAGCCTCATCCAAGTGATCGATTGTAGCTTGAGAGTAAATCTGCAAGTCGTCTGCATAGAGATGGTAGAGAGAAGTGATGTTAGAAGTAATACCATTTATAAAGATAGCAAACAGGAGAGGAGAAAGAACACCACCTTGAGGAACACCGGCATCAGTAACGCACCAAGAAGAGAGCGTATCTTCAACACGTACACATTGCCGGCGGCCATACAAATAACTATGAAACCAGTCAACAGCTGTAGGAGATATGTTAATAGTGCGGAACAGAGCAAGAAGGATATCGAAATCAACAGTGTTGAACGCATTGCTGAAGTCGAGTAAAGTAAGCACAGTGAGTTTCTTGTCATCCATTCCCCGTCTAATGTCATCGGTAATTTTAACAAGAGCAGTGGAAGTGCTGTGGCCTGATCGGAACCCAGACTGCAAAGGATTAAGGAGATTGTTACGAGTTAGGAAGTGATTTAATTGCGAATGGACTAGGCGTTCAAGGACTTTGGATAGGAAAGGAAGAATAGAGATAGGACGGTATTCAGAGAGTGATTTAGGTTTGGGTTTTTTGGGGATAGGAACTATGTGGGCTTCTTTCCAGCAGGAAGGCACCGCACTCAAGGAAATGGAAGTGTTCAGTAAGTGACATAGGATAGGTAAAATTTCATCAAGGATTGGGACAATCATATTACGACTAATCTTGTCACTACCAACAGCATTCGAGGAAATGGACAAAATACTCTTCTTAACATCACTAGCAGCAAATTGACTAATGACAAAAGGGGAATAGCTGGGTGTTGGGATGGAAGAAAGATAGTTTAAAGTGGCAAGTTTATCGTTCACATCAATATGAGACGCCGAAGAAAAATGTTGGTTAAGAGAATTAACATCAAGGTCACAAGGATTAGAAGTTTTTTGAGACTTTCCAACACCCACTGAGCGTAAAAATTTCCATACTTTCGCAGGATCACCATTTTCGACAGATTTATGGATGTGGTGGCGTTGCGCATCTCTACACATTCTATTGCAGCGATTCCGAAGGACTTGAAATTTTTCCTTATTAGCATCACTAGGACAAGCTTTAAATTTACTCTTAGCCACCGCTTTTTGATGGATCATTTTTTTAATATCATCTGTCAACCAGGGTGCAGGTAGATGCTTCATCTTGACCGGACGAATGGGAGCATGAACATCATAAAGTTGTATCAATATAGAGTTGAATAGGGTAGTCTTATCCTCAATAGATTTGGCATCAAGAACTGTCGACCAGTCAATTTCGCTAGCATCATTACGCAATTTCACAACATCCATGGCACCGAAGCTGCGTTGCAGAAGAATTTTGGGCTTATTTTTAGGAGGGCGAATTTTGTAAGAGAGATAGATGACATCGTGGTATGATAAATCATGAGAAGTGTGCAAACATTGTCCGTGTTTGGCAACATGCTGCAAGGAGGAGACAAACATCAGGTCTAATAAAGAGGGAGTGGAATTGGGGAAATGATGGGTGGCGCTCAGAGGTAGAATATTCAGGTTGCTAGCCTGAATAATTGATTTTAATTTAGAGCAACGAGAGTCTAATTTGAGCAAACAGGTGTTAAAATCTCTCATGATTATGGTGTGGGAGTAAGATGGGAGGAGATCTTCGAGAAGATTTTCAAAAGAAGAAAAATAGTCAACAGATTTATCAGGACTGTAATACACTCCCAGAAGTATTTTGGAATGAGAAAGGAGAATTTCCAGAAAAAGATGTTCACCAGCATTAGCAGGCGGGGGCTGTACGGAAGTGCTGACAACAGTGTAAGGGATATTAGAGCGTAAATAGATAGCTACACCACCACCAGGCCTCCCAGTCCTGTCATTGCGGATAAGAGTGAAACCAGGGAGAGAAAAAGAAGTGGAAGGAAGACAGGGCTTAAGCCAGCTTTCGGATACTAGAACAGCATGCAAGTTTTTATGGTCGAAAGACGCCAGAATTTCAGGGTAATGAGCCGGAATACTTTGGGCGTTAATATGAACTACATTAAAGTTCTTAGGCACATCTGAAACTTGATTAGATATAATATCACTCAACGATGGTATACTCACAAAGCTAGAATCAGAGCAAGAATTATTATCTGACGATAAAGATAAAAATATATCACTACTACTACTATTGTGTTCGTCATTTAACATAGTTATAAATAAATAATAATAATTAATAAATATATATATTATACAAATAATAATAAAAAATAAAAAATAAGATAAATCATACATGTAACACACTTCATCCGCCAGAACTGGAAGAAATCACTTCATAAACTCACAACAAATAAACACAAAACAACATAAATAAACAAAAATAAAAAAATAAAAACTGATGGCGAAAAACAACCGGCTTAAAATTGATAGCTAATACATCAAGAAAGATGAAAATTATAAAAGCTTAATGATTCGAATAACAACAGTGTAGCGTTTATGTAATACATCCATGAGTTTTTCTACATGAATGTTCACCAAGTTTTGACAATGACAGTTCGACCAAGTAATGTCAAAGTCACTGAAAAGTAACCAATTTGCACAATTAATTGAAAAGCTTATGTATTTATCACGATTAAATCAAATTTAAGGAAAATAAATGCAAAAAAATACGTATACATACAAGTGAATAATATAAACAGGGTATAAAAATATATCCGACATACCTACAAGTGAAATTAGACGCGTTAAATACACTCTCAAACTTTGCAATAAAAATAAAAATGACTTTCACGATAACACGATATTGGACTACTTCGCCTTCCTAGTTGTTCTGGTGGTCGAGGCGGCCGCAGGGCCTGCAGCTGCAGCGGCTTGCTTCTTGCTGGCGGCGGGCGGCGGCACCTTCAAAGTATCAGCCGATGCTATTTTCTGCAGCTCGCTGATACCACAGATTCGGTGGCGCTGACCATCGGGCGCGATGATATGGATGAAGCCATCGCGGGTCCAGCAGTTTTTGATGCCGAATCGCTGTCTAGCCTGCATGAAGGCCACATGCCTGGATTTAGTTAGGAACTCGGAGAGTGTCACTTTGCTACCCTTCAGCGAAGTTTTCGAAGACCAGATCTTGTTTCGAACATCAATATCAGCGAACTTGACGAGAATAGGCCTAGGTTTATCTGGATGTACCACTTGCAGGAGGACTCTTCTTCAGTTCATCCTCAAACTGCTCCATACGCTTATTCAGTGCTTCCATAATTTCCACAAATGTATTCTTCGTGTCATCCATCTTTACTCAGTGGTTAGGAATATTATGAAGTGAATTACTCAGCCTTCTTAGTGCTTGTAGAGGAAAGTTTATAGTGAACGGAGAAGTATGTTACATTAGTTATTTAATTAAACATGAATAATAATTGGTGAGTTTGTTTTTTTATTTTTAAAACCAAAAATTAATTTTAGTAAACTAAAGTATGTGTTGACACATCTACCCGCCCAAGGCGAAAAAGGACCATACATGATTATCAAAATGAATGATCGTTTTTTCATAATATTACAAAACGTTCATTCATTCAAATACCATCCGTTTGACTCCCATTCGTATTCAAAAACATTTTTGACGTGACAACGTCTTATAAATTGGTTTGCCGGGTGACACTTCAAGAAACTGCGTTACGCTCCGCTCACACTTTTCTCGAACTACCCCCTACTTAAGATTTAATCAGTTATTGTCAATAATAATTACTAACACCTAAGTAGCCTAAGTAAGTTATGGAACAAATAAAATTATTGCCGGGTGACACTTCAAGAAACTGCGTTACGCTCCGCTCACACTTCACACAATGAGAGCGAGTGAGAGGCACGTAAGTGCCTCTCACTCGCTCTCATTCGTCTCATTCGTCTCAAAGTCGTTGTCACGTAAAACTTTCGCCCGTATACCGACTTTATAGGCAACAGTTTTTTTTTGTTGACAAGTAAAAGAATGTTTCGTGTGCAACTACAATTAAATATATTTAAATAAATTGAAAAGTATAAAACCCCCGTGGTTGACAACCACTTTAATTAAAGGTAAACATGAAACATGCATTGTACTTACAATTTTTAAATCTGTTTGGTTTTTTAAATGACTAGCTAGCCGTCCTGGCTTCGTTTGGCTAGAAATTAATTACACTTTCAGAAAGTATATTCTAAAATATAGAGAAGAATCTGTGGCGTAGTTTTGTCTATTAGAAGCTTAGAGAATAAATAACTAAAGAAATGTGATACTGGATTTCAATTTTATGTATTTTCTAGTATCGTTTTTACAAGGCCAAGCTGCACATTTCTCCATTTCAATACATAAATTTGAAAAAAAAACCCTCGAGAAACGCACTTTCCTAGTACTCAGCTACGACTACAAGCGCTCGCGGTGGGAACGTCGTCGTTTTGTTCTCACTTGTGCATACTGTTCCCACTTCGTTGTGCGCGCTCTATAGTTACTTATACACCACTACTTTTTATGAACATCTAAAAAAATTTGGGGGTATCAGTGCACAATACTAAACATATATATGCAATAATATCCTAAAATTATCCCTTAAAAATTGAAATAATTGGTTAAATTATTTGCTAGCCATGTTGCAAGACTTGTAGGTAATAAAATTGTGGGCGGGCTTTTGCGAGCGAGAGAGCTAGCAAAGGGAATGAATGCAATAGCGATACATGAATGAAATTGACATTATGTGCATAATTTTAGGATAAAATAAAACCTAAATAAATAGGCTACCTAAGATCTTTTTTAAATTTTAACTGTACACATATGTTTTACATCGTGTACTGATACCTACATTTTTTTTTTAGATGTTCATAAAAAGTAGTGGTGTATATACTCTAAGATTAGAAGATTTAACACATTGAACAAACAAAGACACGTATACATAGGTACTCAAAAAAATAGCGACTGTGCTTAATGAAAGTGTGTACCTAGTTATTTAAGTTGACTGAGAAAGTCGCCAGCTTTTTAATGCTGTAAGACCGAAAGGGATGGAGGAAATAAGGTCACTTAATCGAATGCCCTGATCCTAAAACGGCGTCGTCTCTTTACTTTTTAGGGTTTCGTACCCAAAGGTTAAAAACGGGACCCTATTACTAAGACTCCGCTGTCCGTCGGTCCGTCTGCCTGTCACCAGGCTGTATTTCATGAACCGTGATAGCTAGACAGCTAAAATTTTCACAGAAGATGTATTTCTGTTGCCGCTATAACAACAAATACTAAAAACAGAATAAAATAAATATTTAAGGGGGGGTCCCATACAACAAACATTATTTTTAGCCGTTTTTTGCTCGATATTGATAACAGTGACAGTGCTTGAAATATTCATAGAATATTTAGTTAAATATTCACTTCAGAAATAAATAATTCAGTTAAAATAAAATAAATATATAAGGGGGGCTCCCATACAACAAACATGATTTTTAGCCGTTTTTTGCACGATATTGATAACAGTGACAGTGCTTAAAATATTCATAGAATATTTAGTTAAATATTCACTTCAGAAATAAATAATTAAATTATAATAACATAAATATTTAAGGGGGACACTCATATAAGAAACGTGTGTATGCTCGATATTAAAACGGCATCAGGTAGATGCTTGAAATAATAAATGAAAATTTGAATAAATCAAATAAATCCCTAATACATGAATCAATTCAAGACGCGGTAGATAAGTAATATCTACTTTACAATAAAGTTGTGTACCGGACATAACCTTTTTCAAATACTTATTAAGTACCTGTGTTATGTTATAAATATTATCTTACAAATATTAAGTGTCCTCTCCACCCCTATAACAATGATTTACAGTCCCAAAAAGTACCCTTTCCCACGTGGATTTCCCGCTATATATCAAGAAAAAATTAATAACCCAAGAGGGATAACAAAAGATCGGTAACAAAAGATGGCCGATATACCTCGTGCGGCGCGCCTTGCGTCGTGTGCGGGCACCCTAACAATAGAAAGAGGTCACCGAGGTTGGCAACTTACTTGGAACTTATTGATTTTTGCTTTACTAATTGAAGGTTTCACTTTTCAGGTGGATTACTAAATTATTTACTTCATTTTCAGTTACTCGGATGGCTTGAGTTGGTTTTAGTTTGATATTTAAATCATTTAATAAATTAATAGATCGTAAAAGCTTTTGGATTATTTGTTTTGTTTTAGTTTTACATTTAAAATCATTAGGTGAAATAAAATATTATAAAAGGCACACTAAACTGAATTAGGATTATTTTTATAGTAGTAACATTTGTAACACTATTACATATTTTATTTTTATCACTTGATTTTAATTTCTGATTTTTTTGTGAGAAAAGTTCGGATTTCTATATTAAATATTATGCTTCTATTATTGAAGGTATCTCACCTTCAAAGCTTATTTTCTTTCATGGAACCCTATGTTCTACAGTGGCCTATTAAAAAGGCCAGTACAGAATAGAATAATACTACAGCATAAAGGCCTTCATTTGTTTTAAATGATTTTCACTCAAAAGCATTAGGTATTATCATAGACATCCACATTGATAGGTATATTATCCATGCCATTAGACAAACACCAGCGATGCCCTGTGTAATAGGGCCTATTCTGTGACAACCACTAAGACTAAGCACAATTTTATCTAAGAAATAGTCTCCAAAATGAAATTGAACTTGCATTTTACGCGTACATTTGAGGAAATTTCTATGCGATCCCTTTCTAAGTAACATTACAAGACGTCTCAAGCAAAGTTCAAGGGTTCTCAATAACCTCGAGGGCTCTTCGCTTCAAATTTATCCATAAAATTTGAACCTTGGCCTGATAACGATATAGGTGCTTACTTATTTTTGGGAGACCCGTAACAGAGTTATATGGTAACTGGTTGAATGTATTTTGTACACTTATGTATGCTTATATAAGTGCTGAGTAAGTTCGTATACCTAGGCCGAGTGATGAGCTTTGGTAGAGTTTGTGCAAAAAGATAAGTGTCGTAGGTGAGGTCGCCCGTGTGCCATTTTACTAATTTTGTTACGCTGACAGACATCACTGCTCTGTCATTGCTAGTACAACTAAAAGTGATATTTGTTAATTTAAGCTTGGTAGACACCAATTCAGTTTTCATCAGGAGACTCGCGTCTACCAAGTAGTCGGTACCTTGGCTGCTGGCTACTGGCTGGCTGGCTAAAATCTTATTGTTATTTCGCCATAACGCCACAACTGTTCTCTTTTTGCACAAAATTCTAACAGAGTTTTAAGCCGCCTGAAACCCTTTGACATTTGCAACCGGGATCTGCAATTTAACATGTCATCCGAGTCACGGTACCGGACAGTTTTAAATGCCACCCACGGTCATCCATGCAAAGATTAACCGTGCCGAAAGTTCCTTAATTTCGATGATCGTTGACAAACACGTAGTCAAACTACGCTATGAGCGCTGTGTGAATGTGTTCGATGATCGTTGACAAACACGTAGTCAAACTACGCTATGAGCGCTGTGTGAATCAGTACTCATCATATTGTTTTTAAAGTTTTGTGATTTGAACTCAGTATTCTTATATTTTGGGACTTATCGCGCAATGAAATATGAAATAATGAAGCGTAGACTTCGCTCACTTGGTCTATTAAGTTACAAGGAACTGTCTGACTTCTTGGAAATTGCTTTAACCAATTAAGTATACATATTATTTTTTAGGCTTAAAAGAGACGCTTTTCTACTTAAGGATTTGACACACTGGATGCGTTCTGCGGTCAGCGGTTAGGTCAAATTGAACGCAGCACACATTATGTGTGAACAACGTTACGGATAGCAGACCGATTGCCCTGACCGACAAGGTTGTTCATACATAATGCACACTGCGTTCAATTTAACCTAACCGCTGACCGCAGAACGCATCCAGTGTGACAAATCCTTTATATCGTATTTCCACGGTTTTTTTGCACTCATGTACCGACTACAAAAGTCAGTTTCAATAGCCTCTTTCTTCTAGAATAGAAAAGTACTCCCAACCTAGACCGCTAGTCAGAATACGAACCATAAAAATTGCAGAAAAAGCCCCTCATCTTCACATGAAAAAGGTCTATTGTTTCAAAGTAATTTGTTAGCCCAAGGTCGGCCTGTAGAAGTAAGGGTATTTAAATACGTTTTATTCAGAACTGAGCCCTTTCTTCCCTAAACTGTGAATACCAGCTGTACCTATGTATTTAGTAAGTTTCAACAGGGTTACTGAGAAGGGATGTAAGCCTAAAGGGAGTGATTCATACTATATACATACATATGTTATTATGAACAATATTTAAGATGAGGCCGACCCGAAATTCGAGAAAAAAACAGCTGTTTGATAGGTACGTTTTTGTTGATCTAGAGTTGCAATTTTGTACAGAACAGTTGATCCTTGACCGCGTTGACGCCATAGTAAAAGTTGTTCATAATGATGGTCTGAATCAGCTCATTTCGGCTGCGTAGTGAACTCCCGTATCCGCCGCCGTATACAGCGTTATTCTTAATCAATTAGCATCCTTTTAGGGGCTTATTCTGTACATAAACTAACAACTTTTGTTCTGCGACAAGACAAGACAAGACAAGACAAAAACTCTTTATTTACAACCACAATTTAAGAATAAAAATAATTTTCACATACAGACAAAAAAGAAACAAATATGATTATAAATTGGCGGCCTTATCACCCATGGCGATTTCTTCCAGGCAACCTTGCACGAAAATGAACTGACAAGAACTTAAAATAGTGGCCTTAACTAGAGATTAACAAAAGAAAACACCTATGAATAATAAACTAAACACACTTATATAATACAAAAATTAAATATACTTACATATATACGTTAAATACAAATAATTATACATATATGTACCTACATAATTAGATCTACATACACCTACACAATAAGACCTACATATACCTACATAATTATACCTACATATACCTACACACGTTACAAAATAGTAGCTATGGGAAAAAGTAGCATTATGGTTTTAGATAGTGAGCTTTCACAAGTTGTTTGAAAACATTCAAGGAAGGTGAACGCTTAATTTCTAAAGGTAAGTCATTCCACAGCCTGACTGCCTCCACTGAGAAAGAAGAATCGTAGAAAGATGTTTTGTGACGAGGGAAACTAAGGGTGAGATTATCGGAAGATTTTAGATAACGGCTCAATAGAGAGTGTCGAAAACGAAAACGCTCTCTGAGATAGGGTGGGGACGAAGGAATAAACAGAGTACTATACAAAAGGGAAAGAATATGAGCATCCCGACGACGACGAATGGGGAGCCACTTGAGCTTAGCGCGGAACTCTGAAACGTGGTCATATTTGCGCAAGCCAAATATGAACCTGATACAAACATTTTGGAGGCGCTCAAGTTTATCCAGCAGGACTTGCGTGAGATCTAGGTAACATACGTCGGCATAGTCAAGGATTGGAAGTAAAAGGGATTGTGCAAGCGCAGTTTTAGTGGCAGTCGGTAAAAAGTTACGCAATCTACGCAAGGAACCGCTAGACGCAAACATTTTGCGGCTAGTCTCAGCAATTTGCGGACCCCAGGACAAACAACGATCGAAGACAATACCGAGGTTCTTAACCGTGTCACTGTAAGGAATGGTGACATCATCAAAAATCACTCGCGGAAGCGTGTCCCAGTCTATTTGACATATCATGCGAGAGCTGCCTATTACAATAACTTGCGTTTTCGATGGATTCACTTTGAGCCCAAAAGATTTGCTCCAGTGTAAAATGCTGCGCAAGTCATTGTTGATCGCTTCCACGGCTTCTGATAGCCAACCCAGAGGAGCTTGACAGTACAGCTGCAGATCATCGGCGTAAAGATGGTAGGACGTAGAAAGAGAATTTGAAATAGAATTTATGAAAATGGCAAAAAGAAGGGGTGATAAGACGCCACCCTGAGGTACGCCGGCCGTAGTATTACACCACGAGGAGTAAGATTCTTCAAAATGAATCCTCTGCCGACGCCCATACAGGTAACTATGAAACCAGTCAACCACCGTTGGAGATATGTTAGAAGAGCGAAGTATAGCCAGAAGGATATCAAAATCTACAGAGTTAAAGGCATTGCTGAAGTCCAGGAGCGCTAACACAGTTAAATCACCATTGTCCATTCCTAGGCGTATATCATCCGTGATTTTAACAAGTGCAGTAACCGTGCTATGCCCCGGACGAAAGCCAGACTGAAAAGGATTAAGAAGGTTATTACTGATAAGGAAAGAGTTTAGCTGGTTATGGACTAGACGTTCGAGAACTTTGGATAGGAAGGGAAGAATAGATATGGGACGATATTCGGAAAAAGATATAGGATTTGCTTTTTTAGGTAAAGGGATTATCTGGGCTTCTTTCCATAAAGATGGGAAGACCCCATTTGACGCAGAAAAATTAAAAATGTGGCACAGGATTGGGAGTAAGTGGTCTAAGATAGGGATAATCATATTGCGGCTAATAGAATCAAGCCCAACAGCGTTCGAAGAGATTGAGAGGATGCTCTTTCTAACATCACAAGCAGTGAATTGACTAAAAACAAACGGAGGTAGGTCAGAAGTGGTTTCATTAGAAAGACGTTCTAGTGTATTAGCTTTATAAGCAGTGTCCATAGCAGGAGATGCCGAAAAATGATGGTTTAATGCATTAATGTCTAAATTTTTAGGAACAGTATCTTGACGGGATTTACCAACTCCTAAGGACCTGAGAAATTTCCACACTTTGGCTGGATCCTTATCTTCCACAGAGTCAAATATATGGCGTCGTTGAGCGTCTCTACACACCCTGTTGCACCGGTTCCGCAGTTCTGTGTAGCGTGCCTTGTTAGCGTCATTGGGATGAGTCTTGTACTTTGTTCTGGCCATCGCTTTTTTGTGTTTGAGCAGTTTGATCTCATCAGTAAGCCATGGCGCAGGAGCATGCTTGATTTTTATGGCACGAATCGGCGCGTGGACATCAAATAACTGCATCAACAAACAGTTAAAAACTGCGACCTTGTCATCAATCGTATGAGCACTTGTTACCGGCGACCAGTCAATGTTTTTGGCGTCATTCACTAAGTTATCAAGGTTAATGCCACTAAAATTACGCTGCATTATTATAGTGGGCTTAACTTTAGGAGGGCGTACTTTATACGAAAGAAAAACAAGATCATGGTACGAAAAATCGGCTGAAAGCTGCCCGTGACTGGCAACATGAAGAGGAGAGGAGACAATAGCTAGATCTAGAAGAGAAGGAGTAGTGTTAGGAAAGTGATGAGTTGCACTCAAAGGAAGAATATGCATATTACAGGATTTGACTAGATTTTGTAATTTCATGGTGCGATGGTCAGCCTTCAGCAGACAGGTATTGACATCTCCCATTATAATTGTATGAGAGTATGAAGGGATAAGATTTTCCAGGATGCCCTCGAATGACGAGAAGTAGTTAATATGCGACGTATTGCTATAATAAACACCGAGAAGAATTTTGGTATGAGAAAGGGATATTTCTATAAAGAGATGCTCACCGGCATGAGCAGGAGGCGGCTGAGAGGAGGAGCTAATCACAGAGAAAGGAATATGATCACGCAGATAAATAGCTACGCCCCCACCAACGCGCCCCACTCGATCATTCCGGATGAGATGGAAGCCGGGTAGAGTGAATGAAATAGATGGCAGAGAAGGTTTGAGCCAGGTTTCTGAGACTAATATGCCATGAATATTATTATTATCAAAGGATGCCTGCATATCAGTAATATGGCCAGGGATGCTTTGGGCATTAATGTGTACAAGATTAAAGTTTTGAGGAACATTAGAAAACTGTGCCTCTAAAGACTGCGAAAGGGTTGGAATACTCACAAAAGAATCATCAGAACTATTTACAACTGAAGAAGACAAGGACTCATACTCACTATCATTGTCATTGCTACAATCACCAAAAATATTTAACATAAATAAGTAATACAGCTATACAATAAATAAAATAATATACTATAATAACAGTAAAATAATAAAAACCTACAACAATACATTTCCAATACCTACTGGACTGTTTCATTATGGAAATTACATCACAGCATCCATAATGCCTCAACGAAAAATACAGCATAACCTAACTTAATTAATCAACTAGGTAACTATCAGTATTAACGGTAAACAATTTATAGTAAGCAACAAGAACCTACTTTACTCTAAGATATTTTTAACGACTTTGGCTAAATACAATCTGTGATAAGTTAGCACATAAAAAAAAGACAAGCATATGTGTCAAATTCAGACTGTCAGACGTCAAAGAACTCAAAGAAGTACTGCTAAGTGTTATAAGAACGAAAAAAAGTTAACATAAATGGTAGAAATTTTGCCGTTAGAACTTTAAATTCATATATTATTTTCTATTTAGATAATATTAAAAGAACATAAATTTTTAGTACATTCAAAAATGAATGATAGTGAAAGACAAAAGAGATAAATGTAGAACTTATAAAACTAAAAAGTTTAAATGGGCTATATTATTTTTGGAGTAAACTACAACTTATATGATAGCAACACTACCTTCAAATAAAAATAAGAGTTCAAGTTACCTTAATTTTGAGAAAAATATCATATAAAATAACACTACCTGCCAAAAAGTGATACTAATTAGCATCTACATACATAAATTATAAATGCTGATGAAATATGAAGCGGATACATCACCAAAACAACAACATGATCGTCATAACAATGCACACAGATCCAACCAACTTTATGGAAATCAGACTGAATTACTTCTTGGGCTTCGGCGCGCGCTTGACACGTTCAGACAGCTGAGACACCTTGATAGCTGCTGGCTGGCTGCCACTGGCTGCTGCTGGGGCTACTTCTTGCGAGACATCAATTTTGTTTAGCTCAGCAAGGCAGTTTACACGGTGCCGTGTACCATCAGAACTCAATACAAAGACCGATCCGTCTCGCGTCCAGCACTTAGCTACTCCAAACCGCAGACGCGCTGCCATGAAGGCGTCATGCCGTGTCTTAGTTAGAAATTCAGACAGCGTTATGCCGGTGCCCTTCAGGTTTGTTTTTACTGACCATATCTTAGCCCGAACAGACACGTCTTTGAGCTTAAAAAGGATGGGCCTGGGACGATCCGAAGACGATGAGCTACCCATTCTGTGACAGCGACTTATATCTGTGGCCTGAAAGTCGCCTAATTTCAAAGTCTGCGTTGCCACCTTGACAATGACAGAGAGTGTATCTTCTTTTTTGTCTTCGGGTACACCATGAAGCAGAAGAATTTTCCGTCTTGTATGCATTTCCAGATTGTCACCTTGCTTGGCCAACAATTCCACTTGATTTTGCAGGGACCGGAGCGCATGTAAAGTGAAAGACTTGAAAGTGACAAAATCTTCAGAAAGGATACCTTGATTTGGCGACGATGGCGCGGACAACTTTTGTTGCCTTTCCTCAAACTCCGCCAGCCTCACGTTGAACATATGGGTCATTTGGGCCATAGACTCCTTGATTGCTTCCATTTTGGGGTTAAGTACCAAAATCAGAGATTGCACCAAAAAGTGATGTTAAGTGTGTCTGAATGCAGGGAAAATACTATCCAGCAGGTATTGTAACTAGTTTATGTATTTGACATAGAAATAGTTAAGAAAAATTGCGTTATTAAATTAAATAAATAATTTTGAATGTTTTTTTTTTTTTTTTTTTTTTTTTTTTTTTTTTCTGAAGATTTTGTCACTTTCAAGTCTTTCACTTTACATGCGCTCCGGTCCCTGCAAAATCAAGTGGAATTGTTGGCCAAGCAAGGTGACAATCTGGAAATGCATACAAGACGGAAAATTCTTCTGCTTCATGGTGTACCCGAAGACAAAAAAGAAGATACACTCTCTGTCATTGTCAAGGTGGCAACGCAGACTTTGAAATTAGGCGACTTTCAGGCCACAGATATAAGTCGCTGTCACAGAATGGGTAGCTCATCGTCTTCGGATCGTCCCAGGCCCATCCTTTTTAAGCTCAAAGACGTGTCTGTTCGGGCTAAGATATGGTCAGTAAAAACAAACCTGAAGGGCACCGGCATAACGCTGTCTGAATTTCTAACTAAGACACGGCATGACGCCTTCATGGCAGCGCGTCTGCGGTTTGGAGTAGCTAAGTGCTGGACGCGAGACGGATCGGTCTTTGTATTGAGTTCTGATGGTACACGGCACCGTGTAAACTGCCTTGCTGAGCTAAACAAAATTGATGTCTCGCAAGAAGTAGCCCCAGCAGCAGCCAGTGGCAGCCAGCCAGCAGCTATCAAGGTGTCTCAGCTGTCTGAACGTGTCAAGCGCGCGCCGAAGCCCAAGAAGTAATTCAGTCTGATTTCCATAAAGTTGGTTGGATCTGTGTGCATTGTTATGACGATCATGTTGTTGTTTTGGTGATGTATCCGCTTCATATTTCATCAGCATTTATAATTTATGTATGTAGATGCTAATTAGTATCACTTTTTGGCAGGTAGTGTTATTTTATATGATATTTTTCTCAAAATTAAGGTAACTTGAACTCTTATTTTTATTTGAAGGTAGTGTTGCTATCATATAAGTTGTAGTTTACTCCAAAAATAATATAGCCCATTTAAACTTTTTAGTTTTATAAGTTCTACATTTATCTCTTTTGTCTTTCACTATCATTCATTTTTGAATGTACTAAAAATTTATGTTCTTTTAATATTATCTAAATAGAAAATAATATATGAATTTAAAGTTCTAACGGCAAAATTTCTACCATTTATGTTAACTTTTTTTCGTTCTTATAACACTTAGCAGTACTTCTTTGAGTTCTTTGACGTCTGACAGTCTGAATTTGACACATATGCTTGTCTTTTTTTTATGTGCTAACTTATCACAGATTGTATTTAGCCAAAGTCGTTAAAAATATCTTAGAGTAAAGTAGGTTCTTGTTGCTTACTATAAATTGTTTACCGTTAATACTGATAGTTACCTAGTTGATTAATTAAGTTAGGTTATGCTGTATTTTTCGTTGAGGCATTATGGATGCTGTGATGTAATTTCCATAATGAAACAGTCCAGTAGGTATTGGAAATGTATTGTTGTAGGTTTTTATTATTTTACTGTTATTATAGTATATTATTTTATTTATTGTATAGCTGTATTACTTATTTATGTTAAATATTTTTGGTGATTGTAGCAATGACAATGATAGTGAGTATGAGTCCTTGTCTTCTTCAGTTGTAAATAGTTCTGATGATTCTTTTGTGAGTATTCCAACCCTTTCGCAGTCTTTAGAGGCACAGTTTTCTAATGTTCCTCAAAACTTTAATCTTGTACACATTAATGCCCAAAGCATCCCTGGCCATATTACTGATATGCAGGCATCCTTTGATAATAATAATATTCATGGCATATTAGTCTCAGAAACCTGGCTCAAACCTTCTCTGCCATCTATTTCATTCACTCTACCCGGCTTCCATCTCATCCGGAATGATCGAGTGGGGCGCGTTGGTGGGGGCGTAGCTATTTATCTGCGTGATCATATTCCTTTCTCTGTGATTAGCTCCTCCTCTCAGCCGCCTCCTGCTCATGCCGGTGAGCATCTCTTTATAGAAATATCCCTTTCTCATACCAAAATTCTTCTCGGTGTTTATTATAGCAATACGTCGCATATTAACTACTTCTCGTCATTCGAGGGCATCCTGGAAAATCTTATCCCTTCATACTCTCATACAATTATAATGGGAGATGTCAATACCTGTCTGCTGAAGGCTGACCATCGCACCATGAAATTACAAAATCTAGTCAAATCCTGTAATATGCATATTCTTCCTTTGAGTGCAACTCATCACTTTCCTAACACTACTCCTTCTCTTCTAGATCTAGCTATTGTCTCCTCTCCTCTTCATGTTGCCAGTCACGGGCAGCTTTCAGCCGATTTTTCGTACCATGATCTTGTTTTTCTTTCGTATAAAGTACGCCCTCCTAAAGTTAAGCCCACTATAATAATGCAGCGTAATTTTAGTGGCATTAACCTTGATAACTTAGTGAATGACGCCAAAAACATTGACTGGTCGCCGGTAACAAGTGCTCATACGATTGATGACAAGGTCGCAGTTTTTAACTGTTTGTTGATGCAGTTATTTGATGTCCACGCGCCGATTCGTGCCATAAAAATCAAGCATGCTCCTGCGCCATGGCTTACTGATGAGATCAAACTGCTCAAACACAAAAAAGCGATGGCCAGAACAAAGTACAAGACTCATCCCAATGACGCTAGCAAGGCACGCTACACAGAACTGCGGAACCGGTGCAACAGGGTGTGTAGAGACGCTCAACGACGCCATATATTTGACTCTGTGGAAGATAAGGATCCAGCCAAAGTGTGGAAATTTCTCAGGTCCTTAGGAGTTGGTAAATCCCGTCAAGATACTGTTCCTAAAAATTTAGACATTAATGCATTAAACCATCATTTTTCGGCATCTCCTGCTATGGACACTGCTTATAAAGCTAATACACTAGAACGTCTTTCTAATGAAACCACTTCTGACCTACCTCCGTTTGTTTTTAGTCAATTCACTGCTTGTGATGTTAGAAAGAGCATCCTCTCAATCTCTTCGAACGCTGTTGGGCTTGATTCTATTAGCCGCAATATGATTATCCCTATCTTAGACCACTTACTCCCAATCCTGTGCCACATTTTTAATTTTTCTGCGTCAAATGGGGTCTTCCCATCTTTATGGAAAGAAGCCCAGATAATCCCTTTACCTAAAAAAGCAAATCCTATATCTTTTTCCGAATATCGTCCCATATCTATTCTTCCCTTCCTATCCAAAGTTCTCGAACGTCTAGTCCATAACCAGCTAAACTCTTTCCTTATCAGTAATAACCTTCTTAATCCTTTTCAGTCTGGCTTTCGTCCGGGGCATAGCACGGTTACTGCACTTGTTAAAATCACGGATGATATACGCCTAGGAATGGACAAAAAAAAAAAAAAAAAAAAACCTGCGACTTTAGTCAGAACTCAAAAAAAATTTTAATCTATAGAAAAATATCGTTCACCCGCGACAAAATGAATGGAACAGCTGTTTTTTTTTAGTTTTAACTAAAGTCGCAGAAAAAGAGTTGTTAGTTTTGATATACAGAATAAGCCCCTAAAAGGATGCTAATCGGTTAGGAATAACCCTGTAAATGTGCAGACGGTGTTTCCATGATATTCGTATACTACCACGAATATAAGGAACATAAACTAAGTTACTCAAGTAGACCAGCGATTTCCATACTAATAATCGTACGTCGCAAAAAACTCGAAAATATGTATTATTTGTAGATGGCGCTGCTAAATAACTTGAATAACTTAGTTTATGTAAGGAACGATCAAATGTAGGAGCATGAATACACGAACATCAAATAACGACGTCAAGTGGCTGTGTAAAATGTATTTATAAATAAATGTTATGCGATATCTTACACACGGCCTCTGACCCCAAACCAAGCATAGCTCGTGGTGTGGCTGCCAGAGACTGATATACTAAATATACATATTTTTAAATAAATACTTAGGTATATAGATATTACCTAAATAGCACCCAGATAAAGAGCAATCACCTATGTTCACCACATAAATACTTGCCCTGGGTGGAAATCGTACCCACACCTCTTTGATCCCGTAGTCAGGGTCACTAACCAATGAACTACCGAAGCAGTCGAGTATTAGTAAAAGTGTTGTGGCGACACGCCCGTTTACAATTCCACTAAGATACTCTCACTTTGTTCCAAATTTCGGTGTGTCAATATAAATTTAAGGCCAGCAATTTGCGAACCGTGTTATTTACCTACTAAACAAACGAGTTTCAATTTCTGCGGAGCTGTTATTTGTTTTACTGTATTCTGTAAATATTTTCAGTAACCACGCGCAATTCATAACAAACAGAATTAAATTAAAATCTACACCCAGAACTTTGTACACAAGCAATTTACTTATTATTATTTACATAATTTGTACTATTTAGTATTTGATATGTTAGTATGGTTGACACCATACACATGGTACTAGCGAAGATACTACTACTAGACTACTACTTGGAAACACAATGAGCTCCATTTGAGCTTAGACGATGTTGTAAAGCAGACCCTAGTATTGGCTTTGAATATTGACATGAATGAAAGGGCGTGGTTACAAGCCTCCTTGCCTGTTAGGCTTGGAGGGCTAGGGGTCCGCCAAATTTCAAGTGTTGCTTTACCAGCTTTCTTGTCCTCCATTCATAGTACACATAAATTAGTTGAAAAAATCCTCGCACCTTCTTTAGGCCATTCCGGCGTAGATGTAGCTCATTTGAATGAGGCAACGAATGCTTTGAGGGTCGCTAGCCCAAATACCGAGCTTCCAAAGACTTTGTCGTCGCAGAGACTGTGGGATCGGCCGATCTGCGACCTAGCACGGAAATCTCTTCTAGATACGTGTTCTAGCGTCGCGGATCGCGCTCGTATCCTTGCGGTCTCTGTATGGGAGTCCGGTCTTTGGTTGCAAGCTTTGCCCTCTTTCAATACTGGTAACTTTTTAGACCAAACTGCATTTCGTCTAGCTGTCAGCTTACGCTTGGGTGCAAGGTGTTGTGAGGCCCATCGCTGTCAGTGTGGTACTGCAGTTGACCAGCTCGGTCACCGCGGTCTCTCTTGCTCAAGAAGCGCTGGTCGGATTGGTCGCCACGCCAGCCTTAACGATGTCATTCGCAGGGCTTTTGCCACCGCTAATATCGCAGCCGTACTCGAACCGAGTGGGCTCGCGCGTGGTGATGGCAAAAAGGCCTGACGGCATAACGCTGGTCCCATGGAAGTGTGGACGGCCCTTAGTATGGGACGCAACTTGCGTCGATACTTTGGCACCGTCACATCTTTCTGAGACTCAGAGTAGGGCTGGAGCTGCGGCCAATTCGGCGGAGCAGCACAAGCGGCGCAAATATGCTAACCTCGGTAGTGGTTACAAATTTGAGCCATTTGGAGTTGAGACAGAGGGCCGGGAGCTCAAACCTTATTTAAAAGTCTTTCTGGGCGTTTGGTGGACGCGACGCGAGACCAAAATGCTGGTGTTTATTTGGCTCAACGCATAAGCATTGCCATTCAGCGTGGCAATGCAGCCAGCATGCTGGGCACGCTGCCAACTGGCAGTGGGCTTGAGCATTTGGATTATTTTTAGACCTTCAAAGGTCTGAGGATGATCTTTTTGTGTAATAGTAGTGTAGTTTTGTTGTAGTTAATAAAGGCACTTTTACCCGATAAAAAAAACTAGCGAAGTATATGTATATACGTGAGTAGTACCATCAATGGAACTAATCAATGGTACTACTCGTACTGACAGAAAACTATTATTTCAAATCATATTGCTTCTACTTCTTTAATATTGCGCTTTTTTTATGAAAGATCTACAAATATACATGAAACTCGGCTCCCACACTAGACTAGGTCTGTAGGTACTTATTGCGGAAATCTGTTACAATTTTTACCGACTTCCAAAAAAGAGGAGGTGCTATGTTCGTCTCTATTTAATATTTTTTGTGTGAATTCATCGATATATTTCCTAATTGTGAACCGATTTAAAAAAAAACTTCTTCGAAATGGTATACTTTCGAGGTGGTCCCTTTTAAGTTTTATCGAAATCGGCTGAACCATTTTTGATAAATCAACAATAAAGTACCTACATGCATGTCACATCGATTCGTGAAACTATTCGAATTCTGTACACGGCGGATGTCGGTGGTGCCATTAATTGCGAAAAATAATTATAATTTCACTATGGAAACTAACGTGGTTTTCGTACATTTTAATTAAGTGAAACACAGGTGTTACTCACGTTTAATTTTATTTTTTTAATGAATTTAATTTTAAAAATTGTGTGTTAAAAATGAATATAAATTCAGCAAATTCTGTCAGAATAATATTAATTTAACTATAATTTGAAAACCATAGCTAAAATAGATATCCGACAGACAGTTTTAGTACTGCATTTCTACATTTTTCCTTTTGAGATATGGAGTCCAAACAAGGACAACGAAGGGCCAGTTCCAGTACAAATACTTAAATTCATTATTCATTTATCAAGAAAGAGGTCAATCGACGAATCCGAGTCGATGGGGCAGCGCTCGGTAAACTGCGAAACGTTTTCTTGTCCTAAATAGGTACTTCATTGCCTGAAGGAGAGTTTTTCCTTATCAATATTGACAAAAACAGATATTTTTTATGCATAATAGGCCTATATTTGGCCACTAACTCGCCTGATGGAAAGCGAAGTTGTTGCCGAAAATGTAGTATTTAGACCTATAATTATAGAAGATACCTATTCACTCTCGACTTGAAGATAACCAGATTGTAATTGTCAGGAAACAATGACGGAGGCAGAGCATTCCAATCCCTGGCGGTCCGCCCAGACAAATAGTAGCTTTAAGGCAATTATTTTGATAAATCAAAGTTTTATTATTATTACAAGTGGTTTACATATTTTAAAAGGTTTCAATATGATTAGCTACTTTATTACTTTCTCCTCGGATGAGTAGTCTCTGGGCGACGGATATATTTTAGGATATCATTTTACTTATTTTTCGTGTATTGTAATATGTAATTTTTACATACTCATTACCATTTATTACTTAATTCAATTATCATATATTAAATTAGACAAATCTCTAAAGGAAAAAATCAGCTGTTCAATGCATTTTATCGACAGCCGTGAAATTATTGCATGGAATAACTGAACATAGGCCTACTCACTACGGGCGATCAGGCCACGCTTACCAAAAGCAGGAACGGAATCACATGATACTCGTATGTCATTAAATTTTTCAGTGGATGTGTGCAGGTTGCCTTATTATATTTCCCTTCACCAAAAAGCCAGTGATATGAAAATCTCTAAAAGTAATCGGCCAAGTGCGACTCGGACTTACGCACGAAGGGTTCTGTACCATAATTATGGAAGTTTTATTTTATGATGTTTTATTTTTATTTAATCATTTATTTTTGAAGGGATTATACAACTTAACATTCTGTGAATATTTCAAGCAACCTGTTGCCGTTATTAATATCGAGCAAAAAAATCACGTTCCTTGTATGGGAGCCCCTCTTAAATACCTATTTTATTTTAATTTAACAATTGATTTTTAGAGTACATATTTAACTAAATATTCTGTGAATATTTCAAGCACACCTGTCCCCATTATCAACATCGAGCGAAAACGTCTAAATTCTACTTAAAAAATCAGTTTTGTTGTATAGGTTTTTAGTACTTGTTGTTATAGCAGTAATATAAACAAACCATCTGTGAAAATTTCAACGTTTTAGCTATCACCGTTCATGAGATACAGCCTGGTGACAGACAGACGTACAAACAGAAGTCATAGTAATAGGGTCCCGTTTTTACCCTTTAGGTACGGAACTCTAAAAAATCAAAAAACTTTTTGTTACGGAACCGGGTCCAAAACCTCGCCTTACGCTTGTAAGGCGAGCATTCTCTTACTAGCCCACCGCAGCTTCTTCAACTTCTCCACAACAAATTAACCGTGAGGGGAAAACGTCACAAACGCTTTTCAATGACGTCGTGGTAATAAATAGCCCAGAAAGGTCCCCTTTCATCCCGCAAAGAACTAGCAAACCATAAATACCGATCACATTATCAAGGCGGGATCCACTCGTGACAAAGTGACGTGACAATGAGCCCTCCGCGTGACGGGCCAACCCACGACACGCTGTAATTTTCGACAGACTTCCTTAAGGAAGGAGGTTCTCAAATCGGCTCTTTTCTGTTTTTGACCGACGAAACGGAGGAGGTACTCAATTCGACGCGTATGTATATATTTTTTTCTTTTTTTTATGTATAAACCACGCATCACTTTTTACATAGTGATCCTCCTTTGTTTTTCGGAAAGAGTATACTTCGAAATTGGTCTCGTTTAAATTTTATCGAAATCGCTGAGCTATTTTTGATAAATCAACAATAATGTGAAAAATACTACATCGATCCGTGCGAAATATTGGCGAATTCTATACACGGTTTAAGTCAGTCAAGCTATTTTTTGTGAAAAATAATTATTATGTTTTGTAATAATTATCTCCGTTGTTTATGGACCGATTCGGGTGGTTTTAATCTATAGAGTAATTTGGGGATTAGTTTAAATAATATTTAAAAACATCACCTATTACGAGACGTATTCACGTACAACACACGACTGTGTCCATGACACAGCCACACCCGATTTTTTTAATAATCTCGGCTCGTTGCGAAGGAGTAATTGGGCTATCTCAAAAATCGTTTAAAAAATTGCTCCATTTCGGTGTTTCGGTAGAACTGGCCCTAAATCGGTAGAAAAATTGGTAGGTTCAAGACCACTGATAACAAAAAAAGTACCGAAATAAATAACAAAATTGAAAAACGATTCTAAAAATACTGAATTCTCATTTTATACGAAATATCCAGATAACTTACAATGGCGTAGCACCTAACTCTCTTTTTTTTCAACCAATTATATCACAAATGCAGCTTCCAGAGCGGCCATTGATTCACAAAGCGCGGAAAAAGGGACTTTCTTTGGAGGAAACAATACAGGCTGCCTCGCTTCCGCAGCATTCATCTTAATTAGCCACGTTTCAAACGGCTGCGAACGACTTATCATTGTCAACCTTAAATTGGTACGGCACACCGATATCGGGTAATTTCTCAGGCTTTTGTTTAACTGCACATCAAAAATTCGGATGATTGTTTCAATAAAGATCAGATTGATTTTATCAGTGAACTTATTAGAGAATTGATCAAAGAATTTATTAGAGAATTGATTAGATAATTAAATATCAAGATATTCATTCCAAATGTGATGAGAAAATTGAACAGAGAATATGTCAGACAAATTAGATATAAATAAATAAATATTGAGGGACATCTTACACAAGGTCTCTGACCCCAAACTAAGCAAAGCTTGTGACATGGCTGCCAGAGACTGATGTACTACATATACATATTTTAAATACATACTTACATAGATAGTACCTAAATAACACCCAGACACAGAGCAAACGCACCTATGTTCATCACATAAATGCTTGCCCTGGGTGGGATCGAACCCACGCCTCTTTGATCCAAAAGTCAGGGTCACTAACCACTGAGCGAGGCAGTCGCGATATGTAGACGATCAGCTAAAAAAGTAGTCAGAACAATAGTTGCTACCACAAAAATAGAAATCAAGCGCTGCGTGTAATTTCATGAATACGAATTATAGTATTACAGTTGCAATCCTGAGAAAAATATAGTACGAAAAAAGATAAACTAATTAATCAACGTCAGTCTAACCGAATCGCTTTCATAGCACAAAAATCAAGCCACGTAAATTAAATTAGATTTTTTTTAACACTTGGTCAGACAATAGTGTTTTGTTTTACTAATCTAAACAACTGAAAGAGAAAATAAAGCTGAGTTTTCATAAAATTCATAGTAAAAATAGCAAGTCATTTATCAGTCCGTATAAATTATGATCTGCGATATGATTAAGCAAGTTCACTTTTTGACCGACGAACCAAACCCGAGGAGGTACTCAATTCGACGCGTAATATATATTTTTTTATGTGTAACCACGCATATCTTTTTTCGTAGTAGTCCGATTTCAATCATTCTTTTTCATTAGAAAGGATATACTTCGAAATTGGTCCCATAAATTTTTTATTGAAATTGGCTGAGCCATTTTTGATAAATCAACAATAATGTCAAAAATGTAACATCGATCCGTGCGAAATATTCGCAAATTCTGTACACGGGTGAAGTCGGTCATACTATTTTTTGCGAAAAATAATTATCATTCTACTGCTTAATAGCCGTAGTGGTCTAAGCCGTGGTGGTCTAGTGGTAATTACTCCGATCTTATAATCCTGGGGTCGTGGGTTCAAATCCCGGTCCCGTATCAATAAGTTCTTCGGAGTTTATGAACGGAATTTCACACCACTGGCTTTTCGGTGAAGGAAAACATCGTGAGGCACCTGCATACGTCCGTAGAAGAAATTCGATGGTGTATTTGAATTGACCAACCCGCACTGGGCCAGCGTGGTGGATATAGCCCAATCACCCTTCGTGGGTAGGCCTACGTTCTGCAGTGGACTATTAAAAAGGCTGGTACAGTACAGAACGGTTATATAAATATGGTTAGCATTTTAGTTTTGAACAAGGTGTGGTGTACATTTTAATGCGCATAAAATAATTTTGGTAAGCGATTAAATGGTTCCTATTTAGGTGGTGTACCTGAATTAATTGTGTGGTTTAATGTCGTCGTGTGACTGAAAATCTTGTTTACCTAAGGTAACCTACGAGTACAGTTTGAACAGTTGATGAAGGTCTCTTACTATGGGCCTTATTAATAAGCTCCAAGTAGCCCAACGAGCTATGGAGAGGGCTATGCTCGGAGTCTTTCTGCGAGATTGAATCAGGAATGAGGAGATTCGCAGAAGAACCAAAGTTAGCGACATAGCCCAGCGGATTGGTAAGTTAAAATGGCAATGGGCAGGGCACATAGCGCGGAGGACTGATGACCTATGGGGTTGAAAAGTTCTCGAGTGAAGACCACGTACCGGCAAGCGCAGCGTAGGACGTCCACACAGAAAGTGGACGGATGACCTCATTAAGACCGCAGGATCACGCTGGATGCAAGCCGCCACCAACCGGTCTTATTGGAGATCCATAGGGGAGGCCTATGTCCAGCAGTGGACGTCCTATGGCTGATGGATGGATGGAGTTGATGAAGAGCTTAAAACACACATACGCACTGACACTCACATTTTTACAAAAAGCTTTGCTAAATTAAGAACACTGAAGTTAGGCAACGTTCTGCACGGCCTGTCTTCGAATGTGTGACCGCGGGTGGCATTCATCAGCAGCCTAACCACTAACAACTAAATATATTTACATATGGAATTTGGTATAAAATACCGGAGAAAATGATTGAAGCAGGGTGAATATAGCACAAGCAAAAATATCAATATCATTTCAATTTTGACCACAAAATTAGATGCCTTAAATAATAAATAAAACAAAGGCCGTTAAAACAATTCATTTATCAAATCCATTTTGGTCTCTTACGAGATTGTATTCGTAATTATGATTTTTTATGTTTAATCTGACTTTGTATTGGGTTTCTGGTTAATAAGTATTGTTTATGTACGTACAGGTTCTTACTTTGCAAAGAAGAGGAACTTGCAGAGATTTATATGTTCATCATTATGAACAAATCTTACTGTGTGATACTAGTTGTTCCTAGATTTTCGACAAAATTTATGAAACACCTGATATTTTTTCAAGATTTTGCAGTAAAAGTTGTTCATAACATTATAATGAGCATACACCCCTAGAAGTTTGGGCTTTGCAAAACAACGCCTAGTAGAAATTTAGTTGTAGTTTTCAAGCGAGTTAAAAACTCTGACACACAGTCACTCTGACTATCGAAACTTAATGAGGTAAGTTATAAGATTTTTTCATTGATAAGTAACATTATTGTTGATTTATCAAAAATGGCTCAGCCGATTTCAAGAAAAATAAAGGGGACCCATTTCGATGTATATTCTTTCCAATAAAAAAATGATTATCGAAATCGGACCACTACGTAAAAAGGTATGCGTCGTTATACATACAAAAAAAACGCGTCGAATTAAGTACCTACCTCCGTTTCGTCGATCAAAAAATCAAAAAAGACCACATAATATGTCAAAAAATCGCAGGACAATAAATCAAAGAACTAATAGTGCCAATTGAAATTTGGCATTCGATTATTGCTGATATCAGCACTGAATTTAAGATAATAAAATGATACAATCAATCAAACAGTACAACTATAACTAGACAAATTATGCGCCATTCTTAAGACAAAATTGAAGCTGGAAGAGGGAAAAAGATTTAAGGATGACAAATGACCGACAATATTTCAGTAGCTCAAAAGGGCAAGAGGCAAATTATAAGGAATGTTTGAGAGAATTTTAGGGCATTAGCATCGATAAGCGACCCTTGTCACTTTTGTCGCGAGTGTGCGCCGCGCTTAGCGCCGGTGACACTTCTGATGGGTCACTTTGGTTATTCATAAGCTCGAAGATTGTTTACTTGTCGGATCAAATGCACTCCACCTTTTATATTAGAGTTGAGATCGAACGTTTTTAAAAAAAAATAGCTTTATTGACAACTATCCCTAAAGAGAACTATCCCTATACTTTTAGACTGATTTAAATATAAAAAAAAAAAAAACATTTTCAGGTAAAATATTGCCATGACGATTTGCCAGTATGGCAATAGGCACCATAATGAGACACAGGATGGAATTAGTCTGATTTATTATTTAACAGTAACAACTTATATACTAGATGACTATCAAGAACGTTCCATATCTTGGTCATGCCTAATCTATATCACGAACCTACAATCTATTATCTTACTTATTAATATCTATCGAACTGCAACAACGACACTATAAAATATCTCGTCCTATCAAAAAGTTATCACATCTCGTACTGAGCCAAGCTTCATTTCTACATGACCTCACTCTAGAAGCCCTTACTTCACAAACTCTACACCTACATTACTCTACATCAGGGCTAGCCACCGCTATACGAATTTACAACTTAGTGAAAATTTGTGGCCGGCAACATTTCCAGAGAAATTTCAGTGCAATTTGAAATTGGACAAATTAATATGGTGATTATCATAGTCGCTTGAACTATTCAAGTTGAAAATGCTGAGTAGGAACTTCACACTACTTTTCATCTAGTTTTATCATTTGAGCTTGGCCACAATCATAAATTAGATTAGATGCCTTCAAGCCTGAACTCAATCTGGATCTTCTTACAATAACTTGCACACAAAAATTACTTCAACCAATCCAACTTTTATCTCACACAATAACGTTACAAAATCCCAACCTACCGTCATTTCTCCGAACCAATCAGACACTCATAGGGTTGCCAGACATTAACCAAAAAAATCCAATTCACTGTCCGGTCACTCCCTAATGTCAGCCCGACATAAAAACGTATCTAATTTCTGAGATAATCCCGTATAAGGGTTTTTTTGTTCAATAGTTTTTCTGCTCTCTTGTTAAGGCGGAGTTGCCAGTGTAAGTCGAGGTAGCACCCTTGGCCCTTCACTTAATGGAAGGTTTTTGTTAAAGGTGTTTTAGTTAGAAGTTCGCGAAGTTTTGGGGAAGTAAAAAGCGAGAGGCATCCCTTGTCAAAGTACTAATGGGTTGACTGAAGAGTTGGCCTTAGTTTTATTGTAGGGTAGTCTGCTGCTATGTAGGGAAAGTTTGTTTCTTTGGGTACGATCGGGTATCGATCTTTGGACGATTTTATAAGCATTTATTTACTTATCAATGTTTGTTGAATCAGTTATAGAAAATTGATATGTTATGTGTTCCCAGGTTTTATACAAAACGATGAAAAAATACTATTATTTGACGGAAAATAATTATGCTATTGTTGTATCTTATTATAATTCTAGTATGTGACCACAAGTTTCGGGGATGGGGGAAAAGATATAGTTTTAAATCCATACATTGCATTTATAAAAAAAATAGTTAAACATCATTGTGACCAAATTTTTAATCTGGGACCAACTCTGAAATCTGCTGATACAAATTCTTATTTCCTATCCTAAGGAATTATTTTTCATTTTTGTGTGCATCGAAGTTAAGCAACTTTAAGCACGGTCAATATTCGCACGGAAGACCGCGGGTGGTATTTACAACTGAGCGGCACTATGGCTCGGATGACACGTTAAATTGTAGGTTCCGGTTGTATTAACCGTTTAACCATGTCAGATGCCTTCAGACGGCTTAAAAACAGATATCAGCGATTAGCCGCCCGGCCTATACGAATTTATTTATTTATTTGTTTATAGGCAAGCAATGCCGTGCCACCGGTGCCCAGGCACAGGGCGTAAACTCTGGGGGGCGCAAGAATGGTCAAACCAGGCAGATTTTTTTTTCGGTTTGCTCCTGCTAAGTTCCAGCTGCGCCCCTCAAGGGCAAATCCAGAGGGAGAGTCATGGGGGTCATTTTCTTCATTTAAAATCGGTTCTTTGTGGAAAAGTAAACGGCAAAATTTTGCTCTAGCTAGGGTACCTTTAATATCCAAAAAAGAAGGGCTCAGTTAAAAAATCTCGCTCAGGGCCTAAAAAAGACTATTTACGGTACTGTAGGCAAGCAGTGTATACTGATGTGCCTATATCAAGCTGAGTCGAATAAAATTAATATTAATCTGTCAAAGATTTTTTTTCCTTCTTTATCCAAAGGTCCAGTCTATTCTTAAATGTTTTTATAGTTCTTGCTGCAATTACATCCTCAGGCAACCTATTCTAATTGTATACAACTCTTGCAGAGGATGTCATTTACTTTACTACTTTATTTATTTCAATATATTTTAAGCAATTGTTCATATTTCCAGTGGCCTGCTCGACGGTGACCGTGACGAAGTGCCAAGCCGCGCTGAGGACCCTGCAAGCCTTCCCGTTCTTCAAGCCGACCTGCCTCTGCCGCGAGCCTAACGTCGACCCCGAGTGTAACTCCTTCCGCGACTTCCTCTTCGACCATCCCTGCGTGTTTGTCATGAAGAAGGGTAAGCAAAATAATATTAAGCCGACCAGTGACCGTATTTTATATGCGTTCTGACGTTCGATTTCGCTTGCTCTCCTGCTCGCGCCACGAGAGCAAGCGGGAGGAAACGCAAAGTCAGAACGCGTATACAATACAGCCGCTTCCTCTACCGCGAGTCTAACGTTAACCCCGAGTGTAATTCCTTCCGCGACATCCTCTTCGACCATTCCTGCGTGCTTGTCATGAAAAAGGGTAAGCAAATTACCTTTAAGCCAACCTGCGGCTGTATTGTGAACGTGTTCTGACGTTCGTCTTCGCTTTACCTCACGCTCGCTCTCGTGGTCCGAGTGACTGGCGCGAGCAGGAGAAGAAGCAAAACCGAACGTCAGAACGCATGCACAATACGGCCCCTGCCTCTGCCGCAAGCCCAACGTTGATCCCGAGTGTAACGCCTTCCGCGACTTCTTCTTCCACCATCCCTGCGTGTTTGTCATGAAGAAGGGTGTGAAAACTATATTTTGTTTTCCTAAAAAGAAAGGTAAGCAATGAGGCACTAAACTACAGTCCTGTACCAGCCTTTTCTGAACTATTTTAGATCACACTGGCCTGGCGCAGATTGTTGGACACTCATAAATACTCCAAATATTTTTAAATACGGAACAGGACAACTCAAAATCAAAACATTGACCTTGGACTTTGTTCATTATCACGTTTTCATGGTTTTTCTAGTAGTATGGGCGTTGATGCTCGCTCTTCGTTCTACCAGAGACATTTATATTTGTGCCCTGTATCAGCCTTTTTATTGTTCGTTGATGGATATAGGCTTATCCTGGCCATAACCACCACGATGGCCAAGTTTCGTGTGGTGGATTCTTGTAAGACATTGAATTATATTTTCTTCAATGTTAAATATTTAATCCTTACAGAAAAGGACCCATACCCCGTGGAGACCCTGCCGACCTGCACCTATGCCCTGAGCGTCTGCCACAACGAGAAAGCCTGCTCCGTCATCTTCGACCGCTTCAAGAACGCCTGCAAGGCCCGCGATGGAGAGTGTCGTATGGAAGACAGGCAAGGAACTCCTTTGTTGTTGTACTCTTTGTTCGTTCACGTTTATCTTTTCAGTTTTCGAACTAAGTCTACCTTCTAAGCCTGCTTTTACGCTTTTACGCTTTTGGCTACTTCAAGAGAAGCTACCTTTTCTTTACTTTGGTCTATTTGTGTTTTTAGGGTTCCGTACCCAAAGGGAAAAACGGGACCCTATTACTAAGACTTCGATGTCCGTCTGTTCGTCTGTGTGTTTGTCTGTCCGTCTGTCTCCGGGCTGTATCTCATGAACCATTATAGCTAGGCAGCTAAAATTTTCACAGATGATGTATTTGCCGCTATAACAACAAATACTAAAAACAAAATATAATAAATATTTAAGGGGGGCTCCTATACAACAAACCTGAATTTTTAGACGTTTTTCGCTCTATATTAATAATGGTACCAGGTAGATGCTTGAAATTTTCACAGAATATTTAGTTTTATATTCCCTTCAATAATAAATAATAAAATTAAAATAAAATAAATATTTAAGGGGGGCTCCCAAACAGTACGGAACCCTCCGTGCGCGAGTCCGACTCGTACTTGGCCGATTATTTTTTATTACTCTGTATCTTTCTAACTTCACCTTTTAGCATAGTGTTGGCTTTCAATAGATCTTAATGTAAATTAATAAGACAAATATAATATGGTTTTTTAGTTGTCTAGGGTGTAGCACGTTTACCGAGAAGATGGCTATTTACTCGAGATTTGAATACTTGTGTTGTACTTTAGTAAAAAGACAGAATTAGACAAAGCGTTCCACATATCTGCTCAACATCAGGCAGTATGTCAAGTCAAACGCAAACCTATACGGAATAAAAAAAATAAAAAACATTATGGCTGTTCCTAGTATGAGGAATATGGATTCAAAATACTTGGTTCTGTCGAGCGGAATGTCCACCATAAAAGGGTGGCGGTTTAGTCGCATTTCTCTAGCCGTATAATAGAAGAGAAAAGACGAAAGTTTTCGATAGTTGTGTGTTGCCAGTGATGACATATGGAACTGAAACGTGGTCTTTTACTGTGGGCCTTATGAATAAGCTCAGGATAGCCCAACGTGCTATGGAGAGGGCTATGCTCGGCGTCTCTCTGCGAGATCGAATCAGAAATGAGGAGATCCGCAGACGAACCAAAGTTACCGACATAGCCCAGCGGATTAGCAAATTAAAGTGGCAATGGGCAGGGCACATAGTTCGGAGAACGGATGGCCGATGGGGCAGTAAAGTTCTCGAATGGAGACCACGGACCAGCAAGCGCAGCGTAGGACGTCCACCGACTAGGTGGACTGACGATATAATAAAGATCGCAGGAACGCGCTGGATGCAGGCCGCTTCCAACCGGCCTTATTGGAAATCCATTGGGGAGGCCTATGTCCAGCAGTGGACGTCTTACGGCTGATGGATGGATGGATGGATGGATGGATGATAATAGAAGAAAGAGGCCCCCGACTCGTTCTTCTGTTGTAGCCGCGCCACACAAGTTGGCGGAAATGAAGTTAGCTACAAGCTGCGCAGTATCCAATCCTGACTGAAGCTCACATAAAGTTGCACGTTGATTGGCTATTGCACAGCTTGTTGCTAACTTCACAACCGCCAACTTGTGTGGCGCGGCCTATAAGTTCAGCTAGAAACGTACGTAGAAACGGGACAGTAAAACGAGACCGCAGTGTATCCGATAAAAAGCCGAGGACACGTAACCTAACGTCGATACTAGAGACTTTGCAATGAAATGATATAAAGTGACTGTACTGACTGGATAGTCCAATCCAGACTAAAGCTTATTTAACAGCTGCGCTAGGATTGGGTTATCCGCTTGTGGCTAACATCATAGCCGCCAAGTTGTCGGCTTACACCAACATTGTATTCAAAATAAAGCTTATATTCCAGGGAAATGTGTCGCGAAGCTTGGGCCGGACTGCGCCTCTCGCCGCTCTTTGGCTGCATCTGCCCCAACACGCACATGAAGAAGCGCTGCGACCGCATCTTCTCCGTCGTCAACCACAACCCGTGCGTCGGTGAGTACGCACTCTGTGTTGCCTCGCTCGCTGCCTGACGGGTTCTGAGTGAAAATCTGTGTTTTTATCAAATAACTAGCTTATCTAGAGAACTTTGTGTCACCTTCATCTGTCACACTAACTTTATGTATAAGAACCTGGGCTGCCGTACTTGCTCTTTAAAACAGCAAAAATACAAATCTAAGGTAGGGGGTGATTTCCAAAGTAGAAAAACCGTCTCCAAAAATCGTCGCAACTCTTACCCCAGTGAATTTAGCTACTTCACTAACGTTTACGATAATAATTTGACTGCCCATTGCCGTATGTATATTGGTATACGGCAATGAAAAGTCTGCTGTATTTTCCGAAAATATGATTCGAGGTGCCGTATCAATAATAACAATGGTAAAAGTCTACCGGATACGTTCCTTTCTTGAAAATCGGATACATGCGTATATTTGAACACAGTTTAATATTATGAATTGTTTGTTACTTACATTAAAGTGACAAAATGTCAATTATAAGCACCAATATTCATAATTTTCCAAAACTGGTGTACTAAAAGGCGGTAATTCAGACCATCATTATAAACAACTTTTACTATGGGGTCAACCCGGAATCAGTGAAATAATAATTTTGACATGTCGATGGTTATACTTTAAGGAATTACTTGGTTGAAACTATACAGGGTTATTTCTAATCATTTAGCATCCTATTAGCGTAACAAGTAATAATTTCTTATTATTCTACAGGGTTATTTCTAATCAATTAGCATCCTTTTAGGGGCTTATTCTGTACATCAAAACTAACAATTTTTGTACTACGACTTTTGTCAAAAGTAAAAAAAAACAGCTGTTCCATAGAAAAATATTGTTCACCCGCGACAAAATGTATGGAACAGCTGTTTTTTTTAGTTTTGACAAAAGTCGTAGTACAAAAATTTGTTAGTTTTGATGTACAGAATAAGCTCCTAAAAGGATGCTAATTGATTAGAAATTATCCTGTAGAATGATAAGAAATTATTACTTGTTATAAGGCAGAATTATAAGTTATAGAAAATAAACTTAAATCAACTCTTAACTTATAACACGAAAAACCTTTTAGGGATAGGCAAATGTAACAAACCTCAGATGGTTTGATCGTCCACATCTGAGTAATTAGGCATAGGAAGAAGACATTCTTGTAGGTCAGGAGTATCTCACATGAGGTTATAATTCTTTCTAATGTTATCTAAAGAAACTTTCCATTCAAATGATTTTCAAACAATTAGGTAAATAAAAACAATTTAAAAAAGCAACAGATCTTCAATCTAGGTATGATAACTCTTTGCAGAAATTGAGAATTTAAAATAAGAGAAAAAAAAGAACAGAGAATTTGACGGGACTGACAGCAGGGACTTCACTTGAGAAAATTATAGGAAAAATGTTGGAATATTTCATTTTTTAGGATATTTTTAGTTTTGTACCGCAAGATTCAGAGAAAAGAAGAGCAGAGAAGAGTTTACTAACTAGGAGAATTTTGTTCCTGGTCTAAAAAGTGGAAGTTGGAAGAAAGTTGTTTTCGATCGAAGGACGAGGATGTTCCTAGAGGATTTGGTTTCGTATAAACGTATCACTTTTTAAATAGATATGTCATAGTAGGTATAGAATTGTTCAGCAGATGATGTTCCTGCGAGTCGGCCAGATCAGTACTGCATTGGACTTTTGGATGATTTACTGTTGTATTAATGTACAAATGGACATCAGATGAAAAGAGGAGGTCTATCATATGGTGATTGGCCTATATCCGCCTTACTGAAACGATGCGGTATGGAGGATTCTCACACGTATCTATTCTTTTATGAGTATGAACGAGTTGCTTACGACGCTACGCTACACCACAGAAACCAGGCAATATTATCAACTCTGACCTGTTGCGGGTTGATAAATACGCATACATCTTCAGGTTCCTATGGCGGTCTTGCATAAGTTGACTTACGATGTTTCCTACTCTATAGAAGTACTCGTATGTTACTGACGAAACTATCCTTCATTGAGCATTTACTCACGAGTAGAAGATAGAAGAAGCTTCTAACACTCGCCCTTTATGATTCTATGTATGAATTACAAATGTTTTAATTATTTGTCTTTTTCAGCTTCGACTATTTGTGAACATAAAATCTTAAGATATTATATTCTATGCGGATTGAGAATCTCCAGAAATTGAGAAATTTCCAGACATGACGTTCTTTACCTACTCGTACAATTTGCGAAGGACAGAGTGTTCATAGATAAAATGTCATTTATTTATATTATGGGGATTGAAGAGTCGACTATTGCTATATCTTATTATTGCTACATCTCATTATTTTAATACTAGCCGTAAGTGCTACTCGATCAATGCTGTATTTTCATTAGTGTGCAGAACTCTTGAAGCCAGATAGAGCTTGGGCCAGTGTTTCTCATTTCCGAAATGGAGGGATTTCCCGTGTCCGTATAAGAGTGTAAATTCTGATCACTTTGAAATAAAGCTATTGAAAGCTTATTGATTTGAATATTATTTTATAAGGCGAAGTCGATTCTCGAACCTTTATCTATAGTAATCTTGGAGTTTTTCTTGAGAACACTCTGGAATTCATGCAAGTTTTTATGATTTTCCTGACTTTATGAAGTGATGTAGATAAGATGACTACTGACACACTCGCGACTCCTGGTTTTCTTTCCTGCTTTCTTTTTCCAGGATGGCGTTAGATTTACGAAAGCAGAGTAGAGTCATTTTCATGGTTTTCAGCTCTCTCGAGCGCCATGACTAAATAATCAGAGATAAACATTAAATAAAATTAATCTCTGATACCTAAATAAAATTGAATAAATTTAAAATATTAAAACTAACTAACTGTCAGAAATAAATCAATACTATTCTTTCTGGCAATCATTTCTTTTATTATATTCGTAGTTTGAAATTAATATTAGTTCAATAATAGAGTTTCTTTGTTCTAAAGTACTAATTTAATGGAATTTCCTTCTCATCTCATGTCTAATATTTTCTTAAGCAACTAAATTAATATTTTATACCTAGCTTTATTGAAGCTTATATACGTTATAGACAAATATTCTAAATTAACATCAAATATAACAGAGAAGCTCTAGAATCACTATTTCTATATAGCTCTTGAGACATTATCAATTAGGTAGCTATGTATTTCGAATCACCTTTACCTAGGGTTTATGCGGTCTATAACGCAGGATCCACTACTAAACGAACACTGGCCAAACTAACGTATAAATAGATACATAGATTAGATAATTAGGATAAGAATCTCACAGCAGAAAACTAATAAAGCAGTCGGCGCTAGGTGAGAATTATTTCGTTGTGAACTTCAGAAGTTCAAAAATGTTAGTATTCATATTTCTTATTATTTATCAATACAAATAGTAAGCTGGGATCTTATTAAATATCTGTATCGATATTTAATGCATTCTTAACATTTTAGGATATTTATTTCATGAGGTTCAATTTATAATTTGTTCACAATTAGGTGGAATCAGGACGCATAGCTAGTTTGTCATAAAGCTAGGATTCATTGAAAGCAAATCAAGGTTCTATAATCATTTTCTCTGACATTTTATTTTAGACAGGTTTCTTAAAATAGTTTCAATACTTCTTAGGTTTATAAATGAGGTTAATTAGGCAGGTTAGGCTAGGCATGTTACATTTCGGCTAGGCTAGGTTAGGTTTGTTACAATTTGGTTTCGCGACCAGGATCGTTACAAATTGGTTGGCCGCGACCAGGATTAGCAACAAAAACGAGTTGTTTTATCATAAAAATAGGTTTAAAATATTTTCGTGTTAATAGAATATAGTCGGAATTCATAAATATTTGATTTGTAAGTATAACTTTGTTTAGGCAAGTCAATTCAGGTTTATTATAGGACTGTGTTCAGTAGTCACACTATCTGAACATAATTTGTTGCTGTGAAATGGAGACGATGGTGATTCGAAATTTATAGGTTACTGATAACTAGGGTTACGTAATAATTTCAATCGCGAGTTCATAGGCAAGGTATCGAATATCTCAACAATTTTCAGGTTAGTCATTGTCTTAGGGTATTAACAGATTAAAACGTTGGGGGTGATTTGTTTTAAAAAAAAAAATACTGCAATTAATAGCAAGCATTTTGTATCATGGGTAATTATTTCGTTCAGCTTACAAAAATAAGGGGTCTAGCCAAGGATCATTCGTCACTCATGTATTGTGTTTGTAGTAGATATGGTACAGTAGTTTAGTGTTTATAATATAATTTATTGCTTCATGTATAAGTATAGCTTGAATAATTGTAGATAGTAAATATATTCAATTTATAATAAAAGATATGATTAGTAATTATACATACAAAGCAAAGGATATTATTAATTTTATAAAATAGGAAAGTCAGGGATTTGATTCGTTTATATAATTTTATTGCAGACTAGAAAACCGAGGGTAGAGTATACTTAACAATCTATCGACGTTGTAAATCAAAGTAATAAAATGTGAATTATTTTTCATTGATAGAGATATGTTTCAGTAGGTTACGGAATGACTTTGATTTTTTGGACATTTGTATTTTACTACTTTTACCACAGGAAGTTCTAACAATCAGGCTGTTTTATTAAATACCAAATAAATTGAATACAGGAAAATTAGAGATGGGAATATGTTATAAAATAAACATAGGGTTAATTTACATTGTGTACTTGTATTAATTGAGATTGAATGCATAGGTATTTAGACGTCTATTTCGTCTACATCAAAATTATATCGAAGTAGATTAGCAGTGAAAAATACGTTTAAAAAATAACAATTTACTTAAATTCTATCAGTTCTAGGTATGGGTTACTAATAGTTGAATTATTATTGCAAAATTATTCGGCTGCTAAATAATTTTATTTAGGTAAAATTGGAAGATTTGAGAGAATGGATGATTTCTGTCTAGTAGGCAATTTTGAGGAAAAGTGTAAAAAAGGATTACTTGATATTGCAAAAAAGAGTAAAATGAGATTTCTTAACGGGGGGGTTGTATTGTCAAATAATTGATCGGTTTTAAAGAGATAAAAGTTGGGTTTAGTAAATAAAATGAATCAAATAAACTAAAACCCAAGTAATATAACATATATGAAAAAAAAATGGTAGTATTTAGTGTAAATAGGTATGTTCTAGCTCAGTAAGCTTCATCTGCGTCCGCGAGGTTGTTTATCATCAGGAAAGTTGGTGGTCAAACGCAGACTTTTCGCGATTAAAAAAAAAGGGAACGAAAGAGTTGAGCAAATAAAAGGTAGATTTATAAATTAAAGCAAGGAAATTCTAGTCGGGGGGGTGGAACATTTGCTCAATCTTTTCAGATAGTAGGTAAACCTTATTATTATTTTTAGACATCAGTTATAATCAATGTAAACAGGTGTTAGCTAAATCTTCAGCGAATATTCCAATGTCTAAATAATCAGGTAAACTGTAATAGATAATGCACTTGAAGTGAGTAAAGTAAGCTGGGTTTTTAAATGGTCGATTATCAATCAAATCAACTCTTGTTGTTAGCGTATCTTTTACTGATAAGTTATTTACTAAACGGGTTAAAACATAGTTGTGAGGATATTTGATTTAAGATATGTCAGTGTAAGCTAAAGTAAATAAATGTAACGCAATGACATAGATTTAAATTTGTTTTGTTGTTAGAAGTGAGCAATGACACTGAAAACTAAACTAAGTAAATCAAAAAAATAGTTTTCTTTATCTCAAATTAAATTAAAGTTCAGTCGTATACTTTTGCTAGATGTTCAGAAATCAGTTACACCAAGATAAGGAAAATGAATGTTATTATAAAATTAAATTAGCACATTATTAAAAATAAAAAGAAACGCAAAATAAAAATCAAGTTCATGTTATATTGAAAAATTGATTTCAAATGTTCATTAAATAATTCAAAGATGATTTGCTGGTTTGAAGGAAGTAGAGTATAAGCTTAATGGATTGGCTGAACTTACGTTTCAAATATTTATTCAATTTCATAAATTGTACGCGTGGAGATATGTCGGGATTCGAGTAGGTAGAACTCTCATGGCCAAGCAAAGCCGCGCCAGGAATTGGTTTCTCTAACCATATGGAAGAGATCCTTTCCACTAGAAGAGTGTAAATTTTACTTACTTGGAAACTTGGGCATATTGACACATTATTATCTAATTCCATTTTGTTAGTGGGTGAAGCCATTCTATAAGCTATAGCTGTTATAACTAAAAATAAATTTGGAAAATTAAATTTCTTTAGTGAACATCTTGACATTTATTTGCACATTGTTAAATTAAATGAGAATACGTGAGAAATTCTGAGGTAGATAAATGCAAGTAGGAAAGTAAAAACAATGCTGAATATTTATCAAAAAAAAAAACAGGTTAAAATTTTAATTTCAAATTTAACCGAGGTTCAAATAATAATTAACCTCTAACTTGTTAATATTTTAGTAAGTATAGTGAAGTAAAAGTTTATTACGAGGGTGTGGATGTATTTTAAATATTTTACTATGGGTTGTAAAGGGGAATGTGCAAATATTGGCTCGTTTTGAGTTCAATAGGTGATGCTACGTCGTGAAGTTAGCGTGAAGGAAGTGAAAGGCGTTTTGCGAGAAACAGGGACAGATAAAAAAAATTGTTACGAATATCACTGTGACATTGACTGCCAAAATTAAATCAGTACAAGAGGAACTAAACGACAATAGCATTGCTGGGATTTGAAACGGTTTGTCAGGGTTCGAGTTTTGGCAATCACTTGAACAAATAGATCTTTATGAAGGAGTGTGGTGTTAGGAGTAGGCCAGCAGGCAATCCATCAACATGAGTTGATTTCATAAGGATTTTTTACTCTACAAGGTAGGAAACTCTGAATTGATACACTGCACATGCTCCAGTTTATAAATAATTGAATTTAAACCAGACACTCTTGGCGGGACATTGATGCCATGCGGAATTATTTTTCTTTTTCATGGACAATTCGTGTAGTTTGGAAGGGGTATGTTGGGAAAATCTCCGAACGGAAGATTGGTTCGCTGAGACTACTCAACATGCGACCATTCAGGTCGGTTCTACCTCAAAACAGAATTCCCTTACGAGGGCTCCGTTTCTGTCACCGAACCAGAACTTCCTTGCAGATTATAACAATTTAGTGGGGAAGGCGATTTTTCTTCATGGTATATATGTAATCAAACTGAGAGTAGGAGGTTTTAAGACGATTATCTGTAGACTGGTATAAAAACATTTTCGCATATTGTAGTAGGGATACATTCACATTCGAAACATATAATTTCATTGTTGGAACTCGAATTTTGATAAATACAATTTTGCACTTGATTAAATTAAAAGGTATTATAATTTTTTTTAGGAAAATTTACTTCGATTTAGATGTTTACCAACATCTTTTCATCTGCGAAAATTTTGGGGGGTGCTGTAACAAACCTCAGATGGTTTGATCGTCCACATCTGAGTAATTAGGCATAGGAAGAAGACATTCTTGTAGGTCAGGAGTATCTCACATGAGGTTATAATTCTTTCTAATGTTATCTAAAGAAACTTTCCATTCAAATGATTTTCAAACAATTAGGTAAATAAAAACAATTTAAAAAAGCAACAGATCTTCAATCTAGGTATGATAACTCTTTGCAGAAATTGAGAATTTAAAATAAGAGAAAAAAAAGAACAGAGAATTTGACGGGACTGACAGCAGGGACTTCACTTGAGAAAATTATAGGAAAAATGTTGGAATATTTCATTTTTTAGGATATTTTTAGTTTTGTACCGCAAGATTCAGAGAAAAGAAGAGCAGAGAAGAGTTTACTAACTAGGAGAATTTTGTTCCTGGTCTAAAAAGTGGAAGTTGGAAGAAAGTTGTTTTCGATCGAAGGACGAGGATGTTCCTAGAGGATTTGGTTTCGTATAAACGTATCACTTTTTAAATAGATATGTCATAGTAGGTATAGAATTGTTCAGCAGATGATGTTCCTGCGAGTCGGCCAGATCAGTACTGCATTGGACTTTTGGATGATTTACTGTTGTATTAATGTACAAATGGACATCAGATGAAAAGAGGAGGTCTATCATATGGTGATTGGCCTATATCCGCCTTACTGAAACGATGCGGTATGGAGGATTCTCACACGTATCTATTCTTTTATGAGTATGAACGAGTTGCTTACGACGCTACGCTACACCACAGAAACCAGGCAATATTATCAACTCTGACCTGTTGCGGGTTGATAAATACGCATACATCTTCAGGTTCCTATGGCGGTCTTGCATAAGTTGACTTACGATGTTTCCTACTCTATAGAAGTACTCGTATGTTACTGACGAAACTATCCTTCATTGAGCATTTACTCACGAGTAGAAGATAGAAGAAGCTTCTAACACTCGCCCTTTATGATTCTATGTATGAATTACAAATGTTTTAATTATTTGTCTTTTTCAGCTTCGACTATTTGTGAACATAAAATCTTAAGATATTATATTCTATGCGGATTGAGAATCTCCAGAAATTGAGAAATTTCCAGACATGACGTTCTTTACCTACTCGTACAATTTGCGAAGGACAGAGTGTTCATAGATAAAATGTCATTTATTTATATTATGGGGATTGAAGAGTCGACTATTGCTATATCTTATTATTGCTACATCTCATTATTTTAATACTAGCCGTAAGTGCTACTCGATCAATGCTGTATTTTCATTAGTGTGCAGAACTCTTGAAGCCAGATAGAGCTTGGGCCAGTGTTTCTCATTTCCGAAATGGAGGGATTTCCCGTGTCCGTATAAGAGTGTAAATTCTGATCACTTTGAAATAAAGCTATTGAAAGCTTATTGATTTGAATATTATTTTATAAGGCGAAGTCGATTCTCGAACCTTTATCTATAGTAATCTTGGAGTTTTTCTTGAGAACACTCTGGAATTCATGCAAGTTTTTATGATTTTCCTGACTTTATGAAGTGATGTAGATAAGATGACTACTGACACACTCGCGACTCCTGGTTTTCTTTCCTGCTTTCTTTTTCCAGGATGGCGTTAGATTTACGAAAGCAGAGTAGAGTCATTTTCATGGTTTTCAGCTCTCTCGAGCGCCATGACTAAATAATCAGAGATAAACATTAAATAAAATTAATCTCTGATACCTAAATAAAATTGAATAAATTTAAAATATTAAAACTAACTAACTGTCAGAAATAAATCAATACTATTCTTTCTGGCAATCATTTCTTTTATTATATTCGTAGTTTGAAATTAATATTAGTTCAATAATAGAGTTTCTTTGTTCTAAAGTACTAATTTAATGGAATTTCCTTCTCATCTCATGTCTAATATTTTCTTAAGCAACTAAATTAATATTTTATACCTAGCTTTATTGAAGCTTATATACGTTATAGACAAATATTCTAAATTAACATCAAATATAACAGAGAAGCTCTAGAATCACTATTTCTATATAGCTCTTGAGACATTATCAATTAGGTAGCTATGTATTTCGAATCACCTTTACCTAGGGTTTATGCGGTCTATAACGCAGGATCCACTACTAAACGAACACTGGCCAAACTAACGTATAAATAGATACATAGATTAGATAATTAGGATAAGAATCTCACAGCAGAAAACTAATAAAGCAGTCGGCGCTAGGTGAGAATTATTTCGTTGTGAACTTCAGAAGTTCAAAAATGTTAGTATTCATATTTCTTATTATTTATCAATACAAATAGTAAGCTGGGATCTTATTGAATATCTGTATCGATATTTAATGCATTCTTAACATTTTAGGATATTTATTTCATGAGGTTCAATTTATAATTTGTTCACAATTAGGTGGAATCAGGACGCATAGCTAGTTTGTCATAAAGCTAGGATTCATTGAAAGCAAATCAAGGTTCTATAATCATTTTCTCTGACATTTTATTTTAGACAGGTTTCTTAAAATAGTTTCAATACTTCTTAGGTTTATAAATGAGGTTAATTAGGCAGGTTAGGCTAGGCATGTTACATTTCGGCTAGGCTAGGTTAGGTTTGTTACAATTTGGTTTCGCGACCAGGATCGTTACACAAAGGTTGAATAATTTAAAAGCTTCAATCGAATAAAACGTGTCAATGTATGGAAAAACGACATTATTCTCTTTCTTACTCGATCTCATTAGATTAGTCAACATCAACATTCACCATTGGATTTAGACATCCTTGGACTTAGGCCTCCTTAGTGATAAAAGCGATTAGAATCAGCTTTTGTCTAAAATGATCCAGTAATATTAATCAGCTCTTCAGCCTTATGTTCTGCCCACTTCCATTTCAACTATCAAATTCCCTGAGCTGTGTTGATAAGTAGATATGTCGAAGTAGTGTATTAAACTAAAATCACATCAATCCCTCTCGCCCTACAAAACCACTTGGATCAACGGCTAAGCTCTCACGAACTAATATAATGGACTTCACTTTTATAAAGCTCTTGATTGACTTGCGGTCAAAGATTGAGAGATTAGAAGGCAGGGACACGCAAAGGCAGTGGTTAATGTACCTAAAGCGTGCCCAATTCACGCCTGTGTTTGGCCTACTTTCGGTAAGGAATTCGAAATTTGAAAAGTTATATTTGGTGTTGCCTGTCTGCAAGGTTATGTGAAAACGAAAATATAAATATGTTCCGTGACTGCAGTAGTATGCAAATTGAAACTCACACTTACTGGGATACTCGCGCTGTCACTCGTGACTCGGATGACACGTTAAATGGTAGGTCCCAGTTGATTTAACCGTTAACCATGTCAGAGGCCTTCAGGCGGCTTGAAAACTCTGACACCAAGGCTCGCCACCGGGCCTATAAGAACTTACTTACTCCAACGTTTTACAAAGTTGATTGAAAACACTTTACAACTAGGAAACAAAAAATATCCGAATAACATTTGTTTATAGTTTACTAGCTTTTACCCGCGGCTTCGCCCGCGTTAATTTTGATTTTGGCTTATGTTTATGTCGGCTGCGAAACCTAACCTAACCGACAAACATCAAATTACCTTAGAGGAATGCTTTTGCTGCTAAGTTACGGTTGAAGTGTATACACAACCCCCCGTGTATTCCCGCCTTGTCGTGGCGGGGGAGGTCTGAGGCAACTGAAAAGGCGGGGCTCGAAGTCTCCCTCTTCTTTGGGTCTTTGCCCCCAAGGCAGCTTAGAGGCTGGCACTCGAGGTTCAGCTGCTTTTAACTAAAGCAGCTAAGAGGATGGCCGATAGGTTGCGTGCCTTATGAGGAGTGTCGCAACTGAGGCGGGCTGCAGTGCCGCTCTTGCGACGCTGCAGCCGAGGATTAGGGGCCGCGGTGGGATGGAACTGGTGGTGTCGGTGCCGCCACGTACTCTACTTTCCGCTAGGCCGTCAACGTGTTGGCAGACGCAGTGGGGCTGCAGGGGAAGAGAAATGTCGGTATCGCGATGGCCGTTCTCACTGCCCTCTGCAGTTGAAGAGGCAGGCGCTGGGCTACTATGACTGACCCGTTGCACTGGGATCAGGGCGTTGGAATGCTGTCCGACGCTCAGTGCTGGTTAGTCCCGAGTGGTGGATGACGATGTGTCTTGTGCTCCGAAACACTCCGTCATTATAGCGGGAGCGCAAGCTCCGTAATGGAGCCCGAGTCTGGGCTAGCGCTGTTGAGTGCCGCGAAGGAGTGCGAAAAATGTAGGAACGTCCTAAACTTGCCATGACAGGTTATTTCTGGCGCTTAGACGGCTGCTACCGCGGCCCGCTCACTTAGTTTTTCTCTTATCCTACGGGAACTGTAAAAGTTTTTGGGATAAAAAGAGGACTATGTCACTTTTCGGACTGCTGTGCCGCTCTTGCGACGCTGCAGCCGAGGATTAGGGGCCGCGGTGGGATGGAACTGGTGGTGTGGGTGCCGCCACCTACCCTAGCTGGGCATTCCAAGATTATGTGCAATGGAGTCTCCTCTTTTGTGGGTTCACAGATGCACGATGGGCTTTCCCTCAACTTAAATCGATGTAAGTATTGGGAAAACTCACCATGCCCCGTCAGCACTTGAGCTGTTATGATTCCCACTGGTGCTCTTTCTTTTACGATCTTGTATGCCGCCCATGCATCCAGAAAATATGTTTTGGTTACCGCCGCTGTGTGTCCATCCTGAGCCGGTTCCACTCGTCAAGAGAGTCCTTTCGGATTTCTCGCTTGACGAATGAAACGGGGCAGTTATCGTAAATAGGTCTTCACTTCGAATGCAGTGCTGCTTCCTTTGCTAGCTGGTCCGCTCTCTCATTTCCCTCCATCCCGCGTGCGCTTTATTCCAATAAAGTTTCACTATTTTATTTTGTGCGTGTAGTAACTTTATGTTAGCTTTGAATTTACTGCTAAGGGATGGAGGGAAGATACGCCAACTACCGTTTCCAGTGCAGACCTGGAGTCACAAAAGATTTTTGCTTTTTCGGTAGCCTCAAGAAGTGCCAATAACTCGGCCTGGTACACAGAGCACCAATCGGCCAATTTCATCTTGCGGGTACTGATCTCAGCGGCATCATCCCAAATGGATAATGCCGCCCCAACTTTCCCTTTAATTTTGCCGCCGTCTGTAAATATGTTAATTTCTCGGTTAAGATTTTGCTCTAGTGCTGCTCCGTCTGCCAGGCATATGAACTCCAGCTCTTCCTGCTGCGCTGGGTGTGGCTTCTTTTCTGTCTCTCTATCTCCAGTTACTTGCTGGGAATAACCTTTCTTAGTTTCATAAAGCAAGGCTGCTACCTGGACTCTGATATGACAGCCGAGGATTAGGGGCCGCGGTGGGATACATGGAACTGGTGTGTGTGCCGCCACCTACCCTACCTTCCGCTAGGCCGTCAACGTGTTGGCAGACGCAGTGGGGCTGCAGGGGAAGAGAGGTGTCGGTATCGCGATGGCCGTTCTCACTGCCCTCTGCAGTTGAAGAGGCAGGCGCTGGGCTACTATGACTGACCCGCTGCACTGGGACCAGGGCGTTGGAATGCTGTCTGACGTTCAGTACTGGTTAGTCCCGAGTGGTGGATGACGATGTGTCTTGTGCTCCGAAACACTCCGTCATTATGGCGAGAGCGCAAGCTGCGTTATGGAGCCCGAGTCTGGGCTAGCGCTGTTGAGTGCCGCGAAGGAGTGCGAAAAATGTAGGAACGTCCTAAACTTGCCATGACAGGTTATTTCTGGCGCTTAGACGGCTGCTACCGCAGCCCGCTCACTTAGTTTTTATCAAGGAGCATAAGTGGAGAAAGCGCGCGGGGCGGCCACCCTCACCGACGATAGGCGCTTTAGATAATCACCGACGGAATTTTCGTCAGTCGAAGTAATTTTGTGCCAATGTCAACACGTCATGAGCTTGCGTTTTAAATACGTAAATACGTTAAAATAATGCCGAGTGGTGCCGTAAAATGCTGTGGAATGAGTTCCAAATCTTTAAGTTACACTAAAGATGGAATATCATTTCACAGATAAGTGATTTTCTACTCAAATTTATCAATTTAACAATTTTGGCAAAAAATGTTTCGAATATTCAATTAGTCAACCGCACCCGTTGATGTCTTTCATGTTGTCTCTTTCTGATACACTGTAACTTTCGTTAGCATTCCGTCTCTTTTGTTCTGATAGTGCTGTGCTGCTGCATCGCATCGATTTATATCGACAACGTTAAAGTCATAATATAATCATTTAAGTAAATATTTGATAACATGAATGTGTTCTATATTTTCAAGAATAGGTAAGTTAGAATATCATAATAATATAAGCATTATTATTTACGACATTTTATTTAAGAGTAATTGTTGTTTGAAATAATTTTCTCTGTTGATTGGTGTGTGTTTTTTTAGGCAAACAGACTCGTTTTATTTCCGTAGACATCTAGGAACCCTTATAATTTCATCATGTCTGTCTGGCTGTCCGTCTGTATGTCACGCCCCAATAACAATGTCAGTTTTTCACCTGTTCATATGAAATTTAGTACAAAGATATAATAACGTTAATTTGGACATGTTAAAAAAAATCAATAGTTTTGTTTTTAGACCCCCTTCCCATATACGTGAAAGGGGGGCACAAAACAATTTTTTGTATTTTTGTTCCATATTGAGTGGGGTATCGTTAGACAGGTCTAAAGATGTTTCTTTGAAATAGCAGTGAGACATATTTATCGGAACAGATAAAAAGAACAGATAGTCACATGTAACAGAAAATACCTGTTACTCGTATACTATACCTGTTCTTTCAAAAATCTCAAATAACAGGAGCAGGCATTTATATGTTTCTCCTATTTAACATTTATTAGAAATATTTATTAAAAACCGTTATACTGTACTTGTCAAGGTGAAATGTTCCTTAAAGCTTTCGTATAAGGTTCAAAACGAATTTCTAAACAAAATGAAGTTGTTTAAGGCAAATACATAACTATGGAACCCCACATTTGAGCGTGTCCGACACACTCTTGGCCTTTAATATAATTTAAATAGTATAATTAATGATGTAATGAGAAATCTTTTTTTCTTTTTTTTACACTTTATTTGTTTATTTTAAAATTGCACCCTTTACGTATGCAGTGCTTACCAACCCTTAGAAAACTGATAAGTCAAAAATATCGATATCGATATTTTGCTAGTAACATTTTTGGCACCACTACAAGAACTGTTGTCATTGCGTCATTTTGGCGTCAGCCAATTACAGCCAGCGGAGCTTACCTCTCGCCCCGCTTAAAATCGGCGACCTATTGTTTCAAGAAAAAAGGGGCCCACGCGCTCTCCAAGGGTTATCATGCTCCTTGGTTTTTATCCTATCCTACGGGAACTGTTAAAGTTTTTGCGATAAAAAGTGGCCTATGTTACTTTTCGTCTTTCAAACTATATTCATGCAATAGGCCAAGGCAAGTTGCTCCGTTGCTGAGAAAAAAATATTGTTAAGTCCTACGGGAACCACAATTTTTTCGGGATGGAAAGTATCCTATGTCACTTTCCGTCTTCCAAACCCACCCCAAATATCAAGTCAATCCGTTGCTCCATTGCTGAGAAACAGTTATTGTCCTATCCCATGGGAATCACGAATTTTCTCGAGATAATGATAATGATAATGATAATTTTATTGGTAATTGTACAATATTACACGTCAGATATAATTTTGCTTGCATAAGCAATCAATGCATTGATAAATGCATTGATAAAAAAGTATCCTATTATCACTTTCTGTCTTTTAAACCATAGGTATCCATACCTAAAATCAGGTCAATCTTTTGCTCCGTTGCTGCATCAAAGAGGAACAAACCAACAAACTTTTCGGATTGATTATATTAAAGTATGATGATTCTGTACCATAAAGGTAGAATAAAGAAACATGTTAAACCTCTAATAATAGAAGAGTTAAAAATATTTTTAATGTCAGACAATATGACGGCCTGGTATTAAACGTCATAGTAACATGTAGCATGCAGAGGGAAAATAATATTTTATCCAATTTTAATGTCAGTTGTCATTTTCTATCCATACTTTATTTCCTCTTCAAGGGGATATAATGGTGGAAAAACAATTTGTCCTCTTGCCATGCTACTTGTGACTTATAAAAGTCTGCAGACAATGTCATCTGTCATCTAATTACGTTTGGCTGTGACGTTTCGTTAGTCCATATTAGCGTCATAGAGGAATAATCACTTAGCGTCTTTGTGATAGTGGCGACAGTTTCGCTTTCGATGGTTTTTATCCTGTCCTACAGGAACTATGCAATTTTTCGGGATAAAAAGTATCCTAAAGGTCCTTCCGCCTTACTATGTCCATGCCAAAAATTAAGTCAATCCGTTGCTCCTTTAGTGCGTGAAAGAGTAACAAACCAACAAACCAACAAACTTTTCGGATTTATAATATTAGTAAGGATATCTTAGTTTTAAAGATAGTGTTTTAACAAAAGACTATGTACTTGTAATACTCAACAGAACCGCGTCCAATTTGTGTTCTAATCTAACGAGCTATGCTTACACCCACTGGTTTCAAACTTTCTGTAGCATGTGAAGTGTTTTGATGTCAGATTAAGTTCAAGGTTCAAAGTAGGTAAACATCTATTTTCGCCTACGCCAACTTATTTCCACCCACTGCACAGTGATTAAAGAGCACAATTTACTTGACAGTATTGTTTTAAGTTTAATCATCACTATCACTACATAGTATAAAACAAAGTCGCTTCCGCTGTCTCCATGTATGCTTATATCTTTAAAACTACGCAACGGATTTTGATGCGGTTTTTTTTAAATAGATAGAGTGATTCAAGAAGAAGGTTTATATGTATAATACACATGTGCGAAGCCAGGGTCGCTAGTATAATTATAATTTGTCATTTTTGCTATCATTAGTATTAGTACATGTTCAACATTTCCTGTAATATACTGTAATATTTCGCACCATCGTTTAATATCAAAAACAAGATTTGCGGCTATGTACTAAATCAATCCAGAGCGAGTCGAAATATAGGCTCATTACTTATTATATAATGATTCAGTTAACAAAAAAGTAACTAAATTCGCATAGACTGGGTGGCTATAGTCAAACCGTTAAACTCAGACATCGCCTGCGCGGTACAGGGGCGCCGGGGGAGACGACACAGGGGACTGAGACAGGCGTGGGCAGCGGGTCCCCGGCGCCCGCACCTGTCTCAGTCCCCCTTTGTCGTCTACCCCCGCGCCCTTGTACCCGCGCAGGCGATGTCTGAGTTTAGCGGTTTGACTATAGCCCTGCAGGGTTATTCTCAAGGCAGTGGAATCGAATACGGGAACGTTCCCGACACGAATTTCATTTCAGCGATTCTCGTTTCCGAATTCGAGATCGTTTGACATTTCAATTCGAGAACTCAGACTGCATCAGCTGATTTTTGTCGGAAAAGTTCCCGACAGCTAATTGCTCTCGGAAAGCATTCCGATAACTGTGAGTGCAACATAAAAAGTACTTTTTGAGGCCTTTTCAGCGGTTTTTTCCAGGTTTTTTTTATCAATAATGCTTTCCTTCTTGAAGCGTCGGCACCGGCGATTCGACCACGGGCCAAGTCGTCGTGCCCCATCATGTACCTATTCCAGCATTCTCTCCCGCTGTTCTAATGACACCCTTATCCTCTAGGAATCATAGGGAACTATGATATTATTAGATGCTACAGTCACGATAATAAAATAATATGAATCCAAATAAGTTAAACAGGTAAAACTACTTTAACTAATTATACTTACTGTGTTCATTTTTATTATTTTAACTCAATTCAATGCTTGTTTTTTGGCTTTTGTGAGGTTGTTACACAATTTCAATATAAGTTTTCACAATTTCGCCAATATCTTTAACGCACGCAGGTAGGTAAACAAAAGAAAGGTATAGAAACGTAATCAAAAGTCAACTGCAACCTTAGGTATTCTAAGACTGCAACTGTGGAGTTTTGGCGGGAACGCGGAAAAATCATGTCGCCTCATTGTATTATTTTGTTAAACTTGTGTTTTTATTAGCGATAATTAGTGAAAAATTGTGGTATTTCGTTGATTATGAGCTGATTTACGTGCATGAATGTAGGCAAGTGATATAATGTGACGTATCATGTTGTTCCGTGTTGTTACCAATACTCCATAGACGCCTCTAGTAAAGTTCCCACTGCTTTACTGAGGTATGACTTGAACAATGTTTGGAATTAACCGCGACTTTATTGGACTATGACGTGACTACGACAGTGACTATTTTGATGAAATATTAAAAAATATTAAAACTAAATAGGTACTTGACACTTGCAAATGTACAATTATGCGACGCCAAAACATAAAAAAAGAAGAAGACTGCAACTGAAAACTGGAAAGTCTAGAGTGACAATGACAGTTATAAACCACCATGTTTTTGTTTACGAAGTATGTTCCTGCAAAATGCAGTCGACGCAAGTAATCTTAAACGTCGCTTATGTGAAATATTCATAAGTTTATATATTCATAGACGTCTGCTTTATGTAAAAGATCATATACTTTGATAATTGATGGTCGTAATTGACTACAATTCCATACATTTAAATTTCTACCATAGTCTCTTTTTTCTACCAATACGAATCATTCTCTGTAAATGTTTCCTCGATTTAATGTCTACCTTGACTATGGTATTTCAATCGGATAAACCCGAAGAATGCCGAGGTTCATTCCGAACGGATTCTAGAATGCAGTTTCACGGCTCCTTCGGAAGCGAATCCGTATCCGACGGAAAATGTAGATCTCGATTCGGAAGTGAGTTCGGAAACGAGAATATGGCTGCTGATGTTAGAGTTTTTAGGCCGCCTGAAGGCCTCTGACATGCCTAAACGGTTAAAACAACCGGGACCTATTTGTGCCGTTATGATGACATGTTTGCTTGTGCAAATTGTACATTTTTGAAGACAGATTACTCGAAAATGCTACTTATTAAAGTAAGTTCGTATAGGCCGGGTGGCTAGCCCTGGTGTCAGAGTTTTTAGGCCGCCTGAAGGCCTCTGACATGGCTGAACGGTTAAAACAACCGGGGCCTACAATTTAACGTGTCATCCGAGCCACGGTAGCGCTCAGTTGGAAAATGCCACCCGCAGTCACCCATCCAAGTACTGACCGTGCGGAACGTTGCTTAATTTCGGTGATCGCTGACAATCACCTAGTCAAACTACGCTACGAGCGCTACATTGCTACTTATTATAATCACGATACTATTCGTAGAACTACTATAAAATAATTATATTTAATCATATAACATTTTTAATCTGTAGAATAGTTACCATTAGACCAGACAGTAAATATACTGACTGTAAGTAAATTATTGCCTTTGTGAAAACTCAATCCCATCTGTTCTCCCTGATCAATGGCCAATATCGACGTTCGACGTTTACACTTCTTCTAATACCGCAGTTCTTATTGCGTTCGGGCTCCATGATCCAGAGCTTGTAAGCCCGGGAGATAAATACTTACTCTAGTCAGGATTTAATATCGCAAAAGAGTAAATGTTAGGTTTGGATCGGACTAAGCGAAAGTTACAGTTTTTCAAGTAAAATGATTTTAATTTTATAGTGCATCCCACACTAGGTTTATCTCAAAGAGTTACTTTTTATGATAAACATTTCAAAAATCCTCCTGTCTAATACGGGTATCACAGGTGGCGCCGCCAACGCTATTAGTAGGCTAAAAATGATAAACACTTCACAAAATTCGTCGCGAGTCAATACAGCGGGCTAGCTCAGTGGTCCAGAGCGTCGGGCTAGTGATCCGAAGACGCAAGGTTCGAATCCTTCATCAGCGACGAATTTTTGAAATGTTTATCATAAAAAGTAACTCTTTGAGTTTTTCAAGTATTTTGAATGTATAAGATATTTGTTGATAATTCTTGCATCACTCCCCCCACTGAATTAAGTAAGCATCATATCGTTTTTTTTTAGGTTTGTATTCAAAAATACTTACTAGAGGTGGTGGAGTGGAGTGATGGTGGTTGTTAAGATAGAAAATGACTCTGTTACGATAACATTTTCTTACCGCTACACTTACGATGTTTTTTCTAAAAAGGTTCAATACGAGATTTTTTTTTATTCTGAATAGGTTTGCGTTTGACCGCATACTGCCTGTTGTTAAGCAGATAAGCGGTCTAGGTTGTAGCACGCTTACCTAGAAGATACCTATTTACTCGGGATTTGAAGACGCCCACATTGTACTTTAGCGGGAAGACAGACCCAGGCAAAGCGTTCCACATTCTGGCTGTTCGTATGAGGAATGAGGATTCGAAACGCTTGGTTCTAATGCGCGGAATGTCCACCATAAAAGGGTGGCGCTTTGGTCGCGTCTGTCTAGCCGTACGATAGAAGAAAGGGGCAGGTGGGACCAGATTGTGCAACTCCTGGGCACACTCTCCTAAGTGGATCCGGTAAAAGGCCGATAAACACGCTACCTTATGTCGATGCTCGAGACTTTGCAGCTGCGACATAGGTAGTCAGGGTGTCGTTGTCGATCAGCCTCTTGGCTCGCCTCTCAATCGACTCCAGAGCCTCCAGTTGATATTTGGCGGAGCCATCCCAAAGGAGATTGTACACTGTGTGAGTGACAAGACTGTTACTCAATTCTTAAAAAATATAGGTACCTACCTACATGTTCATCATCGTAATCATATCAAGCGTAGGACGACATTTTTTTTAAAGCAAATAAGTCCGCGTTTGACCACCAACTCGCCTGATGGTAAGCGACGTTGTGGTCGAAGATGAAGCACGCAGACCTAGAAGATACCTATTCACTCTGACCTTGAAAAGCTTTAGAGTTTATCTCTTAGGAGCCAGGAAAGCAGGAAGACTGTTCCATTCCCTGGCGGTACGAATCAGAAATGTTGAGTAAAACCGCTTCGTACGTATCGAAGGAAAATCGACAGTATAGGTAATGTGGCGTCTTCCTACTTGTCCTGTAGTAAAAAGGGGATGGTAGGATAAGGTCGTGCAGCTCAGATGCACACTTTCCGAAATGAATTCTATAAAAAATGGACTGACTCGATGACACTGATGGTGGACAACTGTTGGTTATTTTAGGTGGACAAAACTTTCCCAATAAGAACGGTAGCTTTCTCATACTTTTCCAAACATCGAAAACACCAAAAATAAAATAACGATACAAACACAAAATCCACAATCTTCACACGAAATCGCATCGTCATAACAACCAATAAGCATAAAATCAGGGCAGCCATACAACACGGCTGAGTTAATGGCGCGTTCACACGACGGAATAAATAACGTTATATTATCCCTTTACAACCGGCTCAATACAATCGTGAGGATCGATAAAAAAATTGGCGCAAAAACCATATTGATTTTGTAAACACAACCGGTCTCATACGTTCGTGCGGGATGAGCAGATAACCGCACGATCGTATGAAACCGGTTGCGTTCACAAAATCACCATGGTTTTCCCGTCAATTTTTTTTTGATGATTTTATGCCTATATTGAGCCGGTTGTAAAGGGTTATAATGTAATCTCATCACTCTGGGAATCCAGCGAACTCTGATTTGGAAGAAAAACTGGAATCTTTGAATTTCACTGGCTTCGTTAGCGCGCGGCTTAGAATATACACTTAGGGCGATAAATTTGCGTTTCAGCATAAACATACGAGTATGACTTTTTACAATGCCCCACTTTACTATAGACCTAAACGGAGTTGCTCAGGGTTTCCCATACCAGCCAATTTCTTTATGACCAGGGGGAAGCTCTGCGGATATAATTATTTAAGTATACTTCGACAAAAATGGCACAATTTCGACCGCTAAAAAAATCTTATATTTCTCACGAATAGATGTATCATCGATGTAATATGTTTTACATAATTTGTGTTGTTTTTCAAAAATGACGTAGATGGTATCAATAAAATTTAAATGGGGCTACCTCCCAAACAAAAACAGAATCATCAAAATCGGTTCGTAATTGTCGGAGTAACAGTAGCAACTAAGTACGAGTAGTCTTGACGTAATTTGTTGTAGTTAATTAATCAATTATTGTAATACTAGCTGTTACCCGCGGCTTCGCCCGCGTTATATTTTGATTTTGGCTTATGTTTATGTCGGCTGCGAAACCTAACCTAACCGACAAATATCAAAATACCCTAGAGGAATGCTTTTGTTGGTTAAGTTACGGTTGGAGTGAATATACCCCCCCCCCCCCCCCCCCCCCCCCCCAAATCTCTGCTTTCCATAAACTGGGCATTCCAAGATTATGTGCAGTGGAGTCTCCTCTTTTGTGGGTTCACAGATGCACGATGGGCTTTCCCTCAACTTAAATCGATGTAAGTATTGGAAAAACTCACCATGCCCCGTCAGCACTAGAGTTATTGATTCCCACCGGTGCTATTTCTCTTACGATCTTGTATGCCGCCCTTGCATCCGGAAAATATGTTTTGGTTACCGCCGCTGTGTGTCCATCCTGATACCGCCGGTTCCATTCGTAAAGGGATTTCTCTTTTCAAGGGAATTCCACCCACAAGTGTCAACCAAACCCATCTTTCGGATTTCTCGCTTGACGAATGAAACGGGGCAGTTATCATAAATAGGTCTGCACTTCAAGTGCAGTGCTGCTTCCTTTGCTAGCTGGTCCGCTCTCTCATTTCCCTCCATCCCCGCGTGCGCTTTAATCCAATAAAGTTTCACTATTTTATTTTGTGCCTGTAGTAACTTTATGTTAGCTTTGTATTTACTGCTAAGGGATGGAGGGAAGATACGCCAACTACCGTTTCCAGTGCAGACCTGGAGTCACAAAAGATTTTTGCTTTTTCGGTAGCCTCAAGAAGTGCCAATAACTCGGCCTGGTACACGGAGCACCAATCGGCCAATTTCAGCTTGCGGGTACTGATCTCAGCGGCATCATCCCAAATGGATAATGCCGCCCCAACTTTCCCTTTAATTTTGCTGCCGTCTGTAAATATGTTAATTTCTCGGTTTAGATTTTGCTTTAGTGCTGCTCCGTCTGCCAGGCATATGAACTCTAGCTCCTGCTGCGCTGGGTGTGGCTTCTTTTCTGTCTCTATATCTCCAGTTACTTGCTGGGAATAACCTTTCTTAGTTTCATAAAGCAAGGCTGCTTCCTGGACTCTGATATGACAGCCGAGGATTAGGGGCCGCGGTGGGATATATGTGTGTGGTGGTGTGGGTGCCGCCACCTACCCTACCTTCCGCTAGGCCGTCAACGTGTTGGCAGACGCAGTGAGGCTGCAGGGGAAGAGAGGTGTCGGTATTGCGATGGCCGTTCTCACTGCCCTCTGCAGTTGAAGAGCCAGGCGCTGGGCTACTATGACTGACCCGCTGCACTGGGACCAGGGCGTTGGAATGCTGTCTGACGTTTAGTACTGGTTAGTCCCGAGTGGTGGATGACGATGTGTTTTGTGCTCCGAAACACTCCGTCATTATGGCGGGAGCGCAAGCTCCGTTATGAAGCCCGAGTCTGGGCTAGCGCTGTTGAGTGCCGCGAAGGAGTGCGAAAAATGTAGGAACGTCCTAAACTTGCCATGACAGGTTATTTCTGGCGATTAGACGGCTGCTACCGCAGCCCGCTCACTTAGTTTTTATCCTATCCTACAGGAACTGTTAAAGTTTTTGGGATAAAAAGTGGCCTATGTCACTTTTCGTCTTTCAAACTATATTCATGCAATAAGCCAAGGCAAGTTGCTCCGATGCTGAGAAAAATGTATTGTTAAGTCCTACGGGAACCACAATTTTTTCGGGATGGAAAGTATCCTATGTCACTTTCCGTCTTCCAAACTATGCTCACCCCAAATATCAAGTCAATCTGTTGCTGAGAAACAGTTATTGTCCTATCCCATGGGAATCACGAATTTTCTCGAGATAAAAAAGTATCCTATTATCACTTTCTGTCTTTTAAACCATAGGTATCCATACCAAAAATCAGGTCAATCTTTTGCTCCGTTGCTGCGTCAAAGAGGAACAAACCAACAAACTTTTCGGATTGATAATATTAAAGTATGATGATTCTGTACCATAAAGGTAGAATAAAGAAACATGTTAAACCTCTAATGATAGAAGATTTAAAAATATTTTTAATGTCAGACAAAATGACGGCCCTGTATTAAACGTCATAGTAACATGTAGCATGCAGAGGGAAAATAACATTTTATCCAATTTTAATGTCAGTTGTCATTTTCAATCCATACTTTATTTCCTCTTCAAGGGGATATAATGGTGGAAAAACCATTTGTCCCCTTGCCATGCTATTTGTGATTTATAAAAGTCTGCAGACAATGTCACCTGTCATCTAATTACGTTTGGCTGTGACGTTTCGTTTGTCCATATTAGCGTCATAGAGGAATTAATCACTTAGCGTCTTTGTGATAGTGGCGACAGTTTCGCTTTCGATGGTTTTTGTCCTGTCCTACAGGAACTATGCAATTTTTCGGGATAAAAAGTATCCTAAAGCTCCTTCCGCCTTTTAAACTATGTCCATGCCAAAAATCAAGTCAATCCGTTGCTCCGTTGGTGCGTCAAAAAGTAACAAACCAACAAACCAACAAACTTTTCGGATTTATAATATTAAAGTAAGGATAAGGATAATTATGCCAAACGCCGCGGAGTTGGGATTTAAACTTTTAGAAAGATTTAGGAAACAAAAACAAATGGAAACCCGTAAAGCAAATCCTACGCGAGGAACATATATTATTTTTGCATAGCTCATCCACAATCATATTTTTAGAAGAAAACCTATCTAATTCTTACCTACCTCTAGTATTTTTGTGTTCAGTCAATAAAGCGATTTGTTGTATCTTGTTGTCGTTGATCAAGGCTCTTGTAACTTGCTCCAAACACCGCGGAGTCGGGATTGTAACACGAAGCTGCAGATTAAGGATTAGCAGGATTTAACAAACACAAATAGAAAACACGTAATTCAAATCCGGCATTCTCCCGGGGATTCGCGGAAACGGGAGTCTTTACGCGGCAGCTGGAAAATGCGAGAATTCGATGGAAAACGGGAAATTTTAAATTTTTTTAAGTATGTAAAACCCGCGGTGGGGAACGCTCACCTTGGAATCTTGAAGACCTGGTTTCAAATCTTGTTCCCGTATCAATAAGTTCTTCGGAATTTATGAACGGGTTTTCTCACCACAAAATTTTGCCATTTCTCTATCTAATTTGAACCAACTTTGAACCACGTTTAGTTATAACAACGATATAGATTCCGATTCAGTCTCGCGGATAAGACAAACATCCTCGGGTCTCGGTATTTACTCTTAGTTCCGAAGGTATAATCGAAAGGTCGGATTCGATTCCGCTTATCTTTTATGGGACATTTCAGCGGTGGAATCGCAACCAAGATTAGATAGCTAGTTGGGTTTGGTGAATTTTTGGAGTTACCTTTAGATAGGTACTTCTTGTGGAGTAGCTACAAGAATATCACGCAAAGATCTCGTATTTATAAAAGCTCACTAGAACATATGAACGGAATTTTACACCACTGGCTTTTCGATGAAGGAAAACATCGAAAGCAGCGCTCAAGCAAAAAAAAACAGTTTAAAAAGTTTCACTATGGAAACTATCGTGGTCTTCGCACATTTTAATTTAAAGCACAGGTGTTACTCATGCTTAATTTTAGTAGAAAACTGCTACTATAGTTTCGATCGCAATTGGCGATCTTTCTCAAGGTTGGAGTACTAGCACGCGGGCTTGTCTCGCATTGCACTATACACTACTAAAATTAAGCGTGATTAACACCTGTGCTTTACTTAATTTAAAATTTTAAAAAAGTCTTTAAATATAAACAGCGGTCGAGCGCTTGTTCACGGCAATTTATTTCACCAGACAACGGACCGTTTTTTTTTACCGGATTTGCGGTGGTGTATGGTTTACATCAAAATGAAAAAAAAAAAAAAAACGCCAAGTCGATGATGGTTTATAAAGATCGTTTTTTTGTTTTTTGAAAAATCAACAATAATGTAGGTAAACAATTCGAGCGAAATATTTGAATTTTGTACACAATGGAAGGCGGTTTTACCATTTTTTGCGAAAAATAATTATTGTGAGCAACATTCCAAGAAATTTATTCAAGGACTATTATAGTTATATTATTATTCGTGAAACTTTGCCGCCTTGGTATTTAAAACATTTATCTTCAGTCCTTATTCCTCTCCATAAAACCAGGGCTTTATAAACTTCGGATTCTTTCAGTGGATGTTTTGGCTCTTTGGTCCGCTGATCCCACTTCAAAGTTGACTCGCGGGATGAGTTGACGAAATAATTTCATTATTTTTACTTTTTCACCTTATCCCACTTTCAAAACAAGATAAAATAAATCGTATTGTTTGAAATTGATATACATTGTAATTTTTTCATTAAAAAATCTAAGTCGAAGTTACTTTTTTTAAATATTTTAGAAATTGAGTCGAATTAATTTTTCTGGACTTTCTTCGAGATCTTATCTTTTTCATTTGTATTTTTGTCTTATAATATTCTGCTGCTTTCTTGGGTGTATGAGAATGAGTTGTTTCGTTTGATCACATCACAATCACAGTTACTATTTAGCAATGCAGAACATGATTTATTTTTGCCTGCCTGCTGAACACTTTTTACGTGTCTATAAAAATCTTAAAATGTTTCAATGGGATCAGTTACATCATACAAATCATTTATTTTGTCAACTCATTCCGTGGGAAAGTCTGGGCATGATGAGTTGACTAAGAATCCGAAGTTTTCACGAGTTTATCGATTCTGATTCGTTTACTTTTGTCCGTAGTGATCCGAATTCCCCAGAGGAAGCGTATTTGTGCGCTCTGTTGACTTCCAACTGGCAAAATACATTCTCCATTGTTTAAACGTTACTTATGATCAGATTATTTATTTGTGAAACTTATACTAGAGTTAGGTTTAATTTTATGCCATGATGGCCTAATATACCCAAACGAATGGCACCTTAATAATATATTTTTTATTTGATTAGGTGTTTGTCAGCGATCATCGAAATTAAGCAACGTTCCCCACGGTCAGTATTTGGATGGGTGACCGCGGGTGGCATTTTCCAACTGAGCACTACCGTGGCCCGGATGACACGTTAAATTGTTGGTCCTGGTTGTTTTAGCGTTTAGCTAAGTCTTGCCTTCAGGCGGCCTAAAACTCTGACACTAGGGCTAGCCACCCGGCCTAGACGAACTTACTTAATATTTTCCGAAGTTGCCGACAAAAATTTGATAAAATTAAAGTAGGAAATGTTGTTGACCAGAATACAGTAGGAGAACGTTCTTTTTGCAATCGAGATCTGCGGGGCAATTCTGTTAGCCGATCTCTCTACGGAAGTGATACGTTCTTGAACCTCTCTCGTTTTTCTGACAGTTCCGACAGCTCAAAACTGTCAGAAAAACGAGACAGGTTCTAGAACGTGTCACCTTTGTAACGAGACCGTGTAATAAAACCCCCCCTCTAATCTATCTATATCTATAAATATATCTAGCTATCTCTATATCTAGAGCTTCCTAGCTACCGAAATCTATAAATAGAAAATATATTCCTATACGTACACTGCTATACTACCTAAACTGCGAGCCTAGGTTTTTTTTTCTATATTATATATTATCTAATGTTAAATATCTAACCTTATTGTCTCGCAAAGCTGACTAAAGATGACCCTGACCTACTACAAAACTTAACTCTAACCCAGTAGCTGGTGGATTAAAAGTCGTTTGTAAGCTGATAAGTTTATTAAGTCATTATGTTACATTTTAGATAAATATTACTAAATTACTTAAATCTAAGATTGGCCAGTGATCGTTTAGTGTAACCCTAACGTTATGATCCGCAGAACTCAGGTGATGGTGATTTGGAATATCTACCTAATTAAATGTCTAAGTTTTTAGATTTAATTAAACTTCATACTACAATGTTATTCGGAGGCTTATATACGCAATAATAACTAGAATGAAATCACAATGAATGCACGTAGTACAAATGAGGCTTTACTTGGTATTTTATGTGTCATGACTGTCTGATGATAGTTTTCATATTTTTTCTATAAAAAGTTTGCATCCCTATTTAAAGGGTTGTTGGGGGGGGTCCCCCCAAAAGGCCTCCTTTTACCTCCCCTCACAGCCTTCCAACTTCCACCAACAATGGCATTTTTTTTATTTTTATTTTATTTAGAAGTTAGATAAGATGATATCTACTAGTTAAGCAAAGCAAAATTTAACTTTAGAACTCTCAGTATCATTTGTACTGGATAGTTCAAACTTCATTCATTAAATTGATTACAATTGGACAATAATAATGCCATTCATATTATTCAAAATTATATTATGAAAATCATATTAAGGAAAAAATATTTCAGTCTTATAATACTACTGGACTGAATTTAAAAGGAATCTAATTTCAACATTTGAATTGACTATTATCAGACAGTCAACTTCTCATTAAGGTGTTTCACACCAATCTAATAGAAAAAATATACAAGATTCAAATTTCATGAATCTTTTAATGAACTGGACTTTAAGGGCCAAAGTTATATGGTGGACTGATTGTTATCAATTAAATTTAATGTCTGTCAAGTATGTTGTACAGCATCTTAGAATCTAGATATACATTCACTACAATTAAAATAAACATAAGTACTGATTAAACCTACAATACGTACTTTAATTAATCCTACAGTTTTAAACAATATAGATTCTACCTAAAGTCTCCCACACGTTAAAATCAGAACGCTCACCAAGGACAACTGAATGTGTTTAACAAATTTATATTTCTCAGTTTATAGAAAGACTTCACTTAGTAATAAGTCTAATTCTGGAATAGCAACAAGCTTTTGGTTTATAGACATTAATTTGTCTCTCTGTTAACGTGGAACGGTTCTCTGGCCTTTTTCAGGATCCTCGCAGATACTGTGTTCCTCGGTACTTTAGCCCGATACAGATTTAAATTTTAATGCCATAAATCTCAGCTTTAAGCTAACTCAACTTTCGTGAGTAAGAATGTAAGATTTGATGATGAAATATTTGAATGAGCAAAGCCAATTCTTAAAACTTCTGTAAGTTCTTGAAGTATCAATTATCCTTTGATAGAACATTCAGATTCCTTTCAGAATACAGAATTTAATATGAAAGTAAAACTAACTTGAAAATGTTAATTTCCAGCAATACTGAGAATTAAATTACACTAAACAGAGCACATTTCTTTTTTACAGGATCGAACTGTAAAATTATTTGTAGTAAATAATTCTCAATCATATTCGCAAACATACGACATTTTCCTTCAAATGTTATTAGGCTTTAGTAAGCTCTTAATTTTGATATCTTTTGATTGAATAGGTACTGAAAATGTTAACAACAAACATTTCGAATTAAGTTCATTATCAAAAATGAACTAGTTAATATAGGTCGCATACCGCAAAACAAAATCATAAAATCAAACAATGAGTTCATACATAATTCGCAATGCAAAGTAAAAACAATCGCACATAATAAAAATAGAGCAATCATTATACAAAGGGAAAAGTATTAAAATATTATTTCAATTCAAACAAGAAATAAACATGTCACAATTAAAATAGATAACAAAATGATATTGAAAGTCAAAACTCTGATTCTGCAAATTTTGAACATTTTCGTTATTAAATTTCAGTAATGAAATTTAAGCAAGATTCTTAGATCTCTTTACAACTCATGAATAACCAGAATTGACTCACCCGGCTTTTACTAAAGATTTAGTAAAAGAAACAATCCAAACACAACTCGTTTTCCACTAAAAATGAAACACTAAAGTACTTAGGTAAATCACTATCGAAAACGTTATACTAAAGTTCTAAATTCACTAGCATGTAATCCCGATAGAGAATGTTCTCTTCCAATGCGAGTTCGCAATAGTGACTCGATGTCCCGTAAGAATTTCCGATATTCCGGTAGAGTAAAACAATATATTATTCCGAATTAAATTCACTGTCACGATATCCCGGTAGAGCATTTCACTCTATAATCGCTCAAGAGTCACTATCCCGTTCATCGAAGAATAATACACGCGATATCCCGGTAGAGTATTTCACTCTATCAACGCTCAACAATTACTGACCCATTTCCCTCGCGTTCCCCTCTGTTTTTCTTCCTCGACACCTGTTCTTAATATCCTTGACAAGCTCTTAATCCACGATCTCTTGAAAGTTTGCGAAATCTGTCATCGGCTTCATAAGCTCCATATCCTCGAAATCCCAGAAATCCAGGAAATCACAGCTTATGTCACTTTGCAACCAACTCCACTGTGTGCCCACTCATAGAAGCAAATCGGTATTTAAACAGTTTTCTTGTAAGTGGTACACATACAATTCTATTTTCTTCGCGTACTATATAAACTTTAGAATGATTAATATATAGAAAACTATAGAAAATTTAATCTGTTATTTACCTTTAACGCTTTTCCCGCGTTATCCTAGACCAAAAGTTAATTAACAAAACATTATACCGTAAATGTTCTCTTATTTTTTTTCAAATCATAAGCTAGCAACACTGATTCTCAGCAATTACAAAATGTCAACAAACAAATGTAATAGAAAATTATTAAAATGTAAAATAGTGTTTAAATATTAGTATTTTTCCTATACAAATGATAAATATATCTTCGGCAAGAATAGAGATATGTTTCAAAGAAGCAATTGTGCTGTGATTATTTACAAAAATCTGCATAAATATAAACTAAAAGTGTCGAAACAACATTCAGTGCAGTTATTATTCAAATGCAGTTTCCAAATGGATTTTCAGTTACAATTAAAGACTGAAAGCATTAATTGACCTTTCTAGAGCCTGCCAGAAGGCTTCTTTTGGAAATAACGACAAAACCGAGCTAAATCATTCTACAGTTTTGTTTGGAACAAAACACAAAAAATACGCAAACATAACCTCGGAAAAAGCGAAAAAGGTATTTATCTACAATGTTTTAACATTTTAACTTCTATTCAGTAGCTTTTCTTGAAGTATTTCATCAGTTTTAACAACAATCCTTGGCTGCAATCTTTCCTTTTTAAAACAAATTGGTGATACATCTTATCACTGCTAATTCAAGCAAACGTTCTTTGATCCTTTATTCGTATGTGATTGAATTCTCTAATCTCTCATTCTCTGCAAATCTCGACGGTTAATTTTATAAATGCTTGTAGTTTTTCAGTCGAGAATAACTTGATAATCTGAATAATATCATTCAGCATATTGTTTGAAATACACCTTGAATGTTCACAAACATTTTGTTAATTCTCATGTCTTTCTGACTTTGTTTATGTGACTGCAACATAGAATTCTTATCTATTGTTTTAATTAATTTCAGCTTGTGGATTTTACAAGAAAGAAGCAAGTTCTTTTTCCACTTGAATCCTGCGCCTCACTTTCTGTTCGCCTGAAGTTCCTGGAGCATTAATTCAATTCTTCTCCAGCGCTTCTTTTATTGTGATAACACATAATTAAAGGTAACATATTGTCATATATTCCGTTCACTGCATTATTCTAGTACCTGTCAGTTTATTTAACCAAAAATCTAGTTAAAATTTGTTACAATTTTAATACATTAATGTAACTTCTTAGTATATTAGTGGGAGACATAGTTTACTACATGAATCATGCATCATATGGATACCTATTTATATGTGAACAGCGAGTGTGACTCAGCACAGCGACCCCAAATTTAAGAAGATTAATAAATTTGTTAATCTGAGCAAATTTCCTTCATTTTAAAATGACTTTGAACCTCTTTCAGAGCAATCGCGTTCAATGATTTAAATTTAAACAAGAATGCAATATTGTATCCATCAAGATTCGAATTCCAGCAATACAATTATGTGTATTAAAATGTGAATGTGTTCTTTTTATCCCTATCACAATATAATTTCAGTGTTTTTAAACCAACATCGAAATGATCATCTCAGATCTCAACTCAAGGCTTTTAACAAATCGTTCATGCAACAGTTTTCTTCGATCCCACTGCAATATCAGTAACTGAGAGGAAAGTTGGTTGTGAATCATCTTAGACATAGTGTCTTGGTTTTGCTTAGAGTTGCAAACTAATCTTCTGTTTACAAAAATTAACAAAACCCTCCTGGCTGATACTGGGATTGGTACGTAAAATCTAAAAAACTGCGTATGAAACCAGAGTTCCACGATGAGTTAAAAAAATACCAATCTAACCATCTCTATTTGGTGCCTGTGAAGTGTAGTCTTGTTCGATCCTTGTAGAATGCAAGATCTTCATGGGGTCAACTGCTTTAGTTGGCGGGATGGCACGCTTGCTTAGACCTAACAAAATCCCTCCGTCCATGAAGATCGAATTGTAAAAGTCCCCTTGCCAGAACTGAATGCTGATAGACCGCTCATAACCTCTAGCAATGCTTTTCTCTACAGCTACTGTCATTCCCATTCAAAATTGCCAATCCTAAAATTTCTACCTAAGCGACGTCTAATTAAAATTCCACTATCTATCATTCATTCTTTCAGTCCAGCCTACATTCCCATCAAAACAAATCCCTTTTGTTTTCGCACATAGTATCATACCTCTGAAGATGAAGCACTACCTCTGCAAGATTAAGAGCGTTCCAATGTATGCATAGGTATATACCCTTAAGAAAAATAAATAAAACTACCCCATTGCCATTCACATTTACAAAAATTCAACAATATTTTAAACGAAAATTTTAGAGGCCTAAAATATTTTATAACAATGAACGTACAATTTTTTTTATACTACATTTTAACAAAAATGTCGGAGACCTATTACATCTTAGAACAAAGAATGCTATTACAACATAATAATACATTGATAAAATTTAAACTATTACACTTGTAAGGTACCTTTAAGCTGTAGAAATAAATTACACGGCAAAACTTACAAATTTTCAAACTATTAAATTACAAATTCTTAAACTATAACAAATTGAAAATTCAGCATCAATTTCGAAATCTTATAAATAATTATAATTTGCAATCGCATAAAATACTCACAAATTTTACAAGATTTGCAATCGCGTACATTACTTTTAAACTTACAAATCTTTAAATTGACCAACTTATATTAAATACCTTAAGAGTAAACACAAAAGTGAAGTTACAAATAAAATTAGGAATAAGATTTCCTTACTTACATTCACCTAATTAACAAAGCTCACCTATAATAAAAATGAACAATACGATGGTCTATTTAATTACATTACAATCAAACAATAAGTACACTTGAAAGTTTGTTTAACTATTACAACACAAATTCAGGTAAGTCCGTTAAATTTTGCTACAATCGGACTTTAGGTTACGTTACGTTACGTTACGGTTAGGTTCGTTTAATTGAAATTCAGTTACTAAAATTCTTTCAATTTCATTCCAATTGAAATACAAGTATGTGAGTTCGTCTAATTCCTTGATCATGCTATTTGGATTGTAAAACATTAACAAAACTAAACTTTTGTTCGTTTCAGGCGATTTTGCTAAATCATCCTGAAATGCTTTTGATATTTATAAACTTCAAAAAAAAAAAAAAATCTCCAACTTTAATAAAATTTCAAATGAACTTCTAAAAAAAAAATCATATTTATATTATCAATACAATTTTGACGCAACCCTATAAATGAATCAAATTAAGTTCAGGGTTGTCACCTAATGGCAAAACTTCTCGATGTAAAAAAATAACATCTACTAGTATACTCTTACTTACTGCCACAATACCAAACAACAAAAACAAAAACACATTACCGACGCTGTGCTTGTCGGCAAGTATGTGTATATTACTCAAGGACTCTTTCTACCCGATCAAACATAAAGCGTCCGTGCTATGTGCCCTACCCTTTATCATTCCAACTTGCCAATCTTCTAATAATTTAAAGTCGTAAAAAATACGCTGGATACAAACCCCTTCACAACCTTTTCACTGTATAATATTCGTTGAAGAATGCCCTGATCATCAGCGAGTGTTCTACGACTAATATAACGACGATGGCTAAAAAAAAAAATGTATTTTTGAAAATATATAATAGAGAAATGCTTTTTATTTTTATTTATCTCCTATGTTGATTGAAAGCTGGAATGCGCAATTTCACACACTGTATAATAGTATTTACTCCAAACTTGAAATACACTAATGTTGAATAGTCATGGAGCAACTATGTTGAGATTATCGTTGATTGATCAACGTCTTACAGATTCCATAGGTACATTAGCGACCGCTGATCTGTAGTCGCTCAAATTCAAACCTAAAATTCTATTTTTATAAACTAGGTACTTACACTTATGTAAAATTTCATAAATATCGATGAAGCGATACCCGAGTCATCGCCGAACAAATATACATACAAATATACAAACATACATACAAATATCCGTTTGTCCCAGAAAATTCTGAGACCTCGCTTCGCTCGATCTAATATTCCTCAAACAGCACGCAAGCACTGATCTCCAGGCCTCTTCATAATTTCTTCTTAGTTAGTCAAAAGAATCAATTCTTTTGTACCTTCTGTTTATTACGACTAAGACATTAAATCGAAATTGATGTGGATGCAACTTGCTCCCAGACTTTAAGATCGCTAAAACTTACAATGCTATGATAGTAACACTATAATGAAAAATGTGATAAAAATCAGTCAAATGAGATCCATGTGCGAGTCCGCACACGAAGAATTCCGTATCGTATGGTATGGCCTCTTCTATAATATCCATCTTCTTTCAGCATTCGCTGTCGAAACGGCAACAGGAACACATCATGCATGAAAACTAAGATGTCCAGCCAACACGGTTCAAGGGACACAGCCTAGTGACAAACAGACAGACGGACGAATGACGAAGTCCTAGTAAAAAAGAAGGTCTCGCTTCCACCTCTAGGGTACGGAAGCCTTAAAATTATGAGGAAAGGAAAACATGTCGTTTATTGTTAAAATATTTTTTTCTAAAAATTATTTAAAAATTGACTGAATAAACTATATGCTACTGTACTTACACCAGAATAATATTATGATCAGTCATGATCCGGTGGTAACAAACACTCTTCCATTATTTGTGAAGTCGTCATGGGTTATGGGTTCAAATCCCGGTTCCACACCAACGAACTATCTGGAACCTATCTGACATACCTTCACATCACTGGCTCCTTGATGAAATAAAAGCATCGCGAAGCAAACCGTTTATGTTCACAGAAGATACCCCGATGTTGCACGAGAATCCACCAACCCGTTCCGAGTCAGCGCGGCGGACACGGCCCGAACATTCTTCCTCGTAGGTACTCCCGTCCAGTGAAAAACAAAATACATAATAAAATTTAAAATGTTGAATTGAATAGAATGATAATAATATAATCTATGTAAAGAAATTAGTAAAAGAAAGAAAAGAATTTGCTTTTCTCAACACTTAAAACCATTATCCTAAATAAATTCCGAATATTACGATAGTAGCGCTTGCGGTGTAACTCGAAAATCACGCCAGTCAACGGTTCAGCACCTGTTGTGCGAATCCATGTTAGGATGGGTGACCGGCCCAACCCGGGACCTACTGTACTAGTCCATCCGATAGTAGCGCTTACGGCGCAACTCGAAAACCATGCGTCCGTCGGGCACAGTTCTGCACGACGCGGCGACAGCGGCGGCGTCGGGACGGCGGCGCGGAGCGGTGCGATGCGGCCGACCAACCCCTTCTCCTAGTAGGTCTCAAATCATAATTACATTTAGTACTGCAAGTCAAATCGAACATGAAATATACCTACGTCCTTAATTCCGAAGGAATTAATGGGAATGAAAATATAGAAAGTATACCAGTCAGTCTGACGTCTAAATTCCACTGCTTCTACCGTTTGCGCGTTTTAAGGCTTGCTAACGCCATCTATTTTCACTTTGCGTAAACTTTTTCCGCTTGATTGCCGGGTTTTTCAAAATACTTCGCTGTGCTTTACGCAATCAGATTTATAAATCCTACGTTCTACAAACAGCATAAATAATTATTTTTATGTAATATAATTATAAAATAACTACCTTTTTTTTTTATAAATATGTCTACTTTACAACAAAATATTTCACGGAAATAACATCTATCACACCATATCGTTAGAAAATCGCTAATCAGGGTAAATATTGTCTAGAAAATTTGTAAAACTCGGAGGAAAGGCATTATCATAATAATTTTTAGCCGACATCAAAAGAAAGAGGTTACTCCCGATTTGGCTATTATGTATGTTACGCGATTTCTCCGTCAATTATGATCCGATTTTAATGATTCTTTCTCCATCTAGTTTATTAAATTCTACTTCAGAGTTGGACGTACTCTTCTACTGAAAATTTTGGCTGAACCGTTTTCGAAAAATCAAAAATAATGCGAAACTGTCATATCGAAACAAAACGATACGCGCGAACCGTTTGAGCTCCGTACACGGTCGAAATCGATCATGCCTTCCCCGAGTGCAAGCAAAAAGCATTTATATGTATAGATAAGTCATTATAATAACTGCTATTTGTTTAAATGAGCTACTCTTGTTTTATTTTTGATAAATATTACCTTACACACTTTGCAATAATAGTGGCTTGTGACGCAAAGCGACAATTTCTGGTACTAAATAATGTTCGATCAGAAAGTTACAAATAAAGCATTTATACCTACGTCTGAAAGTATACGTAAAAGGTCATGTATGATAAATCATAGTTATGCTACATTTTAATGCGAGAAAAAGGACGGTCTACAAATCTTTATTATTTTTCGGATGAATTAATTTACAGGGTCTCTCGTTCGAGTGAAATGAAACGAAACTAGTATATAAATTCTGGTAACCTGCAAAAATGTCGCTGAACGTAAAGCCCATGTAAAACAATAGTACAATTATTGACATACCTTATCGAGCACGAAACAAAGCAACCTCGAGGACATACTAGTTCCAGCTCGTTTGTGTAGATGGCGCTAAAAGACAAATTAGGAAGATATGAGGAAAAACAAGATTACATTTATTACTGGTTTATTTATTTATGCTTTTATTTATCGTATAAACTTACAAAAGATACAGACTACAATTTCATTACAGAATTGATCATACAAATCGAGAATATCTCTTACATATAGCTAAAGTGGAAGGAATGAAAATTACAATGAATTGCTTTATAAGCTACTCTAATTTTAAGAAAACATTATTATGGCTCACTCTTTAAAACACCTAGCTATTCATATTTTAATATCCCACATTGTAAATCTAATAAGACAATAAAATTCAAAAAATATCATAACATAATATACAAAATCGAATGACAAACAAAAATTAACAATATTATCACTAGGTACTAATAGTACAAATATCAAATTGTGTTGGTTAGTTTATCACATTGTCTGTATTCACATTGAATCAATCTGGTTTTTGGCATGACTACAATCCAAAAATCTGAGAGATATAAGCTACCTTTTTATTCCAGGAAAATATAAATTACTAGGAGATTGATTTTGATTGAATACAGAAATCAAAATATTACACAAGCAAAGCAGTGGGCAAAAGTTAGTAAAAACAAAATTTGTCTTAGTACATTCAACTCGTTGATACATCAAAATTTAAATTGAGTCGAGACAGTTAAAAGTTAAACATCAAAGCTTAACTACACATTTCAGAGATATCCTAATACCTTCACAAAGCTTTAAGTATGAATAGATTAGAATAGAAAACACTTTATTGTACACAGTAAAAATAAGACAACAGTAATACATGAAAAACTTATTAGTGAAGCTCAAGGCGGCCTTATCGCTGGAAGCGATTCCTTCTTCTAAGTATGTAACCTAGTCTTTGAATAAAATAGAACTCATACATAGTACATATACCTGCCTGTGTAACATGCCTACAAAGATATTGTCACGGTTCAAAATAAATCTATGTTTACCGCAGACCTAACCGGGCTTGAACCATTCAAATCTGACAAAAGGTCACTAACCCCAAACTAACCTGAGTATGTTAAGTATTACAGAATCCACACATACATTTCAGTATATAGAGCAAAACAAATACTATTATTTCAGGTAATAGCAGAATCAGATACTTATACAATTAAAAATCTCAAAAACATAAAAAGTAAAACCAATGTTAGCGGCTAACATAGCTTAGAAAATAAACTTCACAACCCCCAGCCTACAAAATATCTAGACCAATGTTAGCGGCTAATATAGCTTAAAAAATAAACATCACAACCCCCAGCCTACAAAATATCTAAAGTGCTGATTAAATGCTTTTTCTGAATTATACAAATAGGGCTAAACATTTTAAGCTGCAAATATTACTACCATATATCTACATAAAATTGGCAATTCATTGTTAGCATACCTTACATGAAATGTGTTACAAATATAAAACATAAATGAGACAGTAAGCATCTGGCTATAAACATCCGATACACGTTTTACAGTTGTACGACCTCCCCGTCTATTAAACTGAAATTATAAACCGGACTTCATTACTTTACTAAATCCAAAAGTGTCTGTCTGATATACTCATAACAACAAAACAAAGTATATTTTCATAGCGATAACATAATAAATGACATTAATAATATTTTATTGTACTTACTCTATTTTACTACAAACCCATAACCATACCATTGCCTAGCCTGTGTCTGATTTATCTCAAACTCCAACCCCTTTTATTACTTAAATTGTTTTGATACATTGTAAACTTAATAAAACCTGATTCTGGTAAAGTTTGTATCTATCACAGTATAAATGTTAAGTTTTGAGTCCACAACAAATATAGGTACCTAACTACAGTTTCACTCATAAATTATAAATAGGTATGATAATATCACCGAGCCCACTATCCCTAGGTATTTTACAACAGGCACTAAATCACCAAAACGTTTTGATACAATCACTTCTAATTAATTCAACTTCTTTTTAGGTTAATTTCAGTCTTCTTTATCCAGGTTAATTTGACCGTAACGAGTTGTCAACTCATTGTCGTCTCTGCACAGACCAGCAGAATCTTCTTGGCATCACTAATTTCCTTTCCTGAAATAAAATCGATGTTTGTAGTCAAAATTCACAAACAAAAGTTTTCAAAAACAAAAACTTGAACTATACTGTATCCAAACAAAATGCAAAAATAACAAGACATTAACATACCTTCTTCTTCTCGAAATATTGACCATCAATCGCTGGTATTCTTTCCTTTCTTCATTTCTTCAGTAGAACACGTTAATACCCGGTAAAATTATATTTTATGATTTAAAAATTGTCAAAAACAAACAAGCCATTTCGCGCTATTTGAAATTCTGATGTACCAGTGTTGCCAGTCAACAATTCAAAATCACGGTTTTTTTTTTTTCAATAAAAATTAAAATATTTTATATTTAATTTATCGAAAGCTGAATTATTATTATTTTTTTTTTTCTATAAGGACGTTATTATTGTTATTAAGAGCTTACTAACCCAAGTACAACAAAAATAGTTTACATCTCACGACAACTAGCTTAGAATCACAATTCTCAATAAAAACCGCGGTTGTTCCCTACATGTTTACATTACGTTGTATGAGCATTGAGCATTATAGATAACCTGGTTTAAAACCATCTAGAATCCTCTAAAGTACAATGGTATCTCATTCCCATAGCAACCAAATACTTAAAATATCGTACATTTACACAATATCACAGACATGTAACTGGTATTCATAGAGATTTAAGTGAGTGTCGAATTAAGTTGTCAATAGAACTTTTTTCCATGCAAAATTCTGATCCTGGAAACTAAAGTGCAAAGGCCTGGTATTTGTTTATACTCACTTTTATTGGCCAGACTATACCTATTGATTTACAAATATTCAAACACGAAAGCTAGAACTGAAAAATACCAGATAAATGAACTGATAAGTTAAACTTATAATTAAACCGATATATGATAAAATTCTGTAGTGAAACTTCATATTATTTTACTTCATTAACAATAATGAAACCGTTGTAAATTAAATCGACCCCCAATTCCCTAGACTGTTAATAAGTTTCATAAAACCTACTTCACGTGACAAAAGTTTAACTCATTTTTCAGTATGTAAAACCTAAAAGTATGTTCCTGCTAACTACTACTATATTCCAAATCACCTCGTTTCCATTCCACAACAACAAATTGTGTTCAGATAGTCTGACTACTGAACACTGACCTACTTATACCCTAAACCGACTTGTTCAAACCCACCTATATATATAAATATAACCAGAGTAGTATTATCTTTTTTTTCGAGATACATTGAACTGTAATAATGAAAATAATAACTGTATATCCATAATAACCTAGGTCCAAATCCTGTTCGCGGCACCAACCAAATTGTAATAAAACCCCCCCTCTAATCTATCTATATCTATAAATATATCTAGCTATCTCTATATCTAGAGCTTCCTAGCTACCGAAATCTATAAATAGAAAATATATTCCTATACGTACACTGCTATACTACCTAAACTGCGAGCCTAGGTTTTTTTTTCTATATTATATATTATCTAATGTTAAATATCTAACCTTATTGTCTCGCAAAGCTGACTAAAGATGACCCTGACCTACTACAAAACTTAACTCTAACCCAGTAGCTGGTGGATTAAAAGTCGTTTGTAAGCTGATAAGTTTATTAAGTCATTATGTTACATTTTAGATAAATATTACTAAATTACTTAAATCTAAGATTGGCCAGTGATCGTTTAGTGTAACCCTAACGTTATGATCCGCAGAACTCAGGTGATGGTGATTTGGAATATCTACCTAATTAAATGTCTAAGTTTTTAGATTTAATTAAACTTCATACTACAATGTTATTCGGAGGCTTATATACGCAATAATAACTAGAATGAAATCACAATGAATGCACGTAGTACAAATGAGGCTTTACTTGGTATTTTATGTGTCATGACTGTCTGATGATAGTTTTCATATTTTTTCTATAAAAAGTTTGCATCCCTATTTAAAGGGTTGTTGGGGGGGGTCCCCCCAAAAGGCCTCCTTTTACCTCCCCTCACAGCCTTCCAACTTCCACCAACAATGGCATTTTTTTTATTTTTATTTTATTTAGAAGTTAGATAAGATGATATCTACTAGTTAAGCAAAGCAAAATTTAACTTTAGAACTCTCAGTATCATTTGTACTGGATAGTTCAAACTTCATTCATTAAATTGATTACAATTGGACAATAATAATGCCATTCATATTATTCAAAATTATATTATGAAAATCATATTAAGGAAAAAATATTTCAGTCTTATAATACTACTGGACTGAATTTAAAAGGAATCTAATTTCAACATTTGAATTGACTATTATCAGACAGTCAACTTCTCATTAAGGTGTTTCACACCAATCTAATAGAAAAAATATACAAGATTCAAATTTCATGAATCTTTTAATGAACTGGACTTTAAGGGCCAAAGTTATATGGTGGACTGATTGTTATCAATTAAATTTAATGTCTGTCAAGTATGTTGTACAGCATCTTAGAATCTAGATATACATTCACTACAATTAAAATAAACATAAGTACTGATTAAACCTACAATACGTACTTTAATTAATCCTACAGTTTTAAACAATATAGATTCTACCTAAAGTCTCCCACACGTTAAAATCAGAACGCTCACCAAGGACAACTGAATGTGTTTAACAAATTTATATTTCTCAGTTTATAGAAAGACTTCACTTAGTAATAAGTCTAATTCTGGAATAGCAACAAGCTTTTGGTTTATAGACATTAATTTGTCTCTCTGTTAACGTGGAACGGTTCTCTGGCCTTTTTCAGGATCCTCGCAGATACTGTGTTCCTCGCACGGACGTATATATAGCTCTTGCAAGGGGGGGGTCCAAATTTTTTTTTCGAATTCCCGAAAAAGAGGAGTAAGGTGTTGTAAAAAAATGGTATGGTGGGAGGTATGGTGTACCTCCCTTACATAGCTTTAGCTGCTAAGTGCATGACGGAGTAAGCACATAAGTTCGGTTCTCGGCGAACTGTTTAGAATCTTATTAGAATCAAATTCTCGAAAGATGTCCCGCAGATGTCGGCGCCAAAGTAGCATGCCCACTTGATCTGTCAAAATTAGTTACTATAATTTTTATGATGAAAAAAACTTTATTTACATTTGTGCCATTTATAAAAAGCTTTTTGTCTTTAAGTCTGTGTTATACTTATACCACAAAACTTGAAAAGACCGTCGACGTGGAAGACTAATGTGTATTAATAAAAAAACATAATTATGTAGCCTAACTACATTGCCAGTGAGAAAGTTACTGTTGTTCTAGTACTACTCAGGGGCTTTATCATTATTTGTCCTGTCCATCAAAATACTGTTTTGTATAACTATTTTTTGCAAAAAATAGCATGACCGACTTCAACCGTGTACAGAATTCTCAATATTTCGCTCGGATCGATGTAACTTTTTTCACATTATTGTTGATTTATCAAAAATGGCTCAGCCGATTTCGATAAAAATTTAAATGGGACCAATTTCGAAGTATACACTTTCGAATAAAAAAAGAGTAATTATCAAAATCAGACCGCTACGTAAAAAGTTATGCGTGGTTATATATAAAAAAAACATTTACGCGTCGAATTGAGTACCTCCTCCGTTTCGTCGGTCAAAAACTCTAGTAAGTATATTATTAGGTCTTGCAAATTTAAACTCTTGCTATTTCTTATGAAGTCTATATGATTTATACTTATATTATTTAATTTTATCACATGATTTTTGTTCGTTCGCTAGGGTGACTTAAACTAGAATAGGAACACATAAACATCCGACAAAACAGGCTTGATAAGTTTATTTTGGTGTACCGAAGCATGTGCCTAATTATGACCTAACTCAATTGCATAAATGCTGGACCAATAACATAGTACCTACCTAGGAACTTCTGACGTTTGTCGATAAATGTGGGTTTTAAACAAAGACGGTTCTTAAAAGGTGTTTTCCCTTTTTGAAGCCATTTTTGATTCTAAAACACTTTCTAACGATCTATTTTCGAAAACATAAACTACTTTTGTGACAAAACTGCTAGGGATATTTACTATATCATTTGTAAATCCGAAAGCATTGTACGTCTGTTACTTTTTCATTCAAATACGGAGAAAAGGATCGATCGATTTTTGCACGTATTTACCGTACCTAAGTACTTTAAAGATCGGAGTGTCGTAGTCGTAGGCTACTTTTACTATCCCAAAAAAATATTTTGGGATGGCACAAAAAGCCAATGAACACGCGGGTGAAAGCTAGTCGTAAAGTGGGTTTCTTTTGTCACTTAAAATTGTAAAGTTCTCTTTTTTGCATTAAATCTGTTGCACATGTTGACCGTCGACCCGATGAAAACAAAAGACCACAGCTATAAAAACTTTAGGGTTGGAATGCATCAAAGCGGATGTACCTGACTAAGAAAGGTTCATTCTTCAATTTTTGTCACATTTTGTGATAATTTTGGCATTCGCTATTTTACTAAGTGTATAGTTACAAAAATATTCGAAAATGTATAGGCCAAGGGGGGGGTCCGGACCCCTCGGACCCCCCCTCATATACGCCCATGGTTCCTCGGTACTTTAGCCCGATACAGATTTAAATTTTAATGCCATAAATCTCAGCTTTAAGCTAACTCAACTTTCGTGAGTAAGAATGTAAGATTTGATGATAAAATATTTGAATGAGCAAAGCCAATTCTTAAAACTTCTGTAAGTTCTTGAAGTATCAATTATCCTTTGATAGAACATTCAGATTCCTTTCAGAATACAGAATTTAATATGAAAGTAAAACTAACTTGAAAATGTTAATTTCCAGCAATACTGAGAATTAAATTACACTAAACAGAGCACATTTCTTTTTTACAGGATCGAACTGTAAAATTATTTGTAGTAAATAATTCTCAATCATATTCGCAAACATACGACATTTTCCTTCAAATGTTATTAGGCTTTAGTAAGCTCTTAATTTTGATATCTTTTGATTGAATAGGTACTGAAAATGTTAACAACAAACATTTCGAATTAAGTTCATTATCAAAAATGAACTAGTTAATATAGGTCGCATACCGCAAAACAAAATCATAAAATCAAACAATGAGTTCATACATAATTCGCAATGCAAAGTAAAAACAATCGCACATAATAAAAATAGAGCAATCATTATACAAAGGGAAAAGTATTAAAATATTATTTCAATTCAAACATGAAATAAACATGTCACAATTAAAATAGATAACAAAATGATATTGAAAGTCAAAACTCTGATTCTGCAAATTTTGAACATTTTCGTTATTAAATTTCAGTAATGAAATTTAAGCAAGATTCTTAGATCTCTTTACAACTCATGAATAACCAGAATTGACTCACCCGGCTTTTACTAAAGATTTAGTAAAAGAAACAATCCAAACACAACTCGTTTTCCACTAAAAATGAAACACTAAAGTACTTAGGTAAATCACTATCGAAAACGTTATACTAAAGTTCTAAATTCACTAGCATGTAATCCCGATAGAGAATGTTCTCTTCCAATGCGAGTTCGCAATAGTGACTCGATGTCCCGTAAGAATTTCCGATATTCCGGTAGAGTAAAACAATATATTATTCCGAATTAAATTCACTGTCACGATATCCCGGTAGAGCATTTCACTCTATAATCGCTCAAGAGTCACTATCCCGTTCATCGAAGAATAATACACGCGATATCCCGGTAGAGTATTTCACTCTATCAACGCTCAACAATTACTGACCCATTTCCCTCGCGTTCCCCTCTGTTTTTCTTCCTCGACACCTGTTCTTAATATCCTTGACAAGCTCTTAATCCACGATCTCTTGAAAGTTTGCGAAATCTGTCATCGGCTTCATAAGCTCCATATCCTCGAAATCCCAGAAATCCAGGAAATCACAGCTTATGTCACTTTGCGACCAACTCCACTGTGTGCCCACTCATAGAAGCAAATCGGTATTTAAACAGTTTTCTTGTAAGTGGTACACATACAATTCTATTTTCTTCGCGTACTATATAAACTTTAGAATGATTAATATATAGAAAACTATAGAAAATTTAATCTGTTATTTACCTTTAACGCTTTTCCCGCGTTATCCTAGACCAAAAGTTAATTAACAAAACATTATACCGTAAATGTTCTCTTATTTTTTTTCAAATCATAAGCTAGCAACACTGATTCTCAGCAATTACAAAATGTCAACAAACAAATGTAATAGAAAATTATTAAAATGTAAAATAGTGTTTAAATATTAGTATTTTTCCTATACAAATGATAAATATATCTTCGGCAAGAATAGAGATATGTTTCAAAGAAGCAATTGTGCTGTGATTATTTACAAAAATCTGCATAAATATAAACTAAAAGTGTCGAAACAACATTCAGTGCAGTTATTATTCAAATGCAGTTTCCAAATGGATTTTCAGTTACAATTAAAGACTGAAAGCATTAATTGACCTTTCTAGAGCCTGCCAGAAGGCTTCTTTTGGAAATAACGACAAAACCGAGCTAAATCATTCTACAGTTTTGTTTGGAACAAAACACAAAAAATACGCAAACATAACCTCGGAAAAAGCGAAAAAGGTATTTATCTACAATGTTTTAACATTTTAACTTCTATTCAGTAGCTTTTCTTGAAGTATTTCATCAGTTTTAACAACAATCCTTGGCTGCAATCTTTCCTTTTTAAAACAAATTGGTGATACATCTTATCACTGCTAATTCAAGCAAACGTTCTTTGATCCTTTATTCGTATGTGATTGAATTCTCTAATCTCTCATTCTCTGCAAATCTCGACGGTTAATTTTATAAATGCTTGTAGTTTTTCAGTCGAGAATAACTTGATAATCTGAATAATATCATTCAGCATATTGTTTGAAATACACCTTGAATGTTCACAAACATTTTGTTAATTCTCATGTCTTTCTGACTTTGTTTATGTGACTGCAACATAGAATTCTTATCTATTGTTTTAATTAATTTCAGCTTGTGGATTTTACAAGAAAGAAGCAAGTTCTTTTTCCACTTGAATCCTGCGCCTCACTTTCTGTTCGCCTGAAGTTCCTGGAGCATTAATTCAATTCTTCTCCAGCGCTTCTTTTATTGTGATAACACATAATTAAAGGTAACATATTGTCATATATTCCGTTCACTGCATTATTCTAGTACCTGTCAGTTTATTTAACCAAAAATCTAGTTAAAATTTGTTACAATTTTAATACATTAATGTAACTTCTTAGTATATTAGTGGGAGACATAGTTTACTACATGAATCATGCATCATATGGATACCTATTTATATGTGAACAGCGAGTGTGACTCAGCACAACCGGTTGACAGAATTGCCCCGCAGGCCCCGGTACCATACGAATAACTCCTTCAGATTTTATGAATGGATGTTTACACCACTATTTTTATTACGGTTAAGGAAAACATCATGAAGAAACCGACTAACTACCAAAGAAGACATGAAAGACAAAATCCCGAATAGAAAAGCAAAGGACTATAACATTATTAATTACAATATATTTTTAATATTTGTCTTTACAATATCTAAGCCGTGATAAAGACAGATCCTGAGAATTTCGCGAAAGAGATTAACTAGTTTTCTACGAAAAATAATCTAGGTAAATATGATTTATTATTTATTCAGTGTTAACAAAACAGATTGTTTGACTGTTAGTTCTTTATTCTCACTGTTATCCTTTTTGGGAATAGACTCGGGAAAATATCGTACTCATCTAAGTGCTTATATTAGTAAGTTCGCGTGGACCGGGTGGCTAGTCCTGGTGTCAGAGTTTTTAAGCCGCATGAAGGCATCTGACATGGCTAAACGGTTAAAACAACCGGGACCTACAATTTAACGTTACCGCTTAGTTGGAAAATGCCACCCGCGGTCACCCATCCAAATACAAATATATGAAAAACGTTTACTAAAAACCCATTTTTGTTCGGAAAGTAGAAACTGAATTCCAGGCAATATCGAGAGTCTAAGCTAGTGTAGTATATCTAATAATTATTTCGTAATTGCTTTTCTAAGAATCTGAAATTCTGAGTAGCCGTAAGTATATGGATTTATTTGCCTTACCTACTTTGATACAGTCATTAGTATAGATCGCCAATGAAGCCGTTAAATTGTCTATTGGAGACCACGTACCTAGTAGCAAACACAGTATAAGACAACCAACCACAAAGTGTACAGATCTGATTAAAACCACAACTGCAAGCCGCATACAACTAACTGGTCTTATTACAAATAGATACATGTATTTTTGGCGACGTACATATTCTAAAATATCATTGTATTAGTCTTTATGACTCAGCTTTACTATGGGATCAACCATGAAATCGTGAACTAAGCATTTAATTGCAAGCCGACTACGATGTCGCGCTTTGGGCACTAATTAGGTGACTTAACGTCGAGATTCGAAAAACATTGTGAATTAATTAATGTAAATATCTAAGTCGTTATGTACGTACGACGGTGCTCGGACTTTTTTTTTACTACTTTCACTTAGAGACTGTGGCTCTGTAGATATTTGCTCGAAGACTACGAAGTGGTAACTCGCTGCTTAAAGGTGGGTGTTTCTTATAAACTTATTAATCCCAATAAATAGGAAACGGATCCGCTATTTTTTGATTTCAGTTTTGATGTTTTTAAGTTTAGTGTAATAATAATAATATATTACTAATAAAACTCCTATATAAATGGGAAATATTAAAATATTATGATTTCTCTATCTCTATGAACTCGGCAAGCGTTTGCCGAATGCAGACATTCTCTTTCCGGTCGGATAGTCAATTCCCGGCGTTGACTCGCCAAATATTTGGTACGGTGATTGGTGTACGCGGAACTCTTTGGCTTTATTTCTAGCGGCAACACGACTTTTTGCCTTTTAAGTTTTAGATAAGTAAAAAAAGGAAAGCTTCGAGCAAATATATACAGGGTTATTTCTAATCAATTAGCATCCTTTTAGGGGCTTATTCTGTACATCAAAACTAACAACTTTTGTTCTGCGACAATTGTCAAAACTCATAAAATAATGTTGGTGTTCCATAGAAAAATATCGTTCACCCGCGACCAAATGTATGGAACAGCTGATTTATTTTTTTAGTTTTGACAAAAGTTACAGAACAAAAGTTGTTAGTTTTGATGTACAGAAAAAGCCCCTAAAAGGATGCTAATTGATTAGAAATAACCCTGTATAGAGTCACGATTGTGCAAAAAAAGTGTCCGAAGCAAAACTCTGCCCAAGCTATGTAGTGGGCAGGCTTTTTAGTTAGTCGTAAAGCGATTGCAAGGCGAATACAATGGAGTTATTATTGCTGTTTGAACAACTTTCAACTGCAGTAGTAACAACAGTAAATCATTTACCTACTGTTGGTAGTAACACCGGTAGTAAACCGTATTTAGTCGCTCAAGTCAAGCAAATTAAGCTTAAACCTGTTTTTGAAACAGCTAGATTGGTGAACACAGCGAGATAGAAATATAAAAAAGAAACAAAAAATGGATACATCGCATCGTCAAAACTAAAAACCAATCGACCCACAGACAAAGAAAGCCATTTTCCCCGAACCGAAATTCACGCAAATTTTAGTAAATAATCGGCCAAGTGCGAGTTGGACTCGCGCACGAAGGGTTCCGCACCGCACGTTTTTTGAATGGAAGCCCCCCCTTAAATATCTATTTTATTTTAATTTAACAACAGAAATACATCTGTCAAAATTTCAACTGTCTAGCTAATAGGGTTATGAGACACAGCCTGGTGACAGACAGACGGATGGACAGCGGAATCATAGGGTCCCGTTTTGACTTTTTGGGTACGGTACCCTAAAAATTCCAAGGCCAAGTGCGAGTTGGACTCGCGCACGAAGGGTTCCGTACCATATAGGAGCCCTTAAATATTTATTATTATTTTTTTTAAAGAGGATTTAAACTTGTTATTCTTTGAATATTTCAGCATTTTTCTGTTGCCGTTAATAACATAGAGCAAAAAAATCACGTTTTTTGTATGGGAGCCCCCCTTAAATATACATTTTATTTTAATTTGTATATTTATTTTTAAAGTTAATAATTAACTAAATATTTTGGGAATATTTCAAGCATATACAGTAATCGCAAAACATCTAGTCCGATCTGAAGTTGCACCATGGCGGCGCGCGTAGGTACAGTCAAGCATGAAGTTTTAGGTAAAGGTGGAGATTGCACTTCTAATACCTAGTTGAGTCAAATACCTACACATTGCTATCTCACTCTCTGTGGTCGGAACTCTCTTTCTAGTGTGGTGTATGGTATTTCTATATATACACAAAAAATTCCCGAAAATGGGTAAATTTAATTTCAAAGTTTCGAGTTTATCAACTTCATCCAACCCCAAACTATGATTTATATGTATTTACAGTGTTTGCAGTTTAAAAGGGGATAAAATGTGAATTATTGTAAAACTGATAATAAAAGTAGAATGCACAAACTGATTAAAAAAGTGTTTTCCAGTAACTGTACCAGTATCAGATCCTTATCATAAGAAATTTTAAGAAATAATAACGTTATTAATAAAAATAAAAATTTAGTGTGTGTTGTGTTAAAATTTAAGTACTGCTGTAATTTTCGAAATTACTAACACTGGAGAGAATTAAAAGAAAACCCTAATTTAGGGAGTTTCCTAATGCGGCAACACCCGTCACCAAAATACTAGCTGTCATGGCCGAATCATCAATGAAATCGTAAAAATGCAGTAGGGTAACCATAAAATATTTTTGTGAATAATTTACTATTATTGTGCATGCAATGCCTAACTAAATATTATAGACTGTCATACAGACAGTGTGTGTGTGTATTATTGAGCGCTGATATTTGTCACAATTAGGGCAATTCTTTAAACACAATTAAAATTAACAAGGAACCTATGTGATTTACGAGTACATCTGTAATCTATAGTTTTCAGGTACCTACTATATTTGAATCTCTATTCATAAAAAAAAATCATTATGTTGACTCCTTGTCGTATCATATTATCATCTCGTTAAATTATTATCATATCTATAGTATCATTGTGTCCTTTTTTTAGGTTTCCCAAAGATAAATCTCAAAGAACTTCGTGCGTAGAAATTGTACCACTGAAATACCATTTTTATAAGACTTCCAGAATTTGTAGCCTACACTTTAAGGCAACAGATTATTATACATCAAGAAAACGATTGAAGTCAACAGCACTGCAGGCCGAATGATTTGATTTTTTTTGTAAATTATATGTGTTTGTTAATAATCTATTATAATTTGAATTACATTGTTTTTGATTACCTTTTTAGGGTTCCGTACCCAAAGGGTAAAAACTGAACCCTATTACTAAGGCCCTGCTGTGCGCTGTCGAATTACATATGCCATCAATAACAGGCGCAGTATTTCATCATCAAGCATTTAAATCAATCAAAAAATGTGTACAACTAGCTACGCTCTGGTAGCTAGTTGTACACATTTTTTGACTTGCAAGATTGCACATTCTTACACATTTATTGAAGAATTAGTTTTTGTATATCTGCGATACCCTATAGAACAAAGTCCTTAAGTTTACTTTTTATTGTTCATATTATTATACCAATTGTGTATTTTCATATAATGATTTACTCATCATTGTGATAAATATCTGTGCGTCCTAAATTTAGGCAAAAATGTAGGGTTACCCTATTAGAAAGATAGTTCCGACCACAGAAGAGTGAGATAGCAATGTGTAGGTATTTGACTCAAATAGGTATTAGGAGTGCATTCTCCACCTTTACCTAAAACTTCGTGCAGTCAAGTGATACACATTTTTTGCTTCTGCGCAGATATTCGCGCCGTGTTCAGATCGGACTAGATGATTTGTACTTACTATACCTACCACCGTTATTAATATCGAGCGAAAAACGGCCAAAAATTCAGGTTTGTTGTTTGGAAGCTCTCCTTAAATATATATTTTTTCTGTTTATAGTTATTTTTATTTGTTGTCATAGCGGCAACAGAGATATGGTTTATTACGGTTCATGAGAACTGACCTGACCTGACCTGAGACATGAGGCCAGACAGACGGACAGCGGAGTCTTAATAATAGGGTCCCTTTTTTACCATTTGGGTACGGAACCCTAAAAAAGCCCGCGAACTTTAAAACGAAAACTCACGCAACGTACCATTTAATTCATGTAAATTAAGCAAAAAAAAGGAAAGGCAGAAATTTAATATTAATATTATTTACCGTAAATAAAAGCAAATTAAAGACGAGAGAATATAAAATGGCGTGTAAACAAACACTCCGGAATAAATTTTATTCGAATTAATTTACGCTTCGCGATGTTTGTGTTTTAATTCCGATTTTCGTAAATTAAAATAAACGTTTGTATACTTATTTAGGATTTGTGTAAAACAAACATGAATTAACAAAACAACCGTTATTTGGGAATTAAACTAACAATACGTTTTCTCCTTACATGGTTTTGTGTTACGTTTGTGGAATTCGCGAGTTGAAACAAATTCATAATGACTACATTTTCGGGGAATTTGAACGGCTTTGCCGTTTTTAATCCAGTGACCTGTTTTAAAAGAAAAAGCCAACTTGATTCCACTTACGTTCAGCAGTGGAGGCTATGGCTGATAGATGGGCGGAACATGATTCATCTATAACTCTAGGTTTAACTGTGCCGTAGTTACTTATCGCAGTAAACTTTGTTGTTCTTTAACAAAGTTTTTATTTTATGATGTGGATAATTTTATGTATTTATTTATTATATCGCCTTCAAATGTATTTTTAAGTATGTCTTTTGTTAAGGATAGTTATAAAATACTTATATAACTTTTATGTATATTTTATTCTGTTTTTATGTTGGTTTCAATATGAACTTTTTGCTTTGTATGATTTTTTGTTATGGTATTTATTTTTCTGTATTTTTTTTTACTTTTGTCCAAATACCTACTTTCTGATTATTATTTGTTTTTTGTTTCTGACCTCGACAAGGGGTTCATCTATAAACCAGCGCTGAGTGTAAGGTATCTGCACTCAGCATTAATGCTGAGATGAGCCCTTTTCGACATTTCTGTCATTTCACTTCTTTATTGATTTATAATTTTGGTTTTATAATGTTAATATATCTGTGTGTATTTAATGTCGAATAAATATCATATCATTTCATTTCATAGTAAACGGGCATGTGTTTACAAATATAAATTCACTTCCAATACAAATATTAATTACCAAAATCGGACTATTCTGCAAAATGTTATGCGTGATCATACATGAAACTAGTATTATTTATATTAAAAAAAAACTTTTTTTTTAAAAAACAAGCTTTTACTGAACATGTTTTACTCGCCAAGGCGAATCAAACGAGCCGAAACTCGATAGGGTTGCGACGTTTCATTACAGAGTTCCTATGACCGCCTTCCAGTCATCATCAGTCCCTAGTCACCATTGAAAGACAAACTACTCGCCAAGACCGTTTAAATGAACCCAAACTCGATGAAGTTGTGTAGTTACATTGCTAAGTTACTTTGGCCACCTTCCAGCTCCATCATCAGATCAGCATCATGTCATCATAATATTGCACTGTCACGCGATTTAAACATGTACTTATGCAAAATTTCAGCTCAATCGTTTACCGGGAAGTGGATCAAATTTAACTTGCAAGATTTGATAACAGACCGACAGACAGACAACGGGACAAGTGAAACTATATAAAAGCTTGTAAAATACATAGGCGTCGACTTGACAACTTCCTCAGTTTCGTCGGTTAAAATACTGACGACGATCGAGCAAAGTCAAAGTCTTCAATCGAATATTAATTCACAGAAGGCCCTCTCACAATAAAGAAACAAAAAGGTAAGCTTCATTCACAACCGCCCTTTGTAAGGGCACTTTGAGGTTCCCCAGACCAACCTTTTGAAGAATTTCTGCCCTCAGCCTTTGACACGAGCGTTTCGTTTCCTTGTACGATTCTGATTATGTTAATAGTGATTGGACGACTGTAACGCTTTTTCTTTCCTGGAAAATCTTAGTGGGAATCAAGATGGGTGACTGAGCTTTGACTTTAGGATGTGAATACAACTTTGTTGATGATATTGAGTGTGAATTGAATGGAACAGCAACGGTCAGACCACCACAAATTCACTAACCACTGGACCACTGAGGCAGTCAACAGAGCTGTGGTTTGCAAAACAATCTACTAAACCCTTTCTACAATAAAATTGTACCTGGAAATACGATCTTTACAGAGGTTGGAAAAAACTATTCATTACTTTGCAGCATTACTTAATATCCGAACACAATTATTTCATGAAGCATTTCATCCAAATATCAAAAATTATATTTGATTCAACTAACCACAGTATTCAAATGAAACGCTCCAAATAATATTGTTGCCGGAAACCGATAATTTTAGCTTCGTGTATATTTTAACATATTGGATAGTTCCGTTCAAACATCTGCCTGGGTTTAGAAATAGGTAAATTTGATTAGACAAATGTGTGTTGTTGTTGCTCCACAAGGAACTCCTCGTTATTAGCTTTATTGTTGTGAAATGTTCTAATACACGTGGGCACAGCAAGTGGGTTATTATTATCTTTTCACTCTGTTGAACATTTTGACCAAATAAGATCAAAATCAACACCTAGAGGTTCCGGTAAAACAAATATTCTTAATACGTATAAATTCTAGAAATTAAGATAAATCGGTAAAACAGTAAAATAACGTTTTTAACCGCTAAAAACGGTTAGACTATTGAACTTCTGGCACGTGTATGCAAACAACTTTCTTGACAAAACCATCTAATTACTAATTTCTCTTTGTACACATCGGCACACGCATTAAATAATAAGGCCTCTAATAACAACACTTCAAAATAGAATAACAATAATGGCCGCTACTGGTCCGCAGTTTAAAATCCAATAATATGGCGGTGTCGTGGCTCGCTTTCAGTACGTGGGAAACACACAACTGTTCAAATTACTTCCCCAAGTTGGCTGGCTCGGGAAAAATAACCCCAACTAGAGACTTTACCTGTATAACAGTAAGGGCGCTACGCTCATGGCGGGACTTATCATAAAGCTGCTCATCCAACCATACATCAGCCATAGGGACGTCCACTCCTGGACTTAGGCCTTCCCTATAGATCTCCAATAAGGTCGGTTGGTAGCGACTTGCATCCTGCACGATCCTGCAATCTTAATGAGGTCATCCGTTTACCTTGTGGGTGGACGTCCTACGCTGTGCTTGCCGGTGGGTGATCTCCATACGAGAACTTTTAGACCCCATCGGTCATCAGTTCTCCGCGCTATGTGCCCTGCCCACTGCCATTTCAACTTGCCAATCCTCTGGGCCATCGGTAACTTGGTTCTTCTATGGATCTCCTCATTTCTGCCCTGATATTAAGCTGCTCGTAGAGCACCGAAATGAAACCACTTCTGAACAAAAACCAGTAGGCCGAGCGCAATAATTTCTATTGAAAAAGGTAACGCCACTCTATCATCATCATTTTTAGCCCATAATCGAGGACGCTGATCATTAGCCTCTCTTCTTGTACGCCACTCATCCCGATCCTGTGCCAATCTTGTCCATGTTAGACCCGTGATTATTAACACATACGTCGACCCAATAAGCTAAGGCGTCAGGGCGTCTGCTTCAGGCTTCGTTTGCCACTTATTCGATATTAAAAAGAAAAGAGATTGGTTGATTTGAAATATTAACAATTCATTATTTCACTCAACACTCACACACACGAATTTAAATGATCAAAACCTGTAAAAAATCGTTACTGAGCACTTATCGAAATTTAAGAAGCTAAGTAGATACGCCTCGTTGTAGCTTCTGGTGTAGCAAACCAACCATCTCTTGTGAGGATGTTAAATCGACCGCTTTGTAACTTCGATTACTTTGTGGAATACGGAAGGCATTTGCAATTGAGCTCTACCATGATGGAGCTTGGAGATGTCAAAGGTGTTTAGGCGTCTTAAAAACTGATACCACGACCAGCCAGCTAGATTAACAGTTCAACGGATTTTTCTGCTTTAGAAAACAGCACAAAATACGGAAAAAATATTTTTACGGTATTGCCCTTACTGTCCTTCTTCATAATACAGCACGGTGCTGGAGTGGTCGTTGAAAAATACCTTTCTAAAACCCTTGTTATGTTCCTGAGGGTAACCTGAAAATGACATGTCGATCACTCTGTTTTCCTGCCTTTTAGCGCCATTCATTACTGCCCTGAAGAAATTCAGGGAAAGAAAAATACGTTCGTCGATAACATTCTAAATTTTTTTAATAAATTGGATGAATGAATAATGTGAGTTTGCTTTTTCAGTAATACGCCTACAGCTTTCTTTATATGTGTATTTTTCACTCAGAACCCGTGAACTATTCGTAGATTTTACTAGCTTTAAGTGTTTCTGGAAATGCGTATGCAAAACTAAATGGTAAAAGTTGTAATAACCGTCATGCAAAATATTTGTCTCGCAACATTGCCTTGTGCGACACCAAAATTACTGGAATAAAATAACAATATTTTGAAAACTATAACTGACGTGTATGAAATTAAAGAAGAAAAGTGACCTTTTAGGTGTTAACAAGTTATGTTTTAACAAACAAACCTACAAGACAGCAACACTCACACTATTAAATGCTTCTGAAGAGTACTAGACTCACTTCTAACTAGTCGTCAACGTGTCAATTAGTTGTTTTACTTTCGTTTCTGTTTTTATGTTACTTTCTTATTCGTGCCTATTTTATTTGTACACAGTTTAGATGCCTAGGCCTTAGGATTGACTTAGATCACTACTTTACCACACAGGGCTGTCGTTTATGTTTCACCGGACACAAGCTTGTTTTTAGTGTACTCCTGACCTACACACCATACAGATGCCCGCAGTTACCTCAACTCTTGGCTTCACACCTTCGGCCTTCGGTGATCGAGGCGGCATACCGCATACACTACCCTAACCTTGTCTGTGCGAGTACTCTCAAGGGACGGTTTGCCATTGAGGGTATTCCTTGCGGCGTGGGGGGGCTTGTTGGTAACGTGTTGTGGGGCAGCGGCGGCTTGGGGCGCTTGCCCGCCGGCGGTGCGCGCTCTGTTCGAGGCGCCGCGGCGGCACGGCTCTCGGCCGCCCGCGCAGGCCCTGACGCGCTACGCGGCGCCCGACGGCACCCTGCTGCTGCTCACGGAGAACGGAACTCGACTGATGACGCGCGCCGCCGCCGCCAGCCTCCTGCGCGCCGCCCTCCTCTCCCCGCGCCCCCCTCAGCCCCGCCACGGTGAGCCGCCGCACCACCCTCTTCTCTTCTCTCTTCTCTGTGTGTCTCTGGAATCCGACGCCTCTAGCACTGCACGCTTCGCACTCGGCTTCGTAAGGTAGGAGCGCGGCTTTGTTTCCGACGTCATTTATCGAATACTCTTTATTAGTCTTAAAATTTTTCGTAGACGATTTTTCATCGCCTAAATCCTAACACGACATAGATATAAAAATAAATCTAAAATGTTTTATTATCCACGGCTCTAGGCCCTTAAATAATAGCAAATTTTAATATTTAAAAGCAAAAGGCTAACCCGATTTTAATTTATAATTACACCGGCTCAAATTTTACTTCCATATTTTTTATAGTTAAGGATTTTAGCTTAGGAAGTTTTCATAATGTTACCTGTTTAATACATAATGAGTATTCGCTCCTACTTTATGCCTGCATGTTAGATTTCTGCCGTTTCCCTATTCCTTTTACTCCACTTAGACTTTCATTAAAGCTATCGCATTCACTGACGCCACGAAAGTCTACACCGGGATCTCTTGAATTGTGCATGTCTGCATGTGATCTTGCATTTTCTACTTTTCTACGATCTCTATGGTTACTGCGCGGCATAGACTTGGCTTTGATAGTTCGACCGGGACTGCCGTCTGAGAGCTGCGCTCTCTCGAATCGAATATTTAATTGCCCGATGAATGTCGTAACGTCTGCCGATATTGTTGTTTTGTCTTTTTATTAATGTAGGGTCAGATTTTTTCACTAATCGTTGTGTGCGATCGATCAGCCAGCGCGATTGCCTCTGGCGATACGAGTTTCGGAGTCCGGTCGCGCTACGGCTCGGTCGTGGAGCTTACCCAGCTAAGCGATTCGATGGATGAAATTCCAGTAAAGCTGATGTCGGACGGATGGACGGCAAACCGGAACGGAACCGGGGTGACGTCATGGATCGGCGGTATGTCCATAACTCAGGACGGGAACCTGATCGCCCCGGACAAAATAATGACGCACGTCCACCGATACGCGAGTCCTCACTTCAACCCCCACGGGCACCATTACCATCGATGGAACCACGAACCAGGGGGGAGCGAAGATCCCCTATACGCGACCAAGACCGTCTATGGACCCGGATACATTGATGAGAACCGTACGTATGGTTGGTATTTACTAGTCAATTAATCTTTCGGAATGTATAAACGGTAAGCAAACTACGTAATTCCAATTCCATCCTGCACGAGACAACAGCGCTACCACTTACCATTAAAGACGATAGCTGTTGTGTTGTTCAGGTATCAGAATCCAAAGTAGAAAGATTAGTTGACAATAGGATGTAAACACTATAAACCTAACATTAGGTTACAATTAACCATAGATATCGTAAGTCACACCCACTGGAGCTTCGAATCTGTACAAAATAGTGAAAAGAGAACCATCTACATGGGATCCATTCATCGGCACCGTCATACAGAATCCGAGTGCTCTATCCATCCCTATTATTTCGACCCTCTAAGCCGAGCACTATAGTTTAGTCCCTAACCCCGATAGAGACGAACATCGACACAGAATAGCTTGGCGTAGAATAAGATGTATCTAGAAAACTAGACTGTCTAGAAAGGAAGTAGAATCGCGTAGTACCCCCAAGTTTGCTTCCTTTTCCTTCCACCGTAAAATCTTAGGTTAGTTTTAAAAGGAGCGATTTAGCAAAGACGTTTAAACTCTGAAATCTCCGGAAAGCTTCCCATTCACGTTAAAGATCCATCTTTCGAGACATTAATCTGTTTTATTGATCTAAAAAGAACTACGGCTCTGAGGAAATGTTTTACAAATTTTGTTCAAATTCTCTCTGCATGATCCCCATTTATGACATCATTCTTTTAAATATTTTTAACACTAAAGTTAAAGTTATTGGTAGCATGTTGATTAAAAATGAAGCTTGTATTTAAAATAAAAATTTTGATCGTAAAATGAATATCATTGGCAAACTCATGGTATTTTCACGACACGTATTTTTATACACACTCACAAGTTGTCATATTTTAATAATTGAAATTCACAAGTTTTGTATTTTGTATATTATACTTTGTCTTGGCATGAGCATTTATTGTAATTGAAAACCACATATTTTTATTGTTTTGTTTAAATTTGGTATCCATATAAGTATTGTGTATTTATTTTTGATTTTTATTTATTTTTACTGATATATTTTTGAAACATTCAATACAGATCTTTTTGCTTTTGATGTTATGTTTTTATATGAATTAGGACAGGTGTTATTGGTAGGAATTTTTATGCCAATGATAGATTACATATTTTTAAGATAACTAAAAAAACGGATAATTCAAACTTTTTTTTTCTAAATTAAGTCTTACGGGTTTAATGTGTAAATATACCTACACGCGCTTTTCACACTTACAGAAAATGTGTTTTATATTTTATGACGTTGGGCAACGGTTATTTAGTCAACGTTTACTTTACCACCACCAACTAGTTTTACTTTTGTACTCGATCATCTACCAGTAAAGTCTAACTTTGACTGAAAATCGATTTGCTTCATTTTATCTCGTTCTTTCCATTTTTGAAAGAACGAGATAAAAACTAAAGTACCAACTAAGAATCGCAATTAAACCTTAATACTTACACACAAACCTAACAAGTCTAACAACTTAATTTCATTAGATTCAAATTTCACAACACAAACCATATTCTATTTTTTACGACTACGATGTCTACAAAACATTGGAAGATATTTACCCATTTCTTTCACTCGTTCACAATCATCTCACTATATTTAAAAAAATCGAAATGATGTATTGTTCCAAACTAGCATAATCATAGAAGTATCACACATCATCATTGAGTAACACATAAGTAAAATTATTCAAATACTATTCCTAAAACTAGGTAAAACAAAGGTTCTATTTGGGACCGAGCTGCCAGCTGCAACTGCCAACAGCACGTGCAGCGCTGATACAAAGTAATAGTTGTACAGTGCCACCAACTTAGCTGTTCAGGTGGGCAAAATTGGAACAACATTCGCGTCAGGCGCCATTTTGAATTCGTCATTTGAATTTGCGCCCGTTGCGACGCCGTCAACTGAACAGCTATAGTCTGACCGTTTACCTGAGAACAAAACTTGACCGATTATTTTATGGACAGGTCTCTGTCCCTGTCTCGCGAGGTTCTCAGGTAAACGGTCAGACTATAATTGGTGTCACTGTAGCTGCGGCTAGCATATAAGCCGCGCTGCACGTGCTTTCGGCAGTTGTAGTTGGCTGCTCAATTTCAAATGGAACCTTAAAGCACACGTCTTGACATGAACTTTTTCGAAATTCAAATTCAAACAATAACCGTTGCCCACACACTAACGCACCAGCCCCTCTCACACGACTAACACCACCCACGTACCAACAGAGCGCATTGGCAAAGAGAACGGTAGATCAGGTGAGGACAAGGTGGCGCTGCAGTCGACTTGCCACGTGGCGCTGGACGCTTGCATCAAGGACTCTGAATGTGTGTCGTCACTGACGCCAGTGCTGCAGAAGTGCCACGTCAGCGACTGCGATAGAGAGGGGTGCATGGCTGCGTTGAGGGGATTCTACAGGAAGCCTGGAGTGCATTGGAATACGGAGATTGCTTTCTGCCTGTGCAAGTAAGTTTTGCTCATCAATTATTTGGCAACCACAATGTTTCATTTTTTTTTGTTTAAGTCTTTACTAAGCTACTAACTGTGTCAAAATACAATACTACATCATTTAGGGTGAAACATACTGCTTGGGATCTGTGAAGTTAGCTACTCTAAGGGTGGGTTGCACCAAATTAAATAAACGATAACCAAACTCTGACCAGTCGTCAAATATTTTTGACGTACCCAGAGATTTTACGACTGGTTAGGATTTCGTTCATCGTTTAAATCCCTAGTTACGTCAAAAATATTTGACGAAAGCAGAGATAGGGTTTGGTTATCGTTAAAGTAAATCTGGAAGAAATCGCTTAAAGCGGTGAGGCCGCCAGTTAAAAACCTATAAATTGTGTTATTTTGTCCCTGTATTCTGTTTTTTTTTAAGTAATGTGGTTGTCTAATAAAGTGTTATTGATTGAACGTAATTTAATGTAACTCACCCTTAGTCTAGGCTTGCCCCGCTAACATGATGAGTATATTGCTAATACGAGTGGTTACTCGCCTCGTGTTCACAGCCGTCAAGAAGCTTGATTCAGGCTAGACTTCATTTAATTTTACATACTTAAGCTACGACAACATAGAAGCGATTGGATCACCTACAGACTCTGAGGGCCTAAAAATAAAGTAAACCCATCATGTTTTACAACAAAATTAAAGAATACTCATGTGCATCATCAATGTTCATCAATACATGTAACGTAATATATACTGAGCAAATGATTCCAATGTAAGACATTGTAGGAGTGGTGCAGTATAAATAATAATGTCCTTTTGTTCATTTACCAAATATACAAGTAAAAATTTTAAAAAATTGAGACATTCAACCATTTTACGAGTATTAAAGTGTAGATAGTTAATAATCTCCTCAATTACATTACTTTTCAAACCATCCATATACTTCAAAATCATTTTATTCGGTATCATAAAGATTTTAAGGGTGAAGCATTAAATTTCTGTGATTTCAGTCAGTAAATATTTGTGGTGCTAAGAATTTATGAACAAGCCAATGGCAGACCCAAAATGTTTACATGTTTAAACAACCGGAGCTTAATACCCTGTGCAGTTTAACAGAAAACAAACAAAACGATTTAAATGTAAAAAAAAACACATTACAGTCCCTACCTGCTGTTGAAACTTTCATAATTGTTTGTCGCAAAAGTACTTCAAAGGGAAAAACTTTAGGAAATAATATTTCTTTAACGCGACAAGTTTCCGAATTTCGGGAAAGACAAGAAATGTTTGTTGCTATGTGAATTACTTTTAATATTCTCTTGATGTTTCTCTTCCAGAGATTTCCGCGAACCTTCCATAATATTCTTTTTACAAGCTATCATCCCAGATAACCTTGTAACCGTAGTTTATTTAGGTCGATCCGATATTGACCAGTGCCCACGATTTTCTGTTTTCTTTACCGGTTTGTAATGTATCTAAAGGTGTCATTTGGTACTGCTGACAGCACGTGCTGCGACCGTTACAAACGTAAAAAAAAGTTATCAGCCGCTGCACGTGCTTTCAGCAGTTGCAGTTGGCATTTCGGTTCCGAACAGTAGCTTTGCAGTACTAAGCCTCGTATCCAAAAGACAACCGTTGATGCTCAACATGTTCTACTACATTTTGAGTGTCCCGCGGCAACGCAGAACTTTGTTCAACAACTATGTATACTGCGTGCTACCAAAGATGAGACTTGAGAAACCACTTTAGTTTGTAATAAATATACAAATTCTGGATAATAGAAATACAAACGTTTGTAAAACGTTTAATAGATAAACAAATTCTGGATAGTTAGTTTGTACACGACTGTACCTGCGCAAGATCCCCCACCACTGAAGCTCGTTAAGTCTCATCTTTGGTGGCACGCACTGTACCTATTTAACCCCTAGTTTTATCTTTTTTATATTTATTGACAACGCGGAGGTGAATGTACCTAATTATGTACTAGACAAACATACTGTGTTTTTTTTTTGGTAGGATTAATATTCAAATTTAGTTGTATGGTATTGGAAAAAAAAAATGTACTTATATGGAATAATGGGACCAACCTGGAATTTAAGGAAAAAAATCTGCTGTTTCATACATTTTGTCGATTCCAAGTTGCAATTTTGTATGGGAAATTGTTTCTTTTTCGATTTTATGGTTGGGCCTTATAGTAAAAGTTGTTCATTACAATGTACCTCATGTGTGGTTACAGTATTACTACACCTTTCATTAACACGTTGTATATATCAGGATCACTAACTAACTACCAACTGCATCCAACTAAATCAATATGTATACCTATTAATATAAAATAACTTCATTTAGGAAAACCGACAACCGTGAAGACTCCTGCATGAACGCCCAGGAACGTCTCCACCCGACGTGCGCCCAGCGCCCAGCCGTGGGCTCCCCGCTCCCCGCCTGTCACACCCTCGCTCACGCCTGCCGCGAAGAACCCGAGTGCAGGTTTGGATGAGACTATTTTCTTAGATTTGAAAACGAGAATCGCAATGACTTTGGTATAAACGCCCCGAAGCGCCTCCACGCCTGGTGCGCCCAGCGCCTAGCTTTGGGCTCCCCGCTCTCCGCCTGCCACACCCTCACTCACGCATGCCGCGAAGAACCAGAGTGCAGGTTTGGATGACACTATCGTCTTAGATTTACAGGCGAGAATGGCAATGACAGACAGACAGACAGACAGACAGACAAAACTCTTTATTCATAACCACAAACAATAATTAAACAATATGTACACATGACTCGTATGTAAGCGCCCAGGAACGTCTCCACCCGTCGTCGTGCGCCCAGCGCCCAGCCGTGGCCTCCCCTCTCCCTGCCTGCTATGCCCTCGCTCACGCCTGCGGCGAAAAACCAAAGTGCAACTTTGAATATCACATACTTTAGTCTTACACTTAGATTCTAAAATAGCAATGACTCTAATATAAACGCCCAGGAACGTCGTGCGCCCAACGCCCAGCGCACAACTATGGGTTCAGGTTTGGCTGATACTATCGTGTTGGACTTAAAGTCCAGGATTGCGACGACGGAACTTCTTGCAGGAACTTATGTACTTTCTCCGTACTCGTTTGCTATACCTTCGCTCACGTCTGCCACAAACAACCCAACGAAGAACGAAGAGCCAAGAAGAACGAAGGCTTAGAGTCGAGTATCGCAATGACTCCGGTATAAACGCCCCGGAGCACCTCCTCGCGACGTTCGCGTAACTCCCTGCGGCGGATTCCTGATCACACCCTCTCTAAACAATCAGAATGATGTAGGGTTGGATGATAGTATCATTATCAATCGTCATAAAATTTTAATCTAGAATAGCGAAGATTCTTCGACCATTTTGATAATAATTGACAAGATTATTTACTACCTAAATCTAAAAAAACTTGCAGATATGAACCAAATCAGATCAGATCGTCAAGATAAAAGGTCGTGAGTTCTAAGTTACGAAAGCTTCTAACGACGCTTTTTCTTTTTTTTCGTTTTTAATAAATTTTGCTGGCGATGTTTATCGTTCACAGAACTATAAGCAAAACATCAAGTGTCTTAAAAGTGACACCTAAACACCTATACGGGATTGTTGACTGGCAATAGCACTTAACTAGTGCTTCCTAGAGCCCATAAAACCCTCATAATTAGAATGTCGGTATCTCACATCGGCATTATCTAAAGGGTTGACACAATCAACATTTCCATTAGGCCGTCCACACACCAACCCTCCAGTATCTAGAACAAGGGTTTCCAATCAGGTTACCGCCACAAATGAAATGACTTGGACACTGCTAATTTCCTACCCACAAAATGTACACATGCCTTAATTCCAGACAAAACCTCCAGTCTAAATTAAACCTTAAACTTGGGACGTTTTGGTTAAAAATCGATCGACGTAGCATCCTAGATATCCATTATACATCCTAGGTATGTGCATTTAATGTGGATTGACAAAAACTGCAACAATATACCTTGAACACATCGGCATATGGGTCATAATGGATAGATGGAGATAAGCACGTAACATGTCATTGTTCTACCGATTACTAGGATCGGAACATGTGCGTCGCTAATCAGGTGCGTTTTCGCTGTCATTTGAAATTGAATCTTTGCCCTCTGTGATTAGACATAAAGTCATTTCATTATCTACATGCTTACTTAGGCTTTGGGTTTTAATTAAATTGGAATATTAAGGCATTACAATTAAAAGCTTTACTGCGCCCTTGCCTATTTTAGAAATAGAAATCAATTAATCAACATCATCTTCTTGTCCGTATCCCGCTACTCCCACTAGGTAGGGTCGGCATAATGGATAATACGTACTCGTTCGTCAGATTACTATAGATATTCCCCAAAGCAAGTAGCAAAAAACAATCATCGATATTTGAAATAATCGGCCAAGTACGAGTCGGACTCGCGCACGGAGGGTTCCGTACTGTATGGGAGCCCCCCTTAAATATTTATTTTATTCTTTTTTTAGTATTTGTTGTTATAGCGGTAACAGAAATACATCATCTGTAAAAATTTCAGCTGCCTAGCTAACATGGTTCATGAGATACAGCCCGGTGACAGACGGACGGACAGACAGACAGACAGACGGACAGACGGACAGACGGACATCGAAGTCTTTGTAATAGGGTCCCGTTTTTCCCTTTGGGTACGGAACCCTAAAAATGAACCTAATATTTAAGCCGATACTTTCGATTGAGTTGGTCTTAAAAACTCTTAAGACAAGCGAAATTCACTAGGCGTTTTAGAAAATGATAAATAAATCTCTACGTTTCGTGATACCTAAGTGTTGTTGTCTACTTTTGAAGAGCTTGAATGTGTCGTATCTACGCTAAATGTAACTTAACGGCCTCTTGTAAAATATCTAATGCTGTACCACCGCTACCATAATGAATTTGCTGCTGCGGAACGACCCAAACGACTACCCTCGTGTTCACCGACGCCTGTTCGGCCAACATCAAGCGTTTTTTTTATCAAAAATCATCCAAACAAATTCCTTAATTCTCAAAATAACTTGAAGGATTGGTGAAATTTCGAGGAAAGCATCGTAGAGAAGCTAATTCACAATATTAGCAAGGATAAGCAGATTGTTAAGTGGAAATAAAGGCTTACAAAGGGCGAGTTACAATTGAAAAGGGCACGAGATTGGATTTATTGATTAAGATTGAATAGCAAGCCTAAAAATAAAGGGACCCGTGTCGGGGACAGACGGCAAAGCTCAATAAGTCCTTTCGACCCTTAACTCTGAAGTTCGAGATCGATGAAGTCACTACATACTTACTGCCTGTATAACCAGAATGACATTTGGTTAAGTGATCTATATGCTGCTGGGTTTTCAGAAGGAGTTATGTTTGAGGTTTGTTTGAAAGGTCGAATGTCTGGAAAATTTAGGCATTTTCTAACTTTTCTCTAACGGTTCTGACTGATAGCTGATAAAATGAGAATACGAGTTTTTCTCTGTCAGAAAAGGTACGAATCATACACAAAGACAAGGACAAATAACACTCTGATACAGAAGATACATTTCATTCAAATATCTGTCTTGCCCGGTTAGCATCTAAGCAGTAATTTTTGTATAAGTTTGAAAAATTTACAGGTATATAGATCACCATAATTTGATATCGTTTTGACATGTCGAGAAAATTACGTCGTGTTGCGTATGATAGCTAGGCTGGAATCCTGCTTTGTCTCAATGCTCTCTTGGCAACTTACTTCTCATATCATGATTATATATATCAATGTTTATTAGAAAATCATGTATTTCAGGATCCGTCTTGAGAACTACGAGCAATGGTGCGCCGTCGATGCAGTGACTCAAGGATGCGCTGGCTCTCCTGCCGCTTGCCGTGCTGCCGTTGTGGCTGTCTTGGGCACCCAGCTTAGGGCTGCCTGCGCCTGCCGAGGAACTGACTTCGCTCAGCTGTACGACTGTCTCGGCTGGCAGAGGCTGCTGTGGTTAAACCCTTGCGTTGGTGAGTCAATTTGTAACATCCACGTAATAGGCCAGGGTTCTGGTGACTCCTCGGTCACCAGCCGCGCTGCCGACATCACTGTCTCGGGCACTCAACTTCGGGCTGCCTGCGCCTGCCTCTGCAATGACTTCACTCAGCTGTACGACTGTCTAGGCTGGCAGAGCCTGCTGTGGTTGAACCCTGGTGTTGATGAGTCAAATTGTGAGATCAGCTTAGAGAGCAAGGAACTGTACCTTATCGTGTTATCTTGTCGTAATGCCGTCGTTGCAGTATTGAGCACCCAGCTTAGGGCTGCCTGGACCTGCTGCGGTAAGTACTGTCTTAGCTCAGCTGTACGACTTTCTCGGCTGGCAAAGAGTGCTATGGCAGAACCCATGCTTTGAACTCGTCAAATTGTAGGATCCACATAATAAATCCAAGGTTGTACTGACCTCCAAACAGTTTGCTGCGTTGCCGTTGTTGAGATCTTGGGCCAAAAGCTTACTACTGCCTGCGGTTGCCACGGCATTGAGTACGCTTAGCTGTCAAAACTACTGGATATTAGACTTCCGTATAGATCTCTAATAAAACCGGTTAGAAGTGGGTGTCATCCAACGCGGTCCTATGATCCTAATGAGATCACCAGTTTATACCTTGTGGGTAGACGTCTATCGCTATGCTCGGCGGTACATGAACTCCTCTTTGTGAGTTTTCGAGGGCTTTGTGACCCCAACGGCTATCAGTCTTGCTTGCTATGTTCTTTGCCCACTGACATTTTAACTGGTCAAGATTGAGATTTAGGCTTATTGATATCATGTCACTATTTATTTTCCAGTGGAATCCCAAAGCGACTACCACGTGAAGACCTATGGCTCGCTGCTCACGACCACTCCTTTCGACAACGGTATCCGTTACATCACCGTGGCGCCCGAGACTCCGCTGTACCACCGTACCACCACCCACCACAAGCATACCACCCAGCACGGCAGCTCGCACTATCCTGTGCATGTCAGTGGACATCTGGTAAGAAAATCGTGAATTTTGGGAACTGTTGGGAAAACTTTTGGATTCATTGTCGGGTTCGAGGTTCTTTCGGTCCCCTTTGACCTCATTTTCAAAAGAGACCGCTTTATCTATGTCAGAGGCGTTCAGGGTGTTATAAAATGACACTAGGGCTAGCCACCCTAGACAAACTTACTTACGTTTGATTAAAGAAACAGTCATAAGGATAATCACAAATTTTATCGGTATGTAATGAATACTTTCTGGCTTGTCTTTTTCAAAAGTTTGAATGAGTGAATTCTGGGCTAGCTTAGTTCAAGAAAGGACACGGATAAATACTAAAATTTGATTCTGTGAGCCGAGCAATTAATTACGTTATCATTGCACGTATCAAGTAACGATGGGAAAATTGTATATAGCTTTGTATTTAAATTGTCTGAAGACGTAAATAACACAGTTAAAAGTCAAATTGTTGAATAGCTTAAACACTAAATTCAGTTATTTATAACAAAATGTTCTATTACCCGTCTTCGTTATCTACAGGAGAACCATGAAGACCTCAGCCCAATAACCACAATGTCCGAGCAAACCGTGATCCCGAACGAAGTCGCCCAAATATCCGAGCCCGTGATCGAGACGACGACCGAGTCGACCACGGTCCCGACAACCACGACAACCACCACGACTACTACGACCACTACAACCACCACGACCACGCCAAAGCCGACCACAACCCTGGAGCCGACGAAGTACTGCATTGTGAAGAAGCCGGAGAGCGATGACCAGGCGCAGTATATCAAGATTGGTGAAACTAGACGGGTAAGAATGTCTTAGAAACCGTTAAGTACCGGAATAGTTATTTTAGACTGCCAGGAAAAAAACCAGACAGACAGACAAAACTCTTTATTCATAACCACAAACAATAATTAAACAATATGTACACACTAAGGACTAAACATGATTACAAATTGGCGGCCTTATCACCCATGGCGATTTCTTCCAGGCAACCATGCACGAATATTAACCGAATATTAACCAGGTTAGACTCATTGCCAATAAATATTTTTGTTGCTTAATATAAACTGAAAGTGAAACAGTTTATTTTTTCTGTAACACAACAGTCAATAATCGGCCAAGTACGAGTAGGACTCGCGCACGCAGGGTTCCGCACTGTATGGTAGCCCTCTTAAATGTTTATTTTATTTTAATTATTTATTATTGAATTGTATATACAGCTATAATAAACATTCTGTGAATATTTCAAGCATCTACCTGTTACCATTAGTAATTTCGAGCGAAAAACGGTTAAAAATTCAGGTTTATTGAATGGGAGCCCGCCTTAGATATTAATTTTATTCTGTTTTTAGTATTTGTTGTTATAGCGGCAACAGTAATACATCATCTGTGAAAATTTCAGCTTTCTAGCTATAACCGTATATGAGATACAGCCTGGTGACAGACAGACAGACGGACAGCGGAGTCTTAGTAATAGGGTCCCGTTTTTACCTCTTGGGTACGGAACCCTAAAAACGACGTTCTAATGTATTATGTTATACTTTATCTTTTTTTTAAAAGTGTATTTTAAATCTATTCTTTATTTTAAAACTTACTTCACCTATTTTCAGTCACTATCTTCGAATGCTGATAATTCTAAGACCATCCAGTTCTAATGTGTTTTAAAAAAATAAGTTCCCTCTTTCAATTCCAGCTGTACCGGTCTGCCGAGCTCGCTGAATGCACCGACCTCTGCGTCTGTGAGGCGTCCCTTCAAGTCTCGTGCAAAGTGGCCTGCGTCCCCCGGGCTCCCTGCTCGTCCAGACTTGCTCATTATTCGCACGCCGCTCCGGCGTACCAGGCCTACAGGGGGCGCTGCTACTGCTACTCTGGATCGTTCATCTGCATGAGGCCTAATCCAGGTACTTAAGAATGAAACAGGGACAATAAACACTTCCTATAACTAGTGGCGTAAGGAACAACCCTGCTAATCTGCTGTAATGTGCCCTGCATCTTCTGGGCTTTCAGCTCGTCCAGGCCGGCCCTTTACTCGTCTGCTGCCCTGCTGTAACTGGCGTACAGAACATTTTATTTATTTTCCACAAAACAAATATCTTGACAGGTTCTATCACCTTATGCGATAGCGTAGCTATACTGATTATATTAAACATTTCAACCAACATGAGTTTTAAACCCCGAATTTCACCAAAGCGGAGAGAGTAAATGTGCGGTTGTATATGCATTGGTATGCAATGAGCTCCTCGCTCTGCTTCAGGAAAAATAGACGTTTTTTGGACAACTTTGCACTACATTTCCGATCCAATTTTTTTTTTTACAAGGTTTAGGATCACTTATTGAGCATAAAATCACAAAATGCTGACAGAACCAGGTGGAGCTTCAAGCGCCATCTTGAAAAAAACGTTTTTAGCCGATATCTCGGAAACTATGCACTTTAGGGCAAAAGTTATGTAGACTTATTATAGTCTGACCGTTTAACTGAGTCCACGCCTGCGCGGTACAGGGGCGCGGGGGTAGACGACAAAGGGGGATTGAGACAGGTGCGGGCGGTGAGGACCCGCCGCCCGCACCTGTCTCAGTCCCCTTTGTCGTCTACCCCCGCGCCCGGACCCGCCGCCCGCACCTGTCTCAGTCCCCTTTGTCGTCTACCCCCGCGCCCCTGTACCCGCGCAGGCGTGGACTCAGTTAAACGGTCAGACTATAGAGAATAACATTTTTCATCTTTTGTTTTTAGTAAACTTTTTTGTAAAACTTACCGTTTACGATTTACGGCCCATTTAATGATCCGGTTTTTCTATCGCAAACTCTTGAAATATTAGATTAATCAATAAAACACATAATACCATGTTTAAAGATCAGTTTATATCAGTTTAATCAGTTTTTTTTATGTTTTGTTTTTTTATTTTTGTGAAAATTCTAATCTACAGAAAATTCTCTTTATTCGTTGACGTATTGTTTTGTCTGAAAAATACTCTCTGTAAAAATCCTCTCCGACAAACATGTTTAACGATTTCGTCATCATCTTCCAGGAGAATACAAGCTTCCAGAAGGCGTGTACCTACTGCTGGGGTTCAGTGCAGTAGACGAGGCGCTGCTGCGGCCGCACACCGGGCTTGGGGCTGAGGACGCGGTCAGGCTTCTCCAGCAGTTCATGCATTCCGTCTACCGTGATGGAGTAAGTCGATTCTTATTGTACAAGCTCTCCGAAGGCGTTTACTTACTGCTGGGATTCGGCGCGGGGTCTTGCTGCTCCAGCAGTTCATGCGCTCCGTGTACGGTGAAGGAGTTAGTCAATTCTCATTATAAAAGTTCCCTGAAGGTGTGTGCCTATTGCTGTAGTTCAGAGTGTGGTTAGGCTGCTCCAGCAGTTCATGTACCTACGCCGTGTATCGTGATTCGTGAAGGAGTACGTGTATTCTAAAGCATTTAAAATAAGGAAATAAAGTTCCGAATCATGATCCCTGCTATATATGCGATTTATTGATTAAAAAACGGAAAAAGTTTATGCCCTGCCGTGGTGATAATAATAACGATTATTATGCTCGTAAAAACTTTCCCTTAATTTTTTAAGTGAAAAATTTTTTCGTGGCGTTGTGTACTTTTTTGGACGGATAAAGAATGTTAAACTCGTGTCACGGGACACGTGAGCTGATCGAAAATTCGTAAGACGATGTTCAAGTTTTCACTTCTGCCGCCACTCCCGGAGTGCAACCTGTTGTTTTTTTTTAATGCTTGCTAATCCCTAGATGAAAGCGATGGGTTTTGTACTCGTATGTTTGTCGCATGTCTCAATATCTGTGTGTTTGTCCAATGGCATTATATCGGGCATAGGTAATTGCAAACAAAATGACCGATTATGATGCGGGTTTTTACAAGCTTTTATTTAGTTTCACCTGTCCCGTCGTCTGTCTGTCGGTCTGTAATCAAATCTTGCAAGTTAAATTTGATCCACTTCTCGGTTACCGATTGAGCTGAAATTTTGCATACCTACATGTGTAAATCGCGTGACAATGCAATTTTATGATGATATGGTGCTGATCTGGTGATGGAGCTGGAAGATGGCCAAAGGAACTTAGCAATGAAAGGACACAACCTCATCGAGTTTGGGTTCATTTGAATGGTCTTAGTGAGTAGTTTGTTTTTCAGTGGTAACCAGGATCTGATGATGGAGCTGGAAGGTGGTCATAAGAACACTGTAATAAAACGACGCAACCCTATCGAGTTTCGGCTCGTTTGATTCGTCTTGGCGAGTACTAAACTTGTTCAGGAAAAGATTGTTTTAAAAAAAAAGTTTTTTTTTAAATATAATACTTGTTGTTTGAAATTCTCAATAATATCTGTGATAAAGGGTAGGTATTCAATGTTTGCAATACATATTACAAATCTCATTACTGTGACTATAAAAACAACAATATTTTATTGATGACTGCAAAATTTTATTTTTCTTTTCAGACCAACTGCACCTTGACTCTGTTCAACATCAGCAATGAGAACGTCATCATATCCGCCAGTGTGCCGCCCAAGGAACAAGAAATGATGAGGGAAGCCGGGGAAGCTCTGCTCGATAGAGATAAGGTAAACTTACGATAGATGCTCCAACAATAACTATAGTGTTTTTTTTGTAATATTCACATGAGACGTCACCTGCCGGTCCCCCGGAAGACCAGCACTGGTTGGTCCACAACCAGCATAATATGCTGAGGTGGGACCGGGTTGTGACAAAAATAAATTAATTAGGATGACATTGTAAAATATTCAAGATTAATTGTTTATATGCTGTTTATTTTATTTTATTTTGCTGTATTGTTTGTTTTGTGGTTTCGTTTAATTAAGAATCAATCGAGCTTACCTGTTAAGAGAAGATTGATGATAATTATCTGAAATCACCGAAGAAGAGACTGCATAGCTCCTTATTCTTCTATTTATTTAATTTACTCAGTTGCAGGCATCTCTAGTGCGCGTATTATTTCCACAATTTTCAAAGTTTTTTTTTTTTTTTTTTATTTTTTTTTTTATTTTATAGCAACACTGTTCCTTTACGTCATTGGAGTTCAAAGTAGAGACGTGGGAACATTTCGCAACCTTTTACGTAGGGGTGGAGTCTTGGCAGAGCCTTACAGGAAGGACCAGCATAGGACAGATTTATCTTTCTGGGACTTCCATGATGATATCGATCGAGGCTTACCTGTATTATACTGATACCTGATAATTCCCTTGATTAAATGACTCTTCACTGCATAGTGTCACCTCCGGGCAAGGGAGGGAGGGATTGAGTCACTATGCAGTCTCTTCTTCGGTGATTTCAGATAATTATCATCAATCTTCTCTTAACAGGTAAGCTCGATTGATTCTTAATTATCCTTCAATCACCTTGAAGAGACTGCATAGCTCCTTATTCTTCTATTTATTTAATTTACTCAGTTGCAGATGTTTAAAGGGTTGTGAAATGTTTTTTTTTTTTTTTTTTTTAAATATTACCTCATGGGTTCGATACATGGCAAAAGATATATAATATACAAGCTATTCTTCTTAACCAGATAAATCACATTTGTCTATTTGACCCAAATGTTATGTATGATCTGTTATTTTTGCTATTGCTTGACCCGAATATATGTATATTTTTGTACTACCCATGACAAAGATCAACATTTTCATGTTGATCTTTACCTACCTAATCGGATATTTTGTGTTACTGTTGTACACCCAAAAGAAGTGAAGTTATTTGTATAATCAAAGAGTATGATGGTTAAAGAACAATTGGATCAGGTGTATAAAAATATTTTTGGCCACAAGTACCTGCCTACTAACTTGATAGTTGCAAAAGAACAAACAGAAGCTTCAAGCAAAAATTGTCAGGGCTCAAAAGTCTCATCTGGTTCAATGAATATTAATCTTCATAGATATTATCAATTATCTGATTTGATAAAGCTACCTTATATTGGTTTGCTAAAACTTGTTAATTGCGGCTTAAAATTTATTTTTGGACATCAATATGTATATGTATTAGGCATGGTTATGATAGTGGTATAATGATACCTAAACTGTTTGTTTATTTAATTATAATAGCCTCACCATAATTATGTACTTACTTAATCATCTCATTTTAACTCATTTTCTAAACCATTTTAATATGGTCTTAGTTTAAGTAATACAGCCCCCAACGATGGATTTTTTTTAATATTTTGATAATATATCAACTTGTCTGGTGATTTCCAGAGTATTTTCTTCCCAAAGGTACTTAATCTATACAGTATTAAGTACAAATAATATCTAAGATTTTTAATCTGGTCACATGTTGCTTTCTTTTCTTTCTATAATCTAAATAGCTACTGTGTAGTTAGAAAATAAATATATATGCCAAGTAATCCCTGTCATTAATTTTTCCTATATTTTACAATTCCTGAAAGAAAAAATCAATTTATACCTGCCTATACCTAAATTGTTACTCTTGTCACTTACTAGCATACCTAATGTAAGACTACAAAACAAATTATGGGTGGTACATATTCCTTATCTTAATTTTTTTAAATAGGACTTTCATAATGGGTGATTTAGTGGCATTTATTCAGGGCTAAACCTTACATTTTTTAAGAAAATAAAGTAAAAAATACTAGGTAAGTAGTATTTTGAATTTGCACATAATTATTGGTACTTATCTATCTAGTCATATATAGCTCACCCAACTACATTAAGTGAAAATAAGCTTTTCAAAATATGTACAAATAAAAAAGCTGTAAAGGTATACCAGCATAGGCCATAGTAATATTACTGCTCCTGTCTGAGTTTTGAAATATTCCCACTCATAAACATCTAACAAATTTCGCTGCTCTCATTATTCTTTAAAAAATATCCAGCAAGATGTATGTCATAACACAAGCATACTATACCACATACCCTATTATATGTATTATTTTGTCATACAAGATGAAATAATGGGTAGGTTATGTAACAAGGTCGGCCAAATTATTTAAGATCTTGGTACTGTTTTGTTTTGTACTCTAAGTACCTGGGTAGGTATACAATATACAAATTATACAATTATGTATCTTCCTATTTATTAGTTATCATTTCACACAGACAAATCTACTTGAATATTTATGTTATTAAATATTAAAATTAAAACGAAAATTTCTAATTGACCCATAGGACATTTTATGATAAAGATTTTTAAAGACAGATTTGAATCCTGTGAAAATTGGACTTTTATTTATTTGATGTGGATGTCTTCAGCATTGGCCTAATTATTTTACTTGAATATATCTGTCATTATTGTTCTGACAACTTTCCTGGATTATGTTTCCTTTATTTTATATGTGATATAATTCTTCAGTACTTATCATTTTTACTAGTGTTTTTCTACAATCATAGTCTGTTGTCAATTAACGGTTCTGCATGGGAATAGGAAGTTTGAAAAAAATATAATACCTTTTTTATAATTAGTCATCCCCACGAATAGAAGGATGAGTATGTAAATAAAGCCTAGGGAGCAACAATGTCTACAGCCTAATGTCTGGGTTCTTGACTCATAATTCCACATTTCCCCTTTAGTTTAAATCATAAGATGGATAGAATACCTACTGTCTCATTTGTGGATAAACTTCAGTAGGTACCAAAAATTTGTTAAGCAATAATTATCATGGAGTTTATTGCTTCGTAATTGCTATTTACAGGTATTTGTTCAAGCCTGTTCAATGGATTGTAACGACAAACAACAATATGTCAAAAAGGAATAGCAGCTTTTTTCAGGTGGATATACTCAATACTCAAGAGGAATACCGAATTTTATGATATCACAATTATGTCCTTCAATTACAGGTGTTATATTTCATGGCATAGTTATCACAGTATTTCATTATACATTCTGTGTAAGGTATTTGATCCCTTGAACTGAAATTACTTCCAAGTTGCAGTAAATACCCAGTATTGAAATAACCAACAAGCAATACCTACATAATTGTATGAGTTAATAAAGTCAGCTTAATTAATTCAATAAATACATAAACCTAGTATGTCCCTCATGTTACATACTAAGTAAACCATATTTAATAAACACATTATCATGGTTTTCTGAATTTCTGACTATCATGATAACTATCATGTCATATGACATTTAAGAATTGATTTTTGATGGGATACCATTATGGTTAGATCCAGTCTTTCTAAAGCCTTGAATGGGTATTTGTTTGAATGCCGGATAAACATACCGACAATGAAATATGCAACATGGCGATTTCTATTAATAAAATCTTTTCCAAGATAGGTATACCCAAAGGAGAAATAAAATAAAGGGTTATAGACTCCACGGACCACAGCGTAGTAACTACTGATATAATAGTCTTTTTCATATTATGTTTTACTCCTCTATTTTTAGGGCTCTGAATATGAAGCTTAGCTTTTTGATCTTTGATTTAAGATATGAGAGAGATACTATTAATTACTAACCACAACAGTGAGTGTTTCACTTTGTGAATTAATGTATAATTATGTATACATACTATGGTATGCTTATAAAATATTATGTATAGACCCAATAATTTTGTATAAAATATTGACACTGTTCCGTATCTCATGTAAGGTATTTGTGTTATAGGTAAGTACCTAATACGAGGGTCAAACTGAAAGTTCTTAGAAAATCAAAAACTGATTACATTAGCCAGTTATTAGTTTTATTATATCTTTTCAAAATATTGTCCATTCACGTCAATACACCGCTGCATGCGATGGAACCACTGGGAAAAGCACTTTGCCCACTCGTCCTTAGGGGTCTCTTCAATGGCATCGCGATACGCAGCCACCGCTTCTTCAGCATTCATAAACCGCTTTCCTTTAAGTTTTTCTTTAATTTTTGAAAATAAATAAAAATCACAAGGCGCGAGGTCGGGGCTATACGGCGGGTGACCCAGTAATTCAACGTTTGATGTCGCCAAATAGTCGATCGTTCGCTTGGCGGTGTGCGATGAGGCGTTGTCGTGGTGAAGGAGGATCCTACTGCGAGGTCGTTTCTCTCGAACTTTTTCCAAGACAAGTGGCAAACAATTGGTAGTGTACCATTCTGCAGAAACTGTTTTTTGATCCTCTAACACAATTGTCGCGAAATGACCTATCCTTCCAAAGAACGAGGCCACCATTTTTTTCCCCGCACTTCGATCTCTCTTCACTTTAGTTGGCAACTCCTCGAAAGGAAACACCCACTGAGCAGATTGTCTTTTGGTTTCAGGATCATAACAGTAAATCCAGCTTTCGTCACCTGTTAGTATGTCGAACACAGCATTTGAGTCACCTCCGTTAAATCTTTCAATCATTTTACGGCACCAATCCACACGATGGAGTTTTTGAGCCTCAGTCAAATTATGAGGTATCCACCGGGCGCAAAGCTTCCTGACCGCTAAATGTTCGTGTAGGATTTTGTGCACTTGACTCATACCGATGCCTAAGCTTGTCCGAATCTGCTGATAGGTCACTCTTTTGTCAGTCTCTATCATACGCCGCACAACACAGATGTTATCTTCAGTCGTCGCCGTAGAAGGCCGTCCCTCACGTAAATCATCAGTGAGATTAGTGCGACCACGTTTAAACTCATTAAACCAGTTGTAAACAGTCGCACGAGATGGGGCTTCATTGTGAAAGGCCAATCGTAGTCTATCATAACTTTCTTGTTGACTTAAATGACATCGAAAGTCATAAAAAATCATTGCACGAAAATTTTCTCGTGTTAAATTCATGTTGACGTGACACAGACAATTTTCAATTTGCCGCCAAATCGTAAAACAAATGACAAATGAATGAAGTATATACTCAGTAATATTGGCAAAGAGTTCTATTTTCAAATTATAGAATTATTTTTTTATTATATTGTTTATAAGTGGCCAGTTCTAAGAACTTTCAGTTTGACCCTCGTACCTTATTAAATATCTCAATTTTCTTATTTTTATGTTTTGCAGTTGAATTTTTAATACCTAGGTATTTCACTTCCACTGGGTCATGGCCAGAGTGGTAGTTGTGGTTCTATCGCCCTTGGTGGGTAGGCCCATGTTCGGTGGTAGACTATTCAAGTCCGGTACAGTATAAGTATGAGTACCATTTCTTGTCCCAGAGGTGATTCTATTGATGTAATTATGTTACTTATTATATATTCCAGACACCCAAGTTACCTGGTGTTGGGTAATAATTCTTTATGGATTGAGTTTCATGATACATTCAAACAATCTATTTATTTCTAGCTTGGCATAAGTAAGAAGAAAACAGAAATAATTGATTTCTATACTTCTATTTCTATTTGGACTGTCTGGGTCTGACTGAGTCTTGAATACATAGAATCTGAGTTATTAAAAAGTAGAAGAAGAAACATTATGATTGTACTATTTTGCATTTGGTTCATTATGAACTTACTGTTAGGGAAGACTTTTAATAGGTGGTAGCTGTGACCCCTTGTCTCTTCCTAAGCAAAATATGGCATGGTGACATTCATAGGTACTTATGTCCTAGGTGATTAAATCTTCGGTCTATGATAATCAGTAAAGCATCAGTAAATACTGTGCATTTAATCGCTTGGTGTTTACCATGCTGCGGTGAATATTGTATCCTTTAAAGGATGCTTTCTCTGTGCGTTTAACCACGCAGGTTAACTCAAGACAGGAATTTTTTTTTTGTGTGTCTTTTGACCACTTCACCGTTGAGGATTTTTTCAGAGGTTACTTTTAATATATTGTTCGTCGAATTCTCTCGGTACAATTGTCCAGATGCAGTACCTAATCTATGTAGTATTATCTCTATCTTGGTAAAATTATATAACAAAAGAACATACCTATTTTTCCGGTCTGACCCATAGGTCATACATATATGTATGTAATTTAGGAATGGAAGTTCCATTGTGGAGCTCATCGAGTTCTATTATCTATATAATCCAGTTTTCTTACTGTATTTTTGTTGTTAAAACAACAAACGTGACAATACGTCAACAATGTTACAGTTATGAATTCGAACCGCGAGATGCAAAGATGAAAGAAAGATGCACTTTTTGCTAGGCACTCGTGGAGACAAACAATTATCTACGTAATTGAATGGGTTCCCCAGTCACTATTTAGGACCCTTTAACTGTGTTTAATTCATTTTTGTTTTGCACAAAACGCAAGCGATATAGGTTAGTTTTTTACCGCACATATTTTTATGTCCACAATCATTTTACACAGTCTGTGATGTAAGCCTCACTTGTCCTCGTCTGCAGGTTATCTTACACGATATTTATACAATAATTAGTGGAATCGGCTTAGTAACAAAAGCATTTTTTATCGAGAAGACGATAAATAAGCCATTTTACGTCGCGACATTTGAGACACAATGACGTAAAGGAACAGTGTTGCTATAAAATAAAAAAAAATAATAAAAAAAAAAAAAAAAAAAACTTTAAAATTGTGGAAATAATACGCGCACCAGAGATGCCTGCAACTGAGTAAATTAAATAAATAGAAGAATAAGGAGCTATGCAGTCTCTTCAAGGTGATTGAAGGATAATTATAAATTACTGTCTATTGTCTAGATAACAAAAACTCGAAATTTACTCATAGAACTTCGTGCTAAGATTGAAACTCAGTATCTGAAATGTCAAGGAACATTCACAGTTCAATATGAATCCAACTCTGCGGCTTCTTCTGATGTTTTATCCATAATCCGTTGTCCGTCAGTCGTGATTTTTTATTAAGTTGCAGCCTAAAAAACAAAGTAAGTTCGATAAACAATCAAAAACATTTATCTATACACGGATTTAGGCCGTTAAAGTCCAAAATCCAGTAACGCCTGATGTAATCAACACATCAGTTGGTCTGATCCATTTTTGTTTAACAAAGCGTTTCAGGTGCTTTGATCTCAAGATACAATGCCGTTTTAGTGCCAGTCTTAGTGAACCATCTTTTCTTTGAAGCTACAACAACTGCAACACGCAGACAAAACGATTTTATTACGTGTAGGTACACAAAAGGTGCACAAAACCTAGTGTTAAATTTCCTGCGCGAATGTCCTCTTTCTATTTAATTTACTGAACTATAGACTCATGATTCATTTTTTAATGACCAAACATATCAACATCAAAAAAAAAACACATAATAAAATGAATTTACTCACTTTCCAGGAGGAATGCATTGACGTTCTCAAAATCGTGAAGGATCGCATCAACCATCAGGACGAAGACATCTCTTCCCACCTCCTTCTGTCCATCTTCAAGATCGCCGAAGTCGACATCGTGTATCCCACTCCCCCAAGCTCTGCCATCACCTACCACGGCCCTAATAGAAATCTATATATCCTCATCACCATATCCACCATCCTCTATAACTATAAGATCATTTTCTTAAACATCATCTTCCCTCTCATTACCCTCCTCATTAATTTCACCCATTTCGTATCAAACTACTTCAATAACAAAACTATAAGTAAACTAAAAGAAACATCTTCATTTGATGTCGTTCCTTTCGTTAAAGAGAGATATTTTTTAAATATCGATATTGCATCTATTTTGATGTATTACGATGAATTTATTAAAACAGTAGCTGTTGTAAATTATAAAAATCTGCACGATGCACACGCTTTAGTTTACGCACAAGAACATATCACTGATGAAATGAATATAGTGTTAAGTGAAATAGATGTAAATAATTGTAAGGAAACGAAACATATCAAAAATGCTGTGAATATTACAATATTAGATAATTTTAATGAACTTGTTGCTGATATACCTAAATATTTTTCTAGAGATGTATATTATGAGATTGGATTTATTAATTACGATTCGAAGCTTTTCGATGATTTCTGTTTTGGAATAATAGCGTCCTCTTCTTATGGGATTGTAAAATCCGCTAGCTTAGGACTGACTCTAGAAGTAGTATGAAGACTGAGATGAACTAACATATCATAGTATATACAAGCTAGATCATTATTTATTATACAAACACTTTAAACATATTACTTAGGCAATGTATCTTCATAATTATCATAACTACGAGGTGACTTTTTTAATAAAATGAGGTAAGTATTCAAAGTGGAAGTCTTTGGTAGTCTTTCTTTCAGATTTTGGTTTTCATTTATACTAGATATTTAACAGAAGAATCGCAGTGACCAAATATTGGGAAAAAATAATTAAACTCTTTTAAACCATTGACACGACGACAAAGAAGAAAAATAGGAACATGAAAAGAAAAACAAATTCGAAAAACAATATCTTCAAATTGTGATGATTTCTCCTATTTGATATCTCGATATAAAACATGGGACTGTGATTTCATATATTCCTACTCCATCAGTGAAATCTCAACTTACCGGTTCTTCAAAAGAGTCAACTTGTATGTAATTATCTTTTACATAAATATTATATTCCATCTCCAATCACCACTCCATTGTTAACGTCATATATATTCCAAAATTAATTTTTAAATGCACTATTTCTCCTATCACACGAAAGCTATCACCACGCGATTTTCATTTCATTTCAAGTATATACTTGAAAGTTTTTGTATAATAAATTATCATCAGCTCTAGATAAATGTATTTCGTTTTATTTTCGACTTAGAACTGGTGCTTGTAGGTCGATCTTTAAGGCTGGGTTTTGTAAATAAGTGTACTACGCCTTTACACTGTTAGACGTTTCGTTGGTATCTTCTATAGATTAGTCATCGCAGACATCAGGCACTTTTATAGAATGTTCTACAATTGTTACAGTAGATTTTGTTACGGGATTAATGAAAACTTTAATAGATACTACTTTGATTACAAGCCTTTTATAATATTCTTCGATCGTATAGTTATATTATCATTACGTAATTCATCATTCCAATGTTAACATTACAAAAGTTTATAAAATGCTGTAACTTTCGCAGTAACTATGATTTTAGATTTAATCATCTCAATATACGTTGAGGTCATCAATATTATATGATTTTGTTTAAGGTGTATCGTGGTTTTTTATGTTTTTACGTGTCAAGAACATATTTATTTCGTAAATTATCATGTATTTTAATAGCAAATATATACTTAAAAGACCTAAAATTGCTTACACGCATCAAACTCGCTACAATTTTTAAAAAGGCTTGAATTCACTGTTGTTAGTAGTTTTTTATTTCGATCTTTAAGTAAATTTAACTCAGAAAATCTAATCTACTTTTGTGAATATATAGTATCTAAAAGGTGTCTGCGATATACAATAATATGTTTGTTTTTTAAAGTATAGAAGTAGACTTTCTGTAGGAATCAGCGCCTTTTCCGTTAAGGTGCCACTTGGAACCAAGCTTCCAACTGCAACTGCCAATAGTACAAATTAGTAGTGCTGTTGTGGCCGACTTCATAACAAGCTTTTATTTAACTTGCAATTGATGTACCTGTGTATGTATGTAAGTTCGGGTGGAATCTTGCAAGTTGAATTTGACCAACTTCCCGGTTTTCGATTGAGCTGAAATTTTACATGCATTTATGTATATCGCGTAACAATGTAATAATATGGTACCATGGAGCTGATCTGATGATGGAATCGGACGGAGCCATAGGAACTCCTGTACTAAACAAGATAGACCCTTCGTGTTTGGCACTCTGCTGCTACATGATATCCAGGGTCTCAAAATCTTGTATTTAAAACATCGAGCAAGTATCTATAGAGTCACAATCGTGCAAAACAATGTGTCCGAGCCAAAACCTTGACCAAGATGCGCAGTGGGCAAACACAAGTCAAAGTCAAAGTTCCTTTATTCCGTAGACATTACAATTGCACTTGGAATCGTCCAATAACAATGTTTGTAATACAATTTAAATAATTTAAATCTAAACACGTACATTAAAAGATTTCACAAAATAAAGCATTACAAAAATTTACATTGCTACAATTCAAAATAATTTGTCAGTGTCATCTACAGGTCATTCGAATCAATTTATGAATACAATTGAATACCAATTGTAAAAAAAATATATTTAACAAATTTAAAGTCAATATCAATCACCTTTCATTTCTCCAAGATTTCAATAAACTAACAAATGTCAACGAAAACAGACATCAAAATGTAAGAATAAAAAATAAATAATCATCACAGATAAAAAATAAAAGGCTAAAATGTAATAACGTTATTCAGCAATAACGGTTGTTAACATCACAGTTATGGAACAAATTGCAAGTTACGTTATTCAGGCAGGCTCTGTAGTTAGTCTTAAGGCGACCGCAAGACGACTACAACGCCGCGCGATGCTAAAGTGCACAGTTACAAGCTGTCCAAACAACAATAGGTATACGCGCGGAAAAATAGATGGTGTACATATTTTAAGCACGTATATTATACATTTGCGATTTGTTTGCGCGCGGACATTTTTTTACTACTTTCACTTAGGGACTGTAGCTCTGTAGAAATTTACTCGAAGATTTAAAAAGTTACATTTTAAAATAATTTATTGTTATTTAGCCACAGCGCCCACAGCTGACCTCCCTGGTTTGTATCAGCTGCTGCACGTGCTGTCAGCAGTTACTGTTGGCAGCTTAGTTCCAAATAGCACCTTTAGTTAGATGGCTGTAAACATACAGCTTGTACGTGTATAAGTAGCAATTCTATGATCAATGTAAACGCACGATTAGAACATACATTACGAGAGAGCAATACTTCAAGATGTACGATTTTAAATTAATTAGGTACTATCATATTGTTTTTTTTTTGTATGATCGTGTGACATTAAAATACGATTCTTTGAACTTTAACTGAAACACTCATGTACTACTTTGTGCTTGAAGATGATACTACTTATAGCTTACTACAAACAATCACATTTCGAATCAAAGAATAAAAAAACACATGGAAATATGAATTCCTTTTACCATATTAAAATGAAATTCTTAACTTAAACGTAATTCAAAATGTTATTCTGTAATGTTAGAGGAATTTGATTGCGGTCACAGATATGTAAATTTTAATATAACCCAATGGACTTTGTGTTCGAACCATGGTCGGGGTAAAAGAAAAAAATATGATCCCTTCCGGGTCATAGATGTCGTTGTTTTCGTCTATAATTCATGTTATACCTACCCAACACAGAGGGTCCTAGTGCGGATATATAAATGTGAAAGTTACTAGCTAAAAAAATAACACATCTAATATGGACCAAAGACACAACCGGCACTGAAGATGTTGTTCAATATTGTGGCTCCGTATTCGACAAAAATAAGATGCACCTATAGGTAAACTGAGTACACAGTATGCAAGGAAAAATCGACCAATGGAATCATATCAAGTCGGATGCCTTGATTCATTTGGATACGAGTACCTTTATCTGTATATCTATCTCATCTCTTGTAGAAAAGCTATTTTATTAAATGTCGACTGTAGCTCAAAAGACAGAAACACTAAATTCATTATCTGAAATGATTCAGTACATAACTAAAGCATCACTATCACTACTACATAGTATAAAACAAAGTCGCTTCCCGCTGTCTGTCCAATGGGACAGACACCATACAATGGTATGCTTATATCTTAAAAACTACGCAATGGATTTTGATGCTATTTTTTTATTAGATAGAGTGATTCAAGAGGAAAGTTTATATGTATAATACACTTGTGCGAAGCAGGAGCGGGTCGCTAATTAATTTAAAAAATAAAACATTTTCAAGCATTGCTCTTTCGCATAGAAGTTATGTGACACTTAGATAAATGTACTTCTGAAACGTTACATAAGTTTATGTAAGTGTTTATGAAATGGTAAAGAAAGAAGCTTTAATTTGAAGTAGAAATAGACGTTGTGTTCTGAGAAGTTTTAAAATTAATAGACTTCAAGATGTGTTAGGATCTGTAACCGTCTGGACTCTTACGCGATTTTTCAGATCTGTAATTTAAAACTTTACTTCAAATATTATTGTTTACGATTATGTTTCAAAGTTTAGTTTATACGATGTCATCAAATTTCTATGGACAGTTAGAAAATTTTACGCCACAAATAATTATTACTTTCAAAATTAGTTATAATGTCCATCAATTTTATTTAAATATTATTAGAGATGATTACAAAACATAGAGGAGTCAATTTGCAGAAATACAATTTCAATACGGCTCACGATTTTTTTTTATGTATGGCAGTTATAATTATGAAGTTGTATGTGAATGACTATTTACTGATCTATAAGCATACTGCATAAGAGGCAAAAGTAATTTCTTATTTTTGAAGTTGCATGGAACTTATATTCAGCGTTGCTGTTTGTGACTCACTATTTTTCTACAAAAAACGCCACCGCCGACGTTTTCATAGATTTTTATGATTCCAATTCACGGGAAGCATGGCAAAGGGACTAATAGTCTTTCCACCATTATATCCCCTCGAAGAGGAAATAAAGTATAGATTGACAATGACATCTGACATTAAGAGTGGTAAAATGGTTTTCTCCTCTTGCCGTGCTACCCGGGGCGTGGTTACTTTTTCTCTTTTTGGAATCAAATCGTTCACGCTTTTTGCAATCAATTTAAGTCTGTGTGTAATGTCTTTAGCAAGAAGAGCAAAATGTAAGCAAATAATTATCATCAAACTTCACTTAACAGGTAAATTCGTTTAATACACAATTACATATATCCTATTCGAATTAGGTGTTGTATTGTGATTTTTATTGGCATTTTATCAGTACTTGGTTAAATTTATTAATGCTTTGATAATTGTATTAAATACCAATATTGTTATACCTATATGAAATCGGCAACAGTCTTTAAGTAGGTAATAAGGATTTTTAACTTCGTTATTTTCTTTTATATTGGTTGTTTTAGTTCGTTTTTTTCTAATATTTTATGTATCGAAACTATAGTTCGACTCATATTAATGTGTTTCGATATTATGGAATCCTTAAATCAAATGAAGAATATAGAATGATCACTATTTTATTAGAAGTCAATTATTCTACTACACAAAATGTAACATGTTAGTGAAGTTATTAATAAGAATATTGATAATAAAACACCCAGAGTAATAATAATAATAAATTGAAAGTATTCACTGAAAACAACATAATATATTAGATACTTATAATTTTAATATAATGAATTAATACTATGATCATTCAAAGTATTACTCGTCAAAATTATACTTTTAAAATCTATTAAATTATTGCAAGTTCATTATGTATTCATTGTAGTATTGGTTGTTCAGGTATAAAATACCATGTAAATAAATCTTTTAATTTTCATAAAGTAAATAAAAGAAACTACAATGATGTGAAAATATCAAAATAAACAAGTAGTGATTACTGTTAATTTGAATTGACAAGACGCTATTACAAATTCGTACAAAGAATATGAACGAAAGTATATAAAAAAGAAATAACGTTGTTTCACTTTCGTTTTAAATTTTATATTTTTAAATCACTTGTAAGTTGTAATTTATAAAGGATTTAAATGTATTCTCTTGCATCAAACACAAATGGCAAGCAAACGTAAAACATGAATTTATGAACACAAAGATAGTCAATCACTAGGTGAAAATATGAGACGAACAGATAAAAAATTCCCTAGTTAAAGATCAACAAAATCAATTCATGTTTTCAGAAAGTACATGGTTTCCCGGTTTCAAGTGTTCATTAACTTCAGATGTTTCTTGGTACATTTATTTGGGACAAGAATTATATGAAATGATCTATGATTCTATCGAAACGAATCATTGGGCTAAGTCCCAGCAAAATTTATGATGTCAATTTTTTTTCTTTGCCATATTTATCGCTAATTTCATAATAATATGAAAGCTTGTGAAATATGAAACGAAACATATCAATAAAGCTCAATTTTGTACTTAATGTATTCTAGCAATTAGAATGTTGCGAAGCAAAATGGCGTACATCTTTATGTAGCTTAGAAACTAGACTACGTACGAGTAGGTATAATTATACAAGAAATAGAGAAAATATTTCTAAATTAAATGTTAAATTCTGTTAGATGTGAAAAAATGTGTAATCTTTTTATATTTGGTAAAGATGTTATTAGTTTTTACTTTTTGAACTGCATTTTGAATTTTCATTAGATATTTAAATTGATAAACGTCCTATTTACATTACTACTCTGGAAATTATAATTATATGCACATGCCTCAAGCCTTCCATGTAAATATAAATATTTTAGAAGATTATTAATCTACAACACTGGTTTAAAAACGAATGATGAACATATATGTATAACTTCAGATTGCTGCACTTTACATTCGTAAACTTTTGTATAAAGTGTATACTCATGCGAAAAAATGACTAATATGTTATATTATTCGTCCTTACATCTCAAATTATATAAAAAGCACAAACACGGTAACCATCACACAAGTTTAATAAAATATAAGAAATCACAACAAATAACAACTTCAAGAAGTGCAAGCAATTAAAACTTGATCAAAATTTGAACGAATTGTTTGTAAACACTTATTTTAAAACATAAATCATTATGATTATATAACTAGACAATTGTTCTTTTAGAAGAAATATTGTTTAATTTACTAGTTTAATAAACATTACGACCTACGTTGGAAGTGAAGCATGTAGATAAATGTTATATGTATAACTGTTATTTTTATTGTTTTCAAGTAATTTTTATGTCGCTTCTAAAGTTGTGTGTTAGGCAATATTTGCAGCGACTAATGAACGTAGTCTCAATGTATAGCAATATTAAAAATGTAGAACTTAATGTCGGTTTGGAAGATATTTATACACAAACGATTTCATTTAATGCTCAGATCATCCATAGTTTAAACAATTATATGATTTATTCTGAAACCACCTCAATAGTTATACCTTTCCTTAGATTTATTAATAATTTTAGTTATCACCTTTTATAATTACTTACAAATCTTATAATCATTTTAGTACGGAATGCACCAGCACTCCTTTGTCTCAATTATCGTGATAATTAAGTGGCAGAATAGTATTAGCTTCATACATAGACATATATTTTTTTCTTTCTATCCCGATGACAGGCTTTTAGGGTTACGTACAGTGCGACATAAAAGACTTGAAAATAAATGAGGTCGCCACTATCGCTTTGTTAGCATATTTTGCATTATTTTTTGCATAATGATACTGTTTTCCTGTTCACAATCTACAAAATAACAAAAAAGGAGAAAAATGCTAGGATGTTAACTATGATTCATAGCTCAGGTTGTGGTTGCAGCAAGAGTGATAATTTAGTTCCCGAATAATTAATTTCATCTCTTTTGTGTCGCACTGTATGAAAAATTTAATAACTCAATTTTATATACCAACTTTATTTTTGTTTACTTTTTAAATGATCAGCTTCTGTTGAGTTAATTTTGAGTGATGCTCTTACTAATTTAGATTTTCATTTTTAACCCCCGACGCAAAAGAGGGGTGTTATAAGTTTGACGTGTCTGTTTGTCTGTCTGTGTGTCTGTCTGTCTGTGGCATCATAACGCCCGAACCACTGAACCGATTTCAGTTTAGTTTTTTTTGGATGAAAGGAGACTTAATCGAAAGTGTTCTTAGCTATGTTTTATAAAAATCGATTGAGCCATTTAACTCTTAAGTTATGGTGGGTTAAAGTGGGGATGGAAGAACCAAAATTCTACAAATGTGCCCAAAATGGTTTTCAATGTGTCGGGGGTTTTTTAAATTTTAAATTTATATTAGTTGCAAAAAATTATTATTATCCTAGTCAACCTCTCTTTTAACGGTTTCATATCAAAGACCTTCTGGCGGGTTAAAAAAAATCTTAAGTGATAGCAGAGTTAACCACCCGACTTACCTACGAGTATATCTACGAAGTAACCATGACAAAAAGGTAATGTTTTTACTTATGTTGAAAATGTTTGACTACCAGACCGACATTGAAGTAAAATTAATAAATTGTGAATACACAGCACCGTAGTGATATGCGTAACAGAGCTTCTAAAGTTTAAATATATTGTTTTATACACTATTTGAAGTAAATACTGTATTAATTGTGCCTACTTCTGCTGAGGAGGCGTTGTAATTTTGTTGTAGCTAATTAAAGACGGTTCGTAAAAAATAATTTAATGGTTTTATTTTAGACCCATAAGTAAGGAATATAAGCTAACTATTAATACCAGAAAATTCTTTACTTAGATAGACACCAGCTAAAAGGTACGCGCAAAGACTGCACTGTTGAGGAGTGAAATTATGACTGTCTGTCCGTCCCCCGATGATCAACCGGGAGACAGATAAGAATTTTTTCTTTTGTTCTGTCCCCCGGGGGACAGACTGGAATAATCCATCTTTTTGAGGTTTCGGAAGTTATAAGCCCCACTGACTATCACGCCAAATGGATGACATCCAATCGATGTTTACGAGCTTGCAACTTCGTCGTTAGTCAAAAACAGTGTAGCAACTTGTCTGATTACCTTCAATCTGTGGATATATTTCTGGTTACCTACCTATACTTTCAATTAATGTTAAGGTAAAAAATGAAGTCTAAATTTAAATACACTAAATTGGCAACATTAGCCACATTCATTTGGATGTCATCCATTTGTCGTGATCGTCAGTGGGGCCTGTAAGGTTTAGGTACGTGTGGCGCGCTGTGCAGGTATGCGCGGGCCCGACACCTGAGATGTCCAGACACGCGGCAGCGTGTCCAGCCAAAGTGTTCAAAGAAAACTGGCGACGCAGCGGCCGTGTGTAATATTACACGAACCATTTGGAGCTACTTTTGACCCCCTCACAACTCAAAAACTATTTAGCCTACATACATGAAATTTGGCACATTTACTAAAGTCTTTTAGCTTATCAAGAATCCAAAATTTCATAAATTTTGCTCAATCAGTTATTGATATATTAACGTTTAAAAACTCGTGTTTCATTGACTGATTCACTCACTGACTTATAGATCAAAAACCGAACCCACTTCCAGATGACCTAGAATCTTGATATTTGGCACCAAGGTAGACTATCGGGCATAAATAAAGGAAAAAATCTAAAAACTGAAAATTATTGATAATTAGTACTATTACAAAGTAATTGTAAAATTTACCTAACTATTACTTCAATAAATGGCGGTAGCGTCGCGAGGCACTGAGATTTTCGATAGATGAACCATGCCATTTGTGATAGTAATATAATAAATACTAGATAACTTTTTCAGAGATAAGTGTACTATGATAATCATGATGTAACTAATAATTATTTCTGAACAAAAAGTTATGATATCTCATCAAAAACATAAATGTGAAATGGGAGCCAAAGTGTCGCCACCAAAAGAATTGAGATCTAACACGGGGGCCAAGTGTTCTGTAGAAAATCCTAACTAAAGTTTAAGCTACAAGAATGTACCTACAACATTTAAAAGAAATTTACTTATGTAATTCATGCTCAAGATTTGATTTGGCTAGTTTACACGTACAGACAAATGCTTATTTTCACTGTACTTATTCTTTAACTAGCCAAGTCAAATCACGAGCTTGAATCACATAAGTAAATCCCTTTAGAATGTTGTAGGTATGATCTTGTAGCTTAAACTTGATTTTCTACAGAACACTTGGCCCCCGTGTTAGAACTCAATTCTTTTGGTGGCGACACTTTGGCTCCCATTTCACATTTATGTTTTTGATGAGATGCATTCTACACAGCCGCTTATAGGCCGAGTCAAACATCTTGGCGGCTGGGAAATTAACGAGGTACAAGCTGCGGGAAACCCAATTCTCGCGTAAGTTTCGGTCAAGATTGGGTTATCCGTAGCTGGTAGCTAACATCATAGTCGCCAAGATGTTTCATTCGACCTATACGTATCTTCTAACACTACAAAAAGATTTACACAGACCTACTATACGTATATAATCATCATCTATTCAACCGTAGAATGTCCACTGTTATTTGTACTCGTACCTATAATAATAAAATAATAATAAATATTAGGGGACATCTTACACACGGCCTCTGACCCCAAACTAAGCAAATCTTGTGATATGGCTGCCAGAGACTGATATACTATTTATATTTATTTTTAAATACATACTTATATAGATAGTAACTAAATAACACCCAGACACAGAGCAAACACCAATGTTCATCACATAAATACTTGCCCTGGGTGGGAATCGAACCCACGCCTCTTTGACCCAGAAGTTAGGGTCACTAACCACTGAGCCACCGAGGCTGTCTGTGTTTAGGTACGTATGTTCAACAGTATTGCATATTAAATCCTTAGTACGTGTAAGAGCGCGTACACATAGCGTCCTATTTTATAGGATCATTTCTGATCCGTCGCTACTGGTGGTAATATTGACACAGCATTTACAGCACAAATACTGATCCGATAAAACGGATGTATTTCCGTTGTTATTGGATACGGAATACTGTCATGTGTGTGAACTGGCTCATACAACTACATACGCTAATAACATATACGGTTAAACGGACCTGTAAAACGGATTGCTGCTTATTTTGTCGGATCGGTATTTTTTACTGGATCAGGAATACTATGTATTCTGTGTGAACACTGAACTCGCTCATACAACTACATACGCTAACAGCATATACGTTTAAACCACTTGTTTTCCTTGGACCTGTAAAACGGACGTTCTATGTGTACGAACCCTAAAATTTACGACAGAACCAACCTAACCAACCCTGCATAATGAGTATATATAACATACAGTTGATATTATATAGGTACCATACCATACCATTATGTTTTAGATGTGAATTCCCCAAGATGTTTCTTGCGCCAACAGTGTGTCTGTCAGCACATCTTGTAAAGTGTATATAACATTTAACTACAACAAAACAAATAGAATTCAACATTACTGAATGAAACTAACGTGAATATCATGAAATCGACATTTTCATTAAAAATAATACGTCATACAAAGTTTCCAGAAAACAGTAGGATTTACATTCCTTTACTTCTTTTCACTTGGTTTCTCACTAGGCTTGTCATTAGCCATTTCATTTGCTTTATCTCCTGGCTTATCATTGGCCATTCCACTTGGTAGTGGTTGTTTCTTAGTTGTTTCTTGTTTGAACTGAGCGCAAAAATCCTCCTTAACTTTCATTTGCTTAGGTGCAGTTGTATCTACAGGCATAAAGGATGCATCCACATCGGTAGTAAAATCAGATTTTATGGGAATCAGCATCTCACATGAACTATATGGTCCACAAGCTCTTCTAGGAGCAGTAATTGTTAGCAAACCTTCAGGGGATAGCTTCGACTCCATGCATTTGTTGATACATCCCGGTGGAAGTTTAAACTTTCTGACGAAACGCCTTACGATCAGGCCTTTTTTGGTCTGTTTTTTCTGCTTTCCTTCAATGACGACGTAATCTGGAGCTACCTTCACACGTATCTCGTCTTTACAGTAGTTCTTGACGTCTAGTTGAAGTTGAAATATTTCCTTGCCGATTTTGATGCTGGGTCTCACTGTCCTAGATTGGTTGAACCAGTAGCAGAGCTTTGGGCGAAGCTGCATTCTTAGTATAGGGCTGAGTATCATGATTTTTCAGTTGATTGCGTGTATTGTGGTTTTATTTCATTTTTAAAAAAATGTTTGTCCTCAAAGATTAATCAGATTATATTTTTGTTTTGTAAACAGTTTACATTCCGATTGTTATTGACGAATCGAGTTGACACTTACTGTCAACCGCAGAGATAAATAATATATAAACACCCTATGCAAGTTTTGTATAATCTTTTTGAATGAGATGTGAAAGGTTAGTTCTTATTCTAAGAATTTTTATTATTTAATCACGAGTATACTTGAAGTGAAACTTCTAATGCGACTTCCAACTAGGTTGCGTTAAACGTTTAACGCTACCATTGAGGGGGTATGAAAGCACTGTTGCATCGATGTTTCACTTCTTCCGCGCGGAGGGACTTCACGTTGGTTTATATTGTATCTATGAAAGTCTAAGATTTATCACGTATCCTTTTATTAAAATACATATGTACCTACCTAGTTACCTACCAAGTTTTCGTATTGTACCTACGCTCATTTTGCTTTGTCATACAAGAAACATTGGTGTCTATTATGTCCTGCATAAAGTAAAACTAATTAATACTAATAGTTTTTATAAATTATATTTATCGTTAAAAGAAACATGAATGTAGACTGGAACTTCGTGTCATTGTAACTTCCAACAAAATGTGGGTAGTGTTAAAGGATGCGCCTGATTTCCCTTATTTTGTTAGTGGTCGATCGTGGGCGTATTATAAAGTCTGGTATAGCACCATTTACACTTTTAATCCAATCGTTATCAATATTACAAAAGATACTATTGCGCGCCATTGCTCGTTCCTTTTCTAAATCTGTAGCGTCGCTAGTGTTGTGCCCTCTCTTGGCGCGCGTTAGGGATGTGCCGATACCAATCGACTCGGAGAGTCGATTATGCGGCTAACAGTAGTTATATTGATTTAAATAGTAATCCTCATAAATTCGGTCTGTAAACTCGGCCAGCGCTCAGAAGAACTGTTAGCGATTCCATCAAAACTAGAAGTATTGTATTATGATAATCGACCAATAAAATCAAAGGACTTGTAGACAGTGTTAGGTACCTAGTCTCACATAAGACTAGGTACCTAGTCTCACATGAGACTAGGTAACACTGGCTACATAAAATAATCATTAAAGGAATTCATCATTCATAGGATCAATGCCCTGTGTGAGGCTCTCGATGTTAAGGCATAACCGTTCAAGACTGTTAAGAATGATTTAAAACTCAACTCAAAAACCGGATAAGTAGTGTATTTTGTTATGCGCGTTAACTGTAAGCCGTGGTGGTCCAGTGGTAGTAAAACCCACCCCACCTAACAATCGTGAGGTCTAGGTTTTAAATCCCGGTCCCGTACCAATGAGTTCATTGAAATTTATGAACCGATATTCGCACCACTGACTTTACGGTGAAAGAAAACATCGTGAGGAAACCTGCGTAGGTCCTATGTTCGTGGAAGAAATTCGATGGCGTATGTACGCGAATCCGCCAACCCGCATTGGGCTAGCGTGGCGGATATGACCCAATCACCCTTCTTGGGTAGGCCTACTTCCAGCAGTGACTATTAAAAAGGCTGGTACAATACAGTTAACTGTATGTCCCTATTATACAGAATGCATGAATTTTTATGTTGCAGTCAATTCAGATAGCGAAAGATAGAAAGCGCCTCATCCACCAAGTTTTATCAGCATCAAGCGTGACTAAGACTTATAACTTATCGTTACATACCTACGGTCAATGACCACACAAAAAAATTGTTTTCATGCTCAGTTTAGGAATAGAGGCTGGTGTGAATTTACGTCTAAGTGCCTACCTACGCACGCAACTACGAATCCTACGATAATAAATTGGAATGACGGGTACCTATACTAAGCGCTACAGATGTTTTTTACTTCTATTATTCCCTTAAGTATTCCTACCTATTCACAAAAGTCCAAATAATCTTATAGGAAATTGGAATGGCGGGTACCTATACTAAGCGCTACAGATTTTTTACTTCTATTATTCCCTTATTCCTACCTATTCAAAATCCAATAATCCTATAGGACCTGTATAGGTCTTGTAAGATTAATCAGTAGATAAAGGAAATGAAACCAGAAAATACAATAATAAATTACATTTATAAACCTAAAAATACGAGTACAACTCAGGAATTACAAATTTACAAATCAGTCTCAAACGATGGGAAAGGATAGGTAAAGCTATAAACACAGGTTTAAAACTTCTTAAAGCCTACTTCTTCTCGCCGTTGACGCTGTTCGCTTCGGTGCTCTGGTCCTTGATTTCCTTGCGCACTGGTCCGGTCTGAGCGATGGGGACTTTGCGTTCGCCTTTGATGGCATCTGGAACCTTCCTTGGCGCCGTTATGGATAGGACGCCGTCTGAAGAGAGCCGCGACTCAACAGTCTCCGGCGTGCAGCCCTCAGGCAGCGCGTACCGCCGCGTGAACTGCCGCGAGATGTATCCATGGTCATCCTTCTTCTCCTCGTGTTTGCCCTCAACAACGATGTACCCGTCCGCTGTCTTCACGCTAATCTCCTCCGGCGCAAAATGTTGCACATCCAAATTCACTTGGAACTTGTCTTTGTCTGCCTTGATGCTTGAACCGACGTCTCTTGCAGCAGCAGCCAGCTGTCGCCACGGACGGTAGTAGTCTTCAGAGAACAACGGGCTTGCAGATAGCAGTAGGTCGTCTGGGGTTAGTGCCAGGCCGAATTCCTGATCCATGAGACGGCTGGGCCAATGGCGGCGGCGAGGAGCTTCGTAACCAAGAACGAATGGTAGCAGAGACATTGTTGCTTGTAGAATGTAGAACTTGCTGAACAAAACTGATGCTTTGGTATCGCTTTGAAGGTTTGAAGATTCTTGAGTTGCTTTCGCTTGGATTGCTTGTATTCAAATACATGCCGCTTGGAGCGCGCAGTCCGCATTTATACTGTTTTAGCTGCGCCATCTAGTGGCGAGTGGACGCTTCTCGAATGTGCGAGAGTGTGACGTTTGAACAGCTGCGATGACGCACACAGGCGCGTAGAGCAATTCACACCGATTCTCACATGGAAAGATTTTATATCGATCCACGTATTTTCAAAGGATTCTTTTGTTGTAGAAAATTCGTGAAGGGACTGGAACGCCGCCGCGCCGGCCGGCAATCGATGAATCACTATTGAGATATCGTATCAAATGAAGTTTATTTGTAAACAATGATGAAAATTCTATTTACTTGTAAAGTGAATGAATTGACAAAGTTGATGAAGATATTACATAAGTACCTACCTACGTATTGTACTTATTGAGACACGGTACACCTAGTAGTGGTAGTGCTTACATTAAAGAATTATTAGAAGATTAAATAATTTTCTATAACGTTTTAATTACAGGACCTACTTACAATTAATACAGTATATATACCTACTTACAACTACTGAATTAATTTAGATATTCAATTACGTAGTTATTATTCAAAAAATGTGGGTAGTAACAAATCAAAAAAAATTTAATGGATAATTCGATTTTAACAATGTACCTAATTATTTTGACAACTTATTAAAAAATTGAGTAGGTATTACATTTTCGCTCATAAATTCATGATTACAATAATGTTGCATTTTTTTTTTATTACCTACCCTATAATTTAGATTAACGTGCATTCTTGGTAAAATTAATAAAATTCGTTTCGTAATTATAATACCTTATTAAATAATTTTATTCGTCATTGAATTTAGTAAAAATGCAAAAAAGAATAAATTAAATATTAATAAAGGTTTCTTCATAAAATACGTGTAACTATAATTATTACATTTTTTTTTTTACTATATTGGATTATTGCATGCCAATAAAGTATTAATACTTAAGTATTAGCTGATTTTTTTTCGCGCTTTCGAGGTATGTACCATAGTAAAAGTGGTTCACAACTATAGGATTGGTAACTTATTAGTTTTATCTAAACAACTAAGATATAAAATATTATGGCCTTTTCACATCGATATTATGTTAAGTATCGATATATTTAGTCTAGAAAGTATATAGGTTGCTAGCCCTGGTGTCAGTCTTTAGCCACCAATGACCCATAAAATATTTTATAAGTAGATGTATAATTTTATTGTTACTTGGCTTTATATCTTTATCGTCATCGACTCTTAATTAGTGAGTTATTTCCCTTAATAACATAAATTTAAAATTTAAAAACCCCCGACACATTGACACCTATTTTGGGCACATTTGTAGAATTTTGGTTCTTCCATCCCCACTTTAACCCACCATGACTCTTAAACGGCTCAATTGATTTTTATAAAACATAGCTTAGGACACTCTCGATTAAGTCTCCTTTCATCCAAAAAAAAAATAAACTGAAATCGGTTCAGTGGTTCGGGCGCTATGATGCCACAGACAGACAGACAGACACACAGACAGACAAACAGACACGTCAAACTTATAACACCCCGTTTTTGCGTCGGGGGTTAAAAAAGTGGTAAATTTGCCATAGCGCTATTAATTGACCAATTTTGAAATTATTTTTGGCAAAGTCATTTAGTATTTAAATCCTAACAATATAATATGTGAGTATAAACAAAATTGGTCATAAGTGAGACGAGATAATATAGGCTTACAATAAATCTAGTTAAACAGACGCGCTGTCTACTATTTAGAGAACTACCAGTATTAAACCTATGAGTAAATTTTCTGAAATAAGAGGTAAATATACCTAGATATTACTGTGGTTGGTATGTATTTCAGCGGTCGAATACCAAATCTGGGCCATGTTTGGTTTCAGTTATATTATATTAGGTATACAGGGTTATCTGCTTACCCTGTACTAAGCCAAAAGGGAGTGATTAAGACCATAATTATGAGCAACGTTTACTACGAGGCCAACTCAATATTCGAGGAAAAAAATCTGCTGTTCCATAAAAAATTGAAACTTGGAATCAACAAAATGTATGAAACAGCAGGTTTTTTTTCGATTGTCAATGCTGTTCGTAATTATGGTCTTAATCACCACCACGTGGAGAACCCTGTATATAATCCGTGCCACACGAGTCGGCGGATGGGAAGTTAATTAGGCGCAGAACGCTGCGCAAAAGGCAAAATATACGTAGGTACGCGCGGGAGCCAGAGATATGCATACTCAATTTTATCAAATTATGAGATGAAAGTGGAAGAATCAGGTAACAATGTAAGTAAAATAACGATAAAAGCACATTGTTACAAAAATAGAAAGCTGTACCTACCTATTTCTATTTTAAATATATTATATATTCTCCATTCTCCATTTAAAAAAGAAGGGATAAAAAATATAAATTGGATAGATATTTTTGAAAATCCCTTTAAACCAAGCTTATAAACGATGTAAAATTCGTTTTCTAATAAATAGTAACAGAAATGGAACAGCTTAGTATCTAATCAACGAAATAACTATTAAATACCTATTAAAACCATACATTAAGTTATTACCTACCGAATATTAATTCATTGTAATATTATGCCTAATAATTTTGTTAGGTAAGTAGATGCTTATTTTTATTTATTTACAGGCCAACAGTAAAAAAATATAATTAAACTGAATTGTACAAATACATATAAACAGCCAATAACAGGCCTAATCCTATAATCATTTACCTATAAAAAGAAAAGAAAAAACAAGCCGATTCTACCACATCTAAGTATACAGAGTGTACAGAGTTATTTCTAATCAATTAGCATCCTTTTAGGGATTTATTCTGTAAGTACATCAAAACTAACAACTTTTGTTCTGCGACTTTTATCAAAACTCAAAAAAAATTTTTGTTGTTCCATAGAAAAATATCGTTCATCCTCGACAAAATGTATGGAACAGCCCGAACAGCTGATATTTTTTTGAGTTCTGATCTGACTAAAGTCGCTGAACAAAAGCTGTTAGTTTTGATGTTCAGAATAAGCCCCTAAAAGGATGCTAATTGATTAGAAATAACCCTGTACCTATACCTACATTATTTAAATGTTTGTTTTCGTATATTTTGACATTCATTAGTATGCATTATTGTACCTGTTTGAGAAATAAATGAACTTGAACTTGAAGTAGTATATTTTTGAGCAAAACAAAATTTACGCCTGAGAAAAGTTTCCTGCCTACCATGCTCCTCAAACAGCTGTTTTGCAGACAATAATATTATTGTTATGTATACGCCACAAACAGCTGTTACACACATAGAACCATGGCTCTTTCCAGACAATACTCCATGTTTCTGTGCCACACATGCGCACGCTATAGTAGCACGCCCCTATAGACAGTTCTCGTAGGTACAGTGGCTTTACCGTCAGTTGCGCTCAATGTTTGGCCCGCGGATGTTTTGTTTTGTTTTTTAAATGTATATATTTTTATACGTAAGGTAAATTGCTACACCCTAGAAAGCATCACTGTTGGAGATTAGGCGAAGTGTGGCCAATAATCTACATTTACTTAATAATGTTTTCATTTTAAATAATCTATATCGTCAAAATAGAACAAAGATCTTCTAATCTTATCATATTATTTCGAGTTTGATTATTCGCTCATTTAAATTATTTATTTTAATTATGTTAAAAATTGTAATATCGTAAAAAGAAATTATTAATAAATAAGGTTCACCATATAGCTAACAGCATAGAATAGACCGAAAAATTAAAGTAAAATGTTTTCATTTTTTTTTATGCAAAAGACAGTAGTCATGATTATTTCATTCAATATCTTTAGCTAAACGATATTAATTAATGTCGAATTAGATTTTTAACTTATTATAGTTGTTGTGCTTTATTTCATAATATTTATTATCACCATAAATATCATACAACATTTTTAAAAATAAAACAAAGTGAAAGATATTTCGCGAGATTTCAATAAAAATCAGCGCGGTCCGAAAAATAACTTGCGACCCGCAAAGTTGGGCACACTAGAAAATGAGTAGCGCATACGTTACATACTTGAGTTTGTGTGCGGGCGCTTCTCGAATTTTCTACTCTTTACTAGATGGCGCTCTTGTCAATATAAAAGCTGGTTTCAACGACAGCCGAGCAGTTCAATTTCTACAAGCAAAGCGATCAACAAGAGCAACAAGTTCGAGCGAATCAATCTTCAAGCTACCTCCAAGCAATTTTACACGAGAATTCGTCAACGCAAGTTTCAAGTCTACGCGAATTTGGATTCCATTCTCAACGTTATCCAGTTTTGATACTTCGTAAGAACAAAATGTCTCTCCTGCCGTATATCTTCGACGACTTCGGCTACCGTCGCCCTCGCCGCCTAATGGACCAGCATTTTGGCTTGGCTTTGACCCCAGATGACTTGCTAACTGTCGTCGCTGGTCCCATGCTGAGTCAGGAATACTACCGTCCGTGGAGACACCTAGCAGCCGCTGTTAAAGACGTCGGCTCGAGTATTAAGGCGGATCAAGACAAGTTTCAAGTGAATTTGGATGTGCAGCATTTCTCGCCGGAAGAGATTAGCGTGAAGACAGCGGACGGGTATATCGTGGTGGAGGGCAAACACGAGGAGAAGAAGGACGAGCATGGGTACATCTCGCGACAGTTCACGCGGCGGTACGCGCTTCCTGAGGGCTGCACGCCGGAGACGGTCGAGTCACGACTCTCTTCAGACGGCGTCCTCTCCATCACGGCGCCAAGGAAGGTTCCAGATGAGATCAAAGGCGAACGCAAAGTCCCCATCGCTCAGACCGGACCAGTGCGCAAGGAAATCAAGGACCAGAGCGATGTCAAAGAAGGCGCAGAGCAAAAGAAATAAGCCACGGATAGCGGTAAAATCTTGTTGAATACTACCCAACTTTTTTATTACTTACCTAGAAAAAAGTGTTCTAGATCTCTCATGCCCCAATACTAGTGCTTTTCTACGTTTTTGTAGTAAGGTTTCCTTTACAATAAAAGATTTAAGTTATTATAATGCTTGTTTACATTTTCCAAACAAATAGATGAGCCCTACCTTGCTACAATATCATGCTGGAAAAGCCACAAACAAAAGCCTATAAGATACCTACATACTTGTTTGCGCAACTAAAAGAGTCTATGTTGGCAGTGTCCTCCATGGTATCATAGGTAGGACGGATCAAATTTCTTGGCACCTGTGTGTTAGCTACGTTCAGTACGTTCCAAAATAGGGCCTATTCTGTGGTTCCAAATAAAAAAAAGAATAACTCGAGGAAAAATCTCGCTACGATAATTATTGATCATTACATATGATCAGTTTATCATTATTTATGTTTTATGTGTCCAATAAAATTAGTAAAAGATAAGAAAAATTGTTACGCAGTACCTACGAGTACCTAGTGTAGAAGTTTCTATGGGAAGCGCATGAAGATTCCAGTATCTTCGCATTCGAATCTTCTGGTGAAGTCTTCACCTCTACTGATAAGGGCTAAAATTTTTAAATTAGGTAGGTAAAGGCAAGTCATCGCTAGCCTGAATGTTGAAATCGTGTATGAAATGCCAGCCTTGAAATGGGCGAATATCGTTACTCTTGGTGTGAACTTCGCTCTTTTCAGCCCAACTGAAGCGCCTTGGCAAAAAAACCGGAAGAAAAATTATGCGTGTAAAGAAATGAGTGAGGCCATTGCGCAGCACTGGAACACGACCCTTCCGGGCCCAAGGCACAACTACTATGCTCAGACAACCTGAAAAATACATAATTTCAGAATGTTTTGTACACACGATGAATAAATAACTCCACGTTACTCGTATCTTTCGCCAGTTTTAGCCCTTTGTTTTAGCTTTTGAACTCGAATTTGACGAAACACGTGTCGAATAGAGTACAGTAAGAATAGGGGTGCTATTTATTGACTAAGTATTTTTTCAATTATTTTATACCATTTTTTTTTTAATCCTTACTAATATTATAAATCCGAAAAGTTTGTTGGTTTGTTGGTTTGTTACTCTATCACGCGCCAACGGAGCAACGTATTGACTTGATTTTTGGCATGGATATAGTATAAAAGGCGGAAGGAGCTTTAGAATACTTTTTATCCCGAAAAATTTCATAGTTCCTGTAGGACAGGACAAAAACCCTCGAAAGCGAAACTGTCGCCACTATCACAAAGACGCTAAGTGATTAATTCCTCTATGACGCTAAAATGGACTAACGAAACGTCACAGCCAAACGACAGGTGACATTGTCTGCAGACTTTTATAAATCACAAGTAGCGTGGCAAGTGGCAAGGCGACAAATTGTTTTTCTACCATTATATCCCCTTGAAGAGGAAATAAAGTATGGATTGAAAATGACAACTGACATTAAAATTGGATAAAATGTTATTTTCCCTCTGCATGCTACATGTTACTATGACGTTTAATACCAGGCCGTCATTTTGTCTGACATTAAAAATATTTTTAAATATTCTATCATTAGAGGTTCAACATGTTTTTTTATTCTACCTTTATGGTACAGAATCATCATACTTTAATACTATCAATCCGAAAGGTTTGTTGGTTTGTTCCTCTTTGACGCAGCAACGGAGCAAAAGATTGACCTGATTTTTGGTATGGATACCTATGGTTTAATAGACAGAAAGTGATAATAGGATACTTTTTATATCTCGAGAAAATTCGTGATTCCCATGGGATAGGACAATAACTGTTTCTCAGCAATGGAGCAACGGATCGACTTGATATTTGGGGTGGGCATAGTTTGGAAGACGGAAAGTGACATGGGATACTTTCCATCCCGAAAAAATTGTGGTTCTACGGGAACCACAATTTTTTTCGACTTAACGATAAATTTTTCTCAGCAACGGAGCAACTTGCCTTGGCATATTGCATGAATATAGTTTGAAAGACGAAAAGTGACATAGGCCACTTTTTATCGCAAAAACTTTAACAGTTCCCGTAGGATAGGATAAAAACTAAGTGAGTGGGCTGCGGTAGGAGCCGTCTAAGCGCCAGAAATAACCTGTCATGGCAAGTTTAGGACGTTCCCACATATTTCGCACTCCTTTGCGGCACTCAACAGCACTAGCCCAGACTCGGGCTCCATAACGGAGCTTGCGCTCTCGCCATAGTGACGGAGTGTTTCGGAGCACAAGACACATCGTCATCCACCACTCGGGACTAACCAGTACTGAACGTCAGACAGCATTCCAACGCCTTGGTCCCAGTGCAGTGGGTCAGTCATAGTAGCCCAGCGCCTGCCTCTTCAACTGCAGAGGGCAGTGAGAACGGCAATCGCGATACCGACACCTCTCTTCCCCTGCAGCCCCACTGCGTCTGCCAACACGTTGACGGCCTAGCGGAAGGTAGGGTAGGTGGCGGCACCCACACCACCAGTTCCATATATCCCACCGCGGCCCCTTATCCTCGGCTGTCATATCAGAGTCCAAGAAGCAGCCTTGCTTTATGAAACTAAGAAAGGTTATTCCCAGCAAGTAACTGGAGATAGAGAGACAGAAAAGAAGCCACACCCAGCGCAGCAGGAGGAGCTGGAGTTCATATGCCTGGCAGACGGAGCAGCACTAGAGCAAAATCTTAACCGAGAAATTAACATATTTACAGACGGCAGTAAAATTAAAGGGAAAGTTGGGGCGGCATTATCCATTTGGGATGATGCCGCTGAGATCAGTACCCGCAAGCTGAAATTGGCCGATTGGTGCTCTGTGTAACAGGTCGAGTTATTGGCACTTCTTGAGGCTACCGAAATCGCAAAAATCTTTTGTGACTCCAGGTCTGCACTGGAAACGGTAGTTGGCGTATCTTCCCTCCATCCCTTAGCAGTAAATTCAAAGCTAACATAAAGTTACTACACCCACAAAATAAAATAGTGAAACTTTATTGGATTAAATAGCACGCGGGGATGGAGGGAAATGAGAGAGCGGACCAGCTAGCAAAGGAAGCAGCACTGCACTCGAAGTGCAGACCTACTTAGGATAACTGCCCCGTTTCATTCGTCAAGCGAGAAATCCGAAAGGACTCTCTTGACGAGTGGAACCGGCGGTATCAGGATGGACACACAGCGGCGGTAACCAAAACATATTTTCCGGATGCATGGGCGGCATACAAGATCGTAAGAGAAATAGCACCAGTGGGAATCATAACTCAAGTGCTGACGGGGCATGGTGAGTTTTCCCAATACTTACATCGATTTAAGTTGAGGGAAAGCCCATCGTGCATCTGTGAACCCACAAAAGAGGAGACTCCACTGCACATAATCTTGGAATGCCCAGGTTATGGAAAGCAGAGATTTGATTTAGAACAAAAAATTGGAATTAATCTAACACGAAAAAACCTTAGAAACAATTTTATCGAATTTTTGCACAAATATTTGTAAAAAAGCAATACTTAATTAGGAACAAGTAGGTATAAACTTTGCTGTACCATTGTAATGTTTATTATAACTGCAAACAGCCAAAAACATTGAAATATAGGTATACTTAGTTTTTATTCATTTGTAATTAAGACCCCTGCTGATCATGTCAGGGATATTTCGCGATATAATAAAAAAAATCCTCGGATGCAGCGTCGCAAGAGCGGCACTGCAGCCCGCCTAAGTTGCGACACTCCTCATAAGGCATGCAACCTACCGGCCATCCTCTCAGCTGCTTTAGTTAAAAGCGGCTGAAACTCGAGTGCCAGCCTCTAAGCTTCCTTGGGGGAAAAGACCCAAAGAAGAGGGAGACTTCGAGCGCCGCCTTTTCAGCTGCCTCAGACCTCCCCCACGACAAGGCGGGAATACACGGGAGGGTTGTATATACACTCCAACCGTAACTTAACCAACAAAAGCATTCCTCTAAGGTATTTTGATATTTGTCAGTTAGGTTAGGTTTCGCAGCCGACATAAACATAAGCCAAAATCAAAATACAACGCGGGCGAGGTCGCGGGTAAAAGCTAGTAAATTATATTTGTAATTTTAACATATTAATTAAATATTATTTTCAGGTTTACTACATTTTTTAAATAGATTACTAATTACTATTTTTGTTACAGGTTTAATTATTTTTTATTATTTTAAACGGATTAATTAAAAATTTTGTTTCAGGTTCATTCATATTTTGTAAACATACCTAAGCCTAACTTTTCTAACCTGACCTAACCATAGTCGAACCATGATACAGTTTGATGATTAATTACTAATTTTGTTTGTGATTTAATTTGGATTTTGAATAGTACCCTTAACTTATATGACTACGACAGAGCGGAAATACACTAAATATTTATTCAAAACAAGAATTTGAAGATGAACTTCCGCAAAGTAACGCCTGATTCAATAAACTAACTTCATACTCTTTATACCTAGCTGCGGAAAAATTTCGTTCGGCCTAAGTATACCAAATATGAAAACCTGAACTAAGTTAGTCGAGCACTAACTTAGTTCAGTTGGTGGTGGACGATTACAGCTCGACACTTAGGTACAGTGCGACATAAAAGACTTGAAAATAAATGAGGTCGCCACTATCGCTTTGTTAGCACATTTTGGATTATTTTTTGCATAATGATACTGTTTCCCTGTTCACAATCCACAAAATAGCACAAAACGAGAAAAATGCTAGGACGTTAACTATGATTGACAGCTCAAGTTATGGTTCCAGCAAAAGTTATAATTTAGTTCCAGAATAATTAATTTCATCTCTTTTGTGTCGCACTGTACCTACAGAATACTTTTTGTTCAGCCAGCCGGGCTAGTATGCGCGCCACGAATTATTTCGTTCGTAGTGTCAGAACGAGACAGCGTTATGGCAAAGTATATAACTGTCACTTTTTCACACGTCGAAATGAGTTCTTTTCGTCGCTTTTCGTGGTCACTTTTTCACACGTCGAAATGAGTTCTTTTCGTCGCTTTTATAGCCAGGCTAGTATAAGCACCACGAAATAACTAAGTACATAATAACCACTACGTGCTAAAACGAGACGGAGTTATGATGAAGTATATATCTGTCACTTTTTCACACGTCGAAAAGAGTTTTTTTCGCGGTCTTATCCTAAACTAGCAGGTGATTAGATACTTTTGTAACCGAATTAATAACCGAAAAAACATATTGTAACCAAATTAAGTAATTTTTAAGTAATTTTTGAAATGTCCCGACCATCTTGATTAGGTACGTCAATATCAGCATATAAATATTGAGGCACTAAAATATCTGTAACTTTGTCATTTTTCGAAGTATTTTTTGCCAGTGTCGTTGCACTTGCTCACTTGCGATTAGCTCTCTAAAGGAGAAAAATGGCTATCTGTTACTGGCTATTTCAAACAGCTAGCTGCTTCACTAACTACGAATACATAGACCTTTGTACTTAAATAGGTAAATGTGAAATTATGGACCATCTTCGCAGAAATCATAAACCAGGAATTGAACTGAATTTATGATCATCAGCTCACCCGCTGGCACGCTGGGCAGACATCCTACACTGCGCTTACAGTACAATCTTCATCAGCCTCCTCAACCATTGACTGGACTAGTAACGGAAACAATGAATGAAAATGAAGGTACGATATATGTCCAGCTGTGGATGTCAAATGGCTGTCACGACGTCGACAACTACACTACGCTACACTACCATGGAAGGTAAAATAAATGAATGAATGAATGTATAACAGAAATTCTCCTCCTCGAGTCGTATTTCTCATGTCTAAGGGTCGTAACCAGCACGTCCTCGTCCTCGGCGGCACGGAACGCTTCGTAAACTGACAGAGTGGTGCGGATCAGAGCCCTTAGTCCAGCGCGTTAGTTCGCGTGTGGCTCCATACATTTTGGTTAGTTCTTCCTCGTTTCCGCCAAGGGCGATGTGCAAAATTGTACATATATGTATAGCCATATCTGTACCTATACTCGGAATTTTAATTCGATTCCAGATTTGACATTAGCTACTGTCATTTTTGACAGTTTTTGACAGTACATACTGTCAAAAATGACAGTAACTAATGTCAAATCTGGAATCGAATTAAAATTCCGAGTATAGTTTCAATTTACGTGTAAACCTGGACTAACCCCTCTGATCGGACCAACGCATAGGACTCCGACCTCGTAACCTTTTGTCGTCGAATTAATAAATGATAAACAAAAATAGGATCCAGAAAATTCGTGAATAAGCATTCAAGAGCGAATGACGAATACAATTTTTATCAATTGCACACGGCGGCACACAGGTAAACAGAAGCATTGTAAACAAACAGTATCAGATCCCGTGAGTCAATCGGTCTGTATAGGTACTCGTATTTTTAGCGTAGCGTTTACGTAGGAGTGCTACGTTTCTATCTCAATGATCTATGACTCATAGAATATATTTTTACCCTACTGACTTAAGAGGGTTACGTTGTTAGAAACTAATTATCGGTTTGACGATTGAAATATAACGTATGTAACATATTCAGTCAGATTGTGATACGTTTTACCGGACTTCAAAATGGCGGAGGTTCTCAATTGTTTTTTTTTCTTTTGTATCTTACGCGGTTGTAATTTTTTGCAAGTGAAACGATTATTTTCAAACCAGAATGACAAAGTTTTTTTAAAAATCAAATCTATGATTTTTGATTTAAAAAATTTACAAGTACTTATATTTATTATAGGTATCTTCTCAGAGTACCTACCTACAGTCTACCTACACAGTCATGTGAACTACAAGTAGATAATTACAATTAAAAAGGCAACCACAGGTCTTACATAAAACCTTTCTCAGTCTTCGTCTCATCTGTGGCTTTAATCCACAGACAATGGCCCACCTACTGAACTGTGCAGCCTGCCCTGATACGTGCACTTCAGACGATCTTCACAAAGCCACAGAGAAGGCCATTGGGGTGGCCTCTTTTTGGTCAAATAAAATATAAATACATAACACTTTATCTGAAAAAAAAAAACATCGAAACATCGACTCGAAAAGAAGAAGAAGTCTTCGTCTGGTTTAATAAAATCTTGTGTAAAGTTTTCAAACATAGATATAGATCTAGAATTCTAGATACCCTCAAACGGCCTAGATCATAGAATTAGAACTAAAGTAATATAAACTTACTAAATTTTGCTTAAGTTCGGGTGTTTGTGCATCTTTTTCTAACACCTTTAAAATTTCATATTTAAAGTGAGACTAAGTGATGTGTATATCCCTTGCTATTTTAGTACGGTTTCTATTACTTTAGTTCTAGTTCTATTCTATGGCCTGGATAATAACCTTAATTGTATTCATATAACTACTACTGCCGAGGGGCTTTTAGACTAGTTTTATTTTATTTTGAGTTTTTTTTTAGGTTAAGTTTTAGTTTTATTTTAGTCTGTTTTTAAGTTTTTTATTGTTTTACTACTACTACAATCTGAAACTATTGAGCGTTGAAGGTTTTAGTAAAACTTATAGTATTGTACCTATCAATGAAATCATTTATTTGCTAAAAACACATGTATAATACAAGTCATATAGATGGTCTTATATCTACATTGCATTCAGTCTGCACGCAGTCGTGCAAATATTAGTTCATAAAAACAGTAAAACTTATTACTTAGTTAAATCATGATATTCCACAGTTTTTTAATAGCCAGTCTGTTAAAGTTCTCTTAAATTTAATCCCGTATAATTTAGAGTGGTTCCTAGTAGTACCCATTTCAAACGTACCTTCTTGACATAAGAATTAGGTTAAGCATTAGACAAAATTAAATTCATTTTGATTTCAGAAGTTTCTTTTTAGTTCTAATTTCTTTAGGTGACAGAATAACCCATCCACATTCCTATAATGAAGAAAAAATGATATCCATCTACTCATCAAACCGACAGCACCTTACCTTGTAAACATTTGCTTCTAAATATCATCGACGCACGAAATAGAACGAATCTACTAAATAGTAATCCAGAATTTTCTCGGCACAAGCCGCGCTACGTGTGCCAAACGTGACGTATACGCCCTCGCTCATATATAAACCTCGGTCACATCTATCGCATTCACAACACTTCCAGACACAATCCCGACTAGATCTCCCTAAAAAAGTTGAAAAAGGAACTAAACATGTCGCTGTTCCCTTACATGTTCGATTACGACCACCCTCGCTGGCCTAGGAGGCTTCTAGACCAGAACTTTGGTCTAGCATTGACTCCGAACGAGATCCTGGCAGCTCCGATTAGTCCAGTCGTATCCCGCTTGAAGCCTTGGTGGCCAGCAGACAACAGCTCCATCAAAGTTGACAAGGACAAGTGGCAGATCAACGTGGATGTCCAGCACTTTTCCCCGGACGAAATAACAGTCAAAATCGTTGATGGCTACATCATCGTCGACGGTAAACATGAGGAAAAGCAAGATGAGCATGGATTTGTCTCCAGGCAGTTCTCGAGGAAGTTCAAATTGCCAGAAGGAGTGAACCCTGACACGGTGGAGTCGAGGCTTTCTTCCGATGGAGTATTAACAGTCGTGGCTCCAACTAAAGTGGAGGTAGCCAAAGGTGACCGAGCAGTTCCCATCACGCACACTGGACCAGTCAGAAAAGATGTAACTGAAGAACCAAAACAGGAGGAAAAGAAGGAATAATGTGGAAGAGAGAGACTGTTCAAGAGACTGACAATGTTGTTGTTAAGTTTTTATAATTACTAGCTGACCCGGCGAACTTCGTCCCGCCATATTTTCTAAATTCAAAGACTTTGTTTTCTGACAAATTAAAAAAAAGAAACAATAGCTTCTGTTTTAAATAGAACCAAATGTTGAAATGAAGTTAAAATAAAATAGTACGACCGTATACCTATTCATCATATTTGTTAGTTGAGAAATATTGGAATACATTTATTTGTCAGTAACTATTTTTTTTATGAATAATATCACACACTTATTTACCCAATTAATGTAATGTAATACTATTCTTAGAATTATTCTTATATTCTATTGTAATGTAATACATCTATACGGCCGATGGTTTGCCGACTGATTGTAGATAGATGGTACTTGAGCACACAACGTACAACTGTCCAAATCCTGGCAAATCTAATGAATTTAGAAACTCAGTTGGATAATTGACTACTTCATTTGTATCGATAATGGAAACGATCGACTTAAATAAATGTATTTCCATCAATTTTACTCTGAATTATATTTAAATCATCTACATACTTATTTTTTGCTGCTAAAATGGCTCGTTTGCTCAACCAAGCATGATTTTTGTAATTCACACCAATATTTGGAAACACTTTAAATATTATTTCTTCTTTTGAAATTGTGAATATTTGGTGGAAAAGCAATAAGGCCAGTAGTAGTGTCAACAGGAATTCTTCCATTGCCATTGTCTAATAATGTATTTGAAAACATTTCTGTCGATAAGTCATTTTTCAACTCCACTCTCATATTGGTTGTTAATTTAAGTTTTTTACGTATCTCCATAAATTTATGCCTTTAGGCAAGCTTATTTTTTTATTTCGTATAGGTTTGCGTTTGACTACACACTGCCTGATGTTAAGCAGATATGCGGTCTATGATGTAACACGCTTACCAAGAAGATACCTATTTACTCGGGATTTAAAGACACCTACATTGTACTTTACTTTGTTATTTAAGCTGTTTTTTTGGTGTACAATAAAGTTATATTGTATTGTATTGTACTTTAGCGGGAAGACAGACTTGGGCTAAGCGTTCCACATTCTGGCAGTTCGTATGAGGAATGTGGACTCGAAACGCTTGGTTCTAATGCGCGGGATGTCCACCACAAAAGGGTGGCGCTTTGGTCGTGTCTGTCTAGCCGTACGATAGAAGAAAAGGGCAGGTGGGACCAAATTGTGTAACTCCTGGGCGCACTCACCGAAGTGTTTCCGATAGAATGCTGATAGACACGCCACGCTATGTCAATGCTCGAGACTTTGCAGCGTCGACTCAGTAAAAGTTTCGTTGCCTATCAGCTCCTGGCTCGCCTTTCAATGGACTCTAGAGCCTCCAGCTGGTATTTGGCAGAGCCATCCGAAAGGTGAGAGCAGTATTCCATGCAAGACCTGACTTTTTTTCAAGACATTTCATCAGCAGCTGTTTATTTGGGAATGACTAGTAGCGTTTGGCGAAAATCACCAGACATTAGAATCATCGCACCTCGGAAGAGGTCCTGATTGCTACGAAATAATATTTCAATGTTCGATCGAGTGCCTCTAATGCCCGTTTGTGTGACATCGTACACTCATCCCAGATAATTATTTTACAATTTTGTAGCACTTTTGCCATTGCCGAAGTTTTTGTTATATTACAGGTCGGTTCATCTATTGTTTGTATATATAATGGCAGCTTAAGTGCAAAAATAACAGTACCTACGTCCACCTTTTAACAATGTAGAAGCAATCCCGGATGGAACTATTGCTAGTGCTATTTGACCTTGAGCCCGAGTTGTAGGTATCTAATATTAATGAAATCAAGTAAGTTTTACCAGTTCCACCAGTGCATCAATAAAAATCCTCTGAAATTAATCCTCCATTGCCATCATTTACTGCTTTCATAATACCTCTAGTACCGTAAGCTGTTTTTTGCTGCCGATTTAAAAGTGTGACTTTGCTTTGTAGGTACGGATTGACTCAAAACATTTATGTCATATTGCTGTTCTCGTTCAAATTCTCGACTTAATGCATCATGCATGGGTCGATTAGGTGCAGGCATTCTTAATTGGTGCGGCATCTTGCCGGACATCATCCTGCACAAATCTTCTAATGATATTAAAACCTCATTATGTGTTTCTGCGCAAATTTCAAGTTCAGGATTTTCAAAATGTCTTCAGCCATACTGGCTTTGTATTTGTTCCCCAAATTATGTGTATTTGATGGAAAGCAGGTTGAAAAAAGGAAGGCAAAAAGTGATCGACTTCGAAAAATTAGTTTTTTTTTAATTTTTTTTTATACAAACCTTGTCCTGCCTATAACGAACACAATAAAAAAAGAATTAGCGAAATCGGTCCAGCCGTTCTGAAGTTATGCGCGTACATACATTTCGCAGATTCATTTTTATATATATAATCGGTCCAGCCGTTCTGAAGTTATGCGCGTACATACATTTCGCAGATTCATTTTTATATATATAGATTTGTAAAATAAATTAATCGATGATTTTTATGTAAGGTTAGTCTGGGTTTCAATTTTTTTATTACGGTGTTATTTTACCAAGCAGGTAGTGATATTTATTAATATCACTAGCGATCCGCCCCAGGTTTATTAATATCACTAGAGATTCGCACAGGTGTATTTTAGAGGAAGATTTATATGTTTATCCTTCCTCTTGAATCACTCTATCTATTAAAAAAACCTCATCAAAATCCGTTGCGTAGTTTTAAAGATATAAGCATACATGGGGACAGACAGCGAGAAGCGACTTTGATTTATACTATGTAGTGATTCCACAGTATTAAACTAGGTAGGTACATATTTGAGATTATAATATGTTTTTAAAGAAATCTCAGAATCACATGTTTACTGACAGGTATTTTAATAGACATTTGTGTTTCATTTTCATTGTAGGCGTTATACAGAAAACAAATAAAATTGTATGTAATTTATCTTATCTGTAAATTAAAATACAATTACAGCCACATAGCTTAAGATTTAAGGAGTCTTGAATTATTTTTATTACGATATGAATTTTTTGTAGGTAGGTGTCAGTTTTTGATGGTAGCATAATAACATGTTTCCAATAAACAAACAAATACCGTTCCTTGGCAGACGGATAAAAACTAGTAGAAATGAACTTAGAAAAAAAAAAACAAATTAAAATGCTCGCAAGTAAACCATGAGAGAACTTCAAAATTTCTTAAAAATAATACCTGTATAATCTTTGACGCATATTATTTCACCAGCAATATAATACTTATAACGCCTACGATGCAATTCATCATGATCATGATGATAAATGGACCTATTTTTCCAAAGAATGTTTCGCTAAATATCTCTGTGCTAGATATAACTAGCAAATAAGAACTACCTAATACTCCAACGCCTGAAAGTTTTGTTTAACGCCACACACAAGCACAAGTAGACGAGTAAGCATCGTTTTTCAAAGGAATTCGTAGTTTTGGACTATGGAGCAAAGACGCTATTTAGGTACTCTTAGCAGGTACGGAAGCATCTAGCTGCTATGGTCCTTATCAGTAATGGTGCCGCCACACTCTCCACAAGGCGACACGAGCACCGCAGCTGTAGCTATCTTCACATCGTAAACAAGTATACAAGTCGGCGATGTTATGTTAGAGCCCAACGACATATGGATAGAGTTATGCTCGGAGTCTCTCTGCGAGATCGAATTAGATCGAGAAGAACCAAAGTTACAGACATAATAACGCGGTTTGGCAAGTTAAAATGCTGTTGGCAGGGCACATGGCACGGAGAACTGAAGACCGATGAGGTCGAAAAGTTCTCGAGAGGAGACCATGTATTTTGGTGTATCTTTTGTTTTACCATAAGATTTCTATCTTCAATAACTGATACATTCAGTATTTACTTGTTTATAAAAACAACTAAATGTTTCGTTTCAACACCTCTTCCATTTTTTTCTTAGGAATCAACCATGACAATGGCTTTTGTTTTGTAAACAATTAGGTAAGTCAAGTAAACGTTACGAAATAAGCAGAAATAACACATGAATAAGAACCGATTTTCCAATCTTATTAACCAAATATTTGGCTAAGTATTTAGCACTACGTATATAATTTAAATTCACGCGATGGGGAGACGAGGGAGGCAGTTTTTTTTTTTATTTCATATAGGTTTGCGTTTGACTACACACTGGCTGATGTTAAAATTCCACTCCAAAAAATGAAACAGGTGACTATGCCCCACCATTGGGGCGATTTGGGGAAAAAGTGGAAGTCGCCAGTCTAACAACACAAAAGTTTTAATAAAGTAAAACACAGGTGTTACTCACGTTTGATTTTAATAGGAAACTGCTACTATAGTTTCGATCGCGTTTGGCGATCTTTCTCAAGGTTGGAGTACTAGCACGCGGGCTCGTCTCGCATAGTGCTATGCGAGACGAGCCCGAAACTATAGTAGGTAGCAGTTTCCTACTAAAATCAAACGTGAGTAACACCTGTGTTTTACTTAATCAAAATGTGCGAAAACCACGCTAGTTTCCATAGTGAAACATAAAAGTTATTGTTCGGAATATTCATAATCTCGTTCTTGTGGTTGTGATTATACTTTTATTAGATATTCTGCATATAAGAGATGCAGAATATCTAATATAATATTAGGCGTAGTTGCTTAGTGGTTGTAACGCTCGACATACAATCGTGTGCTCGGGTTCAAATCCCGGTCAGCTCGGAAACAGCATGCATCTGTGGCTTAATTAATCCACAGACAATGGCCCACCTACTGAACTGTGCAGCCTGCCCTGATACGTGCACTTCAGACGATCTTCACAAAGCCACAGAGAAGGCCATTGGGGTGGCCTCTATATGGTCAAATAAAATATAAATACATAACACTTTATCTGAAAAAAAAAAACATCGAAACATCGACTCGAAAAAAGAAGAATCCCGGTCACATACAATGAGTTCTTGTCTAACTTACGATTTTCACATCACTGGTTTTGGTGAAGGAAAATGTCGCGAACTGGTGTTTGCAGAAGTAGAAGCGTATATTCATGAGTAAGCCTATGTTCAGCCCAGTGCAAAACTTTGCAGAAGAATGTAATAACAATTGACGCCTGCTGATAATCCAGTGATAAATCTGCTTTAAATGATGATGCCGGTGAATTGAGTACAGGCAACTGTACAGGAAAAATATCATTTCTAGGAAAAAATGTAAAGACATGAAATCAACACTACAAGTAAAACTAGCTTTTGCCCGCGGCTTCACCCGGGTAATATTTTGGTTCCTGTGCCTTGCCATAAGAGCCTAGGAACTTTATTTTTCTGTCTATGGCACTCTCTGACCATTCAACTTTCTGTACAAAAAACAAGTTGATATCTCCTCCTTTTCTTGATGCATGAAAAAGCAACAAACAAACCAATTTACACATTTTTGGATTTTTAGGGTTCCGTACCCAAAGGGTAAAAACGGGACGTCTGCCTGTCTCTAGGCTTTATCTCATGAACGGTTATAGCTAGAACGTTGAAATTTTCACTGATGACGTATTTCTGTTGCCGCTATAACAACAAATATAGCGAAAAACAGAAATAAATAAATATTTAAGTTTTTCGATCGATATTAATAACGGTGACAGGTAGATGCTTGGAATATTCACAGAATATTTAATTAATTAATCACTTCAAAAATAAATAATTAAATAAAAATAAAATAAATATTTAAGGGGGGATCCCATAGAAGAAACATAATTGTTACGGACAAACAGTCCACGATGCATAGGTAGTTATAAAATTAGTTTGATTATTCAGTTAATACCTATACAAATGTATGTAAACATATGTAAAGGACCGTCAGTCCATAGAAATCGAATTTATGTTATTTTTCTATTAACGCGTCATAGTGACACAGATTATGTACGAGTGTGCACTATGACCTAGATTACGTAATAGTTTAAGGATGACGCAATAGTGGCGTGATCAATCAAAAAGGTGGCGTGACCTTATGTCCGCCAATCACTGCCTATCTTTAAAAATAGAGATATCCCGCTCTAACGTGATATCTCCTTCCGGCGGAAGTAAGACCGGAAGTAGATTGCGTAAGGACAATTAGCGCACTCCTGACGGCGCGTGCTAATTGTCGAAGTGTAATTAGATTAAGTATAGATAAGGTTAATTGTTTTATTGTTCGTTCACTATTGTTCGTATTGTTTTGCTTTTCACACTTCATTATTGTATTAATTACCCGCATTGTTTGCGCTAATTATAATCCTGTTTGAATTGTATCGAGACGCTGAAACTGCTGTACCTGTACTCGCCGATCACCTATGAAAAATATATACAGTCCACTTTGATTCGTCGTTTGTTTTGGAGATCCCGAGTAGGACCCCAACATTTTTGGTCCTTTGCTCGCCGGATATTGGAGCAGCGGCGAGTTTTCAAGCCATCAGCAAGTTACCAGCGAGACATCTGCGCCTGCAACGAGTACGAGAGGCCGGCAAGATTACGCGCCGCCTGCAACGCCGTGTCATCGAATACAAGCTACAAGTATCGTCGGTTCGTCGAGAACGTTTGCCCCGTGATTACGAGGGGACAAACAGCGCCGAGTCTACGAGTCAACGTGAAAGCCAACCGTTATAGAAGAGGCTTTATTCGTCGTGTGAGAAGGCTAATACTGAGATCGCCAACGGGTGACCACGACGTGGAAGACCGCCGTGGAAGACCGCCGTCGGGATCGCCGCCAAGTTCGCCGTGCTACGTCGAGCGTCGGGGCGTCGCACGCCGCTACGTCGAGATTGTCGAGCGTCGTGTGCCGAGCATCGAGCGTCGCAGCGCCACCGGACTTTGGGCAGTATTACCGCGCCGGTACGTTCACAAGGAAAGCGGGCCGGACTGTAGGCAAGGCTGAGGCGGCTGGTCGTTCCTACCAGTTGCTGAGCCACCGCAGAACTTGTGTTCCACTGCCGGGCGGGTCCCACCCTTCCTATCCCGCACGATTTCCATCCCTGAGGGAGCGTATCCCGGCTTAACTGGGCCCTCCCGAAGGACTGTTAGGGACCGTTAGGCAATTGGTAGGGCCGTTAGGGGCATCAAGTGCCAGAAACTATGCCAATTGGAAGGAGCCCGATCAAGACAAGATCACAAGCAGAAAAGCAAACAATGCAAGATTCACCAGCGTCTCCGTCTGAGTTGGGACCGTCCACATCGAACGCACCTGTGGAACCACTCCAGACTACGCAACACCCGCTACCGGAGCGACAAATTGAACAACAAGCGCCACGTGATCAACCAGTGGAGCGAGCCGCGTCTGTAAGATCGACACAAAGCGCCGAGGCACGGATAAGGCAAAGAAGATTAGAAGCGAAGAGACCAGTTGGAATTACAGGCACTTCTAATTAAAAAACGTCTTGCGGCCGACGTCGCGAATATCCGCGAGGAAACGGATCGCGACAGCGTGATCGCCGCCGCCGTCGCCGAGGACACGGATACGAGTCGTCGAGTAGATGAATGGCTACAATACAGTCGCCCGCGGGGGGAGCCGCTACGGGGGGAGCTGCGCGAACCGAACACGAACCAACGGGAAACAGGGCACGTGAGATATCTTTCGCCGCCGAGGAGAAACCAAGACGCGGTTGAACGAGAGAGATATCACAGTTCGTACGAAGAAACAAGAAGGCACCGATCGCCTACGCCTGGGAGGTCCCGAGACAGAGGGATAGACCGCCTAGCCGACGTTTTAGAAAAAATGGTACGACAGCGAGCACCGCCGAGACAGGCGCAAGAATTACCTATTTTCAGCGGCGCCGTCGGAGAATGGCTACCATTTAAGGCTGCAATGCGCGAGTCGACGAAGATACATAATTTTTCACCGGCTGAAAATCTAGCGCGCATACGGGCGTGTCTCAGAGGCGAAGCGAGACAGGCTGTGTCGGCATTACTATATGTAGCAACGGACCCGTCACAGATTATGAAAACTTTAGAGCAATGCTACGGAAGGCCAGAAATAATAATCGATCAGGCGCTAGGCGACATGAGAAAACTACCGCGCCTTAACCCTAACACAACGGCCGTAGAACTAAATGCATTCGCTATAAAGTTGCAAAACATCGTCATGACCATCGACAGCATCGACGAGCGGGGATATTTACAGAATCCGATGTTAGCACGGGAGATTACGGAGAAGCTGACACCACACATCAAGTCGCGGTGGTGCGATTACGTAGAGGATAAAGGCAGTCGCTCAGAGCCTGAGATAATAACATTAGCAAAGTTTCTCATGAGAGAGGCCGAGCGAGCGATGCGCCACACGTACTCGACGTCAGCTACATGTGCTATGTCGGCGACAAAGGCAACATATAGTAATAACAACAACAACAAACCTACGAACACGAACGCGACCCTGAAAAAAGGCGCGAAAGTATATGCGACCACTGATGCCACGCAGAGTTCAGGTCAATGTTTAGCTTGTGGCAATGAACACGCCACACCGAGTTGTAAAAAGCTAACATCGATGACCGTTCCGAAGCGGTGGGAGTGGGCGAAGGAAGCACGCGTATGTTTTCAATGCCTCAACAGTAAACACAGGCGCTATAGATGCACGGCCCGGAAGTGCGGGACAGATGAGTGCCGTGAACCGCACCATGCACTTCTACATGCATCTAGAGAACGATGCGCCACCGAACCTGTAGCTCAAGATGACGTAGCAACATCGGCATCGACGCACCTTGCGGGAACGAACAAGCAAGTGCTGTTGAAAGTATGCCCGGTCACGCTAAAAGGGCTACACGGGACTGAAATAAACACCTTTGCATTGCTCGATGAAGGATCGACAATCACGCTGATTGACGACGAGATCGCCACGATGATAGGAGCGAGGGGCCCGGTACGACCTCTACGCATCCACGGCGTAACGTCTAGTCAGAGAGAACCGGAAAGCCGCGTCGTAGAACTAAAGCTACGCGGTCGAAGCCGGAGTGATTTTCACACGATCAACGCAAGGACGGTTTCGAATCTCGTGCTAGGTAGCCAGTCGGTAGACGACAGCCTCCTGGACTACGAGCATCTTCGCGAATTAAAACCAGAAGATGTATGTTATACGGAAGGAAGGCCCCGTATATTGATAGGAGCCGACAACTGGCATTTAATTGTCACGCGAAAATTGTTGACAGGAAAGAAAAGTCAACCAGCGGCATCGCTAACGCAGTTAGGATGGATATTACACGGCTCTACGCCTCGTAGCGTCGTAGCACAGAGCGAGAGAGTGCTACACGTGCGTACCGCCCAAGACATCTTGCGTAGCGAGATAACGCCGCCCAACTGTAACGACGAGTTACACGAACTTGTAAAGTCACATTTTCACATGGACGCGCTAGGCATCGAACGGAAAATCAAGCCTAATGTGAATGAAGAACGCGCCGTGGAAATATTTGAAAAAACAGCGACGCTGAAAGACGGTCGCTACGAAGTAGGTTTGCCGTGGGCTCTGGACGACGCATGCTTGCCGCCCAGCTACGACATGGCGTTAAGTCGCTTGCGCGGGATCGAGCGTAAATTAGACAGATGCCCGGAATTAAAGGAGGCATACGCCATGGAGATTAACAAGCTGCTGAACAAAGGATATGCGACTCGATGCGACAAGGACCACGGGGACAACCCACTTGTGTGGTATTTACCGCATTTCGCGGTGATAAATCCCAATAAGCCCGGGAAAGTCAGAATAGTCTTTGACGCGGCCACCAAAGCGAACGGAATGTGTCTGAACGACATGCTTTTGGACGGACCGGACCTTCTCAAGGCCTTGTACGGGATTTTAATACGCTTCAGAATGAAGCCGGTGGCCGTCGTAGCCGACATAAAAGAGATGTTTTTGCGCGTGAAGATACGCCGTGAGGATAGCGTAGCGCAACATTTCTTGTGGCGCGGTGATGAAAGAGAGAAGCCACCACAGAAATATGAAATGAAGTCAATGATATTTGGAGCCAGAAGTTCACCGTTTATGGCGCACAGCGTGCGCAATAAAAATGCGTCGATTACGAAGGATACGCATGCGCTCGCGTACCGCGCTATAACCGAGGACCACTATATGGACGACTGGGTCGACAGCTTCGACGACAAAGAAACAGCGATACGCGCTATAAGTGAAGTGCGCGAGGTGCACAATAACGCGGGCTTCGAGATGGCGGGATGGCTGTCGAACGAACCGGACATCTTAGGTTCGATTCCCGATGAGGACAAGGCGTCCGCCCCTAGAGAACTGGGACACAATGCACAAGGAAAAACCTTAGGCCTCATTTGGTTACCCGACAGCGACGAACTCGCATTCAACACGAACATGCACCGAGTGCCAGAAGACGTAAAGAACGGCACGAGAACGCCGACAAAGCGCGAGGTGTTAGCCGCGGTTATGTCAATATATGACCCGCTTTGTCTTCTAAGTTGTTATCTCCTAGAAGGACGGTATCAAGTTCGCGAGCTTTGGAGACAACAAATAGGCTGAGACGAACCGATACCGCCTGAAAACGCAAGCGAATTCAGGGACTGGCTTCAAGATCTAGACAACATAAAGTCGCTACGCTTACCGCGATGCTACGGGGAGCTACGTAACGTCGTAGCACGAGAGCTACACGTTTTCTGCGACGCGAGCGATCAAGCGTACGCATGCGCTATTTACTGGCGCTACGTAGCGAACGACGGATCGGTGAAACTGACCTTAGTAGCCGGTAAAGCAAAGGTAGCACCGCTCAGACCACAGAGCATACCTCGGATGGAATTACAAGCGGCCTTAATCGGAGCTAGGCTAGCTGCCGAGGTTATAAAAGAACTGGGGGAGTATGCGAGCCCAGTAACGTATTGGAGCGATTCGAAAACTGTGCTCCATTGGATTCGCAACGACGCTGTGCGATACACGCCGTTCGTAGCTCATCGGCTAGGAGAGATTGCCGAGCTAACGAACGTTGAACAATGGCGGTGGGTACCGACGGCACATAATGTCGCAGACGACGCGACCAGACGCGGGAAAACGCGCTTAAGTTGTGAAGATAGATGGTTTACCGGGCCGCGGTTTTTGTATGAACCGCCGGAAAACTGGCCCGAAGAGCAAGGAACGGAACCGGACCACGAAGAAGTCTTAGCGAATCGTGCGGAGGACGAACCTCCATTGATTACGATGACGCGATTCTCTAAGATGGAACGATTGGTACGTGCGGTCGGTTACGTCCTTTTATTCATCGACAAATGCCGACGCCGCGAGAGGGAATTAACAGCGCGTCATTTAAAAGCGGCCGAGCTCTTGTTGCTGAAACAAGCGCAACAAGAAAGCTTCGCGACCGACATAAAATACCTACAGAAAGGTAGAAACATCGAAAAAGGGAGCCGACTACGAACGCTCGACCCGATGATCGACAAAAACGGTATTTTGCGCCTACGCGGGAGAATACGAGCCGCCGCGATACCGGACGAACAAAAGAACCCGCCGATAATATGCGGAAAACATCATTTAACGACGTTAATAATACGACAAGAACACGCCGAGAATCATCACGTGGGACGTGAAACTATCGTGAATAATATAAGGCAGCGCTACTGGGTGCTACGGCTGAGGCCCGCCGTTAGAGCCGCGCTGAAAAATTGTACGCGGTGTAAACTGAGCAAGGGAAAGCTACCAGTTCCGGTTAAGGGCGATTTACCCGAAGCACGACTAAGCGCGTACACACGTCCATTCTCACGCTGTGGTATCGACGGATTTGGGCCAATGAACGTAACAATTGGTCGAAGACATGAGAAGCGCTGGGGTTTATTATTCACCTGCCTGGTGACTCGAGCGATTCACATCGAACTACTCTCCAGTCTGAGTACGGATAGCGCAATTATGGCCTTACGAAGAATGGCCGCGAGGCGTGGCTGGAGTGAAGTCTATTTTTCAGATAATGGGACAAATTTCAGGGGCAGCGAAATGGAACTGAAAAAGGCATACGAAGAATGGATGCCTTCGCTCCGCGACTACGCGCTGAAGAAACGCGCGGAATGGCGTTTCATTGACCCAGGCGCTCCTAACCAAGGCGGCGCATGGGAGAGAATGATACGCACTGTAAAGGATGCGCTATATGTCACGATGCGAGAACGCGCGCCGAAAGAGGAAGTTTTAGTAACGGTATTAACTGAAATCGAATATACCGTGAATTCGCGCCCGCTGCTTCACGTATCGACTGACGATGATGATGATGAAGCGCTAACTCCGAATCATTTTCTACTCGGCTCAGGCAATGCGATGCCTACCACTGGAGCATGTGACGTAGCGGATAAACGTCTGTGGAGAGCCTCGCAAGCGCTAGCAGATATGTTTTGGAGACGTTGGTTAAAAGAGTACCTACCAACTTTAACGCCAAGAGGCGAGACTAGATCAAAGTCATATGAAAATGTAAAGGTCGGCGACCTAGTGATTATTGCCGACGGGCTGTTGCCGCGAAATATGTGGCCTCGCGGGCGAGTCGTCGCTACATACCCCGGGAAAGACGGCGTGGTGCGTAGTGTGGACGTGAATACGCGGGGCGGGATGTTTCGACGTCCGGCTCGAAGACTGCTTGTCCTTCCACTTGGCATAGCTTCGTAGAACTGCGCTGGGGGGAGAATTGTTACGGACAAACAGTCCACGATGCATAGGTAGTTATAAAATTAGTTTGATTATTCAGTTAATACCTATACAAATGTATGTAAACATTATGTAAAGGACCGTCAGTCCATAGAAATCGAATTTATGTTATTTTTCTATTAACGCGTCATAGTGACACAGATTATGTACGAGTGTGCACTATGACCTATATTACGTAATAGTTTAAGGATGACGCAATAGTGGCGTGATCAATCAAAAAGGTGGCGTGACCTTATGTCCGCCAATCACTGCCTATCTTTAAAAATAGAGATATCCCGCTCTAACGTGATATCTCCTTCCGGCGGAAGTAAGACCGGAAGTAGATTGCGTAAGGACAATTAGCGCACTCCTGACGGCGCGTGCTAATTGTCGAAGTGTAATTAGATTAAGTATAGATAAGGTTAATTGTTTTATTGTTCGTTCACTATTGTTCGTATTGTTTTGCTTTTCACACTTCATTATTGTATTAATTACCCGCATTGTTTGCGCTAATTATAATCCTGTTTGAATTGTATCGAGACGCTGAAACTGCTGTACCTGTACTCGCCGATCACCTATGAAAAATATATACAGTCCACTTTGATTCGTCGTTTGTTTTGGAGATCCCGAGTAGGACCCCAACAATTATTTTCTTGCTTGATATTAATAACGACAATAGGAAGATGCTTGAAATATGCACAGAATATTAAGTCGTATATTCTCTACAAAAATAAATAATTGAATTGAAATGAAATGTATTATAATAAAATATATTATTAAGGGGGGCTTCCATACTGTACGGAACCCTTCGTGCGTGAGTCCGGCTCGCACTTGGCCGATTATTAGTAGGATTATTAGTATTAGTAGGACGACCGAAATAGAACTAACAAAATTATTTACGAAATATAATCTAGCTCATTTGCAATGATGCGTGACTGGTTTTACTTTTAGCCTCAAATATAATTTGGAAGCTAGTTTGACCAGAATAAAACAAAAATCGACTTGGGCACGAAGGGTTCCATACCGTGTTGGAGCCCCTTTAGCCCCATTTCTCTTGCCATTACTAATAGCGAGCAAAAACCTCCTACGAGTAAATATCACGTTTGTTGTATGGGAGCCCCCCTTAAATATTAATTTTATTTTAACAGAAATACATTATCTGTGAAAATTTGTTGCTGTCTAGCACGGTTCATGAGATATAGCCTGGTGACAGACAGACAGACGGACATCGGAGTCTTAGTAATAGGGTCCCGTTTTTACCCTTTGGGTACGGAACCCTAAAATCCTTGATCTTTCTCGAAATCGACCTTTCTAACTTGTATGAGTTATTAAGTACGCTTTACGCCTACCATGACAATCTGCCTTCGACGGTTTGGGTAACATAATTATCTCTCGGAACAACACAATCTACAATACAATTCAATATAACTTTATTTTCGCACCGAATTTACACAATAACACAAGATTAAAATAGAAAATAACAAAGACAACACGGTGGAATAATGGGCGGCCTTATCGCCTGCAGCGATTTCCAGGCAACCTAAATGGAATAATTGTAAAGTAATATACAGGTCGCGGCATATAAGTCTAGCGCTGACCGAAGTGTGGAGGGGGTGGCTGCGCATGAGTTTAGTATGGCGGTCAACATGCGCAGCCACCCCCTCCACAGTACCCTCAGCGCTAGACTTACGTGCCGCTACTTGTAATGTTGCGATTAATTAGTGTTGTGCAATAGCATGAACTACATAGACATAAATACATAAATACAAAACATGGTACAAGGTACATGTATAGGTACATGCAAAGCAGTAGGAATTCCTAAGATCAGTCGAATCTGAACTTTATCCATTTTACGCCTTGTAAAGTCAAAACATTTCACGCTCTTACGTTACTAAGCGTATCTAGGCCACTTCTTGACTGATAACTGAGGCAAAAAATTTAACAACTGCCTAGTGGATTTATACACAGAAAACAAATCGTTTTTTTTCGAAAACTTTCCTGGTTCGTTCTTACATAGTTATTATTATAACTAGATGTCAATTTTCTTATTAATCATAATGGAGTTGATTCAACTTTCTTGTCATTGTAACTGTCTTCAATAGATTGCAAAGTTCTTCCCTCAGTATCTGGCAATGTGAAACATAATATCACTCCACAAATAAGAGTCGATATTCCATAAAAAGCGAATACTGCTGCTGGACTGTAAGCTTTCATAATATCAGGTGTAACTTTAACAATAGCAAAAAGCGACATCGACGCAAATGCAGAATTCAACCCAGACCCTATACCACGAGCACGACTTGGCAATAATTCGGGTATAAACGTCCAACCTATAACGAAAATACACGTAGAAAAACAGAAGAAAATTACTAAGCATGCTATAGGAGCCCAGATAAATCCATCATAGCCATAAATCAAACACGCCACTAAACCTGCAACAAATATTGAAACCCCAAAATTGCTAATCAAGTAAGACTTTTTCTTCGATACATATTTTCCTAAAATACAAAGACCCCCAGATACAACACCTACGATAATATTCATCAAAAGCATCATAGTAAACGCATCTAAATCTCCACCAAACGTTTCTTGAAATATATCCTGAGAGTAAAATACTAATACTGCAACGCCTGAGAATTCTATATTCACCATCACTACGAGTAAGATAAGCATTGGTTTTATAAAGGAACTCGAGCAAACAAATTTGAGGGTTTCCTTTGTAGAAGTTTTAGGTTTTTCTTCTTGTTTTTCCAGAACCGACTTCAGCTCGGCCTCTGACGCTTCATCTGTTCCACGGAACCATCTGAAAATTTCGATACCTTCGTCTGTTTTTCCTTTAGAGATCAGCCACAACGGACTCTCTTTTATAAATAGTGACGAAATTGAAATCAAAATTGCAGGAGCTAAGCATATGAAGGAGCTTATTTTCCAATCCAAACCGTAGCCAATTGTTTGACTCATCAGAACGCCAACGTTTAACAAAATGCCGGGTACAACCAAAGCGATTGTTCTGATTTTGGGGCTTGCCATTTCTCCTATGTAGACTAACATTACAGCTTTGTTGGCGCCTGCTGAGAGTCCGATGATGAATCTGCCTAAGATAACGATGGTGGTGGATCGGGCGCAGGCGATGGTGAGCCAGCCGATGATGTACGGAACTCCAAGGACGATGTGAGCGATCTTTCTGCCGTAGTGATCCAGGACTTGTCCGCTGCCCAAGGATCCAAGCACCATAGATAACGCAGACACCGATGCTGTAAACGGAGAAAGGGATGGTTTTAGTTTAATAAAATTCAAAGGCGTTATATGAATTTTGTGCTACTGTATAGACATATATAGTGATAGGATAGTGAATAGAAGTTTCGCGAGCTTTTGTTTCAATTTCGATTTTTAACGGGGTCCTGAGACTCATGCTTTATATTTAGTTTAGAAATTCGTAGCTTATAAATATTGTATCAAATTATTTCATGTTATACTATCTTGTTCCATAATCTGCCTCGGTGGCTTAGTGGTTAGTGACCCTAACTACTGGGTCAAAGAAGCGTGGGTTCGATCCCCAACCAGGGCAAGTATTTATGTGATGAACAGAGGTGTTTGCTCTGCGTCTGGGTGTTATTTAGTTACTATCTATATAAGTATGTATTTAAAAAATATGTTTAAGTAGTTTATCAGTCTCTGGCAGCCATATCACAAGCTATGCTTAGTTTGGGGTCAGAGGCCGTGTGTAAGATGTCCCCAAATATTTATTTATTTTATAATCTTCTGAGACTCTGTAAGCTCTGTAAGCTGTAACATTGTGTTTTATTGATATTAAGTCAATATTTTTTTTAAATTTTGATTGCTATTATTTTGTTACTGGGTTTCTTACCATTGTACAGATCTATTATATTATTATGAAGCAGCGGATGTCTTATGTGAAATATAAAGACGATGATTACTACTTCTAGGCCCTTGAGAAGATACCTATTAGTGGTTCCCCAGTTAGACTTTTCTTAGTATTTTATAGAAACCAGATCTACATAAATGTCTAAAGATTATGGCTTATTATCACGACGAGATAATTCTAACGATTTCACTTACCAATCCAAGATTCATGAGCAGGGTTGTAATATATGGTACTGTCTTTCCTCAGCTGTGGAAGCATCACAGAAGTCATACCGAAGGACATGCCGCTGCACAAGGATATTAGACATGACGGTATTGTAGATAACACCTGAAATGAAAAGACAAGTATTTTTGAGGTTACCCGTATGTAGGTAGTAGGATACGATTTATAAAACTACAACAAAACGCAATAGGTACTACTTTATATGCTATTATATGCTAAAACTACCTACACTTAACGAGGGGTAAGAACCAGATGAACGTATCTACAAAAATCTCGAAAATCGTTTTTTTGTAAAAATAGTTTGTATTTGTGGCCCTACACGTTGTGCCAAAAGAACATATCGCTACAATCAATAGTTTACTAGTTCGATAATAACGTAACGACTCGAAAAAAAATTCATGAACAGCCAAACAAACTTAACGTCAATACCATCAAAATAGTTCCAAATTAGTTAGAATTCAGTAACTTCTAAAGCAACGTAAAGACAAATTCATTAATTAAACTCTGAGTGTAAGCATTGATAGTACTGATTTTTAATTGAACCACAACAACGTATAAGCCGTTACAGATAGTTCAACTCAGTTGTGCGCGCGGCCCTATGTGTGCGTGCGCTTGTAAATATACAACTTTCATTCGTGTGACAGTGACGCGACGACTGCCGCGTCACTGCCACACGAATAAAAGTTGTATATTTACAAGCGCACGCACACATAGGGCCGCGCGCACAACTGAGTTGAACTATCTGTACTACACTTTGGTTCTACACAATATTTTTACGTTAGTCTGTGTATTTTATGCCAAAAGAACGTATATGTACTTACGTTCGTTTGGCTGTAATACTTTGTTATTTCATCATGCTACATTAAATAAGCAAACCAATGTAATTGCAAATACGTTCTTCTGGCTGATATAGTTTTATTTCTTTTTGTTGTCTGCAGCCACATTGGAATGCATTTACGTTAAAATTGAGGTAGGCCCGAATAATTTGTTTAAATATAACGTTCCCCCGCATCCGAAATTTAAACTTGAACGGTGTGATTTTAATTTTTGAAGTACTTACTTACTAAGTTTTTTTTCGTAATTATTATTGTTTTAAGTGTTTAAAAGTTATATATACTCGTAACAAGATAAAGAGGAATAGTCGAATATGGAAGATTTTGGAATCAGTGAACCCACGAACGTCAGCGCACCGATACTTGTGCAAGCCAATGCAGAAATATGTATACATATTTCATCAATGTTGTTGTATTGTGTTGTGTGGAAGCTTTCGATATATCAATAATTAATCAAAAATATTTTGAGCCCGGTCACAGCCAAATGGAATCTGACAACATCCACGCAACAATTTAATTAGCCAAAAAGAATATTCCTATTTTCCATCCCTCAGGATTTTATCCCATTGTAAGAACAGCTTGTCGAAAAAATCCTTATGACGTTGTTGGAAATGGAAACAGAAGATTTTATTGATATCAAAAAGTTGAAAACTATTTTAATAAAAATGCAAAAGTAGATTGTAATGGTGAACCCGTAAACTGGTTAAAACTAAGATGGTTGCAGTACAGAAAAGCTGATCCAAAACATATTTATTTCAAGTACAATTTAGATGACACTGAATTTCTTAAGATAAATTTTATAAGAAGAAGAAAAAGAATAGCTACAGATAATATTGTTCTAACAAAAGCAAACGATGGACCATTACCTATTTCAGCTGAAAAGTATGAAGATCTGAAAGATTTATGTAGACAAGGAATTATTCTTTCTCAATATCACAGCTTCTATGAACATTTCAAAGTTGGAACCGCAAATGATGAAGAAGATGATTGAAATACCTCCTACCTAATTTCCCCTTTTAATGTTCGACCTTTTTTTGTCAAATTATGCTAATTTTTTAAAAATAATAAACATTTTAATAATATTTTTCTTTTAATTTTAGATCTAAAATAACGTATGTCGATAAACTTAAAGTACAATGGATTCAAATAATAATAGCCAGAAGAACGTATGTCAACCAAATTTGGGAAAAATGCGTATAATTTATTATTTTAGTGGCCATGATAACAATATTTTTCGCTATTTTTATTCTCTAATGGTACATAAACATGTCCAAATACTTTTTTTAGTTTAGATTAAATCAGTTGATATTTTGTACGTTAAAGAAGTTCACTATTACATAAATTTCAATGTTTTTGACCTCTCCTGTAAAATCATAAAAATGTATTTACGTTCATTTGGTTCTTATCCCTCGACTATTACTACATAAAAAGCATTGGATCATCCACAGACCCTTGAAGATCTAAAGATAATCCAAATGCTCCAGCCCACTGCCAGTTGGTGGCGTGCTCAGCATGCTGGCTGTATTGCCACGCTGAATGGCAATGCTTATGCGTTGAGCCAAATAATCACCAGCATTTTGGTCACGCGTTGCGTCCACCAGACACTCAGAAAGAATTTTGAAAATAAGATGAGCTCCCGTATGTTGATTGTTGTCCGTTGCTGACAAGCATGGAACTTAGATCAGTTTTAAAATACAAATCATTTATTGGTAACACCACAGTTACAAGTCCCAGTTCCATCCCATTTGCACTTATTTACTTCCTTAGTGCTCGCTCCTGCTAACACTTATCCAGATAATCCAAACTATTCTCGTTGCTAACATCAGAGGTTCGAAATCACCTTCACTAGCTATTACGCTGGCAAAGGGACTACCTACATAGGTACATATTATTATAGAGATAATTATTTTTCGCAAAAAAATTTCACAATCGACTTCAACCGCATATAGGATTCGAATAGTTCTCACGAGTTCCTTGACGTAGTAATTTTATATGTTTCAAAAACGACTCAGCCAATTTTGATAAAATTTAAATGGAACCACCTCTGAAGCACCGATTTTGATAAATAATCCATTAAAAAATCGTCAAAATCGGTTCCATAATAGGCGGAGTAATCCCGTAGCATTTAAGTATCCCAAAAACATACCTACAGCTGAATTGAGAACAACTTTTTTGAAGTCGGTTAAAAAAAATAAACAATCATAACACCGTAATCGTCTTATATTAGTGTTTTTATAGAGTCTAAAAGAATATAAACACACGTGAGATCCATAAAACCAATAAACTCCTGAATCACGACATCTATAAAAATCTTTTTTTTAATAGGGCAAAAGTGCCTTTATTACCTACAACAAAACTACACTACTATTACATAAAAATCTGTTTCCTACAATGATAAAATTGTTTGTAGTACATATCTCTATGAAGGCAATGATTACAAACATTTTAATAAATTAGAGTTCTTGTAATGTACGTACTTAATTCGTTTCAGAAAGTTAGCGTTTAAAAGTAGTTATACCTAGGTACAAATCACTGAGACGTATTTATGCCAAAGAGAAATGTCACAACTAATTTGTTTCAACATCGTTATCATCCGCAGCTTTATTTATCCCACTGCTAGGCCTCTCTCTTGCAGTGCCATCTGCCTTGGCCCTTTGCCGGTCGTGACCAGGTTCGACCGGCGGTATTGACGATTTATCGTCGAGATAGTCGACCCACCTTGCTGCCGTACCACAAATAGCTGCGCCCCCTCACCTATTCAAGTACCCTTGCACATTGCTGTCACTGTTCAAACCTAACCTAACCGACCGACATCGAAATGCCTTAGATTAATGCTTCTGTTGGTTAAGTTAGGGTTAGAGTGTACAACACGCCCGTGGGATCCCCATTGTCGTGGCGGGGGGACTTAGTAGCTGAGGCTTATGGGCGGCCACGCGGGAATCCGAGAGGGCGGCACTCGAAGTCTCCCGCTTTTTTGGGTCTTTTCCCCCAAGGCAGCTTAGAGCAATCGAGGTTGGGCCGCTTCTCTGGGCTTTTTGACTAAAGCAACTGAGAGGCTGGCCGGCGAGCATGCTAATAAGGCATGAGGAGTGCCGCAACTGAGGCGGGCTGCAGTGCCGCTCTTGCGACGCTGCAGCCGAGGATGAGGGGCCGCGGTGGGATGAAACTGGTGTTGTGTGTGCCGCCACCTACCCTAACTTCCGGGTGACTGTCAACGTATTGACGGCCGCAGTGGGGCTGCAGGGAAGAGAAGTGTCGGAATCGCGATGGCCGTTCCCCTGCCCTCTGAAGTTGAAGTGGCAGGCGTGGGACCCTATGATTGACCCCTTGCACTGGGACCAGGGCGTTGGAATACGGGTGCTACCCAACGCTTAGTGCTGGTTACTCCCGAGTAGTGGATGACGATGGGTCTTGAGAAACCGATTTTCTCCTATCCTACGGGAACCACGTATATTTGCGGGATAAGAAGTAGCCTTTCTTGGTCTAAAAGTCCAACCTATCTGTGTACCAAATTTTCAGTGGTTTAGGCGTGAAAGCGTATAGCAGACGACATATAGACAGACAGAGTTACTTTCACATTTATAACACATAATTTATTATAGTATGGATTGGTATGTAACTTGTCTAGAAATTAGAAAGACCTGTTCTAAAGTATGTAGAGTTTGTGGATAAATAGATAATTATTGTGATAGATATTCCGAGAACATCATATCTAAAAATAACTAAAGACCCCAATATAACGTACAACTAGCTGACCAGGCGAACTTCGTTTCACGCAATATCTTTATAAGTTATAGCCTATGTGTTACTTTGATGTTTAAACATTTCATACTTATTGCAAAGTTTCATCACTATCCGTTCAGTAGTTGTTGCGTGAAAGAGGAACAAACATCCATATACAAACTTTCGCGTTTATAATATTACTAGCTTTTACCCGCGGCTTCGCCCGCGTTATATTTTTGATTTTGGCTTATGTTTATGTCGGCTGCGAAACCTAACCTAACCGACAAATATCAAAATACCTTAGAGGAATGCTTTTGTTGGTTAAGTTACGGTTGGAGTGTATATACAAAATATCGTAAATAGGTCTGCACTTCGAGTGCAGTGCTGCTTCCTTTGCTAGCTGGTCTGCTCTCTCATTTCCCTCCATCCCCGCGTGCGCTTTAATTTAATAAAGTTTCACTATTTTATTTTGTGCGTGTAATAACTTCATGTTAGCTTTGAATTTACTGCTGAGGGATGGAGGGAAGATACGCCAACTACCGTTTCCAGTGCAGACCTGGAGTCACAAAAGATTTTTGCTTTTTCGGTAGTCTCAAGAAGTGCCAATAACTCGGCCTGGTACATGGAGCACCAATCGGCCAATTTCAGCTTGCGGGTACTGATCTCAGCGGCATCATTCCAAATGGATAATGCCGCCCCAACTTTCCCTTTAATTTTGCTGCCGTCTGTAAATATGTTAATTTCTCGGTTAAGATTTTGCTTTAGTGCTGCTCCGTCTGCCAGGCATATGAACTCGAGCTCCTCCTGCTGCGCTGGGTGTGGCTTCTTTTCTGTCTCTCTATCTCCAGTTACTTGCTGGGAATAACCTTTCTTAGTTTCATAAAGCAAGGCTGCTTCCTGGACTCTGATATGACAGCCGAGGATTAGGGGCCGCGGTGGGATATATGGAACTGGTGGTGTGAGTGCCGCCACCTACCCTACCTTCCGCTGGGCCGTCAACGTGTTGGCAGACGCAGTGGGGCTGCAGGGGAAGAGAGGTGTCGGTATCGTGATGGCCGTTCTCACTGCCCTCTGCAGTTGAAGAGGCAGGCGGTGGGCTACTATGACTGACCCGCTGCACTGGGACCAGGGCGTTGGAATGCTGTCTGACGTTCAGTACTGGTTAGTCCCGAGTGGTGGATGACGATGTGTCTTGTGCTCCGAAACACTCCGTCATTATGGCGAGAGCGCAAGCTCCGTTATGAAGCCCGAGTCTGGGCTAGCGCTGTTGAGTGCCGCGAAGGAGTGCGAAAAATGTAGGAACGTCCTAAACTTGCCATGACAGGTTATTTTTGGCGCTTAGACGGCTGCTACCGCGGCCCGCTCACTTAGTTTTTATCCTATCCTAAGGGAACTGTTAAAGTTTTTGGGATAAAAAGTGGTCTATGTCACTTTAAGTCTTTCAAACTATATTCATGCAATAAGCCAAGGCAAGTTGCTCCTTTGCTGAGAAAAATTTATTGTTAAGTCCTACGGGAACCACATATTTTTCGGGATGGAAAGTATTCTATGTCACTTTCCGTCTTCCAAACTATGCCCACCCCAAATATCAAGTCAATCCGTTGCTCCGTTGCTGAGAAACAGTTATTGTCCTATCCCATGGGAATCACGAATTTTCTCGAGATAAAGAAGTATCCTATTATCACTTTCTGTCTATTAAACCATAGGTATCCATACCAAAAATCAGGTCAATCTTTTGCTCCGTTGCTGCGTCAAAGAGGAACAAACCAACAAACTTTTCGGATTGATAATATTAAAGTATGATGATTCTGTACCATAAAGGTAGAATAAAGAAATATGTTAAACCTCTAATGATAGAAGATTTAAAAATATTTTTAATGTCAGACAAAATGACGGCCTGGTATTAAACGTCATAGTAACATGTAGCATGCAGAGGGAAAAAAACATTTTATCCAATTTTAATGTCAGTTGTCATTTTCAATCCATACTTTATTTCCTCTTCAAGGGGATATAATGGTGGAAAAACAATTTGTCCCCTTGCCATGCTACTTGTGATTTATAAAAGTCTGCAGACAATATCACCTGTCATCTAATTACGTTTCGCTGTGACGTTTCGTTAGTCCATATTAGCGTCATAGAGGAATTAATCGCTTAGCGTCTTTGTGATAGTGGCGACAGTTTCGCTTTTGATGGTTTTTGTCCTGTCCTACAGGAACTATGCAATTTTTCGGGATAAAAAGTATCCTAAAGCTCCTTCCGCCTTTTAAACTATGTCCATGCCAAAAATCAAGTCAATCCGTTGCTCCGTTGGTGCGTGAAAGAGTAACAAACCAACAAACCAACAAACTTTTCGGATTTATAATATTAGTAAGGATAAGGATAGTAGGAAGTAGGATATACAAAGTTTCAATAGATTTCATACTACTCTATTTCAGAACTCGAAATAAATGTGCTTAAAATGAACTATAAGCAACAAATTAATTATTATAAAATATAACTTTTTAAATACAAGCTTTTGAGATCCTGGATATCGTGTAGCAGTAACGTGCTAGTCAAGACCAGTAAGACGATCCCAAACACGACGAGTCTATCTTGTTTAGTACAGGAGTTGTTATGACCACCTTCCGACTCTATAATCAGATCAGCTCCATAGTAATACCATTTTATTGCATTATCACGCGATATATATTTGCGAGCAATATTTCAGCTCAATCGGAAACCGGGAAGTTGGGAACTTGTAAGATTCCACTCGAACTTACATACCTACCTACATAGGTACATCTATTGCAAGTTATATAAAAGCTTGTAAAAAAACAATTCATTAAATTACCTGTTTCCAAAGATGTGATTTCACTTGAAATTCTGGGATAAACTCGCTTATTTTCCTTTTAATCGTCATTGTTACTAAAATTTTGCTGCATGCAAAACACTTAGTTATAATTAGCCTCGTGCACAAAGTGATGCTAACCTTATTCACACGTTAAAATAATTATAAGAACCACACAACTAAACCACAAAACTATGCACCAATATATAAAATTATAAGCACATTTTGTATATCACAAATGAGAAAATAAATTAACGAATCAAGTTATGTCAATGAACCAACAAAAACCAGTAAGTTCATCGCCAAAATTAAAATGTTGCGTATAAAATGATATTTTCCACAAACACGTTCACTATCTACCGTGACACCTTTTATTTTGCCACATTTACTTAAAGAGGAAATAACATTACGTAAGAATAATGTAGGCATAAGTTATTTTTCATCGATTCTACACAAAACACTTATTGGTATAAATGCACCAATAACGTGATCAAAACTGGTTTTCTTCTGAAGGACAGACTTCAACAGGCCTGTGAACTTGAATGGTGTCCTTTACTACCTGTCCCAAAGTAAGATAATTATAATAAAAATCTGGTCGGTTATGTTTTGGTACGTGAACATGGACAGCCCCGTCCCCCACTTTAAATATTTTCGCACTTGGAATATTTCTGATTCATTTGTCACGCAGACTAGTGACTAGTCTGAAGATGGACACACACGATGGCATAATAATGCCATCGTGTGTTGTTGTGTTGTGTTCAAACATATTCTTTGACGATGCGATGAACTGATCAGTTTTTCGCGTCATCAGAGTATGTTTGAAAAAACCGGACAAGTGCGAGTTAGGCTCGCACACCGAGGCAAAGAATATATAATAATACTACACCGAGGGTTCCGTACAAATCCTGACAATTGCATAAAATTAGAAACTAAGTTGTTAAGAGGAGTGTGAATCGACTGTCTTCGAGTTTGCTGTAGAACATCGAGAAAATTTTTGGAAAAGAAGAAGATCTTTAAAGAAGATCTTACAAAGTGGGAACAGACTGTGCAGTAGCTCAAAAAATCCATTAAAAAATGATAAATAAATGCGAGTAAAACGACCACATTGAATGCCTAATTTGAATGGAATTTCATATTTTCTAATTGGATTTTTGTTCAAGGCCGCCATCACGCCACCACATTTTACGAACAATGTCAAAAGATAATTATTAAGATCCGAAAATATGAAATTCTTTTACATGAAGATTGTTATGAGGGAAAATAATAAGAAAATCGTTTTCCAAAACAATTAAGCAAATAATTGAATAATGTACAAGGTAATGCCCTAAGTTCGATATATTTTCGCATTATCTTTTTTACGTTCCGGGAGAACTTGAAATGTTACAAAATGTCATATTTTTGGTGTCAATCGCTGGAATAAGAAATACTCGTATTGCACGCTCGTACGTCATATTTCCTTTCAGAAAAGTTTTTAGTTTATTTATACTTCTCAACCAAGTATTTGCGTAAAAAAGACTTTTTAAAGGCTTGTAACTTTAAGGTCATTTAAAAAACTGTAAGTACTAAGACGTTTAATCCTAGCGATTGAAGGGCTGACAACGCGAAAAAATTTTAAGAAAAAAACACTCAAATCGGATAATATTTTGAGGTAGATAACAGCTTATTCTTTTTGTAAGGTCAAGTTCGCAATTCAGATTGATTTGATATTTAAATTTCTTTATTGTCATAAAATAATAACATAATTTGAAAACACAGCGTTAATAGACTAAGTAATAATTTATCTTAATATTAATTATTCGTTTTGTAGGCTAAAGTCGCCTTTTAAACGTTACATCATAATAATTATTGACAATAACTGTATAAATCTTAATTAGGGGGTAGTTCGAGAAAGATACATTTCTAATCACGTAATTCTAATCCTATTACTTCGCTATTTCGTACGTTAACAACAAAAAAAATTTAACTAGGAGGATGGCTTTGCATGAAATCATTAATTTATGTGAAATTACAATAATTGCGAGGAACAACTGTAATAAAGTTAGTACATTCTTATGATAGGGGGTACCACTTGTATACCTAGAAAGAAAAGCAACTAGGAAGTCGTTTCTAGCAGTTCGGCAAACATACATTTACTTAGTTTTGGGATGCCACTCATCCCAAAACTAAACAAATTCCTTAATAAAAATAATAGTCATGTTTAATAGTGCGATTACATTGTACTACATGATCCAAAGTATTTTACGTTCACGTTAAAATTGAATTTACATTGTTTCTTAACATTAGGTGTAAGTAGGAAAATAATATTATGTACTTTCAGTATTTTGTTTCTGTATTTCACATTAGCCTTAGAACTTCAGGGCGACTATAATAATCATCGATAAAAGGTTTTTTTTTACTTTTCTTATCATAAATCGAAAATTACAATTTATAAAAATAGTTAAATACCTGTTTCAGCTTGTGCTAATGAAGTAATTTTATACAATACCCCACTTAATACGATTTATGATTTATTTGCCTTCAAATGCGATCCTCCGTAATGGCTGCACACATCGACAGTTTCTTATCAAAATCGTTTACCGTGTCCGTACCCTAAACAGCGAGAACACTGAATGAGGGGGGATTGGTCTGCGACCTTGACTCTCTGCACGTCGATGTGTACTGCTCCTGCGTTGGTCAGGCTTTGCCAGATACGAGGTGATACCCTTGCAACCACGTGCGAGGTGAGATGATTCCTCGCTTTCTTACGGAAACGGATCTCTATACGATCATCTTCACCACTCATATCTTTTAGCAGGTGACTATTTTGATTGTGGATAGCTTTTATAATGTCCTCGTCGGTATTGCTTTTTAGTACACCATATAAAATGATGAGAGGGTCTTTGTTTTTTATTTCTTCGACATTCAGGTGTTTATCCGTTTTCTTAATCCTATCCTTTATCTTCATAATTTCTTCCTTACTACTGCATCCTACTATGATTTTCCTATCCTTTGCCTTCCTTATTTTATCAATGGTTTTCCTGTTTGGTGAGCTGGCTGCTATTTTTGCATATGTATTCCCTCTTACATAGAGTTCCTGTTGACTTTTTATTGTATCTGTTAACTTTGCCATTTCTGCTTTATGTTCCGTTAGCATTTTACTATGCTCTTCTATCTTATTTATTATATTAACTCCCTCCGTTTGTAGATGTTCTTCCGTAAGATCTTCCAGTGTCGTTTTATCTTTTTTATCCAACTCTTTAACTAGACAAAACAGTCTTTCTACAGCTTCCAATACTGCATTTTTTATGTCTACTTTTAAGTTTTTACTAATACCTAATTGTTTCTTAGCTATCACTACACACGCTTTGGCTTCGCTTGTCTTAGTGTTGTATTTAGGAAGGTGTGTAGGGGATATCACAGATTCCGTCACCGGCGATTTCGCTTTGCATTCTTGTAGATTACCTTTGGTTAGAGGAACAGTTGAAGCTGCTTTAGGCTTTAACTTCTCTTCCTTCTGGGTAAGGGCTATTGGTTGCGTTTGCGGCGTCACTGACGTGCGTGCTTCTATCTCCCCAATGCTGCGTCGTACAGCCGTCATTTCTCCCTCATTTTCCACCGAAGGGCCTGCCCTCTCCGTCGTAGTTTCTGTTCCTAAACCTATTGGCGATTTTTTAGATTCCTTTGAGGCCATGTGTTTTATTTGGGACCTGATACCAAACATTATCGCAGATTAAGTATTTGTCAAATTAAAATGCCGTGTAAAGGGCGACAGTCAAATAATATAGTAAAAATATATCGTGATCAAAATGTTTGAAACCAATGTTTAAAGAAACAGTAGGTCAAATTATGGAATATCGCAATAATACGTAACTATTAACTATTTAGGCTATTTAAAAGCATATGTCACAGATCGTTTTTTAAAAACACAAAATAACCTAAAAATCAATTAATTAAAAATTTATAATTCAGTCCCGTTTTCACTTTTTTGGATTCTAAAAACTGTTTCCGGTTTCTTTCTTGGTCTCTCGTCAAATGACATCAGCAATCCTTGTCCAGCACTTCCAGAAGTGAGACCACGTGGTCACGTGGTTTCGACTTTTTCAGCTGTATTTCCTTTCTCCGGGGCGGGAAAAATTGGGTTGCGGTCTCTGACGGTTGGATACCTGTGGGCGCTTCTGGAGGCACCAGAAAAAGTGCAGGTCACAGATCCTAAACAAGCAGCGTAACACCTTTTGTGAAATTATTTTTTCACTTTTCCACTGTTTCACCGATTGTACTTCGGTGACTCCACTTATCAACAAACTTCCTTCACTATCATGTGCGTCTTTTTATTGCACCACTTTTAAGGTATCACACGTTGTGATCCGTTAGAAAAAACCTATTTTTTCGAATTCTACGGCGCGGAGCGACACTGTGCCACAGCTTTCGCCACTGTTCAGATCTGTGTATTCATTAACGGTGGGATGTAGGAGTATAAAGGTTGGAAAAACTCCGCGCGCACTCAGAGGTCACTGACCTTGACCCCAAGGTCGGATTGTACGAAAGAGGGCTAACCTAACCTAACTTACCCTTTTGGATCCGGTAAAATGTGGGAGTTTAACGGTGGAGAAACCTCCGCGCGCACTTAGAGGTCACTGACCTTGACCCAAGGTTGTTATTGACCTTTACGCCAGGATAATTGAACTTATTCTCAATTCTCAACCTTAGTCTTGGCCTTACCAAACTTAGTGTACCTTAACATTTTTTTTCCGTACTTGTGTACGAGAGGGGGCGCAGTCATAAAGGAAAAAAGACATTGATTATTTTGCACACCGTGTAGTATTCTGATAACCCCCCCTTTTTTATGTCGGAAGCGGGTAGAGGGGATACTCAGGATCAACGTTTCTATACAGTGATATACACCATGTTGACCAGTGGATCTAAAAAATGTTTGGGTCGAGACTTTGGAGTCAAGGTCGATGATCTTAGAGTCAATGTCACTTAAAGTCGAATGTTGCAGTAAAGGTCAGTCAAGGCCAATGACCTCCGGGTGCGTTCAGGGTTTTCTCCACCCTTATACTCCCACATCCTACCGGATCCCGAAGATTACTTATGGTCTAGTATTTTAGTAAAAATGTTCTAGTCTTTTTTCCTCAGTTCCCCCTTTGGTATCCTCTGACCGTCAGGGGTCTCATTTAGCCCCAGGGAATCAGGGTTCGCGGTGTCGCCACTCACCGACGGCTCGCCACAAAGCCGCCCCTACGGTTTATTATTTATAATCTTACCTGTTTGCTCAAATGTGATTTCACTCTGAAATCTGCAATAAATCCGGTTATTTTCTGACTAAATGACATTATAAATAAAATTCCACAAAAACACTAGCACTTGGGGCCAATTCACAACTCTCTATAAAGCTGTTCACATTTATAAGTGTCGTAGGATGCTTTGATAAATAACACATTATTCTAAAGTTTGCTCAAATGTGATTTTACTTTGAAATCCGCAATTAATCCGGTTGTTTTCTGATTAATTGCCATTATAACTAAATATTCCACAAAAACACTAGCGTTTAGGACCAACTCACAATTCTCTATAAAGCTGCTGATAACTAAATAGGTCGTATGATGATTTGATAAACAGTATTTTCGCAAAAATTTTAGAAACTATGCTAAAACACCGAGTATAATTAGATAATATTTGCTGTGATATTTCTCAATCTTACCGAAAAAAGTTTGGATTTTTGCAAAACTAACAATGATAAATATTAGGGGACATCTAAAAATAGCAGTTGATTTTAGTAACACTGGTTCCCCTAACTCTGATTGGCTTTATTTTTAGGGTTCCGTAGTAAAACGAGGAACCCTTATAACTTCGTTGTGGCCGTCAGTACGAGTAAGTGTCCATCCGTCCGCATTATAACTTCCACATTCATCAACCAAATTGCATGAAATTTGTTATTATGATTTGGTTTAAGTATACCTCTAGATCTCAATTTTAATTACTTAAAATAATCGAAACTGTATTTTTAAGGGGTAGTTTAGTTGCAGTTTTAGTACTTTTGTGGGTATTATATGAAGAAAACAAAACAAGAAATGAGCGTCTAGTGGACGCGGCGCGTGACTAAAATGCTGGTGTTTAATTGGCTCAACGTACAAGCATAAGCATTGCCATTCAGCGTGGCAATGCTGCCAGCATGCTGGGCACGCTGACAACTGGCACTAGGCTTCAGATTATCTTTAGACCTTCAAGGTTCCAATAGCTTGTTATAAAGTAGTCGTTTATGTAGTTTTTAATTATATAAGTCTTGTATTTAGTGGTAGTTAATTATAGCACCTGCCCTATAAAAAAAAAGAAGACGAATTATGTGTTCTAAAATTAGGTTTGTTTAGTGTTATCATATTATTTTGTAGTAGGATTATATACGTTTACGATAGTACGTTAGTCAAATCATCATATTATGTTTAAAGAGCTATTGAGCAAATAAAGAAAAATCTTTCATAACTCCAAAAGTTATAAAAGGGGGACACTCTTTTTTCAACTTTGTTGACCTATATCTCACTAATGGTACATTTGTAACAAAAATCGTTCAGAAAACCATAGGTTCCTCGTTTTAATACGGAACCCTAAAAATGAAGAGAAGTGACAAAATATGTTAAACATTATCATGTTTAGTGGGTAATGGTTTACATTAGCATCTTTGTTAGACCTGTTCTTAACTTTGAAAGACGAAAATAAAGCTTTAAGTCGTTATTGAGCCATTACCATGAGCTTCGCCCATCAAAATAGAGCTTTGGTAATTTTTGTTGTTTAGAAATAGAAAGAAAACGATACAACTTTATACTTGTGAATCATGAAAGTGAACAAAAATGGAGTATTCTCATCTGTGTATATATTCAAACAGGTTAGTCTAGTATAAACTAGAAATATAGGTACATAAATAATATTAATAATATATTGTAAAATATTATTACATAAATATACAGTGAAATAATATTTTGGCTATATCATCTGCATATTATGGATAATTAATATTAATATATCATACAGTATTAATATTATTGAAAACAATGCTAGTTCTTACAGCCAGTGTAGAAAAAATGCTAGATGCGTTTAGTATTTGCCATTATACTCGTATTATAATTTTAGGGGTATTCAGGCTTAATTACTCGCAAATTTAAAAAAAAATCGCAAATTTCGCAAAACTTTTAGATTGCGAAATTTACTTTTGCTACTACCTGTATAAATTGTAGTAGCAAAATTAAATTTAATTTTATTGCTGAGAGATTATCGATTGACGTGAAGCGAAATGAAACACGAAGGAGGCCTGGAACAGAGAAAAATGGTAAAGCAAAAAGTACTGTATCAGGCATCTGCCCCAACATGGGAATGTAGGCTAAAAAGAAGATTGATTAATTAATATTTAAACTCGATTTAAAAAATAAATCCGGCATGACGTTACGGAGAATTTCGATAACAAACACTGTGATACGAGATTTCTACATACCTATTAGAAGAATAAACAATTCCATCCGTCCCTTCATCAGTCATAGGACGTCCACTGCGGGACATAGGCCTCCCTTATGGATCTCCAATAAGACCGGTTGGTAGCGGCTTGCATTCAGCGTGATCCTGCGGTCTTAATGAGGTTATCCGTCCACCTTCTGAGTGGACGTCCTACGCTGCGCTTGCCGGTACGTAGTCTCCACTCGAGAACTTTTCGACCCCATCGGTCATCAGTCTTCCGCATTATGTGCCCTGCCCACTGCCATTTCAACTTGCCAATCTGCTGGGCTATGTAAGATTCGCCGAACTTAAGTTCTTCTGCGAATCTCATTATTCCTGAGAGACTCAGAGCATAGCCCTCTCCATAGCTCGTTGGGCTACTTGGAGCTTATTAATAAGACCCATATTAAGAGACCACGAAAAAACCATTAATTAATCGGAATCTGCACTGCCGTGTCGACCAAAAAAGCACAGCTAAACATACTTTTCTCGAAGCTATTCAGACCATTTTCAACCCCCTGTAACTTAGTTGTGGAGTGGATTTAGACCTGTTTTTATTTTCACATTTTAGGTTCTTGCTACAGCGGCATCTTCTTTAATTTCCTTCTGCACCGGCATTTCTTTCGGGGCGACAGCTGTGATGTTACCCCAATTGAGAGTGGACGAGTCTTTAGAATACTATCCTAGTCATGAGTCATGGATAGGTAAGATGATAGAACTAAACTTCCTTAGCTTCGAGCAATTGGATGAATGAGAAATGATAAGCAACGGCGGGATAGGTAAGGACTTAAGGAGCGATAAAAGAGATGTGAAAGTATCAGAAAAAGCATAAAGCAATTTGATGGTTTCAATGAAGACAGCGAACCAGAAACGTTATAATGGGACATTCGTTTACTTACAAGGAGAACAGAGGGGCTTGTGTTTAGAAGAGGACATTCTACTCTGAGATGATGATAATGATAAAGCATTGTAAGTAAATAGCAACTTACGTGGTAGAAACGAAAATGTTATACAAGAAAAAGCATTTTGTTCCTATGGCAAGGCTATTCTGCTCTCTGGAATATCTAAGTTGTAATGCAACTTACTTAATGCAACTTAATTTTTGCGCAGTATTACCTACACGTCGCCGAAGTTTGAAACTACCAAATAAATATAATATACTAGCTGACCCGCCCAACTTCGTTTCACGCAATCTCTTTATAAATAGAATTCTACTGTACGTGTGTATGTCACTGAACTCCTCCTAAACGACTGGACCGATTTGAATGGTTTTTTTTTGTATGCATTTGGGTGGCCCCCAGGATAGGATAGATTCACAAATCAGCCCGGCAGTGAAACGAAGTTCACAGGGTCAGCTAGTATCTTTATAAATTATAGCCTATGTGTTATTCTGATGTATAAGCATTACTAGGTATAGTTAGTAGGTAAGAAAAAATATTCACTAAAGCATAACGATATTTTAAATCTAGCGCCACCACCTTTTATAAACAAGCTATGCTAAATAGTTATTGAAATACTCATAAACTGTTGAACATAATTTTCTTCAAACAATCAAGCAATTAAGGAAATAAATAATCACGTTCCTTAATTTGTGTACGATTTAAATCGTATAAACGATTGATAAATTGTAAAAGAAAACTGTTTTCTGTTCCAGCATCGGTTTCAGTATTAACCATCATCATCGGGTCTCTTGCCAGCGGGCAATTAATGGATATCTTCGGCAGAAGAGCATCTCACTTCATGGTGATACTTCCTAACGCTATCGGCTGGATCATCAGCGCCTGTGCTAATTCCACCAGCACTATCATTGTAGGAAGGCTGTTAACTGGTCTCTCCACAGGCGCCAACAAAGTCGTCACAATGGTCTACATCGCTGAAATAATAGACCCAAAACTAAGATCGATAGTTCTATTCATACCGAGCTTATTGCAGTTTACAGGAATTCTATTCAGTCATATAGTCGGATACTACATTTATTGGAAAACCAGCGCCATACTTTGCATCTGCCCTATTATAATTTCTTTGATCGCGTTTCTCTTCTTGAAAGAAAGCCCAATTTGGTTGATCACTAAAGGAAGAATCGATGAAGGTATTGAAAACTTTCACTGGTTTCGAGGATCGAGCGAAACTTCTGAAGCTGAATTGAAAGCGGTTCTGGATAGACAGTCAGAAAAAACAGAAAATAAAAAAATGTCTGTCAAAGAAATATTCGATGTAATGAAGAAAAAAGCTTTCATCAAGCCAATGCTCATAATAGTGGTAGTGGTGATAAACATACAGTTTACAGGTGTTAATGTCATAAGTTTTTATTCACTGGATATTTTTAAGAAAGGCTTCAACAACAATGTGGATCCTTTTGTATTGATGATCGCGATTGATTGCATTAGGATTATTATGGCAATAGCAATATGCGCATTTGGGAAGATAATTCCAAAACGGATTGCATTCCTAGCATGCAGTTTCTTTCATTCAATGTCTGTGTTTGGTTTGGTTGGGTGCTTTTTGACAAATTATGATGTTGTGTGGGTTCCAGTGCTATGTTTAGTGTTGTACATTTGTTTCTCCAGTGCTATTTCAACAATAGGTTGGACTTTTGTGCCTGAGCTAATGCCTAACGGTGCTCGTGGATTTGGATCCGGACTTAATTCAGCAGTTTCATACATAATGTTATTTGTTTTAGTTAAAAGTACGCCCGATATTTTGAGCTTGTATGGCGAGTCAGTGTTGTTTGCGATTTTTGGACTGCCAACATTAATATGTGCGTTTATTTTGTGTTTTGTGTTGCCTGATACAAACGGAAAAACTTTGCAATCTATTGAAGATGGCTACAAGAACCAATCTCAGGAGCAAATTGAGACAAAAGTGTGATTGATGTTTCGTAGTCATTTTTCCAAGAAAAAATAATATGATTATGAGCCTATGAAAAAAAGGAATGGCCAAAATCACAGCGTAATAGCACGATTCAAAGGTATCCCCTCTTTGTACCGCGGAATTATCATACATATTGGATCTATTAAAGATGTACTCTTAATTTAGAGATGTAATATTTATTTTTATACGTACAATAATTCTCAATAGATGTATAGAACTGTGATATAAAACTTAGCTTGGTTATCACATTATAATTACAAAGAACTTAGTTACAAACTTTTTATAAATCAGAAGATCATATAAATAAGATAAAAAAATACATAACAAATTATTTTATGGATCATTACAGCTGATTTTATTTGGTGAAAATTACATAAATAAACCTAGAATTAAAGTAGTTTGATCTATAATATAAATACCAGACAGTTAGTGTCAAGTCAAGTGGATTTAATAGATACAATTTTTTTTTATCTTTCAATTATTACTCAACAGACTCCAGGGTCTGCACAGACCCTGGAGTCTGTGTTATAAGTATCTAGTTTTATATTTGTTAATTAAAGACTAAAGAAGAAGAGAGTTTTTATCTTAGCCTAAGTCTGTTGACTTTCTACGGCTGATGGACGGATGCATACCCGTACTGAGGCCTCTGGCACGGTAATGCTATCTAAAGGTACAAGTTGGTAGCGGACGACATGAGGCGGCAGCGAACGACGTGTCGCAGCGACACTTATACTGGTTTCTATGTATTTCTATGAAATTCCCTCCGTAGTTAGCGACACGAAGCTAGCGATGTAATTTCATAGAAATACATAGAAACCAGTAGTGTCGCTGCGACACGTCGTTCGCTGCTTCCTCATGTCGTCCGCTACCAACTTGTACCTTTACAGTATTGTAACTCGGCCCTGTCATTGATATATCTATACCATCTATACCAATATTATAAAGAGGAAAGATTTGATTGTTTGTTCGTTTGCATCGAATAGGCTCCGAAAAAACTGAACCGATTTGAAAAATTCTTTCACTGTTGGAAAGCTACGCTATACCCGGTGAACATAGGCTATATTTTCAAAAAAAAATAGGGATCCTTACTATTTGTCTTCTTTAGCCCATTGTACCCGGGCAAAGCCGGGTCGGGCAGCTAGTAATATATATAGGTAACCACAGCCACGGTAATGATATCATTACCGTGCCACAGCGCCGAGTGGCCGCGCAGAAATCAACGCGCTAGGGGCAGCCCTTCAATATTTTAATTTCACCTATTTACTCCTTGCCTACTTAAGTTTCTTTCTAGTTTTGAATCATATTCACGTTCCGACCGTTTGTATAGTTCATAGTTCATTTATTAGATAAATGGGTGTCAGAGACACACTTTTGAATAGTCAACCATCTACATAATGGCAAAAACTTAGCAAGAAACTAAATACTTACGATAAATATTAATTGCAGCTACAATCAATAATTACCTTAAACTTAATTAATAATAATTAATAATAATATAAAGACAAGATAGTATGAACACTGAATACTGTTAGATATCATTACCGTGCCTCTGGAGCGTCTAGCTGTGCCAAATACTGCCGAGCTTGCGTCTGTCTGAACTGGCTCTTCAGTGACCTGTTTTTAACGGCTTTGTCTCCTGTCGCTATCTATCTCATGTGCTTTGTACACATGGATTCAATATGTTGAATTTTTTAATCGTATCATAGGTAAGACATAGGCAGTTCAGCCTCGACCTCGTTCAGAGCGCGAAACAATTTCGTAATCGAAATGAGTTTTATCAATTTTATGACATTTACAGCTGAATCTGAATACAGAATAATTATACAATCTTGAGTTTAGGAAAACTACTGCCGCAATGAATAGGCGATATTTAAAAAACAAAAGATATCTTATATCAAATAAAAAAAAATCAAAGTTTTATCAAAATATGATACTTTTTATATATTTAATTCTACTGTACGTGTCAATGAACTCCTCCTAAACGGCTGGACCACGGTAATGATATCTAATTACCGTGGCTGGACCGATTTGAATGATTTTTTGTATGCATTTGGGTGGCGCCCTGGTTTAGATTAAAAAATCTGCCCGGCAGTGAAACGAAGTTCGCCGGGTCAGCTAGTATTTTATAAACATTTTCTTATCTATAATAATATGAAATTGTGCGAGCGAGATGGTATAAATTTAGCAAACGCCGATACAAACGCCTTAAATGGAGATATTAAAAAGCTGATGTATTATATTGAGCAAAAAATGGATTTGCATTTCGCACATCTAATGTGGTCTGGTAAGTAATTTTTGAATCTTTGAGAGGCTCACACGTTAAAGGTCAGTTATTTTAAATAAAAAAGAACACGCAACAGCTTTTGTAAGTGATGAAAGTGAAACAAAATGGACAACCTACGTCGACTTTTCTATGGAAACAAGTAAGTAGACACTTAATTATAAATAACGAAATTAAAAGTAATTAAACCTTTTTAAAAAAACAAGCTTTCGAGATCCTGGTTATCATGTAGCAGCAGAGTGCTAGCCTAGACAAGTAAAACGAGCCCAAACACGACGGTTCTATCTTGTTTAGTACAGGAGTTCCTATGGCCACCTCCGTCCATCGACTCCATCATCAGATCAGCTCCATGGTACCATATTATTGCATTGTCACGCGATATATTAGTAGCGGCACGTAAGTCTAGCGCTGAGTGTCCTGTGGAGGGGATGGCTGCGTATGTTGACCGCCATACTAAACTCATGCGCAGCCACCCCCTCCACACTTCGCTCAGCACTAGACTTATATGCCGCGACCTGTACAATGCGTGTAAAATTTCGGCTCAATCGGAAACCGGAAAGTTCGTCATATTTAACTTGCAAGATTCCATCCGAACTTACATACCCACATACATAGGTAAATCCATTGCAAGTTAAATAAAAGCTTCTAATAAAATAGATTCCATCTATCTGGTATTTTTCGAGACACTCGATACCTATTAATAATAATTCTAACGTCATACATTCATGTAAGGTAATGAACCAAAGAAAGCGAGGGGTCAACGTTTACAAAATGTGATATCGTAATCGTATCGATATTTCTTACGATGGCTGCTAACTTTACCGCTGCTGAAATCGCGGACGTACCATCAGTTTTCTCCCATAAAATGATGTTCACTATGACAACCCGTTTCCCGCAGCATGAAGTCCATCGTGACATTTGTACCTACATCCATTTTGACAAAGTTTTTTTTTAATCTTAATTATTTGGGGAGTTTTGTCGATTTTCGACCATACCACTCCCATAGTTAACATTATGTACACATGTATATACTACGTGCCCGCTCCTCCATAGAGAAACAGCTTATATTCGTACCAGCCTCCGATGATGGTGAAGCCAAGAAACTGTTAGATACATGCTCCCACATTAGTGTCACTTATATCTAGAAGATTTAGGTGAATCGCTTCGTTCCGGACACATTCATTTAGGACATGGTACACGTCCTCAACTTTGTCACAGTCTGCACAATTAGGTGTGTCTGACAAGCCCATCATGAATTTGAGCGCATTTGACGGGATTTAAGACAAAGTAAAAATAGTATATTTAAGTATACATTTTGAGAGCCGTGGTGGTCTAGGTAATGGTATTAACACCCGCCCCACAATCGTAAGGTTCAAATCTCAAACCCGTACCAATGACAATGAGTTCTTTGGAACTTATACTCGTTTACGAATTTCAAATCACTGACTTTTCGGTGAAGGAAAATATAGTGAGGTAACCTGCGTACGTCCGTAGAAGAAACTCGATGGCGTATGTGAATCCACCAACCCATACTAGGGCCAGCGTGATGGCTATGGCCCAATTACCCTTCGTGAGCAAGGACCTTATGGTTTATTACCAGTATTGTGTAAGCGCTCTGACGTTCGGTTTCGCTTTTTCTCCTGCTCGGGCCAGTTACTCAAGCCACGAGAGCGAGCGGGAGGAAAAGCGAAGCCGAACGTCAGAGCTCTTACACAATAAGGCCCCAGGCCTATGTCCTGCGGTGGACTATTAAAAAAGGCTGGTACAGTAATATCCTCTTCAAAATTACAGGCGTTAGCTACCGCAGCATCAACTTGTATACCTTTCTGCGGCGGTATTACTTTTGGAATGTCGGCAGTTATGCTACCACAGCTACGAGAGGACAAATCAATAGAATACGATTCCAGTCTCGAGTCCTGGATAGGTAAGATCTTAGTATCATAGACTATATTTACCTTACATATTTCAAACGGCGGTTATACTATACCTACCTACTTTGTTAGTGAATAGTGCTGTGTACACCTACTTTGTTATTTTCAGTATTTTTGGCGCTGTGAAAACAAATCTGTAGGATTGTGATCTGGTATAGTGTAGGTATTTTGTTAATAGCCTTCGATTCATTCGCTAGGTATACTCATAGTAGGAACACCTGGAGGCCGATCTACTTATTTTTCGCAATAAAAATGTCGAGGAATTATATTAACGACTAATCTCATATGTGAGAAGCAATTGCACTATTAATGCTCGTACTATTTTAATATGTCTGTTATAGATTTTAAAGTACACTGCAATGTCAGGCACTTTAATAACTTCTAGAGCAATAAAATCACTACACATTTGGTTGCACGTCATGTGGACATAAATGGTCTAAATCCCGATTAACTCGTATTTGCGTAACTTGTAGATACTGCCCAAATATGCTTACAACCCTGGCTAACAAACTATGAAATTCTGTTCCAGCATCAGCAGCAACATTAACTATCATCATCGGGTCTCTAATAAGCGGGCCATTACTGGATAGCTTCGGCAGGAAGACGACTCACTTTATCGCTTTTGTTCCTTACTTCATCGGCTGGACCGTCATAGCCTGTGCCAACTCCACCAGTGCGATCCTCGCAGGAAAGCTTATAGCTGGTCTCTTATCAGGCGCTAGTAAAGTCGTCACAATGACCTACGTCGCAGAGATAACCGATCCAAAATTGCGATCAATATTCCTATTCATGCCGTACCTAACGCGATTATTAGGAGTTATCGTCAGCCATACAATCGGACACCTATTGTATTGGAAAACTAGTGCCATCTTTTACATTTGTGTCGCTATAATTCCTTCCTTTGCCTTCGTGTTCTTAAAAGAGAGCCCGTTTTGGTTGATTAGCAAAGGAAAAATAGATGAGGGTGTTGAAAGCTTCCGCTGGTACCGAGGGTCGTGTGATACTTCTGAGGCTGAGCTGAAAGCTATTTTAGAGAGACAGTCTGAAAAGGCAAAGATTTCCGCTAAAGAAATCTTTAATACAATGAAAACAAAAGCCTTTATCAAACTAATGCTAATAACAATGGTGGTATCAGTAAATATAAATTTCACGGGCATTGGTGTAATAACTGTGTATGCTATCGATTTATTCCAAAAAGCGTTTAAGGGAAACGTGGACCCTTTTGTATTGATGATTACAATGGATTGCATTGAATGTATAATCACAATAGGAATATCTGCATTTGGAATGATGATTCCAAAAAGAAACGCGCTTATAGCCTGCAGTCGACTGCCTCGGTGGCTCAGTGGTTAGTGACCCTGACTTCTGGGTCAAAGAGGCGTGGGTTCGATCCCCACCCAGGGCAAACATTTGTGTGATGAACACAGGTGTTTGCTCTGTGTCTGGGTGTTATTTAGGTACTATCTATATAAGTATGTATTTAAAAATATGTATATGTAGTATATCAGTCTCTGGCAGCCATATCACAAGCTATGGCTTAGTTCGGGGTCAGAGACCGTGTGTAAGATGTCCCCTAATATTTATTTATTTATTTATTTATTTAGTTTTTGCCATTCATTATCTGTATTAGGTCTGGTTGCGTGTTTTTTGTTGAATTACGATGTTTTGTGGATTCCTGTGCTCTGTCTTGTGATGTATATTAGTTTCTCTAGTGTTGTAGCAACTATTGGTTGGAGTTTTGTTCCCGAGCTGTTACCTAATGGTGCTCGTGGAGTAGGTTCTGGACTCAATTCAGCATTTGCATACATGGTATCATTTGCATTGGCTAAAACTGCACCTGACTTATTGAATTTATATGGAGAAGCTGCTTTGTTTGCGAGTTATGGAATACCAACTTTTATTTGTGGATTCATTTTGTATTTCATATTGCCTGACACACATGGAAAATCTTTGCAATCTATCGAAGATGCCTACACGAAAAAGTCACTGGAGCTCATTGATACACGATTATAAAAGTGTTCAAGGCTGCGACAGAACTTGGTAAAAACAGGAATTATAAAATTAAACTGTGTGATCTCATACTTAAAATAAATTTTAAAATAGTTATACCAAAATGTAATAAACCTGTTATTGTTTGAGGTTATTTCTTTTCTTTTATGTAAGTATTTGTACAAACTACATATATTTTGTAAAGGAATACCTACTTTAGGTAGATAAATAATTAACTAATAATAATTAATTAAATTTTGCCTTACTCCTAACTCGTAAACTTAAAACGAGTAGTATATCTATAAAAGGCAAAAAACCTAAAAAAAAGAGGAAATATTCAGTACGTTTGAGTTATATTTTGTCAAGATAACTTTGACTTGCAATAGTTGTAAAACTTTTCATTCACCTTCAAAAATGCAGACTTCTAGGAACAGTTAAACGGTGTATAAATGGATATATTTGTTCAAAGCGATTTGATTTTCCTCTGAAACGAGAGATTTTCGATAGAAAAACTATAAATAATAATAATAAATAAATATTAGGGGACATCTTACACACGATCTCAGACTCTAAACTAAGCAAAACTTGTCATATGGCTGCCAGAGACTGATATAGGTACTACATGTACATATTTTAAATACATTCTTATATAGATAGTACCTAAATAAAACCCAGACACGGAGCAAACATGTTCATCACATAAATGCTTGCCCTAGGTGGTGATCGAACCCACGCTCTTTGATCCAGAAGTCAGGTTCACTAACCACTGAGCCAGCGAGGCAGTCAATTACTTTGAATCGTTTCTTGCAAAATTTGCGAATGCTTGAACACATTACTTATACAGTACTTATACTAGTTCTCGAAGCATGTTGAAAATGTAGAAATAGAAAATGTTAATGTTTTTTTAGGGTTAGCACAAATAGCCATGCAAATTTATTCAGCCATGATAATGAAAAGTAAATAACTAAATAGGTTAAGTAATGTCGGACGAAAAGGGTGACAAAGTACTCGTATCATAATACTGTGAAGTTAAATTGTAGGCCCCGGTTGTTTTAACCGTTTAGCCATGTCAGAGGCCTAAAAACTCTGACACCAGGGCTAGCCACCCGGCCTATACGAACTTACTTACTGTGAAGTGAAGTTAGCTACAAGCTGCGCGAAACCCAATCCTCGGTGAGCTTCAGTCGGCATTACTCAGGCTTGACCACACAAACACAAATAACATAATACAAATGCAAACTTTAAAAAACTGTTATATACTGTTTTCATATTTGAAACTAAAACAACAAATACAATCAACGTAGCAATGCATTTGGATTATCTTTAGACCTTCAAGGGTCTGTGGATGATCCAATGCTTTTGTATATAGTGCAATGTAGTAGTAGTGTAGGCAGTTTTAGCATATAAGGTAGTACCTATTGTAGTTTGTTGTAGTTAATAAAGGAACTTTTGCCCGATATAAAAAAATGTAACAATGTGTATTCTGTACCACAAAGGTAGATAAAAGAAACATGTTAAAACTCTAATGAGAGTAAATTTAAAAATGTTTTAGGGTTCCGTACCCAAAGGGAAAAACGGGACCCTATTACTAAGACTTCGATGTCCGTCTGTCACCGGGCTGTATCTCATGAACCATGATAGCTAGGCAGCTGAAATTTTCACAGATGATGTATTTCTGTTGCCGCTATAACAACAAATACTAAAAACAAAATAAAATAAATATTTATGGATCCCGAAGGCCAGGTGGCAAGATGGATTGAGCAACTACAAGAGTTTGACTTCACCACGGAGCATCGCAGTGAAAAATAATATTTATTTAGCAGCCATTTGTGGCAGTTTAATTTGATTAAAAATATAAGACAGTCATTTTTGAGCTGTCAAAATTTAGAACAAATTCTTGTTCAATTCTAAACGTACTCGTATATATGACTAAAAAGTCCTTCACGGCATGATTCTTCATTGCACTCGCACATTTGTTTTTGTGTCTTAGTTAGAGCTAAGGGCTAAGGGTATCTCAATCTTAAGTGTGGCTTATGCATGTTTTAGTTTTACACTGCAAGTTCTCAAGTAATTCTAGTCGCTCCGACGGCGCTGGGCTCGGCTTAGCCGCGGCGCGAAGAGCTTCGCCCGAAGCTGGAGGCAAATTTTTTCATCAGTTTGTCAGTTTATTGTACTTAATTTATTTAATCAGGCTTTACGAAACTTATTGTTTTCACAAGAAGAAAACGGACGACAACATGGCAATGCACTTTTCAAAGCTACAGAACATCTGGTTTAATTTAAACAAAGAAGTTACAAAGCTTGGAAACAATGAACTGCCAGAGGTACTTCTTATATGCAAGATTTTAGATACTTTGCCGGAAGAATACCTCACGTTTAAATCCAGTTGGCTGTTAAAAATATTGTACTTTTTTTAGGTTTCCGTACCCAAAGGGTAAAAACGGGACCCTATTATAAGACACACGTTTAGCTTAAACGAGTAATGTGATGTGTGATGGTTATCCAGTAAACCAATCACAGTTTAACAAAAGGTTTGGACCTAGTCGGATTAAAGAGTATTTACTTATTATCTTAAATTCATATTTTTTCTGAGGATAGTAGTGCCTGTGGCGGCGCGTGATTCAGCTCGCAGGCATACGAAGCGCGCACGGCCGTCTGTGACGACGGCGCGCTGTGGAATGCTGAGGCGCCTCCCGCATCGCGTACATTTATATGAAGCGCCGCCGCCGGCGCATGACTCAGCTTGCAGTGCACAGTGCACACGAGGCGCGCACGACCGCCTGTGGCGGCGGCGCGCTGTGGAATGCTGAGGCATCCCCGAATCGTGTATATTTATATGAAGCGCCCACGCCGCGGCGCGTATAATATTAATTGTAAATAATATTTAATAAAGAATTAGATAGTGTCTTAGTTTTAGTTCTAGGCTAATTACTTAGACACTATCTAATGGTAATGGTTGACATGGGCATTTGCAGACCATCGAAGAGTTCCTGGGCCAGCCCACTGCATGTGGTTACCAAAAAAGATGGATCACTACGTGTATGCGGTGACTACAGAAGACTAAACGCCGTGACCAAGCCAGACCGCTACCCGATTCCTCGCATCCAGAGCTTCACGTACCAGCTGCACGGCAAGACCATATTTTCCAAACTCGACATCAAGACAGCGTACTTCTGGATCCCGAACAGAAAAGAAGACGCAGAGAAAACAGCGATTATCACGCCGTTTGGCCTGTTCGAGTTTACTTGCATGCCGTTTGGGCTACGCAACTCAGGCCAAACGTTTCAACGCTTTATGCATGAAGTACTGCGAGGGCTGGATGACCACATCTTTTGTTTCGTTGACGACATACTTATCCACTCACGAAATCCAGAAGAGCACAGAAGACACATAGAAGAAGTCATCGAGCGCCTAAACAAATTCGGCATTTCACTCAACATCGACAAATGCGAATTTGGTAAGGAGAAGATACAGTTCCTCGGCTACGAAGTGTCATCCGAAGGTATCAAGCCCACAGAAGATCGCATTGAAGCTATTAAGAAGTACCCGAAACCTAAAACAGTACAAGAACTACGAAGATTTCTGGGCATGGTGAATTTTTACCGCGACTGTTTACCACACCAGGCTGAATGTCAACACGAGCTAAACAAATATCTACATAACACCAAGAAGAATGACAAGACACCTATAGAATGGACGCCAGAAGCTGAGAAGTCATTCGATAAATGCCGCCAAAGTATTATCGACGCCACTACACTGACGTACCCAGTACCAAACGCTCCAATCTGTTTGTACTCTGATGCCAGTGATCGAAGTTTGGGAGCTGCATGCCTACAAAAAGTGAATAACACCTGGAAGCCACTCGCATTTTTCTCGAAGTCAATGAGTGAAACGCAGCGAAGATACAGCGTCTACGATCGAGAGTTATTGGCGATATATACGGCCGTTCGACATTTACGACGTTTGATAGAAGGCAACGACATCACCATCTACACAGACCACAAGCCATTATCATACGCACTAACGAAGCCACCGACCAGTAGCGACACCCCTCGGCGAGAACGTCAACTACACTACATCAGCCAGTTTTGCTCAAAGATCAAGTACATAGACGGAGCAAACAATCAAGCTGCCGATGCAATGAGTCGATTAGAAAATATCGATGAAATTCAACTGTCGTCGAGTATTGACCACGAAAAATGGCCGCTGGGAATTGTTGAGACTCATTGTCTCATACTGTAATACCGGGCGAGGATGGTAGCACTGCAGTGTTTCACGTTTCGCTTCTTGATTGAAAATAAAGACTTGTTCCCAGGAGTGAATGAATTTATTTGTAATCGTCGGCCTTATATACTATTTCCTATCCTAAAGTAATAATAATAATAATCTACTAACCTATGACTAAACCTTACCTTCTAGAAGCACCTACTCTAATATTTCGACTACGGAAATATGAATTAATGTAAGGGACAAAAGGCCATTTTTCAGGAGAGCCAAAAAACGATCGCAATTTTTTTTATTTCTTCATTTCTTTTTTGTTTTTTGTCTGATTTAAATGACTTCTAGGGCGAAATTGCATAAAATTTTGAACTGTTTATGCTAAAGATATCATTATTTGAGATATCCCTGTAGTTTAGGAATTGACATGTCCCTTACATTATTTTTTTCTGTTAAAATGACCGAAATTTAACAAAAAAGTTAAGGTAACGTACATCTCATAATCAAATACGAGGTAAAATTGCAGTGAAGGACATCGCTTCAATAGGCTTTTTTAAATAAATAGCCCCAAAAGTTTATCATAATCATTTATTTTCAATGTAATTATATTTAAAAATGTGTCACTGACGCTAAGTTAAAAAAAAAACAACATAAACTACTTCTTATGCAATTAAAAGTCTTTAGCAATACTTTTAAGTAAGTAATATCACAATAAAATGCGTTCGAAAACTTTTTAAATAATGAAAAACTAACGTTCATTATCATAAAAAGACCGTGTAGGAACTTTTATATTCAGTCTTCCACAATATAACAATAAAAGCTTCCAAAAAAAGTTAAACTACGTATAAATCTTTGTAAATTAAACAAAATCATAATATGTATAGTTCTGAACCATGTAACAAGAATAGTACTAATAAAAATAAAATTGGTTTCTTTTATGACAACAGTTGTTTTAATTATTTGTGGAACTATGATTAAGTTTATCGTATTCGTTTGACAAAACAAGGAAAGGCATAATCATTATTTCAATTCACTAAATTTGACTGCAACGTACTAGGCTTGTATAGGTATAATATGACTTTTCAAGACTTTCCTTGTGTTGTCATATTAAATTTACAAGATTATATTAACTTATGTATTTACGTAACACTACTATGTAGGAACTGCCTATTGCAATCAGGCACATAAAAGTCGTAAGGCAATAAGGCAAGGCTGATTGCAATAGTTCCTACATAGTGGTTTTACGTAAATACATAAGTTAATATAATTTTGTCAATTTAATATGACAACACAAGGAAAGTCTTGAAAAGTCATATTATACCTATTAGTTAGTTACTATTAGTCTTCATAAAGAAACAATAAAATCTATTAAAATGGATGATAAAATACTTATGCCTAGAAACATGTTTAGTCAAAATTAAACAAAACAAACCTAGGGCACCTAAATATCCATGGTTTACCTATAACAAGCTGTTAAAAAATAACAAGACAATAACCTCTATTTTAGCAAGTAAGTTATTTATAAGATGAATCTTATCCATTTTAAGATTAAGATTGGCAGCCGGCACACGCTAGGGCACACTTAGGTACCCACCTCCCTGCCTATACCCGGCAGGGAGATCTCTCATTTTCTTCCCCGCTGGGTACCTCCTCCCCCGGCACCCTCACTCTTATCACCATGGCAACCCGGGAGGCGTTTAGCAAACTCGACGAGGTGCTAAACTACATCCGGGCTGCCTACGTGTCCAACGAAGATTCCGTTGACGCCATCGACGCGTTCATTCATGCCGCAAGACAAGTCTTGCCCGGCCTAGAGCCGGAAACCCCTTTCGTCCCTGAGACGCTCCCCCGTCCCGCCTTTAAGGCTGCCCCCCCGCCCTCACCCGCGCCCCGCCAAGTCTCCCCAAAGAGCAAGGCGGCAGCCGCATTTCTAACGCCCGAATTCAAAGGTCCCGCCTCACGGGCCTCTGCTCACTCGAGCCCCGAACGCGGTCGGAACGCCGCCAAGGACCATTCCCACCGTGGGCGGTCTCGCTCGATCGCCCCCTCTAGGGCTACGCCCTACGACAAGAGCCGCTCGCTCTTGCTCGAGGTCCCCGCTCCAGCCCCCCTCGCGGTCCATCAACCGGCCCCCGCGACTCCAACCGTGGACTCCTCGGAGTCCCCCAACTCCCAAATGGAAGAGGACCTTATCCTCGATACACAGGGAGAATCCGACTCCTTCACCTTGGTGGAGCGGAGAAAGAAGAAGCGGCCCGCCGCTTCTTCTTCCCCCCCGCCCCCACCTAAGGTCCCCTGCCCTGCGGCCTCCACCGCCACTGCCACCGCCGCCTCCTCCTCGTCTCAGCCCGGTCCCTCCAAGGCCCAGAAAGCCCCCAGAGCTTTCACGCTTGTGGACAAGACCAAATGGGCCTACGTAGCCCGTCGTCTGACGGAGCTACAAGTACCCTTTACGGGTAAGCCCAATCATGATGGCATAGCCATCTTTGTCCCGACCCCCGACCACTACAGACTGGCCACCCGTTTCCTCCAAGAGGAGCACCTGCAGTTCTTCATGCAGGCCCTTGAGGAGGAAAAGGTGTACCGCGCTGTAATTCGCGGCATTCCAAAGGAAATCCCCACCGAGGACATCCTACAGGATCTCCTCGCCCAGGGGCTTCCCGCACGCCAGGTCCACCGCATGACCAGCGGCAGGACCAAGAAACAGCTAGACATGGTCTTAGCAGTCCTTGACAACACCCCGGAGGGCAAGAAGATCGAGCTTATTCGCTCGGTCTGCAAGCTCTCCGGCTTCAAGATCGAGGCCCCTCACAAAAGGGGCGTCCCGGGGCAGTGCCACCGCTGCCAACGATATGGCCACGCAGCGCGATTCTGTCACGCAGAATACCGCTGCGTGAAATGTGCAGGCGCGCACAGCACCTCAGAGTGCTCGCGCACAAAACAAGACCCCACCCCGCCCAGCTGCGTCCTTTGTGAGACCCAGGGGCACACCGCGAATTACCGCGGCTGCCCCATGGCTCCAAAGGCCGCTAAAGGCCAACACAAGCCCAAGCCCAGGGGAAGGCCGACTCGTCCCATCCACCCCACACAGTCCAAGCTCCAGCTTGCGACCCCTCCTTCCACTTTCGTGGATGCCCCTGCCCCCGTAGCCAACGCTTGGCAACGCGCAGTGCCCCAACGGGGATCCGCGGCCAAGCCAGAGCTACCGCGCCCCCGCCCTCAGACCCAAACACGCGCTCCTGCGCCTCTAGCCCCCAAAGTCGCCACTAAGGCCGCTAAGCCCGCCCCCTTAGGTGCCGTCGTCAATAGCTCTTCTATGGAGAGCTATATCACCGACATTGAATTCGCCAAAGAATTCATGGCGCACCACGCCATAGTAGACCCCGCCGAACTAGCCGAGTTCACGGCTAAGGTCCGCGCTAATCCGTGCAACACCGCACAATTCATGGCCGAACACCGCACGCTCCTTGACCATGTCAAGGTCCATGGAGCCGCCATGGTAAACCTCCTTAAGAAGTACTATGGATAGTACACCATTAAGAGAGAAGCCCCACTCCTTATCCTTGGCATGGTTCAATGCCAACGGTCTCTTTAGCGACCAGAAAGACCAACGTGTCTTAATCCAACAATTCTTGTCCACTCACCAAGTCGATATCTTACTTGTGAGCGAGACTTTTCTCAAACCCAGCAGGCTGGATCCGAAAATCGGAAACTACTCGCTGGTACGTAGTGACAGGACTACCGGCCCAAGGGGCGGTACCCTGATCTACTACAGAAGGTCCCTCCACTGTATTCCCATAGATACCCCACCCCTGATTAGCTTGGAAGCTTCCTGTTGCCGTCTCTCAATGACTGGTCATCAACCAATTACCATAGCGTCATGCTACCTCCCCTGCAACAAAGCACTTGAAAAAAGTGACTTTGAAGCTCTGTTCTCCCTAAGTAGCGCCGTCATTCTGGCTGGCGATTTCAATAGCAAGCACATAATATGGGGCTGCAACACGACCAACACGAAGGGCAACCTTCTCAACTCCCTCTCAGACGAAATTCACTTTGAAATTATCCCACCCAGCTCCCCAACTCACTTTCCCTTCATCGTCGACCATAGACCCGACATCTTAGACTTTGCGCTACTAAAGGGTGTAACCCTCCGGTTACGCTCGTTAGAAGTGATCCACGAACTTGACTCTGACCACAGACCAGTCCTCATGAGACTAGGTCCCGACCCAACTGACAGACCTCCCCGTACTAGGACCGTGGTGGACTGGGACCGACTAGGCACAGCCCTGGAGGCCACCAGCTCACCCGATCTAGACAAAATCCCAGACAACATCGTTTCCCGCGATGACGTCACCCTCTCGGTTGACGCCCTCACCAGTCACCTTCGCAACACAGTACGTGAGTGCTCCAGGCAGGTCCCAGCAGAGGTCAATGACCGACGCTGGGCGCTGCCGGAGGACGCGAGGGACCTTCTGAGGGCTAAAAACGCCGCCACTAGGGCCTACGACTCCCGTCCCTCCGAAGAGAACAGAGCCACTCTGTGGTATTACGAGCGTGCCGTAAAAAACCGCATTAGTGAACTCCGCAATCAGAGGTGGGACAGTTTACTTTCGGAGATCGAGCCATCTCACCAGGCATACTGGAAGCTGGCCCGAGCTCTGAAATCCGACGTAGTTACGAATATGCCCCCCCTCAACCGTCCCAATCTCCCACCTGCGTTTGAGGACGAGGAAAAGGCCGAATGCCTGGCCGACAGCCTCGAGTCACAATGCAGCCCCAGCTTAGGCTTCGTCGACCCTGTTCACTTCGATACGGTGAACAGAGAAGTCGAAGAAAGACTATCCGTCCCCCCCACTGACGCCCTTGAGCCTGTCACGGCTTCGGAGGTTGAGTCGATCATAAAGCGCCTTCACACTAGGAAAGCTCCCGGTGCTGATGGCATTTCCAACAGAGTGCTCAAGCACTTCTCAGTATCCCTAGTGTGTCTTCTAGTCAGCATATTCAATGCGGCTATGAACAACTGCATGTTCCCCGAAGCGTGGAAGTCCGCCGATGTCATCGGCATCCACAAGCCCGGCAAGAAGGCCTCCGAGCCATCCAGCTATCGCCCTATCAGTCTCCTCAGTACTCTGGGGAAGATCTATGAGCGCATCATTCTGAAGCGCATCTGGTCCCACATAAAGGACAACAATATCCTTCCCAACGAGCAGTTTGGCTTTAGGGCCAGACACTCTTGCGTCCAACAAGTACACCGCATAACGGAGTACATTCTAGAAGGCTTCAACAAGAAACCCAGTCACGGGTTTCTTACCACGCCAAAGCCCCAGGGATCCGTAGCGGTCTTCCTGGACGTAGCGAAGGCATTCGACAAAGTCTGGCACAACGGCTTGATTTTCAAGCTGTTTGCGAAACAATTCCCAGACCGTCTTGTATTCATAATACAAGACTTTCTATCTTGTCGGAAGTTTTCCTACAAGGTCGAAGGAGCCCGCTCGATCCCCCGCCCTATCACTGCTGGAGTCCCTCAAGGCTCAGCATTGGCCCCTGTGCTATACTCGTTCTACACATACGACATTCCCCGTTCTCCCAACGTTGAGCTTGCGCTCTTCGCGGACGACACTGCTCTTTACTCCAGAGGCTGGAAAAAGAACCTCCAGATGACCCATGTCCAAAAAGCCCTTGACCAGCTTGGTAAATGGTTTAGGAAATGGGCCATCTCGGTAAACCCCGATAAAAGTGCAGCCATGTACTTTCATCCCACTATACTCAAAGGCAACCCGAAAAAGCAACTCACGCTTAACGGCCAGCCTATTCCCTGGGCCTCCACGACCAAATACCTTGGCGTGACCCTCGATCGTCGACTCAGCTTCTCCAAACACATTCAGATAGTCCGTAACAGAGCAGCCTTCTTCCTAGGCCGCCTCTCCCCACTTCTCGACTCACGTAGTAAAATGTCCCTTAGAAATAAGGTGACAATTTACAAAACGTGTATCCGCACAGTCATGACCTATGCTTCCGTGGTCTTTGGCCACGCCTCCCGCATTGATCTGGACAAACTCCAGGTCATTCAGAACAGGTTCATTCGCAAAGCAGTCGGAGCTAGCTGGTTCATGCGAAACTCTGACCTGCACTGCGATCTCGAACTCCCCTCCATCACTCAGTACATCAAGTACCTCTCTCGCCGCTACTTTGATAGGGCGCCCCACCACCCCAACCCACTCGTAGTCCAAGCCTCAGACTATACGACAGACACGACAAACACACCCACCCTCAGACGTCGCCCAAAACACCTCTTGGGCGACCCGGACGACCCCATCGCCGTAGTCACATCTGCGGCGCTGGGGTCGGCCGATCCGACAGCTCCCTGCAACAGGAAGTATTCCGTTTTTGGTATAGGCGCCGGTTACCATAGGCACACAGTCACACACCGACCTCGCCGGCGAGGTCGAGGACCCTCTGGATCTGTCAGAAGATCGGTTAGATTCTCTCCAAATAGTCAACCAGCTCAACCCATTAGGGCCACAGGGCACACCCCTTCTGGGGTGCCCGGGCAAGTCTGATCTCCCCCGCCGGGTGACGGCCCAAGCCGAGGTCCGTACCTTCTCAGGTGCCCTTGCGCTAGTCACCCTATAACCTAATCTTAGGGCTCAGCTGCCATCCGCGCTCGCCCATGTCCGGTTTTGCACTGCAAGCTGAGTCATGCGCCGGCGGCGGCGCTTCATATAAATGTACGCGATGCGGGAGGCGCCTCAGCATTCCACAGCGCGCCGTCGTCACAGACGGCCGTGCGCGCTTCGTATGCCTGCGAGCTGAATCACGCGCCGCCACATGCCCATCATATAGGTTTTCTGAGCTTATTGTTTACTGTACTAGTTGTAACAAACCTCAGATGGTTTGATCGTCCACATCTGAGTTATTAGGCATAGGAAGAAGGCATTCTTGTAGGTCAGGAGTCTCTCACATAAGGTTATAATTCTTTCTAATATTATCTAAAGAAACTTTCCATTCAAATGATATTTAAACAAACAGGTAAATAAAAACATTATTAAAAAGCAACAGATCTTCAATCAAGGTATATAAACTCTTTACAGAACGCCTTGCATATAGCTACAGAATTTAAAATAAGAAAAAAAAGAACAGAGAATTTGACGGGTCTGACAGCAGGGACTTCACTTGGAAAAGTTGTGGAAATATGTTGAAATTTTCTAGATTTTAGGTGATAATTAACTTGGTGCCGCAATATTCAGAGAAAAGAAGAGCAGAGGAGAGTTTACTAACTAGGAGAATTTTGTTCCTGGTCTAAAAAGTGGAAGTTGGAAGAAAGTTGTTTTCAATCGAAGGACGAGAATGTTCCTAGAGGATTTGGTTTCGTATAAACGTATCTCTTTTTAAATAGATAAGTGTATATGTAGATATAGAATATGTTCTGCGGTTATTATTCGTCCTGATCAGCACTGCATTAGACTTCTGGATGATTTACTGTTGAATTAATGTACAAATGGACATCAGAGGAAAAGAGGAGGTCTATCATAGAAAAATAGGCCTATGTCCGCCACACTGGATCGATGTGGTATGGTGAATTCTTATACGTGTCTATTTTCATACGAGGTTGAACGAGAATCTTACAGAGCTACGCTACACTTTAGAGGCTGGAAAATATTACCTATGCAGAACAGTTGCGGGCTGATAAATACACATACGTCTTCAGGTTCCTATGGCGGTCTTGCATGAGTTGACTTACGATGTTTCCTACTCTATAGAAGTATGTTACTGACGAAACTATCCTTCATTGAGTACTTACTCAGGAGTAGAAGATAGAAGCTTCTAACACTTGTCCTTTATGATTTTTATGTATGAATTACAAATGTTTTAATTGATTGTCTTTTTCAGCTTCGACTAAATGTGAACATGAGATCTTATAAAGATATATAATCCAAGCGGATTGAGAATACAATTCCCTGACATAACGACATGACTACCTACAATTTGCGAAGGACAGGGTGTTCTTAGATAAAATGTCATTTATTTATGTAATGGGGATTGCAGAGTCGACTATTGCTAAATCTTATTATTGCTACATCACATTATTTAAATACTAGCCGTAAGTGCTACTTGATCAATGCTGTATTTTCATTAGTGTGAAGAACTCTTGAAGCCAGATAGAGCTTGGGCCAGTATTTCTCATTTCCGAAATGGAGGGATATCCCGTGTCCGTATTAAGAGTGTAAATTCTGATCACTTTGAAATAAAGCTATTGTTTATTGTTTATTTGTTATATAAAAAAGTACGGCTAATTACGCCAATTACACTTAATTACACTTAGTTACACTTAATTACACTTAAACACTCATACAATTTAAAAATAAAATGATATCCGTAAGTCAATATAAATACTACTGGGGCTTTTTTGCAACGGCCTTTCCAAACTTTCTGTGGTATACAGGGTCTATTTCAATGGCCTTTGCAAAAACGTCGTGGACTTTCTTCTTAGAGTAGCTCGCAGAGTGTGTACGTTTAGGTTTGATGATAGCTAGAGGACTGTATGTAACGTTTACTTATCTTTTAAATAAAATTGTATATAGATGCTGAATTTTGTTGGTTTAAATAATTTACGCTCAAACTAAGTAAAGAATCCCAAAGTAGGTTTCTAACATTTTTTCTTAATAGACTTTCTAACAGTGTATAGGTACCTACTAACATTGTAACGTTCACGCTGAACGCCCCACGATTTATTTTTGAGTCTGATCAATGCTCGAGTGATAAGAAAATTAGTGCGTTGAATGCAGTATTTACCTAGGACACGGTAATGATATCTAATACCGTGCCTAGGACTACCAAAATTATTTTTTATCTTTTAGTACATTCTAACAGTAACTTCTCAATAAAACCGTTTATATATTTTATATGTTAAATGAATAACCGCTCTCTTTGTTCTTTGAAGCCCTATAAGCTATGCGACTTCTGCTAGTGTTAGATTCCATTCAGTATGATCAGATTTAGCATAATTCAAACATTCTAGCATAACAATAGCAAGTTTCGGCAAAAACTCATATATTTGAAATATTTTACCAAATGATATATACATTTACTTAACTCATCATTGCAAAACTTTCATACCAATATTATTATAATTTTTTTTGAAATCACAGTTTTTATGATATGAAATAGGAATAGCGCGAGGTCCAAGTCCGGGGCGGACTACTAGTTTAAAATAGCCTCACAACAAGTTCAGTTACTGACTCGTATTGAAGCGCTGGTTCGAAGAGACGTCTCAATTACGTACACGCTAGATCGGAACAGTTGAAAATTGCACTTATTTACGATATTTCTGGTTTTATTTAAAATGGAATATAACATATTATTTATGGTGCCATTTTGTATTGGACTTATGGAGGAACACGTTCGCTGCAAGCTGCTTTTAACCAATCCTTTTACAAACCTATACATTATTACCCAAGGTCTTCAGGGATGGAATTATTTTTTTACAGCTACGAGCATATAGGTATATCACAATAGAAGGCCATGTAGTATAGAACAATATACAGAATGGGTGTACGAAAATGTGTGATTCAGACCATCATTATCAATAATTTTTACTATGGGTCCATACCTGAATTTTAGAAAAATAAATCAGTTGTTCATGATTATGTACTGAATCACGCCTTTTTAAATTATATCTACCTATTTTTAGCAATAGATCTCAGAAATACTTTTGTCATGAATGACATGATCCACTTATTTATTCCCTTAGTAACATTAGTAAGTAGATACTTACTAAAGGTAGATAAATAAAATATGTAAGTACCTATAATAATAAGCATATCTTTCAATTTTTAACCATCTATTCCAAAAATGAAGTTGCGATGGATCGCGACTCATGGAAGGAAATGGGGGAGACCTTAAGGAGTGAGACAGTACAAGTGAAAAAAAAAAACTACAAAGATATTGTAATGAGTTCTATGTTTATACCGATTCTTTGCGTTTTGTTTTAATCTAATAATAAAAAAACGCAGGCCAAACTATGGTTTATAATTGACCGAGCGTTAGCGAGATCTCTGAGTCTAATGGGACGAGCCGGCATTTGAGCTGTCAGATGTATGTTTCTTTGTTCGACGATAACTCAAGTACCGCTCAGCCGATCTCCATGAAATTTAGCATGCACGTAGTTTATATATATAGAATTTTTAAGTTCGAATATGAGCATCTTCTGTTCAGTGGTGTCGAAGATACCAGGACTGGTGGTAAAAAGAGGCAAAACGGCGCCACTTTCTGCGGGAGTTGCTTGGGTCAAATCTAGTAATTGAAATTCGACCCTCTTCCCGTTGACTGATTGATCTGATATTTGGTACACACCTTTAGTTCCAATGACAATATAATATTATTAATTATTATATATTTTGTATAACTTTATATATTTAAACAATTCTATATATTTTTCAACATTAAATATGTTGGAGCGCTTTACGCAAAGTTACCTTTTGAACCATTCATATACTTAGTTACTAAGCACATTAGTTCAATCTTAAAAATCATAGATGGCTCCGTTCATCGAGCGACAAAATCCTGAATCCCGCAAATGACTTTTGTAATGAATTTAGTGAGCTATTTGATGTATTTTGTTATCTTTGCGTTTTCGGTACGGCAAAATAAACCATCGGTCTCGGAGTTTAAGAGATTTATTCGAGGGAAGTTTGTCGGTGCTTTCTGCTTTTGACTCTTTGGAGGACGCTCGTCGCGCTCAACAAAGTACTCATTCTTAAGGTGCGCTTACACGAGGGCAATAATTGCTCGGGACACGAATGGACCGATCTGGAGCAATTAATGGAGCAATTTCAATAAATTGCGGCAATTATTTCGGCGATATTGCTCCTAATTGCTCCAGATATTTCATATCGCTCAATGTCACAGATACGAATTGACGAATACCCAATGGGCTTGGAAATTCCTAGCAATTTTTGTATATATCTCATTCGCACTTGTTTGTTTTGCGGCTTGCCGTCTTGCTTCCGCGGGGAGAGCGAGAGGTCGGGTGGAAGTAGTTGATGAAGTTGCGCTGTATCGCTCAATATTGTATTGCGCAGCATTGATGCTTGTTACCGTTGCCGTAAATTGCTTGATGTAGTCGTGACGTCATAGTTGACGAGTATTGACTGGAATTGAGCAATTTTAGTTGCCCGTGTAAGCGCACCTTTAAGAACATTTATTTAAAATCCTTATTTAAATTCTGACAGTACTTATGTCAAAAATCCAAATTTTATGGTCAGTGTCAGTTTCGTGTGAAAGTTTTTGAATATTTTGTTAAAATAAAACAGGACACAAAAAAAGTGATGACGAGAATCTTTGCCTCATTGGCGTCATATGAGTAAACTATTGAATATTGGCACTACTTTCGGCTGTGGCTACTTAATCTGAACATAGCGTTCAATAAGCCTCCGTGACACTTACTACCACGAGAGCCGTCTGCGATGGCCTTTCTACCTCCCTGTGGTATCGACTGCTACGGGGCATTCTCCGTCGGCTCTCCTGTTATCAACGGGATAACTCTTCGCAACGCCTACTACTGCAGAGCTAGCTGCAACGGTTTTTCCAACTCGCTGTGGTATCTACTGCTATGGAGCGTTCTCTAGAGGCTCTCCTGTGACCGACTAGCCAGCTCTCCGTGACCTCTACTACTGCGGGGCCGTCTGTAACGACTTTTTCCGGTCTCTGTGGTATCTACTGCCATGGGGTGTTTTCCTACGGCAGTCTTGTGATCGAAACCTAGCTCTCCGAGACATCTACGACCACTGGGGCTTTTTGCAACGGCCTTTCCAACTTTCTGTGGTATACAGGGTCTATTTCAATGGCCTTTGCAAAAACGTCGTGGACTTTCTTCTTAGAGTAGCTCGCAGAGTGTGTACGTTTAGGTTTGATGATAGCTAGAGGACTGTATGTAACGTTTACTTATCTTTTAAATAAAATTGTATATAGATGCTGAATTTTGTTGGTTTAAATAATTTACGCTCGAACTAAGTAAAGAATCCCAAAGTAGGTTTCTAACATTTTTTCTTAATAGACTTTCTAACAGTGTATAGGTACCTACTAACATTGTAACGTTCACGCTGAACGCCCCACGATTTATTTTTGAGTCTGATCAATGCTCGAGTGAAAAGAAAATTAGTGCGTTGAATGCAGTATTTACCTAGGACACGGTAATGATATCTAATACCGTGCCTAGGACTACCAAAATTATTTTTTATCTTTTAGTACATTCTAACAGTAACTTCTCAATAAAACCGTTTATATATTTTATATGTTAAATGAATAACCGCTCTCTTTGTTCTTTGAAGCCCTATAAGCTATGCGACTTCTGCTAGTGTTAGATTCCATTCAGTATGATCAGATTTAGCATAATTCAAACATTCTAGCATAACAATAGCAAGTTTCGGCAAAAACTCATATATTTGAAATATTTTACCGAATGATATATACATTTACTTCACTCATCATTGCAAAACTTTCATACCAATATTATTATAATTTTTTTTGAAATCACAGTTTTTATGATATGAAATAGGAATAGCGCGAGGTCCAAGTCCGGGGCGGACTACTAGTTATATTAAGGTAGTAAAAAACAGCGCGGGTCAAACCGTGGGATAATATCATTTGTACGGTACAAACTGCGAGCTGCAATAATTGTAATAATTGTAAGACAATGCGGGCGAAGCCGCAGGCATTAATCTAGTGATAAATACGAGTATATCGGAGTTTGTAGTTATTCTGGCTCAAAATAGTAGAAAATACATTGTTCTGCGGTCTCTGCGGATTAAGTCCACTAAGGTCAAGCGAACCTCAACTGAACCGTATCCGTTTTTCCGCCTTAAAAATATCAAAACATCACATCATGTTGCTGAATTACGAAACTGGTATGGAAATAGACAATTTTATTGTGCACTTATATTGGTCACTTCATACTACGCGTAGATATCACACAACCTGCGTTGAAGTCTTTTCTATTGAAATTACGAATTAAACTATAATAACTGTTTTATACGCAGTCAAGCAACTTAATAAATAAGTAATCGGCCAAACGCGAGTCCGACGCGTAGGTACTAAGGGTTCCGTACCGTACGGAACACCCTTAATACCTAGTCAGGTCATATGTATTGTCACACAGTAAAAACTTTTCTTTTAGAATGCTGGCCACAAAAAAGTTTATTGAATTCGAATTTCGAATTGTTCATGAGAATAAAAATGTATACTTTTTAGAATCTTACTCATTTTTAAATATGGAGTGGACGCTTAAAGAAGACCGTGTTGCAGTTATTGCGATGCATCGTTGCGGTTACGCGCCAATTCAAATTTTTGACATACTGAAAAATTTGAATAGGTATAACCAAAAGATACGTTTATCGTACCATCAAACGATACAATGAAGACTCTAGCGTAGATGTCAGGTCAAGGAGTGGTCGCCTTCGGTCTGTTAGGACTCCAGCAGTGATAAAAGCTGTGAAGGCGCGAATTCAAAGAAATCCCAAACGTAAGCAGAAACTGTTGGCCCTTCAGATGGGGTTAAGCCGAACCACGGTGAAAAGGGTGTTAAATGAAGACTTAGGGCTTCGGACATATCGGAGAAAAACAGGACATCGTTTAAATGCTCGTCTAATGGACCTGAGACTGAAGAGATGTTGCGCTTTGTTGAAGCGGTACGCGGGAAAAAAATATCGGGAAATTCTTTTTTCGGATGAAAAAATTTTTACCGTAGAAGAGAGCTACAACAAACAAAATGATAAGGTGTACGCACACAGTAGTGAAGAAGCGAGCAACCGTATTCCGCGTGTCCAACGAGGTCATTTTCCACCCTCGCTTATGGTATGGTTGGGAGTTTCTTATTGGGGCTTAACAGAGGTACATTTTTGTGAGAAAGGTGTAAAAACGAATGCAGTTGTGTATCAAAATACAGTCCTGACGAACCTTGTGGAACCAGTTTCTTATACCATGTTCAATAACAGGTACTGGGTATTCCAACCAGATTCGGCGCCAGCTCATAGAGCGAAGAGCACACAAGACTGGCTGGCGGCGCGTGAAATCGACTTCATCCGGCACGAAGACTGGCCCTCCTCCAGTCCAGATTTGAGTCCGTTAGATTAAAATAGATATGGCAACACTTGGAGGAAAAGGCGTGCTCTAAGCCTCATCCCAATTTGGCGTCACTCAAGACATCCTTGATTAAGGCAGCCGCCGATATTGTCATGGACCTCGTTCGTGCTGCGATAGACGACTGGCCGCGCAGATTGAAGGCCTGTATTCAAAATCACGGAAGTCATTTTGAATAAACTTTATTGTCATAAGAATCTATGTTTTGTTAAGTTCATTTTAGTATATAAATGGTTACATAATGAATAAACTTGTTTCAATTATTTTATATTAAACATGTGACAGAATTTATGACCTGACCGTGTAGGTATATTTTATTTTTTTGAAGGCAATTTAAACTTAATAGTCAAGTTAAGTTATATCTAAACTTAATATTTAAGTTTAGATTAAGTAGTTAGTTATTTTGGTTAGATAGTTTATTTTAGTTATTTTTTTATGTTGTTTAAGTTTTGTAAATAGTATGTGCACAACTACATCCTAGCTAGAGTAAATAGGTATTTATTAGTGTTCAAATGACCTATTCCAGTCAGTTGTCAGGTACTATAGTAAAAATCAATTTGAATTTCCCAACGCGAACCCGGTGGCAGAGCTACATTACTCCGTAATCCGCGCTGTTGTTAAATTGTATAAATCATACGTGGGCTCGGTGTAATCTTTCGCGACGTTAATCCCCACTCGATGGGGGGATATTCTGGCAATGACAGAGAAATGAGACATGCCAAATGTACCTATTTATCAAGCTGGAACCACGTGTGCTGAGTCACACTCGCTGTTCACATATAAATAGGTATCCATATGATGCATGATTCATGTAGTAAACTATGTCTCCCACTAATAGACTAAGTAGTTACATTAATGTATTAAAATTGTAACAAATTTAACTAGATTTTTGTTAAATAAACTGACAGGTACTAGAATAATGCAGTGAACGGAATATATGACAATATGTTACCTTTATTAATGTGTTACCACAATAAAAGAAGCGCTGGAGAAGAATTGAATTAATGATCCAGGAACTTCAGGCGAACAGAAAGTGAGGCGCAGGATTCAAGTGGAAAAGAACTTGCTTCTTTCTTGTAAAATCCACAAGCTGAAATTAATTAAAACAATAGATAAGAATTCTATGTTGCAGTCACATAAACAAAGTCAGAAAGACAAGAGAATTAACAAAATGTTTGTGAACATTTAAGGTGCACTTTTAAACAATATGATATTATTCAGATTATCAAGCTATTCACAACTGAAAAACTACAAGTATTTATAAAATTAACCATCGAGATTTGCAGAGAATGAGCACTTAGAGAATTCAATCACATACAAACAAAGGATCCAAGAGCGTTTGCTTGAATTAGCAGTGATAATATGTAGCGCTAATTTGTTGCAAAAATAAATTATTGCAGCCAGAGTTTGTTATTAAAATTGATGAAATTCTTCAAGAAAAAGCTAAAATGTTAAAAGAAGTTAAAATGTTAAAACATTGTAGATAAATACCTTTTTCGCTTTTTCCGAGGTTATGTTTGCGTATTTTTGTGTTTTGTTCCAAACAAAACTGTAGAATGATTTAGTTCGGTTTTGTCGTTATTTCCAAAAGAAGCCTTCTGGCAGGCTCTAGAAAGGTCAACTAATGCTTTCAGTCTTTAATTGTAACTGAAAATCCATTTGGAAACTGCATTTGAACATAACCAAACACTGAATGTAGTATCGACACTTTTAGTTTATATTTATGCAGATTTTTGTATATAATCCCAGCACAATTGCTTCTTTGATACATATCTTTATTCTTGCCGAAGATTTATTTATCATTTGTATAGAAAAAACACAAATATTTAAACACTATTTTACATTTTAATAATTTTCTATTACATTTGTTTGTTGACATTTTTTAATTGCTGAGGGTCAGTGTTGCTAGCACATGAATTGGAAAAAATAAGAGAACAATTACGGTATAATGTTTTGTTAATTAACTTTTGGTTTAGGATCACGCGGGAAAAGCGTAAAGGGTAAATAACAGACCTAATTGTCTATAGTTTTCTATATATTAATCATTCTAAAGTTTATATAGTACGCGAAGAAAATAGAATTTGTATGTGTACTACTTACAAGAAAACTGTTTAAATACCGATTTGCTTCTATGAGTGGGCACACAGTAGAGTTGATTGGAAGTGACATTAGCTGGGGTTTCCTGGATTTCTGGGATTTCGAGGATATGGAGCCGATGACAGATTTCGCAAACTTTCAAGAGATCGTGGTTTAAGAGCTTGTCAAGGATATTAAGAACAGGTGACGAGGAAGAAAAACAGAGGGGAACGCGAGGGAAAGGGTCAGTAACTGTTGAGCGTCGATAGAGTGAAATACTCTTCCGCGATATCGTGTGGATTATTCTTCGATGAACGGGACGGTGACTCTTGGGCGATTATAGAGTGAAATACTCTACCGGGATATCGTGAGAGTGAATGGAATTCGAAATAATATAGTGTTATACTCTACCGGAATATCGGAAATTCTTCCGGGACATGGAGTCACGATTGCGAACTCGCATTAGAAGAGAACATTCTCTATCGGGATTACATGCTAGTGAATTTAGAACTTTAGTATAACGATTTCTATAGTGATTTACCTAAGTACTTTAGTGTTTCATATTTAGTGGAAAACGAGTTGTGTTTGGATTGTTTCTTTTACTAAATCTTTAGTAAAAGCCGGGTGAGTCAATTCTGGTTATTCATGAGTTGTAAAGAGATCTAAGATTCTTGCTAAATTCCATTACTGAAGTTTAATAACGAAAATGTTCAAAATTTGCAGAATCAGAGTTTTGACTTTCAATATCATTTTGTTATCTATTTTAAATGTGACATGTTTATTTCTTGTTTGAATTGAAATAATATTTTAATACTTTTCCCTTTGTATAACGATTGCTCTATTTTTATTATGTGCGATTATTTTTACTTTGCATTGCGAATTATGTATGAACTCATTGTTTAATTTTATGATTTTGTTTTGCGGTATGTGACCTATATTAACTAATTCATTTTTGATAATGAACTTAATTTGAAATGTTTGTTGTTAACATTTTTAGTACCTTTTCAATCAAAAGATATCAAAAATTAAGAGCTTACTAAAGCCTAATAACATTTGAAGGAAAATGTCGTATGTTTGCGAATATGATTGAGAATCATTTACTACAAATAATTTTACAGTTCGATTCTGTAAAAAGAAATGTGCACTGTTTAGTGTAATTTAATTCTCAGTATTGCTGGAATTAGTGTATTCAAGTTAGTTTTACTTTCATATAAAATTCTGTATTCTGAAAGGAATCTGAATGTTCTATCAAAGGATAATTGATACTTCAAGAACTTACAGAAGTTTTAAGAATTGGCTTTGCTCATTCAAATATTTCATCATCAAATCTTACATTCTTACTCACGAAAGTTGAGTTAGCTTAAAGCTGAGATTTATGGCATTAAAATTTAAATCTGTATCGGGCTAAAGTACCGAGGAACACAGTATCTGCGAGAGTCCTGAAAAAGGCCAGAGAACCGTTCCACGTTATCAGAGAGACAATTTACTGTCTATAAACCAAACGCTTGTTGCTATTACAGAATTAGAATTATTACTAAGTGAAGTCTTTCTATAAACTGAGAAATATAAATTTGTTAAACACATTAGTTGTCCTTGGTGAGCATTCTGATTTTAACGTGTGGGAGACTTTAGGTAGAATCTATATTGTTTTAAACTGTAGGATTAATTAAAGTACGTATTGTAGGTTTAATCAGTACTTATGTTTATTTTAATCGTTGTGAATGTATTTCTAGATTCTAAGATGTTGTACAACATACTTGACAGACATTAAGTTTAATTGATAACAATCAGTTCACTATATAACTTTGGCCCTTAAAGTCCAGTTCATTAAAAGATTCATGAAATTTGAATCTTGTATATTTTCTCTATTAGATTGGTGTAAAACACCTTAATGATAAGTTGACTGTCTGATAATGGTCATTTCAAATGTTGATATTAGATTCCTTTTAAATTCAGTCCAGTAGTATTATAAGACTGTAAATATTTTTCCTTAATATGATTTTCATAATATAATTTTTAAATAATCTGAATGGCATTATTATTGTCCAATGGTAATCAATTTAATGAATGAAGTTTGAACTATCCAGTACAAATGATACTGAGAGTTCTAAAGTTAAATTTTGCTTTGCTTAACTAGTAGATATCATCTTATCTAACTTCTAAATGAAATAAAAATAAAAAAATGCCATTGTTGGTGGAAGTTGGAAGGCTGTGAGGGGAGGTAAAAGGAGGCCTTTTGGGGGGACCCCCCCCCAACAACCCTTTAAATAGGGGTGCAAACCTTTTATAGAAAAACATGAAAACTATCATCAGACAGTCATGACACATAAAATACCAAGTAAAGCCTCATTTGTAATACGTGCATTCATTGTGATTACATTCTAGTTCTCATTGTGTATATAAACCTACGATTAACATTGTACAGAAGTAGCCACTAGAATTATAATTGCAATAATCTAAATTTACCTTTTAGCTTCCAACTTTTCTAGTAGTATGAAGTTTAATTAATTCTAAAAACTTAGACATTTAATTAGGTAGATATTCCAAATCACCATCACCTGAGTTCTGCGGATCATAACGTTAGGTTTACACTAAACGATCACTGGCCAATCTTAGATTTAAGTAATTTAGTAATATTCGTATAAAAAGTAACATAATGTCTTAATAAATATTATATCAGCTTACAAGCGACTTTTATTCTACCTGCTACTGGGTTAGAGTTAAGATTTGTAGTAAGTCTGGGTCATCTTTAGTCAGCTGTGCGAGACAATAAGGTTAGACATTTAACATTAGTTATTATATAATATAGTAAATAAAACTAAGCTTGCAGTTTAGGTAGGCTAGCAGTGTACGTATAGGATTATATAGGAGTATATATTTTCTATTTATAGTTATAGGTAGCTTTAGAGCTCTAGATATAGAGAAATTTATAGTTATAGCTAGATTAGAGGGGGGTATTATTACACACGGCCGTGATCACTTGCTTTATTTTAGTTTCTAAGCGACATCAAAAAAAGGAAGTTTCTCTGTGTTTTTTTTTCGTCTCACATGTTACGCGATTACTCCGCTAATTATTTGAACCAATTTTAGCGATTATTATTTTGTTTGGTAGATTATATATTTCAGTGGTCGCATTTAAATTTTATCGAAATCGGTTTTTGAAAAATTAACAATAATGTAAAATTACTGAGTACATCGATTCGCGCGAACTAGGTATTCGAGTTCTGTACACGTTTGAAATCGGTTGTGCAAGTTTTAGCAAAAGATAATGATATTATTGGTAAAAACTTTTGGATAATATTAAGTATGACATTAATTGAAACATGAAGAAGATGAAAGGCAAAGCGAAGCGATCCAATCTTGGTTCATACAAGTTTAACATTTCTAGTCGATTGCGTCCTGTCAAACTCGACACCCGTAAGCTCACGCGCGTTATGGCGGTTTGCGCGCCGTAGCAGATGTTTAGAAAAATTACGATTTTTTTAAAACTATCAAACATTTTTAAATGATTATGTGTTGATGTATTTTCATTTCGTATGACTTTTCATTTCAAATGCAACATAATTTAACTTCTAAAACCATGTTAATTTCTATCAAAAACTGTAGACATGATAGAAAAAGATGGCTCAGTAAGACTTCGAAGCACAGTTGCTGGATTTAAACTGACAATCTCAGAGATTATAATCTCTGGCGTTAACTAGCCTACCACGACTTATCGCAGTAATAAATGCATCTTTTTACCAAATTGTGTGTTAAAAATATTCTTCAGAGATGAGAAGTAATATCGCATGGTTCAGGAATAGCCCCCTTATTCCGCAGTCCGCAGGCACATCGATCACGGCGGATTTCCGCGAACGCTAAGTATTGTTTTATGCTAAACTCCTGTATATTTCATATTTCTGAATTTAATTTCGGTAAAAGATAATAAATTACATTGAAATGTTACCTGATATTATGAAGATATCGTTAAGTAAATTGTAGAGCGCGGATTTCTGTTATCTCTTTGGTATTTGAAAATCAGAGTTATTTGAAACACATATTTAACGATGTTTTGTACCAAAACATAGGGTTTTCTGTCAATAGTAGTATACAGTATACCTTACTATAAGCACTTAGGTATGTTCAACTCGCTTTTGACATTGGTATATAAAAAAAGTTTACATCCTACTTATTTTATAAACGCGAAAGTTTGTGAGTATGTACGTATGGATGTTTGTTACTCTTTCACGCACAAACGGCTAAACTGATTTGGGTGATATTCAGTATGAAGGTAGTTTAGACCTTGGATTAACACATAGGCTACTTTTGATCTCGGGCTAACGCGGGTAACACCGCGGGGTGCAGCTAGTTGTTTATATTTCTATACATCAACTTAAACAATAATTGGATCTACGTATTTCTTTAAAACTTGGAATGCCATGTGATAAGTCATGATAAATAAGATCTGAATAAATTAATTGCTAATGAAAAATTAAAAACTTAAACACGTATTTATTTAACTGAAAAGTGAACTTTCCCCGTACTAGTAGTAGGTACCTAGATATTTACCTATTTTCTAATAGAGACGGGTATCCACTAAAAAAAAGAAGATTAATGTTTCTTTTTTCTAAATCGCTCTTAAACAGTGTACAATAATTAATTCCTATTCATGTGTTTACTACATAAAAACTTAAATTAAAAATTTAAAAAACCCCGACACAAAAACCTACCTAAAAAAAGTGCGAAATGCTAGACAGAGTCTTACCACTGATAAAATATCTTATCTTTCATTTGACAACCATTTTGGGCACATTTGAAGAATTTTGGTTCTTCCATCCCCACTTTAACCCACCATAACTCTTAAACGGCTCAATCGATTTTTATAAAACATAGCTAAGAACACTCTCGACTAAGTCTCCTTTCATCCAAAAAAAACTAAACTGAAATCGGTTCAGTGGTTCGGGCGCTATGATGCCACAGACAGTCAGACAGACACACAGACAGACAGACACGTCAAACTTATAACACCCCTCTTTTGCGTCGGGGGTTAAAAATGTCCTTTTTCAACATTTATTACAACTTTGCAAACTATGTACAGGAGCTGTAAGAAGGCGATATGTGAATCTGTATCGGCTCAAATCGGCAGTGTTATGCATAAAATAACGAGATCTCGGCGCTAAACACTCCAACTTGGTCGCGATCAAATTGTCCATTCCGCACGTAACTACTTCGACTTGTGTGTACTGGGACCATGAACTCGCGGAAATGCAGGACAAACGATTTCTTTAACGATGTTATTCAGAAATACAAACACGTCAAAATTATAATATGAAGAATACTGACTCAGGAAAGAACTACTGTTTTGGATTATTTTTATTGTCATAAAATGCGAAACTGAGTTTGAGTCGAAGTAACTTAGCTTTTTTGTAAGTAAAATATTTGTATAGCCGAAAAAAAACAAAAATACTTAATTTATTATATAACATGAAAAATAGTAAGTAGGTACCTACAAGATTTTTTTTTACAGACAAGTATTGAAGAATAAACTACAATACAGGTGTAATATACACCTGTCCACTGGCTCTGAAAATTAAAACAGGTTAAAATATATTAAGTCAAATAAAGTTGTAGGTATTATTTATTCTTGCCCTGATGCCGGGGCACTAGAATACGGCATCGGTATCCCCTGCCTGTAGTAAGAGCCTACTAAAAGGGGACCCCTGGGCTCGTGGGTGGACAGAGTTGGGGCTCTGGCCATCCACTCAAGCGGGCCCGAGGAGGACGGCAGCGTGTGTGGCAACGCTGCCGTAAAGGACGGTACAAGCCTGGTTTAAATACCAGGCGAGTAGTCGTGTAAAGTGCTGGGAGCACCGGTGTGTTCCCTTGGAGATCCCGGAGCTCCCAAGAAGGCACAAAGGCTGGCCACCGAGGGGGTTTTAGTGGGTACAATCCCACATAACCCTTCTGCACCCCAATGCAGTTAGGGCATCTTTAGAAGATTTCCCCCTCGTAAAAAAAAAAAAAAAAAAGGTATTATTTATTCAATTTAACCTGTTTTCCTACAGCTGGGCAGATATCTCTCCCAATTCTTACAAAATATCATTTTATTCAGACAAACGTCATGTAAAATAATCCCAATAACTCATGGCCATCCTACCGGCAGTAACAAAAGCTATTACCTCCGTAGTCGCCAACTTTAGGTTATAAAGTTTAGGTATGGTGCGGGATTATCCGCGCGCACCCTGAAATATGCGCGTACGAGTTTACAAAGACATTTTGAATTTAATACGCTTGCGTAAATCTGTATCTGTTAAGTTTTAACGGTTATTTTCATGAAATTAAATGACTTTGACTGAAAGTTAATGTTAGGTTTTGAAGTAAGTAGATAGGTATAGTACTTATACATATTGAGATAGTAAGATATTTATGCATCAAGTACTTATTCAGACAAAATATCGAATGGGTTATATTTGAGGAAGTAATGTTGAGTAAATCACGAAAGAAAACAGTTGTTCCATAAAAACGTCATCGATAAAATGTATGGAAAGGTTGATTTAATTTTCAAAATTTCGAGATTGACACCATAGTAAAAGTTGCTTATAATGTTTAGTAGGTATTGTATACACTTCTGAAAGGAAAGTCTAAATAGATAGAAACTTTTCGTAACTCCCAAAGCCAAATCTACCAACATCGATACAAACAAATAAATAAACAGTTATATAAATATACTTCCAAGAGCTAAGTAATCGTTTATACTTATAGGTACTTATATAGGTAGATTTATAAAACGATACCCAAGATTTACAGGGTTATTCCTAATCAATAAACATCCTTTTAGGGGTTTATTCTGTACATCAAAAATCAAATCTTTTGTACTGCGACTTTTGTCAAAACTCAAAAAAATATACATAGAAAAATATCGTTCACCCGCGACAAAATGTATAGATCAGCTGATTTTGTTTGATTTTTGATAAAAGTCGCAGAACAAAAGTTGTTAGTTTTGATAAACAGAATAAGCCCCTAAAAGAATGCTAATTGATTAGGAATAACCCTATATATCTTCCACGATTAAATAAATCAATAACAGCTTTTAGTATTGGCTAGAGCAAAATCTACCAACATCAATGGTTCCTACTTAGCTACTCGAATTGAGTCAGCGCGCCATTGATTATGCAATAACAACCCACCTGCGGTATCTGTCGCTGTGACTAGGCATTCATATAATGCCTAGATGCAGGCAAACGAGGCATTCTCACAAAGCCTAGATATCGCAGTGATTTGCCGATTGACATCGCGACCTGTCGCGCCACTCCTAGTTTACGTCGGTCTCTGCAAAAGGGATGTCTCCAAAATACCGATTTTGTTTATCGATAAAATTGTGTATCAAGATCATTTTATCCTATTTAAGGTCATTATACTATTAAACAACATTCAAAAGGGGTAGGTACTGAAATACTGATATCGATTTATCGATAAATCTGAGTACCATATTGATTTATATTGTAATTTATCCTTAGTTTATGCCGAAATGCCGATTTCATTGTATCGATAAAATTGTGTAATATATCAATTATAAAATTTATCCGTCGGTTCGATCAAAAGTGATGCCGAAATGCTGATACCGGTTAATCGATAGAACTGTTCTATGCCGAAATCAATTATTATTTATCCATGAAAATGTGTACCTACTAGTAGGTACGGCGTGAGTTGCAATTGCAATCAATAAACAATACCTTTTTAATAAGATGAAAAAAATCTCACAATGCTCTACAAATACTTAATTAGAAATGTAAACTTTGAAAAAAGAGTAGAAAAAAATACAAGTGTGTAATTAAGATGCCTATTTTAAGTAAATGTTTCTACTTCCTAATCTAACTTATAACACTTAGAGAGTAATATAAATAATAACAATATCTGACAGAATAGATATGATACAGTTTATTGTTTCTGTGTACGAAAATTGTCAAGTGCAATATTTTAGAATTGATTAAAAAGTTACTCTTAATAAACAGTATTAAAAAGTAACCAGTGTTTATTACGAGTAACTTTTGCTTACCAACACTACCTATTTTTTCATGCGCCTATTGGCTCCCGAAGAGAAAATCAAAGTAAAATCTTTTGTAATGATTAATTTCTGAGGTATTGACTGAAAAATCTTGACTCTAGGGTAATTAATTAAGTAAATCGATTAACAAATATCATCTTTATCGATATTTCCCACCTCTATCGAAATCATTGATGTGGTCGATAGTCCTGCGTGGAGTTAAATGCTAAGTTCACAATGAGCAGGCTCCAATGATATCCAGATGGTTGACTTAAGCAATATGACTTATGGGCGTGTCATCACCATCATAATCATATCAGCCATAGAACATCCACTGCTGGAAGCAAGATTTTTTAATATATATTGTACCTATTTAGTAGGACGGTTGAAACCAGCTTGGATTTAGCAAGCTTCTGCCTCTATTTAATCAGGTCATCTGTTTGTCGATGGAAATTTTACGCTACCCTTGTACTGTACTGTATCAGCCTTGTAATAGTCCCCTGCAGGACGTAGGCCTACCCATGAAAGGTGATTGGGCCATATCCACCCGCCGTCCCAGTGCGGGTTGGTGAATTCACATACGAGATCGAATTTCTTCTACGGACATATGGAGGTTGCCTCACGATGTTTTCCTTCACCGAAAAACCAGTGGTGTTAAATTCCGTACATAAATTCCAAAGAACTCATTGGTACGGGACCGGGATTGAACCCAAGACCTCGAGAATGACAGGCCAGCGTTACAACCACTAGACCACCGCGGCTCTACACTTACTGGTAGGTAAAAGCCGAATCATACAAGCCAGTGGATGTGAATTAAGCTACAACCTGCGCGAAACCCAATCAACGCGCAGCTTTATGTGAGCTTCAGTCAGAATGGGATACTGCGCAGCTTGTAGCTAACTTCACATCTAACACTTGTATGATTTGGCCTATACTTAGTTGTCTCCATTCAAAAAAGAATCTTAATTCTTTAAACAAGCACACTAATTTGAATGTATTTTTAACCTGCTAAGACTGCAGGATCGTGTTGGATGCAGGCCACTTAGGTACGATCGGTTCTATTGGAAACCTGTAGATATAGACTGTGTCCAGCATTAAATATCCTACAACTGAAATGATGTCAATTTAAAGCATTGTATGTTAAAAGTCTTCTGCATCTTTTTTCATTTAAATTCATGCTTCCATTTCTTAAAGAAGTTTATTTCGAACAGTTTCTTCCTTTAAGAATCCACTAAGAATCTTTCAACTAACTAGGCATTACAGTTATAAACGAACCCACTTAGCTTTATCCAAGAAACGCGTAACCAGAGATTTTCATCATTAAAATCCTAGAGTTAATCAAAATAAATTGTCGCCAGCTTTGGCGACGGGTAGTTTCATTATGTTGTCAATCCCGCGGTCGCTAACGAACGCACTATTTGTCAAGTCACAGTACATAATCTCACTTCACTGCTATTATAGGCTGAATCAAAATTCTTGGCGGTTGTGAGGTTAGCTAAAAGCTGCGCCAAACTCAATCCTGACTGAAACTCGCTTGCACAAGGATTAGGTTTTGCGCAACTGCCGCAACTTGTAGCTAACATCGCAGATTCAGTTAGACAGATAGATAGATAACTCTTTATTGTGTGCAACTATTACAATAGAAGGTACAAAGTAGACATTTGTCTGAAATTAGTGCCACAAATGGCGGCCTTATCGCTGACAGCGATGAGAGTTAGGTATTATATTACAATATTCAGATCGAAATAAGTCACTATAGTCTATCACTTTTGTAAAGACAGCAGTAGTCTAGAATCGATAATAACCGAGATAAACCCCTTTTTATTTTGACAGCTGTCATCGGAAATGTAGATCTCGTTGAGCTTTATCACTTTTGTCAAGACATCAATGGTCTAGAATCGATATCCGAGATAAATCAATTTGAAGTTTGACAGCTATTACTGTGACACTCGTCGTGACAATTCACACGATCCGATTTCGAATGTGTACGAGGGATTTTACTCATCATCAGCTTAAGACTGAACGGTTGTCGTTAAAACCTTTTTTCCTGCTAACTATTCATAGAATACTCGAATACTCTAGATTTAGTGTCTAAGACGCTACCGGCAACACTGGTCGCCGCGGTGTCGGTGTCGTCACACGGGCGATGTCGCGTCGCGGCGACAAGGCCTTAGAACAACTAAAATTCAGCTACAGGTGAGCCGCTTTCAACTGGTCAAGGAGCGGCTTATTTTAGCTGTTAATGTTTATAAATAATTTTGTAAATATAATTATATAACAAATATTAATATATAATACAAATATTAATATACAGGGTTATTCCTAATAAATTAGCATCCATTTAGGGGCTTATAATGTACATCAAAACTTACAACTTTTGTTCTGCGACTTTTGTCAAAAACTCAAAAAAAAGATCTGCTGTTACATACATTTTGTCGCGGGTGAACGATATTTTTCTATGGACCAGCAATTTTTTTTTTAGTTTTGACAAAAGTCGCAGAACAGAAGTAGTTAGTTTTGATGTACAGAATAATGCTCTCCTAAAAGGATGCAAATAGATTAGGAATGAACCCTGTATATTAATGTTTATCACTAATCACAGAGTTTATTTTAAAGTGTTCATGAATACCAAACTAAGGTACTGCTACGTATTATACCGTAAGGAAGGAACTTGGAATCCGAATGCCCTTTCATAGGTATTGTATACCTCTGTAATGTATAGGAAGCCGGCACTACTGTGACTACCGTCTACCGAGGAGTAAACTGTGTGGCAATCTTTATTTGACAAAATTGACTGAAAAACTATTTTAAAATGCCATTTGTCTAGTCTATTTTTTTTTAATATACGTTATTTTATTCAACCAAAAATTAATAATTATAATTGGAAGTATATTTAATTTTGAAAATCTTTAACTACGATTGAAAGTTACGATTTGATACTAGAGTAGCAAAAAATTTGTGAGAATTAACAGACTATTTACTTTTACCCAGTCGCCATGTTTATTAGGTAGGTAGATTATAGTGTGAAACTATGCCAGTTCTATCAAACAATATTGAATTACATTGAACTAGTCACAATCTCATTGTTCATATATATACAGACAGACAGACAGACAGACATTATATTATCAACCGCAGGTGATGTCCACCGGAGCTCTAACGCCGCCATGTTGTGTCGTCATCGCTGCCCTTCCGGTCATCTGAGGCTACTAGATATGTCATAAGTTGTGTCAAAAATAATAGAAATAATCGGCTAAGTACAAGTAGGACTCGCGCACGAAGCGTTCCGTACTGTATGGGAGCCCTTAAATATTTATTTTATTTAATCTAATTATGTATTATTAAATTGAATGCAAAATTAAATATTCTGTGAATATTTCAAGCATACCTGTTACCATTATTAAAATCGAGCGAAAAACGATTAATTCAAAATTCAGGTTTGTTGTATTGGAGTTATAAGGGAGTATTATGGGAGTATTTCCCCTCTAGTATCAATTTTATTCTGATTTTAGTATACGTTGCTATAGCGGCAAGACAAAATAGACATCATCTGTGAAAATTTCAGCTTTCTAGCTATAACGGTTCATGAGATACAGCCTGGAGACAGACAGATGGACAGACCGACAGACGGACAGCGGAGTCTCAGTAATAGGGTCCCGTTTTTACTTTGGGTACCTTTGGGTACGGAACCTTAATAAACAGACCGGCACAGCGGCGACCCCCAAGCAGCACCCGATCACGAGAGTGATACATGTGCCAGTTATCGCTTAGCTCGACTATATTTGAAGGAGGAGAACAATTTATTTTTGCGAAAACTGTTGATAATCGTATGAATTTTATCATAATTTTCAATCAATCAACTTTTAACAACAATATTTTTTGGTGTATGTAACATGTACCTACACGACTTATTAATTGCCGCAAAATCAGTTTTTGTAAAGCCAAGGTCAGTAGGTATGTAACAAATAGCAAAAAGCTGAAAAAATAGCGGCCAGATTTTCCATACATTTTTGAGCTTGAGAATAAAATTGTCTCAAGTGACAACAGCGTTATCTATTCCTGTGGGTGAAATTAATAAAGCATTTTAAAAACTTTGGCTAACTTAAGTTCACACAAGTTACGAATTAGTGTCAGGCAGCAACCATGACCGCCTTCTAATTACATTAATCAACTGTATATCTTACATTAGTAATAAATTATAGGCGGCGTAATTACATGTAGGCGGGACCTCTGTACCTAAAGGTTACTTGAATATTAGAACCTATTTAGATTTAGCCGGTGTTTAGTCTCTCTAAATTAGGATAAGATCTGTTTCTTAATAGTAGGTACCCAAATCGATGGGTTTGTATATATTCTCAAAGTTACCGACATAGCCCAACGGATCGGCAAGTTGAAATGGCAGTGGGCAGGTCACATTCCGCGGAGGACTGATGAGTTGATGACCGATGGAGTCGAAAAGTTCTTCGAGACCACATAACGGCAAGTGCAGTGTAACACGTCTACCCACAAGGTGCATCAGACGGATGATCTCATTGACATATGTATAGTCATATACATAGTCATTTATTCATAACACCATTTGTTACAAGTCAAGACTATGGTTGAGACCGCAGGATCGCGCTATCTCTTCCAACCTGAGACTGGTTGGAGATCCAATAGGGGGGGATGGGGAACTGTGATTTTAGCTACAAGCTGTGGACTAGCCCAATCCTGACTGAAGCTCACTTACCAGCTGTGCGAGGATTAGGTTTTGCGTAGATTGTGGCTAATTTCACAGCTGTCAAGGAGTTTGATTCCGCCTATACTTGAAACGCTGAAAACGTTTACGATACGATCGGTTCTATTGGGAATTCCACGACTTAAATAATGATGGTGAATTATATTTTTAACATTTATTTTAACATAACTATAGTTGAATCAAGTTTCTTACACTAAGTTCAACATGACTATGGTCTCTAATCATATTTAATAATGACAATAAATCTGGCAACTGTCGGCGGTACAGGCTACAAATCGCGGCCGGGGGCGATTCCAAGGAGATTTTAGCTTGATACGCATAGTGGTGTTAAAGGTCGCTTTTGTAATATAATTAGATTTAATATATTAAGTTATTTTGTAAAATAATGAGGTTTGCAGCTGGTGCTTAATGCTAGAACTCAATCCAGTTTTGATTAATCAGGAAGCGGTGGTTTGGTTTGAACCTAATGATTAAGCCCAACGTGCCATTAAAAGTGGTACGTTCATAATTTTTGTACGAGTTCGGATCTGGGGCCTTATTGTGTAAGCGCTCTGACGTTCGGCTTCGCTCTTTCTCCTGCTCGCGCCAGTTAATCACGCCACGAGAGCGAGCGGTAGGAAAATCGAAGCCGAATGTCAGAGTGCTTACACAATTAGTTAGGCCCCAGTAGGCCGACCAAAGTTCTCAACTAAGCTGAACGAATTAGTATAAGTTGAAGACGTTAGGCAGGACATATAATTCGCAGAACATGGGAGAAGATGGGACAGAACATTTCTCGATACCACGTATCGGCATGCGCAACGTAAGATGTCCGAAGACGATAAGGGAAACAGATGGGGCAGGCTGGATGCATTACCACTTTCAACCGTTATTACTTATTAAATCTTTAGGAACCTATAACACAGAATTAATGATTGTAGTAAGTGTACAGAAGGATCACTTCGTAAGAACAATTATACAACCGTAGCGAGTACTAGCGACTCAATAAATTGCAATTCAGTTCGCATAAACGCCCAACGTTCAAGGCAAACTAACGTACTAACGCGTAATTCTGTCATTTAAGAATATCAGTGTCCCGACATATCCTAGGTGCCGGCCGATAGAACAGGCCTAAACTACGCAGTGACACCCCCTTTTTCCCCTCCTCCTCCAGTCGGTTTCCTCATGTCTGAGGGTCGTGACCACCACCTTCCACCAATTTCTCCCGGATGATTTTCTTCCACTCTTTCCGGCACCCCCTTTTTACCGACTTCCAAAATGGAGAAATGTTCGTCTGTGTTTTTTAGGTGCATGTTTATCGATATTTTCTTCAATTGTGAATCGATTAAGAAATTATTTTTTATTTCAAAAGGGTATACTCCCGAAGTGGTCCCATTTAAATTCTATTATTTATATTTATTCTATTATTATGACTTCACATCCGGCAACTTGTGTGGCGCGGCCTATACTTGGATGTCACAGCGATTCGTAACTAATTGACGTTCTACGACAGATATGATGATGATAATGCATCTCGAGCTTGCTCGCTTGTTATTTCTTGGCATGTCCATTCGCTAGGGCCGCTTGATGTGAAATTAATTTGCCAAGGCGCCAGCCCAAGCACCGCGCTCCCCACATTACTGTATTTAAACCAGCCCATAAAGGGCAAATAAATAAAAGTCCTTATGAAGTGCTTTAATTTAAACAATAAAGAGGGTCGTAAAAGGCAAGTTATGGTCGTAATGAGCTATTTCAATTTAAGTTGTAAATTACGGAATAAAGCTATCAAAGGTATCATTTCTTTAATGACCCATAAATTGATATCGCATTCGCGGGTTCTTGTTTTGAGTTTGTGCGTTTCTATTTTGTCGGCTTTCATTTTTGCAATAAGGTATAATATATTCGTAAACTGTAAATTTATAAATTTACAAAATACTTTTAACTAAAAATTTAAAGAATAGCGTAAAGTATCTATTTTCTTCTTTAAGAATCTTAGTCGGCCTTTTTGCTATAAGATATACATTTACGCTGTATTTAAATTCTTTTAATTAAAATGTAAGGGGTTGTGTATTTTGTCATTTAAGAATTTTAATCCTGTGTACTTCGATTACAGGATTAAAATGTAATTAGTTATATTATCTATGTTGCTATACCATTTATAATTTCCATTGATGGTAAAACTCGCTTGCTTAAGCTTTGGTCTGGTGATCATGACGCACAACGCTGCGGTATGCGTCCCAACGCAGCGTCACGACGCAGCATTTACCGTTTATGCGTAAGTAATAATAATCATTAAACCGTTCAGGTCCGGAAAATAGCATTTACCGAAACATTGAATTCGTTCGCGTGGGATTAAATAACCCTGAAAAATACTTCACGTCATTTATTGATGCCCCTTAAGTTACGTGTGAATGAATATAAAGGAAATAGGTAAAGGGTGTGCTGCGGCTACGCACCGTTACGTGAACCTTATCGCTTGGAATCGCGAGAGTTCGCAACCGGTGATAGGCCGACAGACAGGATAAACAAACGAATATACAGCCCTATTATAAATAGCTATTCTAATGGTGTGAAATACTCGGATCTCTACAATGTCCTACACCTAACGTTGATCGATCTAGTTCATTATTGAAGAAATTGTTAGAGAATGTCGCAAACATTTTGTCGTTAGTTATAGAACAAATCAAACTTTTTGGAGGCTGTTAAGTTAGCTACAAGCTGTTCAAAACCCAGTCCTGAAAGCTGCGAGAGAATTGCGTTTCACGCAGCTTTTAGCTAATTTCACAGTTGCCAATAATTCGGCCTCCACGTATAGATTTTAATACTACTGATTTTTAAGTGAAAACATCGTGAGTTAATGTAATAAGTATAGTTTATTGTATAGGTACGTCCGGTAGAAGACATTCGATAGCTTTTGAGAATCCATCTATACATATTTGCACGGGAAGCATGGCAAAGGGACAACTTCTCTTTCCACCATTATATCCCCTTCAAGAGGAAATAAAGTTGGATTGATAATGACAACTGGCATTATAAGTGGATAAAATGGTTTTCTCCCATTGCCGTGCTACCCAGGCTGGGAGCCAGCGTGGTGGATAAGAAAAACAATCGCGCCAAACGCTTTTTGAGGATAAATTATTATAAGTATGTTCATTAGTGATCCATTAAGAGTTGACCCATTTGATAATACATTTACCTTTACATTGAAATCACATATATTGTGTATCTACAGCAATGCACAATACTGCACACTTCTAACTTTAATGCATACCTAAAGCAGATGGATCATAAAATAGGTAGGTACCTAGGTAATCCTTTCACCTATGTAGCTAGGTAACTTATTAGCACTAGAATCTGGCACAGTTACATCTTATCTACTACTGATAACCCCGCGATGTTGTCGGCATATTAAAAGTAGGTAGGTACTATGGGCAAAGGAGGACTGCAGGAACAAGCAAACACCATTTACTACAATCTCGTATTGCTTTACGCTATACTAAGGTTAGAGTCTTGTGAGAGTTTTGAAATTTTATAAACATTTCAGAATTCTTTTTTTTGTTTGATAGAAATTTAGGTGTGACAAAACCCAATTTTTACTGACTTTCAAAAAGGAGGAGGTACTCCTATGTTCGTGTGTATGCACTTTTTTTGTACTTGTTCATCGATATATTTGCTAATTGTAATTTAAAAAAAATTAGTTCGAAAGAGTATACCTTCGAGGTGGTCCCAATTAAATTTTATCGAATTCGATGGAGCCGTTTTTAATAAATCAACAAAATGTACATGGATGTCACATCGATTCGTGCTAATTATTCGAATTCTGTACACGGTGAAAGTCAGTGTTGCGATTTTTTGCAAAAAATAATTATATAATTAGAGTTTCTGTCAATGAAGAGAGCAAGGGAGAATTAATGTTAGCGGAGAGACAGTGTTATTGTTTAATTTAGGTAATCGTATTGTCGATATTGTTGAAATAGTTGTTTTTTCATGTAAAACTATCGTTAGTGTTACGTGTTCGTGAAGTTTTTGAGTTAGCAAAATGATATTTAAGTTTGCGCATAGTACCTATTACGTGCAAAGTGATTGAAATAAAGAGCTATAAAACATATACCTACGTACCTCGCGATCTGATAAGTAGGTGATAGATATTTTGGTAAATTATTATTTGAAGTTCCTGCCTCACTTATTTATTATTATATGTGTATTAATTTTACTATAATAGTAGTTTATGCAACTGTCATATAATGAAGGGTATTAAAACACGAGTGTGAGTTTATGAAACGAGCGCAGCGAGTTTCATAATAGTAACGAGTGTTTTAATACCCGTGTTATATGCAGTTGCATACACTACTTTATCTTCACTAATAAAAATAAAAAAACATATTGCGAAACATTAAATTCACGCGTACGTGTATTGTCACAGTGAACTTGGCGCCATTAAAATCTAACCAATGAGAGCGCAGCTCCGCGCGCAGGTCCAAGCTGTTCTTTTTTTATTTCATTGGCACAAGATCTTACCAAAGAGTTTTGTGTATGTAAGTTTAGTAGTTTCGACGAAGTTTTCACGTATAACCCAACTGTTTTCAAAAGCCAGCCTAATTTCAAAATTTTATATAACTTGTATGAGGATTTTGACATAAGGCTCGCCAGGTTAATTGGTCGCGTTTTATTGATGTTATAATGAGATTTTACGATATCGATGTGGATATTATAACATCATGTGAAATTGATTAAATTGAGTGTTTTGTTGTTGCGCTATAACAGTAGTCATTATAAGTCAAGTATTGAAAACATAAGTAGAATATTACAACATTAGTGTAGATAAAAACAGTTTATATGTATGCTTATAAAAGAAAACCGTTAACTCCCCTGGCAACTATGTATTTAACACTCCCAAGAAAGCATCTGAAATATCTGCATACCCCCGTTATTGTACCCCATATACACCTATCAGGTACTTAAAACAACATCAAAATCATCTCAGCCGCGATCTTAGATCACGCTGATTCCCATTTTCGCCTCGAACGCACCAAAAAAACCTTTACGCAAATATGGCATTTCACGTAACAAATTTAAGGACTAAAATGTTCTGTGTTGTTTCTCGTTTTAGCTTCGATCAAGCCAAAGAAAGGTTTATGGAGAGGTTCAGATTAGATTCGAGGATTCCTTATTTAGACTACCGGTAGCTTTACTTGAAGCCGATTGTACTGCGGCTATAATAACTTTATCCTTATCGATATTCAAGATAGATTGTGGTTGGCTGAGAATTTTAGAATCTTTTGAGCACAACGCGGATGTTCCGATGATCTTCTACTGGTTTTACTGAAGAAAACTAAAACGTTGACAAAAGCATATTGTAGGTGATTACTGAATACGGATTATTACTTGAAACTACGGACATAAATATTCTAAAATAGTATGTCTATCTATTAGTAATATTTTTGCTACTTTGTAAAAGTTATTGCATGTGGCGCTTCCTTAGAAAGATGACGAATTTAGTCTAAGTTACTATAATATAAGTATTTGATGTTTGTTTTGATGCAGTTATCAATGTGAAGCCTAATAAATAAAATAAAATAAAATCTATACCATATAGTACCTTAAAGGTACATATAGTAGTATAGACATATTATAGGGCTGGTCCCACAGAAGAGAGACTGGTCCCATATTAAAAGCGAGTCATAAAGAAGAGAACAGCGATGTTTTAGACTTTGTTCGTCATTAAACAAAACAAGTGCCAAGTCGTTTTTGAAAAATTAACAATAACGTAATAAATTATTATAATTATATTATTAATTATTATTATAATTATATTATTATTGTTGATTTTACACGTCATATCATAGCGTGTCAAATCTTTTTAAAAATACAAGCTTTGAGATCCTGGATATCATGTAGCAGTAGAGTCCTAGCCAAGACAAGTAAAACGAGCCCTAACACGACGGGTCTATCTTGTTTAGCATAGTAGTTCCTATGACCACCTCCGACTCCATCATCCGATCAGCTCCAGGGTACCATATTATTGCATTGTCACGCGATATACATATATGCGTGCAAAATTTTAGTTCAATCGGAAACTGGGAAGTTGGTCAAATTGAACTTGCAAGATTCCACCCGAACTTACATCATTAAACAAAAGCTTGTAAAAATTACTACATCGAAATGCGAACTACTCGAATTCTGAACACGGTCGAAGTCGACTGTGCCATTTATGAAGAAAAAAAAATAGCTCAATTGTATATTTTTATATTTTTTAATTAAACAAAACAAGTGCCAAGTCGTTTTTGAAAAATTAACAATAATGTAATAAATTATTATAATTATATTATTATTGTTGATTTTACACGTCATATCATAGCGTGTCAAATCTTTTTAAAAATACAAGCTTTGAGATCCTGGATATCATGTAGCAGTAGAGTCCTAGCCAAGACAAGTAAAACGAGCCCTAACACGACGGGTCTATCTTGTTTAGCATAGTAGTTCCTATGACCACCTCCGACTCCATCATCCGATCAGCTCCAGGGTACCATATTATTGCATTGTCACGCGATATACATATATGCGTGCAAAATTTTAGTTCAATCGGAAACTGGGAAGTTGGTCAAATTGAACTTGCAAGATTCCACCCGAACTTACATCATTAAACAAAAGCTTGTAAAAATTACTACATCGAAATGCGAACTACTCGAATTCTGAACACGGTCGAAGTCGACTGTGCCATTTATGAAGAAAAAAAAATAGCTCAATTGTATATTTTTGGATGAAATAAAATATCACTGTATCAGGTGTTTGCCATCCATCCATACCCAACGCTGCATTAAGCTCACAAGCCCTTAGCACCAAAAACGGAGAAATATCGACTCTACTGATGACTTATTGTTATTTCACAATGTTTCCTATATACCTACGACATTGTACCTCAAGCTCGCAGTCGGCATCTATCAAACAGCCATAAGAATACATTCCCGAGACAAAGGCCTGCGAATTTCTCTTCGCACCTCAGAGTTACATAACCCATTGGCCAAGCGCGGAGCTCCGTATATCTCCCGATATCTGGTATACCCACGGTAACGATACGGCTGGCACCCTGACCTGTGCTGTAACTGTTGCCTCACACCTTGCTTAGAGCCACAGTTTAGAGATTCATACAGTCAGTCGCCTTCTAGGTATACTGTGTGCAGGGTTATCAGCTTGCCCTGTACTAAATCGAGGAAAAGGATGGGTATTGTTTTTATAGAAGTGATTAGGTAAGTATATAGATACCTGCGCTTCTTTACATAAAGAAGCGAAGTTTCATAATTCATAATGATGTATGATTCAAGTCGATACTTTAAATTTAAAACTATGGTAACAGGTCTAATTGTGAACGTCAACTCATATGTTGCGGTGATTCCCAGTAGTACTGTACTGTACCAGCCTTTCATAATAGTCCACTGCAGGACGTAGGCCTACCCATGAAGGGTGATTGGGCCATATCCACCACGCTGGCCCAGTGCGGGTTGGTGGATTCACGCCATCGAATTTTTTCTACGGACGTATGCCGATTGCCTCACGATGTTTTCCTTCACCGAAAAGCCAGTGATGTGGAATTCCGTTTATAAATTCTTAAGAACTTATTGGTACGGGCCCGGGATTTGATCCCACGACCTCACGATTGTAAGGCGGGTATCAGAACCACTAGACCATCACGGCCCATGTAGTGGTATAGTATATTATATGTACAGTACCTATTATATACAGTGTATTAGTGTGTAGTTAAGAAAAATAATATGATGAGTGCTACTGCAAATATGTTAAATACTCGTACGCTGTGGTTATAGACTAGGCAGGCTTTAGGTAATACGTAAGGTATGATGATGCAAAACTTTGGTAAACAGCTCTAATAGAGATAATGCTAAATAGTTTAATCTTGTAGCGTATAAAATATTTGATAGAATTTCCGATATCAAAAGGATATTCAGTACGCTAATTTTCGTCTCTTTCGCGAAATCATATTGTTTTATCAAACATTGATAAAACAACATTTGAATTTCCAAAAAAAACTATTCATGTAACAAGCATCGAATTGTATAGGTACGTATTGTAGTATATTTCATTTTGAAATACCTATCTTTATTCGACAAACCAAAAACAATGCCTTTTCTTGACAGTCGGGCAAAAATATGTAGATTTCTCGTTTCCCTAAATGAAAATCATCTCTTCCTTAATGTGTTATGATCGATAGATGATAGACCTAATATGATTTTTACAAATCCATCGCCCAAACTCAAAAAGAGATTCATGTCGTGACGATCATGATCTCCGGTGGAAGTGGTGGAACCGCACCTTAAGAGTAAACAAGTCGCTCATCGCTCCATACAAACGTCGGTGGCTAATCACAGCAGTGTTTGCTGTTGAATATCTGAAACTAACATTTATATCAATTTGTCTTTACAAAATGTATGCTTATTGCTAATAAAATTGTGAAAAAAAAACTCCAATCAAATGATATAAGCCTCGGAACATTTGAATTTTGACTCAAATTTTTAGGAAACTTTGGATGCAATAAAAACACAGAAGAACTAAACTGAGTATTTTTTTAAGAGAATAGCGGCCTAGTTTATGTATTCGTTAGTTCAAATAACTATTATTTAAATAAATTAACTAAACAGTTTTTTTATTATTTACTACGGAGAAAACCTTATGCGCATTTAGAACGCAGCTGTAATTATAGGTATTTTATAACAAATAAAAACAAAATTATATTGCAATAGGTGCACACGCACTTTATCTACTGTTTATCATCGAATCTATCTCTTCTTCAGACAATACAGCTGAGATATCATTAATTTAAGCTACGCCAAATCTGAGTTCGTGCCGTGAACTTGTTGCACCTTAACGACATTCAAACATTTTAGCCAATGAACGCTAGTAGCGACAGGTCCACATTCAATATCTAGATGCGATATCGCGTTGCTGAGCAGGATAAGATGTAGGTATGGAAAGGTCATCGGTGGTACCGCACACCACTACGCCACTGTGTGAAAGGGAGCCGGTCTAACAAACAATAGGAAGAAACACAGAGACTGAAGTAATATAATCTCAATTACCTAATAATGCTTGATATCAGGCGAACGCAAAGCTCGTATCGTCATTTAATCAATCTATTTATCTATCTATATATATATAAATGAATTGCTGTTCGTTAGTCTAACTAACTAACTCGAGAACGGCTGGACCGATGGGCTAATTTTGGTCTTGAAATATCCGTGGAAGCTAAGGGAAGGTTTAAACGGTGAGAAAATATAAAAATATAGTGAGTAAAATAATAAAGACATTCATTGAATTTTCCCATACAAAATGTTCCTGCATGTAAAAGTTGTCATTGACAGTTGACAAATGGTGAGATGAAGTTCACCGGGACAGCTAGTATCTATATATAAAAAATGAATCGTGGTTGTTAGTCTCGCTAAAACTCGAGAACGGCTGAACCGATTTGGCAAATTTTGGTCTTGAAATATTTGTGGAAGTTAAGGGAAGGTTTAAACGGTGAGAAATTTTATAACAGTTGCGAGAAAAATAACAACAACATGGATTTCATTTCCCATACAAAATTTTAAGGGATGTAAAAAATGTCAATATGTAATAGTTCACCGGGACCGCTAGTCTCCTATAAAAAAAAAAGATTATATACTGAAATAATATGTATCTACTTATTGATAAAAATTTAACAAATAGGTAGATACTTTTATTATAATTATCATTTTTTTCTATTGGTCAACCATTAAGAATAATAGTTACCTGTTTTTGTTTCATACACATAAAGAAAACCATGACAAGCGATTGTGCTTGGTTAGTCACTACGCTGGCTACGAATTTCCATAGGGGCGGTGTTTGAAATGACATGGCATTATTGCTATGCCGATAAAGTTCAAATTAAAAGCCCTGCCTAGGAGACGTTTGAAGTTTGTCCACCATCTTTGTGAAATCAAATTTGACATTTGATCAGCAGTTCTAGTGTCATTTGTGTCTAGATTACATAGCAGTTTCTATGGATTTTCGACGCCATGTTTGTGGAATCATGCATCACAACTTTTTTACTTTATGTCGCTTCTACTGTTTTTCCTTATTCTGAGCGAATTTCACACTTATGACTTATGCAGATTTCCTTATTGACTTACTTCAGCGAAAAGCGAGTGGTGAGAAATCCGTACATAATGAGTCTGATTTACCAATTCGTTTCAATGTAAAGGGACCACAATTAGAATCCGCGCCCTAACAATTTATAAGGCGTACACTACTTTGATAACAAATAATTAATATGCAGAATAACTGTTGCAGTTTCTTCTCAGTTTGTGCGTAAGCCGGGTGGCAAGTCCTGGTGTCAAAGTTTTTTAGCCACCTTAATTCTTCTGATATGGCTAAACGGTTAATACAACCGGTTGTCTTGACTGTCCCTCTCAGTTGTCCATCTGTACTTTCTAAGCTGTAGAACTGAACACATTACTTAGACATACTTAGTTACCGTCATGCACACCTTAAAAGAGATATTGCAAATATGCATAGAAATTGGGCCAATAAAGGGTACAGTATTTCATAATTTGCTTTGTTTCTTTCGGAAAATGATTTTGCCGTAATTTTTTACAATAACAGTGTCCATTAAAAGTAATTTCGTGTATTCGGGTATTAAGGTTACATGTGACCAAAATGACAGTAATTCAATGACTGAACAAAAATCAAATTGGAAAATGTGAAATTACTCATAAATTAAGCATTTGATGCGGTAGTTTTACTCTGCGCATTTATTTATCATAGTTTAACGGATTTTTTGAGCCACTGTACCTAGTCAGAGCCCATTTTGCATTATCTTCTTTGTTTAAGTTATTAAGAAACTTAGCTCTTTTGGCTTACATAATACAGGACAGGATGTCTACAAGAACAATAATGCTAGAACTTTTTTTTGACTGGAATTTTTATTGGTTCTTATTAACCGAATTTCGAGAAAGGTTCAACTAACTGGTCAAATGTATTTTTACAAGCTTTCATTTAGTTTCACCTGTCCCGTTGTCTGTCTGTCCGTCTGTAATCAAATCTCGCAATTTAAATTTGATCCACTTCCCGGTTACCGATTGAGCTGAAACTTTGCATACACGTGTAAATCACGTGACAATGCAATTTTATGATGACATGGTGCTGATCTGATGATGGAGCTGGAAGGTGACCATATGAACTTAGCAATAGAACGACACAATCTCAACGAGTTTGGGTTCATTTGAATGGTCTTGGCGAGTAGTTTGTCTTTCAATGGTTACCAGGGTCTGATGATGGAGCTGGAAGGTGGTAATAGGAACTCTGTAATGAAACAATCGAGTTTCGGCTAGTTTGATTCGTCTTGGCGAGTATTTGTTCAGTAAAAGCTTGTTTAAAAAAAAGTTTTTTTTTTATATTTATTTATGTATTTACCGTGTACTTCACAAAGTTTCATCAAAAATATTTCACATATTTTCGAAATAATGTAGAAAACATTTAGTAAATTTTATAAATAGACGTCAATGAAAGACACTATCTAAATACTGACTTGTAGGTATAGGCCGACCGAATCCAGATTCTTGGCGGCTGTAATGTTAGCTACAAGCTGCGAAAAACCCAATCCTGACTGACGCTCACTTAACAGCTGTGCTAAGATTGGGTTTCACTCAGCTTGTAGCTAATTTCACAGCTTCCAAGAAGTTTGATTTAGGCCGCATCAAACTAATCTAAATAACTGTCAAACTATTTTCAAGTAGGTAATACATACAGACATGCCACATTGGCGACATCGGTCGCCGCGACGCCGCGGCGACGTCGATAATCCATAGAAACTGCTATGCAATTTAAACACAAATGACACTTGAACTGCTGATCAAATTTTAATGTCAAATGTCATCGTCGCGGCGACCGATGTCGCCAATGTGGCATGTCTCTTAGGTGACTAATTCTGTCCAAAAGCTCAACCGTATATTTGACAACTAACGTATTGAGTTATTTCACAGAGCTATTACAACAAGAGAGATAGCGCTGTTGTCGTTTGAAACAATTCTCAACCGCAAAAATGTATGGACAATAACTATCACTAGTTGTCAACTGTCAAATATATGTATTGAAATTAATTAAATGAATTAAGAATTTGTCACTATTGGGACAAATCCCGTTAACTAGTCACATGAGATATTTTTCATGTCTAACTCATGCCATATTAAATCAATGCATCTCTTTCTTTCATTTTTGATCGACCACATTATCTGACATTATTCCTCTGGTAACTCTGTGAGATATTTAATGTGTCTCTCTGTGGTTACCCATCCAACTGACCGTGAAAAACTGACCTAACATCGGTAATCGCTGAAATAAAATAGTCAAATTATGCTACGATATTGAGCTAATGATGGACTCTAGATTTCACAAACCGTACTCGACACCATTTAGCACTGATATCAAGTTAATCTCTACATAAAGTATGGTAATGCCTCATTAGCAAGAATACGATGTGAAGTCGCGGGATCAATGTAATACTGTACTGCTACAATGTTCTCGTTTAATGGTCTGTCGGTACTTGTAAGTATGACTTTATGTACTTACTTACATCTGAACTTATAATTTACCATGTCTTCGCTCGGGAAACATGAATTTCAATGGTTTTAGTTTTTTTTTATTTTTTTATTCAGAATAGGTTTGCGTTTGACCACCTACTGCCTGTTGTTAAGCAGATAAGCGGTCTAGGTTGTAGCACGCTTACCTAGAAGATACCTATTTACTCGGGATTTGAAGACGCCCACATTGTACTTTAGCGGGAAGACAGACCCAGGCAAAGCGTTCCGCATTCTGGCTGTTCGTATGAGGAATGAGGATTCAAATCGCTTGGTTCTAATGCGCGGAATGTCGACCATAAAAGGGTGGCGCTTTGGTCGCGTCTGTCTAGCCGTACGATAGAAGAAAGGGGCAGGTGGGACCAGATTGTGCAACTCCTGAGCGCACTCTCCGAAGTGAATCCGGTAAAAGGCCGATAAACAATCTTTTTTATCGGATATACATCTGTATATTATGTACCCATAGAGGCTTCGGTCAAGTACGAGTACATTTTGGAATTTTCGATGGCTAGATGCTCATAATATAGTTCTCAGCGCGCGTAGGAAGAAAACATTCGTGTTAGATGTTAAAAATGATTATACTATCCATAGTTACGTAGTCTCATACAAAAACGTCGTATTACGTAGTACTTGTACCTATTACACTACTTAGAATATTAGTATCCCAAGAAAGAAAGTATTCTATAAAGATTCGGCGAAAGGTATAATGATTAAGTGCGATTTCTCGAATCATACGTCCATCTCTTTTCACCTGGTCCGATAAGTGAAGCTGTTATTTTCTCAAAATAATCTTCGATCGCCTTCAAGCCTAGTGGGCTTCAGCCTCCGTCAACGCCGGACAGATGTCAATCAATATATTACACTCAAACGCATTTACCTAACGACGCATTTTGCATTACAATTGCGCTCGCCATGTCACCCCTATCGCGGGTACTTATCAACTTTTGCACAGGTTGCACCATCCATCTCTCTCTACCACGAAGAGGAGACAGAGACAGCGAGCTTATTATTTCGCAAACGGATAGTATCAAAATGTCAACGCACGATTCTAAACGGGAGACAGTACAGCTCCGGACAAAATAACATGCCGACATAAAGAAAGGCTTTCTAACATTTGCATAATAAGATAATATAATCTCGAAGTAGGTTTGGCAAGAGCGTGAGGTGAAAATTTTGTGGTAGGGTTCCGTACTACCGACAGCTTCAACACTTATTAACCGACTTCCAAAAAGGAGGAGGGTCTGTGTTTTTTATATTTTTGTGTATGTTCATCGATAATTTCGCCAATTGTGAACCGAATCAAAAAACATTTTTTTTTAGTTTAATAGGGACTTCACAGGTGGTCCCAATTAAATTTTTCAGAAATCGGCTAAACCGTTTTTGAAAAATCAACAATAATGTAAACAATTTGAGCGAAATGTTCCAATTTTGTACACGATGGCAAAACCATTGCGAAACGAAAAATAATAATGTCGAATTTTAAAATAAAATTTGTCACAACGTCTAGTTATATTATTTGACATAAGAAATAAGTAACTTATGTCCTGTGATGACTAATTTAAAATTTGTTTTTGATAGTTTAAAATTTATTTGCCGATCCTGAGGAGAGTAGAAAATATTTATTTAACTAAGCATTTGAGCTGGATTAAAGGTGATCAACAAAACCCACTTTACTTTTACTTACCTACTAAGTCCGGACGTAGCGAGAGCAATTGTAGAAAATGTTTTTCAAGAAAAGTTCTAAATCTGAGACGCTCTCTTTTGTTTACATATAGTTACATAATTATATTATGTACCTACACAGATGTTGTCTGTTTCAGTCGGTAAAATGAATCCAACAAAAACATTTACATGTGAAATGAAGCCAAGTCACAGTTCCCACTATCAAAAAGTTGTCAGATCTCACGTAAAGCCAAGCTTCTAACTCTACACGCCTTACTCTACAAGCCCTTACTCCACAAACTCTACAGCTTAGTCAATATATGTGACTTGGCCGCTTCCGCGTGTCTAGATATATTGATAACAAAACTGCTCTGTTACGTATTTGTGTGTAAACGCGCAAGAATTATTCATAATACAAAAAAAAAAGTATCCGTATTCTCGAAAATATGAAAACTCCCGATATTACCAAACAAACTATATTAAACCATACATTATGAAACTTCAAATTTTATGTCCCTGATATTTATTTAAATATTCGAAATACGAGTCTGCATCGCATCCTGACTATTTTAACAAAGCGCCTGATGAAACGCACAAGGCTAGATCGCAATATAGACATACGAGTACACTCGTGGAACCAAAGTCTAACTTAGCAATGCACACAACTGAACTGGGCTTCTAGCCCAGATTCTATGGCTATAAAAATATTCAATAAATTGCCTAATAATCTAATATCTTTTAGATTAAAAGAGAAAACGGTTTTATAAAACAATTAAAAATTACCCAATTATCGAAATGCTAGTATACATTAGACGAATTTTTTTAACGATAATCTTGGAAACATAGTAATAAATCGTTCCAATACAAATTATAAAATTGCCATACCCTTATAGGGTCATATATTTAACTATACAAAACATGTTAACTAAGAACCGCGTGTAATTTTCATATGTTGCAATAAAAATGAATAGAATAGAATAGAATAGAATAGAAACGCTTTATTGTTCACACAATCGAAATTATTACAATAAAAGAGTACAATATAATTATAATAGTGCGACAATCGGCGGCCTTATCGCTTAGAGCGATCTCTTCCAGGCAACCTGATTTAGAGAGGAAAGGATTATAGAGGAAGGTAAAGGACGGGGTGTACAATAATAGCGAAATTAATTGAAACAAAATAAAGAATACTTGAATAAAGAGTCATAAATACTTGTACAAAATATATACATACATATCAATATACACATGTACATTCAAATACTACAATAATATAACCTACATACACATACTAATACTAAAATAAAAATAAATAATAAAAAATGCTACATACAAATTAATAAATTTAATAATAAATAAATATGATAAATTAACTAGAAATGACTTTCTAACATGGAGGCAACTGCGATAAATAAAATTTTATGACTTGCTCCTTAAACACAGCAAGAGAAGGAGCACGTCGAATAGGAACAGGTAGCGCGTTCCATAACTGAACAGCTTGGAAAGCAAAGGACCTGCCGTAAAATAATTCAGAGCGGGCAGAAGGAGTCATGAGGGTAAGGTTTTCTTTGGACCGGAGAGGAAGGGAGTGGGAGGAGTGCCAGTAGGTAAACCGTTCTTTAAGATAACGTGGAGTAGAAGGATTAAACAGGATATTATGAAGAAGGAAAAGGACATGAGCATTCCGGCGAAGTCGAATAGGAAGCCATTTGAGCTGTGCGCGAAATTGAGATACATGATCATACTTGCGTAGACCAAATATAAATCTAATGCAATAATTTTGAAGGCGCTCAAGCTTCTCAAGCTGGATCTCGGTGAGGTCAATGAAGCATGCGTCTGCATAGTCTAAGATGGGAAGAAGAAGAGACTGAGCGAGCGTAACTTTAGTGGCAGTGGGTAGAAAATTTCGAAGACGCCTAAGGGATCCGCCAGAAGCAAAGATTTTGCTACTGATTGTTTTGATGTGAGAATCCCAACTCAAAGTACGATCGAAAATCACTCCTAAATTCTTAACAGAATTACTGTATGGAATTGTGATCCCTCCAAAAACTACGCTAGGAACTGTTGTCCAATCAATTTTGCAGATCATCCGTGAACTACCTATGACAATGACCTGTGATTTCGTAGGATTCACGTCCAAGCCATATGATGAGCTCCATTCAGTGATTCGGCGGAGGTCATCGTTTATGCAAGTAATGGCCAAGTTCAGGTCTTTAACTGAAGCTTGCGAATAAATTTGCAGATCGTCTGCGTAGAGGTGATAGGAAGAAGTGAGGTATTGGGATATAGAATTTATAAAAATTGCAAAAAGTAATGGAGACAATACGCCGCCCGGTGGCACCCCAGCATTTGTACTACACCAAGAAGAAAAATAATCTTCGAGGCGAACACGCTGCCGGCGGCCACACAAGTAACTGCGAAACCAATCGATCACCAATGGAGATATGTTAAGAGAGCTTAGTATTGCCAACAAGATGTCGAAGTTGACGGCATTGAAAGCATTACTGAAGTCTAGCAGAGCTAGAACAGTAAGCAGACCGTCATCCATACCCAAGCGGATATCGTCGGTAATCTTAATAAGAGCAGACACAGTGCTATGCCCAGGACGGAATCCGGATTGAAAGGGATTAAGGAGGTCATGACTAATCAGGAAATTGTTTAATTGTGTGTGGACAAGACGCTCCAGGACTTTGGAAAGGAAAGGAAGTATTGAAATGGGCCGGTACTCAGAAAAGGATTTTGGATTAGGCTTCTTCGGCAACGGCAGGATCTGAGCATCTTTCCAGATTGCAGGGAATACTCCAGTTAGGGTTGAGTTATTAAAAATGGAGCAAAGGACGGGAAGAATGACATCAAGGATGGGCAAGAGCATGTTCCGACTTATATTGTCACCGCCCACCGCATTGGAGGAGATGGACAACATGCTCTTCCTAACATCACATTCGGTAAAACGATTAAAAATAAAAGTTGAACAATTGGGAGGTGGAGTGGCAGAAAGAAAATCGATTGTTTTACTTTTATCCGCATCCGACATAGCAGGCACAGAAGAAAAATGTTTATTTAAGGCATTAATATCTATATTGTTAGGAACCGCATTTTGACGTGACTTGCCGACTCCCATAGATTTAAGATATTTCCAGACCTTAGCTGGATTCTCATCGCTAACAGATTCATGGACATGGCGACGAAAAGCATCCCTACACACTCTATTGCAGCGATTACGCGCCTGAACATATTTGGCATGGTTATCATCTGTGGGATGCATTTTATATTTAGATTTAGCAACAGTTTTTTTATGCATCAGGGATTTAATATCATCCGTAAGCCAAGGTGCAGGGTGATGTTTTAATTTGATCGCACGAATAGGCGCATGCACATCATATAAATCCGTTATTATTTTATTAAAGATGATAACTTGATCATCGACTGACTCAGCATCAAAAACAAGGGACCAATCAATTTTTCTCGCGTCTTCAAGAAGAGCCTCTGGGTCTATACCGCTAAAGTTACGCTGAAGAATTATTTTAGGTTTAAGTTTTGGAGGACGAATTTTGTAAGATAAGAAAACTAAATCATGGTAGGAAAAATCATTAGCAGAGTATTGACCGTGCTTGGCGACATTGTGAGGAGAAGATACGATCATTAAATCGAGAAGAGAAGGTGTACAGTTTGGAAAATGGTGAGTAGAATTCAGAGGAAGAATTTGCAGGTTGCATGATTTAATAATAGATTCAAGTGAGAGAGAACGATGATCATTTTTGAGAAGACATGTGTTAAAGTCACCCATGATGACAGAATGATTATAAGATGGAATAAGATTATGTAACAGGGTTTCAAAAGAGAGGAAATAGTTGATATTTTTAGAAGGACAATAGTAAACCCCGAGAAGAAGTTTGGTATGAGAAAGAAGTACTTCGATAAAAAGATGCTCGCCGGCATTTTCCGGAGGTGGTTGTGGCGACTGGTTTATGATAAAGTAAGGAATATTAGCTTTTAAGTAGATGGCCACGCCACCACCACTGCGGGAGCTGCGATCATTTCTTATGAGTACGAAACCGGGAAGTGAATAGGATGTGGTCGGATGACATGGGCGAAGCCAAGTTCCGGAAACTAAGATAGCGTGTAGATTTTTGTGATCCAGAGAAGCCAACATTTCGGGATAACTAGACGGAATGCTCTGTGCGTTAATGTGCACAACATTAAAATTTTTGGAAACATCGGAAAAGCTAGATTCCAAGAAGTCAGTCAGTGGGAGCAAGCTATTGAAACTGTCATCAGAGCTGCCCGACGATTCACCTGATAAATGATTTGAGTTTAAGTATTTTGGTTAACAAAATATAAGAGTTTATAAGAAGCTCGATACCAAAGAGGTAGGCAAAACAAATATCCGAAAAATGTTTCTTGTTATTCTAAGCATCTCTAAGAACAGACAGAATAAAGTAATTTCTATTTATTTTCCCAAGGGAAGGTCTAGGTATGGTCTTAGGTAATGGAATTTTATACTACTTTGATTTCGTAGTCCTATCTAAATAGGATTTGTACATGAATAGATCGTTACAGAGTCAATTGAACAATACGTTTTCTTTAATAAAACACGAATAATTTTGCAAGTACGATTGATTTTGTTTTATCGAATAGAATTCAGTGGAAAGCTGTACTATATTTTTCTAGAAATTGATGTAGACTCTAGATGACATTGCAGAATTTATGAAACTACCGGAGGTAGTAAATTTGTAATTGATTTTTCTATTTTTCTGAATTTAGTGGTTGTAATTTTGCGAGAGCAATATTTTGTATAATACACATTATAAAATTGTATTTCTAATAACATGACCTTATTATATAATATTATTTAAATTGTATACCATTTTGACGTGTAACTTGGCGTTATAAATAAAGGATTTGTATTTGTATTTGATCTTGTCTGATTGAATGTCTCATTTTTGTTCCTTCTTTCCTTTTCCTTTTCAGACATAGGGCATCCACTGCTGGACATAAGCCGCCCACTATAGGCTTTTTGGTGATAGGAAACATTGTGAAGCAAGGTACACACGTCAGTAGAATAATATACATGGTGATAGGTATTAAACGCAAAACCTATTAAGGGCGGGTCTAGTACATATAGAATTCTAGACAAACAACTTTTGTTTTAGGACTTTTGGAAAATCACGAGAAAAAAACAGCTTTTTCATACAAAAAGTTCATCAACGCGTAATGTATGGAGAAGCGATTTTTTTTATGAATTTTCAGAAGTCCTTGTACAAGTTTGTCTAGACGTAAGTTCTAGAGCCGCCCATAAAAGGTTTTGTGTTTAATACCTATGACCCTGTATATTCGATGGCGTAAGTGAAACTGTAAAGCTTCAAAGGGACAGCGTGGGGGCTCTGGCCTAATATCTCTTCGTGAGTAGGCCTATGTTCAGCAGTGTATAACTAGAAAGCTGGTACAGTACAGTAGTTTCATACAGATAGTTATGTACTTTCAGTAAGTTCGTATACAATGGGGCGGGTGTGTCAGAGTTTTTATGACGCCTGAAACTGTCTGACATGGCTGAAAGGTTAAAACAACCAGAGGCCTTATTGTGTAAGCGCTCTGACGTTCGGCTTCGCTTTTCCTCCCGTTCGTGGCGTGAGTAACTGGCGCGAGGAGGAGAAAAAGCGAAGCGAACGTCAGAGCGCTTACACAATAAGGCCCCAGGACCGAAAATTAAGCTACGGCAGCGCTCAGATGTAAATGCTACTCACTGTCATCCATTCGATAACTTACCGTACTTACCGGCGTGCGATTTTGAACTTTGAACGCCTAGGAACTTATACTCGTACGTAACTTTGACAGATTGTATGGAGGATCTCTATGTTGTCTATGGATGTTAAGAATACTCCATACAAGTTCCGTATACGCGGTATACGCCCTAACTGTGCAAAGTTAAAAAAACGCTCCCTGAACGTTGATTGGCTAAGAAACCCCCAGTCAAACTATATACGTTACTAGCCTATGCCCGCGGCTTCGCCCGCGCTTACTTTATAGCCTATGACACTCACAGATAATGTGGCTTTCTATTGGTAAAAGAATTATCGAAATCGGTTGAGTAGATCCAGAGATTACCCCCTACAACCTCACAAACTCACAAACTTTACTTCTTTATATATATATCTATATATATCTTTATTATTTATATATATATATATTATATACTTGTCGGAGATAGTCATTGTTCCCGCCGACCGACATCGTCATTAGTGGTTGCGGGCTCAGTGGGCGTCATCAGGGTAAAATGCGAGCACAAAACACAATTTTATTATCACTACTTATTTTAGTTCAAATTTTAGGTTTGTTTACACATTAGTTCTGATGAATTCACGATAATGCAATGTAAAATCAACTGTTAAGACCGAGCAGCGAGTTCGGGGCACCGATCTTACTTTTCTTAACCACACAACAACGTTCCAACCCGATCGTTTGCTCCCGCGCAAAAGCCTCGCACCAACTGTCAACCAAAACAAGCCAAGATGGCGCCTCGACCTCGCTCGAGGCAAGTACTCTGCTCTGATTGGTCGTTACGTACAAAGTGTACTACAATACTCTTATTTTTTTGTTGAATTATTGAGATTTGAAGTTATAAAAAATGTAACAAATCAATTGAGATTAAATTAAGAGTTTTCAAAGTAATTATAATGTAAACAAACACTATTGTGATTTACGTATGCAAACAACAATCAACTCGACTCATAGCTTCCTCCGACACGGCCTTCCTGACGTATTACACGCCCTCGTGTGATGTTGAAGGCAGCGCATCATGTGCAGAAAAGAAAGAAATTCTTGTAGAGCTCGGCCACTCCTGACGACACGTTTGTAGTTCGTTTTTCACGTTACGCGTTCTGCCGTTGACAATATCGAAATGGCCTCCTCGCCTTTGAATGGCCACCTCGCCTTTTTTTTTAGTTTGGCCAACTCGCCATTTTTTTTTGGTTTGGCCAACTCGCCCTTTTTTATTTTGGCCAACTCGCCCTTTTTTTTCTTTTGGCCAACTCGCCCTTTTTTATTTTGGCCAACTCGCCATTCAAAGGCCACCTCGCCTTATACAAATCTTAACAGCTACCTCGTGATGCGCCACCATCAACCTATAGGATTTCTTACAAAACAACTTGAGTATTCGCCACACACAGTCTGAAAGCTAACGACTTCAAACAAAATAAATGTAGTGTAAAAATCTTACCATCATATTCATCTGACAGGCACGGATCTGGCTCGGTAGGACACACAAGATTGGGGGAACTTGAATTTTACCCTCTGACATTTCAGATCCCAGAAACTGGACCTGCTTCCTTAGAAAGGCTCATTTTTTTTCATATTGAACGAAGCTTCAGTGCCACTAAGAGACCGTCCACTAATGACGAGACCGTCTATGTAGACAGTCACATAGGAGTGCGATAAGCCATATTAATAGCTCTCTGATATATAGAGGGGACATTTAGAAGGCCCAATGGCATCACAGTAAACTCATTACGAGCGTCGGGGGTAACAAAAACGGTTACCTTCATAGATTTTTACTCTATGGTTATAGGAACTTGATACCATCTACTATCCATGTCAACACACGTGTAAAATTCTGCGCCTGATAACCTCTGAACTTGACCGCCGATTAGACATAAAGGATACCGGTCATAGACTGTATTGGAATTTAATTCTCAGTAGTCTATGATCATTCAGCCCATGCCATTGCGCTTTTTGACTAAAAGTATCTGAAGAAGGGCGATTTGCTCGGTCTAATAACTCTAGCAGATAATTACTCACTACACCTATTCTATACTGACTTCTGCTTTTCAGGGCTCAAGTGATATGGTCGCTGTTGTACGATTTTGAAAGGATCTATTAAATTTATTTCCAATTCACCTGTCTTTACTCTACTAGTAGGTGTGGCTCCAACGAATGAGTTCTTAAAGCAGCTAAGAAGTTTTGTTAGTTGTTGTTAAGGTATCCACGTCGTCAAAGACAGCCGCCACGTTACCTACACCGCAAATATGAACAGTACAGGAATATAGAAAGTTGATCACTCGATATGTGTACGGATAACCCTAAGGCCAATAAATCGTGACATTCGTGACCAATAAGATTATTGTTGTTTAAGTAATCAATCGTCAGGTACGAGTATAATGTGAAACGAAATATCTACGTCATGACTATTAAGAACTTGCAGGATTTAGCAAACGTACCCTCTGTCATGGTATAAAAAAATGTACCTACGTATAAACGATACACCAGATACTCCATTGTACAATTTCAGACCCTAAAGCCGAAGCAATCAAGGCGAAACTGAAATACCAAAAACTGGGCTGCATCGCTTTCGCCCGCTCCGTAAACCCGTCACACAATAACATTTCGACCCCATGTCTTAGGCATTAGGTCGAAACTTCAGTAAAAACCTCCCTTGCGCCTCACGCAAATCTGTCAGAATGTAGCGAATGCTAACCGCAGTGCGTTTCCAGTCCGTAGATAAACCGTCCCCGATTAAGGAAAATTCTAGATATTTTTTTACCCCAGTCTAAATAATAATTGCGCGCTGAAACGTACCAACAAATTTACGAGAGACGCCTTCTTTAATTTAGGAACAATCGGCACCGGAATCAAAACAAAATAAGAACCGCTCACCAAATTGCGTAATTTTTCCGATGACAGGTTTCAGGCCGCATACATTTACTCAGTTCACAACGCTAGGTGCAGCGGCGGTGGGCTGAGCGCTGCTGCTTGCAACTGGCAATGTTTTTGAGCACCGCGATGTGACATGGGCCTCAAAACCACATTTGTAGGAAGACACCAGGGGCCGCCTAGTAACGGCCTAACGGCCGCGTTTCCACAAGCGTAACATTTTGTTGAAACAAAACTTAACCTAGGACGTTTATTAATTTAGCGTATTACTTGCGATAAGAGAAAGCTGTTGCATTTTACTGCGGGTAATTAGTTTACGTTGCATTTTACTGCGGGTAGTTAGTTATTTAGAAAAAAAACATTGCGAGTGGCCCATGTGTGCAATTATCTAAGATACAACCATTTCCTCCTTACCCAACCTAGCCCATCGTTACATCGGAAAAGTGAATAAACGGCTTGCATATGCAGCAAGGGATTGCCTTTTTTACGGTTTGACCGTAATCATTTTTAATGTCTACGCATGTTTCCAACGTATCATACCGAGCAAGAGAAAAAATCTTTAAATTCTACCCACATTATGTAGGGAAAAGCTATCTGAGAAAAATATGTTGCAACAGGACCTTTCAAAGCCTTACTTAGTATGAGAATTAATTTACTTCCCTGTTTATCACGATCAAATGAGCAGATATCCGTTGCTAGCTAGGCCCGGGCATCAATGTCAGCATCTTCCGCTTGAAGTATAGGCACCGTAATGCTTTTATCCTTCGGTAATCGGTGGATCGGTTAGCGCCTCCACCAATAACCTCATGCTGGTTTGTTGCGCTTTAAATAACGCACGCCATCCTTCTTTTGCCGCTGTCTGTTCACTCAGGTTTTGTGCCTGCACCGATCCCCACTTCTGATGTCGGAGATAGTCATTGTTCCCGCCGACCGACATCGTCATTAGTGGTTGCGGGCTCAGTGGGCGTCATCAGGGTAAAATGCGAGCACAAAACACAATTTTATTATCACTACTTATTTTAGTTCAAATTTTAGGTTTGTTTACACATTAGTTCTGATGAATTCACGATAATGCAATGTAAAATCAACTGTTAAGACCGAGCAGCGAGTTCGGGGCACCGATCTTACTTTTCTTAACCACACAACAACGTTCCAACCCGATCGTTTGCTCCCGCGCAAAAGCCTCGCACCAACTGTCAACCAAAACAAGCCAAGATGGCGCCTCGACCTCGCTCGAGGCAAGTACTCTGCTCTGATTGGTCGTTACGTACAAAGTGTACTACAATACTCTTATTTTTTTGTTGAATTATTGAGATTTGAAGTTATAAAAAATGTAACAAATCAATTGAGATTAAATTAAGAGTTTTCAAAGTAATTATAATGTAAACAAACACTATTGTGATTTACGTATGCAAACAACAATCAACTCGACTCATAGCTTCCTCCGACATACTTATTATATATATATATATATATATATCTTCATATTTAGTATAGAAGTATAGATATAGATTAGTATAGATGAGCGCTACTATAGAGTATTTAACCATGGCAAAAACTTCACAAACTACTGGTATTGCAGTGTCCCATTCCAACTTTGGTCATAAGCCGTAACAAGATAAAGAGAAAACGTTATAATTAAGATATTGTTCAGCGCAATTAATGCTGACATATTGATTTACCTTGCTGCCTTTATGGAAAGCAGTACCTTTCGGCACGGAACTACCAACTTTTACTTGAAGTTGAATGGTGGAGCTACTATCAATTTTCATGACTGAATCAAAAATACTTACGACATGATTTAGTTTGCATTTTTAGTCGTTTCTAAATAGAATAAAGTTAGTTATATACAACTAATTTATGCGGCACAGAAGCCGAAGTTTAGTTAGGTCATAATTTGTGTACGCGCCTTATTTATTAGACCTGTAAATGGGTTTGGGTTTCGTTTATGTATTGGTTTTAAACGCGATTTTGTTGTAATTTGCTCTTTGTCGTTATTGTGATTAGCTTACTTTTTAAATACAGGTCAAATGTAGATTTGAAGAAAATCGAAGAGAATCTTACTTTTTCGATAATCTTGAATGCATTCAAGCATTCAGGTGTTTTAGAGGTACAGCTACGAGTATATCTAGTAGTTCACCTCTTGTGTATGAAATAATGATGATGTATAAGTACTAAACGACTATTGACACCCACTGTTGGACATAGGCCTCCTTCATACAGGGTTATCTGCTTGCATTGAACTAAGCCATAAGGGTGTGATTAAGATAATCGTTATTCATAATGAATAATTTTTATAATGAGTTGCCCCATTATAAAATTGGGAAAAATAATCAGTTGTTTCCATACAAAATTATAACTCGGAATCGACAAAACGTATGAAACAGCAGATTCTTTTCTCGAGTTGAGATGAGAAATTCGAGTTGGCCCCAAAATAAAAGTTCATAATGATGGTCTGAATCACCTCCTTTCAGCTAAGTACATCAGTTATGATAACCCTGTAGCGGTTGCAAGGGGCTTGCATCCAGCGCAATCCTGCGGTCTTGATGAGGTCATCCGTCCACCGTTTGAATGGGCGTCCTACACCGGTACGTGGTCTCTACTCGAAAACTTTTAAACTCCAGCGGTCATCTGTCCTCAGTGCTACCTGCTACGGTACATAGTCGGTAATTTTGGTTCTTTCTTCACGCCAGTAAAGTCCCAAAAATGAACCAACGTCATTCAATACTTAATACTGTACTGCATCGTTTCTTTTAATGTCCTGAATGACAATATTCGTTATTCAGTTGTATAGAAATATGATCCAATCCTAATTATTCCTAATTACAAGAAAATAGACACAATCCGGTTCCAATTCCGGAATCAGCAAATAACCCCGCAATAACGGCATTAGATTTAACGCTAATGTACCGTACAAATCAAACGTGAGACGCTATCTGCCGGACAATATTGCTTGGGGTAGGGCGGGACATGCACGGCTCACTTGTTCGAATATAGGCTCGCGCGGCAGAACTTCAATGAGTAGAAGTCTAATTGTATTTGGGCTTATATGATCCATCGTCAAAATGTGCAATTAGCTAGAGTCATAATGTTCTCGTGACCTGAAAGATTCTATGATAGAATACAACTATGCTAAAATGTGCAATCGACCTATCGTGTTATGATCAAGTTGTGTCACGGCCTTAACTATCATTTGACTAAATGCGGAAGTACTTATAAATTCTTTGATTTTAGTTGGAATACTCCTCTGATGTCATGTACTCCTAGTACATGACATCAGAGGAGCTTATTTTAAATTTCAGTGATATCTATAATAGAACTTTTGAAATAAAATGTAACGATTTGATGTTTTATTTTGAAAAGTGGGAATTTTTATCTTTACATGAAGGCATTTTTTTGCGGTAGAAGTTGTCGTGGAAATCAAAACGCAACCCAGCTTGCAAATATACGATGCAACGGCACAGCTCGGCCACTTATAAAAGCACTTTTCGCTATGCTGCGTCAAAGTGCTGGTACATTATTGCTCTGCCTATTGAGAACTTGCAAAGTATGAATAGTTTTCGATTAAAACTAAATAAAATTATCCTTGAACGAAAAAAAGGGCGAAGAATTACTTACAACCGACGCTAGTGCTATTTGATCTGATTAATACATTACTTATTTACTTTTAAAAGATTTTAGAATAGTTGGTCCCAAAAGTAAGCTCTACCTTTTTGTCGTTCATTTACATATAAAGGGATTGTAAAAGATTCTAAATGTCTCGTGATCGTTTTGGTTGGTGATGTGAGAATCTAGAGACTATAACTAGAATTCTAGGTCTGTCTAGTGGTGATACAATGATTCCTAAAATTATATAATTACTAACGCCATCAATACTTGTAAAATATATTTGTTTATGGTATTAGATTTATCGCTAATGCGCCGTACAAATCGAACGCTAGACGCTATCTGATTGATTGATTCACCGGTTGATTTATAAGACAACATACGACTTATCAAATCAACCAATGAGGTATGTAGTAGTCCGTAATCCGTATTATAGTCACCTCCTTTAATTGTAGGTGCAAAATAGATTTCCTAATGGATATTTCTTTACTTGGTACACAAAACAGAAAATCTGCTGTTCTTATCAACCCTAACTAAGACCACAAAATCTGCTGCTTACTACAAAGGTCCATTGATATTTATCGAATTAAAATAGAAGCAGATTTTTCATGTTTTCAGGGTTGTCCCCATAGCGAAAGTTGGTCACAATGATCAAAATATTATCCTAGATTTGTTAAAATTTGACTCTGGCATAGAGACATGCTTCTTATATAAATTTTGGTCTGCCAACATGTCTGGCCATGAATGGCTTTACTAAAGCGGCACGCGAGAGCAGAGTGGCCACATTCTCCGAGGAACGTGGGCCAGAGATGTCGAGATATCGCCAATATAACGGTGACAAAGAAAATTGTACTGTTCCTTTTTGCTCACAAAATTTATCATTATGAGACTAACATTAAAATCACAATATAATTATCTGCTATTCCTTACAAAAAATCAGTTAATATTTTTTTATTTGATAAGGGTGTCTTGATGAGGATTTGTTTTCTTTTTGTAATGTGGTTGTCTAATAAAGTGTTTTTGATTCGTTGAGCCAAATGATATTCTAGATTTACTAGAATTTGGTTGTTGTCAAAAAAAGACTCATTACAATATTTGGTCTGCCAACTTGTCTGGCCATGAATGGCTCCAATAAAGCGGCCCGCGGGAGCACCGCGGCCACATTCTCCGAGGAACGTGGGCCAGAGACGTCGAGATATCGCCAATATAACGGTGATTAAGAATATTGTACTGTTGCTTTATTACTTACAAATATTAGATAATGTTTTCAGATAGCTAACGTTAATGTTATATCCTCGCAAATTATTGCTTTGTTAAGTTGAAATGTGATTTTTGCTGCAGTTTGTTATCGTGTAATTACTTGTTGATGTTTTTATGACTTCTTCGCAGCTTCGTGGTCATTGAGAAGAAACTGCTTTTCATACGACAGGCTGATAAAAAAATGATAGATTAATTGATCATTTCAGGGTATCTTGTATACTCGTATAATATGTTCGAATTTATTTTTAAATACGTTTTTAAGCATTAGTGTCCTCATACAAGAAACTACCGAAATTTAAAGAGCTCATTAATATATAGACTATAGTCGAACTCGCGGGTCGAACCTGGCCACGATTGGCACAGTAAGAAAGAGGCCTATAGCCAGCAGTGGAATAAACAAGGCTCTGGATGATGATGATCAATAACTACTAGTACTTACTTATAAAACTGGTTGGAAGCGGCTTGCATCTAGCTTGTTCCTAAGGCCCTCATCAGGTCGTCGATTCACCTAATACTTAAATTTCTTACACTACGTTGCCAGTACGAGGTTTCCATTCGAGAATATCACGGCGTCATCGGCCATTTGTTCTTCGAACTATGTGCCTTGCCCATTGCCAATTCAACTTACTAATCTGCGGGGCTGTCTGTATCTTTGGTTGTTTTATAGCAGGTAGGTACATAACCATACCGTTAAAATATGGCATAGGTACAAAATTATACTGTAGATACATTTGAATAAACTTTACCATAATAGGATTATCTATAGACCTTCAAGGGTCTTTAGATGATCCGATTGCTTTTTATGTAGTAGTAGTTTAAGTATGTAGTGCTTATTGTATTTTGTTAAACCAAGTTAATAAAGGCACTTGCTCGTTTAAAAAAACAACTTTTTCTGATTTATGTTATTGTACATTAAGTAATACTTATAGCTTAACGTTAATGTTATATCCTAGCAAATTGCTTCATTACGTGTTAGAATTGTTGTGATGAGATATTTTCTGCAGCTTGCGGTTTTCTTAATTGCCACATTGTGTAACCAATTATTATTTTACTGTACTTACTTGTTGATTGTTTTCATTATTGGACTTGTGGAGATTGAGAGAAAAAGTTTTTACCGAGTATTTAGTAGAACCGAGTTGTTGCAGATCATCAAAAATATTCTTCGACCAGTGTGTGCCCAGTGATGACTTATGGCACAGTTACGCAACACTTAACTATGGGCATTATAAGCAAGCTAAGTAGCGCAAAAAGCTATGGAGAGTACAACTGTTTACATTTCATTTATTCATGCTTCCATACAGTATAAGATGTTAATAACAAAGGGTACAAAGTTCAGTATGGACCCTGTCGGGCATTGCATATTCGAGTGAGAGTGGTCACTTATGTCCATAATAGGTAGGTATAGGTAATAGTACTCGTATACTTACAAAACATTAAATTTAACATGACTACAAATTATAAAAAATCCTCAGAATAAACATCCACTCAAACAACTCAACAGTTTCGGAAGTGAAAACTTTTTGAAGTAAAAACTTCTTTAGTTGCGTTGTGCACTTTTTGTGATGGGTAAAAAATGTTTAACTTGCGTCAGGACATGCGTAAATGATCGAAAATTCTAAGCCAAAGGGAGAGAAGACCGCCGGCGCTGCGTGATATCCCCTTCTCTTTCTATCGCGCGGCGAAAACGTATGCCTGCTCCTGCTGTTTCGTGCGACGCAGGGCGCTTACGCGAGTGTGCGTGAGTGATATTGTATTTTAGCACAAAAATGATGGTACTTACTTTTGGAAACTAAATAAAGCAATTCGTGCGAAATTATTCCCCAACCATTCCATAATATTCAAAAATGCACAATGTTAATGTTCAAGTTTTCACTTCTGCGGCACTCTCGGAGTGCAACCCGTTGTTTTTTTTTCTCGAATTAATTCTGGCCCTATAATAAAAGCCGATCATAATGATGATCAGTATCACCCCCTGTTGACTTAATATACCCTTTTTAAATAACCCTGTACCTATTACCCTTTTTAAATAAGTCTTACTTCTGTCAAGTTCTGTCAGATTAGCAGTGGATATCTGGATATGCTTAACCCTTATTGATAGTATTACTGGTCCAGTCCAATAACTCCCAATGACGTCACTCCAATGTAACGCACATAAATTGACATCAACAGGCGTACATTACGATGTGAGATATCGAAATGAATACCCGGGAAATGGTATCTCTTCCATGAGCCGATTTATTATCTGTTGATTTTGGAAGTATGCTTTTTAGGGCTCCGTACTGCAAGGAAAAAGCAAAAGCTGATTATTGAGACGCTGCGTTTTCTTATGTCTGACCTTTATACTTAAACTAAGCACTAGCTGACACTAGCTTCACTATTGGTGTAATTAGTAAGCTTTTAAGAAGATTAAGGAGCTATGGGGAGGGCTATGCCCGAAGTCTCTACGAGATCGAAATAGGAATGAGGAAGTCCGTGGAAGAAAAAAGTAACAGACATAGATAGATCTGTGGATTGGAAAGATAAAGCGGTAATAAGCAGGGAATGTACTTAACACAGAGGACTGATGACAGATGGGGTCGAAAAGTTCTTGAGTGGAGACCTTACCGGTACGTATACCGGTAGGCGCAGCGTAGGACGTTCACCGACAAGGTGGACAGATGACCTAAATCGCGCTGGATGCAAGATCCTTGGACTATTCTGAGCTTGATAATTCATGACAGAGATTGGTATTAACTACAACTACAGAGGTGATATACAATACAATATCTACAGTAGGTAATTTTATTAATAAGTATAACACTATTGTTACATCAAATTAAATAAGTAAGTTCTTATAAGCCGGGTGGCTAGCCCTGGTGTCAGAGTTTTAAGGCCCTTCAGGCGGCCTCTGACATGCCAAAAATTAATCGATGCGACTCATACAATACAATAATAATGAATAGTAAAGAAGCAATATTATTCCCTATCGTTAGAAATGAATAAGTAGATGAATTTAATTATTAGAGATTTTACTACTTTTTTCGCAGTTTTACAGCCGTGTATAGTTTATTGCTTGCTCGGTAGCCAAATGATTAGCTTTCCGGAGTGACATTTAATCTCTTCACATGTTTTGCTATAAAACAGCCGTTTCTTCATTCCGTTAGGATTGCTTATAGCTGCGAGATATGAGGACGATATGAGATTACTTCATTACAGATATTAGTATTATTTAATGTCATACTAGATTTCACGAAAATAATCATGATAAACTTAAAAATTAATATAATAACTGGCGACTACTACTACTTACTAACAGCGATCAACTTAGGTTGGAGAGAAAAGTACCAACTAGAAAATAAATGCGACGGGGTTGTGTCGTGTGCTCAGTGCTTTTGTCATTTGCATCATCATCATTTCAAAATGTCGAACCTTACACACACCTATTTACAGGCGAAATTAAAACATCAACGTGAACAACTTTTACTGTATCACCAACCCTGAAATTGCAAAAAAATAGATGTTTCACTAAAGGTTCACCGACTTTTGACAAAATGTACAGAATAGTAGCTTTTTTATGTAGTCCCGTATACACTTCTTAAACATACGCTGTTAACGCTAAGTCATATCTTTCTTCTTTTCATTTACATAATTATAATATAACCCGCCTGCGCCGTCAAAAAGTTTCACATGGACAAGTTAAAAATTAAAAATTCGGAAGCCTCCGAATACTAGCTACATGTAAAAGTAGGTACTCATTACGCCTTTTTTGGTTGAGGGTTAAACAATTAAAATACACTATTACTAATCTTGAAATCTTAAAATAACCCCAAACATACGATTTGCATATAACAATAAATGCTCGTCTCACGTTTCTGTATGACAAATTTACAATCCCCTAATTTCTAAACAGAAAAACACACTTTCGTTACAAGACACAAATACAATGATTATAAATGACAATAAATCAGAGAGTTAGCGTTTTCGAGTGATAAATCATACGTGATCACGACGAATGGCGTATATTTAAATCAAATTTTATGTTTGTGCACGCTACGAGTGCCCGAGGTTAAGCTACTGTGAATTTATGATTTAGAAATAGGAAGGTGTTGTGCAGGATGTTCCAATGATCAATATTTTTTAACGGAAATTATATGATGCGCTGGGACTCCTTCCCTTAGGGTGATTGTAAAGTAAACACGAACAAAAAGAACGGCGATTATTCGCACAGGACCCTTTTTTGTCCAGGGAAATCTTTTATAGATGACCACGCTTCCAGGGCAGACAGGTGGTTATGTGGAGTCTCCACCGACTGGTCGGTATACCCACTTAAAACCCTAGAGTGTCCACCACAGCGCCTAGTGTCGGGCTACAGGCACGCTTACGTACTCCTCGGCAGCACCAGACAGCGCCGGCACAACTCGGGCTCCACCACGGAGCTTGGGCTCTACTCCGCCACTATGACAATGTGCCGGAACACAAGACACATCGACCACTAGAGACTAACCAGACGTCGGATGTCGGAAAGCATCCATATCCCTAACCCTGGTCCCAGTGCAACGGGTCAATTACAGTGGCCTGCCTGCCACTTCGGCTGCAGACCCGGAGTCTAAGCACGCTCCCAACAGCCAGTGGACTTAAGAACTTGGAATATTTATAGACCTTCAAGGGTCTGTGGATAATATGATTGAACAATGTCAGCTAAGTTTAAGATTTATTGTAGTTAATAGGGACATTTTCGCAAGTGGCAAATGTAAATAAACATTTTTTTATTCATTAATCAACATTTCGATAATTACATTTCAATAAATCTTATTTAGCTAGATAAAGTTACACTATTTCTGTATCTGTTGCCGAACTAGGCCAGTGGCCTTTGTTTCGGCTTATACATATACAGCGCCACAAGGTGGACGGATGACCTCATTAAGACCGCAGGATCGCGCTGGATGCAAGCCGCTTCCAACCGGTCTTATTAGAGATCCATAGGGGAGGACTATGTCCAGCAGTGGACTTCTTATGGCTGATGGATGGATACAGCCCCCCATTCTTGCATTTACTTCTAGCATTGAAAATAATTTTGAATTTAACCTACAAATAATTAATAATCATACTATTATGAATTAATGCAAATATATAGGTAAAAATATAGAATTTTAGATCATTAATAAAAAAAATATGTAATCATGCAAATTTATCCTACAATAATAACATCAATTACTATATAAACAACAAAACATTTATTATGTAAGAGATGAAACGGATATCCGGTATCCCGCCTATCCAGCGGAAATTAACTATCCGGATGGATACCGGAAAGTAAACTTTAAAAAACTCATCATTTACACATGGCAAATCATACAACAATAGTTTGTAATGGACACTGTTTCTTTTTACGATTGACTTTTGACTTTTATTCCTAGGTCCCCAGGGTGGGGCAGAGGGCGTCTACAGAGACTCTCCATCGCAGCCTGTCTTGAGCTTCACGCTTCACCTCCGGCCATGTTTTGCCAATTTTCCGGATCTTTTTACGATTGCACGTCAAATAAAATTGGTTACCTACTTAAAATTAACAAGTAGCAAATCGTGATGATTACACGAAATAAACAAAAAAATGATCCATATGTCAGAAATTACAGATTAGAAACTTTTGACATGTTTGATTTGCCCGAATATCCGGTAGCCGGATATCCGGCGCTCCGGCCTCGTAGCTTGCCGAATATCCGGTACCCGGTATCCGACCAAGCCACTATCCGTTTCATCACTACATTTTATATTTTAAATAATTTCTTGAAACTATTTACAATGTGATAGTGTTAGTTCTGTTTTGCATATCGCCGTCCAATCTCATAGAGCTCGGCTACACCGGGACGTGCAATTCGTGGGATCAAATCGCTTTCTCTCCAAGATAAGCTATAATATTATCTAAGTATCTAGTAATAGCTATTACACCTAAATTCCTTTCTATAATATATGGTGAGCTGCATTTGTGTGAGTGAAATATCTAAAATTCATTATTCAGTTTATTCAGCTTACACTTTTCACTAAGTCTTTTTTTGGACGAAAGAACACTATAATATAATAGAAATCACCGGAATCACAATAAATGATCAAAGTATACGCCTAGTGGAGAAGTAATGTAAGATCTACTAAAAAGAAACGAAAATATATGATTGTGCATAACTTCCTAAAAAGTCATTGTTCTCAACTTCATTGATTAGAATAATTTAATACACCTTTTCTATTAGTAGAAACTACCTAGTCTGTTCTAATCTCTGTATGTCTGTATCAATAATACAAATTATACTTACCTACTGGGTGTTTTTGTGTTTCTCTCAAGTCCGAAATCGCACGAAAATCAGTTCCATTGTGTCGTAAGTTGATTAATAATTGTTTGTATGGTCGAGCCTACCTTAATGATGAGTGTAATGATATCCTAGAATTTTTCTCGTCTAGAGAAACACTCAGTAAGTAACTAATTTGTGTGTTATGTACGATATAATATATATATATCTAGGTAGTTTATTATACATTAAATTAGCAATACTTTAGCTTTCTGTGAAACAATCAGCAAGGTAGAATGATCCAATACAGGTTTAGTAAGTAAAATAAGAACATGAAAATATAAATATGAATGAAAGATGCCCTCTGATGAAGCGGTCAGTTTTCGACGGACGCGAGCGATCTTATTATAAGATCTATTTCTAAGGCTCTTACCGAAGGAAATATTACATTATTGTCCTAGCATTATTATTAAATACTACTTCATTATGATTGTGACGAAGGGAATGATTTATTTCACGTTAAGTTTCATGTTAATAATTATAAGACCTATTTGTACACTTAGTAGCAAATAAAGTATATGAATATGAATGAATATGAATATGTTTCTACAAAGCTAGTAGGTACTTTAGCACACGTAAGTAATCTTTATTGTTATAATTATATTGTACTTAGCATAAAAATTGTAGCGCTCGTAGCGTAGTTTGACTAGGTGTTTGTCAGTGATCACCGAAATTAAGCAACGTTCCGCACGGTCAGTATTTGGATGGGTGACCGCGGGTGGCATTTTCTAACTGAGCACTACCGTGGCTCGGATGACACGTTAAATTGTAGGTCCCGGTTGTTTTAACCATTTAGCCATGTCAGAGGTCTTCGGGCGGCCTGAAAACTCTGACACCCGGCTTATACGAACTTACTTGGCATAAAAATATTTATTACAAGCAGAAAAAAATAAACTGACACATAAATTACGACTACACATAAATTAAAAATATGTAGTCAGAGTTTTACGTATGTGAAATGTGAATCCATTCACTAACCCCACACTAACCCGCACTGATATGGCGGATTTGCTTCTGGAACCCTCCAGGGGCAATTCGAAAACCTGAAACAGTAGGTGCGTCCAGTAGATATGTATGACATCTACATTATATAGGCATTGTACTCTAGCAAAAGCTGCTATCCAAAGCATTGTTTATATTGTCCAAATTATAAAGCAAAAAACGTGCTTCAAAAAGAAATATCGCCAAAAATTACAAGCATTTTGTCGAGATGGTATCGTCTCTATAAATTCGTCGCGGGGCTTATGAAAATGCGCGATAGCGCGCGGCCATCTCCAGGAAATACCTACACGAATACCTTGCAAGACAATACCCGAAAATTTAAGTAGGTATTCTTTGTTTTTTACTTGCTTTTGTAAAATTAAAAAGGAAAGAAAACGAAGCTATTATAAAACAGTCTGGTACACTGGTAAGTACATAAGTTTTATCATCACATTAGCCGTAGAATAGAACGTTCATTGATTCCTTCCTTCCTTACTTTCATAGATTTTCAATAGGACTCGTTATAAAATGTTTGTAGTCTGTACGATAAAATGTTTGTTGCCTGGTAGAAATGGCCAAAGGCGATAAGGCCGCCCTTGTACAACATTTTTTTGTGTAGTTTCTATTGTATATTACTGTAATTTTTGGTGTACAATAAAGATTTATTTATTTATTTATTACGATCCAGCAATTTTATTCAGTATACCTATTTATTTTACGGACGCCTTCCGGACTTCCGTCCTACAGAATTTTACGGATAGCCGTTATTTCCCAAAATGGAAAACTTACGACGCCAAAACGAGGGATAAGAACCAAATGAACGTAAATATATTTTTATGATTTTACAGGAGAGGTCAAAAACATTGAAATTTATGTCATAGTGAACTTCTTTAACGTACAAAATATCAATTGATTTAATCTAAACTAAAAAAAGTATTTAGACATGTTTATGTACCATTAGAGAATAAAAATAACGAAAAATATTATTATTATGGGCACTAAAATAATAAATTAAACGCATTTTTCCCAAATTTGGTTGACATACGTTCTTCTGGCTCTTATTATTTGAATCCATTGTACTTTAAGTTTATCGACATACGTTATTTTAGAACTAAAATTAAAAGAAAATTAGTATTAAAATGTTAATTATTATTAAAAAAATTAGCATAATTTGACAAAAAAAGTTCGAACATTAAAAGGGGAAATTAGGTAGGAGGTATTTCAATCATCTTCTTCATCATTTGCGGTTCCAACTTTGAAATGTTCATAGAAGCTGTGATATTGAAAATGAATAATTCCTTGTCTACATAAATCTTTCAGATCTTCATACTTTTCAGCTGAAATAGGTAATGATCCATCGTTTGCTTTTGTTAGAACAATTTTATCTGTAGCTGTTCTTTTGCTTCTTCTTATAAAATTTATCTTAAGAAATTCAGTGTCATCTAAATTGTACTTGAAATAAATATGTTTTGGATTAGCTTTTCTGTACTGCAACCATCTTATTTTTAACCAGTTTACGGGTTCACCATTACAATCTACTTTTGCATTTTTAATTAAAATAGTTTTCAACTTTTTAATATCAATAAAATCTTCTGTTTCCATTTCAACAACGTCATAAGGATTTTTTCGACAAGCTGTTCTTATAATGGTATAAAATCCTGAGAGATGGAAAATAGGAATATTCTTTTTGGCTAATTCAATTGTTGCGTGGATGTTGTCAGCTTCCATTTGGCTGTGACCGGGCTCAAAATATTTTTGATTAATTATTGATATATCGAAAGCTTCCACACAACACAATACAGTGAACCCACGAACATCAGCGCAAATCATCGTCATCAAATTATCAGTCATCGTAAATCAGTGAGTCCACGAACGTAATCGCACCGATTACAACAATGATGAAATGTACATATTTTCTGCATAGGCTTGCACAAGTATCGGTGCGATGACGTTCCTGGGTTCACTGATTCCAAAATCTTCCAAGTTCGACTATTCCTCTTCATCTTGTTATTTATAACTTTTAAATACTTAAAACAATAATAATTACGAAAAAAACATAGTAAGTAAGTACTTCAAAAATTAAAATCACTCTGTTCAAGTTTAAATTTCGGATGCAGGGGGACGTTATTTTTAAACAAATTATTCGGGCCTACCTCAAATTTAACGTAAATGCATTCCAATGTGGTTTTAGACAACAAAAATAATTAAAACTATATCAGCCAGAAGAACGTATTTGCAATTACATTGGTTTGCTTTTTTAATGTAGCATGATGAAATAACAAAGTATTACAGCCAAACAAACGTAAGTACATATACGTTCTTTTGGCATAAAATACAAACACTAACGTAAAAATATTGTGTAGAACCAAAGTGTAATAACGGCTTATACGTTGTTGTGGTTCAATTAAGAATCAGTACTATCAATGCTTACACTCAGAGTTTAATTAATGAATTTGTCTTTACGTTGTTTTGGAAGTTACTGAATTCTAACTAATTTGGAACAATTTTGATGGTATTGAAGTTAAGTTTGTTTGGCTGTTCATGAATTTTTTTTCGAGTCGTTACGTTATTATCGAACTAGTAAACTATTGATTGTAGCGATATGTTCTTTTGGCACAACGTGTAGGGCCACAGATACTAACCATTTTTACAAAAAAACGATTTTCGAGATTTTTGTAGATACGTTCATCTGGTTCTTACCCCTCGAAAAAATCTCAGGGAGACGTAAGATACCCAAATTATTAGTACGTACGGTAATCTTAATTAGGCCTTCTGTTCTACTTGCAAAAATCCTACGCTGCACTTGCTAGTCACTATTTGAAAACTATACAGTTCTAAATATTTCAGTTTCAAGATTTGATCTTATCGACTTCTGAAGCCGATTTTAATTAGGTAGGTACTATGAGTTTCCACCCCTAAAATTCTCAAGCATTCTTGACCACAACTCTAGTTGGCAAAGCAACTAGAGCAGAAACAAATGAATAGCGAGTGCAAGTCCTACTATCTAAAGTTCTTGTTCCTACACTAGTAAAAACTGTCTTTATGTTTTGGTCAAGCGCTCTTAGACGTTAACCAAATTAAAACAAAACAAATGAATATTGTGCACAAAATGACTAATAGTACATTATGATATATGTAAGTGCGGTAATTTTCAAAGCGCACGTATGTCGTACGACGTTTTATACCATATTTGCGAGGAAATTAATAAAACTCTGACTTTGAGTGAAAGTCGTGCATCAGTCGAAGCATCGTGCGTTTTACATTACATTACCGCACAAGTGCCGTAATGTCTCTCACTCTCTTGACTGAAAGAAGGAGAAACGAGACCACAGAGTTCTGCAGTCGGTGGCGGCGTGCGTTTTACATTATATTAATGCACAAGTGCGTAATGAAATACATTACGATATTGACATTCGTGTAATTACGCCCACTTTACGAGCAAATATGTTATAAACATTGTTATTTAACAATAAAACAAACATTAATTTTAACAACACACACAAAAAGGCATCAAAATTCATGTCAACAAAATAATATTACAATAATACAGTTACATCTGTGGGCGGAAAGATCTTAACATCGAAGAAATGATTTACAAACTTACAAATAATAATTCAAATCATTAAATGCGGCGACCGGAACGTTCCATTACACTGTTGTTAAACATTGATATATTTCGTAAAATGGAACGCAGTAAAATATAAAACGTTCTCCTTTCAAAAGGCATTGGCGAAAGAGGGACGTAAGAATCGTCAGATTCTCTTTTCGAAAATTATTGATGCGTAATTTATTGGCAACAGTGAAGAGGTGTGGTTGGCATTGCTTGTTTTGCGACTCGTATTAATACTCTCGATTATTATCGTGTAATACGAAATTAAAAATATCAAGATTAAAGCCTTATAAGGCTTGGTTTTAACAAGTTCTGTCATTGGCATCTGCCCTCACGATTAATTTTCATTTCAAAGCTGATTGCAAAAATCGATAACAGCCATGTTATCCGTCAAATAGATTTAAATAAGACAATTTTACTCATTGATATATTACTATAGATGATAGATTAAAGTGTCGCATCAACAATTTATTCAATGATATCAAAAGTCTGTAAATTGAGACAAAGATTTCTATTCCACAATCTTTCAATGAAGCCATTTGGAACGTCAAGAATTAATACATAAACATAGAAACGCCCACGCTCGGTATTCATATTTAAAACGTAATCGATATCTCATTCGATGAATCATTCATTGACATCCCTATATTATCGAAGGGCGCGAAAAAGTACACAAATCACACTTCTCGCTTGCCAGTATTTTTTTACTTTTTTTAGAAACTCAGCCAAGGCACTGGGAACGCGTTCTTCCAGCCAGTTCTTTTTATTTTTACATACGTTTTTACTTTTTTTTCTTGGAGATGCTGTTAATGGCGTTTAGGATGTAATAACTTGTTAAGCCTGGTTTTGGGATATAGTTATTTAAGATTTTAAAATTTTACACCATATTTTGGAACATAAATTACATTTTGTTTACGAAGGAGGTTCGTGTGGGACTTTGTTTTCAGAAGTGTGACTTAGGAAGGAGGTTGTTCGTTTTGTTCATAGAGTTTACAGATACAAAGAGGCAAAGATGTGCTGAAAACAGCTGCCGTTACGAGGGATAGAGGAGGGATACTGTAAATTACCTACCGTATGTGTATGAGTTTGACAGCAACCGTAGTTACTACAAAGGGATTACCATAGAGTTTGAGTTTCGTTGGTTGCTTTTTCTCAGAGAGTTTTAGAGTGGTCATTTGTTGCTTTAGTATTGAAAACGACTACATTGTACATTTCAGGGGCATTTAATAGTCAAAAAGATGTAGAAAGAAGTTTGTATCTTCATATAAGTACCTGTTATGCCGAGGTTCGGTTTCAGTCTAGTTTTAGCTAGTCGGGTCTAGTTTTAGATGGTTAAACTTAGAAATAGGTATTCTTTACTTATCTTTGGTTACATATCTACCAATTTTTCAATTCAATTTAAAAAAGTCTTTATTTAACATAAAAGTTACAAGAAAAAGTACAAACACTAGTGTAAGTTAAATCCTAGCCGTACATTGCAATGTAATATTACGAATAGTTTAGCGAGCACGTAGGCTCATATCAAACTTAATAAACATGTTTGTTAATTTCAGTATAGTATTTAGGTTTACATATTAATTGGCTTAAGATGAAAAACACGTACTCTTTAGATGGAGAAAGTAGAATTACATATCAACCAACAATGAGTTATTGTTAATTTTTACCCGACCGCCCAATAGAAGGATTATGAATGAACTTTTCTTCCAACTGTTAAATGAAATTAAGGATATATTACTTACATTTATAGAAGTATTGTATCTGCCCTCTGCCCCGATGTGGGGCCTTAGGATTAGAAGAAGAAGACTTACATTTATAGGTACTTACAATCACTTTTCGTTCCATGCAACAGTGTGGAGTATGACACATACATTTTTTTATCATGCAATCGCGGTGTGTGTCATCTTCATTTTTGGACAAAATTTACGGTTAAATTGCTAATCTCAAGTGTGCATCGGTTGCAGTTTGCATTTAATTTTATTACAGCTTATAATAAGGAAAGCTTAACTTAAATTCTGACAATGTGGTGACACTTTTTATGGCATATGTGGATTGTAGAGTGACCATGATTTTTACATTATTGTTGCTAATAAATTAAAAACATAATAGAATGAATGATTTCGCTCCTTTGTCGAGTATCAAACTCAGAACCTTTGTTTTAAGGGAAGATGCACTACGAACCAGATCAGGAAGGTCACTTGAGAGAGCGGTTCCACAGGAAAACATGTTCGTTTGGTAAAATGCTCATAGAAAGTTCAACAGCGGGCAAATCTGAGTTTTATTTAGGTATTATTTGGTCTTTTATTCGTGTTTACCAAGTTCGTCTCCATAGTTGGTAGCTCTAGTGAAACCACGATTTTATACCTAATTACCATTACTGTAAGTCGTGTGTGTGGTACTAATTTGAAAAATGTAAACAAATAAAAAAAATGTTTTAATAATAATTTTTCATATTAGTATAGGTTTTGAGTATTATAGTATAAATGTTATTAAATGTCCTAAAACATTTACAGAGACCTACTCTAAAAAGTTGGTTAAACAATTCAGCCCTAGCTTCAAAATAGATATTAAAAAAAACAATACCAGTGTCATCTAAAAAAATCGCAACCTCTAATCTTATTATTCACAGGTGAACACTCCTTTCTTATATTTTCCCCTATTTCCACAGGAAAAAGAATATCTCATCTCATTGTCCGACTCCAGGAGCTGTAAGAGACAAAAGGCAGATACCCAACCGGAGCGAACTCGGAAACTAGTTTGCATTTTCAATTTTAAGACGATTTAAGTTCTAAGTTCACTTTAAGTCGTTAAAGATTTCGCTTGAAGGGGATTTATTGTTAAATGGTTCTCCGCGGCTCTCACGCCAGTTTACTTTTGCTGACACTTTGATTTTTCAATTTCTTTACTGCGCTTTTTATGTGGCAATGGAATTTTGAAGACCTGATGTATTATGTGTGGTAATAACACCATAAATGTTGTTTGTGTGAATGTCAAAGTTTGAAAATTCTTTAAAAATGTTATTTTAAAATTGTCTGCAGAATCGTTAAAATTCAAAGCGGCAAACAATTACACTAAGATGGTAATACCATACGTATAGATCTGACATGCGTATCAGCCATTGATAATAATATAGTCCTGTTGAATATATTTTCAAAGGGTGATTGTAGGCTGTGGTGGTCAAGGGCCATATCTACGCTAGCTACTTGCTAGTACTTGCGGCCACATTACGCAAGGCAACCCTGTTTAAATATGTTCTCCTATTCACATAATTTGTAAAAAATTGGTTTGAACCGTGTACGCTATGAGCGGGATGTTCTTGCGGTGGAATCTCGGGCTATAATTGTATTACTGATGTAGATGCAACAAGAAAAGTAAACCCTGTGACAGAAATATGGCATTTACTTACATGTAACTTACTTCATCTAGTTGTAATTTAGTGAAAATAAATAATAGTCTATACAGATCGCGGCATATAAGTCGCTGAGCGAAGTGTGGAGGGGTGGCTGCACTCTAAAAAATTTCTAGACGCGGCGACAAAAATCCCTTATCAAATGGGAGATTACTAGGGAAACTGAACACAGCGACTGCACAAATTTAGACGCTTGAAAATATCAATGACAAAGGAACTTATACACATTTTTTGTTGCCCCGTATTAGCCTCCTTTGAGGTTTGAAACTATCACAAACATTGTAGATATGACAACGCTAACTGTCCCTATGATAAGTCGCTATTACAAAGGTACTTTCACACTACGTTTTTGGCATTTTGTCATTTTGACCACTTTGCTTTGACCCCACGTTAAGGCATTGTTGCTTTTATAATATAGAATGTCACCATGTTCAATGGTATATTGTTTATTTGTCAACGTTGCGTTGTTACTGTGACAGAGTATGCTGTCCCTACGTCTACGGTGTATTGTCCCTGTGACAGTGTTTTGCTGTCCCTATGCCTACTGGGCGTTGTCGCTATGACAATGTATGCTGTCCCTACGTCTACAGTGTGTTGTCCCTGTGACAGTGTTTTACTGCCTCGACTTCTTAGGTAATACGTCTCTGCCACAAAGGTATTTTGTTTTTGCATTTACCCAAACTATGACTTAGCAACAACGTAAGTTGCTTCATAGGGGAGTATGTGGCTTCGCATCTGAAAATCTTACTTACTTTGTGGAATGTCAAAACTAGAAAAGAAATTAAAATCAGCAAAACGATTAAGATAGTTTTATTACAAATACAAATTAACGAAAGATAGAGTAATTGGTCTAACTTATGAAGGGTTATACGTAAAGGCTATGCTAAGCTGAAAGGGGCTCCAAGTACTAATCATTAAAAACAACTTTTAATAATTACATGTTGAAAGTAGTATACCATTTTCATCGTGCGTGAAAACTTCAAAAAATAGCGGGCGCATTTGCCAGCTTCCATAGAAAAATCTTCGAGCCCCTTAGTCTTATCAAGGATCATATGAAGAGAGGATTAACAATGGCCATACAAAAGTGTGCATCTGGCGCTGTGCATAGCATTTTTTTTGCCAAAAATGTAAGTTTACGCTAGTCCATTACGATACACGCTCTATTGTATAGCTATTGTCTATCCTCCCATAATAAGATCCTTGGTCTTATTCAACGATTAATTAGATATAAAAACAGATAGACAGACACACACTGAATTTATCTAGCACAAACAAAAACTGTCGAAATCGCCTTACAACACAGTTGCGTTTGCGCCGCGGCCGGACCGGAGAAAAATGGCAGATTGATTGGCAGAGCCAGTGTTGCCAACGACTAATTTTTGGCTGCCGTGTTTAAGGGAAATTGACGTGTTTGTAAAGAAAAGCTATCTTCGGCTGCCGTAGCAAATAAATAAAATAAAACAAGTTTCTTTTTAATTTTTATTATAATTATAATTAACAAAAAAAAAACACAAAAATCAATAGAAAATAATTAACCTTATTTACCCAAATACATTTCTGATACTCTCCACATACATAAACATTTTTAATTTTTATTCAGTTAGTATTTTTTTATCTTTTATTTTAGCGAACATTTCTTCGGTTGGAACAACAATAGTTAAAAGTCTATGTTATTAGTATTATTTATTAACGGCAGCGAGAAGGAACTTTCGAAATTCAGTACAAATAACTTGACACTAGCGGTTAAAGTCCTAAGCTACAGTACTTGTCATAAAACCAACCAATGGGGATTCCCTTGTCTGAGATTACGCATTTTATTCTTAAAATTTTTGGCTTTGGCACTTTGCAAAATGCGATCTTTGCAAATTGCCGTAGATTTTGCTACGGCAGTAGATTGGGGTTAAGGGTTTAGGGTTACGTGGATGACCATGAAATACCTATGATTATCACTGTTTTTTTATTTTGTTTAAATTGATACTTTTCTTAGTAAGAAATGCAACAAACTGCAAAAAAGGTAACGTGTCCAAATTTTAATTTAATTCCAAAGCTACGATGAAAATTTTAAGTAAGATATGTAATTGCAATAGTATACTAAAGTATGCAAGGAAAAACACTTTCAAAACTTTATTTATGTCAGATTCGTAGCGAACAACTAGTAAAATACATTACAACAAAACTTACTTTTATTTACAATCATTTTACTGCAAAAAATTGTTTACTAATGATCATGTAATTTTAAGTTAACAAGTATCATAGTATTAATTCAGGATCCGATCGATTTTGTTTAATAAAGTCGTCATTTCTCCTTAAAAAGAAAGGAAGTTGGCCATAATGGCAACATTGCAAAACACAGGCGGCCTCTGACGACGGCATTTGTTAAGGGCCAAGGACGTATTCACTTCGGAGCGGTGACAGAAGCACAAAGGCCTTAGTGAAAATATTTTCTAAATTTCTATAGGTATTTAAGCATTGCTTATGCTCCTAGAACTTTTTCAAGTTTCTATAGGTACATTTAAGCTATGGTATGACCATACCGACTTATTTTTGAAAGGCTTCTGTTAAATCACAGAAGAACGAATACTTTGTAGGTGCTACATACAGATTCCTCAGTTAGCGTATAAGCGTTAGTCCAGCGTATAAGCTCATATTCTACCGTTAACGAATTACGTCGTCGTAACTACCTTCCTATGTCGTAGGAAATAAGCTAAAATAAAATTTGACGCTACGTACAAATTAAGAAATGACAATATTGTTGAAAAAAATATTCTGTGATTTTGTTAAAGTTGCTAGTGAACCAGCGTTCAAGCTCACATTTTACCGTAAGAGAATTTTGTCATGGCAACTAACCTGGTTTGTCATATCATCTAAAACGAAATAAAACTTGACGCCACGTACATGTCAAATATGAAAATAACTTTGTAAAAAAAGACTCTGTCACTGTGTCAAAGTTGCTTGTGGACCAGCCGTTCAAGCTCACATTTTACTATTAAGGAACTCTGTAATTGTGACTACCTCCTATAGCGTAGTGACAAACTACTTTGTCGTAGCGTCAAAATAAAAATAATCATAGACGCCACGTGCTCGGGAACCTAGTCGTAGTGACAAAAAACCGTTCGACAAAAAAGATTCTGATGCGGCGTTTAGGTTTATTAGAACGTACCGTTCAAAAGCTACGTCAGGAGCACAAAAAATAAACGACAAAGGAATTTAGCACCTTAGACGACCGTTTTTTTTTTGAGTGTGCGCATGAGTTTAGTATGGCGGTCAACATGCGCAGCCATCCCCTCCACAGTACCCTCAGCGCTAAACTTACGTGCCGCTACTTGTACCTATATTTAAGTTATATTCGTTATCATAATTAATGGTCATCCTACGTTACCAAGTTACCATAAATAAAAATTGGCCAAGTGCGAGTCATATTCGCGCCCGAAGGGTTCCGTACCGTGTTTGGGCCCCCTTAGCCCTTCCTCTCGCCCGTTAATAATATAGAGCAAAAAACTCCTGAAAAATCACATTTGTTGTATGGGACCCCCTTATTTTATTCTGTTTTTAGTATTTGTCGTTATAGCGGCAACAGAAATACATGATCTGTGAAAATTTCAGCTGTTTAGATATCACGGTTCATGAGATACAGCCTGGTGACAGACTGACGGACAGACGGACATTGGAGTCTTTGTAATAGGGTCCCGTTTTTACCTTTTGGGTACGGAACCCTAAAACGGCTATTTTTGCATATCAAGACTATCTCTGTCACTGTTTTTCTTATCCGAAAGGTTACAAGAATGACAAAGACAAAAAATAATCTCGAGCTCTTCGGCGTATCTTTACAAAGAAAGCATTATCGAGTTAATAAAAAAAAATAAGAACGGAAATGTAAGTGCAATCAATATAAAATAAACCATTTCGATTTATTGTGCGAAAATAAAATGTTAGCGAAGAATTAAATTCAGGTTAATTATTTAATTACATACTTAGCAAGATTAAAAGTACTTATAATGCTTGAGTACGGCTTTTATAAATTTTAAAACGTTATTGAAACTATACAGGGTTATGCAGAATTGATGTACTAAGCCGAAAGGAGGTGTTTCCGACCATTATTATGAATAATTTTTACTATAAGATCAACCCGGATTTCGAGAAAAAAAACAACTGTTTTAAACTTTTTTTCGATTCCGAGTTACGGTTTTGTACAGATGATTTTTTTCTCTAACTTGGGTTGGCCTCATGGTAAAAGTTTTTTATAATGACGGTCTTAAACACCCCATTTTGGTTTAGTACAGGGTAAGCAGATAATCCTGTATTATTTATTTAATGAATTAAAGTGGCAAACTAGCTTACTGACCATCTCGGTAAGAGATCACAGTTGCCTTTGGTGGATGTCGTACGCTACGTTTGCCGGTACGTAGTCTCTAGTCGAGAACTTTCGGATCCCATCGGTCATGAGTTTTCTGGTTTACTGGTGCTATGTACCAGCTTACTGTCATTTTAAGTTTCCAATCCGCTGGACTACGATAGTAACTTTGGTTTTTCTACGGATATTATTTGACTCCCTCGGTGGCTCAGTGGTTAGTGTCCCTGAATTTTGGGTCAAAGAGGCGTGGGTTAGATTCCCACCCAGGGCAAATATTTATGTAATGAACAAACACCTATGTGTTTGCTCTGTGTCTGGGTGTTATTTAGGTATAATCTATATGTATGTATTTAAAAATATGTGTATGTAGTATATCAGTCTCTGGCAGCCATATCACAAGCTTTGCTTAGTTTGGGGTCAGAGACCGTGTGTAAGATGTTCCCTATTCCCCTTATATTTATTATTTAATTATTATTATTCATAGGTATGTAAACTTTATTACCAGATCAAAAACTCGAGTGTGAATTAATATCTAAGTGCTTTTAATTATTATTATAGCTTAAACTGATCAGGCCATTCGAACATTTTTATCGTTTTTAGGGTTCCGTATCCAAAGGGTAAAAACGGAACCCTATTACTAAGACTTCGATGTCCGTCTGTCCGTCTGTCTGTCTGTCTGTCACCGGGCTGTATCTCATGAACCGTGATAGCTAGGCAGCTGAAATTTTCACAGAGAGTGTATTTCTGTTGCCGCTATAACAACAAACACTAAAAATATAATAAATTAAATATTTAAGGGGGGCTCCCATACAAGAAACGGGATTTTTAGGAGTTTTTTTGCTCACTTTTAATAACGGCAAGAGAAATGGGGCTCCCATACGGTACGGAACCCTTCGTGCGTGAGTCCGACTCGCACTTGGCCGATTTTTTACATAACTGTGTGAAGTCCCACATAAAGTCAAATTGATTGTAAGAAAACGTATAGTCAACATTAAAATCGGTGTATCCATTTAAGCTGTAGAAAGAAACATCAAAACAATTTTTGGTACCTACCTATAACTTAAAAACATTACCTTGCTTACGAAGTTGGGTAAAAATAAAGATCCATTGCTGGATGGCAAATAAAACATTTATTGTGATAAAAATCATGCGTGCAAAGTACAGGAAAACTACATGTTAAAAGGTCGCAGGCTCTGAGATATTAGTAGTTTGCTAATGGAGGTTACAGAGGGCGCGCGGTCCTAAACACATTTTGATTGTACTGAAACACGCGACGCTTAATGTACTAAGCGACTAAGTTATGTCTAGTAAGTGGTAAAATAACGAAACTAAAAATTTCTTCAGCAGCTGCTAGACCTGAAAGTCAAATGCTATCGTGGCGCATCGGCACAACTGTTTCAGATAAGTTTGTAATATGAGTAGGTATGTCCTTTTATGTTTAAGTCGTTGGAAGTATCTTCAGATAAAGGTCAGGGGTTTATTAGGAGGTAAAAATATGCGACAAAGTTCTTGAAATGTGATGCAAGTTAATTTTAGAAGGTAATCTTTATTTGTATTGTCGACAATATTTTTTTTTCTGTAAAAACGCGAATTTGGTACTTTTCTTAGTAAATCAGCCAACGCAACGGCGGGTGAAGATATTTTTAAAACTACAATTCACAATAAGTAAAATAGATTTTCAAGTATTGTCCCTAGAATTTTAGATATTTCAGACACATTTTACTTGAGTAGGTAGTGAAGTCTTAGTTGTTTATGGTGAACTAGCTGCCCGTCCCGACTTTGCCTGGGTACGATTGGCTAAAGAAGACAAATAGTAAAAATCCGTAATTTTTTTGAAAATATAATATAGCCTGTGTTCACCGGGGATAGTGTAGCTTTCCAAGAGTGAAAAAAATTTTCAAATCGGTTCAGCAGTTTCGGAAAGTTTGTGAAATTTTCCGATTCTACCTGAATAAATTAGTGATCAATTCTGAACTAGGCAAATTCGAATCGTTTAACGGAATTTTATGGTATGAACGTTATGTGTATGATGGTTTATGTACGTGATTTTTTACAGTATTTGTGCATCTCACCGGTATCTAAAAGTTAGACGATGTTGCAGGTTAACAGTACTTGTTGTTTTCATTCCGTAAGTAACACAATCTTCTAGTTTTGAATTTAATTTCAAATTAATTACACAGAGCTCGAAACGATAGTTGTTTTCACGGCTGGGTTGACAGTATTTCGTTAGTATTTTTGTCTGTCTGTTTGTTTGTTCCGGCTAATCTCTGTAAGTAAATATTTTATTGTAATGACATTTCAAATTAAGTACTTTTTTAATTTTTAATTAGTTATGACATAGAAATAATTCTTTTTGACGAGGCCCCTATACAGCTGAAAACATTTTATTAATTCGATTACATATTTATTATTAATTAATATATTTTATAATGTGAGTTATTCACTGATATTGTTTAGCAACGTAGCCCCTATACAGCGGATTAAAAAATACAAATATTACTTTTGAAAACATTGTTATCTACTTTGTTTAGGTATGACTTAACAGTACAGCTGATCGACGCGATGTTTTTAGTGTAGTAGACAATTTGCGGGTAGATTATATTTGTCGCTTTCTGACGGAGACACAAAATAGGTTTTCGAGCATGGTTTTATTTATTTTTTATTTAATTATTAATTTTATTTGATGTTATTAATTGCTATGTTTTATTTTATTATGATATCATGTTGGACGAGTCCATGGATAGGAACATCGATGCGAATAGTTAATTATTTGTTATCAGTGTAACTATTATGACAATAAATTATTTCATTTCATTTCATTTCATTTCTGAAATGGCTAGACCTATTTTGACGGTACTTTTATTGGCAGGTAGCAGATGTAATAAGGAGTAAATTATGTTACGTTTATTTTAGAAAAAAACTTTTCATCTCGGGCTAATGCGGGTAACACCGCGGTGCGCAGCTAGTTTCAAATAAAAGGAGACTAATTGAATACCGTTTTTATGCAGTAAGATGTTGAACTAAATAAAAAGTGTGCACCTCGTGGCACAGTTTTCAAAAATAGATAATACTAAAGGTATTTAAATTAATCAAAAGAACACACGAATTTGAAGGACGCTGACCTTAGGCAACGTTATCTCGTGTGATATTTACAACTGAGCGTGGCTTGGATGACATGTTAAATTGTAAGCCCCCGGAAGTTTCATCATTCAGACAAGGCGATCGTTAGGCTTATTAGGCTCAAAATCAGATACCTAAGAATGCTTGAAAAGGTTTTAAGGACTGATAACCGGTGGGATCGAAAAATTCTCGAGTGGAAACCACGTACTGGCAAGCGCAGCAAAGGACGTCCACTCACAAGGTGTATGAATAACCTCATTAAGACTGCAGGATCGCACTGGATGCATGCCGATTCCAACAAATATTATTGGCGGCCTATGTCCAGCAGGTGGACTTCCTATGGCTGATGGATGGATGGATGGACACGACTCAAATGCATATTTAGATCAAAGACACTAACATAGTGACAATTACAAATTGCAGTCACCCATTGTCCGGCCGTTTAGCCGGTCCGGAACGTCCGGCGTCCGGAATGCGGTCCGCGCCAATTAGTACGGACTTACGAACGGCGCGGGCGACAGGACGGCCGCTTTACATATCAGACTCGACATCAAATATGCTGCGAGGCTGATGCTCTGTTTAGACCTAAATTGCAAATTCAGTGCCAAATACATACTTTTATTTGCTAGAATGAAACTAATTTAAGTTTACCATGAATTTCACAGTTATTATAAAATTTTGACATTATGATTATATTTGCATGTTCAACATGGACTGAATTTAGTGAAACATTTTAATATTTATTTATATTCGATTTTAAGACCTATACTATGTGCATGATACCCATGCTCAAGCAAATAAATAACTTTGACTTTGAAGAATGTAGAGTGATTTACGTGGTACCGATCTTTAGTTACCTATTTCTGTATACAAATCTTGTATCTCTACATCTAGCTATAATTCTAAATATAAAACCAATGGTAATGATGAGTAGAACGTTATCTTAGAATGTGTCCGTCATTTAGAGATACGTTCTCTAGAGTAGTTTTCAGCAAAATAAAATATTAAAAATATTTTTAAAGACACACTTCAATGATCTCAGCTAAGTATGTTATAAAATCTGAGAATCTTACACAATGTGATTATAAAACTAAATTGCTGCATATTTCTAATGATCTCAGACAAGTATATTATAAATTTTGGAAATCTTGCACAGTGCCACTATAAGACTGTAATTTTCGTAGGACTGTTGAGACTTCGTCAAGGCACTTATAAAACTATGTGTCTTGTAACTATCCTATGAAATACTTTAATAGTAAACTACAAACTAATTTTATTAGTAAATATGCTCTTGAGAGTATAAATGCTTGTGCAAGGTTGTTATTAGCATAAAAGGCATAAAAGTCTACAAAAAAGCCTTTATAAGAGCTTTTTTAGTCCAATTTTACCTATTGTATTTTGTTATAGGATTCCACTGCTAGTTGGGAGGTCATTGGCATTGATTGGTACCTACCTAATAAGCATTAGGGTATTGGTCGTCTCGTCAATCGACTATGTATTGTATTTATAAATACTAAAAATGTAAGGTTATAACTCCCGCTAAGCAAGCAAAAGTTGCAATAACATTACTGAAAGTAACATCAACAAGCTTGTAACTTACAAATATAAGGTTACAACGTTCATGCAAGCTTACAGCGAGCTTGAAACGAAGCCTTAACGGCCGCGCTGTAGATAAACCCTATAACTTGCCCAGAGCTGATCACCAAAACTTTTATAACTTTAAAACGTGAAGTTGCAGTAACATTACAAAAGAAACATGTATGAAAGTTGTAAAATTAACTTCCCGCAAGTATAACGTTTAACATTTCCACAACTTTAGAAAGGTAATAGTAACTTGTCTCATCTATATTGCGAATAGGTTACAAATGAAACTTGCACGAGGCTTGCATTTATTTAGTTGTCGTAAAGTTACATTTGTAGGTTTTCTTTCAGGTTCTAAAAGTAAAAACATTTTTTTTCTAAAGTTTGTTGAGGTTGAAACTATATTTATTAATAAAATGACTTTGACTATAATTCTATGAACAAATCCTAGAGGCGGGAGTGTCAGACTCTCTTTATCCACTGTAAGGAATGTCTTTATCAAATTTACAAATGGGTACATCAATTTCTGCAAACACAACGCCACCGCGATGCAGAAAATCAATGTGCGATGCTAACGCCATCTAGTTTTTTAATGTTAACTAAGAAATTCTACAAGTTACAAAAATTAAGTTCCAGCAACATTACATAGGTAAGGTAAATAACGAGCACTAATCATAATGTTGTAGGAAAGTTGAAAAAAATATAAACCAAAAGACATATTGTCGCGATGTTACAGTATAACATTTCAGTAACTTTCATTTGTAAGGTACAGGAAATGCCAGATAGTGAAGTTAGTAAAATGATATTGCTGCAAAGTTTTATTTGTAACGTCACAATTACATTTTTGCAACAATGTTAATTACTTACATTTAAGTGTGTTTGGAAGGCTATATCCCTGCAAAGTTGAACTATAAACTTTCATGCGAAATATAATAGTAACATAACCACATAACTTTTAATAAGTTTCAACCTAACAATAAGATTTATGTAACTGACATGTTCCTGCAACATAATGTTTGAAATTTACAAATGTACCCTATACAAACTTACTACATACAACTTATTGCAAGTTTCATGCTTAGTGGGTAAATAAAGACTATAATGCTATCAACCGTAACGGAGCTTCTAAAAGATATAGCCGAATAAGAGCCGAACAATCGAGACGCACAGTTTTTAAGGTAGTTCTCTGTTTTAAATGCCACCCTCGGTCATCTATTCGGAAACTAACCGTGCGACAAAGAGAGCAAGCGAATCCGAAACGTCGTGACCATGAGAAACCATGTACCTTTAGTTTATTTTAAAAATGTAGCATTTAATGTTCAGAATATTGTAAAATTCACGTAGAGATTTTTACCCAATGAAAATTGAATCATATAACAAAGCTGGATTCAGTTTTCAGAAGCTCTTTGAGTGATGTTAAAACGCAGGTCTTTTGTATCGAACATTGTTGATTAAATTTTGAAACCACGTATTTCTGATAAATACGATTAAAAGTTTTACTGAAATGAAAATATTACGTTTTTTTGCGACTTACTTATGTAATTATATGTATATTATGTATTCATTGAAAATAGATGATGTTTTAAAGCAAATTGAACAAATTTACTTTAAACTCTGATTGAAATGCTTTGTCGTATGTCCGACGGTAGTTTATAGAGAATGTTAGTACCTTCTATTTACATTAATAAAATAAACGGAATTGTTATTTTGGTTACAGTATTGTTTGTATTATTAAGCTGGACATGTAAATTGGTTTTATGAATACTACTATGACTACTTAGACTATGACATCTAAATTATCAATTTAATTTTGAATTTCATCTATGTGTTTAGTTTATGACTGACAACACTATAAATTTATGGACATGAAACAATATTAGCCCATTGTTCGACTAAAACAGGTGATAATTTCAAAATCAAACTTGATTTGAGTACTTATCTAAATGTAAATGGACTAATTATTTGAACAATGGAATGCTTTAGCCTTTTATGGTTGAGCGAATAACCAATAAATCGATTGTCTTGATAGACAGAGTTATTGTACTCAGGAGGTATCTTGTCTGTATAATACCTACTTATTAGTAATGAACATTCTATTCCTAATCTCTATTACTAATTTCATTTCCTAAGCCCATTCGCATTCAATACTCAAATCGGAAAAGGACTACACTAAAGTGCAACGAAGACTGGCAAATACAGGGTTATTCCTTTTAGGGGCTTATTCTGTACATCAAAACTAACATTATAAAACAAAACAAATGTTCCATACATTTTATCGCGGTTGAACGATATTAATTTTTCAATGAAAAAATTTTTTTTTTATTTTTGTCAAAAATCGCATAACATAGTTGTTAAGTTTTAATTTACATACAAAATAAGCCCCTAAAAGGATGCTAATTGATTAGGAATAACCCTGTATATACATAGGCCACCTACCGAGAAGAATATTGTGTCTTAGTAAGTAAGTTCGTATAGGCCGGGTGGCTAGACCTGGCGTCAGAGTTTTTAGGCCGCCTGAAGTCCTCTGACATGGCTAAACGGTTAAAACAACCGAAACCTCCAATTTAACGTGTCACCATGCCACGGATGACACGTTAAATGTGTGTCTTAGTGTACATATAGGTACTTAATAATAATCACTATCACTACATCATAGGTATCTTCTAGGTAAGCGTGCTACAACCTAGACCGCTTATCTGCTTAACAACAGGCAGTATGTGGTCAAACGCAAACCTATTCAGAATTTAAAAAAAAAACATAGTTTAAGCAAAGTCACTTACCGCTGTCTGTCCCTATTTATGATTATATCTATAAAACTAATCAATGGATTTTAATGCGTTTTTTAGGGTTCCGTATTTTTAATAGATAGAGTAATTCAAGATGAAGGTGTATAAGTATAATACACTCGTGTGAAGCCGGGGCGGGTAGCTAGTCTCTAATAATTAAGGGTAATAGTAAATAATAAATAATAATAAATAATAGGGGACATCTTACACACGGCCTCTGACCCCAAACTAAGCAAAGCTTGTGATATGGCTGCCAGAGACTGATATACTACATATACTTCTTTTTAAATACATACTTATATAGATAGTAACTAAATAACACCCAGACACAGAGCAAACACTTATGTTTCATCACATAAATATTTGCCCTGGGTGGGGATCGAACCCACACCTCTTTGACCCAGAAGTTAGGGTCACTAACCACTGAGCCACCGAGGCTGTCAAGTGTGTGGATTGTAACTATCTATCGATGTAGTAAAGTAACACACATTGCGTCCAATAGTCGGAATCTTTTCATGTCTATACCGTTATAGTTTCATAATAGGTATACACGTAACGACCACTTAGAGACATTCAAACTACAATAACTTATTTAATGCTGTTTCAATGGGTATCACAATGTGATGGGTCACAAAGATTGCATTATTCTAGATATGGCTTCGTTGGCTTTTGTTTCGCTTTCTCTCCTAAGAGAATGTTCGCCAAAACGATGCAATTCAGGCTTGCATTATGCTCATCATCTGGGATCTTTGCAACGATAACATAAAGTGGCGTATCCATTGAGATAAAACTTCAAAAGAATGACAAGTAATAGAAACCTTGCTAAAATTTACTCAAATAAAAACTACGTTACAGCTGTCTTATTTATATCTGGTTATACAGCATACGCGAGAGTGAGTGGAACAAAAAACACGCATTGTTTGTCGGCATATGTCAAAATCACAAGTTGGAATATCAAAATGGTTAAAATTTGGTTCCATTTTGTCTTTTGCGATATGATCGGAAATTTGAACCCTCTAGTTCCAGCAGAAGGTTCAAATCTCTGATCATTTTACCTTCCTACTTTTTACCTTTTGGAATTTGGACAGCTGAGGTGGCTCAATGCTAGTTGGTAAAAACCTTAGAAAATTACGTAAGTTCGGACGTGTGTGCATCTTTTTCTAAAACCTTTTAAATTTCATATTTAAAGTGGGACGAAGTGATGTATATCTCTTGCTATTTTAGTACGGTTTCTATTACTTTAGTACTTTATCCCGAGATAGTACCATTTAAATTTAATAGAAAACGGCTAGGCCGTTTTTGAAAAATCAACAATAATGTAGACAATTCTAGCGAAATATTCGAATTTTTTACACGATGGAAGGCGGTTTTGCCATTTATTGCGAAATAATTATTAATTTTACACTAGTCTCGCTTAGCTATTTTGAATTTGGATCTCAGAATCAGCTCGAAAAGGTGACAGGCCCTATCCAGTTGTGTTAAACTTTTATCACAGATTTCTTTCACCAGTTCACGCAGCAGGGGTCGCCAATTATTGCTCGAATCACTTAGCTAGTGTTGTTCCACCTACGTGCTACATCCTATGCTGCAATTTTACTTGTAGTCGTTAAATTAATGAACTTAGTTATGTTTGTTATTTATCTTTTAGTGAGACTGATTCTTTTTCGGTTCGTGACCAAATTATGGAGTAGGTGGATTGTGGGATTTTTCAAAAAGTATACACTATTACCGATGGCCGTGGTGGTCTAGTGGTAATGACTCCCGCCTTGCAATCGTGAGGTCGTGGGTTCAGACCCGTTCCCGTACCAATGAATTCCTTGGAATTTATGTGCGGAATTTCACACCACAGTCTTTTCGGTGAAGGAAAACATCGTGAGGCAACTTGCATATGTCCAAGGAAGAAATTCCATGGCTTGTGTGAATCCACCAACCCGCACTGGGCCAGCGAGGTGGATACGGCCCAATCACCCTTCGTGGGTAGGCCTACGTCCTGCAGTGGACTATTAAAAAGGCTGGTACGGTATACACTATTATGGTTGAGAATTTGAACGGACGATTTATTAAAGACATCAGAAACAAACTGGATGCAAGCCGCTTCCAATTAGTCTTATTAGTCTAATCCACAGTAGAGATCATAGGCCTGTGGTTATTCCGGTGGATTAGGGAACAACCAACTAATATAATAAAACACAGCTTGATGTTTGCAATATTTCGCGAGTGAGCGAGGAGCACAGATGATATGCTACTCGAGCGTGCATTCGCCGTCGGGTTAGATTTTCCACTGGCGGGTGCGCCGGGCGGCGCGGGCGGACCGGCCGCGCGGCGTGCGCGCCTACTTCTTCTAACCGGTTCTTTGTTTTGCCTGCGCTGCTCGCTTACAAGACGCGCAAATAATATTTATTTAGATGTTATTGTTTTTGCAATTTGTACACTACATTAAATTTATTATTTATGTTATCTGAACAAAAGCAATGAAATGAAATTAAATATATATACATATTAAATGATCAAATACATAATATTAGACATTTTTATGATAATGTTTTGATCTCGCCACAGGCCTGATAGGATCGCCATAGGATGATGATAATGATGATTTTTTGGCAGGTAGGACAGAAGCTGCTTACGATCGGTTCTATTGGAATTTTCATTGGAGCCCTATGTCTTATGATCAGTACACGTCCTACGATTGAAATGATGATGAAGGATGTGGACAATGAACCAATTTGCTAGGTACCTAGTTAGAATATTGTTTCCGGTACCCAATGTCACATCATCATATCACATATTATGTTTTACTGGGACATTAAGTAAGTTCGTAAAGGCCGCGGGTGGCTAGCCCTGGTGTCAGAGTTTTGAAGCCGCCTGAAGGCCTCTGACATGGCTTAAGGGTTACAACAATCGGAACCTAAAATTTAACGTGCCATTCGAGCCACGGTAGTGCTCAAATGGAAATGCCACCCGCGGTCACCTAACCGAGGACTGACAGTGCCGAACGTTGCTAACTTCGCTGAACTAGGAAAAAACATATTCCTTGGCATTTCCTTTCATAGGGAAAAATACAAAGTTAAATCCAAACATTATACATCAGCCATAGAACGTCCACTGCTGGACATAGGCCTTCCCTAAAGATCTCCAATAAGACCGGTTGGTAGCGGCTTGTATCCAGCGCGATCCTGTGCCCTAATTAGGTCATCCGTCCACCTTGACTGGACTGGACGTCCTACGCTGCGCTTGCCGGTACTTATGTGGTCTCCACTCGAGAACTTTTCGACCCCATAGGCCATCAGTCCAACGTGCTGTGTGCCCTGCCCACTGCCATTTCTACTTGCCAATCCGCTGGGCTATGTCAGTAACTTTGGTTCTTCTAAAATGGGAAATGTAGCGCTCATAGAGTAGTTTGACTAGGTGTTCGCTAGCGATCATCGAAGTTAAGCAACGTTCAGCACGGTCACTCATCGGATGGGTGACCGCGGGTGGCATTTACAACTGAGCGCTATCGTGGCTCGGATGACACGTTATATTGTAGGCCCCGGTTGTTTTAACCGGTTATCCATGCCAGAGCCGTTCAGGCGGCCTAAAAACTCTGACACCAGGACTAGCCACCGGGCCTATACGAATCCACTTTACTTTAATGGGAAATGAGTACCTATAATAATACGAAATAGCAAATGGGTGTAAATAAAACCATATTTCAGATGGGCAAAGCCAGCTGACCGGTGAAGTGGTCCGCGTCCCGCGCTGATGTAAAAATTAATTGATGTTTCAGCGCCACGCGGTACTTGCTCATTGGACGGCTTTGGGGACGAACGTAACTATACTGTAAAGACAGTAGCATAGCTTCAATGATATTATTGACGGAAGCGAAGCGAGGTCTGTGTTTTACACGACGATTTTGCTTTCGTCTACATGTCACATTTTTCAACGAATTTCGACGAATCTTGAATACACGAGTCGCGGCGCGGCGCGCTGAAGTCGTGTCCTCGCATGCACTATGTATTAATTAATCTAGCATCATTGTATCTATCCTACATAGACTACATACCTACCTACATAATATTTCAACTAGACTGAAACGAAACACTAAAACTAAGTGCGCTGTGAACTGAAATAGGTAGCTTGGGACTCCCTGATTTTAACAATAAATTTTGACATTTTAAACAGTACGCGTAAACAAATACTGACTTGTCACTCGAATCAATCGGTGGTCGAGCGAGTGAGTGAGCTGGCAACAGCGCACCTCAGTGTTGCCACCTTAGCCCTTATGGGGCTTGACCTAGCACTTTTTACTGTAGGTGCCTAGGGCGGTCTGACCTCTTAATCAGGCGTTGATCGAGAGCGAGTCGAGACATAGCTTATGAAGATTCAGTTAAAATTCAGTCAGTGTTGCGAGGTTTATCTTTCTAGCTGCATGACTCTCCTCTCCGCTGTCGCCCAAGACCACTCCTGGGTAACCCGGACGACCATTCGTCGTGATCTCGGCGGTACCGGGGTCGCCCGACCTGACAACTCATTGCAACAGGAAGTATTCCCTGTTTCATACAGGCGCCGGTTGTTAAAGGCACAAAGACACACATCAACCCCGCCGGCGAGGTCGAAGAATACTCAGATATGTCAGAAGATCGGTTAGATTATCTCCAAAAAGTCTACCAGATCAAACGGCTTGGGCCCCTTTTGGGTTTGGCGATAAACATTGGAAATTTGTAAAATCATCAACCAAAGGAGTTGCCGAATGAGACCTCCCCATAAAGTTTTAGAGAGGTCGTTTGGAACGGCTTGCATTCAGCGTATTCCTTTGGTATCGAATATATCGTCGGTCTTTGCTGTCGGTTGACGTCCTACGCTATGCTTGCCGATGATGATCATCTACATTCACACGATCTCTACCCAGGGTAAAAGTAATTTAGTCGTAACATTAACAACTGGCTTCCAACCAGTCATCCGATTGGTCTCGCGACCAGTCCGCCCATTAGTCGTCCATTTAATTAGCCACAGACGGCACTAAATTCGCTCGAAAGCAAAATAAAATGGCCACACTGACACTTATTCAATCGTTATATTTTTCATTTAATGTTTACTAGCTTTTACCCGCGGCTTCGCCCGCGTTATATTTTTGATTTTGGCTTATGTTTATGTCGGCTGCGAAACCTAACCTAACCGACAAATATCAAAATACCTTAGAGGAATGCTTTTGTTGGTTAAGTTACGGTTGGAGTGTATATACAAAATATCGTAAATAGGTCTGCACTTCGAGTGCAGTGCTGCTTCCTTTGCTAGCTGGTCTGCTCTCTCATTTCCCTCCATCCCCGCGTGCGCTTTAATTTAATAAAGTTTCACTATTTTATTTTGTGCGTGTAATAACTTCATGTTAGCTTTGAATTTACTGCTGAGGGATGGAGGGAAGATACGCCAACTACCGTTTCCAGTGCAGACCTGGAGTCACAAAAGATTTTTGCTTTTTCGGTAGCCTCAAGAAGTGCCAATAACTCGGCCTGGTACACGGAGCACCAATCGGCCAATTTCAGCTTGCGGGTACTGATCTCAGCGGCATCATTCCAAATGGATAATGCCGCCCCAACTTTCCCTTTAATTTTGCTGCCGTCTGTAAATATGTTAATTTCTCGGTTAAGATTTTGCTTTAGTGCTGCTCCGTCTGCCAGGCATATGAACTCGAGCTCCTCCTGCTGCGCTGGGTGTGGCTTCTTTTCTGTCTCTCTATCTCCAGTTACTTGCTGGGAATAACCTTTCTTAGTTTCATAAAGCAAGGCTGCTTCCTGGACTCTGATATGACAGCCGAGGATTAGGGGCCGCGGTGGGATATATGGAACTGGTGGTGTGAGTGCCGCCACCTACCCTACCTTCCGCTGGGCCGTCAACGTGTTGGCAGACGCAGTGGGGCTGCAGGGGAAGAGAGGTGTCGGTATCGTGATGGCCGTTCTCACTGCCCTCTGCAGTTGAAGAGGCAGGCGGTGGGCTACTATGACTGACCCGCTGCACTGGGACCAGGGCGTTGGAATGCTGTCTGACGTTCAGTACTGGTTAGTCCCGAGTGGTGGATGACGATGTGTCTTGTGCTCCGAAACACTCCGTCATTATGGCGAGAGCGCAAGCTCCGTTATGAAGCCCGAGTCTGGGCTAGCGCTGTTGAGTGCCGCGAAGGAGTGCGAAAAATGTAGGAACGTCCTAAACTTGCCATGACAGGTTATTTTTGGCGCTTAGACGGCTGCTACCGCGGCCCGCTCACTTAGTTTTTATCCTATCCTACGGGAACTGTTAAAGTTTTTGGGATAAAAAGTGGTCTATGTCACTTTAAGTCTTTCAAACTATATTCATGCAATAAGCCAAGGCAAGTTGCTCCTTTGCTGAGAAAAATTTATTGTTAAGTCCTACGGGAACCACATATTTTTCGGGATGGAAAGTATTCTATGTCACTTTCCGTCTTCCAAACTATGCCCACCCCAAATATCAAGTCAATCCGTTGCTCCGTTGCTGAGAAACAGTTATTGTCCTATCCCATGGGAATCACGAATTTTCTCGAGATAAAGAAGTATCCTATTATCACTTTCTGTCTTATAAACCATAGGTATCCATACCAAAAATCAGGTCAATCTTTTGCTCCGTTGCTGCGTCAAAGAGGAACAAACCAACAAACTTTTCGGATTGATAATATTAAAGTATGATGATTCTGTACCATAAAGGTAGAATAAAGAAATATGTTAAACCTCTAATGATAGAAGATTTAAAAATATTTTTAATGTCAGACAAAATGACGGCCTGGTATTAAACGTCATAGTAACATGTAGCATGCAGAGGGAAAAAAACATTTTATCCAATTTTAATGTCAGTTGTCATTTTCAATCCGTACTTTATTTCCTCTTCAAGGGGATATAATGGTGGAAAAACAATTTGTCCCCTTGCCATGCTACTTGTGATTTATAAAAGTCTGCAGACAATATCACCTGTCATCTAATTACGTTTCGCTGTGACGTTTCGTTAGTCCATATTAGCGTCATAGAGGAATTAATCGCTTAGCGTCTTTGTGATAGTGGCGACAGTTTCGCTTTTGATGGTTTTTGTCCTGTCCTACAGGAACTATGCAATTTTTCGGGATAAAAAGTATCCTAAAGCTCCTTCCGCCTTTTAAACTATGTCCATGCCAAAAATCAAGTCAATCCGTTGCTCCGTTGGTGCGTGAAAGAGTAACAAACCAACAAACCAACAAACTTTTCGGATTTATAATATTAGTAAGGATAAGGATTGCACGCTGCAAAGAATATGGCGGTGATTTAGAGATAAGTGCTAATTTTTATTTTTGTTTCATTGCATATTGCATTCGAGCGATTGAATTTCATGAGAAGTTTTTGATGTAGGTAAGGAGTAAAATCGAGATCTATATTTCAATGTAATAAGATGGTAGTATCTCATCGTCATCTCCGATACTATTTTAACCACTGGGGCAGTTGTGCCAACAGCCCAAAGCCACTTTCTATTATTTTAAGGAGCTGGACAGGCTCGGGTAGATGCGGTAAGGGAAAAGCATATAAACCCTTCATGTGGGATGTCAACGCAGGACCTATATCTCCCATACCGACTAAGAAGAAAAAGAATAAAATGACATATAGGCTGACGGGCCTCTTGATGGTAGGAGCTAGGAGGTCGCTGTCTCATAATATAAAACTGCAATAACGGAAACTTTGACATTGTGTTGCCTACTCTTCTGGGAAAGGGTTTAAAAATATCGCATATTACACTAGAAATATAAAGCAGCTAAGAAAGAACATGAACAAAATTAATTTAAATAAAATAAATTCAACGTGTGGTGCCGAACCTAAAATTTTCATACCATTGATGCTAAAAGTACCTACCTACTCGACCAAAGTTAATATAAATTTTAGAGGACTATTTTAAGAGTACATACTCAATTGCTTACCTTTTAAGTATGATTCAAATCGTTTCACAGAAATATTGCAAATCATAAATGCAACTAAGACCAATGGATCGCACTGGATGCAAGCCACTATTGACCGATCTTATTAGAGATCTGTCGACGACTTGCTTCCAGCGCATTCTTAACTACTTTGGTCACATCGCTCGCAGAGACCCAGATAACCTGGAGAAGTTAATGGTAGTAGGAAAGGTCGATGGGAAAAGATCACGCGGTCGATCGCCTACGAGATGGACGGATCAAATAAAATCTTTGACCGGCATGCCCATCCCTGACGCCATGAGATCCGCGGCTGATAGGTCCAAGTGGAAGAACATTGTCCAAAAAGTGATCCAGGATCAAACCACTCCAAATTAGATGCGACCTTCAGTAATGAAGAATACGACTAAGAAGAAGAGATTACAGATCTATAGGGTAGGACTATGTCCAGCAGTGTATATTCTGTGGCTGAAACGATAACGACGACGATAGCGCTATCCACAAAAAAGAACCTATAAATGTAGAGTTAAATTGGAACACTTTTCCTTTTTGACTTTTCAGCAAGTTAGGTATTATAAAAAAGACAAGTCTTTTCAATTCAATGTTGTCAGACATTATCTACTTTAAAACTACGCAAATGTTTGAAATCACTTTAGTGCCAATCCAATAACAGAACTATTCATCGCCATGCTTTCCGCATACCGTAAAAGTTATTCCGTAAAAAAATTAGCTCGGAATCCGTTTAGCATGTTCGTCTATCCAACCGTCAAATAAAAAACCGAAATTAAAGCCCATAGAAGTCAATACCAAAGTCGGCGGAATCAAAAATATTCCCAACTTCTACAATAAAGTTTCTACATGTTGCAATAAGATCAAAGATAAGGAGAAACACCGACCTTATACAAAAGTGCGCTCAGACAGCGTATCCAAGTCTACAGTTTTAACCGTAGATCTACAGTTTTTCGATATCTTTACAGTTTTGGACTTCCGAATGTAGAGTTTTAAGTGTCTACTTCATTTCGTACTAGCTCGGTTTTAGTAAAGCACGTCCTATAACAAGATTTTAACGAGACTAGCATGACAAGTTTTGTCAGCACAGGCTCCCTTGGGGGACTCTAGGATTCCGATTTTGGAACGACATAAAAATGTTGTTTATAGTTTACTGCTATTAAATAATGCAAAATAAGAAACATCGTACATTTACACCTTTTTAAATTGGTATCTATAGTTTATACAGCTTTCTTTGCAGCCAGCCTTCGGATGGTTGACCGCGGGTGGCATTTATAACTGAGCGCTACCGTGGCTAGGATGGCAAGTTAAATTGTAGGTCTCGGTTGTTTTAACCGTTTAGTCGTTTCAGAGACCTTCAGGCGGTCTAAAAAAACTCTGACTCCAGGTCTAGCCACCCGGCCTACACGAACTTTCTTCTCTTTTTGACAGCTTCTTACAAAAGTTCTACAGTTTTAGTAAAAGTTGCAGTTGGCGACACTTCATTCAGACAACAACAAACCATCTACGCATCTAATTCTTACATATCTAACTGTATCGACCCATAACAATCCACGATTTAAAGTTAAAAACAAACTGCTTAGTTTACTACTAGAAATTCCGTTACGACATAACAAAATTACAATTTACATCAAGTAGCAACTATAAAATGAATAAATGATTGCTGACAACACCGAATACAGAAACAAAACATTCGAGATTTTGTTTTTAGAATATGTTCACTCATTCGTTCAGTCGTTTGCGTTGAAGAACGGTTTTAAATAAATTGATTTACATATTTTGGGATGGGTTGGGATCACAAACATGAGATGACCTTAATTAAGAGTTGGTAGTAGGAGTATAAATAAAATATTCATTGTTATTTTATTTGAAATTAACAGCACAGTTTACACTGTAAATAGTAAAATAAAATATGCAAAAGTATAATACGCGCTTCATCTATTACATAAAAGGCTTCGCTGAGTGACTGACTGACAGACAGCCTACAGCCCAAACCGCTAAAGATACGAACATGAAATTTGGAACAAAGATACATTGGACCACGTAATGGAGCACTAAGAACGGAATTTTGAAAAATCGACCTCTAAAGGGGTAAAACGGGCCCTTTTCGTTTGTATGTAACTTTTTATTCCCTTTACCGATTGACTTGAAACTTTGTATACATGCTACTCAAACAAAATAAAAGTTACGTTTGTTCCTGTTTTTCCGAATATTCCTCATCTAAGGGGTCAAATTGGGTCCCAAAGTTGATGAAAAAAGCGTCTATTACATCCAACGAGCTGAACGGTTATGGATGAAATCTGGTATGGAGGAAGCACACAACATGTTTCAACACATGAACTATTATTATCTCGGAAATTCTATGGGGATCCTTAGGGATAGCCAAAATTAATCAGTTTAGGCTACAACCCAATCCACTAAAGATAGAGACTTGAAATTTCGAACATAGGTACAATGTACAACGTAATGAAGCACAAAGGACGAAAATTTCGAAAAATCGACCTCTAACGGCGTAAAACGGGCCCTTTTTGCTTGCATTTAATTTTTTATTACCTTTACCGATTGACTTAAAACTTTGTATATATGCTTTACAAATAAAATAATAGTTACGTTTCTTCCTGTCTTTCCGAAATCCCGGATTCCTTGTCTAACGCTAGACCAAACATCCTATATAAGCGTGAAAAATAACTTGATCGCGTTTTTTTTAAACGTAGTGAAATATCTAGAATTAAATTGAGAAAATTTAGATCCTTCAATGGGGGCAAAATGGGCCCCTAATAGTTTATGAACGATTTTATTTTGTGAGCCAATAGACTTGAACTTAGAGTACACACGGATCAATAACTACTTACTTTACTATGGGAACTACCCTGAAAAAGCGAAAATTACCTATTCTTTACATTTTGTCGCGGGTCGATGAATTTTTTGTGTTGAACAGCTAATTTTATTTACGTGATTTCTGGGTTGGTACCATAGTAAAAGTTAGTCAAATGATGAGTATAATGGAATCCTAGAACATGCCTGTCGTCTAGATGTAGGTGCGCTATGTATTTTTCAAATAAAATGTACCTTCTTGTGTGCTACTTTTTTGTCTGTACTTGGTCAGAGAATGTCTGAAAGTCCTACAAGTGTCTCGATCACTTTTGACCGCGTAAACGGTTATGGGCGAGATTGTCATTGGATTCAGAATAATCGAAATTAAATTTCTAATGACTTAATGAAACATGATGAATACCTGTACTGGCCTTTTTTAGGGTTCCGTACCCAAAAAAACCGGGACCCTATTACTAAGACTTCGATGTCCGTCTGTCTGTCTGTCACCGGGCTGTATCTCATAAACCGTGATAGTTGGGCAGCTGAAATTTTCACAAATGATGTATTTCTGTTGTCGCTATAACAAAAAATACTAAAAATAGAATAAAATAAATATTTAAGGGACATACAACAAACGTGATTTTTAGGAGTTTTTTGCTTGCTATTAATAACGGCAAGAGGAATGGGCTCCCATACGGTACGGAACCCTTCGTGCACGAGTCCGACTCGCACTTAGCCGATTTTTAATAGTCCACCACTGAACGTAGGCCTACCCACGAAGGGTGATTAAGCCATATCCATCACGCTGGCCGAGCGCGGGTTGCTGAGTTCACATACGACATCGATTTTTCTCTAAGGACGTGCCTATGCAGGTTGCTTCAATGTTTTCGATCAATGAAAAGCCAGTAGTATGAAATTCCGTACATAAGTTTCAAAGAGCTCAGTGGTCTGACCAGGATTAGGACCTTACGATTGTAATGTAGACCATGACATGCGAATGGAGTTGGATAAAATTTGGTATACGAGTGGGAAACTACATGGGTCAACTCATGATCGAGCAATATATCGAAAAATATTCTTTTCTCGATATAAAAAATCATTAGGTATATTAAAATATAACTTTATTAAGTATTTATTTTATGACAAGTTATAAAATAACGCGTTCCATACCGTGGGCTATTAAAGTCAAAGAACATTTATTGTTGAACTGTGTTACATTGAGATCTTACTGCTAATCACAAAAAATATTGAATTATCAGTTAGGTCCAATATGGCCATAAAATAATCATTAGAACATGAACAAATTTTACAATCATTATTATTAAATTAAATTCGAATATTTTGCAATTTATCATCTAAAAATTGTCGTACTCCACAATAAGCTTTAGACACAAGTAAATTTAAGCAAATACTGAGACAAAGCAGGCCAATCCGTGGGCTAATTATAATCCTTGCAAGTAATACGACAACGTGGGCTAAACCAAGAGCTATTATTTGAAGCAAAAAAGTACTAAGACAACGCGGGCCAAAAAAATTGTGGGAAATTACCATTTAAAGTAAGTACTAAGAAAATGCGGACCAAACCGCGCGCCATTATCATATTAAGCAAATACTATAACGACGCGGGCCAGACCATGGGCTATTATCATTGCAAGCAATACGACAACGCAAGCCATACGGCAGGCTATTGTAATTTTAAGCAAGTACTTAGACAACGCGAGCCAAGCTACGTACTATAAATTACCATGTTAAGCAAGTACTAAGAATGCGCAGGCCAAACCGCGACCTATTATCAGTTCTAGCTAAACACTGGGACAATTAAGGCCAAACCGTAGGCAATGCCTATTACTTGAAAAGATAATGCCTACTAAGCATTATCTTTTCAAGTAATACGTTATACGACAATGCAGGCGAAACCACGAACTATTATTATTTTAAGCAAGTGCCAAGACAACGCGGGCCAAACTGTGGCTTATTATCATTTTAAGCAGTAACTCAAACAAAGCGGCCAGACCGTGGGCTATTATCATTGCAAGTAATACGACAACGCGTGCCAAACGTTAGGCTATTATAATTTTGAGGAAGTATTAAGACAACGCAGGCTAAGCTGCGTGCTATAAATTACCATCTTAAGCGAGTACTAAGAATACGTAGGCCAAACCGCGACCTATTATCATTTTAGCCAAATACTAAGACAATTCAGGCCAAACCATAGGCATTATCCTTGCAAGTAATACGTTATACGATAATGCTTTGCTAAACCACGACCTATTATTATTTTAAGGAAGTGCCAAGACAACGCAGGCCAACCGGCAGCCTTTTATAATTTTAAGCAAGTACTAAGACAAACGCGGGTCAAACCACGGGCTATTTTCATAAACAAGTACATGTCTTCTAAGACAACGCGGGCGAAGCCGCGGGTTTTAAGCTAGTTTTAAATATATTATTAATGCATGTTGAATGAATAATGTAAATACACAACAATGGTATCAAGTAATACTTGTTTTACAACCGACTTCCAAAAAGGAAGATGTTCTATGTTGGTTTGTATGTTTTTTTTTTGTGTATGATCATCGATAATTTCGCCAATTGTAAACCGAATCGTTTTTTTTTTGTTTTGGTTAGAAAGGTACTAAGGTACTCCTGAGGTAGTCCCATTAAAATTTTAAAGAAATCGGCTAAGCCGTTTTTAAAAATCAACAATAATGTAAACAATTCGTGCAAATTATCGAATTTTGTGCACGATGGAATTTTGCCATTTTTTTTTCGAAAAACTACTATAAATCTTTTATTACTTAATACAAGTTGAATTATGACACAATAATGGTATCAAGTAACACTTGTTTTAGGGTTCCGTACCCAAAGGGAAAAACGGGACCCTGTTACTAAGACTTCGATGTCCGCTTGTCCATCTGTCCGTCTGTCTGTCTGTCACCGGGCTGTATCTCATGAACCATGAAAGCTAGCTAGGCTAGGCTAGGCAGCTGAAATTTTCACAAATTATGTATTTCTGTTGCCGCTGTAACAGCAAATACTAAAAACCGAATAAAATAAATATTTAAGGGTATACAACAAACGTGATTTTTAGGAGTTTTTTTGCTCGCTATTAATAACGGCAAGAGAATTGGGGCTCCCATACGGTACGGAACCCTTCGTGCGCGTGTCCGCACTTGGCCGATTTTATTTTAAGCATACAGCAAGAGCATATGAGTTTGAATTCACGATCTGCATTTTAAACTACTTCAGTCTGTCTTAGAACAGAGCCTTTAGTAAGCGCAGGTTTTGCATTGTTTACTTAAGCTTGCGCGTTTGCGTGTGGCTCTATAATTGTTTGTTAGTTCTTCCTCTTATTCGCCAGGGGAGATGCACGAAAATGTATAGAGACACACGGTAACTACTGTAGTTTCAATTTACGTGTAAACCTGTACAAACCCTTCTGATACATACGCATAAAAACTCGGAAGGGCTCAAAACTGGTCTAAGACCCAAAGTGAAGTGTTGAATTAGAAATGCCTACTAAAGTATTTGGGTTAGACCACAGTAAAATATCCTTTTTTTATGACTAAGTATAGCCAAATAAATAGCCATGCAAAATACTTATCAAGCTTCTTTATTTAGGCAATTATGCGCGGATAATTATTGTCTTAGCTAATCATTACCTGGCTTTTCTATGAAGACAATAATCGTGAAAGAACATGCGTAACTCCGTGGGAACAAAATAATAATAATCGGCCAAGTGCGAGTCAGTCTCGCGCACGAATGGTCCGTACCGTATGGAAGCCCCCCTGATATATTTTATTTTAATTTAGTTTTTTATTGTTGAAGGGATATACAATTTAATATTCTGTGAATATTTCAAGCAACTTCTTGATGCCGTTATTAATATCGAGAAAAAAAATCACGTTACTTGTAAGGGAGACCCCTTTAATTTATTTTTATTTAATTATTTATTTTTAAAGGCCATATTAACGTAAATATTATGTGAATATTTAAAGCATCTACCTGTCACCGTTATTAATATCGAGCGAAAAACGGCTAATAATGCAGGTTTGTAGAATGGGAGCAGCTCCACTTTAATTATTTTTTTTAATGTTTTTAGTATTTGTTGTTATAACGGCTACTGAATTACATCATCTGTGACAGGATACAGCATGGTGACAGATAGACGGACGGACATACGGACAGCCAAGTCTTAGTACCTACTCGTAATAGTGTCCCGTTTTTACCCTTTGGGTACGGAACCCTAAAAAGGCGCATAATTATAAATATAAATGTATCACTCAATCGCCCTAGAAGGTAGCTAGTAAAGGTAGATACGACGTTTTCCCATAACCAACATTATTAGTGTTGATAATAAAGATAGAAACTAGAATAAAATCACCATAGCAAACCTCCCCATCTCTTAAAATTAAACATCTGTTGGTGAACTTGGGTCATAATACCCAAGCTTAAGACCCAAGTGCACCAACGCTTGATTAAGTTTAACTTGTGATTACTAAATTGAAACAACGATTAAACATGGGTTTTAGACCCTAGTTCACCAACAGATGTTTAATTTATCAACCGTTGGTTAAATTTTATACAGCTTTTTAACGAAATTTTGCTGTTCAGCTATCAAAAACCGTTGGTGAAATACAGTAATCACACGTTTAACTTAAACAAGCGTTGGTGAACTCGGGGCTAAGAACTAAAGACCTCATTCCACTCTAATCGTACTCCAGACGTTAACCATTAAGATCACCTATATAAAGCACTAGAATTCTAGACGATCCAATTTCAAATTTATCTGTCTCCATACAATCTCGAAATCGAATCGGGAACCATCGATATACCGTCAGTAGTTCTTCGCCACTCGGCGCTGTCGTCCGCCATTCTACGCCATTTATCCCCACTTCGCCGCCATTGCTTCTCGTAATGGTACTGAGTAGATAATCTACAGAAAAATAACTTGCGCAAATAACATTGGGCAATTTTAGAAAGTAGCCTTTATAAATGTACAATACATACTATCATTGTAATTAATTTATTATAATTATTTAATATTTGAGCCATTCGGTGTTGAGACATTGGGTCCGTGGGGGCCGGGAGCTCATATTATTTTTCAAAAGTCTTTCTGAGCGTCTGGTGGACGCGACGCGTGACCAAAATGCTTGTGTTTATTTGGCTCAACGCATAAATAAGCATTGCCATTCAGCGTGGCAATACAGTCATGCTGGGCACGCTGCCAACTGGCAGTGGGCTTGAGCATTTGGATTATCTTTAGACCTTCAAAGGTCTGTGGATGATCCAATGCTTTTTATGCAGTAGTAGTGTAGTTTTGTTGTAGTTGAAAGGCACTTAGTTTGGATATACGGTCAGTAGTTTTTCGCCACTCACTGTTGTCGTCGCAGCCGCCGCTGTTGCTTCCTGTAACGGTACTGTGTAGATACGAGTAATCTACAGAAAAATAACATGCAGAGATGTTATAATTTAGCAATTATTATGTTAGAAATTTGAGACACATTTGATTGTCATTCTAATCATCATTTTGAACACATTTAAGACGGAAGTATATTTGTAAAATGGTTCGATGATTTCCCAATAAAAATGTTACCTACAATTTTTTTGTTCTTGTTTGTTACCGAGCTGATCAACGTCTATGTGCAGCGAGCATTATGATTATGACCCGAACAGTTCTTAAAAATATTTGTACTTGACCTCCATGTTAGGATTTTCATTTTGAATTTATCAACTAATTGCATAATGTTTTTGTAATGTGCAATGATTACTAGATTTTTAAGTATTTATATTGTCTCCACAAAGACTGTCTCAAAAACATAGCTTAATAAGTGTCTCAAAATTTGCGCATTAACAGATGGCTTTATTGGTTTTCACCGGAACTAAAGTATCGAATAGATTTCACCATCATCGTCTGTTCAATAAAGAGCCGAAATCCTTTTTTTTACCAGTCTCTAGTTTGACAAATAAATATTTGACGAGTATAGAATTTTCCAAATTAATGATTTGACGACCTACTGCATAATCCTGAAACAGAACAGAGGAGCTATTTTTTTCTCGATCGACCACATTATCCGGTATCTCTGTGCTTTTTACTATGGTTTTTATTTTCTATCGATAAAGGTGGAAGTCTTGGGAACAATGCCTAATGCAATGGTACTAGGAGTAATTAAAAATTACCCATGGACCCGGTAAAGGCTGACCCACCAGGACCACGGGTAACGAATGATTTCTCTAATGATTACCTACTCTGTGGGGTAATGGCGCTTAATGAGCGTTTAAGACGCTGCCCCGGGACTCTGCGATTGTTTTATAGTTGTAATTAAACCGCTGCTGATCTACGAGCCTTGTAAAGTCGCAGACGCTAGTGTAAACAAGTGGGTCTCGATTCTTACGTCGTCATGAGAAAGTGCGTTCGCGATTTACCTATGCAATTATTTCTTAGTACTTATTTAAACAAGAGAAACTGGATAACATATCTGCGTTTCAATGCGGATAGATACTAATTTGTAGATTCTGGTTGTTTAACAGTTTGGCTATATTTAAGATTGCTTAAAAAGTCTACTACCAGAACCGAACCTAAACGAACAGATAATCCCTATATAGTATTATTTCGATAGTAGCATTGGCTACTACTGTACTATACAGTGTTGTATCAGCATTTTAATTGTCCACTGTAGGCCTACCTGCAAAAGGTGATAGGGCCTTATATCCACCACACTGGCCCAGTGCGGTTTGGTGGATTCACATACGCTATTGAATTTCTTCTACGGACGTATGCAGGTTGCCTGAGTTTCGTTCGGTCACGAGGTTTTCCTTCACCGAAAAGCCAGTGGAGTTAAATTCCATTTATAAATTCCAAAGAAGTCATTTGTCGGGGCCAGGATTTGAACCAACGACACCACGATTGTAAAGCGGGCATCACTATTACTAGACCACCAAGGCCTGCTCTGTAGATTCCAAAAGCGGTTTGTATTCAGTGCGATCCTGCAGTCTTTGTCAACCTTGTGAACGGACTTTCTTCGCTACGCTTGTCCATACGTGCTCTCAATTCGAGAACTATAAATCCTAAGCTATCATCAGTTGTCTTTTTAGGGTTCCGTACCCAAAGCGTAAAAACTGGACCCTATTACTAAGACTCCGCTGTCCATCTGTCTGTCCGTCTGTTTGTCCGTCTGTCTGTCACCAGACTGTATCTCATGAACCGTAATAGCTAGAGTTGAAATTTTCACAGATGATGTATTTCTGTTTCCGCTATAACAACAAATTCTAAAAACAGAATAATATAAATATTAAAGGGGTCTCCCATACAACAAATGTGATTTTTTTGCCGAGGGGCTCTCATAGATAGATAGATAGATAGATAAACTCTTTATTGCACACCAAGAAATAAACAAAAAGAAGAAACAAAGATACATAAACAGTGTAACAATGGGCGGCCTTATCGCTGATAGCGATCTCTGCCAGGCAACCTTAGGATGGAGAGGACAGAAAGCGTATAAATAATGGACGGGGTGCGCATTAGATAAAATATAAGTTTGATTATATCATAAACATACATACTAATAAAATTGATATAAATACTTAACATACCTAAAAGTAAAGAAAACCATACATATAAAATTATAAAAGAAACCTATGACTAAATAATAAACTATTACATAATACATTACAATATACTACTTACATAAAACAACATAAATAACAACAACAACAACAGTTACATAGTCAAAATTGAGGATCGCGGGTTTTGTTTTTTAAAAAGACAAAAATTGATTTTTGTCACACTGGCGTTTAATACGTCTGATCATATTAAGAGTTGAATTATAACTAACTTACAACTAAACTAAAAGCTAACGGGAGCGGTGTTATCTACCGCCTCCCACGGTAATGCATGCCGGACCACCGTGGAGCCAGACGCGCACTCAGCGGTTTTGCCGTCTGGCTATTCTCGGTAGTGGGCTAGTGGACAACAGTAATAGTTGCTGTCGGTGCTCCAGCATACATGACTCCTTCCTCCTTAAGATCGAAATTATCGCGCGGATTTTCTTTGCCACGATAATTTCGTCTGTAAAAGTATACTGAGACACAAAATGCAAAAACTATGACTAACATTACATATAAAATTAAAGTTCCTATGCTCATTCTCTTCATGTTAATCGCACTATCACGTTCACTATATTGACTCATTTCACTTTCACTTTTCACTAAAATGCTGGATAGTTGCTGCAGGTTGGTGAGGTCCATCCCTTTTACGTTCAACGGCTCCACAAAGCGCGTCTTCTCCGGCGGTATTAATTCAGGCAGGTTTATGATGGGTAACGCAGGTAGAGACATTCTTCCTGAGTGCTCTCGATGTCTTCTCATGACTAAGCCATTAACTTCGGCTTCGCAATCGTCGTCTGTAGTCACGATGTAGGTCCCTCGAAGGTGGTGGTGAGTTATCTCGTTCCCGCAGTTTTGAGTGAGGAGGACGTCAGTCCTAGCAAACACCATCCATCGGCTATCCTGTATTTTCTCTACTTTTACCTCTTCTACGTCAACTGGTATCTGGTGACACTGAGTTGTATCTGATGCGAATCGGAGCAGGTCGGCAATGCAGGTATCCTTAACCAAGGAGGATGAGTAGTCTTCTTCACAGAGAAATAGGTATTCTTCTATTTCCTTACAGGGGTGTGATAGCGACACTGTTTTCAACCTTTTCGTCAGTAAATAAGGAAATTTTGGCAGGATAAGGTGAGTTTGGCTACGGGAATTTGTAACAGGTAGGGGAAGGACCTTGTAGTATGTAAATGTATCGTTTTCTACAAGGGGTATGTCCATAATGAAAGTTATTTGATTTTCCTTTGCGTAAGCCTTTAGCTCTATACATTGCTCTAATTTCAGTAGATTTTCAAAGTTAGCCGTGAACATGAGTTTACCTTTTCGTTCTACATCCTTAAGTATTAACAACAATTCGTTAGGGTCTAAAATGGCTTGATGTAACATTCCTAATTTACTAAAAGCTACAGTAGTTTCAATCTCGTTCAATATGGTATAGAAAGTTTGGAAGTTATGGAAAAATAAGTGATATGTGTTAATGATCTTGAGCGTATCTGTAGTGGCGTTATTACTACTTAACTGTTGTTTAACTTCCCAAATTGCCTTATCCAATTGAATGAAATTGTTCTTAGTATTGTTTGTAATATTCACCAATGACTTCAGCATTTCTGCGACCACTGTTACTCTTTTATTTTCTGCGATTTGCGTCGATTTTACATTTTGTATTAACGCGTCATACTTCATAGCGTCGTCATTGTCTAAATTTCCGGAAATTAATTTGATTATCGATCCCAGGGGATTTAGGAGGCCGCGTTTAACTCTTTTAACAGGAATTAGCTGGTTTAATTTCTGCAGTGTAATATTTTTGATAAAATCTGTCTGAGTCTTTATGTCATTGATGCCTGCGTTAATGGGTTTGTTTCCGAAATAGTTCTCTACATGCTTATTCAAATCTACATATCTATTAACATTAAAATCTAAATCGTCTCTGATTAAACTTAAATCTAGGGTTTTAATAATAGACCACTTATCACTACTTATAAGGGCTTGACCTTCTTTGATCGGGAAGATCCCGGGGTTATCCCTGATCTGCTGAAGTAGAAGGGCCAGGGCAGCTGACGTCTGCAGCAGGACCAGGGCGCACCTGTGAAGGACGTTTTAAATCCTTAATTGGTGCTTTAGTCTCACGACCTTTCATTTTAATCGGTACTATGTTCCTGTCTAATTCACCTACGACTTCCGCCTTTTCGTACCGCGGTTTATCCTTGCCTCTTCTAACGTTTACGCCTTTTACGAAAACTGTATCTCCCTCTTTTACTTTGAACTCTTTTTCTCCTCCAAGTTTCTCCTTGATTTTCTTTTTAATATTTATAGCTTTATCGGTTAAATATTTGTATAGGAATTTGATACGGTTTTTGTGATCTTGTACTAGTTTTTGTGTGTATTCCCTGTTAAATTCGACATTAAATGGATTTTTAGAGTCGGTGTGACCGAATACTACTTCGAAAGGCGTTAGTCCTGTGGTGGAGTGGATTGTATGATTATATGACATGAGCGAGTAGGTCATTACTGACGCTGCGTCTGTGAGTTTGTGTTCGTATTTGGCAAGCCGATAAATTTCGATAAGGGTTGAATGAAACCGTTCGACCACCCCCATTGAGTTTGAATTATGTGGGGTACCAATATGCAGGTCTACCTTATAGAGGCTTAAGGTTTCCTTCAGCAGGGCGTTATTAAATTCTGACCCGGAGTCGGCACTGATTTTATGTGGTACTCCATACATAGAAAAGTACTTAATGAGAGCCCTAATTATTTCAGGTGTGGTTTTGTTCTCAATCCCCATGGCTTGTCCGAGTTTGCTGAAAGCGTCGACTAAAGTTAGGTATGATTTTCCTTCTATGGTGAAGACATCTATGAAAATCTCTTGGAATGGTTTAGTTTGGGTCTGTGTGAGTTGTAGCTCTGGTTTTAGTGGTTTCCTGTCGTATTTCATAGTTTTACAGCCGTCGCACGAATTTATTATGGTGGCTACTGTAACCTCCATGTTATTCCAATAGTATGTTCGTTTCAGATGCGTAGTCGTCTCTTTTATTCCTCGGTGACAGGTTTTTCCAATGTGGTACTTTTTTGCAATCTCTTTCTGCTCATTTTCATCTTCAACGTATATGACCCTCTGGGTACATTCGAAAATCTTTACGGTATCCTTTTTAAATAATTTGGTAATTACTTCAGCAAATTGTTTCCGGTGTCCTTCGTCTTCAAAATAGATGAAATATTTCACTTTTGGTTTAATGTATTCTTTAAGGAACTGTTTCACTAAATCTGGTCTTTCCAGTGGTAAGTGGACTTCCAAAATCTTTTGTTTTGGCCTTGATAAGTCCTTAACTGTTAATTCTCCTCTGAACCAAGTGTGTACTAAGATTTGGTTAGATTTAGTATCTATGGCTTCGTTCATAATGGGAATTCCGGAGGAATCCGTTTCGTAAACGGAATGTTCCGTTTCCGAGTGTTCCGATGCTGTCAACGTGTCGCTTGTTGCGGATGGAATAGAAAAAGGAGACCTTGGTTCGTATAGAGGGGTTAGCGGGCCATATTCTGATTCGGATGACAAAACGATTGTGTCTTCGCTTTGATCTTCTTCTGATTCTGACAGTATTATCTGGTAGACGGTCATATTGTCGCCGTCTTGAGTTTCTTTATCTGTTTCCTTTTTTGGGATTTGCTTTTGTTTCTTTTCTACGTTGACCTTCATAGAGTCGACGTCCTTCTCTATCGCGTTGACTTTGATACGGGATAAGGCATCCGCTACACAATTTTGTTTGCCTTTTTTATAGATGATGTCATAGTCGAATTCTGCCAAGCGGAGCTTCCACCTGGTGAGCTTGCTGTTATGTTCTTTCATATTATTGAGCCAGGCAAGGGGTCTATGGTCGGTATAGATGGTGAACCGCCTACCGTATAGGTATGGCCTGAAATGCTTCACGGCCCAAACGATGGCTAATAGCTCCTTTTCTACGGTACTATACCTGGTTTCAGCGTCATTCAGGGTACGACTGGCATAGGCTATTGGTTTATCCGAGCCTATGGGGCCCTGGGATATTACTGCACCAACCGCGAAGTCAGACGCGTCAGTTGTGAGTATAAATGGTTTTGAGAAGTCCGGGAATTGTAGGATAGGCGCATTCACTAGCAGCTCTTTACATCTCTCAAAAGCGCCCACAAATTCGTCTGTGAGTTCTATTTTGTTTCGCTTTTTTAAACAGGACGTCAAGGGACGGGTGATTTTGGCAAAGTCCTTAATAAATTTACGGTAATATCCCACTAATCCCAAAAAGCTTTTAATTTGGGTAGTCGTTGTTGGAATTGGGAAGTTCAGAACGGCCTGTATCTTATCATCATTGGGTTTAAGTCCATCCTTAGTTATCATATGGCCAAGGTAAAGTACCTCCTTGCGGAAGAATTCACACTTGTCCAATGTCACTTTCAGGTTTGTTTCCCTCAATCGGTCGAAAACCATACGCAACTTCTCAATGTGTTCTTGCAGGCTAGATGAATACACGATTATATCATCTAAGTACACAAGGCAATGCAGTCCTTGTAATCCTCTGAGCACGTTGTCCATTGCGCGCTGAAACGTAGCTGGTCCGGTTTTTAGACCGAAAGGCATTCGGGTAAACTCGTAGTGACCCGCTTGCGTGGAGAACGCTGTCTTTTGTCGGTCTTCTTCCCTCACTTCGATCTGGTGGAATCCGCTTGCTAAATCGATGGTACTAAAATACACCGATTTCCCTAATTTGTCGAAGAGATCAGCGATATTAGGCAGCGGGTATTTATCATCCGTGGTCACTTCGTTGAGACGTCTGTAATCTATGACCATACGGTATTTTCTTTCACCTGATGCGTCGGTTTTTTTGGGTACCAGGTGTACTGGCGCGCTCCAAGGTGAGTGCGATTCCCTTATGACGTCATTTTCTAAGAGTTTGGTCACTTGGTTTCGGATTTCTTCGTTGTAGAGGGGTGGATGTCTATACGGTCGAATAAATATGGGGTCTTCGTTTTTGGTTCTAATTTCGTGTTTGACCTTGTTTGAAAATGAAAGTGGTATACCTTCGCAGTGGAAGATGTCTCGATATTCAGTGCATAACTTTTCTATAGCTTCTCGTTCTTCTTTATTGGTGTGATCTAGTCGTAACTTTTTTAGATTTTCTTTTAGGAGTTGGTCAACCTCGCAACTACTCGAGGTTACGTTTGTGTTACATACTTCGCCCTCGTGTTTGGTTACTTTAAGTGGCTTAGCAAATGCCATTGAAATGGTGTCTTCGGAAGTATTTTGAATAACGGTGTAGGCGAATGAATTTTCACACGTGACAAGGGCACTTGGCATTCTTACTCCTTGTCCAAAATCAACAAAGTCTATGATGGCCTCGCCATTTTGTAGATCGGTTGGGACTTTGACTCTTGATTCCGTTCGGGGCTCTAGTAGTATTTCGTACGGTGGGTTATATATAATTGGTATGTTTGCGTAGGGTGTCTGTAGGATCTGGTTTTTCATGTCGATTTTAGCTTCCAGTTGCTTCAATAGGTCGCTTCCTATTAGACCATCGTAGCGACTATCGACGTCATACACATAGAACTTGTGCTTGCCTACGCATTGGAAGGTTTTTAATAGCGGTATGCAGATAGCCTCGCTGTGCTGGCTACGGGCGTGTGTACTTATCACCTCGAACGGCTCGTAGTATTTGAAAGCTGAAAAGTATTCGTCCGCTTTTGCAGGGCTAATGAAGGACCTTGTACTCCCGGTGTCAATCATGAACCGTGCTTTAATTTCGGGTATTACTATATGCGGTAGTTTTAGAACAGAACTGCAATTTAGCTCTATTATTTCGGGTGAAAACTGGAGGCTGTTAACTGAAAATTTTCCGTGCCCGTCATATCTGCGTATTCGTACGCCTCCCCGGGCATGTCATGGGCTTCCGGGACCTCTGTATTGTACATGTAGTTTTCATCGTAGTACGCTGCATCGACATTTTGCTCAGTGGTTTCCTCTACAATTTCGTTATTGTAGAATACGTTTTCTGTGTCCGCCGAGGCATTCAACATGTTTTGCCTCAGTGGTCGGGCTGTCCTCATCGAGACGTCCGGTTCTTCTATTGGTTTGGGGCGATTTGCGTTTGGCGGGATGCCGAATTTAAATCCTTGGCCAAAATGTTGTTGCGGCATAGGTGGTCTTGCGAAGTTTGAGTTAAATGGTGGTCTAGGACCTTGTCCAAAATTGAAATTTGGCCGTGGGGCGCCGAATCTGAAGTTCTGGGGCCCGGCATTTTGATTAAATCTGAAACCTGTTGGCGGGGTGTTCATTTGAAAATTGGGTCTAAAACCAATCTGTGGGGGTGTGTTTTGGGGCTGAAGGCCGAATCTAAAACCTTGGGGTTGTTGCGGTATCCCAAACTTAAAGCTTGGGTTAGGCGCTGCGACTTGGTTTTGGTTTGGTATTCCGAATTTAAAGTTATTATTAGGGATGTTGCTTACTGTTTTAGTGGGTGCGGCCGAGGCCTGTCTCTGTTTTTGTTTGGCATTAAATTGCGTCATGAAGTTAACTTCTTCGGTGACGATGCTCAACGCGGCCTCTAAATTGGGGCACCCTTTCAGGCGCACGATGCGAATTAGATCTTCAGTGAGGTTGTACAGAAATACATTTAGAGCCATGTTATTATAAACGATCATTTTAGCCGCTTTTACTCCTTCGTCGGCTAAAAGATTAACCTTGGCAAAGAGTGTGCTACGGGTCTGCTGTATCCTGTGACAAAAATCTATGTAACTTTCCCCGTTGTTAATACGCATTTGTTCTAATTCAATCGCGATACACTCCTCGGAGCGTGGGTCGCCGAAATGCTGAACTAATACATCTCTGAGTGCGGGCCATGAGTTAATGTCTTCGCGTTCACTTAGTAAAGCAGCGGCTCTACCATGCAACCTACTGGTAATTGCGTGAAATACATATTGTTGCTGTACTGCATTAGTTGTTGAGCTATATCCGTTATAAATGTACTGCGATTTTCTTATAAAAAGATTTAGCAGATTTTGTTCCCCCTCATATTTAGGTATTATACATAATAAATCTTTGGGTACTATTCTCACCGTTTGGTCTACCATTTTGATATATTTATCTTAACACAATTTATAAACTAGTTTAACTAAGTACTTGAAATTATAGCGACGATGTCGGTACGCAATTGAAAATCAAATAACGATTATTTGGTCTAACCAACGGAAATAAATGAAAACAGGGAATGGAATGCGAAAAGGTTTACTCACATAACACCCGTCTTCATCCTTCTGCTGTAGTTAGTAGTGCCTTGTAAAAACTGCCGCGTCCAATGAAGACAAATTTATTTGTTGGTTCGGATTGCTGCGAGCTCGGTCACTGAATTTAAGAAACCGTAACTACGTGTACGCGCGAATATCACTTTACGACTTTACGCGACGTATCCCAGCAATCCTACCGGCTGCGCCAGTCAAAATTGAGGATCGCGGGTTTTGTTTTTTAAAAAGACAAAAATTGATTTTTGTCACACTGGCGTTTAATACGTCTGATCATATTAAGAGTTGAATTATAACTAACTTACAACTAAACTAAAAGCTAACGGGAGCGGTGTTATCTACCGCCTCCCACGGTAATGCATGCCGGACCACCGTGGAGCCAGACGCGCACTCAGCGGTTTTGCCGTCTGGCTATTCTCGGTAGTGGGCTAGTGGACAACAGTAATAGTTGCTGTCGGTGCTCCAGCATACATGACTACATAGTTAAAGTATTGACAATTTCTGCAGGTAATGGTTTTTAACCTGATCTTTAAATACGTTCAGAGATTGAGCTTTTCTGACAGTAACGGGCAAGGCATTCCATAGCTCTCATACGGTACGAAACCCTTCATGTGCGAGTCTAACACGTACTTGAATGATTTTTTGTTTTCTCATTTGCCAATTTTTCTACCTATACCTACATTTACCTACCTTGTCCAAAATGAAATCCAATAAGCTAAAAAATAGTAAGTAGATGTGCTTGAAGTAGAATTTATTCAAACTAAGCCTACCATAAAACATCACTGATCCATCGAATATATTAAAGTTCTAGTATTACACGAATGTGTTTTCAGATGCTATCTGAACTTTTAATAAATCTAGGTATTGAAAAGAAAATGGGGTCTAAATTTTAGGACTTTGTTTTTGGCAGGTATGCTAACTTATATTGGGATTTTCTGTAACATCTGTTGTAACCAATGCTTCTAAGGGGTAGGTATTTTGTTAATAAATTTCTTGACTTGTATCACTACAAATTATAAAATAAAATTGCCTTTTTGTGTCTGTGTGTGTATCAGCTTAAGCTCTGGTTTCTTAGGATACCCAGCGGTATTTGCACTATGGGTAAGTAAATAAAGTAATTTCATTGATCCTATATCTGATTAGATCTCGTATTACAGATAGATGGATTTACAACTCGCAACAGACTCGCAACCCTACGGCGATGCTCCAGGCAATGAAGTTTTTTTGAAACTAACTTTTCATCACCTATAAGCCGAACAGCACGCCGGCCCACCGATTCTCGCCTAAGGCCTCGAGCTGATACTTAGCCGAGCCAACCCAAAGATGGCAGCAGTATTCCAGACACGAACGGATCTGTGCTTGATACAGAGTAAGCAACTATCCCGGTGTGAAATACCGCCTAACCTTGTTCAGGATACCCAGCTTCATACCAGCCAACTTGGTCCTACATTCTAAGTACTTACTTGCCTTAGCAATGTGGGAGTAAGTGTTAGCCCCAGCAGTTCAAGGCGGTCCGTCACTGCTAAAGGAGTATCTCGAAATATAGGCAACAGAGCAAAGGGACACTTTTTTGCGGAGAACAGACAGGCCTAGGTTTTCGAAGCGTTGAATTTGACGAGATTTTCGTTACCCCACTTAGAAACGGCTGAAGGTACGAGAGCCTGATTCATTCGCTCAACCATGTCTACTCTCAACGCTTTTTTTTTTTTTTTTTTTTTTTGTCTTTCTTCTCCGCCTATTCCCCTGGTGTATATATATTTCAGGGTCTTTTTATAGTGATTGTTTAAATTTTTACTACAAACATTATGTCTCAGTGTTACAAATGGTCAAGTTACAATTTTCAGTCTAATTTTAATTTAATACATTAGTATTTTTATCTTAATTTTTAATAAAATAAAATATGTCAATAGTTCCTAACTTCAAATTTATTTCATAGTTTATTTTTACATTTATACTTAAGAATATACTCTCAACGCTTGTGATTCCTCCTTTGTCGCTCTTGGATTGGATGTGTACTTTTGAACAACTGTGCTGTCATCTGCATACCCAAAAATACCGGGATATATCAATATACAGAGAAACAGCAGCTTAAATATCGCACGCCCAGAACGATACTGAATTATCTCCAAAAATCTGAAAATCATATTTTTGTTAAATGTAAATCGCCAAAATTTTACCGCATATACAACGAAGATAGACGTCTCATTCGATATTTACAAAAGTGTCTAACTAACAGAATATGACGCTACAAGTCTCTATTGGTAGATCAGTGGTGGCAAAGTATCACCATGAACACGAATTTATTTCGAATTGCAACTTGTCTGCCGAGCTAATAGGCCCCACTGACCATCACGCCAAATGGATGACATCCAAATGAATGTGGCTAATGTTGTCAATGTAGTGTATTTTAGTTTAAACTTAATTTTGTACAGAAACATTGTTTAAAGATTTAGGTAACCAGAAATACTATGTACAGAGAGATAAATCCACAGATGATTTAGTTTGAAGGTTATCAGACAAGTTGCTAAACTATTTTTGACGCCATTCTTGACTTCTTATGTCTGATGGATGGATGGATGGAATCTGGGCGTGCGATATGTAAAGCAACCGGCAGCGTTTTCACTAAAATTGATCTTTTCCAGGCTGGCGTCTTCCAGGTCGGCGTGGTACGTATTCTTCTAGGCGAGGTTTTTTTTAATCATAATTGTCATATCTCGAACATTTTGTACGCCATTTGAACAGCAGTAAACCACAAAATATCAATTGAGCTTATTTTTACATCAGCTCCTGTTTTTATATGAACTCCTGTAAAACAAAGTTCGCGTGACCACTGCCTTATGCACGGTTCGCACGCGACGTACGCTCGCAACCAAAAGTGATTTAGGTAATTCTTCTATTCACTATTAGATCGTAATACGTGGTTTTGGTTTAATTAGATATTAATGTTAAGCTCGAAAGGTCCCGCTTGATGAAGTCCACGCTCCGACCTACTCGTGAACATATCCAAAACACCGATGACTTCCAGCTCGAGCTCTCGAATCGTTTTGCTTGCCTAGAGAACCTTGCGTCGGTGGACGAGATCAACAACGGGCTCGTGGAAACTGTCCAAACGGTGGGTGCTAAGTTCTTTAGACCCCGCCGTTCAAATAAACCGCAGAAATTCTCCGATCACACTGTAAATCTCATGGCCGAACGACGCTCGCTAAGATTGCAGTCTTCCGATGATGCAAAGTCATATAGGCGGCTCAATAGACAAATTACGAAATCCTTGCGGCACGACATCCGTCTTTTTAATACTAATCATATTAAAAAGACAATAGAGCGGAACAAAGGCTCCAAAGTGTTCGCAAGAGATTTGTCTATTGGGCAAAGCCAATTGTCAAAGCTGAAGAGAGAAGATGGAAGTATAGCGTCGACCAAGGCAGAGGTATTGGAGGAGATCGAAAGGTTCTATGGACAGCTATACGCTTCGGTCGCTAAGCCTGTTAGCAGCGCGGCCAAAGATCCAAGAGCCAAGCTGACCCGACACTTCACCGAAGATATCCCGGACATCAGCCTGTACGAGACTAGAATGGCCCTGAATCAGCTTAAGAACAACAAGACGCCGGGTGATGACGGTATCACATCAGAGCTTCTGAGAGCGGGTGGAACACCGGTACTAAAAGTCCTCCAGAAGCTTTTCAACACCGTCGTCCTCGAGGGCATCACGCCAGAAGCATGGAACAGAAGCGTGGTGGTGTTGTTTTTCAAGAAAGGTGACAACACCTTATTGAAGAACTACATACCCATCTCGCTTCTGAGCTATGTTTATAAGCTGTTTTCAAGGGTTATTACGAACCGTCTCGAGCGCAGGCTTGATGACTTCCAGCCTTCCGAACAAGCCGGTTTCCGAAAGGGCTTTAGCACCATGGACCACATTCATACGCTGCGGCAGGTTATACAGAAGACCGAAGAGTATAACTTGCCTCTTTGCTTAGCGTTTGTGGACTATGAGAAAGCCTTTGATTCGGTCGAGACTTGGGCTGTGCTCGAGTCTCTCCAACGATGCCGTATTGACTATCGGTACATCGAAGTGTTGAAGTGCTTGTATAATAACGCCACTATGTCGGTCCGAGTACAGGAAGAGAGCTCCAAGGCGATCCCTTTAAAAAGAGGCGTAAGACAGGGAGACGTAATTTCTCCGAAACTGTTTACGGCTACTTTGGAGAACGCCTTCAAGCTCCTGGAATGGAAAGGATTCGGCATCAATGTCAATGGCGAATACCTCACTCACCTTCGGTTTGCCGACGATATAGTAGTCATGGCAAAATCGATGGAAGAGCTCAGCACGATGCTCGAAGGCCTCAATCGGGTTTCTCAACAGGTGGGTCTTAAGATGAACATGGACAAGACGAAAGTCATGTGTAATTCCCATGTTGTATCCACCCCGATCTCTGTTGGGAACTCGGTTCTTGAAGTCGTTGACTCGTACGTCTACCTAGGACAAGTAGTCCAGTTAGGTAGGTCCGACTTCAAGAAAGAGGCCAATCGCCGAATCCGACTCGGCTGGGCAGCGTTCGGAAAATTGCGTAGCGTCTTCTCGTCCGACATACCTCAGTGCCTCAAGTCGAAAGTTTTCGACCAGTGTGTGTTGCCAGTGATGACTTATGGCACAGAAACGTGGTCTCTCACTATGGGCCTTATTAGTAAGCTCCAAGTAGCCCAACGAGCTATGGAGAGGGCTATGCTCGGAGTCTCTCTGCGAGATCGAATCAGAAATGAGGAGATCCGTAGAAGAACCAAAGTTACCGACATAGCCCAACGGATTGGCAAGTTGAAATGGCAGTGGGCAGGGCACATAGCGCGGAGGATTGATGACCGATGGGGTCGAAAAGTTCTCGAGTGGAGACCACGTACCGGCAAGCGCAGCGTAGGACGTCCACCCACAAGGTGGACGGATGACCTCATTAAGACCGCAGGATCGCGCTGGATGCAAGCCGCTTCCAACCGGTCTTATTGGAGATCCATAGGGGAGGCCTATGTCCAGCAGTGGACTTCTTATGGCTGATGGATGGATGGATATCAATTTAACGGCGTTTTATCTAGTATTTTTTTTCTAAAAGCTGCGGTATTAAAAAATGATTTGTGTACTTGTATTTTAAAAATATTTGTCATTTTCAAAATACATGTTTAATGTGCAAAAGTGCCTTTATTAACTACAACAAATTACAATACTACTTTATATGCTAAAACTACCTACACTACTACTACATAAAAAGCATTGAATCATCCACAGACCCTTGAAGGTCTAAAGATAATCAAAATGCTCAAGCCCACTGCCAGTTGGCAGCGTGCCCAGCATGCTGGCTGCATTGCCACTCTGAATGGCAATGCTAATGCGTTGAGCCAAATAAACACTAGCATTTTGGTCACGAATAATTGTACAATTGTTACTTATATTGCCCACAGGCGATAGACTTACGCATTCATCTAGTTTAACGAATGAAATTTAAAACAGTGGCTAATTTTCACCAAGCTATGAGCCGATGGACATAAACGTCCCTGATGGATCTTTAATAAGACCGTTTGAAACCGGCATGCATCCAGAGTGATCTTAATCCTTAGGTAATTTAATCTTCATCATGATGGTATGGTAGATGAAACTCTGACAGGATTTGCCACGCAGCCTATGTAAACTTACTTACTTTTTGGTTTATACAGGATCTGTAAGGTTTATTAATGTCGTGGTGGTCTAGTGGTTGTATTGTAACGCTGGCCTGTCATTCTTGAGATCGTGGGTTCAATCCCGGTCCCGTACCAATGAGTTTCTTTGGAACTTATGTACGGAATATCACACCACTGGCTTTTCGGTGAAGGAAAACATCGTAGGGCAACCTGCATACGTCCGTAGAAGAAATTCGATGGCGTGTATTAATCCACCAAACCGCACTGGGCTAGCGTAGTGGATATGGCCCAATCACCCTTTGTGGGTAGGCCTACGTCCTGTAGTGGACTATTAAAAAGGCTGGTACAGTACAGTAAGGTTTATTTAAACAGTAGCACACACAAACAAACTTTCTGATTAGGAAAGCCATATCGAAATTTTATGGCACTCTGGTATGTGCCGTAGAGAATTATGGCTCGAAGTAAGTTATTACAGTAATGAGTTTTGGAATATTTATGGCAGTTGGGTTACTGTACTGTCAGCTCTGAGCTTTAAAGTCGAGATTGGAGCGATTACAATAAAAGTATTGTGAATTTTCGAAATCTTTGTTGAAATCTGGTATAAAATTTTGTAATATTCGTGTGGAACTTACAACGAAGTGGTATCGTAGCTCTGACAGATGGCGTGTTAAATTGTAAGTATCTGTTTTTTCATTATTTCAGCCATAGTCGGCCATAGGACGTTTACTGTTTCACATTTTTGCTCTATAGGTTTCCAGTAGAACTGTTCGTAATCGGTCTGTACCCATTAAGGAGATCCGGGGCTGCCTGCATATATTAAAGTTGGTAAAAATGATGAATACAGTGATAATCATAGCTAGAATATGTCCGTCGTCTACAGCTCATTCGAGCTGTCAAACAAAAGAAACACTTATCAGATCGGTCCATTTGTGGCAGGGATATGTTGACAGACATTTTATACACAGAAATGCGTTAAACATATACTTAACTCCTCTCTGTTTAGGTCGGGGGTCAAAATTAAATACTAATAGGTATACACGACTAAAGACGCAAATATACATTCTTAAAATGTTTAAATATTTGTTTAAAACGAAATAAAAATCGAGTACCACACTCTCGAACCCCAAGTATCGATATATCGATCGAAATAAATTACAAATCGGAAGCAGAATTAATTACTGGCAGGCAATCTGGCAGGCACTAGTGTCACGGCAGCGCCGCATAAAAACTGGCAGCCGACACGGGCAAATGTCGTGTACGACACTGTGCAGCTAATTATTTTTATTTTGTTTCGTTTATTTGAGTAGTGATGAGGTTTATCGATATATTTCGAAATCGATTTGACTATTTTTTGATTGTGCTAGAAAATTATTTTTATTATTTTCACGTCTGTAAGTTTTTTGCCTAGGTACTGGATTTTTCAATAGCTATTAAATATTTTGAATGAATATCTGGACTTTTTCAAAAGGTGCTGACGAATATCGATTGGTTTATATATTGCTGCCAGATCCTAACGAGAAACTGGCAACGGACCGCATAAAACCGGAGCCAAAAACTAACGCTTTATTATATATTATGCACAGTTATACGTAGATTTATTAATATTCATCATCATATATTTGATCAGCTGTAGGACATCTACTGCTGACCTTAAGTCTTGCCTAAATCTAACTTAATGATCCGTATAGATTTACAATAAAAATGGGTGGAAAAATCTTTTATTTTTTGGGTTTATTGATTTTAATTTAAAATGATTCTAAAGAAACTTTTCCGTTTAATTTCGATATCACAAAACAATCGACAGCTCACCCCATCTCTGAAGGAGCTGCACGCGAGAATCGAACCCGATATCAGAGATCTCTGCGGGAGACGCGAAACCAGTTGTGTAATGTCGCCTGCACACACGCGGCCAAATGAGGGTAAACCTCTTTGGAATTCCTGAATCAGAAAACATAGGTACATACATACATTTTACAAGTTCTTTTAAAACATTACTGCAACCAACAGACTTCTCAGTGATAAAAGATCGGCATATATGTATGACGCTGATGGCCGATGGGGTCGTTAGTCAAATGTCCGAACGGAGACCGCTACAAACGCACCGTAAGAAACACGAGTAAGAAACACTGCTGGAAGTAAGCCGCTTCCAATCCAGCTCTGTAGTGGAGTCTTCATTCACGCGATCAAATGAGCGTGAGCTTTTTTAGGGTTCTGTACACAAAGGGTAAAACGAACCTATTGCTGAGACTCCGCTGTCTGTCTGTGTGCCTGGCTGTCTGGCTGTCTCGCTGTCTGGCTGTCTGGCTGTCCGTCCGTCCGTCCGTCCGTCCTTCCATCTTTCCGTCCGCCCCACTGGCTTTCCTCCTTGTTGTCTTGACACGTTATTTAACTTTTTAGGTTTGTGTGCTTTATTGTACATTCAACTCGACAAAATAAAATAGCTTTAATTAAAATTTTACGAGTCAACAATGCACAGATTTTTATTATCTTTGCAAGGCATCACATTATCGTTAATTTCGCGAACAAAGTATTGAGATTAGTTTATAATAATTATTTTATCGCCTCGTTTTATGAAAAATAACGTTTCATATTTTAAAATTCCGTTTGTAAGTGTTCTCAAAAATAATATGAAATTGATTGGGAAATAATGTAAGAGACAATAAAAATGCACCTGGTGATTTAAGTATAGACAGATGCTAATTTTTACCATCTTTCATAGCTGTAAAATAACAAAGGAGCCTCGGGAGTAATTAAGTATTGTAACGTTACAGACTCGAATATTACATCAGTAAGGGACGAAAACCGCATTACATGACGCAACCTGTAATGATACAAAATTTAACATTTTGTTATAATTTGAAACGTTAGAGCATTACAGCGAGCAAATTAATTTTTTACATTATAGCCGAATGCGCCGTTGGTTAGGAAGGCAGCCTTGTTAAGTTGTAACGCAAAGAAGATCCTGCAAAGTGGGCTCAGACCATCTACAGTAGCCCAAAAAAGGTTTAAAATATGGTAATCAAATTCACAGAAAAAACAACGGTATTTAATGTTTAATTAAAATGGAATTTCGTGTTTTCTAATTTGATTTTTGTTCAAGGCTGCCATCACGCTGCCATATTTTACAAGCAATGTCCAAAGAAAATAAGAATCGAACAAATGAAATTCCTTTAAATTGTGATTTTTATAAAAAATAATAATAGAAAAATCATTTTCCAGAACAAACAAAGCAAATAATTAAATACTGTACCAGGTAATGGCATAAGCTCGGTATATTTTTGCATTATCTCTTATGGCTGCCTGAGTGGACCAGTGGTTAGTGACCCTTACTCCTGGGTCAAAGAGGCGTGGGTTCGTTTCCCACCCAGGGCAAGTAAGTATGTGTTTGCTCTGTGCCTGGTTGTAATAATCTGTATAAGTAAGTAGTGTATGTACCTAGTATAAGTCTTAGGCAGCCATATCCCACGCACACATACACACACTCACACACAGAGAGAGAACTTGTATTGCATTGTATAACCTTTATGTCATTATTTCGGTTTTACATTGTACTATAATTTATTTTGGAAGAGCGGGGATTCTTGATACAGACATATTTTTGCTTAAAAGGAATCCCCAATGTACTGTAATTCTACAAAATTGTGAACCGAAATAATTTATTTATATATATATATATATATATATATGTAAGATGTCCCCTAATATTAAAAAAATATATATAAATTACTTACGTTACAGACGAATGCTCATCAGTGAGGCGCTGCAGTCGGTTGAAAAGCTAGGTCACTACGAAAATGGTAAGTATAGAACCAAACAGCAATATGGAAATATTAATCTACAGGTTTTATGTAGTGATGTGTGTTCCATTGTTTATAATCTACTTTTGCAATAATTTTGACATCATCAAAACTACAATAAGCTTTTATCTGTCTCCAAATATTATCCGATTTGTGTGTTTTTTTCCGATGTAATCTATACTTCAATTGCTTGGGTTAAACGTCTTCGTTTTTACAGTTTTTAAACGAATTTGAGGTTATTAGCCTCTAAAAATTCACATTTTTACACAAAATCTTGGCTGATAAGTATACAGGAACCAAAATAAGACGTACGAGCGTGCCCTATTTCTTACTCAAATGATTGATACCAAAAACATAACATTTAACATTTAAGGAGTGAAAAGAGTTTTCTCCCGGAACATAAATTTTATCAAAAATGTACCTACCTGTCGATGAACATGAACAGAAAAGGCGTAAACAGTGGTCGATTCACAGTGCTCTTAACAATTCATAGTTCAAGTCTGCGCTGCGACACAGAAGAAGGGTAATAGAAAATGCATTTTTGCACAATATATTGCAAATATATGCGGTATTACAGTAATTAGAGTGCAATTACGGAGGCCGACGTCGCGTCGCGCGTATTCGATCGGTAATGTGTGGTCTGCCGCGGAGGTATGATGCGTCATCTATGACCTAGGTCAGTGGTTTTTAGATTTTTCAGTTTTTTGAGGGGTGTCGACTGTTCATAACGGTTAGCCCGTCCGCGCCGCAAGAGCCGGAACGTCGGCACCATTTGACAATAATTATTTTTTGCAAAAAATAGCATGACCGACTTCACCCGTGTACACAATACGCGAAAATTTCGCACGGATCGATGTAGCATTTTTCACATTATTGTAGATTTATCAAAAATGGCTCAGCCGATTTCAATAAAATCTGGGACCAATTTGGAAGTATACTCTTTCCAACAAAAAAAAAATATTGAAATCGGACTACTATGAAAAAAGTTATGCGTGGTTATACATAAAAAAAAATACGCGTCGAATTGAGTACCTCCTCCGGTTCGTCGGTCAAAAATGCGGAACGTGCGCGACCAGCTTAAAAAGCCAGTCATAGTTTTTTACTAAGATTCACTGGGTCATGGTTGCCATTGATGTAGGTACCTTTTATTCGATTGGATTTCTTATGACTTTTTTAAATTATTCGCAGACACAGATAGGTAGCTTTACATAATACAAGACATCCAATAGGCCCAATTTAAAGGCGCCATCGTAATTTTAATAACAATTTAGAATAGTCCTGTTTCTTTTTCACTATACTTATGCATTTGATAGAGAGAACAATATTTTACGTTGCTTTTAAAATTACGACGGCCCTTTAAAATTGGGCCTAATATGCTACTTTTTTACAGATTGTGCTATCCATCCATTCATCAGCCTTAGGACGTCCACTGTTGGACAGCTTCCGTATGGATCTCCAACAAGACCGGTTGGAGTCAACTTTCGATGCAACCATGCGATCTTGATGAGGTCATCTGTCCACCTCGTGGGAGGAGGTCGTACACTGCGCTTGCCGGTACGTGGTATCATCTTTTCGACTGCATCGGTCTCCAGTCCACCGTGCTATGTTCCTGTACATTGTCATTTCGAGTTGCCAAGATTGTGGTATATGCTTGTAGTAGCTGCACTATCCTTACTAATATTATAAATCCGAAAAGTTTGTTGGTGTGTTGGTTTGTTACTCTTTCACGCACCAACGGAGCAACGGATTGACTTGATTTTTGCCTTGGACATAGTTTAAAAGGCGGAAGGAGCTTTAGGATACTTTTTATCCCGAAAAATTGCATAGTTCCTGTAGGACAGGACAAAAACCATCGAAAGCGAAACTGTCGCCACTATCACAAAGACGCTAAGCGATTAATTCCTATATGACGCTAATATGGACTAACGAAACGTCACAGCCAAACGTAATTAGATGACAGGTGACATTGTCTGCAGACTTTCATAAATCACAAAAAGCATGGCAAGAGGACAAATTGTTTTTCCACCATTATGTCCCCTTGAAGAGGAAATAAAGTATGGTTTGAAAATGACAACTAACATTAAAATTGGATAAAATGTTTTTTTCCCTCTGCATGCTACATGTTACTATGACGTTTAATACCAGGCCGTCATTTTGTCTGACATTAAAAATATTTTTAAATCTTCTATCATTAGAGGTTTAACATGTTTCTTTATTCTACCTCTATGGTACGGAATCATCATACTTTAATATTATCAATCCGAAAAGTTTGTTGGTTTGTTCCTCTTTGACGCAGTAACGGAGCATAAGATTGACCTGATTTTTGGTATGGATACCTATGGTTTATAAGACAGAAAGTGATCACAGGATACTTTTTTATCTCGAGAAAATTAGTGATTCCCATGGGATAGGACAATAACTGTTTCTCAGCAATGGAGCAACGGATTGACTTGATATTTGGGGTGGGCATAGTTTGGAATACGGAAAGTGACATAGGATACTTTCCATCCCGAAAAATATGTGGTTCCCGTAGGACTTAACAATAAATTTTTCTCAGCAACGGAGCAACTTGCTTTGGCTTATTGCATGAATATAGTTTGAAAGACGAAAAGTGACATAGGCCACTTTTTATCCCAAAAACTTTAACAGTTCCCGTGGGATATGATAAAAACTAAGTGAGCGGGCCGCGGTAGCAGCCGTCTAAGCGCCAGAAATAACCTGTCATGGCAAGTTTAGGACGTTCCTACATTTTTCGCACTCCTTCGCGGCACTCAACAGCGCTAGCCCAGACTCGGGCTTCATAACGGAGCTTGCGCTCTCGCCATAATGACAGAGTGTTTCGGAGCACAAGACACATCGTCATCCACCACTCGGAACTAACCAGTACTGAACGTCAGACAGCATTCCAACGCCCTGGTCCCAGTGCAGCGGGTCAGTCATAGTAGCCCAGCGCCTGCCTCTTCAACTGCAGAGGGCAGTGAGAACGGCCATCGCGATACCGACACCTCTCTTCCTCTGCAGCCCCACTGCGTCTGCCAACACATTGACGGCCCAGCGGAAGGTAGGGTAGGTGGCGGCACCCATACCACCAGTTCCATATATCCCACCGCGGCCCCTAATCCTCGGCTGTCATATCAGAGTCCAGGAAGCAGCCTTGCTTTATGAAACTAAGAAAGGTTATTCCCAGCAAGTAACTGGAGATAGAGACACAGAAAAGAAGCCACACCCAGCGCAGCAGGAGGAGCTGGAGTTTATATGCCTGGCAGACGGAGCAGCACTAGAGCAAAATCTTAACCGAGAAATTGACATATTTACAGACGACAGCAAAATTAAAGGGAAAGTTGGGGCGGCATTATCTTGGGATGATGCCGCTGAGATCAGTACCCGCAAGCTGAACAGACTCTCGACTTGACGAGTGGAACCGGCGGTATCAGGATGGACACACAGCGGCGGTAACCAAAACATATTTTCCGGAGGCAAGAGCGGCACACAAGATCGTAAGAGAAATAGCACCAGTGGGAATCATAACTCAAGTGCTGATGGAGCATGGTGAGTTTTCCCAATACTTACATCGATTTAAGTTGAGGGAAAGCCCATCGTGCATCTGTGAACCCACAAAAGAGGAGACTCCAGTGCACATAATTTTGGAATGCCCAGTTTATGGAAAACAGAGATTTGATTTAGAACAAAAAATTGGAATTAATCTAACACGTAAAAACCTTAGAAACAATTTTATCGAATTTTTGCACAAATATTTGTAAAAAAGCAATAATTAGGAACAAGTAGGTATAAACTTTGCTGTACCATTGTAATGTTTATTATAACTGCAAACAGCCAAAAACATTGTAATATAGGTATAGTTTTTATTCATTTGTAATTAAGACCCCTGATCATGTCAGGGATATTTCGCGATATAATAAAAAAAAAATAATCCTCGGATGCAGCGTCGCAAGAGCGGCACTGCAGCCCGCCTAAATTGCGACACTCCTCGTAAGGCATGCAACCTACCGGCCATCCTCTCAGCTGCTTTAGTTAAAAGCGGCTGAACCTCGAGTACCAGCCTCTAAGCTTCCTTGGGGGAAAAGACCCAAAGAAGAGGGAGACTTCGAGCGCCGCCTTTTCAGCTGCCTCAGACCTCCCCCGCCACGACAAGGCGGGAATACACGGGGGGGGGGTATATATATAACGGGACAATAGCTTTAAGTTAATTTTAATAGTGCCACTTAGTATAATTTCGAAGGACTAGGAATGGAAGTGGCAACATTCCTGGGGTAACGCTTGTGACAAACGCTGCTGATTGATTCTAAGGTTTTAAGTGACACTGACATCGCATGATCGGCCGATGGGCGGGAAAATGCGAGGTGACATGTCAGACAGAGGTCAGTGAGTTGTAAAAATAGTTGTAAATAGAGCTTGTTGGGAAGAGGTTATGGAAAACTGAGATTAGAACGGTTCAAGTCTGGTGATTCTTGATAGAATGGTAGCAGCGTGCGTTACGCTGCGGAACGCCATGTCCTTCGCTTAATGTTCTCTCTATAATTGTAATCATACGTAATCTTCTGTGAAATAAACTGATTGTTCGTGACGTCGCCTTCATCTCCTCGCCCGCTAAACCCACGCCACGCCACACTGAAGCATTGTTGGGTCAGTGGTATAAAACATTACCACATTGAAGCAGAATCATAACTGATGCGGTGCCTTTTTATGGATCCGACATATACACTCCAACCGTAACTTAACCAACAAAAGCATTCCTCTAAGGTATTTTGATATTTGTCGGTTAGGTTAGGTTTCGCAGCCGACATAAACATAAGCCAAAATCAAAATATAACGCGGGCGAAGCCGCGGGTAAAAGCAAGTTATTATATATTCTTTGGCTGCACCCCGCGGTGTTACCCGCGCTAGCCCGAGATAAAAAGTAGCCTATACATAGGCTACTTTTTATCTCGGGCTAGCGGGGCGGGGCTAACACATGTGTTAATCCAAGATCTAAGCTATATTCATACCGAATATCATCTAAATCGGTCTATCCGTGTGTGCGTGAAAGAGTAAAAACATCCATTCATACTCACAAAATTTCGCATTTATAATATACTAGCTTTTACCCGCGGCTTCGCCCGCGTTATATTTTGATTTTGGCTTATGTTTATGTCGGCTGCGAAACCTAACCTAACCGACAAATATCAAAATACCTTAGAGGAATGCTTTTGTTGGTTAAGTTACGGTTGGAGTGTATATATACCCCCCCCCCCCCCCCCCCGTGTATTCCCGCCTTGTCGTGGCGGGGGAGGTCTGAGGCAGCTGAAAAGGCGGCGCTCGAAGTCTCCCTCTTCTTTGGGTCTTTTCCCCCCAAGGAAGCTTAGAGGCTGGTACTCGAGGTTCAGCCGCTTTTAACTAAAGCAGCTGAGAGGATGGCCGGTAGGTTGCATGCCTTACGAGGAGTGTCGCAACTTAGGCGGGCTGCAGTGCCGCTCTTGCGACGCTGCATCCGAGGATTTTTTTTTTTTATTATATCGCGAAATATCCCTGACATGATCAGGGGTCTTAATTACAAATGAATAAAAACTATACCTATATTACAATGTTTTTGGCTGTTTGCAGTTATAATAAACATTACAATGGTACAGCAAAGTTTATACCTACTTGTTCCTAATTATTGCTTTTTTACAAATATTTGTGCAAAAATTCGATAAAATTGTTTCTAAGGTTTTTACGTGTTAGATTAATTCCAATTTTTTGTTCTAAATCAAATCTCTGCTTTCCATAAACTGGGCATTCCAAAATTATGTGCACTGGAGTCTCCTCTTTTGTGGGTTCACAGATGCACGATGGGCTTTCCCTCAACTTAAATCGATGTAAGTATTGGGAAAACTCACCATGCTCCATCAGCACTTGAGTTATGATTCCCACTGGTGCTATTTCTCTTACGATCTTGTGTGCCGCTCTTGCCTCCGGAAAATATGTTTTGGTTACCGCCGCTGTGTGTCCATCCTGATACCGCCGGTTCCACTCGTCAAGTCGAGAGTCTGTTCAGCTTGCGGGTACTGATCTCAGCGGCATCATCCCAAGATAATGCCGCCCCAACTTTCCCTTTAATTTTGCTGCCGTCTGTAAATATTTCAATTTCTCGGTTAAGATTTTGCTCTAGTGCTGCTCCGTCTGCCAGGCATATAAACTCCAGCTCCTCCTGCTGCGCTGGGTGTGGCTTCTTTTCTGTGTCTCTATCTCCAGTTACTTGCTGGGAATAACCTTTCTTAGTTTCATAAAGCAAGGCTGCTTCCTGGGCTCTGATATGACAGCCGAGGATTAGGGGCCGCGGTGGGATATATGGAACTGGTGGTATGGGTGCCGCCACCTACCCTACCTTCCGCTGGGCCGTCAATGTGTTGGCAGACGCAGTGGGGCTGCAGAGGAAGAGAGGTGTCGGTATCGCGATGGCCGTTCTCACTGCCCTCTGCAGTTGAAGAGGCAGGCGCTGGGCTACTATGACTGACCCGCTGCACTGGGACCAGGGCGTTGGAATGCTGTCTGACGTTCAGTACTGGTTAGTTCCGAGTGGTGGATGACGATGTGTCTTGTGCTCCGAAACACTCTGTCATTATGGCGAGAGCGCAAGCTCCGTTATGAAGCCCGAGTCTGGGCTAGCGCTGTTGAGTGCCGCGAAGGAGTGCGAAAAATGTAGGAACGTCCTAAACTTGCCATGACAGGTTATTTCTGGCGCTTAGACGGCTGCTACCGCGGCCCGCTCACTTAGTTTTTATCATATCCTACGGGAACTGTTAAAGTTTTTGGGATAAAAAGTGGCCTATGTCACTTTTCGTCTTTCAAACTATATTCATGCAATAAGCCAAAGCAAGTTGCTCCGTTGCTGAGAAAAATTTATTGTTAAGTCCTACGGGAACCACATATTTTTCGGGATGGAAAGTATCCTATGTCACTTTCCGTATTCCAAACTATGCCCACCCCAAATATCAAGTCAATCCGTTGCTCCATTGCTGAGAAACAGTTATTGTCCTATCCCATGGGAATCACTAATTTTCTCGAGATAAAAAAGTATCCTGTGATCACTTTCTGTCTTATAAACCATAGGTATCCATACCAAAAATCAGGTCAATCTTATGCTCCGTTACTGCGTCAAAGAGGAACAAACCAACAAACTTTTCGGATTGATAATATTAAAGTATGATGATTCCGTACCATAGAGGTAGAATAAAGAAACATGTTAAACCTCTAATGATAGAAGATTTAAAAATATTTTTAATGTCAGACAAAATGACGGCCTGGTATTAAACGTCATAGTAACATGTAGCATGCAGAGGGAAAAAAACATTTTATCCAATTTTAATGTTAGTTGTCATTTTCAAACCATACTTTATTTCCTCTTCAAGGGGACATAATGGTGGAAAAACAATTTGTCCTCTTGCCATGCTATTTGTGATTTATGAAAGTCTGCAGACAATGTCACCTGTCATCTAATTACGTTTGGCTGTGACGTTTCGTTAGTCCATATTAGCGTCATATAGGAATTAATCGCTTAGCGTCTTTGTGATAGTGGCGACAGTTTCGCTTTCGATGGTTTTTGTCCTGTCCTACAGGAACTATGCAATTTTTCGGGATAAAAAGTATCCTAAAGCTCCTTCCGCCTTTTAAACTATGTCCAAGGCAAAAATCAAGTCAATCCGTTGCTCCGTTGGTGCGTGAAAGAGTAACAAACCAACACACCAACAAACTTTTCGGATTTATAATATTAGTAAGGAGTAAGTAAGAAGTAGCTGTGCCCCGCGGCGTTACTCGCGCTAGCCCGAGATAAAAAGTAGCCTATGTGTTAATCCAAGGCTACCTCCATACCAAATTTCATCTAAATCGGTTCTTTTGTTCGTGAAAGAGTAACAAACATCCATACATACTCACAAACTTTCGCGTTTATAATATTAGTAGGATGTAGGATGTAGCATTTATTTGCAAAGTGCCTTCTCCAATGCCAGTTCGAGGCTCCATCCTCGCTCAAGGAAGCCGGTGCGTACATCTGCGCCCGCGCCGCCGGCCGCGATTTGCCACGATCAGACATAAATTGTAATATCGTACTGTATGGAACGCGGCACTGTAGACTCGCAGTACGTAAGATTACTTGAAAATTAAATTGTCAGTAGGAAAATGTGGTAAAGCTTGTAGTTTGAAGTTGCTTAGTATCACTTCTTGTGTTGAGTGTTAAATAGGTAAGTTGGCTCTTTGTTCTCGATACTTAAATTCATGTTTAAAAGTGTCACTTTTTAGAAAAATGTCATGTCACACCAGACATATAGCTCAATTTTTTAAACCTTGGATAATGACTTATAATCAGATGTTATGTTATGCCATCACGTTCGCGGTAACATAGGTTTTTAATATTCACTGAATGCAACTTACATACCCACTTAGGTATAGGTGTACCCACTGTATTTGATGTGAAAACTTTTCTAGGAAGCTTCGTCACTCTATTCCACAGCGTTATTGCTATACAGAATACATAATAAATAACTTAGCAGGATAGAATGATGCATGGGACGGGGAATTATAAGCATGTATTGAAAACGGGATTAAATAAAATTAGCCGCGGTAATGCATAAATACATCGTTGTGTGTGTGGTGCAACTCTGTAGATAAACTTTGACTTGGACTTTTGACTTATACGTACTCGTATGTGTAAATTTTCTTACCGACATAGTCCAGCGGATTTACAAGTTGAAATGGCAGTGGGCAGGGCACATAGTTTGAAGAACGAATATGATATGTGGACGTAAAGTTCTCGAGTGGAGAGCACGTACTGGCAAACCAGCATAAGTAGGACGTCCACCCTCAAGGTGATGATCAAGGTGATGACCACCGGATGATTTCATCAAGACCGCAGAATCGCGCTGGTTGCAAGCCGCTTTCAACCGGTCTGTGTGTCTTGCCCATTTGAATTTGTCAATCCGCTGAGTTTTGTCCGTATCTTTGGTTCTTCTATGGATCTCCTCATTTCTGGTTCGATCGCGAAGTCTCCATGCACACCCCTTTATAGCTCCTTGCGCTACTTGAAGCTCAAGAAAACACCAATGAATCCTTATAAAGGTCATTTCAGTTAGACACAGAGGCAGCACACTGATGACGCTTCAGTAATTAGGAATCTTAAAATAACGCCGCTGCAGTGGACTATTAAAACGCCGTTACCATAAAATCAATATCGTGTCAAACAAAATAAATGTTTGAGAGATGAGAATTGCTCTTTTAAAAGTAGTATAACATTAGGGTAGGCAAAGGTTCAACAGCGTAGCTCTAATTGTATTTAATTTTTTCGAATGTTTTATTATTATCTCTTAAAATAAAAATATTCTAGCATAATACTTTAATTAACGAGTTACCAATACCGGCTGATGAGTTCCCTGGTACAGGCCAAGGTATTTATGCAAAGCAGCCAGTTTATAGGTCGGGTCCTTGACACCAATTAGCACAGTTCAGCTGGGTGTAATTATCTTCGCCATCTGCTGGAACGACTACCAACTCGTAGATACGTAGTAGGAACGTATTCTGACATGATATTGGTACAGATGAGCCTAAAGTCCTAAGTTGTGGAGTTTTATTTCCTGAAACGAAATGATGTTTAAAATAATTATATGTAGAATAATTAAATATTTTAAACATTTTTTAGCAACCATTAGCAGAACGAATTGATTCTAGTATAGTTCGGCCGTTCAGAGAATGCGTTCCTGACACGTCATCTTGAAAAAATGTTTTTGATCGATATCTCGGAAACTATGTACTTAAGGGCAAAAAATTTTTAGTGGAAACAAAAGATGCGAAATTTTATTTTCTACAATAATGATCTTAATGTTTTTTGCCCTTAAGTACATAGTTTCCGAGATATCGGCCAAAAACATTTTTCAAGATGACGTGTCAGGAACGCATTCTCTGAACGGCCGAACAATAGTAGGTATGTTTGTTCATTTAGTATACCTACATAAAATAAATAACATTACAGCATGAAACGTATTTTATTTTTGGAATGTTCTTGTCTAAATTGTCTAGTCGTTGAGTTCCGCATTAAATTAATAACAGGGTCAAGTATTTGGTGGAAATGCGAATCTGTAGGAATTAAGGTACTTAATTGGAAATTGTAAAATGAATAATATTCATAAACGAAAATAGTTATGCATTTTTAAACGAAAATTATTGCAGCTTTATATTAATATTTCCGTTCTTGATAAAGAACATTACATCAGAAAGAGTATGTAGAACAACTGATTGGTATGAAGATTGAAAAGTTTACAATGGAGACACGTACCAGCAAGAACAGTGTAGGATATCAAGCCAAACAGACTAACAACGGCTACTTATAATAATTATTTAATAAAGGCAGGAGGACGTTGAATGCAATGCAAACCACTTCCAGCCGGTCTATTAGAAATCTAGAAGTAGGTACCTACTCGTACCTAAGTTCTGAGCCCTTAGTCCAGGTTTTGCGTAGTTTACTTAAACTTTCGCGTTCACGTGTGGCGATACATTTTGGTTAGTTCTTCCTCGTTTCTGCCAGAAGCGCTGGACAAAAAATGTATAGAGCCATACGGCGACAGCTGTAGTTTTGATTTACGTGTAAACCTGGACTAACCCCTCTGTAGTGAGTCATAATAATGTCATAATTTTGTCCACCAATATGGTGACCGAGCGAGCGAAACGTAGCAGAGACGTTGTCAGGTTGGCAAAACTTTCTTTCTTTGTAGATATGTCTTTTAGTTACTTAGTTTGGATGTTGCTTTTCGAGCACGAAGATTCAGGTAAAGTGATGTGCTGCGATATAGAATTTAAGGACTAGTACTGTAATTGAGAATATTTTTGAGAGTCCAAATTTGCAGTGTACTTTTGAGAACAGATTAACTCGAAAATGCTTAATTTTATAGCCGTAAGGTCACAGTTCGGAGAACTTCCAGTTTAGTATATCTTTATAATATTTTAGTACCTACCAGGTATATAAATATAAGAAAATGTGCTAAAGTAACCAATAAACCTAGTTATGTATCAGAGACAGACGGCTTAAAAACTCTGAAAGCCTGGCTTATGATGATACTAGCAAACTCTACGAGTATGTCAGAATTTTTCATAATAATCTCTAGTATATCTTTAGTTGAAGCAGTACGAGTAGCGCGGCGGTGTGCTTAGTACCATATAAAACTCATAAATATGTAATGACCGCGGCCGCGGCTTGGCAAACTTTTATCTTTCTTTTTTCCTATAAAATCTTAACGATGGGATTTGCATAATAACCACCACATAACAAGATTAGGTCTAGTTTTATTGCGCATGCTTTTATTCTGGGGAAAACATATTATTCTCGGGATTATGGTCAAGGACGCGGAAAACGACACGTCATAGTTTATTTACCGGGATGCCAGTTTTTGTGACTTGAATTTATGATGTATGAAAATCATCGTTTATGATCAAGAAAAAATATAACTAAGATAATTATTTTTCGCCAAAGATGGCATAGCCGACTTCATTAAGTTTTTAAGACTACATTTGATAAATCTATCTACTTCTATACTGCCCCCGATAGTTAAAAAGACGCGTCTAACGAAAAGTAAAAACGTAGAAATAAATGTTTTAATGAAGTAAACGGAAAATTGTTTGCTATCTTCAAATAGATTAAAATATTTACATACTAAAAGTTGAAAATAATGCACACTATTAGGCTTTAACCTTGTTTTAATGAATAATATGAATTTATTAATTTATTATGATAAAAAAATTAAAAAAACAGTTTCATCTTAGTATAAAAAATTGAGAAAAATATTACATTCATAATTGAACAGACGTAAATGGCTAGATGCGTCCTTTAAATTTCAAAGGCTTTTGGCTGTACCTTTCTTTTACGTATTTAGTTTATCTACCTACTATATGATATTAAGAAAAATGGGCGCATATAAGTACTTCCGCCTTTTTTCTTAAGAATCATAAAGTATGTCGATAACCCGTGGCTTAGATAAATTGCTTATAAAATTAAATAATAATCCATTTATCTAAGGATTTATTTATCTGAACTAGTACAAATAGATTCGTGGTTATTATTTAGGCCACAGCCAAATTTATGATTTTTACATAAAACACAATTGATAAGTATGGTCAAGTATTTATTTTAAAATCTTTTGACCCACATAAACAAAAATACTATCCATGGCACAGTAACTTATAATTAAAATCAGAATTATGTATTAAACTTGAGCAAAGTTTAGCTTAATCAGTCTTAAACAGATCTATTATAATTATCACTTAGATGTTTATTATAACAAACACGTCTTAAAAAAATAACATTCCTAGGCTAATATTATAATGCCATTACCATAAGTTGTTTACAAACAATATCATGATATTTATGTGACTAAAATATAAAAGTGAAAAACATTATAATATTTTTATCAAAATAAAAAATGCCAGTCTTAACTGCATCTAGATACTCATAAATCTAACTTTAACGTAAGATTACAGACAATTATCAATCTTTGGATTAATCTTAAAAATAAGTACAAAAATTACTTTTTTGTAAAAATATTGTCTAACCAAAAAATCACAATAGATAGCATTAATCAGTGAAACTACATTTCCTTCACTGATTAATGCTATCTATTGTGATTTTTTGGTTAGACAATATTTTACAAAAAAGTAATTTTTGTACTTATTTTTGTTTTGTTTTTACTACACGTGTATGAGTATATATACGGTACATACACCAAAATAACATTTTTTACAATTTTTGTTTCTCTGTTTGTTTGTTCCAGCTAATCTCTGAGACGACTGGACCAATTTTGACGGGACTTTTAATGCCAGGTAGCTGATGTAATAAGAAGTAACTTAGGCTACGTTTATCTCAGAAAAAAAATTTTTATCTCGGGCTAACGCGGATAACACCGCGAGGCGCAGCTAATACATAATAGTGAGTATTGGTAGGTATCATTTCTACTCGATATTTTTGTTCATGGAAAAGCCTGCGCTGTGTCCGTTAACGTATTCATAATACAACACTGTATACTAATTATTTCACTCGGATTTTCCTGCGAATGTTGTTGTTTGCATTTCAGAGATGCACGCCTGCATTTTACCCGTCCGATACAAGGAAGAGTGCGCTCGGGTATGTTAACAAACGCTTTAATTAAATAAAAGATTTAACCTCGAACGGTGCGGAAACCAGGCTCGACATCTATGCTTTATGGGGTTAGTCGGAACTGCTATAGTACAGGTAGTAAAGTAGGTACCTAAAAGTAAAATAAGAATAAATGGAAGGTACTAGAAAATCAGTGACAGAAGATTTAGTTTGCATTATTTATCGCCAAAACAATATCTAACAGTATTGATACATTACCTATAACCATAATGTTATGGTTAGAGACCACTAAGCTGTATCCTACTCAGGATAAAGGACTATTTCCCATGACGAGCGTTATGCCAGAGTCCATTATGTAGGTAGGTAGGTACATTTATTTACTTATTGTGTACTTCAAACTTCTCATGAAAGAAACGTAAAATAATCATAATTATTTTTCGCAAATAATGGCAAAACCCCCTTCCATCGTGTACAAAATTCGAATATTTCGCTCGAATTGCTTACGTTATTGTTGATTTTCCAAAAACGGCTCAGCCGATTTCTTTAAATAAATGGGACCACCTTGGAGGTATACCTTTTTGAACTAAAAAAGAATTTTTCGGTTCGGTTCACAATTGGCGAAATTATCGATAAACATACACAAAAAAACATACAGACGATAGAATCATAGAATCTCCTCCTTTTTGGAAGTCCGTTAAAAAATTAGTAGGTGTACCGGATTACTAGCAAATATCACACAACTTCTTCTTTCGGTTTGGGGGCTGTTCCCGTAGTAAAAGTTGTTCAGCTTGATGTATTGAAATCTTCCTAGGACGTTTTGCTTTTTAACTAACCACCTAACCAGTAACCGTGTATTTATACAAAACAATACTTAACTAATTAACAAAAGGAAATTACATTGATGGCACCACTATACACCAACTTATTTTGATAAAATTAAGTAAATAATCAAGGGTCTAACTACGGGCTGTAGAGCGCCTTGTGGTGCAGGGAAAGATTGAAGGTACAAGACCGCGCGGTAGATCTCCATTACGTTGGACCGACCAAATAAAGGCTGCACTAAACGGTCCCATCAATATGTGCACGAGAATGGCGTCTATACGAGAGGAATGGCGACGCATTGTAAAGCGAGCCACCACCGGAACTGATGACCACGACCGCTCTGTCAAGAGTGTATACGACTAAGAAGAGAAGAACTACGGGCTTATGCGAGGTGCGTTTTATACTTCCTAATTATTCCTACGGCAGGGTTGGTGGCTACACGGAGCTGCCTAGCACTGGTTGGTAGACCGTGGGAAGGATATGACGATTTCGATTCTATAAAACTATGTTATTTTCCCTTAATATCCCAATCACAAAACGTCCACACGGTACGACCCAGTGCGCAGTAACTGGTCGTCGAGCGCCGCTCATACATCTCGCTTGTTAACGAAGCCTCGAATATACAGAGTTATTTATTAGCATCCTTTTAGGATTCTTGTTTTGAATAGATATTTAGTGTATTTCCGCTCTGTCGTAGTCATATAAGTTAAGGGTACTATTCAAAATCCAAATTAAATCACAAACAAAATTAGTAATTAATCATCAAACTGTATCATGATTCGACTATGGTTAGGTCAGGTTAGAAAAGTTAGGCTTAGGTGTGTTTACAAAATATGAATGAACCTGAAACAATTTTTTTTTTAATTAATCCGTTTAAAATAATAAAAAATAATTAAACCTGTAACAAAAATAGTGATTAGTAATCTATTTAAAAAAATGTAGTAAACCTGAAAATAATATTTAATTAATATGTTAAAATTACAAATATAATTTATTTATAAAAAATGGTATAAAATAATTGAAAAAATACTTAGTCAATAAATAGCACCCCTATTCTTACTGTACTCTATTCGACACGTGTTTCGCCTCTAAACGAGGCATCTTCAGGACGTGTTGACTCTTCGAGTTCACTCGCAAGAATCGAAGAATTTGAAGATGAACTTCCGCAAAGTAACGCCTGTTTCAATAAACTATCCTTTTAGGAGCTTATTCTGTACATCCAAACAAACCACTTTTGTTCAACGACTTTCATCAGAACTCAATAAAAATGCTGTTCCACAGAAAAATATCGTTTATCCCCGACAAAATGTATGGAACAGCTGTTTTTTTTAGTTTTGACAAAAGTCACAGAACAAAAGTTAGTTAGTGTTAGTTTTGATGTACATAATAAGCCCCAAGGATGCTAATTGATTACTATTAACCCTGTAGAGAGCTCATTCATACTTACACGGTCCTACAGCATCTTACATCTTATTTAATTCCTCTCAAGTCGAAGGGAGGTCAAATATGGAGTACGACAAGGCAGCATACTGGGACCTTTATTATTTCTCATCTACATTAATGACCTTCCCAGCGCCATAAATCACCCGATGGTTATGTTTGCTGACGACTGCACCGTAATTTTTGCTGATGATAAAAGTGGTGAACACGAACATGACATAAATAGAACTTTAGAATCTATAATTGACTGGCTTCAAAGCAATAATCTAAAAATTAATCTTGACAAAACACAATTATGACATTCAAAAACAATAATACTAATTTTGACATTTTAAATATACATTTTAATGGCAAACCTATTAATGAAATTCAGACGACAAAATTCTTAGGAATTCACATTGACTCAAATCTATCTTGGAGAACGCATGTAGCTAATGTGTGCTCTAAACTCAACCAATTTTCTTACGCGCTGTATATGATACGTAAAGTAGCTAACGAAAACACTTTACTAAGTGCATATCACGCTTATGTCGGATCAACATTAAAATATGGTGTTTTAGCCTGGGCAAACTCCGCAGAAAATCTATCAGCTCTAATAGCTCAAAATAAATGTATTAGAGCAATATGTGGATTGAAGCGAAGAGATTCCTGTAAACCTTATTTTCGGAAATTAAAACTGCTGACTCTTCCTTCGATATACATTTACGAATCAGCCGCACTAGTTAAGAAAAACTTAGATAAGTATGAAACATTAACAAGCAAACGGCACAAAGATAGACTGCGTGAACCATACCGTAGGACAGCCCTTTACAATAACAGTACGTTCATGATGCGATTGACCATATACAATAAATTGCCGAAAATTGTAAAGGACACAGATAATATTGTCATTTTAAATTTAGACTTAAGAAATTATTAATAGACAAGACATATTAAAAACTCATCTATGGAATAGATGAGTTTTTAAATGACAAATCTTTGTGCAACTATAATCTATTATATAAAAGGCTTCCCTGAGTGACTGACTGACAGACAGCCTACAGCCCAAACCGCTAAAGATAGGAACATGAAATTTGGAACAAAGATACATTGGACCACGTAAATGGAGCACTAAGGACGGAATTTTGAAAAATCGACCTCTAAAGGGGTAAAACGGGCCCTTTTCGTTTGCATTTAATTTTTTATTACCTTTACCGATTGACTTAAAACTTTTTATATATGCTTTACAAATAAAATTAAAGTTACGTTTCTTCCTGTTTTTCCGAATTTTCCTTATCTAACGGGTCAGATAAGTTCCCAAAGTTGGTGAAAAAAGCATCAATAATTACATCAGACGAGCTGAACGGTTATAAATGAAATCTGGTAGGTATGTAGAAAGCACACAACATGTTTCAATACAGTAACTATTTTATCCCGGAAAATCTATAGGGTTTCTTAGCAATAGCCAAAATAATCCTTACATAGTATAAAATAAAGTCGCTATTTTCGTTTGTTTGTTTGTTTGTTTGTTTGTCTGTATGCTTAAATCTTTAAAACTACGCAACGGATTTTGATGCGGTTTTTTTTAATGGATAGAGTGATTCAAGAGGAAGGTTTATATGTATAATACACCTGTGCGAAGCCGGGGCGGGTCGTCTAGTCAATTATAAAGCTAAGATAAAAGGGGTAAATGAATTCGAACGAAATTTGGTACGACGCTAGACAATTACACAAATTACCACTTGGGGTACTGCTATCCCGGAAAATTTCAGTGGGTCCTTCAGGATATCAATTTCCTAAAAAAAAGTACTCAATGACTGTTCGAAAACCGATGCAATATTGTTTGAAAATAGCTCACCCTTTTAACTAATGTATGACTATTAACGTCCTGGGAAAAGTCCCGGATTCCTTGTCTAACGCTAGACCAAACATCCTATATAAGCGTGAAAAATAACTTGATCGCGTTTTTTTTTTTTAAACGTAGTGAAATATCTAGAATTAAATTGAGATAAATTAGATCCTTCAATGGGGGCAAAATGGGCCCCTAATAGTTTATGAACGATTTTATTTTGTGAGCCAATAGACTTGAACTTAGGGTACATACGGATCAATAACTACTTACTTTACTATGGGAACTACCCTGAAAAAGCGAAAATTACCTATTCTTTACATTTTGTCGCGGGTCGATGAATTATTTGTGTTGAACAGCTAATTTTATTTACGTGATTTCTGGGTTGGTACCATAGTAAAAGTTAGTCAAATGATGAGTATAATGGAATCCTAGAACATGCCTGTCGTCTAGATGTAGGTGCGCTATGTATTTTTCAAATAAAATGTACCTTCTTGTGTGCTACTTTTTCGTCTGTACTTGGTCAAAGTCAAAGTCAAAGTCAAATTCTCTTTATTTCGTAGACACATTACATGTTCTTGAAAACGTCCGATAACAATGCTTTTAATTATATTATGTTTATAAAATTATTTCTTAAAAATTAAATTTTATTTCAAAACAACCTAAAAATTATCAAAATGCAACAAATTAAAAATAGAACAAAATAAATTACCAAATAAATACTATACAAGAAAAAAATAAATGTCAGTGTCATTTGAAGTGACAATTTGAATGTCAACAGGTACCGCTAAGAAACAAGTAGCATTTAAAATACGTTATGTTATCGTTATATAACATACTAATAACAGTTACGTTATCTGCAACAGTATGCAATATGCCAGAAATTACTAATAATTATTTAAAAAATCATGTCAGAATTAGAATATAATATAATATGTATGGTCAGAGAATGTCTGAAAGTCCTACAAGTGTCTCGATCACTTTTGACCGCGTAAACGGTTATCGGCGAGATTGTCATTGGGTTCAGAATAATCGAAATTAAATTTCTAATGACTTAATGAAACATGATGAATACCTGTACTGGCCTTTTTTAGGGTTCCGTACCCAAAGGGTAAAAACGGGACCCTATTACTAAGACTTCGATGTCCGTCTGTCTGCCTGTCACCGTACCGTAATAGTTGGGCAGCTGAAATTTTCACAAATGATGTATTTCTGTTGTCGCTATAACAAAAAATACTAAAAATAGAATAAAATAAATATTTAAGGGACTTACAACAAACGTGATTTTTAGGAGTTTTTTGCTCGCTATTAATAACGGTAAGAGGAATGGGCTCCCATACGGTACGGAACCCTTCGTGCGCGAGTCCGACTCGCAATTGGCCGATTTTTAATAGTCCACCACTGAACGTAGGCCTACCCACGAAGGGTGATTAAGCCATATCCATCACGCTGGCCGAGCGCGGGTTGCTGAGTTCACATACGACATCGATTTTTCTCTAAGGACGTGCCTATGCAGGTTGCTTCAATGTTGTCCATCAATGAAAAGCCAGTAGTATGAAATTCCGGACATAAGTTTCAAAGAGCTCAATGGTCTGTCTGACCAGGTTTAGGACCTGACGATTGTAATGTAGACCATGACATGCGAATGGAGTTGGATAAAATTTGGTATACGAGTGGGAAACTACATGGGTCAACTCATGATCGTCATATATCTCATCATAAATCGAAAAATATTCTTTTCTCGCTATAAAAAAATCAGTAGGTATATTAAAATATAACTTTATTAAGTATTTATTTTATGATAAGTTATAAAATAACGCGGTCCAAACCGTGGGCTATTAAAGTCAAAGAACATTTATTGTTGAACTGTGTTACACTGAGATCTTACTACTAATCACAAAAATATTGAATTATCAGTTAAGTCCAATATGGCCATAAAATAATCATTAGAACATGAAAAAATTATTCAATCATTATTATTAAATTTAATTCGAATATTTTGCAATTTATCATCTAAAAATTGTCGTACTCCATAATAAGCTTTAGATACAAGTAAATTTAAGCAAACACTGAGACAAAGCAGGCCAATCCGTGGGCTAATTATTATCCTTGCATGTAATACGACAACGTGGGCTAAACCAAGAGCTATTATTTTAAGCAAAAAAAGTACTAAGACAACGCGGACCAAACTGTGGGAAATTACCATTTAAAGTAAGTACTAAGAAAATGCGGACCAAACCGCGCGCCATTATCATTTTAAGCAAATACTATAACGACGCGGGCCAGACCATGGGCTATTATCATTGCAAACAATACGACAACGCAAGCCATACGGCAGGCTATTGTAATTTTAAGCAAGTACTTAGACAACGCGAGCCAAGCTACGTACAATAAATTACCATATTAAGCAAGTACTAAGAATGCGCAGGCCAAACCGCGACCTATTATCATTCTAGCTAAACACTGGGACAATTAAGGCCAAACCGTAGGCAATGCCTATTACTTGAAAAGATAATGCCTACTAAGCATTATCTTTTCAAGTAATACGTTATACGACAATGCAGGCGAAACCACGAACTATTATTATTTTAAGCAAGTGCCAAGACAACGCGGGCCAACCTGTGGCTTATTATCATTTTAAGCAGTTACTCGAACAAAGCGGCCAGACCGTGGGCTATTATCATTGCAAGTAATACGACACCGCGTGCCAAACGGTAGGCTATTATAATTTAGAGGAAGTATTAAGACAACGCAGGCTAAGCTGCGTGCTATTAATTACCATCTTAAGCGAGTACTAAGAATACGCAGGCCAAACCGCGACCTATTATCATTTTAGCCAAATACTAAGACAATCCAGGCCAAACCATAGGCATTATCCTTGCAAGTAATACGTTATACGATAATGCTTTGCTAAACCACGACCTATTATTATTTTAAGGAAGTGCCAAGACAACGCAAGCCAACCGGCAGCCTTTTATAATTTTAAGCAAGTACTAAGACAAACGCGGGCTATTTTCATAAGCAAGTATCTGTCTACTAAGACAACGCGGGCGAAGCCGCGGGTTTTAAGCTAGTGTACGAGTATAATATAAACTCACAATTATTCATACCTATAAAATTAAGAATTATAATTTTGCATGCCCTGATGCTAGAGCATGGTGCACATAATAATGTATCTTTAACACCTACAATCTACATGTTACCCGTGTCTCCGCAAAATAAATATTTTGACTTTGACTTACACTATTTAGGGATTCTTTAAAATTGGACCGATACAAAATCCCCTTTTCGGATTACCAGTTCTGCCTAACCCTTTATTGATTTAATAGATACAAAGTTGCATCTACGGTATACAGTTATTCTGGAACCACGGCGTAACGCAAAAAGAGCCCCACAGAAGACAACATTGACGGATGGGGACTGAGAACGTAACTTGGAACGTCTTTTTAACATAAACAGAAGTTTCAGTGTTACTGTTCAACATCAAAAGCTTTAGGTTTTAAAGATTCACGAAGCCTACATAAATAATGTGTTATTTTTGTAGAGTTATGCTCTTGTTGAGTTGTAGAGCTTGACAAGCTTAGAGCATGTAGAGTTATAGTGTGTAGAGTTAGGAGCTTGACTCTACATGAGATCTTGGTAACAATTTACATGAAAATATTTTAATTGGGATGATTGTATTATCGCACATTCAGACATCACGCTGTAAATGATAGGACTTTTACGACTTTTTTTTTACTTTTAGATAATATGGTTTTTACTCTAATACCTACATACAGACGGGTTTACAATGTTTGTTTTTTTTTTTCATTTAATTCACATGAAAACAAGCTGCTGGGTCCTCTTAAGGTAAAAGGCCACCAATGCTTAGGAATAACTGTAATACCATAGGCGTTAGTAGTGTGTAACTCTTTAGGCTTTCAATTCACTTTGTCTTTTATTGGTTTATGGCGTACTTACGTTCTCAGTCCGCTTTAACAAGCTGAGTTTTTGCGGCTCAATGGAGACATCTCGGCATCGTTATCTCCTGTTCCAGCTAGATAGCCCGTCCAGCCATCACTCTGCCGGGATTCTATTTATACTATAGGGAAAAATGTTAATTCCTTATTCAGTAGCTTTCCGAAGACCTCGCATGTAGCGTAGTTGAATAAGGTGTTTGTCAGCGATCACCGAAATTAAGCAACGTTCCGCATGGTCAGTATTTGGATGGGTGACCGCGGGTGGCATTTTACAACTGAGCGTTACCGTGGCTCGGATGACACGTTAAATTGTAGGTCCTGATTGTTTTAACCGTTTAGCCATGTCAGAGGCCTTTGGGCGGCCTTAAAACTCTGACACCAGGGCTAGCCACCCGGCCGATACGAACTTACTTACTAACTCACACTCACACGGATATAGATATTTAAATATAGAATCTCGGCATCGTTATCACTTGTTCTAGCTAGATAGCCCGCCCAGCGAATACTCTGCCGTGATTATATTTGTTCTCTAGGCAAAATTATTAATTGTCTCAAGGCTATGCTATGCTATGTTCTGGGTGTTTAACTAGTTGACAGATATATTTTAGGTTATTTCTAATCAATTAGCATCCTTTCAGGGCTTTATTCTGTACATCAAAACTAACAACTTTTGTTCTGCGACTTTTTTCAAAACTCAAAATAAAAATCAGCTGTTCCATACATTTTGTCGCGGGTGAACGATATTTTTCTATGGAACAACAACTTTTTTTGAGAATTAATAAAAGTCGTAGAACAACAGTTGTTAGTTTTGATGTACAGAATAAGCCCCTAAAAGGATGCTAATTGATTAGAAATAACCTTGTATAGAGTAGTCTCACTAATCAGGCACTATTAAAAATAAAGAGGGTGCCGGATTATTGGAATGTTCGGACTAGATCATAGAGAAATAATCATTATCATTAAAATAAAACATTTCATAAAGATAAGATAATGTATGTATGCGCGTACATAAAGAGAATATACTGCACATGCGCATATGCACGTTATAAGTTTTGAGGTTAGACTACTAAACGACGACGCTCATAGGCGTAGAGGCTCGAAGGAGGCGCGGGCGGAGCGTGCCGGATTATTGGACGTATCGGTATATTGAAACACCGGATTAGTGAGATTATACTGTAATTTTAATCTTATGACCAACTTTTACTATGGGTTCAATTACCCCGAAATCAAGAATTAGTTGTTTATTTACAATCAGCTGTTTCATACATCTAACTAATACATCTGACTACAATACGAGAAAAAGCGAGAACCTTTTAAGAGCTTTACGCACGCTTAGACAATGTTCAACAGTACAAATTGCACGGTTAAACAGTGAATAAAGTGTGTTTAAATTATTTGTGGTAAGGCTGTAAACGTTCCACTTACCAGAACGCAGCTTTTGGTCGAGTGACTCCAAAAATTCGTCAGTAAAATGACATTTTAGATCTAGAGACAGTCCAAAGCATGCATAATTAATTAATCTCTACCATGGATGTGAGAACGAAAGGGCTGGGAATTAAGTTCACGTGACTTGATTCCAGTTTGAACATAAAATGTCGTGGTCGTCGCATGCAACAAATACAAAGCAAAACTGACATTTCTATTACCTACTCATCAAAACTCAGTATACCTAGCTTTTGCTTTGTGAGTAATATTTGTGTTTTGTTGGAGTTACGCGTAATTGTGATTTTCAACATTTCGTGATTTTACTGACGATTCATTAATATGTTACATCCATGATCACTACTAAGAACTCCAAACAAAAGCCAAAAAGATTCCAAATACGTATCGGAAATGAGAATTTTAACAAAATAGAACCATTTGTCAAAGCATTCTCTTCAAACATTCGCTAAACGTAGCAAATATTTTGCGAATATTTCCGACTACTTAGGGGAAAAATCTCAGTGATTTTGACAGACAATTGTAAAGTTTTTCCGGCGGTAATTAGGTAGAAAGCGAGCGTTGAATTATTAATTAGTAGAATTAGGTGGGATTTTGAACGAAATTGCCTAATTAGAGGGTTTTGTGACGTATGAATGAGTGATGATAAGAACTTAATTCCTTAAAGCTAAGATTCCAATTAAGCAATTTGTTATATGCGCAGCATTTTGGGTATTTCATTAGAAGCGAAATTGTAATGTTTTAGTGCTATTTTATGTTGGTATTTTGTCATTGGTAGATTAGAAATCTAAATTGAATTCACTGAGCTTGGAATGGCTTGACTTATAACCTTAGAGATTATCCTAAAGATGATTGTTATTATACTGTGTCTGCAAAATTAAATCGCTGTGGGACGCCCGCCTGGATACGTAGATCTAGTGTTGACGAGTTATTAATTAAAAACTGTCTGAATTAAAACATCTCCCAAGGATAAACTTCTGAACAATCGGGAACCACAATTTAACGTGTCTACCGAGCCACGGTTGCGCTTAGTTGTGAATACTATCTGCGGTCATCCATCCGAAGACTGACCGTATAGGACGAGGCTTGACTTTGGCAACCGTTCAGGAACAGGGGCCTTATTGTGTAAGTGCTCTGACGTTCGGCTTCGTTTTTCCTCTCGCTATCTCTCGTGGCGTGGGTAACTGGCGCGAGCAGGTGAAAAAGCGAAGCCGAACGTCAGAGCCCTGGTCACCAAACTACCTACGTTATAAGGCTGCGTTTCCACCAGAGATGCGCTACAAAATATACTATATTTTCTTAACTTAGTTTACTCGTACATGAAATACGAATAGGCCAAGATATAAATAACCTAACAATGTACCGGAAAACCAATTTTCGAAAAACGTACCAACTTAACCGTGCTTAAAGGAAAAGGGAATAAAGCCTAGTATCACATGAGCAAATACGCAAAAATGGCATGATAAATAAATCCAATCGAGTCGGTAATTTCCTTGCCTTCGTTACGGGACACAGATACTGTAAGATGGGACATTTCATTTCGATCAAGAAACGCTTTATTGTTCATACCGAAACAGAAATATTACAATAGACCCAATTCTGAAGGCACCATCGTAATTGTAATAGCTAATTAGACTATTTCTGTTTCTTTTTCGCTTTAGGCATTCGATGGAGAGAACACTTTTTACGTTGCTATTTAATTTACGATGGCGCCTTCATAATTGTGCCTACTATAGCAATACAATGTCTTATGCTACGACTGGCTGCCTTATCACCTTTCAGACGGCTTTGCAGGGACCTTTGTAGGTACTTTCGCCCGAAACTCTCTGTTTAATATCACAAGCTTTGCTTTTTATGTAGTTGTAGTGTATGTAGTTTTAGCTTATAAAGTAGTTTTGTATTTAGTTGTAGTTAATAAAGGCACTTGCCCGATAAAAAAGTACAAGCGTAGATTCAACTTTACGGCTGCTCGGAACATGAGACGAGTCGTCACACAGTGAGAATTGTATGTGATAGTGGAGTGAGAGTTGAGGTTCTGCGTAGCGAGTAGCTTCAGAGTATTCATGAGTCGCCTTTTACCGACTCCCAAAAAGGAAGAGGTACTATGCTCGTGTGTTTTTTTTTTTTGTTAGGTAAGTTCATCGATATTTTCGTCAATTAGGGACCGATTCCAAAAAATTCTTTTTTAGTTTGTAATAAAACTTCCGAGGGATGGATTGAGACTTAAATGGGACCATTTAAATGTTATCGAAATCAGCTTAGTCGTTTTTGATAAATCAACAAAAATATACCTACATGGATGTCACATCGATTCGTGTAAGTTATTCAAATTCTGTACACGGGTGGTGTAGTGATTTCTTGCGAAAAATAAATACCTAATGTAAACTATTACTCACAGAGTACAACAAATCATTTACCTACTCACGTGCTCTCATTCAACACCGCATTTTATAATGTGTAGGTACTTCGTAAACTGTATTTTACAGTACAGTGTATTTGCTACACAAATAAGTGACTCTCTAGATCTCTATGTTACACGACCTCGTCTGATTCCAATCTAATTTAGTCATACCGAGGTATCTGTCTAGGTTGTTAAGGAGGCTATACAATACATTAGTCATGAGTACTGCGTACCTACTAACTCCCATTTCACACAATATATAAAAGTAAAATGTCTAGGGTAGGACATCCGACAAGGTGCCCTGATGCCGGGGATTTCCCCCTCGTAAAAAAAAAGAAAAAAGGACGCCCACGAGGTAGACAGATGACCTTATTACACCTGTAAGATCACGCTGGGTGCAAGCCGCTTCCAACTGGTTTTATTGGAGATCCACAGAGGCGGCTTATGCTAGAGCTGTGCAAAATGTAATCCTGACTGAATCTCACCGAGGATTGGATTTCGAGCAGCATGTAGCTAATTCATAGCCGCCAAGATGCTTGACTTACCCGACATCAACTGCTGGATACTATACTGATATGCAATGCAGCTTTTTAATAGTCCATTGCAGAAGATTGGCCTTACTCATGAAAAGAAATTGAGCCATATCTAACGCGCTGGCCCAGTGCGACTTACGTACTGGATTCTGGATTCACTTACGTTATCGATTTTCTTCTACGGACGTATGCAAATTACCTCACGTCGCACATATGACTATTAACTAGTCTCTGCACCATCTGCACATTTAGATAAAAATACTTTTCTAAATATCACAGTGACCAATTAATTTCTCTATCATAAGAAATACTTAGTTATTTTCTCAATGCATAGAAGCGGATTGTCGTAATAAATTCCTAGTTCTTTTAGTAGGTAAGTAATCTACCCACACGTCGATATGATTTAATTTCTCTGGAAATGAGATACTTTATTATTTTTGTACCGACTTCCAAAAAGGAGGAGGATGTTCGTTTGTATGTGTGTATTTTATTTTTGTGTATATTCATCGATAATTTCGCCAATTGAAAACCGAATCAAAAAATCTTTTTAGTTCAAAAGGAAAGTATACTCCGTAGGTGGTCTCATTTAAGTTTTACAGAAATCGACTGAGCCGTTTTAAAAAATCAACAATAATGTAAACAATTCGAGCGAAATATTCGAATTTTGTATACGATGGAAGGCGGCTTTGTCATGTATAGCGAAAAATAATTATTATTTCATACTATGAGACTATGTGCTTTGATCTTAGTGTAAAGTCCCTTTAATAAGACAGACAGACGGAGGGTAGCTATCGATCAAATCGTACCATGTAACTTCTGCTGCGTAGGTAATCCTTAGCTAGTAGGTAAGTATGTAGGTACCTATTTATGCTTAGGTATCTGTTGATCTGTTTAGGTCTATATTGCAGATGTACTAATAAGATAGCAGAATAGAAAAATTGATAAATTAAACGAACTTTTGTAAATACTTTGTGAGTTTATTGGGAAATACGCGGAGAACACAAAAACAAGGAGCGCTTATGGCGGCTATCGGTGAAAGAGGAAAAGAGGGCGCTGCGATCGATTTTATTGATCGGTTTGACAGATGGTCGGAGCAAACGTCAATTCAATAAGGCGGGAATTTGAATATTTTAACACTCCCGCTAAATTTTAGCCTTATTTCACATAGATCTACTTCTTGAACTTTACTTTTAAACATTTTGCAAACAAAACTGATTTCTAAACTTAGGTATACATTACACAAAAATAAATGACCTACCTAAAAAGCCCTCTGATCCATAATATGTAACTATACTTATTTCTAGAAAACTACTTCAAGTATACAAAATAAAATGTTAGTACCTAACTTAACTAGAACTTATTTTACTTAGAACTACCTAAACTATGAAAATAGGCAAGTATAATAACTCTAAAACCTAAAAATACCTACCTATTACAATCACATCTGTAGCTTAGGATGGAAAACTAATGTTAGGTGCACGGAATCTATGTATTTAGTTACATAATCTCAGCTGTGTGTTAAAAATGTTAAAACAATTTACACAGCTGATTGTTTTTGTAATAGAATTAATCAGTTTTACAAGTAATTATATTTCTACAGAGCCTAAAGCTATTAATATACTATAACAAAAATGTAATGACAATAAATTATATCAATTCGTTTGAAAACCAAAGTGATGATTTACAAAATCATGGTTTTTTAATTAAGCCAAGTTTTTCTCTGAAATATGTGAATTTACTGCTCGGCAACGCTTTTGTCATTATATCTGCAATTTGTTCATTACTAGAAATGTAAATTAGTTCAATTAACTTTTCTTCATATTTTTCTTTTATGAAGTTATACTTTACATCTATGTGCTTACATCTTTTATAGTTATCTGAGTTTTTGATTAAACAAATTGTACTTTGATTATCAATATTGATATCTACTGAGTGTTGTTTAAATTCGCCTATGTCGTTCATCAGCTGACGTAGCCACAGGGTCTCCTTGGTGGCCTGGCAGGCGGCCATGAACTCGGCCTCGGTGGTGCTGAGCGCAGTGGTGGGCTGGCGCTGGCTGCTCCAGCTGACGGCGGCGCCATTCTTCATCAGCACGTACCCGGTCGTCGAGCGCCTCGTGGTGGGGTCGCCGGCGAAGTCAGAATCACTGTAACTGACCACATCAGACGACATATTTGATCTGAAACAAAGTCCGTATAAGCTCGTTTCTTTTAAGTATTTGAAGATTCGTTTGACCGCATTCCAGTGCGTTTGGTCATAACAGTTCAGGAATCTACTCGCTAGACTGACAGCAAACATGATATCGGGTCTACTGACTACGGCTGCGAACATGAGGGAACTCACTGCTTCTCGGTATGGTATGCTGGATTCCTGAGATTGTTGACTTTTCTCCAACACTACATGAGGATCGGCCGGTATACTGTTGGTATTAGCATCTGCCATATTGAATTTTACCAGTAATCCTTGTATGTATTTCGCCTGATGAACGAAAATGTAATCTTCTGACTGTTCTATCTGCATGCCGATGAAATTCGTCGATTGACATATCTTTATGTCGAAGTTTCTCTTGAGGTCATCCAAAACTTCAGTGAGTATGGCCATTTCTGGAGACAGGAGCAATCCATCATCGACGAAGATTAATAAATATACCTTTATTCCTCTGATGCAGCCCGTGTAGACACATCTATCAGCATGGCTGTTGGAGAAGCCATATTTCTTTAACACAGCATGGAATTTCTCATTCCAGCATCGTGGTGCTTGCTTTAGTCCATATAAAGATTTTTTAAGTTTACATACTGTGTTTTCTCCAACGGTGAGGCCCTCTGGTGGCGCCATGTAGATGTGTTCTCGTAGCTCACCGTACAAGAAAGCTGTCTTGATGTCAAACTGCATCATTTGTAAATGTTTCTCGGCTGCAACAGATAACATTAGCCTAATAGAGTTATATCTGACTGTAGGAGAAAATGTTTCTGTGTAGTCGACACCGCTTCTTTGAGCGTAGCCCTTGGCACATAATCTGGACTTAAATCGGGGTCCTGTTGGCTCGTCTTTGATTCTGAAGACCCATTTACAACCAATGACCTTAGCTTCGGGTGGTTTTTCAACCAACTGCCATGTTTCGTTGTCTTTATGTGCCTTTAGCTCTTCTTGTAAATACTTTTTCCACTTTTCAGAGTCCGGTGATGACAAAGCTTCTTGATATGTCTGTGGATCATCATTTAATAGCATTGTATCATTATTAGTACACAGAAAAGTATTTGTTTTTGTTCTGTTTTCTCTGTTTCGTGGTCTGAGAGTCCTTGTGTATGGGCTAGGAGTATCTAGCTTCTGTTCACATACATACTCGGGAGAGCCATGGCTTTCATCACTGCTTAGGAACTCGCTGTTCTCAATAGCAGTTTGTGCTGATGTGTTACTTTCAGAGTCGGACACATCATGATCACTTTGTTCTGTAGGGGCTGTCAGAGAGATATGTACTGTATCTCGTTTTATAGAACTTTCTAAGAAAATAACATCTCTGCTTCGGGTCAGTGCTCTCGTTTTTGGATTATACAGTCTGTATCCCTTCGTATTTTATCACAATAGCCTAAGAAAATCATCTTACTTGATTTAGCGTCCCATTTCTTTACTTTTTCTTTAGGCAGATGCATCATCACCTCACAGCCGAAGACCTTCATATGGCTGATGTTAGGTTTTGAGCCGGTCCATCTCTCTTCAGGAGTCTTGTAGTCTAGCGCTCGCGTCGGTGAACGGTTGGTGATGTATGCTGCAGTTGTTATTGCCTCGGCCCACAGGTGTTTCTGTAAATTAGCATTTAACAACATGCATCTGGCTTTTTCGACAAGAGTTCTATTCATACGCTCAGCTAGACCATTTTGTTGAGGTGTGTACACATTGGTGGTTTGATGCTGTATTCCTGATGCCTTTAGAAATTCGGTAAAGTTTCTATTTACATACTCAGTTCCGCAATCGGTGCGTAAGATTTTGATTTTTGCATTTAACTGATTTTCAACAAGGTTTTTGAATTCTTTGAATTTATCAAAACAATCTGATTTGGATTTCAATGGGTATACAATGGGGGGTGTCAGCTGTTCGCGTCCGTAGGATTCACCATCTATTCCTGAGATAGACCCACCCTACACGTACCCCCTGGGTGGTGCCAAACGAACAGCAACGCCGAGCCATGGGCGGCGGTCAATTAACCCATCAACCGGTCACCACGGACCTTGAGGGACTAAATCCCTTCAAAAAGAGTGGTCGTCAATGCCGCATAGACGAATAGCGCCTCCCTTATCTTCCCGCGGGTACCGTAAGAACCGGTTAAGGGACTTCAGTGGCTGGGCAGCAGCATCCTCTGAAGATATCGAAATTCTGATATTTAGTTGACGGTTTTCCGGCAACTACTGCGGTGTGGAAGGCAAGGGGAAACCACCACACTATAATCCCAAGAAAGTCATCATGAAGGTACAAAATAAGATACAACGGTGGCCATGCGATCCGCTTAGCAACCGGCGCCGCTCTACGTCCGGGGCAGACGGTGTTAAATTGGTTACCGGCCATGTGAGTGTGCGAGACCAGGCACCGCATGGAAATCGGGCTACTGGAAACTCGAGTTCAGTGAAAATGCGGCACATTCAGAAGATAGGTACTTGGAATGTGCGAGGCTTATTACAACCAGGAAAACTTACCATCGTAGAAAAAGAAATAACTCGGTGTGAGCTTAACATCTGTGGTCTTTCTGAGACACATTGGAGAAACAATGGCCACTTCCTCACTGATACGCACGCTATTTATTTCTCTGGTAATGATACAAAAAGTAGTAATGGAGTCGCAATTGTCCTACCAAAAACAATCAACAACTGTGTGATGGGATATGAACCTGTTAGTGATAGAGTTCTAAGTATGAAACTGAAAGCTACACCAGTAAATCTGAACATCTTACAGTTGTACTCACCAACCAGCACGTCAAGTGATACAGATTTGGAAGCATTTTACTCCGAAGTAGAAGCCACCATGTTAAAGATCCCCAAAAGAGAACTTATTATAGTTATGGGTGATATGAACTCAAAGATTGGAGCAAATGCCGACCAGCTCAGCCAGAGTGCAGGCAGGTTTGGACTGGGGCAGCGAAACGAGAGGGGTGAGCGCCTTATAGAGTTTGCCGCCGACCACAACTTGGTGATATGCAATAGTTTCTTTGAAAACCATCCACGAAGACTGTATACATGGACGTCGCCAACTGGTCACAGAAACCAGATAGATTACATCATGATTGGTACACGGTGGAAAACTTCGGTAAGGAATGTTCACACTCTACCTGGAGCCGATTGTGGCACGGACCATGAACTTTTAGTTGCAAAAGTACAACTTAAACTTAAGGCAGCTAGAAAAGTTGGTATACAAAGAAAGATTCTTCCTGGAGATGTGTCTAAGTTTGAAAATTCACTAGAGCAAAATTGGAGCCATTGGACTGACATGGATCCTCTAGCTTCTACTCCTGACCAACTGTGGAGTCAAGCAAAAGAATTAATTCAAAATGCAGTTTCGGCGTCCATATCACCAATCAAGACCCATAAGCGTCAGCACTGGATGAGTAGCGATACCCTAGCTCTAGTAGAAGAAAGACGACTAATGAAAGCTTCAGGAGCTGATCTTAGGAGCCTTAACAAAAAATCAGCTCGAATACAACAAGCATGCAGGAGAGATCGTAACAACCACCTTCAAAACATATGTGCTGAAGTTGAAACCCACGCTAACAAGCATGAAGCCCGAGACCTACATCAGAAAATAAGATCAATCACGAAGACATTATCTTCTAAAACATGGGCTATTGAGAATCGTCAAGGTGAAACAGTGACTGAAATCGATGCTATTTCTGATACATGGAAGCAATACTGCCAATCACTCTTTGAAGATCCTAATGCGCGCTGCTTCGATCCAACTGAACCTCAAGATGAAGAGATAGAGCCAGACATACTCAAAGATGAGATCCGAGCTGCAATAAAGCATCTAAAGAAAGGAAAGGCCACAGGAAGGGATGCAATACCGATTGAAACCATAAAAGCCTCTGGGGAGTATGGTGTCGAAATTTTTCATACCCTCTGCAACAAAATATGGCATTCTGGAGCTTGGCCTCAAGAGTGGGCTCATACCGTTTTTATCCCATTGCATAAAAAGGGCTCTACAAAAAGTTGCAGTAACTACCGTCTGATAGCTTTAATTTCTCATGCCAGCAAAATTTTACTGCATATTCTAAACGAGCGGCTCAAATCTTACCTATCCAAGGAAATTGCTCCCGAGCAGGCTGGCTTTGTGAAGGGAAAGGGTACCCGTGAACAAATTTTGACTGTTCGACAAATCATTGAGAAGTCCCGGGAATTCAACAAGCCGGCTTACATTTGCTTTGTTGATTTCTCGAAAGCATTTGATTCTGTCAAGTGGCCAAAGCTTTGGGAAACTCTTCTGGTCATGGGTACACCTAGACACTTGGTCCATCTTCTGAGGCAACTCTACGAGGAAGGGACAGCTTCCGTTAAAACAGACGACATATTGTCGCGCAACTTTCATCCATCTGCAGGAGTTCGGCAGGGATGTATCATATCACCGCTTCTGTTTAACATCTATACGGAACTTATCATGAGAATTGTCCTCGAAGACTGGACTGACGGAATCAATGTCGGAGGTCAGAAGATTTCAAATCTGCGATATGCAGATGATACCACCTTGTTTGCGACTAGTATCAACCATATGGAGGAGCTTCTCGGTAAGATGGAGCGTGTCAGCCTGGAGTTTGGCCTGAAAATTAACCGCAACAAGACAAAGATTATGATTGTCGATCGTGCTAACAACAACTCGCAAGAAGTCACAAGAATTGCGAACTGTGATGTCGTTCAATCATACATCTACTTGGGTGCACTCATTTCGAACAATGGAGGGTGTGTCGATGAGATCAAACGTCGCATGGCTATCTCAAGGTCGGCTATGGACAAATTGAGGAAAATATGGGGAAATCGGAATATAACTAAGACCACGAAAATCCGACTTGTGAGGGCCCTCGTTTTTCCCATTTTTCTTTATGCTGCTGAGACGTGGACCTTGAGGGAGGGTGAGAAAAAGAGGTGCTCTCAAAATGTGGTGCTGGAGAAGAATGCTGAAGATATCGTGGACCGAATTTAGAACGAACCAGTCTATTCTACAAGAACTCGGCATCAAGGAGCGTCTATCTTCAATTGTCCAAAATCGTATTCTCACCTTCTTCGGGCACGTATCACGACGAGATAACACCTCTGTAGAGCGCCTTGTGGTGCAGGGAAAGATTGAAGGTACAAGACCGCGCGGTAGATCTCCATTACGTTGGACCGACCAAATAAAGGCTGCACTAAACGGTCCCATCAATATGTGCACGAGAAAGGCGTTCATACGAGAGGAATGGCGACGCATTGTAAAGCGAGCCACCACCGGAACTGATGACCACGACCACTCTGTCAAGAGTGTATACGACTAAGAAGAAGGGTATACAAAAACTTTTCTTGAGAAGTCATCGATAAATGTGAGAAAATACCTTGCTCCACCGAGTGAGTTCACCTCCATGGGCCCACAGACATCTGAGTGGATAATCTGGAGCAAGCTACTTGCCCGTGTCCCTTCTTCTTTGAACGGCAGCCGTGCCTGCTTGCCCTTGATGCAGGAGACGCAGATCACGTCGTTGTTGGTAGTCGGTATCTTCGCACCATCTGTGTGACTTTCCAGTTTCTTTAAATCATTAAAATTCAAATGAGCCATTCGCTGATGCCAAATATATAAATCATTATTACAGTTTTCCGACATGTATGCTTGAACAGAATTGATATTCAGCCTGTACATATTGTTAATTAAATCTGCTGTAGCTACTTCTTTGCTGTTATTGTTAAAAATCTGGCAACCTTTCTTGTTGAATTTAATTTGGCAATTGTTTTTGATAATCTGACTGACGGAGAGCAAATTTGTTGAAAGATCTGGTACATATAGTACATTTGTTACCTGCACTGTGCTAGTTGACCCGTCTGCTTGTCTAAAGTCAATGTTAACCTTCCCGCAGCTCTCTACCTTGAGTTCTTTGTTGTTGGCTACCCGGACGCTGCTGATCGGTGGCTGAGTTTCATCGTATAACCAGTGTTTGTTTTTCGTTAGATGAAGTGATGAGCCTGAGTCCAGATACCACCCCTCCTCGTAGCTGCTGGAACTGGTGGCAGAAAAAACAGCGACAAATGAATCTACTTTCTTATGTTTCTTTTTAGATTTGCAGTTTTTCGCAATATGCCCGTAGTTATTGCACGAAAAACATCTTGGCCCCTTCTTAGTTGGCTGCGGTTGCGATTTTCTGACATGGAAAGCACCCGTCTCATTTTTAACTTCTTGTAAAAGTTTTGTTTTAATTACATCTGATGAGATTGTCACACCTGAACTTTCTAAAGCCATTATCATCGGCTTATACTGCTCGGGGAGCCCGGCTAGAAGTAGCGCCCCGAGATATTCTTCATCTATGGCGAAGCCTGTGTTGCGGAGTTTGTGTGACGTGGTAAGTATTTTATTTATGTAACTTTCGATGCTATCGCAATTTTCTAGCGTTGTAGTGATCAGCTCTCTCAATAGTCCTACCCTGCGCGTGAGGCCCGAGTCGTCAAATGCTCTTTTGAGGTTATCCCACACCTCCTTGGACGTTGTTGCGTCCTGAATGTGCACGTATATTACGGGATCGACTAATAATATAAGTTTTGACCTTGCCTTTGTGTCGCGCTTGGGGTCCACTGCGTCGGTGCCGGTGTGCGTGACGCAGTCCCAAAGCTCCTCGTGCTCGAGGTATGATTTGACAGCGAATCGCCAACACACGTAGTTCTCGCGGCCTGTGAGCTTCTCGATGCACGCTGTGGTCGTATTCATGATGTGAAAAGATGCACGGAAATCTTCTTTTCGCCAATAATTCGATACGGCGAACACGCGGTGTGAGGTTATGGCGCCGGCCGATGCGGCGGCGGCGGCGTGAGAACTTTTTTACCGTAAATACAAAAGAATCGTCCAAGATTTCAGTTTACAGGCATGCTGGGCCCATAACCTGATAAATTAAACGAACTTTTGTAAATACTTTGTGAGTTTATTGGGAAATACGCGGAGAACACAAAAACAAGGAGCGCTTATGGCGGCTATCGGTGAAAGAGGAAAAGAGGGCGCTGCGATCGATTTTATTGATCGGTTTGACAGATGGTCGGAGCAAACGTCAATTCAATAAGGCGGGAATTTGAATATTTTAACAAAAATGCGATGTTTAATTGATAAAAGTAAATTATAAGGATGTGGGTACCTACAGTAGTACCTAACGACCGATGGTTGGAGTTGAAAAGTTTTCGAGTAGAGACCGGCAATCGCGGCGTAGTGCGTAACACTTAATGTTGATGTAACAGGTTTTAACGCGTTAAAAAGTACACCACACTGATAGACAACGACACCTTGACTAAGTCGCAGCTGCAAAGTCTCGAGCATCGACGTAAGGTAGCGTGTTTATCAGCCTTCTATCGGATACAATTCGGAGAGTGCGCCCAGGAGTTGCACAATCTGGTCCCACCTGTTCCTTTCTTCTATAGTACGGCTAGACAGCTGCGACCAAAGCGCCACCCTTTTATGTTACTTGTTACTTGTTACTGCGGGTCTTTTCCACAATTGAGCCCTCCAATGGGCCCGTTTTATGTGGGTCACCCGGCTGCAGCTAGTTCAGCCACCCGGTGTCCTCCAGGAAGTCCAGCAGCTCGCCAACGCCGGCGCAGGCCTCCCGGAGTGTCCTCGGTGCCCCGAGGTATTTCTCGCGTTGTTCCGCCACACTGCTGCATTCAAGCAGCATATGCGCGGTTGTTTCTTCTACCTCCATGCAACCTCTGCACAGAGGGCTGTCTGTAACACCAATTTTAAACAGGTGCTTGTTTAGAGAGCAATGCCCCGTGACTACTCCGGCTATGAGTCGGAGTTTGTCTCGTTTAAGGTTCAGCAGGCGTCGGGAGTATCTCGGATTTAACTCCGGGAAAACTTCTTTAGACTGCTTACAACCCTCAGTACTTGCCCAGTATTCCTTGTGTTGTCTAGCTGTGTGTTGGCGTATCCAGGATCTGACTTGGCTAAAAGGCAAAGGTATCATCGGTCCAGGCCCTACTGGGCGCCTACCTGCACCTCTCCTAGCTAGCTCGTCCGCCGCGTCATTTCCTCCGGACCCGCTGTGTCCTTTGATCCATTGGAGAGTGACTTTATTTTTCTTACTTACTTCATCCAATAGATCATGACACTGTAAGGTTAGCCCTAAGGAGTGTTCATATCGTTGTAGTGCCTTAAGCACCGCAGCACTGTCTGAGAGGATTCTAATATTGTAATCAGTTACCTTTCTGGTGAGTACTGCTGTAGCAGCCTGGATGATACCTACACATTCCGCTTGGAAGATAGAGTTGTTTTCACCCAGGGTTGTTGCGATGTGTATGTTCAGGTCTTCAGAGAAAGTACCTGACCCTGTACCTGTTTCAGTTTTCGAGCCATCTGTATAAATCCTCACTTCTTGTATACCTGAGCTGTCACTTTGTTCTTCATGTAGCTGTATTGAGTAGCTCTTTGTGAAGATATGTTTTTTAGGCACCCTGTCATAGACCGAAAGAATTTCTTGGTTGCAATTTGCAAATTCCTCAATTATGGTGGTGTGTGTTGCTGCTTTGTCATGTACCCAAAGGTTTAATGATAGTAGTCTATAGGCAGCTACTGCTGCTTCTTGCTGTATGAAGAGATGCAGCGACATCTGCCCCATGAGGGCTTCTAATGCCGCAGTGGGTGCAGATCTCATACAGCCTGTTGCAGCTATGCAGGCTGTTATTTGGAGTTTCTCTAGTTTTTTGTTTACAGTCACTAGCTTGGTTCTGGGCCACCAAACTATTGCCCCATAACATAATGATGGTCTGACCACGGTATTATAAAGCCATTGGGTTATTTTGGGTTTCAAGCCCCAAGTTTTACCCATCATTTTGCTGCACTGCCAAAATGAGATTGTTGCTTTCTTTATTTTGTTGTCCACATGTTGTGTCCAATTCAGTTTTTTGTCTAGTGTGATGCCCAGATATTTCACATCTTCGGAAAGTTTCAGTTGTTTACCATAAAAGGACGGTAAAGTATGTGGTCCTAGGTTCCTTTTATTTGTAAACATTACTAATTCTGTTTTCTCTGGGTTGGCGGATAAGCCGTATTCCCTGCACCACTTTTCCACAATTTTCAGTGCATGGTTCATAAGGTTACAGGCTACACTTGCAAAGTGTCCCGATATCAGGATTGCCAGGTCGTCTGCGTAGCCCACTGTGAGGAATCGCTGCGCATTAAGTATAGTGATCAGTGTGTTTACTATCATGTTCCATATTATTGGTGATATGATTGCTCCTTATGGGCAGCCCTTCACTACTAATCCTCTAGTTGTGCTTTTGGGGTCTGTTCTTACGGCCCTTAGGCTTAACATGTTTAATATCCACTCGGCTAGCGTTGGATGTACCCCGTGTTTTTTGAGTACTTTGCTTATGCTGTCGAAGTTTGTTTTATCAAAAGCTCCTTCAATGTCTATAAATGCTCCTAGACAAAGTGATTTACTGTTGATATCATGTTCTATGGTTTGTACTACCTTGTGGAGGGCAGACTCTGTTGACTTGCCCGAGCTGTAGGCGTGTTGTTGAGGGTGTAGTGGGATTTTGTTAAGTACTTCATCTCTTATGTGCCGATCACAGAGTCTTTCTAGTGTCTTCAGCATGAAGGAAGTTAGGCTAATTGGTCTGTAGGCCTTCGGGTCTGTGTAGTCACTTTTGCCTGGTTTGGGGAGAAAGAGGACTCTGACTTCTCTCCAGCCTAGAGGTATGTATCTGTATGCTATGCAGGCTCTTAGGAGGATGGTCATTTTCCCGTTTAATATTTCCTCCCCCCATTGTAGGAGTCCAGGGAAGATACCATCCAGGCCAGGTGTTTTGTAGGGTTCAAAGGACTTTATTGCCCATGTAATTTTTTCACTAGTTACCACATGATCAGCGACAGACCAATCTGTGTCTGATGCCAAAGTTGTCTCACTATCCTGCCATTCGGTATGTGTTGTCAGTTGGCATCCTGGGAAGTGGGTTTGTAGTAGCAAGTTGTGTGTCTCTTCTAGGGTTTTCGTGTAGGAATTGTCCGGTTTTTTAAGCGTGCCTATTTCACGCTTAGTATCGGCCGCTAGGATTTTCCTAATTCTGTTTGCTTCATGGTTTGATTCAATGTTTGTACTGAATTTTGCCCATGATTGTCTCTTTTTCTTCCTTACTTGTTTCTTATATTCTCGTTGAGCCATTTTGTACTTATCCCAATCGCTATCTGAGTAGGTGTTCATGGCTCTGTTGTAAAGTTTTCTCATCTTCTTCCTGAGTGTTTCGAGCTCCCTAGACCAGCTCCAGGTCCTCCCGCCAGGGCCGGGGGTCGTCAAAGGGCACGCTGCTTCAAAACTCTCTATGATGATTGTTGTCAGTTTGGTCACGTTCTTTTCTAATTCTGTGATATCTGGTATTAGTGCGGGTAAATTGTAAAGGTTTAGTTTCTCTTTAAGAGATGAGAGATATTTTACCTTATCAGTTTTCCGTTGGTTTCGTGTTGGAGTTGTCATCTTGCGTTCCAGTGTCATCTCGTATCTGATCCACCTGTGATCTGATGCTGAGTGCTCATTGGAGACTCTCCAGTTCTTGACCAGGGTACAGTTACCTGAGACTAGGGTGAGGTCTATTATGGTGCGGGATCGTTTTGTGACAAAGGTTGGCTCTGCTCCTATGTTAGCTATTGTGAGGTTAGTGGTTAATAAAAAGTTTACCAACTCTTCTCCTCTGTCGTTTGCGGTGGGCATTCCCCATAGTGGATGATGCGCATTACCATCTGTTGAGATAATTAGTTTTGAGTCGTTAGATTCACAAAACCTTACCAGATCTGCCACAAGTTGTGGAGGTGCTTCGTCATCTTCGTGCATGTAGGCCGATGCGACTATTACCTCCTCCTTTGTGTCTCCATTTGTACCTAGGAGACTGGCAGCAGCTAAGTCTCTGGAGCAGAATTGTGTTAAGGGTGTGGCTGTTAGGTTACATGGAACATACATGCATGCTCTTGTATTTTCACTTGTATAGTCATAAATCAGTTTACCTTTCAGGTTGTTGAGACCACATATACGTCCTGCTCTGATCCACGGCTCCTGGATCAAGGCGATGGTCTCATTGTTGGACTCCAGCAGTCTGCGCAGGTTAGCCGTAGCTGCAGTGCTATGCTGGAGGTTTGTTTGGACGACGCTAGTCGTCGGAGGGTGGGTCAATTCCATCTAAACTTACCCCGTCCTCCCCGTCAGTCAGTTCCAGCTCTTCCCTGTTTCGCCAGGGCCCGACTGCCAGTCCAAGACCCCCCTCCATTGCCGCACTCGGCTTTGGAGAGGATTGTGGTGGGGCATCTCGGCCCGACGCCGTGGCGCTGGTTTCTTCAGGGAAGAGTTGTGCAGTTGTTTCTGCTAACTGTTCTTGCCTCGCTGGCTCGGGTGGCTTATCATGCGATGTACCATCCGGAGCCAGGAAGCGCACGTATACGCCACCGAGTTTATGTGACAGTTGGCGGCCCCTACTCATCAGTGATGGGATCACACTCTCTGGGATGCCCAGAGTTAAGTTGAAAGTGTTATCAACTGATTTTCGGTGCGAGTACACAGTCCAGGTATTCACTTGCGCCCATTTGTTCTGGAAGTCCAGATACTTTCTGGTGACCTCCAGGGTGGCGTCTGCGCAGTCTGGAAGGGTCAGGGTCGCCCGAACATTCCTGGACAGTTCACTTTGCTGTTTTACAACAAGTTTAGGACATGACTCCAGAGGAAGGCTGTCCATGGCCTTAGTCAGCCACACCAGTGTAGCCTCATCATTACACCACAGTTTCAAAACTCCATCACTGCTGATGGGTTTGCCCTTGAAACCGGGGGCAATGGGGCTGGCGTCTAAGAGATCTGCTAAAATTATGTTCTCTAGGAAACGCTTCACTACTGTAGCTTGTTCCTCGGTGATATGTTGGCCATCGTCCCTTAGTACCGCTACACAGAGCTTATTGCCCACTATGTCTGCATAGCTGGTAACTGGGCGATCCTCGTTATCGGTGCGTTGTTTTTTATGGTCACCTCGGGGTGAGACCGTGTCGTCTAAGCGCAACCGCTTTAATGGTTCATTATGGGCTGGAGCTAGCGAGGCCTTTGAAATGGCAATCTCTGCTCGCTTCTTCCTATTAAAGCGGTTGTTATGCTGTTTCAATCCGTGACCTCTGCAACCAACAGGCCCGCTGGACACAGCGGACGAGTCCTCTGCATCCACCGGCGGGGCATTTGGTTTCACGGCGGTGTTGTTTCCAGGTTTGGAAAGATTGGAAACTGGCTTAACGCGGCTGACTTCTTCAGGTATGTTGGTCTGAAGAGACGCTTTGTTTGCAGCTAGTTTCCTTTCTTTTGCTTTTTGTTGTCTTATTCGTTTTTTGATTTGGCTTCTACTGAGCTTCACCCCCGGGACGTGAGCCACCTCGGGGTGAGGTATACCAGAGCTGGGACCTCCGGCTTTAGGCCGTTTCCCCCCAGTTTGGTTCCCCTGCTTGCCTCTCTGATTTTTAACGGTCCATCCCGCAGAATGTACATTTTGGCCAGCAAATGCCGCCACCATGTTATCAACCGCGTTATGGAGCTCAGATTGGCCTGCAGAGTCAGTAGAGCGCTTGTACCTATTGTCGGTCGTTGGGTTGGATGAGCTGTCCATTTTATTGCTCCTAGAGTTTCGTCCCACAGGCTCCCCACCCTCCACGGAGCCCGCACCAGGGGGATGTCGGGTTGCGACACCAGCGGGCTTAGCATAAGGACCATAAAATAACACTATCGACGTGTCAGAGCGTGACAGAGTTATGATGAAGTATATATCTGTCACCTTTGCACACGTCGGTAAACTCTTGTCGTGGTCTTGTATGCTAAGACTGCAGGGCTACCTGTAAGGATATAGAGAGGCAAAATAAGTTACACACGAGCGCTAAACGGCACCGTCAAAAACCTGCGCCAACCAAAACACCAGTAAGTGACGTGCACCGCCGGCTGCGCGCCCCAGAATTCCACCCCTCTTGCCGGGCAGTAGCTGAAGGCTGCCTGCCATGCTGTCTTGTCACCGGTGGCCTGTCAGTGACCCCCCGTTTAGGGCGAAATCCACACCAAAGAGGAGTGTTGCGGTGGATGGGTACCGTAACTGACCCACCCCACGCTCAGCCTCCAGGACTGTATCATCCTCCCGTACGGGCCCCCATGCGCAGCATCAAACGCATGGGTGGTCAGCCCCCCGCACATCATCGCTCGTATTTGGGATGACGTGCCCACGGCAGCCTAACCACGTCGCTACCGTAGCTGTATGGAGCAGGATTGATGAAGGGATCGAGAAGGCGTCGGAATAGACGGGCGCGCCAAAAATAAAAACGACTGGCTACTGCTTAAGTAACGTAAAAATCGCTTACCCGCTACAAGGCCGTTGTTCTCGATGTTCTGCATCTCGGTCGTTTGAAAACACTTCAAAAATCCACCGATTAAACACGAAAACCACTGTTCTTATATTTCTTTTTTGCAGTTTGCACAGAAATGGTCGTTTTACGCGTGAGAAAGTCGGTTGTAGACGTCACGAAGCAAAATCAAACGGAAATACGCGAACTTTACCGGTGAACTGACAAGTTGTCAGACTCGGCTGTGACAGTGACAGTGACAGTTGGCACTTAGATGACTGTCTGCCGGATCCGGCAGCGGACATTGGACTCGCGGGCTGCCATGTTTAGCATATTTAGCGCGCCCACCCGTTTCTCCCCATTCTCTGGGAGTTGGAAAGGATTGGTGGGGAAAAAATCAGGTGCGTCTCTAAGTTTTAGTTACATCTGTTCCTGAGGGGACCAGACCAATAACAGGCGGCAACCGCGAGCAGGAGACTTATGAGACTTGTTATGGAGATCTCTGCGACTTGCGCTCCTTCCATAACCTTACGCCTAACCTGCTCATCGGACAGATGGCAGGTTGAGGTTAGCCCTGAATATCATTCTCATTTCAGGATATATATATATATATATATGACGGAGTGAGACAGCATAGTTGGTTTTAGTTAAAAGCAACAGTGATGATTTTAAAGTGGGTATCACCCGAATGGGGTCGCACGTGGCAACACTGCAGGCTTGTGTCGGAATGAAATGATTTGACAGATGGGCGAAAAACGTCATGCCATTCCGCACGCAAGGCGGACTGCTCCCGTGCCAATCCATTAGCTTTAAAATCCGTTTTCATCCTCGAAAATTCTCGTTAAATTGATTACCAAGTGGTACTAGGTCAATAAAACCACCCGTCGCAGTAGTACAGAGTGTTTATTTGGTGAGATGGACAACTGGAGACCGCCGGCAAGCCGTACCGATGGATGGCCCACAAATAGCGATGGCGGGTGCTTTACACGATTAGTCTTAGTCCCCGACATCAGAAGTGGTATCACAACAACGCCCACAGCATTAGGATACAGCCTCATTGATCATCGCAGCACAATGACCAAAAAGTGCGGGCACTCAGCAAAAGTGAAGACGGTGTACAAAAGTGCTACCTTCGCACTACTACTGCGGAGAGAATAGACACGTTGCATCGCGCTGTGCGAAGAAGGTCGTTATGTTCTCTCATCGAACAGCACCACCTCTATTACTCTAAGCGATGTAATTCGATGTATGTTCCCACGTAATTTAATACTAGAGATAAGCGGCCGGTTCGCAGAAACAAACCGAGCACTGGTCTTATCAGTAGAGCTGACTATGCGTCTGCGAATAAGACCACCTAGATGCCTAAGTTATCTTGTAAGATGTATCAGTGTATTTTATTCATTAATTATAGTGCCTTCGCATCGGCAACATCTTAGTTTTATTTCTAGTTTTTAAGAAACATTCTCTCGCGCTTCCGAAAGTTAACTGGCGCAGCCGGTAGGATAGTCGGCTGCTGCCAGCGCGAAAAGTTCGCTCTTGAATTCGGTGAATTTCCCCCGCGTTGTGCAGTATTAAGTAAACGGTGTTAATACTGAATTCAGTTTTATCCGTTCCGGCTATCCACACGAACCAAACAAATAAGTTATCTACGGGCGCAGAAGATGCAGGTCGGTTGGTGAGTAAGCCTTTTTCGCCTTCCTTAACCTTCCACCCCCATTTTCCTCGAATATTGTAAATTTAGACCTTGGTCATCGGTCGGATTTGCTTGTGTTAATTGTATAATTAGACAATTTGGTCTCAAATCGATCGAATTGTGTTAATTAAGGATATTTAGGTAATAATAGTAATAGTATCGGAACATTTAATCTCAAATCGATTGAATTGTTTTAATTAAGGACATTTAATAAAAGTAAGTAATAGTATAGGAACATTTAATCTCAAATCGATTGAATTGTTTTAGTTAAGGATATTTAATAAAAGTAAGTAATAGTATCGGAACATTTAGTCTCAAATCGATTAAATTGTTTTAGTTAAGGATAGGTATTTAATAATAGTATTAGATAATTTTGTCTCAAATCGATAAAATTTTGCTAATTAAGGATATAACATTTTATATTAAGTAATAGTGTCGGTATAAACTCTACCGAGACTCTAAATTAGGTTTGAATTATTTTGTTTTAGTTATATTAAAATAGTATTAATTAGAAATGGCGCAAGAACATACAGCTGCTACTCTTGCACAAACGGAAATCCCAAAAAAGGATGCTCTAAAAGTTGTGCTGGAAGAAGTAAACTTCAAGGAACAAGGAACAGGGACGAAGTCAAATTTACTAAGATCTCAGTTTTCAATGCCTTGTAGCCAGAATACCATGAGGCCCGCGATTCCCGCGCCTCAATTCCAGTTCGGTATACCTAGGAACCAAAATTTAAATAGACCACCGGTTCCAAGGTTCGCACAGCTTCAATTTGGCTACCGCCCGCAGCTAGGCTCCGCACCTCAGTTTGGTAAATTAGGCCCACAATCAAGACCGCAGCAAGGGTTCAGACCCCGATTAGGGACGTCCCCTCAGCTAGGTCATAGGCCACCCCAATTTGGGTACAAACCACCCCAATTCGGGTACAAGTTACCCCAATTCGGGTACAAACCACCTAAATTTGGGTACAAGCCACCCTATGAACAACCTCAACAAGTTAACCCGCCACACTTGCAATCCGGCGACGTATCCTTAAGGACCGCCCGTTCTATTGGATTTAAGCTTAACGAGATAACCGGTGACGACGATGAACAAAATTTTTACCCTGATGATACTTACCCTTATACTCACAAAAACGACATGTACGGACTATACAAATATGACCATTCAAACGACTTCGAATACAAGTACCCCACTAACCATGAAACTTGCAATAAGTTGTAGTAAGTTTGTATATGTTACATTTGTGAATTTCAAACATCATCTTGCAGGAACATGTCACTTACATAGATCTTATTGTTATGTTGAAACTTATTAAAAAAAAAATATTATGTTACTGTTATATTTCGCATGAAAGATTACGTTTCAACTTTGCAGGGATATAGCCTCCCAAACATACCTAAATGTAAGTAATTAACATTGTTGCAAAAATGTGATTGGGACGTTACAAAATAAAACGTTGCTGCAATGTAATTTTACTAACTTCACTGTCTGGCATTGCCTGTACTTTACAAATGAAAGTTTCTGAAATGTTATAGTATAACATTGCGACAATAGGTCTATTGTTATATTTTTTATCAAATTTTCTACACAATTACGAATTGTTCTTTTTATTTACCTAACCTATGTAAGTAATGTTGCTGGAACTTAATTTTCGAAAGTTATCAAATGTTACTGTAGAGTTTCTTACTTAATATTGAAAAACTAGATGGCGTTAGCATCGCACATTGAAAATCTGCATCGCGGTGGCGTTATGTTTGCAGAAATTGGTATTCCTATTTGTAAATTTGATTATAACATTCCTTACAGCGGAAAGAGGAAAAGTCTCACACACACCTGCCTCTAGAACATGTACTTAAAACTATAGCCTCAACAAAATTTAGAAAAACAAATTATTTTTTAGAAACTGAAAACCTAGAAATTCAACTTTGCGACAACTAAAAAAATGCTAGCAATTCAAAACTAAATAAATGCAAGCCAAGTGCAAGTTTTATTTGTAATTTTTGTAACCTTTTAGCAAGATAGATGAAACAAGTTACCTTTACCTTTCAAATTTAAAGTTGTGGAAATGTTAAACGTTATACTTGCGGAAAGATAACTTTACAACTTTCAGATATATTTCATGTGTAATGTTACTGAAACTTCACGTTTTAAAGTTTTAAAAAGTTTAGGAGATCAGCTCTGGGCAAGTTTATCTACGGCGTGGCCATTAGGGCTTCTTTTCAAGCTCGCTGTAAGTTTGCATGAACGTTGCAACCATGTCTTTGTAAGTTATAGGCTCGTTAATGTTACTTTCAGTAATGTTATTGCAACTTTTGCTCCGCTCTAGCTCTAAGCAAGGGCTCCATCCTACACCAGGCCATAATTAACTCCACCGAACTGCTATGCCATTTGAACCTGATAGCAGAATCTAGAAACCTAGTATATGTATCCAATGAATTTAATTTAATTAAGATTGAGGAAACTATTGATGTTAATCGTTTCGAATCCTCATTCCTCATACGAACAGCCAGAATGTGGAACGCTTTGCCCGGGTCTGTCTTCCCGCTAAAGTACAATGTGGGCGTCTTCAAATCCCGAGTAAATAGGTATCTTCTAGGTAAGCGTGCTACAACCTAGACCGCATATCTGCTTAACAACAGGCAGTATGTGGTCAAACGCAAACCTATTCAGAATAAAAAAAAAAAAAAAAAAAAAAAAAAAAAAAAATTAAATCTTTTATCAAAAAGGACCAAATTACCTTTATATTGGGAATCCCTCTGACCAATAATGTTACGTATAACTATTTTAAATTGTACACATTACCCATCCTCCTCAAACCTGAAAACCTAACCGTTGCCATATTTCCTAAGTACCCATTCCTATTGGCGAAAGGGCTGAAGTATCAGCCGATCGCAAAGCCGTGTCGCTCACTCGCTGCTGGAGACGAGTTTCTCTGCGACGATGACAACCGCGCCCCATACAGCGGGCCCTCCTGCTAGGAAAAACTAATGAGATACGATGACGTCACTGGCATCTGCAAGCAGCACCTCATTCACTTCGAGGATGTGAAGCTGCAGAAAATAGATAGAAACAACTGTATACTATTCACCAGATCGGAAACAACCCTCACAGAGACCTGCGGCGAAGAGGCTTCGAAGCAGCAGATATGCGGAACGCATGTTGCGACGCTGAACAGACCCTGTGATGTCACTGTCAACGGGACGACCATCCGGCACCACCGTCCTTACACCGATGTGGACCCAGGGACCCCACTACTCATCATCAACTTACCAAAATTACGCGCGGTCGAAGAAATATCCAGTGCACATGCACTCAATATACGAGATATTGCACTTGACGAAGTTAAATACATGGCCTTTGCTTTGAAGACAAAGTCACGGCCTTTAACTCTCTTGTAACTCAGCTTTATGATGTTCATGCTCCGTTCCGGACAATAAAAATAAAGCACTTACCTGCACCTTGGCTCACAGATGATATCAAGTCCTTGATGCACAAAAAAGCGGTAGCCAGAACTAAATTTAAGATGCATCCTAACAATGTGAACCAGGCGCGTTATACTGAGCTGCGAAATCATTGTAATCGGGTGTGTAGAGATGCACAGCGACGCCACATATTCCAATCCGTACAAGATAAAGATCCAGCAAAGGTCTGGAAATTTCTTAGATCTTTAGGAGTTGGCAAGTCTCGACAAGAAACTATCCCACACAACTTAGACATTGATGCTCTAAATCAGCATTTTTCCGCGTCTCCAATCATGGATGCTGCTACCAAAGCTGGCACGTTAAATAATCTTTCAAACATTGCCGCTCCTGATTTCCCTCCTTTTGAGTTTCGTCAATTCTCCGATTGTGATGTTAGAAAGAGCATTCTCTCTATTTCTTCAAATGCTGTTGGACACGACCTGATAAGTCGTAATATGATTTTACCTATCTTAGATTACCTACTCCCAGTTTTATCCCATATCTTCAATTTCTCCGTCTCCAATGGCGTTTTCCCTTCCCTTTGGAAAGAAGCCCAAATTATTCCATTGCCAAAGAAAGCCAACCCTGTCACCTTTTCTGAATATCGCCCTATATCAATTCTCCCATTCCTATCCAAAGTCCTCGAACGTCTAGTCCATAATCAACTAAACCTTTTCCTTACTCGCAATAATCTCCTTAATCCCTTTCAATCTGGTTTTCGACAGGGGCACAGTACGGTTACCGCACTAGTAAAAATCACAGACGACATTCGTCTTGGGATGGAGAATGGAGACTTAACCGTGTTGGCGCTCCTGGACTTCAGCAATGCTTTCAATTCTGTTGATCTCGACATCCTTCTCGCTATTCTTCGCTCTTCTAACATATCTCCAACGGCAGTTGACTGGCTTCAGGGTTACCTGTTTGGTCGAAGGCAGAGGGTCCGCTTGGAGGAATCTTACTCCTCTTGGTGTGATACCTCAGCCGGAGTCCCACAGGGTGGTGTCTTATCTCCTCTTCTCTTTGCTATTTTTATAAACTCTATTTCTCACAATCTTTCGTCATCCTACCACCTGTACGCAGACGATCTGCAGTTATATTGCCAAGCACCACTAGGATGGCTTTCTGAAGCTGTAGAAGCTATAAATGAAGACCTGAGTCGTATATCAGGGTGGAGTAAATCGTTTGGTCTAAAGGTAAACCCGGCAAAAACACAAGTCATCGTGATAGGTAGTTCCCGTAGTATCGCCCAAGTTGATTGGGAATCTCTTCCCCGAGTAGTTTTTGACGGTGTTACTATACCTTTTAGTGACACTGTTAAGAACCTAGGTATTACTTTTGATAAATGTCTCTCTTGGGGTCCGCAGATTTCAGAAACAAGTCGGAAGATTTTTGCCTCCGGGGGATCTTTACGTAGGCTCCGTAATTTTCTTCCTATTACCACGAAAATTGCGCTCGCACAATCCCTTTTACTCCCGATCCTAGACTACGCTGACATCTGCTATCTGGATCTTACTCAAGACTTGCTAAATAAACTTGAGCGACTTCAAAACTATTGCATTAGGTTCATATTTGGCCTGCGTAAATATGACCACGTTTCAGCTTTTCGTGCTAGGCTCAAGTGGCTCCCTATTCGACGTCGCCGGGATGCTCATATTCTTTCTCTTCTTTACAACACTCTCTTCAATCCTTCTTCTCCTCCCTACCTTCAAGAACGTTTCATTTTCCGTCGTTCTCTTCTAACCCGCTTTTTGAAATCGTCAGAGAATCTGAAGCTTACCGTTCCACAACACAAAACCACTTTCTACGGTTCATCTTTTACAGTTGAGGCTGTTAGACTGTGGAATGAATTGCCGGTGGAAATCAGACGTGCCCCATCGCTAAATGTTTTTAAAAATAAAGTCAAATTGCATTATTTGTCATCTTAGTTCTTTGTTTTTTTTTTTGTTCTTGTTGTGATTTACTAATTAGGTATTAATATAATATCTATTTATTTAAGTAAAATGTGTATTATTGTATATGTAGGTTTATTTATTTTTTTATATTATATATGTAGTTTATATGTTATGTATGTGTGTAGAGATATTTTCTTGAAATATAATTTATTTGTAAGTATATTTGTTAGGTATTGCCTATTATTAATATTTTGTTAAGTGTTTGTTTCTATGCTGTTTAAATTTTCTTTCTGTTATGGCCACGTTTTTTTGTCAACTGCTATTTTCTATCCGTGCTTGGTTGCCTGGAAGAAATCGCTTAAAGCGATAAGGCCGCCAATTAGATACCTATTGTTTTGTTTTTGTCCTTATAATCTGTTTTTTATGTAATGTGGTTGTCTAATAAAGTGTTGTTGTTTGTTTGTTTGTTTGAAGAACAGTGAAATTTTCGGTGATAGCAAATAAACGGACTCTATAATTAGTGTTATAGCATTAGGATTAGTAGTATTAAGTATAGTTTTGATTATTTTTATGTTTCGTACACCAAAATTAATCCTTTCATTCAAAATTATCGGAATCCCTCTAAAATCGAGTGCTCCGATAATTTTTCGCTTAGGGAGGGAGACGTTATGTTCTCTCATCGAACAGCACCACCTCTATTACTCTAAGCGATGTAATTCGATGTATGTTCCCACGTAATTTAATACTAGAGATAAGCGGCCGGTTCGCAGAAACAAACCGAGCACTGGTCTTATCAGTAGAGCTGACTATGCGTCTGCGAATAAGACCACCTAGATGCCTAAGTTATCTTGTAAGATGTATCAGTGTATTTTATTCATTAATAATAGTGCCTTCGCATCGGCAACATCTTAGTTTTATTTCTAGTTTTTAAGAAACATTCTCTCGCGCTTCCGAAAGTTAACTAGGTATTGACGTACGAGTAGAGCATCGAGTCAACACCTGCGATCCAACCAGCGATCGATCATCTTTCAAATCCGGTGAGCAGTTTTCAGTTAGTTTCGATTCGGGTGCAGATTGTTCTCTAATAAGAAAAAGTAACGTGGGAAGATCTCATGATGTGCAACAAAATAGCGCAGTCACACTTGTAGGAATCAAGGGTTCTAATGTTCACTGTTAACTTCAATTAATAGCGTCAAGTTAGATTCACAATTTTTCAGTGTCACTATTATTTAATGCCGTACCTGATGACAATATACAGCACGATATCATGACAACAATGACGACGGTATATGTATTCTGTGTGTGTGTGTGTGTATGTGTGTGTGTTTCTATACCTTTGTGGTAAGCCTGTATGGTACTCATACTCATACTCTTTATTGATAACAACTAGTTACACGTCATTACACATACTAACATATTTCAGCTAACACTATGATTTGTTATTTGTTATAAGGTAAGCTTGTGTGATAAACCTGTGTAGTTAGACTGTGTAGTAAGACTGTGTAGTAAGTGTGTATGATAAGCCTGTGTAGTAATCCTGTGTTGTACGCCTATGTGATACGCGTGTGTGAAACGCCTGTGTGATACGCCTGTATGATACGCCTGTGTGGTATGACTGTGTACTACTGTGTAGTAAGCCTGTATGATAAGCCTGTGTAGTAATCCTGTGTGATACGACTGTGTAGTGAGCCTGTGTGGTAAGCTTTTGTGATAATTCTGTATGGTAAGCTTGTGTGATAATCCTGTGTGGTCAGCTTGTGAAGCAAGCCTGTTTGATAAGCCTGTGTAGAAACTCTGTGTGACAAGCCTGTGTGAAAGCTCTGTGTGACAAGCCTGTGTGGAAACTCTGTGTGACAAGCCTGTGTGGCAAGCCTGTGTGGAAGCTCTGTGTGACAAGCCTGTGTGGCGAGCCTGTGTGGCAACTCCGTGTAACAAGCCTGTGTGGCAACTCCGTGCAACAAGCCTGTGTGACAACTCCACGTAACAAGTCTGTGTGGTAACTCTGTGTGAAATGTCTGTATGAAAAGCCTGTGTGAAAGCTCTCTGTGTTGTAACTGTGTGGCAGCTCTGTGTGGTGAAGTAGCTCGTTATGTTCTCTCATCGAACAGCACCACCTCTAGTACTCTAAGCGATGTAATTCGATGTATGTTCCCACGTAACTTAATACTAGAGATAAGCGGCCGGTTCGCAGAAACAAACCGAGCACTGGTCTTATCAGTAGAGCTGACTATGCGTCTGCGAATAAAACCACCTAGATGCCTAAGTTATCTTGTAAGATGTATCAGTGTATTTTATTCATTAATTATAGTGCCTTCGCATCGGCAACAACTTAGTTTTATTTCTAGTTTTTAAGAAACATTCTCTCGCGCTTCCGAAAGTTAACTGGCGCAGCCGGTAGGATAGTCGGCTGCTGCCAGCGCGAAAAGTTCGCTCTTAAATTCGGTGAATTTCCCCCGCGTTGTGCAGTATTAAGTAAACGGTGTTAATACTGAATTCAGTTGTATCCGTTCCGGCTATCCACACGAACCAAACAAATAAGTTATCTACGGGCGCAGAAGATGCAGGTCGGTTGGTGAGTAAGCCTTTTTCGCCTTCCTTAACCTTCCACCCCCATTTTCCTCGAATATTGTAAATTTAGACCTTGGTCATCGGTCAGATTTGCTTGTGTTAATTGTATTATTAGACAATTTGGTCTCAAATCGATTGAATTGTGTTAATTAAGATATATTATTTAAGAATAGTAGTAGTATCGGAAAATTTGGTCTCAAATCGATTGAATTGTTTTAATTAAGGACATTTAATAAAAGTAAGTAATAGTATAGGAACATTTAATCTCAAATCGATTGAATTGTGTTAATTAAGGATATTTAATAAAAGTAAGTAATAGTATCGGAACATTTAGTCTCAAATCGATTAAATTGTGTTAGTTAAGGATAGGTATTTAATAATAGTAATAGTGTCAGATAATTTTGTCTCAAATCGATAAAATTTTGCTAATTAAGGATAAAATATTTAACATTAAGTAAAAGTGTCGTTATAAACTCTACCGAGACTCTAAATTAGGATTTAATTATTTTGTTTTAGTTTTACTCAAATAAAATTATTTAGAAATGGCGCAAGAACATAGAGCTGCTACTCTTGCACAAACGAAAATCCCAAAAAAAGATGCTCTAAAAGTTGTGCTGGAAGAAGTAAACTTCAAGGAACAAGGAACAGGGATGAAGTCAAATTTACTAAGATCTCAGTTTTCAATTCCTAGTAGCCAGAATACCATGAGATCCGCGATTTCCGCGCCTCAATTCCAGTTCGGTATACCTGGGAACTTTGCAGGGATATAGCCTCCCAAACATACCTAAATGTAAGTAATTAACATTGTTGCAAAAATGTGATTGGGACGTTACATAATAAAACGTTGCTGCAATGTAATTTTACTAACTTCACTGTCTGGCATTGCCTGTACTTTACAAATGAAAGTTTCTGAAATGTTTTAGTATAACATTGCGACAATAGGTCTATTGTTATATTTTTTTATCAACTTTCCTACAACATTACGAATTGTTCTTTTATTTACCTAACCTATGTAAGTAATGTTGCTGGAACTTAATTTTCGAAAGTTATCAAATGTTACTGTAGAGTTTCTTACCTAACATTGAAAAACTAGATGGCGTTAGCATCGCACATTGAAATTCTGTATCGCGGTGGCGTTGTGTTTGCAGAAATTGGTATTCCCATTTGTAAATTTGATTATAACATTCCTTACAGCGGAAAGAGGAAAAGTCTCACACACACCTGCCTCTAGGACATGTATTTAAAACTATAGCCTCAACAAAATTTAGAGAAACAAATTATTTTTTAGAAACTGAAAACCTAGAAATGGAACTTTGCGACAACTAAATAAATGCTAGCAATTCAAAACTAAATAAATGCAAGCCAAGGGCAAGTTTCATTTGTAATATTTTGTAGCCTTTTAACAAGATAGATGAAACAAGTTACTAATACCTTTCAAATTTAAAGTTGTGGAAAGTTTAAACTTTATACTTGCGGAAAGTTAACTTTACAACTTTCAGATATATTTCATGTGTAATATTACTGGAACTTCACGTTTTAAAGTTTTAAAAAGTTTAGGAGATCAGCTCTGGGCAAGTTTATCTACGGCGGGGCTGTTAGGGCTTCGTTTCAAGCTCGCTGTAAGCTTGCATGAACGTTGCAACCTTATATTTGTAAGTTACAAGCTCGTTGATGTTACTTTCAGAAATATTGCAACTTTTGCTTGCTTAACAGGACCCTTAAAGAGACTGTTATCCGAGAAAATAATTTAGGGATATCATCTTATGCGTTAGAACTATATAGTTTATTCATAAGTAGTTTTAGGAATTTATTCATTAGATTAAGCGAAATCGAAACCGCTCTAGCTCTAAGCAAGAGCTCCATACTACACCAGTCTATAATTAATTCCACCAAACTGCTATACCATTTGAACTTGATAGCAGAATCTAGAAACCTAGAAAATGTATCCAATGAATTTAATTTAATTAAGATTGAGGAAACTATTGATGTTAAATCTTTTATCAAAAAGGACCAAATTACCTTTATATTGGAAATCCTTCTGACCGATAATGTTACGTATAACTATTTTAAATTGTACACATTACCCATCCTCCTCAAACCTGAAAACCTAACCGTTGCCATATTTCCTAAGTACCCATTCCTATTGGCGAAAGGGCTGAAGTATCAGCCGATCGTAAAGCCGTGCCGCTCACTCGCTGTTGGAGACGAGTTTCTCTGCGACGATGACAACCGCGCCTCATACAGCGGATCCTTATGCGAGGAAAAACTAATGAGGTACGAGGACGTCACTGGCATCTGCAAGCAACACCCCATTCACGTCGAGGACGTGAAGCTGCAGAAAATAGATAGGAACAACTGGATACTATACACCAGATCGGTAACAAACCCTCACAGAGACCTGCGGCGAAGAGGCTTCGAAGCAGCAGATATGCGGAACGCACGTTGTGACGCTGAATAGGCCCTGTGATGTCACTGTCAACGGGACGACCATCCGGTACCACCGCCTTTACACCGAAGAGGACCCAGGGACCCCACTACCCATCATCAACCTTCCGAAATTACGCGCAACCGAGAACCTATCCAGTGCACATGCACTCAACATGCGAGAGATTGCACTGGACGAAGTTAAATACATAGCCTTTGCTTTGAAGAACAGTGAAGTTTTCGGTGATAACAGAGAAAAAGACTCTACAATTAGCATTAGGATTAGTAGTATTAAGTATAGTTTTGATTATTTTTTATGTTTCGCACCAAAATTAATCTTTTCATTCAAAATTATCGGAATCCCTCTAAAATCGAGCGCTCCGATAATTTTTCGCTTAGGAAGGGAGACGTTATGTTCTCTCATCGAACAGCACCACCTCTAGTACTCTAAGCGATGTAATTCGATGTATGTTCCCACGTAACTTAATACTAGAGATAAGCGGCCGGTTCGCAGAAACAAACCGAGCACTGGTCTTATCAGTAGAGCTGACTATGCGTCTGCGAATAAAACCACCTAGATGCCTAAGTTATCTTGTAAGATGTATCAGTGTATTTTATTCATTAATTATAGTGCCTTCGCATCGGCAACAACTTAGTTTTATTTCTAGTTTTTAAGAAACATTCTCTCGCGCTTCCGAAAGTTAACTAGCTATGTATGGAAAATCTGTATGGTACTTGTAACTTTTAGTGGTAACCCGGTGTGGCAACTCTGTGTGACAATCCTCTGTAGCAAGTTTGTGTGCAAATTCGGTGTAATACTTAAATCTACGTGAGAATTAACTCTGTGTGAAAAGCTTGTGTGGTATCTCCGTGTGGTATTTCCGTGTGGTATCTCCTTGTGGTATCTCCGTGTGGTATCTCTCTGTGGTAACTCCGTGTGGTATCTCCGTGTGGTAACTCCGTATGGTATCTCCGTATGGTATCTTTGGGTTGGCAATTTCTTGTAGTAACTCCGTGTGGTATCTCCGTGTAGTATCTTCGTGTGGTATCTTCGTGTGGTATCTTCGTGTGGTATCTTCGTGTGGTATCTTCGTGTGGTATCTTCGTGTGGTATCTTCTTGTGGTATCTTCGTGTGGTATCTTCGTGTGGTATCTTCGTGTGGTATCTTCGTGTGGTATCTTCGTGTGGTATCTTCGTGTGGTATCTTTGTGTGGTATCTTCGTGTGGTATCTTCGTATGGTATCTCCGTGTGGTATCTCCGTGTAGTATCTTCGTGTGGTATCTTCGTGTGGTATCTTCGTGTAGTATCTTCGTGTGGTATCTTCGTGTGGTATCTTCGTGTGGTATCTTCGTGTGGTATCTTCGTGTGGTATCTTCGTGTAGTATCTTCGTGTGGTATCTTCGTATGGTATCTCCGTGTGGTATCTCCGTGTAGTATCTCCGTGTGGTATCTCCGTGTGGTATCTCCGTGTGGTAAATTCGTGTGGTAACTCCGTGTGGTAAATCCGTGTGGCAAGTCCTTGTGGTAGCTCCGTGTTGTAACTCTGTGTACCAATCAAAGAAAATAGGAAACCACCCCACATAGTTACAACTAGTGTGGTTGCTAACTAACGCATTAGTTACTTGTTTTGCCAAGAAATAAAAAAAAAACATACGAGGACGTATGAAGATGCAGGATGGCCGTGACGGAGTGAGACAGCATAGTTGGTTATAGTTAAAAGCAACAGTGATGATTTTAAAGTGGGTATCACCCGAATGGGGTCGCACGTGGCAACACTGCAGGCTTGTGTCGGAATGAAATGATTTGACAGATGGGCGAAAAACGTCATGCCATTCCGCACGCAAGGCGGACTGCTCCCGTGCCAATCCATTAGCTTTAAAATCCGTTTTCATCCTCGAAAATTCTCGTTAAATTGATTACCAAGTGGTACTAGGTCAACAAAACCACCCGTCGCAGTAGTACAGAGTGTTTATTTGGTGAGATGGACAACTGGAGACCGCCGGCAAGCCGTACCGATGGATGGCCCACAAATAGCGATGGCGGGTGCTTTACACGATTAGTCTTAGTCCCCGACATATATATAGAATGTCCACCCTTTTATGGTGGACATTCTAGCTTTAGAACCAAGCGTTTCGAATCCACAATCCTCAGAATACGAACTGCAAAAATGTGGAATGCTTAGCCTGGGTAGTCTTCCCGCTAAAGTACAATGTGGGTGTCTTCAAATCCCGAGTAAATAGGTATCTTCTAGGTTAGCGTTTCTACACCCTAGACCGCATATCTGCTTAACATATGTACCTAATCAAACGCAAACCTATACGAAATAAAAAAAAAATAAAAAAACTTTTTCATGGACTTTTCTCCAACACAACCAGTTGTATTACACACATAAAACTAACACACACTGAAAGTCATTCGCAATGACCCATTACTTCATTCGTTCTTTACAAGAAATTCCTAAAGCGTTCTTTTGTCCGGCCTCCTCCAAATGGCTTTTTTGTAATCGCGACATAGAAAAAAACATTTTTCCTTTGCTAAATCGTTGCGAGCACTTTCTTGTGATTCGCTTTTAGGCCCTACCGTAGTATTATTATATATTCTTTGGCCCTACTACTGTCAAGAAAATTAGAAATTTTTAGTTACTTATACAATACAATACAATATAACTTTATTGTACACCAAGAAAACAGCTTAAATAACAAAAACATAATATTCTTAAAATTAGGTGATACAAGGGCGGCCTTATCGCCTTGAGCGATTTCTTCCAGGCAACCTTTGGATGGACAGAAATTAGAATACATAAATGTGGTTGGTGGTGTATAATAAATAAATGTGGAAAAATAATAATTATTATCACAAATTAAATACAATAATTACACATTTTAATAATATACTACATCTTCAATAATATAAATATACATACATAAACAATTACATAAATATATAATAAGTATAAAAATATTTACATACAATAAATTTAATATCACGTATATTTGTTATTTAACATAGTGAAAGAAAGTGTTTGAAAACTAGGTTATTGAAAATATGGAGAGACTTAGCCTGCCTGATAGCTACAGGCAGCTCATTCCAAAGCAGGACAGATTGTACAGAGAAAGATTTCATATAGGAAAGATTGGTATGGAAAGAAAGAAAGAAAGAAAGAAAGTTTATTTATTAACAGAGTAAGGAAATCGGTACAAATTATTGTTCGCGAAACAAAATTTTGAGAGTGGAAGAGGAGTGGACAAGGAGTCAATCAAACAAGAGGAGTGGACTTTGAGTTTCAAGGCACGAGAAGATCTCAAAGTACCAGAATGACCTTGAATAAATTCGAAGCGTTCTTTGAGATACAAAGGAGTGGAAGGAAAGAACAAAATTTTGTAGAGGAAAGATAAGATGTGAGAATTACGGCGAAGTCGGATAGGTAACCAGTTGAGCTTTTGGCGAAATTGTGAAATGTGGTCATATTTACGTAAACCGAATATGTACCGTACACAGAAATTCTGTAGACGTTCCAGTTTGTCGAGTTGCTCTTCGGTTAAATCCAGATAGCAAGCATCAGCGTAGTCTAATATGGAAAGTAGAAGTGATTTTACAAGTGCAGTTTTGGTAGTGATGGGTAGAAAGTTCCGCAATCGTCTGAGTGACGCCGCAGAACCAAAAATTTTTCGACTGACCTCAGACAGTTGTGGACCCCAAGAAAACTGTTTGTCAAAAATAATTCCCAGGTTTTTCACAGTGTCACTAAATGGGATAGGAATATTGTCAAAGATAACCTGAGGTAGTCTGAACCAGTCAATTTTCGAAATCATGCGAGAGCTCCCAATTATAATTGTCTGGGTTTTTGCTGGATTAACTGAAAGGCCATATGATCTACTCCAGTCCCGTATACGCTTAAGGTCAGAGTTCGTAGTATCAATGGCCTCATGCAATTGCCCTAGAGGAGCCTGAGTATAGATCTGCAAATCGTCTGCATAGAGGTGGTAGGAAGAAGTCAACTGTTTTGAAATCGAATTTATAAAGATTGCAAAGAGAAGAGGAGACAAAACGCCGCCCTGTGGAACACCAGCCGATATAGAACACCAAGATGAATATGAATCGTCAATACGAATTCGCTGCCGGCGACCAAACAGGTAAGTACGAAACCAATCAATTACCGTTGGAGATATGTTAAGAGACCGTAAAATTGCCAATAAAACGTCAAAATCCACATTGTTGAATGCATTGCTAAAGTCGAGCAGCGATAGAACAGTCAGATGACAACGTCCAATGCCGTCTCTAATGTCGTCGGTGATTTTTGTCAGAGCTGTCGTAGTACTATGACCAGGACGAAAGCCGGATTGGAACGGGTTAAGAAGATTGTTTTTGATAAGGAAAGATGAAAGTTGTTGGTGAATGAGCCGCTCGAGCACTTTGGATAAGAAGGGAAGAATAGAGATGGGACGGTAGTCAGAAAACGAGTCAGGATTAGGCTTTTTAGGGAGGGGTGTTACTTGAGCTTCCTTCCACGATGTTGGAAATGTGCTCGAGGATATAGAGAAATTGAGGAGATGTTGAATGACAGGGGCGACTTCATCGAGTATGAGCATGATCATCTTGCGACTTATGCCATCCCTACCTACAGCATTCGAGGATATTGACTGTATACTCTTCTTAACATCACAAGCGGAAAATTGACTAAATGCAAAGGATTCATAATCGGGAGTAGGGTGAGTAGAAAGATGTTTCAGAGTAGCAGCTTTTACCGGTCCTTCGAAATTAGAGGACGCAGAGAAATGTTTATTCAGCAAATTGATGTCTAAATTTTTAGGAATGTTATCTTGGCGAGATTTACCTACTCCCATTGATCTAAGAAATTTCCAGACTTGAGCTGGATTGTCATTTTCTACAGAATTGTGAATATGTCGGCGTTGTGCATCCCTACATGCCCTATTGCAGACGTTGCGAAACCTAGTATATTTCTCCTTGTTTTCATCTGATTCTCGGTACTTGAGCTTACTTTTGGCCACCAATTTTTTATGCATGAGGGCGCGTATTTCATCAGTTAGCCACGGTGATGGAGCATGTTTCATTTTAATAGCACGAACTGGGGCATGAATGTCATACAGTTTTGTAAGAATGCGATTAAACTCAAATACTTTGTCATCAATTGTAGCAGCACGCACTACGTCAGACCAGTCCAACTCCTGCGCATGTTTTCGCAAGTTGTCGATGTTAATACTACCAAAACTGCGTTGCAAAAGAATTTTGGGTTTGGCTTTAGGCGGACGGATTTTATATGAAAGAAAGATAAGGTCATGATGAGAGAAGTCATCTTATACTGTAGAGGGAAGATCTATAGGGGAAGCTTCGAGCAAATATGTACAGAGCCACAGTCAATAAGTGAAAGTAGTAAAAAAATGTCCGATCGCCGTCATACGTACCAACTTAGATATTTACATTAAATAATTCACAATGACCCGTTTTCTCGAATCTCGACGTTATGTCACCTAATTAGTGTAATTTGTAATAGAGAACTTTGGCATCGCGTGGCGTTGTAGTCGGCTTGCAATCGCCTTACGACTAACTAAAAAGCCTGCCAACTACGTAGCTTGGGCAGAGTCGGAAGGGCTCGGACACTTTATTAGCACGACTGTGACTATAGATATTGTTACGCAGTAGGCCACGCCGTTAGTAACTAGTTATTAATCTGTGGCCGCGCGCTGTACGACGGCGAGTTGTTTACATCTAATCGCGAGATTTATGGTTTTATGACTCAGGCGGCACCGGCCTTTGTGTCGCGTCTATTGTTTGTTGTTTGTTAGATTTTTTGTGGTGTTTTCGTAATAATTAAGGACAATAGGGTTTCTCGAACTTTACACTTGTTTACTTTGTCAGTCACAATGGCACCGAATATTCCACAGATTTCTAGAGAACCCTTATTCCGATATAAATAGGGCGATGGTTTTCGTTCGTGGCAGTTATCGCGTTCTATACCGGAGTGAAAACATCTCGTGTTCAAGTGCGGTACCAGTGATTGTGAAGTGACTAGTTGTGTGAATTTCAGTGCCAGTGTGACGTGTTTGTGCGAAACAATTGTGTCGTGTGTACTGTGATTTTGTGCAATAAAGTGCAAAGTGAACAATCGGCGTTTTAACTGATTATCCAAGAACCCATCTCGTAACATTTGGTGTCAGAAGGGTGGATAATTGAAAATGCCGGTAACGCCATACGACGACGAGACACCTCGCACAAGGAGCCAGCGCAGACAGGAGGAAGCGCGCCGACTAGAGGAGCAGGAGCGCCGCCAGGAGGAGGTCGATACACGACGCTTCGGAAACAGTTCGCTGTTAATGGAAGCCAGCGAGTCCGAGGCAACCAACTACGACTCCGGGAACCCGGGAGCATCTGCTGCGGCACTTCCTGCAGCACCTACTGTGGCACCTGCTGCGACACCTGCTGCAGTACCAGCCACTCCTGTGGCATTTGATATGGCTGCAATGGTGTCAATGATGCAGTCAATGTTCGATCGCAACAAAGAAGACCAGGCTCGCCAACTGGAAGAACAGGCTCGCCAACTGGAGGAGAAACTGGATCGTGGACAAGCGGGTCTGCTTTCAAGCCTACAAGCGACCATGGGAAAGGAAATAAGAGAAATGAAAGAAAAAATGGACCAGCACGATACAAAGATAAAGGAGTATGAATCTCGCATCTTCGAAGCGGAAACACAAATCGCCGACGTAAGGAAGACCTTGAACGTCATTAAAACTGGAAGTGGAGCCACTCCATCTACAACCTTCTCGCCAGCATCACAAAAGATCAAAGTGACGCCTTACGACGGGACATCATCATGGTCAGCCTACAAAATTCAATTTGATGCCGCCGTTCAAACCAATGGATGGAGCAAGGACCAAGCCAAGAACGCCCTAATCATGAGCCTTCGTGACGAAGCCCTGAGTATTCTCGATGCCGTGGGCAAGGAAGTGACCTACGATAAATTAATGGAAACGCTGGAGAGTCGCTACGGTGATGAGCACCTGGAACGTGTGTACCGAGCGCAGTTGAAGAACAGAGTGCAACGTCGTAACGAAAGTCTTCAACAGTGGGCCGTCGAGGTGGAGAAACTGTTCCGGAAGGCTTATCAGTCCGCGCCATTACCCAACGACGAACATCTAGTGGAAGCTTTTGCTAACGGGATAGCAGACTTCGAAGTAAGAACTGCAGTGAAACTCGGGCATCATAAAACACTGAAGGAAGCTTTGGCTCAAGCCTTAGAAGTCGAGGCTGTACGAAATCCAGCGAGAGATGTTCAACACATAAAGGAAGTTCAAGAAGCGTCACATCGTACGAGGTTTGGTCCAAGATGCTACAACTGTGAAGAGAGAGGCCATTTATGGCAGAATTGCCCAAAGCCATGCCGAACCAGGGACGATCGACTATTGGAAGAACGAAAGGATCGCGAGGCAACGCATTCACTATGGAGGAATAAACGACCTGCTGAAGAAAGCGGAAAATGGCGAGTGTTATCCGGGCCAGAAAAGCCAAAGATTTTGATCTCACAAGCTCACGATGGGAACAGTTTGATCATCAATGGTGCCATCAATGGAACTTCTTGCAAGCTGACATTGGATACAGGAGCTTCTCGCACTGTCATCAGTTCCCGACTGGCTAAGCGCTTTCTTCCGAACTTCGAAAGCTGCAAAACGGTTCAACTTCTGACAGCGACCGGTCAGCACATATCCGTCCGAGGAGAGAAGCTGGTGGAGTTAAAGTTGGGTGAGAAAACTTTCCAACACAAAGTCATTGTGGCTGATATAGTCGACGATTGCATTCTGGGTCTTGACTTCATGCGAGAACATCATTGCGAGATAGACGTCAACCAAGGAATCTTGAAGTGTGGAAGAGAAGAAATCTTCATGGAAGGCGCCACATCAGGAAAGGTTTATTGTCTGCAGAGAACAGTTCTTCCACCTAGATCGGAGACCATTGTGGCAGTTAGATTACCGCCGAAGTTGGGACATCAACGACGATGTGTGCTAATAGAGCAATCAGAAGGTGATCAACCATGGTTATTGGCCCGAACTCTGGTGAGGACTACTAATACTGCTGTGGTGCGTGTGCTCAACACAAGTAACGAGGAGCAGCTCATCAAAGGAGGAACCCCAATTGGTACTTGTGAAGAAGTAGATTGGATGCGCAGATGCCAAGAACAACTAAAGGAGAAATACAATTGCGCTGGGAGTTACAACGTGTCAACGCTATTGGAAGATTCCCGTGAAGACCTGTCCGAAAAAGAACTTCTGATGGCAAAGAAGATGCTGCAGCGCTACACTGACATATTTACTCTCGATGATGCCGTCAACGGGAAGACTGGATTAGTGAAGCACACAATAAATACAGGAAGCGTGCCACCGATTCGACAGCGGCCAAGAAGGATACCAGTGGCACGAGAAAAAGAAGTCGAGACAATGATCGAAGACATGGCGCGCACTGGTGTAATAGAACCTTCATCCAGTCCGTGGTGTTCCCCAGTGGTTCTAGTTAAAAAGAAGGACGGCAGTATGAGGTTTTGCGTTGACTATCGACGACTCAACGACGTAACGAAGAAGGACAGCTACCCTTTGCCGAGGATCGATGACACCTTAGATACACTGACGGGCATGAAGTGGTTTACTACGCTGGACTTGAAGAGCGGGTATTGGCAAGTGGAAATAGACCCTAAAGATAAGGAGAAGACCGCATTTTCTACGGGAAAAGGCCTGTGGCAATTCAAAGTGATGCCGTTTGGATTGTGCAACGCCCCCGCTACGTTCGAAAGGTTAATGGAGTTAGTGCTCGCTGGATTGATCGGAGATGCATGCCTTGTCTACTTGGACGACATCATAATTGTGGGGAAAACCTTCGAAGACCACCTGCAAAACCTGGAACGAGTATTGACTAAGATTCGCGCAGCCAATCTCAAGCTGAGTCCGAAGAAATGCTCCTTCTTCAAGAGGCAAGTGAATTTCCTGGGACATGTGATTTCGGAAGCTGGCGTACAGACGGATCCAGGAAAAGTCAGTGCTGTCAAGGATTGGCCTGTGCCAAAGGACAAGACGGAAGTTAGAGCATTCTTGGGTCTATGTTCCTACTACAGGCGATTCGTGAAGAACTTTGCTGACATCGCTAAGCCGTTGCATAGACTGACTGAGGCAAAACGACCCTTCCTCTGGGACGAAAATTGCGACGCAGCTTTTCAAGAACTAAAGGAGCGACTTTGCAATACGCCTATTCTTGGCTTTCCGAACACAGAGAACGAGTTCATCGTGGACACTGACGCCAGCAACACCGGCATTGGAGGAGTACTGTCACAAAGAAAAGGAGACCAAGAAGTGGTGATTGCGTATTTCAGCAAATCCCTGTCCAAGCCGGAAAGAAACTACTGTGTGACCAGAAAGGAGCTACTTGCAGTGGTGAAGACATTGCGACATTTTAGCAAGTATCTGCTCGGGCGAAAATTCCATCTGAGGACCGACCACGCTGCTCTTAAGTGGCTACTACAGTTTAAGGATCCCGAAGGCCAAGTGGCAAGATGGATTGAGCAACTACAAGAGTTTGACTTCACCACGGAGCATCGCAGTGGAAAATCTCATGGCAACGCGGACGCACTGTCAAGAAGGCCATGCTCAGAGGACTGCAAGCATTGCTCAAGACACGAGTCGAAAGATTCAGTGCCCGTCAGAATGCTCAAAGCTGACATCGGCGATGAATGGAAAGAAACCCTTCAGGTTGCACAAGAAGAAGACGCCGACATCAAGCCGATTCTTGAATGGATGGAATCAGATGCCCCTAAGCCAGACTGGAGTGCTATTGCTTCAATGAGTGTTGCGACAAAGAGCTATTGGGCGCAATGGGATAGTCTGGTGCTTCAGGAGGGAGTACTTTGCCGAAAATGGGAAAATGCTCGTGGCAATCAGTGCCATCTCCAAATGGTTGTACCCAGAGCAAAGATACCTGAAGTTTTGAAGCTGTACCACGAAGGGTTTTCGGGAGGACATCTGGGTGTGAAACGGACACTCTTGAAAATTCGAGAAAGGTTTTACTGGATCAACTGCAGAGATGACGTAGAAGACTGGGTACGGAAATGTACGAGCTGTGCATCAGTGAAAGGTCCGCATACCCGCAGCAGAGGAGCATTAAAGCTGTATAATGTTGGAGCACCATGGGAGCGAATCGCACTGGATGTGGCCGGACCATTTCCTGTGAGTGAAAGTGGCAACAAGTACTTCCTTGTCGTCATGGATTACTTCACCAAGTGGCCGGAAGTCTTCGCAATTCCGAACCAAGAGGCATCGACGATAGCAGACAAATTGGTGCATGAAGTATTCTGTCGATTTGGAGTACCATTGGAAATCCACAGTGACCAAGGAAGAAATTTTGAATCTCAGCTGTTTCAAGAGACGTGCCGGTTAATGGGTGCACACAAAACAAGGACAACGTCTTACCACCCGCAATCAGATGGAATGGTGGAGCGATTCAACCAAACTCTGGAGAGGTACCTGGCAAAAGTAGTCGGAAGCAAACAACGGGATTGGGACAAGCATATCCAGCCATTTTTGTTGTCATACCGAAGTGCTGTTCATGAGAGCACAAATGTCACTCCCGCTTTTGCCAATTTTGGACGTGAATTACGGCTACCAGCCGACTTAATAACTGGCATTCCACCGGATTCCCCACAACCCATAACTGAGTACGCCAGTGACCTCCGGAACAAGATGAACGACATCTATGAGCACATTAGAGAGCATGGCCAGCAAGCATCTGAAAGAATGAAGACTCGATACGACAGAAGGGCTAACAATCCTGGGTTCGAGGAAGGCTCGATGGTATGGCTGCACAATCCCATACGCAGCAAAGGGAAGTCTCCAAAGCTACAAGCCAAATGGGATGGACCGTACCGAGTGGTGACCAAGATCAACGACGTGACGTTCCGCATACAGAAAGGACCTCGAGGTGCCCCCAAAATAGTTCACGTGGATCGATTGGCGCGATATCACGGATGCAACGATGCTCGGGACGAGCATGTCTTGGGAGGAGGTGGTGTTACGCAGTAGGCCACGCCGTTAGTAACTAGTTATTAATCTGTGGCCGCGCGCTGTACGACGGCGAGTTGTTTACATCTAATCGCGAGATTTATGGTTTTATGACTCAGGCGGCACCGGCCTTTGTGTCGCGTCTATTGTTTGTTGTTTGTTAGATTTTTTGTGGTGTTTTCGTAATAATTAAGGACAATAGGGTTTCTCGAACTTTACACTTGTTTACTTTGTCAGTCACAATGGCACCGAATATTCCACAGATTTCTAGAGAACCCTTATTCCGATATAAATAGGGCGATGGTTTTTGTTCGTGGCAGTTATCGCGTTCTATACCGGAGTGAAAACATCTCGTGTTCAAGTGCGGTACCAGTGATTGTGAAGTGACTAGTTGTGTGAATTTCAGTGCCAGTGTGACGTGTTTGTGCGAAACAATTGTGTCGTGTGTACTGTGATTTTGTGCAATAAAGTGCAAAGTGAACAATCGGCGTTTTAACTGATTATCCAAGAACCCATCTCGTAACAATATTTGTTCGAAGAAGGGAAGTCTATGTCCAGCAGTGCAAATCCTTTGTGAAAAGACGATCGACAAAATATGAAAATCAGTGCTGAGATTACGTTGAAGGAGCGAGAAAAAATAGGAATAAAACAATTTTCCAAACTAAATGTTATTCAGTTACTGTGGTCAATTATAAAGTTCCGTCCTTAATTTAATAGCATTTTATAATATTGCTGTTTCTCTTTCACTATATGCATTTTAAAGAAAAAACAAAATTCTAAATTGCTATTAAATTTAGGATGGCGCATCAGAATTGACCACACTGTCTAAGTAAATAAAATAATGTATATTAAACAAAATCAAATCGAAATGAGATCCGGAGACTTATTTCGATTTGAAGGCTTTGTCTTGAGAAAGCCTCAAGCCTCCTTCGTAGGGTTGCACTGGATACAAACCGCTTCGAACCTAAACCAACCCAAAGTTTTATTTTAGCACCGAGTGAAGCTCTATCGCCTTTTAGCGATGCAATCGAAGACCGGTAGTAAGGCTTGAAAGCCAACAATTTTGTCCAAGTGACAGTTTTGACCTAATGTGCAATTACCCGCGAATGGACTCGAGGAAATCTATGTTAGTGTGCACTTGTCTTTATGAATCTGTACAATACAATGTTGACTAGGTGTTTTATGGAAGTACCGTATCTACAGTATTTAGGTATAATAAATATATTTCGATGATAGCGCAGCAACGTGTTGTTGTTCCACCAATAAGTGAGACTTGTTCAGTCAACATTTTTTTTTTTATTCTTTTATTATTTATCCAGGGTTTTATGACATGACACCCTTGTACACTTAACAATTATTTTTTAAATTAACAGTTGATTGCGTTCTGCAAGAGCTGCACGGTATGCGTCGTACAACCCTCTGGCATCCTTTGAATCAGGTTTAGATAGCACGCTATTACATCCTCCCACTTGCCAGATAACATGATTACTGTCAAAAAGTTGACGACGCAGTCCTTGGTTCCAGGAACATTCCATTAAAACATGGTACACATCTTCAATCGAGCCACAGCGGTCACACGAGGGTGACTCCACTTTTCCCATCATATACGCAAACATGTTTAATGGTACGTGCCCAGAACGAAGCCGTGCAGCTGTAACAATCTCATTCCTTCCCATGTCGGCCCTCAGAAACCATGGAGAGCGAAGAAATGTAGGCTGAATCGTTTTATACCAGATACCCTTGGACAGTGATCTTTCATTGAAATATTCAGACCAGTTTTCAAAAGCAATATTTTTTATAAATGGTATTAAATCTGTGTAGTTAGGAAGGCAATTAAATAAATCTCCATCATCAGCTGCTTCTTTAGCGAGTCTATCTGCTTCTTCGTTTCCCATAAGACCGACATGAGAAGGGATCCATTGTAGTTTTATACATTTATTTTTGCTATTCAAACGATTAATACTATCAAGTATATTATAAGCTATGGGAATGCCTTTAAAACTACCACTGACGCAGCGGGCTAAGTGTAAAATAGCACTTTTTGAATCTGTGAAAATAACAAACTTATCACAATTTATAGATTCTATGTATGCTATGGCTTCTGACAAAGCAATGAGCTCTAAATTCATGATACATATTTTAGATTTAATTGTAAGTTTAATGCTGCTTCCAGTCTCTGCGTCTAGAAAAGCCGCTCCCCGTTTATTATCTATCAAGGATCCATCAGTAAATATTTTGTAGTAGCCCTGATATTTATCACATAAATATTTTACACATTTTTGCTTTAGGTCCAGCGGATTATAAAATTTCTTTGGTTTATCTAAAATATCAATGGTAGGTTCTAGTACATTTGTTAGATTAATATTACTAACCCAAGTATTCAGACTAAATATTTCTATTTGATTACTACAGTTAAAGCTATTGTATTTAAGTATATTATGAACAGATACTAATAAAGGTTTTTTTTTACGAGCCCAATATGGTAATCTCAACAGATAAGACAACTCATCTAGTATTTCGATAAGCTCATTTTCCCTAATTGATTTGGTTTTAAGCCAAAACTTTGACGCTAGATATTGCCTGCGAACATATAAAGGTGAGACGCACAGCTCCGGTTCAGTCAACATTACTGACATTTTATACGATCCGTGAAATTTCAAAAAGATAAAGGTATGGCCTTTGACAAAATGTAAAAAACATGGACATAATGTATGATCTACCTACATGGAACAAACAACTGTTTATTTTCGAAATTCAGACATGGTCTAAAGACATGGTTCAATAGAAGAGTTCTTACCAAGATATCTCAGAACTCCTAAAATAAATGTCTATGAAAATTCGTAGGTACATTCTAATGTGTTTTATTTTATTGTGAACTAGCGACCCGCCCCGGCTTCGCTCAGGTGTATTATAGGTAAATGTAGACCTTCCTCTTGAATCACTCTCTACCAAACTTTTTTTAATAGTCCACTGCAGGACGTGGGCCTACCCACGAAGGATGATTGGGCCATATCCATAACGCTGGCCCAGTGCGGGTTGGTTGAATCACTCTATCTATAAAAAAAACGCATCAAAATCCGTTGCGTAGTTTTTAAAGATATAAGCATACTTGTACATAGGTACAGACAGAGCGGGAATTCCTGGGGTTTTATTTTCTCGTAGGTTGTATGAAAAGTAGCGTATACACCACTAGAACGAAGTCTGTCTTCGACTTGGGCGACTTGAACTCTCGCTACGCTCAGAGTCGTATCGTCTATATTCGTCATTATGAACTAATTTTTGTAAAAATATCATATATTAGAGTGGAATTTAATTAAAGATCTATCGGGGACGCCTATGTCGAGCAGTGGACATCCTAGGGCTAAAACGACAACAACGACTTATTACAGAGCACAGAGATTGACAAATGACCCGACGCGACGCTTGACCTTACCCATCTTCCACCGCCCGGTCCTTACGACTTAACTTATAAGTCAATGAGCCTTTGTTGATTATTGATATTTTCTGCAAAAGCAAAATATTTCCAATTATACGGAACAAATCTACCTATTTTTAGCATTTCTCTGAAATTAAGTAGCATTGGAGCCGTCGCTTTTCATTTTTACTGTTTTTTCCTCAATTAATTTTCACTCATAATCGAAGTAAATAATTTAGAGTAGGCTATGAAAATTTAACTTATCATTATAATCGTCAGCCTATAATTGCCCACTGCTGGCCACAGGCCTATCTCCTTGTACACTCATACCGGACCTATGCTATTTTGTCCTTCTCTAAATACATCAACATCCAAAACATCATCTACGTACAAAATTAGAATAATTCAATCGATTCGATGTATGCCATTTTAAGTTGTTGTTGATTTTTCAAATACTAACCTATCAATTTGGATTTAAAAATGTATATGGGACCTTCAGGATTTATACTTTCCAAAAAAAATTAAAAAAAAAAAAATCGGAAAAGAAATACTCGTCGACTTGAGTACTTTCTCAGATTCATCCGTTAATTAAATCAAATAATAAATAAAGGGAAATTGCCTGGTCCTGGCGAAAAAATATTTATGTCAATGAAATGAAAATACAAAGATTTTCTTCTTAAAAGATATTTTTCCAACTCTGAGGTCTCTCACTGTGTGGTAATTTGTATTTTACTCAAGTAACTTGTATAAACTAAATGCTTTGTACATTCTAAGTTGCTATTGTATTCTTTCTCAAACTAGAAACGACGCGATGTTGTTGGTTTCTCGTATCAAAAATGCAGTTTCCCTGCCGGTTCTATTCAGCGCTAGGCTATTATTGAATAAAGTATGCAATAGTTTGGTCTGTCTGTAATTTGCCAGTAAGTTTGTGTCGGTTGACTACGGATAATGCCCCCTTTTAAATGTATTATTCTGTTTGTTTTAATGCTGTTTACCATTCAAGATAAATGTAAAGGAAATAAAAGCCGTGGTGGTCTAGTGGTAGTGATGCCTTACTTGCAATCGTTAGGTCGTGGGTTCAAATCCCGGTCCCGTACCAATGAGTTCTTTGGAATCAATGTACGGAATTTAACACCACTGGCTTTTCGGTAAAGGAAAACATCGTGAGGCAACCTGCATATGTCCGTAGAATAAATTCGATGGCATATGTGAATCCATCAACCCGCACTGGGCCAGCGTGGTGGATATGGCCCAATCACCCTTCATGGATAGGCCTACGTCCTGCAGTGGACTATTAAAAAAGGCTGATACAGATGCTACACTATGATTAATCATTATTTGTAGGTGTAAAAATGCAGGTATATTGTACAATTTATCATGAGGTTTCGTCTTCATCGCCATCTCACTGGTAGGACGCCCATTGTTGGACACAGGCCTCCCCTGTAGATCCAGAACGAAATTATTATTAAATTGCTTAGGATTAACATGTATACAGTGTGTTTAGCGTTCTTGATCAGTCATCGGTCCACTGTTGAATTGATGAATCTCCATTCAAAAACTGTCCGTTCGTCTTACCACAAAAGTTTTACGGCTTAGACAATGTTTAACAGTACAATTTGAACTATTAAACATTGTCTAAAGCGTGCGTAAAATTTTTGTGGTAAGGCGGTGTATGTTTAAAACTGTCTAGTAGTAGTAGTATAGGTACATGCTGCAACTCGATTTTAATATTTCATTCGCTTCACAGATTTGCCCGATGAAGAACAAAATCCAGGTCTAGTAAGCTAACAACAGTTGTTAGTTACTGTTTTTAAATTTCTCTATAAGTTAGTAAATATGGCATTTATGTAGTAGATTCACGGACTTAAAAGATCAGCCTATATCCACGGTGTGCATCGCTGTAGTTTGATGCAAGACCACAAATGCGTTGACCATTAGGTAAATGTGGTGAGGCAAAAACATTTGGTGGTCATATGTGGACTAGTCTTCTTCTTTTTCATCATCTTCATCGTGTTGTTGATCCTAATATAAGGTATACTTAATTGACTTAAAGTCTCAAACTCAGACCAAATAAAACAATCCAGACAGAATGTTGAGAAACAAATAAGTGAGGCCGACAAAATTACGCCTCGCTGTGTACAGACACAATTAAACACACAAACACGTATAACGAAACTACGCCTTGGCTCGTCAGTCGAACTATAGCGGCGCAACACCGACGCACTCACTACATGTATAAAAAACTGGCCTCACTTGTCTGTTCACGACGTTCTGTCTTGATTTATTTAGATCTGAGGTCTCAAAGAGTATTGTGATAAATCATTGCAAAAATTTGCCGCGACCACAGGATTTGAACCTGCATCTTCGGAATACCGTTTATAATCTTTTCTCAATGCTTCGCTACTACAACTCCGCGAGGGAATGCATGGTACAGCCCTGGAGTGGAGAGTGGTTGGGCAATGAGGGTTTGAAAGCAGGTGCAGCATGTTTTGTACCGGGGCTCCACATGGACTTAAAGCCCGATTACAGAGGCGCCAGCGTAAATTTAAAAGCAACGTAAAAAGCGTTCTCTCTATCGAATGCCTAAAGTGAAAAAGAAACAGAACTATGCTATTTAGCGAATATAATTACGATGGCGCCTCTGTAATAGGGCTCTTATTCGCAATACAACAATAACCTTTTATATGAAATATAATCACTACATAGTATAAAACAAAGTCGCATCCCGCTGTCTGTCACCATGTATGCTTAAAACTACGCAACGGATTTTGATGCGATTTTTTTTAATAGATAGAGTGATTCAAGAGGAAGGTTTATATGTTATGTATAATACACCTGTGCGAAGCCGTGGCGCTAGTATGTTATAAAAGCGATCGCATTGTCCTTAATTATTTTTCGCTAAAAATGGCACAATCGACTTCAACTGTCGACATCCACGAATCGATGTAAGTTTCGTAGTTGTTGTAGTAATGTTTACATTACTGATGATTTTACAAAAACGACTCAGACATTTTCGAAAAAAAAATATTGGGTCTACCTCTAAAGTAGGTATGATCTACCAAACAAAAAAGAATAAACAAAATCGGTTAATTCTCGTAACAAACATACAAAAAAACATTAAGTCGAATTGAAAACCTCCTCTTTTAAGTCGGTCAAAATCATGATACTATTCGTATAACAACAATTACCTACTTACAATGAAATTACTACAAAACGCGGCATGACGACACAGCGCCGGCCGAGGATGTCGGTAATTTACCCGGTAAATTGTCAATATTTACCCGTAATTCTAGTAAATTACCCAATTTAATAACGGGCCCGGTAATTTGACTTTGAAAGTTTGCTTTTTTATAATGTAACTTTATTTTCTTGGTTCTTATGAAGCGGAGGGTGACGTATTAACTGGCCAACTTAACATGAGTAAATGACTGATTTACAAATATTTTAAAAAATCTATAAAACTTTAGAGCTACATAATTATTTTTTGCAAAAAAATATCATAATCGACTTCAACCGCATACAGAATTTGAATAGTTCGCACGGATCGATGTAGTGATTTTCACATCATTGTTGACTTATCAAAAACGGCTCAGCCGATATCGATAAAATTTAGAACCTCTGAAGTGTGATTTACCATATAAAAAATATTGATATCGGACTTATCTGTAAAAAATATGCGTAATATACGCGTCTATTTGAGACCTTCCTCCGTTTTTCGTCGGTTGAAAAATGGAGACAGACGATTTAAACATTCCATCTAAGTACGAAAACGCTTAAAAGTATACGTCTGACTTATATAATAGCTTAGCGGGGATTAAACTTGGTTTTTATTATGAACAACATTCATTATGGGTCCAAACCTGAAATCAACATTGCATTATTGGATTTTTATAAACAAAATAAATTGTAAAATAGAAAATAATACTTATACCTATGTAGATAGGCTATTTTAGATTATGCTTATTTTTTGAGATTTACACAGCTTTCAGTCATCTACTTACGACATTCACATTCAGTAAGATCGGTATAGCCCGAACCAAAGTTCTTGGCGGCTGTGCTGTGACGTTAGTCACAAGGTGCGGATAACCCAGTCCTGACTAAACTTCCATTAACAGTTGCGCGAGATTTTTTTTAAATATTCGGGATATCTTACACACGTTCTCTGACCCCAAACTAAGCAAAGCTTGTGATATGGCTGCCAGAGACTGATATACTATACATATTTTAATTACATACTTATATGTATAGATAGCACCTAAGTTGCTCTGTGCCTGGGTGTTAGGCACAGAGAAAACACATATGTTCATTATATAAATGCTTGCGCTGGGTGGGAATCGAACCCACGCCTCTTTGATCCAGAAGTCAGGTTCAGGACCACTGAGCCACCGAGGCAGTCAAATGGGTTTCGCGCGGCCTGTAGCTAAGCCAATTTCACATCCGCTAGATGTTTGACTTAGCCAATAAAACATATCATTTTTGTTTTGCTAAAACCAGGCATCCGGTAGCTAAATTAAAATTTTATTGATTCCCCGTCACATCCACTAACTCCAGGCACCTATCCCAAATTAAATTTCGAAAACCATCCAAAACTTTTCCATCCGAAAAAAGGCAGCGCCAACTTTCCATCCCATTTAGGATTCTAACAACGGATGTAAGAGAAACAAAATGGCCGCCATAGCTCGAATAAATTTTAAAACAAATCCCAACTTTGGCTGTCACAAAACAAGTGAGTGAAACAAAAGATTTACGCCTAAACTTTTGTTAAGCTTAGAATTAGTTACTGCTTAAATTAGGTCCGGGGCCCGAGTTTATTTTTGACATTTCCTTTTATTTCATGAAATACGTGAAAGAAATAAATTGTGAGCAACTGCCTTTATTCTGGAGTTAGAGATAACAATGTAGAATATTTAAAGTTAGTTGATTTTGGGAGTCAGCTTTGTGTTTAAGTTTTATTGTCTAAGTAAGGTGTGAAATGGCAGTGGGCAAAGCACATGGCTCGGGAGAATGGGGACCGACGCGATGAGGCCGTAACTCGTAAAGTTTTTCGAGTGGAGACTACGTACCAGCAAGCACAGCGTAGGAAGTCCACCTGCAAAGTTGATGGATGGATGGATGACCTCATAGAGACGGCTGGATCGTCTGAAGGCAAGCTGCTTCCAACCCGTCTTATTGGAGATCTATGGGGGAAGCCTATGTCCATTCAACAATAGACGTCCTTTGGTAAAGAAGAAGATAAAACAGGTGTTAAACACATGAGTATATTATATACTTTAATTTTTTTTATTAAATGGGCTATAAAACATAGTTTTTTGTATAATATGTTATTACACATATACAAAAAACGCGGGTCCAACCTGTGTGCTTAGCATACAAGACCACGACAAGAGTTTATCGTCGTGTGCAAAGGTGACAGATATATGCTTCATCATAACTCCGTCACGTTCTGACACGTCGATAGTATAATTTTATGGTCCTTATGCTAAGCCCGCTGGACAAGATAGGACCGGGAGGGAGTGCCGTACTAGAAAAGAGACCTATGCTCAGCAGTGGGTGATTGTAGGCTGTGATGATGAATATAGGGTTATTGAGAACTTATACAGATTCTCTTAAGAGCAAATTTAGCATATCAAGTTCAGATTTAAATTAAAGAAATAATTTTATTTATTAACATCAACAAAAAAAAAACATCAATTTCGATCCAATACACTCATATAAATAGCATCGCATGAGAAAGATCTCGTATTTATACAAAAATGTGTTGATATTTATATTTCGTTTATATAATCTGAGTGGTAATACCTGTAGCCTGTCAATCATCGGCCAGTGGCGTTTGCCATTTCTGATGAAAGCATTATTTATGAAAATACAGAGCTGATGTGTTAAGTTAGTATTTTCTTTCACGAGTTATTATTGATTGATGCTTACAAAGCCTTTGTGAGTAACTTCTGAAAGTATAAGTAATTTGGAGGTGCTTAGTTGAGGCAGCTTGTAGCTGTACGCTTGATTTGCTTGTAATGTTCCTTGATTTTAATTAATCTTAATTTTTCTTTGGGACTGAACAGAATTCTCTGATCCGGAAAAAGTTGTTTTGAAGTAGGTTTAAATTAAAACTAATAAAAAATGAGAAGGCCGGCCATTTCTTATAGGAGTATAAAATAAGCCTACAAACCTATTATCAGCCCTACTAAATATACACACCAAAAAAAAAACATTAAAATCGGTCAAGCCGTTTTAGTTCCTATGTTCTGAAATGTGTCTGGGTATTTTCTGACTGGAATAAAGGCGAAAAACGCATAAGGTTCAAGTTCAATTTCATCTTAGCAACGTTCGGCACGATCAGTCTTCGAATGGGTCACCACGGATGGCTTTTACAACGGTTACTGACCGCTACCGTGGCTGAGATACACCTTAAATTTAAGGTTCCAGTTGTTGTAACCGTTTAGTCAGAGTTCTTTAAAAGGTCTGATGTCAGGTGGCTTAAAAACTCTGACATCATGGCCTGGCTACCCGGCCTATACGAACTTACTCAGTGAAAAATTCAGACAACAGGTCTAAGTTGCCTATAGAGAGTGTGCAAAAAGAGAACCGTCGTGGCGTTACGGTGAATTAACAATAGGATTTTAATCATCAGCCAAGGTTCCTACATATACAATATACAAAGTGCTATACCTACTTGGTAGACGCGAGTACTGATGAAAAATGAATTGGTGTCTCTGTCTACCTTCCAAGTATCAAACACTTTTAGTTATACTAGCAATTGCAGAGCAACGTAACAAAATTTGTAAAATAACACACGAGCGACCTCACCTACGACGCTTCTCTTTTTTCACAAACTTTACTTACGAACTTACTTAGTTTCTTGTCTGGTAGCTGAATGGAGGCCCTGGAGCTCCACAGCCCTGCGATTGTTCCGCCGTGTCGTGCCACATACCTGCCGACCGACGATGTCGGCTATTGTTCGAGCAATGCCTTTTTCAACAAAGCCGCAGCCTCCGTCTGCATACGGCCTGATAGACAGGATGATGCATACAGGGTGGAGAAATTTGTGGATACATTATTTAATTGCTCATTTACTTTTATAGTCGTTCTCATAGTCATATATCTTTATTGTGTATATGGTAAGTTAAATACTTACTTAAATAACATTGCAAAAAAAAATTACACTATGCGCATTTAGTGTCGCATTTAGAGACACACGATCAGCCTAAGCGTTCGGCTTGTTTCAGTTGTTAATTCAACAATATTTTTTACGACGTTATCACGCAAAATTATCTTCAGTAAACCGTTACAGACAACCATTTTTTTTTAAAGAAACTTATATTCATTTGTTATGATTCCATATTTTCCCCACCCTGTACAGAGCAATAACGCAGAGTGCAGACTGCTTTGTCCTGCATCATTTCGATATGGCGTCTGCGACGGTACATCATTTGCCAGTAATTACGAGGGATGGGGTGTAATGGGGTGATTCTACGGGATGCTGTCAAAGGAACGACTGGAATTTGTTTAGTTTTGATGTACTCGTACGAGTAATGAGGGGACTGTTGTCTTTTTGCTTTGTTTTTAATTTATAGGCCGGGGGTTTTGGGATATATTTGGATTTATATTCTTAATCACCCTTAATCACCCTTCGTGGGTAGGCCTACGTTCAGTGGTGGACTATTAAAATCAGCCAAGTGCGAGTCGGACTCGCACACGAAGGGTTCCGTACCGTATGGGAACCCCCTCTTGCCGTTATTAATAGCGAGCAAAAAACTCCTAAAATCACGTTTGTTGTATGTCCCTTAAATATTTATTTTATTCTATTTTTTGTATTTTTTGTTATAGCGACAACAGAAATATATTATTTGTGAAAATTTCAGCTGCCCAACTATTACGGTACGGTGACAGACAGACAGACGGACATCGAAGTCTCAGTAATAGGGTCCCGTTTTTACCCTTTGGGTACGGAACCCTAAAAAAGGCCAGTACAGGTATTCATCATGTTTCATTAAGTCATTAGAAATTTAATTTCGATTATTCTGAACCCAATGACAATCTCGCCCATAACCGTTTACGCGGTCAAACGTGATCGAGACACTTGTAGGACTTTCAGACATTCTCTGACCAAGTACAGACGAAAAAGTAGCACACAAGAAGGTACATTTTATTTGAAAAATACATAGCGCACCTACATCTAGACGACAGGCATGTTCTAGGATTCCATCATACTCATCATTTGACTAACTTTTACTATGGTACCAACCCAGAAATCACGTAAATAAAATTAGCTGTTCAACACAAAAAAATCCATCGACCCGCGACAAAATGTAAAGAATAGGTAATTTTCGCTTTTTCAGGGTAGTTCCCATAGTAAAGCAAGTAGTTATTGATCCGTATGTACCCTAAGTTCAAGTCTATTGGCTCACAAAATAAAATCGTTCATAAACTATTAGAGGCCCATTTTGCCCCCATTGAAGGATCTAAATTTTCTCAATTTAATTCTAGATATTTCACTACGTTTAAAAAAAAACCGATCAAGTTATTTTTCACGCTTATATAGGATGTTTGGTCTAGCGTTAGACAAGGAATCCGGGACTTTTCCCAGGACGTTAATAGTCATATATTAGTTAAAAGGGTGAGCTATTTTCAAACAATATTGCATCGGTTTTCGAACAGTCATTTAGTACTTTTTTTAGGAAATTGATATCCTGAAGGACCCACTGAAATTTTCCGGGATAGCAGTACCCCAAGTGGTAATTTGTGTTATTGTGTAGCGTCGTACCAAATTTCGTTAGAATTCATTTACCCCTTTTATCTTAGCTTTACAATTGATTATTTTGGCTATTGCTAAGAAACCCTATAGATTTTCCGGGATAAAATAGTTACTGTATTGAAACATGTTGTGTGCTTTCTACATACCTACCAGATTTCATTAAAACCGTTCAGCTCGTCTGATGTAATTATTGCTTTTTTCGCCAACTTTGGGAACTTATCTGACCCGTTAGATAAGGAAAATTCGGAAAAACAGGAAGAAACGTAACTTTTATTTTATTTGTAAAGCATATATACAAAGTTTTAAGTCAATCGGTAAAGGTAATAAAAAATGAAATGCAAACAAAAAGGGCCCGTTTTACCCCGTTAGAGGTCGATTTTTCGAAATTTTCGTCCTTTGTGCTTCATTACGTTGTACATTGTACCTATGTTCGAAATTTCAAGTCTCTATCTTTAGTGGATTGGGTTGTAGCCTAAACTTATAAATTTAGGCTATCCCTAAGGATCCCTATAGAATTTCCGGGATAATAATAGTTCATGTGTTGAAACATGTTGTGTGCTTCCTCCATACCAGATTTCATCCATAACCGTTCAGCTCGTTGGATGTAATAGACGCTTTTTTCACCAACTTTGGGACCCAATTTGACCCCTTAGATAAGGAATATTCGGAAAAACAGGAACAAACGTAACTTTTATTTTGTTTGAGTAGCATGTATACAAAGTTTCAAGTCAATCGGTAAAGGGAATAAAAAGTTACATACAAACGAAAAGGGCCCGTTTTACCCCTTTAGAGGTCGATTTTTCAAAATTCCGTCCTTAGTGCTCCATTTCGTGGTCCAATGTATCTTTGTTCCAAATTTCATGTTCCTATCTTTAGCGGTTTGGGCTGTAGGCTGTCTGTCAGTCAGTCACTCAGCGAAGCCTTTTATATAATAGATTCACTATAAAACACAGATTCAGTATTCCTGTGTACATCGTACATCATAACAATGTAAAAATAACCCAATACAGGTCCTAAAGAAGGTTCGATAGGCAAATATCATCAACAAAGCGGCCGTAATGTGATTTCCCCGCAGGAAGCTGCAATCAATTTGTAGCGTCGGGAAAAATGGAAGCCACAGGTTTCTCCGCCGTTGTTTATTTTTAAATGTTAGGTACAATACTTGTTGTTTTGAATGATATTTTGAGTGGTAATGATTGAAATGCAACAGTCATCATGATTGTCATGATTAGCGGAAACGAATTATGAGATGATTTTATACATGACATAAGCGCTAAGCGAAATGTGGGGGAGGGGGGGTGGCTGCGCATGAGTTTAGTATGGCGGTCAACATGCACAGCCATCCCCTCCACAGTACCCTCAGCGCTAGACTTACGTCCGCTACTTGTAACAAATGAAATTCTTTATTAGCTAGCCCAGTCGTGTCACAGGAAATAATATTTCCCGTGACTGTTACTGGAAACAGAGTAGTGTCATGGGAAATGTACTTTTACCCGTAGCACTACTAGTAGTGTCACGGAAAAGTATAATTTTCCTTCGCTCTTCTAGTTGAGCCAAGCAGTTCAGTCACGGGGGATAAACGGAAAAATAAGAATTTCAACTCCTGGCCATTAGGCTTCCTTTTAAAAATAATTTTAACTGAGTATATATTCTGAATTAGCGAATAAATATTACTTATTCGATTTGTAGATAAATCGAATCTTACATTTATCGCATCCAGTTCTATAAATTTCTAATAAGATTTAATGTTTCACATTGTTTGATACCACCGCTCGGTACACGACTGTGAGGTCACTAATAACGTGGAAATACATTAGGCCCAATTATGAAGGCACCATCGTAAATTTAATAAACAACGTAAATGTTTTCAAATAGCGCTTATGCCATGGCTATAAAAGTTTACAATTGTTTACCATTTCATATAAAGATATTAGAAGGCAATAGCTTTAAAAAGACTCTGAAGTCTTGGCTAATCTCAAAGGTATTTTACTCAACCAAAGAATACTTTGAAAATCACAAAGTGATTGCCTTTGGCTTACCTAATTTATAAATTAATAATACCTACTCTTATTTGCCATTTTGCTTAAGATAATTTGATGAATTAGGTAATTAACTTTTATTTTTATAAGTGCATTAATGTACGCTCGAAATGGGCAGGCTGTTGGAACTTTTATATGTCTTATAACATCTTATTGTATGTACACAGCAACGCAATAAAGTTTATTTCTATTTCTATAAAAAGTGTTCTCTCTATCGAATGCCTAAAGTGAAAAAGAAACAGAAATGTGCTAATTGACTATCATAATTACGATGGCGCCTTCATAATTGGGTCTATTATTATCGGTAGCCGTGCTAAGTTCTAATTGGCCTTCTTTTATGCGACATTTGATGTTATTTTTAAAAAATACCAAATAACAAAACATACAGGTCTTTTGTAAATTAACTGCACAAACACAAATGATGTCGCACAGTTCAGCATGCTCTAGAGGTTCGACCAAATATTATATAGAGTCACAATCGTGCAAAAAAATTGTCCGAGGCAAAACTCTGCCCATGCTATGTAATGGGCAGACTTTTTAGTTGCCCAACTACAACGCCGTGCGTTGCTAAAATGCTCAATTACAAGCACTAATTTGGTGATATTACGTCGAGATTTATGAAAACGAGTTATTGTGAATTATTCAATGTAAATATCTAAGTCGGTATGTATGACAGCGCTCGGACATTTTTTCACTACTTTCACTTAGAGACTGGCTCTGCAGATATTTGCTCGAAGGTCTACAGTCATAAAATGTCTAAAGCAGCCTATCCGTAGTAAAGCATCAAATATTCAATGCAGAGTGACGTCGAATGAGCTGTAAAATGGATGGTTAGCACTTACGGCCATCTGTTGATGGGTTCCGATATACGTGAGTAGAATCCTGGCCTTTTTGGATATGTGTGAAGGAAAATAATGGGATAGTTTATCATCATCATCATGTTAGCCATTGTGGTCTAGTGGGAGTGACATCCGCCTTACAATCGTGAGGTCGTGGGTTCAAATCCCGGTGCCATTCCAATGATTTCTTTGGAATTGTGTACAGATTTTTATACCATTGGCTTTTCGGTGAAAGAAAACATCGTGAAAAAACCTGCATATGTCCGGAGAAGAAATTCGATGGCATATGTGAAACCAACCCGCACTGGGCCAGCGCGCTGGAAATAGCCCAATCAACCTTGATGGGAAGGCCTACGTCCTGCAGTGTGTAATGTTGCAAACGGGGAAGCCGTTTGCAGCACCACAAGTTAAAAGAGAAATTAGAGAGGAACCCGTAATGTTGCAAGCGGGGGAGCCGGTTGCAGCACCACAGGTTAAGAGTCTTCAGCGAACCTAACCAACCTAAGAGTCCTACCTAGTAGATAGGATTCCTAACGGTTCGGAGATTAAAACAGAAAACTAACCTTAGTATTTACACATTTATTTACACTAACACGCACTGCACTTATAGTCAATTAAATCTTCAAGAAACGGAGAGAGGGAGAGAGAATTTTGAAGGTGTCCTTGGAAAGTTAGCCAAAAGGGAGAGGGTAGCACTCGTAGAACCACGCTGGAGGCTGGCCGAGGATTTTCTAGAGCCTGAGCTGGACCCGCCGATAGAGTGGCGCCAGCCAGGTAGCGCTAGGTGAGCGCTAGCGTGAAGACATCTGTCGACTGAGGTGGAGGCGCCGGCCCAAACCGGCCGACAGGCGCCGGCCCAAACTGGCCGACAGGGTTCTAAGTCAGCGCCAGCCCAGTGCTCCAGGGGTAAGGGGTCAGTGGCCCCAAAACAAGAGATCCACCTGTAATCAAAGTCAAAGGGACCGGAGCCTCTCACCCTGACTGTCACGCGACGCTCATGCGGTTTGCAGGGCTCGTCCACGCAAACTAAAATTCACACTCATTACATTATAGAGGAAAAAAGGTGTCTTCCAGATCACTTCCAACTCAAGACTGCCCAATTTTACCCAACAAGGATCGCTGATCCTGTCAAAGATAAACATTTCAAAAATTTGAATAATTTCATAACTAGAATTGTAAGTTGGCAGTGTTATCGTTGAAAGAGTCTGAATGTAGAGAAGCTAACAAAAAGGTTAGTTTCTCTACAAGTGGACTATCAAAAAAGGCTGGTACATTACAGTACCGTTACAGTAGTAAGCCGTTGGACGTTCATTCCAAGACATAAATTACCCCTATATAGGTTGAATCAAACTTAAGGAGGTTTGTAAAGGTTAGTACACACTGCGCAGAATCCTACCCCTAGCCTTCGCTGACACGCCTTCCCTCCCTGAATTTTCTACTGTGTAATTCTCTTTCTACTAAAACTACTCAAACCATAACTAATTTTCTAAAAATCCATGCTGAAAAACTTTACATTCTGAGAAAGAGCTCCATTTACATTAGTAAAAGTCGTCAGCGTTGTCGTTTCAGCCATAAGACGTCCACGGCTGCACACAGGCTTTCCCAATAATTATAGACCTCCAATAAGTTCACGCACGCTTAAGCGGCACTGAAGCGGCTTGCATCCAGAGCGTTTCTGCTGTTTTATGAGGTCAGCTTTGTGGACGTAGAGTGACCATTTTCACTCTTCGTCCACAAGTGTACCCACAAAATAAAATAAAATCTTCTATCTAAGCAAAAAGTTATAAAGTTAAAAATGTTCGCCTAAAAGAAACATACTCGTACCTAAGTAAGGTAGGAAGGTAATTCTAGAAATTGGAAACATTTTAATTCTCAATGTATCATTAACGTAGAGACGGCCGCCGCTTCTTAGAGTGCTTGTACGCTAAGTATGGAAAAGGACTTTTGTGATCAAGAATAAGGAAAAATGATTGAAATCACTAGTTTGCGTGAAGTTATTCAACACTTTTAGTGGAACTCACGATGTGTTTCCTTCAGTTATCTTTTTACAATACATAATTAGTACGTTGACATTTAAGATAGTTTCTGAGATAAAATAACGGTATAGATATGTAAGCAAAAATCAACTAAATGTAATTTGAAATGGGTCGTTCCTGTAAGTTCTACTATTAGTTCTACTAGTACCGTTCTAAAGTATGCTAGGCAACCACGCACAGCTCTTAGATCACAAAGAAATTAACGCATCTCATTTATGTACGGATTTGGTACTGATGGAATAATTGAGTATCGGTTATCAGATGACATTTTGTAGATTTTATTTGAATGCTAATTGTTAATTCCCAATGTCATTTCAGTTCTTCCGGGACTTGTTGAGGTTGTGTCGTTACATTGCGAAGTTCTTTTGGTCACCTTCCAGGTCCATCATCAGATCAGCACCAAGTCATCATAATATTGCATTGTCACGCAATTTACACATTTATGCAAAGTTTCAGCTCAATCGGTAACCGGGAAGTGGATCTTTAATTTGCAAGATTTGATGACAGACATCGGACAGGGTGACTAAATAAAAGCTTGTAAAATAGCCTTCTCCAAACCGTTGTACCCCGTCCGAGAGCTGTAATTGAAATCGTCTGCCCAGGAAACGTTACCTACAATGGATTTTTCACAAATGGAAATGTAAAAGTGGCCAGCGCTGTCTGGCGCGAGCTAATTCACTGGCCAAATTGGTTTTTAAATATCTTCGCAGATGAATGGGACTGAGGGTACTCGGAAATTTTGTGCAAATTCTGACCTAGGATGTTAGGTAGAAGATAACATAATTTCGTTTAAGGTCTCAGATCAAATAAAAAACATGACAGAACGTCGTGAAGAGAAGTGAGGCCGGTTTTTTATTTATGTGGTGAGTGCGTCGGCTTTGCGCCGCCATAGTTCGAATGACGATACAAGGCTCAATATCAATCTAGGTACTAAGTTATTATAATACAAATCAGTAATAAATAAATACATAGCAGTTAACAAAAGGTTGACGTCCTGAATTATTTTTGATTAATCTCTCCCACAGGGATGGTCAACATTTTTATGCGGAGCACCTCCTTTTAAACATACCTTAATTTCCTGATTCCCTGTTTTATTTATAATGAAAATATGCAAAATATTCGGAAATTATGCGACGCTTTGCATTCAAAATGGGCATGCAATTTTGTATCCGAAATGTTGTTTATTTTACAAGCTCTTAAATTATTTAGTTTAACCTGCCTCGGTGTCTGTGGAATCAATCTTACAAGTTATGGCTGATGCTCTCGGTCAGAGCACGGAATTCATTTTTTTTTTTGTCATTTGTAGGTATTTAAAATCTCGAATTAAAACGATTTTTTGGAAAAACGTAAAAAATGTACCCTAAAGTTACGTAATTTCCGTCAACTACTGTGTACCCCCCCCCCCCCCCCCCTGGATCCACGCCTGGATCCGCCCTTGATGGCCATTTGAACTGATCGGTTAAAGCCTTCATAGATATTTCGAGTTGGTTAGAGTCAACCGCTAAAATGAAACATGTGTAACGTGGTTGGTCCAAAATGATTACTATCAATACTAGTTGGAGGCTATTGGGTCCTATTCCCATCGGCACATTGTCGGAACGTCTGTAGCATTGTTGGATGTAAGTCCCGAACCATTAGGTTTGACTTGCAAAAACAATCGGGGAAAAAACATTTGCTCTAAATATTTTGTCATGAGGCAACGAACTTTTTGTGTGGAACAGCTGATTTCTTTTTCACGATTTCTTAGTTGGTTTGAAGACATGAACATGAAGTTTAGACGATTACTTATGCTTCATAATAATGTAGAAACTACTTAAGAATAGAGAAGGAAAAAATAGATGACAAGAACCAGAAAAGAAACACATCTCACCTTCATTTCGTGTCAAAATATTTCGCGTAGAGTCCATTTTGACATAAACTTTATTCAAGCTCATTCGTGCCTACGTCGGAGACAGGTGCGACCATAGATCTAGTGAGATGCGACATGTTGGTTTGATCCACTGTGGACCGAGTTTCACACGACACTTTGCTTAAAATCATACATATGCGTAACGCACTAACGTCCAACATTTATACAATTGATAATCACAGAGCCCAAAAAAATATCACATTCATTTTTTTTTTTCATTGATTCAAAAACTTAAAACAATAGTGATTACTTTAAATATTGTCTAAAAACCAAGATTTGGTTTGTCTTGACAATAGGTTCTCATCATTAGATAATTTAACACAATGTCTTAACTTAACTTTCTTTTAATTCTCAACATATCTGAACATCAAGGAATAAAAAAGAAACTATAATAAAATATAAGTGCGGTGTGCGCGTTCACTCATAACAGCTGTGGTAAATCGTAGGTACAGGTAGTATGCGATCATACAACACTGAATTCTCAAATGTAAGTATCGTGTAGTTGTCTCAAGAGTAAATTTCTGAATCCTAGTCTCATATTATGTTATTTTGACCCAATAAGTATGACGAGTGCATATCAGTAAATATCCACTCTTACCTAAAACTTATTGTAAAATACATTTAATTTTAATCGAAAGACAGACTAATTGCGTGCGTTTTTGTTATCATAACGTCTCTGGCTCATCAATTTTAATTTCAATTGAATTATTTATTAATTTTATGTATTAATTCGATGCTCATTTTTAATTGGTTAATATTTTGACAATAAATGATTTCAATTTCATGTCAGAGGAAATCCTGACAGACATACAAAAAAGTTTAGAGTGCCACCAGCTTACCTGACCCGGTGGCGGCGTCTCTACCTTCGTTTAAAATTATGCCAATATTTTGACGTTTCAAAATATCGTCGTTAGTTCCTCTTTCGGCCACCGGGTCAGATAAGTACTGTAACCTCAGACCAAGACTGTAACACTGTACCAACGTATAATGAGTATTCTTCTTCTTTGTCGTATCGATGATCCAAATGTCTGTTTACAAGGCGTTTTCCCAACGTTTCGCCACTGCCACTCCGCTTACATGTGTCAATAAGTATTAGATACATGTAAGTATCTCACGCACCATACATAGAAAAAGCCTCTCTCTCGCTTTGTATCTCTATGGGTAGGACTTATCCAGGTCACATTAATTAGGCGTCTTAGCTCGTACCTGGACTTCTTTGCGGAAAATTTAAAACAATTAGAGGGAGCTGCGGGCGTAACTGTGCTCAAACGTTGAATAAGTGACGCATTCATCTTGTTCTTAACTAGCTACCCGTACCTGGTTCGCTCAGGTGCAATCGGATAATAGGTAACCTTTTTAATATTTTCTCACAGCGCTTACTATCATGTGATATATTTCGTGGCTAATCGTGTTTGATAAGATATTATTTATATGTTGCTAAGCTTACTGGAACATAGTCTCCATTCGAGACTTCTGTCTTCAGTTACACATAGCAGCAGAAAATATGCTACATTAATATAAATAAAGTTTTTTACTTCAATTAGGACAAAAAAATAAAATGAAAGTAAGTACTTATTTTATCAGTTGGGTAAATGTTTTATTACTTCGTTTTTAATTAGAATATGTATTAAACACAGGTGTTGTTACTCACGCGGGTTTTAATGTCTATACTCTATACTATTTCGTTTTTCTATGAGTTTCTACCGCATTTGGCGATCTTATTAGTTTAGGCGAGGAATGCCCAATTCTAACTATGGTATATGGTTCTTAGAATGCCTAATTCTACGAATGCCTAATTCTGTAAATGCCCAATTCTAAGAATGCTTAGTTCCTAAAATAATAATAAAAAAATGGGAATTTTCTTTAAAAAACATACATTTTATACATTTATTTATTTATATTATTATTATTTATTGATTTTAAATATAAATATAATAATAATAATACGGTCTCCGGTAAGTAACGTCGAACCTCTCAAAGGCAGGTTTAGTACACCAAAGTTAACAACTTTTACTATGGGGCCAACCAATCCAGATTCCGCGAAAAAAAATCGGCTGTCCCATACCATTTGTTAATTATCAATGGACTTTTTCTATAGAACTTCTAACTTTTTCGTGGATTTGGCTTCGATTGGTCCCATAGTAAAAGTTATTCTTCTCAATCTACTAAGCCCGCCCTTAATATGTTTTTTTTAACGGGCAAAAGTGCCTTTATTAACTACAACAAAACTACACTACTATTACACAAAAAGCATTGGATCACCCTCAGACCTTTGAAGGTCTAAAGATAATCCAAATGCTCAAGCCCACTGCCAGTTGGCAGCGTGCCCAGCATGCTGGCTGCATTGCCACGCTGAATGGCAATGCTTATGCGTTGAGCCAAATAAACACCAGCATTTTGGTCACGCGTCGCGTCCACCAGACGCCCAGAAAGACTTTTGAAAATGATATGAGCTCCCGGCCCCCACGGACCCAATGTCTCAACTCCAAATGGCTCAAATATGTAACCACTACCGAGGTTAGCATATTTGCGCCGCTTGTGCTGCTCCGCCGAATTGGCCGCAGCTCCAGCCCTACTCTGAGTCTCAGAAAGATGTGACGGTGCCAAAGTATCGACACAAGTTGCGTCCCATACTAAGGGCCGTCCACACTTCCATGGGACCAGCGTCATGCCGTCAGGCCTTTTGCCATCACCACGCGCGAGCCCACTCGGTTCGAGTACGGCTGCGATATTGGCGGTGGCAAAAGCCCTGCGAATGACATCGTTAAGGCTGGCGTGGCGACCAATCCGACCAGCGCTTCTTGAGCAAGAGAGACCGTGGTGACCGAGCTGGTCAACTGCAGTACCACACTGACAGCGATGGGCCTCACAACACCTTGCACCCAAGCGTAAGCTGACAGCTAGACGAAATGCAGTTGGGTCTAAAAGGTTACCAGTATTGAAAGAGGGCAAAGCTTGCAACCAAAGACCGGACTCCCATACAGAGACCGCAAGGATACGAGCGCGATCCGCGACGCTAGAACACGTATCTAGAAGAGATTTCCGTGCTAGTTCGCAGATCGGCCGATCCCACAGTCTCTGCGACGACAAAGTCTTTGGAAGCTCGGAATTTGGGCTAGCGACCCTCCAAGCATTCGTTGCCTCATTCAAATTAGCTACATCTACGCCGGAATGGCCTAAAGAAGGTGCGAGGATTTTTTCAACTAATTTATGTGTACTATGAATGGAGGACAAGAAAGCTGGTAAAGCAACACTTGAAATTTGGCGGACCCCTAGCCCTCCAAGCCTAACAGGCAAGGAGGCTTGTAACCACGCCCTTTCACTCATCTCAATATTCAAAACCGATACTAGGGTCTGCTTTACAACATCGTCTAAGCTCAAAAGGAGCTCATTGTGCTTCCACAATGGACTACAACGTAAAGCGTACATGAATTTTGGAATAAACAGACAACATCTTATAATGGTAAACGCCATGTGGGCGTTAATTTTGAGTAGCCTATCAGAGGCACTCAAAAAATTTTGAATTTTTTCTTGAACGAAAGGCGGAAAAGACTCATCTAGTATCGGCGAACCCAGAAGGCGAAGAGAACACTTGTCTACCGATTTGATATTAGGTGCCAAATCATTAAATTTGTTAATTACCAAATCTTTATCTGGACATGAGTCGCAAACGAAAAGTTCGCATTTCGAAAAATTTTGCTCCAAACCAATTTGACGAAACTCGTCAATAAGATATGTATATTGTTACCGCTAGTTACCGTTCACCCTTTGTATAAAAAGTAAGTTTTTTTAAATTTAAAATACTTAATTTATTTTTGCCATTTTGAGATTTAGGCTTTGTTAGTATTGGGCATTCCCGGACTACATGGGCATTATGAGAATTGGGCATTCCTCGCCTAAACCGTCTTTTTCAATTGCAGTCGAGCACGTCTCGCATAGCACACCACCTAAATGTATAACACGTGTGTTATATTCTAATTAACAATGTGTAAAAACCACACTAGTTTCTTCCTTCCTTTTTGCACCAGTAAATAAACATAAACTTTAAAACAAAATGTAAGTCTTTTTAAACTCTGATTTTATCTCCGATTTAGTGCTCCATCGTGTCGGAGCGCGCCCTCAAGATCGTCATATTTTATTTATTAGCATTTTTACAAGGAAATAGCTTGTAACAACAAAGGAGGAACCTGAGGGTGCCGTACTAATGACTCAATTGAGAACTGTAAGGTGGGGATGAACAGCTAGATGTATCGATAAATTGGCCGTTGGGTACAAAAGTTTATTTTAAAATTATTTATTTCATTAAATCGTTATATTACATTTAACTTTACTGCTAAACATAAAACATACAAAAAAACAAGAATTTAATGAACTTATTTACACAATTTAAAGTATCTTGTTAATTCTAAAAAATTGAGTTAGAAATGAGATAGATGGGAGATATATATACCGATAATTATTGATATTGTTTTTATAACAGTAACAAGGTTTAACAGGTTGAATTGCGGGTTTTGCACTAGGTAAAAACCTGTGTCGCAGGCCCAATAACAAGTGTGCTTGCTACAGAAAAATTTAGGTATGGTGCGGATCATGTTTATTCCAAACGGTTTAAAAGCTTAATAAAAAATAAAAAAAGCAGGTCATAGTACAATGTGTTTACAAAAAGTGTGCTGAAACTGAAACCACAAGCCAGGTAGGTACTCGTACATCATTATGAATAACTTCTAATACGACCCAAACCAGGAAATTGCTAAAAAAACAACTGTCTTATACATTTTCCGAAGGCCATTAATAACATCTTTGTAAAAAAAATATTCGTGTCACGTTGTTTGTACGCGATGAACTTCTCAACTACTGAACCGATTTCAACCAAATTTTGTATACTGTGTGCAGTTTGATCCAACTTGAGAGATAGGATAGTTTATAATTATCTCAATTTATAACCGCATTATTTTTTTAGTGAAACTTGTAATGCGACTTCTAACAAGGTTGCGTTAAACGTTTAACGCTACCATGGAGGGGGTATGAATGCACTGTTGCGTCGAAGTTTCACTTCTTCCACGCGGAGAGACTTCACGGTTTTTTATATGACAAAACAACATTTGTCGGGTCAGCTAGTTTTAGTTTAGTATAAACATTTTGTATGGAACGTCTGAGTGGCTTTTGTATGGAACGGATGAAATGACTTTATATTGATATTGATAAACTAGCAGGCTACGGGTTAAATCTATGTGTGTTTTAAATAAATCGTCTATCTTTAACTTGGAGCTGTGTTTTTTTAAAACGACCGAGCACAAAATATAGAAGTTATTTTTTTACTATCATAGTAAAAATGAATTCAAACGCATTGTTATGGATAACTTAAAAATAATTCATATCTTGACTTGAAACAACTAAAAATAAACATCAAAATTAGTTAAACTAGAAAAATAAATAAGGCAACACACGAAAAAAATATTCAGTCGAATTGAGAACCTTCACTTTTTTAAAGTCGAACAAGGTTACCTTTATAACAAGTCGATATACCTTTTAGACGTTAGATTATCGAAAAAATATAATTACTGTGAAGTCCCCTCCCTAAGCTGTAAAAATAAAAGTAGCGGGCTTTAAGAGCGGGCTATTCTGCGATCATAAAGCAGCCTTCACCTGTAGGTGGCGCTAATGAGCCTCACCACAATGTATGGTAACGAGCACCCTGTAGGTAGTGTAGGTATAACACCCTGTATAACATTCTGTACAACTTTGAGAACTCGCTAACTGTAGATTTGGGTTTTATATTCACAGTTAAAAATGATTTTGAGGTAGGGAAATGCAGCGTTTTGGTAAAAAATTTTTAACGGGCAAAAGTGCGTTTATTAACTACAACAAACTACAACAGGTATACTACCTTATATGCTAAAACTATCTACATTAAAAGCATTGGATCATCCACAGACCCTTGAAGGTCTAAATAAATTGTTTTGGTAATTATTTTAAAATTGAGATAATAGTGAGAGTCAAATAATTAAGTTACTTCTTATTTTGAATTTATGAAGAGTGTAGACCGAATCATACAACTTGGCGTCTGTGATGTTAGTTACTCGCTGCGGATAAAACCCACTCGCGCAGCTGTTAAATGAGTTTCAGAAAGGATTGGGTTATTCGAAGCTTGTAGCTAACATCATAACCGCCAAGTTGTATGATTCGGCCTATAATATTGGAGTCGTATAGTAGGTAGGTACTAAGTGATTTGATGACGGTGATCACGTTGTTGCAAGCCTAAAGTTTTGTCCTCTTACTTCTGAGGTCTCTCAGTTTAACTTATTTTTTTACAAATTCTGTCCCAGAAGCAATCCATCAGTCAAGACGTCCACTGTAAAACATAGGCAAACAGACCGGAATGGATTTCTAAAAAGACCGGTTGAAAACGCCTTGCATCCGGTGTGCGGTCTTAATGAGGTCGTCAGATCACCTTCTGGGGAGGACATACGCTGCGCTTGCTGGCATTTAGTCTCTCCACTCCAAATCGTTTTTATCCTGTCGGTATTCCATGTTGTGTTACTGCCAACTGTTAACGAAAAGATTACTCGTAGATTTGAATTTGCAAATACCGCGCTTCGGACGTCAAGCTTGGCTTGTTTAATTTTGAAGTGAAAACTTCTTTAGTAGCGTTGTGCACTTATTGGAATGGGTAAAAATGTCAAACTCGCATCAGGACACGTGACCTGATCGAAAATTCGTAAGACGGAGGGAGAGAAGACCGCCGATATCCCCTCTTAATGATAGTACTTTTATACTGATAAATAAAATATTAAAAAATGCACAACATTCAGTTTAATTTTTGTTTTTTATATGCTTAAGGTTTCACTTCTGCCGGCACTGCCGGAGTGCAACCCGTTGTTTTTTTAAATCTGACTGACGGACTATTTATATTTTTAGTCATCTAGCCTATTATTTAACTTTTCCCCTAAAAACAAAATAAGTATTAATCCTTACTAATATTATAAATCCGAAAAGTTTGTTGGTTTGTTGGTTTGGTACTCTTTCACGCACCAACGGAGCAACGGATTGACTTGATTTTTGGCATAGACATAGTTTAAAAGGCGGAAGGAGCTTTAGGATACTTTTTATCCCGAAAAATTGCATAGTTCCTGTAGGACAGGACAAAAACCATCGAAAGCGAAACTGTCGCCACTATCACAAAGACGCTAAGTGATTAATTCCTCTATGACGCTAATATGGACTAACGAAACGTCACAGCCAAACGTTATTAGATGACAGGTGACATTGTCTGCAGACTTTTATAAATCACAAGTAGCATGGCAAGGGGATAAATTGTTTTTCCACGATTATATCCCCTTGAAGAGGAAATAAAGTATGGATTGAAAATGACAACTGACATTAAAATTGGATAAAATGTTTTTTTCCCTCTGCATGCTACATGTTACTATGACGTTTAATACCAGGCCGTCATTTTGGCTGACATTAAAAATATTTTTAAATCTTCTATCATTAGAGGTTTAACATGTTTTTTTATTCTACCTTTATGGTACAGAATCATCATACTTTAATATTATCAATCCGAAAAGTTTGTTGGTTTGTTCCTCTTTGACGCAGCAACGGAGCAAAAGATTGACCTGATTTTTGGTATGGATACCTATGGTTTAAAAGACAGAAAGTAATAATTGGATACTTTTTTATCTCGAGAAAATTAGTGATTCTCATGGGATAGGACAATAACTGTTTCTCAGCAATGGAGCAACGGATTGACTTGATATTTGGGGTGGGCATAGTTTGGAAGACGGAAAGTGACATAGGAAATTCCATCCCGAAAAAAATGTAGTTCCCGTAGGACTTAACAATACATTTTTCTCAACAACGGAGCAACTTGCCTCGGCTTATTGCATGAATATAGTTTGAAAGACGAAAAGTGACATAGGCCACTTTTTATCGCAAAATCTTTAACAGTTCCCGTAGGATAGGATAAAAACTAAGTGAGCGGGCTGTGGTAGCAGCCGTCTAAGCGCCAGAAATAATCTGTCATGGCAAGATTAGGACGTTCCTACATTTTTCGCACTCCTTCGCGGCACTCAACAGAGCTAGCCCAGACTCGGGCTCCATAACGGAGCTTGCGCTCTCGCCATAATGACGAAGTGTTTCGGAGCACAAGACACATCGTCATCCACCACTCGGGACTAACCAGTACTGAACGTCAGACAGCATTCCAACGCCCTGGTCCCAGTGCAGCGGGTCAGTCATAGTAGCCCAGCGCCTGCCTCTTCAACTACAGAGGGCAGTGACAACGGCCATCGCGATACCGACACCTCTCTTCCCCTGCAGCCCCACTGCGTCTGCCAACACGTTGACGGCCTAGCGGAAGGTAGGGTAGGTGGCGGCACCCACACCACCAGTTCCATATATCCCACCGCGGCCCCTAATCCTCGGCTGTCATATCAGAGTCCAGGAAGCAGCCTTGCTTTATGAAACTGAGAAAGGTTATTCCCAGCAAGTAACTGGAGATAGAGAGACAGAAAAGAAGCCACACCCAGCGCAGCAGGAGGAGCTGGAGTTCATATGCCTGGCAGACGGAGCAGCACTAGAGCAAAATCTTAACCGAGAAATTGACATATTTACAGACGGCAGCAAAATTAAAGGGAAAATTGGGGCGGCATTATCCATTTGGGATGATGTCTCTGAGATCAGTACCCGCAAGCTGAAATTGGCCGATTGGTGCTCCGTGTACCAGGCCGAGTTATTGGCACTTCTTGAGGCTACCGAAAAAGCAAAAATCTTTTGTGACTCCAGGTCTGCACTGGAAACGGTAGTTGGCGTATCTTCCCTCCATCCCTTAGCAGTAAATTCAAAGCTAACATAAAGTTACTACACGCACAAAATAAAATAGTGAAACTTTATTGGATTAAAGCGCACGCGGGGATGGAGGGAAATGAGAGAGCGGACCAGCTAGCAAAGGAAGCAGCACTGCACTCGAAGTGCAGACCTATTTACGATAACTGCTCCGTTTCATTCGTCAAGCGAGAAATCCGAAAGGTCTCTCTTGACGAGTGGAACCGGCGGTATCAGGATGGACACACAGCGGCGGTAACCAAAACATATTTTCCGGATGCAAGGGCGGCATACAAGATCGTAAGAGAAATAGCACCAGTGGGAATCATAACTCAAGTGCTGACGGGGCATGGTGAGTTTTCCCAATACTTACATCGATTTGAGGGAAAGCCCATCGTGCATCTGTGAACCCACAAAAGAGGAGACTCCACTGCACATAATCTTGGAATGCCCAGTTTATTTGTAAAAAAGCAATAATTAGGAACAAGTAGGTATAAACTTTGCTGTACCATTGTAATGTTTATTATAACTGCAAACAGCCAAAAACATTGAAATATAGGTATAGTTTTTATTCATTTGTAATTAAGACCCCTGATCATGTCAGGAATATATCGCGATATAATAAAAAAATCCTCGGATGCAGCGTCGCAAGAGCGGCACTGCAGCCCGCCTAAGTTGTGACACTCCTCATAATGCATGCAACCTACCGGCCATCCTCTCAGCTGCTTTAGTTAAAATCGGCTGAACCTCGAGTGCCAGCCTCTAAGCTGCCTTGGGGGAAAAGACCCAAAGAAGAGGGATACTTCGAGCGCCGCCTTTTTAGCTGCCTCAGACCTTCCCCACGACAAGGCGAGAATTCCATGGGGTGATTGTAGGTTGTATATACACTCCAACCGTAACTTAACCAACAAAAGCATTCCTCTAAGGTATTTTGATATTTGTCGGTTAGGTTAGGTTTCGCAGCCGACATAACCATAAGCCAAAATCAAAATATAAAGCGGGCGAAGCCGCGGGTAAAAGCGAGTTTCATATAAAGACAGGCCATTATTAACCTGTTAATACCGGTATAGGTTAGTATTTCTAGACTAATATCAGTCATATCGCATTTCCTTTGGCAGGAACATCGCGTGCGGACACATGATGATTTATTTAGACGTGGCCTAGTGGTAGAACAAGAGTCTACTGTCTGCCACAGGGTTAATAAAATCAGTAAGCAATATCTAGATGTCCAGCACTATTTCTAGCCTTCGACGAAAGAGGGGGCGTTATGATTGGGCTTAACGCTTTAATCTGAAAGCTAACTATACTAATAAGCGCGAGCGCTGCGATACTCATAATATTCATCGACTCTTAGCATATTTTTTAGTTTCAATCAGTGTGGCTGAAACTTATGTATATCAGTGACAGCGCATGACCGCTGCGCTTGGAGCACTGAATAGAGAAAATAGAATTCAAATCCAATCCAGATTCATCTAATATTATTTGGTTAATATGTATCGTTATTTTGACACTATTAGAATAGAGTATTGCGATTGTTAAGTCCCAAAATCACGCTCGCAGCGCTCGCGCTTAGTACTGGTGGTTGCGTGTTAAGCCCCCTGACTCCATATCACTTTCTCCACATTTTGATTTACTTGTTCTCAATACTTAAAAAATAACACTGAAATTTAATCAAATTTATTTATAAAATAATTAAAACCAAGGATGAACATTTAAGATATCCATAACTACGTGATTTCGTGTTTCAATGTATTTCTACGAAAAACATTCCGTAGCCAGCCACGGGTGTCATAATCTGCGGTGGCATTTGTTTACGCGTCGCCCAACTACACTGTATTCTGCTGCTGTAGCGTGCGATCAGGTACGGACTTGCCTTGACTGTGGCAGGGAGTGATGCATTCCGCACCCTAGTTAGGAGTCCGCATTAAAAATGTAATGATTCAATCGCTGTTCCCGGAAACGAGTCAATTGCTTCGATGAAACGAGTTTGAAAACTGGATGCCTCTACTACCGGTCTACCGTACGATTTCCTGTGGAATACCAGGAATACCGAAACATATTTTGGCGGATTAAACTACAAACCTGTACTTAGTCGATGGCATGACTGATTTGGTTACAATCTGTTCCAATTTAACTTCATCACTATCACTACATTGTATAAAAATCGCTTCCCGCTGTCTGTCCCTATGTATGCTGATATATCTTTATAACTACGCAGCAGATTTTGATGCGGTTTTTTTAAATAGATAGAATGATTCAAGAGGAAGGTTTACAATATATGTGTAATACACCTGTGCGAAGCCGGGGCGGGTCGCTAGTTTAGTATAAAACAAAGTCGCTTCCCGCTGTCTGTCCCTAAGTATGCTTATATCTTTAAAACTACGCAACAGATTTTGATGCGGTTTTTTAAAATAGATATAATGAATCAAGAGGAAGGTTTATATTTTAAGGCAAGGAAGGTTAAATATAATACACCTGTGCGAAGCTGGGGCGAGTCGCTAGTTAAAATATAAATTGGTAAATTGACTTTAAAGTTAAAAGCAGAAATATAAAAAAATAAATGTAAATTGGTGTACAGGTGGAAAAATAATTTAAAAAGTTTTACTACAGTCAAAGTTTAAAGTAGTGTTTACTGTCAAGCCTGACTGACAAGCTTTGTTACATGTTTCAGGTAATTTTCCGTGGTTAATTTTTTTTTTAAATTATTTTTCTACCCAGAAGTAGTTGCAAGATGCAATTTTTTTTAATTCAAACGGCTAGCCCCCACCAAACGCTAAGCATCTCAGTTACCAGCTGACTGATTCCGGGTTATTGTTGTACACCATCATGATGACGTAATACCAAAGACTTAGCTTTTAGAAAGTACCTAGTTGCATTTTTTGCGCTTACCTCCCGGGCTATTTATAAAAGGTTAAAAAACATTGTCACTTTTATCAAACAAGACAAACTCACCTTACTCAAACAAGTCGAGCACAGCCGTAAACATACTTTTCCCAAAGCCATTCAGGCCATTTTCAACCCTTGTAACTTAGTTCTGGATTAAACTAGACATTTTAATGCTCTCATCGATAAGTACTGAATAAATACACCGACTTGTGCTTACATTTGATTTCACTACTTTTACTCAAGAATTGTTGCTCGAGTTGTTATACTTTTTACATGCCATGTTTTTGTTGGGATTAATCGTTTTCATAAAAACCCTTGGTAGGGGTTGCATTAGCGTGCCAGCTAGCGCCGCTAGATGGCGTGACGCGGCTTAATAGTTTGACACCGGTTCTTGCATTCTCATTGCAATTTCAAATGCGGAATTGTGTTAGGTACAGTAATATTATTGGCTGCACTTCATAGTTATGATATGACCTTATGTTATTTAATATCGTAATAAATTGTGGTCACGGAAATTGTTGGTACTTATAGTTATAGTTGCGATATACGAGGTCTTAATACGAGTATGAGTAACATAAACTATGAGACCAGACCCCATGTCAGGAAAAAGATCAGCGGTTCGGTCGGTACATTTGCTTGAGTCATTGAACTTTTTGAAGGAAACGATGCTTTTATTCTCAAGTTCAAGTTCAAATTTATTTATTTCAATTAAGTACCTAAGATACACTTTTGAAACGTCATGAATGTAAGTACATTTCAAATCATTAACAATAAACTTAAAAACAATAAATAACCTTAGATTAATGATTGGTCGCGCGACCAATACTCACAAACTAACCAATCATTAATCCAAAAATACCACGAAAAAATAAATGAACATTAACAATAAAAGTAAAATTAATCTCATCTAAAAATCACAACACAATGTTGCCATATGAGAGTTATGGAAACTTACCAGCTGGTTTGGTTGGTTGGTTTACACCACTCACATAATAACGATGAACTAAAATATTAAATCAATCTAAAATTAGCAATTTAATTGAAAATGTCAGGATAACGATTGTCATAAATAAGCAATTGTTGTGTAATAATAAATAATATTAAGAATGTGAATAATTATGAAATAATTAACTCGATTTCGGGGTTGGCTCTGTAGGAAAAGTTGTAAGTTGTGTATATAATTAAGTATGTACAGCTAATTAAATCCCTGCGCTTTGCGAAAACACAACATAATGTGGCAAAATGGCTGACTCGATCATGGTCCCAATAACTCTTTTCCGTCAAAAATAGCACAACCAACTTCAATCTTTGTAATCTACGTACCAAAAGACGAATACGTAAATAAAATAGTTCGTTCAAATCTATGTATGATATTTTTACATTATTGTAGAATTTTGAAAAGACAACTTCGATACAATGGGGATTATTTTCGGACTATGAATGAAGGATGAAGATCATCTCTTTTCCCTATCTAATAAAAAAAATATTTATCTAAATCGTACTAGATACTCAAACCTAGCCTACTCCGTGGAAAGCTATGCGTGCTCATACATTAAAATAAAATAAAAATATAGGTACGCGTTGACTTGTAAACCCCTTCCGAAATGAATAAAATTAAAATAATTTATTTATAAACATCAACGCCTTGCAATATAAAAAGCCAAACGATTTTATAAAGGACACACACACACATTTCCCCTAACTAGGTTAAACCTGTGTTTCAGGCTGACATAGAGCAAAAAAAAGAAAATTGAATACTTATAATATAGAATAAATAATAACAGAAATTATTCCGTTAGTTATATTATCATAGAAATAAAAAGGACAAGTATTGTTTGTTACGTCAAGTTCGGGAGTGGAGGCCGGTGATGTCATAAGTATGTATAAATAGAAAATAGATAAGTTGACGTGACGTCATGCGGATCTTCCACGGGCTATAATACTAGGCTATAATAACTTAATAATGTTTGCTGAAATATATGAGTATGTACTAATGACTTGTACCTAGTTGTTATCAAAAGAATTCATATCTTCATCATTTATACTCGTACTTAGTTCAATTTGGTTAAGAAATAAATTATTATAAAAATATAACTTTTTTTAAAATACAAGCTTTTGAGATCCTGGATATCATGTAGCAGCAGAATGCTAGCCAAGACAAGTAAAACGAGCCCAAACACAACGGGTCTATCTTGTTTACTACAGGAGCTCCTATGGCCACCTTCCGACTCCATCATCAGATCAGCTCCATGGTACCATATATTGCATTGTCACGCGATATACAAATGCGTGCAACATTTCAGCTCAATCGGAAACCGGGAAGTTGGTCAAATTTAACTTGCAAGATTCCACCCGAATTTACATACTCGTACCTACATAGGTACCTACATCGATTGCAAGTTAAATAAATACTTGTAAAAAATACGTAAAATACTTTTCGATAAAACTAAATGACAAAACAACTTTTTTATTCATCTACTCTGCTTTCCTACTAACATTTATGACCTTACATTGTACCGTCATCACCCAAGTTACGAGATCTCGTTTACCATTTTTTTTGTTCCGATTACTTCAGATCCATGTCCCATTTGGCATTAGCTGGTGACTCACTGTCTGCATCACGCTGGGAGCTCCACGGGAGGTCACTCGACCACCTTATGCTGACCTGTCATGCCACATTCCTCTTCAACTTTTCAGATCATTTGAGCCTTCACAACCATTAGTCAGGGATCTTTTTGTGCTGGTCACGCTATCTGTTGTTTCGGATTTCATCAAGTTTATAAGCCATTGATCTTAATTTTGATTTGCGGTATTAATTTGAACCTTGTGGTTTGGGCAATAAAGGATGTGGACGATGGTTCGGTAATAATGTGAATTTGTTGGATTTTTTTGCATGAATTGACTTGCTAAGTACTGTCATTTGGCGAAATTATTTCAAAAGTAGGTGCTATGCATTTTAAGTAAGTTTATATAGGCCGGGTGGCTAGCCCTAGTGTCATAGTTTTCAGGGCACCTGAAGGCCTCTGACATGACTAAACGGTTTAAATAACCGGGACCTACAATTAAACGTGTTACATGAGTCACGGTAACGCTTAGTTGTAAATGCCACCCACGGTCACCCTTCCGAAGACTAACTGTGCCGATCGTTGCTTAACTTTGGTGATCGCTAAGAAACACGTAGTCAAAGAAAGTTATAAGCGCTAAGTACTTTGGCTCCTAGTGAACTAGCTAACTAGACAATAGACAAGCAGTCTCTACGTGGAGACGGCGACTAAGACCCACCCAAACTATAAAGATATGTATTACTCGTAACTAGGTAGTTCGCAAAAAAATAAAGATTTTACTAACTAATAAAGCCCCAATTTTAAAGTGACATCAAATCCTCCATAGGTTAAAAAGTAAGCATCTTACTCGTAGTATGTGTTCAAAACCAGAAAGAGGTGCAAATACCTATAGTAGATGCACAAGTTGTGGCCACTGCCCCGGTTTTGGCCATTTGATTCCAAAATTATTGCATTAATCTTCTTATAGGTATACATATATAAAAATAAACCGTGGTTGTTAGTCTCGCTAAAACTCGAGATCAGCAGAACCGATTTGGCTAATTTTGATCTTGAAATATCTGTGGTACTTAAGGGAAAGTTTAGGTAAGCGGTGGGAAAATTTAGAAATCACGAATTTAATTTTCCCGTACAAAATGCTCCTGCATGTAAAAGTTGGAATTGACAGTTGTATGTTTAACATAAACAAAAATCCTTGCAGTTGACAGATGGTGAGATGAAGGTCACCGGGTCAGCTAGTACGAGTATATTATAAATTTATAAACGATGTAACACCCTAAATATTGATTGTGTGAATGTCAATGTTAGTTTTATTTTTTAAATATTAATTTAACAACAAAATTGTCTACACTATCATTAAAATTTAAATGTGGCCAAAAGTGACACTAATGTGGCCCCAACCGGTGCATCTACCCTATCTACCTACTTGTTCCTTACCTATCTTTTTAAATAGTCCATAAACTCTCGACGTGGAGATGGCGACTAAGATCCGCCCAAACTATGAAGATCCTCGTAACTAGTTCGCGAAGTAATACAGATTTTATTACGCAATAAAGCCCCAATTTTAAAGTGCTTTCAAATCCTCCACAGTTAGGTTTACGATCCCGTTTTACGAGAGTTTATATTGATACAAGTTTTTGCAGCGTTATTGTATTAAAATAATGTGGGTTGAATTTTGATGCCCCATTTACAGCCGAAATAAAGAAGAACAAATATCTGATAATTTACTGATCTTTCAATTTCATATCTAAGTTGGGCGTCTCAGTGTGAATATTACAATACTTACAGGTTTAACTGTTTACCCTGAACTAAACCAAAAGAGGGTGATTAACACACTAGAGATAAAATAAATGGTTGTCTGTAAAGTCGGTTTACTGACGATAGTTGAACGTGACAAACACCCTTCCGATTGTGCTTCTTTGTCTCGCTCGTTCCGCGCTCTCGCTTGCACTTCAAGCCTTACATGGAACGCCTCAGAGCGAGGTAACGCCGCATGAGTCATGTTTTTTCGTTTCCTGCGTGCAGCCGGCTCTATCGAATTATAAGACGTTGTCACGTCAAAAAATATCCCATACAAAACTACCACTGGGAATCGACAAAATGTTTGAAATTCGATTTTTTCACGAATTTCGATTTGGTCCCATAGTAAAAGGTGATCATAATGATGGTCTGAATCATGTTCTTTTGGCTTAGTACACCAGATCTGGATAACCCTGTATGAGATTGAGTGATCAGATGAGATAATTTTTTTTTTTTTTAAATATACTTGAAATCCTGGAAATCATGTATGTAGAATCAGAGTGCTAGCCAAAACAAGTAAAACGACGACAGGTATATCTTGTTTATTATAGAGTTCCTGTGGCCACCTTCCGTCTCCATCGTCAGATCAGCTCCATGGTATCATATAATTCGTTGTTACGCGATGTACATATACGTGCAAAATTTCAGCTTAATCGAAAACCGGGAAGTTGTTCAGATTTAACTTGCAAGATTCCACCCGAACTTACATAGAGGTACATCCATTGCAAGTTAAATAAAAGCTTATAAAATAGGCACGCTCGATATAAAGGGTAACGCATGCCCATGACAGTTAAAAGCTCCCCAAAACTTTTAACCAACTACCTAGGTGTGAGTATTTATTTAACCAACACGCTGCACGACACCGCATTGCTGTTACCACTCTGAGATAAGACAAACCCATTTATTACCAGTGTTACTACCAATCTTACTACCAGTAGTAAGAACGGTAAATGAATTACCGTTGTTACTACTACAGTTGAAAGTTGTTACAGCAGTAAAAATAAATTACTCGTGTTACTACCGTAAATCTAAATTAACAAAAAGAAACAAAATATGATCTGTCATGCTAGACTTGCATGACAGGTGTCAAAGTGACAGCTGTCAAACTATTTTTTTCTGGTTAAAGTTCAAGTCAAATATGACAAATATCAAAGTGACAGCTGTCATTCTGGAATTAATACTAGAGTTGCATGACAGGTGTTAAAGTATCAGCTGTCAAATTTTAAAACGATTTATCTTCATTCGTCGATTCTTGAGCATTAGGTCCTCATCTCACTCGACGAGATATTCTCTCACTTTCGTGAAGTTTGACATCTGTCATCTGAAATATAGATTTTGTCGAATTCTCTCACTTTTGCCGAGACGGCAAAGTCTAAAATCAACAATTACGTGACTATACAATATTTGTAGTTTGACAGCTGTCACTGCCACTTGTAATGCAACTCTATTATGAACTCCAGAATGACGGCTGTCACTTTGATATCTATCATTTGTGAATTAGTGGTGGTGTGTGGTAGTAAGATTGCTAGTAACACTGGTAATAAACCACAACGCCAAGGAAATGATGTGGCCCCAAGCAGGTTCTGCCAAAGAGTGCTGCCATTACAAAAATTAAGTTTGTGAAGATATAACGATCACATAATAATATAATACCAAATATAAAGGATGTGCAAAAAGAGAACCGTCGTGGCATCACGGTGAACTAACAATAAGGTTTTAATTAGCAGCCCAGGTACCGACTATACTTGGTAGACGAGAGTACTGATGAAACCATATATTAGTGTCTACCAAGTATCAAACACTTAGTTGTACTAGCAATGACAGCGCAGTGTTGTCAACGTAACAAAATTAGTAAAATGGCACACGGGCGACCTCACCTACGACGCTTCTCTTTTTGCACAAACTCTACCACATAATAATAAAATCCGATGGGATCAAAAGAAATGGAAATTTAAAGGATTACCGACTAATCAGTAGAATGAGACATGAACACGGGAGATAGACAAAAGACTTAAATAAATAATATATGGTAGATATTAGCTAGATGTAAACTGTTTTCGATATCTATTATACTCGAAAAATAAAATAAAATTACAACACATTAGAAGTCTAATCTCTGAAGATATTTTATAAAGCCTAATGCATTACCAGTTGTGCTTAGGAATCCTACTTTATGTATACTTACAAAAAACATTATCAAACAAGAACGGATAAGGAGACCTTAATTTTATTTTATCTCAACGTTTTCAGATGGTCACAGTATCTTTTATACTAGAAAACCATTTTTTTTTTTCATCGAAGGATAACATTGTGTAGCAAACCTGCGTAGATCCGTAGAAGGAATTAAATGTCGTATTTGAATCCACCAACCCACACTGGCCAAGCGTGGTGGATATGGCCCAATCACCAATCGTGGATCGGTCTATGTTCAGCAGTGAGCTATTGAAAGACCGCTTCAGTTCAGTTCAGCTCAGATCGCATTTAACCATCTCACTCAATTATAGAAATAGGATTAGCCAAGTCAGAGGCCTTCAGGCTGCCTAAAAACGCTGACACCAGGGCTAGCCAACCGGCCTATACGAACTTACTTATAGAAATACGATCTAGGATGTAGCACGACCACGATCTATTGTATTGATTGAAGTATTCAAGGTGGCTTTAAAACTCTGACACCAGGGCTAGACATCCGCCCTACACGAACTCAGTGCAAGATAGTTTTCGGAAAATAAATGCCTAAGTAATGTAACAAACCTATCCTAGTCACGGACGCTGAAATGTAACAAACCTAGCCTAGCCTGCCTAATTAACCTCATTTATAAACCTAAGAAAAGAAGAAACTATTTTATGAAACCTGCCTAAATAAAATGTCAGATAAAATGATTGAAGAAACTTAATTTGCCTTCAATGAATCCTAGCTTTATGTCAAACTAGCTATGCGTCCTATTTCCACCTGATTGTGATGAAATTATGAAATGAACCTCATGAAAGAAATATCCTAAAATATTATGAGTACATTAAATATTGATACAGATATTCAATAAGATCTCAGCTTACTATTTGTATTTATAAATAATAAGAAATATGAATACTAATATTTTTGAACTTCTCAAGTTCACAACGTAATAATTCTCACCTAGCGCCGTCTGCTTTATTAGTTTTCTGCTGTGAGATTCCTATCTTAATCATCTAGTTTATTTACCTATTTATACGTTAGTTTGGCCAGTGTTCGTCTTGTGATAGACCCTGCGTTATAGACCGCATAAACCCTAGGTAAAGGTGATTCGAAATACATAGCTACCTAATTGATTACCTAAGTTCAGAACGAAAACCCTATGTTTTACCTATTTTGAATTTCTATGATCCTGAAAGTATATTACTAATCTCAGAGTGAAATGCAGTACCTAACTAATGTCTCAAGAGCTATATAGAAATAGTGATTCTAGAGCTTCTCTGTTATATGTGGTGTTAATTTAGAATATTTGTGTATAACGTAAATAAGCTTCAATAAAGCTAGGTATAAAATATTAATTTAGTTGCTTAAGAAAATATTAGACATGAGATGAAAAGGAAATTCCATTAAATTAGTACTTTAGAACAAAGAAACTCTATTATTGAACTAATATTATTATCAAGCTACGAATGTAATAAAAGATTGGAATGCCAGAAAGAATAGTATTAATTTATTTCTGACAACTAATTTTAATATTTATATTTATTCAATTTTATTTAGGTATCAGAGATTTATTTTATTTTATTTTTATCTCTGATTATTTAGTCATGGCGCTCGAGAGAGCTGAAAACCATGAAAATGACTCTACTCTGCTTTCGTAAATCTAACGCCATCCTGGAAAAAGAAAGCAGGAAAGAAAACCAGGAGTCGCGAGTGTGTCAGTCATCTTATCTACATCACTTCATAAAGTCAGAAAAATCATAAAACTTGCATGAAATCCAGAGTGTTCTCAAGAAAAGCTCCAAGATTACTATAGAAAAAGGTTCGAGAATCGACTTCGCCTTGTAAAATAATATTCAAATCAATAAGCTATCAATAGCTTTATTTCAAAGTGATCAGAATTTACACTCTTAATACGGACACGGGATATCCCTCCATTACGGAAATGAGAATCACTGGCCCAAGCTCTATCTGGCTTCAAGAGTTCTGCACACTAATGAAAATACAGCATTGATCGAGTAGCACTTACGTCTAGTATTTAAATAATGAGATGTAGCAATAATGTGGTATAGCAACAGTCGACTCTTCAATCCCCATAATATAAATAAATGACATTTTATCTATGAACACTCTGTCCTTCGCAAATTGTACGAGTAGGTAAAGCACGTCATGTCTGGAAATTTCTCAATTTCTGGAGATTCTCAATCCGCATAGAATATAATATCTTAAAATTTTATGTTCACAAATAGTCGAAGCTGAAAAAGACAAATAATTAAAACATTTGTAATTCATACATAGAATCATAAAGGGCGAGAGTTAGAAGCTTCTATCTTCTACTCGTGAGTAAATGCTCAATGAAGGATAGTTTCGTCAGTAACATACTTCTATAGAGTAGGAAACATCGTAAGTCAACTTATGCAAGACCGCCATAGGAACCTGAAGATGTATGCGTATTTATCAACCCGCAACTGTTCTGCATAGGTAATATTTTTCAGCCTCTAAAGTGTAGCGTAGCTCTGAAAGATTGTCGTTCAACCTCGTATGAAAATAGACACGTATAAGAATTCACCAAACCACATCGAACCAGTGTGGCGGACATAGGCCTATCTTTCTATGATAGACCTCCTCTTTACCTCTGGTGTCCATTTGTACAGTAATTCAACAGTAAATCATTCAGTAGTCTAATGCAGTGCTGATCAGGACGGAATATTAACCGCATATCATATTCTATATCTACATTGACACTTATATATTTAAATAGAGATACGTTTATACGAAACCAAATCCTCTAGGAACATCTTCGTCCTTCGATAGAAAACAACTTTCTTCAAACTTTCACTTTTTAGACCAGGATCAAAATTCTCTAGTAGGCTCTTCCTCTGCTTTTTCCTTTCTCTGACTCTTGCGGAACAAAACTAAATATACCTATTAAAGATGAAATATTCCAACATTTTTCTATATTTTTTTCAAGTCAAGTCCCCGCTGTCAGTCCCGTCAAATTCTCTGTTCTTTTTTTTTCTCTTAATTTAAATTCTCAAGTTCTGCAAAGAGTTTTCATACCTAGATTGAAGATCTGTTGCTTTTTTATAATGTTTTTATTTACCTGATTGTTTGAAAATCATTTGAATGGAAAGTTTCTTTAGATAATATTAGAAAGAATTATATCCTCATGTGAGAGACTCTTGACCTACAAGAATGTCTTCTTCCTATGCCTTATTACTCAGATGTGGACGATCAAACCATCTGAGGTTTGTTACAGTAACTGCTTACTCAAAGATTTAAATGTGCGACTCAGATAGCTGTGGTAGGTTGAAATACCGTTAATTACAGCACATTATGATTGCTAAATGTTAGATACACAATAAATTAATAATTGTTTTTCGCAAAAAATGGCAAAACCGCCTTCCATCGTGTACAAAATTCGAATATTTCACTCGAATTGTTTACATTATTGTTGATTTATCAAAAACGGCTCAACCGATTTCTGTAAAATTTAAATGGAACTACATTGTGAGTATACCCTTTCGAACTAAAAAAGAATTTATTAATTCGGTTCACACTTTATTATCGGGTTCATCGTGTACAAAATTCGGATATTTCGCTCGAACTGCTTACATTATTGTGGTTTTTTTCAAAAACGGCTCAGCCAATTTCTGTAAAATTTAAATGGCGCCACCTCGGGAGTATACTCTTCCGAACTAAAAAATATTTTTTTGATTCGGTTCACTATTGGCGAAATTATAGATGAACAAATACACAAAAAAACACGAACATAGAACCTCCTCCTTTTTGGAAATCGGTTAAAAAATAAATTAAACTCTGTATTTGAAAAAACTTACCACGTTTAAAACAGTTTTCTTACATTGGTTTTTACTCTGTGGCAATGCCTAACGAGGATTAACTGAAATTGGAAGAACCTTTTTTAATCTAAATTTCAGATAAAACCTGCTTTTTACAATAGATCGGTATCTAAGTAATGCCTTGAGTTGGAACTTGAGGCGGAACATTTGGAAATCTATAGGTTTCCCAAAAAAAGGCATGTCTTCATTTAAAGTAAAAATTACTTTTATAGGTGCTTCGGAATTCTTGCCCGATTTGTAGGGATTCGTCTCTGAAAATATATTAATTTAAAGCTAGTGCCAAATCTTAAAGATAGAGTAAAGTGATTTAGGTGAGTGTATGTTTTTTTGTCTAGAGGATTGGGAGTGGGCAGGGCACATAACACAGCGGACTAATGACCGATGAGGTGGAAAAGTTCTCAAGAAGAGAGAGATATGTGCCGACAAGTATGACGTCTCAGAAGGTTTACTCTTTGATTGTTATAAAATCTAAGAAAGATAAATGAAATAAGTAATCAGACTGGTATGCACTGAAAAGCTCTGCCTTTGTCATTGTACTGTACTGTATCAGCCTTTTAATAGTCCACTGCAGGACGCAGGCCTACCCACGAAGGGTAATTAGGCCTTATCCACCACGCTGCTCCAGTGCCTTCACATACGCCATCGAATCTTCTAAGGATGCATGCAGGTTGCCTCACAATGTTTTCCCAGCGTGCCCTGTGTAATAGGGCTTATTCTGTGTGTTTTCCTTTAACGAAAAGCCAGTGGTGTAAAATTCCGTACGTAAATTCCAAGGAATTCATTGGTGCGGGACCGAGATTTGAACCCACGACCTCATGATTGTAAGACAGGTGTCACTACCACTAGGACACCACGGCTAATCATTGCGTCATTGTTTCCTGACAAATACAATATGGATATATCTGTAGCGCAAGAGTGAGTAGGTAGCTGTTAAGTCAACACACGTCATCTTCGGCCACCGCATAACTTTTTATCAAGTGAGTTGGTGACCAAATGTAGTCCTATGATGTACATTCATCCAATCCATCCATTAGTCATAGAACAGCCACTGCTGGACATATGCCTCCCCTATATATCTCCAATAATAGCACCGGTTGCAAACGGCTTGCATCCAATACGTTCCTGCATTCTTAATCAGATCCACCTTCCTACCATAGTCAGTTCCATAAACTAAACTCAATTCATTTATTGCAACATATGAAATTTACGTGCGGTCCTTAGTTAACATGTTTTGTATAAACATATGACCCTATAAGGGTATGGCAATTTTATGATTTGTATTGGAACGATTTATTATTACTTTTCTAGATTATCGTTAAAAAATCGTCTAATGTATAAAAGCATTTCGATAATAGGATAATTTTTAGTTGTTTTATTAAACAGTTTTCTCGTTTCATGATTGTTGATTTTTCAATAAAATGGCTCAGCCGATTTCTGTTAAATTTAAATGGGACCACCTCGAGTTTTTGCACCACTCCACCTTTTGAACTAAAAAATAATTTTTCGATTAAGTTAACAATTGGCAGGATTGCCTATGAACATACACAAAAAAGATACATACAGACGAACATAGAACCTCCTACTTTTTGGAAGTCGGTTAATAAAAAGTCTCCGCAAGCAGAAAATCAAGCCCAAAGATCATTACAAACTGGTAAGACTCATGATGTTCACGAATTAGTATGATAACACCACAATAATATAAAACACGAAGCACATTCCCTGAATAATTAAAATTCCTACACTAATTTCCCCAAATTGCCAGCTCAACAAAACTATCCTTTCTAATTTATATCGTTAATTAAATAAATTAATGCAAAGTTTAATATTACATAGGCCATTTTTACGTTTGCTACTTCCGCCGTATTTCACATTCATTTGTCAAAGTCAAGTGGTGGATTTATTACTATTTATGGTTGCGCCCGCCCTACTGACCTGGGGCGGGCGGGCCTGTGCCCAAAGCTTACAAGATTACAAGCTTGTGAGAAATATAACTTTGATTCGCAATTTTGATGAATTTATCGAGAGGTGCGAACTTGAAATGAAAGGAAATCATTTATTTTATAGTCCCGTTATATATTTACAATATATAACGGGACTCACTCACGTGTACAGACGTACCTACGTTAATTTCCATAGTAAAATCATTTATTGTCAAAATAGTTACACTGAAAACAAACAATTAAATATTAGCATCGATGTTCCTATTTATGGACTCGTCCAACATAATATGATAATAAAATAAAACATAAAAATTAATTACATCAATTAAAATTAATAATTAAATAAAAAAACTAAATAAAACTATGCTCAAAAACCTATTTCGTGTCTCCGTCAGAAAGCGACAAATATTTTTAATGTAGAAGTTTTCACAATTGGATAAGATTGTCGCAGGATCGAGATACCTTCACCTTGGGTTCCTGCCTAGTCGGTGAGAGAAAGGGAGGGTTGCTTAGTAACTGTGGTATAGTAACACACATTGAATCTAAGAGGAAACCGAGGTGGTGCCGCTTTCCTAGTCTTTGCTTTCTATTCCATGATGCCAGCCATATGGGGGCACCCAACTGAGGCTGTCTGCAGTGTCGTCATGAGCGGCACTTTAGCTTGGGGTTGGGGGTTGTAGCGTGAGAAGACTGCTGGTGTGTTATTGCCACTTTCTTTACCTCCCTCGGCCTCGACGGGGTTGCCAGTGTTATGGTGGCTATCGCGGTGGGGCTGAAAGTAATATGTATCTATAATTTTTAATTAAGTTTTGCAAATTGATGCAACATGCCTCTTCTCGCTCTTCTAGATTCCTCCCAGACTTCAGCGACGTCGTTTGGTGAAACAAACTGTAATAAACCCCCCCTCTAATCTATCTATATCTATAAATATCTCTACCTAGAGCTCTAAAGCTACCTATAACTATAAATAGAAAATATACTCCTATATATTCCTATACGTACACTGCTTGACTACTTAACCTGCGAGCCTAGTTTTATTTACTGTATTACATAATATCTAATGTTAACTGTCTAACCTTATTGTCTCGCAAAGCTGACTAAGGATGACCCTGACCTACTACAAATCTTAACTCTAACCCAGTAGCAGGTAGAATAAAAGTCGCTTGTAAGCTGATATAATATTTATTAAGACATTATGTTACTTTTTATACAAATATTACTAAATTACTTAAATCTAAGAGTGGCCAGTGATCGTTTAGTGTAAACCTAACGTTATGATCCGCAGAACTCAGGTGATGGTGATTTGGAATATCTACCTAATTAAATGTCTAAGTTTTTAGATTTAATTAAACTTCATACTACAATGTTATTCGGAGGCTTATATACGCAATAATAACTAGAATGAAATCACAATGAATGCACGTAGTACAAATGAGGCTTTACTTGATATTTTATGTGTCATGACTGTCTGATGATAGTTTTCATATTTTTCTATAAAAGGTTTGCATCCCTATTTAAAGGGTTGTTGGGGGGGGTCCCCCCAAAAGGCCTCCTTTTACCTCCCCTCACAGCCTTCCAACTTCCACCAACAATGGCATTTTTTTATTTTTATTTTATTTAGAAGTTAGATAAGATGATATCTACTAGTTAAGCAGAGCAAAATTTAACTTTAGAACTCTCAGTATCATTTGTACTGGATAGTTCAAACTTCATTCATTAAATTGATTACAATTGGACAATAATAATGCCATTCAGATTATTTAAAAATTATATTATGAAATTCATATTAAGGTAAAATATTTACAGTCTTAAAATACAACTGGACTGAATTTAAAAGGAATCTAATATCAACATTTGAAATGACCATAATCAGACAGTCAATTTATCATTAAGGTGTTTTACACCAATCTAATAGAAAAAATATACAAGATTCAAATTTCATGAATCTTTTAATGAACTGGACTTTAAGGGCCAAAGTTATATAGTGGACTGATTGTTATCAATTAAACTTAATGTCTGTCAAGTATGTTGTACAGCATCTTAGAATCTAGAAATACATTCACAACGATTAAAATAAACATAAGTACTGATTAAACCTACAATACGTACTTTAATTAATCCTACAGTTTTAAACAATATAGATTCTACCTAAAGTCTCCCACACGTTAAAATCAGAACGCTCACCAAGGACAACTGAATGTGTTTAACAAATTTATATTTCTCAGTTTATAGAAAGACTTCACTTAGTAATAAGTCTAATTCTGGAATAGCAACAAGCTTTTGGTTTATAGACATTAATTTGTCTCTCTGTTAACGTGGAACGGTTCTCTGGCCTTTTTCAGGATCCTCGCAGATACTGTGTTCCTCGGTACTTTAGCCCGATACAGATTTAAATTTTAATGCCATAAATCTCAGCTTTAAGCTAACTCAACTTTCGTGAGTAAGAATGTAAGATTTGATGATGAAATATTTGAATGAGCAAAGCCAATTCTTAAAACTTCTGTAAGTTCTTGAAGTATCAATTATCCTTTGATAGAACATTCAGATTCCTTTCAGAATACAGAATTTAATATGAAAGTAAAACTAACTTGAAAATGTTAATTTCCAGCAATACTGAGAATTAAATTACACTAAACAGAGCACATTTCTTTTTACAGGATCGAACTGTAAAATTATTTGTAGTAAATAATTCTCAATCATATTCGCAAACATACGACATTTTCCTTCAAATGTTATTAGGTTTTAGTAAGCTCTTAATTTTGATATCTTTTGATTGAATAGGTACTAAAAATGTTAACAACAAACATTTCGAATTAAGTTCATTATCAAAAATGAAATAATTAATATAGGTCGCATACCGCAAAACATAATCATAAAATTAAACAATGAGTTCATACATAATTCGCAATGCAAAGTAAAAATAATCGCACATTATAAAAATAGAGCAATCATTATACAGAGGGAAAAATTGAACTTATCAGGGCTAAATATTGTAATCATCCTAATTTTGAATTGAACGTATTAAAATATTATTTCAATTCAAACAAGAAATAAACATGTCATATTTAAAATAGATAACAAAATGATATTGAAAGTCAAAACTCTGATTCTGCAAATTTTGAACATTTTCGTTATTAAACTTCAGTAATGGAATTTAGCAAGATTCTTAGATCTCTTTACAACTCATGAATAACCAGAATTGACTCACCCGGCTTTTACTAAAGATTTAGTAAAAGAAACAATCCAAACACAACTCGTTTTCCACTAAATATGAAACACTAAAGTACTTAGGTAAATCACTATCGTAAACGTTATACTAAAGTTCTAAATTCACTAGCATGTAATCCCGATAGAGAATGTTCTCTTCCAATGCGAGTTCGCAATAGTGACTCGATGTCCCGTAAGAATTTCCGATATTCCGGTAGAGTAAAACAATATATTATTCCGAATTAAATTCACTGTCACGATATCCCGGTAGAGTATTTCACTCTATAATCGCTCAAGAGTCACTATCCCGTTCATCGAAGAATAATACACGCGATATCCCGGTAGAGTATTTTACTCTACCAACGCTCAACAATTACTGCCCCATTTCCCTCGCGTTCCCCTCTGTTTTTCTTCCTCGTCACCTGTTCTTAATATTCTTGACAAGCTCTTAATCCACGATCTCTTGAAAGTTTGCGAAATCTGTCATCGGCTCCATATCCTCGAAATCCCAGAAATCCAGGAAATCACAGCTTATGTCACTTTGCAACCAACTCCACTGTGTGCCCACTCATAGAAGCAAATCGGTATTAAAACAGTTTTCTTGTTTGTGGTACACATACAAATTCTATTTTCTTCGCGTACTATATAAACTTTAGAATGATTAATATATAAAAAACTATAGACAATTTAATCTGTTATTTACCTTTAACGCTTTTCCCGCGTTATCCTAGACCAAAAGTTAACTAACAAAACATTATACCGTAAATGTTCTCTTGTTTTTTTTTCAAATCATAAGCTAGCAACCCTGATTCTCAGCAATTAAAAAATGTCAACAAACAAATGTAATAGAAAATTATTAAAATGTTAAACAGTCTTTAAATATTAGTGCTCTTTCTATACAAATGATAAATATATCTTCGGCAAGAATAAAGATATGTTTCAAAGAAGCAATTGTGCTGTGATTATTTACAAAAATCTGCATAAATATAAACTAAAAGTGTCGAAACAACATTCAGTGCAGTTATTGTTCAAATGCAGTTTCCAAATGGATTTTCAGTTACAATTAAAGACTGAAAGCATTAGTTGACCTTTCTAGAGCCTGCCAGAAGGCTTCTTTTGGAAATAACGACAAAACCGAACTAAATCATTCTACAGTTTTGCTTGGAACAAAACACGAAAATTCGCAAACATAACCTCGGAAAAAGCGAAAAAGGTATTTATCTACAATGTTTTAACATTTTAACTTCTATTCAGTAGCTTTTTCTTGAAGCATTTCATCAATTTTAATAACGAACTCTGGCTGCAATCATTCCTTTTTTAAAACAAATTGGTGCTACATCTTATCACTGCTAATTCAAGCAAACGTTCTTTGATCCTTTGTTTGTATGTGATTGAATTCTCTAATCGCTCATTCTCTGCAAATCTCGACGGTTAATTTTATAAATACTTGTAGTTTTTGAGTTGAGAATAACTTGATAATCTGAATAATATCATTCAGCATATTGTTTGAAATGCACCTTGAATGTTCACAAACATTTTGTTAATTCTCATGTCTTTCTGACTTTGTTAATGTGACTGCAACATAGAATTCTTATCTATTGTTTTAATTAATTTCAGCTTGTGGATTTTACAAGAAAGAAGCAAGTTCTTTTCCACTTGAATCCTGCGCCTCACTTTCTGTTCGCCTGAAGTTCCTGGATCATTAATTCAATTCTTCTCCAGCGCTTCTTTTATTGTGGTAACACATTAATAAAGGTAACATATTATCATTTATTCCGTTCACTGCATTATTCTAGTACCTGTCAGTTTATTTAACAAAAATCTAGTTAAATTTGTTACAATTTTAATACATTAATGTAACTACTTAGTCTATTAGTGGGAGACTTAGTTTACTACCTTAATCATGCATCATATGGATACCTATTTATATGTGAACAGCGAGTGTGACTCAGCACAAAACCTCGAAGTAAAATAATTTCACATTGATTGACGACTGTCTGGTTTAACGCAGTTGTCACAGACGGCGCTTCGAACACTGTAGAAGTTGGCAGTAAAATGATAAACACTTCACTAGTTTGGCGGGTTTGTAGTACAGCCTTCTAGCTTAACTGGACAAAGCATCTGGGCCGGAATCCCAGAGAGATGCAGGTTCAAATCCTGCGAGCGCGTCAATTTTTGAAATGTTTATCACAAAAAGAACATTTCGAACCCCTAAGGGCAAATAATACGGCACTGGACCTGGGGCAGCACTGTGTATAGATAGAGGTGCAAATCTAATTTTATCGTACTTAAGACCTCTCTCACACAACTTGTTTAACTCTAGATCCCCTCGCTACGTCCCATGTGCCCGTAACATAAGACACTAATTTATCCTATAGGGATCTATCATCTATTATATTCTAGTATGCAAATTGTGTTCCTAAATTCTTTCTTTACTCACTCTTGTGAACTTGTGAGAAGTACTTTTGTGAAGCAGGATTTTAAGGGCAGATATTACGGCAGCGGACCTTGGGCAGCACGGCGCTTAGCACTGGTGTAAGTAATATTAATGTCTCTAGTTTTATTGTACTTGAAGAAGTCAGTGCGTGCCCGACGTGATTTCGTTTTTCATCATTTTTTATTTTTATACGCCTGAAAGATTCGGCGTCTAAAAGGTCAGACCCAAATCTACCCGCGAGATCACTAACGTTTGTTGAAATTGGTACGTTGAAAAAGACACAACTCTATCTATTATATACTAAAAACTATATGTAACCAACAAAAGAAAAAGTCGTGTGTATGTGTATATCTGTGACCACATAGTTTATGAAAAAAGAATTTGATAGGAATCAATTTTATATTTCTAGCTTAAGATATTTATTTTCTCAAAGAATTACACAAAATTCCCTAATAGGAAAAAATACATGCTAGATTAGTGCTAGATTAAATTGCAAGTGTAAACACAACTTATTATAATATTTTTATGTTATTTTAGCTGTTTTTCAAGACATCGTATGATTGTATGAATCATGTGATGAGAAGGTTTCAAAACTATTGTTTTTTAATATTACTAGCTGTTGTGTCATTAGCTTCAATGGGTAGGAACGGTTTCTAGTGCCCAGACTACATTAAAGCGATGCGATGCGACATTTGAAGGACGTAAGTCCATTGCTGATATGCCATACTTTAGAAGAATAAAACACAGCTCTACTCCACTCATGACTTTGTTACGTTTCTCGCCAAGCAAATACGGCATTTATGCAGAAGACTTAAGGACTAAAACGTTGCGCCTGACTCCATTTTGGTGAAGTCTAAGAGATTTATCTACCTATTTATTTTATCAAAGTACTTTTCACTCGTATTCATGGCTACTTTCTATCAACCCGCATTAACCGTGCTGCTAAAAGCGTCAAACGCAGCTGACGCTGATGAAACAAGATGAGCTCCCGGCCCAATGTCTCAACTCCAAACGGCTCAAATATGTAACCACTGCTGGCAGTGGGCTTGAGCATTTGGATTATCTTTAGACCTTCAAGGGTCTGTGGATGATCCAATTGCTTGTTATGTAGTAGTAGTTCATGTTAGTTTTAGATTATGTATATCTTGTATTTAGTGGTAGATAATAAAGGCACTTGCCCAAGTAAAAAAAAGACAGAAGGTTGTGAACAAAACAAGTGAGGCTGGCAAAACTAAGCCTCGTCGTATACAGGCATAATTACACACACATACACGTACAAGGAAACTAAGCCTTGGCTCGTCAGTCGAACTATGGCGGCGCAACACCGACGTACTCACCACATGTATAAAAACCGGCCTCACTTGTCGGTTCACGACGTTCTGTCTTGTTTTTTTATTTGGTCTGAGCACAGGGTCTAAGCATCTAGCCATGTCAGAGACAAAAAAAGGCATTAATATGTAAAATCTATATCAAATTTTGCTGAGATTCGTTGAAATATGCGACTTGTAGAGGAAAATGAACATCCGACAGACGAAAGCAAAATCGTCGACCAAAACGGAGACCTCTTCCACTTCGTTTGCTAGGTCAACCACAACATTGCCCTGATGCCGGAGCACTAGAATACGGCATCGGTATTCCCTGCCAGCACGGGAAGCATGGCAAAGGGACTAATACTCTTTCCACCATTATATCCCCTCGAAGAGGAAATAAAGTATGGATTGACAATGACATCTGACATTAAGAGTGGATAAAATGGTTTTCTCCCCTTGCCGTGCTACCCGGGCTGTAGTAAGAGCCTACTAAAAGGGGACCTCTGGGCTCGTGGGTGGTCAGAGTTGGGGCTCTGGCCACCCACTCAAGCGGGCCCGAGGAGGACGGCAGCGGGTGTGGCACGCTGTCGTAGAGAACTGGACAAGCCTGGTTCTATTACCAGGCGAGTAGACACACAAAGGCAGGCCACCGAGGGGGTTTTAGTGGGTATAATCCCACATAACCCGACTGCCCCCCAAAGCGGTCGAGCGGATTCTTTAGAAGATTTCCACCTCGTAAACTAAAATCAAGAAAGAGGCGTACACTCAGCAAGAAAGGCGTCGCCGTCGGATAGTTGTAGCAGGAGAGGCGTAAGTACTTTGCCAGCAATGGAATGCTTAAAGAAGGCGACGGATGATTCCAATTATGATGATTTCCATAACATAATTGTAATGCCAGAAATTTTCTTCATTTAATCTTGTGCAGTGGGTACAACGTAGCAACGTTGTACAATGCGATTAGTGATACTGTTTCGTCGTGTGCTCGTGGCACTCCGTAATTGACATTTTCTGCTCCGACTGCCCCGAGACGGATTGGAGAGTAATTGTATAAGAATGTGGGATGGCATATCAAGTAGGCACCAATACACACACATTTCCAAAAACTCCGAAAATGGAGAAGGTTTTTAATTTTTTATCGATACCACGCTATGCGATGTTTACTCTGTTTGAGGCTTCTTGTCTTTGCTAATCTCTAGATTAGTCCAGTAATTAATTACATTTGGATATACAAGTAAACCGAGAAGGCTAAATTTTGGGTATTATGGGACTTAGAAAAGCTTAACTATAAATAGCCGACCAAGATTACTATGTGCATTTTCCACCATCTTTGAAAAAAGGCTCAGCTTACGCACATTAACATGGTTCTTTTTTTTGTTGACAGTGGCCTATTGAAAATGTATAAAGAAAAAATATTAGGTAAAGACATAAACTATCACAATTGATCATTACTTTTATTGCTAGACAATGTTATGAACTGTATGTACCTAGGTAGATCATCCATCCATCCATCAGCCGTAGGACGTCCACTGCTGGAAATAAGCCTCCCCGATGGATTTCCAATAAGGCCATCAAAGCTGGAAGCGGCCTGCATCCAGCGCATTCCTGCGATCTTTACTATATCGTCAGTCCACCTAGTCGTTCGGTGGACGTCCTGCGCTGCGCTTTCTGGTTCGTGGTCTCCATTCGAGAACTTTACGGCCCCATCGGCCAGCCGTTCCTCGAACTATGTGCCCTGCCTATTGCCACTTTAATTTGCTAATCCGCTGTGCTTTGTCGGTACCTTTGGTTGGTCTGCGGATCTCCTCATTTCTGATTCGATCCCGCAGAGAGGCACCGAGCATAGCCTTCTCTATAGCACGTTGGACTATCTTGAGCTTATTCATAAGGCCCACTTTGGTAGTTATCCAGTTAAAATTCTGCTAGATCCGTAACTTCCTCATCTTATCACTACTTTCATAACAAAAAATAAAGCATAATATCGAAACATATCAAGTCAGTAAATCTAAAGCAAAACACAAAATACAGAGGAAACAAAGTAAAATCTCCCGACAAACGCACACGTAACAAGATTTTCCTCCGGTTCTTCACAAAAACGTTCTCGGCCACCGAATATGAGATATAGAGACGGTATAAATCATTCACACACCGGCGCATCCCTTCTGAGACTCGGTTTCACAGGATTTTCGAGAATAAGGACGAATACCTAGTTTGCAAAATTGTAGTTGGTATTGTAGAAACTGAAATATTTGGAGCTATTAACGTGATAGTAAAATAAAGAAATCGTTTTTACGGATACTCTGGATCAATATAACGCTTATAGCATAGCTTGTTGTGTTTATATAACCGAAGTGGAACAACGATAAGCACGGTCGGCGGGATCTGCATTTTAGCCATTTAAAAGTAGCCCAGCGAATTAGTAACTTAAAATGGCAGTGGGCAGGGCACGTAGTTTGAAGAACGAAGTGTTGATGGGCCGTAAAGTTCTCGAATTGAGACCACGGACCAGCGTGCGCAGCGTTGGAATTTCACCAACCATACTAGGTGGACTAACGATAAAATAAAGATCTCAGGAAACCGTTTTGATTGGAAATCTTTAAGGGAAGCCTATGTCTAGCAGTGGACGTCCTACGATGAATATATATCCTACTGATAAATAGATGGAGGGACGGTCAGTAACCTCACCAATATAAAATTGTGGTCAAACTTAGAACAACAATAAAAACAAAGGCCTCTTTCTTGGCATTCTTTCTGGTCCAGTGCAAGCTTCACCCACTGCTATCCGACATATTTTTGGACTGGTAGTAAATAAAATAAATTTAACATATCCTTCTAAGTCGCAACGATCTAGACAGAGCGGTCGTACTCATCACATAGTATCTTTGGTAAGTACAAATGTAATGTAATGCACCTCACGATGTATGCACTGTGAAATAAAAATAACTAAAATAACAATCCACATACAGAATGTTTAATATTTTAATAAAATTTACGAAAACCAAAGTCGTTTTCGCGTCTAGTTCCTATAATGAGGTCTTGGTCACACAACAATAAAGAGAAAATCTCGGGCGACAATATTTCGCTCACCAATCAACCCAAGGCCATCTCAGCCAGCTCCGCAGTAAACTCCATATTTCTCCGACAACCTCAATACAAGATATCAACGGCCCGAAAAAAATTCGGTCCCTACAATGGTGCGTGGCAAATAAAAATAATAAATGCGCAATTCTTTATACAGGGCTGTAAAACTGTCGGGCGCACGTGCCCTTCTGCCGACCTGGGTTTGTTACCCCTGTACTACCCTGTACTCGATTGATGTCGGGCCGAGTTTTTTAGCCTCTTAATTTGTATGTATGTACTGCCTGTGCAGGATTGAGATGTGAAGGCTTATTTTGACTGTAAATCATGGGATTTGAGTATGATAACGCAATTTTCTGGGCGTTTGAATCGTTTAATTTAGAGGCAGCAGAGACACAAATACAATTGAGATATCGTAGATAAAATGTTGTAATGGTACGGAACTGACCCAAAAACACACGTTACTAATGTGTTAAACATATCTACATTGATTCTTAACTGATAAGAAAAAAGATTGAATCTTTACTTCCTTACTACTACTACAAAAATCCGAAATTTTGTTTATTAGTTTGTTACTTTTTAACGCAGCAACAGAGCACCGAATTGACTTGAATTTTGACATGGTTACATTTCGAAGATCTGAAAGTAAAACCGGCTACTTTGTATATTGGAAAAATAAAAAGGCTCCGATGGGATATCACAAAAGTCAAAATATCCTGCGGGGAAAGTCTTGGACAATAGCTAGTAATCTATAGGTCCAAGGATATGGACAAATAGATCCAAACCCTTTATAACCGGTCTTATTGTGTCAATAGCACCAACATTTCAGTTATAAGATGTTCCAGTATCCACTGCTGGGCATAGTGGCTACCATCCAGCGTGAGAGTTTGTGGTCTTATAACATGTTATCCTATTATTCTATGTTCTATGGCTAAGACGATAATGTTGAACAACTGGTGGATCTTTTCGCAATATTATATACAAATAAATGTATTGACCGGTTCATTTACTTTGCTTTTGCCATTGTATTCTCGACAAACTAATACGACAAAGAGGTCTTGGGCAAAGGCATTTACCATAATATTAGAGATGAGCGCGGATAGCTCCAATTAAGTTATACGTTAATACACCTTTAAAATCACAAAAATCCTCTCACAAAACGTAACGATACAGAGTACGTTCTCGTATTTACGTGCGCTAGCTCGCTAACAATCTCTTTGTTCCCGCAATGTAGGACACTCTTTTAGAACTTGTAGGGAAGGGCAAGTCCTGAAAATTGCCGTAAATAGGGGTTCTGATATTTTTACTCACTACTCACTCAAAATCACTAGGATCTACTATAATACATCGGCTTTGCCTAGTTTGAGACGCATATTAATGTCCGAAGAAGACATCTTATGGCGCATGTAAAGTTACCAACCTACAATGTGTCGCCAAAGTTTTAGCTAAGTCTCGAAACCCTTCAAAGAGAGGCCTATGTGCAACGGACAAGAAAGGTAGAAAAAGGCTATAAAATATAGTAAATTTTTATCGACTTTAAAAGATTGGGAGAAAACAAAAAATAATTATTAGTTGAAATTCAACACTAGATAGAACGCTTTTCTACGCGGATTCTGAAAAAGAGTGACAAGAGGACGTCAGCTCGTTTCCGTACAAAGTTTCCTCGTACTTTTTGTACGAGGAAACTTTGTGTGCGTAGGTGTTGTTTCAAGCCATAGATCACCCGTAAAACAGAGGGCTAGTCACCAGTTACAGCTTAAAAAAGTCTAAACATTTAACCAGTATCGTATTAGGAAATACGATACTGGTTATTATACCACACAATTTTACATTTTACAACAATATCGTTACATTACTTAAACTTGGTATAGACAGCCGTGGTGGTCTAGTCGTAATGACACCCGCCTAACAATCGTGAGGTCGTGAGTTCAAATCCCGGTCGCGTACCAATGGTATCCTTGGAATTTATGTACGGAATTTCACGCCAATGCAATGGCTTTTCGGTGAAGGAAAACATCGTGGGGGAACCGGCATACGTCCGTAGAAGAAATCCGATGTCGTAGGTGAATCCACCAACTCGCACTGGGCCAGCGTGGTGGCCCAGTGCGAGTAGCAACACTACTTTAGCTGTGAACGTTGAAGCATTTATTTTGCAAGACGTATAAATAAAATCAACCGTAACTAACTGACAAATGAATTCCGGACAAATGATTCCCATCCCTAAGGCATAAACATACCCAACAGTAAGATGTCAATGGGTGGAGGAATGCTCCACTCGGAATTAAATTGTGTGAAAGCATGAAACGAAATACTTCTAGAGGATCAGCTAGTTTGGACTTTGCGAAGGAATTTTTCAAGGATTGTGACATTAGGACTCCTTTGGGTCTTGGCGAAAGGAGCAAAGAGAAAAGGTCCTTGTTATGATGGAAATAAAGTCGGTATGCTGTGTAAGGATATATGCTTATGAATTATACGCTGCTCTAGTTGACGCTTTCTGTTTATGTATTACTAGATTTTGCCCGCGGCTTCGCCCGCATGATATTTCGAGGCCCTACCTTACCACTGTGCTTGAAAAACAAAAAAAATCGATTTGACATTTGTTCGATTTGACAGTTCTTTTTTGACATTTCTTGTAGCGCACGCTAGAATAGCTCGCAACCGTTCAAATTCTCTACGTTTGGTGGCAGTGAAATACAAGACATTGGCAAAATTGTGAAACACCTTCACAGAAGCCATAAACAAGAATTGAATTGAATTGAATAGCTCGCAGATGGCAAAATTTTTCTTCCTTACTTAATACGTATTTTTATCATATGGAAAATTTACGCAATATCATTAGGTATAATTTATAGTATAGCCTATGTGTTATTCTGATATATTAGTAGGATGTGTACATCTTAGAAATTTTCTAAGGTGTATTTGCATACGTATCTACTCATGTGTAATAATTTTTCACAAAAATGGCAAAACCGCCTTCCATCGTGTACAAAATTCACATATTTCGCTCGAATTGTTTACATTATTGTTGTTTTTTCAAAAACGGCTTAGCCGATTTTTTTAAATTTAAACGGGACCACCCTTTTGAATTAAAAAATAATTTTGGCGAAATTATTGATGAACATACACAAAAAAACATACAGATTAACATAGAACCTCCTCCTTTTTGGAAGTCGATTAAAAATATATTTATATTTCTTTGTCTATGGCAAACAGTAAGCTTAGTGTAACGGAAGGTTATTGATTGCATCATATGTTACTACTGCAGTGAATTACATACTTAGACCAATGTTGACGCTGTTTTTGAAAATAGTTCGTGGCTATATTTCTCTGACATATTTAGTCGTCAGGGTGTCCAACATTTTCAATATATAAATCAGACACTAGGCTGCTTACTAAGTATCCTACTAATATTATTAACGTGAAAGTTTGTATGTATGTATGTTTGTTCCTCTTTCACGCAAAAACTACTGATCGGATTGAAATGAAACTTTGCAATAGTAATGCTTTTACAACAGAATAACACATAGGATAATTTAATAAGATATTAGAAGATATTAAGTGAAACGAAGTTCCCCGAGTCAACTAGTATTATATAACAAGTGTTATCCAATATAGACTTTAGGTCACAGGACCCGAACCGTCGCATTCTAAAATTATCCAGGAACTTGGAATGTATTCGCTTTACTGGCCATAAACTCGATGACCTATAAAATGCTAGATTTGTACGGAACCCTAATGCAGGTCGCGACCTCGCACTTTGCGAATAAACAGTTTATAGCCATTCAGTCTGCAGGGTGCTATTCTGTTGAGTTAGAGTTTGTATCGTTTACTTTCTTGATTATATTATTTGCAAGTTGAAGTGGCAGTGAGCAGGACACATAAACACGTAGAGCTGATGGTTGATAGGTCCGTAAACTTCTGGAATGGATATATCGTATTTCTCTTTATTGTTATGAGTATAATTATGTACCTGTTTATGTAAGTTTATTATTTTGTATCTATTTGGGTAAAATTGTATATGTGTTTTTCTTTGTGTGTAAGTATATTAAATGTATTATTTGTACATGCCTGTTTTTTTGTTGTTATTTTGTACTTAGTGTTTAGAATCTTTTGACTATCTTCTTTTGCACCCTGTCTATTTTTCCGTTGCGGTATCCTTTCCGTACAGAGGTTGCCTGGAAGAAATTGCTTCCAGCTTAAGACCGCCATTTGCTTTAACTAGTTAAGTGTAAATTGTATTGTATTTGTATTTCTATCTTTGGTGTGAAGCAATAAAGTCTTCTTCTTCTTCTTCTTTTCAGCCATAGGCCTCCCCTAAGTGAAGTGGTGTGAAGCAATAAAGTACCTATTATTTATTTATTTACTTATTCACCATAGAGATCTAGCGATATCTGTATACATCATCATCCATCCATCCATCATCCATCAGCCGTAAGACGTCCACTGCTGGACATAGGCCTCCCCAATGGATTTCCAATAAGGCCGGTTGGAAGCGGCCTGAATCCAGCGCGTTCCTGCGATCTTTATTATATCGTCAGTCCACCTAGTCGGTGGACGTCCTACGCTGCGCTTGCTGGTCCGTGGTCTCCATTCGAGAACTTTACTGCCCCATCGGCCATCCGTTCTCCGAACTATGTGCCCTGCCCATTGCCACTTTAATTTGCTAATCCGCTGGGCTATGTCGGTAACTTTGGTTCGTCTGCGGATCTCCTCATTTCTGATTCGATCTCGCAGAGAGACGCCGAGCATAGCCCTCTCCATAGCACGTTGGGCTATTCTGAGCTTATTCATAAGGCCCATAGTAAAAGACCACGTTTCAGTTCCATATGTCATCACTGGCAACACACAACTATCGAAAACTCTCGTCTTGAGGCACTGAGGTATATCAGATGAAAAGACGTCACGCAGTTTTCCGAAGGCTGCCCAACCGAGTTGGATTCGGCGATTGACCTCTTTCTTGAAGTTGGACTTACCTAGCTGGACTACTTGTCCTAGGTAGACGTACGAGTCAACAACTTCAAGAACCGAGCTCTCAACAGATATTGGGGTGGGTACGACATGGGCATTACACATGATTTTTGTTTTATCCATGTTCATTTTGAGACCCACCTGTTGAGAAACTCGATTGAGGCCTTCGAGCATCGAGCTGAGCTCTTCCATCGATTTCGCCATGACCACGATATCGTCGGCAAACCGAAGGTGAGTGATGTATTCGCCATTGATGTTGATGCCAAATCCTTTCCATTCCAGGAGCTTAAAGGCATTCTCCAAAGTGGCAGTAAACAGTTTCGGAGATATCACATCTCCCTGTCTGACGCCTCTTTTCAAAGGGATCGCCTTAGAGCTCTCTTCCTGTACTCGGACCGACATAGTGGCGTTATTATACAAACACTTCAACACTTCGATATACCGATAGTCAATACGGCATCGCTGAAGAGACTCAAGCACAGCCCATGTCTCGACCGAATCAAAGGCCTTCTCATAGTCCACAAACGCTAAGCAAAGTGGCAAGTTATACTCTTCAGTCTTCTGTATAACTTGCCGCAGCGTATGGATGTGGTCCATGGTGCTAAAGCCTTTTCGGAAGCCGGCTTGTTTGGAAGGCTGGAAGTCATCAAGTCTGCGCTCGAGACGATTCGTAATGACCCTTGAAAACAGCTTATAAACATGGCTCAGAAGCGAGATGGGTCTGTAATTCTTCAATAAGGTGTTGTCACCTTTTTTAAAGAATAGCACCACCACGCTTCTGTTCCATGCTTCCGGCGTTATGCCCTCGAGGACGACGGTGTTGAAAAGCTTCTGAAGGACTTTAAGTACCGGTTTACCACCCGCTTTCAGAAGCTCTGAAGTGATTCCGTCATCACCCGGTGCCTTGTTGTTCTTAAGCTGATTCAAGGCCATTCTAATCTCGTACAGGCTGATGTCCGGGATGTCTTCGGTGAAGTGTCGAGTCAGCTTGGCTCTCGGGTCTTTAGCCGTGCTGTCAACAGGCTTAGCTACCGAAGCGTATAACTGTCCATAGAACCCTTCGATCTCCTCCAATACCTCTGCCTTGGTCGACGTTATACTGCCGTCCTCTCTCTTTAGCTTTGTCAGCTGGCTTTGCCCAATAGACAAATTCCTTGCAAACACTTTGGAGCCTTTGTTTCGCTCGATAGTCTCTTTAATTTGTTTTGTTTTAAAGAGACGTATATCACGCCGCAAGGATTTTGAAATTTGTCTATTAAGCTGCCTATATGACGCAGCGTCCCTAGTAGACTGCAGTCTTAACAAACGTCGTTCAGCCATGAGGTCTGAAGTGTGATCGGATACTTTCTGGGTTTTATTTGAACGGCGTGGTCTAAAAAATTTAGAACCCACCGTCTGGACAGTTTCTACGAGCCTGTTATTGATCTCATCCACCGACGCAAGATTCTCTAGGCAAGCAAAACTATTTGAGAGCTCTAGCTGAAAGCTTTCGGGGTTTTGGATGTGGGCGAGAGTAGGCCGGAGCGTAGACTTCATCAGACGAGACCTTTCAAGTCTAACGTTCACATTCAATGTGCCTCTTACCAATCTGTGATCACTACCGGTTTTCACCCGGTTGATCACGGAGACATCATCGAATATTCGTCTCTTATTGGTCATAATGAAGTCTATCTCATTTCTCGTGGAACCATCGGGACTTATCCAGGTCCATTTCCTATGAGGCGGCTTCTGGAAGAAAGAGTTCATCATAAAGAGTTCCTCTCTCTCCAGAAATTCAGCCAGCCTCTGACCTCTTGAGTTCCGTTGCCCGTACCCAAATTGCCCCACTTTCAGCTCATCATCAATTTTCTTGCCTATCTTTGCGTTAAAATCCCCCATAACAACAGTAAAGTGGGTCTCAGACATATGTATGGCCCGACTTATGTCCTCATACATAGTCTCCACTTCATCATCTGGGTGTGCCGAGGTCGGTGCGTATACCTGAATGACCTTCAGCGAATATCTTTTGGATATTCTGAGTATTAGGTATACGACCCTGCTCGAAACACTGTCGATGGTTACGATGTTGTTAGTGAGGGACTTGTGGACGAGAAACCCGACACCACCTTGGGACTTTTGGTCGCCTTCCCGGTAGTAGAATAGGTTGCCCGATTTCAGAGTTATCGTGTCCTCACCCTCTCTTCGGACTTCAGATAACCCCAAAATATCCCAGCGCAACCTACTCATCTCCTCTTCCAGCTCAACAATCTTTTCATCCGTCCTCAAAGTGCGTATATTGTGTGTCACCAGGGCCAGTTTCCGTTGGGGGTGGTAGCGGGGCGTCTGCCGGAGATTTTTCGCACCCCCCTCTCCGCCGTTACCGTGGCCGCTACCAGAGCCAGGGATAGCGGAGCCGCCGGGGACTGGGGGCCTATTTGTGTGGCTTAAATTCATTGGGGGTTGTTGCCCATAATCGCCGCGCTGGGCAAGCGTGTTGGCGATCGCAGGACGTAGCTCCTCGCACCAGTGCCGCTGCTCCCCGACACTGGCCTGTGGCATTTAGGCTACGCCAAATTAGGATGGTTATACCGCCATCAATCGGTTCCGTAGTACCTCAGTCGGCTTTTACGACACCTGGTACAAGAGGGGGGTGCTATTCTACTCTGCCGGCACACCACGGCAAATCCATTTTGCCTAATTTAGTGATAATTATATCCCTCACTTCCATATTTTTTAATGAAAAAATTACAAACCACAGACTCCAGGGTCTGTGCCCTTTGTTAGCTGAAATTACAATTGTTTGATTATACTGTCATCAGAGCTTCTGAAAGCGGGTGGAACACCGGTACTTAAAGTCCTTCAGAAGCTTTTCAATACTGTCGTCCTCGATGGCATAACGCCAGAAGCATGGAACAGAAGCGTGGTGGTGTTGTTTTTCAAGAAAGGTGACAACGCTTTATTGAAGAACTACAGACCCATCTCGCTTCTGAGCCATGTTTATAAGCTGTTTTCAAGGGTCATCACGAACCGTCTCGAACGCAGGCTTGATGACTTCCAGCCTTCCGAACAAGCCGGTTTCCGAAAAGGTTTTAGTACCATGGACCACATACATACGCTGCGGCAAGTCATACAGAAGACCGAAGAGTATAACTTGCCTCTTTGCTTAGCGTTTGTGGACTATGAGAAAGCCTTTGATTCGGTCGAAACTTGGGCGGTGCTTGAGTCTCTCCAGCGATGCCGGATTGACTATCGGTATATCGAAGTGTTGAAGTGCTTGTATAATAACGCCACTATGTCGGTCCGAGTACAGGAAGAGAGCTCCAAGGCGATCCCTTTAAAAAGAGGCGTAAGACAGGGAGACGTAATATCTCCGAAACTGTTTACTGCCACTTTGGAGAACGCCTTCAAGCTCCTGGAATGGAAAGGATTCGGCATCAATATCAATGGGGAATACATCACTCACCTTCGGTTTGCCGACGATATCGTAGTCATGGCAAAGTCGATGGAGGAACTCAGCACGATGCTCGAAGGCCTCAATCGGGTTTCTCAACAGGTGGGTCTTAAGATGAACATGGAGAAGACGAAAGTCATGTGTAATTCCCATGTTGTACCCACCCCGATCTCTGTTGGGAACTCGGTTCTTGAAGTCGTTGACTCGTACGTCTACCTAGGACAAGTAGTCCAGTTAGGTAGGTCCGACTTCAAGAAAGAGGCCAATCGCCGAATCCAACTCGGTTGGGCAGCGTTCGGAAAATTGCGTAATGTCTTCTCGTCCGACATACCTCAGTGCCTCAAGACGAAAGTGTTCGATCAGTGTGTGTTACCAGTGATGACTTATGGCACTGAAACGTGGTCTCTTACCATGGGCCTTATTAATAAACTCCAAGTAGCCCAACGAGCTATGGAGAGGGCTATGCTCGGAGTTTCTCTACGGGATCGAATCAGAAATGAGGAGATCCGTAGAAGAACCAAGGTTACCGACATAGCCCAACGGATTAGCAAGTTGAAATGGCAATGGGCAGGGCACATAGCGCGGAGGACTGATGACCGGTGGAGTCGAAAAGTTCTCGAGTGGAGACCACGTACCGGCAAGCGCAGCGTAGGACGTCCACCCACAAGGTGGACGGATGACCTCATTAAGACCGCAGGATCGCGCTGGATGCAAGCCGCTTTCAACCGGTCTTATTGGAGATCCATAGGGGAGGCCTATGTCCAGCAGTGGACGTCCTTTGGCTGATGGATGGATGGATGGATGGATTATACTGTACAAAGAGAGTTAGTAGGTACTTGAAATCTTAGCCTAAGTTAGTTGATGCACTGCGTGAATGCCACGAGCAGACCGGCGACCCGCAAGCAGCACCCGATCCCGAGTGTGACACATGTGCCAGCGATCGCTCTCCTCGACCACATTTGAGGGAAGAGAACGACCCGGCACATGATGCCGCCGCAAGAAGGAGCACTTCCATTTATAAAGCTTTCCTGTTGAGAGTGACAGAGATGGAGATAATCTCGAGTGTACCAGAATACTCAAAGATACAAGATAGCGAATAGTGGTAGTAAAATGCAAGCGGTGTCTAGGATAAAATTTAACGTTTATGGTGATTTTATCTTCGCTTCCTTACTTAATAATTTTATTAATCTTACATTAAAGAGTTGATAAAATTGTTTTAATGCGGAATAAATTAACTAATTAAATTAGAAAATGATAAGGTAGAGACGACGCGCGTTTCTTATAGCGTGTGTATCTCTAGAGATTTATAGATATACTTGTAATTATTTATCACAAAAAATGGCAAAACCGCCTTCCATTGTGTACAAAATTCGAATATTTCACTCGAATTGTTTACATTATTGTTTATTTATCAAACACGGCTCAACCGATTTCTATAAAATTTGAATGGGACCACCTCAAAAGTATATTCTTTCGAAATTAAAAAGAATTTTTCGATTCGGTTCACAATTAGCGAAATTATCGATGTTCATCGTGTGCAAAATTCAAATATATCGCTCGAATTGCCTTTATTATTGTTGATTTTTTTAAAAACGGCTCAGCCGATTTCTGTAAAATTTAATTGGGACCATCTCGAAAGTATACGAACTAATAAAGAATTTTTCGATTCAGTTCACTATTGGAGTAAAATAATTATCGATTAACATCCACAAAAAAAATATACACACGAACATAGAACCTCCTCCTTTTTGGAAGTCGGTTAAAAATACGTATTCTAGCATTATCATTAGGTAGGTATTATGTTTACACTAATATTATAAATCCGAAAGTGTTTGTTTGTTTCTCTTTCACGCAGCTACGGAGCAACGGATTTACTTGATTTTTAGCTTGGACTTAGTTTAAATGACGTAAAGTGGCATAGGCTACTTTTAATCCCAGAAAAATTAAGTGTTCCCATGGGATAGCATACAAATTAACATACTACGCGGGCGAAGTCGCGAGAAAAGGCTAGTCATTTATACAGGGTTATTCTTAATCAAATTAGCATCCTATTAGGGGCTTATTTTGTACATCAAAACAAACCACTTTTGTTCTACTACTTTTGTCAAAATTTAAAAAAAAAACAGCTGTTCCATACATACATCTTGTCGCTGGTAAATGATATTATTCTATGGAACAACAATTTTTTTTTTAGTTTTGATAAAAGTTGCAGAACAAAAATTGTTAGTTTTGATGTACAGAATAAGCCCTTAAAAGGATGCTAATTGAATAGGAATAACCCTGTATAATAAATATATTGTGATTGTTAAATACTAATATAACTTTAATTATGGCACTAACACACCAGGAACAATTGAACAGTAATTTGTAAAAAAATAACAATCGGATCAGTAATAATCTGTTGAACATAGGCGTACCCTTAAGACCCACACAGCTCAGTCACGACTTGGAGTACGTTTTCAATTTCCTCTACAAAATATATGTACTTACTTAGAGTTTTTTTACGAAGTTTTTGATCCAAAAGTTAGTGTTAGGCATATAAATTTGTACCTACATTAATTTAAAAAAAATCATTGGTGCGGGCCCGGGATCTGAATCCACGACCTCCCAAACCTAAGACAAGAATATTTCCACTAGGCTAACACGGCATTATTTTAAAGTTTGTACACATACATTTATTACCAACTAGATTTTACCCGCGGCTTCACCCGCTTGATATTTTAATTTTTGTGCTATTCCTTATGAACCATTTAGTTTTCTGGGATAAAAAAAAGGCCTAGGTATATCACTTTCCGACCTCCTAAACTATGTAGGTACTCGTATATTCGTGCCAAAAATCGTTGCTCTTTTGCTGCGTGAAAGAGTAACAAACAAACTATTGGATATATGCATTACAGTAGGTAAGGATAGCACCTAGCAACTGAAAAATTAAGGGCGATACATTTTACAAAAATAGCCCTAAAATTATGAAGTTTCATCCAAATAAGGGGTAAAACAATTTCACGCTCAAAATGCGTGATTAACGAATAATAAAACCGATAATTGTTCAATCCTGCAAGAAAATTGGGTCAGTGTTTTTCATAATTTTTCATTGGACGCCCTCTGTAGGCTGGGTGATTAAACTTTAATTAGAGTTAATGACGTACCATGGGAAATTGGTCTTTATATTCTAAGGAGAAGTTAAAATTATTTTTCGCCAAATATGGCACACCGACTTCAATCGTGTAGTAAGTCAAAGTATGTATCATATTTTACTCTGAGTTATTTTTGTAATATCGCTAATCTGGTTTCAATAAAATTTAAACTTATTTTATACTTCAAGTATTATCTACCAAACAAAAATAATTATCGAAATTGGTTCATAATTGAAGGAGTAGGTAATTACGTAACATAGGTACCTACTTATTTATAAAAAAAACGTCGAATTGAGAAGCTGCTTTTTAGGGTTCCGTACCCAAAAGGTAAAAACGGGACCCTATTATCAGGGTTCCGTACCTAACGGGAAAAACGGAACTTTATTACTAAGACTCCGCTCCTCCTACTCCGTCTGTCTGTCTATCTGTCACCAGACTGTATGTTATAAAGTTATAAACCGTGATAGCTAAAACGTTGAAAGTTTCACAGATGACGTATTTCTGTTGCCGCCATAATAACAAATACTAAAAACAGGAAAAAAATATGTTTAAGGGGGGTTCCTATACAACTAACATGAATTTTTAGCCGTGCTTCGCTCGATATTAATAACGGAGCCAGGTAGATACTTAAAATATTCACAGATTTTAGTTAAATATTCATTTAAAAATAAATAATTAAAATAAAATAAATATTCGTGCGGGGGCTCTCATACAAGAAACGTGACGGCAACAGGAAGATGCCGTTATTAATATCGAGTTATCGAGTAATTAATATTCAAAGAATATTAATAAGTTATTCCCTTTAACAATAAATCCTTAAAATGAAGGGCTTCCATACGGTACTGAACCCTTCGTGCGCGAATCCGACTCGCACTTGGCCGATTATTTAAAGACATGCGAGCAGTCGTAAATGAGTGGAGTTTTTAACCGACTGAGCTTTGTTTGTCACTACGCTAATTTAGCATTAATGCAGTGGACCCATGGACTACAATAGGTATTAGGTACTCTGCCCATCTTCGTTCTACTTTGAAAAAGTTGCTAAAGCCTATATAAAAATAATAACCAAAACAATAGTTTCTATATCGCAATCCACTTAGTAAAATAGAAATAGACATCAAAGCGGCCCAAAGAGCACTCATCATAATGCCTAACCCCTCTTAGTTGCATAAGCCGATTGCATTCTATGATTTAATCTAGTACGTTTGTTGTGGGCACGGTTTTAGGGCGAGGCTTCTTAACCTACTTGCAAAAGACATACACTTACAATATAAATGTAACCTAATTGTTAGTTTTTCAATACAAAATTTAAATTTTCATAAAGAATGTGACATTTTTGTTTGTATTATGATATTTCTTCTATTCGTGGCTTTATATACGTGTTTCTGTTTTTTTTTTATTTTTATTTATGTGCTATGTGTCATGTTCTCTATCATTAACTTGTTTTTTGTTATTTTCAGTCGTAGGTTTTCCACTTCTGAATATAGGCCTCCCTATGAATTTCCAAAATGACATCTCTACGAAACAGAAAAATAAGTCTCTACGCCGTCCCTGTCACGATGCTGATGTATTGTGAACATTAAATTGCATTGTTTTTCCTGAACATCACCAGTTAAATTGAATTATTTTTCTATATTTTTCTACGTCTTGAACATGACGTCTTACAGAAAAGCTACAGTATCTCAAATTAGACAAAGCCAAGTTGAAATGGCAGTGCGCAGGGCAGATAGGTATAAAACTAATTACTGGACCAAAACATATAAATAAATAAAATTCTTTATTGGGCACAAAAACTTAGTTTTAAACAAAGGAACGATGCTACCTGCAGTCATGGAACTAGTTCATTCGATCTGGACCTGTATATATACTGGAATGCAATCATACACACGCACACACACACGCATACACGCATACACACACACACAATTCAAACGTTAGATACGGCTATTGTTGTCTAATTATAATTTTGATTAAATTGTCTTTTATTTGATTTTCTGTATTCAAAATCATACGTTGTCTAATTTTTTTGCCGGAGGTAGTCGATGCTGCCCGCGACACAGTCTTTCTACACACAACCTTGCTGCCTGCAGTACTCAGAAAGACTGTGTCGCGGGCATACAGAAAATCAAATAAAAGACAATTTAATCAAAATTATAATTAGACAACAATAGCCGTATCTAACGTTTGAATTGTGTGTGTGTGTGTATGCGTGTATGCGTGTGTGTGTGCGTGTGTATGATTGCATTCCAGTATATATACAGGTCCAGATCGAATGAACTAGTTAATGATCGTACTCAACTGCAATTTTAGATATTGCTGTTTTTAGGGTTCCGTACCCAAAGGGTAAAAACGGGACCCTATTACTAACTACTATAAAAATAAATAGTTAAATTAAAATAAAGTAAATATTTAAGGGGGCTCCCATACAATAAACGGGATTTTTTTACTCGATATTAATGGCGGCAACAGGAAGATGCTTGAAATATTCACAGAATATTTAGTTGTACATTTCCTGCAAAAATAAATAATTAAATTGAAATAAAATATATGAAGGGGGCTTCCATACGTTAATCATTACATTAATCTTGAAATCGCCTGTCCACTTTATAAACGGATATCCTCTACGCATTGGTGGTGGCGATTTTCAAACATCAGTTACTACATAACTTTCTTATATCCTCACCGCATTGGGGTGAAAAACGCCGAATCATTTTATAGCAATATCTTGCATGGATTTGTTTAAATTTTTAATCTTGGGAAACAAGGGATCCCTCCTTTGGAAGCCATTAATATCAGTTTCGGATAAAACAGCAATGATTTACATTTTGCAAAGCACAGGAGTTGGGCGAATGGCTTAAGTCATATAGTATACGCAATATATACGTTTATTTTTACATATTTTGATCAGCAAACGCAGCGTAACATCCCTCTTCGAAATGTGCTAGATCCCAAAATTATAGAAAACATTTCCGAAACAATAATTTGTAAGGGAAAATGCTCTCAAAAATCTGTACGTAGAATACTTATGCTTGTTAGATGCAACATGGTATATTGTTGATTACATATACCTACTGATAGCGCGCGAGTTGAATGCAGTCGGGGTCTGAGGTAAAGAGCGGGAGCATCTCCCCCCGCTATCCGCACGCCCCACCTCACGCGCCTGGGCGGGTTAGGCGTGCGGATAGCGGGGGGAGACATTCGCATTCCTAAGCTCTGCATTCAACTCGCGCGCGTACAGTAGTTATAGTTTGGAGATCCACTACTTACTGATCATAGATGTCTAATTCTCGACTGAGATGTATTTAGATATAATAAGATTTTGAAGAACCACCATAGAGCTGATAGACAAAACAAACTTCCAGAAAGCTGAGGTTTATCTCTGCCAAGTAATTAATTTTTGAGGTTCTGTGTGTCTGTGTATCTGTCTGTGGTATCGTAGCTCCTAAACGGATAAACTGATTTTCGTTTAGTTTGTTTTGTGTCATAGATAATATTATCCCGAGTGTTTTAGCCATGTTTCAAGATCATCAGCTCTTTTTAGTTGATGAGGGAATCTAACTTACTTCCTTTATGTCTGATCGATTCGAAATTTGGTACCGTGTTACTTCAATGATATTGGAAGTATTTATAAGGTAAGGTAACCATGACCTGATCAGCCGTTTGAAGATCATCAGCTTTTTTCTATTTGATGAGGGGATCTATATGTCCTTTCGATTCGAAATTTGGTACCGTATTATTTCAATGATATTGAAAGAATATGGTTGTTAGTTTTTATAGTTTATTTTTGTGTCGGTTTTTTTTTACTTATATTGCGTAAGTACCTACCTATACAGGGTTGTTTCTAATCAATTAGCATCCTTTCAGGGGCTTATTCTGTGCATCCAAACTAACAACTTTTGTTCTGCGATTTTTGTCAAAACTTAAAAAAAAATTGTTGTTCCATAGAAAAATATCGTTCACCCGCGACGAAATGTATGGAACAGCTGTTTTTTTTTTTGAGTTTTGACAAAAGCCGCTGAACAAAAGTTGTTAGTTTTGATGTACAGAATAAGCCCCTAAAAGAATGCTAATTGATTAGAAATAACCCTGTATATCTACTGTCATCGTGAAGATAAAGAAACTACAACAGTGGGGGTTTTGAGTTGTTAGATTTAACCTAAATCTTAACAATATTTGCGAGTATCAACCAAATCGGTTAAGAGCGAGTCGAGATAAAATCTTACAAAGACTCTGATAAAGAGCTGTGTTCGCGAGGTCTACTGTTTGGAGAACTACTAGTATAGTTAATAGTATTACAGTGGATCACAATATTGGCAACCCCAGTCGAACCACGTCTTAACCTACCATAGTGAAGTACCTATATTATATAACTAGACAGGGCGCTTAATAATAGTAATTACAAAAGTAAGAGGGCGAGATGTGCAATTATGAAAGTGCGAAGAGGACGATACTAATATCTTTTGTCTCTGTTTGCGTATACGTTTTTTTTGTATGACTATGACGCACGGCCTAGACGCCGTAGTCAGACAAATTTTTCGCGCATAAACTACTTTATTGATGAGATGCTTAAGTAAATCAAAATGATATGAGCTCCCGGCCCCCACGGACCCAATGTCTCAACTCCAAATGGCTCAAATATGTAACCACTACCGAGGTTAGCATATTTGCGCCGCTTGTGCTGCTCCGCCGAATTGGCCGCAGCTCCAGCCCTACTCTGAGTCTCAGAAAGATGTGACGGTGCCAAAGTATCGACACAAGTTGCGTCCCATACTAAGGGCCGTCCACACTTCCATGGGACCAGCGTCATGCCGTCAGGCCTTTTGCCATCACCACGCGCGAGCCCACTCGGTTCGAGTACGGCTGCGATATTGGCGGTGGCAAAAGCCCTGCGAATGACATCGTTAAGGCTGGCGTGGCGACCAATCCGACCAGCGCTTCTTGAGCAAGAGAGACCGTGGTGACCGAGCTGGTCAACTGCAGTACCACACTGACAGCGATGGGCCTCACAACACCTTGCACCCAAGCGTAAGCTGACAGCTAGACGAAATGCAGTTGGGTCTAAAAGGTTACCAGTATTGAAAGAGGGCAAAGCTTGCAACCAAAGACCGGACTCCCATACAGAGACCGCAAGGATACGAGCGCGATCCGCGACGCTAGAACACGTATCTAGAAGAGATTTCCGTGCTAGTTCGCAGATCGGCCGATCCCACAGTCTCTGCGACGACAAAGTCTTTGGAAGCTCGGAATTTGGGCTAGCGACCCTCCAAGCATTCGTTGCCTCATTCAAATGAGCTACATCTACGCCGGAATGGCCTAAAGAAGGTGCGAGGATTTTTTCAACTAATTTATGTGTACTATGAATGGAGGACAAGAAAGCTGGTAAAGCAACACTTGAAATTTGGCGGACCCCTAGCCCTCCAAGCCTAACAGGCAAGGAGGCTTGTAACCACGCCCTTTCACTCATCTCAATATTCAAAACCGATACTAGGGTCTGCTTTACAACATCGTCTAAGCTCAAAAGGAGCTCATTGTGCTTCCACAATGGACTACAACGTAAAGCGTACATGAATTTTGGAAGAAACAGACAACATCTTATAATGGTAAACGCCATGTGGGCGTTAATTTTGAGTAGCCTATCAGAGGCACTCAAAAAATTTTGAATTTTTTCTTGAACGAAAGGCGGAAAAGACTCATCTAGTATCGGCGAACCCAGAAGGCGAAGAGAACACTTGTCTACCGATTTGATATTAGGTGCCAAATCATTGAATTTGTTAATTACCAAATCTTTATCTGGACATGAGTCGCAAACGAAAAGTTCGCATTTCGAAAAATTTAGCTCCAAACCAATTTGACGAAACTCGTCAATAAGAATTTCCAAATCACGTAGGACTGTGTTCGCATCGCCACCCAAAGTCCCGTCATCCAGATACCAAACGTTGAGTTTTGAATGGAGACGTTGAACAATTGGATGAATGGCCAGGCTGAAAATGGCTGGTCCGAGAGGGTCACCTTGTTGACAGCCAACGGAAGATAGCAGAACATCATTTTTGTAAATTAATTTAGTGGGTTTGCCGTAGCATTGCCAAAGAAAATTGAAAAGATCGGGAATTTTTTCCTTGACCTGTACCAACAAGGCGTCTCGATTAACCGAATTGAAAGCATTTTTGACATCTACCTTGAGCAACACCTCTCCACAATTTTGACCGAGAAAAGTACGAAGGGAATGAACAGCAGCCTCACATCCACCCCGCGAACCAAAGCCAAGCTGTATTGGTTGAAAGAGGTTACTCAAAAGAGCAACCTTTTTTCTACAGCCGGCTTTGGCTGCGAGATGACGATATGTGGTGCCAACCGCAATAGGTCTGATGCCACCATCTTTTTTGACAAGTGCGCATAGGTTAGTGCCATACAAAACTTCGATGATGTCACCATTGACCCGCCCAGATAACATGAGATTAGCCAAAGCCGTTAATTCCTTCAAGAGAGACTCAGCCACCTCACCAGAGCTAAAAGATAGAAGATCTTTTAGATGTTGAGGTGAAAGACCATCTAGGCCTCCGGCTGAGCCGCTCCGAAAAGAAGAAACGGCCGCTGCAATCTCCTGTGCTGACACTTCAATGACAACGTCATCAGGGTGTGGTGGCTCAGGCAGGTGGAGACATGCTGCCGGCGGATGCTTGTCACGGAGTGACTGGACCGTATCGGGGGTGTGGGGGGCAATAGTGTCGCTGGAGAACAAGACACGTGCGGCGCCTTTGATATCGCCATCACTAATTTTGCTTTCTACTATTTTAATAGTAACCGAATCGTCAGTTTTTTTAGAATTTGGTTTATTCTGCCTTGTTGGCGGAATAATACTTTCAAAATCTAAAGGGTTCTCTTCCAATGCGCTGTACTTCACGCAATTTTCCTTAACCCTAGTGGTAAGGGACTTTTTGTTTGTTGGGTCCGAATGTACGTAAAGCACAACGTAAGGAAAAATCAGCAGGTGTTCCCAGGCGTCTATCGAATTTTTAGAAATAACTTTTCGAATAGCAGCAGATAAACATTGGGCAACCGAAAAACGAGCACCACGCGGGATGCGTTTTAGAACAGGAAGAGAACTTTTGAGTGAGCTAAGAACCTCCCAAAGCGGTTTGGAAGGAGCAGCAGCGCTCACGGGACTGCTGCTGGCTCCATCGGAGCCTGCAGTAGGGGCCGAAAGTGTAATTTGGCTATTTTTATGGCACCGCGTACGGTGAATTTTGAGGCCTTTCTGGCCTTTAAAAAACCGCACTTGGGAACACTCTAGGCACTGAATCATGTCCCCCTGCGACACATTAATGAATTGGGAAACTGCATTAGGCCCAGCCGGGGCGCAAAATGCCATGATTAACAAAATCAAAACTAAAATAAAATAAAAATAAACTTAAGTTCTCTAAGTGGAGACGTCAGGACGTCAGACCGTGACGTGGGCGGTCTGCGCAGACTCCCCGGATGGCGTTGACATGGAAACAAGAAAACAACAATGAGCCGCGACTGTCAAAAACCTACTGAATATTAATATACAATAGAAAACAAATATTCGACTATCTCTAGCTCTACAAATATTACCTTGAAAGAAAATAAGAAAAAGGGGATAGATTGGAGTAGGTTTTGGCCCGCTAGAGTAGTATAATCTGAAAAAAAAGGGGCCGAGAAAAAATTCTGCCAACTTACGTTGACAGAAACTTTTTTTTTTTGGGCCGGGAGCTCATATCATTTTCAAAAGTCTTTCTGGGCGTCTGGTGGACGCGACGCGTGACCAAAATGCTGGTGTTTATTTGGCTCAACGCATAAGCATTGCCATTCAGCGTGGCAATGCAGCCAGCATGCTGGGCACGCTGCCAACTGGCAGTGGGCTTGAGCATTTGGATTATCTTTAGACCTTCAAAGGTCTGAGGGTGATCCAATGCTTTTTGTGTAATAGTAGTGTAGTTTTGTTGTAGTTAATAAAGGCACTTTTGCCCGTTAAAAAAAAAAGTAAATCAAAATATTATGAACTATTATCTATTTTCTATCACTTCTATTGGTATTATGCAGGTGTTTTACTATTATCTAATCTAGAGTCTAAATATGATAAAATCATAGCAACGTGTATATAGCTATCTAAGTGTGTATTGCACATCTTTTTTCTCATACCCTATACGCAATTGAGAACTCTAGTTACATACTTGCTCCAAGTTACCTGCGAATTATACAGTTCCTAACAGACTCACCGTCGTCAGTCCGATACCCTGTTCTAAAGCGCATTGACTCTCAACGTAATTATTTTAAGTACTTACAATCAGCTGCAGTCTCCCCTCTGGCAACACTGCCCAATGAATCAACGTTCCAAAATCAAATTCGTCTCAGAGTTGCCAGCGTAATTCGTTTACCCATTCGGGAAATTAAATAGATGGGTAATTTGACTGGCCCATTAGTGTCCGACGTTTTAAAGCCACGTGGGGACAAACTAGGGTGGATTTATGCGTAAAGGGCACCAAATTTATTTGATTTGACGGTAGTTGGATGCTGATTTGATTGTAGGTGATGCCAAGTTTAGGGGGGAGGAAGATAGTCTGTTGGGCTTTTGTTTGGGTCTTCATGGATACCCCTTTGAATTAACTTAAACCTAACCAACCTAAAATATTATTGTAAATTCAGAATGTAGCTACTAATTTGATAGATTACTCGTGCAGTCGCAATGAAATATAATTTTTCTTAGTATTTCATTCATCATCATTATTAAATCAACTGTCAACCTAGCTAAGCTAGCTAGCATATTAGGTAATCAGATGTGTTTAAAAGTGTACTCGTATTTCTGTTACAGAAATAGTTTGAAGAAGTATCTTATCACCTAAATCATGACTTGATTAAAGTAGGTACTAAATTTATTACTAGCGAATAGACTAGAGTGCGATGCCAAAAAGAAAATTAAAAGTAGGTCACAGGGTAGGAAACATGAAGAAAATAATGAGTAATAAAACAGTGCGTAAGGAGTTAAACTATTTTCACTAACAATCATTTACAGTGCAATCCGCCTAAGTAGTTTTTTTAACTCTCCCCTCAAGGCACAATTTATCGCCAATTTTAAAATACATCGCCGGCAAATAAAGTTTTTTGCGTAATTCGCATTCATTGAAAGCGTTAATGGTGATGAATCGGATCTGGCGACACGCCAGAGAATAGAATAACAGGGTACGGTCGGTTTTCGATACAAATTCGATAGTTATCTTGTGATTTTAATAATAATAATCATTTTCCGAAACACAGCACTGCGTTTTATCACAGGTGTAGTGTAGTTTATTTAGTCCAAAGAGTTGATAAACTGAAATGGGATTGGGTGGGTCAAGTAGTTTGTATGCATCAATCGATTGAATGCCAGAAGCCATGGAAAGCCTAAAATACGCTGGCGTGACGATCTTGATACTTTCCGGAAAGGTTGACGAGTGTTGGCTACGGAACTCGACAAGTGCAAGGAATAATATTGGCCAACCAAAGATTGCTTTCCTGATTTCGATAAAACATGATTTCATCAGCATCACATACTAAAATTATAATAGAAGAACGAAAGAATTCACTTAAAAGAAGTTATGTATTACTGCCTTATAACACAGAGTGTCGTTCTATAACAAAAGCAGCTGAAAAAACTGGTGTGTTACCGTTGCTAGTAAAAATATTTCTGCCAGAAAACTACCCTCACAGTGTGAGCAAAGATTATCTAAGTTACCAAATATGGGACACCGCACAAGCGTTTTGTAGTTCTGTGTCAGAACAACTATAAATCGAAAATATGCAGGAGAATAAGATTGTGTCAGTCTTGCCGTGCGAACCGGCTAGCACCCGGCGCCCTTCGGTGTCCGGGCCGGAGGGTGTGAAGTTGGCGACCGAAGGCGACGGCGGGGTGGAGTCCCAGGCCTCGCCGGCCGCTGCTGCTACTGGGGCCGCGACGACGATGGAACCTGGACCAGTGCAGAAGAAGGACGGGCGAAAAGGGCGCCCCAATGCTGGAAAAAGGCGGGCCCTGCGCGAACGAGAAGCCTCTTCTGGCGCTGTGCTAGGCACGCCAGGTATCGGGCAGGGCGACGGGACGGCCTCTGGGTCCAACGCCGTCTTGCCATTCAAAACCGGTGGCAAAAACCACAGGAAAAAACAACGGGAATTCCTAAAAAAAGAGGAGGCTGGGCGGCGAAGTGGCAACTTTCGCTGGGGGACTGGGGCCGGAGCCGCTCAGACGACCGTCAGGGACCGATACGGCTCACGCCGAAATAAATAAAAGCCTCGAAACGGGGAAAATACGGATTGACAAGCCTCCTGTGGCAGAGGTTGCGAAAGGTCAGGGCGTGGTCCTGCCTCGAAGTGGGCCGCGGCCCCTTGCGGGGCCCTTTCGCGCGTGGGGGCTGGGGCCCAATGGAGGAAGAGTGTGCCGCAGCCGGACTGATTAGGGCCTCAGCCTGCATGGAGGCGAGACAAAGTGAAGGAACGACGGTGGAAACTACTAGGGGTGCCAAACGTCAGCGGAGCTCAGATCACCTGTCGCCGGGTTCACTCGCGGCCGACAAGAAAGTATGCCTGGAGAGCCAGACCGCTACGTTTGCGACCGGACCTGGCGGGACCGTCGAACCTGCACACCAGTCGGAAGGGGAGCGATCATCATATGCCGATGCCGTGAAGCTGTACCGTGTGGTTGTACAGGACAAGGGCGGCATTTTGATGGACGAGCTACGGGCGACCCTTCTCCGGAAAATGATACACAAAGTGCAATACCAGCTCTTTAAAGACAACCGCGGCAAGCCAAAAGAGGAGCGCAGGTTGCCGCTATTCTGGCAACTGCCTAGGTTGACTCGCGGCTGCCTCAGAGTGACCCCACGTGACGACTACACGATGGCCTGGCTAGTATCGACAGTAGAACAGCTGCCGTGTCTGTGGGAAGGCTCCGGGGGTTTCCGGGTCATACCTGAAAGCGAGTTGCCTAGGTATCACACAGGTGTAATATATGTTCCCGATTTTAGCGAAGACAGGGATGACACCGAAAGATGGCCGTTCATCTTAAGGGAGTTCCTGGCTGAGCTAAATAAGAACGTAAATGTAGAAGACTGGCCGATCTTTAAACATATAGTGCATCAGAAGGGCGAGACCTTTAACCACATATTGGCAATGGGCGTTCCGGCAGAGGATGTGGTTAACTTAAAACGCGTAGACTTCAGACTGCACTATACTAAGGGATCGGTCTTTGTGAGAATCAAAGGTGACAAAGCCAGAGAAACAAAAATCGCAAAGACAGGGGTTGCAGAACTTGTCAACACTGCATCCAGCAGCTCGAAAACATCGGCACTCGCCGTCGCTGGTGCTGAAGCGGTGCCCCCAGAAGACAGGGAGTGGACGAGGGAGGAAGTGGACCGTCTTCTGGAAGTGGACGGCGGGAGCGAGGGGGATATTTCAGGTGACATTATGGGCCTGACTATCCTCTCGCCCCTGACGTTCATGGACGTGGAACGGTGCGGCGGCTCCTCCGTCCACTCTTTGGACGAATTAGGTAAAGAAGGGGAGTAGATAATAAATTAAAATGGATAAGCACGCAAATAACGTAAAACCCAAAAAACAAAACAACAATACTAATACCACTACATCGGGAATATTTAAGATAGGAATAATACAATCCAACATCCAGCACAGGGTCTGCTACGCTACGAAGAACTCTGGAGGAGCAACCGAACACAATAGCACTGGTCCAGGAACCTTATGTATGTCGTGGGAAGGTAAGCGACTTTACAGCACTTAGAGGTAACGTCTTCACATCTCCCATGCAACATAAAATTCGAACGTTTGTTTATGTGCCAAAACCATATAAAGCGTCACTGATCACTCATTTATGTACAGATGACCTAACTGTAATCAATCTAGAAACTGGTTTGCGTGGTGGGCTCAGCTCCATTGTTCTGGCATCAGCCTATATGGATGGAACTTACGAGGCTCCACCTCCTGAACTAGAAGCACTAATGCAGTTTTGCACCAACAATAAAATAGAATGTATGATAGGCTGCGATGCTAATGCACACTGTACTGTCTGGGGGAGCTCAGACACAAATGATAGAGGTAAAGACGTGCTTGACTTTGCACTTAGGCATAATCTTACCATTCTAAACAGAGGAGCTGAACCAACATTCGTTCCCTCGTGGGCAAAAACTATTGTATACATCACGCTTGCTACAAACGAAGTTGCTGATATAATCAACGACTGGAGGGTAGCAACGGATGAATACTCGGGCTCAGATCATCGTAGGATTAGGTTTAGCCTAAATGTAGGCGAACACAAACCACGAACCTACAGAAACCCAAAAAAAAACCGACAGATCTATTTTCTCAGAAAAACTAGAAGAAGCTCTGATTAACGTTCCAAAAGTGGAAGCTAACACAGAGCTCGCTTTGACTGACAAAGAGGACACAGTTGAATTTCTAGTGGGAGCTCTGAACAGGAGCTACGAAAGCGCGTGTCCTCTAAAAACAGACAACAGCAATACGCTACACAAAAAGGATAGATGGTGGAATAAAGTACTCAGCCAACTGAGGAAGAAATCAAGACACCATTTTTACAGAGCGATGAATACCAATCGAGAAGAAGATTGGCAGGAATACAAAAAATCCAGACATAGACTAAAAGCAGAAATTACGAAAAGTCAGAAAATGGCGTGGAAAAGATACAGCAGCTCAATCCAAACAGAAAGTGAAACATCGAGACTCAGAAAATTAGTCTCGAATGATACTCCGGCTAAACTGGGCACCTTGAAAAAACCAGACGGTACCTATACAACATCGGAAAAAGAACAGTTTGAATTGCTTCTTCAAACCCTCTTCCCAGATTGTCGAACAGAAAGTGAAGGTGGGTGGGATACCCCTACTTCTAAAGAACCCAATAAAGAGGACTGGGACTTTGCTTCCTCCATAGTAACAGAAGAAGCGCTACTATGGGCAGTCAGCTCTTTTTAACCCTATAAAGCTCCAGGGACTGACGGAGTTTTCCCGGCTCTCTTACACTGGAGCATAAGAAGGACTTCCGGTTCGCGATTGTCAGCGATAAGTGTGTTTTGATTAGCCTCTCATTATATATAGTGTTAAAAAATGTAAAAAACGAGAAATACAGTACCTGAAGTACATAAGCAGACTCAACTGGGCCGAGCACACAAAACACAGGTACCTTGAACACTTCATAATAACACCCTGATCTGTTTTTGGCATCTATTTCATTGTGTTTGGGGGTTGAAGCTCATCCATTATTAGAAAATTCATACTTGCAACGGCTATTTTGTCAAAGATATTCATTCACGAAAACATTAGATCATATCCGCTCCGACATTGACTCGTATTCCAAACATAACCTCACTCAAAGTGACACTGAAATGACATTAACAATAGACTAGCAGTGTCAATCTGAGATGTCAATGAAATGAAAGTGACACTGACATATTGAATAAACCACAGAGTACACAAAAACATTATTTGCTTGATAACTGATGGAAACGAATGTCTCCTCAACACCATCAATAATTATCGATTTTCATAGACTATACAACGAAAAATTATAGTTGCATGAATAAACGAACTTACTTGGGATTTGAAGTTCGTTTTTATTCTGGGTGTTTGACACGAAGAGACTTGTCTACTTTATTAATTAATTACAGTGATTGTATAGGTACCTGTTCTCAATCATAAACATAAATCATGACTACTAGATCGAGGAGAAAACTTATAAATGTACATAATGCCGATACAAAGAGCGAAAATTTAGACACGAAAGAAATTATTATAGAATATGGAAAATGTATTGAAAACCAGAAAAAAGATATATTAAAGAAAGATAAGCTAATTACGCGAATGTCGGAAGAACACGAAAGTAATATGAAAGAATTTGAAACTATCTGTGTAGAAAATAACAACCTCATAAAAAAATTGACGGACTACGAGAAAAATAAAATGATTTTGCTCGCAGATCAGGAAACACTAGAGCAAAAGATTTCAGATCTTCACAAAGAAAAAGAAGACTATGAATCAGAATTTCTAGAAAATATTGACCCAATTTATGGTCGACTTAAAGCGATGACTAATGACTACAACGATTTACAATTAAAATATACTAAATTATTAGCTGACTCCGTAAATACAGTGTTAAACACAAAAAAATCGAAGATTAAAAGTAAACAAATAACTAAGTCTAGAATATTACTCAAACGCCTTAAAAGAAAAATACCAGCACTAAACAAACGTATACACAAGCTGAAAGATAATCTAATGAATTTTGACATACAGAAATCTGAGGAACTGAAGAACAATAATGACTATGTTTGTATAGAAAATGAAATGCTTACCCAAGAAAATATTCTAGCTATAAAAGAAATTGAAAACCGGAATCAAATTATAGAATCCCAAATTAATGAAAATAAGGACCTTATAGAAATTATCAATAAATACAAATCAAGCTTAGAGATCAATGATAGAACTATCAACACCATTACCTATATAGAAAAACAGATTAACAAACTTCAAGAATTTATAGAAAAATCAGTAGGTGTAGAAGAAAAAAAGAAAACTCGACATACTACAGACAACAGTAATGAAAAGAAGTGTGAAACCACAGATACGCCTAATAATGACAAGACTCCGTCCTCTTCCTCTTCCGAGATTCCGACGTCAGTCAATTGTCAAGCCTGTGAAGAAGCTCAACCCACTCCAGATGACATGTTACCCAAACCTCAAGACAAAAATGACTTCATTTGTATTTATTCGGATAAATGTGGCGCGGGTCTTGGAAGTCGCCTTTCAAACCGCACTTCGAAAAATGTTACAAATTTCTGCAGCCACGGTTCTTCTTTCTGCACTCTTGTTAAACGCATGTATGAAGATCGAAACAAATATTCAAAGTTATCGACATTTATATTAGTTACCGGAGAAAAGATAGTCAAGAGTCATAGAGAATCATAGAGATAACTCGTACTAAGTTTAGTTTAGAATTGTTAAATGAAATCTCAAAATTGCACAGAATTATAATTTGCACAATTCCTTATGGCAACATTAAAGAACAGAATGATTATTTGTATAAAATAAACCTTGACTTATATAATGGAATTTGCCATAATGAGAATATCCATATAATTGATATCAATAACCTTTTTGATTTTGGGCTACCCAACTATCTATACGTCAAGAATAATCTTGACATTTTGTGTAATATATTAGTTTGTAATTGTGACTCACCTATTGGATCGAAAAAAACTGTTATAGACATAACAGCTGTTGAAGTTAATAATAGTAATCAATTGACATTAAGAGATAATATCAATAATAATATCGTATCACTGTCAGGAAATGCGCAAAATTTTTTGTACATGATTCATCCGCTCAAGGCATCACGATAGTACATCAGAATATTCAAAGTTGCAGAAATAAAGAACTCGAAATTAACTTATTTATGGACACAGATAATGTTGATATTCTGTGTTTAACGGAATCTTGGATTAAAGACTATGAAATCCAAACTGGTTTTTCAGAGCATAAAGTAGGTAGCCATTTTTCTAGAACAACTACTGTTGGAGGTGGTTCTCTCATCATTGTTAGAAATAATTTGGTGTTTAAAAATCGGGATGATATTGTTAAATTAGCTGTAGAACGTCACATCGAATTATCATGCATTGAGATTAAAAATTATGTAATCTTAAATGTATACAGACCCCCTTCGAGTACGAAGTATAAGGAATTCCTGTCAATTTTAGAAGACGTATTGGATAAAATATGTAACAAAAACAAACATGTCATAGTTTTAGGTGATTTCAATATCAATTTACTAAAAAAATCTAAACAAGAACGAGATTTCATCAACCTCTTAAAAAGCTTCAACTTGATAAACTTGTTCTGTGAACCTACTCGTATAAAAAACACGTCAGCATCCTGCATAGACAACATTTTCTGTGATTTCGAAGTTCTTGACAAAGCTATTATACATAGATTATCGTCTGATCACACTGGACAACTTATTAGAGTCCCATTTGTCAATAATAAATCAAAGGATCATAAGGTTGTTAACAGTAGACTTATAAATAAGAAGAAAATTGACTTGTACAAAACTAAAATCACGAATGATTTAAATGCAATAGACATAAACCATAAAGACCCTAATGTTAACTATGATAGATTTTTTGAAGTTGTTAAAAATAATTTTGATGTAATGTTCCCCATACAGAAAAAAAAATATAATAAGAAACTGCAATTCAATGAGTGGGCAACACCAGGTATCTTCAAAAGTAGAGATAAGCTATATGAACTCTATAGTGAGAAAGCGTATAGACATGATGATCCCTTCTTAAATTATGTGCGTAATTATAGTAAATTGTTCAAAAAAGTGTGTCAGAACGCAAAATCAATTTGTATTAGAAATAAAATTACAAAATCTAAAAACAAAGTTAAAACTGTTTGGTCTGTAATAAAACAAGAAACCGGAAAATCTGTTCAAAGAGAGCCTAAGATTGAGGTTTTTCACGACAATGTTTTGGTTAAAGATAAGCAAAAAGTAGCTGACATCTTTGCAGACTACTTCAATAAAATACCTAAGGAAACTACAAAAACTCTGAAACCATGTAAAACACAAGCTGAAAAATTACTTGCTGAAAATGTACCAGCTACTCCTGTTAATTTCTGTTTCCACGAAGTAACGCCTAATATTATAATTAAAACTTTCAAGTCGCTAAAGCAGAAAAATTCAGAAGACATGTGGGGAATGTCAGTGAAATTTATTAATAACTTTGTGATATCTTTAGCCCCATATCTTGCTCAAATATTTAATGACTGTATTACTAAAGGTACATTTCCTGATCTCATGAAATATAGTAAAATATTACCCTTGCATAAGTCTGGAAGTAAAAAAGAGCCTGGAAACTACAGGCCAATATCTATCCTTCCAACATTAAGTAAGATTTTTGAAAAAATACTTCTAGATCAACTGAGTTCATTTTTCAATCTGAGGGGAATCTTATACAAAAATCAGTTTGGTTTTTCAAAGGGCTGTTCCACAACTGATGCAACCACTGCTTTTGTGAGTGGTATTTACGAAGCGTGGGAAAAATCTAAAGATGCCGTAGGAATTTTTTGTGACTTATCGAAGGCTTTCGATTGCGTAGATCACAATATACTATTGTCGAAATTGTCTCATTACGGAGTAAGAAACGAAGCTCTACTAATATTGAAGTCATACCTTTCTGCTAGAACTATGAGCGTTAATATTGATGGGGTTATGTCTGATGCCTTGGGTGTAGATGTGGGTGTGCCTCAGGGGTCGATACTGGGTCCGTTCCTGTTCTTGGTTTATGTCAATGACCTTCCTTTCTTGTTACAAAAGTTTTCCAAGACTGTGTTGTTCGCCGACGATACATCGTTGCTGTTCGATATGGAAAGAAAAGCAACTGATACTGATGATATCAATCTAGCTCTAAACCACGTGCATAACTGGTTTAGTTTAAATAATCTTGCACTTAATACGAAAAAAACGAATTGTGTACATTTTTCTCTAGCAAAGAATAGAGTTTTGTCTGGCATAAATATTGATAACAGCTTGTTGGACTTTACTGCTACTGCCAAATTTCTAGGCTTAAGGATAGATAATAAGCTACAATGGGGGCCACACATAAAAGAACTCTCAGGCAAACTTAGTTCAGCAGCTTATGCAATACGCAAAATAAGAGGCCTTACCGATGTTGACACTGCTAGAACTGTATACTTTAGCTACTTTCATTCTTTGATGACGTATGGAATTTTGCTTTGGGGGAATGCCGCGGATGCTGTAAAAACTATTTTTGTGCTGCAAAAGAGGGCCATTCGATACATTTACAGGCTTCGGCCCAGGGACTCTTTGAGGCTACTCTTTAAATCAATAAATATTTTGACTATGCCATGCCAGTATATTCTTGATAATATTATGTATGCTCGGAAAAATTGTAGTAAATATCTTAAAAAATGTGATATGCATGAATATAATACGAGAAATAAATTGAAATTTGTAATACCAAAGACTAGATTAAGTAAGGTAGACAAATCTTTTCAAAATAATTGTATACGTTTTTACAATCTTTTACCTGTAAACTTGACAAGTTTAAATGACAATCGCTTTAAAAATACAATCAAAACAATTTTGTTAAAGAAAGCATATTATACCATAGACGAATTCTTGAAGGATAAACTGGCTTGGAAACACATGACATTGGATGATTTATGATTTATAATTTTTAATTTTGACATGTATTTAGTTTATTGTAATTTATATTATGTTCTGATCATGTATATGACGTTCAAAAGTGTACTTCTCTGTACCCACTTGATGAATAAATGATTGAATTGAAAAAAAAGACATCATCTTGTCGCCGTATTTAAGGCATGCCTGGCATGGAGATACATACCAAAGGCATGGCGAGAGGTCAAAGTAGTATTTCTTCCCAAGCCAGGAAAATCGGACTACACAAATCCAAAGTCGTTCAGACCCATCAGTCTCAGCTCTTTTCTGCTAAAGACGTTAGAGCGACTGTGTGATAAGTACATCCGCAATGGGCCTCTGAGAGACAATCCAGTGCATAAGAATCAACATGCAAATCAAACGGGTAAATCGACAGAAACTGCTCTCCATCAAGTAGTACACAAGATTGAATCAGCATTAGAAAGTAAACAGTCATGCCTGGTAACATTAATTGATATTGAAGGGGCTTTTGACAAAACAACGTTTTTCCAGCATCGAAAATGGTCTGAGAAAACACATAGTCGATGAAAGAGTGAACGAATGGATCACAACAATGCTCTCAAATAGGGCAGCGAGTGTGGAAACTTCGAAGGAATCCCGGTGTATCGTCACAAGAGGTTGCCCACAAGGAGGCGTTATGTCCCCTCTTTTGTGGGTCGTGGTGGTGAACGAACTGGTCGAACTTCTGAACAAGAACGGTTTCACAACAATTGCTTACGCAGACGACTTAGCAATAATGATATCTGGGCTTTTAGAATCCACACTGTGTGAAAAAATGCAAAAAGCACTAAAAATAGTCGAAGAATGGTGCGGTCGCCATAGTCTTTCTGTTAATCCGCAAAAAACAGAAATGGTACTATTCACACGAAAAACCAAAATTCCAAATCTGAAATTGCCCACCCTATTTGGTACTAAACTAACACTCAGCAAAGAAGTGAAGTACCTGGGCATATGGCTAGATAGTAAGCTTTTGTGGGGAAAACAACTTGATCATGTAACCACTAAAGCAACAAACATACTATGGCAGTCCACCAGAGCAGTTGGCAAAAACTGGGGACTAAAACCCAAAATGTGTCACTGGCTATACACAGTAGTGGTAAGGCCAGTGCTCACATATGGGTGCATAGTATGGTGGCCTAGGACAAATCTATCGACCACAATCAACAAACTACAAAAAACACAGCGGCTAGCATGTTCACTTATTACCGGATGTGCAAGAACTACCCCATCTGCGGCCCTGAACATTATCTTGGGCCTAACGCCACTCCACCTGCACATACAGCAGGAGGCTATGGCGTCGGCTTTAAGGATCAAATCCACAAATCAGTGGAAAGGTACAGGGTCCATAACTAACCACTGTAGAATTCTGGATAAAGCAATAACCATCGTTCCTGATGCGAGTTATGAAACAGACAGAGTAGCCAATACATACTGGGACGGTAAAAAGTATGAATTGGTGACAGAAACATCCACCCAAACAAACTCAAAGGGTCCCGATACAAAATACAACGTCTTCACGGACGGTGCAAAAAACAAGCAAGGCACTGGATGTGGTTATTTCTCACCTGAACTGGGAATCACGGAATCAGTAGCCTTGAATAAGACCACGACAGTAATGCAAGCGGAGGCCATGGGTCTTCTGCTGGCAGCGAAAACGGTACTCGCAAGAGGCCAGATTAACGACGTCAGTAACGACGATAAAGAACACGTCACTTTTATCACTGATAGCGCAGCTATTATTTACGCATTACAAAAACCCACAACTAGATCCAAGATAGTATCAGAATGTCATTCTGTCCTACAAAATCTTTCAGATAGATACAAAATCACTGTGGAATGGATAAAAAGCCACAGTGGTTGTGAGGGAAACGACAAAGCAGACTCACTTGCTAAAAGAGGTACACAAAAAAATGAAAACTACAAGTATCTCTGAACTGTGCAGGCCAACTGCCATGGAAACACGGAATCTATTGACTCTAAACTCAGAAAAAGAGCACCAGAATCTATGGAATGAAACAAATGAATGCAAGCACACAAAACTTTTCTTTCCATTGATTGATAGGAATACCACTATCAAACTACTTAAGCTAACAAGGCCTGATCTTCGTCTAATGGTTGGTATAATCACAGGCCACTGTGAGCTAAATTACCACATGCACAAAATAGGCGGTACAGACAGTCCTCTATGCCGAGGCTGTCTACAGGAAAATGAAACCGTGGAGCATGTACTATTACACTGTAAGGCCACTGAAGATACAAGAAAAAGGACAGGACTCCTTGAAGGGACAACACAAATCTCCGGCAGCGAAACACCTGGCGCAATAGAAGTGGACCAGTTATGTCAGCGACCCAAACCCGTGCTCCGTTATTTTAAGGAGCTCTGATGGTTTGAGTAGACTGACAGCGGGGGGAATGCACAAAACACCCCAAGCGGGACGTCAGTGCAGGACTCATCACCCCCACCTAGAATTAGAATTAGAAGTGGAAGGAAGTCGGGGAGACAGCACAGGTTAAGAAAAATATATAAAAAAAAAAGCCGAAAATGGAATAATTGGCTACAACCGTGTACAGAAAACGAATAGTTCGCACAGATTGATATACATAGTAATTTTTCACATAATTGTTGATTTATCAAGAGTAGGTATTTTTGAGGTAATTGTTGATTTATCATGAGTAGGTAGGTAGTTTTGTAGGTACCTCTGAAGTATAATGTACTAAAAAAATCAATCATCAAAGTCGGTTCATAACTGGTGGAGTGATCGCGTAACATAGGTATACACACCTACACATAAAAAACATAGTCGAATTGAGAATCTCCGGTTTTGAAAACGGTTACTTAATAATGTTATTATATTTTCTGATAAAGACGTAATAAAACCGAAATATGATCAAAGGGGGCGAGGGGGGCGAGAGGATAAAATTTTATCGAATTCGGCTGAGCTGTTTCTGAAAAACTTCAAAGATCCTTCGTATACTTAATTATGCTTCTTCACTTGTTTTCACAGGTGTTTTTGAATAATCCTTACTTAATATTATAAATCCGAAAAGTTTGTTGGTTTGTTACTCTTTCACGCACCAACGGAGCAACGGATTGACTTGATTTTTGGCATGGACGTAGTTTAAAAGGCGGAAGGACCTTTAGGATACTTTTTATCCCGAAAAATTGCATAGTTCCTGTAGGACAGGACAAAAACCATCGAAAGCGAAACTGTCGCCACTATCACAAAGACGCTAAGTGATTAATTCCTCTATGACGCTAATATGGACTAACGAAACGTCACAGCCAAACGTAATTAGATGACATAAACAAACATTGTCTGCAGACTTTTATAAGTCACAAGTAGCATGGCAAGGGGACAAATACACAAATACACTATCGCATTAGGTGATAAAACCTGTCAAGATAGTTGTATTGTGGAAAATAAATAAAATAAAATAAAATAAAATAAATTGTTTTTCCACCATTATATCCCCTTGAAGAAGAAATAAAGTATGGATTGAAAATGACAACTGACATTAAAATTGGATAAAATGTTATTTTCCCTCTGCATGCTACATGTTACTATGACGTTTAATGCCAGGCCGTCATTTTGTCTGACATTAAAAATATTTTTAAATCTTCTATTATTAGAGGTTTAACATGTTTCTTTATTCTACCTTATGGTACAGAATCATCATACTTTAATATTATCAATCCGAAAAGTTTGTTGGTTTGTTCCTCTTTGATGCAGCAACGGAGCAAAAGATTGACCTGATTTTTGGTATGGATACCTATGGTTTAAAAGACAGAAAGTGATAATAGGATACTTTTTTATCTCGAGAAAATACGTGATTCCCATGGGATAGGACAATAACTGTTTCTCAGCAATGGAGCAACGGATTGACTTGATATTTGGGGTGGGCATAGTTTGGAAGACGGAAAGTGACAGAGGATACTTTCCATCCCGAAAAAATTGTGGTTCCCGTAAGACAACAATATTTTTTTCTCAGCAACGGAGCAACTTGCCTTGGCTTATTGCATGAATATAGTTTGAAAGACGAAAAGTGACATAGGCCACTTTTTATCGCAAAAACTTTAACAGTTCCCGTAGGATAGGATAAAAACTAAGTGAGCGGGCTGCGGTAGCAGCCGTCTAAGCGCCAGAAATAACCTGTCATGGCAAGTTTAGGACGTTCCTACATTTTTCGCACTCCTTCGCGGCACTCAACAGCGCTAGCCCAGACTCGGGCTCCATAACGGAGCTTGCGCTCTCGCCATAATGACGGAGTGTTTCGGAGCACAAGACACATCGTCATCCACCACTCGGGACTAACCAGTACTGAACGTCAGACAGCATTCCAACGCCCTGGTCCCAGTGCAGCGGGTCAGTCATAGTAGCCCAGCGCCTGCCTCTTCAACTGCAGAGGGCAGTGAGAACGGCCATCGCGATACCAACACCTCTCTTCCCCTGCAGCTCCACTGCGTCTGCCAACACGTTGACGGCCCAGCGGAAGGTAGGGTAGGTGGCGGCACCCACACCAGTTCCATATATCCCACCGCGGCCCCTAATCCTCGGCTGTTATATCAGAGTCCAGGAAGCAGCCTTGCTTTATAAAACTAAGAAAGGTTATTCCCGGCAAGTTACTGGAGATAGAGAGACAGAAAAGAAGCCACACCCAGCGCAGCAGGAGGAGCTGGAGTTCATATGCCTGGCAGACGGAGCAGCACTAGAGCAAAATCTTAACCGAGAAATTAACATATTTACAGACGGCAGCAAAATTAAAGGGAAAGTTGGGGCGGCATTATCCATTTGGGATGATGCCGCTGAGATCAGTACCCGCAAGATGAAATTGGCCGATTGGTGCTCCGTGTACCAGGCCGAGTTATTGGCACTTCTTGAGGCTACCGAAAAAGTAAAAATCTTTTGTGACTCCAGGTCTGCACTGGAAACGGTAGTTGGCGTATCTTCCCTCCATCCCTTAGCAGTAAATTCAAAGCAAACATAAAGTTACTACACGCACAAAATAAAATAGTGAAACTTTATTGGATTAAAGCGCACGTGGGGATGGAGGGAAATGAGAGAGCGGACCAGCTAGCAAAGGAAGCAGCACTGCATTCGAAGTGCAGACCTATTTACGATAGCTGCCCCGTTTCATTCGTCAAGCGAGAAATCCGAAAGGACTCTCTTGACGAGTGGAACCGGCGGTATCAGGATGGACACACAGCGGCGGTAACCAAAACATATTTTCCGAATGCAAGGGCGGCATACAAGATCGTAAAAGAAAGAGCACCAGTGGGAATCATAACTCAAGTGCTGACGGGGCATGGTGAGTTTTCCCAATACTTACATCGATTTAAGTTGAGGGAAAGCCCATCGTGCATCTGTGAACCCACAAAAGAGGAGACTCCACTGCACATAATCTTGGAATGCCCAGCTAGGGTAGGTGGCGGCACCCACACCACCAGTTCCATCCCACCGCGGCCCCTAATCCTCGGCTGCAGCGTCGCAAGAGCGGCACAGCAGTCCGAAAAGTGACATAGTCCTCTTTTTATCCCAAAAACTTTTACAGTTCCCGTAGGATAAGAGAAAAACTAAGTGAGTGGGCCGCGGTAGCAGCCGTCTAAGCGCCAGAAATAACCTGTCATGGCAAGTTTAGGACGTTCCTACATTTTTCGCACTCCTTCGCGGCACTCAACAGCGCTAGCCCAAACTCGGGCTCCATTACGGAGCTTGCGCTCCCGCCATAATGACGGAGTGTTTCGGAGCACAAGACACATCGTCATCCACCACTCGGGACTAACCAGCACTGAGCGTCGGACAGCATTCCAACGCCCTGGTCCCAGTGCAACGGGTCAGTCATAGTAGCCCAGCGCCTGCCTCTTTAACTGCAGAGGGCAGTGATAACGGTCATCGCGATACCGACACTTCTCTTCCCCTGCAGCCCCACTGCGTCTGCCAACACGTTGACGGCCTCGCGGAAGGTAGAGTAGGTGGCGGCACCCACACCACCAGTTCCATCCCACCGCGGCCCCTAATCCTCGGCTGCAGCGTCGCAAGAGCGGCACTGCAGCCCGCCTCAGTTGCGACACTCCTCATAAGGCACGCAACCTATCGGTCATCCTCTCAGCTGCTTTAGTTAAAAGCGGCTGAACCTCGAGTGCCAGCCTCTAAGCTGCCTTGGGGGCAAAGACCCAAAGAAGAGGGAGACTTCGAGACCCGCCTTTTCAGTTGCCTCAGACCTCCCCCGCCACGACAAGGCGGGAATACACGGGGGGTTGTGTATACACTTCAACCGTAACTTAGCAGCATAAGCATTCCTCTAAGGTAATTTGATGTTTGTTGGTTAGGTTAGGTTTCGCAGCCGACATAAACATAAGCCAAAATCAAAATATAACGCGGGCGAAGCCGCGGGTAAAAGCTAGTCAATAATAATCTAAAAAAGTTTACATCGTTTCAAGAGAACTATCAAATTTATCGCATTTTTGGGCAGAAAAAAATATTAATGTTCCAAGATCAAATTCATGGTAGAACCCTTCATACTCGTACTATATCGTACGTACATTTGTAAAAGCTTGTTAAATATTTTTATGCGAAACTACACCACACAAATGGAATTACACGAACTGTGCGATTAAATCAAATTGTGTCTAGACGGAAAATGGCGTCACTCAATGGAGCTAATCAAAGTTAGTTTATTTTCTTTATTCATTATTTCTAGCTAACCGACTTCCAAATTCCATGTTCGTTTTTTTGTGTATGTACATCGATAATTTTGCCAATTGAGAACCGAATCGAAAAATTATTTTTAGTTTGAAAGGGTATACTCCCGAGTTGGTCCCATTTAAATTTTACAGAAATTGGCTGAGCCATTTTTTAAAAATCAAAATTAATGTGAACAATTCTAGCGAAATATTCGAATTTTGTACACAATGGAAGGCGGTTTTGCCATATTTTGCGAAAAATAATAATTTTTATTCCTGGTTTGGAAATGGATTTGATAAAAATGTACTTATTCCTGTTACTATTACGAGTGTATACAGATGATTGATCGAGCCGTAAAGTTCTCGACTCGAGACTACGCGGCATCAAATGCAGCGTAGGACAACCTCCAGTAAGGCGGATAGACGACATAATTAGGACTCCAGGTCTAATTAAGTACCTACCTATTTGCTTAGTTTTAGTAAGGTCATATATGCCTAGATTTTTTAAATTCAAGAAATACTTTAAAATATTTTTATCTTACTTGTATTTATATCAAATCCGTTTACAAGTATCATAATAATGCATTTTTTTTACCACCCCGTGGCAGAGATAGACGATGAATAAGCTATATTATTCGCATATCTGCTCCATTCTCTGTGAAACCAATCTAAACAAGTTATTGGGCCGTGGATTGGCTCAGGAATTATTAATATCTTCAAAATTGCACTGAATCCAAAATGGCAATTGCAATAGCATCTCCTATTTCGTTATAAACGTAGTTCTTTTTAACCAGTTTACAAAAAAGAAGTGTTATACAGTGTGTCTGTATGGCAACATCTTTGTATGGCCACTTACTTGTAGCAATACTATGTTGCATTTTCTTATGTATTAGTTCGATTTTGCTTTGCATTCATTTTTAACTTATTACATTAGCATAACTTGTTACATTACTTTATACTATTACTTCGTCAAATTACAAGGTACAAAATAAGTCCACAAATCTGAGATAATCTGTAAGTAATTATAATTCTGAAATTATTTACTTACTAGTTTTATAATATCTATAAGGTTGATAATAGTTTCGTGTCAACAACATATTCTTTTAGTTTTAGAATATGAAATAGAGTGTAACAAGTATTTTAATTATTCGTATTGATATCCAAAATTCATTGAATCATACTGTTTGTATCACATCGTACCGCAGAACAACAATTCTATAGAACTGCTTAAAGTAAAATGTTTTCTGTTCACTATCTCAACCCCGGTAATGCTATCTAACAGTATTGTGTCTCGGCCCTGTCCTTGAAATATATATCTACAGCGCCACGTGGCCACGCAGAACGTATCACGCGCTAGAGACAGCCTTTCAGTATTTTTCATCTACTTACTAGAATCATTGGGTCTTTTTTGGCCCAATGATTCTATCAAACGTCTTTTTTGGGCAGCCAAATGTCTACCTTATGGTAGAGTAAATCGCTTGAAGCGATAAAGCAGTTTAGTATAACCAGTTTGTAATTTTTGTCCATGTAATTTGTTTGTTTTGTATGGTATCTGAACTAATAAAATAGTACATTGTTCACCGAGAGGAGAAAGTGACCGATTACCGTCGAGGGTGTCGTTTGAAGCCCGAGCCGTAGGCGAGGGCTTTAAAACACCCGAGATCGGGAATCGCACTTTCTCTCGAGTGATACATAGTGCTTTATACTACACCTATGAGGAAAATAAAAAACTAAATCTTTACTAATTGAAATTTATATTGAAATTGTTGCAGTTAGTGAAGCTTAATGTAACACTTGAAAATGGCGCCAATGGCGTCTGCAATTTTCACATGTTCTTTTTTCAAATTGTTTGACACCATCCAACACACACCTAGTGGCCAGTGTCATTTTGCGAACTTGGAGATAAAAACTCACTGTAAAAACTTTTTGGCTTTTGATATTTAGGTTACCAGCGCATAGTCTTACCCAAAATTAAAAAAGAAAAACCACGTAAGAAATGGATTTTCATACACTTTTCTCTCCCGCTCAGATGCGTTTTCTCCCCGCATATTTGTTCGATATGCAATGACGTACTTTCTACCGTAAATTTGATAAAGTATTGCTTTCTTGTGTTTTAAAACTTAAAACAAATATATTTCGCTTTGCTAGTTGGTTCAGAGCAAATACCAACCAATAGTTTCCACCTACCCACATTATTAAACATAAGACAAATGACCACGTCCGTTACAAATTTGAGTTCAGAACTCGACTAAAACTGGTTATCAGTAGTGCGCGCGGATTGGTCGGTTGAGTGATGACGTCATCAATACGCGTCGCTGGGCCAACCACAGGCGACCGCCGGTTCACAGTCGCAGTGGAATAATGTTAGTGTTTAGGTAGATATAGGTTTCAAACTGCGATTTACAATTGTGATGTGGTATTTCTGTACTAGTATTTAAAATATTTTAAATTGACTATTGGAAAATAAGGTAATATGATCAATTCCAAATTATGCCTCAGGAAAGTACGCAGTTAAGGCTAAATAAAGATTACTTATATGAAGCTACCAAACTGCTATTAAAACACAAGAAAGTATTAAATAATATCTTAAACACAGAAGAACTAGGTCTATGTTCTGCAGCGGACTACATCATTAATAAGCGGGTATTAAGGCTAATTAAAGATTACTTATATGAAGCTACCAAACTGCTATTAAAACACAAGAAAGTATTAAATAATATCTTAAACACAGAAGAACAGGTACTCTGCAGCAAAATATATCATTAATAAGCCGGTACAATCCTTTATAAAAGTATATCATGTCCAATCCAATGATGTATCCAATGATATCCAATGTATATCATGACTTGCCTGTAACGTTTAATGTTATTTTATGGCCAATAAATATTTCTTATTCTTATTAGGTATGTAAATAAGCCGTGAAACTATCTAATGTGCCACTTAGGTATACCCACTCAAGTATAACTTTTATTGATTCTTTACTTAATTGGTTATTTTGTTGTGTTCATTTTTAGCGTATATATTAATATTATAGATTCTATTCGTGTAAGGCATTGCTCTGTTAAAACAACATGATAATTCAGCCTTTTGCTGGTTTTTCTTTGCATTATAGATACCAATATAAGCTGCAATTGCGTCTGTCAGTACAGCTGAGATTTCCGTAGTCCATACATGGCTGAATGCTAAATAATAACCTTACTTAATAGTCGCGTTTAATTAAATTAATAATATTTGTTCCCGACCCGACTACTATGGCGGGAACTATGTTCAGTCGTCGTCCTTATTTCTTCAATAGTGGACTGTAACTGAGGCGTTCGGCGAGGGCGACGACCTAGTAGTGTGATAGCTAGGCCGGGAACTTTATGTGGCTGGGGTTGGAGAATAATCGAAGAAATACCACGTGGCTCGGTACTAAGGCGCTCCTTGAGTTGGCTTGGGCAGGGATCTTCTGAGAGCGTGTGTTCTTGTCGACGGTCGGCGGATGAATAATTTGACCGCGCGGAACGAGCCGCGCCGGCGGGTGGCGGCGGCGTCGCGAGTACCTGGGACCGCGCGGCCCTAATCAGGCGCGGCGTTCGTGTGAGCGGGACGCAGCGTCGGATGTGCCTCTCGCTCGCACCTCTATTGCCTGATTGTTTCCCTAACTATTATTCTCAAATTCCTATTGTCGTTAGCTCTCAGGAGAACCCTAACCCAATGAATACTCAAGGAGTTTATGCATTTATTCATAATCTTAACCTATTTTACAAATTGGACTTATAGGCTAGCTTATGACAATTTATACTATGGCTATCTTAACTATGACTATTTCCCAAGAATCATAAAACAATAAGGCACAGCTGCGCTGGCGGCACTGTCTATGGGATTAACAAATTCACAAAAACATTAGTTTTACAATTACGGCATCCTTTTGCAATATAACGATATTGCTTTCTTTGAATTTAAGACAATGGTTAAACAGTACAAATATCTTTTTCGGAAACTATTTCAAAGAACTATTCTTTGGCGGTATGGAATAACCTAGCACCTGGTTATCGCTATCGTTTTACGGCTTCTCAATAAATACCGACTGGCTTTTGTTTAGCCCCTGGGAAAGCATGCTCGATCCCTAACAGTACTATAACTATCTTAAATTCTACGTTTATTATTTACATCAATCCTATTTATAATCGTAACATATTCTAGGCCGTCGCGAATATCCTCCCGCCGTGTAGTGTCGTCGTCTCGGTGCGGCACTGCATTAATCCTGATGAGCGGCGGGCAGGACGATCAGTTTCTTCACGGACCTTCGCAGAGTACCTCCGGCGGTGCGGACGTCGACGACTCGGGTGACGCCGTCTGGGCCAGGGTACACGGCGTCAACGACCCCCCGCGGCCATGTGTTGCGAGGGAGGGTGTTGTCCGCGATGACCACGATGTCGCCGATTTTTACCGGGGGCCCGCGGCTGTGGGGCTCCCGCCGGTACTGCGGGTCGGGTAGGTACGAGTATTCTCGTAAATTCAGGCCCACGAACGTGAACGGGCGCTGATGATGGGCCAGGCGGCAGGCGGGGTGATCACCTGTAACAGGTCTCGGCTGTGCGTGGCGTCTCATGCGACACGGCAGGCATCTGTGTACGACCATCTTGGTCGTCGGTCTGAAGCGCAGGATCCAGTAGCGCTGTCTGCACTCGCTGACGGTGACTTCGACACAGCTGTGATGCGCTCTTCTATGTACGAAGTCGATGAGTAGGCGGACTTCGTGTCGGTTGCCGTCGAGTACTGGCGGCGACTTGAGTTCGTCGGGTATGCCGCTGGCTGCTTGTATGCGGCTGTTGAGCTTTATGAGCCCGTCTTGGTAGATAAGTGATAGCGATCGGAGTCGACTATTGATAGCGACCGCTCGTCCTTCCCGTAGGTCACTTATCTCTTCGGCGAAAGCGTTCTCTTGGCTCGAACGCCATATTAATTTCTCGGCGCGTCGTAGCACGTCACCGTCTAGCTCGCGTAGGCGCGTAGCTGGTCCGTCGCGAGTCTCGACGCGTTGCGTTATTCTGTTCGGGCTCTTCGCGCCCCTCTTCCATGTCGGGTCGCGAAGTGGGTTGGCTCGCGTGCGTTTGTAGTAGGTGCGCTCGCGTCTAGGTCGGCACAAGTCCACAAACTGGATGACTCGTGCGGCGGCGCGTAGGTATCGTTCCCACTTCGAGAAACGTACCGGGTCCCGGGAGCGCGTCAGTCACGCGGGCGTGTGACGTAGTGGTCACGTGACACTTTTCCTCTCCCGTAGCTTCGGTGCGTAGCGCGGTCGGCTGTGCCGGCCATGTGTCCTCGGGCGATCGCAGGAACTCGGGCCCGGTGAACCATCTGTGTTCAGAGTTGAAGTCCACGGGCACGTCGCGAGTGGCGTCGTCGGCGACATTGAGTTTGGTGGGTACCCAGCGCCACTCGCTGAGGCTGGAGTTTTCTTCTACGGCGGCAATGCGATGTGCTACGAACGGGCGATATGAGCGCGACCCGGTTCGTAGCCATGTCAGGGCTGTCATACTGTCCGTCCAGAAGTATCTCGTATCTGGCTTGCGGTCGTGTTCGGCGATGACGGCGGCGGCCATCCGACTCCCCATTACGGCGGCTTGAAACTCGAGACGCGGTATCGTAGACAACTTGAGTGGCGCTACGCGGGCCTTGCCGAGTACTAGCGATATTCGGATCTCGCCGTCTGGCATGACGGCGCGCCAGTATAGTGCGGCGGCGCAGGCGGCTTCACTCGCGTCTACGAACGTGTGCAACTGCAGGTCGATCGCGTCGGAGTACCCGGAGTACGGCCGTGGGATCGAGATGTGTTTAAGTCGCTGTAGGTGCTCCATCCAGGCGTGCCATCTCATGGCGAGGTCTTCGTCGATCTTGGCGTCCCATGCGGTCCCGCAGCGCCACGATTCTTGCAAGATCTGGCGTCCGGAGTTTGTCACGACCGAAGCGAGGCCTAGCGGGTCGTAGATGGACATGACGATCCTCAGGGCCTGCCTTTTCGTAGGCGCGTAGCAGCGTAGCACGTCTGCTGGCACGCGCGCCATATCCAGGTTGAAACCTAGGTCGTCTAGGTTGGGCCTCCATATGAGCCCTAGCACGCGCTCGGAGCTCCCGCCGGTGTTGAGAGCGACGTCGGCCGGGGTCTCCTCTTCCGTCAGCTGCCGGCGCACTTCACTGGCGTCCGAGTTCCACTTGCGGAGCTCGAAATGGGCCTGCCGGTGAATATGTCGAACTTGTACGGCGACTCGTACCGCGTCCTCCGGTGTGCGATAACTACCCCGGTAGTCGCTCATAAAATGATTACGGACGATCGCGTCGGCGGCTTCTGGGTAGTCGCACCGGTGTTTCTTTCGTGCCGGTTTGACCGGTGCTTCGGCGAGTTTGGCGATGTCGGACTTCGGGGCCACTGGGACGACGGCTCCCTCTGTCGGACGTGCAGCGATCGGTATCGCGCTGAAGGGCTTGAGCTGCTCGGCGGTGGCAGCTGGATTGTTGTACGACGCTGGCGGCGGCATGAGAGGAGGGGCTGTGAGCTCTCGGTGCTCCTCTTCGGGCAGCGCGACTTGGTGGAGCCAGGTATCGATACGCTGACTTTGTTGCGCTGCGACGACGTCCTCTTCTGTGATCATCGTACGGGCGTCTTCGTCTTCATCAAACTGGCTTTCAGCTTCGATTGTGGCTATTCGGGCGGCGGCGAGCTCTACTTGTAGCCGAATGTGTTCCTCCTTCGCCTTTGCTAGCTTGAGGAGGCGTTCGGAGGCTCGTCTTGAACGTCTCGACGTGGACAGTGCGTAGTCGTCCATACAGGGCAATACCGGAACCGGATTGCTCGATGAGGCGGTCACGGTAGTTGTGAGGTTAGTTTTCCCACTCTTGAGGTGCGTTGTGAGTACTTTCGGCGAGCACTGGTGACTCGCAGCGCTGGCAGTGGTCGCAGACGTCGACGTGACGGGTGCGATCAGTCGCGACGGATGAAGTAGAACCCCACGGTCGGGTCCCGTCGGCGAAAAGTCGGCATATGTCGTGGGCCGGGAGGAGGGTCCTGGCAGCGGACCCTGCGGCGCCCCCGGAGTCGAAGGCGATTCATCCATGCGCGGCGCGGTTGCGGTGTGGGAGGAGGGCGGCGGCGGTGCGCCCTGCGGCACTCCCGTATCGCGGTCATCGATGCGCGGCGCGGGTGGCAAGACGTGGGAGGAGGGCGTCGGCGGTACGCCCTGCGGCACTCCCGTAGCGTCTGTGTCGACGCGACGTACAGCTCTCGCCTTTTCTGAGCGTGTTAGCACCATCTTGATTTCTTCTTTCTTCTCAAAATCCGGCGAGCAAGGGAACATAGTGGACTGTATCTGTGGCGTTCGGCGAGGACGACGACCTAGTAGTGTGATAGCTAGGCCGGGAACTTTATGTGGCTGGGGTTGGAGAATACTCGAAGAAATACCACGTGGCTCGGTACTAAAGCGCTCCTTGAGTTGGCTTGGGCAGGGATCTTCTGAGAGCGTGTGTTCTTGTCGACGGTCGGCGGATGAATAATTTGACCGCGCGGAACGAGCCGCGCCGGCGGGTGGCGGCGGCGTCGCGAGTACCTGGGACCGCGCGGCCCTAATCAGGCGCGGCGTTCGTGTGAGCGGGACGCAGCGTCGGATGTGCCTCTCGCTCGCACCTCTATTGCCTGATTGTTTCCCTAACTATTATTCTCAAATTCCTATTGTCGTTAGCTCTCAGGAGAACCCTAACCCAATGAATACTCAAGGAGTTTATGCATTTATTCATAATCTTAACCTATTTTACAAATTGGACTTATAGGCTAGCTTATGACAATTTATACTATGGCTATCTTAACTATGACTATTTCCCAAGAATCATAAAACAATAAGGCACAGCTGCGCTGGCGGCACTGTCTATGGGATTAACAAATTCACAAAAACATTAGTTTTACAATTACGGCATCCTTTTGCAATATAACGATATTGCTTTCTTTGAATTTAAGACAATGGTTAAACAGTACAAATATCTTTTTCGGAAACTATTTCAAAGAACTATTCTTTGGCGGTATGGAATAACCTAGCACCTGGTTATCGCTATCGTTTTACGGCTTCTCAATAAATACCGACTGGCTTTTGTTTAGCCCCTGGGAAAGCATGCTCGATCCCTTTTTTTTTTTTTTTTTTTTTTTTTTTTTTTTTTTTTTTTTTTACCAGGGGAAATCTTTTATAGATACCACCACACCTCGAGGGCAGGCGGGTGGTTATGTGGGAGTCCTGCCGACTGGACAGTATACCCACCAAAACCCCTGGGTGTTCCGCCACTGCGCCTGGTGTCGGGGCTACGGGCACGCTTGCGCACTCCTCCGCGGCACCCGACAGCGCTGGCCCAACTCGGGCCCCACCACGGAGCATCGGCTCCCGCCAGAATGACGATGTGCCGAACACCAGACACATCGTCATCCACCACCTGGGACCAACCAGCACTGGGCGTCAGACAGCACCCGTGTCCGACAGCCCTGGTCCCGATGCAACGGGTCAATTAAAGTGGCCCCGCGCCTGCCACTACGGCTGCAGAGGATAGGGAGAGCGGCCGTCGCGATACCGACACTCCTCTTCCCCTGCAGCCCCACCGCTCCGCCAACACGTTGGCGGCACCCGTTAGGGCCGCTGGCAGGACGGATAGACAGCGGCACACTCGCCGCCCGTCCATCCCGTCGCCGCCCCCGCCTCGATGGGCTCGGCCGCGGTATCGCGACGAGCGCGACACCGCAGTCCACCTCAGTCGACTAGCGACCTACTGGCCAGCCTCCGCACGGGCTTGTCGAGGCCCAAGACCCGGAGAGGCCGGCCCCACCTCGGGTTCCTCTTGGTTCACCAGGCTGGCGAGACCTGGCTACTAAGCCCCCCCGCCACGACAAGGCGGGAACCCACTCGGGGGGGCTCGATCCCTAACAGTACTATAACTATCTTAAATTCTACGTTTATTATTTACATCAATCCTATTTATAATCGTAACATATTCTAGGCCGTCGCGAATAATATTCATTCGAGCTTTACACAATATCCTAATTTTTTTTCCTATTCAAAAAGTTACCCGTGACTTCTATCCATGCTCAAACCAACAAAGACACATTCGAATTAATAATATTAGTACTTAAGGATTTTGAAGCGTTTGTGAAATTTGATAGATATTTTGACGAAGCCCTATACAGCGAATTTTTTACATTGATTGATTAACTATTGCCTAATTTTAAAATATTGATTTTCATTTTAAATTGTAATCCTCTTTACAGCCTGCGATTTGTACTTAGTAATTATTTGATTATAGATATTAACATTATGTATACTTTGTCAATGAATATAATATTATTTTGTGAGGTTTTTTTTTTAAATGACACAGCATTTGTTTATCTAGTATAATAATAATATTAGTAAAATGAAAAAAAAAGGTTAAATTGGACGAGTTTATTAATGAATCAATATTATGCAATATTTTTTGTAATAAGTATTAGGTTACATTAATATCAATAAAATTATCTTATCTTATCTTTGAAAGTTTCTTTAGCGGTATTGTGCACTTTTTGGGATGGGTAAAAAAACGTGTTACATAAACGATGTTAAAATCCATCGAGCTATATTACTACGTATAGAGAGGACGACGCACATCCCTACCATGTTCCGCCCAAATGCAGCCATATGGCTGCACATCAATTAGTTGCTTGCTAGCTCTTGAGTACATCAGTCTAGTTTGTTTTAAAACGAAATAAGTTCAAAATTATTGAATATGGTCTCGTGTGTGTTAAGATATTGCACGAATAATACAAAGAATACGGCGAAGTGCAAAGGAATAACTTTCCATCGGTGAGCAATTAGATAATCATTTTACAATTAAATGCAAACAAAATATTATCGGATGGCGCGTGGACGCCATGTTGCGATACTTTTCATAGACTAAAAATGAAGATGTGACATTGTGTGTGTAACAAGTGTAGGTAAAATTAGGGTTTGTTCCCAGTGTTACTACCATTCTTACTACCAGTAGTAAGAACGGGAAACGAATTACTCTTCTTACTACTACGGTTGAAAGTTGTTAGAACAGTAAAAAAAAAAAATTACTCCTGTTACTACCGTAAAATTATAATAACAAAAACAAACAAAACATGACAAATTTGTATTTAAACCGAATTTAAGTTGGTAGGTATTATAATTATAAAAAAAAACAAGAACTGTTATCAAAAACTAAACAGAAAAATTGCTGTAGTACCTAATCAAAACAAATTATAAGTATTATGTTCACAGATAGGAACTCTGTGATTATGTTTGAAAAATTTGCATAACATTAAAAAACATGGAAAATCAACGAATTTCTTTGTATTCGTCGGTCCAGTATTGTTGTGTTGCATATTTTATAATAAAATGAAAAAGGTTCGATGTACAGAGTTATTTCTAATCAATAAGCACCCTTTCAGGGGCTTAGGTATTATAAACATCAAAATTAACAACTTTTGTTCTGCGACTTTTGTCAAAACTAAAAAAAATTTGCTTACGTGGAAAGGTATTGGGCTAGTATAAGCTACCCCATACTAAACTTTCATAGAAATCTGTTTAGCCGTTACCGAGTTGACTGGGAACAAACACACTTACACATCAACTTTCGCAATTATAATATTAGTGTGATTAGGCAAACAGTGGTATATTATATAAAATACTTAAACGAATGAATTAGTTTAACAAAATATTTATATTATGATATAATATTACGTTCGTCGTGGAAATCTTTGAGGGAGGCCTATATCCAGCAATGGACTTCTACGGGCTGATGATGATGATGATGACTGTAATATTTTCTAATGATCAATAATTCAACTAAAATTATATTATGAAGAAGAAAAAACAAAGTACGAATTCAATTGAAGCGTGTGTAGGTAATATAAACTTTGTCACTTCTGTAGTCTGTCAGCATCTTAGTCTATAGAAACGACAAGTTAATGCAGAACGTTGAACGAAACGCGTAAGCGCTTCGAAGAATCGCGGTGCTTTCGACCTTTTTGCCACGAGAAAACTATACCTTAAAAGTATTCTAGCGCTGCGTGTTTATACTGGCTGATTAGACGGCTAATTATTGTTACAGTGCTGAAGCGCACTTTAGTTATATTCTTAACAAAATTGAGCATGATATTTGGTCAGGGTAGCTCCTCTATACGTAGTAATATTTCCTCAAAGTTAAAATCGCGTCAGGACACGTGACCTGAATGACAATTCGTAAGATGGCGCAGGGCACTTTCGCGAGTGTGCGTGTGTGGTATTGCATTTTACCACATAAATGACATAGTACTTTATATGTTAAAGTTTTTACTTCTGCCGGCACGCCCGGGGTGCAACTCATTTTCGTTTTTAAATTTTATACGTGAGTTTTTTAAGGTGGTTTGAAACATACGTATATATCTAAACCACCACAGTTAGTCCAGCACAGAGTTCCGTAACCCATACATGGCTGAATGCTAAATAACCTAAGCAAATGTCCGCGTTTAATTAAGTTAGATGAGAGATGTAATGCAGTCTAAGGTGTCTGCGGCTTGGACGTGAGGGAATAGACTCATGAACAGTACGTCAGCTTATGCAGCGTAACCAAGCGCAACTTTTAAAACTAGAATCATTTGTAACGTCTGCACAGGATCGCATGCTATGCTCTCCCGTTCTTACAAGAGTAGATTTTCAATGCTCTCTCCTGTTTTTACTCGGTTTCATGACCATTTACGCATACGTTTAGTCGTTCTAATGATTGCATTAGGTATAGAGCCCTTGCTCTGTTGTACTCATGAGCGTAGATAGATAGATTGACTTTCTTTGTTTACTTCGATAGAATATGGAAAGAATGTCGTACTCACTGGTCTTGCGCAATATTTACTCCATTGATAGAGACAATAAATGTTAACTCTCTCCTGAAATCAGGCTATGTCCTACTCTCATGAAGACAATACATATCACAAAAGAAAATTGCACGGTCAGTAGGTATTTGGATGGGTGACCGCGGGTGGCATTTTCCTACTGAACGCTACGGTGGCTCGGATGTCACGTTAAATTGTAGGCCCGGTTGTTTTAACCGTTTAGCCATGTCAGAGGCCTTCAGATGGCCTAAAGACTCTGACATTAGGGCTAGTCACCCGGCATATACGAACTTGTATGAGAAAACCCATAAATTCGATAGCACATCCACTCGCAACTGGGCCAGCACAGCGTCGTGCATATTATTATGACCCGATCGCACTACGATTTGAGGGTAGACTGGTATGTTCCTCAGGCGAATAAATAAAGGTCACATAGACCGCGTGGGTAGTCTAGGCGTCAGAATGCTTAAGCCATCCAGAGGCTTATGACATAGCTAAACGGACCCGTACTCAAAAGTATCGTACGAACTATGGTAGAGCTCATAAGTAGGGTACATGCACCGGTTGGAGTCATATAAGTGTTATTTTTGGCGACTTTTAATGATTGTGTGGACAATTTTCATGTACCTATAAATAATATTTGTATTAGATATTTGCTCGTGAAGTGGCTGTAATTACACCAATTTCAATATCGTAATGTATTTCATTACGCACTTGTGCATTATTGTAATGTAAAACGCACGCCGCCACCGACTGCAGAACTCTGTGGTCTCGTTTCTCCTACTTTCACTCAAGAGAGTGAGAGACATTACGGCACTTGTGCGTTATTGTAATGTAAAACGCACGATGCTTCGACTGATACACGACTTTCACTCAAAGTCAGTGTTTTATTAATTTCCTCGCAAAAATGTTATAAAACGTCGTATGACATACGTGCGCTTTGAAAATTACAGCCGAGGCGATATTGCTAGCACGAGCCGTAGGCGAGGGCTATAAAGAAGCAGAGGCTGTAATTTTCACTTACCGCACCTATATCATAATGTACCATTAAGATATTATCAAACTTTGACATTACATTACTATTTTACATTATTATTTTTGACCGAGCTTTAGCGAGGTCTCTGAGTCTACTGGGACGATCCGGCACTTGAGCTGTCAAATGTATGTTTGTATGTTTCTTTGTTCGACGATAACTCAAGTACCGCTCAGCTGATCTCCATGAAATTTAGCATGCACGTAGTTTATATATATAGAATTTTTAAGTTCGAATATGAGCATCTTCTGTTCAGTGGTGTCGACCGGTGGTAAAAAGAGGCAAAACGGCGCCACTTTCTGCGGGAGTTGCGGAGTAATATAACTGCACGCTTTATTTAAAATTGTAAGAATAACCGCTCATGTTCACGCAACATTCAGAATAATATTTTATTTGCAATTGTTTAGGCAAATTTCATGATAATATTTAATTTGTAAAAATATTACTGTAATATCAAGCCAATTTTGGACGCCTAGCGCTACCTAGTGCTATCAAACTGTAAACTTCACTTAGCGGTTGTTTTTGTAACTCTTTACTCAGGTCGATGTCAGAATAATTCATGTTTGGGCAGTGTTGCATGGTGTCGCCACTTTATATGAAATAAACTCATAGCTTGCTTTAGACAGTTTAGACCGATTCCGCGACCATTCGTAATTAATTCATTCTCATCTCACGTCAGCACGGGTAGCATGGCAAAGGGAACAAACAATTTTATCCACTTTTAATGTCAGTTGTCATTGTCAATCCATACTTTATTTCCGCTTCGAGGGGATATAATGGTGGAAAGACAATTTGTCCCTTTGCCATGCTACCCGTGCAGGAGCGTTCAGATAGAGTAGGAGTTGTCGCAAACATTACTGTTCTATGAAGCCCGATATGCTATATTATGCGACTTCTGTGAGTGTTAGATTCCATTCAGTACGACCAGTGTAGTAAATCAAACATTGTAGCAGAACAATAGCAATTTTAGGCAGAAACTTATATTTTAAATATTTCACACTGTAATCTATTTCATTTAAAATTGTTTAAATAATCGACCAAGTACGAGTACGACTCGCGCACGAACGGTTCCTTACTGTACGAAACCCCCATAAATATTTATTTTATTTTAATTTAATTATTTATTGTTAAAGTGAATATACAACTAAATATGCTGTAAATATTTCAAGCATTTACCAGTTACCATTATTAATATCGAGCGAGAAACGGCTAAAAAATTCAGGTTTTTTGTATGGGAAAATAAATATAAATTTTTAGCTTTCTAGCTATAACGGTTCATGAGATACAGCTTGGTGACAGACAGATGGACAGCGGAGTTGTGGATATGTGGTGGTGCGTCGGCGGTAGGTTGCGTCGTCGAATAACAACTCACCATACGAATATTACGTATTTATTGTCTCCGCATAGGCTTAACACACCATGCAAATAATTGTAAATAATAGGAGTATGATGAGTGACAGAAGGCCCCAGTGGTGTCTCGGAGAGATGGCCCGTCCATCACAGGAGAGCCGCCGGATCCCACCCTGTAGCAGTAGATACCACAGGAACTGGAAAGGTCACTGCAGGAGACCCCAGTCATAGTAAAAGCGTTTGAGAGCTGGTCCGTCGACAAAATGAGGCGCGTTGATTTGCACGCGATGCTCAGTTAAGGTAGGGTGGGGTGACGATATTCAAACAAATTAGGTATATCAATGACCATCACATTTTTACGAGCACTTTCAATGTTCTGTTGAAAAGAAACCATTAAAATCTTCATAGGTTTTGCAGTTGCATCTATATGAAATCCGAGAAAATTTTGATGTTTTGACAAGTTGTCAGAAATGTCAGAGTTTTAATTATTAGGGTTTTTTTTCCTTATTCAGAGGTTTTGAATAATGAGGTAATATTTGTCGCCAGTCGGATAAGAGTAGTCATTTAAAGTAGGATAAAATTATATTCATCGAAATCGATGAAAATACACAAATATAGTTTCCTTTAATTTTAAAGGAAGCGGATCAAATTTCAATTACTAGATTTGACCCGAAAAACAGACGGGTAAAGTTAAATAAAACAGTTTAACATTTTGATAATAAATAATTAATAAACTTTTTTTGTAAGCAAAACCTTATTAGTTGCAATTGACCATTAATCTCAGAAAAAGAAGCAATGTTGCTTTTGACTACCGTTGTTGCGATAGGCGATAGTTTCGCTATCGATAGTCTGTCAAATTCAGTTAGTCGATAGTAGATAGTTCTATCGAAAATATCGAAGTTCAGCAGTTTACTATCGATAGTAAAAATCATGCAATAGTTTTGAATATTGGCAATGCTATCGATAGTATCGAATACCTACTGTACTAGCCTTTTTAATAGTTCACTGCAGGACGTAGGCCTACCCACGAAGGGTGATCGGGCCATATTTACCAGGCTGGCACAGTGCGGGTTGATGGATTCACATACGCCATCGAATTTCTTCTACGGACGTTTGCAGGTTGCCTCACGATGTTTTCCTTCACCGAAAAGCCAGTGGTGTGAAAATCCGTCCATAAATTCTGAAGAACTCATTTGACAGACGGACAGACAGACGGACAGCGGAGTCTTAGTAATAGGGTCCCGTTTTTACCCTTTGGGTACGGAACTCTAAAAAGAAGTCGCCTAACTTTCATACCAATAATATTATAATTTTTTGAAATCACAGTATTTATGATATAAAATAGGAATAGCGCGAGGTCCACGTCCGGGGCGGACTACTAGTTATTTACGTTTTACCTTTTTATAATCAATGTATGCAATAATTTTGACATCAAATGGCCATAACCGGGGCAGTAGCCACAACCAGTGCACCTACTATAGAGTTTGTGCAAGAGAACCGTCGTGGCGTTACGGTGAACTAACAATAAGATTTTAACCAGCAGCCAAGGTACTGACTACTTGGTAGACACGAGTGTACTGATGAAAACCGAATTGGTACCAAACCAAGTATCAAACACTTTTGGTTGTACTAGCAATGACAGAGCAGTGTTGTCAACGTAACTAAATTAGTAAAATAGCAAATGGGTGACCTCACCTACAACGCTTCTCTTTTTGCACAAACTCTACCTGCCATTTTCAGTCACTGATTATAACTACCCGCGCTGAATTCTTCACAAAGTCAAAATGACTTTATTTGGTAAAAAATGCATTAGCAAATGCATATTATAAATGCATTAATTTAGGAAAATCACAATTGGATTTCTCGCTACGCATCGAAGAAAAGATTATAGTGCAGAAGATAAGCTACTGCTCTTTTAATGTTACATTACTAGTTCCTCACTAGTCTTGTAGGATTCCAGAATTTAGATATCTGATGCTCTGTGCTATTCTGAGTTTAGTTAGTGTTAGAACAGCTAGAGTTTAGCTAAATTTAGTCGGAAAATTTGAATTTGAAATAGATACTCGTACCACTACATAGTATTGAACAATCGCTTCCGGCTCTGTCTGTCCCTTTGTGTGCTTATATCTTTAAAACTAAGCAACGCATTTTGATGCGTTTTTTTTAAATAGAGTGATTCAAGAGGAAGGTTTATGATAAATGAGCAAAGCCGGGGCGGGTCACTAGTTTAAATATACAAACAGCAGTTTCTTTTTCAGTATCACAACAAATTTAAATAACTAGTTTTATTTAGTTTCACCTGTCCCGTTGTCTGTCGGTCTGTAATCAAATCTTGCAAGTTAAACTTGATCCCCTTCCCGGTTACCGATTGAGCTGAAATTTTGCACACATGTGTAATTTGCGTGACAATGCAATATTATGATGAAATGGTGCTGATCTGATGATGGATCTGGAAGGTGGCCAAAGGAACTTAGCAACGAAACAACACAACCTCATCGAGTTTGGGTTCATTTCAATAGTCTTGGCGAGTAGTTTGTCTCTCAATGGTAACCAGAGTCTGATGATGGAGCTGGAAGGTGGTCATAGGAACTCTGTAATGAAACAACGCAACCTTTTCGACGAGTTTCAGCTCGTTTGATTCGTCTTGGCGAGTACATGTTCAGTAACAGATTGTTTTTAAAAAAATATATAGTCTTGTGATTTTTTATTTAATTTACATAATCAATGTTTCTAAAAATAACAATGCCAAGTCGATAGTCTATCTCAATCCATAATGCAAGAATAACATTTTACAATACCAAGGGATATTTGTATTGAGGTAATTTGATAATGTATTGACTTAGCTAATTACTTGAACTGTAACAATTTTATCCAAAACTTGATTATGATAACAACGCCGCTTTTACTCTCGTTTTATAAATGTTTCTTCTAAAAGGTTTATAGATATAATTCATTCATATTATTTATTAAAATTCAGCCTTGTCTTTTTCTCGATACTAGATCCACTAACAAAACCTTTCTTTCCCTAGAAAAAACTATATACTATTCACAATCATTACCTTAATTCTTGAAATTTCATTTGAAATATTCCTTTTTTCGGCCCCTAGATCCTAAAATTAAAACAAAAAAAGCTCGCACACTTCCTTACTAAACTCTAGAAAAATGGAGCGATAAAAAATTCAAACAATAGAGATAAAACAACCCTTCCACAAACGCTATCAAGGAGCAGCCAATAAAATATAAACCGTGAGAAAGTGAGGAACGATCTCCACGAGCGTTTTTCGCGCATTTACTATACATAAATTAATTAAGCGTACGAAGTGAGAGAGCTATCCGTTTCAACACGACGATTTTGTTTCGTCTGTTTTAATGTTGATTTTTGTGGACAGGTCGCATTTTTCAACGAATCTCGACGAAACTTGGTTAGAGATATAATTATATACCTAAGGTTTTTTTTGTCATTGGCTATTTTTGATTGGAAGGGGAGGAAATAAAAACTACGTTATAGCTGTATTATTCATATCTGGTTATACAGCATACGCGAAAGTGAGTGGAACAAAAAAAACGCAATGTCCGTCGCATACGTCAAAATCACCAGTTGGAATGTCAAAATACTCGTAGTTAAAATTTAATTCCACTTGGTCTTTTTCTTTTAGGGAAATTGGAACCCTCTAGTTCCAGTAAGAAAGTTCAACTATCTGACCGTTTTACCTGCCTACTTTTTACCTCCTTAAATTTGGACACCCGAGATAGCTCAATGTTAGTTTGTGAAACCCTTCGAAATCACGTAAGTTCGGGTGTATGTGCCTCTTTTTGTAACACCTTTTAAATTTCATGTTTAAAACACCTTTTAAATTTCATGTTTTAATGGGACAAAGTGATGTACATATATCTCTTGTTGTTTTGGTTTAATTTAATTACTTTAGTTCTTATTTTATGATTATTTCTTATATACTTAGGCTTATGAAGATTCAGTTATAAAGATGTCGTGTTGCAATGTTTGAAGTCGGTTGTGTCATGAAAATTAGGTGTATCAAAAAGTGAAGTATAAAAGTAGTTTGTGGAGATGGCGCCTGGCGGAAACCTGGCCATTTATATTTCCACGGCGTGCCCCAAGGGCGCGGGTAGTTGCGAAAGGTCTCCGGTCAATGCGCGCGCCGTCAGAATAGTCACTTCCAGCCATTTGTATTCAAAATAGTGGCACGGTAAGGTAGGGATCATTGGATATTTGTTTATTAGCCTATCCTTCGTGTTTTTGTATTAGTAGATAATAGAGTTTTGGTATTCTTGCATAGCATTCTAATATCTATAGGTAAATATTCTCGGCTGGACAACGTTCGGAAAACTACGTGAGGTCTTTTCGTCCGACATACCTCAGTGTCTCAAGTTGAGAGTTTTCGATAGTTGTGTGTTGCCAGTGATGACATATGGAACTGAAACGTGGTCTTTTACTGTGGGCCTGAATAAGCTCAAGGTAGCCCAACGTGCTATGCTCGGAGTCTCTCTGATAAAATCAGGAATGAGGAGATTCGCAGACGAACCAAAGTTACCGACTTAGTCCAACGGATTAGTAAGATGAACTGGCAATGGGCAGAGCACATAGCTCGAAGAACTGATGGCCGATGGGGCAGTAAAGTTCTCGAATGGAGACCACGCACCGGCAAGCGCAGCGTAGGACGTCCACCGACCAGGTGGACTGACGATATTATTAAAACCGCAGAAACGCGCTGGATGCAGGCCGCTTCCAACCGGGCTTACTGGAAATCCATAGGGGAGGCTTATGTCCAGCAGTGGACGTCCTACGGCTGATAATGATGATGATTCAAACATAATTTTGTACAATCAACTTAGATACAAAGCACCGGTGCTTGGTCGGTAGAGTCGGTAGTCGGTATACATAGTGCGGCGCAGTTTCCGGAATTAAGGATCTGTTCAAATTTTTTTAAGCACGATGATTTCGTAAATAAAACAAAACCCTTATTAAAGTGCCACCCATTTATGGTAGACATTCCGCTCGTCAGAAACATGCGTTTCGAATCCACATTCCTCAGGCGAACAGCCAGAATGTGGAACGCTTTGCCTGAGCCTTTCCACTGAAGCACAACAAAGGTGTCTTCTTCAAATCTCGAGTAAATAGGTATCTTCTAGATAAGCGTGCTACCCTAGACCCCATACCTGCTTAGTATATCAGTATGTGGGTAGACAAACGTAAACCCATATTTAAAAAAAAACTTTCCATACGTCTGTTGTTATTTTTCATACTTAGTATGAACTTACTATTAGTCATAAAGGCTAATTACCTAACTTTTAACGTCACGGCGGTCCCCACCAAAAATGATACTATCCTTACTAATATTATAAATCTGAAAGTATGTTTATCGGTATATCGGTTTGTTGTTCCTCTTTCACGCAGCAACGGAGCAACGAATTGACTTGATTTTTTGGACATAATATGAAAGACGGAAAGTAACATAGGCTACTTTTTATCCCGGGAAAATAAAAGGTTCCCATGGGATTGCATAAAAATCAAAACATTTGGTACGCGGCCAGAGCCTCGAGTAACAGCTAGTTAAAAATGTAAACTAAAAGAAATCTCTAAATTAGTTGGCTCAAAGTTTCTAATAAATAAATAGGTAAGTACCAAAAAAGTTTGATATTTCTACCGAATTCTTCAAATAAAATGAACTACGAAAATACCTTAGCGTCAGTTGATTCGAATAAAGCTTCCATAAACACAACTCTTATTTCAAATACATAATGCTAAGGTGATTTACTTAAGTGTAACATAGTTCAAGGCGAACGAAGATCTAAATAAGTAAAACGTAGCTCTAAATCAAAATGTCTGTTAGTTTATTACTGCATTAGTGTAGTAGCTCCATGGCAGCCAGCCAAGATCGATGCTGAATATCAGATATTGTTCTTTACCAGATTATGGCAGTTGCTTGTAAAACTTTACATTTATAATTTAGTAAAATAACTTGTTATAACAGTTTACCCTGGTATCAGTGGTAATAACTATTAAACGACCAGAAAGCTTCAGTTAAATGTTTATAAATTATTATGAAAATATAACTTTTTAAATACAAGCTTTTGAGATCCTGGATATCATGTAGCAGCAGAGTGCTAGCCAAGGCAAGTAAAACGAGCCCAAACACGACAGGTCTATCTTGTTTAGTAGGTACCTATGGCCACCTTCCGACTCCATCATCAGATCAGCTCTATGGTACTTGCAAGTTTTTGACCAACTTCCCGGTTTCCGATTGAGCTGAAATTTTGCACGCATGTGTACTCGTATATCGCGTGACAATGCAACAATATGGTACCGTGGAGCTGATCTGATGATGGAGTCGGAAGGTGGTCATAGAAACTCCTGTACTAAACGAAATAGATCCGTCGTGTTTGGGATCATTTTACTTGTCTTGGCTAGCACTCTGCTGCTACATGAACATGATATCCAGGGTCTCAAAAGCTTGTATTTAAAAAGTTATATTTTTATAATCATTTATGGACAATCAACTTAGATACCAAGCATCGGTTTATAATAATTTATTAATCTTTTACCGGACATCAGCCTGTACGAGATTAGAATGGCCTTGAATCAGCTTAAGAACAACAAGGCACCGGGTGATGACGGAATCACTTCAGAGCTTCTGAAAGCGGGTGGTAAACCGGTACTTAAAGTCCTTCAGAAGCTCTTCAACACCGTCGTCCTCGAGGACATAACGCCGGAAGCATGGAACAGAAGCGTGGTGGTGCTATTCTTTAAAAAAGGTGACAACACCTTATTGAAGAATTACAGACCCATCTCGCTTCAGAGCCATGTTTATAAGCTGTTTTCAAGGGTCATTACGAATCGTCTCGAGCGCAGGCTTGATGACTTCCAGCCTTCTGAACAAGCCGGCTTCCGAAAAGGCTTTAGCACCATGGACCACATCCATACGCTGCGGCAAGTTATACAGAAGAGTGAAGAGTATAACTTGCCACTTTGCTTAGCGTTTGTGGACTATGAGAAAGCCTTTGATTCGGTCGAGACATGGGCTGTGCTTGAGTCTCTTCAGCGTTGCCGTATTGACTATCGGTATATCGAAGTGTTGAAGTGTTTGTATAATAACGCCACTATGTCGATCCGAGTACAGGAAGAGAGCTCGAAGGCGATCCCTTTGAAGAGAGGCGTCAGACAGGGAGATGTGATATCTCCGAAACTGTTTACTGCCACTTTGGAGAACGCCTTTAAGCTCCTGGAATGGAAAGGATTTGGCATCAACATCAATGGCGAATACATCACTCACCTTCGGTTTGCCGACGATATCGTGGTCATGGCGAAATCGATGGAAGAGCTCAGCACGATGCTCGAAGGCCTTAATCGAGTTTCTCAACAGGTGGGTCTCAAAATGAACATGGATAAAACAAAAGTCATGTGTAATGCCCATGTCGTACCCACCCCAATATCTGTTGAGAGCTCGGTCCTTGAAGTTGTTGACTCGTACGTCTACCTAGGACAAGTAGTCCAGCTAGGTAAGTCCAACTTCAAGAAAGAGGTCAATCGCCGAATCCAACTCGGTTGGGCAGCCTTCGGAAAACTGCGTGACGTCTTTTCATCTGATATACCTTAGTGCCTCAAGACGAGAGTTTTCGATAGTTGTGTGTTGCCAGTGATGACATATGGAACTGAAACGTGGTTTTTTTTCTGTGGGCCTTATGAATAAGCTCAGGATAGCCCAACGTGCTATGGAGAGGGCTATGCTCGGCGTCTCTCTGCGAGATCGAATCAGAAATGAGGAGATCCGCAGACGAACCAATGTTACCGACATAGCCCAGCGGATTAGCAAATTAAAGTGGCAATGGGCAGGGCACATAGTTCGAAAAACGGATGGCCGATGGGGCAGTAAAGTTCTCGATTGGAGACCACGGACCAGCAAGCGCAGCGTAGGACGTCCACCGACTAGGTGGACTGACGATATAATAAAGATCGCAGGAACGCGCTGGATGCAGGCCGCTTCCAACCGGCCTTATTGGAAATCCATTGGGGAGGCCTTTGTCCAGCAGTGGACGTCTTACGGCTGATGGATGGAATCTTTTAATATTCAACCTATTTAATATGTTTTTATCCAAATTACACGCACTGGAAACTCAAATAGTGATATACCTATTTATCCGACAATTTCCACAAATTTTCTTTCACTTCCCCCTAAAATTGGCACCAAAACATCTCCAAAACCGCTTGTATTTCAAAATAAATGATTTCATTTGACGCCAAATGTATTCCACACATTTTCATAAGGGTTTTGAGCTAACAACCCGGAAAAGCTTCGACTTACCCTCAGAAAGAGATAAAAGACAAGAACATGATAAAGTCAGAGGGAGATAAACATATTTTTATTTCCTCAGATAAAGTACTGAAACTTGTACCGGTTTCGTTATTGATGTTGTATACTGTTCCAGGGGGCGTACCACAAGCTCTTAAGTAATCTTAATCAAGTGAGCCGTAGGACGTTCACTGTTGGACTTAGGCCTCCCCTATAGATTTCCAATGAAACTTATGATCTCGGAAAAAAATTACCGTCTTACCACCAAAGTTTTACACACGCTTTAGACAATGTTTAACAAATAAATAAATTGCACGGTTAAACTGTGTTTAAAGCGCGTTTAAATATGTTGTGGTAAGGAGTTAAGCATCCCATGGAAAACTGCGGGATAGATCTAGTATTTCAATAAATGTGTGTAAATTAATTCTATACATCCATCCATCCATGTCTAACGAAGTTAGTCGTTTCAGCCCTAGGACGTCCACTGCTGAACTTATGCCTCCCAAATACTATCATCTTTATCTAGGTATGTCTATCAAACAATCTAATTGAGCTTAGCACACAGTTATCGAGCTACTTCGTATAGGCTGGGTGGCAAATGGCAAACCCTACTAGCTTATAGTTCGGCCGTTCAGAGAATGTGTTCCTGACACGTCATCTTGAAATAATGTTTTGGCCGATATCTCGGAAACTATGTACTTAAGGGCAAAAAACATTAAGATCATTATTGTATAAAATAAATGTTAAGTAATGTAATGTTTTTTGCCCTTAAGTACATAGTTTCCGAGATATCGGACAAAAAACATTTTTTCAAGATGACGTGTCAGGAACGCATTCTCTGAACGGCCGAACTATAGCATATAACGACGAAAAAACTCCGTTCGACGTGTGAAAAGTGACAGATATATACTTCGCCATAACTCTGTCTCGTTCTGACGCGTAGAAATAATTATTTCGTGGTGCGTATGCTAGGCCGGCTGGTGTCACAGTTTTTAAGCTGCCTGTACGCTCATGACGTGTCAGAGCTAAATGGTTAAAACAAACCGTACCATGGCTCGTATGACACGTCAAATTATGGAATTTGATGTGTCATCCAAGCCACGGTATCGCTTAGTTGCACGTGCCACCTACGGTCATCCATTCGTAGACTGTAGATAGTGGGGATTTTCTAAACTTCGATCACTTTCAGCTAAGTTTCAGTTTATTTATTTCGACAAATATGCGTCACAGACTAACTTTTGAACAACTAACGACCCGCCCCGGCTACGCACTGGTGTATTATACATATAAACCTTCCTCTTGAATCACTATCTATTTAGAAAAATCGCTTCAAAATCTGTTGAGTAGTTTTAAAGATATACGCATACATAGGGACAGACAGTACGGAAAGCGACTTTGTTTTATACTATGTAGCGATTAACATTGGTTCTTAAAAACAAGTTAATTTCAGTCAAATAATTATATATTACATCGACATTACACTAAATATTCCAAGTGCAATAATACTAAACACAACAAGGTGCCAGTTTATGAGTGATTAAAACCTACCATCCATTTTTATAGATTTTCAACGCTAGATTTTATCTGGAACCCATGAGCGCTACGAATGTAATCGAGCTGTAACCTCCCAGTGGCTCTCAGTTACTTCTTCGACTTCGTTCCAAACACTATTTACATTTCAAATTAAAAAAACCCCTAAAAAAAGTAAACATTAAACCTGATAATTGACTATTTCTCGCTGTCTGCTTCCAATGGTCCTTGAATTAATGAACGCGCTCAAGTCCCATCCAAATAATTGACAAGTTTTCTGCTATATCCACTTTCCTTAAAAAATTCACTTGGAAAACGCTAAAGCGAAAGATTTTAAACCTTTCGTAATTTACTTGAACACTCTGATCTGTCAAAATGGATCTGGATAAAATGAAATTTTAGTACTCTCTAGTGGTACCTAACGACAGAAAGAAAGGTTTGTTTGTTAAGAATTCCAATGAATTAAAAATCCTAGTTTCCATTAGTATATCGTTTTAGAAATTCGTAATCTCGATGCACAGGAATAGGTAGCAATAATAGATTGTATCATATCGGAGCAAACTACTCGTAATATTTTTACGGTGGGGGCGCTTTTTTTAATCCAGAGCGAAGTGAGGGATTCTTTAGTAGAATCCTGAACATAGCGAGGGATTCAAAGTACGTCGCCCGAGCCAAAAATATATTTTTCATACAACTTGCTCGAAAATGACCCATTATATGTCATAGAATCTCAACTTAAAGCGGGACAAATACTTCCAAATTCAAAAAGTGCGCGGCAAAGATAGTCCCGGCGCACTTATGAACACGAAAATGATCTAAATCCAAAAAGTGCGCGGCAAAGTAATTGCGGCGCACTTATAAAGAGAATTAAAAACTCCATACTGCCCGCTAAAAGTTTCTTATTGAAAACACCTCCTTTTATTTGTGTGCACTTAAAGGCAAACCAAGTAGTTATTGTCGAATAGTTGTGATAAAAAACTTTTGTCTAAAGAATTTGTATTCGTCAGACTCGTCACTAAAAGTGACTCCAATTCAGAAAGTCTGTTTTTCTCACTTATTACACTTCCGTGGGAAAAATCAATCGAAAATTCAGACAACAAGTTAACGATAAGCATTTCGTACGTAGACGAAGATGTTTTATGAATGTAACTAAAAAAGTCGTAGCATTCGTAGCGCAGCTACAAACTACGGCTGCTGCTTGCTACGGCATTAGCCAATATCATCTTATAAATATTGTTTAGGAGGTTCTACTCTTTAGGTTAGGTTGAGGTTTAGGTGTTTCCTCTTTTTTTTCTTTGACGTGTATGTCGGTAAATCTAGATCTATAAATTTAATGTCTATGTAATCATAGCTCCTATACGATTTATAGTTATCTCTTCTAACATTCACAATGTTAAATAAACTATCATAACTGTGTCATATTTACCAAAAAAGTTGTTAATATTTTTCTTCAGACAACAATACTTGTTTTACATCATTAAAACCTTACAAAGACTGAAATTCTGCGCACATACTAACAAGGTATTAAAAACGCGCATTTAGCCAGATCATAATGGGAATTTAAAGGTACAGTACGCAAAAGTAATGACGGTAGAGCGCGACTTAATTACCGGAATAGATGGAGGAAATACCGGTACTGGTAAATAATTTACGGTATACAACTGCGTTGTGTAATGTTTACGCACTAAAACATTGTCACTGTGATTGTAGGTAAGTTCGTCTTTCGTATAGGCCGGGGTGCAAGCCCTGGTGTCAGCTTTGAAGCCGCCTGAACCCTCTATCATTGCTAAACAAATAATATTGTGATAAAATGTGACAATTTGGGTAAATCATAATTTATTGGCTAAAACGTAGCAATCAAATGTAAAAAAAAACACGCTGATTGCCAATAAACCAATGTTATGTATAACTCAAAAACTAGTAACCACATTTTTATCAAATTGAAATAGAAATACATAAAAAGATCCAATTTCCACATAAAATGAAAATTAGTTCTTAGAAAGTTAATTCTCCTCAATAGAGGAGAATATACCTACACTGAAATAATATTCTACTACACTGAAATAACAAACATAAAATTATACTAAAAAAAACCTTATTAATAGTGATCTCTTACTTTTGTTCACGCAATCAAAATCAGAGTAATTTTTTGTTCATTGTTTAACTTCTTTAAATAAAGTATAAAGTATTTAGTCCAATACTATCCATGATTTCAGTAGATAAAGTTCAATATTGTACAGCAATCTCACCAAGTGCGTTTGTTCTGTTTATAGAGAATCGAGTAGTCAAGTAGTATTCCTACAATGTAAAAACGCTTTTACGGACGTTTCCCGAAAGGCTTATTGATGTAGCGCGCCTTTAACAATGGCGCAGCTGTGTTGAAGTACTCACTTTACCCAAAAAACCTGCCAAGTGCAACAGGCTTCGCGTGTTGAGGGTTCCGTACCAATTTATCAGGAAAATCAAATGACGCTGTATTCTCTACATTATACTGTCCCACAACATATGTACTTTTAAACAGCCGAATGTTGAACATAGGCCTATTCATAAAAGGTGAAGGTCCATATCCACTACGCTGGCCCTGTTAGGGTTACGGATCACGTACGCCATCGATTTTCTCGACGGACATATACAGGCTTTACTATTATTTCAATATTATTTCTTTCACCGAAAAGTCAGTGATGTATATGTCCGTACATGAATATTTTCTGTCTAAACTATAGAGCTTTGGAAAAATCATTTTGCAAAACAAAGCTAGCAAGTGCAAGATTAGAGTCATTTTTGACGTGAATCATGTCGTCAATAGTCAATGACTTACCTAACCCTAGTAACACAGTTCAGTGTGTACAATTGGATACGGAACCCCAAGAATACCTACACTCTATAAAACACGTATTTCTTTAGATTTCTCCCGGTCAATGATTAGTTGAGAAAATATGGGTGGGGTACAACTTGCTGATTTCTGACTGTTTAGGTTTATAACTAACCCGCCCTGGTTTCGCACAGGTGTATTATAAATATAAAGCTTCCTCTTGAATCACTCTAACTATTAAAAAAACCGCATCGAAATCGGTTGCTTAGTTTTAAAGATATAAGCATACATAGGGACAGACAGGCAGGGAAGCGACTTCGTTTTTTACTATGTAGTGATGATAAACTTAAATAATAAGTATGATTAAAAATTAGGATTAATATTTTAGAATAATGAATAAGAAAGCTATACAATGATATAAACATTAAACTAGGCATGTCTAATTTCAAAAACATTTTACCATGTCATTCACATAACATAAAATTATATCGTGAAAAATAAATAAAAATCAAAGTTATTTTATACGAAACATTTTTGTAATAACATTACGATCAGTAAATATCAAAGCGTCTCCGACTATAAACTAAATAAGAACTAAAATAAAACAAAGGCCTCTGTTCAAATAAGAAAACTAAGGAGTCCCAGGTGGAAAAGGCGAAACCTAGTCTATTAATAAATAATTTAAGAGGCCACAAATAATCGTCATGTTTTGTAGGACACAGCTGTACAAGCCCTGCTAACTTAGGTCTTAAAAGCTACTAGGTTTAGGCGAATTCAAGATTCTAGACTGTTTCAGATCTAGGTTAAAACTTTGACCGATATAAAATTAATGAATGATCCTAAAGCGTTGATCGTGTAAATCGTGTTCAATGAAATTGAATCAAAATCAAAACAATAATAAATCCAAATACATTTATTCCTCAGAATCTCACATTATTAGATATGATGCACGCAACTACATAATTATATATTATCTAGTATTACATATAGGTATATTAACTGTGAACTTCAAACTAAGCTAAGCATGTATAATGAGATCCGGTTGGTTTTACAAAATAAATTAATTTTACAAAATATTACCAATTAGAACAACCTTGGAGGATTTAGCTACGAGATAAAACGTCCCTGCGAACAACCCGTGTCTCAACTCAAATATTATAATCAAAATATTACACTTTAGTATCTCATTTTATAATAAGCTTTTGTATGGTACTTTTATTACTAAGAAATCACAGTAATCCGAAAGTGGATAATTCAAACCTCATTCAAACTATCATTTTGTATGAACCACTTTTAATTTGGAAATAAATAATAATAATAATAATAATAATTTATTTCATTAATCATTACATTTAACCTTACTGCTAAACATAAAACATACAAAATAAACAAGAATTTAATTAAGTTATTTACACAATAAAGTTAGGTATTTTCATTAATCTAAATTATAAGTAATATGGGTAGGTTATCGATGGGTACCTATATCACACTGGGACAGTGTTATAACAGCAACAAGGTTTAACTGGTTGAATTGCGGGTCCTGCACTAGGTAAAAACCTGTGTCGCAGGCCCAATAACAATTGTGCTTGCTATAGATGTATTCATGGTGCGGCTCATTGCGTCAGTAGAAGTAACTCTGTGTGTGTGTGTGTGTGTGGTGTATGTGTGTGGTGTGTGTGTGTGGTGTGTGTGTGTGTGCACGACAGATGAGATACCATGAACGCCTATTTAGCTAATTATTCATTAATTATTTATTTATTAATTATTATTATTATTAATTAATATACAAAATGAATCGATAAAATGTACGACAAATGTTTTTCTTGGGTTTGGTTTGGCCACATAGTACAAGTACTTAAAAGTTGTTTATAGTGATGGTCTGAATCAGTCGTTCCTTTCGGATTATTTCACCTTGTCTGAATAACCTTGTAGACTGAGACGTAATGTGAGCATGTAGCCTACTTGATCGTCTTCAAGCGGAGAGAATGTCCTTTCATTTATTATAGGTCGAAAGGCTCTGTTACAAATCTAAGTTATAAACTATTCATCATTCCGAAAGCTAAGTTTTAGCTGTAACGTCACACAGGTGAGCCATAAAAGTTTATGATAAAAATGAAACATTGCAAATAAAACAAGCGATAAAATAGTGTAGGTATAACGTGCAAAAATAGAAAATAAAAATATAACTGATACAGGTATCTCTAGATCATATTTTTGTTTTGTAAATTTTATTTTTGTATACCTTAAATTATAGGTAAACAAGATTAAAATGGTTCATGAGCTCGCTGAATGCTCCCCGCTTCCAACTAGCCTTATTGGAGATCTATAGGAAAGGTCTTTGTTCAGAATATGACATGATATGATGATATCCTTCATCGAAAACTTCAGTGTTGTGTCAATCCGTACGTATATAAATTCTAAAGATATAACAAGACAAGACAAAGATATTTATTTACTAAAATTGAAATACACGAATACATGAATAACAGTTGAAATTTGACAAGATAATTAGATTCAGGATTCACAAGAGAAGTATCCTTTGGTACACTAGGCTCGAGGCCCGTATTGTGGGTACCCTACAGAAAGTTATCTAGTGGTGACATTCTGGAGTAGTCCTAAATTTTAAAAAGAAATACTGATTTATCGAAATCTGAAATTAATATGGGAAAAGCTTTGTTTGTGAGGCGATCGATCCCTATTATATCACCATAATTTATGTTTATATTGGTATGGTATCAACAATAATGTGAAATATGCGAAGTAAATACATAGGTAATACCGTAATATTAACATGTAGAGTCGATGTATATCAGTAGAATTCATACGACTTCGGTGATCGAATGCCGGGGATTCCGACTTGCGGTCGCGGTCGCGCTGTGGTCGCGACTGGAGACAATATACGAGGGATTCCAGTATCTAAGCTTATGTAAATATGTGAGCTGGAAGGTGGTCTTAGGAACTCTGTAATAAAACGACGTAACCATATCGAGTTTCGGCTTGTTTGATTCGTCTTGGCGAGTACTTGTACAGTAAAATTAATTATTTATGAAAATTATAATTTTTATTGTTAAATTTAATACACTGTCTGGCATTAATTCTGCTAATACTCTAATAATAATTATGCTACGCCCTATTAAACAGGGTGAATAATATGTACAACATTTAGCAATAAGTATTATTAGTCTTAATACGCTAAGTACTAATTGTATTGTATTTGTACATATATCTTGCATAAATAAATAAAGTAAAGTAAAGTAAAAGCTTGCTTAAAAAGGTTTTTTTTATTACAATATATGTTTTTCTTCAGGGCAGCAATGAACGTGCCCCGATGTGACCTTTTGTTGTAAGTGGATCACAGACACATCGCAGAACACTTAACTTTGGGAACCTCTGCCTTAGTAGGTAGTTATTATGACAGAACCTGCCAACATCACCTACTGTCTTCATTTATATGGCATCATGGATGTATAGCTGTTGATTGTAATGTGTACTGATAGCGAGGTATCTAGAGGAAGTGGATTCATCAAATAGCTGCGGCGTGGAGAAGTTTGTTTATTAGTGAAAGGTGATGAAATGGCGCAGACAACAACCGACGTGGGTACAGAATAATTACTATCGAGGATCGATCCATCTAACAATCAGCCGTAGGACATCCACTGCTGGACATAGGCTTCCTCTATGGATTAGATCTTAACTATACCGTCAGTCCACCTGCCGGGCTAGGGTGCGCACGAAGTTATATTTCTTTCGACGTGTCAGAACGAGACAGACAGCGTTATGGCAAAGTATATTATATCTGTCACTTATTCACACGTCGAAAAGAGTTCTATTCTTGTCGTGATTTTTCGTGGTCGCATGCTGGACTAGCTGGTCGGTGGCATCCTACGCTACGCTTTCTGGTCAATGACTCCATTCGAGAACTTTACGGTCTGATCAGCCATCCGTTTTTCGAAATATATGCCCTGCCCGCTGGCATTTCAACTTGCTGATTCGCTGGGCTATGGGTTACTTTGGTTCGTCTGCGTATCTCCATAGCCCTGATTCGATCCCGCAGAGAAACTCCGAACATAGGTAGCCTTCTCCATCATCGAGGATAACATTACTTTATTACCAATCATTTTCATTTTATTTTATTTACTAGCTTTTACCCGCGGCTTCGCCCGCGTTGTATTTTGATTTTGGCTTATGTTTATGTCGGCTGCGAAACCTAACCTAACTGACAAATATCAAAATACCTTAGAGGAATGCTTTTGTTGGTTAAGTTACGGTTGGAGTGTATATACAACCCCCCCGTGTATTCCCGCCTTGTCGTGGGGGAGGTCTGAGGCAGCTGAAAAGGCGGCGCTCGAAGTCTCCCTCTTCTTTGGGTCTTTTCCCCCAAGGAAGCTTAGAGGCTGGCACTCGAGTTTCAGCCGCTTTTAACTAAAGCAGCTGAGAGGATGGCCGGTAGGTTGCATGCCTTATGAGGAGTGTCGCAACTTAGGCGGGCTGCAGTGCCGCTCTTGCGACGCTGCATCCGAGGATTTTTTTTATTATATCGCGAAATATCCCTGACATGATCAGCAGGGGTCTTAATTACAAATGAATAAAAACTAAGTATACCTATATTTCAATGTTTTTGGCTGTTTGCAGTTATAATAAACATTACAATGGTACAGCAAAGTTTATACCTACTTGTTCCTAATTAAGTATTGCTTTTTTACAAATATTTGTGCAAAAATTCGATAAAATTGTTTCTAAGGTTTTTTCGTGTTAGATTAATTCCAATTTTTTGTTCTAAATTAAATCTCTGCTTTCCATAACCTGGGCATTCCAAGATTATGTGCAGTGGAGTCTCCTCTTTTGTGGGTTCACAGATGCACGATGGGCTTTCCCTCAACTTAAATCGATGTAAGTATTGGGAAAACATACCATGCCCCGTCAGCACTTGAGTTATGATTCCCACTGGTGCTATTTCTCTTACGATCTTGTATGCCGCCCTTGCATCCGGAAAATATGTTTTGGTTACCGCCGCTGTGTGTCCATCCTGATACCGCCGGTTCCACTCGTCAAGAGAGTCCTTTCGGATTTCTCGCTTGACGAATGAAACGGGGCAGTTATCCTAAATAGGTCTGCACTTCGAGTGCAGTGCTGCTTTCTTTGCTAGCTGGTCCGCTCTCTCATTTCCCTCCATCCCCGCGTGCTATTTAATCCAATAAAGTTTCACTATTTTATTTTGTGCGTGTAGTAACTTTATGTTAGCTTTGAATTTACTGCTAAGGGATGGAGGGAAGATACGCCAACTACCGTTTCCAGTGCAGACCTGGAGTCACAAAAGATTTTTGCGATTTCGGTAGCCTCAAGAAGTGCCAATAACTCGACCTGTTACACAGAGCACCAATCGGCCAATTTCAGCTTGCGGGTACTGATCTCAGCGGCATCATCCCAAATGGATAATGCCGCCCCAACTTTCCCTTTAATTTTACTGCCGTCTGTAAATATGTTAATTTCTCGGTTAAGATTTTGCTCTAGTGCTGCTCCGTCTGCCAGGCATATGAACTCCAGCTCCTCCTGCTGCGCTGGGTGTGGCTTCTTTTCTGTCTCTCTATCTCCAGTTACTTGCTGGGAATAACCTTTCTTAGTTTCATAAAGCAAGGCTGCTTCTTGGACTCTGATATGACAGCCGAGGATAAGGGGCCGCGGTGGGATATATGGAACTGGTGGTGTGGGTGCCGCCACCTACCCTGCCTTCCGCTAGGCCGTCAACGTGTTGGCAGACGCAGTGGGGCTGCAGGGGAAGAGAGGTGTCGGTAGTTGAAGAGGCAGGCGCTGGGCTACTATGACTGACCCACTGCACTGGGACCAAGGCGTTGGAATGCTGTCTGACGTTCAGTACTGGTTAGTCCCGAGTGGTGGATGACGATGTGTCTTGTGCTCCGAAACACTCCGTCACTATGGCGAGAGCGCAAGCTCCGTTATGGAGCCCGAGTCTGGGCTAGTGCTGTTGAGTGCCGCGAAGGAGTGCGAAATATGTGGGAACGTCCTACACTTGCCATGACAGGTTATTTCTGGCGCTTAGACGGCTCCTACCGCAGCCCACTCACTTAGTTTTTATCCTATCCTACGGGAACTGTTAAAGTTTTTGCGATAAAAAGTGGCCTATGTCACTTTTCGTCTTTCAAACTATATTCATGCAATATGCCAAGGCAAGTTGCTCCGTTGCTGAGAAAAATTTATCGTTAAGTCGAAAAAAATTGTGGTTCCCGTAGAACCACAATTTTTTCGGGATGGAAAGTATCCCATGTCACTTTCCGTCTTCCAAACTATGCCCACCCCAAATATCAAGTCGATCCGTTGCTCCATTGCTGAGAAACAGTTATTGTCCTATCCCATGGGAATCACGAATTTTCTCGAGATATAAAAAGTATCCTATTATCACTTTCTGTCTATTAAACCATAGGTATCCATACCAAAAATCAGGTCAATCTTTTGCTCCGTTGCTGCGTCAAAGAGGAACAAACCAACAAACTTTTCGGATTGATAGTATTAAAGTATGATGATTCTGTACCATAAAGGTAGAATAAAAAAACATGTTGAACCTCTAATGATAGAATATTTAAAAATATTTTTAATGTCAGACAAAATGACGGCCTGGTATTAAACGTCATAGTAACATGTAGCATGCAGAGGGAAAATAACATTTTATCCAATTTTAATGTCAGTTGTCATTTTCAATCCATACTTTATTTCCTCTTCAAGGGGATATAATGGTAGAAAAACAATTTGTCGCCTTGCCACGCTACTTGTGATTTATAAAAGTCTGCAGCCAATGTCACCTGTCGTCTAATTACGTTTGGCTGTGACGTTTCGTTAGTCCATATTAGCGTCATAGAGGAATAAATCACTTAGCGTCTTTGTGATAGTGGCGACAGTTTCGCTTTCGAGGGTTTTTGTCCTGTCCTACAGGAACTATGAAATTTTTCGGGATAAAAAGTATCCTAAAGCTCCTTCCGCCTTTTATACTATATCCATGCCAAAAATCAAGTCAATCCGTTGCTCCGTTGGCGCGTAATAGAGTAACAAACCAACAAACCAACAAACTTTTCGGATTTATAATATTAGTAAGGATGACAGCACACTTTTAACATTCCGTTTACCAATTTTTTATGTTCCAATGTCATCTGAATTCGTCGATTGTAGGCGCATTTTCGTGCTTCTTTTTTTTTCCATTAGTAAACGAGTGTTTTAAGAGTATAACAATTAATCGAATCAGATAATTGGATAAAAATTGCAGCGCCTAATATAATAACTAACATGAATGGCTACTTTAACTAAAACAGTTTGGTTTAGGAGCTCCTAAACTAAAATCTATTAAAGTCCTTATTTAAAGTCGATTACATGATGTTGGTTGTTACATTTTTGTCAGCATTTTTTTTTCATATTGCTAGTTACCGTCATTACTATTTCATATTCACCTGTCTCGAAAATTTTCAGGTAAAAGCAATAGTTGAAACATAATAGTTCAAAACTGAGCTGAAACTTCAACTGCAAGTGTCATGAAGAAGGATCATCTATTAATAAGCCGGTATGGAGTTGGCCATCAGTTATTCAATGAACTAGTCGCAACGTCTGCTCTATGTAGTACTCCTATATATACATATTTCCCAGCTTTTTATCTGGAGCTTAGGTTGCTAAGATCATGAATAATGGATTTACTGATTTGTAACGTTTTATTATGTCAGTTTTATGATTTGAAATGGCCTTGGTTTAATTGTTTATTTCTCAATGGCTTCGAATACGCTTCCAATTTTTGGAAAGATTGTGAAATCTTTCCCTAACCTCAAAAAACACATACAGTCTTTTGTTAGTTGTTTGGAATAATAGCTTAATGGCTTTCATCTATCCTGCAACTACTATTTACTTCGACAGAAGATACATTGCAGTAAACAGAATATATCTCTAAATAATAAATAAGAATGTTAATACTACATCATTGAGTCCTACTAATAACTTGTATATCATAGGCGATAAAACATCACATGCTATTTTATAAATGGAAACAAAATATAGCTTGGAACAACAACTTACTTTGCTTATCAGTTTTGACTATTATTTTATTTCAAAAGTAAAACCACAGTGCCTAAATTGACAATGTGTGTAACTGTGTACCTTATCCCAGGAGGGCTCCCTGGCCGTTTTAAAAACCCCTTGTATAAGTAAGTAGCCCGTAAAGTGCAAGTCTGAATGCTGAAATTTTCTAAGCTCCAAAAGGTGACACGTTCGTCCTTTGACGAAATCAGACAAAAGATCTCATCTAAAATGTCACTCATATCATATTAGTGTACTGTGTCTAGAAATATATCAGGTTACGTTTTATTTTCTAGCATTGTCACGTAGCCTGGATACTCGGACGAAATAAGTAAGGACTGGTTAACTAATGAACGTAACTTAAATAAGTACGTATTAAATTGCACCGAAATTCTTTTACTGTCTTATGCAGGTTTCCTTGCGATGTTTTAAAACCACGTGTAAATCCGTACTACATGTATAGATTCATAAACATTTTCGGTAGTTCTTTTTTCGGTTATATCTCGACACGTGACCAATTTGTACTTATCATGCTAGCAAATCTTTTCAGGGTTTAGATATACGAGTATATTAAGCGATCTTACCAAACATTATTTTAAAAATCGTCGACAGCAAAAAAGTTATATGTGTACCAAGTTTCGTAAAGAAAAGTTTACGAAACTTGAAGTTTCGTCATTAAAAAATGGGATCTGTAGAGGTGACTCAACATCAGCACAGTTAAGAAATAAATTCGTCGAGTCAAAATGGAGATTTCACTTAATTAAATTCGGTTGATCGGTAAATTACACAAATTATTACTAAAGCGCACATACCTATTTCTTATACATAGTCGTATAAGTACATATTCTGGTAGGAAACAGGCCTTGCCGAGTTTGGAACTCATTTTTACGAAAATAAAAATGTTTTGCATATTTTTCATGCATGTTATTTGATAATGGTGTAAACGATCTCTAAATAATTATTAAATATTTTCATTTCAGATAATGGTGAGAGATAGAGTTGTGCTTTTTTTATCATGTCTTCCAGAAAATGTAGAGAAAAGAGTGACGATTTTTTTCAATTGTATGCGTAAGTAGAATTTTATCTAGTCTAGTCCATTTTTTGAATGTTTAAGGTTTGATGTTAATTGTTACTGAATAAATGATTTAAGTCTTACCAATCTTTCTACACTTTTATTTTACTGTATATTTCAGAAATCTAGAACTTAGATTAGGATTTAGGTATCTTTATGTGTCTCAGGCGGAGATTGAATTTCTTTGCTGTGATCATTTTCTTTCATATATTTATTAGCAAGCTCATTTGATACATGTCTCACGTCTCTCATGTATATATACTGCCAAAAAGAAGGAGGTACCAATGTTCTTCTGTATGTTTTTTTATGTGTATGTTCGTAGATTTTTTCGCCAATTGTGAACCTATTAATAAAAATATTTTTTTCGAAAGGATATACTTTCGAGGTGGTCCCATTTAAATTTTAACAAAATCGGCTAAACCGTTTTTGATAATTCAACAATAATATAACTGGTATAATTACCACTTCGTGGCACCCGTTTTCATTCGACAGAAAACATAAAGGAGAATTCGCGGCGAGGACTCGACTTAATTCCGGAAAAAGCGTTTTTTTTTTTTCTAGATTGGTTTATTCGTTGGTGTAAATATATCGTTTCTGAAAGAGCATATTTTGGAGGCGATAATATAATTTTGGACAAATAACTCATATTTTGTGGATTATTGTTCGATTCCCGGTACTTTCTTGACAGAGTAGTAAGTTACAATTTTTTTTAAAGTTTATTTAATTAGGATCAAAAGTTTTTGATTTCTAATGCATATTTTACTAATGCTTAAGAAACAAAATGGTATTCCATATTTGGTCACTTTCCTCTATATTTTGTTAGATCTGAGTTGCATTTTTGTATGGCACAGGTTTTTTTCTTGATTCGCGAGTTGGCCCCATAGTCATAATAGTTTATAATTATGGTCTAAATCATTCCTTTTCGGCTTAGTACCATATGAAGCAGATAACCCTGTATATATCGCTAGAAACTACTTAATGTAAAATTCGCAAGTCACATAGAAACGGCTTTCACCCCTTTCTTCCCAATAATCAAATGGAGCCGGACACATCTGACGGGATCTGAATCCCGATCAGGTGGTTTATCTCCGCTTTATGACCATTTCGCTATAGCCACCTCTTCTATCATCATCATCATCTCAGTCATAGAACACTGACTGTATGACAAAGGTCACCCCTAACGATTTCAAATAAAACCAGTTAGAAGTGGCTTGCATCCATCGCATTGCTGCAGTCTTGTTCACATCGTTGATCCAGCTCTTCAGACACCCTTCGCTGCTTTTGCCATAATGTGTAGTTACTTATACAGCGCAGTGAATTAGAAAGTTGATATGACAGTAGGCAGGGAACCTAGAATTGATGGCTAATGGCGACACAAACTTCGAATGGGGACGACACGTTAAGCGTAGCATATAGCGCTCATATTTTTCAGCGATCACCAAAGCTATACAGGGTTATTCCTAATCCATTAGGGGTTTATTCCGTACATCAAAACTAACAACTTTTTTCCTGCTACTTTAGTCAAAGCTTAAAAAAGAAATCAGCTGTTAAATACATTTTGTCGCGGGTGAACGATATTTTTCTATGGAACAACAATTTTTTGACAAAATGTTTTGATGTAGAGAATAAGGCCCTTAAAGGATGCTAATTGATTAGGAATAACCCTGTATAAGCAATGTTCCGCACGATCAGTCTTCGGATGGGTGACTACGGGTGGCATTCCCAACTGAGCGCTACCCTAGCTCGGATGACTCGTTAAATTGCAGGTTCCGGTTGTTTCAATAGCCATGCCAGAGGTTTTCAGGCTGCTTAAAAACTGACACGAGGGCTTGCTACCCGGCCTATACGAACTTACTTACTCCTTTCTTCCCAATAATCAGATGGCGCCGGACAAACCCAACGGGATCTGAATCCCAATCAGGCGGTTTTATCTCCACTTTATCACCATTTCGCTATGCATGGCGGAGTCTCTTATAGTCACCGTTTAATTCTGTTCTTAATGACCGACGCGCACTTGCCAGCTTTTGTGTAGGCTAACTTTAACTAGTGAAAAACCTATAATGCGTGATTCTAGAGACGAGGAAGTTTATTTGACGGCAACAGAACTGACTAAAACTGTTAGTAATGCGCAAATGATTTTTTTGCATTTAGTCATTTCCACGCTGAGGTGGGACGAAAAGTTAGTTGTTGCACTCGATTGCAAAGATTTTTCACCTTGTACTCTTTTGGATTCTAATTTTTGAATCGCTCGCTAGGCTCGTGATTTAATTTTAGAATCCTTCGCTTGCTCGGTAATCAAAATTGAGCACGCGGTTAAAAAGCTACTTTGCGCTCTTGTATAACAAATATGTATTCTTTGTTAGAACATGAAAAATAAATGTCATTTACGATTAGGTCGATTTCGGAAGAAGCGGTTTTTTTCATCAATCACTTTTTTTCTAAGTTGATCAATATTTTAGCTACTTATTAAAAAAATTCAAGGCGTTTTCAAAGGTTTCAAAGCGTAAAAACTTTCAAAGGTTTCAAAGCGTAAATTAAATGAAATTTTACGTATTCATATCACAGTTATTGTAAGCTCAAGTTATGATGTGATTATGGGTATCACTTCATCGATGTTATGTTTTTTCTCTTAAGACTAGCAAACGCAAAACATTCACTAAGCCAATACGAGATCCTCTCAAGAAAGCTAAAGTCGTCAAGTGTGCGCGAATTTGATCCTCCGTTTAATGAAACTATAAAAGAGATTTGCCCGCGTTTATAGCTGCGGCCGTGAAAAAAACCACTTGTTTTCCTTGGTGCAGTTGGGTAGTACAGTTGACCGGACCACGTTTAAACAAAATTAACAGTCGTACAGTTAGCCGGACTAGGCTTTGTTTTCTATTAACCGTGGTACAGTTAACTGGACCACGGAAAACAGTATTAACTAGTATTTCTGACTGACCTATTCCACAATTATTCAATGAAGCTATTGTAAAACTACAAGATGGTGGAATCGATCTTGTAACGAAATTACCTGACTAACGAAACATTCAACACAAGTTATACAAAGCTAGAAAGGACAATTTAGGAGTGCAATGACTTGAGTGTAAAGATCCAAAAAGTATAGAAGTGCCTAGAAAGTTCGGAGATTTTATATTAGCTGATTATTGTGAAGAAGAAAACAGAATTATAATATTTTGCTCAAAAGAAGCCAAAAAATTAATTCCTAAGATAAATGTTTTTTTTTTTTTGACGCAACTTACAAAAGCTGTTCTCCACAATTTACACAGTTATTCACTATTCACGGTGATATTGGTATTTCGGCCGAAACCACAAATGTAATTCCCCTACTATATGTGTTAATGTGCGATAAAAAAGAAACTAGTTATGATATAATATTTTATTTGATTAAAACAAAAGCAAAATGGAATCCCTCAAAATTGCATTTTGACTACGAAGTAGCTGCCATAAACTCAATTAGAAGAATATTCCCGGAAGTAGTAGTGATCGTGTGCTATTACCATTGGTCACGATGTGTATGGCGAAAGGCCAAGAGTCTAGGACACACTAAAATGAGAGTGGAGAGGCGAATTATTTCCTTGTGTGCTGCTTTACCACTTTTGCCGCAGGAGACCATAATCGAGGCATGGCAAAATATTAAAAGAGAAGCCCTGTCGTCCGATATGGATAAATTCTTTAATTCCTTTGAAAAGTACTGGATATATGGTAAATTATCGAATTTATTAGTGTGTTTAGTGAACGCCACCGGACCAATAACACAGTCGAGGGGTGGAATTCGAAGTTAAATCGCACACTAAATAAGAATTCAGTTAATATATTGCGACTACTAAACTCTTTACATGTTATTAACAAAGAAATGCAAATAAAAGTTGCAAAATTCCATATTAAAAAAAAATTCTCGGAAACGTTAACTAGAGCACATAATGAGAGATGATGCCATGAGACAGGTTCAGTTACAACTTACAACTCATGAACAGAGAAATCACATTGGGCCATGCCTTGGAAAAGCTTCGCTAGTAACTGATGGATTTATTTTTATTTCTGTAATTTCGTGGATTGAAAGTGTTAAGTTTTTTTTTTGAGCATTTACAAAATACAAAATACGAAAATCCTTTCAATGATGTGTTGATTGGAGTCTCCTTATAAGGCTCGAGAGCTGTGGTCCAGTTAACTGTACCACGGTTAATAGAAAACAAAGCCTAGTCCGGCTAACTGTACGACTGTTAATTTTGTTTAAACGTGGTCCGGTCAACTGTACTACCCAACTGCACCAAGGAAAACAAGTGAAAAAAACGATTGCCTTTCGACCCGAGTTTACTACTAGATACGGCTTAAGCCAGGGATTATCAAAGTTTTAGGGGACGGACTGGGGGGCGTCCGCCGCTCGACAATAATGCCCCCGAGAAGGGGCACGCGGTGTTTCCAACTTTCCACGCGCCTCTTGTGATAAGTAAAGGTTCAATTCTTTAGGGTAATAGGTTTTTTCATTCATCCGCTGCCTATCAAAGTATATTATGTCCATTGTAGAACTTAACCCGAAGTCTTATTAAAGTAACTACAATTTCGTAGTTAACTGCACACGGCAGCTGTAGATTGTGTCATCCGGCGTCATGTAAACAAGCTCTGCATTATTAGAATGCAGTCACCTACAACACAAGTTTTACTTAGTATAGCTGCTGGAGAACATGAACAATATATAATTTAATTTATTGGAAATAAATATTACTGATTGATTGATTAGATTACGCGTCGCTGGCTACGGAATACATTTCATAGAAATAGATAAAAACCAGTAGAGTTACGTTGACACTGTAGTTTGCTGCTGATTGCAGTCCGCTACTTAATTGCACCTTACTGATATTTTTTTTTTATTTCATGTCAATGTACAATAATTTCAAATACATGTCAAAATCATTGCACCTTATAATACTAAACTACGACGTAACCCGAAAAAGTTCGGGAACCTCTGGCCTAAGCCGTTGGATCCCACTCATTTATATTTTGATTCGTCGATAAGTTTTATCTTATTTTTTATACCATATAAACTCACTAAGCAAAGTGTGACTTAGCTATTGCGGACTTTACTATAATGTAGACTTTGTAGACTTAAGAAATAACATAAAAATAACATGTTTGTTAATGTTTTTTTTAACTTTCGCGATTTGAGCAAATTATCCTATCAAAAACCGCCAGATAGAGAAGTCTGCCATAGCCGAGCATTTGCTTGACTGAGGAACTGGTCATTGGATCGAGGTCCACGACCCGAAAGTCCTCTCCACTGATCGACACTATTTCTCAAGAAAAGTTCGTGAGGCTATAGAAATTAAGAAAAAAAAACATTGTAATTCGAACTGAGAGGATGGTTTCAAACTATCAGTGTCGTGGAATCCTGTTAGTCAACAAGTGTAAACTGCGTGGTGTAGGCATTAAGACCTTTACAGACACTATCAGTGTTGTGTGTCGAGGTGACAATTTCAATTTGAGTGGTACGGCGTCGCATTTAGTCGGCTCTTTCGTGTCTGCCCTTGGTGACTACTTGGTGACAACTCGGATGACATGTTAAATTGTAGGGCCCGGTTGTTTCAATAGTTCATCATGTCAAAGGCCTTCAAGCGGCTTAAAAACTCTGACACTAGGGTGAGTCACCCGTTCTGTAAGAAACTTACTTTATCAGTAAAAAAATGTGAAAATTATTTTTATACCTAAAGATGATGATAAATCCAAATCAATATTATTTAGTTGTAGGACAGACCGAACTGTTAAGGAGTGAAATTATGCCGGTCTGTCCCCCAATGATCAAACGGGGGACAGACAAGAAATTTTTCTTCCGTTTTGGAATACAGACTGGAATAATCCAACCGATTTTAACCAAATTATGTACACTGTGTGCAGTTTGATCCAACATGAGAGATAGGATAGTTTATATTTCAATTTATAATCGCAATTTTGTTTATATAAAAATTTCGTGTCACGTTGTTTGTTTGCGATGAACTCCTCAACTACTGAACCGATTTCAACCAAATATTGTACATTGTGTGCGGTTTGATCCAACTTCAGAGATAGGATAGTTTAAATCTCAATTTATATTTGCAATTTTTTATCAGTGATATTTTTAAGTATTATTATTTTGCCAAAACAACGTTTGGCGGATCAGCTGGTTTATTATACATATTTGATATGCTAGAGCAACATCGACTTGGCTTTTTTTTACTTACATTGCATTTTGATACTAGAGAAAGGAGTTGATGCTGAGATGACATATTATGAGTGAAGTGGCGATAGGAAACGTGCTGTGCCGAGCCCACCTAAAGGCAAGAAGATGATGATCGTTTCTATAAGTACCTATTTCGGAATATACAGAATATACAGATACATTACATTACAAATTCCCCATGCCAGATCGTCCCCTATCACCACATTCCCCACAATCCTGAAGATTCCGGTTGTAAAGCGATAGAAACACATCTCTCTTATAAGCAGCGTTGGCGGGTCCCGGAGGTATCGGGATATTGATTGGAGTTTTCCCACTGTTTTCAATACTTTATTGCACTTCCTCAATGGGTAGGGTGAGTGTGATTGTGGTGAGGTTTTCCAGGATATTCATTTTTCATATCAGATATCCATCATTATGTTTAGAGTTTTAGACCATGACAGAAATTGAATTCTCATTTTAGTCATTAGACACTTATACACACTGATCAACAAACCGTAACTAGAACAAAAGTTGAAAGAAGAAGAGTAATAGGTAGAAAAGTTACTAAAAAGTTGAGAACATTAGTAGGAAACAGCGGAGCGTAAAAATTGTGCCACATAAAGGGCTCTTGTAATGACTCATTAATAATAGGTACATAATGAAATTGAAATTGTTTTGATTATTTTTGATAAAAACAAGAAAGTTTTATCCTTAAACGTTTTAATTTAATCAGGTACTTTGAATTGAACAATCATATTCGATATGATTATTTATTTACACAGAAAAACAAAAAAAAACTTAAATAACACTTTCCGCTATGACTAAACTAATACTTAAACTAAAAAAACACAAAACAAAATAAAACCTAGTCTAAAAGCCCCTCGGCAGAGGGTAACGTGGCCAGAATGCTGGCAGCATTGCCTCGCTGAATAGCAATACATACTCAGCTTTTGGGCGAAATAGATGCCAGCACTCTGGTCACGTGTCACCTCTCTGGTCACTTGTCACCTCTATATTAAGTATGCAAAAAACTGTATCATAAATATTTTTTACACATTTCAGGCCTAACCAAACAATTACTTATGAATGAAATACTATTTTTACAAGGGGAAGTTATCATATCATACTATACTTTACTTAATTTATACATCCTTACTTTCCTTACTTAATACTAGCTTTTACCCGCGGCTTCGCCCGCGTTATATTTTGATTTTGGCTAATGTTTATGTCGGCTGCGAAACCTAACCTAAGCGACAAACATCAAAATACCTTAGAGGAATGCTTTTGTTGGTTAAGTTACGGTTGGAGTGTATATACAACCCCCTGTGTATTCCCGCCTTGTCGTGGCGGGGGAGGTCTAAGGCAGCTGAAAAGGCGGCGCTCGAAGTCTCCCTCTTCTTTGGGTCTTTCCCCCAAGGCAGCTTAGAGGCCGGCACTCGTTGTTCAGCCGCTTTTAACTAAAGCAGCTGAGTGGATGGCCGGTAGGTTGCCTGCCTTATGAGGAGTGTTGCTTCTGAGGCGGGCTGCAGTGCCGCTCTTGCGACGCTGCAGCCGAGGATTAGGGGCTGCGGTGGGATGGAACTGGTTGTGTGGGTGCCGCCACCTACCCTACCTTCCGCTAGGCCGTTAACCTGTTGGCAGACGCAGTGGGGCTGCAGGGGAAGAGAAGTGTCGTTATCGCGATGGCCGTTCTCACTGCCCTCTGCAGTTGAAGAGACAGGCGCTGGGCTACTATAACTAACCCGTTGCACTGGGATCAGGGCGTTGGAATGCTGTCCGACGCTCAGTGCTGGTTAGTCCCGAGTCGTGTATGACGATGTGTCTTGTGCTCCGAAACACACCGTCATTATGGCGGGAGCGCAAGCTCCGTTATGGATCCCGAGTCTGGGCTAGCGCTGTTGAGTGCCGCGAAGGAGTGCGAAAAATGTAGGAACGTCCTAAACTTGAAATGACAGGTTATTTCTGGCGCTTAGACGCCTGCTACCGCGGCCCGCTTTTCCTATCCTACGGGAACTGTTAAAGTTTTTGGGATAAAAAGTGGCTTTTGTCACTTTTCGTCTTTCAAACTATATTCATGCAATAAGTCAAGGCAATCCGTTGCTCCGTTGCTGAGAAAAAGTTATTGTCTTATCCTACGGGAACCGCAATTTTTTCGAAATGGAAAGTATTCTATGTCACTTTCCGTCTTCCAAACTATACCCACCCCAAAAATCAAGTCAATCCGTTGCTCCATTGCTGAGAAACAGTTATTGTCCTATCCCATGGGAATCACGAATTTTCTCGGGATAAAAAAGTATCCTACTATCACTTTCTGTCTTTTAAACTATAGGTATCCATACCAAAAATCAAGTCAATCTTTTGCTCCGTTGCTGCGTAAAAGAGGAACAAACCAACAAACTTTTCGGATTGATAATATTAAAGTAGGTATGATGATTCTGTACCATAAAGGTAGAATAAAGAAACATGTTAAACCTCTAATGATAGTAGATTTAAAAATATTTTTAATGGCAGACAAAATGACGGCCTGGTATTAAACGTCATAGTAACATGTGGCATGCAGAGGGAAAAAAACATTTTATCCAATTTTAATGTCAGTTGTCATTTTCAATCCATACTTTTTTTCTCTTCAAGGGGATATAATGGTGGAAAAACAATTTGTCCCCTTGCCATGCTACCTGTGATTTATAAAAGTCTGCAGACAATGTCACCTGTCATCTAATTACGTTTCGCTGTGACGTTTCGTTAAGTGTCATAGAGGAATGAATCACTTAGCGTCTTTGTGATAGTGGCGACAGTTTTGCTTTCGATAGTTTTTGTCCTGTCCTACAGGAACTATGCAATTTTTTGCTTAACGTCTAACGCTTAGCATCTAAAATTCGACGCGCTTGGTTTTGCTCTTGAGTCTCAGCAGTTCTTTGCGCTGCGTGATGCTCGGCATCTAAAAGTTGCCGCGCTTGACTTTCTCCTTAAGTCTCAGCAGCTCTCTGAGCTGCGTGACGCTCAGCATCTAAAATTCGACGCGCTTGGTTTTTTGCTCTTGAGTCTCAGCAGTTCTTTGCGCTGCGTGATGCTCAGCATCTAAAAGTCGCCGCGCTTGACTTTCAACTTCAGTCTCAGCAGCTCTCTGAGCTGCGTGACGCTCAGCATCTAAAATTCGACGCGCTTGGTTTTGCTCTTGAGTCTCAGCAGCTCTTTGAGATGCGTGGCGCTCGGCATCTAATGTCAAACGCGTTTAAGTGTGCTCTTCAGACTCTTGGCTTCTAGCAATTTTCTTTACGCGAGCTCCGCTAGAACTACGCGCTAGATTCGATTTGCGTTTTGTAGGCATACCTATCAGAATGAAAACTACGTAATTAAACTGAAAAAATACATGTAACCTTCTCTAAATTTTACAGGAAAAGATTGATTGACTTTGACATTTGCAACTTGAGCAGCCTTGAATGGGCATTGGGCATAGAGAATGTAATTTGGAAAGTTAAGATGCAAATTACCATTTGTCATGGTAGAAAATAAGTTTTTTCTTCTAAGATTCTAGCCAATGCGTTTTCATCCCCCCTTTTCAACCCTTTAAAACTATTTTTTCGAATCAAAAAGTAGCCTATGTCCTTTCTCATGCTCTAGACTATCTGTATACCAAATTTCATTCAAATCGGTGCAGTAGTTTTAGCGTGGTTACTTTCGCATTTATAATATTAGTAAGGATTAAAAATGCGAAAGTAACTCTGTCTATCTGTCTGTCTGTCGCGCTTTCACGCTAAACCTACTGAACCGATTTGAATGAAATTTGGTACACAGATAGTCTAGAGCTTAAGAAAGGACATAGGCTACTATTTGATTCGAAAAAATAGTTTTAAAGGGTTGAAAATGGGGGAAGAAAACGCATTGGCTAGAATCTTAGAAGAAAAAACTTATTTTCTACCATGACAAATGGTAATTTGCATCTTGACTTTCCAAATTACATTCTCTATGCCCAATGCCCATTCAAGGCTGCTCAAGTTGCAAATGTCAAAGTCAATCAATCTTATCCTGTAAAAATTAGAGAAGGTTACATGTATTTTTTCAGTTTAATTACGTAGTTTTCATTCTAATAGGTATGCCTAGAAAACGCAAATCGAACCTAGCGCGTAGTTCTAGCGGAGCTCGCGTAAAGAAAATTGCTAGAAGCCAAGAGTCTGAAGAGCACACTTAAACGCGTTTGACATTAGATGCCGAGCGCCACGCATCTCAAAGAGCTGCTGAGACTCAAGAGCAAAACCAAGCGCGTCGAATTTTAGATGCTGAGCGTCACGCAGCTCAGAGAGCGGCTGAGACTGAAGTTGAAAGTCAAGCGCGGCGACTTTTAGATGCTGAGCATCACGCAGCGCAAAGAACTGCTGAGACTCAAGAGCAAATCAAGCGCGTCGAATTTTAGATGCTGAGCGTCACGCAGCTCAGAGAGCTGCTGAGACTGAAGGAGAAAGTCAAGCGCGGCAACTTTTAGATGCCAAGCATCACGCAGCGCAAAGAACTGCTGAGACTCAAGAGCAAAACCAAGCGCGTCGAATTTTAGATGCTAAGCGTTAGACGTTAAAAGCAAAAAATTGCATAGTTCCTGTAGGACAGGACAAAAACTATCGAAAGCGAAACTGTTGCCACCATCACAAAGACGCTAAGTGATTAGTTCCTCTATGGCACTAATATGGATTAACGAAACGTCACAGCGAAACGTAATTAGATGACAGGTGACATTGTCTGCAGAGTTTTATAAATCACAGGTAGCTTGGCTAGGGTACACATTGTTTTTTACACCATTACATCCCCTTGAAGAGGAAATAAAGTATGGATTGAAAATGACAACTGACATTAAAATTGGATAAAAGGTTTTTTTCCCTCTGCATGCTACATGTTGATATGACGTTTAATACCAGGCCGTCATTTTGTCTGACATTAAAAATATTTTTAAATCTTCCATCATTAGAGGTTTAACATGTTTCTTTACTCTACCTTTATGGTACAGAATCTGTATGCGCCGATTCAATATATTTTCGTAATCTTCGTAAATTGTAACGTTTGGTTGATGCAACATTTCCCTACCTTTTATCCCGCTCCTGCACATACCTACTTGCGTATGTACGAGCAAGACCGCAAGACACAAGCGCGAATTCTATGGACAGTGCTGCCGCTCGCGCTGGTGTGGAGAAAAAAAGAACAAATTCGATCGAAAACTGAATGGCGGCAACCGCTTTCGCTGTCGTATAAAAATTCGAAAACCCGGTTCAAAATCAATAATTGTCATCGCTGTGTGTGTATACCTGTGCAACAATCGACCCTGGCCATCTCCAAGGAACCTCAAGGTACTGTGCACTCCTTTTCCCTTCGAAAACTGCATCTTTCTTTGACTACTCCCGCGCAGTTTCGTTTTTTTCATCCACCGCATGCATCAACCAAAAATTATACAGTCCACTTAACTTTAGCATAATCCGCGCAAACATTTGTGATCCTTCTGCCGGATATTGAATCGGTGTTAGCTATCACTCTGATATTTCTCTAAAATCATAGATTTCGTTGATCAAAATCGCTCGGTTGCCGCGTACAACCTACCTCCTATATTTCGTTTTTTTCAATCATATTTCGCTCAATCTACCTCCTATATTTCGTTTTTTTTTATCATATTTTGCTCAATCTCATTCGTTAGCTTTATTTGCATCTTGTTTAATATTTGTACATAGTCACAAAAACAATAAGATTTGTTTTGTGATAATCACCTATACCTATATCGATTGTTTACCTAAATATTCGATTAGTCGTTTCGCTTGACCCGCATCAATACATACAATGTAACTCCATCGCTACTAGCAAATCTCGTAATTCTATCCAGAATATTATACATAATTATATCTAGATAGGTATATGCTTAAAAATAAAAATTAGTGTCGTTTCGCTTTCATCTCAACTAGGCACCTGCCTACATAAAATTCGTCTAACCCGCATCGCTAATTTCGATTCGTAATAAGTAGGTAGGTAGGTACTCACTTACGTAAAATTTGTTGTCATTTCTTAATCGATTAATTCGCATAAATCATACATTAATCATACATCTTATTGTCGCTCATCCCGCTTATAAGTAAATCGTTTCTATATTATATCAATTAAGTGTCCATGACTCCACTTACTTAAGTACAAGTAAATAGTTTGTTTACATTCTTAAAATAAAAAGTTGTTCCATTCGGAAGTACTAAGCCAGCAACTCGATATTAAACCCTAGCTATATACATATATTATTCGTTCTATCACGTCGCATCAAGTACATCTACTCGCTATCGCTAACAGCTGTACATAGGTACCTACTCGTTTCTCCGCCGCTTATTTGTTTACATAATTGCAGAAGCTAGCATTCTTAATATTTAGCTTATTGAAATGGCACCTACAACTGAGTTCGATTCACAGTTAAAGATGCTTTATGCTAAGAGAGACAGGATTTTTGCTCGTATGCAAAGGATTTGTCATCACTCGAGTGACCTTCAATCGGAAGCATCTAGGGAATCATTTTTGATTGAAATGGAAACCGTAGATGATTTGTATGGTGACTTTCAAAGTATGTTAGACAAAATAATTAGCTGCGAACTTAAATTAAATCCAGACTATATGGTTGATTACCAGCCGCTTTCCGCGTTCGAGGATCTATTGGGCAGCGTTCGACGCACCGCCAAAAAATTGCAATTGCAGGCTAATGACGTCAAACCCGTGACGCAATCGCAACACAAATCGCCTAGATTACCACCGATTGAAATTCCTGAATTTAACGGGGATATAAAGAATTGGCCGCTATTTTTCGCTAGTTTTCAAAATGCTGTACACAACAATAGCTCGTTAACCGAATCAGAAAAGTTGTTTTATTTGATAGGCAAGTTAACTGGCAAGGCGCGATCAGTCTGTGCGGGCATAACTCCTTGTGACGAAAATTACTTATTGATTTTAGATTTGCTTAAAAGTAAATATGAAGATAAACGGCTAGTGGCTACTTCGTATTTAGATCAAATGTTCGATCTCAAAGGTATTTCGTCCGCAAATCCTAACAATCTCGAACAATTCCTAGATAAATTTGCATGCTCAGTCGCTGCATTGAAAAACCTAAAGATCGATGACCTATCAGATTTCGTGTTTTTGTATATCGCACTCAAGAAATTAGACCCAGAAACCGCCCGCTCATTCGAGTCATACAAACGAACTTGTAAAATGCCCACATTCGATGATCTATCATTATTTGTTCGCGATCACATAAAAATATTGCAGCGCACTTCGTCGGTAAGACATGAAGCATCGAAGAAGAATGTCGATCGTAGAATGGACACGGCATCTAAGTCACATACCCCTTACACTACGCAAGTCTATGTAAATGCCGCATCCAGTTCTCAGCCATCTTCATGCTCCTTGTGCAATTGTAAACACGATCACCTTTACAAATGTTCTGTGTTTCATAACTATAATCCAAATGAACGCTTTAAATTCGTTAAGGCAAATAATTTGTGCATTAATTGTCTCAGTTCTGGACATCGTCTATCTACTTGCGGGTCGAATTCTTTGTGTAAAAAATGTATTTTGAAACACCATACATTGTTGTGTTTTCGGGATGCATCTGTAGCTAATAATAATAGAAATTCGCTTATTGCGCGCGCGCACATTGGCGCCCGCCTCGCTGCCGTCCCCCCGCCGCAGTCCGCGGGACAAGACGACACGTCCATCGCATTCGCTAGCCCCGCTCGCACTGGTGACGTCACTCTTTGTGCGTTATCAGATAACAAACTCGTTCCGCGTGGCCCTACCACGATCTTGCTCGCAACTGCGCGTGTCGTTATCGTTGATTCTCGTGGTAAAGAACACCTCGTCCGTGCTTTGTTGGATAGCGCTTCACAAAGCAATTTTATAACTCGTAGTTGCTGCCAACGTTTAGGATTGAATACGAATCGCAACTGCGCTGTTCCTACCGTTAAGGGAATAGGTGGTTCGACTAAAAGTGTTCAAGGGTCGGTAAATATTAGATTTTTTTCTCGTTTCGATCGTAACATTAATTACGACATGGAGTCACTGATTATAGATAAGATAACTGAATGCTTGCCGACTGTCTCTGTCGATGTTTCGCATTTGTCGAACTTTGAAACCTTACCGCTCTCGGACGATACGTACTCCGTCTCAGGTCCGATCGATTTACTGATCGGAGCCGCGATCTTCCCGCATCTTCTCTTGTCGCACAAGGTTCAAGGACAACCTTCTCGTCCCTCCCCGCTCGCATTGGAAACTGTCCTTGGCCATGTGATTGTTGGTGAGATACCAACTCATATTAATCGTTTCGAAACCGCTTCGTATTGTTGTATTGCGGATCCTCTAGATTCTGCTGTTCGTAAATTCTGGGAGTTGGAAGAGCTGATCGCCCCATCCCTACTCAGCCCAGACGACAAAACCTGTGAAGAAATTTACACTCGCACGACCTCTCGCGCTGATGATGGCCGATATGTAGTAGCGCTGCCCTTTAAAGGAGATATACATTCTCTTGGTGATTCTCGACAAGCAAGTGAGCGACGGTTTCTTTGCTTAGAGAAAAAATTGCTAACTTCTCCGAAGTTGAAGACGGCCTACGACGGTGTCATCAACGAATACTTAGACAAGGGTTATATTTCGCCTGTACCTGCAGACACAGAATCTTCGGATCAATCGTATTTCATAGCGCATCATGGAGTTGTAAGAGAGGACAAGGTCACGTCTAAGTTAAGAATCGTCTTTGATGGTAGTTGCAAGACAAGCACTCGCGTCTCTCTTAACGACCTCCTCTATAGTGGACAAAATCTTCAAGGGAACTTGTTCAACATAATCGTCAATTTTCGCTTGTTTCCTGTCGCGCTTTCAGCTGACATTCGCCAAATGTTTCTCAGCATTGGTGTTCGCGAATGTGATCGCCGATTTCAACGTATATTGTATCGCTTCTCTCCGCAACAGCCTTTACAGGTTTTTGAATTTAATCGTGTTGTATTTGGCCTGAAATCTAGTCCGTTTCATGCGCTACGAACAATCAAACAACTCGCTGTCGATGAAGGCGACTCTTTTCCAAAAGCTAAAGCCATCATTGACCACGGACTCTACATGGACGACTTCGTCTACTCGGTCCTAGATGAGACGGAAGGCATATCGACCTCATCTGAAATGATAGGTCTGATGAAAGCCGGTCAGTTTGAATTAGTAAAATGGACTAGTAATTCGCAAACTGTTCTTGATTCGATTCCACTGTCGCATCGTCTTTCATCTGTAAAAGAATTCGATGAATCGGAACAACACAAGATTCTTGGCTTGTGTTGGTCACCCGCATCTGATTGCTTTAGCTTAAAGCTAAGCGTACCCACACAAGCTTGTACGAAACGCACCATATTATCATGTGTCGCGAAAATATGGGACATAACGGGATTTGTGGCCCCTGTAGTTCTTCATGCCAAATTGCTTATTAAACAGCTTTGGCTGTGTGAGTGCGATTGGGATGACACACCACCCGATGAAATTGTTCATGCTTGGGCTCAATTTAGAGAAGAACTCCATTTACTCTCGAATATAAAAATTCCTCGTCATGTCGGAATCATCGCTGATAGTGTCGTTACACTTCTGGGCTTCGCTGACGCCAGTGAAAAGGCCTACGTGGGAGTAGTTTATTTTCACGTCCACAATCGGGACGGAAATACCGTAAGTCTCATAAGCGCAAAGTCAAGGGTTTCTCCTCAGAAGGTCGTATCTCTTGCTCGTCTTGAGCTTTGCGCTATACTCGTTCTTGCTCAGCTCTTGAATAACATAATTGTCGCTTGCCAATCCCGCTTTCATATTAATAAAGTTTTCGCTTTTTCGGATTCGACTGTCGCACTCTGTTGGGCGCATTCATCGCCTCATCGATGGGATACGTTTGTGGCCAATAGAGTGACAAAAATACAAAATCACTTGTCACCACATGATTTGTATCACGTGTCCGGTAGAGAAAATCCAGCGGATTGCCTCTCTCGCGGACTGAAACCTTCGCAATTAATTGAACACCCGCTTTGGTTTGATGGCCCTCCCTGGGCATGCTTAGATGTTTCCCAGTGGCCAATCGTTCCATTCAACCCTTCTATGGTGACAGAGGTATTTGAAGAGAAAAAACATACGTTACTTACTGCGTCACCGCTTGAAGAATCTCTTATAATTTCGTTAGCAAACCGCTTTTCGTCTTGGTCAAAATTGCTGCATTGTGTAGTTTATGTTTGTAGATTCGCAAAACTTTTACCGCAACGCGATTGTATTTCAGCCTCAGATCTTGACTTCGTAGAGTTACTGATACTGCGCGAATTGCAACGCTTGCACTTCGACGCTGAATTTTCCAATCTACAAGCAGGCAAACCTTGCACGCGCTCTTTTCAACATCTCAAACCTTTTGTTGAGAATGGAATCATTAGAGTCGGTGGTCGCTTAACCAATTCAAACTTGGATTATTATCAAAAACACCCTATCGTTCTTCCTCGAAAGCATCACATTCTCGATTTACTGGTTGACTATCATCACAAGGTGAATTGTCACGCTGGTCCTGACTTGTTAATGTCACTCTTACGCCAGAAGTATTGGATACTTTCTGCTCGAAATTTAATTAGAAATAGAGTACATAAATGTCTGCCTTGTTTTCGGCTTCGACCCAAGCCGTCATTTCCGGAAATGGCAGACCACCGCTCATGCCGTGTTGTTGAATCTGTAAAACCGTTTATTTTCACAGCTACGGACTACAAGGGGCCCGTTCAAGGTCACAATGAGTCGCGGTCGTGGTATTCGAGCGACTAAAGCATACGTGTGTTTGTTCGTTTGTCTGACAACTCGCGCAGTTTGCATCGAATTAGCGGGAGATTTAAGCACTTCGTGCTTTTTGGGATGCTTTAAACGGTTCCTAGCCCGCCGTGGTCCAGTAGGTAGATTTTTTTCTGACAATGGAAGTAACTATATCGGCGCCAAGCGCACACTTTCAGAACTACACGAATTCTTGTGTTTAAAATATCACAAAACTGATTTCGGTGATATGTTAGCAAAAAATCGCATAGAATGGTCATTAAACGTCCCTGCGGCAAGTCATTTCGGAGGAAACTGGGAGGCGAACATTAAGAGCTTAAAACTTCATTTGTATCGCGTTATCGGTGATCAAATACTGTCGTTCGAAGAGCTTAGTACCGTACTCGCTCAAATAGAATCGGTCATGAATACGCGACCTCTATGTAGAACTCTGTCTAACGATCCTTCGGAACCTCTCGCTTTAACTCCAGCGCACTTTTTGAATCTCACGCCCCTAAGATACTTACCCGCTAGAGAGATTGATGAAAATCTACGTACACTCTCTCGGTACGAGCTACTTGACAAATTAGTTCAGTCTTTTTGGAAACGCTGGAGAACTGGATACCTCCACTCCCTACAGTCACGCTGTAAGTGGAATACACCAGTCGATCCCATCACTGTCGGGACTGTTGTTATTCTTCTAACAGACAACTGCCCTCCCCTTCACTGGCCTTTGGCTATCGTAGATGAAGTTTTTCCTGGTTCCGATGGAGTTACACGGATAGTGCGTGTTAGGACTGCAACTGGCTCATATTTGCGTCCAGTTGTACGTCTCTGTCCCTTACCTAATCAATAATTTGGTAAACTTGCATGTTTAGGTTAGGAAATTATCGTAAGTTACATTCGTTTAGTATTAGTAGATCATAATTTAGAAACATGGCTAAACTCTAGTCTCAGTTGTTTTGAAGGCATCCCTTCAAGCCCGGGGAAATGTATGCGCCGATTCAATATATTTTCGTAATCTTCGTAAATTGTAACGTTTGGTTGATGCAACATTTCCCTACCTTTTATCCCGCTCCTGCACATACCTACTTGCGTATGTACGAGCAAGACCGCTACACACAAGCGCGGATTCTATGGACAGTGCTGCCGCTCGCGCTGGTGTGGAGAAAAAAAGAACAAATTCGATCGAAAACTGAATGGCGGCAACCGCTTTCGCTGTCGTATAAAAATTAAAAAACCCGGTTCAAAATCAATAATTGTCATCGCTGTGTGTGTATACCTGTGCAACAATCGACCCTTTTTTTTTTTTTTTTTTTTTTTTTTTACCAGGGGAAATCTTTTATAGATACCACCACACCTCGAGGGCAGGCGGGTGGTTATGTGGGAGTCCTGCCGACTGGACAGTATACCCACCAAAACCCCTGGGTGTTCCACCACTGCGCCTGGTGTCGGGGCTACGGGCACGCTTGCGCACTCCTCCGCGGCACCCGACAGCGCTGGCCCAACTCGGGCCCCACCACGGAGCATCGGCTCCCGCCAGAATGACGATGTGCCGAACACCAGACACATCGTCATCCACCACCTGGGACCAACCAGCACTGGGCGTCAGACAGCACCCGTGTCCGACAGCCCTGGTCCCGATGCAACGGGTCAATTAAAGTGGCCCCGCGCCTGCCACTACGGCTGCAGAGGATAGGGAGAGCGGCCGTCGCGATACCGACACTCCTCTTCCCCTGCAGCCCCACCGCTCCGCCAACACGTTGGCGGCACCCGTTAGGGCCGCTGGCAGGACGGATAGACAGCGGCACACTCGCCGCCCGTCCATCCCGTCGCCGCCCCCGCCTCGATGGGCTCGGCCGCGGTATCGCGACGAGCGCGACACCGCAGTCCACCTCAGTCGACTAGCGACCTACTGGCCAGCCTCCGCACGGGCTTGTCGAGGCCCAAGACCCGGAGAGGCCGGCCCCACCTCGGGTTCCTCTTGGTTCACCAGGCTGGCGAGACCTGGCTACTAAGCCCCCCCGCCACGACAAGGCGGGAACCCACTCGGGGGGGGATAGTATCGAGTCCTGGGCCAAGCCGACCAATGTGAGTATGACAGTGTATTTGATCCATTTGACTAATGAAATTAAGGAATATGCTCTCTAATTTATATCATTTTTTAAGCTTTTTCTTCCCATTAAACTGAATGGCGGCAACCGCTTTCGCTGTCGTATAAAAATTCGAAAACCCGGTTCAAAATCAATAATTGTCATCGCTGTGTGTGTATACCTGTGCAACAATCGACCCTGGCCATCTCCAAGGAACCTCAAGGTACTGTGCACTCCTTTTCCCTTCGAAAACTGCATCTTTCTTTGACTACTCCCGCGCAGTTTCGTTTTTTTCATCCACCGCATGCATCAACCAAAAATTATACAGTCCACTTAACTTTAGCATAATCCGCGCAAACAGAATCATCATTCCTACTTTAATATTATCAATCCGAAAAGTTTGTTGGTTTGTTCCTCTTTGACGCAGCAACGGAGAAAAAGATTGACTTGATTTTTGGTATGGATACCTATGGTTTAAAAGACAGAAAGTGATAATAGGATACTTTTTTTTCCCGAGAAAATTCGTGATTCCCATGAGATAGGACAATAACTGTTTCTCAGCAATGGAGTAACGGATTGACTTGATTTTTGGGGTGGGCATTGCTTGGAAGACGGAAAGTGACATAGGATACTTTCCATTCCGAAAAAATTGCGGTTCCCGTAGGATAAGGCAATATTTTTTTCTCAACAACGGAGCAACGGATTGTCTTGGCTTATTGCATGAATATGGTTTGAAAGACGAAAAGTGACATAGGCCACTTTTTATCCCAAAAACTTTAACAGTTTCCGTAGGATAGGATAAAAACTAAGGAAGCGAGCCGCGGTAGCAGCCGTCTAAGCGCCAGAAATAACCTGTCATTTCAAGTTTAGGACGTTCATACATTTTTCGCACTCCTTCGCGGCACTCAACAGCGCTAGCCCAGACTCGGGCTCCATAATGGAGCTTGCGCTCCCGCCATAATGACGGAGTGTTTCGGAGCACAAGACACATCGTCATCCACCACTCGGGACTAACCAGCACTGAGCGTCGGACAGCATTCCAACGCCCTGGTCCCAGTGCTACGGGTCAGTCATAGTAGCCCAGCGCCTGCCTCTTCAACTGCAGAGGGCAGTGAGAACAGCCATCACGATACCGACACTTCTCTTCCCCTGCAGCCCCACTGCGTCTGCCAACACGTTGACGGCCTAGCGGAAGGTAGGGTAGGTGGCGGCACCCACACAACCAGTACCATCCCACCGCGGCCCCTAATCCTCGGCTGCAGCGTCGCAAGAGCGGCACTGCAGCCCGCCTCAGATGCAACACTCCTCATAAGGCACGCAACCTACCGGTCATCCTCTCAGCCGCTTTAGTTAAAAGCGGCTGAACCTCGAGTGCCAGCCTCTAAGCTGCCTTGAGGGAAAAGACCCAAAGAAGAGGGAGACTTCGAGCGCCGCCTTTTCAGCTGCCTCAGACCTCCCCCGCCACGATAAGGCGGGAATACACGGGGGGGTTGTATGTATATACACTCCAACCGTAACTTAACCAACAAGAGCATTCCTCTAAGGTATTTTGATATTAAATTTGTCGGTTAGGTTAGGTTTCGCAGCCGACATAAACATAAGCCAAAATCAAAATATAACGCGGGCGAAGCCGCGGGTAAAAGCTAGTATAAAATATAATTATAAATCCGAAAAGTTTGTTGATTTGTTCCTCTTTCACGCAGCAACGGAACAATGGATTGATTTGATTTTTGGCATGGATATAGTATAAAAGACGGAAAGTGACATAGGATATTTTTATTATCAAAAAATAATTCAAGTAGGATAGGACAATAACTGTTTCTCAGCAACGGAGCAATGGATTGACTTGATTTTTGACATCGCAATGCCTAGATTGAAAGACGAAAAGTGACATAGGCTATTTTTTAACCCGAAAAAATCGTGGTTCCTGTAGGATAAGACAAAACTTTTTCTCAGCAACGGCACAACGGATTGACTTGATTTATTGTATGAATAATATATAGTTCGAATATACATATAAATATCGTCCATACCACCGCACCGGTCGAACCGGGTCGCGACCGGCAAAAGGCTGAGGCAGATAGCACTGCAAGAGAGAGGCCAATACCAAGCAGTGGGACAAAGAAAGCTGCGAATGAGCCGGATAACGATGATGATGCAACTTGGTTTAGATTTACTATTTTTTTGGCTTTGAAATTATTGCTACAATATTTGAGTATCGTTTCACAAGCAAATTGGGGCACATATTTTGTGGCGCACTTACTACTTGTTAGCATATTTTTTTGAAATCATTTATAACTAAAATTGGTAGGTACCCTAATAATATAAACATAAGCCAAAATCAAAATATAACGCGGGTGAAGCCGCGGGTAAAAGCTAGTTGCCTATATTTTTGAATTTGACACCTTATCAGGACTTAGTATTTGTCCCAAGTTTTTCCCATACCATAGTGACCCTACATAGGCTGTACATCCATTGTCTTTCGCAGATTGAGCGGAGACTTCGATGATAAACTTTTTGTTTACCGCCTTATTGTTAGTCAAGAGATGGAGTCGGACTTTTTTACAAATTCACGTAAAAAAACTGGAAACCTTCCGTCAAAATTGTGATGTTTTTCGCGATAGTCTAGATGAGTGTCTATTTTTGTATTCTTTGGGCAAAGCTGAAATATTTTAGGCGAGGATGTGGTAACTCTGAAATCTAGACTTTTGCGGGAGAATTTTACTTGGCGTGTTCTAGTTTTAGGAAAGTCTGAGTTTAAGAAATCTATCGAATTAATGTTTTAGGTTTTTAGGAGATGGTGTATTTCATCGTATTTGAGTTTAATTAGCGCTTCATTCTAAATACTTTTATTTGAAATTAGATGTTAAACTATTATTTTTGTTTAAACTACGGGCGTTTAAATAACTCCGATAACATCCTCATATTTGTTTATTTTATTGAATTAGTATGTTAAATCTGTGACACGAGTCTTATTGCGAGTTAGTATAGTTTTCTTATATTGTATTACTAGCTTTTGCCCGCGGCTTTGCCCGCGATATAATTAACTTAACCAAATAAGACTCATAATCATTTTTAGTATACTCTCCAGTACAAATACACTAATTTATGTCAAAAAAGTAACTTGTTTTGAGTAATTAGTATACTGTACTTTACCGGCTTTTAATATTCCATTGCTGAAAATAGACCTACTCACACTACTTAGGTCATATCCACCACTCAGGCCCAGTGCGGGTTGATAGATTCCCATTCGCCATCGAATTTCTTCCACGGATCTATGCAGGTTGCCTCACTATGTTTTCCGTCACTGAAAAGCCCGTGGTGTGAAATCACATACCTACATAAGTTTCAGAGAATTCATTAGTACCGGACCGCGATTTGAACCCACGACCGATATTAGGTATATACAGGGTTATTTCTAATCAATTAGCATCCTTTCAGGAGCTTATTCTGTACATCAAAACTAACAACTTTTGTTCTACGACTTTTATTAATTCTCAAAAAAAAAGTTGCATACCGCATTAAATACTGTTTGTCACTGTTTTTTTTATGATCAAATAGTGGACCTTATTAGATTTGGCTTTGGCCTGGATGAGGATACTGGCTCATTGGAAAGTTGAAAAAAAAATATTACGGAGAATCTTCGCAATCAAGATAAAAGGCTTTCTGAGTGTTATGTATGAAACTCGACAGCGCAATCGAGACATGCAGTACGCTATTACCACAGACTTAACAGACTCAACAAAACACCGAAATATTGATGCAAAATCCACTACATGCACAATACACACCTACATTTGCAAAACACGGGCCGGACTCAAGGATAATCTGTTATTACCGCCTTGGTTATTACTCAATGTAATTTCAAAAAAAGATCTATGCTTTAAATCCTAATTATTTATTAAACTTCCAGAATTCTATGTTCTTTTTGTCCGTTTGGTTGATCAAGGCTCCGTTCATTTTAGCAGTAGGATAGGACTATCTCTAAGGGAGGCATCCATATATTATTACGTCACACGAATTTCATGATTTTATACCCAGACCATAATTATACCCAGACACAGGGCAATCATCCACAAATATGCTTGCCCTGTCCTGAAGTTTGATTTACTTTCAAAGAAATGTTTAACAAAAAGGACATTTTTTTTAGATAAATCCTAGTGTGCGAAGCACTATTAAAAGTAAATCACTTCATTGAATTACTTTATTCAGATTACTTGGAAAAGTAGCCAGTAATTCGTGAAAATGGTTTATGTCACATATGAAACTGAAACATGGTCTTTTACTGTGTGTTCACAAATGTCCGAAACCGACGTCCGATAGTGCAACCGTTAAAAGTGCTCTGCAATTTTAAATATTTAATAATGGTTTGAAGTCTCCAACCAATTGTTACTTGTAATAAAACCCCCCCTCTAACTAGCTATAACTATAAATATCTCTATATCTAGAGCTTCCTATACCTATAAATAGAAAATATATATTCCTATACGCATATTCCTAAACGTACGGAGCTATACTACCTAAACTGCAAGCTTAGTTTTATTTACTGTATTATATAATATCTAATATTAACTGTCTAACCTTATTGTCTTGCAAAACTGACTAAAGAAGACCCTGACCTACTACAAATCTTAACGCTAACCCACAGGTAGAATAAAAGTCGCTTGTAAGCTGATATAATATTTATTAAGACATTATGTTACTTTTTATACGAATATTACTAAATTACTTAAATCTAAGATTGGCCAGTGATCGTTTAGAGTAAACCTAACGTTATGATCCGCAGAACTCAGGTAATGGTGATTTGGAATATCTACCTAATTAAATGTCTAAGTTTTTAGATTTAATTAAACTTCATACTACAATGTTATTCGGAGGCTTATATACGCAATAATAACTAGAATGAAATCACAATGAATGCACGTAGTACAAATGAGGCTTTACTTGGTATTTTATGTGTCATGACTGTCTGATGATAGTTTTCATATTTTTCTATAAAAAGTTTGCACCCCTATTTAAAGGGTTGTTGGGGGGGGTCCCCCCAAAAGGCCTCCTTTTACCTCCCCTCACAGCCTTCCAACTTCCACCAACAATGGCATTTTTTTATTTTTATTTTATTTAGAAGTTAGATAAGATGATATCTACTAGTTAAGCAGAGCAAAATTTAACTTTAGAACTCTCAGTATCATTTGTACTGGATAGTTCAAACTTCATTCATTAATTTGATTACAATTGGACAATAATAATGCCATTCAGATTATTTAAAAATTATATTATGAAAATCATATTAAGGTAAAATATTTACAGTCTTAAAATACAACTGGACTGAATTTAAAAGGAATCTAATATCAACATTTGAAATGACCATAATCAGACAGTCAACTTATCATTAAGGTGTTTTACACCAATCTAATAGAAAAAATATACAAGATTCAAATTTCATGAATCTTTTAATGAACTGGACTTTAAGGGCCAAAGTTATATAGTGGACTGATTGTTATCAATTAAACTTAATGTCTGTCAAGTATGTTGTACAGCATCTTAGAATCTAGAAATACATTCACAACGATTAAAATAAACATAAGTACTGATTAAACCTACAATACGTACTTTAATTAATCCTACAGTTTTAAACAATATAGATTCTACCTAAAGTCTCCCACACGTTAAAATCAGAACGCTCACCAAGGACAACTGAATGTGTTTAACAAATTTATATTTCTCAGTTTATAGAAAGACTTCACTTAGTAATAAGTCTAATTCTGGAATAGCAACAAGCTTTTGGTTTATAGACATTAATTTGTCTCTCTGTTAACGTGGAACGGTTCTCTGGCCTTTTTCAGGATCCTCGCAGATACTGTGTCCCTCGGTACTTTAGCCCGATACAGATTTAAATTTTAATGCCATAAATCTCAGCTTTAAGCTAACTCAACTTTCGTGAGTAAGAATGTAAGATTTGATGATGAAATATTTGAATGAGCAAAGCCAATACTTAAAACTTCTGTAAGTTCTTGAAGTATCAATTATCCTTTGATAGAACATTCAGATTCCTTTCAGAATACAGAATTTTATATGAAAATAAAACTAACTTGAAAATATTAATTTCCAGCAATACTGAGAATTAAATTACACAAAACAGTGCACATTTCTTTTTTTTACAGGATCGAACTGTAAAATTATTCGTAGTAAATGATTCTCAATCATACTCGCAAACATACGACATTTTCCTTCAAATGTTATTAGGCTTTAGTAAGCTCTTAATTTTTGATATCTTTTGATTGAATAGGTACTAAAAATGTTAACAACAAACATTTCGAATTAAGTTCATTATCAAAAATGAAATAGTTAATATAGGTCGCATACCGCAAAACAAAATCATAAAATCAAACAATGAGTTCATACATAAATCGCAATGCAAAGTAAAAACAATCGCACATAATAAAAATAGAGCAAACATTATACAAAGGGAAAATTTGAACTTATCAGGGCTAAATATTGTAAACATCCTAATTTTTAATTGAACGTATTAAATTATTATTTCAATGCAAACAAGAAATAAACATGTCACATTTAAATTAGATAACACAATGATATTGATAGTCAAAACTCTGATACTGCAATTTTTGAACATTTTTCGTTTTTAAATTTCGGTAATGGAATTTAAGCAAGATTCTTAGATCTCTTTACAACTCATGAATAACCAGAATTGACTCACCCGGCTTTTACTAAAGATTTAGTAAAAGAAACAATCCAAACACAACTCGTTTTCCACTAAATATGAAACACTAAAGTACTTAGGTAAATCACTATCGAAAACGTTATACTAAAGTTCTAAATTCACTAGCATGTAATCCCGATAGAGAATGTTCTCTTCCAATGCGAGTTCGCAATAGTGACTCGATGTCCCGTAAGAATTTCCGATATTCCGGTAGAGTAAAACAATATATTATTCCGAATTAAATTCACTGTCACGATATCCCGGTAGAGTATTTCACTCTATAATCGCTCAAGAGTCACTATCCCGTTCATCGAAGAATAATACACGCGATATCCCGGTAGAGTATTTCACTCTACCAACGCTCAACAATTACTGACTCATTTCCCTCGCGTTCCCCTCAGTTTTTCTTCCTCGTCACCTGTTCTTAATATCCTTGACAAGCTCTTAATCCACGTTCTCTTGAAAGTTTGCGAAATCTGTCATCGGCTCCATATCCTCGAAATCCCAGAAATCCAGGAAATCCCAGCTAATGTCACTTTGAACTCAACTCCACTGTGTGCCCACTCATAGCAGCAAATCGGTATTAAAACAGTTTTCTTGTTTGTGGTACACATACAAATTCTATTTTCTTCGCGTACTATATAAACTTTAGAATGATTAATATATAGAAAACTATAGACAATTTAATCTGTTATTTACCTTTAACGCTTTTCCCGCGTTATCCTAGACCAAAAGTTAATTAACAAAACATTATACCGTAAATGTTCTCTTGTTTTTTTTTTCAAATCATAAGCTAGCAACCCTGATTCTCAGCAATTAAAAAATGTCAACAAACAAATGTAATAGAAAATTATTAAAATGTTAAACAGTCTTTAAATATTAGTGCTCTTTCTATACAAATGATAAATATATCTTCGGCAAGAATAAAGATATGTTTCAAAGAAGCAATTGTGCTGTGATTATTTACAAAAATCTGCATAAATATAAACTAAAAGTGTCGAAACAACATTCAGTGCAGTTATTGTTCAAATGCAGTTTCCAAATGGATTTTCAGTTACAATTAAAGACTGAAAGCATTAGTTGACCTTTCTAGAGCCTGCCAGAAGGCTTCTTTTGGAAATAACGACAAAACCGAACTAAATCATTCTACAGTTTTGTTTGGAACAAAACACGAAAATTCGCAAACATAACCTCGGAAAAAGCGAAAAAGGTATTTATCTACAATGTTTTAACATTTTAACTTCTATTCAGTAGCTTTTTCTTGAAGCATTTCATCAATTTTAATAACGAACTCTGGCTGCAATCATTCCTTTTTTAAAACAAATTGGTGCTACATCTTATCACTGCTAATTCAAGCAAACGTTCTTTGATCCTTTGTTTGTATGTGATTGAATTCTCTAATCGCTCATTCTCTGCAAATCTCGACGGTTAATTTTATAAATACTTGTAGTTTTTCAGTCGAGAATAACTTGATAATCTGAATAATATCATTCAGCATATTGTTTGAAATACACCTTGAATGTTCACAAACATTTTGTTAATTCTCATGACTTTCTGACTTTGTTTATGTGACTGCAACATAGAATTCTTATCTATTGTTTTAATTAATTTCAGCTTGTGGATTTTACAAGAAAGAAGCAAGTTCTTTTCCACTTGAATCCTGCGCCTCACTTTCTATCCGCCTGAAGTTCCTGGATCATTAATTCAATTCTTCTCCAGCGCTTCTTTTATTGTGATAACACATAATTAAAGGTAACATATTGTCATATATTCCGTTCACTGCATTATTCTAGTACCTGTCAGTTTATTTAACAAAAATCTAGTTAAATTTGTTACAATTTTAATACATTAATGTAACTACTTAGTCTATTAGTGGGAGACTTAGTTTACTACCTTAATCATGCATCATATAGATACCTATTTATATGTGATCAGCGAGTACGATCTATCACAGCGACCCCCAATTTGAGAAGATTAATAAATTTGTTAATCTGAGCAAATTTCCTTCATTTTAAAATGACTTTGAACCTCTTTCAGAGCAATCGCGTTCAATGATTTAAATTTAAACAAGAATGCAATATTGTATCCATCAAGATTCGAATTCCAGCAATACAATTATGTGTATTAGAATGTGAGTGTGTTCTTTTTATCCCTATCACAATATAATTTCAGTGTTTTTAAACCAACGTCGACATGATCATCTTAGATCTCAACTCAAGGCTTTTAACAAATCGTTCATGCAACAGTTTTCTTCGATCCCACTGCAATATCAGTAACTGAGAGGAAAGTCGGGTGTGAATCGTCTTAGACATAGTGTCTTGGTTTTGCTTAGAGTTGCAAACTAATCTTCTGTTTACAAAAATTAACAAAACCCTCCTGGCTGATACTGGGATTGGTACGTAAAATCTAAAAAACTTCGCATGAAACCAGAGTTCCACGATGAGTTTAAAATTACCAATCTAACCATCTCTATTTTGGCGCTTGTGGAGTGTGGCTTATAATCTCTGTTCCTACATTGTAGAGTGCAAGATCCTCATGGGGTCAACTACTTTAGTTGGCGGGATGGCACGCTTGCTTAGACCTAACAAAATCCCTCCGTCCATGAGGTTCGAATTGAAATAGTGTTTTGCCAGAATCGAACATTGACAAACCGCTCATAACCCCCCAGCAATGCTTTTCTCTACAGCTACTTTCATTCTCATTCAAAATTTTCCAATCCTAAAATTTCTAAGTTTGTAAACCCAAATTTTATTGAAATTCCACAATCTGTCATCCATCCATTCAGAACTGTCTGCATACCCATCAAAACAAACCCCTTCCATTGGCTTTCATAGTAACATACCTCTGAAGATGAAGCACTACCTCTGCAAGATTAAGAGCGTTCCAATGTTTGCATATATACCCTTAAGAAAAAAAAATTAAATACTACCCCATTGCTATTCACATTTACAAAAAAATTAACAATATATTAAACGAAACTTTTAGTGGCCTAAAATAACTATCTTATAACAAAGAACGTTCATAAAAAAAAACAATAATTTAACGAAAATTTTAGACACCTAATATATCTGATAACGAGAAAATGTACATAATTTTGTTCACTTACTATACAAAAATTTTTAAAGACGAAATTTCCACCCCCTACGTCCGTATCTAACAATATCTTAATACAAAGAATGCTATTACAACATAAAAATACATTTAAAAAAATTTAAACTATTACACTTTTAAAGTATCTTTAAAACTTTAAGCTGTAGAAACAAATTACATTGCAAAACTACAAATTTTCAAACTATTAAATAATAAATTCTTAAACTATTACAAACTAAAAATTCAGCATCAAATTCGAAACCTTATAAATAATTATAATTTGCAACCGCATAAATTAGTCATAAATTTTACAAAATTTGCAATCGCATACATTACTTTTTAATTTGTACAAATCTTTAAATTAACCAACTTAAACTATTACATTAAGTACCTTAAATGTAAATACAAAAGTTAAGATACAATACATAATAATTTAGGAATTAGATTTCCTTACTTACATTCACCTAATTAACAAGGCTTACCTATAATAAAAATGAACAATACGATGGTCAATTTAATTACATTACAATCAAACAATAAATACACTTGAAAGTTTGTTTAATTCTATTACAACACAAATTCAGGTAAGTCCGTTAAATTTTGCTACAATCGGACTTTAGGTAAGTATGTTCAATTGAAATTCAGTTACTTAAATTCTTTTAGTTTTAATACAATTAAACTACAAGTAGGTTAGTACTAAATAAAACTAAACTTTCGTTCGTTTCAGGCGATTTTGCTAAATCATCCTGAAATGCTATAGGATATATTTATAAACTTCAAAAAAAAAATTCAAACTTGAATAAAATTTGAAATGAACTTCTAAAAAAAACATATTTTTATTATCAACCAATTTTGACGCAACCCTATAAATGAATCAAATTAATTTCAGGGTTGTCACCTAATGGCAAAACTTCTCGATCTAAAAAAATAACATCTACTAGTATACTCTTACTTACTGCCACAATACCAAACAACAAATGCAAAAACACATTACCGACGCTGTGCTTGTCGGCAAGTATGTGTATACTACTCAAGGACTCTTCCTACCCGATAAAACATAAAGCGTTCGTGCCATGTGCCCTACCCTTTGTCATTCCAACTTGCCAATTTACTAATAATTTAAAGTCGTAAAAATACGCTAGATGCAAACCCCTTTACAACCTTTTCACTGTAAAATATTCATTAAAGAATCCCTTGATCATCAGCGAGTGTTCTACTACTAATATAACGACGACGTCAACAAAAAAAACATATAAAAATATATTTTTGAAAATATATAATAAAGAAATGCTTTTTAATTTTATTTATCTCCTATGTTGATTAAAAGCTGGAATGCGCAATTTCACACACTGTATAGTTTTTACTCCAAACTTAAAACACACTAATGTTGATATAGTCATGGAGCAACTATGTTGAGATAATCGTTGATTGGTCATCGTCTCGCAGATCCCATAGGTACATTAGCGACCACTGATCTGAAGTTGCTCATATTCAAATTTAAAATTCTATTTATATAAACTAGGTACTTACACTTATGTAAAATTTCATGAGTATCGATGAAGCGATACCCGAGTTATCGTCGAACAAATATACATACAAATATACAAACATACATACAAATATCCGTTTGTCCCAGAAAATTCTAAGACCTCGCTTCGGTCGATCTAATATTCTTCAAACAGCACGCGAGTACTGATCTCCAGGCCTCTTCATAATTTCTTCTTAGTTAGTCAAAAGAATCAATTCTTTTGTACCTTCAGCTTATTACGACTAATTCATCAAACCGGAAAAATATGGATGCAACTTGTTCCTAAACTTTAAGATCGCTAAAACTTACAATGCTACGACAGTAACGCTATAATGATAAATGTGTTAAAAATCGGTCAAGTGAGATTCATGTGCGAGTCCGCACACGAATAATTCCGTATCGCATGGTATGGCCTCCTCTATAATATCCATCTTCCTTCAGCATTCGCTGTTAAAACGGCAACAGGAATACATCATGTGTGAAAGCTAAACCGTCCAGCCAACACGGTTCAAGGAACACAGCCCGGCGACAGACAGACAGACAAATGACGAAGTCCTAGTAACAGGGTCTCGCCTTAACCCCTAGAGTACGGAACCCTTAAAATTATGAGGAAAGGAAAACATGATGCTGATTCTTAAAATATTTTTTTTCTAAAACTTATTTAAAAATTGACTGAATAAACTATATGCGTACTTATACCAGAATAAAATTATGATCCGTCGTGATCCGGTGGTAACAAACACTCTTCCATCATTTGTGAAGTCGTCATGGGTTCAAATCCCAGTCTCACACCAACGAACTATCTGGAACCTATTTGACATACTTTCACATCACTGGCTCCTTGATGAAATAAAAAAACTTCGCGAAGCAAACCGTTTACGTTCACAGAAGAGACCCCGATGTTGCACGCGAATCCACCAACCCGTTCCGAGTCAGCGCGGCGGACACGGCCCGAACATTCTTCCTCGTACGTACTCCCGTCCAGTGAAAAACAAAATACATAATAAATTAAAATTTTGAATTGATTAGAAAGATAATCATCTATGTAAAAAATTAATGAAAGAAAGAATTAATTGCTTTTCTCAACACTAAAACCATTATCCTAAATATTCCGAATATTACGATAGTACGTTACGATACGAGGGTCAAACTGAAAGTTCTTAGAAAATCAAAAACTGATTACATTAGCCAGTTATTAGTTTTATTATATCTTTTCAAAATATTGTCCATTCACGTCAATACACCGCTGCATGCGATGGAACCACTGGGAAAAGCACTTTGCCCACTCGTCCTTAGGGGTCTCTTCAATGGCATCGCGATACGCAGCCACCGCTTCTTCAGCATTCATAAACCGCTTTCCTTTAAGTTTTTCTTTAATTTTTGAAAATAAATAAAAATCACAAGGCGCGAGGTCGGGGCTATACGGCGGGTGACCCAGTAATTCAACGTTTGATGTCGCCAAATAGTCGATCGTTCGCTTGGCGGTGTGCGATGAGGCGTTGTCGTGGTGAAGGAGGATCCTACTGCGAGGTCGTTTCTCTCGAACTTTTTCCAAGACAAGTGGCAAACAATTGGTAGTGTACCATTCTGCAGAAACTGTTTTTTGATCCTCTAACACAATTGTCGCGAAATGACCTATCCTTCCAAAGAACGAGGCCACCATTTTTTTCCCCGCACTTCGATCTCTCTTCACTTTAGTTGGCAACTCCTCGAAAGGAAACACCCACTGAGCAGATTGTCTTTTGGTTTCAGGATCATAACAGTAAATCCAGCTTTCGTCACCTGTTAGTATGTCGAACACAGCATTTGAGTCACCTCCGTTAAATCTTTCAATCATTTTACGGCACCAATCCACACGATGGAGTTTTTGAGCCTCAGTCAAATTATGAGGTATCCACCGGGCGCAAAGCTTCCTGACCGCTAAATGTTCGTGTAGGATTTTGTGCACTTGACTCATACCGATGCCTAAGCTTGTCCGAATCTGCTGATAGGTCACTCTTTTGTCAGTCTCTATCATACGCCGCACAACACAGATGTTATCTTCAGTCGTCGCCGTAGAAGGCCGTCCCTCACGTAAATCATCAGTGAGATTAGTGCGACCACGTTTAAACTCATTAAACCAGTTGTAAACAGTCGCACGAGATGGGGCTTCATCGTGAAAGGCCAATCGTAGTCTATCATAACTTTCTTGTTGACTTAAATGACATCGAAAGTCATAAAAAATCATTGCACGAAAATTTTCTCGTGTTAAATTCATGTTGACGTGACACAGACAATTTTCAATTTGCCGCCAAATCGTAAAACAAATGACAAATGAATGAAGTATATACTCAGTAATATTGGCAAAGAGTTCTATTTTCAAATTATAGAATTATTTTTTTATTATATTGTTTATAAGTGGCCAGTTCTAAGAACTTTCAGTTTGACCCTCGTAGTACGTTCGCGGTGTAACTCGAAAATCACGCCAGTCACCGGTTCAGCACCGGTTAGGCGAATCCTTGTTAGGATGGGTGACCGCTCTTCTGGGAACCTACTGTATTAGACCTTCCGATAGTAGCGCTTGCGGCGTGACTCGAAAACCATGCGTCCGTCGGGCACAGTTCTGCACGATGCGGCGCGCGGTCGGCGACAGCGGCGGCGTCGGGACGGCGGCGCGGAGCGGTGCGGTGCGGCCGACCATCCCCCTTCCTTCCTATCCGGCTCAAAAAACATGAAATAAATGTTAGTATCGCAAGTCAAATCGAACATGGAATATACGTTCTTAATTCCGAAAGAATTAATGGGAATGAAAATATTGCAAATAAACCAGTCTGAGAAGGTCTGAATTCCACTGCTTGTAGCGTTTGCGCGTTTTAAGGCTTGCTAACGCCATCTAGCTTCATTTTGCGTAAACCTTTTCCGCTTAATTGCCGGGTTTTTCAAAATACTTCGCTGTGCTTTACGCAATCAGATTTATAAATTCTACGTTCTACAAACAGTGTAAATTATTATTTTTTACGTAATATAATTATAAAATAACTATTTTTCTTTTTCATAAATAAGACTACTTTACAACAAAATATTTCACGGAAATAACATCTATCACAACATATCGTCAGAAACTTGCTAATCAGGGTAAATATTGTCGAGATAATTCGTAAAACTCGGAAGAAAGGCATTATCATAGTTATTTTTAGCCGACTTCAAAAGAAAGAGGTTACCCCCGATTTGGCTATTATGTATGTTACGCGATTTCTCCGCCAATTATGTTCCGATTTTATTGATTCTTTTTCCATCTAGTTTGTTAAATTATACTACAGAGTTGGACGTACTCTTCTACTGAAAATTTTGGCTGAACCGTTTTTGGAAAATCAATAAGAATAACCCGAAAACCTTGAAACATCGAACACACGCGAACTGTTCGAGCTCCGTACACGGTTGAAATCGATTATGCCTTCCCCGAGTGCAAGCGACAAGTATTTATATGTACAGATAAGTCATTATAATAACTGCTATTTGTTTAAATGAGCTACTCTCGTTTTATTTTTGATAAATATTATCTTACACACTTTACAATAGTAGTGGCTTGTGACGCAAGCGACAATTTCTGGTACTAAATAATGTTCGATCAGAAAATTACAAATAATGCATTTATACCTACGTCTGAAAGTATACGTAAAAGGTCATGTATGATAAATCATATTTATGCTACATTTTAATGCGAGAAAATGGACGGTCTGCAAATCTTAATTATTTTTCGGATGAATTAATTTACAGGGTCTCTCGTTCGAGTGAAATGAAACGAAACTAGTATAAATAAATTCTGGTAACCTGCAAAAATGTCGCTGAACGTAAAGCCCATGTAAAACAATAGGACAATTTATTGACATACCTTATCGAGCACGAAACAAAGCAACCTCGAGGACATATTAGTTCCAGCTCGTTTGTGAAGATGGCGCTAAAAGACAAATGAGGAAAATATGAGGAAAAACAAGATTACATTTATTACTGGTTTATTTATTTATGCATTTATTTTTCGTATAAACTTACAAAAGATACTAACTACAATATCATTACAGAATAGATCATACAAATCGAGAATATGTCTTACGTAAAGCTAAAGTGAAAGCAATAAAAATTCAATAAATTGCTTTACAAGCCAATCTAATTTTCAGAAAACATTATTATGGCTCACTCTTTAAAACACCTAACTATTTATATTTTAATATCCCACATAGTAAATCTAATAAGACAATTCAGAAAAATCATAACATAATATACAAAATCGAATGACAAACATAATTTAACAATTTTATCACTACTAAATAGTACAAATATAAAAATGTTTTGGTTAGTTTACCACATTTTTCTGTATTCACATTGAACCAAACTGGTTTTTGTATGACTACAGTTCAAAAATCTGAGAGATATAAGCTACCTTTTAATATAGAAAAATGAAAAGTGCTAGGAGACTGATTTTGATTGAAAACAGAAGTCAAAATATTACACAAGCAAAGCATCAGGCAAAAGTTAGTAATTACAAAATTTGTCTAATTACATTCAACTTGTTGAAACATCAACATTTAAATTGAGTTGAGACAATTAAGAGAAAAACATCAAAACATAAAGACTGATTTTGATTGAAAACAGAAGTCAAAATATTACACAAGCAAAGCATCAGGCAAAAGTTAGTAATTACAAAATTTGTCTAATTACATTCAACTTGTTGAAACATCAACATTTAAATTGAGTTGAGACAATTAAGAGAAAAACATCAAAACATAACTACACATTTCAGAGATATCCTAAGTCTTTCACAAAGCTTTTATATACCTAGTCTTTTAATAAAATAGAACTCAAACATAGTACATATACCTACCTGTGTAACATGCCTACAAAGATATTGTCACAGTTCAAAATAAATCTATGTTTACCGCAGACCTGACTGGGTTCGAACCAATCATAACGGACAAAAGGTCACTAACCCCAAAATAACCTGAATATAATGATTATTTATTACAGAATCCACACATACATTTCATTATAAAGTTCAAAACAAATACTATTATTTCAGGCAATAGCAGAGTCAGATACTTATACAACTAAAAATCTCAAAAACATAAAAAGTAAAACCAGACACAATGATAGCGGCTAATATAGCTTAGAAAATAAACTTCACGACCCCCAGCCTACAAAATATCTAAACCAATGTTAGCGGCTAATATAGCTTAAAAAATAAACATCACAACCCCCAGCCTACAAAATATCTAGACCAATGTAAGCCGCTAATATAGCTTAAAAAATAAACATCACAACCCCCAGCCTACAAAATATCTAAAGTGCTGATTAAATGCTTTTTCTGAATTATACAAATAGGGCTAAACATTTTAAGCTGCAAATATTACTACCATATATCTACATAAAATTGGCAATTCATTGTTAGCATACCTTACATGAAATGTGTTACAAATATAAAATATAAATAAGACAGTAAGCATCTGGCTATAAACATCCGATACGTTTTACAGTTGTACAACCTCCCCGTCTACCAAACTGAAATTATAAACCGGACTTCATTACTTTACTAAATCCAAAAAGTGTCTGCCTGACCTTTACAACAAAACAAAGTATATTTTCATAGTCTTAACATAATAAATGGCATTAATAATATTTTATTGTACTTACTATGTTTTACTACAAACCCATAACCATACCATTGCCTAGCCTGTGTCTGATTTATCTAAAACTCCAACCCTTTATATTACTTAAATTGTTTTGATACATTGTAAACAAAGTAAAAACTGATTCTGGTTAATTTTGTATCTACCACAGTGTAAATGCTAAGTATTGAATCCACAACAAATATAACAATAGTTTCACTCGAATATTATAAGTAGGTACGATAACATCCCAGAGCCCACTATTCCTAGGTACTTTACAACAGGCACTAAATCACCAAAACGTTTTGATAAAATCACTTCTATTTCAACTTCTTTAGGTTAATTTCAGTCTTCTTTATCCAGGTTAATTTGTCCACAACGAGTTGTCAACTCATTGTCGTCTCTGCACCAAATAGCAGCATCTTTAATACCGCTGAAAATCCTGAAATTAAATCGATGTTTTTAGTCAAAATTCACAAACAAAAGTTTTCAAAAATAAACACTTGAGCTATACCGTAACCAAACAAAATGCTAAAATAACAAGACATTAACATACCTTCTTCTTCTCGAAACATTGACCATCAATCGCTGGTATTCTTTCCTTTCTTCATTACTTCAGTAGAACACGTTAATACCCGGTAAAAATTATATTTTATGATTTGAAAAAATAACAAGCCATTTCGCGCTATTTGAAATTCTGATGTACCAGTGTTGCCAGTCAACAATTCAAAATCACGGTTTTTTTTTCAATAAAAATTAAAATATTTTATATTTAATTTATCGAAAGCTGAATTATTATTATTTTTTTTACTATAAGGACGTTATTATTGTTATTAAGAGCTTACTAACCCAAGTACAACAAAAATAGTTTACATCTCACGACAACTAGCTTAGAATCACAATTCTCAATAAAAAACCGCGGTTGTTCCCTACATGTTTACATTACGTTGTATGAGCATTGAGCATTATAGGTAACCTGGTTTAAAACCATCTAGAATCCTCTAAAGTACAATGGTATCTCATTCCCATAGCAACCAAATACTTAAAATATCGTACATTTACACAATATCACAGACATGTAACTGGTATTCATAGAGATTTAAGTGAGTGTCGAATTAAGTTGTCAATAGAACTTTTTTCCATGCAAAATTCTGATCCTGGAAACTAAAGTGCAAAGGCCTGGTATTTGTTTATACTCACTTTTATTGGCCAGACTATACCTATTGATTTACGAATATTCAAACACGAAAGCTAGAACTGAAAAATACCAGATAAATGAACTGATAAGTTAAACTTATAATTAAACCGATATATGATAAAATTCTGTAGTGAAACTTCATATTATTTTACTTCATTAACAATAATGAAACCGTTGTAAATTAAATCGACCCCCAATTCCCTAGACTGTTAATAAGTTTCATAAAACCTACTTCACGTGACAAAAGTTTAACTCATTTTTCAGTATGTAAAACCTAAAAGTATGTTCCTGCTAACTACTACTATATTCCAAATCACCTCGTTTCCATTCCACGACAGCAAATTGTGTTCAGATAGTCTGACTACTGAACACTGACATACTTATACCCTAAACCGACTTGTTCAAACCTACCTACATATATAAATATAACCAAACTAACATTATCTTTTTTTTCGAGATATATTGAACTGTAATAATGAAAATAATAACTGGATATCCATAATAACCTAGGTCCAAATCCTGGTCACGGCACCAAATTGTAATAAAACCCCCCCTCTAACTAGCTATAACTATAAATATCTCTATATCTAGAGCTTCCTATACCTATAAATAGAAAATATATATTCCTATACGCATTGTAACAATCCTGGTCTCGAAACCAAATTGTAACGAACCTAGCCTATCCTGACGCCGAAATGTGACCTCTTTTAAAACCTAAGAAGAGTTGAAACTATTTTAAGAAATCTGCCTTAAATAAAATGTCATATTAAAATGATTATAGAACCTTAATTTGCTTTCAATGAATCCTAGCTTTATGTCATACTAGCTATGCGTCCTGATTCCACTTGAATGTGACGAAGTTATAAATTGAACCTCTTGAAAGAAATACCCTAAAATATTAAGAACGCATTAAATATCGATACAGACATTCAATAAGATCCCAGCTTACATCTCGTAATGATAAATAATAAGAAATATGAATGCTAATATTTTTGAACTTCTGAAGTTCACAACGTAATAATTCTCACCTAGCGTCATCTACTTTATTAGTTATCTGCTGTGAGATTCCTATCCTAATCAACTAGTTTATTTACCTACTTGTACGTTAGTTTGGCCAGTGTTCGTCTTGTGGTAGAAACCTGCGTTATAGACCGCATAAACCCTAGGTAAAGGTGATTCGAAATACCTGCCTAATAGTTTACCTAAGTTCAGAACGAAAACCCTATGTTTTACCTATTTTGAGTTTCTATGATCCTGCAAGTATATTACTAATCTCAGAGTGAAATAAAGTACCTAACTAATGCCTCAAGAGCTACTTAGAAATAATGATTCTAGAGCTTCTCTGTTTTATATGGAGTTTATTTAGAATATTTTTGAATATTAATAAGCTTCAATAAAGCTAGGTATAAAATATTGATTTAGTTGCATAAGAAAATATTAGACATGAGATAAGAATGAAAATCATTAAACTAGTAATCTAGAACAAAGAAACTCTATTATTGAACTAATGTTATTATCAAACTACGAATATAATAAAAGAAATGAATGCCAGAAAGAATAGTATTGATTTATTTCTGACAGTTAGTTAATTTCAATATTTTAAATTTATTCAATTTTATTTAGATATCAGAGATTTATTTTATTTTATGTTTATCTCTGATTATTTAGTCATGGCGCTCGAGAGAGCTGAAAACCATGAAAATGACTCTACTCTGCTTTCGTAAATCTAACGCCATCCTGGAAAAAGAAAGCAGGAAAGAAAACCAGGAGTCGCGAGTGTGTCAGTCTATAGTCAGTTATACATTACTTCATAAAGTCAGGAAAATCATAAAACTTGCACGAATTCCAGAGTGTTCTCAAGAAAAGCTCCAAGATTACTATAGATAAAGGTTCGAGAATCGACTTTGCCTTATAAAATAATATTAAAATCAATAAACTATCAATAGCTTTATTTCAAAGTGATCAGAATTTACACTCTTAAAACGGACACGGGATATCTCTCCATTTCGGAAATGAGAAACACTGGCCCAAGCTCTATCTGGCTTCAAGAGTTCTGCACACTAATGAAAATACAGCATTGATCGAGTAGCACTTACGGCTAGTATTAAAATAATGAGATGTAGCAATAATAAGATATTGCAATAGTCGACTCTTCAATCCCCGTAATATAAATAAATGACATTTTATCTATGAACACTCTGTCCTTCGCAAATTGTACGAGTAGGTAAAGCACGTCATGTCTAGAAATTTCTCAATTTCTGGAGATTCTCAATCCGCATAGAATATAGTATCTTAAGATTTTATGTTCACAAATAGTCGAAGCTGAAAAAGACAAATAATTAAAACATTTGTAATTCATACATAAAAATCATAAAGGGCGAGTGTTAGAAGCTTCTATCTTCTACTCGTGAGTAAATACTCAATGAAGGATAGTTTCGTCAGTAACATACTTCTATAGAGTAGGAAACATCGTAAGTCAACTTATGCAAGACCGCCATAGGAACCTGAAGACGTATGTGTATTTATCAATCTGCTACAGGTCAGAGTAGATAATATTGCCTTGTTTCTGTGGCGTAGCGTAGCGTCGTAAGCAACTCGTTCATACTCATAAAAGAATAGATACGTGTGAGAATCCTCCATACCGCATCGTTTCAGTAAGGCGGATATAGGCCTATCTTTCTATGATAGATCTCCTCTTTTCCTCTGATGTCCATTTGTACATTAATTCAACAGTAAATCATCCAGAAGTCTAATGCAGTGCTGATCAGAACGAATATTAACCACAGAACATATTCTATATCTACAGTGAGACTTATCTATTTAAAAAGTGATACGTTTATACGAAACCAAATTCTCTAGGAACATCCTCGTCCATTGATCGAAAACAACTTTCTTCAAACTTTCACTTTTTAGACCAGGATCAAAATTCTCCTAGTTAAAAGACTCTTCTCTGCTTTTCCTTTCTCTGAATCTTGCGGAACAAAACTAAATATACCTATTAAAGATGAAATATCCCAACATTTTTCCTATAATTTCCTCAAGTGAAGTCCCTGCTGTCAGTCCCGTCAAATTCTCTGTTCTTTTTTTTCTCTTATTTTAAATTCTCAATTTCTGCAAAGAGTTATCATACCTAGATTGAAGATCTGTTGTTTTTTTATAATGTTTTTATTTACCAGATTGTTTGAATATCATTTGAATGGAAAGTTTCTTTAGATAATATTAGAAAGAATTATATCCTCATGTGAGAGACTTCTGATCTACAAGAATGTCTTCTTCCTATGCCTAGTTACTCAGATGTGGACGATCAAACCATCTGAGGTTTGTTACAGCACCCCCCAAAATTTTCGCAGATGAAAAGATGTTGATAAACATCTAAATCGAAGTAAATTTTCCTAAAAACATGATAGTAACTTTAAATTTAATCAAGTGCATAATTGTATTTATCAAAATTCGAGTTCCAACAATGAAATTATATGTTTCGAATGTGAATGTATCCCTACTACAATATGCGAAAATGTTTTTATACCAGTCTACAGATAATCGTCATAAAACCTTTCGCTCTCAGTTTGATTACACATCTACCATGAAGAAAAATCGCCTTCCCCACTAAATTGTTATAATCTGCAAGGAAGTTCTGGTTCGGTGACAGAAACGGAGCCCTCGTAAGGGAATTCTGTTTTGAGGTAGAACCGACCTGAATGGTCGCATGTTGAGTAGTCTCAGCGAACCAATCTTCCGTTCGGAGATTTTCCCAACATACCCCTTCCAAACTACACGAATTGTCCATGAAAAAGGAAAATAATTCCGCATGGCATCAATGTCCCGCCAAGAGTGAATAGCTTAATTCCAACTATCTATAAACTGGAGCTTGTGCAGTGTATCAATTCAGAGTTTCCTACCTTGTAGAGTAAAAGATCCTTATGAAATCAACTTATGTTGATGGATTGCCTGCTGGCCTACTCCTAACACCACACTCCTTCATAAAGATCTATTTGTTCAAGTGATTGCCAAAACTCGAACCCTGACAAACCGCTTCAAATCTCAGCAATGCTATTGTCGTTTAGTTCCTCTTGTACTGAATATTTTATTTTTACTATCACTCTCTTCTTTATTATTATTACATTATTATTTCACAAACGCATAATTTATGAAACAATAATATATCATCAAATTCATCAACGCTCTGTCGCCCTTCATAATACAACATTCTCAAATCCACCTTCCACCCTCTACACGCCAACTTCACGACGTAGCATCACCTTTTGAACTCAAAGCGAACCAATATTTGCACATTCCCCTTTACACCCCATGGCAAAATATTAAAAATTCATCCACACCTAAGTATTAGACTGCTATCTCACTAATTTACTAAAATATGAACAAGTTGGAGGTTAATTATTAATTGAACCTCGGTTAATTTTTTAGTTATAATTTTAATCTTGTTTTATTTTTAGATATTCAGCATTGTGCTTACTTTCCTAATTGCGTTTGCCTACCTAAGAATCTACTCATTTAATTTAACAATGTGCAAATAAATGACAAAATGTTCACTAAAGAAAATTGATTTCCAATATATTTTTTTTAGCAATAACAGCTTCAGCTTTTAGAATGGCTTCACCCACTAACAAAATTGAACTAGATAATAATGTGTCAATATGCCCAAGTTTCCAAGTAAGTAAAATTTACACTCTACTAGTGGAAAGGATCTCTTCCATATGGTTAGAGAAACCAATTCCTGGCGCGGCATTGCTTGGCCATGAGAGTTCAACCTACTCGAATCCCGACATATCTCCACGCGTATAATTTTTGATAATGAGTAAATCTTTAAAACATAAGTTCAGCCAAACTATCAAGCTTATACTCTACTTCCTTCAAACCAGCAAATCATCTTTGAATTGTTTAATGAACATTTGAAATCAATTTCTCAATATTACATAAACTTGATTTTTATTTTGCAAGTCTTTTTTTTAATAATGTGCTATTTTTATTTTCTAATAACATTCATTTTTCTTATCTTGGTGTATCTGATTTCTAAACATCTTGCAAAAGTATACGACTGAACTTTAATTTAATTTGAGATAAAGAAAACTATTTGTTGATTTACTTAGTTAGTTTTCAGTATCATTCAATTTTAACAACAAAATTTAAATATATGTTATTGCATTACATTCACTTATTTTAGCTTACACTGAAATATCTTAAACCAAGTAATCTCACAGCTATGTTTTAACCCGTTTAGTAATTAACTAATCAGTAAAAGATACGCTAACAACAAGAGTTGATTTGATTGATGATCGACCATTTAAAACCCAGCTTACTTTACTCACTTTAAGTGCATTTACTATTACAGTTTACCTGAATATTTAGACTTTGAATAATCGCTGAAGATTTAGCTAACACCTATTTACATTGGTTATAACTGATGTCTAAGAATAATAATAAGGTTTACCTACTATCTGAAAAGATTCAGCAAATATTCCACCCCCCTGACTAGAATTTCCTTGCTTTAGTTTATAAATCTACCTTTTATTTGCTCAACTCTTTCATCCCCTTTTTTTTTTTAAATCGCGAAAAGCCTGCGTTTGACCACCAACTTTCCTGATGATAAACCACCTTGCGAATGCAGATGAAGTTCACTGAGCTAGAAGATACCTATTCACACTAAATACTACTTTTTTTTTTTTAGAATTCATGTTGTGTTACCGAGTCTTAGTTTATTTGATTGATTTTATTTACTAAGCCCAGTTGTTTTCTTTTTTTTTTCTTCATTAACTGACCGATTATTCGGTGATACAACCCCCTGTTTAGACGTCCCATTTTACTCTACTTATTTAATCAATTTAATTAAACTTCCCTTCTTTACGCCTTTCCAGATACTAATCTGACAAATTACCTTACCTCCCAAATCATCTTATTTTAAATAAAATTATTATAAAGCTTATCATAATCTCAAACTAGAACTGATAAATTTCCAATAAAAATACATTTTTAAACGTATCTTTCACTGTTTGACAACTTTGATATAATGATGCAATCCGAATGCTAATTATTGTCTACTATTCGAACCATTATATTTTTGATGCAAGAAAAATAGACCTCTAAATATTTATGCAATCCCAATTAATGCAACTACACATTAACCCTATGTTTATTTTATAACATATTCCCATCTCTAATTTTCCTGTATGCAATTTATATGGAATTTAGTTCAGCCTGTTTGTTAGATTGAATTATTAAATTGATCTACTTGCTAACTTCCTGTGGTAAAAGTAGTAAAATACAAATGTCCAAAAAATCAAAGTCATTCCGTAATCGTTTAACCGTTGTTGTCTTAAATAAATATTTTTTGATTTTTGATTTTTGTAACCTACTAAATCGAATCTCTATCAATGAAAAATATTTCACATTTTATTACTTTGACTTACAAAGTCGTAAGTTAAAATTGTTAAGTGTACTCTACCCCCGGTTTTCAAGTCTGTAATAAAATTATATAACCGAACCAACTCCCTGCGTTTCCTAATTTAAAATATTAATAATATACTTTGCTTTGTCTGTATAATTACTCATCATATCTTTTATTATAAATTTAAAATATTTACCATCTACAATTATTCAAGCTATACACATACATGAAGCAATAAAGTATGTTATAAACACTAAACTACTTTACCATATTTACTACAAACACAATACATGAGTGACGAATGATTCTTGGCTAGACCCTTTTTTTTTTTAAACCTGAACGAAATAATTACTCATGATAAAAAATGCTTGCTTACAGTCTTTTTTTTTTTTAACAAATCACCCCCCAACGTTTTAATCTGTTAATACCCTAAGATAATGATTAACCTGAAAATTAATGAGATATTCGTTACATTATCTAATGAACTCGCGATTGAAATTATTACGTAAACCTAGTTATCACTAACCTATAAATTTCGAATCACCATCGTCTCCATTTCACAGCAACAAATTGTGTTCAGATAGTCTGACTACTGAACACAGTCCTATAATAAACCTGAATTGACTTACCTAAACAAAGTTAAACTAACAAATCTAATATTTATGAGTTCCGACAAAATTTTATTATCACGAAAATATGTTAAACATATTTGTACGATAAAACGAATCGTTTCTATTGCTAATCCTGGTCGCGGCCAACCAATTGTAACAATCCTGGTCTCGAAACCAAATTGTAACGAACCTAGCCTATCCTGACGCCGAAATGTGACCTCTTTTAAAACCTAAGAAGAGTTGAAACTATTTTTAGAAATCTGCCTTAAATAAAATGTCATATTAAAATGATTATAGAACCTTAATTTGCTTTCAATGAATCCTAGCTTTATGTCATACTAGCTATGCGTCCTGATTCCACTTGAATGTGACGAAGTTATAAATTGAACCTCTTGAAAGAAATACCCTAAAATATTAAGAACGCATTAAATATCGATACAGACATTCAATAAGATCCCAGCTTACATCTCGTAATGATAAATAATAAGAAATATGAATGCTAATATTTTTGAACTTCTGAAGTTCACAACGTAATAATTCTCACCTAGCGTCATCTACTTTATTAGTTATCTGCTGTGAGATTCCTATCCTAATCAACTAGTTTATTTACCTACTTGTACGTTAGTTTGGCCAGTGTTCGTCTTGTGGTAGAAACCTGCGTTATAGACCGCATAAACCCTAGGTAAAGGTGATTCGAAATACCTGCCTAATAGTTTACCTAAGTTCAGAACGAAAACCCTATGTTTTACCTATTTTGAGTTTCTATGATCCTGCAAGTATATTACTAATCTCAGAGTGAAATAAAGTACCTAACTAATGCCTCAAGAGCTACTTAGAAATAATGATTCTAGAGCTTCTCTGTTTTATATGGAGTTTATTTAGAATATTTTTGAATATTAATAAGCTTCAATAAAGCTAGGTATAAAATATTGATTTAGTTGCATAAGAAAATATTAGACATGAGATAAGAATGAAAATCATTAAACTAGTAATCTAGAACAAAGAAACTCTATTATTGAACTAATGTTATTATCAAACTACGAATATAATAAAAGAAATGAATGCCAGAAAGAATAGTATTGATTTATTTCTGACAGTTAGTTAATTTCAATATTTTAAATTTATTCAATTTTATTTAGATATCAGAGATTTATTTTATTTTATGTTTATCTCTGATTATTTAGTCATGGCGCTCGAGAGAGCTGAAAACCATGAAAATGACTCTACTCTGCTTTCGTAAATCTAACGCCATCCTGGAAAAAGAAAGCAGGAAAGAAAACCAGGAGTCGCGAGTGTGTCAGTCTATAGTCAGTTATACATTACTTCATAAAGTCAGGAAAATCATAAAACTTGCACGAATTCCAGAGTGTTCTCAAGAAAAGCTCCAAGATTACTATAGATAAAGGTTCGAGAATCGACTTTGCCTTATAAAATAATATTAAAATCAATAAACTATCAATAGCTTTATTTCAAAGTGATCAGAATTTACACTCTTAAAACGGACACGGGATATCTCTCCATTTCGGAAATGAGAAACACTGGCCCAAGCTCTATCTGGCTTCAAGAGTTCTGCACACTAATGAAAATACAGCATTGATCGAGTAGCACTTACGGCTAGTATTAAAATAATGAGATGTAGCAATAATAAGATATTGCAATAGTCGACTCTTCAATCCCCGTAATATAAATAAATGACATTTTATCTATGAACACTCTGTCCTTCGCAAATTGTACGAGTAGGTAAAGCACGTCATGTCTAGAAATTTCTCAATTTCTGGAGATTCTCAATCCGCATAGAATACAGTATCTTAAGATTTTATGTTCACAAATAGTCGAAGCTGAAAAAGACAAATAATTAAAACATTTGTAATTCATACATAAAAATCATAAAGGGCGAGTGTTAGAAGCTTCTATCTTCTACTCGTGAGTAAATACTCAATGAAGGATAGTTTCGTCAGTAACATACTTCTATAGAGTAGGAAACATCGTAAGTCAACTTATGCAAGACCGCCATAGGAACCTGAAGACGTATGTGTATTTATCAATCTGCTACAGGTCAGAGTAGATAATATTGCCTTGTTTCTGTGGCGTAGCGTAGCGTCGTAAGCAACTCGTTCATACTCATAAAAGAATAGATACGTGTGAGAATCCTCCATACCGCATCGTTTCAGTAAGGCGGATATAGGCCTATCTTTCTATGATAGATCTCCTCTTTTCCTCTGATGTCCATTTGTACATTAATTCAACAGTAAATCATCCAGAAGTCTAATGCAGTGCTGATCAGAACGAATATTAACCACAGAACATATTCTATATCTACAGTGAGACTTATCTATTTAAAAAGTGATACGTTTATACGAAACCAAATTCTCTAGGAACATCCTCGTCCATTGATCGAAAACAACTTTCTTCAAACTTTCACTTTTTAGACCAGGATCAAAATTCTCCTAGTTAAAAGACTCTTCTCTGCTTTTCCTTTCTCTGAATCTTGCGGAACAAAACTAAATATACCTATTAAAGATGAAATATCCCAACATTTTTCCTATAATTTCCTCAAGTGAAGTCCCTGCTGTCAGTCCCGTCAAATTCTCTGTTCTTTTTTTTCTCTTATTTTAAATTCTCAATTTCTGCAAAGAGTTATCATACCTAGATTGAAGATCTGTTGTTTTTTTATAATGTTTTTATTTACCAGATTGTTTGAATATCATTTGAATGGAAAGTTTCTTTAGATAATATTAGAAAGAATTATATCCTCATGTGAGAGACTTCTGATCTACAAGAATGTCTTCTTCCTATGCCTAGTTACTCAGATGTGGACGATCAAACCATCTGAGGTTTGTTACAGCATATTCCTAAACGTACGGAGCTATACTACCTAAACTGCAAGCTTAGTTTTATTTACTGTATTATATAATATCTAATATTAACTGTCTAACCTTATTGTCTTGCAAAACTGACTAAAGAAGACCCTGACCTACTACAAATCTTAACGCTAACCCACAGGTAGAATAAAAGTCGCTTGTAAGCTGATATAATATTTATTAAGACATTATGTTACTTTTTATACGAATATTACTAAATTACTTAAATCTAAGATTGGCCAGTGATCGTTTAGAGTAAACCTAACGTTATGATCCGCAGAACTCAGGTAATGGTGATTTGGAATATCTACCTAATTAAATGTCTAAGTTTTTAGATTTAATTAAACTTCATACTACAATGTTATTCGGAGGCTTATATACGCAATAATAACTAGAATGAAATCACAATGAATGCACGTAGTACAAATGAGGCTTTACTTGGTATTTTATGTGTCATGACTGTCTGATGATAGTTTTCATATTTTTCTATAAAAAGTTTGCACCCCTATTTAAAGGGTTGTTGGGGGGGGTCCCCCCAAAAGGCCTCCTTTTACCTCCCCTCACAGCCTTCCAACTTCCACCAACAATGGCATTTTTTTATTTTTATTTTATTTAGAAGTTAGATAAGATGATATCTACTAGTTAAGCAGAGCAAAATTTAACTTTAGAACTCTCAGTATCATTTGTACTGGATAGTTCAAACTTCATTCATTAATTTGATTACAATTGGACAATAATAATGCCATTCAGATTATTTAAAAATTATATTATGAAAATCATATTAAGGTAAAATATTTACAGTCTTAAAATACAACTGGACTGAATTTAAAAGGAATCTAATATCAACATTTGAAATGACCATAATCAGACAGTCAACTTATCATTAAGGTGTTTTACACCAATCTAATAGAAAAAATATACAAGATTCAAATTTCATGAATCTTTTAATGAACTGGACTTTAAGGGCCAAAGTTATATAGTGGACTGATTGTTATCAATTAAACTTAATGTCTGTCAAGTATGTTGTACAGCATCTTAGAATCTAGAAATACATTCACAACGATTAAAATAAACATAAGTACTGATTAAACCTACAATACGTACTTTAATTAATCCTACAGTTTTAAACAATATAGATTCTACCTAAAGTCTCCCACACGTTAAAATCAGAACGCTCACCAAGGACAACTGAATGTGTTTAACAAATTTATATTTCTCAGTTTATAGAAAGACTTCACTTAGTAATAAGTCTAATTCTGGAATAGCAACAAGCTTTTGGTTTATAGACATTAATTTGTCTCTCTGTTAACGTGGAACGGTTCTCTGGCCTTTTTCAGGATCCTCGCAGATACTGTGTCCCTCGGTACTTTAGCCCGATACAGATTTAAATTTTAATGCCATAAATCTCAGCTTTAAGCTAACTCAACTTTCGTGAGTAAGAATGTAAGATTTGATGATGAAATATTTGAATGAGCAAAGCCAATACTTAAAACTTCTGTAAGTTCTTGAAGTATCAATTATCCTTTGATAGAACATTCAGATTCCTTTCAGAATACAGAATTTTATATGAAAATAAAACTAACTTGAAAATATTAATTTCCAGCAATACTGAGAATTAAATTACACAAAACAGTGCACATTTCTTTTTTTTACAGGATCGAACTGTAAAATTATTCGTAGTAAATGATTCTCAATCATACTCGCAAACATACGACATTTTCCTTCAAATGTTATTAGGCTTTAGTAAGCTCTTAATTTTTGATATCTTTTGATTGAATAGGTACTAAAAATGTTAACAACAAACATTTCGAATTAAGTTCATTATCAAAAATGAAATAGTTAATATAGGTCGCATACCGCAAAACAAAATCATAAAATCAAACAATGAGTTCATACATAAATCGCAATGCAAAGTAAAAACAATCGCACATAATAAAAATAGAGCAAACATTATACAAAGGGAAAATTTGAACTTATCAGGGCTAAATATTGTAAACATCCTAATTTTTAATTGAACGTATTAAATTATTATTTCAATGCAAACAAGAAATAAACATGTCACATTTAAATTAGATAACACAATGATATTGATAGTCAAAACTCTGATACTGCAATTTTTGAACATTTTTCGTTTTTAAATTTCGGTAATGGAATTTAAGCAAGATTCTTAGATCTCTTTACAACTCATGAATAACCAGAATTGACTCACCCGGCTTTTACTAAAGATTTAGTAAAAGAAACAATCCAAACACAACTCGTTTTCCACTAAATATGAAACACTAAAGTACTTAGGTAAATCACTATCGAAAACGTTATACTAAAGTTCTAAATTCACTAGCATGTAATCCCGATAGAGAATGTTCTCTTCCAATGCGAGTTCGCAATAGTGACTCGATGTCCCGTAAGAATTTCCGATATTCCGGTAGAGTAAAACAATATATTATTCCGAATTAAATTCACTGTCACGATATCCCGGTAGAGTATTTCACTCTATAATCGCTCAAGAGTCACTATCCCGTTCATCGAAGAATAATACACGCGATATCCCGGTAGAGTATTTCACTCTACCAACGCTCAACAATTACTGACTCATTTCCCTCGCGTTCCCCTCAGTTTTTCTTCCTCGTCACCTGTTCTTAATATCCTTGACAAGCTCTTAATCCACGTTCTCTTGAAAGTTTGCGAAATCTGTCATCGGCTCCATATCCTCGAAATCCCAGAAATCCAGGAAATCCCAGCTAATGTCACTTTGAACTCAACTCCACTGTGTGCCCACTCATAGCAGCAAATCGGTATTAAAACAGTTTTCTTGTTTGTGGTACACATACAAATTCTATTTTCTTCGCGTACTATATAAACTTTAGAATAATTAATATATAGAAAACTATAGACAATTTAATCTGTTATTTACCTTTAACGCTTTTCCCGCGTTATCCTAGACCAAAAGTTAATTAACAAAACATTATACCGTAAATGTTCTCTTGTTTTTTTTTCAAATCATAAGCTAGCAACCCTGATTCTCAGCAATTAAAAAATGTCAACAAACAAATGTAATAGAAAATTATTAAAATGTTAAACAGTCTTTAAATATTAGTGCTCTTTCTATACAAATGATAAATATATCTTCGGCAAGAATAAAGATATGTTTCAAAGAAGCAATTGTGCTGTGATTATTTACAAAAATCTGCATAAATATAAACTAAAAGTGTCGAAACAACATTCAGTGCAGTTATTGTTCAAATGCAGTTTCCAAATGGATTTTCAGTTACAATTAAAGACTGAAAGCATTAGTTGACCTTTCTAGAGCCTGCCAGAAGGCTTCTTTTGGAAATAACGACAAAACCGAGCTAAATCATTCTACAGTTTTGTTTGGAACAAAACACGAAAATTCGCAAACATAACCTCGGAAAAAGCGAAAAAGGTATTTATCTACAATGTTTTAACATTTTAACTTATATTCAGTAGCTTTTTCTTGAAGCATTTCATCAATTTTAATAACGAACTCTGGCTGCAATCATTCCTTTTTTAAAACAAATTGGTGCTACATCTTATCACTGCTAATTCAAGCAAACGTTCTTTGATCCTTTGTTTGTATGTGATTGAATTCTCTAATCGCTCATTCTCTGCAAATCTCGACGGTTAATTTTATAAATACTTGTAGTTTTTCAGTCGAGAATAACTTGATAATCTGAATAATATCATTCAGCATATTGTTTGAAATACACCTTGAATGTTCACAAACATTTTGTTAATTCTCATGACTTTCTGACTTTGTTTATGTGACTGCAACATAGAATTCTTATCTATTGTTTTAATTAATTTCAGCTTGTGGATTTTACAAGAAAGAAGCAAGTTCTTTTCCACTTGAATCCTGCGCCTCACTTTCTATCCGCCTGAAGTTCCTGGATCATTAATTCAATTCTTCTCCAGCGCTTCTTTTATTGTGATAACACATAATTAAAGGTAACATATTGTCATATATTCCGTTCACTGCATTATTCTAGTACCTGTCAGTTTATTTAACAAAAATCTAGTTAAATTTGTTACAATTTTAATACATTAATGTAACTACTTAGTCTATTAGTGGGAGACTTAGTTTACTACCTTAATCATGCATCATATAGATACCTATTTATATGTGATCAGCGAGTACGATCTATCACATACTGTTGTGATTGTGACGTATTACTGAACAGTGAATAGTGTTGTGAATTAATTCTTCACTTTCCGTGCTAATTAATGAAAATATTACATATTTTCATCACAAACTTGTTGTGTATTTTTATGGACTAGAGGGTAATTTCGAGTGATACGAAACAAAACGATTTCTACTACTTTAAGACACGGCCGCAACTAGTGGCGCCATCTAGTATCGAGTAGCTGTCGTCATAGAACAACGCCATCTCACGGATATTCCAAGAACGACGTGCGCTGCGGGGCAGTGATATCGACAACATGTTGAAATGCGGAGGCGTTGGGAAATTCATTTCATCACAAGAGGGCGCTAAATGCGGCGAATGTGCAGGCATTTATCACAGAGCTTGCGTAAATATACCAGCCAAAGCTAATATATTGTCTACGTGGTTGTGCCCGAGCTGCAAATGCGCGTTACCCCGCGACAATAATCCCTCTACGCCAGTACGCGGGACTGTAACATTTATAGTAGAAGAGAACCAACCGCAAGAGGAACCGAATAACGCAGTGCATGAAACTCTCAACAACTCAGCAGCCGAGACTATGCAGGAGATTTTGTCAACCGTCCGTGAACTGAAGGCTGAGATATGCGGGCTAAATAAAAATGAGAGCATGCTCAAACAGGAGCTGGTTCTTTTACGGGCTGAGTTGCTAGATAATAAGGAGAGACTGAAAAAACTGGATATACTAGAAGTAGAGATGAAGTCTTTAAGACTTGAATTTTCCAAACTACTGGTTGTTGAAGACATTGTTAAAGATGCTCCGAGTTGTCCTCAACATGTGGTCGGAATTTCAGTACAGGCGTGTAAAAAGCCTTCAAAACCGGCGAAACCAGTTCGTAAGTCTGCTGATATTACACCAAGCCAAATTTTGCGAAGAGGCGATTTACTAAATCAAATTCCTGCCGATGACTCTATCAATGCATCCACGAAGACCATGTCTAATAGTAGAGTTCCACGCAAATTTTCGGAAGCAACAGCAGCTAACACCTCCGATATTGAAATAGCGAATTACGGAAATATGTCACAACATACCTCGAAATTGGCTTCACAAACTTTAGATATGGATGAATGCAATGACAGTGCTGATGAGTGGATCGTGGCAAGCAAACGCCGCCGGAGCAACAAACAACAGCAAGTGGTTGGTGTCGGAGCTAATAAGAAGGAATGTGGTATTCAGGCTGCTGAAAAGCTATACTACTTGCAGGCATGGCAATTCAAACCTGATACAACTATAGAGCAAGTTAAACAATATTTAAACTCTATTGTGGAAGCCGAGTATTATGTTGAGAAACGACAAATAAAATCACTAAGACACGCATCGTTTATAATAGGAATGCCAGATAGCGTAAAATCTCAACTGACGACTCCGACTGTATGGCCTCAAGGTATTCGGTTTTCCAGCTGGTTTTTTCGCGGCCGCTCGTGCCCGCAGCCTGCGGCCAAGTAGCAGCAAACGTGCAGGACCCCTCCACTAAGCCAGTAAATTGTAAAGCTCCAACACCAACGCCTGCGACGGCGAGGACGACGGCCGGAGTGACAAGCGGCGAGAATGACAAGCGGGCCGGTATGGTTACAATTTGTCACCAAAATATGCGTTCGCTAAGAAATAAAACTAGCAAATTAGAGGTTCTGTTGTTAAATAATATTAAATGCGATGTCCTGTGCTTATCGGAACACTGGTTAAAATCTCATGAGCTGAAATCTGTAAGCATCAATAATTTTGTACTTGCTTCGCACTACTGTCGACCAAATGTAATGCACGGCGGTTGTTGTATCTATGTTAGTAATCAAATAAAATACAAAAATTTAGAACGGTATACAAAACTGTCTATCGAACAAGTATGTGAAATATCTGCTATAGAGCTACTAGAAAAGAAAATTATTGTCATATGTGTATACCGATCGAACTTGAAAAGCACTTTATTGTTCTTCCCTGTACTGGAATGCCTGTTCGACATGCTAATGCAAGAGAATAGACAATATGTGGTTCTTGGTGACGTCAATATTGACACGATTAATCCAATTAAATCGGATATTAAAAAATTGAATGACCTGTTATCAACACATGATTTATGTAATGTTGTGGATTTCCCTACAAGAATAGAAGGCTGTTCAAGTACCAGCCTCGATCATGTGTACGTTAGCCGCCAGTCTGCGAGTGAGGCGCGCGCGCGCCCCGTGTCCACCCTGATCTCCGACCACCTTGCGGTCCGCGCGGTCGTCCCGTGCGATCCGGGGCCGGCTCGTGCACAATCGTACTTAGCAAGATCATATACGCGCGCTAATAAGTGTAATTTTGTTGCTGCTTTGATGAGTGTTGATTGGGTAGAGCTTGAGCGGAGACATTCAGCGTCGGCTGACGGTCTAGCGCAAGCTATAATAAACATACTACAGTATAACAACGATGTATGTTTCCCTTTAAAAAGAAAGACCGTCAAAAATAAAAAAATTGTATGGGCGACAAGCGAAATCATAACTTTAAACGATTTACTAATCGATATGAACAGGCTAAAATTAAAATTTCCTTACAATAATGGCTTAGACGAAAAGATGTGTGAATATCAAAATAGATTCGATGATTTGACGAAAACAGAGAGAGCTAAATACTATAATAACATTATTCATCAATCTGAAAACATTACCAGATCAATGTGGGATGTAGTAAAGTCTGAAACCGGTCGGAAGAGAGCCTTTACGGAATATACCGATGTATTAAAACGCCCTGATGGCTCCAGTTTTTTGTCCAGGTCGGATGCTGCGAATGGGATGAACGCGTACTTGGTAGGTGCAGCTGGCACAGCAGGGGCGCCAACAGCCGACGTTATCGCGGCGTTGCGCGCGCTCGCGGCGGTGCGCCCGCCGGCAGACCGCTCTCTCAGAATAAGACCATTCACACATCTAGAGGTACAAAGAATTATTACAAAGGGAATAGCCCGAAAGAAAACGAAAGATGTTTACGAAATTTCGATAGAGTTACTGCACGCCGTGGCGGAACCGGTATCGCGAACTCTAGCTTGCCTCTTTAATAAGTGCTGCAAAGAAGGAAGGTATCCTTCCACTTTGAAGAGTGCTAAGATTTCTCCGCTATATAAGGGAAAAGGAGATCAGGGCGACATGAATAGCTATAGACCTGTTTCCATCATACCAGGAATAGCGAAGATTTTTGAGTATGGCTTGAGTGTCCGTCTGACAGAATACCTAACCGAGAGTGCGGCGTTAAGTGACAGGCAGTACGCGTACCGTAAAGGCAGATCCACGACCTCGTTAGCCAGGGAACTTGTCAGGCGAATAATCGAGGCTCGTGAAGGTCAGCAGCAGGTTGCAGTAATTTTCTGTGATATGTCTAAAGCCTTCGACGTTGCAGATCATGGCGTCCTGGCTGCAAAAATGGAGTACTACGGTATAGAAAATTTTGCACTCAAAATGTTTACGGACCAGATGACTGGGCGAGTCCAGGTTGTTGTGGGAGATGGTGGCAAAGTGAGGTCTATGCCGCTGGAGACGGTGATCGGAGTAGCCCAAGGCTCCTCGCTATCCAATATCACCTTCTCCATCCTTCTTAATGACTTGCCGGAAAACATAGCAGACGCTCATGTCCTAATGTACGCAGACGACGTTGCTGCGATTGTCACTGCGCCTACTGTAGATCAGATAGAGCATAAACTAAACAAAGTATCGAGCGCTTTAGACGCATGGTTCAGGGTAAATGGGTTGAAGTTGAACGCCAATAAGACTCACTTCGTACATTTCAACCTTTCAGGTCGAACTTACAGACCACTCAAGGTAAAAATCGGCAGCGTTGAGATGGACCAAGTGAAGTCAACAAACTTTCTAGGCTTTCAGCTGGATAGCGCATTGACCTGGGAGAGCCACATTGAGGGACTTTGTGGAAAAATAGGTAGTGCCTGTTTCGCGCTGCGGCGAGTTTCCTCGGTTCTGCCGTGCCCCATGGTTCGGCAATGCTACTTTGCTTCTGTGCACTCGATAATTCAGTACGGTATCGAGCTATGGGGACGCGCTGCCGATTGGGAGCGCGTCTTCAAAATGCAGAAAAGAGCCGTCCGTGCAATAGTGAGAGCGCCACAGGACATCTCTGCACTATCGTATTTCCGATCCATGGGGATACTGACTGTGCCGAGCCTATTCTTCTTCCAGGCGGGTATGTACGCCAGGGATCACCCGGAGGAATTCCCGCACCTCGGAGCAACGCGCTCGAGCGCAGAACCACCGCGGCATGCGCATCGTTTGTGTGCTCTACCTCGCAGACTGGCAAAAACGGGTAAATTGATACACATGAACGCGCCTATAATCACCAACCGGCTACCAAAAGAAGTGGTAGAGGCACCTTCTAGAGAGTCATATAGAAGACAATTGAAAAATTGGCTAATCGAACATACATTCTATGATTTTAATGAGATAATTAATTTAAAAGAGTTGTAACGATGTGTGCTTTGACATTGGAACTATTTTTGAATGTTATCTACTATTGACATAAATGTAATTTTGTTATTTAATTCTGACATTTTATTATTATTTCATTATATTGTATATTGATTATTGTTATTATTTGTTGTTGTCTATAAAAACACAACACAACTATTTTGTAATGTAATGTTTCAACTCAGTACAATTTAATTATTTGCTACTGTTTATGTTTATCATAAGTTATGCAAATATTTTCAATAGATGGCGCCACAGGAAAAGTTAAAACGCACATTCGACTCTGTCTTTAGAATTACGATACATTTCGGTGGCGCACTTGTTTAAAGAGATACTTCTAACACCAGATACGGAGTTTAATTTAAATTTGAACCCTATCCTCGGTAAATTAGCGACTCAGCGGCCTGTAAGTTAGACATGGTCCTTCAGAGTCGGACAGACAGCGATCTGTCGAGTATTACATAATCAAGTTCAGGTGTGGTTGGAGCAAGCACTAGAAACCGATGGTGGACTGCCATTGAACACGGTGCTCATCGCATACGATCCGAGAAGAGGATCGGTGCGATTGGTGGAAGGTGCACTAGAGGGCGCTTTCTTTTGAAGAAAACGGAGCTTCGGACGACATCATACTACAACCAAGGAGTACAGAAGAACCTTAGTGATCAAATTGGTTTGCCAGTGAAAATCGTGAGTACAATACTTTCAACTTTGTGTAATTGTGAAGTGACAAAATATCATCGACTTAGCGTGGTGAAGAATATTATTTGGACTTATAATAATTCAAAATTCAAACTTGTAATATTTCTTGCATGTAACCATTAACTTAGAATAATTTCTCTAAAGTTGATACTACGGGGAACCTATGCCGGTTTTCACCTAGAATTTGATTGCTGTAAAACACTTAGAATAATTTAGCGAAAGAGTTTTAACATTACTAAAGACTGGGAAGTTGGGCAAATAAGATCACTAAATTGCATTCAAAATGTCATCCATAATCAATTGTTTGATGGGTTCTAAGAAAATTATAGAAAGAGGGCACAACAATTTCAAGAAATCGCCAAAGGAACGTTTAGTTAAAGAAGCTTACTTACAAATCAGGCTTGATAATTTGGAACAGGAATGGAGTATTGTTAAAGATAATCACTCCAAATTATCAGCTCAAGCTACTGATGACATTCTGAAGCATGATTATTTTGAAAATGAAGTTTATGAAAGCATTGAAGAGACCTATATCAGTTACAAACTAGATATAAAAGATGCAATAAATTCAATTTGTAAGAATAAAACATTTTCGAATTCTCCCAATGTAAATAAAGCAGAATGCAGTGTACGTCTTCCAAAAATTACAATCCCAACATTTTCCGGTCAATACGCTGAGTGGCCCACCTTTCGTGATCTTTACTTATCACTGATCCATAACAACGACGCAATAGACGATGTGCAGAAAATGCATTACTTGAAAGGCCATCTTTCAGGAGAAGCAGAACAGCTCTTAAGGCATGTTCCGATCACAGCCGCTAACTATCAGGAGTCATGGTCAATCCTCAATGGCAGGTATAACAATAAGAAGTTTCTTGCAAATTGTTTGTTGAGTCGTTTTATGGGTCAGTCTAGTATCGGAACTGAATCGTGTACTGCAATTAAGGATTTGTTAGACACAACAAATGATACTTTGAATGGTTTAAAGAATTTGAATATTGATGTCGATTCATGGGACGTTATAGTCGTGCACATAATTTGTACCAAATTGGACTCTGAATCGCGAAAACTTTGGGAGGCTAAAATTAGTACTTCAGATGAGTTGCCTACTTTGAATCAAATGAGAGAATTTTTAGAGTCCAGGTTTCGATCTCTCGAGTTTCTGAATCCCAAATCCAAACCAAAATCTTTGAACCAAAAACCCAAGGTAATGCACGCAATCTCTACAGACACAAATACTGAGCTTAACCAGTGCCCATACTGTAAGAAAGGTGATCACAAAATATGGAATTGTAAAGAGTTTTGTGCTGTTGACTACGACACCCGGTACAATTTCGTACAAACCAGTGGACTTTGCTTCAATTGTTTGGGCCGAAATCATTCAGCAAATGCTTGTCGGTCTTCTACAAGATGCCGCATTTGCAAACGAAACCATCATTCTTTAATTCATCCCCCGCCATCTGTTGAGTCGCATACCTCTTGTTTAGCTAAACCAGAAGAGGAGTTAGAAGTAAACACAGCGTCAGATGTCAGCGTAGAGTTAGACAATTCTGCGTCAACTTCGAATGTGAGCGCACATTTCTCGAAGCAGACCAGGCCTAGCCAAATTCTATTAGCTACCGCCATCGTAAAGGCTCATGCGAGTAATGGTAGCACACAACTTCTTAGAGCCTTACTAGATCAAGGTTCACAGGCATCTTTTGTCACAGAATCGACTGTCCAGCTGCTAGGTCTCAAAAAGATACCCAACCGAAGTGTCATCTCTGGATTAGGCTGTGACCGGGGCAACTTAGCCTCTAAGTACATGGTCGCTTTGACCATCCAATCACGCCATGATCCTGATTTCCAAGTTGAAGTTCGAGCACATGTACTAAGTGCAATCACGAGTTTGCTCCCATCTGAAAAAATCGAGTACATTAATTGGCCGAAATTGGCAGAAATCAAATTAGCTGATCCACATTTTAACAATCCAAATACAATAGATATTTTACTTGGAGCTGATGTATATGGCCAAATATTGAGAAATGGTATGGTAAAGGCTTCCAATAGTTTGTTAACAGCCCAGAAAACTGCGTTAGGCTGGATCTTATCGGGTCCAGTTTATCAAGACGAAAGTCATGAGTCTCCCCAAACCACATGTCACCATAATACTGTGATAAGCATGCATGCCCATGCAGAGGACAACGAGTTACTTAAGCAATTTTGGCAACTAGAATCAGAACCTTTTCTCGACTTAAAAATGCTCTCTGAAGAAGAGCAATTTTGTGAAGATTTTTACAGTAAGACCACTACGAGGGATTCAACAGGGAGGTACATCGTGCGACTTCCGTTTAATGAAGAAGATCCCCAATGTAAGTACGGTCAATCAAAACAAATTGCCCTTAAAAGATTTTCTCACCTTGAACATCGTTTCAAAAATAATCCTAAGATGAAAACTAGATACGCTGAAGTAATGCAAGAGTACTTGGACCTTGGCCACATGGAGGTTGTGTCGGATAAAAATTCACAGTTTGAAGGCGTGTACCTGCCACACCACGCTGTAATACGTGAGGACAAAGTCACAACCAAGCTAAGAGTAGTCTTCGATGCGTCTTGCCAAGGTACAAACGGAGTCTCTCTCAACGATAACTTGATGGTTGGCCCCACACTGCAACAAGATTTACGTCATATTATAATGAGATGGCGTACACATCCAATATGTCTTAGCGCAGACATAGTGAAAATGTATCGACAAGTCACCGTTGCTTCTGAAGATACTGATTTTCAGCGGTTGGTGTGGAGAAATGATCCAGGATCTGAAATACAAGATTTTAGATTATTGAGAGTTACGTTTGGCACGTCATCTGCACCATACTTGGCTGTGAAAACACTGCAACAGCTAGCTACTGATGAAGGCGCAGAAAACTCTGAAATTGCCAGAAGAGTAAAAACAGATTTTTATGTGGACGATTTGTTGACAGGCTGTCAAACGGTAGAAGAAGGTATTAAGATTTTCACAGAAATGAAGAAGCTGTTAGGCATGGGTGGATTTGATTTACAGAAATGGATCACAAATAACAAGGAATTAGCTGAAGTGGTGACAGACAAACTAGAAAATCAGAAAGAAAAGGTTGAAATAAAGATGAACGAAGTAGTAAAGGTCTTGGGACTCACATCGGACAAAGAATTAGATTCATTCCATTACTCAGTGCAATTTCCCGTCTTGCAAAATCCCATCACAAAGAGAAAGGTCATTTCTGATATCTCTCGCCTGTTCGACCCCTTATCCTGGATCGCGCCCTGTGTGATTGTGGCTAAGGTTATGATACAGAAATTGTGGTTGGCTGGTATAGATTGGGACGAAGAACTGCCCGAAGAACTTCTCGGTGAGTGGCTGACTTACCGGTCAGAGCTTCTCCGGGTACATGAAATTGCAATACCTCGATGGATGAAAACCACAGATAAAGATGCATGTAGAGAGATCCATGGCTTTTGCGATGCAAGTAGTACCGCATACGCTGCAGTAGTATATCTTAGAACAATAGATGCAGCCGGTTTGGTACATGTTAACCTCATAGCAGCCAAAACAAAGGTAGCTCCAACTATGCAGGTTTCAATACCACGGCTTGAGCTGATGGGAGCAGTGCTAGTTACGAAGTTAATCACTGAAGTAGCACGAGTGTTGAATGTTGACAGTGCACACATTCATGGTTGGACAGACTCAACCGTAGTATTGTCTTGGCTTAGCAGCCATCCCAGCAAATGGACAACATTTATCGCCAACAGAACTTCAGAAATCTTAACCAAAATGGACAACACCCAGTGGTCACACGTAAAATCTCATGAAAACCCCGCAGATATAGCATCGAGAGGATGCACGCCCGAGCAATTAATTCAAAATTGTGTGTGGCAACAAGGTCCATTGTGGTTAAGAGAGCCTAACATTGAATATAAAAGACCAAAATCGATATCAACCGAGTTAGAAAAACGAAAGATCAAGGCCTTCGTATCAGTCAATGATTCACAAAATAACCCACTAATATGGACAAAATTTTCATCACTGCTGAAACTTCTTCGCATAGTTGCTCGTTGTCGTAGATTTTTAAAAATAAAGGAAGTAAAAAGTAAGATGCATAAGTTCCAACCATACATAGAGAGCTTAGAAATTAAAGAAGCGTTGAGTTGTTGCATTCGTCAATGTCAAGCCTTCGAATTGGAGGAAGACATACGAAAATTAAAATCCTTAAATCCGTACAAGGATGACAAAGGAATTGTGAGAGTTCGGGGAAGAATACAAAACGCTAATCTCTCACATGATGCCAAACATCCTATCATCCTTCCGCGCAACAGTCATTTCACCCATTTGATCATCGATGAAGCTCACAAGACAACACTGCATGGTGGTCCCAAGTTAATGTTGACATATTTGCGTACAAAATATTGGATAGTGTCAGCCAAAGGTTTGGTAAAAAAATACGTCCATAAATGTGTTACTTGCGTCCGACATGCAGCGTCCACTCGAAATCAATTTATGGGCCAGTTGCCAGCAGCAAGAGTTCGACCAGCCAGAGTATTTAGTAGCAGCGGTGTGGATTTTGCAGGACCGATAAATATTAGGATTTCGAAGGGACGCGGCAATCGCAGTTACAAAGGCTACATATGTCTTTTCATTTGTATGGTTTCGAAGGCTATTCATTTAGAAGCGATCAGTGACCTTACTGCGCAAGGTTTCATTGCAGGTTTCAAACGATTTGTTGCCCGAAGAGGATATGTAAGTGATATTTGGAGCGACAACGGCACTAACTTCGTAGGAGCTTCTAAAGAACTTCGTGCCATGGTGGATATAGAGCAATCTACCGTAGCCGTAGAAATTCGCGAGTGGTTAAGCAACAACAAGGTCTCATGGCATTTCATACCACCCCACTCTCCGAATTTTGGTGGTCTGTGGGAAGCTGGGGTTAAGTCTACCAAGTTTCATCTCAAACGTGTCATAGGGAACTCGACGCTTACATTCGAAGAAATGACAACGGTATTATCTCAAATTGAAGCCTGTCTCAATTCGAGACCATTGTCTATTCTACCTGATCAAACTGAGGATGTTCCGCTCACACCAGGGCACTTTCTCATTGGAGAGCCATTAATAGTAGTTCCTGACGACAATTATGAACATTCCAACATTAGTAATTTGAGACGATGGCAACTTGTTCAAAGAATGACTCAAGACTTTTGGCGGAAATGGTCAAATGACTATCTGGTCCATTGTTTACAGCGATACAAGTGGTCAAAAGAAATTCCTGAACCAAAGGTCGGAGACGTCGTTCTTGTAAAGGAAGACAATCTCCCCCCAGCCCGATGGTTACTAGGCAAGGTTGTAATGCAACACCCTGGTTTGGACGGAATTACTAGGGTCGTAACTTTGAAATGCAACAATTCTCTCATTAAACGACCCACATCGAAGCTCTGCATATTGCCTGTAACTGACTAATAATAAACTTTGAAGTTAGGTTTAGGTCATTTATTATACTACTTTTCATTAGATTGCATAGCACATTCCATTAAACTCTTGTTTTAGTACATAATTTAAGTCAGTAAGTTCACCACTTTAAAATGTAACACATTACTATCTCACTCAAGTATGTTTGTAAGGCTATCGAAGAATGGTTCATTCAGATTATTTAAGGATTTATTTTAGTTATACAATGTAGTAAGTAGTACATAACTTTTCTGTATTTAGCATACCCCCATGACCTCACGGAGGGCGGTAATGAGTTGTAAGAACGATAATAACGTTCTTGGTGGGCGGTATGTTTATGTTTATCATAAGTTATGCAAATATTTTCAATAGATGGCGCCACAGGAAAAGTTAAAACGCACATTCGACTCTGTCTTTAGAATTACGATACATTTCGGTGGCGCACTTGTTTAAAGAGATACTTCTAACACCAGATACGGAGTTTAATTTAAATTTGAACCCTATCCTCGGTAAATTAGCGACTCAGCGGCCTGTAAGTTAGACAGCTACTAAGCAAAGATGATATTAATTAGATTATTTAAGTGATATTATTATTTTAATAATAACAAATGTAATTTTTATAATTTTTTTGACGTGTATCTTTTATATTTTGATACCAATAAATAATATGAATATGAATATGAATACTGTGGGCCTTAAGAATAAGCTCACAATAGACCAATGTGCTATGGAGCAGGCCATGCTCGAATATTATCTGCCAGATCCAATCAGGAATGATGAGATTCGTAGACAACCCGAAGTAGGTAACCAACATAAGTCAGCGGATTAGCAAGTTGAAATGGCAGTGGGCTGGGTACATAGTTCCAGGAACGGATGGCCTATGAGGCCGTAAATTCTCGAATGCCAACCACGGATCAGCAAGGTGGACTAACGATATACCTAATTAAGATCGCAGGAAAGCGCTGGATGCACGCCGCTTTCACCCGACCTTGGAAATCCAAAGAGGAGGCCTATGTCCAGCAGTGGACACCTTACGGCTGATGGATGGATGGATAGTTCATGTCATCACAATCACATCAAGCTGAAACTATTTTAATTTTATCTGAATACGTTCCCTGGACAATACCTAAGTACATTGAAAGTCAAACAATGATTGAATCAATTAATTTTGAAAGAAAATTACTAATTAACTTTTATTACACCCACCAAACTTGTAAATTGGAATAAACACAATCGTCCCAAGCCTTCAAATTGAAAATATAATGAAAAATAACACGAGAAATTAGCAATTCAAAATAGCTCTATTAAGACACACGAAACTTACCTGTGAAACGTTATATCGGGTGGATTCTTATGAGACGAATTAAAACACATGAGGACACTGCACTTCACCATATTATTTTCGTGTTTTTCAAACCAAATACGCAAAATTAATCTTTATTTCGGTAAATTTTTGCGGAACGCTCTAGGCTTATTTTACACTATTAAGATGGCGGCTTGGAACACAGCACCACACGCTCATTTTTTGTTTATGGGTTGCTACACTACGTCAAACAGACATACAAATATATCATTTTTGTGCAATCGAAAGAGGTGCAAATATAATATTTTTTGTGAATGTAGTTGTAAAAAACATGTTCGATCTGCTTCTGTATTTAAAAATCTGTGGCTATTACCTATCTTGACAATAAAAGAAGCTGCAGTAAAAGCACAAGGATAATATGCACCGCGTGCATCAATTTGAAAGTTGGAATCATTAAAAGATTCTTTATAAGTCTGTCTTGTGTAGAAAATATAATTTCGTGGTCAGTTATTAGCGTTTGTGACCTTAATTTCAGTAATATGATTTTTATGCAAATTTGGACAGAATATTTATTTTTGCACGATATTAATTATTAATATTTAGATTTTCACGATCAGTCTGAACGTTCACACGAACTCGAATAATCAGAAAACTAGCAACAGCAAATTTTCGAAAAACCAGCTCCCGCTCGACATTCCGACATTAAATTACATCACGCCAAAAACGAGCGGACATAGTTCATATAACGATAGACATTTCCAAAACTTATAACACCACCATAGTGAAACTGTGACTGCTCAGAACAGCAGCAGATCGGTGTTATCAGTTATATGTACTTAATTAATTTAAACATACTCACATCTGTAAATACGGTGGAGGTTCATAGTATCTTAGAATGTATTTGATATATTTTTGCACAGTTTTATTAATTTATAAAAATTTTAATTGTGAGTCCTTTATAATCACCATATTATTTGCTAGATAATTAGACACTGCGCCGAGGGAAACTGAAAAAAAATCAGAGTTGACCGCGGATTGTGATTGCAAGTGTCTAGTAGACCCGTCCTTTCCTCTGTGTTATAAGTTATTGTTTGTTTATATTTAAAATCGTAGCTATGTAAGATCATGATTATTTTGTGTGAAAGCAATACATAAAGTATAAAATATAGTTAAATTAATTTTAACAGTTGGTGCCGTGGGGTGCCGGCAGAGTAGAATAGCACCCCCCTCTTGTACCAGGTGTCGTAAAAGCCGACTGAGGTACTACGGAACCGATTGATGGCGGTATAACCATCCTAATAATTTGGCGTAGCCTAAATGCCACAGGCCAGTGTCGGGGAGCAGCGGCACTGGTGCGAGGAGCTACGTCCTGCGATCGCCAACACGCTTGCCCAGCGCGGCGATTATGGGCAACAACCCCCAATGAATTTAAACCACAATGAATTTAAATAGGCCCCCAGTCCCCGGCGGCTCCGCTATCCCTGGCTCTGGTAGCGGCCACGGTAACGGCGGAGAGGGGGGTGCGAAGAATCTCCGGCAGACGCCCCGCTACCACCCCCAACGGAAACTGGCCCTGGTGACACACAATATACGCACTTTGAGGACGGATGAAAAGATTGTTGAGCTGGAAGAGGAGATGAGTGGGTTGCGCTGGGATATTTTGGGGTTGTCTGAGGTCCGAAGAGAGGGTGAGGACACGATAACTCTGAAATCGGGCAACCTATTCTACTACCGGGAAGGCGACCAAAAGTCCCAAGGTGGTGTCGGGTTTCTCGTCCACAAGTCCCTCACTAACAACATCGTAACCATCGACAGTGTTTCGAGCAGGGTCGTATACCTAATACTCAGAATATCCAAAAGATATTCGCTGAAGGTCATTCAGGCGTACGCACCGACCTCGGCACACCCAGATGATGAAGTGGAGACTATGTATGAGGACATAAGTCGGGCCATACATATGTCTGAGACCCACTTTACTGTTGTTATGGGGGATTTTAACGCAAAGATAGGCAAGAAAATTGATGATGAGCTGAAAGTGGGGCAATTTGGGTACGGGCAACGGAATTCAAGAGGTCAGAGGCTGGCTGAATTTCTGGAGAGAGAGGAACTCTTTATGATGAACTCTTTCTTCCAGAAGCCGCCTCATAGGAAATGGACCTGGATAAGTCCCGATGGTTCCACGAGAAATGAGATAGACTTCATTATGACCAACAAGAGACGAATATTCGATGATGTCTCCGTGATTAACCGGGTGAAAACCGGTAGTGATCACAGATTGGTAAGAGGCACATTGAATGTGAACGTTAGACTTGAAAGGTCTCGTCTGATGAAGTCTACGCTCCGGCCTACTCTCGCCCACATCCAAAACCCCGAAAGCTTTCAGCTAGAGCTCTCAAATAGTTTTTCTTGCCTAGAGAATCTTGCGTCGGTGGATGAGATCAATAACAGACTCGTAGAAACTGTCCAGACGGTGGGTTCTAAGTTTTTTAGACCACGCCGTTCAAATAAAACCCAGAAACTATCCGATCACACTTCAGACCTCATGGCTGAACGACGTTTGTTAAGACTGCAGTCTACTAGGGACGCTGCGTCATATAGGCAGCTTAATAGACAAATATCTAAATCCTTGCGGCGTGATATACGTCTCTTTAAAACCAAACAAATTAAAGAGACTATCGAGCGAAACAAAGGCTCTAAAGTGTTTGCAAGGAGTTTGTCTATTGGGCAAAGCCAGCTGACAAAGCTAAAGAGAGAGGACGGCAGTATGACGTCGACCAAGGCAGAGGTATTGGAGGAGATCGAAGGGTTCTATGGACAGTTATACGCTTCGGTAGCTAAGCCTGTTGACAGCACGGCTAAAGACCCGAGAGCCAAGCTGACTCGACACTTCACCGAAGACATCCCGGACATCAGCCTGTACGAGATTAGAATGGCCTTGAATCAGCTTAAGAACAACAAGGCGCCGGGTGACGACGGAATCACTTCAGAGCTTCTGAAAGCGGGTGGTAAACCGTTACTTAAAGTCCTTCAGAAGCTTTTCAACACCGTCGTCCTCGAGGGCATAACGCCGGAAGCATGGAACAGAAGTGTGGTGGTGCTATTCTTTAAAAAAGGTGACAACACCTTATTGAAGAATTACAGACCCATCTCGCTTCTGAGCCATGTTTATAAGCTGTTTTCAAGGGTCATTACGAATCGTCTCGAGCGCAGGCTTGATGACTTCCAGCCTTCCGAACAAGCTGGCTTCCGAAAAGGCTTTAGCACCATGGACCACATCCATACGCTGCGGCAAGTTATACAGAAGACTGAAGAGTATAACTTGCCACTTTGCTTAGCGTTTGTGGACTATGAGAAAGCCTTTGATTCGGTCGAGACATGGGCTGTGCTTGAGTCTCTTCAGCGATGCCGTATTGACTATCGGTATATCGAAGTGATGAAGTGTTTGTATAATAACGCCACTATGTCGGTCCGAGTACAGGAAGAGAGCTCCAAGGCGATCCCTTTGAAGAGAGGCGTAAGACAGGGAGATGTTATATCTCCGAAACTGTTTACTGCTACTCTGGAGAACGCCTTTAAGCTCCTGGAATGGAAAGGATTTGGCATCAACATCAATGGCGAATACATCACTCACCTTCGGTTTGCCGACGATATCGTGGTCATGGCGAAATCGATGGAAGAGCTCAGCACGATGCTCGAAGGCCTCAATCGAGTTTCTCAACAGGTGGGTCTCAAAATGAACATGGATAAAACAAAAGTCATGTGTAATGCCCATGTCGTACCCACCCCAATATCTGTTGAGAGCTCGGTTCTTGAAGTTGTTGACTCGTACGTCTACCTAGGACAAGTAGTCCAGCTAGGTAAGTCCAACTTCAAGAAAGAGGTCAATCGCCGAATCCAACTCGGTTGGGCAGCCTTCGGAAAACTGCGTGACGTCTTTTCATCTGATATACCTCAGTGCCTCAAGACGAAAGTTTTCGATAGTTGTGTGTTGCCAGTGATGACATATGGAACTGAAACGTGGTCTTTTACTGTGGGCCTTATGAATAAGCTCAGGATAGCCCAACGTGCTATGGAGAGGGCTATGCTCGGCGTCTCTCTGCGAGATCGAATCAGAAATGAGGAGATCCGCAGACGAACCAAAGTTACCGACATAGCCCAGCGGATTAGCAAATTAAAGTGGCAATGGGCAGGGCACATAGTTCGGAGAACGGATGGCCGATGGGGCAGTAAAGTTCTCGAATGGAGACCACGGACCAGCAAGCGCAGCGTAGGACGTCCACCGACTAGGTGGACTGACGATATAATAAAGATCGCAGGAACGCGCTGGATGCAGGCCGCTTCCAACCGGCCTTATTGGAAATCCATTGGGGAGGCCTATGTCCAGCAGTGGACGTCTTACGGCTGATGGATGGATGGATGATTTATTTTTGCTAATTACTTAGTAACACAGAAGTTGTGATCAGGTTTTGTTGATTATATTTTCTTTAAAAACTGTAGTGAAAGATTTTCATAAAAATAATTTAAAAATTGTACAAACATTGTTTTTATTTCAATTAGAAAACGGGCTACGTATGTAGTCCGCGCGACCACTCCGCGACCAGCGACCAGTGCAAGGTTGTACCTAGGGTGAAAGAGTGTGCCAATAGCGATAATAATCCCGATTACAGAGGCACCAGCGTAAAATTAATAGCAACGTAAAAAGCGTTCTCTCTATCGAATGCCTAAAGTGAAAAAGAAACAGAACTGTGCTATTTAGCTAATATAATTACGCTGGCGCCTCTGTAATCGGGCTTATTGTTGCAGTATCTGATTCACTATCACTTAACTTAGAATGATCTCCATGCATTTTGTAAGTACCTTTAGGTAAGTTACGTAACCCCACACTTATAAGTTTATGAGGTCTTTGCACATTTTATGGTTGTAGAAACCTTTGCCATCGTTAAAAACCTCATTTTGCGGTGATGATACTTACCTCCTTGTTGTTACTTGTACTTGTGAGAGAGTAAAAATTCTACTGGAATACCTACCAAGATTACACTACATCAGAAATTCAGGACTTAGGTATGTCGCAGATTTATTATAGGTATAATTATTTTTGAATTAACATCTCTAAGTCACAATAGCCTATTTGACTACTTTCGAAAAATCGTTTTAAATTATTCTTTCGTACATAATAAACATACTACATTTATCTACTGATCTTTAGAGATCTACTGTATTAACAACGAAAATCAGTGTTGAAGGATAGATTTTCAAGATCCCGCCAAAAATGACATTCTGTAATGGCGCTGGTCACACGGGCGTTAGTTGATACTAGTAAATACGATAGATCACATCCAAAAAATGACAAAAGATACTTTAGAAGTAACATACTCATCCAATAATATTACTCCGAAAACATACAAGATTATTTTTTGCAAAAAAATAGCATGACCGACTTCACCCGTGTACAGAATTCGCGAATATTTCGCACGCATTTTTGTAGCATTTTTATTTATCAAAAATGGCTCAGCTGATTTCGATAAAATTTGAATGGGACCGATTTGGAAGTACTCTTTCCAATAAAAAATATTTATTGAAATCGGACTACTATGAAAAAAGTTCTGCGTGGTTATACATAAAATAATATATGTGAACGCGTCGAATTGAGTACCTACTCCGGTTCGTCGGTCATAAACAGAAATTACACAAACAACCGTCAATCGAAAAATTCTCGCTTACTAGCATGTGACGTCACCAGAGTTGCCGCCCACATTAGAGCGTTTTTGTCACAGTAAATTGTATTTAATTTCGTGTAATTTGCGAAAATTTGGTATACATATTTTAGTTTAAATTAAGTGAAATAAGTATGTCTTTTTTCAAGCTATTATCTGTAAGGATTACCACAATTAAAAGTATATTTTCAATGTTGTCAGATAGCCTATTCTATTAACCTGAAGACAACCTTAAGAATCTACCTAAATTAGGCTAAAATAAAATTATCTCTGGCAAAAACATTAGCATTCATCATACATACTTGTTAATAACATCGTCCTTCATGACGAAATAACTTTCACCTTAAAAATAACGCTGAAGACTGAACATAAATTTAAAAACAAATATGAAAAAAAATTAATGAGATAAAATTTAATAACGCGCCGCGCGAACCCAAATATGAAGGCAATCGAGGATTTTGTATAAAAGGAAGATGAGTCTCTTTCTGATATCTCATTTATTTACGTAGGGTCGGCACAGTAATTCAGTAAACGTAACTATTTAAACACTTATTCCATTCATCACTGTCATTCATAATATCTGAATTTACTCCCGGTTTATGATATTCATACATAGGTATCAATTTAAACTCTTTTCACTTTTACTTAAATTAATTAAACATCGTCACAATCGCATGACCGTTCCGTCAATTATTTTGCAATGGCGACTAAGTTGTACACATTTCTTAATTAAGACCTCAAATATACACTTAGTAACAATAAATAAATATGAATATGTAATACCTTGTTTTCACTTTTTGACTGCCGGATTTTTTTCTAGAAGCGGCGTTCTTATACCTATAAGCGAAGATTAATTTCGGTGTTTTTTTTGTGTAAGTCAATTATTGTTGCTTTTTTGTGGTTGTAAGCTGTAGTGTGTTGCTAAATTGGGAGCATAGAATTCTATGAAAAATAGCGAATACAGGTTTTTTACCATTTCGGAACTATTGTAGGTATAAGTCACCGGGCGGTAGCCCTAACTAGGGAAAACGCGTTCTCCCTAAAAATCGGATTATAGCGATGACATAATATTGTACACTCTAGGTACCTATATATTACGTACGTGACCTATCTGATATACGTAAAAAGCCTCAGTCGGTCATCCCGCGCCGTATCTCCCAATTTTAATTAATCTAAGAAATAAGCGGTGTAGCGTAGCTACTAACAATACTTGTTTCTTTCTCGTTGCACGACACTTAAACATCACAATCATTCGTTTTATGCACTTTTGGACTTTACTTAATAAACAAATCGAAAAAATTAAATAGCAAATGAAATTGCAAATGCAGTGACTTTGAAGTTAGCAAGTAATGAGACAGTAAAAGTGACAGTTGGTTTGACGCTGTCATGTATGGACTGTTTGACGCTGTCATGTATGGACTGCTTGTCGCTGTCATGTATGGACTGCTTGTCGCTGTCATTGTTTGGACTGATCCGTAAAGAAAAAAAAAAGAAATTATTTGTGTCTGTATTTTTCATAACCTTGTTGGGAGAATGGAACGTAAATAAGTATGTTTTGTTTACAAGGCGTAGTAGATTAAGTGCGGTGACGTCATAAGTGGATGCGTGATTCGAAACGGTTCAAAGGTGACAAGTGAATTAGCAAATTTTCGAGAGCATTAAAAAAAGCTTCTGGGATCGACAATGGTGCTTTTTCTGGAAACTTCGTTGAAGCAATTGGTGCTTCGGACATCCATCTGCCTTAGGGCGGAAGCGTTTAAAAAGAGGCGAAAGAGGTTAGTCAATTGATTTAGTGATTCTCTCGTCAATTTTGATCTGAATTTTGATTCGCTGGAAAAAACATTTTTTTGATCTTGGAATCATCCCGGTGAAAAATACGAGTGATACTTATTTGCCGTCTGGTTTGTCCATAGCCTCTTCCCGCGACCTGATTGATCTTCCCGCGACCTGACTGATCTTCCCGCGACCCGATTGATTCCCCGACGGACCCCGCGCTGATGATTCCGGACTCCTGATTTTTTGCACACGTCATTTTGGTTGTATCGACGGGCTAGCCTGGTGGCGTACCTGCCAGCCTACACCTGTTTCCACTTGCGGATTTCATCCTGCGAGCATGCCTGCCACGGATCCACAAGTAATACCTATTTAGTTTTTTTTTACATAACCCAGGGCCACATGGTCACTTTTGTATGAATATTAAGTTCACCCTCTTCTACAAATTTCCACGATTGAAGCCTTCTGGACAGAGTTTAGACGTATGAGACATTCCTCGTTTTCACTGTATGATCCATGCTTTAGTGAACATAAGTAGACTTTATTTTTATCCCCGGACTAAACGACTAGCTACCGTTTTGTTCGCTTGATTGTAATTAATGTTCGAAATCACATTAGTTTGTATTTTATGCAATATCGCAGACGGTATATGCACAGTCTTTAATAGTTAAGTTAATTACCCGCCACATTGTTAGAAGTTTGGTTTAATTAGGTTCGCTTTAATTTAAGTATTGAAAATATAGCAATAAGTATACAACTAACAAGTATACAAGTAACCTTACAACGGTTAAGTTTGTGTTATTTTAAGCCCGTTGGCATTAAGACCCTTCTGGTCACCACCGAGTAAACTTACCCGCGTTAGACTTAAGATAATTTAATGTAAATTCAAAGAGTTAAGGTCATTACAAATAAATTTGTTGTGATTTAAATTACAAAACAAAATCTTTTAATTTTGTCCTCGCTCAACAACTCACAGGTAGATAATAATACGGTCTTTGGGAACAGAGGTTCTTTGTTCTTATCGACTTAGTTTATCCAGGTAACATTTTGTTTATTTGTCAAGTAACTGCGACACCACACCTTTGAAGGTGTTGTATCATTTGTCCCCTCTAGTATCATTAGTCCCTTTTTGTATCATTTGTCCCTTTGCTCTAACTGGTAACGTTTTACATCACCACTACCCCTTTTAAATCGCCACATTTAATTCCTCCTCTTCTTATAAATTAATTTTTTTTTATATCACGTTACAGCGGGTGACAACTGTAGCATATTATAATTATACTCTAGGTATATTACGTACATGACCTACCTAATATCCGTAAACAATTTTAGTCAGGTACTTCGCGCCGTATCTCCCAATTTTGATTCATCTAAGAAATAAGACACATTTTCGCGAGTACACCCTTGCTAATAATTTTGTAAGGGCCTATGTAGTTAAATTAATTTTAAAATATACATTGAAGAGGCCTTAATTCCCTGGATTTAAGGTGTAAATTGGTTGTTTAATTAACAATGCCCTTGTGATGTGTAAACGGACTGGGACTATTTGAATTAGTTTTTGAAAGGTCAGATAATAATTATCAATGTAATGTGAGAGAAACCGCTTGACCAGCAATTATTTGGCTTTGTAGTTATATTATAATATACTAGCGACCCGCCCCGGCTTCGCACAGGTGTATTATACATATTTAACCTTCCTCTTGAATCACTCTATCTATTAAAAAAAAAACGAATCAAAATCCGTTGTGTAGTTTTAAATAAATAAACATACATGGGACAGACAGCGGAAAGCGACTTTGTTTTATACTATGTAGTGATAGTGATATAAAGACGGTGGAAAAGAAAAACCCTTGAAGCGACATTTATTAAACTTTACGGCAGAAAAAACGGGACCCTATTACTAAGACTCCGCTGTCCGTCTGTCTGTCACCAGGCTGTATCTCATAAACTGTTATAGCTAGAAAGGTGAAATTTTCACAGATGATTTATTTATGTTGCCGCTATAACAACAAATCTAAAAACAGAATAATATTAATATTTAAGGGGGGCTCCCATACAACAAACCTGATTTTTTAACCGTTTTTCGCTCGATATTAATAATGGTAATAGGTCGATGCTTGAAATATTCACAGAATGTTTAGTTGTTTATACAATTTAATAACAAATAATTAAATTAAAATTAAATAAATATTTAAATATACAGCACAGAAGCCTGCGTGCGCGAGTCCTACTCTTACTTGGCCGATTATTTTATTTACTTATCTACAATTAAACTTGTAAAAATATACTACTACGATAAAAGAATGTATGTGTCGCTTCATTATTTTATGGAAAAGATCATATCATAAAATATCACATCAGCGGGAGTAAAAACACATTAAATTGTACCTTCTGGGTACCTTTAATGCAAACGTGCCACATCCTAGATCTTTGCTTGATATCAGACAGAATGTAGTCAAATGCGAGTATATCTTCAGTGAAAATATTATTAATTGCTGAATTAACAATACTTTAATACCTAAAAATACTTTGTATCACAAGGCACTATCACCAAATGGGGCCACTGTACCCAACTATCGGGCTATAAAACCAAATTTATCACCATTTAACTCCTAAAAATAATTTGGACTAATTTCATCTCGTTACTCAATTTAGTCCAATCGCCTCAATGTTTGTAGTCACATCGTAAATTAAAGTAAACAAGCTATAAACTTAGCAGCTACGAGTAGAAAATGTGCAGAGAAACAAGTCGTACAGACAGCAAGCGCGGAGCCTTGAGCTAGTACATACATTTTTTGCATAGTTTACTTAAACTTGCGCGTTTTGCCTGTGGCTACTTACATACATTTTTGTTAGTTCTTCCTCGTTTTCTCCATAGATTTTCGCTGTACGAAAATGTAGTTTCAGTTTACGTGTACACTTGAACAAATCGAGGGCTGTTGGACTGTCGATGGCGGAGAAGGAGTAAGGAGTAAGTATACACCAAAATTTTCCTTATTGTGGCGGTGCTTTAATTCATACGAATAGTTTGATAAATAACTGAACGTATAAGATGAAAAAAAAAAACCTCTACAAAAGATGGATACCTAATCACAACAGTCTAAGATTACAGCTTTTGTAGAATTTCTTAATAATTATCAACTTTTTTATACATCAACGGAACCGCACAATAATGGGACACAAAGAATAATAATACAGTGCGATACCTACAGTTTAATTCCGTCAACGGAAAACATTAGAAGCTGTTTCTCTGCAAGTTTTTCTCCACCACAGTGTTTGCAATAAACGTGTAGTAAACCGACTGTCAACACTCGATCGGCTTATAGTTAGGGTGGGGAGAGCGATGACCCTGTCAACTGTCATATTGAGAGCGACAGCAGATAAACATTTGACACCAAAATTGACGATAATTTGTCTATTATCTCTCGTGAGGAAAGACAGATGATAAGAATCGTATGTTATGGTGTAGGTCGAATCAAATTTAATGGCGTTTGTGAAGCTAGCCATAAGTTGCGCATATCCCCTATGCGAAGTAAACTCGTGAGGGTTCCGTACCCAAAGGGTAAAAACAGGACCCTATTACTAAGACTTCGATGTCCGTCTGTCTCGTCTGTCTGTCACCGGACTGTATCTCATGAACCGTGATAGCTAGGTAGCTGAAATGCTGTTGCTGCTGTATCAACAAATACTAAAAACAGAATAAAATAAATATTTAAGGGGGGCTCCCATACAACAAACGTGATTTTTAGGTGTTTTTTGCTCGTTATTAATAACGGCATGAGGAATGGGGCTCCTATACGGTACGGAACCTGCGCGAGTCCGACTCGCACTTGGCCGATTTTTAAAATCTCGAGTTTAATACTGTGCAATCATTGGGTTTGAATCGGCTGCTTACTGTGGATCGATATCATGGGTCGATAAAATGAAACTTTTTGTAAAATTAATTAATTAGTGTTGGAAAATGATGCACATACTCGTACACCCTAACTTACGTAATTTCGAAGGGTTTCACAAAATAGCATTGAGCTATCTCGGCTGTCCAAATTCAAAAAAGTAGAAAGTAGGAAGGTAAAATGATCAGAGATTTGAACGGAAACTAGACGGTTCAAATTTTCGATTATATCGCAAAAGACAGAATACACCAAATTTCAATCATCATGATATTCCAACTTTTGATTTTGAAGTTTAACGACAGACAATGCGTTTTTTTTTGTTTCACTCACTCTCGCGTATGCTGTAAAACCAAATATGAATTAGACAGCTGTAACGTAGTTTTTATTTGAGTAAAATTTAGCAAGGTTTCTATTATTTTAGTCCTTATTCTGAGGAGTGGAGATGGCGATGAGCCCTGTCAACTGTCATATTGAGAGGGACGACAGATAAAGATTCGACCTTACATTCGACACATAAATTAAGGTCAAATAAATAATTAGACTGTTATCTCTTCTCTTTAATTTTTTATGATTATCTCTTGTCAAGGAATACACGGATGATAAAATTAAATTTGAAATGCATTTCCAAGAAGTCTATCGACATAGTACCACCCTAGGTACAACATATATAGATCGAGTGTGGGTCGATGGCATCAGCCGATAAAAAATGGAACTAATGTTTTGTAATTAATTTATATTTGTGCGATATATCCAATTCAAAGAAGAGTGCATTCAAGAGTTTAAATTCAATTTGATTAAAATAATAAAAAAGAGTAGGTATTTCGGGTGACTGTTGGCGGAGGCGGTGGGGCTGCAGGGGAGGAGGAGTGTCGGTATCTCGTCGGCCGCTCTCCCTATACTCTGCAGCCGTAGTGGCAGGCGCGGGGCCACTTTAATTGACCCGTTGTATCGGGACCAGGGCTGTCGGATACGGGTGCTGTCCGAGGCCAGTGCTGGTTGGTCCTAGGTGGTGGAACGATGTGTCTGGTGTTCGACACTTCGTCATCCTGGCGGGAGCGCAAGCTCCGTGGTGGGGCCGAGTTGGGCCAGCGCTGTCGGGTGCCGCGGAGGAGTGCGGAAGCGTGCACTTAGCCCCGAATCCAGGCGCAATGGTGGAACACCCAGGGGTTTTGTCCCGTCCAGTCGGCGGGACTCTCACATAACCACCCGTCTGCCCACGAGGCGTGGTGGTATCCATAAAGGATTTCACCTGGTAAAGAAAGGTACTTCGGGTGACGGATGACTAAACTAAAATCAATCTATGAAATACTCGATATATAACAATATGTTTAGTTATATATCTATTTATTCATGGTCAGGTATTATTGAGGAAACTCTGACTTCCTGATCAATATACAATTTGAAAATTACCTAAACTCCACAATAATTCCGTCCAAACTAGACAAAACTAGTTTATTTCCCGAGTATATTAAGCTTGTTACACACACATTACGATGAAGTCTGCTATTTAAAGCAAACGGCATTGCCGAAGTAATGAGATGGAACCGCGTGCGCGTGACGCGCTGGCTTTATTATGGGGTAAGGCTAGTGGTGTACTGAGACTTTAAATTTTATTGCACTACTACTTTATAATCGCGCAAGAGTAGCAAGCGAGACATGCCTTGAAAATATTAGGAAATAAATAAAATATTTGGGGGCATCTTACACACGACCTCTGACCCCAAACTAAGCGAGTGAAGCTTGTGATATGACTGCCAGAGACTGATAAACTACTCATACATTTTTTTAAAAATATAGATAGTAACTAAGTAACACCCAGACACAGAGCAAACACCTATGTTCATCACATAAATACTTGGATAAGGATCGAACCCACCCTCTTTAACCCAGTAGCTAGGGTCACTAACCACTGAGCCACCGAGGCAGTCTAAATTAACAAGCATTAAGGCTAAGACTTGAAACAACTGTTCAGGCTAAAGTTATGAAATTTGACTGCCAACTTTCAAAAATAATTATAGAGAAGCGTAGAAGAATAATGGATTTTATAATCTATCTAGCTAGTCATACTGGAAAAACATCTTTATTTTAATAATAATCTCATCAATATTATGAAAATATTTTTGGACCACTCTGAAATTGAAAAAAGCACTAAATTTGGAAAAGGCCGTGAGCTTCCGTAAATCGTTACTTTTGCGGAGCTTAATAGATAGATTGCTGAAACTTAATTTTTGTAATCTTTTTCAGGTTAAAACGATAAATACGTTTATAACTTCGAACTGTGTACATAGAGGTGGTACAATAAAATTAAAGACACAACAGTTTGTCCTAACAGTTTGAGACTTGACTAGTCTCGAAATTAATTTGAAAAGTTTGCAGCTTTAACATTTTAGGAGACACTAGATAAGCTAACATTAATACAGTTTTATATACATAGTACTTGCGACACAATTTTTCCCTACACTAATAAAATGAATATTGTAAAATAGTATATAATATAGAACCACTTAAAATAATATTTACACACGGTTAGACACACTTGTATTTGAAAAAACCGGCCAAGTGCGAGTCGGACTCGCGCACCGAGGGTTCCGTACAAACCTGCAAGGTTTACAAAGTTCGTTCATTACGACAAAAAAAGTAATAAGTTTATATTTATTAAAAAATATATATTTTGTAATGTAACTACAAATTTAAGGTTTTCGGAATTTTTCCTTTATGTGTGCTATAAAACGTTGCTTCATGCCAAATTTCAAGATTCTAGGTCGACTGGAAGTACCCTTTAGGTTTTGATTCCCTTGCGAGTACTTGCGAGTTTCAAAATTTGCGGCATAAACGGCTGTATCTTTTGATTGCGTTGGCTTAGAAGTTTGATTTTTTCACAGCTTCAAGGGACAGTAGACCTGAGTAATTGATATAAATTTCAGCTTCATACCTCCACGCGTTCCTGAGAAAAAGGGTCTTGACAGACGGACGGACGGACAGACGGACAACAAAGTGATCCTATAAGGGTTCCGTTTTTTCCTTTTGAGGTACGGAACCCTAAAAATTAAGTTTTTTTATTCGCCAGTAAAAATTATATGTATCTATTTCTGTAAATATAGCAAAGACGCATAACAACAGCTTGTATTATAATGGGACTGCTCGAAATGAAAAGGATTTGCCATAAAAGGAAGCACTCGTAAGAGCGGAAGAAGTCATCAAGATGAGGTTTTCTTTGACACCAACAGTCAATACATTAATTGTAACATTAATGGCCTCTCAAAAGGAACTTTATTATAACTAGGAATCTATAATACCTCCCACTGCAACAAACTAACTCTGAAAAACTCCACAAATATGTTCCCGATACGTCTTCGCACATCACGAAGTGTGAATTATGAAGTTTACCAATCCGCATTTAACCAACGTGGTAGGCTATGGTCTAAGCACTTTTGATGATGAGAAAACGCCCGTGCCCTGCAGCAGCGGGTCAGTCAAAAGCGCTGCGACAACGAACGAACATAGATACTTGTTTTTTGAAGAGTCCGATTTACTTTCGTGGTTTTGGGGAAATGCTTGTTTAAATCAAAATTGAACTTGTTAACAGCGGTGATAAGTACAGATCTACATCTCTTTTCAATAGTTTTGTTACCCTAAAACAACCCCGGTTTCCTAGGCGGCCGAAGCGGTACCAAAAGTCCCGAAAGTATCAGGAAATCCCGGTTCAGGAGTTGTACAGTACCGAAAATACCGGTTCTTAAAATCAGCACCGGTCCCAGAAACCCTATCACAAATGAATTGATATTTCCAAATTCTTGTTTTAAATAAATATTTTGTGTATTTCCGCTCTGTCGTAGTCATGACACGTGTTTCGCCTCTAAACGAGGCATCTTCAGGACGTGTCGACTCTTCGAGCTCACTCGCAAGAATGACGGCTCACCGCGCCGGCGCTTTTTATATACCCGTCGTGAAGCACCGAAGTAAAGGCGATGTGACGGTAGTTTGATCGTTCAGCAACTCGTGTGTGTTTTGATGTTTCATTATTTCTAAATGCTCCAAAACATTTAAGCGAAAACCTTTTTCTTTTGATATTTCCAACCAACTCCCGGTCAATCTCCCAGTATACCCCCGCCCCGCTACACGTGAGCACACGTGGTCACAATATTTACTCGGCGGACGCGCTCTGCATATTTCCAGCTTATTATCTAGCTTTATATTACAACTTTAGGTGGATAGCGTGCCGGTTATGATACGGGGCTGGTATTGATTTTATGACTTTCGTGACGACAGATTAACAAAGAATATAACACAGATAAGTAAGATAACTAATAACTTCCTGTATTATCACCGCTATCAAATAAATTAGAAGACATCTACCTACTGCTGGACATAAGATTACTCTATCAAAGCTTTTATGGGTTTTTATTATCAGTACCTATATCAGAAAATAATACGTACCTACTCCATAAGCTTCGCGTAGTAATAGCTTAATGTAAGTATGACGATTGTTTTTAACCGACTTTCAAAAAGGAGGAGGTTCTATGTTCTTCTGTATGTATTTTATTTGTGTATGTTCATCGATATTTTCGCCATTTGTGAACCGGATCGAATATTGTATTTTAGCTCGAAAGAGTAATGGAACCACCTATTTAAATGTCATCGAAATCGGCTGAACCTTTTTGAAAAATCAAGAATAATGTAAAACAATATACATGAATTCGAGCGAACTATTCGAATTTTGTACACGATGGAAGTCGGTTTTGCCATTTTTTGCGAAAAATGTTTATTTTCACTTAAATGTACTTAAGTAGAAATTAATCAATTCTCATGGATTTTGCTATTTTTATGCGACGGTTATGGTGTTACCTAGGTCGTATAGTAAACTTTTGTTTGATTTGAATGATTTCGATAAAATTTAAATACGACCACCTCGGAAGATACATTTCCGAAAAAAAAAACTAAATCGGAGATTTTTTTATTTCTTAATTGGCGAAATTATCGATAAACATAGATACGCAAAAAAAAACAAGTAGACAAACATAGAACCTCCTTTTTGAAGTCGGTTAATTTTTCACACGGCTTTCCTAAAACAAAAGGCAACTTACTCTTAGTACACGCACGTTTTTATACAGAATCATTCTGGTGTATAAATAGATAGTCCATTAGACCTACTACTTTACAGTGTATCCTATTAGTGAAGAGTGCGAGTGATATCGAAACCCCATCAGTGCATGGTAAGCCAGTGCTAACAAGGTGATTATATAGATTTAGAGCAGTATTCTGTACTACATGAATGAAACTTTGTTGGTTTGTGGTTAAGAGGAAGCTTGTGGTAAAAAAATCGCACGGTTGTCGTATGCGCTGCTTTTTTTCCTATTTGCCTTCATATATAAGAAAAAATCGGCCAAGTACGAGTTTTACTCCCGCATGAAAGGTTCCGTACCGTATGGGAGCCCCTCGGCAAAAAAAAACACGTTTTTTGTATGGGAGCCTCCCTTAAATATTTATATTATTTCGTTTTTTAGTGGTTCGTGGTTTATGAGATACAGCCTGGTGACAGACAGACGGACAGCGGGGTCTTAGTAATAGGGTCCCGTTTTTACCCTTTGAGTACGGAACCCTGAAAAGGTTGATGTATTGTACACGTACAGTGAGAGTAATATATTGTTACGAGATGGGTCCTTGGATAATCAGTTAAAACGCCGATTGTTCACTTTGCACTTTATTGCACAAAATCACAGTACACACGACACAACTGGTTCGCACAAACACGTCACACTGGCACTGAAATTCACACAGCTAGTCACTTCACAATCACTGGTACCGCACTTGAACACGAGATGTTTTCGCTCCGGTATAAAACGCGATAACTGCCACAAACGAAAACCATCGCCCTATTTATATCGGAATAAGGGTTCTCTAGAAATCTGTAGAATATTCGGTGCCATTGTGACTGACAAAGTAAACAAGTGTAAAGTTCGAGAAACCCTATTGTTCCTAATTATTACGAAAGCACCACAAAAAAAAATCTAACAAACAACAAACAATAGACGCGACACAAAGGCCGGTGCCGCCTGAGTCATAAAACCATAAATCTCGCGGTTAAGTGTAAACAACTAGCCGTCGTACCGCGCGCGGCCACAGATTAATAAATAGTTACTAACGGCGTGGCCTACTGCGTAACACCACCTCCTCCCAAGACATGCTCGTCCCGAGCATCGTTGCATCCGTGATATCGCGCCAATCGATCCACGTGAACTATTTTGGGGGCACCTCGAGGTCCTTTCTGTATGCGGAACGTCACGTCGTTGATCTTGGTCACCACTCGGTACGGTCCATCCCATTTGGCTTGTAGCTTTGGAGACTTTCCTTTGCTGCGTATGGGATTGTGCAGCCATACCATAGAGCCTTCCTCGAACCCAGGATTGTTAGCCCTTCTGTCGTATCGAGTCTTCATTCTTTCAGATGCTTGCTGGCCATGCTCTCTAATGTGCTCATAGATGTCGTTCATCTTGTTCCGGAGGTCACTGGCGTACTCAGTTATGGGTTGTGGAGAATCCGGTGGAATGCCAGTTATTAAGTCGGCTGGTAGCCGTAATTCCCGTCCAAAATTGGCAAAAGCGGGAGTGACATTGGTGCTCTCATGAACAGCACTTCGGTATGACAACAAAAATGGCTGGATATGCTTGTCCCAATCCCGTTGTTTGCTTCCGACTACTTTTGCCAGGTATCTCTCCAGAGTTTGGTTGAATCGCTCCACCATTCCATCTGATTGCGGGTGGTAAGACGTTGTCCTTGTTTTGTGTGCACCCATTATTCGGCACGTCTCTTGAAACAGCTGAGATTCAAAATTTCTTCCTTGGTCACTGTGGATTTCCAATGGTACTCCAAATCGACAGAATACTTCATGCACCAATTTGTCTGCTATCGTCGATGCCTCTTGGTTCGGAATTGCGAAGACTTCCGGCCACTTGGTGAAGTAATCCATGACGACAAGGAAGTACTTGTTGCCACTTTCACTCACAGGAAATGGTCCGGCCACATCCAGTGCGATTCGCTCCCATGGTGCTCCAACATTATACAGCTTTAATGCTCCTCTGCTGCGGGTATGCGGACCTTTCACTGATGCACAGCTCGTACATTTCCGTACCCAGTCTTCTACGTCATCTCTGCAGTTGATCCAGTAAAACCTTTCTCGAATTTTCAAGAGTGTCCGTTTCACACCCAGATGTCCTCCCGAAAACCCTTCGTGGTACAGCTTCAAAACTTCAGGTATCTTTGCTCTGGGTACAACCATTTGGAGATGGCACTGATTGCCACGAGCATTTTCCCATTTTCGGCAAAGTACTCCCTCCTGAAGCACCAGACTATCCCATTGCGCCCAATAGCTCTTTGTCGTAACACTCATTGAAGCAATAGCACTCCAGTCTGGCTTAGGGGCATCTGATTCCATCCATTCAAGAATCGGCTTGATGTCGGCGTCTTCTTCTTGTGCAACCTGAAGGGTTTCTTTCCATTCGTCACCGATGTCTGCTTTGAGCATTCTGACGGGCACTGAATCTTTCGACTCATGTCTTGAGCAATGCTTGCAGTCCTCTGAGCATGGCCTTCTTGACAGTGCGTCCGCGTTGCCATGAGATTTTCCACTGCGATGCTCCGTGGTGAAGTCAAACTCTTGTAGTTGCTCAATCCATCTTGCCACTTGGCCTTCGGGATCCTTAAACTGTAGTAGCCACTTCAGAGCAGCGTGGTCGGTCCTCAGATGGAATTTTCGCCCGAGCAGGAACTTGCTAAAATGTCGCAATGTCTTCACCACTGCAAGTAACTCTTTTCTGGTCACACAGTAGTTCCTTTCCGGCTTGGACAGGGATTTGCTGAAATACGCAATCACCACTTCTTGGTCTCCTTTCCTTTGTGACAGTACTCCTCCAATGCCGGTGTTGCTGGCGTCAGTGTCCACGATGAACTCGTTCTCTGTGTCCGGGAAGCCAAGAATAGGCGTATTACAAAGTCGCTTCTTTAGCTCTTGAAAAGCTGCGTCGCAATTTTCATCCCAGAGGAAGGGTCGTTTTTCCTCAGTCAGTCTATGCAGCGGCTTGGCTATGTCAGCAAAGTTCTTCACGAATCGCCTGTAGTAGGAGCATAAACCCAAGAATGCTCTAACTTCCGTCTTGTCTTTTGGCACAGGCCAATCCTTGACAGCACTGACTTTTCCTGGATCCGTCTGTACGCCAGCTTCGGAAATCACATGTCCCAGGAAATTCACTTGCCTCTTGAAGAAGGAACATTTCTTCGGACTCAGCTTGAGATTGGCTCCGCGAATCTTAGTCAATACTCGTTCCAGGTTTTGCAGATGGTCTTCGAAGGTTTTTCCCACAATTATGATGTCGTCCAAATAGACTAGGCATGCATCTCCAATCAGTCCCGCGAGCACTAACTCCATTAGTCTTTCGAACGTAGCGGGCGCGTTGCACAATCCAAACGGCATCACGTTGAATTGCCACAGGCCTTTTCCCGTCGAAAATGCGGTCTTCTCTTTATCTTTAGGATCTATTTCCACTTGCCAGTATCCGCTCTTCAAGTCCAGCGTAGTGAACCACTTCATACCTGTCAGTGTATCTAACGTGTCATCAATCCTCGGCAAAGGATAGCTGTCTTTCTTCGTTACGTCGTTGAGTCGTCGATAATCAACGCAGAACCGCATACTGCCATCCTTCTTTTTCACTAGAACCACTGGCGAGCACCACGGACTGGATGAAGGTTCTATTACACCATTGCGTGCCATGTCTTCGATCATTGACTCAACTTCTTTTTCTCGAGCCACTGGTATCCTTCTTGGCCGCTGTCGAATCGGTGACACGCTTCCTGTATTTATTGTGTGCTTCACTAACCCAGTCTTCCCGTTGACAGCATCGTCGAGAGCAAATATGTCGGAGTAGCGCTGCAGCATCTTCTTTGCCATCAGAAGTTCTCTTGCGGTCAGGTCTTTACGGGAATCTTCCAATAGCGTTGACACGGTGTAACTCCCAGCACAGTTGTATTTCTCCTTTGGTTGTTCTTGGCATCTGCGCATCCAGTCTACTTCTTCACAAGTACCAATTGGGGTTCCTCCTTTGATGAGTTGTTCCTCGTTACTTGTGTTGAGAACACGCACCACAGCGGTATTAGTAGTCCTCACCAGAGTTCGGGCCAATAACCATGGTTGATCACTTTCCGACTGTTCTATTAGCACACATCGTCGTTGATGTCCCAACTTCGGCGGTAATCTAACTGCCACAATGGTCTCCGATCTAGGTGGAAGAACTGTTCTCTGCAGACAATAAACCTTTCCTGATGTGGCGCCTTCCATGAAGATTTCTTCTCTTCCACACTTCAAGATTCCTTGGTTGACGTCTATCTCGCAATGATGTTCTCGCATGAAGTCAAGACCCAGAATGCAATCGTCGACTATATCAGCCACAATGACTTTGTGTTGGAAAGTTTTCTCACCCAACTTTAACTCCACCAGCTTCTCTCCTCGGACGGATATGTGTTGACCGGTCGCTGTCAGAAGTTGAACTGTTTTGCAGCTTTCGAAGTTCGGAAGAAAGCGCTTAGCCAGTCGGGAACTGATGACAGTGCGAGAAGCTCCTGTATCCAATGTCAGCTTGCAAGAAGTTCCATTGATGACACCATTGATAATCAAGCTGTTCCCATCGTGAGCTTGTGAGATCAAAATCTTTGGCTTTTCTGGCCCGGATAACACTCGCCATTTTCCGCTTTCTTCAGCAGGTCGTTTATTCCTCCATAGTGAATGCGTTGCCTCGCGATCCTTTCGTTCTTCCAATAGTCGATCGTCCCTGGTTCGGCATGGCTTTGGGCAATTCTGCCATAAATGGCCTCTCTCTTCACAGTTGTAGCATCTTGGGCCAAACCTCGTACGATGTGACGCTTCTTTAACTTCCCTTATGTGTTGAACATCTCTCGCTGGATTTCGTACAGCTTCCACTTCCAAGGCTTGGGCCAAAGCCTCCTTAAGTGTTTTATGATGCCCGAGTTTCACTGCAGTTCTAACTTCGAAGTCTGCTATCCCGTTAGAAAATGCTTCCACCAAATGTTCGTCGTTGGGTAATGGTGCTGACTGATAAGCCTTCCGGAACAGTTTCTCCACTTCGACAGCCCACTGCTGAAGATTTTCGTTGCGACGTTGCACCCTGTTCTTCAATTGCGCTCTATATACACGCTCCAGGTGCTCATCACCGTAGCGACTCTCCAACGTTTCCATTAACTTATCGTAGGTCACTTCCTTGCCCACAGCATCAAGAATACTCAGGGCTTCATCGCGAAGGCTCATTATGAGGGCGTTCTTGGCTTGGACCTTGTCCCATCCATTAGTCTGAACGGCGGCGTCGAATTGAATTTTGTAGGCTGACCATGACGATGCCCCGTCGAAAGGCGTCACTTTAATCTTCTGTGAGGCTGGCGTGAAGATTGTAGATGCAGCGGTTCCATTCCCAGACTTGATGACGTTCAACGTTTTCCTCACGTCGGCGATTTGTGTTTCCGCCTCGAAGATGCGAGATTCATACGCCTTCATCTTTGTATCGTGCTCCTTTACGCTGGTATCAAGCTGCTTGACCGTGTCCTTGACCTCTTTTATCTCCTTGCCCAAAGTCTTTTGCAAGCTTGAAAGCAGCTCTTCTTTTTGGCGAGCCTGTTCTTCTCTGTTGCTGCGGGCCTGTTCTTCCAGTAGACGAGCCTGGTCTTCTTTGTTGCGGTCTAATTTTTCTTCCAGCTGGCGAGTCATAGACTGCATCATTGACATCAATGCTGCCATATCAAATGCCGCAGGAACCGCTGGTGCCGTTGCAGGTGCCACAGTAGGTGCTTCCGAGTGCCTGGAGTCGTCGTTGGTTGCCTCGGACTCGCTGGCTTCCATTAACAGCGAATCGTTTCCGAAGCGTCGTTGGTCGACCTCCTCCCGGCGGCGCTCCTGCTCCTCTTGTCGGCGCGCTTCCTCCTGTCGGCGCTGACTCCGTGTGCGCGGCGTCTCTTCGTCGTATGGTGTTACCGGCATTTTCAATTATCCACCCTTCTGACACCAAATGTTACGAGATGGGTCCTTGGATAATCAGTTAAAACGCCGATTGTTCACTTTGCACTTTATTGCACAAAATCACAGTACACACGACACAACTGGTTCGCACAAACACGTCACACTGGCACTGAAATTCACACAGCTAGTCACTTCACAATCACTGGTACCGCACTTGAACACGAGATGTTTTCGCTCCGGTATAAAACGCGATAACTGCCACAAACGAAAACCATCGCCCTATTTATATCGGAATAAGGGTTCTCTAGAAATCTGTAGAATATTCGGTGCCATTGTGACTGACAAAGTAAACAAGTGTAAAGTTCGAGAAACCCTATTGTTCCTAATTATTACGAAAGCACCACAAAAAAAAATCTAACAAACAACAAACAATAGACGCGACACAAAGGCCGGTGCCGCCTGAGTCATAAAACCATAAATCTCGCGGTTAAGTGTAAACAACTAGCCGTCGTACCGCGCGCGGCCACAGATTAATAAATAGTTACTAACGGCGTGGCCTACTGCGTAACAATATGAATTGTTATAAATGAAAATAACAATTTTAAATTCAAGATATTTTCACCCAGCTCTGAACATTATTAAAATAACATTTTAAAATTTAGTTTCTGACAGCCAAAATGCTACGCAAATTGAAAAAAATAAAAACCAACCAAAAAAAATACAAAGCTATTTTTGTGCAGCTCGCGTAGTTATCTCAGTAATATCAAAATAGTAATGTAATGTAAAGTATGTACATTTTACCGTCCTCAATAAATAGTCATTCAACAAAACTTAAAATAATTTTACTGTGATAATAACTGACGATGAAAAATAAAGTCAAAGTCAAAATATTTATTTTTTGGAGACATGGGTAACATGGGTGCACCTATGCTCAAGCATCAGGGCATGCAAAATTATCATCCTTAATTTTATAGGCATCAATAATTGTGAGTTTAAATTATACATAATAGTTGAATAATGATTTTTATAATACGTAGATATCACAAATAGGAAGAAAGTCTTAAATCTTCGCGATAAATAAGCTAATATAATCTGGATTTCTCCCCATACTGGGAAACCAGACGTTCAATGCCCTTCGGACATCAAGTCTCAGTTTACGCTGAGGCTTTATGCGTAACCTACAAACCATATACAGTAACCAAGGTAGCATGTTTATTGTTTACCAGCTCTGTTATTTAGTTTACGTTGTTCCATGTCTCTGTTACAGTTATAACGCGATTTTAAGGAGGTCACGTTTTCCCTAGTTAAAACCAGTTATTGCAAAATACTACGTCGTGTTTTCCCTAGTTGTAACTAGTTCTATTTAGTTTTTGAGTGCTATGCGAGACGAGCCCGCGTGCTAGTACTCCAACTTTGAGAAAGATCGCCAAATGCGATCGAAACTATAGTAGCAGCTTTCTACTAAAATTAAGCGTGAGTAACACTTGTGCTTTACTTAATTAAAATGTGCGAAAACCACGCTAGATTCCAAAGTGAAATTGTACAAGCCCATTTACATTCGCGTACGAGTCGCGAGGCGAGGGACGAGGCGAGGGGCGTGGTGCGAGTGTGAACAGACGCTCGTAGCTCGCCTCGTCCCTCGCCTTGTCACTCGCGGCGCTCGCGTCTGGAGCGGTTTTTGGGGCACGAGTCAAAGGACCTCGCGTCGCACGCGAGTGGATGTTTACACTCGCCCTCCCGCTTCATTCTGGCTTCTACATCGTGCCGCGCAGGTTGTGTTTAGTTTTAACAAATACGCAAAAACAAACACGCAGAAATCGTATAATGGATTGGTTGCAAGACGAAACATTTAAGTTCATAGAACTATTTCAAAAAGAACGAATAATTTGGGACCCTAAACATAAATGCCACAAGAACAGCCAAAAAGTAAGCGATGCATGGGCGAGATTGTCCGAACAAATGGGAAGATCTCAAACAGAATTAAAAAATAAGAAAAATTATCTCATGGCTATGACGTTCTCCATTGTTGCTAGCTCAAAGACGACTGAACTCGGCACGCGAGTGTAAACAGACAACTCATTTACCATCGATCAACACGAGCCTTAACTAGTTGTTACGAAATGCCTTTTTACAACTAAAGGTAACTAAAATTGAATATCAGTTGTAAACAATTTCTGGAGCAGCGACACTCAGGGCTGACAGCAGTTTTTGACATTAGCCCACTCGGAGTATCACGACACAAATCAGACACGGATCATTTAAGTTTTAACTGACACGTTTCGGGAAAACACGTTGTAACAAACGCATTTCGTAATAACTAGTTCTAACTAAGGAAAACGCGTTCTCCCCAAAATATTTGATGATGATACCTTCCACGCCAGTTTCGGCTACAGCGACCATTTTATGAATCAGGGTAGTTACTGAGTTCTGGCATGTCTGGTGCAATCAATTTTAGCAGTGAATATCCTAGGACGAAAGTTACTATTTTACAAGCTTTTATTTAGTTTCACCTGTCCCGTTGTCTCTCTGTCGGTCTGTAATCAAATCTTGCAAGTTAAATTTGATCCACTTCCCGGTTACCGATTGACCTGAAATATTGCATACATGTGTAAATCGCGTGACAATGCAATATTTATTATCACAACATATTATCTGCTGTGGTTGAGCTCGTTTAATTTGTCTTGGCGACAAAACTTTAAAAACTTATTAATTATGCTATAATTATGACATGGCATATGGCATACCCATATGCCTAATCAATTTGACTTAGAAAAGACTAGATTTTCTATATTAGGTAGCAAGAAGCTAATATTTTTCTAATGCTCTTAGTCCGTCACTGGTTTTCATCAGTCTCACTCTTTGACCGTTTTTTTTTTTAATTTTATTTTATTCACCTACACAATATTATTGTTATTGCAACTTTAAAGTGAATAAAACTTCAAGAAATTATTGTGTAGGTTAAACTAAGCGCCACACAAATCGGCGGCTGAGAAGTTAGCCGCAGATGACACTTCGCCGTGATTCGCTAATATTGCGCATGTGTGCACAATTTCTACGCCGCGTGTCGTAGTGGTGAGCACGGGCGTAGGGAGCGCGCGGGAGGCATGAGGTTGGCGGGCGGGTGTGCCCCGGCGTCTCGTATATCTGGATCCCGTGCATACCTATATTTCGGCTTTTGCGCAGCGTTCTGCGCATAACTACGCCGATTTGTATGGCGCTTAGTATAGGTACACAAGAATTTCGTACAAAGTTATCTTACTGCTTTTTACAAAATACGTCATTCCCGCTTTAGGGGTTGGCTAGGGCGACTCGAGTTACATTATTGTTTGTGTCATTAAGCTTATTATTGTAACGTTATATGTTGATTCAGCGTAACAAATTACTATCTTGGTACCTGTGGCCCTAGCATGAGTTTTCTACCTACTGTATCAAACTTTAATACTCCACTATTTAATTTATAGCCTATGTGTTATTCTGATATATAAACTATATAATTGCAAAGTTTCATCTCAATCCGTTGAGTAGTTTTTGCGTGAAAGAGTAACAAACGTCCATCCATCCATCCTTACAAACTTTCACGTTTATAATATTAGTAGGATATAATTCTCCTGTACGTGTGTATGACACTGAACTCCTCCAGGGATGTTAGGTGTAATAATGTTGTTGTTTTTTTGTGTTTTATGATTTATTTTGTTGTTGTTTATGTAATGTACCTCTTATTTTGTTGCAAATAAATTTCTGTATTTCTATTTCTCTTTAAACGCCTGGACCGATTTAAACGATTTTTTTTTTGTATGCGTTTGAGTGGCGCCCTGGATGGTTTAGATTCACAAATCAGCCCGGCAGTGAAACGAAGTTCGTCGGGTCAGCTAGTTGAACATAATTATGCCTACCATAGAAGAGCGAGTGGGCAGCATCCAGCACACTGGCTCATTTGCGCGTTGGTGGATTTTGTGTGTGGTGTTATAACAGATTACTGTCATCGTGGCCAAGGTGGAGGGCAAGCTCCGAGGTAGAGCAGACTGGGGCTGGCGCTGCGGGGGCAGCGGATGAGTGCTGAAGCGTGCCCGTAACCCCGACACCAAGCGCTGTGGTGGAACACTCCAGGGTTTTAGTGGGTATACCGATCAGTCGGCGGGACTCCCGCATGACCACCCATGCCTCAAGCGAGATGGCATTCATATAAGCCTTTCCCTGTACGAAAAAAAGGCCTCGGTGGCTCAGTGGTTAGTGACCCTGACTGCTGTGTCAAAGAGGCGTGGGTTCGATTCCCACCCACGGTAAGCATTTATGTGATGAACATAGGTGTTTTCTCTGTGTCTGGGTGTTATATAGGAATTATCTATATAAGTATGTATTTAAAAATATCTTGAAGTAGTATATATCAGTCTCTGGCAGCCATATTACAAGCTTTGCTTAGTTGGGGGTCAGAGACCGTGTGTAAGATATCCCAAAAAAAATTGAGAAAAAATCATTAAGTAATAATGCGCAACCGAATGAATATAAAACTCGTACTAGGTCTTTTCTTATTGTGGGACTGTTGGCAGGCACCGGCACTAAGGTCTAATTAGGACTTGAAGGTAAAAAGGTCTTGGGTGGGTGGTTATTGAAAGGAAAGTCTCAGGACGGGCCAAAATAGCCACGGACTGGAACGGACTACATTTTTGTTTTCGAAAGAAAAATTCTAGTGCTTTTCAAGGTAAGTGGATAGGTACTTGTTAAAATAATTTTAAAGAATGATTTTGAGTTAAAAATGTTTAGATTTTAGACAATGGATCTTAGAATCTTTAGAAATAAATACATTTTATCAACTGTAAGTTTTCTTTTGAGTATGACGAAGGATAATCAGAAGGATCATAGGATAATTATGATTATATAATAAAACTCCTATATGTCTTTAACACTTTTTTGTTTTGTGTTATATAATCCTGTGACAAAAACCTAACAACCCAAGTTATTACAATTGACCTTACTCAAATTCAGAGAGCGTAAGCACAGATTGTGCTTTTTGATTTCTGAAAGAGTTGCAATTCTCATCAATTTTCAAAACTATTTTATGGCTATCTTTCAAAACATATAGGTACTTCTAAGTGTACAATGAAACTTAGGAATCAGTCAACAAACAAGGGAGATATGAAGTAAGGTAACAAAGGATACAGAAGAATCGAGAACCTCATCTTTTAAGAAGTCGGATAAAAACAGAGTTCCCATTGTCCACTGCAACGATGAAAAATGTGTTTTTATATACTATCCGAAATATGCGTTTACACAATCATGTTTCATTTAAATAAATAAATAATCTTGATGATATCGATCGGGATTATTAAAATTCCAAATAGCACAAGTAAAATCCATCAGTACGATGGATTTTTTGATAGACTTGAATGAATTAATGAATTAATCAATACCGACCGTCTTACCACAAAAGTTTTACGCACGCTTAAGAACAACTAGCGAACAAAGGGCGGCCTTATTGCTTACAGAAATCTCTTCCAGGCAACCCTTTTATCTAGAGAGGAATAATAATAATAAGAGAAAAGAGGAAACGAGGAGGAGACTTCTAATGGCTGTAAATTGCTTGATGTACACCTCTAACGCCTCCTCTATAGATCTCCAATGTTGGTAGCGGCTTGCATACAGCGCGATCCTACGGTCTGTAGCGTAGCTACTAACAATACTTATTTCTTTCTCGTTGCACGACATTTGAACATCACAATCATTCGTTTTATGCACTTTTGGACTTTACTTAATAAACAAATCGTAAACATTAAATAGCAAATGAAATTGCAAATGCAGTGACTTTGAAGTTAGCAAGTAATGAGACAGTAAAAGTGACAGTTGGTTTGACGCTGTCATGTATGGACTGCTTGTCGCTGTCATGTATGGACTGCTTGTCGCTGTCATTGTTCGGACTGATCCGTAAAGAAGAAAAAAAGAAATTATTTGTGTCTGTATTTTCATAACCTTGTTGGGAGAATGGAACGTAAATAAGTATGTTTTGTTTACAAGGCGTAGTAGATTAAGTGCGGTGACGTCATAAGTGGATGCGTGATTCGAAACGGTTCAAAGGTGACAAGTGAGTTAGCGATTTTTGAGAAGGAGGCAAAAAGCTTCTCGGATCGACAATGATTTTTTTTCTGGAAACTTCGTTGAAGCAATTGGTGCTCCGGACATCCATCTGCCTTAGGGCGGAGGCGTTTAAAAAGAGGCGATTGAGGTTAGTCAATTGATTTAGTGATTCTCTCGTGAATTTGATCTAAATTTTGATTCGCTGGGAAACATTTTTTGATCTTGGAATCATCCCGGTAAAAAAAATACTAGTGATACTTATTTGCCGTCTGGTTTGTCCATAGCCTCTTCCTGCGACCCGATTGATCTTCCCGCGACCCGATTGATTCCCCGACGGACCCCGCGCTGATGATTCCGGACTCCTGATTTTTTGCACACGTCATTTTGGTCGTATCGACGGGCCAGCCTGGTGGCGTACCTGCCAGCCTACACCTGTTTCCACTTGCGGATTTCATCCTGCGAGCATGCCTGCCACGGATCCACAAGTAATACCTATTTAGTTTTTTTTTACATAACCCAGAGCCGCATGGTCACTTTGGTATGAATATTAAGTTCATCCTCTTCTACAAATTTCCACGATTGAAGCCTTCTGGACAGAGTTAATACGTATGAGACATTCCTCGTTTTCACTGTATGATCCATGCTTTAGTGAACATAAGTAGACTTTATTTTTATCCACGGACTAAACGACTAGCTACCGTTTTGTTCGCTTGATTGTAATTAATGTTAGAAATCACATTAGTTTGTATTTTATGCAATATCGCAGACGGTATATGCACAGTCTTTAATAATTAAGTTAATTACCCGCCACATTGTTAGAAGTTTGGTTTAATTAGGTTCGCTTTAATTTAAGTACTGAAAATATAGCAATAAGTATTGATAAACTTTACAACGGTTAAGTTTGTGTAATTTTAAGCCCGTTGGCATTAAGACCCTTCTGGTCACCACCGAGTAAACTTACCCGCTTTAGATTTAGGATAATTTAATGTAAATTCAAAGAGTTAAGGTCATTACAAATAAATTTGTTGTGATTTAAATTACAAAACAAAATCTTTTAATTTTGTCCTCACTCAACAACTCACAGGTAGATAATAATACGGTCTTTGGGAACAGAGGTTCTTTGTTCTTATCGACTTAGTTTATCCAGGTAACATCTTGTTTATTTGTCAAGTAACTGCGACACCACACCTTCGAAGGTGTCGTATCATTTGTCCCCTTTAGTATCATTAGTCCCTTTTTGTATCATTTGTCCCTTTGCTCTAACTGGTAACGTTTTACATCACCACTACCCCTTTTAAATCGCAACATTTAATCCTCCTTCTTTTAAATAAAATTTTTTTATATCACGTTACAATGGCGCCCGAATTTTTTTAATTCTTGGAGTTGTTTTGTGAAGGCAAGATTATAAATTGAGAAAGTAATTTAAAAATAATTAGTTTTTAAGTAATTTAACTGTGAATTGTTTATGTTTAAGAACGATTAATAGGTAATTGCACCTACTATTGTGAAAAACTACTCTCTGTCTAAAATTTCTCAAATTTAAAATTGAAACATGTCGGTTCATTCTGGAACACTTTCCGATGATGAGACCACGTTCGCTTCACCCAACCATTCGCAGCATGTGTCTTCAGTTGTTACTCCACAAGTACATTTGAGTCCCGCAGGACAACGGGAGGTTCATATTCCAATTGATAGGGTGAACGCTCATCGACGCTTGAATCCAAATTATGTTTCTGAACATTTAGTGACAGCTGTTTCGTTTCCAACACAAGGTCACTCAACTTATGTGACAAGGCCACCACTTACGTCTCACGCTCACGCCACTACTGACGTTGTCACACATTCTGCAACGCGTCCGATCGTACACACAAATATCGAACATCCACCAACAAGGTTGTTTAAAACTAGTACGTATGAACATGAACAGTCATATAACGCGTATGATAAAAGTGCTCACGCACAACGAGTTCATTTATTAGCGGACACTCCGCACGGAGCCGCGGTATATTACAAGTCCATGAATTTATCGTCGCTTAATATTAAGTTTAACGGAGAAACGGACGTTGACGAATTTTTACTGAGAGTGAATGAAACTCGACTCGCACGACAGATTGATGACGTTACTTTGGTACGTGGGTTTTCAGAGCTCTTGTCTGGTACAGCTCTGAAATTTTTCAGAACAGTTAGTCATCGATTACAATCATGGGACGACGTAAAGCTTGAATTTAGAAAGTACTTCCAAACAAAAGACTACAGCTACAACATAGAGAAACAAATCAGAGAACGTAAGCAATTGTCAGGTCAATCAGTAGCATTTTACATATTAGACATACAAGATTTAAATGCAAGGCTAGCGTATCCTATTTCAGAGGCAAACTTATTGGAAATTGTTAAACACAACATGCTCAGTTCATATGCACAGCTGTTAGCAATCAATGAAATAACCTCTTTTGATCAAAAACAGTATAGTAAATAAATGGTGTGAACTAGATGTTTTATAAAATATCTTAATCATTCCATTTTTTTAAAATAACATGTAAAATCCTTAAACTATTGTAATTTGTAATATTATAAATTGGGAAATATATTTGTTGGCTTGTTACTCTTTCACGCAGCATTCTCGAAATCCGGTTTGGGATATTTTATAATGTTAGTAAGAATGAATAATCGGCCAAGTACGAGTCGGACTCGCGCATGAAGGGTTCCGTACTGTTTGGGAGCCCCCCTTAAATATATGTTTTGTTTTAATTTAATTATTTACTATCGAAGTGAATATAAAACTAATATTCTGTGAATATTTCAAGCATATACCTGTTACCATTATTGATATCAAGCGAAAACGGCAGGTTTAGTTGTATGGGAGCCCACCTGAAATATTAATTTTATTTTGTTTTTAGTATTCTTTGTTATAGCGGCAATAGTAATACATCACCTTGTAGAGAAACTAACCTTTTTGTTAGCTTCTCTACATTCAGACTCTTTCAACGATAACACTGCCAACTTACAATTCTAGTTATGAAATTCAAATTTTTGAAATGTTTTATTTTGACAGGATCAGCGATCCTTGTTTTGTAAAATTGGGCAGTCTGGAGTTGGAGGTGATCTGGAAGACACCATTTTTTCCTGTAAAAATGTATAATATAGATAGATAATAGTGACAGTGTGAATTTGAGGTTGCGTGGTCGAGTCCTGTTAAAGACATGAGCGTCGAGTAACAGTCAGGGTGAGAGGCTCCGGTTCCTTTGACTTTGATTCCAGGAGGATCTCTTGTTTTGGGGCCACTGACCCCTACCCTGGAGCACTGGGCTGGCGCTCACTTCGAACCCTGTCGGCCAGTTTGGGCCGGCGCCTGTCGGCCGGTTTGGGCCGGCGCCTCCACCTCAGTCGACAGATGACTCCACGCTAGCGCTCGCCTAGCGCTACCTTGCTGGCGCCACACTATCGGCGGGTCCAGCTATCGAAAATCCTCGGCCAGCCTCCAGCGTAGTTCTACGAGTACTACCCTCTCCCTTTTTGGCTAACTTTCCAAGGACTTCTACAAAATTCTCTCTCTCTCTCTCTCCGTCTCTTGAAGATTTAATTGACTATAAGTGCAGTGCGTGTTTGTGTAAATAAATGTGTAAATACTAAGGTTAGTTTTCTGTTTTAATCTCCGAACCGTTAGGAAACCTATCCACTAGGTAGGACTCTTAGGTTGGTTAGGTTTCTTCTGAGGTCTCTTAACCTGTGGTGCTGCAACCGGCTCCCCCGCTTGCAACATTACGGGTTCCTCTCCAATTCTCTTTTAACTTGTGGTGCTGCAAACGGCTTCCCCGTTCGCAACACTACAGTTTGGCGCCCGACCTTTTTACTAATCCACCCCTGACTACTTATATTTTCTTATTTTACTGTTACTTGTTTCTTTTATTTTCTAAATTCTAAACCGATACTTCCACAAGTATCCACCCATCGCTTACACCTTAGGTATTTTGGTTCTCTTTTGGTTATCATACTCCGATTCTCCATACATTACTCTATACTTGACTTTACAGTACACAAGCTACATAAATACCGCACCCCTACATACAGTCACTTACTACCTGGTTACCTCTGTAACCTACACCCATTCTTCGCTTGACGGTGTTAAAACCTAACGGTCACCTTCAAGTTGGGGTTTGGGAGACTATACGGCGAGCTGGAGGAGAGTATCCTCTCAGTGTACGTCACATACAGTTTGTAAGTTACCTAACTTACAGCTGAACACTCTTCGTAGTACATAGTAGTACATATCAACACTTGGCCTAATATATAAATTATATTCTATTACTACCTGGTATTATGTGCATATTATTCCGCGAGTCTCTCTTTGCTCTCATACGTCTTCAGTCATTACTATTCCCTTGACTCTACAGTACATTTAAACAACACAATACCGCACCCTCTCATACAAGCACTACTACCCGATTACCACTGTAATCGACATCCATTCTTCACTTGGAGGTGTTAAAACCTATCGGTCACCTACAAGTTGGGGTTTGGAAGACTATACGACGAGCTGGAGGAGAATATCCTCTCAGTGTACGTTACACGCAGGTTGTAAGTTGTCTTGGCTTACAGCTGAAGTATTCCTACATTCACAATACGTTTCAAGGTAATAGGTGATTTTTTTTACCTTATTTTTGTTGAACGAGTTTTGCTCATGTGAATTTTATGCTCATGTTCTCACTAACCCTAATTTATTAATATTTCAGATGTGTAAGTTCAATTGAATATTAGTTACTTGACCTAATACTATTTTTTAGCTAATATTTCTTTCTTATCTTTGGTAATACGTCGTATCTTATTATTTTTAATGTAATACCTATTAGATTTACAAAAAATGGCTAAAAACATCGTTTATTCTCATTTAAACAAACTTGAACTTGAATATGAGATCTCAATTCGTCATGAAACACCTTCAGGGAGTGTTTCCTTTCTCAAGGAGCAATTGGAGAGACTTTCTATACTGAAACCAGCTGAAGTCATTTCCAAGTCGGTTTTCTCAGTGTCAGTTGACTTAGATCAAGTGTCAAAGACTTTGAAGTATATCAAAGATAAAGTTTCAATGTTAGAGTCTTCTCCGGATAGGTTGCTAACTAAGAAGGTTGAATCATTTTTGAATCATACTCATTTTCGTCTTGATCGTATTGACGTTTCAACGATTTCGGAAGAATCCTTAAAGCAAAACTACAAAGTTTTAAGGAGCGATTTTTTTTCAATTAGGAAAAGATTCGATGCAGTTCATAGCAACTTCGAGCATCTACCGAGTATTGATAATACTCAAGACTATGACGATTCTCCCTCTGGATCAGTTTCGGTTTCGCCCCGAACTGAACATAGAGATCATCAACCTGAGATACTATTCTCTAAGGCTGATTCTGTTCCGCATAGACCTACAATACAGGAGAGCACTTCGAATTCTACACAATCTATACTTCTACCACAAGAAGTGTTGCTTACCTTAGTAAATGCTTTAACAAAGAATACTCAAGTCTCTCATTCTAATGTCATGGTTGATTTTAAAAGTTTGACATATGATGGAAAATCATGCCCTCACTCTTTCTTGCAAAAGATGGAAGAGTTCCGTCGATCTAAAAGCATTTCTGATGAAAGTATTGTCAAACATGCTTTTGAAATCTTTGAAGGTGATGCTTTACATTGGCTTAGGTTTCAAATCTCTCAAAATGACTCATTGTCTTGGGATGAAATCAAAAGTTTGTTGATTAGAGACTTTGGTGAATTTGACTTCGATTATAAACTCTTGGAAGCGATTCGTAAGCGAACTCAAGGAAAAGACGAGTCAATAGCCGTTTTTGTTTTGATAATATCGGGTATGTTTTCCCGCCTACAAACACAGTTACCAGATGCAGAAAAGTTACAGATGATTCTGCGTAACATTCGACCTTGTTATTCGATTTTTGTAGCTTTGAAGGAAGTAAAAACTCTTAACGAGCTGATTAATGTTTGTCAATTGTATGAGAATTGTATGGATAAGAATTCTAGTTTTCACGAACCTCTCCATAATGATGCTTCCTGGGCAAAGGATTTTAACTATCGTCCCTCAACTTCTGGATTTTCTAAAAATGTTTTGAAAGCAAGTGAAGTCGTTAAGGAATCTCACCCCTTAAACTCGCAACCGCAGACGATTCCTACGCCTAATTTCTATAATTTCTGCCCACGTTGTAGAGTCACAGGCCATTCCTTAAAAACTTGTACTAAACCAAGGACTTTGGTTTGTTTCAAATGTGGTCTACAAGGGGTAAAGGTAACAGAATGTCCTAAGTGCTCCGTTACTTTAAATCAAAAAAACTAAATAATGACTTGAATGATGATTCTAAATCTTACAGCGATTCTAATGATTGGCAGCAATGGTTGAATACGGTTCGAAATTTTATGTTTTGTTATAAGACAACTGCTGTGTCTTATGATAAAGAAAAAGATTTTAATAGACCTTTTATTAATGTATCTATTAATGAACAAACTTTTTCGGGTTTATTAGATAGTGGGAGTTGTATTACTATTTTAGGTAACAATTCTCATAAGGATATCTTAAAGTTAGGTTTCAAGTTATACAAATCATCATTTCAAGTCATGGTTGCTAATAAACAAAAATCAACGTCATTGGGTTACTTTCATCTCCCGATCAAATTTAATAATCGGATAAAATTTATTAAAGCTTTCGTCTTCCCTGATATTTACCCTTCCTTAATTCTTGGTTGGGATTTTTGGGAAAAGTTTGACTTAACACCTAAAATACTTTCTCTTGAAGTTAACTCTGAACATAAGGAGCTTGTGTCTTGTTCTATTGAAAAGAAGGTTACTTCGTTTAACCATCTATCTAATAATCAAAGTGAAATAGCTAAGGCTATGATTGAACGTTTTAAATCGATTTCTTTTGAAGAAAAGGGTCATTTGGGTCGTACTAATCTGATATCACACCGGATTGATACGGGTGATGCTTTACCTATCAAACAAAGGTGTTATCGACTTTCTCCGGAAAAACAAAAAGCTCTTATTGTTGAAGTCGATAAAATGCTTGACTTAAAAGTTATTGAATCATGCGAAAGCCCTTGGCTATCTCCAGTTCTTATTACTCCAAAAAAGAATGGAGAATGGCGTTTTTGTGTTGATAGCAGGAAATTGAATGCAGTCACTCGAAAAGATGCTTATAGTCTTCCCTTTATTTCGGAAATACTAGATAACCTCAAAAATGCTAAATATCTATCAAGTATTGATATTGCTAAAGCTTTTTGGGAAATTCCGCTGCATCCTGACGATAGAGATAAGACTGGTTTCTACGTCCCTGGTCGTGGAATGTATAGATTTACAGTTATGCCTTTTGGTTTAACTAACGCTCCAGCTACTCAACAAAGGTTGATGGATACCTTATTTACTCCAGAGTTTGATAATAAGGTATTTTGCTATTTGGACGACATAATAGTAATAAGCGATTCTTTTGATGAGCATATATCTCTTCTACTTAAAGTCCACCAAAAGCTTTCTTATGCTGGATTAACCATCAACTTTGAAAAGAGCAAATTTTTTCGTAAAGAGCTTAAATATCTGGGTTATGTCGTGGATGAGCTAGGTCTTCGTGCTGATCCCGAAAAGATAGAAGCTATCATCGCTTACCCTGTTCCTACTTCTAAGAAAGAAGTAAGACAATTCTTGGGTACTTGTAGTTGGTTCCGACGTTTCATACCCAATTTTAGTTCTATTGCTTCGCCTATTTGTAAACTAACGTCATCAGGCAAGAATGTTTCTAAAAAGTTTATCTGGAACGATGATGCTGATGCTGCTTTCAATAAGCTAAAAGAGCATTTGATTTCTACGCCTATTTTAGCATGTCCTGATTTTGACCTACCCTTCTCTGTTCACTGTGATGCGTCCAATTTTGGTATCGGAGCTATGTTAAGCCAAATAAAAGACGACAAAGAAGTGGTTATAGCGTATATGAGCAGAACTTTAAATAAGCATGAGCAAAACTATTCAACAACTGAACGTGAAACACTAGCAGTTATTAGCGCTCTTGAACATTGGCGTTGTTATCTTGACAACGGTAAACCTTTTACTATTTATACTGATCACGCAGCTTTGAAGTGGTTTCAAAATTTGTCCAATCCTTCTGGGAGACTAGCGCGTTGGACTATTCGCTTATCTTGTTTTAACTTCATTCTGAAACATAAAAAGGGTAAAGAAAATGTTGTTCCTGATCTTCTTTCACGTTGTAAAATACCTAACGTTGCAGGCATTGGTTTTACCGAACCAATAGCTGCAAATGTTGATAATCAATTAAATTATTTTAATAGGTTGTTTGCCAATTGTCATGATAACCCCGATGCTTATCCAAATTACAAAATTGTCGATGGCAAATTATACCGTCACTTTGACACACCTAATTACTTTAACGAAGATTTTGCGTGGAAAGAAGTTCCTCCTCCACCAGAGAGGAATGAAATAATTAAGTCTTGTCATGGGCTATCCGATAACAGCCCTCATATTGGGATATTTAAAACTTATAAAAAACTTTGCTTGAGATTTTATTGGTCCGGTATGTTTAAGGACGTGGCCAATATGTGCTCGACTTGTGAAACTTGTCTCTCTTATAAATATTCGAATCATTCGCCTTATGGTCCTATGGGCAAACCTAAAATTTGCTCAAGGCCGTGGCAGAATATTTCTTTAGACCTCATGGGTCCATTCCCAATGTCAAGACAACGTAACCAACATATCTTAGTGGTCACGTGTTCTTTTTCTAAATATTGTCTGATATTCCCGATTAAGCGAGCTACTGCCCCTAATATCATTCGTGAATTAGAAAATCATGTATTTTTAGTACATGGTGTACCACAAACTATAATCATGGATAACGGTTCTCAGCTACAATCTAATGAGTTTCGAAATTTTCTTAACAGTTATAAAATACCTTTCGTCTTTTATTCACCTAGATATTGTCCTCAAGTCAACACAACAGAACGTTATAATAGAACTATTATAACGGCTTTAGCTCAGTTAGTGGGTGATGATCATAGATCATGGGACAATCATTTGAAAAAGATTCAAATGGCTTTAAATAGTGCAGTAAATGTCACGACCGGTTTTACTCCAGCGTATCTTGTATTTGGCCGTGAAACAATTCCTTGCGGGTCATACTATACTTCCTGTTCTAATCTTGACAGCGTCATCTTCGCTCCTCGAGACATTTATGCCCATAATTTAGGGTTACTTTCCACAATCTTCGATAAAGTACAAGTTGCTATTCATACAGCTCACTCTAGAAACGCTACAAATTACAATCTTAGACGGGATTTCAAAGAATTTAATGTCGGGGATATAGTTTGGCGGAAAAATTATGTACAAAGTAATGCTGGTGCATATTTCAGCGCAAAACTTGCGCCGAAGTACATAAAATGTAAAATAGTTGAAAAATTGTCTTCTTTGGTCTTTGTCTTGGAGGACCCTAACGGTTCGAGAGGTAGATGGCATGTTAAAGATATTAAATGCTAACTGTACATATAATATATTTTAATGATTTTTCTTTTTTTTAACTAGTGCTGATCTATGTTTTTGTTTTTCTTAAGAAGGTTGTAAATAGTTTTCGTTTTGTTTGGTGTATAATGAGTACTTATAATGTTCTGATTAAGTATTCGTGTAATTCTTTTTTATGTACAAATGTACCTGTTAATGCTTCACAAAGAATCTAAACCCTTTGGCTTATTTTTTGTAATACCCTTGATTTTTTTTATTTTGAATAATAAAAGGCTTGCACAATGGTTAAGTTACCAATAAAGCCTATATTGTGCTTTTATCTTTCGATATTTCAAATTGCACACGTTGCAATTTAAATATTAACTTCATTTGAATAGAAAATTACTTTTTCTCTTCATATCTCTGAAGAGTTTTAAGGCTTACTTAGGCCATATGTGTAAATATTAACTTGTAAATATTATTATCTTAACTTTTATCGGGTTTTCGAAAAGGTGCGGGTTACGACACCTAACTCTAAAAAAATAAGCCTTCGTAATAATTGAATGATAATTCCTTGTGGAGTATGGTCATCATGGATTGTGAACCATAACCCCAACTTATGATTGAGTGTGCGTGCGAGGGAGTATGGAAGATGTGTGCGAATCTGTCTGGATGGTCAAGGTCTTATTCTCAACCTGCAAAATTTTCAATGAGTGAAAATTTTTCTGGGGTTTTGGGGGAAATGTAGAGAAACTAACCTTTTTGTTAGCTTCTCTACATTCAGACTCTTTCAACGATAACACTGCCAACTTACAATTCTAGTTATGAAATTCAAATTTTTGAAATGTTTTATTTTGACAGGATCAGCGATCCTTGTTTTGTAAAATTGGGCAGTCTGGAGTTGGAGGTGATCTGGAAGACACCATTTTTTCCTGTAAAAATGTATAATATAGATAGATAATAGTGACAGTGTGAATTTGAGGTTGCGTGGTCGAGTCCTGTTAAAGACATGAGCGTCGAGTAACAGTCAGGGTGAGAGGCTCCGGTTCCTTTGACTTTGATTCCAGGAGGATCTCTTGTTTTGGGGCCACTGACCCCTACCCTGGAGCACTGGGCTGGCGCTCACTTCGAACCCTGTCGGCCAGTTTGGGCCGGCGCCTGTCGGCCGGTTTGGGCCGGCGCCTCCACCTCAGTCGACAGATGACTCCACGCTAGCGCTCGCCTAGCGCTACCTTGCTGGCGCCACACTATCGGCGGGTCCAGCTATCGAAAATCCTCGGCCAGCCTCCAGCGTAGTTCTACGAGTACTACCCTCTCCCTTTTTGGCTAACTTTCCAAGGACTTCTACAAAATTCTCTCTCTCTCTCTCTCCGTCTCTTGAAGATTTAATTGACTATAAGTGCAGTGCGTGTTTGTGTAAATAAATGTGTAAATACTAAGGTTAGTTTTCTGTTTTAATCTCCGAACCGTTAGGAAACCTATCCACTAGGTAGGACTCTTAGGTTGGTTAGGTTTCTTCTGAGGTCTCTTAACCTGTGGTGCTGCAACCGGCTCCCCCGCTTGCAACATTACGGGTTCCTCTCCAATTCTCTTTTAACTTGTGGTGCTGCAAACGGCTTCCCCGTTCGCAACACTACAGTTTGGCGCCCGACCTTTTTACTAATCCACCCCTGACTACTTATATTTTCTTATTTTACTGTTACTTGTTTCTTTTATTTTCTAAATTCTAAACCGATACTTCCACAAGTATCCACCCATCGCTTACACCTTAGGTATTTTGGTTCTCTTTTGGTTATCATACTCCGATTCTCCATACATTACTCTATACTTGACTTTACAGTACACAAGCTACATAAATACCGCACCCCTACATACAGTCACTTACTACCTGGTTACCTCTGTAACCTACACCCATTCTTCGCTTGACGGTGTTAAAACCTAACGGTCACCTTCAAGTTGGGGTTTGGGAGACTATACGGCGAGCTGGAGGAGAGTATCCTCTCAGTGTACGTCACATACAGTTTGTAAGTTACCTAACTTACAGCTGAACACTCTTCGTAGTACATAGTAGTACATATCAACACTTGGCCTAATATATAAATTATATTCTATTACTACCTGGTATTATGTGCATATTATTCCGCGAGTCTCTCTTTGCTCTCATACGTCTTCAGTCATTACTATTCCCTTGACTCTACAGTACATTTAAACAACACAATACCGCACCCTCTCATACAAGCACTACTACCCGATTACCACTGTAATCGACATCCATTCTTCACTTGGAGGTGTTAAAACCTATCGGTCACCTACAAGTTGGGGTTTGGAAGACTATACGACGAGCTGGAGGAGAATATCCTCTCAGTGTACGTTACACGCAGGTTGTAAGTTGTCTTGGCTTACAGCTGAAGTATTCCTACATTCACAATACGTTTCAAGGTAATAGGTGATTTTTTTTACCTTATTTTTGTTGAACGAGTTTTGCTCATGTGAATTTTATGCTCATGTTCTCACTAACCCTAATTTATTAATATTTCAGATGTGTAAGTTCAATTGAATATTAGTTACTTGACCTAATACTATTTTTTAGCTAATATTTCTTTCTTATCTTTGGTAATACGTCGTATCTTATTATTTTTAATGTAATACCTATTAGATTTACAAAAAATGGCTAAAAACATCGTTTATTCTCATTTAAACAAACTTGAACTTGAATATGAGATCTCAATTCGTCATGAAACACCTTCAGGGAGTGTTTCCTTTCTCAAGGAGCAATTGGAGAGACTTTCTATACTGAAACCAGCTGAAGTCATTTCCAAGTCGGTTTTCTCAGTGTCAGTTGACTTAGATCAAGTGTCAAAGACTTTGAAGTATATCAAAGATAAAGTTTCAATGTTAGAGTCTTCTCCGGATAGGTTGCTAACTAAGAAGGTTGAATCATTTTTGAATCATACTCATTTTCGTCTTGATCGTATTGACGTTTCAACGATTTCGGAAGAATCCTTAAAGCAAAACTACAAAGTTTTAAGGAGCGATTTTTTTTCAATTAGGAAAAGATTCGATGCAGTTCATAGCAACTTCGAGCATCTACCGAGTATTGATAATACTCAAGACTATGACGATTCTCCCTCTGGATCAGTTTCGGTTTCGCCCCGAACTGAACATAGAGATCATCAACCTGAGATACTATTCTCTAAGGCTGATTCTGTTCCGCATAGACCTACAATACAGGAGAGCACTTCGAATTCTACACAATCTATACTTCTACCACAAGAAGTGTTGCTTACCTTAGTAAATGCTTTAACAAAGAATACTCAAGTCTCTCATTCTAATGTCATGGTTGATTTTAAAAGTTTGACATATGATGGAAAATCATGCCCTCACTCTTTCTTGCAAAAGATGGAAGAGTTCCGTCGATCTAAAAGCATTTCTGATGAAAGTATTGTCAAACATGCTTTTGAAATCTTTGAAGGTGATGCTTTACATTGGCTTAGGTTTCAAATCTCTCAAAATGACTCATTGTCTTGGGATGAAATCAAAAGTTTGTTGATTAGAGACTTTGGTGAATTTGACTTCGATTATAAACTCTTGGAAGCGATTCGTAAGCGAACTCAAGGAAAAGACGAGTCAATAGCCGTTTTTGTTTTGATAATATCGGGTATGTTTTCCCGCCTACAAACACAGTTACCAGATGCAGAAAAGTTACAGATGATTCTGCGTAACATTCGACCTTGTTATTCGATTTTTGTAGCTTTGAAGGAAGTAAAAACTCTTAACGAGCTGATTAATGTTTGTCAATTGTATGAGAATTGTATGGATAAGAATTCTAGTTTTCACGAACCTCTCCATAATGATGCTTCCTGGGCAAAGGATTTTAACTATCGTCCCTCAACTTCTGGATTTTCTAAAAATGTTTTGAAAGCAAGTGAAGTCGTTAAGGAATCTCACCCCTTAAACTCGCAACCGCAGACGATTCCTACGCCTAATTTCTATAATTTCTGCCCACGTTGTAGAGTCACAGGCCATTCCTTAAAAACTTGTACTAAACCAAGGACTTTGGTTTGTTTCAAATGTGGTCTACAAGGGGTAAAGGTAACAGAATGTCCTAAGTGCTCCGTTACTTTAAATCAAAAAAACTAAATAATGACTTGAATGATGATTCTAAATCTTACAGCGATTCTAATGATTGGCAGCAATGGTTGAATACGGTTCGAAATTTTATGTTTTGTTATAAGACAACTGCTGTGTCTTATGATAAAGAAAAAGATTTTAATAGACCTTTTATTAATGTATCTATTAATGAACAAACTTTTTCGGGTTTATTAGATAGTGGGAGTTGTATTACTATTTTAGGTAACAATTCTCATAAGGATATCTTAAAGTTAGGTTTCAAGTTATACAAATCATCATTTCAAGTCATGGTTGCTAATAAACAAAAATCAACGTCATTGGGTTACTTTCATCTCCCGATCAAATTTAATAATCGGATAAAATTTATTAAAGCTTTCGTCTTCCCTGATATTTACCCTTCCTTAATTCTTGGTTGGGATTTTTGGGAAAAGTTTGACTTAACACCTAAAATACTTTCTCTTGAAGTTAACTCTGAACATAAGGAGCTTGTGTCTTGTTCTATTGAAAAGAAGGTTACTTCGTTTAACCATCTATCTAATAATCAAAGTGAAATAGCTAAGGCTATGATTGAACGTTTTAAATCGATTTCTTTTGAAGAAAAGGGTCATTTGGGTCGTACTAATCTGATATCACACCGGATTGATACGGGTGATGCTTTACCTATCAAACAAAGGTGTTATCGACTTTCTCCGGAAAAACAAAAAGCTCTTATTGTTGAAGTCGATAAAATGCTTGACTTAAAAGTTATTGAATCATGCGAAAGCCCTTGGCTATCTCCAGTTCTTATTACTCCAAAAAAGAATGGAGAATGGCGTTTTTGTGTTGATAGCAGGAAATTGAATGCAGTCACTCGAAAAGATGCTTATAGTCTTCCCTTTATTTCGGAAATACTAGATAACCTCAAAAATGCTAAATATCTATCAAGTATTGATATTGCTAAAGCTTTTTGGGAAATTCCGCTGCATCCTGACGATAGAGATAAGACTGGTTTCTACGTCCCTGGTCGTGGAATGTATAGATTTACAGTTATGCCTTTTGGTTTAACTAACGCTCCAGCTACTCAACAAAGGTTGATGGATACCTTATTTACTCCAGAGTTTGATAATAAGGTATTTTGCTATTTGGACGACATAATAGTAATAAGCGATTCTTTTGATGAGCATATATCTCTTCTACTTAAAGTCCACCAAAAGCTTTCTTATGCTGGATTAACCATCAACTTTGAAAAGAGCAAATTTTTTCGTAAAGAGCTTAAATATCTGGGTTATGTCGTGGATGAGCTAGGTCTTCGTGCTGATCCCGAAAAGATAGAAGCTATCATCGCTTACCCTGTTCCTACTTCTAAGAAAGAAGTAAGACAATTCTTGGGTACTTGTAGTTGGTTCCGACGTTTCATACCCAATTTTAGTTCTATTGCTTCGCCTATTTGTAAACTAACGTCATCAGGCAAGAATGTTTCTAAAAAGTTTATCTGGAACGATGATGCTGATGCTGCTTTCAATAAGCTAAAAGAGCATTTGATTTCTACGCCTATTTTAGCATGTCCTGATTTTGACCTACCCTTCTCTGTTCACTGTGATGCGTCCAATTTTGGTATCGGAGCTATGTTAAGCCAAATAAAAGACGACAAAGAAGTGGTTATAGCGTATATGAGCAGAACTTTAAATAAGCATGAGCAAAACTATTCAACAACTGAACGTGAAACACTAGCAGTTATTAGCGCTCTTGAACATTGGCGTTGTTATCTTGACAACGGTAAACCTTTTACTATTTATACTGATCACGCAGCTTTGAAGTGGTTTCAAAATTTGTCCAATCCTTCTGGGAGACTAGCGCGTTGGACTATTCGCTTATCTTGTTTTAACTTCATTCTGAAACATAAAAAGGGTAAAGAAAATGTTGTTCCTGATCTTCTTTCACGTTGTAAAATACCTAACGTTGCAGGCATTGGTTTTACCGAACCAATAGCTGCAAATGTTGATAATCAATTAAATTATTTTAATAGGTTGTTTGCCAATTGTCATGATAACCCCGATGCTTATCCAAATTACAAAATTGTCGATGGCAAATTATACCGTCACTTTGACACACCTAATTACTTTAACGAAGATTTTGCGTGGAAAGAAGTTCCTCCTCCACCAGAGAGGAATGAAATAATTAAGTCTTGTCATGGGCTATCCGATAACAGCCCTCATATTGGGATATTTAAAACTTATAAAAAACTTTGCTTGAGATTTTATTGGTCCGGTATGTTTAAGGACGTGGCCAATATGTGCTCGACTTGTGAAACTTGTCTCTCTTATAAATATTCGAATCATTCGCCTTATGGTCCTATGGGCAAACCTAAAATTTGCTCAAGGCCGTGGCAGAATATTTCTTTAGACCTCATGGGTCCATTCCCAATGTCAAGACAACGTAACCAACATATCTTAGTGGTCACGTGTTCTTTTTCTAAATATTGTCTGATATTCCCGATTAAGCGAGCTACTGCCCCTAATATCATTCGTGAATTAGAAAATCATGTATTTTTAGTACATGGTGTACCACAAACTATAATCATGGATAACGGTTCTCAGCTACAATCTAATGAGTTTCGAAATTTTCTTAACAGTTATAAAATACCTTTCGTCTTTTATTCACCTAGATATTGTCCTCAAGTCAACACAACAGAACGTTATAATAGAACTATTATAACGGCTTTAGCTCAGTTAGTGGGTGATGATCATAGATCATGGGACAATCATTTGAAAAAGATTCAAATGGCTTTAAATAGTGCAGTAAATGTCACGACCGGTTTTACTCCAGCGTATCTTGTATTTGGCCGTGAAACAATTCCTTGCGGGTCATACTATACTTCCTGTTCTAATCTTGACAGCGTCATCTTCGCTCCTCGAGACATTTATGCCCATAATTTAGGGTTACTTTCCACAATCTTCGATAAAGTACAAGTTGCTATTCATACAGCTCACTCTAGAAACGCTACAAATTACAATCTTAGACGGGATTTCAAAGAATTTAATGTCGGGGATATAGTTTGGCGGAAAAATTATGTACAAAGTAATGCTGGTGCATATTTCAGCGCAAAACTTGCGCCGAAGTACATAAAATGTAAAATAGTTGAAAAATTGTCTTCTTTGGTCTTTGTCTTGGAGGACCCTAACGGTTCGAGAGGTAGATGGCATGTTAAAGATATTAAATGCTAACTGTACATATAATATATTTTAATGATTTTTCTTTTTTTTAACTAGTGCTGATCTATGTTTTTGTTTTTCTTAAGAAGGTTGTAAATAGTTTTCGTTTTGTTTGGTGTATAATGAGTACTTATAATGTTCTGATTAAGTATTCGTGTAATTCTTTTTTATGTACAAATGTACCTGTTAATGCTTCACAAAGAATCTAAACCCTTTGGCTTATTTTTTGTAATACCCTTGATTTTTTTTATTTTGAATAATAAAAGGCTTGCACAATGGTTAAGTTACCAATAAAGCCTATATTGTGCTTTTATCTTTCGATATTTCAAATTGCACACGTTGCAATTTAAATATTAACTTCATTTGAATAGAAAATTACTTTTTCTCTTCATATCTCTGAAGAGTTTTAAGGCTTACTTAGGCCATATGTGTAAATATTAACTTGTAAATATTATTATCTTAACTTTTATCGGGTTTTCGAAAAGGTGCGGGTTACGACACCTAACTCTAAAAAAATAAGCCTTCGTAATAATTGAATGATAATTCCTTGTGGAGTATGGTCATCATGGATTGTGAACCATAACCCCAACTTATGATTGAGTGTGCGTGCGAGGGAGTATGGAAGATGTGTGCGAATCTGTCTGGATGGTCAAGGTCTTATTCTCAACCTGCAAAATTTTCAATGAGTGAAAATTTTTCTGGGGTTTTGGGGGAAATGTAGAGAAACTAACCTTTTTGTTAGCTTCTCTACATTCAGACTCTTTCAACGATAACACTGCCAACTTACAATTCTAGTTATGAAATTCAAATTTTTGAAATGTTTTATTTTGACAGGATCAGCGATCCTTGTTTTGTAAAATTGGGCAGTCTGGAGTTGGAGGTGATCTGGAAGACACCATTTTTTCCTGTAAAAATGTATAATATAGATAGATAATAGTGACAGTGTGAATTTGAGGTTGCGTGGTCGAGTCCTGTTAAAGACATGAGCGTCGAGTAACAGTCAGGGTGAGAGGCTCCGGTTCCTTTGACTTTGATTCCAGGAGGATCTCTTGTTTTGGGGCCACTGACCCCTACCCTGGAGCACTGGGCTGGCGCTCACTTCGAACCCTGTCGGCCAGTTTGGGCCGGCGCCTGTCGGCCGGTTTGGGCCGGCGCCTCCACCTCAGTCGACAGATGACTCCACGCTAGCGCTCGCCTAGCGCTACCTTGCTGGCGCCACACTATCGGCGGGTCCAGCTATCGAAAATCCTCGGCCAGCCTCCAGCGTAGTTCTACGAGTACTACCCTCTCCCTTTTTGGCTAACTTTCCAAGGACTTCTACAAAATTCTCTCTCTCTCTCTCTCCGTCTCTTGAAGATTTAATTGACTATAAGTGCAGTGCGTGTTTGTGTAAATAAATGTGTAAATACTAAGGTTAGTTTTCTGTTTTAATCTCCGAACCGTTAGGAAACCTATCCACTAGGTAGGACTCTTAGGTTGGTTAGGTTTCTTCTGAGGTCTCTTAACCTGTGGTGCTGCAACCGGCTCCCCCGCTTGCAACATTACGGGTTCCTCTCCAATTCTCTTTTAACTTGTGGTGCTGCAAACGGCTTCCCCGTTCGCAACACTACAACCTGTGAAAATTTCAGCTATTTACCTATAACGGTTCATGAGATACAGCCTGGTGATAGACAGACAGACGGACGGCGAATTTTTGCAATGTTTATCACAAAAATAACTCTTTGAGATAAACCTAGTGTGGGATGCACTATAAAATTTAAATCATTTCATTTTTATTCACAGAATATTTAGTTGCATTTTGAATTTTTAAAAAATAATTTACTAAATCAATTTCAGCAAAATGATAATAATGTCACACCTAAATAAATTACACAATATACAAGGTGTAACAGAACGATTGAAAAATACTTAAACCACACATGCTCAGATATATTTAAAACTTACCCCATAAGGTCTCATAATCCTCAGTATGTTAGATTACGAGTTATACCAATTTAAAGTTTTGCGTAAAATAACCTGATGTCAACCCTAAATGTATCAGCTGACGGTAGACGGCCTTGACTGACAAAGAATAAATAATAAATAATAAGGTATGCAGAAACATTTTATTTTTGCCTACGAAATCGTGGACGGGCTTTTACACTCAAACATTTAGGTAAGTAGGTACATGGTCATAGGTACAAGTTACAAGGTCATAGACTGATGTACCTAACTCATCTGAACTGCCTAGACTAGAACATGTTGTAAGTACCTGTCGCATAAAATGATTACATCGTCTATGTAATACCCTTTCTGACGTAGCAGATAAAAAATATTCATCAAGTTATTTTTTTGTCACTCATACCTATTTGCATCAGTAACTGTAGGTAAGTACCTACTATGTAGCATTTACAAAAACGCAACTGTCGTAAATTGTGAATTCAAGTTGTATCTATGCACTAATAAAACAGTCATTGGACGTGATATTTTAAGTGGCGTAAAACCTGACAATAGGTCTTAGCACTCTGCATATTTTACCAGCTCCAAGTTATGTCGAAATAAAAGATACATACCTATTTCACTACATTTCAAGTTAAATTTTGTGTTAGCTTTAAAAAAAACATCAAATATTCTGGACACGACACGAAAATACCTAGGTATTATTTTAACTGTAAAAAGAGTGACACGAAAGCCAAAGTAATATGATAGTAAGAATGTTTTATAGCTTTTGCTAGGTTCACTCCCAGATACTTACATGCATTAAATTGTTTGATTTAGTTGCCATAAGAAATACAATTATTATTTGATGTCATTAAAATACTACATTCAAAATAGAAATCACGCGTAACAATAGGTATCAAACCAAAGTTAGAGCATTTCAACTTTCAACTACGCATCTGTATTTTTATTCTTTGCCATCGGCGAAAGTCCACGTTGACTGCCGGCGTATACACAGACGAGCCGCAAAGGTGCAGAAACAAACACCGAAACCAATCACAAATCAGCCGGCACTATGGCGGCTCTTTAGCAAAATAAGCTCCGCCCCCCAAAAAATATGATATTTAAAAAATGGGTTCCGTACAATTTTTTGTTCTAGTATTGTTTTACTATGGTAAAATGATGTCTAAAGCTTTGTTATTTAGTTTCCACTACATCCACCGATTCATCAGCCATAGGACGTCCACTGCTGGACATAGGCCTCCCTTAAAGATCTTCAATAAGACCGGTTGGCAGCGGCTTCTAACCAGCGCGGTCCCGCGGTCTTACGGATTCATCCGTAGATCAACGTCATGCATTAGAATTTTCGTGCTTGCAAAACTTGAAAATTTCTAGCGATCGCTGCGCTCGCGCATTATATCAGTACACGTCTCTCTTTTGGTGTTACTGAAAAGACCGTAAAATTTTCGCGCTTGCTGCGCTCGCGCATAATAAAGGACTGGCGTTCTTTTTTCCTCATAAAAAAATAACCGTTATTCTGAAAAACTTATAAATTTTCGAGCTCGCTCCGCTCGCGTTTTCTCGAAATGATTTCTTTTCTTTTGCTTATTTAAAATATCGAATCAAAACGATTAATTGGAAAAACGTAAAAAACACATTTTTATTATATCGTCAGTCCACCTAGTCGGTGGACATCTTACGCTGCACTTGCTGGTTTGTGGTCTCCATTCGAAAACTTTACGGTCCCATCGGCCATCCACTCTTCGATCAATGTGCCCTGTCCACTGCCACTTTAATTTGCTAATCCGTTGGGCTATGTCGCTAACTTTGGTTTGTCTGCGGATCTCATCCAAAAAAACTTAACACTAGGGCTTACTTGCTTGGCACTGGCAGTCACGAAAAATAAGCAAAACAGATAATAATATGCCATGCAGAACTCAGCTATTCCTCATCAAATAAAAAACTTTCACTAAAAACGAAATTCAAAATAATATGACTACAGAACCCTAAAATTTTGATTCCAATTTTAATAGAAATAATAGAAAATTAAGTCATTCGCTCTCTGACCTCGCAGAAGTGAAGACGTTTTCAACTCTAATCGACGCGAATTCTACGAATTACGATTTACGATGTCTAGGCAGTCTAGCATAATATTCTCAAATGCTGAATGTTATGATATGATATTGTGTGTCGGTGCTTCGGATGGCAACTACCGTGCCGCGCACGAACTTTACCGTCAACGGTTTGTAGAAGGCAGGCCGCTTTCTACCCGGCGGACGTTTCCCACTTACGGATTTTTAGACGGATGTGTCTACGTCTGCACAGTACCGGAAGCTTTCATGGAAACAGAAACGAAGGACGACCCACTGGTCGAGTTAGTTCAAATCTCGAGACGCGTATTCTGCAACATTTTGAAGAAAACCCAAGAACCAGCACACGTCGAGCAGGAGCGGCGTTGCACATTAATCACATGGAGGTCTGGAGGACGCTTAACAGTGATGGTCAACATCCATACCACTTTCGTCGGACGCAAGAGCTGCTACCCGCTGACTACGCACATCGGGTAGCCTACTGCCAGTGGCTGGAACAGCAAATTGTGGTGGTCCCGTTTTTTGTGGACAACGTGCTGTGGACAGACGAGGCGACGTTCACAAGAAGCGGATTGGCTAATCTGCACAATGAGCACGTGTGGGCTCACGCAAATCCACATGTCTCGACGGAATCCAGTTTCCAGCACCAGTGGCGGATAAATGTGTGGGCGGGCATACTGGGAGACCGCCTTATCGGCCCTATTATTTTGCCAGCGAGCATGAACGCTGAGGCGTACATGGTGCTGCTCAATGAAGAACTGGAAGAGGTATTGGAAGGTCTGCCGCTGACCACGTACCGGAGCATGTGGTTCCAGCACGACGGAGCGCCCGCGCACTATGCGCGCCGCGTACGCGAGCACCTGGACGAGCGGTTTCCAGAGCGTTGGATAGGACGCGGGGGACCGGTACGCTGGCCACCCAGGTCACCAGACTTAACGCCACTAGACTTTTTTTTGTGGGGGTACATTAAAAACATAGTTTATTCCGTGCCGTGCGACTCAAGAGAGGAGATGATCCCTCGTATCGTGGCGGCATTCGAAGGAGTCACCCCTCAAATGCTGAGAAACGTTAGAAGATCAGTGGCTCGTCGTGCTCGGTTGTGCTGCGAGCGGGAAGGCCAGCATTTCGAGCCTTTCCTTTGACATGTATTAAGTGTTTGTGGACGCCTGTTGTGTGTTAACTTTAAGTGCCTAAGCAGGTTTGTAGAAAATAAAAATGGTGAATTTGTTTTAAAACTATTATTTTGTTTATTTTCTATCACTCCTGAGTGTTCATAGAACCTAATTACCTAAGTAGGTAGGTAATTTATTTACGTCATTATAAGATAGGGTAAGTACCTACCTACCTACTCGTACACGTAATCCCTACCTAAATTGAATATCTACTTAGTGTAGGAATTTTCACATGATAGTATCCTATCATGTGAAAATTCCTATTTACGTTAAGTAGGTAGGTACGCACTCAAGTAAAAAAATATTATGGTACTACGAGTAGGTAGGTATCTTAATTTCATATTGCGATCCACGAGTTTTTAGCTGTTCTTAAAATTTACTGTGTTAGGCCTCAACTCGGTACCTAGGTCTGAGTATCTAAAAAGTAGGTAGATAGCCTTTCCCTTCCTTAAACATAATTAGGTAACCTAACTAGCATTTCGAACCTTTATTAAAACTTTAATTATTTGTGGACGCCCGGACGTGGCAAATAAAAATAGTGAATTAGAAACCTAGGTAGGTATTTTAACTACGTCATGTTAAGATAGGGTAAATTACTTTCAAAGGTGCCAAGGAACTTTACAATTAGATAAGTAAATAAGTATTTGCATAAGATAGGATACCTACACTGGGTAAAGTAGGTATTCTATCTTATGCAAATACCTATGAGTAGATACTCAGTGTAGGTATCGTATCTTATGAATTTTTTTATGTTATCTACGCACTCAAGTAAAAAATAAATTATGTAGATATGGGTACCTAGGTTACCTAGTTATGTGGGACCTAATTCATTAAACTTTTAGAACCAGATAAAAATTCGTGGATTTCAAAATGAAATTAAGGTAGGTATGTAGTATGTACCTAAGCTCAATTTTAGTTACTTAGCGATCCACGAATTTTTATGTTTTTAAAAGTCTACTGAATTTGGAATCAGGTCTAGGTATCTAATAAGTACGTAGCCTTTACTTCCTAAAACAGCATTAGGCAACCTAACTAGCTTTTCCTTGCTTAATTTCGAATCTGATACTAGTCCGCGCCGCGCCCGCAAGTAATAATCGAGTTCGCGTGTAGGCCCGACGGAAGCGGGGGAGCGAGCAACGCACGGGAAGCGGGGGGTACGGCGCTCTTCCGAAAGGCCGTACGGCGCGGTGCCGAAAGGGCACGGTGCTTTGTCGGCACGCGGCGGCGGCGACTTGAAACCGTTTGACGCGAGCCATACCGCGCGCTGTCGTACGGTCACCAACCTCACTACTTTAGGGCTGTCCAAAATAATATGAAATAAATATTTATTTGTTTTATATGGAAAAAATAAGATGACGTGTGAAGTTTAAAATTCATGCAGGTGATTCGTGACTAGATACACATACATGGCGTTCAGTATTGTTGAACCTTTCTGTTACACGTTGTATAGGTCCACAAAACACTGGCCGCATTACCGCGTTGAATGGCGATGGCCAACCTTTGCTCCAGGAAACAGCTGGAGCGGGGGTCACCAGGTTTTTAAAAAAATTTACACCCATCGGAGGTCAAAATGGTGTATGGAAACGTTGATCCTGAGTATCCCCTCTACCCATTCCCAACATAAAAAAGGGGGGTATTCAAAATACCACACGGTGTGAAAAATAATCAATGTCTTTTTTCCTTCATAAGAGCGCCCCCTCTCGTAAACAAGTACCGAAAAAAAAATTTTAGACCCATCGGAGGTCAAAATGGTGTATGGAAACGTTCATCCTGAGTATCCCCTCTACCCATTCCCAACATAAAAAAGGGGGGTATTCAGAATACCACACGGTGTGAAAAAAAAAATTGGTTGCCTGTAAAGTCGGTATACGGGCGAAAGTTTTACGTGACAACGACTTTGAGACGAATGAGAGCGCATAACGTGAGCGGAGCGTAACGCAGTTTCTTGAAGTGTCACCCGGCAAACCAATTTATAAGACGTTGTCACGTCAATAATCAATCTCTTTTTTCCTTCATAAGAGCGCCCCCTCTCGTAAACAAGTACCGAAAAAAAAATTTTAGACCCATCGGAGGTCAAAATGGTGTATGGAAACGTTCATCCTGAGTATCCCCTCTACCCATTCCCAACATAAAAAAGGGGGGTATTCAGAATACCACACGGTGTGAAAAATAATCTATGTCTTTTTTCCTTCATAAGAGCGCCCCCTCTCGTAAACAAGTACCGAAAAAAAAACTTTAGACCCATCGGAGGTCAAAACGGTGTATGGAAACGTTGATCCTGAGTATCCCAGGGTATATCCTGGACGAGGGAGACGTGGAATCCAAATCCAAAATTGCCGGTGCAGATCCTGCAGATAATTGTTTTATTTTTGCAAGAGATTTATTAAAGGGTATAAAACAATAATGTGCACGTTGTCAGCCGCATGGATAAGTCGTTTCTGGCGCATCGCCGGCCGCTGCCGCGGCACGCTCGCTTCGCTCGCTCGGCTCGCGCGTTTTTGTCACTGTTCAAACCTAACCTAACCTACGACGTCGAAATACTTTAGCGAAGTCGTCGTGTTGGTTAGGATAAATAAGAACGACCTAAACTCGTAATAAGAACAGATTGTCTCTGGCGCTTCGCCGGCCGCTGCCGCGGCACGCTCGCTTCGCTCGCTCGGCTCGCTTCGCTCGCTCGGCTCGCGCGTTGTTGTCACTGTTCAAACCTAACCTAACCTAAGACGTCGAAATACTTTAGCGAAGTCCTCGTGTTGATTAGGTTAAATAGAAACGACCTAAACTCGTAGTAAGGACAGATTGTCTCTGGCGCTTCGCCGGCCGCTGCCGCGGCACGCTCGTTTGTCACTGTTCAAACCTAACCTAACCTACGAGTCAAGGTAGATGATTTTGTTGTCAAAACCGACCATTTTGGAGTCAAGGTCATTCAAGGTCAATGATCTTGGAGTCAAGGTCAGTGACCTCAGGGTGCATGTAGGGGTTCCCCCACCCTTATTCTCCCACATCCCACCAGATCCCGAAGATAACATAGGCGTAGACAGTCAAGGTCGATGGTCGGAGTAAAGGTCAGTCAAGGTTAATGATTTTGTTGTCAAAACCGACTATTTTGGAGTCAAGGTCATTCAAGGTCAATGATCTTGGAGTCAAGATCAGTGACCTCCGGGTGCGTGCAGGGGTTCCCACACCCTTATACTCCGACATCACACCGGATCCCGAAGATTACATAAGGTGTAGGATTTTAGTGCAAAGTCTTTTTTCCTCAGTGCCCCCTTTCGTACACTCCAACCACTCATTCAGTTAAAGAAAAGGCAGGAATTGGTGGTTCACGATTTGAACCACTTCCTGAATGTTGATTAACTCTTGTAATTTTAATTTTACGCGAGAAATGGTCAGAACTAAAGTTGCTTATAATTTGATTTCCTACATTTTTGTTTCCCATTAACTTTTTCTATGATTGATATTTTTCAAATAAAACGAAAAAGGTATCTAGATGTGCAATTTTCTTTCTTCTATAACTATAACGCCCCGTCGTTTTTGCGTAGGCGGCAAACAGGGTTATCGGGAGAATAATACGGCAACAGTCACTGAAATGAGATGGGTATTTTTCATGACAATCAGATTATCCCTCTGGTTGTAATTGTAATAGCTCTATGATCTGATATAGGTACGCCAACTTATAATGGTCCGGCTACAACTACGCCCAACGGCGAAGTTATCGTCACTGGGGGCTCATTTAACTAATTCAAACGGTAGTAGTTGGTTGTTCACGATTCGAACTACTACCTGAAGCTGGGCACACACGATGCGATGATCGCATCAATTCATCAGATCAGTCCAGCGAGGTCCTAATATAATTGCATTGCCGGTAGGTAGGTAGTTACTCGTATTGAGGAATCAAAATGACACCCCTATTTTATTCGAAAATGTATTAACAAAAAAATGATGGGTATCAAAGTTGCAGAAAATCAAATTTCAAACAACTTTGATTCCGATGATTTCTCATGAAAAATTGAAATAACACAAGTTATTGAAGAAATGAAATGGTACAACCAACTATTTAAAAAAACTATCAATCCTACAAAAAGTTGATGGGAATCAAAGTTGTAGAAAATCAAATTTTAAACAACTTTTGTTCCTATAACTTCTGCTGTAAAATTGAAATAACACAAGTTATTGAAGAAATGAAATGGTACCACCAACTATTTAAAAAAATATCGATCCTACAAAAAGTTGATGGGAATCAAAGTTGTAGAAAATCTCATTTCAAAAAACTTTTGTTCCCATAACTTCTGCTGTAAAATTGAAATAACATAAGTTATTGAAGAAATAAAATGGCACCACCAACTATTTTAAAAAAATATCGATCCTACAAAAAGTTGATGGGAATCAAAGTTGTAGAAAATTTAATTTCAAACAACTTTTGTTCCCATAACTTCTGCTGTAAAATTGAAATAACACAAGTTATTGAAGAAATGAAATGGTACCACCAACTGTTTAAAAAATATCGATCCTACAAAAAGTTGATGGGAATTAAAGTTGTAGAAAATCTAATTTCAAACAACTTTTGTTCCCATAACTTCTGCTGTAAAATTGAAACAACACAAGTTAGGTATTGAAGAAATGAAATGGCACCACCAACTATTTGAAAAAAATATCGATCCTACAAAAAGGTGACGGGATATAAAGTTGTAGAAAATCAAATTTTAAACAACTTTTGTTCCCATAACTTCTTCTGTAAAATTGAAATAACATAAGTTTTTGAAGAAATGAAATGGTACCACCAACTATTAAAAAAAATATCGATCCTACAAAAAGTTCTTGGAATCAAAATTGTAGAAAATCAAATCTCAAACAACTTTTGTTCCGACATTTTGTTTCTTTAAAAACTTGTGTTATTTGAATTTTTCATGAGATATGGGATCCAAAGTAGTTTGAAATTCTATTTTTTACAAGTTTGATTCCCATCAACTTTTTTTAGGATTGATATTTTTCTAATAAGATAGTGGTGCCATTTTATTTCTTTAATAACAGGTGTCATTTAAATTTTTATGAGATATTATCAGAGCCGAAATGGTTTGAAATTTGATTTCCTACAACTTTGATTCCCATCAACTTTTTGTATGATCTATATTTTTCGAATAAGATGGGTGGTGTCATTTTGTTTCTTCAATAACTACCTACCAGCAATGGTTAAGTACATGATGATACTACATGGCCCCTGCTGCACTGATCTGATGAACAGATGCGATCATAGTTTCGTGTGAGCCCAGCTTCAGGTAGTGGTTCAAATCGTGAACCACCAATTCCTACCTTTTCATTAACTGAATGAGCTCCCAGTTGGCATGAAGCGAAAATTTGATCAAATCATCGCATCGTGTATGCCCACCTTTAGACAACCAGTTTTCTTATTCGTATTCTTATTCAGTACAATACAGATGACCGCTCGCCCGCTCTACCGGGCCTGTGTGGATTGTGGGATTTGAAATAATTCAACCTCGTCGCGCCGATTCCTTATTTTCGATAGCAGATCTTTAGCTAAGTCGTTGTAGAACTATGGGTGTAAATTACATCGTGGGTGGGTTCTAATAGTTTCAACTATTCGGCAGATGGCATAATAATTATTATAGCAGCAACAGAAATACGTCATCTGTGAAAATTTCAAGGTTCTAGCTATCACAGTTCATGAGATAGAGCCTGGTGACAGACAGACAGACGGACAGTAAAGTCTTAGTAATAGGGTCCCGTTTTTACCCTTTTACGGAACCCTAGAAAGTTTAATGGTTGCGTTGTTTTAAAACTCTATTTTTTTTATAGTTAGTGAAAATAAATTAAGCTAAATAGGTAACTTTAGTTATTTTACATGACCGAGTCTTTAGCGTGGGATTCCCAAAGAAGTATTATTCAAAATGGCAACATTAGTAAAATAAAGTGGGATATTCTTCCATGTCCAAAACGAATAGCCGAGGGTTGCCACACTTGGTATTTTTCCCCAATATGGTGTCTTTTATTTGCTGATTGTGGTTATACGTATTTATTTAATTACTAGCTGACCCGGTGAACTTCATATCAACTTCATCTGTTACACACAATTTCAATGGTGTTTAGTGCCACTGACGACCAGATACGGCAACTTTTACATTTTGTACGGGAAAGTTTTTAATTGATGTTTTTTTTTCCGCAATTTTCTTATTTTTTCTTTCATAAAAACTGTCTCCTAACAAAAATATTCGACCAAGTACGAGTCGGACTCGCGCACGGAGGGTGTATGGAAGTCTCCTTTAATATACCGACTCGCACTTGGCCGATTATTATATATTTATCGCAACGATTTCCTCAAGAAGTCTATAATATAAATATTTCTTGGGGAAATTAACAAAATGATTAGACAGCACCAATAACGCACACAAGTCAAGACAATTAGGAGTGACGGTTATCCTGCTAATAGTGCTTGCCCAAAATTATACATTTATTAAAATTGAAACTAGAATTCAATTGTGTTATTCTTTCTTCTTTATTATATTCAATCGCAAGAGGATCATGGAAGGCGGAGACAACTCACTGATGAATGGTAAGTTTTTCAAAGGTATTTCAATAGTTATTTCATAAGAAGGCCTACCGTATAGACTTATAATAAGGCTCGTTGGATCCAGTTTGTATCCAGCGTTTCCCTTCGGTCTTGACCAAATCGTCAGTCCACCTTGTCGGTGAACGTCCTTGCTGCTATAGCTGTGGCTTCTATTCGAGTACTTGACGAACCCATCGACTATCCGTTCTATGAACTACGAGTACTTATGTGCATTGTGCTCTGTTTATTGTCATTTCAACTAGTTTAGTGTGACAATTAGTAATTTTATTAATTAGTGTTACTTTTAAGGCGGACTTATAATTTTAACAATAATTATTGTTCTATTTTTAGTTTTATGACATAATACAGGGCAAAACAGTATAGTAAATAAATGGTGTGAACTAGATGTTTTATAAAATATCTTAATCATTCCATTTTTTTAAAATAACATGTAAAATCCTTAAACTATTGTAATTTGTAATATTATAAATTGGGAAATATATTTGTTGGCTTGTTACTCTTTCACGCAGCATTCTCGAAATCCGGTTTCCGGCTCGGCTCGCGCGTTGTTGTCACTGTTCAAACCTAACCTAACCTAAGACGTCGAAATACTTTAGCGAAGTCCTCGTGTTGATTAGGTTAAATAGAAACGACCTAAACTCGTAGTAAGGACAGATTGTCTCTGGCGCTTCGCCGGCCGCTGCCGCGGCACGCTCGTTTGTCACTGTTCAAACCTAACCTAACCTACGAGTCAAGGTAGATGATTTTGTTGTCAAAACCGACCATTTTGGAGTCAAGGTCATTCAAGGTCAATGATCTTGGAGTCAAGGTCAGTGACCTCAGGGTGCATGTAGGGGTTCCCCCACCCTTATTCTCCCACATCCCACCAGATCCCGAAGATAACATAGGCGTAGACAGTCAAGGTCGATGGTCGGAGTAAAGGTCAGTCAAGGTTAATGATTTTGTTGTCAAAACCGACTATTTTGGAGTCAAGGTCATTCAAGGTCAATGATCTTGGAGTCAAGATCAGTGACCTCCGGGTGCGTGCAGGGGTTCCCACACCCTTATACTCCGACATCACACCGGATCCCGAAGATTACATAAGGTGTAGGATTTTAGTGCAAAGTCTTTTTTCCTCAGTGCCCCCTTTCGTACACTCCAACCACTCATTCAGTTAAAGAAAAGGCAGGAATTGGTGGTTCACGATTTGAACCACTTCCTGAATGTTGATTAACTCTTGTAATTTTAATTTTACGCGAGAAATGGTCAGAACTAAAGTTGCTTATAATTTGATTTCCTACATTTTTGTTTCCCATTAACTTTTTCTATGATTGATATTTTTCAAATAAAACGAAAAAGGTATCTAGATGTGCAATTTTCTTTCTTCTATAACTATAACGCCCCGTCGTTTTTGCGTAGGCGGCAAACAGGGTTATCGGGAGAATAATACGGCAACAGTCACTGAAATGAGATGGGTATTTTTCATGACAATCAGATTATCCCTCTGGTTGTAATTGTAATAGCTCTATGATCTGATATAGGTACGCCAACTTATAATGGTCCGGCTACAACTACGCCCAACGGCGAAGTTATCGTCACTGGGGGCTCATTTAACTAATTCAAACGGTAGTAGTTGGTTGTTCACGATTCGAACTACTACCTGAAGCTGGGCACACACGATGCGATGATCGCATCAATTCATCAGATCAGTCCAGCGAGGTCCTAATATAATTGCATTGCCGGTAGGTAGGTAGTTACTCGTATTGAGGAATCAAAATGACACCCCTATTTTATTCGAAAATGTATTAACAAAAAAATGATGGGTATCAAAGTTGCAGAAAATCAAATTTCAAACAACTTTGATTCCGATGATTTCTCATGAAAAATTGAAATAACACAAGTTATTGAAGAAATGAAATGGTACAACCAACTATTTAAAAAAACTATCAATCCTACAAAAAGTTGATGGGAATCAAAGTTGTAGAAAATCAAATTTTAAACAACTTTTGTTCCTATAACTTCTGCTGTAAAATTGAAATAACACAAGTTATTGAAGAAATGAAATGGTACCACCAACTATTTAAAAAAATATCGATCCTACAAAAAGTTGATGGGAATCAAAGTTGTAGAAAATCTCATTTCAAAAAACTTTTGTTCCCATAACTTCTGCTGTAAAATTGAAATAACATAAGTTATTGAAGAAATAAAATGGCACCACCAACTATTTTAAAAAAATATCGATCCTACAAAAAGTTGATGGGAATCAAAGTTGTAGAAAATTTAATTTCAAACAACTTTTGTTCCCATAACTTCTGCTGTAAAATTGAAATAACACAAGTTATTGAAGAAATGAAATGGTACCACCAACTGTTTAAAAAATATCGATCCTACAAAAAGTTGATGGGAATTAAAGTTGTAGAAAATCTAATTTCAAACAACTTTTGTTCCCATAACTTCTGCTGTAAAATTGAAACAACACAAGTTAGGTATTGAAGAAATGAAATGGCACCACCAACTATTTGAAAAAAATATCGATCCTACAAAAAGGTGACGGGATATAAAGTTGTAGAAAATCAAATTTTAAACAACTTTTGTTCCCATAACTTCTTCTGTAAAATTGAAATAACATAAGTTTTTGAAGAAATGAAATGGTACCACCAACTATTAAAAAAAATATCGATCCTACAAAAAGTTGATGGGAATCAAAGTTGTAGAAAATCTAATTTCAAACAACTTTTGGTTCTATAACTTCTGCTGTAAAATTGAAATAACACAAGTTATTGAAGAAATAAAATGGTACCACCAACTATTTAAAAAAATATACCGATCCTACAAAAATTTGATGGGAATCAAATTTTAAACAACTTTCGTTCCGACAACTTCTGATGACAATTTATGTAACACAAGTTATTGAAGAAACAAAATGGTACAACTCTCTATTTAAAAAAAATATCGATCCTACAAAAAGTTCTTGGAATCAAAATTGTAGAAAATCAAATCTCAAACAACTTTTGTTCCGACATTTTGTTTCTTTAAAAACTTGTGTTATTTGAATTTTTCATGAGATATGGGATCCAAAGTAGTTTGAAATTCTATTTTTTACAAGTTTGATTCCCATCAACTTTTTTTAGGATTGATATTTTTCTAATAAGATAGTGGTGCCATTTTATTTCTTTAATAACAGGTGTCATTTAAATTTTTATGAGATATTATCAGAGCCGAAATGGTTTGAAATTTGATTTCCTACAACTTTGATTCCCATCAACTTTTTGTATGATCTATATTTTTCGAATAAGATGGGTGGTGTCATTTTGTTTCTTCAATAACTACCTACCAGCAATGGTTAAGTACATGATGATACTACATGGCCCCTGCTGCACTGATCTGCTGAACAGATGCGATCATAGTTTCGTGTGAGCCCAGCTTCAGGTAGTGGTTCAAATCGTGAACCACCAATTCCTACCTTTTCATTAACTGAATGAGCTCCCAGTTGGCATGAAGCGAAAATTTGATCAAATCATCGCATCGTGTATGCCCACCTTTAGACAACCAGTTTTCTTATTCGTATTCTTATTCAGTACAATACAGATGACCGCTCGCCCGCTCTACCGGGCCTGTGTGGATTGTGGGATTTGAAATAATTCAACCTCGTCGCGCCGATTCCTTATTTTCGATAGCAGATCTTTAGCTAAGTCGTTGTAGAACTATGGGTGTAAATTACATCGTGGGTGGGTTCTAATAGTTTCAACTATTCGGCAGATGGCATAATAATTATTATAGCAGCAACAGAAATACGTCATCTGTGAAAATTTCAAGGTTCTAGCTATCACAGTTCATGAGATAGAGCCTGGTGACAGACAGACAGACGGACAGTAAAGTCTTAGTAATAGGGTCCCGTTTTTACCCTTTTACGGAACCCTAGAAAGTTTAATGGTTGCGTTGTTTTAAAACTCTATTTTTTTTATAGTTAGTGAAAATAAATTAAGCTAAATAGGTAACTTTAGTTATTTTACATGACCGAGTCTTTAGCGTGGGATTCCCAAAGAAGTATTATTCAAAATGGCAACATTAGTAAAATAAAGTGGGATATTCTTCCATGTCCAAAACGAATAGCCGAGGGTTGCCACACTTGGTATTTTTCCCCAATATGGTGTCTTTTATTTGCTGATTGTGGTTATACGTATTTATTTAATTACTAGCTGACCCGGTGAACTTCATATCAACTTCATCTGTTACACACAATTTCAATGGTGTTTAGTGCCACTGACGACCAGATACGGCAACTTTTACATTTTGTACGGGAAAGTTTTTAATTGATGTTTTTTTTTCCGCAATTTTCTTATTTTTTCTTTCATAAAAACTGTCTCCTAACAAAAATATTCGACCAAGTACGAGTCGGACTCGCGCACGGAGGGTGTATGGAAGTCTCCTTTAATATACCGACTCGCACTTGGCCGATTATTATATATTTATCGCAACGATTTCCTCAAGAAGTCTATAATATAAATATTTCTTGGGGAAATTAACAAAATGATTAGACAGCACCAATAACGCACACAAGTCAAGACAATTAGGAGTGACGGTTATCCTGCTAATAGTGCTTGCCCAAAATTATACATTTATTAAAATTGAAACTAGAATTCAATTGTGTTATTCTTTCTTCTTTATTATATTCAATCGCAAGAGGATCATGGAAGGCGGAGACAACTCACTGATGAATGGTAAGTTTTTCAAAGGTATTTCAATAGTTATTTCATAAGAAGGCCTACCGTATAGACTTATAATAAGGCTCGTTGGATCCAGTTTGTATCCAGCGTTTCCCTTCGGTCTTGACCAAATCGTCAGTCCACCTTGTCGGTGAACGTCCTTGCTGCTATAGCTGTGGCTTCTATTCGAGTACTTGACGAACCCATCGACTATCCGTTCTATGAACTACGAGTACTTATGTGCATTGTGCTCTGTTTATTGTCATTTCAACTAGTTTAGTGTGACAATTAGTAATTTTATTAATTAGTGTTACTTTTAAGGCGGACTTATAATTTTAACAATAATTATTGTTCTATTTTTAGTTTTATGACATAATACAGGGCAAAACAGTATAGTAAATAAATGGTGTGAACTAGATGTTTTATAAAATATCTTAATCATTCCATTTTTTTAAAATAACATGTAAAATCCTTAAACTATTGTAATTTGTAATATTATAAATTGGGAAATATATTTGTTGGCTTGTTACTCTTTCACGCAGCATTCTCGAAATCCGGTTTGGGATATTTTATAATGTTAGTAAGAATGAATAATCGGCCAAGTACGAGTCGGACTCGCGCATGAAGGGTTCCGTACTGTTTGGGAGCCCCCCTTAAATATATGTTTTGTTTTAATTTAATTATTTACTATCGAAGTGAATATAAAACTAATATTCTGTGAATATTTCAAGCATATACCTGTTACCATTATTGATATCAAGCGAAAACGGCAGGTTTAGTTGTATGGGAGCCCACCTGAAATATTAATTTTATTTTGTTTTTAGTATTCTTTGTTATAGCGGCAATAGTAATACATCACCTGTGAAAATTTCAGCTATTTACCTATAACGGTTCATGAGATACAGCCTGGTGATAGACAGACAGACGGACGGCGAATTTTTGCAATGTTTATCACAAAAATAACTCTTTGAGATAAACCTAGTGTGGGATGCACTATAAAATTTAAATCATTTCATTTTTATTCACAGAATATTTAGTTGCATTTTGAATTTTTAAAAAATAATTTACTAAATCAATTTCAGCAAAATGATAATAATGTCACACCTAAATAAATTACACAATATATAGGTCCACAAAACACTGGCCGCATTACCGCGTTGAATGGCGATGGCCAACCTTTGCTCCAGGAAACAGCTGGAGCGGGGGTCACCAGGTTTTTAAAAAAATTTACACCCATCGGAGGTCAAAATGGTGTATGGAAACGTTGATCCTGAGTATCCCCTCTACCCATTCCCAACATAAAAAAGGGGGGTATTCAAAATACCACACGGTGTGAAAAATAATCAATGTCTTTTTTCCTTCATAAGAGCGCCCCCTCTCGTAAACAAGTACCGAAAAAAAAATTTTAGACCCATCGGAGGTCAAAATGGTGTATGGAAACGTTCATCCTGAGTATCCCCTCTACCCATTCCCAACATAAAAAAGGGGGGTATTCAGAATACCACACGGTGTGAAAAAAAAAATTGGTTGCCTGTAAAGTCGGTATACGGGCGAAAGTTTTACGTGACAACGACTTTGAGACGAATGAGACGAATGAGAGCGCATAACGTGAGCGGAGCGTAACGCAGTTTCTTGAAGTGTCACCCGGCAAACCAATTTATAAGACGTTGTCACGTCAATAATCAATCTCTTTTTTCCTTCATAAGAGCGCCCCCTCTCGTAAACAAGTACCGAAAAAAAAATTTTAGACCCATCGGAGGTCAAAATGGTGTATGGAAACGTTCATCCTGAGTATCCCCTCTACCCATTCCCAACATAAAAAAGGGGGGTATTCAGAATACCACACGGTGTGAAAAATAATCTATGTCTTTTTTCCTTCATAAGAGCGCCCCCTCTCGTAAACAAGTACCGAAAAAAAAACTTTAGACCCATCGGAGGTCAAAACGGTGTATGGAAACGTTGATCCTGAGTATCCCAGGGTATATCCTGGACGAGGGAGACGTGGAATCCAAATCCAAAATTGCCGGTGCAGATCCTGCAGATAATTGTTTTATTTTTGCAGAAGATTTATTAAAGGGTATAAAACAATAATGTGCACGTTGTCAGCCGCATGGATAAGTCGTTTCTGGCGCATCGCCGGCCGCTGCCGCGGCACGCTCGCTTCGCTCGCTCGGCTCGCGCGTTTTTGTCACTGTTCAAACCTAACCTAACCTACGACGTCGAAATACTTTAGCGAAGTCGTCGTGTTGGTTAGGATAAATAAGAGCGACCTAAACTCGTAATAAGAACAGATTGTCTCTGGCGCTTCGCCGGCCGCTGCCGCGGCACGCTCGCTTCGCTCGCTCGGCTCGCGCGTTGTTGTCACTGTTCAAACCTAACCTAACCTAAGACGTCGAAATACTTTAGCGAAGTCCTCGTGTTGATTAGGTTAAATAGAAACGACCTAAACTCGTAGTAAGGACAGATTGTCTCTGGCGCTTCGCCGGCCGCTGCCGCGGCACGCTCGTTTGTCACTGTTCAAACCTAACCTAACCTACGAGTCAAGGTAGATGATTTTGTTGTCAAAACCGACCATTTTGGAGTCAAGGTCATTCAAGGTCAATGATCTTGGAGTCAAGGTCAGTGACCTCAGGGTGCATGTAGGGGTTCCCCCACCCTTATTCTCCCACATCCCACCAGATCCCGAAGATAACATAGGCGTAGACAGTCAAGGTCGATGGTCGGAGTAAAGGTCAGTCAAGGTTAATGATTTTGTTGTCAAAACCGACTATTTTGGAGTCAAGGTCATTCAAGGTCAATGATCTTGGAGTCAAGATCAGTGACCTCCGGGTGCGTGCAGGGGTTCCCACACCCTTATACTCCGACATCACACCGGATCCCGAAGATTACATAAGGTGTAGGATTTTAGTGCAAAGTCTTTTTTCCTCAGTGCCCCCTTTCGTACACTCCAACCACTCATTCAGTTAAAGAAAAGGCAGGAATTGGTGGTTCACGATTTGAACCACTTCCTGAATGTTGATTAACTCTTGTAATTTTAATTTTACGCGAGAAATGGTCAGAACTAAAGTTGCTTATAATTTGATTTCCTACATTTTTGTTTCCCATTAACTTTTTCTATGATTGATATTTTTCAAATAAAACGAAAAAGGTATCTAGATGTGCAATTTTCTTTCTTCTATAACTATAACGCCCCGTCGTTTTTGCGTAGGCGGCAAACAGGGTTATCGGGAGAATAATACGGCAACAGTCACTGAAATGAGATGGGTATTTTTCATGACAATCAGATTATCCCTCTGGTTGTAATTGTAATAGCTCTATGATCTGATATAGGTACGCCAACTTATAATGGTCCGGCTACAACTACGCCCAACGGCGAAGTTATCGTCACTGGGGGCTCATTTAACTAATTCAAACGGTAGTAGTTGGTTGTTCACGATTCGAACTACTACCTGAAGCTGGGCACACACGATGCGATGATCGCATCAATTCATCAGATCAGTCCAGCGAGGTCCTAATATAATTGCATTGCCGGTAGGTAGGTAGTTACTCGTATTGAGGAATCAAAATGACACCCCTATTTTATTCGAAAATGTATTAACAAAAAAATGATGGGTATCAAAGTTGCAGAAAATCAAATTTCAAACAACTTTGATTCCGATGACTTCTCATGAAAAATTGAAATAACACAAGTTATTGAAGAAATGAAATGGTACAACCAACTATTTAAAAAAACTATCAATCCTACAAAAAGTTGATGGGAATCAAAGTTGTAGAAAATCAAATTTTAAACAACTTTTGTTCCTATAACTTCTGCTGTAAAATTGAAATAACACAAGTTATTGAAGAAATGAAATGGTACCACCAACTATTTAAAAAAACTATCAATCCTACAAAAAGTTGATGGGAATCAAAGTTGCAGAAAATCAAATTTCAAACAACTTTGATTCCGATGATTTCTCATGAAAAATTGAAATAACACAAGTTATTGAAGAAATGAAATGGTACAACCAACTATTTAAAAAAACTATCAATCCTACAAAAAGTTGATGGGAATCAAAGTTGTAGAAAATCAAATTTTAAACAACTTTTGTTCCTATAACTTCTGCTGTAAAATTGAAATAACACAAGTTATTGAAGAAATGAAATGGTACCACCAACTATTTAAAAAAATATCGATCCTACAAAAAGTTGATGGGAATCAAAGTTGTAGAAAATCTCATTTCAAAAAACTTTTGTTCCCATAACTTCTGCTGTAAAATTGAAATAACATAAGTTATTGAAGAAATAAAATGGCACCACCAACTATTTTAAAAAAATATCGATCCTACAAAAAGTTGATGGGAATCAAAGTTGTAGAAAATTTAATTTCAAACAACTTTTGTTCCCATAACTTCTGCTGTAAAATTGAAATAACACAAGTTATTGAAGAAATGAAATGGTACCACCAACTGTTTAAAAAATATCGATCCTACAAAAAGTTGATGGGAATTAAAGTTGTAGAAAATCTAATTTCAAACAACTTTTGTTCCCATAACTTCTGCTGTAAAATTGAAACAACACAAGTTATTGAAGAAATGAAATGGCACCACCAACTATTTGAAAAAAATATCGATCCTACAAAAAGGTGACGGGATATAAAGTTGTAGAAAATCAAATTTTAAACAACTTTTGTTCCCATAACTTCTTCTGTAAAATTGAAATAACATAAGTTTTTGAAGAAATGAAATGGTACCACCAACTATTAAAAAAAATATCGATCCTACAAAAAGTTGATGGGAATCAAAGTTGTAGAAAATCTAATTTCAAACAACTTTTGGTTCTATAACTTCTGCTGTAAAATTGAAATAACACAAGTTATTGAAGAAATAAAATGGTACCACCAACTATTTAAAAAAATATACCGATCCTACAAAAATTTGATGGGAATCAAATTTTAAACAACTTTCGTTCCGACAACTTCTGATGACAATTTATGTAACACAAGTTATTGAAGAAACAAAATGGTACAACTCTCTATTTAAAAAAAATATCGATCCTACAAAAAGTTCTTGGAATCAAAATTGTAGAAAATCAAATCTCAAACAACTTTTGTTCCGACATTTTGTTTCTTTAAAAACTTGTGTTATTTGAATTTTTCATGAGATATGGGATCCAAAGTAGTTTGAAATTCTATTTTTTACAAGTTTGATTCCCATCAACTTTTTTTAGGATTGATATTTTTCTAATAAGATAGTGGTGCCATTTTATTTCTTTAATAACAGGTGTCATTTAAATTTTTATGAGATATTATCAGAGCCGAAATGGTTTGAAATTTGATTTCCTACAACTTTGATTCCCATCAACTTTTTGTATGATCTATATTTTTCGAATAAGATGGGTGGTGTCATTTTGTTTCTTCAATAACTACCTACCAGCAATGGTTAAGTACATGATGATACTACATGGCCCCTGCTGCACTGATCTGATGAACAGATGCGATCATAGTTTCGTGTGAGCCCAGCTTCAGGTAGTGGTTCAAATCGTGAACCACCAATTCCTACCTTTTCATTAACTGAATGAGCTCCCAGTTGGCATGAAGCGAAAATTTGATCAAATCATCGCATCGTGTATGCCCACCTTTAGACAACCAGTTTTCTTATTCTTATTCTTATTCAGTACAATACAGATGACCGCTCGCCCGCTCTACCGGGCCTGTGTGGATTGTGGGATTTGAAATAATTCAACCTCGTCGCGCCGATTCCTTATTTTCGATAGCAGATCTTTAGCTAAGTCGTTGTAGAACTATGGGTGTAAATTACATCGTGGGTGGGTTCTAATAGTTTCAACTATTCGGCAGATGGCATAATAATTATTATAGCAGCAACAGAAATACGTCATCTGTGAAAATTTCAAGGTTCTAGCTATCACAGTTCATGAGATAGAGCCTGGTGACAGACAGACAGACGGACAGTAAAGTCTTAGTAATAGGGTCCCGTTTTTACCCTTTTACGGAACCCTAGAAAGTTTAATGGTTGCGTTGTTTTAAAACTCTATTTTTTTTATAGTTAGTGAAAATAAATTAAGCTAAATAGGTAACTTTAGTTATTTTACATGACCGAGTCTTTAGCGTGGGATTCCCAAAGAAGTATTATTCAAAATGGCAACATTAGTAAAATAAAGTGGGATATTCTTCCATGTCCAAAACGAATAGCCGAGGGTTGCCACACTTGGTATTTTTCCCCAATATGGTGTCTTTTATTTGCTGATTGTGGTTATACGTATTTATTTAATTACTAGCTGACCCGGTGAACTTCATATCAACTTCATCTGTTACACACAATTTCAATGGTGTTTAGTGCCACTGACGACCAGATACGGCAACTTTTACATTTTGTACGGGAAAGTTTTTAATTGATGTTTTTTTTTCCGCAATTTTCTTATTTTTTCTTTCATAAAAACTGTCTCCTAACAAAAATATTCGACCAAGTACGAGTCGGACTCGCGCACGGAGGGTGTATGGAAGTCTCCTTTAATATACCGACTCGCACTTGGCCGATTATTATATATTTATCGCAACGATTTCCTCAAGAAGTCTATAATATAAATATTTCTTGGGGAAATTAACAAAATGATTAGACAGCACCAATAACGCACACAAGTCAAGACAATTAGGAGTGACGGTTATCCTGCTAATAGTGCTTGCCCAAAATTATACATTTATTAAAATTGAAACTAGAATTCAATTGTGTTATTCTTTCTTCTTTATTATATTCAATCGCAAGAGGATCATGGAAGGCGGAGACAACTCACTGATGAATGGTAAGTTTTTCAAAGGTATTTCAATAGTTATTTCATAAGAAGGCCTACCGTATAGACTTATAATAAGGCTCGTTGGATCCAGTTTGTATCCAGCGTTTCCCTTCGGTCTTGACCAAATCGTCAGTCCACCTTGTCGGTGAACGTCCTTGCTGCTATAGCTGTGGCTTCTATTCGAGTACTTGACGAACCCATCGACTATCCGTTCTATGAACTACGAGTACTTATGTGCATTGTGCTCTGTTTATTGTCATTTCAACTAGTTTAGTGTGACAATTAGTAATTTTATTAATTAGTGTTACTTTTAAGGCGGACTTATAATTTTAACAATAATTATTGTTCTATTTTTAGTTTTATGACATAATACAGGGCAAAACAGTATAGTAAATAAATGATGTGAACTAGATGTTTTATAAAATATCTTAATCATTCCATTTTTTTAAAATAACATGTAAAATCCTTAAACTATTGTAATTTGTAATATTATAAATTGGGAAATATATTTGTTGGCTTGTTACTCTTTCACGCAGCATTCTCGAAATCCGGTTTGGGATATTTTATAATGTTAGTAAGAATGAATAATCGGCCAAGTACGAGTCGGACTCGCGCATGAAGGGTTCCGTACTGTTTGGGAGCCCCCCTTAAATATATGTTTTGTTTTAATTTAATTATTTACTATCGAAGTGAATATAAAACTAATATTCTGTGAATATTTCAAGCATATACCTGTTACCATTATTGATATCAAGCGAAAACGGCAGGTTTAGTTGTATGGGAGCCCACCTGAAATATTAATTTTATTTTGTTTTTAGTATTCTTTGTTATAGCGGCAATAGTAATACATCACCTGTGAAAATTTCAGCTATTTACCTATAACGGTTCATGAGATACAGCCTGGTGATAGACAGACAGACGGACGGCGAATTTTTGCAATGTTTATCACAAAAATAACTCTTTGAGATAAACCTAGTGTGGGATGCACTATAAAATTTAAATCATTTCATTTTTATTCACAGAATATTTAGTTGCATTTTGAATTTTTAAAAAATAATTTACTAAATCAATTTCAGCAAAATGATAATAATGTCACACCTAAATAAATTACACAATATATAGGTCCACAAAACACTGGCCGCATTACCGCGTTGAATGGCGATGGCCAACCTTTGCTCCAGGAAACAGCTGGAGCGGGGGTCACCAGGTTTTTAAAAAAATTTACACCCATCGGAGGTCAAAATGGTGTATGGAAACGTTGATCCTGAGTATCCCCTCTACCCATTCCCAACATAAAAAAGGGGGGTATTCAAAATACCACACGGTGTGAAAAATAATCAATGTCTTTTTTCCTTCATAAGAGCGCCCCCTCTCGTAAACAAGTACCGAAAAAAAAATTTTAGACCCATCGGAGGTCAAAATGGTGTATGGAAACGTTCATCCTGAGTATCCCCTCTACCCATTCCCAACATAAAAAAGGGGGGTATTCAGAATACCACACGGTGTGAAAAAAAAAATTGGTTGCCTGTAAAGTCGGTATACGGGCGAAAGTTTTACGTGACAACGACTTTGAGACGAATGAGACGAATGAGAGCGCATAACGTGAGCGGAGCGTAACGCAGTTTCTTGAAGTGTCACCCGGCAAACCAATTTATAAGACGTTGTCACGTCAATAATCAATCTCTTTTTTCCTTCATAAGAGCGCCCCCTCTCGTAAACAAGTACCGAAAAAAAAATTTTAGACCCATCGGAGGTCAAAATGGTGTATGGAAACGTTCATCCTGAGTATCCCCTCTACCCATTCCCAACATAAAAAAGGGGGGTATTCAGAATACCACACGGTGTGAAAAATAATCTATGTCTTTTTTCCTTCATAAGAGCGCCCCCTCTCGTAAACAAGTACCGAAAAAAAAACTTTAGACCCATCGGAGGTCAAAACGGTGTATGGAAACGTTGATCCTGAGTATCCCAGGGTATATCCTGGACGAGGGAGACGTGGAATCCAAATCCAAAATTGCCGGTGCAGATCCTGCAGATAATTGTTTTATTTTTGCAGAAGATTTATTAAAGGGTATAAAACAATGTTTCAAAAAAAATCAGCTCTACATTGTGAACACACATTTCAAGAAAAATCCCAAGCAGAAATGGACTTGGATGGCACCAAATGGGAAGGTAAAAAATGAAATAGACTTTATTTTATCCAAAAATATCCAAAATATTTCCGATGTAACAGTTTTAAACACCACATTTCCTACAGACCACAGATTGGTTAGAACAAATTTTTCCCTTGAAAGTAACGTCAAGAAGTCACGGAGACACTACAAGTGTAAAATATCAAAATTAAACCAATTGGAGTTAGAGTCTTTAAAAACCATATTTGCAGATAATATATCCAATATCCAACTGCATGACATTGAATCAGCCTATGGCGAGTTAATAAAAACCATAATTCAATCAGTAAAAGAATTACCAAAAAGAAATAGTAGAGATAAAATGCCTCTATCTGCCTACGTAGAGAAACTCATTAACGAAAGAAATCGACTAAAACATAAAGAAAATAAAACCCGCTCCGAAAAAAACCAGCTCAGTGCACTCTATAAACTTGTAAGGAAACAAAAAGACCGAGAATACAAAACATATAGATACAAGATAATAGAGGAAGAATTGGACAAGAGATCTTCTGTCAAAGGAGCAACATTAAGATTAAACAATACTAAGCCCTGGATTATGTCTTTAAAAAACAAAAACAACAAAATATTGACAAATAGAAGAGAACTTGTTAAGACTGCTACAGAATACTATACCAAACTATATGGAAACGAAGAGACTGAATTTACAACATACATAATGCAACAACAACGTGACACGATGTCAGAAATCGGCAATGATATACCGCTATTCCTAGAAAGCGAAGTCATAAATGCAATCCAACATTTAAAATTGTCTAAGAGTCCCGGCGATGACGGAATAACAAATGATGTTCTAAAAGCAATTATTGAACCTGTTGTACCTGTACTAACACACCTTTTTAACGACATAATTACCCTAAAGAAAATACCACAAGATTGGGGAACATCTATAATTACTCTACTGTACAAAAAAGGTGATCCATTAGACTTGGGAAACTATAGGCCAATTTGTCTACAACAAACTGCATACAAAGTTTTTGCTACGATGCTTCTAAAAAGAATGTCAAAAATACTAGACAGCAACCAACCAAGAGAACAAGCCGGCTTCAGACGCTCTTACTCTACTATTGACCATATCTTCACATTGACACAACTTATAGAAAAACAAACGGAATATGGCAAAGAACTCTATGTTGTGTTTATAGATTACCGCAAAGCGTTCGATTCCATACAACACGAACCTCTATGGTTAGCTTTAAAAGAACAAGGAGTGGATACCAGATACATAGAGATTTTAAAAGAAATTTATAGGAACAATAAAGCCGTTATAAAACTAGAAGGCAAGGGAGAGCCATTTCAGATACAAAAAGGAATAAGACAAGGCGACCCAATTTCGGCCAATTTATTTACTGCTCTACTAGAACACGTTTTCAGACAACAAAACTGGGAAAATAAAGGCGTAAATATAAATGGCGAATTTCTTAACAACTTACGGTTTGCTGACGATATTGTTCTGATATCAGATAACCACAAAGACCTGGAATTTATGTTGAACTCTCTAGATAAGGAGAGCAGAAAATGTGGTCTACAAATGAATACAACCAAAACGTTTGCCATGACGAATAGCAGTAAAGTACCAATTAAAACTGAGCATCATAATATTGGCTATGTTGAAGAATATGTTTACCTAGGACAAAGCATAACATTCGGTAAACAAACTTCATGTGAAGTAGAGCGACGAATTAAAAAAGCATGGAACAAGTACTGGTCCCTAAAAGAAATATTTAAAGGCAAAATACCCGTGCACTTAAAAAGGAAAGCAATGGATACAGTCGTTTTACCAACGCTACTGTACGGCTGCCAAACTTGGACGTTTACAAAAGATATAGTGCAAAAAATCAACGTATTTCAAAGAGCCACCGAAAGAAGTATGCTAGGAATAAAACTAAAAGATAAAAAAAGGCACACGTACATTAGAAATATAACAAACGTGACAGATGCCGTTGAACTAGCATGCAGATTGAAGTGGCGTTGGGCTGGCCACACTGCGAGGTCTCAGGACAATAGATGGAGCGAGAGAATACTACATTGGCATCCGTATGATGGTAAGCGCTCTCGCGGACGCCCTCGACGGCGCTGGAGCGACGACATCTACCAGATGGCCGGACCAGCCTGGACTCGTCAGGCTAATGATAGAGAAAGCTGGAAAATGATGGAGGAGGCCTACACCCAAAAATGGGTGACCCATTACTAATATTATTTATATCCAGAACTATAGAATTTTAACACTTTTTTAAATTTTTACCGTGTTTATTATGAATTAGAAATGTTTGAAACTTTGTAAATTAGTGTGAATTTTGGGAAATAAAGGCTATATTATTATTATTATATTATTATAAAACAATAATGTGCACGTTGTCAGCCGCATGGATAAGTCGTTTCTGGCGCATCGCCGGCCGCTGCCGCGGCACGCTCGCTTCGCTCGCTCGGCTCGCGCGTTTTTGTCACTGTTCAAACCTAACCTAACCTACGACGTCGAAATACTTTAGCGAAGTCGTCGTGTTGGTTAGGATAAATAAGAACGACCTAAACTCGTAATAAGAACAGATTGTCTCTGGCGCTTCGCCGGCCGCTGCCGCGGCACGCTCGCTTCGCTCGCTCGGCTCGCGCGTTGTTGTCACTGTTCAAACCTAACCTAACCTAAGACGTCGAAATACTTTAGCGAAGTCCTCGTGTTGATTAGGTTAAATAGAAACGACCTAAACTCGTAGTAAGGACAGATTGTCTCTGGCGCTTCGCCGGCCGCTGCCGCGGCACGCTCGTTTGTCACTGTTCAAACCTAACCTAACCTACGAGTCAAGGTAGATGATTTTGTTGTCAAAACCGACCATTTTGGAGTCAAGGTCATTCAAGGTCAATGATCTTGGAGTCAAGGTCAGTGACCTCAGGGTGCATGTAGGGGTTCCCCCACCCTTATTCTCCCACATCCCACCAGATCCCGAAGATAACATAGGCGTAGACAGTCAAGGTCGATGGTCGGAGTAAAGGTCAGTCAAGGTTAATGATTTTGTTGTCAAAACCGACTATTTTGGAGTCAAGGTCATTCAAGGTCAATGATCTTGGAGTCAAGATCAGTGACCTCCGGGTGCGTGCAGGGGTTCCCACACCCTTATACTCCGACATCACACCGGATCCCGAAGATTACATAAGGTGTAGGATTTTAGTGCAAAGTCTTTTTTCCTCAGTGCCCCCTTTCGTACACTCCAACCACTCATTCAGTTAAAGAAAAGGCAGGAATTGGTGGTTCACGATTTGAACCACTTCCTGAATGTTGATTAACTCTTGTAATTTTAATTTTACGCGAGAAATGGTCAGAACTAAAGTTGCTTATAATTTGATTTCCTACATTTTTGTTTCCCATTAACTTTTTCTATGATTGATATTTTTCAAATAAAACGAAAAAGGTATCTAGATGTGCAATTTTCTTTCTTCTATAACTATAACGCCCCGTCGTTTTTGCGTAGGCGGCAAACAGGGTTATCGGGAGAATAATACGGCAACAGTCACTGAAATGAGATGGGTATTTTTCATGACAATCAGATTATCCCTCTGGTTGTAATTGTAATAGCTCTATGATCTGATATAGGTACGCCAACTTATAATGGTCCGGCTACAACTACGCCCAACGGCGAAGTTATCGTCACTGGGGGCTCATTTAACTAATTCAAACGGTAGTAGTTGGTTGTTCACGATTCGAACTACTACCTGAAGCTGGGCACACACGATGCGATGATCGCATCAATTCATCAGATCAGTCCAGCGAGGTCCTAATATAATTGCATTGCCGGTAGGTAGGTAGTTACTCGTATTGAGGAATCAAAATGACACCCCTATTTTATTCGAAAATGTATTAACAAAAAAATGATGGGTATCAAAGTTGCAGAAAATCAAATTTCAAACAACTTTGATTCCGATGATTTCTCATGAAAAATTGAAATAACACAAGTTATTGAAGAAATGAAATGGTACAACCAACTATTTAAAAAAACTATCAATCCTACAAAAAGTTGATGGGAATCAAAGTTGTAGAAAATCAAATTTTAAACAACTTTTGTTCCTATAACTTCTGCTGTAAAATTGAAATAACACAAGTTATTGAAGAAATGAAATGGTACCACCAACTATTTAAAAAAATATCGATCCTACAAAAAGTTGATGGGAATCAAAGTTGTAGAAAATCTCATTTCAAAAAACTTTTGTTCCCATAACTTCTGCTGTAAAATTGAAATAACATAAGTTATTGAAGAAATAAAATGGCACCACCAACTATTTTAAAAAAATATCGATCCTACAAAAAGTTGATGGGAATCAAAGTTGTAGAAAATTTAATTTCAAACAACTTTTGTTCCCATAACTTCTGCTGTAAAATTGAAATAACACAAGTTATTGAAGAAATGAAATGGTACCACCAACTGTTTAAAAAATATCGATCCTACAAAAAGTTGATGGGAATTAAAGTTGTAGAAAATCTAATTTCAAACAACTTTTGTTCCCATAACTTCTGCTGTAAAATTGAAACAACACAAGTTATTGAAGAAATGAAATGGCACCACCAACTATTTGAAAAAAATATCGATCCTACAAAAAGGTGACGGGATATAAAGTTGTAGAAAATCAAATTTTAAACAACTTTTGTTCCCATAACTTCTTCTGTAAAATTGAAATAACATAAGTTTTTGAAGAAATGAAATGGTACCACCAACTATTAAAAAAATATCGATCCTACAAAAAGTTGATGGGAATCAAAGTTGTAGAAAATCTAATTTCAAACAACTTTTGGTTCTATAACTTCTGCTGTAAAATTGAAATAACACAAGTTATTGAAGAAATAAAATGGTACCACCAACTATTTAAAAAAATATACCGATCCTACAAAAATTTGATGGGAATCAAATTTTAAACAACTTTCGTTCCGACAACTTCTGATGACAATTTATGTAACACAAGTTATTGAAGAAACAAAATGGTACAACTCTCTATTTAAAAAAAATATCGATCCTACAAAAAGTTCTTGGAATCAAAATTGTAGAAAATCAAATCTCAAACAACTTTTGTTCCGACATTTTGTTTCTTTAAAAACTTGTGTTATTTGAATTTTTCATGAGATATGGGATCCAAAGTAGTTTGAAATTCTATTTTTTACAAGTTTGATTCCCATCAACTTTTTTTAGGATTGATATTTTTCTAATAAGATAGTGGTGCCATTTTATTTCTTTAATAACAGGTGTCATTTAAATTTTTATGAGATATTATCAGAGCCGAAATGGTTTGAAATTTGATTTCCTACAACTTTGATTCCCATCAACTTTTTGTATGATCTATATTTTTCGAATAAGATGGGTGGTGTCATTTTGTTTCTTCAATAACTACCTACCAGCAATGGTTAAGTACATGATGATACTACATGGCCCCTGCTGCACTGATCTGATGAACAGATGCGATCATAGTTTCGTGTGAGCCCAGCTTCAGGTAGTGGTTCAAATCGTGAACCACCAATTCCTACCTTTTCATTAACTGAATGAGCTCCCAGTTGGCATGAAGCGAAAATTTGATCAAATCATCGCATCGTGTATGCCCACCTTTAGACAACCAGTTTTCTTATTCGTATTCTTATTCAGTACAATACAGATGACCGCTCGCCCGCTCTACCGGGCCTGTGTGGATTGTGGGATTTGAAATAATTCAACCTCGTCGCGCCGATTCCTTATTTTCGATAGCAGATCTTTAGCTAAGTCGTTGTAGAACTATGGGTGTAAATTACATCGTGGGTGGGTTCTAATAGTTTCAACTATTCGGCAGATGGCATAATAATTATTATAGCAGCAACAGAAATACGTCATCTGTGAAAATTTCAAGGTTCTAGCTATCACAGTTCATGAGATAGAGCCTGGTGACAGACAGACAGACGGACAGTAAAGTCTTAGTAATAGGGTCCCGTTTTTACCCTTTTACGGAACCCTAGAAAGTTTAATGGTTGCGTTGTTTTAAAACTCTATTTTTTTTATAGTTAGTGAAAATAAATTAAGCTAAATAGGTAACTTTAGTTATTTTACATGACCGAGTCTTTAGCGTGGGATTCCCAAAGAAGTATTATTCAAAATGGCAACATTAGTAAAATAAAGTGGGATATCCTTCCATGTCCAAAACGAATAGCCGAGGGTTGCCACACTTGGTATTTTTCCCCAATATGGTGTCTTTTATTTGCTGATTGTGGTTATACGTATTTATTTAATTACTAGCTGACCCGGTGAACTTCATATCAACTTCATCTGTTACACACAATTTCAATGGTGTTTAGTGCCACTGACGACCAGATACGGCAACTTTTACATTTTGTACGGGAAAGTTTTTAATTGATGTTTTTTTTTCCGCAATTTTCTTATTTTTTCTTTCATAAAAACTGTCTCCTAACAAAAATATTCGACCAAGTACGAGTCGGACTCGCGCACGGAGGGTGTATGGAAGTCTCCTTTAATATACCGACTCGCACTTGGCCGATTATTATATATTTATCGCAACGATTTCCTCAAGAAGTCTATAATATAAATATTTCTTGGGGAAATTAACAAAATGATTAGACAGCACCAATAACGCACACAAGTCAAGACAATTAGGAGTGACGGTTATCCTGCTAATAGTGCTTGCCCAAAATTATACATTTATTAAAATTGAAACTAGAATTCAATTGTGTTATTCTTTCTTCTTTATTATATTCAATCGCAAGAGGATCATGGAAGGCGGAGACAACTCACTGATGAATGGTAAGTTTTTCAAAGGTATTTCAATAGTTATTTCATAAGAAGGCCTACCGTATAGACTTATAATAAGGCTCGTTGGATCCAGTTTGTATCCAGCGTTTCCCTTCGGTCTTGACCAAATCGTCAGTCCACCTTGTCGGTGAACGTCCTTGCTGCTATAGCTGTGGCTTCTATTCGAGTACTTGACGAACCCATCGACTATCCGTTCTATGAACTACGAGTACTTATGTGCATTGTGCTCTGTTTATTGTCATTTCAACTAGTTTAGTGTGACAATTAGTAATTTTATTAATTAGTGTTACTTTTAAGGCGGACTTATAATTTTAACAATAATTATTGTTCTATTTTTAGTTTTATGACATAATACAGGGCAAAACAGTATAGTAAATAAATGGTGTGAACTAGATGTTTTATAAAATATCTTAATCATTCCATTTTTTTAAAATAACATGTAAAATCCTTAAACTATTGTAATTTGTAATATTATAAATTGGGAAATATATTTGTTGGCTTGTTACTCTTTCACGCAGCATTCTCGAAATCCGGTTTGGGATATTTTATAATGTTAGTAAGAATGAATAATCGGCCAAGTACGAGTCGGACTCGCGCATGAAGGGTTCCGTACTGTTTGGGAGCCCCCCTTAAATATATGTTTTGTTTTAATTTAATTATTTACTATCGAAGTGAATATAAAACTAATATTCTGTGAATATTTCAAGCATATACCTGTTACCATTATTGATATCAAGCGAAAACGGCAGGTTTAGTTGTATGGGAGCCCACCTGAAATATTAATTTTATTTTGTTTTTAGTATTCTTTGTTATAGCGGCAATAGTAATACATCACCTGTGAAAATTTCAGCTATTTACCTATAACGGTTCATGAGATACAGCCTGGTGATAGACAGACAGACGGACGGCGAATTTTTGCAATGTTTATCACAAAAATAACTCTTTGAGATAAACCTAGTGTGGGATGCACTATAAAATTTAAATCATTTCATTTTTATTCACAGAATATTTAGTTGCATTTTGAATTTTTAAAAAATAATTTACTAAATCAATTTCAGCAAAATGATAATAATGTCACACCTAAATAAATTACACAATATATAGGTCCACAAAACACTGGCCGCATTACCGCGTTGAATGGCGATGGCCAACCTTTGCTCCAGGAAACAGCTGGAGCGGGGGTCACCAGGTTTTTAAAAAAATTTACACCCATCGGAGGTCAAAATGGTGTATGGAAACGTTGATCCTGAGTATCCCCTCTACCCATTCCCAACATAAAAAAGGGGGGTATTCAAAATACCACACGGTGTGAAAAATAATCAATGTCTTTTTTCCTTCATAAGAGCGCCCCCTCTCGTAAACAAGTACCGAAAAAAAAATTTTAGACCCATCGGAGGTCAAAATGGTGTATGGAAACGTTCATCCTGAGTATCCCCTCTACCCATTCCCAACATAAAAAAGGGGGGTATTCAGAATACCACACGGTGTGAAAAAAAAAATTGGTTGCCTGTAAAGTCGGTATACGGGCGAAAGTTTTACGTGACAACGACTTTGAGACGAATGAGACGAATGAGAGCGCATAACGTGAGCGGAGCGTAACGCAGTTTCTTGAAGTGTCACCCGGCAAACCAATTTATAAGACGTTGTCACGTCAATAATCAATCTCTTTTTTCCTTCATAAGAGCGCCCCCTCTCGTAAACAAGTACCGAAAAAAAAATTTTAGACCCATCGGAGGTCAAAATGGTGTATGGAAACGTTCATCCTGAGTATCCCCTCTACCCATTCCCAACATAAAAAAGGGGGGTATTCAGAATACCACACGGTGTGAAAAATAATCTATGTCTTTTTTCCTTCATAAGAGCGCCCCCTCTCGTAAACAAGTACCGAAAAAAAAACTTTAGACCCATCGGAGGTCAAAACGGTGTATGGAAACGTTGATCCTGAGTATCCCAGGGTATATCCTGGACGAGGGAGACGTGGAATCCAAATCCAAAATTGCCGGTGCAGATCCTGCAGATAATTGTTTTATTTTTGCAGAAGATTTATTAAAGGGTATAAAACAATAATGTGCACGTTGTCAGCCGCATGGATAAGTCGTTTCTGGCGCATCGCCGGCCGCTGCCGCGGCACGCTCGCTTCGCTCGCTCGGCTCGCGCGTTTTTGTCACTGTTCAAACCTAACCTAACCTACGACGTCGAAATACTTTAGCGAAGTCGTCGTGTTGGTTAGGATAAATAAGAACGACCTAAACTCGTAATAAGAACAGATTGTCTCTGGCGCTTCGCCGGCCGCTGCCGCGGCACGCTCGCTTCGCTCGCTCGGCTCGCGCGTTGTTGTCACTGTTCAAACCTAACCTAACCTAAGACGTCGAAATACTTTAGCGAAGTCCTCGTGTTGATTAGGTTAAATAGAAACGACCTAAACTCGTAGTAAGGACAGATTGTCTCTGGCGCTTCGCCGGCCGCTGCCGCGGCACGCTCGTTTGTCACTGTTCAAACCTAACCTAACCTACGAGTCAAGGTAGATGATTTTGTTGTCAAAACCGACCATTTTGGAGTCAAGGTCATTCAAGGTCAATGATCTTGGAGTCAAGGTCAGTGACCTCAGGGTGCATGTAGGGGTTCCCCCACCCTTATTCTCCCACATCCCACCAGATCCCGAAGATAACATAGGCGTAGACAGTCAAGGTCGATGGTCGGAGTAAAGGTCAGTCAAGGTTAATGATTTTGTTGTCAAAACCGACTATTTTGGAGTCAAGGTCATTCAAGGTCAATGATCTTGGAGTCAAGATCAGTGACCTCCGGGTGCGTGCAGGGGTTCCCACACCCTTATACTCCGACATCACACCGGATCCCGAAGATTACATAAGGTGTAGGATTTTAGTGCAAAGTCTTTTTTCCTCAGTGCCCCCTTTCGTACACTCCAACCACTCATTCAGTTAAAGAAAAGGCAGGAATTGGTGGTTCACGATTTGAACCACTTCCTGAATGTTGATTAACTCTTGTAATTTTAATTTTACGCGAGAAATGGTCAGAACTAAAGTTGCTTATAATTTGATTTCCTACATTTTTGTTTCCCATTAACTTTTTCTATGATTGATATTTTTCAAATAAAACGAAAAAGGTATCTAGATGTGCAATTTTCTTTCTTCTATAACTATAACGCCCCGTCGTTTTTGCGTAGGCGGCAAACAGGGTTATCGGGAGAATAATACGGCAACAGTCACTGAAATGAGATGGGTATTTTTCATGACAATCAGATTATCCCTCTGGTTGTAATTGTAATAGCTCTATGATCTGATATAGGTACGCCAACTTATAATGGTCCGGCTACAACTACGCCCAACGGCGAAGTTATCGTCACTGGGGGCTCATTTAACTAATTCAAACGGTAGTAGTTGGTTGTTCACGATTCGAACTACTACCTGAAGCTGGGCACACACGATGCGATGATCGCATCAATTCATCAGATCAGTCCAGCGAGGTCCTAATATAATTGCATTGCCGGTAGGTAGGTAGTTACTCGTATTGAGGAATCAAAATGACACCCCTATTTTATTCGAAAATGTATTAACAAAAAAATGATGGGTATCAAAGTTGCAGAAAATCAAATTTCAAACAACTTTGATTCCGATGATTTCTCATGAAAAATTGAAATAACACAAGTTATTGAAGAAATGAAATGGTACAACCAACTATTTAAAAAAACTATCAATCCTACAAAAAGTTGATGGGAATCAAAGTTGTAGAAAATCAAATTTTAAACAACTTTTGTTCCTATAACTTCTGCTGTAAAATTGAAATAACACAAGTTATTGAAGAAATGAAATGGTACCACCAACTATTTAAAAAAATATCGATCCTACAAAAAGTTGATGGGAATCAAAGTTGTAGAAAATCTCATTTCAAAAAACTTTTGTTCCCATAACTTCTGCTGTAAAATTGAAATAACATAAGTTATTGAAGAAATAAAATGGCACCACCAACTATTTTAAAAAAATATCGATCCTACAAAAAGTTGATGGGAATCAAAGTTGTAGAAAATTTAATTTCAAACAACTTTTGTTCCCATAACTTCTGCTGTAAAATTGAAATAACACAAGTTATTGAAGAAATGAAATGGTACCACCAACTGTTTAAAAAATATCGATCCTACAAAAAGTTGATGGGAATTAAAGTTGTAGAAAATCTAATTTCAAACAACTTTTGTTCCCATAACTTCTGCTGTAAAATTGAAACAACACAAGTTAGGTATTGAAGAAATGAAATGGCACCACCAACTATTTGAAAAAAATATCGATCCTACAAAAAGGTGACGGGATATAAAGTTGTAGAAAATCAAATTTTAAACAACTTTTGTTCCCATAACTTCTTCTGTAAAATTGAAATAACATAAGTTTTTGAAGAAATGAAATGGTACCACCAACTATTAAAAAAAATATCGATCCTACAAAAAGTTGATGGGAATCAAAGTTGTAGAAAATCTAATTTCAAACAACTTTTGGTTCTATAACTTCTGCTGTAAAATTGAAATAACACAAGTTATTGAAGAAATAAAATGGTACCACCAACTATTTAAAAAAATATACCGATCCTACAAAAATTTGATGGGAATCAAATTTTAAACAACTTTCGTTCCGACAACTTCTGATGACAATTTATGTAACACAAGTTATTGAAGAAACAAAATGGTACAACTCTCTATTTAAAAAAAATATCGATCCTACAAAAAGTTCTTGGAATCAAAATTGTAGAAAATCAAATCTCAAACAACTTTTGTTCCGACATTTTGTTTCTTTAAAAACTTGTGTTATTTGAATTTTTCATGAGATATGGGATCCAAAGTAGTTTGAAATTCTATTTTTTACAAGTTTGATTCCCATCAACTTTTTTTAGGATTGATATTTTTCTAATAAGATAGTGGTGCCATTTTATTTCTTTAATAACAGGTGTCATTTAAATTTTTATGAGATATTATCAGAGCCGAAATGGTTTGAAATTTGATTTCCTACAACTTTGATTCCCATCAACTTTTTGTATGATCTATATTTTTCGAATAAGATGGGTGGTGTCATTTTGTTTCTTCAATAACTACCTACCAGCAATGGTTAAGTACATGATGATACTACATGGCCCCTGCTGCACTGATCTGCTGAACAGATGCGATCATAGTTTCGTGTGAGCCCAGCTTCAGGTAGTGGTTCAAATCGTGAACCACCAATTCCTACCTTTTCATTAACTGAATGAGCTCCCAGTTGGCATGAAGCGAAAATTTGATCAAATCATCGCATCGTGTATGCCCACCTTTAGACAACCAGTTTTCTTATTCGTATTCTTATTCAGTACAATACAGATGACCGCTCGCCCGCTCTACCGGGCCTGTGTGGATTGTGGGATTTGAAATAATTCAACCTCGTCGCGCCGATTCCTTATTTTCGATAGCAGATCTTTAGCTAAGTCGTTGTAGAACTATGGGTGTAAATTACATCGTGGGTGGGTTCTAATAGTTTCAACTATTCGGCAGATGGCATAATAATTATTATAGCAGCAACAGAAATACGTCATCTGTGAAAATTTCAAGGTTCTAGCTATCACAGTTCATGAGATAGAGCCTGGTGACAGACAGACAGACGGACAGTAAAGTCTTAGTAATAGGGTCCCGTTTTTACCCTTTTACGGAACCCTAGAAAGTTTAATGGTTGCGTTGTTTTAAAACTCTATTTTTTTTATAGTTAGTGAAAATAAATTAAGCTAAATAGGTAACTTTAGTTATTTTACATGACCGAGTCTTTAGCGTGGGATTCCCAAAGAAGTATTATTCAAAATGGCAACATTAGTAAAATAAAGTGGGATATCCTTCCATGTCCAAAACGAATAGCCGAGGGTTGCCACACTTGGTATTTTTCCCCAATATGGTGTCTTTTATTTGCTGATTGTGGTTATACGTATTTATTTAATTACTAGCTGACCCGGTGAACTTCATATCAACTTCATCTGTTACACACAATTTCAATGGTGTTTAGTGCCACTGACGACCAGATACGGCAACTTTTACATTTTGTACGGGAAAGTTTTTAATTGATGTTTTTTTTTCCGCAATTTTCTTATTTTTTCTTTCATAAAAACTGTCTCCTAACAAAAATATTCGACCAAGTACGAGTCGGACTCGCGCACGGAGGGTGTATGGAAGTCTCCTTTAATATACCGACTCGCACTTGGCCGATTATTATATATTTATCGCAACGATTTCCTCAAGAAGTCTATAATATAAATATTTCTTGGGGAAATTAACAAAATGATTAGACAGCACCAATAACGCACACAAGTCAAGACAATTAGGAGTGACGGTTATCCTGCTAATAGTGCTTGCCCAAAATTATACATTTATTAAAATTGAAACTAGAATTCAATTGTGTTATTCTTTCTTCTTTATTATATTCAATCGCAAGAGGATCATGGAAGGCGGAGACAACTCACTGATGAATGGTAAGTTTTTCAAAGGTATTTCAATAGTTATTTCATAAGAAGGCCTACCGTATAGACTTATAATAAGGCTCGTTGGATCCAGTTTGTATCCAGCGTTTCCCTTCGGTCTTGACCAAATCGTCAGTCCACCTTGTCGGTGAACGTCCTTGCTGCTATAGCTGTGGCTTCTATTCGAGTACTTGACGAACCCATCGACTATCCGTTCTATGAACTACGAGTACTTATGTGCATTGTGCTCTGTTTATTGTCATTTCAACTAGTTTAGTGTGACAATTAGTAATTTTATTAATTAGTGTTACTTTTAAGGCGGACTTATAATTTTAACAATAATTATTGTTCTATTTTTAGTTTTATGACATAATACAGGGCAAAACAGTATAGTAAATAAATGGTGTGAACTAGATGTTTTATAAAATATCTTAATCATTCCATTTTTTTAAAATAACATGTAAAATCCTTAAACTATTGTAATTTGTAATATTATAAATTGGGAAATATATTTGTTGGCTTGTTACTCTTTCACGCAGCATTCTCGAAATCCGGTTTGGGATATTTTATAATGTTAGTAAGAATGAATAATCGGCCAAGTACGAGTCGGACTCGCGCATGAAGGGTTCCGTACTGTTTGGGAGCCCCCCTTAAATATATGTTTTGTTTTAATTTAATTATTTACTATCGAAGTGAATATAAAACTAATATTCTGTGAATATTTCAAGCATATACCTGTTACCATTATTGATATCAAGCGAAAACGGCAGGTTTAGTTGTATGGGAGCCCACCTGAAATATTAATTTTATTTTGTTTTTAGTATTCTTTGTTATAGCGGCAATAGTAATACATCACCTGTGAAAATTTCAGCTATTTACCTATAACGGTTCATGAGATACAGCCTGGTGATAGACAGACAGACGGACGGCGAATTTTTGCAATGTTTATCACAAAAATAACTCTTTGAGATAAACCTAGTGTGGGATGCACTATAAAATTTAAATCATTTCATTTTTATTCACAGAATATTTAGTTGCATTTTGAATTTTTAAAAAATAATTTACTAAATCAATTTCAGCAAAATGATAATAATGTCACACCTAAATAAATTACACAATATATAGGTCCACAAAACACTGGCCGCATTACCGCGTTGAATGGCGATGGCCAACCTTTGCTCCAGGAAACAGCTGGAGCGGGGGTCACCAGGTTTTTAAAAAAATTTACACCCATCGGAGGTCAAAATGGTGTATGGAAACGTTGATCCTGAGTATCCCCTCTACCCATTCCCAACATAAAAAAGGGGGGTATTCAAAATACCACACGGTGTGAAAAATAATCAATGTCTTTTTTCCTTCATAAGAGCGCCCCCTCTCGTAAACAAGTACCGAAAAAAAAATTTTAGACCCATCGGAGGTCAAAATGGTGTATGGAAACGTTCATCCTGAGTATCCCCTCTACCCATTCCCAACATAAAAAAGGGGGGTATTCAGAATACCACACGGTGTGAAAAAAAAAATTGGTTGCCTGTAAAGTCGGTATACGGGCGAAAGTTTTACGTGACAACGACTTTGAGACGAATGAGACGAATGAGAGCGCATAACGTGAGCGGAGCGTAACGCAGTTTCTTGAAGTGTCACCCGGCAAACCAATTTATAAGACGTTGTCACGTCAATAATCAATCTCTTTTTTCCTTCATAAGAGCGCCCCCTCTCGTAAACAAGTACCGAAAAAAAAATTTTAGACCCATCGGAGGTCAAAATGGTGTATGGAAACGTTCATCCTGAGTATCCCCTCTACCCATTCCCAACATAAAAAAGGGGGGTATTCAGAATACCACACGGTGTGAAAAATAATCTATGTCTTTTTTCCTTCATAAGAGCGCCCCCTCTCGTAAACAAGTACCGAAAAAAAAACTTTAGACCCATCGGAGGTCAAAACGGTGTATGGAAACGTTGATCCTGAGTATCCCAGGGTATATCCTGGACGAGGGAGACGTGGAATCCAAATCCAAAATTGCCGGTGCAGATCCTGCAGATAATTGTTTTATTTTTGCAGAAGATTTATTAAAGGGTATAAAACAATAATGTGCACGTTGTCAGCCGCATGGATAAGTCGTTTCTGGCGCATCGCCGGCCGCTGCCGCGGCACGCTCGCTTCGCTCGCTCGGCTCGCGCGTTTTTGTCACTGTTCAAACCTAACCTAACCTACGACGTCGAAATACTTTAGCGAAGTCGTCGTGTTGGTTAGGATAAATAAGAACGACCTAAACTCGTAATAAGAACAGATTGTCTCTGGCGCTTCGCCGGCCGCTGCCGCGGCACGCTCGCTTCGCTCGCTCGGCTCGCGCGTTGTTGTCACTGTTCAAACCTAACCTAACCTAAGACGTCGAAATACTTTAGCGAAGTCCTCGTGTTGATTAGGTTAAATAGAAACGACCTAAACTCGTAGTAAGGACAGATTGTCTCTGGCGCTTCGCCGGCCGCTGCCGCGGCACGCTCGTTTGTCACTGTTCAAACCTAACCTAACCTACGAGTCAAGGTAGATGATTTTGTTGTCAAAACCGACCATTTTGGAGTCAAGGTCATTCAAGGTCAATGATCTTGGAGTCAAGGTCAGTGACCTCAGGGTGCATGTAGGGGTTCCCCCACCCTTATTCTCCCACATCCCACCAGATCCCGAAGATAACATAGGCGTAGACAGTCAAGGTCGATGGTCGGAGTAAAGGTCAGTCAAGGTTAATGATTTTGTTGTCAAAACCGACTATTTTGGAGTCAAGGTCATTCAAGGTCAATGATCTTGGAGTCAAGATCAGTGACCTCCGGGTGCGTGCAGGGGTTCCCACACCCTTATACTCCGACATCACACCGGATCCCGAAGATTACATAAGGTGTAGGATTTTAGTGCAAAGTCTTTTTTCCTCAGTGCCCCCTTTCGTACACTCCAACCACTCATTCAGTTAAAGAAAAGGCAGGAATTGGTGGTTCACGATTTGAACCACTTCCTGAATGTTGATTAACTCTTGTAATTTTAATTTTACGCGAGAAATGGTCAGAACTAAAGTTGCTTATAATTTGATTTCCTACATTTTTGTTTCCCATTAACTTTTTCTATGATTGATATTTTTCAAATAAAACGAAAAAGGTATCTAGATGTGCAATTTTCTTTCTTCTATAACTATAACGCCCCGTCGTTTTTGCGTAGGCGGCAAACAGGGTTATCGGGAGAATAATACGGCAACAGTCACTGAAATGAGATGGGTATTTTTCATGACAATCAGATTATCCCTCTGGTTGTAATTGTAATAGCTCTATGATCTGATATAGGTACGCCAACTTATAATGGTCCGGCTACAACTACGCCCAACGGCGAAGTTATCGTCACTGGGGGCTCATTTAACTAATTCAAACGGTAGTAGTTGGTTGTTCACGATTCGAACTACTACCTGAAGCTGGGCACACACGATGCGATGATCGCATCAATTCATCAGATCAGTCCAGCGAGGTCCTAATATAATTGCATTGCCGGTAGGTAGGTAGTTACTCGTATTGAGGAATCAAAATGACACCCCTATTTTATTCGAAAATGTATTAACAAAAAAATGATGGGTATCAAAGTTGCAGAAAATCAAATTTCAAACAACTTTGATTCCGATGATTTCTCATGAAAAATTGAAATAACACAAGTTATTGAAGAAATGAAATGGTACAACCAACTATTTAAAAAAACTATCAATCCTACAAAAAGTTGATGGGAATCAAAGTTGTAGAAAATCAAATTTTAAACAACTTTTGTTCCTATAACTTCTGCTGTAAAATTGAAATAACACAAGTTATTGAAGAAATGAAATGGTACCACCAACTATTTAAAAAAATATCGATCCTACAAAAAGTTGATGGGAATCAAAGTTGTAGAAAATCTCATTTCAAAAAACTTTTGTTCCCATAACTTCTGCTGTAAAATTGAAATAACATAAGTTATTGAAGAAATAAAATGGCACCACCAACTATTTTAAAAAAATATCGATCCTACAAAAAGTTGATGGGAATCAAAGTTGTAGAAAATTTAATTTCAAACAACTTTTGTTCCCATAACTTCTGCTGTAAAATTGAAATAACACAAGTTATTGAAGAAATGAAATGGTACCACCAACTGTTTAAAAAATATCGATCCTACAAAAAGTTGATGGGAATTAAAGTTGTAGAAAATCTAATTTCAAACAACTTTTGTTCCCATAACTTCTGCTGTAAAATTGAAACAACACAAGTTAGGTATTGAAGAAATGAAATGGCACCACCAACTATTTGAAAAAAATATCGATCCTACAAAAAGGTGACGGGATATAAAGTTGTAGAAAATCAAATTTTAAACAACTTTTGTTCCCATAACTTCTTCTGTAAAATTGAAATAACATAAGTTTTTGAAGAAATGAAATGGTACCACCAACTATTAAAAAAAATATCGATCCTACAAAAAGTTGATGGGAATCAAAGTTGTAGAAAATCTAATTTCAAACAACTTTTGGTTCTATAACTTCTGCTGTAAAATTGAAATAACACAAGTTATTGAAGAAATAAAATGGTACCACCAACTATTTAAAAAAATATACCGATCCTACAAAAATTTGATGGGAATCAAATTTTAAACAACTTTCGTTCCGACAACTTCTGATGACAATTTATGTAACACAAGTTATTGAAGAAACAAAATGGTACAACTCTCTATTTAAAAAAAATATCGATCCTACAAAAAGTTCTTGGAATCAAAATTGTAGAAAATCAAATCTCAAACAACTTTTGTTCCGACATTTTGTTTCTTTAAAAACTTGTGTTATTTGAATTTTTCATGAGATATGGGATCCAAAGTAGTTTGAAATTCTATTTTTTACAAGTTTGATTCCCATCAACTTTTTTTAGGATTGATATTTTTCTAATAAGATAGTGGTGCCATTTTATTTCTTTAATAACAGGTGTCATTTAAATTTTTATGAGATATTATCAGAGCCGAAATGGTTTGAAATTTGATTTCCTACAACTTTGATTCCCATCAACTTTTTGTATGATCTATATTTTTCGAATAAGATGGGTGGTGTCATTTTGTTTCTTCAATAACTACCTACCAGCAATGGTTAAGTACATGATGATACTACATGGCCCCTGCTGCACTGATCTGATGAACAGATGCGATCATAGTTTCGTGTGAGCCCAGCTTCAGGTAGTGGTTCAAATCGTGAACCACCAATTCCTACCTTTTCATTAACTGAATGAGCTCCCAGTTGGCATGAAGCGAAAATTTGATCAAATCATCGCATCGTGTATGCCCACCTTTAGACAACCAGTTTTCTTATTCTTATTCTTATTCAGTACAATACAGATGACCGCTCGCCCGCTCTACCGGGCCTGTGTGGATTGTGGGATTTGAAATAATTCAACCTCGTCGCGCCGATTCCTTATTTTCGATAGCAGATCTTTAGCTAAGTCGTTGTAGAACTATGGGTGTAAATTACATCGTGGGTGGGTTCTAATAGTTTCAACTATTCGGCAGATGGCATAATAATTATTATAGCAGCAACAGAAATACGTCATCTGTGAAAATTTCAAGGTTCTAGCTATCACAGTTCATGAGATAGAGCCTGGTGACAGACAGACAGACGGACAGTAAAGTCTTAGTAATAGGGTCCCGTTTTTACCCTTTTACGGAACCCTAGAAAGTTTAATGGTTGCGTTGTTTTAAAACTCTATTTTTTTTATAGTTAGTGAAAATAAATTAAGCTAAATAGGTAACTTTAGTTATTTTACATGACCGAGTCTTTAGCGTGGGATTCCCAAAGAAGTATTATTCAAAATGGCAACATTAGTAAAATAAAGTGGGATATTCTTCCATGTCCAAAACGAATAGCCGAGGGTTGCCACACTTGGTATTTTTCCCCAATATGGTGTCTTTTATTTGCTGATTGTGGTTATACGTATTTATTTAATTACTAGCTGACCCGGTGAACTTCATATCAACTTCATCTGTTACACACAATTTCAATGGTGTTTAGTGCCACTGACGACCAGATACGGCAACTTTTACATTTTGTACGGGAAAGTTTTTAATTGATGTTTTTTTTTCCGCAATTTTCTTATTTTTTCTTTCATAAAACTGTCTCCTAACAAAAATATTCGACCAAGTACGAGTCGGACTCGCGCACGGAGGGTGTATGGAAGTCTCCTTTAATATACCGACTCGCACTTGGCCGATTATTATATATTTATCGCAACGATTTCCTCAAGAAGTCTATAATATAAATATTTCTTGGGGAAATTAACAAAATGATTAGACAGCACCAATAACGCACACAAGTCAAGACAATTAGGAGTGACGGTTATCCTGCTAATAGTGCTTGCCCAAAATTATACATTTATTAAAATTGAAACTAGAATTCAATTGTGTTATTCTTTCTTCTTTATATTTATTATGGAAGGCGGAGACAACTCACTGATGAATGGTAAGTTTTTCAAAGGTATTTCAATAGTTATTTCATAAGAAGGCCTACCGTATAGACTTATAATAAGGCTCGTTGGATCCAGTTTGTATCCAGCGTTTCCCTTCGGTCTTGACCAAATCGTCAGTCCACCTTGTCGGTGAACGTCCTTGCTGCTATAGCTGTGGCTTCTATTCGAGTACTTGACGAACCCATCGACTATCCGTTCTATGAACTACGAGTACTTATGTGCATTGTGCTCTGTTTATTGTCATTTCAACTAGTTTAGTGTGACAATTAGTAATTTTATTAATTAGTGTTACTTTTAAGGCGGACTTATAATTTTAACAATAATTATTGTTCTATTTTTAGTTTTATGACATAATACAGGGCAAAACAGTATAGTAAATAAATGATGTGAACTAGATGTTTTATAAAATATCTTAATCATTCCATTTTTTTAAAATAACATGTAAAATCCTTAAACTATTGTAATTTGTAATATTATAAATTGGGAAATATATTTGTTGGCTTGTTACTCTTTCACGCAGCATTCTCGAAATCCGGTTTGGGATATTTTATAATGTTAGTAAGAATGAATAATCGGCCAAGTACGAGTCGGACTCGCGCATGAAGGGTTCCGTACTGTTTGGGAGCCCCCCTTAAATATATGTTTTGTTTTAATTTAATTATTTACTATCGAAGTGAATATAAAACTAATATTCTGTGAATATTTCAAGCATATACCTGTTACCATTATTGATATCAAGCGAAAACGGCAGGTTTAGTTGTATGGGAGCCCACCTGAAATATTAATTTTATTTTGTTTTTAGTATTCTTTGTTATAGCGGCAATAGTAATACATCACCTGTGAAAATTTCAGCTATTTACCTATAACGGTTCATGAGATACAGCCTGGTGATAGACAGACAGACGGACGGCGAATTTTTGCAATGTTTATCACAAAAATAACTCTTTGAGATAAACCTAGTGTGGGATGCACTATAAAATTTAAATCATTTCATTTTTATTCACAGAATATTTAGTTGCATTTTGAATTATTCAAAAATAATTTACTAAATCAATTTCAGCAAAATGATAATAATGTCACACCTAAATAAATTACACAATATATAGGTCCACAAAACACTGGCCGCATTACCGCGTTGAATGGCGATGGCCAACCTTTGCTCCAGGAAACAGCTGGAGCGGGGGTCACCAGGTTTTTAAAAAATTTTACACCCATCGGAGGTCAAAATGGTGTATGGAAACGTTGATCCTGAGTATCCCCTCTACCCATTCCCAACATAAAAAAGGGGGGTATTCAAAATACCACACGGTGTGAAAAATAATCAATGTCTTTTTTCCTTCATAAGAGCGCCCCCTCTCGTAAACAAGTACCGAAAAAAAAATTTTAGACCCATCGGAGGTCAAAATGGTGTATGGAAACGTTCATCCTGAGTATCCCCTCTACCCATTCCCAACATAAAAAAGGGGGGTATTCAGAATACCACACGGTGTGAAAAAAAAAATTGGTTGCCTGTAAAGTCGGTATACGGGCGAAAGTTTTACGTGACAACGACTTTGAGACGAATGAGAGCGCATAACGTGAGCGGAGCGTAACGCAGTTTCTTGAAGTGTCACCCGGCAAACCAATTTATAAGACGTTGTCACGTCAATAATCAATCTCTTTTTTCCTTCATAAGAGCGCCCCCTCTCGTAAACAAGTACCGAAAAAAAAATTTTAGACCCATCGGAGGTCAAAATGGTGTATGGAAACGTTCATCCTGAGTATCCCCTCTACCCATTCCCAACATAAAAAAGGGGGGTATTCAGAATACCACACGGTGTGAAAAATAATCTATGTCTTTTTTCCTTCATAAGAGCGCCCCCTCTCGTAAACAAGTACCGAAAAAAACATTTTAGACCCATCGGAGGTCAAAATGGTGTATGGAAACGTTCATCCTGAGTATCCCCTCTACCCATTCCCAACATAAAAAAGGGGGGTATTCAGAATACCACACGGTGTGAAAAAGGGAAATAATAATGGTTCCGACAAATAAATAAATCTCCAGCTATCTCTGTCCGACTTTTATTCTAATTTACCAGCGTTATAATAATATACCGACAAAAAATTCAAAGCATACCGAATAAAATACCTAAATTTTGCTGACACCTATGAACACAATCAAATTACATTTCTACTTATAAATATATTAAACTTCGAATAACAAAACTAAACTTCTGAATAAAATACTGAACCTCCGACGAGATTACTGGGTTACTGACAACAGAGGTCATGTCAAAATAATCATTCTTTTACGAATTTTATGAGTTATTTAATTTTCTAGTGTTGGTTACCAAATATATTTTTTAACTCTCAACATTGATGAAAATACCGAAACTGGTCGGACCGCGCGAACGGCGTTTGGGTCGCGTTCGGGTGTTTTCGCGTACGTTCGGCGTGACGTCGGAAGTTTCGAGCGCAGTGCGCTTGCAACGACAGCTCGCCGCGTGTTTCGTTTGTTTGTTTACATAAATAATTATAATATTTGTAGTTGAAACTAAGGACACTGAAGTATGGATGAGGTACCTGTGTACCGTTCTGACTCTGATGAGGAAGAAGTGGGAGCTGAACCGTCAGTACCGGCGAAGAAGAGCCGTCATATTAAAAGTTGGGTGTTAACCCTAGAAGCCCAATGTACGTCGTTTTGACGTACACGCCGAAAAAAAATCGCTATATCTTTGGAACACATTGTTGAATCGTCACGACCTTCCAAACCAACCTAGTGCCCGTCGAGACCTAACAGAAGAAGGCTGTTTCGCTTCGGTAAGTGCCTCCATTTAATTGTAATCACAATGATGCACGTCAATCTGACGTATGATTGGGCTTTGTGTAAGTTTTGCAACTGTTATAAGTTTGCAGTATTGATGTTTATTTTTGCTTGTTGTTTTGTTTTGTTTGATATTATTACTAAATATGTTATTTTTAGGAAATAAAATACAATGGCGTCCTCTAGATACCTAAATCTAGATGAAATTGCGTCACTTGGAACCTGAAGATGATTTTTCTCCCGTTGATAGTGACTCTCAAGATTTTGATCCTCAAGATGATTTCAGGAGTGATATTGAAGAAGAGGTGGTGGACTTTATGGGAAATGCGAGTTCGGAAACGAGGAACTTGCCCTGTCCCGACTCCAGAGTCAGCAAATCTTGAAGAAACACTTTGGACTTCACTTCACAGAATCATCACGTTGAATCAGGCTTCTATTCGGTTACGCAGTTTTTTATGGGATGTTAAACATGGCTTTTGTGACTTCATAAGTCACTGCCACAACAAGCTGACAAATAAATAAAAACATTGAGCCGTAGGGAGTTAATGCAAAAATTGAGCACAGAATTGACCACTGAGTATGCAAAAACGACTGGAAACACCAACTTTGACAATATTTTACGTGAAAACATCGCATATGTGTTGAAAACCGCGCCAGAAACATCAGCAGCAGTTACATTATGATGATCCAGAACCAAAAAAACGACGCTACTGTGGGTGTTGTATCTGTAAAAAAGGTTGATGACAACAGCACTGTGCTTCATATGTAAAAGAGCAATGTGCAGAGAACACTAAATTGACACATGTCAAAACTGTATATAATTACTGAATAATTATTTTTGACCATTTGTATATTTAAGAGAGTTAATTTGTTTTCTAAAAATTGTTTAAATAAGGTTGATTTTCCTAATAATTTTAATTGTATCAAAAACTAACTAAGACGATCACAATTTTTGTGTAATTTTACTATAGTTCCTAATATATGATTATAAAAGTATCAATAAATAACTATTTGATTTAAATTTCCGTTTTTATATTTTATTAAACTATATTTAAGCCATATAATTAAAAATTTGGTATAAACAACATAAAACAAACAAACATATTGACTTTTAATAGTACACGTCAAATTGACGTATGATTGGGCTTTATGGGTATAAAAATATGATTGGGCTTCTAGGGTTAATCAAACGGTGCAGTGAACAAGAAGCAGAAGAATTTGTGAATGATGAAAAGACTTGGTCAAGAAATTATACGCGGGATAGTGAAGAAGGCCAAAAACGGTTCTATCGTTGTAATAAAGTAAAATCCAAAGGGCCACAGTGTGATTGTGCCTTGTATTTATTGTTTGTGAACGATTGCGAAGATGTTCTTATTTTTAAGACTACTTCAGAGCACAACCATGACCAGATTGGTACGCGAAGTGATTACGGAATTTCGGAAAATGTTAAAAGAGAAATAAATAAGCTGTTTGATTTACGTCTAAAGCCAAAAGCTATATTAGAGGCTCTGAATAAGATTGAAGGGATAAAGGTCCCTTCTAAAAGGCAACTTAATAACTACTTATATGACAGAAGGCGCGAAAAGTATGGAAGAGCTACAATTTACTTAGGTGAACTTGAAAAGTGGATTTTCGATCGAACAACTATTCCCGATGATGAAAATGAAGTTTTTGTGTTTAGCTATTACGTGCTAGAAGATAAAGTACCAACTTTTCGTCTTGCATTGTCAACAAAAAAATTACTCAACATTGTTTGTTCCACTGACGTACTTCACATAGACGCCACCTACAAACTCATATGGCAAGGGTTCCCTGTTTTAGTTCTTGGTACCACTGACAAGAACCGCAAGTTTCATCCGCTTTGCCTTGGTATCTCCACAAATGAACGTCAAGAAGATTTCCAAATGATTTTTGGTGGCCTCAAAGAAAAGGCACTAAGTTTATTTGATCACATATTGGAACCTAGAGTTTTAGTTTGTGACGCTGCTCAGGCTATAATAAATGCTTTCATAGAAGTTTTTGGTAATGCACCTGTTGTTCGTATGTGCTGGGCTCACGCGAAGAAAAATATGCAACAGAAAGTTCAGAAAACCGTCCACAAAACAAAACAGAAAGAAATCATACAGGACATAGATACGCTACATAATGCTACATCATATGAAGTATTTAATGCTGCGTCACAAGCATTTGTTGAGAAATGGCAGACTCAAACCGAGTTTGTTAACTACTTCCAAGAAGAATGGTTAAAAAAGCATCCGAATTGGTTTTTAGGTGCAGCGCCGTGTTCACCTGTCACAAATAATGCGTTAGAAGCTTTTAATCGGAATATTAAAGACCACAACACCTTACGTGAACGTTTTCCGCTTTCACATTTCTTGGCCATTGCGACTGAGATGGTTGGTCAATGGTCTATACAAAGCTGCAAAGAATCTTTACCTGAAGAACCTACTATTGAGCTAAAGGATTGGACTGATGGTTATTGCTGGGCAAAAAAAGATTTAAAGATAAAGATTTTATCATCCAACACAGCATACACAGAATACTTGATCCCAAGTAGCCAAGTAGGAGACGTAAATTACGGCGAACAGTGGTTAAACTTCGATGATTACAAGAGGAAACATTTTGCTTTCTGGAAAGTCAAGGTCCCAAAAAATGGAACTGAAAATGTAAATTGGAAAAAAGGATCCTGCACTTGCCCGCAGTTTTATAAAAAATACATTTGTAAACACCTTCTTGGGCTCGCTATCAGATTGAAACTCGCGACTCCGCCTTTGGAAGCGAAAGCATTACCTATAGGACAAAAAAGAAAACGGGGTCGTCCTACTAAATCCAGACCTGCTCTTATAATTCAATGAATTCTTATAACGCGAAATATTATTAAGATTAGGTACTACTTACCTACCTCTTTATTTTAGGTCATAAGAAGAAATGATGACATTTTCTACTACTGATTAAAGAATATTTTAGATATAATAAACTGAATTTTATTTTATTCTTTGCTCCCTGTACCTGTAGTAACTAGAATTCATGATTATAGTAAGTACATTTTTGTATTTTTAATAACTTTCTGGACAAGCGCCAACAATAGAAATTTAAGTATAACATTGTAGTAAAAATAGCACAGAGTTTATGAAAAATTAAATGTAATTGATGAATTTCTAGTTGGCAAGTAAAGGTAATAATTACAAAGCATTGTTATCAGTAGAACATAATTTTATATGGTAAAAAAGTATTACAGCAATTAATAGTCATAAGATTTTTTCTGAGATTTAAGTATATCATTCGGTCGTTTCGTCATTTTTAGTCGGACAGAAGTAGTCGGAGATTTAGTATTTCGGGCAGTAAATATTATATTTTTAGTAAGGACATTTTTAAATTTATTATCGGAGCTTTTATTACTACCCTGTGAAAAATAATCAATGTCTTTTTTCCTTCATAAGAGCGCCCCCTCTCGTAAACAAGTACCGAAAAAAAAACTTTAGACCCATCGGAGGTCAAAACGGTGTATGGAAACGTTGATCCTGAGTATCCCAGGGTATATCCTGGACGAGGGAGACGTGGAATCCAAATCCAAAATTGCCGGTGCAGATCCTGCAGATAATTGTTTTATTTTTGCAGAAGATTTATTAAAGGGTATAAAACAATAATGTGCACGTTGTCAGCCGCATGGATAAGTCGTTTCTGGCGCATCGCCGGCCGCTGCCGCGGCACGCTCGCTTCGCTCGCTCGGCTCGCGCGTTTTTGTCACTGTTCAAACCTAACCTAACCTACGACGTCGAAATACTTTAGCGAAGTCGTCGTGTTGGTTAGGATAAATAAGAACGACCTAAACTCGTAATAAGAACAGATTGTCTCTGGCGCTTCGCCGGCCGCTGCCGCGGCACGCTCGCTTCGCTCGCTCGGCTCGCGCGTTGTTGTCACTGTTCAAACCTAACCTAAGACGTCGAAATACTTTAGCGAAGTCCTCGTGTTGATTAGGTTAAATAGAAACGACCTAAACTCGTAGTAAGGACAGATTGTCTCTGGCGCTTCGCCGGCCGCTGCCGCGGCACGCTCGTTTGTCACTGTTCAAACCTAACCTAACCTACGAGTCAAGGTAGATGATTTTGTTCTCAAAACCGACCATTTTGGAGTCAAGGTCATTCAAGGTCAATGATCTTGGAGTCAAGGTCAGTGACCTCAGGGTGCATGTAGGGGTTCCCCCACCCTTATTCTCCCACATCCCACCAGATCCCGAAGATAACATAGGCGTAGGCAGTCAAGGTCGATGGTCGGAGTAAAGGTCAGTCAAGGTTAATGATTTTGTTGTCAAAACCGACTATTTTGGAGTCAAGGTCATTCAAGGTCAATGATCTTGGAGTCAAGATCAGTGACCTCCGGGTGCGTGCAGGGGTTCCCACACCCTTATACTCCGACATCACACCGGATCCCGAAGATTACATAAGGTGTAGGATTTTAGTGCAAATTTTTCTAAGTCTTTTTTCCTCAGTGCCCCCTTTCGTACACTCCAACCGGGGTATGGATTAAGTAAAAAATAAATATCGCATCGACAGTTTAAATATCTATTAGTTTTACACGGTTTTTGTTATATGCGAAAAACAAAGAGTATGTGGGTAACTCACTTTCCTAGTGACGTTTATCTATTAATTTATGTTTTTCCTATATCGGTACGAGCAAACATGTTCACGATTGCTATCCTTGCGGATAAGACATGCTAATTTTCTCCAAATAGTTTCGATTTTAGTAGATACACAACATAGTACTGCTCAAGCAAGTCTTGCTATCTCCTTAACAGGGTACTTGCATAATTGCACCTTGAATGGTTTTCTTTCCCGAAAATGTGAAGAGATTTAATAGAATTTAAATAGATGCGAGCTGTGTACATGTTTCTTTAATATTATTATGTTGTTACCATTTACAGACTTCCTACAAAGAACAGTCTGATTTTTCTTATGGTATATTTAATTAATGTATTTTAATGATATAAGCCCCATTTTACACAAACCCTTACATATTTTATTATTTTTGGGTATGCTACAAATTACTTACTGCTTTGGTTTGAGAATACTCCCGGAATACTCGGAAGAAAATCACTACGTTTTTCAGTGATTTATTACAAGCTTGCGAATGCTTGATAGTGATATAATTCATTACGTTAGGATTGCAATTATTGGAGTTGGAATTGCATGAATTATGTTTATTCAATTTTTCCCAATGAAGCTAACTGAATAGAAGCCACTGGTCTTGTAGCTACTAGTATGGAAAACCGGCGAGGGTTTTAGTAAAAATCATACTCTTAGCTTATTAAGTTGAACATCGTGAATATCTTAAAAATGTACAAAAAGGGTATCTACATCGTAATGGCATAGACATCGTAATTTTACATAGGGAGGAGGCGAGGGTAGCATATTATGATTATGTTCTGCGATGATAGCATATTATAATTATGTGAAAAACACATTTCGCGACGATAGTATGCAAAGACCCGACTATGTACAGTAGCTCAAATCATCCTTTAAAATAAGGTCAACCGCATTGAATGCTTAATTTGAATAGAATTTCATATTTTCTATGAAAGAAAATAATAGGAATTTCATTTTCCAAAACTAATAACGCAAATAATTGCAAGGTAGTGGCCGAAACTAGACAAATGTTTGTTACGATTTGTGGAAGTACATTTACACTCAGTTAATAAATTCTTTGCATAAATGATGTAAAATTCACTCCGCGAGAGTGGCATGTATCACAATAAGCACTGACCCCATGAGGATAGTTAATTAATATGATGTAAAAGTGCATTGTACACTGTATCACTCACTTTTCAAGTAGTGAATTTCACAAAAAGCACTGACTCCATGAGGGTAGTTAATTGATGATGTGCATAAATCCGGTAGGTGCGCTAACCTGTTCGTTTATAATTTTATCGATTTTATCATTATATGATCGGTAACAACATGTTCATATCAAGCACACGCCACTGATATCAGGTAGCTTGATCCGTTCATAAGAAGGTATTAGAAATACCGACCCCACGAGGGTGGTTCACGTGCATTGAAGCATGGTAACGTTGCTTCTTCCATACTGTTATACATGGTTTTGTCAAACAATTTGCTAAAAATAATCAGAAGGTAGTTTCTGAAAAATACATTTACCCTAAAACGGCGGTATTTGTAATATCACGTATATTTCGAGTCGAAAGAACAAAAGTTGCTCGCAAATAGGCGCTTAGGTACTCAGTAAGCTCAATAGAAACAGCGAGACAACCATTCATTAACTCGTTATTTTCCAACACGTGTTGAAAGTATTTTCTCATTTTCTAACGAATAAAATGAAATCTAAACGCATCAAATATAACTTTGCACAAAATTTTATCAACTGAGATAAAGTTCTGATCACTTTAGAAACTCTTAGGTAAAATAAGAAATCGTAAGGTGGGTGCTATTTATCGGCTATCGTTGCCGTATATTTTTCCCAGGTTGCTTGATACTAGGTTTAGGAAACCTAGGTATATCTTACGGTGCCGAATATATGAACACTGCAGTGTTAAACTGCCGTATAAATAAAATTCTGCTGCAATATAAGCTTAAAGAAGTTCTACTAAGAATCCAAATTTCGCTCACCCATTTTCATCGATAGATTTGTCCATCTGGTTGGAAACGTTCAGCACGCTTACCCGCTGCCGAAGCTCTGCTTAGCTGACATCACACGACTTTGACCGCTTGAAGCAGTCGCGTTCATCTATTTTTTAAAGGAAATTTATTAAACAGGGATGAAAACAATTGTATAGGGCGACCGATTGCCCTATTTGAAGCACTTTTGGTTAAAACCCATTAGGCTTTGCTGAAAATTTTGTAAACGAACGGTAAAAACCGTTAAAAATTTATTTATTGAGAAAATGCTATGCCACACTGGTTTTCAAACCTTGGGCACAGTAAATTTCTTTAAAAAATCCATTTTTAGAGAAATAGATATAATAATATGTGGGAACTTACTGCGCAGGTACTTATACTTAGCTCCGTTATTTCTTGGAAACAACGAGTTCATTTCGATGATGAGCACCACCACATATTCACTGAGTTTAATCGGTATATTAGTTATAGATACTAATTTTATAAAAAATAAACTGTGCAACAGGCCGGGAGCTAGCTAGAGCTGCCCGGAGCTGTTGCTTCGACGAAAAATTCAACGCCAATGAGGCCAAAAGGCACGCTATTTTTTCTAAAAAATAAAATGGCGTGCATCGCTACAGAGGCGCCACCTGGAGGCTTCCGGTTACAACGCTTAAAGGGACTGAAAACGTTAGCTGTTCGACGGAAAGGGATACGCTCTCTCATTATAAAAGCTCATTATAAAAGCTTCCAGTAACGGTCAAGTTATTTAATTTAGTCTATTTTACTTAATTTGTCCTAAAATTGAAAATTCCTGTATTAATTCGTGCTCTTTTTGTTTCAGGGATGCGGGAACGTGATCCAGAAGCACAAGCGAGATCAAAATGGCGACCCTCAAACAAAAATCGGACAGAGTTTCGTCGTATGAAAATTAATTTGTACAACGAATCGGACGGGTATCAACACTTTTTGGCGTGTAGACGGGAACTCGATTTCTGTTTTTTTGCGATTTTCTCGAGTCCTGAGGGACGCAGCGAGTCAAGAGATGGCTTAAACGACGGCGCAGGACACCCCCTACCTACCAGACACACAAACAATACGAATAATCAAATAAATATATTAAATTTGGAATATTTTCTCAAAAATGTCGTTTTAATTTAGTCTATTTTACTTAATTTGTCCTAAAATTGAAAATTCCTGTATTAATTCGTGCTCTTTTTGTTTCAGGGATGCGGGAACGTGATCCAGAAGCACAAGCGAGATCAAAATGGCGACCCTCAAACAAAAATCGGACAGAGTTTCGTCGTATGAAAATTAATTTGTACGACGAATCGGAGGGGTATCAACACTTTTTGGCGTGTAGACGGGAGCTCGATTTCTGTTTTTTGCGATTTTCTCGAGTCCTGAGGGACGCAGCGAGTCGAGAGATGGCTTAAACGACGGCGCAGGACACCCCCTACCTACCAGACACACAAACAATACGAATAAACAAATAAATATATTAAATTTGGAATATTTTCTCAAAAATGTCGTTTTAATTTAGTCTATTTTACTTAATTTGTCCTAAAATTGAAAATTCCTGTATTAATTCGTGCTCTTTTTGTTTCAGGGATGCGGGAACGTGATCCAGAAGCACAAGCGAGATCAAAATGGCGACCCTCAAACAAAAATCGGACAGAGTTTCGTCGTATGAAAATTAATTTGTACGACGAATCGGAGGGGTATCAACACTTTTTGGCGTGTAGACGGGAACTCGATTTCTGTTTTTTGCGATTTTCTCGAGTCCTGAGGGACGCAGCGAGTCGAGAGATGGCTTAAACGACGGCGCAGGACACCCCCTACCTACCAGACACACAAACAATACGAATAAACAAATAAATATATTAAATTTGGAATATTTTCTCAAAAATGTCGTTTTAATTTAGTCTATTTTACTTAATTTGTCCTAAAATTGAAAATTCCTGTATTAATTCGTGCTCTTTTTGTTTCAGGGATGCGGGAACGTGATCCAGAAGCACAAGCGAGATCAAAATGGCGACCCTCAAACAAAAATCGGACAGAGTTTCGTCGTATGAAAATTAATTTGTACGACGAATCGGACGGGTATCAACACTTTTTGGCGTGTAGACGGGAACTCGATTTCTGTTTTTTTTGCGATTTTCTCGAGTCCTGAGGGACGCAGCGAGTCAAGAGATGGCTTAAACGACGGCGCAGGACACCCCCTACCTACCAGACACACAAACAATACGAATAATCAAATAAATATATTAAATTTAGAATATTTTCTCAAAAATGTCGTTTTAATTTAGTCTATTTTACTTAATTTGTCCTAAAATTGAAAATTCCTGTATTAATTCGTGCTCTTTTTGTTTCAGGGATGCGGGAACGTGATCCAGAAGCACAAGCGAGATCAAAATGGCGACCCTCAAACAAAAATCGGACAGAGTTTCGTCGTATGAAAATTAATTTGTACGACGAATCGGAGGGGTATCAACACTTTTTGGCGTGTAGACGGGAACTCGATTTCTGTTTTTGCGATTTTCTCGAGTCCTGAGGGACGCAGCGAGTCGAGAGATGGCTTAAACGACGGCGCAGGACACCCCCTACCTACCAGACACACAAACAATACGAATAAACAAATAAATATATTAAATTTGGAATATTTTCTCAAAAATGTCGTTTTAATTTAGTCTATTTTACTTAATTTGTCCTAAAATTGAAAATTCCTGTATTAATTCGTGCTCTTTTTGTTTCAGGGATGCGGGAACGTGATCCAGAAGCACAAGCGAGATCAAAATGGCGACCCTCAAACAAAAATCGGACAGAGTTTCGTCGTATGAAAATTAATTTGTACGACGAATCGGAGGGGTATCAACACTTTTTGGCGTGTAGACGGGAACTCGATTTCTGTTTTTTGCGATTTTCTCGAGTCCTGAGGGACGCAGCGAGTCGAGAGATGGCTTAAACGACCCCCTACCTACCAGACACACAAACAATACGAATAAACAAATAAATATATTAAATTTGGAATTACCTGTAATTCCGACTGCTGTTGCAAGCTATTAAGCTCATCGTAGCCCCGCCCGGTTGGCTTCAAAATTGGCGTCTGGGCCACTGGTACCCTCCTAAATAGGTACTCCAGTGCTTGTGGCACTATTCCGGGCGAGTTGACCGTACCCATTACGGTATATATTTTCCCCGAGCCCGATGCTCCATACGTGAGCAGTGTACAGCTTTCAGCATCGACCAGTTTATTCAAATGATTTGAAAACACCTTTTCAAACACTTCCTGTAATTAAATATACTGATTAATTTGCTTGGCCCAAGCATGATGGTGATTAAGTGCAGGTGGCAACAGGATAGTTGACTGGTATTGAATTAATTAAAAGTATTAGGATTAGTGAATTTTCAACCCGCATGGGCCCGCGCCCCCGCCCGCAGTCGCGGTTCAAAGAAAAACTGTGTCGGCGTGTACTGGGAGCCCCGGAGCTCTCGACCAGGACGGCCGACATTCTATACTCAGGTATTGCTCATGGTGGTATCTATTTATTTTTCCTGCTCATAATAAAACGATGGCAGCTAATACTTACCAACACTATAAGGAATTTCAGTTTTGAATGGACGTGCCCGAGATAGGTATGATGTAATAAACAAGTATTAATAAATAATAATGTAATTATTTAAATCACATTTTACTAAAAATACATATAACTGCTTTTTCCATTTCTTGCTCATGCAAATCTTTCCTACCATCCTCCACTGAGAGAGGTAGCTTAATTATTTTTTCCTGCTCTTAACAAAACGAAAGCAGTCCACACGGATAGTACAAGTAGCGGCACGTAATTCTAGCGCTGGGGGTACTGTGGAGGGGATGGCTGCGCATGTTGACCGCCATACTAAACTCATGCGCAGCCACCCCCTCCACACTTCGCTCAGCGCTAGACTTATATGCCGGGACCTAAGGAATAGTGTAGGGAGGGGTCACTAAAATATTTTTTTTTGTTTTTTTTCGAGGCCACTGGACAATATCGACTAAAACAACACCTTTGACAGAAACTGGTACACTGCAGCTCAAAATCGCTGTGTTATGAAATCAAATACAATTTTTTATTGGTAATTTTCATTATTACACTTGTAGCCAGTAAATATAAACTGATTATGGTAATTTTAGGAAGTCATCAATGTCTTAAAACAATTGTTCACTAAGCCACGACTTAAGTTTATTTTTAAAAGATTTCAAATCTGACGAATCTCTTCAGATTTGAAGTGCTATATATTGTGAGCGTTTTCGGCGAGCGTCACAGAACCAACACTGTAGCAGAGACATTTCATTCACAGGAAAGAAGATATCGATGAAATAAATACGTCGATATTGAGACTTATAGTATTTAAAGACATAAAGTCCAAAGTGAAATTTCAAACTAAAAAAGAAGGAAAATAAAATATATCGAAAATGATGATGATAATAATGGTCTATCATAACTAACTAACAACTTCTATAATTAATGAAATTAGCGTGGGATACACACAAGAAAAATTGCGTTTAATCAGTTTTTGTTTTTCAAATTTAAATTTACGAAATCAGTTTACTTTTCTTATTATTTGATTAATAATAAGAAAAGTGAGATGAATGGCTAATTACACAAAATAGGTTCAGGAACATCTTTTAAAAGTCAAACGTTACACTGTCAATTTGTCATCAAATTTATCAGGTGTACCGTCACCAATATCAGGGCTTTCAAGTTTTATCTCAGAGGTGACCCGTTGTAAAAAACAACTTTCCACGGTTCACCCAGGTGGTCTCAGGAGGTGAACGGTGAGAAAGAACGGCCAAAGAACGTTTATATTTCAGTTTGTACTCGGAGAGTGCTCAGAATGGTAGCAGTTTTATTTTTTCTTTTGATAATGAAACAGCGGGCAGCTATGGCTGTCCAATAGTACGGGAAATTCAATATTGAATTTTTCGGTTTCCGTCACCAAAATAAATTTTTCCTTTTTCAACAGACCTCCCAATAGAAGGTTCTCAATTCGTCTATTTTTCAACTGATTTCCGGATAGAAAAATGATCTAATGATAAATTGTGTTGCAGTTTAATCACATAACCTGCACCTGACTATCCCTGGCGGAAAGGTCGTAGCAGCATTACCACGTTAATGGCAACTCGTTTGTTACGACGCTCGTTTGTTACGACAACGTTTGTTTGTTACTCGGTTGTTAGACAAAAGACTAACCAGACCTGGTTACACGGTGTGATTTTGGGGAGGTAACCGTTGAGAAATCGTGACTATTCGTGACATATTTGTGGCCAAGCGCCTTTCGGGTTGAATTCTTAGCACCCTCAGATCAGCTGTTACCGGGGCTGCTACCGTAGCCCGGAATAGCAGAGTTGGTTTCCATCCGTTAGGGGAATTCCCTATAATGGCTGGCGATTAATTTTTGGACCATTGCTCAATTGCTCCCCTCATGGTATAGGGAAACGATTTGTCCCATGGAAATAACTACTTTTAATCGAGACTGATACGAGACGACATCGCACTTTCGGCATATTCATATCGCCCTCTGCGTTGGCCTCGGAGCGTCTCACCTTCCATCATACTTCATTATCAACCGATTTTTTTTTCTCCTTTCTTGCTGGTGCAACTGTTTCCTACGACCACTTTGAGAGTGCTGATAAAGAGGTGGTGGTAGCTTTATTTTCTGCTCTTGATGAAACAAAGGCATTTTCAATTATTTTACGTCAGTTTAAATATAAGGGCAAAAACCCAAAAAAAATTGAATTTGACCGAGACGATGAGCCTTAAGCTTAGGCTCCCATCAATTGTTTTTTCTTCTAAATGTTTCCGGGCTTGACTTTTGTACCCCGAGCGCCGTTTGAAGGTACGACCGCACTCCGGACAGCCCAGGCGTCCTGAGGGGTCGTAGATGTACTTAATACTTTTACTGGGCTGGCATTTTTAAACACTTCTTATTGGCTATTTTTGAGTCAACTCGTCGAATCTATTGATGTCCGCGGTAGTCCTACAACCATTTTGGTTTTTGATCTCTTGTTTTAATGTTCCATGAAAGGGTAATTCATGAGGACAAGCACTATTAGCACGTGACTGTGTAGTTGTCGAACACAAACTAAAGGATACTTGTTCTATTCTTCTTCTTCGGGTTCTTCTCCCCCCGTGTTTGGCGGTAGTGAGGGTTCCGACTCGAGTTCTAAACTCTTTTCGGAGGCTGGACGCCTCGGCCAGTCTAGGCGTCTGTCCAAGTCAGCAGGCGCCGTGTGCGCTTGGGCCGACGGGGTGGGGGTGGTTGCTAGCCACCCCTGTGGTCGTCTTTGGTTTAAATCGGGGGAGGCGAACCTCGACCCCGATGTGGCTTCATTTCATTGCGGCGCGTCGCGTAGTCGTTGCCTCGCTCGCGGGTCGGAGGGTTTCCCTTCCGAGGTGTGCACTCCGTCGGGATGGGGAGCCTTGCGGCCCTCAGGCAAGGCAAGGGCTCGATGGCGCGCCGAGGCGCCGGGCGAGTAAACTCGAGCCCGGCGCTGGATCTTGAAAGTTGTTGTAGCTGGTAGGCGCGGAGTAAACTCGACGCGCCTACATGTTGTGGTTGTCAGTAAGGAGGAGCGGCGACGCTCACTCCGGCGAACGCGACGCCCAGGCCCAGACATCAGCGGGCCGGCGGCATAATCGTCGCTCCTCGTGGTCGTTCCAGTGGCGGCCGCGGCTGGGTCAACATTGCACTAGGCCATGTTAGTGCAGCAGGCGGCCGCGACGTTCCCTTTCTTGCTCATGCAAATCTTTCCTACCATCCTCCACTAAGAGAGGTAGCTTTTTTATTTTTTCCTGCTTTTAACGAATCCGAGGCAGTTAATACGGATAACATATAAGGAATAGTATAGGGAATCCCAGTAAGTTTGTGGTAGTTACCATCACCAAACATTGTTTTCTTTTCATTACTTCGAGGCCTCTAGGCAGGCCCCAAGAGTATGATGAACTTAACACCTTTGACAGAAACATGAAAAAATTACAATATAGAAATGTTCTTACGTTGTGGAGACTACAAGATACTAAATTTACTACATTTGGGCAATGAGAGTCAGTTGGCAATGGGAGTCACCCAAATATCTCTAAAACCACTAACACTAAAGACGCGTGTATAGCTTTCCTGTACTCATGTGGTACCCCTCGAAGTCCATAGAACTCAATTACAACTGTTCGACGGCCACAGCGGCAGTGAGAGGAGTGTGAAGCTGCGCGCTCATCCGCTGGTACTTTTTGCTGGTACTCCATGACAGTTCTCTTTTGCACAAACTCTAATGTGTAGGTTTCTTCATACAAGATCACACAACATCTTACCTGTAATTCCGACTGCTGTTGCAAGCTATTAAGCTCATCGTAGCCCCGCCCGGTTGGCTTCAAAATTGGCGTCTGGGCCACTGGTACCCTCCTAAATAGGTACTCCAGTGCTTGTGGCACTATTCCGGGCGAGTTGACCGTACCCATTACGGTATATGTTTTCCCCGAGCCCGATGCTCCATACGTGAGCAGTGTACAGCTTTCAGCATCGACCAGTTTATTCAAATGATTTGAAAACACCTTTTCAAACACTTCCTGTAATTAAATATACTGATTAATTTGCTTGGCCCAAGCATGATGGTGATTAAGTGCAGGTGGCAACAGGATAGTTGACTGGTATTGAATTAATTAAAAGTATTAGGATTAGTGAATTTTCAACCCGCATGGGCCCGCGCCCCCGCCCGCAGTCGCGGTTCAAAGAAAAACTGTGTCGGCGTGTACTGGGAGCCCCGGAGCTCTCGACCAGGACGGCCGACATTCTATACTCGGGTAGTGCTCATGGTGGTATCTATTTATTTTTCCTGCTCATAATAAAACGATGGCAGCTAATACTTACCAACACTATAAGGAATTTCAGTTTTGAATGGACGTGCCCGAGATAGGTATGATGTAATAAACAAGTATTAATAAATAATAATGTAATTATTTAAATCACATTTTACTAAAAATACATATAACTGCTTTTTCCATTTCTTGCTCATGCAAATCTTTCCTACCATCCTCCACTGAGAGAGGTAGCTTAATTATTTTTTCCTGCTCTTAACAAAACGAAAGCAGTCCACACGGATAGTACAAGTAGCGGCACGTAATTCTAGCGCTGGGGGTACTGTGGAGGGGATGGCTGCGCATGTTGACCGCCATACTAAACTCATGCGCAGCCACCCCCTCCACACTTCGCTCAGCGCTAGACTTATATGCCGGGACCTAAGGAATAGTGTAGGGAGGGGTCACTAAAATATTTTTTTTTGTTTTTTTTCGAGGCCACTGGACAATATCGACTAAAACAACACCTTTGACAGAAACTGGTACACTGCAGCTCAAAATCGCTGTGTTATGAAATCAAATACAATTTTTTATTGGTAATTTTCATTATTACACTTGTAGCCAGTAAATATAAACTGATTCTGGTAATTTTAGGAAGTCATCAATGTCGTAAAACAATTGTTCACTAAGCCACGACTTAAGTTTATTTTTAAAAGATTTCAAATCTGACGAATCTCTTCAGATTTGAAGTGCTATATATTGTGAGCGTTTTCGGCGAGCGTCACAGAACCAACACTGTAGCAGAGACATTTCATTCACAGGAAAGAAGATATCGATGAAATAAATACGTCGATATTGAGACTTATAGTATTTAAAGACATAAAGTCCAAAGTGAAATTTCAAACTAAAAAAGAAGGAAAATAAAATATATCGAAAATGATGATGATAATAATGGTCTATCATAACTAACTAACAACTTCTATAATTAATGAAATTAGCGTGGGATACACACAAGAAAAATTGCGTTTAATCAGTTTTTGTTTTTCAAATTTAAATTTACGAAATAAGTTTACTTTTCTTATTATTTGATTAATAATAAGAAAAGTGAGATGAATGGCTAATTACACAAAATAGGTTCAGGAACATCTTTTAAAAGTCAAACGTTACACTGTCAATTTGTCATCAAATTTATCAGGTGTACCGTCACCAATATCAGGGCTTTCAAGTTTTATCTCAGAGGTGACCCGTTGTAAAAAACAACTTTCCACGGTTCACCCAGGTGGTCTCAGGAGGTGAACGGTGAGAAAGAACGGCCAAAGAACGTTTATATTTCAGTTTGTACTCGGAGAGTGCTCAGAATGGTAGCAGTTATATTTTTTCTTTTGATAATGAAACAGCGGGCAGCTATGGCTGTCCAATAGTACGGGAAATTCAATATTGAATTTTTCGGTTTCCGTCACCAAAATAAATTTTTCCTTTTTCAACAGACCTCCCAATAGAAGGTTCTCAATTCGTCTATTTTTCAACTGATTTCCGGATAGAAAAATGATCTAATGATAAATTGTGTTGCAGTTTAATCACATAACCTGCACCTGACTATCCCTGGCGGAAAGGTCGTAGCAGCATTGCCACGTTAATGGCAACTCGTTTGTTACGACGCTCGTTTGTTACGACAACGTTTGTTTGTTACTCGGTTGTTAGACAAAAGACTAACCAGACCTGGTTACACGGTGTGATTTTGGGGAGGTAACCGTTGAGAAATCGTGACTATTCGTGACATATTTGTGGCCAAGCGCCTTTCGGGTTGAATTCTTAGCACCCTCAGATCAGCTGTTACCGGGGCTGCTACCGTAGCCCGGAATAGCAGAGTTGGTTTCCATCCGTTAGGGGAATTCCCTATAATGGCTGGCGATTAATTTTTGGACCATTGCTCAATTGCTCCCCTCATGGTATAGGGAAACGATTTGTCCCATGGAAATAACTACTTTTAATCGAGACTGATACGAGACGACATCGCACTTTCGGCATATTCATATCGCCCTCTGCGTTGGCCTCGGAGCGTCTCACCTTCCATCATACTTCATTATCAACCGATTTTTTTTTCTCCTTTCTTGCAGGTGCAACTATTTCCTACCACCACTTTGAGAGTGCTGATAAAGAGGTGGTGGTAGCTTTATTTTCTGCTCTTGATGAAACAAAGGCATTTTCAATTATTTTACGTCAGTTTAAATATAAGGGCAAAAACCCAAAAAAAATTGAATTTGACCGAGACGATGAGCCTTAAGCTTAGGCTCCCATCAATTGTTTTTTCTTCTAAATGTTTCCGGGCTTGACTTTTGTACCCCGAGCGCCGTTTGAAGGTACGACCGCACTCCGGACAGCCCAGGCGTCCTGAGGGGTCGTAGATGTACTTAATACTTTTCACTGGGCTGGCATTTTTAAACACTTCTTATTGGCTATTTTTTGAGTCAACTCGTCGAATCTATTGATGTCCGCGGTAGTCCTACAACCATTTTGGTTTTTGATCTCTTGTTTTAATGTTCCATGAAAGGGTAATTCATGAGGACAAGCACTATTAGCACGTGACTGTGTAGTTGTCGAACACAAACTAAAGGATACTTGTTCTATTCTTCTTCTTCGGGTTCTTCTCCCCCCGTGTTTGGCGGTAGTGAGGGTTCCGACTCGAGTTCTAAACTCTTTTCGGAGGCTGGACGCCTCGGCCAGTCTAGGCGTCTGTCCAAGTCAGCAGGCGCCGTGTGCGCTTGGGCCGACGGGGTGGGGGTGGTTGCTAGCCACCCCTGTGGTCGTCTTTGGTTTAAATCGGGGGAGGCGAACCTCGACCCCGATGTGGCTTCATTTCATTGCGGCGCGTCGCGTAGTCGTTGCCTCGCTCGCGGGTCGGAGGGTTTCCCTTCCGAGGTGTGCACTCCGTCGGGATGGGGAGCCTTGCGGCCCTCAGGCAAGGCAAGGGCTCGATGGCGCGCCGAGGCGCCGGGCGAGTAAACTCGAGCCCGGCGCTGGATCTTGAAAGTTGTTGTAGCTGGTAGGCGCGGAGTAAACTCGACGCGCCTACATGTTGTGGTTGTCAGTAAGGAGGAGCGGCGACGCTCACTCCGGCGAACGCGACGCCCAGGCCCAGACATCAGCGGGCCGGCGGCATAATCGTCGCTCCTCGTGGTCGTTCCAGTGGCGGCCGCGGCTGGGTCAACATTGCACTAGGCCATGTTAGTGCAGCAGGCGGCCGCGACGTTCCCTTTCTTGCTCATGCAAATCTTTCCTACCATCCTCCACTAAGAGAGGTAGCTTTTTTATTTTTTCCTGCTTTTAACGAATCCGAGGCAGTTAATACGGATAACATATAAGGAATAGTATAGGGAATCCCAGTAAGTTTGTGGTAGTTACCATCACCAAATATTGTTTTCTTTTCATTACTTCGAGGCCTCTAGGCAGGCCCCAAGAGTATGATGAACTTAACACCTTTGACAGAAACATGAAAAAATTACAATATAGAAATGTTCTTACGTTGTGGAGACTACAAGATACTAAATTTACTACATTTGGGCAATGAGAGTCAGTTGGCAATGGGAGTCACCCAAATATCTCTAAAACCACTAACACTAAAGACGCGTGTATAGCTTTCCTGTACTCATGTGGTACCCCTCGAAGTCCATAGAACTCAATTACAACTGTTCGACGGCCACAGCGGCAGTGAGAGGAGTGTGAAGCTGCGCGCTCATCCGCTGGTACTTTTTGCTGGTACTCCATGACAGTTCTCTTTTGCACAAACTCTAATGTGTAGGTTTCTTCATACAAGATCACACAACATCTTACCTGTAATTCCGACTGCTGTTGCAAGCTATTAAGCTCATCGTAGCCCCGCCCGGTTGGCTTCAAAATTGGCGTCTGGGCCACTGGTACCCTCCTAAATAGGTACTCCAGTGCTTGTGGCACTATTCCGGGCGAGTTGACCGTACCCATTACGGTATATGTTTTCCCCGAGCCCGATGCTCCATACGTGAGCAGTGTACAGCTTTCAGCATCGACCAGTTTATTCAAATGATTTGAAAACACCTTTTCAAACACTTCCTGTAATTAAATATACTGATTAATTTGCTTGGCCCAAGCATGATGGTGATTAAGTGCAGGTGGCAACAGGATAGTTGACTGGTATTGAATTAATTAAAAGTATTAGGATTAGTGAATTTTCAACCCGCATGGGCCCGCGCCCCCGCCCGCAGTCGCGGTTCAAAGAAAAACTGTGTCGGCGTGTACTGGGAGCCCCGGAGCTCTCGACCAGGACGGCCGACATTCTATACTCGGGTAGTGCTCATGGTGGTATCTATTTATTTTTCCTGCTCATAATAAAACGATGGCAGCTAATACTTACCAACACTATAAGGAATTTCAGTTTTGAATGGACGTGCCCGAGATAGGTATGATGTAATAAACAAGTATTAATAAATAATAATGTAATTATTTAAATCACATTTTACTAAAAATACATATAACTGCTTTTTCCATTTCTTGCTCATGCAAATCTTTCCTACCATCCTCCACTGAGAGAGGTAGCTTAATTATTTTTTCCTGCTCTTAACAAAACGAAAGCAGTCCACACGGATAGTACAAGTAGCGGCACGTAATTCTAGCGCTGGGGGTACTGTGGAGGGGATGGCTGCGCATGTTGACCGCCATACTAAACTCATGCGCAGCCACCCCCTCCACACTTCGCTCAGCGCTAGACTTATATGCCGGGACCTAAGGAATAGTGTAGGGAGGGGTCACTAAAATATTTTTTTTTGTTTTTTTTCGAGGCCACTGGACAATATCGACTAAAACAACACCTTTGACAGAAACTGGTACACTGCAGCTCAAAATCGCTGTGTTATGAAATCAAATACAATTTTTTATTGGTAATTTTCATTATTACACTTGTAGCCAGTAAATATAAACTGATTCTGGTAATTTTAGGAAGTCATCAATGTCGTAAAACAATTGTTCACTAAGCCACGACTTAAGTTTATTTTTAAAAGATTTCAAATCTGACGAATCTCTTCAGATTTGAAGTGCTATATATTGTGAGCGTTTTCGGCGAGCGTCACAGAACCAACACTGTAGCAGAGACATTTCATTCACAGGAAAGAAGATATCGATGAAATAAATACGTCGATATTGAGACTTATAGTATTTAAAGACATAAAGTCCAAAGTGAAATTTCAAACTAAAAAAGAAGGAAAATAAAATATATCGAAAATGATGATGATAATAATGGTCTATCATAACTAACTAACAACTTCTATAATTAATGAAATTAGCGTGGGATACACACAAGAAAAATTGCGTTTAATCAGTTTTTGTTTTTCAAATTTAAATTTACGAAATAAGTTTACTTTTCTTATTATTTGATTAATAATAAGAAAAGTGAGATGAATGGCTAATTACACAAAATAGGTTCAGGAACATCTTTTAAAAGTCAAACGTTACACTGTCAATTTGTCATCAAATTTATCAGGTGTACCGTCACCAATATCAGGGCTTTCAAGTTTTATCTCAGAGGTGACCCGTTGTAAAAAACAACTTTCCACGGTTCACCCAGGTGGTCTCAGGAGGTGAACGGTGAGAAAGAACGGCCAAAGAACGTTTATATTTCAGTTTGTACTCGGAGAGTGCTCAGAATGGTAGCAGTTATATTTTTTCTTTTGATAATGAAACAGCGGGCAGCTATGGCTGTCCAATAGTACGGGAAATTCAATATTGAATTTTTCGGTTTCCGTCACCAAAATAAATTTTTCCTTTTTCAACAGACCTCCCAATAGAAGGTTCTCAATTCGTCTATTTTTCAACTGATTTCCGGATAGAAAAATGATCTAATGATAAATTGTGTTGCAGTTTAATCACATAACCTGCACCTGACTATCCCTGGCGGAAAGGTCGTAGCAGCATTGCCACGTTAATGGCAACTCGTTTGTTACGACGCTCGTTTGTTACGACAACGTTTGTTTGTTACTCGGTTGTTAGACAAAAGACTAACCAGACCTGGTTACACGGTGTGATTTTGGGGAGGTAACCGTTGAGAAATCGTGACTATTCGTGACATATTTGTGGCCAAGCGCCTTTCGGGTTGAATTCTTAGCACCCTCAGATCAGCTGTTACCGGGGCTGCTACCGTAGCCCGGAATAGCAGAGTTGGTTTCCATCCGTTAGGGGAATTCCCTATAATGGCTGGCGATTAATTTTTGGACCATTGCTCAATTGCTCCCCTCATGGTATAGGGAAACGATTTGTCCCATGGAAATAACTACTTTTAATCGAGACTGATACGAGACGACATCGCACTTTCGGCATATTCATATCGCCCTCTGCGTTGGCCTCGGAGCGTCTCACCTTCCATCATACTTCATTATCAACCGATTTTTTTTTCTCCTTTCTTGCAGGTGCAACTATTTCCTACCACCACTTTGAGAGTGCTGATAAAGAGGTGGTGGTAGCTTTATTTTCTGCTCTTGATGAAACAAAGGCATTTTCAATTATTTTACGTCAGTTTAAATATAAGGGCAAAAACCCAAAAAAAATTGAATTTGACCGAGACGATGAGCCTTAAGCTTAGGCTCCCATCAATTGTTTTTTCTTCTAAATGTTTCCGGGCTTGACTTTTGTACCCCGAGCGCCGTTTGAAGGTACGACCGCACTCCGGACAGCCCAGGCGTCCTGAGGGGTCGTAGATGTACTTAATACTTTTCACTGGGCTGGCATTTTTAAACACTTCTTATTGGCTATTTTTTGAGTCAACTCGTCGAATCTATTGATGTCCGCGGTAGTCCTACAACCATTTTGGTTTTTGATCTCTTGTTTTAATGTTCCATGAAAGGGTAATTCATGAGGACAAGCACTATTAGCACGTGACTGTGTAGTTGTCGAACACAAACTAAAGGATACTTGTTCTATTCTTCTTCTTCGGGTTCTTCTCCCCCCGTGTTTGGCGGTAGTGAGGGTTCCGACTCGAGTTCTAAACTCTTTTCGGAGGCTGGACGCCTCGGCCAGTCTAGGCGTCTGTCCAAGTCAGCAGGCGCCGTGTGCGCTTGGGCCGACGGGGTGGGGGTGGTTGCTAGCCACCCCTGTGGTCGTCTTTGGTTTAAATCGGGGGAGGCGAACCTCGACCCCGATGTGGCTTCATTTCATTGCGGCGCGTCGCGTAGTCGTTGCCTCGCTCGCGGGTCGGAGGGTTTCCCTTCCGAGGTGTGCACTCCGTCGGGATGGGGAGCCTTGCGGCCCTCAGGCAAGGCAAGGGCTCGATGGCGCGCCGAGGCGCCGGGCGAGTAAACTCGAGCCCGGCGCTGGATCTTGAAAGTTGTTGTAGCTGGTAGGCGCGGAGTAAACTCGACGCGCCTACATGTTGTGGTTGTCAGTAAGGAGGAGCGGCGACGCTCACTCCGGCGAACGCGACGCCCAGGCCCAGACATCAGCGGGCCGGCGGCATAATCGTCGCTCCTCGTGGTCGTTCCAGTGGCGGCCGCGGCTGGGTCAACATTGCACTAGGCCATGTTAGTGCAGCAGGCGGCCGCGACGTTCCCTTTCTTGCTCATGCAAATCTTTCCTACCATCCTCCACTAAGAGAGGTAGCTTTTTTATTTTTTCCTGCTTTTAACGAATCCGAGGCAGTTAATACGGATAACATATAAGGAATAGTATAGGGAATCCCAGTAAGTTTGTGGTAGTTACCATCACCAAATATTGTTTTCTTTTCATTACTTCGAGGCCTCTAGGCAGGCCCCAAGAGTATGATGAACTTAACACCTTTGACAGAAACATGAAAAAATTACAATATAGAAATGTTCTTACGTTGTGGAGACTACAAGATACTAAATTTACTACATTTGGGCAATGAGAGTCAGTTGGCAATGGGAGTCACCCAAATATCTCTAAAACCACTAACACTAAAGACGCGTGTATAGCTTTCCTGTACTCATGTGGTACCCCTCGAAGTCCATAGAACTCAATTACAACTGTTCGACGGCCACAGCGGCAGTGAGAGGAGTGTGAAGCTGCGCGCTCATCCGCTGGTACTTTTTGCTGGTACTCCATGACAGTTCTCTTTTGCACAAACTCTAATGTGTAGGTTTCTTCATACAAGATCACACAACATCTTACCTGTAATTCCGACTGCTGTTGCAAGCTATTAAGCTCATCGTAGCCCCGCCCGGTTGGCTTCAAAATTGGCGTCTGGGCCACTGGTACCCTCCTAAATAGGTACTCCAGTGCTTGTGGCACTATTCCGGGCGAGTTGACCGTACCCATTACGGTATATGTTTTCCCCGAGCCCGATGCTCCATACGTGAGCAGTGTACAGCTTTCAGCATCGACCAGTTTATTCAAATGATTTGAAAACACCTTTTCAAACACTTCCTGTAATTAAATATACTGATTAATTTGCTTGGCCCAAGCATGATGGTGATTAAGTGCAGGTGGCAACAGGATAGTTGACTGGTATTGAATTAATTAAAAGTATTAGGATTAGTGAATTTTCAACCCGCATGGGCCCGCGCCCCCGCCCGCAGTCGCGGTTCAAAGAAAAACTGTGTCGGCGTGTACTGGGAGCCCCGGAGCTCTCGACCAGGACGGCCGACATTCTATACTCGGGTAGTGCTCATGGTGGTATCTATTTATTTTTCCTGCTCATAATAAAACGATGGCAGCTAATACTTACCAACACTATAAGGAATTTCAGTTTTGAATGGACGTGCCCGAGATAGGTATGATGTAATAAACAAGTATTAATAAATAATAATGTAATTATTTAAATCACATTTTACTAAAAATACATATAACTGCTTTTTCCATTTCTTGCTCATGCAAATCTTTCCTACCATCCTCCACTGAGAGAGGTAGCTTAATTATTTTTTCCTGCTCTTAACAAAACGAAAGCAGTCCACACGGATAGTACAAGTAGCGGCACGTAATTCTAGCGCTGGGGGTACTGTGGAGGGGATGGCTGCGCATGTTGACCGCCATACTAAACTCATGCGCAGCCACCCCCTCCACACTTCGCTCAGCGCTAGACTTATATGCCGGGACCTAAGGAATAGTGTAGGGAGGGGTCACTAAAATATTTTTTTTTGTTTTTTTTCGAGGCCACTGGACAATATCGACTAAAACAACACCTTTGACAGAAACTGGTACACTGCAGCTCAAAATCGCTGTGTTATGAAATCAAATACAATTTTTTATTGGTAATTTTCATTATTACACTTGTAGCCAGTAAATATAAACTGATTCTGGTAATTTTAGGAAGTCATCAATGTCGTAAAACAATTGTTCACTAAGCCACGACTTAAGTTTATTTTTAAAAGATTTCAAATCTGACGAATCTCTTCAGATTTGAAGTGCTATATATTGTGAGCGTTTTCGGCGAGCGTCACAGAACCAACACTGTAGCAGAGACATTTCATTCACAGGAAAGAAGATATCGATGAAATAAATACGTCGATATTGAGACTTATAGTATTTAAAGACATAAAGTCCAAAGTGAAATTTCAAACTAAAAAAGAAGGAAAATAAAATATATCGAAAATGATGATGATAATAATGGTCTATCATAACTAACTAACAACTTCTATAATTAATGAAATTAGCGTGGGATACACTCAAGAAAAATTGCGTTTAATCAGTTTTTGTTTTTCAAATTTAAATTTACGAAATAAGTTTACTTTTCTTATTATTTGATTAATAATAAGAAAAGTGAGATGAATGGCTAATTACACAAAATAGGTTCAGGAACATCTTTTAAAAGTCAAACGTTACACTGTCAATTTGTCATCAAATTTATCAGGTGTACCGACACCAATATCAGGGCTTTCAAGTTTTATCTCAGAGGTGACCCGTTGTAAAAAACAACTTTCCACGGTTCACCCAGGTGGTCTCAGGAGGTGAACGGTGAGAAAGAACGGCCAAAGAACGTTTATATTTCAGTTTGTACTCGGAGAGTGCTCAGAATGGTAGCAGTTATATTTTTTCTTTTGATAATGAAACAGCGGGCAGCTATGGCTGTCCAATAGTACGGGAAATTCAATATTGAATTTTTCGGTTTCCGTCACCAAAATAAATTTTTCCTTTTTCAACAGACCTCCCAATAGAAGGTTCTCAATTCGTCTATTTTTCAACTGATTTCCGGATAGAAAAATGATCTAATGATAAATTGTGTTGCAGTTTAATCACATAACCTGCACCTGACTATCCCTGGCGGAAAGGTCGTAGCAGCATTACCACGTTAATGGCAACTCGTTTGTTACGACGCTCGTTTGTTACGACAACGTTTGTTTGTTACTCGGTTGTTAGACAAAAGACTAACCAGACCTGGTTACACGGTGTGATTTTGGGGAGGTAACCGTTGAGAAATCGTGACTATTCGTGACATATTTGTGGCCAAGCGCCTTTCGGGTTGAATTCTTAGCACCCTCTGATCAGCTGTTACCGGGGCTGCTACCGTAGCCCGGAATAGCAGAGTTGGTTTCCATCCGTTAGGGGAATTCCCTATAATGGCTGGCGATTAATTTTTGGACCATTGCTCAATTGCTCCCCTCATGGTATAGGGAAACGATTTGTCCCATGGAAATAACTACTTTTAATCGAGACTGATACGAGACGACATCGCACTTTCGGCATATTCATATCGCCCTCTGCGTTGGCCTCGGAGCGTCTCACCTTCCATCATACTTCATTATCAACCGATTTTTTTTTCTCCTTTCTTGCAGGTGCAACTATTTCCTACCACCACTTTGAGAGTGCTGATAAAGAGGTGGTGGTAGCTTTATTTTCTGCTCTTGATGAAACAAAGGCATTTTCAATTATTTTACGTCAGTTTAAATATAAGGGCAAAAACCCAAAAAAAATTGAATTTGACCGAGACGATGAGCCTTAAGCTTAGGCTCCCATCAATTGTTTTTTCTTCTAAATGTTTCCGGGCTTGACTTTTGTACCCCGAGCGCCGTTTGAAGGTACGACCGCACTCCGGACAGCCCAGGCGTCCTGAGGGGTCGTAGATGTACTTAATACTTTTCACTGGGCTGGCATTTTTAAACACTTCTTATTGGCTATTTTTTGAGTCAACTCGTCGAATCTATTGATGTCCGCGGTAGTCCTACAACCATTTTGGTTTTTGATCTCTTGTTTTAATGTTCCATGAAAGGGTAATTCATGAGGACAAGCACTATTAGCACGTGACTGTGTAGTTGTCGAACACAAACTAAAGGATACTTGTTCTATTCTTCTTCTTCGGGTTCTTCTCCCCCCGTGTTTGGCGGTAGTGAGGGTTCCGACTCGAGTTCTAAACTCTTTTCGGAGGCTGGACGCCTCGGCCAGTCTAGGCGTCTGTCCAAGTCAGCAGGCGCCGTGTGCGCTTGGGCCGACGGGGTGGGGGTGGTTGCTAGCCACCCCTGTGGTCGTCTTTGGTTTAAATCGGGGGAGGCGAACCTCGACCCCGATGTGGCTTCATTTCATTGCGGCGCGTCGCGTAGTCGTTGCCTCGCTCGCGGGTCGGAGGGTTTCCCTTCCGAGGTGTGCACTCCGTCGGGATGGGGAGCCTTGCGGCCCTCAGGCAAGGCAAGGGCTCGATGGCGCGCCGAGGCGCCGGGCGAGTAAACTCGAGCCCGGCGCTGGATCTTGAAAGTTGTTGTAGCTGGTAGGCGCGGAGTAAACTCGACGCGCCTACATGTTGTGGTTGTCAGTAAGGAGGAGCGGCGACGCTCACTCCGGCGAACGCGACGCCCAGGCCCAGACATCAGCGGGCCGGCGGCATAATCGTCGCTCCTCGTGGTCGTTCCAGTGGCGGCCGCGGCTGGGTCAACATTGCACTAGGCCATGTTAGTGCAGCAGGCGGCCGCGACGTTCCCTTTCTTGCTCATGCAAATCTTTCCTACCATCCTCCACTAAGAGAGGTAGCTTTTTTATTTTTTCCTGCTTTTAACGAATCCGAGGCAGTTAATACGGATAACATATAAGGAATAGTATAGGGAATCCCAGTAAGTTTGTGGTAGTTACCATCACCAAATATTGTTTTCTTTTCATTACTTCGAGGCCTCTAGGCAGGCCCCAAGAGTATGATGAACTTAACACCTTTGACAGAAACATGAAAAAATTACAATATAGAAATGTTCTTACGTTGTGGAGACTACAAGATACTAAATTTACTACATTTGGGCAATGAGAGTCAGTTGGCAATGGGAGTCACCCAAATATCTCTAAAACCACTAACACTAAAGACGCGTGTATAGCTTTCCTGTACTCATGTGGTACCCCTCGAAGTCCATAGAACTCAATTACAACTGTTCGACGGCCACAGCGGCAGTGAGAGGAGTGTGAAGCTGCGCGCTCATCCGCTGGTACTTTTTGCTGGTACTCCATGACAGTTCTCTTTTGCACAAACTCTAATGTGTAGGTTTCTTCATACAAGATCACACAACATCTTACCTGTAATTCCGACTGCTGTTGCAAGCTATTAAGCTCATCGTAGCCCCGCCCGGTTGGCTTCAAAATTGGCGTCTGGGCCACTGGTACCCTCCTAAATAGGTACTCCAGTGCTTGTGGCACTATTCCGGGCGAGTTGACCGTACCCATTACGGTATATGTTTTCCCCGAGCCCGATGCTCCATACGTGAGCAGTGTACAGCTTTCAGCATCGACCAGTTTATTCAAATGATTTGAAAACACCTTTTCAAACACTTCCTGTAATTAAATATACTGATTAATTTGCTTGGCCCAAGCATGATGGTGATTAAGTGCAGGTGGCAACAGGATAGTTGACTGGTATTGAATTAATTAAAAGTATTAGGATTAGTGAATTTTCAACCCGCATGGGCCCGCGCCCCCGCCCGCAGTCGCGGTTCAAAGAAAAACTGTGTCGGCGTGTACTGGGAGCCCCGGAGCTCTCGACCAGGACGGCCGACATTCTATACTCGGGTAGTGCTCATGGTGGTATCTATTTATTTTTCCTGCTCATAATAAAACGATGGCAGCTAATACTTACCAACACTATAAGGAATTTCAGTTTTGAATGGACGTGCCCGAGATAGGTATGATGTAATAAACAAGTATTAATAAATAATAATGTAATTATTTAAATCACATTTTACTAAAAATACATATAACTGCTTTTTCCATTTCTTGCTCATGCAAATCTTTCCTACCATCCTCCACTGAGAGAGGTAGCTTAATTATTTTTTCCTGCTCTTAACAAAACGAAAGCAGTCCACACGGATAGTACAAGTAGCGGCACGTAATTCTAGCGCTGGGGGTACTGTGGAGGGGATGGCTGCGCATGTTGACCGCCATACTAAACTCATGCGCAGCCACCCCCTCCACACTTCGCTCAGCGCTAGACTTATATGCCGGGACCTAAGGAATAGTGTAGGGAGGGGTCACTAAAATATTTTTTTTTTGTTTTTTTTCGAGGCCACTGGACAACATCGACTAAAACAACACCTTTGACAGAAACTGGTACACTGCAGCTCAAAATCGCTGTGTTATGAAATCAAATACAATTTTTTATTGGTAATTTTCATTATTACACTTGTAGCCAGTAAATATAAACTGATTCTGGTAATTTTAGGAAGTCATCAATGTCGTAAAACAATTGTTCACTAAGCCACGACTTAAGTTTATTTTTAAAAGATTTCAAATCTGACGAATCTCTTCAGATTTGAAGTGCTATATATTGTGAGCGTTTTCGGCGAGCGTCACAGAACCAACACTGTAGCAGAGACATTTCATTCACAGGAAAGAAGATATCGATGAAATAAATACGTCGATATTGAGACTTATAGTATTTAAAGACATAAAGTCCAAAGTGAAATTTCAAACTAAAAAAGAAGGAAAATAAAATATATCGAAAATGATGATGATAATAATGGTCTATCATAACTAACTAACAACTTCTATAATTAATGAAATTAGCGTGGGATACACACAAGAAAAATTGCGTTTAATCAGTTTTTGTTTTTCAAATTTAAATTTACGAAATAAGTTTACTTTTCTTATTATTTGATTAATAATAAGAAAAGTGAGATGAATGGCTAATTACACAAAATAGGTTCAGGAACATCTTTTAAAAGTCAAACGTTACACTGTCAATTTGTCATCAAATTTATCAGGTGTACCGTCACCAATATCAGGGCTTTCAAGTTTTATCTCAGAGGTGACCCGTTGTAAAAAACAACTTTCCACGGTTCACCCAGGTGGTCTCAGGAGGTGAACGGTGAGAAAGAACGGCCAAAGAACGTTTATATTTCAGTTTGTACTCGGAGAGTGCTCAGAATGGTAGCAGTTATATTTTTTCTTTTGATAATGAAGCAGCGGGCAGCTATGGCTGTCCAATAGTACGGGAAAATCAATATTGAATTTTTCGGTTTCCGTCACCAAAATATATTTTTCCTTTTTCAACAGACCTCCCAATAGAAGGTTCTCAATTCGTCTATTTTTCAACTGATTTCCGGATAGAAAAATGATCTAATGATAAATTGTGTTGCAGTTTAATCACATAACCTGCACCTGACTATCCCTGGCGGAAAGGTCGTAGCAGCATTACCACGTTAATGGCAACTCGTTTGTTACGACGCTCGTTTGTTACGACAACGTTTGTTTGTTACTCGGTTGTTAGACAAAAGACTAACCAGACCTGGTTACACGGTGTGATTTTGGGGAGGTAACCGTTGAGAAATCGTGACTATTCGTGACATATTTGTGGCCAAGCGCCTTTCGGGTTGAATTCTTAGCACCCTCAGATCAGCTGTTACCGGGGCTGCTACCGTAGCCCGGAATAGCAGAGTTGGTTTCCATCCGTTAGGGGAATTCCCTATAATGGCTGGCGATTAATTTTTGGACCATTGCTCAATTTGTAACAAACCTCAGATGGTTTGATCGTCCACATCTGAGTAACTAGGCATAGGAAAAAGGCATTCTTGTAGGTCAGGAGTCTCTCACATTAAGATATAATTCTTTATAATATTATCTAAGAAACTTTCCATTCAAATGACTTACAAACAAGCAGGTAAATAAATACATTTTAAAAAAGCAACAGATCTTCAATCTAGGTATGTAAACTCTTTGCAAAACGCTTAGCTTATAACTTCAGAATTTAAAATAAGAGAAAAAAAAGAATGGAAGGTTTGGACTGGACTGACAGCAGGGACTTCACTTGAAAAATTATAGAAAAATGTTGGAATATTTCATTTCTAATAGGTATATTTAGTTTTGTTCCGCAAGATTCAGAGAAAGGAAAAGCAGAGAAGAGTTTACTAACTAGGAGAATTTTGATCCTGGTCTAAAAAGTGAAAGTTTGAAGAAAATTGTTTTCTATCGAAGGACGAAGATGTTCCTGGAGGATTTGGTTTCGTATAATAGTATCACTATTTAAATATATAAGTGTCAATGTAGATATAGAATATGATATGCGGATAATATTCCGTCCTGATCAGCACTGCATTGGACTACTGGATGATTTACTATTGAATTACTGTACAAATAGACATCAGAGGTAAAGAGGAGGTCTATCATAAAAAGATAGGCCTATATCCGCCTTACTAAAACGATGCGGTATGGAGGATTCTCACACGTATCTATTCTTTTATGAGTATGAACGAGTTGCTTACGACGCTACGCTACACCACAGAAACAAGGCAATATTATCTACTCTGACCTGTTGCGGGTTGATAAATACGCATACATCTTCAGGTTCCTATGGCGGTCTTGCATAAGTTGACTTACGATGTTTCCTACTCTATAGAAGTACTCGTATGTTACTGACGAAACTATCCTTCATTGAGCATTTACTCACGAGTAGAAGATAGAAGCTTCTAACTCTTGCCTTTATGATTCTATGTATGAATTACAAATGTTTTAATTATTTGTCTTTTTCAGCTTCGACTATTTGTGAACATAAAATCTTAAGATATTATATTCTATGCGGATTGAGAATCTCCAGAAATTGAGAAATTTCCAGACATGACGTGCTTTACCTACTCGTACAATTTGCGAAGAACAGAGTGTTCATAGATAAAATGTCATTTATTTATATTATGGGGATTGAAGAGTCGACTTTTGCTATATCTTATTATTGCTACATCTCATTATTTTAATACTAGCCGTAAGTGCTACTCGATCAATGCTGTATTTTCATTAGTGTGCAGAACTCTTGAAGCCAGATAGAGCTTGGGCCAGTGTTTCTCATTTCCGAAATGGAGGGATTTCCCGTGTCCGTATAAGAGTGTAAATTCTGATCACTTTGAAATAAAGCTATTGAAAGCTTATTGATTTGAATATTATTTTATAAGGCGAAGTCGATTCTCGAACCTTTACCTATAGTAATCTTGGAGCTTTTCTTGAGAACACTCTGGAATTCATGCAAGATTTATGATTTTCCTGACTTTATGAAGTGATGTAGATAAGTTGACTGATCTTAGACAGACACACTCGCGACTCCTGGTTTTCTTTCCTGCTTTCTTTTTCCAGGATGGCGTTAGATTTACGAAAGCAGAGTAGAGTCATTTTCATGGTTTTCAGCTCTCTCGAGCGCCATGACTAAATAATCAGAGATAAACATAAAATAAAATAAATCTCTGATACCTAAATAAAATTGAATAAATTTAATATATTAAAACTAACTAACTGTCAGAAATAAATCAATACTAATCTTTCTGGCAATCATTTCTTTTATTATATTCGTAGTTTGATATTAATATTAGTTCAATAATAGAGTTTCTTTGTTCTAAAGTACTAATTTAATGGAATTTCCTTCTCATTTCATGTCTAATATTTTCTTAAGCAACTAAATTAATATTTTATACCTAGCTTTATTGAAGCTTATATACGTTATAGACAAATATTCTAAATTAACACCAAATATAACAGAGAAGCTCTAGAATCACTATTTCTATATAGCTCTTGAGACATTAGTTAGGTACTGCATTTCACTCTGAGATTAGTAATTTACTTTCAAGTTCTTAGAAGTTCAAAATAGGTAAAACATAGGGTTTTTGTTCTGAACTTAGGTCAATTATCAATAGGTAGTTATGTATTTCGAATCACCTTTACCTAGGGTTTATGCGGTCTATAACGCAGGATCTACCACAAGACGAACACTAGCCAAACTAACGTATAAATAGGTAAATAAATTAGATAAATAAATTAGGAATCACACTGCAGAATACTTGTATCAAAATGTAGGCTCAAGTGATCTGGAAGCAGATGGCGCTAGGAGTAAGTATTAGAATTTGAACCTATGAGGTTCACATTTTAGAATTCACATTTCTTATTATTTATCAATACAATTCGTAGGCTGTGATCTTATTGAATATCTGTATCAATATTTCTTTCATGAGGTTCAATTTATAATTTGTTCACAATTAGGTGGAATCAGGACGCATAGGTAGTATGTCAAACACCTAGGAACCATTGAAAGCAAATGAAGTTTCTTAAATCATTTAATCTGACATTTTACTTTAGACAGGGTTCTTAAAATTCGACTTTTCTTAGGTTTATAAATGAGCTTAATTAGGCAGGTTAGGCTAGGCATGTTACATTTCGGCGTCCGTGAACAGGATAGGTTCGTTACAATTTGGTGCCGTGACCAGGATTAGCAACAAAAACGAGTTGTTTTATCATAAAAATAGGTTTAAAATATTTTCGTGTTAATAGAATATAGTCGGAATTCATAAATATTTGATTTGTAAGTATAACTTTGTTTAGGCAAGTCAATTCAAGTTTATTATAGGACTGTGATCAGTAGTCACACTATCTGAACACAATTTGTTGCTGTGAAATGGAGACGATGGTGATTCGAAATTTGTAGGTTAGTGATAACTAGGGTTACGTAATAATTTCAATCGCGAGTTCAATTAGACAAGGTATCGAATATCTCATCAATTATTCAGGTATATCATTATCTTAGGGTATTAACAGATTAAAACGTTGGGGGGTGATTTGTTAAAAAAAAAGACTGTAAGCAAGCATTTTTTATCATAGGTAATTATTTTGTTCAGGTTTAAAAAAAAAGGGTCTAGCCAAGGATTATTCGTCACTCATGTATTGTGTTAGTAGTAAATATGGTAAAGTAGTTTAGTGTTTATAATATAATTTATTGCTTCAAGTATAAGTATAGTTTAAATAATTGTAGATAGTAAATATTTTCAATTTATAATAAAAGATATGATGAGTAATTATACAGACAAAGTAAAGTATATTATTAATATTTTAAAATAGGAAACTCAAGGATTTATTTCGGTTATATAATTTTATTACAGACTAGAAAACCAAGGGTAGAGTATACTTAACAATCTATCGACGTTGGAAATCAAAGTAATAAAATGTGAATTACTCGTATTTTTCATTGATAGAGATTTGTTTTAGTAGGTTACGGAATGACTTTGATTTTTTGGACATTTGTATTTTACTACTTTTACCACAGAAAGTTAGCAAGTAGATCAATTTAATAATTCAATCTAACAAACAGGCTGTTGTACTAAATTCCATATAAATTGCATACAGGAAAATTAGAGATGGGTAAATGTTATAAAATAAACATAGGGTTATTGTGTACTTGTATTAATTGGGATTGCAAAAAATATATAGAGGTCTATTTCTCTTGCATCAAAAATATAATAGATCTAATAGTAGATGTTGTCTAACAGTGAAAGATACGTTAAAAAATGTATTTTTATTGGAAATCTATCAGTTCTAGTTTGGGGTTATGACAAGCTGTTAAATAATTTTATTTAAAATAAGATGATTTGGGAGATAAGATAATTTGTCAGATTAGTATCTGGAAAGGCGTAAAGAAGGGAAGTTTAATTTAATTGTTTAAATAAGTAGAGTAAAATGGGACTCCTAAACAGGGGGTTGTATCACCGAATAATTGGTCAGTTAATGAAAAAAAGAAAACAACTGGGCTTAGTAAATAAAATCAATCAAATAAACTGAGACTCAGTAATACAACATGAATTCTAAAAAAAATAGTAGTATTTAGAGTGAATAGGTATCTTCTAGCTCAGTGAGCTTCATCTGCATTCGCAAGGTTGTTTACCAGGAGAGTTGGTGGTCAAACGCAGACTTTTCGCGATTCAAAAAAAAAGGAGACTAAAGAGCAAATAAAAGGAAGATTTATAAATTAAAGTAAGGAAATTCTAGTCGGGGGGGGGTGGAACATTTGCTCAATCTTTTCAGATAGTAGGTAAACCTTATTATTATTTTTGGACATCAGTTATAATCAATGTAAACAGGTGTTAGCTAAATCTTCAGCGATTATTCAAAGTCTAAATAATCAGGTAAACTGTAATAGTTCATGCACTTAAAGTGAGTAAAGTAAGCTGGGTTTTTAAATGGTCGATCATCAATTAAATCAACTCTTGTTATTAGCGTATCTTTAACTGATTAGTTAATTACTAAACGGGTTAAAACATAGCTGTGATGATACTTGAATTAAGATGTTACAGTGTAAGCCAAAGTAAGTGAATGTAATGCAATAACGTAGATTTCAATTCTGTTTTATTGATTGAAGTGAGCAATGATACTGAAAACTAAATCAAATGAATCAACAAAAAGTTTTCTTTATCTCAAATTAAATTAAAGTTCTTTTGTATACTTTTGCTAGATGTTTAGAAATCAGTTATGTCAAGATAACAAAAATGAATATTATTAGAAAATTAAAATAGCACATTATTAACAATAAAAGAGTTGCGACATAAAAATCAAGTTCATGTTCGTGTTCATATTGAAAAATTGATTTTAAATGTTCATTAAAGAATTCAAAGATGATTTGCTAGTTTGAAGGAAATAGAGTGTGAGCTCGATAGATTGGCTGAACTTATGTTTCAAAATATTAATCATTATCAAAAATTGTACGCATGGAGATATGTCGGGATTCGAGTATGTAGAACTCTGATGGCCAAGCAATGCCGCGCCAGGAATTGGTTTCTCTAACCATATGGAAGAGATCCTTTCCACTAGTAGAGTGTAAATTTTACTTACTTGAAAACTTGGGCATATTGACACATTATTATCTAGTTCAATTTTGTTAGTGGGTGAAGCCGAATGGCTGTAGGCTGTAATAACTATTTGGAAAAATAATTTCTTTATTGAACATTTTGTCAATTAATTTTATTTGCACATTGTTAAAGTAATTGAGCTTACGTAGATAAATGCAAGTAGGAAAGTAAGCACGAGGCTGAATACTTATCACGTAAAAAAGGCAGGATAAAATTAAAATTAAAAATTTAACCAAGGTTCAAATAATAATTAACCTCCAACTTGTTAATATTTTAGTAAGGATAGTGAGGCAGAAGTTATTACGAGGGTGTGGATGTATTTTAAATATTTTGCTATGGGGAGTAAAGGGAAATTTGCAAATATTGGCTCGCTTTGAGTTCAAAAGGTGATGCTACGTCGTGAAGTTGGCGTGAAGATAGTGAAAGGCGTTTTCCGAGAATTAGGGATGACAAGTAGTAAAAAAAAAGAATATTGTTACGAATATGACTGACATTGACTGACTAAATTAAATCAGTACAAGAGGAACTAAACGACAATAGCATTGCTGGGATTTGAAGCGGTTTGTCAGGGTTCGAGTTTTGGCAATCACCTGAACAAATAGATCTTTATGAAGGAGTGTGGTGTTAGGAGTAGGCCAGCAGGCAATTCATCAACATAAGTTGATTTCATAAGGATCTTTTACTCTACAAGGTAGGAAACTCTGAATTGATACACTGCACATGCTCCAGTTTATAGATAATTGAATTTTAACTATTCACACTTGGCGGGACATTGATGCCATGCGGAATTATTTTCCTTTTTCATGGACAATTCGTGTAGTTTGGAAGGGGTGTGTTGGGAAAATCTCCGAACGGAAGATTGGTTCGCTGAGACTACTCAACATGCGACCATTCAGGTCGGTTCTACCTCAAAACAGAATTCCCTTACGAGGGCTCCGTTTCTGTCACCGAACCAGAACTTCCTTGCAGATTATAACAATTTAGTGAGGAAGGCGATTTTTCTTCATGGTAGATATGTAATCAAACTGAGAGCAGGAGGTTTAATGACGATTATCTGTAGACTGGTATAAAAACATTTTCGCATATTGTGGTAGGGATACATTTACATTCTAAACATATAATTTTATTGTTGGAACTCGAATTTTGATGAATACAATTTTGCACTTGATTAAATTTAAAGTTTTGTAATGTTTTTTTTAGGAAAATTTACTTCGATTTAGATGTTTACCAACATCTTTTCATCTACGAAAATTTTGAGGGGTGCTGTAACAAACCTCAGATGGTTTGATCGTCCACATCTGAGTAACTAGGCATAGGAAAAAGGCATTCTTGTAGGTCAGGAGTCTCTCACATTAAGATATAATTCTTTATAATATTATCTAAGAAACTTTCCATTCAAATGACTTACAAACAAGCAGGTAAATAAATACATTTTAAAAAAGCAACAGATCTTCAATCTAGGTATGTAAACTCTTTGCAAAACGCTTAGCTTATAACTTCAGAATTTAAAATAAGAGAAAAAAAAGAATGGAAGGTTTGGACTGGACTGACAGCAGGGACTTCACTTGAAAAATTATAGAAAAATGTTGGAATATTTCATTTCTAATAGGTATATTTAGTTTTGTTCCGCAAGATTCAGAGAAAGGAAAAGCAGAGAAGAGTTTACTAACTAGGAGAATTTTGATCCTGGTCTAAAAAGTGAAAGTTTGAAGAAAATTGTTTTCTATCGAAGGACGAAGATGTTCCTGGAGGATTTGGTTTCGTATAATAGTATCACTATTTAAATATATAAGTGTCAATGTAGATATAGAATATGATATGCGGATAATATTCCGTCCTGATCAGCACTGCATTGGACTACTGGATGATTTACTATTGAATTACTGTACAAATAGACATCAGAGGTAAAGAGGAGGTCTATCATAAAAAGATAGGCCTATATCCGCCTTACTAAAACGATGCGGTATGGAGGATTCTCACACGTATCTATTCTTTTATGAGTATGAACGAGTTGCTTACGACGCTACGCTACACCACAGAAACAAGGCAATATTATCTACTCTGACCTGTTGCGGGTTGATAAATACGCATACATCTTCAGGTTCCTATGGCGGTCTTGCATAAGTTGACTTACGATGTTTCCTACTCTATAGAAGTACTCGTATGTTACTGACGAAACTATCCTTCATTGAGCATTTACTCACGAGTAGAAGATAGAAGCTTCTAACTCTTGCCTTTATGATTCTATGTATGAATTACAAATGTTTTAATTATTTGTCTTTTTCAGCTTCGACTATTTGTGAACATAAAATCTTAAGATATTATATTCTATGCGGATTGAGAATCTCCAGAAATTGAGAAATTTCCAGACATGACGTGCTTTACCTACTCGTACAATTTGCGAAGAACAGAGTGTTCATAGATAAAATGTCATTTATTTATATTATGGGGATTGAAGAGTCGACTTTTGCTATATCTTATTATTGCTACATCTCATTATTTTAATACTAGCCGTAAGTGCTACTCGATCAATGCTGTATTTTCATTAGTGTGCAGAACTCTTGAAGCCAGATAGAGCTTGGGCCAGTGTTTCTCATTTCCGAAATGGAGGGATTTCCCGTGTCCGTATAAGAGTGTAAATTCTGATCACTTTGAAATAAAGCTATTGAAAGCTTATTGATTTGAATATTATTTTATAAGGCGAAGTCGATTCTCGAACCTTTACCTATAGTAATCTTGGAGCTTTTCTTGAGAACACTCTGGAATTCATGCAAGATTTATGATTTTCCTGACTTTATGAAGTGATGTAGATAAGTTGACTGATCTTAGACAGACACACTCGCGACTCCTGGTTTTCTTTCCTGCTTTCTTTTTCCAGGATGGCGTTAGATTTACGAAAGCAGAGTAGAGTCATTTTCATGGTTTTCAGCTCTCTCGAGCGCCATGACTAAATAATCAGAGATAAACATAAAATAAAATAAATCTCTGATACCTAAATAAAATTGAATAAATTTAATATATTAAAACTAACTAACTGTCAGAAATAAATCAATACTAATCTTTCTGGCAATCATTTCTTTTATTATATTCGTAGTTTGATATTAATATTAGTTCAATAATAGAGTTTCTTTGTTCTAAAGTACTAATTTAATGGAATTTCCTTCTCATTTCATGTCTAATATTTTCTTAAGCAACTAAATTAATATTTTATACCTAGCTTTATTGAAGCTTATATACGTTATAGACAAATATTCTAAATTAACACCAAATATAACAGAGAAGCTCTAGAATCACTATTTCTATATAGCTCTTGAGACATTAGTTAGGTACTGCATTTCACTCTGAGATTAGTAATTTACTTTCAAGTTCTTAGAAGTTCAAAATAGGTAAAACATAGGGTTTTTGTTCTGAACTTAGGTCAATTATCAATAGGTAGTTATGTATTTCGAATCACCTTTACCTAGGGTTTATGCGGTCTATAACGCAGGATCTACCACAAGACGAACACTAGCCAAACTAACGTATAAATAGGTAAATAAATTAGATAAATAAATTAGGAATCACACTGCAGAATACTTGTATCAAAATGTAGGCTCAAGTGATCTGGAAGCAGATGGCGCTAGGAGTAAGTATTAGAATTTGAACCTATGAGGTTCACATTTTAGAATTCACATTTCTTATTATTTATCAATACAATTCGTAGGCTGTGATCTTATTGAATATCTGTATCAATATTTAATGTATTTTTAATATTTTAGGATATTTCTTTCATGAGGTTCAATTTATAATTTGTTCACAATTAGGTGGAATCAGGACGCATAGCTAGATTGACATAAAGCTAGGATTCATTGAAAGTAAATCAAGGTTCTATAATCATTTTAATATGACATGTTATTTTAGACAGGTTTTGTAAAATAGTTTCTTCTCTTCTTTGGTTTATAAATTAGGTTTATTAGGCAGGATAGACTAGGTTTGTTACAAATTGCTCCCCTCATGGTATAGGGAAACGATATGTCCCATGGAAATAACTACTTTTAATCGAGACTGATACGAGACGACATCGCACTTTCGGCATATTCATATCGCCCTCTGCGTTGGCCTCGGAGCGTCTCACCTTCCATCATACTTCATTATCAACCGATTTTTTTTTCTCCTTTCTTGCAGGTGCAACTATTTCCTACCACCACTTTGAGAGTGCTGATGAAGAGGTGGTGGTAGCTTTATTTTCTGCTCTTGATGAAACAAAGGCATTTTCAATTATTTTACGTCAGTTTAAATATAAGGGCAGAAACCCAAAAAAAATTGAATTTGACCGAGACGATGAGCCTTAAGCTTAGGCTCCCATCAATTGTTTTTTCTTCTAAATGTTTCCGGGCTTGACTTTTGTACCCCGAGCGCCGTTTGAAGGTACGACCGCACTCCGGACAGCCCAGGCGTCCTGAGGGGTCGTAGATGTACTTAATACTTTTCACTGGGCTGGCATTTTTAAACACTTCTTATTGGCTATTTTTTGAGTCAACTCGTCGAATCTATTGATGTCCGCGGTAGTCCTACAACCATTTTGGTTTTTGATCTCTTGTTTTAATGTTCCATGAAAGGGTAATTCATGAGGACAAGCACTATTAGCACGTGACTGTGTAGTTGTCGAACACAAACTAAAGGATACTTGTTCTATTCTTCTTCTTCGGGTTCTTCTCCCCCCGTGTTTGGCGGGAGTGAGGGTTCTGACTCGAGTTCTAAACTCTTTTCGGAGGCTGGACGCCTCGGCCAGTCTAGGCGTCTGTCCAAGTCAGCAGGCGCCGTGTGCGCTTGGGCCGACGGGGTGGGGGTGGTTGCTAGCCACCCCTGTGGTCGTCTTTGGTTTAAATCGGGGGAGGCGAACCTCGACCCCGATGTGGCTTCATTTCATTGCGGCGCGTCGCGTAGTCGTTGCCTCGCTCGCGGGTCGGAGGGTTTCCTTTCCGAGGTGTGCACTCCGTCGGGATGGGGAGCCTTGCGGCCCTCAGGCAAGGCAAGGGCTCGATGGCGCGCCGAGGCGCCGGGCGAGTAAACTCGAGCCCGGCGCTGGATCTTGAAAGTTGTTGTAGCTGGTAGGCGCGGAGTAAACTCGACGCGCCTACATGTTGTGGTTGTCAGTAAGGAGGAGCGGCGACGCTCACTCCGGCGAACGCGACGCCCAGGCCCAGACATCAGCGGGCCGGCGGCATAATCGTCGCTCCTCGTGGTGGTTCCAGTGGCGGCCGCGGCTGGGTCAACATTGCACTAGGCCATGTTAGTGCAGCAGGCGGCCGCGACGTTCCCTTTCTTGCTCATGCAAATCTTTCCTACCATCCTCCACTAAGAGAGGTAGCTTTTTTATTTTTTCCTGCTTTTAACGAATCCGAGGCAGTTAATACGGATAACATATAAGGAATAGTATAGGGAATCCCAGTAAGTTTGTGGTAGTTACCATCACCAAATATTGTTTTCTTTTCATTACTTCGAGGCCACTAGGCAGGCCCCAAGAGTATGATGAACTTAACACCTTTGACAGAAACTTGAAAAAATTACAATATAGAAATGTTCTTACGTTGTGGAGACTACAAGATACTAAATTTACTACATTTGGGCAATGAGAGTCAGTTGGCAATGGGAGTCACCCAAATATCTCTAAAACCACTAACACTAAAGACGCGTGTATAGCTTTCCTGTACTCATGTGGTACCCCTCGAAGTCCATAGAACTCAATTACAACTGTTCGACGGCCACAGCGGCAGTGAGAGGAGTGTGAAGCTGCGCGCTCATCCGCTGGTACTTTTTGCTGGTACTCCATGACAGTTCTCTTTTGCACAAACTCTAATGTGTAGGTTTCTTCATACAAGATCACACAACATCTTACCTGTAATTCCGACTGCTGTTGCAAGCTATTAAGCTCATCGTAGCCCCGCCCGGTTGGCTTCAAAATTGGCGTCTGGGCCACTGGTACCCTCCTAAATAGGTACTCCAGTGCTTGTGGCACTATTCCGGGCGAGTTGACCGTACCCATTACGGTATATGTTTTCCCCGAGCCCGATGCTCCATACGTGAGCAGTGTACAGCTTTCAGCATCGACCAGTTTATTCAAATGATTTGAAAACACCTTTTCAAACACTTCCTGTAATTAAATATACTGATTAATTTGCTTGGCCCAAGCATGATGGTGATTAAGTGCAGGTGGCAACAGGATAGTTGACTGGTATTGAATTAATTAAAAGTATTAGGATTAGTGAATTTTCAACCCGCATGGGCCCGCGCCCCCGCCCGCAGTCGCGGTTCAAAGAAAAACTGTGTCGGCGTGTACTGGGAGCCCCGGAGCTCTCGACCAGGACGGCCGACATTCTATACTCGGGTAGTGCTCATGGTGGTATCTATTTATTTTTCCTGCTCATAATAAAACGATGGCAGCTAATACTTACCAACACTATAAGGAATTTCAGTTTTGAATGGACGTGCCCGAGATAGGTATGATGTAATAAACAAGTATTAATAAATAATAATGTAATTATTTAAATCACATTTTACTAAAAATACATATAACTGCTTTTTCCATTTCTTGCTCATGCAAATCTTTCCTACCATCCTCCACTGAGAGAGGTAGCTTAATTATTTTTTCCTGCTCTTAACAAAACGAAAGCAGTCCACACGGATAGTACAAGTAGCGGCACGTAATTCTAGCGCTGGGGGTACTGTGGAGGGGATGGCTGCGCATGTTGACCGCCATACTAAACTCATGCGCAGCCACCCCCTCCACACTTCGCTCAGCGCTAGACTTATATGCCGGGACCTAAGGAATAGTGTAGGGAGGGGTCACTAAAATATTTTTTTTTGTTTTTTTTCGAGGCCACTGGACAATATCGACTAAAACAACACCTTTGACAGAAACTGGTACACTGCAGCTCAAAATCGCTGTGTTATGAAATCAAATACAATTTTTTATTGGTAATTTTCATTATTACACTTGTAGCCAGTAAATATAAACTGATTCTGGTAATTTTAGGAAGTCATCAATGTCGTAAAACAATTGTTCACTAAGCCACGACTTAAGTTTATTTTTAAAAGATTTCAAATCTGACGAATCTCTTCAGATTTGAAGTGCTATATATTGTGAGCGTTTTCGGCGAGCGTCACAGAACCAACACTGTAGCAGAGACATTTCATTCACAGGAAAGAAGATATCGATGAAATAAATACGTCGATATTGAGACTTATAGTATTTAAAGACATAAAGTCCAAAGTGAAATTTCAAACTAAAAAAGAAGGAAAATAAAATATATCGAAAATGATGATGATAATAATGGTCTATCATAACTAACTAACAACTTCTATAATTAATGAAATTAGCGTGGGATACACACAAGAAAAATTGCGTTTAATCAGTTTTTGTTTTTCAAATTTAAATTTACGAAATAAGTTTACTTTTCTTATTATTTGATTAATAATAAGAAAAGTGAGATGAATGGCTAATTACACAAAATAGGTTCAGGAACATCTTTTAAAAGTCAAACGTTACACTGTCAATTTGTCATCAAATTTATCAGGTGTACCGTCACCAATATCAGGGCTTTCAAGTTTTATCTCAGAGGTGACCCGTTGTAAAAAACAACTTTCCACGGTTCACCCAGGTGGTCTCAGGAGGTGAACGGTGAGAAAGAACGGCCAAAGAACGTTTATATTTCAGTTTGTACTCGGAGAGTGCTCAGAATGGTAGCAGTTATATTTTTTCTTTTGATAATGAAGCAGCGGGCAGCTATGGCTGTCCAATAGTACGGGAAAATCAATATTGAATTTTTCGGTTTCCGTCACCAAAATATATTTTTCCTTTTTCAACAGACCTCCCAATAGAAGGTTCTCAATTTGTCTATTTTTCAACTGATTTCCGGATAGAAAAATGATCTAATGATAAATTGTGTTGCAGTTTAATCACATAACCTGCACCTGACTATCCCTGGCGGAAAGGTCGTAGCAGCATTACCACGTTAATGGCAACTCGTTTGTTACGACGCTCGTTTGTTACGACAACGTTTGTTTGTTACTCGGTTGTTAGACAAAAGACTAACCAGACCTGGTTACACGGTGTGATTTTGGGGAGGTAACCGTTGAGAAATCGTGACTATTCGTGACATATTTGTGGCCAAGCGCCTTTCGGGTTGAATTCTTAGCACCCTCAGATCAGCTGTTACCGGGGCTGCTACCGTAGCCCGGAATAGCAGAGTTGGTTTCCATCCGTTAGGGGAATTCCCTATAATGGCTGGCGATTAATTTTTGGACCATTGCTCAATTGCTCCCCTCATGGTATAGGGAAACGATTTGTCCCATGGAAATAACTACTTTTAATCGAGACTGATACGAGACGACATCGCACTTTCGGCATATTCATATCGCCCTCTGCGTTGGCCTCGGAGCGTCTCACCTTCCATCATACTTCATTATCAACCGATTTTTTTTTCTCCTTTCTTGCAGGTGCAACTATTTCCTACCACCACTTTGAGAGTGCTGATAAAGAGGTGGTGGTAGCTTTATTTTCTGCTCTTGATGAAACAAAGGCATTTTCAATTATTTTACGTCAGTTTAAATATAAGGGCAGAAACCCAAAAAAAATTGAATTTGACCGAGACGATGAGCCTTAAGCTTAGGCTCCCATCAATTGTTTTTTCTTCTAAATGTTTCCGGGCTTGACTTTTGTACCCCGAGCGCCGTTTGAAGGTACGACCGCACTCCGGACAGCCCAGGCGTCCTGAGGGGTCGTAGATGTACTTAATACTTTTCACTGGGCTGGCATTTTTAAACACTTCTTATTGGCTATTTTTTGAGTCAACTCGTCGAATCTATTGATGTCCGCGGTAGTCCTACAACCATTTTGGTTTTTGATCTCTTGTTTTAATGTTCCATGAAAGGGTAATTCATGAGGACAAGCACTATTAGCACGTGACTGTGTAGTTGTCGAACACAAACTAAAGGATACTTGTTCTATTCTTCTTCTTCGGGTTCTTCTCCCCCCGTGTTTGGCGGGAGTGAGGGTTCTGACTCGAGTTCTAAACTCTTTTCGGAGGCTGGACGCCTCGGCCAGTCTAGGCGTCTGTCCAAGTCAGCAGGCGCCGTGTGCGCTTGGGCCGACGGGGTGGGGGTGGTTGCTAGCCACCCCTGTGGTCGTCTTTGGTTTAAATCGGGGGAGGCGAACCTCGACCCCGATGTGGCTTCATTTCATTGCGGCGCGTCGCGTAGTCGTTGCCTCGCTCGCGGGTCGGAGGGTTTCCTTTCCGAGGTGTGCACTCCGTCGGGATGGGGAGCCTTGCGGCCCTCAGGCAAGGCAAGGGCTCGATGGCGCGCCGAGGCGCCGGGCGAGTAAACTCGAGCCCGGCGCTGGATCTTGAAAGTTGTTGTAGCTGGTAGGCGCGGAGTAAACTCGACGCGCCTACATGTTGTGGTTGTCAGTAAGGAGGAGCGGCGACGCTCACTCCGGCGAACGCGACGCCCAGGCCCAGACATCAGCGGGCCGGCGGCATAATCGTCGCTCCTCGTGGTGGTTCCAGTGGCGGCCGCGGCTGGGTCAACATTGCACTAGGCCATGTTAGTGCAGCAGGCGGCCGCGACGTTCCCTTTCTTGCTCATGCAAATCTTTCCTACCATCCTCCACTAAGAGAGGTAGCTTTTTTATTTTTTCCTGCTTTTAACGAATCCGAGGCAGTTAATACGGATAACATATAAGGAATAGTATAGGGAATCCCAGTAAGTTTGTGGTAGTTACCATCACCAAATATTGTTTTCTTTTCATTACTTCGAGGCCACTAGGCAGGCCCCAAGAGTATGATGAACTTAACACCTTTGACAGAAACTTGAAAAAATTACAATATAGAAATGTTCTTACGTTGTGGAGACTACAAGATACTAAATTTACTACATTTGGGCAATGAGAGTCAGTTGGCAATGGGAGTCACCCAAATATCTCTAAAACCACTAACACTAAAGACGCGTGTATAGCTTTCCTGTACTCATGTGGTACCCCTCGAAGTCCATAGAACTCAATTACAACTGTTCGACGGCCACAGCGGCAGTGAGAGGAGTGTGAAGCTGCGCGCTCATCCGCTGGTACTTTTTGCTGGTACTCCATGACAGTTCTCTTTTGCACAAACTCTAATGTGTAGGTTTCTTCATACAAGATCACACAACATCTTACCTGTAATTCCGACTGCTGTTGCAAGCTATTAAGCTCATCGTAGCCCCGCCCGGTTGGCTTCAAAATTGGCGTCTGGGCCACTGGTACCCTCCTAAATAGGTACTCCAGTGCTTGTGGCACTATTCCGGGCGAGTTGACCGTACCCATTACGGTATATGTTTTCCCCGAGCCCGATGCTCCATACGTGAGCAGTGTACAGCTTTCAGCATCGACCAGTTTATTCAAATGATTTGAAAACACCTTTTCAAACACTTCCTGTAATTAAATATACTGATTAATTTGCTTGGCCCAAGCATGATGGTGATTAAGTGCAGGTGGCAACAGGATAGTTGACTGGTATTGAATTAATTAAAAGTATTAGGATTAGTGAATTTTCAACCCGCATGGGCCCGCGCCCCCGCCCGCAGTCGCGGTTCAAAGAAAAACTGTGTCGGCGTGTACTGGGAGCCCCGGAGCTCTCGACCAGGACGGCCGACATTCTATACTCGGGTAGTGCTCATGGTGGTATCTATTTATTTTTCCTGCTCATAATAAAACGATGGCAGCTAATACTTACCAACACTATAAGGAATTTCAGTTTTGAATGGACGTGCCCGAGATAGGTATGATGTAATAAACAAGTATTAATAAATAATAATGTAATTATTTAAATCACATTTTACTAAAAATACATATAACTGCTTTTTCCATTTCTTGCTCATGCAAATCTTTCCTACCATCCTCCACTGAGAGAGGTAGCTTAATTATTTTTTCCTGCTCTTAACAAAACGAAAGCAGTCCACACGGATAGTACAAGTAGCGGCACGTAATTCTAGCGCTGGGGGTACTGTGGAGGGGATGGCTGCGCATGTTGACCGCCATACTAAACTCATGCGCAGCCACCCCCTCCACACTTCGCTCAGCGCTAGACTTATATGCCGGGACCTAAGGAATAGTGTAGGGAGGGGTCACTAAAATATTTTTTTTTGTTTTTTTTCGAGGCCACTGGACAATATCGACTAAAACAACACCTTTGACAGAAACTGGTACACTGCAGCTCAAAATCGCTGTGTTATGAAATCAAATACAATTTTTTATTGGTAATTTTCATTATTACACTTGTAGCCAGTAAATATAAACTGATTCTGGTAATTTTAGGAAGTCATCAATGTCGTAAAACAATTGTTCACTAAGCCACGACTTAAGTTTATTTTTAAAAGATTTCAAATCTGACGAATCTCTTCAGATTTGAAGTGCTATATATTGTGAGCGTTTTCGGCGAGCGTCACAGAACCAACACTGTAGCAGAGACATTTCATTCACAGGAAAGAAGATATCGATGAAATAAATACGTCGATATTGAGACTTATAGTATTTAAAGACATAAAGTCCAAAGTGAAATTTCAAACTAAAAAAGAAGGAAAATAAAATATATCGAAAATGATGATGATAATAATGGTCTATCATAACTAACTAACAACTTCTATAATTAATGAAATTAGCGTGGGATACACACAAGAAAAATTGCGTTTAATCAGTTTTTGTTTTTCAAATTTAAATTTACGAAATCAGTTTACTTTTCTTATTATTTGATTAATAATAAGAAAAGTGAGATGAATGGCTAATTACACAAAATAGGTTCAGGAACATCTTTTAAAAGTCAAACGTTACACTGTCAATTTGTCATCAAATTTATCAGGTGTACCGTCACCAATATCAGGGCTTTCAAGTTTTATCTCAGAGGTGACCCGTTGTAAAAAACAACTTTCCACGATTCACCCAGGTGGTCTCAGGAGGTGAACGGTGAGAAAGAACGGCCAAAGAACGTTTATATTTCAGTTTGTACTCGGAGAGTGCTCAGAATGGTAGCAGTTATATTTTTTCTTTTGATAATGAAACAGCGGGCAGCTATGGCTGTCCAATAGTACGGGAAATTCAATATTGTATTTTTCGGTTTCCGTCACCAAAATAAATTTTTCCTTTTTCAACAGACCTCCCAATAGAAGGTTCTCAATTCGTCTATTTTTCAACTGATTTCCGGATAGAAAAATGATCTAATGATAAATTGTGTTGCAGTTTAATCACATAACCTGCACCTGACTATCCCTGGCGGAAAGGTCGTAGCAGCATTACCACGTTAATGGCAACTCGTTTGTTACGACGCTCGTTTGTTACGACAACGTTTGTTTGTTACTCGGTTGTTAGACAAAAGACTAACCAGACCTGGTTACACGGTGTGATTTTGGGGAGGTAACCGTTGAGAAATCGTGACTATTCGTGACATATTTGTGGCCAAGCGCCTTTCGGGTTGAATTCTTAGCACCCTCAGATCAGCTGTTACCGGGGCTGCTACCGTAGCCCGGAATAGCAGAGTTGGTTTCCATCCGTTAGGGGAATTCCCTATAATGGCTGGCGATTAATTTTTGGACCATTGCTCAATTGCTCCCCTCATGGTATAGGGAAACGATTTGTCCCATGGAAATAACTACTTTTAATCGAGACTGATACGAGACGACATCGCACTTTCGGCATATTCATATCGCCCTCTGCGTTGGCCTCGGAGCGTCTCACCTTCCATCATACTTCATTATCAACCGATTTTTTTTTCTCCTTTCTTGCTGGTGCAACTGTTTCCTACGACCACTTTGAGAGTGCTGATAAAGAGGTGGTGGTAGCTTTATTTTCTGCTCTTGATGAAACAAAGGCATTTTCAATTATTTTACGTCAGTTTAAATATAAGGGCAAAAACCCAAAAAAAATTGAATTTGACCGAGACGATGAGCCTTAAGCTTAGGCTCCCATCAATTGTTTTTTCTTCTAAATGTTTCCGGGCTTGACTTTTGTACCCCGAGCGCCGTTTGAAGGTACGACCGCACTCCGGACAGCCCAGGCGTCCTGAGGGGTCGTAGATGTACTTAATACTTTTCACTGGGCTGGCATTTTTAAACACTTCTTATTGGCTATTTTTTGAGTCAACTCGTCGAATCTATTGATGTCCGCGGTAGTCCTACAACCATTTTGGTTTTTGATCTCTTGTTTTAATGTTCCATGAAAGGGTAATTCATGAGGACAAGCACTATTAGCACGTGACTGTGTAGTTGTCGAACACAAACTAAAGGATACTTGTTCTATTCTTCTTCTTCGGGTTCTTCTCCCCCCGTGTTTGGCGGTAGTGAGGGTTCCGACTCGAGTTCTAAACTCTTTTCGGAGGCTGGACGCCTCGGCCAGTCTAGGCGTCTGTCCAAGTCAGCAGGCGCCGTGTGCGCTTGGGCCGACGGGGTGGGGGTGGTTGCTAGCCACCCCTGTGGTCGTCTTTGGTTTAAATCGGGGGAGGCGAACCTCGACCCCGATGTGGCTTCATTTCATTGCGGCGCGTCGCGTAGTCGTTGCCTCGCTCGCGGGTCGGAGGGTTTCCCTTCCGAGGTGTGCACTCCGTCGGGATGGGGAGCCTTGCGGCCCTCAGGCAAGGCAAGGGCTCGATGGCGCGCCGAGGCGCCGGGCGAGTAAACTCGAGCCCGGCGCTGGATCTTGAAAGTTGTTGTAGCTGGTAGGCGCGGAGTAAACTCGACGCGCCTACATGTTGTGGTTGTCAGTAAGGAGGAGCGGCGACGCTCACTCCGGCGAACGCGACGCCCAGGCCCAGACATCAGCGGGCCGGCGGCATAATCGTCGCTCCTCGTGGTCGTTCCAGTGGCGGCCGCGGCTGGGTCAACATTGCACTAGGCCATGTTAGTGCAGCAGGCGGCCGCGACGTTCCCTTTCTTGCTCATGCAAATCTTTCCTACCATCCTCCACTAAGAGAGGTAGCTTTTTTATTTTTTCCTGCTTTTAACGAATCCGAGGCAGTTAATACGGATAACATATAAGGAATAGTATAGGGAATCCCAGTAAGTTTGTGGTAGTTACCATCACCAAATATTGTTTTCTTTTCATTACTTCGAGGCCTCTAGGCAGGCCCCAAGAGTATGATGAACTTAACACCTTTGACAGAAACATGAAAAAATTACAATATAGAAATGTTCTTACGTTGTGGAGACTACAAGATACTAAATTTACTACATTTGGGCAATGAGAGTCAGTTGGCAATGGGAGTCACCCAAATATCTCTAAAACCACTAACACTAAAGACGCGTGTATAGCTTTCCTGTACTCATGTGGTACCCCTCGAAGTCCATAGAACTCAATTACAACTGTTCGACGGCCACAGCGGCAGTGAGAGGAGTGTGAAGCTGCGCGCTCATCCGCTGGTACTTTTTGCTGGTACTCCATGACAGTTCTCTTTTGCACAAACTCTAATGTGTAGGTTTCTTCATACAAGATCACACAACATCTTACCTGTAATTCCGACTGCTGTTGCAAGCTATTAAGCTCATCGTAGCCCCGCCCGGTTGGCTTCAAAATTGGCGTCTGGGCCACTGGTACCCTCCTAAATAGGTACTCCAGTGCTTGTGGCACTATTCCGGGCGAGTTGACCGTACCCATTACGGTATATGTTTTCCCCGAGCCCGATGCTCCATACGTGAGCAGTGTACAGCTTTCAGCATCGACCAGTTTATTCAAATGATTTGAAAACACCTTTTCAAACACTTCCTGTAATTAAATATACTGATTAATTTGCTTGGCCCAAGCATGATGGTGATTAAGTGCAGGTGGCAACAGGATAGTTGACTGGTATTGAATTAATTAAAAGTATTAGGATTAGTGAATTTTCAACCCGCATGGGCCCGCGCCCCCGCCCGCAGTCGCGGTTCAAAGAAAAACTGTGTCGGCGTGTACTGGGAGCCCCGGAGCTCTCGACCAGGACGGCCGACATTCTATACTCGGGTAGTGCTCATGGTGGTATCTATTTATTTTTCCTGCTCATAATAAAACGATGGCAGCTAATACTTACCAACACTATAAGGAATTTCAGTTTTGAATGGACGTGCCCGAGATAGGTATGATGTAATAAACAAGTATTAATAAATAATAATGTAATTATTTAAATCACATTTTACTAAAAATACATATAACTGCTTTTTCCATTTCTTGCTCATGCAAATCTTTCCTACCATCCTCCACTGAGAGAGGTAGCTTAATTATTTTTTCCTGCTCTTAACAAAACGAAAGCAGTCCACACGGATAGTACAAGTAGCGGCACGTAATTCTAGCGCTGGGGGTACTGTGGAGGGGATGGCTGCGCATGTTGACCGCCATACTAAACTCATGCGCAGCCACCCCCTCCACACTTCGCTCAGCGCTAGACTTATATGCCGGGACCTAAGGAATAGTGTAGGGAGGGGTCACTAAAATATATTTTTTTGTTTTTTTTCGAGGCCACTGGACAATATCGACTAAAACAACACCTTTGACAGAAACTGGTACACTGCAGCTCAAAATCGCTGTGTTATGAAATCAAATACAATTTTTTATTGGTAATTTTCATTATTACACTTGTAGCCAGTAAATATAAACTGATTCTGGTAATTTTAGCAAGTCATCAATGTCGTAAAACAATTGTTCACTAAGCCACGACTTAAGTTTATTTTTAAAAGATTTCAAATCTGACGAATCTCTTCAGATTTGAAGTGCTATATATTGTGAGCGTTTTCGGCGAGCGTCACAGAACCAACACTGTAGCAGAGACATTTCATTCACAGGAAAGAAGATATCGATGAAATAAATACGTCGATATTGAGACTTATAGTATTTAAAGACATAAAGTCCAAAGTGAAATTTCAAACTAAAAAAGAAGGAAAATAAAATATATCGAAAATGATGATGATAATAATGGTCTATCATAACTAACTAACAACTTCTATAATTAATGAAATTAGCGTGGGATACACACAAGAAAAATTGCGTTTAATCAGTTTTTGTTTTTCAAATTTAAATTTACGAAATAAGTTTACTTTTCTTATTATTTGATTAATAATAAGAAAAGTGAGATGAATGGCTAATTACACAAAATAGGTTCAGGAACATCTTTTAAAAGTCAAACGTTACACTGTCAATTTGTCATCAAATTTATCAGGTGTACCGTCACCAATATCAGGGCTTTCAAGTTTTATCTCAGAGGTGACCCGTTGTAAAAAACAACTTTCCACGGTTCACCCAGGTGGTCTCAGGAGGTGAACGGTGAGAAAGAACGGCCAAAGAACGTTTATATTTCAGTTTGTACTCGGAGAGTGCTCAGAATGGTAGCAGTTATATTTTTTCTTTTGATAATGAAGCAGCGGGCAGCTATGGCTGTCCAATAGTACGGGAAAATCAATATTGAATTTTTCGGTTTCCGTCACCAAAATATATTTTTCCTTTTTCAACAGACCTCCCAATAGAAGGTTCTCAATTTGTCTATTTTTCAACTGATTTCCGGATAGAAAAATGATCTAATGATAAATTGTGTTGCAGTTTAATCACATAACCTGCACCTGACTATCCCTGGCGGAAAGGTCGTAGCAGCATTACCACGTTAATGGCAACTCGTTTGTTACGACGCTCGTTTGTTACGACAACGTTTGTTTGTTACTCGGTTGTTAGACAAAAGACTAACCAGACCTGGTTACACGGTGTGATTTTGGGGAGGTAACCGTTGAGAAATCGTGACTATTCGTGACATATTTGTGGCCAAGCGCCTTTCGGGTTGAATTCTTAGCACCCTCAGATCAGCTGTTACCGGGGCTGCTACCGTAGCCCGGAATAGCAGAGTTGGTTTCCATCCGTTAGGGGAATTCCCTATAATGGCTGGCGATTAATTTTTGGACCATTGCTCAATTGCTCCCCTCATGGTATAGGGAAACGATTTGTCCCATGGAAATAACTACTTTTAATCGAGACTGATACGAGACGACATCGCACTTTCGGCATATTCATATCGCCCTCTGCGTTGGCCTCGGAGCGTCTCACCTTCCATCATACTTCATTATCAACCGATTTTTTTTTCTTCTTTCTTGCTGGTGCAACTGTTTCCTACGACCACTTTGAGAGTGCTGATAAAGAGGTGGTGGTAGCTTTATTTTCTGCTCTTGATGAAACAAAGGCATTTTCAATTATTTTACGTCAGTTTAAATATAAGGGCAAAAACCCAAAAAAAAATGAATTTGACCGAGACGATGAGCCTTAAGCTTAGGCTCCCATCAATTGTTTTTTCTTCTAAATGTTTCCGGGCTTGACTTTTGTACCCCGAGCGCCGTTTGAAGGTACGACCGCACTCCGGACAGCCCAGGCGTCCTGAGGGGTCGTAGATGTACTTAATACTTTTCACTGGGCTGGCATTTTTAAACACTTCTTATTGGCTATTTTTTGAGTCAACTCGTCGAATCTATTGATGTCCGCGGTAGTCCTACAACCATTTTGGTTTTTGATCTCTTGTTTTAATGTTCCATGAAAGGGTAATTCATGAGGACAAGCACTATTAGCACGTGACTGTGTAGTTGTCGAACACAAACTAAAGGATACTTGTTCTATTCTTCTTCTTCGGGTTCTTCTCCCCCCGTGTTTGGCGGTAGTGAGGGTTCCGACTCGAGTTCTAAACTCTTTTCGGAGGCTGGACGCCTCGGCCAGTCTAGGCGTCTGTCCAAGTCAGCAGGCGCCGTGTGCGCTTGGGCCGACGGGGTGGGGGTGGTTGCTAGCCACCCCTGTGGTCGTCTTTGGTTTAAATCGGGGGAGGCGAACCTCGACCCCGATGTGGCTTCATTTCATTGCGGCGCGTCGCGTAGTCGTTGCCTCGCTCGCGGGTCGGAGGGTTTCCCTTCCGAGGTGTGCACTCCGTCGGGATGGGGAGCCTTGCGGCCCTCAGGCAAGGCAAGGGCTCGATGGCGCGCCGAGGCGCCGGGCGAGTAAACTCGAGCCCGGCGCTGGATCTTGAAAGTTGTTGTAGCTGGTAGGCGCGGAGTAAACTCGACGCGCCTACATGTTGTGGTTGTCAGTAAGGAGGAGCGGCGACGCTCACTCCGGCGAACGCGACGCCCAGGCCCAGACATCAGCGGGCCGGCGGCATAATCGTCGCTCCTCGTGGTCGTTCCAGTGGCGGCCGCGGCTGGGTCAACATTGCACTAGGCCATGTTAGTGCAGCAGGCGGCCGCGACGTTCCCTTTCTTGCTCATGCAAATCTTTCCTACCATCCTCCACTAAGAGAGGTAGCTTTTTTATTTTTTCCTGCTTTTAACGAATCCGAGGCAGTTAATACGGATAACATATAAGGAATAGTATAGGGAATCCCAGTAAGTTTGTGGTAGTTACCATCACCAAATATTGTTTTCTTTTCATTACTTCGAGGCCTCTAGGCAGGCCCCAAGAGTATGATGAACTTAACACCTTTGACAGAAACATGAAAAAATTACAATATAGAAATGTTCTTACGTTGTGGAGACTACAAGATACTAAATTTACTACATTTGGGCAATGAGAGTCAGTTGGCAATGGGAGTCACCCAAATATCTCTAAAACCACTAACACTAAAGACGCGTGTATAGCTTTCCTGTACTCATGTGGTACCCCTCGAAGTCCATAGAACTCAATTACAACTGTTCGACGGCCACAGCGGCAGTGAGAGGAGTGTGAAGCTGCGCGCTCATCCGCTGGTACTTTTTGCTGGTACTCCATGACAGTTCTCTTTTGCACAAACTCTAATGTGTAGGTTTCTTCATACAAGATCACACAACATCTTACCTGTAATTCCGACTGCTGTTGCAAGCTATTAAGCTCATCGTAGCCCCGCCCGGTTGGCTTCAAAATTGGCGTCTGGGCCACTGGTACCCTCCTAAATAGGTACTCCAGTGCTTGTGGCACTATTCCGGGCGAGTTGACCGTACCCATTACGGTATATGTTTTCCCCGAGCCCGATGCTCCATACGTGAGCAGTGTACAGCTTTCAGCATCGACCAGTTTATTCAAATGATTTGAAAACACCTTTTCAAACACTTCCTGTAATTAAATATACTGATTAATTTGCTTGGCCCAAGCATGATGGTGATTAAGTGCAGGTGGCAACAGGATAGTTGACTGGTATTGAATTAATTAAAAGTATTAGGATTAGTGAATTTTCAACCCGCATGGGCCCGCGCCCCCGCCCGCAGTCGCGGTTCAAAGAAAAACTGTGTCGGCGTGTACTGGGAGCCCCGGAGCTCTCGACCAGGACGGCCGACATTCTATACTCGGGTAGTGCTCATGGTGGTATCTATTTATTTTTCCTGCTCATAATAAAACGATGGCAGCTAATACTTACCAACACTATAAGGAATTTCAGTTTTGAATGGACGTGCCCGAGATAGGTATGATGTAATAAACAAGTATTAATAAATAATAATGTAATTATTTAAATCACATTTTACTAAAAATACATATAACTGCTTTTTCCATTTCTTGCTCATGCAAATCTTTCCTACCATCCTCCACTGAGAGAGGTAGCTTAATTATTTTTTCCTGCTCTTAACAAAACGAAAGCAGTCCACACGGATAGTACAAGTAGCGGCACGTAATTCTAGCGCTGGGGGTACTGTGGAGGGGATGGCTGCGCATGTTGACCGCCATACTAAACTCATGCGCAGCCACCCCCTCCACACTTCGCTCAGCGCTAGACTTATATGCCGGGACCTAAGGAATAGTGTAGGGAGGGGTCACTAAAATATTTTTTTTTGTTTTTTTTCGAGGCCACTGGACAATATCGACTAAAACAACACCTTTGACAGAAACTGGTACACTGCAGCTCAAAATCGCTGTGTTATGAAATCAAATACAATTTTTTATTGGTAATTTTCATTATTACACTTGTAGCCAGTAAATATAAACTGATTCTGGTAATTTTAGGAAGTCATCAATGTCGTAAAACAATTGTTCACACTAAGCCACGACTTAAGTTTATTTTTAAAAGATTTCAAATCTGACGAATCTCTTCAGATTTGAAGTGCTATATATTGTGAGCGTTTTCGGCGAGCGTCACAGAACCAACACTGTAGCAGAGACATTTCATTCACAGGAAAGAAGATATCGATGAAATAAATACGTCGATATTGAGACTTATAGTATTTAAAGACATAAAGTCCAAAGTGAAATTTCAAACTAAAAAAGAAGGAAAATAAAATATATCGAAAATGATGATGATAATAATGGTCTATCATAACTAACTAACAACTTCTATAATTAATGAAATTAGCGTGGGATACACACAAGAAAAATTGCGTTTAATCAGTTTTTGTTTTTCAAATTTAAATTTACGAAATAAGTTTACTTTTCTTATTATTTGATTAATAATAAGAAAAGTGAGATGAATGGCTAATTACACAAAATAGGTTCAGGAACATCTTTTAAAAGTCAAACGTTACACTGTCAATTTGTCATCAAATTTATCAGGTGTACCGTCACCAATATCAGGGCTTTCAAGTTTTATCTCAGAGGTGACCCGTTGTAAAAAACAACTTTCCACGGTTCACCCAGGTGGTCTCAGGAGGTGAACGGTGAGAAAGAACGGCCAAAGAACGTTTATATTTCAGTTTGTACTCGGAGAGTGCTCAGAATGGTAGCAGTTATATTTTTTCTTTTGATAATGAAACAGCGGGCAGCTATGGCTGTCCAATAGTACGGGAAATTCAATATTGAATTTTTCGGTTTCCGTCACCAAAATAAATTTTTCCTTTTTCAACAGACCTCCCAATAGAAGGTTCTCAATTCGTCTATTTTTCAACTGATTTCCGGATAGAAAAATGATCTAATGATAAATTGTGTTGCAGTTTAATCACATAACCTGCACCTGACTATCCCTGGCGGAAAGGTCGTAGCAGCATTGCCACGTTAATGGCAACTCGTTTGTTACGACGCTCGTTTGTTACGACAACGTTTGTTTGTTACTCGGTTGTTAGACAAAAGACTAACCAGACCTGGTTACACGGTGTGATTTTGGGGAGGTAACCGTTGAGAAATCGTGACTATTCGTGACATATTTGTGGCCAAGCGCCTTTCGGGTTGAATTCTTAGCACCCTCAGATCAGCTGTTACCGGGGCTGCTACCGTAGCCCGGAATAGCAGAGTTGGTTTCCATCCGTTAGGGGAATTCCCTATAATGGCTGGCGATTAATTTTTGGACCATTGCTCAATTGCTCCCCTCATGGTATAGGGAAACGATTTGTCCCATGGAAATAACTACTTTTAATCGAGACTGATACGAGACGACATCGCACTTTCGGCATATTCATATCGCCCTCTGCGTTGGCCTCGGAGCGTCTCACCTTCCATCATACTTCATTATCAACCGATTTTTTTTTCTTCTTTCTTGCTGGTGCAACTGTTTCCTACGACCACTTTGAGAGTGCTGATAAAGAGGTGGTGGTAGCTTTATTTTCTGCTCTTGATGAAACAAAGGCATTTTCAATTATTTTACGTCAGTTTAAATATAAGGGCAAAAACCCAAAAAAAATTGAATTTGACCGAGACGATGAGCCTTAAGCTTAGGCTCCCATCAATTGTTTTTTCTTCTAAATGTTTCCGGGCTTGACTTTTGTACCCCGAGCGCCGTTTGAAGGTACGACCGCACTCCGGACAGCCCAGGCGTCCTGAGGGGTCGTAGATGTACTTAATACTTTTCACTGGGCTGGCATTTTTAAACACTTCTTATTGGCTATTTTTTGAGTCAACTCGTCGAATCTATTGATGTCCGCGGTAGTCCTACAACCATTTTGGTTTTTGATCTCTTGTTTTAATGTTCCATGAAAGGGTAATTCATGAGGACAAGCACTATTAGCACGTGACTGTGTAGTTGTCGAACACAAACTAAAGGATACTTGTTCTATTCTTCTTCTTCGGGTTCTTCTCCCCCCGTGTTTGGCGGTAGTGAGGGTTCCGACTCGAGTTCTAAACTCTTTTCGGAGGCTGGACGCCTCGGCCAGTCTAGGCGTCTGTCCAAGTCAGCAGGCGCCGTGTGCGCTTGGGCCGACGGGGTGGGGGTGGTTGCTAGCCACCCCTGTGGTCGTCTTTGGTTTAAATCGGGGGAGGCGAACCTCGACCCCGATGTGGCTTCATTTCATTGCGGCGCGTCGCGTAGTCGTTGCCTCGCTCGCGGGTCGGAGGGTTTCCCTTCCGAGGTGTGCACTCCGTCGGGATGGGGAGCCTTGCGGCCCTCAGGCAAGGCAAGGGCTCGATGGCGCGCCGAGGCGCCGGGCGAGTAAACTCGAGCCCGGCGCTGGATCTTGAAAGTTGTTGTAGCTGGTAGGCGCGGAGTAAACTCGACGCGCCTACATGTTGTGGTTGTCAGTAAGGAGGAGCGGCGACGCTCACTCCGGCGAACGCGACGCCCAGGCCCAGACATCAGCGGGCCGGCGGCATAATCGTCGCTCCTCGTGGTCGTTCCAGTGGCGGCCGCGGCTGGGTCAACATTGCACTAGGCCATGTTAGTGCAGCAGGCGGCCGCGACGTTCCCTTTCTTGCTCATGCAAATCTTTCCTACCATCCTCCACTAAGAGAGGTAGCTTTTTTATTTTTTCCTGCTTTTAACGAATCCGAGGCAGTTAATACGGATAACATATAAGGAATAGTATAGGGAATCCCAGTAAGTTTGTGGTAGTTACCATCACCAAATATTGTTTTCTTTTCATTACTTCGAGGCCTCTAGGCAGGCCCCAAGAGTATGATGAACTTAACACCTTTGACAGAAACATGAAAAAATTACAATATAGAAATGTTCTTACGTTGTGGAGACTACAAGATACTAAATTTACTACATTTGGGCAATGAGAGTCAGTTGGCAATGGGAGTCACCCAAATATCTCTAAAACCACTAACACTAAAGACGCGTGTATAGCTTTCCTGTACTCATGTGGTACCCCTCGAAGTCCATAGAACTCAATTACAACTGTTCGACGGCCACAGCGGCAGTGAGAGGAGTGTGAAGCTGCGCGCTCATCCGCTGGTACTTTTTGCTGGTACTCCATGACAGTTCTCTTTTGCACAAACTCTAATGTGTAGGTTTCTTCATACAAGATCACACAACATCTTACCTGTAATTCCGACTGCTGTTGCAAGCTATTAAGCTCATCGTAGCCCCGCCCGGTTGGCTTCAAAATTGGCGTCTGGGCCACTGGTACCCTCCTAAATAGGTACTCCAGTGCTTGTGGCACTATTCCGGGCGAGTTGACCGTACCCATTACGGTATATGTTTTCCCCGAGCCCGATGCTCCATACGTGAGCAGTGTACAGCTTTCAGCATCGACCAGTTTATTCAAATGATTTGAAAACACCTTTTCAAACACTTCCTGTAATTAAATATACTGATTAATTTGCTTGGCCCAAGCATGATGGTGATTAAGTGCAGGTGGCAACAGGATAGTTGACTGGTATTGAATTAATTAAAAGTATTAGGATTAGTGAATTTTCAACCCGCATGGGCCCGCGCCCCCGCCCGCAGTCGCGGTTCAAAGAAAAACTGTGTCGGCGTGTACTGGGAGCCCCGGAGCTCTCGACCAGGACGGCCGACATTCTATACTCGGGTAGTGCTCATGGTGGTATCTATTTATTTTTCCTGCTCATAATAAAACGATGGCAGCTAATACTTACCAACACTATAAGGAATTTCAGTTTTGAATGGACGTGCCCGAGATAGGTATGATGTAATAAACAAGTATTAATAAATAATAATGTAATTATTTAAATCACATTTTACTAAAAATACATATAACTGCTTTTTCCATTTCTTGCTCATGCAAATCTTTCCTACCATCCTCCACTGAGAGAGGTAGCTTAATTATTTTTTCCTGCTCTTAACAAAACGAAAGCAGTCCACACGGATAGTACAAGTAGCGGCACGTAATTCTAGCGCTGGGGGTACTGTGGAGGGGATGGCTGCGCATGTTGACCGCCATACTAAACTCATGCGCAGCCACCCCCTCCACACTTCGCTCAGCGCTAGACTTATATGCCGGGACCTAAGGAATAGTGTAGGGAGGGGTCACTAAAATATTTTTTTTTGTTTTTTTTCGAGGCCACTGGACAATATCGACTAAAACAACACCTTTGACAGAAACTGGTACACTGCAGCTCAAAATCGCTGTGTTATGAAATCAAATACAATTTTTTATTGGTAATTTTCATTATTACACTTGTAGCCAGTAAATATAAACTGATTCTGGTAATTTTAGGAAGTCATCAATGTCGTAAAACAATTGTTCACTAAGCCACGACTTAAGTTTATTTTTAAAAGATTTCAAATCTGACGAATCTCTTCAGATTTGAAGTGCTATATATTGTGAGCGTTTTCGGCGAGCGTCACAGAACCAACACTGTAGCAGAGACATTTCATTCACAGGAAAGAAGATATCGATGAAATAAATACGTCGATATTGAGACTTATAGTATTTAAAGACATAAAGTCCAAAGTGAAATTTCAAACTAAAAAAGAAGGAAAATAAAATATATCGAAAATGATGATGATAATAATGGTCTATCATAACTAACTAACAACTTCTATAATTAATGAAATTAGCGTGGGATACACTCAAGAAAAATTGCGTTTAATCAGTTTTTGTTTTTCAAATTTAAATTTACGAAATAAGTTTACTTTTCTTATTATTTGATTAATAATAAGAAAAGTGAGATGAATGGCTAATTACACAAAATAGGTTCAGGAACATCTTTTAAAAGTCAAACGTTACACTGTCAATTTGTCATCAAATTTATCAGGTGTACCGACACCAATATCAGGGCTTTCAAGTTTTATCTCAGAGGTGACCCGTTGTAAAAAACAACTTTCCACGGTTCACCCAGGTGGTCTCAGGAGGTGAACGGTGAGAAAGAACGGCCAAAGAACGTTTATATTTCAGTTTGTACTCGGAGAGTGCTCAGAATGGTAGCAGTTATATTTTTTCTTTTGATAATGAAACAGCGGGCAGCTATGGCTGTCCAATAGTACGGGAAATTCAATATTGAATTTTTCGGTTTCCGTCACCAAAATAAATTTTTCCTTTTTCAACAGACCTCCCAATAGAAGGTTCTCAATTCGTCTATTTTTCAACTGATTTCCGGATAGAAAAATGATCTAATGATAAATTGTGTTGCAGTTTAATCACATAACCTGCACCTGACTATCCCTGGCGGAAAGGTCGTAGCAGCATTACCACGTTAATGGCAACTCGTTTGTTACGACGCTCGTTTGTTACGACAACGTTTGTTTGTTACTCGGTTGTTAGACAAAAGACTAACCAGACCTGGTTACACGGTGTGATTTTGGGGAGGTAACCGTTGAGAAATCGTGACTATTCGTGACATATTTGTGGCCAAGCGCCTTTCGGGTTGAATTCTTAGCACCCTCTGATCAGCTGTTACCGGGGCTGCTACCGTAGCCCGGAATAGCAGAGTTGGTTTCCATCCGTTAGGGGAATTCCCTATAATGGCTGGCGATTAATTTTTGGACCATTGCTCAATTGCTCCCCTCATGGTATAGGGAAACGATTTGTCCCATGGAAATAACTACTTTTAATCGAGACTGATACGAGACGACATCGCACTTTCGGCATATTCATATCGCCCTCTGCGTTGGCCTCGGAGCGTCTCACCTTCCATCATACTTCATTATCAACCGATTTTTTTTTCTCCTTTCTTGCAGGTGCAACTATTTCCTACCACCACTTTGAGAGTGCTGATAAAGAGGTGGTGGTAGCTTTATTTTCTGCTCTTGATGAAACAAAGGCATTTTCAATTATTTTACGTCAGTTTAAATATAAGGGCAAAAACCCAAAAAAAATTGAATTTGACCGAGACGATGAGCCTTAAGCTTAGGCTCCCATCAATTGTTTTTTCTTCTAAATGTTTCCGGGCTTGACTTTTGTACCCCGAGCGCCGTTTGAAGGTACGACCGCACTCCGGACAGCCCAGGCGTCCTGAGGGGTCGTAGATGTACTTAATACTTTTCACTGGGCTGGCATTTTTAAACACTTCTTATTGGCTATTTTTTGAGTCAACTCGTCGAATCTATTGATGTCCGCGGTAGTCCTACAACCATTTTGGTTTTTGATCTCTTGTTTTAATGTTCCATGAAAGGGTAATTCATGAGGACAAGCACTATTAGCACGTGACTGTGTAGTTGTCGAACACAAACTAAAGGATACTTGTTCTATTCTTCTTCTTCGGGTTCTTCTCCCCCCGTGTTTGGCGGTAGTGAGGGTTCCGACTCGAGTTCTAAACTCTTTTCGGAGGCTGGACGCCTCGGCCAGTCTAGGCGTCTGTCCAAGTCAGCAGGCGCCGTGTGCGCTTGGGCCGACGGGGTGGGGGTGGTTGCTAGCCACCCCTGTGGTCGTCTTTGGTTTAAATCGGGGGAGGCGAACCTCGACCCCGATGTGGCTTCATTTCATTGCGGCGCGTCGCGTAGTCGTTGCCTCGCTCGCGGGTCGGAGGGTTTCCCTTCCGAGGTGTGCACTCCGTCGGGATGGGGAGCCTTGCGGCCCTCAGGCAAGGCAAGGGCTCGATGGCGCGCCGAGGCGCCGGGCGAGTAAACTCGAGCCCGGCGCTGGATCTTGAAAGTTGTTGTAGCTGGTAGGCGCGGAGTAAACTCGACGCGCCTACATGTTGTGGTTGTCAGTAAGGAGGAGCGGCGACGCTCACTCCGGCGAACGCGACGCCCAGGCCCAGACATCAGCGGGCCGGCGGCATAATCGTCGCTCCTCGTGGTCGTTCCAGTGGCGGCCGCGGCTGGGTCAACATTGCACTAGGCCATGTTAGTGCAGCAGGCGGCCGCGACGTTCCCTTTCTTGCTCATGCAAATCTTTCCTACCATCCTCCACTAAGAGAGGTAGCTTTTTTATTTTTTCCTGCTTTTAACGAATCCGAGGCAGTTAATACGGATAACATATAAGGAATAGTATAGGGAATCCCAGTAAGTTTGTGGTAGTTACCATCACCAAATATTGTTTTCTTTTCATTACTTCGAGGCCTCTAGGCAGGCCCCAAGAGTATGATGAACTTAACACCTTTGACAGAAACATGAAAAAATTACAATATAGAAATGTTCTTACGTTGTGGAGACTACAAGATACTAAATTTACTACATTTGGGCAATGAGAGTCAGTTGGCAATGGGAGTCACCCAAATATCTCTAAAACCACTAACACTAAAGACGCGTGTATAGCTTTCCTGTACTCATGTGGTACCCCTCGAAGTCCATAGAACTCAATTACAACTGTTCGACGGCCACAGCGGCAGTGAGAGGAGTGTGAAGCTGCGCGCTCATCCGCTGGTACTTTTTGCTGGTACTCCATGACAGTTCTCTTTTGCACAAACTCTAATGTGTAGGTTTCTTCATACAAGATCACACAACATCTTACCTGTAATTCCGACTGCTGTTGCAAGCTATTAAGCTCATCGTAGCCCCGCCCGGTTGGCTTCAAAATTGGCGTCTGGGCCACTGGTACCCTCCTAAATAGGTACTCCAGTGCTTGTGGCACTATTCCGGGCGAGTTGACCGTACCCATTACGGTATATGTTTTCCCCGAGCCCGATGCTCCATACGTGAGCAGTGTACAGCTTTCAGCATCGACCAGTTTATTCAAATGATTTGAAAACACCTTTTCAAACACTTCCTGTAATTAAATATACTGATTAATTTGCTTGGCCCAAGCATGATGGTGATTAAGTGCAGGTGGCAACAGGATAGTTGACTGGTATTGAATTAATTAAAAGTATTAGGATTAGTGAATTTTCAACCCGCATGGGCCCGCGCCCCCGCCCGCAGTCGCGGTTCAAAGAAAAACTGTGTCGGCGTGTACTGGGAGCCCCGGAGCTCTCGACCAGGACGGCCGACATTCTATACTCGGGTAGTGCTCATGGTGGTATCTATTTATTTTTCCTGCTCATAATAAAACGATGGCAGCTAATACTTACCAACACTATAAGGAATTTCAGTTTTGAATGGACGTGCCCGAGATAGGTATGATGTAATAAACAAGTATTAATAAATAATAATGTAATTATTTAAATCACATTTTACTAAAAATACATATAACTGCTTTTTCCATTTCTTGCTCATGCAAATCTTTCCTACCATCCTCCACTGAGAGAGGTAGCTTAATTATTTTTTCCTGCTCTTAACAAAACGAAAGCAGTCCACACGGATAGTACAAGTAGCGGCACGTAATTCTAGCGCTGGGGGTACTGTGGAGGGGATGGCTGCGCATGTTGACCGCCATACTAAACTCATGCGCAGCCACCCCCTCCACACTTCGCTCAGCGCTAGACTTATATGCCGGGACCTAAGGAATAGTGTAGGGAGGGGTCACTAAAATATATTTTTTTGTTTTTTTTCGAGGCCACTGGACAATATCGACTAAAACAACACCTTTGACAGAAACTGGTACACTGCAGCTCAAAATCGCTGTGTTATGAAATCAAATACAATTTTTTATTGGTAATTTTCATTATTACACTTGTAGCCAGTAAATATAAACTGATTCTGGTAATTTTAGGAAGTCATCAATGTCGTAAAACAATTGTTCACTAAGCCACGACTTAAGTTTATTTTTAAAAGATTTCAAATCTGACGAATCTCTTCAGATTTGAAGTGCTATATATTGTGAGCGTTTTCGGCGAGCGTCACAGAACCAACACTGTAGCAGAGACATTTCATTCACAGGAAAGAAGATATCGATGAAATAAATACGTCGATATTGAGACTTATAGTATTTAAAGACATAAAGTCCAAAGTGAAATTTCAAACTAAAAAAGAAGGAAAATAAAATATATCGAAAATGATGATGATAATAATGGTCTATCATAACTAACTAACAACTTCTATAATTAATGAAATTAGCGTGGGATACACACAAGAAAAATTGCGTTTAATCAGTTTTTGTTTTTCAAATTTAAATTTACGAAATAAGTTTACTTTTCTTATTATTTGATTAATAATAAGAAAAGTGAGATGAATGGCTAATTACACAAAATAGGTTCAGGAACATCTTTTAAAAGTCAAACGTTACACTGTCAATTTGTCATCAAATTTATCAGGTGTACCGTCACCAATATCAGGGCTTTCAAGTTTTATCTCAGAGGTGACCCGTTGTAAAAAACAACTTTCCACGGTTCACCCAGGTGGTCTCAGGAGGTGAACGGTGAGAAAGAACGGCCAAAGAACGTTTATATTTCAGTTTGTACTCGGAGAGTGCTCAGAATGGTAGCAGTTATATTTTTTCTTTTGATAATGAAGCAGCGGGCAGCTATGGCTGTCCAATAGTACGGGAAAATCAATATTGAATTTTTCGGTTTCCGTCACCAAAATATATTTTTCCTTTTTCAACAGACCTCCCAATAGAAGGTTCTCAATTTGTCTATTTTTCAACTGATTTCCGGATAGAAAAATGATCTAATGATAAATTGTGTTGCAGTTTAATCACATAACCTGCACCTGACTATCCCTGGCGGAAAGGTCGTAGCAGCATTACCACGTTAATGGCAACTCGTTTGTTACGACGCTCGTTTGTTACGACAACGTTTGTTTGTTACTCGGTTGTTAGACAAAAGACTAACCAGACCTGGTTACACGGTGTGATTTTGGGGAGGTAACCGTTGAGAAATCGTGACTATTCGTGACATATTTGTGGCCAAGCGCCTTTCGGGTTGAATTCTTAGCACCCTCAGATCAGCTGTTACCGGGGCTGCTACCGTAGCCCGGAATAGCAGAGTTGGTTTCCATCCGTTAGGGGAATTCCCTATAATGGCTGGCGATTAATTTTTGGACCATTGCTCAATTGCTCCCCTCATGGTATAGGGAAACGATTTGTCCCATGGAAATAACTACTTTTAATCGAGACTGATACGAGACGACATCGCACTTTCGGCATATTCATATCGCCCTCTGCGTTGGCCTCGGAGCGTCTCACCTTCCATCATACTTCATTATCAAGCGATTTTTTTTTCTCCTTTCTTGCAGGTGCAACTATTTCCTACCACCACTTTGAGAGTGCTGATAAAGAGGTGGTGGTAGCTTTATTTTCTGCTCTTGATGAAACAAAGGCATTTTCAATTATTTTACGTCAGTTTAAATATAAGGGCAGAAACCCAAAAAAAATTGAATTTGACCGAGACGATGAGCCTTAAGCTTAGGCTCCCATCAATTGTTTTTTCTTCTAAATGTTTCCGGGCTTGACTTTTGTACCCCGAGCGCCGTTTGAAGGTACGACCGCACTCCGGACAGCCCAGGCGTCCTGAGGGGTCGTAGATGTACTTAATACTTTTCACTGGGCTGGCATTTTTAAACACTTCTTATTGGCTATTTTTTGAGTCAACTCGTCGAATCTATTGATGTCCGCGGTAGTCCTACAACCATTTTGGTTTTTGATCTCTTGTTTTAATGTTCCATGAAAGGGTAATTCATGAGGACAAGCACTATTAGCACGTGACTGTGTAGTTGTCGAACACAAACTAAAGGATACTTGTTCTATTCTTCTTCTTCGGGTTCTTCTCCCCCCGTGTTTGGCGGGAGTGAGGGTTCTGACTCGAGTTCTAAACTCTTTTCGGAGGCTGGACGCCTCGGCCAGTCTAGGCGTCTGTCCAAGTCAGCAGGCGCCGTGTGCGCTTGGGCCGACGGGGTGGGGGTGGTTGCTAGCCACCCCTGTGGTCGTCTTTGGTTTAAATCGGGGGAGGCGAACCTCGACCCCGATGTGGCTTCATTTCATTGCGGCGCGTCGCGTAGTCGTTGCCTCGCTCGCGGGTCGGAGGGTTTCCTTTCCGAGGTGTGCACTCCGTCGGGATGGGGAGCCTTGCGGCCCTCAGGCAAGGCAAGGGCTCGATGGCGCGCCGAGGCGCCGGGCGAGTAAACTCGAGCCCGGCGCTGGATCTTGAAAGTTGTTGTAGCTGGTAGGCGCGGAGTAAACTCGACGCGCCTACATGTTGTGGTTGTCAGTAAGGAGGAGCGGCGACGCTCACTCCGGCGAACGCGACGCCCAGGCCCAGACATCAGCGGGCCGGCGGCATAATCGTCGCTCCTCGTGGTGGTTCCAGTGGCGGCCGCGGCTGGGTCAACATTGCACTAGGCCATGTTAGTGCAGCAGGCGGCCGCGACGTTCCCTTTCTTGCTCATGCAAATCTTTCCTACCATCCTTCACTAAGAGAGGTAGCTTTTTTATTTTTTCCTGCTTTTAACGAATCCGAGGCAGTTAATACGGATAACATATAAGGAATAGTATAGGGAATCCCAGTAAGTTTGTGGTAGTTACCATCACCAAATATTGTTTTCTTTTCATTACTTCGAGGCCACTAGGCAGGCCCCAAGAGTATGATGAACTTAACACCTTTGACAGAAACTTGAAAAAATTACAATATAGAAATGTTCTTACGTTGTGGAGACTACAAGATACTAAATTTACTACATTTGGGCAATGAGAGTCAGTTGGCAATGGGAGTCACCCAAATATCTCTAAAACCACTAACACTAAAGACGCGTGTATAGCTTTCCTGTACTCATGTGGTACCCCTCGAAGTCCATAGAACTCAATTACAACTGTTCGACGGCCACAGCGGCAGTGAGAGGAGTGTGAAGCTGCGCGCTCATCCGCTGGTACTTTTTGCTGGTACTCCATGACAGTTCTCTTTTGCACAAACTCTAATGTGTAGGTTTCTTCATACAAGATCACACAACATCTTACCTGTAATTCCGACTGCTGTTGCAAGCTATTAAGCTCATCGTAGCCCCGCCCGGTTGGCTTCAAAATTGGCGTCTGGGCCACTGGTACCCTCCTAAATAGGTACTCCAGTGCTTGTGGCACTATTCCGGGCGAGTTGACCGTACCCATTACGGTATATGTTTTCCCCGAGCCCGATGCTCCATACGTGAGCAGTGTACAGCTTTCAGCATCGACCAGTTTATTCAAATGATTTGAAAACACCTTTTCAAACACTTCCTGTAATTAAATATACTGATTAATTTGCTTGGCCCAAGCATGATGGTGATTAAGTGCAGGTGGCAACAGGATAGTTGACTGGTATTGAATTAATTAAAAGTATTAGGATTAGTGAATTTTCAACCCGCATGGGCCCGCGCCCCCGCCCGCAGTCGCGGTTCAAAGAAAAACTGTGTCGGCGTGTACTGGGAGCCCCGGAGCTCTCGACCAGGACGGCCGACATTCTATACTCGGGTAGTGCTCATGGTGGTATCTATTTATTTTTCCTGCTCATAATAAAACGATGGCAGCTAATACTTACCAACACTATAAGGAATTTCAGTTTTGAATGGACGTGCCCGAGATAGGTATGATGTAATAAACAAGTATTAATAAATAATAATGTAATTATTTAAATCACATTTTACTAAAAATACATATAACTGCTTTTTCCATTTCTTGCTCATGCAAATCTTTCCTACCATCCTCCACTGAGAGAGGTAGCTTAATTATTTTTTCCTGCTCTTAACAAAACGAAAGCAGTCCACACGGATAGTACAAGTAGCGGCACGTAATTCTAGCGCTGGGGGTACTGTGGAGGGGATGGCTGCGCATGTTGACCGCCATACTAAACTCATGCGCAGCCACCCCCTCCACACTTCGCTCAGCGCTAGACTTATATGCCGGGACCTAAGGAATAGTGTAGGGAGGGGTCACTAAAATATTTTTTTTTGTTTTTTTTCGAGGCCACTGGACAATATCGACTAAAACAACACCTTTGACAGAAACTGGTACACTGCAGCTCAAAATCGCTGTGTTATGAAATCAAATACAATTTTTTATTGGTAATTTTCATTATTACACTTGTAGCCAGTAAATATAAACTGATTCTGGTAATTTTAGGAAGTCATCAATGTCGTAAAACAATTGTTCACTAAGCCACGACTTAAGTTTATTTTTAAAAGATTTCAAATCTGACGAATCTCTTCAGATTTGAAGTGCTATATATTGTGAGCGTTTTCGGCGAGCGTCACAGAACCAACACTGTAGCAGAGACATTTCATTCACAGGAAAGAAGATATCGATGAAATAAATACGTCGATATTGAGACTTATAGTATTTAAAGACATAAAGTCCAAAGTGAAATTTCAAACTAAAAAAGAAGGAAAATAAAATATATCGAAAATGATGATGATAATAATGGTCTATCATAACTAACTAACAACTTCTATAATTAATGAAATTAGCGTGGGATACACACAAGAAAAATTGCGTTTAATCAGTTTTTGTTTTTCAAATTTAAATTTACGAAATAAGTTTACTTTTCTTATTATTTGATTAATAATAAGAAAAGTGAGATGAATGGCTAATTACACAAAATAGGTTCAGGAACATCTTTTAAAAGTCAAACGTTACACTGTCAATTTGTCATCAAATTTATCAGGTGTACCGTCACCAATATCAGGGCTTTCAAGTTTTATCTCAGAGGTGACCCGTTGTAAAAAACAACTTTCCACGGTTCACCCAGGTGGTCTCAGGAGGTGAACGGTGAGAAAGAACGGCCAAAGAACGTTTATATTTCAGTTTGTACTCGGAGAGTGCTCAGAATGGTAGCAGTTATATTTTTTCTTTTGATAATGAAGCAGCGGGCAGCTATGGCTGTCCAATAGTACGGGAAAATCAATATTGAATTTTTCGGTTTCCGTCACCAAAATATATTTTTCCTTTTTCAACAGACCTCCCAATAGAAGGTTCTCAATTTGTCTATTTTTCAACTGATTTCCGGATAGAAAAATGATCTAATGATAAATTGTGTTGCAGTTTAATCACATAACCTGCACCTGACTATCCCTGGCGGAAAGGTCGTAGCAGCATTACCACGTTAATGGCAACTCGTTTGTTACGACGCTCGTTTGTTACGACAACGTTTGTTTGTTACTCGGTTGTTAGACAAAAGACTAACCAGACCTGGTTACACGGTGTGATTTTGGGGAGGTAACCGTTGAGAAATCGTGACTATTCGTGACATATTTGTGGCCAAGCGCCTTTCGGGTTGAATTCTTAGCACCCTCAGATCAGCTGTTACCGGGGCTGCTACCGTAGCCCGGAATAGCAGAGTTGGTTTCCATCCGTTAGGGGAATTCCCTATAATGGCTGGCGATTAATTTTTGGACCATTGCTCAATTGCTCCCCTCATGGTATAGGGAAACGATTTGTCCCATGGAAATAACTACTTTTAATCGAGACTGATACGAGACGACATCGCACTTTCGGCATATTCATATCGCCCTCTGCGTTGGCCTCGGAGCGTCTCACCTTCCATCATACTTCATTATCAACCGATTTTTTTTTCTCCTTTCTTGCAGGTGCAACTATTTCCTACCACCACTTTGAGAGTGCTGATAAAGAGGTGGTGGTAGCTTTATTTTCTGCTCTTGATGAAACAAAGGCATTTTCAATTATTTTACGTCAGTTTAAATATAAGGGCAGAAACCCAAAAAAAATTGAATTTGACCGAGACGATGAGCCTTAAGCTTAGGCTCCCATCAATTGTTTTTTCTTCTAAATGTTTCCGGGCTTGACTTTTGTACCCCGAGCGCCGTTTGAAGGTACGACCGCACTCCGGACAGCCCAGGCGTCCTGAGGGGTCGTAGATGTACTTAATACTTTTCACTGGGCTGGCATTTTTAAACACTTCTTATTGGCTATTTTTTGAGTCAACTCGTCGAATCTATTGATGTCCGCGGTAGTCCTACAACCATTTTGGTTTTTGATCTCTTGTTTTAATGTTCCATGAAAGGGTAATTCATGAGGACAAGCACTATTAGCACGTGACTGTGTAGTTGTCGAACACAAACTAAAGGATACTTGTTCTATTCTTCTTCTTCGGGTTCTTCTCCCCCCGTGTTTGGCGGGAGTGAGGGTTCTGACTCGAGTTCTAAACTCTTTTCGGAGGCTGGACGCCTCGGCCAGTCTAGGCGTCTGTCCAAGTCAGCAGGCGCCGTGTGCGCTTGGGCCGACGGGGTGGGGGTGGTTGCTAGCCACCCCTGTGGTCGTCTTTGGTTTAAATCGGGGGAGGCGAACCTCGACCCCGATGTGGCTTCATTTCATTGCGGCGCGTCGCGTAGTCGTTGCCTCGCTCGCGGGTCGGAGGGTTTCCTTTCCGAGGTGTGCACTCCGTCGGGATGGGGAGCCTTGCGGCCCTCAGGCAAGGCAAGGGCTCGATGGCGCGCCGAGGCGCCGGGCGAGTAAACTCGAGCCCGGCGCTGGATCTTGAAAGTTGTTGTAGCTGGTAGGCGCGGAGTAAACTCGACGCGCCTACATGTTGTGGTTGTCAGTAAGGAGGAGCGGCGACGCTCACTCCGGCGAACGCGACGCCCAGGCCCAGACATCAGCGGGCCGGCGGCATAATCGTCGCTCCTCGTGGTGGTTCCAGTGGCGGCCGCGGCTGGGTCAACATTGCACTAGGCCATGTTAGTGCAGCAGGCGGCCGCGACGTTCCCTTTCTTGCTCATGCAAATCTTTCCTACCATCCTCCACTAAGAGAGGTAGCTTTTTTATTTTTTCCTGCTTTTAACGAATCCGAGGCAGTTAATACGGATAACATATAAGGAATAGTATAGGGAATCCCAGTAAGTTTGTGGTAGTTACCATCACCAAATATTGTTTTCTTTTCATTACTTCGAGGCCACTAGGCAGGCCCCAAGAGTATGATGAACTTAACACCTTTGACAGAAACTTGAAAAAATTACAATATAGAAATGTTCTTACGTTGTGGAGACTACAAGATACTAAATTTACTACATTTGGGCAATGAGAGTCAGTTGGCAATGGGAGTCACCCAAATATCTCTAAAACCACTAACACTAAAGACGCGTGTATAGCTTTCCTGTACTCATGTGGTACCCCTCGAAGTCCATAGAACTCAATTACAACTGTTCGACGGCCACAGCGGCAGTGAGAGGAGTGTGAAGCTGCGCGCTCATCCGCTGGTACTTTTTGCTGGTACTCCATGACAGTTCTCTTTTGCACAAACTCTAATGTGTAGGTTTCTTCATACAAGATCACACAACATCTTACCTGTAATTCCGACTGCTGTTGCAAGCTATTAAGCTCATCGTAGCCCCGCCCGGTTGGCTTCAAAATTGGCGTCTGGGCCACTGGTACCCTCCTAAATAGGTACTCCAGTGCTTGTGGCACTATTCCGGGCGAGTTGACCGTACCCATTACGGTATATGTTTTCCCCGAGCCCGATGCTCCATACGTGAGCAGTGTACAGCTTTCAGCATCGACCAGTTTATTCAAATGATTTGAAAACACCTTTTCAAACACTTCCTGTAATTAAATATACTGATTAATTTGCTTGGCCCAAGCATGATGGTGATTAAGTGCAGGTGGCAACAGGATAGTTGACTGGTATTGAATTAATTAAAAGTATTAGGATTAGTGAATTTTCAACCCGCATGGGCCCGCGCCCCCGCCCGCAGTCGCGGTTCAAAGAAAAACTGTGTCGGCGTGTACTGGGAGCCCCGGAGCTCTCGACCAGGACGGCCGACATTCTATACTCGGGTAGTGCTCATGGTGGTATCTATTTATTTTTCCTGCTCATAATAAAACGATGGCAGCTAATACTTACCAACACTATAAGGAATTTCAGTTTTGAATGGACGTGCCCGAGATAGGTATGATGTAATAAACAAGTATTAATAAATAATAATGTAATTATTTAAATCAATTTTACTAAAAATACATATAACTGCTTTTTCCATTTCTTGCTCATGCAAATCTTTCCTACCATCCTCCACTGAGAGAGGTAGCTTAATTATTTTTTCCTGCTCTTAACAAAACGAAAGCAGTCCACACGGATAGTACAAGTAGCGGCACGTAATTCTAGCGCTGGGGGTACTGTGGAGGGGATGGCTGCGCATGTTGACCGCCATACTAAACTCATGCGCAGCCACCCCCTCCACACTTCGCTCAGCGCTATACTTATATGCCGGGACCTAAGGAATAGTGTAGGGAGGGGTCACTAAAATATTTTTTTTTGTTTTTTTTCGAGGCCACTGGACAATATCGACTAAAACAACACCTTTGACAGAAACTGGTACACTGCAGCTCAAAATCGCTGTGTTATGAAATCAAATACAATTTTTTATTGGTAATTTTCATTATTACACTTGTAGCCAGTAAATATAAACTGATTCTGGTAATTTTAGGAAGTCATCAATGTCGTAAAACAATTGTTCACTAAGCCACGACTTAAGTTTATTTTTAAAAGATTTCAAATCTGACGAATCTCTTCAGATTTGAAGTGCTATATATTGTGAGCGTTTTCGGCGAGCGTCACAGAACCAACACTGTAGCAGAGACATTTCATTCACAGGAAAGAAGATATCGATGAAATAAATACGTCGATATTGAGACTTATAGTATTTAAAGACATAAAGTCCAAAGTGAAATTTCAAACTAAAAAAGAAGGAAAATAAAATATATCGAAAATGATGATGATAATAATGGTCTATCATAACTAACTAACAACTTCTATAATTAATGAAATTAGCGTGGGATACACACAAGAAAAATTGCGTTTAATCAGTTTTTGTTTTTCAAATTTAAATTTACGAAATAAGTTTACTTTTCTTATTATTTGATTAATAATAAGAAAAGTGAGATGAATGGCTAATTACACAAAATAGGTTCAGGAACATCTTTTAAAAGTCAAACGTTACACTGTCAATTTGTCATCAAATTTATCAGGTGTACCGTCACCAATATCAGGGCTTTCAAGTTTTATCTCAGAGGTGACCCGTTGTAAAAAACAACTTTCCACGGTTCACCCAGGTGGTCTCAGGAGGTGAACGGTGAGAAAGAACGGCCAAAGAACGTTTATATTTCAGTTTGTACTCGGAGAGTGCTCAGAATGGTAGCAGTTATATTTTTTCTTTTGATAATGAAGCAGCGGGCAGCTATGGCTGTCCAATAGTACGGGAAAATCAATATTGAATTTTTCGGTTTCCGTCACCAAAATATATTTTTCCTTTTTCAACAGACCTCCCAATAGAAGGTTCTCAATTTGTCTATTTTTCAACTGATTTCCGGATAGAAAAATGATCTAATGATAAATTGTGTTGCAGTTTAATCACATAACCTGCACCTGACTATCCCTGGCGGAAAGGTCGTAGCAGCATTACCACGTTAATGGCAACTCGTTTGTTACGACGCTCGTTTGTTACGACAACGTTTGTTTGTTACTCGGTTGTTAGACAAAAGACTAACCAGACCTGGTTACACGGTGTGATTTTGGGGAGGTAACCGTTGAGAAATCGTGACTATTCGTGACATATTTGTGGCCAAGCGCCTTTCGGGTTGAATTCTTAGCACCCTCAGATCAGCTGTTACCGGGGCTGCTACCGTAGCCCGGAATAGCAGAGTTGGTTTCCATCCGTTAGGGGAATTCCCTATAATGGCTGGCGATTAATTTTTGGACCATTGCTCAATTGCTCCCCTCATGGTATAGGGAAACGATTTGTCCCATGGAAATAACTACTTTTAATCGAGACTGATACGAGACGACATCGCACTTTCGGCATATTCATATCGCCCTCTGCGTTGGCCTCGGAGCGTCTCACCTTCCATCATACTTCATTATCAAGCGATTTTTTTTTCTCCTTTCTTGCAGGTGCAACTATTTCCTACCACCACTTTGAGAGTGCTGATAAAGAGGTGGTGGTAGCTTTATTTTCTGCTCTTGATGAAACAAAGGCATTTTCAATTATTTTACGTCAGTTTAAATATAAGGGCAGAAACCCAAAAAAAATTGAATTTGACCGAGACGATGAGCCTTAAGCTTAGGCTCCCATCAATTGTTTTTTCTTCTAAATGTTTCCGGGCTTGACTTTTGTACCCCGAGCGCCGTTTGAAGGTACGACCGCACTCCGGACAGCCCAGGCGTCCTGAGGGGTCGTAGATGTACTTAATACTTTTCACTGGGCTGGCATTTTTAAACACTTCTTATTGGCTATTTTTTGAGTCAACTCGTCGAATCTATTGATGTCCGCGGTAGTCCTACAACCATTTTGGTTTTTGATCTCTTGTTTTAATGTTCCATGAAAGGGTAATTCATGAGGACAAGCACTATTAGCATGTGACTGTGTAGTTGTCGAACACAAACTAAAGGATACTTGTTCTATTCTTCTTCTTCGGGTTCTTCTCCCCCCGTGTTTGGCGGGAGTGAGGGTTCTGACTCGAGTTCTAAACTCTTTTCGGAGGCTGGACGCCTCGGCCAGTCTAGGCGTCTGTCCAAGTCAGCAGGCGCCGTGTGCGCTTGGGCCGACGGGGTGGGGGTGGTTGCTAGCCACCCCTGTGGTCGTCTTTGGTTTAAATCGGGGGAGGCGAACCTCGACCCCGATGTGGCTTCATTTCATTGCGGCGCGTCGCGTAGTCGTTGCCTCGCTCGCGGGTCGGAGGGTTTCCTTTCCGAGGTGTGCACTCCGTCGGGATGGGGAGCCTTGCGGCCCTCAGGCAAGGCAAGGGCTCGATGGCGCGCCGAGGCGCCGGGCGAGTAAACTCGAGCCCGGCGCTGGATCTTGAAAGTTGTTGTAGCTGGTAGGCGCGGAGTAAACTCGACGCGCCTACATGTTGTGGTTGTCAGTAAGGAGGAGCGGCGACGCTCACTCCGGCGAACGCGACGCCCAGGCCCAGACATCAGCGGGCCGGCGGCATAATCGTCGCTCCTCGTGGTGGTTCCAGTGGCGGCCGCGGCTGGGTCAACATTGCACTAGGCCATGTTAGTGCAGCAGGCGGCCGCGACGTTCCCTTTCTTGCTCATGCAAATCTTTCCTACCATCCTCCACTAAGAGAGGTAGCTTTTTTATTTTTTCCTGCTTTTAACGAATCCGAGGCAGTTAATACGGATAACATATAAGGAATAGTATAGGGAATCCCAGTAAGTTTGTGGTAGTTACCATCACCAAATATTGTTTTCTTTTCATAACTTCGAGGCCACTAGGCAGGCCCCAAGAGTATGATAAACTTAACACCTTTGACAGAAACTTGAAAAAATTACAATATAGAAATGTTCTTACGTTGTGGAGACTACAAGATACTAAATTTACTACATTTGGGTAATGAGAGTCAGTTGGCAATGGGAGTCACCCAAATATCTCTAAAACCACTAACACTAAAGACGCGTGTATAGCTTTCCTGTACTCATGTGGTACCCCTCGAAGTCCATAGAACTCAATTACAACTGTTCGACGGCCACAGCGGCAGTGAGAGGAGTGTGAAGCTGCGCGCTCATCCGCTGGTACTTTTTGCTGGTACTCCATGACAGTTCTCTTTTGCACAAACTCTAATGTGTAGGTTTCTTCATACAAGATCACACAACATCTTACCTGTAATTCCGACTGCTGTTGCAAGCTATTAAGCTCATCGTAGCCCCGCCCGGTTGGCTTCAAAATTGGCGTCTGGGCCACTGGTACCCTCCTAAATAGGTACTCCAGTGCTTGTGGCACTATTCCGGGCGAGTTGACCGTACCCATTACGGTATATGTTTTCCCCGAGCCCGATGCTCCATACGTGAGCAGTGTACAGCTTTCAGCATCGACCAGTTTATTCAAATGATTTGAAAACACCTTTTCAAACACTTCCTGTAATTAAATATACTGATTAATTTGCTTGGCCCAAGCATGATGGTGATTAAGTGCAGGTGGCAACAGGATAGTTGACTGGTATTGAATTAATTAAAAGTATTAGGATTAGTGAATTTTCAACCCGCATGGGCCCGCGCCCCCGCCCGCAGTCGCGGTTCAAAGAAAAACTGTGTCGGCGTGTACTGGGAGCCCCGGAGCTCTCGACCAGGACGGCCGACATTCTATACTCGGGTAGTGCTCATGGTGGTATCTATTTATTTTTCCTGCTCATAATAAAACGATGGCAGCTAATACTTACCAACACTATAAGGAATTTCAGTTTTGAATGGACGTGCCCGAGATAGGTATGATGTAATAAACAAGTATTAATAAATAATAATGTAATTATTTAAATCAATTTTACTAAAAATACATATAACTGCTTTTTCCATTTCTTGCTCATGCAAATCTTTCCTACCATCCTCCACTGAGAGAGGTAGCTTAATTATTTTTTCCTGCTCTTAACAAAACGAAAGCAGTCCACACGGATAGTACAAGTAGCGGCACGTAATTCTAGCGCTGGGGGTACTGTGGAGGGGATGGCTGCGCATGTTGACCGCCATACTAAACTCATGCGCAGCCACCCCCTCCACACTTCGCTCAGCGCTAGACTTATATGCCGGGACCTAAGGAATAGTGTAGGGAGGGGTCACTAAAATATTTTTTTTTGTTTTTTTTCGAGGCCACTGGACAATATCGACTAAAACAACACCTTTGACAGAAACTGGTACACTGCAGCTCAAAATCGCTGTGTTATGAAATCAAATACAATTTTTTATTGGTAATTTTCATTATTACACTTGTAGCCAGTAAATATAAACTGATTCTGGTAATTTTAGGAAGTCATCAATGTCGTAAAACAATTGTTCACTAAGCCACGACTTAAGTTTATTTTTAAAAGATTTCAAATCTGACGAATCTCTTCAGATTTGAAGTGCTATATATTGTGAGCGTTTTCGGCGAGCGTCACAGAACCAACACTGTAGCAGAGACATTTCATTCACAGGAAAGAAGATATCGATGAAATAAATACGTCGATATTGAGACTTATAGTATTTAAAGACATAAAGTCCAAAGTGAAATTTCAAACTAAAAAAGAAGGAAAATAAAATATATCGAAAATGATGATGATAATAATGGTCTATCATAACTAACTAACAACTTCTATAATTAATGAAATTAGCGTGGGATACACACAAGAAAAATTGCGTTTAATCAGTTTTTGTTTTTCAAATTTAAATTTACGAAATAAGTTTACTTTTCTTATTATTTGATTAATAATAAGAAAAGTGAGATGAATGGCTAATTACACAAAATAGGTTCAGGAACATCTTTTAAAAGTCAAACGTTACACTGTCAATTTGTCATCAAATTTATCAGGTGTACCGTCACCAATATCAGGGCTTTCAAGTTTTATCTCAGAGGTGACCCGTTGTAAAAAACAACTTTCCACGGTTCACCCAGGTGGTCTCAGGAGGTGAACGGTGAGAAAGAACGGCCAAAGAACGTTTATATTTCAGTTTGTACTCGGAGAGTGCTCAGAATGGTAGCAGTTATATTTTTTCTTTTGATAATGAAACAGCGGGCAGCTATGGCTGTCCAATAGTACGGGAAAATCAATATTGAATTTTTCGGTTTCCGTCACCAAAATATATTTTTCCTTTTTCAACAGACCTCCCAATAGAAGGTTCTCAATTCGTCTATTTTTCAACTGATTTCCGGATAGAAAAATGATCTAATGATAAATTGTGTTGCAGTTTAATCACATAACCTGCACCTGACTATCCCTGGCGGAAAGGTCGTAGCAGCATTACCACGTTAATGGCAACTCGTTTGTTACGACGCTCGTTTGTTACGACAACGTTTGTTTGTTACTCGGTTGTTAGACAAAAGACTAACCAGACCTGGTTACACGGTGTGATTTTGGGGAGGTAACCGTTGAGAAATCGTGACTATTCGTGACATATTTGTGGCCAAGCGCCTTTCGGGTTGAATTCTTAGCACCCTCAGATCAGCTGTTACCGGGGCTGCTACCGTAGCCCGGAATAGCAGAGTTGGTTTCCATCCGTTAGGGGAATTCCCTATAATGGCTGGCGATTAATTTTTGGACCATTGCTCAATTGCTCCCCTCATGGTATAGGGAAACGATTTGTCCCATGGAATATTTTCTCAAAAATGTCGTTTTAATTTAGTCTATTTTACTTAATTTGTCCTAAAATTGAAAATTCCTGTATTAATTCGTGCTCTTTTTGTTTCAGGGATGCGGGAACGTGATCCAGAAGCACAGGCGAGATCAAAATGGCGACCCTCAAACAAAAATCGGACAGAGTTTCGTCGTATGAAAATTAATTTGTACGACGAATCGGAGGGGTATCAACACTTTTTGGCGTGTAGACGGGAGCTCGATTTCTGTTTTTTGCGATTTTCTCGAGTCCTGAGGGACGCAGCGAGTCGAGAGATGGCTTAAACGACGGCGCAGGACACCCCCTACCTACCAGACACACAAACAATACAAATAAACAAATAAATATATTTAATTTGGAATATTTTCTCAAAAATGTTATTTTAATTTCGTCTATTTTACTTAATTTGTCCTAAAATTGAAAATTCCTGTATTAATTCGTGCTCTTTTTGTTTCAGGGATGCGGGAACGTGATCCAGAAGCACAGGCGAGATCAAAATGGCGACCCTCAAACAAAAATCGGACAGAGTTTCGTCGTATGAAAATTAATTTGTTCGACGAATCGGAGGGGTATCAACACTTTTTGGCGTGTAGACGGGAGCTCGATTTCTGTTTTTTGCGATTTTCTCGAGTCCTGAGGGACGCAGCGAGTCGAGAGATGGCTTAAACGACGGCGCAGGACACCCCCTACCTACCAGACACACAAACAATACAAATAAACAAATAAATATATTTAATTTGGAATATTTTCTCAAAAATGTTATTTTAATTTCGTCTATTTTACTTAATTTGTCCTAAAATTGAAAATTCCTGTATTAATTCGTGCTCTTTTTGTTTCAGGGATGCGGGAACGTGATCCAGAAGCACAGGCGAGATCAAAATGGCGACCCTCAAACAAAAATCGGACAGAGTTTCGTCGTATGAAAATTAATTTGTACGACGAATCGGAGGGGTATCAACACTTTTTGGCGTGTAGACGGGAGCTCGATTTCTGTTTTTTGCGATTTTCTCGAGTCCTGAGGGACGCAGCGAGTCGAGAGATGGCTTAAACGACGGCGCAGGACACCCCCTACCTACCAGACACACAAACAATACAAATAAACAAATAAATATATTTAATTTGGAATATTTTCTCAAAAATGTTATTTTAATTTCGTCTATTTTACTTAATTTGTCCTAAAATTGAAAATTCCTGTATTAATTCGTGCTCTTTTTGTTTCAGGGATGCGGGAACGTGATCCAGAAGCACAGGCGAGATCAAAATGGCGACCCTCAAACAAAAATCGGACAGAGTTTCGTCGTATGAAAATTAATTTGTACGACGAATCGGAGGGGTATCAACACTTTTTGGCGTGTAGACGGGAGCTCGATTTCTGTTTTTTGCGATTTTCTCGAGTCCTGAGGGACGCAGCGAGTCGAGAGATGGCTTAAACGACGGCGCAGGACACCCCCTACCTACCAGACACACAAACAATACAAATAAACAAATAAATATATTTAATTTGGAATACTTTCTAAAAAATGTTATTTTAATTTCGTCTATTTTACTTAATTTGTCCTAAAATTGAAAATTCCTGTATTAATTCGTGCTCTTTTTGTTTCAGGGATGCGGGAACAAATAAAATTGGAGAACGAAGAACTGACCAAACAGCTCACAAAAGCAAAAAAAAAGAAATAAATTTACTTCTTCAAGCACTGATTTAGAAAATAAATTGATAGCCCTTGAAGAACTCAAAAAAACCCAGAATGCAATTGTAAACCAAATACCCCTAAAATATTTGATGCTCAAGACAATACATTAAAGGAAGAAAACAGAACACCTCCATTGAATACACATGATAAAATAAAGAAAAGATATAAAGCCAAAGAAAACTAATGAAGTAAGCGAGAATGACGGCACAAATGACAAAACAGACACCATTTCTGATGTATCTTCGAATATTGATATTCTAAACACGTGGACAGCAGAAAAAAACAAAGATTGTGATACTGGGCGACGAGACTTGTAAGGGACTAACAGCTAGCTAGATTCTAGCTTGATGGACTAGCTAGATCCGGCCCTGGCCGCCTGGCAGTGCCGATTGTGCCGGACCGAATATGTATGTAGCAACCCTAACGTACAGCTATGAGCTAAGTAGGTACAGCGGATTCCTTCTGCGAGTTCGAAGTTGAAATGATGTTAAAAGATCCGTTGAAGAACTATAGTCTGACCGTTTAACTGAGTCCTCGTCTGCGCGGTACAGAGGCGCGGGGGTAGACGACAGAGGGGACTGAGACAGGTGCGAGCGGCGGGGAGACCCGCCGCTCGCAAATTGACAACAATATAAAAACTGCAGAAATGCCTGTTGACACTGTAACTAATGCTCAAAGCATGAATGATATCACTTCTAGTAACGAGACATTTGGAAAATAAATATACGACTCAAAACACACAGATGAGTCGCCTGTAGTTGATACTAAAAAAGGTTCGAAAAAGAGAAAACAAAATTAAAAATCAAATTTCGACCAAAACCGATACGTTTAAAGATAGAGATCAGATGAACAGAGCGATTGTAAATCTGCTCAAAATTTTATGCTGATCCCAAATCAGCTAAACCACTAAAAATGCTTACACCACAGTTCTTTGAACAGTGCAAACCAGTAGGTTCGCAATGTAAATTAGTAAATTTAAACGATGATAACAAAGAATCTAACGAAACTGACCGTTCTATTGAACGAATGGCTTTATCACATGAAGTAAATGAACCCAATATTGACGTGAACTCTAATAGTTCACTGAATTTGATTGAATAAAGTCAAGAACCTACGTCGGTAGCTTTGGGGCGGCCTAAAAACTCTGACATGCCTACTAACGCTAACATAGATTTAGTCCTCATAAAAAAACTATCTAACAAATAGAAGTCAATCAACGAGTGTTGAAACTTACAACCGACAAAATAAAACTATTGAAAGAGAAAAGTCAAAATTCAAGATCAACTTTCACGGAATACCCCAAGGAAGCATCCTAGGACCATTGCTCTTTCTTATATATGTAAATGATTTACCGATGGCGACTAAACACCTATGTGTCATGTTCGCAGACGATGCAACAATTTACATACCGCAAAACGAATTAAATGAAGTAGATTCCGAAAAAGAGGTAAATATTACACTAAAATAATTAGTAGAAAGTTTGAAATCAATCAATCTAACCGTAAATTTGGAGAAAACAAAGTTTATGCAGCTCAGGAACAAAAAAAAACTTCTCCCCTAAAACTTAACATTCGGTACCAAAACTTCGACGTAAATGAATCTAAATTTCTAGGCGTCATCATAGATTCCCACTTAAATTGGAAAACAAACATCTCTCAAATCAACTCAAAGATTTCTAAATATTGCTATGCACTCTCTAAGCAATACTACTTCTAAAAAGATTGCAAAAACGCCTATTACGGTTATGTGTTCCTGAGAGTCAAAATGGTGACCCTCAAACAAAAATCGGACAGAGTTTCGTCGTATGAAAATTAATTTGTACGACGAATCGGAGGGGTATCAACACTTTTTGGCGTGTAGACGGGAGCTCGATTTCTGTTTTTTGCGATTTTCTCGAGTCCTGAGGGACGCAGCGAGTCGAGAGATGGCTTAAACGACGGCGCAGGACACCCCCTACCTACCAGACACACAAACAATACAAATAAACAAATAAATATATTTAATTTGGAATATTTTCTCAAAAATGTCGTTTTAATTTCGTCTATTTTACTTAATTTGTCCTAAAATTGAAAATTCCTGTATTAATTCGTGCTCTTTTTGTTTCAGGGATGCGGGAACGTGATCCAGAAGCACAGGCGAGATCAAAATGGCGACCCTCAAACAAAAATCGGACAGAGTTTCGTCGTATGAAAATTAATTTGTACGACGAATCGGAGGGGTATCAACACTTTTTGGCGTGTAGACGGGAGCTCGATTTCTGTTTTTTGCGATTTTCTCGAGTCCTGAGGGACGCAGCGAGTCGAGAGATGGCTTAAACGACGGCGCAGGACACCCCCTACCTACCAGACACACAAACAATACAAATAAACAAATAAATATATTTAATTTGGAATATTTTCTCAAAAATGTTATTTTAATTTCGTCTATTTTACTTAATTTGTCCTAAAATTGAAAATTCCTGTATTAATTCGTGCTCTTTTTGTTTCAGGGATGCGGGAACGTGATCCAGAAGCACAGGCGAGATCAAAATGGCGACCCTCAAACAAAAATCGGACAGAGTTTCGTCGTATGAAAATTAATTTGTACGACGAATCGGAGGGGTATCAACACTTTTTGGCGTGTAGACGGGAGCTCGATTTCTGTTTTTTGCGATTTTCTCGAGTCCTGAGGGACGCAGCGAGTCGAGAGATGGCTTAAACGACGGCGCAGGACACCCCCTACCTACCAGACACACAAACAATACAAATAAACAAATAAATATATTTAATTTGGAATATTTTCTCAAAAATGTTATTTTAATTTCGTCTATTTTACTTAATTTGTCCTAAAATTGAAAATTCCTGTATTAATTCGTGCTCTTTTTGTTTCAGGGATGCGGGAACGTGATCCAGAAGCACAGGCGAGATCAAAATGGCGACCCTCAAACAAAAATCGGACAGAGTTTCGTCGTATGAAAATTAATTTGTACGACGAATCGGAGGGGTATCAACACTTTTTGGCGTGTAGACGGGAGCTCGATTTCTGTTTTTTGCGATTTTCTCGAGTCCTGAGGGACGCAGCGAGTCGAGAGATGGCTTAAACGACGGCGCAGGACACCCCCTACCTACCAGACACACAAACAATACAAATAAACAAATAAATATATTTAATTTGGAATATTTTCTCAAAAATGTTATTTTAATTTCGTCTATTTTACTTAATTTGTCCTAAAATTGAAAATTCCTGTATTAATTCGTGCTCTTTTTGTTTCAGGGATGCGGGAACGTGATCCAGAAGCACAGGCGAGATCAAAATGGCGACCCTCAAACAAAAATCGGACAGAGTTTCGTCGTATGAAAATTAATTTGTACGACGAATCGGAGGGGTATCAACACTTTTTGGCGTGTAGACGGGAGCTCGATTTCTGTTTTTTGCGATTTTCTCGAGTCCTGAGGGACGCAGCGAGTCGAGAGATGGCTTAAACGACGGCGCAGGACACCCCCTACCTACCAGACACACAAACAATACAAATAAACAAATAAATATATTTAATTTGGAATATTTTCTAAAAAATGTTATTTTAATTTCGTCTATTTTACTTAATTTGTCCTAAAATTGAAAATTCCTGTATTAATTCGTGCTCTTTTTGTTTCAGGGATGCGGGAACGTGATCCAGAAGCACAGGCGAGATCAAAATGGCGACCCTCAAACAAAAATCGGACAGAGTTTCGTCGTATGAAAATTAATTTGTACGACGAATCGGAGGGGTATCAACACTTTTTGGCGTGTAGACGGGAGCTCGATTTCTGTTTTTTGCGATTTTCTCGAGTCCTGAGGGACGCAGCGAGTCGAGAGATGGCTTAAACGACGGCGCAGGACACCCCCTACCTACCAGACACACAAACAATACAAATAAACAAATAAATATATTTAATTTGGAATATTTTCTCAAAAATGTTATTTTAATTTCGTCTATTTTACTTAATTTGTCCTAAAATTGAAAATTCCTGTATTAATTCGTGCTCTTTTTGTTTCAGGGATGCGGGAACGTGATCCAGAAGCACAGGCGAGATCAAAATGGCGACCCTCAAACAAAAATCGGACAGAGTTTCGTCGTATGAAAATTAATTTGTACGACGAATCGGAGGGGTATCAACACTTTTTGGCGTGTAGACGGGAGCTCGATTTCTGTTTTTTGCGATTTTCTCGAGTCCTGAGGGACGCAGCGAGTCGAGAGATGGCTTAAACGACGGCGCAGGACACCCCCTACCTACCAGACACACAAAAAATACAAATAAACAAATAAATATATTTAATTTGGAATATTTTCTAAAAAATGTCGTTTTAATTTCGTCTATTTTACTTAATTTGTCCTAAAATTGAAAATTCCTGTATTAATTCGTGCTCTTTTTGTTTCAGGGATGCGGGAACGTGATCCAGAAGCACAGGCGAGATCAAAATGGCGGCCCTCAAACAAAAATCGGACAGAGTTTCGTCGTATGAAAATTAATTTGTACGACGAATCCGAGGGGTATCAATACTTTTTGGCGTGTAGACGGGAGCTCGATTTCTGTTTTTTGCGATTTTCTCGAGTCCTGAGGGACGCAGCGAGTCGAGAGATGGCTTAAACGACGGCGCAGGACACCCCCTACCTACCAGACACACAAACAATACGAATAAACAAATAAATATATTAAATTTGGAATATTTTCTAAAAAATGTCGTTTTAATTTCGTCTATTTTACTTAATTTGTCCTAAAATTGAAAATTCCTGTATTAATTCGTGCTCTTTTTGTTTCAGGGATGCGGGAACGTGATCCAGAAGCACAGGCGAGATCAAAATGGCGGCCCTCAAACAAAAATCGGACAGAGTTTCGTCGTATGAAAATTAATTTGTACGACGAATCCGAGGGGTATCAATACTTTTTGGCGTGTAGACGGGAGCTCGATTTCTGTTTTTTGCGATTTTCTCGAGTCCTGAGGGACGCAGCGAGTCGAGAGATGGCTTAAACGACGGCGCAGGACACCCCCTACCTACCAGACACACAAACAATACGAATAAACAAATAAATATATTAAATTTGGAATATTTTCTAAAAAATGTCGTTTTAATTTCGTCTATTTTACTTAATTTGTCCTAAAATTGAAAATTCCTGTATTAATTCGTGCTCTTTTTGTTTCAGGGATGCGGGAACGTGATCCAGAAGCACAGGCGAGATCAAAATGGCGGCCCTCAAACAAAAATCGGACAGAGTTTCGTCGTATGAAAATTAATTTGTACGACGAATCCGAGGGGTATCAATACTTTTTGGCGTGTAGACGGGAGCTCGATTTCTGTTTTTTGCGATTTTCTCGAGTCCTGAGGGACGCAGCGAGTCGAGAGATGGCTTAAACGACGGCGCAGGACACCCCCTACCTACCAGACACACAAACAATACGAATAAACAAATAAATATATTAAATTTGGAATATTTTCTAAAAAATATCGTTTTAATTTCGTCTATTTTACTTAATTTGTCCTAAAATTGAAAATTCCTGTATTAATTCGTGCTCTTTTTGTTTCAGGGATGCGGGAACGTGATCCAGAAGCACAGGCGAGATCAAAATGGCGGCCCTCAAACAAAAATCGGACAGAGTTTCGTCGTATGAAAATTAATTTGTACGACGAATCCGAGGGGTATCAATACTTTTTGGCGTGTAGACGGGAGCTCGATTTCTGTTTTTTGCGATTTTCTCGAGTCCTGAGGGACGCAGCGAGTCGAGAGATGGCTTAAACGACGGCGCAGGACACCCCCTACCTACCAGACACACAAACAATACGAATAAACAAATAAATATATTAAATTTGGAATATTTTCTAAAAAATGTCGTTTTAATTTCGTCTATTTTACTTAATTTGTCCTAAAATTGAAAATTCCTGTATTAATTCGTGCTCTTTTTGTTTCAGGGATGCGGGAACGTGATCCAGAAGCACAGGCGAGATCAAAATGGCGGCCCTCAAACAAAAATCGGACAGAGTTTCGTCGTATGAAAATTAATTTGTACGACGAATCCGAGGGGTATCAATACTTTTTGGCGTGTAGACGGGAGCTCGATTTCTGTTTTTTGCGATTTTCTCGAGTCCTGAGGGACGCAGCGAGTCGAGAGATGGCTTAAACGACGGCGCAGGACACCCCCTACCTACCAGACACACAAACAATACGAATAAACAAATAAATATATTAAATTTGGAATATTTTCTAAAAAATGTCGTTTTAATTTCGTCTATTTTACTTAATTTGTCCTAAAATTGAAAATTCCTGTATTAATTCGTGCTCTTTTTGTTTCAGGGATGCGGGAACGTGATCCAGAAGCACAGGCGAGATCAAAATGGCGGCCCTCAAACAAAAATCGGACAGAGTTTCGTCGTATGAAAATTAATTTGTACGACGAATCCGAGGGGTATCAATACTTTTTGGCGTGTAGACGGGAGCTCGATTTCTGTTTTTTGCGATTTTCTCGAGTCCTGAGGGACGCAGCGAGTCGAGAGATGGCTTAAACGACGGCGCAGGACACCCCCTACCTACCAGACACACAAACAATACGAATAAACAAATAAATATATTAAATTTGGAATATTTTCTAAAAAATGTCGTTTTAATTTCGTCTATTTTACTTAATTTGTCCTAAAATTGAAAATTCCTGTATTAATTCGTGCTCTTTTTGTTTCAGGGATGCGGGAACGTGATCCAGAAGCACAGGCGAGATCAAAATGGCGGCCCTCAAACAAAAATCGGACAGAGTTTCGTCGTATGAAAATTAATTTGTACGACGAATCCGAGGGGTATCAATACTTTTTGGCGTGTAGACGGGAGCTCGATTTCTGTTTTTTGCGATTTTCTCGAGTCCTGAGGGACGCAGCGAGTCGAGAGATGGCTTAAACGACGGCGCAGGACACCCCCTACCTACCAGACACACAAACAATACGAATAAACAAATAAATATATTAAATTTGGAATATTTTCTAAAAAATGTCGTTTTAATTTCGTCTATTTTACTTAATTTGTCCTAAAATTGAAAATTCCTGTATTAATTCGTGCTCTTTTTGTTTCAGGGATGCGGGAACGTGATCCAGAAGCACAGGCGAGATCAAAATGGCGGCCCTCAAACAAAAATCGGACAGAGTTTCGTCGTATGAAAATTAATTTGTACGACGAATCCGAGGGGTATCAATACTTTTTGGCGTGTAGACGGGAGCTCGATTTCTGTTTTTTGCGATTTTCTCGAGTCCTGAGGGACGCAGCGAGTCGAGAGATGGCTTAAACGACGGCGCAGGACACCCCCTACCTACCAGACACACAAACAATACGAATAAACAAATAAATATATTAAATTTGGAATATTTTCTAAAAAATGTCGTTTTAATTTCGTCTATTTTACTTAATTTGTCCTAAAATTGAAAATTCCTGTATTAATTCGTGCTCTTTTTGTTTCAGGGATGCGGGAACGTGATCCAGAAGCACAGGCGAGATCAAAATGGCGGCCCTCAAACAAAAATCGGACAGAGTTTCGTCGTATGAAAATTAATTTGTACGACGAATCCGAGGGGTATCAATACTTTTTGGCGTGTAGACGGGAGCTCGATTTCTGTTTTTTGCGATTTTCTCGAGTCCTGAGGGACGCAGCGAGTCGAGAGATGGCTTAAACGACGGCGCAGGACACCCCCTACCTACCAGACACACAAACAATACGAATAAACAAATAAATATATTAAATTTGGAATATTTTCTAAAAAATGTCGTTTTAATTTCGTCTATTTTACTTAATTTGTCCTAAAATTGAAAATTCCTGTATTAATTCGTGCTCTTTTTGTTTCAGGGATGCGGGAACGTGATCCAGAAGCACAGGCGAGATCAAAATGGCGGCCCTCAAACAAAAATCGGACAGAGTTTCGTCGTATGAAAATTAATTTGTACGACGAATCCGAGGGGTATCAATACTTTTTGGCGTGTAGACGGGAGCTCGATTTCTGTTTTTTGCGATTTTCTCGAGTCCTGAGGGACGCAGCGAGTCGAGAGATGGCTTAAACGACGGCGCAGGACACCCCCTACCTACCAGACACACAAACAATACGAATAAACAAATAAATATATTAAATTTGGAATATTTTCTAAAAAATGTCGTTTTAATTTCGTCTATTTTACTTAATTTGTCCTAAAATTGAAAATTCCTGTATTAATTCGTGCTCTTTTTGTTTCAGGGATGCGGGAACGTGATCCAGAAGCACAGGCGAGATCAAAATGGCGGCCCTCAAACAAAAATCGGACAGAGTTTCGTCGTATGAAAATTAATTTGTACGACGAATCCGAGGGGTATCAATACTTTTTGGCGTGTAGACGGGAGCTCGATTTCTGTTTTTTGCGATTTTCTCGAGTCCTGAGGGACGCAGCGAGTCGAGAGATGGCTTAAACGACGGCGCAGGACACCCCCTACCTACCAGACACACAAACAATACGAATAAACAAATAAATATATTAAATTTGGAATATTTTCTAAAAAATGTCGTTTTAATTTCGTCTATTTTACTTAATTTGTCCTAAAATTGAAAATTCCTGTATTAATTCGTGCTCTTTTTGTTTCAGGGATGCGGGAACGTGATCCAGAAGCACAGGCGAGATCAAAATGGCGGCCCTCAAACAAAAATCGGACAGAGTTTCGTCGTATGAAAATTAATTTGTACGACGAATCCGAGGGGTATCAATACTTTTTGGCGTGTAGACGGGAGCTCGATTTCTGTTTTTTGCGATTTTCTCGAGTCCTGAGGGACGCAGCGAGTCGAGAGATAGCTTAAACGACGGCGCAGGACACCCCCTACCTACCAGACACACAAACAATACGAATAAACAAATAAATATATTAAATTTGGAATATTTTCTAAAAAATGTCGTTTTAATTTCGTCTATTTTACTTAATTTGTCCTAAAATTGAAAATTCCTGTATTAATTCGTGCTCTTTTTGTTTCAGGGATGCGGGAACGTGATCCAGAAGCACAGGCGAGATCAAAATGGCGGCCCTCAAACAAAAATCGGACAGAGTTTCGTCGTATGAAAATTAATTTGTACGACGAATCCGAGGGGTATCAATACTTTTTGGCGTGTAGACGGGAGCTCGATTTCTGTTTTTTGCGATTTTCTCGAGTCCTGAGGGACGCAGCGAGTCGAGAGATGGCTTAAACGACGGCGCAGGACACCCCCTACCTACCAGACACACAAACAATACGAATAAACAAATAAATATATTAAATTTGGAATATTTTCTAAAAAATGTCGTTTTAATTTCGTCTATTTTACTTAATTTGTCCTAAAATTGAAAATTCCTGTATTAATTCGTGCTCTTTTTGTTTCAGGGATGCGGGAACGTGATCCAGAAGCACAGGCGAGATCAAAATGGCGGCCCTCAAACAAAAATCGGACAGAGTTTCGTCGTATGAAAATTAATTTGTACGACGAATCCGAGGGGTATCAATACTTTTTGGCGTGTAGACGGGAGCTCGATTTCTGTTTTTTGCGATTTTCTCGAGTCCTGAGGGACGCAGCGAGTCGAGAGATGGCTTAAACGACGGCGCAGGACACCCCCTACCTACCAGACACACAAACAATACGAATAAACAAATAAATATATTAAATTTGGAATATTTTCTAAAAAATGTCGTTTTAATTTCGTCTATTTTACTTAATTTGTCCTAAAATTGAAAATTCCTGTATTAATTCGTGCTCTTTTTGTTTCAGGGATGCGGGAACGTGATCCAGAAGCACAGGCGAGATCAAAATGGCGGCCCTCAAACAAAAATCGGACAGAGTTTCGTCGTATGAAAATTAATTTGTACGACGAATCCGAGGGGTATCAATACTTTTTGGCGTGTAGACGGGAGCTCGATTTCTGTTTTTTGCGATTTTCTCGAGTCCTGAGGGACGCAGCGAGTCGAGAGATGGCTTAAACGACGGCGCAGGACACCCCCTACCTACCAGACACACAAACAATACGAATAAACAAATAAATATATTAAATTTGGAATATTTTCTAAAAAATGTCGTTTTAATTTCGTCTATTTTACTTAATTTGTCCTAAAATTGAAAATTCCTGTATTAATTCGTGCTCTTTTTGTTTCAGGGATGCGGGAACGTGATCCAGAAGCACAGGCGAGATCAAAATGGCGGCCCTCAAACAAAAATCGGACAGAGTTTCGTCGTATGAAAATTAATTTGTACGACGAATCCGAGGGGTATCAATACTTTTTGGCGTGTAGACGGGAGCTCGATTTCTGTTTTTTGCGATTTTCTCGAGTCCTGAGGGACGCAGCGAGTCGAGAGATGGCTTAAACGACGGCGCAGGACACCCCCTACCTACCAGACACACAAACAATACGAATAAACAAATAAATATATTAAATTTGGAATATTTTCTAAAAAATGTCGTTTTAATTTCGTCTATTTTACTTAATTTGTCCTAAAATTGAAAATTCCTGTATTAATTCGTGCTCTTTTTGTTTCAGGGATGCGGGAACGTGATCCAGAAGCACAGGCGAGATCAAAATGGCGGCCCTCAAACAAAAATCGGACAGAGTTTCGTCGTATGAAAATTAATTTGTACGACGAATCCGAGGGGTATCAATACTTTTTGGCGTGTAGACGGGAGCTCGATTTCTGTTTTTTGCGATTTTCTCGAGTCCTGAGGGACGCAGCGAGTCGAGAGATGGCTTAAACGACGGCGCAGGACACCCCCTACCTACCAGACACACAAACAATACGAATAAACAAATAAATATATTAAATTTGGAATATTTTCTAAAAAATGTCGTTTTAATTTCGTCTATTTTACTTAATTTGTCCTAAAATTGAAAATTCCTGTATTAATTCGTGCTCTTTTTGTTTCAGGGATGCGGGAACGTGATCCAGAAGCACAGGCGAGATCAAAATGGCGGCCCTCAAACAAAAATCGGACAGAGTTTCGTCGTATGAAAATTAATTTGTACGACGAATCCGAGGGGTATCAATACTTTTTGGCGTGTAGACGGGAGCTCGATTTCTGTTTTTTGCGATTTTCTCGAGTCCTGAGGGACGCAGCGAGTCGAGAGATGGCTTAAACGACGGCGCAGGACACCCCCTACCTACCAGACACACAAACAATACGAATAAACAAATAAATATATTAAATTTGGAATATTTTCTAAAAAATGTCGTTTTAATTTCGTCTATTTTACTTAATTTGTCCTAAAATTGAAAATTCCTGTATTAATTCGTGCTCTTTTTGTTTCAGGGATGCGGGAACGTGATCCAGAAGCACAGGCGAGATCAAAATGGCGGCCCTCAAACAAAAATCGGACAGAGTTTCGTCGTATGAAAATTAATTTGTACGACGAATCCGAGGGGTATCAATACTTTTTGGCGTGTAGACGGGAGCTCGATTTCTGTTTTTTGCGATTTTCTCGAGTCCTGAGGGACGCAGCGAGTCGAGAGATGGCTTAAACGACGGCGCAGGACACCCCCTACCTACCAGACACACAAACAATACGAATAAACAAATAAATATATTAAATTTGGAATATTTTCTAAAAAATGTCGTTTTAATTTCGTCTATTTTACTTAATTTGTCCTAAAATTGAAAATTCCTGTATTAATTCGTGCTCTTTTTGTTTCAGGGATGCGGGAACGTGATCCAGAAGCACAGGCGAGATCAAAATGGCGGCCCTCAAACAAAAATCGGACAGAGTTTCGTCGTATGAAAATTAATTTGTACGACGAATCCGAGGGGTATCAATACTTTTTGGCGTGTAGACGGGAGCTCGATTTCTGTTTTTTGCGATTTTCTCGAGTCCTGAGGGACGCAGCGAGTCGAGAGATGGCTTAAACGACGGCGCAGGACACCCCCTACCTACCAGACACACAAACAATACGAATAAACAAATAAATATATTAAATTTGGAATATTTTCTAAAAAATGTCGTTTTAATTTCGTCTATTTTACTTAATTTGTCCTAAAATTGAAAATTCCTGTATTAATTCGTGCTCTTTTTGTTTCAGGGATGCGGGAACGTGATCCAGAAGCACAGGCGAGATCAAAATGGCGGCCCTCAAACAAAAATCGGACAGAGTTTCGTCGTATGAAAATTAATTTGTACGACGAATCCGAGGGGTATCAATACTTTTTGGCGTGTAGACGGGAGCTCGATTTCTGTTTTTTGCGATTTTCTCGAGTCCTGAGGGACGCAGCGAGTCGAGAGATGGCTTAAACGACGGCGCAGGACACCCCCTACCTACCAGACACACAAACAATACGAATAAACAAATAAATATATTAAATTTGGAATATTTTCTAAAAAATGTCGTTTTAATTTCGTCTATTTTACTTAATTTGTCCTAAAATTGAAAATTCCTGTATTAATTCGTGCTCTTTTTGTTTCAGGGATGCGGGAACGTGATCCAGAAGCACAGGCGAGATCAAAATGGCGGCCCTCAAACAAAAATCGGACAGAGTTTCGTCGTATGAAAATTAATTTGTACGACGAATCCGAGGGGTATCAATACTTTTTGGCGTGTAGACGGGAGCTCGATTTCTGTTTTTTGCGATTTTCTCGAGTCCTGAGGGACGCAGCGAGTCGAGAGATGGCTTAAACGACGGCGCAGGACACCCCCTACCTACCAGACACACAAACAATACGAATAAACAAATAAATATATTAAATTTGGAATATTTTCTAAAAAATGTCGTTTTAATTTCGTCTATTTTACTTAATTTGTCCTAAAATTGAAAATTCCTGTATTAATTCGTGCTCTTTTTGTTTCAGGGATGCGGGAACGTGATCCAGAAGCACAGGCGAGATCAAAATGGCGGCCCTCAAACAAAAATCGGACAGAGTTTCGTCGTATGAAAATTAATTTGTACGACGAATCCGAGGGGTATCAATACTTTTTGGCGTGTAGACGGGAGCTCGATTTCTGTTTTTTGCGATTTTCTCGAGTCCTGAGGGACGCAGCGAGTCGAGAGATGGCTTAAACGACGGCGCAGGACACCCCCTACCTACCAGACACACAAACAATACGAATAAACAAATAAATATATTAAATTTGGAATATTTTCTAAAAAATGTCGTTTTAATTTCGTCTATTTTACTTAATTTGTCCTAAAATTGAAAATTCCTGTATTAATTCGTGCTCTTTTTGTTTCAGGGATGCGGGAACGTGATCCAGAAGCACAGGCGAGATCAAAATGGCGGCCCTCAAACAAAAATCGGACAGAGTTTCGTCGTATGAAAATTAATTTGTACGACGAATCCGAGGGGTATCAATACTTTTTGGCGTGTAGACGGGAGCTCGATTTCTGTTTTTTGCGATTTTCTCGAGTCCTGAGGGACGCAGCGAGTCGAGAGATGGCTTAAACGACGGCGCAGGACACCCCCTACCTACCAGACACACAAACAATACGAATAAACAAATAAATATATTAAATTTGGAATATTTTCTAAAAAATGTCGTTTTCATTTCGTCTATTTTACTTAATTTGTCCTAAAATTGAAAATTCCTGTATTAATTCGTGCTCTTTTTGTTTCAGGGATGCGGGAACGTGATCCAGAAGCACAGGCGAGATCAAAATGGCGGCCCTCAAACAAAAATCGGACAGAGTTTCGTCGTATGAAAATTAATTTGTACGACGAATCCGAGGGGTATCAATACTTTTTGGCGTGTAGACGGGAGCTCGATTTCTGTTTTTTGCGATTTTCTCGAGTCCTGAGGGACGCAGCGAGTCGAGAGATGGCTTAAACGACGGCGCAGGACACCCCCTACCTACCAGACACACAAACAATACGAATAAACAAATAAATATATTAAATTTGGAATATTTTCTAAAAAATGTCGTTTTCATTTCGTCTATTTTACTTAATTTGTCCTAAAATTGAAAATTCCTGTATTAATTCGTGCTCTTTTTGTTTCAGGGATGCGGGAACGTGATCCAGAAGCACAGGCGAGATCAAAATGGCGGCCCTCAAACAAAAATCGGACAGAGTTTCGTCGTATGAAAATTAATTTGTACGACGAATCCGAGGGGTATCAATACTTTTTGGCGTGTAGACGGGAGCTCGATTTCTGTTTTTTGCGATTTTCTCGAGTCCTGAGGGACGCAGGGAGTCGAGAGATGGCACCCCCTACCTACCAGACACACAAACAATACGAATAAACAAATAAATATATTAAATTTGGAATATTTTCTAAAAAATGTCGTTTTAATTTCGTCTATTTTACTTAATTTGTCCTAAAATTGAAAATTCCTGTATTAATTCGTGCTCTTTTTGTTTCAGGGATGCGGGAACGTGATCCAGAAGCACAGGCGAGATCAAAATGGCGGCCCTCAAACAAAAATCGGACAGAGTTTCGTCGTATGAAAATTAATTTGTACGACGAATCCGAGGGGTATCAATACTTTTTGGCGTGTAGACGGGAGCTCGATTTCTGTTTTTTTGCGATTTTCTCGAGTCCTGAGGGACGCAGCGAGTCGAGAGATGGCTTAAACGACGGCGCAGGACACCCCCTACCTACCAGACACACAAACAATACGAATAAACAAATAAATATATTAAATTTGGAATATTTTCTAAAAAATGTCGTTTTAATTTCGTCTATTTTACTTAATTTGTCCTAAAATTGAAAATTCCTGTATTAATTCGTGCTCTTTTTGTTTCAGGGATGCGGGAACGTGATCCAGAAGCACAGGCGAGATCAAAATGGCGGCCCTCAAACAAAAATCGGACAGAGTTTCGTCGTATGAAAATTAATTTGTACGACGAATCCGAGGGGTATCAATACTTTTTGGCGTGTAGACGGGAGCTCGATTTCTGTTTTTTTGCGATTTTCTCGAGTCCTGAGGGACGCAGCGAGTCGAGAGATGGCTTAAACGACGGCGCAGGACACCCCCTACCTACCAGACACACAAACAATACGAATAAACAAATAAATATATTAAATTTGGAATATTTTCTAAAAAATGTCGTTTTAATTTCGTCTATTTTACTTAATTTGTCCTAAAATTGAAAATTCCTGTATTAATTCGTGCTCTTTTTGTTTCAGGGATGCGGGAACGTGATCCAGAAGCACAGGCGAGATCAAAATGGCGGCCCTCAAACAAAAATCGGACAGAGTTTCGTCGTATGAAAATTAATTTGTACGACGAATCCGAGGGGTATCAATACTTTTTGGCGTGTAGACGGGAGCTCGATTTCTGTTTTTTGCGATTTTCTCGAGTCCTGAGGGACGCAGCGAGTCGAGAGATGGCACCCCCTACCTACCAGACACACAAACAATACGAATAAACAAATAAATATATTAAATTTGGAATATTTTCTAAAAAATGTCGTTTTAATTTCGTCTATTTTACTTAATTTGTCCTAAAATTGAAAATTCCTGTATTAATTCGTGCTCTTTTTGTTTCAGGGATGCGGGAACGTGATCCAGAAGCACAGGCGAGATCAAAATGGCGGCCCTCAAACAAAAATCGGACAGAGTTTCGTCGTATGAAAATTAATTTGTACGACGAATCCGAGGGGTATCAATACTTTTTGGCGTGTAGACGGGAGCTCGATTTCTGTTTTTTGCGATTTTCTCGAGTCCTGAGGGACGCAGCGAGTCGAGAGATGGCTTAAACGACGGCGCAGGACACCCCCTACCTACCAGACACACAAACAATACGAATAAACAAATAAATATATTAAATTTGGAATATTTTCTAAAAAATGTCGTTTTAATTTCGTCTATTTTACTTAATTTGTCCTAAAATTGAAAATTCCTGTATTAATTCGTGCTCTTTTTGTTTCAGGGATGCGGGAACGTGATCCAGAAGCACAGGCGAGATCAAAATGGCGGCCCTCAAACAAAAATCGGACAGAGTTTCGTCGTATGAAAATTAATTTGTACGACGAATCCGAGGGGTATCAATACTTTTTGGCGTGTAGACGGGAGCTCGATTTCTGTTTTTTGCGATTTTCTCGAGTCCTGAGGGACGCAGCGATTCGAGAGATGGCACCCCCTACCTACCAGACACACAAACAATACGAATAAACAAATAAATATATTAAATTTGGAATATTTTCTAAAAAATGTCGTTTTAATTTCGTCTATTTTACTTAATTTGTCCTAAAATTGAAAATTCCTGTATTAATTCGTGCTCTTTTTGTTTCAGGGATGCGGGAACGTGATCCAGAAGCACAGGCGAGATCAAAATGGCGGCCCTCAAACAAAAATCGGACAGAGTTTCGTCGTATGAAAATTAATTTGTACGACGAATCCGAGGGGTATCAATACTTTTTGGCGTGTAGACGGGAGCTCGATTTCTGTTTTTTGCGATTTTCTCGAGTCCTGAGGGACGCAGCGAGTCGAGAGATGGCTTAAACGACGGCGCAGGACACCCCCTACCTACCAGACACACAAACAATACGAATAAACAAATAAATATATTAAATTTGGAATATTTTCTAAAAAATGTCGTTTTAATTTCGTCTATTTTACTTAATTTGTCCTAAAATTGAAAATTCCTGTATTAATTCGTGCTTTTTTTGTTTCAGGGATGCGGGAACGTGATCCAGAAGCACAGGCGAGATCAAAATGGCGGCCCTCAAACAAAAATCGGACAGAGTTTCGTCGTATGAAAATTAATTTGTACGACGAATCCGAGGGGTATCAATACTTTTTGGCGTGTAGACGGGAGCTCGATTTCTGTTTTTTGCGATTTTCTCGAGTCCTGAGGGACGCAGCGAGTCGAGAGATGGCTTAAACGACGGCGCAGGACACCCCCTACCTACCAGACACACAAACAATACGAATAAACAAATAAATATATTAAATTTGGAATATTTTCTAAAAAATGTCGTTTTAATTTCGTCTATTTTACTTAATTTGTCCTAAAATTGAAAATTCCTGTATTAATTCGTGCTCTTTTTGTTTCAGGGATGCGGGAACGTGATCCAGAAGCACAGGCGAGATCAAAATGGCGGCCCTCAAACAAAAATCGGACAGAGTTTCGTCGTATGAAAATTAATTTGTACGACGAATCCGAGGGGTATCAATACTTTTTGGCGTGTAGACGGGAGCTCGATTTCTGTTTTTTGCGATTTTCTCGAGTCCTGAGGGACGCAGCGAGTCGAGAGATGGCTTAAACGACGGCGCAGGACACCCCCTACCTACCAGACACACAAACAATACGAATAAACAAATAAATATATTAAATTTGGAATATTTTCTAAAAAATGTCGTTTTAATTTCGTCTATTTTACTTAATTTGTCCTAAAATTGAAAATTCCTGTATTAATTCGTGCTCTTTTTGTTTCAGGGATGCGGGAACGTGATCCAGAAGCACAGGCGAGATCAAAATGGCGGCCCTCAAACAAAAATCGGACAGAGTTTCGTCGTATGAAAATTAATTTGTACGACGAATCCGAGGGGTATCAATACTTTTTGGCGTGTAGACGGGAGCTCGATTTCTGTTTTTTGCGATTTTCTCGAGTCCTGAGGGACGCAGCGAGTCGAGAGATGGCTTAAACGACGGCGCAGGACACCCCCTACCTACCAGACACACAAACAATACGAATAAACAAATAAATATATTAAATTTGGAATATTTTCTAAAAAATGTCGTTTTAATTTCGTCTATTTTACTTAATTTGTCCTAAAATTGAAAATTCCTGTATTAATTCGTGCTCTTTTTGTTTCAGGGATGCGGGAACGTGATCCAGAAGCACAGGCGAGATCAAAATGGCGGCCCTCAAACAAAAATCGGACAGAGTTTCGTCGTATGAAAATTAATTTGTACGACGAATCCGAGGGGTATCAATACTTTTTGGCGTGTAGACGGGAGCTCGATTTCTGTTTTTTGCGATTTTCTCGAGTCCTGAGGGACGCAGCGAGTCGAGAGATGGCTTAAACGACGGCGCAGGACACCCCCTACCTACCAGACACACAAACAATACGAATAAACAAATAAATATATTAAATTTGGAATATTTTCTAAAAAATGTCGTTTTAATTTCGTCTATTTTACTTAATTTGTCCTAAAATTGAAAATTCCTGTATTAATTCGTGCTCTTTTTGTTTCAGGGATGCGGGAACGTGATCCAGAAGCACAGGCGAGATCAAAATGGCGGCCCTCAAACAAAAATCGGACAGAGTTTCGTCGTATGAAAATTAATTTGTACGACGAATCCGAGGGGTATCAATACTTTTTGGCGTGTAGACGGGAGCTCGATTTCTGTTTTTTGCGATTTTCTCGAGTCCTGAGGGACGCAGCGAGTCGAGAGATGGCACCCCCTACCTACCAGACACACAAACAATACGAATAAACAAATAAATATATTAAATTTGGAATATTTTCTAAAAAATGTCGTTTTAATTTCGTCTATTTTACTTAATTTGTCCTAAAATTGAAAATTCCTGTATTAATTCGTGCTCTTTTTGTTTCAGGGATGCGGGAACGTGATCCAGAAGCACAGGCGAGATCAAAATGGCGGCCCTCAAACAAAAATCGGACAGAGTTTCGTCGTATGAAAATTAATTTGTACGACGAATCCGAGGGGTATCAATACTTTTTGGCGTGTAGACGGGAGCTCGATTTCTGTTTTTTTGCGATTTTCTCGAGTCCTGAGGGACGCAGCGAGTCGAGAGATGGCTTAAACGACGGCGCAGGACACCCCCTACCTACCAGACACACAAACAATACGAATAAACAAATAAATATATTAAATTTGGAATATTTTCTAAAAAATGTCGTTTTAATTTCGTCTATTTTACTTAATTTGTCCTAAAATTGAAAATTCCTGTATTAATTCGTGCTCTTTTTGTTTCAGGGATGCGGGAACGTGATCCAGAAGCACAGGCGAGATCAAAATGGCGGCCCTCAAACAAAAATCGGACAGAGTTTCGTCGTATGAAAATTAATTTGTACGACGAATCCGAGGGGTATCAATACTTTTTGGCGTGTAGACGGGAGCTCGATTTCTGTTTTTTTGCGATTTTCTCGAGTCCTGAGGGACGCAGCGAGTCGAGAGATGGCTTAAACGACGGCGCAGGACACCCCCTACCTACCAGACACACAAACAATACGAATAAACAAATAAATATATTAAATTTGGAATATTTTCTAAAAAATGTCGTTTTAATTTCGTCTATTTTACTTAATTTGTCCTAAAATTGAAAATTCCTGTATTAATTCGTGCTCTTTTTGTTTCAGGGATGCGGGAACGTGATCCAGAAGCACAGGCGAGATCAAAATGGCGGCCCTCAAACAAAAATCGGACAGAGTTTCGTCGTATGAAAATTAATTTGTACGACGAATCCGAGGGGTATCAATACTTTTTGGCGTGTAGACGGGAGCTCGATTTCTGTTTTTTGCGATTTTCTCGAGTCCTGAGGGACGCAGCGAGTCGAGAGATGGCACCCCCTACCTACCAGACACACAAACAATACGAATAAACAAATAAATATATTAAATTTGGAATATTTTCTAAAAAATGTCGTTTTAATTTCGTCTATTTTACTTAATTTGTCCTAAAATTGAAAATTCCTGTATTAATTCGTGCTCTTTTTGTTTCAGGGATGCGGGAACGTGATCCAGAAGCACAGGCGAGATCAAAATGGCGGCCCTCAAACAAAAATCGGACAGAGTTTCGTCGTATGAAAATTAATTTGTACGACGAATCCGAGGGGTATCAATACTTTTTGGCGTGTAGACGGGAGCTCGATTTCTGTTTTTTGCGATTTTCTCGAGTCCTGAGGGACGCAGCGAGTCGAGAGATGGCTTAAACGACGGCGCAGGACACCCCCTACCTACCAGACACACAAACAATACGAATAAACAAATAAATATATTAAATTTGGAATATTTTCTAAAAAATGTCGTTTTAATTTCGTCTATTTTACTTAATTTGTCCTAAAATTGAAAATTCCTGTATTAATTCGTGCTCTTTTTGTTTCAGGGATGCGGGAACGTGATCCAGAAGCACAGGCGAGATCAAAATGGCGGCCCTCAAACAAAAATCGGACAGAGTTTCGTCGTATGAAAATTAATTTGTACGACGAATCCGAGGGGTATCAATACTTTTTGGCGTGTAGACGGGAGCTCGATTTCTGTTTTTTGCGATTTTCTCGAGTCCTGAGGGACGCAGCGAGTCGAGAGATGGCACCCCCTACCTACCAGACACACAAACAATACGAATAAACAAATAAATATATTAAATTTGGAATATTTTCTAAAAAATGTCGTTTTAATTTCGTCTATTTTACTTAATTTGTCCTAAAATTGAAAATTCCTGTATTAATTCGTGCTCTTTTTGTTTCAGGGATGCGGGAACGTGATCCAGAAGCACAGGCGAGATCAAAATGGCGGCCCTCAAACAAAAATCGGACAGAGTTTCGTCGTATGAAAATTAATTTGTACGACGAATCCGAGGGGTATCAATACTTTTTGGCGTGTAGACGGGAGCTCGATTTCTGTTTTTTGCGATTTTCTCGAGTCCTGAGGGACGCAGCGAGTCGAGAGATGGCTTAAACGACGGCGCAGGACACCCCCTACCTACCAGACACACAAACAATACGAATAAACAAATAAATATATTAAATTTGGAATATTTTCTAAAAAATGTCGTTTTAATTTCGTCTATTTTACTTAATTTGTCCTAAAATTGAAAATTCCTGTATTAATTCGTGCTTTTTTTGTTTCAGGGATGCGGGAACGTGATCCAGAAGCACAGGCGAGATCAAAATGGCGGCCCTCAAACAAAAATCGGACAGAGTTTCGTCGTATGAAAATTAATTTGTACGACGAATCCGAGGGGTATCAATACTTTTTGGCGTGTAGACGGGAGCTCGATTTCTGTTTTTTGCGATTTTCTCGAGTCCTGAGGGACGCAGCGAGTCGAGAGATGGCTTAAACGACGGCGCAGGACACCCCCTACCTACCAGACACACAAACAATACGAATAAACAAATAAATATATTAAATTTGGAATATTTTCTAAAAAATGTCGTTTTAATTTCGTCTATTTTACTTAATTTGTCCTAAAATTGAAAATTCCTGTATTAATTCGTGCTCTTTTTGTTTCAGGGATGCGGGAACGTGATCCAGAAGCACAGGCGAGATCAAAATGGCGGCCCTCAAACAAAAATCGGACAGAGTTTCGTCGTATGAAAATTAATTTGTACGACGAATCCGAGGGGTATCAATACTTTTTGGCGTGTAGACGGGAGCTCGATTTCTGTTTTTTGCGATTTTCTCGAGTCCTGAGGGACGCAGCGAGTCGAGAGATGGCTTAAACGACGGCGCAGGACACCCCCTACCTACCAGACACACAAACAATACGAATAAACAAATAAATATATTAAATTTGGAATATTTTCTAAAAAATGTCGTTTTAATTTCGTCTATTTTACTTAATTTGTCCTAAAATTGAAAATTCCTGTATTAATTCGTGCTCTTTTTGTTTCAGGGATGCGGGAACGTGATCCAGAAGCACAGGCGAGATCAAAATGGCGGCCCTCAAACAAAAATCGGACAGAGTTTCGTCGTATGAAAATTAATTTGTACGACGAATCCGAGGGGTATCAATACTTTTTGGCGTGTAGACGGGAGCTCGATTTCTGTTTTTTGCGATTTTCTCGAGTCCTGAGGGACGCAGCGAGTCGAGAGATGGCTTAAACGACGGCGCAGGACACCCCCTACCTACCAGACACACAAACAATACGAATAAACAAATAAATATATTAAATTTGGAATATTTTCTAAAAAATGTCGTTTTAATTTCGTCTATTTTACTTAATTTGTCCTAAAATTGAAAATTCCTGTATTAATTCGTGCTCTTTTTGTTTCAGGGATGCGGGAACGTGATCCAGAAGCACAGGCGAGATCAAAATGGCGGCCCTCAAACAAAAATCGGACAGAGTTTCGTCGTATGAAAATTAATTTGTACGACGAATCCGAGGGGTATCAATACTTTTTGGCGTGTAGACGGGAGCTCGATTTCTGTTTTTTGCGATTTTCTCGAGTCCTGAGGGACGCAGCGAGTCGAGAGATGGCTTAAACGACGGCGCAGGACACCCCCTACCTACCAGACACACAAACAATACGAATAAACAAATAAATATATTAAATTTGGAATATTTTCTAAAAAATGTCGTTTTAATTTCGTCTATTTTACTTAATTTGTCCTAAAATTGAAAATTCCTGTATTAATTCGTGCTCTTTTTGTTTCAGGGATGCGGGAACGTGATCCAGAAGCACAGGCGAGATCAAAATGGCGGCCCTCAAACAAAAATCGGACAGAGTTTCGTCGTATGAAAATTAATTTGTACGACGAATCCGAGGGGTATCAATACTTTTTGGCGTGTAGACGGGAGCTCGATTTCTGTTTTTTGCGATTTTCTCGAGTCCTGAGGGACGCAGCGAGTCGAGAGATGGCTTAAACGACGGCGCAGGACACCCCCTACCTACCAGACACACAAACAATACGAATAAACAAATAAATATATTAAATTTGGAATATTTTCTAAAAAATGTCGTTTTAATTTCGTCTATTTTACTTAATTTGTCCTAAAATTGAAAATTCCTGTATTAATTCGTGCTCTTTTTGTTTCAGGGATGCGGGAACGTGATCCAGAAGCACAGGCGAGATCAAAATGGCGGCCCTCAAACAAAAATCGGACAGAGTTTCGTCGTATGAAAATTAATTTGTACGACGAATCCGAGGGGTATCAATACTTTTTGGCGTGTAGACGGGAGCTCGATTTCTGTTTTTTGCGATTTTCTCGAGTCCTGAGGGACGCAGCGAGTCGAGAGATGGCTTAAACGACGGCGCAGGACACCCCCTACCTACCAGACACACAAACAATACGAATAAACAAATAAATATATTAAATTTGGAATATTTTCTAAAAAATGTCGTTTTAATTTCGTCTATTTTACTTAATTTGTCCTAAAATTGAAAATTCCTGTATTAATTCGTGCTCTTTTTGTTTCAGGGATGCGGGAACGTGATCCAGAAGCACAGGCGAGATCAAAATGGCGGCCCTCAAACAAAAATCGGACAGAGTTTCGTCGTATGAAAATTAATTTGTACGACGAATCCGAGGGGTATCAATACTTTTTGGCGTGTAGACGGGAGCTCGATTTCTGTTTTTTGCGATTTTCTCGAGTCCTGAGGGACGCAGCGAGTCGAGAGATGGCTTAAACGACGGCGCAGGACACCCCCTACCTACCAGACACACAAACAATACGAATAAACAAATAAATATATTAAATTTGGAATATTTTCTAAAAAATGTCGTTTTAATTTCGTCTATTTTACTTAATTTGTCCTAAAATTGAAAATTCCTGTATTAATTCGTGCTCTTTTTGTTTCAGGGATGCGGGAACGTGATCCAGAAGCACAGGCGAGATCAAAATGGCGGCCCTCAAACAAAAATCGGACAGAGTTTCGTCGTATGAAAATTAATTTGTACGACGAATCCGAGGGGTATCAATACTTTTTGGCGTGTAGACGGGAGCTCGATTTCTGTTTTTTGCGATTTTCTCGAGTCCTGAGGGACGCAGCGAGTCGAGAGATGGCTTAAACGACGGCGCAGGACACCCCCTACCTACCAGACACACAAACAATACGAATAAACAAATAAATATATTAAATTTGGAATATTTTCTAAAAAATGTCGTTTTAATTTCGTCTATTTTACTTAATTTGTCCTAAAATTGAAAATTCCTGTATTAATTCGTGCTCTTTTTGTTTCAGGGATGCGGGAACGTGATCCAGAAGCACAGGCGAGATCAAAATGGCGGCCCTCAAACAAAAATCGGACAGAGTTTCGTCGTATGAAAATTAATTTGTACGACGAATCCGAGGGGTATCAATACTTTTTGGCGTGTAGACGGGAGCTCGATTTCTGTTTTTTGCGATTTTCTCGAGTCCTGAGGGACGCAGCGAGTCGAGAGATGGCACCCCCTACCTACCAGACACACAAACAATACGAATAAACAAATAAATATATTAAATTTGGAATATTTTCTAAAAAATGTCGTTTTAATTTCGTCTATTTTACTTAATTTGTCCTAAAATTGAAAATTCCTGTATTAATTCGTGCTCTTTTTGTTTCAGGGATGCGGGAACGTGATCCAGAAGCACAGGCGAGATCAAAATGGCGGCCCTCAAACAAAAATCGGACAGAGTTTCGTCGTATGAAAATTAATTTGTACGACGAATCCGAGGGGTATCAATACTTTTTGGCGTGTAGACGGGAGCTCGATTTCTGTTTTTTGCGATTTTCTCGAGTCCTGAGGGACGCAGCGAGTCGAGAGATGGCTTAAACGACGGCGCAGGACACCCCCTACCTACCAGACACACAAACAATACGAATAAACAAATAAATATATTAAATTTGGAATATTTTCTAAAAAATGTCGTTTTAATTTCGTCTATTTTACTTAATTTGTCCTAAAATTGAAAATTCCTGTATTAATTCGTGCTCTTTTTGTTTCAGGGATGCGGGAACGTGATCCAGAAGCACAGGCGAGATCAAAATGGCGGCCCTCAAACAAAAATCGGACAGAGTTTCGTCGTATGAAAATTAATTTGTACGACGAATCCGAGGGGTATCAATACTTTTTGGCGTGTAGACGGGAGCTCGATTTCTGTTTTTTGCGATTTTCTCGAGTCCTGAGGGACGCAGCGAGTCGAGAGATGGCTTAAACGACGGCGCAGGACACCCCCTACCTACCAGACACACAAACAATACGAATAAACAAATAAATATATTAAATTTGGAATATTTTCTAAAAAATGTCGTTTTAATTTCGTCTATTTTACTTAATTTGTCCTAAAATTGAAAATTCCTGTATTAATTCGTGCTCTTTTTGTTTCAGGGATGCGGGAACGTGATCCAGAAGCACAGGCGAGATCAAAATGGCGGCCCTCAAACAAAAATCGGACAGAGTTTCGTCGTATGAAAATTAATTTGTACGACGAATCCGAGGGGTATCAATACTTTTTGGCGTGTAGACGGGAGCTCGATTTCTGTTTTTTGCGATTTTCTCGAGTCCTGAGGGACGCAGCGAGTCGAGAGATGGCACCCCCTACCTACCAGACACACAAACAATACGAATAAACAAATAAATATATTAAATTTGGAATATTTTCTAAAAAATGTCGTTTTAATTTCGTCTATTTTACTTAATTTGTCCTAAAATTGAAAATTCCTGTATTAATTCGTGCTCTTTTTGTTTCAGGGATGCGGGAACGTGATCCAGAAGCACAGGCGAGATCAAAATGGCGGCCCTCAAACAAAAATCGGACAGAGTTTCGTCGTATGAAAATTAATTTGTACGACGAATCCGAGGGGTATCAATACTTTTTGGCGTGTAGACGGGAGCTCGATTTCTGTTTTTTGCGATTTTCTCGAGTCCTGAGGGACGCAGCGAGTCGAGAGATGGCTTAAACGACGGCGCAGGACACCCCCTACCTACCAGACACACAAACAATACGAATAAACAAATAAATATATTAAATTTGGAATATTTTCTAAAAAATGTCGTTTTAATTTCGTCTATTTTACTTAATTTGTCCTAAAATTGAAAATTCCTGTATTAATTCGTGCTCTTTTTGTTTCAGGGATGCGGGAACGTGATCCAGAAGCACAGGCGAGATCAAAATGGCGGCCCTCAAACAAAAATCGGACAGAGTTTCGTCGTATGAAAATTAATTTGTACGACGAATCCGAGGGGTATCAATACTTTTTGGCGTGTAGACGGGAGCTCGATTTCTGTTTTTTGCGATTTTCTCGAGTCCTGAGGGACGCAGCGAGTCGAGAGATGGCTTAAACGACGGCGCAGGACACCCCCTACCTACCAGACACACAAACAATACGAATAAACAAATAAATATATTAAATTTGGAATATTTTCTAAAAAATGTCGTTTTAATTTCGTCTATTTTACTTAATTTGTCCTAAAATTGAAAATTCCTGTATTAATTCGTGCTCTTTTTGTTTCAGGGATGCGGGAACGTGATCCAGAAGCACAGGCGAGATCAAAATGGCGGCCCTCAAACAAAAATCGGACAGAGTTTCGTCGTATGAAAATTAATTTGTACGACGAATCCGAGGGGTATCAATACTTTTTGGCGTGTAGACGGGAGCTCGATTTCTGTTTTTTGCGATTTTCTCGAGTCCTGAGGGACGCAGCGAGTCGAGAGATGGCACCCCCTACCTACCAGACACACAAACAATACGAATAAACAAATAAATATATTAAATTTGGAATATTTTCTAAAAAATGTCGTTTTAATTTCGTCTATTTTACTTAATTTGTCCTAAAATTGAAAATTCCTGTATTAATTCGTGCTCTTTTTGTTTCAGGGATGCGGGAACGTGATCCAGAAGCACAGGCGAGATCAAAATGGCGGCCCTCAAACAAAAATCGGACAGAGTTTCGTCGTATGAAAATTAATTTGTACGACGAATCCGAGGGGTATCAATACTTTTTGGCGTGTAGACGGGAGCTCGATTTCTGTTTTTTGCGATTTTCTCGAGTCCTGAGGGACGCAGCGAGTCGAGAGATGGCTTAAACGACGGCGCAGGACACCCCCTACCTACCAGACACACAAACAATACGAATAAACAAATAAATATATTAAATTTGGAATATTTTCTAAAAAATGTCGTTTTAATTTCGTCTATTTTACTTAATTTGTCCTAAAATTGAAAATTCCTGTATTAATTCGTGCTCTTTTTGTTTCAGGGATGCGGGAACGTGATCCAGAAGCACAGGCGAGATCAAAATGGCGGCCCTCAAACAAAAATCGGACAGAGTTTCGTCGTATGAAAATTAATTTGTACGACGAATCCGAGGGGTATCAATACTTTTTGGCGTGTAGACGGGAGCTCGATTTCTGTTTTTTGCGATTTTCTCGAGTCCTGAGGGACGCAGCGAGTCGAGAGATGGCTTAAACGACGGCGCAGGACACCCCCTACCTACCAGACACACAAACAATACGAATAAACAAATAAATATATTAAATTTGGAATATTTTCTAAAAAATGTCGTTTTAATTTCGTCTATTTTACTTAATTTGTCCTAAAATTGAAAATTCCTGTATTAATTCGTGCTCTTTTTGTTTCAGGGATGCGGGAACGTGATCCAGAAGCACAGGCGAGATCAAAATGGCGGCCCTCAAACAAAAATCGGACAGAGTTTCGTCGTATGAAAATTAATTTGTACGACGAATCCGAGGGGTATCAATACTTTTTGGCGTGTAGACGGGAGCTCGATTTCTGTTTTTTGCGATTTTCTCGAGTCCTGAGGGACGCAGCGAGTCGAGAGATGGCTTAAACGACGGCGCAGGACACCCCCTACCTACCAGACACACAAACAATACGAATAAACAAATAAATATATTAAATTTGGAATATTTTCTAAAAAATGTCGTTTTAATTTCGTCTATTTTACTTAATTTGTCCTAAAATTGAAAATTCCTGTATTAATTCGTGCTCTTTTTGTTTCAGGGATGCGGGAACGTGATCCAGAAGCACAGGCGAGATCAAAATGGCGGCCCTTAAACAAAAATCGGACAGAGTTTCGTCGTATGAAAATTAATTTGTACGACGAATCCGAGGGGTATCAATACTTTTTGGCGTGTAGACGGGAGCTCGATTTCTGTTTTTTGCGATTTTCTCGAGTCCTGAGGGACGCAGCGAGTCGAGAGATGGCTTAAACGACGGCGCAGGACACCCCCTACCTACCAGACACACAAACAATACGAATAAACAAATAAATATATTAAATTTGGAATATTTTCTAAAAAATGTCGTTTTAATTTCGTCTATTTTACTTAATTTGTCCTAAAATTGAAAATTCCTGTATTAATTCGTGCTCTTTTTGTTTCAGGGATGCGGGAACGTGATCCAGAAGCACAGGCGAGATCAAAATGGCGGCCCTCAAACAAAAATCGGACAGAGTTTCGTCGTATGAAAATTAATTTGTACGACGAATCCGAGGGGTATCAATACTTTTTGGCGTGTAGACGGGAGCTCGATTTCTGTTTTTTGCGATTTTCTCGAGTCCTGAGGGACGCAGCGAGTCGAGAGATGGCTTAAACGACGGCGCAGGACACCCCCTACCTACCAGACACACAAACAATACGAATAAACAAATAAATATATTAAATTTGGAATATTTTCTAAAAAATGTCGTTTTAATTTCGTCTATTTTACTTAATTTGTCCTAAAATTGAAAATTCCTGTATTAATTCGTGCTCTTTTTGTTTCAGGGATGCGGGAACGTGATCCAGAAGCACAGGCGAGATCAAAATGGCGGCCCTCAAACAAAAATCGGACAGAGTTTCGTCGTATGAAAATTAATTTGTACGACGAATCCGAGGGGTATCAATACTTTTTGGCGTGAAGACGGGAGCTCGATTTCTGTTTTTTGCGATTTTCTCGAGTCCTGAGGGACGCAGCGAGTCGAGAGATGGCACCCCCTACCTACCAGACACACAAACAATACGAATAAACAAATAAATATATTAAATTTGGAATATTTTCTAAAAAATGTCGTTTTAATTTCGTCTATTTTACTTAATTTGTCCTAAAATTGAAAATTCCTGTATTAATTCGTGCTCTTTTTGTTTCAGGGATGCGGGAACGTGATCCAGAAGCACAGGCGAGATCAAAATGGCGGCCCTCAAACAAAAATCGGACAGAGTTTCGTCGTATGAAAATTAATTTGTACGACGAATCCGAGGGGTATCAATACTTTTTGGCGTGTAGACGGGAGCTCGATTTCTGTTTTTTGCGATTTTCTCGAGTCCTGAGGGACGCAGCGAGTCGAGAGATGGCTTAAACGACGGCGCAGGACACCCCCTACCTACCAGACACACAAACAATACGAATAAACAAATAAATATATTAAATTTGGAATATTTTCTAAAAAATGTCGTTTTAATTTCGTCTATTTTACTTAATTTGTCCTAAAATTGAAAATTCCTGTATTAATTCGTGCTCTTTTTGTTTCAGGGATGCGGGAACGTGATCCAGAAGCACAGGCGAGATCAAAATGGCGGCCCTCAAACAAAAATCGGACAGAGTTTCGTCGTATGAAAATTAATTTGTACGACGAATCCGAGGGGTATCAATACTTTTTGGCGTGTAGACGGGAGCTCGATTTCTGTTTTTTGCGATTTTCTCGAGTCCTGAGGGACGCAGCGAGTCGAGAGATGGCTTAAACGACGGCGCAGGACACCCCCTACCTACCAGACACACAAACAATACGAATAAACAAATAAATATATTAAATTTGGAATATTTTCTAAAAAATGTCGTTTTAATTTCGTCTATTTTACTTAATTTGTCCTAAAATTGAAAATTCCTGTATTAATTCGTGCTCTTTTTGTTTCAGGGATGCGGGAACGTGATCCAGAAGCACAGGCGAGATCAAAATGGCGGCCCTCAAACAAAAATCGGACAGAGTTTCGTCGTATGAAAATTAATTTGTACGACGAATCCGAGGGGTATCAATACTTTTTGGCGTGTAGACGGGAGCTCGATTTCTGTTTTTTGCGATTTTCTCGAGTCCTGAGGGACGCAGCGAGTCGAGAGATGGCACCCCCTACCTACCAGACACACAAACAATACGAATAAACAAATAAATATATTAAATTTGGAATATTTTCTAAAAAATGTCGTTTTAATTTCGTCTATTTTACTTAATTTGTCCTAAAATTGAAAATTCCTGTATTAATTCGTGCTCTTTTTGTTTCAGGGATGCGGGAACGTGATCCAGAAGCACAGGCGAGATCAAAATGGCGGCCCTCAAACAAAAATCGGACAGAGTTTCGTCGTATGAAAATTAATTTGTACGACGAATCCGAGGGGTATCAATACTTTTTGGCGTGTAGACGGGAGCTCGATTTCTGTTTTTTGCGATTTTCTCGAGTCCTGAGGGACGCAGCGAGTCGAGAGATGGCTTAAACGACGGCGCAGGACACCCCCTACCTACCAGACACACAAACAATACGAATAAACAAATAAATATATTAAATTTGGAATATTTTCTAAAAAATGTCGTTTTAATTTCGTCTATTTTACTTAATTTGTCCTAAAATTGAAAATTCCTGTATTAATTCGTGCTCTTTTTGTTTCAGGGATGCGGGAACGTGATCCAGAAGCACAGGCGAGATCAAAATGGCGGCCCTCAAACAAAAATCGGACAGAGTTTCGTCGTATGAAAATTAATTTGTACGACGAATCCGAGGGGTATCAATACTTTTTGGCGTGTAGACGGGAGCTCGATTTCTGTTTTTTGCGATTTTCTCGAGTCCTGAGGGACGCAGCGAGTCGAGAGATGGCTTAAACGACGGCGCAGGACACCCCCTACCTACCAGACACACAAACAATACGAATAAACAAATAAATATATTAAATTTGGAATATTTTCTAAAAAATGTCGTTTTAATTTCGTCTATTTTACTTAATTTGTCCTAAAATTGAAAATTCCTGTATTAATTCGTGCTCTTTTTGTTTCAGGGATGCGGGAACGTGATCCAGAAGCACAGGCGAGATCAAAATGGCGGCCCTCAAACAAAAATCGGACAGAGTTTCGTCGTATGAAAATTAATTTGTACGACGAATCCGAGGGGTATCAATACTTTTTGGCGTGTAGACGGGAGCTCGATTTCTGTTTTTTGCGATTTTCTCGAGTCCTGAGGGACGCAGCGAGTCGAGAGATGGCACCCCCTACCTACCAGACACACAAACAATACGAATAAACAAATAAATATATTAAATTTGGAATATTTTCTAAAAAATGTCGTTTTAATTTCGTCTATTTTACTTAATTTGTCCTAAAATTGAAAATTCCTGTATTAATTCGTGCTCTTTTTGTTTCAGGGATGCGGGAACGTGATCCAGAAGCACAGGCGAGATCAAAATGGCGGCCCTCAAACAAAAATCGGACAGAGTTTCGTCGTATGAAAATTAATTTGTACGACGAATCCGAGGGGTATCAATACTTTTTGGCGTGTAGACGGGAGCTCGATTTCTGTTTTTTGCGATTTTCTCGAGTCCTGAGGGACGCAGCGAGTCGAGAGATGGCTTAAACGACGGCGCAGGACACCCCCTACCTACCAGACACACAAACAATACGAATAAACAAATAAATATATTAAATTTGGAATATTTTCTAAAAAATGTCGTTTTAATTTCGTCTATTTTACTTAATTTGTCCTAAAATTGAAAATTCCTGTATTAATTCGTGCTCTTTTTGTTTCAGGGATGCGGGAACGTGATCCAGAAGCACAGGCGAGATCAAAATGGCGGCCCTCAAACAAAAATCGGACAGAGTTTCGTCGTATGAAAATTAATTTGTACGACGAATCCGAGGGGTATCAATACTTTTTGGCGTGTAGACGGGAGCTCGATTTCTGTTTTTTGCGATTTTCTCGAGTCCTGAGGGACGCAGCGAGTCGAGAGATGGCTTAAACGACGGCGCAGGACACCCCCTACCTACCAGACACACAAACAATACGAATAAACAAATAAATATATTAAATTTGGAATATTTTCTAAAAAATGTCGTTTTAATTTCGTCTATTTTACTTAATTTGTCCTAAAATTGAAAATTCCTGTATTAATTCGTGCTCTTTTTGTTTCAGGGATGCGGGAACGTGATCCAGAAGCACAGGCGAGATCAAAATGGCGGCCCTCAAACAAAAATCGGACAGAGTTTCGTCGTATGAAAATTAATTTGTACGACGAATCCGAGGGGTATCAATACTTTTTGGCGTGTAGACGGGAGCTCGATTTCTGTTTTTTGCGATTTTCTCGAGTCCTGAGGGACGCAGCGAGTCGAGAGATGGCACCCCCTACCTACCAGACACACAAACAATACGAATAAACAAATAAATATATTAAATTTGGAATATTTTCTAAAAAATGTCGTTTTAATTTCGTCTATTTTACTTAATTTGTCCTAAAATTGAAAATTCCTGTATTAATTCGTGCTCTTTTTGTTTCAGGGATGCGGGAACGTGATCCAGAAGCACAGGCGAGATCAAAATGGCGGCCCTCAAACAAAAATCGGACAGAGTTTCGTCGTATGAAAATTAATTTGTACGACGAATCCGAGGGGTATCAATACTTTTTGGCGTGTAGACGGGAGCTCGATTTCTGTTTTTTGCGATTTTCTCGAGTCCTGAGGGACGCAGCGAGTCGAGAGATGGCTTAAACGACGGCGCAGGACACCCCCTACCTACCAGACACACAAACAATACGAATAAACAAATAAATATATTAAATTTGGAATATTTTCTAAAAAATGTCGTTTTAATTTCGTCTATTTTACTTAATTTGTCCTAAAATTGAAAATTCCTGTATTAATTCGTGCTCTTTTTGTTTCAGGGATGCGGGAACGTGATCCAGAAGCACAGGCGAGATCAAAATGGCGGCCCTCAAACAAAAATCGGACAGAGTTTCGTCGTATGAAAATTAATTTGTACGACGAATCCGAGGGGTATCAATACTTTTTGGCGTGTAGACGGGAGCTCGATTTCTGTTTTTTGCGATTTTCTCGAGTCCTGAGGGACGCAGCGAGTCGAGAGATGGCTTAAACGACGGCGCAGGACACCCCCTACCTACCAGACACACAAACAATACGAATAAACAAATAAATATATTAAATTTGGAATATTTTCTAAAAAATGTCGTTTTAATTTCGTCTATTTTACTTAATTTGTCCTAAAATTGAAAATTCCTGTATTAATTCGTGCTCTTTTTGTTTCAGGGATGCGGGAACGTGATCCAGAAGCACAGGCGAGATCAAAATGGCGGCCCTCAAACAAAAATCGGACAGAGTTTCGTCGTATGAAAATTAATTTGTACGACGAATCCGAGGGGTATCAATACTTTTTGGCGTGTAGACGGGAGCTCGATTTCTGTTTTTTGCGATTTTCTCGAGTCCTGAGGGACGCAGCGAGTCGAGAGATGGCTTAAACGACGGCGCAGGACACCCCCTACCTACCAGACACACAAACAATACGAATAAACAAATAAATATATTAAATTTGGAATATTTTCTAAAAAATGTCGTTTTAATTTCGTCTATTTTACTTAATTTGTCCTAAAATTGAAAATTCCTGTATTAATTCGTGCTCTTTTTGTTTCAGGGATGCGGGAACGTGATCCAGAAGCACAGGCGAGATCAAAATGGCGGCCCTCAAACAAAAATCGGACAGAGTTTCGTCGTATGAAAATTAATTTGTACGACGAATCCGAGGGGTATCAATACTTTTTGGCGTGTAGACGGGAGCTCGATTTCTGTTTTTTGCGATTTTCTCGAGTCCTGAGGGACGCAGCGAGTCGAGAGATGGCTTAAACGACGGCGCAGGACACCCCCTACCTACCAGACACACAAACAATACGAATAAACAAATAAATATATTAAATTTGGAATATTTTCTAAAAAATGTCGTTTTAATTTCGTCTATTTTACTTAATTTGTCCTAAAATTGAAAATTCCTGTATTAATTCGTGCTCTTTTTGTTTCAGGGATGCGGGAACGTGATCCAGAAGCACAGGCGAGATCAAAATGGCGGCCCTTAAACAAAAATCGGACAGAGTTTCGTCGTATGAAAATTAATTTGTACGACGAATCCGAGGGGTATCAATACTTTTTGGCGTGTAGACGGGAGCTCGATTTCTGTTTTTTGCGATTTTCTCGAGTCCTGAGGGACGCAGCGAGTCGAGAGATGGCTTAAACGACGGCGCAGGACACCCCCTACCTACCAGACACACAAACAATACGAATAAACAAATAAATATATTAAATTTGGAATATTTTCTAAAAAATGTCGTTTTAATTTCGTCTATTTTACTTAATTTGTCCTAAAATTGAAAATTCCTGTATTAATTCGTGCTCTTTTTGTTTCAGGGATGCGGGAACGTGATCCAGAAGCACAGGCGAGATCAAAATGGCGGCCCTCAAACAAAAATCGGACAGAGTTTCGTCGTATGAAAATTAATTTGTACGACGAATCCGAGGGGTATCAATACTTTTTGGCGTGAAGACGGGAGCTCGATTTCTGTTTTTTGCGATTTTCTCGAGTCCTGAGGGACGCAGCGAGTCGAGAGATGGCACCCCCTACCTACCAGACACACAAACAATACGAATAAACAAATAAATATATTAAATTTGGAATATTTTCTAAAAAATGTCGTTTTAATTTCGTCTATTTTACTTAATTTGTCCTAAAATTGAAAATTCCTGTATTAATTCGTGCTCTTTTTGTTTCAGGGATGCGGGAACGTGATCCAGAAGCACAGGCGAGATCAAAATGGCGGCCCTCAAACAAAAATCGGACAGAGTTTCGTCGTATGAAAATTAATTTGTACGACGAATCCGAGGGGTATCAATACTTTTTGGCGTGTAGACGGGAGCTCGATTTCTGTTTTTTGCGATTTTCTCGAGTCCTGAGGGACGCAGCGAGTCGAGAGATGGCTTAAACGACGGCGCAGGACACCCCCTACCTACCAGACACACAAACAATACGAATAAACAAATAAATATATTAAATTTGGAATATTTTCTAAAAAATGTCGTTTTAATTTCGTCTATTTTACTTAATTTGTCCTAAAATTGAAAATTCCTGTATTAATTCGTGCTCTTTTTGTTTCAGGGATGCGGGAACGTGATCCAGAAGCACAGGCGAGATCAAAATGGCGGCCCTCAAACAAAAATCGGACAGAGTTTCGTCGTATGAAAATTAATTTGTACGACGAATCCGAGGGGTATCAATACTTTTTGGCGTGTAGACGGGAGCTCGATTTCTGTTTTTTGCGATTTTCTCGAGTCCTGAGGGACGCAGCGAGTCGAGAGATGGCTTAAACGACGGCGCAGGACACCCCCTACCTACCAGACACACAAACAATACGAATAAACAAATAAATATATTAAATTTGGAATATTTTCTAAAAAATGTCGTTTTAATTTCGTCTATTTTACTTAATTTGTCCTAAAATTGAAAATTCCTGTATTAATTCGTGCTCTTTTTGTTTCAGGGATGCGGGAACGTGATCCAGAAGCACAGGCGAGATCAAAATGGCGGCCCTCAAACAAAAATCGGACAGAGTTTCGTCGTATGAAAATTAATTTGTACGACGAATCCGAGGGGTATCAATACTTTTTGGCGTGTAGACGGGAGCTCGATTTCTGTTTTTTGCGATTTTCTCGAGTCCTGAGGGACGCAGCGAGTCGAGAGATGGCTTAAACGACGGCGCAGGACACCCCCTACCTACCAGACACACAAACAATACGAATAAACAAATAAATATATTAAATTTGGAATATTTTCTAAAAAATGTCGTTTTAATTTCGTCTATTTTACTTAATTTGTCCTAAAATTGAAAATTCCTGTATTAATTCGTGCTCTTTTTGTTTCAGGGATGCGGGAACGTGATCCAGAAGCACAGGCGAGATCAAAATGGCGGCCCTCAAACAAAAATCGGACAGAGTTTCGTCGTATGAAAATTAATTTGTACGACGAATCCGAGGAGTATCAATACTTTTTGGCGTGTAGACGGGAGCTCGATTTCTGTTTTTTGCGATTTTCTCGAGTCCTGAGGGACGCAGCGAGTCGAGAGATGGCACCCCCTACCTACCAGACACACAAACAATACGAATAAACAAATAAATATATTAAATTTGGAATATTTTCTAAAAAATGTCGTTTTAATTTCGTCTATTTTACTTAATTTGTCCTAAAATTGAAAATTCCTGTATTAATTCGTGCTCTTTTTGTTTCAGGGATGCGGGAACGTGATCCAGAAGCACAGGCGAGATCAAAATGGCGGCCCTCAAACAAAAATCGGACAGAGTTTCGTCGTATGAAAATTAATTTGTACGACGAATCCGAGGGGTATCAATACTTTTTGGCGTGTAGACGGGAGCTCGATTTCTGTTTTTTGCGATTTTCTCGAGTCCTGAGGGACGCAGCGAGTCGAGAGATGGCTTAAACGACGGCGCAGGACACCCCCTACCTACCAGACACACAAACAATACGAATAAACAAATAAATATATTAAATTTGGAATATTTTCTAAAAAATGTCGTTTTAATTTCGTCTATTTTACTTAATTTGTCCTAAAATTGAAAATTCCTGTATTAATTCGTGCTCTTTTTGTTTCAGGGATGCGGGAACGTGATCCAGAAGCACAGGCGAGATCAAAATGGCGGCCCTCAAACAAAAATCGGACAGAGTTTCGTCGTATGAAAATTAATTTGTACGACGAATCCGAGGGGTATCAATACTTTTTGGCGTGTAGACGGGAGCTCGATTTCTGTTTTTTGCGATTTTCTCGAGTCCTGAGGGACGCAGCGAGTCGAGAGATGGCTTAAACGACGGCGCAGGACACCCCCTACCTACCAGACACACAAACAATACGAATAAACAAATAAATATATTAAATTTGGAATATTTTCTAAAAAATGTCGTTTTAATTTCGTCTATTTTACTTAATTTGTCCTAAAATTGAAAATTCCTGTATTAATTCGTGCTCTTTTTGTTTCAGGGATGCGGGAACGTGATCCAGAAGCACAGGCGAGATCAAAATGGCGGCCCTCAAACAAAAATCGGACAGAGTTTCGTCGTATGAAAATTAATTTGTACGACGAATCCGAGGGGTATCAATACTTTTTGGCGTGAAGACGGGAGCTCGATTTCTGTTTTTTGCGATTTTCTCGAGTCCTGAGGGACGCAGCGAGTCGAGAGATGGCACCCCCTACCTACCAGACACACAAACAATACGAATAAACAAATAAATATATTAAATTTGGAATATTTTCTAAAAAATGTCGTTTTAATTTCGTCTATTTTACTTAATTTGTCCTAAAATTGAAAATTCCTGTATTAATTCGTGCTCTTTTTGTTTCAGGGATGCGGGAACGTGATCCAGAAGCACAGGCGAGATCAAAATGGCGGCCCTCAAACAAAAATCGGACAGAGTTTCGTCGTATGAAAATTAATTTGTACGACGAATCCGAGGGGTATCAATACTTTTTGGCGTGTAGACGGGAGCTCGATTTCTGTTTTTTGCGATTTTCTCGAGTCCTGAGGGACGCAGCGAGTCGAGAGATGGCTTAAACGACGGCGCAGGACACCCCCTACCTACCAGACACACAAACAATACGAATAAACAAATAAATATATTAAATTTGGAATATTTTCTAAAAAATGTCGTTTTAATTTCGTCTATTTTACTTAATTTGTCCTAAAATTGAAAATTCCTGTATTAATTCGTGCTCTTTTTGTTTCAGGGATGCGGGAACGTGATCCAGAAGCACAGGCGAGATCAAAATGGCGGCCCTCAAACAAAAATCGGACAGAGTTTCGTCGTATGAAAATTAATTTGTACGACGAATCCGAGGGGTATCAATACTTTTTGGCGTGTAGACGGGAGCTCGATTTCTGTTTTTTGCGATTTTCTCGAGTCCTGAGGGACGCAGCGAGTCGAGAGATGGCTTAAACGACGGCGCAGGACACCCCCTACCTACCAGACACACAAACAATACGAATAAACAAATAAATATATTAAATTTGGAATATTTTCTAAAAAATGTCGTTTTAATTTCGTCTATTTTACTTAATTTGTCCTAAAATTGAAAATTCCTGTATTAATTCGTGCTCTTTTTGTTTCAGGGATGCGGGAACGTGATCCAGAAGCACAGGCGAGATCAAAATGGCGGCCCTCAAACAAAAATCGGACAGAGTTTCGTCGTATGAAAATTAATTTGTACGACGAATCCGAGGGGTATCAATACTTTTTGGCGTGTAGACGGGAGCTCGATTTCTGTTTTTTGCGATTTTCTCGAGTCCTGAGGGACGCAGCGAGTCGAGAGATGGCTTAAACGACGGCGCAGGACACCCCCTACCTACCAGACACACAAACAATACGAATAAACAAATAAATATATTAAATTTGGAATATTTTCTAAAAAATGTCGTTTTAATTTCGTCTATTTTACTTAATTTGTCCTAAAATTGAAAATTCCTGTATTAATTCGTGCTCTTTTTGTTTCAGGGATGCGGGAACGTGATCCAGAAGCACAGGCGAGATCAAAATGGCGGCCCTCAAACAAAAATCGGACAGAGTTTCGTCGTATGAAAATTAATTTGTACGACGAATCCGAGGGGTATCAATACTTTTTGGCGTGTAGACGGGAGCTCGATTTCTGTTTTTTGCGATTTTCTCGAGTCCTGAGGGACGCAGCGAGTCGAGAGATGGCTTAAACGACGGCGCAGGACACCCCCTACCTACCAGACACACAAACAATACGAATAAACAAATAAATATATTAAATTTGGAATATTTTCTAAAAAATGTCGTTTTAATTTCGTCTATTTTACTTAATTTGTCCTAAAATTGAAAATTCCTGTATTAATTCGTGCTCTTTTTGTTTCAGGGATGCGGGAACGTGATCCAGAAGCACAGGCGAGATCAAAATGGCGGCCCTCAAACAAAAATCGGACAGAGTTTCGTCGTATGAAAATTAATTTGTACGACGAATCCGAGGGGTATCAATACTTTTTGGCGTGTAGACGGGAGCTCGATTTCTGTTTTTTGCGATTTTCTCGAGTCCTGAGGGACGCAGCGAGTCGAGAGATGGCTTAAACGACGGCGCAGGACACCCCCTACCTACCAGACACACAAACAATACGAATAAACAAATAAATATATTAAATTTGGAATATTTTCTAAAAAATGTCGTTTTAATTTCGTCTATTTTACTTAATTTGTCCTAAAATTGAAAATTCCTGTATTAATTCGTGCTCTTTTTGTTTCAGGGATGCGGGAACGTGATCCAGAAGCACAGGCGAGATCAAAATGGCGGCCCTCAAACAAAAATCGGACAGAGTTTCGTCGTATGAAAATTAATTTGTACGACGAATCCGAGGGGTATCAATACTTTTTGGCGTGTAGACGGGAGCTCGATTTCTGTTTTTTGCGATTTTCTCGAGTCCTGAGGGACGCAGCGAGTCGAGAGATGGCACCCCCTACCTACCAGACACACAAACAATACGAATAAACAAATAAATATATTAAATTTGGAATATTTTCTAAAAAATGTCGTTTTAATTTCGTCTATTTTACTTAATTTGTCCTAAAATTGAAAATTCCTGTATTAATTCGTGCTCTTTTTGTTTCAGGGATGCGGGAACGTGATCCAGAAGCACAGGCGAGATCAAAATGGCGGCCCTCAAACAAAAATCGGACAGAGTTTCGTCGTATGAAAATTAATTTGTACGACGAATCCGAGGGGTATCAATACTTTTTGGCGTGTAGACGGGAGCTCGATTTCTGTTTTTTGCGATTTTCTCGAGTCCTGAGGGACGCAGCGAGTCGAGAGATGGCTTAAACGACGGCGCAGGACACCCCCTACCTACCAGACACACAAACAATACGAATAAACAAATAAATATATTAAATTTGGAATATTTTCTAAAAAATGTCGTTTTAATTTCGTCTATTTTACTTAATTTGTCCTAAAATTGAAAATTCCTGTATTAATTCGTGCTCTTTTTGTTTCAGGGATGCGGGAACGTGATCCAGAAGCACAGGCGAGATCAAAATGGCGGCCCTCAAACAAAAATCGGACAGAGTTTCGTCGTATGAAAATTAATTTGTACGACGAATCCGAGGGGTATCAATACTTTTTGGCGTGTAGACGGGAGCTCGATTTCTGTTTTTTGCGATTTTCTCGAGTCCTGAGGGACGCAGCGAGTCGAGAGATGGCTTAAACGACGGCGCAGGACACCCCCTACCTACCAGACACACAAACAATACGAATAAACAAATAAATATATTAAATTTGGAATATTTTCTAAAAAATGTCGTTTTAATTTCGTCTATTTTACTTAATTTGTCCTAAAATTGAAAATTCCTGTATTAATTCGTGCTCTTTTTGTTTCAGGGATGCGGGAACGTGATCCAGAAGCACAGGCGAGATCAAAATGGCGGCCCTCAAACAAAAATCGGACAGAGTTTCGTCGTATGAAAATTAATTTGTACGACGAATCCGAGGGGTATCAATACTTTTTGGCGTGTAGACGGGAGCTCGATTTCTGTTTTTTGCGATTTTCTCGAGTCCTGAGGGACGCAGCGAGTCGAGAGATGGCTTAAACGACGGCGCAGGACACCCCCTACCTACCAGACACACAAACAATACGAATAAACAAATAAATATATTAAATTTGGAATATTTTCTAAAAAATGTCGTTTTAATTTCGTCTATTTTACTTAATTTGTCCTAAAATTGAAAATTCCTGTATTAATTCGTGCTCTTTTTGTTTCAGGGATGCGGGAACGTGATCCAGAAGCACAGGCGAGATCAAAATGGCGGCCCTCAAACAAAAATCGGACAGAGTTTCGTCGTATGAAAATTAATTTGTACGACGAATCCGAGGGGTATCAATACTTTTTGGCGTGTAGACGGGAGCTCGATTTCTGTTTTTTGCGATTTTCTCGAGTCCTGAGGGACGCAGCGAGTCGAGAGATGGCTTAAACGACGGCGCAGGACACCCCCTACCTACCAGACACACAAACAATACGAATAAACAAATAAATATATTAAATTTGGAATATTTTCTAAAAAATGTCGTTTTAATTTCGTCTATTTTACTTAATTTGTCCTAAAATTGAAAATTCCTGTATTAATTCGTGCTCTTTTTGTTTCAGGGATGCGGGAACGTGATCCAGAAGCACAGGCGAGATCAAAATGGCGGCCCTCAAACAAAAATCGGACAGAGTTTCGTCGTATGAAAATTAATTTGTACGACGAATCCGAGGGGTATCAATACTTTTTGGCGTGTAGACGGGAGCTCGATTTCTGTTTTTTGCGATTTTCTCGAGTCCTGAGGGACGCAGCGAGTCGAGAGATGGCTTAAACGACGGCGCAGGACACCCCCTACCTACCAGACACACAAACAATACGAATAAACAAATAAATATATTAAATTTGGAATATTTTCTAAAAAATGTCGTTTTAATTTCGTCTATTTTACTTAATTTGTCCTAAAATTGAAAATTCCTGTATTAATTCGTGCTCTTTTTGTTTCAGGGATGCGGGAACGTGATCCAGAAGCACAGGCGAGATCAAAATGGCGGCCCTCAAACAAAAATCGGACAGAGTTTCGTCGTATGAAAATTAATTTGTACGACGAATCCGAGGGGTATCAATACTTTTTGGCGTGTAGACGGGAGCTCGATTTCTGTTTTTTGCGATTTTCTCGAGTCCTGAGGGACGCAGCGAGTCGAGAGATGGCTTAAACGACGGCGCAGGACACCCCCTACCTACCAGACACACAAACAATACGAATAAACAAATAAATATATTAAATTTGGAATATTTTCTAAAAAATGTCGTTTTAATTTCGTCTATTTTACTTAATTTGTCCTAAAATTGAAAATTCCTGTATTAATTCGTGCTCTTTTTGTTTCAGGGATGCGGGAACGTGATCCAGAAGCACAGGCGAGATCAAAATGGCGGCCCTCAAACAAAAATCGGACAGAGTTTCGTCGTATGAAAATTAATTTGTACGACGAATCCGAGGGGTATCAATACTTTTTGGCGTGTAGACGGGAGCTCGATTTCTGTTTTTTGCGATTTTCTCGAGTCCTGAGGGACGCAGCGAGTCGAGAGATGGCTTAAACGACGGCGCAGGACATCCCCTACCTACCAGACACACAAACAATACGAATAAACAAATAAATATATTAAATTTGGAATATTTTCTAAAAAATGTCGTTTTAATTTCGTCTATTTTACTTAATTTGTCCTAAAATTGAAAATTCCTGTATTAATTCGTGCTCTTTTTGTTTCAGGGATGCGGGAACGTGATCCAGAAGCACAGGCGAGATCAAAATGGCGGCCCTCAAACAAAAATCGGACAGAGTTTCGTCGTATGAAAATTAATTTGTACGACGAATCCGAGGGGTATCAATACTTTTTGGCGTGTAGACGGGAGCTCGATTTCTGTTTTTTGCGATTTTCTCGAGTCCTGAGGGACGCAGCGAGTCGAGAGATGGCTTAAACGACGGCGCAGGACACCCCCTACCTACCAGACACACAAACAATACGAATAAACAAATAAATATATTAAATTTGGAATATTTTCTAAAAAATGTCGTTTTAATTTCGTCTATTTTACTTAATTTGTCCTAAAATTGAAAATTTCTGTATTAATTCGTGCTCTTTTTGTTTCAGGGATGCGGGAACGTGATCCAGAAGCACAGGCGAGATCAAAATGGCGGCCCTCAAACAAAAATCGGACAGAGTTTCGTCGTATGAAAATTAATTTGTACGACGAATCCGAGGGGTATCAATACTTTTTGGCGTGTAGACGGGAGCTCGATTTCTGTTTTTTGCGATTTTCTCGAGTCCTGAGGGACGCAGCGAGTCGAGAGATGGCTTAAACGACGGCGCAGGACACCCCCTACCTACCAGACACACAAACAATACGAATAAACAAATAAATATATTAAATTTGGAATATTTTCTAAAAAATGTCGTTTTAATTTCGTCTATTTTACTTAATTTGTCCTAAAATTGAAAATTCCTGTATTAATTCGTGCTCTTTTTGTTTCAGGGATGCGGGAACGTGATCCAGAAGCACAGGCGAGATCAAAATGGCGGCCCTCAAACAAAAATCGGACAGAGTTTCGTCGTATGAAAATTAATTTGTACGACGAATCCGAGGGGTATCAATACTTTTTGGCGTGTAGACGGGAGCTCGATTTCTGTTTTTTGCGATTTTCTCAAGTCCTGAGGGACGCAGCGAGTCGAGAGATGGCTTAAACGACGGCGCAGGACACCCCCTACCTACCAGACACACAAACAATACGAATAAACAAATAAATATATTAAATTTGGAATATTTTCTAAAAAATGTCGTTTTAATTTCGTCTATTTTACTTAATTTGTCCTAAAATTGAAAATTCCTGTATTAATTCGTGCTCTTTTTGTTTCAGGGATGCGGGAACGTGATCCAGAAGCACAGGCGAGATCAAAATGGCGGCCCTCAAACAAAAATCGGACAGAGTTTCGTCGTATGAAAATTAATTTGTACGACGAATCCGAGGGGTATCAATACTTTTTGGCGTGTAGACGGGAGCTCGATTTCTGTTTTTTGCGATTTTCTCGAGTCCTGAGGGACGCAGCGAGTCGAGAGATGGCTTAAACGACGGCGCAGGACACCCCCTACCTACCAGACACACAAACAATACGAATAAACAAATAAATATATAAAATTTGGAATATTTTCTAAAAAATGTCGTTTTAATTTCGTCTATTTTACTTAATTTGTCCTAAAATTGAAAATTCCTGTATTAATTCGTGCTCTTTTTGTTTCAGGGATGCGGGAACGTGATCCAGAAGCACAGGCGAGATCAAAATGGCGGCCCTCAAACAAAAATCGGACAGAGTTTCGTCGTATGAAAATTAATTTGTACGACGAATCCGAGGGGTATCAATACTTTTTGGCGTGTAGACGGGAGCTCGATTTCTGTTTTTTGCGATTTTCTCGAGTCCTGAGGGACGCAGCGAGTCGAGAGATGGCTTAAACGACGGCGCAGGACACCCCCTACCTACCAGACACACAAACAATACGAATAAACAAATAAATATATTAAATTTGGAATATTTTCTAAAAAATGTCGTTTTAATTTCGTCTATTTTACTTAATTTGTCCTAAAATTGAAAATTCCTGTATTAATTCGTGCTCTTTTTGTTTCAGGGATGCGGGAACGTGATCCAGAAGCACAGGCGAGATCAAAATGGCGGCCCTCAAACAAAAATCGGACAGAGTTTCGTCGTATGAAAATTAATTTGTACGACGAATCCGAGGGGTATCAATACTTTTTGGCGTGTAGACGGGAGCTCGATTTCTGTTTTTTGCGATTTTCTCGAGTCCTGAGGGACGCAGCGAGTCGAGAGATGGCTTAAACGACGGCGCAGGACACCCCCTACCTACCAGACACACAAACAATACGAATAAACAAATAAATATATTAAATTTGGAATATTTTCTAAAAAATGTCGTTTTAATTTCGTCTATTTTACTTAATTTGTCCTAAAATTGAAAATTCCTGTATTAATTCGTGCTCTTTTTGTTTCAGGGATGCGGGAACGTGATCCAGAAGCACAGGCGAGATCAAAATGGCGGCCCTCAAACAAAAATCGGACAGAGTTTCGTCGTATGAAAATTAATTTGTACGACGAATCCGAGGGGTATCAATACTTTTTGGCGTGTAGACGGGAGCTCGATTTCTGTTTTTTGCGATTTTCTCGAGTCCTGAGGGACGCAGCGAGTCGAGAGATGGCTTAAACGACGGCGCAGGACACCCCCTACCTACCAGACACACAAACAATACGAATAAACAAATAAATATATTAAATTTGGAATATTTTCTAAAAAATGTCGTTTTAATTTCGTCTATTTTACTTAATTTGTCCTAAAATTGAAAATTCCTGTATTAATTCGTGCTCTTTTTGTTTCAGGGATGCGGGAACGTGATCCAGAAGCACAGGCGACATCAAAATGGCGGCCCTCAAACAAAAATCGGACAGAGTTTCGTCGTATGAAAATTAATTTGTACGACGAATCCGAGGGGTATCAATACTTTTTGGCGTGTAGACGGGAGCTCGATTTCTGTTTTTTGCGATTTTCTCGAGTCCTGAGGGACGCAGCGAGTCGAGAGATGGCTTAAACGACGGCGCAGGACACCCCCTACCTACCAGACACACAAACAATACGAATAAACAAATAAATATATTAAATTTGGAATATTTTCTAAAAAATGTCGTTTTAATTTCGTCTATTTTACTTAATTTGTCCTAAAATTGAAAATTCCTGTATTAATTCGTGCTCTTTTTGTTTCAGGGATGCGGGAACGTGATCCAGAAGCACAGGCGAGATCAAAATGGCGGCCCTCAAACAAAAATCGGACAGAGTTTCGTCGTATGAAAATTAATTTGTACGACGAATCCGAGGGGTATCAATACTTTTTGGCGTGTAGACGGGAGCTCGATTTCTGTTTTTTGCGATTTTCTCGAGTCCTGAGGGACGCAGCGAGTCGAGAGATGGCTTAAACGACGGCGCAGGACACCCCCTACCTACCAGACACACAAACAATACGAATAAACAAATAAATATATTAAATTTGGAATATTTTCTAAAAAATGTCGTTTTAATTTCGTCTATTTTACTTAATTTGTCCTAAAATTGAAAATTCCTGTATTAATTCGTGCTCTTTTTGTTTCAGGGATGCGGGAACGTGATCCAGAAGCACAGGCGAGATCAAAATGGCGGCCCTCAAACAAAAATCGGACAGAGTTTCGTCGTATGAAAATTAATTTGTACGACGAATCCGAGGGGTATCAATACTTTTTGGCGTGTAGACGGGAGCTCGATTTCTGTTTTTTGCGATTTTCTCGAGTCCTGAGGGACGCAGCGAGTCGAGAGATGGCTTAAACGACGGCGCAGGACACCCCCTACCTACCAGACACACAAACAATACGAATAAACAAATAAATATATTAAATTTGGAATATTTTCTAAAAAATGTCGTTTTAATTTCGTCTATTTTACTTAATTTGTCCTAAAATTGAAAATTCCTGTATTAATTCGTGCTCTTTTTGTTTCAGGGATGCGGGAACGTGATCCAGAAGCACAGGCGAGATCAAAATGGCGGCCCTCAAACAAAAATCGGACAGAGTTTCGTCGTATGAAAATTAATTTGTACGACGAATCCGAGGGGTATCAATACTTTTTGGCGTGTAGACGGGAGCTCGATTTCTGTTTTTTGCAATTTTCTCGAGTCCTGAGGGACGCAGCGAGTCGAGAGATGGCTTAAACGACGGCGCAGGACACCCCCTACCTACCAGACACACAAACAATACGAATAAACAAATAAATATATTAAATTTGGAATATTTTCTAAAAAATGTCGTTTTAATTTCGTCTATTTTACTTAATTTGTCCTAAAATTGAAAATTCCTGTATTAATTCGTGCTCTTTTTGTTTCAGGGATGCGGGAACGTGATCCAGAAGCACAGGCGAGATCAAAATGGCGGCCCTCAAACAAAAATCGGACAGAGTTTCGTCGTATGAAAATTAATTTGTACGACGAATCCGAGGGGTATCAATACTTTTTGGCGTGTAGACGGGAGCTCGATTTCTGTTTTTTGCGATTTTCTCGAGTCCTGAGGGACGCAGCGAGTCGAGAGATGGCTTAAACGACGGCGCAGGACACCCCCTACCTACCAGACACACAAACAATACGAATAAACAAATAAATATATTAAATTTGGAATATTTTCTAAAAAATGTCGTTTTAATTTCGTCTATTTTACTTAATTTGTCCTAAAATTGAAAATTCCTGTATTAATTCGTGCTCTTTTTGTTTCAGGGATGCGGGAACGTGATCCAGAAGCACAGGCGACATCAAAATGGCGGCCCTCAAACAAAAATCGGACAGAGTTTCGTCGTATGAAAATTAATTTGTACGACGAATCCGAGGGGTATCAATACTTTTTGGCGTGTAGACGGGAGCTCGATTTCTGTTTTTTGCGATTTTCTCGAGTCCTGAGGGACGCAGCGAGTCGAGAGATGGCTTAAACGACGGCGCAGGACACCCCCTACCTACCAGACACACAAACAATACGAATAAACAAATAAATATATTAAATTTGGAATATTTTCTAAAAAATGTCGTTTTAATTTCGTCTATTTTACTTAATTTGTCCTAAAATTGAAAATTCCTGTATTAATTCGTGCTCTTTTTGTTTCAGGGATGCGGGAACGTGATCCAGAAGCACAGGCGAGATCAAAATGGCGGCCCTCAAACAAAAATCGGACAGAGTTTCGTCGTATGAAAATTAATTTGTACGACGAATCCGAGGGGTATCAATACTTTTTGGCGTGTAGACGGGAGCTCGATTTCTGTTTTTTGCGATTTTCTCGAGTCCTGAGGGACGCAGCGAGTCGAGAGATGGCTTAAACGACGGCGCAGGACACCCCCTACCTACCAGACACACAAACAATACGAATAAACAAATAAATATATTAAATTTGGAATATTTTCTAAAAAATGTCGTTTTAATTTCGTCTATTTTACTTAATTTGTCCTAAAATTGAAAATTCCTGTATTAATTCGTGCTCTTTTTGTTTCAGGGATGCGGGAACGTGATCCAGAAGCACAGGCGAGATCAAAATGGCGGCCCTCAAACAAAAATCGGACAGAGTTTCGTCGTATGAAAATTAATTTGTACGACGAATCCGAGGGGTATCAATACTTTTTGGCGTGTAGACGGGAGCTCGATTTCTGTTTTTTGCGATTTTCTCGAGTCCTGAGGGACGCAGCGAGTCGAGAGATGGCTTAAACGACGGCGCAGGACACCCCCTACCTACCAGACACACAAACAATACGAATAAACAAATAAATATATTAAATTTGGAATATTTTCTAAAAAATGTCGTTTTAATTTCGTCTATTTTACTTAATTTGTCCTAAAATTGAAAATTCCTGTATTAATTCGTGCTCTTTTTGTTTCAGGGATGCGGGAACGTGATCCAGAAGCACAGGCGAGATCAAAATGGCGGCCCTCAAACAAAAATCGGACAGAGTTTCGTCGTATGAAAATTAATTTGTACGACGAATCCGAGGGGTATCAATACTTTTTGGCGTGTAGACGGGAGCTCGATTTCTGTTTTTTGCGATTTTCTCGAGTCCTGAGGGACGCAGCGAGTCGAGAGATGGCTTAAACGACGGCGCAGGACACCCCCTACCTACCAGACACACAAACAATACGAATAAACAAATAAATATATTAAATTTGGAATATTTTCTAAAAAATGTCGTTTTAATTTCGTCTATTTTACTTAATTTGTCCTAAAATTGAAAATTCCTGTATTAATTCGTGCTCTTTTTGTTTCAGGGATGCGGGAACGTGATCCAGAAGCACAGGCGAGATCAAAATGGCGGCCCTCAAACAAAAATCGGACAGAGTTTCGTCGTATGAAAATTAATTTGTACGACGAATCCGAGGGGTATCAATACTTTTTGGCGTGTAGACGGGAGCTCGATTTCTGTTTTTTGCGATTTTCTCGAGTCCTGAGGGACGCAGCGAGTCGAGAGATGGCTTAAACGACGGCGCAGGACACCCCCTACCTACCAGACACACAAACAATACGAATAAACAAATAAATATATTAAATTTGGAATATTTTCTAAAAAATGTCGTTTTAATTTCGTCTATTTTACTTAATTTGTCCTAAAATTGAAAATTTCTGTATTAATTCGTGCTCTTTTTGTTTCAGGGATGCGGGAACGTGATCCAGAAGCACAGGCGAGATCAAAATGGCGGCCCTCAAACAAAAATCGGACAGAGTTTCGTCGTATGAAAATTAATTTGTACGACGAATCCGAGGGGTATCAATACTTTTTGGCGTGTAGACGGGAGCTCGATTTCTGTTTTTTGCGATTTTCTCGAGTCCTGAGGGACGCAGCGAGTCGAGAGATGGCTTAAACGACGGCGCAGGACACCCCCTACCTACCAGACACACAAACAATACGAATAAACAAATAAATATATTAAATTTGGAATATTTTCTAAAAAATGTCGTTTTAATTTCGTCTATTTTACTTAATTTGTCCTAAAATTGAAAATTCCTGTATTAATTCGTGCTCTTTTTGTTTCAGGGATGCGGGAACGTGATCCAGAAGCACAGGCGAGATCAAAATGGCGGCCCTCAAACAAAAATCGGACAGAGTTTCGTCGTATGAAAATTAATTTGTACGACGAATCCGAGGGGTATCAATACTTTTTGGCGTGTAGACGGGAGCTCGATTTCTGTTTTTTGCGATTTTCTCGAGTCCTGAGGGACGCAGCGAGTCGAGAGATGGCTTAAACGACGGCGCAGGACACCCCCTACCTACCAGACACACAAACAATACGAATAAACAAATAAATATATTAAATTTGGAATATTTTCTAAAAAATGTCGTTTTAATTTCGTCTATTTTACTTAATTTGTCCTAAAATTGAAAATTCCTGTATTAATTCGTGCTCTTTTTGTTTCAGGGATGCGGGAACGTGATCCAGAAGCACAGGCGAGATCAAAATGGCGGCCCTCAAACAAAAATCGGACAGAGTTTCGTCGTATGAAAATTAATTTGTACGACGAATCCGAGGGGTATCAATACTTTTTGGCGTGTAGACGGGAGCTCGATTTCTGTTTTTTGCGATTTTCTCGAGTCCTGAGGGACGCAGCGAGTCGAGAGATGGCTTAAACGACGGCGCAGGACACCCCCTACCTACCAGACACACAAACAATACGAATAAACAAATAAATATATTAAATTTGGAATATTTTCTAAAAAATGTCGTTTTAATTTCGTCTATTTTACTTAATTTGTCCTAAAATTGAAAATTCCTGTATTAATTCGTGCTCTTTTTGTTTCAGGGATGCGGGAACGTGATCCAGAAGCACAGGCGAGATCAAAATGGCGGCCCTCAAACAAAAATCGGACAGAGTTTCGTCGTATGAAAATTAATTTGTACGACGAATCCGAGGGGTATCAATACTTTTTGGCGTGTAGACGGGAGCTCGATTTCTGTTTTTTGCGATTTTCTCGAGTCCTGAGGGACGCAGCGAGTCGAGAGATGGCTTAAACGACGGCGCAGGACACCCCCTACCTACCAGACACACAAACAATACGAATAAACAAATAAATATATTAAATTTGGAATATTTTCTAAAAAATGTCGTTTTAATTTCGTCTATTTTACTTAATTTGTCCTAAAATTGAAAATTCCTGTATTAATTCGTGCTCTTTTTGTTTCAGGGATGCGGGAACGTGATCCAGAAGCACAGGCGAGATCAAAATGGCGGCCCTCAAACAAAAATCGGACAGAGTTTCGTCGTATGAAAATTAATTTGTACGACGAATCCGAGGGGTATCAATACTTTTTGGCGTGTAGACGGGAGCTCGATTTCTGTTTTTTGCGATTTTCTCGAGTCCTGAGGGACGCAGCGAGTCGAGAGATGGCTTAAACGACGGCGCAGGACACCCCCTACCTACCAGACACACAAACAATACGAATAAACAAATAAATATATTAAATTTGGAATATTTTCTAAAAAATGTCGTTTTAATTTCGTCTATTTTACTTAATTTGTCCTAAAATTGAAAATTCCTGTATTAATTCGTGCTCTTTTTGTTTCAGGGATGCGGGAACGTGATCCAGAAGCACAGGCGAGATCAAAATGGCGGCCCTCAAACAAAAATCGGACAGAGTTTCGTCGTATGAAAATTAATTTGTACGACGAATCCGAGGGGTATCAATACTTTTTGGCGTGTAGACGGGAGCTCGATTTCTGTTTTTTGCGATTTTCTCGAGTCCTGAGGGACGCAGCGAGTCGAGAGATGGCTTAAACGACGGCGCAGGACACCCCCTACCTACCAGACACACAAACAATACGAATAAACAAATAAATATATTAAATTTGGAATATTTTCTAAAAAATGTCGTTTTAATTTCGTCTATTTTACTTAATTTGTCCTAAAATTGAAAATTCCTGTATTAATTCGTGCTCTTTTTGTTTCAGGGATGCGGGAACGTGATCCAGAAGCACAGGCGACATCAAAATGGCGGCCCTCAAACAAAAATCGGACAGAGTTTCGTCGTATGAAAATTAATTTGTACGACGAATCCGAGGGGTATCAATACTTTTTGGCGTGTAGACGGGAGCTCGATTTCTGTTTTTTGCGATTTTCTCGAGTCCTGAGGGACGCAGCGAGTCGAGAGATGGCTTAAACGACGGCGCAGGACACCCCCTACCTACCAGACACACAAACAATACGAATAAACAAATAAATATATTAAATTTGGAATATTTTCTAAAAAATGTCGTTTTAATTTCGTCTATTTTACTTAATTTGTCCTAAAATTGAAAATTCCTGTATTAATTCGTGCTCTTTTTGTTTCAGGGATGCGGGAACGTGATCCAGAAGCACAGGCGAGATCAAAATGGCGGCCCTCAAACAAAAATCGGACAGAGTTTCGTCGTATGAAAATTAATTTGTACGACGAATCCGAGGGGTATCAATACTTTTTGGCGTGTAGACGGGAGCTCGATTTCTGTTTTTTGCGATTTTCTCGAGTCCTGAGGGACGCAGCGAGTCGAGAGATGGCTTAAACGACGGCGCAGGACACCCCCTACCTACCAGACACACAAACAATACGAATAAACAAATAAATATATTAAATTTGGAATATTTTCTAAAAAATGTCGTTTTAATTTCGTCTATTTTACTTAATTTGTCCTAAAATTGAAAATTCCTGTATTAATTCGTGCTCTTTTTGTTTCAGGGATGCGGGAACGTGATCCAGAAGCACAGGCGAGATCAAAATGGCGGCCCTCAAACAAAAATCGGACAGAGTTTCGTCGTATGAAAATTAATTTGTACGACGAATCCGAGGGGTATCAATACTTTTTGGCGTGTAGACGGGAGCTCGATTTCTGTTTTTTGCAATTTTCTCGAGTCCTGAGGGACGCAGCGAGTCGAGAGATGGCTTAAACGACGGCGCAGGACACCCCCTACCTACCAGACACACAAACAATACGAATAAACAAATAAATATATTAAATTTGGAATATTTTCTAAAAAATGTCGTTTTAATTTCGTCTATTTTACTTAATTTGTCCTAAAATTGAAAATTCCTGTATTAATTCGTGCTCTTTTTGTTTCAGGGATGCGGGAACGTGATCCAGAAGCACAGGCGAGATCAAAATGGCGGCCCTCAAACAAAAATCGGACAGAGTTTCGTCGTATGAAAATTAATTTGTACGACGAATCCGAGGGGTATCAATACTTTTTGGCGTGTAGACGGGAGCTCGATTTCTGTTTTTTGCGATTTTCTCGAGTCCTGAGGGACGCAGCGAGTCGAGAGATGGCTTAAACGACGGCGCAGGACACCCCCTACCTACCAGACACACAAACAATACGAATAAACAAATAAATATATTAAATTTGGAATATTTTCTAAAAAATGTCGTTTTAATTTCGTCTATTTTACTTAATTTGTCCTAAAATTGAAAATTCCTGTATTAATTCGTGCTCTTTTTGTTTCAGGGATGCGGGAACGTGATCCAGAAGCACAGGCGACATCAAAATGGCGGCCCTCAAACAAAAATCGGACAGAGTTTCGTCGTATGAAAATTAATTTGTACGACGAATCCGAGGGGTATCAATACTTTTTGGCGTGTAGACGGGAGCTCGATTTCTGTTTTTTGCGATTTTCTCGAGTCCTGAGGGACGCAGCGAGTCGAGAGATGGCTTAAACGACGGCGCAGGACACCCCCTACCTACCAGACACACAAACAATACGAATAAACAAATAAATATATTAAATTTGGAATATTTTCTAAAAAATGTCGTTTTAATTTCGTCTATTTTACTTAATTTGTCCTAAAATTGAAAATTCCTGTATTAATTCGTGCTCTTTTTGTTTCAGGGATGCGGGAACGTGATCCAGAAGCACAGGCGAGATCAAAATGGCGGCCCTCAAACAAAAATCGGACAGAGTTTCGTCGTATGAAAATTAATTTGTACGACGAATCCGAGGGGTATCAATAGGTATCAATACTTTTTGGCGTGTAGACGGGAGCTCGATTTCTGTTTTTTTGCGATTTTCTCGAGTCCTGATGGACGCAGCGAGTCGAGAGATGGCTTAAACGACGGCGCAGGACACCCCCTACCTACTAGACACACAAGCAATACGAATAAACAAATAAATATATTAAATTTGGAATATTTTCTAAAAAATGTCGTTTTAATTTCGTCTATTTTACTTAATTTGTCCTAAAATTGAAAATTCCTGTATTAATTCGTGCTCTTTTTGTTTCAGGGATGCGGGAACGTGATCCAGAAGCACAGGCGAGATCAAAATGGCGGCCCTCAAACAAAAATCGGACAGAGTTTCGTCGTATGAAAATTAATTTGTACGACGAATCCGAGGGGTATCAATACTTTTTGGCGTGTAGACGGGAGCTCGATTTCTGTTTTTTGCGATTTTCTCGAGTCCTGAGGGACGCAGCGAGTCGAGAGATGGCTTAAACGACGGCGCAGGACACCCCCTACCTACCAGACACACAAACAATACGAATAAACAAATAAATATATTAAATTTGGAATATTTTCTAAAAAATGTCGTTTTAATTTCGTCTATTTTACTTAATTTGTCCTAAAATTGAAAATTCCTGTATTAATTCGTGCTCTTTTTGTTTCAGGGATGCGGGAACGTGATCCAGAAGCACAGGCGAGATCAAAATGGCGGCCCTCAAACAAAAATCGGACAGAGTTTCGTCGTATGAAAATTAATTTGTACGACGAATCCGAGGGGTATCAATACTTTTTGGCGTGTAGACGGGAGCTCGATTTCTGTTTTTTGCGATTTTCTCGAGTCCTGAGGGACGCAGCGAGTCGAGAGATGGCTTAAACGACGGCGCAGGACACCCCCTACCTACCAGACACACAAACAATACGAATAAACAAATAAATATATTAAATTTGGAATATTTTCTAAAAAATGTCGTTTTAATTTCGTCTATTTTACTTAATTTGTCCTAAAATTGAAAATTCCTGTATTAATTCGTGCTCTTTTTGTTTCAGGGATGCGGGAACGTGATCCAGAAGCACAGGCGAGATCAAAATGGCGGCCCTCAAACAAAAATCGGACAGAGTTTCGTCGTATGAAAATTAATTTGTACGACGAATCCGAGGGGTATCAATACTTTTTGGCGTGTAGACGGGAGCTCGATTTCTGTTTTTTGCGATTTTCTCGAGTCCTGAGGGACGCAGCGAGTCGAGAGATGGCTTAAACGACGGCGCAGGACACCCCCTACCTACCAGACACACAAACAATACGAATAAACAAATAAATATATTAAATTTGGAATATTTTCTAAAAAATGTCGTTTTAATTTCGTCTATTTTACTTAATTTGTCCTAAAATTGAAAATTCCTGTATTAATTCGTGCTCTTTTTGTTTCAGGGATGCGGGAACGTGATCCAGAAGCACAGGCGAGATCAAAATGGCGGCCCTCAAACAAAAATCGGACAGAGTTTCGTCGTATGAAAATTAATTTGTACGACGAATCCGAGGGGTATCAATACTTTTTGGCGTGTAGACGGGAGCTCGATTTCTGTTTTTTGCGATTTTCTCGAGTCCTGAGGGACGCAGCGAGTCGAGAGATGGCTTAAACGACGGCGCAGGACACCCCCTACCTACCAGACACACAAACAATACGAATAAACAAATAAATATATTAAATTTGGAATATTTTCTAAAAAATGTCGTTTTAATTTCGTCTATTTTACTTAATTTGTCCTAAAATTGAAAATTCCTGTATTAATTCGTGCTCTTTTTGTTTCAGGGATGCGGGAACGTGATCCAGAAGCACAGGCGAGATCAAAATGGCGGCCCTCAAACAAAAATCGGACAGAGTTTCGTCGTATGAAAATTAATTTGTACGACGAATCCGAGGGGTATCAATACTTTTTGGCGTGTAGACGGGAGCTCGATTTCTGTTTTTTGCGATTTTCTCGAGTCCTGAGGGACGCAGCGAGTCGAGAGATGGCTTAAACGACGGCGCAGGACACCCCCTACCTACCAGACACACAAACAATACGAATAAACAAATAAATATATTAAATTTGGAATATTTTCTAAAAAATGTCGTTTTAATTTCGTCTATTTTACTTAATTTGTCCTAAAATTGAAAATTCCTGTATTAATTCGTGCTCTTTTTGTTTCAGGGATGCGGGAACGTGATCCAGAAGCACAGGCGAGATCAAAATGGCGGCCCTCAAACAAAAATCGGACAGAGTTTCGTCGTATGAAAATTAATTTGTACGACGAATCCGAGGGGTATCAATACTTTTTGGCGTGTAGACGGGAGCTCGATTTCTGTTTTTTGCGATTTTCTCGAGTCCTGAGGGACGCAGCGAGTCGAGAGATGGCTTAAACGACGGCGCAGGACACCCCCTACCTACCAGACACACAAACAATACGAATAAACAAATAAATATATTAAATTTGGAATATTTTCTAAAAAATGTCGTTTTAATTTCGTCTATTTTACTTAATTTGTCCTAAAATTGAAAATTCCTGTATTAATTCGTGCTCTTTTTGTTTCAGGGATGCGGGAACGTGATCCAGAAGCACAGGCGACATCAAAATGGCGGCCCTCAAACAAAAATCGGACAGAGTTTCGTCGTATGAAAATTAATTTGTACGACGAATCCGAGGGGTATCAATACTTTTTGGCGTGTAGACGGGAGCTCGATTTCTGTTTTTTGCGATTTTCTCGAGTCCTGAGGGACGCAGCGAGTCGAGAGATGGCTTAAACGACGGCGCAGGACACCCCCTACCTACCAGATACACAAACAATACGAATAAACAAATAAATATATTAAATTTGGAATATTTTCTAAAAAATGTCGTTTTAATTTCGTCTATTTTACTTAATTTGTCCTAAAATTGAAAATTCCTGTATTAATTCGTGCTCTTTTTGTTTCAGGGATGCGGGAACGTGATCCAGAAGCACAGGCGAGATCAAAATGGCGGCCCTCAAACAAAAATCGGACAGAGTTTCGTCGTATGAAAATTAATTTGTACGACGAATCCGAGGGGTATCAATACTTTTTGGCGTGTAGACGGGAGCTCGATTTCTGTTTTTTGCGATTTTCTCGAGTCCTGAGGGACGCAGCGAGTCGAGAGATGGCTTAAACGACGGCGCAGGACACCCCCTACCTACCAGACACACAAACAATACGAATAAACAAATAAATATATTAAATTTGGAATATTTTCTAAAAAATGTCGTTTTAATTTCGTCTATTTTACTTAATTTGTCCTAAAATTGAAAATTCCTGTATTAATTCGTGCTCTTTTTGTTTCAGGGATGCGGGAACGTGATCCAGAAGCACAGGCGATGCCTCCGGAAAAGATTTTAAAATAATATTCCTGATCGCACAACTAGTTGGGCGAAAGCAGTTGTCCTACGGGGAATTCCCTACTTTTTTCTACACATTTCCTATAAGACTGGTTGAAAGCGTCTTGCATCCAGATCTTCAGCGCATCTTATAAACAAGGATTAGATATATTAAAAAAACATTTTTTTTAAAACATATTTTTACTGAACAAGTACTCGTCAAGACGAATCAAACAAGCCGAAACTCGATAGGATTATACATTACAGAGTTCCTATGACCACCTTCCAGCTCCATCATCAGTCCCTGGTTACCATTGAAAGACAAATCACTCGTCAAGACCATTCAAATGAACCCAAACTCGATGAGGTTTTGTCGTTTCATTGTTAAGTTCCTTTGGACACTTCCAGCTCCATCATCAGATCAGCACCATGTCATCATAATATTGCATTGTCACGCGATTTACACATGTATGCAAAATTTCAGCTCAATCTGTAACCGGGAAGTGGATCAAATTTAACTTGCAAGATTTGATTACAGACAACGGGACAGGTGAAACTAAATAAAAGTTTGTAACATAAAGATCCGAAATGTGTAATTTTAGAGCTCCCGATGAGTGATGGAGACACTAAAATACTAGAACTGTAAGGAAAGCGATCATGTTCACGGTTACAGCCACATAAAGGCAGTGTCTTCAGCAATTTTCATTCATCACTATATTGATTTCAACTTTGATAACTTAGAGAAGGATTTGGATTACCTAGAGTTTACGCTCTCTAGATACATTATGACTTAGTGGTCAATAAGAACACCTTGCCTTTATTTAACACAAGTTTGTTTCTAACACAGATTTTCAAAGAATGCTGGTCTAGATCTACATCATTCCTGACCCTTAGTTTACCCAGCAAAAAATACTCGTATATATCCATGTCTCGTACATACATACTCGTCCTACTCAAAAGCAAAATGTATTACGCATGGAGTAACTATGGTATTTTGATTAAATCCACGAGGATTCTATAAAAAAAATGTACTATCTCTATGATTTCAGTAGAGAACAAGAAGTAAACTGTAAACTTTAACCTCCAGGCTTTATAGGTAAAATCAAAGGACTCAAGGATATGTCATTTTCATTCGTCACCTAACGCTACGGGTCGCTATATTCGTAATTATAATGTCGAACTCGATGGAACGAAGGTATCTTTTGAAATATTCACATTGAATTGGTAGGCTTCGACGGAGGAAATCGGTAATCCAAGCAACATTGTCGTAAACATAAGCTGAGCATAATGGATTATTGGCATATAATTTTAGGATCGTTTTCAGGTATTTCTGCCTGAGATATAATTATAAAGTCTTCGTGCCCGACATATCGCAGTGCTACAAGCCGTAAGTCGTAATCGACCAGTGCGTCTTACCAGTGACGACTTATGTCACTGAAATATGGTCTCTCACTATATATGTGCCTTATTAGTATTCTCCTTGTGTTCGACCGGTGTGTGTTACCAGTGATGACTTACGGCACTGAAACACGGTCCCTCGATACTCTCCTAGCGCTGGATACAAACCTTTTCCAACCATAGTTGTAACCGCTTCTAGCCATACGTGAGGTCTATCACCGGTCTATAGTGGAAGTCCTTTGGCTAAACTGATGATGATGAAGATGCTGATCCATCCATCCATCAGGCATAGGACGTCCACTCTTGGACATAGGCGTCCCCTATAGATCTCCAATCAGACCAGTTGGATGCGGCTTGCATCCAGCGCGCTTTTGCGATATTGATAGGGTCATCTGTCCACCTCATCGATGGACGTCCTACGCTGCGCTTGTAGGTACGAGGTCTCCACTCAGGACCTTTTCGAACCCATCGATCACCAGCCCTTCTTGCAAGGTACTGATGACCCTATTGAAATATTTACATTGGATTGGAAAATTCGGAGGAGGAAATCGGTAATCCATGCAACATTATCGTAAGCAGTCGATAAGCTGAGTATAATAGATTCTCAGCATACGATCGGGGTAGTTCGCAGGTATTCTCGGCGGTGCTACATGTTACGATTTACATTTAGAAACGATTTAAATGGTCTGCCTGCAATTTATTTGGTCAGCCAACGACGAAACGGAGACGGTATAATATGTGTTTGAGGTGAAAAGATGTTTGATTGTGCAAAGATCTTGCAAAGTGGGCTCAGACTATGTACAGTAGCCCACAAAATGCTTTAAAATATGGTAAACAAATTCACAGAAAAAAACAACGGTATTTAATGCATAATTAAAATGAAATTTCTTATTTTCTAATTCGATTTTTGTTCAAGGCAGCCATCACGCCGCCATATTTTATAAGCAATGTCAAAAGATAATAAGATCCGAAAAAATAAATTTCCTTAAAATTCCTTAAATTATGATTAGAATTGAAATTTTTACAAAATAAATAGAGCAAATAGTTAAATACTGTACCAGGTAATTTCACAAATGATGTATTTCTGTTGCCGCCATAACAACAAACAAAAACAGAATAAAATTAATATTTAGGCTTGATTTGCATACAACAAACCTGATTTTTAGGCGTTTCTCGCTCCATATTTATAATGGTAACAGGTAGATGCCTGAAATTTTACAGAATAATAAGTAGATTATTCACTTCAATAATAAATATTAAAATTAAAATTAAAAAATATTTTAGGGGGGCTCCCATACAGTACGGAAACCTCCGTGCGCGAGTCCGACTTGTGCTTGGCAGATTATTTTTAGCCATTACTTGCTGACCGAAATAGAATTATCGTTAACCATCTAAGTCATGCCCCTCCCTTAACATTTTGTCGTCTAGTCTAGGTCATTGCGATTTAACATTTATGTCCTAAGTACTCGTAGTATTAGGTACATTTATTTCTATACAGTCACATTGCCTATAGATGTTCAGTGGCATTAGCTAGACTGTCTCTACGATATTTTCTAGACCTGCGGGCCAATTCTACTAATATTTGATACACAACTAATTCAGTTACCAGATATAAAACCAGACTGCAACTTTTGTGAACCTTTTAAAAGATTATGTTTTGTGAAATCCCGACACTTTCAGGTGTGTACGCTCACCATTATGAATTACGGACAAATTTTACTGAAATCAACTGCAAAATCGCAAAAAATAGCCGTTCCACGTTAAGTTTGAAGGTCGATGAAATTTGTACGGAACACTTCTGAAAATATCTGAACTTTGCATAACACCTTGTATAATAATATCCAACAAAAACATTTTCATGTGAAATGTAGCCAAGACAAGACCACAGTTCGCACTATCAAAAAGTTGTCAGATCTCATGTAGAGCCAAGCTTCTAACTCTACACGTCTTAACTCTACAAGTCCTTACTCCACAAACTCTACACTTCGGTTAATATATGTGACTTGGTGTAGAGTTGGCTTGAAATGGTTCGTGTAATTATACACGGCTGCTGCGTCGCCAGTTCCTTTTTCTTTGTCTTGGCTGGACACGCTGCCGCATGTCTAGATAGTTAATCCTTCTATAAATGTATAAGATGACAAGACGACTTCCTTCAGCTGTGAAGAGTCTTCAAAATAGTATTTATTGTTTTTCGCCAAACACAATTTCGCCGAATACAATCATTACAATCTACATACAAAATTCGAACAATCGCTCGAATCGATGTTTCTATTATTAGATTATTCATTTTTGAAAAAAAAACACTCAACTGATTACGATAAAATTAAAATGGTACAACCTCTGACCGCTGATTAATCGCGTCACAAAAATACTACACTCGGATTGTAAACCTTTTATTGATGTCTGTTAAAAATTGTGTGTAAAAGAGATAAGTACACGATACAGCCTATGGTAGAAACAGGCCCATAAGCTATATTTATGTTTCTATGTACCTAGCTGCTGTACTATCAGTTTTTTGTTCTCTGGGCGTATGGTGTATAGATAACCATCTTGCCACTTGCCGGCTCACCAGGTTGTCCCATTATGGTCAGCAACAGGTGCAATATGTGATCAAGGATAAAGGGGATCGTTAATAAATATTAGCCGTCAGGATAGTTATTAATTTCATCTGGAGATACATACGTATAAGGACACACACAAAGTTGGCAGAAAACTCGAACTGACCTGATTAGCTTCCTTTTTGTACATCAATACCAACTACTTTTGTTTTGCAAATTTTGTCATAACTCAAAAAAAAATCAGCTCTTCGGCTGTTCTATACATTTTGTCGCGGGTGAACGATATTTTTGTATGGAAAAAACAAAACTTTTTTGTTGTGTTTTGCCTAAAGTCGCAGCACGAAAGTTGTTAGTTTTGATGTACAGAATAAGCCTCTAAGAGGATGCTAATTGATTAGAAACAACCCTGTATGGAAATCTCGTGTAGATAACAGTTTTTGCAAACTCCTTCGATATTTATGGTTTCTTTTAATGTATCTGGTAGGTCTAACTAGGTACTTAGGTCTCAGTCTCGGTCTTAGGCTAACTTTTATACACCTACTAGCTGACCCGGCGAACTTCGTCCCGCCATATTTTCTAAATTCAAAGACTTTGTTTTCTGACAAATTAAAAAAAAGAAACAATAGCTTCTGTTTTAAATAGAACCAAATGTTGAAATGAAGTTAAAATAAAATAGTACGACCGTATACCTATTCATCATATTTGTTAGTTGAGAAATATTGGAATACATTTATTTGTCAGTAACTATTTTTTTTATGAATAATATCACACACTTATTTACCCAATTAATGTAATGTAATACTATTCTTAGAATTATTCTTATATTCTATTGTAATGTAATACATCTATACGGCCGATGGTTTGCCGACTGATTGTAGATAGATGGTACTTGAGCACACAACGTACAACTGTCCAAATCCTGGCAAATCTAATGAATTTAGAAACTCAGTTGGATAATTGACTACTTCATTTGTATCGATAATGGAAACGATCGACTTAAATAAATGTATTTCCATCAATTTTACTCTTAATTATATTTAAATCATCTACATACTTATTTTTTGCTGCTAAAATGGCTCGTTTGCTCAACCAAGCATGATTTTTGTAATTCACACCAATATTTGGAAACACTTTAAATATTATTTCTTCTTTTGAAATTGTGAAAATTTGGTGGAAAAGCAATAAGGCCAGTAGTAGTGTCAACAGGAATTCTTCCATTGCCATTGTCTAATAATGTATTTGAAAACATTTCTGCCGATAAGTCATTTTTCAACTCCACTCTCATATTGGTTGTTAATTTAAGTTTTTTACGTATCTCCATAAATTTATGCCTTTAGGCAAGCTTATTTTTTTATTTCGTATAGGTTTGCGTTTGACTACACACTGCCTGATGTTAAGCAGATATGCGGTCTATGATGTAACACGCTTACCAAGAAGATACCTATTTACTCGGGATTTAAAGACACCTACATTGTACTTTACTTTGTTATTTAAGCTGTTTTTTTGGTGTACAATAAAGTTATATTGTATTGTATTGTACTTTAGCGGGAAGACAGACTTGGGCTAAGCGTTCCACATTCTGGCAGTTCGTATGAGGAATGTGGACTCGAAACGCTTGGTTCTAATGCGCGGGATGTCCACCACAAAGGGTGGCGCTTTGGTCGTGTCTGTCTAGCCGTACGATAGAAGAAAAGGGCAGGTGGGACCAAATTGTGTAACTCCTGGGCGCACTCACCGATAGACACGCCACGCTATGTCAATGCTCGAGACTTTGCAGCGTCGACTCAGTAAAAGTTTCGTTGCCTATCAGCTCCTGGCTCGCCTTTCAATGGACTCTAGAGCCTCCAGCTGGTATTTGGCAGAGCCATCCGAAAGGTGAGAGCAGTATTCCATGCAAGACCTGACTTTTTTTCAAGACATTTCATCAGCAGCTGTTTATTTGGGAATGACTAGTAGCGTTTGGCGAAAATCACCAGACATTAGAATCATCGCACCTCGGAAGAGGTTCTGATTGCTACGAAATAATCTTTCAATGTTCGATCGAGTGCCTCTAATGCCCGTTTGTGTGACATCGTACACTCATCCCAGATAATTATTTTACAATTTTGTAGCACTTTTGCCATTGCCGAAGTTTTTGTTATATTACAGGTCGGTTCATCTATTGTTTGTATATATAATGGCAGCTTAAGTGCAAAAATAACAGTACCTACGTCCACCTTTTAACAATGTAGAAGCAATCCCGGATGGAACTATTGCTAGTGCTATTTGACCTTGAGCCCGAGTTGTAGGTATCTAATATTAATGAAATCAAGTAAGTTTTACCAGTTCCACCAGTGCATCAATAAAAATCCTCCGAAATTAATCCTCCATTGCCATCATTTACTGCTTTCATAATACCTCTAGTACCGTAAGCTGTTTTTTGCTGCCGATTTAAAAGTGTGACTTTGCTTTGTAGGTACGGATTGACTCAAAACATTTATGTCATATTGCTGTTCTCGTTCAAATTCTCGACTTAATGCATCATGCATGGGTCGATTAGGTGCAGGCATTCTTAATTGGTGCGGCATCTTGCCGGACATCATCCTGCACAAATCTTCTAATGATATTAAAACCTCATTATGTGTTTCTGCGCAAATTTCAAGTTCAGGATTTTCAAAATGTCTTCAGCCATACTGGCTTTGTATTTGTTCCCCAAATTATGTGTATTTGATGGAAAGCAGGTTGAAAAAAGGAAGGCAAAAAGTGATCGACTTCGAAAAATTAGTTTTTTTTTAATTTTTTTTTTATACAAACCTTGTCCTGCCTATAACGAACACAATAAAAAAAGAATTAGCGAAATCGGTCCAGCCGTTCTGAAGTTATGCGCGTACATACATTTCGCAGATTCATTTTTATATATATAGATACACTTTTTACACCTAGGGCGACCCTCTCCAATAAATAATTTTTGGTCAGCTAGTAATTTATATTTTTATTAATACTCACATTATATTGTGTGTTCCTACCCTTGATTCTAAGCTCTGTGGTAGTGCAATATTTATTGTCACCCTTAGTTAAAAACTTCAAAAAAAAGTAGAAGTATGAGAAGAAAATCTATAATTTTATGTTACGAGTATGCATAGTACAAGGCGCGGCATATAAGTCTAGCGCTGAGCTAAGTGTGGAGGGAATGGCTGCGCATGAGTTTAGTATGGCGTTCAACATGCGCAGCCATCCCCTCCACAGTACCCTCAGCGCTAGACTTACGTGCCGCTACCTGTCAATAAGTTAGCAAGGCACTTAGCTGGGCAGAACACTCAAGCCAGTAGTGGTGTTGACGGCAGGTGAAGTAAGTCTCTGAGTGAGTGGTGGCCTCGTGAAGGGAGTCGCAGACCTGGTAGACCCATATAACTGTGGCGTGGTGATATCCATGTCTTGCGGCAACACCTGGATGTGACTTCCAAAAAGGAGGTGGTACTGTGTTCGTTTGTATGCATTTTTTGTGTATATTCATCGATATTTTATCGCCAATTGTGAATCGATTTAGAAAAAATATTTTACAGTTCGATAGAATATACTTCCGAGGTGGTCCCATTTTAATTTTATCGAAATCGGCTAAGCCTTTTTTTATAAATCAACAATAATGTACATGGATGTGACATCGATTGGTGCAGACTATTCGAATTCTGTACACGGTGGAAGCAGGTGTTGCGATTTTTTGCGCAAAATAATTATTTTAAATCTACCTGATGGACTAATCATGTTTTTTTATTCATCTAGCCAATTGGCGAAAGAGGGAGGAAGCTTATGCCCTATAGTGGGCCGAAATAAGCTGTTGATGATGATAGTAAATGAGTACATAAAATATACAAATATAAGTTTCATTTAGCCAAGGCTTCTGTAAAATGAAAATGAATAAAATTGTACCTCTATTAGTATAGTATTTTGTTGAAGTTAACTAAGGCACTTATGTAAGATAAAAAAAATGTATCCAGTGGACTACTATTCTCGAATGGAGACCACGTAATAGCAAGCGCAACATAGAACACCCGCCGACAAGGACGCGACACGATCTATGACTCCAACCGCAAGAATACTGTCATGATCATGCTTGATCAAACTCTCTATTTTAAAAAAATGAAGGTTAAAAAGAAAGAACACGCTTCCAAAGTGTCTTATTGGAAACCCATAGGTGAGCCATATTTCTGACAGTGGACATTCTACGGCTCACATAATGATGACGTAGGTGACAAACAATAAAAAATAACCCGTTTGAAATAACATACCAAAATCAATATAAAAATATGTAGTAATAGGTACAAATCTTCTATGACCAAGGACCAATGAAAGCTGTCCAGTCTTTATCACCCTAATCAGTTTCAAATTAAACCAATTAGAGTAAATAGAGCCATTGTTAATATGCATTGTAAAATGTCACACACCTTGCCGTGACCTTACGTTGTATAAATATTATTGCCCAGTTTATGCTTGGTTCACATCATTCCAGTAAAATCAAGGACCTAAGTAATCTAACGCTGGACTGCAACTGGAATAGTGGTATTAAATATTACTAAAGAACGACCGCGCATCGCTCGGTATAAAAATTAAGAAATACCTAATCGAAATTGGGTTTTATGGAAAACTAGCGACCCGCCCGGCGCCCAGGCTTCGCACAGGTGTATTATACATATAAATCTTCCTCTTGAAACGCTTTATCTATTAAATAATACCGCATCAAAATCCGTTGCATGGTTTTAAAGATTATTAGCATACAAGGGGACAGACAGCGGGAAGCGACTTTGTTTTATACTATTTAGTGATAGTGATAATAATGCCTGTATGCTCGTTGTAACCGTTTTCCAAATTCGAATGTTGCACAAGCAAATAAATTGTTCGTTGAATGGAATAAGATAGGAAAGACATTTATCAAATAATAATAAAACAAGAAAATAAGCCCCAATCATAAGCATGAGAATAATCATGAAACAAAAAACAGGAATAGAGAAAAAATGCACTTGAATGCGCTTGACCCAAAAACACCAAAAGTTCCAAAAAGGTTCATTTAAGCTGTACGTACATGTTCTTTATGAATAAATATTAGGGTACATCTTACACACGGCCTCTGACCCCAAACTAAGCAAAACTTGTGATATGGCTGCCAGAGACTGATATACTACTTATACATATTTTTAAATACATACTTATATAGATAGTAACTAAATAACACCCAGACACAGAGCAAACACCTATGTTCATCACATAAATACTTGCTCTGGGTGGGGATCGAACCCACGCCTCTTTGACCCAGAAGTTAGGGTCACTAACCACTGAGCCATCGAGGCTGTCAAAACTTTACCAAAAGACGTTAGAATTTAGAACGTAAATAAATAAATCATTTATTACCAAAATAACAATTCATTTATTTAGATGAATCCAAATCCAATATTGACATTTTACAACATAATAAAAACAATGAGCTAAGTTATTGTCTGTAAGCCCCAAAATATCACTATCACTACATAGTATAAAACAAAGAGTTTACCCGCTGTCTGTCCCCATGTATGCTTATATCTTTAAAACTGCGCAACGGAATTTGATGCGGTTTTTTTTATAGATAGAGTGATTCAAGAGGAAGGTTTATATTTATAACTAGCTGACCCGGCGAACTTTGTCCCGCCATATTTTCAAAATTCAAAGACTGTTTTCTTAATGTAATGTAATTTACTATTCTAAAATTTATTCTTATATTCTATTGTAATGTAATAAATATGTAAGGCCGATGGTTTGCCGACTGATTGTAGAGCACACAACGTACAACTGTCCAAATTCTGGCAAATCTAATGAATTTAGAAACTCAGTTGGACAATTGACTACTTCATTTGTATCGATAATGGAATCGATCGACTTAAATGAATTTGTCCATCAATTTTACTCTGAATGTTTATATTTAAATCATTTTCATACTTATTTTTTGCTGCTAAAATGGCTCGTTTGCTCAACCAAGCATGATTTTTGTAATCCACACCAATATTTGGACACACACTTTTAATATTAATTCTTCTTTTGAAATTGTGAAAATTTGGTGGAAAAGCTATAAGGCCAGGTAGTAGTGTCAACAGGAATACTCCCATTGCCATTGTCTAAATAATGTATTGGAAAACATTTCTGCCGATAAGTCATTTTTAACTCCACTCTCATATTGGTTGTTAATTTAAGTTTTTTACGTATCTCCATAAATATGATGCTTTTAGGCAAGCATTTATTTTATTTCGTATAGGTTTGCGTTTGACTACACACTGCCTGATGTAAAGCAGATATGCGGTCTAGGATGTAACACGCTTACCAAGAAGATACCTATTTACTCGGGATTTGAAGACACCTACATTGTACTTTAGCGGGAAGACAGACTCGGGCAAAGCGTTCCACATTCTGGCAGTTCGTATGAGGAATGTGGACTCGAAACGCTTGGTTCTAATGCGCGGGATGTCCACCATAAAAGGGTGGCGCTTTGGTCGTATCTGTCTAGCCGTACGATAGAAGAAAGGGGCAGGTAGGACCAAATTGTGTAACTCCTGGGCGCACTCACCGAAGTGTATCCGATAGAATGCTGATAGACACGCCACGCTACGTCGATGCTCGAGACTTTGCAGCTTCGACTCAGTCAAAGTTTCGTTGCCTATCAGCCTCCTGGCTCGCCTTTCAATGGACTCTAGAGCCTCCAGCTGGTATTTGGCAGAGCCATCCCAAAGGTGAGAGCAGTATTCCATGCAAGACCTGACTTTTTTTCAAGACATTATTTCATCAGCATCTGTTGATTTGGGAATGACTGGTAGCGTTTGGCGAAAATCACCAGACATTAGTATCATCGCACCTCGGAAGAGGTTCTGATTGCTACGTAAATCTTTCAATGTTCGAGTTCCACCAGTGCATCAATAAAAATGCTCCGAAATTAATCCTCCATTGCCATCATTTACTGCTTTCATAATACTCGTACCTCTAGTACCGTAAGCTGTTTTTTTTTTTTTGCCGATTTAAAAGTGGGACTCAAAACATTTATGTTATATTGCTGTTCTCGTTCAAATTCTCGATTGAATGCATCGTGCATGGTTCGATTAGGTGCAGGCATTCTTAATTGGTGCAACATCTTGCCGGACATCATCGCGCACAAATCTTCTAATGATATTAATACCTCATTATATGTTTCTGCGCAAATTTCAAGTTCAGGATTTTCTGTTATTAAGCGTATTCTGTGCAAAATGTCTTCAGCCATACTGTCTTTGTATTTGTTCCCCAAATTATGTGTATTTGATGGAAAGCAGGTTGAAAAAAGAATGGCAAAAAGTGATCGAACTCGAAAAATTAGAATTTAATTTGTTTTAATTTTATTTTATACAAACCTTGTCCTGGCTATAACAAACACAATAAAAAAAGAATTAGCAAAATCGGTTCAGCCGTTCTGAAGTTACGCGCGTACATACATTTCGCAGATTCATTTTTATATATATAGACTAGCTTTTACCCGCGGCTTCGCCCGCGTTATATTTTGATTTTGGCTAATGTTTATGTCGGCTGCGAAACCTAACCTAAAGCGACAAACATCAAAATACCTTAGAGGAATGCTTTTGTTGGTTAAATTACGGTTGGAGTGTATATACAACCCCCCTGTGTATTCCCGCCTTGTCGTGGCGGGGGAGGTCAAAGGCAGCTGAAAAGGCGGCGCTCGAAGTCTCCCTCTTCTTTGCGTCTTTCCCCCATGGCAGCTTAGAGGCCGGCACTCGTAGTGCAACCGCTTTTAACTAAAGCAGCTGAGAGGATGGCCGGTAGGTTGCGTGCCTTATGAGAAGTGTTGCTTCTGAGGCGGGCTGCAGTGCCGCTCTTGCGACGAGGATTAGGGGCTGCGGTGGGATGGAACTGGTTGTGTGGGTGCCGCCACCTACCCTACCTTCCGCTAGGCCGTCAACCTGTTGGCAGACGCAGTGGGGCTGCAGGGGAAGAGAAGTGTCGGTATCGCGATGGCCGTTCTCACTGCCCTCTGCAGTTGAAGAGGCAGGCGCTGGGCTACGACTGACCCGTTGCACTGGGATCAGGGCGTTGGAATGCTGTCCGACGCTCAGTGCTGGTTAGTCCCGAGTGGTGGATGACGATGTGTCTTGTGCTCCGAAACACTCCGTCATTATTGCGGGAGCGCAAGCTCTGTTATGGAGCCCGAGTCTGGGCTAGCGCTGTTGAGTGCCGCGAAGGAGTGCGAAAAATGTAGGAACGTCCTAAACTTGAAATGACAGGTTATTTCTGGCGCTTAGACGGCTGCTACCACGGCCCGCTCGCTTACTTTTCATCCTATCCTACGGGAACTGTTAAAGTTTTTGGGATAAAAAGTGGCCTTTGTCACTTTTCGTCTTTCAAACTATATTCATGCAATAAGTCAAGGCAATCCGTTGCTCCGTTGCTGAGAAAAAGTTATTGTGTTATCCTACGGGAACCGCAATTTTTTCGGAATGGAACGTATCCTATGTCACTTTCCGTCTTCCAAACTATGCTCACCCCAAAAATCAAGACAATCCGTTGCTCCATTGCTGAGAAACAGTTATTGTCCTATCCCATGGGAATCACGAATTTTCTCGGGATAAAAAAGTATCCTGTTATCACTTTCTGTCTTTTAAACCATAGGTATCCATACCAAAAATCAAGTCAATATTTTGCTCCGTTGCTGCGTCAAAGAGGAACAAACCAACAAACTTTTCGGATTGATAATATTAAAGTATGATGATTCTGTACCATAAAGGTAGAATAAAGAAACATGTTAAACCTCTAATGATAGAAAAATATTTTTAATGTCAGACAAAATGACGGCCTGTTATTAAACGTCATAGTAACATGTAGCATGCAGAGGGAATAAAACATTTTATCCAATTTTAATGTCAGTTGTCATTTTCAATCTCACTTCAGTCCATACTTTAATTCCTCTTCAAGGGGATATAATGGTGGAAAAACAATTTGTCCCCTTGCCATGCTACCTGTGATTTATAAAAGTCTGCAGACAATGTCACCTGTCATCTAATTACGTTTCGCTGTGACGTTTCGTTAAGTGTCATAGAGGAATTAATCACTTAGCGTCTTTGTGATAGTGGCGACAGTTTTGCTTTCGATAGTTTTTGTCCTGTCCTACAGGAACTATGCAATTTTTTGCTTAACGTCTAACGCTCAGCATCTAAAATTCGACGTTCTTAGTTTTTTGCTCTTGAGTCTCAGCAGTTCTTTGCGCTGCGTGATGCTCAGCATCTAAAAGTCGCCGCGCTTGACTTTCAACTTCAGTCTCAGCAGCTCTCTGAGCTGCGTGACGCTCAGCGTCTTTGTGATAGTGGCGACAGTTTTGCTTTCGATAGTTTTTGTCCTGTCCTACAGGAACTATGCAATTTTTTGCTTAACGTCTAACGCTCAGCATCTAAAATTCGACGTGCTTAGTTTTTTGCTCTTGAGTCTCAGCAGTTCTTTGCGCTGCGTGATGCTCAGTGCTCAGCATCTAAAAGTCGCCGCGCTTGACTTTCAACTTCAGTCTCAGCAGCTCTCTCAGCTGCGTGACGCTCAGCATCTAAAATTCGACGCGCTTGGTTTCGCTCTTGAGTCTCAGCAGCTCTTTGAGATGCGTGGCGCTCGGCATCTAATGTCAAACGCGTTTAAGTGTGCTCTTCAGACTCTTGGCTTCTAGCAATTTTCTTTACGCGAGCTCCGCTAGAACTACGCGCTAGATTCGCGTTTTGTAGGCATACCTATTAGAATGAAAACTACGTAATTAAACTGAAAAAATACATGTAACCTTCTCTAAATTTTACAGGAAAAGATTGATTGACTTTGACATTTGCAACTCGAGCAGCTTTGAATGGGCATTGGGCATAGAGAATGTAATTTGGAAAGTCAAGATGCAAATTACCATGTGTCATGTTAGAAAATAAGTTTTTTCTTCTAAGATTCTAGCCTATGCGTTTTCATCCCCCGTTTTCAACCCTTTAAAACTATTTTTTCGAATCAAAAAGTAGCCTATGTCCTTTCTCAGGCTCTAGACTATCTGTGTACCAAATTTCATTCAAATCGGTTCCGTAGTTTTAGCGTGAAAGCGCGACAGACAGACAGAGTTACTTTCGCATTTATAATATTAGTAAGGATAAACCTCTGCGAAGCCGGGGCGGGTCGCTAGTTATTTATATGAGCAACTATATTTACTATTCATATCTATTCAAAGGTTGTCTGAATAATTATAAATTAAAAATTTAAAAAACCCCCGACACAATAAATATTTGACAACAAACTTTCAATTGACAGCCATTTTGGGCACATTTGTAGAATTTTGGTTCTTCCATCCCCACTTTAACCCACCATAACTCTTAAACGGCTCAATCGATTTTTATAAAACATAGCTAAGAACACTCTCGATTAAGTCTCCTTTCATCCAAAAAAAACTACACTGAAATCGGTTCAGTGGTTCGGGCGCTATGATGCCACAGACAGACAGACAGACAGACACACAGACAAACAGACACGTCAAACTTATAACACCCCTCTTTTGTGTCGGGGGTTAAAAAGATCGCTTTTGGCTATTAAACTGCCACATGTTATACTTCAATTCGTGTATCTATCTAGGTACGAGTATAACACTCTAGTTTCGAAAACACTTAAATTCTACTCAGTAGATAGGTACCTACTACCTACATAATACCTATTACCTACTTATGCAAAATGTGACTTCCAACTTTGATATTTTACTGCTTGTAAATAACTGAAAAACTGAAAACGTCTTCAATGCAATCCTTTTCCAGCTCTAGACTGGTTTAGTGTACTAGAATTATCTACCTTTTATTCTACTAGAACTATGTAAACAAACATGATCTAGGGAGGTATAGTAGGTATTTAGGTGGCAGTAGTCAAAATCTCCATAGTTATTTATTGGTCCCCATTTATATTGGGATCAAAGCAATGTCAGATTTGATTGTATCTATTATATTTCTTCAATCAACAGCTTTAATATTCTAATTTTATTACATTTACTCATAAATTCATAAGCTTATTAATTTCAACGGCATCAAAATCATTGATTGACATACATATATTTTCGGGTTAGGTTGGAATCAAATACCAATTGTAGCTCTGAGATTTAAACCTCATCAAGAATGCATATAATTCCTCGATAGGTGCCTATAACGTTACAACTTTTACCAAAACTACCTAGGTACTTATCTCATATACTTACCTACATTTATAGAAAGACAATTGCAGACTTGTCGATAAATAAAATGGCCGTAAACAAGATCCTGAAGTTCAATGCACCCGAGATCGAGTTTGTATCATCGATGCAATATCGGAGCCTTGGCGAGATACAATAGCGGACCTAATATCAAACAAGGAGCAATTCATTGTAAGATCCGAGAATATAGATAGAAATGCAAGCACTAACTTAAGCCCGGGAATATAAACTGAGCTAGAAGCGTGGGCATGAGACAAAGACCCCACGTACGGGCAAGCGGGGCAAGTGACCACTGCGACACGTCCATAGGTGCTTGATTATCGTTATCTATCAGTCTCAATGCACTTCAATCAGAGACCCGAGGCCGTTCTAGGCCGTCGCACTCGCCGACATAACACGTGCATTAAAGGGGCCATACACGGTACGATTGATCTGTACGATCCGTCGTTGCAGACCGATCGAAACGACGGATCGCCAGTGTATGTTCACATCGTTAACGATTTACTTGATCGCAAACGATATCGGAGGTCGTCACAGAATCCCTTGCGATCAGACCAATCGTAACGATAAATCGACAGTGTATGGCGCCTTGCGATCAACGATTCGATTTTTGTCTCAGTCAACGCCGGCCGCCGCACGCGCTGCATGTCTATTGTCTACGTACCTAGCCTACACTCGACGAACGAAACAACAAAATGACTACATGGAGTTACGACGATTTGATTGAATTTATTGAATTATTCAGAGAACAAGAGCCTTTATGGAAAATAAGACATAAAGATTATCACAACAACGTGAAGAGAACGGTGTGTTATAATGTACTTTTGGAGAAAATGAAAATAATTGACAGAACTGCTGATTTGAATAAACTTAAAAAGAAAATTAATAACCTAAGGACAGTCTTTCGTAAAGAATTGAAGAAACAGAATGATTCGCTGTTATCCGGAAGCAGTGCTGACGAAGTTTATTCGCCTAAACTGTCATATTTTGAAAATTTAATGTTCTTAAAAGACCAAGAAATGCCACGTGAAGGAGAAAGTTCCACAAAGTTGGTGAGTACAAATCTTTATTTAAATTCCAACTTAAATTAACTTATGTACTTAAGTGCTACACATAATTGTTCTGCCAAGGAACTGCACCGATTCCATTAAAATAATCTACAAACAAATTTCTATTTTCTGTTGCTGAGTGAAAACCGGATCCCCTTCTTCTCTCGAGACCAATCAAGTTACTATGTAGACCTTCTTCAATCTCTCCAACTTCATAGTTTTCTCTATCAAAGCTATCTTGCGGGGAGTAGGTGTCTGGATTTTCACGGCGTAAAAAGTTATGTAGTGCACAACAAGCCATCACCACTGGAGTAATATTATCTAAGTCCAAATTTATTCCATTTTTCAGTATTCCAAACCGAGCAACTAAAATTCCGAATACGTTTTCAATTATGCGTCTTGCTCGGGATAAACGGTAATTAAAAATTCTTCTTTTTTCATTGAGCTGTGACTTATTAAATGGTTTCAAAAAATTATTCCTTAGAGCAAAAGCTTCATCTCCAACAAACACATAAGGAAGCGTTATTCCATTCACTGAATCTGGTTGTGGCAACCCCAATGTACCGTTTATAAGTTTTTGATGAAAATCTGTATTTTTTATAACCCCACCGTCAGACACTCGGCCGTTTGTACCAAAGTGAAAATAAATTAACTCATAATTAGCATTAGCAATTGCCATCAGAACCTGACTGTGGAAGTGTTTATAATTAAAGAAATTTGAACCAGATTCAGGCGGCGGCTTTATTTTAATATGCTTGCAACAATCAACAGCGCCAAGACAATTGGGAAAATTCCATCGTTTTTCGAAATCAGCTCCAATTGCTTTCCATTCACTTTCATTCGAAGGTAACTGAAACAAATCAAATTTCTTTTATTACAGACGATTACAGAGGAACAACATGAAGATGCCAACGAAAATCCGTCACCAAGTGGAACTCAAGCTGAAAATGACGATATTTTACCACCTCCACCTACACCAAGTCAATTAAAGCGCAAGAAATCTTCGCAGGTGTCAAATTCTACAATAGATTTAACTCTTGACAATATAAATAAAAAAATTTTGTCTCTTAAACCTGACGATACATGTGACATATTTGGAAAAACTGTAGCTTCTAAATTAAAATCATTACCTAAAGATCAACGGATCTGGGCGGAAAAAATTATTAATGAAACCTTGTTAGAAGCCGAACTTGGGAACCTGAATAGACAATGTGTAAGTAGAGTAAATAATATTTTAAATAACTCTTCCCAAGATTGGCAACCAAATACTTCTCCATTCTCTCAACCTCGCACATCTCCATTCTCTCAACCTCGCACATCTCCCTACTCTCAAACTAACACTTCCCCATACTCTCAATCTCACACTTCTTCACACTATCAACCACAGACATCTCCCTACTCTCAATCTCAGATGTCTCCATACTCTCAACCTCAGGAGTCTCCATTCTCACAGTCTCATTTGTCACAGAACATTCCTTCAAATCAACAAGAAATTCAGACACCACCAGAAGAACAGACTACACTGTTACACATTCCTGAAAATCAGTCCTCCAAACCTCAAACTCCACCTTTACTCCAAGCCAGACAGAGACCTACGGGAGAACAGTTGTCAGGTGCAAAAGAACAAAATTTAATTTATTTTTTTGAAAACTTTCAATCCTAATGTTTAACTATGTACCTACCATGTTTAACTGCCTATATGAATGGAAAATAAATGATTATAACTATTAAGAATGATTTATGTTTTATTGCAGTACATACCTTACAATAGTCGTGACATGCTTCGTAAATGGCGGCGCAGGTTTCTGGGATGATTCTCCCCAGTAACTGTGGTGAAATGATAGATGAGAACTTTAGATCTTCATAGGATCGTCCAGTGGCTAGGAAACGCAAAGTTGCACTAAGGCGTTCGTGAATACTGACAGCTTGCCTCATGTTTGTATCGTGCTTCTGTATTTTAGGTGATACTAATTTCAATAATTTTAGGTACGTAGGTTCAGTCATTCTCATGTAGTTTGTAATGTTGCAAACGGGGAAGCCGTTTGCAGCACCACAAGTTAAAAGAGAATTGGAGAGGAACCCGTAATGTTGCAAGCGGGGGAGCCGGTTGCAGCACCACAGGTTAGGAGACCTCAGGAGAAACCTAACCAACCTAAGAGTCCTACCTAGTGGATAGGATTCCTAACGGTTCGGAGATTAAAACAGAAGACTAACCTTAGTATTTACACATTTATTTACACTAACACGCACTGCACTTATAGTCAATTAAATCTTCAAGAAACGGAGAGAGAGAGAGAGAATTTTGAAGGAGTCCTTGGAAAGTTAGCCAAAAAGGGAGAGGGTAGCACTCGTTGAACCACGCTGGAGGCTGGCCGAGGATTTTCTATAGCCTGAGCTGGACCCGCCGATAGTGTGGCGCCAGCCAGGTAGCGCTAGGTGAGCGCTAGCGTGAAGACATCTGTCGACTGAGGTGGAGGCGCCGGCCCAAACCGGCCGACAGGCGCCGGCCCAAACTGGCCGACAGGGTTCTAAGTCAGCGCCAGCCCAGTGCTCCAGGGGTAAGGGGTCAGTGGCCCCAAAACAAGAGATCCACCTGTAATCAAAGTCAAAGGGACCGGAGCCTCTCACCCTGACTGTTACGCGACGCTCATGCCGTTTACAGGACTCGTCCACGCAACTCTCCAATTCACACCGTCACATATTTAGGAAAAAAGGTGTCTTCCAGATCAGTTCCAACTCAAGACTGCCCAATTTTACAAAACAAGGATCGCTGATCCTGTCAAAATAAAACATTTCAAAAATTTGAATTTCATAACTAGAATTGTAAGTTGGCAGTGTTATCGTTGAAAGAGTCTGAATATAGAGAAGCTAACAAAAACGTTAGTTTCTCTACAAGTTGTGCCAGTCTTTTGGATGGAACCGTAATTCTTTTAAAATATTTACATGCGAGTACTGATGTCGTTTTAATAGCCATTTCTTAACCCACATTTTTCTAGGTTTGTTTCTTTTTTTCCGTAACCGAATCAAAGTTACTGCCACAAAACTAAGAAAAAGAAGTTCGTTTTCCATTGTAGTCACGTCTTGAATTATTTGAACACGTCGTCACTCTGTTTTTTCAAACCAGCAAATGATCGATCGTGACGACCAATCGTTTCATGTGTGAGCGGCAGTTTTGTTGCGATACATCGTCACGATATCGTTTCAGATGATCGTAGCGACGGATCGTACCGTGTATGGGCACCTTTACTCACGAAATATTTTCATAAAACCGAACACAAACGCACCCGTCCACCCTTCCCCGCGACCCCTCGCGCCAGCAAAACCAGTTCAGTTCGTGCCCGGCTGCCGTGCGCGTCGGTCACTTCTCCCAGGGAGCGCTCGCGCCGTGTTGTGTTACGAAAAAACACCAAAACCAAACCTGTGCTGTGGATTTCAAGTATTCCAACATTACCGACCTGAATAGTGTCCAAGTGAGATTGTGTCCGTTTAGTGATGTTGTGTGCCCGTGTTGTGGAGGATTTCGCTTGAAAAGTGTGGGACGGGTACCGCCTGCCGCCGGACGCCTTCTCTCTCCGATCTCGGGATATCATTAAGGTATTTATTGTTACACCGGCTCATTGTTGTAAGGAATTCTTTCTAGGAGGCTCGTGAGTTGAATCGATAGCCTCGATTGGGGTCCGTATGCGGGCTAAGACGGCCAGAGGGAGTTGTAATGCGTCGATATTGAATCGCAGATTGCGGATGGTGTTTGTGGGATTTGCATTGTAGATGCGCGCGGCTGGGGCGTGCGGGGCCTGTAAACACTGCACCAGCCTCCAGGAACCAGTTTCGGTGCGAGTGGGCGACTATTAATTAGGCGTTCCAGAGTAACGGTACCAAGTACCCCCCTGCCACTTAACGATCATTTGATAAGTTTCGTTGTTGAACTTTCGTCGATTCGTTTCTAATTGACTTAATAACTGTTTCTGTGGTCGGATCTCGACGCTGGAATGGCAGGAGCGTGAGATTCCGGCTGATAACATTAGTTACGCTCGCCGAGCTTTTGAATTGATTCTTTATTAGATTTACTGGCATGTAAAAATCATGCTTGCTGCCTTCGGGGTATTTTTTTATCGAAATCAGCCAGCTTTGTCTTTATGGCCTCGATCATAAAACCCAGCAACGCATATTTTTCTATTACACAGCTGCGTTGACAGTTTTCTGAGACGCGAATAAAGTTTTATAGGTACCTACAGATTTTCAGTATCAACTTCTTGAGAGTCGTGGATAAGTTTACTTACTTAATATTTTAGTCCAAATGGGCATTTTCTAGCCTGAAAAAATAATTTTCATATTATACGCAATGGGCACGCAATAGCTTGCACGGTTTGAATACTCTGAACACTTGAATTGCACCACAATTACACAATCAAGTCAAACAAAATGAAGCATTCAACTTGTATTCCAAATTCAAAAGCTCGTATTTATCATAGCGGCACGATAGATGGCGTACCTAGTGGCAAAATAACAACCCCCAGCTTCCCGAATTGTAATCACGATATTCGCGATCCAAACAGTTGGAGCGAATCTTTATTGCTAATTACAAAACAACATAACGGATAGCTTTGTTAACCCGATTTCAGAAAATCAACAACCACAGAAGTAATTTTAACATTTCAACCAGCAACAATCTGTTCTCAGTTTCAACAACTGAATCAGTGAATTTTACACCGAGTATTATTGCTTCACACAAAGTTCGAATTAAACATGATTCAGTGGCAATCACACTACTAAAATTGCACGCAATATATTCAAAATTACACAAGAAAGAGAAAGAAAATGAACCACATAAAATGTACACAAATAATATGACGCATACATACTTTTTTCCACAAAATATTGGCCATCAACGTTACCTACACATTTTGCTCTCAAGAAAATTTATTGTTGTCAAAACAAAACGCAAGTCTTTTTATTTAAGTAATTTGATATGATATAAATTTACATTTCAGACACAATATTTTATTCACTCACGTTAGTAATTCAACGTCTTCATTCCGTTCCGTTCTCACTTTTGTAACAATGTCGGTAACCGAAACGTGTTTTATTATCCGAATTTGAATACTGTATTTGGTTCGCATGATTTTATAGACGATTTAAGGGTAACATTTACAAGATGAAACCGTTGATTTAATCGTAAACCGTGTCGTAAAGTCAATATTGACGGTGGTCGAGACGCGTGGAAGATATACTTGTGGAATTCGAATGTGTTATCTTTTATTTGTATCTAGATTTTTGTGGAACGGAACGTAACTTAGGTTCGATTGTTGACAGTTGAGTTCATGAGTCATGGATCTGAGAAATTAAACATTGATAAGACATTCGGTCTTACTTGATTTGGGTTCGACTTGCGTTGCGGGGTTGTTGAAAGATTTATTACCTACTTTGATAAAATTAAGTTAAATCATGAGTTCGGATCAATGTAGAGCAATTTTAATGTAATAACTAGGTAAGTACATAGTATAAAACAAAGTCGCTTCCCGCTGTCTGTCCCCATGTATCTTTAAAACTACGCAACGGATTTTGATGAGTATTTATTTAATAGATAGATTAATTCAAGAGTAATGTTTATATGTATAATACACCTGTGCGAAGCCGGGGCGGGTCGTACATAAACGTATAAGTATTTTTAAAAACTAATGACTTGTCAACGTTGTTATCAAAGTTGTAAGGTCATTTGAAGGTTTATGTTGTAATTAAACAACTTGTAGAGGACAAATCAAATCACGTATTGTTTCATAATAAACACTATTATTGTCATCGAGTATAAATACATTAAATACCTGTATAATATTATTGCGGAAAATTAAGCATCCTCATTCTTGCGATAAATAGCGTTTCGATGCAATTATTTACCTAATATTTTAATCATCATTATTTGTAATTTATTTATCTCATTGTATGACTTTTCCCGCATTTCTTATTCTTACTATCAAATCATATTATCTTATCTCTGCTATATCAATTCTGTCCAGGTGTTCCCCCATATTTTAATCATTTTGTCGTAACTGTATCAGTTTTCTGGGACTACGCGTCAACTTTGCTAATTTGGACTGTATAGATATGCGATAAAAGTTTTTCATCAACTTTTATCAATCCAATACCACCTCTATCTTGTTATTTGATTCCCGGTCAAAGGCTAACTTGCGAATTGTGAAATCGAGAGTGAAACTATTATATATAAATGCGTTAAATTGTAGGTCCCGGTCGTTTTAACCGTATAGCCAAGTCAGAGGCCTTCAGCCGGCCTAAAAACTCTGACACCAGGGCTAGTCACCCGGCCTATACGAACTTACTTACTGCTTACAAAACTAACGCCAAGATTAATACATTATTATAAAAATATAACGTTTTAAATACAAGCTTTTGAGATCCTGGAAATTATGTAGCAGTACAGTGCTAGCACAGTGCTAAAACGAGCCCTAACACGATGGGTCTATCTTGTTTAATAGAGGAGTTCCTATAGCCACCTTCTGACTCCATTATCAGATCAGCTCCATGGTACCATATTATTGTATAGTCATGATATAAAATTTCAACGTGCAAAATTTCAGCTCAATCGGAAACCGGGAAGTTGGTCAAATTTAACTTGCAAGATTCAACCCGAACTTACATACATGCATAGGTACAAATTGCAAGTTAAATAAAAGCTTATAAAATTATAAATGAAGTGATTTCTCAACTTCATTGTTCACTTCCAATGCACGTGTCACTCGAGGATGCCTCGGAGCGTTAATTTACTTCGTAAAAAATCTCAAAGGCCGGAAACGTGCGTGTCACATCGGTAGTTGTCGAACAGATGTTGACATGTGTCGAGCTGGCTGTATGCCGCTCTTCGTGGTCTAATTGACTAGGGAAAAAGTAAAAACGTGAGCTGCGTAGTGTTACGCTCTATCGGAGGGCGCGTGAAACGGAACGGTACGATTGATGCGTTGGGGTGCGTTCGAAGTTTGATTTATGCGGCTTCCTTCCTGGGAATGGAGATTTCAAATCCAGTTTCCATTTTCAAACGGATTCAGTGGTCTGGTGTTTTAATATTTTATTCGAATACCTCCAAAAAAATTGTGTGGGTAGAATCATACAAGTCAGCGGAAGTGAAGTTAGCTAAAAGCTGCGCGAAACTTCAACGCGCATTAAGTAGTTTTACGTTTTTCGTAATATCTTATCGGGCGTAGGACGCAATTTCCACTGGTAGACATAGGTCTCTTCAATAACATCAATATTCATGTTAAGTGCCTACAACTGATGTTAAGTTTTGCATCCAACGCAATTCTGCCTGTAACTCTTAGCGCATGTATAAGTTTATGAAATCCATAGTTTTATCCGCTTTCTTGATACGTGTATTAATTTAAGTTGTTATAATTATTAGGTTTTAAGTTCCAGTCAACTACACTACCTAATAGTACGCAGTACTGTAGTTACATTACAGTACAGTATAAATTCCATTCTCTATCTCTAACTCTTCAATATAAAAAACCTTAGTCAACTTAAATGCAATTTATGCTTCCTTTCTGTCTTATCTAGTTGTGTTCTTGAACTAATTGCTTGACTTTGCTGCTCAATAAAACCTTACAATTTACAATCCTCATAAAGGAAATGGTAGGTACCTATTTAAGTAAAGACCATGCTTGAGGGTAGAACAGACTAATTCAAAAACTTAAGCTTTAATATCTAGTCTAGGAGTCAATGGGACGAAAGGTGACTTCTTCTAAGTCATTGGTGTTTTCAACAATCGTTAAATATAACTTCGTAAAACACATCAAAGTACTAGTTATTATGGTAAAAATTACACCTATTCACGTTTGCGACTTTGATATTTTGCCAAACAAATTACAGTTCATTTTAATATGAAATTGCTAGGTTGTAGGTACGGCAAAGTGATAAATATGCTACGATATTATTAGGCCTCACCTAGATTTCTTTCATGTGCTGGAAATGGAAAACCTAGAATTTCTTTATGGAATTTTAATAAAATTTTCGAAATTGTAAAGGTCGATTGTTGTAACTAAGTCATTTTAAAAATATGCACTGAAGAATTTATTTCAAACTATCTATCAGGAGATAGAACCCAGATCGCAAAACTCTTTTTGCATGACATTAATAAGTTTGATAAAAATACTAATAATTCACCCGAAGCAAAGATCACAACACAGACATGAGATCGGAAATACACTAAAAATCTTTTTTTAAACCAAAGTTTCAAATTTTTAATCGGTGCCACGAATTTTGATCTGTTTTTTTTTATGTCATACTCATACTCATTTATTGATAACAATTAGTCACAGGTCAAACACTCTTAACCAATATAAATCAATAATCAATCAATAGATTTCAAGGTAATTAAGCTTACAAAACACTGTCGAATGTTCTTTTAATGGTAACATTATTTCTGGTTGATGATGATTGGCCGATTTACCAACCAGGGGGTGATTCTCATGGCAAAAGCACATATTCTTAGTCAACACGTTGTAATCATTATTTTAAAAAACAAATGTAAAATGTTACTAATACAATTAGAAGAGTGACTACGCCTTTGATTAGCCACACATATTAATCGTTAACTGCCACCTCTGTAGATAAGTTGGACACACTGCATCTTACGATCTCCACAAATACCTTGAAAGCTTATTACAAAACACCTAAATACCAGTACCACTATTTACAATACTCACTAAACCTAAATCTAAATATACCATCGGTTGTCCGTACGAGCACCGGACTTCACCGTTATGTTCTTAACTCTGTCGCCAACTTGGAGCTACTTAGTGAGCTTATTTTCTACGTACACTTTTCGTATTATGTATTTACTGTATTGTACCAGCCTTTTTAGTAGTCCACTGCCGAACGTATGCGGGTTAGCTTACGTTCGGCAGTGGACTTCTAATGATGGGTGATTGAACATTTTTCCACCACGCTCGCCCAGTACGGATTGGTGGATATACGCCATCAGATTTCTTCTAACGACGTAGGTACGCAGGTTGCCTTACGATGTTTTTTTTTTTACCAAATTGACCCGGGGATGTGAAATTCTATACGTAAGTTCCAAATAACTCATTCGTACGGGGTCGGGATTTGAACCAACGACCTCACGATTGTTAATCTGGTGTAACTACCGCTAAACCACCACGGCTTCATTATGTATTTGATTTTTATAAAAGTTATTCATTAAACATTATCTTTGTATTCGTAATCTTTAAGTCAGAATTTCATATTTGTTTTTGCGGGTATTTTGATAATAATTATGAAACTTAATTTGACAATGTGTATACTCCTCCGAGCAAATATCTATAGAGTATCAATCGTGCAAAAAAGTGTCCGAGCCAATAGTTTTTAGTTAGGTAGTCGTAATGCGATTGCAAGCCGACTACAACGCCGCGCGATGCCAAAGTGCTCGGTTACAAACACTAACTAGGTGACATAACGTCTCGATTCGAGAAAACGGGTCATTGTGAATTATTTAATGTAAATATCTAAGACGGTATGTATGACGGCGCTCGGACCTTTTTTTACTACTTTCACTTAGAGACTGTTTGCTCTGGAGATATTTGCTCGAAGGTATACTCCCATGCTGTTACTTTTTACTATTGCGCTTGTGTAGTTTAAACTAAACACTCTAATATTAGTCTCATAATAAGAACCTTACCGTCCATAACTCTAGAAAAGATTCATGCCTGATTACGTTGTATTGCTTGGCTGTAGTTGCTAATTATTTGGTCATGCCTGTTGTCTTTTGCTACAGCCTTATCTAGTACTGTCTATAAGTACAGTTCTTCCGATCAATTAGTTTTGACGTGACTTTGTGACATCATTGTGGTACTGTTAGTTTTGCTTCTTAGAATATTCTTAACTGGTTGCGTATAAGTACCATTGTTTTCATTTACGATTATTAAGGCTATTCAAAACTTTATGTCATCTTAGGTAGAGCTAGAGGTAAAATCTCTGTCTTCTGCATTGTCTTTGAAAGTTAAAATTAGGTGCTGTAATTTAAGTAAAGAACAGGTCCAGTACAAAAAAAAACAACAATATCAAAAAATATTGCACGAACTTAAAACACTAAGTACTTCTCTTTTCTTTATTTTAAAGATTTTAAGCTTTTGCTGGTGGGACAGTTTTTACGAGTACTAACTCGTAATTTTTACTAAAATATTAAACCTGCTGCTTCATAATAAATATTAAGTTATTGCTTACTTACTATGTTTTTCTATGATCAAAGATTCCGCTATTTTTTTTTTGTATGGAGCATAAGGACACCAATCAAATAAAATATCTTAGCTGTGAAGTGGTTATGCTATAGAATACAATCAGAGGCATGACCATTTTATTGACTATAGCGGTGAACAGGCACAGAGTGTAAATCATGGATTGGCTGGACATAAAAGCCACTAGGTACTTGCGTCTTAAAAGGTCATGCTCCTACAATTATAGAAACACAACCGGCCGTATAGATTAAAGTCGAGATAAGATACTCTATGAAATAAAACTTAGATATGAACTTCTTCTTGGCAAAGCCAAAGCAATAAGAATAAGACAAAAGTTTCACATAAAAAAGCACATTCTAACTAAAAGCATATCATTTCGTTTCAAACCTGGCTTACAACCAAATGTAGTTTAAATCTAAAACACCAGGACTGGAGTAGGTAAAGTGGATTCCTTCGTTTATTAAGCCATCGAGATATCTTAAAAACTTCAAGAATGTTCCAGATTACAGTGAGAACTTCTTTGGAAATGCGGTGAGCATTATTGTCTGCTGTCAGAATTACCTGAACCATCGTACACGAGTAAATGTCTTGCTTTAGTTTGAAAGTGTCTGTGTTAATGTTGACGTTTTTTACACCGTGACGCATGAGTTTATCGCGTATCTGTAACATGATAGCTAGTGATCGGTAAACTTAACTTTTTTTTTTGGAAAAGTGATTTCATCGAGTGCTTGAGCTACAAATTTGGATTTGTAGCTAAAAAAACTCGATGCTGAATCGTTGAAATGTTGTTGGATGCTTTCATAGTTTTGAAATGGGCAATCCAAAACATCAAGTTGAAATGTGGAACACGTAGACCTTAAGATCTTTAGGGTTGCTAAATTCCCAAGTAATGACAAGTATAGCAAAATTATATGAGAATAATTTTAATTTACATCCCAGTTTAGCAAGAAATCTTTACAACCACACACTTTGGTACTCTTCCAAGTCTCGCAAACTGGATATTGTACACTAAGTTTACCTATCCTGGTATCAAGTACAAAAGCTGTTCTGCTTTAGCACTACATACTTTCTCGATTCATATGTGCAATATTTTGCAACCAAGTCACGGTGATCATTACCGTGACCAAGTCTTCTTTCGTTGCCCAGATATTTCAAGTTACCTACATACACATAGTATGTATAGCGAGCAAGCCGTGGTGGTCTAGTGGTTATAACGCTGGCCTGTCATTCTTGAGGTCGTGGGTTCAATCCAGGTCCGGTATCAATGAGTTTCATTGGAACTTATATATGTACGGAATTTCACACCACTGGTTTTTCTGTGAAGGAAAACATCGTGAGGCAACCTGCATACGTCCGTAGAAGAAATTCGATGGCGTGTGTGAATCCACCAACCCTCATTGGGCCAGCGTGGTAATATAGCCCAACCACCCTTCGTGGGTAGGCCTACGTCCTGCAGTGGACTATTAAAACGGCTGGTACAGTACAGTATGTATAGGAGTATAAATGTAAGTTAGGTACACCATTAAAGTGGTTTCTTCCGAAGAGACCACGTCGGAATGGGTCGTTCCTGTAAGTTCTACTATTAGTTCTACTAGTAGAACTACTCGTTCACTGATCTTGAAGAACTTAATGCTGTATATACTACTTGTTGTTTATTGTTAATATTTAATTATCTTTACTTTTAGGACTAGGTACTATCGTGATCATTGAAAAATATTTTTATCTACACTAATGTTGTAACATTCTACTTATGTTTCCAATACTTGACTTATAATGACCACTGTTATAGCGCAGACAACAAAACACTCAATTTAAGCAATTTCACATGATGTTATAATACCCACATCGATATCGTAAAATCTCATTATAACATCGCGCGCTCGCTCCTGATTGGCCCTGCGCGCGCAGCTGCGCTCTCATTGGTTAGATTTTAATGGCGCCAAGTTCACTGTGACAATACACGTACGCGTGAATTTAATGTTTCGCAATATGTTTTATTTTTATTAGTGAAGATAAAGTAGTGTATGCAACTGCATATAACACGGGTATTAAAACACTTCATTATATGACAGTTGCATAAACTACTATTATATCATTGTATTTGTCTTTGCCGTACTTTGTCAGTCGTCCGTGTATTGCTTGCAGGATAGCCAAAGTTGTGTCCCAAAAACAGCAATAAAACAAGGAACCATCTTCGGGCCCAGATTTAAAACAAAGTTTTCCAAACATTTCACCCGACAATAAACAAACTAAGTGTATTTCGTAATTAACTACAGCGTTGACGTGGAAAGTAAAACATGGGAGCTCTTAGTTTTTTACGTCTGCGCCGTTCGAGTCATTCGCTTAATGGTAGCTTCAGAGAAAATGCATTAAAAAGCAAGTCTTTAATTTTAATTTAGCGTGTAAATTGGCCGCTTTTACGAGCCCATTTTCACAATTTTGCTTGATGTTAATTTAAGCTCACTAATCGAAAGGAAATTTTAATGTAACGTTGACAGTTGAAAAATTGCTTCAATTTAATCGCTGTTACATCTAGTTCATGTTTTTTTCATGATTTGATGTGCAGTTATTTAAATTAAGTGTTCTGTTGCTACACCATTTTTGACTGACTTCCAATGAGGGGTTTTTTTTTTAATTCAGTTCAGTTAAAAATGACAGATACTTTCTAAAATTATTGCCATTCAATTCTATTGAACCACCAAACCAAACAATACATATTAATTATGCAACGACTTATTTGACATTACTGGGAAATGATGATAGTGTACAATTTCTAGCTAATATAGCTCATAATACATATCTCTATGACCACATACCTAAAAAATCATTTCAATCGCATTGCAGTCCAAAAGGACCGCAATAGTTAAATAATTAACTATTTTAATGACCTTCTCGAACACCAATTAACTATTTCTCTTTAATTCAGCATCAAAGTCCCGATAAATTAAACTTAGTTATAGTTTTGCCAGTATAATCCAAGTGTAACATCGAGTTCATTTCAGAATAATAGCTACGCAATAAACTGACGTAAGTAATTGCGTACGTTTACGTCTCCCATAAATATCTAGCTTAGATATATTACCAGCTATTACTGCAACAATCAACATTATAATAATAAGGCTAGTCATTAAATCACAATCTCCTTGGAGCGACGTGCAAAGCGGTGGAGTACATTTAAATGCATGCCTAGACTTGTGGGATTAAAAAAAAGTTCTGAACAGCGCACCTGCTTTATACTTTACAGTATTCTCGCAAGTTGCAACGTTTTATTGTTTTATTACTGCCGGCTAACCGAGCCTGGTCGAAGAGTGCGTAAGGAAGTAACATTACAGGATCGCCTCGAGGCGAAACTGTTATAAGAAAGCTATTTTATTGTCTTGCGGCTCTCGGGCTTCGAAAATAATTCCAGTCCCCGTTAGGATACCCACTTCGAACTTTATCGCTGATGGAGATTGTTTCGGAATTATAGACGAACGTTTTCAATTTATTGACACTCAAATCGCTTTGAATTTATAACGAATCCGGCTCGAAGGACCAAAATGAAGACTTAAAAGAGCACATAAAGAGATAACGTAATCGCGGGCTAAGCATGTGTAGGTTATAAGCCGACGGGATTACAAAGCGAAAGAGAGCTTTTCAATCTAGCAATCAGCTGAACAAACGATCGATTTACGTAACGCCGCTTTACGAGCTACCCCGCACCGAAACTCGGCAACTCCCTGGAACCCGGCAATTTCGCTCACGCAAAAACTTGCAACGTACTGACTTTTCCCTTTACAAATTCGGCGGGATTTGCGTGTCGAAGGAGTAATGTAACGATAACAGCGACACGATCGTTAAATTACGTCAGATTACAGAATGGTGGTGCGTCGACTCACGACACGACGCTGAGCCTTGGAAGCGCACGGTTTTACGATATTCGCACGACTCCCAAATTGGCCTAAGCGCTATTTTCGAGAACACATTTAGGAAGTTTGCTGTCATCAAAGCGGAAATCCATGTGGCTTCAGATTATTATGCCTTCCTTCCCGCGCCTCACTCGCCCGTTTGTAACCTCAAGTGCTCGCAGACATGTGAACCCATTCAGAACGAAACTCGAACAAATCCTATTAGACGTCATCAGAACATAATCACGTCCGTAATTCAAAAGTGTCGCACATTTTGCGACCCTTGTAATACTACTGTCAACGCTAGCATAATAACATCAGGTAAAAATTGAGGCCGAATGTCGTCCCTCCATCGAAAGCGGGATATCGGACCTCTCTTTCATTAATTGGCTCCGAAGGACCGGCCTAGAAAGCCGAAACAGATGGATCACGAAGTATTTGTCATTTAAAAACACTCAAACGGAATTCGAACGTCCGCCCGGGCCGATGATAAAAATTAGCCTCGCGTTTGAAATAATTGCACTCTTTTATTTGGGTCCCTATCTGGATACTTCGAACGCAATCAACTCGGCCTCTTCCTTCTCGAGTTAAATTGAGACATTGAATTGTTTGCCATTTTCTTTTCCCTCCAATTTCGCGCCAATAGCAAAAGTAAAAAGGCTCGCCGATACCACCAACATGAAGGCAATATACGAGCTCGACGGAGAGAACCATTTCCTTTAATGTTTTCATGAGTCTCGAGAACTAAAGAGCGTGTAACAACGTATCTGTTCCTTGCCTTTTAATAGTCGAAGAACGAACAAACTGCCAAGTATTAAGTTTTATCAACCATCTGCACGAATGTCACGTCTTTATTACTACTTACTAGCTTTTACCCGCGGCTTCGCCCGCGTTATATTTTAATTTTGGCTTATGTTTATGTCGACTGCGAAAGCTAACCTAACCGACAAACATCAAAATACCTTAGAGGAATGCTTTTGTTGGTTAAGTTACGGTTGGAGTGTATATGTTACAGTCATAGTGATTAAATAGTTATTATACATAATGACTGGTCATTATGTATAATATCTACTCAATTTAGATAAAATGATAATTGACACAAAATTAATCACATTAACTAGCTATTTTATATAATATCTTCGAAGACTTGGATAATGTAATAAAACAAACTCGTTATAAGGACAGATTGTCTCTGGCGCTTCGCCGGCCGCTGCCGCGGCACGCTCGCTTCGCTCGCTCGGCTCGCGCGTTTTTGTCACTGTTCAAACCTAACCTAACCTAGTAGGCAGATCAAGAGTCCAAGGAAAACTATTACTAGGTTAGGTTAGGTTTGAACAGTGACAACAACGCGCGAGCCGAGCGAGCGAAGCGAGCGTGCCGCGGCAGCGGCCGGCGAAGCGCCAGAGACAATCTGTCCTTATTACGAGTTTGTTTTATTACATTATCCAAGTCTTCGAAGATATTATATAAAATAGCTAGTTAATGTGATTAATTTTGTGTCAATTATCACTTTATCTAAATTGAGTAGATATTATACATAATGACCAGTCATTATGTATAATATCCAGATTTATTACTTTGGCTGTAACATATATACAACCCCCCCGTGTATTCCCGCCTTGTCGTGGCGGGGGAGGTCTGAGGCAGCTAAAAAGGCGCTCGAAGTCTCCCTCTTCTTTGGGCCTTTTTCCCCAAGGAAGCTTAGAAGCTGGCACTCGAGGTTCAGCCGCTTTTAACTAAAGCAGCTGAGAGGATGGCCGGTAGGTTGCATGCCTTATGAGGAGTGTCGCAACTTAGGCGGGCTGCAGTGCCGCTCTTGCGACGCTGCATCCGAAGATTTTTTTTTTATTATGTCGCGAAATATCCCTGACATGATCAGGGGTCTTAATTACAAATGAATAAAAACCATACCTATATTTCAATGTTTTTGGCTGTTTGCAGTTATAATAAACATTACCATGGTACAGCAAAGTTTATACCTACTTGTTCCTAATTACTGCTTTTTTACAAATATTTGTGCAAAAATTCGATAATATTGTTTCTAAGGTTTTTACGTGTTAGATTAATTCCAATTTTTTGTTCTAAATCAAATCTCTGCTTGCCATAAACTGGGCATTCCAAGATTATGTGCAGTAGAGTCTCCTCTTTTGTGGGTTCACAGATGCACGATGGGCTTTCCCTCAACTTAAATCGATGTAAGTATTGGGAAAACTCACCATGCCCCGTCATCACTTGAGTTATGATTCCCACTGGTGCTATTTCTCTTACGATCTTATATGCCGCCCTTGCATCCGGAAAATATGTTTTGGTTACCGCCGCTGTGTGTCCATCCTGATACCGCCGGTTCCATTCGTCAAGAGAGTCCTTTCGAATTTCTCGCTTGACGAATGAAACGGGGCAGTTATCGTAAATAGGTCTGCACTTCGAGTGCAGTGCTGCTTCCTTTGCTGGCTGGTCCGCTCTCTCATTTCCCTCCATCCCCGCGTGCGCTTTAATCCAATAAAGTTTCACTATTTTATTTTGTGCGTGTAGTAACTTTAAGTTAGCTTTGAATTTACTGCTAAGGGGTGGAGGGAAGATACGCCAACTACCGTTTCCAGTGCAGACCTGGAGTCACAAAAGATTTTAGCTTTTTCGGTAGCCTCAAGAAGTGCCAATAACACGGAGCACCAATCGGCCAATTTCAGCTTGCGGGTACTGATCTCAGCGGCATCATCCCAAATGGATAATGCCGCCCCAACTTTCCCTTTAATTTTGCTGCCGTCTGTAAATATGTTAATTTCTCGGTTAAGATTTTGCTCTAGTCTGCCAGGCATATTAACTCCAGCTCCTCCTGCTACGCTGGGTGTGGCTTCTTTTCTGTCTCTCTATCTCCAGTTACTTGCTGGGAATAATAACCTTTCTTAGTTTCATAAAGCAAGGCTGCTTCCTGCACTCTGATATGACAACCGAGGATTAGGGGCCGCGGTGGGATATATGGAACTGGTGGTGTGGGTGCCGCCACCTACCCTACCTTCCGCTAGGCCGTCAACGTGTTGGCAGACGCAGTGGGGCTGCAGGGAAAGAGAGGTGTCGGTATCGCGATGGCCGTTCTCACTGCCCTCTGCAGTTGAAGAGGCAGGCGCTGGGCTACTATGACTGACCCGCTGCACTGGGACCAGGGCGTTGGAATGCTGTCTGACGTTCAGTACTGGTTAGTCCCGAGTGGTGGATGACGATCTTGTGCTCCGAAACACTCCGTGATTATGGCGAGAGCGCAAGCTCCGTTATGGAGCCCGAGTCTGGGCTAGCGCTGTTGAGTGCCGCGAAGGAGTGTGAAAAATGTAGGATCTTCCTAAACTTGCCATGACAGGTTATTTCTGGCACTTAGACGGCTGCTACCGCGGCCCGCCCACTAAGTTTTTATTCTATCCTGCAAGAACTGTTAAAGTTTTTGGGATAAAAAGTGGCCTAAGTCACTTTTCGTCTTTCAAGCTATATTCATGTAATAAGCCAAGGCAATCCGTTGCTCCGTTGCTGAGAAAAAATTATTGTCTTATCCTACGGGAACCACATTTTTTTGGGATGGAAAGTATCCTATGTCACTTTCCGTCTTCCAAACTATCCCCACCCCAAAAATCAAGTCAATCCGTTGCTCCTATTGCTGAGAAACAGTTATTGTCCTATCCCATGGGAATCACGAATTTTCTCGAGATAAAAAAGTATCCTATTATCACTTTCTGTCTTACAAACCATAGGTATCCATACCAAAAATCAGGTCAATCTTTTGCTCCGATGCTGCGTCAAAGAGGAACAAACCAACAAACTTTTTGGATTGATAAAATTAAAGTATGATGATTCTGTACCATAAAGGTAGAATAAAGAAACGTTAAACCTCTAATGATAGAAGATTTAAAAATATTTTTAATGTCAGACAAAATGACGGCCTGGTATTAAACGTCATAGTAACATGTAGCATGCAGAGGGAAAATAACATTTTATCCAATTTTAATGTCAGTTGTCATTTTCAATCCATACTTTATTTCCTCTTCAAGGGGATCTAATGGTGGAAAAACAATTTGTCCCCTTGCCATGCTACTTGTGATTTATAAAAGTCTGCAGACAATTTCACCTGTCATCTAATTACGTTTGACTGTGACGTTTCGTTAGTCCATATTAGCGTCATAGAGGAATTAATCACTTAGCGTCTTTGTGATAGTGGCGACAGTTTCGCTTTCGATGGTTTTTGTCCTGTCCTACAGGAACTATGCAATTTTTCGGGATGAAAAGTATCCTAAAGCTCCTTCCGCCTTTTAAACTATGTCCATGCCAAAAATCAAGTCAATCCGTTGCTCCGTTGGTGCGTGAAAGAGTAACAAACCAACAAACTTTTCGGATTTATAATATTAGTAAGGATTCTTTGTCCTCATGAATGCAGCGGCTGGGGAAATGGGACAGAGGTACATTCGTCTCTCTCCGTGCCTTGAACCTCAGTTCCAGATTCGAAAGCAGAGGAGGCGTCCCTTTCGGGCATAGGTGTTCAATTCTATAAAAAATGGCGTACCTGAGCCGGTCCCCTGACATGTTTATACATTTTTCTTACTGCTATACAGAGATTTTTTTGTTACGTTTTTCTCGATTGAGATTGAATCAGGTGCGTTATTAAAAAAGTTTTTGGCGTAATTCTCGCGGTTATTTTCGCCGTGTACCGCGAATTTTTGGCAATTTTGCTTTCGCGCGACCGAAATTGTTGACCCCGATTTTGATTTATTAAAGCTATTTAACGCGCACGTGTTCGTCCGAAATGAAACAACTAAGTATACCTATAGAGTTGAGTTTAGTTTTTCCAAGTTGTACAATTACAGTTGAAAACAATTTAGGGGTGGTATGTTTATTGAAGGTAATTTGGAACTTATGAATTACAAATGTAATATTTTAGCAGTTGTCGTGATCTAGCTCAATTAACCAGGTTTACTAGCAACATGTTTTGATAAATGACAGGTTGGCCTACATAAGAACCTCGATTAAACTGTTGATGGTATCATAGTTGAAAATAATATTACATGTAGGTACTTGTCATTTAGATATCTACTATTGTTTTTTGATATTTTACAATAACACCTATCTTTTGATGTGAAACACGAGTATCAAGACAAACTATTATTTTTATTCATATCAAAACGTGCCTTAATAACAGATACCAATATAACATTAAATCGCCAACTACGTAGGTATCTCAAACCACTTCTATGATCCTATCTGATTCCTTCACCTTGTGGTAAAAGTCCTTATTTGAAATAATATTCCTTCTAAGAACTTGTTAAGGCCATGATCTCTTGCAATGTTCAAAGAATTCCAGTTCAGTGACGATTGCGCACATTAAAAAACAAAAGCGCCATTCTCAAGCTGTAACAAGTAGCACTAAAAACAAATTGAATCCAAACGCTACCGAGAACGTTTGTCTATGCGCGCAGTTTTAAAAAATAAAAATCCAATATGGCGAGCTAGTCACAGCTGACTCAGCGTCACCTTACGATGGCGCTTTTGTCCCGTACCTTTTGCCAAGCGTCACTATTGTTAGCATTTTTATCTCTTGGAGCTTTCCAGCGCAAACAGAGAGTTTTAGATCGAATCGTGTTTTTAAGTGCAGTCGCTCTTTTTAAGTTCGGCTCCCCTTTTCACCTACCATTGCCTCAGTCATTCGTAGTGAATCAGTCTTTCTATTACTTTTTATTTGAGATTTACTCTCTGGATTTTACTTTTAACAAAGCGATGTGGGAATGATCAATGTAAATTTTAACAATTTAGGTAATGTATTTCTAGTATATTTCAATATTAAATTATTAAACAACGAATTGCAGATAATGAATGATACCTTTATATGAATTTACTGTGGCAAGGACATTTTTCAGGGTCATTAAGTCATCTAAAAAAGCTATTATAGATTAAAGTGTATTGTAATGAAATCGTGGTAATCAATAAGGCTTACCACAAGCTGTTGACGGAATCACCAAGTCAACAAGGATGGTGTAGTTTTCCGTTCACAATAAACTACGAAATCGTCGACATCATTTAACAGCCTACAAGCATCAATCAATCAACTGGAAAGTATCATTTAACTGCTAGCAATAGCTTATTATAAGGGTATAACGTAAAATTACTATGGTAATCATCTTATTAACAAGCTATAGCATCATAAGTATCAATGAAAAGTGAAAATCGGCCTACATCTCCCACTTTGATTTGGCGATAACCTTTCGCTACATCCTATTGTGTAATCTGCTACAATAGGAAAAGTTAACAACTCCCATACAATACATCACTTACACAAGTGACTATTCACTTATCTGCCTAGTCCATTGTTATTCAAACGTTCTAGTATTAGTCAGAATGTCGTCACATTTGATAGTATGCTAAATGAGTATTCGAAGATAGCCTAAGAATTATATGTTTTTAATACGGCTCTTAATCAGGTAACTAGTATGCGCTGGCATTTATTGCTATCAGTCGTGAATGACAATGTTGAAGAATACTTAATCTTCAAGGAAAATGGCTACGTGACTTTAATTAATGTTTTTTTTTTTTTTTCAGCTTAATGCTTCCAATTTTAAATATTCAAGTGTAGTTCCATTTTCGCAACTCATTCGCAAACGAAACTATAAACACATGACAGGTACCAATATAAATATTTTTACATATTTAAATATAAATCCCCATACGTATCAAAGTTAACATTCATAAAGTAGCATTAAGTCACCGATGAGATAGGAGTTTGTGTTTTTTCCTTTTCTGTTTTGTGGAGGGAAAAGAGATAGCGATAAAGGGCATAAATTTACGCAGCTTTTAGCGGAGCGGTCGTAAATCTTCTGTAGACAATTTACTTCGCTTGCGTCTGCGCATTTTTACAAAAGCGTACATTCTTGTTGATAAGAAAGATAGGATTGGTTTCCAAAAGATTTTACGTCAGTTAAATTTTGGCGGGAATGATGTCGGCAACTGCAATGTGGGTGTTGACTAAATGGGTGTACGTAAATGGTATAGTTTTGCGAAATGTGTAATTTCCCGTACTCCTGAGAATAATAATTCTATTTAGCGCAAGTATAGCTTCATTGTAATCGGATGATAAATAAATAAACTGAATAAAAAAGATTGCCACTTCTAAATCCTAAACATACTTAGGTAAGTACCAAAATTATTCAAGAACGATTCGAGATATAAACTAAAGATTCAGGCCGTCAAGTCTACTGTTCAGATAACTACTAGTGTTGTAAATAATGTCAAAAGGTGTAGACGTAAATTGTTAACCACATATTTGTCAAACATGGTCCTGATTCCATGCATAGATGCATCGAACTATTATAAATGTATGATTCATTCAGCGTCTCTGTCGCATCAAGCGTCTAACACGGTTCCTCATATTCATATTATGCATTATTCAGACCTAATTCATCCATTTTAGTATAGAGTTACACTTCATATATTTTCATTTCCACATAATTACAATCAGCCGGGAATACAACATCTTATCTTTGATTGTATAAATTAAGATCATGCGAATGTTCATCAAGATTTAGAACCTTGTTATTAAAGCAATACAAGGATGGAGAGTTACTCGTACGTCAATTGTAGGTATGAGAAGATCATCATTGCACTCCAGTGCTATTGACACCACATACCTGCCAAACTAATTGAAATGTGTCGTAACCTCAGTCAGATTTAGAAATTGGGTCGGACGCGTTATATCGTTTCGTGATCTATCCAATGCTATATTCAACCCTATTGCAACACGGGTAAGGTTATATCCTCGAGCCAACGGTCAGCAAGCTTCAACCGTATCTTTACATTATTAAAGGCGAGAATGTTATGTCAGAAGCGGGATCAGATTTGTTGGGTCGATTGTACTAGGATCCCGATAAGCTATTGTCCGGATGATACAATGTACGAAAGTTTCCGTCTTTCGGACATGAAGCAAGTATGACTGTTCGTTTTCGGGGTTTGGGAATAGGACTATTGCTTATGGAGTTAATGGTAGGAAAAGGATTTTGTGTATTGTCCCTTGGGAGTTGGAGACTTATAAGAAACGTACGTAGGTATCTACTGCGGTTTGATAGTATTTATTTTAGTTTTGAAGCCATTTTCATCCTTATGTGTTGAGGGATATGGTTGTGAAGGGTTTCGTGGTCTTTAAGCGTTTGCGTTGTGAATGCAATTTTAAAAAGATTTGCTTTCTCGTGAGGGATACCTTTAAGAGCAAATGTTTTATGACCAAGTAAAAGCACCAATAAACAGAAGTATGGGTAATTATAGTACTTCATTTAACATTAGCTATTCGTGTAACTGGGATCATGATTTCCTGAAATCTATTTTAAACTTGTTTGGAAACGGAAATTTTTGTTATTGTTTCAATAGCTACTCGTACTCGTACCTTAATTTTAATTTAGTAAAAATCCTCTACCTGATTGTAGTAAACCTTATTCTAATAGAATATTTTATTTATAATTATATTTATATTTATAATTATATTCTATAGATTATAGATACATTACATACAAATAGTTTTACGCTTTATTCACTTATCAAGTCGACTTATGTAATCTTAAGCTTGAACTTCTAACACTTCTCATCTCGACTTAACATTTCACATACAAAACCCGAAAATTAAAAACACTAACGGTGATTTATTTTTTATTTATTTAAACAAGAAACACCAACAGTATATATATTACATATTACGTAGGAAAAAACAGTTTCATAATTTAGTTTACAGTTCTGATATATATACCCCTAATGGGTGTTTACAACATTCTTAGAATCAGTAGAACTATTTTATACAACATAAATAATTTGATAGATTTTAATACAAGAGTAAGTAAATAACTGAAATGGATAAATACTTAAAAAAAACCTTATGTATACTGAAAAAAAAAAAACAGTTTAGTAAATATGATGCAAGCCTCTGCAACTTCATTAATCATATGTAAGTTATGGACGCACTAATAATAGATAGTTAATGTCGAGTGTCCATCAGAAAAATCATTGCTTTACAACCTTGTCACAGTTAAATAAACTTACACGCCCATCGATGTTTAAAGACGTTAAAAGATTTTATTAGTTGACAAAGTTCTAAGAAGAAAATCACAGCTTAAGATTTCAAACCGAATCGTGGACTACCATAGGAATTATCATAAACATTTTAGAACCTTTCCACTTCAATTACAAAGTATCGCAGTAGTGAATCAATACAAAGAAGTAGTGACATCTCTTACTGCGACAAGGAAATAAGTCGTTCAGATTTGTAGTGAGATTATTGGTAACTACGAGTAAGTATAAGGAATGCGCAAAAGTTCAAGATGCGTGTAACGATTTGGTTATTGCGCCATCTGTTGCGCAATTAGGTGCAGTATGCTCGTGAGCAAAATTATTAAGTAATAGTTCTGTAGCGAATGTAGGGCTACTTAATATCTTTTTAAACATATCCAAAAAGGAATAACTTCTATTTTCATCTGTGTGCAAATTATTGTTAAGCTTAGACTTAATTCGTCATTTTCATTTCAAAAGGGAGAGAAAGCTTTTTGAGTGTTCATACGATAAACATTCCTTTTTCAGTGGCAGTGGGCAGGACATATCCCAAAACAAAGAAAGTAAAGTTTTCAAAAATATAGCATAAACGATCTGACTTCAAACGAGAGACTTTAGGAAAATGCTCGATCCTTACCTATAGATACTAATGGTGAGATTCCTACAGATCTTATTGAGATTCCGTAGAAATTAAATTTTATATGAACCGACCACTTTTAAATATAATTATGATGATGACAAGAAGATAACTTAACTCAATCGCCAAAAAAATTCGGCTTCCAAAAATTGATCTTTATCAACGTGGACCGAAACGACCTCTTCTTTCATCGTTCTCGGCGTTTCGCCCCGCGGGGCGAAAGAGGGCCTTCAAAAAGAGTCATCGGTGATTCGCCCCGCGGGCCGAACAGCTTGCGGGGCGAAACTACCACAGAGCCTTGATATGGGCCAAACCAAACATCTTGGCGACTACTGTGAAATTAGCTACAAGCTGCGCAAAATCTAATCCTCGCGCAGCTGTTAAGTGAGAGCAAGTCAGCATGTTAGCTGCAAGTTGCAGATAACCCAATCCATACTGAAGCTCACTTTCCAGCTTCGCAAGGATTGAAGCTAACATTACAACCGTGGCATTGCAAAGCCACAGAAGACACTAGAATAGCTAACGGTTGCATCACGCTTCTGCATTGGCATTATCATCAGCTTTGTCATCCACATCGACATCATCTTATTCACCATCTACGCTACTGGAGCAGTTATGCCAGCGGCCCAGAGCCACGCTCCGCTACTTTAAGGAGCTGGGCTGGCTCGGGTAGACGCTGGAGGGGAAAATGCACAAAACACCCCATGCGGGACGTCAGTGCAGGACTTATCGCCCCTGCATCGAATAAGAATAAGAATCCGTCAAGAAGTTTGAAACGGCCTATACCTATACTATACTAACCCATATAAACTTCTTTGATCGCCTATCACTCACACCAGCCAGGGAAGAACGGAACGAGGCCGCAACCAGCGCCTCACTGTTTCGGATCATTAATTTGACACTTGAAATAGCTCAGAAGTGTTACAATGGCGGGCACGCCCACAGGCTTGTTACCTTTCCAACAACAATATGTATCCATACTTTCTACAATCCCCAGATTGCTATTAAAAATAGATTTAGAGCGTATTTTATGCTTCAGTAATAAAATAAAACAGCAATTTTACATCAAAAAGTTTAAACTTCAACTGCTGAGAGCGATATGTTGCTCTTAAAAGACGGGCAACCTTTTAAGAGCAACATATCGCTCTCAGCAGTTGAAGTTTAAACTTTTTGATGTAAAATTGCTGTTTTATTTTATTACTGAAGCATAATAAGAAAGCGTTGTGTGCGAGTGGTGGCGCTACGTACGTTATGTTGCAGGCATATTGAATGTTTTACCAGCATTTATTTTAGTTCTCGAATTTGTCCGCAGGCATAGTTTTCTTCCGCGGGCTCTTAATTACGACTTTGAAAGTTCGAAAAGTTTTGTTAAAGTTTATTGTGGTTGCTTTTTTTCGCGAGTTCGGTAAGTGATTCATAAAATTGGTAATTGGCCTAAGTATTGTTATTATAAACCGTGAAGTGTTATTGTGTTATCAACCTACAACAAAAAACTCATGTTGCGTTTTGCAGAAAGAAATTCCAATAATTTATTTTTTGCTTTAGAAATGGATTCGAGCTTCTTGCTAACTTCACATCCGCCAACTTGTATGATTTCGCCCATACTTGAGTTAGCCTTGACCGCACTCCTCGTGGGACTGACATAACAAATTCGCTACTGCGCAATGTTCACAGACTCTTCACTCGTGTTCACAGTTCACACTTTTATTTTGATTCGACAGACCCTATGAACAGACAAAATGCTTTTTAAGAATTAACGGAGACTCTGACTAAAAGACTTAGTTTCCATAATCATGAAAAAATCGATTTGGCACTGACGTATGTCAGTTATTTGACACTCATCAATCCTTTAAGGTTAATGTGGTCGATCGAGATAATCTGAAAGAGATGCATTTATTCAATATGACATGAGTTAGAAAGAGATATTAAAAAGATCTCGATTCGGCGAGCAATGCCCACTCAATTCGTCACGACTGTCTATATGTTTTGATGGAATCGACTAGTCGAATGTTACATCGGCTAGCTTTTGTGATGGAATCGCTTTACTCACGTGACTTATGTCATTATGTCAATACATTTTGTACGATTCGAATCTTCGAATCGCTAATGCTATCGATTCCATTTGTTACCTTGTCTAAGGCCTTAGTAATGACACCGAGGACTTTTTGTTTTTGGTACATAGTAAAGTACCTAGGAGGCAAATTACTAGCTGGCAAGATTTCTGAAGGCAAGAAATATTTGCTGCTTTTAGACAACTGTACACAGTGGCTTTGTTTTTTGTTGACATGATGATTTTGTCCACATTCTTCCGTGTTAATTGAAAAAAAAAAAAATGAAATTGAATTAACGAAAACATCTTAAATAACAATTATTTTTCGCAAAAAATGGCAAAATCGACTTCCATCATGTACCTACAAATTAGAATAGTTCGCTCGTATTGATCTATGCAGTTCTTACATTATTGTTGATTTTAAAAAAATGGCTCAGCTGATTTTGGAAAATTAAAATGGGACCACCTCGGGAGTATACCCTTTCGAACTAAAAAGATTTTTTTGAATCGGTACACAATTGTCGAAAATATCGATGAACAAACACAAAAAAAAATACACTAAGACGAACATAGAACCTCCTCCTTTTTGAAAGTCGGTTAAAAACGTAGAAGCATGCGTCCGTAGAAGAGATTAGGTTTTTAGCAGCCCGACTGGCTCTTTTGGGTTCTTGTCACAAAAAACAACTGTCTGTGAGTCAATAATGGCGTGGCTACATTATCGCCCTACGGCGAATCTTCGTCTGCGGACGATAATGTGGCCGGGTACTTCGCGCCAACGCGAAGCATCGCGCGAAGCTTCGGCTTGTCGCGACAACATTCGCTTGGGTGGCTACACTTGGGCTTCCCTGTCGCGCAGAGTCCAGTGTTGCCAACAACATTTGTTTATTTATTTACCATTTTATTGCACACCATTTGTACTAAAGGAGGACTTAGCGCTAAAAACCCTTAGGTGTAAGACAATGGAATGTTAGCATGAACAAACGAGAATGATAAATTAACTAAGATTAACACAATATAAATCTAAAACTAGTAGTTCTCCAAACAGTAGACTGCGCGGCACATTTTTTTAACTTAAAACTTCATTAGCTTATAATCTCGACCGATTTGGTTCATACTCGCAAATATTGTACTGCATGTAACTCTGCACTGCAAATGACAGAACTACTTCTCAACTCGAGAATAGAATCGCATCAGCACTGATGCAATTCTATTCTTGGGTCAGAGGATACCAAAGGTGCGATCTGGAGCAATCTGGGATGTAGAAATATATGAAATGGAAAACCTCTGCGCGCACCCAGAGTTCTCTAATTCGACTGACTGACTAACCTTGGCACTAAGGTCATCGACCTTGACACCAAAGTCATCGACCTTGACTCCGAGACCATCGACTTTGACTCCGAGATCATCGACCTTCACTCCGAGATCATCGACCTTCACTCCGAGATCATCGACCTTGACTCTGAGACCATCGACCTTGACTCCGGGATCATCGACCTTGACTCCAAAATCATCGACCATGATTTATCTTGACTAAGCATCCAGCTTGACTGATCTTGATACCAAGATCGACCTTGACTTGACTTGGAATTTGTCATAGTCGATCTTATTCTACCAGTCAAGCTCTTTCTTTTGATCCCATATTGAGGGAGATATGAAAAAACATCATGTAATTTACTATTCTGTGGCGGCCATCTTGGTTTTGAAATTAATTAGTTAACATTTACTGCAATTATTATGCTATTAGCTAAGCCTTTTAATTTTAAACCCAATTACCCACATTGAGGAAGTTGTGAAAAAATATCATCATCATCATTATTATCTGCGGTAAGACGTCCACTGCTGGACATGGGCCTCGCCGATGGAATTTCAATAAGCCCGGTCGGAAACGGCTTGGATTAATCGGTCGGTGGATGTCCTACGCTGCGCGTGCTGGTACGTGGTCTCCGTTAGAGAACTTTACAAACAAACGAAAATCATAAATCAACTAAGATCAACACATGGAATCTGAAATAAAAAACGAATCCAAAATATCGTCATCATTTTATCAGCAATAGAACATCCACTGCTGGACATGGGCCTCTTCTATAGATTTTCAATTTTTAGGGGGCGGTAATGTTTAACAATAAATAATAAAAATATTTAGTAAATATTTGAACCATTTATCGCAAATATTTTATATTTATAGCAATTATTTAATATATTTTTATCGCAACTACAAATTCGTACTCGTACCAATTAAAAGGAGCACGGAATTTTTCATTACTTATTTTGTGGCGAGGACGGGAAATTCTTTTTCTTTGAATGATATTTTGTAGACTGGCAACAACGTCTATGCTTGTGGGAAATCCCCACCGTTTATAATAATCAGCGAGAATGAATAGCTCTGTGGAGAATGACTTTAGCATGAATGTTGGAACGCACGATAAGCATGAACGAATTGTTATGGCGTGGCCACATTATCGCCCTACGGCGAAGTTTTCGTCACTGGGGGCTCATTCATCTAATTCAAACGGTAGTAATTGGTTGTTCACGATTTGAACTACTACCTGAAGCTGGGCACACACGCTGCGATGATCGCATCTATTCATCAGATCAGTCCAGCGAGGTTCTAATATAGTTACATTGCCGGTAGGTAGTTATTGAGGAATCAAAATGACACCCCTATTTTAATCGAAAAAATTGATTTAGCAAAAAAAATATTGGCATCAAAGTTGTAGAAAATCAAATTTTAAACAACTTTTGTTCCTATAACTTCTGCTGAAAAATTGAAATAACACAAGTTATTGAAGAAATGAAATGGCACAACCGGCTATTTGAAAAAAATATCGATCCTACAAAAACTTAATGGGAACTAAAGTTGTAGAAAATCAAATTTCAAACAACTTTTGTTCCCATAACTTCTGCTGGAAAATTGAAATAACACAAGTTATTGAAGAAATGAAATGGCACAACCGGCTATTTGAAAAAAATATCGATCCTACAAAAAGTTAATGGGAACTAAAGTTGTAGAAAATCAAATTTCAAACAACTTTTGTTCCCATAACTTCTGCTGAAAAATTGAAATAACACAAGTTATTGAAGAAACAAAATGGTACAACCAACTATTTAAAAAAAATATCGATCCTTCAAAAAGTTGATGGGAATCAAAGTTGTAGAAAATCAAATTTTAAACAACTTTTGTTCCTATAATTTCTGCTATAAAATTGAAATAATACAAGTTATTGAAGAAATGAAATGGTACAACCAACTATTTAAAAAATTATCGATCCTGCAAAAAGTTTATGGGAATCAAAGTTGTAGAAAATCAAATTTTAAACAACTTTTATTCCGATAACTTCTGCTGAAAAATTGAAATAACACAAGTTATTGAAGAAATGAAATGGTACAACCAACTATTTAAAAAAAGATCGACCCTACAAAAAGTTGATGGGAACAAAAGTTGTTTGAAATTTGGTTTTCTACAACTTTGATTCCCATCAACTTTTTGTAGGATCGATTTTTTTTAAATAGTTGGTTGTACCATTTCATTTCTTCAATAACTTGTGTTATTTCAATTTTTCAGCAGAAGTTATAGGAACAAAAGTTGTTTAAAATTTGATTTTCTACAACTTTGATGCCAATTTTTTTTTGTTAAATCAATATTTTTCGATTAAAATAGGGGTGTCATTTTGATTCCTCAATAACTACCTACTGGCAATGCAACTATATTAGGACCTCGCTGGACTGATCTGATGAATAGATGCGATCATCGCAGCGTGTGTGCCCAGCTTCAGGTAGTAGTTCAAATCGTGAACAACCAATTACTACCGTTTGAATTAGATGAATGAGCCCCCAGTGACGAAAACTTCGCCGTAGGGCGATAATGTGGCCACGCCATGAAACAGTGCCGGATGTACGTAATGACATGTAAGAGTGAAAGAGAGAAATAGTGTGATGCGTGAATGAGATAGATAGATAGATAGGTACCATTTCATTTCTTCAATAACTTGTGTTATTTCAATTTTACAGCAGAAGTTATGGGAACAAAAGTTGTTTGAAATTAGATTTTCTACAACTTTGATTCCCATCAACTTTTTGTAGGATCGATACTTTTTTAAATAGTTGGTGGTACCATTTCATTTCTTCAATAACTTGATATTTCAATTTTACAGCAAAAGTTATGGGACCAAAAGTTGTTTGAAATTAGATTTTCTACAACTTTGATTCCTATCACCTTTTTGTAGGATCAATATTTTTTTTAAATAGTTGGTGGTACCATTTCATTTCTTCAATAACTTGTGTTATTTCAATTTTACAGCAGAAGTTATGGGAACAAAAGTTGTTTAAAATTTGATTTTCTACAACTTTGATTCCTATCAACTTTTTGTAGGATCGATATTTTTTTTAAATAGTTTGTGGTACCATTTCATTTCTTCAATAACTTGTGTTATTTCAATTTTACAGCAGAAGTTATGGGACCAAAAGTTGTTCGAAATTATATTTTCTACAACTTTGATTCCCATCAACTTTTTGTAGGATCGATACTTTTTTAAACAGTTGGTGGTACCATTTCATTTCTTCAATAACTTGATATTTCAATTTTACAGCTGAAGTTATGGGAGCAAAAATTGTTTGAAATTAGATTTTCTACAACTTTGATTCCCATCAACTTTTTGTAGGATCGATATTTTTTAAAATAGTTGGTGGTACCATTTCATTTCTTCAATAACTTGTGTTATTTCAATTTTACACCAGTAGTTATGGGACTAAAAGTTGTTTGAAATTAGATTTTCTACAACTTTGATTCCCATCAACTTTTTGTAGGATCGATATTTTTTTAATAGTTGGTGGTACCATTTCATTTCTTCAATAACTTGTGTTATATCAATTTTACAGCAGAAGTTATGGGAACAAAAGTTGTTTGAAATTAGATTTTCTACAACTTTGATTCCCATCAACTTTTTGTAGGATCGATATTTTTTTAAATAGTTGGTGGTACCATTTCATTTCTTCAATAACTTGTGTTATTTCAATTTTACAGCAGAAGTTATGGGAACAAAAGTTGTTTGAAATTAGATTTTCTACAACTTTGATTCCCGTCAGCTTTTTGTAGGATCGATATTTTTTTTAAATAGTTGGTGGTACCATTTCATTTCTTCAATAACTTGTGTTATTTCAATTTTACAGCAGAAGTTATGGGCACAAAAGTTGTTTGAAATTAGATTTTCTACAACTTTGATTCCCATAAACTTTTTGTAGGATCGATATTTTTTAAAATAGTTGGTGGTACCATTTCATTTCTTCAATAACTTGTGTTATTTCAATTTTACAGCAGTAGTTATGGGACTAAAAGTTGTATGAAATTAGATTTTCTACAACTTTGACTCCCATCAACTTTTTGTATGATCGATATTTTTTTTAATAGTTGGTGGTACCATTTCATTTCTTCAATAACTTGTGTTATATCAATTTTACAGCAGAAGTTATGGGAACAAAAGTTGTTTGAAATTAGATTTTCTACAACTTTGATTCCCATCAACTTTTTGTAGGATCGATATTTTTTTTAAATAGTTGGTGATACCATTTCATTTCTTCAATAACTTTTGTTACTTCAATTTTACAGCAGAAGTTATGGGACCAAAAGTTGTTTGAAATTAGATTTTCTACAACTTTGATTCCCATCAACTTTTTGTAGGATCGATATTTTTTTTTATAGTTGGTGGTACCATTTCATTTCTTCAATAACTTGTGTTATTTCAATTTTACAGCAGAAGTTATGGGAACAAAAGTTGTTTGAAATTAGATTTTCTACATGTTTGATTCCCATCAACTTTTCGTAGGATCGATATTTTTTAAAATAGTTGGTGGTACCATTTCATTTCTTCAATAACTTGTGTTATTTCAATTTTACAGCAGAAGTTATGGGACCAAAAGTTGTTTGAAATTAGATTTTCTACAACTTTGATTCTTTCATCATTAGAATTGTACTTTACCACTCAAACACATAAGTTTTATTTTATTTCAGTTATGTTACGTTTACAGCGTAAAATATTGAAAATTGTAAAAAAAGTCGGCAAAAAATGAAATTTTGAGACTTTTTAAGCGCGTGCGCTGACTACATAGTAAGTCCTACATGAAAATGATGTACCTCAAAACTAACCGGCTTTATTAGGTCTACATAAAAGTCCGCGACAGCATATATCTATCTCTTCAGGTTTTTGCAGTATATCAACTTTGGTCACTTTAAAGTGAACGCGATTGTAGGTAATTTTCAAAACTGTTTTGACAAACACAGTATTAATCCTTATCCAATTGAATCCTTTTGTTAGCTTTGTCATTTCAAGGAGAACAAAATTGTCAGTAACAACAAATCAATCCAACGCGTAGTTTAAAAGAAAATTAAATGGCAATATTAAAAATACAACCCAATAAAAAATACGCGACGCGCTTTAGTAATAACTTAAACTTATTCTGTGCCTCGACAAGACGGATCACTATGACATAAATATAGGTATACGTAAATTATGGTTGACATTTCAAGCGCTATTTTGAACCTTACCGTCATAGAAATAAATACAGGAATAGATGTTATACATTTTATTACTCACTCATTTAGATAGTTGTAAGAGATAGGAAAAAACTGATTGTAGGTTTGTATGGAGATAAAAATATAATCGGGAGAAATAATGACAAAATCTCGGAAGGTCAATTCTTTAACCTGGACCCCTAAGAGATCTCATAAACGATGGGGTTTAGAGATGTACTTTCTTCGGAAAATATTGAGTACTACCTTGGTACTTTTTGGAACAATTAAAAACACATGGCCGCCATACAAATTTTACTTAGGTACGCCATACATTGCATCTTTTTCATCTTTAGATAGTTGTTTTGAGGAAACTATTAGCTTTGACAAAAAAATGACTAACTTAAACCTATTCTGTGCCACGAATATCAAACGCCAAAATGCCACGTGAATATCCAACGAAATATTGAGTAGATTAATTATATCAGTGGTTTATTCAATATACCTACTCGTAATAATATGCTTCAAGTAGAAGAGTATAAAGTGGAAGCCCTATTTTGAACCTTACCGCCATAGAAATAAATACAGAAATAGATACTAAGATTAAGGGAGAGTTTTTTTTATAGGCATAAGTAGCTACGTGTGGGGCTGTCCATTAATCATGTGAGGCTTTAAAGGGGGGGGAGGGGTTCATAAAAAATCACGAAATATCACAAGGGGGAAGGGGGGGGTAAAGTAATATATCACGTGTACTTATTTTTTCTGCAAGCGCGCGATACTCAACCGAAAAGCGGCGTTACATGTATTTATTTTTAGTCAAACGCGTACAAAATCGAAAACGGCTTGTAGTGTGACCTTGATCCGCCGTTGCCAGGCAACGAACGAAGTGAAGTTCCCGCGAGCCGCGACAATTATTATTGTCCGCCGGACTCAGCGTCGATCGAGAGAGATTCTCTCCGTAGTGCGCGAAAATGATGACGCCGAGTAGCTTGATGAAACCGATGTTGATCTTCAACAAAGCACTGTGCCAACAACTGACTTGCAAGATGCTTATCCAGTTATTGGTGTTGAAGAAAGTCTTGCTAATCCGTGGTCTGAAAATATTGTACATTAAATAATGTCCATATACTAGTACAAAAAACTTTTTCGCATTTCTTTCATAATTTTTATGTCAGTCAAAAACAAACTGCAACCTTTCTGTCTACCTCTGAACGTTATTATAGTAGTCTTTAATTTTCTATAATAAAATTAGATGATACTTATACCAGTATTTTGCCAAAAAATGCCAAAAAAACATCACGTGATTAATGGATGGCCCCTGTCGAGAGTAGGTACCCACCTTTTTAACCGACTTCCAAAAAGGAGGAGGTTCTATGTTTTTGTGTAAGTATTTTTTTGTGTAATGTAAACAATTCGAGCGAAATATTTGAATTTTGTACACGATGGAAGGCGGTTATGCCATTATTTATGAAAAATAATAATATTGAGTAGCTGATTTTCTCAGAGCCTGGTTGGTCTGTTATTTTCCATACAAATGTATTACGCTGTTTTCTTCCTGGAAAGTACTTATAGGGCTTCAATTTTTGTCATAAAATTAAATTTTGCTGTTTAGACCCTGTCTTTTCTTTTTCTTAATAAATTAATCAGCAGGAAAAATATGACCCTTCAAAATCACAAAAAAATCACCATTATTACCGACGTCTTTAGAGACCTACCAGAAGAGACTAAATAATATCTAACAAAATATAAAATGACAGAATCATGAACACATATTTTTTTAAAATTTTGACATATAAAAATACTTGATTGAAATAGTTTTTGAAGAAGAAAACAGCGTAATACGAAACGTTGTCTCGCCAAGTTTTTTGTAGGTATAAATCGCTCTGAGCTGCAATTGTCCCTATCGCACGATGCGGGGGCAGGGTCGAGGTAAGGGAGGTTCAAAGTGCTCAAACCTACACAAGTACGTACACAAGCACTAGGGATGTAGTAATAGTCGATATTTTTGTCGATGCTCTAGTGATGTCCATCGATATCGATGTTTATTCAAAATATTAGTTATTTTTTCCAATCTTATGATTTGACCGTTGTATGTTTGTTACTTATGAAGAAAAGATTTTATGTATGGAATATGGGCGTTTAGTTGCTGCGACATGTTGCAGCGATTATACAGAATATCGTGTTGTATCCGCAGACATCTAAATGAGTTAGGCGCAGAATAACCAATTCGCATAATGCCGAAGTAATCCGGGAATGCTCAATTCTACGAAAGCATAATTCTATGAAGGCCCAATTCTCAAAATGGCAACATAGTTTTGATTTGGAACATATAAGAGCTTACCGGTACCTAAAACAACCTCCTTTGGCGAGTTAAGTACATCATAACTTTTACTATGGGACCGACCAGAGCCGAATCCGCGAGAAATATCAACTATACCTTAGAAAAAGTCCGTTGATAATGGACAAAGTGTATGGAACAGCTGGTTTTTATCGCCAATTCGGAGTTAGTTGCTCCCATAGTAAAAGTTGTTCTTTTTAAACCTATTAACTTTGCCCTAAAGAGGTAGTGCTCAGCACAGAATGCTCAATTCTCAAAATGGCAAAATAATTTCAAAGACTCTTTAATAATTTTAAAGATTTTTGCCAGTATAGGTAGCGCCAAACAAGTCGGCGGATGCGATGTTAGCCGCAGATGACACTTCGCCGTAATTCGCTAATTATTGCGCATGTGTGCACAATGTCGACGCCGCGTGGCGTAGTGGTAAGCACAGGCGTGCATGCGGGAGGCATGAGGTTGGCGGGCGGGTGTGCCCCGGCGTCTTGTATCTCAAACTCAAACTCAATTCATATATTGCAACATATGAAATTTACATGCGGTTTTTAGTTAACATGTTTTGTAAAGTTATACATATGACCCTATTAGGGTATGGCAATTTTATTATTTGTATTGGAACGATTTATTATTACGTTTTCTAGATTATCGTTAAAAAATTCGTCTAATGTATAATAATGCATTTCGTCTAATGCATTTCGATAATAGGATAATTTTTAGTTGTTTTATGAAACAGTTATCTCTTTCGATATATTTTAAATTATTTGGCAATTTAGTATTTTTAGAGTCATAGAATTTGGGCTAGAACTCTGCATTGTTCTCTCTGGCCCCCGCGCATACCTATATTTTGCCTTTTGCGCAGCGTTCTGCGCCTAACTTTCCATCCGCCGACTTGTGTGGCGCGGATTATACGTGAGATTCATTCGAGAAAACAGCCCCATTGGCCATCCGTTCATTGAACTATGTGCCTTGCCCTCTGTCATTTTAACTTGCCAATCCACTGAGTTTGAAGAGAGCTGAGAAGTTTAATTTGAAGTGCTTTAAATGCTTTAATCAGTTCATATCTACCTACTTTTTTTTTTTAATTAAATTTTCTAACCACAGACTCCAGGGTCTATGCCCTTTGTTAACTAAAATTTACAATTATTAGATTATACTATCAAAGAGAGTTAGTAGTAGGTACTTGAAATAGCCTAAGTTAGTCAATGCACTGCGTGAATGCCACGAGCAGACCGGCGACCCGCATGCAGCACCCGATCACGAGTGTGACACATGTGCCAGCCATCATTCTCCTCGACCATATTTGAGGGAGGAGAACCACCCGACACATGATGCCGCCGCAAGAAGGTCTACCTACTTTGTAGATGTTCTATCTTGTATTACCTACTATGGTGTGTGTCCTACCCACTGCTGCTTTAATTTGCTAACTGTTTTAGTTTTTTTAAACGTGTTTAAAGTATTACCAAGGTATGACAAGCCGTTCTCTAAACAGTAAACCTCGCATCTGTTTTATTGAATCCTCTATTATTTTTATACTATGGAACTAACAGAAATATGGAAATAGCAGAATGAAAATATTGTAGGTACCATATAAAAGGCAAGAAGTTTTAGATGTGCAGGTAGGTATACAGTAATATAACGAGACCAAATTACTTACTAAGACTCCTCTGTCCGTCTGTCTGTTGGTCACTAGGCTGTACCTACGAGTATCTCATGAATCGTAATAGCTAAACAGTTAAAATTTGCACAGATGATGTATTTCCGTTTCCATTATAACAACAAATACTAACTAAAAATAGAATGAAATAAATATCGACTTCAACTATGTACAGAATTCGCGCGGATCGAAGTAGCATTTTTCACATTATTGTTGATTTATCAAATATGGCTCAGCCGATTTTAAGAAAATTTAAATAGGACCAACTTCGACGTATACCCTTTCCAATAAAAAAAAAAATAGGTACGCGTCGAATTGCGTACCTCCTCCGTTTCATCGGTCAAAAAATAGAATAAAATACCTACTATACTTATTCATTACAATTCATTACATTACATTCATTCAAACAGATGTGAGTTTTTGCACGATAATTATTAATAATGACAACAGGTAGACGCTTGACATATTCTCAGAGTATTTAGTAATATAATATTTCAATTTAAAAAACAAATAATTTAAATACATAATTGGCTCCCATACGGTACGAACCCTTTCAAGCGCGAGTCCATATTTATTTTAGTTTGTAGAAGAACTATGTTAGACATTTAAATTAAAAATAATTAACTTAAAATTAGAAAGAAGTAATTTCAGTCAAAATATATAATGTAAACTGCAACGCATACAGAAATCAAATAGCGAAATTGCTACTTTTAATCCCTGCTTTGGGTTCAAGATCAATTGTATAATTATGATGTTAGTTGGGTACATATTATGTTTTTGTACAACAATAATGAAATAATTTGAAAGAAAATAAATACTATGTCACAAATAATGTAGCTTCCTAATGGCAGAAAAATAAGTAATCATTGGCAGGATTATTTTTGTTTGCTTTCCGCCATACCTACTAGGAAACCAGATTATACGTAGAATACGCGTAAGATAGCTCTACGTACGGCCAAAATGAGGAACAAATTTTATGCTGCCAGGGAATACGGAATGCTAGTGAAATAACGTACGTGGCGCCACGACTCGCGCGCAGAGTTATCTTGTGCGCACTCTACGTGATATCATATTTTGCTACAATTCAAAATCAAATTTCGGTCGGCCACGCTCGCGCTGGTTCCGTGAGGCGCGGGTGGGGGGGACAGTTCGAGCGCATCACACACACATTGAAGCTCAGCTTGGGCGCATCTCGGGACGGCAATTGTTTAGTCCAAATACCTATTTCTCAATTTCTTCGTCACTAGGATATCCTCTTGACCGAGCTAACGAAGTGAGAATAGTCAGGAGACCAAATCGAAAGCAAAATCGTCGAATTAATAGGGATATTAAATCGATGATTTTGCTTTCGTATGCACGGATATTGATTTTCCTCTAGGTACCTATATAGGTCGCATTTTTTTAACGAATCTCGACGCAGTGACGAAACTTGTACAAAGGTTCTTAAATCTATACCTATATGAATGTTTTTGTCGTCGGTGATTTTGAGTGAGGGGGGAAGTGGGGGGGAGGGGGACCACCTCGGGAGTATACCCTTGCGAACTAAAAAGGATATTTTTTGATTCAGTTCACAGTTCACATAGAACCTCCTCCTTTTTGGAAGTCGGTTAAAAAACTATACGTTACCTACTTATAATGGAATATCAAACGAGATATTGAATAGAAGAATTAAGTACTTATATCAGTTTTTATGATGATGATATTTTTTTTAGATTATATGTTTTGATGTTTGTAAAGTTCTCAAATGGAAACCACGTACCTACCGGCAAACGCAGCGTAGGACGTCCACCGGCTCGTTGAACCATTGATAAAAGCCGATGGATGCAAGCTGTATCCAACCAGGATTTTTGAAAATCCATAGGGGAGGCCCATGTCCAGCAGTGGACATCCTACTGCTAATATATCATACGTCCACCAAGTCGGTCAACGTCCACCGTACTATGTGCCCTGCCTATTGCTATTCCACCTTTCTAATCGTAATCCTAGATAGGGGAGAAGAGGCGGGTTGGTTATAATATAATATTTATGAATTCTACTGGTTTTCCAAAAAGTACTATAAATCTACCACACTACCAAATTTACATCGAAAATCTATTATGATAGTAGTCAATCTACTTCACTCTGGCAAGAAAACATCGCGCGATGTTTAGCGCGCCAATCTTCGCTGCAGGTGTGGCCAGAAACTTCGTCTGCGCCCGACGACGATGTACATCGCGCGAAGCTTCCGGCGAAGCTTCGCGCGCAGATGTAGCCATAGCATAATACACTTTTATTGTTTCAAAACCGATCAATATCGCGTAATTACAGAAAGAATACATAGCAGACAAAAATGCGACGCTAAAACATTAGTCACGGTAGCGCGCGGGGAGACGTGTGTTGCGCGGGCGGCGAGCGACGCCGATCGTCCCGCGCTCCCCGCCACTGACAGACGCGCCCTGCAGAGGGCGCTGCCGCCGCGCCGCTCCGTTCCCCTCAGAATTATTTGGCGCGAGATTTGAACTGCCCTCAGGCGAGTGGCTGAGGCTGCGCGCTACAGGTTGTGTATGCGAATCCACCAACTCGCACAGGTTTAATTGCTCTTCTTGTATACTTACACCTATATTTAGCAATGAACTATTTAAAAGGCTGGTCTACCAATGCAAAACCTATAAGATAGTGTAGCTATCAATACATAGTATAAAACAAAGTCGCTTCCCGCTGTCTGCTTATTATGTATGCTTATTTCTTTAAAACTACGCAACGGATTTTGATACGGTTTTTTTAAATAGATAGAGCGATTCAAGAGGAAGGTTTATATGTATAATACACCTGTGCGAAGCCGGGGCGGGTCGCTAGTTTAATATTACATTTAAAGACTCAGTACAAAGCATCGTTACGGCAGTGCAAGTACGATGAATACAAAACCACATGAGAACGTTAAACGCTAATAGATCTGCTGTACAGAATGCACTTTGACATGTTTCATTTAAAATGACTAATGTGACTCTTTGTCATACTTTCTCTAAATGCTATTTGAAAAATGCTATAGAATTTAGAAGGCAAAAGCTTCTAATTTGTTTTTATGTTTTTCTCTCTACTGAAATGTTTTGTTTTTCTAATGAAGTTTGTATCGTACGCACCTAAGTCACAACATTAGAGATGCCTAATAACTTCAAATAGATACTCGTAAGCACTATGAGTGCTTGATTCAGAGCTGTGGTAAGTCCGAATATGTCGGGTGGCTAGCCCTAGTGTCAGTTTTTCGGCCGCCTCACATGGCTACACGGTTAAAACAACTGGGACCTCTAATTTAACGTGTCATTCGAACCACGGTAGCGCTCAGTAGCTGTGGTGGCCTAGTAAGAGAAAGTTTGTCTTACAAGCGTAAGGCGCTGGTTCAAACCCGGTCCTGTGCACCGTGAAGCAACCTGCATACGTCCATTACGTCCACAGTGGATCATTAAAAGACCTGTATAGATTAAATTAAACTTCTTGGCAGATGTGAAGTTAGCTACAAGCTGCGCGAGCTTCAGTCAAGATTGAGTGTTGTGTACTCAGAAGAATTACAAGTAATAAAAGTATTGTTAAATTTCACTTAAATAAAAACTTACAGCTGTCTTATTCATACCTGGTTATACAGCATACGCGAGAGCGAGTGGAACAAAAAAACGCAATGTCGGTCGCATACGTCAAAATCACCAGTTGGAATGTCAAAATGGTTAAAAAGCCAATGACTGAAAATGGCGCCTTTTAGTAAAAAAAAAAATTCGCGCGGCCATCAACCAAAACTTGTTTTTTTAGTAGAGTAAGATGTTATAAACAACGTTTATTAAACAAAAAAAATCTATCCTCAGTCCGAAATAAGTTATGAGAGTTAGAAGTTTGTAGGTATTCATCAGATTTTTTGTATTTATACTGCACAATAGATCCTTTAAAACTTAAATAATCGTTATATCGGTACCTACTATATTATGGTGCGCCAAGCACTCGTGATTTGACAGTGGGCAATCCGCCGGCGTTTTGGAATCGCCGCACGCGCCGCCGCCGCCACCGCCGAGGATGTGTATGTAGTTGGCTGTCTCCCGTCCTACTCTAACGCGCATAGGAGCTTGGTTTGTTTCACTTTCTCATATATGAACCATACCTTCCATCTGCCCCCCCCCCCTCCCCCACCGGCGCCCCGCCCCCCGGCAATTAAAAAAATAAGGATCAACTAATTCATTCTCACTCTCGTCTCGATCTTTGTGTTGTGTGCGTGCGTGTTTGGAATTATTAGTTACCTACCAGTGTTTCAAAACTACGACTCGGCTTTTGTTTTATAGACTCTGATTTTGATAACGTACCTGTGAACGATTTAATTTTTGTTTTATAGACTCCGATTTGAATTACCTATCCGTTTTGGCTTTTGTTTTATGGACTTTGATTGCTGTACCTACTTGTACAACTGTTCGGGATCCTGAATTGTGGAGTGCTTATAAAATATTTGAAACGTGAAAGAAGATAGATCGAAGACCGCCGTGCATTTCTTGTGAACACAATCTTAATCGAAGTAATAATAAGATTCGAAGATCCAATGTTTTATCTGTGGAATATGTGCAAGAGTATCCATTCATAGTGGATTATTTGGCAGAAGTTAGAAATATCAGACAGGTATGTAAACAAAATACTTACCTATTCCATATAAAACACGTCATATATTTGAAAATTCCATTCTAAATGCATTATTTTTCATATTTTTATTTTAGTACGCACTCATAAAGCCCAAGAGGGCGGTTATTTGTTTGACCTGTATGTATGTAATTTTTGTAGGTAAGTATAAGAGATCGTAACTACTCAACGGATAAATGTATACTTAAACAAATAAATAAATAATACATTTATTAGATGTCAGATGTTTTTTCGATTCCTATGTTTGTACATTACTTTTCATAAATAAATATTTTACTGAGGATTTGGTTCCTTTCACATAAAAAAAAAAACAATTTTTCTTTTCAGATTAGACATGAAGATCGGCTTTGTAGACCTTGTTTTCAACGAGAAAGACGCTACGTTGAACAATGTGAGGCGGACCCGGCTGTCCACGTTACTGGACCTGAACCTGACGCTGCAAACGTTGAATCACAGTCTAACGGCACTGTACAAGATATTGTTAAACAAAATGTTGAACAAAATGTCCCTGGTTCTGAATCTGAGATAACTGACGCTGATACAGATCAAATAGAGGCTGTGACACGTGCCCAACCTTCCCAAAATGATTCAAGATTTCCTATACCAGGATTTACAAGAGCACCTTTTAATACAAGAAAATTTTTATTTCAAGATTGCAATCATGGAAACTTGATCAGAATTGACAAAACTTTGAGAGCAACAATTCTACAAGAAAAGAGTTTTTACATACCGTTAGGTGTACGAGTATGTGAAAAACACAGATTTGATCATTCATGGACCGACATAACATCCGTTGTACGCCACACACCCTAATATCTAATAAATGTAATATTATTTACTTCGTAGTTTGATTGAATACCAAATGTTAGTATGTGTGCTTTTAATATTTACCACAAAATGTATCTATCTAGCACTGCTATGATTATAAATATCTAGTGTTATTGTAGACAACAGATATATCACGCGATATGCATTGTACACGGTAAATAAAGGAATGAATGAACACTTCGTTGCACACAAAGACATAACATTACAGTATAAGTACAATGGCGGCGTTATCGAAGCTATTTCTTCCATGCAATCTCTCAAGTAATTAGTCAATTACCACATTACAGACAAAAACAGATAATATGGGGATGAGTTTTACAGAAGGCGAGATAGTTTTGGGGTATAACCTTACTCCTGACAATTCTAAAAGCATTTAACAGCTTTTATTTATGTCAATTTAGCTCGTAACTTGCGCCTAGGTGATAAAAATAACCATAAAAACGAGTAAATCAGAACAAACTTTTAAGTCTTATAACTCTTTTTGGACTGAAACTATAGCTGCAGCATTTCGTAATCATCGTTTTTACACTATACTGAACTATAAAAACAAGGTTTGGTTGATGGCCACGCGAAATAAAAAAGGCTTCACCTTCCATACAAAAACCGGCATTGGCTTTTGGTTACACTTGGTCATTTGTCTTTTTCGGAAATTTGAACCCTCTCATTCCAGTAAGAAGGTTCAAATCTCTAATCATTTTACTTTCCTACTTTTTACCTTTTTGAATTTGGACACTCGAGATAGCTCAATGCTAGTTTGTGAAACCCTTCGAAATTAAGTAAGTTCGGGTGTATGTGCATCTTTTTCTAACACCTTTTTAAATTTCATATTTAAAATGGGACAAAGTGAATTATATCTCTTGCTATTTTAGTACTGTTTCTATTACTTTAGTTCTTATTCTATGGTTGCGTAGCTGTAGCCTGTAGCTAACATCGCATTTGATTAATTTATTGTAATATTGTGCCCAATAATTCTATTAAGTACACAATTAATGATTTTTAATTTTGATGATTCGTAGAGTGTTGCTCGTAGTATATTATATTAAATTTGTACTAATGAAATCCTTACTGAAAATGAATAACATTATCTATCTATGAATCACAGACACCAAGAAATTGGATTCGATCTATACAGGTCGGGCAATGCAGATTACAGTGCCATAAGTATGGACTAGCTCGGCGTTTCAGCCATAAAATTTCCACTGCTGACCATAGGCCTCCCCAACAGACTACTAGACTAGTCCTACTAGTGCTTACCCATTAAATTCCCGAAGCAATCGCTGCCTGGCTGTCTAGTGCCAGTCTAGACTGCTGTCGTTACAGATCTAGTTTTGGTCTAGCGCCAATTCGCAATAGAATGTACTCTAGTTGTTTATCGATCCAAGCTTTATAGATGGTGGCTTGAGTAGATTAATAACTTGTTGGTATGTAAATTCATTTACATATTGCTGCTACATCTAAAATCTAAGTAAGATACATAATATAGTGTACTAAGGTGGAGTCATTTTAATAGGTAACATTTGACAGTTAATTTATGCAAAGAAAAATATACCTTACCCTAAAGGAATAAAACTCATTAAAGCAATATTGACGACGACCGATAAGTGTTCTCGAAGACTGCTTGGTGTTTTATTACTTTAGACTTAAGGTATATTTTCTGTGCATAAATGAACTGTCAAATGTTACGTATTAAAATGACTGGCTTCGCCCGGTTACGGATGCGTTATAGCCTATAAACCTTCCAGAAGAAATATTCTAATAATTATTTTTCGCAAAAAATGGCAAAACCGCCTTCCATCTTGTACAAAAATTCGAATATTTCGCTCGAATTGATTACATTATTGTTGATTTTTCAAAAATGGCTCAGCCGATTTATGTAAACATTAAGTAATACGACATCGGATGTATACCCTTTCGAACTAAAAAAGAATTTTTCAATTCGGTTCACTATAGGCGGAATTATCGATGAAAAAAAAAACATACAGACGAACATAGAACCTCCTCCTTTTTGGAAGTCGGTTAAAAAGTGAAAACCGTATGCAATCTATTGTCTAGTTTGGAAGATATAAGCGGATACACAGACAGACACAAAAATAGCGTTTTTGCTTAATACCTACTATGTAGTGACTAAGACAAATTCATTTTAATCAGACCGGTTGGAATCGTTAACGCGATCCTGCTGTAATGACGTCATCTATCCCTTTAGTGGCTGGACGTCCTACGCTATGATTGCCGGGACGTGGTCTCCACTCGTGATCTTTTTGACGACATATTCTGTCATCAGTTCTCTGTGCTATGTGCCCGGCCCACTGCCACGTCATATTGCCAATCTGCTGGATAACATCGTTAACTTCTACAGAATTAATACTTGCTTTTACTTTTATTCAATTCTAATCTGTACGCATTATACATTTAAAAAAAGTATTTTAATTCAAATTTTTTTTGGATCTAAATGATAACTGAATTACTAGTGACACGTCACTTATGACGTTGTAAAGCTTTTCAGTATTAAATAAATGTGTAACGAGAATCTAAATACATTTGGCATGCAAATCGTAAGGACGTCATCACTGCATCATCAAGAAAAGGTTTGATCATACACAAACCTATTTTGAAAACGCCCACACTTAGTTCCCAAACAACCGCACTAAACAAGCCAAATTTAATAACAACTACCCAATTCCGAAAATTAGGCAACGCATGAAATCGGGATGCCTAAAGGAATCAGGACATAGGTTGTTAAAGTTAATATTCGAAATAACGATAAGATCGCAGTAAGCAGAATGTTACTGGTCGTAAAAACATAACTCGGAGGTAGGGCTGTCGCTTCTCGGGGCTAATAGCACCCAAAGGTCTTAGATTCAAAGTCAGCTTGCGAATAATATTTGATGTTATTCAGACTAAATTGTAAACAAACTTAGATTAGCTTTTGTGGGATAAGGGTTTGTGATTTTTAAGGTTCCGTACCCAATGGGACCCTATTACTAAGACTCCGCTGTCCCTCTGTCTGTCACCAGGCTGTATCTCAAGTACAGTGATAGCTAGATAGTTGAAATTTTCACAGATGATGTATTTCAGTTGTCGCTATATAACAAAAACATAATAATGCAAATTTTTAGAAGCGGCTCCCATACAACGATCGTGATTTTTTGCCGTTATTTGCGCGATATTAATAAAGGCAACAGTAGGTAGACGCTGAAATGGGGCTAAGGGGGCTCACATATAGTACCTACGGAACCCTTCGTGCGCGATTCCGACTCGCACTTGGCCGATATTATTTTCTGTCACCAAAAAGCGTTGTTTAAATCTTTTGTAAGATTTGGTTGAAATAAAGATCTGATTGTCAATGATCATCTCATATATTGCACCCCTATAATGGTAAATAGACAAATTGCCAGTCCAGCAATTTGTCCCCTCAAAGAGGAAACAAAATATTTATTGATATTGACAACTCACTGACATTATCCTTACTAATATTATAAATCCGAAAAGTTTGTTGGTTTGTTACTCTTTCACGCACCAACGGAGCAACGGATTGACTTGATTTTTGGCATGGACATAGTTTAAAAGGCGGAAGGAGCTTTAGGATACTTTTTATCCCGAAAAATTGCATAGTTCCTGTAGGACAGGACAAAAACCATCGTAAGCGAAACTGTCGCCAATATCACAAAGACGCTAAGCGATTAATTCCTCTATGACGCTAATATGGACTAACGAAACGTCACAGCCAAACGTAATTAGATGACAGGTGACATTGTCTGCAGACTTTTATAAATCACAAGTAGCATGGCAAGGGGACAAATACAAATTGTTTTTCCACCATTATATCCCCTTGAAGAGGAAATAAAGTATGGATTGAAAATGACAACTGACATTAAAATTGGATAAAATGTTTTTTTCCCTCTGCATGCCACATGTTATAATGACGTTTAATACCAGGCCGTCATTTTGTCTGACATTAAAAATATTTTTAAATCTTCTATCATTAGAGGTTTAACATGTTTCTTTATTCTACCTTTATGGTACAGAATCATCATACTTTAATATTATCAATCCGAAAATTTTGTTGGTTTGTTCCTCTTTGACGCAGCAACGGAGCAAAAGATTGACCTGATTTTTGGTATGGATACCTATGGTTTATATGACAGAAAGTGATAATAGGATACTTTTTTATCTCGAGAAAATTCGTGATTCCCATGGGATAGGACAATAACTGTTTCTCAGCAATGGAGCAACGGATTGACTTGATATTTGGGGTGGGCATAGTTTGGAAGACGGAAAGTGACATAGGATACTTTCCATCCCGAAAAATATGTGGTTTCCGTAGGACTTAACAATAAATTTTTCTCAGCAACGGAGCAACTTGCCTTGGCTTATTGCATGAATATAGTTTGAAAGACTTAAAGTGACATAGGCCACTTTTTATCCCAAAAACTTAAACTGTTCCCGTAGGATAGGATAAAAACTAAGTGAGCGGGCCGCGGTAGCAGCCGTCTAAGCGCCAGAAATAACCTGTCATGTCAAGTTTAGGACGTTCCTACATTTTTCGCACTCCTTCGCGGCACTCAACAGCGCTAGCCCAGACTCGGGCTTCATAACGGAGCTTGCGCTCTCGCCATAATGACGGAGTGTTTCGGAGCACAAGACACATCGTCATCCACCACTCGGGACTAACCAGTACTGAACGTCAGACAGCATTCCAACGCCCTGGTCCCAGTGCAGCGGGTCAGTCATAGTAGCCCAGCGCCTGCCTCTTCAACTGCAGAGGGCAGTGAGAACGGCCATCGCGATACCGACACCTCTCTTCCCCTGCAGCCCCACTGCGTCTGCCAACACGTTGACGGCCCAGCGGAAGGTAGGGTAGGTGGCGGCACCCACACCACCAGTTCCATATATCCCACCGCGGCCCCTAATCCTCGGCTGTCATATCAGAGTCCAGGAAGCAGCCTTGCTTTATGAAACTAAGAAAGGTTATTCCCAGCAAGTAACTGGAGATAGAGAGACAGAAAAGAAGCCACACCCAGCGCAGCAGGAGGAGCTGGAGTTCATATGCCTGGCAGACGGAGCAGCACTAGAGCAAAATCTTAACCGAGAAATTAACATATTTACAGACGGCAGCAAAATTAAAGGGAAAGTTGGGGCGGCATTATCGATTTGGGATGATGCCGCTGAGATCAGTACCCGCAAGCTGAAATTGACCGATTGGTGCTCCGTGTACCAGGCCGAGTTATTGGCACTTCTTGAGGCTACCGAAAAAGCAAAAATCTTTTGTGACTCCAGGTCTGGACTGGAAACGGTAGTTGGCGTATCTTCCCTCCATCCCTTAGCAGTAAATTCAAAGCTAACATAAAGTTACTACACGCACAAAATAAAATAGTGAAACTTTATTGGATTAAAGCGCACGCGGGGATGAAGGGAAATGAGAGAGCAGACCAGCTAGCAAAGGAAGCAGCACTGCACTCGAAGTGCAGACCTATTTACGATAACTGCCCCGTTTCATTCGTCAAGCGAGAAATCCATGTGTCTACGTGTATATACACTCCAACCGTAACTTAACCAACAAAAGCATTCCTGTAAGGTATTTTGATATTTGTCGGTTAGGTTAGGTTTCGCAGCCGACATAAACATAAGCCAAAATCAAAATATAACGCGGGCGAAGCCGCGGGTAAAAGCTAGTAAGTAAATAAAATAGTTTATTTCACTAGGGTGGCAGTTCTAATAAAAATTGGATTTACCAAAACCAAAGCCAGAATTTTACGTAAAATGGCGTCGGACCCACCCACAACGCTTAACAACTAATATTATTATGGTCAACGACCTAAATTGACATAAGTAATATAAATGTCATATTAGTCACCCAAAAACGCTTTAAAGTCACAGACCTCTACTAGGATTCCCTATGTCAGGGGTGCTATGGTAGGTATCCAAATAGACAATAGCACAAATACACAGAGATATTTAAACGCATCATCCAAATACCTGCTCGGCCGAGATTCGAACCCGGTGCCCCAGCACAAAAGGCAGAAGTCCTAGCAACTGCGTAAGGACGCATTCAAATCAAACCCAATTTGGAGGACATCCTTCAAGGCGGCTCGTAATTTTAAAAGATACTATGCAATATCTGATAAGCATGTCAATGCTGCCAGGATGCTGGGCACGCTACAGGGCGCAGCATATTAGTCTAGCAATGAGCGAAGTTTGGAGGGGATCGCTGCGCAGGGGTTTAGTATGGCGGTCCCCATGCGCAGCCATCCCCTCCATAGTACCCTCAGCGTTACATTTAGGTGCCGCTACCTGTACCAATGTCAGTGGGCTTGAGCTTTTAATTATCTTTAGACCTACAAAGGCCTGTAGAAGAATTAATTGCTTTTTATCTAATAATAGTTTAAGTATGTAGTTTTATATATTGTTGTAGGTAAGTAATTAATTAAAGCATTACAGACCAACGTCATCATCATCTTATCACCGCCAACACACTATCCTATACCTAACGCATCATTTATCAAAGCAGCGTTTGACAGACATTCTCAATAACTTCCCCGTGGCATCCCTACGCGGAGCTTACGTGGCGCACATAAAACCACGTATCGGATATCTGAGATATAAACTTGTAATATAAAATCGCAAGTTACTGTCTGTGAGTGTTGCGTTTTGGTATGTGTGAAGTCGTAACTGTGGAAATGCTCACTAATGTTACAGTATTCGTGAAAACAGTTTATTTATTGCGAACTGGTTCATTGTATTTCAATAATCGGCCAAGTACGAGTCGGACTCGCGCACGGAGGGTTCCGTACTGTATGGGAGCCCCCCTTAAATATTTATTTTATTTTAATTTTATTATTTATTATCGAAGTGAATAAAAAACTAAATATTCTGTGAAAATTTCAAGCATCTACCTGTTACCATTTTCAATATAGAGCGAAAAACGTCTAAAAAATCAGGTTTGTTGTATGGGAGCCCCCCTTAAATTTTATTTTATTTTCCTTTTAGTATTTGTTGTTATAGCGGCAACAGAAATACATCATCTGTGAAAATTTCAGCTGCCTAGCTATCATGCTTCATGAGATACAGCCCGGTGACAGACGGACAGACAGACAGACAGACGGACATCGAAGTCTTAGTAATAGGGTCCCGTTTTTCCCTTTGGGTACGGAACCCTAAAAAGGAAGACCTTTTTATGATGGAATGACTTTGAACTGACTGTGTGTCTAAGACCTAGGGCAAAAAAAGCTTGAACGCCAAGTGGAACCGTGTATGAGTCTGTCAAACTGGACTGGGCTAGCGTCGTGGATACGTTCCCATCGTCTCTCACTCTCTTGAGTGAAAGTAGGAGAAACGAGACCACAGAGTTCTGCAGTCGGTGGCGGCGTGCGTTTTACATTACAATAATGCACAAGTGCGTAATGAAATACATTACGATATTGAAATTGGTGTAATTACAGCCACTTTACGAGCAAATATGTTATAAAAACTTTTGCTTACAGGTAAAGTTAGTTCGTTGGGAGTCAAGATTGTAAGTAAATGTTCAAAAGTGTCTAGACAGAATCACATACTTAAGACGCTGCTACAGTAAACTTTTAGGTATTTGAGGGGGTGAAGCAGGGGCAGTGGATGCGCGTAACACGCTGTCGCCCCGCGCACCTATTCCATTCACTACTTATGTACGTACGATATTATAGCGCCCGAGGTCGCCGCGCCGCGCGCGTGTCTATTTTGGCGAACTCATATTTTGGTCAATGCTGTATCAGTGTCAGAAATCTCTCACGATTTTTCTAAGATCTTTGAATAATCTGACTAGTGACGCAGAAATTTTAACTTATTTATAAATAACCCTGGTGTTATTGTAGGTACCTAATCTGCTATTTGCTCAGTAGGTAGGTATTTTATTGGATACCCGATAAAGATTTGGGTATTGCGGTATCCACAAACCAATCAATATTTTACTGATACCAGCAACCATAGACTCTCATAGGTTTATCTGATGCAGCCATAACCAACGTTCACTATCTATACAGGGTGTCACTTTAAATCACTATCCTTACATAGTATAAAATAAAGTCGCTATTTTTGTCTGTTTGTTTGTCTGTATGCTTAAATCTTTAAAACTGATTTTGATGCGGTTTTTTTTAATGGATAGAGTGATTCAAGAGGAAGGTTTATATGTATAATACACCTGTGCGAAGCCGGGGCGGGTCGTCTAGTATAGTATAAAACTAAGTCGCTGTTCTGTCTGTTTGTCCCTATGTATGCTTATATCTTTAAAATTACGCAATGGATTTTGATGCGTTTTGTTTTATAGATAGAGTTATTCAAGAGGAAGGTTTATATGTATAATACACCTGTGCAAAGCCGGGGCGGGTCGCTAGTCTGAAATAAAATCAATTATTATTTAATCATTTCAAGGCTTTATTTTAAGTTTTTTTTTTTTTTAATTCTTAAATTCTTTATTAAATTTTAAAGCTCTTCAAAACTAAACTGCCTGCTACAACATGGCAAGTTTTCTTTACCCTCGTTTAGAGAGCAAAGTTGTTGCTGGTTCTTCGAAATCTAATCGCCTTTTTTTCAGGTGCGGCTCATGCTTTCTAGTATGATTATTTGAAGTAACAAGAGCTGTTGTTGAAATTTCAAATGGTATTTTTCTCTTAAGATTCGTTTTATTTTCTTTATCTTTTTCTCTGAGTGGCATGCCTCTAGCGTGACGAGAATCAATTATTTCTGGTAGTAACCAGTCCATGTAAAATGAAACCAGTTTTTCTTTCAACTTTGTCTCCCAATAAACGTCATCTCTTTCTATAATTTCTGTTCTCACTGGAGTATTTTCACCACTCCAGACGGCTAATAAACAGTATTTCTTCCCTGTTACATTTAGTTGGCCCTGAATTTGGTAATACCAGTTACTGTTTTTATTTAATATGATCAAATCATTATTTTTGTCATATTCTTTCAGGATCATCATTTGTGACAATGAAATATTCTTTGCACATATTACATCTGAATTTGTATTTACAAATCAATCCGTTTCTTTTTTCTCCTACAAGTGTCATATCTTTTAAGCTACTGTCAAACAAAGAGCTGTGACTGGAATTTTTTTGCAGCTCCTGGATGAAATGCATAATATTTACAACTCTTCGGCCTTGTACTGGCACGTATGAATTTTCCTTAGCATCTGTTTCTATGATGTACGGTTGGTCTTCGGCATCAATCCTAAAACACAAAAAATATAATATGTAAAAAACACAGTTATAATATTAGTCCAATACAGCATAGAATGAGATTAGTGGTATTACTAGATGTGTTGTTAAATGACGAGGAAAACCTACGATGATCGATTTTACTTGCGTTTGAAGAATACGGATACATCCTGCTAATATTACATAAGCGAAAGTTTATGAGGATGTATGGATGTACTTACCGGCAAGTTGGTGAATCTATATTTTTGTTATCCAGTTGCATTTCAGGTGTTGATATTGCAATATCATCCGTGTCTCTAAAAATAAATTTTAAGATTAGTATGGAGTCCAAAAAAAAAAAAACATAATAAAGCCTTTGTTCCTGAAAACACAAAAACCATGTTATTTATGTGCGAGGTTACAATTGTTAAAGTAATTTTGTAAATAAACCTAAGCTTTTTTCAATATGTTGTCATTTGACAAATTTTGTAACATTCTCTATTAAAAATTACTATATTAGTATGTAAGATTAGCTGCGTCCCGTGGCTTCACTTGCTATCCAAGCGAAACCGTTACCTTTTTTTTTCGGGATTGACCGACACCCTGTATAAAAATTGTTTTAAAAATATGTGGGGCCCGCAGCTTTTTTTTCGGGATATACCGACACCCTGTATAAAAATGATGTGGGGCCGGCACACACACACCGCGAGGCGCAGCTAGTTATAAATAAGTGAGACGTGATTTTTACCCATAATTTTGATTTTGAGTGCTTCTTCCATCTGATGAGCTAACCTAAAAAATTTTTAAAAGTGTGAGTGATGCTGCAGAGTTTGTACTCCGAGAATCTTTATGTCTGCAAAAGAAAAAAACACGTTAGCATGCCACATCGGTTGCTTCGAGAGTTTACGCCAAAAAACAAAATTTTTCTAATCCGTGTTTTTATTACTAGACGTGCATGATGATGATGCAGCGTGCGATTTCTAGCGTAGGTAGGTAGGTACATCTTAGCCGTCGCGCGCCGGCCGACGCAAGGACGTCAGCAGTCGTTGACGGCGCGCGCGTTATGTAGGTACCTATCGTTTCGGAATCACCGACAATTAGCCACTGACTGAACGTGATAGGAACAATAATGTCTCGCAGTACACAAATAGAGTCTATAATCGCGTGTCGTTTGTTTATAGACGAAACTCGAGATGAAAATACTATATAAATTTCGCAGTTTTAGTTTGTTTAAAAACAAATGAAGCCGTGTTGGCCATAAAGTATATAGATATGTCTTTAGTTTAGTAAATTTCCTATTTTATGATTAAAAAATTTACTTACCGTTTCTTATAGTTCTCTTTCCCCGTCCTTCTTTTAGATAATGACACTGATTTCTGCCTAACTTTATTTTTTTTATTAGCCATTTTCAATTATTATTCTGTTGCGTGAATGTATGAACGGGCGGAGAAAAATTTGGCAAACGTCTAGCGTTGGCAAGCGCCCGATTGCAACTGACGGGGTAGCGGGCGGCGCGGCGTCATGTCAAACCGCTGGGAAATATTCAAGTTTTGGGATAAATATTTAAATTAAAAATATAGGAATTTAGTTGGAACCCAAATTTTAGCAGGTTCTCTGTAGTATTTAAAGACAAACATATCCATATAAAAATGATGTGGAAAGTCAGAAATTTCATTATTAAGTAATTCGATTTAGACTTTTACATTAAGCTGTTTTTGGATTTTTTTATGATCGAGTAAAGTACACCCTATCGTGTAACAAATTAGCACATTACTTAGACAATATCCTTAAGTATATCGTATATTTTTTGCAAGACCGATATTTAGTAGTAAATACCTAAAAAATTTGATCTAGCAAAACGTTTTTCTCCGCTTCTTCACTGGTGGCTCGCCTTAAGTAAAAATATAGAGACAAAATATTTAGAAAGTAATCTTAATATTCTAGTACCAATAAAACCATTTTTGCATGTGTAAAAGATATACTAATATCTGTCTAGACACTTTTGAACATTTACTTACAATCTTGACTCCCAACGAACTAACTTTACCTGTAAGCAAAAGTTTTTATAACATATTTGCTCGTAAAGTGGCTGTAATTACACCAATTTCAATATCGTAATGTATTTCATTACGCACTTGTGCATTATTGTAATGTAAAACGCACGCCGCCACCGACTGCAGAACTCTGTGGTCTCGTTTCTCCTACTTTCACTCAAGAGAGTGAGAGACATTACGGCACTTGTGCGGTAATGTAATGTAAAAAGCACGATGCTTCGACTGATGCACGACTTTCACTCAAATTCAGAGTTTTATTAATTTCCTCGCAAATATGTTATTAAACGTCGTATGACATACGTGCGCTTTGAAAATTACAGTCGAGGCGATATTGCGAGCATGAGCCGTAGGCGATGGCTATAAGGAAGCAGAGGCTGTAATTTTCAACTTACCGCACTTATATCATAATGTACTATTACAATCGCAATTAAATGCGTAACCCGTTTCTGCTAGTAGTCTAAATTATGAACTGAAAAACATCGTTAACCAAAAGCATTACATAAATTACTCTACAAGACTACATACCAAAACAATTCGACAATGTTTGCACTACTTATCGAAAACTTTACCGAAAACAGAAAAATCGTTTTCCAACTCTGCTTCAAGCACCGTTTCAACGTTTCCAATTTAACTGAAATCTTACCTGGTTGTATAAACAAAAACAAAATTTCAATTTGAGTTACCCTACAGAGGGAAGGCCTTCGCAAATCCCTCTTTGATAGACTTCTCAAGTCCTCGATACCGTTAGGTATTCCGGAGGCGCGCTCGCCCTTAAATTACCATGTAACTAATAGTTTTTGTTGGTATGCTTGGCGAACGCCGACTCGGGCTCAAAGTTGAAGTTCATCTAAGCGCAAAACATTTTTGGGGAAGTAATCGTAAGTTTGGACGTGTGCTGAACTGCTGAAGCGTTCTTTAAGGGGCGATCGAGTAAAATCAATCAAAACTGTATTTATGGTTATAACGATACCATCAGTACTACTAAACTAGTTGACATAAAAAAAATATGACAAATACAACAATGAATCAGTTTACCGTTTCTATTTATCAGAAATAAATAATGATGTTCCACTTTATTTTAAAAAAATCGTAATATTACACCAAAAAGCGTAAAATGGCATACTTGCGTTTAACTGAATTTGTATTATAAACAATCGAACTTCTATACAAACTTGAATTAATATTAATCTCTAATATTGAAAGTTTTAAATGTATTTATTACATTTGTAAAATAACGTCTGATAATTTAACTATGAATTTCCAAAAATCTCGTCTCAAATTCTCCATACATTATTTCTATGGACGCGCGATGTTGAATATATACGCGACGTATGCGCTCGGAAAATCAGTCGACCACCGGAGCTCAGAGCGAGGTCACGTCGATTTGCGGAGCGACGCGCTGAGAACACTCGACCGCGATCTATTGTGTACGAATATTCAGCTGCAAATAAGTAAATGAGGTAAGTTCAGTTTTGTGATTTTTACTTTTTTCGTATTATTTGATTATATTTCTTGTGTTAAAATAATACTTATTTTTCCTTCATTTATGTTTTAGTGACAATGGGAAAACGTAAGGAAAATTATTACAAAAAGAAAGGCGGCGTTTTTTTTCGAAATAAAAATATTTTTTTGCAGAAAATTACTAATAAATCTACCGTCCAATACGGAAACAATGATTGATAATACGTAAGTACATACTAAACAATTTTTTTTAATAATACTATGCCGGCTGACCGAAACTGTTTGTACAGGGTTATTCATATAATTATATCATGTAGGTATGAAACATTTTTAGGAAAATATGAAATTAATTTTCTGATGCTTTTACTATTCGTTCTGAATTGGTACCAACCATTTTCTCAGTCGGTAATTAGCAAGCATTTTATTTCAATGAAGAAGAATATCTTTACCTATATTTTCTAGAATTTAATGCCGGCTACCCGCGTTTTATCACTCAGACTAATTCACGTATAAAAATTCAAATACCAAAATTTTATACAGGGTTAATTATACAATATACATACAAGTATTAATAATTTGAAAATGGTCGATAAAAAAAAAATATATTATACTCCAGAAACGATTCTATAGAAGACAAAGGAAAGGTACTTCCCGATTCTTCCGCCAGTGTTACTCAAACCCTCCCTGTCGTATCACCAGAACACTTTGAAGACCACATGTGAAAGAAGATCTTGCTGCATTTATATTTATGTATGTGTAAATAAACTTGATTTATCTGAAGTCCTCGTTAATGTTTAATAATGACAACATTGTTTTTTTTTTTTTTATAATTGTAAAGATAATTTATTTAAACAAACTAACATCTGAACAGATGAAAGAAAAAATGCCAAACTGAAATAGAGAAGCTTTACTCCGTCAAATATTATAATTTATTGTTTTTAATAAAAAAAAATTCAGGAACCACAAAAAAGTATCGATGACATCGACTTCGTTTTAGAAGAAGAAGTTGAAGAAGACGAACAAGAACTCAGATTAGAAGGAAATCGTTTAGTACATTTATTTATTCGGGATCCACTCAAAGATTTACTGTAACAGGATTTAATACCCTGTGGTCTATTTATTGACGAAAATTTGCCCTTTTTGGGAGCAAGAAGACAAAATTATCGAAATAAAGTGCCCTTATTCGGCAAGAGAAATGAGAATAGACGAGGGAATTAACCCGTCAAATGTCTTACGTACACAGCTATGTACGTAAGGAAAAATGGCACGACGTGCCTTACGTACACAGCTATGTACGTAAGATTTCTCCATTTTATTTTTCGTCTATGCATCTATCCACAGACTAATTCTCTTCACTCGTGGCTATATTCATGCATTACAATTCGAATGAACGCAACTTTAGCATCTGTCCAGAGACAATAATTTAAAAAAAATAATAAACCAAGATTTTTCGCTGACGCCCTTTTATTCCGCCATTTTGACACGGTGAAGTGTAGTTGTAAGTTCAAAGAAAATCAAGAAAAATGAACCAAAACAAGCGTAGGTAAGTAAAAAAGCTATCAAATTACTAAATAATGTGTAAGGAATCTATTTATGATAATAGTTTTTTGATTAATTGCAAGTTTATATGCAAAAAACCATTTCAACTTTCGTGGAGCCGTTTTCGTTTCTATGCGTCATGCATGTTTGGTTATGATTTTGTATATTTTTGTTGTAAATTGGTTGATTACTGCATGTAAGTTTGTAAATAATATATCTGTGAATATGTACTGCTAAATATATTTTCATTTTAGTGTGAAAATATTGGATAGAAATCATTTTTTTCCAAAAACAAGTGACTCGCCATTGTTTTCATTGCAGAAGTACCGATAGCATCAAAATTCATTGCCGTAATAGATTACGTGATTACGATTTTGTTTTTGTTTGAAAGGTGAATTATTCGGGAGTGTTGTTAGCTATGTTTGATGAAAAATTTTAAATGAAATTTTAAATTTATAATTAATTTTTTTTTTAAAATTTTTTTTAATTCATCAATGTTTTTGTTATTAGTTTGAAAGGTGAATTATTCGGGAGTGTTGTTAGCTATGTTTGATGAAAAATTTTAAATGAAATTTTAAATTTATAATTTAATTTTTTTTTAATTTTTTTTTAATTCATCAATATGGGTATCAAATGAAAGGGCTTGATAAGTAGAATACGATACACTAAGATAAGCATTTGTGTTCTAATTTTCCTTTTTTATTTTAGACTCGCAAGACTGCGCGCTTCGAGCGCGGACATAAGGTCGCAGTCGGTGACGCCGACCGGCTCCCGCTCAAGCACTCCGCAGCCCTCATCATCTCGGCGTGCTTTGATCACGCAGTTGATCAATGCCGCCGAGGAACGGGACATCGAAATGCCGCCGGAAGTGCAGCACCGCACCCCCAAGCAGTGAGCATTTTGTATATTTTATTACATTTTGAATATTACAAGTCATTACAAACTAAAGTACATGAGTTTACGGGACATTTTTACACATTATTTTTTTGTTTGTTTAGAATACGCGCCATGGTCGTAGATAACACGCCTGGTGGTACTCTGGGCGTTACCGGCGAGACTGTGACGCTGCAGAGTACCCCAGGCGGCCACATAAGGAGAGCCGTTGATACCGGGCCGTTGTCGTCACTTGCGTAAGTTTTTTTGCAATTTATTTTTCCATCTTTTTTTACTCGTACCTCGGATAAAAATAATAATGTTACATTTGCTCTCTTACAGAACCAGCGTCGAAGAGCGCGTAGAGGCGCTCGATGTGAGTGACGACGACGACGACGAGGTGGACGACGCGGAGGCGCGGCAGATATTGCGGTGGGTGCAGCAGGGTCCGGTATTCTTGACACCCAAGCCGCTTTCTTGTAGCTCGACTGCTACCGGAAACGTAGGCGATGCTTCGGGCAATAACAGTTCCCTATCTCAGGGAACTGTTATTCAGCCAGGGAGCGTTGCAGATGTTTCTGTAGCAGATGCCGGTGTTTTCCCTTCGACCTCGGGAGTAGGAAAAACACCAAGGTCCCGAGTTATAAGGAAGACTCACGAGGGCAGCGATTTTGATAGTGACTTCGACGACGAGTTCGACGTAGACATTATCTCAAACGCTGTCGCTGGAATGGGAAAAGAGATTCCAGATAACGATGAGTTAGACGAACGTGTGCAAAATATTGTAGCTTCTGTAGAGAGTGCGATGGATGAAGAAGCTGGTCGCTTGCCGGGTGTATCCGATAGTTACACGTGGGAAGAAAACTTTGAGTCGTTCCGCGGTGTTCCCGAAGTTTTTTCGGGTCCTACTGCAGGACCACTCAAAGATTACGATTCGCCCTATGATGCCTTTATTGATATCTGGGATAGAGACATCATGGAGCGAATTGCCCAGGAAACTAACAGGTACGCTCAGCAAACAATCAGTGGTCTGAGACTCGAAGAGGGATTGAAGCCATCCTCTCGTCTTCATCGGTGGACTGACACTGATGCCGACGAGCTGATGGTTCTTTTCGCGATATATATGTTCATGGGTATCGATCAGCGTACATCACAAAATGAATATTGGGAATCGGAAAATGTTCTTGAAATGCCTAGATTCAAGAACATTATGACGTTCAATCGCTATGTTTTGCTTAGCAAGTTTCTGCACTTTGTGGACAATTCTGATGCGAGTCGGGATTATCTACAATGTGAAGGGATTGAGCTATCACCGAAATTAGCAAAATTGGCACCCGTGATTTCACATCTCAACAAAAAATTTGCCTCCCTTTACAATTTGCATAGAGAAATTTCGATTGATGAGTCCTAGACCTTATTCAAAGGCCGCTTGTCCTGGGTTCAGGCAATAAGGTCAAAGGCTGCGCGGTTTGGAATTAAATCGTACGAGCTCTGTGAATCACATACGGGGTACCTATACAAGTTTCAAATTTACGCTGGAAAAGGTTCTTCTTCGGACGGTGTTGACGTCCCACCTGCTATTGACTTGGCTGGCAAGAGTACACAGGTTGTACTCGAGTTATTGAGAGGACTCGAAAATCGGGGGCACTCCGTTACGATGGATAATTTTTACAATTGTCCAGCGTTGGCGCGGTACCTCAAGAGTTTGGGTTACGATTGCTTGGGAACTTTGCGCACGAATCGTAGGAACGTGCCTAGTGAAATCGCGAAGGTACCGAAAAATGTGCCGAAGGGGTCCATCATCGCGCGCCATTCTGGTGATGTTTCCATCGTAACATGGAAAGATTCCAAACTGGTCACGATGATCTCCACCTACCACAATGCCGATACCTACGTCGGATCGAAGGCAGGTAAAACGTTAGTGAAGCCTATTAGCGTGAGGGACTACAACAATACTATGGGAGGGGTTGATCTGAAAGATCAAAAACTGTCAATGTATTTGTTGGAGCGCAAGAGATGTGTGAAATGGTATGTCAAGATGTTCAAGAGGTTGCTGAACGTGAGCATACACAATGCTTTCGTTATGTACGTCGCTTCTTTGAAACGACGTGACATGCCAGCTGTGACGCATCGTGATTTTCGCAAAAAGCTAGCAAACACTTTGTGGGAGCGACACCGCTCCGCTCCTGTGGAGATTTGCGAGCCTGATGGGAAAATCATGAGGTTGAGGCGGGATGTCGCGCACGTGCCACAGGTTCTGACGAAACAAGGTAACCGAAAACGTTGTGTTGTTCACCAACGGCTGTCAGAAACCAAATTGGTTCATACCAAGTGCATGACCTGTGGCGTATTTCTGTGCTTTGGTGCCGGAGACGCCATTCCGTCCGACAGCTGTTGGGCGCAATGGCATTCTTTGGTTGAACTCAAAGGACACGAAGTTCGTGGGCGGAAAAGGAAACGTGACTAGGTATTTACCAATTTGTGAGAGAACGATGTGTGTGATTGCGAGATTTGAATGCCTTATGATCTGTGATGCATATTTCTCAAGTAATTTCTTTCAATAGCCAGGACAATTGCTATCCTTTATTCAATTGTAAATACCGGATTTTACTTTTGGATTAGTAGTCAGTAGCAGGCATTTTTCATCTAGGCGGAGGGTTAGGGAGGTTGCAAGTAAGTTTGTAAGTATCACGTGAATATTCATCTTGATATGAACCTTCAAATCCATGAACATTATATATATGCCTTTTTCTTTTCGTTTCTTTTCCATCTGCACTCTGTGTCCCGGGCAAAATAGAAGTTATAATTTTTCGCCCAGGTGTGGCTAGTTCATCTAGATAAGTAGGTTAGGTTAGGTTAGTTTGTCGGTGGTCGGCTGACGGAATAACGTTGACTATGTACATTTTTACTGTGCAGACAGTTGAATTTATTTGTGTACTAGCCGATATATAATTAGTAATAATAACATTGACGATGTACGTTTTTGTTTATATCATTTACTTTGCAGACAGTTGAATTTATTTGTGTACTAGCCGACCAGCCGATATATAATTAGTAATAATAACATTGACGATGTACGTTTTTGTTTATATCATTTACTGTTTAGACAGTTGAATTTTTTTGTGTACTAGCCGATATATAATTAGTAATAATAAGTAGGAATAACATTTTTGTTTTTGTACGTTTTTGTTTATATCATTTACTTTGCAGACAGTTGAATTTATTTGTGTACTAGCCGATATATAATTAATAATAATAAGTAGGAATAACATTTTTGTTTTTGTACGTTTTTGTTTATATCATTTACTGTTTAGACAGTTGAATTTATTTGTGTACTAGCCGATATATAATTAGTAATAATAAGTAGGAATAACATTGACGATGTACGTTTTTGTTTATATCATTTACTTTGCAGACAGTTGAATTTATTTGTGTACTAGCCGATACATAATTAGTAATAATAACATTGACGATGTACGTTTTTATTTATATCATTTACTGTTTAGGCAGTTGAATTTATTTGTGTACTAGTCTTAAGTTTTTTTCCTGTGCCCACCACTGTTTTACATAAAAAATATACAAAAAATATATAAAAAATATGTTTATTTTATTTTGTACCCTCATAGTAGGTACCCTAGGTAGGTAGGTGTTCCTAACAAAAGTTCCTAATCGGGTGATCGATATTGGCCGAAGTTGGTAAGTATGAAAGAATCTAGGGGTAACTAAGTAACTAATCTAGGAGTAACTAAGTAACTAATCTAGGAGTAACTAAGTACTCGTAAATATCACACAAAATTCAAAATTATCACAGTTTCTCTACTTCCTACTAATATGTATTATAAATGCTAAAGTTTGTAAGAACGTTTGGATGTATAAATGTTTGTTACTCTTTTACGCTCAAACGGCTAGACGGACTTTGATGAAATTTGGTATGGAGATAGCTTAGACCCTGGATCAATACATAGGCTACTTGAATCGATTATTTCAGAAACAACATTTGTCACATTTTTTAAGAAAATCGTTTTATTTTTTAATTTTCATAAGCAGCTATAAACGGACAAATCGGTGCTAAAGTAACTTATGTCCAAGAAATATCCATAGACTTACGACGACTTGAAAAGAAGGCTTAATACAGAAACAACATTTGTCCTGGACAAATGTGGTTTATGAAATAATTTAACTGGCAACACTTGATCGCCTGTCACTGTCCCATTATATGCGCGCCTTAGATCTGTCATCGTCAAGAGGGTTATTTATTCACGTTTTTCTGAAAATCTAAAACATTCTTTAATTTTGAAAATATAAGCACTCCCAAGTCCCAGTGTTTTGTGTACAAATGGAATCATGTTTGTGTAAAAATGTTTCCAATACATAGATGGTTTGTGTGGCATAAAATTTACAATTTTACGTGATAGAATCAACCTTTGTTTGCCTTTGGATAAAGCCTACACTGATGTAGTAAAAATAAATGACAAGATAATTACTGACATTAAAAAGTTGGAACCATACATCCCAGAACAGTATATAGACTTTTATAAAACTATTTATTCTTGGCCGACTACAGAAAATGAAGAGATTGAAGAACTATAGACACTAATTTAGTATGTTTTTTCATTGAATAAAATTAAAGCGAACATTATCGACATTTTCATTTACTAATGATATGACCTCATTTTTGCAGAATGGATGTAAAAATAACATATGTCCACGTTTATTGCAAAAACAACACATGTCCATGGCTTTAAATTTTAAATATTTCTAAAATGCTACATTGATATGTAAAAAATATTGTGTTAGTAGATGTACAATATACTTCTTTAACCACAGTAAATAAGAGAAACAAGTTTTCATTGTTGGCTTAGTGTGAAAAAGTTTATTGTCTATACTGATAAGTCGATTCAGTGTGACAAATGTTGTTTCTGAAATAATCGATTCACTTTTTATACCGGGTAAACGCGTGTAACACCGCAAGGGCGTAGCTAGTAATGAATATTTCAAGGTATTTTTTACACCTATAATATGTATATATAGTATTATATAATATATATATAACTATAATATAGCCTATGTTCACCGGGGACAGTGTAGATTCCCAACAGTGAAAGAATTTTTCAAATCGTTTCATAAATGACGGAGATACGGCATACGGCATATTTGGCTACGGCAAAACGGCTGGGCCGTAATCGCCGTAATAAGATTTTTCATCGAAAATCATATAACCGAAAATCAAAGATTACCTCATAAACGCCAAAATTCATGATAATTATCTGTATAGTTCATTTTATGTGTATATAAATAAATCTTTGATTTTTGTCTGAGAAATAAATGTATAAAAATTGTTGTTGAGCAATTGCGTTGCGAACGGTACTTCGTTCAGTCTTGTTTCCGCGGCGAAAAAACATGGCCGCACCATTTTTTTGCGTCGTAGTGTTATTGTGTTTTTTAGTGATTATATCGTGTTTCCGAGTAAACAAAAGCGTGAATTGTGTAGTAAAAAGGTGCAGGTATATATCCTGAGTGAGTGAATTGTGTAAAAATTAGTTATAACAGTGTGAGAACAAAATGTTTGTGGGGAGCCGGCGAAAAAAATCAAAACAAGATTTTCATCATCATATTTTTTATTATCAAGTAAGTCTAATAAATACTAAGATTACATTAAAACATTCTGCGTTTCAGTAGCTTTCTAGTAGTATATAACTCTTTCTAAATAAAACTAGTTACAATATCGAAATAAGCAATTTTGTCAAGCGCCTTGTCAAATTTTGATTTTTCGAAAATAACCTTGACATTACCAGCGACCTTCAAGTCGAGCGGGGGGCACCAGACGGGTTAACGAAAAAAAAATCACATTTTGGAAAATGACAAAAAATGGCGAAATTAACCTCGATAAAAATCATGATTGGTATTATCAGGTTCAAGGTCAATTACATATAACCAAAAAAACAGAAAAAGATTTAAAAATAGAATGGATAGAGAAAGACGACGAATTTTGGCAGAAAAAAATGGAAGAAAAGCTACGAAACTTTTATTTTGATTGTATGCTGCCAGAAATCATTGACTCACGACTCGATAGGAACATGGAAATAAGAGAACCTCAGTACCTACTTGACTCCATAGAAAAAAAAACAAAAAAGCGCGCATCAAATACTGAAACTGAAGTAAAAATAAAAATTCAGAAAGCGTAAAATGTGTTTCTCTTTATATTTATAGTTCAAATTTCGATTATTTTATAAATAGTTGTTCCATTATTTTATTACTAGTTGTATCAATAGCCTTCCGTTAAATCTAGTTCTGACTAGGGAAAACGCCTTCTCAAAATCTGGTTATAACCGAGACTGTATACATACATATAGCATTATTTATGTTCAATACAGTTTATACTTATCAAATTCTAGGTTGGTCTCATAGTGGTAGTGGTTCATAATGATGGTCTCAATCACCCCCCTTTCGGCTTAGCACAAGGCAATCACATAACCCTGTACAAACATTACAATAAAAATTAGTATAAACATTCTACACGTAAACGTATGTTAGCTAGGTACACTGAAAGTGTTTGATGTTTATAAAAATAACCCTGTATAAAACTAAAAAAACAACTTTTACACAAAAGTTGCTTGCCTTGTTCTAAACTGAAAAGTGGAGAGGTCAAAAGTCATCTTTATGGACAACATTTAATATGGAGCCAACTCAGAATTCGAGAAAAGTGTGAAAAATAATATTAGCTGTCCCATGTAAAGTCGGAACCAAAAAAAAAACAGTCTATTTTCATTTTCGATTCTGACTTTATATGGGACTGCTGATTTATTTGCTCAAATTCCGGGTTAGCCCCATATTAAAAGTTGTTCATTACGATGGTCTTAATTAATTCCTTTTGGCTTAGTATAGGGCGAGCAAATAGCCCTGCAAATATTTAAATCATACTCAAAAGTTTAAATTCCTGAAATAGAATATTATTATTAAAAATATTGCAATTACGGAATTCGCAGTTTTGCTTGGATCACGCACGACACGGTGTGACTGCCGCGCGCCACGCGAACTTGTCAATGTGTGCGTGTGACGCACACGCCGTTAGCGGGCCGCTCGATCGCGGTAAATACCTAATTTGCGCCGGCATCTTTCGTTCGGTGCAGTCTTAAGAAAGTGCTACGTTTCTTGATTGGTTGATTTATGGACGTTTTAGGTCTTACACATTTAGTACTCATTGGTATTTTGCGGTTTAACCGTGCATATCAGTAAGCGTTAGGTATTTTTTAGGGTTCCGTACCTAATGGGTAAAAACGGGACCCTATTACTAAGACACCGATGTCCGTCTGTCACCAGGCTGTATCTCATGAACCGTGATAGCTAGACAGCTGAAATTTTCCCACATAATGTATTTCTGTTGCCGCTATAACAACAAATACTAAAAACAGAATAAAATTAATAATTAAGGGGGCTCCCATACAACAAACCTGATTTTTTAGCCGTTTTTCGCTCTATATTAATAATGGTAACAGGTAGATGCTTGAAATTTTCACAGAACATTAAGTTGTATATTCACTTTAATAAAAAATAATGAAATTAAATAAATGTTTTAGGGGGGCTCCCATACAGTACGGAACCCTCTGTGCGCGAGTCAGACTAGTACTTGGTCGATTATTTATCCCTAAAACACTCCTAGATTTTAAACTATTCTTTCTGTCAAAACATATTGTGTCATTTTTATTGCCTACTAGGAATGTTAGGCACTAGACAGACATATGATTTAGCAGTTTAACATGTCACGAGGTATATTAAACACGTATAATAGGCACAGACTTCCTCAGAATGTTAGGTATTATAATAGCCATTACCCTCGAACAGGACTTGGTAAAATGTTGGTAAAATAAGCAAAGAATTCTCCTTCTACTTAAAACACTTTAACACACAATGATTACCGTAACTTTAACGTTTACCATACTCCATAGTAACCATATTCTGTCTGAATAGTTAAATAAAAAATCACGTAGGTATAGCTAAGCAATACCTATATATCTAAAGACACATTATACTTCACCGGAACACAGAATGAAGCACCTAAGAATGTTTCTACACGTTGCTAAGACCTGTAGACCGTGCCAGCGAATTGCTGCAACACTTTACGATGACAGAAAAATCTCACAATTTTACATAAGCTTCCTCATGTTAAAGTAGCGGGAATTTTAGTACCAATAAACTATGTTTAGTGGGGTTTATTTTAGCTAGAAAACGCGTGTTTCGTTTACAGCAGCCAATGAACATAAATACATGACCCTAGACTTGACTTTTGACTATAGGGATGGTAAGGTACAACGGTCTAACGAGTAATTTAAACTATCCGACCAGCCGTGCGATTCTGTAATTTAACTCGCTTAGGCGACCGTCGAAGTGAGCGCCAGTCTAGCGGTGAGATGTCAATTTCGTATTCCACAAACTCATCTAGCGCTACAAGCGCCCCCCGCGTGAGTACGAAGTGATATGAACTAATCTTGGGTGATCAATGTCGGCGTTCTCTATGAAATTCGTATTCTACAAGCATAAACTCACCTCACCTAGTTCTCACTGCGCTTAAGAATCTCGATTTCTAATGTCAAATAAAAAGTTACAATTTTGTAGCGATTGTTGCGTGAGTTAATATATTACATAGTAAAAAAAAAACAAACAAATTGATTTTTGTGTTGAATATAACAGTTTTTGGCGGAAAAATTTGTACTACAAAGTTTATAAGGTAAGATAGTGCAATATACACACAAAATAATGTTGAAATCTTTTGAAAAATTAAGAGATTGTATGACTTACTTACTTACTAGTGTATTTTGTGCTGTTTTCAGTATGGCTCACTCTTTTCTGATGCTGAGTATTTTAAAAGAAGCCAAAGACTTAGACTTAAGGGAAAGCCGCCGTCAATCATATGGTTTGCGACGGCTTTGTTTGTTAACACGCGAAGAAGAATATATCAGACTTTATAGGCTTTCAGAAAACTTAATTGATTGTCTAGAAGATGATTTGCAACCTTATTTGACGAACCGACGATGTATCCCAACAAGGACAAAGGTAGGTATCTTTGTAAAAATATGACACAAAAAGCTAAATAAGTACTTACCTACTTGTACCTACATTGCATACCTGTCGTTACTTTTTTTTCAGATACTATGCACACTTTCATTTTTAGCCAATGGAAGCTATCAAAAACAAGTAGGAAGAAATGTTACTGCATTCCTCTCACAGGCATCAACATCGCGATGCATACGAGACGTAGTAGAAGCATTAAATCACCCACATATCGTAAAAAAATATATAAGATTTCCTCATAACGCAACAGAAAGACAAAATTTGATGGCAAGGTACCTTTTGTATTTATAGCAACTGACTCATTAATAGATACCTACGTATCTAATTGGAATTTAATGAAAAACAAAGACGAAAAAGAAAAAAATAATATTAAACTGTTGTGGAATCTCTGAATCTTATCTGAGATAAGAGTAACATTATTTGTTTAGGGATGGTGTTGGTTTTTTGTTTCAGATTTTATGAAAAATTTAAAATATCTGGTGCACTAGGTTGCATTGATGGCACATTGGTAGCTATGGTTAGGCCCGTTGAAAATGAGGAGCGCTACTATTGTCGGAAAGGATATCACGCTAGAAATGTCCAACTGGTGAGTCTTTATATTTAACTATAAAAACCTGAAATTTAAAGATATTAATAAGTTGTTTGCCATTTATGTATTATTTTGTTTCAGGTCACTGATGCTGATTTAAACATATTGCATATTGATCCAAGCTTTGGAGGTGCTTCACATGACTCATTTTTTTTTAACAATAGCGAACTGCAGAACCACTTGCGAGGTCTAATAAATAGTGGGCAAGATTTATTCCTGTTGGGTTAGTGCCATAATATATTTTCTATTTCTGTAATTATTTTATAAACGCTATAGCGTTTTCACAAAATAGAAATATGATCAGCATCTCTTTTTACAGCAATAGGTGTAAGATAACAACTAAGTAATCAAACTTAGTCTCCATAGTTTAAATTACACCTCTAGGACTAAAATTAAAAGATAACTTTTAATTTTAGTCCTAGAGGTGTAAAACATAAATTCACACATTCAATCCTTATCCTTACATAGTATAAAATAAAGTCGCTATTTCGTTTGTTTGTCTGTATGCTTAAATCTTTAAAACTACGCAACGGATTTTGATGCGGTTTTTTTTAGTGGATAGAGTGATTCAAGAGGAAGGTTTATATGTATAAAAATTCCCGAAATTCCCACGGGAACGGGCATAACGCGGGTAAAACCGCGGGGCGCTGCTAGTTTAATAATATAATTATTAATTTTCAGGTGACTCGGGCTATGCACAAAGGCGTTATATGATGACTCCAGTGGTGCCAACACCAGAAGATAATAGCCCTGAAAGTCATTACAATCAACTGCATGCAACTGCCAGAAATTCCGTTGAGAGAACTATTGGGATACTAAAAGGTCGCTTCCGCTGCCTCTTAGTACACAGAGTGCTTCATTACCATCCCGATATGGTTGCAAAAATTGTAACTGCATGTTGTGTACTACACAATTTATGTAATCGTGCTGGTCTTGTAGCACCGAAATTGTCTCCAGAGGAGGAAGCAGAAGAAAGGAGTCTTGTTTCCCAATTGCAACAGGTGCAAGACAGAGATCTGGCAGATGCAGGCCCTGGGCCACAGGAAGAACTTTCTCTAGGATTGGCACGACGAACATTTGATAGATATTTTGTGGCGTACTCGTCACATTAGGTAATTTTGAACCTATGCCATCAGGTGATATTGTGTCAAAACAAACCTTTTGTGATAAGAAAATCTAATTTAAAACTTTTTAATTAATCTTGTTTTGATAAATAAATGATGTAATAGGTAAATATGTCTTTGTGGTTGTTGCTTTGTAAAATGTAAGGGCATTCAAAGGTAGGCACTATAATGTATAATAATTTGTGGTAGGATGATTCGATAAACCGTATGTCCTCTTAGGTTTTTCGCAAAACCACGAATAATTAGTTGTTGGTTTATAGGACATATTTCTCTATCTTAATTATTTGCAAAAAAACATTATTGTACTCTACATCTGCACTTTGTATAGTAACACCATCTACAGATTTTTTACTACAGAAACTATAGGATCAACCCATACCTAATTCATGAAAAAATCAGGTGTCGCACGTTTTGAAAACTCCACGTTGTAATTTTTTATAGGACACCTGACTTTTTTCTTGAATTCTAGGTGGGCCCCATAGTAAAAAATGTTCATAATAAACCTAATGACCTCCTGTTGTCTTATTAGGTACTCTATAGAGTAACCTTCTGTATTATGCACTATGATTAAGCCTTTGCCCATATAATAAAAATTCATTTATATTTTTTGTTATATAGTTTTATATAGGGTAAGAAATATAGAAACTTTTAAAAATACTTATTGTTTTAATATTACAATTGTAACCTTTTTGGCATTACAACTAAGACAAGTATTGTCTGCTTTTTAAATAATATCCTAGAATAAGAGTGATAGTTGTGTTAATGAATAGAGTTCATTAGTAATGTAACTGATTAATTTATAATCATTCATAAATTTATACATATTTTTATCAATAATAAGATTATTTTAGATATCAAATTAAACATAAACTTCCTTACCCTAGCAGTTAACATAAGTATAGTCAGACTAAGAAATACGTAATAATTATTTAACAATATGTCTGTTTAAATATAACTATGGCTAAATTGCAAAAATAAACCCATACTTATCGGCTAAATAAAACATTGTTTATTTACTTAAATGTATTATTTTTGGTATCATCCTTAAACATAGAATGTGAATTTAACAAAAGTAAAACAAATAAAGCAAATAGTGAAATTAAATTTTTCATAATGGTAGTTTTATGACAATAAAATATCAGATAAAATGACTTTATAACAACATTGAATGCATTTCATGCATCGACTTGGCATTTTTTGTTTTCTTTCATGGTATTATAAAAAGTCTAACCAATACAGTTATTTCTTTCATGATAAAAGTTTATAATGAAACTAACCTCTACCATTACTCAAATAAAAAGTTAATTCCGCCAATTAACCTTAGAATTAGAATAGATATACAAACACACAGAGTTTTACAATAATACATTATTTATCAGACTAAAATAAAAACTATATCAGGCATTCGCGCCTTCGTGGCTAAAATGTGAAATAATTATAGGTCCAATGAGGGAATAATGATTGTAAACTCACAAGAAGTATTTTATCATACAGAAAAAAGTATTCTTGCACATAACATTTAAAACTCCGACATTTCAAAACAAAACTCATAAACTATATTTTATCTACAGCTACAGGGTTATCCAGAACTAGCCGAAAAGAGGTGATAATATGACTTTTTTAGCACACATTTTTATAAATAGCACAAAATTAAATCGCAATACAGACATAAACTCTTGGAACCATAGTCTAACTTAGCAATACAACAGTGCGAGCCTAAGTTTTATGGCTATAAAAAATAAAAATATTAAATGAATTGCCAGACAATACTTACTCTAAATAATATGAAACAAAAAACTTTTTCATACAACAAAAACAAAAAAAGATGATTATCTAGAAAACAATAATAAACCATTGCAAACTCGTACAAATAACATTCCATACATACATAGTATAAGGTCATATGTCACCTATAACTATCCAAAAGATGTCACTTATAAACTGCTTGTAAATATTACATACTTAATACATATAAATATGTTATGATTTTTTAATTTTACAGTGCATCCCACACTAAATAATATAAATATGTTGCACTAAATAATAATATAAATATGTTGCTGTAAAAGTATTAATGATTGAGAATTATGTATTGAAAAATGAATAAATGGCCTAATTATTTAACATTCCATAGCTCTAAGGAGTAGATATTATTAACAGAAAATTAACTGATACGAAGAAGCTCGAAACTACATAATTAAAATTCATTATTAAATAAATCTCTTGGCAAATAAAATATTAACTAAGTCGTAGGTGTTTTAATAGCATCACTCAATGCTTTAAGGCCTTCGCCCAAAGTTTTTAGGGCCTCAGCCATCAGAATATTTTGCGATGACTGTCGCTCAATTAACTGAGTACTTACATTGTTGAGAGCCTCCAATAATGCATGTTCTCTCTGAGCTGTGCGTTCTAGAATAGCTCTTAAAAGAGATGTATTACTCTCTTCCAAATCGATACGTCGTTCTTCGAGCCTAACAAATCGATCGGTGACACGAACAAACTGACTCTGCCTTTGGCTTGGTGGTGACGACGCTCGAGCCCGAATTCTTCGTCTTCTCGGTGTGTTTGGGAGAGAACTACGACGATGTCGTGGTGATTGTGCTGGTGTCGTTGGTGAACGCCTTCGTCTTATTGCTGTTGGTGGTGGTTCAGGAGTGGCTGGTGCTGGTGGTAGTAGTTCAGAAGTGGCTGCTGGGGGAGCTTGATTGTTTATTTCAAGTATGGTGGGTGATAAATTTGGTATGAGCTCAGGGGTACACAGTTCTTCAGTAGGGTTTTGTTGAAAAACAATCTCTGGTAATTCTATTGCTATGTTACTATTGGTTTGGGTATTTTGAATATTGGATTGGACAGAATCTTGAAAAAGTGGTATTGCTAAATGAGTGTCCCCAGTTGCAAAGCTTTCTCTGCCCAATAATGCCACAATTCTCTCTTCTGATGTTGATAATTCTACTTCGACATCCACCCCTCCGCCAGTTCTACGCCTGTTGGCTGCTCGCTGTGCAGCTTTTTTTTTGCTGCACTTTTTTTATCTGTCCAATACTTCATCCACTGCTTTGAAGTTTTTACTGCACCACCACCGACACTATTGAGCTGCAGCTGGACCTGTTCCCAGAAAACTTGAGCTCTTTGCCTTGCATTTTGATTTCTTAGATATCCTTTTGCTAGATCAGGATTTTTTTCTAGCTGGTCGAGGAGAATATCTATTTGAGCTGCAGTTGGATACATAGACCGCTCACTAGTGTGGCTGAAAATATAAGAAATAAAAATTATAACACTTGTAAATAAACATGCATAAAAGTTACACAGAAGAGATGGTATTCCAGAGCAAATCAGTGATTATTAATAATTTATCTAATAGGATAATTCATTCATCAAATAGATTATTAATCTAATATGTAATCTAATAAGAATCTAAGTACCTAGATAATAAAATAACGCTTATCACCACCCCTTGCAGGATGGTAGTGATTATAATATATAAATCTAATGGGAGAAATAGGTAAAATTGAGTACCTATCATAAAGAAAAATTCAATTAGAAAGGCACTTACCTCATGATAAAAATTATTTTCTGTCAATGTTTTCAATCTCGAATAATATAAATACAAGCGTCTGTAGTGAGCTGCGTTGTAAAAGCTTATGCAGTTATTCTTTGTTAAAATATAATCACATAGTAACATATTGAAGTGGGTTGAAAATATTTGCCACAAAAACTACACTTGAATCCAAGTTGACCCAAATAACTTTTGTTACAAGTGGAGCGCCGAGCAAACACCGTGTTATCTTGATACTTTTAGAGCATTTGGTGGGAACTTAAGATTCCAATGTAACTTTTGAAACATTTTACTTCGGTTTCAAGTCAAATTAACAGCAAAAAACTTCGAAATATTGTGTGAATTACTCGTTTGTTTACGAAATCGAAGAGTCAAAAGTATTTTTTTTTAATACGGTTGCCATTTTTGGCATGTTGCGTCTACGTTTATTTGCCAATATTAAGAAAATAAGATTTTTCGTAGATTAAGGCAATAACTTAATACAAATTATATGGCGTATGTATTTTAAGTTTATAATTAATGGGTATTTATAAAAATATCAAGTCAAAACCTAAAGAAAACAAAGTTATTAAAAAACCGGTAATACCGATTTCGAAGTAGTACGACGTGTAGCGCACCCATTAAATCTCCCTCGGCGACCATTGGTCACTTATGATCGACTCGCCTGGGTCGTAATTATTTTAGATTGAGAATACCAAGTAAGGTGTTCGCTTAAGCGAGCGTGAGGCGAGAGGGAGGTGAGGTGACCTCACTTCACCCAAAGAAGCGTAATTCGAGAATCGCACGGCAGATAAGATAAGACAAGGCTTTATTTATCTCAACTGTACAAGTTCCTTTACTATACCGAATCATAGAAATCAGCGTATGTGAAGTTAGCTAAAAACTGCGCAATATCCAATCCTAACTGAAGCTCCCATAAAGCTGCGCTTTGATTGGGTTTCGCCCAGTTTGTAGCTAACTTCACATACGCCGACTTGTATGATTCGACCCATACTACTACTTTAGTCATATCTTCTTTGCTTTAGTGGAACTGCAAGTATAAGTTGAATCAAACTTAACGTCTGTAAACACGAAGCTACTCGTAGCGCAGTGGCAAAATATTTCAGCGGGGGTGAAGGGTGGGGTTTTGCGCAGCATGCTGCAGTTAAGCGCCACACATATCGGCGGCTGGGAACTTATGCGTAGAACGCTGCGCAAAAGCCAAAATATAGGTATGCGCGGGAGCCAAAGAGACGAGACGCCGGGGCACACCCGCCCGCCAACCTCATGCCTCCCGCGCGCTCCCTACGCCCGTGCTCAACACTACGACACGCGGCGTCGGAATTGTGCACACATGCGCAATAATTAGCGAATCACGGCGAAATTTCATCTGCGGCTAACTTCTCATCCGCCGATGTGTCTGGCGCTTAGTAAAGCTAACTTCACAGACACCATTAAACTTGATTCCACCTAAAGCAAAACTAGCGATCGTGTCGTGTTTTTGTCTCTACGTAGTTTAGTTGCTACAAACTAGTCAATTTAGTTGCGTAAACCGCAAAAAATTAACCATGCGATATGCAATTTAGCAGATAAAATGTAAAATTGTCACGAATACTGTAAACCAATCTCGATTGCTTCTAGACTTGTAATTAGGTCACAGACGTAGACTTGACAAATAGACTACGCAAGATGTGGTCTGGGAAGACTTGTTTCTCGACTCAAGATTGTTATTCTAGGACATAAATATAAAGACAGGGGCATACCGTTTTGATTGAGCAAAGTTACTTACTAAAAGTGATTTATATCCATAAGTCACCATTGAAGACACTACAAACCAACCAGGTGGGTGAATCTGTGTGAAAACCAGCGCGTAACGCGCTCTAACGTGCTCTATGTTTTTAAGAAATTCGTGTGAAAAATGTTTAGTTTTCAAATAACGTAACTTAAAATCGGTTATGATTCATTTAACGTAATTTTACATTTATCAAACATTTCTCCATACGAAATTAACGGAAATAAAAAAAAATACTTACCGTTACGTTAGTTACGTTTTGTCGACAGAGAATCAGGCCCCAGGTTGGCAAGCTGATTACGTTTATCGATCACCAAATAACGATCAGTGGTCAGTCTTTGCTCACCCAGCTGATCGCGGATGGCACATACCTACACTACATACATCTGAGCACGACATTCACTGCACTGGTGACATTGCATTTACGGGTGACGATGAAGCACGGCACGCACTTGCTAGATAATTTACATATTTAAATTAAAACTATTAGCTCGGGAGGTAAGCGTAAAAAATGCAACTAAGTACTTTCTAAGAGCTGAATTTTTGGTATTAGTTAGTCATGATGGTGTACAACATTACCCCGGATTCAGTCAGCTGGGATGCTTATGCGTTTGGTAGGGATACCAGTTTGAATTTATAAAAAATAAATGAGCATCTTGCAATTACTTTTAAAAGCTGAAAATTGGCGTGCCTAACTGCCTGACTACCCAATACCAAAAAGTCGGCTTTTAGAAAGTAGTTGCATTTTTTTGCGCTTACTTCCCGGGCTATATGTATTATCACGTTAACAAAGACCACATATAGGACGAAATACAGTATCAATCTTCTTGACAGCTGTAATGTTAGCTACAAACTGCGTATAACCCAATCCTGAGTGAATCTCATTTAACAGCTGTGCGAGGATAGGGTTATCCGCAGCTTGTAGCTAACATCACAGCAGCCAAGAAGCTTGTACGAGTACGAGTATCAGTGAAGTTGAAAAGTAGACAAAATCTAATATTCTTAAAAGGTCAGTGTTTAAAACCCTCAGCTTTACCCTTTCGCAATCATTCGTCATCTACCCAACCTTTAAGTCTGGGTCACATTCAGCTATTTGATACCAATTAGTTGAATTGAAACGTGTCAAATTTGCATAAAATAAAGGTGTGAACACACTCGTGTCACGACAATAAAATGGTTTGTGACTGAAAATGTTTAGTTTAAGTTGCGCTATTAGGCTAATTGGTAATTTAAATGATTCTGTTGTAAAACGTGCTTAATTTTCAGGTGTTGAGAAAAAAGTTCCGTTGTTTAAAGCAGTCTTATGGTCGAAAAGTTCTCGAGTGGAGACCACGTATTGACAAGCGCGGCGTAAGACAGTTGACATAATTAAGTCGCAGAGTCGTGCTTGATGCAGGTCGCTTCCAATTGCGCTCATTGGAAACCTATAAGGGAGAGGCCTGTGTCCAGCAGTGGGCATACTATGGCCGAGATGCTATCAGATAAGAGCGGGTCGAAATACAGGATTAAGAAAATTCAGTTAGATATGTAAGTTTTGTAATTGAGAATATAATAAATGCAAATTGTGCATTTTTGAGAATAAATGAATTTGAAAATGTTACAAATCTACTGCGAGGTATATTGATCTTAGTTCAACTAGTATATCAACAAAATAGACTTCTCAATCCACTTTAATCAAAACGGTGTTTAGTATTATTCCATCAACAACGACATAAAATGAAATGGACATTCTTGTTGGTCATTATGTCACTTAAATTAGGATAAGTCCTCAGGAAGTTCAATTAAGATGCCCCTATTGCCCTAAACATAGCTCTGACGTATGGCTACTGGTTTTATCGTACCAACATAACAAATACTATCGGCTAAAAAAGGAACTACACATTCTCAACCGAAATCTAGCTATTTTGCCCAACAGTTAATGCAGTGGCTCCCCCAGCTAACTTCAAATTAACTGGTCTCCCTGTAACAATAAATCGAACCAAATCCTGTTTACACGTTTGACATTTAACATTCTGATTTGAGATCGAAACACACTTACTCGTATGTCTATCGTCAGGATATTCCAAACAGTAATTTTCATATATTTAGTTAACTGAGCTACCCATGGGCTTATTTTAACCCGGTTCAAGCGATTTTCAACCTTAACTTTACCTAGTTCAGACAGAATTTAAGTTGAGCGGTTTCATGTCTATCCGAATTAGGTCCATGCTTTTGTTTACAACTTAAGCTGCTGTCGATATTGTTAATGATTATGGAATTTCGATCTTATCCCATTGTTTTAAGGTAGTAACAGATTTATCCAAGTGTAAAGGTTTGTAATGGGAACATTGCATGTTTTTACGCTGAAAGACGAGAAACAACTGAACAAAACATTTGTGGTAACTTTTTTGTTTTTTGTTAGTAAATCGATCAGTGGCTTTGTTAACGAAATTGTTTATTTTTGTAGTGGAAATTGGTAAGTGAATCGGACCTTTAGGTATTGGGTTAGGTTAGTGATGTTGGGAAATAAATGTCGTTAGTCGGTTCAAATGTCTGACGAAAGGCCGCAAAGTGGATGAAATTGTTAATTGGATGTAGAGAGCTGAAAACCGAGTGTAATACTGTACCTAAGAAAAAGTGACCAGAAGGGCTAGTATGCGCGCCACGAAACATTTCTTTCGTAGTGTCAGAACGAGACAGCATTATTGCAAAGTAATTAAGTATATATGTCATTTTTTCACACGTCGAAATGAGTTCTTTTCGTGGCTTTACGTGGTCGCATGCTTGACTAGCATGACACTATCTAAAACGACCTGGCACCTTACCTGAAGTTTTAATCGTAGTTTCAGCCATAAGACGTCCACTAATAGGCATAGGCCTATCCTATAGATCTCATAGGAATAAATAGGATAAACCGGTATAAATAGGACCGGTTAAAAATTCCTAGCATCCAGCGCGTTCCTGTGTAAAACTTTTATAATCTAAAAAGTAGACTAATCGATGAAAATAAATATTTTTTTTGCTTATAAAGAGATAAATTACATAAAGTCCAAAATAAGTAACGGTCAGACCAGAACCTATTTATTCAACGTTGAAACAGGCCCGCCGGAAACTGTACCCTGGACCTCGTCCCTATAAAGCAGACACACTACTCGCTAAGTTAAGATGTCCTCAAACATAAAATCAAATATCAAATGACAAAATTAACTCTGCAATTGGGTCAAGGCGGTACCGGAAACACACTAAATAATTTACCTTCACATCTACCCTCAATTTTCCGAAAAACTTTCAACACAAAAAGGCACGAGCACTTCCGGAGCACCACTTGAAAAAAGTACAGCGGTATCCTACCGGAAGCCGGGCACCGGAAGTGCTGCCTTCCCGGATGTATAGAGGGCGCTGCGAACCAAATTGTATTTAATCGTGGAGGGTAGCCAGAAATCGGGGGTCGTGTGGTTGTCTACATAATTATTTATTAAGAGAATTTTATAAGTACCTACGCCATCTCGTTCGCGGAATTTCATATTAATGAAAAAAAAATACAAGTGAACTATCCAAAAAAACTATGTAAAGCATGTATTATATACATGCACACGTTTACATTTTGACAGAGTAGAAAAAAAATAAAGTATTTTTAATCGATATTTTCTAAATCAAATAAGTGTATCAAAACCTGTTTTTCTTCCATATTAACACATTATTAACGTTTCAGTCCTTAACTCTTACTATTAACAATTCTCCTATACTTACTTAACTATTTATCGAATTTTTGTTTTTCATGACAATTTAATGGGTAATATGAATCAATAAATAAAATACGTAAATTTCAAAATTGGTCCTACCGTAACACTTGTTTATCAAAATCATTCTTAGGAATTGTGCGTAAGTCGTCAAGTAACACTGTTTAAAATGTATTTAAGAAACTTCGAGCAAATATCTACAGAGCCACAGTCCCTAAGTAAAAGTAGTAAAAAAATGTCTAAGCGCCGTCATACATACAGACTTAGATATTTACATTAAATTATTCACAATGACCCGTTTTCTCGAAGCTCGACGTTATGTCACCTAATTATTACCTAGTGCTTTTAACCGAGCACTTTGGCATCGCACGGCGTTGTAGTCGGCGTGCAATGGCCTTACGACTAACTAAAAACCCTGCCCACTACATAGATTGGGCAGAGTTTTGACTCCGACACTTTTTTGCATGATTGTGACTCTATAGATATTTGCTCGAAGTCAAGAAAACAATAGTTTTATCAGACTCAAGTAACCGGTTAATGAGCTAAGTCGTCAAGTTCACAACAAACAACTAGAGTAGGTCCTTCCTTCCTTCCTTCCTTTCAGCCATAGGACGTCCACTGCTGGACATAGGCCTCCCCTAAAGATCTCCAATAAAACCGGTTGGTAGCGGCTTGCATCCAGCGCGATCCTGCGGTCTTAATGAGGTCGTCCGTCCACCTTGTAGGTGGACGTCCTACGCTGCGCTTGCCGGTACGTGGTCTCCACTCGAGGACTTTTCGACCCCATCGGTCATCAGTCCTCCGTGCTATGTGCCCTGCCCATTGCCACTTCAACCTGCCAATCCGCTGGGCTATGTCGGTAACCTTGGTTCTTCTACGGATCTCCTCATTTCTGATTCGATCGCGCAGAGAAACTCCGAGCATAGCCCTCTCCATGGCTCGTTGGGCTACTTGAAGCTTACTAATAAGGCCCATAGTGAGAGACCACGTTTCTGTGCCGTAAGTCATCACTGGCAACACACACTGGTCGAAAACTTTCGACTTGAGGCACTGAGGTATGTCGGTACGTGTAGGTACGTGTTTGAAACAACTAGAGTTTTCCAAAATGGACATAATCCAGAATTCTGACCGTTGTACAGTGCAGAAACTTGTGTAATTTTGACAAATGAGTGTCGGAACAAGTTGGGCACAGTCCCAACTAAAGAAAGTACGCCCCTTAGGGCGCTTTAGATCTCTTCGTCTAAGCACATAATTACTCTTAAGGGCTAAAACTCACTGGCTCGAAACTCACTGAGACTCATTTTTAACCGACTTCCAAAAAGGAGGAGGTTCCATGTTCGTCTGTATGTATTTTTTTACTTATTTATTTTTGTGTATGTTGTCGATAATTCCGCCAATTGTGAACCGAATCGAATTTTTTTTTTTTAGTTCGAAAGGAATGCTCCCGAGGTGGTCCCATATAAATTTTACAGAAATCGGCTGAGCCGTGTTTGAAAAATCAACAATGACGTAAACAATTCGAGCGAAATATTCGAATATTGTACATATGAGAGACAGGAACCTAAATAATACAAATAGAAACCATTAATTCACAATTTATTGATTAAATACTAAAAATGGAACGATTACAACCAAAATTAGAGATTATTTTTCAAGTTTAACAATGACAATAATCTGACATCTCTTTTTTTTAATTTTCTTCACAATCAGCTCACGTTTCTACTTACGCAATATTTTGGCGATAATGAAGCCCTTGTCTTGTCATCAGCTCATGTAATTATTATTTTCACACATAAATTTTAGCTAAAATAAATTAGCTATTAACGTTTTATAGAAATATAAGTTATTTACAACTGCAAAGTTGTCAAGGTTTAATTTATTATATTGAGCTAGCACTCCAAATTGCTAGAAGAATGCACGTCGACAGAAACGACATAGCAAAGTCACTCATCACTAGCGCCACGAGTCAAATCTGAATTAATTTATAATTTAAATATTTGGCGCTAAATTTCAAACGACCACACGGCCATTCTGCTCAATCGCGACCCTGCGATTATGACTTTACAGAATACGTGAAAATAACATGTCAAATGCATCGACAAGGATCATCAACACCTTAACTACTCGTAACAATTATAAAACAAATAAATTAAGTCTAAATAAACAAAGAAAGGGCGTAAAATTATTACACCTTACAATGTTACAAACATAGACAGTACTGGAAAGTTCTACAATATTATGGTTATAAATAATGGAATTTTCCATGATTGTTCTATTTGTTTTTCATAATGTTTAATTAATTAATAAATTAACAACATCTTAGATATTTTCATCCTTAATTTAAAAGACAATAAATTTTGGAAGAGATTCTGAATAACATTTATTTTTATTTTAATATTTTACGACCACATGGTTATTTGAAACTAAATTTGTTGTTCAATAAACAATGTAGGAAATAATGTAGCAGTACTGTCTTAACCAATTAATACTTTTTTTTTTTAAAGTGTATGCAACAAAATTATTACGGTTTAGCTTAATTGAATAATTTAAGAAAAACACAAACATCAGGAAATGTGTCAAAATCACAATATAACAGCCCTAAAGGTTATTAATTAATAAGATTGCGCCCTAATTATATTGATTTACTTCTATTCACAAATGGGGTAATAGTAATAACATTGTCAGTAAATAATCACTACCCGCTAAGCAAGCAAAAGTTGCAATAACATTACTGAAAGTAACATCAACGAGCTTGTAACTCACAAACACAAGGCCGCAAGCTCATGCAAGCGTTCATGCAAGCTAAAGCGAGCTTGAAACGAAGCCCTAACGGCCACGCTGTAGATAAACCATGTAACTTGCCCAGAGCTGATTTCCAAAACTTTGCATAACTTTAAAACGTGAAGTTGCAGTAACATTACACATGAAATATATCTGAAAGTTGTAAAGTTAACTTTCGGCAAGTATAAGGTTTAACATTTCTACATTTTTAAATTTGAAAGATAACAGTAACTTGTCTCATCTATCTTGCTAAAAGGTTACAAATGAAACTTGCATGTGGCTTGCATTTATTTAGTTGTCGCAAAAGTACAGGCAATACCAGATAGTGAAGTTAGTAAAATTATATTGCTCCAAAGTTTTATTTGTAACGTTCCAATCGCAATGTTGCAACAATGTTAATTACTCAAATTTAGGTATTTTTGGGAGGCTATATCCCTGCAAAGTTGAAATATAAAGTTTCATGCGAAATATAACAGTAACATAATAAAATAACTTATAATAAGTTTCAACATAACAATAAGATTTATGTAACTGACATGTTCCTGCAACATGTCTAAAATTTACAAATGTGACATTTACAAACTTACTACAACTTATTGCAAGTTTCATGCTTAGTGGGTGCCATGACGTAAAATTATATTTATAAACATTTTAAAATCACAGTTATTATTTTCACTGTGAAACATTTTGATTGAGTGTAATAAAAGTAGATAGTCCAATGTTAACTTCACAGTGCAAACAATAGATTAATAGGTTTGTTTTGTTATGAAGAGAATAATTAAATTAGGAATTTAAGATGCATGGAGATGCAATAGAAAGTCAAACAATGTACGATACAACAAACAGAAGTAACACTGCCAGTTCCGTTGTCTTGACGTAAGTTTAAGTAAAATAAAAGTAAAGGTAAAACACGGCTTGCAACAACGCGGATAGATATATTTTTAAATCAGAAAGAATAAAGGAAGTGAACCACCACTTCAAGCTTACACCATTCCGGTTTCTCGCTCATCAAATCTGTAGAGAGGATGAAGAAAAAGGTACCACCAACCAAGTCAAACATCACTCCAAGCTTACACCATTCCGGTGTCTCGCTCATCAAATCAGTAGAGAGGATGAAGGGAGAGGTACCACCGATCAAGTCAACCACCACTCCAAGCTTACACCATTCCGGTGTCTCGCTCATCAAATCAGTAAAGAGGATGAAGGAAAAGGTATCACCTACTGACCCCAGGCTCATCACAATCACATGACATATTGCCCAGGAAGGCCAAAGCTCAACCATTCCGATATCTCACTTTGGCGAATCAGTAGAAAGGAAGAAGGAAAGAGGACAAGGACATGGAAATAGTAGAATCACGTAAAAACCATACATATATCAGTGCAAGCATTGCGAAAATACGTTAAATCTTACCGGAAAGACAACAGATATGGCATGTCTATCTTATTCAGCCGGCTGTTCTCGAAATAATAAAGATTATAACAATAAATGATCAATAAATAATAATCAATAAATGATCTATATGTTTAGCTCAACCATGGTTGCAAAAAAAAGACATCAGTTTCAAAAACAATCTACGTGGAGACTCGATTAACCGGACTAACTAGTGTCGTTGAGCATTCAGATATTCAAAAATCCGGATAATGGAGTTTCCACTGTATATACTGTTCACATAAAAATCAAGGTTTACCTAGAATTTTTACTTACTAGATTCCATATACCATAACATCAAAAGAGTGGCAATATCAATAGGCAAAAATAACACTTGACGCATTAACTTACATGAAAAGTAAAGTTACATTCACATTATTTGCATTACTGAAATGAAACATCATCTTATCTAAGAATCGAATATCTGTACTAAACAGACTATTTCTGCATTTTAATTTAGTATAACTGACTTGGTTACAAATAAAAAAAAAATAAGCGACATCAAATATTTCATATTAATCCAACCAAGGCACTAAAACAATCAGAATGTAAAACTGCTCGACCATCCCTGATGCGCTATGAAGTCATTTTAAAATCATTATCAATGAAAGCTTCTGCAAATTTTTATTTTCAAATTTTTATTTCTATTGTTTAGTTATGTTATAAGGCCAATACTTAAATCATTCTTATTCAAAACTTCCAATGACTTTCTATAGGTACTTTTATACTTATCTGTAGATTAAAAATAACCCGACACAAATGACAGTCAAGAAATGGTTATTAAGTACATTCAAAAGCAATTATTTTAGAACGGCGTATCTACAGAACTACAACGCATCAAAATAATAATAATAAAAACAATAACAAAAACAAAATTAATATGTCGCCTTTACAGGAAGGTGACAGATTGCCAACAAATGAACTTCGTAATTAAGTCAAAATTTATAAAATTCAGTAAGTGATGACATAAAAAAAAATCTTTGTTGTTGTCGTTCAATAAATATTGCTTAAAATTGTGCGAAGTAAGAAAGAGCGATTTGAATGTAAAGAAGCAAATGTAAGTAATGTCAATAAAAATAACTTCAATTAGGTAAACAGAAAAACAAAACTCTGAAAGTGAACTTATTTCAGGTCCACACTTATACAATAACTTTAGTTCTACTTTGGCGATCAGCTCTGTAAACCGTTTCACATTGTTCTATTTCTGAAAAGCAAGGCTATGACAGGAATTAATTACTTACTAATTTCAGGCACTAATTACTAATATTTTGACGAAATTACGAATTTACCAAGTTTTTTTTTTTTTTTAATTTAATACATGAGTAGACACCCGTTATACAAAGAATTAAAATGTGTAAAAAAAAAACCTGTTAGTTTCCATAGTAAAATTCTATAAGGACTTATGAATTCAATTTACACATTCTTACATTGTTATAGCTTGAGAAAAGCCACTGGCTGAAAATTACATATGTGAAATTAGTTCACAGCCAGTGGATTTATTTGTTATCATGTAACTTATTTGCGTTAAAAATCTAATTTTGTCTCTAAGCCTAATAAGGAAATGATGTTCAGTACAGTTTACACTATCACACCTTTAAAATATCAAGACAGCTTTGATAAAATCAGTTTTCTAAAGATCTAAGGTGAAAACCATGCTACTTTATGTGAAGTTGGCTAAACAGAACACTTTGGTTTCCATTTTATATTTCTTTATGAGCATCAAAGATGTAGTCATTAGTATTTGATCTTACAATATTGTATTACATTGTTTATATTCAATTATTTATCATAAGGTCTATTTTTTTTTAAATGTCTCAGCATTAAGATCTCAATTTATGATAATGATAATAGTAGACTGATATTAGACGTCTTTGAATATTTTCCTCTATAGCATTACACAACACAGCTGAGCTCTATTTACTGAAAACTAAATAACACGACAGTCTGGTAGTTCTGGTACTGCAGGGTTAGTTCTACAGGCAGGGCCGATTCATATATTTGCCGAAGACTCGACAGTGGGTCATGACCCATAGTTTGAGAAACCCTGGACTAGGATGTTTCCACTAAATTGACACAATCTATACATGAATGTAAAATTACATAGATAATATTATAGCAGTAAAGACAGATAGTTCAGCCATGATAGGTTGGCCATATTTTAGCGAAGGTATTTTATTTCAACATAATTAATTATCAGTTCTTCCATTGCAACAACCAACATAACAGTAAAATTGTAATATTATTCTAGATTAAAAATAATTTTGGAAGATAGCCAGCTATCACTAATAAATACTTTAGTACCTCCAACACTTATTCTGGCATTATTGCAACAATCAAAAATAAACATGAACAAAATAAATTATTTACCTATTACTCATTCATAACATATAAAATCCACTGTTAGATATCAGCTCTCTGTTCATGAGAAATGCGTAGATGATCATGTTGCATGGGGAATTGAAGACAGTATGTAGCCGTTAGCATGAGGCATATGCCTCGAAGCATTCTTACATTGCTTGTAGTACTGCAGCATCTTTCTTAGCCACACTGGAACAGCTTCAGCTTAGAACTGCATTTTTCATTCTCTGGTTTGTTTCCTTGCGAAATGGGTCTCTGCATTAGTATTTAGTTTAAATCTTCAAGGCTTTCTCAGATTTTCCTCAGTTTCTTCACGTGTTCGCAAGTTTCACACAGCCCTTCAAAGGTCATGATGGATATCCCATCCCACCGCTGCTATGAGAGACAGGAACCTAAATAATACAAATAGAAACCATTAATTCACAATTTATTGATTAAATACTAAAAATGGAACGATTACAACCAAAATTAGAGATTATTTTTCAAGTTTAACAATGACAATAATCTGACATCTCTTTTTTTTAATTTTCTTCACAATCAGCTCACGTTTCTACTTACGCAATATTTTGGCGATAATGAAGCCCTTGTCTTGTCATCAGCTCATGTAATTATTATTTTCACACATAAATTTTAGCTAAAATAAATTAGCTATTAACGTTTTATAGAAATATAAGTTATTTACAACTGCAAAGTTGTCAAGGTTTAATTTATTATATTGAGCTAGCACTCCAAATTGCTATAAGAATGCACGTCGACAGAAACGACATAGCAAAGTCACTCATCACTAGCGCCACGAGTCAAATCTGAATTAATTTATAATTTAAATATTTGGCGCTAAATTTCAAACGACCACATACACGATGGAAGGCGGTTTTTCCATTTTTTTGCGAAAAATATTTATTTGTTCCAGCCTTTTTAGGGTTACGTACCCAAATATTAAAATGGTACCATGTTGCCGAGGCTTCGATGTCCGTCCGTCTGTCTGTCTGTGTGTCTGTCACCAGACTTTATTTCATGAACTGTGATACCTAGACAGTTGAAATATTCACAAAATATTTAGTTGCATATATTCACTTCAAAAGTAAATAATTAAATCAAGATAAAATAAATATTTCAAGCCCCCCCTGAATGAATTTTAAATCCCATACAGTACGGAACCCTTCGTGTGCGAGTGCGACTCGCACTTGGTCTTATAATCCACTCCTGCCTAGTAATAGCCCAACTGTTGCTGATTAGCAGAGTTGTTGATTAGTGCATTTTCTATACCAACCGTGAGGAGACGACGAATTCTCTACTTGAGTCTATGTATCTTGTAGAAAATCTGTCTTCTGCGTACTCCTCAATTCACTATTACGTGCCTATTTAAATGTTTATTTTTTTAGTCAAGATCAAGTTTTATTTTAACTGACTTCCAAAAAGGAGGAGGTTCTATGTTTGTGTGTATGTATATTTTTTTGTGTATGTTCATCGATATTTCGCCAATAGTGAACCGAATCAAAAAAATATTTTTTAGTTCTCCTAAACTCCCGAGGTAGTCAGTCCCATTTAAATTTTACAGAAATCGACTGAGCCGTTTTTAGTAAATCAACAATAACGTAAACAATTCGAGTGAAATATTTGAATTTTGTACACCATGGAAGGCGGTTTTGCCATTTTTTGCGAAAAATAATTACTTATTATTATTTGAACAATAAAACATGACTTTAGTTTTTGACCTCTTCGTTTATTTTTCTTCAAGTCACTCAATATAGAGCACATGTTATGTTACTCGTACAAAACAACTGAAACGTTTTTTTTTCTTATTACTTACAGGTAATAGCGTCTGGCCGATCTGATCACCATTTTCGCTTCCAGGTTATTTTTGATTGGTAAGCAGGACTTTTCAATCCAACAGAATTATTCTTCGTTGCAGATGAAATAGAAAATAAAATAGAACAAAATAGTTCATTGAAATCTGATGTTTGGCAAGGATGCGGCCTAAGATTTAGTAAACATACCTAAAAAGTCCCTTATATTATACACTCTAGATTTAAAAACAAAAATGGTCTTGGCGCGAAAAGCACACTAAAGCAAAGATTTTCACATTTACACATTTAGTTGGACATACCTACTCTATCTTAGCCGGTGTAGTGGATCTTGAGGCCTCGCTCTAAGTACAAGCGCGTACAAAATACTGACCCGAGTAAGTACTAAAGTACAACACCGAAGAAAAACTTTCCTCCCTTGCGGCTCTTCGCTGGAATACTTTTAAATACTTTTCTTTGCGGCTACATAAAGCTTAGTACATAATGGCGGACGAAATTAAGACTCGTCAAAGTTAGTTCGCAAATTGTGAATGTTGTCGTGGGAGATGACGATAACGAAGTTTGTTTAAGTTGCTACAAGATTTTTATGAAGCAAAATTGAATTTTTTGAAGTGACGTAAATTAATACCTATGAGGGAAATTTTAGAGAATTTTGTACCAACAACACAAAAAAAACCTGAAGGACTTTCGCTTATTCGCGAATTTATTGTTTAAAAAACTGATATTATCTTCGTGATTTTCCAAAAGTCCTAGAACAAAAGTTGTTTGTCTAGATGTACTAGATCCGCTCTTAAAAAGTGTTGCGTTTAATACCTATGACCCTGTATAAATATCTTGTTTATTCAAATAAAACCATGTCAAAATGTATTTATAGCACTTCCCTCCACACGATTAGGTAGCGGTTTATCTCAAAGATTTTTTTTGCTATATTGTTAAAGCACTGGGACTAAAACTCGAGTATCAGATAGATGCAGGTTTTCATATTCAATTAATTCTAAAAATTTGTTTTAATCCTGCCGTCAAGGCTAAATTTTGTTTTGTTTATCGCAGAAGGAACTCTTAGTGAATCTAAATCAGGGGTCATCCTGTTAACGTCATTTAAAGTGATAAAAATAGTAGAATAATAATTTGAAGATAGTAGAATAATTTCATGCTATGCTGGTTTTTAAACCATGGTGGCACAGTAGTGGACCGCTCGCACAAGCTAAAGTTTGGGTTCAAACCCATTCCCGTACCAATAAGTTCCTTGCAAATTATGTACGGATTTACATTCCGCAGGCTTTTCAGAAGAAGGGTTTTTACATTGTAACGCACGATACATATGTAAAAGAAATTCGATTGAATATGTGGAGTCACCAATCCGCATTGCACGCACTACTCTGCTAAATAAAATAAAAAGTTTTCTGACTTATGTTTTATAGACGCCTGAAGGCGTTTGATATGAGTAACCGGGGCCTACAATTTAACGTGTCATCCGAGCCACGGTAGCGCTCAGTTGTAAATGTCAATCCGCGGTCCCATGCGAAAACTGACCGTGCCGAACGTTGCTTTAAAAACTGGCTATCCCTGGTGTCAGAGTTTATTTGTGTATTTTTCTTTTACTTATGTATTTCGTTTGATTAAAAATAAAAATCTTAATAGCGAAGGTGACATTGACAGAGTAGATAATGATCGATTTCTGAGTATCAGTTTAATTGCGGCTTCTGCCAGTTTTTGTAACAACTATGATTTCATAAGTTTTTTGTGAAGATATCAAACGGATGTCATAATCGTAGTTTAGTGCGTAAATTACGGGGACAAAAAATTGGCGCTTATTTTGATCTGGTGGCGTTTCCTTGTTTTTTTATATTGTGAGATGTTGTGAAAAAAGTTATTTTATGGTTATTTGACCTTGTTTTAATATTAATTATTTGCAATATTTTCGCAAGTCTTGGACACGTTTCATCTCATCTAACTTTGACCATATCATTAATACCAGATTTATAAAAGATCTTCCTGGTCTAGTAGGTAGTGTGGTCTTTGAACTCGGTACCGAGTTCAAGCCGGTCAACTGGAAGTTGTTTTTTATTTCAATAGAGCAAGTGCCTTTATTAACTACCACTAAACGCAAGATATACATAATCTAAAAGTACATGAACTACTAATAATAACAAGCAATTGGATTATCCACAGACCATTGAAGGTCTAAAGATAATCCAAATGCTCAAGCCCACTGCCTGTTGGCAGCGTGCCCAGCATGCTGGCAGCAAGGAAGTTGTTTGATTAATTAATTAAAATATCTATATGGTCATAATTCTCATTGTTTATATTTTTTGTGGTACCCCATACACGTACTCCTATTAAAAGCAGGTTTTGCACACTTTCAACAACACAACCTTTTAATAAAATATAGTAAGTAGAATGCACACTGCAGCCGTCAGCCACGTACATACAGTGTAGCTGTCATGGGGTCGTTTGCTACCTACGAAAATGTACCAGATCACAACTATACAACTTGTATATTTTGCCAGGTCACCAACTCACACTTCCCTTTGTTCTATTTCATCACACACAAGACGCAATGAGAACTGTTTCCTTGTATCTTACATTACAACTCTTTATCTTACTTTCCTCACGAATAAAATCGCGGCCATCGCCAAGTTTACCAATAAAGTCATTTTCGATTTCGCGTTCCCTTCAGCTCATAATAGATCAGCTCCAATTTAGTGTTATAACCCAATTCTGCCGCAGATTACCATCATACTCCGCATCCGATGAGTTTGCCAAATCGGAGGTCGGGTCAGGGCCAGTGACGTCATCAATCTTTCGGGCTGGCGACGGAATTTAGAAATTCTAGTTGTCTTGAAGTGTCGTCGAGTTTTGTGAGTTTTTCTGGGAGATTTACGGATAAATTAGAATAAAATAATAATAATAAAGTCTAAACTGAATCAATGTTAGTTTTTAGCGTAACAATGTTTACGCGTAATTATTGACAGATTAGTTGTTATAGAGTGATAGATTAAATCATCCTAGTTTCCTAATAGAACTAGTATTTATAGTTTGTAATATATGGAAATAAAACGTTTGCATATAATATGGTCTATCTGCTCCTAACTCTCTCAACAAGTTAATTATTTCACAAATGTTATTTCGTAATTATACTGAAAAAACACTGAAACTTTCTAAATTTAATGCAAGTACTACGTAGTATAAAACAAAGTCGTTTCCCGCTGTTTGTTCCCGTGTATGCTTATATCTTTAAAACTACACAACGGATTTTGATGCGTTGTTTTAAATAAGGTTTATATGTATAATACACCTGTGCGAAGCCGGGGCGGGTCGCTAGTATCAAATAAAAACAAAACTAAGGGCGGTGTCACACGTCCCCATCTTATTTCTAAAAAAGTTGCTAAACTAAATCCCACTTCTGTAACCAAATAGAACAGATCAAACACGCCGTAGCGGATCAGGCGGCAATCAATCGGACCAATTATCCTCTCATCCACAACAAACAAGAATAGCCACGCACGACGAAAAAACCTTAAGCCCCCCACTTAACAACTAAGCCCGGTAATCTAGTTGGGCTCCGATGAAAACTAAATGGAAGATGCGTTGAAAACTTAAGCTTAGGGGACGACGGGCCTAATTTTCACTTAGCTTTTGCTGCTAACAATTTTAGTAGAAAATATCTTGGCACCAGTAAGTATATTGCAGCTGCTTTAACCGCCTGATATTCTTTCGTGTCTTTTACACGCAGATCTTTAGATTAAATCAATCCCAAATTGAAGTCGATCCATCGTTTTGTTGCTGCGTGACTTACTCTGGAATCGTTGAACCAATTTCGATATGAATTGAGAATATAACTTCTAATCATACAAAAAAAAACACACAAATTAGCCATTGAAACGAAATGATGATGATGATGATACAAACAATAAAATTACGAGTAGGAATTATGTAGTGTCGGCCAAAGAGGTGTGTAACTGTGTAACTTTCATAAACTTGCACCGGTACTTACATTGAAGATCATAATAAAGTTTCAATCAAAAATATATTATTTCAGACACATAAGATCCATAATGTTCATTAAAATTCATCGTTCCTATTTTTGTTCCCGAAAGGTAGTTGAAACACTCTTGTTTAACTTATTATATTTCTTAGGGAAAAAGTAATATTAGCTCGTAAGAACTAAGCTATAATAAGCTATAATAATATATACTGAAGTTCTTTGGACATATCTCCAGGAATGAGAACTTGTAGTGCAGGGCCAAGTGGAGGGCAGACGAAGTCCAGGTCGGTCACCAACTCGCTGGACCGATCAAAAAAGCCACACAATCCACCGTGGTACAGTGTGCTCGTGATGCTACTGACCGGCACAGATGGAGGAACATCGCAGACGTTCGGCAGTCCTAGGGAAAAACAACAACGGCGGGGAGGCTCCGTGAACCATCCACGCAGCCACGACCACTCTGACAAGAGTGTACGAATAAGAAGTAAGAAGTATAATAATCTAAATAGCTGTTCTTAGCGGTGACACCCCTGACATCCGATATCGACGAGCTTTCATCGGCCCTTACAAATCGCTTACGGTCTTCCCCTCTCTCCCCTTTCAATAGGGTCACCAAGCTGCCATTCTTGCCATGTTTTAATTACGTTACGATCTTATGTGCAGACTACGATGAAGCTGACACTATAAAATTTCTATAGAAAGTTTAATAACGTTTCTGAAATGTTTTAGTTCTATTTTTAGACCAACTCTACATACTAAATTGGCGATTTTCTTCTCGAAAATAAGAACGAGACTTATGCATGGGAAATGATGCATAAATTGACGTCAGTTTTAAAATTTATTAATGAATTTATAATCGTCTTCGGACAGGTTCAGGGCGTTTTTTATTGCTTTAATTTATGGGGCATTTTAATAGCGATAATTTTGCGACTTTAGACACGGGCTGTGGTTATTTAATTAATTTGAGATTATTTTTGACTTAACATTCTTTTGGGTAATTTAGTGCCCATGATGTCTGTTGACTTTTTTATTTTGTTATTTTAATTATTGATTTAAAATACGTATAGAACGATTAGGATTAGCGTGTTTTTTTAAATTCTTGATTTCAATCACTACACACTATAAAACAAAGTCGTTTCCCGCTGTCTGTCTGTTCTTATGTATGCTTATATCTTTAAAACTACGCAACGGATTTTGATGTGTTTTATTACTAGATAGAAAGTGATTCAAGAGGAAGATTTATATGTATTATACACCTGTGCAAAGCCGGGGCGGGTCGCTAGTAAATAGATAAACGCGAAAGTTTGTACGTATGGATATTTGTTCCTCTTTCACGCAAAAAATACTGAACGGATTGAGATGAAACTTTGCAGTAGTAATGATTATACATCAGAATAACATATGGACTAAAATTATAAAGATATTGCGTGAAACGAAGTTCGCCGGGTCAGCAAGTCTGTAATATAGTTCTATTGTAGTTGTATTCTTCAATGCGTTCTATTTGAAAATGAGAGAAACACTTGAAAATTATATTTAGAGGTACCAAAAAGCCCTCAAAATTAGTCGTTTCAGCCATAATAGGAAGGATGTCTACTTTTCGAGATAAGCCTCCCTTATACATCTCCAATAACCCAATAAGATCGGTTGCAAGCGGCTTGCATTCATCGAAATGGACCTGATGTCTTAGATATCACTTTGATCTTATTGCATAGGTATAGATATTGCAAGCATTTTAAAACTTTTCTCCTTAAAGTATAAAAATACTACTCCAGTTTGAAATTGGGACCATTTCTATAAAAGCGAGACTTACTTAATACTATTTTTATAATCTTTCCGTTGACAACAAGATTTTATTATGAGACTGTCTGTCTACTGTCTCCCTTGAAAGTTTATGTAGACAGTTACTTGGAAAATGAAAAAAATGGAATTTACTGTAAGTACTACTAGTATGCAGCTTTCAACAAGATTCACAATCTCTTTAAAAAAGGCAGTCAGCAAAAACTATAAAGAACTTTAAAATTGCCTCGTAAAATATTTGCTTCGAAAGGTCCACTCATTCAGCCAACTTCAAGCTGGTTTTCGTAGTCTGTGGCATTACCACTTTAGCAAATTACTCTGTCCCTCTACACAATGGCCTCTTTTGTCGGCTGTTCGATTTTTCAGCAAACAATAACTTATCGTTGAATCTGAGGGTCTTAAGCCTTGAAAATATTTTTGGGTCGCGCTTGGATAGAAAATGTATTATTTAATAATGTTCAACTAATACCGAATAACGTATTGTGCTGAAAGTAAAAGGTATTAATTTTAATATCAAATCGGACAAATACCTAATTCGAATTTAATTCGATACAATGGAAAATCGACGCATATTCGTATTGTCATGATACCGACTGTAAGACGTCCACATCTGGATATAATTAATTCTCACCCATAGATTTCCAATTAAACCGGTATAAAGCGACTTGCATCCAAGACGTTCATGTTGTCTTTGATGGTCTCGCTACCTTAGCAAAGGACGGCCTACGCTGCGCTCGATGATACATGGTCTCTATACGAGAACTTCACGGCCCCATCGGCCTTTTACGAACTATGTGCTTCACTCACTGCTTCTTTAACATGCTAATCCGTAATTGTATAGCGATAGTGTAACGACCTCACCAAATAACACATAAATCGCTCCAGAACGAAATCGTAATAAACAATCGAATCGACAAAACAATCGATACAAAAACTGGCAACACAAAACTAAAAGGTCCGTTTTCACAAAAAGCCGCCTTCCGATTAATAAATATTCCGAATAAGGTTGCTTAAACTTTTTCGTTGACATCGATGAATTGAGCAATCGGAAAGTCTCGATTGTTGAAAAAATATTCGATACGGGAACGTCGGCCGAATTCCGTGCCACCCATAATTCGATTACGGTACTAAAATAAAAACACACTCATATCTACTTGTAGCTTTTACTCTTACTGATCTTTCAATAGTATGAAATAAAAGAAATAATGTGTAGAAATTATATTTTTGTCATTTTAACCGTTAGTTATGTCAGAAGGGGGCGACTTAAAAACTGACTGGTCGGTCTATATGTCAACTTACTTTTTAAGTACAAAAAACAAAGGATCTTTTTTTGCCAATGTGTTCAATAAAAGTTGCATAATTATGTAACTCGTATTTAGTCAGCTGTAAATGCAACTTGATCATCAAACATCGACATAATGAGGTATTTATGTACCTCATAATAAGTTGATTCCAATGTGTTTAAATTGCGAAAGTTTAACAATTAACAGGCAACTACAACATCGGAGGCGCTAATTTGGAGTGCTGAGGATGCCAGAAAAGAAATATGAAATTATTTAATTACAACGTCCCAATTTGGACAAGTTCTAAACATCATTTAAATTCTCTAAATAAACATGACTAGTCAGACATCAAAACATATCAAAAGCCAGAACAGCTATAACTTTCCAGCATTGTTCGTTTCCTACAAAAATAAGTCGTAAGCATTGAACATGGAAGAAACCAGAAAGACTCTCTACATAACAGATAATAGTCATAGTCATAGTATATTAATATAACTGCGTCTATGTCACAAATAACCGTAAGTTCGCATTATTTTGACCCGCGGGCCACACCCTCTTCACATTTCCATGTTTTTTCTGTTTTCTGTTCCATGAATATTCAGAATGTGCATTTCAATGAGTATTCAAAATTGAAGTCGACAACTTTCTACTCTCATCTCTGAAAGACAGACAGCGCGCAGCAAACGCTATTCTAGAGTAAGTCTAAGTAGGTATTTTTTATCTAGAGCGGGTAGTATTACTAGGTAAATTCAACAAATTGCTAAAATAAGAATGGAGCCAATAGGATTAATGTATAAGACGTAATAATATAAGACTTTGATGATTTCCATTTATTTTTAATTCTAAATACCTACTTGATTAGGTTATACCTTCTTTATTTTGTCGATACCATAGAATTTTCAAATTATTGTCGCTAACGCTCTATTTTTGACTAGTTTTTGTGGCTTCACGTTCTGAACGCAAAAGTCTTTCTGTTTTTGTTTTCGAATTCGAAAGCCGTAAGACAGAATGATGTCACACAATCTCACACAATCTGCCAAATCCACGTCTTGCTTCATCGCATACTCTGCCAAGAAAGCAAACAGTGTTGTGTTACCAGGAAAGCTAATCTGGCGAATTATGTTTGTGCAAGGCCGTGGTCGCGTCATCAACTAATACTGTGTTGTGGTCGTGATGGCCTAGTGAGAAACGCTTGCTTTGCCATCCTGAAATCGTGGGTTCAAATCACGGTCCGTACAAACGTCTACGGAATTTATGAACGAATTTTCGCGCCACTGGTTTTTTTGGCTGAAATCATATTTTTAAACAGTAAGCAGTAGCACGGTGAACTGATGACAGTTGGGGTCTTTAAGTTTTCTAGTGGTGACCACGTATTCAAGCAAAGTGTAGGACACCGCGGGTTCGCGCTGGAAGCAAGCCGTTTCCAACCGGTCTTCTTGGCGTTCTATAGGGGTGACTTATGTCCAACAGTGGACTTCGTATGTTTCAGAAGAAGAAGACAAGTCCCGTAATAAGAAAAATCTGTATGTACGTCTGTAGGAGTCATTCAATAGCGAACCCACCAATCCGCGGGCCAGAGTAGTCAATATGGCCCAATCGCTCTCCCAGCGTAAACGTTTGTTTGACAGTTGAATATTTAAAGTACTAGCTTTTGCCCGCGGCTCCGCCCGCGTAATATTTTGACTTTTGTGCTATTCCATATAAACCTTTTATTTTGCCGAGATAAGAAATAGTATATTTCACTTTCCGACCTTGGAACTAAATCCTCAAGTAAATCCGTTGCTCTGTTGCTGCGTGAAAGAGTAACAAACTCACTTTCGGATTCAAAATACTTGTAAAAATAAGGACTTGATCCTTATTTTTACAAGTATTGTAATTTAAGTATTACACCTTAAATTACTATACATTACAACTAACTGAATGGTGGCCCCGTGACGGGAAGCGCAGTCCCGGTAGACCCATACAACGGTGGCGTGATGACATCCAAATGTTTTGCGGCAACACCTGGATGAGACTGGCACAGGACAGAGATAATTGGCGTAAGGAGGAGGAGGCTTATGCCCTGCAGTGGGCCGAAATAAGCTGATGATGATGATGATGATAATGTATTTAGTAATAAAAACGTTCAAACAGCTCTTAGTCCAAAATCTAATAAAGTTGATAATGTGACCCACATTTTCAGGTGTTTTAGCTAAAAGCCTTTCAGAAAGCATCGATAGACTCCTGCCTAATGTTTGATTACATTTATTAGGTTGGCGTCACCCTCGTCTCTGGGACGAAAATGCTATTGACTCTGGCAGGTCTTTTAAAATGTTCCTATTTGAAAGAGCCTGCGTAGATAAATACAAAAAGTTCACTCGATAAAATCTATGGAACAGCTGATTTTTCGGCTGGTTTTGGGAAATTTTGACAAAAGTTGGTTATAATGGCACATATTCTAGAATATGTTGAAAGTTGAAAACCAAATTCTTCATTGATAAAAATGACTTGTTGAGGACACCTAGGACTCTTATAAAAAAGAATAACCAAAGTTACAGATCAACATAGCCCAGCGAAGTTAAAATGGCTGTGGGTAGAACACATTGCACGGAAGAGTCATAACCCCACCGGTCAAGAGACTCGAAGAGTTCTCAAGTGGAGACCTTGTCCCAGCCAGCGCAGTTTATGACGTCCACCTACAAAGTGGTATGAAAGCCTCTTCTAACCGATCTTATTGGAGATCTGTAAGAGAAATCTATGTACAGTAATTATCATTAATCTTATTTGGCCTCTTTCAAGTCAAAATCCCCCTAATTTAAATGCAGGAAGTGAAAAATAAAAAATGAAAGAAAAAAAGACGTGGTGGTCTAGTGGTGACTGGTGCCTGACTTGCAACAGTGAGGTCGTGGGTTCAAATCCCGGTCCCGTACCAATGAGTTCTTTGGAATTTATGTACGGAATTTAACACCACTAGCTTTTCGATGAAGGAAAACATCGTGAGACAACCTACATAAATGTCCGTAGAAGATATTCGAAGGCGTATGTGAATCCATCAACCCGCACTGGGCCAGCGTGGTGGATATGGCCCAATCACCCTTCATGAGTAGGCCTACATCCTGAAGTGGACTATTAAATAAATCTCGGAAGTACGAGTCGGACTCGCGCACCAAGGGTTCCGTACTGTATGGGAGCCCCCCTGAAATATTTATTTTATTTTCATTTTATTATTTATTATCAAAGTTAATGTAAAACTAAATATTCTGTGAAAATTTCAAGCATCTACCTAAATCCATTATTATTATCCATTATTAATATTGAGCGAAAAACGTCTAAAAAATCAGGTTTGTTGTATGGGAGCCCCCCTTCAACGTTTATTTTATTCTGTTTTTGTCTGTGAAAATTTCAGCTTTCTAGCTACAGCCCGATTCTAAATACAGCCCGGTGACAGACAGACAGACGGACATCGAAGTCTTAGTAATAGGGTCCTGTTTTTCCCTTTGGGCAAAGAATATATAATAATACTACGTATAGAACGGCCACTCGTTACCCCCCACCCGTTTGAGTCTTCCTCACTTCCACCCCGCGCTACGTACCGCATCGTGTACTCTGCGCGCGGGCTGCACTGGCCGGTGGATTTTCTAATAAAAACTACCTAGACTGTGACAATAGGGAACACTTGTACTGTGTATGGTTGAATATCAATGATACGTAACAAAACAAGAAATTTTAATGTTTCCCTAAGGATAAATAATAGGAACTTATTTTACATTATTTGGTAACTTCCTCTTGATATTATCTTACAAAAGAAGTAGATCGGTTACTTTTTGTTAAAATGCTTCCAAATTAAGTAATTGTTATACTTTTTTAAGCACTAGATTAATATTCATTTTTGCAAATTAAGTACGCAACTGTCTCACTCACGCGGCATGTCGTCACGTTGTGGTGATCGCTGACAGCCATAGACGTTTCGCACACAAATGCGTAAAGGTGTTCGTTATATTCGTTAGCAGTTAAAATTAACTGCTAGCAAAATTTAGCATATTCAACCTGCTAATTATTCATACGACGACCTGCTATAATATTTTTCACCTGTTTTTTTTCGCTCGCCACTCGCCCGCCTGTTGCCGTCCGCCACGCAACATAGCTTAGCTGGCACTAACGAACGATAATTATTCATACCGCGAGTGCGCGACGTGTAATAATATTTTTCGCCACTGTCAGCGCCACGCACACATACATAGCTGGCACTCACCCGTCTAGCGGTTTTCAAATATTGTACACTAGATAGACTAATGCGATCGATAGTCTTGTACTTGTCCTTACATAGTATAAAATAAAGTCGCTATTTTTGTCTGTTTGTTTGTCTGTATGCTTAAATCTTTAAAACTACGCAACGGATTTTGATGCGGTTTTTTTCAATGGATAGAGTGATTCAAGAGGAAGGTTTATATGTATAATACACCTGTGCGAAGCCGGGGCGGGTCGTCTAGTATGTAATAAGAGACTCGAGTCTTAGTCTTATTAAATAGAACTTGAGCTGTTTTTGAAGACTCGAGTCTATGTCGTTTTACGTAAGAAAGAAAGAAAGAAAGGAAGAAAGAAAGAAAGAAAATTTGAGTGACTTTGAGTCTTTTGTAAAAAGACTTTAATGTCAAAAAGGACTCAAAGACTGAGTTTTTTAAAGACTGAGTCCTCAAAATCCATAACTAGTTTGAAGTAAATAAACTAGCAATGAACAAATTATTGTTTTATGACGTACTAAGCAACCATTATTTTAGTCGGATGATGGCTCGGATTCATATTCTAACAACTCGAGTCCTAGTCCTCGAAAAACAACTCAAGTCTCGAATGAGTTTGATACAACACTATTTGAGTCAACACCTATCTAAGTCGTCCCTCTGAACATCAACAGATGTCGCTAGATGATAACGCATGACCTGATTTGAAAATAATATCACTTCAAAAATCAACCTTATCGCAATGACATAGTGTAGTCGCTAAAATTTGGAATACGGAATATAATATTTTTAACAGGTCCGGTTAAAAATATTATAGCAGATAAAATATTAGGCGATTTTATTTTCGCATATTCAATATATTCGTTTCGCGATTTTAGCCGTTGGGAACACCTTTACAAATGCGCGTGTAGCGACCGTGCGTAAGTGTGTTGTCTGTGAGTAAGTACTGTGTAGGTGTGCGTAAGACAGCAGATTTTGTATGAAAAATCGCGGAGTGTCCGGGCTGTGCTTTGGGTACGGAACCCTAAAGAGGCTGATACAGTACAGTACAAGTAAAAAATATGATTACCAACCTCACGAGTCTTATAAAACCTATTTTTGGTACTAAAAAGTCTATGCCCTACATAGAAAACTTAGTACTAAAACAGTACCAAAACACCTGGCTATTCCAGAAACGATGAGTCGCTGTTGACTCATTCATTAAAAGTTTGTGAATTGAGACTAAAAATACTAAATACGAGCGCGTTGCGCCCGTGCCAACTCTCGTTTCAATTTGCGCTAGGACTAAAAAGTAACAAAGGCCGCATAATATAGTGGCAACATTTGGGCCTAGCAAACATTTTACTATTGTCAATTAAATACAAACAATATAGCTCAAAACTGCCGTGAACAAGCGCATTTAAGGTTCTATGATAAAAGGAGCCACTGGTTGAATGATAATTTAGGTACTTCGAACAAATACCTATTAAGTAATATTAAGCAATCTGATATGTAAATATAATAAATCAAAGCTCTTTCAAACCATGTTCCCTATGACGAGCCTATACTTATGTGTGCGGTTGAAAACCTAATACAGCAAACTTTGCATAAAACAAAAAAATTATGGAATAATGTTTGTTACACAACGACTCTTTATTGTCAGAGGAAGACCTGACGAACATACAAAAAAAAACAATCGTGCAAAAAAAGTGTCTGAGCCAAAACCCTGCCCAACCTACGTAGTGGGCAGGCTTTTTAGTTGGTCATAAGGCGATTGATTGCAAGCAGATTACAACGCCGCGCGATGCTAAAGTGCTCGGTTACAAGCACTAATTAGGTAACATAACGTCGAGATTCGAGAAAACGGGTCATTGTGAATTATTTAATGTAAATATCTAAATCGGTATGTATGACGGCGCTCGTACAATTTTTTACTACTTTCACTAAGGGAATGTGGCTCTGTAGATATTTGCTCGGAGTTTAAGTACTGTAATTTACGTTCTGTCTGATACATTGTAGAGCTCATAGCGTGGTTTGACTAAGTGTAACGTAACGATCAACAATACTGTCACAGCAATTCTTTGGATGAGCGAACGCGGGTGATATTTTTAACTGAGTGCTACCGTGGCTCGGGTGAACGTCACGTTAAATTGGAAGTCCCGGTTGTATTAACCGTTTATCTGTGTCAGGGGTATGAGGCGGCCTAAAAACTCTGACACCGGGGCTAAGTAAATGAGACTTACTAAAATGCATTATGAACTACATACTTACGTTAAGGCAGATTGTCTTAGAAGACGTTCTGATAAAGAGCGCAAGCACGGTAATGATATTTAATTTAGGTTAGATAACATTACCGCCAGGCGCAAGTATTGCTGAATGCAAACTTTTCTATTTGGGCAAAAGACTATAGTAGGATGTAGGTATCTTTGCCCGGGGCACTAAAATACGGCATCGGTATCCCCTGCCTTTAGTAAGAGCATACTAAAAGGGGACCCCTGGGCTCGTGGGTGGTCAGAGTTGGGTCAGTTGGGGCTCTGACCATCCATTCAAACGGGCCAAAAAAACCCTCCTCGGGGGGCGACAACGTGTGTAACAACGCTGTCGTAGAGGACCGCACAAGCCTGGTTCTACTACAAGGCGAGTAGTCACACAAAGTGCTGGGAGCACCGGTGCGTTAATTTTGGAGATCCTGGAGCTCCCAAAAGGGCACAAAGGTTGGCCACCGAGGGGTTTTTAGTGGGTACGATCCTACATAACCAGACTGCACCCCAGAGCAGTCGGGGATCTTTCGAAGATTTCCCCTCGTAAAAAAAGTAAGATGTAGGTAACTACGGAGCTATAGGTTGGTAGGAATTTTGGCATATCCCAGACTTGGATCCTACTGAAAACCTAAATATACAACTAGTTGTGTTAGCACAGAATGAAATCTTATCAAAATGCAACTCTTCATGCACAACACGACCAAAATACCCTACATATTTAAAACGGCACGGCGGGCCTTTTTACCAACAAAATACCGGATTCACTTTGATGGCGCGGCAGTTGAGGTAAGGTTGTCTTTAATCAAATATTTAGCTTTCCACGTACGCCGCCATATTACTCGCGGCTTTGACTTGAAAACATGTTTGTAGATACCGTCATTTTGTCTAATCATTCTCTTTGTTTCAACGGGCAAGTACTTTCGTAAATTATATTTAAGTACATTTATACAACTCACATGATTTGATAGTCATGACAACTATCCAGTCATGTGAGTTTACTGCAAGACGGCTAGCGTAGTGTATGCAACCCCAAACTAGACTAAAACTGTAAATAATCGACCAAGTGCGAGTCGGACTCACGCACGAAGGGTTCCGTACTGCATGGGAGCGAAAAACGGCTAAAAATTCTAGTTTATTGTATGGGAGCCCCCCTCAAAGATTTATTTTATTCTATTTTTAGTATTCGTTGTTATAGCAGCAACAGAAATACATCATCTGTGAAAATTTCAACTTTCTAACTATCATGGTTCGTGAGATACTGCCTGGTGACAGACAGACGGACAGCGGAGTCTCAGTAATAAGGTCCCGTTTTTACCCTTAGGGTACGGAACCCTAAAAAAGCTAAAAATTATAAATTGCAACTTAAGTAACTAAATTCACATTTTCATATACAGTGAATCCACAGTTTTTCTTTGTTGATGCCTAAACTGAAAACTGAACGTATCAAAAAACTGTACAGTTAAAACTGTTAGACTTCTTATGAAATCCGAATGCGGTTAAAACTATTGCCGTTATGACCATCAAAACACGTGACTTCAGTTCCGTTTTATAAAATACTAGCTGACCCGCCGAACTTCGTTTCACTGCCGGGCTGATTTGTGAATCTAAACCGTACAGGGCGCCACTCAAACGCATACAAAAAAACATTCAAATCCGTCCAGCCATTTCATAAGGGTCCCCAAACAATTTTTATACGGGTCCAAGGCATGCTACGTCACTGTAGAGTATAAAGGCAAAGTTTTTATCTCCCAGTCTACTTTTCCTAGTCTTCTGCATCAAAATCTGCATGATACTTATCACTATTAGTTACTGCCCTATCTATTTTTTCCATCCATTACTCTAAAGCCAATACATTACCAGTAACTGCGGTTTCAAAGTTCCTGGAAATCTCTAGAAAGTTCCTTGTATCAAGCCTGTTAACCGATTACCCAGAAATTGGTAGTATTTTTCAGTTCTTTAAAATAGGATTGTTAATTAATTCTTAAGTGACCTATTTTTGCTTTAACATTTGATTGCGTTGTGAGTTGTGACCTAGATTTTTGTGGTTAATTATGGCCAATAAGCTTAAAAACAACAGATAATAAAACACAACCTAATTGACTATTTAGGTTGCCTAATAAGCTAGACAGTAGTCTATATATCTAATCCCATTGCGATTTTTTGTGAAGTAGGTTAGTACAATTATTGTTTTTTGTTGTTACTCTCTGAGAACCTTTTCTTTTACAACATTGGTAGCAAAATTTCAACCAACAGATAAACTTAATAGGATTGATAGATAAGAGTAGCATCCCGACGTTTCGACCGAGTTGCATCGATCGTGGTCACGGGTAGACTGCAAGCGAATGGGTGAATGGGTAGACGGGTAATGCTTTATATTTTTCACAACACATGTAATTAAAGAAAATGCTTGACAATATCAAATTTCCGTCATAAGTATGTATGTATGTTATAACACAGGTACCCTGGTACCTCTGTGTTATATATATGTTATAACAGTAGAGGGTAAAAATTCAACCAACAGAAAAACTTGATATAGGAATGATAGATAAGAGTAGATAAATGCTTTAATTTTCACAACACAGATGTAAAGATAAAATGCTTGATAAAAAAACTAGTGTTACAGCAGGCGGTCTTCTCACTAATTGTAATATCTTCCAAGCAAATGAACGATGAGAGTGTTCCCGACCCGACTACTATGGCGGGAACTATGTTCAGTCGTCGTCCTTATTTCTTCAAAAGTGGACTGTAACTGAGGCTTTCGGCGAGGGCGACGACCTAGTAGTGTGATAGCTAGGCCGGGAACTTTATGTGGCTGGGGTTGGAGAATACTCGAAGAAATACCACGTGGCTCGGTACTAAGTCGCTCCTTGAGTTGGCTTGGGCAGGGATCTTCTGAGAGCGTGTGTTCTTGTCGACGGTCGGCGGATGAATGATTTGACCGCGCGGAACGAGCCGCGCCGGCGGGTGGCGGCGGCGTCGCGAGTACCTGGGACCGCGCGGCCCTAATCAGGCGCGGCATTCGTGTGAGCGGGACGCAGCGTCGGATGTGCCTCTCGCTCGCACCTCTATTGCCTGATTGTTTCCCTAACTATTATTCTCAAATTCCTATTGTCGTTAGCTCTCAGGAGAACCCTAACCCAATGAATACTCAAGGAGTTTATGCATTTATTCATAATCTTAACCTATTTTACAAATTGGACTTATAGACTAGCTTATGACAATTTATACTATGGCTATCTAAACTATGACTATATCCCAAGAATCATAAAACAATAAGGCACAGCTGCGCTGGCGGCACAATCTATGGGATTAACAAATTCACAAAAACATTAGACATTAGTTTTACAATTACGGCATCCTTTTGCAATAAAACAATATCGCTTTCTTTGAATTTAAGACTAAAAAAGAAAAAGACAATGGTTAAACAGTACAAATAACTTTACGATATCCTTTTCGGAAATTATATCGAAGAACTATTCTTTGGCGGTATGGAATAACCTAGCACCTGGTTATCGCTATCGTTTTACGGCTTCTCAATAAATACCGACTGGCTTTTGTTTAGCCCCTGGGAAAGCATGCTCGATCCCTAACAGTACTATCTTATAAATTCTACGTTTATTATTTCTATCAATTCTATTTGTAATCGTAACATATTCTAGCCCGTCGCGAATATCCTCCCGCCGTGTAGTGTCGTCATCACGGTGCGGCACTGCATTAATCCTGATGAGCGGCGGGCAGGACGATCAGCTTCTTCACGGGCCTTCGCAGAGTACCTCCGGCGGTGCGGACGTCGACGACTCGGGTGACGCCGTCTGGGCCAGGGTAGACGGCGTCAACGACCCCCCGCGGCCATGTGTTGCGAGGGAGGGTGTTGTCCGCGATGACCACGATGTCGCCGATTTTAACCGGGGGCCCTCGGCTGTGGGGCTCCCGCCGGTACTGCAGGTCGGGTAGGTATTCGCGGACCCATCTGTCCCAGAATAGGTCCGCCAGGCGTTGTGAAGCGCGCCAGTGGGGGCGCTGACAATGGGCCAGGCGGCAGGCGAGGTGATCGCCTGTAGCAGGTCTCGGCGGTGTGTCGCGTCTTATGCGGCACGGCAGGCATCTGTGTACGACCATCTTGGTCGTCGGTAGAAGGCGCAGGATCCAGCAGCGTTGTCTGCACTCGCTGATGGTGGCTTCGACACCGCTGTGATGCGCTCTACTATGTACGAAGTCGATGAGTAGGCGGACTTCGTGTCGGTTGCCGTCGAGTAGTGTCGGCGATTTGAGTTCGTCGGGTATGCCGCTGGCTGCTTGTATGCGGCTGTTGAGCTTTATTAGCCCGTCTTGGTAGATAAGTGATAGCGATCGGAGTCGACTATTGATAGCGACCGCTCGTCCTTCCCGTAGATCACTTATCTCTTCGGCGAATGCGTTCTCTTGGCTCGAACGCCGTATTAATTTCTCAGCGCGTCGTAGCACGTCACCGTCTAGCTCGCGTAGGCGCGTAGCGGGTCTGTCGCGAGTCTCGACGCGTTGCGTTATTCTGTTCGGGCTCTTCGAGCCCCTCTTCCATGTGGGGTCGCGAAGTGGATCGGCTCGCTTGCGTTTGTAGTAGGTGCGCTCGCGTCTAGGTCGGCACAAGTCCACAAACTGGATGACTCGTGCGGCGGCGCGTAGGTACCGTTCCCACTTAGAGAAACGTACCGGGTCCGAGAGCGCGTTGGTCACGCGGGCGTGTGACGTAGTGATCACGTGACATCTTTCCTCTCCCGTAGCTTCGGTGCGTAGCGCTTTCGGTTGTGCCGGCCACGTGTCCTCGGGCGATCGCAGGAACTCTAGCCCGGCGAACCATCTGTGTTCCGAGTTGAAGTTCACGGGCACGTCGCGAGTGGCGTCGTCGGCGGCGTTGAGTTTGGTGGGTACCCAACGCCACTCGCTGAGGCTGGAGTTTTCTTCGACGGCGGCGATGCGATGTGCTACGAACGGGCGATATGAGCGCGACCCGGTTCGTAGCCATGTCAGGGCTGTAATACTGTCCGTCCAGAAGTATCTCGTTGGCTTGCGGTCGTGTTCGGCGATGACGGCGGCGGCCATACGATTCCCCATTACGGCTGCTGTCATCCGGCGTGGCTTCGGCAAGGTGAGCCACGAAATGTACTCGATGACCGAGGGCGCGAGTGCTGGTCCCGTGGAGCACCCACCCGAGCGGTGTGAGCGAGGCCGCTGGCTGGTCGCGCCGCCCCCGGCGTGTGTCTGAGGCGAGGAGGAGCGGCCAATTATCCTGGCCAATCAATATTTTTGGACTCGCCATGCCCGCAGGTAACAATGTTCTCAAGTCTTCTAAGTGATGGCAGTTTTGCAAGTCTTCTTTGTGGACTTGTTGCGGTGTGAGGCGCAGATTATCTATTGTTCGCATCCGTATCCGTTGCGGCGCGCTCGCTCGGCCGCTCAGAGTGAGTGAGACGCGGCGTGAGCGCGACGAGTCCACCTTATTGTTCCCGATGGCGTTTATATGGAGCGGGTCCGTTGGGCCCTCGGCCCCGATGCGGTCGGCAAGCTCCGAATCGATGAGAGATACGGTGGACCCATCGTCTAGTAAGGCCCAAGTCTCCGCTTCTCCCGCCGGTCCCACGACGGTTATCGGCGCCATCTTCAGATATGCTGACGGAGCGTGCGTCGTCCACGTCGATGTGACCGTCTCGGTTGAGTCTTCCCGCTTCTCTTCTCTTTTGTGGTGAAGCAGGCTGTGGTGGGTGTAAGTGCACTCGTCGATGCCGCACCTCCGCGTCTTACAGTGGTGTGTCTTGGTGCGGGGGCGCAGGCACTTAAAGCACAGGTGATTTTTCTTGGCGATGTCCCACCGCTCGTCGACCTCGGCCTTCTTAAAGTCGGGACATGTAGGCGTATTGTGTCCCGGAGTCTTGCACGTCGCGCAGGTGCCCTCTTTCGTCTGCACGGTGAATGCGCGTTCTGTTCGTCGCTGTCTGTTGTCTGATTTCGGTGTCGGCCGGTCGTCGGGCTCAGGCTGCGCGTACGGGCTGCATAAGTCCGCCTCGCGTTTGAGAAAGCGAGACAGCTTAATAAGGCTGGGCTCCTCGGTCGACTGGGCAGCGGCGAACTCGAACCACCGATGGCGTAATATTGGCGGCAGCTTACTCGGTACTAAGTCGCTCCTTGAGTTGGCTTGGGCAGGGATCTTCTGAGAGCGTGTGTTCTTGTCGACGGTCGGCGGATGAATGATTTGACCGCGCGGAACGAGCCGCGCCGGCGGGTGGCGGCGGCGTCGCGAGTACCTGGGACCGCGCGGCCCTAATCAGGCGCGGCATTCGTGTGAGCGGGACGCAGCGTCGGATGTGCCTCTCGCTCGCACCTCTATTGCCTGATTGTTTCCCTAACTATTATTCTCAAATTCCTATTGTCGTTAGCTCTCAGGAGAACCCTAACCCAATGAATACTCAAGGAGTTTATGCATTTATTCATAATCTGGTTAAGATTATGAATAAATGTAATATATTAATAAATATAATATATTTTACAAATTGGACTTATAGACTAGCTTATGACAATTTATACTATGGCTATCTAAACTATGACTATATCCCAAGAATCATAAAACAATAAGGCACAGCTGCGCTGGCGGCACAATCTATGGGATTAACAAATTCACAAAAACATTAGACATTAGTTTTACAATTACGGCATCCTTTTGCAATAAAACAATATCGCTTTCTTTGAATTTAAGACTAAAAAAGAAAAAGACAATGGTTAAACAGTACAAATAACTTTACGATATCCTTTTCGGAAATTATATCGAAGAACTATTCTTTGGCGGTATGGAATAACCTAAGTAGCACCTGGTTATCGCTATCGTTTTACGGCTTCTCAATAAATACCGACTGGCTTTTGTGTAGCCCCTGGGAAAGCATGCTCGATCCCTAACAGTACTATCTTATAAATTCTACGTTTATTATTTCTATCAATTCTATTTGTAATCGTATTATATTCTAGCCCGTCGCGAATAGAGAGCTTTGGAGCTTATTTGCCACAGAAAAAAGTCATCTAATAAGCTCCTAACGAATGATAGGTAAGAGTAGTAAAATGTTATATTTTTCACAACACACATTACTTGACAAAATACTTGAAAATAGTGTAAAAACATTAGTTAAGATAATCACGTTTCTTGTAAGGGAGCGCCCTTGAATAATTGTTTTTATTTTAATTTAATCATTAAGTATTGATGTATTTACATTACAATTAAATTAAATTCTTCAATTAAATTTATTCAATTCATTAATTCAATTAAATTCTGTGAATATTTCAAGCATCTACCTGTCACATTTATTAGTATCGAGTGAAAATCGGCTAAAAATTCAGATTTGTTGTATGGGAGCCCCCCCTTAAATTGTTTTTTTTTTCTGTTTTTAGTATTTGTTGTTATAGCGGCAATACAAAATACGACATCTGTGAAAATTGCAAAGTTCTAGCTATCACCGTTCATGAGATACAGCCTGGTGACAGACAGGCGGACAGCGGAGTCTTAGTAATAGGACCCCGTTTTCACCCTTTGAGTACAGAACCCTAAAAAACATCTCTTTTTAATCTCAAAGAAAAAATCATGTAGTCGAAGCACGTTCAAATTTCCATCGTAAGTATGTAGGTAGGTAGATAATAACACAGAGCCACCTGTAACAGTACAGGGTATAATGGCAGCTCTTAGTGACTAATCCGTTGTCCCTAAAAGCTTTGCTCTCATAATGCCTACTGACATTACAAGTTTTTTCACTCACTGGCAGAGCCAGGTTGGCCCTTCTCGGCCCGGCAACAGTACAGTCAGGTGTAGAATTTAAGAGTAAAATTATTTTTGTACTTAACATAATATGTACAAAAATGTCGCGTACGCAGGAATTGAACCTCTTTCGGATCACCGGCCTGACGCTTTACCAACTAAGCTAGTTCGCATCCTGCGGGCTTAGCATAAGGACCATAAAATAAAATAACACTATCGACGTGTCAGAGCGTGACAGAGTTATGATGAAGTATATATCTGTCACCTTTGCACACGTCGGTAAACTCTTGGCCCGCGCCAAAAGAGACGTCCACAAATGGTATATTATTCAGAGAAAAATCTAACCAATATGATATATACATATTTTTTCATACATCATTTGAAAGCTTGTTTTATGGGCTTCTCAAAAATATTTAATTTAGATTTTTTCATTCCTCAATGTTTTTTTAAATGTGAAAAATAAATTGTATGAAAAATAATAATACAGCTTTTTATTTTTTTCTAATTTCACAATGAAAAAGTGCTTCTATCGTTATTTTACTTACAATTTTGTAGCTGATTCTTCCAAATTCATCTCTAAATTTGCGGAAATAAAAAATCATAACCTATCAGTGTGACCAGTTAGTAGGTACAATGTGACAAAAACACTTAAAAAGTAGGTCTAAATGGTAAAAAAAAGCTTTTAACATGTTGGAGGTTACTTAATCAGGGTTGCTAGAGATTAACTATCTATGATTCATATTGCCTTAGAAGAAAATTATTTTTTTTAAATTGGATTTTTAACTGGTGAAATAGACTGAAAAATATGAACTTTCTCGAAAGTAACGAATGTAGTGGTTAGAATTTTTGATTATTATTTTATTATACCAGCCTCCATACATTTTTTGGACGTGTCCTTTGTGAAGTGTTTATCATTCTGCCAACTTATAGCGTTGGTGGCGGCAGGTTCAAGTCTTACGTTCGCGACAAATTATTGAAATGTTTATCACAAAAATAACTCATTAAGATATACTTAGTGTGAAAAAATATTATAAAAATAGATCAAATAGTTTGTTAACTTGTAAATACCTATACTTATGACGTACAATATTCTAACGTGTCTAATGGAGATGGGCATAAAAAAATTGTAGCTAAAATAAGATACATCGTCTAGACTTGATCTAGTTTGAAAATTGCAATTTTAAAAGCTGATTGATTACATTCAGAGTTACAGGCAATGTCCCAAATGTGCGTAACGTACGTGGGTAGGGTACGGCAAATGGGCATACAAATGGTAGCTAAAATCAAGTAAGATAAGATAAGCTAAGATCAAGTTTGCAAATTGCAATGTTAAAAGCTGATTGATTGCGTTCAGAGGTGCATGAAATCAATTATCCCCATCGTTATTACATCAAATGTATTATCGAAACATCTGGCTTTGTTTTCAATCGACTTCAATAAAAGATATTTCAAGTTTTAATTTTACTGTTAATTTAGTACTGTACTGTAGCAACCTTTTTAATTGTCCACTGCAGGACTTAAGCCTACCCACGAAGGGTGATTGGGCCATATCCACCACGCTGGCCCAGTGCGGGTTCGGGGATTCACAAACGCCATCGAATTTCTTCTACGGACGTATGCAGGTTGCCTCACGATGTTTTCCTTCACCGAAAAGCCAGTGGTGTGAAATTCCGTACATAAATTCCAAGGAACTCATCGGTACAGGATTAGGATTTGGACCCGCGACCTCGCAATTGTAAGGCGGTTGTTACCACATCTAGGCCACAACGGCTTAGTACTTACACTAATTGCTATTAAATATTGACAATCTTGCTACTTTTCTGAGGTGATGAGTGAATGTTGCTGAGTGTACCGTAGCACAGTCTGGGTAACACGCACCGGAACAAGCCATAATCCTCCAATCTAGTAAGTAAACAATGCTGTTTGCGCACCTCTCGAACCTTACCTGACCCGGGAACGGTTCTTACCCGGTGTGCCAACGGTTTTAGGGTTCCTTGCTTGAAAATCTTTCTCGTCAATCTTTCAATCCATTTTCAATTTACAAACAGTTCGTAATCCTTACATAGTATAAAATAAAGTCGCTATTTTTGTCTGTTTGTTTGTCTGTATGCTTAAATCTTTAAAATTACGCAACGGATTTTGATGCGGTTTTTTTGGATAGAGTGATTCAAGAGGAAGGTTTATATGTATAATACACCTGTGCGAAGCCGGGGCGGGTCGTCTAGTTGTATATAAAACATGGTGGAAGAGATTTTTTTAAATTTAAATTCGCGTATTATATTATTAGTGTGATCGTTAAAAGTCATTTATCTACACAACTTAGCCATTGAAACGAAATGATGATGATGAATATTATAAATCCTTTTGTACTTTTGTGGCTTTGTTTGTTACTCTTTCATACAGCAACGGAGCAACGAATTGATCATCTTATCGATTTCATGGATATGAATAGTTTAAAAGTCAGCAAATGTCATAGGTGTTTATTATACAGGGTACATGTCATGCTTCGAGGAAATACATATCTATAGAGTCACAATCGTGCAAGAAAAGTGTCCGAGCCAAAACCCTGCCCAAGCTACGTAGTGGGCAGGCTTTTTAGTTAGTCGTAAAGTGATTATAACGCCACGCGATGCCAATGTGCTCGGTTACAAAAAAATCTAAAAAATGTTTGATAAAGTAAATTCTTTAGTTTGATCTATTAATGGCATAATATTAACAAATACATATTAACAATTGTGAATACTTTAAGGAGAAGCCATCGGCTCCTAAAATACAGGTTTCAACTAGTTTAGGAGCCTTTGGGTTAATTATTACTAAGAATATTGTTATTTTATGTCCAAATAAACGATTTATAAACGATTTACAAGCACTAACTGGGTGACATAACGTCGAGATTCGAGAAAACAGGTCATTGTGAATTATATAATGTAAATATCTTAGTCAGTATGTATGACGGCGCTCGGACATTTTTTTATTACTTTCACTTAGGGACTGTGGCTTTGTAGATATTTGCTCGAAGATGTCATGATTAACCTGCAGACATAACATAATTATTGTTTCCAGCGCGATTCTACGGCCTGAGAACTGAACTGATAGTGGAAGTTCTAAGTTTTATTTTTTACTATTTTGTTCTTGTTTAAGTAAACTAGTGTTAACAGATTTTCAAAAAGCATACTAATTCCGCTGTTTGTTTTAGGACGACGTTTTTGTTTTCGACTGATTTCCGTGTTATTTTGTACACTTCTGTAGGGAAATTTCACGATGGTCAACTCTTATAGATAACCGCGTTTTTGGTGAATAACTACAGACAATAAACACTTTTAGAGCAAACATGTATTGTGTTAGATATGAGCATAAGTATTAGGTAAATGATTATAATACGAAATGGAATTGCTAGACGCCGACACATAACCATGTGAAAATATACGTAAAGATCAGAGAAAATTCTTTGTGAATACTATTTGCTATAAATTGTATCTACTTTAGAGTATCTCTACTTTACCGTACTTAAAACACAAATTGCTGAAGCGTGCATACTGCATAAGCATCTATCATATATTCTAAACCTGTGTCGAAAACTACAAAACGGAGTATTACTCTGAAAGCATATCATTCCGAAACACATCACTCCGAAAGCATAGTTGTCACTCAGGTGGTCTCTTTACCATCACAATCTTAATTTCTCGACCGCATCGCGTCAAAGATATCTTTAAAATACTCCACTAAAACATCCATTGCGTCGAAATCGGAGGAGACGGATTTTTTGTATTGTACTTATTGAATTCAAGTTCGTTTATGCTGGGTAACTAGTGTCAGAGTTATCTGCTCCGTCTGAAGGCTTCTGAAATGGCTAAGCGGTAAAAACAACCGGTACCTACAATTTAACGCGTGAATTTGTTGTAACATCTTATTGTACACAGTTCAGAGCAATAAAGAATATCTTTATCTTTATCTGATGAAAAGATTACGTAACATTTTTTTTTTTTGCTTTTTATCTTACGTTACATTTTTTTATCTATTTAGCTTCGCAACCCAATCGGTCTCTATAATGCTCGAGTAAATCCAATTTAGCATCGTGGGCTCCTCTACCATATTTGATTAGCGAAGAACTGAACACATCTTCGGTCCAATCACGTTTGTCTTTTGTTTTTGAGCAAATATGACATCTCATGCAGTGTACGCTCGTGCTCCTGCAACGCTCCGTCTAGCTGCGCTCTACTTTGGTGGAACCTGGACTTAATTTCTTGCGTGGATATGTTAATGCTTTGTGTGTGGTCTTCACTCTTCGCGTTTATTTGTCTCATGTTCGCGCTATCTTATCGTTTAGTACTGCCAGGATCATTCTGGGACGAGACAGGACGTTATAGGCAAAGAGTAGGAAGGAACAGAAACAAAACTTTGCTGCGGAACAAAACAGTGGTTTTGTAAATAAGGCGTATGCGGTGTAATGAGTGTCAGCTGCCCTAGTTAAAATTTTTAATAAAATAATTATTTTTCGCAAAAAATGGCAAAACCGCCTTCCATCGTGTACAAAATTCCAATATATCGCTCGAATTGTTTACATCAATGTTGATTTTTCAAAAACGGTCCAGCCGATTTCTGTAAAATTTAAATGAGACCACCTCGGGAGTATACCCTTTCGAACTAAAAAAAAAAATTAATTCGGTTCACAATTTGCGAAATTATTGATGAACACACACCGCGACTGTAGGGCCAGTGCGGGGCATGTGATAATTCCCATCAGCGATCTTGGCTTCCAAGATTATTTGTAAAACACTATAAAAAATAACAATAATGACTTAAAACTACTTAATTGCAATATCAACGACGCTAAGCTTTCAAAATAGCTATTCACGTTCTCACTTCACCAATACTAGGTAATATCACCACATCTTGCGTGCTACCACGACTGAATTCCGCCTGGCAAAAAGGTTGCAAAAAATTTGGCTGGTGTCTCCTATGTGGTGTGATCACCTATCGCACTTTTGAGCCAAATATTTAATTATCTGTCAAGTTCCTGGTCTCAGTTGTCCATCTGCATTCAATATTCTGTTCTATCGTTTGGTGACTTCTAAGATCATTGTGTTATATCGAGACAACAGGACATTATTGGGGGCCAAAGTTCCTTCGATAAAAGTCTATTTATAACTTTCTTACTGGACTTTTATGAGTCGCACTTGCGAAGTATCGGAGATTGTTAGAGCTTTTGTTCCGCGAGTGCGGGTTGGATGTTCTATTTGATGAAGACGTTAGGCACTGTCTCAGCGAATCAATTACTGATCACTATAGCTATTACAACGGTAATGATATCTAACAGTATTCCGTCTTCATACAAACGGTCGGAAAGCGAATCATACCTACCCGCCTCGGAGTGCGGTATGCTCTGGCATGATAGTCAGTCGCGGCGCGTCGTAGTGACGAACGAACATGTGAATTTGCAACTAGTAAGCGTGCGATTTGCGTTTATTATAGATTTCTGCACACATTAACAGCTGCCGGTACCAGATTGCTGCATCAGACGTGTTTTGTTTGAGTGTTGCTATTGATTTGGGCTAAACAGCTAGTTGTGATTTGATTTGATTTGTACCCCATTGTATGCATTGGCAGTGGCACGGTAATGTGCTATATAGTACACAGGGTGTGACTTTAGACGACTAACTTTTAATCTAATTCTAAGTTTTAGGATATATATAGGTATGCTGTATCCAAGCCGCTTCCAACCGGTCTTATTAGAATTTCATAGGGGTCCAACAGTGGAGTGTCCTACGGCTAATGGATGAACGGATAGACAGAAGGTCTAGAGATAATATATAATAATGCTGTAGCCCCCTGACAGTTGGCAGCGTGCCCAAGATGCTGACAGAATCTCCTCGCTGAATTTAATGTAGTAATTATGTAATAATAAATAAATACGTTTCATTTATGTACACTGGACCTCACGCTAGGGCGACCTGTGTCGTGGGATCCAGGCTCTTCATTATCGGGTTACATAATATTTTTATTTATTTATTCAGAATAGGTTTGCGTTTGACCACATACTGCCTGATGTTGAGCAGATAAGCGGTCTAGGTTGTAGCACGCTATAATATATATTGTACGAAACAGTACTCAGGTTACAATGTTAGATTACTAACTCAGGTTGTGTAAATACAATTATGTCTCAGCTAATTACAATTTTCTTTATTTACAGGTATTGTCATCTCAACAATCACTGCTGTAACGAGGTATTTCTATGACCCCGCTGTGAAATTATTGACGTGACAACGTCTTATAAATTGGTTTGCCGGGTGACACTTCAAGAAACTGCGTTACGCTCCCCGCTCACACTTCATGCGCTCTCATTCGTCTCATGCGTCTCAAAGTCGTTGTCACGTAAAACTTTCGCCCGTATACCGACTTTACAGGCAACCAATTTTTTGATATCTTTATTAACCCTCATTTGCCCATACATAATAAATAACAGTATAAATCCTCACTTGTAACACGCTAAAGTATCTATTCTGTCCATCCCTGCGCAGGAGTTCACACGAAACCGAATTAAAAACCCATCAGAAACCTATTATTACAGACGCTTTACCACCCAGAACTCTTTGTAGTAACCGCCTTGCGCTAAGCGACTTATAACTTTATATCTATGGTGTTAAAGACGATGCCATAGGTCAAATGTGGAGTTAACCATGACTGTCTTTGAAATGCTATAGAATTTTAGATCTTACGTACTGAAGTTAAAGTTTACCTATGTTTAATTTTATTCAGGTTAAAGAGTAGTTTTATGCGACGATCGAATTTAGGGCTTGTTTCTTTACTTTAAATGTGTTATTAGAATGAAATGAGGTTCCGGAAATGCATCATGCATTCTAAAGGTCCAGAACGGGTTTTCTCCTTTTTATTCTTTACACTTTGTCGCAAACTAGAATAGGCGCAGAAAGTGTTGGCGCCTAAAACAAAATGGGATAATGCGTTCAAATAAGGCTTTTGACAGGTGTTACTAAATTTTTTCACGTTGGTTCTAATTCCGGACTTAATATGAGATAATTTGAATAGTGCTTAGTTTAAATACTTACGGATTAAATTATGATACGGTAGATTTGTACTACGTCTTCATTTCTTTAAAATTTCTCATGTTTAATGTTAGTTTTCGTGACCAATTGCTAATTATCGTCGAAATATTGTGAAAATATGTAAATTTGACAGTTGATAGATGTAATGGGGTGAGAAGTGCTTCAAAATTCATAAAAATTAGATAAAATCGCTTGTTTTTGTATTTATAAGCTTCACGCGTGGGTAGCTATAATCTACATTAATATTTTCTTATTATTCATTAACATTGTCTGTTTAGGAAAGATTATTAAAATATCAAATATACCTAACATAATACTGAGAACCAAAAACAATTGAAATTGATGTTATTCTGGCTCTTTCCTACCCATCAGCTTAATTTTGAAATGTCTTAGGTTTCTGAATATACTTACATATCTATAGGTATACATGAATAGCTTTCATTAGTATCTACGCAAGAGTATGGACCCTCATATACGTACGTATGTTGGATGTCTCATTTTATAAATAATAAATAAATATAAGGGGACTTCTTACACACGGTCTTTGACCCCAAACTAAGCATAGCTTGTGGTATGGCTGCCAGAGACTGATATAAACATATATACATATTTTAAATACATACTTATATAGATAGTACCTAAATAACACCCAGACACAGAGCAAACACCTATGTTCATCACACAAATGTTTGCCCTGGGTGGGGATCGAACCCACGCCTCTTTGACCCAGAAGTCAGGGTCACTAACCACTGAGCCACCGAGGCAGTCATTATTCTCCTGATGTGTTAAATAAGCTGATTCCGGTGAACTCCTTGCTGTAGTCACTGGACTATTGCTTGAATTACATAAGTAAATCCCTTTAGAATGTTGTAGGTATGTTCTTGTAGCTGAAATTTTAGGATTTTCCACAGAACACATGGCCCTCGTGTAGATCTCAATTCTCTCGGTGGCGACACTTTGGCTCCCATTTCACATTTATGTTTTTGATGAGATTGTACTTACACGAATATTAATCATATTCATATCACATAGATTTTTAGACCCTTTCCGCGAAATGTGGACGCCGTTTACCAGTTTATATATGCTTAAAGGCGCAAGACTTATTAGACTACTCTATATACAAGCAGTATTATAGTAAAGCCCAAATCAAACTTCTCGGCGGCCGCTAGCAAATGAATATATTCCTACTGCGCAACCACTCGCTTCGTGTTCATAATCTCCAAGAAGTGATTCGGCCGACAACTTTTATCTAAATTATCTACTGACACACTCTTCTACATCTACAATCTTACTTATACAAGTGATAGAGTCTCAGTAAGATTGCTTGCATATAGACTAATCTAATAAGCCCCTACGTTTATCAGCTTTTTAGGGTTCCGTACCCAAGGGGTAAAAACGGGACCCTATTACTGAGACTCCGCTGTCCGTCTATCTGTCGGTCTGTCTGTCACCAGGCTGTATCTCATAAACCGTGATAGCTAGAAAGTTGAAATTTTCACAGATGATGTTATTTCTGTTGCCGCTATAACAAATACTAAAAATAGAATAAAGTAAATATTTAAAAGGGGCTCCAATACAATAAATCTGAATTTATAGCCGTTTTTCGCTCCAATGCAGTACGAAACCCTTCGTGCGTGAGTCCGACTCGCACTTGGCTGATTATTTAGGTATCTATTCACTTTCCTAGCTTTGCGAGTAAAGCTGTAGACAGCTCAGTTGCTACATTATGTCTGCTCCACACTCCATATCACCGCAATCTTTGCGAATCCCCACGATTTATTACAGTTGTAACTCTAAAGTTCTGTTCACACCGTAATCCTTAGACTAAGTGCCGCTGTGCAAACTTTTGAAAGATGGGTCGCAAATGTTTGTGTAAAGTCTGTCGCAGACGAAGACAATAGAGACAATAACCAAAGTGCCCGTGACCAAAATTAAGGCAATGAAATTCGCGGTCAGACTGCAACGCGAACCCGGCGTGTACTAGTTATTGCCATAAAAAATATTTAGCAAAAATGTATTCCTGTCTCAAATAATTAACATGACATGTAAATTATTTGAGACAGGAATAGGAAAGTAAAAGCACATTGTGCTTTTGGCGTCGTTCTACCAATGCGTAGCGCATAAAGCCAAATCAACAAGCAGCCCTTCTAGAAATTAAACTTAAAATCAGTCCATAATAATTGAAAAACATTAAAATACTTTTACTATCAAAAAATATGAAGAACAAAATTATATTTTGTGTATGACAGACAGTTCTACTTTTAATTTTATTGCTGTGGAATTTTTCAGCGTCTATTAAATCATATCAAATATAGCTTACACTTACACGCACACAGTCAAAAACAGAACTAATATTAAAGACGTACAAAAGCTTGAAATATTAAAGATCTACCGAAGATAAATATACGATTTTTCGATATTTCCAATTTACCCCATACCTAGTCCGTTGTTGTCCGTGTGCGCAGGCCCTTAGCCCTGACAGTGTTAAGTTTTGAAAGATGGGGCTTGTTTAGTCGTAGGCTCGGTGATAGGCGCTGACGTGGAGTTACTTCATCGGGCCGTTTGTGGCTGTACTGTGACCATGAGTTATAGGATCCATAAGATTTAGGCAATAATTTTGTGTTCAAATGTATTTCCATAGCATCCAGGTTCTTATTTGGGACAATAGGCCCTGCACTAACGTCCCGCATTGACGATGCTTTGTGCATTCCCCCCTCCAGCGTGTACCCGAGCTAGTCCATCTAAATACCGGAATGTGGCTAAGGCTTCTGGCACAACTGCTTGAATAAAAACATGTTTCATCGTTTATAATATGGCGTCTAGCTTCCGTCATAATCACTCATTTCTTTCACAAATTTGGCGTGGGCGTCTGTAAGCAATCTAGCTTATTTGGATAAAGCGTTTGGAACGGTGTTCCGAAGATGCAGGTTCAAATCCTGCGGTCGCGGCAAAATTTTGTCAATTTCATCCAGACTTTGACCAACTATTCAAATTCTTACTTCCATGTAATTTTTTAATCCACCGTTTTCACATCAAAATTCAATTTATTTCATATCATTTGATACGTTATATGGCTTTTATAAAGTTCAAGCAACCGGCTAAACAATAACAACTTGAAATACTTAAACTCGTGTCAGATTGAATTAACTTCCACAAATACCCTTATAACCTTAGAAAAAATGCTTGAAATTATATTCCAATTACAAACAACACAAACAAAACATACCCTAAAATGCCAATCACGAAACTGAATTACTTTAATTGGTTTCAGAAGACTCACGAAAACTCACGAAACGAATATGAACCAAATAGTTCCAACTTAAGTACAAACTTTACCACTTTACTCATATCGGTTTTGGTTGACTTACGGACCAATTAAAATAAAGTTTCGATAGCTAATATGTTCTGAGTTTGTAAGTAATTAGTTTTTATTACATTAATCAAAGTTTTGATAAGAAGTTGTTGGATTAGGTTCGATTGCTCGTGTTAGATACGAGGCTTAAGAGTAGATATGAGCACATAAACTTTAGGTGTTTTAACTGGCATTCAATTATGTCAATAATATCATTTCAATAGTGAACTTCAGCATATGTTTTCAGAGTCAGTTTCAGCTTTTATCAAAATGATACCCGTACTTCGAGCAAATATCCATAGGGTCACAATCGTGCAAAAAAGTGTCCGAACCAAAACCCTGCCAAAGCGACGTAGTGGGCAAGCTTTTTAGTTAGTCGAAGGCGATTGCAAGCCGACTTGCCGACCAGCTCCGCGCGATGCCAAAGTGCTCGGTTACAAGCACTAATTAGGTGACATAACGTCGAGGTTCGAGAAAACGGGTCATTGTGAATTATTTAATGTAAATATCTAACTCGGTATGTATGATGGCGCTCGGACATTTTTTGTACTACTTTTACTTAGGGACTGTGGCTCTGTAGCCACGCTCCGTTATTTTAAACTGCTGGGCTAGCTTGGCTGGATGCTGGAAGGGGGAAATGCACAAAATATCCTATGTAGTAACTTCTAGGTAAGCGTGCTACACCCTAGACATCAGGCGTTAAATAGTCAAACGCAAACCTATAAGAAATTTAAAAAAAATGCCAGACGAGAGCGCAAGACCTGTCGCCCCTACACTGAATAACAGTAAGTCGTCCCGTCGTCTATTTGCCATTCACCCCTGCCCTGTGCAAATTGCATCCATTGTAGAGAAACTAACCTTTTTGTTAGCTTCTCTACATTCAGACTCTTTTAACGATAACACTGCCAACTAACAATTCTAATTGTGAAATTATTCAAATTTTTGAAATGTTTATCGCTGACAGGATCAGCGATCCTTGTTTGGTAAAATTGGGCAGTCGGGAGAAGGAAGTCATGAAAGAGACACGAAAGATGGTGCATGTCTTGTGGTATTTTTAAGAAAGTTAACGTGTGATCTTTGAACGTGGTGACGGGTCCTGCAGAGAAGACAGCATGAGCGTCTGGTAACTCTTCTTCGCGAGGCTTCGGTCTCTTTGACTTTGTTTCAGGAGGACCTCAACTTTTGGGGCCACTGACCTTGCCACTTACCTTGGAGTGCCGAGCGAGTGCTACAGGCGATTCCACCTCAAGCGCCAGAACAACACCATGGGCGTCTTCACGCTAGCGCCCAGCTAGCGCACATGCGCCTCCACCTCAAGCGCCACAACACCACGGGCGTATAAACGCTAATGCACAGCTGGCGCTACAGGCGCTTCCATCTCCAGCACCCTGCTGGCGCTACGTCTATCGGCGAGTTCAGCTTGTCTTCGCTCCAACCTCGGCCAGCCTCCAGTGTGTTTTCTTTGTGTGCTACCCCTCCCCTGTTAGGCTAACATTCCACGGACTCTTTACAAAATTCTCTCTCTATTCGCTTCAAGAAAAACGTATAGACTATAAGTGCAGTGTGTGTCTGGTGTAAATAAATGTGTAAATACTAAGGTTAGTTTTCTGTTTTAATCTCCTCTCTCCGAACCGTTAGGAATCCTATCCACTAGGTAGGACTCTTAGGTTGGTTAGGTTTCTCTGAAGTCTCGTAACTTGTGGTGTGGCAACCGGCTCCCCCGCTTGCCACATTACGGGTTCTCTAATCCTTTTTTAACTTGTGGTGCTGCAAACGGCTTCCCCGTTTGCAACATTACAGTTTGGCGCCCAACTTTTTTACTTATCCACCCCTGACTACTTATATTTTCTTATTTTACTGTTACTTGTTTTCTTTCTTTCTAAATTCTAAACCGATACTTCTACAAGTATCCACCCATCGCTTACACCTTAGGTATTTTGGTTCTCTTTTGGTTATCATACTCCGATTCTCCATACATAACTCTATACTTGACTTTACAGTACACAGGCTACATAAATACCGCACCCCTACATACAGTCACTTACTACCTGGTTACCTCTGTAACCTACACCCATTCTTCGCTTGGCGGTGTTAAAACCTAACGGTCACCTTCAAGTTGGGGTTTGGGAGACTATACGGCGAGCTGGAGGAGAGTATCCTCTCAGTGTACGTCACATACAGTTTGTAAGTTACCTAACTTACAGCTGAACACTCATCATACTTTCGTAGTACATAGTAGTACATATCAACACTTGGCATCATATATAAATTATATTCTATTACTACCTGGTATTACGTGTATATTATTCCGCGAGTCTATCTCTGCTCTCATACGTCTTCAGTCATTACTATTCCCTTGACTCTACAGTACATTTAAACAACACAATACCGCACCCTCTCATACAAGCATTACTACCCGATTACCACTGTAATCGACATCCATTCTTCACTTGGAGGTGTTAAAACCTATCGGTCACCTACAAGTTGGGGTTTGGAAGACTATACGACGAGCTGGAGGAGAATATCCTCTCAGTGTACGTTACACGCAGGTTGTAAGTTGTCTTGGCTTACAGCTGAAGTATTCCTACATACACAATACGTTTCAAGGTACTAGGTGATTTTTTACCTTATTTTTGTTGAAAGAGATTTGCTCATGTGAATTTTATGCTCATGTTCTCACTAACCCTAATTTATTAATATTTCAGATGTGTAAGTTCTATTGAATATTAGTTAATTGATCTAATACTATTTTTTAACTAATATTTCTTTCTTATCTTTGGTAATACGTCGTATTTTATTATTTTTAATCTAATACCTAATACATTTACAAAAAATGGCTAAAAACATCGTTTATTCTCATCTAAATAAACTTGAACTTGAATATGAGATCTCAATTCGTCATGAAACACCTTCAGGGAGTGTTTCCTCTCTCAAGGAGCAATTGGAGAGACTTTCTATACTGAAACCAGCTGAAGTCATTTCCAAGTCGGTTTTCTCAGTGTCAGTTGACTTAGATCAAGTGTCAAAGACTTTGAAGTATGTCAAGGATAAAGTTTCAATGTTAGAGTCTTCTCCGGATAGGTTGCTAACTAAGAAGGTTGAATCATTTTTGAATCATACTCATTTTCGTCTTGATCGTATTGACGTTTCAACGATTTCGGAAGAATCCTTAAAGCAAAACTACAAAGTTTTAAGGAGCGATTTTTTTTCAATTAGGAAAAGATTCGATGCAGTTCATAGCAACTTCGAGCATCTACCGAGTATTGATAATACTCAAGACAATGACGATTCTCCCTCTGGATCAGTTTCGGTTTCGCCTCGAACTGAACATAGAGATCATCAACCTGAGTTACTATTCTCAAAGGCTGATTCTGTTCCACATATACCTACAATACAGGAAAGCACTTCGAATTCTACACAATCTATACTTCTACCACAAGAAGTGTTGCTTACCTTAGTCAATGCTTTAACAAAGAATACTCAAGTCTCTCATTCTAATGTCATGGTTGATTTTAAAAGTTTGACATATGATGGAAAATCATGCCCTCGCTCTTTCTTACAAAAGATGGAAGAGTTCCGTCGATCTAAAAGCATTTCTGATGAAAGTATTGTCAAACATGCTTTTGAAATCTTTAAAGGTGATGCTTTACATTGGCTTAGGTTTCAAATCTCTCAAAATGACTCATTAGCTTGGGATGAAATCAAAAGTTTGTTGATTAGAGACTTTGGTGAATTTGACTTTGATTATAAACTCTTGGAAGCGATTCGTAAGAGAACTCAAGGTAAAGACGAGACAATAGCCGTTTTTGTTTCGATAATATCGGGTATGTTTTCCCGCCTACAAACACAGTTACCAGATGCAGAAAAGTTACAGATTATTCTGCGTAACATTCGACCTTGTTATTCGATTTTTGTAGCTTTGAAGGAAGTAAAAACTCTTAACGAGCTGATTAATGTTTGTCAATTGTATGAGAACTGTATGGATAAGAATTCTAGTTTTCATGAACCTCTCCATAATGATGCTTCCTGGGCAAAGGATTTTAACTATCGTCCCTCAACTTCTGGATTTTCTAAAAATGTTTTGAAAGCAAGTGAAGTCGTTAAGGAATCTCACCCCTTAAACTCGCAACCGCAGACGATTCCTACGCCTAATTTCTATAATTTCTGCCCACGTTGTAGAGTCACAGGCCATTCCTTAAAAACTTGTACTAAACCAAGGACTTTGGTTTGTTTCAAATGTGGTCTACAAGGGGTAAAGGTAACAGACTGTCCTAAGTGCTCCGTTACTTTAAATCAAAAAAACTAAATAATGACTTGAATGATGATTCTAAATCTTACAGCGATTCTAATGATTGGCAGCAATGGTTGAATACGGTTCGAAATTTTATGTTTTGTTATAAGACAACTGCTGTGTCTTATAACAAAGAAAAAGATTTTAATAGACCTTTTATAAATGTATCTATTAATGAACAATCTTTTTCGGGTTTATTAGATAGTGGGAGTTGTATTACTATTTTAGGTAACAATTCTCATAAGGATATCTTAAAGTTAGGTTTCAAGTTATACAAATAGATAGATAGATAGATAGATAATTCTTTATTAGTACAATTACAATACAAAAACATACGAAAAATAAAAACATTACAAAGTTATACCAAATGGCGGCCTTATCGCTTCAAGCGATTTCTTCCAGGCAACCAAGAACGGACAGGAAATAGCAAATTAACAAAACAGCGGCCTTAACAAAAAGAATTTAAAAATAAACAATGAACACTTATAACAAACAAACCAATAAATAAATAATATTTATTGAAATAAGTTTAAATGCCTACCTAGACACATAAACATACATGTATTACATAATACAAAAATAAACTTACTTATATGATTACATACTATTATTACTTATACTTACTTAAATAAATAAATATATAAAGCGAGCAGAATCAATAATGTAAGTACCTAAGAAGACAGGTAATGCAATTTGACTCTTTGTTTGAACACATTCAGTGATGGGGCGCGTCTGATATCCACCGGTAACTCATTCCATAATCTAACAGATTCCACAGTAAAAGATGAAGCGTAAAAGTTTGTCTTATGTTTAGGAACGTCAAGTTTAAGATTCTCAGATGATTTTAAAAAGCGGGTTAGAAGAGAACGCCGGAAAATAAAGCGTTCTTGAAGGTAGGTAGGAGAAGAAGGATTGAAGAGAGTATTGTAAAGAAAAGAAACGATATGAACATCCCGGCGACGACGAATAGGAAGCCACTTGAGTTTTGCGCGATATTCTGAGACGTGGTCATATTTACGCAAGCCAAATATGAACCTTATGCAGAAGTTTTGAAGTCGCTCAAGTTTATTTAGCAATTCTTGAGTGAGATCCAGATAGCAGACGTCAGCGTAGTCAAGGATTGGAAGTAGAAGGGATTGTGCGAGCGCAATTTTGGTGGTAATAGGGAGAAAATTACGGAGCCTACGTAAAGACCCACCGGAGGCAAACATCCTACGACTCGTTTCCGCAATCTGTGGACCCCAAGAGAGAGATTTGTCAAGAATAATTCCAAGGTTCTTGACAGTATCGCTAAAAGGGACTGTTACACCATCAAATACGACTTGAGGGAGAGTATCCCAATCAACTTGGGCGATATTACGGGAGCTACCTATCACAATGACCTGTGTTTTTGCCGGGTTTACCTTTAGACCAAAAGTTTTACTCCACTCAGTTATACGACACAAGTCATCATTTACAGAGTCCACAGCATCTGGAAGCCACCCAAGCGGAGCCTGGCAATACAACTGCAGGTCGTCTGCATACAGGTGGTAGGATGACGAAAGATTATGAGAAATAGAGTTAATGAAGATAGCAAAAAGAAGAGGAGATAAGACACCACCCTGCGGTACTCCGGCTGTCGTATCACACCAGGAGGAGTATGATTCCTCCAAGCGGACTCTCTGCCGTCGACCAAACAGGTAACTCTGAAGCCAGTCAACTGCCGTTGGAGATATGTTAGAAGAGCCAAGTATAGCGAGGAGGATGTCAAGGTCAACAGAGTTGAAAGCATTGCTAAAGTCCAGGAGCGCCAACACGGTTAAATCACCATTTTCCATTCCTAGACGAATGTCGTCAGTGATTTTTACAAGTGCCGTAACCGTGCTGTGTCCCGGTCGGAAGCCAGATTGGAAGGGATTAAAGAGATTATTACGAGTAAGGAAAAGTTTAATTGATTATAGACTAGACGTTCGAGGACTTTGGATAGGAATGGAAGTATAGATATAGGACGATATTCAGAGAAGGAGACAGGATTGGCTTTTTTCGGCAATGGAATAATTTGGGCTTCTTTCCAAAGAGAAGGGAAAACGCCATTGGAAACGGAAAAATTAAAAATATGGGAAAGAACTGGGAGTAGGTAATCAAGGATAGGTAATATCATATTACGACTTATCAAGTCGTGCCCAACAGCGTTTGAGGAAATGGACAAGATGGATTTTCTAACATCACAATCGGCAAATTGGCGAAATTCAAACGGAGGAAAGTCAGGAGCGGCTAAATTTGAAAGATGATTTAGCGTGCTAGCTTTAGCAGCAGCATCCATGATTGGAGACGCAGAAAAATGCTGATTTAGTGCATCAATATCTAGGTTTTTAGAGACAGTTTCTTGCCGAGATTTGCCAACTCCTAAAGACTTGAGAAATTTCCAGACCTTTGATGGGTCTTTATCCTGTACAGATTTGAAAATATGGCGTCGCTGAGCATCCCTACACACCCGGTTACAACGATTTCGCAGTTCATTATAACGAAGGTGATTTGCATCGTTCGGATGCATCTTATATTTCGTTTTGGCCACCGCTTTCTTATGTATTAGAGATTTGATTTCGTCAGTGAGCCAAGGTGCGGGCAAGTGTTTAATTTTAATGGCCCGAAACGGTGCATGTACATCATAAAGCTCCGTCAGAATTGTATTAAAGGCCAAAACTTTGTCGTCTATTGTGTTTGCTGATGTTACCGGGGTCCAATCAATACTTTCAGCGTCATTTTTAAGATTTTCATGATTTATTCCACCAAAATTACGCTGCATTATAGTGGGTGGCTTAACTTTAGGTGGGCGTACTCTGTAGGATAGAAAAAGAAGATCATGGTAGGAAAAATCCGCAGAAAGTTGACCATGTTTTGCTACGTGCTGTAGAGAGGAGACCATTACTAGATCAAGAAGAGACGGGACAGAATTGGGAAAGTGATGGGTGGCACTTAAAGGAAGAATGTTCATGTTACAGGACGTAACCAAAGTTTGTAATTTGTTGGCACGATGATCACATTTCAAAAGGCATGTGTTAAAGTCGCCCATGATAATAGTATGATCGTAGGATGGAGTAAGACTTTCGAGGATGCTTTCGAAAGAAGAAAAGTAGTTATTGTGAGAAGAATTACTATAATAAACCCCGAGGAGGATCTTAGAATGGGAAAGAAGAATTTCTATAAAAAGATGCTCACCGATGTGATCGGGGGGCGGCTGAGGAGATGTACTAATTATGGAGAAGGGAATATTATTACGAAGATAGATAGCTACACCCCCTCCGACTCGCCCAACCCGATCATTTCGAATGAGAGTGAAACCAGGTAACGTAAAGGAGACAGACGGAAGAGAAGCTTGTAGCCAGGTTTCGGAGATCAAAATGCCATGAATATTGTTACTATCAAGAGACGCCTGCATATCGGTAATATGTCCGGGGATGCTTTGGACATTGATGTGAATGAGATTCAGATTTTGGGGTACATCAGAGAATTGAGTTTCAATGGACTGCGATAAGATAGGAATACTGCTAAAACTGTCTGTTACGGATTGTTGGTCGGACGAAGATAAAGATAAAAATTCATCACTGCCATCGCTGCTGTCATCAAAAGTATTTTTCATTACTAGTTAAGAATAAATTATAATACAAGTATTATACAAGCTATGAATAATAAAATAAATAAATATTTTTATGATTATAAATATAAATCTATACCTAACAAAAATATAAGCTAAATTATCACAATTAAAAAAAAAAACTAATACCTAAATTTACAACACCTGCCGGTTTAAGCTTCAAATACAATTCTATTAACACATTTCGATTTTACAATGTTCATAAGAGAAAAAAAAAAACAAATAAAATAATTGATAACTACATTACAAAATGTGCAAACATTACATTATATATGTAACCACTTTAACCAAACAACACGAGAACGAAAAAGAAAGCTATTTATTGTAATAAAATAAATCTATGAATTGAACTTGTCGTTGGCAAATACACAAATCATGCGACGCCAAGAATATTAGGACAAGCTCAAAGGCAATTTTATACGTCAAAGTCATCAGACTAACAGGGCTGCCATCTCAATACATAATAAACTCTTTACGCAATTACGCACTAAAAATTAACATGGTGGAAAAGTTTTGTTTACAATGTAATTATGAAAAATATTTCACAAATTTTGTAATTTACATAAATGCTACAACAAGGGACTAAATACCGCAAGCTTCAAGTAAAGGATACAGACTCATCTAATTTATCTTGACTGAGAATTGACAACGCCAGTACACTAGTGGTAACTTTGGTGAAAGAGATCTAGTAACATTTCAAACTTAAATCCATGTTCGATGTTTACTTTTATCTCAAACTTCTAAAAAACAATTATTGGATTCAATTTGAAACTACCTACGCTTCAAAAAGATCACCACACGCAACGAATTAAACACTAAACGTACCTTGTCAAAGTGAAAAATAGAAGTAATTACTAATTAAACCGGCAACAATGAAACGGCTGATTTACTTGTACATCTTAGGTTTCACCGTACGCTTGGATCTCTCGTTCATCGAAGGCACCTTGATTATGGCGGCACCAGCCTCTGGCTGTGCTGCCGCGGCCCCCGAGGCTGCATCAATTTTGTTTAATTCGGCTAGGCAGGTGACACGATGCTTTACTCCATCTGCAGTCACAACGAAGACGAAGCCGTCGCGGGTCCAACACTTGGCTAGACCAAATCGTTGCCGCGCTGCCATGAAGGTATCATGACGCGCTTTGGTCAAGAATTCGGAAACAGTAACACCAGAGCCCTTTAGATTACTCTTCTGCAACCATATTTTTGCTCGGACTGGCAAATCTCTGACTTTGAAAAGGATAGGCCTGGGACGATCTACAGATGATGAACTGCCCATTCTGTGGCAACGTTTTATGTCCTTCGCTTGAAAACCAGAGACTTTCAAAGACTGCGAGACCACCTTAACCACCACTGCCAACGTGTCTTCACTCTTGTCTTCAGGGACTCCATGGAGCAGCAATATTTTACGCCTGCTGTGCATTTCTAGGTTATCGGTCTGCCTGGCCAATAACTCAACCTGGGATTGGAGTGTCCGTAGTGCATGAAGTGAGAAAGTCTTGAAAGTGTCAAAATCTGTATTTAGACTATCCTGGCTTGGTGAAGGCGGAGCTGACAACTTCTGCTGCCTGTCCTCAAATTCTGCCAACCTTTGGTTAAACAAATGGCTCATCTGTGACATAGATTTCTTTATTGCTTCCATCTTGTGCACTTAAAAACTCCAACCAAATAAAATGCAACAAAGGTAGTGATCACTGTGTTTGTTGGTATGGAAAACACTCTCCGGCAGGTATTGTCACTAGTTTAATAATTTAACATATAATTATTTTGAATATGTCATGTAAAAATATTATAAATCAATTAAAACTAAATAAGCAATTTTAAGTAATGTTTGCTGTAGTACCCTCGGCCGAGGAAAAAAAAAAAACAAATCATCATTTCAAGTCATGGTTGCTAATAAACAAAAATCAACGTCATTGGGTTACTTTCATCTCCCGATCAAATTTAATAATCGGATAAAATTTATTAAAGCTTTCGTCTTCCCTGATATTTACCCTTCCTTAATTCTTGGTTGGGATTTTTGGGAAAAGTTTGACTTAACGCCTAAAATACTTTCTCTTGAAGTTAACTCTGAACATAAGGAGCTTGTGTCTTGTTCTATTGAAAAGAAGGTTACTTCGTTTAACCATCTATCTAATAATCAAAGTGAAATAGCTAAGGCTATGATTGAACGTTTTAAATCGATTTCTTTTGAAGAAAAGGGTCATTTGGGTCGTACTAATCTGATATCACACCGGATTGATACGGGTGATGCTTTACCTATCAAACAAAGGTGTTATCGACTTTCTCCGGAAAAACAAAAAGCTCTTATTGTTGAAGTCGATAAAATGCTTGACTTAAAAGTTATTGAATCATGCGAAAGCCCTTGGCTATCTCCAGTTCTTATTACTCCAAAAAAGAATGGAGAATGGCGTTTTTGTGTTGATAGCAGGAAATTGAATGCAGTCACTCGAAAGGATGCTTATAGTCTTCCCTTTATTTCGGAAATACTAGATAACCTCAAAAATGCTAAATATCTATCAAGTATTGATATTGCTAAAGCTTTTTGGGAAATTCCGCTGCATCCTGACGATAGAGATAAGACTGGTTTCTACGTCCCTGGTCGTGGAATGTATAGATTTACAGTTATGCCTTTTGGTTTAACTAACGCTCCAGCTACTCAACAAAGGTTGATGGATACCTTATTTACTCCAGAGTTTGATAATAAGGTATTTTGCTATTTGGACGACATAATAGTAATAAGCGATTCTTTTGATGAGCATATATCTCTTCTACTTAAAGTTCACCAAAAGCTTTCATATGCTGGATTAACCATCAACTTTGAAAAGAGCAAATTTTTTCGTAAAGAGCTTAAATATCTGGGTTATGTCGTGGATGAGCTAGGTCTTCGTGCTGATCCCGAAAAGATAGAAGCTATCATCGCTTACCCTGTTCCTACTTCTAAGAAAGAAGTAAGACAATTCTTGGGTACTTGTAGTTGGTTCCGACGTTTCATACCCAATTTTAGTTCTATTGCTTCGCCTCTTTGTAAACTAACGTCATCAGGCAAGAATGTTTCTAAAAAGTTTATCTGGAACGATGATGCTGATGTTGCTTTCAATAAGCTAAAAGAGCATTTGATTTCTACGCCTATTTTAGCATGTCCTGATTTTGACCTACCCTTCTCTGTTCACTGTGATGCGTCCAATTTTGGTATCGGAGCTATGTTAAGCCAAATAAAAGACGACAAAGAAGTGGTTATAGCGTATATGAGCAGAACTTTAAATAAGCATGAGCAAAACTATTCAACAACTGAACGTGAAACACTAGCAGTTATTAGCGCTCTTGAACATTGGCGTTGTTATCTTGACAACGGTAAACCTTTTACTATTTATACTGATCACGCAGCTTTGAAGTGGTTTCAAAATTTGTCTAATCCTTCTGGGAGACTAGCGCGTTGGACTATTCGCTTATCTTGTTTTAACTTCATTCTGAAACATAAAAAGGGTAAAGAAAATGTTGTCCCTGATCTTCTTTCACGTTGTAAAACACCTAACGTTGCAGGCATTGGTTTTACCGAACCAATAGCTGCAAATGTTGATCTTCAATTAGATTATTTTAATCGGTTGTTTGCCAATTGTCAGGATAACCCCGATGCTTATCCAAATTACAAAATTGTCGATGGCAAATTATACCGCCACTTTGACACACCTAATTACTTTAACGAAGATTTTGCGTGGAAAGAAGTTCCTCCTCCAACAGAGAGGAATGAAATAATTAAGTCTTGTCATGGGCTATCCGAAAACAGCCCTCATATTGGGATATTTAAAACTTATAAAAAACTTTGCTTGAGATTTTATTGGTCCGGTATGTTTAAGGACGTGGCCAATATGTGCTCGACTTGTGAAACTTGTCTCTCTTATAAATATTCGAATCATTCGCCTTATGGTCCTATGGGCAAACCTAAAATTTGCTCAAGGCCGTGGCAGAATATTTCTTTAGACCTCATGGGTCCATTCCCAATGTCAAGACAACGTAACCAACATATCTTAGTGGTCACGTGTTCTTTTTCTAAATATTGTCTCATATTCCCGATTAAGCGAGCTACTGCCCCTAATATCATTCGTGAATTAGAAAATCATGTATTTTTAGTACATGGTGTACCACAAACTATAATTATGGATAACGGTTCTCAGCTACAATCTAATGAGTTTCGAAATTTTCTTAACAGTTATAAAATACCTTTCGTCTTTTATTCACCTAGATATTGTCCTCAAGTCAACCCAACAGAACGTTATAATAGGACTATTATAACGGCTTTAGCTCAGTTAGTGGGTGATGATCATAGATCATGGGACAATCATTTGAAAAAGATTCAAATGGCTTTAAATAGTGCAGTAAATGTCACGACCGGTTTTACTCCAGCGTATCTTGTATTTGGCCGTGAAACAATTCCTTGCGGGTCATACTATAGTTCCTGTTCTAATCTTGACAGCGTCATCTTCGCTCCTCGAGACATTTATGCCCATAATTTAGGGTTACTTTCCACAATCTTCGATAAAGTACAAGTTGCTATTCATACAGCTCACTCTAGAAACGCTACAAATTACAATCTAAGACGAGATTTCAAAGAATTTAATGTCGGGGATATAGTTTGGCGAAAAAATTATGTACAAAGTAATGCTGGTGCATATTTCAGCGCAAAACTTGCGCCGAAGTACATAAAATGTAAAATTGTGGAAAAATTGTCTTCTTTGGTCTTTGTCTTGGAGGACCCTAACGGTTCGAGAGGTAGATGGCATGTTAAAGATATTAAATGCTAATTTGTATTATATTATTGTATTATATTTATTATAATGATTTTTCTTTTTTTAACTAGTGCTGATCTATGTTTTTGTTTTCTTAAGAAGGTTGTAAATAGTTTTCGTTTTGTTTGGTGTATAATGAGTACTTATAATGTTATGATTAAGTATTCGTGTAATTCTTTTTTTTTTACGTACAAATGTACCTGTTAATGCTTCACAAAGAATCTAAACCCTTTGGTTTATTTTTTGTAATACCCTTGTTTTTTTTTTTTTTTTTAATAATAAAAGGCTTGCACAATGGTTAAGATACCAATAAAGCCTATATTGTGCTTTTATCTTTTGATATTTCAAATTGCACACGTTGCAATTTAAATATTAACTTCATTTGAATAGAAAATTACTTTTTCTCTTCATACCTCTGAAAAGTCTTAAGGCTTACTTAGGCCATATGTGTAAATATTAACTTGTAAATATTATTGTCTTAACTTTTATCGGGTTTTCGAAAAGGTGCGGGTTACGACACCTAACTCTAAAAAAATAAGCCTTCGTTATAATCGAATGATAATTCCTTGTGGAGTATGGTCATCATGGATTGTGAACCATAACCCCAACTTATGATTGAGTGTGCGTGCGAGGGAGTATGGAAGATGTGTGTGAATCTGTCTGGATGGTCAAGGTCTTGTTCTTAACCTGCTAAATTTTCAATGAGTGAAAATTTTTCTGGGGTTTTAGGGGAAATGTAGAGAAACTAACCTTTTTGTTAGCTTCTCTACATTCAGACTCTTTTAACGATAACACTGCCAACTAACAATTCTAATTGTGAAATTATTCAAATTTTTGAAATGTTTATCGCTGACAGGATCAGCGATCCTTGTTTGGTAAAATTGGGCAGTCGGGAGAAGGAAGTCATGAAAGAGACACGAAAGATGGTGCATGTCTTGTGGTATTTTTAAGAAAGTATACATGTTAACGTGTGATCTTTGAACGTGGTGACGGGTCCTGCAGAGAAGACAGCATGAGCGTCTGGTAACTCTTCTTCGCGAGGCTTCGGTCTCTTTGACTTTGTTTCAGGAAGACCTCAACTTTTGGGGCCACTGACCTTGCCACTTACCTTGGTACCACGTACCTTAGTGCCGAGCGAGTGCTACAGGCGATTCCACCTCAAGCGCCAGAACAACACCATGGGCGTCTTCACGCTAGCGCCCAGCTAGCGCACATGCGCCTCCACCTCAAGCGCCACAACACCACGGGCGTATACACGCTAATGCACAGCTGGCGCTACAGGCGCTTCCATCTCCAGCACCCTGCTGGCGCTACGTCTATCGGCGAGTTCAGCTTGTCTTCGCTCCAACCTCGGCCAGCCTCCAGTGTGTTTTCTTTGTGTGCTACCCCTCCCCTGTTAGGCTAACATTCCACGGACTCTTTACAAAATTCTCTCTCTATTCGCTTCAAGAAAAACGTATAGACTATAAGTGCAGTGTGTGTCTGGTGTAAATAAATGTGTAAATACTAAGGTTAGTTTTCTGTTTTAATCTCCTCTCTCCGAACCGTTAGGAATCCTATCCACTAGGTAGGACTCTTAGGTTGGTTAGGTTTCTCTGAAGTCTCGTAACTTGTGGTGTGGCAACCGGCTCCCCCGCTTGCCACATTACGGGTTCTCTAATCCTTTTTTAACTTGTGGTGCTGCAAACGGCTTCCCCGTTTGCAACATTACACCATTTGCATTCTTCGCCTAATCTTCCGCTGTACCCATGGACACCCTACAATTATAGTCCAATGTCCGAGCACCGGGTTTACGTGCCATTCGAGCGGACGAACGAACCTTAGAATTTATACGACCTACTTGACAAGATGTTGATACATCCTTACCTTACATTGTTAGCGATATATATATATATCGAAAGCATATGCTTTCGGTACAGATTTGGAAAGAAGAGATAGACAACTCCGTCGTCTTAGACTCAGCTAAAGTAAGCGTGATGAGAATAGCAAAAAAATTTTCGATCAGGTTACGTCATGTCCTGACGCGAGTCTATAATTTTTTTCCCCCGTCCCAAAAAGTCCACAACGCCGCTAAAAAGTTTTTACTTCAAATTATTAAGGTTAGAAATCATACGCTACTTCTGCCGATTTGATGTCTGTTGGACATCACAGGAGTCAGAAAACCGTAGATGTGTCAGTTAACTAGATTAAAAACTTTTTTTTTTATGTGTCAAAGTAGAAGGCTTGTAGAATTGTAATCTTAAGGTGCCAATAAAACTTTTTTCTTTGTTATATTTGCTATCTGTGTATCTGTAATCTGTTTTAGTACTGGAACTTTGAGTTCCTGCTATATATATCCGTCGAGGAACGAAGTCAACTGTTATGGAGGCCTCCTGATTTATTTTATGTTTATGCGTGTAGACTCAGTGAGTTCACAATTTGCTCCGAGGGTAAATCATCCAAGTACTTAAGGTATTTGCAACTTTTTGCATAATTTTCTAAATGTCCTCCTTTTCTGTAGAGTTTTAGCGTAGCTTGACTATAGTGCAATCATTATTATGCTGAGTCGTTGGGTCATAAAAGTTAGAACGAGACACACGTCTGATATATATTTCTGTATCTTATTATGTCTAACGAGTGCGAACGAGTCAGACATAAAATACTTACGATCCAACAATCGACGATAACGTGTTTTCTAGCGATCACCAAATTAAAGCAAGGGTCAGTGTGGTCAATCTTTAGTTGGGTGACCGCGGGTGATATTTGAAACTGAACGTTACCGTGGCTTGGATGATCCTATAAATTATTGGCTCCGATTGTTTTAACTATGTAGCATTTTCTATTAAAGTCAAGTGATCGTTGACAAATAGGCTTATACGAACTTACAACTTACTTATATAAGCTTTTTACAAATAAATAAATAAATCTGTCGTTTAGCAGAGAAAATCAATCTTCATTGAAACCTTTTTTACCAAAAATACAATGCTTAATTTTCGGGGCGGACGCAAATCCAACAAATCAAAAATCGGTCCAGCCTTTCTTGAGTACAAGATCAAATGATATAACTGACACAACTTTATTTTATACAATACAGAAGTATAAAAAACCGCTTCCTCAACACATCGTTATTGTACGACCTTTGATCTACAAAATTAGCCCAACTAACTCATAATCGCTTTGTAATACAAATCACCCGTCAAACCGGCGGATATTTTGCAAAACATACCAACATTTACATAAAATTTTGCATATTTATTCCATTCCGCGCAATCGGCAAAGACAACTTAAGTGCTTTTTGAATTTAATATATTTTACGGAACATAAAAAATGTACCTACATATATTTTGCACACATATTTTTAACTTAAAGTAAGGCTTATCTTTACTGAAGTAAAAGAACGCATTCTCATATCACGTTTATATAATTTATATGTCTTTATCTCGCTTATTAGCATATGAAAATATAAATGGCTTGTGAATAAGTTGACAGCTTTTTTTGTAATGGTTCTGTATATTTTAATTGCAATTTTAAATGTCGCAGAAGTAAACAGTTAAATAACTTTATTGTATTACAATTGGTATCAAGTATATTTTCATAATTATGAAAAAAATCGCAACAAATATTTCTTGGTAAAAATTAATCACTGATGGCATTACGTGATGTTGTTTGTAATAATATCGAAGATAAGTCTTGTAGGAATATAAAAGTAGAATAAAACGCCCACTCCGAATCTCAGAAAAATATGACGGCGCCAAAGTATCGACGCAAGTCGCTTCCCATACTAAGGAACTTCCACGATTATCAAGTCAAAGTTTGTCTAGTCAGAACTATTTCATATGCTAATTTAAGCCTAATTTATCAAAATTTGAATCAATTCAACAACACATATTTTTATTTTTGTTTCCTGTTTAGACCCACTGTTGAGTATAGGCCTCCTCTCTCGTTTGACATTGTTCCTTATCTTAGGCGAATCTCATCCACGCATGAGCTGCGATGGGTCTGATGTCGTCGAGTGGTCTGTCTATAGAACGCTTATCTGCTATAAGCAGCCACTCGGTAAGGGATCTTATCCACCTGCTGGCACCAGACTAACCACGTGTCCTGCCCAGCCCCTCTTGAGTCTCGTAATACCGTTTCCAACATTTGCGAGTTTCGTTCTTCGTCGAATTTTCATATTACGAACTCTTTTTTATCGCGAATAAGTCCGCGCTTGACCACCAACTCGCCTGATGGTAAGCGACGTTGTGGTCGAAGATGAAGCACGCAGACCTAGAAGATACCCATTCACTCTGAGCTTGAACTCGGTCTTTTAAGCTGATACCTAACATGGTACCATTGCCCTTTGTGCGACTTTAATTCTGTGCACAGCCTCTGTGATCAACGTCCATGTTCCAGAACAGTAAGTGTTTAATTTTGTTTATTTTTTTAAAATGTGTCACGGGTCCCCAAAACAAATCAGTGTGTGACGTCATGTGTAACTGAGCGGTCCGGCGTATCGTGAAAGCGTAGTCACATTACCGTGGTCCCAAATATGTCATTAGAGATATGGACTTCCTAATTGTAATTTTAATGTTAAGGCGGTTGACTGTTGCTTGGTAATTATTCAGCCAACTCACAAAAAGTAGGGGTTAAATTAACAAAAACACTTTTTAGGGTACCTTAGAAGAATGGTAAGAAACGAAATGACTGAACGAATGGGCCGAAAAATAACGAAATCTTACTTAAAAATATTTGTAACTAAAAAACACCTACTCAAAAATTTTGACTTAATAGTGTCAGTATGTACCGTACCGGCAAGCGAGCGTACGACGTCCCACAAAGTGGACGGAAGACCTCATTAAGACCGCAGGCCACGTATAACCGGTCTTATTAGAGATCCATAGGTAAGGCCTATGTCCAGCCGTGGACGTCCAATGGCTGATGGATGAATGGCAGTTTGACGTTGAGTTAAGTCAGTGAAAGATTGTTTGGAAAGTTTGTCCACACAGTTTTGGTCCACACATTTCGTAAAAAGGGAACTCTTACACAATTCTATTTCTTCGAATTGTTGCTAATTGGTGCATAATAATTTTGTATGTGCAATGTGCATTCGTTATTTCTAATTTCTATGAAACTATAAATCCTATAAATGATCGTTATCGATGAAAACGTTAGTAATGTATCAGGAAGGTAGGTTAAAAACTTCTTATGTAAAATTATTGTACCCCTACTAGGTACGTACCAACGTAGTTTTATTATAATTTATTTGGCTCTAGATGCAGATCTAAAGGAAAGTTCTATATTAATTGCATTTTATAGTACAAATTCATCGTACTGTGATGCAGTACTTGGCTATTTTATTGTAAGTAACCGCATCCCTGACAACGGTAGAATTTCCTTACAAGCCTTATCTCTTCCATTACTGGCCCAGCTCGCATTATACTTACAATGTCATAATGCCTACTAGGTCACTGAATCTCCTATCAGACATTATCGTAAATTGGGCGGTCAAATGAGACGATCGTTTCATAAGTTATAAATCCCTGGTACTTGCCTAGCGCCTGAAGGTCTTCAACGTGACTATTTTTTTCACTATTCCGCATGTATTAACTGCACTAGGTTCAAAAATTCTTGAATAGAGACGTACTGGCAAGCGCAGCGTAGGTCGTTCACCCAGGAGGTGGATCGATAATAATATCATTAAGAATGCAGGAACGCGCTGGATACAAGCGGCTTCCAACCGATCTTATCGGAGTCCCATTGGAGATCGACTAGGAAAATTATAATTGACATAAAATATATGAACTTTATTTCTCCATTCCCTACTCAAATCGTACTAAGTACAACTTTGATAACAATACTAACAAGTTGAAACCTAGAATTTTGGAGGGAATAAGTTACATGAGTGATCTAAAGCCCAGTTGCTCAGTTTGATTGGTTCTTAATACAGTGGTACCATAACACAAGTTCGTTCTAAGTATACTGATCGACCAGATTAAACAGAACTTAGCAAAGCAAACGATTAAGTAACAGACTGGTATTTTTAACAAATCGTTCTATCAACTTCCCCTTCAACATAAATCATTTGCAACTTTGCGAATCAAAGGCCAGTGAATGGCTGATATGAACGCTATTAAAGAATAATCATTATTTATGTTATTAAGATACCTTTTAATCTGACGGGATCTGAACACACAATTAATTATGTGTATGAGTAAATGTATTCGGTAAAAACATTTAAATATGATTTATTGTCATATGTTTTGCAAATGGCGAGATATTTTGAGGTAGGTACATACTCATAGGTAGTGAATTAACGTTCATTGAATTAAAATCACAAGCTAGCAATGGTTATAAATTATGCTTCTGTAAATGTCTTTCCTTCTTTCGTCTTTCTTTATTGCAACAATTTAGGGCAACATAAGGTTTAGAATATACGGAATGACTGCAAGTTTATCAGCAATACAATGTCGATGCTTATCGACGTTCAACTTTTACTATGGGGCCAACTATGAAATCACAAAAATATCAACTGTTCCATACATTTTGTCGAGGTTGACTTTTTAACCGACAAAACTGAGGAGGTTTACAAGTTGACGCTTATATATATTTTTAGGATCCGTCCCCACAGGGTAAAAACGGGACCCTATTACTAAGACTTCGCTGCCCGTCCGTCTGTCCGTCACCAGGCTGTATCTCATGAACCGTGATAGCTAGGCAGCTGAAATTTGAAATAACAACAAATACTAAAAACAGAATGAAATAAATATTTAATTGGGGCTCCCATACAACAAACCTATTTTATGCCGATTTTCGCACGATATTGATAACAGCAACAGGTAGACGCTTGAAATGGGGCTAAGGGGGTTCCCGTACGGTACGAAAACCTTCGTACGCGAGTCCAACTCGCACTTGGCTAATTATTTATAAAGTATAATCCCGCATAACTTTTTACAGAGTAAGTAGCTCGATTTCAATAAAAAAAAAATGTTTGGTTAATCATACTGCAAAGATTGCCCCGTTTATATTTTATTGAAATCGGCTGCGCCATTTTTGATAAATCTTTTTGATAAATCAACAATAATGTAAAAAATTACTGCATGAGTACAAATTACAATCCGTGTGAACTATTCGAATTCTGTACACGGTTGAAGTGAGTTACGTATGCCATTTTTTCGATAATTAATTACTATATGGACTATTTGATTTTGATTTACGATTTCGGGTTTGGTTAAAAGATGAAAAGAGAGATTGATCCACGCCTTCTTTTTTTCGAACACCGCTTATAATATACTTATGAGACTTCATGTTATATCTCATGGTGTCCCCATAAGTATGTAGCTCTTGTTCTCGAACTTTAACCGCTAAAATTGAATACTTCAGTCATGTGACTACCCATTAAGTACCCTAGGTATATGCAGTTGACAAAGCCGTCTGGAAATCATCATCATCATCATTATCAAATCTCTCTCTCTCTCTCTACTTTATCTTGTCCTTTGGATTTTATACTTAATTTCTTTTGTTTGCAGCACTTTCATGCAGAGAATCACAGACATTTTTAAGTGTTGCTCAGCGGAAAGCTAAGTGTCTATAAATCGTAGCAGGAAAAACTTCTCTACCATTTCTCGCACACTTCTACGTTTTCTGAAGCTAGTTTTTGTTGCGGTTTAACTGAAAATTAATGGGTTTCGAGGTGATCGCCGCGAGTTATGAGTGTTGTTGTAAGTTGTTTGAGAATTATAATGTTTCCCGAAATACGAAGATTATATTTTAGATGAATTCCGAATTCTGAGATAACTGGAGTGGAAGAGGGAATAAACCTACAGGGTTATAATTTATTTAGTTCAGGGTTCAAATGTGACAGGTGCCCGTAAATAGTAGGTAGATAGATAAAAAGGCATTGCTTGATAAAAACTTATTTTTTCGAGGTAATTAATTCAACTGAAATAAACTGTTTTGATAAAAACAAAATGTTACCTTGTGTTGTACATACACAACAAATAAATATTAGGGGACATCTTACACATGGTTTGTGACCCCAAACAAAACAAAGCTTGTGATATGGCTGCCAGATACTGATATACGACATTTACATATTTTTAAATACACACTTAAATAAATGAAATGAAATGAAAATTATTTTATTTTCATTTCATTTCATTTATTATTAATTTATCTAATATACTTTACAAGACGAATGGAACAGAAAAACAAAGTTACCTTTACTATAGACTGTTATAGGTATTTTTGGTTCACTGAAAAGGGTTAATTATAGTGTAATAAGTGCGACTTGTGAAACATCTGACAATGACAGATTGACACAAAGTTATCAAGTGGAAATACATCACGACTTTGCAAGGTGTATAAATGACACAATCTTGCACGTGTAACCGCGGTTTGATAATACAAATAAAAAAGTTTATTTCCACAGCAAATACATAATTATGTAATTACAATTTCAGGGGGACTCAAACTCGGCTAGGCCTGTAGGTGTCTTGAGATTCTTTATTCTTAATTTTAAACCTGGCCATTTTACATGATTCGGTGTTGAATTGAATAGATGCAAATGGACTGTGTTGCGCGCGCTTAAATATTGCACATTATTTCAGCACAAGACAAAAACATACAAGTTATACAAGTTATTGGCAGAATGTTAGGGAAACTATGTTCAGCAATAATAATGGATGTTCCATGACTTACATGACTATCAAGTAAAATGCTAAAAGGTGTAAAGGATTAAATCTCAATTTCCTAATACGAAATGCTGTAAATAGCTTATATGTAAACTGGTCAATCTTCTATGATTGGCTGGTGAGTACTTAAGTCGAATATAGGTGCTTCCATAAACAAATTTTGAGACGCCCATCGGGTTGATTTTTTGTTTCTCTTTATGTTGATGGGGACGCCCAATCGTCATTGAATTGTATTTTAAAGATACATTCTGCATACATGATCAACTAGTTTTATGATCTTCACTTACGACGTTAATAATAAGCTTATGGATGACGCATATGTTCTTTTAATATAATTCACTGTTGTACGACAGGCTTCACCCGCCTCATGCTTTGATTTTTGTGCTTTCCCATAAGAACCTATTTTATTTTCCAGGATAAAAAGTAGCCTATGTCACTTTCGAATCTTTTAACTATAAGTCGATCCGTTGCTCTGTTGCTGTGTGAAAGAGTGACAACAAACGAACTTTCTGATGTCGGGCTTATATTATAGTTCGATTTTACTGCAACCCCAAAATCAAGCATAAATCAGCAGTTGCATACAAAATGTTTAGGCTTTCGACAAAATGTATGCAACACCTGAATTCTTTATGATTTCTGGTTTGGTTCTTTAGTAAAATATTAAATAATTAAAGAGTAGGTAAAATGATATTAAAATAAAGTTTATACTCACAAAGCTTTCAGTATGATTGCCGTCGGAGGCGTTATGTAAATCACTCATAACCAAAAACCATCTCTCAGACAGACACAGAACTAAATGATAATAATTAAAAGAAGAGTCTATAAACACTCCTTATCAATATAAAAATGATTTCTTTTTATAATAATGGCCTCACACATCGTTGATTTCTCCAAAAAAGCCTCTAGTAAAAGCACTTCCTTCCGCGGAATTTCATATCAGATTACGCCTATTACACCTGTACCGGCGCAATTGATAAAGAAAATTAAATTTTCCTCGTACATATTCACATTATAGCGGTCGAGTGATTTCCCACGGGCGATGTATTAAATACCAATTTGATTGCTTATAGAAACATACCTAACTTAAGGGCGAGGTACGTGGTTATCAGCTATCTCATTTGCACATTAAAACGTCGCCTTTAGGCTAGGTCAATCTACTAGGCGTTTGTTAAGTTAGCTACAAGCTGCGCATATCCCCTCTCTTAGGTCGCTAACACAATTATGACCATATTGCTATTGCGCTTTCACTTATGTCATGTTCACAGACGCTAAAAAGTTTGCTTCGGCCCTTTCCTACTGTAGAGGACAAAAACTGGAGCTAATAATTAAAATAAAAAAACCGGCCAAGTGCGAGTCGGACTCGCGCACCGAGGGTTCCGTACAAACCTGCAAGGTTTACAAAGTTCGTTCATTACGACAAAAAAAGTAATAAGTTTATATTTATTAAAAAATATAAATTTTGTAATGTAACTAAAAATTTAAGGTTTTCGGAATTTTTCCTTTATGTGTGCTATAAAACGTTGCTTCATGCCAAATTTCAAGATTCTAGGTCGACTGGAAGTACCCTTTAGGTTTTGATTCCCTTGCGAGTACTTGCGAGTTTCAAAATATGCAGCTTAAATTGCTGTTTCTTTTGATTGCGTTGACATAGAAGTTTGATTTTGTTACAGCTTAAAGGTATTATAGACCTGAGTATTTGGTATGAATTTCAATTTAATACCTCTACGCGTTTATGAGGAAATGGGTAGTAAGGTTAAAATTATTAAAAAAAAATATATTATGTGATGTAACTAAAAATTTATGGTTTTCGTAATTTTTCCTTTATCTATGCTATAAGACGTTGCTTCGTACCAAATTTCAAGATTCTGAGTTCACGGGAAGCACCCTGTAGGTTTTGATTCCCTTGCAAGTGTCAAAAATTTGCGGCATAAACGGCTGTATCTTTTGATTGCGTTGGCTTAGAAGTTTGATTTTTTCACAGCTTCAAGGGACAGTAGACCTGAGTAATTGATATAAATTTCAGCTTCATACCTCCACGCGTTCCTGAGAAAAAGGGTCTTGACAGACGGACGGACGGACAGACGGACAACAAAGTGATCCTATAAGGGTTCCGTTTTTTCCTTTTGAGGTACGGAACCCTAAAAACTAAGACATCATCACTCTATTGAAACGTGAAGAGAAGTGGAGAAAAATTAAGAACAAAACAATCTACTTATTTAAAAAAAAAAACATAAAAAACATAGGGTGTACGGAAAAGTATTTACATTAATAAAAATACAATAAAAAGGTCGCCAACGTCGTCGAGGTCAAGCGGTAACTTATTCGCGATAAAAAAAAAGTTCATTGTCATTGTTTATAAACTAAACAAGTAACAAATCTTCATCATCCTAGAGTTGTCAAGAAAAGATCGCTTTAAGAAATAAGGCCGCCAGTTGTTGCACTAGTTTTGAACCACTTTGTATTACGTCATGTTCTTGTATTTTATTGATCTATGTATAACATGTTATCATATCAAACTGTTTTGAAGAAATACCTACGTAATAACAATTTCACATACTTACTAACTTTATTTGACATTTTTCCAAAAATCATAGACATAGACATAACTTTATTTGCAACGAAAAATAACATATAACAAGACAAACATCAAAAGTACAGTACGTGAATAAGAAATAAACAGTAATGATATGCTACATTTCCGCCACAAATCGGTCCCATCTCAGCATAATGCCGACCGTGACAGCCGGCGCTGATCTTCCGATGGAACCGGCACATGTAATAACACAACTATAAACACAATACAATAAACTTAACATGAAATAACAAATAAATAATCGGCCAAGTACGAGTCGGACTCGTGCACCGAGGGTTCCGTACTATATGGGAGCCCCCCTTAAATATTTATTTTATTTAAATTTTATTATTTATTCTTGAAGGAAATATAAAACTAAATATTTTGTTGTATAATTTCAAGCATCTAGCTGGTACCATTATTAATATAGAGCAAAAAACGTCTAAAAATTCAGGTTTGTTGTATGGGAGCCCCCTTAAATATTTATTTTATTTTGTTATTAGTATTTGTTGTTATAGCGGCAACCGAAATACATCATCTGTGAAAATTTCAGCTGCCTAGCTATCATGGTTCATGAGATACAGCCCGGTGACAGACAGACAGACAGACGGACATCGAAGTCTTAGTAATAGGGTCCCGTTATTCCCTTTGGGTACGGAACCCTAAAAATTACACATAATAATTACGTTAGTAACAACTGCACTGTTTACGCGAAAATAAAATAGATGGCGTTAGCTGTCCCTTAAAACACACTATCGTCTCACACAGACCTCACGTACCCGAGCAAATATCATAGTCATCGATAATCATTAAAAATATGGAATGTGCGAGTGAGATAGTTGATAACCGTGCATCACCCCCTTAAGTCCCAATTTGATTGCTTATAGAAACATACCTAACATAATGGGAGCGAACAAATCGGATTAAATATTTATTTTCACGTATTGGAAAATTTTATTATCGTTACGAAAATCGCGTTCGAAAAAAGGCTTATAATATTACGTAGAAAGATGTTCTAAATGATTGTTCGAATTCTCTTCTATTTATTAAGATAAGTAGCGGCCCGCCCCGGCTTCGCACAGGTGTATTATACAATTATACATATAAACCTTCCTCTTGAATCACTCTATCTATTAAAAAAAACTGCATCAAAATCCGTTGCGTAGTTTTAAAGATATAAGCATACATGGGGACAGACAGCGGTGACTTTGTTTTATACTATGTAGTGATGATGAGAAGACTGAGAAGGAAAATATAGATTAGAACATGTTGGAGATCTTCATAGTTTTCAAACCACGTATTTCACGGAAAAAAGCTAGTAGCCAAGCTTAATTTTTTTTTCCGTTTTCTTCTTATTTTTGATTTATTTGTATAATTTTTGGCTCAATACAATTGCCTTAAATCGTAAATTTTATTATGCTGGTATAACATATTAAATTTTGAATGTTACATAAATTAACTATGTACTCTACCTATTCTCTAATATGACAGATAATTTTGAACAATATTAAATTATGAAATCCAGTAGGTATACACTGCAGTACAACATCAGTAAGTTTCGCTCCGCCAACAAAACAAAAATAAACATATCTCAGCTTTCAATAACAAAATGAAATAATGGAGTGCCTTCAGGTCTGCCATAATTGAATTCGAATTTACGATCCGCTTTATCGCTTCGCATACGTTTAAATAACTGATAGTGTTAATATATTCGCCTTTATGTATTCTGTTTCTACACCTTCGGAACGAATGATGTATGTGGGCGTGGAGCTTCGTTCATTTGAAGGGATTGAAAAAATGTACTGTCTTCTTCGAGCAAATATCTACAGAGCCACAGTCCCTAAGTGAAAGTAGTAAAAAAATGTCCGAGCGCCGTCATACATACCGATTTAGATATTTACATTAAATAATTCACAATGTCCCGTTTTCTCGAAACTCGACAATACGTCACCTAATTAGTGCTTGTAACCGAGCACTTTGGCATCGCTCGGCGTTGTAGTCGGCTTGCAATCGCCTTACGACTAACTAAAAAGCCTGCTCACTACATAGCTTGGGCAGAGTTTTGGCTGGTACACTTTTTGCACGATTGCTGATTTGCATGATTGATTGACTCTATAGATATTTGCTCGAAGACTGTCTTACAATAGTAAAGGCCGAATCAAGAATAACAAGGTTCGGCATATACTTGGAGGATTTAGCTAGTTACTGAAGAAGAATTCAGCGCAGAGTCGCAAGACGTCATGGTATAAGAAAAATTGTACCTACACCTCGCTCCGCTTCCGGCCGTCACCTGTTAACATTTCGAGTTTATTGTCATACTAGCTTTTACCCGCGGCTTCGCCCGCGTTATATTTTGATTTTGGCTTATGGTTATGTCGGCCTAACCTAACCTAACCGACAAATATCAAAATACCTTAGAGGAATGCTTTTGTTGGTTAAGTTACGGTTGGAGTGTATATACAACCTAAAATTACCCCCCCTGGAATTCCCGCCTTGTCGTGGGGAAGGTCTGAGGCAGCTAAAAAGGCGGCGCTCGAAGTATCCCTCTTCTTTGGGTCTTTTCCCCCAAGGAAGCTTAGAGGCTGGCACTCGAGGTTCAGCCGTTTTTAACTAAAGCAGCTGAGAGGAGGTTGCATGCCTTATGAGGAGTGTCGCAACTTAGGCGGGCTGCAGTGCCGCTCTTGCGACGCTGCATCCGAGGATTTTTTTTTATTATATCGCGAATTATACCTGACATGATCAGGGGTCTTAATTACAAATGAATAAAAACTATACCTCTATTTCAATGTTTTTGGCTATTTGCAGTTATAATAAACATTACAATGGTACAGCAAAGTTTATACCTACTTGTTCCTAATTATTGCTTTTTTACAAATAAACTGGGCATTCCAAGATTATGTGCATTGGAGTCTCCTCTTTTGTGGGTTCACAGATGCACGATGGGCTTTCCCTCAAATCGATGTAAGTATTGGGAAAACTCACCATGCCCCGTCAGCACTTGAGTTATGATTCCCACTGGTGCTATTTCTCTTACGATCTTGTATGCCGCCCTTGCATCCGGAAAATATGTTTTGGTTACCGCCGCTGTGTGTCCATCCTGATACCGCCGGTTCCACTCGTCAAGAGAGTCCTTTCGGATTTCTCGCTTGACGAATGAAACGGGGCAGTTATCGTAAATAGGTCTGCACTTCGAGTGCAGTGCTGCTTCCTTTGCTGGCTGGTCCACTCTCTCATTTCCCTCCATCTCCGCGTGCGCTTTAATCAAATAAAGTTTCACTATTTTATTTTGTGCTTGTAGTAACTTTATGTTAGCTCTGAATTTACTGCTAAGGGATGGAGGGAAGATACGCCAACTACCGTTTCCAGTGCAGACCTGGAGTCACAAAAGATTTTTGCTTTTTTGGTAGCCTCAAAAAGTGCCAATAACTCGGCCTGGTACACGGAGCACCAATCGGCCAATTTCAGCTTGCGGGTACTGATCTCAGAGGCATCATCCCAAATGGATAATGCCGCCCCAACTTTCCCTTTAATTTTGCTGCCGCCTGTAAATATGTTAATTACTCGGTAAAGATTTTGCTCTAGTGCTGCTCCGTCTGCCAAGGCATATGAACTCCAGCTCCTCCTGCTGCGCTGGGTGTGGCTTCTTTTCTGTCTCTCTATCTCCAGTTACTTGCTGGGAATAACCTTTCTCAGTTTCATAAAGAAAGGCTGCTTCCTGGACTCTGATATGACAGCCGAGGATTAGGGGCCGCGGTGGGATATATGGAACTGGTGGTGTGGGTGCCGCCACCTACCCTACCTTCCGCTAGGCCGTCAACGTGTTGGCAGACGCAGTGGAGCTGCAGGGGAAGAGAAGTGTCGGTATCGCGATGGCCGTTGCACTGCCCTCTGCAGTTGAAGAGGCAGGCGCTGGGCTACTATGACTGACCCGCTGCACTGGGACCAGGGCGTTGGAATGCTGTCTGACGTTCAGTACTGGTTAGTCCCGAGTGGTGGATGACGATGTGTCTTGTGCTCCGAAACACTTCGTCATTATGGCGAGAGCGCATGCTCCGTTATGGAGCCCGAGTCTGGGCTAGCTCTGTTGAGTGCCGCGAAGGAGTGCGAAAAATGTAGGAACGTCCTAATCTTGCCATGACAGATTATTTCTGGCGCTTAGACGGCTGCTACCGCAACCCGCTCTCTTAGTTTTTATCCTATCCTACGGGAACTGTTAAAGTTTTAGCGATAAAAAGTGGCCTATGTCACTTTTCGTCTTTCAAACTATATTCATGCAATAAGCCAAGGCAAGTTGCTCCGTTGTTGAGAAAAATGTATTGTTAAGTCCTACGGGAACCACATTTTTTTCGGGATGGAAAGTATCCTATGTGACTTTCCGTCTTCCAAACTATGCCCACCCTAAATATCAAGTCAATCCGTTGCTCCATTGCTGAGAAACAGTTATTGTCCTATCCCATGGGAATCACGAATTTTCTCGAGATAAAAAAGTATCCTATTATCACTTTCTGTCTTTTAAACCATAGGTATCCATACCAAAAATCAGGTCAATCTTTTGCTCCGTTGCTGCGTCAAAGGGGAACAAACCAACAAACTTTTCGGATTGATAATATTAAAGTATGATGATTCTGTACCATAAAGGTAGAATAAAGAAACATGTTAAACCTCTAATGATAGAAGATTTAAAAATATTTTTTATGACAGACAAAATGACGGCCTGGTATTAAACGTCATAGTAACATGTAGCATGCAGAGGGAAAAAAACATTTTATCCAATTTTAATGTCAGTTGTCATTTTCAATCCATACTTTATTTCCTCTTCAAGGGGATATAATCGTGGAAAAACAATTTGTCCCCTTGCCATGCTACTTGTGATTTATAAAAGTCTGCAGACAATGTCACCTGTCATCTAATTACGTTTGGCTGTGACGTTTCGTTAGTCCATATTAGCGTCATAGAGGAATTAATCACTTAGCGTCTTTGTGATAGTGGCGACAGTTTCGCTTTCGATGGTTTTTGTCCTGTCCTACGGGAACTATGCAATTTTTCGGGATAAAAAGTATCCTAAAGCTCCTTCCGCCTTTTAAACTATGTCCATGCCAAAAATCAAGTCAATCCGTTGCTCCGTTGGTGCGTGAAAGAGTAACAAACCAACAAACTTTTCGGATTTATAATATTAGTAAGGATTTTTAAAACTTCAAAAAACGTCGAAACTTCAGTAAACACCTCCCCCGCGCCTCACGTAAAGCTGACAGAATGTAGTGAATGCGAATCGTATTGCGTTTTAGTCCAGACATAAAACGGCCCTGGGCCTATAATGGTATATATGGTGGTGGTTTTATTAAGCGCCAGAAGGCCTCTGATATGGCTTTTAAGCTCTGGATTTTATGTAAGGACTTTGACATCACATCAACATTGCAACAAAACCTTCATTCGTCTGTAGAAGAAATTCGATGACGTGCATGTGTGAATCCATACCAAACTGTTCTAGACTAGCATGGTGGTTATGATCCAATCGCCCTTTTTTAATGTAGTATTAGGGCTACATTTGGCGACCAACTCGCCTGATAGAAAACGAAGTTGTAGCCGAAGATGGAGTATGTAAATGTAGATCTTAGTGGTTAAGCCCACGATCAGCAATGGACTAACTGGATAAAAGAAAATGCCGAAAATGCTAAAAAAGAAAGAAAACCCAAAGCCACAATCAATTCGCTCGCATGGACTTAAATGGCTCCTTAAAATTCTCGTGACTAAAACTAGCAGTAGTTAACCAATTTTAGATATTTTTTGCAAACTAAAAGGCCATCTTTGAAGCCACAAGAATAAATTACTTGCAGAAGTTTTTAATTGAAACTTCCAACAAATAGGTGGAGTGACCTATTCTTAGAACATTGCAGCCACCTGGTACTTATGGCTGAAATGAAAATGAAACTTGTAGAGAATTTTATGATTAATTTGAATACTTCGCTCTATCTTTACCGTGGAGAATTCAGAAAAAAGAAAAAAGCATTGAATAAAATTTAATGAATAAAACAAAAAGTCTATGTTACATGATGCTTTTACGAGACCTTATTTAGAGATTTTTTACAATAAATACCTATACGTCCTACACCTAATGGAATTAAGCAATGGAAATTCTCCTCTTGCGTTTTCAATCTAATTTTTTTTTTAACCTATACTGTCCCACTCCTGGGCAAAGGTCTCCCCCATTTCCTTCCAAGAGTCGCGGTCCATCGCACCTTCTTGCCAACCCCTCTCGAATGAGTCAAGATCGTCACGCCAGCGCTTCTTGGGCCTTCCCTGGCTGCGTCGTCCGTCAGGCACCCACTCCGTGACGATCCTGGCCCATCGATCGGGGTGCATCCGCGCCACATGTCCCGCCCAGTCCCACTTTAGTTTGGCGGCTTTTCGGCCGACATCAACTACCCCTGTCATGGAACGCAGTGTGCTGTTGCGGACTCTATCAATTCTTTTGATACCAAGCACGCTGCGTTCCATTGCTCTTTGGCAGACCCCAAGTTTGGACCTTTGTAAATCGGTCAATGACCAAGTCTGGGCACCATAGGTTAGGACGGGCAAGATGCACATGTCGATTAATTTGCGTTTTAGTGAAATAGGCAAAGTGCCTTTCATGTACTCCTTGAATCGCAATTGCACGTCGCGTCGAAAATGCTTGGAAGAGCTACTGGTCTATGAAGGAGTTTCAATCTAATATTTAGAGAAAAAAATATATCTACTATTGAAATCGCTATAATTAAAATAAGCTGTTCTATATTATAACGAAAGAAAATGAACTTTTTGTAAAGAATAGCTGTCATATTTGCGTTTAAAAATCGTTAGCTGGCTTTATGTATTACAAAACACTCTATAGGTATAAATGTTCACTCAGGTAAGAACTTTTTACGTATGTTTTATACCTAAACGAAAACTACAGTGGTTTCCGTCTCGCTCTATACACTTTTGTACAAAGACCCTGGCAGAAACGAAAAATAAGTATCAAAACTTTTTAAGCCATATGAAAACCATAGGTAAATAATAGTTGATGTAAACGATAAATAATTGTTTACTATATGAACTTGTAGTAAAAACTCAGGCGTAAAAATAAAATAAGCAAACCTTAGCGTCTCTTAGGACTCTGGTAGTCTTAATTCCTGGGTCCTTTAGCACCCGGGTACCTAATCTTTCCGCGCCGCGAGTCAAAGCTAAGTATGGCAACATTAAACTCTCGTTATTCCTAGCTTAAAAGCATTTCGTTTCTCTTTCACCTCACCTTTGCAGGGTTGCCAGTGTAGGGTGCTTTCAGTAGACATAATTATCATATATATGTCAACACTTGTCGCGGTTCCAGCCATAGGACATCCACTGCTGGACGTAGGCCTTCCCTATAGATCTCTAATAAGACAGGTTCGAAGCGGCTTGCATCCATTGCGATCCTGCAGTTTTGAGGAGATAAGGTTATATTATATTACACTTTGTAGATGAACGTTCTACGCTGCACTTGCCGGTACGTGGTCTCTACCCGAGAACTTTTGTTTAATTTATTTTTTCAATATATTTAGAAGTTGGGTATTTAGATAAAAAAAAATATTTTTATTGTTATGTTTAAGTATGTTTTAGTTTGTTTTAACTAACTCTCTCCAGTCTAGTTAATTTTGAACGATTTTTATTCCAAGCGAAGCTTGTTCGCTCTAGTTTCTAGTTTCCACTTAAAACGAGGAATAACAAACACTCTGGCAACCCTACAGAAGTGTTTAAGTGGTAAACATTTGACAATGTTAGTAACTTTCCAAGCTTCTTAATGCACGGTTGTGTTGAACGAAAACTTAAAGCTACGGATTATTGGTATCTTTTTGCATCTTGTTAACTTTAACTTGAGCTTTGCTGGATAAACTGAGTTCTCGTTCTTTCAGGGGATGCAGGATTTTTGTATTAAAATACTGCCAAGTATTTTAGTGTGTGTTCATAAAAGTGATAGTATTGTAAATATAGTGTGGTTTATGTCGACTTGGCATTTTTTCATTGATAAGATGATGACTTCGGTAAATATCTATAGAGCCACAATCGTGTAAAAAAGTGTCCGAGCCAAAACCTTGCCCAACCTACGTAGTGGACAAGTTTTTTAGTTAGTCGTAAGGCGATTGCAAGCCGACTACAACGTCGCGCGATGCCAAAGTGCTCGGTTACAAGAACTAATTAGGTGAAATAACGCCGAGATTCGAGAAAACGGGTCATTGTGAATTATTTAATGTAAATATCTAAGTCTTTTACTGCTTTCACTTAGGGAATGTGGCTCTGTAGATATTTCCTCGAAGGTTACAGTTGATGAGCTTACTGAACACTGAGGGTTACATCTCATGTTTTCTTTGGTCCATTACTAAGGTCTAGGTTTCTCTAGATGACTGACATATTCTAAGTAATTTAGAAGTTATTTTTTTTAATTCATCAGTACAACCAAAATTTGCCTTGGGAATCTTGTGGAATCGACCACCCCAATCATGAAAAGAAATCCAGCTGTTCTAATGTACCTTAAAGCCAAAACAACAAAGTAAGCCAGTCGTAATGAGTTACCTTTCAACTCGCTCTTCAGTTTGAAATACTTTCCTAGGCCCGTACCATTAGCTTTTAGCGAGAGCATGAATTGTATTGCCTTAGTCCCTAGAGTAAAACGAACTTTATTCTCAAGCGTTCCAATCACAGCAGGTCTAGTAAAATGGGGCATGTCTCAATATAGCAGGGATCCAATTTGGCATAAAACAAAACTCGGCTTAAAATCACAACCATGAATAACTTAAATAAATACACAATTCCCAAAAATCAACACAACACTGCATTCAAATCTTTTTGCAGTATTTATATTCTATTGCTTATAGGTAAGACTCGCGCGTCAACTTCTCTCTTGATGTTTATAGATCTAATTCTAGCTCGCCCTAAGAGCTAATGGTACGAGCCCTTTGCTTGCCAAAACATCGGTATTTAGTAATTACAGCACAAATCGATACCAAAGTAGCCTGCAGTCAAAACTCGAAGCGATTAGTTCACCAAGTTAGTAAACAAGGTTTTGGTCCAACGATGTACTTACTAGTAACAGTAGATCAATTAGATTGGTCTAGCGCTCATAGCGTAGTTTGACTAGGTGTTTCTTAACGATCACCAAAGTGCAGCAATGTTCGGCACGGTCAGTCTTCGGATGGGTGACCGCGGGTGGCATGTCTAACTGAGCGCTATCGTGGCTGGAATGACACGTTAAATTGTAAGTCCCCATTGTCTTAAGTAGTACCGACATACACGAACTTACTATGCCTTAATCCTTCTCATAATAAGTAAATAATAAAAGGTCGATAATGAAAGGGATTTTTAGCTAGGTATTAAAATATAAACTTTAGGATTTACATCATTACAGGGTTTATAAGAAAGGTAGACTACAGGGCGATTACTTTGCATTTTTACACAAAGGCCGTAGAATTAGGATCTAAACCCATTATACTGGTCTAATAAAAACTCTCGCAACCGCAAATATTATAAAATATAAATCGGTGGATTGTACCGGGTATTTTTCTTATGAAAATCAACTGAAAAAAAAAAAACATTTTTAAAAGCTTTTTGTTTTGAACAGCTGTTTTTTTCCCGATTTCGAAAATGAAAAATATTACTTATACAAACATAAATCAATTTAAGAAATTCTATAGTGTAAATAGCCATTCGAAATATCTAGAATAATCTCAATGCGATTGTGATTGACAAAGTTCTAGATATTGTTCTTCAATACAAAAAAATCTAACACAATAGACGGTAAACAAAGCCACAGCCACGGCTAAAGTAGTTGCGCGCACCCGCGTAGAAGTAAACAAATAGCCGAAGCTTATGTCATAGTTACTATATACCTGCGCGTAAACAACGTGCGCGCGCCTACCGCGTGACAATATTTATTGCTACTTCACAACCGCTTGTCCTCATGTTTACAGCCTTTAAGATGTTTGATTCGCACTATACGACGCTTGAGTCTGCGGGTAAATATATCTCTTCTTCTAGCTATAGTGGGTAGTGGGTTTTCATCCTTCAAGTTCCTACAGGTAATAAGATTTGTGTAAGCCAATTATTTAGTGTCTCCGATTCGTACTCCAAGACCGGGACAAGACTGCTGAGACATGAATTCGCGTGTGGAAGCCTTAAGTATCTACTTAAGCCTGTATTTTTGTTAACTTATGGCTTTTGGTTCGTTGGAAACGTATTTAAAATAGAATATGAACTGTAATAATCTATACCAATATTATAGAGAGGAAAGATTTGATTGTTTGTTTGCATCGAATAGGCTCCGAAACTATTGAACCGATTTGGAAAATTCTTTCACTGTTGGAAAGTTACACTATCCCCGGTGAACATAGGCTATATTATATTTTCAAATAAATTAGGGATCCTTAGCATTTGTCTTCTTTAGCCGACCGTACCCAGGCGAAGCCGGGACGGGCAGCTAGTAATGAGATATTTTTAGTAGAACGATGAGTTTAAGTTTCATACTACTTTTAGTAAATAAACGGATTTGACTTTATAGTATCGTTAAATGTTGAACGTTGTTATAGAAATGCTTATCCGTGTAAACCCTAGACAGCATATTTTCATTTGCGTATTATAAGTAAGTAGGTATTATTTATCAAATGGGATGTGTTCAAACGTGTACCCATTCTGTATGAAAAAATGTATTTGGAAACTTTATATTTAAGTATTACTATTTTCTAGTAAATGGGGGTTTTAGAACGACCGAACTTTTATACCATAGGAGTTTAAAGTGGTACATTTGTAATTTAAACATAATCGAGTAAGTAATAATATTATTTGAATTAATGTTTATTACAATATAAAATAAAAAAAACATCGTCATTATCAGCCGTAGGGCAACGCGACGGATGGAAATGATCGAAAAAAAAATGCTTTAAAATAAAGTTAAGGAAAATCCTGAAAAGAAAGTACCTATTATCGGTACCTAATATGTGTAACAAAAAAAATACCTTCCTACGGTCAGCTTAAATTTTCTAAAGGTCTAAACGTCTAAATAACTGTCCGCCCACATTTACAATTTCTAAAAAGTTTTATGTCGCAGAATACCTACGTTAGCTGAAAAAAGCTTTTATTTCCTTTCACAACATTTCATCCAATCTAGCAGGTTACTACAGATCCCATTCAGTTCCGAAACCTATTTACATTTTACCCAGAAGTTGTGTGAAATCACCATAACTATGGGTTTCTTTCGACTGCTCTAAAAAAAACTGAGTAAGTCATGTTTGACAAATTCTATCGGACGTACACGAATGTTTAGCAGAGTCAAGTAGGTATCTACAGTTCATTAGTATTATAGAACAGCATAAATTGGTTAATCGTTACTCCTTCTTCTTAACTGAGTTGTTAAGTTTATAAGTAAAATAGTAAGTTATTATCGACTGTGTTATATAAAGGTGATATTGCAAAAAGGGCTAAGACTAGGTACAGTAGCTCAAAAAATCCGATAAACTATGATAAATAAATGCGCAGAGTAAAACAACCGCATTAAATGCTTAATTTATGAGTAATTTCACATTTTCCAATTTGATTTTTTCTCAGTTATTGAATTACTGCCATTTTGGTCACATATAACCTTTTTTATATAACCTACATAGAATTAATAGCCTACATGTAAAAAATGCACTGAAGAGTTTAGTTTTGTTAGCAAAACTTCTCAGACGTTAATGATACATCAAATTGATACGTTTATAGGTACTTTATACTTCGATCAAGACTTTATACGTTTGTTTTATTTCATTTATTTTTTTACTATGGGGCCAACAGCAATCTTCAGTTGTTCATAATAACGTAGGTACTACATATAAGTGGTTTCAGTATTATTAGATCTCTGAGAGACACACGGTATATGTATGTATCTACCTTTCATGTATCTGTAATTTTTAAAAGTATACTGCTGAACATAGGCTAGGCCTATCCACTCATATCCACTGCGCTGGCCCTGAGGAGGATTAAGTTGTTACTTGGTGAAGTCGCGGGTCACCGAGAAAGTCGAAGGCAAACGTGTAAGAGGTTTGTTTTTATTTTCCTGTTTTCGTAAATAATCAAGAAAATTTTGTCGTTATATTATTATTTTGCGCCTGTATTGTCCCACTGCTGGGCAAAGGCCTCCCTTCCCTCCTTCCAGACTGCGCGATCGTTATATTAATTTTGTAAAATCATCATTAATAGTGTGATGAGTGTAATGTTGTTTATATTCTCTTAAAAGTATTATATTATATCATATTTCTGTATAAATGGATCTAAACAACTGTGAATTATTTCGAAGTAACTTGCCCCGCATTCACATTGCTGTATTCTTATAATGGTGTATGAAGATCACGTAGCACATAGAAACCTCTTTAGTAATCAAACTCACGGGACAAGTTAGATCTATATATTTAAAAAAAAAGGAGAATGAAGGATGTTTACTTACTTTTTGGCGGGAAAGAAACTAAGGAGGATCAATGGTGTGAAAATGGAGCGAAGAATAAAAAAAATGTTTGTAACCATATTATATTTCTAAGATCGGAGAATGCTGAATAAAATATTTTGACTACGAGGTGTTTAAATCCTGTAATAGTTAACAATAAAAAAACATCCCACGAATTGCAATGAAACGTTTTCTTTTCGTTGTTATAAGAATCCAGGATAATGTAGAAATCGGTTTTAAACCTTTTTTTCGGTTTTAGGCCTTTAGCCTATTTTTGTTCTTTGTGACTAATGTTTCAAGTCGAGTATGGCCGGGTGGTTTTTGGCGGGAACGGGGAAAAATCATGTCGCCGCATTATATTATTTTGTGAAATATGTTTCTATCAGTGATAATTAGTTTGCCGATGCTTTACTGAGGTCTAACTTGACCGCGACTTTTTCGGACTATGACGTGACTTAGACTATAACTATTTTGATATAATACAAAAAAAAGGTTCAATACTTATAGGTAACATTAGCAAATGCATAAACCATGCGACACCAAAATATAAAAGGAGAAGAGTATGGCTGCCTTATTTTTAAACAATGTCAATTTAATTTTCAATCAGAATACATGAAATTACTTTTAATGGACACTATTCTTGTAAAAAATAACGGGAAAATAATTATCCGAAAGAAACGAAGCAAATTATGAAATACTGTACCCTTTGGTGGCCCAATTTCTATATATTTTTGCAATATCTCCTTTAGTATTTCAAGCTTTAAATTGCTTAGTTATTGTAGGTGCGACAAATGGAACCGGATAACTTTTTAAGGCAGTTTCACACTGGAAGAGAATCATTAATCGATATCAATAAGATTTGTCTATCTACAAGCAGAACTGTTGAAATATGTCAATGTCAATGTAATATTTTAGTCTTGCAACTTTAGTTACTATTTGTCTTGTAGTGAAAACCCCTACACATCCGCTTCCCGGTTTAGCTTGTAGTCTTTGATGAATGGCGTCCTACCATGTAATATATTGTGTGTGCTGAAGCAAATAAATAACTTCCATAGTCAAAACCTGCTTTTTATTCAATCGTTGTACAGGTTATGGGCCCAGGTCAATAACTCTGTCGCAATATTGAATAAGAAGTAGGGCTAGTATACTGCAGTGCGAAAAGATTACCGCGTGGTTTGGTGCGGCTATTGAAGCCGGCCGGCGGCGTGGGTTGGTGCAAATATACTTGCGAGTGCGCAAGGAAAGTGACGCAGGCAGGAAGAAAACGTCGATATAATCGTGATTAGTCGACGGGAGCATCCAGAAGTGATGATGGACGCGAGTCACGCCAACACCTTCAAGTTAGAAGGAACCAAAAATTGGAACCTGTGGAAGTTCCAGGTCCAGGTATTATTACGCGGCCAGGGTGTGCTGGACGTGGTTGAAAGTCGGGAGGTGAAACCGACGGCGGCGGCAGAATCGGCGAAATGGGAGGCCAAAGACGCCAGAGCACAAACTATAATAGTCACACGGATGACTGAAGATGTGATGTTACATATAATCTCTTGTAAAACGTCTGCCGAGATGTGGAATAAGCTTCTGAGTGTTTTCGAACAGAAATCTGATACAAGCATACACATTGTACAGCAGAGATTTTTTACATTCAAGTATGAAGATGACATGAATATTTCTCTCTTCACTTCCAAAATAAAAGAAATGCAAAATCAACTTCAACAGCTGGGTGAGGAGGTGACCGACAAATTTGTCATTACTAAAGTACTGATGTCACTACCAGAACAATATACACACTTCATATCTGCTTGGGAATCAACACCTGATGAGAAACAAACATATGACAATCTTGTATCGAGATTACTTATCGAGGAAGAAAGAATGAAGGAAAAACAAGGTGAAGCGACCAGCGCTGCATTCTTGGTAAAGAAAAATAAAAAGATCATTAAGTGTTTCAAATGTAATAAAGTGGGACACTATCAAAACAACTGTAAAAGCAATGTGAATGTGAACAATAATTATCAGAAGAATAATAGTTTAAAATGCCATTTTTGCAATAAACCCGGTCATTTAATGAAAAACTGTTGGTTCAAAATAAAAAGGGACTCGAGAGACAGAAACCCCAATGCTTTTATCGCATTTAGTGAAAGTGAATCCGATTATAAACAATCCAAGTGGCTAGTGGATAGCGGAGCAAGCGATCACATGTGCTGTGATAAGGACTTGTTTGTCTCATATTCGAATATCGCGCCAAAATCGGTGATTGTAGGAAATGGAACGGCAATTAGTGCGCGAGGTTGCGGCCAGGTGGCAGCACTAGTATACAACGGACGTGAGTGGATTGACACGACCATAGACAATGTTTTGTTTGTTCCGGACTTGAAAACTAATTTACTGTCAGTGAATCAAGTGACAAGTAGAGGTTATGTTATGACAATGGACGAGAATATGTGCAAGTTTTTCAAACAAAATGAACTGTGCGCTATTGCCAAACGCGAAGGCAATATGTATACAATCGATCTACGTTTCAAAAACAAGTGCGCGAACGTTTCTCAGTTAAAAACGGACCTAAACGAGTGGCACGAAAGATTAGTGCATCAAAACATTGAACATGTCAAGAAAGTGTTAATAAACAATAACATTCCGATAAATTGTGATAAAATGAAGCCTTTTCAGCAATGTATAGGCTGTGTGGAGGGCAAAATACATCGATTGCCTTTCCGAGCGAGCGAGACAACGACGTCAAGAAGCTGCGAAATAATATCCGCAGATACGTGCGGCCCGATGGAAGTTCTATCAGTCGGAGGTGCCAGGTATTTTCTTTTGCTTAAAGATGATTATTCCAATTCTGCCGTCCGATTGCTTAAAGACCGCTAAGTGACATTTTTGCGATTTTGACTTTTATACACTACTAAAATCAGAATTTTTTCCTCTTTTTTCTAGTCTGGGTCTTATTTTTTTCTTTTTATTAGTTGCTGAGTTACGGACACCACGTGCACAGTTAACTACGTACTTTTTGCTATTTTACAATTCTTAAACACAGTTATCGCATTTTACAACACTAAAATGCTATTAAGTGCGCATACATGTGGTTTGAAGCTTTACATTTATTCTGGATTGCAATTTTAGAAAACGTCTAAGTATCTTTGCGTTACTATTTCACCGTTACCCGACTTAACACGTTTTGTAGTAATTTGTGGTAACCCAGTCTTGTGTAATACCTGCAATGCTTAAAAACGGTTTTATTACCTCAACTATTCTATAAAACAGCTAACTCTACATAACCGAATAATTGTTGATAAACCATTGTGAACATTTATAATTTACAATTCTAAAAGACGGTGACTGTTCTTCAGCTGCGAGTGTGCAGTGTTGCAGGCCGGTAGAAACGATATTAGAAAACGGTTAGGTGACATTTCCACGCTATAAAGCGTTTAAGTGCGAAGGCGCCCGAGCAACTGCCCGGCCCGATTACGCACCCGTCATTCGTCGTCAGGATGCCGCGAGAGGAAAAATGGCGTGTGGAACCGCCAAAATGGACGCGGGATCGAAGTAAGGAATTTTTATTCGATAAGGTATATTGCCTATATTTTATTAAGACAATGATTTCACTATATTGTTAACCACGACACCACACCAATTATAACAATGGCGCCTGTAATTTATTGTGTAAGCTTATAAGCTTGGTTGCCTGGAAGAAATCGCTTGAAGCGATATTATTTTCTGCCATTTAGTATAACTTTGTAATGTTTTTATTTTTCGTGTGTTTTTAGTATTGTAATTGTAGATAAACTAATAAAGAATTATCTATCTATCTATAAGCGTGAAGCTAGCAAAAAACATTACATTGCACGGACTAATAACGCACCCAACTCTACACACAGTTGCCACCACCGCGCTTGGTCGCAGAATTTTCCGCCATTAGTACAGAATGCCGATAAGTACCAATTATTCCAGTCCTCTAAAAATATCATGTAAAAATACATTTAAATGTTTCATTATCACCCTAAATGCGAAAGTTTGTATAATGCATGCGAAAGTATGATTGTTCTTTTCACGCTGGAACGGCTGAACAGAATTAGATTTGAAATGCGAAATAAAGGTTGATTATACCCTAAGTACGATCGAGATATAAGAGATCAGAAGGTTCTATGGACAGCTATACGCTTCAGTCTCTAAGCCTGCGCAGCCAAAAATCCAAGAGTCAAGTTGACCTGGAACTCCACCGAAGACATTCCGGACATCAGCTTGTGCGAGATTAGAATAATCTTGATTCAGCTTATGAACAACAAGACGTTGGGTGGAGACGGTACCACATAAGAGCTTCTGAAAGCGGATGGAACACTGGTACTTATAGTCTTTCAGAAGCATTTTAACCGTCTTCCTTGACGCATGCATTCCTTGGGCATAACGCTAGAAGCAAGAAAAAGAAGCGTGGTGATGCTGTTCTTCAAAAAAAAGTCATAACGCCTCATTGAAGAATTACAAACCTATTTTACTTCTGAGCCATGTTTATACGTGGTTTTTAAGGGTCATTTCAATTTCCGTCTCGATGACTTCGAGTATTCGTCATCGAGAGCAAGCTTGATGACTTCCAAGCTTCTGAACAAGCCGAGTTTCGCAAAGACTATAGCACCGTAGACTACATTCATACCCTGCGGCAAGTTATACAGAAGACCGAAGAGTATAACTTGCCACTTTGCTTTGCGTTTGTGGACTATGAGAAAGCCATTGATTCGGTCGAGACTTGGGCTGTGCTTGAGTCTCTTCAGCGATGCCGCATTAGCTATCGGTATATCGATGTCAGTCCAAGTACACGAACAGAGTTCCAAGGCTATCCCTTTAAAAAGAAGTGTAAGACGGGGAGACGTAATATATCCGAAACTTTTTATTGCTACTTTGGAAAACGCCTTCAAGCTTCTAGAATAAGAAATGATTTGGCATCAATATCATTGCTGCAATACATCACTCATCTCCGGTTTGCCGGCGATATCGTAGTCATAGCAAAATCGATGGAAGAACTCAACATGATGCTCAAAGGCCTCAATCAGCTCCCTAAACAGGTGGGTCTTAAAATGAACATAGACAAGATGAAGGTCGTATTGTGTAATTCATAATTCCCATGTTGCACCCACCCAAGGTTTAGCTAAGAACTCGGTTCTTGAAGTCATTGATTCGTACGTCTATCTACCCCTATAATACATAAGTAGTCCATTTAGGTCCAAATTAAAGAAAGAGGTCAATCGCCAAATCTAACTCGGCTGGGCAGCGTCCGGAAAATTGCGTAACGTCTTCTCATCCGACATACTTCAGTGCTTCATGTCGAAAGTTTTCGACCAGCGCGTGTTGCCAAAGATGACTTATGGCACAAAACATGAATGCAAGCCACTTCCGATTGGTCTTATTAGAGATCCACATAGGAGGCATATGTCCAGCAGTAGACGTCATATGGCTGATTGATAGATGGATGACACACATGCCAAGATTCATCATCATCATGATCACCATTTGGCCCAAACGCAGGATGCTGCTAGTAAAAAGCAAAAAAAGTGCACATTGCCGCTGATGTGAAATTATAATAATACGATCGGGACTAATATTTACTACACTAGAAAACAGTTTTCGAAAATTCTTTCTCCAAAACTGTGTTTAAGTTTAGACATAATGACAAATCTTAATTTAAAGTGTATTTAAATAAGCCGTTAAAAACATTAAACATTTATTGATATTGGAATGCATTTTAAATAGTGTAGTATTTACAACATAAAAAGGCGGCTAAGTGACGTAACTGTTATTTAGGTTGGCATTTTTTTATAACTGTAGCTTCCATTCAAATCATCACACAGTTACAGCGTGTTTACAACTCTATAAAACGGTTGCACTTCAGCCAACCGTTTTTTAGCGGAGCAAATGTACACAGATTCGATTGGGATAACTCGACTAAAATACAAAAAATGCAATTTCTATGCAACACCAATACGTAGAAGCCTTCTGTACTCATGCAAAAAAAGAAAATAATAAAAGGAAAACAATGGTATAGAAAAAATAACGATACGTCTTGCCAATTTCTAGAAATATCATTTCCCACCTTTTTGTCCATATCTCAAAATTTGGTAAAATCACTTAGCCGTTTTTTAGAAATCGGACGGCAGAATTACCGTACCGTTTATTTCGTGAAAGAAAAGTCTGAAATAAAAAGGTGCATACAACACTTCATTTTGAAGGCGGAAAATGTTACTGGAAATAGAATTAAGTATTTCCGGAGTGACAATGGTAAAGAATTTGTCAATAAAGAGGTCCAAGAGTTAATGTCGAGGCACGGTATTGTGCATCAGACCTCAGTTCCATATACGCCAGAACAGAACGGTAAAGTTGAACGAGAAAACCGTACACTTGTAGAGTCGGCGAGATCCTTACTATATATGAAGAAGTTACCCAAGAAACTATGGGCTGAAGCGATCAATACAGCGGCATATGTGTTAAATAGAACAGCGAAAAGCAAAAATATTGAGAAAACACCATATGAAATATGGTTTGGTAAAAGCTTTGACATTAACACATTGAAAGTTTTTGGTACGCCTGTAGTGGCACACATCCCTAAAGAGAAAAGGAGGAAATGGGATTCTAAAGGAGAAGAAGGAATCATGGTTGGATATGGAGAAGATGTCAAGGGCTATCGCGTATATTTTGAGAAGACAAATACTGTGGAGTTTAAACGTGATATAATATTTCTGAATCAATATGAAAAAGATAGCGAGGTGGTAATATCGCTTGATATTGAGCATGACAACATTGAGGAAAATGTAGAAGACAAAATTCAAAATAATGAAGAGTCACAGCTAGATGAATCAACACAGAGTAGCTTATATGAGCCATGTCAAGATGAAATCACTACAAGTGATGAGGAGTTGCTAAATGAAACCTTACAACCCCGTGAGAGACGTACTAGGAAAACGACAAAACAATATATGTGTAATAACATATTTATCGATGAAGATGAACCAGACACTTATCAAAATGCCATGAAAAGTCAAAATGCATGTAAATGGCAAGAAGCAGTAAACAGAGAGCTTCAGAATTTAAATGATAATGATACTTTTGAATATTGTAACAGGCCATCTGACAAAAAGGTACTTAGTAGTAAATGGGTTTTTAAAACAAAAATGTCTCAAGATAATTTAAAGCAGTATAAAGCTAGACTTGTTGTCAGAGGGTTTGAACAGGATGATGATTTAAGTTTTCATGAAATTTATGCACCAGTAGCAAAATTAACTACTTTTAGATTATTTATTGCAATTTCAACCAAATTTAACTTGCCTGTATACCAAATGGACGTTACTGGGGCGTTTCTTTTTGCTGATATAAATGAAGAAGTATATGTTGAATTACCAGACGGTGCTTATAATAATAATAATAATATTGTAAAACTCAAAAAATCTCTGTATGGTCTAAAAAAATCTCCTAAATATTGGAACGAAAAATTTAACTCTGTTATGTTAAGAGAAGGTTTTGTGAGATCTCAAAGTGACTCATGTTTATATACAAAAAGTAACCAAATGTTTGTTTTGATTTATGTGGACGATATTTTAATAACTGGAAACGATCAAAATCAAATAAATAAATTAAAAGCAATGTTAAATAAAGAATTTAAAATGAAAGACCTAGGCTTGATTTCTAATTTTATTGGTATTCATGTAAATCAAGATATAAAGAATAGAGTCACAGAATTGAGTCAAAAACAATATTTAGAAAATGTATTAAAACGATTTGGTATGGAAAATTGTAAACCTGTATCCACTCCGATGGATTGCAATTTTGATATAAAAACTTTAGATGATACCAAATTCGATAAATGTCTTGAAAATATGTGTAGACAAATCATAGGATGTTTAATGTATGCAGTATGTGGAACAAGGCCGGATTTAGCTGTGGCAGTACCAATGCTGAGTAGATATCAAAATAAAGCTAATAATTCGCTACTCACAGCTCTAAAAAGAATTTTAAGGTACATTAAACATACTATAGATTATAAATTAATTTATAAATGTAACGATGATAGCTTGATTGGATATTGTGATGCAAACTGGGGAGGAGATATGAAAGATCGGAAATCTACTAGTGGTTGTTGCTTTATGTTCAGTAATTGCCTAATTTCTTGGAACAGTAAGAAACAATCATGTGTGAGCATTTCATCCACAGAATCTGAATATGTATCGCTGAGTATGGCTGCCAGCGAAGCTTGTTGGATTATAAATATTTTGAATGATTTTTGCATCAAAAATATCTGTCCTGTAAAAATGTTTTGTGATAATCAAGCAGCTATAAAGATTGCAAATACTGACTGTATTAAACGAGCCAAGCATATTGAAATAAAATATCATTTTGTAAAAGATTTAATTAAAAAGGAAAAATTTAAACTAGAGTATGTAAAATCTGAAAATCAAATTGCAGATATATTTACAAAGCCTTTGAACCAAAATTTATTGGTAAAATTCTCAAATATGTGTGGTTTGTTTTGAAAATTAATTACTAGATAAATAATATGTCAGAACTGTTAGTACAGAATAGGTATTTAGACAACATAATAACAATATACATAATATAATAACATAATAGGTTACTAGAGTTTTCTTTTGTTAGAAGTAAGTTTTGTTTTTGTTGTATAATAGTAGTATCCTAAGTTGGTGTGTGGGTATAAAATGTTATATTAGGTAAATGAGTATAGGTTTATTTGTAAAAGAAATTCAGGAAGAATGTGGTCAAACGGAAGTCGATGTGGGATGAGAAATTTTGTTTTTGTGAATATAATAAGTTTTGTTTAGGTATGTAATATTACATTGAGGGGGGGTGTTGAAATATGTCAATGTCAATGTAATATTTTAGTCTTGCAACTTTAGTTACTATTTGTCTTGTAGTGAAAACCCCTACACATCCGCTTCCCGGTTTAGCTTGTAGTCTTTGATGAATGGCGTCCTACTATGTAATATATTGTGTGTGCTGAAGCAAATAAATAACTTCCATAGTCAAAACCTGCTTTTTATTCAATCGTTGTACAAGAACGTACGTAATACGTAGCATACAATGGTTCTATTAAGTTTTAATTAATTTTCTGAGAATTTGATGATTTCGAAAAAAAAATAGTTTATTTGGATCGTATTAAATCCATCGTGCTTACTTCAATTTCAAACAAATCAGCGTTGTAATACACATGTTGGAAAATTTCTACATACGCTACTGAAAAGTCAGGTCTCACTTTTCTCAAAAATAATTCTTACTGCGTTTTGATCCTGAGCAGGCGATCAATATAGGCTTCGAACTCCCGAATCCAAAGGTTTTCCTCAAGTTTCAAGTGTTGTAATTTAATTATACCGTTTCGACGACATTACTGAGTGATTTACTGGTTCTTACGGAGGGAACTCGAAATAGCTCCATTTTGAAAGATAAGGTTAGATTAAAATTGAGTTTTTTTTATCATTGTCATGTAAGTTCGCAGGATGTCCACTGATGGGCATAGGCTTCCCAATAGATTTGCAATAAGACCGATTGGAAGCGGCTTGTATCCAGCGACTTCGTACGGTCCTTAGTAGATCGTCTATCTACCTTGTCGGTTGCCGTTGTTGCGTTTGCCGATGCGTGGTATTCAATCCAAAATATTACAGCCTCTTTGGTCATTACTTCTGTACGCTATGTGCGCTGTCTACTGCCATTCCAAATGTTTAATCCTATGATGTTAATACTATACTTAGAGTGTTGTACTGACTTTCATTTAGTTAGACCTACCCTAGATACTCAGGATCAGGAACGAAGAGTTCCGTAGAAGAACCAAAGTTACAGACATAGCCCAGCGGATTGGTAAGTTGATGTGGCAGTGGGCAGGACACATAGCTCGAAAAACAGTTGACCAATGGGGTCGAAATTTCTCGAATGGAGACCACGTGCCGGAAAGCGCAGCGTGGGACGTCCACCTACGAGATGGACAGATGATCTCATCAAGACCACAGGATCACGCTGGATGCAAGCCGCTTCCAACCGGTCTTATTGGAGATCCATAGGGGAGGTCTATGTCCATGAATGGAACTGAAGCGTGGTCTTTTTTACTGTGAGCCTTATGAATAAGCTCAAGGTAGCCCGACGCGCTAAGGAGAGGGCTATGCTCCGAGTCTCCCTGCGAGATCGAATCTGGAATGAGGAGATCCGCAGACGAACCAAAGTTACCGACATAGCCCAGCGGATTAGGAAGTTGAACTGATCGCCGACGGGGCAGTAAAGTTCACGAACAAAAACTTTGTTGATTAACAATGATCCTGTCGGTTTGATCTCGTGAAATAATATGTCTTGAAAGAACCAATCGAAAACATTATCCAAGTAAAGCCAGTTCAATAAAAACCAAACTTAAAAAGCATTAAATAACAGATCATTCAAAAGCCTTTTGCGCAAATTTTCAATCACTTTTAGAACTTGCAAGAAGTCCTAATTCCATTCTTCGATGTTCAGAGCTCGTTTTATCTATCCCTTGTAAAAATGATTCGCTATTTTTGCTACGAATTTCGGCTTTTTCCATATCACCAGATCTAGAACCAATAGTGAGCGTGTTACTATCTCATTCACTCATCTCGGGTAGGGTTACCGAGGGATCTGGGTTTTCTGGACTTTCTGGAATTTCTAGAGTTTGTGCAAAAAGTTGACAAAGCTGCTCTGTCATTGCTAGTACAACTTAAAGGGTTTGATACTTGTCAGACACCAATTTAGTTTTCATCAGTACTGGCCTCTACCAAGTATATAGGAAGTAACTTGGCTGCTGATCAAGATCTCAAAGTCAAAGTCAAAATGTTTGGATAAGTAGATGTTAAAAAAAGGTTGTGTTGTGATAATATAGCGTAGTGTAGGTAGATAATGAGATCAAATTGTACACAAAAATTCCTAGGCGTTCAAAGTCGGGCTTTTTTTTTCAGAGCCGATCATTTTTTGAGTACATTAGTATGTTATGCCGGCTCCACATTAGTTCACGGAGCTTCATAGCACTAATGTAGAGCCGGCATTACGACATTTAAATTAACAAACTCAATAATAATAGCTTATATCTGATGAACACCGTCGTAAGTAAAGATCATAAAACTAATCGATTTACTGTATTGTGTCAGTCATTTTAATAGTCCTCTGCTGAACATAGGCCTACCACACAGGGTGATTGGACCATTTTTAACTATGCCATGTTTTTTACTAGCTCACCCTGGCCCAGTGCGAGGTTCTGGAGGAAGTAGGTATTAAATTGAAACTACAGTTAGTCAGAAAAACATTTGCGCAAAATATCCTCACCAACCCACCAATCTACCGTTTTTCGGAAATATGGACATCCTAGCGTCCACTGGAAAGGAGCCAACTCCATAAAATATGCTCTTTTAATACATAGCGTAACGCGATTATGGTGATATAGCTGTCGACGGATAATATTCTAGAAAGCTTTTTGTTCTTATAAGATTACGTCACACCATTTATACTGACTACACCATTTAGTTATACATACTCGTACAGTGTTGTCACATTATTTCTTGGACTAAGATTTCTTTTTTAGTGTTTGATCCGTGGTTTAATCGCAATTTTAGAAACAACATATACCTGGGTACAGAGCTCTGTAATGGCGTGTCAATTGCCAACTTCTGGGTGGCATTGCTCACAAAAGTTTTTGAAGAAAAATTAAAGATAAGAAAGGGCGAGAAGATCATACGCGACTGAATTTGGTGTCGACGCATATACAGGCACTAAGCTAAGATTAAACTGCAAATGACCGCTTTCATCCTCTCGTAATCGAGGCGGGCTGGAGAAGAGTCGACTGTCACTGATGCACGGCGCCTGCTGGTATCGTCCACTAAAGTCTTAAAGTTTAATACCCACAATTATTATCAAAATCGGTTGATAAAAAAGATATAATTTAACCTAGAGAGCGCTAGTAGACAAGCTAAATTTCCTTCCTTTTTAAGGGAAATGGCTGACAACCTTGAAGCTGACGACACAAAAATTCTAAAAATATACAGGACTGTGTATAAAGTTTTATAGTCGTTTCGTTGAAAAATGCGACCTATAGAGAAGAAGCAGCTTTCAAACTAACATCTAGATAAATGAAAGAAAATTGAAATGTCACCCGACGCATACGATGCTTCACTCGCTCGGTCAGTTATGATAATGATGATGAATACCTCCTTCACTTTTAGCTATGCGGTAGTTGCGTAGACATAAGATGGTAACACTTCGCACATCTTATTTCGTACTGAAACTTTAATGTTAGGTCTTTAAAATTAACGTTTTGTGTTGACAGTTAGAATTGTACTTTGGGAGCTTATTTTAGGTTTATTACACAGTGAGTCAAAGGAAGCTACATTTTGTTGTGACGTCACTCTCATATGACAAAAGTAAGAGGCAGTCTCCAATTTTAGAGAAAAATTTAACCGCCTTACCACAAATGTTTTAAACACGCTTTAAACACTGTTTAAATAATGTTTTAAACACACTTTAAATACTGTTTAAAGTGTGTTTAAAACATTTGTGGTAAGGCGGTTAAATTTTTCAGACGACGTGAGCTGGAAGGTGTTGGAGATGAGATGCCAGTGATGTCAAGGTTGCAGATTTATCCTGTATATTGCCGCTCACACCCTCTGCAAAAATAGGAGCCCCTAATAGGCTAAACGAGTCGCGACCTAAAACCTTGAGACCCGGAATAAGAGACGCAAATCGACCCACCGATTCCGCGGCTAACGGGCTGCAGGGGAACAGCTCGCATTTGGAGGTGTTCAATTCCAACCCCAGTGCCTTCAGAGCCGGGAACAGCGAATTCACGTCTCATTCAACCGAATCAGGAGATCCGCCGATGGTTCCATCATCTAGGTACCAAATATTCAGTAGCGATTTGAGTGATGAAATAGCTTGTATTGAATTGTGTATACAACTAAACATTATGTGAATATTTCAAGCATCTACCTGTTACCATTATTAATATCGAGCGAAAAACGGTTAAAAATTCAGGTTTGTTGTATGGAAGCCACCCTTAAATATTAATTTTATTCTGTTTTTAGTATTTGTTGCTATAGCGGCAACAGAAATACATAATTTGTGAAAATGTCAGCTTTCTAGCTATAACGGTTCATGAGATACAGCCATGAGACAGACAGACAGGCAGACGGACAGCGGAATCTTAGTAATAGGGTCCCTTTTACCCTTTAGGTACGGAACCCTAAAAAATACAAAAATGCTTGTTTAAAGTCTTACACCGTTTGTCACCTATTTCGGTGGACACACTATAGTAAATGTATGTACCGCTACTTCGGCGCCGCTCATTCTTGATGACGGTCCGTTGACGGCAGCGGTGGACAAACGACCTTAAGATAACTCGACTCGACTATATTATACTACCTATGCAGGAAACATACTTAATACTGATTTTCTTTTGTTTTCAGGTAAAAATCCTACTGAGTATTTCATACAGCGAGACTTCACACCGTACTTTATGGTCTACATTATTATTAGCACGTAAGTATCTAATTACCTAGTAGCGCTCGTAGCTTAGTTTAACTAGGTGTTTGTCAGCGATCACCGAAATTAAGCAACGTTCCGTACGGTCAGTATTTGGATGGGTGACCGCGGGTGGCATTTACCAACTGAGCGCTACCGTGGCTCGGATGGCACGTTAAATTGTAGGTCCGGTTGTATTAACCGTTTAGCCAAGTCAGAGGCCTTCAGGCGGCCTAAAAACTCTGACACCAGGGCTAGCCACCCGGCCTATACGAACTTACTTACCTGCTAAATATAAAAAATATGTGTAAAAAAATAAATCGCAAAAATGGAGCTAACATTTTCAGATAATAAATAAAACCATTTTTGATTAAATATCTAGTAATAAAATTCTTAACATGATGCAGAACAACTTTAGTTTCACGAAAAATTTGTGTTTAACAGCCAGTGAAATATTTTCGTTTAAAAGTAGCCCAAAACTTCAAAAATATTTTAGATCTACGTAAAATACTGCGGTACTTACCTTAGCCAGTCTAGACTCTCAATTCTAATAATGAGAAGCTCTCACCAACTTTTTAATGAATAGTTTGAATAAACCTCCTTTTCTCCCTTTGTGCCCTAACCTTTTTTGTCGAAAACTCTTAAACTTCTCTGTCAACTTAAAAACTGATTTTTTTCGAAGAACACCATTAAATCAAAGCATTGTTTGAAATAAAACTGAGATCTTTTGTTATTTTCAATGTTATTTTAAAGAATTTAAAGTTGGATTGTCGGAGTTTGTTAAATTAATTAAAATATTATGCTAAGCGCCAATAAATTAAATTTTCAAAAGGTGCTGTCATAACTTAGTTTTTAGTAGAGAACATAAACTGTAAAAGTTAGAAAAAAATGCTAAAATTACAACATTGAGTAATGAAAAAAATGAAAAAGGTCTAATTTTAATAACTTAATACAAACAAATCCTAAATAACATTTGTCTGTGTTACTTATTTATCTTCTTTTTAGGCAAATATGAATCCTACTCTATTTATTTTTTCTTTCAAAATTATCATTCTTTGCCTAAGATAACCTATTGTCAAAATTTATATAGCGCCAAAAGTTAAAATCCTAACAATACCTACGAAAACGTTTTACCGTTTTCACTTTATAAAATCATCCTAATACTATATACTTCAAGATACACATACTTTAACTAGTTCAAATGTAAAAACTACTCAAAACTTCATTAAAAAATTACGTGAAATAAAAACATTAATGATTTTTATTCGTTTTTGTTTTACCAATCTAAAAGGAAATCCCTAATAAACTCTGAACATTACAATTTCTGTCAATAAAGTGTAATTCTATTCATTCTTCAATACTCGAATATCATCTCAAGCCGATTATTATCTATACTAACTGCTATTTAATCTGCCGGCAATCAAGCTACTTATTTCCGTTCACTGACCTCTAGAGCTATGATATATTCTGTGTGTAACAATACTCTTGGATGAAGCAATCAATGCCATCATAGGTTGATATTCATATTACAAACCATTTGCGGTTCGCCGACCAGCTTCTCTATAATTCACTTAATTTGGACAAAATATCATGTATTCGTGTGTTGATATACAATTTTGCCGATAGGCTTTCCATCTGTCACGTCTGGTGCCAGTGGTGCCACATTTTCGAAGAAAAACTAACATGTTGGCCGTTAAGAAACAAAAAATTGAATGCAATGGAGATTGGAGAGTAATTCTTTTTTTGTATTTGAATTTCGAACTCGAGCCTATGTAAATTTTGCCTCGGTAAAAACGTCGCCGATCACTTTCATAAAAATATGACTGCGGTGCTTAATTTAAAAATAGAATGTCAAACGTTCCGCGTTTTTGGGGTTCTTTTTTTTTAAACAACGCGGCCGCAGCGCAGTGTTTACGTGTTGGTGCGCCGGTTGTTTGGTTTGGGCCTTTGACTGCATTTTGGCTGCATGTGGTTTTGGCGGGAACGGCCAGGACGTTGCTTTTTTCCCTCACCTGCTAAGTGCAACTCAAACATTGCCTTTCTGTTTTTGCAGGTCCATTTTTTACTCAGTTTACTTTTCCGAAACGTGGAATGATTCCGGTGTCTCTGGCCATATGGCGTACATAACTAAATAAATACAGAAATTCCTATTTGCAGTTTGAATTTTGAATGTAGTTGACAATTATTTACGTTCGATTTTGAAACGCTATGAATTTATTTACAGAATGTCTATTGTTTTCATTTTGCTTGCAAAAATTGAATTCCATATGCTAACTTTGAATTTAGAATCGAGTGTTAATAAATATTTTTTACACACGGTCCGCGTTCGATTTTCAAATTTGCACAGTGGAGCAACGTCTATTACATCAAGGCACAAAAAGTGAACTTTTTTCGATTTTGTCTTGTAATGGTTATAGAAATCGTGCACCCAGTTTACGCCTCGCGGATCGAAGCACTTTATAAAACTAAATTGAGGTTTTTCTCCCGCGACCTTGCGGGGAAAAAACGCTTCGATTCAAGCAAATTACTTACTCTCTCTTTGAAAGGAGATAATGCAAAATGGGCTCAGACTAGGTACAGTAGCTCAAAAAATCCGTTAAACTATGATAAATAAATGCGCAGAGTAAAACAACCGCGTCAAATGCTTAATTTATGAGTAATTTCACATTTTCCAATTTGATTTTTGTTCAGTCATTGAACTACTGTCATTTTGGTCGCATGTAACCTTAAAATCCAAATACACGAAATTACTTTTAATGGACACTGTTATTGTAAAAAATAACGGAAAAATCAGTTTCCGAAAGAAACAAAGCAAATTATGAAATACTGTACCCTTTAGTGGCCCAATTTCTACGCATATTTGCAATATCTCCTTTAGAGTGTCTATTTCGTTGTAAAGCGATTTAGGTTTTTACATTTAAAATAAAAATGTTGTCGTTTCATCACAAGGTTATTTAATTTATTTTGCTAGATATTTTTTAAAAGGTTTACTAATAATGGTATCAAAGTTAATCACTATTTGCTACTAACCTTTGACATAGTCAATTTTAAAACGAAGTTAGTTTATTTAGTTTTATTCCACCAAATGAGCCGTTGTGAACATTTATTATGTTCGAATGGTTAATATACTTTTGCCCACAACGCAAAAGAGGACATTATAAAGACGCAGGAATGAACATACTTTGACTCATTTATTGAACATTAAAAACCTATAAAAACAACATAATGTAGCTCAAAGAAGCTTATCAAATTTACTCGTAGGTACTATGTCATGCCTAATACACGTAACTTATAAGTACAGAAACAGAATAGGTACTAAAGCGAAGCATCGTACAGATGGTCGCGAAATATGCATATTTCTGCAGGCAAAATACCTAGTGTGGTTAAGAATTGTAAAAGTTGTAAGTATTAAATTTTTAATCACTACATAGAATAAAACAAAGTCGCTTTTTCTGTCCCTATATCCCTATGTCCCTATGCTTAAAAGTATGCTTAAATCTTACTACGCAACGGATTTTGAAGCGGTTTTTTTTTTAATAGATAGAGTGATTCAAGAGGAAGGTTTATATGTATAATACACCTGCCTGTGCGAAGCCGGGCGGGTCGCTAGTAGCTATATATATATAAATAATATAGACCTGTTATACTTAGTAACGTTATATTATCCTTCAATCACCTCTAAAGAGACTGCATAGCTCCTTTATTTAATTTACTCAGTTGCAGAGCGTCCCGGCGTGCGTATTATTTCCACAATTTTAAAGTTTTTTTTTTTTTTTTTTTTTTTTGTATAGCAACACTCTTCCGTTAAGTCATTGTGGTCCTATGTGTGACGTAAAATGGCAGGCATTTTTCGTCGTTTAGATGAAAAATGTTATTTTCCCAATGCCGATTCCACTAGTTATTACGTAAATAGCGTGTAAGATAACCTGCAGACTACGAGAAGTGAAGCACACATCTCACACTGTGTAAAAATAAGTGACTGTGTACATGAATATGTGTTCGACAAAAAATTAACTTATTTAACGTTTTTACGCCTTCCGGCAACACAAAACTGAATTAAATACAAGTAAAAGGTCTTATATAATGACAGTAAGTACCTACCCGAACCGGGGAATCCATTCAAATAATTGATTTCTTCACAAGTACCTAGCAGAAAGTTTGCATTTCGAGGCTCTAATTTATAGTAACCGTAACGTTGCTAACGTTTTGTCACGATTTATAAACAATAAAATACAGTAGGTACATAAGAAAACTGGAATTTATGTAAGGGAACTCAATGAGTTTCCAAGATGACATCTATGTACATAGATGATGGGCAGACAGACTGTAAGAAACAGAACGGGAAAGATAGGTAGGTCTGTTTTTTCTTTAAACGCTATAATTCTTTCAAAGATAAGAGCCTCACAATGAAATTATTACAGCTAGAGGTACCCTCTAGCGAAAGAATTCGACAAACAACAAAATTATTATAGTTACTTCTGAAAAACTTCTCAGCGGTGAAGTGGTCAAAAGACACACTACTTACTAACTTTTCTGTCTTGAGTTAAACTGCGTGTTTAAACGTACAGAAAAAGCATCCTACAAAGGATACAATAGCACCGCAGCATGGTATACACCAATGCAGATTTATGCACAGTATTTACTGATGCGTTACGAGTACCTATCTCAGTGAGCAATCATTGAACGAGGACAAATGTTTTTTCTCAAATAGTAAAGGATGTGAGGTCGTCATGTCATATTATGCTTAGGAAGAAATACGGGGTCACAGCTACCACCTATTAAAAAATCTTCTCTAACAGTAAGTTAATAATGAACTCTAAGCAAAAATAGTATTTTTCCTTCTTCCATCTGATTAATATCTCAAATTCTGAGTATTCAAGATGACCTGTAAACAGTCCAAATACACAAATACAAGTATGGAAATCAATTATCTCTGTCTCTTTCACTTCTTATTTATACCAAGCTGGTTATAAACACATTGTTTCAACGCACCATGATAGGTACTCATTCCATAAATAATTATTACCAAGAAAATACCAATCAAAGTTACCAAGTAACATAATTATATCAGTAGAATCATCTCTAGGACAAAATATGGTACTTGTACTTATACTATACCGGACTTTAATAGTCTACTACTAAACATAGGCCTACCCAGGTAGGGCAGGGCGATTGGGCCATAACTATCACTCTGGCCGATGGCTCTATGCAAGTTAAATACCATAAAAATTCAACTGGAAAAATATACACAACAAAATTAATACTTGTTATTTAGGTACCTCCCTACCTATTACACACATACCTTACATGTGATAAGGAACAGGGTCTATATATTTTATTTAAAAAAGTTATCTGATTTATAATAGGTAATAATTTTGTACCTAGTTAGACATTAATACATAAAGTGAAAAACTCACTGTTGTGGTTAGTAAGCACCTAATTAGATATCATAAATCAAAAATAAAAATGCTTAATTTCATGTTCAGGGCCCTAAAAATTGAGGAATAAAATACATTAAAGTAACTATTTATGCCATATTGGTAGTTACTATCCATACTGTGGTACATGTGAGGTCTAACAAAACCCCTTATTTTATTTTACCTTTTGGGGATATCTTGGAAGGGATTTCATCATTGACTGGGCATTATTTCATATTGATGGATTTCATAAATAGAATTTGCCATGTTGCCGAACATATATACCTATTCAATGCTTTAGAAAGACCGTACCTAACCTGGTATCCCATCAAAAATCAATTCTTATACCTATGTCATAAAACATGATAGCCAACATGGTAGTCAGAAACTCTTCAGTCCTTCAGAAAACTAGGATGATACTCGTAAGTTATTACATTAGGTACATACATAGGTACTAAGTTAATTGAATTACTAACATAATTAATCTGACTATATTAACTTATACAATTATAATTATAGGAATTGCTTATTGGTTATTTAAATACAGTTTATATACTGAAACTTTAAAGTAATTTCAGTTCAAGGGATGATATACCTTACATCTCCATGAAATACTGTGATTATGCCATGAAATATAACACCTGTGATGTAAGGGCATAATTATAATATCATAAATTTCTGTATTCCTCAGGGTATATCCTGAGTACCTAAAGCTGTTTTTCTTTCTTGACATACTGTAAAGTTGTATGTCATTACAATCTACTACACGGGCTTGAATAATTAGATGCTACCTGTAAATAACATCATGAAGCAATAAATTTCAAGATAATTATGCTTAACGAATTTCAGTACCTACTGAAAGTTTATTCACAAATGTGACAGTAGGTATCCATCTTATAATTTAAACTAAAGGGGAAATGGGGAGCTAAGTAAGGATTATCAAACCTTAAATTATATTTTAATTATTTTTTGACTGGGATAGGTAATTATTATTGTTGTATTGTTTATTATTTTATATAATGTATGTCTTTTCATATGGGTTGTATACCTAAAATAAATGTTTATTTATTATGAGTCAAGAACCTAGACATCAGGCTGTAGACATTGATTGTTCCTCAGGCTTTATTTGCCTACTCATACCTCTATTCATGGGGACTCAAATAATAAATATTTACATATTGATATTAAACAGTACATAAAGATAATTATAGACATATGAAATAGTACTAAAGAATTAAGTAAATTAAAGTAATATGCAACATAATCAACAAAGCTGTCAGAACATTAATGATAATTATACTTATTTAAAGAAAATATTGAGCCAATGTTTTAGACATCCACATCAAATAAATAAAAATCCAGTTTTCACAGGATTTAAATATATCTATAAATAATCTTTATCAAAATATATGGGTCAATTAGAAATACATTTTAATTTTAATAGTTAATAAGATAAAATATATTCTATTAGGTTTGTCTGTAATGACAACTGATAAGTCGGTACATCACTGTATAATTTGTATATTGTGTACCTAGGAGGTACTTAGAATATAAAAAACAAAACAGCACCAAGATCTTAATTAATTTGGCTGACCTTGTTACATACCCATTTATTTGATCTTGTATGACAAAATAATATAATATGGTATGTGGTGTAGCATGTTTGTTATAACATGCATGTTGCTGGATATTTTTAAGAGAATAATGAGAGCATGTAGTTAAATTTTATAAATATAAAAAGGGTGGCAATACTTTAAAACCTAGACAGGACCATTATATTTTGTTAACATAACTATGGTCTAAGCTGGTATAGTTTTACAGCTCCTTATGACTTTATGTGGTTAGATGAGCTATAATATATGACTAGATAAGTCACAATAAAACAAGTATGTGCTATTTCAAGATATACCATCTATTATTACCTCTTATTTTTTGTCTCTTAAAAAATGTAAGCTTCAGCCTTATATAAACGATATTAAATTCACCCGTTATGAATGTCCTATTTTAAAAAGTTAAGATAAGGAAAACAACCCATAATTGTTTGCCTTGCATATTAGGTATGCTGGTAGGTAAGTGACAAGGGTGACAATTTATGAAATTTAGGTAAAAATATAGGTAAGGGAAATACTTGACATAAATATATCAATAAATAAAATAAAAATATATATATATTTATAATAAAAATAAATAAAAAAGCATATCACAATGGAATATTGTTACTTTTTTTCTAACTACATGGTAAACTGATTGAAAATCTTAGATTTTACTTTACTTAATACTGTATAGATTAAGTACCTTTGTAAAGAAAATTAGCTGGAAATCACCAGACAAGTTGATATATTGTATAAATATATTCTAAAATCCATTGTTGGGGTCTGCATTACTTAAACTTAAGAGCATATTAAAGTGGCTTAGAAAATGAGCCATAATGACACGATTCAACTAGTAGATACATGATTATGGTTATGTAATTATAATTGAATAAACCTACATACTGATGCTCCAAAATAATATTTAGCTGTAAATAACAAGTTTTAGCAAACCAATATGAGATAGCTTTATCAAATCAGATTATTGATAATATCTGTAAAGATTACTATTCATTGAACCAGATAGAACCTTAGTATCAAGTTTGTAGGCCTATGGCTTAAAATATTAGAACCTGATACAGGTGTTCTTTAACCATCATATTCTATAATTATACAAATAACTTCACTTCTCTTGGGTGTACAACAGTAACACAAAATATCCGATTAGGTATATGTAATACAAAAATATAGGCATATTTACATCAAGCAGTGGCAAAATTAACAGATCATACAAAACATTTGGGGTCAAAGGGACAAATTTGATTTATCTGGTAACGAGGAATAGCTTATAGGATATATATCTTTTGTATTAAATGGGTAAAATATAAAAGTAAATATAAATATAAAATATGAGGTAAAAACATTTCACAACCCTTTAAACATCTGCAACTGAGTAAATTAAATAAAGGAGCTATGCAGTCTCTTTAGAGGTGATTGAAGGATAATTAGGAATCAATCGAGCTTACCTGTTAAGTGAAGATTGATGATAATTATCCGAAATCACCGAGAAAGAGACTGCATAGTGACTCAATCCCTCCCTCCCTTGCCCGGAGGTGACACTATGCAGTTATGAGTAATTTAATCAAGGGAATTATAAGGTATCAGTATAATACAGGTAAACCTCGATCGATATCATTATGGAAGTCCCAGAAAGATAAATCTGTCCTACGTTGGTCCTTCCTGTAAGACTCAGCCTCTATGTAGAGGTTGTGAAATGTTCCCACATCTCTACTTTGAACTCCAATGACTTAACGGAAGAGTGTTGCTATACAAAAAAAAAAAAAAAAAACTTTAAAATTGTGGAAATAATACGCACGCCGGGACGCTCTGCAACTGAGTAAATTAAATAAAGGAGCTATGCAGTCTCTTTCTCGGTGATTTCGGATAATTATCATCAATCTTCACTTAACAGGTAAGCTCGATTGATTCCTAATTATGTCTTAAAGTCTTAATCTATTGCGGGTTATCAAACTGGTACAACATTTTTGTTGATGTTGCATGTTGCATGTTGACCATATATTTACCTCATTCATGAATAGCTTATTCTGGTAAACTATAATTACGGTGCAAAGAACAAAAAAGTATGCAACTCAGTGTTCATATATTTAATATTAAATCTCTATAGTCAGTTTTGAACATTTTATATTAAGACTTTTCATCATCATCTAAATATAATGTGTCGGGGACTGGGACTAATCGTGTAAATCACCCGCAATCGTTATTTGTGGGTCATCCATTAGTATGGCTCGCTGGCGGTCTCCAGTTGTCCATCTCACCAAAATAAACACTCTGTACTACTACAACGGGTGGTTATGTTGGCCTAGTGTCACTTGGTAATCAAGTTAACAAGAATTTTCGAAGATGAAAACGGATTTTAATGTCAATGAGTTTGCACGGGTGCAATGCCGCCTTGCGCTCGGAATAGAATGAAGTTTGTCACCCATCTGTCATTTCATTCCGACACAAACATGCAGTGTTGCCACGTGCGACCCCATTCAGGTGATACCCACTTTAAAATCATCACTATTGCTATCAACTAAATACAACTATGCTGTCTCGCTCCGTCATATGTATAAAATTATATTTTTTTGGGTTAAGATTTTCTATTGATTTGTTTTAGATATGTCAATTTAGCATAGTAATACTTCTAAGATGAATAACATTATTCAAATTAATCGTAATCTTAAATTTTAATACATAATTACAACATTATACAGGGTTATTTCTAATCAATTAGCATTCTTTTAGGGGCTTATTCTGTACATCAAAACTAACAACTTTTGTTCTGCGACTATTGTCAGAACTCAAAAAAAAAAACATTTTCCGTAGAAAAATATTGTTCACCCACGACAAAATGTATGGAACAGCCGAATTTTTTTTTTGAATTCTGACAAAAGTCGCAGAACAAATGTTGTTAGTTTTGATGTACAGAATAAGCCCCTAAAATGATGCTAATTGATTAGAAATAACCCTGTAATATCCATTTTTGCCTTTAAATATACTACAGCTCATTTTATATTTAGTAGGTAATAATTAGACCACTACTTACATAATTACTCTACGTAAGTGAAACATTATCATATCTCCGTAATGTGGTGAAACCCGAGTAAAAGCCCGCTTCCATTACTCGTCCTAAATATTCCATTAACTGTGGTCTGAATACCATAAGAATAACGGAAATAATAGTCACGTTTTTATCTCATTAATGGATAAGCTATTTATGTGTACATGTCTTCTTGTCTAACATTAACGGCCTCTCAACCGACCACAGCTGTGTTGCTCCCACTCGAGTTTGGATACAAAGGCATTGGATTTCTAAAAACCATAACTTGTGTTAAAGAAAATTTGGTAATATTTATACCATACTAGCTGACCTGCCAAACGTTGTTTTAGCATAATAATAAAAAAATAATCGGCCAAGTACGAGTCGGACTCGCGCACGGAGGGTTCCGTACTGTATGGGAGACCCCCTTAAATATTTATTTTATTTTAATTTTATTATTTATTATTGAAGGGAATGTAAAACTAAATATTCTGTGAAAATTTCAAGCATCTACCTGGTACTATTATTAATATAGAGCGAAAAACGTCTAAAAAATCAGGTTTGTTGTATGGGAGCCCCCCTCAAATATTTGTTTTATTCCCTTTTTAGTATTTGTTGTTATAGCGGCAACAGAAATACATCATCTGTGAAAATTTCATCTGCCTAGCTATCATGGTTCATTATGGTTCATGGATACAGCCCGGTGACAGACAGACACACAGACAGACGGACAACGAAGTCTTAGTAATAGGGTCCCGTTTTTCCCTATGGGTACGGAACCCTAAAAAACACCAAATAAAATTGCGATTATAAATTGAGATACAAACTATCCTACCTCTCAAGTTGAATCAAACTGCATACAGTGTTGCAAACTTGCAAACTTGTTTAAAATCGGTTCAGTAGTTAAGGACACAATTATATTTTTTGTAAAAAATGGCATTACTGATTTCAACCGTGTACAGAATTTGCGAATAGTTCGCACGGATCGATCGATGTAGCATTTTTCACATTATTGTTGATTGATCAAAAATGGATCAGTCGGTTTCGATAAATTTTAAATGGGGAAGTGCTACCTAATAGTTATATAAAATTTGCATGTTGTGATGTTTCAATTTGCTCGCTGCAAAAAGATGAAAAGTTATCAAAACCCTTTTCTTTGATACATTACATAATACATAAGTTATTGTTACGAGATGGGTTCTTGGATAATCAGTTAAAACGCCGATTGTTCACTTTGCACTTTATTGCACAGAATCACAGTACACACGACACAACTGGTTCGCACAATACTTCACACTGGCACTGATATTCACACAACTAGTCACTTCACAATCACTGGTACCGCACTTGAACACGAGATGTTTTCACTCCGGTATAAACGCGATAACTCCACAAACGAAAACCATCGCCCTATTTATATCGGAATAAGGGTTCTCTAGAAATCTGTAGAATATTCGGTGCCATTGTGACTGACAAAGTAAACAAGTGTAAAGTTCGAGAAACCCTATTGTTCCTAATTATTACGGAAACACCACAAAAAATCTAACAAACAACAAACAATAGACGCGACACAAAGGCCGGTGCCGCCTGAGTCATAAAACCATAAATCTTTAGATGTAAACAACTAGCCGTCGTACCGCGCGCGGCCACAGATTAATAAATAGTTACTAACGGCGTGGCCTACTGCGTAACACCACCTCCTCCCAAGACATGCTCGTCCCGAGCATCGTTGCATCCGTGATATCGCGCCAATCGATCCACATGAACTATTTTGGGGGCACCTCGAGGTCCTTTCTGTATGCGGAACGTCACGTCGTTGATCTTGGTCACCACTCGGTACGGTCCATCCCATTTGGCTTGTAGCTTTGGAGACTTTCCTTTGCTGCGTATGGGATTGTGCAGCCATACCATAGAGCCTTCCTCGAACCCAGGATTGTTAGCCCTTCTGTCGTATCGAGTCTTCATTCTTTCAGATGCTTGCTGGCCATGCTCTCTAATGTGCTCATAGATGTCGTTCATCTTGTTCCGGAGGTCACTGGCGTACTCAGTTATGGGTTGTGGGGAATCCGGTGGAATGCCAGTTATTAAGTCGGCTGGTAGCCGTAATTCACGTCCAAAATTGGCAAAAGCGGGAGTGACATTTGTGCTCTCATGAACAGCACTTCGGTATGACAACAAAAATGGCTGGATATGCTTGTCCCAATCTCGTTGTTTGCTTCCGACTACTTTTGCCAGGTACCTCTCCAGAGTTTGGTTGAATCGCTCCACCATTCCATCTGATTGCGGGTGGTAAGACGTTGTCCTTGTTTTGTGTGCACCCATTAACCGGCACGTCTCTTGAAACAGCTGAGATTCAAAATTTCTGCCTTGGTCACTGTGGATTTCCAATGGTACTCCAAATCGACAGAATACTTCATGCACCAATTTGTCTGCTATCGTCGATGCCTCTTGGTTCGGAATTGCGAAGACTTCCGGCCACTTGGTGAAGTAATCCATGACGACAAGGAAGTACTTGTTGCCACTTTCACTCACAGGAAATGGTCCGGCCACATCCAGTGCGATTCGCTCCCATGGTGCTCCAACATTATACAGCTTTAATGCTCCTCTGCTGCGGGTATGCGGACCTTTCACTGATGCACAGCTCGTACATTTCCGTACCCAGTCTTCTACGTCATCTCTGCAGTTGATCCAGTAAAACCTTTCTCGAATTTTCAAGAGTGTCCGTTTCACACCCAGATGTCCTCCCGAAAACCCTTCGTGGTACAGCTTCAAAACTTCAGGTATCTTTGCTCTGGGTACAACCATTTGGAGATGGCACTGATTGCCACGAGCATTTTCCCATTTTCGGCTAAGTACTCCCTCCTGAAGCACCAGACTATCCCATTGCGCCCAATAGCTCTTTGTCGTAACACTCATTGAAGCAATAGCACTCCAGTCTGGCTTAGGGGCATCTGATTCCATCCATTCAAGAATTGGCTTGATGTCGGCGTCTTCTTCTTGTGCAACCTGAAGGGTTTCTTTCCATTCGTCACCGATGTCAGCTTTGAGCATTCTGACGGGCACTGAATCTTTCGACTCATGTCTTGAGCAATGCTTGCAGTCCTCTGAGCATGGCCTTCTTGACAGTGCGTCCGCGTTGCCATGAGATTTTCCACTGCGATGCTCCGTGGTGAAGTCAAACTCTTGTAGTTGCTCAATCCATCTTGCCACTTGGCCTTCGGGATCCTTAAACTGTAGTAGCCACTTAAGAGCAGCGTGGTCGGTCCTCAGATGGAATTTTCGCCCGAGCAGGTACTTGCTAAAATGTCGCAATGTCTTCACCACTGCAAGTAACTCTTTTCTGGTCACACAGTAGTTCCTTTCCGGCTTGGACAGGGATTTGCTGAAATACGCAATCACCACTTCTTGGTCTCCTTTCCTTTGTGACAGTACTCCTCCAATGCCGGTGTTGCTGGCGTCAGTGTCCACGATGAACTCGTTCTCTGTGTCCGGGAAGCCAAGAATAGGCGTATTACAAAGTCGCTTCTTTAGCTCTTGAAAAGCTGCGTCGCAATTTTCATCCCAGAGGAAGGGTCGTTTTTCCTCAGTCAGTCTATGCAACGGCTTGGCTATGTCAGCAAAGTTCTTCACGAATCGCCTGTAGTAGGAGCATAAACCCAAGAATGCTCTAACTTCCGTCTTGTCTTTTGGCACAGGCCAATCCTTGACAGCACTGACTTTTCCTGGATCCGTCTGTACGCCAGCTTCGGAAATCACATGTCCCAGGAAATTCACTTGCCTCTTGAAGAAGGAACATTTCTTCGGACTCAGCTTGAGATTGGCTGCGCGAATCTTAGTCAATACTCGTTCCAGGTTTTGCAGATGGTCTTCGAAGGTTTTTCCCACAATTATGATGTCGTCCAAATAGACTAGGCATGCATCTCCAATCAGTCCCGCGAGCACTAACTCCATTAGTCTTTCGAACGTAGCGGGCGCGTTGCATAATCCAAACGGCATCACGTTGAATTGCCACAGACCTTTTCCTGTAGAAAATGCGGTCTTTTCCTTATCTTTAGGGTCTATCTCCACTTGCCAGTACCCGCTCTTCAAGTCCAGCGTAGTGAACCACTTCATGCCTGTCAGTGTATCTAACGTGTCATCAATCCTCGGCAAAGGATAGCTGTCTTTCTTCGTTACGTCGTTGAGTCGTCGATAATCAACGCAGAACCGCATACTGCCATCCTTCTTTTTCACTAGAACCACTGGCGAGCACCACGGACTGGATGAAGGTTCTATCACACCATTGCGTGCCATGTCTTCGATCATTGACTCAACTTCTTTTTCTCGAGCCACTGGTATCCTTCTTGGCCGCTGTCGAATCGGTGACACGCTTCCTGTATTTATTGTGTGCTTCACTAATCCAGTCTTCCCGTTGACAGCATCATCGAGAGCAAATATGTCGGTGTAGCGCTGCAGCATCTTCTTTGCCATCAGAAGTTCTTTTTCGGACAGGTCTTCACGGGAATCTTCCAATAGCGTTGACACGTTGTAACTACCAGCGCAATTGTATTTCTCCTTTAGTTGTTCTTGGCATCTGCGCATCCAATCTACTTCTTCACAAATACCAATTGGGGTTCCTCCTTTGATGAGCTGCTCCTCGTTACTTGTGTTGAGCACACGCACCACAGCAGTATTAGTAGTCCTCACCAGAGTTCGGGCCAATAACCATGGTTGATCACCTTCTGATTGCTCTATTAGCACACATCGTCGTTGATGTCCCAACTTCGGCGGTAATCTAACTGCCACAATGGTTTCCGATCTAGGTGGGAGGACTGTTCTCTGCAGACAATAAACCTTTCCTGATATGGCGCCTTCCATGAAGATTTCTTCTCTTCCACACTTCAAGATTCCTTGGTTGACGTCAATCTCACAATGATGTTCTCGCATGAAGTCAAGACCCAGAATGCAATCGTCGACTATATCAGCCACAATGACTTTGTGATGGAAAGTTTTCTCACCCAACTGTAACTCCACCAGCTTCTCTCCTCGGACGGATATGTGCTGACCGGTCGCCGTCAGAAGTTGAACAGTTTTGCAGCTTTCGAAGTTCGCAAGAAAGCGCTTAGCCAGTCGGGAACTGATGACAGTGCGAGAAGCTCCAGTATCCAATGTCAGCTTGCAAGAAGTTCCATTGATGGCACCATTGATGATCAAGCTGTTCCCATCGTGAGCTTGTGAGATCAAAATCTTTGGCTTTTCTGGCCCGGATAACACTCGCCATTTTCCGCTTTCTTCAGCAGGTCGTTTATTCCTCCATAGTGAATGCGTTGCCTCGCGATCCTTCCGTTCTTCCAATAGTCGATCGTCCCTGGTTCGGCATGGCTTTGGGCAATTCTGCCATAAATGGCCTCTCTCTTCACAGTTGTAGCATCTTGGACCAAACCTCGTACGATGTGACGCTTCTTTAACTTCTCTTAAGTGTTGAACATCTCTCGATGGATTTCGTACTGCTTCCACTTCCAAGGCTTGGGCCAAAGCTTCCTTTAGTGTTTTGTGATGCCCGAGTTTTACTGCAGTTCTAACTTCGAAGTCTGCTATCCCGTTTGAAAACGCTTCCACTAGATGCTCGTCGTTGGGTAACGGTGCTGACTGATAAGCCTTCCGGAACAGTTTCTCCACTTCGACAGCCCACTGCTGAAGACTTTCGTTGCGACGTTGCACCCTGTTCTTTAACTGCGCTCTGTACACACGCTCCAGGTGCTCATCACCGTAGCGACTCTCCAACATTTCCATCAATTTATCGTAGGTCACTTCCTTGCCCACAGCATCAAGAATACTCAGGGCTTCATCGCGAAGGCTCATTATGAGGGCGTTCTTGGCTTGGACCTTGTCCCATCCATTAGTCTGAACGGCGGCGTCGAATTGAATTTTGTAGGCTGACCATGACGATGCCCCGTCGAAAGGCGTCACTTTAAGCTTCTGTGAAGCTGGCGTGAAGATTGTAGATGCAGCGGTTCCATTCCCAGACTTGATGACGTTCAACGTTTTCCTCACGTCGGCGATTTGTGTTTCCGCCTCGAAGATGCGAGATTCATAAGCCTTCATCTTTGCATCGTGCTCCTTTACGCTGGTATCAAGCTGCTTGACCGTGTCCTTGACCTCTTTTATCTCCTTGCCCAAAGTCTTTTGCAAGCTTGAAAGCAGCTCTTCTTTTTGGCGAGCCTGTTCTTCTCTGTTGCTGCGGGCCTGTTCTTCCAGTAGACGAGCCTGGTCTTCTTTGTTGCGATCAAACATCGACTGCATCATCGACATCATTGCAGCCATATCAAATGCCACAGGGGTGGCTCGTGCTGCAGCAGGTGTTGCAGCTGGTGCCACAGTAGGTGCTGCAGAAAGTGCCGCAGCAGATGCTCCCGGTTTCCTGGAGTCGTCGTTGGTTACCTCGGACTCGCTGGCTTCCATTAACAGCGAATCGTTTCCGAAGCGTCGTTGGTCGACCTCCTCCCGGCGGCGCTCCTGCTCCTCTTGTCGGCGCGCTTCCTCTTGTCGGCGCTGACTCCGTGTGCGCGGCGTCTCCTCGTCGTATGGTGTTACCGGCATTTTCAATTATCCACCCTTCTGACACCAAATGTTACGAGATGGGTTCTTGGATAATCAGTTAAAACGCCGATTGTTCACTTTGCACTTTATTGCACAGAATCACAGTACACACGACACAACTGGTTCGCACAATACTTCACACTGGCACTGATATTCACACAACTAGTCACTTCACAATCACTGGTACCGCACTTGAACACGAGATGTTTTCACTCCGGTATAAACGCGATAACTCCACAAACGAAAACCATCGCCCTATTTATATCGGAATAAGGGTTCTCTAGAAATCTGTAGAATATTCGGTGCCATTGTGACTGACAAAGTAAACAAGTGTAAAGTTCGAGAAACCCTATTGTTCCTAATTATTACGGAAACACCACAAAAAATCTAACAAACAACAAACAATAGACGCGACACAAAGGCCGGTGCCGCCTGAGTCATAAAACCATAAATCTTTAGATGTAAACAACTAGCCGTCGTACCGCGCGCGGCCACAGATTAATAAATAGTTACTAACGGCGTGGCCTACTGCGTAACATTATGATCGGTGAATACTGAAGAGTTTAGATTTTTAATGCTTGTGTACTCAAACTTGCAACTGTGCGAGTGAGACAGCTATGGCCGGTAGAAACGCCGTTAATGGATAAGCTATTTATCTGTACATGTCGTCTTGTCTACCATTAATATATGTCAAAACGCTTCACCGATGTCGCCGGGACTGGAGAGGCTTTTGTTTTGTTTTGGACACGAACGTTTCGATTTCGAACCACTGTGCATTGTTTTTTGGTAGGGATGCCAGTTGCAGTGCGGATTATTGTTTTGCTGTGTTTGTGCCAGTAGTTTATTTACATTATTTTATTTTATTTTATAAATTGACTAAATTACTGTAATAATTTAATTTATATTGATAAAAAATAAACTACGAATTATAGTAGGTATAAATATTTGATATCAAACTGAAGTGAGCTCACCAGCCTTTCAATAGTTTACTAATGAACATAGGACTACCCACGAACACGCTGGCCTAGTGTGGATTGCTAGAATAGCGTACATTCTTTTATTTCATGATACTTAGATTACTTTTACCACTTTTTAACCGACTTCCAAAAAGGAGGAGGTTCTATGTTCGTCTGTATGTTTCTTTTTGTGTATGTTCATCGATAATTTCGCCGTTTGTGAACCGAATCAAAACATTATTTTTTAGTTCGAAGGGCATACTCCCGAGATGGTGCCATTTAAATTTTCCAGTAAACGGCTGAGCCGTTTTTAAAAGATCAAAAATAATGTAAACAATTCGAGCAAAATATTTGAATTTTGTTCACGATGGAAGGCAGTTCTGGCATTTTTTGCGAAAAATAATTATCATAAGTTGTAACTATGAAATTTACACAGTTCAAAGAGTCTGACTTATCTTACTTGACTATGACGTACACAGACTGATTTATACACTTAAAGCTACATAAAATAGAACTATTTTACTGTACTTATCTTGCGTATATTTTCAAACTGTATTGTAAAATGTAGAACGTTCCAAGTTCTAATTCTCAAGTAAGATTAACTTTAAATTGAAGCACAGTAAGTATTCAATCAAGTTAAAGTTTCGCGACCGCAAAAGATTTCTCTAATTAAAAACTTTTCAACTAAAATATTGACGATGGCTTTTAAATTCTAAAATTAACTAAAAGATTGCTAAAATTAACTAAAAGATAGCTCGGTATCAAAGTCGAAACTTCAATTATAATTCATTGTGGAGCTAATTTTCTTTATCAGTTTTCAATCTACGCAACTAAGGCAATAATCTGAGTGCCTCAGGGCTATGCAGTAATTAAAGTAATGAAGTCTTCTTTCATAAAGTACCTATAGCGCCTTCTACATATCATAACGGTGTTGCCAGACTATCTCATCGACTCATCGCTGACTTCGAGAATTATCTGCTGTCTCCTTCTCTCCAAACGAGTCTGAGCGAGACGCTAAGCGCCATAATGAATATGTTAATATGAGTGCTTTAGTACGATATAAATAAAACATCACAAAAATGAAATCTAAAAGCGTCCAGCGTGAAAACCCTTATCCGTCTCGAATTTTTAAGTACAACCTTTGCATGCTAATAAAAAGTAAATCAGTCTGTATTATTCCCGCCTTTTTTAACTTTTGAAACATTTTTAATTCGTGTTCACATAAAAATTCGTTTTTAAATACTTACCTTAATTTAGGTGCTATTAAAATTAAATAATACAATTTATGCCGTATACGACTCATCAAAAGGCTATAAAACTTTTTAATGTCATAGACAAGATTCTTTTTTCGTGTCGCCGACAGTAAAATGGCAATAAAATACGGGCAGAGACAACTAAATTTACTTTTTATACGCAAATGATACGCAAGTAAGCGCGTACACGGGCGGCCGTGAGGTAGAATATTGTAATAAATCTGCATACGAGTTTTTTTGGGCGGGAAGAATAATACGACTCTTAATATAACCATAAAGGCGCTGCTAAGAAAAAATGGCGGCGTTTTAATGCCCATCTCCTCATAATATAAGTATGCGAAACGGTAGATAATAAAATTCAAATAACTGACATTGAACAACTTGAAAACTCTTTTACTTAGCGTAACTCAAAATGCGTTTCAATCAGAGCAGTTCAGAAACCTAAGTATTTATCTGTTTGTTTTGCATTTTTTTTTCGTTCGAGGCAAATTACAGAGTTCCCTAGCTTTGTAATTTGCGTCGAAGACATAAATATGCAAACAATTAGAAATGAATGAACAAAAATACTAAAACTTCAGTCGATTACATGGTAACCATCGATACTGAGGCAAAAAGTTGCATTTAAGCAATCTTCCCTTTGTTAAACGATAATATGAACCCAAGTAATGGTTAATGTTAAAATAAAAAACACCCAGCAAAGTTTCAAACGACCATCAAACAAAAACTGACTTCCGAAATGAGTTTTAAACGGCGTCCATCTAACACCGACTTGAAACATTAATTCCTTTCAGCAGCATTCGGTAATTTCGTTTAAAACTCCCCCAGACATAATTTACATCTTCTTATCTCTAATAGCACAGGAGGGTAGATTTTTGCCCACTTCTGAACACTCGAACCACTGTGCAGTCGATAGATCCTATAAGCGTAGACTCCACCGAAGCGAACACGAGCGAGAATGTGCAAAACCAAGTAGTAAATCAGTATCGGGCAAATAAGAATTCGACCCACAAAATACTAGTACTATTTATTGCCTCTCTTTCGTTCAAAGCGAAAACAAAAAGTATGCTGGTAAGCCCACTGACGAAATCTAAATTAAAACTTGGCGACCGAGCGGAGTTTTTGTTTTGTTCTTTTGTAAGCAATTATTATGGCGGTTACGTTTACGTTTTCACTTACTTAAACATCGTTTTTTTAGTATTAGTCACTAAGTTGTCTTGACTAGATTGCTTTTAGGAATATGACCGACTTTTGCATAATGGCCTACAAACCTACAACGGAGGTTTTACTTTTGAACCGAAAGCCCGCTAGGAGCTTGGAACGTATGCGTAAATGGTCGCGAGAGCAGGAGAGAGCAGTGGAAATCTACGTTAGTCAAACAGAATAGCCTATCATGTGATTATATTCAAGTCATTCTCTAACGTTTAAAAAATTGAGCTTCTGCTCATCTCCGCACAATATGTCCGCTTGGGTGGAGACTATTTGATAGCGTCGCACGCCACCTGGTGGTTATTTGTGCATAGATCGTCGATTTTGTCTCTAATGCCCTCATATTTTACCCACTGTGCATAATTTTAGAAGTCATTGAAAGTCAAAGGCACGCTGGGGATTTACGGGACAGTCAGTAACGCTGCATACGTAGTTTTGATGAATATTCCTTGCGAGAATTATCTCTTAGAAATGAAGGTTGGATAAACTGTGTTTACAATGTATTAATAATGAACCTGAAACGAAATTAGAATTAATCCGTTAAAAATAATAAAAAATAATAAAACCTGTACTTAACAGAAATAGTGATTACTGATCTTTTTAAAAAATTTAGTAAACCTGAAAGTAATATTTAGTTAATATGTTAAAAATTACAAAAATAATAATTTTATATTATTTATATTACAGGTTTAATTATTTTAAACGGATTAATTCTAATTTCGTTTCAGGTTCATTCATTGTAAACATACCTAATCCTAACCTAACCTAACATTTTTTTTAAAAGCCGAACCATGATACAGTTTGATGATTAATTACTAATTTTGTTTGTGATTTAATTTGGTTTTTTGAATGGTACCGTTAACTTACCTACGACAGAGCGTAAATACACTAAATATTTATTCAAAACAAGGATTTGTGGCACCATGTAATCGCCTGGTGTAGGGAGCTTATACCCGATAAGAATTTCCCGATTCGGTTCACAATTGGCGGAATCATCGAGGAACATAAAATAAAAAAACATACAGACGAACATAGAACCTCTTCCTTTTTGAAAGTCTGTTAAAAAGCGGCTTACATCCAGCGCGATCCTGCGGTTTCAGTTCAAAAGAAATCTTATTTTTATAAATAAAATACTCCCTCACATAATAATTATAAAGTCTAGACAAGAAAATTACACATAATTCGTATCGTCTACGTTAATTTTAGTATTTGCGTACTTTCGGCTCTTGTTAGACTAACATAATAAACAAGTCCAATCATAAACTAATTTTGTGTGTAATTTCTTTGCGTTATTATTTATTAGTAATGTTATTATACATAGTAGTTTTTGAGCATCTTATCTTATGTTTACGGCTGAAAATTAATTATTTTTCTGGCGCATTTTGCATTTCGTGATAAGAAATATGTTCAACAGTAGAGTATTGATATTACTTATTGACCATTATGGTAGTAGTTCAAAAGCATTTTGACTATAGATAAAATTAATACAAGTAAATTAATATGTAGTTATTTAAGCTTTTATGAAATTTCCGTACAATAAATCTTGAAGATTAGGTACGTACAAACAAAAATTGGTAAAAGACCTAATCAATTCTTTTTTTTTAATTGTGTATTATTGTTTAATTTTGATCTTATGGATTTTTTTTTCTATTCTGCTTATTATGTGCACTAAGTAAAAAAATGCTAGTTCTACAAACTACGCCATGTTTTTCGCTTCTAAAAATATCAGATTGAGAATTTGAAATAAACTACTGACTATGCTAACTATGATAATAAACCCTTTTAGAGATATTGATGATACTCTAAAAGCAAAGCACTGTTTACCACCATAATCCGCACAGAGGGCTGAGTCAATCTTTTTAAGTGTCAAAAATATAAACACTCCGAGTCTACCGTTGAAAGAATACCTAATTCGAAGGTCTTTTATCCTACCCCAGGTTACCTAAGCCACCTCAAAATAACTTCGGCCTCTTCGTACAAAATTTATTTACAAACTTGTACGGCGAATGATTAAACAAGTGAACAAGTTGCGTTAATAAAACTGCTTGTTCTTAACATTTCTGCACGTCCTGAGCTCTCTGAATTGTTTGAGTTCGCCCAGGCGAAAGTTACAGGGCTGCCAGACGTATATTTGAGAGACAGGAACCTAAATAATACAAACAGAAACCATTAATTCACAATTTATTGATTAAATACTAAAAATGGAACGATTACAACCAAAATTAGAGATTATTTTTCAAGTTCAACAAAGACAATAATCTGACATCTCTTTTTTTTTAATTTTCTTCACAATCAGCTCACGTTTCTACTTACGCAATATTTTGGCGATGATGAAGCCCTTGTCTTGTCATCAGCTCATGTAATTATTATTTTAACACATAAGTTTTAGCAAAAATAAATTAGCTAGTAACGTTTTATAAAAATATAAGTTACTTACAACTGCAAAGTTGTCAAGGTTTAATTTATTAAATTGAGCTAGCACTCCAAATTGCTATAAGAATGCACGTCGACAGAAACGACATAGCAAAGTCACTCATCACTAGCGCCAGGAGTCAAATCTGAATTAATTTATAATTTAAATATTTGGCGCTAAATTTCAAACGACCACACGGCCATTCTGCTCAATCGCGACCCTGCGATTATGACTTTACAGAATACGTGAAAATAACATGTCAAATGCATCGACAAGGATCATCAACACCTTAACTAACAATTATAAAACAAATAAATTAAGTCTAAACAAAGAAAGGGCGTAAAATTATTACACCTTACAATGTTACAAACATAGACAGTACTGGAAAGTTCTACAATATGGTTATAAATAATGGAATTTTCCATGATTGTTCTATTTGTTTTTCACAACGTTTAATTAATTAATAAGTTAACAATATCTTAGATATTTTTATCCTCTTTATAATTTATAATATTTACCATGTCATGTTCGGTACCTACGGAATTTATTCGTAAATTAAACGTTACGCCAAAATTGCATTGTGCGAGACACTTAAATTAGAGACAATACATTTTGGAATAACATTTATTTTTATTTTAATATTTTACGACCACATGGTCATTTGAATCTAAATTTGTTGTTCAATAAACAATGTAGGAAATAATGTAGCAGTACTGTCTTAACCAATTAATACTTTTTTTTTTTAAAGTGTATGTAACAAAATTATTACGGTTTAGCTTAATTGAACAATTTAAGAAAACAAAAACATCAGGAAATGTGTCAAAATCACAATATAACAGCCCTAAAGGTTATTAATTAATAAGATTGCGCCCTAATTATATTGATTAATAAGATTGCTTCTATTCACAAATGGGGTAATAGTAATAACATTGTCAGTAAATAATCACTACCCGCTAAGCAGCAAAAGTTGCAATAACATTACTGAAAATAACATCAACGAGCTTGTAACTTACAAACATAAGGCCGCAAAGTTCATGCAAGCTTACAGCGAGCTTGAAACGAAGCCCTAACGGCCATGCTGTAGATAAACCATGTAACTTGCCCAGAGCTGATTTCCAAAACTTTGCATAACTTTAAAACGTGAAGTTGCAGTAACATTACACATGAAATATATATGAAAGTTGTAAAGTTAACTTTCCGCAAGTATAACGTTTAACATTTCTACGACTTTAAATTTGAAAGATAACAGTAACTTCTCATCTATCTTGCTAAAAGGTTACAAATGAAACTTGTCTTTAGTTGTCGCAAAAGTACAGGCAATACCAGACAGTGAAGTTAGTAAAATTATATTGCTCCAAAGTTTTATTTGTAACGTTCCAATGGCAATGTTGCAACAATGTTAATTACTCAAATTTAGGTAAGTTTGGGAGGCTATATCCCTGCAAAGTTGAAATGTAAAGTTTCATGCGAAATATAACAGTAACATAATAAAATAACTTATAATAAGTTTCAACATAACAATAAGATCTATGTAACTGACATGTTCCTTCAACATGATGTCTGAAATTTACAAATGTGACATTTACAAACTTACTACAACTTATTGCAAGTTTCATGCTTAGTGGGTGCCATGACGTAAAATTATATTTTTAAACATCTTAAAATCACAGTTATTATTTTCACTGTGAAACATTTTGATTGAGTGTAATAAAAGTAGATAGTGCAATGTTAACTTCACAGTGCAAACAATAGATTAATAGGTTTGTTTTGTTATGAAGAGAATAATTAAATTAGGAATTTAAGATGCATGGAGATGTAATAGAAAGTCAAACAATGTACGATACAACAAACAGAAGTAACACTGCCAGTTCCGTTGTCTTGTTGTAAGTTTAAGTAAAAAAAAATAGTAAAGGTGAAACACGGCTTGCAAAAACGCGGATAGATATATTTTTAAATCAGAAAGAATAAAGGAAGTGAACCGCCACTTCAAGCTTACACCATTCCGGTTTCTCGCTCATCAAATCTGTAGAGAGGATGAAGAAAAAGGTACAACCGACCAAGTCAAACATCACTCCAAGCTTACACCATTCCGGTGTCTCGCTCATTAAATCAGTAGAGAGGATGAAGGGAAAGGTACCACCAATCAAGTCAACCACCACTCCAAGCTTACACCATTCCGGTGTCTCGCTCATCAAATCAGTAAAGAGGATGAAGGAAAAGGTATCACCTACTGACCCCAGGCTCATCACAATCACATGACATATTGCCCAGGAAGGCCAAAGCTCAACCATTCCGATATCTCACTTTGGCGAATCAGTAGGAAGGAAGAAGGAAAGAGGATAAGGATATGGAAATAGTAGAATCACGTAAAAACCATACATATATCAGTGCAAGCATTGCGAAAATACGTTAAATCTTACCGGAAAGACAACAGATATGGCATGTCTATCTTATTCAGCCGGCTGTTCTCGAAATAATAAAGATTATAACAATAAATGATCAATAAATAATAATCAATAAATGATCCATATGCTTAGCTCAACCATGGTTGCAAAAAAGACATCAGTTTCAAAAACAATCTACGTGGAGACTCGATTAACCGGACTAACTAGTGTCGTTGAGCATTCGGATATTCAAAAATCCGGATAATGGAGTTTCCACTGTATATACTGTTCACATAAAAATCAAGGTTTACCTAGAATTTTTACTTACTAGATTCCATATACCATAACATCAAAATAGTGGCAATATCAATAGGCAAAAATAACACTTGACGCATTAACTTACAGGAAAAGTAAAGTTACATTCACATTATTTGCATTTCTGAAATGAAACATCATCTTATCTAAGAATCGAATATCTGTACTAAACAGACTATTTCTGCACTTTAATTTAGTATAACTGACTTGGTTACAAATAAAAAAAAAAAATAAGCGACATCAAATATTTCATATTAATCCAACCAAGGCACTAAAACAATCAGAATGTAAAACTGCTCGACCATCCCTGATCCGCTATGAAGTCATTTTAAAGTCATTATCAATGAAAGCTTCTGCAAATTTTTATTTTGTAATTTTTATTTCTATTGTTTAGTTATGTTATAAGGCCAATACTTAAATCATTCTTATTCAAAACTTCCAATGACTTTCTATAGGTACTTTTATACTTATCTGTAGATTAAAAATAACCTGACACAAATGACAGTCAAGAAATGGTTATTAAGTACATTCAAAAGCAATTATTTTAGAACGGCGTATCTACAGAACTACAACGCATCAAAATAATAATAATAAAAACAATAACAAAAACAAAATTAATATGTCGCCTTTACAGGAAGGTGACAGATTGCCAACAAATGAACTTCGGAATTAAGTCAAAATTTATAAAATTCAGTAAGTGATGACATAAAAAAAATAGGTGGATTTATTGGATGAGGCGAGCGAATACAAATATTGATAGAAATTCCGATTTGGTGTCCTTAACTTTCCAATTCAGGAATCAGTGTCTCATATTAACCATAGCGAAGTCTAAAGCAGGTCTAACTCAAATGCCAACTTTAACGTTATAATAAGAGATAATAAAGGCAATAAGGGATCTTTGTCGTTGTCATTCAATAAATATTGCTTAAAATTGTGCGAAGTTATAAGAAAGAGCGATTTGATTGTAAAGAAGCAAATGTAAGTAATGTTAATAAAAATAACTTCAATTAGGTAAACAGAAAAACAAAACTCTGAAAGTGAACTTATTTCAGGTCCACACTTATACAATAACTTTAGTTCTACTTTGGCGATCAGCCCTGTTAACCGTTCCACATTGTTCTATTTCTGAAAAGCAAGGCTATGACAGGAATGAATTACTAATTTCAGGCACTAATTACTAATATTTTGACAAAATTACGAATTAACCAAGTTCTTTCTTCTTTTTTTTTTACAATAAATGATATCAAATATTTTATCAATTGGTTCTATGAATTATATTTAACCAATTATATTTCTTAAAGTTTAATAATTTTCTTTTTAATTTAATACATGAGTGAGACACCCGTTACAAAGAATTAAAATGTGTATTAAAAAAAACTGTTAGTTTCCATAGTAAAATTCTATAAGAAATCATGCATTTAATTTACACATTCTTACATTGTTAAAGCTTGAGAAAAGCCACTGGCTGAAAATTACATATGTGAAATTAGTTCACAGCCAGTGGATTTATTACTTATCTTGTAACTTATTTGTGTCAAAAATCTAATTTTGTCTCTAAGCCTAATAATGAAATGATGTTCAGTACAGTTTACACTATCACACCTTTAAAATATCAAGACAGCTTTGATAAAATCAGTTTTTCTAAAGATCTAAGGTGAAAACCATGCTACTTTATGTGAAGTTGGCTAAACAGAACACTTTGGTTTCCATTTTATATTTCTTTATTATGAGCATCAAAGATGCAGTGATTAGTATTTGATCTTACAATATTGTATTACATTGTTTATATTCAATTATATATCATAAGGACTATTTTTTTTTAAATGTCTCAGCATTAAGATCTCAATTTATGAAAATGATAATAGTAGACTGATATTAGACGTCTTTGAATATTTTCCTCTATAGCAGTAAAGACAGATAGTTCAGCCATGATAGGTTGGCCATATTTTAGCGAAGGTATTTTATTTCAACATATTAATTATCAGTTCTTCTATTGCAACAACCAACACAACAGTAAAATTGTAATATTATTCTAGATTAAAAATAATTTTGGAAGATAGCCAGCTGTCACTAATAAATACTTTAGTACCTCCAACACTTATTCTGGCATTATTGCAACAATCAAAAATAAACATGAACAAAATAAATTATTTACCTATTACTCATTCTTATCATATAAAATCCACTGTTAGATTTCAGCTCTCTGTTCTTGAGGAAAGCGTAGATGATCATGTTGCACGGGGAATGGAAGACAGTATGTAGCCGTTAGCATGAGGCATATGCCTCGAAACCGAAGCACTCTTATCTCTCATTGCTCCAGTGCAGCATCTTTCCGAGCCACTCGATCAGCCTCAGCTTAGAACTGCATTTTTCATTCTCTGCCAGAAAAACAACTTGCATTAGCTCTATAACAATATCACTACGTATTATAAAGCAGTCTCTATCTCTGTGTGCCTTTGTTTTCTCTTAAATGACCTAAACTATACAACAGATTGCAATGCAGTTTTCCGCTCTATTGTATAAAACATTTCTTTCAAAAGGTTTATACCTATAATTCATTCATAGCTGGGTGAAGCCGGACCAAGTAGCTAGTTAATTATAACTCTAAATTAGCCGAATAGGAAACTAGGTCTTCAAGGTTTAATTGTGACTTGTACGTCTGTTTGTGAGTGTTATACAAATCGATCAGATAATGCTTTTGAAGGAAAATAAAGAGATAAATATCACTATTGTCATAATGTAATGACTACGGAAGTAAACCGTATGGATCATGCTCCATGTCAGCTGAAGACCAGCACTCGGCAGAAAACTCTGTAACAGACTATTGCAATTCTCATACTTTACCTACATCAAAAACACTTCCTAGATGCAACAGGAGAGTGTAGTCCTTTGAAAGTACTTACAGGCAGTCACAATGGCATGTAATATTTAGGTAGCTACCGTTTCTATATCACAAACCAAAGAAGAACAAAGTTGAGGTTAGAAGTAAAATATTGCGATCTCGTCACTCTGCGTTGCCAATATATTGAACAAAACACCATCACCTGGTTTGTTTCCTTGCGAAAAGTTTAAATCTTCAAGGCTTTCTCAGATTTTCCTCAGTTTCTTCACGTGTTCGCAAGTTGCAGTACGCAGAAGATCACACAGCCCTTCAAAGGTCATGATGGACATCCCACCACCGCTGCTTTGAGAGACAGGAACCTAAATAATACAAACAGAAACCATTAATTCACAATTTATTGATTAAATACTAAAAATGGAACGATTACAACCAAAATTAGAGATTATTTTTCAAGTTCAACAAAGACAATAATCTGACATCTCTTTTTTTTTAATTTTCTTCACAATCAGCTCACGTTTCTACTTACGCAATATTTTGGCGATGATGAAGCCCTTGTCTTGTCATCAGCTCATGTAATTATTATTTTAACACATAAGTTTTAGCAAAAATAAATTAGCTAGTAACGTTTTATAAAAATATAAGTTACTTACAACTGCAAAGTTGTCAAGGTTTAATTTATTAAATTGAGCTAGCACTCCAAATTGCTATAAGAATGCACGTCGACAGAAACGACATAGCAAAGTCACTCATCACTAGCGCCAGGAGTCAAATCTGAATTAATTTATAATTTAAACTAGCTTTTACCCGCGGCTTCGCCCGCGTTATATTTTGATTTTGGCTAATGTTTATGTCGGCTGCGAAACCTAACCTAAAGCGACAAACATCAAAATACCTTAGAGGAATGCTTTTGTTGGTTAAGTTACGGTTGGAGTGTATATACAACCCCCCTGTGTATTCCCGCCTTGTCGTGGCGGGGGAGGTCGAAGGCAGCTGAAAAGGCGGCGCTCGAAGTCTCCCTCTTCTTTGCGTCTTTCCCCCATGGCAGCTTAGAGGCCGGCACTCGTAGTGCAACCGCTTTTAACTAAAGCAGCTGAGAGGATGGCCGGTAGGTTGCGTGCCTTATGAGAAGTGTTGCTTCTGAGGCGGGCTGCAGTGCCGCTCTTGCGACGAGGATTAGGGGCTGCGGTGGGATGGAACTGGTTGTGTGGGTGCCGCCACCTACCCTACCTTCCGCTAGGCCGTCAACCTGTTGGCAGACGCAGTGGGGCTGCAGGGGAAGAGAAGTGTCGGTATCGCGATGGCCGTTCTCACTGCCCTCTGCAGTTGAAGAGGCAGGCGCTGGGCTACTATGACTGACCTGTTGCACTGGGATCAGGGCGTTGGAATGCTGTCCGACGCTCAGTGCTGGTTAGTCCCGAGTGGTGGATGACGATGTGTCTTGTGCTCCGAAACACTCCGTCATTATTGCGGGAGCGCAAGCTCTGTTATGGAGCCCGAGTCTGGGCTAGCGCTGTTGAGTGCCGCGAAGGAGTGCGAAAAATGTAGGAACGTCCTAAACTTGAAATGACAGGTTATTTCTGGCGCTTAGACGGCTGCTACCACGGCCCGCTCGCTTACTTTTCATCCTATCCTACGGGAACTGTTAAAGTTTTTGGGATAAAAAGTGGCCTTTGTCACTTTTCGTCTTTCAAACTATATTCATGCAATAAGTCAAGGCAATCCGTTGCTCCGTTGCTGAGAAAAAGTTATTGTGTTATCCTACGGGAACCGCAATTTTTTCGGAATGGAACGTATCCTATGTCACTTTCCGTCTTCCAAACTATGCTCACCCCAAAAATCAAGACAATCCGTTGCTCCATTGCTGAGAAACAGTTATTGTCCTATCCCATGGGAATCACGAATTTTCTCGGGATAAAAAAGTATCCTGTTATCACTTTCTGTCTTTTAAACCATAGGTATCCATACCAAAAATCAAGTCAATATTTTGCTCCGTTGCTGCGTCAAAGAGGAACAAACCAACAAACTTTTCGGATTGATAATATTAAAGTATGATGATTCTGTACCATAAAGGTAGAATAAAGAAACATGTTAAACCTCTAATGATAGAAAAATATTTTTAATGTCAGACAAAATGACGGCCTGTTATTAAACGTCATAGTAACATGTAGCATGCAGAGGGAATAAAACATTTTATCCAATTTTAATGTCAGTTGTCATTTTCAATCTCACTTCAGTCCATACTTTATTTCCTCTTCAAGGGGATATAATGGTGGAAAAACAATTTGTCCCCTTGCCATGCTACCTGTGATTTATAAAAGTCTGCAGACAATGTCACCTGTCATCTAATTACGTTTCGCTGTGACGTTTCGTTAAGTGTCATAGAGGAATTAATCACTTAGCGTCTTTGTGATAGTGGCGACAGTTTTGCTTTCGATAGTTTTTGTCCTGTCCTACAGGAACTATGCAATTTTTTGCTTAACGTCTAACGCTCAGCATCTAAAATTCGACGTTCTTAGTTTTTTGCTCTTGAGTCTCAGCAGTTCTTTGCGCTGCGTGATGCTCAGCATCTAAAAGTCGCCGCGCTTGACTTTCAACTTCAGTCTCAGCAGCTCTCTGAGCTGCGTGACGCTCAGCGTCTTTGTGATAGTGGCGACAGTTTTGCTTTCGATAGTTTTTGTCCTGTCCTACAGGAACTATGCAATTTTTTGCTTAACGTCTAACGCTCAGCATCTAAAATTCGACGTGCTTAGTTTTTTGCTCTTGAGTCTCAGCAGTTCTTTGCGCTGCGTGATGCTCAGTGCTCAGCATCTAAAAGTCGCCGCGCTTGACTTTCAACTTCAGTCTCAGCAGCTCTCTCAGCTGCGTGACGCTCAGCATCTAAAATTCGACGCGCTTGGTTTCGCTCTTGAGTCTCAGCAGCTCTTTGAGATGCGTGGCGCTCGGCATCTAATGTCAAACGCGTTTAAGTGTGCTCTTCAGACTCTTGGCTTCTAGCAATTTTCTTTACGCGAGCTCCGCTAGAACTACGCGCTAGATTCGCGTTTTGTAGGCATACCTATTAGAATGAAAACTACGTAATTAAACTGAAAAAATACATGTAACCTTCTCTAAATTTTACAGGAAAAGATTGATTGACTTTGACATTTGCAACTCGAGCAGCTTTGAATGGGCATTGGGCATAGAGAATGTAATTTGGAAAGTCAAGATGCAAATTACCATGTGTCATGTTAGAAAATAAGTTTTTTCTTCTAAGATTCTAGCCTATGCGTTTTCATCCCCCGTTTTCAACCCTTTAAAACTATTTTTTCGAATCAAAAAGTAGCCTATGTCCTTTCTCAGGCTCTAGACTATCTGTGTACCAAATTTCATTCAAATCGGTTCCGTAGTTTTAGCGTGAAAGCGCGACAGACAGACAGAGTTACTTTCGCATTTATAATATTAGTAAGGATATTTGGCGCTAAATTTCAAACGACCACATATACGTACCTACCAAAATTCCGTAGATGTACGAGAATTGCGTCAGACATACGAAGTATTCTGAAGGCTTTTATGAATTATTCTGTGGCTACTTTTGCAATATGATTAAAAAAAACTCTTGTTTATGAATGCAATAAGCTAAAAACTAATTGTTGTCGAAATGTGACAGTTTTTATTTACGCTGTGTATAGATAATATTTTACATTGGTAGTTTTAGCGTTAATTTTTCTTTTATTTCCATTTCTTGCATTCTCCTGAATAAGATGGGGTTTATTTTTGAAGTCAAAAACTAAAATCGCTTACTTATCTGTACCGTAATTTTTATTATTAGCATAGTCATAATGCAATATTTCACCCAAACTCTAATAAGTAATTTTTGCCGTCTGGCAACCCTAGAAAGTTCTTCAGAATTTACAGTTTAGTAGATAAAATAAACGTTACAAGCAAACGTTCGTCGTTAATGGAAGTGTACCCGGAGCTTAATTTTAATTATTTTAGCGTTTAAAAAGTTTTATTAAAGGACCGTCGATGTCTCTGAACCAGAGGATGTGTCGCCTTATGGGGCTCATTCTCGCGCGGCCGATGTAATTCGGTATCTAATTTTATTATAACATGAGTTCTGATAATTTGGTCTGTCGATATATCGTGAAAGAGGTGCACTGATTTAACACGACACATATAAAGATACTAGCAACCCGCCCCGGCTTCGCACAGATGTATTATACATATAAAACTTCCTCTTGAATCACTCTATCCATTAAAAAAAACCGCATCAAAATCCGTTGCGTAGTTTTAAAGATTTAAGCATACAGACAAACAAACAGACAAAAAGCGACTTTATTTTATACTATGTAGTGATGAGGTTATTCAGTTATCACGATAGGTGAGGCCAGATTCTTGTATACCTAGAAACGTCGAATTTCAAAACATATTTATTTGTCAATTTTAACAACTGTTCCCCGAAAATTCCACACATGTTTGTGGTGAGAACAGCCCTCGAGTGTTTCTAGTACTTAGTTGTTATTCTATGATTTAGTGTTCAGATAGCATCGGATGTTAAAAGCTCGGTATATACAGTACAGTTTTATCATAAAATCTCTATCTAGAAAGATAATCTCGAGTGGGCGAGAATAAGGCTTTAGATTTCTGATAAGCTTAAGATTCTTAGACGGAATGAGATTTGGTAGATTAGAAGTATTGTCTTGAGAATTATTATCTTAGTTCTAGTTGTAAAATTATATTTTACGGTTATCTGTGGTATTTAGGTTTGAGACTGCCGCTTTTTGTGCGAAGATTTTTAGATTTTAGCGTGCGACCTTTTTAGTTTGAATTGCACGAAACTGTAGAGATTTTTTTGATATTTTTGAATTTCACCAAACGAGCGAATTGTTTGTTAGGAGGTAACAGCTAAGTTAACCTGTAAAAGTGCAGCCTTAGTCATAATATGCAACAGCAGTAAGTACCCTAAAAAGGAAAAAATAAATAAAGTAGATACTACCTTTCAGTGCGCTGAAGTAAAATAATGATGATCAAATCTAGCTTATTACAGAAATACACACCGCTTGATCATAAAATATTTAAAATTTATCTTTTATTCCTAGTTATGAGTGCTCAAATCGCATAAAAACCTGTTAATCTTGATATAAAATGTTCAGCGAAATTACTTTGCACCACGAATTAAACTATTCTTCTTCGATTTAAACATCTCAGCAATGCAATTGCAGATAATATAATTTGTCATAAATATTGCGATGATTGCGTTACATAGATGTTTAGTTTTTAAAATGAAGTAAAAAAGCCGATACACACTTTACCATTGAAAATATAGCGCTTATCATCTTGTAACCAAACTGACTTCCTTATCCCGACATCCATTTACCGTTGTACTCGCAAAAAAAGTTTCTTTGAGCAAAATAAAATAACGAAAATAGGCTATGAACCACAAGTGGGACGCTAAATATAAGTAGGTAGCGCACAGTGGTGCAAACAGCCGATAGCGCGGACAAAAAGATTCCTCCTCATTGTGAGCAGAGCACAATGGCCCACGCCGCTAGGAAGGAGAACTTGTAATTACTATTTTCCTACCGGCGCCTTTTCTCCGGGTATATTTTTCAGAAAAATGGAATGCTAGACCCGGTTCTGCCAGTCTTTTGTGCTCCTCTCTCACATCTTTGGCATACATCAAAAGCATCTGAGGAATTTCAGCGAATATTAAATTTTGTAGTGTTAGAAGTTGATAGGTATTGTAGTCATAGTGACCTTTGCTTGTTTTTAACAGACTTCCAAAAAGGAGGAGGTTCTATGTTCGTGTGTATGTTTTTTTTTTTGTATATTTTCATAGATACTTTCGCCAATTGTGAACCGAATCGAAAAATTCTTTTTTATTTCCAAGGGTATACTCCCGAAGTGGTTTCGTATAAATTTTACAGAAATTGACTGAGCCGTCTTTGAAAAAAAACAACAATAATGTAAGCAAGCGAAATATCCGAATTTTGTACACGATGAACATCGATAATTTCGAAAATTATGAACCGAATCGAAAAATTCTTTTTTAGTTCGAAAGGGTATTATACTCCTAAAGTGGTCCCATTTAAATTTTACAGAAATCGGCTGAGCCGTTTTTGATAAATCAACAATAGTGTAAACAATTTGAGCGAAATATTCGAATTATGTACACGATGGACGGCGGTTTTCCCATTTTTTTGCGAAAAATAATTATTTGATTGGACTCATCAGGTGACAAACAAAATGCATTCTTATCGGTTCAAACCTGTAGTACTAAAATACTGAGCTAGACAAGCGTTAACAAAAACATGTGTGCATGAGAAAAATTTAAAATTCTATGTTTTTAGAACATGTAAAGTAAATGTAACACTTTGATAAATTACATTTTAAACTTTACACACCTGTTTTTATTCGAATTAGCATATGTTAACATTTCCTCATAAACAACAAAATGTTTGACCAGTTGATAATCACACAATAAGATGTTTAGCGAAAATTGTTAATAATAAAATTTTATGTGACGTTAAGTACCTAATTAAGCCCGCCAATGATACATTCACCAAACCTATTGTCCACATTTCGCTGATATCTAGATATGTAAATGAGGATTTATTGAGATACCGAAACTCGAAAAAGATGAAGACATTTGTATAATCTCACCGTGCCTCCCAAGTATAAAAGCAATCGGAATCTGTTTTCCGCTGTATCATTACACAAATTACTAGGTATAAGCTATTAGCATGGACAGTAATAGCAATTGGTTACTTCGTAATCTCATAAATAGATTTGCCGGCTCCCCTTGATATTTACGCGAATAAAGTGGAATAAAGCTTCTTCCAAGAGGGAAGGATCTCGTGCGAGCGAGAGCGAGAGGCTATTTACCTCGATGGCACATCTGTAATTATTGTATACCGTACACGAAGTTAAAATATCCCGTCGCTTTACTCGGAATTTTGTCCACTTTATTGCCGTAAACGCGCCACCGTGCTATGCGAATCTCGACTGTATTTTAAACCACAATTCAAATCAAAACCGCGTACCAATTTAAATCTATTCAAATTTTAATTATCACGTCCACCGATAAATAAAAGATGGTCCAATAAAAAGCTAAGCGTCAGGATGTGACAAAATAGATAATCGAACAAATCACTCGAATGCCGAACGAAAATAAGATTTATTTCCAAAACTCAAAGGTCATCGAGACAATGTGTCGGGCCCACTATCGGAACCGTCGAAAAACATCAACAAGCTACTTATTACCAATAAAATTTCGAGAGAACAACGCCTAAGTGGCATTTAAGTGTCAGTCAACTGGCGCTTAGGACTTTTTGCGGTGAAGATGGGACTGGCTCGGGCGGACTGGTTTGAAGCGAAGCCGGTTGGGCGAAGTGTAGCGACTTAGTAACTCGGTATGGATACTTTGGATACCCCTTTGTAGGCGCATTCCGATAGATACGGGCTTTGGAGTGAAATGCGGGTAATGAAGAGCGCTTATTGTGATTTGTGTGGCATCCCAACTGCAGACGGAGATCAGTGATTCGCTAAACGGGTGGGTTTCGAGTTAAGTAGGTATGCTTCTGGACGAAATCAAGCATCAATTGCTGGTGAAACAAATGTTGAAGAAAGGGTAAGATCATTACTGATACCTTCGCACAAATGATTCGTATTGTAGATGACTTAACCCCATGTAGAGTTGTGGAATTCCTGTTCAAATTATTTATTTATCGAATTCTCAAATTGAGATTAAAATTGTGAATGTTTTAATTGTTTGTATTAAAATTCAGTTTGTCACTCTAAAGTACTAGGTACAATAACTTTAACGAAACTCCGCGTATCCAACAAAGAAAACCTTACTGTCCATGTCTTTTGTATGGACACACTTCCCACACTCATTTCATGGACATTAACACACACACACGTGTTAGTTACTTTTAATTTTTTAAATTCTATATCAATTTAATATAATTTTACCAGCCGCACCGCACCGTACATATACAAAAGTGCATCTAACAAAAAAAAATATCTTACTGTCCACGTCTTATGTATGGACACACTTCCCACACTCACTTCACGGACATTAACACACACACACACACACACGTGTTAGTTATTTTTCAGTTTTAAAAATTCTATGTCAATTTGATATAATTTTGTTAGCCGCACCGTACTCGTTTAACGTATACCTGATCGTATTTGCAATGTAAGCGCCTGTACAGGTCCTCCTATGCAGGGTCCACTGGTATTTTTGTATCTTTGTATAATCTTCTGCTAAATAAAACATTTTGTCATTGTATTTATTGTAGTTAGACAAAAAAAAAAAATTCTAAACAGTCTAAATTATTATAAAAAATAAGATTTCAAATAATAAGATTTAGCAGCAGAGTGCTAGCCAATAAAAGTAAAACGAGCCCAAACACGACGGGTCTATCTTGTTTAGTAGGATTTCCTATGGCCACCTTACGACACCATCATCAGATCAGTCCATGGTACCATATTGTTGCATTGTCATGCGATATAAATTATATATGCGTGCAAAATTTCAGCTCAATCGGAAACCGGGAAGTTGGTCAAATTCAACTTGCAAGATTCCACCCGAACTTACATATCTACATACATGGGTACAACCATTGCAAGTTAAATAGAAGCTTTTAAAATCACCTCACTTCTGTCACTCCTCATTTCAAGAGGTAAAGTGAGTTTTAAGCATGTTCGACGTAGTGCTCTTATTACAAGTATTACTTCAGCAGAAATGGAGCTATAGGCAAGAGAAATAAACAAATAATGTATGCCCTAAACGCGTCTCCGAATACAACTTATTCGGAGCTACATTACACAATCCGAATGTAAATCGTGGCGTTCCTTTTTCGCCTTTTCACGTCGCTTCGTGATTGGGGATCTCGCGTTCCAAAGTTCAGCGAACAGGGTTACCAGACTGAAAAAAATAAATCTCCTAAGAAAAAGGCTGATTACCAATTAACAATCCTGAGATTTTATGAAAACATCAAATTTTTAAATATAGTAAGTAGTTGGTGTCCAATTGGAGGCCATAAATATTTAGCATTAGTTACCTGTATCAAAAATCCCTGCTCTTCCAAAATTTAAATCAATTCATCATGTTTAGTGTTCTAAATAAGTAGCCCAGATAAGCAGCCAAGTGCTAGTCCCTTATTATATTTTATTTTAATTCACTTAATTATTTATTTTTTAAGGGAATATACAACTTAATAGGGCTTTGAGTGACATCAAAAATCATAGACTTATGTTTTTTTACTTTTTTGAAAAAACTTAAAGTACAAATGAAGTCTAAATTGGGGCTAGTACTCATCTCTCAGTGATTTCCAGTCTGGTTGAAATCCTGAGAGGAGCCCAAAAACCCTGAGATCTCAGGACAAACCCTTAGTTATGGTAACCCCGCGCGAACGGTGGACAAAATCAGGAGTTTTACAACCGACAGATAAGGTTATTTATATTGTGCCTTTTATTTATTAAATAACTTTATCCGATCCTGCGTGCCGGTTCGGCCATTAGTGCTTGTTTCTGTTTTCGGGTTGAAAATTTGTGAACGCATTTGTCAGATATGTTTGCGGATGTTTTAGGAATTAAAAACATTTCTTATTTTGCCGTAAACGGTTTGTCGTTTACACCGTTTATGTATTTTTGAAGATTTTCTGACATGTGTATAAACTTTATCATACAAACCATCGGGTTTAAGAATTTTTATTTCTCAAAAGAAATTATTTAACCGTCAAACCATAAACCATCTAGGATCTTCTTGTTCTTATTTTATGAGACAGCACCGATTTTGTTATATTTTTTTTGTGTACCTATTCGAAAATATAGTTTATTTTTTCTTGTTAATAGAACTGATTTTTTTTATCATCATTATGAATAACTAACTAAACTTTAATATTAATTTGATAAGAAAACAGGCTTAAAATTTTATAGCAGACAAATAAGATAACTTTATTGCCTACAGATTAGCTTAGAAAACGGTACATTAAAATGATTGCTTCATTTTGTTATTACTCAATCCTGTAACCAATACGTTCTAACAAGATTATTAAATCCAATAACGTTGATTAAACTATTTACAGCCATATAAATAAAGTCGTTAAAACCATATTTTCCCAGCAAGATTTTACCGCATCACCTTAAGGGGGTTTCATACGCCACCTTGGTCTTCGCAATCCCACACTAATGAAGATAAAAAACACAAAAAGTATACGAAGTAAGAGCTTCATTTAAAAATACCTAGTAGTTCTCTTTTTGATCTGTTATTTAATAATAAAAAAACATTTCTTTAATAGTAAGTTCATAAAAAAGTCGATTTAATCCGGTCGAGCTATTTAAATAAACCGAATAAAATTATTGGCGATAGAAAAGGCCCTGCCGATATCCACAAATATTGCAGCAATACCTGGATTAGAATGCATCAAAACAGAGGTAATTGGTAATCATTATTTTTGGCAAAAAATGACATGACCGACTCTAACCGTGTATAGAATTCGCGTATAGATCGCACGGATCGATGTAACAATTTTCACATTAATGTTGATTTATCAAAAATGGGTCAGCCGATTTCGATAAAATCTAAATAGGACCAACTTCGAATAAAAAATAATTATTGAAATCGTACCACTCTGTAAAAAGTTATGCGTGATATGCATAAAAGAATATAAACGCGTCGATTTGAGTACCTCCTACGTGTTTTATCGTCGGTCAAAAAACTGGGCTGAAACAAGCTGCCAAAGGTGAATGTGGAATCGCGTTAGCGAGATTGACATTGGCGGCTACAAACCCCTTAACCGCCTCGCCTCAATTTGTTCGTAACTTCAAGCATATCACGCTTTTCGCGTAGCCATAAAACATCTTCACACACTCATATAACTCAGATGGGGTTCTAAATACCTATTTATAAGTGTATTAAGATTTCGAAATACCTATTTATAAGTGTATTAAGATTTCGAAATACCTAAATAGCTCACATCCTGTTCTATCATGTAAGTATGGATTGAAAAAAAAATCGTCATCGCTAACAATAGGAATTAAAGAGGCATGAAAAAATGTTTCCACTAGTCTATCTAGCAGATAAGGATTAGTTAATTAGTATAACTCTTGACTACTTAAACTTATACATGTCACCGGTTTATTGTAAGAACAGTTTGTTTACAAACTCTCGAGTTAAATTATAAACTATCGATAGATTGTGAACGGACACAACGATGTACAATTTAACGCTTTACATTTTCGTTAGTTTGTAAACAAACAGTGTTCAAACGTGAAATTGTGAACTTGTGTGTAACGAAACTCGAAGTGGACAATGATTGGTTCAACGCATCATCCCTTTTACGGCCACTCCTCCTCCGCCGGGTGCAGCCATCCATTGTTCTTTTAACGGTGTAAAGATGACTTTTATTATCCTGTATAATTTTTTATGTATGATCACGCATGATGTTTTTTTTATTGGATAGATGTACCCTAAAGTTATTCCCATACCCATATACATTTTATTAAAATTGGTTTCTAAAAAATCAATAGTACTTACAACGATTTGATTGAACTGTCCGAATATTGTACGTAAGTCTTGATTGAAGATTGTAGTCGATCGTACTGTTTTTGGCGAAAAATTATAAATTTTTACAATGAAATCACAGATGAAAGTGAGGATTAAAACATACGAATTTATTTTTGCTAAGATCAAACTAATTTACAAATTATCCAACCTTTAACCAAAATGTACCTACTATTGACAAACTAAAATTAATGTTGTTTTCCTTTTTTATTCCGGAACTCAGATGTAGACTCGAAGGCGGCTCACGGATCCAAGGTTGGCACATGGGGAACAAATCCCTCCCAAAATTTCATTGATACAATGATTATAATTCTAAAGCATTTGTTGTTTGCTCCATAGAATTATATTCTATAGAATTCTATAGTGTATGACACACTAGCTAAAATAGATTATTTGAGTAGAAGTTAAAAGTATGTTGAAAGCTGTTACTACATAGTAATGCATGGCCCTAAAAATGAAAGTGACTCGTAAAATGACCGTTGGGCTATTGTCCTGCGGATCTTCAAAATTCTCGTCAAACAAAAAGACATGCACATTATTGCACATCTGTGCTCTCCGGGGTTAGTTTACGGAAATACCCAATCTAGTGATGTGCAGTTATTTTGGAGTCTCAGTACAATACCATATTATTATTTATGTTTGGCTTTTCACATAGTATTGAAACTAGTGGCAAAATGTACCAGACAAGTGCGAGTGGAAAGTAAGCCGTCTCTACACGTGGAATTTTTTTTAGTTTTGAGGGTTTTTTTATGTAGATAGGTAAATGTATCAATTTATAAGACGGTTTTTTGCCAATCATAATTCTAGGTCAACAGAAAGTACGCTATCTGTTTTTGTTTACCATGTGAAAATCGAAATTATAATTATATTAGTTTTCGCCAAAAATAGTACAATCTACTTCAATCATAGCTATCTACTTACGGACAAACTTCGAATTTTTTATTTTTATTCGCCAAACTACCATCTCAGACCTGGCAACAGCCTTAGATGGTTTATTAGTAAAATTGTCCAATAAGATAGTCGTCTTCTTAGCAGCACGTAGCCAAAGGTCTGCTTGCTCTGGTCCATTCAATCTTACTTGGATTATGTTATCTTTCCGTCCAGTTTGAGGCGGGTTTCGCTTGATATGTTTCACCTGTTTACTATCGATCTTGAGTGTCCGCTAATATTTATTCATTAAATAAATTATATTAAACAATTCATCTAATAATTCGCTTAAATCAAACGATTACTGAGTTTTTATGGTCATCTTGCAGCTCCATCATCAGACCCTGGTTATCATCTAGCACCAAAGTACTCGTCAAGACGAATTAAACGAACCGAGACACGATGGGGTTGCGTTGTTTCTTTACTGAGTTCATTTGACCACCTTACATCTCCATCATCAGATGAAACTCTGGTAACCATCTAAAAATAAAGTACTCTTTAAGCGAATCAAATAAGTCGAAATTCGATGAGGTAATGTCGGTTCATTACAGAGTTTCTGTGACAACCTTCTCTATCAACAGACCATAGTTACCTACCACTAAAAGACAAACTAGTCGTCAAGACGATTCAATTGAGTCCTAACTCGATGAGATAGTGTCGTTTCATTTCGAAGTTCCTTTGGCCAATTCCCAGCATCATCAGATCGGCACCATGTCGTCAAAATATTGCATTGTCATGCGATTTACACATGTATGTAAAATTTCAGCTCAACCGGTATCCGGTAAGGGGATCAAATTTAATTTGTAAGATTGTCTTACCCCAGATAGGTAAATAAAAGTTTGTAAAAAATCATCATGATCACGAATAAAAAAAAATTACACGAGTCGAAAACAGTTACTTATATTCTGCGCCATTATTCAATTTAAAAAAAAGATTCTTTTACCGGTGTAAAGAGTCAATACTGAGTGCGCCATTATTCAATTTTAAAAAAGTCATGCGTTAAAAGAACAATGGATGGCTGCACCTGGCGGAGGAGGAGTGGCCGTAAAAGGGATGATGCGTTGAACCAATCATTGTCCACTTCGAGTTTCGTTACACACAAGTTCACAATTTCACGTTTGAACACTGTTTGTTTACAAACTAACGAAAATGTAAAGCGTTAAATTGTACATCGTTGTGTCCGTTCACAATCTATCGATAGTTTATAATTTAACTCGAGAGTTTGTAAACAAACCGTTCTTACAATAAACCGGTGACATACATAAAGCGTACGTTTGTTATTACTATCGCCACAGCCCGGACACTCCGCGATTTTTCATACAAAATCTGCTGTCTTACGCACACTAACACAGTACTTACTCACAGACAACACACATACGCACGGTCGCTACACGTGCATTTGTGTGCGGAACGTCTATGGCTGTCAGCGATCACCACAAAGTGACGTCATGCCGCGTGAGTGAGACAGTTGCGTATTCAATTGGCAAAAATGAATATAAATCTAGTGCTTAAAAAAGTATATTAATTACTTAATTTGGAAGTATTTTAGCAAAAATTAACCGATGTAATTCATTTGAAAGAAAATATCAACAGGTAGTTACCGAATAATGTAAAATAAGTTCCTTTTAGTTATCCTTAGGGAAACATTAAAATTTCTTGTTATGTTACGTATCATTGATGTTCAACCATACACAGTATAAATCTTCCCTATTGTCACAGTCTAGGTAGTTTTTATTATAAAATCCACCGGCTAGTGCAGCCCGCGCGCAGTGATCAAGTTCTGCCGTGCGATTCTCGAATTACGCTTCTTTGGGTGACGTGAGGTCACCTCACTTCCCTCACGCCTCACGCTCGCTTAAGCGAACACCTTACTTGGTATTCTCAACCTAAAATAATAACGACCCAGGCGAGTCGATCATAAGTGACCAATGGTCGCCGAGGGAGATTTAATGGGTGCGCCACACGTCGTACTACTTCGAAATCGGTATTACCGGTTTTTTAATAACTTTGTTTTCTTTAGGTTTTGACTTGATATTTTTATAAATACTCATCAATTATAAACTTAAAATACATACGCCATATAATTTGTATTATGTTGTTGCCTTAATCTACGAAAAATCTTATTATCTTAATATTGGCAAATAAACGTAGACGCAACATGCCAAAAATGGCAACCGTATTAAAAAAAATACTTTTACTATTCGATTTCGTAAACAAACGAGTAATTTACACAATATTTCAAAGTTTTTTGCTGTTAATTTGACTTGAAACCGAAGTAAAATGTTTCAAAAGTTACATTGGAATCTTAAGATCCCACCAAATGCCCTAAAAGTATCAAGATAACACGGTGTTTGCTCGGCGCTCCACTTGTAACAAAAGTTATTTGGGTCAACTTGGATTCAAGTGTAGTTTTTGTGGCAAATATTTTCAACCCACTTCAATATGTTACTATGTGATTATATTTTAACAAAGAATAACTGCATAAGCTTTTACAACGCAGCTCACTACAGACGCTTGTATTTATATTATTCGAGATTGAAAACATTGACAGAAAATAATTTTCATCATGAGGTAAGTGCCTTTCTTATTGAATTTTTCTTCATGATAGGTACTCAATTTTTCCTATTTCTCCCATTAGATTTATATATTATAATCACTACCATCCTGCAAGGGGTGGTGATAAGCGTTATTTTATTACCTAGGTACTTAGATTCTTATTAGATTACATATTAGATAAATTAATAATCTTATTTGATGAATGAATTATCCTATTAGATAAATTATTAATAATCACTGATTTGCTCTGGAATACCATCTCTTCTGTGTAACTTTTATGCATGTTTATTTACAAGTGTTATATTTTTATTTCTTATATTTTCAGCCACACTAGTGAGCGGTCTATGTATCCAACTGCAGCTCAAATAGATATTCTCCTCGACCAGCTAGAAAAAAATCCTGATCTAGCAAAAGGATATCAAAGAAATCAAAATGCAAGGCAAAGAGCTCAAGTTTTCTGGGAACAGGTCCAGCTGCAGCTCAATAGTGTCGGTGGTGGTGCAGTAAAAACTTCAAAGCAGTGGATGAAGTATTGGACAGATAAAAAAAGCGCAGCAAAAAAAAAAGCTGCACAGCGAGCAGCCAACAGGCGCAGAACTGGCGGAGGGGTGGGTGTCGAAGTAGAATTATCAACATCAGAAGAGAGAATTGTGGCATTATTGGGCGGAGAAAGCTTTGCAACTGGGGACACTCATTTAGCAATACCACTTTTTCAAGATTCTGTCCAATCCAATATTCAAAATACCCAAACCAATAGTAACATAGCAATAGAATTACCAGAGATTGTTTTTCAACAAAACCCTACTGAAGAACTGTGTACCCCTGAGCTCATACCAAATTTATCACCCACCATACTTGAAATAAACAATCAAGCTCCCCCAGCAGCCACTTCTGAACTACTACCACCAGCACCAGCCACTCCTGAACCACCACCAACAGCAATAAGACGAAGGCGTTCACCAACGACACCAGCACAATCACCACGACATCGTCGTAGTTCTCTCCCAAACACACCGAGAAGACGAAGAATTCGGGCTCGAGCGTCGTCACCACCAAGCCAAAGGCAGAGTCAGTTTGTTCGTGTCACCGATCGATTTGTTAGGCTCGAAGAACGACGTATCGATTTGGAAGAGAGTAATACATCTCTTTTAAGAGCTATTCTAGAACGCACAGCTCAGAGAGAACATGCATTATTGGAGGCTCTCAACAATGTAAGTACTCAGTTAATTGAGCGACAGTCATCGCAAAATATTCTGATGGCTGAGGCCCTAAAAACTTTGGGCGAAGGCCTTAAAGCATTGAGTGATGCTATTAAAACACCTACGACTTAGTTAATATTTTATTTGCCAAGAGATTTATTTAATAATGAATTTTAATTATGTAGTTTCGAGCTTCTTCGTATCAGTTAATTTTCTGTTAATAATATCTACTCCTTAGAGCTATGGAATGTTAAATAATTAGGCCATTTATTCATTTTTCAATACATAATTCTCAATCATTTATACTTTTATAGCAACATATTTATATGTATAGGTACAGAGTGCACGAAGAAGTTGTGAGAATGTTTCCTAATCAATTTTTAAATCTGGATTCAACGGCCAAGCAATATGTGTCATTAGAATATTCATTATACTGTACCTCACTGACAGTGACCACTTTTGGGTCATAATATTATGTCTAATGTCAAATAGCCATAGTTGATCAATAGAAAGCCTATAATAAAGTATTATTTGAAAAACAAGTCAGATATAGAACTATTATTGTAATTTTGTGCTGCATAGTATAAAATTGATTTGAATAATGCTTTCAGTAATATTTTATGTACTAACTAGTATCTTCTTATAAACAATATAAAATAGAAGATTTAAACGGAGATGTTTTTATTTATTATCCTTAATAAATATGATAATTTAGTATACCTATGTATGCTCAGTACAATTTGATGTCACAAAAAAAACTGATAAAATAACTTTGTATGTTTTGTATGTATCGGGCATATGTGTCTGTGGCATCACAATATATATCTCCTGTAGCCTGAAATAAATGAATTTAATTTTGTTTCTTTTGCTAAGCAAAAATATATTTGTTTACCATTTTTTTTTAATAATTCTTTATACTAAGTGCGGTTTTACAAAATGCACTTACAGAGGTGTAAAAAATTATTCTGAACTGAAGTAATATGCAGATTAATTAATGGTTAATTAATTAATTAATTAATGGTAATTCAGACCATTGTAATGAACTAATTATACCATGGAGCCAACCCGGATTGGAGGAAATAAAATCAGCTGTTTCATACTTTTAGTCAATTTGGAGTTGCAGTTTTGTATGAAACAACAGATTTTATTCTCAAATTTTAAATTGGCCCCATGGTAGAAGTTGTTCATAATGATCCTAATCACCCCATTGTGAAGTTAAAAAAGTTTTGTAGTTACCTACTAAAATTATTTAAATATTTGTAATGGAATTATATTGGTAAATGCATAGTACTGATTCATTATATTTTACAGACAGAAATTGCTTGGTTAAGGTTAGTACGGAGTGCATGTTTTGAGAATGTTTCCTAATCAATTTTCAGTTTCAACGGCCAACCATTATGTCTTATGGTAAAGTTTACATTACACAGTAGGTACCTTGCTTACAGTTATCATTTTTAATTAAGTCATAATATTGTTATGTCTAATGTCAAATAGCCATAGTTGACCAAAAGAAAGTCTAGAATAAAGTATTAATTGAAAAACATGCCAGATATAGAGCTATTATTTTAATATTGTGCTGCGTGGTATAAAATTGATTTGAATAATGTTATCAGTAAAACTCTATGTATTTAATAATTTTAATGAAAATTATTGTACAAAAAAGAATGCACGTCTTCTTATAAACAATATGAAAAAGAAGATTTAAATGAAAACGTTTTTATTTATTACTCGCAAAAAATAATGATAATTTAGTATTTGCATTCTTATTACAATTTGATCTTACAAAAAAAAAACTGATATTAACTTTGTATGTTTTGTATGTATCGGGCATATGTGTCATCATAATATACTTCTTGTAGCCTGAAATTAATGAATTTTGTTTTATTTCCTAATTTATTAAGCAAAAATATATTTGTTTACCTATTTTTTTAAAAATAATTATTTATATTTACCTACTAAGTTCCGTTTTACAAAATGCACTTACAGAGTTATAAAGAATTATTCTGAACTGATGTAATATGCGGAAAGAAGGTGATTCAGTCCATCATAATGAACAAACGTTACTATGGAGCCAACCCGGAATTCGAGAAAATAAAATCAGCGGTTTCATACGTTTTGTTGATTCGGGGTTGCAGTTTTGAATGGAACAACAGATTTTTTCTCAAATGTTGAGTTGGCCCCATGGTAGATGTTGTTCATAGGTAATGATCTTAATCACCCCATTGTGGCTAGTACTGGGTGAGAAGATATAACCCTGTATATTCATCATGGTTCACTTTTACGAAGGGACCAACCTCAAAAGTGATTTTGTGGTTGGTCCCTTCGTAAAAAATACGTCTTATTATAAAAAGCAAATTGCATGGGTGCATGTCGAGCGAGAGTATTAATAAATCGCTGATGTCCTTTATGTAATAAATATCGTGTTTTACTAGCTTGGTCCCACAGTAAAACCTCTATAAAGATGAGCTTTTATGCCTCTGCAAATCCCAACATTTTGCAAAGTAAGTCTGTACCTAGGTATAATTGACTGCTTTAGTGGTTAGTGACCCTGACTACTGGATCAAAGAGAAATTGGTTCGATTCCCACCCAGGGCAAGTATTTATGTGATGAACATGGGTGTTTACTCTGTGCCTTAATATTGTTATTGGTAATTAATTATTCATAAAAGTATCTCACTACATAGTATAAAACAAAGTCGCTTCCCGCTGTCTGTCCTCATGTATGCTAATATCTTTAAAACTACACAACGGATTTTGATGTGGTTTTTTTAATTGGTGGAGTTATTCAAGAGGAAGGTTTATATGTATAGTACACCTGTGCCACCCTGTGCGAAGCTGGGGCGGGTCGCTAGTATTTTTAAAAATATGTATAATATCAGTCTCTGGCAGCCAAATGAGAAGCTTTGCTTAGTTTGGGGTATTTGTTTATTTATCATTGACCGAGATAACGAAGTGAGAGTGGTCTCCGTTTTAATTCGACAATTTTGCTTTCGTATGCCCTCTGTAGGTTTTATTTTTCATCCATATACCTACACAGGTTCTCTATACTCGTATTAATTAGTAAAAGTAATAATAATCAATAATTTTTATTGTGGAGGGAGGGATTTCCTTTAAAAAGGGGGAAAATTCGCTGTCGTGCTATTTATCAACCGATTTCGATAAAATATTTGGCAAGATCGTTTGGTATCTCAATCCTAACAAGATTTATAAGTATAAAACCAAATCGGTCAAGAACGAGTTAAGATATAGACTTATAAAGAGACAGTCGAAAAGATGCGCTGCGAGGTCTACGGTTCGCAGAACTACTATTAAGTATACCCAAGTAATTTGTCACAGAAGGTAACTAAACTTCATTTTATTCAATTTCATTGTTTTATAACCATTATTCATTCATAAAACTTGTATTTTCTAAAAAAATATCGATGTAATCACAAGCTCCCGCATATCTCACGCAGAAAATAGTAACTTTTCATTTGACATTAGAAATCGAGATTCTTAGGCGACGTGATAACTAGGTGAGGTGAGTTTGTGCTTGTAGAATACGAATTTCATAGAGAACGCCGACATTGATCACCCAAGATTAGTTCATATCACTTCGTACTCACGCGGGGGGCGCTTGTAGCGCTAGATGAGTTTGTGGAATACGAATTTGACACCTCACCGCTAGACTGGCGCTCACTTCGACGGTCACCCAAGCGAGTTAAATTACAGAATCGCATGGCTGTCCGTGGAAGCGGGGTGGAAGTGAGGAAGACTCAAACGGGTGGGGGGTAACGAGTGGCCGTTCTATACGTAGTATTATTACATATTCTTTGCTATCGCCTCGTGTAACATCATCATCACTTTATATCTATCTATTCTATAAGCCCGATTACAGAGGCGCAAGCGTAAATTTAATAGCAACGTAAATAGCGTTATCTCTATCGAATGCCTAAAGTGAAAAAGACACAGAACTATGCTATTTAGCCAATATAATTACGATGGCGCCTCTGTAATCGGGCTTTATATCTGTATAAATATTTTTAGTATAAATACGAATAACGCAAAACCCAAAATCCTGACTGAAGCTCACTTAGCAGCTGCGCGAGGATTGGTTTTTGCGAAGCTTGTAGCTCACTTCACAGCCGTCAAATAGTTTGATACGGCCTAGCTTATCTATAATTTATTGCATAACACAACGGCACGGTTAACGTACACTTCACAGAGCCAGCCTGTCGCCGCACGGTCATCTTGGGCGACCGAAGCTAGACAACGAATTTTACAGATTTAAGTCTGAACCAGCAAAGATACGTATTACGTCCATAAAAAGTACCCTACCGAGTTATAACCAAGCAGCAAACGAACCCTATACTCTACCGTTTCATAGGCAAGTATTTTTGCCATACCTACTGTACAAGAATTTACTGCAAATGGCATTAACAGTATGACATCAGTCATATAATCCTTTTAGTCGTGGCGGCAAACGATGTTAACAGTTGAAAGTGTGTCAACGAAGTGTAATGACCCAGTAACTACTCACGGGCAGATGTTTTGCCAAATAGATTAATTTAAAGATACGTAAGGAGAATTTATAACCAGCTTGTTTTACAAACGACGTATAACTACATGTAGAACTTGTTTGATTAGGTCGTTTTTGGCGATCACTAAAAGGTAAGTAAGTTCGTACCTATAGGCCGGATGGCAAGCCCTGGTGTCAGAGTTTTTAGGCCGCCTGAAGGCCTCTGACATGGCTAAACGCTTAAAACAACCGGGACCTACAATCGCTAGAATTCAGAAAAATGTTTGGACCGGTCATTTTTAGGGTTCCGTACCCAAAGGCTAATCCCAGGCTGTATCTCATGAACCGTTATAGCTAGAAAGCTGAAATTTTTAACAGATGATGTATTTCTGTTGCCGCTATAACAACAAATTCTAAAAACAGAATAAAATTAATAATTAAGGGGGGCTCCCATACAACAAACCTGATTTTTTAGCCGTATTTCGCTTAAAATTTTCACAGAATATTTAGTTGTATATTCACTTCAATAATAAAATTAAAATAAAATAAATATTAAAGGGGGGCTCCCATACAGTACGGAACCCTCCGTGCGCGAGTCCGACTCGTACTTGGCCGATTATTTTGGATGGGTGACCCCGGGAGGCATTTACTGTTGAGCGCTGTCGGATCTTGGATGTACCTTTATGGCTTCCAGTGGTTTTAACTGTCTAGCCATGCAAGAAGCCTGGCTTACACGAATACGAACTTTAGTACAATTATATTCAACTGAAACTGTATTTTAGTCAAATAATTATACCTACTTCTTACAGGTATTAAAATCAGTTCCATTCTTCGCAAACTAAATGTTTTCTTTTCGATAATAATCTTTGATTCTTTTTTATTTTAAATTAGCGCTTGCGTGTCTCAAAAGGTATTCTTAATTAGGTAGTGCCCGGTATCGTGTTACCGACTACTTGTATCAGAAATAATCAGAATATCTTTTATACCTGCCTTGTTGGACAAAATAAAAACATGAATAAATGATGTGATATGATGACACACATGCTTTTAAATTGCCGCGTTATACAAATTAGCTACATGTGAATTTGCCGAATTTCTTCTTACGAAATTCTCGTAAACGGATATTTTTGTGGAATATAGCACACACATTAAGTTGAATGGTGGCGATTTAAGTAAAAGAAAACTGCTGATATCCTGTAAATTACATCGTTGTTGAAGTTTTTGGAACAAAAAAACACGAATTGAGAACCTGCTCTTTTTAAAAGTCGGTTAAAATAAAAAAACAAGGATCAAAGTACTTTCGAAAAGGAAACATTTACTTACGAAGAGCGAAACTGATCTCAATTGCTGATCTGTAAGGAGTACAAAGGTCATAGAACATAGAAGAAACCAGAAGGACTCTTCCAACTCTAGATTAATTCGAATAAAATGCGCTGTGTCCAAAATTGACATCTACAGCTTTGACATTGTTGTTGAAATAAAACGTCTATGATCAGTTTCAGTCAGTAGGGCGAAACATTTTCGTTATTAGCTCTAGCTAAAAAACTTGAACTCTTTAAACAAAAGCTTGAATACAACGCGGTACCTTAAGTCCTTGTCCTACTTTTATCTTTTTCAGCTATTACGACTCGGTACTTCAATTTTAATAACCAAAATAAGGACTCAAAATTCAGCATGGCCGCTGCGCAAAAACTCACTGCTTCGATACGCCAAGAAGCCCGGGTTAGGGACCAGTAAAAAGGCAGTGTTGCCACTATGATAACTTCTGCTCAAGAAGGTTTTAATACGGTGGTTTCTAACACAACACCCTTCACTCCATTATAAAAGGCATAGATAGAGACTGTTAGAGATCTCTAAAATACTCTATATTTTGCTAAACAACACCTTGTACCTACGTAGCATTGAATTGTCATCATCATCATAGCAATTTTGATAATAATAAAATAATACACATTTTTTGAAAAGTACTTCTTTGTAGAAAAAGAGAGAGAGAAACCTGTAAACGACTCTTTTAATAGATTAGTTTTATCTTTTTGAGCGCGAAAATCTTTCTGTTTTTTTCTGTGTCCGAGACACAAGTCGTAAGTAAACTCAGAGAACTTTTTCGCTTCTATTTTACTCGATTCTAATTTAAACTTTAGACTTGCATTGATTCGGCGTTACATCTATTTTTTTTTTCAAAGGAGGTAAATACATCAAAATAGAGGATTATGTTTTTGGCCGGTATAGGAGTATGTCTCTTAAAAAGAATCTGCGCCCTGTAGCGTAGCTGCTAACAATACTTATTTCTTTCTCGTTGCACGACACTTAAACATCACAATCAATCGTTTTATGCACTTTTGGACTTTACTTTATAAACAAATCGAAAACATTAAATAGCAAATGAAATTGCAAATGCAGTGACTTTGAAGTTAGCAAGTAATGAGACAGTAAAAGTGACAGTTGGTTTGACGCTGTCATGTATGGACTGCTTGTCGCTGTCATGTATGGACTGCTTGTCGCTGTCATTGTTCGGACTGATCCGTAAAGAAAAAAAAAGAAATTATTTGTGTCTGTATTTTTCATAACCTTGTTGGGAGAATGGAACGTAAATAAGTATGTTTTGTTTACAAGGCGTAGTAGATTAAGTGCGGTGACGTCATAAGTGGATGCGTGATTCGAAACGGTTGAAAGGTGACAAGTGAGTTAGCAAATTTTCATTTGCAATTGAAAAAAGCTTTTTCTAGAGACTTCGTCGAAGAATGTGGTGCTCCGGACATCCATCTGCCTTAGGGCGGAAGCGTTTAAAAAGAGGCGATTGAGGTTAGTCAGTTGATTTAGTGATTCGCTCGTCAATTTGATCTGAATTTTGATTCGCTGGGAAACATTTTTTTGATCTTGGAATCATCCCGGTGAAAAATACGAGTGACTTATTTGTCTTTGTATACTTATTTGCCGTCTGGTTTGTCCATAGCCTCTTCCCGCGACCCGATTGATCTTCCCGCGACCCGATTGATTCCCCGACGGACCCCGCGCTGATGATTCCGGACTCCTGATTTTTGCACACGTCATTTTGGTTGTATCGACGGGCTAGCCTGGTGGCGTACCTGCCAGCCTACACCTGTTTCCACTTGCGGATTTCATCCTGCGAGCATGCCTGCCACGGATCCACAAGTAATACCTATTTAGTTTTTTTTACATAACCCAGGGCCACACGGTCACTTTGGTATGAATATTAAGGTCACCCTCTTCTACAAATTTTCACGATTGAAGCCTTCTGGACAGAGTTTAGACGTATGAGACATTCCTCGTTTTCACTGTATGATCCATGCTTTAGTGTACATAAGTGGACTTTATTTTTATCCACGGACTAAACGACTAGCTACCGTTTTGTTCGCTTGATTGTAATTAATGTTAGAAATCACATTAGTTTGTATTTTATGCAATATCGCAGACGGTATATGCACAGTCTTTAATAATTAAGTTAATTACCCGCCACATTGTTAGAAGTTTGGTTTAATTAGGTTCGCTTTAATTTAAGTATTGAAAATATAGCAATAAGTATTGATAAACTTTACAGCGGTTAAGTTTGTGTAATTTTAAGCCCGTTGGCATTAAGACCCTTCTGGTCACCACCGAGTAAACTTACCCGCTTTAGATTTAAGATAATTTAATGTAAATTCAAAGAGTTAAGGTCATTACAAATAAATTTGTTGTGATTTAAATTACAAAACAAAATCTTTTAATTTTGTCCTCACTCAACAACTCACAGGTAGATAATAATACGGTCTTTGGGAACAGAGGTTCTTTGTTCTTATCGACTTAGTTTATCCAGGTAACATTTTGTTTATTTGTTAAGTAACTGCGACACCACACCTTCGAAGGTGTTGTATCATTTGTCCCCTTTAGTATCATTAGTCCCTTTTTGTATCATTTGTCCCTTTGCTCTAACTGGTAACGTTTTACATCACCACTACCCCTTTTAAATCGCAACATTTAATTTTTTTTTAAATTAATTTTTTTATATCACGTTACAGCCCTGAACTTCAAGACAAACTAAAACGAACTAAAAATACTTAATAAAACAACAGTACTTAATTCATTCATTCATGCTCAATATATCTTATTTATTTACATCGCAGACAAGCGAACTATAAAGCCATCCATCCAATGCAACTTTGTAATCGCGTGGGTTGATCCTAAGTAGGTTAGGTTCAAAGATCTTTATTGTGTATCACAAGAAACATTTTGTCTCACTTATGTGATAATCTTAAATACTACATTACAGTAACATGCACATATAGGTCAGTGGGCTATTTAACTTCTGTATGAGCAATTAACAATTTTAACGAAAATAAACCAGTAAAAGTAAATCAAAAACGTCAATACAATATGTAAACAAAAGGCACGATTAAAGTAGTTAAGTAGGTAGCATAGACAATTTATAGGTACACACATATTATTCAGCAAAATTTTTAGCCAACTAAAAACATTTCTCTCTTTGTATAATATAGGTATGTACTTAAATAAATTATTCCATTACACAATACATTAATCTACAAAATGAAATCAACAAAAATAAATACACTAAAACGGAAACTACTAATTAAAATATATTACGTAAATGTAGTTCCTAAAGAAAGGGTAGTTGCAATAAACTACTTACGTTTATCCATACACTAACAACACTATGAAAATTTGTCAAAAATATGTGATTTCAATTTCTTTTTAAATACCATAGCAGACTTCACTTCTCTAATACTATTCGGAAGTTTGTTATAATATTGCACTCCTTTGTACAATATTATTCGCTGGCCATAACCAGTTCTAGAACTCGGCATAGTTAGGTTGTTGGCACACCGGAGTCTTTTTACCACATACGAGGCTTCTCCCTTTTTTTTAAAGGTTAGTTGTGTATGTATTTTGTTATTTAATATTTTTCTTATCAGGATACACGTGTTATAAATATGTTGTTGTTTAATGTTCATGATTTTTAGTTCTTGATAAAGCTGTTTTGTAGGGGTTAAATAGTCATACGAAAAAAGTACTTTTAAAAGTTTGTTTTGTTTGGTTTGCAAGGCATCTAAGTTCGTCGGAGCTGCATTGCCCCAGACTTCTATTAAATAGTCAATATGCGGTTTAACTAGGGTATTGTAAATTGTATATTTAATTGTGCGTGGAAGACACCCGACACATTTTCTTATGGCACCGGTGAGAGATTCTATCTTAGGTATAATATGAGAAATGTGTGTCTTCCATGTTAGTTTACTATCTAGATAAAGGCCAAGATATTTTTCGTAAGGTTTTCTATGAATAATTTCGTTGTTGATAGTTAAGTTTGTAGTAGTTGAGGTGTTCTTATTTTTGGCGGCAAATACCACATAGCATGTTTTTGACGTATTTATTGTAAGTAAATTGTTTGCAAACCAATTAGAAAGAATATCTAGATCTCGCTGTGCTTGACTCATAACATGTTCGATATTGTTTCCAAAATAGAAAAGACTCGTATCATCCGCATATAACGTCAATTTTCCAGACAAACCAAGATCGTTTATTCTATTTATATAAAAAACAAACATCAAGGGTCCTACAATGGAGCCCTGAGGTACGCCAAAAGTTATGTGCTGGGGAGAACTCTGGGTATTACCTATTTTAACTATTTGTGTCCTGCCAGTTAGATATGATTCATACATTTTGTGCGCTGTTTCGATGACCCCAGTCTTATTTAGTTCATCCAGTAGCAGAGTGTGACTGACTGTATCAAATGCTTTTTTTAAGTCAATAAAAATACCTAGAGCTATCTTTTTTTTTATCAATATTGGTCATTATGTTGGTTACTATATCAATGGTTGCTGTTAATGTATTGGATTTGGGTCGAAAACCGTATTGTTTGTCTGTTAGAAAATTAATTTTATCAAGATAGCAAAAAAGACGTTTATGTAAAAGTTTCTCAAATATTTTAGATAATACTGGGAGAACAGAGATTGGTCGATAATTCCCGGGATCAGTTTTTGTGCCAGATTTATAAATGGGTGTAACTTTTGCAATTTTCAGTGAATTTGGGAAAACACCTTGCTCGAAACAGCTATTAATACAGTCAGTCAGATCCCTCACAATATATTGTTTTATTCTAATAATACTTTTTGTTGATATGCCATCAATTCCAGAACTACTGTTTGGGTCCAGATTGCTAATTATTTCAAATACCTCTTCAGGGGTAGTTGGTTCAATGTGTGATAGTTCAAACTCACGTGGTGGCAGTTCAGTCTGAAGTATTTTGGTACGAGTGTTATCCATTGGAACAATTTTGTTTGCTAAAACAGATCCAATAGTAGCAAAAAATTCATTAAAACATTCACATATTTCTTTGGTATCAGTGATAGTACGGGATTGTATGGAAAGTTTTAGGGGAACACTGCTTGTGTGTACTTTATTTCGAGACAGTTTATTAATTAAACTCCACATTTTTTTGGGTTTTCGTGCACATTTATCAAATTCTTTTTTGTAGTAACTGTTCTTTGCATATCGTATTTTTATTGATACTTTGTTCCTTTCTTTTATAAAATCTTGCCTTAGTTTCTCATCATCCGGTATCTTTTTTAATCTGTTCCATATGTGGTTCCTTTTTTCAATTGCTTCTAATATATCTTTGGATATCCAGTCTTCTTTTGGTAGGTTCAGTATTTTTAATTTTTGTATCTTACATTTGTCTATGCTATCTCTTACGTATTTTTCTAGTTCTTCATATTTGTGTAAAGTATTTTCAAAATTACTGTTTTTCATACATTCGTCCAGTTTATCATAATTTATAGCTTCATAGTGTATCTTGTTTTTGAAAGTAGGGTCAATCTTATTGAATTCCAGAAATATTTGTTTGTGGTCAGATATAGACGAATCAATAATTGCCAAATGATGATTGTAGTTTTTGTCGATATTTGTAAGAACATGATCTAGGATTGTTCGCGTGTTTAATGTTTCTCTGGTACAGTATGCTTTGTCAATTTTATTCAGCACAGTATAATTTGATACCTGCAACGTGCTTTTATAGTCATTTACCGATTTATCATTTTTGTCTAATAAGTTCAAATTAAAATCGCCGAAAATAACACACCTTTTGCGTTTTCCAAGTTGCGGTTCCAATACTTCAAGAAATTTTTTGGTATCAGTACGCCCAGGTTTATATATAACTCCGATGTCAATTGAGTGCTTGTCTAGATGAATCCATAAATAATTATTACCACCAATGTATTGCTGGTCAATTTCAGTGTGTTTAATACTGTTGTGAGCAAAAATTGAAACACCACCTCCTATCTTGCCATCTGTGCGTATATTGTAGTAGTGGGTATAGTTTGGTAGGTGGATAAGCTGTGCGTCTGCGTCAGATTTAATCCACGTTTCTGTTAAAAGTATGATGTGTATAGTTGTATTGATATGGGTAATGATGCAGAGTAATTCGTCCAATTTTCCTGGCGTCATAATGCTTCTTATGTTGAAGTATAGTAAACGTAGAGACTTGCTATTTTTAGTTTGTAATGCGCTGTAGTTATTTAGTATTTCATAAGTAGTTGGCTCTGAGTCGTTAAGTTCGGGTAGTGTTAGGTTTTGTTGCGCATTAGTTAGTTTTTTGGCGGTCTAATTTTTTGAATTTTAGGTGTCCCTCTTACATATTTTATAACTAAATCAGTTTCGCCATCATTAGTTCTAAGATTTAATTCTTCCCTCAGTTCTTTTAGGTATTTTTGCTGAAGTGGTGTTTGGTCAGCATATAATTTTATGAGGCTAGGTACTTTGGATTTATTACGTAATATTTCTAGGGCCAACGATTCATTTTGTAAACATACCTTAATAGGCCTGGTTCTGCCTGGACAGTATTTTCCGACTCTAAATACATTTTTTGGGTCCACAGGGTTCTGACACGCCGGCGAAGTAATGTTTGTTGTATGAAGTATGCTTACTTGCATAGATGATCGATTTTTTATTTTATTTATTCTCATATTTAAGATAGCACACGTAAAAATAAACAGAAAGCCAAATAAATGTTTGTTTAAAAAACGTTACAACCGATTACAAACATGAAAACATTATCGGCTTAATCGAAATTTATTAAAAACGCGTTATTGTATGGATAACTCAAATTTCAATTTTGATCAAAATCAGTTCACGTAGAAGAAAAATGTTAGGTTAAAGTACCTGCAGTCAAATTGAGAATCTCATCATTTTTAGGGTTCCGTACCCAAAGGGTAAAAACGGGACCCTATTACTAAGATGTCCTATGTCCTATGTCCTATGTCCGTCTGTCTGTCTGTCTGTCACCGGGCTGTATCTCATGAACCATGATAGCTAGGCAGCTGAAATTTTCACAAATGATGTATTTCTGTTGCCGCTATAACAACAAATACTAAAAACAGAATAAAATAAATATTTAAGGGCTCCCATACAACAAACGTGATTTTTAGGAGTTTTTTGCTCACTATTAATAACGGCAAGAGGAATGGGGCTCCCATACGGAACGAAACCCTTCGTGCGCGAGTCCGACTCGCACTTGGCCGATTTTATTAAAGTCACTTAAAATCACTGAGAATAAACCAAAAACCGTCGAGACAAAAAAATTAAACGTAACATCCACAGAAAGGTCAACGACCCTTTAATTTTTTTTTAAGTGCCCACTCATCCGCAATCCCATCACACATTGAAAACCAAGACACGTCGCTGTGCGGAAATCATTGTAACGTTTAAAATTCATAGGAGGCTATTTTGTCCATAAAATTATAATATCATACCACTGGGCAACGTTTATACATAACGATGGCTTTCGACGGACAAGTGTACTGTAACATGCGAAGTGGGGGATGAAGCTAAGTGCTTTAAAGGGGCAATGTGCCCATTTATTTCTAAAGCCTTATTATCCATAAATAAATTGAGACTGAAGACGTCAAGCTCTGCGGTAAAAAGTGAATCTGATATGAATAAAATTGAATGTAAATAAGTGTTTTCTAGGAAAAGTTACGAGCTTAATACTCAAAGTGGAATCGATAGAATATAGGCACAGTATAATAGCCAATAATATTACACACGTAGTTTACCGCTGGTTCTCTCATCAAATAGAGATAAAATTACGATATGTAGTAAACGCAATGAATGTGAAATTTTTAAGGTTTCATGTCTGTATAATAAATGGAACCCTTATCACTACACTTTTGGTATTTAAATATAATATCACTTGTAAGACCGCCTTTTGTGCCTATCTTCTGTTACTTTTATTCATTTTTGTGGTGTCAATAAAGTGTTGTTGTATTGTTTTGTAAAACATATTTTTTTATTTATTGAAGTTGTTAAAATATTGAAAAATGTTATTCTGGCAATTGTAATTGTTATTTTGCCACTTTCCTATTCTAGCTACCTTAATACACGCACGTCTGTGAACCGGGCCGCGGTAAAAACACTGAGATTATGAATGTATTTTAATTTCTAATTAGGGTTCTTAAGTGTGAAAGTTACAACCGTTAAAGATACCGAATAGATATTATCTAATTCAAAGTTGGAATGGTAGTTAAGGCATAATCTCTGTCAAGTACAAGGTTGCTTCAGTTTAAAGTATAATGTCTTATTACTCTACGTGGAGGAAGTTTTAATAGAGAATTAAGCTAAAACCTTTCATGGCATACATTTCTATAGAAAATTTTGCTATAGTCAGAGCATTTACCAGTAATTCAAGATTTGTAACAAGTTCAGTATATTTTCTAAAATCTACCTTGTCTGTTTGTTTCTTGGCGAAAAATTTGTTCAATTTAATTTCTTGATTAATTGTTTTTGCCTTAATTTCTATCTTAAACTATCTCATGGCTAACAATAGTTAAAATATGGTGTCATGTCTTAAAAAGTACAGACGTGTACATGAACAAATTTATGCTGATATTTCTAAAATACCATTCCATATTTTGTCCTCAAATTTGTGGAACATGACTCACTGTGCACGCAAATTTGTAGTATTGTTCCGAACAAGTACGACGTCTCACTTGAAATTACTTATTTTTATTAACCATTGTTATTCCTGCCGTAAAAAAAACTTGTGCAATAATACTGTGAATTTGGTTATTTTATTGCTTCCTTTGTTACTTTGCTTATTCTGATCGTAAACTATTGAGCGATGTGTATGAACATGAAAAATAAGTCTATTGGTGAAGTTTTTATGAATCTACTACATATACTCGTATGTATGGTTAATTCTACTTGTTTATATCCTTTCCCTAACCGTTTTTTTTTTCACGATACAAAAGTGGTCTTGCTTCTTGGTATCAAAAATATGTCTCAATAGCTTGTTGTTAAAAAATAAATAAAATTTTGTATTAAAAGTTTTTTTTAAACTTTGCAGTGTCTAAAGTGAAATTTATGTATAAAATAATTGATAAATTTAAATAATCTAAGTTCGATCAAACATTTACATTACTTAATTCAAAAGTAAAATTCCTGACAAAAAGGTAGGTACTTTTTGTCAGGAATTTTACTTACTTATTCATAGATTAAAAAGGAATGACTAGAGCCCAAAACATTTCGATCGTGATTGTCAATAACTTTTTGTCCGAATGAAACCGTATCGACCCACTGTGCGCCTGACCGCAATCACAAAACACGAAGAGTACAGAAGTAAAGCTCATGTATGTAATGTGTTTCTTATTTTATATTCTGCGCGCATGAGTCGCGATGAGGTTATCAATTCTGATTTAGGTATACAAAAAAATGCGATGCACATAAAAAAACATCGCAGTAGCAGCTGTACCAGTCTTTTTTAATAGTCCACAGCAGGACGTAGGCCTACCCACGAAGAGTGAAGCAGTGGCAGCATTAAATCTAATTAGAGAACTATTAACTGGTTTTATTCTTCAAGATAAAGTCACACATGGGCCAAATTAAACTTCTTGGCTTCTGTGGACACGAGGCGAGTGCAATCATTCGCCACATAGCGACATAGCGAATTTGCTATTGCGCAATCGCAATAGCAAATTCGCTATGTCAGATGTGAGAAGAGGGGATGGGCGCAGCTTGTAGGGCTAACTTCACACACGCCAACAAGTTTTATGCAGCCCATAAAATGGGTCTAAAACGGCACTCGCTCGCTACTGTTTCAGCAAAATCCAAGTTATTTTGAAGTGAAACTTCTAATGCGACTTCCAACAACGTTAAACGTTGAACGCTACCTTGGAGGGGGTACGAAAACACAGTTGCGTCGAAGTTTTACTCTTCCGCGCGGAGGGACTCCACTTGCATTTTTTTTAGACTACAAAACAGTATAAATGTGTCAATTTCATAACAAAAATTCTTAAAATTCTTATCGGATAGGTGTGAAATCACCGTCACCGTCAGTGATGACTGTTTCTCGCGTATTGTATGAAATTTACCTTCTGTAATCTCTGAGTTCTGTTCCCCAATCACGGGTCTCTCAGCACTCGTTTGTTTTCCCCAGTGTCAAGTTACACGGCTTCTCAAAAATTGATGGTGTGTAATAAATGATTTTTGACTGCACCGTTGCCCCACTGGGTAAAAATGTGCAGTTATTTTCGAATTTTGAATACCTTTTGTTACGTCGTTTGTGTTTTACATTTTAATGCCCATGTAAATCGGGTTTTTTAAATGCACCGTTGCGCGTTGCCCCGATATCATCATTATTATTAGCCGTAGTTATTGTCTCTGCTCTTGATATAGTAATATAGGGCTTCTTCATAGATTTCTTTACAACCGGCTATTAGCTTACTAAATATTTCTTCTTTTCTAGGTGTTACAGTTCTAAAAAAAAATAAAACAAAACTAATAATAATTAGTTAGACACTCATAGTTTCCCATATTATTATGACGGACATATGATCTGAATTCTGAATAAAACCTGAAGAATTGCATTGGGATTCCAACCTAACTATAATATTGGATATTTATAAAAAAAGTCCATATGCACCATTGACCGTGATACGATTACGATGGAAAATAATATAGTAAGAGCTAGGTACATTATACAGCAATAAATATTGGCCACATAATGTAATTTTGCGTTATACGTTTTCGTTTTCCAAAAGTACATGTGAGAGGAACTTGACGCAGATCCGATTGTTTCTTACATTTTTAATACTCAATTCGATATGTTTTATGGTTCCGTGCTGGATGAAGTAATAAAACTGCGAAAACAATGTGTTTCCCGGCACGATCCTGCGGTTGCCAAATTAATGATTTTATTCGTGTTTGTCAGTACTTATTACAGCAAATGGCTTTTATTTATTACCATCGTAAAGGCTTTTATGTCTACTAGTAACCATCGGTGTTATTTTTGTGTAATTGCTCGAAATCGTAACCTTCTCAGATTACAAATATTTTTTTATATTTATATCTACGAGCTTTTCCCATGGAGAGATATAAAAATTAAATGGCTTTACTGTGATATAAATCTTAGTTTCATAAAAAGAAATGAGGGACGTCGACTTTGCTTAGACTTTCTTGTTATTTAAAATAGATTTTGTGTTGAGATTGAGGTATATGGTACCGATTAAATTGGCGTAGATATAAGTATATGAACATATGGTACTTCGAGCTGCATATTTTTACATTTTGTGTTTATTTATGTACTTCATATCCTATCCCCGTTTAAGTAAGGAAAGTGAAAACTCACCAGTTTCCAAAATAATATAATATGTAGATGATAGTTATTGACATAATCCTATTAACATTTATTGTACAACTTTTAAAGGAGTTATAATATATATAAGTATAAATATAAAAGATACCAAATACAAACCAAGATGTATTGTGTATTATCGCGCCAGCCAAACGTCACCGCTTTGTATGAATTGTTTAAAAAACACAAAAGCTGATTACAGGAACGCCGACGAACATTCCTTAAAATTCCAATCTAGCCAAGTGCTAATAAGTGAAAATAACACAAAACACCACTTAAATGCATCTAAATGTCCAAGTTCATCGCAATTATACCCATTCTCATCCCGAAATAAACTCCTACTTATTAATATTACAGAATCACGCACCCGAAAGGGGGTCAGCTAATCTGGTAATCCTATCTGTAATTAATTCTGGCTGGGAGTGTACCCGGCCAAAATAAATACACATGACTGACGCGGAATTAGGGCAACACAGAACGGGTATAAGACCTTTGGGGGTATTACGAAACTACCTCGCGCTTGGATGTGAAATGATTTCTCTATTTCAGTGCTGAATTGGTGTCTGTACTTTATACAATACAATACAATACAACAACACTTTATTGACACCAACAAGAAAACATAACAAAAGAAACAAAGACATAAAAGGCACAAAAGGCGGTCTTATCGCTAAAAGCGATTTCTTCCAGACAACCTCTCTTGGATGCAAGGAAACATAAAGACGACAAGGACGGTGTAAACGTAAAAAAAAAAGTTAAATAATGAAGAAAGTTACTACAAATTCCTAATCAACAATAAAATAAACTACATAATAATAGCCATACATAAATACTTATAATAATACATACAATAAAAATAAACATATTTATACTCTGTTTTTAAAAAGTTTAGGTAAATTGAAACATTTTGATAACCACTACTTACCGACTTTATTAGGTTTTACTTGATTTTATTAATCTAACAACCATTTCCATGACATATAGCAGCTAAACAAACAAATGATCGGCCAAGTCCGAGTTGGAGTGGCGCGCGTAGGGTTCCGTACTGTATGGGAGCCCCCCTTAAATATTTATTTTAATTATTTAATATTGAAGTAAATGTACGGCTTAATATTCTGTGAATATTTCAAGCCTATCTACCTGTTACCATTATTAAAATCGACCGAAACACGGCTAAAATTTCAGGTTTGTTGTATGGGAGCCTCCGGGGTTAAATGTTAATTTTATTCGGTTTTTAGTATTTGTTGTTATAGCCGCAACAGAAATACATCGTCTGTGAAAATTTCAGCTTTCTAGCTATAATGGTTTATGAGATACAGCCTGGTAACAGACAGACGGACAGCGGAATCTTAGTAATAGGGTCCTGTTTTACCCTTTGGGTACAGAACCCTAAAAATCGTGTCAAAGCAAGTCAGTTTAGGAGGTATACGTCGGATTTTTTGATTTCGTACATCCCATGTTGATAGACATACAAATACATTCGTAAAACTTATCACCCGTGGTATTAAATACTAGACTAAAAGTTTAAAAAGACGGCATAGTATATTTTTACCCCTTACACGATTTGTTTTAAAACAACACACGATCTTTCTCCCCCGTTCCACCTTGTGACCCTATTCGTCGATCAGTCGGTCACGTTCGCAGTAAACTCTTTGCCCTGACAAACGTTCAGCTGCTAATTAGCCCTGTAATTGTGCTTTTACGCTCCAATTTTACGAGCGAGCGCATAATAGCTTAGATTAGCAAGTTGAAATGGCAGTAGGTAGGGCACGTAGTGCGCAGGACCGACGGCCGATAGGTCTGTGAAAGCGCAGCGTAAGAAGGACGTTCATCTCTAAAGTAAACAGGATTGATAAAGACAGCAAGATCACTTTTGATTCAAGTTGCTGATCAGTCTTATTATAAATCTAGGGAAGCTTTTTGTCTCACATTGGACGTCTGAGATGATTATTGTTGATATGGGATTGGGAATTGATCGATTGATGATTGACATCTGATTTGAATCATTCGCGACCCTATTTGTTGATCTTCAGTGACGATCGCAGTAAACTCTTTGCCCTGACAAACGTTCAGCTGCTAATTTGCCCTGTAATTGTGCTTTTACGCTCCAATTTTACGAGCGAGCGAATAATAGCTTAGATGAGCAAGTTAAAATGGCAATGGGCAGGGTACATACTGCGCAGGACCGACGGACGATGGGTTTGCAATGCTCTCGACGTACCGGCAAGCTCAGCATCCGTCTCTAAGGTGTACATATATTACTTGATAAAGACGGCATCAGGTTTGGGATGTGTGTAAGGAGCTTACAATCGCTCTCATTGGAAATATGTGGGGTATTTTATATGTAGCAGTCGACGTCCTACGGCTGCGATAACAAATTGTAAAGGGAGGACTATACTCGTACCCACCAATGAATGTCTTATCTTTGAAATGATTGTTGAAATGGGTCTGTGGCCTGAGAAGTGATCGATTGGTTAGTACTGTTAGAAGTGTCTGACTAGAACCATTCGCGACTCTATTCTTCAATCAGTCGATCACGTACGCAGTGAAACTCTTTGCTTTGACAAATGTTCAGTAGTGACTATTATCTAATCTGCGGGTCAGCTGCTAATTATAGTGAAACCGCTAAACTCAGACTTCGCCTGCGCGGTACAGGGGCGCCGGGGGAGACGACACAGGGGACTGAGACAGGCGCGGGCAGCGGGTCCCCGGCGCCCGCACCTGTCTCAGTCCTCTTTGTCGTCTACCCCCGCGCCCCCGTACCCGCGCAGGCGAAGTCTGAGTTTAGCGGTTTCACTATAGTTCTGTGATTGTGCTTTTACGCGCCAATTTTACGAGCGAACGAATCACAAACTGCTGCGGCTATCCGACTTGATTTAGTTCGGAATGAGATCAGAGGCTGAATAGAGGCCGAACCAAACTACTTGGCGGCTATGAAGTTAGGCACAAGCTGCGGAAAACTCAATGCTAATTTAAGCTCAGCAGAAAAACTGCGCGAGAATTGGGTTTTGCGAACCTATTTTGCTTTTTAGGGTTCCGTACCCAAAGGGTAAAATCGGGACCCTATTACTAAGACTTCGATGTCCGTCTGTCTGTCTGTATGTCCGTCTGTCACCGGGCTATATCTCATGAACCATGATAGCTAGGCAGCTGAAATTTTCACAGATTATGTATTTCTGTTGCCGCTATAACAACAAATACTAAAAAGAAAATATAATAAATATTTAAGGGGGCATACAACAAACCTGATTTTTTAGACGTTTTTCGCTCTATATATTAATAATGGTAACAGGTAGATGCTTGAAATTTTCACAGAATATTTAGTTTTATACTCACTTTAATAATAAATAATAAAATTAAAAATAAATAAATATATACGGCTCCCATACAGTACGGAACTCTCCGTGTGCGAGTCAAACTCGTACTTGGCCGATTTTATTTATGCTTATTTTTACGTATTACCAGATCGAATCACGAATTAAGAAATCCGTAGATGAATCAAAATTACCGATATAACGAAGTAGCAACTTGAAATGGCAGTGGTCAGGCCACCTACGAAAAAAAAATCTAAGGTGGTGAATGACAAACCATTACTTATGTAGTTTTAATTGTTAATTGTTCAATAAATATAGGAATAACGTCGGCTCCGTCATTTCAAGTAATTTGAAACGCTTTAATATTGCTTTAATACCATCATTAAATTCTTTTGTTAGTACCGAGAAGCAAAAAACGAGAATTTAAAGCAGCTGCAGTCATTATTTCTGCACTTTTCGTGATGCTTCAAGTTAATTTGTGTCGAATTAAAGGCTTTTCAACCGATACAGCTGTCTCACTCGCACCATTTCAAGCTTGAGTAGGTAAGCAATGAATATCTAAAAACCCTATTGATCATTTATACAGGGTGTTAAGTGAGAAGTGGATAATACTTTACAGGCGGGCGGGGGAGGGCTCACTACTAACCAAACACACAAAAATTGTGTTCCGTAATAATGTCACGGCTTTCGAGATATTTAACATTTTCTAAATTTTAAGAAAAGGCACACCCTTAGTCTCCTTTTACAATCCTGTGACCTGTATTCTAGATTATTTTGGATCTGTTTTTCGAAAAGTAGTTACGGATAAGTTTTCTATCACATTCAAACAGCCATTTTTGTGTCGCATAAGTCGCATTATCAGTTTCTTTGTTTTTATACTTTTTTCAAAATTTTCTGAGGAACAAAATCTAGTGACTTAACTTTGAGCTCCTATTGTGGAAAAAAACTGTATGACCATCAAAGTGCCCATCATTTTAAAAACTACTCTAGTTCACTACCGTTCTAAAATGGCGTAACACATAGCATTTGAATCATCCAATATGAAATAATTATATATCATAAAATGTATAAGTAAAGAGTTGTTTTTTTTTAAATTGGTTTTGGTATATTTTGATTTAAGAACATCTAGGACTTAATATATTTCTTTTGTGTAAAACAAAACTGTTATTTTTATTTTTTTCTATTTTTTTATCTCAAATTAAGATATTTAAAAACGAAAATTACTACAAATCGCGTGTAATTTTATTTTAAACAAACCCTACGTATTGTTTTTGGAAATACACATATAATATTTTTATTTTTCAATGTGAAATTCCACAAGCAAGATTAAATTTATCGTTTGTAATCCCCTTAATTAGTGTCGAATTAAGGTCCAATCTCGAAGCGTAATTTACAAGTAAATGAAGAATACAGTACTTGGTGTTTTTACGTGGATTAATTGACAAAGTAATTTTATGTTAATAATGTAGCGTTTAATTTAAACGCTTTGTGCCATTAATTATTTACTAAACAATTATATACAATTTTTGTCACGGGACATGAAGGGCGTCATGTTTCTAATTTTTTTTTTTTTTCATAATTGAGTGATGAGAGAAGTAATATCCTCGTCTGATTGGGAAGTCGGTTCTTGAAGTCGTTGACTCGTACGTCTACCTAGGACAAGTAGTCCAGTTAGGTAGGTCCGACTTCAAGAAAGAGGCCAATCGCCGAATCCAACTCGGTTGGGCAGCGTTCGGAAAATTGCGTAATGTCTTCTCGTCCGACATACCTCAGTGCCTCTAGACGAAAGTGTTCGATCAGTGTGTGTTACCAGTGATGACTTATGGCACTGAAACGTGGTCTCTTACCATGGGCCTTATTTAATAAACTCCAAGTAGCCCAACGAGCTATGGAGAGGGCTATGCTCGGAGTTTCTCTACGGGATCGAATCAGAAATGAGGAGATCCGTAGAAGAACCAAGGTTACCGACATAGCCCAACGGATTAGCAAGTTGAAATGGCAATGGGCAGGGCACATAGCGCGGAGGACTGATGACCGGTGGAGTCGAAAAGTTCTCGAGTGGAGACCACGTACCGGCAAGCGCAGCGTAGGACGTCCACCCACAAGGTGGACGGATGACCTCATTAAGACCGCAGGATCGCGCTGGATGCAAGCCGCTTTCAACCGGTCTTATTGGAGATCCATAGGGGAGGCCAATGTCCAGCAGTGGACGTCCTTTGGCTGGTGGATGGATGGATGGATGGATGGATTGGGAAGTGTCACGAATGTCCGTAAGAGGTCAAGGCATAAATGTGATGGCATAGCACTGCGCTCTATACAGAGATATGAAGATCTTAAACTTTATGTTGCCTTGGTACTTTGCTGGAAGTTTTTCGCTGTGTAGTTTTTTTTTAAATGTAGAATAGGGCTACATTTGTCCACCAACTCGCCTGATGGAAAGCGAAGTTGTAGCCGAAGATGGAGTATGGAGACCTAGAAGAATTCACTCTTGACTTGAAGATATCCAAATTGTAATTGTCAGGAAACAATGACTGAGACGGCATTCCAATTCCTAGCGGTCCGCATTATGAAGGAAGAAGCGAATCGCTTAGTACGAGCAGGTGGTACGTCGACTATGTAGCGACTTCCGGCTTGTTCTGTTGAAATAGAGATGAAGGAATCAGGTCGTGGAGTTCGAGCGCACTCTCGCCGAAATGGAGCCTACAGAAAATCATTATATTAGATTTTATAATTCCATCAAACAATAATAATGTGTAATTTTGAACCACTAATTGGCGGCATTTGTTATTTTTTTAATTGTAGTTACATTTAGCCTGGCATTTGCATCATCAAATGTCTTCCTACCGACTGACTTGTGTTGAATTTTTATTTCTCCATAAACAAGGTTGCCAATTTTACCCATAACCACTTGTGCAAACTTGTAACGAGGTTTGATGACGTATTAGTAGGTGAAACGTAAGACGTCCATCGATGAGGAGGACTATTGGCCTTATAAAGACCGCAGGATCGCCATAGATGCAATGGCGATTCCACAGATCAGAGATTCCAACCAATGTTATTGGAGATCTATAGGGCCTTGTCCAGCTCTGGAACGAACTTTTATAAAAGTTTCACAAGATCCTTGATCAAGTTCAAATGTTTGTTGATGTTTATTACTGTAAAGTGTGCTCCAGAATTCCAATTTACACTTCCAACCCCATTTTTAAAAATTCCGCGAAAATTGTCAAAATGCGATCTCTTTCTGCACCACACAAACCTCAGGTAAACAAACCTCTGCACAAAATAAGTGGCAAAGCACAAAATTGTCACTCACAAACATTTTTAAAACTCTTCAAAAACGCTTCGAGACACTTACGCTTTTAATTAACTCGAGGATCCCAGAGTCTTCTTTCGTTATGAACTTACGTGCATGGACGTAACTAGGATGTTTTTCCAGGGGCAAAGGGGTTGAGTCATTTTCTTTTTGTTGCTTTTATCCCGTTGAAAGGTAAGAAAAATAAGGAAAAAGTTTATATGTGGCAATACTATCAAGCAACTATTAATAAGTGCCGTTTCATGAAACAATATGTAATAATCAGCTTTCTCAAACTCATTGTGATGTAATGAATATAAAACTAAAGTAGTGTTTGTTTTGTAACTGTAGGTTGTCATTTTTTCATTTGTGAAGGAACAGTAAACTAAAAGACTTTCCTATATTGTTTCTGTATCTTTGTCTTACTCGTATCTCCCACTAAGCTGACGAGACACGAAGATCGCTACGCTACCTCATTAATTGTCGGTACAACTTTAACTTGAGTTGAACTATTAAATTATCATTAAATTAAGATTACTTTTTATTATTAAATTTAAAAAAAAATAGTATTATTAAATTTTTAAAAGTAATCTTCCTAAAATGAGTACAGTTCCAAAACGAACTTATCTCATAAAGACAAGATAAGAATTCAAACGGACTTCAAAATGCGAAAAATGAACAATTGAATTAACACTTTTTATTAGTAGCGTGGTCAATTTTTAGACAGCTCCGCCCCTAAAGCCCCTTCCTGAATACGTCCACGCTTACGTGAAGGACTGAGCACTTTTTCCTGCAGTACTTACTCTGTAAATTAGTTTTTACAAAGTTTTTCACCAGAATCCTGACATTCTTTGTTTCATGGGCAGTTTATTTTTGCACAGAGCGAGTTTTTGTTTTGTTGTCTTAGTTTGTGAGGAATGATTGGTGGCAGTAACTAGGTACTGAGAGGCTTTTCACAAATGGTAAATTCTTTTGAATATTAAATCCGTAGCTAAATGGATAATTTTTACTAAAAGTTACAGACTATCAGTGACTTTTTAACTGACTTCCAAAAAGGAGGAGGTTCTATGTTCGTCTGTATGTATTTTTCTCTATCCATAATCCTGCCAATTGTGAACCGAATCGAAAAATAATTTTTAGTTCGAAAGAGTCCCGAGGTGGTCCCATTTAATTCTTACAGAAATCGACTGAGCCGTTTTTGATAAATCAACAATAATGTGAACATTTCGAGCGATATATTCGAATTTTGTACACGATGGAAGGCGGTTTCACCATTTTTTGCGAAAATTTCTGTAAAATTTAAATGGGGCCATCTTGGGAGTATACCCTTTCGAACTAAAAAATAATTTTTCGATTCGGTTCACAATTGGCGAAATTATCGATGTTTATCGTGTACAAAATTCGGATATTTCGCTCGAATTGCTTACATTATTGTTGGTTTTTTCAAAAACGGTTCAGCCGATTTCTGTAAAATTTAAATGGGACCACCTCGGGAGCATACCCTTTCGAACTAAAAAAGAATTTTTCGATTCGGTTTACAATTGGCGAAAATATCGATGAACATACACAGTAAAAAAATACATACACACGAATATAGAACCTCCTCCTTTTTGGAAGTCGGTTAAAAAATCACATGTACTTGGTAGCATTCTGTCTGAAAGTTCAAAGGTCACGAAATCATTAATTAGTAAAAGTACCTAAGTAAAATGAGAAGAGATACTTCGTTTCCTCCAAAAATATATCGAAAGCTAAAATTAAACAAATAGAAACAAAATGATCAATTTCCAATCAAACTTCCACAAACCGCGTCAATTTCAATTAATTATTACCTACTTTTAAAGTATCAAATTCGCTTGTCCGAAAGCTGTTGTTTATAGTCAGAATGGTCAGTAGGCCCTGATTCTACCAAAACGGAATGGTATGGAAATGGACAGTGTTGTAACACTTTAATCCACTGTATAAATGTCGTATTTGCTGCAGTAAGACATAATTGTAAACAACCAGATTATTTAACCGACTTCAATAATAATCTGCCGAGTACGAGTCCCACTCGCGCACGGAGGGTTCCGAACTGTATGGAAGCCCCCCTTAAATAATTACTTATTTTATTTTAATTTTACTATTGAAGCGAATACACAACTAAATATTGTGTGAAAATTTCAAAAATCTACCTGTTACCATTATTAATGTTTAGCAAAAAAAGGCTAAAAAAATCAGTTTTGTTGTATGGTAGGCCCCCTTTAATATTTTTTTTTTATAGTATTTGTTGTTATAGCGGCAATAGAAACACATCATCTGTGAAAATTTCAGCTTTCTAGCTATAACGGTTCTTGAAATACAGCCTGGTGACAGACAGACGGACAGCGGAGTCTTAGTAACAGGGTCCCGTTTTTACCCTTTGGGTACGGAACCCTAAAAATGAGGCGGTTCTCAACTCGATTGTTTTATTAAGACTGGTGCTTCTTATGTGATCTCATTAATAGATCAAGATCTGACCAAAAGACATCCTTTATTTAACTGATTCCATTTTGAGAACATTTTTTTCAAAAAAAAATATGTTTTTTCTTCTCTTAACAAATAAATTATAGCATTTTTTATTTTACTTTTGATGTAAAAAAGTAAGTACCAAATAAGTTTTACAATGGTATTTACAGACTTATGCAAAACATTACATATTGTAAATTAAGTTAGGTTTACGGAATAGATTAAGCGGAGCATTGGTCGTCCGGCTGCAAAATGAGTTGACAATATACATATGTAGTGAAAATCGCGGGTCGAACCTGGGGCCTTATTGTGTAAGCACTCTGTAAATGTTCGGCTTCGTTTTTCCTCCCGCTCGCTCTCGTAGCGTGAGTAACTAGCGCGAACAGGAGAAAAAGCGAAGCCGAACGTCAGAGCGCTTACACAATAAGGCTCCTGGACTATTAGCACAGGACTGAGAGAAATGACACCGTATGAGAGAGGCCTCTATGTCCAGCAGTGGGATAGAGAAGGCTGCGGATGATGATGATGAATGGATTATACCTATTATAATTATTACCATAAGTTAGGTATACATCTCCGTCTTACTCCGTTTTGTTACAATCTGGGCCATAGATCTGTAAAGCGTGACGTAGAAACTTGATACTTGAAACGAACCTTGTTGAGGTTTGGACGCACGACTTGATGGCAAAACACGAGAATTCTCAATGATTGGCAGATCTGTCGAATAATTTATTGTGGCGAATAAATGTTACTTCAGAGTCGATTAGAGCCGTATTGTTTTATATAAACGTGATATTCTTAACAATCCTTACATTTGGAAGTGTTTCATTGTTATAACTCTTTCACGGAGAAACAGAGAGACGAATTGGCTTTGGATTTGGACATTTCTATGGATATAGTTTAAAGGTCGGGGCCTCGGGGGCTGTTATAGTCTACTTTGTATAAGCCGCACCGCAAGTAAAAGCTAGTTGTCTTAGGCAAGAAAAATTTAGCTCTTTATTATTTAATTCTTTATTATTATATATATTTAGGTCTTGGTTCCGAAAATGAGAACTGAAGTTATTTGGTCTGGTTTGGTTGTTGTGTGATTGCTAATGCTATAGAGCAGAGTAGCGTAGGACACTGACTACTAGGAGAACAGAGAATGGCAGAATCTTTCTTGATGCAAATCGGATATTACCATGTTCTATTGGAAATCTGTTAAAAAAGCCTGTGTAAAATATTTGTTAGTTAAACTTTTTTTTTTAAATGTGTGCAATGAATACTAACCTAGATTTATTTTTGTTACAGGTAAACAATTTTTTTTGCATCGATGTCAACAGTAAGAAGACGTGATATAAAATGATCCATCTGTAAGTGGGTAAGTGGCCTATCAAAGTCATAACAAATGTATGTTCATACAGTATGTCGAAATTAAAAAATATACATATTTTCATAATTTGAGCGATTTAAACAAATCCTTAAGAGATTAATCATGATTGCCTACTCGTACGTCCGTCGTCAAGAAAAAACACATATCATGGTACACATGACTCATGTAAATCTGTACTCCTCCAAACGCCTCAGTAAGCTTATTTCGTTATAACAATGAGTCTTTACATTTCTTACTGTAGGTTACAATTTGCAGAAAACTTTTTGTTGATTTTCAACACTTATTCCACGCCATAATGTGTAGCAAAGAAATATGGTACAATCGACGTTTTTACCACAAATCTACGTTGAGAGCGCATGAAAAATTACACGAAACGCGTACTGATTCGCCATAGCAATAAAAACTTGCGCAGTTGGTACCAATCGATTCGCTACGGTACGGTAAAAAGTTTATAATTTTACGGTGACGTCATGCGTACCAAGTTACCTTTATATCTTTAGCACAGATTTTTGAAAAAGTGGTACACTTGGGAACAGACGAAGAAGATAAGAAAAGATTCAAATATGTTCTGCAGTCCAGATTAAAATATTTTATAAGTTATGGTCAGAGGCTTTCAGGCGGCTTTAGAACTCCGACACTAGAGCTAGCCACCCAGCCCATAATAGCTTACTTATTGCAGTTTTTATGTAAGCACATAACATCAGTTGTATTTTATAATTTGAACTGTACCGGCCTTATACAATTTCATTACTGAACATAGTTCTACCCACGTAGAGCGATTAGTCTGCTAATATTATTGAAGTGACACTTCTAATGCGACTTCCAACAAGGTAGCGTTAAACGTTTAACGCTACCATGGAGGCAGTATAAAAGCACTGTTGCGTCGAAGTTTCACTTCTTCCGCGCGGAGGAACTCCACTTGCATTTTTTATAACATGTTTAAAGTGTGACTGGTTAAACACTAGCAATACTCTAGCTGGAATATAGTTGTAGTTTGTAGCCATCACTATGGAACCAACCCTGAAATCGCTGTTTATATTGTCGATGTTCAACATGTTTTTGGAATGATGATGAGTGTTTTCTTTTAATATTTCTTACTAGCCCTGTCGCAAAAACTGTAACACATTATCTTCGCGTCTAGTCCACACTTGGCCAATTTTCTTTTTTCCAATGTCGTGTAAACAGCAACATTACTAAATGAAAATATTTTTTCAAGTTTAGTCACTTAAAATATTTTAACACTAAAATAATTTATTAAAAGCACGTCGCCGCCAAGATGAAACTTTGACACTATTAAAATACAAATTGATTTAAGTTAATGTAATTTTTAAAACTTTCCCAATTTTCTTTGACGCCTAGTCAATTATGGGCGAGCCAATTTGGGTTTTACATATTGTTACGCAGTAGGCCACGCCGTTAGTAACTATTTATTAATCTGTGGCCGCGCGCGGTACGACGGCTAGTTGTTTACACTTAACCGCGAGATTTATGGTTTTATGACTCAGGCGGCACCGCCCTTTGTGTCGCGTCTATTGTTTGTTGTTTGTTAGATTTTTTTGTGGTGTTTTCGTAATAATTAGGAACAATAGGGTTTCTCGAACTTTACACTTGTTTACTTTGTCAGTCACAATGGCACCGAATGTTCTACAGATTTCTAGAGAACCCTTATTCCGATATAAATAGGGCGATGGTTTTCGTTCGTGGCAGTTATCGCGTTTTACCCGGAGCGAAAACATCTCGTGTTCAAGTGCGGTACCAGTGATTGTGAAGTGACTAGTGGTGTGAATATTCGTGCCAGTGTGAAGTGTTGTGCGAACCAGTTGTGTCGTGTGTACTGTGATTTTGTGCAATAAAGTGCAAAGTGAATAATCGGCGTTTTAACTGATTATCCAAGAACCCATCTCGTAACAATATTTTCTTCTTTAGCATAATCACTTAGTTTTTTGCGGGCTACTATTTTTTGGATGTCCTTGTATGTGTTGATAAATTGCTTTTATAGCCTGTCTAGATAAAAAGCGTGCATAATTTTGGTAGATAAAGCACCGATTTGTCACAGCTAACTGAATTTTAGGAGTGTTTTAGGAACTAGTTTCTTCATTCAATGATGATCAACAACGACAGGACACCTTGACAATGTCGGAGCTGCAAAGTCTCGAGCATCGACGTAAGTTAGCGTGTTTATCAGCTTTTTACCGGATTCACTTCGGAGGGTGCGCCCAGGAGTTGCACAATCTGGTCCTGCCAGCCCCTTTCTTCCATCGTACGGCTAGACAGACGCGACCAAAGCGCCACCCTTTTATGGTGGACATTCCGCGCGTTAGAACCAAGCGTTTCGAGTCCTCATTCCTCATACGAACAGCCAGAATGTGGAACGCTTTGCCTGGGTCTGTCTTCCTGCTAAAGTACAAGGTGGGCTTCTTCATATCCCGAGTAAATAGGTATCTTCTAGGTAAGCGTGCTACAACCTAGACCACTTATCTGCTCAACATCAGGCAGTATGTGGTCAAACGCAAACCTATTCAGAATAAAGAAAAATCAGTTAAGAGCGAGTCGGACTCGCGCACGAAGGGTTCCGTACCGTATGGGAGTCCCATCCTCTTGCCGTTATTAATAGCGAGCAAAAATCTCTTAAAAATCACGTTTGTTGTATGGGAGTCCGCCTTAAATATTTATTTTATTCTATTTTTAGTATTTGTTGTTATAGCGGCAACCGAAATACATCATCTGTGTAAATTACAGCTTTCTAGCTATAACGGTTTATGAGCTACAGTCTGGTGACAGACAGACAGACGGACAGCGGAGTCTTAGTAATAGAGTCCCGTTTTTACCCTTTGGGTACGAAACCCTAAAAACGAGCTACGAGTATGAGGGGTTGCATGACATTTATTGTTATTTTTTTTACCATTGTCTAAAAAAGAGGGATGAGTACTTACTATAAATTTGACAAGTGTCTGTTCATCTGTATGTGTCCTCATATATATATATATATATAGATCTAGATATGTAGACTATGATGCAATTTTTGTATTGAAGAGAGGTTTGCATTTCACTACATCCTGCCTAATACGATTACGAAAGTACCTAAATAAAAACACCGAATCACACAGTTCATTCGATGTACGAGTATGATCAAGGGCTTAGTGATATTATACTTAACCTAGACTACCAGAACAAGAACTTTTTTAATTGTTATTTATCACTATAAAGGTCTTCTTCCGGACAAGAAGAAAGTTATGAAATAAATGATATTAATGGCAGGACATCATAAATAATTCTACTTAAATAAACGCTGATAGAAACGGACCGAATTTTCAAATAGGTATAGCAATTTTCTGGTAACGTAACAGCTCAACCTCGAGTACCTACTATCAATTAAAAAGAAGTTAGTAATCCCGAGGGTCGGCTTAATGAACAACTTAGCACTTATTCATTCAATAGACCTTCCAAATTGGTTGTCGAAATCTGGTCCACGGTTATAGGTGTCGGGATCAACGCCTGGCCTGTGATGGACTTCGGCGTATTAATTACCCGTATCTACTGCTTTCTCAGTGGGGCCACCATGCTAGCTGATGTTTTGGAGACTTTTCGCCTATTTTATAACATTGTTATACTTTAGTACTGCTGTTGTTGCATTCTTATCTTATCTTATCAGAATCCACTTACCAGCATTTTTAGGACCCTTACTGGATCCATTAGCAATCGAGAGTTTTATTTTTCAGCTATAAATATTTTGACTGAATGGATAATTTACCTGTGGTATAATAATGCCGTAGGAAAAAATGTGGAAGTTATGACATATTGACAGTGATCATGGTCAATCACTGAGTTTAAATTTAAATCACACGAAACCAAAAATATTGTCATTTTGCCAGTTGAATAAAGTGATTTTTCCAACGTTTAAACTAAAATATACGGTCCTAAAAAATATCATAGATTACCTAGGTATACCCAAAATGATGGCCACCTCAATCTCAAGCCAATTGAAGCCAATTAGATGGTGAATCACTAGCAATAGTGGTTACTCCAAACATTTGACCGCATCGTAAACTAAACCTTAATCCAAGGCGTCAGGACCAAGATCCATTCCAGAAATTTGGTGGATGTGCATTGCAGTGAGTGACTCACTTTATTAGTGAACGTACGTGGATAAATTAATGTGATGTGCATATAAACTGGCTAGTAAGATGAAGTTGCTCTACATTAGTTTCAAGAATAAAGTACCTAGTAGATTGATTAACCTAGTCACGTGTGTTTTTCAAATATGTTGTATTAGCGTTGTTTAAATTCGAAAAACACAACTGTTTTTTTTGCGTGAACAGTTTTAGTATTTGCTTACTGCAATATTTAGATGGGTATGTGAATCTAAAAACCCGTATTATAAGCAAATCGCTATTCGTTAGCGGATCTATGTTCAGTAGTGGATTATTAAGTCACAGTGTAATACAAATAACTTAAAATTGAAACCACAGCAGATCTCAATTTTGAAGCCTACTATCCAGTAGCCCATCCGAAGGCTAAATGATAGAACATAAAAGTAATTTCTCTGAATAACGGATATGGTACTTAATCATATTAAAAATAATACTTCAAACTCGACTCATTTTAGCATTAAAAGGATTACTATTCATCAAAGAATTATATATTCAAATACCTACTTAGTCTACTTACATGTTTTAAAAAAGTTTAAAAAATAACCTATTCATGTTTTAACATAGCGTGTGGCCATCGCGTGGTCTTTACAACAGTTAAAACATTTTTTAATAGACGTTTTTGATATTTGTCGTAACAAATGAACTTACACCATGAAGTAGTCACGTGACTGATAGACTTAATTAGTTCACTCTATGAATAGCTTTAGTAATTATTTTACGAAGTAACATGACATGCGATTAGATATAATAAAGGGAAAAATGTCACATTGAAATATAGACTAAATACTAATTTTACCTGCGGTTTCCCACGCGATCCTTTATTTTTTCCGGGCTAGTATACCACGGAACACCACTCACACACCACTAAATAATTCTTTCGACGTGTCAAAATCAAAACAAGACAGAGTTAAGGTGAAGTGTATATCTATCACCTTTACACACGTCGAAAAAATTTTTCGTGGTCATATGCTAAGGCTGGATTTAAAATAACTTATGAAACTCTTCAACCTTTGAACATTAATATCTATGCCAAAATAAATTCAATCCGTTGCTCTGTTGCTGTGTGAAAGAACAAACAGTTGAACAAACAATCGACCAAAACAATTTCGATCCATTTTTAAACGTCTTGATAGCATACTAAGTTCGATTACAGAGGAGCCAGCGTAAATTTAATAGCTACGTAAAAGCGTTCTCTCCATCGAATGCCTAAAGTGAAAAAGAAACAGAACTATGCTATTTAGCTAATGTAATTACGCTGGCGCCTCTGTAATCGGGCTTATTGAAACAATATACTAGCCTAGAGTATACGTTAGTAAGTAAGTCTTTCCGTGTGTAATACCCAACCAAAAGCTTGAAAAACATTTAAGAAAACTATAATTGTTAGTTTAAGTATAGATTCACATTTCGCCTCTACAGCCTCTTTGATGTTATTAAACTCAAATGATCAAAACATCAGTCCTGGTTATCTCCCGAGACATCAACTAAATAATTGATACTATCACTCATCTAACTACTACATTAACCGAACTAACCGAAAACTGATTACACAGTTCACCGCACGGGCACAAAACATGGAGGGTGTAGAAGTTCAACTTAGTTTGAACGAGCTCTTGCACTGCACACATAGATAACTTATATCTTCTTTATGCTCCGGCCCGGAGCAACTTCGGTTACCTGTGTCGGTGTACTGTGTCAGACACTCGTTTGCGTGGGGATTGGGTGATTTCACACTCTGGTTCTATAGAAATCGAATATTCATCCGTTGCTTATGTCTCACACACAAGACACACGTTTGCTCTCTGCCTTAATGAAACACGCTGAAGAAGAGCGCAAGATCGCGCGATACTTAAATACTCTCTGAGGCCATTTTTTGTTTTAAAATAACTTTGGTGCCTCACACTTTTATCATAACTCCGAGTTGACTGTCGAGCGAAGGAACAAAAATTAAGTACATGCATACACGAGTTTCCTTTCTGTGCTCTTGATGTTTTTTGTCTTTACAGTGGGCAAGCTGAATGAAAATATCCATTAGAGAGCTTTATATTGTCACATTTAGAGCAGAATTTTCATTGCACCGGACTTCACAGAATGTGAACTAAAAAATAGGCAGTCAAATACGAAGTCTATTTAACCGCTTTTAGAGTAGAATTTCAAATAAAATAAAAGCTTTAACTTGCTATATGCAGCCGTTCAGAAGCTGCCCTATTAGATGTTTATAGATAGGCCTTTTTCCAGCAGTGAATATCTTTCCTACATAGTGACGTTAAAACAAAAATCTCAAAGTGTAATTTCTGACAACGCGACATGTTTTAGTTGGAGTAGTCTAGTCTAGATCGAGAAATCTAATTCAACTGTCACTCGTATAGACACTGTTATGTCACAATGATTAACTTGTACCTAGTACCTACATATACTTACACTAGCTGGCCCGCCCCGGCTTCGCCCGGGTACGATTGGTTAAAGGAGACAGATTTAATGAGTATTGTGCCTATTTACCTGCCACGTAAAGTAGATATATCACGCACATGAACACAGTTATTTTAGCGCGTTTTCATTTTACAGTATCATATAAGCAACTATTTTTTCCACAGAACACCCACTGCTTAACATATATTCTATCAACGTAAGTTAGTTGACGTTCTAATTTACACTTGTTTTCGATATTTTCTTCATTCGAGTACTTTGTAAAATATTAGCCATCAGTTCTAATTCTAGGAATTGTGTGCCCTACCTAAGGCCTCTTCAACTTGCTAACCCAAAAAGTTGTGATGGAACCAATGGAAGCGCTGGCATCCAACGTGCTCCGATGGTCTCTACCAGTTCTTAGATTCACGTGAAGACCTTCTCTACAGTTGCCAATACATTGTCTACATTCGAGAACTTTAAAGCCCCATCGATCGTTCGTTTTACGTACTATGTGTCAGGACACTCACTCCACTCACTATCACTACAACAGAAATTATAAATCGTCTGTATGTCGGTTGCCTAACTTAGCTTTTCCAAATCTGTAGGTACTACATAAAAAGACGCATTAATAGAGGAGGTATGTAGCCGTGGTGGTCTAGTGGTAGTAACACCTATTTTACAATCGTGAGTTGGTAGGTTCAAATCCCGATACCGTATCAATGAGTTTCTTTGGAACTTATGTTCCGTACATTCCCGTCCCATTTCACATCACTGGCTTTTCCGTGAAGGAAAATATCGTGTGGCAACCTGCATACCTACGTCCGTTGAAGGAACTGGATTACGCATTATTATAGGAATCCATTAACCCGCACTGGGCCAGCGTGGTGGATATGGTCCAACCGTAGGTAGACTCTCCCGCTACTCAATAGATTACAACGCGGTCTCGGTTTCATGTATTTCATATTACTTCTTTATACTTTCGTCAAAATTGTATGCAGTGAAAGGATAAAGTCTTTTTTAGGGTTCCGTACCCAAAGGGAAAAACGGGACCCTATTACTAAGACTTCGATGTCCGTCTGTCCGTCTGTCTGTCTGTCTGTCACCAGGCTGTATCTCATGAACAATCATAGCTAGGCAGCTGAAATTTTTACAGATGTGATATATCTGTTCCCGCTATAACACCAAATACTAAAAATAAAATAATATAAATATTTAAGGGGGGCTCCCATACAATAAACCTGAATTTTTAGACGTTTTTCGCTCTATATTAATAATGATAACCGGTATATGCTTGAAATTTTCACAGAATATTTAGTTTTATATTCACTTCAATAACATATAATAAAATTAAAATAAAATAGCTATTTGAGGGGGGCTCCTATACAGTACCGAACCCTCCATGCGCGAGTCCGACTCGTACTTGGCCGATTATTTTAAACACTATAGACGATACATTTAACTTCGATGCCCGGATGCCCTATTAAGAATCCGCCAACCCGCACTGGACCAGCGTGGTGGATATGGCCCAATCACACTTCGTGGGTAGGCCTATGTCCTGCAATGGAATATTAAAAAAGGCTGGTATGGGTACTGATACCTACAGGAATAGCGGAGATAAAATATGGTGATGCCTAGCTATCCGAGCGTGGTGAGCGGTGACTACGCGATTTTTTTCTAATACTTACCTACATTTTTAAACTCATGATATCTTTCGAATGAAATGTCTGAATTGAACAATTTAAAAAGGTATATAAAAGTCCTCAATTATTCTTGAATATAAAATAGTTTATTTTGATAAGGGTTTACATAATATTATCCCATGATATAAATTAAGAGCATTTTCTTGCGGCGGCATTTCAATTAAATTTTTCAAATAAAAGAACACTTATTGTGGCTTAACTATAAGAGATAGACATACTCTGTCCGGACACTTTTTGTAAATAATGATAAGCTCTACAAAGACGTAGTACATTATTTTATTGTATCATCAATATTTTTCGAAACGCATGCGATGTAAATATTTTTTAGGTAATTTTTGTACACCTTGGGTTACATTATAGGAGTTTTAGTAAGTATCCCTAATTATTTAAAAAATATAATATATCCTTTGGCATCCAGGGATAACATAACTTTCCAACAGTGAAAGAATTTTTCCAATCGGTTCCTTAGTTTCGGAACCTATTCGATGCAAACAAACACACAATCAAATCTTTCCTCTTTATAATATTGGTATAGATTTCTTTCGCGCCAAATGAAGTCATCTGCTAGCTTAGCATGCGACCACGAAAAGCCACGAAAGGAACTCTTTTCGACGCGTAAAAAAGTCACATATATAAATACTTTGCCACGACGCCGTCTCGTTCTAACACGTCGAAAGAAATATTTCGTGGTGCGCATCCTAGCCCGGCTGGAAGACACTATTGTACCTTCGTATGTTGTTTAAAAATGTCCGGATAGTGAATGATTACTTATCAAAAGATTTTTATTCGTTGTTGCAGCTCTTGAATATTGGGGAGACTAACTTTTCCAGCTGCACAGCATATACCATTAGGTTCATCGTCCCATTTTTTTGCATAACACTTAGGGCAAATCTTATTCATGGTTCCAATTTGGACGGAAGGCTGTGGAGCATAATTTATTTGTGGATCGTATCTGAATGCTGATCTGTTACTGTGAGCTAAAATTTGAGTTCGAACTCTAGTTGTTAACGTATGTTGTCTTTCTCTCTGATCTCGTAGGCGTTGGGAATGCTCAGAGTTCGATTCCGTAGTGCGAGTTAGAATATTTCTATTATTTTACTCTTCAAGCCGCTGCGAACGCTCTGTACTCGTATCTCGCGCGCGGACTTGGGATTGGGAGGTTCTCAAATGTTGTTCGGCAAGCCTCTGCGAACGCTCGATACTGGACTCTCGCACGCGGACTTGAGAGGTTCTCAAATTTTGCTCAGCAAGCCGCTGCGAACGCTCAATACTCGACTCTCTGGAACGCGATTGCGACGCGTATTCTCTCCGGCTTGCAAGACGATTTTCAGTTTCTGATGAAGATTCTTCATTACGACGTATTTTTGATGCCGTCGCCTGGGAACTATGTCTAGAAAGTTGAGATCTTGATCTTCTGGACATTTTAAAATGGTAGAAATTATAACTAAATTGCCTTTGTACCTCATAAATGATTTGCTAAGTTGTTGAACAGGAATTATGACGGAAACGGGCCTGCAGCTACACAGTTAAATTAAATAATGCTGAATATGTGTTTTATAATTCAATGTGTTTAAAGCTGTAAACTATTAGCTGTTTATATTTCAAACATTTGACAGAAGTGAAACACTTATTTTTAGTTGCTAGGGTAACAATAAGCAATAGACTATGACATTTACATATTACATACTTTTGACATATTCCCATTACATATTTAAATTATTAGGTAATTTTTTACACCTTGAGTTACGTTATTGAAGTTTTAGCAAGGATCCCTAATTTTTTTGAAAATGTAATATAGCCTATGACATCCGGGGATTATGTAGCTTCCCAACAGTCAAAGAATTTTTCAAATCGGTTCAGTAGTTTCGGAGCCTATTCAATGCAAACAAACAAACAATCAAATCTTTCCTCTTTATAATATTGGTATAGATATTCCTACTTACAAGCAGACAAAGCGCAGTAGCGCTCGTAGCGTAATTTGACTAGACTAGGTGTTTGTCAGCGATCACCGAAATTAAGCAACGTATATACCGCACGGTCAGTATTTGGATGGGTGACCGTGGGTGGCATTTTCCAACTGAGCGCTACCGTTGCTCGGATGACACGTTAAAATTGTACGTCCCGGTTGTTTTGTTTAGCCATGTCAAAGGCCGACTCTGGCACCAGGCCGACTCTAGCCCGGCCTATACGAACTTACTTAGCAGACAAACATTTCTTTCTAGATATATTTTATCTCCACCGTCGACACACGTATTACACAGTTCACTGCACACTGGTATAAATCTCACCGCATCGCGGACAAACTTAAAAACATAAATTATACAATTATCCAAAACCCCGTCGGCGTTCCCGGAGAGTCCCATAAAAACAGTATAACAATAGCCTATAAATATTTTACAAGTAATTATAATGAAAAATTGCCCGAACCGAAACACTAAACGTTTCCGGAATTTTAGAATGTAAATTAAATTGTTATTTTTGATAGAAACTGTTTTAGGATCGATTTTGTGAGCCATTGTTGCGTAAGTGATTTAGGTACGAAAGGTATGGGAAGTCGATTTACTCAATATCCGGAATTCATATTTGGGGCGGCAGTGGAGTGTACTCGTATCGATATTCAATATTTTATCAGATTGACATTGGTTGGTGCTTAAATTCAGATTTGTAATGGATTTGTTCGAAGTTAGATTTGATATTATGTTTTAGTGATATCAAAAAATGATGATAGACATAATATGTTTTGTGATATAGCTGCATCAATTATTTATGAATTTATATCTGTCGTTTCTACATGATCCACTCTTCAAGGGTAGCTTTTAAATTACATTATTAAGTACTGAGTATTTAGTTTAAGGTGTTTGTTTAAAAACTCATCGTACACTTCAACATAAATGTGCAGTGTAACTACTTACAACACTTATTTTAGCAACACGATAAAAATATAATCATCGAAGTCCGGTGTAAAATTATTCATTCAAGTGTAAAAATTGTACACGAAAAAATAGAAACTTTTCCTCCAAAAATGTCCACATCAGTAACCACGCACCCCTGTGTCCGTTTCAGAATTATCCCAGCTTATTATAAACAAACTAGGCCACCTAACTATCCAGCCAATCTCTCATTCCGGTCATTACTTTAGAAAAAAAAAAAGCATAAAAGGTAAAAGGCGTTTCCATAATACGCTTGTGACAATGTGCACGGAGCGAGAAGTGCGTGCGAAACACCACATCAAAGGGAGGAAAGAGGACACGCGGGTGGAACGGGCCATCGGGCGAGCGAGTCTGCACGGTTGATGAACGAGCCCACAGTGCGCGGTAGAGCGATGGCTGTCATAGATACCTATACAAACGCTGGCCTCGTGTTTTGCAAACCTCGCGCTAAGCGTTGTAAAAAATTTACTAGAGCTATGAAAATTAAGAAGATAATTTTTCAAAGCGAGAGAAAGGGGAGACACGGTTGGAACGGGCCATCGGGTGAGCGAGTCTGCACAGTTGTTAAATCTGCGTGGTAAAGAGATGGTGATTATACACATCATCCTCGCGTTTTACAGAACTCGAAGCTTTTAGCCGAGCTTCGTACTAAGCGTTTAACTAAACTTACTATAGTTATGAAGTAGATCATTCTTCAAAAGTAGCGATATAAGACACACGGGTGAAACGGGCCAATTGGATGAGCAATTCTGACCGTTTTTTTTTTACAAAACTTAGAGCATGTAGTCGAGCTTCGTGCTAAGCGTTTTACAAAATGTGTTAGACCTATATATATAAACTATGAAGGAGAGCATTTTTCAAAATGAGTAAAACGCGGGTGAAACGGGCCATTAGGTGAGTGATGTTGTGACATTGATGAAATAAGCTACGTACGTTTTACAATACTTCAGGCACTTACTTATGCAAAATGCGAAATTTGAAAAGATCCTAAAAGCTTTTAGCTCGAAGAATACACGCTCTAAAAGTCCTCGCACTTTGCAAAGCAAGCACTATAAGGACGATTACAGGTTGGAGTGTACGAAAGGGGGCACTGAGGAAAAAAGACTTAGAAAAATTTGCACTACAATCCTACACCTTATGTAATCTTCGGGATCCGGTGGGATGTGGGAGTATAAGGGTGGGGGAACCTCTACACGCACCCGGAGGTCACTGATCTTGACTCCAGGGTCATTGACCTTGACTCCAGGATCATTGACCTTGAATGACCTTGACTCCAAAATAGTCGGTTTTGCAAACAAAATCATCAACCTTGACTGACCTTGACTCCGACCATCGACCTTGACTGTCTACGCCTATGTAATCTTCGGGATCCGATGGAATGTGGGAGTATAAGGGTGGGGGAACCTCTACACGCACCCGGAGGTCACTGACCTAGACTCCAGGGTCATTGACCTTGACTCCAGGATCATTGACCTTGAATGACCTTGACTCCAAAATAGTCGGTTTTGCAAACAAAATCATCAACCTTGACTGACCTTGACTCCGACCATCGACCTTGACTGTCTACGCCTATGTAATCTTCGGGATCCGGTGTGATGTCGGAGTATAAGGGTGGGGGAACCCCTGCACGCACCCAGAGGTCACTGACCTTGACTCCAAGATCATTGACCTTGAATGACCTTGACTTCAAAATAGTCGGTTTTGCAAACATAATCATCAACCTTGACTGACCTTGACTCCGACCATCGACCTTGACTGTCTACGCCTATGTAATCTTCGGGATCCGGTGTGATGTCGGAGTATAAGGGTGTGGGAACCCCTGCACGCACCCGGAGGTCACTGACCTTGACTCCAAGATCATTGACCTTGAATAACCTTGAATCCAAGATCATTGACCTTGAATAACCTTGACTCCAAGATCATTGACCTTGAATGACCTTGACTCCAAAATAGTCGGTTTTGACAACAAAATCATCAACCTTGACTCGTAGGTTAGGTTAGGTTTGAACAGTGACAACAACGCGCGAGCCGAGCGAGCGAAGCGAGCGTGCCGCGGCAGCGGCCGGCGAAGCGCCAGAGACAATCAGTCCTTATTACGAGTTTAGGCCGTTCCTATTTATTCTAACCAACAGAAGGACTTCGCTAAAGTATTTCGATGTCGTAGGTTAGGTTAGGTTTGAACAGTGACAACAACGCGCGAGCCGAGCGAGCGAAGCGAGCGTGCCGCGGCAGCGGCCGGCGATGCGCCAGAAACGACTTATCAATGAGGCTGACAACGCGCACATTATTGTTTTATACCCTTAAATAAATCTTCAGGATCTGCACCGGCAATTTTGGATTTGGATTCCTCGTCTCCCTCGTCCAAGATATACCCTGGGATGCTCAGGATCAACGTTTCCATACACCGTTTTGACCTCCGATGGGTCTAAAGTTTTTTTTCGGTACTTGTTTACGAGAGGGGGCGCTCTTATGAAGGAAAAATGACATTGATTATTTTTCACACCGTGTGGTATTCTGGCAACCCCCCTTTTTTACGTTGGGAATGGGTAGAGGAGATACTCAGGATCAACGTTTTCATAAACCGTTTCGACCTCCGATGGGTCTAAAATTATTTTTTCGGTACTTGTTTATGAGAGGGGGCGCTCTTATGAAGGAAAGAAGACTATTTTTCACACCGTGTGGTATTCTGGCAACCCCCCTTTTTAACGTCGGGAATGGGTAGAGGAGATACTCAGGATCAACGTTCCCATACACCATTTTGACCTCCAGTGGGCCAAATTTTTTTTTTCGGTGCTTGTATACGAGAGGGTGCGCAGTTACAAAGGAAAAAAGACATTGATTATTTTTCACACCGTGTGGTATTCTGGCAACCCCCCTTTTTTACGTTGGGAATGGGTAGAGGAGATACTCAGGATTAAGGTTCCCATACACCATTTTGACATCCGGTGGCTCTAAATTTTTTTTTCGGTGCTTGTATACGAGAGGGGGCGCAGTTATAAAGGAAAAAAGACTGATTATTTTTCACACCGTGTGGTATTCTGGCAACCCCTCTTTTTTGTGTTAGGAATGGGTAGAAGAGATACTCAGGATCTACGTTCCCATACACCATTTTGACCTCCGGTGGGTCTATCAATTTTTTTTGGTCTTTTTGTAGGATAGGTCAGTCAACCCGATGCGATGCTTGGAGTCAAGGTCAGTCAAGGTAGAATATTCTGGAGTCAAGGTCAATGATTCTGGAGTCAAGGTCATACAAGGTCAATGATCCTAGAGTCAAGGTCAATGACCTTAGGGTCAAGGTCATTCAAGGCCAATAATTTCGGGGTCAAAGTCATTTAAAGTCAATGACCTAGGGGACAAGGTAAGTCAAGGTCAATGACCTCCGGGTGCGTGCAGGGGTTTCCCCACCCTTATACTCCCACATCCCACCGGATCCCGAAGATTACTTATGGCGTAGTATTTTAGTGAAAATTTTTCTAAGTCTTTTTTCCTCAGTGCCCCCTTTGGTATCCTCTGACCCACTCACCTGTCTGAGCGTTTAGAATACATGTTCCATAGACATGTTCAGTCAAAGAAGCGTACAAATTGTCTGCGTAACCATTGAAGAACTGAACATTGAACAGGGCGTTCATTCGACCGTTCTCGCTAGTTCATTCGTTCATTGACTTGTTCACGCACTGCTTGCCCTTTTAACGATATACAGATTGTAAAAGGGCTTTGATTGGTATGCTAAGGCAAGACTTGGCGTATATCATTGAAAGATTTCAAACACGTTCCGATTTGGTTGAAGCCACCTAAATCGTGGTTGGCATTTAACATTGCTGCAGTCAGCGAGTGTGACAAAGAGTTATAATAACATGTTATTGTTGTTCCTCGCCTTATTAATAGTAATTTTTAGGGTTCCGTACCCAAAGAGTAAAAACGTTTTTGTTGTTGTTTGACTAACATTAAATTATTTTAAACCGTTAGTGCCACACACATATGAGATGTCTTGTCCTACTTAATGACCCCCCAACCCCCTCATTCGACCGTTCTTCTTATAATACTTATGATAAATACTAAAACTTAGTGTTCAAAATTCACGCAGCTTTAAATTTGCGTCAAACAAAACAAAAGCTGGAGTTGCGTACAGCGGTAAGTACGGTGTACAAAAAAGGTAAATACGCCGAGTGTACATCTCAATAGGTTCCACAGTTAAAATGCGTCGCACAAAAGGAATCTTTTTCTTCGCCATGTTGAAGTAGACGAGGCGTTTTTAGTATTTGTAGGTACCGTTCGCAAAAAAATCGTTTAAGTATTTTTTTACATTCTCATTTAGCTTATGATTCAGTTCTTGAAATGGTGTGAATATAAGAAAATTCAGATATCGAATAATCTTTCTTATTACTGATTAAAATTAATATGAAATATGCAAGTGATAATGAAACTAATGTTTAATAAAATAAAATAAAATAGCCTTTATTTACTGAAACCCGTAACCAGTTATTATACAACTAACTTAATTTACCTAAATTAACTGAATCTATTTATAATTTAAATATACACTTACAATTACACACACACTTTTTGAGTTTAGTTTTGTACCTAGATCTATTTACAATATGATAATTATTATATAATATTTACACACACACTTTGTAACTAAATGTATTTGCAATATGTATAATATTTATTTACACACTTTGATTTTTTTTTGGTTTTGCTTTTGTAGTTTTTACAAGGTTTGTTTAAATAGTATCTCTGGTTTCAGTATGCCTCATGGCAAAGGCCTCCTCCAACTCTCTCCAGTGGGAGCGGTCGCTTGTTGCTCTCCTCCAGTACGGCCCGGCTGCCTTCTTTATTTCGTCTTCCCACCTGCAGGCTGGTCTACCTCTGCTTCTTGTCGAGTCCCTTGGATACCAATTTGTGACTTCTTTACTCCATTTGGCTTCTTTGCTACGCATCATATGGCCAGTCCATTTCCATTTTAGTTGGTCGATTCTAAGTAAGATGTCGGTGAACTTGGTTTGTTCTCTTATATCAATATTTCTGACCTTATCTCTCTTCCTGAGGGCGAGGACGCTTCTCTCCATTGCATGTTGACATGATGCAAGTTTTGCTCTGTGTGTTGCTGTTAGGGCCCATGTCTCGCAGCCATAGGACAGACAAGGGAGAATACATGAGTTAAATATTTTACTTTTTATCTTCATGCTGAAATCATTACTTTTCATGATGAACTTTAGTGACCAATACTTTCGCCATCCGTTAGCTATTCTTTTATTTACTTCTTTTGTCATTTGATCTTCAAAAGATATAATTATATCTTTTGAAACTAATGTTTAATACGTATTTATTTGTTACAGGTAAATGCCACTAGCGAATGAAGTCCTGCTCACGCATTAATAGTTAAGTTGTAAGTATAGATTATTATCATGTAGATGACAGATACTTCTCTGCCTAAGTCTTGCTACTTAAACATATCATTGTGTCGTTTTTGGGGTTCCGTAGCCAAAGGGTAAAAATGGGACCATATTACTAAGACTACGTTGTCCGTCTGTCTGTCTGTCTGTTACCAGGCAGAATGTCGTGAACTGTGATAGCTAGAATTGAAATGTTTACAGATGATGTATTTCTGCTGCCGTTATAACAACAAATACTAAAAACAGAGTAAAATTAATAAAGGGGCTCCTATAAAACACACGTGTTTTCTCTGCCGTTTTTTGCTCGGTATTAATAACGACAACGGTACTAAAGGTGCATGAAATTGAATTGCATTAAAAATAGTTGTGCGCGAGTCCAACTCGAACTTGGCCGAATTTATTTTAACGTGCGCCCTGCTTTTTAACATTAAATAACTATAGTCTGACCGTTTAACTGAGTCCTCGCCTGCGCGGTACAGAGGCGCGGGGGTAGACGACAAAGGGGACTGAGACCGGTGCGGGCGGCGGGTCCCTGCCGCCCGCACCGGTCTCAGTCCCCCTTTGTCGTCTACCCGCGCGCCCCTGTACCGCGCAGGCGAGAACTCAGTTAAACGGTCAGACTATAGTGCATAGCCTAGAAGAAAATCTTTTACCTGTTGAATTGATACTTCGATGTATGAAATCATATTTGTCAACAAGCTAGCTTATACAAGCACAATCGGTTAACCTTTGACTGGTGACGTGGTTTTTTTGTAACATAACTGATGACGTGCGGCCTGACAGGCCGATGCTTTATCTGGTCTATAAATCGTATATTAAATATGGTAGGTTATCTTAATGTATATTTTGTGTTAAATTATATACTAAAGTAAAAATTAAAATAACGAAATGTAGTCTAAACATACATTTTTTAATATGTACTTGTAGTTAAAAAGTTTTTGGTCTTTAAAATCGAAAAACTAGGCTCGAGGTCAAGAATTGCTTATAAAATATTTAAAATCAATATAATAGTAACTTACGTATTTTTTTTATCAAAGTTCAAACACTAATCAACTTAAAAAAATAATTAACTCTTATCATAAGTGTCATGTCTCAAAAATGACAACTGTCAAACTTTAGTAATTTTTCTTCTAATATTTGGCGATCGACATTTGAATTTACGACTGGTGAGACTTGTCTTCTTGTGTTTGACACTTCATTTATGTCGGTACCATCTCTACGCTTTTTTCTAGGAGGTCCAGAGTTATTCATTGTAAGTAATATCTGAAAATAACCGCAATAAAAAAAAGTTACTTAAGTGGTGACATAAGGTCTGAGAGGCCGCTCGAGAATTTTAAACCGATCTAACTTACCGATTTGGGCCTGGCCAACGCAACTATCCCCCTCTAGGGCACTGGCGATACTAAACTCGAAGCTACTTAGGCGCTCAAACACGGGAAGTGAGGGGAATGGGGTGATATGAAGTTTCGCTAGCGCCGCTCGGCCTGTGAGACCGCACGTCACCAGTTAAAGGTTAAAGTGTCACGACCTGAGTTCGTCACAAAAACCTTATCTTCAAACCACTTATCTCCAAACCTCACAGCATCCACCCACAAGAAATCGTCTAAATCAAACCAAAACAGATCGCTCTCGCTACCCAATATTTTATTCATTCTAATGAGACGATTCTTCTGCTAACCGTATCTCATTCGTCTCGGCAAAGGGCCCGAGACGTCGAACAAAGGTAGCAGAAACCAATTTGTTACGTGATAATATGGACCTTGCCTCCTCCTCCTCCACCCCCACCCTGATAAGACGAGTCTTCTTTCAGCAGTTACTTGGCCTTTGACACAATCGATGAATATTTTTGGGGGATTTGACGTGTTTTGTAAACATGCTATTGTGACAGATTAGGGAAATGTAGATAAGTACCTAAAGGATTCGGACTTGAGTAAGAGATATGCCGAACTATGAGATTATTCACGACTAGCTTTTGCCTGCAACTTCGCCCGCGTGATATTTTGATTTTTCTGCTATCCCATACAAAACCCTTTATTTTTCCGAGATAACAAGTAGTCTGTCACTTTCAGTCTTTCAAACTATGTCCATGCCCAAAATCTAGTCAATCGTTGCTGCCTAAAAGAGTAACAAACTGTAAAATCATTGACCTCAAATCCAATATCTCCGCATGTGTGGCGTAGTTGGCTTTGTAACTATTAAAACAAGGTGATGTAACTTCAACAATTGTTGTATAATTCTTCGTTAACAATCCAGATAATATCCTACTGCTCTAAATGTAAAATCCTTTCCTTTTTTATCAACAAACTCTTTTTTCCGAGTCCCCTGTCAAGTCTGGTGTTGCCCGGTCTACCAGATCGAATTTCAACCAAAATCGACATAGTAAAAAAATATGATAAAATACTGAAAACCTTACAAAACCAACAAATTACACAAACACTTTGGGATTTATAATATTAGTAGGGAAGTAAGGATACGCGCGTTACAAGACTCGATTTTTAATTAATTTTAACGTCACATTTGACATAAACAACGTTATTCCAAACGAATTTCGCGAATAAAATACTTGGCAATTTACGTTGTTGCATGTTGATAATAGGGAACTAAAAACCAGACGTAGACTCACGTAAACAAGCCATAGATTTTGTATTGTTATTTTAATCTCTAATTAAGGGTACAGATTAAGCACAGTACAGAGCTAACATTTCTGGAAAGCTGGACATAAGACCTTCAGATATCCAATCTCCATTGCTGGACGTCGGCCTCTCCTGTGGCATTTTAATAACGGGCTATATAGAAATGGCTTGCATCCAGCATATCCCTGTTGACATTGACCAGATCAACAGTTCATTTTGTATCTGTTACGGCACTGCGTTTATGTCCTCATAGAGCGAGGCCTCACTAGTGCGTTGCGTTGCGTCGCAGCGTCAACGCTGCGTCGTTTTTCATAAATTTTTTGTGCCATGCCACATTAATGCGTTGCGTCGTCGCTTGCGATGTTTCAACGGATCGACGGACAAGAAACGAAGCGGGGGGAGGGTGAAGCGCTGTGTCGTCGGAGCTCCGATGCGACGACGGACAGTGTTGTCAGTGTACTAACAATATTTTTTATTATTAACACTGAGACGCTACGCAGCGACAGCGCGCGTCGCCCTCTTGCGTTGCAAAATCGTGCGTCGCCGTAACGCAGATGGGGCATGCAATGCGTTGGTCCGTTGCGAAGACGCAACGCGACGCGCTAGTGAGGCCTCGCTCATAGCTGGGACACTGCTTGCGTGTAGTCACTATTCGAGATCTTTTCTCCGCCATTGGCTATCAGTTATTTCCACTATGTCGCCACACCACGATATCATAAATTCCTTACAATACGAGTATAATATTTCGTTACCAGCTCAAGCTCAAAGCCGAGAAGCATCGGTACATAATCTACCCTTCCGACTACACACCACTAAAATTATTTATTTCGCTTAGGAAACCCGCGCCGTGTCGGATTACACCCCTGCACATCCGAACTATCCGTATAACGGAACCATAGAGATCTACACAGAGGCCTTCTCATCACCTATATACAGAAAATACTCATGTATTTTCTGCATATAAGGCTTAAGGTGCTGTATTGTGACGACATCATACAGCACAAAATGCATGTTTGCATATGCATGTCAGTCAGTGATATTGTTGTGCTCTGTGAGTAGTAAATTAATAATTGTGTAGTTTATTGGCGTCATTATTTTGGTTTTGGGCAAAGTGTGCTAATTTCGTCGTCATATCAGCCGTCATACGTCCACTGCTAAAAATTGGAATCCCCGGAGTTTTTCCAATTTTGAAAATCGTGAGTCCAAGCTGGATAAGATTGCTACAGGACTAAATCGAGTGGCGCACAAAAAGAGAAGTCTAAGCTCAGCAGGGGACGATCGCGGGCTCCGGATGATGATAATGGTTTTTCACCATGACCGCTTTTAAGCGGTCATGGTGAAAAACCATGCACCTGCATAGCACCTGGTGCGATCCTGTAGTCTTGATCAAATTATTATCGGTCCACCATGCTGGTCCTAGTCCAATTTTAGTGTAGACTAGACTAGATTGTGACGTCATGTCTCATCTTACGAGATCTATGACCGGAACCCAAATTCTCTGTACCAATAAAATCGTAAGAACCACCCCACTCGATATTACGTCCCGATATTACGTCTAACCAATATTTGTCAAAAGCCGAATCACCTTCGCCTAGAGTGACCAGTGCTACGAACATTCTGGGACAAATAATATTTCTTTCTGTGTTTTTGCTGTGTGCGGCAAACTTAACTTCTTTTTGATATTTTCTTAATCTGGGACAATTTTCCCTCTTTTGTAGAGGTAGGCGAAATATCAGCCTGCGAAAATCTTTGCGACCCAAATTAGGACGATGTCGGGAAAAACAAAATACGACTACCCGTCGAGATTAAAAGATGCGGTCTACAGACGATCGGAAATGTCACACTCTCTGTAATGTAAACACAAGCCAGTAAACACAATAGACCTCCGGGCTAGTATGCGCGCCACGAATTATTTCGTTTGTAGTGTCAGAACGAGACAGCGTTATGACAAAGTATATGACTGTCACTTTTTCACACGTCGAAATGAGTTCTTTTCGTCGCTTTTCGCGGTCGCATGCTTTATAGCCTGGGCATACCTCTCGTAGGAAAGTCAATATTCATATATCAGTTGGGTAAAACGTCGACCGACAGGGTAGACAGGTGGCATTATAACCGCAGAATCACACTAGGTACAAGCTGCTTCGAGCCGGTCCTATTAAAGATCTATAAAGGAGGCTTATGTCCAGCAGTGGACGTCCTGTGGCTGAAACGACGACAACGATGATGAGGTGGCTTACGATTTCAGTAGTACCTACCTACATTTTCTCTTAAACGAAGTAATGCATTTTATTTACACAGAAAAACAAAAAAGAACTTAAATAACAATTTTCGCTATGACTAAAGCAAAAAAAAAAAAAACACAAAACAAAAAATTGGTTGCCTGTAAAGTCGGTATACGGGCGAAAGTTTTACGTGACAACGACTTTGAGACGAATGAGAGCGCATGAAGTGTGAGCGGGGAGCGTAACGCAGTTTCTTGAAGTGTCACCCGGCAAACCAATTTATAAGACGTTGTCACGTCAATAAAACCTAGTCTAAAAGCCCCTGGCCAGAATGCTGGCAGCATTGCCTCGCTGAATAGCAATACTCAGCAACGAAGTTAGCATTTTTTCTGAATCACAATCCAGACGGAATCACTGCACTTGCACGTGTTTACGTGTTACCCTTTGCACTACATTTTTCATTTTCTTAGATGCGAGAATAAATAAGGGACATCTTACACACGGTCTCTGACCCCACACAGCTTGTGAAATTGCTGCCAGAGAATGATATATAACATAAACATTTTTTTTATAAACATACTCGTACATCACAAACATGTTTGCTCTGGGTGGGAATCGAACCCACTCCTCTTTGATCACTAAAACTGGGCCAATGAATAGTTAGATGATAGTAGTTTCACTGAATATTTATATCCATAAACTAGTAAACTCTGGTCACCCTGACTCATAGGGCGGCTAAGACGCATAGGGCGGGCGTATTGAAAGGAAGTATTCTTTAGCTATGGAAACGGTTGATATTTTCTCGGTATATCTTTTGTTCGGGTTTATGGAATTTCATTTTAAAGGTAAAACATGCAAGGTTGGATATCGGCGGATGAACATTCTTTTTGGTTTTGTATTTCGTATTACAATATTGCTGCTCGGTGTATTTTAAGGTCTCATTTTATTTTAAAGATTATTATTTTCTAGGTACTGATGTAGCCTGCGTTTTTTTTTAAATATAACAAAATTGAAAGCTCTAAACACATACGAGTAACAAATGATAAACATGTATATTAGATTGAAAATGAATTAAACTCCAATGATATGTAATCCCAGAGCATTTATGGAGTAGTTAAAAACTAATATCTGGGAGTCGTTCAAGTTAAAATGTATTAAAAAAATTGTACAACATATTTATTATACCACCACCCTTCACCTACGTAAATTGTGTATAAGGTACAGTATTTTTCTAAAGCACCTAAAACCCTGTACACTTGTACAAGCCAACCAATCTCCTCATAAATTATTTTCACTGACCTATTTATGTAAAATTGTGTCGTAAAAACTTGTAAAAAGAGTATCGCTTTCAAAGAACAATTTGGACTTAATTACGAGGTTTCTGAGATTTTTCCTTACTTTTTCTTATAAATTAATGTGTTTGGTAACAAGTACTGGCAATTATGTAGGAAATTAAAAATGAATACGGATACAATTTTACTTAAAGTATGACATTAATGGGAAAATGTAAGACGCTTTTTAGAGCGGAAGTGAGTCATTAAACTATACAGGGTGTCCAGTCACCGGTGTCGGTCTTTAATGATATGCAATTTGATAATGAGCGATCATTAAGTAATTTTTCTTAGATTATATGGATGTTTTTACATCGAATATGCGAGATAATGAAGTTGTGAATAGGTATGAGGTTTAACAGTTAATTTTTTGTACACCGCTTGTCTATAAGTATGTAGTATCATTTTAGCAATAGGACGTCATATTAGTCTTTTGTACTGTTTCCAGCCCAGTACTGCCATTCCAACTTGTTTTTTTAGGGTTCCGTACCCAAAGAGTAAAAGACTCCGATGTCCGTCTGTCACCGGGCTGTATCTCATGAACCATGATAGATAGGCAGCTGAAATTTTCACAGATGATGCATTTCTGTTGCCGCTATAACAACAAATACTAAAAATAGAATAAAATTAATATTTAAGGGGGGCTCCCATACAACAAACCTGATTTTTTTAGACGTTTTTCGCTCTATATTAATAATGGTAACTGGTAGATGCTTGAAATTTTCACAGAATATTTAGTTTTATATTCACTTCAATAATAAATAATAAAATTAAAATAAAATAAATATTTAAGAAGGACTCCCATACAGTACGGAACCCTCCGTGCGCGAGTCCGACTCGTACTTGGCCGATTATTTATTTCTTATAAGTTTGCGTTTGGCTACATACTGCCTGATGTTAAACAGTTATGGGGTCTAGGATGTAGCAAGCTTACCTAGAAGATACCAATTTACTTGGGATTTGAAGACACACACTTCTTCTGGTCTACATTTATCATATCTACCATGTGGCTTTAGGCGGGTGATCGCGTGTGGCTTTTACAACTGAGCCCTACCGTTGCTCGGGTGTCACATAACATTTTAGGGCCCTGGATGTTTTGAACGTTAAGTCATGTCACAAGCTGTCAGCAAGCTTCGAAACTGACACCAGGGTCAGCCGTTCTATAGGCAACAGTATTTTTTGCATATTATTAGCGACATGGTTTGGCAAAAAAAATACCCAAAATTCATGTAAGCTAAGTATATTTCGCATACTTCTTGAACGAGTTGCCTATTTCATATCATTCGCTTCCATATGCTCCGGCTCATAATGTTGAATCCATACAGTACAAAATGTTAGTAACAAAGTTTAGGTACAAAGTTCAGTTCAGAGCCTGTCGAGCATTGCAGATTCGGAGACTTAGAGTAGTCACTAATTTCAACTATATTATAATATAATACAATGATTACAGATACAATTTAAATGAAAGTTGGTAAATCTTATAACTGCATGTACTCTCTAACTGTACGATTTGTCTCGTAACTCGGTACTTAAGTATGTTTATCTACACTAATGTTGTTACATTCTACTTATGTTTCCAATACTTGACTTATAATGACTACTGTTATAGCGCAGACAACAAAACACTCAATTTAAGCAATTTCACGTGATGTTATAATATCCACATCGATATCGTAAAATCTCATTATAACATCGCGCGCTCGCTCCTGATTGGCCCTGCGCGCGCAGCTGCGCTCTCATTGGTTAGATTTTAATGGCGCCAAGTTCACTGTGACAATACACGTACGCGTGAATTTAATGTTTCGCAATATGTTTTTTTTTTATTATTTTTTTTATTAGTGAAGATAAAGTAGTGTATGCAACTGCATATAACACAGGTATTAAAACACTCGTTACTATTATGAAACTCGCTGCGCTCGTTTCATAAACTCACACTCGTGTTTTAATACCCTTCATTATATGACAGTTGCTTAAACTACTATTATAGAACAATACTCGTATTATAATATCGTCTAATAAGCTTCAAGTGAAAAGCTGAAAACGATTGTTTACTAAACATTGTTTACTGAAATAATATTATCATTTTCATAGTAAATTTTCCTTTAACCCATCACCCACACCACAAATAAGCTGCCACCCTAAAACTCAAGGGTCATAATTACGTATTACAATACGGGTGGCTAATAAACTGGACACGTGTGCGACACGTGTTGTCGCATAGCTGTTTGTTATACACGGGGATTAACCGGCTTAAAATAACCGGTAAACCGGAATATAAAACCTGATTATTTATCTGGTTCAAAATAACCGAAAATTTTAACCGAGGTATATTACCGGTTAATATCTACTGTTTTATGTAACCTCGTAACTATTAGCGCTTAAAGCGTAGTTTGACTACTTTTTTAGCGATAACCTAAGTTAGTAACGTTTTTTTTTTATATATTTAAATTTTTGACCCAAAGACTCCAGGGTCTGTGTCCTTTGTTGAGTAGTTACATTTTAAAGAATGCGACTGTACTATATAGAGAGGTTAGTTTAAATCTTAGTCTAAGTTAGTAGTATCAGTGCATTGCGTGAATGCCGCGAGCAAACCGGCGACCCGCATGCAGCACCCGATCACGAGTGTGACGCATGTGCCAGCCATCGCTCTCCTCGACCATATTTAAGGGAAGAGAACGACCCGACACACGACGCCGCCGCAAGAAGGAGCCTTCGATGGCGAGCATGAATGCTCAGGGCATGCAGGGTTAGTAACGTTTGGCACACTCCGTATTTGGATGCGTGACCGCAGGTGGCATTTACAACAGATAACGCTGTCGTGGTTCGAATTACTCGTTGTATTGTGGGCCCCGGTTGTTTTATACATTTAATCATGTCAGAGGCCTTCTGATGGCTTTGAAACTCTGACAGGGCTAGCCATCCGGCCTTTATAAATATACTTAGGTACCTAATTACTCCACAAATCGCAATACGGTACCAACAACGAAAAGTACCTCCAAAATCACAGTTCAGAAAAACCAGTGTGACAACTGAGCACAAAAGAATTCCCTTTAAAAACGAGTTCAGTATTCACTCTTTGAGCGGGGACCCCCGGGTAAAGCCTATCACCGACAGTTTGCTGCAATCGGCGTTGACGACGAAATTGCATCCGCTTTGTCTTACTACGCTTTTGTTTACTGTGTCAAGCGCTCCTGTCAGATGAGATTTTTCTGTGACACTTTTGTTCCTGGGTTGGAAATTAAATATTTGGATGGTAATACTCGTATTTAAATGTGAAGTTTGTTTATTTGCTGAAAAATTCTGATTCACGTTTTTTAACTTATTTTTAACGAAATGTCTCTCACTATTACACAATAAAACATTACGTTTTTTGTTATTTATTTTTTTACTGGGCAAGTGCCTTTATTTACTACTACTAAATACAAGATTGCTGGGCAAATACAATTATTAAACTGTTGTAATTTCGTAATAGATAAAGCTAGATTATAATATTTAATTCGCTGCTTTCTGAGAACATATTTACTATGCCGGAGATTAAACTTACGTATATTTTCGTCGTGGGTGGAGGATATTATACTATTTAGTCCATATCTTTTACTACTCAGAATAATTTATAAAATATTCGTACAAAAACCTATAAACATAGTCTAGCGGATTGGCAAGTTGATATAGCTGCGGGCAAATCACATAGTACGAAGAACTGATGAGCAATCGCATCTAAAATTTCTAGAGTGGAGACCAGGGGCCTTACTGTGTAAGCGCTCTGACGTTCGGCTTCGCTTTCCCTCCCGCTCGCTCTCGTGGCGTGAGTAACTGGCGTGAGCAGGAGAAAAAGCGAAGCCGAACGTCAGAGCGCTTACGCAGTAAGGCCCCAGGTACGGCCAAATGTGTTCGATACTCATGATTCAAGATTATTTATTTGTCAGAAACATGGTAGTGCAAACAACATACAAAGTTGCATAGAGAACTTCAAAGAGGTTAGAATGCACGCTCTTGCCGTCGCCGCGTCGTGGCGTACAAATATCAAAACAAAATAGTTAGTATAGTAGATTCCTTGTCTGGCATAAAAACCAACCAGCGACTTGTGTTATGTTCTAATTAAAATGAGAGAGACGATGACGACGTCTCTCCATCCTTGTAGGAATCGCAATACCTCAGGATCGCGGAAGAATTAACCTTATGAAGTAAAGATTAACATTTACGACTCAGCATCCAATTGCAAATCGATCCTAGGAACAAAGATGGTCGAGAACGAGAATAACGAGAGACAATATTTACCATTCCAGAAACTCCGGCGTGTGCCATTATTCGCTGCAGTTTGAAATCGACCGTGGACGTCGGTGCCAATTATTGGCCGGTCGGATTTACGCCACGTCACTTTACCCCGCTTTACCCCACCGTGATTGACTGACGCGAGCTTTTTCTTTTTTTTGTCAAATAGCAACTCTAGCACACTCCCTGTTAGCCGTTTCGATATGGATGTCTGACGATTTCGGGCGGGGTTGAGTGAATTACAGAACTTCTGTGGGATTTGATTTCTGACGTAAAAGAACTACTTCACAATTTATTATAACTTTAATGCTCAGCGGAATAATTAAACTTAAAATACAAAACTATCCCTACCAAAACTGTAGGATCGCGCTGATGCATTGATATCTGATATGATGCAAACCACTTCCAACCGGTCTTATTGGAGACTTATGGCCCATGTCCAGCAATGTCCTATGGTTGATATTGAAACAACGACGACGATTCACGAATTTCACAATGCCACATCACTTTATCTCGCTGTGACTGACGCGAGCTTTTATTTCTTTTTTTCCAAACATTGAAGTGTGTTAGGGCCGTGTCGATATTGATGTCTGACGATTTTGTGTAGGGGTTGAATGAATTGTACTGTACTTACGTGGGATTTGATTTTTTGATATGAGAATAGAATTATCTTTTTCGCTATATCTATAATGAGGTGGGAAGGTGTTTTGATGTTCATGACGTAATGAGTGTGACCTTTCTTTATGCATCAAAAGCCACGTATTGAATTGATACATTGTGGACTCAAAGTAAAGTAGGATACAAATAGAAAGATAGGTGGGAGTGTCATACAAAATATCCATTGAACATCTGATTGGAACAAATTATATCATGGAGAGATAAAGATCCAGGTTAAACAAGGTTGTTCTTGGCCTAGCGTCAGACAATGTTTTACAAACAACCACAAGTAGGTATCTAGAAATTAAGAATAGGTGGGCGTGGATGTCTTCAAATCCCGAGTAAATGTGTAATAAATGGTATCTTCTAGTTAAGCGTGCTACACTTTAGACCGCTTAGACTTACATCAGGCAGTGTGGAGTCAAACACAAACCTATTACGAAATAAAATAAAAAAGGGCTCTGGGTGCTCGACAGCAGATTTCTAACTCTGGGTGAGATAACTATTTTGAGTCTGAATCAAAGTGGAGTCAGTGAAGTTAGCTACTAACTGTGCAAAATACTCAGTTTTACTACAGTCTTATTACTTTTCTACAGCCTTATTACTTTCATACCAAAGCATTTGCATTAAGGCGCAGGTTAAATTAAATAAAAATAAGTTGTACTTTTGTAAACAACGCGATTCAAAATTATAATTATTTTTCGCAACATTATACTTCAATCGTTTACAAAATTCGAATAGTTCGTTCGAATCGATACAAACATTTTTTTAAATTATTGTTGATTTTTCAAAATCGACTAAACCAATAAAAAAAAAAAAAATTGACTACAGTATATCCTTTACAATAAAATCACTTTTTTCAAATCGATTCACAAATCAAAATTAGCTAAATTATCGATGAACATACACAAAAACATACAAACAAACGAACATAAAACCAAATTTAAATTCTAAACTAAATGTCTGGTCTAGGTACCACCATGATGGTACTTTAGGAGGAAAAGTAGACACAATAAAAAGAGACTTTACCCGTATCATACATCATTTTTCGAAACTAAATTTACAACAAATTTAGGTTTCATATTTTTGGCGCATTTGTATGTATTAGGTAGTTTAGAATTGTATTTTTAAGTTAGAAAAATAAACAGATTCATTGTTTATTTTTCAAACAAACAAAAAAAAAAACATAAAACCTCCTCAATTTTAGAAGTCGGTTACAGTAGAGACAGGCCTCGAACGCACAAGAAAGAGCTTAAATAAAAACATGTTTTGTGTACAAAACAACCCTTCGTTTAAAACGTCCCGACATATTCGCGCTTCAAGAAGCCCGAGGAAAATCGCGTCATTTTCCCAGTAAAGTGTCTACTGCCTCTCAAATAAATTCTATCACTACAGTCGTCGACAGTGACGAGATAAACAGTATGGACGCTTCTGTTGTATAGGATGTCTAGTGCTGGACATAGGTCTCCCCTATAGATCTCCAATAAGACCGGTTGGTAAGCAACCCTTAGCGGCTTGCATCCAGCGCGATCCTGTGGTCTTAATGAGGTCGTCCGTCCACCGTGCAGGTGGACGACTTACGCTGCGCTTGCCGGTACGTGGTTTCCACTCGAAAACTTTTTGACCGCTTCGGTCAGCAGTCCTCCGAGCTATGTGCCCTGCCCACTCATTTCAACTTGCCAATCCGTTCTGTTATTTGCTTACTGTCAATTTATTTGTCTCTTATAGAACGAATTAACCCTTTAGGGGCTGTGAAGTTACAAGCTGCGCAAAATCCAATCTTCACTGAAGCCCACGTATCAGCTGCGCGAGGATTGGGTTTCGTGCAGCTTATAGCTAACTTCATAGTCGCCAAAAAGTTTGATTCGACCTGTACATTCAAAAATTGATCGTAACTTTACTACAAATTAACCATAATACATCGAAACTTGAAAAAGCCCCCTTTCAAAGCTAACATTTGTTATTATAACATTTTTTACAATAATATTTAACCCCATTTAGAAGTTGATGATGAGATGACGTATGATAGAGTGAAGTGGCGAAAGGAAATGTGCTGTGCCGACCCCACCTAGTGAGATAAGGGCAAGAAGACGATGATTTAACTCCATTTGGCTGCACGGTCACCGCAGATAATATCTTGATAGTTTTTGCGAATGTATCATTCAATTTACACTCACTGTAGCGCTCATGGCGTAGGTAGTTGGACTAGGTGTTTATCAGAGATCACACAAGTTTGGGCACGGTCAGTCCTCGGATGAATGACCACGGTCGGCATTTACAGCTGAGCCCTACCGTGGCTCGGATGACACCTTAAATTTTAGGTCCCGGTTGTTTTAACCGTTTAGCCATGTCAGAGGGCTACAAGCGGCTTAAAATCTCTGACACCAGGGCTAGCAACTCAGCCTATACACAATTACTTTTTAAAAATTTACTCCTACTGGTTGTCTTCTGTACTACATCACATCTCAATCCCCGTTCGATCTACGCGGAAATCATTTACGCCAATAACGCCTCCTTTCGCCCCCTTGTTACCCCCTTTCTTATACAGGGTGATTTAATAGGCGAGGGCCCCTCAAGATCTGTAAATATCGATTCGCCGTGTAAATATTAGCATTAGTTATTGTGCTTTTTATGGGGGACACGGCAAGGAAGCAACAGCCTACGGCATTACGAAATAAGGATTATATTTTGGGAAAAAATAGACAGAAAATTGAATGTTATTTGAAGAAAAAATGTTAATGATAATGTATCTAGTAGATATCGAAATTGAAGTCATATTTTTTGTAAAATTACTGGAGGATAAAATGTTTATGGTAATGTTTTTGTAGTAGATATCAACATTGAAGTATTAAAATACATATTAATAATTACTGAATACCAGTAACTCCCAAAGGTTAGTCTGGAAGAACTCTGTATATACAGGGTTATATGCTTGCCCTGTAAGCCGAAGGGAGACTATTAAGACCATCAATATTTAAATACCTTTAACATAGGTGGCCCTAGGAATCCGAGAAAAACAAAATGAGGAAAATCACTTATCTACAATTACATAGTTTTACACAGTAATTTTTTTTACATTGTTAGTATTATGTCCACGTTTGACCATACCCTGCCTAATGTGTTATCTAAGTACCTAAATAGGGAATTAAGTTAGTACTGTACCAGCCTTTTAATAGTCCACTGCAAGACGTAGGCCTACCCACGAAGGGTGAATTCCAAGGAATTCATTGGTACGGGACCGGGATTTGAATCCACGACCTCACGATTGTAAAGCGGGTGTCATTACCACTAGACTTACATGGAACCAATAGGGAATTAATTAAAAACACAAAAAACATCATTACCAATTTGTGCCAGCTAGAAGTAATCTGAGGCTCACCATCCATCCATCCATCAGCCATAGGACGTCTACTGCTGGACATAGGCCTCCCCTATGGATCTCCAATAAGACCGGTTGGTAGCGGCTTGCATTCAGCGTGATCCTGCGGTCTTAATGAGGTCATCCGTCCACCTTGTGGGTGGACGTCCTACGCTGCGCTTGCCGGTACGTGGTCTCCACTCGAGAACTTTTCGACCCCATCGGTCATCAGTCCTCCGCGCTATGTGCCCTGCCCATTGCCATTTTAACTTGCCAATCCGCTGGGCTATGTCGGTAACTTTGGTTCTTCTGCGAATCTCCCCATTCTTGATTCGATCTCGCAGAGAGACTCCGAGCCTAGCCCTCTCCGTAGCTCTTTGGGCTACTTGGAGCTTATTAATAAGGTTCACCAACTCGTGGGAAATTCCGTCAAGACTAAATTCTTATATCCGGGAAATCTCCAAACCATTGTCTATTAGCATCTCCGATGATCGATGGGAAACAAACAAACAAACTTCCGGTGAAATCTGTTTGGGAAATATCCTTACGGTTATGGTAATGTTATTAATGCTTCATCGTGATTTTATTTTGGCTTAACCATACTTACCGTATAGATCTTCTTTGGTATAGGTTAGCCCTGTATGGGTCGCGTAATTTTCTTTTTACTATTTTGGTTTTATTTTTTTATTTTTATTAATTTTTTATTTATTTTGGTGTCATAACGTCTTATAAATCGATGAGCGCCGGCTGCATGCACGAATAAGTGTCACGTTTCGCCTGAGCCGAGCAAGCAAGCGAGAGATGCGAGGCACCGTCGGCCTAAGCGTTCGGCTTGTTTCAGATGTTGATCCAAGAATGTTTTCTTACGACATTATGACGTAAAATTAACGTCTGTGAATCGACTCTACAGACAAATGTTTACCAAAAAATTTAATACATTTAAAAAACGTTAGAAGCTTGGTGCATATGACCATAAATTTCTCTACTTTTTTGCCCAACTGAACTTTTTTCGAATTCCGCGATGGCCGACAGTAAAAGTTGTTCACAATGATGGGTTTATATCACTCTCTTTCTGCTTAAGTAGTACATATGTTAATTTCAATGAGTACGTTACAGCCGAATTGATAGACTGTTATCAGAGTTTAGACAGGTATTTCTAGATTTCAGAGCGTTGAGAGATTTTTAATCCATGACAAGATGAAGCAAAGTGGGGAAAAAAAGGCATGAAGATCTGTTTACTTTGTTCTAAAGAAAGCAATTTTTGAGAATGTTTGGCGGAAAATAATTAAATTTCTAATGTGCTCAAAGTTTCATTATGCCAGCATTTATGCATTCAAATAAATCTTGCGAAATACGTATCATTCATGACGTCAAAAAGTATAAAAAGATGTCGGAATAGAAACGAAGTCACCATGAATAGATCTCTCATTAGTCTCTGAATCGTCTGACTTCGTACTATTTTATGTATTCAGTAAGGACCAGACTTCCGAGCTTAAAACAAAAAAAAATGCCAAGTTGATAATTCCGAGCGTTGTAGTCCGTAAGTCCATTACATAAAAGCTATGTTTGCTAAGCAAAGAACAAAACAGCTCGCTCTACTCCGCCGCTTAGCTCCTTCGTTTAATCGCTTAGCGGGAGATGAAGTGATTCACTTTATTTCCAATAAAGTGATTCACTTTATTTCCCGCTAAGCGATTATGGTACTTAAGCAATGGACTCACGGACTTATCTGTTCATCTTATAGGTGGACATTCTACGCTGCGCTTGCTGTTACGTGATCGCACTCGAGAACCCCATTGGTTAATTATCAGTCTTCCATGTTTTATTGCCTGCCTATTGTCATGTCATCTTGTCCATCCGTTTGGCTATGTCGGTAACTTTGGTTCTTCTACGATTTCCTCATTTCTGATTCTATCACGCAGAGAGACTGCGAACAAAACTTTACCGAGAAATGTGATTACACCTAAACTAGATACTTGGTGACTTAAAAATAGGTATTTATGTATAGGTATTTATACAAATAAGCCTCCAAGATGGGCGTCTCATTGAATGCGAACTTTCTTCAATTAAAGGTTATTGCCTCACTTCTGATAACTAATACTCGTACTTCGCATTTTCCTTATTGGACTCTACAAAAAACCTCAAGTAAACATTTTGCAATTCATACATGCAGTCGAAGTGTATGAATCATTTCGATTACTTATTTTATTAGGTAGGTTTTACCTTTTGTTAAGGATTTTGTTAATCTCAGTGTCTCGTTTTCAACCCAGATTTTGTTTGTTTATGTGAATGACGCGGGTTTAGATAGTGTTCAGATAGGTAGTGTAGTAGATAGTCTAAAATATTGATATAGTCCACTGGCGAGTTAAAATGGCATTGGGCAGTGCACTTAGCACGGAGGACTTATGCCCGATGGCGTCAAAAAGTTTTTGAGTGTGTGACATTTATGACTGAGCACTACCGTAATCGTAATTCGTATATAGGCGAAATAGTAAGACCTTAAGTTGTACAATATACGATTTAATCGTAATGGTAGCTGTGGACACGAAGCTAATCATTGCGCAGTAGCAAATCAGCGGGGATGAGGCGTGGGCTCTTGCGCAGCTTGTAGAGAACTTCACACCTGCCATTAAGTTTGATTTGACCAACTGTTAAATCAGTTATCAATGTTTTTTTTTATTTCTTTGTTTATTTTTCTGTACTTTTTAGGGTTCCGTAGTACGAGGAACCCTTATAACTTCGTTGTGTCCGTCCGTTCGTCAGTCCGCCCTCATGTTACAAAGCCTTATAACTTCCACATTTATAAACCAAATTTCATGAAATTCGACGTTTTAGTACCTCTAGATAGACCTAAATTTTAAATAGTTGAAAACTTCAAAACTGTGTATTCATACATCCCATACATATGTAAAATGGGCATGATTTTTTATTTTTCAACCCTACCCCCTCATGTGGGGTTTCGTTGATTAGGGTTACTTAAATTAATCTTAAACCATTTTTGGTTGCATGTACCATTAGTGAGATATAGATCGCCAAAGTTGAAAAATGAGTGTCAGTGAAAAGTGAGTGAAAATTGAGAACTGTGGGATTATAACTTTTTGAGTTATAAAGGAAAATTGAAATTCTTAAACTTCCATATACTCGTAGCTCAGAGATCATTGACCTCAGAAGCATATTTCGTAGCCAATCATTTTCTAGCACTCGACCATCTAATGCCATCATAAATTTTTTGTTTGTTATCATCATCATAATCATCATCACCATCTACGAAAGCATCACGCGTGTCTCGACACGCACTTTACAACTTATTTACACTGTATTTGTTTAAATTAACACTCCAATCCAATACAAGTGTCTCGTAGCCGTAGCACCAATACGACATTACAGCGCGGTGTTACATCGACACAAATTGGACCGCTGTCGGCCATCACCACGGAACTTGTTAACATTTTCTGCTATTCTGATAAAATTCGCCGCCGGTTTGTATAAAATAAATTAAACTACGGCGTCTGTCACTCGCTGATACAGTGAAAACGTATTTAAACCTAGAAAGGGTATTTAAATGAGAGTTACGCACATAGACTTAATTTTATAGCAATTATTGCCTTACACACACATCTCTCTTATAAAAATACTAGCTGCGCCCCGCGGCGTTACCCGCGTTAGCTCGAGATTAAAAGTGGCCTATTTGTTAATCCAAGTCTAAGCTACCTTCATACCGAATTTCCTCCAAATCGGTTCAGCCGTTTGTGCGTGAAAGAGTAACAAACATCCATACTGTTATGATTTTCTTATTTGATCGTTTATGGTTGTTAATTTTTTATATAAAATGGCTCTTTCAAGGGCAACACTGGCTTGATATGATTGGCCGATTTAAAAACAGCAAGAAGTGACGCGCATTTAGTTAGCCAATGAAATCGTTTCCCGCGTGCTGTTCGGTCGGCCCATCATTATGAGTAACGAAGCGAGACGATGTGTAAAGAAAGAGGTTTCAGGCCAGCATTCAAATAACTCGCTCCAAGGTGGAAGCACAGAGAGGCAAGTGCCCTGCTGATTATTATTGAGTTATACTGCAAATGTACCTAATTACTAAGTTGGAATTATATATACATGTGAAAGTGACCTTACGGGTTTAATTTACAACAATACATACTCACAAATTTTCGCGTTTATAATATTAGTAGGATAATAGTCGCAATATCTATTATATAAAAGGCTTCGCTGAGTGACTGACTGACAGACAGCCTACAGCCCAAACCGCTAAAGATACGAACATGAAATTTGGAACAAAGATACATTGGACCACGTAATGGAGCACTAAGAACGGAATTTTGAAAAATCGACCTCTAAAGGGGTAAAACGGGCCCTTTTCGTTTGTATGTAACTTTTTATTCCCTTTACCGATTGACTTGAAACTTTATATACATGCTACTCAAACAAAATAAAAGTTACGTTTGTTCCTGTTTTTCCGAATATTCCTTATCTAAGGGGTCAAATTGGGTCCCAAAGTTGGTGAAAAAAGCGTCTATTACATCCGACGAGCTGAACGGTTATGGATGAAATCTGGTATGGGGGAAGCACACAACATGTTTCAACACATGCACTATTATTATCCCAGAAATTCTATGGGGATCCTTAGGGATAGCCAAAATTAATCAGTTTAGGCTACAACCCAATCCACTAAAGATAGATACTTGAAATTTCGAACATAGGTACAATGTACAACGTAATGAAGCACAAAGGACGAAAATTTCGAAAAATCGACCTCTAACGGGGTAAAACGGGCCCTTTTTGTTTGCATTTAATTTTTTATTACCTTTACCGATTGACTTAAAACTTTGTATTTATGCTTTACAAATAAATTAAAGTTACGTTTCTTCCTGTTTTTCCGAATTTTCCTTATCTAACGGGTCAGATAAGTTCCCAAAGTTGGTGAAAAAAGCATCAATAATTACATCAGACATGCTGAACGGTTATAAATGAAATCTGGTAGGTATGTAGAAAGCACACAACATGTTTCAATACAGTAACTATTTTATCCCGGAAAATCTATAGGGTTTCTTAGCAATAGCCAAAATAATCAATTATAAAGCTAAGATAAAAGGGGTAGATAAATGAATTCTAACGAAATTTGGTACGACGCTATACAATAACACAAATTACCACTTGGGGTACTGCTATCCCGGAAAATTTCAGTGGGTCCTTCAGGATATCAATTTCCTAAAAAAGTATTATATGACTGTTCGAAAACCGATGCAATATTGTTTGAAAATATCTCACCCTTTTAACTAATCCATCCATCCATCCATCAGCCATAAGAAGTCCACTGCTGGACATAGGCCTCCCCTATGGATCTCCAATAAGACCGGTTGGAAGCGGCTTGCATCCAGCGCGATCCTGCGGTCTTAATGAGGTCATCCGTCCACCTTGTGGGTGGACGTCCTACGCTGCGCTTGCCGGTACGTGGTCTCCACTCGAGAACTTTCCGACCCCATCGGTCATCAGTCCTCCGCGCTATGTGCCCTGCCCATTGCCATTTCAACTTGCCAATCCGTTGGGCTATGTCGGTAACTTTGGTTCTTCTACGGATCTCCTCATTTCTGATTCGATCTCGCAGAGAGACTCCGAGCATAGCCCTCTCCATAGCTCGTTGGGCTACTTGGAGCTTACTAATAAGGCCCATAGTGAGAGACCACGTTTCTGTGCCATAAGTCATCACTGGCAACACACACTGGTCGATAACTTTCGACTTGAGGCACTGAGGTATGTCGGACGAGAAGACGCTACGCAATTTTCCGAACGCTGCCCAGCCGAGTTGGATTCGGCGATTGGCCTCTTTCTTGAAGTCGGACCTACCTAACTGTACTACTTGTCCTAGGTAGACGTACGAGTCAACGACTTCAAGAACCGAGTTCCCAACAGAGATCGGGGTGGGTACAACAAGGGAATTACACATGACTTTCGTCTTGTCCATGTTCATCTTAAGACCCACCTGTTGGGAAACCCGATTGAGGCCTTCGAGCATCGTGCTGAGCTCTTCCATCGATTTTGCCATGACTACTATATCGTCGGCAAACCGAAGGTGAGTGAGGTATTCGCCATTGACATTGATGCCGAATCCTTTCCATTCCAGGAGCTTGAAGGCGTTCTCCAAAGTAGCCGTAAACAGTTTCGGAGAAATGACGTCTCCCTGTCTTACGCCTCTTTTTAAAGGGATCGCCTTGGAGCTCTCTTCCTGTACTCGGACCGACATAGTGGCGTTATTATACAAGCACTTCAACACTTCGATGTACCGATAGTCAATACGGCATCGTTGGAGAGACTCGAGTACAGCCCAAGTCTCGACCGAATCAAAGGCTTTCTCATAGTCCACAAACGCTAAGCAAAGTGGCAAGTTATACTCTTCGGTCTTCTGTATAACCTGCCGCAGCGTATGAATATGGTCCATGGTGCTAAAGCCCTTTCGGAAACCGGCTTGTTCGGAAGGCTGGAAGTCATCAAGCCTGCGCTCGAGACGGTTCGTAATGACCCTTGAAAACAGCTTATAAACATGGCTCAGAAGCGAGATGGGTCTGTAGTTCTTCAATAAGGTGTTGTCACCTTTCTTGAAAAACAACACCACCACGCTTCTGTTCCATGCTTCTGGCGTGATGCCCTCGAGGACGACGGTGTTGAAAAGCTTCTGGAGGACTTTTAGTACCGGTGTTCCACCCGCTCTCAGAAGCTCTGATGTGATACCGTCATCACCCGGCGCCTTGTTGTTCTTAAGCTGATTCAGGGCCATTCTAATCTCGTACAGGCTGATGTCCGGGATATCTTCGGTGAAGTGTCGGGTCAGCTTGGCTCTTGGATCTTTGGCCGCGCTGCTAACAGGCTTAGCGACCGAAGCGTATAGCTGTCCATAGAACCTTTCAATCTCCTCTAATACCTCTGCCTTGGTCGACGCTATACTTTCATCTTCTCTCTTCAGCTTTGTCAATTGGCTTTGCCCAATAGACAAATCTCTTGCGAACACTTTGGAGCCTTTGTTTCGCTCTATTGTCTTTTTAATGTGTTCAGTATTAAAAAGACGGATGTCGTGCCGCAAGGATTTCGAAATTTGTCTATTGAGACGCCTATAAGACTTTGCATCATCGGAAGACTGCAATCTTAGAGAGCGTCGTTCGGCCATGAGATTTACAGTGTGATCGGAGAATTTCTGCGGTTTATTTGAACGGCGGGGTCTAAAGAACTTAGCACCCACCGTTTGGACAGTTTCTACGAGCCCGTTGTTGATCTCGTCCACCGACGCAAGGTTCTCTAGGCAAGCAAAACGATTCGAGAGCTCGAGCTGAAAGTCCTCGGGGTTTTGGATATGTTCACGAGTAGGTCGGAGCGTGGACTTCATCAGGCGGGACCTTTCGAGCTTAACATTAATATCTAATGTGCCTCGTACAATTCTGTGATCGCTGCCGGTTTTCACCCTGTGGATCACGGAGACATCATTAAATATTCGTCTCTCGGTCGTCATGATGAAGTCTATCTCGTTTCTCGTGGAACCATCAGGGCTCATCCAGGTCCATTTCCTGTGAGGCGGCTTCTGGAAGAAAGAGTTCATCATAAAGAGTTCCTCTCTCTCCAGAAAGTCAGCTAGCCTCTGGCCCCTAGGGTTCTGTTGCCCATATCCAAATTTCCCCACCCTCAGCTCAGCATCGTTTTTTCTGCCCAACTTTGCGTTGAAGTCCCCCATAACAACAGTGAAGTGGGTCTTAGACATATGAATGGCCCGACTTACGTCCTCATACATAGTCTCCACTTCATCATCTGGGTGTGACGATGTCGGTGCGTATACCTGAATGACCTTCAGCGAATATCTCTTGGATATTCTGAGTATTAGGTATACCACCCTGCTTGACACACTTTCGATGGTAATAATGTTGTTGGTGAGGGACTTGTGAACGAGAAAACCAACACCACCTTGGGACCGTTGGTCACCTTCCCGGTATTAAAGCAGGTTGCCGGAGTTTAAGGTTATCGTGTCCTCCCCCTCTCTACGGATTTCAGACAACCCCACAATATCCCAACGCAACCTACTCAACTCTTCTTCCAACTCAGCAATCTTCTCGTCAGTCCTCAACGTGCGCACGTTGTGTGTTATCAGGGCCAGTCGTCGTTTACAGGAGTGGTAGCCGGGCGTCTGCCAGTGATTCTTAGCACCCCCTTCTCCGCCGTTACCGGGGCCGCTACCGTAGCCCCGGGCTAGCGGAGCTGCTGGGGACTGGGGGCCTGGTCTATTTGTTGTTTCCATATTGGGGTTTTTTGCCCATAATCGCCGCGCTGGGCAGGCGTGGTGGCGATCGCAGAAACGTAGCTTCGCGACAGGGATGCTGCTCCCCATCCCTGCCCTGTGCCATTTTAGCTACGTTTTAGTCGAATGGTTATACCGCCATTAGTCGGTTCCGCTGTACCTCAGTCGGCTCTTACGACACCTGGTACTAGAGGGGGGTGCTATTCTACTCTGCCGGCACCCCACGGCAAACTAATATATGACTATTAACGTCCTGGGAAAAGTCCCGGATTCCTTGTCTAACGCTAGACCAAACATCCTATATAAGCGTGAAAAATAACTTGATCGCGTTTTTTTTTAAACGTAGTGAAATATCTAGAATTAAATTGAGATAATTTAGATCCTTCAATGGGGGCAAAATGGGCCCCTAATTGTTTATGAACGATTTTATTTTGTGAGCCAATAGACTTAAACTAAGGGTACATACGGATCAATAACTACTTACTTTACTATGGGAACTACCCTGAAGAAGCGAAAATTACCTATTCTTTACATTTTGTCGCGGGTCGATGAATTTCTTGTGTTGAACAGCTAATTTTATTTACGTGATTTCTGGGTTGGTACCATAGTAAAAGTTAGTCAAATGATGAGTATAATGGAATCCTAGAACATGCCTGTCGTCTAGATGTAGGTGCGCTATGTATTTTTCAAATAAAATACCTTCTTGTGTGCTACTTTTTCGTCTGTACTTGGTCAGAGAATGTCTGAAAGTCCTACAAGTGTCTCGATCACTTTTGACCGCGTAAACGGTTATGGGCGAGATTGTCATTGAGTTCAGAATAATCGAAATTAAATTTCTAATGACTTAATGAAACATGATGAATCCCTTCGGCCACATATGAAAACAGAGTTTGGTAACCAGTATCACACGAAGAAAAAATGATCGTCTTAGGATACTGGTATCCAAGTGATAGGGATTTTTCGTTTTATGTAACCGAGTATCAGCTCAGGAAAATTAAATTTCTGAAAATGTTTTGTTTACTACCAGACAAGACACAGCAAACTTACGAAGTACTATTTTATATGATAAATTACCGATTCAAGCAATGGCTACCAGAAACAATTACTGTTGACTTCGAGTTGGCTTCAATGAAAGCTGTTCAAAAAGTTTTCCCCAACATTGATGTTAAGGGATGTTATTATCATCTGAATAGGTGTTTATTTAGAAAAGCTAAATCGTTAAAATTAACCACAAGGGTAAAAAAGCACGTATTACGACAGGTATGCTGGCCTTGCACGTTTACCCAAAGCCTATTTTCGAAAGGGGTATGAATATGTTATGTCAAAGAGTCCGTCTGGAGAAGAGATAACAAAATTTAACAAATATTTTAATAACCAATGGATGGCAAAGACTGACTACGAAAAAATTTGCTTTTGTTCATCATCTAAAATACGTACTACCAATAATATAGAAGGTTGGCACAGTCGCCTAAACAGATATATTGGACGTAAAAGACCGACATTGGCTCAACTCTTAGATATTTTAAGAAAAGAAACCACCACCGTAGTCGATATACTCGTATACGAAAGAAAATTGGAACTAAGCCGAGAGTACAAAGAAATTGATGCAGAAATAAATGACGCCATATCTCAGCTAAATGAAAACGAAATTAGTGTTGGACATTGTATCGAAATCATTACGCCATTTTATTCCAATGGGTTGTAGGTAATAAACGATTCACAGTTGAACTATTTTCTTGTTTTCTTGTATGTTTTCAATAAAGCCAGGGTTTTACAATAAGCGTAGGTACAGAATGCGATCTTCACAGTTTTGCCGAGTTGGTTTCATAAGCAGAATGTTATATTCCATGGATTCTGGTTACCAAACATGATGAAGGGTATCAGAAGAGTAATAAATCCTATCACTTGGATACCAGTATCCTACGACGATCATTTTTTCTTCGTATGATACTGGTTACCAAACTCTGGTATCATACGTGGCCGAATGGTGATGAATACCTGTACTGGCCTTTTTAGGGTTCCTTACCCAAAGGGTAAAACCGGGACCCTATTACTAAGACTTCGATGTCCGTCTGTCTGTCTGTCACCGTAGGTACCGTAATAGTTGGGCAGCTGAAATATTCACAAATGATGTATTTCTGTTGTCGCTATAACAAAAAATACTAAAAATAGAATAAAATAAATATTTAAGGGACATGCAACAAACGTGATTTTTAGGATTTTTTTGCTCGCTATTAATAACGGCAAGAGGAATGGGCTCCCATACGGTACGGAACCCTGCGTGCGCGAGTCCAACTCGCACTTGGCCGACCATGACGTGCGAATGGAGTTGGATAAAATTTGGTATACGAGTGGGAAACTACATGGCTCAACTCATGATCGTCATATATCTCATCATAAATCGAAAAATATTCTTTTCTCGCTATAAAAAAAATCAGTAGGTATATTAAAATATAACTTTATCAAGTATTTATTTTATGACAAGTTATAAAATAACGCGGTCCAAACCGTGGGCTATTAAAGTCAAAGAACATTTACTGTTGAACTGTGTAACATTGAGATCTTACTACTAATCACAAAAATATTGAATTATCAGTTAGGTCCAATATGGCCATAAAATAATCATTAGAACCTGAAAAAATTATACAATCATTATTATTAGATTTAATTCGAATATTTTGCAATTTATCATCTAAAAATTGTCGTACTCCATAATAAGCTTTAGATACAAGTAAATTTAAGCAAATACTGAGACAAAGCAGGCCAATCCGTGGGCTAAATATTATCCTTGCAAGTAATACGACAACGTGGGCTAAACCAAGAGCTATTATTTTAAGCAAAAAAAGTACTATGACAACGCGGGCCAAACTGTGGGAAATTACCATTTAAAGTAAGTACTAAGAAAATGCGGACCAAACCGCGCGCCATTATCATTTTAAGCAAATACTATAACGACGCGGGCCAGACCATGGGCTATTATCATTGCAAGCAATACGACAACGCAAGCCATACGGCAGGCTATTGTAATTTTAAGCAAGTACTTAGACAACGCGAGCCAAGCTACGTACTATAAATTACCATATTAAGCAAGTACTAAGAATGCGCAGGCCAAACCGCGACCTATTATCATTCTAGCTAAACACTGGGACAATTAAGGCCAAACCGTAGGCAATGCCTAATGCCTATTACTCGAAAAGATAATGCCTACTAAGCATTATCTTTTCAAGTAATACGTTATACGACAATGCAGGCGAAACCACGAAGTATTATTATTTTAAGCAAGTGCCAAGACAACGCGGGTCAAACTGTGGCTTATTATCATTTTAAGCAGTTACTTGAACAAAGCGGCCAGACCGTGGGCTATTATCATTGCAAGTAATACGACAACGCGTGCCAAACGGTAGGCTATTACAATTTTGAGGAAGTATTAAGACAACGCAGGCTAAGCTGCGTGCTATAAATTACCATCTTAAGCGAGTACTAAGAATACGCAGGCCAAACCGCGACCTATTATCATTTTAGCCAAATACTATGACAATTCAGGCCAAACCATAGGCATTATCCTTGCAAGTAATCTATACCAATATTATAAAGAGGAAAGATTTGATTGTTTGTTTGTTTGTTTGTTTGTTTGCATTGAATAGGCTCCGAAACTACTGAACCGATTTAAAAAATTCTTTGACTGTTGGGAAGCTACACAATCCCCGGATGTTATAGGCTATATTACATTTTCAAAAAAATTAGGGATCCTTGCTAAAACTTCAATAACGTAACTCAAGGTGTAAAAAATTACCAAATAATTTAAATATTATGTAATGAGAATATGTAAAAAGTATGTGATATTTAACTGTCATAGTCTATTGCTTATTGTTACCCTAGCAACCAAAAATAAGTGTGTCACTTCTGTCAAATGTTCAAAATACATATAAACAGTTAATAGTTTACAGCTTGAATTGTAAATTTCATTGCTTAAACACATATTCAGCATTATTTAATTTAACTGTGTAGCTGCAGGCCCGTTTCCGTCATAATTCCTGTTCAACAGTTAGCAAGTCAAAGGCAAAGGTACAAAGGCAATTTAGTTATATTAACCATTTTAAAATGCCCAGAAGATCAAGATCTCAACTTTCTAGACATAGTTCCCAGGCGACGGCATCAAAAAATCTTCATCGGAAACTGAAAATCATCTTGCAAGCCGGAGAGAATACGCGTCGCAATCGCGTGCCAGAGAGTCCAGTATCGAGCGTTCGCAGAGGCTCGAACAACATTTGAGAACCTCCCAAGTCCGCGCGCGAGAGTCCAGTTTCGAGCGTTCGCAGCGGCTTGAAGAGCAAAATAATAGAAATATTCTAACTCGCACTACGGAATAGAACTCTGAGCATTCCCAACGCCTACGAGATCAGAGAGAAAGACAACATACGTTAACAACTAGAGTTCGAACTCAAATGTTAGCTCACAGTAACAGATCAGCATTCAGATACGATCCACAAATAGATTATGCTCAACAGCCTTCCGTCCAAATTGGAACCATGAATAAGATTTGCCCTAAGTGTTATACAAAAAAATGGGACAATGAACCTAATGGGATATGCTGTGCAGCTGGAAAAGTTAGTCTCCCCAATATTCAAGAGCCGCCACAACCAATAAAAATCTTTTGACAAGTATAATCATTCATTATCCGGACATTTCTTAAACAACATACGAAAGTACAATAGTGTCTTCCAGCCGGGCTAGGATGCGCACCACGAAATGTTTCTTTCGACGTGTTAGAACGAGACGGCGTTGTGGCAAAGTATTTATATCTGTCACTTTTTTACGCGTCGAAAAGAGTTCCTTTCGTGGCTTTTCGTGGTCGCATGCTAAGCTAGCAGATGACTTCATTTGGCGCGAAAGAAATATATACCAATATTGTAAAGAGGAAAGATTTAATTGTGTGTTTGTTTGCATCGAATAGGCACCAAAACTACTGAACCAATTTGAAAAATTCTTTCACTGTTGGAAAGCTATGTTATCCCTGGATGCCAAAGGATATATTATATTTTTTAAATAATTAAAGATACTTACTAAAACTCCCATAATAATTATAACCCAAGGTGTACAAAAAATACCTTAAAAAATATTTACATCGCGTGCGCTGCGAAAACTATTGATGATACAATAAAATAATGTACTACGTCTTTGTAGAGCTTATCATTTTTTACAAAAAGTGTCGGGACAGAGTATGTCTACCTATTATAGTTAAGCCACAACAAGTGTTCTTTTTTTGAAAATTTTAATTGAAATGCCGCCGCAAGAAAAGGGTCTTAATTTATATCATGTATCATGGTATAATATTATGTAAACCCTTATCAGAATAAACTATTCAAGAATATCACTATGGAAACTAACGTGGTTTTCGTACATTTTAGTTAAGTAAAACACAAGTGTTACTCACGTTTGATTTTTATTATTTTAACTATAGTAGTATCATACTAAAAATCAAACGTGAGTAACGCCTGTGTTTTACTTAGTTAAAATATTCAAGAATAATTCAGGACCTTTATATACCTTTTTAAATTGTTCAATTCAGACATTGCATTCGAAAGATATCATGAGTTTATAAATGTAGGTAAGTATTAGAAAAAAATCGCGTAGTCACCGCTCACCCCGCTCGGCTAGCTAGGCATCACCATATTTTATCTCCGCTATTCCTGTAGGTATCAGTACCTATACCAGCCTTTTTAATAGTCCACTGCAGGACATAGGCCTATCCACGAAGTGTGATTGGGCCATATCCACCACGCTGGTCCAGTGCGGGTTAGCGGATTCATAATAGGGCATCCGGGCATCGAATGTAAATGTATCAGAATCAGAAATCGTTTATTGCAAAAAAAAAAAAAAAACATAAATAATAATAAATCATTTATCGTCTAAAGTGTTTAAAAAAAGACTTTATCCTTTAACTGCTTATAATTTTGACGAAAGTATAAAGAAGTAATTTGAAATAGACATGAAACCGCGACCGCGTTGTAATCTATTGAGTAGCGAGTGAGTCTACCTACGGTTGGGCCATATCCACCAGGCTGGCCCAGTGCGGGTTAATGGATTCCTATAATAATACGTAATCCAGTTCCTTCTACGGACGTAGGTATGCAGGTTGCCACTCGATATTTTCCTTCACTGAAAAGCCAGTGATGTGAAATTCCGTACATAAGTTCCAAAGAAACTCATTGATACGGGATCGGGATTTGAACCTACCAACTCACGATTGTAAAATAGGTGTTACTACCACTAGACCACCACGGCTATATACCTCCTCTATTAATGCGTCTATTTATGTAGTACCTACAGATTTGGAAAAGCTAAGTTAGGCAACCGACATACAGACGATTTATAATTTCTGTTGTAGTGATAGTGAATGGAGTGAGTGACCTGACACACACATAGTACGTAAAACGAACGATCGATGGGCCTTTAAAGTTCTCGACTGTAGACAATGTATTGGCAAGTGTAGAGAAGGTCTTCACGTGAATCTAAGATCTAATAGAGACCATCGGAATACGTTGGATGCCAGCGCTTCCATTGGTTCCATCACAACTTTTTGGGTTAACAAGTTGAAGAGGCCTTAGGTAGGGCACACAATTCCTAGAAGTCGAACTGATGCCTAATATTTTACAAAGTACTCGAATGAAGAAAATATCAAAAACAAGTGTATATTAGAACGTCAACTAAATTACGTTGATAGAATATATGTTAAGCAGTGGGTGTTCTGTGGAGAAAATATTTGCTTATATGATACTGTAATATGAAAACGCGCTAAAATAACTGTGTTCATGTGAGTGACATATCTACATTACGTGGTAGGTAAATAGGCACAATACTCTTAAAATATGTCTTCTTTAACCAATCGTACCCGGGCGAAGCCGGGGCGGGCCAGCTAGTACGTTATACGATAATGCTTTGCTAAACCACGACCTATTATTATTTTAAGGAAGTGCCAAGACAACGCAAGCCAACCGGCAGCCTTTTATAATTTTAAGCAAGTACTAAGACAAACGTGGGTCAAACCACGGGCTATTTTCATAAGCCAGTACCTGTCTACTAAGACAACGCGGGCGAAGCCGCGGGTTTTAAGCTAGTAAGAGATAAACCGGATATTTAGAAAATCCAGAATTGTCAACGAAAGCTTTCAATTCAAACTGAAAACGTTCTATAAATATGATGAGTGATATGATGATAGAGTGAAGTGGCGAAAGGAAACGTGCTGTGCTGACATTACCTAGTGGGATAAGGGCAAGATGATGATGATCGATTCAACAAGATACGCGTGCTACAATCTAACTAGAACATCTTCATCATCAGCTTATTTCGGCCCACTGCAGGGCATAAGCCTCCTCCCCCTTACGCCAATTATCTCTGTCCTGTGCCAGTCTCATCCAGGTGTTGCCGCCAATCTTTTGGATGTTATCACGCCACCGTTGTATGGGTCTACAAGGACTGCGCTTCCCGTCACGGGGCCACTATTCAGTCAGAGACCTAATATTAACTAGAACATATCTCTAGTTCAGGGGTCACCAATTAATTTCATTAGGGGTCCGTTTTCCAAAAAAACCTGACCATCGTGGTCCGGAAGGTAATAAAATATACTGTACTATTTAATTAATACATGACTATGTATGTATAATATCAATGGTCTAATAAAACGAATAGGTTCACAATAAACAAATGTTTTAAATAAATAATTAAAATTGTATGTAAAATTTGTAAACTACAAGAACAATTTATTAATATTTATTTATTTAAAAAAAATTAAAAGTACTAAGGGTTTTTAAAAAAATATTAATGAGAAAAAAAATTCAGTTTTTGCCTTGGATTATCCGTCCGAAGTTTGGAGTAATGTTTGTGAAGGCTATTGTTTCAAGGCTAGTTTTTCGATGCTGGGTATTTATTAGGACAAACACATTATATCCAAACTCTTGACAAGAAGCTTTCTGTTTTTGGTGTTTTAAAACTGCATTTTCTTGGGAATCGATCATTTCAATCTAGAGAGCAGCTCTATTACTCCCAAAAATATTTACAGCTTCATTACTCTATTCATTATCAGGATTCAGAGAGTACCCAAATGTTACTGATGATGTCGACAATATTCTACATTTTCTTCGTGCATTTATATCGATTTAAGATCCTCAATGACAGTCTTTATCCTCATCCGTCATATTATTATCAAATTACGTACCTATTCAAATTAAGTAGGTACATAATGTTAAATATTTTGTATTGATAGCAAAAGGTCCGCATAAAATAGTTCCGCGGTCCGGATCCGGACCGCGGTCCGCCATTTGGTGACCCCTGCTCTAGTTAATATTAGACCCACTTGGTTATCTGCAAACCTATATAGAATTCAAAATATGGTTATTAGCTTTGCACCAATAATGTCATTAGGTTATAAAATTAGTTAATAACTAATCTATAGATACAAAAAAGTTGCAAAAAAAAGCTAGAATGATCTCATATAGACCTTATAGTAAATTAGCAAGAAAAATATAGAAGAGAACTCAAATATAATATGTATTCGCTAATCCCCATATTAGAAAAAGATATTTACAACCACTCCATCAAGCCATGAGCACCAACTTTCATACTTTATTACAAACGAATACAAAACTCAAATGGGTTCCGGAAACTTCCGGAAAAATACAGTAAAATATCTCAAACATACAGCAAAAATATCGCAAACATCACGATAGCTGTTTACATTATGTATCAAAGTCAAAGGTTCTGATAGGTTTTCCATGTCGAAAGTTTGTTCGTAATATTAGTGATGGAATTCGTACTTTTTGTATCGTATTAGAATTTAAAGGTTCATTTGCACTGGGGTAAGACATACGAGTATTTTTTTTGGTTCCGTAACCAAAGGGTAAAAACGGGACCCTATTACTAAGACTCCGTTGTCCGTCCATCCGTCCGTCTGTCAGTCACCAGGCTGTATCTCATGAACCGTGATAGTTAGACAGCTGAAATTTTCACAGATGGTGTATGCTCTGTTTTTATAAGATTGCTAGATGTAAATTTGCCATAACATTAAAAGTTTGTTCATATGAAATGTAATAATAAATAAATGTACCTCTCTGGTTACACGATGCATGAATTCCAAAACAACGCTATTAGAAAGTTACAAAACCGCTCCATGTTATTTCAGCAAAAAATTACTTTAACAGACGTTCACTTCACAGAGTCATTTCAATCTTGAAATTATTTAAGCTTAGACTTAAATTATTAAAGATCCCGGCATCGAAGCAGGGATTTACTTCCAAGAAACCTTTATCTACGAACGCCTGGGATCGATCACTCTACAAGTCAAGAATATTATAGAGCTAGCAGCCCGCCTGACTTTGTCCGGCCAGAACAACAAATCTGTGAATAAAATGTATATTTTTAAACGATTTCCAAAAAAGAGGAGGTTCTATGTTCGTCTCTACCTATGTATTTTTTGTGTATTTCCATCGTTAATTCCTTAATTGTGAACCGAATCGCAAACTTCTTTTTAGTTCAAAGGGTTTACTCCCGAGATGGTCCTATTTAAATATAAATATATTGAAAAATCAACAATAAAGTAAACAATTCGAGCGAATTTTGTACACGATGGAAGGTGGTTTTGCCATTTTTGGCAAAAAATAATTATTATAATGTATCTGCCCAGTATAACGCACGATGGTACTGTGCTTACGAATCAGGCACGGAAAACAACCCGATATCTGCTATGCCTACCATAACATACCATCAACGTATGTCAATAAAAGTCCCCAAGAATATTTCGCTGGTGCCGAAACGCTCCATGCATGGCACGCTTCGAGCAAATATCTACAGAGCCACAGTCCCTAAGTGAAAGTAGTAAAAAATATCCGAGCGCTGTCATACCTACCGACTTAGATATAGAATAGAATCGCTTTATTGTTCACACAATCGACAATATGACAATAAAAGAGTGCAATATAATTTAAATAGTGCGACTATCGGCGGCCTTATTGCTTAGAGCGATTTCTTCCAGATATTTACATTAAATAATTCACAATGACCTGATTTCTCTAATTTTGACGTTATGTCACCAAATTAGTGCTTGAAACCGAGCTCTTTGGCAACGCCAGCAATTGTAGTCGGCTTGCCTTGCGACTAACTATAAAGCCTGCCCACTACGTAGCTTGAGCAGAGTTTTGACCCGGACACGTTTTTTGCACGATTGTGACTCTATAGACATTTGCTCGAAGATGGCACGTGCAAGTCCTGATCGTTGACGGAACGGTCTAGTGAGCATAATAAGTTATACATCATAGGCAGTCTCATACTTTTCAATACCTTTAAGAATGTTTTTTTGCTCGACAATTTCCTAGTATAGCACGGCCATGGTAATACGTTATAACAGTGGGCAGACCTCTTAATATGTATAGAAAGAATCATACAAGTCGGTGGATGTGAAGTTAGCTACAAGCTGCGCTAAATCCAATCCTGACTGAAGCTCTCATAAAGCTGCGCGTTCATTGACTTGTATGATTAGATCTATACTCCTACACCTTGAATCAATCTGTCTATAAATCAAAATCGAATTAAAATCTGTTACGTAGTTTTAAAGATCTAAGCGTACAGACGACAGGAAGTCACTTTGTCTATAGTAGATAGATTCTTGCTGACATATCATCGGCAACCGATTTGTGAAACATTTTCTGAGAACTCGTTTTGCTCTACAAAATGTTGATAAAGCGCTTTTTGAGCTTAGAGGACCTGTGAAAAGCTAGCAGCTAGCTCGTTGCTAAATAGAATTGGAAATCAAGTGAGTTTTGACTAGATTTTATACGAATATTTATGAAAGAAAAGAAGAGGATTTGAGTGGCAGTTTACAAGGGCACATAACACGTAACATATCTGCTTGATAGAGCTCTCTCTATCAAGCAGTCCAGTAATCCACATAAAATTAATGTTAAACATTGAAAAGCACGTGTAATAAAGGAAATGGCTTGGCTACTCAAATATTAAATTCAACTGCAACTATTCTCAATTTTATCCGATTTTCTTCCGCGTCTGTTTCTATACATCACACGTTTTTTCGTAATCAATCGTAACATAGACGTTTAACTAGACTAGTAATATAGACGTAGACGTGTCGTTGCACATTGTCCTACAACTACAGCTCTCCATTTCTGCTCTCCTGGTAATCCGGCAGAAATGAGATCCGTATATAGAAGAATTAAAGTTACCGACATAGCCCAGCGGATTCGCAACATGAAAAGGCAATGGGTAGGGCGCATAGTTCGTAGCAGGGATGGCTGTTGGGTTCAAAAAGTTCTCGAGTGAAGACCACGTACCAGCAAGCGCAGCGCAGGACGTTCAACGAACAGTTGGACCGATTCTAATCAAGACCACACACCACAATAGGGGAGGCCTATATCCAGCTGTGGACGTCTTATATATAGCTGATGGATCGATGTATGATTAATCCGTTAGTAGCTCAATCAATTCTAAATATTGACAAGATGATGATGACATACTGAACCCCGCATTTAAATACCGTACTTAATCTTAGTGCTGTAGAATGGAATTGTTATCAACAAAGTTGTTGAAGGATAATGCTTTGAGCTCTCGCTTAGAACCTCAAACAAAGACCTCAAAATAGACCAGTTGTCTAAACAGTTATACTAGACTAGGTTCAATCAAAGAGAGCCGAGTTTAGTGAGTTCAGTCCCATAGTAGCACATGCCGGGAATATCCAGGATCGATGCTAGATTGATCCCAGTCAGCAGATGTGCAGTGGTGACGTCACGGACACAGTGTAGATGTTTGAGCAGTGGGCAAACTTGGTAAACTCGTTGTTTTATATTTATTGGTGTTTATGGGTATTGGCCGTGGGGTGCCGGCAGAGTAGAATAGCACCCCCCTCTAGTACCAGGTGTCGTAGGAGCCGACTAAGGTACAGCGGAACCGACTAATGGCGGTATAACCATTCAAATAAAAACGTAGCTAAAATGGCACAGGGCAGGGATGGGGAGCAGCATCCCTGTCGCGAAGCTACGTTTCTGCGATCGCCACCACGCTTGCCCAGCGCGGCGATTACGGGCAAATACCCAATATGGAACAAACAAAAAGACCAGGCCCCCAGTCCCCAGCAGCTTCGCTAGCCCGGGGCTACGGTAGCGGCCCCGGTAACGGCGGAGAAGGGGGTGCTAAGAATCGCTGGCAGACGCCCGGCTACCACTCCCGTAAACGACGACTGGCCCTGGTAACACACAACGTGCGCACGTTGAGGACTGACGAGAAGATTGCTGAGCTGGAAGAAGAGTTGAGTAGGTTGCGTTGGGATATTGTGGGGTTGTCTGAAGTCCGTAGAGAGGGGGAGGACACGATAACCTTAAAATCCGGCAACCTGCTTTACTACCGGGAAGGTGACCAACGGTCCCAAGGTGGTGTTGGCTTTCTCGTTCACAAGTCCCTCACCAACAACATTATTACCATCGAAAGTGTGTCGAGCAGGGTGGTATACCTAATACTCAGAATATCCAAGAGGTATTCGCTGAAGGTCATTCAGGTATACGCACCGACATCGTCACACCCAGATGATGAGGTGGAGACTATGTATGAGGACGTAAGTCGGGCCATTCATATGTCTAAGACCCACTTCACTGTTGTTATGGGGGACTTCAACGCAAGGTTGGGCAGAAAAAACGACGATGAGCTGAGGGTGGGGCAATTTGGATATGGGCAACGAAACCCTAGGGGCCAGAGGCTGGCTGACTTTCTGGAGAGAGAGGAACTCTTTATGATGAACTCTTTCTTCCAGAAGCCGCCTCACAGGAAATGGACCTGGATGAGCCCTGATGGTTCCACGAAAAACGAGATAGACTTCATCATGACCACCGAGAGACGAATATTTAATGATGTCTCCGTGATCCACAGGGTGAAAACCGGCAGCGATCACAGAATTGTACGAGGCACATTAGATATTAATGTTAAGCTCGAAAGGTCCCGCCTGATGAAGACCACGCTCCGACCTACTCGTGAACATATCCAAAACCCCGAGGACTTTCAGCTCGAGCTCTCGAATCGTTTTGCTTGCCTAGAGAACCTTGCGTCGGTGGACGAGATAAACAACGGGCTCGTAGAAACTGTCCAAACGGTGGGTGCTAAGTTCTTTAGACCCCGCCGTTCAAATAAACCGCAGAAATTCTCCGATCACACTGTAAATCTCATGGCCGAACGACGCTCGCTAAGATTGCAGTCTTCCGATGATGCAAAGTCATATAGGCGTCTCAATAGACAAATTTCGAAATCCTTGCGGCACGACATCCGTCTTTTTAATACTAAACATATTAAAAAGACAATAGAGCGGAACAAAGGCTCCAAAGTGTTCGCAAGAGATTTGTCTATTGGACAAAGCCAATTGACAAAGCTGAAGAGAGAAGATGGAAGTTTAGCGTCGACCAAGGCAGAGGTATTAGAGGAGATCGAAAGGTTCTATGGACAGTTATACGCTTCGGTCGCTAAGCCTGTTAGCAGCGCGGCCAAAGATCCAAGAGCCAAGCTGACCCGACACTTCACCGAAGATATCCCAGACATCAGCCTGTACGAGATTAGAATGGCCCTGAATCAGCTTAAGAACAACAAGGCGCCGGGTGATGACGGTATCACATCAGAGCTCCTGAGAGCGGGTGGAACACCTGTACTAAAAGTCCTCCAGAAGCTTTTTAACACCGTCGTCCTCGAGGGCATCACGCCAGAAGCATGGAACAGAAGCGTGGTGGTGTTGTTTTTCAAGAAAGGTGACAACACCTTATTGAAGAACTACAGACCCATCTCGCTTCTGAGCCATGTTTATAAGCTGTTTTCAAGGGTCATTACGAATCGTCTCGAGCGCAGGCTTGATGACTTCCAGCCTTCCGAACAAGCCGGTTTCCGAAAGGGCTTTAGTACCATGGACCACATTCATACGCTACGGCAGGTTATACAGAAGACCGAAGAGTATAACTTGCCACTTTGCTTAGCGTTTGTGGACTATGAGAAAGCCTTTGATTCGGTCGAGACTTGGGCTGTGCTCGAGTCTCTCCAACGATGCCGTATTGACTATCGGTACATCGAAGTGTTGAAGTGCTTGTATAATAACGCCACTATGTCGGTCCGAGTACAGGAAGAGAGCTCCAAGGCGATCCCTTTAAAAAGAGGCGTAAGACAGGGAGACGTAATTTCTCCGAAACTGTTTACGGCTACTTTGGAGAACGCCTTCAAGCTCCTGGAATGGAAAGGATTCGGCATCAATGTCAATGGCGAATACCTCACTCACCTTCGGTTTGCCGACGATATAGTAGTCATGGCAAAATCGATGGAAGAGCTCAGCACGATGCTCGAAGGCCTCAATCGGGTTTCTCAACAGGTGGGTCTTAAGATGAACATGGACAAGACGAAAGTTATGTGTAATTCCCATGTTGTACCCACCCCGATCTCTGTTGGGAACTCGGTTCTTGAAGTCGTTGACTCGTACGTCTACCTAGGACAAGTAGTCCAGTTAGGTAGGTCCGACTTCAAGAAAGAGGCCAATCGCCGAATCCAACTCGGCTGGGCAGCGTTCGGAAAATTGCGTAGCGTCTTCTCGTCCGACATACCTCGTGCCTCAAGTCGAAAGTTTTCGACCAGTGTGTGTTGCCAGTGATGACTTATGGCACAGAAACGTGGTCTCTCACTATGGGCCTTATTGGTAAGCTCCAAGTAGCCCAACGAGCTATGGAGAGGGCTATGCTCGGAGTCTCTCTGCGAGATCGAATCAGAAATGAGGAGATCCGTAGAAGAACCAAAGTTACCGACATAGCCCAATGGATTGGCAAGTTGAAATGGCAATGGGCAGGGCACATAGCGCGGAGGACTGATGACCGATGGGGTCGGAAAGTTCTCGAGTGGAGACCACGTACCGGCAAGCGCAGCGTAGGACGTCCACCCACAAGGTGGACGGATGACCTCATTAAGACCGCAGGATCGCGCTGGATGCAAGCCGCTTCCAACCGGTCTTATTGGAGATCCATAGGGGAGGCCTATGTCCAGCAGTGGACTTCTTATGGCTGATGGATGGATGGGTATCTCATACCATAGACGGTTAGTTTCCGCTAATTTGGTGTATGAATGAATGAATGAATGAATGAACACTTTATTGTTAACACAAATTACAGAAGAATACACAGAAAGGAAAAATAAAGTACAGTGTACAGTGTGACTGTATAGTAAGAATTGTAAAATATTATATTACTTAGCCGTTATACATTTAAAACATTAACACTTCTGGGATAGATCGAAACCATGAGGTTTTCCGATTTGGAGATTCTGCGTTCGAATCCTGAGAAACGAAATGCACCTGTGAATTTTCAATTATATTCGTGATTTGCTTCAAATAATTGGAGAAAATAGCGTGAAAAAATATGAAGGGTATTTATCTGACGTTCATATGTAGCTGGTTTGGCTAATTTATAAAAATAGTAGCAACTAGTTTTAAAAAAAAGATTGGAGAGATTAGACTAACTCGACAGTCTTTGAGGCTAAGGACAAATCTACGCTATAGGCTGAATCATACAATCGGCGGATGTGAAGTTAGCTACAAGTACTTAGCGCAATATCCAATCCTGACTGAAGCTCACATAAAGCTGCGCGTTAATTGGGTTTCACGCAGCTTGTAACTAACTTCACATCCGCCTTGTATGATTCGGCCTTTATTTTGAATTTATTGTTCTGACTTAGTATTCGCACCTTCGAGCAAATATCTATAGAGTCACAATCGTGCAAAAAGAGTGTCCTAGGCAAAACTCTGCCCAAGCTACGTGGTGGGCAGGCTTTTTAGTTAGTCGTAAGGCGATTGTAAGCCGCTCACAACGCCGTGCGATGCTAAGTGCTCGGTTACATTACAAGCACTAATTAGGTGACATAACGTCAAGATTCGAAAAAACGGGTCATTGTGATTTTTTTTGTGTAAATATCTAAATCGGTATGTATGACGGCGCTCGGACATTTCTTTACTACTTTCACTTAGGGACTGTGCTTCTGTAGATATTTGCTCGAAGACTCGCACTGCATAATTTGCACTGTGGCGATGCAGAGAGGAAACTGGGGATATGTAGTGCGCTTACAGGCCGTCTCGGAGATCCTTTGCTAGATTGCTATTTAGGGTTGCCACTCTCATAGTGTTTGTTTTTGGTTGTCTGCGCTTGAAAGATTTATGAACTGATTGTAACCGAGATTGTTCTTAGCCACATTTAAATTAGGTACATGAGTGGTGGGAGGGTTAAATTTATAAACGTTTGAAAGTTAGTTTATGTATTGATACTCTATGTATTTACTTTAATCGTAAGTATGCCTAATTTAGAAATAATGGCAACATAGCTATTTACCTATTAACATTGGTAGGATAGTGTGTACCTACTTCAAGCAATTAATAGCTCTGGGTTCCAATCCCGGTTTCGTATATACTATTATTTCTTCATGTAGGTACTCGTACGTCTGTACGTCAGTGGTAGAAATTAGATGGCGTATGTGAATGTGGATTGGTACACAGACCAACTTAATATAGCCCATTCTCTCTTCAAGGGTAGGACTATGCTAAACAAGTTTTTTGTAAAGGCAGGTACCTAAATATGAATAAATCATTTACAACGCTGTGGCAACCCTAGCTTAGCCTTATCTCGACGGCAGGTACGCTTGACGAAGCTGCGTCAATAGAACGTATAGCGCATGTCTGTGTGCGTTTATTTTCCTTATATGTGTTTGTGCGCCCATCCAGAAGCAAAACACGCTATGATTTGAAATTTGACGTACGAGTATTGTTTAGATTTGAAATTGTTAGATTTTTTAGAATCGGTATCGTAATCGGTATCAGATATTGAAATAGGAGAAGAAATTACAATAGGTGTTTTAATGCTAACCAAACAATTTTACTAGCGCTATTGTTTTTGCTGTTTGGTGTAATTTTATCCTAATATTTGACGTGTGCTAAACATAGATTTATAACAATGGATCCGAGGAAAAGTCACACATCTTTGAAAATGAAGCGAAGCTCTGTTTTCAAAGATTTAATTTCTATATATAGAAACAAAATAAAATCGGCCAAGTGCACAAAGGGTTCCGTACCGTATGGGAGCCCTATTCCTCTTGGCATTATTAATACCGACCAAAAACTCGTAAAAATCACGTTTGTTGAATGGGAGCCCTCCTTAAATATTTATTTTATTCTTTTTTTAGTATGTGTTGTTATAGCGGCAACAGAAATACATCATCTGTGAAAATTGCAGCTGCCTAACTATTACGCTTCATGAGATACAGCCCGGTGACAGACAGACAGACCGACATTGAAGTCTTAGTAATAGGGTCCCGTTTTTACCCTTTGGGTACGGAACCCTAAAAAGTATTTTTTTTATCAATAGTCGACTGCCTCATCATGAGTATCATACCCGATGCTCTCTCTTTTCTATATACATACAAATATTCTTCTGTAAAGTACCGGCCTTATTATAGTCTACTGCTGAACATAGGCCACGAAGGACGATTGGGCGATCCACCAAGCTCAGTATGGGTTGGTGGATTCATAGACGCCATCGAATTTATTTTTCTGAGGTATGCAAATTGACTTAATCGTAAGGCACAGTAAGATAAGGTAAGATTTTTCTACACCGAAAAACCATTAGTGGTGTGATATTTTGACTCACATCCCAAAGAACTTATTGGTACGGACCAGGAGTCGAACTCTCGATCTCACAATTGTTAGGCGAGCGTTACTAACACCAAACAAATCAAATTGTATCACTATCACCTTTACGTAAAGATATCACTTTACGAGTATCACTAATATGACATCATTCCACTTGACAGGGCCCTGATTCCCATAACCCGACCGTGATAGGTAGATACCGGCCATTCATCCAGCCGGATTATCAACCCCATTTCTCATAGGGTTAGTTAATCACGTGAAATGATACATTGTGACGTGGAATTATACAATAGGCAGGTACACAATGTCTCGGCGGTAATTTACGGGGCTACTTATAGGGGTCGCAAGCCTTCCAGGTCAGTATATTCATTACAGCATGGTTAATTCATTAAGCCTCTTACCGAATCTCGAATCTAAATTCGAAATCTTTAAAACGCGTTTTAGACTATTGTTACGAGATGGGTTCTTGGATAATCAGTTAAAACGCCGATTGTTCACTTTGCACTTTATTGCACAAAATCACAGTACACACGACACAACTGGTTCGCAAAATACTTCACACTGGCACTGATATTCACACAACTAGTCACTTCACAATCACTGGTACCGCACTTGAATACGAGATGTTTTCACTCCGGTATAAAACGCGATAACTGCCACGAACAAAAACCATCGCCCTATTTATATCGGAATAAGGGTTTTCTAGAAATCTGTAGAATATTCAGTGCCATTGTAACTGACAAAGTAAACAAGTGTAAAGTTCGAGAATCCCTATTGTTCTTAATTATTACGAAAACACCAAAATAATCTCACAATAAACGCACACAAAGACCGGTGCCGCCTGAGTAATAAAACCATAAATTTCGCGATTAGGTGTAAACAACTCGCCTCCCGTAACTACCGCGCGCGGCGCGGCCTACTGCATAACACTATTTCTGTGTTCTACGGCTTCCGGGTGGTAATTTCTTCGGTCATAGGTACTCAAATAATTTCTGTAGTCTGTTAGTTCAATAATATCAATTCTTGAATTAAATTGGTGTGCGATATCCCGAGCTCTTCATTATTTCCAACTGTTAATCCATATTTTAGGGCGTTTTCGCTATTTTTATTAATTTCGTTGTACGCTACAGCGCTCTACAGCGTGATAAAATAAACTTTCAAACTTCAAATATGACAACATTTTGTATTTTGACAAGCCAAACAATCTTTAAAACCGCGGTTTTAAAGTCGAAACGACACTGTGAAGTGGAAATCTTTAAAACGCGTTTTTAATATTTCTATTTCACAGTGTTGCCAATTTTACGATTATTTATGTGTTCTACGGCTTTCGGTGGTAAAAGTCCTCAAATAATTTCTGTAGTCTGCTAGATCTACTCTCAATTCTTGGATATAATTGTATTTGTGTGTGAGAATCGAGCCCCTATTTGTTATATAACTCCTAACTGACATCCACCAACCCGCACTGGGCCAGCGTGGTGGATATGGCCCAATCACCCTTCGTGGGTAGGCCTACGTCCTGCAGTGGACTATTAAAAAGGCTGGTACAGAACCGACATTTTAGGGCGTTTTTCTTTTTTTTTCTTTAATTTAGTTGAATGCTATAGCGGGGTAACATACACTTTAAGGTTTTAAAGTAGAAGTCTTTTGTACGTCGGTCGATCAGGGGCTAGATTTGATTCTTCGTGTTCTTTTCGAGTATTTGACGTCTTCCGTTAAACTAAATAGATAGAGGAGTCCCCTACAGATCTCCAATTAGACTGGATTATAAGCGACTTGTATCCAAAACGGTTTTATAATTGTCGTCTGACCTTGTGTGTAGACGTTCTATAAGTTGAATCAAATTGCTTAGCTGCTATGAAGTTATCTACAAGTTGTAGCCGAAGATGGAGCGTGTAGACTTAGAACATACCTATTCACTCATGTCTTAAAGACAAGACACCTTTCTGTTTAAATCGCAGGTTAAAGACACAAATTCCATCCACCACATAAAAAAGTAAATCGCAACATTTCTCGCCAGTATCTAGAACGGAATTGCGCTGAGATTATCTCCAAATTCTCAAATAAAAAAGCTTCTTACAAAAAAACAGGCGAACCGTGGTACTCGTAGATTAATCGCGCTCTGCAATATTTTGCACAAAGGATACCTTAATCCGTTACAAGTGAGGGTGAGGCTTAAGCCCCTATTTTCAGAGACCATGCGCTTTTGAAATTGCGATTCGAGAAGGATCCTCCACAGCGTTATTCTTGGAGATTCGAAAAATCAGCGGATTACGTCTTGTTATGATATTATGAGCATCATAATTATGAGGCTGGCGATGTTAAGAGGTTTTAAGCTTGTAAATTCTGAAGAACTTCCTTGTTTTAACGTTATTGAAAATTTAAATTGATTTAAGTAAATGTGAAATTGTAGAATTTGTGCGTGAAAAGGGAAGGCTGAAGCCAGATTTCTAGGCTTAGGACCAATTATATATATAATAGTACACCAGCTGTTTTTCCATTCTGTAACAGATACTGAATTAGTAGTTAGTAGTAGAATTAAAACTAGCCAAAGTATTAATGATACAACTCAGATAAACTTGAATGTAGGTAAATGTCATGTAAACTAAGATTGAGTATGACACCGCACACATCAACTTTTGTAGTCTTCTTCAGAGTTCCGTAAAAATATTATTTCAGGTACCTAATCCTATTGTTTTTTCAACACTAAAGAGTAGACTAAGCACTCAATACCAAATTAGGCACTAACCCAACACCCTAAGCACTCTTACGTACGATTCCACAAGACCAACAGTCGTGGTCTCGACCCGTTTCTAACCTCTTAGAGCAAATTGAGCACGTATACATACGAGTATTATTCCGCTAAATGAAAGGGCAAAACGCTAAAACAGCCCTAAAACAGATAAACGATGTTTATTTTAACTATTTGACTTGCCCACTAACCAAAATACTAAAAGTCCTAAATAAACTATAGTCGTTTGAATCGACTCCCACTCCAGCTTGTGATATTTCGCGCGCGATAACTTATCGAATGGTCACTGTGGTTTAATCTGTTGCTATCTTGAGAATAGTCGTCTTTTTTTTCTGATATTAATATTCCTAGCTTGCCGATGAGTTCCCGATCTGGGCTTCCAGATTTTTTGTAGAACTTTTGTTAATCGAGCTTTTAGATTTGTTGGACCAGCCATGTTTGTTGTTTGTGTTATATAGATGGGGAAGCGAGGGTGAAGCAGACCAGACGGTTCAAACAAAAACATATACCTAGATAGTCAGTTATAGTTTTTGTTTACATTGGTTTTGGTTGCATCTGATTTGTACCATTGATTTTTGTTGCTAGTGCGGCACTATAAATACTTTATGTAAATATTAAATTGTTATTATGAATCTTCTGTTAATCTTGTGAAAGCGTAGAGAACAAATGAGAAAAATGGAATACTATCAACAACAAAATATCCTATTGTAACTTCATATTAATAAATTGTCTTGTAGTAAATACACAAAAGTTCAAGAAATTTCGCATAGGCTTGAACATTTGGATTATCTTTAGACCTTCAAAGGTCTGTGGATGATTCAATGCTTTTTATGTAGTAGTAGGTAGTGTAGTTTTGTTATAGTTAATAAAGGCATTAGTAGGTGGTTATTGGGCATTCTAAATCAAAGTGATTTAGAATGTCCAATAACATTTGGATTTAGAATTCCCAATGACTTTTTTGATTTTTTGAAAGTGATTTAGAATGCCCAATAACATTTGGATTTAGAATTCCCAATGACTTTTTTGATTTTTTGAAAGTGATTTAGAATGCCCAATAACATTTGGATTTAGAATTCCCAATGACTTTTTTCGATTTTTTGAAAAACACTGTAGATTGCTCAAGGAATTAATCAGTCTCTAGACCGTTTGCTCGTGTCAAATATTTGGCACCTAGAGATGATATTCCTTCACAACACATATTTTTCCTAAGTAAACTCAAATCAGCACAGTTTTGTGAAAGATTACATTGACTATTCAATGTGGCTGGTTGCTCAGAAAACATTTCAACAGCCGAATCAATTTATAGATAGTTGTTGAAAATTTTCTCACAAAGTTGGATGTCTTTACTGTGTTGTGGCCGATTGTTCAGGGGATGAATCAATCTCTAGGCCGTTTGCTCGTGTCAAATTTTTGACACCTAGAGATGATTGTTCCCTCACAACACATTTAAAGCAAACCCAAATCAAAGTTAATCCTTCATTTATCACTGCACCGACTAGCGTTCAATCATACCAATCACCATCTGGAGCGCGATTCCAAACTCTACAACATGCAGTAAAATATAAAACAAATGACTACAGACAAATTATGGTTATAGATAAGGGAGGTGCATTAAATCATTGTGTATTAATTTACTGTGAGTATTAAATTATATTAGTTAAAATTGAATTCTCCGTCAGAGTGCACGGTTTATATGTTTCAAAGCTAATAAAAAGCGAACAGTTAAAAAATGTTGAACGAGTATAAAAGCTATCCTCAGTTTCCATCCTTTACTTCAAGAAAAGCGCGTATCTGTACTTTTATTGATTGGCCCAAGGACAAACATCAAAAACCAAGTCAACTTGCGGATGCAGGATTCTTTTACACCGGTGATGAAGATAGAACTATGTGTTTCTATTGTGGTGGAGGTCTAGAGGACTGGGAAGAAAATGACAATCCTTGGATGCTACATCTTCGTTACTTTAGTCAGTGTCCTTTCATTTACATGTATTTCTATCCTAAAAAGTGTTCCTATTATGTTAACGAGTTATGAGAAGGAGGATGAGGATAATTTAGGAAATAAAATATGTTTTTTTTACAATTATATAACAAGTTTTTTTATTTAATTTTATATTGCCCCCAGGCTATTGTACTAATATTATCGTCACAAAAATATCATGTTGTCCTCACTGCGTTCATTCCAATCCCAATAACCAATTGGAAAGAAAAGCAACTCACCTAGTCCCGAGCCGGTGTGTACTGTATATAAGAAATAAAATCACGAATTTATGCCATTTTGTCGAAGGAATTCCGGATAACCACTACTTTTAAAATGAAATTCATACAGCAATCTCAGAAGTTGCATTTAGACGAAATATGTCCGGAATCAAAAACATCTGAAAACCGACATGGGAATCTTCTGCCTAATACAATCAGATGTATAGTTTGTGGTCCTTCGAATTGCGGGAAAACGAACGTTGTAATAGGTCTCTTATTACATGAAAGCGGTTTACGTTTTAGGAACGTTTATGTGTATTCTAAAACATTATACCAACCTAAATATTTGTTTTTAGAAAAAGTACTCAATCTAGTACCGGATGTATCGTTTGAAAAATTCAGTGCTGGTGAACTTATAATGAGTCCGCATGATGCAAAATGTGATTCAGTAATTATATTTGACGATGTTGCTTGTGAAAACCAATCTAATATGAGGGACTATTTTGCTTTGGGTAGACATAAAAACATAGACTGTTTCTATTTGAATCAAACTTACAGCAAAATTCCTAAACAGCTTGTCAGAGATAATACAAACCTTTTAATATTATTTAAACAAGATGATATAAATTTGCATCATATTTATGATGAACATGTCAATACCGATATGACGTGGATAGAATTTCGAGAAATGTGTTCAAAAATATGGTGTAAACCCTACAACTATGTTATTATCAACAAGGATTGTTCAAAAAACAATGGCTGCTATAGAATGAACTTTGACACGTTTGTAAAGTTTGAATAACAAACAAATATAAAAAGGTTCCCATGATCGAATAGTTTCATTTTAATTTTTGTTTCGTTAGACAAATAACGTGAAACTATAATGGAGACTGAATTAAAAGCAAAAGTTGTTCAAGTTGCAGATGCTGTTAAAAAGAAAATAAAAGACATGCGTCTTATGGAATCTTATAATGAAAATATGTTAGGGACTGTTTTCAAACCTATTACAGATCCACTTAATACTATTATCAAAGACAATCAACAATTCAAAACTTCGAAATCGAATTCAGATACGGTGATTGAATCTCCCACAATGAAGGATGAATTTTCTACTCCGGTATCTTATTTAAATAAAACACTTCAAAGAAATTCTGATATCATTTCTGCACAAGATTCGTCTGATGAAGAAATCAATAATGCTGAGGACAATTTTTTAAATGGCGACAAAACTAGAAAAATAAATATCGACGAAGCATCGGTCCTAACGTACGACTCAACCTTAAGTTCTCTCAAGGATTGTTCATCTTGGTCTCTAACTTCAGAAGTGTTCGATGATGTTCCATTTGGAGTTAGAAGAGAACTAGGTAGACTAATGATGGGTACTTCGCGTGTTGTAATTAATGAAAAAAATATATGCATAGCTGGTCGTACCTATAAAAAAACACCGGGACTTATGGAACTACTATTTAAGAAGATTCCTCAAATAAATTTAATCACAAATAATGACTGTCAAAACTACAAAATTATGTTAAAAGAAACAAATGCTCATCGACGTGATTTTGATCCCAGTAAACCAATAAAGTCCAATAAGGGTCTGAAGTATTTGCAAATCATCAAGCCCCTTTTTAAGACACGTGATCAACCTAAATCTTCTGCATCATCATTAGATAACAGTTCTGATGATCTAACAGAAGGAGAAGGATTAATGATTAAGAAAAAATATTTCAAAAATACTGATTATGTCTATTGGGATAATCCTAATGAGCTTGTAGATAGACTAAAGTTGCTGATAGCCTCCAAAGATGCTGGCAACACAGGACTTGATAATGAAATTATTTCAATTATAGAAGAGTTACGTGAGAGCGGCATTATAAATTAAAGAACATAATTAGATATATTTTATTCAAGAATTCGACCTCTAGCGACAAAGAGTTATCAAAATGAATATCGATAAATTTGGACATCATGTCCATAAAAGATTACGCTTATCCGATTTACTGGTTAACTCAGAAAATTGTTTGGTTAAAACTGAAGCAGGAGATTTTGATTTACAATTTTCTTCATTAACCGGAATAAAAGATCCTGTGAAACCTGAAGATGCTGTGAGCAAAAAGTATGTGGATAAAAGAATATCTGACGAAATAACAACATTAGTAAATGCAATAAAAGAAGATGTACGAATCAATTTAAAGCAGTTTGAAAAAAAATTTTGTACTAAAGAGTACGTTGACCAGTTGATTAAGAAACCACAGAATGTCCAAAGAGCAAGTGGTAAATGAAATTCACAAATCAGCACGCAGAAATTTTCCTAAGCGTTCTGTTTTGTTGAAGGGAATTGATGACTTATGGCAAGCAGACCTCATTGATTTTAAGTCTCTAAAAAAATACAATGATGGGTTCAATTTTATTTTAGTTGTTATTGATTGCTTTACGAAATATGCTTGGGCAGTATCATTAAAAACTAAATCAAAAAATGAAGTAACAGATGCATTCAACTTTGTCACCAAAAGTAGTGGTCGTATACCACAAAACTTGCAAACTGATATGGGCACAGAATTTTATAATGACGTGTTTCAAAGACAGATGCGTTTGTTAAAAATAAACCATTATTCATCTTATTCAACTAAAAAAGCATCCATAGTAGAAAGATTGATAAGAACATTAAAGAATAAATTATACAAAAGTTTCAGTTATAGAGGTAGCTATAAGTGGATAGGAAAATGTTTGGAAGACATTTTAATTGCTTATAATAACAGTAAGCATCGCGTGACTAAATTCAAACCTGTTGATATTAATATGCAAAATGAATCACTCGTAAATAACAATATAAAGAAATTCCAGAAAAAACGAAAAGAACTATTAAAAAATAAATTTAGAGAAGGTGATTGTGTTCGAATAAGCAAATATAAGAGTAGTTTTGCAAAAGGATACACACCTAACTGGTCAACTGAAATATTTACAATTAAAACTGTTAATAAAACAAACCCAATCACATACCATATACAAGATCAAAGGAAACAAGACATATTAGGTTCGTTCTATGAAGAGGAATTGCAAAAAACAAAGTATCCTGATATATATTTAATTGAACAAATTATAAAAACAAAAGGAAACAAACTTTTAGTGAAATGGTTAGGACTTCCTCATCATGAAAATAGTTGGGTTGATAAAACTTCTATCATAATATAAATCATAGTAATGAAACACGATATTCATTGTTTATTTAGAAATGCAAGGGGGAGGACTCGTTAATAACTTAATAAATAATATACCGTTCGAGCTTCACCTACCAGGATATAATTATTGTGGACCGGGTACAAAATTAAAAGAAAGATTACAGAGAGGTGACAAAGGAATCAATAAATTGGATGAAGCTTGTAAATATCACGATATTGCATACTCTAATTCTAATAATTTAAGCGATCGTCATAGAGCAGATTTAGAGTTATTGAAAATGGCTAAAAACAGATTAAATTCCAAAGACACTGGGAAAGGAGAAAAAATAGCGTCATGGTTGGTCAGCAAAATTATGAAAACAAAGCTCAGAACTGGCATAGGAATTAAGAAATTTAGAAGCATAGTATCTAACATAGGGTCTCAAATAAAAAAATTAAAGCACAAAAATAATAAAACTGCTATCAAATATGCTTATGAAGTTGCCAAGAAACTTATACCTAAAAAATCTCATGTGCGACTACCAAGAATTATACCAATGCCTAAAACAGGAGGAATTTTACCTTTGATACCAATTTTTGCCGGTTTATCTGCACTAGGCGCTTTGGCTGGTGGTGCAGCTGGTGTAGCAAAAACTATAAACGATTTTAAAAATGCAAGAGATAACTTACAAGAATCGGAACGCCACAACAAAACTATGGAAGCCATAGCTATAGGGAAAGGTCTATACATTAAGCCATACAAAAAAGGTCAGGGGTTAATCATAAAACATACAAAAAACTAATTCACCGGCTACCTCACCGTGCTTTGACAAATCTTGACATTGTCAAATACGCTGAAAGAATACCATACTTCCGCGGAGTTTACATGAGAGATAGATTACCAGCTAAACCAAAGGCAGTGGAGTGTGGTATTGTTAACTTGGACGATTATATAAGTAGTGGGACACACTGGGTAGCCTATGCAAAAATAAATAGATATTGTGAATATTTTGATAGCTTCGGTGATTTAAAACCACCGAAAGAATTAGTAAAATATTTAGGTAAAATAGACCTGAATTACAACTATACTCGTTTTCAAAACTTTGATACTATTGTATGTGGTCATTTATGTCTACAATTTTTACATAATTTTTGGAATAAAGATGCTATATAATTAAAGAAGCGTTTTATTGGTAATCATTTCTACAATGTCTGTCACACTGTCCATTACTGGGAATAGTTCGCTATTATCTACAATATATACACCTCCTTTGGACCTTAATGGCAACTACGAGTGTGCTCTTTTACATTTCTCTACTTTTAATTCCACACCCAATGTAACACAAAATAACAATAAACTGTATTATGATGTTAATGAAGTTGTTGAAATTCCTGAAGGGGCTTACGAACTTCAAGATATCTGCGACTATTTACAATCTAAAGTGAAAAACTGCGTCTTTAAATTATATTGTAATAATAATACACTTAAAACATCTATATTCTGCAATAAAGAACTTCACTTTGAAAAACCTAACTCAATTGGAGCTTTACTAGGTTTTAGTAAAGTGGTTCTTAAAAGTAATATATTGCACGAATCGCCCCTTCCAGTGAACATTCTATCAACAACTGTGGTGAGGGTCGAATGTGATATCATTAGTGGCTCGTATATTAACGGGAAACCAAGTCATATTATACATGAATTTGCTCCTAATGTACCACCAGGTTACAGAATTATAGAAATACCAAAAAATACGATATATTTTCCTGTAAACAGAAATACCGTTAATAATATAAATGTAAGAATATTAGATATAAATTACAATTTAGTAAATTTTCGCGGTGAAGAAATACAGTTATATTTGCATCTAAGAAAATATGATCGATTACAATAAATATACAACTTTATGCACTCGGGAGACTAGTATCAATCAAGCGATCAGAAAGATAACACATACTCGAAATAAAAAAAATAAACTATCGACTGGCAATAGACAATTTCTGAAATCAATTGGACTTATAAAATGAATGTCTTAAATATCACAAATTCACCTGCGTATGATAACTCTATCGAGAGTATTGAGTTTCATTCATACAAGCCGTATATTACAAGTTTCAACAGGAATGATGAAATCAGAATTCCGATAAATCAACAAGACCTATACTTACTACCATGTGCAAGTACTTTGTATGTAGAGGCTGTTATCAATGTTGTTAAAAATGATAACAACAAAGAACCAGTACCTATCGTACAGTTTACAAATAATCCCTTAATGTATCTGTTTCAAGACATACGATACGAACTGAATGGTGATGAAATAGATAAAGTAAAAAATGCAGGCATAACTACAACTATGAAATCGTTGCTATCTATGAATGATACAGAATCAAAAATATCAAAAGTATGGGGTTGGGATATACATGGAACCAAAAACAACATCGGAGGTCATTTTGCGGCGTCAGTACCTCTCAGGAACATTTTGGGATTTGCAGAAGATTATAACAAGGTTATTGTTAATTGTAAACATGAGCTCGTTTTATTGCGGAGCAATACTGACCTTAATGCATTGAAACTTAATGCGGGAGAGATAATGCTAAGTGTTGATATTCACAAACTGATTTGGCGAGTGCCCCATGTTAAAGTGTCAGATAGAGAAAAAATAAATTTACTCAAGCTTTTAGAAAAAGATAGACCTATTCAGTTAGCTTTCAGAAACTGGGATCTTTATGAGTACCCTATGTTGCCTAAGACCACAAAACATACATGGTCAATTAAAACTTCATCACAAATCGAAAAACCTAGGTATGTTATTTTAGCGTTGCAGACTAATAGAAAAAATAATGGGTTTAAAGATATGTCCCAATTTGATCACTGCGACATACGTGACGTTAAAGTTTTTTTGAATTCTACTTATTACCCTATGAAAGTTATAATACCAACTTTACAAAACACAATTTTGCTTTAATATATGAACAATATGTAAATTTTCAACAGTCTTACTATGGACGTAGATCTAGCTGTCTGCTCAGTGCCCAAGAGTTTAAAGATATAGCACCATTGTTTGTAATAGATTGCTCCCGACAAAACGACAACATAAAAACTGGAATGTTTAAATTGTATAAAACTCCCATCTTCCGGTAAAATTGTAGCCACGCCCCCACATATATGAGCATCTATTTGACTTTCGCTTCTAAAAAACAACATACATTCATCACAGAAAAAAATTTTGCTATGATGTTTAGTAACTTGCGATCTAAGTAATCTACTCAAGTCTTTAATCAAACAGTAATGATTTTGATTACCCTTCTCTATAAACAACAAATTAACATGACGTTTCTTTTTGCGGTGTGATTTGTAAAGAGGACCCACGACATTCATTTTTTTTAATCCATAAACGTTTACACTTATGTCTCGGTTATTTTTCTCAAACGTTTTTATATCACAAAATCCAACAGGAAACGTCATGTTTTCAGTGTTTAAAATGTTATCAAAATGAGGGTAAGAACATGTTCTGCTACTATTGTGCTTTGCAGGAAATAAAGCCGCCATAATCGACCATAAAAAACAGAAATTGTCATAGTTTTTTATATTAATACATGCTCTTTTATTTATCAACCACCGCGGCAGGTCTATAAAACTAGAAGCCCTCAAAGGATTGTACTTATTAATATTAACTTCTAAGTATAAGTTTCTAACGAAGTTCCAGCCGCTCTCTTTTTGCTCAAACTGATCAATCTTGGTGCATATATTACGAACTGCTTGAGAGTAGTACTCTTTAAAATCAGAATTCTTATAAAATATTGTATTTTCCGTAGCGAATGATTTTATTTCTACGGAATCGTTTTTCGGTAGTGAAAATTCAGCAAAAAACTCTAAGTTAAATTTGATTGTATTATGCACGGCCTTCTTTGCCTCGATTAGGGCTTGTACAGATTTGCAGAGTTGACGCAAGAAGTGATCGGGGGGCGAGAACGCTGACTCCGGCTGGCTCGAGGTCGTCTCTGACACCGCTCCTACTCTGTACGATGCTATTCGACTACGAAATGCGGTGCTTATCTTTTGAATGCCATCACTGATTTCAATAACACTATTATTTTTATGCGCATTACTCTTCAGATGCGCTGAAAAGCCTTTATTGTTCACTTCTATGTCACACACAGTGCAATATATCTTATTTTTCGTCATTATTACCAGAAATATTTCCTAAAATAGAGAGATTAAATAAATTGAATAAAAATAAACTAAAAACGCTCCGCAAAGAAAAAAACTAAATAACACACTTAAAATAAAATCAAGAGCATCGGTCAGTGGTCACTATTCAATGAAATAGAAATGTAAACATAAAGGCGTTCTAACACTCTTTGAGTTGAGAGGAACTACTTCTTTTTGTCCGCAAAAAATGTTCCTTCCGAGTTAAAGGATGGCTTAATGTCATTTAAAAATTTTTTTAGATTTTCCAGTTCGTCTTCATTACAACAATATTTGATGTTTACTGACGCTTTTTCCCAACGATTTTTGGGCTCTACATTCCTAATATCATTGGTATCGTACACTCTTAACTCTACAAAAAGTCTACCATTGAGCTGCGCGGTGCGGCGCAGCACTCCGTCAGCGACGCGTCGCGTGTATGAAGACACCGGCGGCGGCGGGCTCCTTCGTACTGACTCGGGCTCGCTGCTCCAGCCGCCGTCGCTGTCGTTGTTCAGCCAACCGAGGACGTTGCTTCTGCCCGATGCAGACGTTCTCTTTGCTGATGCTGGGGCTTTTGAACTTTTCTTCCTACTGTAATAACAAGGAGAATAAATTATTTAAAAATACGTTAAAAACCTTTTAAAAATTGGTAGATAAACAATTCATTGTTTCTTGAGCTAACTAAACAGAATTAAAATACGAGATAGGCAAGAAACTAATCCATTAAAATTTTCGAATATTAAAAACTACCATGATAAATAAAAATATACTTACGGTGAGATTCATGTAAAACATGGCAGTTTTTAATATTTTCACAGAAAAAAATAGATTAACAAGTATTTACCTTGCAGAACCTTCGTTGTCCGAATTTTGGACGCTTGGGTTAGGCGCTTGCCGCATTCGCTGCTTCGGCTTTGCCCTGATTTTCTTAGTAGATTTCTTCGAAGGACTGTAACAAAAATAGATATGTGTCATTTAAATAAATACTTGCATAAAATATTTTTATATTTTAAACTAATTCATAACTTCATGTGAAATTCGTTAGGTCACATACTGATTCAACAATAGCGAAAGTTGTTTATTTAAATTCTCCGTAGGTAAATATTATTATGGTTTAGTAGTCGTAATTACCGTGCAGCGAGTTCTGTTTCTGAATCGGAGGCGTTTGGGCTATGCGCTCGGCGACGTTGGGGCTTGCTTTTAATTTTTTCCGCGCTGAAACAATTAAAGTAAATAAAGAACTTGTAAAATGAAAATATAATACTCAGGAAAAAAAATAAAAATATTACCTTGCTTGAACTTCGTCCTCCGAATCACTGAAATCCCGTTTTGCTAAGCGCGCCTTCTTGCGAGTATCAAAATATTCGGTATCCGACCTAAAAAAATGAGGACAATGTGTAAATAACCAACTTATAGATATTTTTTTGTGAATAATGAATTATAATTGCGTTTAAAGAGTATATACTCTGTTTTACTATTAGAGGAAAAGTATTAAAAAACTTACTAACATTATTTCAACACAGTGGATCCATTTCTTGCAAGATTTGTTCGGCAGCAGATTTTCAAAGAACCAGTTTTGAGGTTATGCGGCAGTGGACCGGCACGGAGTACTTGATCACGCAGAATGAAGCAACTTAATTGAAATGGGAGCTAATGCATTTTTTCATTTATACGTAAAGAAAAAATGCAGAGGTGGCAAACATTTCCGCAAAAATGAAGTTGCAATACTTACATAATTTTTGTGGCTAACAAGCAGTTTTCAACAAAACGATCATAATGCATTACTGAAAACATGTGTATTATTAATGTAATTATTTTAGGTATAGTATTCAAAAAAATTCTTTGAATTAAAAGTTTTAATGGATCTATCTAGTAGAATGCAAAAACAGCATTGGCTAAAGAGAATCGAAACCACAACGCCAGAATCTCAGTCCATTATACTACATTCTGTGCCAGCCAGTCTGTTTTTTACTTAATATAAATTGAGTAACACATTAGTTTTGAAAAAATGTTTTTAACACCTTTTGTTCAATTATTCGCTGATACAAATGCAGGCATTTGCGCAACTTACCTATCCGATTGTGGCAAACAAAAATATCAAATTTACTTCAAATACGCTGTAACATGATATTTCCACAGAAGCTGACTTGCTTTTAAAACACCTGCATTACCTATTGATATTATGCTGGGATGCCCATAATTTTCGCGAGACTGGAATTTAATTCTTTTACTTTCAGGAAATAATATAGCGGATATTATTTTTTTAATTAATTAAATTCGATGTACCCAATTTTAATCATCGATTTTCTAGCATAATGATATGAATAGAAAATAGATTTTTTGTTGTTTTTGAAAAGCTTATTAATAATATAATTATTACTAATGTAATACGAAGTATTTCATATTCTCTTTTTTATAATCATAAATTAAGTGTATAATTACTTATAAATACATGGTGCATAAATGTATTATGATAACCCAATCAAAATGTATCGCAAAATACGCGAAGTATTATATTGCGAGTGTCACACCGGGTTTTACGCATTCAGCAGTTTTACAGTTCGTTTAAAATCGCGCTCCAGATTGTGATTGGTATGATTGAACGCGAGTCGGTGCAGTGATAAATGAAGGATTAACTTTGATTTGGGTTTGCTTTAAATGTGTTGTGAGGGAACAATCATCTCTAGATGTCAAAAATTTGACACGAGCAAACGGCCTAGAGATTGATTCATCCCCTGAGCAATCGGCCACAACACAATAAAGACACCCCAACTTTGTGAGAAAATTTTCAACAACTATCTATAAATAGATTCAGCTGTTGAAATGTTTTCTGAGCAACCAGCCACATTGAATAGTCAATGTAATCTTTCACAAAACTGTGCTGATTTGAGTTTACTTAGGAAAAATATGTGTTGTGAAGGAATATCATCTCTAGGTGCCAAATATTTGACACGAACAAACGGTCTAGAGACTGATTAATTCCTTGAGCAATCGGCCACAACATTTTGTAGTAGTGGAGTAATGGTTAGATAATGATTTTATTTCTTGTGTGCAGTACTGGCTGGCACGGCACTAAGTGAGTTGCTTTTCTTTCCAATTGGTTATTGAGCATTCTATATCACAGTGTTTTTCAAAAAATCAAAAAAAGTCATTGGGAATTCTAAATCCAAACGTTATTGGGCATTCTAAATCACTTTCAAAAAATCAAAAAAGTCATTGGGAATTCTAAATCCAAATGTTATTGGACATTCTAAATCACTTTGATTTAGAATGCCCAATAACCACCTACTGGCATTTTTGCCCGATTAAAGAAACTTCGCCATATCGCTTTAGAGTTTTTCGGACCAACTTTGGTAAGAGTACCTAATAATTACCTAATCTATATTACTTCATTGAAACTAGCGTGAGGATTCATTATTAAATTTTTATATGAAAAACCGGATACACTCACGATAATATTTGAAACGGCCGAGCCGCTATGCGCCCGACCGGTTTCGAAGTAGTTAGTACTTCTTCATCAGGGAATACGCGCGCCCCCGATGACGGACGCCCGCGCACTGGAGTTGGCGGCGGCCGCGAGCTCGGCGGCGGCACGCGCCTCCCGCGCCACTGCCCTCGCCGCTCGCGCCTCCGCAGCGCGTGATCGGCTACTCGTCACGGGAGCTGGATGGTTTTCTTCTGCTTCTTCCTCCGATGGCACATTTTGTCCTGAACAACTTCCGTCCACACACCATACACTGACTGTATCCAGCGCTAAACTCTCCGACACAAAAGTCTGCTGCTTAGTGTTTAAAACCGGTCTCCACGACGGCGCCAAAGTCCAACCACCATCCCGATTGAAATTTGGATGACGCGCGATCTCAATAGCCGTATTCCCTGATGAAGAAGTACTAACTACTTCGAAACCGGTCATGCGCATAGCGGCTCGGCCGTTTCAAATATTATCGTGAGTGTATCCGGTTTTTCATATAAAAATTTAATAATCTATATTAGTTTATGATTTACATGAAACAGCTTGTTAGCAATCAAATTACATCTGGTAAACTGAAAAAGTAATGTGGTTAATTAACATTAACTACCCAAATTGAGGAGACAATCATACTTTGCATGAAAATTTAATTTATTTACTTTAAAATAAACGACCTTAAAACACTAAAATGTATATTACAAACAAGAAAAAAAACAATACATTTTAATTTGCCTTTTACATCCAAGTGTCAGGGATCGAAAGTAATTACGGTTAAACACCATAATTCAAGGCGAAAGTTGGAAAAGATTCCGTCTAAAGAATTAGGGACAAAAGACCTTTTTCGGCGGGTTTACATAATAAAACAATGGGTGCCGGTCTTGCCTACCCTCCCCTATAATGCTAGAATGTGTACGTTTATTTGGGCAGTACTGTAACTTCCGCTTTTTATGCTTAGAAAGTAGTGAAGATACTATTTCGGCCTTTTAATAAATAGCTCACTGATGAACACAGGCCTACCCACGCAGGGTATGAAGGGGGGACCGGCCGGTCTCATAAAAATTAGTTCTTTGGTATTTGTGTACGAATTTACACACCACTGGCTTTCCGGTGAAGGAAAACATCATAATTATGTCAATTTGCATACTTCCGAAGAAGAAATTCAATGGCGTTGTATGTGAATCGTTCTATGTAAGAGCAGTGGGCTAGCGTTGTAGGCCTTGTATAGCCTAATTGGCCGTCATGGGTAGGCTTATGTTCGGCATTGGACTATTGACATAAATGATTTTAATTATAAAAACTAACACAATGGAGAGGCGGCCATCATAATTTGTCATCATCAGCCTGTATCGACCTACTGATGGGTATAGGCCTCCTCTCCATTGTGTTAGTTATTGTAATTAAAATCATTTATTTCGTAAATGCTGTTTACATGTCTGGTTGTCATCAATTTTTTGTATCTTGTAATGAGGTGAAAGAAATTCAAGCTCTCATCTCAATTTTCCTCTTCAATATTTTGTTTCAATTTAAAATATTGTACCTAATGTACCTACGTATTGCTTCTTATGTACTGTTCTCTCAAAAACTACGCTAAAAACTCTAGCGATACATTATTTGCTGTAAATTATTCGTGTAAAGCGAGTCCTGCCGCAAAATTTTAATAATGAATTGGCACGTCCTCTCAAAATGTAAATTTTTAATTAGTATGGAGTTGCGGTATCCCTTCGAGTTGCGCTACTGCGATATTCACTGTGGAATTTTGTTATAAAGTGCTTTGGGTTCGAGTGGCTGATGTATAAATACGTATACAGTCGAACCTGGCTAACTGAGAACTGGATAAGTGAGAAACCTCTATAAGTGAGAGTAATTGCCAGGTCCCGTCATTTTACCCCTCAAATACCTCTATAAGTGAGAGACCAAAACCTCTATAAGAGAGAGTCGTTTTTCCCTCATGGACCTCTATAACTGAGAGTACTACTGTCTGAACCTCTATAAGCGACAGTTGAGGGTAATGAAACCTCCACACTTTATGACCCATTCTTAAATTTCGTGGAATTAACTACCGTTGATTTCAGATCGTGTTCTATTTAAACATTTTTTTTTTGTGTTTTGTTGAAATAAGTAACATTGTTTTTGTATCGCATCAACAAAATAAAATTAAAAGACCCTATACGGTCTCAGTGCTCTTAGGACAGGGAAATATTAAAAAGACTCGACTTTATTACTCGATTTTCCCAATTTAAAAAAAAGCTTTTTAGAATGAATAAATAATCATCTATGTTCAATTCTAATCAACACAATCCGAACAATTAGTACCTATATAATAAAAATAAACATATTTATCATTCTTCACGCATTTAGATACCTACATAAAAATGAACGCATTTTTAACCTCTATAAGTGAGAGAAGCCACTTCTGAAACTGGATAAGTGAGAAACCTGGATAAGTGAAAAACCTCTATAAGAGAGAATGAGATGGCGGTTCCTTCAACTCTCTCTTATCCAGGTATCACTGTATTGTATAGTTATCTGGTATTTTGAGGTGTTTTACAGGTGTATGTCGTCAGGTTTTAGTAAATTCACGAGGCGTGAATTAGGGGACGTTTTGTGTGTTGTAATTTGTAAACATCTCAAGCACTATATATGTATTTTATGTATGTAGGTATGTTACGAAATTACTCCGCTGATTGAGAACTGATTTTAATGATTCTTTTTCGTTTGGCATATCATATTTACCACAGATATTTACAGATGATTTCATTGAAATTTCTTCTATATTAGCTGAGATGTTTTTGAAAAATTAAGAATAGTAAAAAAACGTACACTTCGATTTGGGCGAAGTATTCGAATTTTGTACACGATTGAAGTCGGCTGTGCCGCTATTGCCATTTTTTGGTGAGAAATTATTTTGTTATAAGTGCTTTTGGTTCAAGTAGCTGATATATGTACGTATGTATTGTACCTATAGTTATCTGGTATTTTATAGGTGCATGTCGTCAGTTTTAGTAAGTTCACGAGTACAAGATTTGAATTGGGGTGCGTTATGTGTACAGGTATAAAAAGAAGTGTCAAACTAAATACCAGTATCACGTCAAAAAAAAAAAAATGATTCTCATGGTCTTGGTCTTCTCTGGTATTTAGTTTGATTGTATAATGTTCGTAAACATCGAAAACACCAACCTAAATTAAGGTAAAAACTAGAAAAATGAAACATAAGTAGCTTCGTGAGAGCTTTTTTGAACTACAGTCATTAAGATTGTGCTGTTTTTTCGAATTCGGATTTTTTATTTGCCATTATGAGAAATGATTTGAGTAGTTCATTGGACTCAATTGGATGTGAATTGCTCGATCGGATATCAATGTGGAATAAGTAAAAAGATAATAAGTATGTCTACATCATACAAATCTAAAGACCACCTAAATGCCATAATCCATACCTATTTCGAGGCGTTTCAGAAACTATTATAATTATGGTTTATTAGAGTATAATTACTTATTTTTCGCAAAAAAAGCATGACCGACTTCACCCGTGTACAGAATTCGCGAATATTTCGCACGGATCGATGTTAAATTTTTCACATTATTGTTGATTTATCAAAAATGGCTCAGCCAATTTTTTATAAAATTTTAATGGGGCCAATTTCGTAGTATACTCTTTCCTATAAAAAAAAGAATTATTGAAATCGGAATACTACAAAAAAAAGTTATGCGTGGCTATACTTAAAAAAAAATACGCGTCGAATTGACTACCTCCTCCTCCGGTTTGGTTCGTCGGTCAATAAAACAATCTATAATGTACGTCTGTATCAACCGTATTAGCGAGATCATTTATTTATTTGTTTCGAACTTTTGAAATGTGTTAACTTACAAGTTAGGTAATTTTACAGAAAAAAATCCAAGTCGATGATTTTACTGCGCTTCCCTCCAAATATAATGCATATTCGTAATTCAATACAGTACGTAGGTACAAAACCAACATTTCAATAGCGCATCAAAAGCTCAACATTTTCACAAACAAACTCTGTAAAAAATAAATCCGGTACAATTTTAATTAAACCTCCGACAGGACAGCTTTCCGGAATAATTACGGTATTCGGTTATTAAAATGATAAAACGAAATATGTCAACAAAGGATCTAAAACAAACAACTTGCAAAGAGGAGGGGCCTTTGTCTCTAAAGGGTGCAGAAAATCGATTCCTTGTCATTTTATAATATTCCTATGAAAATAATAAGCTAGGTAATAATAACAGTATGGATCTCTCTAGGATTTGCTTGAGTCATGCTGATGACGGACTGATGACCTCATTAAGACTGCTAGCAAGAATAGCAGTCTTATTGAAGACATACAAGGGAAGCCTATGTCAAGCTGTGGAAGTTCTATGGCTGAAACGATGACGGCGACGAAGTTTGTTGACCAACCCACGCAGTCCAATGCCAGTCTTTAAGAACTGGATGCAAGATGTTTTCACTCGATCTTATTGAAAATCCATAGGGGAGGCCTATGTCCAACAGCAGACGTCCGCCAGCTGATAATAATGATAATGATGAGAGAAGCATAAAAAATTACTAGATTTAGTTACCTATTTAAGAAAAATCATCCACATATTCTAGTTTACATGCTCATCTATACAAAGATTGACTGAAACGAACTTTGCTTAACTTTAGCACGGTAATGATAACTATTACCGTGACTTTAGTGATCGCTGAACACAGCCTATACTATTTGCGCTGTAGCATGGTTACAGTTGTTTTTTTTAGGGTTCCGTACCCAAAGGGTAAAAACGGGACCCTATTACTAAGACTTTGATGTCCGTCTGTCTGTCTGTCTGTCTGTCTGTCACCGGGCTGTATCTCATGAACCATGATAGCTAGACAGCTAAAATTTTTACAGATGATGTATTTCTGTTGCCGCTATAACAACAAATACTAAAAACAGAATAAAATAAAAATTTAAGGGGGGCTCCCATACAACATACGTGATTTTTAGGATTTTTTTTGCTCAGTATTAATAACGGCAAAAGGAAAGGGGCTTCCATACGGTACGGAACCCTTCGTGCGCGAGTCCGACTCGCACTTGGCCGATGTTATTTAAATTAAATTAGGGTTTAATTTAATTTACTACAGTTATGTATTATTTAATATATTACGAATGTGGTACAGCTGAAATACTAATTTATAATTTGTAAATCGCAGCAAATTAAACCCTAATTGAATTTAAAAAATAATCGGCCAAGTAAGAGTTGGACACGCGCACGAAGGGTTTCGTACTGTAGGGAAGCCCCCCTTAATATTTTTTTTTAATAAAAAGTAAATATACAACTTAATATTCTGTGATGCATCTATCTTCCTGTTGCCGTTATTAATATCGAGCAAAAAATCACGTTTTTTGTATGGGAGCCCCCTTAGATATTTATTTTAATTTAATTATTTATTGTTAAAATGAATACTTACTTAACTTTAATATTCTGTGAATATTTCAAGCATCTACCTGTCACCGTTATTAATATCGAGCAAAAACTTCTAAAAATCAGGTTTGTTGTATGGAAAACACTTATGTTTTTCTATTTTTAGTATTTGTTGTTAAAGCGGCATCAGAAATACGCCATCTGTGATAATTTCAACGTTCTTGCTACCACGGTTCATGAGATACAGTCTGGTGACAGACAGACAGACGGACAGCGGAGTCTTAGTAATAGGGTCCCGTTTTTACCCTTTGGGTACGGAACCCTAAAAAGCAACTGTCAGCCGCACCATGCTACAGCGTAAATAGTGTAGTTAAACTACTTCGAATCGCCCATACTGTTAATATCATGTCAATTTTTCCCCTCATTGAAAGGTACCGTTTAAAGCCTTCTCCTTTCAAAGGGATGAGACATTTACAAAACTTTTCATAATGAAATTTTAAATCCTTCCAATTTTTTTACGTTTCATCACGATACAAATATTTAAATGACATCATAAAAGGAGATACACGAATTGGTTCATTTTTTATGCAAATCAGATTATACTTTAGTTATTAGAACTATGTATTTAGGAGAATGTTTTTTTAATGCCACTAATAAATGGCGGTTTAGCATATTTTATTACTAAATTATGCATTTTCGATATTTGAATATTTCAATAGATACGCCGAAGGATTATGTTTCCATAATATTGTTTTACGCTGCGGCTATATAATCTGTGAAATATTAAATCGGTTATTAATTTCCATTTTGCCACTTGTTTTTATCTTAATTTTATTTCCACGAATTTCAATTTTGGCAACAGAAATGGCTGTGTTAACCATAAAGATGAAATTAGTTGCTACTATTATTTTTTATGTCAATAGTTAATTTACATTCAGTTTCGATGACATCCTCAAACTAGTACGCGATTCAATATTAATTCGACAACGGTCATAGGATAGCTTTTCTAGGCGTTCTTTACTTATCTTCTTTGGCGAGTTGATACTTACTATGGAAAAGGGGTAGGCAGGACCAACTTGTTCAGACTTTCTCCAGAAAAAAATCTCTTTTTGACGTGTGAAAAAGGGACAGCCTATATACTTTGCCATAACGCTGTCTCGTTTTGACACGTCGAAAGAAATATTTCTTCGTGCACATACTAGCCCGGCAGGGCGCATAACACGAAGAATTAATGGCCTATCGGGGCCACAAAAGAGACGTCCACAAAATGGAAAATTCAGAGAAAAATCTAACCAATAATTAATGCATCGTTTGAAAGCTTGCTTTGTGGGCTTCTCAAAAATATTTAATTCATATTTTTTCATCCCTTCATTTTTTTTAAATGATAAAAATAACTTGTATGGAAAATGGAATTATAGCTAACATTTTTTTCTGTTTTAGCCATATTAATGTGCTTCTGTCGCTCTTTTACTTTACCCGATTCATTCTTATTTATGTCGTATAATATATTGCTAAAATTATAGAATTCATAAAAAGTTGGTGCATCCAGTTATAGCAATATTTCAAAAAAAACATTAAGGATTGGGGCTAATTGATAAATGTGAATTTATTTTAGCTATTTCAAGGTTGCTTAATCAGAGTTGCCAGAAATAATGTACTCTGTCAAATATATTTATTTATCCTAAGAAATTCAAAACTAATTTTAGAAAATTGTAGGGCCCTTTTCTATTTTAACTGATGTAATAGACAGAAAAATATGTACTTTTTCGAGATGTAACGCATGTTCTGGTCAGATTTTTTGATTATTATAATACCAGACTCCATACATTTTGTAGACCTTTCTTAAATGTAAACCACGTACAAACAGTAGGTGGACAGACGACCTCAGACTGCAAGAACGCGCTGCATGTAATTTATAACTCTTTAGAAGAGGCCTATGTCGATTGTAAATTCGCCATTCCATACATTTTGTTAAAAGAGAATGACATAATTTCTAGATTAACGAATGAATTTAAAGTGGAATTGGGCTATCGATGGGCCAAGAACGTGACGGAGTGGATGCCTGACGGACGACGCAGCCAGGGAAAAGCTGTCGTGACGATTTTGACACATTGGAGAGGGGTCAGCAAAAGGTAGCGAGAGATAGCGACTCGTGAAAGAAAATGGGGGACACCTTTGCCCAGCTGTGGAACAGTATAAGTTAAAATTTGTAGTATTTGACATTTCAGAGTGGGTGACAATGTCCTGATACGTTTATAAAATCTCACATTCACAAATGCGTTAAATGAGTTAAATAATGTTAACTGGACTATTGCAACTTATTCGTTCTAAAGAAGAAAAAAAATGTTTTTTTTTTGTCTCAGAAGAATACTTGTAAATATTAGTTAAAAAATATGCTGAAATTTAGCACCCTAAAGACTGCTGAATTTGAAGCATTTATCACACGAAAGAATCCAAGAAAACCGACCGCCGACATTCCAAAAGTAGGGTGAAACTAGAACTCGCGGGAGTTAATCTGAATTAACTTTTTATGACGCCATAAAAAAGCCAGAGTCCGCTTTAACGTTTAGCATAAATCTGCAATATTTAAGAAGTTACCACAAGGGGACAGTTTTCGGTATAATATATTATTTACGCGCGGTGTGAACGCGCCCTTAGAGGAGAGTTTAGGTGTAATTACGTGCGTTATAATTTACGTCGCGTCCAAAATACTTGGGAGTTTGGTTTTATGACCTTGGTGGGTCCTTAAGGTCATGGGTTTTAGCCGACTTCTTAGAGGAGAAGGTTGTTCGTCCAATGTTATTTTGTATGTAAAACGCGATAACCGTGTCAGGCAATGTATGTGTATTTGTAATACAGTTAGGTAAAGAGTAGAGACTGCCTTCATTAAAAATAAATCCAAAGAGTGGGAAAAGTAAGCTTACATTTTACTACAAGTATTAATGTACAGTTATAGTATATGGTTATAAAGTATTACCTATGTGTAATAAGTAAAAAAATATTCGCGAAATTTTATTTTTTATTTTATTTTATTTATTCATCAAAGGTTACAGCAACATTACAGTTAACACCAAGTTGATGCTGCCCTTACCAAACATGTGAAATATGAGACACAAATATTAAAAGTACAATCATTATGTAATAATCGAACTGAGAAGCAAAAACATTAACTAAAATAATTAACATTATGGTTTTTCGCATGTTTTCAGTGCCACTTCTGTGAAATTTGCCAGACTACATCCAAAAATGTCAATCTCTTTGGCAATTTTATTCAACAATGTTAGAGCGCGCGACGTGGGGGCGTACTTGACGAGGTTCGTCTTATAGCTAGGCACTCTAAACGTGGGGAACTCGCGCCTCCTGGAGGTGGCCTCGTCCGGCACACACAGCTGCAGCGCCAATTTATTCTGGATTTTTTCCACCATACTACTGTATTTTTCTTCATGGGGATTCCAGACGATGGCGCTCGTTTCCAATCGGCTGCGAACGAACGCATTATATAAAATTCTTATTACCCCTGTACTACGGAATCCTTTGCATTGTCTCAGAATAAAACCGAGGTTTCTGAATGCTTTCCCGCATAGATCAGAAATGTAATAACGAAGCGTTAGCTCGGGTACCATCTGCACGCCCAGGTCCCGCACGCGCGCTGAGCGCGTCAACACCGTGCCGTCCACCTCGTACGGGTACTGCAGAGGCGCCACCTTGCGCCCGTAGCTCATCACCTCGCATTTTTTTGCGTTAAAACATAATTTATTATCGATACTCCACTGCACGACTCCATCTATGTCTCGTTGAAGCCGCTCACAATCCGATCTGTCCGATACCGACATGAACAACTTAAGGTCGTCCGCAAAAAGCAAGCATTGCGCACTATGCACCACCTCGGGGAGGTCGTCTATCATAAAAATAAATTCCAACGGACCTAGATTACTGCCCTGGCTTATACCCGACAGCGTAAAATATGGTTCAGATTCATGACCCGCGTAGTCTACATACTGTCGGCGCTCGCCTAGATAACTTGCGAAAAATTTTAGTAGCTGTGGGGTGTAACCTTTGGCAGCGAATTTCTCTAGAAGGATGTCGTTATCTACCTTATCGAATGCTTTTTGAAAGTCGAAGTACGCAGAGTCCACTTGCCCTCCGTCATCTACCACTGGCGTCGAGTACGTCATGAATGAGAGCAAGTTACTCCCCGTACCTCGACCCGGCCGAAAACCGTGCTGGGCGTCCGACAGCTGGGACCTCACTTGCTCATAAATGCATTTATGTAACGTCGCCTCGAACACTTTCGCGAACGCCGATAGGACTGCGACAGGACGATGTGCAGTTATATCGGAACCTGAACCTTTCGGCACCGGAATCACTCTCGTAACCTTCCATTCATTAGGGTAGCGACCCTCTCGAAGACACAGATTAAAGACGTGCAGCAGAGGCTCCTCCAATACAGCGCGACAATCCTTGACTAGGTATGGCGGTATACCGTCCGGACCCACCGACCGCTTGGGCTTGAGGCGGCGCAGCGCCGCGCGCACGTCGCGCCCGCTCAGCTGGCCGACGTGCACGCGGGCCGCGCCGGCGCGCGCGCCCGCCGCGCGCTCCGCCGCCTCCCAGTCCAGCTTAGGCCTCCTTTCGCTATACACCGATTTAAAATATGAAGCAAAGCATTCCGCACATTCCTGTTCACTCAATTCCCGGCCATCTTTTGTGACCTGTGGTTTTTTGCGTTTAGCTTGCTTACCCCTAATAAAAGTCCAAAAAGAATTAGGATCACTTTTAAAATTCAATTGCAATCTATTCTGAAAAACTTCATAATCCGTTTTCAATTTATTTTTAACAAGCGAACGGTAGCGAGAAAACGTTTCATAATCACATTTCGCCCCGGTTAATTTAAATAACTTATGATATTTCCATTTTAGCTTAATGTTAGATATTAACTCTTTAGAATACCACTCCGGATAGTTGTACTTAGAATGGTTCCCTATTATTTTGCCTCTCCTAGGAGTACACTCATCTATAACTTGTTTTAACATCGAATATAAATAAGTTAAAGCTTGGTCTGGGTTTTCCAGTTCATATAATTGGTCCCAATTAATGTGTGCTATATTATCGTACAAGGTCTGAAAATTAGCTTTTTTAAAGTTCCAACTTTGTTTATTAAAAGTTAAGTCGTCCCGATCATGTCGGCTGTGTCGCTCCTGCGCCTCGTCGAGGCGTGAGATACCTACTGGGACGGTAATTCCGAGCGGTGGGTGTTGCTTATCAATACCTACTAGTGGTTCATCCGATAAATGAACCTCCACGTCGCTCGCCAACATTGTAGTAAATACAAGGTCCAACGTACGATCGTTACTATTACGAATATTATTTACCTGGCAAAATCCACAGAATGACTTCACGTACTCCATATAGCTATGAATTTCTAATGGCGCAGAATAAAAATTAAAGTCACCAATCACGATAGCGTTGTCATACTTTACACACAAGTTTTCCAATATACCAAATAAATGCATATACTCTTTAGAAACACTCTGAGGCGGAATGTAAACAACACAACATAGAAATAAAAACTTGTTTCTCCGATGCACCGTCGCGCACACGATCTCAAATAAGGCGGCGTCCACATCGCCGACTGAAACGCGCTTCAACTCCAACGATTTCGCTGCGGCTAAAAACACGCCTCCATGTTTACGGCCATCAGCTCGATCGCACCGTAATATCTGGAAGTCTGGTGGAATCAGTTCCCCATCCTGTATCGTACTATGCAGGCTCGATTCCGTAATGGCAAATAGATTGTAGGACGATTCTAGCAGATTTAAATAAAACTCATCTAGTTTTGTTCTAAGTCCACGAACATTCTGGTAATATATGTGAATCATTTTGGTATTGGTATTAATTGTTCGATGCGGTTTTTCGAAAGTTTCGAAACCACACCCATTCATTGAATCTCGTGTTCACTGGCCAGCTATCAGCGCAATTTACTTTATCAAACAATGATTCTGGGACTCCAATCATAAAAGAGGAGTAATCCCTCTTAGTTTTTGGGATAACCTTCTCTATTTTAATGTCTTCAGAATCACATAAGTTCTTAACATGCTCAGCAATCATTTTATCTGAAGTATCAGGATGCAATGACTAAACATGCAAGAACTTTTTCTTTTCTATGGCTTGGAATGAGCTAATTCGTCCATTTCCTCCAGTGTGGACCGGTCTTACTTTAGTCTTCCTAGACTTCTTGCCACCGTCTACAACTTGCCACTCCTCTGACCGTTCCTTAATTAGAGGGTTTTCGACCACTCTAATTTCGTCAGTTATACCGCTCGATGTAGACGCACCCTTATTCGCACGTTTCAAAGCTCGGACCTCGCGCTGTGTCATATTGCTTTGCGGCGGCGGCGGTAACGTCGTTGGCTCTGAGGTGTCTTCTATCCCGCTCGCACTCAGCGCCGTTGGTGGTACAGTCGGTACTTGCGTCTCGACCTTCGGCTGACTTGCAAGCCAAAGATCGATAATTCTTGCGGGCATTTCTTCAATTACCCTCTTTAACTCACTAATCGTCGAAACACAACTATCGATCGCTTGTTGTTGATCTTCGATTTTCTTCTTTTGCGCCTCGATCACGGCCGATTGAGCTGAAACTCCAGCCGTCAAAGCTGCTACCTTCTTCGACAATTCTCCTAAAGCAGTTTCGAACTTAGTACTTGACATTTTTCTAGTAAATTATAATTAAAACACGGAGGATACAGCTCGCGTGACAGCACGTACCTATCCTAAACGAGTATATACCTATCTAATCTTATGTAAAAAAAAACAGTTGGGTAGTTTTTACCATCTCAAATGAAATGCGTTCGGACATTTCCTAAAATTTTTTAAGTTGCGTTTTCTCAAAAAAACTCTTTACCGATATGGTGAAATATAAAATCTGAGAGGTATTGAAATATATATCAATTAGTTAAAGCCTATTCAAACTCCTCAGATCACAAACCTTTTTTCGCCAGTCTCACCTATAAAGAAAAAAAAAGAAACCAGCCAAACGTTCTCTATTCAAACATACTCGACTACTGTTTTTACATCAAGAGTCGGTTAGAGTTATTTCGATCTACCCTCCGTTATGAATAATTCAAATGTCGTTTAATAACTAGGATAGTCCTGGGGCGTCTGTCTCGCTCATTTTCATTGATTTCGGTGAGACGGATGATTTATTAGACGCGGAGGCGTGTAGCCAATGGTGATTAACATGATATTGAGTTTTGTCGCGGAATAGAACCTACGTGAATTGTTTTTCGGGTAAGTTATTGCATTTCTTTCGTTTCTAGGACTGATACTCATTTCCAAAGTAAGAAATGCATCATTTAAAAGCCAATTTATGCGGCAGATAGCAGGCACTTATCACTTAGCTCATGGCACCTATCAGTTATTATTCATGATGGTCGATGGCCGTAATGTGTTCGAATCGAGACCGCGTGCCGACAAGCGCAGCATAGGACATTCAACCACAAGTTGGACGACTTAGGCAATACTGCAGGGACGACCAAGGTGCAAGCCGAATCCAACAAGTCCTAAATCAGCCATACTATGGCTGAAGTTTTGACTGGCATTTGACCATGTGATCTTCTCCCGTCGACTTTTTTACTCTTTCTCTCTCTCTCTCTCTCTCTGTACTGTGTTTTTAATATTAAATTGATGAACATATGCTTACCCACGAACGACTACCACCACCACCCCCACTTCCGCACCTTTTCTTATCCACAACCATTACCTAATTCGTCAATACAATAGTGACAATAGACAACATCCACTACTGGACCTGCCGGCCTATTTTATGGAAGCAACTTGCATCCAACATATTCTTCAATCCACAAAATCACTGCTACAAAATCTAGCTTAGAACCGCAATAAAATACCCTGTCAACGACAACGTATCCCAACTTTTATTTACTGTATTAAAATAAAACCGTGACATACCAAATCCTGAAGTTTCCCACTAAAACTTGAGCAGTAAAAACTGGAAAACTAACTGTGACATTGTCTTTTTCAGGTACGAACCCGTCATATTTCAACCGTTACGGGGTGTAATCAACACGTCCTAGAAGTTTTTGCTGCTGGCGCTCTGTAGAACAGGGGCGGAGTAAGGTAGGTTTTTCTGGGGGCAAAAGACTCAAAAGAAAAATTGTTCCCAGCATGACGTCACAACTTCTTTTCTTCTTAGAATAATACATGTAAAATTGTTGTAAAACAGGTATTAGTTACACTTTACACAAGTCAATAAGAAAAGAACACACTGCGAACGTCTTATGTCGATTAGTAGTCAAATGTGGCCATCCTCTTATTTTATTTCGCTGCGCCCCCCACAAGTCTATAATTTTACTTCATAAAAAGGTGTATTTTATGAATGCAAGAATTAATTAATTGGGAATTATATTATCTACTTTTAACTGAACAATCTAGTACCATCAAATAACCTGCGTTATCTGTTTTCATAATCATCAATATCAATGTCGTTGGCGTCCAACGTGTGACCAATGTTTACGACTATCATAATTTACTTTTCAGTAACACTTATACCCCGTCATCAAACCCTTAAGTACACCCTTCCTCTGCAGTAAATTTCTACAATTGCAACAAAGAAAGTCCTTGCGACATCACGCCACCTAGCGGCGTTGTCGGAAGTTTTCAAGTTGGTCCTTCGAGCACATAACTCTAAGAAATCCTTTGGAACATCCAAAGACGCCTTTGGCAGGTTTTTGTGCTGATTGCCTGAAGTTTCGGACTTGAGAATGATTGGGGGTAAAGAGTTGTAGTTTTTTTGTTGTAGTGCTGTTTTGCCTTATTAGTTGGGGTTTATGGTTTTCGGTTGGTTTTTTTAGGTGAGAGTTGGTGAAATCTTACCAGTATATCAAAGTGGTAGCAAATTTGATGTAAATAAGGAAGATGAGGAAGGAATATAGCCACCTTTTTAGCAAAGTATATTATAGCTAGACATAATTTATTATGTACCCACATAGAGTTAAAATTTGTAGATTGTACCGTCAGAGCAGAACTGAATAATGTAGTAAGGTGAATTGAATTAAAAGTCTATTATGATTACGGTATTGCATTAAGTTCTACCAAGCCATTTATATATCATCAAGTGGCAAACAGGCTGGTGGCCCTCCATATAGTCTACCAAGAGCTCGATTTTTGAAGCGTTAAAAAAATAATTTTATGGGCTCATGCTAACTTATCCCGTTCCCAATGACATACATTTTTGGCGATTGGTGGGCGATTCTGTATGAAAACAAGCGGGTAACATGCACTAACGTGCTCTTTGTTTTTTAAGAAATTCGTGTGAAAGATATTTATTTATCAAATAACATAACTTAATCTCAGTTTATAATTCATTTAACACGTTGCACGCTTTACGACCCACCGGTGAGCCCAGCTTACTTTTCCATTCGAGCCAAGCCGTAATCAGATAATCGGTAATTTTCATCAACTTAAAATTTTAATCCCAATGTTCATAAAATTAAGTAATTCGTATGATAAATCAAAACTAGCGACTTTTACCGTCTAGTTTTTAAGATATTGTAAAAGGCTCACGGGTGAGTCCCGTGGCCTCATGCAAAGGATTTTGTATTTTCCGTTGGCGGGGGGCCGCGGGGTCACCGCACGGCCCACGGCGCCGCACGCTCACGCGCGACACTTCCGTGCGCTACGTCGAGTAGTGAGGATCGGTTACGCTTTTTTCTTCAAAAATGGATGATTTTTATGATTTTGAACTAACTCAAGAGGAGCTAACGCAGTTAGAAAGCATCGAGATAAATCTTCTCAACCAAAGTTTACAAATAGATTCTGATGATGATGAAGATGAAGTTCAACGAACAAATAGAAGATGCCGCCGAATTATATTGTCAGAGAGCGATGACAGCGACACAGAAGTTGCAAGGATTATTGCTGATACTGTTGGTAAGTCATTTTAAATCTTAAATGAGCTACTGCTCACGGCTTTGCTTGCTTTATATTCATTTCACATACATATACATTATACATACCTATCTACAACCGCGTTTGTTTGGTTCTCATGACAATTAATTTAACATATTTACATTCAGTATGAAGTTGTTATTATAACATTGCAGACATGATTTTATTTACCTACTTATCTATACCAATATATAAAATTGAAGTGTCTGTTTGTTAACAGCATTAACAGCTTATTAACAACACTAAATGCATAATATGAAAGTATTCTACATACGGTATTTACTTACATAGTTTATTTTGAATTTTTGTCTTTCTTTGGTCTGATTTATTTATGAAATGGCTGGACCAATTTTGATGAAACTTTATATATCAGATAGTTGACGTTTTAAGGCTTACAAGCCTGTTATTTAGTAAAAGGGATCTAAGTGTGTTCAACGTATGCATATTTATTCAATTATTACTTGTTTATGAGTAGGTTCACTAGTTACAATACACACATTAGTTGTATTTTTTGGTTCAGGTAATACATCGCCATCGACAACCTGGTCAAGACCTAAAGGTAACCAACGCCATATAACACCTTTCACTGAACATCCTGGCCTTTCCACTAACCTATGCTATAGCATGCGCAATAAATATCCAGCTGCTTTCTTCCAATTGATGGTGCCTGATAGTCTTTTCCAAGAGATTGCTGACCTTACAAACCAATTCGCAATAAAAAAAATCGCTGTTTCCGAAGAAAGTTCACGCTTTGCAAGGCTTCGGAAATGGGCTCCAACAAATCTAGAGGAAATAAAAAAGTTTTTTGGGCTTATCATCTTTATGGGCATCACAAGGCTTCCTAGATTGGCGGAGTATTGGTCAACAAATATTATTATAGGTCATCCATTTCCACGCTCAGTAATGCCACGAAATCGCTTCGAATTGCTACTACAAATGCTTCATTTCTCTCAAAACGATGAGGCAAATACAGAAGACCGTCTCCATCGTATTAGATACCTTTTGCAGGTATTAAATAACCAATTCCAGATGCATTACACACCTGGCGAAGACCTATGTATAGACGAAAGTGTTGTTCCGTTTCGTGGCAGAATTGTCTTCCGACAGTACAATAAACAAAAGCGCCATAAATATGGAATTAAAGAATTTAAGTTGTGCTGTGTGCCGGGATATACTTATAAGATAAGTATTTACGCAGGAAAAAACAACGAAGTCACAAATACCACTCCGTATAATGTTGTAATGGATTTGCTTGGCAATCTTCTTAATAAAGGCCATACTCTTTATACCGATAACTGGTATACCAGCATTAAATTGGCCAGGGCTTTGCTAGATAATGAAACCCATTTGGTGGGAACAATTCGAAAGAATAGGAGGAACCTACCCAAGAAAGTCGTGAGTACTAAACTCAAGAAAGGAGAATTTATTGCCAGGGAGAGTCGAGATGGTATTACTGCCATGAAATGGAGAGACAAAAGGGACGTGTTGGTATTGTCAACCAAACATTCAGATCAATTTGGAATGATAAAAAAACGTCGGGGCACTATGGTCGTGAAACCGCAGATCATAATTGATTACAACAAAGCCAAAGGAGCAGTCGACTTATCGGATCAAATGGCAGCATACTCCTCCCCGTTGCGAAAATCTGTAAAGTGGTACAAGAAATTGGCTGTTGATTTATTACTAAATACTGCGATGGTAAATGCTTTGACTCTGTACAAGTCAGTGACTAAAAAAAACTTACAAATGGTAGACTTCCGGAGATCCATAATGATGAATCTTTGCAAAGCCCAAGAAAATCCTGTGGCTGAGCCTAACCAAAGACCAAAGAGAGCGAAACACTGCTTGGAAAAAAAAGAGGGTTTGGCTAGAAAAGTCAGAAGGACATGTCGCCAATGTTATGCAGATAACGTACCAGTCATGGGTAGCAAACAGGCTAAAACAAAGTCGATAAAGGTCTCCACTTATTGCCAAAGCTGCCCAACTAAACCATTCCTTTGTTTGCCTTGTTTTAACAAGAACCACAAATAATTTTTTTTCGTCGTAAATTTAGAATAAGAGTGTCGTATTTTCATTATGTGTTTTATTTCAATAAATATTTGATTATTATTATATGTTTAATTGTCTTAATTAAATCTAAATAATATTTTCTACCATATCGTTAACAACAACCCTAGCATTCTTACAAAAACCCGGATAAAACTAGTAAGTTTCCATCGGATTTGCAAACCACGCAGTCCGTACCGGCTACTGGGCCTCGCGGCTCACTTCCATACGCGTTTTGTTTCATAGCTGCAGTCTGTGGCTTGTGGGAAGCGTTTACGTTGGACCTGTCACGCGGCTCACGGGTGACCACCATGGCTCGAACGGTCCGGTATGATAAGGCTCACCGATGAGCCTTGTGGCCTGAATGGAAATACTCGATTTTTCTTAAAGCGTTTAACGTGTTAAACGTAATTTTACATTTGTCAAACATTTCACGGAAGTAAAAAAAATACTTACCGCGTTACGTTACGTTTTGTCGATAGAGAATCTGGGTGCTGTTATAGTATTGAGAGATTTTTTTCTTTTTAAAGTTATTTGTTGATGTTGAATTAAGAAATGTATAGGTATATTAACATAGTGGTTTTAGTTTTTTTTTTTGTGCGTGGCTTTAGGACTTACTGTTTTAGTTTCTTTCGCTCTCGAATCTTCTCTTTCTCTTTCATAATTCAGTCTCTTGAATATTGACGTATTCGTTCTACCGGTCTATTGGTTCAAATATAGAGCTCCAGACCAGTACCAGTGCGTTTCCTACGGTCCACACGGTGTGCTGTTTCCATTTTTGGAAGTAACTGACAAAACACTAGACTTTCCTTTACCTCACTACCGAGACTCTTTGTAAAAAATATCCAATTGAATGATTTCACTCTATAGAAATTACTGGGCTAACTAGACCACAAGTACCTACATTCTCACCTCGATTTCCTAACACGTAAGCGTCGTAAATCTCCAGTAACACAAATTATGGATATCGTTTAGTAAACACTGAACTGTTATGGCACACCATAGCCAATGTACGTGCAAACGTGACCTACTTGCTAGTTAAACTTACTGTGTAAATCTAATAATGTATTGAATGTAGAGTTGTAGACTAAGATATTTAATAAGCTAAAGTTGCCTAGGAAAATAATTGGCAATACAGATAATAATCAAAACATTTTGCACACGTACTATCTTTTTGTTTCTCAATTAAACATTCAAAGAAGATGTAGCCCGCTAACTAAAGACCCGCAAAACGTGCTACAATTTTGGCTTATTCACGAGCTCCCATTCCCAAACTTTTACGCAATCTATACTTTTTTAGGGATATTGAAATACGACCTTCAAATTACTACGTACGAGTATCTTAATTTATTATTATATTACAAGCTTGGCAAGCCAGAAAGGAGTTGATGATGAGATGACGTATGATAGAATGAAGTGGCAAAAGAAAACGTGCAGTGCCAACCCCACCTAGTGGGATAAAGGCAAGAAGAAGAAGATGATGAAAGCTTGGCAAGCCTTTGCCAACCTCAGAAAACTTGTACATTCTATTTTTCTGGAGTAGGCAAGTAACAGTAGAAATTTTCCCTAGCCCCAACAAGAGAAAATTTCTAGCCACGCCAATGGACACACTTGTTAAGAATTCCGCATATGCCATCACCTTTATTATCTTTGTTTGGCACAAGCATTCAATTTTAAAGTGGGTTAAAACTTGTATTTAGACGTTAGGTATCTATTGTAAAGTTAACCTTAATGACTAGTGAAATTTAAGTTTTCCCATAAAAGATAAAAGCAGAACTTTAAACTAAATTGCCTTTGTTCTAGGTATATAATAGAATTCCGCATATGCCATCACCTTTATTATCTTTGTTTGGCACAAGCATTCAATTTTAAAGTGGGTTAAAACTTGTATTTAGACGTTAGGTATCTATTGTAAAGTTAACCTTAATGACTAGTGAAATTTAAGTTTTCCCATAAAAGATAAAAGCAGAACTTTAAACTAAATTGCCTTTGTTCTAGGTATATAATAGGAACTGTTTTGTTGGTGATTTCGGAAGAACTAAACAGAACTGAAACGTTTTATCTTATTGTTAGATCAGTATTATTTGCTGTGTAGTAGTGCTACTTTATATTAGTACAAGTTACAGTGAAGTACAAAAATATTACAAAAGTAAGTACCTACGCAAAATGTTAACATGTCTGATATTTTATTTTACAGTATGAGAAACAAAGAAATTTATAGCTACTCGTATATCCAAATATTGGAATGACAGTGCATAGTAGTAGACAGTGGATAAAATCATGTAAAAAAAAATTGTGCTCCAAAATTCTTTCAGTTTATACGTGCTATTGATTTCCAAACTGCAGGACCTTCAGAGTCTCTCTCTCTCATTTTATCACTAAGTCAAGTATGAAATACTTAATTTTGCTATGGAACTATTTCCCTACGTTGCGCTAAAAGCAGCTGTTCTAATTCTGTCGTGAGTCTAACTTTTATTTTCCCGATTTCTCGGTTGGTTGAATAGTAAATGTAGTTCATAATTTTGAACCTCTGAAAATCCTTGAATTCTGCAAATCATCGCCCTGTGTAAATCCCTCTTTCTCTCTGTTTCCTTCGCTTCTCATGCCACCAAGTTATGCACGCAGCATCTGTTCAACCAAAACCAAATTTCCGTTCAGCCGAGGACGCTACATGTCCTATTAACTGTTACGTACGCTATGAAAGGCCGAATTTGCACAACAAATAGCCAGCCTTAATAAAGACAAACCGCCACTGTAATGGGATTGTATTGTTTGGCTCACTCTCGCATGACCGCCCGAAGTAGGTCAGATCTGGTGCATGGAGTTTGCACGTGGGCTTAGGCAATGGTGGATAGAGCAAACTGAGGAGGCTTCTGTGGGAAAATTTTCGTTGTTTTCTTGGAGCTTGTATTAGATTTTCGTTGGGAAACTTCTAACGAGAAGTGCTGTTAGCATAGTTGTCTCTATCAGAGCTATTTTTTTTATTACGTATAGGTTTGCGTTTGACTACACACTGCCTGATGCTATGCAGATATGCGGTCTAGGGTGTAGCACTTTTACCTAGAAGATACCTTTTTACTCGGGATTTAAAGGCACCATGTTGTAGCTCGTCGGGGATGCTCAAAGTATCAAGATACTTTGAGCATCCCGAAATCCCGAAATAATCCCGAATAAAAAAATACAATTATTATTTTTGTAAAATAGTTACCCACAAGGTGGACGGATGACCTAGTTAAGACTGTAGGATCGCGCTGGAAGTAAACTGCTTTCAACCGGTTTTTTGGAGATTTATAGGGGATGCCTATGCCCAGCAGTGGTACCGTCTTATGGTTGAAAAAGTGACGGCGACAATATAACCACTAGCTAGCTAGGAGTTCTAGTCTCAAGGAATTATGGAACGTGGGATGTACTCTTGTGATATCGATTTGGCATTTTTTCTGTTTTATATTAATGTCCTGTGATCATCAACATAAACAAAAAGTCGATGCTTGTGATCGATATAGGCACTAAAATATATAATATGCTTGTTTAAATAGAAATTATCGTTATTGGCTGTGAAATTTCCAAACACCATGCCTCTTTAAAGTTAGTTGTTATATCTGTTTTAAATTATTATTTGCGCAAAAGCATACCAGCAGCTGTATTTGGTACTGCTATTCCATGTTAATTGAAGCTCAAATTCCAAACTATAGTAACCCCAAGTGCATAGAACAGAATACGTTCGAAAACATTAGGTTTGTGTCCCAAATTAACATTAGTACCTAGTTGACTCCGGCACAGTTACCTGTTAGGTTAGATAAATTACTCTGTAACACGATGCAGTTAAATTTAACCCATTTTACAGTAACACCTTGGTAAGTTACTGTTCGAGTTTCTAATGTTAAATGGATGTGGGAAATTTAAAAATGTGACTTACCTATTACGTTTCAACTCTTGATTTAAGATTCATTGATAAGTTTGACGTGTGTAATATTTGTGAACCAGAATATTGATTTGTGGATTCATACCTTCCAACGACTGGACCTATGTGTATGTAAGCTTATGTATTTACATAGTTGTAGTGGTTCTTTCTTAGTTATAATTCAGTTTAATCTGTGATTATTTGTGATTGAAAAAATTAATTATTTTTTTTTCATTGTACTCTTGATACGGGCAGTAAAAACTCAGATTCACTTTTTGTGTGGTGGATGATATATGTAAGTTTTAAAATGATTATAATAACGAGAATAATTTTGTAATTCCTAAACTAAGTCACTAGGGCAATGATGACATATTTTTCCAATGTGCGCTATGACAGTATTATTAAAAGTTATTTTAAGCTTGTTATGACGGTTGCATTAATTTCTTTAACTTTATGGGTCTTTCAGCTGTACTGTAGCTAGTTTGTACAGCTTTATGTAAGGAAAGTAATTTAAAATGCTGTTTTTGAAGTCGGTCGTGCTTGAATTTTATGCGCTACTTAGGGGAAATAGTATGAAAAGAGTTAAGCACTCGGGTCACGCTAAGAAGGTACTTGACAGCTGCATTGTAAGCTAAAGTAAACAAAAGCAAACTTTTTGTATACGTTTCTGTAGCACAAATAACAATAAATAGGTATGTACCTAAATTCTATATCAATGTGTTCTTTGGGCACCAATAAGTTCTTTAGAATTTATGTAAGGATTTTCACACCACGGATTTTTCGGTGGAGAAAAACATCGTGAGGCGATCTTCATAATTTCGTAAATAAAATTCGAAGGCGTATGTGAACCTATCAACCCTCAGGATCAGTGCGGTGGTTATGGCCCAACCAATTTTTTGTTATTTTTCAACTTTTGCGATTTGAGCACATTATCAGTCTGCCTGTGACCACGACCAATGCAACTTGGTTCAAACGTCGGGACAGTCGGGAGTAAAAGAGGTATTTAATTAATACATATCTCATGTTTCATTGCGCGATAAGTCCCGTATTAATATAGTAGGACAACCAGTTTTTGTTGGTAGGTCTGTGTTCAACAGTGGACTGCTAAGAACTGTACAGTGGAGTTGAGTCTTTTGCGCACTACTTGTGCTCGTTAACTATGTAACTATGTTCATGATAACCAATTGGATTTGTGGCCCGACCATCCTTTGTTGGTAGGCCTATGTTCAGCGGTTCACTATTAAAAGGCCGGTTCAGTGCAGTGCAGTGTAATCACCGTCTAAAGAATCATACTTCGAATAGTTAAATGTAAAGACTCCACAACTCGAAGCCACATTCGACAATAGCCTGCAGTCACAAAGGCCACCGACTACAGTAATATTCTAGAAATTCCCATTTTCCAGAAGCTCCTATCATAGCGGTGTGACGGAAACAGATGAGGAATGACCATTGTGCGGGTTTATCTAGCTACATCGAGGGTACTGAATGATATATGGGCCAGTGTGACATTTCGCGAAATTCACTGCTATTTTTTAACTTGGTACTTTGGAGATGAGTTTACACAAGTAAATTTCTGGCTAGTCTCTGGTATAGGCCGAATCACACAAGTCGACGGATGTGAAATTAGCTAAAGCTGCGCAATATCCAATTCAGACTGAAGAAGCTCACATGTAGCTGCGCGGTGATTGGGTTTCGCGCAGCTTGTAGTTAACTTCAAATCCGCCGACTTGTATGATATGAACATTCCTATGTAAGATCAGCAAAGGTATAAAGGTATATATAAATATGAGACATAAATGTTAAACATATTAGGATAGTACATATTGCGAAAACTTAACGTCGCGTCGTGTGCGTGAAGAATCGTGATCCATACAAAAGTTCTTCGAGTCTTAATAAAATGTAAGTAACAGGTGCCTTTCTTTCGCGATTTCCAGTTAGTCTAATGAGTATGTTATAATGAAGCCAGATGAAGCCATTTGCCAACTTTGCAACAATGTGTGTGTGTGTGTGTGTATACCTTTAAATTTCCGATGCCGATTCGATCTAGAGTTTTTTTGATTTTCCTATGCTTAAAAGTTATAATAACTAACACCAAATAACAAAATAATTAAACAGTCTCTAATTTCTGACATTCATAATCGCCGCATTGGCTCGTTTTATAGCGGACGCTGCCTAAGAATACTGTCCAAAGAATAGAACAACATTAAGTCACGTGTACTTCCTAAAATCAAATTAAATAACACTTCGAATAATAATGATATGTTGAGCTGTACTTCAACTAAGCATAGTAGTGTAAGTTACGCTACAAAAATTCTTGAATAGAGTAAATACCTCTACAGTTCTCTAACAAGGACACAGCACTCGTGTCCACAACAGACCCCTCAGGAGCACCTAGTTAAAAACTGGGAGAACACACCTCATACCGTGCCTCCTGACCTACTTTGCATTAGCAACTGTGATAATAAAAAGATACTGTAGCTGTTATGCAAAACTGTAAATCCTGTATAGTTCTGGGTTATTACTGTCGTTTATACCTACGTTGTGTGTGATACTTTACTTTGTGTGTAGTATAGAACCAATGAGTAAGAATGAGTCTCGATTGTAAGAAGAATGTTACTGCCGCTACACCATCACGTCTTATAAAAGTAAGTTCGTGTCAGGTGACTAGCCCTGGTGTCAGAGTTTTTAAGCCGCCTGAAGGCCTCTGACATGGCTAAACAGTTAAAACAACCGGGACCCACAATTTAACGTGTCATCAGATCCACGGTAGCGCTCAGTTGTACAAGCCACCCGTGGTCACATATGGAGATGATAGACGCACTATAATTTACATTGTATATAAGTATAACTATAGAAGTATTAATTCAAGGATTTTTTTATTATAAATATCTTATCTAGAAAGTTTTACGTAAATGCTGTGTAAACATAACATCTATTTTTTATCACTTTTTCATCCAAGAAAATTGATGTATTTTTAGTATAGGTACGTTCACAGCATCCAAAAATAATATTTTTGACAAACTAATATCTAATCATGGATGGAATCTAATGGTTTTCCATTTACACAGATATCTATATTGCTGATTATTGCTCTAGCATACAATACACATTGTTACAATACAATAGACTAGCCATAAATCTCGTATTATACGTAATGGGGGATAATAATTCGAAGACCTACGAGTACGAGTGCTACGTGATTAAATCGAATAGTTTATCGATTTATAGACGACCGCTCGATTTATTTAGACGATTATGTATTAAACTCGATTTTTTTGATCGATTAATGTGGGAGCTATTTATTCCCTGACTAAAAGAGGTTAGTTCGATCCAAGTTTAACGACGGTATCTAAATACATTTGTGTCTGGATAAAACCATTATAGCTCCCGAAATGAATGACCCGATTTTGATGCGATTTTTATAGTTAATTAGTTTAAAAGCCTGTGTGATCTAGATAGTTTAACTAGCTATATTAGGTACAGTAAAATCTAATGCAGGAGATTGAGCAGTTCCCTTTACAAAACATTGTTAATGTTTATCATGAATATGACTTTAATATTTCCCTAAGAAGCTATTTATGAGTGACTGAACTGGATATCTGTTGGAGGAAATCGAATTTACCCCAAATCTTTAATCCCTCATAAAGAATGAGGTAAACGGAATAGAAACCGCATTTTTTCAATTCAGCGACTTAATTGTACTATTCAAAGGAAACGCCTTCTGAATCGGGAACCAAAATAGATGATAGTGGTTTATACCTCCTTATCGACTAAGCCTGGTGATGAGCTTCACATTTTTCCTGCTTGGACTCGAGGCGCACGAGTGAGTGGGACAAAAAGCGAAGACAGCTATCGTTCTTTCGCAGATAAGAGCCAATCGTTGTACAAAGTGAAGTAAGAATTACACATAATTATCTTTGTATAGAGTGCAATAATAATTTTTCGCGAAAATGGCAAAACAGACATCCATCCATCCATTCCATCGTGTACGAAATTTCACTAGAATTGTTTACATTATTGTTGATTTTTCAAAAACATTTATTTGATATCTGTAAAATGGGAGTATACCCTTTCCAACTAAATTAGAATTTTTCGATGCGGTTTACAATTGGCGAAATTATCGATGAATATACACAAAAAAAAATACATACAGACGAACATAGAACCTCCTCCTTTTTGGAAGTCGGTTGAAAAACAGTATTATATGAAGGCAAAAAAATGAGTGTTTTAATGTGCTCTATAAGTAATAATTATTGTGTGATTATTGGCGTCACGTGCAGATTTAATTGTTAAAGCAGGACAACATTCCCCATCTTGTCATCAAAGCGAAATCTATGACCGGTACTAATTACTCAGACGAGCGTTTTGGACGAAATGCGAAGACGAACGCCACCGCGCTTAACCGATAAGGGCTTGTTGTGCCTGATGTTCCCATTTCGGAGATCACACATGGTAACACACACAGACAGACGCAACTGATCAATGGAATAGAATTATTATTACACAAACAGTCTCGTGCGATTCGCGCGCCGCTATTATGCCACTGTGTATTAAGTCTAGGGTTGTCACTGGTTTGAAGATTTGGGAAGATTTTTGGTAATTTTTAATGCTTATTGTAAATTTAGTTGGAATAAAAATACTGGAATTGTAAGAATAACTGTGAATCTCGGTGTATCCTTAGACAAACATCGTATTTGAAAGCATTTCATCTGCTCCAATAACAAAGCCATCTTTGAAGAACATAATCAAAGAAGCGTTACTGCAAAGTGTTCTTTATAATACGATAAAACGAGTAAGTGTAAAGTTTGAAGCTTTTTAAGTACAAAAATGTTTAAAATTTGGAAAGCAGTAAAGTCGTCAACTGATTACAAGTTTAGTGTAGAGTCTATCAAACTGCCGACGTGTTGGCTGCATATTTTCTTATGTCGATGCAACATAAGCCAATAATATAAAAATTATTTTCGGTGAAAATAAAGTAACTTAAAAAAAAGTAACCACCGCAAAAAAACATTTTTAGTGATTTTTAGGTAGATAATAGACCTAATTTTAAAGGCGCCATCGTAAATTTAATAGCAACGCAAAAAGTGTTCTCTCTATCAAATGAAAATAATATTATATTATATATAAAAATATAATAAGTAAAATATAATCTTATTTATATATACAATATATTATATAATTGCATATAGAGAAAAAGAAACAGGAATATTCTAAATTGCTATTATAATTACGACGGCGCCTTCATAATTGTGAGGATAAAGATTTTTGTTGCCCAAATATGCCAACCCTACCCACCCCCGTCGATCGATAAAACATTTTATTTCCCTGTATTATGAATCGAGGGGAGCATTATGAGTGGAGTCGCGTGTGTTAGATCAGGGTTAAAAGAGGGGGTTACTTTATCTATTTTCTACCAAAATATTACTGTTAGGATGGAAATCTTACTTTTAATTAATGCAGCAACCCTGATTCTAACTTAATAATAAAGAAAACTCTTCAATCTGATCCTTTAAATGTTTGTGAGGGTAGTTACCTAACTTGAGGTTTCTAAATTAGTAAAGGAAACAAGTAAGTATACTTTATATATTTTTTATACTTCATGGGTCCCTCGAGGGTACCACCATGTATTGCAATAATTATGCCACGTTCGCAAGGCCCTAGACGTTTTGAGAAGAAGTGGCAAGAAACTCAAGACGCCATCAGTATAATCTTTTGATCAGTCACCTTAATTTAGATATTACACAAAGTACTTAACTTTAGCAAGATGGCGACGTCCACTCGACTTGGCTTCGAATATAAAAGTACCGATACTCAGCATAACTAGCTAAGCAAGACTCCAACGTTATTATCAGAATACCGGGAGAACACTAAGAGAGATTCAAAGATACTAAGAGATATTAGGAGACGAAGCCGCGCCAACAGACTGTTTTATAATCATTTCACAAGCTCCCACCATGCCTTACCACCACTGCTCGATGTAAACATTGCCAACAACCAATAGGGAACGAGCAAGATGGCGGGCACGGTGGTAGCCTCCATTTTACACAATTGTTAAACATAAAATCATCTTAAACTGTATTTCATACTTATTAGAATTATTAGAACAATTATTGATACGTTTCAAGTCATCTATAACATTATGAAATCACAGTATTAAATAAATGGTATATGTAAACAACAATGGCCGACATTCGGAAGTCATGATTTAGCTACCAATAAGTCTTATATTACTTAATACATCTTGTAATCGTTATTAAATTAAATATTATAATAACATTATTATTCTAACACGGCCAGCCTGACAGTACTTCGTCCTCGAAGTACATACAACCTCATCTCCACCATTACACTACAATAAAACTAAATACCATAATTGTATTGTTGATGACATATTATTGTGTTTATTTTTTTTTTTATTTCATATCATATTTTACTATTCTATTGAGATGAAACTTCTAATGCGACTTCCAACAAGGTTGCGTTATAAGTTAAATTAATAAGTTAGATTTAGTTAAATTTAGAAGTTAAATTAATCAAACAAAAACCAAAACACCTCGTCCATCGACGGAGAAAGTAAATACCGCGGGCTAACTTGACGCCAACGCCATCTACCTCTAGTTAAGAGTTAACTACTAAATTTCACTTCTTCCGCGCGGAGGGACTCCACGCACAATGTTTTTTTTTTATTTTCGATGTCAAATGATCTCCCACTCAAACCATCCAATGATTACGTGGAGAACATCTAACAAATCAATCACAATTTTATTATTTGTAGGATCCGTTAACAAAGCCTTTTATTGGTTTATATTTTAAAGAATAAAATCTTAATTTCAAGTACCCTCAATATTTTTTCAGCACCTTTAAAAATTGGTTTGCCATTATCTCGACAAGATATAAATAATTTGTTATTTTTCAGAATGTCAATAAATCAACTGATACACACCTAATTCTGCATCATTAAATAGGAGATCTTAGTCAAGTCATTTCAGTTAAAGTAACACACAGTTCACCCTTCATAAACTTTTTCCGGCCATACAGGACCATTCCATATTTAGCCAGCATTTCAAACTTTCCAATTTCTCATTCCACTGTGACACTGTGTTCTTAATATTGTAGTCAACAGATTTCCCAATAATGAAGCAGCTATGTGAATCAGCTAACTATTGTTTGCATTTTATTTTTCACTTTTCTCGTTTTACTGAAGGTTTAAGTCTTTTTCAGACCGCTCGGTTATTCTGACACATTTATAACCAGTTGTCTTTCAAACTTCCCAATATATTTATATTTGTGTAGTATGTATGGTCTTATGTCGTTAGATAAAAATAATTACAAAATGAACAGAAACTTTCTGCAATATTTTTTAAGCAAAATTCTTCTGGTTTTGTCAACTGATCCCACATTACAAAATAGACAAATTATGCAAAACATTTTCTAATTATATATAACAGGGCTCAGGCCCTTACCTCCTTTATCATCAGAACACTGTATTCACTTTACTATTTTACTAATACACTTCACTATTTCACTGATTCACTTTACTTGGCCAGGGAGCCCAGTAGTTCTGGGACCTGGAGCCCCGCAGCAGAATTTTCCAGGCAATCATTGCCAGGAAATCGAGTAGCCGCTGCACAGGCAGCCTTTCAGCATGGATATGCAAAAAGCTTGTCGGGATTCTCTGAAATACAATGAACGGCATTAATGTGGGTATTTCGGCACCACTTCTGATGTTAGATCAGGGTTAAAAGAAGGCGGTTACTTTATCTATTTTCTATCAAAATATTACTGTTAGGATGGAAATCTCACTTCTAACTAATGCAGCAACCCTGATTCTAACTTAATAACAAAGAAACTCTTCAATCTGATCCTTTAAATGTTTGTGAGGGTAGTTACCTAACTTGAGGTTTCTAAATTAGTAAAAGAAACAAGTAAATAAGTTTACTTTGTATATTTTTTATACTTCATGGGTCCCTCGAGGGTACCACCATGTATTGCAATAATTATGCCACGTTCGCAAGGCCCTAGACGTTTTGAGAAGAAGTGGCAAGAAACTCAAGACGCCATCAGTATAATCTTTTGATCAGTCACCTTAATTTAGATATTACACAAAGTACTTAACTTTAGCAAGATGGCGACGTCCACTCGACTTGGCTTCGAATATAAAAGTACCGATACTCAGCATAACTAGCTAAGCAAGACTCCAACGTTATTATCAGAATACCGGGAGAACACTAAGAGAGATTCAAAGATACTAAGAGATATTAGGAGACGAAGCCGCGCCAACAGACTGTTTTATAATCATTTCACAAGCTCCCACCATGCCTTACCACCACTGCTCGATGTAAACATTGCCAACAACCAATAGGGAACGAGCAAGATGGCGGGCACGGTGGTAGCCTCCATTTTACACAATTGTTAAACATAAAATCATCTTAAACTGTATTTCATACTTATTAGAATTATTAGAACAATTATTGATACGTTTCAAGTCATCTATAACATTATGAAATCACAGTATTAAATAAATGATATATGTAAACAACAATGGCCGACATTCGGAAGTCATGATTTAGCTACCAATAAGTCTTATATTACTTAATACATCTTGTAATCGTTATTAAATTAAATATTATAATAACATTATTATTCTAACACGTGCAACCAGTTATACTGCACAGGAGGTAGAGTGTGTGAAAGATAACTTTGTGCACTTGTGGTGGCGCTACTTGCGCTATATCGCTAGGATATTGAATGCCGTGGTAGCTTTGAAATAGTTCTTAATTTTGGCCGCGCGCATAGTTTACTGCACGGAAGATAATGGGTTCGGCGTCGCGTTGGTGGTTTCTAATTTTTCGAGTGTCGTTTGTAAGATTATAAGTACTTAAGTACCTACTCATTTAATAAGACCATAATTATGAAAATATATTACTCTATAGAGTTACTCCAAAGTCTGTATACTTGTGTTATGTGTTAATTCGAAACCGTATTTATTACATGGGCTCAATTTTGCTGCTTCGAAATAAAAATTAAGCTATTGTGCTACTCTAGTCTTCTGGAATCGTAAGTACAGTTCACGCCTCATAAGTAAAACCTACGCTAAAGTCTGTTTTTAGGTTTCAATTGAGGTGAATATAGGACATAGGGGTTACACTGCACAGTAAAGACTGTGTAACCCCGCCGCTGTCCCCACTGTACTAGAGATGAGCAGAACACACCGTCGTGGTGTTAATTATTTTGCGCAACCTAACCTCTCTTGCTAGAGCTACATGGGTGAGTCCCAGTTGACTATAGAACCCCTTACCTTTAAAGACTTTACGACTTATCTTTAAAGTGACGTTTTTTTGGAAATGAAACCTGTAACATTTCATTTAAAAATCTTGACTAGGTAGGTACGACACTTTAGCACCTACTGTTAAACTTACTAAGTACTAAAACTTTTTCTGCCAATTCAGTGAGCTTGAAACATTGACTAACGTGAGTGAGACAAAGGAACACGAAAAATGCTCTTATTCAAATAAATGCAACTGGAGTCCCTCCGCGCGGAAGAAGTGAAACTTCGACGCAACAGTGCTTTTACTCGTATAGTATGGTAGCGTGAAACGGTTAACGCAACCTTGTCCGAAGTCGCATTAGAAGTTTCACTTCAGAAAATGCTCTTACTCAAAATTATCGTGCTCACAATATTGCATTCTATAGTTCTGTCCGATCCTAGAGCCATCTCCATACGTTACACTTTTGCGTATCCAGAACAATAGTAAACTATCTATCGTATCTGCACCCACATAAGGGCCGACAAAAACGTCTATAGGGTGTTCCCTTAATAAAAGGCCCATTGTGCTCCCCCTGTATTATTTCAGAGATAATCTTTTATTATTCGAAGTCACAATTTATGGCCAGCCAAAGTTTCATTTGTCATGTATGTCTTTGTGAGAGTTTGCGTGTGTGGCAATCATGGATGTAAGATTGCTACGGATATGTTATAAGGTCACGTGACATGAAGGCCTGAATTTTGACCCTGAAATTTTATTAAAATATCCTCCACTCACGACAAAAACGAAAGATCAATGTCATTGTTGTGACATTTGAACTAGTTAATTAGTCTACGATTAGTTATCACAAAAAAAAAACTAAATGGCACACTTTGATTTTAAAATGGTGGATCAGAAGTAAAATCAAAAATTCAGCTCCGCCTGGTAGCTGCCTCTAATGTTTGAAATGTCACCTGCATGAAATGCGACTTTTGTTTTTATGCGTTGTGGGAGAAGCCAACGTTATTTTATGGTTTCATTGAAGTTTGCAACCTTATTTCTAATCCCTTTCTATACCCTTTCTATATTTCATTCATGGTGTTAAACGAGTGACTTTACGCCCGATTCTCTATTTACTATGATCCCCATTTTTTTCTTCCACATCTTTCTGTTACATCCATGGCGTGAATCGATGTCACGGGACGTGCGATTTTGATATCGATTTGTTATGCTCGATTTGTTTGTGCGAACGATAGTTTGGTTGCTTTTGTATGAAGTGATAATAGAGAATCACTGCCTTTCATTGTAGTTACATTCTAAGGAGTTATATGTTGTGATGATGGCGATAGACATGTTGTTCATGATGATAGGGTGGGTAAATTTTGAAATCTATACTGGTTTTCGGTTAATATTTTTTACCGTGGGTTTGACCACCTCCAGAATACTGAAAAGCTAATATGCGGTTTAAAATAAAAATGCTTAGCTGTAAGATATCTATAGGGAAACGGATTCACATAGTGTGTTCTATTCTATCTGTTTGTAAGAACTATTGTGGTGCTTTGGTCGCAACTCTCTGACCATTGAAAAGCGAAAGCAAAAGCAAAAAACGGGGCAGATGTCACGAAATAGGTAATTTCTGACCGTGCTCTCTGTAATTTTCTCGTTCTAGTTCTCTGTCTTAGGCACTGATATATTTACTAGTTTGATAACCCTTATAAAATTCGCAACCTGCATCTTATAAGTATCGCTGTTTAATTCTCATGATTTTTATGTTGTTTTTTTACTGCAGACCGAGAGTTCTTTTCAACTTTTAGCACTAGACTTAATTATTCGATTACAATTTACGGCAACACAACACTACATGGACTGATTGCAATACGAAGTATAAACCGGTACAAAAGTGTTTTAAAAATTGGATAAAATAAATTCGTCAGAAGTTTATTAAAATTCGTCGTTTGTAGCGTACCTGTCTGCCAATTAGGAGTACTAGGTTCGATTCCATCTGAACAGATGTTTGAATGACAATTTTAAATAATTGTCAGTAAACTAGTCATTCAAAAATCTGAGTGTTGTTTCTATATTATTTTGGTTGGAGCTCCTACACACGAAGAATCTTAGTGGTAAACTTTAAAACACAGTCATAGTTCTTTTTTTTTGTATGTTCGTCAGACTTCTCCTCCAACACAAGTCGGAGACGTTAGCAACAAACACTATTACATCATCATGCCACAGTCATAGTTCATGACTTGCCTTATCACCATCATTATCACAATCGGCCATGTGACATCTACCGTGGTACATAGTTTTTCCTCATCTAATGATCTATACACGTATAATTATATCTATATATTTATTTTTATATTCAATTCTTTAACTAAAACTACCTACACTACTACTGCATAAGAAGCATTGGTTCATTCACAGATCCTTGAAGGTCTGAAGATAATCCAAATGCTTAAACCCACTGCCAGTTGACTGCGTGCCCAGCATGCTGGCTGCAATGCCACGCTGAAACGCAATGCTTTTTATGTAGTAGTAGTGTAGTTAGTTTAGCAAATATATTGTATTTTTTTGTAGTTAATAAAGGCACTCTTTCCCGATAAAAAACATATTCTTTAACTTCATAAAGTGATAAAACCTAAAAATCAATCCACAAGATAAATGTTATTGAGAAACTTTTGCTTGTTACAAACTTCACTACAGCTAAGAGGTACGAGTACCTATTTCTTCGAATCGATCACAACGCAGAAGTTCTAATGTAGGGCGTCTAGATATCGGAGCACTTTTCCTCAATAGCTATTATGTGACTATCTGTCTATTGAGCTATTACAAAAAAGCCTTGAATAGTGGCATATCGTATCGGTATTTTTTAAGTAAACTTCTGCATCTGCTAGTTCTGTAACTATGGTCATTACACTCGTCATCGTCAGCCTGTAATCGCCCACTGCTGAGCATAGGCCTCTCTTCTTGTACGCCACTCACCCCGGTCCTGTGTTAATCTTGTCCATGTAGGACCCACGTTCTTTATAATATCGTCGATCTACAGGGTTATTCCTAATCAATTAGCATCCTTTTAGGGGCTTATTCTGTATATCAAAACTAACAAATTTTGTTCTGCGACTTTTGTAAACCTCAAAAAAAATGTTGTTCCATAAAAAAATATCGTTCACCCGTGACAAAATGTATGAAACAGCTGATTCTTCTGATTCAGCTGATGGAGTTTAGTTTTGATGTATAGAATAAGCCCCTAAAAGGATGCTAATTGATTAGGAATAACCCTGTACATAATATGGTCATGACGCTTAAAGCAATTTTTTTCTAAGACTTCCTCATCCAGATTTTGTAGTGTTCCTTAATTTATAAGCATTATCTTCTTTTTGGGAATCTTTGAATCTTCACTGCTGAGAGCTGTACCTAACACGTTGTTTTTTTTTTTATTTTGATCTGGCTACCAACTTGGACAGTAGCATTTTGACCATACAAAAAGAAAACAGTCTCTGTGTTTGGGTACACGTAACAGTTTATCTCTAATCTCTTGAAGTAAGTCCTGCAGTCTTTCAGTGAACATTAGATCTGAATGCAGCAATCATTGGCATAGTAAAGCACATTCCAAAGAAATTACCATTAAATTCACTCCAATTATCGTCTCTTAACACTTTCATTCACAACAGTACTCCGCAACCTGGATTACTAACACCATAATTGATTTCGCAATCACTCGATTATGATGTGCATAACGCGCGTGTGATTCGATTTGCGTTTCTTTACCCTTTTATTGGCTATCGATTGTGGAATAATGGGCGATTCGATACGGTCCAAGATTTAGGTTGGTCATTTATAATGAGGTTTTTTACTAACTGGTTCATTAAAAATACAATTTCTGGTGTACCTTGTAACTTTGAGTCGGTTTTGTATAGGTCGTCTGGCTAGTACCTACAGATTTCAGAGTTTTATCGTCCGCAGACATTTTGAACTTACGTGACGTTTTAATTTTTGTGCTATCTCATAGGAATAATTTTTTTTCGGGATAAATAGTAGCCTATTTAATTTTCCGATCCTTTTCCTATATCAGTGCGATTCGTGATCGAGTGGGTAGCACAGATATCACGATATCAAATTCATTTAAAAAATTTATAAAATCAAAAACATGCTTCAACATTATAACATGCTTAATTAAATAAACTTCTAATTTGAAGGTTTCAAATTCAAAGAACAAACATACACAAAACTGAATATATTTCTCAAAAGCCATCGTACTCGTAAGAACGTAAAATCACAACAAAATATTGTTACATTTTGAACATTTGTAACGTAAATTCGTGTCAAAGTTTGCAACATTGTACACATGGATGTACCTATAATAATGGATGAGACGTAGTCATTCGTCTTGAAAAAACAAAGTTCCAGTTTTAAAAAGAATTGGTTGAATTTTGGTAAACATTCTATTTACTACGAAAAAATATATTTAAAGGGGGCTCCTATACAACAAACCTGTATTTGTAGCCGTTTTTCGCTGGAAATTAATAACGTTGAAAGGTAGATGCTTGAAATATTCACAGAATGTATTGTTATATATGCACTTTAAAAATAAATACGTTAATTAAAATAAAAAAACAAATTTTTTAAACAATTTAAACTTAATATTCTGTGAATATTTCAAGCATCTTCCTGTTGCCATTAATAATACCGAGCAAAAAAACACGTTTCCTTTATGGGAAAAAACTATTTAAGCTTTAAATAGTTTTAAAAAAACCGCGGGCTATTAGGTATCATTTTAAGCAAGTAATAAAACAAAGCGGGTCAAACCACGGGCTATGCCATTTTAAGCAAATATTAAGATGACGTGTAATATTTAAATATGGAGATAATAATATAGTAGAGATCATTTTAAACAATAATTTCTATAAATTGTGTTGTTTCGTTGTGGCCATCGCCATTTTAGGAAACATCACGGTGTCAGTCTGTCAATCTTTTTTCTAATTCATATTTCTCTTACATCCGTGATTTTACCGCAGTCAGGCAAGAAAGTAATCAGTATACTTTGGTAGGATTTGTTGAAGTTTGTTTCGCTTTTATGTGGAGGCAATGTTTGAGGGCACATTTTGTCATGTTTGTAAAAATCGCTTTTAATAACAGTTTGAGAAACTAGGGAGGTTTGGAATTTAGATTCTGTTATAATGATTTTAGTCTTGAAAAAACAAAAAATGCCTGGTAATTTTCTAGTAATCTTCTTAAGCTTATGATAATAAACAGCTGAGAAATGAAGAAATTTTCGTTGTCAGTAAACTAAGGTTTTTTCTACGGGTTTAGGTAGGTATGAATAAAATCAGATCTAAAATATGTTGGAATAGATGTTAATTGTAAGTTTGTATAGCCCTGCAGCCGCCTGATGATCTCTGACATGGCTAAATGGTTAAAACAAACGGGACTTATAATTTATAGCGTCAGCCGAGTCACGGTAGCGCTAAGTTGGAAATTTCACCCGCGGCCACCCATCTGAAGACTGACCGTGCCAAACATTGGTCAAGTCATTGATCGTTGACAAACACCTAGTCAAACTATGCTATGAACGCTATTCTAAATCCAAAATGTACTTGTAAATCATCAACAACGTAAAATGGGAGGGACATTCACTAAAATAAGTTTATACACAAAATGTATGCTTGATGTCTATGACTGTCCCTCACGTATACAGGGTTATTTCTAATCAATTAGCATCCATTTAGGGGCTTATTCTGTACAGCAAAACTAACAACATTTGTTCAACTACTTTTATTAATTCTCAAAAAAAGTTGTTGTTCCATAGCAAAATATCGTTCACCCTTGACAAAATGTATGGAACAGTTGTTTTTTTTTTTTAGTTTTGACAAAATTCGCAGAACAAAAGTTGTTAGTTTTGATGTACAGAATAAGCCCGCTATTTGATTAGAAATAACCCTGTATTTGATTTGAAATAACCCTGTATATAGCATCTAAATTAATCTAGAGTAAATAATCTTCAAGTCTAAAACCTAGAATCCAAAACGCCCACATCATATTAGGTAATATGGTGACCAATACTGGATTTTCATCTCAACAACTGCTATTTATTTACAAGTTACAGCGAAATAGTGGGCGAGAACAAAACACAATTATGATAATGCCATGTAAAACATTTTGCCACCTACGTGATGTAAAGCCGGTCGCACACTGATTTAAAGCTGTCGCACACTTAGCGCTGTAAGTGTTCAAAGTGTTCGAACTCGTAACAAAAAGCTCTTACTGGAGCTGCCACAGTGTAATTCAAGTCAGTTAGGTATAATAAGGAGCTTTCATGAATGGTCGTTCTCTTGTGTCGTTCGATTATTTTCGCTTCATAAATTAGTAACTAGGCTTATTTTTTTGCGGCTAAATGAACTTTCTATAGGAAAAACCCGATGATCGTACGTGGGTATGCCCATTGCTAAGGCACTGTAGCTGAGTTGACAATAATGATAATGTCATGAGCTTCCCAAGCCCTAGTGTTTTTTAAACAAATAACATTGTTAATACCAAAATGATTTTAATAAAAAAAACTGTATCGCAAATCAAGTCCAACTGTGCTGCCCTAATCAGCTTTTAAAAGTTCTTTGTTGACTATACTGCCTATCTTTGGTACGCCAGGCCATTTGCACCACGCTGACGCTATTCCAGGGTAGTAGATTCACATGCACCACCAAATTTCTACTCCAAAGTATATAGGGTTTCTCTTTTAGATAGAGAAGGGTTTTTTGCGATATTTTTCTTAACCAAAAAGCCAGTGGCATTATTGGTTGCTGTCTAATTTATCACTAATCAACCTCCAGTCTATCGGGAAGCTCAAGGTCACGTCAAGGACTTTCAGGGAATAGGACTCCCTAGGGCTTCAGTAATTTTCCTTCTATCATCACCATTTTATCCTCATTAGGAAGAAGGTCAAACAGTTCTATAGGGAATAAATATTATTGACTTTTCATTAGGTATCTAAACCGTGAACCGTATTTCCTTGATTACCTACTCTAGCATAACGATATTGAGAAAACTAAAATCAGCCTACATCACAACAGAGCGGAAATACACTAAATATTTATTCAAACCTAAGATAATAATCAGTTGCAAGGTGGCTGCATTTAAAGGGGTGTTTACAGTCATCATTAGAAACAACTTTTACTATGGGGTCAATTCTGAAATCATGAAATAGAATCATCTATCAGATACTTAAAGGTTATCGACTCACGACAAAATGTACGGAACAACTGTTTTTTTTCCCTGTCAGGATTGGTTTCCTAGTGAAAAGTTGTTCCCGATGTTCTCTTTTCATAAACATTTGCTTATTGGCTTTCGATAAAATGTATGGAGCAGCTGACTTGATTTCGAGGTTTGATGAAAATGCCTTCTGAAAGTCTGCACTTTTAATAGCAAAAGCTTCTTTACCTTTCCTCAACCTGAAAAAATTGTGACTATGCCATTTACAAAAGAATCAATTTTCAACATTATGTTAGTAAAATACTCATTTAGCCTAAATAAATTTAATCCCTACTGTTAGAGGGAAGCCCGGAGGCTGCCTCCATGTCAAGATGGTCGTATGGTTAGAAATGATACTATCGTATCACACTTAGAACTGTATTCTTCACAATGTTATAGTAATATTATTAGAATAGTAAATAAATACACGGCCGCGCCATTGCACGGCACCCAAGCGTCTCTTCTTGTCTCGTTCTCGCGGCGACAAGGGTTGATAGGTTCGCGCCGCCACCACTCGATTCGGGGAATCGAGTGAGCCCGTAATACTACATAAAAGGATAATTGGGAATTTTATATCTCATGAAACAAAAACCTGAGCTCCACGCGTCGTTTGTAGCTAATACGAGAGTCTCACGGGCGGTCTACATTGGATTCTACGCATGTTATATACTAAACCGAAAGGAGGTCTTCTTACCTATTATTCTAACCCAATAAAATATCATTATAATAAGCTAAACGGGACTTATCGCAAAATAAACATGAGATATTGAATAAAATACCTCTTACCTCATGAGGAAGAATAGGGTATTTGACTAGTATTGAATTAATGAATAGTAGTTTATGCAACTGTCATATAATGAAGGGTATTAAAACACGAGTATGAGTTTATGAAACGAGCGCAGCGAGTTTCATAATAGTAACGAGGGTTTTAATACCCGTGTTATATGCAGTTGCATACACTACTTTATCTTCACTAATAAAAATAAAAAATAAACATATTGCGAAACATTAAATTCACGCGTACGTGTATTGTCACAGTGAACTTGGCGCCATTAAAATCTAACCAATGAGAGCGCAGCTGCGCGCGCAGGGCCAATCAGGAGCGAGCGCGCGATGTTATAATGATATTTTACGATATCGATGTGGATATTATAACATCATGTGAAATTGCTTAAATTGAGTGTTTTGTTGTCTGCGCTATAACAGTAGTCATTATAAGTCAAGTATTGGAAACATAAGTAGAATGTTACAACATTAGTGTAGATAAAAGTATTAAGATTACTGAATTCTGCAATTAATTATGATTAATAAACTGAAAAAAACCTTTTCCCACAAAGCATAACATAGTATGGCGAATGTATGACACTTACGGACCGTGACGTCATGTTCTGCCATAGTGAGCTCTTTGTATAGCAAGAAAATAAAATGTTTGTATCTTCTTTATTTCTAAGTTGATTTTATTTTTGTTTTCGTTAATCGGCTCTGTTTATGGTTAGCAGTTACAAGGGGACATCAAAAAATAATCGGCCAAGTACGAGTCAGACTCGCGCACGGAGGGTTCCGTACTGTATGGGAGCCCCCCTTAAATATTTATTTTATTTAATGTTATTATTTATTGTTGAAGGGAATATAAAACTAAATATTCTGTGAAAATTTCAAGTATCTACCTGGTACCATTATTGACCGAGCTTTAGTGAGGTCTCTGAGTCTAATGGGACGAGCCGGCACTTGAGCTGTCAGATGTATGTTTGTATGTTTCTTTGTTCGACGATAACTCAAGTACCGCTCAGCTGATCTCCATGAAATTTAGCATGCACGTAGTTTATATATATAGAATTTTTAAGTTCGAATATGAGCATCTTCTGTTCAGTGGTGTCGAAGATACCAGGACCGGTGTTAAAAAGAGGCAAAACGGCGCCACTTTCTGCGGGAGTTGCGGAGTAATATTACTGCACGCTCGAGTATTTTATTTAAAATTGTAAGAATAACCGCTCATGTTTACGCATAATTCAGAATAATTTGTTTGTAATTTTATTGTTAAGGCAAATTTCATGATAATATTTAATTTGTAAGAATATTTATGTAATACCAAGCCCATTTTGGACGCCTAGCGCCACCTAGTGCTATCAAAGTGTAAACTTCACTTAGCGGTTGTTTTTAGGGTTCCGTACCCAAAGGGAAAAACGGGACCCTATTACTAAGACTTCGATGTCCGTCTGTCCGTCTGTCTGTCTGTCACCGGGCTGTATCTCATGAACCATGATACTCGTAGCTAGGCAGCTGAAATTTTCAGAGATGATGTATTTCCGTTGCCGCTATTACAACAAATACCTACTAAAAACAAAATAAAATAAATATTTAAGGGGGGCTCCGATACAACAAACCTGAATTTTTAGACGTTTTTCGCTCTATATTAATAATGGTACCAGGTAGATGCTTGAAATTTTCACAGAATATTTAGTTTTTTATTCCCTTTAATAATAACATTAAAATAAAATAAACATTTAAGGGGTGCTCCCATACAGTACGGAACCCTCCGTGCGCGAGTCCGACTCGTACTTGGCAGATTATTGTAACTCTTTACTCAGGTCAATGTCAGAATAATTCATGTTTGGGCCGTATTGACGGGTGTCGCCACTTTGTATGAAATAAACTCATAGCTTGCTTTAGACCGATTCCGCGACTGTTCGGAATTAATTCATTCTCATCTCACGTCAGTACGGGTAACATGGCAAAAGGAACAAACAATTTTATCCACTTTTAATGTCAGTTGTCATTGTCAATGCATACTTTATTTCCACTTAGAAGGGATATAATGATGGAAAGACAAATTGTCCCTTTGCCATGCTACCCGTGCAGGAGCGTTCAGATAAAGTAGGAGTTGTCGCAAACATTATTGTTCTATGAAGCCCGATATGCTATTTTATGCGACTTCTGCGAGTGTTAGATTCCAATCAGTATGACCAGTGTAGCATAATTCAAACATTGTAGCAGAACAATAGCAATTTTAGGCAGAAACTTATATTTTAAATATTTCACCTAATGTAATCTATTTCATTCAAAATTGTTTAAATAATCGACCAAGTACGAGTACGACTCGCACACGAACGGTTCCGTACTGTACGAAACCCCCCTTAATATTATTTTATTTTAATTTAGTTATTTATTGTTAAATTGAATATACAACTAAATATGCTGTGAATATTTCAAGCATTTACCTGTTACCATTATTGATATCGAGCGAGAAACGGCTACAACTTCAGGTTTGTTGTATGTTTTCAGCTTTCTAGCTATAACGGTTCATGAGATACAGCTTGGTGACAGACAGACGGACAGCGGAGTTGTGGATATGTGGTGGTGCGTCGGCGGTAGGTTGCGTTGTCGAATAACAACTCACTATACGAATATTACGTATTTATTGTCTCCGCATAGGCTTAACACACCATACAAATAATTGTAAATAATAGGAGTATGATTTTACCGTTTCCCGTTTTTACCCTTTGGGTACGGAACCCTAAAAAGAATTCGCCTAACTTTCATACCAATTTTATTATTATTTTTTGAAATCACAGTATTTATGATATAAAATAGGAATAGCGCGAGGTCTAAGTCCGGGGCGGACTACTAGTTAATATAGAGCGAAAAACGTCTAAAAATTCAGGTTTGTTGTATGGGAGCCCCCCTTAAATATTTATTTTATTTTGTTTTTAGTATTTGTTGTTATAGCGTCAACCGAAATACATCATCTGTGAAAATTTCAGCTGCCTAGCTATCATGGTTCATGAGATACAGCCCGGTGACAGACGGACAGACGGACATCGAAGTCTTAGTAATAGGGTCCTGTTTTTCCCTTTGGGTACGGAACCCTAAAAATTGTTAACTAGCCTATTGTCAAAAAAAAAACAACATTTCCGTACGTTCTGTTGTAAGTACTTATGTAGGCTTTTTTACATTAACTAATCTAAGTAATATAAAGAACAGCTGTTTACTTTTGCCCCATTTCGTAATTGGGTACATAGTACTAGATTCTGGTTCATTGATATGTACAACATGTAAAGAGTACCTAACTTTACTGTACTGTAGTGTCCATAAAATAGTGTAAATGACGGCAAAGCCATTCCGTTCCCTATACGAGTATAATTATTGAGCTTTTAACACATTTTAAGGAATCATTTCAGAAGTAAGTTGTATATCGATGGATATAAGCCTCATTTATGGTTAGTACAGTTTCAGGAAGAGTGTAGTACGACACTTATAGTAAAATATGAAGATTAATTTTATTCCAACATTTTTTTTACTGTGACCTCCTTTCGACTCAGCACATCACAAGCAACCCTATATAAAATCGACACCGTCATTAAAGCAGAGCTCAATTAAAGCTATAATACCTGCACTTACTGTGACGTCACATGGCACATTAGCAAAGGATTCCTCGAACTGTCTCCACTCCATAATTATTTGGCTTCACATTTCCCACTGGTATTTCTGCACTGCCCCCGCGGCATAGCTTTACAGATTACTAAACGGCAGATACATAACTCTGCTACCGATGGTTAAAAAGACGCATCTAACATTTTTTTTAGATATTGAGTTACAATAATATATGTACCTACTGGCAGATGCGAAATTTTACAAATTACGAAAATAAATGTTAGACGCGGCTTTTTACTGACTTCCAAAAAGAAGGAGGTACTATGTCCGTCACTATGTTTTTGTTCCTGTTCATCGATATTTTCGCCAGCTGTGAACCGATTTAAAAAAATATTTTTAAGTTCGAAAGAGTATGCTTTTGAGGTGGTCTCATTTGAATTTTATTGAAATCGGCTGAGCCGTTTTTGAAAAAGCAACAAAAATGTACATGGATGTCACATCGATTTGTACAAATTATTCGAATTCTGTACACGGAAGAAGTCGGTGTTGTGATTTTTTGTGAAAAATAATGATGTTATTAACTATCGAAGGCAGAACTACAACGATTACACTCGATCTTCTACACTCCATTCTGCAATGCATGCATTTTACATCTATGCTTTCATTATTTACACGCATTTTTGCTAGCGTATGTACGTTTCTCGCCCGACGCGTATAGAAAGCGCTGTAGATCTCTATAATCGTCTCAGTTATTTTTATCTATCCTTGGAGTTGTCCTCCTGTTTCTTTATATTTTGTTACTCTGCGAAGCTCGACAGCCATATTTCATAATTTTATCGCTAATGTAAGCCGAGCAGGTATGTTTGTCTGTGTGTTTGTGTTTCCGTGTATTGTGGGCGTAGTGAGAGCATTTAGGACGTTTTCATAGGATGCTGGAAGTCAGCAAGCATAGTATAGAACGTTCCCTAGCTGGGATGATAACGAAGATCCACACCTGATGCCACGTTCCCGCCTTCTGTTCTGTAAATATCACCTAGATCGGACCTTATCCACCACGCTGGTGGATTTTCATACGCCATCGAATTTCTGCTATGGATCTATGCAGACCCTCACGATGTTTTCTTTCACCGAAAAGCCAGTGGTGTGAAATTCCGAAAACTCATTGGTACGGAACGGGGATTTGAACCCATGACCTCACGAGTGTAAGGCTGGTGCTACTACCACTAACCAATAGATCATTCCAACTCCTACGTCTAACACTATTACGAAAAATCTGTAGCAATAGAATGTTCCGCTGTCATCCTCTAAGTTCTATCCTAACTAAACCTAGTAACGTAGTTCGAAACGTTGGAAGCAGCTACCAAAGCACAAAGGCATATCCTAGTCGGGAACGGAACCCTAACCCTGCGCGCCGTGCGCTCGCTCACGTGTGCCAAACGGAGGCCTAGGGAGAGCTCACTGGCCCGGAACGGGGCGGTGGCCATAAAGGTGTCTGCCTACATAACGTACCATACCATAACACGTGTCCACGTGTGAAGCAAAAAAAAATGTTACTGAAAAGTATGGCACTATGCTCACTTACCTAGACCGTTCCATCACCTACCAGCCACGAAGGGAAAAATATCCTTGATGACTATTGTTGACGTACGTTGACGGTGCAAGTTCACGAATGGGCCGGGTGGCTAGTCCTGGTGTCAGTTTTTAAGCCGCCTGAAGGCCTCTGACATGGCTGAAAGGTTAAAACCACCGAGGTATACAATTTAACGTGTTATCAGAGTCATTATAGTGCTCAGTTGTAAATGCCACCTGCGGACTCCCATCCGAAGACTGACCGTGCTGAACGTTGGTTAACTTCGAACACCTATATAGTCAAACTACGATGGTATGTTGTAGTGGGCATAATAGAGCGCATCGTGTTGTCCTCAGTGTCTGATACGATATTGTTATGTAGTACGCAGAATTATACTACGCACTCGTTGTTAATGCCACCTGCAGCCACCCATCCTAAAACTTCACTTCAGTAATCGGTCTACCACAATAATATACCTACTTCTCCACATATTTCACATAACCAGGCGCCTATAGCACACTCTCGCAACCTGCTGTTTCACACATAAATCCCCACGTCCCGCAGAAGGGCAGGCGTGGTATCTGATTTACGTGAGTTTCTACGATTCTGATGTTAGTATGAGTATTTTTATTTGATGGTACTTAGTTGTGTACTTTCAGCGGAAATTGACAATGCTGCCACCTTAGTTTAGGTTTAGGCATTGAACGCTCCAGATTAACGTACTCGAAGAGAAGTAGTGAAGATAGCTACAAGCTGCGCAAATACCCTCTCTTGCGCTACTAACATATGCGAATATAGGTATTGCTACTGAGTAACAACTCGCCTCGTGTTCACAGACGCCAAGAAGTTTGATTCAGCCAGTGATCTGGTTTTCATTGTTTATTTTTTTGTCAAAACTACGGCGAATGTTTTATTTGCAATATTTAGCCCTCTCTGTAGACATATTGAGAGTTAAACCCCCAAACTAAAACTTGGTTGTCCCCGTGGTCACTACAGTCAAATACACACACAGCGCACAACACAGAGCAGCTAGAAAGCTAGAGCAGCTTTGACTTAAATTATTTGATAAATTTTTGCCACACTGATGGCCTTTTAATTAATTTTTGTTTGTTAGATATTAATTAGTTAAAGAAATCAATGTACCTCTATTATTATTATTAAATATATTTTTTTTAATTTGAATTATTGTTATTTATAACGTGTATATGATGACGTGTAACTTATTGTTACAAATAAATGAGTATGAGTATGAGTATGAAATTGACAAAAAAGTCCCGCAACTGAGTAACCTTGTTAAGGTCTTGACGACATAAACTTAAGATTCAAAATGTGTAGTCATGTACAAACCATTTCTACCAAGCGAAAGGACTGCTAAAGATAATTTCAAGTTAGGCCTTAATGCTTACGTAGCAGGCACTTAAACCTACCATTCCCGTATTTCGCACATAAATTCCTTGTGGAAAGGGCAGACGAAGGTATTTGATTTAGTGCCGACGAAATAATACGCGTTTTAGGCTCGGGCTCCACCGAAATGAAGCGGAGATGTGCAGAAATGAGCAGAGCGCTATAGTCCGTAAGCCCGTCGCATTAAAGCTATAGTTGCTTAGCGAAAAACTAAAAGACTTCTGCTCACGTCTATATGGTTTCTCGCCAAACAATTCTCGTATTTATTATCCGTCCTGATTTCGTCCGGATTGATCAATAAAAGTATTAAATTCTCGGTACAGGATACAGGATATGTATGTATGTGTTTAAAAAAATACACGCCTATTTCAAAACATGTTACAAACAGGTATGTATGTATGTGTTTAAAAAAATACACGCCTATTTCAAATTCTCACGGGCGGAAGTCCTGTAACGTCTGTCCAGCTTCTTTCCACTTTGGTGAAATCCTAAGCTTTAGAAGTTTCGCTGATGGCACCCGGCAGATAATGATTTGTGCTCTCAAAACTGGGGAACATATTTCAAAGATGGAAAATTTCGAGGATTTTCATATTTTAAACTGGTTGAAAGTTTTTCATGGTTGAGTTTTTAACTCCTAACCTGAGAAGGGTGTTAGAAGTTTAAGTTTGAAAGTGGTTTTATACAGGGAAGTACAAAAAAATAGGATAAACCTCAAGTATTCAGATGTTATTATGTCTAACAGCATAATAGTTTATTTATTTACGTTTACACAACCATCTTTATCGTCTACACGTTTTCTTTCATCCGATAGACGTTGTCTGGAAGGAATAGCTTTTAGCGATCAGACCGCCTTTTGTGCCTTTGTTCACTTTGTTTCTTCTGTTACTTTGTTCTTTTTTGTGGTGTTAGTGTTGTTGTATTGTGTTGTGTGGTAGAACTGTTTTTGATCAAAACTTTATTTATACATCTTATGAACATAATAAAGACGAATCCATGCACAGATTTTTATAGCTCTTTTTTCTAGTTTAAGAACAACTATCTTCATTGCCTCTTTCACTCCAATACAAATCATATCAAGTTATCTCTGACGCACCTAAAAGTACGAGTAAAATGAAATAGGGTTGATACGTAGGCATTTTGTCAAACGCCAACTCATTCATTTCTCGCAACTCGCATAATATGATTATGCAATTCGAATAAAGAATAGTTTTGAAAACAATCGTTTAAGTGGGTGGTCCATATCGAATGCTTAATAAGCAATCAGATTACTCAGTAATTGCGAAATATAACTCTTGTAAGTAGAGATGGGAATTAAGACATCGACATTCGACAGATGAGTCAATTTATCGATAAAATGCTGTAATATCGATCATTACACCTAGCTGCCGTAAGTATAAGTATTTACGGTAGCTAATATATGTATTTTCGCCAATTGATATTTGTTTGTTTGTAAGGATTGGTTCATAAATTTAAAAACGCCTACCTCGCCTGTTAAGTATTACATTATTTTATATAACTTCCTAAATTATTATTATGTAAGTACTAACTGTCTTTAAACGTATATTTTTGCACGTGTGTGCAACATGCAATCAATCCAGTTAATTGAACAATTAATATAGGCTCTCAAGTTGTAATTTACTGTCATTTACTGATCTAGAAAATCAACAACGGTAAAGTTCTTAAGCTGTTGTTACCAATCAATACATCGTGGCATTTTCCAACTAAGCGCTACCGTGGCTCGGATGACACATTAAATTGTAGGCCCCGGTTGTTTCAACCGTTTAGCTATGTCAGAGGCCCTTCAGGCGGCCTAAAAACTCTTGACACCAGGGCTAGCCACCCGGCCTGTACGAACTTACTTACTTTTTTTTAATACATCGTCTATCGAATAAATTTTATCGAAATCGAAACTACTTGCCAATTATCCCATCTCTAAACACAATCTCATTTGATTAGCAACTTACCTACTCGATGTCGGAAAATTCCATTTAAAAATTCTTTTCCGAGAATTAGCTTATTTAGCTTCGGATCCTTTTACGAAATGGCCGATAGTTTTCTTGTAAGGGATCCTAATAACGGTTCCAGTAATCGGTTTCATGTCATTGCTCTTGTTACGGGTATTTCAGTTGAATGTTTCTATTTGAGTCCTAAATTTCTCGTTGTAGAACAAATTGTTTAATGCTTAGAATAAGTACATCAAGTACATGTACATTGTACATTGGTCGCGCTTACTAGGGCGAGAATACGCCAAAACATAAACATAACTTTTTTTCCGCGTCATGGTCGTTACAAATTGGATGGAAGAAGACATCTCTGTCTTCGATTTCTAGAGAAAATACATTAGAAATTGCGAATTGAATTACAACCTAAAATAAATAAACTGTAATGAAACTATTTTTTTTTTTACTTATATTTTTAAATAGGTTCGCATTTGATTACATCCTGCCTGGTTCACCACACTTGATTAAGTTAAACGTTCGATTACTGTATTAAAACAATGGTTAAACTTGGGTTTGAGACCCGAGTACACCAACAGATGGTTAATTTATCAACCGTTCATTAAATTTTAAACGGCTTGTTGACGAAATTTTTCTGTCAACCAATCAAAAATCGTTGTTTAGAAATAGTAATCACACGTTTAACTTAAACAAGCGTTGGTAAACTCGGGTCTAAGGCGAAGATGCGGTCTAGGTTGTAGCACGCTAACTTAGAAGGTACCTGTTATCTCTCGAATTTTACAGTTTTTAGGTAAAATATTCTAACAAACTTGGAAGCTTGATTGAAGACTTAGCTTTGGTCAAGTGACACTAATAGAAACTATTGTATACAGCCTGGTGACAGACAGACGGACAGCGGAGTCTTAGTAATAAGGTCCCGTTTTTACCCTTAGGGTACGGAACCTCAAAAAGTGACATTAGTGTTTACAGCTGTCTGTATAGTTTTTTTTTTTAAATTTAGCGACGATGCCAGCAAGATTTTCTCCTGGTGTTAAGCATATGTTATATATTACTGCAGTTGATTAACTAAGTGACAAAGATGAGTGGCTTTTTTAGGCTCTACAAGGAGATTACATATAATATATGTAGTGTAATGTTCGATCACTATATTAAACTAGCAAGTCACTGTTTACAATTTTCTACGAATTTCAATATAATATGCTACAAAACAACATTTCCCAGAATATAGTGCCATCAGTTCCACTTCAGAATATATCGCACGGCGCCTGGTTCCCAAAACCGATGTTTATTAATTAAAATATACATTGTTATAACGCATAACTTCGATCCTCTGCAAATTAATACGACACTGACATACGAAGCGCAACGCTGGCGTGATTGCCATCTGCCTGTAGGGCTGCCTACCGTTTTGTGAATTTAAGTCATTTAACCCTAGAAGCTCAATCATATTTTTATACCCATAAAGCCCAATCATACGTCAATTTGACGTGTACTATTAAAAGTCAATATATTTGTTTGTTTTATGTTGTATATACCAAATTTCTAAATTATATGGCTTAAATATAGTTTAATAAAATATAAAAACGTAAATTTAAATCAAATAGTTATTTATTGATACTTTTATAATCATATATTAGGAACTATAGTAAAATTACACAAAAATTGTGATCGTCTTAGTTATTTTTTGATCCAAATAAAATTAATACAAAAATCAACCTGATTTAAACAATTTTTAGAAAAAAATTTAACTCTCTTCAATATAAAAATGGTCAAAAATAATTATTCAGTATCTATATACAGTTTTGACATGTGTCAATTTAGTGTTCTCCGCACATTGCTTTTTTACATATGAAGCACAGTGCTGTTGTCATCCACCTTTTTTACAGATACAACACCCACAGTAGCGTCGTTTTTTTTGGTTCTGGATCATCACATGTAACTGCTGCTGATGTTTCTGGCACGGTTTTCAACACATATGCGATGTTTTCACGTAAAATCTTGTCAAAGTTGGTGTTTCCAGTAATTTTTGCATACACAGTGGTCAATTCTGTGCTCAATTTTGCATTAACTCCCTACGGCTCAATGTTTTTATTTATTTGTCAGCTTATGGTGGCAGTGACTTATGAAGTCACAAAAGCCATGTTTAACATCCCATAAAAACTGCGTAACCGAATAGAAGCCTGATTCAACGTGATGATTATGTGAAGTGAAGTCCAAAGTGTTTCTTCAAGATTTGCTGACTCTGGAGTCGGGACAGGGCAAGTTCTTCATTTCCGAACTCGCATTTCCCATAAAATCCACCATCTCTTCTTCAATATCACTTCAGATATCATCTTGAGGATCAAAATCTTGAGAGTTACTATCAGCGGGAGAAAAATCATCTTCAGGTTCCAAGTGACGCAATTTCATCTGGATTTAGGTATCTAGAGGACGCCATTGTATTTTATTTCCTAAAAATAACATATTTTGTAGTAATATCAAACAAAACAAAACAACAAGCAAAAATAAACATCAATACTGCAAACTTATAATAGTTGCAAAACTTACACAAAGCCCAATCATACGTCAGATTGACGTGCATCATTGTGATTACAATTAAATGGAGGCACTTACTGAAGCGATACAGCCTTCTCCTGTTAGGTCTCGACGGGCACTAGGTTGGTTTGGAAGGTCGTGACGATTCAACAATGTGTGCCAAAGATATAGCGGTTTTTATTCGGCGTGTACGTCAAAACGACGTACATTGGGCTTCTAGGGTTAATTTGAGAAGTTATTTTTTAGGCTGTTTCTTGAATATTTGGGAAGCTAATAAAATCAGGTGAATGGTTTAATAGGCAGATATTTAATTATTGGGTAGATCCTTGAGCCTTGGAAACATTATTTTGTTGTTTTGAGGTCGCAAAGTCCTCGAGTGGAGATCACGTACATGCAAACGCAGCGTAGGACGTCCACCCACAATGTGGACGGATGACCGCAAGGCCGCAAGATCGCGCTGGATGCAAGCCGCTGCCAACCGGTCTTATTGGAGATCCATAGGGGAGGCTTATGTCCAGAAGTGGACGTCTTATGGCTGATGGATAGATGAAATTTTTCATCATCCATCAGTGTCACTGTTGATCAGTCATCAGTGTCACCTTGTCGGTAGACATTCTGAAGAAACTTTGCCTTGCCCACTGCGATTTCAACTTGCCAATCCGCCCACTGCCATTGCAAGTTGCCAATGTGTTTCTTCTACGGATCTTTTTATTTCTGATTAATTCAATTTTTTATTTAATTTCTGACTTGGTTTTGCCTGCGGCTTTGCTTGCGTTTTAGTTTTATTTTTGTTATCCCATAGGAACCTTTTGTTTTAATGGCATAAAAAGTAGCCCATATCTGTTACCAATCTTTGAACTAGACACCATCATCATCATCTTTTTAGTTTTCTTTGTTCAAGACTAACTTTTCTGTCGTTGTTATCTGTTAGTTGAGATAGCAATATTGTTTATCCCCTATCGCTTAAAATCGATATCAATAATCATGCACTTATTTTATCTTACCTTTAAAATTAGTTACCAAAATTTTCCAACGATTGGCAACCCTAGATAAAACATAAGGGCTCCCGAGGGTTGTCAACTTCGACAATTTAGTCTCGCAACTTCGACCAGTGTCCATCGCATAACGTATTTACGGCGACAAAATATTCATCTAGGCCGTAACGAACCGCCGATAGTTCTCGTCATAGAATAATTATGTGGAAGCATGGATGAAAGAAAAACAGTGGAAGAGCCATAAGTTAATTATTTGAACCCATGATCACTGCAAAATGGCGACGAAAATGCATAGATACTGCCTTAAACTTATGCTACGATCAAAGACCTTGGTCTTTTGCTACGATATAACTTGACATACTGAAGTGACATTTGTAGTTCGAATGTGATATTGGTTTTTACGCAATATGGCAAGAAAACTTCAAGGTTGAGCTCAATTTTGTGTATCTATTTACTAAACTGCTAATCTGCTCTATAATAAAATTAATGATACAATTTACTTTTCAGGTAAGTTACCAGAAACTCCATTACACCTACAATGAAGACAGCAGTTTTATTGTGAGTAAATAATAAAATTATTTAAGTGGCTTTTACGAGTAATTGTACGTCTCGGTTGTCCTAATTAAACAGCCAAATCAAGACGACATATACATTACAATCTATTATATAAAAGGCTTCCCTGAGTGACTGACTGACAGACAGCCTACAGCCCAAACCGCTGAAGATAGGAACATGATATTTGGAACAAAGATACATTGGACCACGTAATGGAGCACTAAGGACGGAATTTTGAAAAATCGACCTCTAAAGGGGTAAAACGGGCCCTTTTCGTTTGTATGTAACTTTTTATTCCCTTTACCGATTGACTTGAAACTTTATATACATGCTACTCAAACAAAATAAAAGTTACATTTGTTCCTGTTTTTCCGAATATTCCTTATCTAAGGGGTCAAATTGGGTCCCAAAGTTGGTGAAAAAAGCGTCTATTACATCCAACGAGCTGAACGGTTATGGATGAAATCTGGGATGGAGGAAGCACACAACATGTTTCAACACAGGAACTATTATTATCCCGAAAATTTTATGGGGATCCTTAGGGATAGCCAAAATTAATCAGTTTAGGCTACAACCCAATCCGCTAAAGATAGAGACTTGAAATTTTGAACATAGGTACAATGTACAACTTAATGAAGCACAAAGGACGAAAATTTCGAAAAATCGACCTCTAACGGGGTAAAACGGGCCCTTTTCGTTTGCATTTAATTTTTTATTACCTTTACCGATTGACTTAAAACTTTGTATATATGCTTTACAAAGCAAATAAAAGTTACGTTTCTTCCTGTTTTCCGAATTTTCCTTATCTAAGGGGTCAGATAAGTTCCCAAAGTTGGTGAAAAAAGCATCAATAATTACATCAGACGAGCTGAACGGTTATAAATGAAATCTGGTAGGTATGTAGGAAGCACACATGTTTCAATAGAGTAACTATTTTATCCTGGAAAATCTATAGGGTTTCTTAGCAATAGCCAAAATAATCAATTATAAAGCTAAGATAAAAGAGGTAAATGAATTCTAACGAAATTTGGTACGACGCTAGGCAATAACACAAATTACCACTTGGGGTACTGCTATCCCGGAAAATTTCAATGGGTCCTTCAGGATATCAATTTCCTAAAAAAATTACTAAATGACTGTTCGAAAACCGATGCAATATTGTTTGAAAATAGCCCACCTTTTTAACTAAAATTGACGTCCTGGGAAAAGTCCCGGATTCCTTGTCTAACGCTAGACCAAACATCCTATATAAGCGTAAAAAATAACTTGATCGCGTTTTTTTTTTAAATTAGTGAAATATCTAGAATTAAATTCAGATAATGATTCATCCTTCAATGGGGGCAAAATGGGCCCCTAATAGTTTATGAACGATTTTATTTAGTGAGCCAATAGACTTGAACTTAGGGTACATACGGATCAATAACTACTTACTTTACTATGGGAACTACCTTAAAAAGGCGAAAATTACCTATTCTTTACATTTTTTCGCGAGTAGGTGAACTTTTTGCGTTGAAGCTGATTTTATTTACGTGATTCCTGGGTTGGTACCATAGTAAAAGGTAGTCAAATGATGAATATAATAGAATCCTAGAACATGCCTGTCGTCTAGATGTAGGTGCACTATATATTTCTCAACTAAAATGTACCTTCTTGTGTGCTACTTTTTGGTCTGTACTTGGTCAGAGAATGTCTGAAAGTCCTACAAGTGTCTCGATCAGTTTTGACTGGGAAAACGGTTTTGGGCGAGATTGTCATTGGGTTCAGAATAATCGAAATTAAATTTCTAATGACTTAATGAAACATGATGAATACCTGTACTGGCCTTTTTTAGGGTTCCGTACCCGAAGGGTAAGAACGGGACCCTATTACTAAGACTTCCATGTCCGTCTGTCTGTCTGTCACCGGGCTGTATCTCATAAACCGTGATAGCTGGGCAGCTGAAATTTTCACAAATGATGTATTTCTGTTGCCGCTATAACAACAAATACTAAAAATAGAATAAAACAAATATTTAAGGGGGGGCTCCCATACAACAAACGTGATTTTTAGGAGTTTTTTGTTCGCTATTAATAACGGCAAGAGGAATGGGATCCCATACGGTACGGAACCCTTCGTGCGCAAGTCCGACTCGCACTTGGCCGATTTTTAATAGTCCACTACTGAACGTAGGCCTACCCACAAAGGGTGATTGAGCCATATCCACCACGCCGGCCGAGCGCGGGTTGCTGAGTTCACAAACGACATCTCTAAGGATGAAAAGAAAAGAAAACAATGAAAAGCCAGTAGTATGAAATTCCGTACATAAATTTCCTTACGATTGTAATGTAGACCATGACATGCGAATGGAGTTGGATAAATTTGGTAAACGAGTGGGAAACTACATGGGTCAACTCATGATCGAGCAAAATATCTAAAAATATTCTTTTCTCGATATAAAAAATCAGTAGGTACGAGTATATTCAAATAAAACTTTATTAGGTAAGTATTTATGTTATGACAAGTTATAAAATAACGCGGTCCAAACCGTGGGCTATTAAAGTCAAAGAACATTTATTGTTGAACTGTGTTACATTGAGATCTTAATACTAATCACAAAAATATTGAATTATCAATTTAGTCCAATGTGGCCATAAAATAATCTTAGGAACATGAAAAAATTAAACAATCATTATTATTTCAAATATTTTGCAATTTATCATCTAAAAATTGTCGTACTCCATAATAAGCTTTAGACACAAGTAAATTTAAGCAAATACTGAGACAAAGCAGGCCAATCCGTGGACTAATTATTATCCTTGCAAGTAATACGACAACGCGGGCTAAACCACGAGCTATTATTTTAAGCAAAAAAAGTACTAAGACAACGCGGGCCAAACTGTGGGAAATTACCATTTAAAGTAAGTACTAAGAAAATGCGGACCAAACCGCGCGCCATTATCATTTTGAGCAAATACTATAACGACGCGGGCCAGACCATGGGCTATTATCATTGCAAGTAATACGACAACGCAAGCCATACGGCAGGCTATTATAATTTTAAGCAAGTACTTAGACAACGCGAGCCAAGCTACGTGCTATAAATTACCATATTAAGCAAGTACTAAGAATGCGCAGGCCAGACCGCGACCTATTATCATTCTAGCCAAACACTGGGACAATTAAGGCCAAACCGTAGGCAATGCCTTTTACTCGAAAAGATAATGCCTACTAGGCATTATCTTTTCAAGTTATACGTTATACGACAATGCAGGCGAAACCACGAACTATTATTATTTTAAGCAAGTGCCAAGACAACGCGGGCCAAACTGTGGCTTATTATCATTTTAAGCAGTTACTCAAACAACGTGGCCAGACCGTGGGCTATTATCATTGCAAGTAATACGACAACGCATGCCAAAAGGTAGGCTATTATAATTTTGAGGAAGTATTAAGACAACGCGGGCTAAGCTGCGTGCTATAAATTACCATCTTAAGCTATTACTACGAATACGCAGGCCAAACCGCGACCTATTATCATTTTAGCAAAATACTAAGACAATTCAGGCCAAACCATAGGCATTATCCTTGCAAGTAATACGTTATACGATAATGATTTGCTAAACCACGACCTATTATTATTTAAAGCAAGTGCCAAGATAACGCAGGCCAACCGGCAGCCTTTTATAATTTTAAGCAAATATCAAGACAAACGCGTGTCAAACCGCGGGCTATTTTCATTAGCAAGTACCTGTCTACTTAGACAACGCGGGCAAAGCCGCGGGTTTTAAGCTAGTTATAAATAAATAATACAAACACTTGTTTATTCACTAAATACTACAGTGGGGTCATTTTAATAGGTAACATTTGACAGTTCATTTTTTCAAAGAAAAATATACCTTACACTAATGGAATAAAACTCATGAAAACAATATTGACGACGACCGATCAGTGTTCTCGAAGACGGCTTGGAGTTTTATTCCTTTAGTGTAAGGTATATTTTTCTTTGCATAAATGAACTGTCAAATGTTACCTATTACTCCACATTAGGCAAATAAAAAGTTAAATCCAACTACCTACTACTAAATATACCTTTTGCCTTTTTGTGTACGGCAAGATAGATAACAATAGCACATATGAGAGGAGGCCTATACCCAGCAGTGGGTCGACACAGGATGATGATGATGATGTACGGCAAATAATAATAATCTATCTTGTACTGTCAGGGCCATATGAACTGACTTTTTCTCGTGTAGTCTGAGTCAAGTTTCAAGACATTCCCTGAATAACAGTTACAATAGACGTGATTAATTCCCATTCATCTTAATTACAGACCATAATGTTACAAAGGTCGCGCTAAGGTCATAAGCTCAGGTCAACGAATCGTTGGGAATACTGAACAGACACTTGAGATATCTAAGTGAGGGATTTCTGTCGACACATTAGCGCAGAATGTGCTTATGTATGTCTGTCCGCCAATGGCTTGCCAGTTCAAGTAGTTAGAAACATTTTAAAATATAAATGTTATAATGGTTTTTTTTTTTCAAGTCTCAAGACATTCCCTAAATAACAGTTACAATAGGCGTGATTAATTCCCATTCAAGAGCCATAACAGACCCTAATGTTCCAAAGGTCGCACCAAGGTTATACGAGTAAGCTCAGGTCAACTAATTGCTGGGAATAGGCTATGGTATAGTGAACAGACACTTGATAGCGAGAGATTTCTGTTAACGCATTAGCGCAAAATGTGCTTATAGAAGTATATTCTTCAATGGCATGCCAGTGCTGATAGTTAAAATTATAATTTTTTTGTTGAGAAAAAACTTTTTACAAGTTCTATTCCTAAAAAGCGCAAACCTAAACGGTATGTCTTGATAGTACAATGTCGGTGACTGAACGCGAGGTGAAGATTTACATGTTCCGGTACGATTGCTAAGCGATATTGAGTTGCTATGCAGAATTTAAAGGTTACTCAATATAGTATTCTAGTTTATCAAGATTTTAACTGTTTCTAACTTTAATTCCGGGTTATTAGTAACTTTTAGACCCAGTCAGTCAAAAAGAAATATTATTATAATTAGTCCGTAAGTTCATTTTTTGTATTGTTGATCAAACAATAAATAGGAAAGATAGATCGAGTCAAAATATCGGGAATGGGGTCTCGTGACGTCACTTTATTTCAAAAAGTATACCATAGCTCGTCACACAGAACTTTTTAACGGGCTATATCTTCATAATTTTTAGGGTTCCGTAGTAAAACGAGGAACCCTTATAACTTCGTTGTGTTCGTCCGTCCGTTTGTCCGTCCGTCCGTCCGTTCGTCAGTCATAATATTACAAAGCCTTATACTACCACATTTATGAACCAAATTCCATGAAATTTGTGATTATGATAGTATTAGTATAGTTCTCAATCTAATACTCGTATACATGTAAACTGGGGATGAAAATGTTTTTCAACCTCGCCTTAGAAAACTTATTACTAAAATATTTACAAAGTACCTAAACTAATATATACATAACAAACAAACCAAACAAACTATACTTTTGTAATGACTTATAACTACTCATGTTATCAATAAATGATTTGTATTTGTATGCAAAACTTAATTAAAAACATATAAACTAAATCTAAAATTAATTATATTATTAATTTAATCATGTTGCTATTATATTGTATCATGATTTAATTATTTAATAAGTTTATTAGTTATTAATCACTTACTGTAAAGGGCTTGCCCAATATGACGAGATGTTATAAGGCCAATAAATTACTTTACTTTAGCCTATTGAGACGTCGAAATCCTCTTATCTACCAGGTATATCTTCTAGGAACATTATCACAGAAAGCCACCTAATACCTAAAGAACGATATTTACGAAGGTCGTGTGGCTGTCGCCAATGTTTAACAGGTGGCGGTTAGGACCCACGTCTAGTATACTAGTGGTTTTGTTGCTACTGTCGTGCTATAGCTGAATTTTTCATTTGTCTTGCTTTTGTAAGATAAACATGTAGTTTAAATTTTCTAAAACTGAAGTTATAGTTGCGGTAATTTTGTGGAGATCGTGTAGAATAAAAAAAAGAAAAAGATCGTATATTATTAGGTATGTAGTATATTATTAAAGTAGTTATAATGAGATAAAAACTATGTCTAAAGAATGTCCTTAAACAATGTCTACCGTATTTATTAGAAATTCATTGATTAGATATTTAAACAGTACTTCGTTACTTAGTCAACTTATGTCTTTGATTATTTTATTTATTATACTTATTACTTACAGGCGGGCGACAACATTTTACGAAGCATCTTTAAGTAAGTTCGTAAACCCAGGGTGGATAAACCTGGTGTCAGAGTTTTTAAGCCGCCTCAAGGCTTTTGACATGGCTAAACGGTTAAAACAACCGGGTCCTACAATTCAATGTGTCATCGTAGCCACGGTGGCGCTTAGTTGTAAATGATACCCGCGGTCACCCATCCGAAGACTACTTATGAGTGCGGCTGAAAAATTCATACAGCAAACTTTGCAATTTTGCATAAAAAATGCAGTAATGTTTATTTATTTTTCTTTTTTTTGCCCCAGCGCCTTGGCCGGTCCTGCGAATTATCCCCACTATTTATCATGCGGGGTTTTCATTTTTTTTCCTTTGTTTAATCTTGAAAAAAATCCTTGTTTTTTTGTTTCAATAATATTTGTTACACAACGACACTGACTTATATTATTGTCAGAGGAAGACCTGACGAACAAACAAAATAAAAGTCGTAAAATTATTTTTTAACTTCGTTGCTTAACTTCGATGATCGCTAGCAAACACCTAGTCAAACTACGCTACGAGCGGCTACTAAGTAGTATTGAAAACTAAAGGAGCCATATGTTTGCTTAGTTTAAGAACGCTAGAACCATCTAAACACCTGCTGGCAACGTGTATATGTTCAGAGAGGACATCTAGGTACTGGATTTGCAATAAGACTGGTTAGAAGCTGCAGCATCCAGCGTTTTCGTGTGGTCTTGATCACATCTTGGGTTCTCCTTGTCGGTGACGACCATCGACATCTGGTCCCCATATGGGAAGTTTAAGGGCCCGTTAGCTAACCGTTCTGCGAACTATGCCCCTTGCCCACTGCCACTTCAACGTGCTAATCCGTTGTTCTATTGGTTCTACCTCCTATATTTGGTGCTGTAGATATTTGGGTGACGAACTTAAATATTCGTACATAACTGTTCTGTGTCTACTCATAGGTAGGTGTAAGTAGTCATTGTTTTTGTGTATGTTTTCTAATCTAGACACACAAAGGGAATCTTAGATGCGGGTTTTGAATGTAAGGCATTATTTAGCATTATTTATTTAATTTGCTGCCTATTATTATAGTGCTTTCCTACACTAGGTTTATCTCAAAGGGTTATTTTTTGTGATAAGCTTTTTAAAAATTTGTCGCGGATGCAGGATTTGAACCTGCCTCTTTCGGTTCACCGGCCCGAAGCTATACCAACCAAGCTTCGCATCTTGACGTCCACGTCGTACTGCGTTCGCGATAATTTTTTTAACCGCCATCCAAAAGGAGGAGGTTCTATGTTCGTCTGAATGTATTTTTTGTTGTGAATATTCATCAATAATTTCGCCAATGAACGATCGATAATTTTGTGAACCGAATCGAAAAAATAGTTTTTTAGTTTGAAAGGTCCCAAAGGTCACATTTCAATTTTACAGACATCGGCTTAGCCGTTTTTGAAAAATCAACAATAATGTAAACAATTCGAGCGAAATATTCGAATTTTGTACAAGATGGAAGGCGGTTTTGCCATTTTTTGCAAAAAATAATTAATTTATATGTTAATCGCAAAAATAACTGTAAATTTCTATTAGGAAGATGTTTTCTACTTCTGTTTTATGCCCTTTGTTCGTTATAAAGACTAATGCCCGTTTTCACCAACGATCCTTAAATTTTGAGGGACCCTTAAAAATATTTAAGGGACACCTAACAGTAAATTTGTTTTCACCAACGGTTAAGGGACACCTAAAGCTTTAAGGGATCCCGTAAGTTTACGGGGCCGAAGGTCGACCCCATAGCGCTAAGTGGCGGTTTCAACTATCGTGGCATTTTTACTTGTAGGGCTTTTGAACAATTTTTAGAGCATACGGGTGCTATATAAACAGTGGGCTTGCTATTGAGCTTAAATATATTTAAGTTACTACGCATTTACCGTGAAACATTGAATTTTTAACGAAGTACGACCACCAAAACTTTGTGAAAAGATTCAGATTTTGATGAAAGAAAATAGAACACAATTCGAAGTATGTAGTTAAAATATTTAACTACATAATTAATTTTGTTCTAAAGTACAGAAATACTAAATATTTATTTATGGGACAAAATATAACACAGTATAGGTGCCATGAGATTCTGGTAGACCTATACACAAAAAACAAAACATGATTTACATAAACAAAATAAAGAAACACTTAATTGAAGGGCGCCTAAAGTTTTGCGATAGTCGTATACAACCAGCGATGTATTCTGTTGGGACCAGCAAGTATGTACATAAACTTAGTTGTCTTTCTATCCATAGGAATACATTTTTAAATCTCCTGCTCAGGGCTTTTCGAGCGGAGCCAGATGCTGGCCGCTCCCGCGCTTGCCGCTAGAGCGGCTTTCACAACGACAAACAAAACGATTGTTTTTTTTTTTATTTGACCACTATTTCAACCTACATAAAACCTGAAAATGTGTGGTTTTTCTATTATTTATAATGCATAATATTACCAAAAACTCAAATTATATTATCAATAAAGCAAATTTCTTGTATTTTTGATGTTTTTTCTATAAAATATCAACAAAATAAATAAATCGGTAAAAGTACGGGTATTGAAAACCATAGACTAAAAATAAAATGTCACTTTACTAGGGGTTCCTTATTTAGGTGTCACTTAGCGCTGTGAAAACGAATTTAGGTAAGGGTCAACTTTAGGGGGGCTCTTAGCTTAAGAGATTCCTAGTTAGGGTGTAGTTTAGGGATCGTTGGTGAAAACGGGCATAAGACTTTCGCAAGCATTCAATACCTAAGTTAGGTTACGTTCCTAACTTAACATGAACTTGTATTGGTCTCCATCTATTGCTCTTTTTATTACTTCTCTACAAACTCGGTACTTCAGCTATGTCTACTTATTATCGAACTTCACTCCGTTGTTTCGAAAAAACTTCGGAATCAATTAGATTGGATTTCTTGCAATTCTTGTTTTATTTATTTTAAAGGCGATTCTCATACAAAAATACTCGCAATCCTGCGGTCTTAATGAGGTCATCCGTCCCCTTTGTGGGTGGACTTCCTACGTCTTTATATAACTAGCTGATCCGGCGAACTTCGTTTCACTGCCGGGCTGATTTGTAAATCTAAACCATCCAGGGCGCCACCCAAAGGCATTCAAAAAAATCATTCAAATCGGTCCAGCCGTTTAGGAGGAGTTCAGTGACATACACACGTACAGTAGAATTTTCAATCATATAAAAAAGATATATCGATAGGGAACAGGTTAGGTTTAGATTTATATAAATGATACATTTATAAATTAGACAAAGAGAATATGTATTTATGGTGCAATAAAAACGATTGAATTGAATTGAATAAGTAAAAAAGTCGTTTTATGAAAAATATGTGCTAAATACAGCGTCGCTTATAGTTTTAGGCGTTAATTGTGACGATCATATGTAGGTTTATTCGACTTTTTGTAAATATTGACCGAAACGGAGCGAAGGTCTTCATTTTAACACGGCGATTTTTCGTCTGTCCAGATGTTGGTTTTCGTCTACAGGTCGCATTTTCAACTACTTAATCACAACAGGTTTTTATGTATTATTATCATCACATCTGTAGTATTTAAGACGTCTGCTGCTGGAGATAGGCCTTTTCAATAGATTCCAATTCAGATACTCAAAAAAAAAAATAACAACTGTGCCATTACCACCGTCAGGTGAGCTAGAGAAAGTTCTCATAGTCACTTCTAGTTACATAATTAACTGAAATTAACTTATAAAACAAGCAACAAAGTAAAAAAATACGAATAAATACATTTCAAAGCTGCAAGGAAGCAATACAGTTTTACCAGCCTAAGGTACATAAACTTATTCAAAGAGCATAAAATTACTATTAAACATAGTGCAAGAAGTCCAACCCCTTTTCAAGAAAAACAATTAACCTCTAACAATAAATAAGCTGAAATGCCGCAACTTATCAAAAACGAGAAAGTAAAGTCAAAACATTGTTATATTGTTCGTAACTTGTTTCAAAATACGAGGCAACAATTCATAACTCAGCAACTTAAGTACGAACAGTAATTCCTAAGCAAACACCTATTTGAATGTAGGCGGGGAATAGAGCTGCTGGATGTGGCAAGGGCAATAACATAATTATTTTTTGCGTCTTCATCGTGTACAAAATTCGAATAGTTCGCCCGAATTGATGTATCCAAAATTCTATTATTGAAATAAAAAAATCTTTGATTCGGTTCACAATTATTGGCGAAATTATCGATGAACATACATACATATTTGCACGTCTGTTTGCAGACTGAATGCAATGTAAGTATAAGACTAACCAATTATGACTTGTACGAGTACATGTACAGTAACCTTTATCGAGATAAATCGATATTGCTGTACAAGCCAAATGCATGCTAGCAGCGGCCGGCAAAACTTGTATGAAAATCCATATCTATCTGGCTGGTTTTGCGGCCAGATAAATTACTATGTAAACTCATCTGTCGTGTAATTTAAAAATGGAACGATATTTTAGTCCAACAACAATATATAATTTGTTTCCGTCTAAAATGGTGCAACCGACTTCAATCGCGTACAAGATTCAAATACTTCGCTCGAATCGATGTATACAATTTTTACACTATTGTTGATTTTTCAATAATGGCTCAGCTGATTTCGATAAAATTTAAATGAACCTACCTCGAGAGTATACCCTTTCATAGCTCTTCTTAACAATCTCTTTGTACTGCAAACATCTCCAAATACTTTAACTTTCAGTTGACACTTCCAGTCTCACTAATTCCGTACCAAGTTATCACTAAGTTATGGCCGTAGTTGTTTTGCTTCGTCAAGCCAATCTAAGTTGCGTTGACAACAATTATAAGTTTCACCGCCCGTTTTGTCGCGACACTAATGTGGTGCTTGCCTTGCTTAGATCTAACTTAGCTACTGCTTAGGGGCTTTGTTTTGACCGACTTCTGAATCACATTTTTCTTATACTACGAGGCTAATCGCGGACTGAAATTACGAGGTAAATAAGCACCTCACCCTTCGAGCAAATATCTACAGAGCTACAGTCCCTAAGTGAAAGTAGTAAAAAAATGTCCGAGCGCCGTCATACATACCGACTTATATATTTACATTAAATAATTCACAATGTCCCGTTTTCTCGGATCTCGGCGTTATGTCACCTGATTAGTGCTTGTAACCGAGCGCTTTGGCATCGCGCGGCGATGTAGTCGGTTTGCAATCGCCTTACGGCTAACTAAAAAGCCTGCCCACTACGTAGCTTGGGCAGGGTTTTGTCTCGGACACTTTTTTGCACGATTGTGACCCTCGAAGACCTCGCATTACCCTGATGTATTCCGAACCGACTTCCAATGAGAAGGTTTCATAGTTCGGTCTTTGGATGTGTGTGACAGGGAATTTAGTTCATCATCATCATGTTAGCTGCGCTTATTAAAGAGGGTGCCTACACATAGTCGCAACACTCTTCGGTATTGCGACGGTGAGGAGTATATGGAATGAGGGTAGACAGAGGGATGGTTTTGTGCGACAGGCTGGAGTGGCAGTCTGTGATAGTGATCAGTGGTGTACGGGTGAGTCTGAAACAACTTTGATAAGCCAGTAGTTGGAGCAAGCCTTGTAAGTACTTTGAGTTTTATGATGACTGCAGATATATTGGAGGTCCGTATTATTGTCCAATGGTGTATCATCTGAGTGTCCTACTAGAATCTGACTAATGCTGTTGGAGCACTATGCCCATCAGCTAACAATCATCATATTAGTCTCAAGATTTTCAATACTGGACATAGTCCAGACTGACAATACTTATAAGCTCCTGAAATTGGTTAGAGGCGGCTTGCATCCAGCGCGTTCCTGCGATCTTAATCGGGTATACGTAGGAGGACATCCTGCGATGCGTTTGTTTTTATTGTAACTTTCAATAAAGAGAAGGCTTTCAAAATACTTAGTCTCAGAAAAAAAAACAACCGGTACCAATAATTTTTATTGCCTTAGTAGTCTTTTTTCATAAAACAAGACGATAGAAAATTTTCATAAATATTTAGTATTGCTGTACTAATTACATTCCTGAAACGTTTTTATTAAACCCATCCATTAAAAGATAGAGAATTTAAAATAGAAACAACCCCTCAGTGCAACCCCAAACAATAAATTACCTTAAAAATTCCTCGAACTACTGAACTTACGGTCTGCTTAAAACGTAATTTATACATGAAGCGAAACTATTTCTATTGCAGTGTTCCGAAATGCCAACAACCCGCAACAAACTCTAACAGCGAATACTTAGCGCAAACTGCACACTGGTGCAAGCATACAACGTAAATGCACAGAGGTTAACAACATAAAAATCATAATACTATGCTATAATATTTCTAATGCAAATAGTTCAAAAATGACAACAACTTTTGACAAATTCAAATAACGATTACTTAGCGCACACTACACATGGTGCAAACATGCAACGTAACTGCGCCAAGAGAAAACGTATAAAAAATACAGTACAATTAAATGAATCTCGTTCTTTATGTTATCGATGAAACTATTTCCATTGCACAGTGGTCTAAAATGCTAACAACCCGCAACAAACTTAAACGGCGAATACTTAACGCAAACTGCACAGTGGTGCGAACGTACAACGTAACTGCTCAAAGTAAAAGCAAGTAAAAAGTATAAAACTAAAGAAATCGCGTCCGTTGTATTGTCACCTGGTCCCGGAATGTTCGGGTTTAAAGTCAACGTCCCAATGGAGAAATAGTTCCTGAGCTTGCGTACTTTTTGTTGAGATGGGTATTTTGGTTTGTGTGTTCACAGTGGTCAGTTTACAATAGTAATTATATGCCACCAATTATCCACTGTCCAGTTCCGATCGAAATTTGGAAGGCTACCACACAAAAGTCTACGTAACAGACTAGTCCGATATTTTATGCTTTTATTATCTCTGGCTACATTGCGTTTCAATCTAAAGTAGTCATGTTTATACTTGAAATCTATAAATATACTTGACAACAGGTACGTAAGCTTTAGATGTAAAATCCTGCCTGAAAGAAGCCCTAAAACAATTTACCTCTCCTCGCCTTATATGACTATAAACTGTACGTGTTTATAATTTTTCGGTGCGTTATCCCAAAAGTATCTGTGCCAAAAAACTTCTACAATTACGGTTGCGAATATAAAAACGAATTACCCAGTAAACGTTTTCCGAGAGCGTCATAAAAATATCTTAACGTAATTTTGAACGAGCGAAGCGTACTTGCGTTTGACGGTTTTTTGTTTCCTTCAATCCCGACTCTCGTCTCTCAGCAGTTCTTATAAGCCACGAAATGTGACTGTAAAAAACAAATTAAAGTACCGCTTGTAAAAATATTTACGATCCCATTTTCATAATAACATCTACAAGTTTCTTTGGTAAAAAAGTTTCCAAGACTTTATTTTACGTTACGAAAAACATACATGAAATATTTTACGACAGACAGAGGCGCCATTTTTCACCTTGACAAATAGAACAATTTTAAAAATAGAACGTAACCGCTTACCGTGCAGACTCGAAAATCCCATCTCAGCGGGCGTCTAGAAACTTTACAAAACTGCGACAGAAAATGTAAAGGTAACGCGTCCGAGCAAGACAACAGATGTCCGGAATAGAATAAGTTTGAAAATTTACGGTCAGTTTTTGGTCAACTAGTTGCACAGTGAGCGTGTAAAATTCATGCAATCTAAAAGTTTTGAATTACGAAGTGTGTTTTTTTTAGTGATTAATGTTAGCTTTATAAAAGAGAGTAGGGTGTTGAAACTTCAGCTATTAGGTTGAATAGGTGTTTAAATTTCTCAATAAAAGTTGGGCGTTTGGTCTCACATTGTGTTTGATATTTTGATGGGGCCTTTGAGAAGAAAGTTTTGGAACCGCTTAATAAACGTCTTGCGAGTGCCTCGCTTTGAGTGCTCAAGTGTTTTGTATGTGAAAGTTTGAGGAACTCTGCTAATAGCGCAGTTTTCGTATCGTTTTTGTTTGTTCGGCTTCCTTCGAGTGAAATAGTACTTGGGGCTTTATTGAAATGGGGCACTTAAGGCACTAAGGGCACGTTTCTGAACGTATTAAAACAGTAGTCGTGTTAGTAACATTTTTCTAAAGTACTAAGTATGTATTACGATCTTTGCGAAGTTTTATAAGTACACGTATCTAGGTAGACCGACGGCGACGACATGATTAAGACAGCAGAAACGCGCTGGATGCAAACCGCTTCCAACGGATCTTATTGAAATGCTATAAGGGAGGTCTTCGTCCAGCAGTGGAAATCCAACAGATATGACATATGGTGTGTTAGAGTAGCGCCTAATTGTAATCCCACCCGCGGTTACCCTTTCAAAAAGTGATCGTACTACGAGTTCTGTTCCTCGGTATCAGTAAAGAGCATCCTATTAAACTACGCTCGAGATGGTTTGGCGCCATAATTGTTTTTTATTACTTTAAGCTTGTACAAACAAGCTTTGATTCTCATCCGAGATATAGGTAACGCGGTAGGTCCAGGTATGGGCACCAACTCGATACTATAACGGCACCACTGACCCCAGATAACGGGCGTCCCTTTCTCGACCGCGTTCCGGCACTTCTATGTGTATGTCACCGGTTTATTGTAAGAACAGTTTGTTTACAAACTCTCGAGTTAAATTATAAACTATCGATAGATTGTGAACGGACACAACGATGTACAATTTAACGCTTTACATTTTCGTTAGTTTGTAAACAAACAGTGTTCAAACGTGAAATTGTGAACTTGTGTGTAACGAAACTCGAAGTGGACAATGATTGGTTCAACGCATCATCCCTTTTACGGCCACTCCTCCTCCGCCGGGTGCAGCCATCCATTGTTCTTTTAACGGTGTAAAGATGACTTTTATTATCCTGTATAATTTTTTATGTATGATCACGCATGATGTTTTTTTTTATTGGATAGATGTACCCTAAAGTTATTCCCATACCCATATACATTTTATTAAAATTGGTTTCTAAAAAATCAATAGTACTTACAACGATTTGATTGAACTGTCCGAATATTGTACGTAAGTCTTGATTGAAGATTGTAGTCGATCGTACTGTTTTTGGCGAAAAATTATAAATTTTTACAATGAAATCACAGATGAAAGTGAGGATTAAAACATACGAATTTATTTTTGCTAAGATCAAACTAATTTACAAATTATCCAACCTTTAACCAAAATGTACCTACTATTGACAAACTAAAATTAATGTTGTTTTCCTTTTTTATTCCGGAACTCAGATGTAGACTCGAAGGCGGCTCACGGATCCAAGGTTGGCACATGGGGAACAAATCCCTCCCAAAATTTCATTGATACAATGATTATAATTCTAAAGCATTTGTTGTTTGCTCCATAGAATTATATTCTATAGAATTCTATAGTGTATGACACACTAGCTAAAATAGATTATTTGAGTAGAAGTTAAAAGTATGTTGAAAGCTGTTAATACATAGTAATGCATGGCCCTAAAAATGAAAGTGACTCGTAAAATGACCGTTGGGCTATTGTCCTGCGGATCTTCAAAATTCTCGTCAAACAAAAAGACATGCACATTATTGCACATCTGTGCTCTCCGGGGTTAGTTTACGGAAATACCCAATCTAGTGATGTGCAGTTATTTTGGAGTCTCAGTACAATACCATATTATTATTTATGTTTGGCTTTTCACATAGTATTGAAACTAGTGGCAAAATGTACCAGACAAGTGCGAGTGGAAAGTAAGCCGTCTCTACACGTGGAATTTTTTTTAGTTTTGAGGGTTTTTTTATGTAGATAGGTAAATGTATCAATTTATAAGACGGTTTTTTGCCAATCATAATTCTAGGTCAACAGAAAGTACGCTATCTGTTTTTGTTTACCATGTGAAAATCGAAATTATAATTATATTAGTTTTCGCCAAAAATAGTACAATCTACTTCAATCATAGCTATCTACTTATTCGCCAAACTACCATCTCAGACCTGGCAACAGCCTTAGATGGTTTATTAGTAAAATTGTCCAATAAGATAGTCGTCTTCTTAGCAGCACGTAGCCAAAGTTCTGCTTGCTCTGGTCCATTCAATCTTACTTGGATTATGTTATCTTTCCGTCCAGTTTGAGGCGGGTTTCGCTTGATATGTTTCACCTGTTTACTATCGATCTTGAGTGTCCGCTAATATTTATTCATTAAATAAATTATATTAAACAATTCATCTAATAATTCGCTTAAATCAAACGATTACTGAGTTTTTATGGTCATCTTGCAGCTCCATCATCAGACCCTGGTTATCATCTAGCACCAAAGTACTCGTCAAGACGAATTAAACGAACCGAGACACGATGGGGTTGCGTTGTTTCTTTACTGAGTTCATTTGACCACCTTACATCTCCATCATCAGATGAAACTCTGGTAACCATCTAAAAATAAAGTACTCTTTAAGCGAATCAAATAAGTCGAAATTCGATGAGGTAATGTCGGTTCATTACAGAGTTTCTGTGACAACCTTCTCTATCAACAGACCATAGTTACCTACCACTAAAAGACAAACTAGTCGTCAAGACGATTCAATTGAGTCCTAACTCGATGAGATAGTGTCGTTTCATTTCGAAGTTCCTTTGGCCAATTCCCAGCATCATCAGATCGGCACCATGTCGTCAAAATATTGCATTGTCATGCGATTTACACATGTATGTAAAATTTCAGCTCAACCGGTATCCGGTAAGGGGATCAAATTTAATTTGTAAGATTGTCTTACCCCAGATAGGTAAATAAAAGTTTGTAAAAAATCATCATGATCACGAATAAAAAAAAATTACACGAGTCGAAAACAGTTACTTATATTCTGCGCCATTATTCAATTTAAAAAAAAGATTCTTTTACCGGTGTAAAGAGTCAATACTGAGTGCGCCATTATTCAATTTTAAAAAAGTCATGCGTTAAAAGAACAATGGATGGCTGCACCTGGCGGAGGAGGAGTGGCCGTAAAAGGGATGATGCGTTGAACCAATCATTGTCCACTTCGAGTTTCGTTACACACAAGTTCACAATTTCACGTTTGAACACTGTTTGTTTACAAACTAACGAAAATGTAAAGCGTTAAATTGTACATCGTTGTGTCCGTTCACAATCTATCGATAGTTTATAATTTAACTCGAGAGTTTGTAAACAAACCGTTCCTACAATAAACCGGTGACATGTATAAATGTACTGAGATTTTCTTTGTTATTGTATATTTTTATTTTTCTTGCAAATACATGGGGCCCTATTACTAAGACTCCGCTGTCTGTCTGTCTGTCTGTCTCCAGGCTGTATCTCATGAACCGCTATAGCTAGAAAGCTGAAATTTTCACAGATGATGTATTTCTGTTGCCGTTATAACAACAAATACAATAGAAAACAAACAAGAGGGATCACATACCACAAACCTGATTATTTTGCCGCTTTTCGCTCGATATTAATAGCGGTGACAGGATGCTTGAAATATTCACTCTAAAATAAATAATTAAATTTAAACAAAATATATATTTAAGGGGGGCTCCTATACAAGTAACGTGATTTCTTGCTCCATATTAATAAAGGCAACAGGAAGATGCATGAAATATTTACAGAATATGAAGTTGTATATTCCTTTCATAAATAAATAGTCGCTCTTGGCTAATTATATAGTAGTAAATCGATGAACACCGGCTGCACGCACGAAAAATCATGACTCATTGTCTCGTTCCGCCTGAGCCGAGTGTGCAAGCGAAAGCGCGGAATAAGCGATAGAGAGGCACGATCGGCCTAAACGTTCGGTTTGCGACGCATATGACGTTATAACGTAAAATTTAGTCGTTTTAATAAACGATTCTTTATAAGTAGAGGAACTATTAGTTCAGCATTATTTGGTAATAACAGAAATTTTCCCAATTTTTTTTATTATTTACATAAATAGGAAGTCTATGTTCAATAAGACGTCTTATAGCTGAAAAGCATGTTTTAACTGTAGTTAATAATCTTAAACAAGTTGACTTCTTTGATATTACGAAGTATTATTTTATTCTACATATTATTTGATACCGATTTGAAATGTTTAAAGACTAAAACAAATTTCTAAATGTACACTACCTGATAGCGTTACAAAAGTAGAAGTAGTAGTCATCTAGCTACCTAAACATGAGTTCCCTACACCCAGGTTGGTAGCTAGAGCCACCAAAAACTAGTTGTGCATTTATATAAATAAATAGAATATTGAATATCAATGGTGATGATCAAAGTACATTACCATTCCATCCTCCTAGCTCTGTTCTATATTATATTACCCTATATATCTATCTCGGTGGTCGTAGAATAGCAAAGCAGCTATCGTAAAGCGTGCTACGTCCAGAACAAAGATGCCACCATTTGTCTGCCTGAATGCAAGCCGAAAGTAATGGCTGCTCCGACACGTAAGTATACACCGAATACAGTATGGGCTAACAGTTTTGAAGTTCATTCTAAACCTTAACTAGATATCGTATCAGTTGCGGATCGATTTCATTAAGGTCAGATGAATCTGAACTGAACCTTTTAAAATTAGAAGCCGGATGCTAAGCGCATTGTATTTTAGCTAGTAAGTAAGTTGGTTTAGAACAAGTAGCTAGATCCTTGCTAAAAACCGCTTGAAAGCCTCTTACATGGATAAACGGTTAAATAATCCGGTCCCCATAATTTAACGCGTTACTTGAGCACAAAAAATACCAAATCGATGCTCCAGAGCCACCGCACCTCTCAATTGTAAATGCTACCTGTGGTCTATCCGAAGACTGCTGATAGCTGAACGTTGTTTAACTACTGTGATCGCTAAGAAACATCTAGTCAAACTACTCTATGAGCGCTACAGTGCAGTGGTCACTAGGTCGCGCAATTTGAGCAGAATGCGGACTGCGATAACTAGAAAAACTAAATTCATTCGACATTTAAAAGGGTATAATCCTTAAAATATAGTTCCATACATACAGTACAAAAAAGCCGTGGTGGTCTAGTGGTAGTAACAACCGCCTTATAATCGTGAGGTCATGGGTTCAAACCCCGATTGCGTACCAATACGTTCTTCGGAATTTATGTAGATACGGAATTTAACACCACTGGCTTTTTGGTGAAGGAATTCGATGACGGATGTGAATCCACCAACCCGCACTGGGCCAGCGTGGTGCATATGGCCCAATCACCCTTCGTGGGTAGGCCTATGTCCTGCAGTGGACTACTTAAAAGGCTGATACAGTACATACAGTTACTGCCGCACACATTGAAAACAATATTTCGCGAAAATCTTTTATTTTACGTTACAAAGTTACATCAGCAAAATTTGAAATTCAGATACTGTTTCGTAAATATACTTCTCGTACATACAAAGTACAGTCTAATATGAATCTTTGCAATGGACGGGTGTACTGGGAACTTCCAGAATTTGTCTCAAGGTTTTTGTAACATCGCTTTGGTCGCTAGTGGCGACAAAGCCGCCATTTTAGAATTATGGTTATTCATATATTTTTTTCTCGAGTTCTGGTTTGGACCCATAGTAAAATTTGTTCAATACTATGATCTGAATTTTCTTTTGACTTTCATTCTTTCCCTTTCTAAATGGTCCTCTATACAACTGCGCGCTATCAAGGCTCGGGTTATAGATCTTTTAAGTGTTTAGACATGTTAATAACAGAAAATAAACGGCGAAGTGCGAGTCGGACTCGCGCACGAGGGGTTCCGTACCATATGGAAGCCCCCATTAATATATTTTATTTTAATTATTTATATTTCATGTGAACTTACAACTAAATATTCTGTGAATATTTCAAGCGTCTTCCTGTTACCGTTATTAATATCGAGCGAAAATCTCTAAAAAAACATGTTTATTGTATGGGAGCCTCGCTTAAATATTTATTTTATTCTGTTTTTAGAAATACATAATCTGTGAAAATTTCAGCTCTCTAGCTATCACGGTTTATGAGATACAGCCTGGTGATAGACAGACGGACGGACAGCGGAGTCTTAGTAATAGGGTCCAGTTTTTACCCTTTGGGTACGGAACCCTAAAAATGCCAAGTCGATGTTTAAGCCTAATGTTTCTTGCTTAGCTAAAAGAGAGTGAAGAATCTGATGTTTTTAGAGGGAGGTGATTAACCATTACTTAGGGTTACTATTTCGATATTTACCAAACAATTTTTATACAAAATCCCCTAAGTATCTCCTCAAAACTTAGGGTTGATTGATAAACTCTTAGCTTCTTGCTTTAATAATTTTCCTTCGTAATGATATTCGCGAATAATTTCATCGTGGATTTACAATGTATTGCATTTTTTCGTAAAAAAATACCTCGAAAATAGTACAGTGGCGCCATCGCACGAAACGCCAGAGCTAAGCTAATTAGTTAAGTGTCCCGGCAGCCGACCGGCTAAGTAATTACAGCCGGATTAACACAACTTGAGTGAACATTCGCGGAAAACTCGACTCTAGAGTACTCTGGGGCTGAATATTTGAACAGGTATTTATCCATTTTTCTAAATATCTTGATCTTAAATAACAAGTCTTAAAATCATTAAAAATTTAAATTTCGGCATACAAACATGTTGTTCATCTTTGTTCAACCAAATAAATAGTCACTTCGGACGTCAAACCATCAAAATCAGCCATAATGCATCCACTGCTGGACATAGGTCTCTAACAGACTACCAGTTGTATAAGCTTTTCATTCGACCTGTTCTTACTTAGGTCAGCTGTCGCTACGCTGCATTTTAGGTGGTTTCTATTCGAGAACTTTACAGATCTATCAATCACAAAATCTAAATTCTATTTGTACTTGACTAGGCAAACTTATTGCCACTAAATCGCAATAAATCTAAAACAACTAAACTCAATAACCTTTCAATCAACCAATCCCACATCAATCGCTCAAAACGGATCATTGTTCCATCAAATAAATAGACGTCCTTTGTCAGAAAGGGACTTAGAATTTGTAAATCAGCAGCCGATCCAACAAACCATCAAAATCAGTGAAACTCAGTGAAATAAACTCTTACCTGAGCTCTGCAAAGAAATTCTTACGACCTTTGCTTCGGCACCGTATAGGCAGTATGGATGCTTCGGTCAAAATAAATGTTAATCAATGTTCCACAAGTGTCACTTTAATGAAACGATTTATTTAAATATATAAAAACATAGATTTGTTTATTCTATACTGCCTAATATATGCATAAAACCTAAACAAGGAGCTCAAAATCGAAACCGAGACTGTGTTCGTGTGGTAAGGGGTCAAGAGCTCTACTGCATTCAATTGAATAAAATTCCATCTTTTTAGGGTTCCGTACCCGAAGGGTAAAAACGGGACCCTATTACTAAGACTTCGATGTCCGTTTGTCCGGCTGGCCGTCTGTCCGGCTGGCCGTCTGTCCGTCTGTCTGTCTGTCTGTCTGTCACCGGGCTGTATCTCATGAACCATGATAGCTAGGCAGCTGAAATTTTCACAGATGATGTATTACTCTTGCCGCTATAACAACAAATACTAAAACCAGAATAAAATAAATATTTAAGAGGGGCTCCCATACAACAAACGTGATTTTCCGGAGTTTTTTTGCTCGCTATTAATAACGGCAAGAGGGGGGAGGATGGGGCTCCCTTACGGTATGGAACCCTCCGTGTGCGAGTCCGACTCGCACTTGGCCGATTTTTATTTTTTGTGAATTTGAAATTGAATTTCGTTCGTTCTTTCAAATAAAAAAATATATAAATATATTGGACCATTTTGTAAAACTTACAACGGCACGGATATGAATACAGATCCATATCCCTACTAATATTATAAATGTGAACCTAAGTTTGTTTGTTACGCTTTCACGCTAGCAACAGAGAATCGGATAGACTTGATTTTTCGTATGAATAGAGTTCAAAGGCTGGAAAGTGACAGGCTACTTTTTATCTTGGGAAAGTAACAGGTTCCCGTGGGATAACACAAAAATAAAAAAAAATGCGCAGATGGAGACGCGGGCAAAAGCTAGTATAGAAATAAATTTAACATTGCTATTTACGGCTTTTGCTTTTATTTTATTTAAAGAGAAGATAGTGGAGTGAGATAGAAGTAGTGTGTCTGTGAGTGAAGATTTTTCTTACTGTCGTTACATCAGGACCATGCCTAAACCAATCCAATCCGTTTTACGTCCGTTTCTTCTCAGACAAAGAGCAAAGTAATTTGCCTATTGATAGCCCTTTGTGGAGGCGTGAGAAATGAACCTATACGTATAAAACATTCGTATGTTTCATAAAGCTGTGATCAAACTGTACCTGCCTTTTGATCGTCTACTATTGGACTATAAGCCTGCTCTACCCTTAAATGCATATATTGTTGCCAAAGTCTACAAACCCAATATTTTTTTTAAATATGTGGACTGAAACCAGTATCGGCAATGCATTAATTCTGTAAAATAAAATATAAAAATAGAAATGTTGAAAAGTCATGCATTTAATTAAGTCGATTGGGTCATAATTATCTACCATGCTAACCCAGTGCGTTAATTGGTTCATTTACAAGCACATACTAGTACCATCCAATTTCTTCATCGTGTGTACTCTATCTACTTACCTCAGGATCATCTTTATAAATAAATGCCAGTTCATACATTCCAAAGAAATATTTTTTTCGAGCTAGTGAGTCAAACGCACGTCCTTTTAATTCTAATGCGAGCGTCTCTCAGTCATTATGGCTTTATCTATGTTATTATTTAACCCTCTAAGAACTTTTAAAACGCAGATAGACCCCACTTATGTCGCAGACATTTATCTAGTGTACGCTAAATATGAGACACATTTAAATCTTTGTGCGAATAGGTGTACACCTATTACCGGTTAGCCCTGAAACTGAATTGAGTCTTTAAATAAATGACCGCGGGTAGCATTTACAAACGTCAACACTGACAGACAACACGTTAAATTGTGAACTCTGGTTATCGAATCCATACAAGATTTTAAAAACATCAATTTAGACTTGAATGGGCTATGACCTACCCGAACTCGTTATGTGACAAAAGTCATACTCAGTTGTTGAACTAAAAAAAATGAAAAAATGTATTACGAAACCTATGAAGAATTAATTGAAAAGATCCGAGTGTATCTGCACCCTAAATCTATATAAGTATATCGATGGTGCAAAGATATCTAATTCTGTTCCTCACACAATGCAGCGTTACGATGCAGTTTCTGGCTTGCCCGCCCGCGCCGGTCTGTTAAGAGGGTCTACCTCTATGGTGACTTTAAATAATACAGAATTTAAATTCATAAGACAATATCTAAGATTATGCATCCATCCATAAGCCATAGGATATCCACTGTACTGTATCAGCCTTTTTATTAGTCCACTGCTCCGTAGGCCTACCCACGAAGGATGATTGGGCCATATTCACCACGCTGGCCCAGTGTGGGTTGGTGGATTCACATACGCCATCTAATTTTGTATGCAGATTGCCTCACGATGTTTTCCTTCACCGAAAAGCCAAAGGTGTGAACTTCCGTGAAAAACCATTAATTAGGCCCGGGATTTAAACCCACGACCTCACGATTGTAAGGCGAGTGTCATTACCACTAGACCACCCTGGCTTCTACTAGTGGATATTCACTGCTGGACATAAGCCTATGGTTTTCCAATAAGGCCGGTTGGAATCGGCCTGCCTCCAGCGCGATCCTGCAATCTTAATTATATCATCCATGCACCTGGTCAGTGGACGTCCTACGCTGCGCTTGCTAGTCCGTGGCCTCCATTTGAGAACTTTGCGGCCCCCGTCGGCCATCGGTTCTTCGAATTATTTGCCCTTCCCACTGCCATTTTATCTTGCTAATCCGCTGAACTATGTCGGTAACTTTAGTTCGTCTGCGGATGTCCCCGTTCCTGGTTCAAACTCGCAGAGAGACTCCGAGCATAGCCCTCTCCATAGCACTTTCGATAATAAAATAATTGTTTGTGACTTATGAAAATACTGATAAATACCCAAATATCTCCATCGTCCGTCGTGTCAAAGGTTCAAAAATACTTAAATTATTTTGTCCCAATATTTGACTTATACTCCAATGTTATTTAGAAGTTAATTTAGTCACGCGCTAGCTAAAATATAATGAATCACGAAATATAATACAGTGTAAAAATAACCTATTTGAATTTTTGGAACGTCTATTAGACGTCTTTTTACAAAATTCTTTTTACAAAATGTTATAAAAAAATTCTTTACATTTTCTTTGTACATATTAGCTCATAATTTGGCCACCAATTCGCCTGATGGAAAGCAACGCTGAGGCCAAAGACGAATATGTATGTAGACCTAGAATTACAAGATAACTAAACTTTAAAGTTTACTCACTTATGCCTTAAAGATATGTCTAGATTTATTGATTATGTGTGTACTAAACTAAGATTTTGCTTATAAGCTATTATGCATAAACAAACATGTTTCGAATAGATTTGTATTTAACTATTGTAAACATCTCAAATATACTCAAAAAAAATTAAGGCTGCTGGCAGCTATTCAATGTTATCAAATTTACAGCCTATTAATACATAATAACCATTCGCTACAGCATCGCCTTAACAAATTTCCTCTATTGATTTGGCGTAATTATAAACGTATTTCTACGTAATGAATATCAAATAATTCCACAATAATTACGTATCATTAGAGCGAATGAATAGAATATAGAGAAATACAGATAATTGAGGAGAATTATGTACTTACTGTAAAATATTACGAGTAATGCGTTAGGGCCAAGCCCCACCAAAGTTGAGCGGGGAAGAGAAGGACGTTGTAGATCAGATCAAGAACTACAAAGCCCTATCCCAATAGTCCCAATCATCGTATTCGTAGTTTCAAGTTGATGGCCAAGTGTATTAAAATAAAACATTGCATAAATACCATGTTTATTCTTATTTTATTATGTAGTTAAACTAATGAAATAACCGATTAATTAAATATTATAAGTACAATCGATACTACACAATGTTTAATGCATTTTAACAAAATGGTTGGAAGAGTTATTTTAATTATAGTTATGAACTTTCACCTCTGAAAGTGCCTCCCCTTATTAAAATATCACCTTGTGTCTTTTTTAATCTATGTCCTTACATAGCTAATTATGTTTGTGAAAATTTAAAAAAATTACCCAACTTAGTAATGAAAAACCACGTACCGATAAGCGCCGCGTAGGACGTCCACCCACAAGGAGGACGGATGAACTCATCAAGACCGCAGGTTCGCGCTGGATGCAAATCGCTTCTAACCAGTCTTATTGGAGATCTATAAGGGATCCCTATGTCCAGCAGTGGACGTCCTATGGCTGAAAAGAAGAAGAACAAATAATATTTTACCAAAAATTCAGAAAATTTCTGAATAATTCTTGTCTCTACTACATAGTTTCGTCTGCGTACTCTGCTCTACATAGAGTTTATGTAAATCAGTGTACATTCAAACTGCCGTAAAATATGAGGCGAATGCGCCACAGAAAATGTATTGACTTTTGCTCCGTGATATTTCGCAAATTCGCTTACCTACAAGGTAATTTATAGAGTATTCATGCATTGAATTTCATATTTTCTAGTTTGGTTATGAGTGAATCGGGTAAGTTATCATAAATGGGGACGAGGTGAACCAAAAAGCTAGAAACGAAATTACAAAAGCTTCATAATGATTTCAAAGAGCATTTTTTCCTGAAGATAGGAATTTAGTTAGTTTTTTTTCTGTAAACATTTACGCGCATTGATGCCCTGCTCTTAGCAACACGCAGCGCAATCATCAATCAAATACCAAAAGTGTTTTCCATTTCTGTCGTGTGTGACTTCTGTGGCACAGACGACGTACGCGTATAATACGAGTACGCTTAGCTTCATCGGCTTTCTATATGTAAGGATGATACATATTTATAATGGCTACATGTAGTGATGCCACCGATATTCAACCGGTTCATAGGGTAGGTTTTTCTATACGTACGCGGTAGAGTCCGGACCTTTGGCTAAACAAAAATAAACACCCTTCAATTTAACTTTTTAAAATTCTTAATTGACTATTACACATTTATGAGATTAAAAAAATCTATATTATAAAATTACAATATTAATTTTCCCTTTTAACTATATTATTTTTACCTAACGATAAATAAAAATATACCTACCTAAAACTGAGCAACAATCCAAAAACGCCACCCAAAAATAACCTTCGCGTTAACCCTACCGGGCCCCAGGTGGCGCTCTCATCGCACTTAGTCGCAGCACTTCGTCTGCCATTACTTAATACGTACATGTGCGGAATTAGGGACATCCAGACCTTTTGGCTTAATTTACGAGGATGTGACGTCACAACTACGGAGTGCTGTCTATTCTGTGCCGAGACGAGATGTTTTGACGTTATAATATGACTTAGCGTTGTTATGAGGCAATTTTTTAGCATAGACATAGGTTTATAAAATATTAGGTAAGTCCATATCGGCCGGATGCCGGGTGTGCAGGCGGGGCAGCCAAGCCGGGCTAGTATTCGCGCCACGAATTATTTCGTTCGTAGTGTTAGAACGAGACAGTGTTATGGCAAAGTATTTAACTGTCACTTTTTCACACGTCGAAATGAAGTTCTTTTTGGCGCTTTTCGTGGTCGCATGCTTTAGAGCCTGGTATAAGAGTTTTTAAAGCCATCTGAAGGCCTCTGACATGGCTGGGAGTCGCTGCACTTCGTCTGCCATTACTTAATACGTACGTCGTATATGTGCAGAATTAAAAGACATCAAGAGATTTTTTGACGTCATAGCATCTCTTTGTGTTATGTTATGATGCAATTTTAGTAGTTTAGACATGAGCGTTCATAAATTTGCCTAAAACGAATCAGTCTTGAAAAGGTGCCTACGAGATTAAGGGGTATCCAGACTTTTTGGCTTAATTTACTAGAATTTGACGCCATAACTACGCAATGCTGTCTGTTCTGTAGCGAGACGAGATATTTTGAAATTATAATATGACTTAGCGTTGTTATGACGCAATTTTCGTTGTATAGATTATAGCATATGTATGTAAGTGTTGATAGATTAAAACAACAGACTTGAAAAGTTGCGAACGAGACTGAGGGATCTCTACACCTTTTGGCTTAATTTACGAGAATTTGACGTCATACCTACGCAATTCTGCCTATTCTGTGAAAAGATGAAACGTTTGACGTCATTATATAACTTAGCGTTGTTATGACGCAATTATTTTAGTAGTACATATATGTGTTGATTAATCTGCCTATCGATATCGATAAACGAGCCAGACTCAAAGCTGGAAACGGCTTGCATCCAGCGCGATCCTAAAGTCTTGATTAGATCGTCGGTCCACCTTGTCGATGCACCTCCTACGCTGCGCTTGCCGGTACGTGGTTTCCATTCGAGAAGTTAAGATAAATTGTCTCTGAATAACAGACATAATTTATGGAGATAGATTCAGAGACAATAATAATACAAGTTCGTACCGGTAGTGGCGTTCAGAGGCGATTACCGTACCACCAACTTATCTGTCAGCCGACCAAACAAGCCTCTCGTTTTTCCAGCTGTTTTTGTTTAGATTATGCGATGGTGGCGCCTCGAGTGAACTCTACTGTTAAGTTGGTCGCTGCGCACAGGAACTCTACCGATGATGGATCGCCGGAACTTAACCCCTGCTCTACAATATAGCCTTTGTTAACTCGATTTCAGTTTTCGTACTCTACGTAACTTTGTATATACAAATTATCGATTTTGGGTACTGTCATCTTCCATCCACTAGCCATAAGAAGTCCACTACTTTAGATATGCCTTTCATTTGGTCTCCAATAAGACCGGTTGGAAGCGGCGTGCATCCAGCGTGATCGTGTGGTCTTAATGAGGTCATCCGTCCACCCTGTAGGTGGACGTCCTACGCTGCGATTGCCAGTACGTGGTCTCCACTCGAGAACTTTTCGATCCCATCGGTCATCAGTCCAGTTAGGTACTGCACCGGCCATATAATAGTCCACTTCTGAACATAGGCTGACCCATGAAGGGTGCTTGGGCCATAAACACCACGCAGCCTAGTTCCGGTTAGTGGATTCACCTACGCTATCCTTCAACAGACGTATGCACATGCAGGTTGCCTCAGGATATTTTCTTTCACCTAAAGCCAGTCAATCCGTATATGAATTCCAAATAACTTCATTGGCTGGGCTTGAACCCACGCTCCATGCTTGGAAGGCGTAAAATTTCGTATACAATGAATATACTAAAGGTATAATGAGGATTTACTATGATTAATTATAATCTCTTTGTTACGCTATTCGATGTAACATAAAACTCCCTGTAACGTATTAGTTCAGTTTGTCGATTTTGTTTGTTTGTAGGTATATGTTCCGGGTAATATCTGGAACTATCACCTATATAAAAAAAAAACAAAATCTAAGTTTGGGTTGCTCACAAACCGAACGGAATCTAATTACATTCTCTTAAAAACATAGATAATTACGAGGAAAACTAATACTACAAAAACCTTTCAGTATTAATTTAGTAATCATTATAGTTTGCCTCGTAAACAAGGAAAAAACTGATATGAGTATTAGTTTTCCTAGTCATTATCTATGTATTATAACATCCTCGACACAAAAATTCGCATCAGGGAGCTATGAGTATGATCTATTATCAATAAAAAAACTACTTCTGAATAAATAAAATTCCCTGCTGATGTTCTTTAAGTTACGTCAAGCTACCATGCAAATCATCCACGGTTTGCCCAGCCTGAACATAATTCCACATCACCCTCACTTATCCATACTTAAGCACACATAATACTGCTTACACAAGTCCACAATTAAGTTATTAAAACTTAATGCGCTGCACCTTTCGGCCGGGCGTTAAGTTAAGCTGTAATGTTAAACTAAGCAAGTATGTGTAAGTGCTTTGGGATTGAGTTACGGAATGTAAGGCTAAAATATAATGAATAGTTTTAGCCAAAATTGTTTCAATGTTCCCTACATAAATTAAAGAATCAAAAAGTAGTCCCTGAATAAAGAATAAAGAAGAAAACTTGAAACAAAAATAAATAAAATATTTACGAAAATAAGTTTGAACATCGTCTTTTCTAATTTCTAACCCTCGTTGAAAAAAGAGGCAAGCGCAGCGTAGGACGTCCACCAGTCACATGGTCCAATCGGATCAAGATCGCAGAAATGCACTAGATGCAAGCCGCTCTCAATAGGCCTTTTATGAAATCCGAGTTGCCTTCGTCCGTGGGTAGGAACCCTATTATTTTCTGTTCCCCACACGTGGTCCTGGGTGGTGCTAACCAGGCAACAACCATACTGGTGGTAGGCTATAGCCGCGGCGAGAGACCACCCACCAGACTAAGCCGCGCCGCCAAGCGACTCTTTTGAGCTCGTGTTCCGGCGCGAAGTCTAGTGACGCCAATCTGGAAGTCGGGTCGGAACAGTAGCGTCCTCTGGAGAATCGAATACGGTGCACGCATCGACTACCGCATCGGCCGACTAGTCGTGGAGAGCAGCGGGATCCGAGGCACGGTTTGTCGCTGGCCGACCGCAGATAGTAGGGGGCCCAAGTAGTGAGCTAGCCACTCATGAAAGGCTGCCCCGCCATCTGTCGAAAAATCCCAGGGATGCGCCATCGTGCCGGTTGGCGACCGGACGAGAGGGCCCGATGGACATCCTTGGGGGGGCTCGGGCGTCCCCGCGGTCTCCAGGCTAGTCTACCGTGGATGTGTGTGGTTTGTGTGTTGTGCCACTGAATCTGCAGAGTGACGTCTCGTTCCACTACCGACTTTCTACCTACTTCACTCCAAAAAATTAAACATGAGAAACAGTAGTAGAAAAAAAACGTATACACAGCGGCAGCACTCCCTCTCACTTAAAGTGCACCTGTGCAATATTCGGGGCCTGCACTCAAATCTCACGCCTGTCCATCATCATCTTGAGACAGATCGACCCCACCTATTGTTTCTCACGGAGACGCAGATTGCTGGTCCATCCGACGTGTCGTATCTCTCCTACCCAGGGTACTCCCTGGAGCACTGTTTCAAACCACGTGCGGGTGTATGCGTGTACGCCCGGGATGACATTTGCTTTCTGCGCCTTCGTAGGTTTGAAGACTCCTCTTTTTCAGTGCTTTGGGCTCTGGCGGATACTGGCTTGGAGAAAATAATCTACGCTTGTGTATACCGATCACATAGTGGGGACCAGGAGACGACCAGACTCACCGAATACCTCAGTGAGGCGGCGGATGCTGCTCAGCTCAGATACCCTTCGGCCCAATTAGTGATCCTGGGGGACTTTAATGGCCACCACAAGGAGTGGCTTCACCCATACCTGGACACAAACCATGCTGGGCTTGAGACGCGCAAGCTTGCCTTGACATTTGATCTCACCCAGCTGGTTCAAGGCGCCACACGGGTACCTGACGTTGACTCGCACACGGCCTACTGCTTGGACCTTCTACTGACTACCGATCCAGACCGTTATTCAGTGGCGATTTCCTCACCGTTAGGTACATCTGATCACTGTCTGGTGAAATCTGTATCCGTCTACTCCCCATCAGACCCCAGCCCCAAAGGGTCACGGCGGGTGTGGCGGTACAAGTTAGCGGATTGGGACGAGATGCGGTGTTTCTTTGCATCTTATCCTTGGCAGCCTGTGTGCTTCTCTTCCGATGATCCTTCTACGTGCGCGGATGGCGTGACAGATGTGCTTCGTACCGCCATGGAATACTTCATCCCATTTTCGGACGTGCCTCTGTCTAGCAAAGCTAGGCCCTGGTTTGGGCCTGAATGTGGACGAGCTGAAGCGCAAAAGCATCAAGCATACCTGGCTTGGGTCGATGCTCGAAACCGTAAGTCGAAGGACGTGCGTCAAAGGAAGAAGGCATACAATAGGGCTGCTAAGTCCTGCAAAAGGGTTATGCGGAGGGCTCGCTTTGATCACATTAGTCGAATAGGGAACAAGCTTGCTTCTTACCCTGCCGGTAGTAAGGCATTCTGGTCCCTAGCTAAATCGGTTGAAGCGAACTTCTGCCGCCCCTCTCTGCCTCCGTTGCTGAAACCCAATGGTTCGCTGGCCCATACAGCGGTGGAGAAAGCAAATTTATTTGCTTCTCAATTTGCTGAGTCTTCGCGTCTGGACCCCGGTAGTGCGAGACCTCCAACTTTGCCAAACTGTGGCACTGTAATGAGTGAAATACATATCCGGCAAAAGGAGGTTCTCAAAGTTCTCCGCAGTCTAGATGTGAACAAGGCCAGTGGCCCTGATGGTATTCCAGCCATTGTATTGAGGACTTGTGCGCCTGAGCTGTCACCTGTGCTGACTCGCCTCTTCCGCCTATCTCTAAAGACAGGTCAAGTGCCCAAATCTTGGAAGCTTGCTAACGTGCAGCCTGTTCCCAAGAAAGGCAGCCGTGCCGACCCTGCTAACTACAGACCGATTTCGATCACGTCTATACTCTGTAAGAGTATGGAACGTGTTCTTAACAACAGGCTCCTGGCGTACCTAGAAGCGAATGACCTACTCAGTGACCGCCAGTACGGCTTTCGCCGAAACCGGTCTACTGGGGACCTTCTGGCGTACGCCACACACATCTGGAGTGAGGTCATCGAAAAGCACGGGGAGGCGCTGGCTGTCTCCTTGGACATCTCTAAAGCTTTTGACAGGGTCTGGCACGAGAGCCTTATTGGCAAGCTCCCATCTTACGGCCTGCCTGCTGATTTCTGCGCATGGATATCTGATTTCTTGAGGAATCGGTCGATACGAGTGGTTGTAGATGGCTGCTCATCAGACCAAATGGCTATCAATGCCGGTGTTCCTCAGGGTTCAGTACTCTCTGCGACCCTCTTCCTACTGCATATCAACGATCTGCTAAAGCCCGGGATCTTTGGGTACGCAGACGACAGTACAGTCGTGGAGAGCTACACATCCGATGCAAGAACCAGCGGGCCACAGATCGAGTCACACAGAGTGGCTATGGTTGAACGGCTCAACTTGAGTCTGGAGGCGGTATCTGACTGGGGCGATGCTAACCTGGTCAAGTTTAATGCCACGAAGACTCAAGGCTGTTTGTTCTCGGCCAAAAAGAGACCCTTCCAATTGTCTCCCGCTTTCCGCGGTGTCTCCGTTCCGGTAACTGACAGCTTGGAACTGCTGGGCGTTTCACTCTCATCGACTCTTAACTTTGGCTCTTATATAGAGTCAAAAGCTCAATTAGCCTCCAAAAAACTTGGTGTTCTCGCTAAGGTGAGACGGTATTTCACACCTGAGCAACTGCTTAGTCTTTATAAAGCACAAGTCAGGTCTTGTATGGAATACTGCTCTCACCTTTGGGATGGCTCTGCCAAATATCAACTGGAGGCTCTGGAGTCGATTGAGAGGCGAGCCAGGAGGCTGATTGACAACGACACCTTGACTAAGTCGCAGCTGCAAAGTCTTGAGCATCGACGTAAGGTGGCGTGTTTGTCGGCCTTTTATCGGATACACTTCGGTGAGTGCGCTCAGGAGTTGCACAATCTGGTCCCACCTGCCCCTTTCTTCTATCGTACGGCTAGACAGACGCGACCAAAGCGCCACCCTTTTATGGTGGACATTCCGCGCGTTAGAACCAAGCGTTTCGAGTCCTCATTCCTCATACGAACAGCCAGAATGTGGAACGCTTTGCCTGGGTCTGTCTTCCCGCTAAAGTACGACGTGGGTGTCTTCAAATCCCGAGTAAATAGGTATCTTCTAGGTAAGCGTGCTACATCCTAGACCGCATATCTGCTCAACATCAGGCAGTATGGAGTCAAACGCAAACCTATATGGAATAAAAAAAAAAAAAAAAAAAAAAAATCCTTAGGCAGGCCTATGTCCGGCAATACCTATTCAGCCTGACTTTGAAAAGACTCCAAAGAAAAATAATATATTTTTTACGTATATTTTTCGGACAACGCTAACTTTACCTATAGTTATTTGTATGCAATTATTCTCTTGTCGATATCTTATAATAATATCAAAAAACCCAAACAGAAACTATTATTTTATTATCTTAGCTGTTATCGTCCCACTGTAGGGCAAAGGCCTCTCTTCCTTATTTCTATTTTTTCTCGGCCGAGAGTTTTGTTGTTTCATCCACTGCAGTGGGAATCAAACTCGTTTCGCCATCTTTTGTTGGGCTTGCTGAGGAGTCTCTTGACGGTAGGTACCCACATTGTACAGATTTTGGCCCACAGGTCTTCGTCCATGCGGCAGATGAACTAAAGTTGAACATTTTCACATCAAATGTAAAATTATCCTGCTCCAAAATGAACAAATCCAAAATGTAAATTAAGCGTAAATCTATCCATTTACCTATCCAAGTAATACTCGAATATCAGCAATCACGGAGGTACAGTCGCAAACAGCGCGGTGATCAATCATCGGTACAGTCGGCGTCAACTTCCGAAGCGCATGCTAATTCGGGAAGGGGCGCTTAATCTATGTTATGATTTCATTACCTTTGCTAGGTATCCCTTCCGTCTGGTGTACTAGGGCAACTGGATACAACGCACAACCTCTTTACAATAGGCCGAATCAAAGGGAAGCGCAGTCCTGGTAGACCCATACCACGGTGGCGTGATCACATCCAAAAGTTTTGCGGCAACACCTGGATGAGACTGGCACAGGACAGGGATAATTGGCGTAAGGGGGAGGAGGCTTATGCCCTGCAGTGGGCCGATATAAGCTGATGATTATGATGAAACAACTTGTCGGCTATGATGTTAGCTACAAGCTGCAGATAACCCAATCCTGACTGAAGCTTACGTTTTCATGGTGTTTTGTTTCTTTTTTTTCTTGGTGTTTGATTGGTTTTTTACCACAGGGACGGGACATGTCTCGATCTAGCAGAGATCTACTCGTAATTTTCAACACCTCTGCTTGAAATTACCCGAAATGTTTAAAAGAGCTGATATTTTCAAGATATCGGGATTGATCCCAAATCACATTTGTATGTGTACTAAAGCTTTGTTTTGCTTTTTTCCTGCCTATTTTCTAGACTAAGTCAATAAGCTTCTTTATTCATTAATTTTTGTGATTATTACTACCTCAAAATTCATGTTTTTTAACCAGTGTGTTTATGATTGTTTTTTTTTTGTTACAGGTAGGTAGCTCCACTATGCAACTTCTTTAAACGCCTCCGTCCCCATTGAGAAGAAAACTTGTAAGTACTCGTAGGTACAATTTATTATCGTAAGTTGCAACTGCAAAAACTCGTTATGACAATTTGAGTTTCCTATGAACCACGAAATTTTAAAAGGAGATTCTACTAAGTATTGTGTCATTAGTATTAAAAACTAGGCATCCTAGGTTCGATAAAGAAATATTAAAGCAATTCCAATTTCGATTGTTTCAATATCATAACGAGCTGTCGCCAACGTCGATTCATCAATAACCTTTACACAAACATCATAAATAAAAAACCTATTATCTCCAAATATTTCCAATTTCCTCCCAAAATCGGCACTTCGCGCCGGATGGCAACATTTTCACAATTTTAAATATAGAATTCATTTTAAAATATAGAATTGACAACAAAATGGCACCCGAACGTCATACGGGAAGCACGAAATATTTTCGGAAATGGAAACGTTGAAAGGGATGGACTGAGTGACAGTTTTGAAATTAAAGTTTATTGCATTAATTTAATATCTATTGTACCTTGTAGTGATAGGGGTGAGTGAGGGGGGCGTATTAAGGATTCATTGAATTAGGAATGAGAGTAGGCTATAGTAGAAGGACATGAGTTTTTTTAAATCTCTTCAAATTTGGTCGACTACAACCACAAAAAATTGACTTTGAATTCGGTTACTTTTAAATTTTAGAAACTGCTTGATTAATGCTACTTGTACAATACATACATAACCTTTTTGACCTCTTGAATGTACCACCAGGTAGGCTAGGTGTTCCTATGTGTTTCTAACATATTGAATTGAATTTAAATAAAGAATTGAAAGTAAACATACATTAAATTGTCTCAACTATTACTATTCATACTTGGAATTACTTTTGTCTATTACATTTTTTCACCATTTTGTGATGATTGAAGACCATGTATTTTCTTAAAATTTGAAGTTATCTTTAAAAACATACATATTTATGAAACATTTTCCAGGGGCAAGTACCCCTTCAACTGCAACCGTAAATACGTCTACCTCCAGCTTTTGATTATTCGCAAGGCCCGAATATTAATTTTTAGTTGAAAGCGAGGCTAGACAATAGCCCACCTGGGCTACAGGAGCTGTATTGGAACAGTATTCTGATTATACAGGGTGTTAAAACAACTCTATGCCCGAAAAAAAAAGCGAAAAACTATATCTACACGAAAACCTATCCTGTACGCAAACATGTCTCGGGGCATAGTCATCATCTTACAATCATTTTACCATTCGTTTTACCATCTTTGTTTTTTTATACACTTCTCATCACATTAACTGTAAGGCCCGAATTCCTCTGTCGCTGATGTCGGTCGCGCGTACGAATATACGTTGTGTTCTATGAAGCACCACACTGTGACGCTGACATCAGCGGCGCGCGAGTTGCTACGCGCCGCTGATGGCGCGCGTCGGTCTCGCTCGTCAGCGCCTCGTTCGTCAGTCGACTGACGCGCTATAGAACGCTATGAGCGTCCTCACTCTGTTCCCGACCGTCGGCACGCGCGCGTACAGTCGCCCGCCACCATAAACATTGATACCAAACAATTTATAAACAGATACTAAACAATTTATAAACGGGTTCATAATAATATCCCAAATTCAAACTCCGCTTCACAAATCCACAACAAATCCACTTGGAGACGCCTGTACCGTGGAGCGGTCAGTATCGCACTACGGATGTTTTCATTGGCGCTGATGGTCAGCGCGCTACGCGACTGACGGTACGCGACCGACGTCAGCGACAGAGGAATCCGGGCCTAAACACCGAGTGTGCGTATATTCATGTAATATGAACCTTATTGAAAATATAATTTGTCAAAAATTATAAGTCACTTTTTGTGACAGGTTAGTTTAGTAGTTTTATTTTGAAAAGTAAACATGTCGTATGTACCTATGTTTTTTTTCTATAATCTAAAGATGTAACTAATTACGAAGAATCCAAAGGCTTCTTTTGCGACAAAAGAGAACTTATTTAACTAAAAAAAGAATCCACAGCTATAATTTTTTGTCAGCAATTTATCACATTCATGTTCTAATTCGAGACGAGTGTGATTTATTTATCACTACAATATTTACTATTAGTGAATTTGTCAATTAATATTCGCTTTATTTCAATGAAAAAGTCGGTACGGCAACGTCTTTGTGTTATGTATTTTTTAAATGTAACAACAACCTGTATAAGACTTGTATTGTGTTGCTTCCAGCTATGATGTTGCCAGTTATATCGGTGTTCTGTTTGATGGTGCTACGTAAATGATGGTAGAGCCATTGTTTTGTGTCAAATTAATCTTTTGAATATTATTTATCGTTGCTTCTTCGCAATTTCTTAATTATTTGAAGGGAATTACTTTGTTGGATACTAAAATTGATTTGTAACTGATATATTAATAAGTTCAGAATTTTGGAGGTTATGATACGAAAAATCAGAAATAACATAATATGAATATAATCCTTACTAATATTACAAATCCAAAAGTGTGTTTGTTGGTTTGTTCCTTTTTAGCAAAGACTAGTAATGACAAAGTCTATAGATAGAGTAAAGAAGCACTGCACAAGTTTTGAAATCTTTAACTGTGTTGCATCTTTTTTATCGAAATATTTTAATATTTTTAAACCATTTAATTGTTACGTTTGTTATTTTGACGATAGAGCTACAAAATAATGCCAAATTAAAAGACATAAATAGAGCGTACAAATGTTGTAATCGATTGGCGAATAAGATTGTTGTGCACCAAAAGTACAACGCCGTAAATATTCGTTCGGAAAACAATAACGATAACACGAGCAAGTCAATTGAAGCACGAAGCCCATCACCACCTCACTTAGGCAACAACACCCCAGCCTACATAAAAAGTAGGTAACCGATTCTATCACCAAATGGCTTTCAACAAAGGCAACAAAAACTTGTCCTATATTCGGAAAAGCACGGCCATTTGTATCAATTAAGCTGATCGGTTCCGAGCATCGGCCCGGGGCCATATTTCTCAATACTGGCCCCCATTGGGCGAAAGGGCCATTCCGACAATGGTCTCTTAATTTCTTGAATTCGTTCGCAGGGGGTCTCAATTATAAGATGGATGCAAGTTGCAGCGGGGCTTGTGAATGTCGTTAATATCTTGAACACGTGGTATTTCTGTGGCTGCGGTGGTGAATGAATAAGGGTCAGTTCAGACCGGTACATGACGCGATGAAGTGTAAAGTTGGATTAAGACTGCCTCGGTGGCTCAGTGGTTAGTGACCCTGACTACTGGGTCAAAGAGGCGTGGGTTCGATTCCCACCCAGGGCAAATATTTATGCGATGAACATAGGTGTTTGCTCTGTGTCTGGGTGTTATTTAGGCATTATCTATATACGTATGTATTTATAAATATGTAAATGTGGTATATCAGTCTCTGACAGCCATATCACAAGCTTTGCTTAGTTTGGGGTCAGAGACCGTGTGGAAGATGTCCCCTAATATTTATTTAAGGTGCACTGCGACAGACATTTCTAGCTATTGAATAGGCATGGTGTCTAAAAAAATATAGTAAGTCCGCTTATAGTTATTTAGACTATCAAAAATATTAGACATGTATTATTTCTATTGTCAATTAAACAAAAATTGATAAGATAGCCTGTGAAAGTTCCGCATGACGTCACAATTGCTACACAAATGTAATAAACTTCTGTGAGAGAGAGATGACATCACGATCCCCACTCCCAAGCTTTGACAAGGATTTTCTTTGTCATTAGTTGTTTGATTGACAATATAAAAAATACGTATCCAATATATTGTGATAATCTAACTCGCGGGCTAATTATAACAATGTTAGATTTCAGTTTAGTTTTTTTTGGATGAAAGGAGACTTAATCGAGAGTGTTCTTAGCTATGTTTTATAAAAATCGATTGAGCCGTTTAAGAGTAATGGTGGGTTAAAGTGGGGATGGAAGAACCAAAATTCTACAAATGTGCCCAAAATGGTTGTCAATGTGTCGGGGGTTTTTTAAATTTTTAATTTTTTCTCATATTTTTTTCTGAGTTTAGCCTATAGAAAAAGTTGGTCATATTGCTTAGTATAAATTATATACAATGTCCAAAGTCTATAGATATTCCTGGTATAAATAAGGTGAAATAACACGAAATCGATTTTGCCCAATTAATAATCTATTAAACAAATTTTAGTTAATAATAACTCTTTTTGCAATTTTTACTTCAAGAGAGATGTTTTTCTTACTCTCAAAATACCCGTTAAGTAATTAACCACAAGAAAATCCGACAATCTCATTCATTGTCAACCGTAACCGGCAAACTTTGACGTTGATGATAAATATTAAAGAATCTTGCGAATCGGATTATTCGAGATTAAGGCAGGACTGACATCTGACAGTCCGTCCCTTTCGCTCGCAGATTAGGAAGGTAACACAGAGGGATAACTTTAAACAAATATTATATTTAAAAAAAAAACCTCTCTTTTAAACAAGCTTTTACTGAACAAGTACTCGCCAAGAGGAATCAAACGCGCCGAAACTCGACAGGGTTGCGTCGTTTTATTACAGAGTTCCTATGACCACTTTTCAGCTCTATCGTCATACCCTGGTTACCATTGAAAGATAAACTACTCGCCAAGACCATTTAAATGAACCCAAACTCGATGAGGTTGTGTCGTTTCATTGCTAAGTTCCTTTGGCCGCCTTCTAGCTCCATCATCAGATCAGCACTATGTCATCATAATACTGCATTGCCACGCGATTTACACATGTATGCAAAATTTCAGCTCAATCGGTAACCGGGAAGTGGATCAAATTTAACTTGTGAGATTTGATTACAAACCGACCGACAGACAACGGGACAGATGAAACTAAATAAAAGCTTGTAAAATACAAGTAAAAACACGCGCTGTTGTCTATCTTAACCACTCGATATGAAGACAGTCTTACTAGTAGTAACTATTATGTAATCTATCTACTGTCCCAATATTGTCTTATTGACTTGAGTGCCTCTGAATAATTTCACTGTCTTCTAGCTCTTACGGGCTATGAGATACAGCCTGGTGACAGACAGACGGACAGCGGGGTCTTAGTAATAGGGTCCCGTTTTACCCTTTGGGTACGGAGCCCTAAAAATAATATCGTCACCCGTTCGTCAGCCACTGCTCTGCTATGGATTTCCAATAAGTCCGATTGGACGCGGCTTGTGATCTTATCCAACGATGAAAGGCAAAGTTGGTCGAGTCGTCGCAAATGAGACATAAGTAACATTAGCATTTGAAAAGGTTTTCATATATCAATCTGGTAGATATTTTAAAAGAAACACGTATGGTGCTTTTGTTTGAAGTTATTCATCTGATTTGTTCTGATCTGTGTTTAGCCTTATTTACAAATTCATTGCGAAAATTGGTGCAGGTTCAGTGCATTGTGATGGTTTTAAAGTCAAGATTGAGATATTAAAATGTAAATTGGATGAACTTTTTTGTAACGGATATGTTTCGCGATTTTTATCGGACTTTTGAGAACCGTTTGGGTTTCGTTTTACAGTTTAATTCTTGTTGAGTTTTGTATGGGAATTGTACTAATGTTTTCAGTTAGTGTAATGCGGTAACACTAAACCTACATTATTGATTTTAGGCAATTTATAAAAACATTACTTAATAATAACTTTATGATGTTTTTTGTAATGTTTTCAGTTAGTGTAATGCGGTAACACTATACCTACATTATTGATTTTGGGCAATTTATAAAAACATTACTTACTGAATAATAACTTTATGATGTTTTTCCCCTATGTGAATGCACGTGGACGCAATATAGAACTCCCCTATGGACTTCTAATAAGGCCGGTTGAAAGCGGCATGCTTCCAGCGCGTTCCCGCGATCTTTATTATATCGTCAGTCCACCTAGTTGGTGAAAGTCCTACGCTGCGCTTACTGGTCGGTGGTCTCAATTCAAAAACTTTACGGCCCTATCAGCCATCCTATCTTCGAACTATGTGCCCTGCCCACTGCCACTTTAATTTGCTAATCCGCTGGACTATGTCGGTAACTTTGGTTCGTCTACTGATCTCCTCATTTCTGATTCGATCTCGCAGAGTGACACAGAGCATAGCCCTCTCCATAGCTCGTTGGGTTATCTTGAGTAATTATATTAACATGAAACTTCTAGACAGAGCATACAATAGTTCTACAGGCCCTGCCATACAAGTTGGCGGATTAACACTAGTTCCATTATTTCAAGATTAATTCTAAATGGAGCTAGTGTTGAAAATTATTTACAGTAGTTCCATCATGGAACTGTTAATGTTACTAGTGGCGACGAACGTTAGCTACAAGCTGCGCAATATCCAATCTTGACTGTAGCTCACATAATGCCGCACGTTGATTGACTATTGCGCATCTTGTAGCTAACTTCAAATCCGCCAACTTGTGTAGCGCGGCCTATACTTGATTAGCAGAATTTTATGGCAACTCCTGCTGTTCTCTTTTTCCCCTCTTCTCTAATTAAGGATAAGATACATAGTAGTCAAGGTTGTTATTAAGCTCCTGATCGACGTACAAAATAAAACCGCGGTTTTAAAGTTTTCTTCGTGGTTATACCGTCACAGTATAGAGAAAACTTTAAAACCACTGTTTTATTTTGTACGTCGATCAGGGGCTTTTATCACATATACGGCATTTAAAGAAAATAATAACCACAGCCGTTTAAAAATAACTTTGTGATTTACCTCAACAAAAAGAAAGCTCCATCCAACGCACAGTCGTTTTAAATGAGAGTTGTTAAAGTTGTATGTGTAATGTACCATGAAATAAAATTTCAAAACATGTATAAAAATGTCTTCACACTTAGACTGTAGAGGTATTTACATACCTAATGAGTCATACCCACACAAAAATTTCTGCGAAACAGTACTGAACAAAGAGTCAATATCGATTGTTCATCATGCATTATACAGATGCAAATGCAGCACAAACTAACGCCCCACGAGTTTCACATCCAAATCACTCTAATAAACATACAATATACAGTGTGGAGCATATTAGAATCAATGTGACATAAAAGCTGACAAAATAAGCCTGTTAGATTCTCTATACAAACGGGTCAGTTCATTACATAAGCATCCCCTATGTACATATTTCCAATAAACTGTACTCGTATGCGTCTACAGCTTAGGTAAAACCGTGATATCACAGCCTTTTACAAAAGGGAAATAAAAAAAAACCTTTTTTTTTTTGGGTTTCTAGTCGTTTTTTTAAAATTCTGAATAGGTTTGCGTTTGACCACATACTGCCTGATGTTGAGCAGATAAGCGGTCTACGTTGTAGCACGCTTACCTAGAAGATACCTATGACTGATCGCTGTTGTGATCAGAAAAAATAATGTTCTAGTTAGGCAAAAAATAGTAACCATACTACAAAGTCACTATTTTTTTAATTCATTTTTTTATTCTACAAGAGCTTATCCTGCTTCTCTAGTATGATCAGATATTCCAAGGTAGTAAGTACTCATAAAAGTCAATTAGTCTAGAATATAATTTTGGATTTTGTAATAAGGTACATTCATTTAAGTTTAATCTTATGCAAATACTTAGCTTCTTTTAGCACTTGAAACTTGTTGTGGTAATTGCAGCGGAAATTAAACTGGTACCTGTACTTAAAATCCGTTTGAACTGCATTCAGTAGACGTTAATATTTTTTTGATAAAAGTACATTGCCGTCTTTTTGACTGACTTCCAAAAAGGAGGAGATTATATGTTAAGCTGTATGTATTTTTTTGTGTTGTGTATATCATCGGTAATTTCGCCAATTGTGAACCGAATCGAAAAAATATTTTTTAGATCAAAAGGATATACTCGGTGGTCCCATTTAAATTTAAAAGAAATCGGTTGAGCCGTTTTTGAGAAATCCACAATAATGTAAACAATTCGAGCGAAATATTAAAATTTTGTACACGGCGGTTTTGCCGTAATTATATTGTTAATCTGTGCTGTCAAACTGCTGGACAAGAGTCTGTCTATTCTAATTCTGTCCTCGCTTTTCTGTACTTCATTATCATATCAGTATTTTTTAAAGTTAAGTTTAAAAGAGTTTCATATTTGCGACAATCAATTCAATACATGCTCGAAATAATCAAAACGTGTCTTGAAATGGCCTCATTAAAAGCAAAATACGGTTTGTAGGCATCAAATCGTCTGCAAAAAGCCTACACATGTCAATCTACCACTGCAAAAAAAACTATGAAAGTAAAATAACCTTTGTTTTCGTAGCGATAAGGTTGTGAGTAACCTATTCGTGGTAATAAAAAAATATTCAATCAACAATAGTCTGTAGTATAAAGGGATTAGAGTCGACAGTATCTTTCAATGTGTATCAGAATAACAGTCATTACATGGGACAGAGCAATGTTGTGGTCGATTTAAGACAGACGTAGAGAAACTATTAGGCTGTCGTAAAAACTATAGATAAAGGATAATTAATAGAGATCTTTTATAGATATTTTGATTTTTAAACTAACCGCATAGGAAATTTTTCTTGTTTATACATAATTTTAATTTCTATGAATTTTCAAAGTCATTTAGCGGTGATAATGTCGTAGGGTGTTATTCCTATTTTCCTTTTTAGGGTTCCGTACCTCAAAAGGAAAAAACGGAACCCTTATAGGATCACTTTGTTGTCCGTCTGTCCGTCTGTCAAGACCCTTTTTCTCAGGAACGCGTGGAGGTATGAAGCTGAAATTTATATCAATTACTCAGGTCTACTGTCCCTTGAAGCTGTGAAAAAAACTTCTAAGCCAACGCAATCAAAAGATACAGCCGTTTATGCCGCAAATTTTGAAACTCGCAAGTACTCGCAACGGAATCAAAACCTAAAGGGTACTTCCAGTCGACCTAGAATCTTGAAATTTGGCATGAAGCAACGTTTTATAGCACACATAAAGGAAAAATTCCGAAAACCTTAAATTTTTAGTTACATTACAAAATATATATTTTTTAATAAATATAAACTTTTTACTTTTTTTGTCGTAATGAACGAACTTTGTAAACCTTGCAGGTTTGTACGGAACCCTCGGTGCGCGAGTCCGACTCGCACTTGGCCGGTTTTTTTTTATGCATGAAAGTCTGCAGCCAATGTCACCTATTTTTTAAAGTTTCGCCTATCTATATTAGACAGACATGGATATGGAAAAGTTCGGTAGGGATAAGTGTACCAGCCGAATTTTATTTATCATATATGGAATCATCGTAATAATGTGTAGTTCGCCTGTGAAATTTATTTTGTATAGTGCGTGCATTGTGTGCTTCACTTTTCTGAAACGGCGTCTATACATTCTTTTGTCCATGTCCGTCAGCATAAAACCTTAGAGAAATAACGTACTAGAGGGAGCACTAAATTTTGCTCAAATAAAAACTGTGTAACAGCTGTCTTATTCATATCTGGTTATACAGCATACGCAAGAGTGGATGAAACAAAACAAAACGCAACGTCTGCCGCCTAACGTCAAAATCACAAGTTGGAATGTCAAAATGGTTAAAAGTTGGTTCTAATTTGTCACAGAATAAATAATCTATACCAATATTATAAAGAGGAAAGATTTGATTGTTTGTTTGTTTGTTTGCATTGAATAGGCTCCGAAACTACTGAACCGATTTGAAAAATTCTTTGACTGTTGGGAAGCTACACAATCCGCGGATGTCATAGGATATATTACATTTTCAAAAAAATTAGGGATCCTTGCTAAAACTTCAATAACGTAACTCAAGGTGTAAAAAATTACCTTATATTTTAAATATTATGTAATGAGAATATGTAAAAAGTATGTATTATTGAACTGTCATAGTCTATTGCTCATTGTTACCCTAGCAACCAAAAATAAGTGTGTCACTTCTGTCAAATATTTGAAATATAAACAGCTAACAGTTTACAGCTTTAAACTCATTGAATTATAAATTTTATTGCTTAAACACATATTTAGCATTATTTAATTTAACTGTGTAGCTGCAGGCCCGTTTCCGTAATAATTCCTGTTCAACAGTTAGCAAATTTATGAGGTACAAAGGCAATTTAGTTATATCTCAACTTTCTAGACATAGTTCCCAGGCGACGGCATCAAAAATACGTCGTAATGAAGAATCTTCATCGGAAACTGAAAATCTTGCAAGTCGGAGAGAATACGCGTCGCAATCGCGTGCCAGAGAGTCGAGTATCGAGCGTTCGCAGCGGCTTGCCGAACAACATTTGAGAACCTTCCAAGTCCGCGCGCGAGAGTCGAGAACAGAGCGTTCGCAGCAGCTTGAAGAGCCAAATAATAGAAATATTCTCTCGGAATCGAACTCTGAGCATTCCCAACGCCTACGATACCAGAGAGAAAGACAAGAAGATATTACGTTAACAACTAGAGTTCGAACTCAAATTTTAGCTCACAGTAACAGATCAGCATTCAGATACGATCTACAAATAGATTATGCTAAACAGCCTTCCGTCCATATTGGAACCATGAATAAGATTTGCCCTAAGTGTTATGCGAAAAAATGGGACGATGAACCTAATGGTATATGCTGTGAAGCTGGAAAAGTTAGTCTTCCCAATATTGAAGAGCCGCCACAACCAATAAAAAGATCTTTTGACAAGTAATCATTCACTATCCGGACAGTTTTAACCAACATACGAAAGTACAATAGTGTCTTCCAGATGAATTCGTTTGGCGCGAAAGAAATCTATACCAATATTATAAAGAGAAAAGATTTGATTGTTTGTTTGTTTGCATCGAATAGGCTCCGAAACTACTGAACCGATTTTAAAAATACTTTCACTGTTGGAAAGCTATGTTATCCTTGGATGCCAAAGGCTATATTATATTTTTAAAATAATAAGAGATACTTACTAACACTCCCATAATGTAACCCAAGGTGTACAAAAAATACCTAAAATATTATTTATCGCGTGCGCTGCGAAAACTATTGATGATACAATAAAATAATGTACTACGACTTTGTAGAGCTTATCATTGTTTACAAAAAGTGTTGGGACAGAGTATGTCTATCTATTATAGTTAAGCCACAATAAGTGTTCTTTTATTTGAACATTTTAATTGAAATGCCGCCGCAAGAAAAGGCTCTTAATGAATATCATGGTATAATATTATTTAAACCCTTATCAAAATAAACTACTTTTTATTCAAGAATAATTCAGGACCATTACATACCTTTTAAAATTGTTCAATTCAGACATTTCATTCGAAAGAAATCATGAGTTTAAAAATGTAGGTAAGTATTAGAAAAAAATTGCGTGGTCACCGCTCATCCCGCTCGGCTAGCTATAGCTAGCTATGCCTATGGGCATAGCTAGCAGGCTATGCCTATAGGCATCACCAATTTTATCTCCGCTATTCCTGTAGGTACCTATTCCAGCCTTTTACCCACGAAGTGTGATTGGGCCATATCCACCACGCTGGTCCAGTGCGGGTTGGCGGATTCATATAAGGCATCCGGGCATCCAATGTAAATGTATCGTCTAAAGTGTTTTAAAAAAAAGACTTTATCCTTTTACTGCTAACAATTTTGACGAAAGTATAAAGAAGTAATTTGAAATAGACATGAAGCCGGGACCGCATTGTAATCTTTTAAGTAGCAAGAGAGTCTACCTTCGGTTTGGCCATATCCACCAGGCTGGCCCAGTGCGGGTTGGTGGATTCCTGTAATAATACGTAATCCAGTTCCTTCTACGGACGTAGGTATGCAGGTTGCCACACGATATTTTCCTTCACGGAAAAGCCAGTGATGTGAAATTCCGTACATGAGTTCCAAAGAAACTCATTGATACGGGATCGGGATTTGGTGAACCTACCAACTCACGATTGTAAGATAGGTGTTACTACCACTAGACCACCACGGCTATTATACCTCCTCTATTAATGCGTCGATATATGTAGTACCTACAGATTTGAAAAACGTTAAGTTAGGCAACCGAAATACAGACGATTTATAATTTCTGTTGTAGTGATAGTGAGTGGAGTGAGTGTCCTGACACATAGTACGTAAAACGAACGATCGATGGGGCTTTAAAGTTCTCGAATGTAGAAAATGTATTGGCAAGTGTAGAGAAGGTCTTCACGTGAATCTAAGATCTGGTAGAGACCATCGGGACACGTTGGATGCCAGCGCTTCCATTGGTTCCATCACAGCTTTTTGGGTTAGCAAGTTGAAGAGGACTTTGGTAGGGCACACAATTCGTAGAAGTAGAACTGATGGCTAATATTTTACAAAGTACTCGAATGAAGAAAAGATCAAAAACAAGTGTATATTAGAACGTCAACTAACTTACGTTGATAGAATGTAGATGGACTGCGGGCTGCGGGTCTCTAATATCCAAACCGTTTAAAAATTCTGAAGCCAGGGATAGCCACCCGACCCATACGAAATTACTTTTATTTAAATAGGCAAAAACTATCTTTATTTTATGTAAATAGTCGAACAGATTAAGACTACGATTCGATCGATTCTACTACAAAATTGGTTCATTATTGACGGAATGATCGCGTAACATACATACAAAATGAAACACACAGTCGAATTGCGAACCTCATTTTTTGGTGGATACATGGATGGACACTGGATGCAAAATTCTTGCAATGTAAAACCATTCGGTGTTATTCAAGATCTAATAAGGGAGAAAAATATTTGCTTATATGATACTGATATATGAAAACGCGCTAAAATAACTGTGTTCATGTGAGTGACATATATCTACATTACGTGGTAGGTAAATAGGCACCATCCATCAGCCATAAGAAGTCCACTGCTGGACATAGGCCTCCCCTATGGATCTCCAATAAGACCGGTTGGAAGCGGCTTGCATCCAGCGCGATCCTGCGGTCTTAATGAGGTCATCCGTCCACCTTGTGGGTGGACGTCCTACGCTGCGCTTGCCGGTACGTGGTCTCCACTCGAGAACTTTTCGACCCCATCGGTCATCAGTCCTCCGCGCTATGTGGCCTGCCCATTGCCATTTCAACTTGCCAATCCGTTGGGCTATGTCGGTAACTTTGGTTCTTCTACGGATCTCCTCATTTCTGATTCGATCTCGTAGAGAGACTCCGAGCATAGCCCTCTCCATAGCTCGTTGGGCTACTTGGAGCTTACCAATAAGGCCCATAGTGAGAGACCACGTTTCTGTGCCATAAGTCATCACTGGCAACACACACTGGTCGAAAACTTTCGACTTGAGGCATTGAGGTATGTCGGACGAGAAGACGCTACGCAATTTTCCGAACGCTGCCCAGCCGAGTTGGATTCGGCGATTGGCCTCTTTCTTGAAGTCGGACCTACCTAACTGGACTACTTGTCCTAGGTAGACGTACGAGTCAACGACTTCAAGAACCGAGTTCCCAACAGAGATCGGGGTGGGTACAACATGGGAATTACACATAACTTTCGTCTTGTCCATGTTCATTTTAAGACCCACCTGTTGAGAAACCCGATTGAGGCCTTCGAGCATCGTGCTGAGCTCTTCCATCGATTTTGCCATGACTACTATATCGTCGGCAAACCGAAGGTGAGTGAGGTATTCGCCATTGACATTGATGCCGAATCCTTTCCATTCCAGGAGCTTGAAGGCGTTCTCCAAAGTAGCCGTAAACAGTTTCGGAGAAATTACGTCTCCCTGTCTTACGCCTCTTTTTAAAGGGATCGCTTTAGAGCTCTCTTCCTGTACTCGGACCGACATAGTGGCGTTATTATACAAGCACTTCAACACTTCGATGTACCGATAGTCAATACGGCATCGTTGGAGAGACTCGAGCACAGCCCAAGTCTCGACCGAATCAAAGGCTTTCTCATAGTCCACAAACGCTAAGCAAAGTGGCAAGTTATACTCTTCGGTCTTCTGTATAACCTGCCGCAGCGTATGAATGTGGTCCATGGTGCTAAAGCCCTTTCGGAAACCGGCTTGTTCGGAAGGCTGGAAGTCATCAAGCCTGCGCTCGAGACGATTCGTAATGACCCTTGAAAACAGCTTATAAACATGGCTCAGAAGCGAGATGGGTCTGTAGTTCTTCAATAAGGTGTTGTCACCTTTCTTGAAAAACAACACCACCACGCTTCTGTTCCATGCTTCTGGCGTGATGCCCTCGAGGACGACGGTGTTAAAAAGCTTCTGGAGGACTTTTAGTACCGGTGTTCCACCCGCTCTCAGGAGCTCTGATGTGATACCGTCATCACCCGGCGCCTTGTTGTTCTTAAGCTGATTCAGGGCCATTCTAATCTCGTACAGGCTGATGTCTGGGATATCTTCGGTGAAGTGTCGGGTCAGCTTGGCTCTTGGATCTTTGGCCGCGCTGCTAACAGGCTTAGCGACCGAAGCGTATAACTGTCCATAGAACCTTTCGATCTCCTCTAATACCTCTGCCTTGGTCGACGCTAAACTTCCATCTTCTCTCTTCAGCTTTGTCAATTGGCTTTGTCCAATAGACAAATCTCTTGCGAACACTTTGGAGCCTTTGTTCCGCTCTATTGTCTTTTTAATATGTTTAGTATTAAAAAGACGGATGTCGTGCCGCGAGGATTTCGAAATTTGTCTATTGAGACGCCTATATGACTTTGCATCATCGGAAGACTGCAATCTTAGCGAGCGTCGTTCGGCCATGAGATTTACAGTGTGATCGGAGAATTTCTGCGGTTTATTTGAACGGTGGGGTCTAAAGAACTTAGCACCCACCGTTTGGACAGTTTCTACGAGCCCGTTGTTGATCTCGTCCACCGACGCAAGGTTCTCTAGGCAAGCAAAACGATTCGAGAGCTCGAGCTGAAAGTCCTCGGGGTTTTGGATATGTTCACGAGTAGGTCGGAGCGTGGACTTCATCAGGCGGGACCTTTCGAGCTTAACATTAATATCTAATGTGCCTCGTACAATTCTGTGATCGCTGCCGGTTTTCACCCTGTGGATCACGGAGACATCATTAAATATTCGTCTCTCGGTGGTCATGATGAAGTCTATCTCGTTTTTCGTGGAACCATCAGGGCTCATCCAGGTCCATTTCCTGTGAGGCGGCTTCTGGAAGAAAGAGTTCATCATAAAGAGTTCCTCTTTCTCCAGAAAGTCAGCCAGCCTCTGGCCCCTAGGGTTCCGTTGCCCATATCCAAATTGCCCCACCCTCAGCTCATCGTCGTTTTTTCTGCCCAACTTTGCGTTGAAGTCCCCCATAACAACAGTGAAGTGGGTCTTAGACATATGAATGGCCCGACTTACGTCCTCATACATAGTCTCCACCTCATCATCTGGGTGTGACGATGTCGGCACAATACTCATAAAATCTGTCTTCTTTAAACAATCGTACCCGGGCGAAGCCGGGGCGGGCCAGCTAGTAGTATAAGTATAGTGCTACTAAATCAAAAATAATACATAACGGAGCTGCGATCTTCTTTGTGAAGATCAACTGTCAGTGGTTGCGTGGCTATGGTTTGTCAACACCGAATGCCGGTTGTCGAGTTTTAATACAATTTATTAGAGATAACTGTTTCAAAGTGCTAAAACTATGTAAATTTGTATAAATTCTTTATGAATGGTGTATTTTATATCAAATGGCGTGTCTTATAAAAGGGTGCACATCGCATTCATCCCGAAAAAATAATAAGAATGAATTAGTGACTTTTCATCGGTGAGTTTTGTTGGAATATATACACTTTTTTTTGATTTAAAAACAGCTACGTCTAACAGAAATTGTTTTAAATTATATTATTACGAGATTTTACATACATTTTGGAATAATTTGTGTAATTTTCATTCAATATTTTACAAAAAATAATAGTTCAGGTTATCACGTCATAGTGCTGTGGTAAAATGACTGTATCGATTTTTTTTTTGATTATACTTACACTACTTTTTAGGGTTCCGTACTCAAAGGGAAAAACGGGACCCTATTACTAAGACTTCGATGTCCGTCTTTCCATCTGTCCGTCTGTCTGTCTGTCACCGGGCTGTATCTCATGAACTATGATAGCTAGGCAGCTGAAATTTTCACAGATGATGTATTTCGGTTGCCGCTATAACAACAAATACGATAAACTAAAAACGAAATAAAATAAATATTTAAGGGGGGCTCCCATACCTACAACAAACCTGAATTTTTAGACGTTTTTCGCTCTATATTAATAATGGTACCAGGTAGATGCTTGAAATTTTCACAGAACATTTAGTTTTATATTTTCTTCAATAATAAATAATAAAATTAAAATAAAATAAATATTTAAGGGGGGGTTCCATACAGTACGGAACCCTCCGTGCGCGAGTCTGACTCGTACTTGGCCGATTTTTGTTTTAGATTTCCCAGAGATGAAGTAGTTAAAAATCAATGGATTACACTAATTTCAAGACCAAACTGGACACCAAAACCACACAGCCACATTTGTTCTTATCATTTTTCGGAAGATTGCTTTGTGGGTAAAAATATTAAACATCGACGTCTAAAACCAAATGATGTACCTACATTAAAACTAAATCAAACAATTTTTCACTTCGAAGCAACTCCTCAAAAATGTAAGGTAGGTACCTACATTATTGTTATTACAGGTATCACACTGTAGAGTGAGAGCTTAGTCGAAACTATTCTGATATGTAAATGTATAATAATGACATGATTTATACAAATTATTGTAGGCGTGCGAGTTGAATGCAGAGCTTAGGAATGCGAATGTCTCCCCCCGCTATCCGCACGCCCAACCCGCCCAGGCGCGTGAGGTGGGGCGGGCGGATAGCGGGGGGAGATGCTCCCGCTCTTTACCTCAGACCCCGACTGCATTCAACTCGCGCGCTATCTGTAGGTATGAATGTCAGACTGATAGATGATCTACAGCCCAAGCAGCTGAATACGAGTATATAATCTTGAAATGATTCAGATAATTATTTTCAACAATGATGAAATATAGATCAGAACACTCCCGATTGATTTACCTTTAAATGAATTAATTAATGTCAGTTTATCTGTTCGGGAACTACAATGCCACAGATAGACACATAGACACGTAAACTTAAAACACCCCATCATTTTTGCGACGTTAAAATAATTATATTTTCTTATCGATATTTTAATCGACTCAGTTACAACACTAGCATGTTGCTTATGGGATGACAATCTCATGTCACCTCCGATAGCTCAATCCTAGTTTGTGATACCCTTCGAAATTACGTAAGTTCGAGTATATGTACATCTTTTTCTAACACCTTTTAAATTTCATAATTAAAATGAGACAAAGAGATGTATTCTCTTGCTATTTTAGTACTCCTTCTTGTACTGGTCATTATTCTATGCATAAAACTAAAAATAAAGAAAACAGTAGCCTCTTTAATGGCTAGAACCGGGCCCTTGATAGTTTTATTTTAAACAAAACACCAGTAAAAACTAGTAATTGTTGACGATTAAACACTACATTGCGCGATATTGAGCTTCATGTATTTGGAATTAGGTTTAACGCGTGTAAGAAGTTTAACTGCGCGGTGATGAATTTATTTTATTATACCAAACGTGTAATTTTCGGGAACTGGCTACCAGTTACTGGTTCTCATAGGAATGATCGTTATTTCTTCGATGATCCGCGTTTGAACCGTACTGTGTTATTAAATTTTTATGTTACTTACCTAAATGTATAGGTATCTGTGTCTATCCATTATTTAGTGTTAGAGTTATGAAAGCTACTTGAACATTATACAAAACGTATTAATGTTATCTGAAATACGAGGCTGCGTTGCTTTTTCCGTTGATATTGACGAACCAAAGTAACCAACATAGCCCAGCGCCATCGACTTACCAAGTCGGTGCCCAGCGCATAGTAGGTAAATTGAAATGTTCGTGGACAGAACACTAGCGTAAGCGAAGATCTCCGTTTTAAAGCAGCGATTTTGATTTCATCTTTCCAGATATTGGTTTTCATCTACAGATTTTTACGCATTTTTCGGATATCGACGAAACTTGGTACACCTATTAAAATTGCCGACGACCATAAAATCTAACGTAGAACATAAGATTTTTTGATTGAAAATGGAAATTTGCTGTCGCGCTATTAATCTGCCGATTTTGATAATATATCGCAAGATTGTTTAGTATCTAAATCCTAATAAGATTTGCGAGTATGAACCAAATCGGTCAAGAGCGAGTTGAGATACGAGTATAAGGCTTGTGAATATTCAGTTTCATAGAATCGAATAAGGCCGAAGGGGCCGTAGACTACTGACAGAAAACCGAGTTTTCAAATGAATATCACGTACGTTTTAACGTACGTCGTTTTAAGCGACAGTTTTTGCGAAGTTTACCCATAAGGCGGACCAAGGATCTTGATAATGACCGCAGGAATACGCTGAATAATTGTATTAATTAGTCTATCTTTTATTATTATTTTTTTTATTTATGCATGAGGATGTAGGTACTAAATATATATATTCGAAATTTAACTTGTTATGTATTTACTAATTAAATGTTTTTTTTTTGTTCCTTTCTCCTTTACTACTCACCCCGTTTTTTTTGCTATCATTGTTATTTCCTCTCTAGATGTAAGGGTTGCCTGGAAGAGATTGCTGTAAGCAATAAGGCCGCCCTTTGTTGCACTAGTTTTAAGTTACTTTATTTGTCCTTTCTGTGTATTTTTCTGTAATTTGTGTTAACAATAAAGTGTTCATTCATTCATTCGTAATGACCGCAGGAATACGCTGAATTCGAGCTACTTCCACCTTTTTGATGATCCCCGGGACCTATGTCCAGCAGACGATACATTACAGCTGATGTGATAATGATAAAATCTTTCTATAGTGACTTGATTAAATACACATTTAGTTCGGAAAAGTTAATCTTCTAAATAATAATCTTCCCTTTACTCTTTACTCCGACCAAAATAATCATCAAATCATATGCCATCCAACGCACTACAGACGCAAAGCTAGTGAGCTACTCATCGTTCACCAATCAACTGATCCAAATAAACATATTTGAATAAATAACCGCACTGAGCAACCCTAGCAGAGCAATTTGGCACTAATACAGAGTGCTAGAGATAGGCCTTCTCTTTATATGACACATTTATATGTAGCAAATACTCACAAGCTTCGCAATGCATGCTAATAAAACGTGTAGATTGCAGAATGCAGTGTTGTGTGAGCAGTGGAACACATATGAATAATAAGCTTGTACCTATTGTATCCATGGCAAAATCAAATACAATTCATTGCTCTGATGCCAAACAAACTTTCGGATTTAAGTAAGGGCTTATTTCCTGTGCTCTGTGTTCTCACTGATTCATTCACATCATTGTGTAATTGTTGGTTACGTATGAACGTGCAGACGTCATACTCCGTATCGCGAGATCTGTAGAGGCAACCCTAGCAGAGCAATTTGGCGCTAAACTCACCGCTCAGGGAACATCAAAGCGCCGCCCTGTCGCCGCTAGGGCTGCTGCCTATTGATTTGCGCATAATACCTATTAGTGCAAGGAGCCAGTCCACACGATGTGCGATGCGGCGCCGCATCGCATTGATTATTTATTACCCGGATAACCGGACACATGACGACCCGACTCTGCAAAGTGCTTTTATAAATACATATTTAAAAAAAAACGGGAATTGTATGCTGGAATGTAATAATGGTGTTATTAATAAAATTATTGTATTGAAAACAGCACATTTTTTAAATAACGGATCTTGATCTTGTAGAGCTATATTGAAAGCTCTTTTCAATCAAAGACTAAAACTGTAGAAGCACGTTTAGGTTGGCTATTGCGAAAGAGAATACCCTTATAGGATACCAAGATAGATGTAGGTAGTTTAAGAGGTAAGTAGGGTAGATGGTTTGATATTTATTCTCTAGTTGAGCGACTATATTAAGAAAACTACATACATGTACATCAAGCACTATGTCGTCTGTTTTCTATTCAAGAGATCGTTACTCTATTTACTCTACATTATAAAACAACTGCTTCGATACCGCTCTACGAAAACGCGCCTGCGTGCGGCACGGCGTAGGAATGCACCATGTAACAAAATATCGTTATTTCTATTTTTAACTGACTTCCAAAAAGGAGGAGGTTCCATGTTCGTTTGTATGTTTTTTTTTGTGTATGTTCATCGTTAATTTCGCCAATTGTGAACTTAATCGAAAAATTATTCTTTAGTTCGAAAGTGTATACTCTTGAAGAAGGAATGGGACCACCCATTTTAATTTTACAGAAATCGGCTGAGCCGTTTTTGAAAAATCACCAATTCAAAACAATTCGAGCGAAATTTTCGAATTTTGTTCGCGATGGAAGGCGGTTTTGTCATTTTTTGCGAAAAATAATGATAATTTTATAATGTAATTAATTTTATATTTCCATAATATTATTTTTTGTTTTGTATTTAACTTAGGCACACAAGTTTGCAATAATAAATGGGTATGAGCAATTGAGCATGTAAGATGGAGCGGCACCGCGCCGTCGCCGCACCGCACCATGTGGACCGGCTCCAACGGACGTTGGCTGCTGTTAATAGAGCTTTAGGCAAACATGTTTAGGTACCATGGTAGCTCGTCAATGTGGACTTTTTAAGTTCAAAAATGTAGCCATCGGTAAGATTTGAACCTGCTACTGCTTGGATAGACCTATAAGTTTGTTAAGACTTACACGGGAAATCTTTAAAGTCCGCCATTGAACATAGAACACAAAGTTATACTCGTATCTACGAGTATAACTTTGTGTTCTATGTTCAATGGCATTCTGGCCTTGTTGTACCTTAGTTGATTTACATTATGCCTTCAATTTTTTTTCAGGATGTATGCACGATTCCTCATGTTTATAAAATAACGCATACTAATGTAAAATTCAGATATTTTTAGAGGTATTCTTTTAAGAGTAGGTACCTACTGAAATATTAATAAAATTTCAACTAAATATCTCAGTACTAACAAATTATCACTGAAATATTTAGTTGAAAATCTGTTAGCGTTTACATACCCAATGATACGCAAATACCTTTCAATACCAAATTAATAATGGATTGTTTATCATATAATATTACCAGCATTCCACATAGCGAATCAAGCACCTGCATTCGACACGTAACCACTGTAATTTAGAACGTAAAGCATACGGCATTGATGGACATACCTGAGCGGGTAAGCAACTACTATACCTAGATAAGAGATAAGGGTACTGATAATTTTGAAATGCAGTAATGTTCGACGAACCGGGGCGTATTTCACAAGTTTTTTTTAGAGATATCTAGAGTCTAGAACTCTACTAGTAAGGAGTCCATAATTACTTACTAGAGTAAAGAGTGGATTTAAACGCTGATTAGCTCTAAAACAATTGCTATAAACAGTCTATGCCCTAGACTGCTGCTGGGAAAATCTGCGTTTAGAACGCAGATTTTCCCAAACTATGGGTCGCGACCCATTGGTGGGTCACAGCGAATATTGAGTTGGCCCTGCCTGTAGTATGATACACTAACCGACTGAGCTAGAGATGAACGTAGTGTCTGCAATTTCATATTAGTAACGGTTAAATTTTCTACAGGTGGGTTTAGGTCCCGAGTTTGTAAACTTGTATTAGGATGGGTCGTAGTCGTAGCTCAGTTAACTATGGGAACTTACTGCTCTATAGTGTAGCACGCTTGCCGAGAAGGTACTTTACTTCTGTTTTCAAGAGTCCCAGGTCAATCTTGGACGGAAAGACAGAATAAAGAGCAAAGACACTCTTGCTGTTTGTGATAGAAATGTGCAGTATGGCAGGTCGCGTATGTATGTCCTGAGCTAACATACGAGCAGCGAGCAGCGTATTCCGCTCGCGCCTGTAATGCCATCGGCCGGCACTCGGCTGTGACTAAATATTTTGTCGAATTCCGCCACTGTATCGCAGCAAATTGAATGCTCCGGGCTATGAAGTGGTATGGAGGTGCCATGACACGGCCTTTCTCACACGAGGCACGCAGACGACCTGTAATTAAACAGTACGTGTAAATTAGTTGGTTAAATATTCTAATTATAATTACAAGTATGTGATCTTAAGCAAATTCATATTTAAATAGCTATTTAAATACAAAAAACTTCGTAGTAAGCTTACTACGAAGTTTTTTGGTTTCTCTGGTTAAGTTTGCCTAACCGATATGATGTCAAAATCTGCTTCAAGAAAATCAGATGGCAGATTATACTTATTCCAATTTGGTTAGGAATGGACGTTGCCAACTGCAATTTAACTAGCTGGATACTTTGTAGAACTCGATTTGTACCTATATATTAAATTCATTTCATCATTCACGTAACGACTGTGACACGTGATGCGTTAATGTTATGATAAGTTGAGCAACCCTTACCATTAGGAGAGATGATGGATAAATACACTATACAATTAAAAAAAACTTACGTTGGCAACGCTTGAACTACGTGCAATGAGTCGTGCAATGCAATGATGGGTGACGCCACCGCGCGCCGTTCAAAATAAGTACAGTCAAACCTGGATAAGAGAGAGTTGAAGGAACCGCCATCTAATTCTCGCTTATAGAGGTTCTTCACTTATCCAGGTTTCTCACTTATCCAGTTTCAGAAGTGGCTTCTCTCTCCTATAGAGGCTAAAAAATACGTATAATTTATACGTTGGTCCATTGGTTTGAATGTATCTACCTATACATACATGAAGAATGATAAATATGTTTATAAATAGTATATAGGTACTAATTGTTCGGGATGTGTTGATTAGAATTGAACATAGATGATTGACTAATTCATTATAAAAGGCCCATTTAGAAATTGGGAAAATCAAAAATATTTTTGATAATTCCATGTCCTTTAGAGCACTGAGACCGTATGGGGTCTTTGGATTTTATTATTTTATAAAAGTTGGATTCTACTAAATCAAATTCATTGCGCACTTTATTTTAAGATTTTCCCCTTTTGAACGCATTCAATCTTAGCGATTTATTTGTTTATTCCTTAAGATTGATTTATTAACACCGAACCTTTCTCTTTAATTGAAACTTGTCAACTGTAGTTAACGCACGTGTGGCTCTTTCAAAAGAATGTGATACAAAAATAATGTTAGGTAGATAAATGAAAAACACAAAATAATTTTGAATAGAACACTATTTCAACAAACGGGATACTATAGACGCAAGTGTGGCCATTCCAAAAAAAGTCGATACAAAAACAATGTTACTTATTACCACGAAATACAAAAAAAAGTTTGAATAGAACACGATCTGAAATCAACGGTAGTTAGTTCCAAGAAATTTAAGAATGGGTCATAAAGTGCTGATGTTTCATTACCCTCAACTCTCACTTATAGAGGTTCAGACAAGTAGTACTCTCAGTTATAGAGGTCCATGAGGGAAAAACGACTCTCTCTTTTAATGGTTTTGGTCTTTCACTTATAGAGGTATTTGAGGGGTAAAATGACGGGACCTGACAATTTCTCTAACTTATAGAGGTTTCTCAGTTAGCCAGGTTTGACTGTATTTAACCGACTTCAAAAAAGGAGGTTCTATTCGACTATCTTTATTGTATGTAGGTTACGCGTCCTCTCCGCCAAATATGAAAAGATTTTAATGATTCCTTTTGTTTAGTAGATCATACTTCATTTAAATTTCCATTTAAATTATATCGCAATCGGCTGAGTCGTTTTTTAAAAATCAACAATATAGGTACTTGATAAAAATAATTATTTTGCTTAAAAAATGGCAAAACCAGACTTCCATCATGTACAAAATTCGAATCGTTCGCTCGAATTGATGTATACAATGTTGACATTATTGTTAATTTTTCTAAAAAGAGTGAGCCGATTTCGATTAAATTTAAATGGAACCACCTCGGGAGTATACCCTTTCAAACTAGAAAAGTTTTTTTTTTGATTCGCTTCACAATTGGCGAAAATATTGATGAACATACACAAAATAAAAATACCATACAAACAAACATAGAACCGAAATATCGATTCGTACATAGGTTCGAGTACGTCAATGTCACATTGATCCGTGCGAACTATTCGAATTCGAAATACCTACTGTTTAATTCGGTTAAATGTTATTTTTGGCGAAAAATTATAATTATATTATCGTCAAGTTACACTGTAACTTACAAGTAAGTAAGTAGAGGACAAAAAATTGTGTTCTTTTAGTTACCTCGTGTGAGAAAGGAACATACAGAAATGTGTTGGCTTCACAATTTTTTGATGGAAAATATCCTTTGTCAGATACAAACATGGCTACATAGTATTAATAGGTATTATGAGCCGTGACTGACACTATTCTCTTTACTCGCTTTAATCCAATAAAATGAAATAAAGCATATGTATGTATTTATTTGCATAAAAAGAAGCGTAGGTATACAACCAAATGCATAGTATCTTTTTACAGCTTTTTATCAAAAATGTGTTTGAGCATTTGGATTTTCTTAACGCTTTTATTGGTTTGTTTCCTATGCCAATTGGGTGTTAGTTTTGGTAAAATATGATTTGTAAAATTTTATGACGTAATTGATTTTACCTCTGTAACGTCTATCTTCCTGATTAAGTGTTACAAAGATGTACTGTTTTAGTTTTACTTTGTCGATACTTTTATACACCATCATCTTCTTTCTTTCTTCTTCTTATATATAAAAATAAATCGTGGTTGTTAGTCTCGCTAAAACTCGAGAGTGACTGAACCTATTTGGCTAATTTTGGTTTTGACATATTTGTGGAAGCTAAGGGAAGGTTTAAACGGTGAGAAAATGTATAAAAGTTGCGAGAAAAATAATACAAACTTGAATTTCATTTTCCAATACAAAATGTTCCTAAATGTAAAAGTTGTCATTGACAGTTGACAGATGGTGAGATGAAGTTCACGGGATCAGCTAGTATTAGATAAAAAAATGCACCTCACCTGGTTATCATCTGATAACGGGGTTATAGTCGATCTTCACCGGCTCACAGTAAACCTATAATATATTATAATAAATTCTATCTATGTATATAAATAAAAATGAATCGTGGTTGTTAGTCTCGCTAAAACTAGAGAGCGGCTAAACTGATTTGGCTAATTTTTGTCTTGAATTATCCGTGGAAATTAAGGGAAGGTTTAAACGGTGAGAAAATATAAAAATGTAGAGAGTAAAATGGTAAAAACGTGAATTTAGTTTTCCTATACAAAATGTTCATGCATGTAAAAGTTGCCATTGACAGTTATGGTGAGATGAAGTTCACCGGGTCAGCTAGTCATCAATATAATTTTGGGTTGTAGTTTGACTAGGTATTTGTCAGCGATCACTGAAGTTAACCGACGTTCGGCACGATTAATCGTCCTGCCTATACGAAATTTCTTACTTAGCCCCGAGTTCACCAACGCTTGATCAAGTTAAACGTGTGATTACTGTATTTAACCAACGGTTGTTGCTTGCTGAACAGCAAAATTTCGTTAAAAAGCTGTTTAAGATTGAACCAACGGTTGATAAATTAAACATCTGTTGGTGAACTAGGGTCTAAAGCCCGAGTTTAATCGTTGTTTAAATACAGTAATCACACGTTTAACTTAACCAAGCGTTGGTGAACTTGGGTTTTAGTGTTTTGATGGCGTATTTTTTGTTGAATATGAGTAGACACGAGTGTTGATAAATCTGCACAATGCGAGTGAAATCTACGTTTATAAGTAGATAATATGAATTAATAATTATTTTTCGCAAACAATAGCAAAACCGCCTTCCATCGTGTACAAAATTCGAATATTTCGCTCGAATTGTTTACATTATTGTTGTTTTTTGAAAAACGGTTTAGCCGATTTTTTTTAATTTTAATGGGACCACCTCGGTACCCATATTTATACCCTTTCGAACTAAAAAAGTTTTTTTCAATTCGGTTCACAATTGGCGAAATTACCGATGAACATACATAAAAAAATACCTACAGACATATAACCTCCTTTTTGGAAGTCGGATAAAAGTAAGAAAATGTTACTTATAACTCTGCACGGTTTCAAAACGATCCAGCCACCCATCTATACGAAATCCTCACTATCCTTATACTTTGTTCCTTACTAATATTATAAATCCGAATGTGTGTTTTCTTATTGCACAAAAGTCAAAATTTCACGCGGGCGAAGCCACGGACAAAAACTAGTTATTTATAAAACTGTACCAATGTAACTAACTAAACTGTACATACCATCTCCATCCATATTGAATCCTCTGAACGCAGGTCAGCGGCAGGAAATTTGCCTCTGATACACGTAATTGCCGCTCCGGGCATCGAACCGCCACTGTATAGCTAAATAGATACTTCGCGTCAATATCCTGCCCTTTATGCTCATTACTTAGTTATATTTAGATAAAGGTTAGTTAGTTACATATTTGAGCCGTTTGGGAGACATTGGGTCCGTCAGATCCGGGAGCTCATCTTGTTGTTAAAAGACTTTCTAAGCGTCTGGGAGACGCTGACGCTATGCGTGACCAGAATGCTGGTGTTTATTTGGCTCAACGTATGAACATTGCCATTCAGTATGGCAATGCTGCCAGCATGCTGGGCACGCTGCCAACTGGCAGTGGGCTTGAGCATTTGGATTATCCTTAAACCTTCAAGGGATCATCCACTGAGCTGATCCAATTGCTTTTTAGAGTTCCGTACCCAAAGGGAAAAACGGGACCCTATTACTAAGACTTCGATGTCCGTCTGTCTGTCTGTCACCGGGCTGTATGTCATGAACCATGATAGCTAAGCAGCTGAAATTTTCACAGATGATGTATTTCTGTTGCCGCTATAACAACAAATACTAAAAAGAGAATTAAATAAATATTTAAGGGGGGCTTCCATACAACAATCCTGAATTTTTAGACGTTTTTCGCTCTATATTAATTGTATTTTGTTGTAGTTAACAAAGGCACTTTTTCAACGTTAAAAAAAGGTTAGTTAATATCACGATATAGTAAAGTATACACTAGTAGTTCTCCGAACATTAGACCTCAAGGCACATCTCGTTAAAAGAATCTTCATAAACTTATATCTCAACTTGCTCTCGACAGATTTCTTTCATACTCTCAAATCTTATTACAATTTTGATACTAACTGATCGTGCCAAATATTATAAAAATCGGTTGATAAACAGCGCTGCTACATAAAAGTTTCCCTCGTTTTGAAGAAAATATGAAATCAAAAATTGCCGACTACAAAAAATAATGCATAGAACCTGTATAACGAGTATAACAAGCTTAATTAAGATTCGTTGAAAGATGTTACCTGTAAAGAAGAATATATATGTAGGTATATCCGGACAGACGAAACCAAAATCGTCACGTCAAAACTGACACTCTCTCACTCTCACTTCGTTATCTCGGTCAGTTTTATTTAATATGTTACTTACTGACCCGGCGAACTTCGCTTCACTGCCAGTCTGATTTGTGAATCTAAACCATCCAGGGCCCCACGCAAACGCATACAAAAAAAATCATGCACGATCCAGCCGTTTAGGAGGAGTTCGGTGACATAACACGTACACGTAGACACGTAGTACATCGTCTTTTCTGTTGAATGATATATGTAAAGAACATTTATTATAAAAATGTCATCTTCAAGCTAAGACTGACTTAAGACTCTAGGTGCTTATTACAACGATATTCCATTTTAACCAGTTCACGTAGAAACCAACATGATTCGAACTTTCTAAGACTCATCTTCCTCAAATGACTACAAAACTTACCAATGCGAAGTTCTCAAAGTCGCTCAGTCTGACCAACCTATCGGTGCCGTTGACAAAATCTCGCAACTGAAATTTAGTTAAGTAAACCATGTTTGGTCTTTAAAACTTGCGCGTGTAGCTCTCTCGTTGAACTGCATGAATAAGTTGGTGTTTCTAAGTCTGGATTTCGCGGTGCTCTCTGGGGGATGAACTGAGACCGCGAGCTCTACGGATAGATTACCGAAATTCTAGCTCGCTTCATTCACTGTGCTCAGAAAATCTTGTTTAAACTTGACATTTGCTAAGTACACGAACTGAGCGTGCCCTCGCTGAAGCAAAATGCAAGAGCTTGGTGCTAAATTGTATTTCTCTAGCATCGCAAGGGTGTAAGTCGTCACTTTAGTAATAAAATTGTTGAATTTCAACTGCTCTATAGAAATACATTTACATAGCTCTATAACACTGTCATCATATCAGCCCTAAAGCGTACTCTGATAGATAGATGAATGCTGTTATTGTTCAGATATAAGAAATAATACATGACATAATTTAAAAACTAGTGTAACATCAGGCGGCCTTATCACTAATAGCGATCTTTATATACAATACAATAATACCGGTTGGACGCAATGAAAATGAAAAAGTAAATTTAATCTGGACATCAAAGTTTTTGCGAGAACATAAAAGTACAGTAAGTAGTAGACTTACGAGTATATATTCTATTATAGCTGCTACTTAGATTATGGTGATAATATTGCAATAAAAAGTTGAACTGTTTTTCTAGTCATAAGAATAAAGATTCAAAAGAAGAAAATGAAATTAAATATCAATAAGGATAGGTAGTGCAATTTGCATTGTATTATCAATCAAGCTCCATTCAGCCACCCTTTATTTTGAAAGAATATACAAGCATCCCCTTTCAAATCCTTGCAACATTATAATTTATTTTATGTTTATTTTACATTAAAGTTTTCCAAAATATCTACCTGTAAAAGCACTTGAATAAAAAATATTGAGTTTATATGCAATTATTTACTCGTAGTTAAATTCAGGATAATAAAATATACCATAGGATTTCTAATCCGAAGGTCCTATGAATAAATCTGTGTACCAACTTAACAAAAAAGTTACATTCTCAGAAACTGCCTCATATTTGAATTGTTTCCAATTTCGAAATAATTATTTTTAATTATGTTTGGAAGCAAACATTTTGTTATTCAAAATGATATCATGCAGCCATACACTCGCTATCACCCTTAACAATTTCCCTCCAAATTATTTCGTTTTCCCGCCGCAAAACAAATATTTAGTCAACGTGTGAGAATAACAATTAAAATCCATAGAAATTTATGTATCCACTTTATTTTAACGCCAATAATATCCGAAACCTCGAAACAATGGTTTCACACCCTCACTTACAAGGGTGGAAGTTCAATGAACTTCTGAACTAGAACCTTTAAACAAATATCAACTCTAACTTTGTTCCTACAGGATTGAAGTTTGAGTGATCGTTATCTCATCTTGATTATCATTTTAAATACACATTATGCAAAGGTGTGGTTAATATTTGAAATTCATTGAATTATATTCGAAGATATTAATTAAACTGAATTACGGAGATTAAAGCTTTTGTATTGATCGGGCGATGTTATCTCGTGTATGACAGGGTGGTAATCATAATCTGAAAGTGTAATCATAGGAATTAATATGATTGCAACCGCAGAATTCCCTATTGCAATATAATATTGGAGATAATAGTCAGTGACGGTAATAATTTGAAGATGAAGCTGTTTTTGACCGACGAAATGGAGGAGGTACTCAATTCGATGCGTATATATGTATGTATATATATATATTTTTTTATGTATAACCACGCATAACTTTTTACATAGTCGTTCGATTTTGATAATTCTTTGTTTTATTGGAAAGAGTATACTTCGAAATTGGACCCATTTAAATTTTATCGAAATCGGCTGAGCCATTTTTGATAAATCAACAATAATTTGAAAAATGCTACATCGATCCGTGTGAACTATTCGCGAATTCTTTATACGGTCGAAGTCGGTTGTGCTATTTTTTGCGAAAAATAATTATGTTTTGTAATGTGAGTCTTCGAATATTTTATTTTTGTCGGTTTTGATGTGAAATAGAGATTCTTGTAGTTTGAGAAAGCAGAATTATAACTATTTTTTTTCAGTTTTCATATACTGTCTGCTCACTGCCACAGTTCAAAACCGTAACTGTAAACATAATTACCTAACAAAGCTTAAAAAGAAAAAGCAAAAGACACACAACTTAACTTTCAAACGATCTTTTTGGAAATTTACACAGGAAACCTACGATCAGCAATAAACGCCCGAAAAAAATATAACAAAACCATCTCGAAGTGGCTTTCAAATGAAATAAATTGATAGGTTTCAAAATACGAACATCATCATCATGATGAAAGAGATGTTAAACTTCCTTGTAAGTTTAAAATCTCTTTCTCTTACATCACAACTCTGAAGAAAAATCTAAATTTTATTACACCAAAGTCCCAAGACAAATGTGACAAGGAGATTCCTCATCGCCAGATCTATTTGTTGCCGTCGTGTCTAGACTTCTAGATGTTCCTAGATCCAGGATTCTAGGTGATTGATCCTCACATTAGCATACCTAGATAGCGAGTCAGTTTCAGACATTCTACACTTCGTAGTAGGGATGACCTCGCTGCTACCGTTTTGCCGGATAACTTACGCCGGATTTTATGCACAAAACTGTTCATGAAAATTGACATGAAATTGTTGGATGGTAAGTTATTGTTTTATTTTCGTCCTTTACTATGTGTTGTACGTATTCATTATGTGTTAAACCTTTTTCGGTCATTATCTTATGTCAATCAAGTCGTCAAAAAAACCTTGCGAACGCACTTGAGTTGAAGTTAAAATCATTGTTTTGCAATTATTTTCACTACTAAAATTCTTACGTTTTATTTTCACATCTGCTCAAATATTTAGAAACATTAAATCTGTTTCCGATATTTTACTAAACATCAGAAAAAAAAACCAGTCCCTTATTTTAGGTATAAATTATTTCTTTAAGTTTAAAGTTTAAACCTAATACTGAATGTCATTGTAACACGCGTTAATATTCGAAAATTTCGCGTTTAATAATATTATTATGGTCTTATACATTTTACCCGGCGTTTATCCCATAATAGCCGGATGGCACTTGCAACTTTGCATGCATTCGATGCATCCCTAATCTCCATTGTTCTCGATTGTGAAATGTGGAAACTCTACCTCGCTCTGAGCTGAATTTAATATTGATATCTCCAGTGTTAGTTACATTGCAGATGGTATTGTTTGTATTAAAACCCTGAGGAAATGATAGGATGCAGATCTGGTAACATAATAAATTACTTTTCTTAACTCATCTATTGATTAATTATATTATTCATTACATCACATTAACATTATAAAGACTTATAGTGGTTATGTAACCTCTTCGAATGTCATCTGGTTGTTTTCAAATAGAGGGATTAGTCTACCTAAAACCTTTAAAATACTCTAAACTCGTTATTATACACCTAAATACGAGCTTAAATACTAAAAATTAATTTTTAGTACTAGTAATAACGTAACAAGCGGTTTCGTGAAAAGATAACTTGAACAATAAAACAAATTCAGGCAGTCTCAAACAAAACCCTACAAGATAAAGTTCAAGGCCCAACAGGTAAAACAATGAAGGATGTTACAAAGCCCGTCTGAATTTCAAACACCTCGCCGTCCCATTTATTCCGATCTCATTTTAAAGACAATTCAAATAAATGCTAACGTCCCTAACAAAGCGACATAATGCCTCGTATTCGAGTAATAAAAACGACATTTTTGAATTTCGCACACATAACGCCGTTTACCTACAAAGCGAGGGTTTGGGCGGACCGGAAGTCGTGTTTCAGACGTTAACTGCGTACGTAAACCCACTTCCGGTCTGCTATCGTATAAATTGTTCAGCAGACATGTAGGTTCTCATGGAAATTAAGGATTTATTCAATATTTGAATGAGCGGGATAAGTAATCTTGGTTATTTTTATAAAGCTGAAGTAAATATTATACTTAAACATCACTCGACAAAGCTCTGTGGGTAGGGCTTTGGAATACTCTTCCACCACCTACGCTTATAATTATATCATTCCTTTTCATTTTCCAATCCTTATTGTCTATTTAAAGAAATGTGCGTATTGTTGAAGTACATTTCTATTAGGTACCTTTGCCTTCACACGGTGAAGGAAAACATCGCGAGGAAAGCTTAACTGCCAGTTCTTCATATTCTCCAAGATTTATTGTGACGTCTGCCAATCCACATTTGGCCAGCATGGTGAACTATTGTTTAACTCTTTTCGTAGTGAAAAAACGGTACTAAAAATTAGTACAGCCTTGTATAAAATTATTACACAAATCAAAATCTTAGCGATATGACAATAAATTCTTACAGAGCTTGCATTGCAACGCTTAGGACTACGAGAATGATGTGATCCTGATCATTTAACTGGTAAGATAGAGTGAGAGTATTACTGAGCGTAGTTTACAACTGCCTTAGTCGTGCCAATCGTGTCTACACACGATTCGACCAACCAAAATTGATTTATAATGTAAAGCAACCTGCATAAAATTTTTGCTCATCCCAAAAGCTCGGCTTATAACAAAACAAATTCGTCATTATAGTTTATTTATGAGCCTAATCTCAAGTTCCGACCAATGAGATCAAATTCACATGATTTCTGAAAAGTCTGTTATATCCCCATAACATTGCCCTTTGCCCTTACAAATGATACATAATTTGTGTCGGGCAAACGACCTCAGTTTGTCAACCTGAAGGAAGATTATTGAAAATAAACGCACGAGTCATTGACATGAAAATAAAAGGAACGAATTTTTATACAGCATCGTTCGTATGGGTCGTATGGCTAGTTATAAGAGTATTTAAGCCACCTAAAGGCCTTTGACATAACTAAACAATTAAAACTACCGATCAATAAACGTAAAAACTTATTACTAACTTTCAAAGACACAAGAAAATGAGACGTTTAACGCATTTTAATTTCTTACAAGACAGGAGTGAGCTTCTAAAAACAAACAAATTGGAAACAAAATCTCGAAACTGCGACCTCAGCGTTCTGTCCCCAAAGCTTCTTATTATAAAACTTCAAAGTTTCCAAACACAAAACAAAGGTTCTCGATCCGAAATGAGGCAAAGATTACTGTTGCAGAAAATGTAACTGCAGAGAGGCTGTATTGTTTAAATTCTTGTGTAAATTCTAGGTTTAATAATAATGGTTCTATGACACGGTGCGCCATGGCATCCAAAGAATCCAAACACTACAAGTAGGGATATAATAATTTTGTTTCACTCATGAAACTACTAATTAATGCTGGCGCGTAACAAGAAGAAGTCTTCTTCTTCTTCTTGTAACGCGTCGAGTCTAATTTACGTCGTTTTTTTTTTGGTAGATCAAACTTCAGAGGTAGTCTATAGGTACCTATTTAAATTTTATCGAAATCGGTGGAGTACATTAGGCCCAATTATAAAGGCACCATCGTAATTATAATGGCTAATTAGACTATTTCTGTTTCTATTTCACTTTAGGCATTCGATAGAGAGAACACTTACGTTGCTATTAAATTTACGATGCCGCCTTCATAATTGGGCCTATTATCCTTCTATGATTATACGCACAGAAGAGAGAAGGAAATAGAAAGGCGATGTGGAGGGGAGGTTTGTCGCCACGTACATGAGTTATAACTCAAGTTACGTGAAATCGTGACATTTACTGTCTCAGTCGTTCAAGTGATTTCAGAGGTAATTTTTGCCAAAAAAATGCCGGTTTGCGCTATTATAACGTGTCGAATACAAAGCAAAGACTTTAGTTTACAAAAAGGAGGAATATCCATTCACTGGTAAGTCTAAATTGTGGGCATTTTTAAATTTAAATGATTTATTTTACTGCCTAGATTTTCGTTGATAGTGGTTGCAAACATTTTATCGACATCGATAAATTTCGCTAGTAAGTTAAGAGGAAGGATGGTCTGTAATTTTCCATACAAACGTATTACGCTGTTTTCTTCCTGGAAAATACTTTTAGAGCCTCAATTTTTTGTCATAAAATTAAATTTAGCTGTTTAGACTACCCTGTCTTTTCTTTTTCTTGATAAATTAATTATCAGGCAAAATATGACCCTTCAAAATCACAAAAAAATTCACCATTATTACTGACGTCTTTAGAGACCTACCAGAAGAGACTAAATAATATCTAACGAAATATAAAATGACAGAATCATGAACACATGTTTTTTTTAAATTTTGACATAAAAAACACTTGATTGATCTTGTTTTTGAAGAAGAAAACAGCGTAATACGAAACGTTGTCTCGCCATGTTTTTTGTAGGTATAAATCGCTCTGAGCTGCAATTGTCCCTATCGCACGATGCGGGGGTAGGGTCGAGGTGAGGGAGGTTCAAATCTATACGTACACAAGCACTAGGGATGTAGTAATAGTCGATATTTTTGTCGATGCTCTAGTGATGTCCATCGATATCGATGTTTATTAAAAAGATTAGTTATTTTTGAAATCCTGTGATTTGACCGTTGTATGTTTGTTACTTTTGAAGAAAAGATTTTATGTATGGAATATAGGCGTTTAGTTGCTATGTTGCAGCGATTATACAGAATATCGTGCTGTATCCGCAGACATCTACGAGTAAATGAGTTAGGCGCAGAATAACCAATTCTCTTAATGCCCAACTAATCTGGGAATGCTCAATTCTACGAAAGCATAATTCTATGAATGCCCAATTCTCAAAATGATCGTGTAATAACTGTAACGTATAAATATAATTATCCTTAGTCCACTTACCTAAGCGAAAAACGTTCTATTAAATCATTAAATTATCAAGGACACAACATTAAATAATTAAAAAACACATAATCAGTCACATTACAAATACAACAAAATAAATAAATCTATATCTAATAAAATAAATAAGTTCTATGCTGTGCTTGCCAGTATAGGTAGCGCCACACAAGTCGGCGGATGAGATGTAAGACGCAGATGACACTTTGCCGTAATTCGCTAATTATTGCGCATGTGCGCACAATGCCGACGCCGCGTAGCGTAGTGGTAGGTACTCGTAAGCACGGGCGTGCGCGCGGGAGACATGAGGTTGGCGGGCGGTTGTGTCCGTGCGGCGTCTTGTCTCTCTGGCTCCTGCACATACCTATATTTTGCCTATTGCGCAGCGTTCTGCGCCTAACTTTCCATCCGCTGACTTGTGTGGCGCGAATTATACGTGAGATTCATTCGAGAAAACAGCCCCATTGGCTATCCGTTCATTGAACTATGTGCCTTGCCCTTTGTCATTTTAACTTGGCTATCCGCTGAGTTATGCTGAAAAGTGTGTAGTAATTTGTGGATGTTCTATCCTGTATTTATATGGTGTGTGCTAACCACTGCTGCTTTAATTTGCTAATAGTTTCAACTTTTTTAAACTTATTCAAAGTAGAACCTAAGTATGACAAGCAGTTCTCCAAACAGTAAGCATTGCATCTGTTTGATTGAATTCTTAATTATTTTTTATACTACTGGACTACTCGCGCAATGAATATACGGGAATAGTTACAATATAAAAGGCAAGAAGTTTTATATGTCCAGATATACAGGGTTATCCAGAACTGGTGTACTAAGCCGAAAGGAGGTGATTCGGACTATTATTATGAACAACTTTTAATATATGTGGCCAAACCGAAATTCGAGAAAAAAACTTATCGTGTCATACATTTTTTCGAGTCCAAGTTGCAGTTTTGTATGGAACAGCTGATTTTTAGTTTACGAAATCCGCAGCTAGACCCATATTCATATATTCATATAATTTTATTGGTATCAAAATACAAGATACAAGTCAATCCAAATCAATTACAATTCTAGTTATAATTATAATATCCTTAAAATTTCAGCTTAGCTAAAGCAAAGCATAATTATCTTAAAATTACAATAACTTAAAATCGCTGTAGTTAAATTAATTAAATTATATATTTAAACATTCCGTTCCGTGCATGGGTTGCCTGGAAGAGATCGCTTCCAGCGATAAGGCCGCCTTGAGCTACACTAATAAGTTTTTAATGTATTACTGTTGTCTTATTTTTACTGTGTGCAATAAAGTGTTTTCTATTCTATTCTATTCTATTCTAAATAAAAGATGATTAAATATTAAATTGTAAAAACAAAACGATAATCATTCAATATAAATCTGAACAACTGCTACAATATCAAAACTTAAAATGACAAAAATTGCATAGTTAATAAATTAACAAATATGAATTTGTAACAAAATATAGTAAACATAGTAAACTTTGTTCATAATAACGAACGTGTAGGTCATAGGTAGGTACACCTCTGAAACCTCCTTCACTTTGTAAAACACGACCTTGTAAAGAGGTATCGTGTATCCACCAGTAGACGTCACGTGACAGAAATGATGATGATGAATTGAGAAACCTTTCATTTTGACTGACCTACAAAAAGAAGGGGATTTGCAATTCGTGTATGATAAGATAAGATAAGATATATTTATTGGCCTTATAACTACAAACGTTACACTAGGCAAGTCAAATTTACAATTGTATCACAAATAATCACAATGCATAAAATTCAAAAAAATAAAATAAAAATAAAACAAAACTTAAGTAATTCAACATCAATTAGGTAGAAACAACTATTATAAAATTAGAAAAATTTAAAACTGTTAGGTAATTCAAGGGCTTAAAAATAGGTACTAATTACTTCACATATTCGATTTTTCCGAGCCGATTCTCAAGTTTGTTTTTACAAGTTTATGTTTAACTTGCAATGTATGTATGTAAATAATATATTATTTTGGGTCAAACCATGCAACGCAATTTTGAAGCAGATATTGAAGCTATCTGTTATTTTTTACGTACCTAAATCACTTGAAAGATTTTATACCCCTAAAATTGTGTAATATTCGAAAATTTATAGGTTGAATTAATTTTAAAGTTTAGATTCTTCTTTTTGGACTATTTAATTTAAATAAAAGCTTGTTTTTAATAAGATTTTACACTTTGTTTATTGTCTGTTGAAGAGTTATGTGCGTGTTTTCCTTAAAAAAAGTTATTTGGTATATCTTAAGTTAGGTATTTGGTAGAATTTTCAGTATGTATTATGCAGCGCCTACAGAAATCAATTAGTTAAATAGCTATTTTTGTTCGCAGCTTTAGGATTGAGGTCAATTGTGTAAAGTTGGCTATTTATAAGGTTTTTTCAAAAAATATTATTCGAAAGAAAATTAAAATCAATATACCTACTTCGCCTATATGTGTAAAAAAATAATGTAGCTTTCTAATTCGATAAAAAATATTCAGTATAAAGGTTTTCGTTTGCTATGCGCTATCCCAAAAAACCGGAGCTTATGTACCTACCATATTTTGCTACAATTCAAAAGAATACACCAGCCGTCCGCCTGAGCTAGGAGCGCGGGCGGGCGCGGGAAGGGCGCGGGCGGAGTTGGTAAGCAGCACACACACAAATACAATTGCATCACACCACACATAGAAGCTCCCTGGCTTGGGCGCATCGCGACAGCAATAGTTTAGCCAAATACCTACTTCTCAAATTCCTTGGCGCTCAGCTTTTCTCTTAATATTTCGCAATTCGAAATTTATTGTTATTAAGTATCTGAATATTTTGATTTAATAAAATATTTGTGATTGTGGTGTAATTTTTATTAATAATTGTATTTGCATCACACTTTAACTATTATGTTCCTTATGAATAAAAGTTATCAGGTCCAATATATATACATATAAATATATAGATTGAACACGAAGCCGACTGCCGTTGGATGTTTGCTTTGATTTTCATTGATACATTGTATCTTCATTGCAGCTTTCCAGCCGATCCTCTGACGAAGAGTAAATGGATCGAGGCTACAGGACGGCAAGACTGGATTCCTACAAACGTTCCATTTACACGTGGTTCTTAATTAACATGTTTTTAAAGTTATATATGTATATTATCTCGACATATAAAATGCTTAGATCTGAATGACTGACTGACGGATCCACGCACAGCTTAAACCGCTTCAATAAGCGGTCAGGAGAGACTTGAAATTCGGAGCGTGAGTTCTTTGTATGAAGTAGGCGTCTGATAAGAATAATTTACCGAAATTCTAACTAGGAAAATACAGACGTGAAAAATTAGAGCTAAATTTGTGTGAAACAACGTGATTTTTGGTTCATTTACTTTAGATTTTGCATTAACATTCTGTAAAAGAATTGATGGAAGATGTGTTTCGTGTTTTATTGAAATATGAAAGTTATTTTGGGGTTGATTTTCTTCGAAGTTGATATCAATACTCTTTAGTGTTTTTGAATTAAATTACTTTTTATTTTGATGCGTGTTTGAAAATTAAATCCGATTTTATTTAAGTAATCGGCCTATTGTCAGTAAAGATTAACCTTTTCTGAAGTTCCTTATACCATTGTATGGTTCCAATTAACAAAATAGCAATGTATTTCTAGGTATAAGGGTTCCTTGTTATGAGGTATGGAACACTACTTAAAGATATTTATAAATGTTAACTTTTATAAGGGACGCTAAAATAGAATGTTTCGAGAAAAAATGTATACGAACCACCCCGAATAATCTCTCCCGCTAGCACAAGCACGCGCTCTTACTCGCCCACGTAACCATTTACGTCTACGTTCAGCTAATCCAATGAATTATTTATATTATCGAGCTCCAAACTAGAAAAATATGATTGTAATTATTCTTCTCCTTATAAATATTGGCGTCGCATGGAATATGCATTTGCCAGTGTCAAGTGTAAGTTCTATTATGATGTTATGATAACTAATATTGTCACATGTAATTCAGTTGTGTTCACATGTAATGTTAGTTTAAGCTTGTTTTGTATTTACGATGTGAAAATAAAGTTATTTTTTATTGTATTGTAATTATGGTGTAATTTAATAAAATATTTGTACTATGATAATATTCATTATGAAAAATAGTTAAGTACAGTCACGACTGTACGCCAGCACAAAATATCTAAATACAATTGATTAGCCAACAATGGAATTTAGGCGACTTCCACCGTGTACGAAATCCAAATAGTTCGCAGGAATTGATTTGGCATCCATGTAGTACCTATATTAGAACTGATAGAAACACAAGTTTTATAAATTAATACAATACGGCACGTTGAAATGATTTTTCAGTGTTAATTCCAAAAATTCCTGAATAGTAATAAAACTGCACAATCATTTTCATCAATTATATACTACATATATCCAGTTACATTATCCATAAATTATGCAATACCTACGTATAAAATCACATTATCGATAAAATTAAACTGCACAATTCATGTCGCCCATCACTAGCTAAATGCCAAAAAACAACTGTGATACCATATTCAAATTCGAGATTGGCCCATTATTTTTTTTTTGGCTTGACATGTACCACGCATTTGCCATTGTTATGTAACATTAATAAAATAAAGTGAATTTAATAACTTTAACACGGCATTTAAATTATGACCAAATTAATGTTATGGGTCTTAGGTACCTTGGTGATGTGACAGAAAGTATACTACGCTCTATTCTAAAGGAAAAAAAAAATCTCCGATGTTAGTGAAAATTGCACAGTTATTGTGCAGATATTTTACAGTGGTAATACACACTTGGCGACAGCGGTTTTTATAGAAAATTTGTATGGATTTCCTTTCTAATCTAGTTCTGCTGTTCTGTGGGACTTATAATGTGCTCAAATCGCGAAAGTTTAAAAATAACATCGGTGGAGTAGTTTTTAGGGTTCCGTACCCAAAGGGAAAAACGGGACCCTATTACTAAGACTTCGATGTCCGTCTGTCCGTCTGTCTGTCTGTCTGTCCGTCTGTCACCGGCCATGATAGCCATGATAGCTAGGCAGCTGAAATGTTCACAGATAATGTATTTCGGTTGCCGCTATAACAACAAATACTAAAAACAAAATAAAATAAATAGTTCAGGGGGGCTCCCATACAACAAACCTGAATTTTTAGACGTTTTTCGCTCTATATTAATAATTATAATTTATTTATAATTATTATTTTATATTATATGTATAATTACAAATATAATTTATTTATAAAAAATAATAAGAATAGAGTACAGTAAGAATAGGGGTGCTATTTATTGACTAAGTATTTTTTCAATTATTTTATACCATTTTTTATAAATAAATTATATTTGTAATTTTAACATATTAATTAAATATTATTTTCAGGTTTACTACATTTTTTAAATAGATTACTTATCACTATTTTTGTTACAGGTTTAATTATTTTTTTATTATTTTAAACGGATTAATTAAAAATTTTGTTTCAGGTTCATTCATATTTTGTAAACATACCTAAGCCTAACTTTTCTAACCTGACCTAACCATAGTCGAACCATGCTACAGTTTGATGATTAATTACTAATTTTGTTTGTGATTTAATTTGGATTTTGAATAGTACCCTTAACTTATATGACTACGACAGAGCGGAAATACACTAAATATTTATTCAAAACAAGAATTTGAAGATGAACTTCCGCAAAGTTACGCCTGATTCAATAAACTATATGAAACAGCTGTTTTATTTTCTCGAATTCCGTATTGGCCCCATCGTAAAACTTGTCCATAATGATGGTCTGAATCACCTCCTTTCGGCTTACACATTAGTACATTAGTTCTGGATAACCCTGTATGGGTAATAGTATTAATACATTTTTGGAGTTGTAACTCTGTATTTTTCAGCCGTCCTTGTCACTGAGGCGAACATAACAATCATATTTCCATGCGACATTAAAAACATAAGCACGGAGCGATTCTGCCACCCCTAATGCTGAATCACAAGGGATGTGGGCGGAAAGATTAAAGGCACCAGAGGGGTCATTGAGGATTAGAGTACCTATAGCTACGTAATCATAGGACTTGATGGATGTTAAGTGACTTTTATTTTAGAAATATTTTTTTATGTGTACCTATTTCCTTTATGGGACATTCGTCTGATGTTAGGTGAATGATGTGGAATGGACAATTGGACATGGATATGAAATAATAATCGGCCAAGTACGAGTAGGACTCGCGCACGAAGGGTTCCGTACTGTATGGGAGCCCCCCTCAAATATTTATTTTATTTTAATTTTATTATTTATTATTGAAGTGAATGTAAAACTAAATATTCTGTGAAAATTTCAAGCATCTACCTTTTACCATTATTAATATAGAGCGAAAAACGTCTAAAAATTCAGGTTTGTTGTATGGGAGCCCCCCTTAATTTTTTTTAGTATTTGTTTTTATAGCGGCAACAGAAATACATCATCTGTGAAAATTTCAGCTGCCTAGCTATCATGGTTCATGAGATACAGCCCGGTGACAGACGGACAGACGGACAGCGGAGTCTTAGTAATAGGGTCCCGTTTTTACCCTTTAGGTACGGAACCCTAAAAAGTGACTGATACTTTTTTCCAGGGAAGTATCATGTCGTCAGTTAGGACTTATCAGTTTGAAACTGCACGCCTCTCCGCATTAACACGTAACAGGAATGTTGTATCGCAAATTTTTATCAGTGTGCATAGCAGTAATCCCTATACAGGTAGCGGCACGTAAGTCTAGCGCTGCGGGTAGTGTGGAGGGGATGGCTGCGCATAGTGACCGCCATACTAAACCCATGCTCCACACTTTGTTCAGCGCTACACTTATATGCCGCGACCTGTACGGGATTGTGTTCGATTACACGTACTTACTACGTAAGTAGAAATTTCAGTATGTATAACTACAACATATCTTTTTTCACATAAACTTTCAAAGAAGGGACGATAAGTTTTGGCCTGAAATATCTTTACCTGCTAGGTAGGCAAAGTAAGCATGCTACATGCACGACAACATATGTTATCAGTTTAGATCAGGTAGAATGTAGCTGTGGCCGAAGCCGTGGTGGTCTAGTGATAGTGATACCCGCCTTAGAACCGTGAGGTCGTGGGTTCAAATCCTGGTCCCATACAAATGAGTTCTTTGGAATTTACGAGTATGTACGGATTTGAGTACATCACTACATAGTATAAAACAAAGTCGCTTCCCGCTGTCTGTCCCCATGTATGCTTATTAAATGACTATTAAATGATATTTATATACAGTGTTATTACTTTGCGGCACATGCAAATATGATGAAATTACTCGTAGTACGTATTTCGGCAAAATGTTTCTGTGATTTTATAGTTACGTACTGCTTACAATGGCTGCAGCTCATATTTACAATTAATGTAAACTTCTTTGTAAAATTAAATTTAAAAATATATCAACAGTCATCAGTATTCAGTGTTATAAGCATTAAATATGCAATTGTGCATTTTTAGGGTTCCGTACCCAAAGGGTAAAACGGGACCCTATTACTAAAACTCCGCTGTCCGTCTGTCTGTCTGTCACCAGGCTGTATCTCCTGAACCGTGGTAGCTAGAACGTTGAAATTTTCACAGATGACGTATTGCTATTGCCGCTATAACAGCAAGAACAATACTAAAAACAGAAAAAATAAATACAACATACAACAAACCCGAATATTGAATCGATTTTAATTGCGGTGGCAAGTAGATGCTTGAAATATTCACAGAACATTTAGTTGTATATTCCCTTCAAAAAATAATAATTAAATCAAAATAAAATAAAGTAAGGGGGCTCCCACACGGTACAGAACCCTTTGTGCGTGAGTCCGACTCGCAATTGGCTGATTTTATATTGTTATTTTAGTTTACTGTTCATAAAAGTGAGCTAGATAAATTTTATTTGCTTAAAAATAATAAAAGTACATACTTAATTTAAGTTTAGTTGTTGTTTGTACTGTTTTTGTCGCAAATAAACATCGACTTGGCATTTTTTGTTTTAATAATTACCTATACTGTCAGTTAGGTACATTTTTTGCCAAAGAGCAATGAAACTTTTTGTTTGTAAGCGCCAAATTTTTCCGCAATTTCAGAATTGGTCTCATAGGGAACGTTTTTTCTAATAATGAGTACAATGACTTGCTTACGGTTTAGTACACGAGAAGCTTATAAGTTATAACCGTAAAAAGTAATAATATTAGTGCATTTTGAGCGCTCCCATGGGTAATAAATAATGTAAAATTAAAGTGCACTATATACAGGGTTATTTCTAATCAATAAGCATCCTTTTAGGGGCTTATTCTGTACATCAAAACTAACAACATTTGTTCTGCGAGTTTAGTCAAAACTAAAAAAAAATCAGCTGTTCCATACATTTTGTCAAGGGTGAACGTTATTTATTAATGGAACATCAACCTTTTTTTGAGAATTAATGAAAGTCATAGAACAAAAGTTGTTAGTTTCGATGTACAGAATAAGCTCCTAAAAGGATGCTAATTGATTAGAAATAACCCTGTTTTGATATTCAACTGATGAACCGATCCCGATAAGTAGAGTGCAAACATTATATTCTGAATTGATGAATTTTGTTTCTATTTTTACCCAATTTGCAGATTTGTTGAACTATTAGGAGTTTATTACTTATACTGATCTGCTCTAGGCAAGTAAGCAAACTGTTCGTGGCTTGAAATAATCAAATATATAAAACTATAAATAAAAATAATCTGAAATATATAAATAGTCTGATATCCTCTTATTTCATTAAAAAATAAAACAGTTCCAAACAAATATTTCAATCTCAACTCGGTGATCTTTGACCGTGGCAAACTTACCGTAACTCCCACGTCAAGGTAAAACCCACTCTATTTCATTCAAGTCAAGACTGTCAATAAGCGAACTAACAAGTTTGTCTGAATCAGTATGCGAGCGGCGTTCGACGGCCCTGATTGGTCGGAGTTCACCAAGGGCTGTGAGTAGGGTTACCAGAGTCTGATGGAAAGTTTAAATCAAAGAAATGCCTGATTTGTTTTGAAAAATCTTAACTTTTTATTGAAATAAAGCCATCAATATCGTTGGCTGGTCAGTTAGTGGAGGTACTGCATCAGCCTTTTTTAATAGTCTATAACTAAATGATACGCTCCCGAACCCCTCTCACTTTTCTGACAGTTTTGATAGCTCAAAGCTGTCAAAAAAACGAGAGAAGCTCAAGAACGCGTCACCTCAGCAACGAGATCGGTTAACAGAATTGCCCCGCAGGACTAATGCTCAGCAGAAGGACTATTATTAACCACGAAGAATGAAAAATGATTTTGGAGCATATCCACCACCCTGACCTAATGCGGATTGGTGGATTCACATACGTGACCAAATTTCTTCTACAGATGTATGTAGGTTGACTCACGATGCTTTCCTGCAGCTAGAAGCCATTGGTGTATAAATGTGTTGATAAATTCCAATGAACTGATCGGTACGGGACCGAGTTTGAGCTCACGCTTATGCCTACTACATAGACTGGTACCATCCCATTTAGAAATCCTGAAATTTTCTCTCAGTTCCAAAGGTCACTCGACCTATACGTACTTAAGTTTTTTTTCTTCGTATGACTTACCATCGGGCGAGATGGTGGTCATGAAGGTTCGAAGGATCAAGAGAGGAACCAAATAAATCCTGAGTTATGGCAACCCTAGCAGTGAGTTAAAGATTTTCGCTTTATCTTCGCGGTTGAACGACTGGGCTTTAAACTTAATACTGTCGCTGTTAAATCCGAATTATTCCGAATACGTTGTTTAATTTCTGTATGGAATTCTGTTTACGGAGAACGGATTCGTTCTGTGATTGGACTCATTTGGGAATCTGGCGTGGTCCTGACAAAATGGTCAACATTTCAATCTACTCCATTTAGGTTGCCTGGAATAAATAGCTCCCGTTATTTTACCGGACTGTTATAATTTTTAGTTTGATTAGCTAATACCATCATAATGCGGAGAGCTAGGGACTGGAGCGCCCTACCTCCGTCATTGTTTCCTGACAATTCAAATTTGGACTTATTTAAGGCTAAAGTAAATAGGTATCTTCTAGGTCTTTGTACTCCATCCTCGGCTACGTCTTATAAATTTATGAAAAAAGTTTAGGTATTTTTATGTACCTAAATTCGGTGTGATAATCACTATCACTACATGGTATAAAAGTAAGTCGCTTCCCGCTGTCTGTCCCTATGTATGCTTATATCATTAAAACTACGCAACGGATTTTGATGCGGTTTTTAAATAGATAGAGTGATTCAAGAGGAAGGTTTATATGTATAATTCACCCGTGCGAAGCCGGGGCGGGTCGCTAGTAGATAATAATATGTTTTCTATAGTAAGTACTTATTTCAGCTCTAGGACGTCTACTGCTGGGCGTAGGAATACCTACCTATAATATAAGGGTATATTCGGTATTTCTCCAGACGACTGATTTTTTTATTTAATATAAGTTTGCGTTTGACTACATACTGCTTGTTAACAGCACATAATTATGCGGTCTAGGATGTAGCACGCTTTCCTAGAAGATGCCTATTTACTCGAGATTTAAAGACACTATGTTGGATATATTCTATGATGTCATTGTACTCATCATTATGACTAAGTTTTACTATGAGACCAACCCCAAAATTACAAAAAAAGTATTTGCTGGTCTACATAAAAAGTTCAACACCGAATTTCGATGTTAAGTGAACTCAAATATTTAACCTAGGTAGGTATACTCGTACTTATACTAAATATTCACTCGCATAAATTAATAATATATCATTTTGAAAGCTTATGAATTCATGGAGCTATTTTTTAATACCCTACGAGAATATCACAAATAATCTCACAGAATTTATAAACAAGCCCAAAAGAAAAAATAAATATCCATAAATATAGTACCTGTAAAATATTTTGAAGCTGAAATACCGATCATAATCCTGTTTTTCTTTCGCTGAATTTGTTATGAAAATAAAATATTGTGTTGGTAAAATATTGTGCTAATATTTTTGCTCAGATTCGAAAAATTTTAACGATAAAAAATTCTTGATGTTCTAAGTCTTTGTGAAAGCAATTTATTTACTCATGTGTGCCTTAATTGGTTTACAGGGTTTTAGTTTTGAAGCTTGAAGGCGAGGAGTGACAAGACCTATAAATTAGTTGTCAATTCAGTATTTTTAGAGTTCCGTACCCAACTGTTCTCAATAAAATGTAATAAATCATAGCATTAAGCTTATTCGGTATAATAATGCTTTACCGATATAACGGTACCAATACAATACTTCGATTAAATTTGTCCATACCCGCGAATGGCGATGGTGCCGAAACCACCAAGTTGGTGGATTCACTTATGCCATCGAATTTCTTCGTCGCACGCACGTTTCTTTGCGATGTTTTCCTTCATCGAAAAGCTCGTGATGTAAGAAACCGTGCATAAGTTTCATAAAGCTCATTGATACGGGACCGGGATTTGAACGGTTTGACTGCATCGGTGGCTCAGTGGCTCACCCTGACTCCTGAATCAAAGAGGCGTGGGTCGATCCCCACTCAGGGTAAGCATTTATGTGATGAACATACTCGTAGATGTTGCAAACATCTACGAGTATGTTCATGTGTCTGGTTGTTATTTAGATAATATCGATATAAGCATGTATTTAAAATATGTATTTGTAGTACCTATATCAGTCTCTGGCAGCTATATCACAAGCTTGGCTTAGTTTGGGGTCTCTGACCCCGTGTGTAAGATGTCCCCAAATATGTATTTATTTATCAAAATACTATGCTGACAAATACATAACAACTTGTGCAAAATTACGATCAAATATTAAAACTAGTTAACTGAGAACTTGTCCATTAACCTTTGACTATTTAGCCATTAACATTAAATCACACAAAAAAACAGACCCCTTCGACCACAAATAAAGCCAGCACGGTGCAATATACATAGCTAGCTCTTATTTCATTGAGCACGTGTCTCCCAACACGGTCTAAAAGGAAGAATTTCTCACAAAGCAACATAACAAATATGATTTAACCATTGTTTCTTTGATCCATTGTACTAAACGACGCAGAAATAATTAAGCACATTCCCGTAACGCTCACCGGGACAATCGTATCTCCAACTGTCAAAGTCACTGTCAAATTAATGAATGTCAACATCGCTATAGTAATGACGTTTCGAATCAGTCACATGGAAGTGATAGCATTGGACACGTGTAGAAACAAATTCGACCGTATTAGAAGGGAAAGAGGATCATATTTATTCGCAGATGTCGATTCAGTAGTTTAAAAGCGCCATTGATTTGCCAGAAGCAATCTCCTCTGATTCTTTGAGAGTACATTTCTTTCCGAGTAAGTATTTGCATTTTCTCTAGTGTTTACTAAAGGGGGAATTTGCTGGGCTTTGTTCGAGGATAGGTCGGTCGAAAAACCAATATTGTTTTTTGATATTCTAGCTCGAGTCTTTTTGAGGCTTTGAATTTAGGTTAGAATAACACGAGTATATTGCGTTTCTGTTGGTCGTTCTATTTTTGAACAGTGGTAATTAATATTACGTTGTTTGTTCAGAGATGAGGGGGTTACATACTTTACACAGTAAACGTTTGAGATCAATGTGTTATACCACTCAGTAAGCCAATCTGTCAAGATTGGTTTTATCTCAATTGTAACAAATTGATGACGATTTAAAAGCTCTTTATCTGTGGTATATTAACGGTAAAAGTCTTGCATTTACCATGTTTTTGCACATTGCATCGCGTTATGGCATTATTATCTTTTTGGCCACGGTTTTTATAGACCTCCTCAACAGACTTCTAACAGGACCAGTTAGAAGCGGTTTGCATCCAGCGCATTCCTGCGGTTTTAACTAACTTTTGCTGCATAAAAATTTAACTGCCGTGGCGGCTCAGTGGTTTTAAAACCTGCCTTACAATCGTGAGGTCGTATGTTCAAATCCCGGTCTCGTATCAATGAGTTCTTGATTACATACTTATGTTTGCAACGCCCTAACAGGGTATGTACCTAGCTATTAAGATTGCTTTGTACATAATGCAAGAAATAAATAAATACTAAATTCTTTACGTACGGACTTTCACATCACTGGCTTTTCGGTGAAGGAAAACATCGTGAGGCTACCTACATACGTCCGTATAGGTATAGAAGACATTCGATGCCGCAAATGAATCCACCAACCAGCACTGGGCCAGCGTGGTGGATATGGCCCAATCACCCTTTGGGTAGGCCAGTTCAGTAGTGGACTGTCAAAGGGACTGTACAGTACAGTATCGACCCAGTCAAAAGTCTCTCATATTTTGAAGCAAGCGAAGAAGACAGTGTAATTATTTCTATTTATTTTTGTACATAATTGGTGTTCGTAGTATTTACTTTCCGACAGTAAATAAAGCGTATAATTAGTTCTAAATTAATCATCTAATTGCCGCCGTGAATCAATTTTCACGCCCACATGTTTCCTTGAAAAGGCGTAAAATACAAAATTAGTCGTTATTAGATAATTTAGGTACGCCGAGAGGATGTTACAAAGTGTGGATAATTAATTACAACATAATTGATACGTCATTTTCTGTCAAATAATGAAATTCGTTTTGGAATTTTCTTGATAGAGCTGTTTATTATTTTATATACTACGGGACTAATCGCGCACTAAATTTACTAATTATAAAATTAGTAGTTTTAGTGCCCGTAGTATATAAATAAAAATGTGTTCGAATCGCGAAAGTTTAAGAGCTGTTTATTTTAAGTAATCGGATAGATTTTCATCCCGATGTGTTAAAAATGGTTGAAAATTATTTATCAAATGAAAGCACTATCAAAAACTGCTACAGGCTGCAAGTTTTACAAACTATCTTGCAAAAAAACGTTTTACATGTGAAATATTTTGTGTTAATTACTGTAGAAAATCAGTAGATTAATAAAAGGCCGTGACAATACAGTATTATAGAAAGCTTTCGTCAATGTTGCTGATAAATTACCTAAATACCGTTAGAAATAAAAGTAAAAGTCATTTTCGAATACTAAAAGATCTTGCAAAGTGGGCTCAGACTTTGTACAGTAGCCCAAAAAAAGCTTTTAAAATATGGGAAACAAATTGATAGAAAAAACAACGTTACTTAATTAATGATTAATTACAGTGGAATTTCGTATTTTCTATTTGTTCAAGGCCGCCATCAGGCCACCATGCACAAGCAATGCCAAAAGATAACAAGATCCGAAAATATGAAATTCCTTTATATTGTGATTTTTATTAAAGAAAATAATAAGAAAATCATTTTCCAATACAAATAAAGCAAATAATTAAATACTGTACCAGGTAATAGCCTAAGTTCGATATATTTTTGGATTATCTCTTTTACAATTGGAACAATTCGAATACCAAAAGTTACAGTTCAATTCGTGACATCCCTGGCAAGCGGCAAAACTTCAAGGCTCATCATAAATTCAGCAACTAAATTGAATTTTATACCCCTGCTTTAGGAACAATAAAATAAATTGTCGTTTGGACCCTATGTCCTTAATGCTGGGATAAATCTGATATACTAAACTTGGGGAACAAGACACTGAAAAACTTTGGGTTTATGTAGGCATTGTTACTGTCACTTTGATGAAGTATTTATTTAAAGAACAATATTGTGTAGTATGAGCACAGATATCTACGTATGTGGTATTTATTTTAATGGTATTAATTGGTTTTGTATGGACAAGTTGGTGCCTCACAATTGCTTTAACTGATTGTTTAGATACCTGAACTATTTTCATGGTAGAAAAATCTTTATCACTACGTTCTTACTTTTTTTTAGCAGAGTAGAAACTGTAGCTAAGACAAATCCTTTCACAAATAAATAAAATGTTACTTACCACTACCACTTATTGAGATGAACATGGAAGTGACGAATACGTTGGCAAATCCATAAATCGTGAGATGCCAAAATGAAAAAAGGTCAGGATAGAAATGTTAGAAATTAATATTATATGTGTGAGCATATCCTTACATAGTATAAAATAAAGTCGCTATTTTCGTTTGTTTGTTTGTTTGTCTGTATGCTTAAATCTTTAAAACTACGCAACGGATTTTGATGCGGTTTTTTTTAATGGATAGAGTGATTCAAGAGGAAAGTTTATATGTATAAAAATTACCGAAATTCCCACGGGAACGGGCACAACGCGGGTAAAACCGCGGGGCGCTGCTAGTTTATTAACAAATCAGCCGTAGGACATTATAGCATGATAGCCCTACCCAGTGAGCATGGCTTACCTTTATCATAAAATTTGATCTCATGACAGATTTCTGACAAATGTCAATACAAACAAGCAAATCGGCTCAGAGCAACGTCCCGCCATAATAACAAAGCAGGCACAACAGGGCAATTGTCGACTGTCACATTCACCGCACGGCATTTGGCGACCGTAATGGCACAATAGTTTGCAACCCCTGCCCATCTGTCACTTAACTAGTAAAATATACAGTCGTCAGTGGCACGCTGAAAAATCGCGCGACACCCCTGACTTTGACGTACCTCCGCTTCGTTGTGACGCAAAAATAAACCTTATTCGCAACGGTTTAGAATAAAACATAGATTGTCAGAGAACGTGAATAAATTTAAAACGTTTTGTTAAGTTAAAATGTAACTCATGTTGCCGGATATACAGTCTAAATTGCACGTCTCTACATTTGTATCGTCTTTTCGAGAAAGCGAGCGAAAACGATTTCTTTGACTTCGGATTTTGAGTCCAATTTCGAGTATTGGGGATCCCAGCCTTGCCAGGGTTATTTAACTTTGAAGTAGTTCAAAAGACCCCAGATTTGCGATTCTGGTGGATTTTCTTTTGGATTAAAGACCCTATGAATGTAATGATAATGCGTTCGAGGGTTTTTTTTTATTTTCTCGGTGATTTTGTCACGAGCCGGATTTGGATTTCTACAAAGGGTATCGCAATAAGGGGCATTGGATGACTTTTGTTGATAGTGTGAGGAATATTTGAAGATGGCGCGGCGCTACTTTTTTATGTCCCAGCATTTATAACATCAGTAGCATTATTTGAATAGTACCTACCTGTATAATACCTGTTAAAAAATCTGCCATAGCAATCTCTTTGAGACGTCATTTAAAGCAACAAACGAATTCAAATGCTAAGTACATTGTTCAACTAAGATACTTTTTTTTAAAGGACAAGTGCCTTTATTATCTACCATTAAATGCAAGACTTATATAATCTAAAACTACATAAACTACTACTACATAACAAGCAATTGGATCATCCACAGACCCTTGAAGGTCTAAATATAATCCAAATGTTCAAGCCCACTACCAGCTGACAGCGTGCCCTGCATGCTGGCAGCATTGCCACGGTGAATGGCAATACTTATTTATACGTTGAGCCAATTAAACACCAGCATTTTGGTCACGCGTCGCGTCCACCAGACGCTCAGAAAGACTTTTGAAAACAAGATGAGATCCCGGCCCCCACGGACTCCCAATGTCTCAACTCCAAACGGCTCAAACATTTAGCATTTGCAGTGCACTTTTAAAAAGGCTGGTACAGCAAGTTGTAATTATGGAAACAAAATTATATATCATACGAAATTCTTGAAGACTAAACATAACCTAAGGCACGTAACGCGCATGTTTTAATGCAGAATCACCCAGCACGGGAAGCATAGCAAAGGGAATAATAGTCTTTCCACCATTATGTCCCCTCAAAGAGGAAATAAAGTATGGATTGACAATGACAGCTGACATTTAAAGTGGATAAAATGGTTTTCTCCCCTTGCCGTGCTACCCGGGCTGCAGGTCGTATTTCTCTGATGCGCATTCTCCCAAACGAGTCCCACAAAAAATCGACAGACTGTTCCATGAATTTCTCTTTTTATACGAACTATTTGTAGAAATCGTCCCCATTTTAAATTGACACGCAAGCTTTACCATCTCAGTTGAAATGTCAAACGTGAATGAAACCAAACAACCGATCAAATATTTGTTTTGAAGCAAATATTTGGTCGCATGCAGTGTAATTAAACATTTTTGTAGTTTGCACATGAACTGCTTCAAAGGAATTTTGGCCGGGACTTTTTTTTTTGAATGATTAAATTCATTGCATAATACATAGTATGTATATTACTACTATTGTGTATGTGATGTTAATAGTGCAATGATAGACATTTTGAAAATTATAATAGGGATAGGTTTGTACTTTTACTACTATACCTACGTATCATCGAAGTTAAGCAACGTTCGGCACCGGTTAGTCTTTGGATGGGTGTCCGCGGGCGGCACTTACAACTGAGCGTTTCCATTGCTAGAATGACACGTTAAATTGGGTCTTGGTTATTTTAACTGTTTAGCCATATTAGAGCTTAAAAACTCTGACACTAGGGCTAACCATCTAGCCTATTTGAACTTACTTTATCGATGATATCAGCTAACACTGACTGATATTTTGCGATGTATGTTTCGATGACATCTACTCGTATTGTTGAAATATAGAAATCTGAATAAATAAAAGAAAGTCGCGTTAGTTACACTATTTATAACTCAAGAACGGCTGAACCGATTTGGCTGAAAATTGGTGGGGAGATAGCTTAGAACCAAAAAAAGGACATAGGATACTCTTTATCCCGTTCTTTTTTTTTACATTTACTTTTTAAGTGCCAAAGCAATCCGTACATTTGTTAACTTTCGCGGTACGAAGTTCGCCGGGTCCACTAGTTGTAGAATAAAATAGAACTTGAATAGAACACAGATATGTTCTTGTTTTCACTTATGGGTATTCGGTTAAAGACTTAGTAAATAAGTAGTTAGGATACCTGACTAATATTTTGCTACCGTATAATCGGAATCCCACCAAAATAGTCCTTCCGCTACAATAACGTATTAATTGAGTTGTCTAACATATTTCTCTTTGTTTTCAGGTATAAATCGCGTCTGTTCGAAAACAAGCTGAATCTAGGGACAGAAATAAGTGGAACAAACATGTTTTGATCTAGTTACATTAGATATTTACTCCGTGAGGTAAGTTTTCTGCTATTATTGGTATTTGTTTGATATCTCGGTTTCACGGTAATGGTGATTGAGGCGTCTGGCTTTCGGGTAATTTTGGTTCATTTGAAAAGTGGTTTATTGAAAAATTGGCTATTTTGGTACAGAGAGAACAGTATTCCAAATTGCTATTAAATTAAGGATGGCGCCTTCATAATTAGCCATTGTGATCATTAGTATACTCGTAAAACAATAGGCATGATGACTTAGTAAAAAAAAAACATTATTATATAATTAGTCCGTGAGTTTGATTATCATTCGACACTTTTTCTGTTGTCAATCAAACAATAAATGACAAAGATAAACCATGTCAAAGTTAGGGAGTGGGGGCTGGTGACGTTACTCTGTCAAAAGCATGTATACATTTGTAGCCTACTCATGACGTCACATGGAACTTTAACGGGCTATATCTTCATCAATATTTGTTGTAACTGACAAAAGAAAAATACGTGTCTTGTATTTTTTTTAAATCTATCTGATCGACCAATTATATTTTTTTAGTCATCATGCCTGTTAGAATTTATTCCAACAAAACAACTCTTCTGTGGTCCTACGGCTGGTGTGATGACGGAACACATTGTTACTCCACGTTCAGTGTTCCCGAGCATTGCAAACAATATATGTATAAGGCTGGATAGAAAGCTCAACATTTTCCCGCGCGATTTAAATGTAAAATTTATGCTAATCGCATTCTCACCTTGGGCTGAGTTCGGTAACTGCGGTCGCAGTCGCGAGTTTGTCTTTATTTACATTTGTGGATGGGAATTGTGCGAAAATGCCGAAAATACGATAAATCACTAAATAATTTTGTTGTTTGACGAGAACGTAACGACTCGAGCGCGCCCTTCGTTGCGAGCGGGGCGCGGACCCATTACGGACTTCTTTAAGTCTTCTTGTGAGTTAAATCACTGTAACAGATACAATATAAAACAAAAGGTTCTTGAGTGGAGACCACGCACCGGCAAACGTGGCGTAGGACTTCCACCTACGAGGTTAACAGATGACCACATCACGACTGCAGGTTCGCGTTGGATGCGAGCCGCTTCCAACCGATCTTATTGAAGATCTATAGGAGCAGCCTATGTAAAACAGTGGACGTTCAATGGCTGAAACGACGACGACTATGCAAAACATATTGAAATGATGACGTACACGAAAAAAACTTTGATACAAACAGGTGGCAGCACAAAATCACCAAAGGTGGCATTTACCCAGTATTAAAACTCGGCTATCTTGAAGTATTATTTATTTTTTATTATTTATTTATGCTCTATTGAAGTCTTATAGGCGTCTCAATAGACAAATTTCGAAATCCTTGCGGCACGACATCCGTCTTTTTAATACTGAACACATTAAAAAGACAATAGAGCGAAACAAAGGCTCCAAAGTGTTCGCAAGAGATTTGTCTATTGGGCAAAGCCAATTGACAAAGCTGAAGAGAGAAGATGGAAGTATAGCGTCGACCAAGGCAGAGGTATTAGAGGAGATTGAAAGGTTCTATGGACAGCTATACGCTTCGGTCGCTAAGCCTGTTAGCAGCGCGGCCAAAGATCCAAGAGCCAAGCTGACCCGACACTTCACCGAAGATATCCCGGACATCAGCCTGTACGAGATTAGAATGGCCCTGAATCAGCTTAAGAACAACAAGGCGCCGGGTGATGACGGTATCACATCAGAGCTTCTGAGAGCGGGTGTAACACCGGCACTAAAAGTCCTCCAGAAGCTTTTCAACACCGTCGTCCTCGAGGGCATCACGCCAGAAGCATGGAACAGAAGCGTGGTGGTGTTGTTTTTCAAGAAAGGTGACAACACCTTATTGAAGAACTACAGACCCATCTCGCTTCTGAGCCATGTTTATAAGCTGTTTTCAAGGGTCATTACGAACCGTCTCGAGCGCAGGCTTGATGACTTCCAGCCTTCCGAACAAGCCGGTTTCCGAAAGGGTTTGCCGTGGCGCCAAGGGATTAAAATAAGACACTAGAGTCTGTTTCTCGATCTCACTATATTCTATTTTATTATCGAATAACAACAGCTTATATACTAAATTATATCTACACATTGTGATTTATCTTAGTCACGTAAAACATCTGAATCACGAACTAGTTTACTTATCTAAAACATTCCATCGAGCTGCAACAGTACTTCCCCCTTGGAAAAAAATGTAATAAATATACACAAACAATTATTACCTACCTAAAACTAGTCAAACCAAAATTAACAAAAATCCTATCATTCATGTTGCAGCGATCTTGCTTACGTCTGTTTGCTTACAGTTGCAGTTTATAGTTTGCTTATCATTGCATTATAAAACGTGCTTGCGTCAGTAAATTTGAATCGTATTACTACTGGCCTAGTCAGCTCCGTAGGTACGTGTTTCTACTGTTTTTAAGTACATTCACTGATGAACCTTAACCTTTACTTATCAATTGACATAACTCTATTAAATAAAATATTCTAAACATTCCGCATAATTACACGTTATTGGTCAAATCGCTTGCATTCCTTTGATCACGTTTTATCGATTTGCAGTATGACGCTACTCGAAATGTGATGACAAAGTTCTAACGAAGCAAACACTTACTACTAGTGATCTAATTACCCACTAAAATACAGTTTGCAAAACATTATAACATGAATGTAACAGTAAAACTGATATGACTATAGCTAAAAACAAAAATATTTAACACAATTCGCACTAAAATACTATCTCATCACTTAATCTATGTACTTGGACTTAGACATTTTTGGGCAATACACAATTTCCGTTTAATTTCACGTTCCTATATACCGATTTCACTGATTTTATCCTGAATTTGCACAAAAGACTAAAACAATGTTGTCACAACACACTTTTTCCGTAATATCTGAACATTTCAAATATCTTCACGCGTTCGCAGCTTCAGCCATATTTCCATTTCATATTCTCTATAATTTATCACTGACCAGTCGTTTGGCAATGGAAACGAGTCTGGGCAAATCCTCCAGCACTACGCAATTTTCCGCCACCTTCGATTTGTCCTCGTACGGTGGTGCCAACTTCGAAAAAATACTTGCAGATCCAACCTGAATTTTCGGCGGCAGCATTGGCATCTCAAGTTCCTGTGGTCCTATACTCGGCTGCTGGCGACTGCTGATTCGATTTCATCAATTCACACGTAAACAAAATACCAAGGGTTATTCGCGTTTCATTGCAGCTACAGAACCCTGGATTTGGCGTTTACTCATAACTTCAAAAATTGCGTGACAAACTGCGTAAATATGACCACGTTTCAGCTTTTCGTGCTAGGCTCAAGTGGCTCCCTATTCGATGTCGCCGGGATGCTCATATTCTTTCTCTTCTTTACAACACTCTCTTCAATCCTTCTTCTCCTCCCTACCTTCAAGAACGTTTCATTTTTCGTCGTTCTCTTCTAACCCGCTTTTTGAAATCGTCAGAGAATCTGAAGCTTACCGTTCCACAACACAAAACCACTTTCTACGGTTCATCTTTTACAGTTGAGGCTGTTAGACTGTGGAATGAATTGCCGGTGGAAATCAGACGTGCCCCATCGCTAAATGTTTTTAAAAATAAAGTCAAATTGCATTATTTGTCATCTTAGTTCTTTTTGTTCTTGTTGTGATTTACTAATTAGGTATTAATAAAATATCTATTTATTTAAGTAAAATGTGTATTATTGTATATGTAGGTATTTTTTTTTTTTATATTATATATGTAGTTTATATGTTATGTATGTGTGTAGAGATATTTTCTTGAAATATAATATATTTGTAAGTATATTTGTTAGGTATTGCCTATTATTAATATTTTGTTAAGTGTTTGTTTCTATGCTGTTTAAATTTTCTTTCTGTTATGGCCACTTTTTTTTGTCAACTGCTATTTTCTATCCGTGCTTGGTTGCCTGGAAGAAATCGCTTAAAGCGATAAGGCCGCCAATTAGATACCTATTGTTTTGTTTTTGTCCTTATAATCTGTTTTTTTTTATGTAATGTGGTTGTCTAATAAAGTGTTGTTGTTTGTTTGTTTGTTTGCTTCTCGTCAACCATGTGATTTGTGCTGTTGTTTCTACATCTTTGTTGCTGAATTATGCGTATTTGCCGGTTCCCTGTCTTGCGAAGAGTTGTCCACAAAATTTCTTCAAATTCTCGAAATAAGCTTCCATAGATTCTTCTTTCCGTTGCCCAGGTGTTGTTGATTATTTATCGTTGTGATGTGAGGGTATAGGTATGGCGTAATCCAGCGGATTTATCGCCAACCCCCAAATCTTCTTGCGTGTTCACTACATTCCGCGACACTCGGGGGTCACCACTGTGCCGGTATGGCAGTGGGACCCCAAACTGATACTGCACTCGGGGTCACCAATTTGCCGTGGCGCCAAGGGATTAAAATAAGACACTAGAGTCTGTTTCTCGATCTCACTATATTCTATTTTATTATCGAATAACAACAGCTTATATACTAAATTATATCTACACATTGTGATTTATCTTAGTCACGTAAAACATCTGAATCACGAACTAGTTTACTTATCTAAAACATTCCATCGAGCTGCAACAAGGGCTTTAGCACCATGGACCATATTCATACGCTGCGGCAGGTTATACAGAAGACCGAAGAGTATAACTTGCCACTTTGCTTAGCGTTTGTGGACTATGAGAAAGCCTTTGATTCGGTCGAGACTTGGGCTGTGCTCGAGTCTCTCCAACGATGCCGTATTGACTATCGGTATATCGAAGTGTTGAAGTGCTTGTATAATAACGCCACTATGTCGGTCCGAGTACAGGAAGAGAGCTCCAAGGCGATCCCTTTAAAAAGAGGCGTAAGACAGGGAGACGTCATTTCTCCGAAACTGTTTACGGCTACTTTGGAGAACGCCTTCAAGCTCCTGGAATGGAAAGGATTCGGCATCAATGTCAATGGCGAATACCTCACTCACCTTCGGTTTGCCGACGATATAGTAGTCATGGCAAAATCGATGGAAGAGCTCAGCACGATGCTCGAAGGCCTCAATCGGGTTTCCCAACAGGTGGGTCTTAAGATGAACATGGACAAGACGAAAGTCATGTGTAATTCCCATGTTGTACCCACCCTGATCTCTGTTGGGAGCTCGGTTCTTGAAGTCGTTGACTCGTACGTCTACCTAGGACAAGTAGTACAGTTAGGTAGGTCCGACTTCAAGAAAGAGGCCAATCGCCGAATCCAACTCGGCTGGGCAGCGTTCGGAAAATTGCGTAGCGTCTTCTCGTCCGACATACCTCAGTGCCTCAAGTCGAAAGTTTTCGACCAGTGTGTGTTGCCAGTGATGACTTATGGCACAGAAACGTGGTCTCTCACTATGGGCCTTATTAGTAAGCTCCAAGTAGCCCAACGAGCTATGGAGAGGGCTATGCTCGGAGTCTCTCTGCGAGATCGAATCAGAAATGAGGAGATCCGTAGAAGAACCAAAGTTACCGACATAGCCCAACGGATTGGCAAGTTGAAATGGCAATGGGCAGGGCACATAGCGCGGAGGACTGATGACCGATGGGGTCGGAAAGTTCTCGAGTGGAGACCACGTACCGGCAAGCGCAGCGTAGGACGTCCACCCACAAGGTGGACGGATGACCTCATTAAGACCGCAGGATCGCGCTGGATGCAAGCCGCTTCCAACCGGTCTTATTGGAGATCCATAGGGGAGGCCTATGTCCAGCAGTGGACTTCTTGTGGCTGATGGATGGATGGATGAAACTCGGCTAAACAACAAAAACAAAATACACAAAAAATATTTTTGTTGACATGAAATTGTAGTGGTTTTTTCGTAAGCCTTTACAACGTTTAGCTGTATAGCTGCTAACAGACTAATACAAGTTCAAATCCCGTTAATCAGTATTTTTGGTATGCTAATAGTTCTCCAATAGAAACACATATCGATAGTCATAGTCGTTTATTGAAAACACCACTGCTACAAGTCAAATTTTAAATTCAATCAGCGGGACTAATACAGTTCATAAGGGACTAATATACCTATAGTTCAATAATATAAAACACTTCAATGTCATATACGAGTACATCGTATATGGTAAAATGAGAGTTATAGTATATGGCTATACTGGATGATCATGATGATTATGGATATCACGATAGTCTTCAAAATTCTCTCATTCTCATAAATATAAACATATTTGCATACCAACTTGTAAACAAAAAAGTTATCATTCATCATTTGTGTAGGCGGTCAAACGTGACCTTTACCAAAGATGTATCACTAACTCAAAATTAAAATTTATACCCACTCGTGCAATGTTAAATCCATTTACACTCAGACATTACACTCAAATACTCCGCTGGGGCCTATAACACAGCGCTACATTGAAAGCCTTTCTCTGGCTAAGAACTAGTCTGGGCTAGAATATCTAGGAATCTAGGTAAACTACGTGAAAAAAGGCGGGATAGTAGTAAGGGTAGAAATTAAGGTAAATTGACGTTATTTCTATGTGAGGTTAGTGGGCGATTCAGTTGTAAAGATTAGTTAGTTGTGAATGGAGTAATGCAGGTTCGAATCCTGTTGACATATTTTTTTGTAACTGCTGAAGCTTCGCCTATAGAGATCATAAAGTGTAAAGAGAACAGTAAACGTATAGGTTTATGATGATGTGATTAAGAGACTCCAAAAGAATCAACTGGTCCCTCTTTGAAATATATAAAAGCCCCTGAATACATATAGCTACATTATGTTGCTCAAGCTAGACATAATGTAGCTGCAAAAAATGATAAACGGTACATTTTGCGCATTTATTTAGTAAGAAAATAGAAAAAGAAAGTAAAAAGAAATTTATTGGGTGATCCACAGATTTAAAGTTGTTGAACAATCTTCGCCAATATCGCAGAAACACGCTGATTGCAAACTGCATCAAACCGGTTTTATTAGAAACCCATCCGCACTGAACCAGCGTGGCGGACACTATCTAATCGCCCTTCGTGGGCAGGCCTATGTTCAGTGCTGGAGTAGAGTGTTTTTGATCTCGGGAAGATGAAGGTGAGAAGTTCTCATTAAGTACCTACTAGCAGGGATTCACTAAGTAAGTTTGTATAGGCCGGGTGGCTATCTCTGGTATCATAGTTTTTAGGCCGCCTGAAGGCCTCTGACATAGCTTAACGGTTAAATCAACCGGGACCTACAATTTAACGTGTCATCACGGTAGCGCTCAGTTGTAAATGCCACCCGCGGTCACCCATCCAAATCGCTGACAAACACCTAATCAAACTACGCTACGAGCGCTACAGGGAATCACTGATCAGGGTACTAAGTTGTTGTTCCCTGATCTGTGCACAGAATCGATAAGGGCTAGAATTAAAAAAAAAACTTAAAACTACGAACTATCCATACTGCTCTACCCTCCAACCGTTTGTACCTCAACACTAAGGTCGGCAGTAAATATTTGAGAGATAAGATTATCTCGCCCTATATCTCAGCTTTCTAGATACGGTCTAGGAAATAACTTAGTCTAGCTAGATGTTGGGTGGGTAATGTGAGAATGCTCCCGCGTGCATTAGTTACGTAAATCTTTGCATTTAGCTCTGAACTACTGAGTCATTTGTTTAGTGAGGAGTGCAGTGAATATAGAACACTATGTAATGTGTTGACGGAGTTAACCTTAAATAAGAAAAGTCCTAAAAAATAGAACACATTTTAATTAAAATAACGCGTGTGTATGTACCTGTGTACATACACATTCGTATAGCTGACAGTAAGTCAGTGGTGCTTTGCAGGCGAGCCCGTGTGCTAGTACTCTAATCTTGATAAAGATCGCCATCCATTTCTTGAAAATTCTAATGCTGTCGAATGGTCGAAATTATAGTAAACTTATACCGCCTAACCACAAAAGATTTAAAAACGCTTTAAACATTGTTTAACCGTGCAATTTGTACTGTTAAACATTGACTAAGGCTTGCCTAAAACTTTTGTGGTAAGACGGTTAATGTCTTCCATAGAAATAACGAGTGACACTTGTGTTATAATATTTTAATTAACAAAACCACACTAGTTTCCCAATTGTAAAAAACCTACATTACTGACATAGGCCGGAGAATCGGCAAGTTGAAATGGCAGTGGGCAGGACACATTTCACGGCCAACTCATGACTGATGGAGTCAAACAGTTCTCGAGTGAAGACTACTCGTAGTCATACCAGCAAGCGCAAGTTCATTCACAAGATGGAAGGATATGTAAGTAAGTTCGTATAGGCCGGGTGGCTAGCCCTGGTGTCAGAGTTTTATACCGCCTGAAGGCCTCTGACATGGCTAAACGGTTAAAACAACCGGAGCCTACGATTTAATGTGGCATTCAAGCCACGGTAGCGCTCAGTTGCTAATGCCACCCCCGGTCACCCATTTATTTGATAATGGTGATTGAACGTTGCTTCTATTCGATGATCGCCAACGAACACATAGTCAAACTACGCATCAAAACAAACAACGTCGCTTACCATCAGGCGAGTTGGTGGTCAAACGCGGACTTTTTTTGCGTTAAAAAAAAAACGCTATGAGCGCTAGGTGGACGAATGATTCATTAAGACCGTAGGATCATTAAGCCGTGGTGGTCTAGAGGTAGTAACACCCGCCTTACAATCGTGAGGTCGTGGGTTCAAATCCCGGTCCCGCACCAATGAGTTCTTTGGAATTTATGTACGGAATTTCACACCACTGGTGTTCGGTGAAGGAAAACATCGTGAGGCAACCTGCATGCCTCTGTAGAAGAAATTCGATGGCGTATGTGAATCCACCAGCGTGGTGGAAATGGCCCAACCACCCTTCGTGGGTAGGCCTACGTCCTGTAGTGGACTATTAAAAAGGCTGATACAGTACAGTACAGTAGGATCGCGGTCATAGGAAGAACATTAACATTGTTTCGACTTGGTGTTTTGGAAACAAACAAATGGACTGGTATTCGGTAGTGTTTTTGTAGAGAATGTGTGAAATATCCGCTGTAAACGTAAACTGACTTTCATCTCGATGTTTTGTAAGCGATCTATGAACAGGCAAGCGCAGTGGAGCACGTTTACCCAGAAGGTGTAGACCAGCGGCTCTCAAACTTTTTTGGTAACGGAATCCTTCTGATAATTGAAATTTTAGACGGAGCCCTAAAATAAACAATAAAAAAATAATTCTCTGTTCTTCGGTAAAATGTCTCAAAAGAAGCCACCATTAAGTGCAGTCCAGTAATAATGGCCAAATTCTTCAAAAAAATTAAAATCGCTTCGCCAAAAATTATTTTTGTTTATATTTTTTCTCAAAAAACGGTTAAAAAGGTTAATTCAGTCTGTTAAAAAGGTTAATTCAGTATTCTCGTGGAACCTCTTTGCGGAACCCTAGGGGTTTTCGGAACACACTTTGAGAATGGCTGGACTGTAGACTATCTAATTAGAATCGTAAGATTGCGCTGGATGCGGATGTAGGATGCATACAACCGGCACTATTTCGGTTGGAAATGTATTATAGAGGCATATATGCTACAGTGGACTTCCTACGGCTAATAAATAAAATTATGAATCTATTAGATTTTGCCCGTAACTCCGCAGCGCATGTCCGCGTAAATTTTGATTTTCATGAGATACAAGAACGTTTTATTTTTTCGCGATAAAAAAATCTACGTCACTCCAACCTCAGAACTACATCCGTTTATTTTTTCGGGAAAAAAACTATGTCCCTTTGAACTACATCCATGCCTAAGCCCCGAGTTCACCAACGTGATTACTGTATTTAACCAACGGTTTTTGCTTGCTGAACAGCAACATTTCGTTAAAAAGCTGTTTAAGATTGAACCAACGGTTGATAAATTAAACATCTGTTGGTGAACTAGTGTCTAAAACCCGAGTTTAATCGTTGTTTAAATAAAGTAAACACACGTTTAACTTAATCAAGCGTTGGTGAACTTGGGTCTTAGTCTATCCGTTGCTCTGTTTCACGCAGTAGAAAGAGTATTAAACCAACAAACATACTTTCGGTTTACAATGTTAGTAAGAATAAATAATCCAATATAATAAGAATTTTGGCGATCAATTCCCATTTAGGCTACTTCAGAAATATGATAGGACAGGTTGCCAATTTAGGTTACTTTGGTAATCAGACTCTATAGGGGGATCTCTTTGAACAGTGCTATAAAAATGTAATTTACTCAGTAATGTTTGTTTCATCGCTTATAATTGAAAAGATTTTATTTGAGTGCTTGACGGGATTCCTATACAATGTGGATGTATTGTTTAGGCTATTGTAATACATATTTTTTAATTTTAAAGAATTATGAAATATATAAGATTTTCGAGTATTTATTAATCAATTTACTCGCGCATGAAGGGTTCCGTACCGTATGGGAGCCCCTCGGCAAAAAATCACGTTTGTTGTATGGGAGCCCCTCTAAAATATTTATTTTATTCAGTTTTATGTATTTGTTGTTATAGCGGCAATCGAAATACATCATCTGTGAATATTTCAACTCTCTAGCTATTACGGTTCATGAGATACAGCCATGTGACAGACAGACAGACAGACGGACGGACAGCGGAGTCATAGTAATAGGGTCCCGTTTTTACCCTTTGGGTACGGAACCCTAAAAAGACTACCTTAAACACAGAGACCTAGGACACCTAAATTAACCTGCAAACCTTCAGTAAAGCCGCCAAATACACGCCACAAGTACGCCGTCCCAGCGGCGCGCGGCGGCCCGCGTGAGTCCAAAAGCACCTGAACGCGGCCACGCTTAGCAACTAATATGCATAATCGTCACACCGCGAATTGTACTAAAGTTCCCTTGAAGCCGGGCCCAAGTCAAGAGAAATTGGCGTTATAAGTTGTAGTTTTATCTTATTACTACTACTATGATAATAACTATTGACTTTAATCACCATAGATTACCTGAATTAACCTAAAATACTTCACAAAAAGCTTCCAAATACACGCTTCAAGTACGGCGGCCCGCGTCTCAAAACACCTGCTTGAGGCAGCCACACATAGCAACTAATATGCAACACATCCGTCACACCGCAAATAGGGTAGTTCACTGGTATTGGATTAATTAAAAGTATTAGGATTAGTGAATTCTGCCATTCATTATGATTCATAAACTGAAAAAATAATTAAAATTGGCTTATCTAGTTCAGAGATATAAGCTTGTAAACATTTTGGTAGGGATAAAGAGGGGATGCCTTGTCCCTTTCCCACAAAGCATAACATAGTATGGCGAATGTATGACACTTACGGGCCGAGACATCATAGTGCGTTCTTTGTCTAACAAGAAAATAAATACGCTTGTAACTTTTTTATATCTAAATTGATTTAATTTTTGTTTTCATTAATCTTTTTTTTTTTTTCGTATAGGTTTGCGTTTGACTACACACTGCCTGATGTTAAGCAGATATGCGGTCTAGGATATAACACGCTTACCTAGAATCGGCTCTGTTTATGATTAGCTGTTATAATAGGACATCAAAAAATATTGTCAACTAGCCTATTGTGTTTAAGTTCCGTCGAAGCCTGGCGTAGGTTAAGAGAAATAGTTTTTATTTACCCAGTGTCATTGTTAAGGTGGATTTACTAGGTCAGCGCACGAAATTCAAATATTTTTATGTTTTTTGTGCAACTTACAGATAAATTAATCATTGTAAGTTTACAAATAATCGGCCAAGTATGAGTCGGACTCTCGCACGGAGGGTTCCGTACTGTTTGGGAGCCCCCCTTAAATATTTATTTTATTTTAATTTTATGATTTATCATTAAAGTGAATATACAACTAAATATTCTGTGAAAATTTCAAGCATCTACCTGTTACCATTATTAATATAGAGCGAAAAACGGCTAAAAAATGAGGTTTGTTGTATGGGAGCCCCCCTTATTAATTATTAATTTTATTCTGTTTTTAGTATTTGTTGTTACAGCGGCAACAGAAATACATCATCTGTGAAGTGTGTCAGGTTTCTAGCTATAGCGGTTCATGAGATACAGCCTGGAGACAGACAGACAGACTTACAGCGGAGTCTTAGTAATAGGGTCCCGTTTTTACCCTTAGGGTACAGAACCCTAAAAATCATTCAGCGGCCATGACCAGATTGACCAGGTAGTGTTTATGAGGTACATATATCTAAACTGGCCATTATTTTGGTTTTTTAAAGGAAGAAATTAAAGAAGAATTAATTTCTCACAGTACATGGCTATCGCTATCCCGTGACAGGTACTCATCAGTAGAACATTCAGGCTTGAAACCTGTGTCTGCTGGTCTACTGAGATATGTCGAGAACTGGTTAAGTTCCATATATCTTTTTTATCGACTAGCGACCCGCCCGGCTTCGCACAGGTGTATTATACATATAAAACTTCCTCTTGAATCATTCTATCTAAAAAAAAAAACGCTTCAAAATCCGTTGCGTAGTTTTAAAGATATATGCATACATGGGGACAGACAGCGGGAAGCGACTTTGTTTTATTATGTGTAGTGATTAATTTTCTTACATAAACCATTGTTCTTATTCTTAGGATACATTGTTATTTAAAGCTTGGGTGGTCTAGTGCGATTTTCTTATAACTTGGACCCATCTTAAATTTACATGTGAGATTTAGCTACTTAGACCTTTCAGATAGAGACTTCTAGTTCATATCTCGAATATTACTACTGTTTAATTTTACGTTGTTTTAATATGAATTGCGTATATGTATTTAAATTTCAATACAAGTCGTTGGTTTGCAAAGTACTTCACTTTTAGAGGTGTATTTAATCGTTATTATGAACAACTTTTTACCTTTAACCTAAAATCTCAAAAATATTTGCTGCTGCATACATTAAGGTTCTGCAAACTTTTGGGTGCATGTCTCGGGAATACTGAGCTACGTGTCAGAACGAGACAGAGTTATGGCGAAGTATATATGTCACTTTTTTACATGTCGAAAAGACATCTTTTCGTGGCTTTTTGTGGTCGCATGCTTGGTCTACTAGTGATGCGCAAAACGCGTTTTCATTCTTTTGGTTGTTTGGCGCAAACAGCACATATTTACTTATTTCTTGAAATCCCTGGCACCATCAGTCATGATAATGGTAAACGTTTTTATCGGAAAGGGGTGACCCGAGTCGTGGATGGAATGTGTAAAAGGGCAGTGAATGCAGTGATGACGTCAGATTGGGTGCCTCGAAGAAAGGAGCGCCTGGGAGAATTCCCAATAGAAGGGTCTATTTAGAACGTCTCTATCTGTTATTTATTTACCTTCTTTTCTATACATTTACACAGCGTATTATTTGATGTACCCAAACCTTGCATGACACGATGGGAAGATTTTATAAGCCTTAATGTGGTTTAAAAATTTTCCACAAAAGATTTAAACACGCTTTAAACACTGTTTAATAATGCAATTTGTAAACATAAACATTAAACATGTAAACATTGCGTGCGTAAACTTTTGTGTTAAGACGGTTTGTCCCTAGATTCTTACGAAATTAGCAGACTATTCAATTTATAATAGGTACTATGGACAACAAATATAAATATATGACTTTGTCAGGAATTAAGAAAATTTTATTTGACGACTTTTTTATATAAATTCTGAATTTCAAGACATACTAAGCTGACACAACACAATACTTAAGTCCTCTTTTAACAACTTTAGCTTACTCACGAAAATAAATAATTTTAGTTGTTTTTACTTTTTTTTGCCTCTTAGGATACGATATCTGTCCAGAAATTAAAAAATTCAAACACCATCTTATTTCACTTTAATCACCAAAGTAATCATTAAACTCCGAAATATTAATAATCATTGTCAAATTAACAGACTTCCAAAACCCTTTTAAAACTGAAATCAATCAAAATTTAAACCAAATTAGACGGCATGCCACCTAGGGGGCCGTAACTTTTTGCAATTTGCGAATTTAACGGCCTACTTTAAAATTTAACCCCCAACTTACCCCTTAGCTAGCCTTGAACCCCACTAAAGCGATGCGGAGATCTGCGAAAACATGTAGAGCGTTGGACATAGGGCTTTGTGTAGTAATGAGTCTACATACCGCAAAAATACTCATATTTGCTAACTAAGAAACAACGCAGTCATAACAGGGGCAGATGTTTGTTTTTTGCTAATATGCTAATCATTTCGGCAGTAGAACGTTTTAAGAGTAAACAAAATAACGCGCTTTCCTAGAAAGTGGTAATTGACATCGTACACAATTCCGTAGTTGACAACACGTGGCAGTAGACTACCCATACGCCGATACAGTAGTACTGTATCGGCGTGACACTTCAGGTACCTAGTCTGCCGCAGTAGATGTATGAATCGCCCGATGACGCTGTAATCTGCTGCTGCCTGCAGTCAACTATGAAATTCTGTCCGTAACTTTACATTCAATAATACGGCATAGGTAACTATAGGCATAGGATACGAAACCAGGGCTTTGCGCTCTACATCGCTCTGCTCGACTTCGCACATCTCCGCCCCGCTTCACTCCGGTGGAGTTTGACCTTAAATTTATGTTGTTTCTTGGTTAAAATGACTTAATGTTAGTTAAATACTGAAGTGACGGTTAACTTGATCGTAATCGTAAAGCGGTAGATTGAGAAGATAAATATTTGGCGTTTATACGATACTTTCGTTTGTTTTCTGAATATTACTTACGAGTAAATATTGTTTTTTGTTTACGGATTGTGGTTTATTCGCGAGAAATTTTCAAAATATGTTTAGAAAGGATTCTTCATTCACATGTAACCATAGGTCTCTATAGATTGATAAGGGCCGATTGCAAATGGTTTGCGGTTTTAATCGGGTCATCCGTCCTCAGGGTGGACGTCCTGATTCATTATTATCATAATTATGAATGTGAAATTGTGAATTTTACCTTTATTAATGTGATAAAATGCTAGCGTCGATAACAATTAGACCCCTTAATTTTTTTCAATAATCTAAAGTTGTCCTTTAATCAAGATGTGATCAATTTTTTATTGGTTTCTTAAATAATTAAAGCACGAAAAATCGAATTCTTGTTTTCTAGCACCTACAAATGAGTATGAAATTGAGAGCATTATCCAGTCACTCAAAAATACATTTAGTACAGGCTATGATGATGTCTGTACTAGAGTAGTGAAATCTACGGCAAAAATCATATCACCGGTACTATCTCAGATAATCAATAGATGTATTGAGGATGGTATCTACCCTGACAAACTTAAAACGTCCATCATTATACCAGTTTTTAAAAAAGAAAAGGAGGAAAATATGAACTTCTATAGGCCGATCGCTTTAATACCAGTCTTTTCTAAAAATTTTGAAAAGGTAATATACCAGCGTCTGAACGATTATTTTGAACGTAATAATATTTTTTCACCGCAACAGTTCGGTTTTAGGAAAAGCAAATCTATAGAAATGGCAATATTGCATTTTTTGGAAAAAGTTTATGACGGTCTTGAGAATAAAAGAAGGGTTACTGCACTTTATATGGATATGAGTAAGGCGTTTGATCACGTGGACCACAGAATTCTAATAAGAAAATTGGAGAAGTATGGTATAAGAGGTACCGCACTAAATCTCATCATGTCATATCTTGCTAATAGACTACAATATACTGAAATCACGAGGCTCAATGCCAGAACTAAAACTGAAGAAAAATATCGATCTGACAGACGAATCTTGAAAATCGGTGTCCCACAGGGAAGCATTTTAGGACCCCTATTATTCATAATTTACATAAATGACCTTCCTGAAGCGATTAATGAGCCAGTTATTATGTTTGCTGACGATAGCACGGCTATTTTCACAGACTCTAACACTGGCAATCATGAAAATGATATTAATAACTCACTGGAGTCAATAATTAATTGGCTACATAAAAATAACCTCAAAATTAATTTGGATAAAACTCACATTATGACATTCAAAAATATTAATTCTAAATTTGACAAACTCAATATAAATTATAAGGGTAAAAATATCGACGAAATTAAGGAAACAACATTCTTAGGTATCAATATAGACGCAAAATTATCATGGACTTCGCATATTGAGCGTGTATGTACAAAACTGAATCAGTTTTCGTATGCGCTATACATGCTGCGTAAAGTAGCCAATGAAAAGGCACTTTTAAGCGCCTATCATGCTTATGTCGGTTCCACTATAAGATATGGAGTACTATTTTGGGGAAACTCTACAGAGAAAATGTCTGCATTTAGAGCTCAAAAAAAATGTATTCGTGCGATCTGTGGTCTGAAACAAAGGGACTCTTGCAAGCCGTATTTTCAAAAATTAAAAATATTGACTCTTCCTTCAGTATATATATATATGAAGCGGCCCTTTTAGTTAAAAATAATTTAGGAAGCTACCGCACTTTAACGATTAAACGACATAATAATAAATTACGTTTTCCAAAATGTCGATTAGCTCTTTATAGCAAAAGTATATTTGTAAAAAGGGTCGAAATTTACAATAAATTGCCTCAATCATTAAAAGACATTTATGATACAAATATTTTTAAATTTAAACTTAAAAAATTTCTGATCGAGAAGGCATACTACTCCATTGACGATTTTTTGAAAGAAAGATTATAATGTTGTGACATATAATATAATTTTTTTTTTTGACATATAATATATTTTTTGTGATAATTTTAATGTAAGAATAATAATAATGTGACTGTATTTATTTTTCATAACCAAATAGTTTTACTACTTCAATGAATAATTAACAATGTACAAATTGAAATTTTGCATACCATACTGGTTAAAACATGGCGATCTATGTATTTATTGACTGTAACACATGAAAATTGTAACACCCGTGTTTTGCGAAATAAATGAATTGAATTGAATTGAATTGAATACATACACAGTTATCTCAACAAATTAATTAAATGCTGCAAAACTATAGTACAGTTCTCGCGGCACTCACAAATGTCTCACTGAAAACTGATATCTAAGACGTACCACTACTACTCACTTGTGACCTTTTTCAGTATTCTATAACCCCAATGACCCACTACTTAAAAGGCACCTTTGTTTTTAAACCAACCAATTTCGCTTTATCTCAACCATAGAACAGAAAACCACAAACTAACGACCCGAACTCGGGTATGTTATTCCAAATCCTAATTTCCTTTGATTCCTTATTCATCCTTGACCCGTCATTTGTAACTATTTTCCGTAACACATGCCTTTAAAAACATCCTAAGCCATTCTTCATAAACGATATATTTTAAACTCTATTGCGAATAGCTAAAGATAGTTTTTGTACAGTGGTGCTTCTATCAGGTTTGCCACGCTTATATAAATGCAAACAAAATGTCGGTTTCGCGTGATACAGTATACTTATCGTACCTACTTGTACTATTTTGCATACATTACTGTGTATACTCTGTGTTCAGTGACTTTACCTATTTTACGTGTTCGGGGTAATGTAATGAAGGTATACCGTATATACCGTCTACCCTCGTATAGAGTAGATATTTCTTTGTTCTGTTTTGGGGCAATTTTGCTAGTATGACGGAAGAGGCTGGGTTAATAATCTTGTTACTCGAAAGTCGTATGCAATGAGTTAGTACTGGAAAAGGTTTTCTAGGGTAAAGGGAGTTTTATTACTAAAGTATATGGCTGTTTTATTATTAAGCCCGTAGTGCATTTAATTGACGAAATTTCCGTAGGTACTGAAAGTGACTGAGAGTGTATTTGAATAAACTTTAAAAGTGATTGTATGAAATTTGATTTTATGAAATAGATACTCTACACTGATAGAGCTTATTTAGTTGCTCTTTTCTCCAAAGGTAAGGTTTTATAATACACGAGTAATTTTTTTACATTAGATGTTTAAAATAAGACTAAAGATTCTTGAAATTAGTGTTGATAGTGGAACATTTTCCAAGAATGTATTTTTTTGCACTAAAAGGGTTTGCGTTTGGTCACATGTATCGCCTAATCATAACTAAGAGCGTTGTCTTATAGGATCTGTAGATAGATACATAAATGTATTTAGATCCATCCATTCACCCATCAGCCACATAGCACGTCCAGTGCTGGACATAGGCTTCCCTATGATTCTCTAAAAAGACTGATTGAAGCGGATAGTATCCAGCGCGATAGTTCATCATCTGTCCACCATGTGGGTGGACGTCTTACGCTCCCTTTGTCGGTACGTGAATACATGGTACCTATTCAGATGTAGTACCTTATTTCATACCTATTTCCCTGCGAATTCTCTTTAGATCCGAACACATTACACATACACACTATCTGTATTCGGCATATACTTGGACTACCGACACGTGTTCGCAGGTATCTACAGTTACAATGTTTGTTCCATTTCAGACCTTAATATCCTATCGATCCTGCATAATATTTACCCCAAGATTGATGGCATTACATCCAGTCCGAAAGGGACTTCCTGGCGAGTACGGCTGAGCCCGGATTAGCTAGATTACCGGCTCAAAACAGCTCAAACTGGCTCATGCCGCTTCATACTGCTGAAAATGGCTCAAACAGCTCAAACTTATGATAATGTGTCCTCAGCGTCGCGCTTGCTATATTTCTAGGGTATTGCACCTGGAAGGTGAAAACGGAATTTATTGCTCAACCAACAGTTCTATCGTTTAAACGTTAGGTACACAACGTTTTAACATAATAGTAAAAATAATCTTATTTCAATTTTGAATCAATGTTCTAATATTATTCCACTGTTTTTATTTTTGAAGTGAACTTTTGTGCACTTTTTGGGATGGGTAAAACAATGATAAACTCGCGTCAGAACACGTAACCTGATCGAAAATTCGTAAGACGGAGGGAGCAAGTTTTCACTTCTGCCGGCACTTTTTTTTCTTTTCTTTCCTTCGAAAAGGTTTACAGGCATACTTCTTTTTAGAACAGAACTTCGCTTATCAACAGGAGAATTAGTGGTCAAACGTAAAAGTTGTATCTTGTTTTAGGTAGATAGATATACACAATTATACATATTTAGTCTTTACGTTATAGCTGAAGTGTTTGTTGCCCTTTACAGTGATTACAAACTATTTATGAAAACTATGTTGTAACTAATTTTCTCGTTTACCAGTTAATAGCGTGAACAATAACTACGGAACTCTCGATGTACAAGTCCAACTTACACTTGTCTGGTTTTTATTAGCAATTCGGACAGGTGATGTTTAGATATTCCAAGCTTCCGAGTTTCTACAGTAGCTTGCGGTATCTAGGGATTGGTTAAAAGCACATTTTAGTAAATGAGAAAATTTGGTACATTTTGGTACATTGCCTGGGGACTTGTTAAATGTGAATAAACGGTACACGGGTAAAAGTTTATTGTATTATTTTTAGGTTTAAATTCTATTAGAATTTTGCCTGTTTAACTTCAAGTGAGCATTCTCGTGTATTGGATTAAAAGCGCTCTTTAGTTCTCCTGCTATCCTAGTACTATTGTTTTTATAAATAGATTTAAAAGAGCTTGTGTTCTACGCAGGATACTATTTTGGCAGAAAATTTCATCCAAATGCGTTTAGTTCACGCACGTTTATAGCACGGAGGACTGACGACCGATATGATCGTAAATTTCTCTAATGGAGACCACGTATCGGCAAGCGCAGCGTAGGACGTCCGCCTACATGGTAGATAGATGATTATCATTGAGCCACTTACAACTGGTCTTATTGGCGATTCTTGGGGAGGCCTATGCGCAACAGTCGTCGTCCTATGACTGAGAAGAAAAAAAAAACAAATAGCTATGAGAAAATAGGGTTTAACTCTATTGGCATATTTGTAATGAGAAGTTTTTTTTTATCGCGAATATTTAAGCCCGCGCTTTATCACCAACTCGCCTGATGGTAAGCGACGTTGTGGTCGAAGATGAAGCACGCAGACCTAGAAGATACCTATTCACTCTGACCTTGAAAAGCTTTAGATTATACCTCTTAGGAAACAGGAAAGCAGGAAGACTGTTCCATTCCCTGGCGGTACGAATCAGAAATGTTGAGTCAAACCACTTCGTACGGAAGGAAAATCGACAGTGTAGACTTCTTGCTATGTTCAATGAACTTGAGTCTATAGCAATTCTTGAAAGGAATTTATAGGCAGTATTTTCAAAGTCTCAAGTGAGTTTCGCAGTCAAGAGGTAAATGCTACAGTAGCCGTCCTCGGATCTACTTAGGGTTGCCTCAAGTCGAGTCGGCGGCGGTGAATGCAATCATTCCCCGCTAGGGATGGGCATTAGCATTTTTATCGATAGCTCGGGGAAGTGGGAGGTCTCATTGTGATTTGGTTGAAGCTATTGGCTTAGTTTTGAATGTCGTTTAAAGGAATTTCAATGATATGAAAATCAGCAACTTTAAGAAGAAGAATGATACATGATTGAAATGCAAACTACAGTAAAATTTATATTACTTAGTTGCAACTGCGGTGCAACATTTTTAGTGATCATTTTCTCCAGTTGTTAATAGTTAAGTACCTATTTAACTTATATGCTGTACCGTACACTTATATTCTGATTTACTTAGGATTGCTTCAGGAAGAAATCAATTATTTCTCCTCTAGGGTTGGGCATTACCATTTTTATCGATATCTGGGGGAAGTAAGCAACCTCATTGTGGTTTCCAAACAGTTGAATATGGTTTGAATCTATTGCCTTAGTTTTGGATGTTGTTTGAAGAAATTCGGACAATGATGTATTCCAGGCAAATGTAAGTTACAGTAAAACTCTTATTCATAAAAGTACAATACGATCATGTAAGCTAATAATAACCGATTTGTCTTTTCATCAACACTTCAAAATGTAGGGTTGCCAGGTTGCCACTAAACTGTCGATGACCATCTAACCCTTGACGAATTTAGATTATTATTTAGATTATTTATTGATTTAGATTACTCTCAGCATGGCTAAAAGACACTGGTAATAAAGAGCTTAGAGTTAAGTACAATGAAATAAGAAACAAAACAAACAAAATGGTTCATCAAAAAAGAAATAGATATTACAAAGAACAAATAAATAAATACAAAAACGATACAAGAAAGCTTTGGCAAATAATAAATAACATATCTGGAAAAATATCAAACTCAATTGATGATGTGCTTCAAAAGGCTTTTAGCCCTGATAGTAGTAAAAAAATAGCTAATAATTTTGCTCGTGAATTCCAAAATAACGTAAAATCAATAATACCCACATGTACAGTAAAATTATTAAAGGAATCCGATTTCGTAAGGCCAGTAGACAAAACTATGTTCTTTCCAAAAGCTACCGACGCCCAAATTTCGAAAATCATAAAAAGTATTAACATTAATAAAGCCCCGGGGTCTGATGGAATCAGGGCATTAGATATTAAACGAATATCGGATCGAATAGTAAGTTCTTTAGCCCACCTGATAAATAGAAGCATAGCAACAGGGCGATACCCGAAGTTGCTAAAAACAGGTATTGTGAGACCAATCCACAAAGGAGGCTGCGTTCGGGACTATTCTAAGTATCGTCCGATAACGATTCTCCCAGTGATAGATAAAATCATTGAAAAGTATGTCTGTAAAATTGTTCAAAATTACTACAAGAGTAATAACATACTTTGCCCACATCAGTACGGATTCCAACCAAATAAAAGCACGACACAACTGTTATCTCGCTTTACGGATGATATTAATAGCTATCTAAATGACAAAAAGCACGTACTCATAGTGTCGATTGATTATAGCAAAGCATTTGACACGCTTAGGCACGATTTGTTGGTCAAAAGAATGGATGATAGTGGTGTGCGCGGAGCCGTACTGGAATGGTGCAGGGATTATCTTGATAGTCGCAGTTATAGAGTTAAAGTGGGTGATGAGTGTAGTGACGTTGTAAATGTCACGGAGGGTACAGCCCAAGGTTCGGTATTTGGTCCTACCCACTATTTAACGTATGTAAATGACCTTGGAAACGTAATCGAGCACTGCGCTCTGTTCCAGTTTGCTGACGATACTTGCCTGATTGCCGCAGACAGAGATGTCTCAGTAGCTCTAAGAAGTCTTCAATCTGATTTCACTGCCATATGCAAGTGGTCGCACGATGCTGGCTTAGTTTTGAACGCAGAGAAAACTAAATTTATTCATGTACACTCTAGTCGTAACACTAACCCGAGTAAAGAAAGCATAAATGTGATAGCTCATAGCCATGATTGCCTGCACAACAGTAATGCTTGTAACACGACAAGTTGCCGTCATATTGAACAGGTAAACAAACTCACTTACTTGGGGTTGACAATAGATGACAGGTTCAATTGGGATAAACATATAGACAAAACGTGTTCAAAACTGCGAGCGGTTATGGCAAAGTTTTATAGCATAAAGAGTCGAGTACCATTTGGTGTCCTGCTCACTATGTATAGGGCATTGGTTGAAAGTATTATTTCGTATGGGCTAAGTAGCTATGGTCGAACTTACAAAACTTACCTCGATCAAATTTATAACCTTCAATACAGGCTTCTCAAAATGATAGTTCCTCCAATAATTAAATCTAGATATTGCCACGATCCGTTAGGACTTTTTAAATTTTGTGGTGTATTGCCGGTACACAAAAAAGTTGAGTTATCATTACTAACTGAGCAGTATTTCCGGTCTGAAATCCAAATCCCGAAGTCTGGTGACAAAGTCACTAGAAGTGTCGCTAAAAACATGTTATCGGTTCCGAGGTTTAAAAATACGTACGGGAAAAGAACTTCTAATTATATCATTCCAACCTTAATAAATAAACTTCCAACCAATCTTAAAAGTAAGCTGAACCATAAAAATATTGCGTTTCATTTAAAACAATTTTATTTAAATCAATAATATTTAACGCAATTAACATAAAGTGGAGCATCCTATATATCATATTGTACATACGGCGATGAGCGTGTTCGCTGCAATAGCTGGCTAGGTAAACACTTCACGTTGAATAAAACAGGTTCTGTTCTGTACCTACGATCTACCACAGCTGTTATGAGTGAACGCGCACACCGCACTTATATTTTATTATAGTTTCTTTTTTTCCTTGATGTTCAGATATGTTGAGAATTAATAGAAAGTTAAGTTAAGACATTGTGTTAAATTATCTGCTGATGAGAACCTATTGTCAAGACAAACCAAATCTTGGTTTTTAGACAATATTTAATGTAATCACTATTGTTTTAAGTATTTGAATAAAAAAAAAAAAAAAAAAAAAAAAAAAAAAGATATGACCAATTAACAACACCTCACCTCGTATTTAGCTGTATACGAGTATAAATGTACTTGAAAATAGAATTAAAAAAATAAGATGTTCGTCAAATTTCCCAGCACTTTAAAACTCGACAATAATCAAACTATGGAAAAAAATCCAAGTAAAAGTATTTCCTCTCAGATAGAGTTGAGTTACCCTATCTATTCTAACGGCCATCTTCCAACACATCTCAAAATAGGGTTGCCACTAAACTATCGATGACCAGCCAACCTCTGAGGGATATATGGCCACACCTCGCCCCTTATATCCATATGTTAGAAAATGAAATAAAAAAATTGAAAGTGCTTCAAAGTTTATTGCCGAACAAATCGTCAATAAACTTTCAAGCACTTTAAAACTCAACAATCAAACAATGCAAATGAATCCAAGTAAAATTATTTCCTCTCAGATAGAGTTGACTAACCCTATCTATTCTTACGGCCATCCACCAACACATACAAAACTAGGGTTGCCACTAAACTATCGATGACCAACCAACCCCTGAGGGATATACGAGTATGGCCACAGCTCGCCCCGTATTTCCATATTTTAGAATATGAAATAAAAAGTGCTTGAAAGTTTATTGACGAACATATCGTCAGTAAACTTTCAAGCACTTTAAAACTCAACCATCATGCAATGCAAATGAATCCAAGTAAAAGTACTCGTATTTCCTCTCAGATAGAGTTGAGTAACCCTATCTATACTAACGGCCATCCACCAACACATCTAAAACTAGGGTTGCCACTAAACTATCGATGACCAGCCAACCCCTGAGGGATATATGGCCACACCTCGCCCCGTATTTCCATACGTACATAGATCCAAACAAATCCAGCCAGAGTTATTGGCCATCCCCTGAGCTTTCAATATATTCGACTATTTTTATTTACTTGAAAGGAAAAGCTTCGCCGCGTTGACTGCCGTCTTTGGCTTACGAATGCAAAACGACAGTAGAATACCTTATTTTAACGGCGCATCTCTATTTTATGTTCCATTTTTGATATTAGAAATTTTAGTTTCGTTTCTTATTATTCTTATATTTCTAGAATGTCATTGTACTCATCGTTATGACCAAATTTTATGTGGACTGGTAACCCCGGAATATCGAAGAAAATAGTTACTTCATGCATTTTGTTGGAGGTCAACAAACTTATGTATGGAACAGCTGATTTTTTTTCGTGATTTCGGGGTAGGTCTCATGGTAAAAGTCGATCGTAATGATGAGTAGGTACAATGGATATAAGAATAAAAAATCTCCCTTGTCTAGAGTACTCGTATTTCCGAGTATCTATTTTTATATTATGTAGAACTTTCTACCACTGATACTTAACAATATAGTAATAAATACCTATTGAAACTATTGCGTTGTTAATCTTAACTCTGTTTTTGGCTATAAAGATTTCATTTAACATTGATATCGAGAATTTCCTCATACATTGTTCATCGTTAAATATTTACAAAATGGTTTGCATATTCATTAATAGCCGCTTGTTTGCGCCATTTTTATTATTAAACACTCTGGATCATCAAATACTGAGTTACAATTTAATCATGTTGAGTGGGTATATAAAGTAGTATAGTAGTAGTACATAGGTATTGCATGCCTCAAATCTAAAACATCAATGGCTTATAGTTGCATTATAAATACTGATATCTACATCGTTATTTTAAAGCTATTGTTTTATAGACACGACGGAAAGTGTTCAAATTACGTACATCTAATCTAATAATCATATTCTAATTTTACTATCACATCAATTTTTTTATTTATTTTTCATTGTCAACTACTCTATCTTCCTACACACAATTAATTAAGATCTCGTTCAAAATCTCCATCCAAGACCATTAATTAGTCTGAAACAAGATAAACTGCACATCTCTATTAAAATCTTAAGACCCTTAAACCGCAAAAATCCAGTTTTAATTAATAAAAATGGCGCCAGAAAATGTCTGCCAAACCAACATGTCGGGCGGCTCGGCCAATGACAGCGTCTCTTTATGTACATATGTTAATGAGTGACAGCCCTGCGAATGGAATTGTCGTGTTAGGGTTGCCATTATTCCGTAGCTTGTACGAGATGAGACGCTTTTGCCTTGGAATAGTCAATGTCATATTCTGAATTACGCTCGCATTTTTACGCTGGCGGTGCTTTGTTTTAATTTTGCATAGAGTATGCTTATTGTTGGTTATGTGTGTTCAGCATTAAATCTGTAGGAATAATGTGGTTTTATTCTTTAGAAAGGACAGTGGACGGATTTTTGTATTCGTAATTCAAGTTATGTAATTTCATTTCTGTTTCACTGTTCGTTTTTAAGTCTTTACGTAAAGCAAGTTACGTCTTCTTTATGATTTTACTATTCGGTTTTAAGATTGAGCTAGGTTGATGAAGCCGTCGTGGTCTAGTGGTAGTGACACCCGCCTTACAATCGTGAGGTTGCAGGTCCAAATCCCGGTCCCATACCAATGAGTTCTTTGAAATTTATGTATGGAATTTCACAACCCTGGCTTTTCGGTGAAGGAAAACATCGTGAGGAAACCTGCATTTGTCCGTAGAAGAAATTCGAGAAATTCAATTAACTATGTTAGGAGCGAAGATGAAGCACGCAATCTACTTGATGAAAATTTCATTTAAGAACACAAAAACAATACCCACTAACAATATACTCCTTCTTATAAGCCGTGTAAGCTGTATAAGCCGTGGTGGTTTAGTGGTAGCCTTAGAATCTTGAGAATTTGAACCCACGACGGGTTCAAATCCCAGTCCCATACCAATGAGTTCTCTGGAATGTATGTACGGATTTTTACACCACTGGCGTTTCAGTGAAGGAAAACATCGTGAGTCAATCGAATATACTTTTTTTTTCTACGTCCGTAGAAAAAAAAAGTATATTCGATTTGGCGTAGGTATGTGAATCCACTAACCCGCACTGGGCCAGCCTGGTGGACATGGCCCATTGTGGGTAGGCTTACGTCCTGCAGAGGACTATTAAAAAAAAGGTGATACAATTAACAAAAATACATCTCAAAAACACCGAGTTAGTTCTAGCCACAATACACTTGTAGCACTAAACCCGTATCTATCCAGTAGTAACACAGGAACATCCGAAATCACCTAGGAGCCCACCAGCCCATAAATTCAGGTGGGGAACTGCTAAGCATCCCTCTTACTCGAGCGAATAAAAAAACGCGAAATAAACGATTTGTTACACCCTCGAGCATCTTCGAAATTTTTATGCGAATATAAAGGTACTTGTGCTTTGACGCGGACTAGAAGCGACGTAGCACTTAGCTGTACTGTTCTGCACACGTTCTATTCTGATTTAAGACGTTTATTTTCTCAACAAAATGATAATTATGCATTTCTTTTGTGAGAAAATACTTGGTAACAAATTTTAAATGAGTAGAGAAAATATTTATTTTTAAAACATTTTACAAGCGTTTAACAAACTATAACAAAACACATTATTGCATTTAATCTTTTTAACCCCCGACGAAAAAGAGGGGTGTTATAAGTTTGACGTGTCTGTTTGTCTGTGTGTCTGTCTGTCTGTCTGTCTGTGGCATCATAGCGCCCGAACCACTGAACCGATTTCAGTTTAGTTTTTTTTGGATGAAAGGACACTTAATCGAGAGTGTTCTTAGCTGTTTTATAAAAATCGATTGAGCCGTTTAAGAGTTAAGGTGGGTTAAAGTGGGGATGGAAGAACCAAAATTCTACAAATGTGCCCAAAATGGTTGTCAATTGAAAGTTTGTTGTCAAATATTTTTGTGTCGGGGGTTTTTCAATTAGGTATATTATTAATAATCCCCTTCTACGAGTAAACATAGGTCTTCTCTATGAAGGCAGATTGGGTCATATACACCATACACGCTGGGCTGGTTGGTGGAATTGAACGCTGCACGATCAATTCCACCAACATATGAAAAACCAAAAATGTGACAATTTTTTTTACTTTAGTGCTATTTTGGATTATACAATTGTTTTATTTTGTTGAAGTAGTATTGTATTTTGTTGTGAAGTCTAAGTCGATTTACCAGATAAACAAACTTCAAAGTGCGTGAAGAATAGTGAAGATGCTATGACTGACACATCGAATGGTTATTTACTGATTTTACAATATTGCGAAAATTACATATTCTTAAAGGGATATTTTGTAACTTTGGAGGCCTGTTTTAGCTTAGGTTTCCCATCACCGGTTAAAATCAATGTAAGAAACATGAAATCCTATTTCAATGGAGTTGGTTCTTATTTGAGACAACATACATTTTATTTATGCTAGAAAATTTGTGTTGTAAATAGCTTCTTTAAATGCAAACACGATTTCCGCATGGAAGCCTCATTTTTTGCTGTTAAACGTTAAGCGAAGCTTTGTCAACTGGTTTCGATGTTGGATTCGTAACATTACGTTAAGGTAGAGTTCCTACCTACTCGCCTTATTTTTAACCCCCGATGAAAAATGTGTACCAAAATCTAACTATGTATACCTTAGTTCCCAAACAAATGGACACATTTGGATACGATTACCATCGGATTATTTCTAAAGACTTATAAAAGTATCTGCAAAATGCTTATGAAAGCTTGTGGATCAACAAATTCCCACAAAACATAGTGGAACTACGATATTTATTTTTCTTGTAGGAAAATTGAGCTCGGTGATTCAAATTTGGGTTTCATAGCAATGAATACTTAAATTGGAGTATTTTTTTAATATTTTTTACAATAACTACTGATATAAAAGTAAATCTAACATAATAGGATAAACAAATACGTGTACCAAAATTATGGATCAAACATAATTCCAATAACAAGAAAAGGTAAAACGAAACAACCAAAGTAAGTCATGTAAATGTCCAACCTATTACACAAATAGAATTCTTATAAAACTATTCCGTCAAATCTTCTTACTTCCCGTCTATAAAACTGAAATGTCTGCAGAAAATGGAATAAACAAAATGTGTATTTTGGTCAGAGACATCAATCTGAATTGATAGCGCGTGAGTCTGTGCCTACACTGCCTACTTTGCGTGTATGAAGAGTCTTTCACGAAGCTTTCTTTAGCGCTGACCGAACATGAAACAAACTACAAAAAAAAATAGGTTACGAACGCGGCCGAACGATTGCAGATGCGCTAAAATAATACGCTGAAAACGCGTGGACGCGTCTCTTTCGTGAGAAAAATCAGAATCATCACATACTCCTTCATCTGTGAGCTTACGACTAGATAAAGAGAGAATGTTTTGTAAAAATTAAACTCTGTTTAAAATTATGAACTTTCAAGTTATACCATTGACTTTCTTTGCGTTATTTTCGTGAGTTAGTTTGCTGCAGTTCAAGAAAATAATTATAAAAAATAATAATTTTAGCTTCCGACCAAAAAATACATACATTCCATCGGTCCATTCGTTTGAAGTCATTTAATACAGGCAGACATACAGCACTCATACTAAACAAAGTTGTAAACCTCTTTTTGGTTTGGGGGTCAAATGCGGAGCGTTCAAAAGATGACGGCGCATTTATCCCAAATTAGTAGATACATAGGTAAATTTATAATTATGGTATGTAGTAATAATGCAGTGGTCTCGAAAAATATTTGGTGCTCTTGGTCTTCATATGAAGGAGCAATCTGTTAAGTTTAATGTCTGCGATTTCATTGGTCTGTGCCATTTAAATATGTATAGTAAGTTGGTAAGCTCGCGCCATCAAAGAGACTGTGTGAGTCTTTGTAAAGGTTTGTGATGTTTATGGAATTGTTGGAATTGTAATGAATGTTATTATTTATAGAAAAGCTTTTTATGTAAGTAAAATAATGTTTCAATATTTGGTTTTCCACGTACCAGCAAGCGAAATGGTAGGACCCATGGGGTGAACGGACGACCACAGCAAAGACCGCAGGATCACGCTGGATACAGGCCGGTACCAACCGGTCTTATTGGAGGAGTCTATACTAAAGGGCTACGTCCAGCAGTGGACGATTTATACTTAGCTAAAATGACGACAACGATTATTATGTTTAATTAAGTGCAAATAGACCATAAATAAGTTTACTGAAACTCACGGGATATGAACTTGATAGGAAACAAGCAGCTAAAAATCGAAAAAAAATTAAAGAATAGCAGCTCCAGCGAAACGTCACTCTGATAATTTTATTTTTGCTATAAATGGCGTATCCGACTTCAACCGTGTACAGACTTCGAATAGTTTTCACGGATCAATGGATCATTGATGTAATTTTAATATCATTGTTATTTTTTCAAAATCGGTTCGGCCGATTTCGATAAAATTTGAGCCACCATTGATTGAAGTACGAGTAGATATGATCTACCAAACTAAAAAAGAATCATCAAATTTTTAATCATTATTGGCGTAGGATACGTAGGTACAATAACAACCATACAGTCGAATTGAGAATATCCTTTTTATTATAACCATATTTTGTCATAGGTTATGTTATGAAAATTGTGTTTAATTTTTGTTTTAATGGTGGTTGTAAATAAAGGGGTTTTCTGTCTGTCTCCTTTTTTGAAGTCGGTTAAAAAGTAGAACGCATTGGACTGGTATCGGTGTTGCAGTTATCTATAGGCGGCGGTGACCTTTTACCATAAGAAGGTCCTTCAACCTGATTGCGTTTTTGACTCTCCGAGCTCACTCGCCTGAAGAGGTTCTTGGGAGTGAGCTCCGAGAGTCAACACAGATGCCTCGGATAAAGACAATTATATACAATTATTCAAAACAAAAATTTCAATCATCTTCCGTCTATTTTCATGATACTTTTAAACAGACTTCAACGTGCTTCTTCACGTAATTCAATATTGACAACTTAATTAACAAACCGGTGTCCTGAAACTCCTGAAAGGTCAGCGCGTGGGCGCCGAATAAATTCGTAATGACTTTACATTATGTCCACATTCGTAACATGGAAACGAGACATTTCTTGATAACTTTATAAATAGAACTTGAATTTTAAAGCATGGGTATTTCGTTTATTTCAGTCAAATATGTACTTAGCGGGTTACTGGTTAGGTTACTAACGAACAAAGCAACAGATTTACTTGATTTTTGTCGTGGATATAGTTCAAAGGTATAGCTATAGAGTGTCATGGGTTACTTTTTAAAAAAGAAAATAAGGATCCCTTAGGACGTCGATGCCAAAGCTAGTTTAGTCTTATGCTGGGTTTCTGGGACCTAAAAACAATTTTCTTATCACCGTTATTAAGCAACGTTCCGCACGGTCAGCATTTGGATGGGTGATATCGGGTGGCATTTTCCAACTAAGCGCTACCGTGGCTCTGATGACACGTTAAATTGTAGGTCCCGTTTGCTTTAACCGTTAAGCCATGTCAGAGGCCTTCAGGCGGATTAAAAACTCTTACCTGGTCTATACGAAGTGCGACTTCAGGGCATCGAGATTAACGACTTTTACTTTGAAATTGAACTTGAAATCGCATAAAAGTAGCTTTTTCGTACTAAGTTGATTGACTTTAGCCGAAATTAATGAAACAGTAGATTTTTTTGGACTACGAAGTCCAAAACTTCTTCATTTGATATTTTTTTAAAGATGTTTTACTGAATATTCAATTCTCGAGAAGTCTTTGTGCAAGAAATGGTAAGTATACGTGATGCGATCTAGTTCTAGTTTTTTCTGAGTAGGCAAAAGCAAAAAAAAACATTATGATTTTCAAACTCGTAAGTACGTACTTTACAAATAAAACGATATTGATATCAACATCGTATCTCATATCAAAGTATCCCTTTGACAATTGTCTAAGCTCATTTTGGTGAGGCTCGCTCGAAGGATTTGTTGGCTCATGAATATTGATGCGTTTTCCGTTTAACCTGAGTTTGTGATGACGGTATTATTTATGATATTTTGCTTCCGGTCCCGTTCCAATAGAGTTCAAAATTGAATGTCAGCAATGGCGAAATTTATGTATTTTATACGATGGTACTGGGAATTTTAGCTCTTACCGAATACAAAAAGCTGGATGTCTTGTCTAAATCTGTTTGGTCATTCTTCTTTGGTGGCATCATGATCTCAGATTCAGAATGTTAGAAAAAAATCTGATCCAAATTCTAATAAACAGAGCAGAGCATTGTAGTCTAAAAGCCCATTGTAGAAATGCCATATTAAAACACAGCTCCGAACTACTCTGAACTGTTTTGTTTCTCGCTGAGCAAATGTGTGTGGTATTTATGCAGTGGATCCATGGACTACAACGTTCTTACCCAGCTCAGTATTATCTCTTTCACTCTCACTCCCAAGACTTTTCCAATAAGAGTAATAGTGACAGAAATATTCTGAATAGAATTGGAAAACATTACCCCCGAAGCCAGTCGTAAAACCAGCCGTAAGAACGGAAGGTCAAAATCGCTCCATGCCTATTTATTAGCAACCAAAATAGTTAACTACCGGAAGTCAACATAAAACCAGGCGAGTTGTGGTCAAACGCCTACGTTGACAGTAAAATGCAGACAGGCTATGAAAGTCAGTCAATATGGCTTAGTGGAGGAACGGAACGCTCGCAATGGATTCACGAGGGCGTCGTTTCAAATCCCGGTCCCGTAACAATGAGTAATTTGGTACTTATGTACGGATTTTCACACCACTAACTTTTCTGTAAAGGAAATCATTGTTAAAAAACACACATAATATGTACGTCCGAAGAAATCCGAAGGTGTATGTGAACTCCCAAGGTAATGGTAACTGATAAGTTCAAAAAAACTCATTGGTACGGGACCAGGAAACCTACCTTCAACCTTATGATTGCAAGGCGACCGATACTACTACTAGGCCTCCTAGCCATACAATGCAGTACTAAGCCCGTTCGTACGTCCATTAGGACGTCCACTGCTAAACATAGTTCTCCCCAATAGGTCTCTAGTAAGACCGATTGGAAGCGGCGTGCATCCAGCGCAATCCTGCGGTCTTGATGAGGTCATCCCTCAACCTTGTAGATGGAACTCACACTGTGCTGGCCGGCACGTGGTCTCCACTAGAGAACTTTGCAACCCTATCGGTCATCAGTCATCCGAGCTATGTGCTCTGCCCACCGCCATTTCAATTTGCAAATTCGATGGGCTATCACCTCAGTTCTAAGTATACAGGCCAAAATCATTCCGATCACAATTCGTTTGCAATCATGAACTATGGCGGATCAATGCCCGATATTAATCAAGATAAAAGGTATGAAAACAATCAACTGTGCGATTACAATATGGATTCATTGTTTGTTCGGTGTTGTAAAAACGAAAAACACTGCCGGAGCTTCGTGGTGACAAACAAACAAAATTGATTCTGGAATGCGGGTTTTACTTTGCGATCCGATTATGATGCGACTTTGGTAGAGCTGCGTCAGTCGTCAGTTCAAATTACATTTTGAATGCAATTTTTCACTTTGATTGGTAGACTGTCATGAAAAATAATGATAAAATAAAAATACATATTTTGTTTTTATTATTATATTTCTACGAGTATTTAGCGCTCATAGCCACGATAATGATATTCATTACCGTGCCGTAGCGTAGGTCTGATGATGATACTAATTCGTATTACAAATTGACCTACGCTACGCTGTGCTAAGTGGGTTAGGAACTCTCCCACCAAGTCTATGGAGTAGAGGTACAGATTTTTTTTTTTTTGCAAATAAGTCCGCGCTTGGCCACCAACTCGCCTGATGGTAAGCGACGTTGTGGTCGTCGACTCACTCTGACCCTGAAAAGCTTATTTTTTTACTTTCGCGATTCGAGCGCATTATTCTTGTATTACTTACGGGGATTTATCACGCATTGAAAGTAGCACATCCGAACATAAACTCTCTTTAATGTTTCAATATTTGCATTCAACTATCCATCCATTCACCAGCCGTAGTACGTCCACTGCTGAACATAGGCCTTCCCTATGGATTTCCGATCCGATTGGTTGGAAGCGTATCGATTGTTTAGCATTCAACACAAAATAACAAATCGTGTCGTCTATAGTAAAAATTACCCACAGTGGTTGTTTATACCCGCTTCTTCTTCTTGAGGTGCCAGCTCCTACCGGAGGTCGGCTATCATTAGGGCTATGCGGATTTTGGAAACCGCTGCGCGGAATAGTGATCTTGTGCTCAGATTGAACCACGTACGAAGATTTTTGAGCCACGAAGTTCGTCTTCTTCCGGGTGGTCGTTTTCCCTGAATCTTCCCTTGCATGATTAATTGGAGCAAGCCATATTTGTCATTACGCAATATGTGCCCAAGGTACTGTAGCTTGCGCTTTTTCATTGTGTTCAAAACTTCTACCTTCTTGTTGACCATCTGCAAAACTCTCTCATTCGACACTCTGTCTGTCCATGATATTTTCAAAATTCTTATACCCGCTAGAAAGCCAGTATTTGAGTGATACGGTCAAATGCCACCTCCAATATTTGAACAGCCATGCGTCCAAATGCACTGTCTGTTTTGCTTGCACCATTGATAAAAATATCAAAAATTGACTTTCGCACTTATTTTACCCATCTGATTTTTTGAGTTTCGTAATAAAACGAGGAAATCTTACAACTTCGTTGTGTGCGTTGATCTGTCCGTCTGTCCATCCAAATATTACTAAGCCTTTATAACTGCAAGTAGCGGCACGTAAGTCTAGCGCTGAGGGTACTGTGGAGGTTATGGCTGCGCATGTTGACCGCCAAACTTAACTCATGCGCAGCCATCCTCTCCACCCTTCGCCCAGCGCGAGACTTATATGCCGCGACCTGTACCACATTTATAAACCAAAATGTATGAAATTTGAGATTCTGATAGGTTTAGTAAAGATCTCAATTTAGAATAAGTAAAAATTTGAAATAGTGTATTTAATCCATATATGACCAAGGGGTCGAAAACGACCCAAGGGTAAAAATTTGTTTCTTAAAATCCATAAATGAAAGAGATATTACTAAGATTTCATTTTGATATGGCTCGTTTTAGTACTCTTGGGCATATAATATATGGGTTAGGGGTAGCTCTCAAACATGTAAAATGTAAAAAATTTTTCTGGTTTAAACCAGTGTTCGATTGATACGGTCAAATGCCATCTCCAATATTTGTACTGCATGCTTCCATACAGTTTATGTTGCTTGCGCTTGAGAAATGAATTGACTTATATTTGGCATTGATATATAGTTGAAAAGGTCGAAGAGTGTCAGAGATTACGTTATTTTTTTCTAATATCGCGCGAGCCAAACCCTGGGAAAATACTAATAAACTATTAATCCAAATGTCATATCGTGTCGTCCACTCTAAAACGCATCCACAGTGGTTGTTTACCCGCTAGAAAGCCAGTGTTCGAGTGATACGGTCAAATGCCACCTCCAATTTTGTACAACTATGCTTCCAGATGCAGTTTGTTTTGCTTGCGCCATTAGTGCCTGCAAATAAGGTCTAGGCAAATACTGTTTAAACGTAGATTTTAGTATTTCTGTCTCGAGGTATTGGTGAGCGGTTGTCACTGGATTTTAAACCTTCTTGAACCAAAAAACAGTTCTATTCTTTTCGCTAATTGTGGATTAACGTGGCTCAAAAAATTTTCAGGTTATTTTTTTCTGTTAAAAACTTTTGCTAATTCTGATAATGTTATTTACCCACATATTGGAATAAATGTTATTAGCAGTTTTTTTAACAAATAAAATACGATGTACATCGCAGCATCTTGGAGTGTAGAGTAACAAAAATAAAAAGCTTTTTCACTAAAGCAGTTGGTGACGGTCTGGCTCAATTGTCTAAAGTCGGTTGTTACGTTTGTGTCAAAAAAAGAAAAAAACTTTTAGTTTCACATAGAGATATAGCGCTGTTGTCTCTTGAGGCAATTTTCAACCGCAAAAATCACTATCACTAGTTGTCAACTGTCAAATCGGAATTTGACAAGAATTTGACACTATCGGGACAAAAACACGACAACTAGCCACTGAATCGAGATATTGTTCATGTCTCTTTCTAACTCGTGCCATATTATATCAATGCATATTATTATCAGTATTTTAGTAAATCTTCATTTTACTTTACGTATCATTTTATGAAAATTTTACTGTCTGTTGTTAACGATAACAAAATAAAAATAATTCTTTTATAATATATCAATAAAAAGCAACTCAATTATGACAAAACCTTATAAATAAAGAAGCACGAGCACAAGATCCGATCAATTCGATAACTAAATGAAAGATGGATGTATTCCATCAAAATATGTCTGATTTATTCATTTCAGGAATGAGCTTTCTATTAGATAGGAGAGGAAATCGAGTAATTTCCATGCTTTCCCGAGTCTGAGCCATACTGAAGCTTCGTATACTTCTATAAATTAGTGTTGTATTTTAGTGTACTGCTCATAGCGTAGTGTGAGTAGCCGGGCTAGTATGCGCGCCACGAATTATTTCGTTCGTAGTGTCAGAACGAGACAGCGTTATGGCAAAGTATATAATTCACTTTTTCATACGTCGAAATGAGTTCTTTTCGTCGCTTTTTGTGGTCGCATGCTTTATAGCTTAGTAGGTTGCTATGCAATCTTCAAAGTTAAACAACGCTCGCCATGGTCAGTCTTATGATGGGTGACCGCGAGTGGCATTTACAACTGAGCGCTTCAGTGATTCAGATGTCACGTGCAGTTGACGATACAGGTTGTTTTATCCGTTAGCTAGGTCTGTCAACTGCTTTTTTTAACTGTGTGCCCTGCCAACTGCCATTTAACTTGCTAATCAGTTTCATATATCGTCACTAGCAACACTCAACTGTCGAAAACTATCGACTTGAGGCACTGGGGTATGTCGGACGAAACACGTTACGCAGTTTTCCGAACGTTGCCCAGCCGAGTGGGATTCTGCAATTGACCTCTTTCTTGTCCTATTTATTTTAATTTTTCAGTCTCTCTTATTTATTCCTTTTATTTTAATACACATTTCCAAAACGTAGACGACTAGACGTAACCACATTATCATTATTTCTGTCGAACACCTCTCCATGTGAGTAGAGGCAACAATTGGCCATCCCCGCTCCGTTCTCATATTAATATTTTCTCACCGATCTCGCCACAAAATGACCACGATGTAAATGGCACGTCTGCTGCTTTTAAGCCACGTACACGATGCTTGTAATGTAACGCGAACATGCTTCTAAATTGCGTACATTAAAAAATAATAATGTTGCATATCTTTTGCTACGCAAATAAATAAAATAATAATAAATAAATATTAGGGGACATCTTATAATCTGCCTCTGACCCCAAACTGAGCAAAGCTTGTGATATGGCTGCCAGATACTGATATACTACCTAAACCTACATATTTTTAAATAAAATCTTTGTACAGAATCTAAATAACACCGAGACACAGAGCAAACACCCATGTTCATCACATAAATGTTTGCTTTGGGTGGGGAACCCACGCCTCTTTGATTCAAGTCAGGTTCACTAACCACTGAGCCACCGAGGCAGTGTGTAGAGACCATTAATAGTGCCCAAAAAACTTGTAATCTAAATTAACTTTAATCGACAAACTAACCTAAATAGTAGGTAGGTATCTCATGCCCCATAGGTACTCGTATCCCATTTAGAGACATGTTTTGCTCTATGATGTCTGAAATATAGATTATTAGTTATATTCATATTATGTTATCCCAATTACTTTTTCAGATAAATAATTTTGTAAAAAGTTAAGTATTTCATAAAAAAAAAAACAATTCGGCACACTCGTCATACAAATAATAGTCATGTTCCTAAATAAAAACAGAAGACCCTAATAAAACATTTCTCTTTTGTAACTTGCAAATCATCAGTATAGCTTATTGATGATAATCGATAATACGATGAATTTATATTGAGATGATGCAGAATTTCTTGTATTTTCTTTGATTAGAGTCATTCTTTGTCAGTTTCTCTTATATAAGATTACACACTACACATTAGTCACGGTCACCCTCATAACATTTCTAAAAAAAACAAATATTGTATTTAAAAAATCCTTGTTAAAAACAAGCTTTAACTGAACAAGTACTCGCCAAGACGAATCAAACGAGCCGAAACTCGATAGGGTTGCGTCGTTTCATTGCTAAGTTCCTTTGGCCACCTTCCAGCTCCATCAGCAGATCAGCACTACGTCATCATAATATTGCATTCTCACGCGATTTACAAATGTATGCAAAATGTCAGCTCAATCGGTAACCGGGAAGTGGATCAAATTTAACTAGCAAGATTTGATTACAGACCGACAGACAATGGGACAGGTGAAACAAAATAAAAAATTGTAAAAGAGTAACAAATAACAGTAAAAAAATCTCATAAAAGTACCTGTAGTGTTACGTTACACAACATTTCACTATGTACAAACCCTAACGTTCCCAGGTGTTTGTCTGGCAACGAGTAGCCACATTTCTCTACGTCACTACAATCCGGTTTTTCTAGATATAGAAATATAAAACGTGGTTATGTTTGCTACGTGATGCATAAAGTTTTAGCGGTCAGTTGCATGAAAATTTATATTTTATTTTTTGTTACGCTTTATATTTTACTTTTCCTGTGCAATTTTCAGCTCTAAATTTCAGTTGAAAAATGAAAAACTAGTATTGTCACAATTTACCTACATTATTATAATTAAACCAGGAATTTTGTAACTTTACGGCTTTCATTTCCGTTACAGTTTTTAGAGACAAGTGTTAAAAATGAGGGTAGTTCTGAATGACTGCGTTTTCGGAATTCGAATTCACTTATCGCTGTAGAGGGCGTTACGATAAATCTTGCTTAGCACGGAGCGTTGTTTTTGTCTGAATTTTCATGGAATACCATTAGTTTCCTTCTGTAAATTAATTTATTCGTTTTGTAGTAGTTTTGTGTTAATTAAGGGTGGTGAAGGTTGTTAATGGGCGTGCTAGTGGCAAATTTCAACACGTCCAAAGGGATTAGTAATTATCTCTGTTTAGGTTTTTATGTTGTATGTTTGTCATTTTAATGGAACGTCTAATGATTTTTTAAATTACGGTAATGTAATCTACAAATTGGTGGATGGCACGTGACTAGTTCTAACTTTTTCTTTTGTGTCTAGTAAAAATAAGTTAACTCTATTTTTGGCTTTATCGCGTGATTGGTGTATTTGCCGATTGTGAAAACGCGGAAATTTAGAATATTTTTATGTTAAGACGTGTAATTGATTACGATTGATTTACATTAATGTATCTGTAGTTAGAAGATATGTGCAGTATGCAGTTTTCAAAACATTACAATTAGTAAACAATACAATATTTGGCTTAGATTCTAAACGCTGGCTTAATTACCGATTTCCTTCCTATAAAATAATCTTGCTCTAGTGTTTTATCTAGTTTATAAATATGACATGTATTTTCATCAAAATCCACAGCCTTCTTTATCCCAATGCTATTAGGTAAAAAAGACTGTGTACGGTGAGATGCATATTAATGTCAAATTTTCATACGTCGATAAAATTATGACGTTGTGCGTATGCTAGCCGTAGTCGTCCAATCTGCAATTTCGACAATGGCGTCGACCCATTCTAATTTTCTTGTTCAAATAATGTCAATTTAACGACTTAAATCGATCGTAAAACGAATTACGCGTGTAAACATAACATGTTTATGGAAAATATGCAATATAATTAATGAAACATTGCTATCGCGATTGCCTCTCGGGTCACAGTCGACATGTCATTAATCGTGCTGGATTAATTCAGTTTTTTAATCTGATAAGCAGGAACGAGTCCTGGGACACGATTATAGCTAATTATGTGCAGCTTGATTGACGGGATCCGATATGCGATCATTTTTGAAACAAATGAGAGAGCTGCCGCGAGAAGTCGGCAGTATTCAGTCACTTTATTGTTAATTTTAACCCTTCGAAAACGGAAAAACTGCCACAAAAGATTTAAACAAGCTTTAAACACTGTTTAACCGTGCAATTTGTACTGTTAAACATTAAAACTTGTGTGATAAGACGGTAGATCTTTCGCGCTCAAATGTGAAGCCTCAACTACTCTAAAATAAAGTAGTTTGTATCGTGCTTGATCAGCTTATCTTTGACTTTCAAATGGAGGACTATGTTGTCTATGTCAATTTTGGCCCCAGCGCATTTCATATACCGGAAGCTCTGACGAAAATACGAGAAAGCATGTAGCAAAATTATTGGCTTACGTATTAAAGTTTGTGTAATTGTATTCTACATTTTTAGAAATTTTTTTGATGAAATTCGTCATCAACTACGCTTTTACATGTTGGAATATGTTTATTCGCTCCATCTTGTAGTCACTCGCTAGTCCGGCTGCAATCAATTTAAAAATTTAATTCATTTGCTGCGAATTTATACGCCAAAATAAAAAAAATGTTGCAATGAAGTTTAACTTAGTTATGTACCTGCATTAAAGAGTTTATCTATCTACTAGCTTTTACCCGCGGCTTCGCCCGCGTTGTATTTTGGCTTATGTTTATGTCAGCTGCGAAACCTAACCTAACTGACAAATATCAAAATACCTTAGAGGAATGCTTTTGTTGGTTAAGTTACGGTTGGAGTGTATATACAACCCCCCCCCCCGTGTATTCCCGCCTTGTCGTGGGGGAGGTCTGAGGCAGCTGAAAAGGCGGCGCTCGAAGTCTCCCTCTTCTTTGGGTCTTTTCCCCCAAGGAAGCTTAGAGGCTGGCACTCGAGTTTCAGCCGCTTTTAAAGCAGCTGAGAGGATGGCCGGTAGGTTGCATGCCTTATGAGGAGTGTCGCAACTTAGGCGGGCTGCAGTGCCGCTCTTGCGACGCTGCATCCGAGGATTTTTTTTTATTATATCGCGAAATATCCCTGACATGATCAGGGGTCTTAATTACAAATGAATAAAAACTAAGTATACCTATATTTCAATGTTTTTGGCTGTTTGCAGTTATAATAAACATTACAATTGTACAGCAAAGTTTATACCTACTTGTTCCTAATTAAGTATTGCTTTTTTACAAATATTTGTGCAAAAATTCGATAAAATTGTTTCTAAGGTTTTTTCGTGTTAGATTAATTCCAATTTTTTGTTCTAAATCAAATCTCTACTTTCCATAAACTGGGCATTCCAAGATTATGTGCAGTGGAGTCTCCTCTTTTGTGGGTTCACAGATGCACGATGGGCTTTCCCTCAACTTAAATCGATGTAAGTATTGGGAAAACTCACCATGCCCCGTCAGCACTTGAGTTATGATTCCCACTGGTGCTATTTCTCTTACGATCTTGTATGCCGCCCTTGCATCCGGAAAATATGTTTTGGTTACCGCCGCTGTGTGTCCATCCTGATACCGCCGGTTCCACTCGTCAAGAGAGTCCTTTCGGATTTCTCGCTTGACGAATGAAACGGGGCAGTTATCCTAAATAGGTCTGCACTTCGAGTGCAGTGCTGCTTCCTTTGCTAGCTGGTCCGCTCTCTCATTTCCCTCCATCCCCGCGTGCGCTTTAATCCAATAAAGTTTCACTATTTTATTTTGTTAACTTTATGTTAGCTTTGAATTTACTGCTAAGGGATGGAGGGAAGATACGCCAACTACCAACGTGGAGTCACAAAAGATTTTTGCTTTTTCGGTAGCCTCAAGAAGTGCCAATAACTCGACCTGTTACACAGAGCACCAATCGGCCAATTTCAGCTTGCGGGTACTGATCTCAGCGGCATCATCCCAAATGGATAATGCCGCCCCAAATTTCCCTTTAATTTTACTGACGTCTGTAAATATGTTAATTTCTCGGTTAAGATTTTGCTCTAGTGCTGCTCCGTCTGCCAGGCATATGAACTCCAGGTCCTCTTGCTGCGCTGGGTGTGGCTTCTTTTCTGTCTCTCTATCTCCAGTTACTTGCTGGGAATAACCTTTCTTAGTTTCATAAAGCAAGGCTGCTTCTTGGACTCTGATATGACAGCCGAGGATAAGGGGCCGCGGTGGGATATATGGAACTGGTGGTGTGGGTGCCGCCACCTACCCTACCTTCCGCTAGGCCGTCAACGTGTTGGCAGACGCAGTGGGGCTGCAGGGGAAGAGAGGTGTCGGTATCGCGATTGCCGTTCTCACTGCCCTCTGCAGTTGAAGAGGCAGGCGCTGGGCTACTATGACTGACCCACTGCACTGGGACCAGGGCGTTGGAATGCTGTCTGACGTTCAGTACTGGTTAGTCTCGAGTGGTGGATGACGATGTGTCTTGTGCTCCGAAACACTCCGTCACTATGGCGAGAGCGCAAGCTCCGTTATGGAGCCCGAGTCTGGGCTAGTGCTGTTGAGTGCCGCGAAGGAGTGCGAAATATGTGGGAACGTCCTAAACTTGCCATGACAGGTTATTTCTGGCGCTTAGACGGCTGCTACCGCAGCCCACTCACTTAGTTTTTATCCTATCCTACGGGAACTGTTAAAGTTTTTGCGATAAAAAGTGGCCTATGTCACTTTTCGTCTTTCAAACTATATTCATGCAATATGCCAAGGCAAGTTGCTCCGTTGCTGAGAAAAATTTATCGTTAAGTCCTACGGGAACCACAATTTTTTCGGGATGGAAAGTATCCCATGTCACTTTCCGTCTTCCAAACTATGCCCACCCCAAATATCAAGTCGATCCGTTGCTCCATTGCTGAGAAACAGTTATTGTCCTAACCCATGGGAATCACGAATTTTCTCGAGATATAAAAAGTATCCTATTATCACTTTCTGTCTATTAAACCATAGGTATCCATACCAAAAATCAGGTCAATCTTTTGCTCCGTTGCTGCGTCAAAGAGGAACAAACCAACAAACTTTTCGGATTGATAATATTAAAGTATGAGGATTCTGTACCATAAAGGTAGAATAAAAAAACATGTTGAACCTCTAATGATAGAATATTTAAAAATATTTTTAATGTCAGACAAAATAACGGCCTGGTATTAAACGTCATAGTAACATGTAGCATGCAGAGGGAAAATAACATTTTATCCAATTTTAATGTCAGTTGTCATTTTCAATCCATACTTTATTTCCTCTTCAAGGGGATATAATGGTAGAAAAACAATTTGTCGCCTTGCCACGCTACTTGTGATTTATAAAAGTCTGCAGACAATGTCACCTGTCATCTAATTACGTTTGGCTGTGACGTTTCGTTAGTCCATATTAGCGTCATAGAGGAATTAATCACTTAGCGTCTTTGTGATAGTGGCGACAGTTTCGCTTTCGAGGGTTTTTGTCCTGTCCTACAGGAACTATGAATTTTTTCGGGATAAAAAGTATCCTAAAGCTCCTTCCGCCTTTTATACTATATCCATGCCAAAACTCAAGTCAATCCGTTGCTCCGTTGGCGCGTGATAGAGTAACAAACCAACAAACCAACAAACTTTTCGGATTTATAATATTAAGTAAGGATAATGCCTATGACCGTATTGTCAACGACCCCTGAAATACCATGATTTAAACAAAACACCTCATATAGCCAGGTAAAGGAGAAAGCCATCAATAAACCGCCGTAGCATTTCAAACTTTATAGACACCATTGTTGGCGCCCTTTGTGAAGAAGGTTTTCAGGCCAGTAATACTATGGAAGCATATTTAGGCACCGTTTCCACGAGCAGTTTCTTTGTAAGAGGTATTGTTTTGACTTGCATCTTGATATTTATAGAGGTGCTTTTTGCTTTACACTGGTAGTGTATTCTTAACAGCGTTACGGACATTTTATCCTAGGATAATGTTTGTGCTCATCAATATGACCAATTGTCCATCTTTGTTGTATGTTTCAACTTTTACTATTGGTTCAGCTCTGAAGTCACAAAAGATATCACGTATTCGGCCTCACTTCGAGAAGAAATTTAAAAGTTTCCCATTATTCATAAACTAAGTGTAGTTACTTGTGTAATACAGGTAATTGCTTTAATTAAGTACAACCAAATACAAAATAACTACAAACTTAAGGCACTACTACATTGAATGGCAATTGGATCATCCATAGACCCTTGAAAGTCTAGAGATAAAGTAAGTAAAAGAAAGGTCAACGCAAATGTAACTTCAAAATTGGTCAGCACTCTTCACATCTTTCGCCTTAAATCGAGGCAAGTATTCCCTTAACAAGACGCGTATGTCGGCACTTATGGTATGAAAATTTCATCGCACTCAACAGCGAGCGATTTGGCGGGAGAGTGCATTCTGTAAATTGTCCGGAACCTTTGAAGCGAAGTAGTGGCGACATTTGACTGAATTTTGTGCAATATATTAAAATAATTGGCCAAGTACGAGACAGACTCGCGCACGTAGGGTTCCGTACTGTATGGGAGCCCCCCTTAAATATTTATTTTATTTTAATTTTATTATTTACTATTGAACTGAATATTAAACTAAATATTCTGTGAAAATTTCAAGCATCTACCTGTTACCATTATTAATATAGAGCGAAAAACGTCTAAAAAATCAGGTTTGTTGTATGGGAGCCCCCCTTAAATATTCATTTTATTTTAATTTTATTATTTACTATTGAACTGAATATTAAACTAAATATTCTGTGAAAATTTCAAGCATCTACCTGTTACCATTATTAATATAGAGCGAAAAACGTCTAAAAAATCAGGTTTGTTGTATGGGAGTCCCCCTTAAATATTTATTTTATTTGTTGTTATAGCGGCAACAGAAATACATCATCTGTGAAAATTTCAGCTGCCTAGCTATCATGGTTCATGAGATACAGCCCGGTGACAGACAGACAGACGGACAGACGGACGTCGAAGTCTTAGTAATAGGGTCCCGTTTTTCCCTTTGGGTACGGAACCCTACAAAAGATCTAAGTAAATCATTTTACACACTACAACAAGGTCACGAAAAACTTTAAGTATGTCAAAAGATTCAAGGTTACATAAGTTGTTTTTTTTGGTAATATTTTTATTAAAAAAAAATATTATTATATCACATGTCTATACATTTTTTTTTAAAAAGCTAAATTTCATTCAGCATTACAACAAACTACCTAAATATAAATTTTATTTCTAGAACGCGATAAGAAGATATGTTGTAATGTGATTTGTTTTTTTTTCTATTTTATGCACCATTACATTTAAAAAAAAAAAAAAAACTATAAAACATTTTGTCTATAACCGAAAAGTTTTTGCCACACATTTTTATCAAAAATGTAAACAGAGCGTATAAAAAATATCCACGGCGCGCGGCGTCCAAATTCAATTTGAAAAACAGGTTTTTGACTTCACATTTTCTTTCTACACAGAACATACAGAAACAGTACATAAATTAAATTGCAACTGGTTAATATTTAACAAGCAATACCGAGTTCGTATATTTCGTAAGTTAAACAGCTGCAATGTAGTGTAGTAGGAAAATGGTGTAGCGTACAGATACATATCGGACTTAGGAAAATAAGGCGATCAAGGGACGGGACTGCGATAAAAACGCAACAAATATATCGATAGAAGTATCGATAATTTCGCTTAAGAGCTATGATGCCACAGACAGACAATACAGACTTATAGATACGGATACATCCATCTCTCTTTTTCGTTTGAGATTACAAATAGAATTATCTACTCTGATACAGTTAACAGCCAAGTATTACTACGAGTACGTAAAATATATTTAAAATGTGAAATATTTTAGAGACTATAATCCAAGTCCTCTATCGCACTTTGTAAAAAGTATTTTTTCTGAACAATTATACCTTAAAAATATATCTTCATGCCATAAAAACCTGGGTAAGTATCTTATGACTATACTTCTAGTTCATGGTTATACGAGTATAAACTGTATTTTTTTTTCTTACTTCTTGAGGCCAAAAATATTACAACACCAAACTAGCACAGCCTTGAACCGTTCCAAATAACGAAAAATGTAACTTCGGGGTTTTTAAGCTTTGGTGGGAAAAAGAAAAAAGTCACATTGTTGTAAAGTATCGTATTTCTTTTCAAACCTTGTGGTTATTAGTATTATTAAAAAAATGTAAGCCACAACCTCACTGGAAATAGTACAAAAGTACAATAATTTATTTATTTAACACTTTATTGCACACCATTTGTACAAAAGGAGGACTTAACGCTAAATAGCATTATCTACCAGTCAACCTATAGGTAGAAGACATTGGATTGTAGGCATGAATAAACAAACAAAAAGATACATTAACAAAAATCAACACAAATCAAAACTAAAAATGATATATACGAAATATTAATACAATTTCAATTTAAATAAAATAACTATGTTAACATAGTACGGATAGTTGATTTTATCTACAAGAATAAGTTTTCTCGACAGATACATCCCTAATGCAGCTCAGGGCGTGCCCTAATGTTCCGGTATTAGAGTTCAACTTGCGAAATACCTAACCTATCGATACTAAATGGGCTAGTTTATGAAGAAGCAGCTTTATCAGATGGTAGCTAACATATTGTAGGAAAGTCTATTACCTAAATAAAATAGAAAAGCCAAAGTGGTTTTAGAATTTCGTTATAAAATCCGTTAAAAATTAGCCGTTTGATTTCAAAATATTGCTTTTCATTTGCAAAGATTGTATAGGATGTTCTACATTAAAGGGTAGGTAATGTTTCCAGCACAATTTCATAACAAATAAATGTTTAACGTAAGAAAGAGTTCAAAATTATTTTTAGCACTTTAGCGCATTTATCATAAGAGTTCACCTAATAATTTGAAATATTCAGCTAAATATTTGTATTTTGGCATTATAAAAGTTGTCTCAAAACTTACTTATGGTAGGGTGTACGTCTTACGAGTATTTGAGGTCAAAGGTCACAAAAATCGATTTTTTCCACATTATTTGTTAAAATCTCATTTCCTATGGGTTTTTGGCTATTAGCATGTACAACAATATGGTAGAGAATTAAATTCCCTACAACTTTTGTGGCAAATTTTATTTAAAACGTTGAATCGTTTTCGACATAAAGCGTGGAGAGTGCCCACCACCAGGTAAGCGATTTGCACACTTCTACCTCATTGTATGAAAAAAGAAAAAACTTCTCAACAGAGTTAAATGTTACTTAAGTACCATTTTTCTTCATACAATTATTCATTAATATAGATAGATGAGCAAAACGTAAATAAACCGTTTAAGTATAAGAACTCGTTTAAGAGAAGTTTAACCGTTAATTAATTACATAGATATAAATTGCACTAAATTGTATGCCAGATAGCAAAGTGGTTTAAATGGGAAATAATAAGTTAAGATTGATTATAATATGAGGTTATCACTTGATATTACAGTCAAGTATAACTAGTGTCCGCTTATCTTCACACGTTGCGTAGTTCGGTTAAGGATCCATTACAAAGTACGGCTAGCATGAAAAGGTTAGCAAAAACATAGACGTGGATATTTTTCAAGCCATTAAGGCAACTTTCAACCCCTTGGAACCGTGGTATAAATAAAGCTAGCCATCTGTTTTTTTTAATAATCAAGAGAGCATTATAGAACTATATAATTTAACTAGTCACTATGAAAGCACTACTCAACATTCTGGACGTACAAATAAAAAGCGATTCAATTCTACACTTTCATTCAAACCGCATAAATCGAACATTCGATTTTTTTTTAACCTGATGTGAATCGGAAGTATTTTTAGATGTAAGCACATTTTGCGAAAATTTTTTTCTAATTTTAAGAAAATATGAAAAAAAATATTTTACGACAATGATTAATTTTAGTTATCATATTTGTTGATGTTCATGTTACGACAAAATATATTCAAAAAATAACTTGCGACAAAACCTATTATATTACCTAATTATATCAATCTCTATCTAAGACAGTTATTTTACGATCCTCCATCGCTCTCCTAAGAGCCTATAGCAAATATTTTAATAAATTGTTTTGCTGTCGGTACTTACCTGGGCGGAATGCGCAGGCCATTTCGCTCGGCCGTTTCTAAATTTAGATTGGACATAACCAACGTGCCCTTATAAAGAGCAACGCCGAGTATTCAGACTAGTATTTAATTAATTTATTGCGTTTGATATTAGCAATGAGCGCGGTATTAATTTTGCTGATAAATATGCGCTTATTGTTTATTAGCGTGTTACACATGCACAACCTTAGTGCATTGCTGATTCGGCATCGACCTCGATACACAATGCGCGCGGCCCAGCGACACGTGTGCCACCGCAGCGGAATACCATTGCGCAAGCGCGGCAACCGAGGCTACGTGCGACGCCCGACATCGGACACCGACACTTTGCTTCCATCATTCTTCGATGAAGTAAACCTTTTACTTTAAGTTTTAACTTGTAATAATTAGTTAATAAATTAATTTTTAAATTACATTTTGTATTTTTTTGGATCCTTCGGCTGTAGCCTTTGTAATTGGCGCAGTCGGTAGGATACCTGTAAAGTAGAGTCAGTGAATCGATCACCGGCGCGGGTATCCTGAACCTACAAGAGAGCTGCAGCAGGAGGAGTATCAAGACATAGATACGCCAGAGAGATACAAATGTGGTGAGTACCTAGATCTTACTAGAGTCGCTCTCCTTCCTTAACCTTAGTTATCCTTTTATTTTTTTTAGTCCTTGTTCCCTATTTTATATTTTGTGTGCGATTTCGCAGAGTGTTAATTTCTTCGGAACATTAAAAAGTTTCCAAAATTTTCCACCCACGAAATTCGCTAGTTAGAGGTAGGAATAGTAGGGCAGTGCGAATCGACGCAAATAGGAATTTAGAAATAATTTTAGAAGATAGTATTACATTAAGAGATCCATTAGATTTAGGCAGAACCTTAATTCAAAGCGAAATAACAATGAGCGCGGAACAGGTAGACCAAGTCTATAAGGCTCTCCGCCTATTGCCTGAGTTTGACGGCAATCCCAATGTATTGACTAGATTTATACATCTGTGCGACCAGTTAGTTGTACAATTTATTAGACCAGAGCCCGGGTTCGAGCTAAGTAACTTAGCTCTATTGAACGGAATATTAAATAAAGTTACCGGGCATGCTGCCAGAACAATAAATTCCAATGGAATACCTGACACCTGGCAGGGTATTAGAAACGCATTAGTAAATAACTTCGCTGACCAGAGAGATGAGACCGCTCTCTACAATGACCTAGCCCTCCTGACACAGAGACATATGACCCCACAAGAATTTTATGAAAAGTGTCAAAGTCTCTTCAGCACTATTATGACCTATGTGACTTTGCATGAGACCTTAGCTACCACCATAGAGGCAAAGCGCACTCTCTATAGAAAATTAACTTTACAAGCTTTTGTTCGTGGCTTAAAAGAACCATTAGGCTCCAGGATTCGCTGCATGCGACCAGAAACACTAGAGAAAGCGTTAGAATATGTACAGGAGGAAATTAACACCCTCTATCTACAGCAACGTAACGACCACCTTACAGACAGAAGAACGCAGTCGACGTCTTCATTCGATTTTAGCACTAGTACAGGCAAACCGTTTAACTTTAACTCGCCACAAGCGAGACCAGCTTTTTCTAGTCCTTTTAACTCACAGCCAGGACCATCAAGGCCCCCGACTTTTGCCCAGCCACCAAGGATGCCAATTTGGAGGCCCCAAATGACTATGAACCGAGGCCCGTCAAGGACCCAACAAATGTTTTCTGCCCCTCCGCCTAATTATAGGCCGCAGAGCAATGTTTTTAGGTTGAATCAGAATAGGACCAACTTTCAACCACCAGGCCCCCAGCCAATGAGCGGAGTTAGCCACTTCGTTTCAAGACCAGCACCCCCAGCTAGAATATTGCATGACTGGTCGAAACAAGGGAATCCGCCCCCAAGCAATTATTTTAAAACAAGGGAACTGAATTTTAATGACGGACAATACTATGACCAATTTGACAATTACTATGACTACGATAGTGGTGCTTATCCCGACTATGAGCCGACTTATTACGAAATGACTAATGACGTTGCACCCTACGAACAACCCTATGAATATATTCCCGCATATGTCGAGGAGACTTCAGACGAAGCCTCCCCAGAACAGCAGGATTTTCAGAAGAGCGCGAAATCAGACAAGCCAAAATAGAAATTAATTTGCAAACCCAAAGGCAACTTCCCTTCATACAGATAGGAAATCCACCCCTCAAATTGTTAATTGATACAGGTGCAAACCAGTCATTTATCAGCCCCGACGCAGTAGAAAAATACTATCCAAACATTCCGTGTAATTACGACCCGTTCGAAGTGACCAACATCCACGCGACCACCCGTAATAACTATTCGATAACCGTACCATGCTTTGACGAATTTAACGAAGATTGCGACATCACGCTCTTTGTATATAAATTTCATAACTATTTTGATGGGTTAATTGGCCTAGACTTATTAGAGAAGCTAGAGTCTAACATAGACTTAAAAGATAAAGTCTTAGTAACCCGGAAATCCACCAACCCTTTGCGAATGTATGATTCACGTAACTGTAACCTTTACGAGGATATAATACCCGCAAACACATCCAAAATGATTCGAGTCCCAATCAACTTTCACGACGGCGATGCGTTGGTTACAGAACAATTCATATCAAACTGTACCATACAGGACTGCATCACCACTGTTAGGAACAACCGTGGTATTATAGAGGTTACCAACCCGACAAAACACGACGTAGTATTTTCTATGGACCGACCCGTTAGTGCTGAGCTTTTTAACGAACAATGTACGCGTACTCAGAAACTCAGTGATCGCGCCGCTGAAGTGCTTTCACGATTACGTACTAACCATCTGAATCCAGAAGAGCGAGCTAACTTAGAGTCCCTTTGTGCGCAATACGCTGACGTCTTTTATATCGAAGGTGAACCTCTTACCTTTACCGACAAGGTAAAGCATAGAATTAACACTACAGACGAATTACCTGTCTATAATAAGACCTATAGATATCCTTTCGTTCACAGACAGGAAGTTCAAGAACAAATCGCAAAAATGCTTGAACAGGGTATAATTCGCCCCTCTCAATCTGCCTGGAGCTCCCCCATATGGGTAGTCCCAAAGAAATCAGACGCGTCTGGCAAAACCAAATGGCGAATTGTCGTCGACTTTCGCAAACTCAATGAAAATACTATCGACGATAAATATCCTATTCCCAATATCAATGACGTATTAGACAAGCTTGGCAACTGTCATTACTTCACGACATTAGATCTTGCCAGTGGGTTCCACCAGGTTGAAATGGACCCGCGAGATATTCCCAAGACGGCTTTCAATGTAGAACATGGCCATTTCGAATTTTTGCGAATGCCCATGGGTCTAAAAAATTCTCCATCCACCTTCCAGCGAGTGATGGATAATGTCCTCAGAGACCTCCAAAACGTCATCTGTCTAGTCTATTTGGATGACATCATAGTGTTCAGCGTCTCCTTACAAGAACACATGGTGAACTTAGAAAAAGTTTTCAAAAGGCTTAGGGAATCGAACTTCAAGATTCAGATGGACAAGTCGGAGTTTCTCAAGCTAGAAACTGCGTACTTAGGTCATATCATAAGTAAGGATGGTATAAAACCGAACCCTGATAAAATATCAGCCATCCAGAGATTCCCGATTCCAAAGACAGCTACCGAGATTAAGCGATTCCTTGGTTTACTCGGATATTATAGGAAATTCATCCCGGACTTTGCGCGTATAACCAAACCTATGACTCACTGTCTTAAGAAAGGTTCCAAAGTGACTTATAACGACCCTAAGTACATTGACTGTTTCGAGAAATGTAAAGTGCTTTTGACAAATGACCCGATACTACAATACCCTGACTTCACAAAAGACTTTGTCCTGACAACTGATGCTTCGAATTTCGCAATCGGTGCTGTCCTGTCTCAGGGACCAATAGGCAATGACAAGCCAATAGCGTACGCATCCAGGACTCTGAACTCGAGTGAAACCAACTATAGTACAATCGAGAAGGAATTACTAGCCATAGTTTGGGCTACCAAGTACTTCCGACCATACTTATTCGGGAGAAAATTCAAAATAGTGACGGACCATAGACCCCTTCAATGGGTAATGAGCCTTAAAGAACCCGGCTCTAGACTTACGCGTTGGAGACTAAAATTGAGCGAGTATAACTTCACCACCATTTACAAGCAAGGCAAACAGAACACCAATGCAGACGCTTTGTCTCGCATTGAAATTCATAATGAAGACACTAACTCCATAGTAGTTAATGTATCTGAGAAACCTCCTTCAGTAGTAGGCTCTGAAACCTTAACAGCCCCTACGAATAACTACGAAACATCGCCCCAGCGAAGTAACTCAGAAACTGAAACCATTCATACCAGTAATGAAATGCCAATCCTAGAAGTCCCGATTACCGACGACCCTCTGAATAGATTCAATAGACAAATATGCTTTGTACTAGTAGGTGACATTAAGAAACGACCGACAGTGACGAAACCCTTTGAGACTCATACTCGAACGACTATACAACTTTCTGAATCCATTTTATATTCATTTATTTATTGCAAATATATACATAATTCGGTTAAAAACTAGTTTAACTAAATATATGGCATATATACCCTGTATTGAGGGCGCAGCAAGTACAAACTTAAGTTACAATTACAATATTACTTACATACTTAATTTAGGTACATACACAATTAAGCAAGGACAATTTACATTATACATAATTTTAGACACCAACAGTGGCATTGATTAACTGCATGCTTAAGAATTTTTGAAGCGATTCGCGCCGCGTAGGAGTGAGCGAGACAGAAGCGAATTTGAGAAACGCACACATAGACGTCAGGTGAACGGGTGCTATCGTGAAAGCGCTTCTACGTATGATACATTTTTTTTTTTTTTTTTTGTAGTAGAAACAACGAGTGTTATTTAAACATATATCGATTTTATAATATTTATCGCTTTACAATACAGTTTGTCAATTTCTAATTTCATCCTCTAGGAAGTCATTGATAGTGTAATAGCACTTCTCTATAAGAAAACTGCGGAGTTTGTTCTGGAAGGTATTATTATTTGTTTCATTTTTTATTTGATTGGGTATATGGTTATATATTTTTATTGAGTTGTACATGGGGCCTTTTTTGAAAATTTCTAAACGAGGTATGGGCAATTTAAGTTTTTGTAGTCTACGAGGATTTGTTTCGGGGGAGTATAGATAAAGATGTTTTCTGACAAATGTAGCTGTTTCGTATATGTAGATGCACGGGAGTGTAAGTATCTTATGATGTTTGAAATATGATTTGCAACTAGTCGGTGTGCGGATGTTGGCTATTATACGTATGCACTTTTTTTGCATTATGAAAAGTTGATCAGCATTAGTGCTATTTCCCCATAGTAATATCCCATAGCGGAGCCAAGCATATGCATAAGCATAATATGCAGTGAGAGCTGTATTTATATCACTGTTACTTTTTAAAGTCGCTAAAGCATAGGAAAATTGTGACATCTTGGATTTAACTTTTTCGATATGTTTTTTCCATGTAAGATTTGTATCAAGATCAAGGCCTAATAGTGTGCAGTCATGAACTTCCTTAATATTAAGGCTCTCTGCAAATGATTTTAACTGTAATGTATCTTTTTGGTAGGGAACGAATTGGATAAGTTTGGTTTTATTAGTGTTAATCTCAAGATTGTTTGCGGCCAACCATGCTTTAATGTCGTTAAATGTATTTTTCATGAAATTTAATGATTCAGGATTGGTTGTGCATTTAAATAACAGAGATATGTCATCGGCGAATAATACACATGGCGATTTTGTGATTTTTGGTAGTTTATTTATATATATTAGAAAAAGAATGCATCCTAATACACTCCCTTGGGGGATAGAGTTATTAATTGTCAGTATTTCAGATTTTATAGTTTCTATGACACCTATGTCTGTTCGGTGGTAATCAATTTGCACGAATTGTTTTCTGTTTGACAGGTAAGATATAATCCAATTGAGTGGTTTACCTCGTATCCCTATGTCAAACAGGGCTTTTATAAGAATAGTATGTGACACTTTTTCGTAGGCCTTTGACATGTCAAGCAAAAGTCCAACGGAATAATGTTTATCTCGCATGTTGTTAAGGATTTCTTGAACATAATGGAATATTGCTAAAGCTGTTGATGATTTTTTACGGAAACCAAATTGGTTTTTGTCAAGTAGCTCGTATTTTTCTAAAAAACTGTAAATGCGATCGGATATTGCACGCTCAAATATTTTTGAGATGGCAGGGAGTAGTGCGATGGGTCTATAGTTGTTAATGTTATCCTCTTTACAACTTTTTTTAGGAATTGGTTTTATTTTTGCAATCTTCAGAAGGTCTGGGAAGCATTCCTCTTCGAAAGACTGATTAATCAATTTGGTTATAATTGGAGTCAGCTCTTGGGCACATAATTTGATTAAGGCAGATGGTATATCGTCTGGGCCGCAACTAAATTTATTAGGTAGTTTTTTGATTATCTTTATCCAACTTGGCTCATGACGTAGTTAACGCCATAAAGGAATTTGTCAACCCTAAAGTTAAAACAGGAATTATCATTCATCCCCCTCTCGCAATGTATAAGATTATCCCCATCATACAAGAAAATTTCAAGAGCTCTTCCATGAATCTCGTCCTCACCAAAATCGAAATAGAAAACGTTAAGGAATACTTACGTCAGCAAGAGATCATAAAAAAATATCACGAAGGCAAGACAAACCACCGAGGAATAACCGAGTGTTATTTAGCTTTGTCTTCCAAGTACTATTGGCCCAAGATGAAGGAATGCATAGCAAAATACATTAATGAATGTAGCATTTGCGGACAGGCTAAGTACGACCGAAATCCTATCAAACAACGATTCTCGATCGTTCCACCCCCTACGAAGCCATTTCAAACAGTCCACCTTGATCTTTTTACTGCCCAAAACGAGAAATATCTTACCATAGTAGATGCTTTCTCAAAATACGCACAGGCGTACCACCTCAGAGATAGCACTGCCTTAAGTGTCGTACAGGCGCTCCTTGTATTCTGTACGCACCACGGCGTCCCGTTCACTATCGTCACGGACGGAGGCCCTGAGTTCACAAACCAATTGTTCTCCAAGTTTGCACGAATCCATAAGATTCAACACCATAAAATACTAGCACATTCCCCGAATGACAATGGCATAGTAGAAAGATTTCATTCTACTATACTTGAACATCTAAGGATATTGAAACTCGAGAAACGCAATGAGCCCGCAGTAAACTTCATGCCATATGCCATTCTAGCTTACAACAGTTTACACATTCCATCCACAGTTTTACGAAATGTAGACCCCTTGACTTAATAACTAGACATTTTGATCCGCGTGACCCTATAGACATCGACTTAACCGAACATCTATACCAACAATATTCCCAAGACCATAGGAACCAAATGACTCAAGTGTACGACCTTATCAATCAGACTTCTCTACACGACATGACTCAATTGACTGAGAATCGAAATAAGGATAGAGAACCTGAAAAGGATTACTCCCCTGACCAACAAGTGTTCATACGCAACCCTATAGCAGCCCGACAGAAATTAGCCCCACGCTATACTCAGGACACTGTTTTAGCAGATCTTCCCATTCATATCTATACCAAGAAGAAACGTGGTCCGGTAGCTAAATCACGCCTTAAGCGAAGCCCTAAAGTCCCCACATTGTTGCAGGATACTACTATGGCTGACGTTGACGCACCAGACACTGGGACAAGAAATGACGCTTGACTCTCTTGACACTGGACCCGGACTACTCCCTTTCAAGTTAGGAACTGCAAAAATTGTGTCACACTACCATTCCTTCCTAAGTCATATCGATCTAGAAAACATCCGAGTTCAAATAGAATCAGTAAAGTCACAGACAGACGAATTAAGACCTTCATTGAATAATAAGACACTTTCCCTATTTGACCCTCACTTAGAACATCTTAGTAAGAAAATTAAATCAATTACGGACAAACTTAGTATATTTGAATCAGTCCATAGCAAGAGAGGTCTCATTAACGGATTAGGTTCTATAATAAAAAGCATATCCGGTAACCTAGATTACACCGACGCATTAAAATATGAACATGCCATTAATATCTTGCGCAACAACGAACAGAAATTGGAACTCATCTTTGTCACCTCTGTTGACCGGTTAACATCGTGTTTAAAACTCCGCTTAATTCTTTTTAAAATATCTGGTTAAAAGTGTTTAATTTGTGGCTCATTTGCGCTTAAAACCTTCATTGTGACATAGTCAATAAAATTAATATTGTGATTAGTGTTAAAAAGTGTTAATTCTACAATAAACTTGTCTAATTGGTAAAACAAAAGATTTAACCTGACAAATCGAACTCTGCAAGTGTGCACGGCACTCTCACGGTTACGCGCTCCACATACGTGCGATATTTGCATGCAGCGCGAACGGCACGTCACAGCGCGTCATCACTGCATTCGTGACATAGAATAGCGATTTAGAACGGACAACGAGTATCGCTAAAGTGCATTGCCTCTCAGAGGACAATTAATACTTAACTTGAACCATTTTTTTTTTTTCTGACGGAAGTGGTGCTAATATTTTTTCATAATGAAATGTGCAGGGTGCCTAAAACCAGTGAAGGAATCAAATTGTATTAAATGCATTTCCTCGACCTGTGAAAAAAGTTTTTGTATATTATGTATTAATACACCGTCGCTAACAACTGACCAAAAGAAAACGTGGAAATGTCCCGTGTGCTGTGCTGCGCAAAAGAAAGGAGGAGACAATACCCTCACTCCGGTGCGGGCAATCTCGGAAGCTGCAAATGTCACTACACGCAAAAAATGTGACTCTGCTACTGAGACTACGTCAAGCACGGACAGCGAACTGAAGGATTTGACAGTGGTTATTACCCGCTTAACCAGTGAGTTCACGGCACTCAAAACAAAACTTGAAGAAGTCACCTACTCACTGTGCCATTGTCAAGAACGTATGGACGAATTACAGCGCAAGGTGTCATCTAACGAAGATCGCATAAACACTCTCGAAAAAAGAGATCAAGAAGTAGTCAATCTCCAAATGACAGTGACTATGCTTCAAAATGAGTTGAACACCCAAGCGCAACAGAACCTGCTCAATGAAATAGAATTAGTAGGTATCCCAGAGTGCAATAATGAGAGTTTGGAACATATTATAAAAGTCGCAGGCCTAAAGATAGGAGTACAGCTCGAAAATGGAGATGTGGACTGGATCACCCGAGTCGGGGCTCGGCGCTCACCTGTCCCAGCTGGCACGTCGGACACCGGCAGCAAGATGCCCCGCCCCATCGTTGTGCGTTTACTGCGCCGTTCTAAACGTAATCAGATTATTAAAGCCTCCAAAACAAGGAAAAATTTGACTAGTACAGACTTGGACATCACGGGACCCACAACAAAAGTATTCTTTAATGAGAGACTCACGAAGGAAAATAGGATCTTGTTTCGTGAGACAAGAGCAAGAGCTAAGAGTCACGGATATGCCTATTGCTGGGTTAGTCAGGGAGCTATATACATCAGACAGCGTGAAGGAAAAGCTTCCCAACTCATACGGTCGCTGCGAGATCTGGACCGAATCTTGCCCCCTACGCCCGTCGATGCCAGAACTTCGTAAATGCTCTTTTATTGTAGATTTTTGTTGTCTAGCTCGCATACATGATACAATGTTGTGGTCAACTTTTTTATGCGTTAGTTATGTACTCGTAAAAAGTACTATCTGCTGTTTGATAACTCGGCCATTAATTTCTAAAGTACGAGATTTTCCTGCTCTTCCTAAACACGTTTATATGTTTTCGCCAAAAGAAGGTTGTATGTTGATGCTTGGTAATTCTTTCACAAGCTACATAAACTTAACAATAGCTAGATTATTTTATATATTTTTAGTCTCAAAGATTTTTATTTTGCGGATTATTTCTATTAACTTGTTAAAATCGATCACCAAATTCTTAATAAATGTTATCTCATTGCCCGTTGTGTCCAATAGACATTTTTCAATAGTGATGGCCTACGAGTATTATGTGTATAAAATTTTATATCGCTGTATTGTTAAAGATAAAAACACAATAGTAAATGTTACACTGCAAAAGGATAATTTCTACAATCATAATGCTCCATAAAGAACTTGTAGATGATTTAGATCTGATCAGGGTAGACTGCCATATTGTTGATGAATTGGAATCGTGTAAAACACTTTTCACTCCTGATCAAAATTTTAAGTTACTCTCCCTGAATATCAGAAGTATAGGTTGCAATTATGATACACTTTTGGTAGCATTGAGACGCTTAGACATTGTTTTTGATGCCATTGTTTTATCGGAATGTTGGTTGAAAAATAATCATCATATCCCACAATTACCGGGATACATCTCATACAATAGTGACAAGAATCATAACCAAAACAGTGGTGTTGTGGTGTATGTAAAAGATAGTTGGAATGCATCTGTTATAGAGCACTCGGTTGATAATGCCCAATGTCTATGTGTCAATATTGAGAATACGGTCAAAATTCTTGCTGTCTACCGCTCTCCGGCCTGCAAAAATATCGACAATTTCTTAACTTCTCTCTCTTCCTTTATGTCTAATCCTAGCGATATTCCTGTTATATTCGCCGGGGACATTAACATAAACATTCTCGACAGTAACACCCAAAACTTAGAATATCTATGTTTTATGGAAGAATGCGGCTTGATACCAGCTATTACCGAACCTACTAGAGATTCATCCTTGCTAGACCATATTTATGTCAGTCGATTACAAATTAACCAAGCATTACTTGGAGTTGTGGCTAGGTCGGCTGTAACGGATCATTACCCAGTAATGATGGGCATGAACCTAAAGACCAAAAAGCAGCCACGCCTTAGCCGTAGTATGGTCAAAAGAGACTTAGACGCAATTAAAAAGGATCTGTCAGAAGTAAGCTGGACTTCTGTTACAAGTATTTGTGACGTAAACGAAGCAACCAAAGTATTTACAAAATGTTTGACAGATATCGTTAATAAACATACTCATGAAGTACGTCTTAGTGGAACCCAACACAATCTTAAGCCTTGGATTACCCCAGGGCTTATGCGTTGTATGAGACACAGGGACAGGCTTCACCAGCGAGCGAAACTCGATCCTAACAATAATATTTTGCAAATTTCATATAAAAGATACCAGAACTTCCTTGTATGCCTCCTTCGTAAACTCAAAATCGAATATGAGAGTAAAGAGTTGGAGAACAACAAAGGTAACCCTCGAGAGCTTTGGAAGACGATCAAATCTGTTTGTAACTTGTCTACGCATAAACAAGAACACACCGAATTGTTAGCTTTGCAGAACTCTGACACCCCGCAACATTCGCTTGATATATGTAATAACCATTTTGCAACTGTGGGGCAGCGTTTAGCAAACCAGATACTTGATAAAATCAATGAAACACAAGAAAATCTGGCTAATTATACTACAACTCAAAATTCGCCTTCTGAATCATTTTTTTTGGGCCCAACAGATCACGAAGAAGTAGAAAAACTGATCATAAAACTACAAAACGGTAAGGCGCCGGGTATAGATGGTTTGACAAACACTCTTATCAAACATATCAGAAAAGAAATTATTGTGCCATTAGTTCATATTTATAATCAAAGTTTTTCGACCGGAATTTTTCCTGACTTGTGGAAGGTTGCATCGGTTAGTCCAATACATAAGAGTGGTCCAAAAAACTGCATAGAAAATTATAGACCTATATCACTATTAACGACTTTTTCAAAAATTCTAGAAAAAATAGCAAATGCAAGACTAACAAAATTTTTAGATATACACGGTATAATATCAGATAGGCAATTTGGTTTTAGGAAGGGTAAATGCACAGAAGATGCAGTCTCGTTGTTAACATCGGTAGTGTCGTCCAAATTAGATAAAAAACAAAAATGCGTAGCAGTGTTTTTAGACTTAGCAAAGGCGTTCGACACTGTCTCCATTCCAATACTCTTAAAGAAAATGTACAAATCAGGTATTAGAGGGATTGCCTCAAACTGGTTCACTAGCTATCTGTCGCTACGAAAACAGTGTGTAAAGATTGGAAGTGAATCGAGTAGCACTCTTAGCATCGCTTTTGGGGTACCACAGGGTAGCATTCTGGGTCCTACATTATTTAATTTATATATAAATAATATCCACGATTTAGAAATGAAAAATGCAGAGATCGTTTGCTACGCTGATGATACTGCAATTGTGTTTCACGGTTCCACCTGGGCAAATGCTTTAGAAAATGCTGAAATTGGTATGTCTAGTGTTTCTGGATGGCTTCAGAGAAATCTCCTAACTTTAAATACGAAAAAAACAGTATATTTGTGTTTTCATAAAACTGTTGCTTCTGCCCCAGATAAACTGACTAATCTGAAGCTTCATAAAGTTTCGTGTGACAAACTTTCGTGCAACTGTGAAGTACTTACTAGATGTAAGACAACTAAGTATTTGGGTGTTATTCTCGACGAAAATTTAAACTTTAGAAGTCATTTGGTTGCTCTTTCGTCTCGGGTACGCAAAGTAATTGGGATAATGAAAGTATTACGTGACGTTGCACCTCCAGAAACACTAATGTCAGTATATTATGCCTTATGTCAGTCTCTTTTAAATTACTGCATAACGTGTTGGGGTAGTGCCGCGGTGACTTTCATCATCCTCGCCGAAAGAGCTCAGCGATCGGTACTAAAAGTTATGATGAGGAAGCCCTTGAGATACCCCACGGCTGATGTGTTCAAAGAGAGTGGAGTACTGAGCGTGAGACAGCTGTTCATACTCAAAACTTCACTCTCTGTTCACAAGTCTGTGCTTGGTGCCGCTGACGATAGAGAGACGACGCAAAAAAGAATTAGAAGGTTGCCATTTCCTCAAGTCAAAACCAGCTTCGCTCGTCGATTTGGTCTTTTCATTAAAGCCCATATTTACAATGTCATTGACAAGCACTGCAATTTAAAAGATAAAAAAGTGTACGAAGCCAAAAAAACAGTTCATAAGTTTTTGTCTAGTCTGGATCATAAAGAGACTGAGGATTTACTAAGGATTATATCTTAAGCTTTATATTCCTCCCAAGTGATGAAAAGCATTTTTTTTTTTTTTATTAAAAATTTATAAATAGTAAAATCTTTTTTGCGAGCAATATTTTTAGATTTTTTAATGTAACATCTGTGAAAAGACTATGTAGTATTCCAATATTTATATATGTTTCGATTATTTTTAAATAGATTTTGTTTTAAGATAAAAATCAGAGGTGTAAATGCTAAATGTATATTAATTATACATTTAATTAAGCTAAATCATACCAGATTCCCGCGATACAGGCCCAGCCTAGTGCGGGAATCGCCATTATTTCTGTAGTGTATATAAAACACCCGTAAACATATGTTTTACCTTAATTAACTTGGTCATGTACTTACTGTTAACCTATGTTTATGTAAATAAATATATTTTCATTTTCATTTTTTCAACTAGAACTTAATAATCACGTTAGTCTTAATAAGCAATTTATTTCTCAGAGCTCTCAGCTAATAAGCAATATAGTCGCAAATCAAGACAAAATGAGTAAAGCACTTAATGCTATTCTAGACAGCGATGCTAAGTACACGGACATGGTTAAATATGCCCACCTGGCACAACACTTATTAATACTAGGAGATAATATAGAAGATTTATGCGAAGAGTTACAAAATTTAGAGAACGCATTAGCTTTTATCGAGCGTGCATCGAGCACTCCTTATTCTATAGCTAGTATAGGTAATGTTAGGGATATGTTAGACAAGCTAAGGATTTTATACTCAAGTAATGAAATCCTTGATATAGAAATTAGGAACTTTTATGAAATAATTAGACTAGGATATTTCTACTTAGATAAAGAAATAGTGGTAGTTATTAAGGTACCGATTGTCATTCCTTCAACCTTTGACTTTTATAAGTTATCCCTTGCTCCCAATAGAGACTATCAAATCCTTATACCACCCTCACCTTATGTAGCGCTCTCTAGCCAAGACACTAGGTACATAGAGACAGAATGTCCGAAGCTAAACTCTCTGTATCTATGTGAAGCGAAACCCAGTTTCGTGGTCAAGAACGAGACAGACTGCGTGCAACACCTAATCAAGCACCAGGAACTCCAGCCAACCTGCAAGATGACATCCGTGACCCTGACACATGAAGCCCTAGAAACACTGGATGACAAACATTACACCATAAACTTCCCCACTCCGACCAAAGTCAAGATATCCTGTGGACAAGAACAATATAGGACTCTACAAGGAAGCTATTTGGTCGTCATTCCACTCAGCTGCAATTTGAAAACGCCATCATTCACCATCTCCAACACAAATGACCACATCAAAGGTCACGTTATAAGAATATTGGAAATACCAAGACACAACGACTCCGGCCTTGAAGATTATCCAAAGCTCACCCTCAACTCACTGAGCTTAGAGAAACTCCACACACTGAACAAAGACGTATTAGCCCAGTCTCCAACTCATCTGGACGACGTCACCGATCCTGCCATATATCACACCACAATACCGATATATCTATTAGCATCCTTGGCAGTAGGAGCATTCATCCTGTCAAAATTATATCGACGGCTACTCAAAAGAAGTAAAGAAGCTACAGAGACCGACAACAGCAGTCCAGCAGGAACATATGCAGTCCCAGAACTCCGCAATGTCAACCCAAGTCAGATAAGGGTTGACCCAGGATGCTTCCCACCCCCCCGAGTGGGTTCCCGCCTTGTCGTGGCGGGGGGGCTTAGTAGCCAGGTCTCGCCAGCCTGGTGAACCAAGAGGAACCCGAGGTGGGGCCGGCCTCTCCGGGTCTTGGGCCTCGACAAGCCCGTGCGGAGGCTGGCCAGTAGGTCGCAAGTCGACTGAGGTGGACTGCGGTGTCGCGCTCGTCGCGATACCGCGGCCGAGCCCATCGAGGCGGGGGCGGCGACGGGATGGACGGGCGGCGAGTGTGCCGCTGTCTATCCGTCCTGCCAGCGGCCCTAACGGGTGCCGCCAACGGCTGGTGCTGGCGGAGGTGGTGGGGCTGCAGGGGAAGAGGAGTGTCGGTATCGCGATGGCCGTTCTCCCTATCCTCTGCAGCCGTAGTGGTAAAAAAAAAAAAAAAAAAGGATGCTTCCCAGCGACCATCTCGACCCGGCTCTGCGATAGTCGCCGTTCAACGGGGGGAGGTGTTACACATGCACAACCTTAGTGCATTGCTGATTCGGCATCGACCTCGATACACAATGCGCGCGGCCCAACTACACGTGTGCCACCGCAGCGGAATACCATTGCGCAAGCGCGGCAACCGAGGCTACGTGCGACGCCCGACATCGGACACCGACACTTTGCTTCCATCATTCTTCGATGAAGTAAACCTTTTACTTTAAGTTTTAACTTGTAATAATTAGTTAATAAATTAATTTTTAAATTACATTTTGTATTTTTTTTGGATCCTTCGGCTGTAGCCTTTGTAATTAGCGTTTACTCGCAACTTTTGTTGTTTGTTTTGTTTTGTTTGCGTGATAACAGGACGGCATGGCAGTGCTAATTTAAAAAGGTCGTGGGGCCGGGCTCATCTTGTTTTCTAAAGTCTTTCTGAGCGTCTGGTGGACGCGACGCGTGACCAAAATGCTGGTGTTTATTTAGCTCAACGTCTAAGCATTGCCATTCAGCGTGGCAATGCTGCCAGCATGCCAGTGGGCTTGAGCATTTGGATTATCTTTAGACTTTCAAGGGTCTGTGGATGATCCAATTGCTTGTTTGTAGTGGTAGTTTATGTAGTTTTAGATTATGTTAGTCTTGTATTAAGTGGTAGTTAATAAAGACACTTGCCCTATTAAATAAAATGTCACTTGCAGTCACTGAAGACTGATTTGGTGTATTTGTGAGAGTTTTTTAGGAACTAGAGAACGAGAATTATCAACTCGGTGTGATGCAAATATTTGTTTTTATTGTACCCTTTTGATTTCATTTTTAGGGTTCCGTACCCAAAGGGTAAAAACGGGACTCTATTACTAAGACTTCGATGTCCGTCTGTCTGTCTGTCTGTCACCGGGCTGTATCTCATGAACCGTGATAGCTAGGCAGCTATCACGGTTCATGAGATACAGCCGATACAGATACAGATGCCGTAATAGAGCCATATTTTGTTCCATACTTACATGTTACAATAATCGGCCAAGTAGGTACGAGTTAGACTCGCGCACGGAGGGTTCCGTACTGTATGGGAGCCCCCTTAAATATTTATTTTATTTTAATTTTATTATTTATTATTGAAGGGAATATAAAACTAAATATTCTGTGAAAATTTCAAGCATATACCTGGTACCATTATTAATATAGAGCGAAAAACGTCTAAAATTCAGGTTTGTTGTATGGGAGCCCCCCTTAAATATTTATTTTATTTTGTTTTTAGTACTTGTTGTTATAGCGGCAACCAAAATACATCATCTGTGAAAATTTCAGCTGCCGAGCTATCATGGTTCATGAGATACAGCCCGGTGACAGACAGACAGACGGACATCGAAGTCGTAGTAATAGGGTCCCGTTTTTCCCTTTGGGTACGGAACCCTAAAAAATGATAGCAAAAATCTAAGTGTCACGCGAGCGAAGCTATTATATAATAATTTGCAATTTAATGATGATCTATTTTGACAAATGATCATGTCAACTTGAAAACAAGCCAGACATTCGTCAAAACAACCAATGCCTACCAATTTCTTTACTAGAATGTTTTTCCGCGAACCAAAATAGCACCAATAAGTCGGAACGCACACAATCAGTCAAGGCAACAATCGTGGGGGTCGGACAGAGCACCTGTGGCCTCACCCCCCACTTCCCAACCCGAGGTCTAAACATAGAGTTAGACAAAGGATGACGCTTAAACACAAACTGTAAAATATATGTACTATTAGTGCACTACTTTGTTAATTAACACCAAATAACTAATACGCATAAATTTATTTCTGTGAGTGTTCAAAATAGCACCAATAAACCGGGAAGCAAACAATCAGTCAAGGCAACCGTCAAGGGAGTCGGACCGCGCACCTGCGGCCTTACCCCCCCATTTTCCACCCCGAGGACTAGACATAGAGTAAAGACAGAGGACACAAACACCAATTTTAAAATTACACACTGATAGAGCCATATTTTGTTCCATACTTACATGTTACAAAAAGATAAAACCCAAGTACGTAACACCAAATAAGTAATATTGTCGATGGCTGGTACAAAGTCAGTACAGATGTCGCTTCAGTAGGCCAAAGTTACAAACTAGTGCTTTCTTGTGTTTTGTAATAATACTGTAGAAAAGATAACACAATGTGCAACGAAATAACGGCGAATACAGTCCAATTTCTTTATTTGAATGTTAAAAATAGCACCAGGACGCTGGGCGCAAACAATCAGTCAAGGCAACCGTCGAGGGAGTTGGACAGCGCACCTGTGGCCGTACCCTCTACTTCTCACCCCTAGGGCCTGGACATAGAGTCAGGACAAAGTACGCTTCAGTGTGCCAAATAATCTGATAATTAGTGCTCTCTTGTGTTGTGTAATGACATGTTAGAGAAGATAACACAACGTACAATTAAATAGTAAATACCAATGTAATTAGGTGTTTGAGTCACTGTTTCCACATTTAGGTATTTCGCCCTATTTTAGAACGAAAGTCTCGTAGTACTTGGGGTGTTTTTATCGAAACAGGGATTTAGGGAATTTTAGGGTAAAATGACTCCTTTTAGGGACATTTTAGGTTAAAATTAACCAGACACTGCTCTGGTGGACCAAAGCTCCGCACAGTGATCCCTAAAACTCTTAAAAACATTATTCCTCCTCTAAACCTGCTCCAATTCCATCTCCCTTAAAAATCTCAAACTACTGCTTATGGAAATTGCGAAGTAATGGTTCCCACTGGCCCCACCGCTATGCCAGTCCGTTTCGCCACAAAAAAATATTCGCTACGCCCACTCTGTATTACTCTGGTGGTCCAGAGGTGTCCTGCCAGGGCCTCGGAGACCCCGCGATGAATAGCTGTTTATATTTCACCATCTGATCTGACTGCGGACACTTATTCAAATTTAATTTGATTTGTCTAGTCGAGAGATGAATTAAGACGATGTAAGTGAATCGGAAAGAGGGATAGTAGTATGAGTTTGTTTCCCTGTTGGGTGAAGATAAATAGTGACATCTAATTATGTCTATTGTAATTGAGTATGTTTTGTTAACTATGAGAACAACTGAGACCGCCTCCTTCAAAATAATGCTTGATTAAATAGCTTGAATATTAGCATTTTTTTAACCGACTTGAAAAAAGGTTATATCAATACAACTGTAGATTTTTACAAAGCTCAGTTTTTTAAGTAAACCGAATTTCATAACTTTTTTATTTGCTTCTCGTGTCTGTCATCATTAAATTTGAACAAAATCTAACCGCAGAGCGCAGAGAGCTGTTTTTTGCTATTTTAAGGTTGGCCCCATAGTAAAAGTCATAATTACTAGTAGGTATAATGATATCCGAAAAAATGTCTGTGGTCTGAGAAACACTACGTATTAATATTAATAAGCACGTGGTATATTATCCCTATTTTATCACCTAAACACACGAATGCACACATATATAATCACTGGATACCTACTATCGCACCTGCAAAAGCTCCCAGAGCTTTCAAGTTTCATATCTCTCGGGGCCAAAACAATTTTCAGTTACGATCTTACCCCGACAAACGGACAAATGTCCGACGGGTCGTTAAACTATGAAAATATTGTGGATACGTGGACATCGCCGCTGGTCCTAATATGTGAGGGGACGTATTTGAATGCAAATTTCTGAAAAGTGCGAATTGTGAAAGATGCGTGTAAATGCTTAGTACAAAGTGCTAAGTGTGGACGATGGACGGCAATAATGTTGATTTATTAAATAAATCGTAGAAAGTCCATTTACGATTGAATGACATCTATCTATATGATGAGTACTGACAGAACAACGCTACCTACCTATACAATAATTATTTTTCGCAAAAAATGGCAAAACCGCCTTCCTTCGTGTACAAAATTCGAATATTTCGCTCGAAATGTTTACATTATTGTAAATTTTTCAAAAAAGGCTCAGCCGATTACTGTAAAATTTAAATAGGATCACCTCGGGAGTAGGTACTCTTTCAAACTAAAAAAGAATTTTTAGATTCGGTCCACAATTGGCGAAATGATCTATGGACATACACACGAACATAGAACCTCCTCCTTTTTGGAAGTCGGTTGAAAATATGTTAACATCGCGAATAGTACAATAATCCGTTTTTAAAACCGCGAAGATAAAAAGGAATCCTTGTGCACACTAGCGCCGCATAGGTAATATCCCGGATAAGGTTGGCGAAGATTAATAGGACAGCTTAGAGCTGGATTGTCGCACCTGTGCCCGCTGGACCGCGCGGAGTCTGTCCTAACTTGGGCTAAACCTGACGGAGTGGTGCGATGAAGCGATGTTATTTTTATGTGCCATTTCAGTCTTATAGGAGACGAAATCGGCATTGCCCTGATGCCGGGGCACTAGAATACGGCAACGGTATCCCCTGCCGGTAGTAAGAGCCTACTAATAGGGGACCTCTGGGCTCGTGGATGGTCAGAGATGGGGCTCTGGCCATCCACTCAAACGGGAACGGAGAGGACGACTGTGTGGCAACGCTGTCGTAGAGGACCGCACAAGCCTGGTTTTAGTACTAGGCGAGTAGTCGTACAAAGTGCTGGGAACACCGGTGCTTTCCTTTGGAGATCCCGGAGCTCCCAAGAAGGCACAAAGGTTGATCACCGAGGAAGTTTTAGTGGGTACAATCCTACATAACCCAACTGCATCCCAAAGCATCGGACATCTTTCGACGATTTCCACCTAGTAAAGAAAAAAAAGGAGGTGACATCGGCAAACGCAGCCTACGGTGTCCCTGTCCACCCACAATGTGGATAGATGACCTCACTAAACCAACTTGCACGATCACTCTGGATTGAAGCCGATTTCAACCAGTCTTATTGAACGTTTGTGGCGGTTGGTTAATATGTTGAGCTGACTTTCAACCTTCTCAAGTTGGAGAAACAAACTACAAAGATGAAGTGAAGGGACATAGGCTTCCACTTCTTGGTAGAGTGAAGAATTTCTTATAACCAAAATGATGACAGTGACTCAAAGAAGTTTTAGAACCCATTTTCCACATACGAGTATTTAGGTAGTATCCCGGATAAAGCTGATGTGAAGGTGGAGATTAATGAGGCAGCTTTGAGCTGGATTGTCGCACCTGTGCTCGGCTGGACCGCGCGATGGGGTCTGTCCTAACTTAGACAAAACCTGATAGAGCGGAGGGATGTAGCGATACTATTTTTATAAGTCCTAGTTTACATCGGCAAGTGCAATTTAGTGTGTTTTCCTCTGTTCACACACACGTTATCTATACCAATATTATAAAGAGGAAAGATTTGATTGTTTGTTTGCGTCGATATTCATGCATAGGCTCCGAAAGTACTGAACCGATTTGAAAAATTATTATGCTGTTGGAAAGCTACACACAGTTGTTAATAGGCTATATTAAATTTTCAAAAAAATTAGGGACCCTTACTATTAATTTGTCTTTTTTAGCCGATCGTACCCGGGCCAAGCTGGGACGGGCAGATAGTATGAAATAATTTAAAACCGCAGTATCACTTTCTCTTATTTGTTCTAGTCTAACGCTATCCTTGAATTAATTAAGACTTTAAACCATACATGTATTTATCACCGTTGAATTTTATTCCGTACTTCTTGACTTAAACTCTTGTTAAAACAAAAACATTTTAATTTTAAATATAAGTATACTTTGCTGATAATAAATATATTTGGTTTGATAAGAATAACAGCAGAAAAAACAACGGGTTGCACTCCGGAAGTGCCGGCAGAAGTGAAAACTTGAACATATTGTATTTTACCACACAAATTATAGTAACTTATATGTTCAAGTTTTCACTTCTGCCGGCACTTCTGGAGTGCAACCCGTTGTTTTTTCTGCTTTTATCGCATACTCGCGCAAGCGCCCTGCGCCGTCTTACGAATTTTCGATCAGGTCACTTGTCCTGACGCGAGTTTAACATTTTTTACCCATCCCAAAAGGTGCACGACGCCGCGTTTTCACTTCAATAAAGGTAGAGTAAGGAATTAATTACATAGTTGTGTATACCTACTAAATAAACTTGGCTATTCCCAAATCATAAATTATAAATCTTTGTTCAGCGATAGATCAGTGTTGACTCATCTGGGTAAAACTTATTAAAAGAAAACGCCGTACCTAATATTTATTTTAAAAACAAATTGAATGAGAGTGACAAACTTATTACCTACTCAAAACTTTACAGTTACTAAATTGGCGGCCCATCCAAAGCAAAACTACGCTGAGACTACCTGTGGCGCATTCAATGACCCTTCTCAGAACTACAAGGCCGCTGCACCCGGCTGCACCCTAATAATAATAACACAGTAAAATACCCCATCGATACTGTCCCAACCTATTAAAACAGCTAATTGAGGGAGCCACTCTCAAATTTCCAAAATAAACTGCCTATTAAAAAACAACGCAACCTTTTGGCCATCTCTGCGCAAAGGTTGCAGTCCCTACAATAGGAATGACATTGACGCAAGAACTGCTATTGAATCTGTAGCGTTTATCACTTGATTCACCAGTTTTAATGGTAGTTACTACGGTAAACTTGCTCCCCCGGTTCCACAGTGTAGTTAGCATGTAGTATGGAATGTCTGAATGTACAATGCACTTTGAGTAAGCGGGAGTATCGCGTCCCTCTCCGACGCGAAAGGACGTGTTTCCGACACGAACCGCGCTTGATAATTTACACGTATTAAATTTTCACATAAATAACGTTTAAATTCAGATATTGAATTAAAATTAAATCGGGTGTGTGTTTTTGACGTGAAACATGATGTTTCAGTTGGCGTGTTTGGTGTCAATGAAACTTATGTATTGTTTTTGATATGTGACTCGTGTTTGGGTTTCGACTTTTTGTTGAAAATGTAAAGTGAACATGGGATTTTTGTGCTGTGATATGGATGAAGACGTTATATTCTTCAAGGTATTTAAATAACATTTATTGTATCAGGTATTTTATACATTTCTGTAGTTAGCGCCCTTACATCGCGTATTTTGTCTTCCCCAAGTGTAATAGGTAGAGCAGAATAATATCTGTGTTATTGTTACCGTTGCATAATTATATGACACCTGGTAGTTGTTACTGTGTTGTAGAGTTGATAAATCTATGTGTTTTGTTTTTCATGTTAGACGAATACAACGACTCTACAATTGCAATCTATTTAAACTACGAGTAGGATATACATATACCTAGGTGCGCGTTTTATATATTGTTTTTGTATTTTTTTTTCTTAGACATAATAATATTCTGATATCAGTAACGGATTCTTACTTATAACTTTACTAAAATTAGATAACTGATGTGATGGCTGTATAATTTTTGAAGAAGTAAAGTTTTTTAATGTTTTTATTTACGGGTCATGCTCATGCCAAATAGTGTAGGTTATAATGGTAACAATACAAGGGTCTATTTGATTATTTTTCACGTCCAAAAAAAAAAAAAATTAAATATGTAAATTATTTTTTTCTACGAAACTGAACAAAAAGATATAAAAATATGAAAACGTGCAGAATAAGTGCCCTAATTTTTGTTTTCAATAATTTCATTTGATTTTTTTTCCAAAAATGAAACTTATATGCCGTTTATGTTTAGTTACATAGTCATTTTTTTATTTAAATTTTTTCATGTTTATTTCAATTGAAATCCACAATCAAACTTTAATAAAAGTATTAAAATAATAAAATGCTTAGGCACTTTACGTTATGTCGATAGAAATCAGAGCTTAGCGCCCCTACTGGTAAAAATGCGCAACAATCGTAACAGGCAACTGAGGCTAAGTACAATATTCACAAAATAATAAATTAATTACTTAATAACTATTTATACATATTTTCCCTCTACGACCTACGAGGTATACCTACCAAATAGAGTTACTTTTATTTGCATTTAACTTTTTATAGTTTTCTTTCCAAAAAGAAGTTTTTGATTAATTCAGTTGTAAGAGTAGGTACTTTTAGGCACCAGAGGTGGATTAGATTTAAAAAATACAAAAATATGAACCACACTTTAATTTACAACAAAATCAGAAATCACAATAATTTAACTTAAAATCACTAAACGAAACGAATGATTAACGCACATTAGGAACCAAAATGTCACAATCAAAAGATATAAATGGCTTACGCGACCTGCATCAGACATCTGCTCAGCACCAGCGCCCGGGAAAAGTGAGCCGCCGTGCTCGAAGCAGCTGTCTATGTGGGTTTGCCTAGCCTACCCTCTTATAGTACCTATAACCTAAAATAAGCGTCATCGTGTATATGTAACGTATCTCTTTTCAACCGACGACTTGGAAAAACGAGGAGGTCCTCAATTCCCGATTTATGTACCGATATGCAAGTTTATTTTTACAATCCGTAGAAGAATATTGCAAGATGATCCCAAATAATTATTTTTCGCAAAATGGCATGTCCGACTTCAACCTGTACAGAATTCGCGAATAGTTCCCACGGGTCGTTGTAGCGATTTTCACATTATTGTTGATTTATCAAAAATGGATCAGCCGATTTCGATAATTTGAATGGGATACAATTTCAAAGTAGGTATACATACGAGTATAACCTTTTCAATAAAAAAAAGAATGATCGAAATTATACCATTCTGTAAAAAGTTATGCGTACTACTTAAAAAATGAAATAAAAAAAATATATATCCGTCGACTTGAGTACCTCCTCCGTCCTCCTTTTTTCGTCGGTCAAAAATAGATTTTCCTGTGGAAAGTACTTGAAACAATTCCAGAATTTTTTATTTATTTACCTACATTTCGGCTAAGTTATCGAATAGCAAAATTGCTACCTAATATCGCTTTGTTGTATCGGTTGTTACATTTTTGTCAAAAAATACTAAAATCTTAGACGAGTAAAACAAGATAAAAGAATCATCTGGTTCCTATGGCGCTTTAATAGATAGTAATGACGTAATGTAAAAAATGGTAGAACACTCGTGAGTCACCTATTTACCGTAGTCTTGGAGACACCCAGGTTGTACATTCTTTATGATCTCATGAGACAATTTGTAATATGGCCAGTCTATCCCTCACACTGGCAAGTTCGCAGGTGTCCTCACTGCATCCCATTCTAACCTCCCTCCCCTTCGATCCCCCCTCTCTCTCCAACGCGGCACGATAACACACTGTCACATCTCCTGATGAATTGCTTATTAGATTGTCGGCAACGCGCCTTGTTTTGCGTTTATTTTCGCGCCAATATTGTTTTTCTTTTTAATTTTTTTTTTCTTTTTACACCGCTCTCTTATGGTGGTGTTTTGTGCCAGCTTTTTTTATTGGCGGAGGTTCTGTAACTGCTGCTTGTTACCTGATTAAGTCGTTGATGCATTTTGTTCATTGTAGGTATTTAACTGTGGTGTTGAAGAGTTATTTTTTTACTTCTTGTTAAGTGGTTGTTTCTCTTTTTTTTAAGTTAGCAAACTGGTAATTTATCAGTTTCAAAATAATAAAATTAATGAAACTGCAGTGTCAGTATAAAACACTTCGTTCCAACTGCTTCCATCCCCCGATTTCCTCCTTTTCCTCACATCTTTTATGTCATCGATAATCCATCTAAAAGTGGACTTGCCTACAAAGTTTTAATTTTTATAATACCTTCTTAGAGAGTTTACCTATATTTTTTTCAATAGGTAGGTGCTTATGTTTTTGTCTACCTGACTGCAGAGCAGTGCAACAAGTTGGAAAAAAAACTAGTCGTATTTATATCTTCATTTTAACCGACGAATTGGAAGAGGTTATACCTGTGCAATTATTGTTGTTTTTTAAACTACATTTTCAAGTCTAATATGATTTTCCTTTGTTACAGATGCACCGGAAAGATGAAACGGAGATTTGACCAACACCAGTGATGGACAATCCAACCATGGCCAACATTGGTCACCTCGGCCAACTGGACCCACTAGAAAATACCGTGTCCAACCAACGTAGCAATGCCCAAGATCTCAAATGTTTACTCGAAGACAGAGGATATAAAAGAAATGTATATGACAAGGACAAGAGTCGGAGAGACCATTACGTTAGTGTTAGGTATAACAAAGTTAGATGGTGCTTGAGTAGGTTTAGAGCAGTGCTAGTGATTTGTTTAGTGATGATGGAGACCACGGTATGTGGAGCGAGGAGTTCAGGTGAGTCTTATATTTTATTTAAAAACTTAATGTATTTTCTTTCCGTCCTAAGTTGCCCGGAAGAAATCGCTATAGTGATAAAGGCCGCCACTTGTGCCACTTGTTTTAAACATGCATAGTAGAATTCAATAGATCATAGTTACGTCATCGTTGCCGAAATTCATATAAACAACGTATTTCTGCTGCTTAATTCGAAATGTTACATGACCAAGACGGTTACTGAATTTCAACTTTTTTAGGGTTCCGGACCCAAAGGGTAAAAACGGGACCCTATTACTAAGACTCCGCTGTCCGTCTGTCCGTGTGTCTTACACCAGGCTATATCTCATGAACGGTGATAACTAGAACGTTGAAATTTTCATAAATGACGTATTTCTGTTGCCGCTGTAACAACAAATACTAAAAACCGAAAACAAAAAATATGTATATAGTTAAAGGGATATATGTACAAGAAACGTGATCTTTTGTGCGATATTAATAACTGCAACAGGAAGATGCTTGAAATATTCACAGAATATATCTCCTTCAGAAATAAATAAGTAAATTAAAATAAAATATTAAGTGGAGCTTCCATTCGATACGGAACCCTTCGTGCGCGAGTCCGACTCGCACTTGGCCGATTATTTATTCAACCCACGCTATTCCATTGCTGCCAAAAACAATTTCATTACGAACTTCAGCGCATTTTTTCCAATCTCTTCTGTCTATTTATCGTGTTTTTCTGTACATGTCTCGGGAGCTAAAAGCCATCTTCGATTATCTCATTGGTATGAAGGATATACTAAACTTTACAAAATAGAAGCTTTTAAGATTATATTTCCAAAAGGACTAGTTGGAAAAAAAGATTGTTAGGTCCTAACCTACAGAAATACCAACTTTCTTGTAGACTTTTAACCTCTAGGTTTACTTACTTGAAACCCGAGTTCTGAAAACAAAGATAAAAAATACCTAGCCTACACGGAGAAAGTACTTAGAAAGACGGCGTGTTCATACATTCCGCTTGTTATGAAAGTCTGAACAATTTGTTCAAGATTTTATTTTTAAGTGAGCATTATTTGTTTGCGAAAATAGTTTCAAAACTGTAAGCAAAAAAAAAAAAAACAATACTTAAATAATCTTTGCACTGGAACAAAATTTTGTTCAATTATTGTTAACCCCCGACGCAAAAGAAGGGGTCTGTGGCATCATAGCGCCCGAACCACTGAACCGATTTCAGTTTAGTTTTTTTTGGATGAAAGGAGACTTAATCGAGAGTGTTCTTAGCTATGTTTTATAAAAATCGATTGAGCCGTTTAAGAGTTATGGTGAGTTAAAGTGGGGATGGAAGAACCAAAATTCTACAAATGTTTGTTGAAGTGTTTTTGTGTCGGGGGTTTTTTAAATTTTTAATTTAATTAATAGTTATCATTTGAAAGCTGCCATCACGCCGCCTTATTTTACAAGCAATTTCAGAAGATAGTAAGACTCGAAAATATGAAATTCCTTAAAATGAAGACTGTTATGAATGAAAATAATAGGAAAACATTTTTCATGACAAATAAAGCAAATAATTGAATACTGTACAAGTGTACATGGTAATGGCCTAAGCTCGATTTATTTAACATTTTTCCTAGTCATAAAAGATATGATAAATCTTAAAAGCAATCACTGGTTCATGTTATGGAGGCTTTTCATAATGCTTGAAATAATTTTGTACCACTTTTTTAGCTTTTTTTCCTGTCTCATAATGTGAAAAGGCTTAATTAATGTGCAGTCGGTAATTTGATTCATATAACTATGATAACATAGTGAGATTTTTGCACCCCAAGGAAGACGTTAATAGCATATCCTCTATAAACACATCTGTGGTACATATTCTTTACCTTACAAACTTTTTTATTAGTTTTGCCTGAACGCGATTACCGTTACAAAGTTTTCTTGTAAAACATGGTAGGTACTAGTGAAAGATTTAAATTTTTACAGGGTTTATGTTTTACCTAATATTAGAGGTTTACGTGCTTTTTACGCGTGCGGAGGAAAATATTGGACGTAAAGAAAAACTTACTTTAGGGATTTTGTGATATAGTACCTATTGCTTTGTTTCCACCTTTTATAAGGTATGAAACTAGCTAACTTATGTAGTTACTGACTGTGAAATGATGGTAATGCTTCGTTCGATGAGTAATATTTAACGAGTGATTATCCTCTTTGACTAACGTACAATTAACTATTTGTACGTTATACTCGTATGTACCGATTTAAAAAAATATTTATACATTTTTTTCATTACTATGAACAAATTTGAATAAACCTAAATATATAATATCTTGATTGTTTGCCGATGACTCATTGTGAGCTCTATTTTCAAAAACTGTATTTTAAGCCCGCCCAAAAAGTTGCGTTTAGTATAAGTTAAAGAGCCTGTCTTTATGTCGATCTGTAAAGACACGTTTTTTTCTTCGTTTTGTCAAAGAGACGGTTCTGAGCAAATATGTACACAAGATGAGTATTGTGTATTATGAATAACAAATATCTTAATAGGTGATGGGGCGCAGCTGTGTGCGGCGCGGCAGCAAGGTGGGTCGACTATCTCAACGATATCGTCAATACTGCCTGTCGAACTAGGCTATAAAGCATGCGACCACGAAAAGCGACGAAAAGAACTCATTTCGACGTGTGAAAAAGTGACAGTTATATACTTTGGCATAACGCTGTCTCGTTCTGACACTACGAACGAAATAATTCGTGGCGCGCATACTAGCCCGGCTGGTCACGAACGGCAAAAGGCCGAGGCAGATGGCACTGCAAGAGAGAGGCCTATACCTAGCAGTGGGATAAAGAAAACTGTTGATGATAACGATGATGAAATAAATTGGTTGAGATTTACTATTTTTTGGGTTTGAAATTATTATTTGCTACAATATTTGAGTTTATCGACATTTCGACTTCGATTTCACATTGAATTGGGGCTAATATTTTGAGGCGCACTAACTTTTTTTGTAAGCATATTTTTTTAAGATAATATTTTATTAAAATTGGTATGAACCGATATAAACATAAGCCAAAATCAAATCAAACGCCGCGGCTAAAAGCTAGTTTGATTAAAATAAGATATAGGGATGTAGAACAGAAAAGAATAGAAGGAATAGGGGGGAAATCTTTGCTAACCAGCCCGGGTAGCACAGCAAAGGGAGAAAACCATTTATCCACTTTTAACGTCAACTGTCATTGTCAATCCATACTTTATTTCCTCTTCGAGGGGATAAAATGGTGGAAAGACCATTTGTCCCTTTGCCATGCTTCCCGTGCAGTAGGACAGTAGGTATTGGTGATACAAAAAGAAATATACATATTTCTGTCTAGATTTTTTAAAATATTTTACGGAAGTTCTAATACATACCTACTTACCTACTTAAGTTATACCCGTTAAAGTTCCACGAAAACCCCAAAATAAAAGGCATGTGTGCGACGTCTTAGAATAGGTACACACACACGAACTTCTACGAATTGCTAAAATTATAGATTTAGTCAGTAAACAAAAAGGATAAAACAGATTTAGTCAACAATTAACATTATCTTAGTCATACCTAGAAGCTAGCACAAGTGTTAATTGTACAAAAGTCCTACTTGAATGGATTTGGATGAGTAAGTAACCACATTACTAATCCGTGACGTTAAGACAACGGAAAAAATCGTGTTTGTGTGACATACATTTTTACCTCAAATGATTACTCATGGCTGTGAATTTTGTTGAATTATGTGTTTGAGAAAGCTCTTTGTCAAACAAGACAAATATAGATTTTTAAGTCTGAAAAAAATATTATTTGCGTCGCTGCATTTTCCTTGATTCCTGTGATCATAATCGCGATTTTTTAATTACTTGATAGATACCTACTGGGTGACGCGGTTGGTGTAAAAGTTTCTCAAGGCGTTTTTATGGCTCATATATGTCTGACCTACAATTTAACGTGTTATCCGAGTCACGGAGCACTCAGTTTTAAATACAAGCCGCGGTTTTCTATCGGACTGACCGTGCCGAACTTTGCTTAACTTGGGAATCACTGACAAACACCTAGAGCTAGTTAAATGGGCTCTGTCGTTTTTTCGCCCCGCAGGGTGTATGACGCTATGACCCCTACCATGCTATTAAATTATCATAATTATAGTATTTTGATGTTTTCAGAAAGCTTTACTATAGTATACTCACTATCTATAGAGTAGCTTCTTCGAGCAAATATCTACAGAGCCGCAGTCCCTAAGTGAAAGTAGTAAAAATGTCCGAGCGCTTTCATACATACCGACTTATATATTTACATTAAATAATTCACAAATATGACCGTGGGACTGGTGGAGACATAGTGAGCTCAGTGTGCTGGAGTATCCCCGACGGAGACCGTTATATCGAAGAAGAGGATATTCAGTGCGCGCCGACACAACAATCCTCTCTACACACCCCCGCCCCGCCACCGCAACCGCTGTCATCGCGAGCGCTACGCGCCGCAGCCCGCAGTGCATCAAAGAGTACTGTATATACGGAGATAGAGACGTCGCTTGCGATTTCGTTGATAGTAGCGCCGTCTGCTGTTAAAATTAATCAACTTTTCATTTCTAAGTATAACTATATCTATATGAAACATTCAATTTAGCTAGCTATAATGTAGCTAGGTATCTACATATATCTACCTATATGCCTATGTATCGTAGGTTGTTTCAACTTATTTTTTGTATATTTCAGTTATAAAAATGAAACTACATCTTCGCATTAACTTTTTATTTCTTTATTGTACATTTATAAACACTTGTAGCAGAGATTTTATTAAGATCACTTTTTCCGTCCAACATTTTGTTTGTCTTTACTCGGTGTCGGTGTCCTTATAGTCGCAAGTCAGGTCAAACGGGTGAGATGAGAGATGATCAGTGTCCTTATTCAAAAGCAAAGTTGTATTATATTCACAATTTATCACTTCCACACACATTGAAACCGAAGAAAATTAAATCAAACAGTATCTCCACAGAAAAGAACAACTTTTTTTGCAGCCAAAGCAATGTTGCCAGTTATAGTTTTCAAAGAGCCGTAGGCCGGTATTCTTAGACATCACATTAGGGAAGACTTTCATGTCATAATTTTGCTCTTCAAATGAGAAGTCACGTAGGTATATAGTAACTTACAAACAACTTCAAGAATAATGAATAACTTTTATTATGGGACCAACCCCGAATTCACAAAAAAACTGTTGTTACAAATTACAAACATTTTGTCGAAACTCAATGAACTTTTAGTATGGAATAGCTGATTTTTTTCGCGCTTTCGAGAATAGTCCTAAAGTAAAAGTTGTTCATCTTGCTGTACAATAGTCACCTTTTTGAGGTTGTGCATGAATTACCAGTAACCTTGTATAAATCGACTAGCTATAAAAAATATTTTTACTTCCGGGTAGTTATCGCTATATTTCAGTGATAATAATTTCCGCTAATATACTCTAGAAGTGGGACATATTCTAGGATATTGTTGCACTCGTCATTATATCCAACTTTTACTATGAGGCCAATCTCGAAATTACATCAAAAATAGATTATCTGCATAGTCGGCTCACGGACGATATTTTTACGTGATAACGTCATGTGCGTCACAAGCCGAACGCTTAAGTAGATCGTGCCCCTCTATCGCTTGTTTCACGCTCTCACCTGCACGCTCGGCTCAGGCACAACGTGACATTTTTTTGGTGCGTGTAGCCGGCTTCTATCGATTTATAAGACACTAGACGACCCGCCCCGGCTTCGCACAGGTGTATTGTACATATAAACCTTCCTCTTGAATCACTCTATCCATTAAAAAAACCGCATCAAAATCCGTTGCGTAGTTTTAAAGATTCAAGCATACAGACAAACAAACAGACAAAAATAGCGACTTTATTTTATACTATGTAAGGATTATCACGTCAAAAAATCATCTTCGCACGTTTTAATTTTCCGTACATTGAAATCGAAAATATTATATTTTATACTGAGTTGTGAAAGGGCTCCAATTTAATTTTAATTACGCATCACGTAACGAAAAAGGCTGAAAAGCACTGTTCTAGATGTGTTCTAGATCAATGACAAAATAGGTACGAATGTCTGAATTCCGTAGATAAATGGTGTAGCATGCTGATGCTGGTATCAATTAGCTGAATCAGGGTTGACATCCTAAATTACCAAAAAATGCTTAAAACTTAGGTGCCACCACAGAAATAACTTTGGTAACGTTATTTATTGGCACCTAGCAATGTCATAATAATATGAATAAAACTAATGAATGAATGAAAGTAAGAGACTAATTTAAGATACATGTTAACCTGATTAAAAGTAGTAAATACAATAATTAATTGTTCTCATATAATTTCGTTTTAGTTCATTATTATTATATGGTTTGCGTGTATTTTACTACGCACTCAACTTTTATTGCAATAATGCATGGAATTAAGAAACATTTAACCACAATTCAGTTTTTTACCACAAATTAAGGAAAACCATTTCTTGCTGAAAACACTGTTGTTACAGTACCAGTTACGTTCTGATCCACGAAGAATAGTATCTTAAGAAAAATACATTTAGGTGTTTCCTAATTTTTAAGTTTTTAAAAATATATTTTGATCGATAACTATTAGATATTTTTTTTATCTTATAATATTGTGATTAGATCGATTTTGGTAGGATCAAGATGTGATAGAATACCATCTAACGATGAATGCAAACAACTTCAGACGTATAATTCGACTAAATTATATATTGTTCAAATCACTCCGTTAGCTCCTAATGAAGTAACGTTCTTAATCTAGTCGACTTATACAAGGTACATTTTGTTCTAAGCTTTACGACCATGGCAGTGCATTGCGAGACGGCTCCGCGTGTTAGCACTCGCCAACTTGAGAAAGGTCGCCGAACGCGATCGAAACTATAGTCGTGTTATGACTATACGAACACGTGAACCGTTTAATATCGTTTAAAATGTGTGAAAACCACGTAAATTTCAATAGTAAAACGGTTAAAGTCGGTTGAGCCGTTTTTGGTCAAAAATAATAATAGAAATCTTTTTAACATCATTAATTTAAAATGTTTAAAAATAAAGCAAACAAAATTAAACCATCAAGCGGCCCAAAACGAGTGCACGCAACACCCGCTAATTTCGTCCTACATTTCGCATTCACAGACTGATTATTAAAAAATTAACAAAAATTAACAGAATTAACGCTTCGCCTTTTGAAAGGGGTTTGTGTAAGAGCATGGAGTGCGAATATGTGCTTTTAGCATAATTTTTTAGCGGTGTGGATCGCAACTTAGTTGCTTCGTTTAGAATAATTTTGGGTTGGTTAGGAAGCTAAATGCTGTCTATTTAAAATAAAACAATACTTTTTCACCACATCTGTCAAGGTAGACTCGTAGACAAATACACGTTATACCGTTGCACTTTATCATTAGCATCTCTTTTCCCTTATGCTTTCCTAATAGTTCATACATATATAAAGTATTTAAATGGTTAAAGATACCTACTTATGTAGCTAGACATTGACGAAAATAACCTATCTGTGTAGGATGAGAATTGGCTCTCAAGTGTGACATCTAGAATGGTCTACACAGCAACATTACCACGGTAATGATATTACGTACCAAGCAAGAGTACCTAATAACATCTCAAAAGTAGATATACTCGTACTTCATCCTGCTGTGGATTACTTACTTACAATATTTTTCACTAATAGCTCTATCTATTTATTGGCAAAGGTACAAAAAATGTAGTAGATACAAGAACGCTGAAAATAGCTCAAATATCCCGGATTAATAAAATTGACTAAAGATTTTACAAATCCTTTCACCAACTCCATTCCGAAACAATATCTCCATCGCAATACACGCCAATTAAAAAATCCGATAAAACCGCACCAATTTAATACCTTAATCTCTCATAAAAGCATAACCCTTTCTAAACGAATTCATCTCACGAATCGATTGCAAAGCCGTTCGAAAAAAAACAACAAATTGGATTAGGCTCGGCGAAAAATTAAATTGTTTTTCCCCTAATTGCTACACATTTCAAAGGGAGCGATAAAAGAGGTCCCTGTGAATCAGTACTCTATGGAAAACGAGAAAAAAGTTTAATACCTTCAGGTAAGCTCAGTAAAATCATACCATAATCCATTAAGATTTCGCTTCGCCTCGACGGGTCTTGCAGCTCTCGGGAGTAAATATCTCTCCACCTATCCATACTATAATGTATTCCCCCCCAAACCTCATCTTTCCATCCCTATTTTGCATGAAGGGGGAATTTAAATTGTGTAATCTAACTTTCAATTCATTCATACATTCAACGCCATCTCTCGGTGATAAATTGAAACTTGGAATCTTACAGTCATTTGAGTTTCGGACGACGTCGAGGACGGACGCGTTTTGACTTGGATTGATATGGTAATGCGCTCGCGCTTTCGCTCGCTTAAGTTGTTAAGTGCAACTTTTTGAGCTTTTAAACTGGGTCGGGTGAACTTTTAGTTCGGTTTCATTACTGAGGTGGCCTAGTAAAGGTTTTATTGAATTTTTTTGTGCCAGTTTTGCGCTACAAGCTTGGAAATGTTGCGAGTTTATGGCGCAATAACTTTGCTAGCTGAAAGTCGCATAGATAGTAACGTTTTAAGAATATTATACGTAAATTTTTGTCTATGAACTATGTCTGTTTTTTTGTGTCAAGTTGCTTCAGAAATAAGCTTTTGTATTAAATATTTACATACAGAATCCATAGCGGCACCTTATGCTGAAACTACGACGTAACAGTTTATTATGAAAAAGTTATAAAGTCGACGAGGGTCTGAACTTGCTAGGACTTGGAGATGAATAAAATTAAAGGAGCTAGATAATCTTCAGTCGTAAGCGCCTTAGCCTTATTCAGAAGATTTCTTAATTGCCTCTTTACGTAAAGCTAGATAATATTTGCTTCGAGCGTTAACTGAGCAAGAAATTTTATTAAACATAAATTATTTTCAAGATTGGAATGATAAAGAAGCTTTTTTGGATTAAGTACATAATTTCAAATGTATCAACTTGTTTCTAAATTATTGTTTTTTAATTGTCCTTGGATGAAAGATGATAAGTTTAATTTTTTTTTCGCCTTTTATTTATAAAAAAAGATTAAGAACAAGCTAACTTCATCCCATATAAGTTGTTATGTTAAACTGCTTCATAATACGATTCAAACTTGACACGAGACGAGCCGTTGCACAGTGGCAAAAGTATAGGTCAGCGGGGTTGAGGAGTGGGGTTCTTCGCAGCTGTAAGTTCGACCTATCTATCTATCAGCCGTAAGACGTCCACTGCTGGACATAGGCCTCCCCCATGGATTTCCAATAAGGCCGGTTAAAAGCGGCCTGCCTCCAGCGCGTTCCTACGATCTTTTTTATATCGTCGGTCCACCTAGTCGGTGGACGTCCTACGCTTCGCTTGCTGGCCCGTGGTCTCCATTCGAGAACTTAACCGTCCGTTTGCTATCCGTTTTTCGAACTATGTGCCTTGCCCACAGCCACTTTAATTTGCTAATCCGCTGGGCTATGTCGGTAACTTTGGTTTTTCTGCGGATCTCCTCATCTCAGATTCGATGCCGCAGAGACGAGACACCGAGCATAGTCCTCTCCGTAGCACGTTGGGCTATCTTGAGCTTATTCATAAAGACCCACATAAAAAGACCATGTTTCAGTTCCATATGTCATCACTGGCAACACAACTATCAAAAAATGATTCGACCTACACTTACTTAATTATACTTCCTGTATATAAAGTAAAGTAAACTAGTAATGGCAATAAAGTCTACAAGCCCTTCTAAAATTAGCTTATAGCGTAGTTTGACTAGCATCATCGATGTAAGGCAATGTTCAGCACGGTTAGTCTTCGGATGAGTGACACGGGTGGCATTTACAACTGAGCGCTGCTGTGGATCGGATGACACGTTAAATTGAAGGTCCCGGTATTTTTAAACGTTTAGCCATGTCAGCGGCTTTCAGGCGGCTTTAAACCTCTGATACCAGGGCTCGCCACCCGGCCTATACGAACTTGTACTGTATCAGCCTTTTAATAGTCCACTGTAGGACGTAGGCCTACCCACGAAGGGTGATTGGGGCCACATCTACCACACTGGCCCAGTGCGGGCTGGTGGATTTACATACCTATTCCATCGAATTTCTTCTACGGACGTATGCAGGTTGCCTCGCGATGTTTTCCTTCACCGAAAAGTGGTGTTAAATTTCGTCCATAAATTCCGAAGAACTCATTGGTACAAGACCGGGTTTGAACCCACGACCTCACGATTGTAAGGTGAGTGTTACTACCATACCACTAGACCACCACGGCTACGAGTGTACGTACTTGCTTTTATTAAATTAGCTCCCAAAGCGTAGCGTGTTAGGACCTTCCGTCGAATATCATTTTTGTCACTTTTTGCCCCCGCTTTTATACGGCGGATCCCTTTTGTCTTCATTTAGAAAACCATTTTTCTTGTTTACCCAGCTATCCGGTTAGGAGCACGGTTTAAAAAAAATAAACTTAGGACATTTTGGGAATGTACCCCCCGTAATGAGATTACGTTTTGTGACGGAGTCAGCGTTGTTTTCTTTTTACCTAATGGAACCTTTTTTCCTGTTACAATTGTAAATTATTGATGAGAGGTGAAACGGTAAGCCAATCTCTTTTATTTTGAATGTATTTTTTAAGTAAGAGATTGTGTATTTTTTGGTTTCATTCAGTGCAGGAAGAAAAGGCGACTGAAATGTTTTATGAATTGAGGTCATTGACATGGTTTTGTTTTTCTAAGCAATTGTTATCAGAATCTAGTTCTGAATTTTAAAATAGGCATAGTAAGATAATTATTTTTCGCAAAAATCGCAACACCGACATTCCACCATTTACATAATTCAAATAGTTTGCACGAACACAGTCCTCCTCCTCTTTCGATGTCAGTAAAAACCAGAACAATTTTTGTGACCATCAAAATTTCTTGCAAAAAGGTACTTATGTTGAATGTTTAAGAATTATACTGATTTACAAAAAACTACTATTCTTTTTTTTTACTTATGCTGTTTCACTGATGGGCAAACATCTTCTCCACCTCCTTCCATTTCTCACGTTCCATAGTCATTGATTGCAGTTATATGTTTAAAAACTTCAAAAACCACTAGAGTGTAGTGTGCTAGTGACCAGTAACTAGACAAAGACGCAAAACGTTTGCTTGATTATTTAGCTACTAAATATGAGTGTTGAACAAATCCACTTCAACCTTTAACAAATACAAAACACTCAATCAAGCTAAAATCTGCACAAGCGTTTAGAAAAATGGCGTCATAAAGATACAATTCAAAAAGCTTATCCGCATTTATCAGACGGCCATCCCGTTCTCTAATGAAGGGGGACCGTCTGTCGGTCTGTCACTGCTAAATTAACTTCGCTCTTCTTGTTCGCACCTTTCTTATAGTGATTTCGTACAGGGCTACCCACCTCACTAGCCCTGGTGTCAGAGTTTTTGAACCGCCTGATGGCCTCTGACACGGCTAAACGGTTAAAACAACCGGGACCTGCAATTTAACGTGTCATCCGAACCATGGTAACGCTCAGTTGTAAATGCTACCCACCGTCACCCATCCGAAGACAGACCGTGCTGAACGTTGATTCACTTCGATGATTGATAACGAACACCTAGTCAAACAACGCCATAATCTAATTCTGTCAAATATTTAAAGAAAAAACATTGCTTTAGTAGCCAATTAAAACTTGTGAAAAATTATACCGAATGTGACACGTTTTTTTTTAACAACTTGTATATTTCATGCAAATAAAAACTCAAACAAAATATTTTTTCCTGACGTCGCCATAATGCACATTCTTAACGAAACATATTAGAAATAGACTGTCAATATTTCATGAAAATTTAAAAACTCGAACGAGTTAAACATAGTTATCGTGAAGTCACTACAGCACACTATCTAAATGAATGAATCCACTCGACATGAAAAAAAGCAAAATGAAAAAAGAACCTAACAATTGTTATAAAAACTAAACTAAACATGAAAACAATAGCCCTTGTATACTAATGAATCTTTCATATTTCTAAAATCAACACTAAATCCACAAAAATCGTAAATATGTATAACAAAATCTTACCTGCCCAATGTCAACCTCCTTACGAAAATGTTCAAGAATCACAGAGCATGTGTCTACTTTTCCGCGTTGTTAGCTGGCAACTGACGCCATTTTAAAATTTCGCTAGGAAAGGTGTTATAAGTTTTTAACCATGTGTCATAGATGATGCTAGGCGTCTATAAGATCAGTAGTCAAATAGATTTAAGGTTTATTATTCTTAGGAGGAAGGATTTTTTTCGAAGGTGTCATCCTTTAGTTCAGTGTCTGGCATTAGGTGTTTTACCTTAATGGAATTGGGATCAAACAACGTACAATCAAAACACGGGTTACACAACACGCTGTAGGTATAATGAGACAGGAGGCTTTAAAACAATAATACCCGATCCGTCTATATTCCATTTTGTGTAATTCCTTAGAAAATAGGAATAACAAGATACTTTACAATAGACACGACGTGTTTACAGAAAACTTCAAAAAATGGAACTAAAATAATAAATTAAGGTGTCACAGCTATATGAATCAATTAACACGCTATAAAAAGTAGCTAAAAAATAGTCTGAAAAGTTTTGAAAGTCAGACATTAACTATATGAATGAATCCACTCTATAATTATGCTGTGTAAAATCTCACATTCGGATCAAAATTCCATTTACGAAATTAAGCAACCTAAAAACAAAACACGGGTTGCACAACACGCTGTATAAACCAGATTTTAAAACAATAAAAGCTGATCCGTCTATTTCCTATTCTGTGTAGTTTCGTGAAAAATACCAACATACAGGATGTTGCGAAATTCATGTCAAAAATTCATCCGACGGCAGGTACCAGGTGTCGAATGGTGGACGTCATAGGTTTTATATGACTGTCATGCCGTGACCTCGTTCCATTTTAGCTTTTTTGTTGCTGCATTTCTATTGTTTTCCTTTTCGCGCCTATTTTGAATTTGTGATAGTTTTTGACGTGGTTGCGTGATGGGCATCTATTATTTAGCGGTTTGGACTTTGTTTTTGTTAGATTTGTGGAAAATTGTTGATGATTATAATTTAATAATATAAATGTTAAGCTCATTACGTCTAAGAAAAGAAATGTTTAAGAAAAGAATCCGCGTCCAAAAAAACCTAAGACTTGTGCCAATTCTCTATAAAAATACTTAGTAGGCGATACCTAATTACCTAACGGTGTGTGTAAACGTAACTTTACACCACATTCTTTTAAGATTTTAACTGTAGAAATATACTAAAGCTGTAGTCACATTATTCTTATACTAATGGACTAATCACACATTAAATAAAAATACATACGAGATAAATATACACATAATATGTACTATATCTATAAAATACTGTGCTCAAATCGCGAATGTTTAAGTATTGGTGTATAGTGCGTTAAACGGGATAATCATTTTGTTTTATTAACGTTTCTAAGTAGTTTTATTTTAATTTTGTTTCTGTAATTAATTAGAAGCGATTGTGGTCAAACGGAACAGACCCATACAATCGATTTAAATCGCTGTAAGTTTCCGTTTCCCAGATTAATAAACAATTTAGACAAAATCCCTCATTTATTATTATTGAAATCAATTTTCCAATAGTTTTTTTAATGTCTAAAACCGTAAATTTCCGTCTGACAAAGCCCTACTAATCTCTACTCAGCATAAAAATCGAATAATCCGAACGAATAGACAATAAAAATAAAGGCATATTTTTATCGATAACAAAATCGAACGAGCTCTTCCGAAAATTGTAATTGAAAATGTGTCGTAAATAAACGTTTTAGACGATGAAAAATTTACTCTAAACCTGAATAGGTAAGGCTTAGTTTTGAATTATGCTCATAAGATATGAAATATAATATGAAGTACAATAGTCGGTTCCAAGAGATAAAGCTTTTCTCTATCAGGGGGCCTACTATTATCACGAAAATATCTTAGTCTCACTTTTTCACCGTAGAAATCTTGACTCAAGTTTTACACAAATGTTCTGATTTTCATATATTTATAGTATTGATTTGATTTTCTTGACATTGTGTAGATTTTGGTACGAAAATACAACTTAGTTCTTGGGCTAAGGCATTGAACATATTATGACCTATTATATGCATTTGGTATGAGAAAAATGTACCTTCTGTTAGATTCCATATTGAGACTGCACGAGCACGCTGTATGCAAACCGATTCCAACCGGTTTTATTGAAAATCCATAGAAGAGGCCATGTCCACTAGTGGACCTCCTACGGCTGATGGATGGTCGATAACTGAAGTTATTTATTTATTACTTAATTGGACTCAACTTTGAAGGGTTTAGGTTATAGCTCTCAACTAAAAATAAACCCTTCGTTTACTATCTCCTGCAACACAGGCTTAGCCTAGTGCAGGATATAGGATACAGATAAAGATCTATGTCATTTATAAGCAACTAGAGACCCGCACGAAGGGTTCCGTACTGTATGGGAGCCCCAATCCTCTTACCGTTATTAATAGCGAGCAAAAAACTGCTAAAAATCACGTTTGTTGTATGGAAGCCCCCCTTAAATATTTATTTTATTCTATTTTTAGTATTTGTTGTTGTAGCGGCAACAGAAATACATCAACTGTGAAAATTTCAGCTGCCTAGCTATCACGGTTCATGAGATACAGCCCGGTGACAGACAGACAGACGGACAGACGGACATCGAAGTCTTAGTAATAGGGTCCCGTTTTTACCCTTTGGGTAGGGGAACCCTAAAAATGAATCGCGGTTCTTAGTCTCGCTAAAACGAGAACGGCTGAACCGATTTGGCTAATTTTAGTCTTGAAATATTTGTGGAAGTTAAGGGAAAGTTTAAACGGTGAGAAAATTTATAACAGTTGCGAGAAAAATGATAAAAATATTAATTTTATTTTCCCTTACAAAATGTTCCTGCATGTGAAAGTTGTCATTGACAGTTGACAGATGGTGAGATGAAGTTCACACTTATTCTTCTTTGCGAGTCGATGTAGCATGCAAAAAAATTATTTTCCGGCTTTTGACCAAAAATTAGCCACTTCAATGGCGCTCTCCGTTGCCTCATTTGGGTCCTGAGTGGTGCAGGTTTTAGGGCATGCTGCGCAGTTGGTCAGATGTGACATAGTCTGGGGTCTCACGCCGCAGAGGTATTCGATCTCGGAGCTCACACTTACATAAATGAATAAGGAAAATATAGTAGGCCCCCAGTAGTGTAACAGAGTAAGCTACATTGGGTCTCGAGGTAGGAACAATAGGATGTCAACCAGGCTATATAAAGCTGGAGTATCTGTTACAAGCCTTTGAGAAAGGGCCCAGTTTAATACAAAGCTCCCGCTAAACAGTCATGGCTCCTTAGTCCTTATATAAATCGATTTCTAACAGATTTTAGACCGAGCGCAGTGACGGCAAAACTTTCATTCTTCTGTTATTGTTTGTTCTTTGATACATAGATTCTTCGTCGTTGTTTCAGCCATATAGGTAAAGGACGTTCACTACTGGACATAGTCCTCCCCTAAAGATCTATTTGAAATATATTTACTTACATTATTCTATGATTACTGTGTTGTACAAGCTTTAAGCTGTAATAGTCCCTTGCTGGACATAAGCCTACTCCCATATGGTGATTAAGCCATACTTATCCTCTACCACCTTGGCCAAGTGCGGTTTGGTCAATAAGCATGTTGACTAAAAAAATATAATTAGTCCGTCAAAAAGATATAAAATAATCGGCCAAGTACGAGTCGGACTCGCGCACGGAGGGTTCCGTACTGTATGGGAGCCCCCCTTAAATATTTATTTAATTTTAATTTATTATTGAAGGGAATATAAAACTAAATATTCTGTGACAATTTCAAGCATCTACCTGGTACCATTATTAATATAGAGCGAAAAACGTCTAAAAATTCAGGTTTGTTGTATGGGAATCCCTTTAAATATTTATTTTATTTTGTTTTTAGTATTTGTTGTTATAGCGGCAACCGAAATACATCATCTGTGAAATTTCAGCTGCCTAGCTATCATGGTTCATGAGATACAGCCCGGTGACAGACAGACATACAGACAGACAGACAGACGGACAGACGGACATCGAAGTCTTAGTAATAGGGTCCCGTTTTTCCCTTTGGGTACGGAACCCTAAAAAAGTCAACTCCTTCCAAACTTTGACAAGGTTTATCTTTGTCATTTATTGTTTGATTGACGAAAGAAACAATACGTGTCCAATATCTTTTAATATTCTAACGGACTAATTATAATAATGATTCGTTTACCCAGTCATCATGCCTATTGGCATACATTATACGCCATCGATTTTCTACGGACGTATGCAGCCTTTTCCATGTTTTCTTTCACGGAAATTATTCCATATTGACTTTTGGTAATAAACACGTGCAAAACAGGGGCAGCTAGCCAACTTTAAAAAAATCTTAATTGGATATAATTTTTGTTCCAAACATTTCATAAAATATACTGGATAGTTTATAATTAATCATGCTTTTTATTCCCTAAAAATATCCGCCTCTACCGCTCTCACAATAGAATTCGAACCTAATTTCATCTAATTCCAATTGAATTGAAAAACAAACGGGAGATCATTAAAAGCCTTTCAATTCTCTTTAATAGAGCCTAATACATTAAAGCCATTGAGCCGAAAAGTGAATTATGCCATTCCGAGTCAATGTAGTGAAAAGAAATCGACAAGCACAGTGCGAAAATATCGCAGAGATGTCCTGCCGAGAGATACGCTATTATCTCCGCGCTGAGCGCTATGAAAATATCACTGCATTCAATAGTAAAATTAAATTTCTAGCCCGTGTTGGATAAACTAGATAAGACGACAATAAATCAGAACCCGTAAATAATGCCCAATATGTCCATACTTCTAAATTGGTAACGAATTTGTTTTGATAGGCTCTCGCGTAAATTAAAAAAATAGTAAGTAAAATACTTACGGAAAATTTACCTATGTACCTAGATATAAATATCCTTACTATTCAATTTAATATTGTATTACTGTTCGTCTTATATTTTTTGTGTACAATAAAGTGTTATCTATCTATCCTTTGCCGATGTAAGTAGGCTAAGCGGAATGCTAATCAAGATGTGGTGATATTTTCTAATGATGTCATAAGTGATATATATTGTAAATTCTAGGAAAATTTGTAAGTTATGTGTACGTTAAATTAACATTACTTTTGATTTAAGATTTTGTGTGTTATTGCCAATATTTCCACTTTCGAACTTTTTTTGCGAAACGTCTATACACTATTAGAAGCTCCTGCACAAATTGTTCTGATTCTCGTTACGCTCAAAACATATTTATCGCTGCTTCTTTAAATATTTGCTTCGCGAAAATATCATTTAAAATATCATTTCTCGCGTTCATCTTTGCGACTAGTAATTGAATGTTATCTAGATCAATGCCCGTTTGGTTGAAATGTTTTTTTGGTTTTTGTTTACAGGATCTGTGTAAATAAAAGCGGGATTTACTTCTGTAATATGATTTGAGTTGATACTCTTTGCTGTTTATTTAGGTAGTATATCAACACTATTGACATCATTGCTTTGATAGTGATAATATCGCAAAATAAATAAAATAGTCATCCCAAGATGCCTAGTGTACTCAAATCGCCATCGAATGTCTGCTACAGACGTACGGAGGCAAGCTCTCCCTCACCATATTTTCCTTCACTAAAAAGCCAGTGGAATGAAAAATTGTATACCTTTCAAAGAATTCGATGGTACGACACCGGTATTTGAACCCACAACCTCAATATTATAATGCTGGTTGCTATCACTTGGCTTTCACGGCTTCATGTACTTTATGGTATTACGAATCATTTTCACTTAGCATGTATCTTAAACTGATAAGTTAGAAGTAATATTAGTGCGCTGAGATAGCTAGACAAAAGTTGTATCAGAGTTTGAATTTAGTAACAGACCAAAGGCCAGCCAGTTACCTTCAAAGTTTGTACCTAAAGCTGTTAGAAAAAGCGGGTCCCAGCGGAGCTGTTCCGCAATACCATAGAGATCTAGAGAAGGATTTCTCCTTACCCTGTATTTATACATATAATATGCAGCATACGCTATGCTGCGACCGGTTTGTGGCAAAGATGTCATTATAAAAATAACTGTATATTGTCTGTGCTGCAAATACTAGTTACTAATATATACTACGGAACTACTCGCGCACTAAAATTACGAGATAAATCAATACCTCATCATCCCGACGTTTCGACCGAGTTGCATCGATCGTAGTCGATGCAAAATCGTGGTCGACTCGGGCGAAACTTCGAGATGATGAGGTATTTATTTACGTCGTAATTTTAGTGCGCGATTAGTCCCGTAGTATATAATAATAATGTGTCCAAATCGCGAAAGTTTTAAAACAACATGCAAATACTAATACCGAAAAATGCATGTTTTCGAAATATTTATCGCAGAATGTAGTTTTGTGTGTGTGAAGTATGAATTAACTACTTTGTTGAGTATTAATTGCGCTATCTATCGGCGTTACGGGTAGTTGTTTGTTTGTAGAGTTTTGTGCGTACCATTTCCACGTTAAAATTTTAACAACACTTATGTTTTTATTTTAATTCATTTTTTATTTAAGACGTGTTGTTTCAGTTTTCGCTTTCAAAAGTTGTTATTTTTGACTTCGCCAATTAGAAATTAAACTACGACATGACCCATCTGGGAAGATCTGTGGGCCATACAGCCGCCACTCGGTATAAACACGAAACGGCGAACTAGTAACGAGACTGGAATGTTTTCTATATTAAAAGTATCCTTTGTTTTTATTGCCTTTACTGCAGTTTTGCGGTCCGGTATAACAAGGTGCAAACTATTTTTTTGTAAAAAGTTATTTTAGCTAGGTGCTATTTTTGTGACGGTAGCTTTTTGTTTCATATGCCACGGGATAGGTCACATTCTAACAATGAGGTTGTATTAGTAGTGAGGACTGAGGATAAAAATAATCTTATTATTACACATGAACGACATATCCTTCGCGCCATGGGATTGTAGCGATGTTTTTGACCTTTTTATTCAAGTAAGGATGAACGAATAGTGAAGCTAGGGTGGCCTAGTGGTAATAACATCCGCCTTACAATCGTGAAGTCGTGGGTTCAAATTCCGGTCCCGTAGCAATGAATTCCTTAGGATTTATGTACGGAATTTCACACCACTGGCTTTTCAGTGAAGGAAAACATCGTGAGGTAACCTGCGTACGTCCGTAGGAGAAATTTTATGGCGTATGAGCATTTACCAACCCGTACTGGGCCAGCACCGTGGGTATGGCTCAATCACTTCTCGTGGATAGGCCTACGTCCTCCAGTGGACTATTAAAAAGGCTGGTACATTACAGTACAAGGGTGAGCGGACCTTAGGAACTATGCTTGACGAACCGATTAGCACGTACGGTGAAATGAAATATCTTAGAATGACAACTGGTTTTCTATTGATGGTTTAAACACATCGTTAGGACTTAGGCCTGACGGCGTGCGTAGCTTGGAACGCCCCCCTACAAGGTGGACAAACTAGCTGATAACGAACCGAGCAACGGGTCCTAACTGGTCCTTTTAGAAATGCACAAGAAAGACTCAGAGAAGAAATAATATTACGACTCATACTTTGCCTATCCTATAATAAACAGCGTATGTGCCTTGACACATAGGCTGAAAACGCCACCTTCTGGCCCAAATCAGAAGGTTCAGATTTCAGATCACGTATTACACATACGCTTTATCATAGGACGGGCAGTACTTTTCTCCAGAAGTATTCACAACATTCTGTCTTGATAATGTTATTTGGTCTGAGTGTCCATTACAATACATAACATTCGACACATATTGTACAGCTACATAGCAATAATTCCCCAGACCAGTAATCATTACAGGGGCCCGGGATAATCGAATCACGATGAGACAATAATAGAGGCTCCAAAAACTTGCTCCATAACAGTAAAGTGGCCGTACAATCAACAGGGGGCGCTGAATGCACGCGGAATCGCCCTGTGTGTGCGTCCCTTGCTGACCGTGACACAGTATAACAATTGAAACAGTCAACTAACTTATACCGTTGATTTAATTTGACATGGTGGGTGATTCTGTATGAAAATAAGCGCTAAGGTGCTCCTACGTGCTCTTTGCTTTTAAGAAAAAGAAATTCGAGTGAAAATAATTGATTTTTCCAAAAACATAACTTAAACTCGGTTTATTTTTCATTTTAACGTAATTTACATTTATCAAACATTTATCTAAACGAAAATCACGAAAATAAAAAAATACTTACCGTGTTACGTTACGTTTTGTCGATAGAGCATCACGCCCCAGGTGTAATTGCTACCTCTGGCAGTAACAGAGAGTCGTAGGTTCGATACTTTGATTCCCGATTAATCGATTCTTTTCGCGTGTGTTCCGTGGGTGGGGGTGCACCCACGCAGGGAATCCTAGTGCGGAGCTGTGAAGCTTTTTTTAATTTATTAGCAAAATATTCAAATTTCTTCTTGCTTTTGCGATCAATGTGAACCTTTTTTATCTCCAACTAAAAGTGGTCAATCATCTATTACATAACAGATTGATAATGCTGTTGTACTTGAGGCAATTATCAACCACAAAATGCATGGAAAATCTTCCAAGCCGCTGTCAAAACTGTCAATTATTCTTTTGTGATTTTTGATTTAAATAAAATGTTTTTTATGCTTAAAATTCTCACACGGTGTTAACCAGACATAATAATTACTTTTGCAAAAATGGCATGACCTACTTAAACCGTGTACAGAATTCGCGAATATTTCGCACGGATCGATGTAGCATTTTTCACATTATTGTTGATTTATCAATAATGGCTAAGCCGATTTCGATAAAATTGAAATGGGACAAACTTCGAAGTATACTCTTTCCAATAAAAAAAAGCATTATCGAAATCGGACCTTTATGTAAAAAGTTATGCGTGGTTACACATAAAAAAAACAAAAATACTCGTCGAATTGAGTACCTCCTCCGTTTCTTCGGTCAAAAATCTGTAAAAGAAATTGTTTTCAAATTAACAATATTTTTTTTGTGGTTATGTTCTAAACACTTAAGTACTGAGCTGAGTGAAATTCCCTACTGTTTCTGCTATGCCACCGTTGGTGTTATGTGTACCGTACGAGTACAACACGTAAAAGGAATGGCTCTCAGGGGATTAACTGGACAGGAATAAATTATTTAGCCACGTACTGGATAGTGGCGATAAAACCTGCAGGAAATCGACTGATTGATAAGAACGAATTAAAAAACTCGGCTGTGAAACTGTGAGAAGAACGCTGAAAAAATGTATTTCTAACTCTAGTAAAACAATGCAATAATTCTGCAGTAACACTAGGAAAAGCTATGAAATTATGAATTTTCTAAAGCTCCGACTATGAAGTGTGTCGACGTTGGACCGCATTTGAACAGCCATATGCTGCGCTTCATAATATTTTAAGATTAAACTAAGAAGTAACTTAGGGTAGCGATCAGCCACACTCTCTACTACTCACTACAATGCGTCGCAGGTTACATGTGTAACACCTTAACAGGTTTATTCGAATACTAGCGTCCAGCCCCGGCTTCGCACAAGTGTATTATACATATAAACCTTCCTCTTGAATCGCTATATCTATTAAAAATACCGCATCAAAATCCGTTGGGTAGTTTTAAAGATATAAGCATACATGGGGACAGACAGCGGGAAGCGACTTTGTTTTATACTATGTAGTGACAGTTAATAAAATTTTAGCGTTTCGTGCTTCGCAGCGCCGCCGCAAACAACGCAGTCTTTATAGTCAGCACTATATCCGTCTAACCACAAAAGTTTTACGCACACTTTAGACAATGTTTATCAGTATAAATTGCACGGCTAAACAGTTTTTCAAAGCGTGTTTAAATCTTTTGTGGTAAGACGGTATACGTTTGTTCGGTCGCTAAAACGTTGCGTCTGTCTGAGGTATCGCAAATGAATGGACCAATTTTCAAACGTATAAGAATTTTATTTTATTTTATTACAATTTAAATAATATTACAATTTGAATAAGAAATTGTTTATTGTTAATCTGTGTATAAAGATGTTAAGTACATAAAAATTGGTTCAACAGCCTGCCTATTTCGAGCGTACAATAATATTCTATACTTATAATAGAGAATATAAATATTTCTATAATAACAAAATATGTGAGACAATTATAACAGAGTTATTTACAATTTTAACTTAAAATAGTAATTTATTACAAATTAACCAAATTGTATGTTGTTAATTTGTGATCTTCGAAAAATTCTTTCGTTTCCTGTATTTGAAAAATAAATATGTTCTTAAAGCTATTTCAATGGGCTCTCTAAATATCTTATTTAGTTCACGTTATTACCCATTCTTACAAATTCCAACGTGATTAAAACATCACAACCACAGTGTGAGTGCAAGTTTGCGTCCCACTTCTTTTGTAGTTTCCTTTAGCGCGAGGTGTGAGGCCATTAGTTTCGTACCAACCCGTTCCTAACATCCGCACAGGTAAAGCTTTCAGATACCAAATTAAGAGATAGTTAAAAATCTAAAGAAACACCACCACCCTACCCTTGACACCATAATTTATTGTTTTTTTTATTTTCGTATAGGTTTGCGTTTGACTACATACTGCCTGATGTTGAGCAGATATGCTGTCTAGGGTGTGGAACGCTACCTAGAAGATACTCATTTACTCGGGATTTAAAGACACCCACGTCATACTTTAGCGGGAAGATAGACTCAGGCAAAGCGTTTCACATTCTGGCTGTTCGTATGAGGAACGAGGATTCGAAACGTTTGGTTCTAACGCGCGGAATGTCCACCATAAAAGGGTGGCGCTTTGGTCGCGTCTGTCTAGCCGTACGATAGAAGAAAGGGGCTGGTGGGACCAGATTGTGCCACTCCTGAGCGCACTCTCCGAAGTGAAGAGAAAGGGAACAATAAAAGGTTACGTCTTTCAATACTCAATAGGCATAATGACTAAAAAAAATTTAATTAGTCCGTCAGGTACTTAGATTATCAAAAAATATTAGACACGTATTTTTCCTTTTGTTAATTAATTAAAAAAATTGATGAAGAAATAGCCCGTTAAAGTTCCGCGTGACGTCACAAGTCACATGCAAATGTATGACTACTAAAAGAGAAGTGTTTATTGTTTGATTGACAAAAGAAAAAATACTTGTCCAATACTTTTGATAATCTACTCGTAACTCACGGACTAAATATAATAATGATTTTTTTACCCAGTAATCATGCCCTATTGTTTTATTTTCTCTTTCTAATCTACTACAAAATTCTTAAATTACTTACTATCACTATCTCATTCACGCATCGCACTATTTCTCTCTTTCATGCTTATCGGACGTGCCCACATTCATGCTAAACATTGAACAACCATTGCAGTATATCATTTCGGTGTTATTATGGAACTAAGATCTTATTACGTAAATGCGATCCTTGTATAATATAAGAACCATCTCAATGAACATAAGCTTTACAACGGCAAAAATTGCATCTTCGGGAGCTATTTGACCACATTCTCAGAAAATGTAAAAACAATTTTTTCGCTTTACAATAGCTCATTTCCATTAGCCCCATGGCAAGAGACAGTACTTGTACTTTGCCTAATTTATTTTTGTTTTGTACCCATAGCAGCCTCTGCCACCCCCTACTCTGCACAAAATAAAAAACCCAGCGCCAACAAAGCGGGCGTGCGAACAGACTGACTCGGCACAAAACGAATTAAACCCACTATTGTGTCCGTTATTCATTATGTTCTCCTAGTAAAGAAAACACCATGTAAAAGCTGCTAGTGAAAAGCAATATTTACATATATATATTTTGTATACCTCAATACCGGAAAACATAGCTATGACCTAATATTTTGCTAAATATTTTTAGGGTTCCGTACCCAAAGGGTAAAAACGAGACCCTATTACTAAGACTCCGCTGTCCGTCTGTCCTGTCCGTCTGTCTGTCTGTCACCAGGTTGTATCTCATGAACCGTAATAGCTAGAGAGTTGAAATTTTCACAGATAATGTATTTCTAATTTCCAATTTCAAGTTTCAGCACGTTTTTAATTTGTAGTCATAAAAAAATAAGTCCAAGTCTCGAACAGAAGTAACGGTCAGTGAGTTGACAGAGACCAAAATGTCTATTTCTGAAAGTTTAAGTAATGCCGAATAGGCCTTTTTCAAGAAGTCAATTTCCGCTCTCCAGGAAACCGCGCCATTTTGTTTGCAAAGTCAACGTTCTAGCAGTGGCGGACGCTTCATAAAGACAGAAATACACTGCCTACCCTAGTTCTGATAATAGATCTAATAAAATTTTATCAATAAACAAAATAACATAAAAAACTTAAATCATAAATCAGCTCCACCTATCGAGTGCCGGTGGTATCATTAAGATAAGATCGACAGGTTCGCTGCACGAGCGCCACCCGCCCTTGCCACGGCAAAGACACAAACTATGGATCTCTTAATGTTTTGTATGTGTGCTCTCGTGGTAAGTCGTGATCATGCGGATTTAATGTGTGTGCGTTCCTATAGCTACGTGGGCTTTGCTTACACACAATGACAAAAATCACGCACACAACTGCATGAAAAGCCAGTGTCTTTTTGCTTGGCCATCATTTTTTTGTGGTATTTTTTTTTTTACTACTTACTCTTTTTTACTACTAATTTCAATAGTCAATAGTCGCCGTATCGTTTGATGTGTATTGTGTTTGTGACTACGCTATCAGCTATTTAGGATTTTAACGTTGTTAATAGAGTGAAAAATGGATAATATTGTCTGTGAAAGTTGTTCAGATGGTGTGTGTATTGAGAAAATAAAATATGGTGCGTTTTCAAAACTATCTTTCGGTGAAAAAAAAAACAAGTTTTACGAGATAGGTCGTGCTACACCGCAATTAATACAAATTAAAGGTAAAGTCAGTCGTAAATTTAATAAAAAACAATATGATTCATATCATTGGCTGACAGGTTGCATACACAGTAATCGGTTATTTTGTTTCGTTTGTCTACTATTTTCAAATAATAAAACCGTCTGGTTATGTCTATAAAATCAGCCAATCTATGGATATTTGAGCTGACATTTGGCAATCGACAAGACGACGAACCAAAACCAACGTGTTTTTGGTGAGTAAAATATTCTGCCTACCCTCTCTTAAAACTGTGTGCACGCCACTGCGTTCTAGTGACGTTATTCACCGCTGTATTATGGCCTCAGAGCTATTACAACACTGTCAAATATGTGTATTGGAATTTGACAAGAATTTAACACTATCGGGACAAAAACACGACAACTAGCCACTGAATCGAGATATTTTTCATGTCTCTTTCTAACTCATGTCATATTATATCAATGCATCTCTTTCTTTCTTTTCTCGATCGACCACATTAACTCTCTGGTATCTCTGTGATTATGGCCGATACACAGCTGTCCTAGGCGAAAATAGCTATCTTAGGAAAAAAGCTTCAGAAATAGATAATTTTAAGGCTGTGATTATGATCGATACACAGCTGTCATAGGTGAAAATAGCTATCTTAGAAAAACAGAGCTTCAAAAATTGTCAATTTTAAGGCGTTTGCACATTGCATCTCTGATGCAACCTGACTATTCAGTCGTCAATATCGCTCGTCTACGATTGAAAATAGCGAACACGAATTAGCTTTTACCGCTTCGGAGCACATGTGGTGGCCTCTCGCGAAGTCTGGGTATATTTTTGAACGGTGTAATTGACATCCAGGTTGGCGTTGAGGCTTTGAGTTGCTTAATCAAAATAGGATAAGGTGTATTAAGGAATTCAAATCCTAAAGTAGGGGGCATCTTTCACAAAGTCATCTTTTTGATAGTAAATGAACTTTAATTACGGAAACTGAAACTCACAACGTTTTCTAAGAATAAAAAGCTAGAAGTCATAGTCATTGTGAAATATATTAATTGACAGCACAAATCAATTTGAATGAAAGAAACTATTATTGGAAATACCTGGAAATACTGTGAAGAAATAGCAATGAAATGTCTGGATCATCATGGCTGATGGATGGTCAGATGAATGGTTTTTGGGATTTAGAGTCCCCACTCTCTGTGGCTACAACCATAGTATATTTTATTTTAAACAAACGACAAAGCGACACACTTTAACAAAACTGTTATTTGAAGCTCTATTAACTTAATTCCATGCTTAAAGGAAAGGGTCATGGACAACTATTTCTATAACAACTAGAGCCCCTGACCTTTTAATGAACATCTGGAATTCTGGATTGTCTTGAATCGATCGATACACTCTTATAGACTATTTTATTTCCATGCGACAAATCCAAAAAAAAATTTTTGTAGATTCGGTTTACGGGCGTTAATTTTACGTGATAACATCAGAAGAAAAAATTGTTGAATCTACAAACTGAAACGAACGCTTAGACTGGTCATGCCTCGCTATTGCTTGTTCCGCGCTCTCGCTTGCCCGCTCGGCTAGAGCGGAACGTGATACTTTTTCGTGCGTGCAGCAGGCGTTCATCGATTCATAAGACGTTGTCACGTCAAAAACAAAACAATCACATGAAACCATCTCATCAAAATCGTTTCAAACAAAACTTTTTGTTTATTTTTTTCGCTTTTATGAAGAACTATTTCCAACAAAAACCAGACCTCTTGACCTTTTAATGAACATCTGGAATTCTGGATCGTCTCGAATCGATTATAGTGTAAAACCATCGATTACAATAGACCACCCGCACAATGAAATTATAGACTCGTACAAGCCGTCATAATGTTGCTCATTAGGGCTCTTTTAATTTATGTATGACAGTGCGACAGCTTAATGTGAACATGCAGTTGTTAATAAATGTAAGGGATAGATGTGGCAATTTATTTATAATTAATTATTGAACTTTAATCAATTGTGTTTGGTACTTCCTATTTATACTCTTGGTACGTAGTATTATTATATTATATTCTTTGCTCTTGGTTGTGATCTCTTTCCGTTCAGTGGTTTCCTGGTTGAGATTGCTGTCAGCGAAAATTTGTGGCACTAATTTAAGATGTATACTGCGTACCTTCTGTTAGTTACTAATATTAGTTCTGTGTAGTTATTAATTTTAGACACAACAAAGATAAATGTCTGTCTGTCTGTCTTTGACTAAAGTGTCGCTTCTCTAAGTGTTAACAGCACGGGAAGCATGGCAAAGGGACTAATAGTCTTTCCACCATTATATCCCCTCGAAGAGGAAATGAAGTATGGATTGACAATGACATCTGACATTAAGAGTGGATAAAATGGTTTTCTGCCCTAGACGTGCTATCCGGGCTGTTGTAGTTTACTTTTACCTAAAGTATTGCTTTGCAAACAAAACATGTGTCACAAAAGCTCTAGACGAATATTTCCCTCCTTTTCGGACAGTTGGGGCAATAGTGCAGCCTTCGACCACTTCCATAGTCTTAAATTGCCGCAGTAAACGTGGTCACAGCCCATTATAATAATTTTTATAGGCACAATAAACCATTTTACTATCTTGATTCACTGAGATATGAACATCAAAAAAATATTGAGCATATAAAGTTATGCGCATATGAAATTTAAGCCAATGTCGTGTGGAATTCATAGCGTTTGAGATATTGATGTACGAGAGCCATTGTGGTTATTGTAGTCTGTCGATGAATATTTCTTCAAAATCGTAGTATTCAAATATGGTTGAAATTGTGAACAGTCTTGTACAATGATAGGTATTTTGATTTGTGTTTGAACGCGATAGGCACGACATCCATTTGGGCATAAATTGCATTCTTTGGAATAGATCTAGCGTTGATATGAGAAAATCTGAACGTTTTTAAAAATGCAATATAATTAAGGTTCAAAGGTTGTTTGGAAAAGATCTGTCATAGCGATAAAACGGATTGTTATATGCTTTTGCTGTGTCTGTGTTATCCACCAACCCGCACCGGGCCAGCGTGGTGGATATGGCCCAATCACCCTTCTTAGGTAGGCTTTCGTCCTGCAGTGGACTATTAAAAATGCTGGTACAGTACAGTGTCTATGTTTCTGTTACATTTTAATTGTGGTGTCAATAGTATTGGTATTTTTCATAGTGGCCATAATAGCACTACATTTGGCCACTAACTGTCCTAATGGAAAGCGATAAGAAGATCTCTCTCTCTCTCTTCACTCTTATCTTCGAAGATATCTAGCGTAGTAAAATATGTAATTAAATGTAGGAGCAAATTTAAATCATACCATTTATATAGAAAATCCTAGGGTGTAATATCTTTCGAAAAGTTTTATTTTAGTTAGTCCAACTGGTGAGCTGATAATCCATGAAACTTAAATGTTCAACTCGTAACAAATGACTTCAAAGTCGGCACTATTTAAAATCATTCAAATCAATTGTAGGTAGAAGATTGTTAAACAGTACCTTTTAAAACTGAGCCTACGAACAGGTTTTTCATTAAAATGCTTACTAAAAAAGTACTTTACGATATTAACTACACCATTTTTAAACGTTAACTTTCTCTACGCTACATGATATAAAAGGAAACGCTGAAGTCGGTACAAGATCGGCAAAGATATCGCAAATTTATAAAATAAATTAAATAGGCACAAGTATTAAAATTTACTCAAAAACTGTTAATCAGATCACTATCACAACTAAATGAATAGTTTTTTTAAATAAATTAAATAAAACTATCACCATAATCGGTTTGCCCAAAATAAAGTTCTGATATAAGTAACATGTATATTTTTATTTTACAATTTATTTCAGACAAAGTCCATAAAACAGAATTCGATACACCTCAATTAATCAAACATCGATAAAAAATCGGAATACAATTGATAAAAATAGTTTAAATCCTCAAAATATAAAAACAGTCCAATTAAAAAGAACCTTGCTTCCGGAAGCCAATTGAAAACCGCTGTTTTATTATATTTCATTTATTAGCAGTTTTAGAAGTGAGAGTTAGAGTGATATTGACAAAGTAAGAATTTTTATTTATTTCTCTGTAAATGTTTACAATTTCAGTCACATAACTTATATAAAAATATATTATTATTAATGCATTAACAATAATGTCAGCTACACTATAAGTAACAAATATTATCAGCTACACTATACGAGTAAGTAACATATATTAAACTTAACAATACTAAGTTGACAAAGTTATATGCTAATTTAACCGTAAATATGGCATAATGCCTAGATAGATACAGCGATAAAATGTTAGAGGTAAAAATGTTATGCGTGCTCATACATACTCGTAATAAAAAAATATACACGTTGTATAAATAACAGGGTTATTCCTAATCAATGAGTATCCTTTTAGGGGCTTATTCTGTACATCAAAACTAACATCTTTTGTTCTGCGACTATTGTCAAAATTAAAAAAAACAGCTGTTTCATACATTTTGTCGCGGGTGAACGATTTTTTTCAATCAACAACAATCTTTTTTTTTCGAGTTTTTACAAAAGTCACGGTACAAATGTTAGGTTTGATGTACAGAATAAGCCCCGAAAAGGATGCTAATTGATTAGAAAAACCCTGTATATTTGAAGTACCTCCTCCGTTTCGTCGGTTAATAAAGAAAAACCTCAGTGAAACTCGTAAGGGTTTTTTCTTAAATGAAAAAATAAATACCACATCCAACATTTAATTATCTCAGATCCGCGTCAGCACGCATATATCATAACAGTGATCAATCTCCGCCCACGGCACGCGGCTAGGTTTACCCGCAGCTATACGACTTTCATTTATACGACACTTTTCATTTTACGACGTTTTTCATTTTTATTCAAATTTTTAAGTCTACCTGATGAGTTTATTTAATAAAATATTGCGGTGCTTTGTGCTCTCGGCTTTTTGTGGGATAATCTGGCGTGACTTTTGTTTGTTGCCCGAAACGAAGATCTCAGTTTACCTTTACTCGTTGGCGTTTGCATATTACGTTTTTGGTGAGAGCTTTCGTTTCTCTGAATCTAACTTTTAGGTTATAGTTCCCATTTGTTGCACACATTACTCGTATCATATTACAGCACATGGCATATCGTTAACACGATTGGCACATGGTTATTCCTATTTGTGTGCTTGCCCACAGGCAGAAATATATCATACTAGCTTTTACCCGCGGCTTCGCCCGCGTTATATTTTGATTTTGGCTTATGTTTATGTCGGCTGCGAAACCTAATAACCTAACCGACAAATATCAAAATACCTTAAAGGAATGCAAGGTTGGAGTGTATATGCAAGGGTCAGGGGTCTTAATTACAAATGAATAAAAACTATACCTATATTTCAATGTTTTTGGCTGTTTGCAGTTATAATAAACATTACAATGGTACAGCAAAGTTTATACCTACTTGTTCCTAATAATTGCTTTTTTACAAATATTTGTGCAAAAATCGATAAATTCGTTTCTAAGGTTTTTACGTGTTAGATTAATTCCAATTTTTTGTTCTAAATAAAATCTCTGCTTTCCATAAACTGGGCATTCCAAGATTATGTGCCACTGCACATGAGTCTCCTCTTTTGTGGGTTCACAGATGCACGATGGGCTTTCCCTCAACTTAAATCGATGTAAGTATTGGGAAAACCCACCATGCCCCGCCAGCACTTGAGTTATGATTCCCACTGGTGCTATTTCTCTTACGATCTTGTATGCCGCCCTTGCATCCGGAAAATATGTTTTGGTTGCCGCCGCTGTGTGGCCATCCTGATAACGCCGGTTCCACTCGTCAAGAGAGTCCTTTCGGATTTCTCGCTTGACGAATGAAACGGGGCAGTTATCGTAAATAGGTCTGCACTTCGAGTGCAGTGCTGCTTCCTTTGCTAGCTGGTCCGCTCTCTCATTTCCCTCCATCCCCGCGTGTGCTTTAATCCAATAAAGTTTCACTATTTTATTTTGTGCGTGTAGCAACTTTATGTTAGCTTTGAATTTACTGCTAAGGGATGGAGGGAAGATACGCCAACTACCGTTTCCAGTGCAGACCTGGAGTCACAAAAGATTTTTGCTTTTTCGGTAGCATCAAGAAGTGTCAATAACTCGGCCTGGTACACGGAGCACCAATCGGCCAATTTCAGCTTGCGGGTACTGATCTCAGTGGCATCATCCCAAATGGATAATGCCGCCCCAACTTTCCCTTTAACTTTGCTGCCGTCTGTAAATATGTTAATTTCTCGGTTAAGATTTTGCTCTAGTGCTGCTCCGTCTGCCAGGCATATGAACTCCAGCTCCTCCTGCTGCGCTGGGTGTGGCTTCTTTTCTGTCTCTCTATCTCCAGTTACTTGCTGGGAATAACCCTTCTCAGTTTCATAAAGCAAGGCTGCTTCCTGGACTCTGATATGACTGCCGCGGATTAGGGGCCGCGGAGGGATATATGGAACTGGTGGTGTGGGTGCCGCCACCTACCCTACCTTCCGCTAGGCCGTCAACGTGTTGGCAGACGCAGTGGGGCTGCAGGGGAAGAGAGGTGTCGGTATCGCGATGGCCGTTCTCACTGCCCTCTGCAGTTGAAGAGGCAGGCGCCGGGCTACTATGACTGACCCGCTGCACTGGAACCAGGGCGTTGGAATGCTGTCTGACGTTCAGTACTGGTTAGTCCAGAGTGGTGGATGACGATGTGTCTTGTGCTCCGAAACACTCCGTCATTATGGCGAGAGCGCAAGCTCCGTTATGGAGCCCGAGTCTGGGCTAGCTCTGTTGAGTGCCGCGAAGGAGTGCGAAAAATGTAGGAACGTCCTAAACTTGCCATGACAGGTTATTTCTGGCGCTTAGACGGCTGCTACCGCAGCCCGCTCACTTAGTTTTTATCCTATCCTACGGGAACTGTTAAAGTTTTTGCGATAAAAAGTGGCCTATTATGTCACTTTTCGTCTTTCAAACTATATTCATGCAATAAGCCAAGGCAAATTGCTCCGTTGCTGAGAAAAATTTATTGTTAAGTCCTACGGGAACCACAATTTTTTCGCGATGGAAAGTATCCTATGTCACTTTCCGTCTTCCAAACTATACCCACCCCAAATATCAAGTCAATCCGTTGCTCCATTGCTGAGAAACAGTTATTGTCCTATCCCATGGGAATCACGAATTTTCTCGAGATAAAAAAGTATCCTATTATCACTTTGTCTTTTAAACCAAAGGTATCCATACCAAAAATCAGGTCAATCTTTTGCTCCGTTGCTGCGTCAAAGAGGAACAAACCAACAAACTTTTCGGATTGATAATATTAAAGTATGATGTATACCATAAAGGTAGAATAAAGAAACATGTTAAACCTCTAATGATAGAAGATTTAAAAATATTTTAAATGTCAGACAAAATGACGGCCTAGTATTAAACGTCATAGTAAGATGTAGCATGCAGAGGTAAAATAACATTTTATCCAATTTTAATGTCAGTTGTCATTTTCAATCCATACTTTATTTCCTCTTCAAGGGGATATAATGATATAATGGTGGAAAAACAATTTGTCCCCTTGCCATGCTACTTGTGATTTATAAAAGTATGCAGACAATGTCACCTGTCATCCAATTACGTTTGGCTGTGACGTTTCGTTAGTCCATATTAGCGTCATAGAGGAATTAATCACTTAGCGTCTTTGTGATAGTGGCGACAGTTTCGCTTTCGATGGTTTTTGTCCTGTCCTACAGGAACTATGCAATTTTTCGGGATAAAAAGTATCCTAAAGCTCCTTCCGCCTTTTAAACTATGTCCATGCCAAAAATCAAGCCAATCCGTTGCTCCGTTGGTGCGTCATGGAGTAACAAACCAACAAACTTTTCGGATTTATAATATTAGTAAGGATTTAGGCCACTATAGACAGATTTATGCGTCATATAACAAAATATAAGAACTGAGCAGCCTCATTGCTTAAAACGATCTCTTCCAGCTTGGCTAAAACACTGTATCCAGTTATTCCCTGATGTTGTCGCGTACCTTTCATAATTGTAATAGTTATAATAGTAGGTACAAGTAGCGGCACGGAAGTCTAGCGCTGAGGGTACTGTGCAGGGGATGGCTGCGCATGTTGACCGCCATACTAAACTCATGCGCAGCCACCCCCTCCACACTTCGCTCAGCGCTAGACTTATATGCCGCGACCTGTAATACCTACTACAAAAGTAATTAAAATGTAATAAATATATTTCTACTTATAAGAAATGTAAGCGTAACAGTATTTTTCTGTTTCAATTCTAGAAACAAACTTACAAATATTTATAATAGATATGATATCACTAGATATCAGATACTTAGAGGTGGTTTAGTAAATCGCCTAGACCATGGTCTAGGTGTAGGATATTCTAGAAAATATGGAGAGAGTAGCTTATTCTAACAAAACGCGATAATTTACCACTGGTTCCAGACTTATAACACAGCGACTAAAATTTTTCATTAGCATTCTAGATTTCCAGCGCATTTTCATCTCAAAAACTTTATTTTTTAAACGTCGCTCCACCAAATTCTCCTGTAAATGTCCTGAATAGATTTTCATCAAGATGAGCCCGATACTTATTAAGATTCCGCAAAATTCATAACTTAACCATGACGGCGACGCAACCTCATTCCTCTGTGGAGGACGTCTCGTCGGACAAATTAATACACAATCCGGCAGCGAGGACGTGGCGCGCATACTCTAGCGATCCTATTTATGGTTGGGCATCACTAGGATTCACATGTTCATTAACAATTTTATATCAGAGCCAGACAGACTGATACCTTGTCAAAGTTTGGGAGTGGGGGCTCGTGACGTCACTAGTGCGACGTAGTCAGTACATTTATAGCGCACTCGTGACGTCACGCGGAACTTTAACGAGCTTTATCTTCGTCAATTTTTGTTTAGTTGACAAATGAAATAAAATACGTGTCTAATATTTTTTGATAATCCTTCTGACGGACTAATTATATTTTTTTTAGTCATGATGCCTATTCCGGAGGCGTTACCAGTGCTATTCTAATACTTCAAAGCAGTCCTGGGTGCTATTTTCACTATTATTTCACGCCAAATTGTTGCATTTTTTATCGCAAATAAGTATACACTTGACCACTATCTTGCCGCGCCTGGTGATAAACAAAGATGAAGCACGCAGACTTCGAAGAGAGAATAGGTTCACTTTGTCATTTTTTATATTTGGCACTGGCTTTTGGTTTTGGTGTAGGAAAACATCGTGAGTAGAAGACATTCGATGACACATGTGAATCTACCAATCCGCACTGGGCCAGCGTGCTGGATATGAACTTCTTTGTCCGTGGATATCCCATGATGAGTTTATCAGAGTGATTTCTATTCGTCAACTTTTCGGCTCTATTCATCAATTCTACGTGCTATGCTACTATTATTTCCAACTGTTGGTTGTTGGTCTAAGTTGGTATTTTTGGCTCACCTGCGGCTCTTTTCGTTCTTGATGTTGTAACGCTTTTAAAGTGTGATGCTAGTTTCTGAGGTAAAGAGGTAAAGCGTTCATCATAGAAATGTATGGTAGATGGAAAGCTATGCTAAGGTGTGATAAATAAAAGTTATAAAGTAAGTAATGTTGGTTTTATTAATGTTAATTCTAAAGGTACATGCCTGAGGGGCGTAGATCGGTATGAGACACCTTATGATCTATGTGCCGGAAGGGCTTAATATTAAAAACTTAGGATTACTGATTGCCGGAGGGGCTTAAGTCTAAATTACTAATTAAATGGTACAATAGAATGGGCGCCAGGACTATAGGTCCATAAAATACAAGGGCTGATAGTTGCCGGCTATCAGGGTAGAACAGGGCGTGTGGTCGAATACCTACTTCGCTGAGTTTGCAACCAATTTTAAATATGCTCTGTGTTAGTTAATTATTTAAGTTAATTGAGTAATAAAAGCACAGCACGAAAGGTAAGAAAGGCGCAGCCGTTGGCTGCGTTACCAATAATACTCGGGGGTAGATTCAAGTCGGGGCGGTAGCCACGTCGCCCACGGCGGAAACGCGCAGATAGAAGCAGCAAGAAGCTAGTAGCAGTCTCGGGGTGAGACGCAGAGAGAGGCCACGTCGCCGCACGGTGAGAGACGCGCCGGAGGACGCTTGCCGCGCCTTGGAGTGCAGTTGTAGACCACAATTTCTATATGTAGGACAAAAAAAGAAACCCTGTCCGAGGACAGAAAACAAGTATGAATGTCTTGTTCTTTGGTCAGACCTCGCTTGAAGAGCGAGGTCCTCCATTTCAAGTTGGGGGTGGTAAGCCGACAATGATATCGGATGCGACACGTCATCGGGTCTAGGGAAATACTGACAAAGACAGAGCCTAACCGAGACAGTAGGAATAAGAGGCTATTAAAAACTTACCCTAATGTCTTAGGGGTTTCTTTTCGAGGTTTCGAATCAGTTCAGCCAAGCGAACTCCCACGTCGCACGGTGTTCGTCGTTCGGGGAACCAGGGTGTCGGCGCGCGGTCCTGTTCTCACTCGATTTCGGTGGTTTTCTGTAGAATCAAGGGACAATTCCTTTGGTTCTTGTACAACAAGTGAATCGTTTAGAAAACCAACCTTGCCGACACGTACCTTCGTTAGGACGCCGCTGCGGCCTTGTTCCCCCTACGACCCCGTGTACGCTCAGTTGGCTGCTTGCTGGACAAAGAAAGGCTCCAGTCCGTCTAACACGGTTTTATGTGATTTTATTTCACTCCGACCGAATTTTAATATTTTGTTCTCGTTCCTGACCTAGTTTGTTGACACTTGACAGCCAAGTCGCTGGCAGATCCGACTTAAGCTGTCAGTGACTTTTTGTAAATTTTTGGCACCAACGTACCCGATGATTTGCCAACACTAGAGTGTTTTGGCACCTATTTGCCAAAACAGGGTTACAATGTGATGTTATAGAGCAATGTTAATTGCACCCTAAGCAATGATAATGGCACTTGAATGATATTTTGCGTCGAAACAATGTGCAGATTAACGTATAGAAAATAGAATAACTATATTATTAATAATCGGCCAAGTACGAGAAGGACTCGCGCACGAAGGGTTCCGTACTGTATAGGAGCCCCCCTTAAATATTGAGTTTAATTTAAATATTTATTATTGAATTGAATATACAACTAAATTTTGCTGTGAATATTTCAAGCATCTATCTATTACCATTATTAATATCGAGCGAAAAAAGGTTTAAAAAACAGGTTTGTTGTATGGGAGCCCCCTTTAAATTATAATTTATTATTTTTTTAGTATTTGTTGTTATAGCGGCAAGAGAAATACATCATCTGTGAAAAATTTCAGCTTTCAAGCTATAACAACGGTTCATGAGAAACAGCCTGGTGACAGACAGACGGACAGCGGAGTCTTAGTAATAGGGTCCCGATTTTACCCTTTGGGTACGGAACCCTAAAAATTGATAGGTCTTAGTGCGCTTTAAGCTGCAAACTAAACTCAGAGCTTCTATTTATTGTTCTGAACAGCCCTGGATTTTAATTGGAGGCTTTAAGTTATGCTGAGTGCGAAATAGTCCTCGACTGTCGTATGTTTGTACAATTAGAGTCCACATTTGGAGCAATGCAGTTGTTTAGGACTTTGTCGTATTATATATAACTGCGTTATCCTATTCCAGTTTCAATAGAACGGTATGTGTTGTGTTTATCGGTTTATAGAAATAGGGAAGTTTATTCTATTGTCTGTTTGGTGTTTATAGAATTCTCTGATTCGAAAGTATCGTTGGTAGATCGACTGACTGGTTTCGGTCCAGAAATCTGGTTAATTTTTCACAAAATTGTCCCAACCGTTTGTGACATTTTGCTATACTCGTAGGTACGGTATGTCAACAGCACGGGTAGCATGGCAAAGGGAAATAAAATAATCATTTAATCCACTTTTAATGTCAGTTGTCATTGTCAATTCATACTTTATTTCCTCTTCGAGGGGATATAATGGTGAAAGGACAATTTGTCCCTTTGCCATGATACTCGTGCAGGTGGACTAAGGTCACTGAATGACTTCTCAGAAATAGACGATGGCACATTGGCAGATAGTGATTATTACACCGTCCTTATAAGGCCCGGTATGGTCCCCGTTGTTTTAAACTTTTAACCATATCATAGACCTTTAGGCGGCTTAACTTTGGACATCATGACTACATACCAGTCATCCTTCCAGCTTGCTATACATTTCCAAATATATCTTTGACTGCCTCGGTGGCTCAGTGGTTAGTGACCCTGACTTCTGGGTCAAAGAGTTGGGGTTAGAGACCGTGTCTAAGATGTCCATTAAAATATTTATTTTAATTAAATTATCTTATGGCAACCGACTTTCTTACATACCCTAGTTATTTCAAATAGGTCGATTACAATTAATGAAATTCCATGACTAAAAAGAACGGTGAAGCTATAGAAATACTTTATTTATTGCAGCAAAATCAATTTTAAGTTCAGTTTTACCATTATATCGGCATTATATCAAGCGAACCACTCACCTTTTTCATTTGTATAAAAGTTAATCAAACAAAGGGTGGAATTAACCAGTTCTATTATTACTTCTGTGGTATTAGTGATTTCCTTAACTCAACGGGAACGATCGGTAGTTTAGTTTATAATGCATGTGGAACAAAAAGGCGGGACTCACAGGCAGAAGACAGGTTAATAGCCGGTGCAATGGCTGTTAGGACCGACCGGTATGGTTGTCCTATGAATGCTTTACTAACATGTGATCTAGGATTATAAGCAGAGCGTTTTGAAAACGCATTGTGCCCTTTTGATGTTTAGATTGTTGGTAAAACGAAGTTGTAGAGGTACTCTCTAGTTACTCTTTCAGTACTCTTTTGTGGTTAGCGCGTACAGAGTATGAGGCGTTGTATTGTTTTTGGCTTGGTGTTTTTTCTATTTTAGCATCGACGCAAAATAATGCCTGACGAATGAGTGGTAAAATGTTTGTGTTCAAGAATGACCTCTGATTCTGATTGGGTCTGTGTTATCTCTGAAATGAATAAACCTATTTCACGCACATTTGTGTTGTTAGAAAGCTACTGTAATCGAGTTTCCAACATTTTTATCGCACTTTTATTATTCCCATACAGTTTGAAAAGTTTACAGAAAAAAATCCCCGCAACCCTTAACACATTATGGTGTATGGTATTGTTACTTTATTGGTACAAACATGTCCATTATTTTTATGTTCTTCAGTATTAATTAAGTATTAGGAGTTTCACTCTTGATAAACTCAATCGCTTTAATCTTCTCACTTGCGTCGTAGCCAAGGAAAACGTAGTAATAAAAGACGTTTACTTAGTTAAGAATTAAGCACCTAGACTCGTACCTAGAATCGTGTCAAATGACTGTGATTGCTATTACGAAGGCTATGAAAATGTTTCAAACATAATTATTGAAATGTTAACGTGTACAGTGTTTCAATTTGTAGTTGATTTTCTTTAGATTTATTTGCTAAATTGGGAATAATCTCTTGACGAATTTCATATCTCTTTTACCTACCTATAATAACTACTACTTTTTCCTAGTATATCCTGTTCCATTGTTGGACAAAAATATCACTATAATTATGTAAAAAAAATACTACATTGAACCTTTTTAGGTTCAATATAAATAGTTGGCATGCATAATCGGGAACACCCTGTATTGAATGAGAAGCGCAAGATCGCAGCAATGAGTGTAGTAGGCTATTACAAATATGTATACGACTAGTTACTGTAGATAAGAACCTGTTCTGTGTTATGCCTGCGCACGGTTCGTTCGTTTTTGTGCGTTCGCGCGCCTATCATTTGTTTTTCATTTTTGTGCAATTGCTAATTGTTGCATTTTTATCTTACCAAGCATTAAACAAAATGATAATTAATCATGTAGGCACCTAAATAGTAATATAAACTTTAGAGAACTATAGATTGTCTAGATAAACTTAGGCTAGGTTTTAAGGCAATATTACGAGTATTAAAGAACTTTATCATTGTAAATTGTTAAAAAAAAATGTATAATTTTAGAATGTTTGTTTTTTTTTGGAATTGCGTTTTAGGCTTCAATAAGGCTGGGTGGCTAGCGTTGATTTCAGAGTTCCAAAGCCGCTTGAAGACCACCTAGCTGGCCTGACGCCGAGATCTACAATTCAACATGTCATCCGAGCCACGATAGCGCTCACTTGTAAATGTTACTTGTGCCGGTTCGTACCGATCGTTGTGTAACTTTACGTAAAGTTACGCTATGAGCGCTTTTCGCCATTAGATTATGTTGAAACGGGATTACGGTTTTAAAGAGGTTGGCCGAGATCTAGAGGGCCTAATATAAGTAGGTACATAAGTGAAGTAAGCCATAGTTGTTTAAAAAAAATCTGTACCTATCGAACAGTCGCCAGATTCAACACCAAGTTAGTTTAGTTTTCCATTACAAAAAAGGGTCGTAATCGTATAAAAACTTATGTATTTCCTGTATACCCTTCAAAACAGCCCACACGTAGTTCAACGACCTCAATTACCAATCATCAATCACATTCCCGCGTGTCTATTACAAACGAGTACCTGTACTCGTGCCACAGCGTAGCAACCATGCGGTCGAACGCCTAATACAGAAATTTTGTTACAATATTCAGAGCTGGGGGACAATTCTTGAAACGTTAGAATCATTTCTAACATTCGCATAGGATCGCATGCTATGTTCTCTTGTTCGCACTAGAATAGATTTTCAATGCTCGCTCCTGCTCGTACTCGGTAACGTGATCATATTCTCATACGTTCGGCCGTTTTAATGATTCAATTATAAAATCTCTGATTTCATTGCGTTCGATAATTTTTGGAGCCACAAAATAATGACGATAATATTATCATACGGCGTAGAAATATATTTAGAAAAAAAAATAAAGTCTGAAAGTTCTTTACCGTTTAGCCTAGTCAGAGGCCTTAAGGCGGCCTAAAAACTCTGACACCAGGGCTAGCCACCTGACCTACTTACTGATTCAGTGATTTTCACGAGTTCAGCGTCATGGCTTGCGCATCAACGAAAGCCTAGTGACAGTCCAAATTTGATCAAACACAAGTAAACCACAGATAGCTACTCAGTGAGTATCTGAAATAGTGTATAGAGTATGTGAGCAAGTGATCTGAGTTATCACCAGAATGAGGTAGGTACCTATTCCGATCATCATCAGAATCACTTTAGTCCGTTTACTAGAATCTAGATCGTGCGTACTCACTCCTATAATTTATTAGTCCAAATTGCTTTGTCGGATGACTGTGTAAATTGATTCACTGTGTCCGTACTATGTAGTGAAATAGAAACCTTCTTAGATCAATATTTACACGTCATCGGCCTTCCCCGGCTTTCCTATCGCATTTCACGATAGAATTAGAGCGTAAATGTTGTTTGGGACAAATTACGATAAGTACCTACTCTTTTATGTAATAGAACTAAACTACATGTAGGTACGATTAAAGTTAAGGGAAGTTGCTTTGCTTAAGTATCTTTAGATCACGGTTACACGTTATTATCAAACGAATTTATACCAATAAAACGCAAATTGCATGTAGGTATAATCTTGCAGATAAAATTAATTAATTATTAATAAATTATTATGTTTGGCCATAAATGGCATAACCGACTTCAACCGTGTACAGAATTCGAATAAGTAGTTCGCACGGGTCCGATATAGTAATTTTCATATTATTCATCAAAACACATAACATTTATCAAAGACGGCACAACCGATTTCGATAAAATTTAAACGGTGCACTACCTCTGCACTATCTAACAATAAAAAATCGAAATTGGACTAATATATAAAAAGTTATGCGTCATACATAAAAAATATTTTAACCTAATACTAACCTAATATATAATTATATGCGCGTCGACTTGAGAACCTCCTTCGTTGTTTCGTCGGTTAAAAATAAAAGTAAATTCTAATAGACCCCTGTCTAGGCCTTTTCGGCCTCCCTAGGCCAGCTGGCCATCGCGACAGAGTTTTTAAGACGCTTCAAGGCCTCTGATAAGGCTAAACGGTTAAAACAACTGGGACCTACAATTTAAAGTGATCGTTAAGAAGTACCTAGTCAAACTATGTTATAAGCTCCTGAAAACTGTTGTGACACTACCTATCAGACTTAAGGCTTATACACGTTGTTTTCTTTTTTACTGTATTCACAAAATCTACTTTTGTGTTTGACTTCGTCTTTTTTGATGTTCTATTTCACGTAGGGTAGTGCTCACGTATCAACGTAAAAACCTTTACAATGTATCTCACCTATACCAAGTACAAACCTCTACAAAATTATTTTATTACATAGACATATTCTGAGGCAACCTCAACTCATGCAAAACCTTTTAACATTAAGCAAGTCTAAAAACCGAATTAATAATGCATGTAATTGCGTTTTTGTGATGCCATTCGCGCTCCCATCCAAGATTAATAAAAAAACTATTATCTGTTCGGTGCGGTCGCCATTTTGTTTGACGCGATATTAATTCAAGATGGCCGCCGTCACGCGGCCATGTCGTTAATGAGCAACGATTAAATCGCTAAAGGAATAGAATGGCCGTGGTTTTTGCAAATAAATATTTATTATAAGGCGCTTTGTGTGTTAAGTATTGCTAATACGTGAGAATTTGATTGTCGTATTAAGGGTGCAATTATTTTATTGTTTATTTGATTGGATTGAAATCTGGTTGTTTTGTCCGAATATTTATATGGTAATGTATCGTTCTTTTGTGGCGATGCCCTCACTTACGAAATCTTTTAAGAAATTATATTTTATTTTCCGATTTTATTTTCCTATATCCTTACAGGAAGAGGCGACTCTAGAAAGGATGTTCGATTAAAGGTCCTAGACAAAGAAGTCTGGAATGCTTCCTGTCTCTACAATCAAAATATTATGTAAAAGTCAAGTGAAAATAAAATCAATTGAACCAATTAATTAAATGGATAATGCTTGCCGTAATCTTGCGTAACTATTGCAATTAATCGCCTTTTCATTGTGTTTTTACTGTTTCAATTTAATCGAATCGCTTTATTCGATCATATTGGTCGGAAGAATTTTATTTAACTTTGAATGGATTATGTTTATTTTAAGTCAATTGTACATTTTAAGAGCAATCTTCTTTATAATTTTGATTTTCTTAACGTAATTAAATATTTAATTTTGGAATAATTTACATATTAATAACTATATTGACTTAGTTTTCCTATCAGACCGTGTTCTAAGTACTAAGCCCGCGCTGTTTTTTATCCCGATAGTTATTTATGTATTAACATCATTATTAATTATAATATTTCTTATTTTTCAGGTAAGCGTGAGGCTTCAACTACTTTCAACTTTACTATTTCATAATATTGAAAACAAGTCATCAATGTGTAAGTGAACATATCTAGCACATATCGATTTTTAACAGAAACCCGCAAATTTTAGCGTTTAAATGTAACTGCGTTAGTACAAAAGTTAAATTAAAAGAAACGCAAATAACATTTGTCACTTAGGAAACTATAAGAATTAGGTAACAGAGGAAACTCATCATTTTAACCACTTTTACCTACTAAGATCAAAACAGTTGTGATGTTGGTCTGTAAATGTCTACACTACACTTTGCAAAGGAACAGTATTTATAAGAGGCTGCAAGCTGCAGAATCAATTACAATCGCCGCCGAATTTCGATCATCGGTATTAGCGACAACGTTTAAATTTACAATTATCTCGAGGCAGCCTCTTAACTAAGTCTTCCTAGTCAATTACGGCTTAATCGACGCACGTACGAGCAATCCACAACCCCCAAACCGCGCTCTAAGATTTTAATTTGCCATCCAGTTCGCTGTTTTAATCAGGAACGACGCAGGCCCGTTTGAATTTTCTATTAAAATCCGTGAGACAAGCAAGAGGAGACAAAAGAGACGTATCTCCTCGATCTATTAATAAGGCAGTTTAATTTGGAGGGTGGTAGCGTGCGCAGATAAAGGTGCCTTAATTGCCGATACAATTTAATTCTATTTAGGAAGTTTTTTATTGTGAAAATAGGTTTGAAATTGAACACATCCTGTCCCATGTCAAGCTAAGTTAAGGTCAAGGAATCCAAGAACACTTTGAAGTCTCTGAATAGTTAAAATTAGATTAAAGCTACTCTAATTGAGTAAAATTATAAAATAAAAATATATTCGTTTTAAAGTACAGCTTTCTAAAAGAAAAAATGTTTCAAAATCTGTCCATATTTAGTATTTCGAGAGTTGACGAAAACTCAGGTAACTAGTGGCTCAGACTCACAAATGATCAAATCATTAGTTGATACTTCTTTTTAGGGTTCCGTACGCAAAGGGTAAAAACGGGACCGACGAAACGGATAAGGTTTAAAAGTCGACGCGCAAATATTTTTAAAGCAACAGCTTCTCCTTCAAATATTTTAGAGTGTTCGCTTTTGGTTTCTTATTCCGGTTTTTTAAATGATTCTCCCTTTCTCACGTAACTCACACGTTACGTGATATCCTTGTATCTAAATAAAATTTTCTGATATTTTATTTGATAATATAATAAAACGCGTTGAGTTGATTTTAACATTTCACTCTCTAAAAATATAAGGTGTAAAATTTGATTTTATTCAAAGAGTTACTTCTTATTATTGTTAAAAGCTTAAAATTTATTGATTCTAAAGTCATTTCGTGTATTTTCTACTCTGTTAATTTAAACGTTCCCAAAAACGACAATTTTACTCAGTAAACCGGGTTTTATGTCATATTCTCCACCGGTTGCTGCTAACGGTACCCCGCCCTGTGACAGCTACGTACACGAGCTAGATTAATGGTTATATTTAAATTATTCCCTTGTATTTCATGTTTTTGTTTTTTCCTTTATATTTTTCATACAATTCCTTTGTGCCCGAGAAAATGTTTTCCACTAGCGGTGATCTAGAACTTTACATTTTTCATTCTGATTACAATGTTAGCTTTGTTTTTGTATTCCGTGTTCTATTTTTTTTCTATTTTGGTCTTTTTTTGTTTATCTTTTCTTTTTCAACGGGTTTCAACGGGTTTTAGTGTTTTTTGTAGAATCCAATGTGAGCGACAGGAAAAGATCAGTGATTTTGTTGTAGTTTTCGCTAGTTTGTTAAGTTTTTGTTCATGCATATTGTTATTGCTTGTACATATTTGACGGTACGCGACAATATTTTTTACGGTTTTGTTTTTATATTTTTTGAGGACAGGCATTTAATGAGAAATTAGTCTATGATACTGCCATAGACTAATTTCTAGTTTAGAGTAGGAACTTATTTATCCATTGAATATTCTTTAAGCTGTAATTTAAAAAGTACTACTCTATATATGTCCTTGTACAAAACTAAAAGGAACCCCTCATCATTTTATGTACAGCTTTTATTAATAGACCAAACCAAACTTAACACGAAATCAAATGAGCTGTTTTTCTATTGAGTTTGTACAAAAAGAGAAGCGTCGTAGGTGAGGTGGTCCGTGTGCCATTTTACTAATTTTATTACGTTGGCAACACTGCTCTGTCATTGCTAGTATAACTAAAAGTGTTTGATACTTGGTAGATACCAATTCGGTTTTCATCAGTAGACTTGCGTCTACCAAGTAGTCGGTACCTTGGCTGCTGATTAAAATCATATTGTTAGTTCACCGTAACGCCACGACGGTTCTCTTTTTGCACAAACTATAACAGGTTATTTTTTTCGTGATTTCAGTATTTGTGTCGCGTTTTCAGTAAAAGATGTTTATAGCATTGTGTATAACCACTAGCGACCTCATTCAGGGCAAGCTTGCAACTCAGTACCATCATAGATTCTAGCTACATCTTCTGTTGCCCATAGGCCTATTAACCACGTCTCCAATAAACAGCCTTTTTGGTGAAAGCCATTCGAGTATATTTTACCTGATATTTTAGGTTCATTTTATCAATTTACAAGTAAACAGGGCGGTGATGACATCGCTATTATTAGGGTTCGGAAGGGGTCTAGGGGAGACCGGGGTAAGTAGCAATCAGAACTCGTTTAATGTTATCTTAAGCCGCAGGGAGTGGGAGAGATATTGTTATTGGCCAATTGAATGGATTGCGGTGTTAAATAATGTAGGATTTGGTATTTACATTAATATAGAAATATCATCATCGTCATCAGTAGTAATCCTTCGTAAGTGTGCGTTAATTTAATTTTGCCATGCTTTACCTCAAATGTTATTTGGCCAAATATTCGAAAAAAAACACCAGGTACCTAATTATATAATTTACTTTTTCAATTTATTTTAGTTTTCAAAACTTCCTTATAATATCAGGTAAAAGGATATAAGTTCTATGTAGTAAGACTTAGTTGTCTCTAAATGTGGCTTGCGATCATTTATTTCATTCAGTTCACCAACATTGTGTACATCAACACATTGTCAAAACATTATACACAAAAAAATTGGAGCTACATGTCACAATAATTATAGGTGAAGACAACATGCGTTAACATCGGGTAAAACATTGAAACGATTAAAAAAAGTTTAAGAGAAAAAAAAACAGTTAAAATTCGAACATTGAGAAAAATAAAATTATACAGTCAAAACTCAAAGAGAGCTTCAACATCTGTACTCCTTGTTAATGGCAGCTCCACTCTGTATCGTCTTTATTGGAGAACTTAACAACCCCATTATTCATCCCATCATCATCAGTCTTGCGGTAACACAACGACACCATTTCAGAACTGCCAAACGAAAAATATATACCTACCGACGAGAAAAACCTTCCATACCTATTTCTGAACCTATGGCCATAAATAGCTTTACCTAGTCATTTGACCTACAACATAAAGACCAGGCAGGCTTATTTCTAATATCACCCCACGATCTTTCATCGCTATAAATCACTTTTTTGTACCTTTCATTAGAAACTTGCATATTACGGCAAGTTTGTGCTTAATCTGTGCTTAAGGCGGGCCGGGCACGCCAAATGCGCATTAATATGGAACTTAAGGTGTGGTGGTGGGGGAAAGGGGGGGTGGGTGGAAGCGGTTTATATTTTATGGTTTTATTATGGTTTATGTAAGAACTTGTGTTGGGCAAGGTGTTTTAATATGTTTACCACGTAATGTAAAATAAAAATGGTAAATTTTAGTACTAAACTAGTATAAGATGTAGTCGGTATGTAACAGTTTAGGTATCTACAGAGGTGAATACAGTGACTAAGATTTTTTATGTACACACTTGAAATTTGATAGAAAGACATAAAAACTACAATATTGATTAGCATTTCTAGGTCAGTATGGAAAATTACTTCAATTTCTGGGGATGTAAACTAGGTAAATTATGTTAATAATTTACAACAAAGTTTAATTTATTTCTTGTTATGTATTGAAAGCCAATTATCCCCGCTTTCCTCTCATTCTTTGTGTAACAGATCATAAGATCATATCCACAAGAAATAATTCAACTAAAAGTATTGTATCAGTAGGTAGCTTAGTAACATATTAAAGCACTAATGTATCTCTTATATTTAAACCTCCTTAAAGCCCTAATCTTAGTATAATATATGTATTTTGGGGCAAATATTTACCCCTGACACACTCCGCAATTTTCCCTAATCACTTCTCCCTTCAAATTAAAACAACACTAGACTAAATACATAGCAAATATTACTCTACATTTTCTTGCTGAATTTAGCGTTGAAAATGTACATTTCGTTTAGTTTTAGTTAAGATTCAGTAGCGGTGCTGATGCTAAACACATTAGCTATTTACCGGACTTAGTCGCCGGTTGTCTGCTTAATTTACCATGAAAACACGCAACAGAACGTACACGGATTGTGGGGCAATGGAAAAGACAATGTTGCCATAGGGGAAAAAGTCATAACCTTGTGCAATGGTTTCCTAAAGCTATCTGACGGGTTTTTGGGATAAAAACATTAAAATATTTTTTTGATAATATATTATCAGCTGTATCAAATATTAGTTTTTATTACTAGACTAGCTCTTGCGGCTACGTCCGCGAATTTTCGAAAAAAAACAAACCTAGGTTTAAATACAACCTTTGAATTAATGTCCATGCCAAGAATCAATTCTATCTGTTGCTCTGTTGCTGAGTAACAAACAAACACACTTTCGGATTTATAATATTAGTAAGGATAAGCGTGATGGATATTGCTCAATGGCATTTTGTGGGTAGGCCTACGTCCTGCAGTAGACTATTATAAAGGCTGGTACAGTACTCTTCAGTACAATCGGTTTCTCTATTGATCTGGTACGAGTAAAAAGCCAGTGAAAGAAGCTGTATGTAAACTCTTTTTCCTGTCACTATTATTAGGTAAATATCCGAATTGCGAATTAAAATTTCATTTCTATTCAACTTATACTCCATCATCAAAGAATCGATATCAGTGAATATCTACGAGTATATCGGTAACCATCAAGCGTTTGCAGCTTATATATATTTTCTAGTCCACGTACTCACTGGAAATCCCCACTTACATAAGCAAAGCTAAACAGTAGTATCGGATACTGAATCTCACTCGGAAGAAAAATATAAATTTCGCCCTACAAATACTGCGTTTGCTTGCAAACGATATGCAAACGTACGAAGCCATAAAACTCTCCGAGTTGCACGTTGCCTCTTCTAGTAAAATCTATGGATGCCGAGCGTACTAAGAGCTCTACCCACAGCGTCCGATCCGACTCTACGACTTGACGCAAAGACATGGAAAACATGGAAAAAGAAGATCTTACAAAGTCCACTTTGTACAGTTTCGTTAAAAAAAAGCGTTAATATATTGTAAACCAGTTCACAGAAAAATCAACGGTATTTAAATGCTTAGTTATTATCGAATTTCATAATTGTCATAATTGGCCTTCAGGCGGCCTAAAAACTCTGACACCAGGGCTAGCCACCCGGCCTATACGAACTTACTTACTTATCGAATTTCATATTTTCTAATTTGATTTTTGTTCAAAGCCGCCATATTTTACAACCAATGTCGAGAGACAATAAGATACAAAAATACGAAATTTCCTTAAAAAGAGATTGTTATTATAAAAAATGAAAGGAAAATCATTTTCCAAAACAAATAATGAATTACTGTACAAGGTAATGGCCTAAGTTCGATATATTTTTGCATTATCTCTTTTGCCGCTTTAATTTGTGACAATAAAGAAAACATTTAAATTTTCCTTTCCTCTTGCTCCCACTCATTTAATTAATAGAAGCGAAACGACTTAAATGTTTTCTTTATTGTCGCGTGTTATTCATAATTATGTCGCTTTTCAGTTTACAGCTAAGTAGAAAGATCAATAGGAATTCAGAAAAATGACTAAATTACTTATTCCGCATGATAACGCACTAGCATTAATGTTTTGTATTTCGGAAAACTGCGCGCCTACGGCGCTTTCGTTCTAATAGCATGGCTTTGATTTTTAGTTTCTCTAAAAATCAAAAAAAGTTCTCGGTTTGAATCTACGCGCCCACGTCAACGTCTGACTACCTTTTAGGTGGTTTTACGCTGCGCCTGTTGGACGTAGATAACCTGAAATTGACAACTTGTGGTGGTAATGAAAATACAGTTTTAATTTGCCAACCTTACCAAAGGTCACGGCATTAATGTGTCAGTTCATTGAATTATACATCGCAATGGCGCGGTCAGTAACCATCTATTCTAAAACTGACTCGAATGCCGCAAATTGTCAGTCTGGATCCGACGCTGTGGGTGAAGCCTGAAATATGTAGATTCGGGTATTTATTCTCTGGTCTCTATAGACATGGCCACACCAACGTTGAGTGTGTGGCGGACGGTGATTATCGACATTTTATACACTTTAGATTGGCTGCTATTATGGGAGGTGTGTTAAAAATGCCCTTCGTTCTGCTCATGTTTTGTGAGCGACGGGGAATTGTAGTCTTTTAGCTGACAGCACCTCGTAATATGGCATACTCGTAGTCTACGTTTTATCTTTAATGTTCTAGATTGAATTTGTCTACAATGCGTCTGATCATCAGGCTCTTATTAATCGTCTGGTTACCTATCCTAGGACGATAGAACCGGACTTACACCTGGCTCCCGAGACGCTATAGTTCTTTCGTCGTTCGTTCGTTTCAGCCATATGCAACGATGAGTTTGGTGAGTCTTCAGATGGGCTACCGCAGGTATCATTAAAAATTTGTGCGCGTATCTCATAGCGTAGTGCTCAATTTTAAATGCCACAAATTTTTAATGACGTACCACATATTACTATGTAACAATCCAAAAAAAGTATCGAAAAGCTCATCTTCTGTTCATTCATCTCGCTTTTTTTTCTTTCTGTTGAATGAGGATTATTCTTCTCGATTCCACGCTATCTTCAGTGAATTGCTCTCGTATAGCCGTTGTAAATTCTCACGGGCGTTTCGCCCGCAGATTTACCGCCCGCGAGAGTTCAAACGTCTCACCTATTTATTGATTTTGTGGAAACACCGGCACGATTCGATTCTTGCCACTGGGAGTAATATTTCTAATACTTTGGGAGCTGTTGGTTTGAAAACTCTTCTTTCTGATTACTCTTGAAAAAAAGGAGCTTTGGTGATCAGTAACTTCGCACATCATTCCTTTTTTTTTTGTAGGTAAAGTAAATTTGTTTTTGGTGAGCAGGTTGATGCTGGTATGTGATTTTTTAAGTCATCCTTAGGCCCCTGAATACCCCTGATATTAATATTGTGTTGATAAAATAAATAGTTCTTGTTATTTCTCTTAATACGTCTGGAAATCTTTCGTTTTCACGTCGTTTTTGGGGTTCCGTACCTAGAGGGTAAAAACGGGACCCTATTACTAAGACTCCGCTGTGCGTTCGTCTGTCCGTCTGTCTGTCTGTCTGTCACCAGACTGTATCTCATGAACCGTGATAGCTAGGCAGCTGAAATTTTCACAGATTATGTATTTCTGTTGCCGCTATAACAACAAATACTAAAAACAGAACAAAATAAATATTAATGGGGGGTCCCATACAAAAAAACGTAATTTTTTTGCCGTTTTTTGCTCCATATCAATAACGGCAACAGGTAGACGCTCGAAATGGGGCTAAGGGGGTTCCCTTACGGTATGAAACCATTCGCGTGCGAGTTTAACTCGCACTTGGCCAATTATTTTATTTATTGGCCACTTCCGTAAAATACATACCGTTGCACTATCATGTTTGATTTTTGTAGCTGCCGTCGAAGCTGAAATCACGCCTATCTCAAACGTATTTAATACTTATTTTGTACATGGTATACTGGTCTAGTATATACAGACGATATAAGCAATACAGTACTCAAGTAAAGTTTTCTTGCTAAATGTCCTACAGATGATGTTATTTCTCCCACCGCCAGCTCCTCGCCTAAGTCGTCTCGTCCCAGCTTAGATCGCACGTCTCCTAAAGATGCCACTCTTGCTACATTTCAGAAATGCCCAGAAGCTCCTCCGTGGCTCAGGTGCCTTTTAATGCACTCCGGCGAAGCTGTGACTTGTCACTTTGAAAAATATGAACACCGTTTTGCGATCCCTGAAAGGTACTCGTATAAGTCTGGGAATAAAAACTTTCGAGCAACTGTCAAAGATATTTTAAAATTGTTAAAAATAAAATCAAAATCAACACGTGAATGAGAAAATGTAATCAACGGTACGTTGAATAAACACCGCATATACACCACTTATTATGTACTAAAACTACCAAATAACTATTACTGTACATAGTTTTATTATACTTACAGTAACATATATTGATTGTTGTTGTTATTTTTAGCCTATTGTGTCTTAGTTTTGGGCAAGGGCGCGTGTTTTCCAGTAAAGATAAATAGTCATCATTATCGCGCACCTAACATCAGATCCCGGACGTTTTCTGTAGTGCTTCTGAAAGATCCTTAAAACTGGAAAAAATGACTTCCATCCAGTATATCTTCGATTGACATTGCTCTTCATTTCTGAAAATAATTCTCGGAAATCTTAATTTTTTGTATAAAGTACATAGAGCTCCTTTTTTAAGTAGGTACCAGCGCATCATATAACCCCTTTTACTCCAAAGTTAATTTCGCCAGACTCTAGTTTCCAATAGCTCTCGCGCATAATTGATCCCACCGAACAAAATTCAGGTGTCTGGTATATCGGCGCCGCTTGAAATACTTATTCTTGTCTGCATTTTCTGCCACTCGGATTGCAGTAAATTCAATATGGACTCGTACAGAGAATTCTGTAGGCTTTTAGAGACAGGACTTGTCTGGAAATAAAATAAATAGGCCAGGTATATCGCATTTTAGAGTAGGAGAATCTTTCGATGTATGTTGTGACGGCGATGTACTTAACGCTTGTGTAAAGTGACACAAATGCGATTTGTGATACAGATAGTTCAATCGATGACATCGACAATATTTTTGAATATTTCAATAATTGTGGTGTTGAAATCAAATAATCGGAAAAAGTTGCGTATTGAAACAATACCTACGCAGACAACGGGTAATTTATTATTGCTGGTCTAACAACTTTCAACTGCAGTAGTAACAACGGTAATTCATTTACCTTTCTTACTACTGGTAGTAAGATTGGTAGTAACACTGGTAATAAACCAAATTACATGCTCTGACTCATGCCCGGACTTGTCATCCAGCTATACCTTCCATAGAGAATTGATCTTAAATACCATAGAGAATTGATCTCAATATACCAATATAGTTGAAACTGCAGCGATAGCAAATATTTAATATTAATGCCAGCCATCAGTTTCGGAAAGTTTGTATACGCTGCATTTGTATTCATTGCCAACTATACGTCATAAATGATTGCAATTCCAAACTCTGATTGCCATTTTCGAAATACAGTCGTTACGAACTCATAACTGACTATACAGCAATGTTTTTGTAAATTTACATTTATCAAATTATCACGATCTATTTTGGCTTTTGTTGATACGATCAAACTCGTTTATGCTGCATATTATTTATGTGTGTTGATCTAATGTTGAGCTCATTTTTAAATACCTTTTGTACTTACTAATAAAATTGCAATAGTCTCAAAAAGTTTTTATATCTACTACATTTCCCTTTGATATTTATTATTGTTGGACTTGCGTCTAGAATTTTATTTTCTATATGACGTTTTAATGCAATCTTGGAAAATTGAGCTCATTCTTTAGCAAATACCTTTTGTACTTACTAATATAATTACAATACTCTCAAAAAGGTTTTTTATATCTACCACATTTCCCCTTGACAGTTATGCTGTTGGACTTGCGTATAGAATTTTATTTTCTATATGACGTTTTAATTCAATCTTGAAAATTGAGCTCATTCTTTAGCAAATACATTTTGTACTTACTAATAAAATTACAATATTCTCAAAAAGTTTTTTATCTATCACATTTCCTCTTGACAGTTATGCTGTTGGACTTGCGTCTAGAAATTTATTTTCTATAAAACGTTTTAATGCAGTTCAGTGAGTCAAGAAATCCCATCTTATCAGACTAGGGTGGAGAGATGCGTACGTTTAACTCGTATCGGTAAAGACCGTAATCCATATTTTACGATTCGACTATTAAATCTAGAACTTCGGCAAAGCCAAATCTTACTCTTTAAACGAAGACGTTTTAAAAGTTTTTACGCTCAGAAATAACTCACGAATGTAAAACTGAATCGAAATGTGGAACTTTGAATAATTTCATTTTCATTTCGTATGACCTATTTCCTTGAAACTTTATGTTTAGCGTCGTACGAACTCTGACTACTATTACCATCTTTAAATTCTAAGCCAGTTTTATTACGATCACAGTTTTTATTTTAAATGTAAAACTAAGTATGCCACGTGGACTTCATTTATCAACCCTTTGTTAAATTATATCCACTTCTGAGCACAAGCTTGTTTCCATTGCAAAATAAGCTAAGTTGACTTCAACAAGCTGAATAAGTACAGCATGGCAGACTTAACAAATCCCCGAAAATATTGCTCTGAAAGAGATATTTTATTTCGTATTTTGAAGCTAAAATTTCAAAATCGAACAGAATATGAAATAAATAGAGAGGCTGCGTGCATCGCCTCCAGATTAGATATCCATAGTTTCCGAGTTAGTTCTTCTTAACTTCTACCAATGCGGACTCATTTATGTTTATCCACTCTGTTTATCTTATCCCCATTATATTGACGAACATAATAAACGGGAACTATAAATAATCTTAATAGCTTTTAAATCAGCTTATAGTTTGGCAAGTTATTAGTATGATTAATAAGCCCGCTATTTTCCGTTTGCTTTTTTTCTTTGACGTAACTGTATTATGATCTACAATAATCTACATTATGGTAATGTAAAGGTGCTTTATCATTATTAGACCGTATGATCACCATCAGTCAACTTGACTTGTCAATATAAAAAAAAATATCGTAAGTGATATGATAAAGAATCAAAAGTAGTCTGTCGGCGCTCTTCAAAGCTGACATGGCGTCACTCAAATTAATCATATCGATAAATAACCGATCGCAAAAACTATCCATTATCTTTGTAAAAACACCTAACAAATTCGCCTTCAAGAATGACCTCAAACTTTGAACTCTTGTATCAAAATGAGCCTTGTCTATATATATTTAAAAACTACAATGGTGTAACTTTTAGTATTCCTAAGTGATACTGTTAAGCTGGCTTAAAAGGTGATTGCCTTGTATAATACGTAGACTAGTCTGTGATCTGATGCACAAAGAAAGCTTCGGTGACGTCCATTAAAAATGCTTTTGTATCTCCAATAGAATATAATGCATTGGTTTTTATGTAATATATCACTGTTCCTAATAATACTGGCGACTAAAGTGGAAAAGTGGATAACATATGACAGGACTATCATTTGCAAAATAGCCCTCAAAATTATTACACTCAATCTATATTTAAAGTGGCTTAGAAAATTAGCAAAATGACACTCTTAACTATATAATGACGAATCCGCATTCAAAGTGACATAACTAGAATATAAGCAGTTCTAACTCGTCTATTCCAGAAAGAACCGGATTAAACTGGACAAATCTAGCCACCGTTTAACATAAACGCGTCTAATGAGGAGGTAGCCGTCCCGTTTCTGTCTGTGTATAATCCTAGGTGCATTAGCACTACGCCAGTTCTGTTCTTTGCTAAGCTATAATCTAGGAATTTCTCGCGGATAGAAGGGTATGAGGAATCATGTGTTAGTGAGCTGGTTTACACTCAGATGCTAGTTGCAAGTTAAGATCTCATTCGATTATTACTTCCTTGCTTTTATCGTAATCGTCTTGGTGAGACTTTCGTTTCCAGATAATATGGCTGTTTTCTATACAGGCGGTATGTTTCTTTAGTAATTTGTTCATCAATGTTTGTCGTTAGTGCACTGTTCATTTATGAAGTATCTAATTTTGCTTTAAAGATGCATGTTTTACATTACATCGTGTATTTTCTTTTCATTTCAATTTTTTTATTCATGGTATTCTGTGAATTCAGATATTTTGTTTTCCGTTTTTCGTTGCATACAAAACATTATAATTAACAACGAACAACTTAAAATTTGCTCTACGCAAATTATGGCATCTGCTCCAAGTGTCTATCACACTTTAGATCTAGCAAATAATACCATGGGAAATCACTAAAAACGAAAACAGCGAAAAAGATCGTTACTTTAAAAGAGTTTTGATCCCATGAAAAAGAAAAACAATATCGATATAACGAGCTGTTTTTTTGCAAGCCGACACCAGACATCACTAGTCGGACGGACGGTGTGGGATGCCCGATCACTAATTGGCCGAACCTTGTAATTTCGAGCCGTGAACCGGTATTTTATAATGCATATTATGCGCGTACAGGTAGTGTTGATAAAAACTCAAGTCTTTTAGTCTTCATTTCGAGACTTGAGTAGATTTTCAAGAGTAGGATGCGTTAGTTACATGAGTTCGAGTTCTTTGAGTCCTTTCGAGTCTCGTAAGTTCTTTGAGCTAGAATGAGCCATGAACTTGACATGGTCTATTATATTAGGTAATACTGGGTGATTTTATACCATTATCCATATTTATTTACTGATCTGACTGAAAATAAATCGGGCCATAAAAATTAGTAACAATTTAACTACAATAAACGCAAATAAACTAATCAAAAGTATCTACCTGAAGACTGACGACTTGTTTGATCACAATGCGAGTTAAAACGTCTAAATAAAATAATTCTGAGCTGAACTGTTTTAATATATCAACAATAATGTGAAAAATACTACATCGATCTGTTTCGAAACTATTCAAATTCAGTACATGGTTGAAGTCGGTTATGCTATTTTTGATAAAAAATAATTATTGAATAAGACTCCGAAACTCTAGTTTTTTACAACACTACGTACAGGCTGGCTGGTCGGCGTCGTCTCACAAATTGACTCAAATTGTTATCTCCGCACTATATTTGTAAAATGTTTCTCAGCTGATTGGGAAGAATTAGCGAGGCTTGTTGTCTCTGTGACACATTATAATTTATGAAGGAAACGGTGCAGGCGTTAATTAAGTTACTTAAGGCAGTCTTGATAAATAACTATGAGAAAACCTCGGCTCAAATCACAGTCATTTTCTTATCTTTATTATGGTAAATGGAGGTGATGTAAGTTTCTGTGCTGTTAGTTTTGGTTTAAGTTTAAGTATAACTGGACACACCTCCGTTCTTTTCAATCCTTGAATATGTTTCGTTATTTGTGACTAAGAAAACTTGTACCTATCCATTAATTAAACTTGAAATTAGTATGCATTCCAGAGTTCTTATTTAAAAGTAAATGTTTTACAACTTGACTCAAACTTTTACTCTTGTAAATTTATCCCTTAAGGCTCAAGATCAATAAGACATGACTAAACTCCTCTAAATAATTCCAAACAAAATTTCTTCACTACGATAACTATGCTTGAATCTTCATCGCCTAAAACTTGTGCGAGCTCATGTTTATCGAAGCGAACATGTTCACTGGTCAATATCGCTGACTATATCTGCTCCAACAACTTCTCCACTAAACTTGTGTATCTGAACCAACGACATTAACCGATAGTCAAACAAATCCATTCAATTCGGCCAATACAGACGGACAGCCAAACTTTAAGTGGTTGCTTATAATTTCAAATCAGATATAACCGGCTTCGTCCGAACGCGACCGGACGAAACCGCTCCGAACCGGATTACGGCGGCCGGAGCCAGCCATAGAAACCGGATTAAAGCAAAGTTCCGCGCATGGTTACGCTGATTTAGAAACTTGTTTGTTTCTTGGAAATGTCCGCTGTTCTATTGAAAGTTTCCCAGTTTAATGGAAACTAATTCTAGATTACATCTGTATAGGCTTTTGTTAAACTATTCGACTGCTTATTGGTAAACATTGTTGACAATATTCGGGACAGGGAATTATGTAACAATTTGAATATTTGCGGTGGGTCTGATTGTTTAGTGAGGTCTTCTCCTTGGGCAATTAATATCTATTGAACTAAATAAATGCGCAAGATTTTGGAACAAAGACCCGGTGGTCATTCGGGGAAGTCTATTCCTGCTATTGTACTATACATTTTAGGATATTATATCCGGAAGGATTGTAATACTGTGTATTAATTTTGAATCCATTTCGTGATTGATCTTCCTATGTTAAGCTAGAAGATTATAATTGCAAATTGTACACTTTACTTTGAAATTTAAAATCTGCCATCAAAAATAGTCCCGCTCATCGTAACACGTACAAAATACATCCAAAGTTTTATGAAATTTTCGTGTAAATAAATAATATACAAAGTTGTATTCCGTATGAAAACAGGATTTCCAGCGTATGGACAGTAAACAGCTCGACTTTGTTGTAAACTTGGCTAAAATCTAGAGTAGGTTACATGAAACTTATGCGGTTGGAGCTTCTTTGCTCGCAAAATCTTTGTGCTGGTTTAACCTGCAAGCTTGTTTGGTTTAGTATATTTGCCAAAATATAACTGTGAAGCGAAAATCTTACTATACTGGTTTATCATCAACCGAATGGGTTCGTTAGTTTATTTTAGTGCAATTACGAATTGGTCATGAGAAATTTTAGACAACGCAAAATTGTATTTAATCGGAACAATCAGAGATATCGCTAAAAATGCAGTATATTTGTGTTTCTGCGAAATAAAAATGTGTGATTAATTTAAATGACAAGTGTGAACTCCAGTCATAACAAAATCCCCCTCGAGTCATGCTCTTTTATACGACACAAACAAACATTCCTCTACATACTTACCTACATACCGAAATATCTGTGCATGGTTTAAAAAGGGTTGACATCTACATTACAGATTAGGAAGGGGATGAAATGTAACTTCATTGTATTGTACTCTATACATACCTACTATAAAAAGTTAACAATAAGTTTAAGTTAATTAATATGAAGTGATTACTACTCGTATTTAGCTACTCATAAAATGTTCAATTAAAATCGTTATATCTTCTAAAAATAGAATAGTGTAATATTTTTTTATGAATAAAATTATAATGAAATATGTTATATTGCAAGCCATGATAAAATTCTGGGGTAATCATATGGCCAAGGTATACAAATAAATTATTAATAGGTGCCATATTTTAAGTTATTGCACATGCTTTCAATCTCAGCATTACTTAGCATGGAAAGCATTTTCGATAGCATGAATTTAAGTCTTATAATTCTGAATTATGTGATGGAAGTTAATCATCTGGTCTTTCACAATCTGTGTGAGCATGGGCTGCAGAGTTCACTTGAATTCACTTACCAAAGCTCGGGGACGCAACCGACTGTGAATTACTTCATTTCTCTGTATTAATTAAGCGTATAATCATCAAAGGCTTAGCATGTGTTTACGTTTGTTTCGAAGGAATCCAACGCTCCAGAAACTTAAGGCACTGACTGCTCTATTTCTTAGTAGTTCATGAGTGCTTACTCATTTTTACTTTTAGTAGCACTCGTAGCGTTGTTTGACTAAGTTTTCGTTAGCGATCATCGAAGTTAGGCAAACGTTCAGTCTTCGGATGGGTGACCGCGGGTGGTATTTACAACTGAGCGCTACCGTGGCTACGATGATCACGTTAAATTGTAGGCCCCGGTTGTTTAACCGTTTAGCCATGTCAGAGGCCTTCAGGCAGCTTAAAACCTCTGACACCAGGGCCAGCCACTTGGCTCGAACTAACTTACTTTACTCATTTTTAGGGTTCCGTACCCAAAGGGAAAAACGGGACCCTATTACTAAGACTTCGATGTCCGTCTGTCTGTCTGTCTGTCACCGGGCTGTATCTCATGAACCAAGATAGCTAGGCAGCTGAAATTTTCACAGATGATGTATAATTTATGTTGCCGCTATAACAACAAATACTAAAAAGAAAATAAAATAAATATTGAAATATTCCCATACTACAACAAACCTGAATTTTTAGACGTTTTTCGCTCTATATTAATAATGGTAACAGATAGATGCTTGAAATTTTCACAGAATATTTAGTTTTATATTCACTTCAATAATAAATAAAATTGAAATAAAATAAATATTTAAGGGGGGCTCCCAGTACGGAACCCTCCGTGCGCGAGTCCGACTCGTACTTGGCCGATCATTCATTTAATTCACCATGCCATGAGACGCCTTCTAAAAGTTCTTGTCCTTTTGTATCAACCTCTTTGGTAATCATTGGTGCAAAATAGATTTACATTTATTAGGTCTCGTCTAGCAAGTTCTAAAGAAACTCTTTATTGATCTTCAATTTGAATTTACGATGAGCATGATCAACTATTACTAACTTTGGTGTCAGTTAGCGCTTTGGGAATCTGCTTACATTTCGATTGATAATTTGCCTTCGTTTGAAATTTTGTACATTTCGTGGATGAATACCTACAGAAGTTTACTAAATTTCTATTTGAATTAAAAATGGCTGACTTAAATTTTGCCTGCGGTTGATTTAGTGAAATTTGAGTTGTGAGAATTGATTAAGCATGTCGTAGCCCAATACACCTCCTTGAGGTACTCCCTAAACCGCGAACCACTGCTACCTATTACACATTCGCTTCTATCGCGGTTGTGAAGAACATTTCTTTGAAATTAGAATACGTGCACTATTACAATCGGATTTATAGCCTTTGTTGGGAAAGATCAGTAAAATTATAGTATACAATTATTATCAACAGCACTAAGCGTCTTTGTTCAATCTTGTAATATAATATTGATCCAAATTGAATGATAATAATGAATCCTTAACTGTGATATAGCCGCAGTAATTCGTGCTTAGTGCTTTTGTAATATCTTTGAATTTCTAAACACAGCGAAACTATTCTCAGATAGGTGCTGAATTAAATAATTTAAGCATGGCATAAAAGATATACCTAAACCGGAAAACAAACCCAGATTTTCTAATTCGGTTAAAAGCAGAAAACGCAAAATCCCCGTCCAATGCTACACAAAAGCCAGACAGAAACATAACCTGCGAGTTTCGACATCCACACGGATGGTTCACGCGGTCGAATTACAAAATTTAACCAACGGAAACGAATATCAAAACTTCGCGAACAACTTTCGAAAACTTTCCGCAAGTTTGTGGAAGTCGATGGAAAACTTCGCCGACCGCAGTCCGCTACTTGAAAAATGAATTGTCTGCGCTTCAAATATATGGTTCAAGTTGACGCTGGAAAAATATGAAAGTCCATTGCTGAAACCGATGCTGAAGGTCTTAATATTTGTTTTGCGAATTTAAACGCCCCGTTTAAAGTTTCAACGTTGATAAATTGTTTTGACTAGCGCTAGGAAAAACTATGCTAACATTCCGCCGAAGAAAAATATCATGAAGAAACCTGTACATGAAAAACCTGTGGATGAAATTCGATAATAAATCGTTGCGTGAATCCATGAACCCGCACTGGACCAGCGTTTATTCGCCAATCGCGATTTGAAGATAGATTATATTATCTATGTTCAATTGTATACTACTAAAAAGGCTTGTATCAGCACAACAGTACAAAGAAAACCATATTTCGTTTTGGTGACAAATTTTAATGTTGTTACTCGTAGTTTACATGTTTAAAATTCCCATTTCCTTGTGAGAAAGCTTATCATGGAATATAACATTGTCATTGCACTCCGTGCCATTTATTTTCAAACATATTGTTGCATTGCGAGAATGGACAACTAACACGCTAGACATGAAACATTCGCACTATGATATCATGTTATTGTTTAAATATATTCTGATATTTGATTGGCATTATTAACACCAATATCTACTATTAACACTTATTAGACGTTACTTTATTGCTTTGTCTACTAAGCTGTCATTACTTTTGGATTTGAGGTGTTCGTGTAATGTATTCATGTGTGGGTTTCATTTTGTTTCTAACTAGCTAGTGTTAGAATCAGACATGTGTGTAATTTTCGTGTCACCGTTGAGCTTTTTCTAAATTTCTTGATCAAAAACACAGAAACGCTTAGTCATAGATAACAATCGTAAAGGATATTCTGAACATCTAATATAAATAGTTTATCCTACATTTAGCAACAATGCAATATCACTGGACATCTCCAAGTTTCGAAAGTGCATTCCTATATTAGGTGTCTATTGTTTTAACTCTATCCTCATGACCTAACGGTACTATCTAGGTCTCCGCGTGTGTTGCCGCTTTATAAGTTTAGTTTAACGATAATAGTATGGTAATCTCACTATAAGTATGCACACAACGTTTCTGAAGTAGAAATCTAAAGACTGTTACTAGACTTTGTAGCCATATTATTGTTGTTTATAGGGATCATAAAATATGGAGTACCGTTGTACATCGTGAAAACATGTTATGAAATAAAGTAGGCGCAAAAATTGATATTCAAATTGAAATCTGATTAGGTTTTCATTTGCATGTTGCTGCTTGTATTGTAAGTTGTAGTAGAATCTGATTGAACAACTATGCCTTCTAACAACTGAGAGCAATTTCAAGTTAATTCATTTTTAAAATCGGGACTCTATTACTAAGACTCCGCTGTCCGTCCGTCTGTCACCAGGCTGTATCTCAGGAACGGTGATAGCTAGAACGTTGACATTTTCACAGATGATGTATTTTAGTTGCCGCTATAACAACAAATACAAAATACAGAAAGTAAAATATGGGGGCTCCCATACAACTTACCTAAGTTTTAAACCGTTTTTCGCTCGCTATTAATAACTGTGACAGGTAAATGGTTTCAATTTTCACAGAATATTTAGTTGAACATTTGTGTTAAAAATAAATAATTAAAATAAAATAAATATTTAAGGGGGGCTCCCATACAAGAAACATGTTTTTTTGCTCGATAATAATGACGGCAACAGGAAGATGCTTGAAATATTTACAAAATATTAAGTTTTAATGTTAGCGTTGTAGTTTAGCGTGGTGGATATGGCCCAGTCACCTTACGTGGGTAGGCTTACGTCCTGCAGTGGACTAATAAAAAGGCTGGGACAGTACAATATTAAGTTTTATATTCCCTTCAAAAATAAATAATTTAAATAAAATATATTAAGGGGGGCTACCATACGGTACGTAACCCTTCGTGCGCGAGTCCGACTCGCACTTGGCACTCCCACAATTATTCTTTATGATTATCATCGTTCATTATTCACATTTCTATGACTACAGCAATACAGTACATTGCAATAGTAAAGGAATCAAGAATTCGAAACGTTAAAGCCAGCACAGATCTTCTCATCTTTTCTTTCAGCGTTTGTCCCATCCTGTATCACAAGGTCCAAAACTTGAGTGGGAACATAAAACCCCGCAGGTTTTTGATTGATAGCCGAATGAAGGCCCTAAACGGGCGGCGTGTCGCGGGGCAAAGTTCAATTTAGATATCCGATGTTTCGTTTTGTGTCTGCATGTTCGGGCCGGGAGCTTACATGCGGTTTGAGCAAGGTTGTTCGATTTTTCGTGGTTACAATTCAACAACACTTTATTGACATGAAAAAAAAGAACAGAAGAAATATAGACTGCAGAAAGGCACAAAAGGCGGCGCACAAAATAACATTTCGAAATATTTGATAGAGCAAACAGAAATTATGACGTTACGAGTATAAAGTTATTGTATTTATTTATTTTATTTTTGATTTTATTTATTCATCACAGGTTACAGCAAAAAGTTCAAACCAAGTTTACAGTTTCAAACCAAGTTGATGCTGCCCTTATCAGCCAAGAATTAAATTAGTTCTTACTGTTGAAATAACGCGATTTTCGAATTCATTCACGTGTTGATTGTAGCTCAATTGCCTTATCATTACGTCGAAATCACTAAAGTACCTATCTCACATCCTCTGTTTAAGAAAAAAATTGTGTACTAAGCTTTTTGCTACACCAATATCAAAACAATGAAACATAGAAATCTGTGTTCATTAAACATTGGTAAGGAAAAAATACTGCTTTTAATAGTTACTGCTACTATCTAGGCTAGGCAATTCAAATTAACCATCGCCTCTTTGCCTACGAATATGGTGAAACGGGAGACGTATAAATGAATCCAATTTCACTTTTGTTTTTAATGCTTTTGCGGCTAAATTGGCTAAGACTTAAATGTGAAAGTCGCGTGTTCTGTAACAGTTACGCGGGATTAGAAAGGGTTTATTATAAAACGGGGAAGGGGCAAAATTTAGAGCGGGCTAGATAACTTTTATTGTGGTACCTTAAAACGAAACGGCATTAGAGGGAAAAAAGTATTTATTCAGATAAGTACCAAAATCGTTAGTAAAAGAGATTTTCGCTAATGCTAGGGGTTTTGTCTTTGGTTTGCAGGCGTTGGACTGAAACTTCTTAGACATGGTCTACAGCTACACCCATAGAGAAATATTAATCTTACCAGTCATAGACACCTCATTTGGAATAACAATTGGTGCTCAAATGTTTTAACCATGGATACGGAGATAAGACAATTCATCATAATTGTTATTATTATGGATTGTCTTATGTTATGAGGGACTTCTGTACATAGGTAGGCCTGCCCTGTGGACCAAGACCGGTTGGAAGCGGCTTACTGTACTGTACCAGCCTTTTTAATAGTCCACTGCAAGACGTAGGCCTACCCACAAAGGGTGATACAGTGAGGGAAGCGGCTTGCGCTCAGCGTATTCCCCATGGTCTTGATCCACCTAGTTTTCCATTAATTTTACATTCCATTCATTCCTAGTTTTCAATCCATTTAGTCTACCTTTTCGGTGGTGGGTTTTCACAATTTAAATATGCTTAAAAATATATTACCGTACGTAACGTAAGTGTTTAGTTCACGCATAGCGCATACATAGCGTTAAAATTTCAAGACTGTTTTTTCATCAATCCAACTTGATCTCTTCGTAAAAGTACACAATCTATCTATAAATAGCTTTGCTTTGACCTCGAACAAATTCAAGGAAAAACATATTTTTCTAATGTAAGTCTCTTACAAAGAAAAAGGGAATCTTTTTACAAAGAGTAATGCAATATTTATTTTAACAGTGTGACCGCGTGAAGTTATTCGTACCCAGCGCTGGATCTATTAGGGACCCGTTGTTCGAAACAATAAACGGAAATAATATGCTTCAATTTGGTTGAGCATAGAGTACAGCTGCAGGGATGAAAACTTTAAGATCAAGGCAGATTGTTGTCAGCGAAACCATATAATAATCGTGAATAATATGATGTAGATAATAAAATTATAATGTATGTATGTAATTGTTACAAAAATAGTCAATTTAATCAATAATCAAAGAACTCCGAATAATCTCAACCTACTGAATTATAATTTAATTCATAAAAACCACAACAAATCACTTAAGCTCTATGTGAGACCATTAGATATCAAAATTAGTTTCTAATTCTTCTTAGTTAACCTTCGTAACATTAAATTGTACATTTTTTCTTAAGTATTATTTGATTTAAATCATGTCATACATTTGGAGATAATTTATTGATAATAGATAATAATTATTATTAGAATAATTAAATTATACTACCTATAGATAATTTTATACTTACATTGTGAATGATTCAAAAATTGAAAAAACTGTTAGTACGAGTATGGAAAATTCTTGTGTTCTTTTTTCTTACGGTAGATAATTATGGTAACAAATTTACGTGTAATTTTACCTTAAAGACCTGAAAGTGACGCTATCTTATTATCCTATTAAACGATATAAATTATTGTACAGAACCATGTCTCACAATATCTCGATCGAGCTTTTATATTCCTGCCATATCGCTACATGAATAATTCTTACTGAACCGAAGGGGTATAGGGAGCATACCGCTTTTTTTCGTGTACCGTTTTTCCTTTTAATATTCGGCAGAAGATAAATGTTGTGAGACAGTGGTTTTGATTGATAGTCTACCGGTTTAATTCGGTAGCCGGCTTTCGATTGGAATGGCCTGGCCAGCCAGCCATTGGTGGGGTCGTGGGGTGGCAAAATCTGGATACTCTTGTTGCTGTTGCGTTTGTTGTTACCTCAGTGTGTGTTCATGTGACTAGATTGTTGGGAAGCTAAGTGATTTTAGAATCGACACGCGTTGATCAACAAGACTTAAATTTAGCATCGTTTGCGTTTTACGGCCTTTTTTGTTTGGGTATGTGATTTGATGTATGTAATTGAAGTTTAACTCTTGTTATAATTACCTAGTGATGTATTATCTGTGTACTAAGTAAACATGTTTATATCTCTGCCTGTGTCTGTGTAGTTAAGTATAGTGTATATGTCTATATGCTTGTTTCTGGTGCTAACTTTTCCAAATAAATGGACCGATTTAATTCAGTTATTTAACCGACGAAACGGAGGAGGTTTACAAATCGACGCGTATTTATTTTTTTATGTTTGACCTCGCTTAACTTTTTACAGAGTAGTCTGATTTGATAATTCTTTTTTGTTTGGTAGATCATACTTCAATAGTGGATCGATTTAAATATTTTTGAAATCGGCTGAGCCATTTATGATAAATCAACAATAATGTGAAATTAATTGCATGGATCCGTGCGAACTATTCGAATTCTGTACATAACACGGTTGAAGTAGGTTATGCCATTTTTTAGAAAAAATAATTAATTACTTGAATGGTTAGGATATACTCGTATGGTTCTTAGAATCTAGGTAGGTATGTTTCAAGATAATCAACAATTAGAAGTTGAGGCTCTCTAAATTGCTCACCTTTAAGTAGTTAGTTTTGGAATTGTAAAGTCACATAGATACAGACAAAATATAGAGCAATCTAAGTATACCGTTTGTTACAATATTACTGTAGGTACTCTTATTTGTTTTTGTAGCGTCTAAATGAATATTCTCAGCTTCAAGTAAGAGACGATATTTGAAACTTCGTGAAGAACAATACAATCAGCTTATAGACGAACTAAGTGCCGACTGGAGTATCATTTATTTATTTATTTCTTCGTAACGGTGTTTTAAGCGTATTTTCTCGTTTTTGTTTTTCTTATTCGTACTTTAAATTCTTGAAACAATATTTAAAACAGGTATTTAGTACTGGAGTCAGCAGAAAAATGATCATGTAACAATTCTTTACAATTACTTTTTTGGATATGAAATATAATAACTAAAATACAAAATATGTACCTTCTTACAACTAACTAAAAATAGGGCGGTTCAAGGGTGGCCTTATCGTCTTAGGCGATTTCTACCAAGCAACTTAATTTTCATTAAGAAAAATTGGATTCTTTAAAACTAAACATGTATGTGAATTGTCAATTACGTGTTTATCATAATAAATACTAAACTGACGTGGACTACACGGCTCAAACAACCGGGACCCATAATCTAACGGCTTAATATAATCATAATAATATAGACCTATAGATCTCCAATAAGACCGGTTGTAAGTGGCTTGTATCCAGCGCGAACGTGCGGTCTTAAAAAGTCTAGATTCAGTTCCGCTTCATTACAATAACAAGTAACTGTCAACAAATAAATTCTGCAAGCTACTGTAAAATTATACGCATACAATCGAAGCCCTTCTTTTTTAATATTGATCAGGGATGTCTCCATCCCCTGATTAGGTCCATTATCCATTTTGATGAAGCGTAAACAGAGAATTGAAACAAATGGAAGGGAATAACACCCCATTACTAAAACACGAGACAATGATGATTACAGTCATAACCGTCAAAGAACCGATATTAAAATGATAGCCTCTGGGACTGGGCAGGTGTGCTCAAGAAAATTTACTTAGGGGTCGCTGGGTGATTTAAGTGGCTACACTTGTAATGATTTTGGGGCCCGCGTATTTGGAGTTGTATGGTTGAAAACAAAGGGCATCATGCTGAGTTGCGGTTAGTTTGTGACAAAAGGTAATATGGGTTTTAGTTTTTTGAGTTCTTTGTAACAAATTAAAATGTGGTTCTGTATACAAAAAGCATCGGATTTAAATTTCTTTCATGTTTTTTTTTAAAGTAAACCCTATGAGGTTTTTAATTTTTTTCCAGTTATGATTTATGCATACCTACTTGGATTTGATAAAATGGATTTCATTAGTGCATCATTTTAGTTCTGCAATGATGTTATAATACTGCCATGATAACAGTTGAGTTTGTTTTAAATTTGCAACGACGAATTAGGTATCATACTTGGTTTGTGAATTGTTCTATTTTTAGTTGTTTCCGTGTTTTGTTTCTGTGTACCTAATTGTTTTGTCCCGAATAAAATTTTCTGTATATCTGATTAAATCCCTCGTTGTGGAAATTCAACTTCAAATCTGTAATTTTATTAAATCTCTGGGGTATTTAATTTGTGTACATTGGAACTGCAATACTAATAACAAATAAATTTTACAGTTATTTTGATGATAGATTGTTTTATCATGTGTATTATAATTCTGATTTACTTAAATTAAATACCTAGTATCAAAAATGCCCCTCAAACCATAAAATCTGGGCCGCAATTAGAAAATTGGCTGCATTGAGCACGGCTGCTCCAGTATAAACACAAGTAGACACATTTAAATTCGTATTATTTGAAGCCCCCAAACTTGTAACGTGATATAAAAAAAAATTAATTTAAAAGAAGAGGAATTCAATGTTGCTATTTAAAAGGGGTAGTGGTGATGTAAAACGTTACCAGTTAGAGCAAAGGGACAAATGATACAAAAAGGGACAAATGATACTAGAGGGGACAAATGATACAACACCTTCGAAGGTGTGGTGTCGCAGTTACTTGACAAATAAACAAAATGTTACCTGGATAAACTAAGTCGATAAGAACAAAGAACCTCTGTTCCCAAAGACCGTATTATTATCTACCTGTGAGTTGTTGAGCGAGGACAAAATTAAAAGATTTTGTTTTGTAATTTAAATCACAACAAATTTATTTGTAATGACCTTAACTCTTTGAATTTACATTAAATTATCTTAAGTCTAAAGCGGGTAAGTTTACTCGGTGGTGACCAGAAGGGTCTTAATGCCCACGGGCTTAAAATTACACAAACTTAACCGTTGTAAAGTTTATCAATACTTATTGCTATATTTTCAATACTTAAATTAAAGCGAACCTAATTAAACCAAACTTCTAACAATGTGGCGGGTAATTAACTTAACTATTAAAGACTGTGCATATACCGTCTGCGATATTGCATAAAATACAAACTAATGTGATTTCTAACATTAATTACAATCAAGCGAACAAAACGGTAGCTAGTCGTTTAGTCCGGGGATAAAAATAAAGTCTACTTATGTTCACTAAAGCATGGATCATACAGTGAAAACGAGGAATGTCTCATACGTCTAAACTCTGTCCAGAAGGCTTCAATCGTGGAAATTTGTAGAAGAGGGTGAACTTAATATTCATACAAAAGTGACCATGTGGCCCTGGGTTATGTAAAAAAAACTAAATAGGTATTACTTGTGGATCCGTGGCAGGCATGCTCGCAGGATGAAATCCGCAAGTGGAAACAGGTGTAGGCTGGCAGGTACGCCACCAGGCTAGCCCGTCGATACAACCAAAATGACGTGTGCAAAAAATCAGGAGTCCGGAATCATCAGCGCGGGGTCCGTCGGGGAATCAATCGGGTCGCGGGAAGATCAGTCGGGTCGCGGGAAGATCAATCAGGTCGCGGGAAGATCAATCAGGTCGCGGGAAGATCCATCAGGTCGCGGGAAGATCAATCAGGTCGCGGGAAGATCCATCAGGTCGCGGGAAGATCCATCAGGTCGCGGGAAGAGGCTCAATCGCCTCTTTTTAAACGCCTCCGCCCTAAGGCAGATGGATGTCCGGAGCACCACATTCTTCAACGAAGTCTCCAGAAAAGGCTTTTTGCCATTGCAAATGAAAATTTGATAACTCACTTGTCACCTTTCAACCGTTTCGAATCACGCATCCACTTATGACGTCACCGCACTTAATTTACTACGCCTTGTAAACAAAACATACTTATTTACGTTCCATTCTCCCAACAAGGTTATGAAAAATACAGACACAAATAATTTCTTTTTTTTTCTTTACGGATCAGTCCGAACAATGACAGCGACAAGCAGTCTATACATGACAGCGACAAGCAGTCCATACATGACAGCGTCAAACCAACTGTCACTTTTACTGTCTCATTACTTGCTAACTTCAAAGTCACTGCATTTGCAATTTCATTTGCTATTTAATGTTTTCGATTTGTTTATACCCTAGAAGCCCAATGTACGTCGTTTTGACGTACACGCTGAAAAAAAACCGCTATATCTTTGGAACACATTGTTGAATCGTCACGACCTTCCAAACCAACCTAGTGCCCGTCGAGACCTAACAGGAGAAGGCTGTATCGCTTCGGTAAGTGCCTCCATTTAATTGTAATCACAATGATGCACGTCAATCTGACGTATGATTGGGCTTTGTGTAAGTTTTGCAACTATTATAAGTTTGCAGTATTGATGTTTATTTTTGCTTGTTGTTTTGTTTTGTTTGATATTTTTACTAAATATGTTATTTTTAGAAAATAAAATACAATGGTGTCCTCTAGATACCTAAATTCAGATGAAATTGCGTCACTTGGAACCTGAAGATGATTTTTCTCCCGCTGATAGTGACTCTCAAGATTTTGATCCTCAAGATGATTTCAGGAGTGATATTGAAGAAGAGGTGGTGGACTTTATGGGAAAGGCGAGTTCGGAAACGAGGAACTTGCCCTGTCCCGACTCCAGAGTCAGCAAGTCTTGAAGAAACACTTTGGACTTCACTTCACAGAATCATCACGTTGAATCAGGCTTCTATTCGGTTACGCAGTTTTTATGGAATGTTAAACATGGCTTTTGTGACTTCATAAGTCACTGCCACAACAAGCTAACAAATAAATAAAAACATTGAGCCGTAGGGAGTTAATGCAAAAATTGAGCACAGAATTGCCACTGTGTATGCAAAAACGACTGGAAACACCAACTTTGACAAGACTTTACGTAAAAACATCGCATATGTGTTGAAAACCGTGCCAGAAACATCAGCAGCAGTTACATGTGATGATCCAGAATCAAATAAAACAAGCTACTGTTGGTGTTGTATCTGTAAAACAAGGTGGATGACAACAACACTGTGCTTCATATATTATGTAAAAAAGCAATGTGCGGAGAACACTAAAATTGACACATGTCAAAACTGTATTTAATTACTGAATAATTATTTTTGACCATTTTTATGTTGAGGAGAGTTAATTTGTTTTCTAAAAATTGTTTAAATAAGGTTGATTTTTGTATTGATTTTATTTGTATCAAAAAATAACTAAGATGATCACAATTTTTGTGTAATTTTACTATAGTTCCTAATATATGATTATAAAAGTATCAATAAATAACTATTTGATTTAAATTTACGTTTTTATAATTTATTAAACTATATTTAAGCCATATAATTTAGAGATTTGGTATATACAACATTAAACAAACAAATAAATTGACTTTTAATAGTACACGTCAAATTGACGTATGATTGGGCTTTATGGATATAAAAATATGATTGGGCTTCTAGGGTTAAGTAAAGTCCCAAAAGTGCATAAAACGAATGATTGTGATGTTTAAATGTCGTGCAACGAGAAAGAAATAAGTATTGTTAGTAGCTACGCTACAAACTTCAATACGTGGCCATTGTGAAAATCTTCCCTCTTTGTTCCACCCCATCTTAGATTACAGCCATTTTTTCTTTTGTGCAATTTGCATCAGAGATTACGGTACTGCGGGTGGCTAATTTTGTTTGGGGCCCGCAGTTTGATAACGACTGTATTTTAAATAATGTCTTCTAATGGAGGTGGGTGAATGAAGTGTAGACTTTTGTACAAGTGTTTCCTATTTCGTAAATAAGTTCTGTGTTGGTTGTTTCGAAATAAAAGTGCTTTTATTTAGACCATATAGAGCTCTTGGAAGCTGCATTGAACATCATCATCTTTTCTACATAACCTGCTTTGTTCCTCTGCCGAATATTTATTTTATTTATTTCTTGTAATAAATAGCGTTACCTTACTCTATAAATATCGTAATTGAAATTAAAACAGATCAGTGATTTAGTATTAATAAACTTCATTCCTTCTGTGCCATCTACCCTAGGTCTTTAGTCGTGTCCAGGTTCGACTATGACTATAAAACAGAACATATTGTCATTTTGTATATAAAACTAGCGACCCCCCCGGCTTGGCACAGGTGTATTATACATATAAATCTTCCTCTTGAATCACTCTATTTTAAAAAAACGCATCAAAATCCGTTGCGTAGTTTTAAAGATATAAGCATACATAGGGACAGACAGCGTGAAGCGACTTTGTTTTATACTATGTAGTGATAGTGATGGATTAAAATGTTGACTGTACCATTGGAATGTATATCGTGGTCATAATTATATCTAAAAAGTTCTAATTTTATCATAATCTCATGCATTTAATTTCACATTGCGAACCTTTCAGAAATACTATCCAACTAAAATTCTCCAAAAGAAAATTGGCCCTAGACAGATGTGCTAAGCTTATTTTTTCTAGACTAACGAAATAACAAGTGTCGCCACCAGAATAAATAATAAATAAAAACCGTCTGATATAACGCTTCGTGAAAGCGCTTCACCGCGTTAATATTTTATTTCTACCCTCAGTTATTTCGCTTGGCGTCATATGTGGCGTCATAAATGTCATATTTTCTGAAAATAATACGAAAAATAACCACAAATAGAAACTACAATGTGGTAAGAGGAGCGCGTCAAGTTGTCTCGCGCAGACTCTATTAAAGTTATTATTTGGTTCATTTTAAGAATTGCACTTTGTAATATATTTTTTTCAAGTCAATTTTATCATTCGATGTTACTATCTAAGCATTATAAATAGATAATCTAAATAACATAAGTATACTTTACACTTGGAATTATATTTGTGCTTTTTTGTATCGCGGGTAGAACTAGTTGCTCTATTTTTACCGACTTAAAAAAAAGAGAAGGTACTATGTCCGTCTGTATGTATTTTTTTGTGTATGTTCGTCGATATTTTCACCAATTGCGAACCGATTTAATTATTCTTTTTATTTCGAAAGTGTAAACTCACGTGGTGGTCTGATTTTAAATTTTATCGAAATCGGCTGTGCCGTTGTTGATAAATCAAAAACATGGATGACACATCGATTCGTACAAATTATTCAAATTCTGTACACGGTTGAAGTCGGTGGGTGGTGCCATTTGTGGCGAAAAAGAATTATTAAAATAGTAGTCCTCTAGGACGTATTTGTAAATGGTCGCAAAAAAGTATAATAACAAAAACAACTTTGTACAAAAATAACATTTTACAATAATAGAAGTACAGAAGCGATAAGGAGAAAGGACGTAATACGTTTCTCCAGATTGACCTATCTGTTACAACATCTAATAATGCTCCAGCATTATTAGCGTCAGCATCGAAATCTTCTCTTCTCAGAACCAATTTGGAATTCTTTATTGAAATAAAAGACTTGATTAACATTAAATTTGCTAGTACTTTCGCTTACATTATTGCCGTCGTGATAAAATGCTTCATCGTTGGATCAAGTGGGGTTGAATATGTATTCGGAGTCTATTACATTTTCATCCCTAAAAGTAAGAGAATAAAGTCCAATATTTCATGTTTCTTCACTCATCAATATACCGTAATTAAGTAAGATCGTAGTACTGGGTATTAATGAAATTCCCTTAGCATATTTTATTACTTACTTACGCGTGTGTAGATCAAAGTTTTAAGAATGATTACTTTGTTTGGAACGGAATGGGTTTTACGTTTTGAAGGCTTTGTGACTTTGTTAGTTAATTGTCTGTGCTAAATGGTTTTGGATTCCTTACAATCGCCAGTTTTCTAAGTAGTTTTCAATAGCACTTTAACAATAACGTTTCATGGTTCGATTCCATATGATTGACTGCCACTGCATCGTTATGCGACACGTAGATAAGCGTTGCGGCAGACTATAATTACGTACCTCGCTAGGTAGGAACAGAAAGTACCTAGCTATAAAAATAATAAAAATAAATTTAGAGTGGGAGTCACAGTATTGTGGCGAAAACACTAGTCTTAAGCTGCGTGCAGCCAATCAACCAAATCGTTTCGTAAAGGTACTATTCCGTATCAGAATACGGAATAGTACCTATACGAAACGAGTATGATGATGCGTCAAGGATGCACATAACAGTTAGATGCCATCTAGAAGCTTGAACTATGACTTTAACTCTACAAATAGCTCAAAAACCGTAAGCAGCTTAATGCCTTCGTCACTACGAGATATTGTGGTATTGAATCTCTTATTGCTCTGAAATTTTGCTGGAAAGTGGAAACATATCTCTTTAAACAGAAACACAGTAATGCATACCTGCAAAGCGTTAGCACTCGTCACTGAGATATCATCATCATCTACAGCCTTATTTATCCCACTGCTGGGTATAGGCCTCTCTCTTATAGCGTCATCTGCGTCGGTCCTTTGCCAATCGTATCCAGGTTCGACCCGCGATATAGAGGTACTAAATCTCTTATTGCCCTAAAATATCACTGTAAATATTGCCTCACAAACCGAATCAAAAAGTTTGCACACTACTGCTTGGCAGTTGAATTATAGCTAGCAATGTGAGGAAAGGAAAGCTCTACGAACCAGCTCCTACCAATATAAAACAACTCTTCTAAGCGGCAAGATAACATTTTTCATAACAAAAGATCTGAAAATAATGACTAACACAACACAATATTAAAATGCTCTGCCCGAAAATAATTTCCCTTTATTGCATCCAACTGTTTTACTCCATTAATAAAATTTATCCCGCTTCTAATTATTGCCCCGAATTGTGTTCCCTTGCGTTTGTAATTTCTTGTTCCTTATTTATTCAGCAATAAGGATCATTTTGGGTTGGTAATGGGGCGATTTGATTCGGTTAGTACGTGAGATTAGTATCACATGTGTCCAAATTTCGGCGATTTCTCTCGCAGATGGTCCCGGGAATTCTCGTACATGTGTGTATTGTTCAGGTTCGTTTATAAGGTCACAAAAATACGTTAATGTTAGGATTTTGAAGGGCAATCGACATTAAAGTAAATTCGTATAGGCTGGGTGGTAAGTTCTGAGGGATTAGTACGAGTTTTTTCGTAAACGAAAACTACATTAGTTTATATGTGGCTCTATAAACCAGAGGCGCCATCGTGATTATTTTAGCTAAATAGTTTTTCACTTTAGGCATTCGATAGAGAAAACGCTTTTTACGTTGCTATTAAATTTACGCTGGCGCCTCTGTAATCGGGCTTAATATCTGTAAAGCCGCCCCTGGTCGAAACTAGGAAGAACTAATAGTTTCGACCAGGTACATACGAACAGTTTTCCTTAATTACACAAACTTATACTAAGGCTTCTGATAACAATGAGTCAAATACGTGAAATATCTAACAATATATGTATTTCCAGGAGGCTCACTTAATCAAAATATACATATTGAAGTCCTTTAGGGTTCTCAGATGATTCTTAAAGGATTAATTTAGGAGACTACAAAGTCACCTACGCACTTTTCTTAGTTCTGATTAATACAGGTAGAACCTTACAAACAATCAAAAACATAGACAAAGTAATTTACCAGGAATTCCAATTGCCAAGTGGAACTTCGCCGCATTTGTACCACTTCCCTTCTCTTCTCATATATCCAGTTCGTTTAAGTCGTAGGTTTTCGTCATATCGAGTTATTTGTTCTGGCATTAAATATAGCATTGTTCCCATATTAACAGGGTAGTTGAAAAAAAAAATTACCTAACGTTCAAAAAATAGAAAATGTGCCGCTATCGCCATCTTGTGTTAAAGAGTATGCAGTAGCACTTTGTAGTTGTAGTTAGAACCTGGCCATTATTGTTTGCAAGAAGCATTTTTACTGGCTTCCAAGAAAGAGTAGGTACTTACTATGTTCGTCTGTATGTTTTTGTTGTGTATGTTCATCGATATTTTCGCCAATTGTGAACCGATTAAAAAAAATCTTTTTTAGTTTAAAAAAAAGTATACCTATTTCCGAGGTAGTGGTCCTATTTAAATTTTATCGAAATTGGCTTAGCCGTTTTTAATAAATGTACATGGATGTCACATCGATTCTTGCAAATAATTCGAATACTTTATACAAAAACTAACTTTTTTGGCGAAAAATAATTATCTGTTCAAAACTAATTCAACGGTCAACTTTTTTAAATGTTGAACAGATCTATTTTTAATTCCAATTAACATTTCATAAATATGTCGCGGTGGACCGAAACTATAATAAAATATTTAGATTTTCCCGCGCTCTGTGTTGCATAACTCTGGAGATAATTAAAGTAGATACGAAATAGAATTTCGCTGGGAGTATTGGACGCGGATGGATGCGCCGCCATTTTGTTTCTGGACGCCATATTGGTTTAGAACTACCCTCGTTTTGAAATAAAATTGATAACTTTGTTTAGTGCACGTGGTTGGATTTTATTCTATTCTTTCGTAATAGTCCGTGGGCCAACGCCAGTAATTTCTGTGCCATCTAACATAATGATTTTTAAAATATTTTTCTAGGCTCTACAATATATATATATTCTGCAAAAAAATTCAAAATGATGTCATACGAGTACATGGACTACATATATAATGAATTTCATTGTGTTTAGCCACACGCTACATTTTGATACAGTTAAATGGTTATATTTATGTCTTTTGATTTCGGATTTTCAATATTTTCTCATAAACCTAATAAAATTTTGATTTATACTGATTTATCTGAGTTGCTCTCGCAAAGTTAAAATAGCATGCTACTCGTACTTAAACAGGCGAATTTGATTCGTCTTCTTAGTTTATAGACTAAACATAAAGTTGTTTAGGCCGGGTAACAGTGTAGAGAGTTTCTGACACCATAGAAATCTTAGCATTCAATACTCTAACTCTAAGGCCTCTAAGAACTTTAACTCACAACACAACTTACTTATGTAACATACTAGTTTAAAAGTCAATTACAATAAAAATGTCACACCCTAATAAGGTTGACCTCGGACTAATTAAATAAAAACAAATGTCAAACAGCCAAAGTTGTGAACTCGAGTTGTTTCTCACTAATTACTACTAATTTGTCTAATTATTGTTTTGTTTTGTTGCAGGTACGTGGAATAAGTTATTTTGGCTCCGTTTATTTGACGGTTCTCCGGCTTGTATTAAGTAAGTTCGTATGCGCCAGGTGGATAGCCCTGGTGTCAGAGTTTTAAGCCGCCTGACGGCCTCTGACATGGCTAAACGGTTAATACAACCGGGGGCCACAATTTAACGTGTTATCCGAGTCACGGTAGTGCTCAGCTGTAAATCCCATCCGCAGTCACCCATCCGAAGACTGGTCGTGCCGGACGAGGTGATCGTGCTGGCTGACAAACATCCAGTCAAACTGAGCGCTACTGTTGTGTTGATAAAAGTAGACCAAGTAGTCCATATCATTACTGGCTAACTGTGCTGGCTTCGCCCGCCTAAGAATGAATGCAAGCCGTTACTAACTGGTTTTATTGGAGATCTATAGGGGAGGCCTATGTCCAGCGGTGGACGTCCTATGGCTGATGGATGGATGGAATTTTAGCTATAAACTTTTCGGAAATAATATTGATTGAACACAATTGCATTGCAAATTGTTGTTTAGTTTAGAAGATCTAAGCGGATACACAGACAGACATACATGTAGTAATACAAATCGGATTTTCAGACTTTTACAGTCTTCCTCTTTGCAAACAAAATTTTTCCGCTCCACAAAATTATTGAAATTGCTGTTTTTATCGCAATTGTGGTGTTGGTCCCGTAGTAAAAGTTAATAAGAACAACTTTTAGTGATCAGCATGTGAAGTCCTGCATTGGGTTGTTTGCTTCTAATGGATTAGGCCTTAAATGTCTGAGTCCTTACCCATCAAAAATTTGTTTTCTACTTTCTACTTTTTTTCATAAAATATTCAATTCAAATCAATTGAAAAATTGGCATCCTAATTTATTAAGTCATTGATGACTTAATAAATTACTTTAGCAACTTAACAACTTGAAATTTGCCGATTTTACTTTCCAGGGTAAACTTCAATTCTTAGATTTCCATTTACTTATCCGATAATATTTTTCTACATCGTTAAACTTTTTGTTGTTCATAACAAAAGTTTAGCACGGAATAATTATTTTCGCAAAAAAATGGCAAAACCGCCTTCCATCGTGTACAAAATTTGAATATTTCGCTCGAACTGAGACAGATGATGAGCTGGGGTGAACAAAAAAGGTTACCTACTTATCTCATGGGATTAAGAAGCACTATGAAATAACTGCAAGAACTGCAATGATCCAGTTGTAACCGCTTTTACCCTGTTGTAACTGCTTTGTACCGGTTCAAACTGCGCAGACACATAAATCAGCGGTAATTTTCGGCGGTGGCAACACTGATTGGAACAATGGTTAACTGAATACGGTTTAGGGTGGCAACTCCGAGTGATTAATTTGTTTGTGGTAGATGTGTTTATATTGTCTTTGTGTTCAGCTAGTCAAGCATGCGACCACGAAACGGCACGAAAAGAACTCATTTCGATGTGTGAAAAAGTGACAGATATGTATATACTTTGCCATAACGCTGTCTCGTTCTGACACTACGAACGAAATAATTCGTGGCGCGCATACTAGCCCGGCACGACATATTAGTATTTCTATATCATGAATTCATGACACAAAATAATTTGAAGCAAATTCAATAACAGAGGGAATAGATTTAAGTCTGCGTGTTTCATCTTCGACCACAATATCATTTACCAGCAGCTGGCGCGTTTGTGGTCAAGCGAGGACTTAGGTACTCGTATAAATATAAAAAAAAACTCACCACTTCAGTTTTATAAGGTTATCTATTTTTTTAATATGTTGTTTTTTAGTATGGTTCTAGATGTTTTATGTACTTAGTTTAAACTCTATACTACAGAGTTTAAAAGAAAGTCGCCTCCCGCTGTCAGTGCCCATGTATGCTTATATCTTTAAAACTACGCAACGGATTTTGATGCGTTTTTTTTAATAGATAGTGTTTCAACAGGAAGGTTTATATGTAAATACACCTGTGCAAAGCCGGGGCGGGTCGCTAGTCAGTCAATAAAATACAAAAACAATGTCTTTAGCACTAAAATTTACTAAAAATATTCTACTTACAAATAATGATCAGAGTGGTCTGTGCATGGTGCATCTGCTTTTTATGTAATAGTACACTTGCCTTCTTAAAAAAAAGTTTTTAATATTTAAAAAAAATAATAGACAATTCACTTCGTTGCAATACCGGATTGTTATTAAGGAAATTTGAAAACCGCCGCCAAAATAGGGGCTAGTGCTCGTTACAATCTGATGTAGATGGGGTTATGTCCCTCCTTGGGACACGAGAGTAACTTAGTATAGTTTACTGTCAGTATTACATGTTACCACTCCATATTATGCTTCTTTGTTCACAACGCTATTCTACAAGTCATTTCTATTCGTTCGTACATTGAGCTCTTGATGCAATTGTAGCCTCCCAAAGATATCCTTATCAATCATACATACGAGTAGCATTACGATTTCCATAGGTCTAATTTTTTTCGACAATTATGATTAGATATTACTTGCGTAATGATGACATCCATAAACAATAATAACACGGTTAATAAACCATGTAGTTGTAAACAGCAATTTCTGTGAATAATTATCATCTTAAATATCCCATTGTTATTGGTTATTGCTTCATTATTGACTATAATAATTATCTAACAATGTTAAGTTGACAATTAATCCTAATGGTACCTATAAATTTTCTTCTCGTTTATCTGCTATAATTTCTATGACTCGAACCGTCCATCATAATAATTACATCAATTTTTATTTTCCTAGCGCCTAATCCTGCCTGGCTGTCAGTCGTTTTTTTGTTTTTGAGGCACCTACTTACATTTTTATTCTTCTGAATTACTGTTTTTACTATCAAGTATTTAATGGTGCTTTCCTCTCTTCTGATTATGTTGCGCCCGACAGGGCCCACATGCCAATTTGTACCCACAATAAAATTGTATTTACCACAATGTACTGTATGGAATTAGAATAGGTACATGAATTATAGTAAGTCTTTTTATGTATTGATATCTCTTCAAATTTGAAGCCATTACCATAATTGCATAAATCACTGGCTTGGCGTTTCTTGTAACATTATTGTTTCCAACTGGACTTATATTTAAATGTACGGAACCTTCTGCACTGAGGGCGAGTGGCCATTCATTAATCAGTAGTGACAGATCGCGAACTCGCCCCATGTTGGGCCAGATTATGCCTCGTTACTTCCGACATTGTGGTCACACTAGTTTCTTGTACAACGGCATTTTTGTTCGCTTCTTGTTTTTTTGGGTGCAGATTCTGATAAAGTAAGCAATTAGAAGAAACCTATCTGAAAATAGCTCATCGTATTTCATCATCCATCATCATCGTCATCAGCCTGTTTCGACCCACTGCTGTATAGACCTCTTTTTCCTTGTGCCTGTTTTCCCTGTCTCGGGCTGTTCTCATCCATCGTAGTCTAGCACAATAATAATGATCTTGTCTGACCACCACTTTACAAGGTGACTGGGGAAAAGTGCTTTATAAGACTATCGAGGAAGTGTAAGGAAAAGCTATAAGCTATTTTTTAACGATTTCAAAATTGGTCCCAGAGTAAAAGTTGCTCGTCTTATACCTAGAGGTTATGCATAAGTTATCAGTTATAGGCCGCGCCACGCAAGTTGGCGGATGTGAAGTTAGCTACAAGCTCCGCAATATCTAATCCTAACTGAGCTTACATAAAGCCGCACGTTGATTGGCTATTGCGCAGCTTGTAGCTAACTTCACATCCGCCAACTTGTGTGGCGCGGCCTATACCCTGTTTATGACGAGCGTCGAGATTATAAGGATTTTCCATAAAATATGGAAACAACTTTCGAATTATCACCATTTTAATATTTTGCTAAAAAAAATTAATGCTCACTAAATTTATTGTTTGAGTCTATTATTACTCAAAACAATTTTATTTAACGTTTCCTAGTTACTTCATACATACTCATTCAAATCTCTGATTGCCCTTTTCAGTTAATTTAATTATACCTCGTGTTTATTTAGGCCTATCGGTTTATAGAGTGACCCGTGGCTCCGACCTTGGGAACCCTTTGGTCCTTTTGAGTACATCCAATTTATTTCTTCCGTCATATGATGGAGCTAGCAACGCAATTCTTGGTTCCTACTGTCAGTTATGTCCTAAACCGTTACTTAAATGTTAGTTTCGTCATTTGGCCGAGTATTGCGATGGATTGGTTAGTCTGTACTTCTGTGGCAATTGGAATAGTTTAATTGGTTATGTTAATGACTGAGTAGGTGAAGGAAATGTCAAACGTAGGGCCTTGTAGGGCTTTAAAATGGTAAGTAGCGCTTTGTGTTCCAAATCCTTATCTACTGTAGGTTTGTGTTGATTCTGGGGTATTGTTTTTGTAAAAGTTGAACAGGCGTGTGTGACAAAAGTCTTGTGTGTTTAGGCCATTGCCTTTAAGCCTTAGTCATAAAAACACATTCCCTATTGTCAGGTTAGCTTGCTACTATTTTTGATCACTTTGTAACGTGCGAATTAATACTGGTGGCCTGCACGTTTTGTTATTTATTATAGCAAAGGTTCTTTGTCTAATTGGATAGGTTTCTTACTCTAAATTTAACTAAAAGGACATACTGATGATTGTACGTGTATGTAGTATTCTATTCTATACCACATAAAAGCATTTATGATAGGCTTCTAATTCCTTTTTTTATTCCTTTCTATGTAATACATAAAGTGATGATGTCAGCCTTTCTTACGCTCATCTTTCACTAAGTACATCTTCAATATCGTCTTCAAAAACACTAGACACTTTTGAATTTGCTTCATCTACCAGGTCTTTAAATCCCAATTCCTTCTGTTTAATATTTTATAGCGTACCTATCTACATCTATACAGGGTTATTTCTAATCAATTAGCATCCTCTTAGGAGCATATTAAGCCCGATTACAGAGGCGCCAGCTTAATTATATTAGCTAAATAGCATAGTTCTGTTTCTTTTACACTTTAGGCATTCGATAGAGAGAACGCTTTTTACGTTGCTATTTATTTTACGCTGGCGCCTCTGTAATCGGCCTTATACTGTACATAAAAACTAACAACTTATGTTCTGCGACTTTTGTCAAAACTCAAAAAAACATTTTGTTTTTTCAGAGAGAAATATCGTTCACCCGCGACAAAATGTATGGAACAGCTGATTTTTTTTTGAGTTTTGACAAAAGTTGGTGAACAAAAGTTGTTAGTTTTGATGTATTGATTAGAAATAACCCTGTATATTACATATTTCCAACAGCTTTTAGTTTTGCCTAATTTTTAAAACCTAATTCAGTCTTCTGCCGCTTCTACATCTTTCCAACAGCTTTTAGTTTTGCCTAATTTTTAAAACCTAATTCAGTCTTCTGCCGCTTCTACATATTTCCAATAGCTTTTAGTTTTGCCTAAGTTTTTAAAACCTAATTCAGTCTTCCGCCGCTTCTACATCTTTCCAACAGCTTTTAGTTTTGCCTAAGTTTTTAAAACCTAATTCAGTCTTCCGCCGCTTCTACATCTTTCCAACAGCTTTTAGTTTTGCCTAAGTTTTTAAAACCTCTTTCAGTCTTCCGCCGCTTCTACATCTTTCCAACAGCTTTTAGTTTTGCCTAAGTTTTTAAAACCTATTTCAGTCTTCCGCCGCTTCTACATCTTTCCAACAGCTTTTAGTTTTGCCTAAGTTTTTAAAACCTAATTCAGTCTTCCGCCGTTTCTACATCTTTCCAACAGCTTTTAGTTTTGCCTAAGTTTTTAAAACCTAATTCAGTCTTCCGCCGCTTCTACATCTTTCCAACAGCTTTTAGTTTTGCCTAAGTTTTTAAAACCTCTTTCAGTCTTCCGCCGCTTCTACATCTTTCCAACAGCTTTTAGTTTTGCCTAAGTTTTTAAAACCTATTTCAGTCTTCCGCCGCTTCTACATCTTTCCAACAGCTTTTAGTTTTGCCTAAGTTTTTAAAACCTAATTCAGTCTTCCGCCGTTTCTACATCTTTCCAACAGCTTTTAGTTTTGCCTAAGTTTTTAAAACCTATTTCAGTCTTCCGCCGCTTCTACATCTTTCCAACAGCTTTTAGTTTTGCCTAAGTTTTTAAAACCTAATTCAGTCTTCCGCCGCTTCTACATCTTTCCAACAACACTTGGGTCTGCCTAAGTCTTTAAAACCCAATTACGAAATACCTAACTTTACCATACGCACATAAACCTGCATGCAGGCAAAAGGGACGCGAACATTTATTTAATTTGGCAAATTTTGACAAATTATTACCAAAGTTAGTAAGGGTTCGATTGTATAACTTTCACGTGTGCTTTATCGAACAATATTATACATTTTAGTGACTAACTTATGGCAACGTTGGAAAGGTAGACATTTTAATTACTAAAATACTTTCTGAAGTAAAACTAAAAATAAAGCTGAGGTGCCTAAAAAATAGTTGCTTCTTTAACATTAGTTTAGGGAGGGAATCTTTTTATTCTACAAAGCCGTCTCTAACATTGAACTTTAGCAATACTTTCAAACGTAGCAATATTTTGGGTATTTTTTAAAATATGTTTCTTAAAATTTATTGTTTTGCTTATACAAGAATAATTATATTGTATTTTTTAGAGTTTTTATAGGTTGATGAATTCAAATATTTTTAAACTGGATCTGGTAGTTGCCCTTGATCATTTTCATGGCAGGTTAGAAGAATCATAAATAACAAAATCTCAATTTGGTTTATTGGTATTGAAAATCTATATCTTTTTGATTAAAACCGAAAAGAAATCTAGTACCTACATCTATAGTAAGTAAGTAAGTTCGTATAGGCCGGGTGGCTAGCCCTGGTGTCAGAGTTTTTAGGCCGCCTGAAGGCCTCTGACATGGCTAAACGGTTAAAGCAACCGGGGCCTACAATTTAACGTGTCATCCGCGCCACGGTAGCGCTCAGTTGGAAAATGCCACCCGCGGTCACCCATCCAAGTACTGACCGTCCGAAACGTTGCTTAATTTCGGTGATCGCTGACAATCACCTAGTCAAACTACGCTACGAGCGCTACGTCTATAGTTATAAACACCAATTCATCTCTTAAAATCGCAAACCTCACCGCTCGATCAATAACCGTGATTATACAAAAGTCACTGAAACATTAATAACACAAAAGAAACGACAAGATAGACCAAAATCCACACACGCAAATGAACAGAACCCTCTCCATTCATTAAATTCAACCAAGATTTCCTTTTACGAGTACTCAATTCATTGAATGATAAACCATCAATTCAGAGGCAGTTAATGCAAGCCCGGTCACTTGAGAGGGTGGCATAAAACGTCCATTAGCCCTCAAATGCATTTATACTCTGCTAATTATAGGGGGGCGTTTGTACATTTTAGGGGGCGTTGTAGATTTTAGGGGGTTTCGAGGGGGCTCCGTCTTTGGACACGCTGGCAAAGGTGTGGGGTGAGTCACAGAGGTGTGTGGTTTGAATGCGGCTAGTATTTGAATGGTAGGTATGTATAGCCTGTGATGTAATGGGCCGGGGATTTTACCTTGCGGAACCCCAAATTATGAATAAATCAGAAGTTGACTTTGAAGTTTGTTGTATTCTGAAAACTGTTTAAAACCTGTGATGTGTTAATGAGGACTTAATGTTGGACAAGTTGATGATAAATTAAATAAATCATTAGGGGACATCTTACACACGGACTCGACCCCAAACTAAGCATATCTTGTGATAGGCTGCCAGTGATTGATTTACTACATATACATAGCTTTAAATACATACTTATATAGATAACAACATCTGGACACAGAGCAAACACTTATATTCATCACATAAATGCTTGCCCTGGGTGGGAATCAAACCCACGCCTCTTTGACCCAGGAGTCAGGGTCACCCACTAAAAAATAAATAAATGGATTCATTTGAGACAGCTGCGTGGTAAGAAACTTGCGAGAGTAGCATAAATAATAATTATTAAAAAATGCAAGTAACATCTCTCATTATGTAATCGAACATTGAAATGAATCTTGATTATTCCGCAACGATATTGAGCAAGAAAATTTTGACATGGTAAAATAAACGATGTTAAAAGAAAATACAGAATGATTTTAATTGCATGTGCGTGATATCCCAAAAACTAAAGCATTAGCGCAACTAACAACGCACAGAGAAAAACAACAAGCGAGAATGGAAGAATCAGGTGATTCCACTAATGGCACTTTGCAGCAAATGCATTTATACGTGGCGTTAATTAGGCGAGGGGACATGGCAGTTCTTGCTCGGTTACCTCTTTGATTGATTTATGGCTGTGTGTGGGTTTGATTGCCGCTTTTGGACTAAGTAAGTTTTTTATTTGAGCTGTTATTTTATAATCTGTATGAGGATTGGAATAAAAAATATTGAAAGGATTTATTTGATGGAATCTAAATCGCTTACTAATCTGCAGGATTGAGTTGAATTATTAAAGCTGCTTCCAATTGGTATTATTAAAGATCTGTACGGGGAAGCATACGTCTAATAGTGTGTCATATAGCTGAAATTATGACATATGAGGATTATAGTTTTAGTGAAAATCTAAAGAAGAAGAAGACTACGGAATGTATTCTGTGATCATATCAAAGAAAAAGCAAATAAAGTAAGTAAGTTCGTATAGGCCGGGTGACTAGCTCTGAAAAAGCAAATGTTATGTCGTAGAGAGAAATGAAAATAAGAGTCTTTTAAGTTTGAATTAATGAACAAAGATCACAGAAGCTTGAATAACAAAACTTAACTCTCAACTGACAAGAAACTAAACTGTGATGTTTCATAGATAAAATCGTCACGTCACGTAGAACCTAAGACTATTCGTCATATCTAGGTCAGAAGGTACAAATTACACATGGTCTTGACAGCCGGATTTACTAGACAGCTTGAGCTCGACACTATCACGCTTCACAAAGTCTCTTCCCCGCGTGACAGTTACAATTCGCACTGAGCACAGACCAAATACATTAAATCTATGGTTTGGTGACAAGTCTATAGGTTACTTTACTGAAACATTGATGCTGTGGAAGAATGATACAAAACTACCTATGTCCAGTAGTAGACGAATTACGGCTCAGATGAAGCTTAAGATGATTGAGTTCTTATGCTCGATCTTTCTTTATTTTAATTTCATAACACTATTCATAGAGCTCAAATAGCGAACGCTGAAAATCAAGTGTCACGTTTTACAGATAAAACTGTCCAGTCACATAAAACCTAAAGCTTTTCATAATGTCTAGGTCAGAGGGTCAGAGGTTACAAATGACACATGGACTTGACAGCCGGATTTACTGGACCGCTTTAACTCGACACTATCAAACATCCCAAAGTCTCTTCACGGCGTGACAGCTACAGTTCGTACCGAGCACAGACCATATACATACCGCCTTACCACAAAAGATTTAAACACGCTTTAAACACTGTTAAACCGTGCAATTTGTACTGTTAAACATTGTCTAAAGCGTGCGTAAAACTTTTGTGGTAAGACGGATATAATCTATCGTTTTTTTTTTACAAGTCTAATAAGGTTTCTTTCCAGGACCGTCATTCCCACAGGTCCCACCGGAGTATAAAAAACTTGTTTTGTTATGAAGATATAGTTAATCAAGTCATATTAATAGTCATAAAGATTCTTCTTTTTTTAATTTAATAATAAGTAAGTAAGAAGTTCGTATAGGCCGGGTGGCTAGCCCTGGTGTCAGAGTTTTAGGCCGCCTGAAGGCCTCTGACATGGCTAAACCGTTGAAACAACCGGGGCCCACAATTTAACGTGTCATCCGAGCCACGGTAGCGCTCAGTTGGAAAATGCCACCCGCGGTCACCCATCCAAGTACTGACCGTGCGGAACGTTGCTTAATTTCGTGATCGCTGACAATCACCTAGTCAAACTACGCTACGAGCGCTACATTAATAATTAATAATATTAATCATAGAAGCGAACTCTGATATCAACTGTCACGTTTTACAGATAAAACCGTCACGTCATATAGAACCTGAGGCTATTCGTCATATCTAGGTCAGAGGGTCAAAGGTTACACCTTCAAAATATGACATGTTGAACTTGACAACGAGTTAACTCAATGCCTGTAATAATAATAAGAATTTAATTAAGACCGTGATTAACTTTCTTGGTTAAATTTTCGTTGTTCTTTGCTGTAATAACGCTCGTTTAATTTTATCAAGGCTTCCTTTTTACAAGAAAAAAATGGCTTTCGGCCATAAAAGGTCAACAGACAACGACCATTGTTCTTAAAAAACTCGTTCGGTTTTTAAATAACGCGGGTACATGCCCGGTTAAAAATGTACACTCCTATTGTCGGGCTATAAACTCATTGGTTTTATAAAGTTGGCACGCTAAACAATCGGTACCGTTCATACATATTAATGCACCAGGCGACGCGTCGGATGACTCTGTTAGGGTTGCCATATATCTCAGGTTTCTTAGATGTGGAGCCCGATTTTATAACTGTACTGTACTGTATCAGCCTTTTAATTTAAACCTACCCACAAAGGGTGATTAGGCTATATTCACCACGCAGGCCCAGTGCGGATTGGTGGATTCAAATACGCCATCGAATTCTTCTACGGACGTATGCAGGTTGCCTCGCCATGTTTTCCTTCATCGAAAATCCAGTGGTGTTAAATTCCGTACATAAATTCCAAAGAACTCATTAGTACGGGACCGGGATTTGAACCCACGACCTCACGATTGTAAGGCGGGCATCACTGCCACTAGACCACCACGGCTCACGAATTTTAGAAACGTTAGTATAATTTCTAACGTTCGCAAAGGATCACATGCAATGCTCTCCCGTTCGCACATGCATAGATTTTTAATGCCCGCTCCTGCTCTTACTCGGTCACGTGATCATTTACGCATACGTTCAGCCGTTCTAATGATTAAATCATAGAGCCACTGATGTTGTCTTCTCAGGGTTCCGGCCGGACTTTAGAAATCTTGAGAAGGCTAAAGGATTTTTAGAATTCTCAACGGCGATCGAAATTTATATTTGTTTTTCGTTTGATCAGGCTCCAGAAAGGACGCCATCCATCTCCTGCAATTGCTTCCGATAGCTTAATTTTACATCTTAGAGGCTCTACTTCCCTTCCCCAAAAGAGTTTTGTAATTTTTTTAGGTAAGTATTATCTTTGTATTGACTTTTTCTTCAGACTTTTGAATTTTCTATCTGGTAACCCTTGACTCTTTGGCCTCATAAGAACTGTAGTTATTTACCCCACTAGCGTTCGAATTGGCAATATTTGTTAAGATTTCTCATCAAAAAGCTTTCAAAGTTTTCAACTAAAAACCTACCAATATTATCCTGATGTTGTAATTACTTTGTCCCTTTATGTCTCATCGTCTTTGTGAGACTATTTTACTTTTACAATTTCTTAAAAAATCGTGACAGACATAAATGCTTTCTATCAAGGAGCACGCAGAAAATAACATCGATATTTAAAAGAAAACGTTGGTACTTTTTCTAAAGTATGATTTTGACCTTGTCTGCGTTACATACTCGGTGTTTATGTATTGTTAATAGCATGACTTTCAACAAAAGACTCCATCCTGTCACAGACATAACACTCTAATTGAAAACGCAGCAAACGAAGCTGGAAATTAAACAGTATCCCACTTTTAAAAATGAAATAATATTTCCTTGCCTCTATAATTATATTCTCGCTTTAGTATAAATACTCGCTTTAGTATAAATAAGAGAGGCTCGAAGGCTTAGGGCCTGTCGGCAGTTGTGTCCTCATAACACCGCTACACTGTTGACATCTCGGCCTTCATTCGGCCGCCATTTTGGACGCGCCAAAAGCGCGGGAATCTCGCTGTCATGGCGGCGAAAATAATTAGATTCCGCGCGGCGCACTTTCTTCTCGGTTCATTTCTGTATGTTTTGTTAATTATTTCTTCGCGAATGTCACGACGGTTTTCACCTTTTTATCACGACGCTTTTGTCTCGCTAAACATCGCTAAATTCAAGGAAAGGTGTAGACGCTCCTTTGTAATATTTAATGCCTTCGTTTTTTCTCTTCCTTCTACCTTTTTGATTTCAGAGGTGGAAATAAACAGAGGACTTGTTACCTTTCTCCTAATTCAATCTTCGAATAAACTTCCCTTTCGGGTGCACAAATTAATATTAATTGCATTAGAAGCCCTTAGAGGGGACCCCATGTGTTTTTCTTAACAATTAGGCGGTTGCGTAATCCCTTTTCCGTTTGTTGAATAAAAATATTCCAATTTCAACCTTATTTTATCGACAATATTGTCAACATGGAAACGAATCATCAGCGACGATTAAATTATCTGTCGTCTCTCACTAGTTCTAAATTCAATTTGCGTTCGAAATACAAATTGTGGCGGTTAAATCCCATGCGTCGGCCATATTTAAATTAATTTTGTTTTTAACTAACGCGGGAAAGCTCTTTACAGGGGTGTTACAGCGTGGAAAGTGTTTTATCGTGCGTCAGGGAATTTTCTTCGTTAGAAATAGATATGGAGTTGTTAATACTAATCTAGAATCTGGTCCCAAGAGAAATTTCAATGATTAATGCAGCTTGTGAATACATAAAACTTGAAATCTAGTTAAAAATGTATTGCATGTGGTGTTGAAATTTTAACTTTAATTGTTAGGTATCGTTAAAATTGTGAATTTCACGGATGCTCATAAAACTTTATCATTTCATTTTTATTTTCATATACATAACAAGGTCATAATTTAAGTATACTAAATTGAGGGAAAAGTTTACTTTGTAAACTTCAAGTGAAAGTTATTTAAAAAAAATAAGGTTTATATAGGTACGTGTAGTACCTACGCAACCTAATCCATGTTCAGCATATTTTGATAAACGCGTTGATAAATAAGTATGTATTACCACTAAAATATGGGCGGGCTAAATAAATTTTAGCCGAAAAAACCTAAAAACAAGTGTCGAAAAAAGTCCTTTCCCACTTCGTCGCAACTATAACTGTTCATCCAACTTTGCCCGGTTTTTTCTCACTGTCTGTATCATCAAACTATTTATAATTGGGAAACTTGTCTCATTATTTTCGGCACAGTTTTCCCCGGCCCAGTGAGCGTTGTATTTATTGCTACAGTTTTACTTGTTATAGTTCGAGTGTAAATAACTATTTGTGAGGTGTTATGTTTGTTTAATTTGTGGTCACAGTCTATTGTTGGTTTGTATATGAAAATAGATTTGAATTGTAAAGCCTTATTATTTCTATAATTATATAATACAGATTCACACTAAACATTATAATTAATTTGTTGTTCTCAGTATTGCTTTTTTATTTTTTATTTTTATTTTCCCTGTAGACACTTTGAATAAAATTAATGAAGTGCTATCTTGTCTCATTTGGTAATTGGCCATATCGTTCCCTACCACCTACCAGCCTTAAAAAGACTGGGTACAGTTCCCTGACAATGACTACAACTCGATGAAAATATTATTTATCAAATATTTTTGTCAATTTTCCGGAAAACATAACGAATTGCTTCAATCAAAATTTTTATTTGTTCAACAAGCCAAAATTCGTCATAAAGCTTAAAGACTTATTTTGCTATCGGTCGACGGCGCTACAAAAATATTACCCAAACAAAGCCGTTCAAAACAAGTGGTTCTACTATTTGGCCAAGTCAAAGATAACTTGGTCGATGTTAGAAGGAATTTTCTGTGTAATATCGCGACATTTCGCCCACATGTGGACTATTTAGAAAGGTTAACGGCGTTTTCTGAAATATCACACAGTTTACTTGAACTTCTCTAATTTTATGGTCACTTTAAAACTGAAAATCTAGGGTATTATTGTCACTTTAAAGAGATTCTTCGAACCATTTTCCTATGGAGAGTTTAAGTTACGTATGGAGACTTTAAATTACGTTAAATTGTAGGTGTTCAAGTGATTTAAAAAGTTGGACACCAGACTTACTTATCGTTATCATCATCGAACATTTTATAACATTTTGTGAAACGACAAGTACAATGCTGGGGACACAACTGGTTTATTTTACTTCAACCTACCTTACATTATACTTAACTTACCCCATTCTACAGACACCTTGACCATATTAGCCGTAGGATGGCCACTGCTGGACGTAGGCCTTGTATTTTCAACCAGGCTGGTTAGGAGCGGGCTACATATCCTGCAGTCTTACTCATTTATAATGAGTTGACTCAATTACAAGAAAATAGTTTCTGTCCAAACAATACGCATACATTAGGTCAATAATAGACAAACTTTTACTATGGAACATCATATTTATTCGATATCTGTGCTGGTCCCATTGTAAAAGGTCCCAAAGTTCTATGTGGAATTTTTATTATGGCACTAATTACTATGTGACTTTTACTATTGAGTAAAAGTTCTTTAACCTTCTGTACCTACTAAAGTCGGCTATAAGAGTTTGTGCGTAATAGCCCTGTATAATCAGTTGACTTAATTGCAAGAAAATGGTTTCTGAAGCGAAAACCGTTTCAATAGTAACATGGTAAGGTTTCAGAGAACATCTATAACTAGGTATCGCTAATTAGTGTCTCTGGTTGCCGCCTTATCCGCAATCGGTGCTAATTCCCACCCAGATCCGTTGACGCTAGCGCGTCGTAGGCTGCGCTCGAGACATGAGCGGAAGCGATTTCGAAAAGTTAGAATAAATGTTGATAAAAAGATTATAAAATAAAAAAAATAACGCAAATTATGTAGAAATGTTAAACTACAAATAAAAACGATCGAAAGAATATACGTTAAAAAATCAATTTAAAAAAAAAATCAGTATTAAATGTCTAAGATCTGCACAGGAAGCATGGCAAAGGGACAAATTGTCTTTCCACCATTATATCCCCTCGAAGAGGAAATAAAGTATGGATTGACAATGACAACTGACATTAAAAGTGAATAAAATGGCTTTTTCCGTTTGCCGTGCTGCCCTAGTGTAACATGATAGCCGAATAACAAAGTAGAGATAGAGTACGAGAATACATAAGTTGTAATGATCATGATGAGTGGCTACTTACAAAATAAACATCTCCCAGCGATATAGGGCGGGGGTGTCAACGTACATTGGTTTATAAGCCTTAAAGAACTTTATTTATCATTCAAAACATTTCTGTCGCTTAATAAAAATATTTTTAAATTACATTTTGAAATTTTGTCGTGACACACTTTATACTGTACATATTTGAATCCATCCTCGGGCAGCTTTTATATGAGCTTTAGTCAGTATAGTTTTGCGCAGCTTGTAGCTAACTTAAGTTTAATTTGGCCCATACGCGCTTTAAATCGCTAATATCTTGTCACATTTCCCAACCACCTGACAGTCGACACGGAAATATAACTGTCCAAGCGTACCTGATCCTCGACACTACATTCATCTGCCCTCATCCACTTACAATATCTGCCAGCGATAGAAGGAGGGGGTGTCAACGTACATTGGTTTATACATCTTTGATTATCGACGTGGATTTACAGCGAGATATCGCAAGAGCTCAGCCAATAAGGATGGATATATTCCGGCCATTGAGAGATACATTCCGGATAAAATCTATCCTTTAGTTACTATACTGTCTCTGTCCCTGTCTCGCGAGGTTCTCAGTTAAACGGTCAGACTATAATTTTAAGTACACCTGACGTACTCGTACCTACTCGTAGCGCTCACAGCTTTGCTTGACTTGGCACTCTTTAATTTTTATCTCTTTTAAACTTACTCGTTGCATTTTGTGAACTTTTTGTTGCTGTAATAAGTCACGCGTGAAGGGTAACATGTTACAAAACAAGTGGGCTAATTTTACGAATTAAACTTTGATCTTTATACAGCTAAATTATTGATCTATCTATCTCAACATCTCAAGCTAAGCATGATTTCGTGATCCGTGATAAATCAAAATATTACTTTGTTGACGATTTTACAGCTATTTAATTACTATGTTGTTGTCCGCTAGCTTTTAATCGTATATTTAGCTTGTACTTTTCAGCAAAATTAGGATTGTATATTTGTACTTAACATTTTGACAGTGCTTTCTTTCCGAATCAAATGTAATTATATTATTCGGTTTATATTCTCCGGCAAATTTATCCGGCCCAACCATCCGTCTCCACTCAAACCGAGCTCGTTACTTTGACTCGTTCAAGTTGTGTGGTGTCAATTAATTTATGTAATGTGGCTTCGTAAGATCCTTTGGCACTGATTCAAATCAAAACTGTGGGATTGAACATGGCAGCTTCGTTAATAGAAACAATTTTGCGTTCAGTGACATTCTGTGCTATGCTTTAGCCTTTTACATTGTAACTTTGCGATGCAATGTAATTCTACATTATCATTCGTCATCGCGAAAAATAAGTTGCTGCGAAAATAATTCGCAACAATTTTGCAACAAGCAGGGTGTTTATTAAAGGCGTAGCGTAGTAATACCGTAACCATACACGAGGTACATCAAAATGAACAACTTTTCCTATGAAGCCAACTCGGAATTCAAAATAAATAATGACCTGTTTCATATTGGCCACATGGAGCGTAGTATTATAATATCTTCTTTGCCCATAGTAAAAGTTGGTAATAGTAATGGTCTTAATCACCCTCTTTTGGCTCAATACAGGGCAATCAGAAAACCCTGTACATGGTTCTTCTATTCTGCGCATTGCAATAGCCAGAAAATCCGCGTTACCATAGAAAATTGGTTGGGGTATCTTGAGGATCATAAATCTTTCACGTTTTTGTCTGTTTCACTATCGTTTGCCGTAGGGACCGCAGTAGTGCTGTCTCTGTCTGTTATTTTAAGGATACGACGCTTCAGTTAAAATGAAGTCATTACAACAACTTGGTGGCTCTAAGATTTTTTAAGACGGCATAGCTATGTCATTTAAAAATAGAAAAGATACTGAATAGAAAATATTTGTTCAGGACTGTTTTTTAAACCTAACTCATTGTTAAAATTGTCTGTCCTGTAGGTCACTATGTCCCATCAATTCCGCCATAAAGGGATCGCCGCAAACAAAAACAAAGTAACATACATAAACCAGACATAATTGAAATATACATTTTTAATGGAAAGCGATAAAGCTCGGTTTATGTCTAGGCGCGGAGACGTTAAACATTAACTAGGTAATCACGGAAATAGAATTATACGTGGTTTGTTTACGCTAAAAAGGGGTGCCATTTTTACAAACTTTTATTTAATTTCAACTGTCCAGGTGTCTGGCTTTGCAAAGGATAACAGCGTCAGGCATTTTTTTTTTAAATTGTAAACCTGATCTTCGGTCGAAATAAATGTTTATTTATTTCGTCCTGAGTATAAATTATATAATGTATGTGAATCTATCAAAGTAAAATTGACACAATGTGGTGGATATGGGCCTATCGCTATCGAGGCAATATTCAAGAGTGGACTATTACTTATGTAGGAGGACTTGTACAGAACAGTCGTCGTCTCCCTCCAATATCCTACGCATTCATTGACTACTGCTACACGCTCGATATTTATCGTGATATAGATCGTATTCCGGATTACGATATTTATCGAGTGTACGCAAAATATATATAGCGTATCGTGTATCGTAATACTTAATTTCTAGAAATCCAAAAATCCACAATATGTATCAAGTATCGTCGATAAATATTGAGCTTCTAGGCTCTAATCGATATTTATCGCGTCGGTATTCATTCTATCCGCGATGGACCAACTCCAGCCGTGTTCAAAGCGAGCTTAACGCAGGAAACATAATTATCATAGTCATCCATTTCTTGGTGTTCCCGAATCTGATTTAATAAATTCTGATGTTTATATTTTTCTCTGTCTTGAAACTAATACTCTTATTTCGCCCATTTTTTCGCTTATGTCTTTTTAATGCTATCGCTAATATAATAGCAACGCAAGCTTTATTTATATTGTAATACGGAACGTACGAGTGTATGTAATCAATGAAATTTACCATCGTAATGACGTGATTCGTATCGTATGTGTAGTGTACCAAAATATTACAAGATAAATATCACGATAATTGTTGAGCGTGTTGTAACAAACCTCAGATGGTTTGATCGTCCACATCTGAGTAATTAGGCATAGGAATAAGGCATTCTTGTAGGTCAGGAGTCTCTCACATGAGGTTATAATTCTTTCTAATGTTATCTAAAGAAACTTTCCTTTCAAATGATTTACAAACAAGCAAGAAAATAAATACATTTTAGAAAAGCAACAGAACTTCAATCTAGGTATGATAACTCTTTGCAGAAATTGAGAATTTAAAATAAGATAAAAAAAAAGAACAGAGAATTTGACGGGTCGGACAGCAGGGACCATAGAATAATGACCAGTACAAGAAGGAGTACTAAAATAGCAAGAGAATACATCTCTTTATCTCATTTTAATTATGAAATTTAAAAGGTGTTAGAAAAAGATGTACATATACTCGAACTTACGTAATTTCGAAGGGTATCACAAACTAGGATTGAGCTATCGGAGGTGACATGAGATTGTCATCCCATAAGCAACATGCTAGTGTTGTAACTGAGTCGATTAAAATATCGATAGGAAAATATATTTATTTTAACGTCGCAAAAATGATGGGGTGTTTTAAGTTTACGTGTCTATGTGTCTATCTGTGGCATTGTAGTTCCCGAACAGATAAACTGACATTAATTAATTCATTTAAAGGTAAATCAATCGGGAGTGTTCTGATCTATTTTTCATCATTGTTGAAAATAATTATCTGAATCATTTCAAGATTATATATTCAGCTGCTTGGGCTGTAGATCATCTATCAGTCTGACATTCATACCTACAGATAGCGCGCGAGTTGAATGCAGTCGGGGTCTGAGATAAAGAGCGGGAGCATCTCCCCCCGCTATCCGCCCGCCCCACCTCACGCGCCTGGGCGGGTTGGGCGTGCGGATAGCGGGGGGAGACATTCGCATTCCCAAGCTCTGCATTCAACTCGCACGCCTACAATAATTTGTATAAATCATGTCATTATTATACATTTACATATCAGAATAGTTTCGACAAAGCTCTCACTCTACAGTGTGATACCTGTAATAACAATAATGTAGGTACCTACCTTACATTTTTGAGGAGTTGCTTCGAAGTTAAATATTGTTTGATTTAGTTTTAATGTAGGTACATCATTTGGTTTTAGACGTCGATGTTTAATATTTTCACCCACAAAGCAATCTTCCGAAAAATGATAAGAACAAATGTGGCTGTGTGGTTTTGGTGTCCAGTTTGGTCTTGAAATTAGTGTAATCCATTGATTTTTAACTACTTCATCTCTGGGAAATCTAAAACAAAAATCGGCCAAGTACGAGTCAGACTCGCGCACGGAGAGTTCCGTACTGTATGGGAGCCCCCCTTAAATATTTATTTTATTTTAATTTTATTATTTATTATTGAAGAAAATATAAAATTAAATGTTCTGTGAAAATTTCAAGCATCTACCTGGTACCATTATTAATATAGAGCGAAAAACGTCTAAAAATTCAGGTTTGTTGTAGGTATGGGAGCCCCCCTTAAATATTTATTTTATTTCGTTTTTAGTTTATCGTATTTGTTGTTATAGCGGCAACCGAAATACATCATCTGTGAAAATTTCAGCTGCGTAGCTATCATAGTTCATGAGATACAGCCCGGTGACAGACAGACAGACGGACAGACGGAAAGACGGACATCGAAGTCTTAGTAATAGGGTCCCGTTTTTCCCTTTGGGTACGGAACCCTAAAAAGTAGTGTAAGTATAATTAAAAAAACATCGATACAGTCATTTTACCACAGCACTATGACGTGATAACCTGAACTATTATTTTTTGTAAAATATTGAATGAAAATTACACAAATTATTCCAAAATGTATGTAAAATCTCGTAATAATATAATTTAAAACAATTTCTGTTAGACGTAGCTGTTTTTAAATCACAAAAAGTGTATATATTCCAACAAAACTCACCGTTGAAAAGTCACTAATTCATTCTTATTATTTTTTCGGGATGAATGCGATGTGCACCCTTTTATAATACACGCCATTTGATATAAAATACACCATTCATAAAGAATTTATACAAATTTACATAGTTTTAGCACTTTGAAACAGTTATTTCTAATAAATTGTATTAAAACTCGACAACCGGCATTCGGTGTTGACAAACCATAGCCACGCAACCACTGACAGTTGATCTTCACAAAGAAGATCGCAGCTCCGTTATGTATTATTTTTGATTTAGTAGCACTATACTTATACTATTATTTATTCTGTGACAAATTAGAACCAACTTTTAACCATTTTGACATTCCAACTTGTGATTTTGACGTTAGACGGCAGACGTTGCGTTTTGTTTTGTTTCATCCACTCTTGCGTATGCTGTATAACCAGATATGAATAAGACAGCTGTTACACAGTTTTTATTTGAGCAAAATTTAGTACTCCCTCTAGTACGTTATTTCTCTAAGGCAGGGACTTCACTTGAGAAAATTATAGGAAAATGTTGGAATATTTCATTTTTTAGGATATTTTTAGTTTTGTACCGCAAGATTCAGAGAAAGGAAGAGCAGAGAAGAGTTTACTAACTAGGAGAATTTTGTTCCTGGTCTAAAAAGTGGAAGTTGGAAGAAAGTTGTTTTCGATCAAAGGACGAGGATGTTTCTAGAGGATTTGGTTTCGTATAAACGTATCTCTTTTTAAATAGATAAGTCTCACTGTAGATATAGAATATGTTCTGCGGTTAGTATTCGTCCTGATCAGCACTGCATTAGACTTCTGGATGATTTACTGTTGAATTAATGTACAAATGGACATCAGAGGAAAAGAGGAGATCTATCATAGAAATATAGGCCTATATCCGCCTTACTGAAACGATGCGGTATGGAAGATTCTCACACGTATCTATTCTTTTATGAGTATGAACGAGTTGCTTACGACGCTACGCTACACCACAGAAACAAGGCAATATTATCTACTCTGACCTGTAGCGGGATAATAAATACACATACAACTTCAGGTTCCTATGGCGGTCTTGCATAAGTTGACTTACGATGTTTCCTACTCTATAGAAGTATGTCACTGACGAAACTATCCTTCATCGAACATTTACTCACGAGTAGAAGATAGAAGCTTCTAACACTCGCCCTTTATGATTCTATGTATGAATTACAAATGTTTTAATTATTTGTCTTTTTCAGCTTCGACTATTTGTGAACATAAAATCTTAAGATATTATATTCTATGCGGATTGAGAATCTCCAGAAATTGAGAAATTTCCAGACATGACGTGCTTTACCTACTCGTACAATTTGCGAAGGACAGAGTGTTCATAGATAAAATGTCATTTATTTATATTACGGGGATTGAAGAGTCGACTATTGCTATATCTTATTATTGCTACATCTCATTATTTTAATACTAGCCGTAAGTGCTACTCGATCAATGCTGTATTTTCATTAGTGTGCAGAACTCTTGAAGCCAGATAGAGCTTGGGCCAGTGTTTCTCATTTCCGAAATGGAGGGATTTCCCGTGTCCGTATAAGAGTGTAAATTCTGATCACTTTGAAATAAAGCTTTTGATAGCTTATTGATTTTAATATTATTTTACAAGGCGAAGTCGATTCTCGAACCTTTTTCTATAGTAATCTTGGAGCTTTTCTTGAGAACACTCTGGATTTCATGCAAGTTTTATGATTTTCCTGACTTTATGAAGTAATGTAGATAAGATGACTACTGACACACTCGCGACTCCTGGTTTTTTCTTTCCTGCTTTCTTTTTCCAGGATGGCGTTAGATTTACGAAAGCAGAGTAGAGTCATTTTCATGGTTTTCAGCTCTCTCGAGCGCCATGACTAAATAATCAGAGATAAAGATAAAATAAAATAAATCTCTGATACCTAAATAAAATTGAATAAATTTAAAATATTAAAATTAATTGTCAGAAATAAATTAATACTATTCTTTCTGGCATTCCAATCTTTTATTATATTCGTAGTTTGATAATAATATTAGTTCAATAATAGAGTTTCTTTGTTCTAAAGTACTAATTTAATGGAATTTCCTTCTCATCTCATGTCTAATATTTTCTTAAGCAACTAAATTAATATTTTATACCTAGCTTTATTGAAGCTTATTTACGTTATACACAAATATTCTAAATTAACACCACATATAACAGAGAAGCTCTAGAATCACTATTTCTATATAGCTCTTGAGGCATTAGATAGGTACTTCATTTCACTCTGAGTTTAGTAATATATTTTCAGGTTCATAGAAGCTCAAAATAGGTTAAACATAGGGTTTTCGTTCTGAACTTAGGTAATCTATTAGGAAGATATTTCGAATCACCTATACCTAGGGTTTATGCGGTCTATAACGCAGGATCCACTTCTAGACGAACACTGGCCAAACAAACGTATAAATAGGTAAATAAATTAGATAAATAAATTAGGAATCACACTGCAGAATACTTGTATCAAAATGTAGGCTCAAGTGATCCGGAAGCAGATGGCGCTAGGAGTAAGTATTAGAATTTGAACCTGTGAGGTTCACATTTTAAAATTCACATTTCTTATTATTTATCAATACAATTCGTAGGCTGTGATCTTATTGAATATCTGTATCAATATTTAATGTATTTTTAATATTTTAGGATATTTCTTTCATGAGGTTCAATTTATAATTTGTTGACAATCAAGTGGAATCAGGATGCATAGCTAGTTTGACATAAAGCTAGGATTCATTGAAAGCAAATCAAGGTACTATAATCATTTTCTCTGACATTTTAATTTAGACAGGTTTCTTAAAATAGGTTCTACAGTTCTTAGGTTTATAAATAAGGTCAAATAGGCAGGCTAGGCTAGGGACTGTTACATATCGGCGTCAGGATAGGCTAGGTTTGTTACAATTTGGTTTCGCGACCAGGATTGTTACAATGTGGTTGGGGCTGCGACCAGGATTAGCAAAACAAACGATTCGTTTTATCATAAAAATAGGTTTAACATATTTTCGTGATAATAAAATATAGTCGGAACACATAAATATTAGATTTGTTAGTTTAACTTTGTTTAGGCAAGTTAATTCAGGTTTATTATAGGACTGTGTTCAGTAGTCAGACTATCTGAACACAATTTGTTGCTGTGAAATGGAGACGATGGTGATTCGAAATTTGTAGGTTAGTTATAACTAGGGTTACGTAATAGTTTCAATCGCGAGTAAATTAGACAAGGTGACGAATATCTTATCAATTTTTAGGTTAATCATTATCTTAGGGTATAAACAAATTAAAACGTTGGGGGTGATTTGTTTTTAAAACAGACTGCAAACAATAGCAAGCATTTTGTATCATAGGTAATTATTTCTTTTAGGTTACAAAAAAAGGGGTTTAGCCAGGAATCATTCGTCACTCATGTAATGTGTTCGTAGTAAATATGGTACAGTAGTTTAGAGTTTTTAATATAATTTGTTGATTCATGCATAAGTTTAGCTTGAATAATTTTAGAAAGTAAATATTTTCAATTCATAGTAAAAGATATGATTAGTTATTATGCATATAAAGCAAAGAGTATTATTAATATTATAAAAAAGGAAAGTCAGGGAGTTGAATCGGTTATAATTATAATTTTATTACAGACTGCAAAATCGAGGGTAGAGTATATTTAACAATTTATCGACTTTGTAAATCAAAGTAATGAATTGTGAAATATTTTTCATTGGTAGAGACTTGTTTCAGTAGGTTACGGAATGACTTTGATTTTTTGGACATTTGTATTATACTACTTTTACCACAGAAAGTTAGCAAGTAGATCAATTTAATAATTCAATCTAACAATCAGGCTGTTTTACTAAATTCCAAATAAATTGAATACAGGAAAATTAGAGATGTTATTAAATAAAATAAACATAGGGTTAATCTACATTGTGTACTTGTATTAATTGGGATTGCATAAATATTTAGAGGTCTATTTCTCTTGCATCAAAAATATAATAGATCGAATAGTAGATAATAATAAGCATTCGGATTGCATCATATATCAAAGTTGTCTAACGGAGAAAGATACGTTTAAAATGTATTTTTTATTGGAAATTTATCAGTTCTAGTTTGAGGTTATAATAAGCTTTATAATAATTTTAGTTAAATAAGATGATTTGAGAGATAATATAATTTGTCAGATTAGTATCTGGAAAGGCGTAAAGAAGGGAAGTTTAATTTAATTGTTTAAATAAGTAGAGTAAAATGGGACTTCTAAACAGGGGGTTGTATCACCAAATAATTGGTCAGTTAAAAAAAAAGAAAACAACTGGGTTTAGTAAATAAAATCAATCAAATAGACTAAGACCCAGTAATACAATTCTAATGCTAAAATCGTAATAACCAAGTTGTATTAGTGGGCATAGATATATTTTAGCTCTGCGAACGACATGTGCGGTCACAGAGTTGTTAACCAGGAGAGTTGGTGGTCAAACGCAGAATTTTCGCGATTCAAAAAAAAGGGATGAAAGAGTTGAGCAAATAAAAGGTAGTTTTATAAATTAAAGCAAGGAAATATTAGTCAGGGGGGTGGAACATTTGCTCAATCTTTTCAGATAGTAGGTAAACCTTATTATTATTCTTAGACATCAGTTATAATCAATGTAAACAGGTGTTAGTTAAATTTTCAGCGAATATTCAAAGTCTTAATATTCAGGTAAACTGTAATAGTTATTGCACTTAAAATAATAACATATTGCTGGGTTATTAAATAGTCGATCATCAATCAAATCAACTCTTGCTGTCAGCGTATCTTTTACTGGATAGCTAATTACGTAACGGATTAAAACAATGCTGTGAGAATACTTGATTTAAGATGTTCAGTGTAAGCCAAAGTAAGTGAATGTAATGCAACAACGTAGATTTCAATTCTGTTTTATTGATTGAAGTGAGCAATGATACTGAAAACTAAACTAAGTAAACCAACAAATAGTTTTCTTTATCTCAAATTAAATTAAAGTTCTTTTGTATACTTTTGCTAGATGTTTAGAAAATGAATCCACTGGGTATGTACCTATACATGTATTGTAAAATGCGTGGTTGCGTTTAGGTGTGCAAGGTCACCGTATACCATACACCAACAACAAACAAACATTAAAACTAAAACGCAATGACTTAATCGAATTAATCGAAACTTGCATTACTCTTACTTAGATTTATAGCCTGCCTACTATGTACAATAAAATAATTACCCTATTTACGTATGATTACCTTGTGTTTCTCAGTTAAGTGAATTTTTTGTTAATTCTTTTGAGAAATAAATATCTTAAACCAGAAGATAACAAAAATGAATATTCTTAGAAAATTAAAATAGCACATTATTAACAATAAAAGACTTGCGACATAAAAATCAAGTTCATGTTCGTGTTCATATTGAAAAATTGATTTTAAATGTTCATTAAAGAATTCAAAGATGATTTGCTAGTTTGAAGGAAATAGAGTGTGAGCTCGATAGATTGGCTGAACTTATGTTTCAAAATATTAATCATTATCAAAAATTGTACGCGTGGAGATATGTCGGGATTCGAGTATGTAGAACTCTGATGGCCAAGCAATGCCGCGCCAGGAATTGGTTTCTCTAACCATATGGAAGAGATCCTTTCCACTAGTAGAGTGTAAATTTTACTTACTTGAAAACTTGGGCATATTGACACATTATTTTCTAATTCAATTTTGTTAGTGGGTGAAGCCATTCTGTAGGCTGTAATAACTAAAAACAATTTGGAAAATTAAATTTCTTTAGTGAACATTTTGACATTTATTTGCACATTGTTAAATTAAATGAGAACACGTGATAGATTTTTAGGTAGATAAATGCAAGTAGGAAAGTAAGCACAATGCTGAATATTTAAAAAAAAAATCAGGTTAAAATTATAATTAAAAATTTAACCGAGGCTCAGTTTATAATTAACCTCAAACTTGTAAATATTTTAGTAAGGATAGTGAGGTAGAAGTTTATTACGAGGGTGTGGATGTATTTTAAATATTTTGCTATGGGGTGTAAAGGGGAATGTGCAAATATTGGCTCGCTTTGAGTTCAAAAGGTAATGCTACGTCGTGAAGTTGGCGTGAAGATAGTGAAAGGCGGTTTGCGAGAATTAGGGATGACAAATAGTAAAAAAAAAAATTGTTACGAATATCAATGTGACATTGACTGACAAAATTAAATTAGTGCAAGAGGAACTAAACGACAATAGCATTGCTGGGATTTGAAGCGGTTTGTCAGGGTTCGAGTTTTGGCAATCACTTGAACAAATAGATCTTTATGAAGGAGTGTGGTGTTAGGAGTAGGCCAGCAGGCAATCCATCAACATAAGTTGATTTCATAAGGATCTTTTACTCTACAAGGTAGGAAACTCTGAATTGATACACTGCACATGCTCCAGTTTATAGATAGTTGGAATTAAGCTATTCACTCTTGGCGGGACGTTGACGCCATGCGGAATTATTTTCCTTTTTCATGGACATTTCGTGTAGTTTGGAAGGGGTATGTTGGGAAAATCTCCGAACGGAAGATTGGTTCGCTGAGACTACTCAACATGCGACCATTCAGGTCGGTTCCACGTCAAAACAGAATTCCCTTACGAGGGCTCCGTTTCTGTCACCGAACCAGAACTTCCTTGCAGATTATAACAATTTAGTGGGGAAGGCGATTTTTCTTCATGGTAGATATGTAATCAAACTGAGAGTAGGAGGTTTTAAGACGATTGTCTGTAGACTGGTATAAAAACATTTTTGCATATTGTAGTAGGGATACATTCACATTCGAAACATATAATTTCACTGTTGGAACTCGAATTTTGATAAATACAATTATGCACTTGATTAAATTTAAAGTTATTATAATTTTTTTAAGGAAAATTTACTTCGATTTAGATGTTTACCAACATCTTTTCATCTGCGAAAATTTTGGGGGGTGCTGTAACAAACCTCAGATGGTTTGATCGTCCACATCTGAGTAATTAGGCATAGGAATAAGGCATTCTTGTAGGTCAGGAGTCTCTCACATGAGGTTATAATTCTTTCTAATGTTATCTAAAGAAACTTTCCTTTCAAATGATTTACAAACAAGCAAGAAAATAAATACATTTTAGAAAAGCAACAGAACTTCAATCTAGGTATGATAACTCTTTGCAGAAATTGAGAATTTAAAATAAGATAAAAAAAAAAAGAACAGAGAATTTGACGGGTCGGATAGCAGGGACTTCACTTGAGAAAATTATAGGAAAATGTTGGAATATTTCATTTTTTAGGATATTTTTAGTTTTGTACCGATTTTTGTAAGATTCAGAGAAAGGAAGAGCAGAGAAGAGTTTACTAACTAGGAGAATTTTGTTCCTGGTCTAAAAAGTGGAAGTTGGAAGAAAGTTGTTTTCGATCAAAGGACGAGGATGTTTCTAGAGGATTTGGTTTCGTATAAACGTATCTCTTTTTAAATAGATAAGTCTCACTGTAGATATAGAATATGTTCTGCGGTTAGTATTCGTCCTGATCAGCACTGCATTAGACTTCTGGATGATTTACTGTTGAATTAATGTACAAATGGACATCAGAGGAAAAGAGGAGATCTATCATAGAAATATAGGCCTATATCCGCCTTACTGAAACGATGCGGTATGGAAGATTCTCACACGTATCTATTCTTTTATGAGTATGAACGAGTTGCTTACGACGCTACGCTACACCACAGAAACAAGGCAATATTATCTACTCTGACCTGTAGCGGGATAATAAATACACATACAACTTCAGGTTCCTATGGCGGTCTTGCATAAGTTGACTTACGATGTTTCCTACTCTATAGAAGTATGTCACTGACGAAACTATCCTTCATCGAACATTTACTCACGAGTAGAAGATAGAAGCTTCTAACACTCGCCCTTTATGATTCTATGTATGAATTACAAATGTTTTAATTATTTGTCTTTTTCAGCTTCGACTATTTGTGAACATAAAATCTTAAGATATTATATTCTATGCGGATTGAGAATCTCCAGAAATTGAGAAATTTCCAGACATGACGTGCTTTACCTACTCGTACAATTTGCGAAGGACAGAGTGTTCATAGATAAAATGTCATTTATTTATATTACGGGGATTGAAGAGTCGACTATTGCTATATTTTATTATTGCTACATCTCATTATTTTAATACTAGCCGTAAGTGCTACTCGATCAATGCTGTATTTTCATTAGTGTGCAGAACTCTTGAAGCCAGATAGAGCTTGGGCCAGTGTTTCTCATTTCCGAAATGGAGGGATTTCCCGTGTCCGTATAAGAGTGTAAATTCTGATCACTTTGAAATAAAGCTTTTGATAGCTTATTGATTTTAATATTATTTTACAAGGCGAAGTCGATTCTCGAACCTTTTTCTATAGTAATCTTGGAGCTTTTCTTGAGAACACTCTGGATTTCATGCAAGTTTTATGATTTTCCTGACTTTATGAAGTAATGTAGATAAGATGACTACTGACACACTCGCGACTCCTGGTTTTTTCTTTCCTGCTTTCTTTTTCCAGGATGGCGTTAGATTTACGAAAGCAGAGTAGAGTCATTTTCATGGTTTTCAGCTCTCTCGAGCGCCATGACTAAATAATCAGAGATAAAGATAAAATAAAATAAATCTCTGATACCTAAATAAAATTGAATAAATTTAAAATATTAAAATTAATTGTCAGAAATAAATTAATACTATTCTTTCTGGCATTCCAATCTTTTATTATATTCGTAGTTTGATAATAATATTAGTTCAATAATAGAGTTTCTTTGTTCTAAAGTACTAATTTAATGGAATTTCCTTCTCATCTCATGTCTAATATTTTCTTAAGCAACTAAATTAATATTTTATACCTAGCTTTATTGAAGTTTATTTACGTTATACACAAATATTCTAAATTAACACCACATATAACAGAGAAGCTCTAGAATCACTATTTCTATATAGCTCTTGAGGCATTAGATAGGTACTTCATTTCACTCTGAGTTTAGTAATATATTTTCAGGTTCATAGAAGCTCAAAATAGGTTAAACATAGGGTTTTCGTTCTGAACTTAGGTAATCTATTAGGAAGATATTTCGAATCACCTATACCTAGGGTTTATGCGGTCTATAACGCAGGATCCACTTCTAGACGAACACTGGCCAAACAAACGTATAAATAGGTAAATAAATTAGATAAATAAATTAGGAATCACACTGCAGAATACTTGTATCAAAATGTAGGCTCAAGTGATCCGGAAGCAGATGGCGCTAGGAGTAAGTATTAGAATTTGAACCTGTGAGGTTCACATTTTAAAATTCACATTTCTTATTATTTATCAATACAATTCGTAGGCTGTGATCTTATTGAATATCTGTATCAATATTTAATGTATTTTTAATATTTTAGGATATTTCTTTCATGAGGTTCAATTTATAATTTGTTGACAATCAAGTGGAATCAGGATGCATAGCTAGTTTGACATAAAGCTAGGATTCATTGAAAGCAAATCAAGGTACTATAATCATTTTCTCTGACATTTTAATTTAGACAGGTTTCTTAAAATAGGTTCTACAGTTCTTAGGTTTATAAATGAGGTCAAATAGGCAGGCTAGGCTAGGGATTGTTACATATCGGCGTCAGGATAGGCTAGGTTTGTTACAATTTGGTTTCGCGACCAGGATTGTTACAGTGTAGTATTCGCCATTAGCAATGCTCTATGACTGACTTTTACTAAGAGGCCAACTCTGAAATCATCATTGATGGAACAGATGTTTTTGAAGTGAAACTTCTAATGCGACTTCCAACAAGGTTGCGTTAAACGTTTAACGCTACCATGAAGGGGGTATGAAAGCACTGTTGCGAAGTTTCACTTCTTCGGCGCGGAGGGACTCTACTTCACGGTTTTTTTTGCGATTTAGTATTTGGTCCTATAGTGCAAGTTGGTCTACAGCACAACTACATCTTAGAATATTGCAAATGGATTTGCAGTCTGTATGTAGATATACGTTGTCGTCGATGTCGCGTAAGTACGACTCAAGAGTTCCCAAGGATCTAGATCCTAGAAAACGTCTAAAACCATCTAGGATTATCTCATTTGAATCATAGAATCGATGTTGCCAACAACAGACGCAGAACAAATCTATTTATTACTATTTCTCGATGTTAATTTACAGCGATAGGGGCGCGTCCGGTCAACAGGTCCTTCAAATAAATTGCTTGTCCGACAAGTGCCCTACAGTTTCGCTGCGTTCGGCTTTGGAAAATAAAACCTCTAGATATCTCCGTTATAACACGTAGTACGAAAAATTTGTAATTTTATCCTGACTCAGGGTTATTGTTGTCCGGCATTTTGTTCCATAGCCAAGCATAGGCCTACCCACTAAAAGTGAATGGACTACAGGGCTATTATAACTAGAGGGATAGCGCTGTTGTCGCTTGAGGAAAATCTTGCCCAGAGCTGTCAAAACGGTCAAATATGTCACTGTATTGGAGTTTGACAATGTTCAGAGAAAAACACGGCAATTAGCCACTGAATCGAGATATTTTTCATGTCTCTTTCTAACTCATGCCATATTAAATCATTACATCTCTTTCTTTTCTCGATCGACCACATTATTCTTCTGGTATTTATGTGGATTGGACCTTATCCACCACACTGGCCCAGTACGGGTTGGGGGAAATCTTAAAAAAACTTTAGTAAAACCTTGCGTGCTAAAACCTGGATCTACTCAAATACGAGTACAAACACTAACTTAAACAAACTAGAACGTAAACTCGGCGGTAAAAATACCTAAAGTAAAAAAATATGCATCTCTTCTCATTTTAAATTCTGAGTTTTAGTGGAACGTTCTCTGACAGTTATTTTATTTTGCAACAAGCTGGTTGAACAATATTTTGAATCTTTTTAAAACTTTTTATTTGGATTGCGTTTAACTCAACTTATGCTATAACTGCCTGTCCTGGCTTCGCCTAGTTACGAATGATTTATACTTACATATATCTAAACCTTTCAGAAGAAAAATTCTAAAACTCACTTTGTGATATCCGTCTACAAAAAGTTGATGGGAAACAAAAATGTAGAAATTTTAATTTTTAAACAATTTTGTCTCTGACCATTTTTCGTGTAAAATTTAAATCACGTGAGTTGCTGAAGATTCAGTTAATCATCGAGGGCGTCCAAACATGCGAACCATTAGGCCCCCGCTGCAGATCTAACGAACTGATCCGATCATCGCATCGTGTGTGCCCATCTTTAGGTAGTGGTTCAAATTGTGAACCACCAATTCGTACCTTTTAATTAACTGAATGAGCTCCCAGTTGAAGTGATGTGAAAAACTGACCAGTTCATCGCATTGTGTATGCGACTCTTAAAAGTACAGTATAGTACTTTATAAAAAGTTTCATGGCTTTTTGACTGTTTTTTTTTAAGAACATTCAATCCAATTATACGAAAGAACCAGATGAGAACAGATTAGCAAAATATTTTGACGTTTCAAAGAAACTTCAGAAGTGGGATCGATCAATCAGTTCATCCCCAAGGAACCCTAAATGAGGTCGTTCACCCCGAGGGTTGATCACGGATTAATTAGTGGTAAATGCAATTCGTTTATTTCCGCCCCAGGCGAGACAGATTGCTCAAAAAATTGATTTATGGCTGTCTTCGCTGATGTTCGGAGGGTTCATTTGACAGTTATTGATAGAAAAACAGTATTGGGTAATACGGCATATTGTTGCTAATGATTGTTAAAAACCTTATATACAACTCTTTTGCGAAGCCCGCCTGGGATTGTACTACATTTTTGCCAATATACCTACCACAGACTGGAAAGTATACAAGCCATACAAATAACTTAGGTAACTCTCTTCTTTCATTAGAAGGTCATACAAAAGTTAGTGAGTAAACATCAGCTGAAATTTAAGTGTATCCAGGTTACAAACTAATTGCACTGCCGTAAGGTAGTAAATCTGTCGGACATATCGCGTGTAGCTTACTGGTGCCGAGGTGGCCACTAGCTGCCGAGTTGGCCACTTGCCGCGCACCGTGATCGTAAATTACACCCAGTAAGGATATAGGCCAAGATTGCCTTATAATTTGCTTTTATATATTTACTAAAGCAATTACTGCATTTTAGCACCATGTTTTTATTTTAGAATTGTGAATAATTTTGGCATGATTTTAGTGATTAATTTTTTTTCTCATCTCTGCTTAGAGTCCATGTTATTGACGCGGATTATTAAAAACGCCAGTAATATCAGCTCAGTAAATATAATAAGTGTATCTAGGTTTCAATCTAATTGCACTGTTGTAAAGTAATATAATTTATGTGTAGGAGTTACTGCGTGTAGCTTAGTGGTAAAGGCGGGGGTGCAATGAAGTTGGCCACGTGGTAAAATGGTGGCCACTTGCTGCAGAGATGGCCTTTTCCCTCGGAGGTGGCAACCTGCCACGTACTTAACTTAACACTTGATGACTATGCCAATGACTCATCATCATCCTGCCCTTATCCCACTAGGTGGGGTCGGCACAGCACGTCTCTTTTCGCCACTTCACTCTATCATACGTCATCTCATCATGAACTCCTTTCTCTCGCATATCATCATTCACACAATTCATCCACGCTTTTTTTGGTCGTCCCCTCCCATTTCTGCCATCATATTTAGTTTAGTTTAGACTATGCCAATGACTATGACTATAATATGCCTTTCATTCATTTAAAAGAATCAACCCTATATCCACCCGTGTCCTGTTTTCCAATTTACCCGCACATGTTATTGTGTCGAAATATCGAGACCTTATAAAAATCACGGCGGCACTTTTAAAAACATTTAGTATTACTACTTAAATACTATTTAATACAATACGTGAAATACAAAATCACGAAACAGAACCAACAGAGCTTATAAATAGAAGCGGTCCACAAATAGGTGCTTAACTTTGTATGTATAGGTATTTAAACCCACACAAGTAAACATCATTTAGCTGTAAGGCATAGACCGAACCGACACAAATCTTTGTCTAGAGCAGGCCAGTGTAAATGTTACAGGAAATTAAGGCATTCGCTGAAAGGTCGTGTCCGAGAACTGGGAATCCCTACAAAATGGATATGGCAATATGATATAATCATAGACGCTCTAGTAAAATCTCTACTGCTTTGCTGAGGCAAGAATCGACTGTGACTTTTTCTTGGACTTGGACTATGATTGTGACTTATATTTGACTTCCAAGAAAAATAAATATTAATTAAGGCGCCAATAGGACAAAAATCCAAGCCGGTGTATGACTCAATAAAAGCTCAGAAAACTGAAGCTACTGTACTAATACTATTCGATATAGACTTCACTACTGCTGATGTACAATACCATGTACCGGCAAGCACAGCGTAGGACGTCCACCGTTTAGGAGGACCAAGCATATAAACGAGGTCGTAGTAACACGCTGGAAGCAAGCTGTTTTCAGCCGTGTTTATATTAAGTAAGTCTCGCAGTAGATGTCCTACAGCTGATAGGTAGATCGATCGATGTTCAATGCGATCGATAAAAACGTCAGTCAGCCTCAGCGCTGCGATGTTTTAGCTCAGTTTTGGTCTTTTTGTAAATCACACGCGTCGCACATACTTTTTAGGGTTCCGTACCGAAAGGGAAAAACGGGACCCTATTACTAAGACTTCGATGTCCGTCTGTCCGTCTGTCTGTCTGTCTGTCTGTCTGTCAGCGGGCTGTATCTCATGAACCATGATAGCTAGGCAGCTGAATTTTCACAGATGATGTATTTCTGTTGCCGCTATGACAACAAACACTAAAAATGCTATTAAAGGGGCTCCCATACAACAAACCTGAATTTTTAGACGTTTTTCGCTCTATATTAATAATGGTAACAGGTAGATGCTTGAAATTTTCACAGAATATTTAGTTTTATATTCACTTCAATAATAAATAATAAAATAAAATAAATATTTCAGGGGGGCTCCCATATAGTACGGAAACCTCCGTGCGCGAGTCCGCCTCGTACTTGGCCGATTATTATAAATTCTTACACATTTCACCACACTTAATACCCAAAATGTGGTTTACTTAATGCTTAAAAATTTAATCTTAAAATAGCTTTCACCGACTTATGAGCCTTAAAGAAATCGTCCTGTTTATGTCTGAATATGACAATTTGGTACATTGTAGTATGCTGTTATTTCCTATTACAAGCTAACATAAAACGTACAGCTGGCATAAGCATAGATATTAGAGTTAAGAATTTACTTCATTTAAGTACTGTACCAGCCTTTTTTAATAGTCCAATGCAGGACGTAGGCCTATCCACGAAGGGTGATTGGATCATATCTACCACGCTAACCCAGTGCGGGTTGGTGGATTCACATACGTCATCGAATTTCTTCTACGGACATATGCAGGTTTCCTCATGATGTTTTTCTTCACCGAAAAGATAATGGTGTGAAAATCCGCACGTAGGTTCCATAGAATTCATTGGTCCCCACGAACTCACGATTGTACAGCAGGGGGTCATTACCACTGGACTACCACGGCTTCATTTGAATAAAGTTGACAAAATCTGATCGAACAAACCTTCTCCGTTTCTTCCACATTCCAGTACCCGGGGCGTGCCTTTATCCCGCTTTTGTTCACGAAACGCCATAAATTTGCCCCACGGTTCTCACCAACCCTCATTGTGGAACTTTCGCTTCTTCGTCTCCAACTCGAAAGTGAATAGCCATCTGATAAGAACAGGTAGCTATTGTCTAGTATTGTCTGATAATTAATTTGTGCATTAGTGTCTTTAACACTTCGTACCTGGGCCCAATGGCATGTCTTAATGGCCCACGCGTGGGTATAGCTTTTGTTTGATTTCTAAAGGTTTGTGTAATGGTAGAAATTAAGAGCGTAATTTGGGAATAAGAGGCTGGTTTAATTATGGCTATGTGCCTTTTAGCTTACCGTTGAGCAATATATTTTGGTGTTTAACTGCAAATGTTATTTCGAGCTAAAATGTTGCTGTTTGCCAGGAATGTGTATAAGATGGGTTATTGCCAGCGAAATAGCTTGGAAATGATGACGTCGTGTTATGAAATTCACTGTCGTTTTATTTTCCTCAGGAATATATCTAATATGTAGCAGTGCTTAAGCGCTGATTTTGTTTTAAAAACTGCTTTGATTACTTAAACACATTACTTAATATGTACTTACTGTAGAATAGTATTTGAAATAATAATAATTATGTCAACTTATCTGTTACTAAAGGTAGCTTTAATTAGTTTAAAAAAAAATTGAGTTAATTATTTGTGATTTCAGAGTTATCATTTTAATCGATGGGTAACGTTTGGTAAACCTTATTGTTTTCTGTCGCTTCAATCATGGTAATTATAATATGTAGTAATACATAACCATGAGTAGAATCAGTAGAATTATATTCAAGTATTCTTCTATTAATTTTTGGACATAGCTCTCTCTCAATTTACGCCACGCTGCACTGTCCGCTGCCCTTGCTATCCAGTTCCATATTACTTCGACCACATCTTTCGTTTTCCGCGTAATCCATTCATTTCTTTTGCGCAAAGTGATTCCGAGCATAGCTCTCTCCATTGCTTTTTGCGCCACTTTGAATTTTTCAGCTGATCTCTGAGTGAGTGTCATGGTTTCCGCACCGCGCGTGAACACCGGCTCAATTCTCTCCCGAAATGCCTTTGCTTTAGATAATAATTATTTGCAAGTGATATATGATTTCTTCTAATAACTATAAATTATTAAAGAATTCTGTAATCTAAATGTTCAACCAGTCAACCCTATATGTACATTGATTTGATGACTAGCCAATTTTATCACAAAACTCGTCCCACCATCCTTCTGATGTCCCATTTAACAATCATTACTTTTTTCTAATATGACATATCTTAAAAATATCATCTGGTAAGTTATTAAAACAACAGAGTTGAAAAGTATTTTCACCTTACGATTATAACCCATGAAACATGTCTCCTAATATTTGACACACGGACATAAAACCTGGCGATCGTAAGGGCTCTAAAATTTTACGACGCATTGTTAAAATCTCTGTGCGAGTTCTTCTAAAACTTAGAGAATGGAATATTATGATTACTGTCGCGTTTTGGATTCTCTGAGTATTATACGCTGATGACTTCGGTGATTTACATGTTGCGGCCTTTGTCTGAGATTCTTTAAGATCTGGAGGAATGGTGCATGTTTTAGAATTTATATTCTATACATTGTGTCCGAGTTGAAGTTTGCTATACAAAGGTTATTCTGTACTCTTTGTTTTCTGAGTCCAACATAATTTTATGCAGTAGTGGTAACATTCAATTGGTAGTAATGGCGGGACGTTTTCAGATACCATGCGGGAAAATGGACACTTTTACTGGTTGTATATATGGAAAAATATAAGAATAAACTCCATACTAAGATCTAGACTGATAGTTGACAGTAGAAGTACGTATAGATCGCGTGGCTGCACCTGGTGTCAGAATTTCCAAGCTGTCTGAAGAGACGGCTTAAAATTTTAGGTTTAGTTCCGATTTAGTCAAATGATCCTACAAGAAAATATTCTTAGATTGGCTTTTAGCTAGATTCGACAGGTTATAGTGTAAGTTGAGACCGTGTCAGAGATTTTAAGTGGCTCTTCTCTTTTTTAACCTTATCATGAAAGGCCTTTTTTGTGGCTCACTGGTAAAAAAGACGAACCTTACCAACCCACACTGGGCCAGCGTGGTGGATATGGCCCAATCACCCTTCGTGGGTAGGCCTAAGTCCTGCAGTGGACTATTAATATTTATTTTTTGCAAAAAATAGCATGACCGACTTCAACCGTGTACAAAATTCGCGAATATTTCGCACGAATCGATGTAGCATTTTTTACATTATAGTTGATTTATAAAAATGGCTCAGCCGATTTCGATTAAATGTAACCAATTTCGAAGTATACTCTTTCCAATAAAAAGAATTATTGAAATCGGACCACTACGTAAAAAGTTATGCGTGGTTATACATAAAGAATATATAGGTGTCGAATTGAGTACCTCCTCCGTTCCGTCAGTCAAAAAGGCTGGTACAGCTACAATTTGATTGCATAAATATTAAATATAGTCATTTATCAATATTTATTGTATGTCATGTCGTACAGGGATGTGAAGACATTGGCGGAAGACCGCGAGACATGGAAGTTGCTCCACCGACAAGAGCCGCGCTCTTAAATCCTGAATGAATGAATCACTATACAGACACAACCATATAGTTATAGGTATACAGATATGCATGTCAAACTTATATCCCAGCTTTTTTTTTTTGTCAAATGCAAAAATGTACCTACTTTTATTTTGAGGTGAATCCGTGTACCGGGGAAACGCCACAGGGCATAAGCAAGATCATAAGAGCGTTACGTAGGCTGTAAATCTATAACACGCTTGATGTTACCCGTCTGTCCATGAATATTTCTTGCACAGAGGAAAAACTACAGTAGGATAACGTTGGTCTCTTTTATTCTCTTTTAACAAACACCATCTTTTACCCTGTGAGCGCCCGATCATAGCTTTTTAGGGTTCCGTACCCAAAGGGTAAAAACGGGACCCTATTACTAAGACTTCGATGTTCATCTGTCCGTCTGTCTGTCTGTCACCGAGCTGTATCTCATGAACCATGATAGCTAGGCATCTAAAATTTTCACAGAAAATGTATTTCTGTTGCCGCTATAACAACAAATACTAAAAACAAAATAAAATAAATATTTAAGGGGCTTTCATACAACAAACCTGAATTTTTAGACGTTTTTCGCTCTACGAGTATATTAATAATGGTAACAGGTAGATGCTTGAAATTTTCACAGCATATTTAGTTTTATATTTACTTCAATAATAAATAATGAAATTAAAATAAAATAAATATTTAAGGGGGGCTCCCATACAGTACGGAACCCTCCGTGCGCGAATCCGACTCGTACTTGGCCGATTATTATAGTTTTGATTTTCATATTGCAAAGAGTACTGTATATACGGAGATAGAGACGTCGCTTGCGATTTCGTTGATAGTAGCGCCGTCTGCTGTTAAAATTAATCAACTTTTCATTTCTAAGTATAACTATATCTATATGAAACATTCAATTTAGCTAGCTATAATGTAGCTAGGTATCTACATATATCTACCTATATGCCTATGTATCGTAGGTTGTTTCAACTTATTTTTTGTATATTTCAGTTATAAAAATGAAACTACATCTTCGCATTAACTTTTTATTTCTTTATTGTACATTTATAAACACTTGTAGCAGAGATTTTATTAAGATCACTTTTTCCGTCCAACATTTTGTTTGTCTTTACTCGGTGTCGGTGTCCTTATAGTCGCAAGTCAGGTCAAACGGGTGAGATGAGAGATGATCAGTGTCCTTATTCAAAAGCAAAGTTGTATTATATTCACAATTTATCACTTCCACACACATTGAAACCGAAGAAAATTAAATCAAACAGTATCTCCACAGAAAAGAACAACTTTTTTTGCAGCCAAAGCAATGTTGCCAGTTATAGTTTTCAAAGAGCCGTAGGCCGGTATTCTTAGACATCACATTAGGGAAGACTTTCATGTCATAATTTTGCTCTTCAAATGAGAAGTCACGTATATAGTAATTTACAAACAACTTCAAGAATAATGAATAACTTTTATTATGGGACCAACCCCGAATTCACAAAAAAACTGTTGTTACAAATTACAAACATTTTGTCGAAACTCAATGAACTTTTAGTATGGAATAGCTGATTTTTTTCGCGCTTTCGAGAATAGTCCTATAGTAAAAGTTGTTCATCTTGCTGTACAATAGTCACCTTTTTGAGGTTGTGCATGAATTACCAGTAACCTTGTATAAATCGACTAGCTATAAAAAATATTTTGACGTGACAACGTCTTATAAATTGGTTTGCCGGGTGACACTTCAAGAAACTGCGTTACGCTCCGCTCACGTTATGCGCTCACAATGAGAGCGAGTGAGAGGCACGTAAGTGCCTCTCACTACGTGCCTCTCACTCGCTCTCATTCGTCTCATTCGCCTCAAAGTCGTTGTCACGTAAAACTTTCGCCCGTATACCGACTTTACAGGCAACCAATTTTTTACTTCCGGGTAGTTATCGCTATATTTCAGTGATAATAATTTCCGCTAATATACTCTAGAAGTGGGACATATTCTAGGATATTGTTGCACTCGTCATTATATCCAACTTTTACTATGAGGCCAATCTCGAAATTACATCAAAAATAGATTATCTGCATAGTCGGCTCACGGACGATATTTTTACGTGATAACGTCATGTGCGTCACAAGCCGAACGCTTAAGTAGATCGTGCCCCTCTATCGCTTGTTTCACGCTCTCACCTGCACGCTCGGCTCAGGCACAACGTGACATTTTTTTGGTGCGTGTAGCCGGCTTCTATCGATTTATAAGACACTAGACGACCCGCCCCGGCTTCGCACAGGTGTATTATACAGATAAACCTTCCTCTTGGATCACTCTATCCATTAAAAAAAACCGCATCAAAATCCGTTGCGTAGTTTTAAACATTTAAGCATACAGACAAACAAACAGACAAAAATAGCGACTTTATTTTATACTATGTAAGGATTATCACGTCAAAAAATCATCTTCGCACGTTTTAATTTTCCGTACATTGAAATCGAAAATATTATATTTTATACTGAGTTGTGAAAGGGCTCCAATTTAATTTTAATTACGCATCACGTAACGAAAAAGGCTGAAAAGCACTGTTCTAGATGTGTTCTAGATCAATGACAAAATAGGTACGAATGTCTGAATTCCGTAGATAAATGGTGTAGCATGCTGATGCTGGTATCAATTAGCTGAATCAGTGTTGACATCCTATATTACCAAAAAATGCTTAAAACTTAGGTGCCACCACAGAAATAACTTTGATAACGTTATTTATTAGCACCTAGCAATGTCATAATAATATGAATACAACTAATGAATGAATGAAAGTAAGAGACTAATTTAAGATACATGTTAACCTGATTAAAAGTAGTAACGAAAAAATACAATAATTATAATTGAAGACATGAGTGGATGAAGGTGTTATGTCGCATTTTTTTTTAATTTCGGTTTTTTGTCATGAATGAAGGTGTTATGTCAACTCGGAAGTCATGGCACCTTCAGATTTCATAGTTATAAGCGTAAACAGTGTGAAAAATAATGGATGAAGGGTTTATGTACACACAACACTTAATTTCTTAGTGGAAGAAAGTGTTAAAGGCACTTAACGCTCGACTTCAATGATAAAAAACAAAATTGTCTAATGGAAGAAAGTGTTATGTACGTACATAGCACCTTCATCCATGACCAAACGTGCTAAAACGAATAAAACCGTATTTTGATATGGATGAAAGTGTCATGTTGTGTACAATAAAAAAATACAATAAAATATGTGAAACCTGAATATCGATATTTTAATACTTTCATAAAAACTTTCAGTTAATAAACACGTTCATACAGAATAGTTGTTTCATTTATCACCAAACATATTTGTGAATGAAGGTGTTATGTACATTTTTTTACATAAATTACCCTCATAAATATAATATTTTTCTAACAGCTTTATGTACTTGAATAAAGACATAATAACCTATATTTCTTGAAAGTTTTAGCATTGTAACTCTACTACTACCATTTCTACAACTAAAAAACCTTTAACGCTAATTTTCTCGAGTTTTTGTTTTTGTATCATAACACTTTCATCCACTCATGTCTTCAATTGTTCTCATATAATTTCGTTTTAGTTCATTATTATTATATGGTTTGCGTGTATTTTACTATGCACTCAACTTTTATTGCAATAATGCATGGAATTAAGAAACATTTAACCACAATTCAGTTTTTTACCACAAATTAAGGAAAACCATTTCTTGCTGAAAACACTGTTGTTACAGTACCAGTTACGTTCTGATCCACGAAGAATTGTATCTTAAGAAAAATACATTTAGGTGTTTCCTAATTTTTAAGTTTTTAAAAATATATTTTGATCGATAACTATTAGATATTTTTTTATCTTTTATTATTGTGATTAGATCGATTTTGGTAGGATCAAGATGTGATAGAATACCATCTAACGATGAATGCAAACAACTTCCGACGTATAATTCGACTAAATTATATATTGTTCAAATCACTCCGTTAGCTCCTAATGAAGTAACGTTCTTAATCTAGTCGACTTATACAAGGTACATTTTGTTCTAAGCTTTACGACCATGTCATATTGAACCGAGTACATGTAATATTTTTTACGTGACCATGTACTCGTAGCGCTCGTAGTGTTGTTTTACTAGGTGTTTGTCAGCGATCACCGAAACTAAGCAACGTTCCGCACGGTCTGTATTTGGATGGGTGACCGCGTGTGACATTTTTCAATTGAGCGCTACCGTGGCTCGGATGACAAGTTAAATTGTAGGTCCCGGTTGTTTTGACCGTTTAGCCATGTCACAGACCTTTAGGCGGCTTAAAAACTCTGACACCAGGGCTAGCCACCCGGCCTATACGAACTTATTTACTCACGAGATCATTTAGTCAGTTTGCTGTATACCTAATCTGCATGATAGTACAAGTTGAAACTTTTAAAACCCGCCACAATTACCTACAGTTAGTGATAATGTATGTTCAAGGACAGGATGTCTAGATCAGAACTATCTGATAGAAAATAAGCATCAATATTGGACGAATCATCCTTTCCTTACATAGTATAAAATAAAGTCGCTATTTTTGTCTGTTTGTTTGTCTGTATGCTTAAATCTTTAAAACTACGCAACGGATTTTGATGCGGTTTTTTTTAATGGATAGAGTGATTCAAGAGGAAGGTTTATATGTATAATACACCTGTGCGAAGCCGGGGCGGGTCGTCTAGTTTAAGATATAATTATGTTGGCACACACAGACAAATACACACGTAACACTTTTCTTTTTAACCGTCTTCCAAAAAGAAGGTTCTGAATTCGACTCTGTTTTTTTTTTTCGTATGTATGTGACGCGATTATCCGCCAATAATAATGAATCGATTATGATAATTCTATTGTATGTTCGGTAGATCCTATTTCAGAGGTGTTCCCATTGGTATTTTATCGAAATCGGCTGAGTCGTTTATGAAAAAACCAACAATAATGTGACAATTACGACACCGATGATAAGTGCATGATCCGTGCGAACTACTCGAATTCTGTACACGGTTAAAGGTTATACCATATTTGGGGAAAAATAATTTTTACCTACCTATCTGAATTGATATTGATGTTTTATTTCTTCTTAGGATTCCGTACCCACAGGATAAAAGCGGGACCCTATTACTAAGACTCCGCCGACCGTCTGTCCCTCTGTCTGTTACCAGGCTGTATCTCATGAACCGTGATAGCTAGAGAGTTGTAATTTTCTTAGAAGGTGTCTCTTAAGGGGCTCCATGGTACAAGAAACGTGATTTCCTGGTGCGACATTAATATGGGCAACAGGTTTTACATACAGGTCAACGTTGCCCAATGGCCACGTTGAGTATAGGTTATTTCTAAATTCACTTGAAAAATAAATAATTAAATTGAAATAAAATAATATTCCATACTTATATAGGCTTCCTATGCACTACGGAACCCTCCGTGCGCGAGCTCGACTCGCACGTGGCTGATTATTATTTTTCTATTTAAATACATACTTGTAGAAGATCTAGTGTTTAATAAATAAAAAGTACTTGGCAAAAATGTGCATTTCACTTACTGCATTAATTTTCTATGCGAGTCAACCCTTGTCCATGTGAGCAGTGATTCTCCGCTCTATTTCACCCGTTGTACGGGTGAAACCAGGTCATAGTGACAAAGTGAGCCCCACGTGTATAAAAGTAACATATTTGTGTGGGATTTTTACATGAATTTATTGTGACAGGGGTCCAGGTTGATAAATTGATAAAATTTAATTAAGAAGGTCATTTTCTTCTCATAAATCTGGTATTGTGACGTACAAATTCGCACGTTGTGTGCGTTTTCATATTATATGAAAATTTATCAATCTAGGGGGCAAGGGGTCCAGTGTGCCCGAAAATTAAAGTCCATAGATACGTTCTGAGTGTAGATTAGTATTTGTTCTCAGTTTAAAGATGTTTTCAGAATCTGATGTGTAGTTTGATTCTTCAACATTATACCTATAATACTCGTATGGTACGCCGAAAAAGATAAATTATGTCTTTTGAATTTTTGCTATGACTTGTATTTTACGCCTTCTAGGGTCTAGCTCTAGAGAGTGATGCTACAAGCGTAAGTTTCTATAAAATGATAGTCCATCCGATTTAAGTACCACGAGAGATTGGAAACAATACAATAAGTACAACATTTATGTAGCTTTGTATCAAAAGTAATAACTAAACAACGAGATTTTTACATTTTTTTATTCCTTATAGGTTTGCGCTTGACTACATACTGCCTGATGTTAAGTAGATATGCGGTCTAGGGTGTAGCACGCTTACCTAGAAGATACCTATTTACTCGGGATTTGAAGACACCCACGTTGTACTTCAGCGGGAAGACAGACCCAGGCAAAGCGTTCCACACACAACTAACAAAAAATTTGTTGATGCAGAGGTGGCCTTATTGCTTTGAGAGATCTCAGTCAGGCAACCAGATGGCCAAAAAATAGAACAGAATAATATGGTTGGCGGTGTATAAACAAAAAACAATAAAAAAAAAATCACAAACTACAAAAACGTTTTACACATGTAAATTCTGTTACCACAGCTTCAGAAAAATCACTCATGAAATCAAAATACAATGAAATACAGCCGTGGTGGTCTAGTGGTAGTGATACCCGCCTCACATTCGTGAGGTAGTGGGTTCAAATCCTGGTCCCGTACCAATGAGTTCTTTGTAACTTATGTACGTGTTTTCACACCACTGGCTTTTCGGTGAAGGAAAAAATCGTGAGGCAACCTGCGTATGCCCGTACAAGAAATTCTATGGCGTGTGTGAATCCAACATCCCGTAATGGACCAGCGTGGTGGATATGGCCCAATCACCCTTCGTGGGTAGGCCTACGTCCTGCAGTGGACTATTAATAACATTTAAAAATTAAAAATTTAAAAAACCCCCGACACATTGACAACCATTTTGGGCACATTTGTAGAATTTTGGTTCTTCCATCCCCACTTTAACCCACCATAACTCTTAAACGGCTCAATCGATTTTTATAAAACATAGCTAAGAACACTGTCGATTAAGTCTCCTTTCATCCAAAAAAAACTAAACTGAAATCGGTTCAGTGGTTCGGGCGCTATGATGCCACAGACAGACAGACAGACAGACAGACAAACAGACACGTCAAACTTATAACACCCCTCTTTTGCGTCGGGGGTTAAAAAGGACTTGTCTACTGAATTCTTCTTTGTCTGAAAGGTCGTCAGGATAGCCAATAAATATCTCCGACATATGATATTACCCCAAACATACGATATTACCCCAAATGACTGAGCCATAAGTCTTATTAATAACGGAAATTCAAGATAGCTTCTGGAAAGGAAAATAATGTATTTACCGGTGCTATTTATTTTCTTATTGAATACGAAGTAGGGTTAAGTCGTTCATCATTTCGTAGTGCAGAAAATTATATCGATCTTTGACTTTTTCTTCGGGATTTTCCAGGCGTTTCATAGGTTAATGACACAGACGCATAGTGATATGCTTACTGATAGTATTAATTCGAAATAAGGTGTGCATCGGCAATTATTTTTTTGCAAAATTGTAATGTTAAGACCGGCGAGTGTTAAAGGTTAATAATAAGCAAAACCCCGGGAAAAACCTAGTTTTATATCATAAAAATAAACACAATACATAGTATATTGCAAAGACTTTTAGAAGTCTTCATGTTCATAATTATCTACATCCTTTGAGCAAATATCTATATAGTCACAATCGTGCAAAAAAAGTGTCTGAGCCAAAACTCTCCCAAGCTACGTAGTGGGCAGGCTTTTAGTTAGTCGTAAGGCGATTGCAAGCCGACTACAACGCCGCGCGATGCCAAAGCTCAGTTAGAAGCACTAATTAGGTGACATAACGTATTCGAGAAAACGGGTCATTGTGAATTATTTACTGTAAATATCTAAGTCGGTAGGTGTGTATGACGGCGCTCGGACATTTTTTTACTACTTTCACATAGGGACTGTGGCTCTGTAGATATTTTCTCGAAGCCTACACCTTATACCAATCTATAGCTCTGTGCTTCTGAGCTTTGTTATTGTTTTGTTTTATAACGTTTGGTGTTCATAATTGAGAATTTTATGACTGTATTATTTAACAAGCAAGCGTGAAAGTTACCATCAAGACACTTGATCTTTTCGTCACTCGCAAATCATCATGTACTTACAAATATCAACCATCTCAAATTCGAACTTGAATTTCCCCATTAATCTTATAAGAAGCTCTTACGGTACCGACATGTCACCATGTTTCGCCATATTGTCCAAACCCGAAACTTTCCGAACAAGCCGAAAACTCGGTGGTCAATCCCTACTCCACCCATCCCTGTCTCCCACAAACAGTTTAGTATATCTGTCTTTGTCATTTTGTAATTAATAATGTATGAAATACGGAGGAGGCAGCATGCATCATTTTGATATACCGTCCTCTCAGTTGGGTAGCGTTGCCAAAAAAAGTTGTTCGAATAACATTAATATTTTTAAACGCATTAATATGGACAGGGGACAAATGTTTTGTAGCAGTTGCATTCTGTGAATTAATTAGTGATCATTAGCATTTATACAGCATTAGCATCGAACAATCGTTTGTATTTTTGTTGAGTGCTGCACTTTGTATTCGTGGAACATATTATACATTTTTAAATTTTCAAGTAATAACTAAGTGTCAAATTAATTTGTCTCAGAGACAGACTAAAGTAGTCGTGTACTTTTAATTTCGTACTCTAAAAGCTGTATTTTTATTTAAATTAGAACGTCTTTAAAATAATTAGTATCACTTAAAATAGGTATGCTTTTTAAGTTTTATTTTGTAACGTTATATGTGTCACCGGTTTATTGTAAGAACGGTTTGTTTACAAACTCTCGAGTTAAATTATAAACTATCGATAGATTGTGAACGGGCACAACGATGTGCAATTTAACGCTTTACATTTTCGTTAGTTTGTAAACAAACAGTGTTTAAACGTGAAATTGTGAACTTGTGTGTAACGAAACTCGAAGTGGACAATGATTGGTTCAACGCATCATCCCTTTTACGGCCACTCCTCCTCCGTCGGGTGCAGCCATCCATTGTTCTTTTAACGCAAGATATCTTTTTTAAAATGAATAATGGCGCACTCAGTATTGACTCTTTACACCGTTAAAAGAATCTTTTTTAAAATTGAATAATGGCGCAGAATATAAGTAAAAAAATCAGACTGTTTTCGATTCGTGTAATTTTTTTTTTATTCATGATCACAGTCATGATGATTTTTTACAAACTTTTATTTACCTGTCTGGGGTTAGACAATCTTACAAATTAAATTTGATCCCCTTACCGGATACCGGTTGAGCTGAAATTTTACATACATGTGTAAATCGCATGACAATGCAATATTTTGACGACATGGTGCCGATCTGATGATGCTGGAAAGTGGCCAAAGGAACTTCGAAATGAAACGACACTATCTCATCGAGTTAGGACTCAATTGAATCGTCTTGACGACTAGTTTGTCTTTCAGTGGTAACTAGGGTCTGTTGATAGAACTAGAAGGTTGTCACAGAAACTCTGTAATGAACTGACATTACCTCATCGAATTTCGACTCATTTGATTCGCTTTGAAGAGTACTTTATTTTTAGATGGTTACCAGAGTTTGATCTGATGATGGAGATGTAAGGTGGTCAAATGAACTCAGTAAAGAAACAACGCAACCGCATCGTGTCTCGGTTTATTTAATTCGTCTTGAATAAAAATAAAATATTCGAAGTTTGTCCGTAAGTAGATAGCTATGATTGAAGTAGACTGTACTATTTTTCGCGTAAACTAATAATTAATTTCAATTCTCACATGGTAAACAAAAACATATAGCGTACCTTCTGTTGCATTTTGTATATTTTGCCACTAGTTTCAATACTATGTGAAAAGCCAAACATAAATAATAATATGGTATTGTACTGAGACTCCAAAATGACTGCACATCACTAGATTGGGTCTTTCCGTAAACTAACCCCGGAGAGCACAGATGTGCAATGATGTGTATGTCTTTTTGTTTGTCGAGAATTTTGAAGATCCGCAGGACAATAGCCCAACGGTCATTTTACGAGTCACTTTCATTTTTAGGGTCATGCATTACTATATAGTAACAGCTTTCAACATACTTTTACGAGTACCTTCTACTCAAATAATCTATTTTAGCTAGTGTATCATACACTATAGAATTATATTCTATAGAATTCTATAGTGTATGATACACTAGCTACCAACAACAAATGCTGTAGAATTATAATCATTGTAGCAATGAAATTTTGGGAGGGATTTGTTCCCCATGTGCCAACATTGGATCCGTGAGCCGCCTTCGAGTCTGCATCTGAGTTCCAGAATAAAAAAGGAAAACAACATTAATTTTAGTTTGTCAATAGTAGGTACATTTTGGTTGAAGGTTGGATGATTTGTAAATTAGTTTGATCTTAACAAAAATAATTTCGTATGTTTTAATCCTCACTTTCATCTGTGATTTCATTGTAAAAATAATAATTTTTCGCCAAAAACAGTACGATCGACTACAATCTTCAATCAAGACTTACGTACAATATTGGGACAGTTCAATCAAATCGTTGTAAGTACTATTGATTTTTTAGAAACCAATTTAAATAAAATGTATATGGGTATGGGAATAACTTTAGGGTACACCTATCCAATAAAAAAAAATCATCATACGTAATCATACATAAAAACGTATACAGGATAATAAAAGTCATCTTTACGCCGTTAAAAGAACAATGGATGGCTGCACCCGGCGGAGGAGGAGTGGCCGTAAAAGGGATGACGCGTTGAACCAATCATTGTCCACTTCGAGTTTCGTTACACACAAGTTCACAATTTCACGTTTGAACACTGTTTGTTTACAAACTAACGAAAATGTAAAGCGTTAAATTGTACATCGTTGTGTCCGTTCACAATCTATCGATAGTTTATAATTTAACTCGAGAGTTTGTAAACAAACCGTTCTTACAATAAACCGGTGACATATGTATTAGTAAGAAACAGCTTATTAAAATATCAATCTTCATTAGTCAAAGCTAAAATAATACATATTTAAATTAGATACCCAACCTGTCAGCCGACAATAACACTAATGAATTTAAGTAAATTGGTTCCATCTTTTATGTTGTCTTGTTAACTTGTTGATATCTACAAATTTTTAATTACAAAAAATGGAGTTTCTAAGACTCTTGCTTCTTACATTTTGGAGCGAGAAAAGCTTGTTTCTGTGGATATGATTAGAAGATGAAGATCATGGTAATGGTTTCGAAGTTATTTATCTCATTATGCCTTACTAATTTTAACAAAATAACTTCAAACATTACTATTATCATGAATTTTTAATTTTATCATTTCCTCCGCGAGTAAAGCCGGTTATGTCATTGTTATTATGTGACAATCCCACTGTGGACATATAATTCATGAAAAAAAATATATTACAAAAAGATATTTTTATTCTGACGCTACTTCATTACTCTCGTAACTTAGTAAGACTTAACTCTTTATTAAATTACAAGCCGTTGTTAATATTTCAGTATCTTTTACCAAAATGAATAACTAATGGAAAAAACCTTGTAGACGTTAGTAGACTAATAGTTTTTGTAGCTTTAATTAAGTTTTAAATTAATTAATCATAAATTTGAGTAGTCTAATTAATTGTCTTAAATTAGAACTGGTCTTTTCAAGTTGTGTTTGCGGTGTTATTCTTTTCAAGTTGTATTCACTTAACTTTGGACTCTGTAACTATAGGGCTTTTTCTAAAACGTCATACACAATCTGAGACCTTTAACTTTAGAAACAACACTCAAACTGCAAAAAATAATGTGTAGTTCTGCACAAAGGCTACATTCATTGACTTTGTGCAAAATGCATGGAACAGCTGATTTTTTCGCGATTTCAGAATTGATTTCATAGCCACAGTTAGTCATAATGACGAGTGCAGTGTTATCGTGGAATATAAAAGTAACTTCGTATAGGCTGGGTGGCTAGCCCTGGTGTCAGACCCAAGCAGCACGCAAGCGTTGTCGACATCAAATATACAGCACAATTAGAACTTCGAGTTCTACTGGTGACCTATAAAGATGTCAAGAAAAGGTTATTTACTTATAAAAGTAATTAAACCGTTATTATACAGCTAAAGCTGTAATAAATCCTTATAAAATACTCCGTGTACACTTAAGGCTTTGAAACAGAATATTTGAACTCCACTTTAAAACCCTAAGCATTTTTTGACACTACAATCTAAAGTTATCCTTCAAGCTGCATATAGGCTGTATTTTGCATGTGATCACTTACTTACTACAGCTATAAGTTTTAAAATGGTATCACTTTATATTTGTTTCTGTGTAATGGTATATGAAAACTCTTTTCTAAAGCTTATTGTTAATGCGTAATTGTACACTCTTATAAATGTAATAGTTTCATAACTTCTGTCAAATATGATTTTATAGAACTATAATAATAAATGAATTCTGTAATACAGCGTTAATCTGTATTACTGACAGTTGTCCTTGATTTGCAAGTAAAAACGTTGTGTGGTAAATAGAAATATGTGGAAAAAAAGGAAAACATGTGGTGGAGTAAAAAGGAAGATTAAAAGAGAATATCAAAATCTATTAATCATCAACCAAATAATCTACTAATTATCAACCAAACAAAACCAGTGATACTGAGCTGTCATGTGCAGACATTGAAAAAAACAAATTCATTAATCGAACAATCGATAGTCAAGCGCGAGTTCAGTCAACGTCTAATGAAGGTTCCGTAGCAAAAACGGCATACGATAATAAAAGTAAGGATTTAGAAAAGCCTCCGGAACTTGATAGTGATTTAGTTTCATGCAGCAGTTCAAGTTCAAGTAATGATGAAGATGATTTTTCAAAAAATGTAACGCTCCGTCGTCAAATTAAGGAATGGGCTATTGAAAGAAATATATCTCAAATAGCTCTTAGCGACTTAGCTACAATTTTAAATTGCAGATTTCCGGGAATTTTACCAAAGGACGCCAGAACAATTATGGGCACTATCAAACAAATACATAATATAATGACTATAGAACATGGAGACTATTGGCATAATGGTCTAACAAAATGTTGACGGTCTTCCAATAGGTCACCATAAAAAAGATTCTCCTATACTGAAGTTGCCTGTTGACATGATACAAGACTTTCCGATAGCAGATTCTCTACACCTTGTTGATTTAGGAATCATGAAGCGGCTCATATTTGGTTGGCGCAACGGTAATTTCGGAAAATATATTACCAAATGGAGTGCCAGAAATTCTGAAACAGTTTCGAATTTCCTGTTAAAACGAAAATTGCCATCTGAAATTCACAGATCAGTGAGAGGACTAGATTGTCTTTCTCACTGGAAAGCTTTGGAATATCGATCATTTTTACTATATTTGAGTATTGTCATACTTCCAGAAGTATTGCAACATGACGCATTTTCACATTTCCTGGCATTTCTTTGTGGTAAAACAATATGTTCTTGTAAAAACTATAGTCATTTTCTTCCTTTGGCAAAAGAGCTCCTACAATATTTTGTTGAGCATTATAAAGATTTTTAAGTGGCAGATTATATAACTAGCAATGTCCATAATGTATAGCATCTAACAGATGAAGTGCAACAATTTGGCCCATTACATACATTTAGCGCTTATCCTTTTGATAATAAATTGTATTTAATAAAGAGAATGCTAAGACATGGCAACAAACCTCTTGCTCAAGTGGCAAAGAGATTTAGTGAAGATTCATCATCAGAAATGAGTAAGGGCAGAGAAAGTCGGCAAATTGCATATGTTACCACCAATAGCAGAAAAATAAATACACTACATTTTAGAGATTTTAAAATTTCTGTAAAACCTCAAGATAAATATGTATTATGTAACAATACTGACATTTTGGAAGTGACAAAAATAGGACCTGCTGTTAGCAGTGAAATAAAGATTACAGGTTAAAAATTACTGACTTATCCGATGTTTTTGAACTACCGATTAAATCATCGTATTTAAACATATTCAAAGCCAAATTACCTACTATAAGGCGGACAGAGACCATAGTTAGTTCCAAAGATATAAAAACAAAATTAGTATGTACTGATCACAAAAATTACTTATACTTTATACCCCTTTTACATACATGTTAAAAGAGAAATAAAAAACCTTGTAATTGAGAAAATGTGTTTTTATTCATTGAAAATCCCGTATACGCACTTCAAACATAATAAAACATATTGTGCTGCAAATGTTGGACCTACTGGTATGGATGTTGTTGCTGACGTTGCTGTAGATGAAGTTGACGTCTTTTCTGGTTGACTGAATGCCTGAAATCACATATAACATTAATTAATGAGATATTTTTCAATAGTTATGTACAAAACTTGATCACGGACCGAAATTGTGATCACAGGACCGTAGTCTGGTGATACTTATATTTTGAACTAAAGGTATATAGTACATCACTTGTTTGCAAAACTTATTGATGGGAAAATAAAGGGTTTTTCATTTTTAACACATAACCCTAAAGAGCTCTATAATTTATGTGCTGAAAACTGATGTACAGCCTAAATTATAAAAATATTCTGTTGTAACGGCCATTAAAGGGTAAAATCTGTATAATGGAATCTAGAAAGTGCGTAGTAAAGCCACGAAACCTATAATACTCTCCAGATATCTTTTAGGCTGTATAAAATCTGTCGCCATTTTCGAACAAATAACAACAAAAGAAAATATGACTTCTTACATTATCTTGACGACTGCCGAAGTTATAATTATGATTTTCAGCAAAATAAATTATTTGTGGTACCTATTGTACAGTATTATTTAACAATCTTTTGATTCTAACCTCAAAACCATAAACTTACTTACTTGTTTTGGTAATATTCCTCGTGAATTCTTCGGTATTTTGCGGGGGCGTGAATATTTTTCCACAAAACTATGCACTATTTCACAGTAAAAATGAATCGGCACGTTGAATCGTCAGTTACACTACTTTAAGTCCAACATTTATTCTTGACTTATAACTTCGCAGTAAATCGTCGTTCTACCATTATCATAACTACTTAAAAAGAATAACATATATCATGCGGTTATTGTTTCATAAATTTCACATTGTAGTTCTCTTATAAAACCAGTGAAGAACTATTTATCTTTTTATGAAACTTGTAATAGAATATCTATACACTTATGGTTTCCTTTAACACCATACAACAGCTATTCTACAGCTATAGTACAGCCTATTTTTTAGCTATACAGCTACTATACAGCTATAATAACGCATTAGGCCGTATAACATGGGCCCAATTTTTACTTATAGAGACTGTATAAGCGCTTAAACAGCCCTTGTACAGCCTCACTATACAGCTTGTGGCGTACAAACAAACTAAAATACAGCTTTTATACAGCCTTTCATGCTGCTTGGGGAGTTTTTAGGCCGCATCTTGGAACATAACGACAATCAAATCTTGGAATATAATTGTCGTTTACAAATATATACCCTGCAGATTTCATAGGAACGTATCATAGTATAATTAAAAAACTTTTTATCATATTAACAGCCGTGTGACGACTACTGTTGAGCATAGGCCTCCCGAATGGATTTTCAGACCAGCTGTTTAGAAATTTGCGTTTAAAAGTTTGCTAAAAAGCTATGTAAATAACAACGTGGATTTCATACAAGCTTATCATATTAAAAAAAATCTGTGTATCAAATTATTAGCCCTAATAAACCAACTATTTTCTAGTACAGCGTATTATGTACTTATTTCTCTATGCCTACATGTTGAGCTTTGAATTTAAATACTACATTTTAAGTGCTACAAAAATAACTAATCTAAATTGCTATTATCTTTTCAGGTAAGGAATCGCTATCCGCTAAGGCCCCGGCAGATAAGAGGAGATAAAGATAAGTGAAATACTCACGAAATACTAGTGCATTGTCTAGCCAACCGGCCATGATACGTATATGGAATACCTAACTTATTGCAAGTGAATAGAGTCCATTTTGAAATGGCCTTGCAAGCTAGAATGTTGTAGCGGTAGATGTAGAAACCCTTAGCAAAAAATATATGATAATACTATTCTATACTATAGTGTAGAGATGCTGTGTTTTAGATCCAAATTCATAATCATTTATTTACTGAAAATTTAATCCATGATTTAGCGAAAAGTAAGTTAAATATACAATGGTAAGGATCCAAAAATTTTCACAGATAGGTGTACATAACTACTTAAACAGGGTTATTTCTAATCAATTAGCATCTTTTTAGGGGCTTATTCTGTATATCAAAACTAACAACTTTTGTTCTGCGACTTTTGTAAAAACTAAAAAAAAAAACAGCTGTTCCATACTGTTCCCGACCCGACTACTATGGCGGGAACTATGTTCAGTCGTCGTCCTTATTTCTTCAATAATGGACTGTAACTGAGGCGTTCGGCGGTGCGTGGCGTCTCATGCGACACGGCAGGCATCTGTGTACGACCATCTTGGTCGTCGGTCTGAAGCGCAGGATCCAGTAGCGCTGTCTGCACTCGCTGACGGTGACTTCGACACAGCTGTGATGCGCTCTTCTATGTACGAAGTCGATGAGTAGGCGGACTTCGTGTCGGTTGCCGTCGAGTACTGGCGGCGACTTGAGTTCGTCGGGTATGCCGCTGGCTGCTTGTATGCGGCTGTTGAGCTTTATGAGCCCGTCTTGGTAGATAAGTGATAGCGATCGGAGTCGACTATTGATAGCGCACGCTCGTCCTTCCCGTAGGTCACTTATCTCTTCGGCGAAAGCGTTCTCTTGGCTCGAACGCCATATTAATTTCTCGGCGCGTCGTAGCACGTCACCGTCTAGCTCGCGTAGGCGCGTAGCTGGTCCGTCGCGAGTCTCGACGCGTTGCGTTATTCTGTTCGGGCTCTTCGCGCCCCTCTTCCATGTCGGGTCGCGAAGTGGGTTGGCTCGCGTGCGTTTGTAGTAGGTGCGCTCGCGTCTAGGTCGGCACAAGTCCACAAACTGGATGACTCGTGCGGCGGCGCGTAGGTATCGTTCCCACTTCGAGAAACGTACCGGGTCCGGGAGCGCGTCAGTCACGCGGGCGTGTGACGTAGTGGTCACGTGACACTTTTCCTCTCCCGTAGCTTCGGTGCGTAGCGCGGTCGGCTGTGCCGGCCATGTGTCCTCGGGCGATCGCAGGAACTCGGGCCCGGTGAACCATCTGTGTTCAGAGTTGAAGTCCACGGGCACGTCGCGAGTGGCGTCGTCGGCGACATTGAGTTTGGTGGGTACCCAGCGCCACTCGCTGAGGCTGGAGTTTTCTTCTACGGCGGCAATGCGATGTGCTACGAACGGGCGATATGAGCGCGACCCGGTTCGTAGCCATGTCAGGGCTGTCATACTGTCCGTCCAGAAGTATCTCGTATCTGGCTTGCGGTCGTGTTCGGCGATGACGGCGGCGGCCATCCGACTCCCCATTACGGCGGCTTGAAACTCGAGACGCGGTATCGTAGACAACTTGAGTGGCGCTACGCGGGCCTTGCCGAGTACTAGCGATATTCGGATCTCGCCGTCTGGCATGACGGCGCGCCAGTATAGTGCGGCGGCGCAGGCGGCTTCACTCGCGTCTACGAACGTGTGCAACTGCAGGTCGATCGCGTCGGAGTACCCGGAGTACGGCCGTGGGATCGAGATGTGTTTAAGTCGCTGTAGGTGCTCCATCCAGGCGTGCCATCTCATGGCGAGGTCTTCGTCGATCTTGGCGTCCCATGCGGTCCCGCAGCGCCACGATTCTTGCAAGATCTGGCGTCCGGAGTTTGTCACGACCGAAGCGAGGCCTAGCGGGTCGTAGATGGACATGACGATCCTCAGGGCCTGCCTTTTCGTAGGCGCGTAGCAGCGTAGCACGTCTGCTGGCACGCGCGCCATATCCAGGTTGAAACCTAGGTCGTCTAGGTTGGGCCTCCATATGAGCCCTAGCACGCGCTCGGAGCTCCCGCCGGTGTTGAGAGCGACGTCGGCCGGGGTCTCCTCTTCCGTCAGCTGCCGGCGCACTTCACTGGCGTCCGAGTTCCACTTGCGGAGCTCGAAATGGGCCTGCCGGTGAATATGTCGAACTTGTACGGCGACTCGTACCGCGTCCTCCGGTGTGCGATAACTACCCCGGTAGTCGCTCATAAAATGATTACGGACGATCGCGTCGGCGGCTTCTGGGTAGTCGCACCGGTGTTTCTTTCGTGCCGGTTTGACCGGTGCTTCAGCGAGTTTGGCGATGTCGGACTTCGGGGCCACTGGGACGACGGCTCCCTCTGTCGGACGTGCAGCGATCGGTATCGCGCTGAAGGGCTTGAGCTGCTCGGCGGTGGCAGCTGGATTGTTGTACGACGCTGGCGGCGGCATGAGAGGAGGGGCTGTGAGCTCTCGGTGCTCCTCTTCGGGCAGCGCGACTTGGTGGAGCCAGGTATCGATACGCTGACTTTGTTGCGCTGCGACGACGTCCTCTTCTGTGATCATCGTACGGGCGTCTTCGTCTTCATCAAACTGGCTTTCAGCTTCGATTGTGGCTATTCGGGCGGCGGCGAGCTCTACTTGTAGCCGAATGTGTTCCTCCTTCGCCTTTGCTAGCTTGAGGAGGCGTTCGGAGGCTCGTCTTGAACGTCTCGACGTGGACAGTGCGTAGTCGTCCATACAGGGCAATACCGGAACCGGATTGCTTGATGAGGCGGTCACGGTAGTTGTGAGGTTAGTTTTCCCACTCTTGAGGTGCGTTGTGAGTACTTTCGGCGAGCACAGGTGACTCGCAGCGCTGGCAGTGGTCGCAGACGTCGACGTGACGGGTGCGATCAGTCGCGACGGATGAAGTAGGACCCCACGGTCGGGTCCCGTCGGCGAAAAGTCGGCATATGTCGTGGGCCGGGAGGAGGGTCCTGGCAGCGGACCCTGCGGCGCCCCCGGAGTCGAAGGCGATTCATCCATGCGCGGCGCGGTTGCGGTGTGGGAGGAGGGCGGCGGCGGTGCGCCCTGCGGCACTCCCGTATCGCGGTCATCGATGCGCGGCGCGGGTGGCAAGACGTGGGAGGAGGGCGTCGGCGGTACGCCCTGCGGCACTCCCGTAGCGTCTGTGTCGACGCGACGTACAGCTCTCGCCTTTTCTGAGCGTGTTAGCACCATCTTGATTTCTTCTTTCTTCTCAAAATCCGGCGAGCAAGGGAACATAGTGGACTGTATCTGTGGCGTTCGGCGAGGGCGACGACCTAGTAGTGTGATAGCTAGGCCGGGAACTTTATGTGGCTGGGGTTGGAGAATACTCGAAGAAATACCACGTGGTTCGGTACTAAGGCGCTCCTTGAGTTGGCTTGGGCAGGGATCTTCTGAGAGCGTGTGTTCTTGTCGACGGTCGGCGGATGAATAATTTGACCGCGCGGAACGAGCCGCGCCGGCGGGTGGCGGCGGCGTCGCGAGTACCTGGGACCGCGCGGCCCTAATCAGGCGCGGCGTTCGTGTGAGCGGGACGCAGCGTCGGATGTGCCTCTCGCTCGCACCTCTATTGCCTGATTGTTTCCCTAACTATTATTCTCAAATTCCTATTGTCGTTAGCTCTCAGGAGAACCCTAACCCAATGAATACTCAAGGAGTTTATGCATTTATTCATAATCTTAACCTATTTTACAAATTGGACTTATAGGCTAGCTTATGACAATTTATACTATGGCTATCTTAACTATGACTATTTCCCAAGAATCATAAAACAATAAGGCACAGCTGCGCTGGCGGCACTGTCTATGGGATTAACAAATTCACAAAAACATTAGTTTTACAATTACGGCATCCTTTTGCAATATAACGATATTGCTTTCTTTGAATTTAAGACAATGGTTAAACAGTACAAATATCTTTTTCGGAAACTATTTCAAAGAACTATTCTTTGGCGGTATGGAATAACCTAGCACCTGGTTATCGCTATCGTTTTACGGCTTCTCAATAAATACCGACTGGCTTTTGTTTAGCCCCTGGGAAAGCATGCTCGATCCCTAACAGTACTATAACTATCTTAAATTCTACGTTTATTATTTACATCAATCCTATTTATAATCGTAACATATTCTAGGCCGTCGCGAATACATACATTTTGTCGAGACTGGAACAACAACTTTTTTTTGAGAATTAATAAAAGTCGTAGAACAAAAGTTGTTAGTTTTGATGTACAGAATAAGCCCCTGAAAGGATGCTAATTGATTAGAAAAAACCCTGTATATTACTCGTTCGTCCCATATGTTTAAGACAAATTTGATTGTGTTACATGTATATGTATGTCGGATCCATAAAAAGAGGCACCGCATCAGTTATGATTCTGCTTCAATGTGGTAATGATTTATACCACTGACCCAACAATGCTTCAGTGTGGCGTGGCGTGGGTTTAGCGGGCGAGGAGATAAAGGCGACGTCACGAACAATCAGTTTATTGCACAGAAGATTACGTATGATTACAATTATAGAGAGAACTTTAAGCGAAGGACATGGTGTCCGCAGCGTAACGCACGCTGTCACCATTCTATCAAGAATCACCAGGCTTGAACCGTTCTAATCTCAGTTTTCCACAACTTCTTCCGAACAAGCTCTATTTACAACTCACAACTCACTGACATCTGTCTGACCTGTCACCTCGCACTTTCCCGCCCATCGGCCGATCATGCGATGTCAGTGTCACTTAAAACCTTAGAATCAATCAACAGCGTTTGTCACAAGCGTTACCCCAGGAATGTTGCCACTTCCATTCCTAGTCCTTCGAAATTATACTAAGTGGCACTATTTAAAATTAAACTTAAAGCTATTGTCCCGTTATGTATAATATTTTTTTCGAATGAAATAATAGTCTATAGGGCAATGAAAACTCTATAAAATCCATAGTTAGTTTCATAGGTTTCCGTGGCGCCCGACTAGTCACACAATATCTAGGCAAATACATTTTTTATGATCGAACTCCTGACTCGAAAAGAAGAAATTCCATAATATTTCCATTCTCGCATCATAAAGAGTGACGGGTACACCGCAGAGGAACAATGCCACTAGCTAAAATAAATTTACCATATCAGGCTTTACCATAGGCTTATGCCCATATTCGTAAGTGGAGACTAATAAAAATAAGGATAACCTTGCTATCGATTTTTTTCTCCAAACACTTTGTTGTCCAAAAATAACAAATCATAATATTACCTATATAAGTAGGTAATCATTTCTTTTTAGTATTGGATTTATATCTAAAAATAAAAAAAATCTTCCACTGAATCGTAAAAACTCATTAGTGCTAAAATGACCCATATCTATATGGCATTAAGAACGTTATCGCTAGCCAATACTCCACAGTGCATGTTAAAACATACTTACAGTCCCTTTCGCGCGATCTTAACACAGATGACCCACTTAAAATAATCTATACTGCACATTAAAATTACCACCATTTGAATTTATGCTCTCCGTTAATCAATTTAAGGCTTTAATTCGCCCACGTCGTTTTACTATAGAGTTGGCATAGTGTAGGGTAGAGACAGTAGCTAAAGTGACCATAAATGCGTTTAAATTAGGTCTCTTGATTTTTTCAGAACTCAATTGTGACTATTTCAATAACTATTTCAATACATACGAGTGTTTGTTTTGAAACGGGGGAAAATTTAAATTTATGCGAAACTCACTATTTGTGTGTTCTTGGATATGCGTAAAGTATATCTCATAGAAAGGGAAGAAAAAAAATTGATGAATATTAATTTACAGTGTGAAATGTTAGTAAAAATATTCAAATAAATCATAAAATATCAAACGCGCGTGAAATCTTTTCTTTGGATAAGGATTGAAAGTAAAGTTCGTCTTCTAATTTATGAATGTAAGTAAGACGTAAGTTAAACGAATATAATTATCACGGAATTTTTATCTCTTATTTGTTTTCATGTTAAAATGTTGATATGGGTACACCTGCAATGAAATTTCATCTTTATTTTATTGCTGACAGAGAAACCTTAACTTTTTTATTATTAGGCGTTTTTTATATATCAATCTTGGCTACTGTCTTACAGTCCACAGAGTAGGTAAATCCGGAATTAAAATTCGATCGACCATACTTTATCCCAGTGGGTTACATGAAAATCGTTTTAGCTGTGGACTCAAGCCGTATAGATTAAATTGAGTGGTATTTATGTTGATTTTACATTTAATCAGATTATATTGACATAAATAAATCGCGCTTGATTGGTGGTTTTGAAATAATGGACGATTAAAATGCCTATCTATGATTAATCGTGTTGTTTCAATTAAGTATTGTAATCGGAGTTTTACTGATTTTTAGGAAAACTATGACGTTATTCTAAAGAGTGCGTCATTATCAAATATCTTTATCTTTTTGTGCATCAAAATAAATTAAAACTGTTTATGAATACCATATGAAATCATTGTTTCAAGTTGCAAATGCTTTTTAAAGAAGTAATTAAATTGTCACTGATTATGATAATGCTGCCTGCATATACGCTGCCAACTGGATATGTGCTTGAGCATTTGAATTATCTGTAGACCTTCAGTGGCTTGCAGATGATCCAATTGGTTTTTAATTAGAACTAGTTTTCCCCACCGTTTCTCACAGGAATCTTATTTTTCCTGGATAAAAAATAGCCTACGACACGTTCCGATCTTAGATCTTTATTCAAGCCAACTTATGATTCTGTTGCTGTATGAAAAATTAGAAAAAAAATATTAGCAGGGACTCAATGGTATGTGGAAGAACCAAATGATTTTCATGTTCCTTTAATTGTAATATTAAATGTAATTTGTTTTGTAGTCAATAAAAGCAGTGGTGCTAGAAAAATAAGGAAATTATAAATTTAAATAAGGCACTTGTTATGTTTTTGTTCACCAAAAAGCCACTGATATGAAAACCCGTACATAAAATCCAAACTACTTAATTTGTACTCTACGGGAATTAGAACCAAAGACCTCACGGCGATCACGAAGGTGATCGTTTAAAGCGTTTTAGTTAGATTCAATTTGTAAGATTGGCCCCAAAGATTGTTACAAAGTCGCAGGTGAAACCTTTGACTGGAGTCAATAAATAAAACCTTCGTAAATAGAGCGCAATTGTCAGCTAAAACTTTGTATTTTGTGCACAAAATTCAGAGTGCGAAGTCAGAAGTTTGGTCTCTGAACTGTCGAACAATGTAAGGCTCGATTAAAATTGCAATTTGGCTGCGTTGAGCTTGGAAAAGTTTTGGTTGAGCTAATTTTATCGGTTCTTAAATTACATGCAAACGTTTACATGATAAGTGGTGGAAATAAGATTTAGTTGTGTCTGGATAAAGAAAAGTTTTTTATTCACATACAAATACTCAAAATTAGATCTTCTATCGTACATGTAGTAGGTATTTACAAATATTGGAAAGAAACAATATATATGGTACTCTTACTATACAACAAATACTCTTTTCCTTTCAATTTTTTTTCCGTCGTAGTTTATCTCGTAATTATATTGTAAGTTTTTAAAATGTATGTATTAATGTAGTTATTAATGTAAATATGAATAAATAAACGAGGACGCAATGGAAGTGACTGTATGCGATACACTACTAACGAGAAAAATCCGAACGATTGATAAGTCCATCATTCGTCACGCTATTTTATATTCTTCTCTGTTTCTGTGCAATCGGTTTGAACATTAAAGTTTAGCTACCCATGACTAATTGACTATATTGTTGCTAATACTGCCAAATTTTCACATTACGAAAAAAACTACGTAAAATTAATAAACAAGTAATTTGAAATGGGTATTCGTTCAGAGCCTATTTGGCTGCGATTCGGCTCCATGCAATATGAATAAAGCTTTATCCAAGGGCTGTCAGTCAAGATTTTTGTTCGCAACATGTTGGAAACACGTTTGCAACATCCTCGAGCCGAGTGCCGCTGTCAGGGCGTCTGCCAACTTGGGAATCTGCAAATTATTTTGTTTGCCAACCCTACGCGGTTACTATCAGTAGTTATTAATTTACTATTGGTCGCAAAATAGTAAATTAATAACTGACTTCTCGATTTTATTTCACATCAGAACATTGGATTGAGAAATGTCATTGCCACTTTCACTATTATAATGACAGGTACCATTTAATGAATGTCTTCATATAGTAGAGTTAAACTGCTCGTATACTAGCTTGTTTACTTTGTAACTTGTGAAGGAAGACTACTACGAAAATTCGAACGAGAAAAATACTTGCATACTTTTGAAATTTTCACGCTTGGCTGTAAACATCAGAATCAAAAAATTATCAAGTTAGAGTGCGTTTCACGAAAGAAGTCCCACGGCCAAGAAGTGAAACTAATTTTAACAGATCGGCCAGGCAGCACGTCTGAGGGACTTCTTTCGTAAAAATAACTCAAGAACTTACCTATATCTGTCTGAGTAAAATAGAGACCGTAATTACCACGAAAGGAGTTCTCCGAAATAAGTGATACTAATTTTAACGGATCGGCCATGCGATTGTGGCGACGTGTCTGTGAGACTTCTTTCGTGAAACGCACTCTACAGGACTCTTACTCGTTTTCGTCAACATGCACGGAACAGCTGATTTTTTCACGACTTCAGGATCACCGCCTTACCACAAAAGATATAAACACGCTTTAAAAGTATTTAAGCGTGTGTGGTTTAACCATGCAATTTGTACTGTTAAACATTGTCTAAAGCGTGCGTAAAACTTTTGTGGTATGACGGATAGTGTTTGTCTATAAAGATCACCAGTATACATATTAGTACATACTAGATTAGTTACGTAAAATATTCAACTGCGTGCATCATTTCTCTTTAAACACAATCTTGACTTTCAAATTCGATTCGAGTTCCCACAGTAGTACTTTTAGTAGGTAAACATAGTTTCACCACAATTTTATCTCTATTTTGGGCTGAAGACAGCATGTTAGCGTGTCGTGAGCACCTGCGAGTGTGGTTACGCCCTCAGCTAAGCTTAGCATCATTAAGCATTAGGTCATTAGTGTTAGTAATTAGTTTTAGGATCTTGAAGTTCTAAATTTTGGTGGGTGTGGAAATGTTGTACGTACCTACTACGAGTATGAGTTTTAGTTCCTAAGGTAGCGCTCATAGCGTAGTTTGATTAAGTGTTCGTTAACGATCATTGAAGTTAAGCATCGTTCAGCACGGTCAGTCTTCGGATGGGTGACCGCGGATGGCATTTACAACTGAGCGCAACAATGGCTCGGATCACACGTTAAATAGTAGGCCCCGGTTGTTTAAACCGTTTAGCCATACCAGAGGCCTTCAACTGCTTAAAAAACTCTGACACCAGGGTTAGCCACCCGGCCTATACGAACTTACGTACTTTTTAGTTGCTAAGGAGTTTGTGTTTGCCTTCAAGATTATTTCTTAAATTTGAAAATAACATAGTTTTAACAGGCATTTTTGTTTTTTATCAAATGGTACGGTTGATATCATACATAGTACCTACAGAATAATAGTATGGGATATCGAAGTACGAGTTACGAAAACTGAATTGTTTTTTAAGTTGTGTCTTTTGAAACCTTAAAATTATGTTAATATATGTACTTAAAGCTGGTTGAAAACCTATTGTGTAGATAATTGTTTTTTTAATCACTTTACAGGTATCTTTTACGTAATACAATAACGAAACGCATTTGTTTACTATCGGCGTTGGTAAAGAATAGAAAACTTCCTCCTCATTAATTAATGGAAGTTGGTTGACAAATACTCAAAGTAAACGTGAATGTAGATTCGTAGAGTTTTATTACTAAGCACCTACATAAATGTGAGGCTTTTTCTCCATATTGACATAAATCTGAAGTGATCAAATTTCACATATTTACTAAATACAATAATATCCTTATATTAAAACACTCTTTTTTAGGTGGTAAGAAAAAGTATATTTAATCCTGCGTGGGTTAAAAACAAAATGAAACACAAACATAGCTACTTCCTACGCAAAGGCGTTTAATCTACAGAATATTTGTGAAAACTAAAACAACACTTCTGTACAGGTAGAGGTATTTATAGCTTTAGATAATATTAACTTTTGTATATGATTGATGTCAACAGAGCCCAATGGATTGGCAAGTCTAAATGGCTATGGGCAGGGTACATTGCACTGAGGACTGGCGACCGATGGAGTCGAAAAGTCTTCGTGTAGAGACCACGCACCGGCAAGATCAGCGTAGAAAGTCCACCCACAAAGTGAATAGATGACCTCATTACGACCGCAGCGTTGAGCTGAATGCAAGCCGCTTCCTTCCTTCCGAGATCTATATGGGAAGCTATTTGCCGATTTCACGGTGCCATTTGTATCGATCCTGTGCTAATCGTGTCCAGGTTCGAACCGAGATTTTCACTGCCATAACATAATCCATCTTACTACCATAACATAACCAAGCATATCGCGTAGCAAATAATTTACGTATCGACATACAGCTCCCTCACACTATACCTACTTATAACTAGAAGTTCTAAACAAGCTATAGGCGGGAAACAAAACCTGGAGCATCAGTATTCAGTATCAAAGCCCTGGAATCCTCGTAAGCCTCGATCGATGGCCGCCGCGACCGGTACAATCACAGTTTCAGAAATTTCATAATGAAATGAAAACAGGATCGGTTTTGGGAGGACTTTCTATATTTACTATGAGGTATTTCTTTGAACTACCTACGGTGTAAGCATGGTAATGGTATCTATGCAATATTCAGTCTTCATACAAACGGTCGAAACCCGAATCATACCTTCGCGTATCGGTGATCGGTACACGTCAGTCGCAGGGGCGCGCCGTAGTGACGAACGAACGTATGGATTTGCAATCAGTAAGTGCGATTTACGTACCAGGCGGGCAGCCCTAGCACGTGTTACGTACTGCGTGGCCACGCAGGGCAACACGGGGCCGAGTCGCAATATTGCATAGATACGTGGTGTAAGTATGTTAGTAGTAAGTAAGGACGTATGGCTAGCCATGATGTCAGACATTTCTTTTATCCGTCTGAAGGCCTCTACTCAAATTGGCTAAGCGAGTATGACAACCGGGACCCACATTTAAACGCATCATCCTGTTATCGAGACCACACGTTCGTTCGTCACTGTTGTGTGCCCCGGCGACCTTTATGTAAGGAGTGTATACAAAACTCCGAGGATACCAGGATAGATACCATTACCGTGGCGAGATGGTTACTGCTATCAGATCCGGCGCCGGACCAGTGCTAGTTAAGCTTGTTCGCGAGCTTGCTCTGCGGCACGAGCTAGCGTCTTTGCTAGCGCTCTGGCGTCGTTAACAGACCTCCGAAATGTTCCGTACATAACTGACTATAGGAAGTACGCACGGTTTAAAACCGAGCGTAGCCCCGACAAAAGCAAGGGCTCTAGAGTTACAGGTTACTCTGAGACGTACTCGTAAATACTTTTCTTAGACTATATGTACAGTCTAGTTCATACCCAGCATTAGTGTCTCGAGCACATCGCATAATTTTTCATTTTCAACCCGAACATTTATCCCGCCGCGGTCCCACCTGTGCGCTTGCATTTCCTACTTCCCACCTGCAAATGTCGTCTCGACTTAAGCCGATAATTACGGGATTATTCCCCCCCACCTCCTCCCTTCGTGTCTGTGCGATAGAGATGAATGAACTCTGTATACTGTGGGAAAGTAGGTATTTTCATCCCAAGCTACGAATAAGAATGTAATGATTTCGTGTTGTATTGTCATTGCTTTTCATCTATCAACCTGTTAGCATACGGTGGTGTGACAGACTCAGTTCTAGTTGCTCGAATAGAGTGTTGAAAAATAGAAGCCTGTGTTCAGCAGTTGCCTATTACTGGCTGCAAATGTATGGGAGCTTAAGTATTTAGTGGTATACCTCAACAGCTTGAGTAGTTTTGTCATTTGATAATTAAAAGCGCGCTTCATAAACATAGAAGGTTGTAAGTATAACGTTTGTATATCTTTTTTAGGGTTTAAAATCAATATCACCAGAATTTGCAGCTACCCTAGCATTTATAAATCTAAAAACCGAGCTAAATCTATATTTTATGACGTCCAAACCCACAACGACGACAAACTATCGATGTTTTATCTGCTATGAAAAAATATCGATAGTCGATACTTGGTCCATCCCTACTCCCCACCCCATACTTCACTCCGCTTCAATGCACTACATGTACTGTAATGGTTTTAGAAGTACAATTTTTCGTCTGATGGGTTTTTTTCGGAATAATTATTCCTGTGATTATGTTCTAGGGCTTTTAGCGGTGCTTTGTTTGCTTTATGGGGGGAAAGTAATGTATTTGAATATTGACGGTGATGTATTTTATTTAAAGGTGCGTTTTGCAAGGGAGATTGTACCTTTTGACGCCAGTATTAAAATACAAAATGGGATGTTGTTAGGCTATTTCAGTAATGATCATAATTATTTTCACCTCTTTTTAAAAGAATCATCAAAAGATGGTACGTATCGTTCGCAAGTCATTTCTTGAAACAAATTGAAGGTTTTTTTTACTCTCTAAAAGTTCGCATAGAATTGAATGTTGTGGAAAGATCATACCTACGAAAGATTAGTGGGTCCATGATCTTAATTTGAGAACTTTACAACCTAGCAATACATACATTTGTTCCTGTCAAGATCTTTAAAAATGTGCTTGAAAACATACTGAAAACCCTTTTATAATTTCATTTTCGTTTGTAATCTTTAATTTAGTAGCAAAAACAATATTTTTCTATCAAACAACGTCATGTTTACAAAGTACTTATTAATTTTATTTCAGCACCGAAATATTTAAAATTTAATCGTACAAAATAACCAAATATTTTGATAAAACAGACTAAGCTGGAATTAAGTTTTTATAAAAATAAGCTAGGTATCGAAGCTAATATTTACTAAAATTATGGGTCAGTCACCGATTTAACAACGCACGTACCTTTTTTATCGCGAATAGATCAGAGGGGTTAGTCCAGGTTTACACGTAAATTAAAACTACAGCTGTTTCCGTGTGGCTCTATACATTTTTGTACAGCGCCCCTGGCGGAAACGAGGAAGAACTAACCAAAATGTATGGAGACACACGCGAACGCGAAAGTTTAAGTAAACTACGCAAAACCTGGACTAAGGGCTCAGAAACGTAAAGCTAAACCGCTTCGTACAAATCGAAAGAAGATCAAGAATTGTTTTTTTTTTCATGACTGCCTAGAGAGCGAGGTCTTAAAATTGATATGTGAATCTGTACTTATCTATCACATGGTGATTTTTGATGGTGTTTTTTTCGCAAGATCTTCACGTTTTTTTAGATCATATGCAGTGAACATCCTAACCTACACGTCTTGCTTCCATGGCATTCATTCGAGGACCTTACAGCCCTTTTTTTTTTTTTTTTATTCTGAATAGGTTTGTGTTTCACCACATGCCCTATTAGCCATCATCTACATCAATGTACCTACATCTTGTTTTGATTTGTTTGTTCATCATTTAAATTCACAGAGAATTGTGACAAGACCAATCTTGTCATCATTCTCTGTGAATTTAAATGTGTACCTACAAGTCAGAGACAAATATCACATGAAAATAGTTCTGCAGTGGGTTTAGAAACTCATTTAAACTAATAAGTTTTACCTTTTGGTCAAACAGCGCAACCCCCTAAGACCAGCTTGACCAACTTGCTTGTAATTTATTGCCAATGCAAGTTTCGGCTTCCCGTGGTGGACCACAGTATTGATAGAGTCAGTTACTAAAGTCACTGAGTTACTAAAGTCACTGACTTGCATTTGATTGTGGATACAGTTAAGTATAGGCTGAATCAAACTTAATGGCTTCTGTAAAGTTATCTACTTCTTGGGCCGCTGACATATGAATAAATTTTTACTGCGCAAGTAACTGATGAGTGTTCAATCACACCGATAAGTTTTATTCGCCTGTTTGTTTTGTTAATCAAAAACCGATATGTTTTTCACTGTAAGCATTTCCAATACTAGGTTAAATTATTGGATGGCTATTTTGTCATAAAATAGTAAAGAGGTAAGATTATCGAGTCATAAAGATACTTGAAATACGCAAACCTCAAAAACCTAAAACCTTAGTGGCTCTTTTAAAGTTATGTAAAGACAGATTACTTAATAAACATACCTATTTCCGTAGATTTTGGCGTTTTGAGCATTTTTCAGGCTTAGCTATACGACTCTTACTCAGCTATGAAAATTAAAGATGTGCTCGATTTATTTCAATCATGACACGATCTAAATATATAAAAACTCCCTATAACCTCCTAGCCGATCCTAATCTAAGTAGTTTTAATTTAATGCAGAGTGCATTTTTCAGGTGAACTGATTAGCACCATGTCATAGGTGGCAGCACTATACGGTAGTAAGTTGAGATACTGTATCAATCAATACGTTACGCGAACTATTCCCGTGTTGACCAAATCCCAGGAAATTAATTTCGATATTTGTAACTTGTTATTAGTACTGGAAGTTGCGTCGGTATTCGATTGCACTTGATAATGACTTTAGGTTAATTAAACTGCTGATTTAAGCTTTTAATTAAGATAAGAGATAAAATTAGCTGTATAGTGACTGCATTCTGCAACTTTGCTGTGTAATTGTACCTAATTTATTCGATGGATTTGCGTTTTAATTAGTAAGTTGTAAAATATCAAATTTACTCGTAACATGGTTATATTTAACATCAAGGTAACATAATCAACATTTGTATTTATTAAGCAATCAGTGCGCCAGAACCATTTAGGATTGTACTTACCTACCTTAAGGTTGCCATGTAGATGTCTACATCACAGAGGCGTGGGTTCGATTCGATCCCCACCCAGGGCAAGCATTTATGTGATGAACATAGGTATTTGCTCTGTGTCTGGGTGTTATTTAGGTATTATCTATATAAGTATGGATTGAAAAATATGCATATGTAGTATATCAGTCTCTGGCAGCCATATCACAATCTTTGCTTAGTTTGGGGTCAGAGACTGTGTGTAAGATGTCCCCCAATATTTATTATTATTTATTATTAAATATTGTAAATACCTATTTGTAATTCACTTATACGCTTATTCTTAAGAAAAAAACCTTTCTTCATAAATATTATCAAAAAATAGACAGCTAACCATCCACTTTAGCTTACAGACAAAAAAATCACACGGAAAATATGTTGCCACGGGCTGTCACAAATGTATGTAGGAAATCCTTCTTCGGTGAGGCGAAGCATTGCGAGGCAACCTGCATGCGTCCGTAGAAGAAATTCGATGGCGTTAAAAATCAAGCCATATAGAGCCAGCTTTCTATTCCTATATTTGTTTCCATTACATTCTTTATTACAAGCAAGCGTTTCTCAAACGTTTACAAAAGGGAGCGAAGGTCGTGAAACGGCTCTCAATCTTTCAACACGTAAACAAACCTTAATTCTTTCTGGAAACCAGACGTAACTCGCAGTTGAGCGATTCCGACAAACAGAATGGTTAGGGTCGGTTTACACTAAGCACTGCGTGCAGCAATTACTCCGTCAGACAGCGAACTTAAAATCTACTTTCACAAGAATCTGTGTTTCTGAATATTGTGTAAAAATAATCACAAATACTCAATAAAAATCACAGATAATCCATTCCAACTCAATTTGCGTTCTCAGTCGTCTTGATGGAAATACAGTTGTTCCAGAGAGTAGGTATACGAAAAAAAATGTCATGTGCATCATTCAAAAACATGGATCCAGATATCCGTAGAGTACTTTGGTACTTATGTTTCACAAAGTACAATACAGAATGTTTGTACAATAATAACATTATTAGGTAATAAAATTCGTTAAATACTTGGCCACTGCGATACCGCAGATACAAAAACGTAGCACAAAGAAAAGCAACAGCTAATTATCATTTTCTGTAGACAATAACACATACTTTATCTCAACTTATCAGTGTCTTATAGCCTTACTTATCCGTCTGTTTGTAGAAATAAAATTAACTAAAGAAACATTTACTCCGAGCTCTAAAGGAATCGGACGTTCACGTCTGGCCAGTGCCTAACCAAGCGCATAAAGTTAGAGAATCGAAGACGAATGGTACGTTAAAAATACTATTCGTTACGGTTAGAGGATAGTAAGTTAGTCCCGCGGATTGGCAAGGTAAAATGGCAGTGGGTGGGCACATAGCTGCATGTATGGTCAATTTAGATTTATTTGTGAAAGTTCTCGACTTGAGATCACTCAGTAATAAAGGCTGGACGTCCACTGTCAAAGTGAAAAGACAATCCTGGAGTCCAGACTGATTGTCCTGTCTGTCTGATTGACTAGCGGTTTCTTTTTTCATTTCTAAATAGTATAAAGCAAAGTTGCTACTTCTGTGCGTCTGTCTGCTCTTTGTGTATCCGCTCATACCTATCTTCCGAACTATACAAGATTCGAATGCGGTTTTCAATATCTTTTATAGTGTTTCAACTAGAAGGTTTCCGCAACGGCAGCTAGTAATCGTATAAAGTTTAATTTACAGACGTTATCGCGATCGAGTAATTAAAAAATATCTCACTAAGCGTTTACTGTTTTTGGTTTTTAAGAAATTGGTGGGAAAATAATTATATTTTCTAATTATTATCATACTTATAACTTAAACTTGGTTTACACTATATTCAACGTCATTATAATTAAAAAATATCCAAATAAATAGTCTGCGAAACTAAAATCGATAGATACGATAGAGAATCGTGGCAATCGTGTCACGCACCTATAGGTTTTGGGCCCTGGTAAGATCGACATTTGACAGACATAAACAAAAAGTTAAAACATTGTTATATTTAGCGAGGAAATAATGAAATAATTTACAGTATCCAGTTTGGGCCTTCTGGCGTCATCAAACATTCAGAAGGTACAGGATGCTGGCGGGGTCTTCGAACGAAAATAACCTTGTGGGTAACTTCATCTATAATGATTTATAGTCTGTAAGCCCACTGCAGAAAAGCCTACGTCTTTTGACATCATTTGATTCCAGCACGTCTACCATGATGACGAGTATGAGTACGATTACATAATTTTACATGTTAAAACGTGATTGGTAATAATAGGTATGATACTTCACCGTAGCTTTGTCTCTTTTCGATAAGAGTCTATAAATGACGCGCACTGGTAACATATAGAGTCATGTACACCTCTATCATGGCGGCAACGGGCTTAAACCCTGGTAACTATTCTACATAATTTAAAAAAATAAAAACCTTTTATTCACTTTTAATGTCAGTAGTCAATCAATCCATACTCCGTTTCCTATTCGAGGAGACACCTAACTTGGTGGAAAGACAATTTACCATCTACCATGATAGATGTGCTGGTAGGGTAATTTTGGTAAGACCAGATAAATAGGGTTTATGTAATAAAAGGTGCTACAATAATTGTTAAAATTGCATCTAGCTGCCGAAATAATCAAAAGAAAAACATAAAGGATAAACCGAAGTCATTTACGTCACACGATATCACAGTGGGCTCACAGACTATCATTTAATTTTGTAAATCAGAATGCTTTCGAAAACTTTCGTGTCCAAAAATAATAGAATTTAATTTTCATCACTACTTTTTGATGAGATTTTTTTTACTTTAAATCTGATAGGATTGATATTATTTGATATGATTATTAGCTTTGTTTTACGACATCTGTTCTGGGGTTTTTTTTTATAGGGTACGGAAAGAATTAGACCAAATTATAATTAAGTGGGTACCTAGACTTGGAAAGTATCGCCACGGTAATGGTGTCTTTAAAGTATGCTGTTTTGATACACACAGTCGGAACCCGAATTATACCTACGCACAACGGAGTTTTAGGTACACACTCGGTAGTCGGTACCTACACAGTTGCAGACGCGCCTTAGTGACCTAATGACGAACGAACTTTTCGATTCCGCGATTTTTCATACAAAATCTGCTGTCTTACGCACACTACACAACTACTTACTCACAGACAACACACATACGCACGGTCGCTACACGTGCATTTGTGTGCGGAACGTCTATGGCTGTCAGCGATCACTACAACGTGACGACATGCCGCGTGAGTGAGACAGTTGCGTACTCAATTTGCAAAAATGAATACAAATCTAGTGCTTGAAAAAGTATAACAATTACATTATTTGGAAGCATTTTAACGAAAAGTAACCGATCTAATTCATTTTAAAGAAAATATCAAGAGGAAGTTACCAAATAATGTAAAATAAGTTCCTATTATTTATCCTTAGGGGAACATTAAAATTTCTTGTTTTGTTACGTATCATTCATATTCAACCATACCCAGTACAAGTCTTCCCTATCGTCACAGTCTAGGTAGTTTTTATTAGAAAATCCACCGGCTTGTGCAGCCCGCGCGCAGATACCGAGTTCCGTCCGTGTACGCGGGGTGGAAGTGAGGAAGACTCAAACGAGTGGGGGGTAACGAGTGGCCGTTCTATACGTAGTATTATTATATATTCTTTGGTATGGGTTTATAATCAGTACTGTACTGTAACTGTACTGTAACAGCCTTTTATTACTTTTTTAAAATAGTCCACTGCAGGATGTAGGCCTACCCACGAAGGGTGATTGGGCCATATCCACCACGCTGGCCCAATGCGGGTTGGTGGATTCATACGCCATCGAATATTTTCTCCGGACGTATGTAGGTTGCCTCACGATGTATTCCTTCACCGAAAAGCCAGTGGTGTGAAATTCCGTACATAAATTCCAAAGAATTCATTGGTACGGGTCCGGGATCGGAACCCACGACCCCACGATTGTGATGCGGGTGTCATTACCACTAGACCACCACGGCTTTTTTTAGGGTTCCGTACCCAAAGGGAAAAACGGGACCCTATTACTAAGACTTCGATGTCCGTCTGTCCGTCTGTCTGTCTGTCACCGGGCTGTATCTCATGAACCATGATAGCTAGGCAGCTGAAATTTTCACAGATGATGTATTTCGGTTGCCGCTATAACAACAAATACTAAAAACAAAATAAATAAATATTTAAGGGGGGCTCCCATACAACAAACCTGAATTTTTAGACGTTTTTCGCTCTATATTAATAATGGTACCAGGTAGATGCTTGAAATTTTCACAGATTATTTAGTTTTATTTTCCCTTCAATAATAAATAAAAGTAAAATAAAATAAATATTTAAGGGAGGCTCCCATACAGTACGGAACCCTCCGTGCGCGAGTCCGACTCGTACTTGGCCGATTATTATAATCAGAAGAGTGCAATTTACCAGGCGGGCAGCCCTAGCGCGTGTTACAATACTGCGTGGGGCTGTAGTTATATATTTCAAGGACAGGGCCGAGTCGTCATACTGTATAGGTATCTATACAGTATTGGTAATGGTATCATTACCCTGGTATTGCGAACGTCCCTTCGTGTACGAACGTTTTTAACCCCCGACGAAAAAGAGGGGTGTTATAAGTTTAACGTGTCTGTTTGTCTGTGTGTCTGTCTGTCTGTCTGTCTGTGGCATCATAGCGCCCGAACCACTGAACCGATTTCAGTTTAGTTTTTTTTGGATGAAAGGAGACTTAATCGAGAGTGTTCTTAGCTATGTTTCATAAAAATCGATTGAGCCGTTTAAGAGTTATTGTGGGTTAAAGTGGGGATGGAAAACCAAAATTCTACAAATGTGCCCAAAATGGTTGTTAATTGAAAGTTTGTTGTCAAATATTTTTGTGTCGGGGGTTTTTTAATTAGGTATATTATTAGAACCTAGCCTTACAATATATCTAATGCTGTAACCACACTTTATGAATAATTCAGGACACACGCTTCCTTCGCCTTCTGACTTCATTGCTATCAATGCCTAGTCATTTAGACTTCCATTTACATAAACGTTAAGCAAAATGCACTTTGGATTATTAAGTCGTTTAAAAATGGCGGATTACGTGTCGATTGAAAGTAATTTATGGAAATCATAGAGAGGCAGCTGCGGTAATATTACTAGTAATTGAGAAAGTTGTATACAAAGAGTTGAGTCACAAAATTTGTTTGTACTCACAATAAGCCCGATTACAGAGGCGCCAGCGTAAATTTAATAGCAACGTAAAAGCGTTCTCTCTGTCGAATGCCTAAAGTGAAAAAGAAACAGAACTATGCTATTTAGCTAATATAATTACGATGGCGCCTCTGTAATCGGGCTTAATGTGTACTTAAAGATTGAGTCGGAAGTTTTGAGTCACCAAAACCGGTTTAGAAATCGGTTTTTTAATAGACTAGATGTCTTAAAAAGTATAATTAATCCTTCAGGTAGGTTATCAAATCGGCAATTTTCCAATTTGTTGATTTTTTTCAGAATTACCGTACCCTTATTTATTTTTCTGTTGATTTGACTCCAAACTGAAAATTTAAAGCGCCCATGTTTTGCTTAGTTTATTTCAAAAAATTTAAAGATCGTTGAAATCAGGTATAGTTAAGTTTAAAGTAAAGCATTAAAACTGCTAAAACCACAAAGCACAACTAGTGCTAAACGTTTCAGTAGTAGCCACAAATCGAGTGACGAATAGGAGAACGGATTTATTTTTATGGCAACACAATTTTCTCCGGCTCATTACATACATACCGCGATTATGCTGGCAACATTAGCGGCCTGTAGGTAGGGCGCTTAATGCCCAAAGGGCACGCGAGCCGGTTTCTGATTGTTCCCGACCAAATTATATCCCATTTTCACACCGTGTGTGCACGCCTTTACATCGGACACAGTGTAGAAAAACAGAAAGTAAAAGTGCCCTGCACTTTTGTACCCTGGAATAGATTCGCGTGTGACCACATCTGGCTTTAATTTAAGCAGACTTGTGGACCAAGTTTTAGTCGTCGTTTCAGCCATAGGACGTCCACTGCTGGACATAAGCCTCTTCTAAAAATCTCCAATTAGAACGGTTGGTAGCGGCTTGCAAGTTGTAGCATGGTTAGCTAGATTGAAAAACTCTTACGTACGAGTATGTTGTAATTGACTGGAAATACCGACTTAGGAAGGCTCGAAAACATAGGACTTTATTTACACCTAGTTAAAAAAAATCTGCCAAGTGGGAGTCGGATTCGCGCAGGAATGGTTCCGTACCGTATATCCCTCTTTAATATATTTTAATGTAACTATTTATTTTTGAAGGAAATGTACAATTTAATATTCTGTGAATATTTGAAGCATCTTCCTGTTGCCGTTATTAATAAATAAAAAATAAAAAAAAAAATAAAAAAAAAAAAAAAAAAAAAAAAATAAAAATAAAAAAGCCTTTTTATTTCCTATAGACCTAAACGTATTTACAATTTACAATGATTTTACAATTTTAAATTTTATTGTTAGTAGAATTAAATTAAACCTAGTGTTAGTGTATGCAGCTAGTATGTTTATATAGGAATCCCTTGCTGGGTATAGGCCTCCTCCAACTTCTTCCATTTTTTCCTGTTTTGTGCAACTTCGATCCAGTTTTTTCCCACTATCGTAACTATATCGTCCGCCCACCGTGTTTGTGGACTCCCCACGCTTCTTTTTCCTTGTGGCCCCCTCCATTTTGTGCTCTTAAGAGTCCAGCGTTGGTCGGTGCATCTCGCTACGTGGCCGGCCCAGTGCCATTTCAGTTTCAGTATGTGCTTGAGTGCATCTGTGAGCTTGGTCTTTTTCCTAATTTCATCGCTTCTTATTTTTTGAATTTTTCTTAGACTTAGGATGCTTCTTTCCATTGCCCGTTGGCAGCTTCTTACTTTGCATTTGGTTTTATTTGTTAGCGTCCAAGTCTGTGAGCCGTAGGTCCAGCAAGGCAAAATACATGTGTCCATGACTGTTTTTTTCATGTGTTGATCGTATTTGCCTTTTAGTATTTCTTTATGAGCCCAATATTTATTCCAACTGCTCGTGATTCTTCTCTGAATTTCGTCTTCGTTGTTTGATTTAGAAAAGGATACTTGCTTGCCTAGATATATATATTGCTCTACGTATTCTAGTTCAACGCCTTCGAGCACAACTTTTCTTTTCGCGCCATTCGACATTATTTTGGTTTTACTTAAGTTCATGCACAGACCGACTTTCTTGCTTTCAATATTTAGTTGGTATATCATTTTTTCTAGCTCTTGGTGGGTTTCAGAAAATATTGCGATATCGTCAGCGAATCTCAGATGGGTGAGGCGTGAGCCGTTGATTTTGATGCCTTCGGAAGCCCAGTTTAGCTTGGAAAATATGCATTGCAGGACTGCTATGAACAGCTTTGTTGAAAGAGAATCGCCTTGTCTTACGCCGCGGCCTATTTTGATCTCGTCACCTCTAGTTTCCAGCTTGACTCTACTCACACTCTTCGAATAAATGTTTTTTATTGTTCTTGTGATTAGAGGGCTTATGTCACAGCTATGTAGAGCGTGCCAGATAGCATTGTGGTGAAGACTATCGAATGCCTTTGTGTAGTCGATGAATGCTATGTAGAGAGTTCTGTTAAATTCTGTGTATTTTTCAATGACTTGCTCTATCGTATGTATATGATCCATAGTCGAAAAACCGGAACGGAAACCTGCTTGCTCTACCGGTTGCATGCTATCTATTTGGGGGGTGATTTTATCATGTATGATAGACGTAAACAGTTTGTATACACAAGAGAGCAAGCTTATGGGCCGGTAGTTTGCGATGTCGAGTGGGTCTCCTTTTTTGTAGAGCAGTATGATGTCAGATTTAAGCCATTGCTCTGGTATTGTTCCAGTATTTAAGACCATATTAAATATACAAGTCAGCGGTTCGATAAGCAGCTTTGCCCCTGCTATCAACACTTCGTTCTGTAAGCCATCCGGGCCGGGGCTCTTCTCTTTTTTCAGCTTTTTTATACTTTTTGCAACTTCTTCTTCAGTTATAAAATTATCTTCGCTTGTATTTGTGCCTAACAAGCTTGGTTCCAGAGGTTCCAGAGCTAATGTCACATCACTTTTACATGTAGAGTATAGGTCTTTGTAGAAATCAGTAGCGCAGGATATTATATCCTTTCTTGACATTGTTTCTTTTTGGCCATTTCTTAGGCTCTTGATCCATTCCGTGTGGGTGTTGAGTAGCTTGTGAGCTCTTTTGGCACTTCTATAGTGAGTTAAATTGGCTTCAATTACCTCTTGTCTGTGCAGTTTGTAATCATTTTTTATTGACTTGCTAGTTTGTTTGAATAGATAAGATAGCTCCTTTTTCATGTCTCGTGATTTGTTTGTGGTTTTAATAAGCTCGGAGCGCCTTTGGATCAAGAGTTTGGTAGTTTCAGTGAAAAAGTGACATCCACGCTCTGTTTTTTTGTTTGAACTTTTTGTTTTCAAACTATTTTTCAAGTAGAGTTCGAATTTGTTGTAGATTTCTTGTACGTTTGATTCCTCGAAGTTTATTGAGTTTTTGAAGTTGGTTTCTAAGTTCGAAAGGAATGTTTTTATTTCGGCATCAGTTTTAAGTGACGACGCTGTGCCATTGAAGTGTTTCCTACTCTTTTTAGTGTTTCCTAGAAGAATTGTTGCTCTTACTATTCGATGGTCGGACGGAAACTCTACATTGCTTAGAACCTCTACGTTTGTTATAATTTTCGGAGAGTTCGACATGATAAAATCAATTTCATTTTTTGTTTTTTGGTCTGGCGATATCCAGGTCCACCTTTTATCGTTTCTCTTTCTGTAGAAGGTATTCATAACAGATAGTTTATACTCAAACGCGTATCGCACTAATCTGTTTCCTCTTTCATTTCTTTTTCCGTATCCGTACCTGCCCATGATAAGGTTTTCGTTGTACTTTGGCAATCCTATTTTGGCATTGAAGTCACCTATCACCAGGACATTTTTGTAGTTTTCCAGTAGGCTATGGGCGTTTTGTAATGTTTGGTAGAATGCTTCAATATCTTCTTCGCTTTTATCTGTTGTTGGTGCGTATACTTGAATAATTGACAGATCTATATCGTAGAATTTTAGTTGAAGTAGAGCTACTCTTTCCGAAAGTCCGCAAAAATTTGTAATATTATTCTTGTATTTTTTCTTAATGAGAAATCCCACACCGTATTGACCGGATGTTTCACCCTTATAGCAAAGTATGTGTTCGTTGTATTCTTCTATTTTACATCCTTTTCTTCTTATTTCTGCTAAGCCAAGTATATCGATGTCGATGTTTCGGATAGCGTGCGTTAATTCTATGTATTTTTCAGTTGAAATTAATGATCTGACATTATAAGTGGCCACTTTTAGGCATTCTTTTCTACCTGAATTTTTTGTGACAGTGGTTGGAGGGTTGTGGTCATATTCTTCCACGGTGACCAGCCGGCTTGGAAGATCGAGAGGGGCTGTTGGTTGCTATTCTGCGTTTGATGTTATTTGGTTATAGTTTTGGGTGGAAGAAGAGCTTGGCCCAGCGTGCACAAGTGTTGCTTTTTTAATTATAAAATTGGCCATATTATTTGTTTTGTTCAATTTTGAAGGTTGTTTTTTATTTTGTTTGTCTGCCTTCATATAGGGATGAGATATTTCTGGTGATTCTGATAAGTTTCTTTTCTTGCTGGATGTTTTCTGCTGGTCTTCCTGGGTGTTTTCCAAAACTACGAGTTTGTCATACTTTATAAATGCTTTTTTCCCTTTTTCTCTTTCTTTTTCTAGCTCGATTTGAAGCTCTCTTCGTTTATTTAATATTTCTAACGGGAAGTCTTCTTTTATGTAGTATGAGGTTTCATTTAAATGTTTTCTATTTTTTTGAATTTGTATTTTTAAACCCATAGTCAGTAGTGTAACCACAATGGGCCTTATCTTCTCACTTTTCCTTCCAAGTCTTCTTACAGACTCTATGCCAAATTTATCGCATTTAACATGCAACTTATTATTTATGAAGTCTAACATTTTTTCCTCTAAGTCTTGATAGCTTTTTTCGTTTTCTTCTATCCCAAAAAATAATAGGTTTTTCCGTCTCATAAATCTCTCGACATTATCTAACGCCTTTTTTTGTTTTTCTAGGTTTTGCTCTATGAGTGCATTTTTGTTTTCGATCGTTTTAAATTTTTCGTTGATGTTATTATTAATAGTATTCTTAATGTCTTCTTTCATAACTGTCATTTCTGCTTTTTGCTGTCTCATTTCTTCTTGCATAATTAACAACAAATTTTTTATTTCATCCATAATGACGAGTTGCGCCCTCTACCGGTGGTTCGAAGTCTAAACGAGCTGGACTATAGTGTTACGATCGACAGTGCGCTCCTATTTCCGTCAGGGTTTGTTTCTTGTAATTATGCTTGTTGGAAGGTTGATTTCTGGCAAATTCTCTAGATGGCAGCACTTTCCAAAGGTTAGACAATTATGGCGCTAGCGCTCCAAGTAGTGAGTAGCGGAACTAATTCAAGAGTGTTGATATTTTGTGACTCGTTTTTCTATTCCCCGCTAGATGGCGCTGTTACGTGATTTTTTTGAAATTAATATTTTCGTTGCGTCGATCGACTATATTGTAGGTTATAAATGATATTGTTTTTGCCAAATCGCCTTTATAACTTGTTTTTCTATTGTATTTCGCGAGTTCGGGGGGCTAACCTTGTTATTTGGTGGTTTCCTCAGGTTATTAGTGGCACATTCGGCTCGAAAAGTCACTGCACTATGGAAAAGTTTATGTCGAGTTTTTATCACTGTTTCGCTATTTCCGCGTTACACTTCAACTTTTGACGATGTACTTTGGTGCACGGTTACTTATTAAATGCGTTTTGATGGTAAATTTGCAGTATTTTATTTTTAATGAATAACAATAACATAGATGCGATGTTGACAGTTGGGGCTCGATATTAATAACGTGTTCACACACGTTATTAATATCGAGCAAAAAAAATCACGTTTCATGCATGGGTCATGCACCCCCCTTAAATGTTTATTTTATTTTAATTTAACTATTGATTTTTTTAAGTAAATATTTAACTAAATATTCTTTCAATATTTTAAGCATCTACCTGTCACCGATATTAATAGCGAGCGAATAAACGGCTAAAAATACAGGTTTGTTGTATGGGAGCTTGGGAGCCCATTTTTTTTTTTGTTTTTAGTATTTTTTGTTATATCGGCAACAGAAATACATATGTAATACATACTTATGTAAAAATTTCAACGTTCTAGCTATCACGGTTCATGAGATACAGCCTGGTGATAGACAGACAGACAGACAGCGAAGTCTTTACTCATAAGAGTGTAAGAGTTAGGGTTCCGTTTTTACCCTTTGGGTACGGAACCCTAAAAATCTGTTCGAAAATAAAAAATATGACCTGTGTCTTTTTGTTTTGTTTAATGTCTAGGAAGACCAAAGAAGAGCTTTCAGATTAATTTTCTCACTGTTTACGATGAAAACAACATAATTGTGTAGACGTACATAAATACCTAACATCGAAATAGTTCTAGGAGTACAGAAACAATTGGCGGTGATATTCTGGACGCGATATTTTCTCTGCGACCTCATTTAACATAATACCAACACTACGACAGGTTGCCAATTTCAAGCTGGTTTCAAGTAGGCAAATCATTTGACAGTTGAAAAGTCCGCCGTAGGCTACGCCACCCGTAGCTGCAGAGTTAGTACACCTACAGGATTATACTTCTCTAACTAGAAAATTCCAAAGATAATCTAAAAACTAGCAGCATGTAAAAATCACCCTACTGTCCATCATTTTAACTGTGATTATGGCGTTCGTGACCAGAGACAAACGTAAGCTGGTTTTGCCTTGGTTTTGCGGGAAGCGGGAATGGCCGCCATTTTGTTTTTATTTTTTATTCTTTCAATTTCATCTCTGAAGATGGTAATTACGAGAATTGCGCATTTATTTTACGAATGTTGAAGCGAACAATTCTTTTGCACAATAGTTCATTTAGTTATATCTCCGGGGTAAAATAAGATTTTGCCATAATAAATAATTTAATGACACTTCTGAAGTTAAGTGCTTTTTTAAACGTTTTTCAATGATCGGCCAAGTGAGAATCGAACTCGCGCACAAGGGTTCTTTTATTGGAGATTATTATTATCCTTTATTGACGGAACCCTAAAAATGAGAAGGATCTTTATTTGAATGTACGTGTCGCAAAGTAAGTGATTGAAATAATGTATGTGACACGACACATCACATGCATACTGCAATGTAGAGCTCTTGAAATTATTTACTTGACTTATTTTAACACGAAACAAAATTTATTTTAGATTGCGTATGTATTCAAACAATATTTTTCATATGTATTTTATGCATCTAAATAAGCCTTTCGTTCGTGTGCCTAAACTCTTATAATAATATTACCATTAAAAATATAAGCGTAGTGTTGTATTAAAATTTGTTTATTGTTATCGATATTCGATAGAAAGGCAACATACCTATCTATCGTACTTCGACTTTGTCTCGACTCGGTTATATTGAACTTCGGCTGACCTTTTTGACATCGTAACTGTAAGTCTTGTTATGTGGGACTCGTATCATAACAGAACTTTTATTAAAACTTTTTTTAATAAGATTGACTCTATTTTAGTTGGGAATTTAGGAGAAATTGTGTTTTCGTTTTTGCCTGAGGTGTTATTGAAAATGTGGCCTACATTGTGCTACAGTTTGTAAGGGAAAATTGCGTTTGTACCTTTCTATGAACTTGTAATTTGGAAACTTTTTACATAGATTTCTCTATGGTCACTGACTTGCTCAAATTGTCTTTGAAGTTGTGCAAAATAAATCTAAGTTTATTTTTCTACGAGAAAACGCTAATCATTTTTAGGGTTACCCAAAGGGTAAAAACAGGACCCTATTACTAAGACTGCGCTGAACTTCTGTCTGTCTGTCACCAGGCTGTATCTCATGAACGATGATAGCTAGAACGTTGACATTTTCACAGTCGACTTATTTCGGTAGCCGCTATAACAACAAATACGAAAAAATATTTAAGGGAGATTTGTTGTATGGGAGCCCATACAACAAATCTTAATTTTTAGCCGTTTTTCGCTTAATATTAATAACGGTAGACAGAATATTTAGTAAAATGTATACTTCAGAAATAAATAATTAAAATAAAATGCTAGGTAAGTCCAACTTCAAGAAAGAGGTCAATCGCCGAATCCAACTCGGTTGGGCAGCCTTCGGAAAACTGCGTGACGTCTTTTCATCTGATATACCTCAGTGCCTCAAGACGAGAGTTTTCGATAGTTGTTCAAGTTTGCAAAACTTGGCCAGTGATGACATATGGAACTGAAACGTGGTCTTTTACTGTGGGCCTTATGAATAAGCTCAGGATAGCCCAACGTGCTATGGAGAGGGCTATATGCTCGGCGTCTCTCTGCGACATCGAATCAGAAATGAGGAGATCCGCAGACGAACCAAAGTTACCGACATAGCCCAGCGGATTAGCAAATTAAAGTGGCAATGGGCAGGGCACATAGTTCGGAGAACGGATGGCCGATGGGGCAGTAAAGTTCTCGAATGGAGACCACGGACCAGCAAGCGCAGCGTAGGACGTCCACCGACTAGGTGAACTGACGATGTAATAAAGATCGCAGGAACGCGCTGGATGCAGGCCGCTTCCAACCGGCCTTATTGGAAATCCATTGGGGAGGCCTATGTCCAGCAGTGGACGTCTTACGGCTGATGGATGATACGGTACCCTTCGTGCCCGAGTCTGACTCGTACTTAGCCGATTATTTACAAGTTTGTGTAGTAAACTGCTAGATGAGATTATATTTAAAAAAAAAAATAAAAAAAAAAAATACATCCCATGTCCAAAATCCCGTGAAAAATAAGTCCTCCTTGTTTATGGTCCGATTTAGATAAAGATATTAAGTTAGTTAAGTACTCGCTGTGTCAAATTTGCTCGCCTCCATTTTTTTATGTGCCTCAGTCACGCGATGGTAACATGAGTCCGGAATGCTGTTATCGCCCGGATTTGAACTTTTTTCTGTTTTGGAACCCCTTTTTAATTTATCATATTAGTACTCATTAGTGTTGTTAGTGCTATCACCACTGATTTGGTTATATTCTAGAGTTTAGCGCGAATAGTCTTGAAGTGTAACTATTTTTTCGTTATGGGAATTCTCTATTTTCATTTTGTTTTTCGCTAAGTAGGTAATTATGTGGAATTTATCCATACATGTTCCTAATCCGCTTTGGTGATATCTGCACTTTATTGTAGATTTAGGTAGGTGCTAGTACTTGTTTTTAAAATGAATTTTTGCAGACTTTTAAAAGAAAGTAGTATTCTTACGCAATCAAAAGGCCAACAAAGAAGAAATCGATCCGAAACCTACCTTTTCCTTCTGCTTCCAACAGTCAAAATGGTAGAAATGGAAAGAGTAAATTCGGATCAATTTTTCATACTGTGCTAAGAATACGGGAGAGACAAGAAAGAAATACTAAACAATGCCACTGACAAAAACATTTTGAAACTTGTCCTAGTGTAAGCCAACTTTTCCATCTTAGATCGAATGAAGATATCAACATCAGAACTAATAAATATTTACGGCATCTAAATTTATCTACGTCATAAAACCATCTTGTCTATAAACTGAGGGCTTAGTACGAGATTTTACGTGAACGGTAACTACAGTAGTTTCCGTAAAGCCTATAATACTTCCGAGCAGCGTCCCTGGCGGATACGAATAAAAACTAAAAAAATACGGAGCCACACGAAAACGATTACACAAGTCCATATTGTGTAAACACGTCCAACACTAATTTCATGGGCTAGAAATATCGATTCGAAAACTTTATTCAAATTTATTTAAATAGCTTCCACAATGTGACAATGGGTGTTAAAGTAATTATAGGAATAGAAACAATCATGGACCCCGTCGGGCACTGCTAAAATACCTATAATAGTACATAATAGCCGTGGAGGAAAGGAGGACAGTCTTATTTTACAATAATAGTTATTTTTATTTTTATGAGTATTTGTTAATCGTCAGTATATTCTTTGATCGAATAATAAGCATTTTCCACTAAAAGGTCTTTAAGTTTTTTTGTAAAAATGTGACCTTTTTCTTAATTTTTCAGGGTTTCCGGAAATTTATTGTATAAGTAGTTTAATGTACATTATAAAGAGGTTATTTGAGTGTAGGGCTAGTCTTAACGTTGGCAGTATTAGTTTATTTATTTATTTATTTAAAATATAACTTTTACTATGGGACTAACTGCGAAAACGAAATCAGCTCTTCTTCGTAAAGTTCATTGACTCTCGACAAAATGTATGGAACAGCTGATTTTTTTGCATCATTTCGAGGTTGGTCCCATAGTAAAAGTTGTTCATATCGAGGAGTATATGTCCCTGCACTTTTCAAAACAACACCTGATAGTTTTCGTTTACTACAGAAACTCGTACTAGAGCCTCAAAGGTTTTAGAAGGTAGGATCGAGGGTAGAACTAAACTCCTCCATTGATATTTTACGAAGTCACGGGTAACTAGGTAACGAGGACACTCATTTACATAATAAATTTCAATTTTACTGAACGCGAAAGGGTTTCTGGGACTAAATGTTGGCATAAATATTTGAAGACTACAGCCGACGAAAATAAACGTAAAAATAATTATCGTATTCTTTACAGTTGGGTGTTAGTACCTTTATTCAATGAGCTGTCGAAATTAAAGTTAAAAGTGTGTTTATGTTCATTTTAAGATTTACGAAAAGTACGAAAACGTTTTAAAACCCAGAACTTCTATTTTTCCCGAAAAACAGGGAGTACAATTATCTAGAAACCCTGGTGGCTGATAATGACTAGATTTGCTAGTGTCACCGACACCGACGTGAGCTCGATGGTTAACATTAAAAAGAGTCGATTTGACTGTGATTTGACTCGATTTTAATGTCCGACTCATTGTCACCGAAATGAGCGCGGTTCAGTTTTTCTTTTTGCTTCTGAAAAAGAACATGATCCTCCTAAAAACATTCATAAATCAAAAATTAGATCGCTGTTATACATTTGTAAACTAAGAATCTGAATAATAAATACAAAAGGATATTACAACGAAAATAGAGCTCTTCAATTCCAATAGCGAAATAATTCAGGTGTAATACGAAAACGCTTGCCAAGCATGGAAACCGAATTAGATAAGAATGTAGAACGAAATATCCAATAAAATCGAATAGTGATATCGAGATTAGCTTGTCCATTCAAATACAAATTCGAGAAATATATTCGTCGAGTTGGCAGAATAGACACTAGCACAAAAGAATTGGCGCGGTATCGATGTCCTCTGCGGCGGCCATCTTGACACCACGTTCGCGCCAAACGTTTGAAAACCGAACGGATTCGAACGCTTGCGAACGTCTCTCCGGGGATCTGTCACGTTTGAATCGAACTCGTTCGAATTGAGAACGTTTATTATCGAATTGGAGCGGTTCGTTTTGAAATTGGTATGTTTTGTGGTGAGTCGATTGGTTGTTAAAGGCGGGTGAGATGTGATTTATTAATATTAAAATGATATCACCGCGGGAAAGCGGAGTGCCATTGAATAAATTGTTGACAAGCTTAAATATTGTGGCTTTGAAATTCATATTCCACACGAACAGAGAGTTAAAAGCTATAATATAACTTAATAAATAATATATCCACAATGTAAGTAGTTGTTTTACGTAAGTGTACCTAAGCCAGTGATGTGGCATTTCTGCTTCACTCAGACAAGACGTAAAAGGCAAACACTATTCATAAATTGTCATTCTGTACCTACCTTTTTACTACTACAAACTGCAACCATTAATACATTCCTGAAATCTAACTAAAGCGTTTATGTTCTCTTTACTTAATAACTGTCACCTTCCTGGAACCCAGTCACCCATTCTTATCTCACTTCGAATCCTAATCGATACTCTAAACTCGATCAACAAAAAATCGAATAACAAATCGGTGTAAGTGACGACAAAAATCTGCCAACCGGAAGGGCTTTAAAGACATCAGCAGACATCCGACTGTCTGTGATCATTACTGTTTTCAGCGGGATTGTGGCGGGTTAGGGGTTGAAGAGGGGGTGGTGGGGGGGTGAACAGGGAGAGGGGGGAAGTCATTAGGGGAGTTGCGTTGTTTGGACCTGAGTGGAGGTGCAACTTTCAAAAAGCTGCATGTTACAGCATCGAGAGATTTATGTTTCCTGTTATTCGGGAGTTGCGAGGTAGATTGATGATCTAGCCCATATCCACTTGCTTGGTGTTTGTACAAACTAGATTGTAATAGAAAAATATTTTAGGTTTTATTTCGTGTGCGGGAAGTGTAAATATAGTGTAACGCTCGTTCAGTACCGTGAGTACATAATCTTATACATTTTTACATTGTAAGAAGTATTTCGCGACGACAGAGAAATTTTCAAATCTTTTCAATAAATATCAGTACTGTAACTTTTTTTGAATTATATCCTAGTAGGTATGTAAAAAGTTGAAGCAGTTTAAGTAGGTAAAGTACGTTTAATAGAGATGGAGGTGGTAGAGTATAAAAAAAATAATTAAAAACCTCAAGTTATGACCCAATTTATAATAACTACAAATACTTACAAAAGTAATGTCAAGTTACTAAAGAGTACTTTAAAAATATTGTTCATATTTAACATTCATTGTTCATTTTACTTAAGTGAACAAGTCGGAAAATTTTAAAAATAATTTATTAGTTAGTGTTGTCAAATAAATAACCCTTAAAATTACCTGCCATTTTCTTGAGACAAGCCACTGGCCACACTTTCATTTATGTTTGCTTTTAAAATACCTAGTTCTATTCTTAAAATTCAGAACATGCATAAAATTTTATGATAATAGCTGTTTACTTAACAGAAATATCGATAATGTTTACGTGAAAGAACTAATGAAAAAACCGACTCGGCTGTTCCAGATGCGTTAAAAATTTACTACACCATTACTAATAAAACATAGTACGTGAATGCAATCCTACTAATAAATACCTGACTATAAAATGGGGGTAGTTTCACTATGACGGCGCGGCACGCCCTGTAGTAATATAGTGGTCACCATTAAAAACGTAACGAGTTCTTTCCCTATAAATAACTTTTGACCATTATAATTATACCGAACGAAATTCTTATCACGCTCATATTTCACCAGAGGTCTAGCATTAGGCATAAACTCCACGAAAAATTGCCTAAAGAAAATGACTCCCGTCACCTCGATTAAGTGATCATTACAGTGTACCAAATATCATTTATAAAATGAAGCCGGGGCGGAGAATGGTGGAAAAATAAAGAACAGGAAATTGCGTGTGCGGTTAGAAAAAAAAAAAAACAAAAATCAAGCGGCGGGAAGATTTGCCGCCATTTTTGACATGTCACGCCGCCACGTGTCGATGTGAGTCACGTACGTCGGTTTCGTCACAAATCTTGGACGCGAATGTGTTCCTCACTCAACTATTCCCTGGTTCGTAAGATTTTTGTTATAAATGTAGAACATTTTGCATTTTTATTGGTCTTGTTGGGAGTAACGATTACCTAATCTGTGCCTGTAGTTCTTAAGCTACAATACTTAGGTACTTTATGTTACTGCTGAGGTGCGGGCCTTTTTAGGGTTCCGTAGCCAAAGGGTAAAAACAGGACCCTATTACTAAGACTTCGATGTCCGTCCGTCTGTCTGAATGTCTGTCACCAGGCTGTATGTCATGAACTGTGATAGCTAGACAGTTAAAATTTTCACAGATGATGTACTTCTGTTGCCGCTATAACAACAAATACAAGGGTGATTTTCCTGCCGTTTTTTGCTCGATATAAATATTTGCAGAATATTCACTTTAAAATTAATTATAATTAAATAAAAATAAATTAAAGGGGGGTTCCCAAACGGTACGGAAACATTCGTGCGCGGTATTGAAGGTTGATTCTGTACCACTGATACAGATAACGCTGGCCAAATGCTGACAGTTGAAGGCATAAATAAGAATAAAAAAGGTTTACTGATGACATTACATACTGATTACATGTTGTAAAATGTTGTAGTGTAAATCTACGCAATGTACTTCAGGTAGATTACTCTAGAAAGCTCCGGCACGATGTTTCCTTGTCGTGAACAAAGTTCAGAAGCTCCAAAGCCTGGCTTCCACTGCACAAACAGCACCTTTCTGCGTGTAAAGTGCGGTTTTGACATTATTTGTGAGTCATTTACTTCATAAAGTTACTTAGTATATTTGAATAATTAACTTATGTCGAGTCTAATAAACTTAAGGGTTAGAATTTCCGAAATGGTCTCTATTTAATTTATTTATTTACTGAATATTAGTGAATCATCTTTGTTTTAATTAAAAATCGATAGGGTTGATTTTCACTCAAATTAATGTGATCTGCCATCGATGCCATATCTACCTTACTGTAGTTATTCAAGGTAGAGATCGCATTTTCGACATTTTTTTCTTTCAATAAATCCAAGAATGTGTTTTTAAAATTAATTATTTTTTAAAGTAAAATGTTCCTATGGGATAGTACAATTACCAAAATATCACGCAAGCGAAGCTGTAAGCAAAAGCTAGTCATAAATAAATCGTCATAAAACCAGTTTGGTTAACCAACCCAACATCACTCAGCTGTTAACCCCGAGATGCGCCACGAGTGGTAAAATCGAATAACAATCGAATCACCCCACCGAGATTCAGAGAAGAGTAAAAACAATAACAGTTAAAGCCCGCCTATAATTTCATTAGTATCGAATGGAAACATTGGAATCGTTTTAAAATAAACGATGGTGCGCTTTACGAAACGATAAGTGAGTTAGCCACAATCGAAACATCGACAGAGTTTCGATCTCTCGATACTTAAGGCGCAGTGTTTTGGTCATCGTGCAAAATTCAATATTTCCGCGTTTTTAGGGTTCCGTACCCAAAAGGTAAAAACGGGACCCTATTACTAAGACTGCGGAGTCTTAGTAATAGGGTCCCGTTTTTACTGTCCGTGTCCGTCCGTGTCCGTCTGTATGTCTGTCACCAGGATGTATATCATAGACCGTTATATCTAGAAAGCTGAAATGTTCACAGATGATGTATTTCTGTTGCCGCTATAACAACATATGACTAAAAACAGAATGAACTTAATATTTAAAGGGGGTTCCCATACAACAAACCTGAATTTTAACCGTTTTCGCTCGATATTAATACTCGCAACGGTATAGGTAGATGCTTGAAATATTCACAGAATATTTAAATTATTTAAGGGGTGCTCCCATACAAGGAACGTGATTTATTTTGCTCGATTCTAATAACGGCAATAGTAAGATGCTTAAAATACTCACAGAATATTATAAGTTATGATCCCTTAAAAAATAAATAGTTGAATTAAAGTAAAATATAATAAGGGCTGCTTCCATACGGTACGGGACCCTTCGTGCGCGAGTCCAACCCGCACTTAGCCGATTACGTATGGTCAAACTCTCATCATCGAGTCACAAAAACTAGTTTTTCTTTGATTTACTAGAATCAAGCAATGGCGGCAGTTTTTTAAGCTGCACTTTTGCATCGACTGATTTTCACTTCAGTTTGTCTCTTTTGTACATAAATATTTATTTTTTATCTATGTAACCGGTCAACATTATCTATTAAATGCAGCAATACCAGTCTTCGTGAACTGACAATAAAAATAATTTACCTATAAATGGCAAAAAACCAATGAATTTAATTCCGCGCGCTAATCGAGGGCAGCCACCTTAAAGTGAAAAGCGACTTAAGCTGTTTTCTCGCTCGCACTTTACAAATACGTGAGTGAGACAGCTGCCTTAATAGAGTTATCGCTTCACCGCGGCACGTAGAAAACGTATTTAACACTATTTTAGGGCGTTTGGCAATTGACGGTAGTTTATCAAGAAACTTTCAACTTTGTTGGACAAGTTTCTCACACTGGGAAGAGCAGACGTGCATTGCAGCACTGGGCTAATACCTTTGTAACTGCTCTCTTATAACTACTTCCACGAGCTACAAGATACTTATCTGGTGCATTTTTTACTGCACCGGCCTTTTAATAGTCTACTGAATATAGGCCTGCCCGTGAAGCGTGATTGGATCATATTTACCACGTTGGCCCAGATTATGGATTCACCATTCGCTGTCGAATATCTTATATGGACGTTATGCACATTTCCTCACGATTTTTAACCGACTTCCAAAAATGAGGAGGTTCTATGTTAGTCTGTATGTATTTTTTTTGTATGTTCATCGATGATTTCGCCAATCGTGAAACGAATCAAAAAAATATTTTTTTAGTTCGAAAGGGTATACTCGCGAAATGGTCCCATTTAAACTTTACAGAAGTCGGCTGAGCCGTTCTTGAAAAATCAATAATAATGTAAACAATTCGAGTGAAATATTCGAATTTTTTACACGATGGAAGGCGGTTTTACCATTTTTTACGAAAAATAATTATTTCTATCACCCAAAGTGTGTAAACCCATACGTCAATTTCAAAAAGCTCATTGGTACGGGATCAGGTACGAACCTACGCATCACACTTTTAAGGTGAGTGTTCTTTCACTAGGCCATCATGGCTGTGTCATCGGATGCATATTCGTCATCAGTTCGTAGTACACTCGTCTAACTTAGCACAGCTGTTCCGTGCAACCCTCTATACAGGAGGTAATATAAGAAAACAAAATATGAGATTTTGTTGAGCACATTCATGACACCGCAACGAGGCTTTGATTTTGCCGTGGGGTGCCGGCAGAGTAGAATAGCACCCCCCTCTAGTACCAGGTGTCGTAGGAGCCGACTGAGGTACAGCGGAACCGACTAATGGCGGTATAACCATTCAAATAAAAACGTAGCTAAAATGGCACAGGGCAGGGATGGGGAGCAGCATCCCTGTCGCGAAGCTACGTTTCTGCGATCGCCACCACGCCTGCCCAGCGCGGCGATTATGGGCAAAAACCCCGATATGGAAAACACAAATAGACCAGGCCCCCAGTCCCCAGCAGCTCCGCTAGCCCGGGGCTACGGTAGCGGCCCCGGTAACGGCGGAGAAGGGGGTGCTAAGAATCGCTGGCAGACGCCCGGCTACCACTCCCGTAAACGACGACTGGCCCTGGTAACACACAACGTGCGCACGTTGAGGACTGACGAGAAGATTGCTGAGCTGGAAGAAGAGTTGAGTAGGTTGCGTTGGGATATTGTGGGGTTGTCTGAAGTCCGTAGAGAGGGGGAGGACACGATAACCTTAAAATCCGGCAACCTGCTTTACTACCGGGAAGGTGACCAACGGTCCCAAGGTGGTGTTGGCTTTCTCGTTCACAAGTCCCTCACCAACAACATTATTACCATCGAAAGTGTGTCGAGCAGGGTGGTATACCTAATACTCAGAATATCCAAGAGGTATTCGCTGAAGGTCATTCAGGTATACGCACCGACATCGTCACACCCAGATGATGAGGTGGAGACTATGTATGAGGACGTAAGTCGGGCCATTCATATGTCTAAGACCCACTTCACTGTTGTTATGGGGGACTTCAACGCAAAGTTGGGCAGAAAAAACGACGATGAGCTGAGGGTGGGGCAATTTGGATATGGGCAACGGAACCCTAGGGGCCAGAGGCTGGCTGACTTTCTGGAGAGAGAGGAACTCTTTATGATGAACTCTTTCTTCCAGAAGCCACCTCACAGGAAATGGACCTGGATGAGCCCTGATGGTTCCACGAAAAACGAGATAGACTTCATCATGACCACCGAGAGACGAATATTTAATGATGTCTCCGTGATCCACAGGGTGAAAACCGGCAGCGATCACAAAATTGTACGAGGCACGTTAGATATTAATGTTAAGCTCGAAAGGTCCCGCCTGATGAAGTCCACGCTCCGACCTACTCGTGAACATATCCAAGACCCCGAGGACTTTCAGCTCGAGCTCTCGAATCGTTTTGCTTGCCTAGAGAACCTTGCGTCGGTGGACGAGATCAACAACGGGCTCGTAGAAACTGTCCAAACGGTGGGTGCTAAGTTCTTTAGACCCCACCGTTCAAATAAACCGCAGAAATTTTCCGATCACACTGTAAATCTCATGGCCGAACGACGCTCGCTAAGATTGCAGTCTTCCGATGATGCAAAGTCATATAGGCGTCTCAATAGACAAATTTCGAAATCCCTGCGGCACGACATCCGTCTTTTTAATACTAAACATATTAAAAAGACAATAGAGCGGAACAAAGGCTCCAAAGTGTTCGCAAGAGATTTGTCTATTGGACAAAGCCAATTGACAAAGCTGAAGAGAGAAGATGGAAGTTTAGCGTCGACCAAGGCAGAGGTATTAGAGGAGATCGAAAGGTTTTATGGACAGTTATACGCTTCGGTCGCTAAGCCTGTTAGCAGCGCGGCCAAAGATCCAAGAGCCAAGCTGACCCGACACTTCACCGAAGATATCCCAGACATCAGCCTGTACGAGATTAGAATGGCCCTGAATCAGCTTAAGAACAACAAGGCGCCGGGTGATGACGGTATCACATCAGAGCTCCTGAGAGCGGGTGGAACACCGGTACTAAAAGTCCTCCAGAAGCTTTTTAACACCGTCGTCCTCGAGGGCATCACGCCAGAAGCATGGAACAGAAGCGTGGTGGTGTTGTTTTTCAAGAAAGGTGACAACACCTTATTGAAGAACTACAGACCCATCTCGCTTCTGAGCCATGTTTATAAGCTGTTTTCAAGGGTCATTACGAATCGTCTCGAGCGCAGGCTTGATGACTTCCAGCCTTCCGAACAAGCCGGTTTCCGAAAGGGCTTTAGTACCATGGACCACATTCATACGCTACGGCAGGTTATACAGAAGACCGAAGAGTATAACTTGCCACTTTGCTTAGCGTTTGTGGACTATGAGAAAGCCTTTGATTCGGTCGAGACTTGGGCTGTGCTCGAGTCTCTCCAACGATGCCGTATTGACTATCGGTACATCGAAGTGTTGAAGTGCTTGTATAATAACGCCACTATGTCGGTCCGAGTACAGGAAGAGAGCTCCAAGGCGATCCCTTTAAAAAGAGGCGTAAGACAGGGAGACGTAATTTCTCCGAAACTGTTTACGGCTACTTTGGAGAACGCCTTCAAGCTCCTGGAATGGAAAGGATTCGGCATCAATGTCAATGGCGAATACCTCACTCACCTTCGGTTTGCCGACGATATAGTAGTCATGGCAAAATCGATGGAAGAGCTCAGCACGATGCTCGAAGGCCTTAATCGGGTTTCTCAACAGGTGGGTCTTAAAATGAACATGGACAAGACGAAAGTTATGTGTAATTCCCATGTTGTACCCACCCCGATCTCTGTTGGGAACTCGGTTCTTGAAGTCGTTGACTCGTACGTCTACCTAGGACAAGTAGTCCAGTTAGGTAGGTCCGACTTCAAGAAAGAGGCCAATCGCCGAATCCAACTCGGCTGGGCAGCGTTCGGAAAATTGCGTAGCGTCTTCTCGTCCGACATACCTCAGTGCCTCAAGTCGAAAGTTTTCGACCAGTGTGTGTTGCCAGTGATGACTTATGGCACAGAAACGTGGTCTCTCACTATGGGCCTTATTGGTAAGCTCCAAGTAGCCCAACGAGCTATGGAGAGGGCTATGCTCGGAGTCTCTCTGCGAGATAGAATCAGAAATGAGGAGATCCGTAGAAGAACCAAAGTTACCGACATAGCCCAACGGATTGGCAAGTTGAAATGGCAATGGGCAGGCCACATAGCGCGGAGGACTGATGACCGATGGGGTCGAAAAGTTCTCGAGTGGAGACCACGTACCGGCAAGCGCAGCGTAGGACGTCCACCCACAAGGTGGACGGATGACCTCATTAAGACCGCGGGATCGCGCTGGATGCAAGCCGCTTCCAACCGGTCTTATTGGAGATTCATAGGGGAGGCCTATGTCCAGCAGTGGACTTCTTATGGCTGATGGATGGATTCATGACACCAACACGATTCCCGCCTTGTTTATTTCCCGTATCGCGATCCATAAATTGAAAAACCGCCCATATTTTATTCGGAGCTCAAAACCAAACACCTTGTGTACACAAATGTACACAAATCTCTGTGCGCTTCATATTCCCGATCACCTACTAACATGGATGTAAACAAGATAGAGGATCGGACATAATTATATGGTCCGTGACCTGATGAAAAGATTTTTCCTAAAATGTATTCTGCCTCAAAGTACAAAGAATCAAAAATAAGACATAAAATTTTGAATGTCACGATGGTAACATGCTGGGCACGCTGCCAACTGGCAGTGGGCTTGAGCATTTGGATTATCTTTAGACCTTCAAAGGTCTGAGGATGATCCAATGCTTTTTGTGTAATAGTAGTGTAGTTTTGTTGTAGTTAATAACATTTGAACTACTCTACTACTTTACTACTTGATTACTGTCATACACGTCGGGCAAGTATTTCACTAATGGCAACTACTTTAAGGCGAAGTTTACGAAGTGAACATACCCCCATGCATTGTTTTGCCGTAATGCATAATGTTTCACATGTTTCCCAATCCATAGAAATTATTATAAATAATAATTATAAATCAAGTAATGACTCATCAAATAACGGATTCACCAAGTCGGCAGGCGTAATTAATTTTTTTTTTTAATTTTTGGACAATTAGCGGCCATGAATAGGTAGTGTTAACGAGGTAAATCAAAATAGTGGTCAGTTATGCACAAGAGTGCTTCAGCTAAAAACTAAGGTGAAAATCAGTTGATGTAATTTCGTTCATAAACTGACTACTAATTTGGTTTTTAGGTGTACCTTGTGAACAATACCTATTTCGAGCCGGTAAATGAGTTTTCGTAAATTTACAATGAGTAAGCTTATCTTTAAATGGCAAAAACCCAAAAAAAAAACGCGCTCTGACCGCGAGCATCAGCCTTAACATGGTGTTATATTCTAGGCGGAGCTTATTTTTCTGAAATGAATAGTCGATCCTCTTCAGATACATCCATGATCAGTGCGTACTACGGAACAGTGTTTACAGTGTTCCGACCGTAGCGGTAAAAATCCCGCGGGATCGGGGAAAAAGGGAATAATTTCACTTGTCGCGTAATGTGTGAAATAATATTTCGGAGTAGAGGGCGCCTCGGGCGATTGTCGCCGAATATTCGCACGTATAAGGTATTCGCGTAATTCAATCGGTTTTTATCTCAACGTAGCGACAGTAAGGACCAATAAACAGTCAATACACGCGCAACTTTATAGCGTGTGTTTTTTAAAAGTTTTCCCTTTTGTAAAAGCAAACAGGACTTCTTGAAGTCCTGTCTAACCTGCACAATTTGCGGAACGATTTTTCTCAAGTCCGGTGAGTAATTAATTCTTTTAATGGCAGTTTCTTCCATCTTTTTACAAAGATTGCAATGAAATATTCAAACAATATCTATCCAATATAATGAACTCAATTTTGGACGGCAATTTACTTAAGTAAATGTTTCTTTGACCTCGTTAAATTAACCGCCAAGGAAATGATTATTTTTTTAGTAAATTAAATCTATCCAAAGATGCTTGAAAAGTAAGAGCAAGCAGCTGAGTTCTTACACCAACTCTTAAAGTGTTTTGAGCCACATATAAATCTAGATCACTACTAAATAGAGTTCTATCAAAGCTGACAGAAAATCAAAGTATCAACTATCAAAAAAATAATTTATTAAGCGCCCATAAAACTTTACCGTCCAACCATAAACCATGCATTTCGTCAATTACAGCGGGAGTTGCGTTACTGCGTATAGGGGCCTCCCCATAAGCCCTAGGGGAAGTCGTAAGACGAAAAGTAAAGGTAACAAGGGACCGCCTGTTTACTCGCTGGGAGTGGCCACGAATCAATAACTTGTTCTGCTTCCGGTGTTGAGACGCCAATTACTTGATTTGACAGCTTTAGTAAACATTGGTAGTGTGACCTGATAGAAAAATCTAGAATCTGAAATGGAAATCTATATAACTTCGTTGGCCTGAGTGTTTGTACCATTGTTTATGGAATTTTTTGTATGAAGGCCGTTTGGCAACCCAAAGAAGGTAAAATAAAAATAACCAGGGTTTTACCAATACTTCCTCTATGGGCTCAACCCTGGTTACATAGAATTTTGTTTCAGATTCTAGAGCACAAATTTTATAAAATATGGTATTTGGTAGTTCTATTTATGTATGAGAAATACTTATTGTGCGTTTACACTACTTTCCAATAGTATAAAAGTAACATATCGAGGCCACGAGGACGCGTAAGCATAGTAAGTATTTTTGGCTGTAGATATGTCTGTAGCAATTCTTGAGTCTTTTAAGAGCGTTAGTGAAACTACTTAATTTGGTCTTAATTTTTTTTTAAATATGTGTTTTTCAATATTCGTCTTAGGGGACTTCTAAGCAGGCAAATAATAAGATGACAAGTACCTAAAGGTAACAAGAGAATCGCAGGGAGTGGCCACGAATCAATAACTTGGGCAGTTTCCGGTGTTGAGACGCCAATTACTTGATTTGACAGCTCTTTGAAAGGATTCCTACTGTTATTTATCTATGATGTGTGCGACAGCTCGGACGTGGAAATTTAGTAAGCTTTTCTAGACGGTTGTGTTTTATATGTTTACTTTGCTATGCGTGCTTATTATTAGAGTTAATATGTACTTTCATAGTATAACATAGTAGTTAGTGCATTTTAATGTAATCATTTTAATTATTTCAAATAGCTTTTAGTATCATAATTATTTTTCGCAAAAAATAGCATGACCGACTTCACCCGTGTACAGAATTCGCGAATATTTCGCACGGATCGATGTTTCATTTTTCACATTATTGTTGATTTATCAAAAATGGCTCAGCCGATTTCAATAAAATTTTAATGGGACCAATTTCGAAGTATATTCTTTCTGATTAAAAAAGAACTATTGAAATCGGACTACTGCAAAAAAAGTTATGCGTGGTTACACATAAAATATATATATATATATACGCGTCGAATTGAGTACCACACGCAAAATTGAAGTAGTTATTGAATCTATATAACTGTCTCAGGTCATTCTATCTCACATAATAATCGAACGTGACCTTCAGATATCTTCTATGTTGTAGTAAGTACATAAGACAACAACTAGTTCCGTCATCTCCGATCGATCACTACAATTCTCAACTTCCTCCAATTTAAATCAGTCAAACGGCTTAACAAGCTTAATTACCTACGACATCGGACACTATGTCATCATCATTATACCTGAGTATCAAGTATCGTAACCCAACACCGTCCGCGGCCGCGCTCGTCCGGTTGCGGTTTGAACGAGGGTTTAGGCCTTTGATCGGATAATGCACTTTATAGTACTTGTTCTAAGTAGTTAGTAATGAATTATTTAATAATTAACCTGACTGACAAAATCTTATTAAGATGGCTAGTCATGAACCGAAGTGATCCAAGTAGCATTTTTTGGTAGCACTTGTATAAGTTCTATCTACTATAAGGTTTACGTGCACGAAGCCCGGAAACCGGCCAATCTAAGTCAATTAACTCAAATAAACATCAGTCAATAATATACCTAATTAAAAAACCCCCGACACAAAAATATTTGACAACAAACTTTCAATTGACAACCATTTTGGGCACATTTGTAGAATTTTGGTTCTTCCATCCCCACTTTAACCCACCATAACTCTTAAACGGCTCAATCGATTTTTATAAAACATAGCTAAGAACACGCTCGATTAAGTCTCCTTTCATCCAAAAAAAACTAAACTGAAATCGGTTCAGTGGTTCGGGCGTTATGATGCCACAGACAGACAGACACACAGACAAACAGACACGTCAAACTTATAACACCCCTCTTTTTCGTCGGGGGTTAAAAATAGGACATGGGTCACTTCTATTCTTATGTTGCCAAATACCGATTTTGTTTAGTAATTTAGCTATTCCAGCCTGATTAATAAAAAAAACAATGTTTCTAAATTCAAGAAAAAAACATACGAATCAAAACCATTAAATTTTGAATATTGAATTTTCCTATGCACTTGATTATACGACTTCTTGAGCTCTACCATAGAATGTCCATTAGGACTCTAGGTACATCAAAATCTTATCAGATCTCCAACTTTAGTCGAGAACGCGTTGTTAAATCCCAAAAAGGAAACACACATTACTATTTTCAAGTAAAATTACACTACGACTTTGTTGTAAACTCTCAAGAGATGGTTATTTCTTTTTGTTTCGCAAAGGACGTGGGCAAGCGGGTAACCTGAGACGCATGTAGCCGATACGGCTGTGGTCAGTGTCCTGGCTTCCTTGCGTTCTTTGCAAAAAGGTGAAAATGAAACTAATATAAAAAAATATATTTAAAAACACGAAGAAGTTTACCTTGACGCAGTTGTTTTTAGGGTTTCATAAGAGGACTCATAAGTCGACAACGTAGAGAAAACAAACAGAATAATAGCATTTTGTAAATTTTCAAACCCGAGATTGTAGATCTATTATTCAAAAAAAGGGGATAGGTGGATAGGATACAATGGGTATTATATTAGAAACACCTCACAGATAACGACTTTGACCAACACTGATTAAAATGCTAGACTGAAACTGCAAAATGTCACAAACGAATGAAACGATTTGCCTCATCATCATCCACAGCCTTGTTTATCCCACTGCTGGGTATAGGCCTCTCTCTTACTGTGCTATCTGCCTCGGTCCTGTGCCGATCGTGTCCAGGTTCGACCCGCGATTTCCACTTTATCGGCGACCCATCTTGCAGCCGGACGACCAACGCTTCACTTACCTTAACCATTTGCCTATACAAAATTAACTATTGTCAACAAGATACACAGGTTAAATTCCTAGACAATAAACAAGTTATAAATTGAACACGCTAAATGAGTCGCTAAATCCACATCCTGACATGCGACACCTACCCCACGCACTCGAAAAAGTGCAAAACCCAACAAAAGAAGCATGACACCTGCACCGAAACGCCCCTATATCCCCCCAGAATTTAGTGCAAAACATTGTATCCCGGATAATTTGCACACTTATTTATTGTTGGGGGAAACTTGACACTTAAAAATAATTCAGCCACCTACGATTTGTGGTATCGCTACTCGAAAATGTAAACAGTTTTTGAAATTGAAGGGGTGGAAGAAATGGTTTCATTTTTGATCCCCGTTTGAGACAATTTTATTGGGATGTTTTATTTGATTTAGAGGATGTAGTGGTGGGATGTGTTGAGAAAGGGAGCTATTTATAGCAAGTTTGTGAGACGCCGTTTTGCGAAACGGGCGTTTTACGACAAAACCACACAGTCTACTAGTGTTTTGTTATTATGGATGGGTCATTCTTTTGGTCAGAGTTTTCAAGCGGCTTTGCTTAAAAATAATAGAAATTTTAAAGTCAGCGAGCCAGTTTTTTTTTCGTGCAAAGCTTAAAACCTATCTAAACTGGGATACTGATTATTATTCAATTATATTCATAAATAAATATGATAAAAAAATGAAATACCCCCATTCTTTGATTTTCGTGGAGTGTCCCAATCCCCGATCTGATCACTTAGTGAATTATATATTTTAAACTAAACTATACATCGTTACCAAAAAAAACACACTAAGTCCTAAAAAGTATAAAATACTATAAAAAATTAGACCATAGTTCTGAAAGAACTACATTGCCTGAAAAAAAATTAAATGTAACTGTCCCAAAGTAGTTCCTGATTTGCGTGGATTGTTATAATTTCACTAGCACATCTCTAAATTCGCGACCTGATGTTGCATAATCCTACTTCAAGTTAACAACTAATTGCCCTCCGACTGCTGGGCAGAGTGCTTGTGTGATGGTGTGTCGAGTTTAAAAAAAAATAGAGGTAAGAACATTGTTGCGTGGGTTTGGTTTCTCAAAACTTTGATTTGCGTGGTTTAATTATCTCCAGTGTCTGTGAATTTATTTATTTAGTAAAATATTGTAGCGAACAAATATAAAGTAACGTAACTTATAATCGAAACACAGTTTATTTGTTTAAGAGGTTTTTGTATATTTTTAGCATAAAGGATGTATTTTGATTTTCGTGGTCGTGATTTGCGTGGTTTACGTGGTAGTTTTGACCCACGCAAATCAATTTTTGCCCATGCAAATAAAACCACTTTGGGTTTTGTATTAGTAATGAATGATAATATTTTATATTACTTAAGTTAAATGTAACTTAGTTTAAATCAAACTTATAATGTCACGTTCTGTGGGTTTCTGACTTAACTGGCAGAGAATTCCATATACCATTAAGTTCGCGTTGTCACATTAATCGTGCATATATAAATAAATAAAACAATTGAAAATAGCTTTAGATTAGATACCTATATTTAAGTTTAGTAAAAAATATAATGGATTATCAACATTTTGGACCAAAAATGCCATTAACAAGATAAGAAAAAATAGAAAGAAAAAAGTTATCCGAGTGAAGGTTAAAGTTTAGGCTTAAACTTAATGAAGAGTTCAAAGCGAAAAACCGTACGAGATATTATGAAACGAAAACCGAAGGAAAAATACTTATATTCATGACTTAAACCGCCACGAGCAAAAAGCAAAACGAAAGAAATGTAGAATAAGTTCACGAAAATATAACCTAAAGAAAAAAATCAAGCTAAACGTTGCCGTGTTGAGAAACTCATACAAGTACCAGAAACTCATTACAAAGAAAACCGTGATCCATTGGAAGAAACTCTTACTCCATTGCTATTGTCACGTGCTGATTCACCAGTACCATCAGCTTCTGACCGCATAGTTCGTTTAGCAGCGGGTCAGCTAGTAATAAATAATGTTGGACTAATACCACTAAAAACGTTATCTGCTTTAGAAACCAACTATTTTTGTTATTTTTAAGATGTTTTTTTTAATTTTTCATTTTTGTAATTTATTTAATAAATTATGTTGGACTGATACTACTAAATACGATTCCTGCCTTAGTAACCTACATATTCTTTACCTTATCATAACATAATAACTTATTTTCAATATGAAGTAACAGTAAGTAACTCATCTGAATAAGTCAAATTAAAATTATCATTTTCGTGGGGTGTTTTATGATTTGCGTGGCCTCCATTTTTTTAACCTCGATTATCTCTGTAAGTATATCGCTCTATGAGGTGCCTCTTCTATATAACATATTACTTTTACATATATTTTAAGATTCTGACAAGGATTTGAAAAAAAAATTGAATTCGAAAATTGCCACGAAAATCACCAAAGAATGCCCTACTCGAAGAAGTACCCGGATACTAATTGAAAATTGATTGGAAGTTATTTTTAGCAAATTTCTTTTACGGTTTTACGCATAAATATCATACGTTTTCCGATATTGTTATCTGCTGAGATGAAAAGTAGTATTTTACAAACACTAATTTTAACATTTTGAAGCAAAATTAATGAACCTAAAAGATTTAAAGATACGCAATTCGTTTAGGAGACCATCCATAAATTATGTTAATTTTTTATGAATAAATGCAAGTTACTTATCTACCACCAGTATTATAAGAAATCTACAACAGAGCATTTTCAGCAGTAAGTAAGTCCGTAAAGGCCGGGTGGCTAGCTGGCTAGCCCTGGTGTCAGAGTTTTTGAGCCGCTTGAAGGCCTATGACATGGCTAAACGGTTAAAGCCACTGCGACCTACAATTTAACGTGTCATCCGAGTCATGGTAGCGCTCAGTTGTAAATGCCGCCAGAGGTCACCCATCCGAAGACTGACCGTGCTGAACGTTGCTTAACTTCGAACACCTATTCAATAGACAATAGACAATATTTTATTGACGAAAACAAAACACAGGAAATACAGCAATAATTATTCAATCTACGCTATGAGCGCTACAGTAGTGAACGGCCCATTTTTGGCAGTTCTCACGGTGATATACCTACTGCAGATCATGATGGATGCAAAGTTAAAAAAAAGTATTTACAATTTTAGCTGATATGTAGTATCATAAATTGAAATACATTTTCATTTTACAGTTTTCGAAATGGAATACGAAGGGGTGGAAACGGTTTCATTTTTGGCTGCCGTTTGAAGAGATTTTATTAGGCGTTGTATAATTCAAGATATTTATTGAAATTGGTAGCGTCTGCATCGATACAAAAATATTATCTCTTAAAAATGTGTATTATTTTTCGGGTTCAAAATATTATCTTTCTAGATGGGGCGCTCCGACCGAATTATAAATTTTTCGATTATCTTGACCTTATTGACTATGTTAAATAAACAATTGTCGGTACATAAAAATTATATTATGCGCTAACGACCGCCATACTAAACCCATGCGCAGCCATCCCCTCCACACTTTGCTCAGCGCTACCTACACTTATATGCCGCGACCTTTACTTGAATTATTTTAAAGTAAAAATTTTTTTACTACATTTTTTAGTAGGTACATTTAATCCTGAAGATCTGTTATTCATTTGTCATTACAAAAATACAGTTTAAATTAGACGGTAGGTGTTACCTAATTACCTTATTCAGTATCTTTTATCCTATAAAAAACCTTGCTACTTATACGTGATTTATCTGAAAACTTTGAACAAACATAACCTGAGAGTTACATTCCTACTGCTTACTCGCAGTTACTCGTAGTTGGAGGAACTAGATTAACTAGTCCAACATTGGACTTGCAATCTGCTAGACAAGCTAACCTAGCTTTGAAACTAAATTGAAGAGTCAAGTAGGTAGTGGCCGTCCCTAGTGTTTTAATTGTTGACTAAATGAACAAGGCGTCTTCGTAACGGTTTTGCTTCAAAATACTTCCGACTTTTTTTTCCGACCTTCCGACTTTTATTTTATTTTGTAACTAGCGCCCCGCCCCGGTTTTGCACAGTTGTATTATACATATAAACCTTCCTCTTGAATCACTCTATCTATTAAAAAAACACATCAAAATCCGTTGCGTAGTTTTAAAGATATAAGCCTAAATAAGGAACAGACAGACAGCGGGAAGCGACATTGTTTTATACTATGTAGTGATAGTGAAATACAATTTTAAACAAAAAACAGATAGCAAAAAATGCTGAGTATAATTTTACAATACGTTTGTGAGGTCTCTACTGATCATTTAATTTGAAAACGAAACAAAAACTCGTGAAAAATGGAGTCTTCCACTTTTGCATCCTCATATTTATAGCAGAAATTCTGTTGAAACAATCTCGATATAATTATAGGCAAGGGTGAGATAAAGCATAGATGTATCCTAGGAAAGCGGTTTTTTATCCGACAATGTCGTCACTTTCTTACTAATACAAAATTAAATTAAAAAATTAAAAATCCCCAACATAATAAGATTTTTACCGCAGCTAACATAAGAATACTAACATAAGAATACTGACAAATCTGAAACAGCTGAATCGATTTCGTTGAAACATATCTAAAAGAACACTCCCGACTAATCCATCTTTCAACCGTTCGTCCGTCGTTGTTGCTTCGGGGGTTCAAAAATAAATATCATTAGTCAGACGTCTTGTTGTCATAATTTCAATGCTATACCTAATTGATTTAGTGCAAGCTGGTAGAATATTTAGATTAAACCATTGTCACCAAGCTTCTACAAAAACCACTCTACTCTGCTACTCCATTGCTCTACCCCACGGCAAATCCGATTAGCTCCCAGTCTAGTAGCTTATACTTACTGTTCTGCTATTCTCCGTACTTTTAAGAGCTCTACAGACTTCTAAAAGCTCCCACTCTTATTTATAGCCTCTAATCTCTCCACTTCACCTGTACCACAGCCCGGACACTCCGCGATTTTTCATACAAAATCTGCTGTCTTACGCACACTACAGAACTACTTACTCACAGACAACACACACACGCACGGTCGCTACACGTGCATTTGTGTGCGGAACGTCTATGGCTGTCAGCGATCACCACAACGTGACGTCATGCCGCGTGAGTGAGACAGTTGCGTACTCAATTTGCAAAAATGAATACAAATCTAGTGCTTAAAAAAGTATAACAATTACTTAATTTGGAAGAATTTTAACGAAAAGTATCCGATCTACTTCATTTTAAAGAAAATATCAAGAAGAAGTTACCAAAAAATGTAAAATAAGTTCCTATTATTTATCCTTAGGGGAACATTAAAATTTCTTGTTTTGTTACGTATCATTGACATTAAACCATACACAGTACAAGTCTTCCCTATTGTCACAGTCTAGGTAGTTTTTATTAGAAAATCCACCGGCCTGTGCAGCCCGCGCGCAAAGTGCACGATGCGGTACGTGGACGCGGGGTGGAAGTGAGGAAGACTCAAACGGGTGGGGGGTAACGAGTGGCCGTTCTATACGTAGTATTATTATATATTCTTTGCCTGTACCAATCCGAAAATCTTCCAAATTGTATAACCGGACTCTCAGGGGTGCGTCCCTAAATTGAGGAAAAAATCTTATTTGACAGCCCTTGCAATTCGCACCTCCCTGTGCGTACATGCGCGTACACGGGATGCAAGCTAGGTTTGAATGGAGAATGCTTTTATAAGTAATTTCGTTATACTGATCTTCTTTTTTTGATTGATAATTTAAAATGATATAATTATGCTTTTGTAGTTTCTGGACTGGTTTTTTTTAATCGAAAAATCTTTTTTGTATTAAATTGCGATATTCATAAGTAATGACTTGATAATTATGATATTTTTTTTAAATTTAGGTTCTTTGTATTCTTTTCATAGTAATGAGAGGTAAAAATCCTCTTAATTATATGTTAAATGAAGCTGTTTGAGATTGAAAATCGAAAAAATAAACTAATAAAGCAATATAGTTGTGGAGGTTATATTTAACTAAACAAAGTAAAATTTATTTTCATAAATGCTTTTACATTCTAACATTGAGTTGAGCACAAATTATTGATCGAAAATCTTCTTTTCTTAGCTCTTTACGTACCAAGCAGTTTATTCCCTAATATTTCAACAAACCCAATAATTTCACCCATAGATCATGATTCTCATTTGTAAATATGACCTAATTGAGGCGTTGACAAATCACCGCCATTTCATCCAATTTCTTTTGATAACAATGGATTTCAACAATTGGTTTCTTTAAGTATTCTTACATTTATTTTCTTGGAGCTCGGCGGTACTAAAAATGTACCTAGACCTAGATAAAACGCGGCGAGTAGACGTTGATAAATCGCCGTAATCGGTATGTTTTCGTTTCGTATAACAGACTTAGGTTTTGTATAAAAAGGCGACGACCTTCCTTTGTAGTTTTCAGGTCGCGACGAACTTTTGAACTCGTCATTTTGGTAATTTTGACATCGAAAATGAGGGCTTTTATTATTTTGACACTAATGACAAAAAAACGTGAAACAATAGAGGCTCTTTCGTGGGTTCGCCCCACAAGCTGTTCGGTCCGCGGGGCGAATCAACGAAGCCTCTTTTTGAATGCCCTCTTTCGCCCCGCTCCAAACAATGCGGGGCGAAAGAGGGCCTTCAAAAAGAGGCTTCGTTTATTCGCCCCGCGATTCACTTTTTTATCTGTACATTTAAGTAGAAAAGTAGTTAATGGAAAAAAAAACAATTGCATTATATCAAGGGCATCATTCTATGAGTCCTATGAGGGGGTATGAACAAAAATGCAATTGTTTATTGATGATTGATTGATGATCGTTATCAAGCTTAAAAAATGAGAAATGTCAAACCTTTCCGCGTACAAGGTGAAGAAAAAAAAGGAGTTTTCTTCACCTTGAATATGCTATCTAAATCAATACAATCTTGGCACATTGTTCTCATTCGATGGAAGTTTAGATTCTACTCGTATAATAAAACTATTATAATGTCAAATTTCATGCAATTCGGTTCTTTGTGGTAGTTATGAGGGTTTGTGACTTGAGGACGGACAGATGGGAAGACGGCCAGACAGACGGACTGTTATTTTTTGGTACTAGGACTAAAAGTTACGCTGGATGCATGCTGCTTCCAAATCACAAATTCCGTTGTTAAGCAACTTACTCGTAGTTCCAGAATTCATGCAATTTTCGGAATTTGTACGAAACCCTCGATAAACGCGGGGCTTGTCACGCACTATCCTTTTTTTTTTCCTTCACGGCCGGTGCTTAATCCATCCATGGCAAAGAGGCCGTCGTTGCATATGCAACCTCTTTTTGCAGACTTAATTAAACTTAGATATGTTTAAATGTTTACAATTAATTAGTGAAACATGTATTGGTTAAGAATTATTTCTATCAATTTGATTCATTTACAATGATGTAATGTTTTTTGTTATTTTTGTATTTTTTATGACATGTTTTATTAATGTTTTCATTCATTACAATGACATACTTCATTGGTGTAATTTGTTTTAATTTTATTTTTTTGACATTTTAATTATAATATGTGGTTGTAAACATAATGATGTAGTAGGTAGTTAATGTGAATATTTATTTGTTATCTATGTACCTACTTTGCTGCAATTTTGAATCTATTCATTGTGTAATGACGTGTAACATTTTTTTATGAATAAAATGAATATCGAAAATATTACATAGTACGAGTAACAGGTCCCACACCTGTTAATTTTCTTACAATTTATAGTTTGCAAATGGGCCCCGCCTACTACCAAACAATATTCAATTTAACTTAAGCCCTCAGCTCATAATGTCTGTTATATCAATATAGTAAGTTTTTGGTAGTTTGTTTTTTCTTGTTTAGTTTTTTTATAGCGTTGCATATCTGTTGATTACTTGTAGTGGGATTTTTATTTTATCTCATGTAATTTTATGCGTGGCTGTACCATAAGAAATACGTAATACTGATGCGGGACATTGATCTTTATCAACGTGGACCGAAACGGCCTCTTCTTTTATCGTTCTCGGCGTTTCGCCCCACGGGGCGAAAGAGGGCATTCAAAAAGAGGCTTCGTTGATTCGCCCCGCGGGCCGAATAGCTTGTGGGGCGAAACCACGAAAGAGCCAAAATAGAGAGGTAATTTATTATTATCTCTGTAAGATTTGTTTTAAATGTTTTTTCGTGGTTGAATACAAACAAATCGAGTATAGTGGATAATCGAGTATTATCTCTCATAAGTTTAAAAAACGTCATAAAAATTCTATTAAAAATCCATCTCCACATCATCCCATCCGAAACACTCGAAAAAAAGAAAAATGAAACCGCTTATACAGGATGCTACTTCATACGATACGTGACCGAGGGTGCATATATCGACAAAAAAACTGTTAAAAAAGCCCTAAGGGTTCAATTCCTGCGCCCCCCACCCCTCCACATCCCCTCTAAGAGGTCCTCGAACAATTTAGTCTGGCTGGAAAATGGCACGCAATTTTGATCCATATTTATGGATGTTAAAGTGAATTTTGCTTTGAAAATTTAAAGGTAAACATTATACAGGGGCTCTATTAAGTTATGATGTCCAGTCAAAAGGAATAATCTAGTCGGATGGAAAACGGTGGAAAACAATGGTAATATGAAACGTGGTGACAGGTTATTGCATATTTTTGGGGAAGATTTATTAATGGTACAAGAGGGGAGACGTTTGAGTAAACGCTTACCGGACATACTAGGATATCATAATGAGGAAGGAAGTCGGTGTAATATGTTAGTTTAAATTTTAACAAATCTTATATCAAACGTATGAGCATAGAACGTTCGCCGACAAGGTGGATCGATGATCTAATCAAGATCGCAGGAGCATGCTGGTTGAAAAGGGAGGCCTATGTCCTGTCGTGAGGTTCTTACGGCTGATAACGAAATAAAATTCGAAAATTATCGATTATTGAAATGTAGCTAACTAAACCTGATCAATTACATCAGCCTAAAAAAACTTATCAAAATCAGTCCCTTCGTTTGAGACCTACTTTATATTATTACAGCAGACATACAGACATAGACAGATACACCATACACATATCAGATTATTAGGACATCCCTCTTTTCAATCGGCGGTTAAAAAATGGATTCTTTATTTTATCCGTAATTTTATCTCAGCTGATTTCCCATAACACTTACATAATACAAAGGACATTTTTTCTCTCAAGAAACAAGACCGGACGAATGATATTAAAAAAAAATTACGTTTCTATATGGAAAAGCGAAATTGTCCAAACATAAAACCCGGTCACGATTTAATTACGAAAATTTGCATTTTTACCCAAACTCTGGAGTGGGCGGAGACGCGCTTTCATTCGGCCTTTTTGATTTGTTGATGTCCACTTTTTGGGGCAATGATGACTTTGTTGGATACTTTTACATTTTTATAAAGGAAATTGACGAATTTGGACTAATTGTCCGACAATAAGAGGTTTTAGGGCATTTACACACGATCCGCGGATTGAGACTAAATTATTATCGTCAATTTAGTACTAAGGCATTTTTAGTATGGCAGTAAAAGAAAGATACAAGAATTGTAACGATTTTATGAAAGATGCTTAAATTAGCCGCCTCTTTTTTTTATGATACGTACCTTATGAAATATTTGATATAATGAGGCCAAACTCGATAAAGTATTGCCTCTTGTCCTTTAAATTACAGCAACACAATTTATCTTATCTTTTTCGGACCTCTTGTTCCTTCTTCAATGTTTGAGTCTGGGATATTACTACTATTTTCTACTATGAAATACCCGTCCATACTCGTACCAAGCCACAAGATCCTTTTTAGTGTTCCGTACCCGAAGGGTAAAAACGAGACCCTATTACTAAGACTCCGCTGTCCGTCTGTCTGTCTGTCTCCAGGATGTATCTCATGAACCGTTATTAGTATGTGTTATCTAATGGCAGAAGATACGAGTAACTTTACACACAACTATTTCACGGTATTTTTTTCTGTAATAAAATCCAATCATCTGGACGGAAGACTGATCTCTCATTAAGACTGCAGAATCGCGCTGGATGCAAGCTGCTACCAACCGGTCTTTTTGAAGATCCATAGGCCTATGCCCAGCAGTGGACGTCTTATGGCTTATGGATGGATGAAAATCCATACTCTGAGGTTATTAGTAAAAATGGAACGTATATGTAATAAGTCCATATATCAAAGCACAAAAACTACAGATAAAATATTAGTAGGTACCGTACGATTTTAGATAGATCACATAGGAAATAAGAAAAGTAGCGCATGGTAAGGTAAAGATACAGGCTGTGAGGCGATCGATTCGGCACTGGAGACCAGAGGCGGTTTACTGCCTCCTTTATGGCGACTTCAACTCGAACCCCGATTTGTCGACTTAGGCTGTCGCACACTTGGCACGAACAACTAAAACCATATGGTACAAAAATATATAAATGACTAGCGACCCGCCCCGGCTTCGAACAGGTGTATTATAAATATAAACCTGGAATCACTATATCTATAAAAAAAAAACGCATCAAAATCCGTTGCGTAGTTTTAAAGATCTAAGCATGTACAGGGTTATTGCTAATCAATTAGAATCCATATGTCGTTCTGCGACTTTTGTCAGGATTAAAAATAAAACAGCTGTTCCAAACATTTTGTCTCGGGTGAACGATATTTTTCTATGAAACAACAAAAAAAATTTTGAGTTTTGACAAAAGTCGCAGAACAAAAGTTGTTAGTTTTGATGTACAGAATAAGTCCCTAAAAGGAGGCTAATTAAATAGAAATAACCCTGTATATGGACAGACAGACAGCGGGAAGCGACTTTGTTTTGTACAGTGATAAAGTATTACATGTTCATATGTGAACGATTTTAATTATTAACATTCTTTAAACTGATATAGCGATCACACGGCTAATATAACTACTGTCGGTTTGGTTGCTGAGCTTAATAGTAAGACGATCCTACTAAACGTTTGATTCTTCAATAAATTCCAGTATAGATCCGTTTCTTATCTTATTAAAACTTGACGAGAGCCAGTATCTCAAATAACTACACCACAGAGTTATCCAAAACTGATTTCCTAAGCCAAAAGGAAGTCACTCAGACCACCATTGTGAACAACTTTTTCTATGGGACCAACCCGGAATTCGAGAAAACAAAATCAACTGTTTCATACAATATGTCGATTCCGGGGTGCAATTACGTTTTTTTTTGTAATTTGCAGCTGATTCTTTTTCTCGAATTTTGGATTGGTATAAATAATATATAGTAAAAGTTGTTCCTAATGGTCTTAATCACCCCTTTTCTGCTTAGTACAGGGCTAGCAGATAACCCTGTATATTGTAGTAAGTTCGTATAAGCCCTGATGTCAATGTTTTTAAGCCACCTGAAGGCATCTGACATAGCTAAACGTTTAAAACAACCGTGACCTACAATTTAACGTGTCATCCGAGCCACGGTAGCGCACAGTTGTAAGTGCAAAGTATTTTGTTGGACATTCACAAGTATACACTATGTGTATCTATGTTGAAAAATAAATGAATTGAATTGAATTGCAACATCCGCGGTCATCCATCCGAAGACTGGTCTTGCAAAGTTTTCAGAAAACTTTGCATTAAACAAAAAAAATATGCAATAATGTTTGTTACACAACTGACTTAATATATTGTCAGAGGAAGACCTGACGAACATACAAAAAAAAAGACTGGTCGTGCTGAACGTTGCTTAACTTCGATGAACGCTAAGGAAAACCTAGGCAAACTACGCTATGAGCATTACATATTACATTGTACTCAGGCATTACTATTTTTATTATACAGGGTCATAGGTATTAAACACAAAACCTTTTAAGGGCGGGTCTAATACATCTAGACAAACAACTTTTGTTCTAGGACTTTTGGAAAATCCCGACAAAAAATCAGGTTTTTCATACAAAAAGTTGATCAACGCGCGGCAAAATGTATGGAGAAGCGATATTTTTTTTTGCGAATTTTCAAATGTCGTAGGTAGCACAAAAGTTGTTTGTCTAGATGTAATAGACCCTAAAAAGTTTTCCGTTTAATACCTATGACCCTGTATATTTACCTATCCTGAAAAATGCGTCTTTCACCCGCTGTGCCACCAACCTAACCCAGTCAAATCAGACGCTAGATAAAAATAAACCCCAGAGATTTGTAGCGAGAGACGGCGATACTTTTACTAACAGACACAGTTTGAGTGAGTAATGTCTGCATGTTTAACGTGTTTGATTTACGATAGGACGCCACCGTGGCACGGCTGACACGTTAAATTATAAGCGCGGATTGTTTCAACCGTTTACCTAATTTTGGATTTCAGATGGCTTAACCTTTTGACGACTAGAGTCACATATAGTTGGCCAGCATTTTCGGGTGTATCTAGGACGCCCGAAATGCTTCCGCCCGGTTTCCATAATAAAGAAATTGAAAAAAAATGAGCCGTGTCGGTTTAAAGGCTAAACCTCTGACACCAGAGCACATAATTAACTGAGCCTTTAATAACTTACATGCTGTTTTATCTATTGTAACTTATTATCTTTTTTACAACAATTACATAATAGCTATGTAGTAAACAACTAAGAATAGACCCTAACAAAAATTTTTGTATGGCTTTATTCAGGGCTATTTCTAATCAATTAGCATCCTTTTAGGGGCTTATTCTGTACATCAAACTAACAACATTTGTTCGGCGACTTTTGTCAGAATTCAAAAAAACAGCTGTTCATACATTTTGTCGCGGGTGAACGACATTTTTCTATGGAACAACAATTTTTTTTTGAGTTATGACAAAAGTTGTTAGTTTTGATGAAGGATGCTAATTGATTAGAAATAACCTTGTTGAATACCAGGTCCAAAAGCTTAAGTTTACTAAAAAAAAAATACTAAGAACCCTAAAAACAACGTAAGTATCCTGACATCCGGTAAAACCGCCTACCCGAGGACGTATCTAGGTTTATTTCTGGGGGTTACTGTAACTTAGCTTTACACTAAAATAAAGTAAGAAAAAATAGTCTATTTTAGAAGTTTTTGACAAAACGTACAGATACACGGTACCTATATCTGGAACTAAAATATCAGAAAGAGGTCAATCTATTTCAGCTGGACTGTGTTCGGAAAACTACAAAAGTATAGTTTTCTCGCCTAATTTGCACTAGAGGCAAAAGTCTCAAGTCGAAAGTTTTCGACCAGTGTCTGTTACCGGTGTTGTATGCTGATACTGAAAAATAATTAAGTAGCACATAAAATATATGGTTATGTCCGCTGTTTTAATATAATATGTTCTTTCATAGAAAATGAAGGAAAAAGCATGGAAATATGGTTATTTACACAGAATATAAAAAACCTACAATTTAACGTTATTTAAAATTAATCGTAAAAAAAAGTATTACGTTGAATTCTAATTTTTGTGAAAAAAAGCAACATTTTTATAATTTTCAACTAGGTATAAGAAATGTTGCAGAATATATTTAAAACTTACATATATTTCAAAATCTTCACCACGTACCTACGTACTTTCGGGATAAATTCCCCCTCTAAACTTTAAGTCTAACAAAAGCATTCAAAAATAATATAAAATTCATATCAAAAAATCTTCACCACGTAGCTTCGGGGCAAATACCCCTTTTAGCTACATTCCTAGAGACCGTATTACCGCACAAAAACACGACGTGTACCGGTGCCTCGTAAAATGTGCCATAAAAAGAACTCTCCAATTTGTCACCTCTGCAAAATGGGTTAGTGATCTATAACTCTATATTTTTTTATTCGCCCGTGTCCCGCGTTGAATCTTGCATAGTTTATTAGATTTTAACACGAATGGCCTGGAAATGGAAACTAGTATTTTCGGGTTCCATCATTATTCATAATAGAACTAGGTAGAACGCATCGACTTTTAAATTTTAGGTTTAAAAATATTTATGGTAGGTACTCGTAAAACGTGTAACATTAAAACCTCACTGGGACCTTTTTCCACAGATATGTGGTAGGTTAGATTAGAAGTGCCATTCGCGATCTATACCTACCTATTTCGTGGGAGGATTTTCATTTTTTTTGATTTCGTGGGGTGTATTCAATATGAAAATTTGTATTATTTAATTTTATTTTTTGGTTTATTTGATGCTTGTTCATACGAAAACTTGACGATCCCATTAGACATATTCTTGCTCGGTATGTACCCTGTACACTTCAATTTGAACTCACTAATCTGCTGGCTGGGGTATGTCGATATTTTTGAACGTGTCTCTATAAGTCATAATAAAAAAGGATTTATGTAACTGTCTCTCTATAAGTCTGTAACGTGTATTACCATGCATTTCAAAGAAACTTTCTATCGCCTAAAGTATAATATGATAATATGACGACGGGGTATTCAAATTATGGTAATTACAAGCATTTATTTAGTATCACCTGTCCGATGTCATCAAATCTTTCAAATTTTTGATCCTAGTTCCGGTTACCAATTGAGCTAAAATTTTGCATACATGTGTAAATCGCGTGACAGCACAATGTTATGATGACATGGTGCCGATCTGATGATGGAGCTGGCCGCGGAATTTCGCGAAATGACTCATGAAATGACACAACCTCATCGAGTTTGGGCTCATTTGAATCGTCTTGACGAGCAGTTGGTCTTTCAATGGTAACTATTTTCTGATGATGGAGCTGGAAGGTGGTCATGCCAACTCTGTAATGAAATGTCGCAAACCCATCGAATTTCAGCTCGTTTGATAGTTTGATTCTTCATGGCGAGTACTTGTTCTGTAAAAGCTAGTTTAAAAAAAATCATATAGTTCTTCTTTAATGTTTCAGTTGCTCTCTACCTATGATAAGCTGCCAGTAAAATTAGTATGCTGCACGCTTCAAATCTTTGATTTCGTACCAGTCATCGGCGTCAAAATTTAATCAATCCACACAAAAAGTAATAAAGTGAAAATCCCATAACACAAAATCTATAAAATCGAACGCTCATAATACCGAACGCGTATTTAATACAATGCCATAAACCCGACAGCTATCCCAAAAATTTATAACCGCAACCATTAAACTCTGTTGATAAAATTCCAAATAATCCCTTAGTACACCACTACTGATCCCGATTAATGACAGACGGAATTAAATTCACCGGGAAACCAATATTGGGACATCTGCGACTGATATTATACAAACCAGAATACGACTCTTGCTTGCCATGTATAGCGTCCATTTTTGCGCACAGGCCTCCTGACGTGCGCTCTACTCGGCGGTCTGCTATCAAATGACACTCGCATGTATTCGCTAACGAGGTACCATAATACCGTCCTATTTTGCATTTACAGCTGTGTCAAACAATTTTAATCCCTACCTCCTTGTAAATAACGTCGGAGATACACGGGAATCACTCGCGTGGGATACATTTGAGAAACGTACCGAGGTAATTATGGCATTTGAAAAAGGAATTGTAATGTAGGGTTCGTAATTATAACGTGTGTGTATTGAATTTTCTATGAAAATGAGGGTATGTGTACAAAATGTCAACGTAATTGTGTTATTGTTACGATTGTTCGAAAAACGAATTCAAATGTTTAGGTCTTATGGCGCTGTCACCGTTATGAGCGGCGACAAAGAGGTTCAAATTAATAATGAATTTCATTACAATTTCTAAACAATTTATTTTCGTGAATGAATTTTCATTGTAGATGCTTATTTATTATGTTAATAGATGCTATTATTAGAACCTTTACAGAGTTTACTGAAGTAGGAGTAGGTATATTGGCTTAGTAATAAAATCATTTGGATTTCGTTGACAATCGTGACGTTTCAAAGGGGTTGTAACATGTTTATTTAATTGAACGTTTATGTCTTAAGAAATCTTAAGGCAGCTTTCACACAGTTTGCGCTCTCTTCCTCAAAAATGAATAAGTAACATTTTCAATTAACATTTCCAAACCTAAGTACGAGAAAATAAAAACTTTCAGTTCTAATAAATACTAAGTTACTAAAGTTCTAAATTTAACGTGTTAAAAATACTAAAAAAACTGTTATATTTATCATGCTTGTTCAATAACTTTACGTAGCGCTCGTAGAGTACGTAGCGCTCGTAGCGTAGTTTGACTAGGTGATTGTCAGCGATCACCGAAATTAAGCAACGTTCCGCACGGTCAGTACTTGGATGGGTGACCGCGGGTGGCATTTTCCAACTGAGCGGTACCGTGGCTCGGATGACACGTTGAATTGTAGACCCCGGTTGTTTTAACCGTTTAGCCATGTCAGAGGCCTTCAGGCGGCCTAGAAACTCTGACACCAGGGCTAGCCACCCAGCCTATACGAACTTACTTTAATAACTTTACATCGTTTATACATGCGAGCGGCTAAATAAAAGTTCTTACTCTTACACGTATTTCCACCTGATATTTCCCAAAAAGAACTTACCCCTTAAAGGATACCTTTGTAAATTGTTTTCTACCCTACGTTACAAGTGGGCAGGACTGGACATATCGTATAAATCATTTTTATTATCCACCCCCTTACATCCCCCATAGGGGGTGTACGGGGTGACCAGCAATTTTAACCCTCACAGGGGCTATTCGAGAAACTTAAAAATAGTTATTCGTGCTTCGTAATCTCTCATATCGACAATAAGTGCAGTTTTGCGTGCAGTTGAAATAGTGATGTCATTTCCATGTTATAACTATCGATAAATGTGGGACAAGCATTTAGCGATAGATTTGAATTGGAATTAAAATGACAAGGTTTGTTTTACGTACAATATGTTTTACTTTAAATTAGATTAAAATATGCTATTTCCAAATTAACGCGCTACTTAAAATTTATTAGTTCAAATATCATTTGATAAAACAGTCGTAACACATTCACGTTTTAACCGACTTCCAAAAAGGAGGAGGTTCTATGTTCGTCTGTGTGTACTTTTTTGTGTATGTTCATTGATAATTTCGCCAATTGTGAACCGAATCGAAATATTCTTTTTTGGTTCGAAAGGGTATACTCCCGAGGTGGTCCCATTTAAATTTTTAGAAATCATCTGAGCCGTTTTTGAAAAATCAAAAACGATGTAAACAATTCGAGCGGAATATTTGAATTTTGTAAAAGATGGAAGGCGGTTTTACCATTTTTTGCGATAAGTAAATAATTATTTCGTTTCAAAATAAACCAAATGACGTCATAACAGTATGTGTTATAATTACAATATTACTGTGCTACATGTTGTACTATTAATATAAAATAATTATCATTTCATGCCGATACCTTTTTGGGGCAATAATAACACCCATTTAGAACCGATACTGGAATCGTAAGCGTTTATTTTCTATTATCGAAATGACCGCTTGCCCATTGTTGTTGAAGTAAATTATTGAAAAATGTTTGTAATTTCGTAAAGCTGTGTAATTTGGGTCGTGTTTGAATTGTTCAAAAGCTTTGAACGTTTAGCGAGAATTTAATTATTCATAGCGATAATGATAAGATTATTACGTGCAACGTCATTGTTGACCCTTTGTAATCGGGTTTGTCTGTAGAATAGGTTATTTTATATTTTTATAGTCAATACTAGAGAGTACTCTAAGTAATCAAAATATAATATTGTTGTATTTTATTTTTATAGCAAGTTTCATTTTACTGCACCACAACAGGAATGTTAAAACTAAATTTTTCAGCTTTTTCCATTTTATTCTTCTATCCATCTTTTTATTAATCTAATTTTATCACTATGTTCAATTTTTATATGTCCCTTTACGGTTTGCTAAATTTTGTGGCAGGTTATCGATATTATTACATCACTAATTTACTATAATGTTGAAACAAAGGCAGAATCAAATTACACGGTTTCTTTGCATTGCCATGTCTAACATAAATAAAGCTTATATTTTATGGTAGGGGTTAAATTTAACACCACTGCATGGTTTCCTATTAATACGGTCAATCAATAACTCAAACTGAACTTGAAAAAGAAATGCTTACACCAAACTGATAAAACATTTCAAATGTAAACGTGTTATATTTACACGTTTACATTTGACGTGTTTTATCAGTTTGGTGTAAGCATTTCTTTTTAACACAGGTTTTATTTGTTACGAGACTTAGATAGTTTTACCTGATATTTTAATTTCGATATTTATCTTGATATCTTGTAACATATGTAGTAGTTATATGTTAAGGAGATAGATTTTATGTTTGTTACCAATACCCAATTGCACATTTAATTCATCATCGTCATCGTAGCAGTTGTAAGACGTCCTGCGGCTTCTTCCTTATTTTAAATTTTATTCCAAACCTACCAGTGTTAAACTGAGAAACAAGGAAACAAAAAAGCAAACAGACAAATACAAACACGCGTTTATAATAATTAATTGTATGATGCTTGCGACATGTAAATCCTGAATTTCATACCATTTCACTGATTGTTCCACACAAGTCTGAACGGTATCGTCTGGGTAAAGGATGAATTCGTCGCGGGGACGGCTTATCTCTAATCTGTATGTACAATAAATTTCTCTGGAACTTTTTGATTAATAGCTGCAGCTTATGCGGTTTCCGTAAAAATTCTAAACGTTTTATCGAATGACATAAATCAATGTGTCAATTTTGTATTAGAATCGGCACTGGCGCGTTGTACGAGTCGGTAATTTTAAAACCTGTCGTTGAAATGGAGTTGTTAGGTTAATTTTGCCCTTTTGCTGAGTAAAGTTGTGTAGAAATGTTAGGTTAATTTTTTTAGTTTTACGGTAGTAACACGGGTATTTTGTTATTGATGTTCTAACAACTTTCAATTACAGTAAGAAGAGTAATTCATATACCGTTCTTACTACTGGTAGTAATATTGGTAGTAACACTGGTAACGAACGCATTTTACGCCTATGTTCAGTAAAAGTTTACAAAAAAGTTATAGCTATCATTTTATACTTTTTTAACCAAACTCCTTTGTTTTGCTGGTATGATGCTTTCTTGCAAATAGGGTATATAACCGTATTTTAATTAACTATGTAGAGAGTATAATTTTCAATTTATTTATTAGCCATTAGACTACCACTACAGACATAAGCCTTTCTAGAATTGCAATAAAACCGCTAAAGATACCGACAAGAAGATGAAGAAGGAATCGGTTTACCTATTGTTTTTTTTAAAATTGGATGTCAGTTTTCTTTTTCAAATGATGTACTGTATTCATTATATTTCACCAATTTTGTTATCCACCAAACTGAGATTTTCAACCAAAAAACTGCGAGCTCACATGACAAGCAAATCTGAGATTGTAACAAGCGATTTAGCCAGATTTTACTAGACTGGGGGTGTGAAGACTGTGTTAAAGCTTCTATAATAAATCTGCCCAAATTAATGATGGCATCTGACAGATCGTTTACGTTATATCGCACCGTCATACAGTGAAATGAGCAGGGGTGTATGATGAAGTGAATCAGCTAGGTTTTGTTGTTTTCGATTATTTCTGCCCTGAATGGTACTTTGTTGTAGGCGCCACTACGTTCGTTCGGGTGCTTTAGCACGATTCTTGAACGTGTCTGAGTCATGATGTTTTTTACAATAGACGTATTACAAGTGTGACTAAGTACTATAGAGATGCCATGAGCGTTTTTGCTTGGATTCCCAGCAAGTTGATCAGATCATATTGCGATTGGTTGGGATTTTTTCCTGATGAGTTCCAATCTTATAATGACGGTTAATTTTTGAGAATAGTTTTGCTATAAAAGTTGCGATGAGTCACATTGTGATCAATAAAACATACCTAGAGTCATTAAGTGGTAGATGACAACTTTGGACTGATATAATAGGCATAATGACTGGAAAAAAAAAATCATTATTATATTTAGTCCGTGAGTTAGATTATCAAAAAATATTGGACACGTATTTTTTCGTTTGCCAATTAATCAACAAATGACAAAGATAAACCTTGCCAAAGTTTGGGAGTGGGGTCGTGACACTCGTGACATCACCTCTCTCACAGAAGTCTATACATTACTATGGCACTTCTGACGTAACGTGAAACTTTAACGGGCTATATCTTCATCAATTTTTCTTTAATTGATAAAAGAAAAAATACGTGTCTAATATTTTTTGATAGTCTATTTGACGGACTAATTATATTTTTTTAGTCATCATGATTATCTAATGTAGGTATCATTCACATACTCATGTGACCTGAGGAGCGCCACACCATTAGATTCGATTCGATTTCGAGACTTACCTACGAGTACATCTAAAATTACTTGCTACGCATAAAGAATTTCCCCCAAATGTAGGCAACGCAACTATAATATTGCCTATATAGGTATTGTCGCATGCGTCTTTATTTGACGGTGATCACGTCCCATAAAGTGACTGCCTCGCCACCACCAGACTACTGAGTGACCACCAGAACTATCAATTAAATTTCACTATGATGAATTACACCACTTGGTAGAACTTAAATTATTAGTGTGTTAGTTTGTTGCACATTCACGCAGAATCAACTTGAAATTTTGATGGACAAAGTTAAAAAGTCTCTACGAATGTCATAAAATACTTTAATACGCCAAAAACTAAAAGGTTTCTATGGGACAGCACAAAAAAAAACATCACGCGGGCGAAGTCTACCGCCCTCAATTTAAACGAATAAATCAGACAACACTCATTCCGATTGAAATACCTATTTGTCATGCGCGGATCGTGTCGGGCGCTGTGGGTGCAGGGATGAAGGGCCCAGATCGAGTTGATAGCAAGCGACCGGGCACTCGGGCTTCCCTAGAGGCTAGACAATGAAACTGCGTGTAAGCACTTTCGATACGTAGGCTTGAGGCTCCAATCAATTTGTTTTGTTAGCGAGTCTTTTTGATCTTTTGTTGTTTGCTAATCCGTTGATGAACTGCTTGAAATAACCAATGGTTTTGAGAAAATGTCGTATACATAGACTGTTCTTTAATATTTCCAAAGCAGAACATTGAACAGTTGTTAATATATCAACTATATTTTTATAAAGTAATTTATTTTATCAAAATATAGATAATTAATCGGCACTTACAAAACGTATGTATTCAATAATTATGTACTATTTATATTTTAAATTTACAAACGCTTTTTGTTACATTTTGCCGATATCGATACAGTGAATATTGCACGTCACTATTTCACTTTAGTTAGTACTTATGTGTAATGTGCAATCCTATTTTTATTTTCAAAACGGAATGAATTTCCTTCTGCTGGGCAAAGGTCTTCTATAGTTCCCTCAGTGAGTCGTGATCCCCTCGATCTCTTGTATACCCTTTACATCTGCAACTGCAAGTATGGTTGATTTAGCCTTAGATTATACAGGATTATCTGGAACTGGTGTACTAAGTCAAAAGAGGGTGTATAAGACTATCATTATGAACAGCTTTTACTATGGGGCCAACCCGGAATTCGAGAAAAATAATGGTCTTAATGATGGGCTTAATCATTCCCTTTCGACTATTACAGGGCAAGCAGATAACACTGTAGAAGTAGAATTCAGCCTCAGGCTGGTGTCAATTACTATTGACATCATTTATTTGATTAATATTATTTGTGACTTAATCTCCTCTCTCTTTCATTCCAGAACCAAGATACGAGACGGCGTATGCGTGTGAAGGCAAAACGCTGAAGATTGGCTGCGCAGAGGGTTCCGTGATAAACTTGATCAGGGCGAACTATGGCAGATTTTCCATCACGATATGCAACGACCATGGCAACACTGACTGGAGCGTCAACTGCATGAGCACGAGGAGTTTAAGGGTACTCCATAGCAGGTTAGTGGCAACATTGATTTATTTTAACCAGATTAAAACATGTTTTTTTAAAAGTTTTCTTAATCTTTATGGACACTAAAATGCATGAAATATATAACGATGTGTTAGCTCTCGGACAAGAAATTCTGATTCCCTGATGCTACCGTGTTCCTACGTGTTAAATAACATTTAATTTTAAAGTAAATGAAAACTGAAAAAAAAAATTCAAAAAATACACCAAATTCATGTGATAAATATACAATGCCAGAGAATAATAAAACTAAAATTATACAATTTGGAATTTAGTTCATAAATAAGAACAACATTAAAAACAAATGTTTGAAAAAGGGGAGTAAAGAAGAACCTGTAGGTACCTCTTTAATAGTCCACTGCAGGACGTAGGCCTGTCCATGAAGGGTGATCCCAGAAGTCAGAAGGGGGTCAGTCGACCTGACTAGGGCTGGACTTCGCTGAATGCAAGACAAATGATCCTATTGTTTATCTATAGAGAGGTTTATGTCCCGCAGTGGATATCCTGTGACTGATAATGCTGCCTCTTTTTTAGGGTTCCGTACCCTAAAAGTAAAAACGGAACCCTATTACTAAGATTCCGACTGTCCGTCCGTCTGTCCGTCTGTCTGTCACCGGGCTGTATCGCATGAACCGCGATAGCTAGAAAGCTGAAATTTTCACAGATGGTGTGTTTCTGTTGCCGCTTTAACAACAAATACTAAAAACAGAATAAAATAAATATTCAAAGGGTCCCCTACATCAAACCTGTTTTTTGCTCGATATTAAAATTGGCACAAGTAGATGCTTAAAATAGAGCTACAAAAGGGCTCCCATACGGTACGGAGTTCGTGCGCGAGTTCGACTCGCACTTGGCCGATTTCTTAAGTTGTAGTCTAATTTTGTCTCAGTCATAGTTTTTTTTTAATTTTTGAGTAGGTAATGAGACGAGGTATACCTTCGCCTGGTGTTAAGCATTAAGCACGCCCATGACAGATATAACACCCAGAATGTTGAACTTTAGGCATTAGGTAGCAGTGCAAAATCTACCTACGCGGTAGATTAGCATAGCGCTGCGCTTGTCACTGAGATATCAAGATCTTATTTCTCATATTGTTCCTTCAAAAGGAACATATTAATTATGTTATTACATGTTACTACTTAGCGGTTGAATAACTGGAAAAGTTGTAGTAATTCTCCAAAAGAGAACTTCTCCAAAAGAGCCCTACGAGTACCATTGCAAATCATTGCATCAGTTTATAAAAAAAACTGTTAGGTACATGCGATCTTTAACAGATTGCCTGTCTACCTTGGTCTTACGCTACGTTTTTATGTAATCACACCCTTGAGTACTTAATTACTTGTTTAAGCTTTTAAATCTCCAAAACGCGTGAGCATTTCCTCAAACGAGAATGCTTTGAGAAAGTACAATGGCAGCCGTGAACCATAAAAAGTACACCGTATATTATTATCCAACATTATCCCTAAATCCAGTGTGTGTTGCCAGTGATGACTTATGGCACAGAAACGTGGTCTCTCACTATGGGCCTTATTGGTAAGCTCCAAGTAGCCCAACGAGCTATGGAGAGGGCTATGCTCGGAGTCTCTCTGCGAGATCGAATCAGAAATGAGGAGATCCGTAGAAGAAACAAAGTTACCGACATAGCCCAACGGATTGGCAAGTTGAAATGGCAATGGGCAGGGCACATAGCGCGGAGGACTGATGACCGATGGGGTCGAAAAGTTCTCGAGTGGAGACCACGTACCGGCAAGCGCAGCGTAGGACGTCCACCCACAAGGTGGACGGATGACCTCATTAAGACCGCAGGATCGCGCTGGATGCAAGCCGTTTCCAACCGGTCTTATTGGAGATCCATAGGGGAGGCCTATGTCCAGCAGTGGACTTCTTATGGCTGATGGATTATCCCTAAAAAAAAACGTAAACGTAAACACGAAACGTAATACGAGATCGTTACGACGACGAGTGCCGAAAATTGCCGAAAATTTCCGAAAATTAAATATTCCCGACACCCCAGCTGATCGTGTTAGGTTCGTAGATTGGCAATAAGCCCGCGTTACGGGAAAATACACGGAAAATAGACCTTGTTACGTGGGATTTAAGGTTGAAAGGATACTGTAGGTCGTGATTTACTAGCTAGACCCTATCCGGTCTAACTCATGCAAATGATGCCCAAATTGATAGCCGCCGTGACGTGGCTGTATTTTTGGCGTGTTTGGAGGGTTACTTTGATGTTTGGTGATTGGTTGCTGTTTTAGTTTCTAGCATTCGAATACGACGCTATTACATTACTAGTAATTTTCCAAATAGTCCTCGCATCTGTTTAACAGAATCTTCATAAGCTTAAATACATATTATACAACCTTATCCTACCATCCCCTTTTTTACTACAGTACAAGTAGAAAGACGCCACATTGCCACCCCTACACTGTCGATTTTCCTTGATACGGACGAAGCGGTTTGACCCAAAATTTCTGATTCGTACCGCCAGGGAATGGAACAGCCTGCTTTCCTGTTTCCTAAGAGGAATAATCTAAAGCTTTTCAAGATCAGAATGAATAGGTATCTTCTAGGTCTGCGTGCTTCATCTTCGACACAACGTCGCTTACCATTAGGCGAGTCGGTGGTCAAGCGCGGACTTATTCGCGTTAAAAAAAATATCTACTCTCAAACGTTGTCAGGATTTAGAATGTCAAACGATCATGCTAAATATTATCAAAATCACTTTATAAAGCCCTACAGCAATTTTTTCTCCTTTGAAGGGCCTGATGATTTAATGACTCGCCGATAATTAAGTCCAAAAAAGCGCAGAAGCAAACTGCTTCCAATTGGACTTGCTGGGGATCCCTTAGGGAGTCTTGTGTCCAAAATTGGACGTCCTGCTACTAATATGATGATGCAATAGTGTCCTATGCTTAATTTTAAATCTGGGCCGATAAATTTAAAGGATGAGTGTTTGATCGTTTTTATATGGGCCCGACATTTAGGGTTTTGGTCTTCGAGCTATCTATACTAATCGTGCAAAAAGTGTCCGAGCCAAAACCTTGCCCAAGATACGTAGTGGGCAGGCTTTTTAGTTAGCCGTAAGGTGATTGCAAGCTGACTACAACGCCGTGCGATGCTAAAGTGTTCGGTTACAAGTACTAATTAGTTAACATAACGTCGAGATTCAAAAAAACAGGTCATTATGAATGGGTCAGGTCATTTAATCTAAATATCTAAGTCGGTATGTAAGACGGCGCTTGGACATTTTTTTACTACTTTCATTTAGGGACTGTGGCTCTGCGGATATTTGCTCCAACGTTTTAGTCTTCATCAGAAAAATCATCAAATTCCATCAGAAAACCATCTGAATTCCAACTAGTCAATTGTCTCATAGATTTTTAACGATTTTTCTTGTTCTATTCCAGATGTAGCATGCACCAGAACTGCAGTATACTGGCCAGTACGAACATGTTCGGGGATCCATGTCCAACCACACTCAAGTACCTAGAAGCGCACTACCAATGCGTGCCTGGTAAGTGTACATATAATATTTATCAACACGTCAAGGTAGACCTTGGTTTTAATTACCTTTAATTTCACTAAACTATACCTAGTTCAATTGCTCTCCTTCACAATCAGAAACAAGACAAATAGCGGACACTATACCTTGTTCTTCTTCTTCTTCTTTCCCCATTCGGGGTACTTGTCTTCGCGCGATCGGCGCATTTGCACTATACCTTGTTAAAAAAGCTTGATACGCGAGACTTTGACATTGACATACGCGTAATGACTTACGCACATCAGGTATTATAATTTTTGTAGTCAAAATGTTCGGTACACAATGTACTTCATGCTTGTGAATCTCGACCATGAAGTACAACATTGTGTACCGAACCTTTTGACTATAAAAATTATGGTACTTGATGTGCGTGAGTCATTACGCGTATGTCAATGTCTCGCGTATCAAGCTATTCTTAACAAGGTATAAATTCTGATAAATGAGTCAGATTCTGGTTTTCCAATCGATATGGAGGCGATAGGTCCTGCATGGGGTGTTTTGTGTATTTCCCCGTTCTAGCGTCTACATGAGCTAGCCTAACTCCTGGCAGTTACGGAGCATGACTCTAGGCTGTTTGTACCTAACTGCTTTAAAAGCTTGGATGGATAGACCTCGTCAGATAAACTCAACAAACTTTTCAAACTTGAAACTATAACTTGATGCCGAATTTCAAACCACAAATTTGAAAAAAATTCGCAAAATTGTTCAAGAAAATTAAAATTGAGAACCCATTCAGCGTCAAATATTTATCGATGATTTGATGGACAAAACTGTTGAAAAGGGTGCATGCTCGCAAATTGTACTGTTCGCAGTACTAATTAGTTTTAAAACGGACAGCAAATGCTACTTACCCTCGATGCCTACAGCTACGAATGCGAATAAGTATGGGTAATTTCCGATTCGCCATGTCAGATGTAAACGCAGTACCGCCTGCGGGTTCGCTGATATCAGAGTCTCCCTGATGCTATCATCGAAGGTCCAAGATTTTGGAGCGGGGGCAATAATCTTATACTTATTTTGGTCCCCCTTTCATGAGTGCCTCAATCCTTGAATCCTTGAACTTATATTTTAACTAATGCGCACCCCGTCCATTATTTATACGCTTTCTGTCCTCTCCATCCTAAGGTTGCCTGGCAGAGATCGCTATCAGCGATAAGGCCGCCCATTGTTACACTGTTTATGTATCTTTGTTTCTTCTTTTTGTTTATTTCTTGGTGTGCAATAAAGAGTTTATCTATCTATCTATCTATCTTGAAGGTTTAAATGGTTTAAGCTCGGTGCTGACTCGGTTCCTTCTAGCGAAATTTTAATACACTACATGTTTTGTACATTATCTGTTATTATCTTTTTTCCATTTATGCCAAAAAAAAATTTTACTGTTTTTTGCGATCGTAATGAAAATAACTAGCTTTTTATGCCCACAAAATACATAATCAGAAAATCATACACTTGTTTACTTTTTTCAAAGAAACGGAAAAAAGCTATCTATTCTTGAAATTCCTTGAAATATCTGTTGTTATTTATTTCTGACCTATACTGGTATCATCCCACAACGCCTACCCACAACGAACGACAGTGAGCGAGATGACAAACGATACCAAAGTAAGATACGTTGGTATCGTTGTCTTCTCAACAATGACTTAACGTCTCATGCCGGCTGTACACACTCGCCGAGACGTCTCGCCGAATTTATCGGCCGTTGAAGTTCTCGACGAAAGCATACCTGTACACACTCGTTTTTCCTCGCGAGATCCAACGACATTCTTTGACTCGGGGCAAAATGCCGACAAGCGGCCGAGACCGACCGAGGCAACGCGCGAGAGAGCGAGACATAATACCATGTACATTCTCGCTCTCGGCCTGTCTCGGGGTGTATCTGCGAGTGTGTACAGCCTGCATCAGAAAATATTAATAACGCTATAAATTGACTACTTATTTCTCCATTCCAGCATCAACAACCAGCACAACAACGCGGCCGTCGCCACCCTGGCTGATAACGTCACAGCCGTCGGTCTGGCGGTCCACCGCCCCGCCTCCGCCCAAGAGTCCAGTCCAAACCCAACAGAGCGAGAGGAAGAAGCCGACCGTCATCACGCCACCAACCTTCAGGCCGCATATCACGCTGCCCCCAGAAGTTAAGCTTGGAGACGTCGGCGTCAAGGCAAGTGACAATTTAAAAAGTGCATGTTTTTGATTTGGATTAGAAGCTCCAAAACTGAAAAAATTTTACTCATGTCCATCTAATTCCTTAAAATTCTAAAGGATTTTTTAAACTAGTTTTGATTTTATGACCCCATCAGGCCACATCCTAGGAAACAGTGAGGATTGTCATCTACAACGAAAAAGACAGCCATTATTTTTAAGGGCTGCTAACAGAGCACCTTTAAATCGACAGGACAATTTAACCGTTTTCACCGTGAACGTTTTGACCCCGTTGGTGGAGCATTAGTTATAAAATAAATAAATAAATATAAATATTTGGGGACATCTTACACACGGCCTCTGACCCCAAACTAAGCAAAGCTTGTGATATGGCTGCCAGAGACTGATATACTACTTATACAAATTTTTAAATACATAGGTACTTATATAGATAGTAACTAAATAACACCCAGACAGAGCAAACATCTATGTTCATCACATAAATTAAATACTTGCCCTGGGTGGGGATCGAACCCACGCCTCTTTGACCCAGTAGTTAGGGTCACTAACCACTGAGCCATGACACATGATTCTTCTTTATTTTCTCATATACCAAGTTGCGAGTGGCAGCTAGAATTATAAATAAATAAAAATAATAATAAATAGCTTTTTTCTCATCACAGAAGTAAAATTAAGTAAATAATATCATATGCCATTATTATCATTTTAAAATTAAAATAAAAAATCTAAAATCGCGAATACATACGGCAGCAGCGTGTCCAGCCGGCTCTGTCGTCGTTTCGCCCCGCAAGCTGTTCGGCCCGCGGGGCGAATCGCCGATGACTCTTTTTGAAGGCCCTCTTTCGCCCCGCGGGGCGAAACGACGAGAACGATGAAAGAAGAGGTCGTTTCGGTCCACGTTGATAAAGATCAATTTCCCGCATCAGTATTACGTATCAGCCAGTGTTTTGATGTTTACTCCCTCGACTGAAGCAACTAACAAGGAATCTTTTTCCAGAAGACGGCGACAAAGCAGCCCGACTCATCATCAGAGAGAGAACCGCCCCAAAGTCCGAGGGACTCCATTCCTGACATCATCAAGGAAGAAATGCCCAAAATCGTCGAGTCAGCTCAGAATCCGAAGAACGAGAAACCAATGAAAGAAGACGATAGTAGTGAGTACCAGCTATTTATTTATTCTTAATTTCATCAGCTGTAAGGAGTCCAGTGTTAAAAATAAGCCCTCGCCTTCGAGCAAATATCTACAGAGCCACAGTCCCTAAGTGAAAGTTGTAAAAAAATGTCGGAGAAACCGTCATACATACCAACTTAGATATTTCAATGGCCCGTTTTCTCGAATCTCGACGTCATGTCACCTAATTAGTGGTTGTAAGCGAGCATTTTGCAGCATTGCGCGGCGTTGTAGTCGGCTTGTAATAGCCTTACGAGTAACTAAAATGCCTGCCCACTACGTAGCTTGGGCAGGGTTTTGGCTCGGACACTTTTTAGCACGATTGTGACTCTATAGATATTTGCTCGTAGACCCTCGCAAGGGATTTCTAACAAGACCGGTTGAATGGTGCTTTGCCTCATGAGTTCCCAATTGGAATGCCAATTCAGTTCGTCGAGTTTTTATATTTAGTTTTTAGGCCCAATCATAAATTTTTAGGACCATGGGATGTCATCCAGCTGAAGATACAATCTTGTCGAAGAATATGAAACAAGATTCTATCTATATTTTGGTCCTACCAGGCTATAGGTATCATAAATTAGTAGATACATCTGAATATAATCCATAATAAATTTTTGAATGCTCTTGTGGCTTTTTATCCAGCTAAGAGAGACATTATCCGTCTCCGTCACGTTAAGAAAACTAATCCCTCATTAGAAATTGGAAGACAATCTAGTTATCTGATCATCCTTTTATTTTCTAACAGGATTTTCCCACTACAAGATAAAATAAGTCTTAATAAGTCTAAGTAATATGAAAGCTTTGACGGTCCTACGTTACAATTTTTAAACAATTTTGCTCGTTCTTTAACTTTATTTCTAAACTTCTTCTGGTATTATTTCAGTAGCAGTAACAGAAGAGTCCATCCACTGGCCGGCCGTGAAAGACGAAGACTCCGACCCGGTGGTGGGCGGCCACCCGCCCAAGGAGACCCGTCCGGCTGATACCGTCATCGTTGATGATTATGACAGGGGTTACAGTGAGTATTTGAGATAATAAGCCAAATCTTTTAACAAGAAACTTTCTACAGCTAGATCATGCTATTCAAAATCTGTTTCCAAGTTTCCACAACTTCATAATTACTTAAAGGTATATAAGATTAGTGACTTGACGTAAATACTTAAATATTATCTACAACAAAATAAGTATAAGAAGAGAATCAGGGTATAGATGCCTCAAAATGAAACGAGATAATATCATTGTTTACTACAAAGTATGACAAAAGGTAATACTCGTACGTACAATGACATACCTATAAACAGTCATGGAGTCGTTGGGAGAGATCGGATGATATCATTTCTCTAGATAGAAACTAGCTAAAAATACATACCCTCGATTAGAACATTTCAATTTAACTCTACGTTTGCTGTAATCATTTTAAGACAGAACTACTATAATAATTGAGACTATTTTTATCTCTTTCAGCGACAAGTCCAACTCCGAGCCTCGGCAGAAGATCGTACTGCCCACAGACCACCGCGCGAGGGTTACATTGGAACTGGACGCTGGCCAACAGCTACGCGGTCCAGCCTTGTCCAGGTGGTGCTACTGGATTAGCGAGGTGGAAGTAAGTACTTTGCTCAGATTCTAGTTTACAAATAAGATGCTTCTTTTATTTTAGGATTGACATTTTGATATTCTTATTTGGTATAGGCGTCCTTAACCAAAATAAATTCAATATACCATTTTGATTGGCTTAGCGTAAGCGATATACATAATATAGCAAGATTTCTATCATCAAGTATATTTTTGATAATCATATTATAATAGTAAATGGTAGATATCAACTATCTACCTGCAACCATTAACAAACGTAGGTGTAATGAGCTTAGTATATAGCTTTTCAATAACACAATTCGAAAGTCATCAAAAATGTCAAACTGTAAACCATTACATATTTCATGCATATCGGAATATCTGGCTACCATTGCCAACAACTCAACAGAAGTGTTGTTCTTCACGTCACATATACCTTTCTTGAAAAGAAAACGTCAAACTACGTAATTCTGCTGCTGCGAGAGCAAATCAGGATCAGGAATCGGTATACTGATGGCCGATGGGGCAGTAAAATTCTCGAATGGACACCACGCACTGGGCACAGCGTAGGACGTGCACCGACTAGGTGGACCGACGATATAATTAAGACATCAGGAACGCGGTGCATGCAGGCCGCTTCCAACCGGGCTTATTGGAAATTTATAGGGGAGGCCTATGTCCAGCAGTGGACGTCCTACGGCTGATAATGATGATGATGTCGATTTTCCTTTGATACGTACGAAGCGGTTTGACTCAAAATTTCTGATTCGTACCGTCAGGGATTGGAACATTCTTCCTGCTTTCCTGTTTCCTAAGACATATAATCTAAAGCTTTTCAAGGTCAGCGTGAATGGGTATCTTCTATGTCTGCTTGCTTCATCTTCGACCACAACGTCGCTTACCATCAGGCGAGTTGGTGGTCAAGCGCGGACTTATTCGCGATAAAAAATAATCGGCCAAGTACGAGTCGGACTCGCGCACGGAGTGTTCCGTACTGTATGGGAGCCCCCCTCAAATATTAATTTTATTTTAATTTTGTTATTTATTATTGAAGGGAATATAAAACTAAATATTCTGTGAAAATTTCAAGCATCTACCTGGTACCATTATTAATATAGAGCGAAAAAGTCTAAAAATTCATATTTGTTGTATGGGAACCCCCCTTAAATATTTATGTTATTTTGTTTTTAGTATTTGTTGTTATAGCAGCAACTGAAATACATCATCTGTAAAAATTTCAGGTGCCTAGCTATCATGGTTTATGAGATACAGCCCGGTGACAGACAGACAGACAGACGGACAGACGGACATCGAAGTCTTAGTAATAGGGTCCCGTTTTTCCCTTTGGGTACGGAACCCTAAAAATGATGATTCTAATTCTTGGTTGTGTCTAACTTAAAAACCCTATTAAAGATATCTTTCCTCGCTTATTTACTCATTACCGAATATCTTCCAGATGTACCTTAGTACCTCACCAGTACTCCGAAGACGACCGGCCCAGAAGGCGCGCCACCAGTCTACCTTCAGGAGAAAACTACCACGACCTTGGATTAGACCAGCTCAGTGACAAACAGCTTCAGTTGATCCAGAGAATCGGCTCCGACGTTTTACTCAAAGGTTTGTTTTTCATGGAGCTTTTATAATTATATAAATAAGTAAAATTTGTTCATAGAGATGAAGTAGAGATAGTATGAGTATGTATTTATCTTACCTTTATATACCTGTATATTAGTAACTACTCATGTAAATAAAACATGGATGTAAAGAAATACTTTTTGCACCCTCTGATAAAAGTAGATCTTTATAGAAGTAACTTATCGCAGGTCGTGACGGCGTGGGCTTAGATATGAAAGACTACAGAAGCAATGGCCTGTCCGACCCGCAGCCCTCGGTCCTTGTGCATGTCGACGACTATATCTATTGTAAGTTTATCTTCTTCTTTCTAATGTGGACCATTTGACAACAAAAAACATGTAAAATCGAAGGGGCCTATTAGTCTACGTACACGATATCGCCTCGTTTCGACGAATGTGTCAAAAAAATAATGGTACCCCAAAATCTATCATTTATTCTGATTCTGATCTTGTCACATCACTCAAGTCACTAATTTCTTAGCCTTCCCATACATAAACATAAGCAAGGCTTTTGTCAGTAGAGAAATTTCCAGGTCTCGCAGTCTTATTCTTGTTTTGGTTCCCTATACGAAATCTGCCTATTCCTCGATTTCATCAGAAGGCAAAACTAATTTCACGTTAAATTGTAGGTCCTGATTGTTTGACCCGTTTAGGCTTGTCAGAGGCTTAAAAACTCTGACGCCAGGGCTAAAAGGCTCTTTCTTCTTCTCGTTTTCTTCTCCTATTGCGATTTCATAACGAACAAAGTATAGGCTGAATCAAACTTCTTCTTCTTTATTTTCTTCTTCTTCATTTTCTTCTTCAAACCCAATCCTGAGTGAAGCTCACATAACAGCCGCGCGAGGATTGGGCTTCGCGTAGCTTGTAACTAACTCCATAGTCCCCAAGGAGTTCGATTCGGCCTATAGACTCAGTATAACCATTTTATGTTCTGTTCTGTTCCATTACATACTTCTAAAGCTTTTACTTGTATTACAGCAGATGCGATCCCCGAATGGCACGGCGCTACCCCGGACCTGAGCGAGTGCCGCTCAGTTTGGCTCAACAGCTTGGAAGCACGAGTCAGGGAGGGAGAATCACTGCTCAGCGTCAGCAATGATTTGGCTCAGGTTAGTTATATTAATAATATTATTTTTTGTTGTAACATTTCATTTAAATATTTCCAAAACGATCTGTTTTCCTAGGTATACTAAGCGCCACACAAGTCGGCGGATGGGAAGTTATGCGCAAAACGCTGCGGAAAAGCCGAAATATAGGTATGCGCGGGAGCCAGAGAGACGAGACGTCGGGGCACACTCGCCCGCCAACCTCATGCCTCCCGTGCGCTTCCTACGCCCGTGCGCAACACTACGCCATGTGGCGTCGGCATTGTGCACACATGCGCAATAATTAGCGAATCACGGCGAAGTGGCATACTAACATCTCATCCGCCGACTTGTGTGGCGCTTAGAATAAGTACGTGTAGTCCACTTTTGTATATAGTCCGATCCTGCAAGGTCAATTGGCCGTAGGCAAATCCATTTCAGCATTATGAATGCTGCTTATGCTGGAATGGATGCTTTTCATACCACTGGCTTTCAGTAAAGAAAAACCTCTTGATAAGATTTTGATTTCGTCTGGAGAAGAAATTCAAAGACATATGCCAATTCACCTATATTCTACTGGGCCACAGCGGTAGGTACGGCCAATTGACCTTGCAGGATCGGACTATATGTGCAGCAGTGAAGATCTTATGACTGAAACAACTACTACGACGAACGTTGTGACTAAATTTTACACTCAAGCGAACTGCCATTTTATACGTTTGAGTGACGAGATGAGCCATACGCTCGCGGGATAACCATTTCTCATCATCATTTCTCATTCTCATTTCAGGTGACATCTTCAAAGACCTTGTACGGCGGAGACATGACGACCACCACCACGATAATGAGGAAGCTGGCACAAAGGATGGCGAAGCAGTTTCCAGACCCAGGACATAAGGAGGCCATGGTCACTGACATGCTGCTTGGAGTTATCAAGACTGGTATGTATATAAAAGACTAAATTTTATGAAGGAAGACCACCCATGAGGTTGACTTGACAAAAGACCTTATCAAAACCGCAGGATCCCACTGGATGCAAGCCACTTTCAACCGGTTTTATTTGAGATCCGTAGGCGAGTCCTATGTCCAGCAGTTGACGTCCTACGACGAGCAAGGAAGAAACTTTAAAGATTTTGGAAGACTTTTAAGCCAGAAAAGGTGTTGGTAACTGATTGTTATGTAGAAGTCAAAATCAACACACGGAAAACTCTGCACCGTACCGCATCTAAGTTCACTGTTAAACATAAGTTTATTTACGAAGGGCAATTGGCCCACGTCCACTGCACTGCCATAATGTTGGCAGATACACTGCAGTGTACTATAACAGTCTTTGTAATAGTCCACTGTGGAATATACAACTACCTGCGAAAGGTGATTACAGCTACAATTTAATGGAATTACACACTTATCCCATCTCTTCTTTTTTCTAGATGTATGCTTATTTTTTCACGATGTTTAGTTGTATTACAATATGAGTGAATTCCAAACAAATTGATGTAGCAGAATTATCCTAGGAATAAAACTTTTCACCTAGTAAGTTAAATTTCATCACAATATAATCGTCCTCTTGTATTGTAAATCGGTTCTATTAAAAGATCTTTAGCGGAACCTATGTCCAACAGTGGACGTCTTAGCGCTGAAATAATGATGGTGACGACTGCTCTTTCAATAGGTACTACCCTTCCTCTAACACCAATTCTTCTTTATTTCTAGGTTCTAATCTTCTAGAAGACAGCCAACGGCTCTCGTGGGCTGACCTCAGCAGAGAAGCACAGAACAGAGTGGCGAGCGAACTTCTCACACAGTTGGAAGAAAACGCCTTCCTTCTAGCAGATGCTGTTACGAAAGAGAAAACGATATTGCAGATTGTTAAGAATATCTGTAAGTAACATACCTAAATATATGGATATTTTTAAACCTTAAAGGGTTTGTGAATGATCCAATAGCTTAACAAATTGAAATTATGTAGAAGTGTGTAGTTATAAAGACCCTTGCCCGAAACAAGTATTTAAATTAATGTTTTTAACTTTATTCTAAGGACTATAAACTGGTTAAAACATTTATTCAAGTTTTTATTTCTGTATGTTTTCGTCTCACTCGTAATTATTAGGCTTGCCAAACTCTTTAGATGTCTGATTTTGTTTTCTATGCCCTTACAACTCGGTTTATAAGACAGTGCTATAGTCACACGTCTTTTAAAAATGAGCTTACGGCTTTATGCAGAATGTTTTATTCTAAAACTAACTTTGTTTTCTAGGTCTATCAGTACGGGTGCTAGAAATAAAGAATGTGGAAGACGAGACGTTTCCATCTCTCATTGCTCAAGAACAGTGGAAGGCTTCAGAAGACACCATCACCATCCCAAAAGCTGCTTTACTCGGTAAGGATCCATGTTAAACAATCTTTAATGATTTCCGCATTACCTTCCAGAGTATTCCTAAACAAACGATAGCTTGTGAATCGATTGATAAAAATTCAGCAAACATAATCTTAGAATATTATTAATTTGGGACCTTAGTCCAGTCGTAATATACATTTGGAGATGCATTCATATGCACTGAACCGAAAACATTAAGTTTTGGATATTATTATAAAAGCTTTTCACAGCTATAATCTAAACTCAATGAGAAAGACAAGCCTATTTTTTGTACAAAGTTTAAAGACCTTCAAAATCGTCCTAACGTCTTAGTAGTATTATTTTTTAGTAAGAGCTGCTACCCTCAACAAATAATGGGCCGCATCAAACTTAAAGGTGTCAATAAAGTTAGCTACAAGTAGCGCATATCCCCACTCCTAGCGCAACTGTCATAACTAATTTGTTACTGCGCAACGACTCGCCTCGTGTCTCAGGTGCCAGAATCGTCTCCGAAAATAATTTTATTTATTTGTAATTTCAGATAACCGACAAAACGACCTAGTCCGCATAGTGTTCTTCGCCTTCGACCGGCTAGAAGAGATCCTGCCCCCCACTTTCGGCAAGACCCCCCACTTCGCCGCCTACCAGTCCGACTCGGCCGCGTCATCAACTACCAGCATCAACTCTGAAAAGGAGAAGAGGAATATAACCAGGGTGTTGAATTCTAAGGTATGGAGATAGAATTCCAAATGTATCCCGTTTCTCTGAGAACACCTTCCATGACGTTGCCTGTGAAATCTTTTTTTAACGTTTTTTTTTGACTAGGTGTTTGTCAGCGATCACCGAAATTAAGCAACATTCCGCACAGGCAGTATTTGGATGGGTGACCGCGGGTGTCATTTTCCAACAGAGCGCTACCGTGTCTCGGATGACACGTTAAATTGTAGGTCCCGGTCATCCATGTCAGAGGTCTTCAGGCGGCCTAAAAACTCTGACACCAGGGTTAGCCACCCGGCCTATACGAACTTAACGTTTACTTTCTGCAAAATTCGTTTTTGTTTTATTTCTGATGGTATCAGTATTAACATTATAAGTGGTAATATCATTAGATCATAGCGTCATTTATAAATCGTGCTTATTAAATATCTAGTAATACCGAAACTACGCATGAAGAACATTAGTACGAAAAACTTATACTACGGGTTCAACTCCGAAATCGCAAAAAAAAACTGCTGATACATGCGAAAGTTAATTGACTCTCGATAAAATGTATGCGACAATACTGTACGCGCACTGTATTGTCGCCATTTCAAAGTGGATACCCATACCCATTGTAACATAAACGTTGTATTGTTTCTTGTGTTGTGTTGTAGTATTTCTGGTTCTTTAACAAACGACACATTTGCTACGTATAAATTCAGCATCATATTTTGACTAGAATAAACAATTGGATGAAGTAAATCATGTTTTTTTAATATTTCACAGGTGATATCGGCAAGTCTCGGCAACGGTCGCCATATCCAGCTCTCACAAATGGTCCGCGTCACGATGAAACATTTGAAAACAGTGAATGTCACCAATCCAGCGTGTGTTTTCTGGGATTATACGTTACAGTAAGTTTGACTTTCATCACTATCATTACATAGTATAAAACAAAGTCGCTTGCCGCTGTCTGTCCCCATGTATTCTTATATCTCTAAAACTACGCAACGGATTTTGATTCTTTTTTTTAATAGATAGAGTGATTTAAGAGAAAGGAGAAATGTATAATACACCTGTGCGAAGCCGGGGCGGGTCGCTAGTAATTTTATAAAGTAATGAAGAGATGACCTGGGAAGTAAAGAGAAAACCTGGCGATGCGACGTTGTCGCAATTTTTCTTCGGATGCATAGAGCGAATGAAACTTAAAAGCGTTTGTGAAGTAAGCTACAAGCTGCGCAGATCTCCACCCCTAAACGCGCTTGCTCATACATTTACTAATGCACAATGCGCAAATGTACTCGTATGAGCATTTCGACTGCCTCGATGGCTCAGTGGTTAAAGACCCTGACTTCTGGATCAAATAGGCGTAGGTTCGATCCCCACCCAGGGCAAACATTTATGTGATGAACATAGGTGTTTGCTCTGTGTTTGGATGTTATTTAGGTACTATCTATATAAGTATGTATTTAAAACATGTGTAAATAGTATATCAGTCTCTGTCAGCCATATCACAAGCTTTGCTCAGTTTTAGGGCCAGAGACCGTGTGTAAGAAGTCCTCAAATATTTATTTATTTATTTTATAATGACTCGCCTCGTGTCCACAGACGCAAATAAATTCGATTTGACCTTTATACAATTTTATTATATTACAGTTTAAACATATACGATTTCTCCCAACAGTGGCTGGTCTCCCGAAGGCTGCCAAGTAGAGTGGTCCAACGAGACCCACACTGGCTGCGCCTGCTCCCACCTCACCAACTTCGCCATCTTGATGGACGTCCACGGAGTCACCATCAGTCCAGCTCACCAACTCGCGTTGAAGACCATCACTTGCATTGGATGTGGAATATCTACCGTGGCACTTGCTGCTGCCTTGATCGTGTTCACTTGCTTTAGGAATGGAAAGGTAGAGTCCAATAATAGTGAATGTTGTCTTTTAAGTCTTAATCGAGTCTGCTACAAAGTCATACTCAACGTCGGCTACAAAAACCAACCATTAAAGGAAATCTCAGCTGTACGTTTGAAACAATTTCGCTATTTTAATGGACGTCCACGGAGTCACCACCGGTTCAGCTCACCAACTCGCGTTGAAGACCATCACTTGTGTTGGATGTGGAATATCTACTGTAGCACACGCTGCTGCGTATGGTCTTCAGCTGCTTTAGGAATGTGAAGGTGAGATCTAAGTCAAAATCCAATCATAGTGAACTTTGCCTTTTAGTCTTATTCAACTCTGCTACAAAGTCATAAAGTCCACGGAGTCAACAGTACAGCCCATCAATTCGCGTTGAATTCCATCATTTGCCTATGATATATGCTATTTATGTGTGACTGAACTTATGATATATGTGATATAAGGTACACAATAGGTAAAATCTAAGTAAAAGTAAAATCATAGTTAGCCATCTTAAAATCTTAATCAAGTCTACTTTAAAGAAAACTCAATTTTGCTGTCCAAACGCTACTGGCTTTATTTAACAAAGTCTTATTAAAATTCAATATCAAGTCATAGATAAACTTTCCAAAATACATTCAAGAAACTGTGTCATGATTTTTGATGTCGATTTTTATTGTTCACGTGTGATACTTTTTTAAGTTTTATTGTATTTACGTAATCAATTGTATTTTCAGTCTGACCGAGCTCTAATCCATACAAACCTCTGCCTCTGTCTTCTGATCGCGGAAGTCACATTCCTCTTCGGCATTGGTCAGACGGAGAACGGCGTGGTCTGCGGTCTTATCGCCGGAGTCTTACACTACTTCTTCTTGGCGGCTTTCGCTTGGATGTTTCTTGAAGGTATGTTGTAATAGAAAAAGCAGTGAACAGTCCATTAACTATGTAAAAACAATGTTTTGAATTCCATTTTCTTTTCTGGAATAATCATACCCATAATTTAAAACGATAGTTGATTTTGGTCTTCATCATTTAAATGTGATGTTTATTCTATTAATTTTTCCAATACTTTGTATCTATAGCTATTCATTGCGTTGTTTCTTAATTACTAATCTTAGATTTGTCTATCGTCCTAAGGCTTGTACAATGGATATTGGCCGTGTAATACTGCCTATCTATACATTAAATCAATCTAAATTATTCTCATCTCAGTATATTTCTATAACAAGAGTCCAATAGGCCGAAGGTATAGTAAGGAATAGGTCTGTCCAGAAGTTTGATTCAGCCCCAAAGACCTTGTACTTTAACTAGACTGTGCACGAATCACAGTAAAAACGGTCTAAGCGAGCGGTTCCAAAGTAGCGGTGTCTCTTTTCAACGTTAGACGTCTTTAAGACATCAGACAAGAACACAGCTACCAACGGACCCTCATGCTCATGCTCTGACCGGTTTCATCTAACTACAAGTTGTTAATGAAATAGCTATCATAAAACTATGCAATTAGAGCTCATTTTGGCTGAACAAAAATGTTGGTCCACAGTCTAGTTAATAAGTACAAAGTCTTTGTTCAGCCCATAGTTATAGTAGGTATATCTCTAGCTGTGGCTCTTGTTATCAATTTTGTATTTTTATAACCTTAATAACCCTTTTTGTGTAAATTTCAAATTCCAGGTTTTCACCTATACGCGATGTTAGTGGAAGTTTTCGAGCCGGAGCACCCTCGCGGTCGGTGGTACCTTTACTGCGCGTACCTCGCTCCAGCGATAGTGGTGGCCGTCTCCGCCGCCGTCAACCCTAACGGCTACGGCACGCAGCACCACTGCTGGCTGTCCACCGAGAACATGTTCGTTATGAGCTTCGTTGGTCCTGTTTGCCTGGTACTCGTGGTGCGTAAACACTAATTTTAAAATAGATGTTAATGTAATAACAAAGAAAAGTTGGTTCAATAGCGATAGTGGCGGCCTTCTCAGCCGCCGTCAACCCTAACGGCTACGGCACGCTGCACCACTGCTGGCTTTCCACCGAGAACATGTTCGTTATGAGCTTCGTTGGTCCTGTTTGCCTGGTACTCGTGGTGCGTAAACACTAATTTTAAAATAGATGTTAATGTAATAACAAAGAAAAGTTGGTTCAATAGCGATAGTGGCGGCCTTCTCAGCCGCCGTCAACCCTAACGGCTACGGCACGCTGCACCACTGCTGGCTTTCCACTGAGATCATGTTCGTTGTGAGCTTTTGTCGGTTCTGTTTGCCTGGTACTCGTTTTACGTGAACACTACTTTTAACGCTGTAAATTAGCTAAGATTTTACTGTAATTACATAGAAAAATTGGTTTATTAGATCAAATGTAGGTATGTTAATTTAAAGATTTTAAGTTTGTCTACTTAAAAGACTCTGTGGATAAAATAACTCCAGCTCGAAGGACCAAATTAGGCATTGTGTTTGGCACTTGCAAGGTTTGTATGTCGGCCGCAATTATTTTCGACAGTATTACCTTTATGGATTATAAAGCAAGCACCATCGACTTGTCTTATATAATATACCCTCGCGATCGTTGGTACCTTTACTGCGCGTACCTCGCCCCAGCGATAGTGGTGGCCGTCTCCGCCGCCGTCAACCCTAACGGCTACGGCACGCCGCACCACTGCTGGCTTTCCACCGAGAACATGTTCGTCATGAGCTTCGTCGGTCCTGTTTGCCTGGTAGAGTTCTTCTAAATGATCTCACCTCGTTTACGTCCTCTTACCTCCTTAAAATAAGCCGCTATATGCGTTTGAAACTACGGTAGGGCGCAAAAAGCCGGGGCAAATACCACTTCAGCAAAATGAGTGCTACAAAAATATAAAATGGTTTTTCTTCTTTACAGGCTAACTGGATCTGCTTGGGCATGGTAATCTACATGATGTGTACGCACTCTACTGTCTCTCTGAAGGCTAAGGACGACGCAAAGCGGTATAAAATCAGGTAATTAATATTTTTGTACCTAACATATTTTTCAATGGAGTACGAGTAAAATGTATGCAAACCTCTTCTGAGCGGTTCTTTTGAAAATACTGAAAATCCTTTTGAAGTTTTGACTACATTACACTGATGATGACTCAACAAAAGCTCAAAATGTCAATTTATTATAAACTAGCTTTTCCCGCAGCATCGCTCGCGTGATCTTATTGATTTTGTGCTGTACCATATGAACGTTTATTTTTTCTGAGATAAAAAGTAGCCAATGACACTTTCTTTTGACTTTTCTCTGTCGCTGCGCAAAAAAATTACTAACCAAAAACGAGTGCACTACTTGAGATCGAAAATTGACTGTACGAATAACGCTAGTTCGACAAAACTTAATTGCGACACACCATAAACATAGGAATCATAATATTAGTACGCATTGTTTGTACGGATGATTTCTACATTGGTTACATTTACTATGTGCATTATGGAGCTCAAACTAGCTTGAGTTCATTATTTTTCCCATACCCAGGCTATGTTTATTGAGCTATACCGTTTATCTAGTGATTTTGTTGGGTACGCTACATGTTTATCCTCCCAATTACAGAGTATGGCTGAACACATCGCTAGTGCTGGCCTTCCTTCTGGGCCTGACGTGGACTTTCGGCCTGCTGTATCTAAACGAACAGTCCGTCGTGATGGCGTACGCGTTTACCATCCTCAACTCTCTGCAAGGACTCGTCATATTCATCTTCCAGTGTCTGCAGAATGATAAGGTATGTGTAGGTAATTTTTGAGAAGTTCCCCTTTTAACAATTCTTTAACTGTTAAGTTACACGAAAACCCACCACGCAGAAAGTTGCTTAAATTTGGTAATCGCTAATAAAACACTTGGTCAAACTACGCTATGATCTCTATAAATTCAATACGCCCAATTTTAAAGAAATTTAGAATATGCATTTGATAGAGAGAACACCATTTTACGTTTCTATTAAATGTACGGTGGCGCCTTTAAAATTGGGCTTAATGAGTAGGTACTTAATACTAACAAAATATATTTCATTTTCTCCAACTACCTAATACTGATAAAAAACTGATTACCTATTGTCCTGCTCTCAGTGCCAAAACACCTGCACATTCAGCAAACTTATGGAAGCCTCCCCGTTTGGGGCAGCAGTCTCTCATTACTGGACAAAGCTTGTATAGATTTCACCTACTTTAGAACCTTTGATTATAGTCATATAGTAATTTATTCATAACACTATTTGTTACATACAAGTCAAGTAGTAAACATTACATTAAAAATACCAAATTAGTTTTAAATCTTAATACAGTTCGGGTAATATTATAGGTTATATATTTGTCTAGAATACCGAAGAGATACCGAATCAGCTGACCAAAACTACCCAAAAAATACTGCCTACTTACTTTTGCCCGCGGCTTCGCTTGCGTGATAATTTAATTTTTATGCTATCCCATAGGAACCTTTTATTTTTCCGGGATGAAAATAGCCTATGTCACTTTCCGTCTTTCAAACTATGTCCATGCCGAAAAACAAGTCAATCCGTTGCTCCGTTGCTGCGTGAAAGAGGAACAACCCAACAATCAAAATGCAAGTGGAGACCCTCCGACGAAACTTCGACGCAACAGTGTTTTCATACCCCCCTTGTTGGAAGTCGCATTAAAAGTTTCACTGCAAAAAATACACTTTCGGATTTATAGTATTACTAGCTTTTGCCCGCAGCTTTGCCTGCCTTTTTTGATTTTTATGCTATCCCACAGGAACCTTTACTTTATTTTATTTTTTCGGTATATAAAGTGGCTTATGTCACTTTCCAACCTTTAAACTACATCCATGCCAAAAATCAAGTATATCCGTTGCTCCGTGTCTGCGTAAAAGCGTAACAAACAAACTTTATAATATTAAAAGTAGGGATAGTTAGGATCTCACCTACTTCAGAACCATCAACACGAAGAAGAAGAATGATTCAAAAAACGTTCTCCACAGTTCCGGAACCAGTTTGCTCGCATCGGGCGGCGCTACCCCTGGCTGTCCTGCTGCCTGCACTTCACGGGTCAGCCCTCAGAGACCCTCCAACCCCCTCCAGCGTCCTCTACCAACCACCTGGACGCGCGACAGCCCTCCGTCAAGAGCCGGCGGTACCACCAGAGCACGGCAGACGTCGACGATGTCGTGGACCCCAGGGATGTCACGGTACGTTGATGATTATGATGATGATTGGTAGTGGGGTGGTGTTGGAACGATGTTTTGAGGACGTTTTGTTTTTGATTGGGGATTGAAAAGGGTACAAGATAGATCGTCGCTGATACTACGTCGCTAGTTCCGTGGTGGTACTAGCGAAGTATACATACGTGAGTAGTATCATCAACGGTACTACTGACAGAAAACACTTCAATTTATTATGAGCACTTGGTAAATACCGCGTATCTACATTGCAAATCTTACAAAAGAGTAAAAAAGGGAATCTTTGTATTTCAATATTTTCTCAATGTTTTTTCGACTGTTTTGTACTTTACTTGATAGAGTCACAAAAGAGTTAAATCGTAATAGCATTGAGAATCTGTTGAAATATAAAGTTTTTTCCTCCAGTAAATTTTTGCAAAATGTAGATTCCTACTTGGTATTTCCAAAGTGCTCATAAGCGGTATTGAAGTAAAACCGACAAGATGTTTTGTATGAGATTTGTAATTTTACGTTTATAAACCTGCCAAGGTGTCAGGTATCAGATAGCTTTGGTATATTAATAGGCGTAGGTATTCAAGGGCTTATAGGATGGTACCTACTACAGAAGGAAGTGTCAAACATAGCTACATACAGTCTTTCGCTATAGAATCTACCATAGATTTTTAATGGTTAAGTTAGTTTCCTTTATTTCCTACTGCTCTTTAACGAAAAAACTTAACTAAATTAGGAGTGGAGGTTTAATTTTGAAAAGTTTTGACAAAGTACCTGTTCCAGATTTCTGACACCGATTCTACCATCTTAGTTAGGTTTATGACCTTTAGTCTATTGTGTCTATGTTTACTGTTTTAATATACCTAGTGTTAATAAAAGCTTTGTCATTGGTTAATAATTGTGTTTCGAAAATTGCTTGCTTTTGGTGATGGTTACGGTGGATAAGGTTATAACATACATTAGGACACATTACTAACAAATAACATTGAAAAATGAACAGAAACTCACAAATAAAATTCACTTGTAGCAGAGTACAGCGAGCACATCGTCAGGGTTAGCGTCAGCCTCGGCATCAACAACAAACAATCTTGTTATCAACACGTTGAACGTTGTTGTCAACAACAACAATCACAATAACAACAATGTTATCAACAACGCCGCAGTAGCGTCCCTAGCAAACGCCGCGGCGGCGCATAGCTACCACAACAGAAATAGACGAACGTCACAAGAAAACCAAAACTTTGCAAGCAATTTTGGACCTAGTCTCAATGCTACAACCGTGAATTTCCCACACAATATGGAGAGAGAACCTCCAGCACCAATGGCCCATCTTAGAAACCCCGTCAATGCAGGCAGCGGTCGATACCCACCAGGATATAGACAAAATGGACAACAAGGTGCGTACGCATTAAAGAGATAGGATCTGTCATTCAAAAATATTCCTTTTTTTCATTAAAAGAACCACCGTAAAACACCACGGCTTTTTGTCTTATTGGTTAAAGACAGCTCAATTTTTTTATGTGTTTAACATTTTGTTTATTTGTGTTTTGTAATAGCTGTGTAAAAATGTCACTAACATTTTCCGTGTCCGTAAAAGGACAGAAATTGCGTGAATTGAAACGCATTTCACGGTAAGTCAGATTTATTTTATTTTTCTTCATCTCTTCACTGTTAACGCTTTACTAACTGACTTTCTCGATTTCTCATTAACATTTTCTTTAGTGGTGTGGTGGTTATAGAATCGTTTAACTGCATCAAAATGCTGTCAAGATTGTACTAGAATTCTTGACACGTTGGACGAATCCTATCTCTAGAATGCGTATGCAGTCTAGCTTCATAGTCTACATTTTGTATTTATGTATGTTTCTATATTATGTATGTATTTATTTTACACAAAACAGAGTTACAACCTACAACCGGAGTTGGGAAGATGGAACGTTCGGCCCACGGCACCGATATACGTACCCACTGAAGATGCCAGATCGATGCGCGTTCCGACGCCTCAGAATTTGCCTCATAGTTCGTCCCATACTCAGAGTATCGCCTCAATGCATAGCTACAGAAACAACATAGACGTACCGAACGATTACCAGAATTTGAGATCGCGGTCGCCATCTTGTTTTTCGAACAAGATGGCGGCGTCTATTGGCGCGAACGAATGGACTGTAATGGCGAACAGCGGTGGCAATGCTTGGAAGGTGAGGGGAGGGCTGTAAAATGGCTTATGTCCGCACTGTTAAAGTGGATTTTTGTTTGTTGTTAGTTGTTTTATTGAGATCTCTTCGGCTTGCTTGTGTCGGTCGCTTCAATACTGACGTGACGGAATCCAAATTTTTAAACCGTACGACCATCTGTTGTCAATGATTTTAATAGATTAAAAGGTAAGTAAAAGTGTGGACCTGATTTTGTTTGGCCTGTGTTTAGATTCTAAATTACATATACAAATTACCCCTTAGGAACTGTTTAAAAAAAGAAAAAAAAAACAATGTTGTATTGTACGCAAATATGGTTACACTGTTACGTAAATTAGTAAGTATTTAACAAACCAACGTTGCTTAAACACTGCTGTATCAAAAATCACCGGTATTTGTTTTCGTTTGTTTGTGTAGATAAAATTTCTTCGGTGACTGGTGTTTTTATTCCTATGGTTTGTTTACTTAACTAAAACTAAGAGATCTCTCTAAAGCAGTAACAAAGTCACAAATTGCATGATACCTAACCGTAGTGGACATTGCATGATACTCATACATTTGTAAATACATTAATTCATACATTTATTAATACATTCTCAGTAGCCCTGCCCATCTCCTTCTATTCTAATATTTTAGCACTAGACTTTAGATTAGAAACTAAAATATGCGGAATATATAAAAAAAAAACATGACTAAAATGTGAGACCATGGCGCATGGTTTTTCATCTCTTCACACATTTGAATGCATGAAATCACAAAATCACTTACGTGCTACTTTAAGTGAATTATTAGATTAATTCTAAACCTGACTTAGCAAAAAAATAAATAAATTTAATTTATTGCATACATAAAAAATAAATTTAAAATTCATCCCATGTTGGGCGCCGCTTTTTGCAGAAACAAGTGAAATCTCATAAAAATACTGATGTTAGTGTCCAGTTAAATTAGAATGCAAAAACGTCTAAAAATTCCGAGACTTATTATGGTAGAATCGAGATATTTTTTCTTTTAATGTTCAATTTTATCAAATTAATAAATCGTCGTTGACCATTGAGCGAAACATCCATAGTTGTGTACAAGTATTTTCTACGTATCGGGTCTTTGATGTATAAAGTTATCGTAAATGACATTGTATGAATTTCTCTTTTTTATGTCTATTTGATTCGAGGAATTTTCGTTTATATTATTGTGCAATTAATTTTATTTTAGTCAAACAACAATGTTGATTAGACTCTAAGGCGTATTTTGCAGCTTAGCATTTTTACATAGCTACGGTAACAGAAATTTGAGATTGAGCTGTCTTCAATACTGCCGTTTAGTCCCGTTATGGGTTATAAATTATATCATTATCTTTTATATAAGTATATCTCTTTATCTCGTTCATTCGGTCAATTGTTCATTAAATGTTGTGTAAATAAAACGTTTTCATAGTTTAGGTGTCGAATTCAGATAATTATATAATGTCGAAATATATAACATCTAATACTATTTTATCATTTCCAGAACACTTCTTCTAAACATCACCCCGGGAATTCATCAACTCTTCCCCACCACGACACCCTATCTCGTCAGCTGGCTCAGCAAAACCACCTCAGCCCGTACGAATGCGACCAAACCATGGCCCCTGGCTCCCCTCGGCACATGAAAGACGAAGAGAGTCCCCTCCATCACCAGGGATACCAAACCACTCGAAGCTACAATCACGACTTTCGGAACCCACACGTTTACATGTCCCAGCATTCCCCTGGAAGCCAGGAGATGATCTTCAGGAAACAATACAAAGACGACCGTCGGAAACACCACCACCACCATGGAAGTCAAAACATGAATCATACTTACTCCGAAATCGCCGCCCAGCAAGGTCGGATGTACAGACGGGGCTCCGAGGAATTTCGAGTCATTCAAGACGATCCCGTGTACGAGGAAATAGAAAGGAACGAGACACTAATGTCTGATATGTCAGACGATAACTCCGGTCCGGACAACTGCCGCCAGAACCCCGGACACCACGGGTCTTCAAGCTCCAAGTTTTTTGGGGACCACCGCCCGTTAATCTCATACAGTCCAGGGGAGAGGCATCACCAAGAGGAGCATTACGGGAAATATGGGAAGTGGGACACTCTGGAGCGCTATGACCCGAGACATTACGAAAGCGGTAGACTGATGCATCCATATCACCAGCCTCCGGAGAATATGAGGGCGCTGGCGGCTGTTTTAAACGGAGAAAACAACGTGGTCTGCCATTTGGAACCTCACAACTCTTATGAGGGATACCAGCCTCAGAGCGGGAACCCTAGGACTGTATCCCAACCCAGTTTTTAAGTGCAATGAACTAAGTGTGTGTAGAACTCGAGTTGTGTACAGTGATAACATTTTTCTATGAACATAATGTAGGAATAGCGTCATAGTGAAATAGTGTTTATAGTAGCGACCTTGCCATAATGTGGACTTTTTAGATATTAAAAACATATTTATAGTTTAGCGTGTAAACTTAACACTTTCCACTGTGATCCTAATATAAAGCTCAAGTTTCGACGTCGCGACCATGAGTTTTTTTTACTGCGATTTAAAGAGCATTTTTTTTGTATAAATACCTTAGGAGTTAGCTATACTTCCTAGATTTAAAGTACCTTCCTGTGTCCTTGCTACAAATATTTCTCGACATAATTCTTCTTTGGTATACTTAGATGTAGCTACAGAATGGTTTCTCAAATGTTGTGTCGATGTAATAAGAAATAGCCAGTATTAAGCTACAACCCTAGTTTTGCAAGTAAATCTGCTATTCTTTGCAGATGCTTCACGTTGATTTATGCTAAATGAAGAATTACGTCGATTTTTACATATTTTATTTACGAAATGCATTTTTCTATATAACGTCAGTGTATTGTACTGTTTGTATGAAAGTCTGTGATTGTTCATGTCGTTGAGTTATTGACTATTCTTCGTAGTTGTATAACTTTCGATACATTTCAAGGAGTGCTGTATCTTCGTATATAAGTGTATCTGTGCATTTCGTTTCATTGTTAATAGAATTTTCATGTTTTAGCTCATGAATAGCATCGGATATTTTATTATTTATGACCAGTTTAGGTTTATCATTCAATAAATTTATTTTAATGAATGACTGTTCTGTTTAACTCAAACGTTTATTCAGTAGTCTAAGTTTGCTTACGCTATTAAATATTTCACTGCCATAAGTTCCATGTGAAGTGGTAGCTTACTGTTACATTTTGATACTTTTAATTTACTAATCTTAGTATACAGCAGCTTTTTTAATTTTTATATTATTTATAATTTTCTAAAAAAATCCATCCGTAACTATTTATAGACTGACACCTTAAATATACAGTTATGCACTCTTTTAGAACTTAGGGTTAATCTTGGTAAAATAAAATATAATTACAATAAAAAATGTACGCTGTCAACTTTAATACAAGTAATAAAAAAACTGTCCAAATTATTCAAAGTAAAAATGTCACTCACTGTTGCAAAACTTGCAAACAGGGAATGTCCAGGTACTAGACTAAATTTTGTCGTATATTTATTTCCTGTCTACCATATTCATATTTTAACCGACTTCCAAAAAGGAGTAGGAATAGGAATATGTTCGTCTGTATGTATTTTTTGCATCGAGTGAACCGAATCAAAAAAATATTTTTTAGTTCCAAAGGGTTTACTCCCATTTAAACTACATCGAAATCGGCTGTGCCCGTTTTGAAAAATCAACAATAATGTAAAAAAATGTAAACATCAATTCGAGCGAACTAATCGAATTTTGTACACGACTAATCGAATTTTGTACACAAGTCGGTTCTGCCATTTTTAGCGAAAAATAATTATTATGGTTGATTTTCTTTAATTTGGTACCATAGAAAGTTGACAAGCGATGCTACAGTTAATTGATTGAAAAGGAATTGTTTTAAAACTACTTGAACTTATGACGTTTCTTTTCATATATATTTAGGATGTAAAGCAATACCTATTAGACTGAAGTATTTAATAAATTTGCGGCCACAATTTACTCTCATACAATAATTTATAAAAATATGTATATTGGCCGAAATTTATGAAATACTTTTTTGAAAACAACTGATATTATTAAGTGGGATATTTTTGTTTCAAATTAGATAATACTAGTCGATCTATTTTCCCACTATCTAAATATTAGAAACTGTAAAGTAATTGTGAGTTTTGTTTTTTATTTGTTTATAATGTATTTTTAAAATTGTCAAATGTTAAATGTAAAGTAGAAATTGTAAATACAATTAAAGTTTATAATAAAGAGTGGCTGTTCTGAGAGAATAGCAAAATTAATTCAGTATTTTTTTGGTTAATTTTTCATCAAAACCTAACATACTTATAGTTATATTTTATAGTTATACATCATATTTAGGGTGTAGAGCTGACGCCGACATTATTAAAAATGTTTCTGTTTTAAAACCATGGATATATTAGCTATTTACTCAGTTAAGTACAATTATCTAATACATTATTTTGGAACAACCTGAATCTAAAAAGAATATATTGATTGATTAGTGTAATGTCAAAACAGCATGAATGAGTTCCTTATAAAGTAATATGATACACAATTACTTCCTTTATTCAAATTTATATCGGCATCAGCTCTCCACCCTGTATAGTCCTAGAGCCCGTTACTGTCACGCATTTGTCGTTTTATAAAACGTTAAAGGTTTAAATAAAAATTAGGTTAAGGCAATAAAATAAAATAAATTGCTACAGGAAAAACACTTTAAATGAGACAAGAAAAGTCACTTCCATAGACATATATTTCCATAATTATATAAAAGAATTTACATCCACAAAATAATACAAAACCTAAGGATTGAAAATTTATTTTCATATAAATTATAATTCATTATAAAAAAAGTTAGTTAATCATTTAGAAAAGAAAAATCGTTACGCCGGCAAACTAATAACACAATCTTACATAATCTATTTATTTTTAAAAATATTTATTTGTTTAATTTGAAACCAAAGTTATGGGAGATCCTTATAAGGCATGTTTATTTTGCCTCGATATGAGATCTAATTTTTGATATTTCAACGCCCGTCAAAATTTTTTTTTCTAAATCTTAAATTATTCTAAAATATAATTTAATAATCACGCCAAAATAATACGTAAGGGTAGGTACCGATATAATAATGTGACACATAAAATAAGGGAAACTATTTAAGCACCACCCGCTAAATCTTAAAAAGAATCGATTACCACTTTCAATACAAATAAAATTTTGAACGAGATCCGAACCGTGTCAAAGAGTAATTTAAAAGTACGTATGAAAAAACGAATTACATAAATCCTACTTAAAATTAAGATAGTCAATGTAATTTAATTTGCTAAGATGAAAATGAGAATGAAGGCACAGTCAAAAAACCAAGACATCAAATGAAGGCTATCAAACCTAAATCTTTTGAGGCATAAAAATGGCAGACGTACTCGCCAATTTTAATAGTCAAGATAATATTTGTCACATAAACATGACAACCGGAACAGAAAAAGTGTAACTAATGATGATGTAACATTACAAAATGAAACTCGTAAAAGTTTGACATCGTTGCTCTGGATTTACCGAGAAAGATTAAATAATTAACACAATAAAATAATGAGCTCGCATAAGAAAAATTATATTAAAATGCTTAAGGTCTAGAACTTAAGAGTTAATATAGAAAAATAAATGCCATTTGGAGATGAAAATGTAGCTCAATAAAGCGCTGATAACACATTGCTGCACAACGATAACATTTGAACTTTATTTATCGGCAGGTAATAAAAAAAAAGTCATTAGGTCAGAATCATTTAAAGAAATTCAAGATTATTGAATGTTAATATTAACATTCTATTAACTTCGTTGATATGAATCGATTTGTTTTAGAAATAAATATAAACAAAGATAACTGTGAATCATGTCAGAATTCTTTCTACGTAATTAAAAAATCAATGAATAATCATGCCATCATGTCAAGTTGATAAGTAGGAAGTATTTCATACCTATTTATAATAATGATAAAGAATTCACAGAATTTAGTGCGGAACACACGAGGCTAGCAACAGTAGCCGAAGGTCGCAGTTTTATAATAAGAGAAGAAGTGACATAGTAATACGTAAAATACAGAAACCGGCAGTAATAACAATTTTAAAAGAACTGTTGAATTAATTTGCTAACACAGTAAATTAACCAACGATTCTGAACATACACAGTAAATGCAAAACATTGAAAAAGACTACACAAACTTTTCAATGCGTAAGGTGATTTTGCCCCGTGAAAAAACAAAAAAGACTTTAGTATCAAAGTATACATAAAACTAGTTGTAGGTACAAACGTAAAGTAAAATTTACATGTTCACACTCACGACACACAACACTAGGGTTTGCAGTCTTCAACCGAATTATCACATAACCTTCACACTTAGGGCTCCAAGATTTATGTGAAAGAAGAATTTCCACAACTGATCGATAAAGAATACGGCTCGGAATTTAAATAACTGAATATAAATAAACCATCAATTTTAAGATCAAAAATTAATCTTGACTACGTACGAATGAAATCCAATCAACACAAATAGATGTTTATAAGAAGAAGTGCACGCATAGAAATTCAGTTTTACAATGCACGTAATCTTGGAGCCCATCCTAACCACTAGCAATTGCTATGAGCAGCCACAGCTTTCGACCACCATTCCGGGAATAGTCCCGTATATAATATTGTAGTCGTGATCGAAGTACAGCATGGTGATGCTGCTCATCCGTCTGGGAGCGCAGCACGGGCCGCCGCTGCCCTGGGGCGCGGCTAAGTGGACTAAGTGAGTATGAGGATACTTCTGAAGGAAGCTGTAGGGGCACTCTCCGCTGCAGTAGTTAGCATCGTAGACTTTGGGAGCGATGATCCAGTCCCAGCCAAACTCCTCGAAGTTCACCACGAGGGGGTAGCGACAGCAGCGTACTTCTTGAGAGTTCTCGGTACAGTCCATACCGACGGTTCTTCTCGTGCGCTTGTGTGAATAGTCTTTTAGACTTACTTCTATGTATGGCATCTGAAAGAAATAAAACACATTTTGTTAAGCATATTCCTATAGAACTCGATCGAAGTAGAGATCGTAGTACCTAGTCTTTATCGAAAGTAATAGATCCATATGTGTGTGGTTGAGTTTAGTGAAAACTTTTTTAGTATTAAAATATCGCCAATCAAAAAAATAGTCCTTCAAAATTCCTCTAAAGATGGATTCCCCTTCAACATTTTCCATAATATCGCGAATCTAATCTACATACTATTAGTAAACTGTGCCTAGCAACAACAAAATGAACCTTGATTGTATCTAATTTGGGCTATTATCTCTGCCTTATCTGCCTACATGTTCAGGCTCCTGATTATTTTGTTTGAATGGCGCAAAAATGCTCTCAGCTGTTTGACCTACTTCTGAGTAGATAATGCAGAGATTTGCTCTTGACATGATAGGTATAGGCAATATACACAATTTTTATGAAGCTTGGGTATTTATATTGTGTTGCCAATTTGTTGGAATGTTATTTAATTGTATGTTGCCGGAAATTCGCGGAAAAGTTCGTAGATTTTGACATAATATTCTGGGGTTTTACCACTGATTTAAATTTAGATTTGCCAATACAGCTTTTTATGTTAGGAAGTTATTCGTCGATATTGTGTGTAAATACATTCAGGGACTTAAAGTTCTATGAAATACTTTAAAGAACTTACCAAAGCATTATTTGATTCTGAGCTCGGATGCGGCACAACCAAACTCATCCTATTCTTTGAGTCTTGTACTCTCACTACTATTTCTAAATTTTCTCTGGGCAGGCTGCAGAATTCTGCCATCATAGTGGTTACGTTGATCTTTAACCACTTTCCTGCTCTGAGCACTTTTCTAGACAACTTCACCGAGTTGTCACTGTATGGTACTGATGCTTTACCGCCCTGGCTGTTCCTGGTGACCCTGCTGACTTGTAGCGTGATGGTGAAGGGTTCTTCAGGGTCGGAGGTGACGTTTCTGTTCTCCAACTCTTGCACGTGGAGATTAAGAACTGCCTCGTCCAGCTCGTTTTGAAGGACTTGATCGGTGATACGGAAGTTGATGACTTTAAGACCTTTGAAGTGGCTATGCCGCTTTGTGTCTGTGGGGAAGAAAAAAATTAATCAATGACAGTTTAATTTTACTTTTATTTTAAGAGAAAACTTTAAAGACATAAATGTTAACGGAAAATACAACGGACAAAAACACATTGTGAGTGTAAGATACGAACCATATTGTATGATTTACAATGTAATCATTACAGATACAAATTATCATACATTTTGTTATACAAACTCCTGTAAGAAAGTCGGTAAGTTCGATGCCCCACGACGTAATCTAGATAGATCGTAGACGAAACTATTTTTGTATTCTACCTGTACCTACGTTTCCTGCCTATTTTCGACGCCTACCTAACATTTGGGAAGTATTTCTAATGTTAAAGTACTTTCTAGGAATTAAATTTTACATTAATAGGTACTTTTTTGTCTTCTCTTATAAAAAAAGATTTGTAGTTTACATTATTCAGTATATCTACATCATAAAGTTAAGTATTATTCTTTGTAAGTTATAAAATACGTTCATCGATTTCATTGCCATTATTGTTACATTTTTAATATAACATCACTGGTTTTCATAAGCATTCCAAAATCTTACAGAGTCACCTTACAGACTAGCATTTTATAGCAAATGGTTCACCGAGCCGCCACTCAGAGCTCCATCACCATAAAACACTCCATAGCATTCATCACCAAACATGTGTTATGAAATGTTATGGTAAAACAGAAATGTTATACTTTTTCTTCCCTAATTTGTCGTGTCTCTATTTTTTATCTATCTCTATTGCATAGCAAGTGAGTGGCAAAAAAGTTTCACTCGTAAATTATAGTGCTGTCTCAGTTAAAAAAAAATCAATAAACGAATATGAATAAATAAGTATAAATATAGCATTTTTTTCCTAAGTTCACAGTTCTGTTTACACTCAATATTGCTTAGATATAATTACAAAAAAAAAATAGATTTCATGATATTCATGAAGCGTATATGGCAAGTATATATGGATTATTTTATATCTATCCTTAATATCTCTATCGATGCGGTTCCGTTGCGTTGGTGACTCTACCTGCAACAAAAAATAAGGTATATTTAATATAATTCAATTAAATTAACATGTAGCCTACACATTTACATATACAGGGTTATTTCTAATCAATTAGCAGCCTTTTAGGGGCTTATTTTGTACATCAAAACTAACATTTTTTGTTCAACAACTTTTATCAAATCTCACAAACAAAAAAATTTGTTCCAAAAAAATCGTTTACCATCGACCAAATGTATGGAACAGCTGATTTTTTTCAAGTTTTGATAAAAGTCGCAGAACAAAGGTTGTTAGTTTTGATGTACAGAATAAGCCCCTAAAAGGATGCTAATTGATTACCAATAACTCTGTATTGTAAGTGGGTACCACTTACATAAATGTAAATGTTACATATTTGTTAATTTACATATCTGTAAAAGTGTGGGTAAACAGTAATCTACAATTTAACTTGCTATAATTTAGCAACCTGAAGGTCATGTTTCGGTTATGTGTAACATAGAAATACACTGTCAGAAGCTTTACTCAAATCTGTGCACACATTTTCTAGATTTCTCTTATGAAGTATAATAAGTATATTTGACTCCTAAGTAGTAGGTAGAGGTAATTTTACTCTAAATTGTGTTTTCCATGATACAATATGAGTGGGTGATACACCACACAGGCATTTCTAAAATATTGCGTGACTGACTTGACTAATGGCCTAAGAGCCGCTGAAGATCAACCTTCACCCACGTGACAACCAGATGAGACGATTTTTTAATAAGTTATTATTTATTTATAAACATACCCATGCACGTTTTTTGAAGGCAAGCCTGTATGTGTGTGTAGTTTTGTAATTAAATTACCTTTCTTATGATACCAATTTTGACTGGTTATAAGATCGGTTTCGTACTTATATTGACATATTTGTACATAGTTGCTTGCCAGGTAGTATGAACTAAATTAAGCGAACCTACCAAGGTATATTTTCTACATTAAAAACTATTACTTGGAATATAAAAATACCGGCTATCAAAGGAGTGAGAGTAAAAAAAAAACATTTCCAATAAAATAAATATCGAATTAAATATAGTCATGAACACTTTTCGACATTTTGGACCTATTTGTATGTAAATAACATTTTATAAAAAGTATGCCTCATCTGGTTATCAGATGGGTGAAGGTCGTTCTTTCACGTCTCTCCCGCTATAACAGATGCGTGATGTTTAACATTAGGCTAATGTATCATCATCTAATCGCTGAATACTAATTAAAATCCCTATCACCAATTTAATTAAAACAATAATAGTTCTGGTTTAGTTCGACAGATAAATTGTTATATTTAGAAACATCACAGACAGAGAGGCGCTGGGCCTTATCAGGGCAGCTGATAACGGCTTATTTTTGAAACAGATCTGCATTAAGGTCAATGTCACTTTGAGTCGCTTTTTAATTAATTAAAAAGTAAAATGAAACACAAGTAATTGATCGACAAAGAAGGAATATAAGAAAAAATAGATTGTATTGACGAGAAGAAAGATTGTATTGACGTCTGTTAACCTAGCGTAGATGGTTACAGAGAGTCCTTTGATTCTGCTGATTTGATCCTACTTGAACCCTAATAGGTACTTCTTTACTTACTTAGTAAAGCAAGTAATAAAAGTAAGTACTAGAGCACTTGGATTATCTTTAGACCTTCAAGGGTGATCCAAGTGCTTTTTATAACGATAATAAAACTTTATTTTCAGATAACTGAGATCAGATTTCAGATTCAGATTTTTATGGAGTAGTAGTGTATGTAGTTTTAGCATATAAAGTAGGATTGTATTTTGTTGTAGTTAATAAAGGCACATTATAAAAGTAACACAAAGACAGTAAAAACACTCGTAATAAAAGATATGGGACAGTAGTGAAATCAGCACAGTGAAATAGGTATGATTTAAATTTTGGAAAGATTAGTAACAAAATGGTTAAATAAGAAAAGAACAGAAATAAAGCCATTACAATTCTGACCGTATAAAAGAAAGCAATGGAACAAAAATGATTGGAAGAAAGTTATAACACGAAAATCAATAATATCCTCCCGGAAACGGAATAGGGAAGACTTGAAGAATACCTATAGGTAACGAATTTACGGATAAAATAGAACACTGGACCGATAACAGTCGATGGCAATATATTATTTTTTAAACAGAAATATTTTAAACGATGTCTGTGAAAAGTATTACTCTATAAATCATCTTTGTTTTGAAGAAATAGTTTTTTCTTTGACCCACCGACCGATCTTTGCTCTAATAAGTTTCAAGGTTCAGAGAGTACCTAAACAAAATCTGCGTGTAGAATATTTGCAGGCTTGCTCATGCGCGTAATCTCTTAGTTTACTCATATTTCCGTGTAGATTAGCAAATATCTGGATTTGACGCTAAATTTTATTAGTATTATATTAACTAGTAGTCCGCCCCGGACTTGGACCTCGCGCTATTCCTATTTTATATCATAAAAACTGTGAATTCAAAAAAATATACAACATTTTTGGTATAAAAGTTTTGCAATGATGAGTGAAGTAGGTAAATGTATAAATCATTCGGTAAAATATTTCAAATATATGAGTTACTGCCGAAAATTGCTATTGTTATGCTACAATGTTTGAATTATGCTAAATCTGTTCATACTGAATAGAATCTAACACTAGCAGAAGTCGCATAGCTTATAGGGCTTCAAAGAACAAAGAGCGCGGTTATTCATATAAAATATATAAAAAACATTTTAAATTAAACGGTTTTATTGAGAAGTTACTGTTAGAATGTACTAAAAGATAAAAATAATTTTGGTAGTCCTAGGCACGGTATTAGATATCATTACCGTGTCCTGGGTAAGTACTGCATTCATCGCATTAATTTTCTTATAACTCGAGCATTGATCAGACTCAAAAATAAAATCGTGGGGCGTTCAGCGTGAACGTTACAATGTTAGTAGGTACCTATACACTGTTAGAAAGCCTATTAAGAAAAAATGTTAGAAACCTACTTTGGGATTCTTTACTTAGTTCGAGCGTAAATTAAATAATCGGCCAAGTACGAGTCGGACTCGCGCACGGAGGGTTCCGTACTGTATGGGAGCCCCCCTTAAATATTTATTTTATTTTAATTTTATTATTTATTATTGAAGTTTTAATACACAGGTACCTATTCGCTCATGATCCGTTCCCATTTTCAATCAATTTACAAAACGGTTCGCAATTCTTACGTTGCGTGTTGGTTTGACAAAGTTTATTTTGTTTTTGTTATGGAAATAATTTTGCATACATTAACTTTCTGCGTCTTAGAACTTTTAAGTAGCTTATAAATTGACTAATAGCACTTATCTAAGAAATTCTTGAACGCAAAAACCCTAATAAAATTGTATATTATCTTAGAAAAGAATGCAACAGATAGCAGAACTAACAAGTACAACAAAATCTAGCAGATAATTTAAAAATAGGTCTAGTTCAAACAGACACTCATTTAACATACGAGTATATTATGCAATCATAAAAATCTATGATGACGCAAACTTCATGTATAGGTTCGTCCAAAAATTAGAAAAATGTATAAAAATTCGATGGCATCACTATCACTACATAGTACTCGTATAAAACAAAGTCGCTTCCCGCTGTCTGTCCCCATGTATGCTTATATCTTTAAAACTACGCAACGGATTTCGATGCGGTTTTTTTAATAGATAGAGTGATTCAAGAGGAAGGTTTAAATGTATAATACACCTGTGCGAAGCCGGGGCGGGTCGCTAGTAACGTGAATATATCAACATGCAGCTGGGTCAACATAGTGCATAATATGTTCCAACCGCCCTTCTAGTCTACACCTACTCGTATGTCTACAGTCCGTTCACAGTTATTTTACCTCGGACATTTATCCCTGTCTCTGTCTAGTCATTGCACACCATCACAGGTTAGACAGAGACACAGCGACAAATGCCAGAGTAAAATAACTTTGAACGGACTGTATACAGGGTTATATCTAATCAATTAGCATCCTTTCAGGGGCTTATTCTGTACCTACATCAAAACTAACAACTTTTGTCAAAACTCATAAAAAAAAAAAAAAACAGTACTGATTGCTACGTAGTGAAAATCTGATTGAAAACGTCAATACTACTTTTGTTAAGGTTCTAAGGCATTAGATATATAGATAATGTGTAAATATGTGATATATGTATGTAAGACTAACGTTTTGGTTATGTTGGATAGTGTTATGGTGTACGTGACCCCCGGGCATACGATGCGGCGTGGAGCCCTAGGGCTCCAAACTATTCGGTGATCACGTAGCTTAACTGGGTGCTGGGTTGGAGAATAAAGACGAATTTTCTTATTTGAAGTTTACTCGGGAACTGGTAACCGCATACTACATAAAATTCAAAGGAATTATCCTATATTTATACTAAATCGACTATGAATAAATCAGGGCTCTCATTGGCTGGCCAATCACAGCGCGTGTTTTCTTAGCGTCGGTATGGTTGCATCTCGCTCTGTGCGTCCTGCTCGCACTTAAAGAAGTATGACGTTGCCTGACCTTTTAGAGAGCCCCGACCTATTTTACAATTTTTTCACTATTTGTTATCACGCACTATCTTATCACAGGTCTCGCCGTGCTTGGTCGAGAGCTCGGGCTCCCAACACGCGCTTGAGACTACAGTCTTTCTGCAAACCGCGACCACGGGCGGGGGTGCGGGCCCTTGCGGGTAACCCGGCGCACCGGCGCGCCATCACCTGCCTTGCCTCGACCGAGGGCTGCATGGCTCCATGTCCTGACGGAGTGCACGCCGTCGGGCGGGAAACCCACCGGCCCGCGGACGAGGCGACACCACCGAGACGCGCCGCATCTGAAGCCACCATCGGGGTCGAGGCTCGCCTCCCCCGATACAATACCTGAAAACGACCAGAGGGCGGCCTAGCAAACCACCCTCTTCGGCCCAAGCGCACACGGCGCCTGCCGACTTAGACTGACGCATCGGCGAGTGCGCGTAATGCGCCCCGAGCACACCGCGCCGCTCGTATATCGAGCGACGCACACTCCAGCGGCCTGTCGACGTAGTCCAGGCCACAACCCCGCAGACGCGACCAGGGACGTGCTGGCGCCAGGCCCGCTGACGCGCCGCCTCCCGGTTGGTGCCCGGCGACGCCGCGCGCGGCGACCTGATGAGTCGACGACCCGACGCGACTGCGGCGCGACCCGCTCCGCCAACTCGTGTGCCCTTCACCGAGTGGGCGCATGCGGGCCGCTTACCACCATCAAGACCTCGCGCCCCTCGACTTTGATCGGGGCGCACACTACCGGACCAGACAACTCATCGGACATTCCTGCGCATCGCGCCAACACCTGAACCCTCATCTCGCGACGCCCAGCGTCGCGACGTCCAGCCTTGGTGCCGCTGCTGTCGCTTATGCGACGCGCGGCCCCTACCGGGCTCCGCCACTACGCGGGCCTGCCTCGGCGGCCGGGGTCGAGCCACTCCCCCGGCGCCGCTTCATTGCAACCGGTGCCTAGAGGCACACTACTGTACCTACCTGAGTAGGCGTCGCTCCGCCTTACGCGTGAGCTTGACGCCGCTCTATCATCGTCGTCGACACATCGCTCGACGACCGCCAACCAAAGGGGCAGTTAGAGACGTGGTGCCTGGCTCGCGCGGCGGCGCGCTTGAGCCGGGCCAGCGATCCCACTCCCCATCTCCGCATCGCTACAAGACCGGCAGGTTGAGAGAGCATTGCTCCGCGCTTCAGTTGGGCTTGGTCGAGTGTTTACTCCCGAGCTCAACCATTTGAAGCTGCGTTCGCCTGACCGGGTACGCCACCGGATCGACGTGCGTCACGTCGACACCCATTCGAAGAGGAGGAGATGCCGCCTGCACCCGGCGGTTGCAGGTTGTGAGGACTCCGAATCTGAGAACCACAAAGCCATGACGGCCGACGATAGTCTGCCAGAATGGCGGGGAGAGGGCGCTGAGAGATGCCGCCCGACCTCGCGGTCGGGATTGGGTACTCGCGCCCTCCCTTTACAATGCCCTACATCCAGTGTGGTGTAGCGTCCAGCCACAGTAAGGAGGTTCGCCTCGACGCTGTTTCCTGACTCCTACGTTTAATACAGGAGGAGAAGATCCCAAGTCAAGTCAAGTCAAGTCTTATCACATAGCAATGTTGGCGCCGTCCTGCACATTCCTCCCGCCGTGCGACCCCGTCGCATCTGCTGTCGGTGCTGGCTCGGCGCTCTGGATCGGCAGGATCACCAGCTTCCGTACCGGTCGCCGCAGCACGCCGCCTCTCGTTCGTATGTCGACAGTTCGCACGACGTTGTCAGGGCCGGGATATGTTGCTATAACTCTGCCTCGGATCCATGTGTTGCGAGGCAAGTTAGCGTCGACTATAAGTACCAAGTCATTGATGTTGACTGGTGGCCCTCGTCCGTGTGGTTCCCTCCGTTGTTGTAAGTCGGGGAGGTACTCGCGGACCCATCTCGTCCAAAATAAGTCGGCGAGTCGTTGCGCAGCTCGCCAGCTGTGTCTTGATATGGCGTCCTTTTCGTTAAACTCGCCAGGCGTCGGGACGCGCGCCGGACCACCGAGTAGGAAGTGATTCGGGGTCAGGGCGTCTGGGTCATCTGGGCTGACTGATACGTGGGTCAATGGCCGGCTGTTGACTGTGTACTCAGCTTCTAAGAGGAGGGTTGTGAGGACCTCTTCGACTGGGCTTCGTTCGTGAAGTGTTGCTGTTAGTGCGGTTTTGATCGAACGCACCATCCTTTCCCAGGCGCCTCCCATGAATGGGGTACCCGGGGGGATAAAACGCCACGAAATGGTCTTCTTTGCTGCCTCCTCAGCCGTCGCACCGTCGAGCGCCTTCCTGAGTTCTCTGTCTGCTCCTTTTAGGTTGGTCCCATTATCTGACCAGATTTCTGAGGGACAACCTCGGCGTGCGATCATTCTTCTGAGGGCCATGATCGCTGAATCTGTGCTGAGTGAAGCTGCCATTTCTAGGTGGACTGCCCTCGTGGTTAAGCAGGTGAATATGGCGACGTAGCGCTTTTGGCGTGTGCGTCCAACTGTCACGTTCAATGCGCCGAAGTAATCCACGCCAACAAAGGTAAACGGCCGCCTGTGGTGGGCGAGGCGACACGGTGGTAAGTCACCCGTTCTCGGATGCGGCGGTTGTCGGGTCTTCATACGGCAGCTGAAGCATTGTTTCACTATGGTGCGTACCACGGGGCGTAGGCGTAGAATCCAATACTGTTGTCGACACTCGTTCACTGTGGCCTCGATACCGGAGTGATGAATCTGTTTATGGACGTTATTTATCCATAACTTCACAGTAGGATGATCGCCGTCCAATATTAGGGGGCTCTTCAAAGTTTCTGACGCCTCTACTGCGTTAATGCGGCTTCTTAGTCGTAGCGCGCCGTCGATGTATTCTATACTTAATTGACGAAGTCGACTTTCTTTCTTGATATTTTGTTCTTTTTTGATGCTTTCTATCTCTTCTGTAAACGATTCTTGTTGTGAAGAGCGCATAAGTAGCTCTTCGGCTGTTCGTAAAAGTTCGGCTGTCATCGGGTGAAATTTTCTATCTTCTGTCTCTGTCTTCCTTATGTGTTTCGGCGCTATCTTATTTTTCTTTTGATTTTTCACCCATTCTGGGTCATTTTCCTTGTTTTTCCTTGTCTTCTTATAGTGTATACTGTGCGTTTTGATTTTACACAGCTGTATAAATTGCAGGACTCGAGCTGTCGCGTACCGCAGTCTTTCCCAGTTGGAAAATCGCGAAGTTGTAGGAAGTCCTTCAGATAGACGTAACTTGTGTTTCTCATCGACTATTATATTGTTAGTTCTCTCCTCGCCCGTATCGGCCGGCGCTGTATTCGTCTGTGAGTTTTCTATCGGCCAATGTTCCATAGATTGATATAGGAACTCGGGCCCTCGGAACCATCTGTGGTTTTTGGTGAAGGATGGTGGCACGTCTCGAGTCGCGTCGTCGGCCACGTTCAGTTTGCTCGGGACCCAGCGCCAGTCGTTTACTGTCGAGGCGTCTTCTATAGCGGCTAGTCGATGAGCGACGTATGGCTTGTACGATCTGGACCCGGTTCTTATCCATGTGAGTACTGTTTGCTGTCCGTCCAGAAGGTCTGTGAGGCGGGTTTTCTTTCATGTTCTTCTATGACCGCTTCTGCTAGGCGCGTTCCCATCACGGCGGCTTGAAGTTCTAGCCGTGGAATCGAAGTGATTTTCAACGGCGCGACCTTGGCTTTCGCGATGATGAGTGACATGTTGACTGTTCTGTCGGGCGCTTCTGCCCTCCAATATAAGGTCGCCGCGTAGGCTGACTCACTGGCATCGACGAAGGCGTGTAGTTGTAGAACGGAGGCGTCGCTGTAGTGTAGGTATTGCCTCGGGATGGTCACGTTCTGCAGATTTCTCAGATGTACGAGCCAGTTTCGCCATTGTTCTGTGAGATCTTCATTGAGCTCGTCGTCCCACGCGGTGCCACGGCGCCACGCCTCCTGTAAGAGCTGCTTCGCACGAACCGTGACGACCGATGCAAGGCCAAGCGGGTAGAAAAGGGACATGACGACCTTCAGGGCTTCTCTTTTGGTTGGCGTCTTGCCTTCTATGAGTTGCGCTGGTATCCTAGCCAAGTCGAGGTTGAAGGCTAGGACATCTGTTTCTGGTTTCCATATGAGGCCCAGTACTCGTTCTGTTCTTTCTTGTTTACTGTAGATTTCTATGTCTTCTGAGGCTTCATTTTCGCCGAGAGCTTGTAGAAGTCGCTGTGAGTTCGACTTCCATTGTTTGAGTTCAAAGTGGGCCTTTAAGTGAATGTCTCGGACCGCTGTCGCGATGCGTATGGCGTCTTCTGTACTGTTGAAGCTGTCTAGGTAGTCGTCGACGTAATGTTTCTTCTGTATGGCGAGCGCAGCTTCCGGGTGAGTATGTTCATGCTTCTTAGCGTTTAAGTCTTTTACGAATATTGCTGTAGACGGTGAGCTCGATGCGCCGAAGATAAGTGACGTCATTCTGTATTCTTCGGGTGGCTGGTCGTCTCGTCGGTCGTTGCGCCAAAGGTAACGTAGCGCGTCTCTGTCTTCTGTTCTGAGCTTCACTTGCATAAACATTTCTTTGATGTCGGCTGTCACTGCGATACTGTGTTGTCTAAATCGCATGACAACTCCCGGTAGAGACTGTAGCAGATCAGGGCCCTTTAGTAATAGGTCGTTAAGGGCCACCCCTCTAGTTTTCGCGGCGGCGTCGTTGACGACTCGAAGCTTCTCTGGTTTAATCGGGTTTACCACGGCGAAGTGCGGTAAGTACCATGTTCTATTTTCTGTTCTTGACTTCGGGGCGCGTTCTGCGTAGCCCTTGGTGATGAGCGCCTCCATCTGTTCTGTGTACTTTCTCTTCAAGCATGGGTTGCGGTCGAGCTTCTTTTCTATGCCGAGTAGTCGTTTCAAGGCGTTTTCATAGTTGTTAGGTAAAACGACGTCTTCTTTCTTCCAGAGTAGCGAGGTTTGGTATCTTCCTTCTTTTGTGTGGACTGTATTTTCTGTTAAGATACGTAGAGCTTGCTCTTCTGGGTCTGTTTTCGGCTTCTTTGGTGCTAGGCAGAGCGCATCAATGTTGAAGTAATCTCTCATCATCTTTTCTGTGTTTTCTTCTTGTTGTATGACGTCGAAGTCTTCTGTGATATGCGATATGAAGTGTACTGCATGGCCGAGGGTACGTGTGTGGCCCCCGTGCAGCACCCAACCCAGTGGCGTGAGGGATGCCACCGGTTGGTCTCTGCGGCCTCTTCTTGTCTTCGATGCCACTAAAATATGCCAGTTATCTTGCCCAATGAGGACACGTGGCTTGGCTTCATCGTATGTGAGAAGCTTGCTGATGTCTCGCAGGTGTTGGCAATCTTCTATAATGTTTCTCGGAACTTCTTGAGTAGATACGCGCAGATTGTTAACTGTTCTCGCTTGTATGCGTTCTTCTTTATTATTCGGTCCTCGTACGATGAAGTCGACTCTTCTTGAAGACGTTTCTGTAGTTTTCAAACTGTTGATGGCTTCTATGCGTAGCGGGTCAATGGGTCCCGTCACGCCGATCTTCTCGCATATGCTTTTATCGATGAGTGTCACTGTTGAACCGTCGTCTAAAAGGGCATAGGTATCGACGGTCGCTGTTGGCCCTTTCACCTGGATCGGGATGATCTTCAAGAAAGACTGTTTGCTAGTCGCGGTCCAGGCGGAGTTGATGGCCTCTGTCTGTTGTTTCTCGCCGACCTCTTCTGTTTTCTGTGTTCTCACGAAGTGTAGTAATCTGTTGTGAGTGTATTTGCAGCCATCGATGCCGCAGGTCTTCGGTCGGCAGCTGTGAGTTTTGTTTCTGAAGCGTAGACAACGGAAACATAGACACTTTTCCTTGGCAATGTCCCATCTCTCGTTCTCGTCGGCCTTCTTGAACTTTTCGCATTCTATTGTGAGGTGGCTCGGACCATGGCAGACGGGGCACTTAGACGACTGTTGTTTCTCGACGACGGAATGCACATTCTGTGCTCTTCTATTCTGTTGAGTGGGCTGTGATTGGGAACCCACTGACTCCGGCTGTGCATATGGGCCACACAGCTCGGCTTCTTTCTTCAAAAACTTCTCTAACTTTATTAAGTCGGGATCTTGTTTGGGCTGTAGCGCTGCGAAGTCGTAATATCTGTAGCGCAGCGTCGGCGTGAGCTTCTCGACCATGATCTTGGTGGCTTCTGGGTTATAGAGATAGTGAATGCAGTTCAGAGCTCGAAGGGTAGACACGGCGTTCGTAACTTTACTTGAGAAAATGCAGATGTCGCGCGGTGAATCGGTGAGGCGAGACAGAGACTTAAGATTGTCTATCTCTGTCGTGGCGATGACTTCAGGCCTTCCAAATCTGGACTGCAGCACTTTCATGACTTCTGTTGACTCGGCGTTACTAATTAGCAGCCCTTCTACTGCTTCCTTTGCGCTTCCCTTTAAGTTTCTTCTTAATCTGTTCAGGTTCTCGATGTTAGTGAAGGTGTCCATCGTCTCGAAGAAAGCGGCTCGGAATGATAGCCACTCTTGATGGTTGCCGCTGAAGAATGGTAGCTCGACGTACTTGGGTTGACGCGCGGCCTTGATGGCGAGTGTGATGGCCGACACAAGTTGCGAGAAGTCGGGCTGGATGTCGGCTCCCGCCGGTGTTGACGGTACTTGAGGCTGTTCAGGTTTTCGTTCTTCATTATCTTGCTTCTCTGTCGTTGGTGGTGGCTTCTCACTCTGGTTCAACCAAGTATCGACTCGCTCGTTGGCTTCTGTCTTCGAATACACGGAGATTTCGTCATCGGAGTCCTCCGCCTCTAGGGCGGCTAAGCGGGCCTCGGCCAGCTTGACTTGTTGGCGGGCGAGCTCTTCTCTGGCTCGCGCTATTTTTGCTGCTCGTACTGAACGCGTAGACCTTGTGGCGGTGACGCGGTTGACTGGTGCGGGCATGTCGGGCGGCTCTGCGCGACACGTTTCTGTCCCGTCTTCTATATTTTCTGTCGGCGGATTCCTATCCGCCGTAATGACGCCTTGCTCGGCAGGTGGCATGGCGCCCTGTAGAGGGGGTGATGTAATATGTGGCTTCCATGTTGTCGCTGTAGTCCCCGAGGCTTCTTTTGGCATTGCTGTATTTGTAATTCCAGTTGTTGTAGCTGCGCGCGCGGTGGTGGCTGTGTTGCTCGATGAGGCTGCGAGAAGGTCTAAGTTTTCGGTTATTATCACTCGACCTTTTCCTGTAGATCTTGTAACCATCGGCATGGTAAGCGCTGCGCAGTCGCACGGTGTTCTCGTATCCGGCTCGAAGGACCACAATGTACGTGACCCCCGGGCATACGATGCGGCGTGGAGCCCTAGGGCTCCAAACTATTCGGTGATCACGTAGCTTAACTGGGTGCTGGGTTGGAGAATAAAGACGAATTTTCTTATTTGAAGTTTACTCGGGAACTGGTAACCGCATACTACATAAAATTCAAAGGAATTATCCTATATTTATACTAAATCGACTATGAATAAATCAGGGCTCTCATTGGCTGGCCAATCACAGCGCGTGTTTTCTTAGCGTCGGTATGGTTGCATCTCGCTCTGTGCGTCCTGCTCGCACTTAAAGAAGTATGACGTTGCCTGACCTTTTAGAGAGCCCCGACCTATTTTACTCATATTTAAGATACAAAAGAAAATATTTTCAGATATTCTATATCTGACAACGTTTCTGAAAAAATTTAGGGAATTGCATAAGCTTCCCTAAAAAGATATAGAACACGTAAATGATAAAGGTAGAGTTGATTTGAAAGTGCAGCTAGTCGAACTAAATTTCGGACATAGTAGATAAGTAGTGCCATGGATAGAATTCAGAATTCACAACTATTTTAGGAGAAAGCCTAATAATAGAAATGAAACCCCATATCATTGAAAAAAATTAATTAAAATCTTTGCTTATGTTGCAAAAATGAATATTATCATCACAAGCACACAACAAAAATTTAACATTCGAATCAAAACTAAAATATCGAAAAAAAAATTATATTGAAAAACTGGCAAAATGGTAATTCCAGAAAAGTATCACGCACAAAATTGGTTTCTTTATAAGCGAAAAGAGAAGTAACTCACAAGTAAACCATTGGCAGCTGATCGCTCCTCACCACTTCTAGCGTTCGCAAATTTGTGCAGGTGTTATAGAAATGTCTAAAAATACAAAGTTCGTTCATCCAAATTTAAGGTCGAACGCCCACCGGCCAAACTACCCAATTACGAATACGAGCCCGAGTTTGTTTAAAATTCGTCTATTTTGACAGGTTGTGTATAAATCCGTCGTCGACTGTTTAGAATTAAGTTGTTCGTTTGTTTATTCGCCCCCAGCTGCAACTCCTCCGTGTCATGTAGAAGTTTTCTCGTAGAAAGTTTGTTTATTAGGAATGCTTAGCTTTCGCGAATTTGGCACAGAGAATTTAGATTCAAGATTCCGCGCGTGCTTTAGTTTAATTTATTGCTGAACGTAATTCGCTCTGGACATATAGCGTGGCTTTCGGCTTCCTGGGGAATCCGAGTCATTAAATTATATCTTTTTGAGAATTTAGTGGTAAGATCGTAAAGCAAATAACTAAGAGCTTTAAGAATCACTCTCAAAGCTTTTAGTTATTTGCACAGGTTATTATATTAAGAACGCTTGTGGTAAACGTTTCAGTAGTATCAGTGCCGGATTAAGCCAGCGCGGGGCCTGTATCAAATTCTGTCAAGAGGCTCCTGGCTTATTTTAGAGTCTCAAATGTAAGGTAAAGTGCAGGGTAAAACTGTCACAAATCTGGGGACACGGTAGTGTGGCCAAGACGAGCCAAGCGTAGCAAAGCGCATGGGCATAGTTTGAATTGCATGGCTCTTATATTTTAGATTTTAATAATATCAAAAAACCTAATTTTGTCACTAACTGACTGACTCATGGATGTTCATCTAAACTTATAGAGTACTTACTTCCTGAAGTTCTAGAAAGCTACACAAACATCAAAATATTCTAAAACTGATCCAGACTGAGCCAAACCGTCTACAAGCTTTTACAATTCGTAAAGATTTATTCACTGCTCATTATTTCTCTTTTATACAAATAGTTTTTGTAGTAACGAAACCATCAAGCCACATATTGTATTGACTGAGGTGTAGAGTTTGTGGAGGTGGCTTGCAGAGTTAAACCATGTAGAGTCAGAACCTTGGGGCCCCCTACAGCGCGGGGCCTGTAGCATTTGCTAATCTTGCTACGTGGCTAATCCGGCACTGAGTAGTATAGTGATTCTTCAGTATACTGATTGCCATAATCCATAATTCATCAAAATTCAAACCGTGAACTTATTCTTACTTGGTGCGGGGGCTTTAGGTCCTATACCAGTGATCGTCACACTTTTCTGGTTAAGAGTCACACAGGACAAAATAAAAAACACTGTGGGCCGCACACCGATGAACTCTCGAGATTATAACATAGACTTCCTCCGGCGTTTCCGCTCATGTTTTATTTTTTCTTAGGTTAGGTAAATCAGCTTTGATAGTTTTAAATTATAAAAAATTGTTTTCTATGCCGAAGGCGGCACCATTCACGGCAGGGGGCCGCTTGCGCCGCGTTTCGACGACCACTGTCTATACATTGATTCTTTCGCACGGGGTGTTTTTATTTGTACATTTCTTCCCTGACCTGAGCCAGCCCAGCTCCATGAAATTACGAGGCGTGGATCTGAGCTCCTGGTACCTACAACTACTCCTGTGGTATTTGAAATAACTATTTGGATTTTAAGTAATAGTTACTTACATATACCTACTAGATACAAAAGCAAGTGAGCAAAGTGAGCACCTAGTAAAGTGAAGTGACCTTTCAAATCAGAAAATCAACTTCAAATCGAAATTCTTCAAACAACACTCATTAAACGCTCATAACAGAACTATTAGCGTTAATTAAATTCCTATGAACATAATGACGGTAGTAAAATCGTATGAATGTAAACAAATGGGTGTCGACGTGCCCTGATAGGCGGCGCCGGCGCAGGGGCGTGCCGTCGCGGCCTACTTAATGTCAGAGCTACGCCCTACTATTAAGTTTTTTTACAAGTTAACAGGTTCTGCGAGAACGAATCGGAAATGAGAAGAGCGAGACAAACGTACGGAAACAACAAGAATTTATAGATCGAAAGTGTGCTCTAGTAATTGATTAAAACTAAATGACGCGATTAAAACTAAATGCTGTATTTTTAAATTTAACACCACGTAAGCAAAAAGCCGGTGTCAGTAATATAGACTAAACAGAATACGGGGTAGCTATGAACTCATTAACAATACTCTAGAATGGACTTAGGTAGTCGTGCTGCATTTAGAAGAACTTTTGGTAGGTATAGGTTTTAGTAGCGATTTCGGATTTGGTACCATATGTAAGTAAGTTCGTAAAGGCCGGGTGGCTAGCCTTGGTGTCAGAGTTTTTAGGCCGCCTGAAGGCCTCTGACTTGGCTAAACGGTTAATACAACAGGGATCTACAATTTAACGTGTCTTCCGAACCACGGCAGCGCTCAGCTGGAAAATGCCACCCGCGGTCACCAAATACTTACTGACCGTGCGGAACGTTGCTTAATGTCGGTGATCGCTGACAAACACCTAATCAAACTACGCTATGAGCGCCACCAAGCGGTACCATAATGAAAGTTGGTCATAATGAAGAACACTTGCAACAACGTACATTTTAGAGTAGATATTGGTAACGAATTGAATTAACTATTGATTGATTGATTTAATTCGCAGTCACGCCGTATAAAGGTGTATGGACGTGCTAGGATCGTGTCAGGCACGAAACATTCTTTGTATTGAAAAGTATGAGACTATGCCAATGACCTTTTACAAATAGAGACGTTATACTTATTAAAATAGCCCTAAAACGTGGCCATGGCCAAAAACGGTTCATTAAATGGGCCATAAATCGTAAACGGTAAGTTTTACAAAAAAGTTTAGGCACTGAAAACAAATTCCAGGTCTCCATGACTTTTGCCCTAAAGTGCATAGTTTCCATGATATCAGACAAACACGTTTTTTCAAGATGGCGCTTGGATCCTAAACCTTATATACAAAAATAGGATCGGAAATTTAGTGCAAAGTTAAATTTATTTTTACTGGCCTAATTATTCACATACGTTGATAGCACTTATGTACCTACGTTGTATACATTTGTTCCATAGAAAAATATCGTTCACCTGCGACAAAACGTATGGAACAGCTGATTTTTTTTTTGAGTTTTGATAAAAGTCGCAAAACAAAAGTTTGTTTTGATGTATAGAATAAGCCCCTAAAATAATGCTAATTGATTAGGAATAACCCTGTATAGTGGACATAGCATGCCTACTTAGTACCTAGAGCAAATCGTGTTGTTCTGTTTTCCGTTTTTAGCACGGTCATACGTTATACCTAGTGGGCAGACACCATAATAACTAACATTGACAGCATTGTTGATTTAAGTAGATTACTGATACAAAATGAAGACCGTACAGTTATATGCTGCCTTTATTTTTATACACTGAGTTCTTAAATATCGCATTTTCAACGACACCCCAATCTAGAGCAACATTTAAATGTGTATGTCAGTCTCAAAGCCTAGATTCGAATAAAACGAGCTTTGTTAAAACAAAAATTAACTCAAATATTTCTTGAAATTCGAATGACTTCTTTTATTGAGACAGTCTACGTAACGGACATGACCTATAACAATATTTTAGTTCTAATTTGTAAGTAGACGTATCTCGGGGAAGATAAGTGTTTAGGTACCTAGTTCATAGTTCATAGTTCTTTAATTCGACAAATGGGTGTCAGAGACACACTTTTGAATAGTCAACAAAATCTATAAAATCTACACAATGGTAACCTACCTCTTTGGATAGTGTTCAACCGTCTGACATCACATGACCTCAAAAGTTACAGACCATCTTTTACGAAAGAAGATAATTAGGTATGTAGATATTTTGAAATACAGAAAACCATATCTAATTTCAAAGTAGGTACGAGTACATAAAGTCCATTGAAATTTGAAATATTTACTAGTTTGTACTCGTAAATAACTGGGTAACGAGACAGGAGAAAATTTTCTTCGTTTGTAACGGGTTACAAAATTGGGTTACAAACGCGGCCGAAAGGTAAAAATAATGTTAAAATTTGGCTTGCTGTTATAAAGCTTCTACATATTTTGTTTTTAATAAATAAATTTATAACATATTTGCTCGTAAAGTGGCTGTAATTACACCAATTTCAATATCGTAATGTATTTCATTACGCACTTGTGCTTTACTGTAATGTAAAACGCACGCCGCCGCTTATATGGAAACTATACCTTCACACAACTCTCATGACGTCAGAGACTGCCTAACCTAACCTACAAAACACACGTCCCTTTATCTGATACCTACCCCAAACGGATGTTGCGGTCGGGTATATTTTGAAATCCTTAACACGACGGTTCATATTTTTAAAGTATCCCCAAAACGAATGTTGCAGTCAGGTATATTTTAAAATCCTCAACAAGGCGGTACATATTTTTATGGTATACCCGAACTCAACACTATAGAGCGTTGAGTAAAAGGTATAGATTCCATATAAGCCACGCCGCCACCGACTGCAGAACTCTGTGGTCTCGTTTGTCCTAATTTCACTCAAGAGAGTGAGAGACATTACGGCACTTGTGCGGTAATGTAAGGTAAAAACGCACGATGCTTCCACTGATGCACGACTTTCACTCCGCACGTTGCTACTTTCACTCAAAGTCAGAGTTTTATTAATTTCCTCGCAAATATGTTATAAAACGTCGTATGACATACGTGCGCTTTGAAAATTACAGCCTCTGCTTCCTTACAGCAATATTGCCTCGGCTGTAATTTTCAACTTACCGCACTTATATCATAATGTACTATTATTTACTTAGTTGTGTACAATTTTCTGCAACATCATTTTAGAGCAACCTGTATCAAACAGCGATTTGACATTAGTCAAAATAGTTCGGCAAATACTTGAAACCTATTCCGACCTAATTATAAGTATTAAAAGGCGCGTTCACAAGGTAAGTTGACAAGTAAATCCGAGTAGGTATCCGAGTACACTCGGATCGTGTCAACGCGGTTTAAAGGCATCTTCAAAGTTTGACTATCAACTTTCAAAGCTTGACTGAATTAAATTCGTTATCAAAACATTTGGCCATTATTGAACATTAATTAACCAATTTTATTTAAGCTATTTTTTACAGTTGGATTTCAGTTCATAAATTGTGATGAAAAAAACGTAAACGTTAACTTAATGGTACCAACTATTGTTTTATGTATTTTTATTGTACTGGGTAACTGGTAACTTAAAATAACTGGTTCTTAAAGGCGGCTTTAATTGGTAGGTACGTCAAATATGAACAACTTTTACTAAAGGACCGAACCTGAAGTAGGTATATTTAAAATTATTTATTAACACCATTATTAAAAAAACACTATTAAATATGACATACCTATGTTGAAAGTTACAAAATACTAGACTTAGACTTAATTACCTATACAAAATCCAGAATCAAACATAATTACATAAATAGCGTATGGGTCTGGCTGGTGCCTGTACCTAGTCAAGACTTCGGGAGCGTCGCGGTGGTGTTTTATGATTAATACTATCAATAAAAAGTACGACTGATTTTGAAGTCATTTACTTTATATTCTAAACCTAATCCTAACCTAACAGACTGAGTTAGAAGTCTGTTCCCTTAGAAGGTAACTTAACTGATGTTTGACAAAACTTATTCTATTTAACATTATACTTATCTAAACAAAGGAAGGGGTGGGCGTCGATGCGCTTTCACCCTGCACAATAGAGGCTTGCGCACATGTGCAATGGTAAAAGGATGTGCCGTCGGTCGGGTTAACTGGCCAACGGTGTTGATAACATAAATACCTACTAGTAATTAAACTGTGCTACTGGCTACCAGCGCCCTCCGTGTACAGGAATACTAATAATCGCATATGTAACATTATTTGTGCGAAAGAAAAAAAATATAATGTTTTAGAAATTTTGGTATTTAGAATTTAGTGGAAATATCATTATTAAATTTAAAATTAAATCAAACTAATTGAGTATAACTTGACGGGGGAGACACCGTCTCCCCCGGCGCCCCTGTGCCGCGCAGGCGAGGACAAAGTTAAACGGTCTGCCTATAACCGGAAGACATATCCTTACTTAATATTATAAATGCGAAAGTAACTCTGTCTGTCTGTCGCGCTTTCACGCTAAAACTACGGAACCGATTTGAATGAAATTTGGTACACAGATAGTCTAGAGCCTGAGAAAGGACATAGGCTACTTTTTGATTCGAAAAAATAGTTTTAAAGGGTTGAAAACGGGGGATGAAAACGCATAGGCTAGAATCTTAGAAGAAAAAACTTATTTTCTAACATGACACATGGTAATTTGCATCTTGACTTTCCAAATTACATTCTCTATGCCCAATGCCCATTCAAAGCTGCTCGAGTTGCAAATGTCAAAGTCAATCAATCTTTTCCTGTAAAATTTAGAGAAGGTTACATGTATTTTTTCAGTTTAATTACGTAGTTTTCATTCTAATAGGTATGCCTACAAAACGCGAATCTAGCGCGTAGTTCTAGCGGAGCTCGCGTAAAGAAAATTGCTAGAAGCCAAGAGTCTGAAGAGCACACTTAAACGCGTTTGACATTAGATGCCGAGCGCCACGCATCTCAAAGAGCTGCTGAGACTCAAGAGCGAAACCAAGCGCGTCGAATTTTAGATGCTGAGCGTCACGCAGCTGAGAGAGCTGCTGAGACTGAAGTTGAAAGTCAAGCGCGGCGACTTTTAGATGCTGAGCACTGAGCATCACGCAGCGCAAAGAACTGCTGAGACTCAAGAGCAAAAAACTAAGCACGTCGAATTTTAGATGCTGAGCGTTAGACGTTAAGCAAAAAATTGCATAGTTCCTGTAGGACAGGACAAAAACTATCGAAAGCAAAACTGTCGCCACTATCACAAAGACGCTGAGCGTCACGCAGCTCAGAGAGCTGCTGAGACTGAAGTTGAAAGTCAAGCGCGGCGACTTTTAGATGCTGAGCATCACGCAGCGCAAAGAACTGCTGAGACTCAAGAGCAAAAAACTAAGAACGTCGAATTTTAGATGCTGAGCGTTAGACGTTAAGCAAAAAATTGCATAGTTCCTGTAGGACAGGACAAAAACTATCGAAAGCAAAACTGTCGCCACTATCACAAAGACGCTAAGTGATTAATTCCTCTATGACACTTAACGAAACGTCACAGCGAAACGTAATTAGATGACAGGTGACATTGTCTGCAGACTTTTATAAATCACAGGTAGCATGGCAAGGGGACAAATTGTTTTTCCACCATTATATCCCCTTGAAGAGGAAATAAAGTATGGACTGAAGTGAGATTGAAAATGACAACTGACATTAAAATTGGATAAAATGTTTTATTCCCTCTGCATGCTACATGTTACTATGACGTTTAATAACAGGCCGTCATTTTGTCTGACATTAAAAATATTTTTCTATCATTAGAGGTTTAACATGTTTCTTTATTCTACCTTTATGGTACAGAATCATCATACTTTAATATTATCAATCCGAAAAGTTTGTTGGTTTGTTCCTCTTTGACGCAGCAACGGAGCAAAATATTGACTTGATTTTTGGTATGGATACCTATGGTTTAAAAGACAGAAAGTGATAACAGGATACTTTTTTATCCCGAGAAAATTCGTGATTCCCATGGGATAGGACAATAACTGTTTCTCAGCAATGGAGCAACGGATTGTCTTGATTTTTGGGGTGAGCATAGTTTGGAAGACGGAAAGTGACATAGGATACGTTCCATTCCGAAAAAATTGCGGTTCCCGTAGGATAACACAATAACTTTTTCTCAGCAACGGAGCAACGGATTGCCTTGACTTATTGCATGAATATAGTTTGAAAGACGAAAAGTGACAAAGGCCACTTTTTATCCCAAAAACTTTAACAGTTCCCGTAGGATAGGATGAAAAGTAAGCGAGCGGGCCGTGGTAGCAGCCGTCTAAGCGCCAGAAATAACCTGTCATTTCAAGTTTAGGACGTTCCTACATTTTTCGCACTCCTTCGCGGCACTCAACAGCGCTAGCCCAGACTCGGGCTCCATAACAGAGCTTGCGCTCCCGCAATAATGACGGAGTGTTTCGGAGCACAAGACACATCGTCATCCACCACTCGGGACTAACCAGCACTGAGCGTCGGACAGCATTCCAACGCCCTGATCCCAGTGCAACGGGTCAGTCATAGTAGCCCAGCGCCTGCCTCTTCAACTGCAGAGGGCAGTGAGAACGGCCATCGCGATACCGACACTTCTCTTCCCCTGCAGCCCCACTGCGTCTGCCAACAGGTTGACGGCCTAGCGGAAGGTAGGGTAGGTGGCGGCACCCACACAACCAGTTCCATCCCACCGCAGCCCCTAATCCTCGTCGCAAGAGCGGCACTGCAGCCCGCCTCAGAAGCAACACTTCTCATAAGGCACGCAACCTACCGGCCATCCTCTCAGCTGCTTTAGTTTAAAGCGGTTGCACTACGAGTGCCGGCCTCTAAGCTGCCATGGGGGAAAGACGCAAAGAAGAGGGAGACTTCGAGCGCCGCCTTTTCAGCTGCCTTCGACCTCCCCCGCCACGACAAGGCGGGAATACACAGGGGGGTTGTATATACACTCCAACCGTAACTTAACCAACAAAAGCATTCCTCTAAGGTATTTTGATGTTTGTCGCTTTAGGTTAGGTTTCGCAGCCGACATAAACATTAGCCAAAATCAAAATATAACGCGGGCGAAGCCGCGGTTAAAAGCTAGTGGTCTATATGGTGCAAAAAAAAATGCACCAGATAATGCACTGACACATTTTACTTTAAAAGCTTCGTCTCTACCCACAGAATTACTTACATCCCTGCAAAATAAAATGTAGAAGCTGCCTGCTCTAGATAAACTAACTAGCTACCAATGGATGGTTTCTTTTTCATTTTAAAGTACGGAACCCTAAAAATGACTTGCTTAAAGTTAAAAGACATTCTTTAAGTGTATACTATTAAATATAAAACACTAAAAGAGTAAAACAGCTGTTTGTACTTAACCAGTTTAAGTAAGATATAAAGTTTATTGTACCACATTATCACAAGATTTATGATATAAAAAATGTACTTAGTTACTTCTTGTTATTTTTAAACTGAAATCTTAAGGCGGGAAAATCATATATGTATAGATTTGTAGGTAAAAAAAGACAGCGGCTATTACTGCTTTTCGACCGACGAACCACCGGAGGAGGTACTCAATTCGACGCGTATATATTTTTTTATTGTTTTTTTTATGTGTAACCACGCTTAACTTTTTTAACAGTTGAAATTGAAAATTGAAATTGGTCCCATTTAAATTTTATCGAAATCGGCTGAGCTGTTTTTGATAAATCATCAATAATGTGGAAAATGCTACATCGATCCGTGCGAAATATTCGCGAATTCTGTACACGGGTGAAGTCGGTCATCCTATTTTTTTGCGAAAAATAATTATTAGCCATTTGCTCAAAGAAGATAAGTTTTTTGCGCCGATAATAAAATGGGTAGTTTTGTACGGACAATTGGCGTTTGCTTTTTCTGTGATTTTTTTTCAGCCTAGTTTTGTAGTACTGTTACGGTTCTTTTTTAATAATCCACTTCTAAATATTCGCTACTTACCCACAAAAACAATTGGGTCATATCCACCACGCTAACTCTATGCTGATTGGTGGATTCATAATGTCATTGAATTTTTTATACGGACGCATGCAGGTTTCCTTACGACATTTTCCTAGACTAAAAAGCCGGTAATGTGAAAATCGTGACGTACATTCGTTCTTTAGAATTTACATCACATAATTACGGTGCGGGGCAAGGATTTGAATTCATGACCATGCGAGTGCAAGGCGAGCGTTACTACCACTAGGCCATAATGGCTTTAAATCAAGTATGTCTATACCAATATTATAAGGAGGAAAAGATTTGATTGTTTGCTTGCATCGAATAGGCTCCGAAACTACTGAACCGATTTGGAAAATTATTTCACTGTTGGAAAGCTACTTTATCCCCGGTGAACATAGACTATAAATATTATATTTTCAAAAAAATTAGGATTCCTTACTATTTTTCTTCTTTAGCCAATCGTACCCGGGCGAAACCGGGGCATACTGCTATAGTAAAAAGTAAAAGCTGACTTATTTAATCCAAATTTTCCATACACTTCTCAAACAATACTGATTTTACATTAGCTCTTTGAATTAGGTAGGTAATCTCCGTTGAAAAGAGAAGGGTGCTAAACAACGGCTCTGTACGAGTATGTGTCTATGTTTCTTTCTGACTGACGATCTTTCCAGAACGAATCCAGTTATCAAATTTTGTAAAAAAAAAAAAACATGAACTAAGAATATCGTAAGCTATTTGATTGCGAAAACAATTAAGTATGTCAATTTTATAACAATAACAATATAATTGTATAGGGCGAAGAAAATGAATAATTACATTATTTTTTAGTTCTCCTTGAGTATCGTTTTTTGATTTAATTTAGTCTCAATTAACTTTAAATTTAAAGGTAAATAAATTGTAAAAGGATAATAAAAAATTAAAAAATAACTATTTCCAAGGATCGACCTTCATTTTTATTTCATTATTTTCATTTGTAAGTATCATCGTAGAGCCTTGGCTCTACGATGATACTTACTTTATTATGCAGTGAATTAGCGCATGAGAAGCCGGTGACAGTCCAAAAACTACAATAACTCTTAACTAAAAAATAGAACATGAACAATATACTTATAAAAAATAAAAAAAACAATCTGGAACATCTTACCGGCACCCCTGTAAAGAAACAGCGGTGAAAACAAACCATTTTCTCAAACAACACAAAATCACCGAAACTTAAATTCCGAACTAATATTTCCAATATCGACATCGATAATTTCAAACTACGATATTAAACTCGAAATTCGAAATTCCTTGGATTCCATTTTCAATATCGAACGGACGTTCCATAACGTCAGCTCTCAGCAAAGGCCCGTTTTGAGCGTTCAAAAATTGTTCGAAACCGCGATCGAAAATTCCAAAATCGAACTTCGCGGATTTTATCGATTCCATTTTCAAATTGGTACGCGCGCGCTCTCAAGCGGCCGGTGTCGAACTGATGCGTTCAGAAGACCGGCCAACTCTGTGGTGAACCAAAACGCGTGGGTTCGCGTTCGGGCAGATTGAATCATGGATATTGCGGAAAAGAATCTCAACCTTGCCAATTTTAATAATAAGATCTGAATTCGCATTACTCACGTTGCTAAATACATTTACCTTTTTAATTTAACAATTTGTTTTAATTGTCCGGTGATCAAAGAGGTAAAAAGTGTGAACTTTCTTAGAAGTAAAGAGGATGACACATAAGTTCTAGAATTTGTGCGAATTGAAGATAATTATTATGTCATTACGAGTATCATATAGCTCTAACCAAACTAATAAACCTATGTAGTAGTACCTACTTCGCAGGGTGTTTAAGAGTAAATATAATTATTATATAATATATAATGTAATTAAACAGAGGTTTAATTACATAAATTCTTAAAGAAACAGATATCATTACTTACTTACTTACAATTAGTTTCACAACTGGTATCTTTATTGTTAAACTAGTTTTTACCCGCGGCTTCGCCCGCATGATATTTTGATTTTTGTGCTATCCCATGGGAGCCCTTTATTTATCCCGGATAAAATGGAGACTATGTCGCTTTCGGTCTTTTGAACCCGAGGCCCTACCTTACCACCCATGATAAAGCAGATGGAAAAAAAAATGATCTGACGGTCGTTCGATTCGACAGTATTTTTTTGACATTTCTTGAAGCGCACTCTAGAATAGCTCGCAGATAGAATTTTTCCTACTTACTTAACACTTATCGTTATATTATGGAAAATTTACGCAATATCCATTGTAACTTATAGCCTATGTGTTATTCTGATAAATAAGCTATATTATTGCAAAGTTTCATCTCAATTCGTTCAGTAGTTTTTGCGTGAAAGAGTAACAAACATCCATACATCCACAGAAGAGAGAAGGAAATAGAAAGGCGATGTGGAGGGGAGGTTTGTCGCCACGTACATGAGTTATAACTCAAGTTACGTGAAATCGTGACATTTACTGTCTCAGTCGTTCAAGTGATTTCAGAGGTAATTTTTGCCAAAAAAATGCCGGTTTGCGCTATTATAACGTGTCGAATACAAATCAAAGACTTTAGTTTACAAAAAGGAGGAATATCCTTTCACTGGTAAGTCTAAATTGTGGGCATTTTTAAATTTAAATGATTTATTTTACTGCCTAGATTTTCGTTGATAGTGGTTGCAAACATTTTATCGACATCGATAAATTTCGCTAGTAGGTTAATATTTCGCAATTCGAAATTTATTGTTATTAAGTATCTGAATATTTTGATTTAATAAAATATTTGTGATTGTGGTGTAATTTTTATTAATAATTGTATTTGCATCACACTTTAACTATTATGTTCCTTATGAATAAAAGTTATCAGGTCCAATATATAGACATATAAATATATAGATTGAACACGAAGCCGACTGCCGTTGCATGTTTGCTTTGATTTTCATTGATACATTGTATCTTCATTGCAGCTTTCCAGCCGATCCTCTGACGAAGAGTAAATGGATCGAGGCTACAGGACGGCAAGACTGGATTCCTACAAACGTTCCATTTACACGTGGTTCTTAATTAACATGTTTTTTATGGTTATACATGTATATTATCTCGACATATAAAATGCTTAGATCTGAATGACTGACTGACGGATCCACGCATCCACGCAGCCTAAACCGCTTCAATAAGCGGTCAGGAGAGACTTGAACTTCGGAGCGTGAGTTCTTTGTATGAAGTAGGCGTCTGATAAGAACAATTTACCGAAATTCTAACCAGGAAAAAACAGACGTGAAAGATTAGAGCTAAATTTGTGTGAAACAACGTGATTTTTGGTTCATTTACTTTAGATTTTGCATTAACATTCTGTAATAGAATTGATGGAAGATGTGTTTCGTGTTTTATTGAAATATGAAAGTTATATTGGGGTTGATTTTCTTCGAAGTTGATATCAATACTCTTTAGTGTTTTTGAATTAAATTACTTTTTATTTTGATGCGTGTTTGAAAATTAAATCCGAAATCCGATTTTATTTAAGTAATCGGCCTATTGTCAGTAAACATTAACCTTTTCTGAAGTTCCTTATACCATTGTATAGTTCCAATTAACAAAATAGCAATGTATGTCTAGGTATAAGGGTTCCTTGTTATGAGGTATGGAACACTACTTAAAGATATTTATAAATGTTGACTTATAATAAGGGACGCTAAAATAGAATGTTTCGAGAAAAAATGTATACGAACCACCCCGAATAATCTCTCCCGCTAGCACAAGCACGCGCTCTTACTCGCCCACGTAACCATTTACGTCTACGTTCAGCTAATCCAATGAATTAATTATATTATCGAGCTCCAAACTTGAAAAATATGATTGTAATTATTCTTCTCCTTATAAATATTGGCGTCGCATGGAATATGCATTTGCCAGTGTCAAGTGCAAGTTCTATTATGATGTTATGATCTTGAGTATAATTTTCTTTGTATAATTTTCTTTGGTTATGATAACTAATATTGTCACATGTAATTCAGTTGTGTTCACATGTAATGTTAGTTTAAGCTTGTTTTGTATTTACGATGTGAAAATAAAGTTATTTTTTATTGTATTGTAATTATGGTGTAATTTAATAAAATATTTGTACTATGATAATATTCATTATGAAAAATAGTTAAGTACAGTCGTGGCCAGCACAAAATATCTAAATGCAATTGATTAGCCAACAATGGAATTTAGGCGACTTCCACCGTGTTCGAAATCCAAATAGTTCGCAGGAATTGATTTGGCATCCATGTACTGATAGCGCGCGAGTTGAATGCAGTCGGGGTCTGAGGTAAAGAGCGGGAGCATCTCCCCCCGCTATCCGCACGCCCCACCTCACGCGCCTGGGCGGGTTGGGCGTGCGGATAGCGGGGGAGACATTCGCATTCCTAAGCTCTGCATTCAACTCGCGCGCTATCAGTAGTACCTATATTAGAACTGATAGAAACACAAGTTTTTAAATTAATACAATACGGCACGTTGACATGATTTTTCAGTGTTAATTCCAAAAATTCCTAAATAGTAATAAAACTGCACAATCATTTTCATCAATTATATACTACATATATCCAGTTACATTATCCATAAATTATGCAATACGTATAAAATCACATTATCGATAAAATTAAACTGCACAATTCATGTCGCCCATCACTAGCTAAATGCCAAAAAACAACTGTGATACCATATTCAAATTCGAGATTGGCCCATTATTTTTTTTTGGCTTGACATGTACCACGCATTTGCCATTGTTATGCAACATTAATAAAATAAAGTGAATTTAATAACTTTAACACGGCATTTAAATTATGACCAAATTAATGTTATGGGTCTTAGGTACCTTGGTGATGTGACAGAAAGTATACTACGCTCTATTCTAAAGGAAAAAAAAAATCTCCGATGCTAGTGAAAATTGCACAGTTATTGTGCAGATATTTTACAGTGGTAATACACACTTGGCGACAGCGGTTTTCATTGAAAATTTGTATGGATTTCCTTTCTAATCTAGTTCTGCTGTTCTGTGCATACATCCATCCATCCATCCATCCTTACAAACTTTCGCGTTTATAATATTAGTAGGAAGTAATCTCTTCCAAGCAAGTCCTCTGAAGTTTCAGCGCGATTCATATTATCTTTCTGAGATAAGCGTGTTACCACAAAAGTTGTACGCACGCTTTAGACAATGTTCAACAGTACAAATGACACCGTTAAACAGTGTTTAAAGCGTGTTTAAATCTTTTGTGGTAAGGCGTTAGTGTCTAGAAAGGATTAAATTAGATGATACGTTTTTTGTGCAATCGAATGAAAAGCTAGTTTTTCTCTTGATAATAAATGCGTTGCGTTTGCCTATGCTTAACTAATCTGTGCTGTGCAACCCTAAATTTACAATAAACCAGTTCAAAACCCTACGCGGTTCGACGCTGCACTAGTCACTCATGTGATATTGTACACTACTCTAATGTCCATACATTCTTACATCAGCCGTAAGAAGTCCAATGCTGGACGTAAGCCTCCCTTATTAATTTCCAATAAGTCCGATTGGAATCCAGTGCATTCTAAATAGTGTAGTCTTAATTAAATCGTCGATCCTACACTGCCTTCTACTATATTGATATTTTAATCGTTCTATGCCGAACCTATGTTAGATAGGTATAGACCTATCTATAAAAAACGATTGGGCTTTATCCACCCAGCTGGGCCAGTGCAGTTGGTGGATTCACATACCTACGCCATCGAATTTATTTTACGGACTTACTCGTAGGTATGTTGGATGGTGAAAGCCAGTGCTATGTAGGAGCACGTATTGACAATTCGTCATGGCAAATGAGAAAAAATCAAGCCACTAAAGAAATGTAAAAAATGACCTATGTGTGATGTTATTTTAGCAACTTTTCAACCCCCAAATGGCAAAGGTGACCTATGATTGTAGGTGGATAAGTACAACAAAACGACCCTTTGATCTTCGACTACAAGTCGAAAAGGGTTTGTCACCAACTGCACACATGGGACTAGACGTGAAAGAAGCGATTATTGCTTGATATAATACACCCTTTTTTGGGAAATTCTTAGCTCGATTCGCCCCGCTGGCCGAACAGCTTGCGGGGCGACAAAGACAGAGCCGTGCCGAAATGACGAATCACTATCACTACTCCCTATCATCACTACATAATATACTGTCTGTCCCTATGTATGCTTATATATCTTTAAAACTATGCAACGGATTTTTTTTATAAAAAGAGTGGTTTGAAAGGAAGGTTTATATGCATAATACACCTGTGCAAAGCCGAGGCGGGTCGCTAGTAATAAATATAGAATAGTTTATCATATTTTGACTTTCACCAACATACGCGTGTCACGTGTGGACATACAAACAGCGCAGCGGCTCGGTGTACAAAGCAGAATTGGCGAACCCGCCGGAACTGTACCATCCACCGGCACCGGCTCACCCGCGGCAGATTGGTGACAACATTTCACACAAAGGTCAATGGCGCGTCCCGGCCTCTCATTGTAGTGAACGACCGCGTAACGCACAAGCACATGTTGCATGCACATTTCGCTAGATAATTTGGCATAAAAATAGATAATTTTGCAAGGATCTAAAAAAATTGGCTTACCTATTCCACAAATCCCCTTAGATGATCCCCTGCGCTTTTCCGTAAGGGGATTTTTGGACTTTTTGTCCATAAATCCTCTTCCGCAGTGCCGCAGGAGATTTTTGGACTAAAGGTCTACAAATTTTCAATATTTATCTGTATTTACACACGGCGACACGACCTCCAGTGAGTTTAGACTGGAATGCGGAGTCCGTCAAGGGGGTTTAACCTCTCCAGACTTTTTTAAATTCTACATAAATGACTTGATTGAGGAGCTGAGAAGCACCAAAATCGGATGCCATATTGGAGATGTGTGTGTTAACAACCTTAGTTATGCAGATGATATGGTGCTTCTCAGCCCTTCAATCAGCGGGCTGCGGAAGCTTTTAAAGATATGCGAGAGGTATGCACTTAAGCATGGATTAAAGTACAACGTTTCCAAAACCGAAATGCTCGTATTTCGTGCTGGAAAAGGTCCGGAAACTGTACCGGATGTATTTTTAAGGAACTCACCGGTAAGGATTGTAAAATCGTTCAGGTATTTGGGGCACATTTTAACTGAAACCATGACGGACAATTTGGACATGGAGAGAGAAAGGAGAAACCTGTCCATCAGATGCAACATGCTCGCGCGCAGATTTGCTAAATGCTCGGATAAGGTCAGGATTACCTTATTCAAGGCGTATTGCATGTGTCTGTACACGTGCCAGCTATGGATAAGGTATACTAGAGCTGCCAACAGTACCATAAGGGTGCAATATAATGACGCATTTCGCATCCTTATGAAGAAGCCCAGATTCTGCAGCGCGTCGGGTATGTTCTCTGATGCACGGGTTCCTGATTTCTTTGCGGTTGTTCGATCTCGTATCGCGTCCTTTTGGGATAGGATACGGGATCGAATAACAGCATACTACAGTGCCTGTCTGAAAATTTGTGTTGTCCAATATTTCGACATTGGATCTCTGTCCACCAGAGCGGGAATCGGAAGTAGTATGACGTCAAACATAGGTTTGACTATACACGATATTTTAATTTATTTTTAGACCGAAAATTTTGTAATATTTTGTATTTTGTACATAATATACGAGTGGTGAACAAAATAAAAAAAAACGTTTTTGATAATTTTGTACCAGTGTTGCTATATGTAATTTCTCATACACATATTTCTAAATATAATATAATAACATTGATAATCGCGGTGGACGGTATATTCATAAAGTTTACAACTGTCTATTTATCTGTCAGTCGTAGGTCTGCTGGACATAGGCCTCCCCCATGGATTTCCAATAAGGCCGGTTGGAAGCGGCCTGCATTCAGCGCGTTCCTGCGATCTTTATTACATCGTCAGTCCACCTGGTCGGTGGACGTCCTACGCTGCGCTTGCTGGTACGTGGTCTCCATTCGAGAACTTTACGGCCCCATTGGCCATCCGTTCTTCAAACTATGTATCCAGCCCACTGCCTCTTTAATTTGCTAATCCGCTGGACTATGTCCGTAACTATCTAGTGCTACTATAACTATAAGTAAATCAGTTTGGAAGCACATACAAAGTTATCTACCTTTTCATAACACCTGAATAATTACCAATTCCATATCACACAACCTAAACGTATAAGAACGTATATATAACGTATAAGAGTACTAAATCCCGAGAGGTAGAAAGCTAAGTTACCTACAATATATGAAAGGCACGAGTGATTAAAGTTAATAAAAAGCTTCATTTTGTAAGTATAAAAAACTTCACAATTTGATTTTCCTTATACTAACACATTTATTTACCTTATACTAATTATGATTATCCTATGAACTAAATTATATTACGTATTTACATTAAATTTATTCTTCTGTGTAAGTACCGCGATCAGCGGTAAAAGCCTGGAGGAGGCTTTTACCGCTGATACCGCTGATACCGCTTACACTTGCTTCCATTTCTCCCTGTCTCTGGCTACTCTACTCCACGGCCTTCCTACCAGTTTGATTAAAGTTATCGAGGAGTTAGAGAGTAAGTTGATTACAATTATCGAGTTCAAATCAAATCAAATTCAAATCCTTACAAAAACATTATTTTTATGTACCTATCTACCTAAGTATGGTTAGAACAAAACGATAACATTTAAAAAAACTATTCCAAAATCGAGCTGGCCACCATTGGCCGCACTCAAATAAGCACCCATGGGTGGGTAAGGCTCATATTTTTCGAGCACTTCGATAAAACTTGTTGTCTGAAGAGTCAGACTTAAAAAATAAAATAAAATAAAGACATCTAGTTATTAATTATACTTAAAAAAAATAACGTTATCTTCCCACAATGTCTAGGTATTTTTTATTGATTGATATTCCAAATAAATATTTTTTTACATTTAAAAATAATAAAGGCCTACTTTTTTTTCTTTACAATTTGTTGGTGTCTGCCTGCGCCAACTGCTTACAAATCATGATATATATTTTTTAAATCACTATCACTTTTTAATTTCGCTTATATCTTGTTCTATAGATTCTATTCGACGAATTCATACGAAAATAACGACAATCGATTAAACCATATTGATTTATTTACCAAAATTAAATGTGTCCCTAATTCAATTCCGTTGTAACCCTACAGTTGTGCGACACGATATTTCTAGAAATATTTATATTCTACCATGAACAACTAATTTACTATATGTGGCAACACTGATCCATAAAGTTTGACACATTTTTGAACGATTCCGCCATTTTTTCTGCAAATCATTTGGAAGATGGTGTTGGAACGTTTTGTGAGTCGCTAAGAAATTGTAAGGTTTGTTCATTTGTATTGTCACTAATTTAATAGTTATTTTGATTTTTAGCTTGAACCCATGTAAACCAATCATTTCTTTGCTGAAATATAATAGTTTTTAAAAGCTACATGTGGTTGTTTTTGTGTTATAATTTTTTTTAGGTTGGGTCGTGTTGAAATTTTGTTCCATTGTGCAACGGTGTGACACGAATTGTGCGACGTGTCACAACGGAAATTATAAAGGTCGGTTTACAATATTATATTTTTATATAATTCAAATTATTTACCATTGTGAAAAAAAATTACAAAAAAGTTAAGTAAATGTGTGTTTAAATTATAAAATTTTGTGGCCTTTTGGCTATTGTTTTTACTAGTGCATTGGGTACCTACTTATATTGTTTTTCCCATCAACTAATATTAATTATTGAATATTTCAGATGCATTTGTCTGCGGCAGAACAGTGTCGCAGATATCGTGAAAGATCAAAAGAGACCAATCCTGCCAAGTTCGAAGAATTAAAAAAGAAGAACGCCGAGAGAACCAAAAATAAAAATTGCAGATTTGGATGAACATTATGCCATTTACAGTGCAATAAATAGCTAATAAACATGTTTGGAACATTGAATAAATGAAACCGAAATATTTTTATTTAAAATCTTGCGATTCCTGAACATAAGCATTATTAAAATAACGATTTTTGTGACTGCCATGTGTTCAAGGGTTTACAAATTCCGTTGTAACATTTTATTTCATTTGTGACACATTCCGTTGTGATCTCTACTGTGCAACAGCTCGAAAAATATGAGCCTTACCCACATACGAGTAATATAGGAGTACACAGTATGGAATGTAGAGTGTGCACCGCTAGAATAAAGCCTGGATTAGTCTTAGGCGGCCGGACTCCAGAACTTTCGCCCAGGACTCTACAAAAGTAAAGATTAAACTACTTCGATACGGTCGGGAGTAAACTAACATTGTCCAACATGCCGCCTATTACATAAGACATTACTGTATTCTCTCGGTGCATAATTTACTACTTACTCGTATTACCTATTTGCGTAAAATTATAAGTAATAAGTAATTTTATAAATTATATTTAGCCGTGGTGGTCTAGTAGTAACACCCACCCTGCAATCGTGAGGTCGTGGATTCAAATCCCGATCCCGTACTAATGAGTTTCTTTGGAACTCATGTGCGGAATTTCACACCATTAGCTTTTCGGTGAAGGAAAACATCGTGAGGCAACCTGCATAAGTCCGTAGAAGAAATTCTATGGCGAATGAGAATCCACCAACCTGCACTAGGCCAGCTTGGTGGATATGGCCCAATCACCCTTCGTGGGTAAGCCTACGTCCTGCAGTGGACCATTAAAAAGGCTGGTACAGAACAGTACAGTAAAATTATACTTAGTTTTGAAGTTTGAGACGCGGGCTAAGCAGGAGACAACAGACGTTGCGTAGCCATAGACGCTAGCAGACATACCTAAATATGGATACTTTTTACGTTAGAAAAAATGGCTATAAATATAACTGGAGGATAGACTAGACTGGTGAGCACATGTCGCTACCGAATTCGGCACGAAAATAGATGCTAAGTGGGAAAAAAATAGAAATAGATTTACAACACAACACATTATTATTATATACTACGGGACTAATCGCGCATAGTCTACCCGTGACCACGATCGATGCAACTCGGTCGAAACGTCGGGATGATGAGGTATTTATTTATCTCGTAATTTGAGTGCGCGATTAGTCCCGTAGTACATAATAATGGTCAAAAGTTACCAAAAAGGGGTAAAATGTGATTCGTTGCGAGACTTAAATTAATGATGATACCTACAACTTGGAAACTAAGTTTATGTATTGTACTTATTCTTAATGTACTACCTAGGCATTTCAATTGCGTTTTTTTAGAACAGAGATTCTGAAACGTAAGTAATTATTGTACTAAGGTAGGGCCGACTGAGAAGGCCCGCTGTGTTGTAAGGCCCAAGTTTCAAAAAACACATTAAATACATTCATAGCGCACTGGTCTCTAGTCACGTGAGTAACGGACCAATAGGAACGCAGAATGCGCCTGCAGCGTTCCGCTGGCGACCGCCATTTTGTCAGTGTCGCCACTTTTCTCGCAGAGCTTGGACGTCGTCACCTAATTTGCTATTTTTCTCGGACACAAAAAGTAAGTTTTCTGTTGTTTATCCCAAGATTTTTAAGCAGATGATTAGTTTAAAGTGTTTATTTAATCATTACCTAACACTATTTAGTTTTAGATTGTGATTTTTTTTATCAAATTTATTACGAAAATGGTTAGTTTGGGTTTCAAAGCCCAAGTCGTTTTGGAAGGCCCAAGTAGTTACTTTTTTGGGCCTTACAAGGCTTGATTAGGCCTTGACAAAAAAATGTCTTTATTTTGTTCTTGTTTTTCTCAAATAGTCGTTGAAATAATATATTTTTCCAAGAAGCGTAATTTTTTATCTTCCTTTTTTGTTGATATGAACTAGGTAGGTACTTAACATGCCTATGCTCTTATTGTTTTTTCTGTGATCGAAATTTCCTTTTATGAGTATTTTATTAGAAAATATTTCGTTTCAGGTCAACAAATATCATGTCTTATCCCGAAAAGATAATTTGGGCCTTCTAACCCTATAGCTGGGCCTTTTAACCCAGTGTTGTCTATAAAGGCCCAAAGTATGGAAGTATTTATTTATAAAAAATCTTGAAATTAAATTCCTAATCATAACATTAACTTTAAAAAAACATATACTGTATCAAAATAATTCCCGTAAAAAGTGAAAAAGGGCTGAGTACGGGCTGTTTTGCTACCTAGCAGAAATATTTTTTTTTCTTATGAACTACTGTTGATATCAGTTAGGATTCACTTTTGTCCAAGTCGAAAAATATTGCAATTTACATATTTTTGTAAATTTTAAATCTCAAGTTCTTATTTTCGTGATAAATAATTATATTATTGTGAAGGCCTTATTAGACATGCCACGTTTAGTAAGGCCCAAAAGAAGGGTTTTTAAGAAAGGTAAAAAACATGCAAATTATCTACACAACTTAAAAAATATATTTATTTGAATATTAGTAAGAGAACGAAGGGTTTTATATACACGTTTTTATTGTGTTGAGATGATAAAATAAAGACTTATTTGATTTTGTAAAAAAGTGGGCCTTCTCAGCCTGCCCTACCTTACTTCACTGCTGAACATAGGTATATTAGGTATACACATGAAAGACGAACGACGTTGGCCCAATGCGGGTTGATCGATTCATGTACGCTATCGAATTTCTTCCATGATGTTGTCTATGAAAAAACAGTGTTGTGTAAATCCGTAGGCACCATCACGATAATGATATCTAAACCGTGGCACCATTCTCAAAGATGTCAATTGGTACATGGAATTGGGCTGAAAACCACGCCTCTCGATTACAGAGAGCGTTCTCTTTCTCTCACTAAGCTATAAACCGAATTAAACTCTAACTCTCTGTCTGTGAATTTAGCTACAAGTTGTACAAATCCACTCCTTACCCCCGCTGACTTAAGAATTTGTTACTGCGCAACGTGTTTACAGACGCCATTATATTCGATTCGGCCTAAACAACGGCTGAGACGATGATGATGGCCTAATATGCAGTCATCTAGGGCCACTTAGTCCCCCTCTATTCTAGAGTAGTGGTCCACGAGAACAAATTGCTAAGGTCACTTTTACTATTGCATCTTCGAGCAAATATCTATAGAGTCACAATCGTGCAAAAAAGTGTCCGAGCCAAAACCCTGCCCAAGCTACGTAGTGGGCAGGCTTTTTAGTTAGTCGTAACGCGATTGCAAGCCGACTACAACGCCGCGCGATGCTGAAGTGCTCGGTTACAAGCGCTAATTATAATCCTACCGCTTAACTCAGTCATCGCCTGTGCGGGTACAGGAGCGGGGGGGTAGACGATAAAGGGGGACTGTGACAGCTGCGGGCAGCAGGATTATAGGTGACATAACGTCGAAATTCGAGAAAACGGGTCATTGTGAATTATTTAATGTAGTTATGTAAATATCTGTAGGTACGAACAAGTCGGTACGTATGACAACGCTCGGACATTTTTTACTACTTTCACTAAGAGACTGTGGCTCTGTAAAATATTTGCTCGAAGAATTGCATCGAATTGCTACAGTTATGCAATTGACGATCGTATAAATCATCCCATAGTTTCTGTTATGATAGAATCATTGCCACTTCCTTAGACAAAGGGGGAGGTTAAAAATAAACTAAAATAATAAACCTAGGTATAGTAGGTACCTATGTAGGTATGTATTTTAGACCTAAACTTCCATTGAAGTGTCTATGAATTACTATAATACTTATGTAATATTTCATAAACTACGCCTAAAATTGTTAAAATTAACCTTAAACTAAATATGTAACAAGTAGAAAATAAATTTAATATATCATCATTGAACCTAAATTCAGAAGTAGGACGTCTTCAGCTGGACATAGGTTTCCCCTAGTAATATAGATACAACTATTATTTATAGATTTCCAACAGACCGAAAATTAACAGTACATAATATCTAATATGGGCCCAAAATAATACCAATAAAAAAAGTAAATTTCATATTCGCTGATTTCAAGCTTGAGTTCAAAAGATAATTTGATGAGTTTTATAAGTTTTCATTTTTTATTTATTGTAATCTGTTTGTATCAATACACCTACTTAAATTCTCGCGTCAGTATATCTTATGACATTTGAATTGAACCCGGTAGGAATATTATTTTTACACAAAACTCGTAATATTTGGTTCAGTATATAAATATATTATTTGATATTTTTTTATCAGACAAAATAAGCACTTTAGAAAAATAATAAGCCATACATACCTAATTACTAACTTTAATAAACAATCAATTGTTTGACACTCACTGTAATTCTATGATTACGCAGGCAGTCGTCAAATACTTGATTCGTCAAATTCTAAACGTGCCAAATTCGTAATTCGTCAAATTTTGTAACTTCATCTCTGTGATTTCTTAAAAATATACTCCTCGTAAGTTATTATCTAGAAACTACTTACTTATATAAATTGAATTTTTTAAAATTCTATGTTAGTCCTAAACGAAAAAATGATCATAATATTAATAAATGACATCGTAGAATATGTCCGTCATCTACAAAATCTGTATCAAGATCTAGAGTTATCTTTACCTGGCACGTTAGACACTTAATATGTTATGTGGCACAAATAAGTAATAATAAAATACATGTTTACGAAACATATTACAGAATGTACTTAGTGTTGTGTGAGTGCATATAAATAAGTTATTTGTTGTGCTCTGTAAATAATAATTAATTAACACATACGCCATTAATTATTGGCCAATTAATATACATATAACGCCTATAAAATTATTGTGTAATTACATACAAACCAATAAATAATCCATCCATCAGCTACATGACGTCCACTGCTGGACTTAGGCCTCCCTATGGATCTCCAATAATATCGGTTGGAAGCGGCTTGCATCCAGCGTGATCCTGCGGTCTTAATGAGATCATCTGTCCACCTCGTTGGTCCAATAAATAATACTTAATTATTATTAAACATACAGTACATTAGGGGAGGCCTATGTCCAGCAGTGGACGTCTTAAGGCTGAAACGACGACGACGATACATTACATTGCGTATTAAGTTACTTTTATGTATTTTATTGGCGTTTTGTGTTTATATTTACACAATTATTACCTACTCACTGTTTATGCCAATAACCTTCGAACAAATACTTACAGAGCCACAGTCCCTAAGTGAAAGTAGTAAAAAAATGTCCAAACGCCGTCATACATACCGACTTAGATATTTACATACTTACATTGATAATTCATAATGACCAGTTTTCTGGAATCTCGACGTTATGTCACCTAATTAGTGCTTGTAACCGAGCACTTCAGCATCGCGCGGCGTTGCAGTCGGCTTGCAATCAATCGCATTACGACTAACTAAAAAGCCTGCCCACTACGTAGCTTGGGCAGGGTTTTGGTTTGGACACTTTTTTGCGCGATTGTGACTACAAATGTTTGCTCGAAGCTAATAACATAGTTTCGTGAAAAATTAAGTGATATGCCAGATCAAAACGACATAACCGATATATGATCATTATCAACCCTATAAAGCTAAACAGTTCCCAGAAGTCCGCTAATCTGGCACTTTGCCATCCTCATAAGTTTGGTTTACGACAGGCTTGACAGGACAACGGGTTTCCAAGTCAGATGGAGCATAGAAAGTTAATAATTATGTAGAGTCTTTCTATCAATGGAACAATATCTTTGGACCTATTTCGAATACTTATACCTAATTTGCAGTATGACATTGACCTAAAAAACCTATTGACCTTTTTATAAATGTTTACTTTTATGTTTAAGTATAACTAAAATATAACTTGAAATGAAATGTTGTATATTTGAAACCGTTTAGTTTTGAACTAACCAGTAAGTTAAAACGATTAGTAAGTTAGTTCAAATCTATACGGTTTCAAACGTTTATTTTTTTGTATTTTTCGTAATATCTTAACGTTTTATGAGTGAAGCTTGACATTTCCTATCTTCATAAGCTATGTAAAATTCGATTTTCTTCGATTGCTACGACAATTAGACTACTATTGAGTATATATAAAACACAACGTTTTTATTTTATGTTTTTACATACCACCTGCTCAAAAATGACTAATTATTATAAATCTAACAATCTCAACGTACAATAAGTCATTATTTTCTTAACACAATCTCGAGGGATGTGGCAGTTCAATAATATTGTATGAATCTCCCTAGGGAGTAAAGTGATTTAAATTTGGAACGTCTAATTTGTATGAAATCTTAACTTAGAACATTTAAGGACATTGTAATGAGGTTTTATTTTATTAAATCGAATAGAACCTCTTTACATTGAACTTCAAAGGGTATTATAAGGTTTTATTGGATTTTACAGAATAAAATCTCTTTGGTGTCCGTATCAGTTCGATTTAATAAAAAAAAACCTCATTACAATGCCCGTGTTAGGCCATAATAATCGAGCTGACCATGGTCTTATGTTTTTCACGTAGTATTTACATTCTCTGTTTTATTACGGATGTGTGTGTTTTTCTATAATAATTCGTAGTTACATTCTAATTTGTTTTATTTTATTGTGAACAATACCGAGTTGCCTAGTGAGTTTATGACGTAAGTATTACTCATATTCCTGGGGTTTTATTTTCTCGCAGGAGGTAGTAAAAGTAGAGTATGCACCACTAGAACCAAGTCTGTCTTCGTCTTGGGCGACTTGAACCCCTCGCTTCACTCAGGAATCTAAATAATTTCCTCGCTTCGCTTGGGAATTTACTTAAAACACCCTCGCTGCGCTCGGGAGTTAACCATAGAGTCCTTCGCTACGCTCAGGGTCCAATATGTCGCCCGTGACGTAAAACTCTACTTGGTTCTCTAGGTACACAATGTACTATTTATTCTCTTTATCTTTAAAACGAATGGACATAATCAATATGGTTCTACCTTGGTGTTATGAATAACTTTTACTAAGGGATCAATTCCGAAATCTGCACCAGTAGGCTAAGCATGCGACCACAAAAATAACTCATTTCGACGTGTGAAAAAGTGACAGTGTACTTCGCCATAACTCTGTCTCGTTCTGACAGGTCAAAAAAATATTTCGTGGTGCGCATCCTAGCCCGGCAGTACATGTAAATCAAAATTTATCCGTATATTCTTACCTTCTCTGTCTACCTTTATAAATAGACAGGGATGCAAAAAACAGTCGGTACTTACTAAGTATCGTTTGTTTTTTGTGTGGAAGTACTACTTAAATAACTTACAATAGGTACGAGTTGTAGACATAACGCAGTCTACACTACTTCAGCGCTTATCAGTATTTATTAGTCATATAGCCAATTGTAGCCTATTGACAATAAAAAAAGATTGTTTGTAAACAAAACACTTGTCCGCTGTTGCATCGAAGCGGTGCATTCGGAGTTCGGACGTTGTCCTTGATCTGAGAGGTTGAGTTCGTAATGTTGGGTTTACACGGGTGATTAAAGCACGATATTTCCTGCGCGGCGAAAATCAACCGTTTAGAAGGCAATTTGATCGCAAGTGACTAAAGCCGCAAGCCCCAAAGCAAAGCATCTGAATTTAGCTGTGCGGCGACCTGCCGCATGCGGCTGATCACTAAAATCGACCGTATAAAGTGTAATGGGGGATTTACACGAGTGACTCAAGCCGCACGATGTTTGCCGGGCGGCTAAAAATCGTGCTTTTATCGGGCTAAAAATGCGGCTTTAGTCACCCGTGTAAACCCCCCATAATAAAGCCGTGTTTACTACGAAAGGCCGACAGTCGATCGTGTCAATACCTACGTGAGCCTCGGTCCGTAGCAATCTGTTGGGCTGTCTGTAACTTTAGTTCTTCTACGGATCTCCTCATTTATGATTCGATCTCACAGAGAGAGAGAGCATAAGTTTAGGCCGCGTCACACAAGTTGGCGAAAATCAAGTTAGCTACAAGCTGCGCAACATTTCCGCCAATCATGGCTATTTACGTCCAATTTACACTACAACGTCACATTTCTTCTCAATCTTATCGAAGTTATTATTCGTCGCAAATTCTGGTAAATACTAACGTACCTATAGATCCGGTAGGTTGAGATAAAGTTGAAAAATAATGTCATTTTTAAGACGCAACGTGCGTAATCCAAGTATTGTTTTTTAAACTTATTGGAACGTATTTTTACGCGCGGTTCCTTCAGTAGCTACCTATAAACATAAATCTAACGCCAATAGCATAGCCTCTTTTTTCGATAGGTACTTCAGATTATTGTTGTAGCTGCTTATTTTGTATTAAAATAAGCAGCGAAATTAAGCAACGTTTCGCACGGTCAGTATTTGGATGGGTGCCGCGGGTGGCATTTTCCAACTGATCGCTACCGTGGCGCGGATGACACGTTAAATTGTAGGTCCCGGTTGTTATAATCGTTGAGCCATGTCAGAGGCTTTCGGGCGGCCTAAAAACTCTAGCTATCTAGCCACCCGGCCTGTACGAACTTACTTACTTTTATTTTGTATGTTATTCAAAACAACAAAACAAAATGTTAAGTACATTTTGAACCTTTTGCAAAAAGCAAAGCATAATAAAACGTGAAAAAAAAATACGTGGTTTGAAGTAGCGTACTATGTCAAACCACCAAACTGTACTTGGTCACCACAGCGTGGTGGGTGCGGCCCAATTGCGTTTTCGTGTGTAAGGCCTATGTACAACACTACTAAAACTATGTACAGACTATTAAAAGCCCGGTATAGTATGGTTCTCACGTCAAAATATCAAAATGAAAATCTTACTATGAGAAGATGTGTTTACTCGTTTGTCACTTTTTCTTATAAAAACCGAATAAGAAAGAAGTAACAAATAACAAGAAACCAAATTTATAATATTACTAGCTTTTACCCGCGGCTTCGCCCGCGTTATATTTTGATTTTGGCTAATGTTTATGTCGGCTGCGAAACCTAACCTAAAGCGACAAACATCAAAATACCTTAGAGGAATGCTTTTGTTGGTTAAGTTACGGTTGGAGTGTATATACAACCCCCCTGTGTATTCCCGCCTTGTCGTGGCGGGGGAGGTCGAAGGCAGCTGAAAAGGCGGCGCTCGAAGTCTCCCTCTTCTTTGCGTCTTTCCCCCATGGCAGCTTAGAGGCCGGCACTCGTAGTGCAACCGCTTTTAACTAAAGCAGCTGAGAGGATGGCCGGTAGGTTGCGTGCCTTATGAGAAGTGTTGCTTCTGAGGCGGGCTGCAGTGCCGCTCTTGCGACGAGGATTAGGGGCTGCGGTGGGATGGAACTGGTTGTGTGGGTGCCGCCACCTACCCTACCTTCCGCTAGGCCGTCAACCTGTTGGCAGACGCAGTGGGGCTGCAGGGGAAGAGAAGTGTCGGTATCGCGATGGCCGTTCTCACTGCCCTCTGCAGTTGAAGAGGCAGGCGCTGGGCTACTATGACTGACCTGTTGCACTGGGATCAGGGCGTTGGAATGCTGTCCGACGCTCAGTGCTGGTTAGTCCCGAGTGGTGGATGACGATGTGTCTTGTGCTCCGAAACACTCCGTCATTATTGCGGGAGCGCAAGCTCTGTTATGGAGCCCGAGTCTGGGCTAGCGCTGTTGAGTGCCGCGAAGGAGTGCGAAAAATGTAGGAACGTCCTAAACTTGAAATGACAGGTTATTTCTGGCGCTTAGACGGCTGCTACCACGGCCCGCTCGCTTACTTTTCATCCTATCCTACGGGAACTGTTAAAGTTTTTGGGATAAAAAGTGGCCTTTGTCACTTTTCGTCTTTCAAACTATATTCATGCAATAAGTCAAGGCAATCCGTTGCTCCGTTGCTGAGAAAAAGTTATTGTGTTATCCTACGGGAACCGCAATTTTTTCGGAATGGAACGTATCCTATGTCACTTTCCGTCTTCCAAACTATGCTCACCCCAAAAATCAAGACAATCCGTTGCTCCATTGCTGAGAAACAGTTATTGTCCTATCCCATGGGAATCACGAATTTTCTCGGGATAAAAAAGTATCCTGTTATCACTTTCTGTCTTTTAAACCATAGGTATCCATACCAAAAATCAAGTCAATATTTTGCTCCGTTGCTGCGTCAAAGAGGAACAAACCAACAAACTTTTCGGATTGATAATATTAAAGTATGATGATTCTGTACCATAAAGGTAGAATAAAGAAACATGTTAAACCTCTAATGATAGAAAAATATTTTTAATGTCAGACAAAATGACGGCCTGTTATTAAACGTCATAGTAACATGTAGCATGCAGAGGGAATAAAACATTTTATCCAATTTTAATGTCAGTTGTCATTTTCAATCTCACTTCAGTCCATACTTTATTTCCTCTTCAAGGGGATATAATGGTGGAAAAACAATTTGTCCCCTTGCCATGCTACCTGTGATTTATAAAAGTCTGCAGACAATGTCACCTGTCATCTAATTACGTTTCGCTGTGACGTTTCGTTAAGTGTCATAGAGGAATTAATCACTTAGCGTCTTTGTGATAGTGGCGACAGTTTTGCTTTCGATAGTTTTTGTCCTGTCCTACAGGAACTATGCAATTTTTTGCTTAACGTCTAACGCTCAGCATCTAAAATTCGACGTTCTTAGTTTTTTGCTCTTGAGTCTCAGCAGTTCTTTGCGCTGCGTGATGCTCAGCATCTAAAAGTCGCCGCGCTTGACTTTCAACTTCAGTCTCAGCAGCTCTCTGAGCTGCGTGACGCTCAGCGTCTTTGTGATAGTGGCGACAGTTTTGCTTTCGATAGTTTTTGTCCTGTCCTACAGGAACTATGCAATTTTTTGCTTAACGTCTAACGCTCAGCATCTAAAATTCGACGTGCTTAGTTTTTTGCTCTTGAGTCTCAGCAGTTCTTTGCGCTGCGTGATGCTCAGTGCTCAGCATCTAAAAGTCGCCGCGCTTGACTTTCAACTTCAGTCTCAGCAGCTCTCTCAGCTGCGTGACGCTCAGCATCTAAAATTCGACGCGCTTGGTTTCGCTCTTGAGTCTCAGCAGCTCTTTGAGATGCGTGGCGCTCGGCATCTAATGTCAAACGCGTTTAAGTGTGCTCTTCAGACTCTTGGCTTCTAGCAATTTTCTTTACGCGAGCTCCGCTAGAACTACGCGCTAGATTCGCGTTTTGTAGGCATACCTATTAGAATGAAAACTACGTAATTAAACTGAAAAAATACATGTAACCTTCTCTAAATTTTACAGGAAAAGATTGATTGACTTTGACATTTGCAACTCGAGCAGCTTTGAATGGGCATTGGGCATAGAGAATGTAATTTGGAAAGTCAAGATGCAAATTACCATGTGTCATGTTAGAAAATAAGTTTTTTCTTCTAAGATTCTAGCCTATGCGTTTTCATCCCCCGTTTTCAACCCTTTAAAACTATTTTTTCGAATCAAAAAGTAGCCTATGTCCTTTCTCAGGCTCTAGACTATCTGTGTACCAAATTTCATTCAAATCGGTTCCGTAGTTTTAGCGTGAAAGCGCGACAGACAGACAGAGTTACTTTCGCATTTATAATATTAGTAAGGATGTATTAAGTGTAACTGTTAAAAATTTTGGAAATCTCAACATACCTTCTTTGTGAATTTTCCAAAAAAAGACGGATTCTTTGTAATTTACTGATCGTTTGGATCTAATAATTTGGAAGTAACTTCACACACCCATCTGTCATCAATCGGCCAGTGCCAAAATCACACGAGCACGCTTGCGACCACACATACGTCACGTACCCACATTAAACAATTACGATCAATTCGGTTCAGCGTATACCCCACCAAATGTTCCCTGACAACGGCACGAACTTCACTGCCAAATTACAGCTCTTAACTCAACGCGTTACGGACTATAATCAAAATTTTCGGGGATTCCTCTAGCAAATGCGAAGTGGTTTTTTTCTGGTGGTACGTTGTAGTTCAAAGTCACCGCTGGGGCCTGCGTTATCGCGATAATGATTTGGTGCGAACAGCGTCATTGGAGTGCAATAAAAATTGAGGAAGTGTTAGTGCTTCGAGAGGTTGGTTGGGGTCCGTTCGTGTGGTCAGACACCTCGTGGTAAGGAGTTCCTCTAAACCAGTCATTCTCAAAGTGTACTCCGCGGAGCCATAGCGTTCCGCTAAGCCTCCGGGGTTCCACGAGAATATGATGAGAAAACAACAATAACCTTCCAGCGACTCAGAAGTATTTCAAGATTATTTTTAAATTCTGTCAATATCACTAACATAATGCGATCTTCCTTTGAAACAATTTTTCCCGAAGAATGGAATACAAAAACTCATGGATCACAGACTCCTGCTCATGGATACAATGGAAATCATCTCATGGATTCAGAATTCTTTTCTGTTAAGTTTTATACCTCCCATTAGATATTTAATTATAATTTTTTTCATTGTAAAATAAAGAATGAACATAAGCAATTTATGTTTATTTTAGGGCTCCGTCAAATATTTCGAGGGCATCATTCCATAGGGGCGTATTGTTTTTTGACCACTTTTCAGGAGAGACAAAAAACTGTCTAACTTTTTAATGAGATATTGTAGAATACTAATATTTTCAGTATATTTATTAAAAGTGATGCCGTATATTATAATATTATGTAAATTAATGTAATTGGGATTTTTTTCTAGTAGATTTTATTCATACGCCTCTATGGCTCGATAGATTTTTCACACAAATGGGCTCCGTTTTGCTATACATTTCGGGGCATATAGAAAAAAAAAATTCTACAATTATTTTTGCTTTGTTGTTTTAATATAAATTTATACATCAACTAGCTTTTACCCGCGGCTTCGCCCGCGTTATATTTTGATTTTGGCTTATGGTTATGTCGGCTGCGAAACCTAACCTAACCGACAAATATCAAAATACCTTAGAGGAATGCTTTTGTTGGTTAAGTTACGGTTGGAGTGTATATACAACCTACAATCACCCCATGGAATTCTCGCCTTGTCGTGGGGAAGGTCTGAGGCAGCTAAAAAGGCGGCGCTCGAAGTATCCCTCTTCTTTGGGTCTTTTCCCCCAAGGAAGCTTAGAGGCTGGCACTCGAGGTTCAGCCGCTTTTAACTAAAGCAGCTGAGAGGATGGCCGGTAGGTTGCATGCATTATGAGGAGTGTCGCAACTTAGGCGGGCTGCAGAACCGCTCTTGCGACGCTGCATCCGAGGATTTTTTTTTATTATATCGCGATATATCCCTGACATGATCAGGGGTCTTAATTACAAATGAATAAAAACTATACCTATATTTCAATGTTTTTGGCTGTTTGCAGTTATAATAAACATTACAATGGTACAGCAAAGTTTATACCTACTTGTTCCTAATTATTGCTTTTTTACAAATAAACTGGGCATTCCAAGATTATGTGCAGTGGAGTCTCCTCTTTTGTGGGTTCACAGATGCACGATGGGCTTTCCCTCAAATCGATGGAAGTATTGGGAAAACTCATCATGCCCCGTCAGCACTTGAGTTATGATTCCCACTGGTGTTATTTCTCTTACGATCTTGTATGCCGCCCTTGCATCCGGAAAATATGTTTTGGTTACCGTCGCTGTGTGTCCATCCTGATACCGCCGGTTCCACTCGTCAAGAGAGTCCTTTCGGATTTCTCGCTTGACGAATGAAACGGGGCAGTTATCGTAAATAGGTCTGCACTTCGAGTGCAGTGCTGCTTCCTTTGCTAGCTGGTCCGCTCTCTCATTTCCCTCCATCCCCGCGTGCGCTTTAATCCAATAAAGTTTCACTATTTTATTTTGTGCGTGTAGTAACTTTATGTTAGCTTTGAATTTACTGCTAAGGGATGGAGGGAAGATACGCCAACTACCGTTTCCAGTGCAGACCTGGAGTCACAAAAGATTTTTGCTTTTTCGGTAGCCTCAAGAAGTGCCAATAAGTCGGCCTGGTACACGGAGCACCAATCGGCCAATTTCAGCTTGCGGGTACTGATCTCAGAGGCATCATCCCAAATGGATAATGCCGCCCCAACTTTCCCTTTAATTTTGCTGCCGTCTGTAAATATGTTAATTTCTCGGTTAAGATTTTGCTCTAGTGCTGCTCCGTCTGCCAAGCATATGAACTCCAGCTCCTCCTGCTGCGCTGGGTGTGGCTTCTTTTCTGTCTCTCTATCTCCAGTTACTTGCTGGGAATAACCTTTCTCAGTTTCATAAAGCAAGGCTGCTTCCTGGACTCTGATATGACAGCCGAGGATTAGGGGCCGCCGTGGGATATATGGAACTGGTGGTGTGGGTGCCGCCACCTACCCTACCTTCCGCTAGGCCGTCAACGTGTTGGCAGACGCAGTGGGGCTGCAGGGGAAGAGAGGTGTCGGTATCGCGATGGCCGTTGTCACTGCCCTCTGCAGTTGAAGAGGCAGGCGCTGGGCTACTATGACTGACCCGCTGCACTGGGACCAGGGCGTTGGGATGCTGTCTGACGTTCAGTACTGGTTAGTCCCGAGTGGTGGATGACGATGTGTCTTGTGCTCCGAAACACTTCGTCATAATGGCGAGAGCGCAAGCTCCGTTATGGAGCCCGAGTCTGGGCTAGCTCTGTTGAGTGCCGCGACGGAGTGCGAAAAATGTAGGAACGTCCTAATCTTGCCATGACAGATTATTTCTGGCGCTTAGACGGCTGCTACCACAGCCCGCTCACTTAGTTTTTATCCTATCCTACGGGAACTGTTAAAGTTTTTGCGATAAAAAGTGGCCTATGTCACTTTTCGTCTTTCAAACTATGCCCACCCCAAATATCAAGTCAATCCGTTGCTCCATTGCTGAGAAACAGTTATTGTCCTATCCCATGGGAATCACGAATTTCTCGAGATAAAAAAGTATCCTATTATTACTTTCTGTCTTTTAAACCATAGGTATCCATACCAAAAATCAGGTCAATCTTTTGCTCCGTTGCTGCGTCAAAGAGGAACAAACCAACAAACTTTTCGGATTGATAATATTAAAGTATGATGATTCTGTACCATAAAGGTAGAATAAAGAAACATGTTAAACCTCTAATGATAGAAGATTTAAAAATATTTTTAATGTCAGACAAAATGACGGCCTGGTATTAAACGTCATAGTAACATGTAGCATGCAGAGGGAAAAAAAACATTTTATCCAATTTTAATGTCAGTTGTCATTTTCAATCCATACTTTATTTCCTCTTCAAGGGGATATAATCGTGGAAAAACAATTTGTCCCCTTGTCATGTACTTGTGATTTATAAAAGTCTGCAGACAATGTCACCTGTCATCTAATTACGTTTGGCTGTGACGTTTCGTTAGTCCATATTAGCGTCATAGAGGAATTAATCACTTAGCGTCTTTGTGATAGTGGTGACAGTTTCGCTTTCGATGGTTTTTGTCCTGTCCTACAGGAACTATGCAATTTTTCGGGATAAAAAGTATCCTAAAGCTCCTTCCGCCTTTTAAACTATGTCCATGCCAAAAATCAAGTCAATTCGTTGCTCCGTTGGTGCGTGAAAGAGTAACAAACCAACAAACTTTTCGGATTTATAATATTAGTAAGGATTATCAGCTAGAAAGATTTTATTTAAGTAGCTTAGATTTCATAATATTCTAATTTGTACGCCTCTTTGGCACGACAAGATCACGGAATTATTTCTTAAATTCCGTAGACGTTATATGCCTACTGACAAGGTATTTTTAGTAATATTGAGAAGTATTTATAACTTTTTTGAATGCCATTACACTGTAAAAATAATATAATTTGAATTCTATATACCTATGTAGTTTTTAGCGTAATGGATAAATTAATTTTACACCAACAGATAGGTAAGGATGGGTACTGTGTAGATAAATGTATGCAGCATAAAATATCATAGTTTTTGAGTTAATCCATATTTAAAAATAATATCTTTGTTACTCGCCTCAGTGCTTAGACTGCAAATAGTGGATTTAATTATGATTTCGATGTATGCAGTCTAATATAGGTATTTTCAAAAATAAAATACTACCTAATTAAATTTTACAAGTTTAATTTTATCGCAAAGCTATTCAGGTGTTTTTTTTAATATTTTGTAATTTTAAACTCTTATAATGAAAACAAATATTTAAAAAATACTATAGTAGAATTGCGGTATCAAGATCGTATAGATCGTAGGTTTAGTTTATATGGGTTTTTGTCACGTATAGCTGAAAACGCCTAGTACGTTTAGTTTTAGAAATTTGATGCTCAGGCTCTTCTTTATAACAATATTTTCCCTATAAAACCTACAAATGGGGGCTAGATACTGAATGTTGTTTTACTATACTACGGCCGTTCAGAGAATGCGTTACTGACACGTCATCTTGAAAAAATGTTTTTGGCCGATATCTCGGAAACTATGCACTTAAAGGCAAAAAACATTAAGATCATTGTTGTAGAAAAAAAATAGCATCTTTTGTTTCCATTAAACTTTTTTGTAAAACTTACCGTTTACGATTTATGGACCATTTAATGTTTTAATCGTAAACGGTACGGTCAGGTACGGTTTCATAAATCTCAACCGGGTCACATACCCACCTCTCGAGTGGAATCCTGAAGTACGCTTGCTGGCCGCGCATGGTCTCCATTCAAGAATCGGGATTGCAAATGACTCACTCGTCCAAAACAATGCAGCATACCTTAGTATAGTGAACATCAATGATAATTTTACAAGTATACCTACTGCTGTATTGCGCCTAAAAGCTTTTACTGTGCCATCTAAGATGCTAAACCTCTATTTCGGCGAAACTATGAAATCCAAAAATTAATTATTGATTAGTTTGAAATTGTGCCGATTATAAGATAAACACCATCATATTTTCAGACAAAGAACACCGACTAGGTACTGAAAATTGCGGCTTTCCATATCATAAGACCGGTTGAAAGTGGCTTGTATCCATGTAGGATTTTCTTAAACTTTCTTCAGCCGGTCAACTGCCTAAAATTGACACTTTGTCTGCCTCAGTGGCCCAGTGGTTAGTGACCCTGACACCTGGGCTAAAAGAGGCGTGGGTTCGATTCCCACCCAGGGCAGTCATTTTTGTGATGAACATCGGGGTTTGCTCTGTCTGGATGTTATTTTCTATTTAAATATGTATTGAAAAAAATATGTTTGTGTAGTAAATCAGTCTCTGGCAGCCACATTACAAGCTTTTTAGGCCGCCTGAAGGCCTCTGACATGGCTAAACGGTTAAAACAACCGGGACCTACAATTTAACGTGTCATCCGAGCCACGGTAGCGCTCAGTTGGAAAATTCCACCCGCGGTCACCCATTCAAATACTGACCGTGCGGAACGTTGCTTAATTTCGGTGATCGCTGACAAACACCTAATCAAACTCACTCTGACACTAGGGCTAGCCACCTGGCTTATACGAACTTACATACTTACTGTATTACAAGCTTTGCTTAGTTTGGGGTCAGAGACTATGTGTCCCCTAATATTTATTTATTTTATTTGCTTTTTGCCTTTCCGCTCGCGTTTTATGATTCTAATTGCTGGATCTAAATTTAGCCTCTGGTTCCAGGAATGAGTTCAAAGATGAGCAGGACCCCAGGAGTTGCCAGAAGCGTGTTGAGGCCACAAAAAGCGTGTCCATTCCCACGGCGAACGGATGGGCGGTCACTACCAGCGAATGACGATAGTGATGCGCTGGAGAGATGTCGATTTATAATTTGCAATAATTAATTTTCGCAAAAAATGGCATGACCGACTTCACCCGTGTACATACAGAATACGCGAAAAGTTCGTACGGATCGATGTTACATTTTTCACATTATTGTCAATTTATCAAAAATGGTTCAGCCCATTTCAATAAAATTTAAATGGGACCAATTTCGAAGTATACTATTTCCAAAAAAAATAACTATCAAAATCGGACCACTATATAAAAAGTTATGCGTGGTTATACATAAAAATATATATATACGCGTCGAATTGAGTACCTCCTCCGGTTTGGTTCGTCGGTCAAAAAAATGGATCGTTGGAACAATCAATCTCAAACCAATGTATTGACAAAACTTAAGATTCGTTGTCAAGTTATTCGTTTTAAATTTGTTGGTAGTGTAAGTGTGTAAGTAATTATTTAGTTCAAAATCAAGCTCTTGATTTGATGATGCTTAAGTTTAAGCACAACCTCTTAAGAAAAACTTTATAATATTACGTGAAGATAACCAACTTCCACTATGGACCCAACCCTCAAATTACAAATAACAGCATTTCTGTGAAACAAATTTTTGAGTTTCAACAAAATGTACGTGTAGGTAACCGCTGTTATTTTCGATTTTAGGAGGGTCGTTGTCGTTCCCGTTGTATGTAGAAGTTGTTATTCGCGATGCGCTACGTCGTTAAGAGGTTGCATCCACGTAAAATACCAATAACCAATTATATAAAAAAAAAGTCTTAAAATAATTACACTTGATGTGTCAATTACAATTTTATAAGAAGCAATAAGTCCTTATGTCCCAACCAGAGCGATAACGATATGTACCTAGCTTGTTACCTAATAAAACTTACTTTCTGCTGGTGGCCTAGCTCTGTGCCCAGGAATTCTATTAAAACATTTAAAACGCACCGACGCAGCGTAACACGTTACTTATAGCATTTTCTGATGTACTTTACTGGTAACAAATGGGTTTTCAATGTAACCATGAATACTGATTTATTAATACTAAGTAGGTGAAAGGTTGTTCGTACACAGCGCGACCCGAGTATATATTTTAATCATCGGTGAAAAGAGAACTTTACGTGAAATTAATCAGAATATTGATTGTACTAGGCTTCATTTCAGTGATCTGTATTACATATAGAGATAAAGATAAAAATGTCTGGTGCACGAGACACATACAAGAGTAAAATTGCCTTAATCACTTACTATTTAGAATTTACGATGGATACATTGCAAACACTCTATCGTTTCTTAAAAAATGAGCCTGGTGCAAAAGGATCATTAATCGAATAATCTTCTCATTTTAAATTTAGTTTTTTTAGTTCATAGATGTAAACATATTCTATTAACATAATAAACTAATGTTTTTGAAAGACTTTCGGAGACGTTGTTAGCCTGATAAAGTCATTAACATAACATTGTTGTATACAAATTATTTAGACTGTGTCTAGTTTGTACGTTCTCTGTAAATATCTTTTTGACTAATAATATAAGAACTTTTAAAAATCAAAAATCAACTCTATCGAGCGCACTAATATTTAATTTGTTTTTGGCTGGTAATTTTCTCTTATGGAAAAAGTTCTCTTTCTCTACCTGCAACATTGTATTTTGTGGGTAGGCAGCTAGCAGCGGTATGGCCCACTTGTACCCTTCCCGTAGCTATGCCCTTGGTTGGGTTGTACCCATCAAGCAAGTATCTCTAGATACTGATGTTTGTACCCTGCTACGACTACGCTACACGAACGCTACGACGCGTCTTCGTAGCGTTCATAACGTAGCTTGTCTCTGCTCGCCGAGTCCGTGACGTGACGTCATGGTGATTCCCTGCTGTTGAGCCACTGAGTGGCGCTAATTTTACTCGCTTCGTGTACGAGCACCCAAGCACGCCTAGTAACCGATCGACAGATAGAATTATGATGATTACGTAAGCCCGGTGAAAAGACAGAGTCTTTCAACAAGATACCTTCCAGAAACTCATACATTGCGGACTTGATTAATGAACTTCAGGTTAACAGTGATTCATTGTACACGTGCAGGATTTTCGGATTGTAATGTATTAGAGTGGGAGAACGCGTGGTGGAATTTTTTTAATTTAATCAAAAATTGGTAACTTAATCTGGTTCTGGTCTGAGTGGGTTCTTTATATTTAAAGACACCTTAACCTACCTATTTAAAAATATCTGTAGAATAAAGTTATTTGACGTTATACTAAGGTCAGATATAGATATATGTATATAGTTATATTGTATAGATAGATGTACATAAATTATATTTACATTGTACAGGGTGGTGGTTCTAATTTAATTTTTATACATTATTGGTTGCTTTATTTAAGTGATAGGTACCTACTACCTACTTACGACTATGTAGATCAGGGTGTCCAAAAAGCATAGCTATCGAACTACATAGGTAATTTTTTTTATCAATTTTGGGGAAAAATACGATATTTCGGAAACACGTTTTTAAAATTCCAAAATATATTATAAGTATGTAGATTCTTAGGCAATGGCCAAGAAGTATCGATGGAGGTATTACATAAACATATCGATTAAATTCTTCACATTGAATCGCTAGTTGGTATGTTTCCGCTTTGGTGTTATCTTAAGAACAATAATATTACAAGTTTATATCATAATCACTAGAGAGTTTAAACTTAAACTTCCGCAAAGTAGAGCCTGGTACAATATTAACGTCCAATGCTGCACTTCTGGATATAGGCCTTCCTTAAGGATTTCCAATAGGTAAGCCCGGTTGGGAGTGGCTTGCATCCAACTAGCCGGTGAACGCCCTACGCTGCGCTTGCAGGTACGTGGTCTCCATTCAACAACTTTACCGGGATATTCGCTGGCAACTGTTTGGAAAGCCTTCAATGTGGCAAAAAACACAAATGGACGTTACAAAAATGACATCGACATCTCTGCACATCACTACCAAGAAACAGGGTCATTCCCCCTCCAGCAACAAATCATTTTTAATTATGTGCGTATTCTTCAATCTTCCCATTAAACGAGCCCGTTAAACAATAATACAAGATGGTCGTTGACAGTCGCTGTCATCCACCGACCAATCACGGCTCAGGTCGTTGAACTTTTTCTTTTTTTGCGAGTGTGCAGTTGGGGCGTAAAAATGGGTCAACAGACACTTTTTGGCGTCAAAAATAGGTCACTAATAATTGATTGATTTATATTGAACCTTAAGTGGTCGTATTGAATGAATCATGAGACGACAGAGGTAGGTTTTTGGGGCTCGCGTAATTGGTCGTGTGAACGAGGTTGGCAAATCCTGGGGTACTGTCCGAATATTTGAGGTTATCTATCACTTTTAGAGACAGACATAGGTAACTTTAATTGCAACGAAAAACAACATTTATAACAAACCAAACATCAAAAGCACGGTACATAAATAAATATAAACAGTAATTATATGCTACATTTTCACCACAAAACGATGCCATCTCAGCATAATGCCGACCGTGACAGCCGGCGCTGATCTTCCGATGGAGCCGACAGGTGACGTCACGCACACTACTTTTGTCTCAATAGACGTATAATAATTATCATAAGAATCGATATAATTCTTATATCAAATATCAATTCTGATTTTGAGTTAGTTGTGCTTAAAACAAGAAAAGCTGTGGTTTTAAACGAGAAAAATAAACAGTTTATAGATTAGTGATTTCTTTCTCAGACAACCCTGCTCATCACTCAAGCACAAATAAAAGATAAATTAAATTGTTCGGGATGAAATTAAATTATCGCAATGTTACCCCATTAATGTTAATATCGGATGGTCATATATCTCAATATCGTAAATGTGTAGTGAAAAGAACAATGCGCCCGCATGTTCTGGCAACCCTGATTGAGGCGTGAGATCGCGATAAAGTGGCAAGGCTAGTGAAGGACAGAGCTTCCATCCGGTGCGCTTGCGCTGCTTTGCGACAAGGGTTGTCACATTTATGTTTTAGTACCAATTAATGACCTATAACTATAAACTAGTAGTTCTCCGCACAGTAGACCTCGCGATTTAACAGATGATCTTCTTAAGTCTACATCTCAACTAGCTCTAGACCGATTTTGCTCATACTGGCAAATCTTGTTAGGGTATAAATACTAAATGTTGGGTTTTTGACAAAATTGCATATTTTAAAAAATGTGAGGTTTTTGAACGGATACGACAGTTCAAAGGCAGTAGGTATTCAACCACAGACTTTTCAAAAAGTTAATGCAGTACAGAGAAGACGTCAGAGAAAGTCGTCAACCATAACAAGCAAATATAAATAATCGGCCAAGTGCGAGTCGAACTCCCGCACTAAGGGTTCCGTACTGTATGGGAGCCCCCCTAAAATATTTATTTAATTTTAATTTTATGATTAATTATTGAAGAAAACATACTGAATATTTCAAGCAGATAACTGTCACCGTTATCGATCGAGCGAAAAATAGCTAAAAAATCAGATTTGTTGTACCTATAGGAATAAATGACCACATCATCAGACCCTGGTTACCATTGAAAGACAAACTACTCGCCAAGACTATTCAAATGAACCCAAACTCATTGAGGTTGTGTCGTTTCATTGCTAAGTTACTCGAACTTTAGCCACCTTCCAGCTCCATCATCAGGTCAGCACCACGTCATCATAATATTGCATTGTCACGCGATTTACACATGTATGCAAAATTTCAGCTCAATCAGTAACCGGTAAGTGGATCAAATTTAACTTGACATCAAATTTAACTTTACATAGCTCTGTAAGTCATAGATACTAAAACCAATACCTATTGCATGTCCGTTAGGATAAGCTGTTGTGTCTAAATAATCCTGTAACACCTTAGTGTACACAGTTCAGAGCAATAAACGATATCTTTATCTTTATCTTGAGAGATTTGATTACGGCAGACATCGGGACGGGTGAAACTAAATAAAATGGCATATATCTATTCGAGCGAACTGAAGAAATTGAGCCTGTTGTGCCTTTTTTGGCGATAAATAATTATAAACAAATGTAGTTTAAAAAACTAAAAAACACGCTCATCAGACCTAGAAACCTACGAGTAATCATGGTCAAAGTTCATCACAAGACTTTTCTAACAAATCCAAAACAGCTATGATACGATTTTCCATTATGAAGTTCCAGCTCATATCTTCCGGCTCCATCATCAGATCATTTCGACTGTACCATATTCTTGGCAGCTGTATGTAGTTCATCTGAACTAAACATACAGCTGACAATACAATTATTGTCATCAGAACTACATACAGCTGCCAATTTTCATTACGCTACGACCCTTGGAAGATGGTTAAATAAGTTACCTTAGATTCCATTACATACCTAGTTAGTTACATACAGCTCGACCTAATAAAAGCGTGTTAATAAGTGACCGCTGACAGACTACGTTACCTAGTTAGACTACGTTATTAGCGCTACAATTATTAATTAATCGATATTGTACCAGCCTTTTTAATAGTCCACCGCAGGACGTAGGCCTTCCCTCGAAGGGTGATTGGGCCGTATCCACCACGCTGGCCCGATGTGGGTTGGTAGATTCACATACGCCATCGAATTTCTTGTACGGACGTACGCAGGTTGCCTCACGATGTTTTCCTTCACTGAAAAGCCAGTGCTGTGAAATTCCGTACTTAAGTTACAAAGAACTTATTGGTACGGGACCGGGATTTGAACCCACTACCTCACGATAGTGAGGCGGGTATTACTACCACCAAACCACCACGGCCCTCGATTAATAGATAAATGATTATTAATTAACCAGTCCAACATGATTGGTATTCTTTGTCAACAATAATTTCGCTCCACCATATAATGCGTGTGGGCGATGCCCGCATAATGCCAATCAAGGCCTCGGATCTGATGTCAATGCCAGCGAGGGCCGCGGCCACACAGGTCACATCCCGACCTTTGCTTGCACTTCCTTTGCAACATCCTGTAAGCATGTCTTAGGGTTAATCTCTAACTTTTATAAGTAATTTTAGGGTCGAATTTTTGGGTTAGTTTCATAATCGATTTTTACATAATATCAGTGTAAATTAGTAGCCGTGATGGTCTAGTGGTTGTAAGGCTGGCCTGTCATTCTTGAGGTCATGGGTTCAATCCCGGTCCCGTACCAATGAGTTTCTTTGGAACTCGTGTACGGAATTTTACACCACTGGCTTTTCGGTGAAGGAAAACATCGTGAGGCAACCTGCATACGTCCGTGAAGAAATTCGATGGCGTGTTTGAATCCACTAACCCGCATTGGGCCAGCGTGGTGGATATAGCCCAATCACCTTTCGTGGGTAGGCCTACGCCCTGCAGTCGACTATTAAAAAAGACTGGTACAGTACAGTACAGTGTTAATTAATACTTTTACGTAGGTAGTTGGATTGGGGGGGTAATTTCTTCAAACAGGGGGAAATTTGCTGTTACGCTATTTATCAGCCGATTTCGATAATATTTGGCAAAGTCATCAAGTAAGCATCAAAATCCTAACAATACTTGCGTGTATGAACCAAATTTTCAAGAACGAGTCGAGACACAGACTTATGAAGATTCAGTTAGAGATGTCCCGCAAGGTCTACTGTTCGGAGAACTACTAGTAGTAGTAACCGTTAAAAGTAAGCTGAAGAGTATAATATAGGTATATTCTGCAGCACGGTCTTTGCACTTATTTGATTGACATTCAGTATTTCACGTCCGACTTCGTCTATCTATACGATTCCACCTATGTGATTTACTGTTTTTAGATTAAAGTTCTATACTTACGAGTATCTTCCCTTCACCATATACTTGGATGAAAGAATGTTTCGTCATAGATAATGCGTGTGGCCAATCAAGACTCGGATCTGATGTCAATGCCAGCGAGGGCGCGACCCCATAGGGCACATCCTGACCTTTACACTTCCTTTGCAACATTCTGTTTCTTAGAGATATATAATCTCTAAATCGTTTTACGCGATTTCAGAGTTATTGGAAAAGTTACTAAAAAAACGACAATACAAGTACCTTTACATCACCACATAGTATAATACAAAGTCAAAGTCTGTCTGTCCTTATGTATGCTTATATTTTTAAAACTACGCAACGGATTGTGATGCGGTTTTTAATAGATAGAGTGATTCAAGTGGAAGGTTTATAATTATAATACACCTGTGCGAAGCCGGGGCGGGTCACTAGTACTTAACATGCTGCACAACTTTTCTTCATTTGTGGTTTAACAATGGACTACTTTTTAAAAAAGCTGCTGTAGTATAAGTACAGTAAGTATATATACTGTACAACTTTTTTCGGGTCACATCCTGTTTTATCCATTCATCAGCCATAACACGTTACCAAATTACCTACCTTGGTTGTTATAATAATCTCCTCATTTCTAATTCCATTTCATGGCACAGTCCCTAAGTGAAAGTAGTAAAAAAATGTCCGAGCGCCGTCATACATACCTATCGACATAGATATTTACATTAAACAATTCACAATGGCCCGTTTTTTCGAATCTCGACGCTATGTCACCTAATTAGTGCTTGTAACTGAGCACTTTGGCATCGCGCGGTATTGTAGTCGGCTTGCAATCGCCTAAAAAACTAAAAAGTTTGCCCACTACGTAGCTAGCTTGGGCAGGGTTTTGACTCGGACACTTTTTTTGCACGATTGTGACTCTATATATATTTGCTCGAAGCTCATTGGGCTACTTTGAGCTTGCTCTTCAGGCAATCAATCAATTTATCTACATATTTGTAATTAAGTTAATAAATTGGATAAAAAATCCCCAACACTTGTTATTATTAATACATTTAGTTGCCGCGTGATCGTTGCAGGAATCAAACATACATTGTCTCTATTAAAATTATTGATTTCAAAGGTTATATCGATTCACCAATATCTGTCGTCGTAAACGATTTACAGCTGACCTTGTCTGGGTCTTTATTAACCTACTTTATGTGGCCAATACTGTTATCTTCTGTTCAGAACTGCGTGACTATTTGTAGCTCAGAACATTGAAGAGCATTGTTCTTTAAAAAGAAGGGTTGGGCTGACTACATCCACTAAACCACCAGTGGCATTCAGAGTTCTAATCTGTAACCTATCTACTTACCACCCCCCCCCCCCCCCCCCCTACAGGGCAAGTAGATAACCCTGTAAGTACAGGGTTATATCTAAGCAGAATAGGGGATCAACCCGGAAAAAAGAATCATACAAAATTGCAACTCTGAATCGACAGAATGTACGAAACAGCTGATATTTTTCTCGAATTCCGCATTAAACCCCATATAAAAAGTGGTTCATATTGATGGTCTGAATAACCTTCTTTCAGCTTAGTACTCCAGTTCTGAACTATCCTGCATAATTTTTACCATACCTATGTTAAACATAGGGCCGAATACTAGAAGCAACCTGATTTTTTCCTGTTGGAAATAGAAATGCTTATATCTCAAGCGAAATTTTTGGAAACAAAACCTAATTTGGAGATTCATAACTTGCTTGTTATCATTATAAAAACATTTACACTACTGGCATCGATTTGGCATTTTTTCTGGTAATAGGTAGGTACTTAGAGTTTTAAAATAGGGCGCGACATGGTCAATCTGTAAATTCTACCCTCGGTTACTCATCCGAACATCAACATTTTCTTTTTTTTTGCCCAGGGAATATAATTATGGTTAACTATGGAATATATTTTATTAAACATTAGTTTTATGGAAACCATAAAACATTAGTTTTATGGAAACCATAAAACATTAGTTTTAAATAAACCCGGCGGCGTTTATGTAAATTAGTTTTACATAAACGCCGCCGGGGGATGCAGAGTGGTTACGTGGTGACGCCGACTGGTCGGTGTACCCACTAAAACCCCGGGGTGTATCTTCCTGGCACCCACGTGCCGGAGCTAAGGGGACGCTTTCGCTCTCCTCCGCGGCTCCAGCAGTGGCGCTGATTCCCTAGGACTTGGCCATGTTTAAGAGTGGTGCTTTACCCTTGTTTCCTTGAGGAGCGCGTGGTGGGCGCTACGCTCTACCGGCTACGCTGGTCAAGCAAATTCTCCCGAGTCCGTCGCACAAGCCCCCTACTATAGGGGTCTAAGGATCGTCACTCTCTAATATAGCGTTCTCCCTCCTTCTCAACGACCTCCCCGAAAATGTGAAAAACGCGCATATACTAATGTACGCCGACGACGTGGCTGCGATAGTAACTGCCCCGACGGATCAATTGCTAGAGCGGAGATTAAACCAAGTAGCGAGTGACCTGGTTAACTGGTTCCGTATTAATGGATTAATATTAAATATAACTAAAACTCACTTCCTTCATTTTGATCTCTCGGGACGCAGTAGAAAGCCTCTTAGCGTGGAAGTCGCAGGAGATAGAATTGAACAAGTGAGAGATACAGTGTTCTTGGGCTTCCATCTCGACAGCGCGCTCACCTGGGAGAGCCACGTGGACGGACTGTGCCTGAAGTTGGGTCGTGCGTGTTTTGCGCTGTGGCGGATAGCGGCTATACTTCCGGGTAGCATGGTTCGGAATTGTTATTTCGCATCTGTGCACTCTCTCCTACAGTATGGCGTCGAGTTTTGGGGACAATCCGCAGAGTGGGAACGAGTGTTCAGACTGCAGAAAAGAGCTGTCAGAGCCATAGAGAGAGTGCCAGAGGACCAATCGGCGCAGCCGATATTTCGGGCTATGAGAATACTAACTCTCCCTTCAATGGTAATATTGGAGGCTGCCTTATATGCTAGAGATCACTTGAATGATTAGGTATGCGTGTCGGGGCGAGCATCGCTCGCAGCCCCCGCGACGCGCAGGCGTCTTGCGCGTGCCCTCCCATAGTCTCGTAAAGACGTCCAAACTAATACATATAATGGCAACAGACGTATATAACCACCTCCCGGAGTTTATAAAAGATGCGCCATCACGGCAGACATTTAAGAATAAAGCGAAAACTTGGCTTGTTGAGCAGGCATTTTATGAGGTACGAGACTTTTTGCCTAGGGTAGAGTGACTAAGATGAATTATGTAATGAATGTTTATTTATTTTTTATTGACATCGTATTAATTTTTTTTTACTCGTAATTTTGAAATGTAGAGATTCTTTTTATTGAAATGTAATAGTGTTTTTTAAGCTTAATTACCTTGAAATCTATTGATTGATTATTTATTTATATGGATTAAGAGTGTTTGACCTGTAACTATTTGTTACCAATAAATGAGTATGAGTATGAGTATAAGAAGAGCGTGGAAGACCGACTTCCAGTTCTTCGGCGGCGCATCGCAAGTTCCGAGTGGATCTCCCGTTCGCGCTCCGCCGTTTTCATTTAAAACATGACTTGTTTGCAAAAGGAAACGGCTCCCATGATCTTTCGCAACCGAGCATTGACTGAATCAACGCTGAAAGAGAGAGTACGTTTTCTACAACTGCGGCGAGGTCACGTCGCTTATTCGCTCATTCTGAGCATTCCTCCAACGTATGCTGCGTCGTGTCCTCATCGCAGGCGCAATGGTGGCACTCTGTTGTCGGTTCCCTTCCGGCTATTTGACACAAGTGCTTTCCGAAGCCTCTGTGCCCAGAAAGCACCTGTACCAGCCGGAAGGTACCTAAGCGACTCGTGTGCAGCTGGACCGTCAAGGCTGTTCATCCCGTCTTCGGGGACTGGTTGGGCAGCCGCGATAGTCCAGCTGCCAGCTCCTCTCTCCACTCCACAATCATGGACCTTCTCGCTCGGGCTTTCCATATCTCAACCTCTCTTGGTGCCGGATTAGATACGGCCGCGTTAGCGGAGTAAGTAGTGTCTACTTATTTGAGCTTGAGATGCTTGATTTTCCCCGATAATTCCAAGAAACACTATTATTATATTATTATTAGTTATTTATACCCGGGTTCATTCCACATTATCCTTATCAACAATACATACTTTAACGGAGCGTTTATTAATAATTATTACAATAAATCTTGTGTCTGACAGACAGATACGCGTGTATTTGACAGACAGACAGTCTGATAAGACGGTTTAATTAGTGGCGCAGTATCTAATTTTGTTGTTCAATTAGAGGTGATGTTTGAGGATATAGGTAAGTAAATATTTTGTCCTTCCACCAATATAATAGTTATATGATAATACTAGCGACTCGCCCCAGCTTCACACGTGTATATTATGCATATATACCTTCCTCTTGAATTACTCTATCCATTTAAAAAACCGCATCAAAATCCGTTGGGTAGTTTTAAAGATATAAGGACATATAAGCATACATAGGGACAGACAGACATGGAAGTGACTTTGTTTTGTACTATGTAGGTAGTGATAGTTTTATCTCTTTGCCATGCTAGGGGCGCAGAAATATCGAAAACACGTGATAGAGACAATTCGTATCATGAAATATGAAATATCTTTATTCGACACATACAAGTACAAAAAAAAACTTATAAAATAGTGACAAAACAAAAGTGTCGAAAGGGACTCACCTCAGCTACAAAATGTGGAGTGCTAGGAGGACCCAACACTCAACGCTGGTAATCTGGTGGTCACACCGATGAATGTTTTCCTCATAGCAACAAGACTTCTAACAACATGGCAACAGCTCCTTGATCTTATCATCGCATCAGTTGTGCCTACGGAAGTGGTCGCCGGAACCTCATGATGCCTAAACTAAAGGATTAGATCATCAATGTGTGTAATTTTTTCATCTACTTTCATCTATATCCGCGCTAAGCTAGCTATCGGGATCTTTAGCCAAAATAGCTTGCAAATAAGTACTAGCATTGAATTAGAGTCGGATTTATAATTTTAGTAACGATTACTATTATATATACAAGGCCGACTACTATTTTATAAGCAAGCTATTTTTTCATCTTGATACTTATTCGTATAATGTCTTAGGTGACATAAAATAAAACACATATTTTTTATTAAGTATAAGTATAGGCGATGCGTTGCTACGAGTAATACTTCGGCTTTCTAATACTTCCAAAGTACTAAGATCGATACTAAGCTATAACGCGACGTATTTTTTCCTTGTTGCATAAATTGGTGGATTATTATTTGTTCTTTGTACCAATATCTATCTCGGTAGACGATTTTAAATGACAAAAAGTAGTCACCTTGTGCGTTTCAGAGTTACCTATGAATCTATAGGTATCATCTGAAGTATGAAAAGTGAAGTATGACTTTATTTTAATAAAATTAATTTCTATTCCTTTCTCTAACGTCTGCTTTACCCGAGCTCATTAAATACCTAGCTAAATTATTGTATCTGCAATAATTAAAACAGAATTTATCTACGTATCTAATCAGGACACGTCCGCCCAGTCAAAATAATTCAGTCGGGAGTCTAATCAGTTTTCACGCTTTCTTATTCGTCGGCCCGTCTAGCCGCCGCCCGTCTAGCCGAAATAATGTCAAATTCACGTCCGTGAGACGGCACGGCATTTGCATTCATACAAGTACGCTTGTGGCATGGCACTAGGTGAGGACCACAGGTATGGACACACACGCTGTCCCTGGATGGACCGTTGATCAGCGTAGTCTAATCAACGAGATCTAGAAAGAGAGAAACATGATTATTTAAGTATTATTTTTAGGCCTGTTTCGCCAAAATATGTAACGATAAACTCACGGCCGTGACACATACAAGTATATACGCTTGTGATGTGACATAGCAACGGGTGAGGACCACAGGTGTGGACACACACACGGTTTTTGGACGGACCATTGACCACCGTTGTCTAATCAACGAGATCTAGAAAGAAAGAGACATGATTATTTATTGTTTTTAGGTCTGTTTAATGACAAATTCACGGCCGTGGGATGGCATGCCATTTGCAATCATACAAGTACGCTTGTGGCAGGCATGGCAACGGGTGAGGACCACAGGCATGAACGCTTAAGATAAGACACACGGTTTGCGGACTAAGCTAAGTTATATATCTATAGATAGACCGTTGTCTAATCAACGAGAGCAAGAAAGAGAGAAACATTCACGGTCTTGAGATGGCATGGCATAGTACGCTTGTTGCATGAAAACGGGTAAGGTTATTTTACTTAGTGGCGACATATCTGTAAATCCGCTTCTCTGCATCTCTACGATAACATAAATCAATTTCTTTTACCAAATACTGAGAAATTAAGTCAGAGGAAGTAGTGAATCCAATTGACAGTGAGTTTACGAGCAGTAGGCAGCCGGTTGCAGTTCGTAAAGTCCTGAAAGGTCTCATGTGGTGTCCTTTATTGCCTGTCGCTTTTGTTTCTTATGACTCTCCTGACGCGACTGCAAGGGGTGAGATAGAAGCGTTTATGATATGTTTATTAATTATTTATTTATTTATTAAAATGTACAGTTGCTATATTTCATTTCGTTGCTATGTTCACCGGGCCACCAAGATACAGGCATCGCCTAGTTTGGGGCCCACTGGCACTGCGCAACATCGGCAAATGTTCATATAGGTACCTATTTGTTTTTACATGTACTTGCCAACGAAGTGTAAAGATGATGTACTCAGTGATGTATTATTCGTTTTTGCTAATAATATGTACTACCTATGTGTTACCAACCAAAATTGTCAACAGCGTACCTATCTACACTGAGCTACCTTCTGATTTCAATTGAGTTATTTTTATCTTTTGCGCATGATTCTGTAAAATATTATTATGGTAAATAAATATATTCTTATTCTCTTGTTCTTATATAAAATGTATAGTTCTAGTACAATACAATACATATTATATCTACCTACTGCGTAAAAGCTTAATTATAATTATTCAAAGTATCTAAGTGTGAACAGTATAATCTAAGACCAAATATAAAAACTCAAGACAGAATGTCAACTACGCCTCGCCGTAAAAACAATTAAAACAACAAACACGTACAACGAAACTAAGCCTTGGCTCGTCAGTCAAACTATGGCGGCGCAACATCGACGCACTCACCACATATATAAAAAACCGGTCTCACTTGTCTGTTCACGATGTTCTGTCTTGATTTTTTTTTTGGTCTGAGGTTAATAAATATGCAGATTTTTTATTGAAAATTTATTAACCACACCAGGGTCCTGGTTCAATATGTCATAAAGTCATTTCTCTCGTTCCATAAACTGATTTCTGTCCTAGAGCTGGAGTATTTGGACCCCACGAATATTTACAAGCTCGTACTTAGGACCCCACATCATTTTTAGTCCATCCATTCTCTGAAACAGTTCTGAAATAATCCGCGCGACATTTATTGCTAATTTTACGCGCTTTACTTTCGCTCGAGGGGTAATAAACCTGTAAAACGGTTGTAAACACTATTCTCGCGATTCGCACTAAAAACTTAAAATAGTTTCCAGAGAAAAAAGGCGGCAATTTTAGTACCTACATGTATTATAACCTCTATTATCCATGCGGACTCTATCGGATCTCTTAATTGACAATGTAGGACACTCGGGCTCACAGGGTTATTGGTAATCAATTAGCATCCTTTTAGGGGCTTTATTCTGTAAGTAAATCAAACTTTGGTTCTGTGACTTTTGTCACGACTAAAAAAACAGCTGTTCCACACATTTTGTCGACGGTAAACGATATTTTTCTATGGAACAGCATTTTTTTTCGAGTTACTTACGATGATTTCCTCCACCGAAAAGCCAGTAGTGTGAAAGTCCGAAAATAAGTTCCAAAGGACTCATTGGTACGGGACCGCGATTTGAACCCACGACCTCACGATTGCAAGGCGGAGGATGATTGGGCCATATATCCACCACGCTAGCCCAGTGCGGGTTGTTGGATTCACATACTCCATACAATTTCTTCAATATTGTTTTCCTTCACCGAAAAGCCAGTAGCATCCGTACATACCTACCTAGGTTCCAAAGAACTCATTGGGACGGGGACCGGGATTTGAACCCACGGCCTCACGAATATTAGGCGAGTGTTGGCACCACTAGACCACGGCGGTAAAATGATCTAACTTCTAACAGTAAGAAGAATTTTGAGCTTGTGTAAAATTTCAAATGATTGAAGAGTTACCATCTCTTAGCACTTTTCAAGGGCACCCCAGCAAGTCATTGCCCTGTAATATGCACTTCAACAATTAATGCATGCCCAATTGCGATTTGCGGCACGTACCGTCTAGACAAACGGTGTTGTATGCAAATCAACGTTATTGTCATTCGATTTTCGGCAGTGGTTTTGGTATGCACGGACAGGGTGGGTATTAAGGCGATGATGGAGATATGTCGTCATCTTCAGACAACCTTGACGCGGTTTGCAATCGCCTTCCTGATATTGCTTGGTTTCGATTTATTACTGGTCCCAACGAATTACCGGCGCTCGCTGGTTGTAAACAATCAACCTCGTACTCGTACTGCATTAGTTGGGGCCAGTTAGATAGGTACGTGGCAAAACCTACTGTACCGTACCAGCCTTTTTAATAGTCCGCTGCAGGAAGTAGGTCTACCCACGAAGGGTGATTGGGCCATATCCACCACTCTGACCTGAATCGAATTTCTTCTAAGGACGTATGCAGGTTGCCTCACGCTGTTTTCCTTCACCGAAATGCCAGTGGAGTGAAATTTCGTAAGTAAATAAATTCCAAGGAATTCATTGGTACGGCATCGGGATTTGAACCCTCAACCTCACAACTGTAAGGCGGGTGTCATTACCACTAGACCACCACGGCTACCTTAATCTAGGTGATTGTACCTAATTTTTGACCGACGAACCAAACCGGAGGAGGTACTCAATTCGACGCGTATTTTTTTTTTTTAATTTTTTTATTTATAACCACGCATAACTTTTTTCGTAGTAGTCCGATTTCAATAATTCTTTTTATTGGAAAGAGCACACTTCGAAATTGGTCCCATTAAAATTTTATTGACATCGGCTGAGCCATTTTTGATAAATCAACAATAATGTGAAAAATTTAACGTCGATCCGTGCGAAATATTCGCGAATTCTGTACTCAGGTGAAGTCGGTCATGCTGTTTTTTTGCGAAAAACAATTATTAAATGTAAACCTACAAGAGTGTATCAGAAGTCAAGCCACATTTTGGTTTGCTGCCGCCAACATAGTTAAAATATTATGATGTATCCTGCAGAACATTGTAGGTAAATACTTGGGACGTCAATGTGACACAACATAAGCATCGCCTTAACACCTATCGCAAATCTAGACTTAAAACAAAAGCTGAATCGTATGCATATCGCATGCCCAAAGCTCAGTCTAGGTATCCATTTTAGAAGTCTATCCTGCGATCTAGACGCAATAAAAATAGCTGCATTTTTGCATGACATTTGAATAATTTTGAAGATCGTCATCATTATTATAATCTGTGCCGTAAAATGAAGATGGTACCTACTTTGTATTCAGTAATTTTCCTAAAGGTACCATTAACTATTAATCACAGAACAGCAGATGCTATTAATAGTTTGGGGAGTAGGTATCGGTCGAACTTGTTATTAGTTCGTGGTCCCTGTTCGAGAACCTTATTGTCTTAAATATAGAGAACGACCAATATCTGGCGTCGAAACGCTTCGGGATTTTCCTGTAAGTAACTTACATTACGAGTGAAATACAAAATGCATTAACACTGGTCCATTCGTTTCGGAGATATCGAACACATCACAGTCACAAACATAATATGAAACCTTTTTGAGTCGAGGTTTAAAAATATAACATTGCTTACTCAGACCCATAGAATGAGAACTAAAGAAATAGAAACCGTAGGTACTAAAATATCAAGAGATATTGGTACATCACTTCGTCCCACTTTAAATATGTAATTTAAAAGGTGTTAGAAAAAGATGCACATACATAGGTACTCCCGAACTTAAGTAATTTCGAAGGGTTTCACAAACTAGCATTGAGATATCTCGGCTGTCCAAATTCAAAAAGGTAAAAAGTTGAAAGGTAAGATGATCAGTGATTCGAACCTTCTTACTGGAACTAGAGGGTTCAAATTTCCGATCACATCGCAAAAGACAGTGGAACCACTTTTAACTATATGCGTTTTTCTTGTTCCACTCACTCTCGCGTATGTGTATAACCAGATATGAATAAGACAGCTGTAACACAGTTCTTATTTGAACAAAATTTAGCAAGTATTCTATTACTTTATTTCTAATTCTATGCTCAGACCAATTAAAAATGGCTTACCTATTACTTTTCTTTCAGTTTCTGCGTGGTCTGGCCACATGAAGGAATAATGAAACAGCATATCTGACATACCTACGTAATTTTATTCTCTATTATTATTTTAATAATTCTACACTAATCTGTACTAGCAAGACTAGCAACTACTAAAACCTTACAGAAAAGTAGACCAATAAACGACGTTCAATATAAAGAAAGAGAAAGGGAAGAAGAAGCGAGAGAACCGATCGATATAGACTGCCGTTTCGCGCCCGTTGCAGAACGTGTCGTACTGAGGGATGGAGGCTGACGTGCTGGCCCTGGTGTCAGCTGGCGTCGGGAATATGTGCTGGAAGTAAAGGGAATCAGTGTAAGTTGAGCTATGATTTTCACAATTTTGTTTTTGTAGGATTGGTTTGTATCTTTGTACAACAAATAATTATGTCAATTCTTAGGTAGAGTTTGTGCAATAAGAGAACCGTCGTGGCGTTACGGTGAACTAACAATAAGATTTTAATCAGCAGCCAAGATACTGACTACCTACTTACTTGGTAGACGCGAGTCTACTGTTGAAGACCGAATTGGTGTCTACCAGGTATCAAACAGTTAAGTTATACTAGCAATGACAGAGTAGTATTGTCAACGTAACAAAATTAGTAAAATGGCACACGGGTGCATGACCTCACCTACGACGTTTCTCTTTGTGCACAAACTCTATCGGCCATCCCTGATAATTTTAAGTCGCTTTAAGACCATATGATTAATATCACGCATAATTTGACTAAGGCTTCTAAGCGATCACAGAAGTTAAGCAACCTTCGGCACGGTCAGTATTCGGATGGGAGATCGGGGGTGGAATTTAGGTACAACTGAGCGTTACCATGCCTCGGATGACTTGTCGGTTCCTGTTATTTTAATCGTTTAACCGTAACAGACAGTTTGACTAGGTGTCAGTCAGCGATCACCAAAGTTAAGCAACGGTCAGCACGGTCAGTCTTCGGATGGGTGACCGCGGGTGGCATGTACAACTGAGCGCTACCGTGGCTCGGATGACACGTTAAATTGTAGGCCCTGGTTGTTTTAACCGTTAGCCATGTCAGAGGCCTTCAGGCGGCTTAAAAACTCTGTCACCAGGGCTAGCCACCCAGCCTATACGGACTTACTTACCGTGTCAGAGGCCTTTATCTAATAATTACCCCCGAAAAATCGTATAGAAAAAAGGCGCTTTTGCTCTTAGATTACTAAAATGCCGTTATACTTATGAGAAGTAAAGTAACACTGTTGAAACATCAATTGGAATTCACAGGTGGCGCTGCCACATAAACAAGTTTTTCTGTTGTCCATACTTTAAATAATCAATTAAAAATAGTTTTACGGTTTAATAAGTGATAAAATACGTTTAACAACATGTGATTAGTGACAATTAACATGTGTGAGTGTTATCCAAGCAAAAAACTCAGTAATAAGTGCAAACAAACATATTTTTTTGAAAAGACCGGTAACAGTATTTGAATTTGGTACCTAACGCTTAACAGACGTTCGAATCAAGCGCTGATCATTTCACGAAATATTCTTATAGCTAGTGTATTTGTATTGAAAAACGGTGAATTTAACAAACTAACTCTGAACTCTGTGTTTAAAATTATTCTAAAAACTATTTTTAAAAGCCAAGAACGTTGATAATCTACCGGTAGCGACATCTCTGAATCCCGGCAAGACTTTTCTGTGACGTCATTAGTTACGGGTTTCAATTTGAATTTCTGAAGTAAAATGGCGTTATTACGTGACGCCAGCTGCTGCGGGTTCAATGACCTCTAGAATTTTGATTGACATTTTCAAGATTTTCCCTACTTTCGCAAAATCACGTGATGAACTAACAAGATTTTACTGATATTTGGAAATCTCTCAATTCTACCAACTGTCACCAGAACTAATAAGAACAAGATATTCTTTAAGTATTTGGATTTTCATCAAGTTCTCAAGTTTCGTCCTGACGCCACCAGAGTACGCGACACGTCAATTTAATATAATATAGAAATACGCACAAGGCCTAAAATATACTACCCGACTACAAAATGATGGGGAGATCACCTAATCCAACTCTGACGTGCGGAGGCTGTCCGATTAAAATCACCAGCAGAGAATACCTAAAATGTTCGCAGTGCAGAATTATCTACGATTTAGTATGTGGTAACGTCTCAGTGGTTCGTTTTCTAAGAATGACTCCTGAACACAAACTTCATTGGAAATGCACACCTTGCATAACAAAAAAGCCTAAAAAAGACAACACTAACACTCCGGTAGGCACTCACTGCGGCAGTCATGAGGATTACGTCACTTTTAGAAAACCAAGAAAAAATACGGCTGCGCTGTCTTTGACCAGCAGCTCAATGGACTACAGCAGCTGCTTATTAAACGAAACCTTATGTAACGCGGACACTCAATTCAACGATGTACAAACTGAAAACACTACCAACGCCGAAGTTAATCGTGAACTAAAAGAAATGTCAGAACAACTTGCGAAAGCCATGGAAAAAATCAATACTCTACTACTAGAAAACTCTGAATTAAAGCAAACAATTGATAAACTTAAGGAAAATAAAACTAGTAAACACAATGAAGAAATAAACAACTGTGACGATTCTTACCTGCGCAGTAATAGCTTTTACCTGCTAAGAGAGACTTCAACTCCCATATCTTCGGAAAATAGAAAAACTATTTCTGAAGAAATCTCGAAAACAAGAAAGAAGAAACCACAGGTTCCCGAAATGATAATACAAACTAAGGAAGAACATACAGCTGCTATAAAATACAAAAATGAACATGTGAAAAAAAGGAATGAAAACACTTCAGAATCCATTCACAAAAGTCAATTCACATGTAAAAAGCCCTATAAATTATATGAAAATAAAGATATTGCGATGCCTACAAAAGTAAAGTCTAAAATAATAATCATCGGCGACCAAAACTGCACAAACGTATCAGCTGCATTTATCGAACAAAGAGAGAATTTTAAGAACACAAAAGAATATGAAGTAATCACCTACAGTTATCCTGATGCACCAGTGGAACATATCTTCAAAAACGTCAATTTAGAGACCAAAAATCTTGGAGAAGATGATTGGATAATTTTATCAATTGGATCTAATGACAATAACCCGACCAAAATGCTGATTGAATTATCAGCATTTCTAAAAAAAATCTGCCATGTCAATGTTATCGTTACTAACATATCTCAAAATTCATACTTAAACGAGGATAAGCTTAATCTTAACTTAAAAACGATTTCCAAGAATTTCGAAAAGTGTCATTACCTACAAGTGCTGCCCATGCAAAATCGCCACTCTCGTTACATGAGGAAATTTTTTTGTAAATTACTAAATGATGTAATCAATACTCATGACTACAACAACAACTTTCTGGGCAAAAATATCACCAAAACTTGTAAAAAGAGGATCGACGCATCAATCAGGCCGGGGAAAATTCCATATTATTTTAAAAATATAAATAAATCACTGAGCAAAAACAATACCAAAACATGTAAAAACAAAATAGACGCAGCCATCAAGCCCGGCACAATACCATATTATTTTAACAACATAAATAAAGATATGAAACCTTTCATGCAAGCGGCCAGTAAAATAAAGCAATCAGAAAACCTAACACCGCTTCGGGACATTGAAACTCCGCGAAAACAGCTTTTTCGTGACCAATCCGACAAATAATACCTCACCACAATTAAATAATGTTTCCAATGATTTAGAAAACTCCTTCAGTATGATGCATTTAAACGTTAGGAGCCTGAAATCAAAAATTAGCCAATTAGAATTGCTTAACGATAAACATAAATTTGACGTATGCTGTTTTACTGAAACGCACCTTCGTGATGAACAAGCAGATGTTCTACAGCTAGATGGATACCAAAAAGCTGCCCATTACTCACGAAAATACAAAAAACAAGGCGGTGTAAGCATTTATGTAAACCCCAATATTAGCTTTACGAAACTTGATTGGGTCTCCGAAATGGCTATAGAAGGTCACTTCGAAAGTTGTTGAATCACTATTGACGAGCTTAACATTATAATCATAGGTCTTTATAGAACACCTAAAGGAAATTTCAACCTGTTTATAAATACGCTTGAAAATTTGCTCATCAAACTTATGAGGAATAGAAACAACACCAAGAAAGTATTTATTCTTGGTGATTTTAACATCAATACCCTAGAAAAAAACAGAAAAACTGAAAAGTTCATAACCACTCTAAAATCTTTTAAATTTCACCCGACATTTACTGACCCTACGAGGTATACTTCACATAGCCAAACCTGCTTGGATAATATATTAACAAACGCAAAAAATTACAAAACAGAAATTTTAAATGTGGGAATATCTGACCACACTGCTTTGAAAATGGTATTCAAAACTAGTTTAAGTTATAAAGAAAAATATTGGTACATTGAGAGAAAAAATATTGATAAATACATGGATATATTTCTTAAGTATATCTCTCAAATAAACTTCGCCCATGTAATCGAACAAGACGACCCAAATTCTGCCTATAAAGAATTTATAGAATTATACACATTAATTTTTGAACTTTGCATCCCTACTGAAAGAATAAAAGTATTTCATAAGAAAAAGCCTAATTGGAAATCCAGAGGTATTATCATCTCCAGTAGAAAAAAGAAAGAAATGTACTTAAAGACTCATCTTGACACCAACGATGTGAATAGAAAGACCTACAAAACCTATTCGAAAACTTTTAAAAAAATTGTAAAACATTCCAAAAAAATCGCGAATGTCAGATATATAGATAAAAGTACTAACAAAAATAAAGCAACGTGGGGGCTTATTAAGCAATACACTGCTCCAACTAATACCATACGAACTACAGTTAAAAATCTGAATATTGATGATGTAAAAATATCGGATCCCATTAAAATAGCAGATATACTCCTCAAACAGTTCACATACAAAAATAACAGAACCTCATCTACTCCACACTCACCTAACCTGTCTAAAAATTGCCATAATGTTACACAACAAAACCCCAACTCCATCTTTCTAGCACCAACAGATACTTCAGAAATATTAAACATTGTCAGAGGATTTAAAAACAAAAAGACTACTGGTCACGACAAGATACCTATGCAAATAATTAAACAGAGTATCTTCTTCATATTGGAACCGTTAACGCATATTGTAAACCTCTCCTTATCATCTGGATGCTTTCCACAGGAACTTAAAATTGCCTTAATAAAACCTCTTCATAAAAAAGGACGTAAAGATGACCCAAATAACTACAGACCCATTGCTCTCCTCCCATGTTTCTCAAAAATATTTGAAAAAGTTATTTATAAAAGGTTCTACAAGTTCTTTAAACAATATAATATAATAAACGAAAATCAATTCGGTTTTCAAGAAGGCAAGAATACTTCATTAGCAATTTTTAAAATACTTAAGAGAGTAGCTAAGAGCATAAATGTAAAAGAACCTGGTATCGCTTTGTTTCTTGATTTGTCGAAAGCATTTGACAGTGTGGAACATAAAATTTTATTAAATAAACTAGAAAAAGTAGGTATAAGAGGACTAGCTTTAAAACTCATAGAATCCTATTTAGAAAATAGATCTCAATCTATAATCTTAGACGTGTACAAAAGGTCATCTAAAACAGTAGAACAAATACTATCAAAGTCAGAAAACCTTACGTTAGGTATACCACAAGGTAGCATTATTGGGCCTCTTTTATTTTTAATTTACATCAACGAACTTCCCCAAGTTACTGATCACCCATGCGTAATGTTTGCAGACGATGCTACCTTTTATATTCCTAAAGATAAGTTAAATAATCAAGAATATGAAAATGAAATTAACAACACCATAAAATCGATAGGAACCTGGCTACAAAATATAAACCTTAATTTAAACGCAGAAAAAACCAAATTAGTGCAATTCAAAAACTATAAACAGCTCTCACTAAATCTCAGAATCTCATATAACAATAATCAAATAAACACAGTAACAAGTACTAACTTCTTAGGTATTACTATAGATACTCACCTCAATTGGAAATCGCATATAAGCAAAATAAATAGTAAACTTTCCCAGTATTGCTACGCTTTAGGCATACTAACAAATATATCCTCGAAACAAATTGCTACAAATGCTTATTATGGTTACGTTTATCCTCGGTTAACGTACGGTGTAATATTTTGGGGCAACTCTGTAGAAATTAACTCAACCTTCATTTTGCAAAAACGATGTTTGAGAATCATATTTAAATTAAACAGTACAGACACACTACGTGATATATTCAAAACTAATAATTTTTTAACACTTACTGGTATTTATATATATGAGACTTGTATATTTGTGAAAAATAATATGAATTATTTCAGCGAAACACTCTGTAATCGTAACGATATTAGGAGGTCCAAAAATAAGCATAACATTCTTGTACCTCAACATAATAACAGCATGTTTTCGAAAAGTGCATATGCTATGGCAATCAAAATATACAATTGCTTACCACTAGAAATAAAATTACTAGAAGGAATTAGTTTTAAAAGAAAACTGAAAGCTTGGCTTGTTTCGAAAGTTTTTTATTCTATAAAAGAATATTTTGAAGATTATAAAATAACTAAGTACAATTTGCTCGATCTGTAATAATTTAGTATAAAGCAGAAATAGTTTTTAACAATAATACTATGATATAAATAACAGACGCTGGATCTGTCATTTATATTGTACTTATTAATATATCCTAACTATTCAGATACTGTTCGTTTACATATTTTATGTACTTATAAATATTTTTTTAAAAGATTATTGTACGCTCGAAATGGGCAGGCTGTTGAATCCAATTTTTTGTAACATCTTTTTACACGGCTTAACAATAAACGTTTTCTTATTCTTATTCTTATTCAAGGGCAAAAAAAAACAAGTCGATGATTTGAAGCGAGTTCTTTTAGTCAAACCAGTCCATCCATCCATCCATCAGCCATAAGAAGTCCACTGCTGGACATAGGCCTCCCCTATGGATCTCCAATAAGACCGGTTGGAAGCGGCTTGCATCCAGCGTGATCCTGCGGTCTTAATGAGGTCATCCGTCCACCTTGTGGGTGGAGTCAAACCAGTATGATATTTAAAAAAAAAACTGTTTTTTTGAAACCAACTTTTACTGAACAAGTTCTCGCCAAGACGAATCAAACGAGCCGAAACTCGGTAGGGTTGCATCGTTTCCTTACAGAGTTTCTATGACCACCTTCCAGCTCCATCATCAGAACCTGGTTACCATTGAAAGACAAACTACACGCCAAGACCATTCAAACGAACCCAAACTCGATGAGGTTCTGTCGTTTCATTGCTAAGTTCCTTTGGTCAAATGGTCACCCTCCAGCTCCATCATCAGATCAGCACCATGTCATCATAATATTGCATTGTCACGCGATTTACACATGTATGCAAAATTTCAGGTGGATCAAATTTAACTTGCAAGATTTGATTAGTACAGACCGACAGACAGACAACGGGACAGGGGGACAGGAGAAAGAAACTAAATAAAAGCTTGTAAAAATAATAATTATACCTTAAATGCGTCCAAATCTCTGGACAAATCCTCATCCGAGTATCCCTTCATAGCCTTGGTCGCGACGGGGCCCATGTAGTTATTTACTACAGCGAACTCGAATAGAGAGAGGAACACGAACACAGAGCAGGAGGACATCCAGACGTCGATTGCTTTCACGTAGGACACTGGTGGTAAGCTCTGCTGGGATTGGGTGTTTTGAGTTGCTGTGAATATTTTAAAAACATCTTATTATCCTGAATTTAATATTACACATATTTATAGGCTTTATCATTCATTAGCTTTTACCCGCGGCTCCGTCCGCGTGACCTACTATTTTTTGTGCTAAATCAAAGTTGAAGTTCCTTTTTGCATTTTGAATCGTCAAATAACAATGTTTGAAATACAATTTAAATAATTTCAATCTAAACACAATACGTTTCAAGATTTCACATAAAGCAGTACAATAATTTACATTGCAACAACTCAAAATAATTTGTCAGTCTTTTCCACACGAATCAATTTATGAATTCAATTAATTACAATATTATATTACCAATTTATTTAATAAAATAAATCAAATAACAAATTCAAAGTCAATTTCAATAAACTAATGTCAACGATCGAACGAACCATTCCTTAGAAACCTTTTATTTTTGTGGGATAAAAAGTTGCTCGAGTCATTTTCCGATCTTTAAACTATACTCGTACTTATCCGTGCTGGGTGAAAGAATAACAAATCAATAATCAGACTTTCGGATTTATAACATTAGTAAGGATTGCGCCGCAATTTCGATCCTGAATCCTGAAATCCCAGATTTTTCTTGGATTGGCGACTGATCGCAATTTAGACAACTTTTAGGTACATCACTAAACCTCGGTAAAATATAGAGATTGGTCGCTTCCAGTTATTTTATGCCTACTTTTACATCACAAAATTTCATCATCCACCATTTGACCTCACTCCCCTATTCCTCATACGATATCTGCGATGACGAAATTGCGAAAAACTCTTTGTTATCTTTCCACTATTAGGTGAAAATAAAGTAGGTGTAGGTAGGTACCCTTACTTGGGGCATTTTCATAAAAAAGAACTCTGTAAGCTAATCTTTGAACAAATAGGTATCTATTGTCACAATCGGGCAAAAAAAGTGTCCGAGCCAAAACTCTGCCCAAGCTACGTCGTGGGCAGGCTTTTTAATTAGTTGTAAGGCAATTGCAAGCCGACTACAACGCCGCGCGATGCCAAAGTGCTCGGTTACAAGCACTAATTAGATGACATAATGTCGAGATTCCAGAAACGGTCATCCGGTCATTGTGAATTATTGAATGTCAATTTCTAAGACGTATGTATGACAGCGCTCGGACATTTTTTACTACTTTCATTTAGGGACTGAGGCTCTGTAGATATTTGCTCGAAGACGCTAATTGATAAAATTTGTAAATTAGTCTTTTTTGTTAATGCCATTTTTCAATTTTCATAGAAAACTTACCTAAAGTAAGCAAAGACGTAACTCCAAGAGTGACCCTCGCAGGTATAGCTTCAGGCTTGATCCAGAAGGAGATCCAAGACATGACCACGATCAAAGCTGATGGTATGTATGTGTGGAAGAGGTGGTAACCCAGCCGACGACGCAGGTTGAACACTATGGCTAGGCAAGTGAAATTTCCTAGAAAAAAAAAAGTAAATTAAAATGGCAGTGGGCAGAGCACATAGCACGCAGGAATAACGGTCGGTGGGGTCGCAAAGTTTGTCCATCCTTAATGTGAACCAGAGTTAGACCGCAGAATCAAACTGGATCCATGAGGTCCTGTTGGAAATCAACAAGGGAAGCTTATGTCAAACAGTGGACGTTCTACGGCTGATATAACAATGATGATAACCATTCACGACAGACGCAGTTGCAAAGTCTCGAGCATCGACGTGTTTATCAGCCATTTATCGGATACACTTAAGAGAGTGCGCCCTGGAGTTGCACAATCTGGTCCCACCTGCCCTTTCTTCTATCGTACGGCTAGACAGACGCGACAAAGCGCCACCCTTTTATAGTGGACATTCCGCGCGTTAGAACCAAGCGTTTCGAATCCTCATTCCTCATACGAACAGCCAGAATGTGATACGCTTTGCCTGAGTCTATCTTCCCGCTAAAGTACAACGTGGGTGTCTTCAAATCCCGAGTAAATAAGTATCTTCTAGGTTAGCGTGCTACACCATAGACCGCAATCTGCTCAACATCAGGCAGTATGTAGTCAAATGCAAACCTATACGGAATAAAAAAAAAGAAAACACCATCCGCTCCGTACCGTATCAGCCTAAAAGAATTTTCTGATCTAGGTACTAATAGCCAAGCCGTATCGTATGCTAGCTCGATTGTGGCACGGTAATGGTGATTGTGATGACCCCCCAAAAACGTTGTTATCTCTTTATTTCACCCCCTACCCCCTACATAATCTTACCAGTGGAGTACTCGATAGTGCAGTCGCTGGTGTAGTTATTCGAGATGTCGAGTTGAGGAAGCTCTATGTCCGGGTTCACCACCAGTGGGTCTGTCAGGTTCCAGATAAACACCAAGTCATGGACCGTGTGCGAAACTGGAAAAGACACAAAACGCAATGAACAAAAGAAAAGAGCTTTCCAAGCATTTTGTCGAAAGTAATTCGACTTATTGTATGGAGCAGCAATGTTTAGGGTTCCGTACCTCAAAAGGAAAAAACGTAACCCTTATAGGCTCACTTTGTTGTCCGTCTGTCCGTATGTCAAGACCTTTTATCTCGAGAACACATAAAGTTAAAGATTTGAAATTTATACCATGTACGTATATCTACGGCTTCTTAAAGTTGTGAAAAAAGTATACTTTTTAGTTATCTTAGATAAAAGCTAGATCCGTTTATGTCGTAAAAAAACGCATATTTCTACACTCACAAGGAAATCAAAACCTAAATGGTACTTACCGTTGACCTAGAACTATAAAATTTGGCAGGTAGCATTGTCTTACAGTACATATATAGGAATAAATTTGAAAACTGTACATTTTTAATTTAATCATTAATAATAGGGCCTCAACGCAAAAAAATGGCCTCTAATTTCAAAGTGAATTAAATATATCATGTGGGGTATCACATGAAAGATCTTTATTAGCACAAGCTAACATAGGCTTTAAATTATTTTTACGATGTGATATTTACGAAGCATGAGAAAAGTAAAAAAAAAAGTTTTATCGATTATTATGTTATAGTTACGCATTGAGGTTTTAACTACTTAGTTCCCAATTTAGTGCAATTTTCAAGATTTGTACGGAACCCTCGGTGTGCGAACCTGACTCGCACTTGTCCGGTTTTTATTTCTGTTTAGGGGTTAGTCCCTTATTAAACATTGGTCATAATGGTCCACTTATTAATGTATGCTTTGACTAGAAATAGTAATACCCATTCTAAATCTACAAATAGTCATTCCGCTTTAGGTTAGGTATACTTACGACTTTCAATCATCATGGAACAGCTCTGAGTGTCGTGAGGGTAGGACTCGAACTTCATCGCGCAGGACAGCACCAGAGTCAGTCTGAATCGTATCGAACAAAGTCAATAAAACATATGAACATTACACAAGGCAGAACAGGATTTCGATGAATTATTTAGCTGGGATAGAATATTATATACCTAAGTACATATATTTTAGCGTGCCGAACTATTTCATCTTGACAATCATAAATCAAAATAAATATTGAGGACCAATGAATTCCAATTGCTTTTATGTAGTAGTAGTATATGTAGTTTAGCTTATAAAGCAGATTGTATTTTGTAGCAGTTAATAAAGGCACCTTTGCCCGTAAAAAAATGAATTCTACATAATTATAGAACTTATTGTTGAGAACTAACTGCCATATTTCTGGAAGAAGATATAATATGTGCAAAATGCTTCTGGCAGCTAAAGGAAGTCTTGTGAGGATGGTAATTTTATGTCCTCTATTGTCTTCGTTTTTTTGGTGTTTTGATAACTTTGTAACAATAGGGATTCTCGAACTTTACACTTGTTTACTTTGTCAATCACAATGGCACCGAATATTCAAGAGAATTCTAGGAACATTAATAATTCAGCGATGAGGTTCCGTCCGACTGAGTTTTTCGTTTACCGTCGAAGCGAAAGCAGCTAGCTTCAGTTTAGTGTTCAGTGCATTATTCAGTGACTAGTGTGTCTGAATATCAGTGCCAGTGTGAAGTGTTATTGTGCGGACAATTGTGTCGTGTGTTTTTGTGATTTCGTAAAGTGATTTTGTGCAATAAAGTGCAGAGTGAATAATCGGCGTTTTAACTGATTATCCAAGCCATCTCGTAACAAAACATTTGTAGATTATTTCTGGCAACTCTGATTGCAACCTTTAAATAGCTAAAATAAAAGCATTTTTATCGATTAGACCCAAATCTAAAAGATATTTTGAAATATTGCTCTAACTGGATGCACCAACTTTTTATGAATTCTATAATTTAAATTCAAAATATGACACAAATATGGATGAATAAGGTAATAATGCAAGTAAAAGAACGATAGAAGCACTTTAATATGGCTAAAACAGTGAAAAATGTGAGCTGTATTTCCATTTTCCATACAATTTATTTTTATCATTTAAAAAAAATGGAGGGATGAAAAAATAAAAGTAAATTAAATATTTTTGAGAAGCCCATAAAGTAAGCTTTCAAACGATGCATATATCATCTTGGTTAGATTTTTCTCTGAATAATATACCATTTGTGGACGTCTCTTTTACACAATAACTGTTTTTCAATACCTCTGTCTAGGATATATATCCTGCCGGGGTAGTATGCGCGCCACGAATTATTTCGTTCGTAGTGTCAGAACGAGACAGCGTTATGACAAAGTATATAACTGTCACTTTTTTACACGTCGAAAAGAGTTCTTTTCGTGGTCGCTTTATAGCCTGGAGTCCCTAGACGATTACAAGGTACCTAGCGTAATATCTTAGCGTAGGTCTTACTTGGACATATACAACAGCGTCTTATCATGGTACAGCCAGAGATAGTGGTTAGGAATGCTCATCTCATGGAAGGTGACTTTCTTCGCGTTCTTGAAGAAGCAGTCCGGTCTCCAGATCTTATTCAGCCAGTCAACGTCCAGGATGCGGTACTCTTCGTGCATGTTCTCTGGTAGCCGGAGTCGAGGGTCTCTCCAGGATTGTGCCAGGAAGATGTCGGCAACGTATGTCTGGAATGAGAATTAGGTTGAATGAATGAATGAATGAATTTATTTGTCTACTAGCTTTTACCCGCGGCTTCGCCCGCGTTATATTTTGCCTACCTAACCTAACCTAACCAACAAATATCAAAATACCTTAGAGGAATGCTTTTGTTGGTTAAGTTACGGTTGGAGTGTATATACATCCCACCCCCGTGTATTCCCGCCTTGTCTTGGGGGAGGTCTGAGGCAGCTGAAAAGGCGGCGCTCGAAGTCTCCCTCTTCTTTGGGTCTTTTCCCCCAAGGAAGCTTAGAGGCTGGCACTCGAGGTTCAGCCGCTTTTAACTAAAGCAGCTAAGAGGATGGCCGGTAGGTTGCATGCCTTATGAGGAGTGTCGCAACTTAGGCGGGCTGCAGTGCCGCTCTTGCGACACTGCATCCGAGGTTTTTTTTTTATTATATCGCGAAATATCCCTGACATGATCAGGGGTCTTACGAGTAATTACAAATGAATAAAAACTATACTTACCTATATTTCAATGTTTTTGGCTGTTTGCAGTTATAATAAACATTACAATGGTACAGCAAAGTTTATACCTACTTGTTCCTAATTATTGCTTTTTTACATATATTTCTGCAAAAATTCGATAAAATTGTTTCTAAGGTTTTTACGTGTTAGATTAATTCCAATTTTTTGTTCTAAATCAAATCTCTGCTTGCCATAAACTGGGCATTCCAAGATTATGTGCAGTGGAGTCTCCTCTTTTGTGGGTTCACAGATGCACGATGGGCTTTCCCTCAACTTAAATCGATGTAAGTATTGGGAAAACTCACCATGCCCCGTCAGCACTTGAGTTATGATTCCCACTGGTGCTATTTCTCTTACGATCTTGTATGCCGCCCTTGCATCCGGAAAATATGTTTTGGTTACCGCCGCTGTGTGTCCATCCTGATACCGCCGGTTCCACTCGTCAAGAGAGTCCTTTCGGATTTCTCGCTTGACGAATGAAACGGGGCAGTTATCGTAAATAGGTCTGCACTTCGAGTGCAGTGCTGCTTCCTTTGCTAGCTGGTCCGCTCTCTCATTTCCCTCCATCCCCGAGTGCGCTTTAATCCAATAAAGTATCACTATTTTATTTTGTGCGTGTAGTAACTTTATGTTTGCTTTGAATTTACTGCTAAGGGATGGAGGGAAGATACGCCAACTACCGTTTCCAGTGCTGACCTGGAGTCACAAAAGATTTTTGCTTTTTCGGTAGCCTCAAGAAGTGTCAATAACTCGGCCTGGTACACGGAGCACCAATCGGCCAATTTCAGCTTGCGGGTACTGATCTCAGCGGCATCATCCCAAATGGATAATGCCGCCCCGTCTTTCCCTTTAATTTTGCTGCCGTCTGTAAATATGTTAATTTCTCGGTTAAGATTTTGCTCTAGTGCTGCTCCGTCTGCCAGGCATATGAACTCCAGCTCCTCCTGCTGCGCTGGGTGTGGCTTCTTTTCTGTCTCTCTATCTCCAGTTACTTGCTGGGAATAACCTTTCTTAGTTTCATAAAGCAAGGCTGCTTCCTGGACTCTGATATGACAGCCGAGGATTAGGGGCCGCGGTGGGATATATGGAACTGGTGGTGTGGGTGCCGCCACCTACCTTCCGCTTGGCCGTCAACGTGTTGGCAGACGCAGTGGGGCTGCAGGAGAAGAGAGGTGTCGGTATCGCGATGGCCGTTCTCACTGCCCTCTGCAGTTGAAGAGGCAGGCGCTGGGCTACTATGACTGACCCGCTGCACTGGGACCAGGGTGTTGGAATGCTGTCTGACGTTCAGTACTGGTTGGTCCCGAGTGGTGGATGACGATGTGTCTTGTGCTCCGAAACACTCCGTCATTATGGCGAGAGCGCAAGCTCCGTTATGGAGCCAGAGTCTGGGCTAGCGCTGTTGAGTGCCGCGAAGGAGTGCGAAAAATGTAGGAACGTCCTAAACTTGCCATGACAGGTTATTTCTGGCGCTTAGACGGCTACTACCGAGGCCCGCTCACTTAGTTTTTATCCTATCCTACGGGAACTGTTAAAGTTTTTGGGATAAAAAGTGGCATAAGTCACTTTTCGTCTTTCAAACTATATTCATGCAATAAGCCAAGGCAAGTTGCTCCGTTGCTGAGAAACAGTAATAACTGTTTCTCAGCAACACTATAGGACAATAGTCCTATCCCATGGGAATCCCGAATTTTCTCGAGATAAAAAAGTATCCTATTATCACTTTCTGTCTTATAAACCATAGGTATCCATACCAAAAATCAGGTCAATCTTTGGTTCCGTTGCTGCGTCAAAGAGGAACAAACCAACAAACTTTTCGGATTGATAATATTTATTTATTTATTTATTTATTTGTCACAATTACAACTACCATTACAGAAATTCCAATGCGATAGTGTAAGTATAGGTACATTGGTCAAAATTAAGTTACAATCTAGCTTCATGCATTACAAAATTCATATACTATGTCACACTTAATATACAATGTCAAAATTTGCTACAATAATAATGATATTCTAAAATTATATAATTAGAATTATAATTCTAAAAAACTTAATATTATTTACATTTTACTTATTTGGCTTACTGCATAAACCTAATTACATATTTGCATTTAATAGGAAAATAAAATCGAAATTTGAAATCTATATTTAAAAAATTACAAATGTTATACAAATTACTGTAATATAGAAAAATGTTCACAGTACATTTGTAAATTTTGTATAAAGGTTGCGAGTTTGTCGGCGCAAATGTCGATGTGAGCTTGTGTGGATAGGAGAGTGTTGAGGTGGCGTTGCGCGCGGCACACGGGAGCCTGCTCGCGCGCGACCGTGCGGGCCGGCATGGGGGAGAAGAAAGGTACGCATCCACTGCGGAATCGGGCTCGATTTTCAGGCACAGTGAGGCGACTTGCTTCGGATAGCAGTTCGGGACAGTTTAGGGTACCGTTCAGTACCCTATACAAGGTTAGTAATAGATCGAGAGTACGACGCGTTTCTAAAGAGTTAAAGCCTAACGCTCCGAGGAGAAACTTTGAGGGATATAAAAATGGGTAATAGCCGTGAACTTTCTTGTATAAGGAACGCAAGAAACGTCTTTGAACTTTTTCCAGCATTAGCACATAAGTTTTTTCGTGCGGACTCCAGACCACTGAGCTGCTCTCGATCTTTGACCTGACAAGAGCAGTATAAAGCAGCTTTATAGCGTTAGGGTTCGTGAATTCGCGACAGTTCCGTGTTACGAATCCAAGCCTCTTAAAACATTCTGCAACTAACTTTTGGATATGCTGGTGAAAATTGAGTTTGGGATCAAATATAATACCAAGATCTTTTATTGATTGGGTTCTACATATTGGTTCGTTAGCAATAGTGTATTGGAAAGCAATAGGGCGGGTGGACCGAGTGAAGCTCATTATGTTACATTTGCTGATATTTAATGGCAATTTATTATCTAGGCTCCATTGATGCATAGCTGTTAAATCTTTTTGAAGTGAGCAACAGTTTTCTATAGATTTTATTTCATAGTAAATTTTTAGATCATCTGCATAGAGTAAGTATTGGCAATTAGTCAGACATTGTTCCAGGTCATTCATCATTATTAAAAAGAGGAGAGGGCCAAGAGAGGAACCCTGGCTTATGCCAGATCGGGTGTAGTAAGGTTCAGAATCATAGCACCCTAGGCGGACAAATTGATTCCTTTCTTTCAGATAATTGGCAAAAAATTTAAGGAGTTTTGGTGCGAAACCTATGGCTTCTAGCTTGTGCAGCAGTACGTCATTATCTACTAAGTCAAAGGCCTTTTTAAAATCTAAGTAGATAACATCGACTTGAGTGCTTTTATCGAGTTTCTTTGAAATATAGTCGGCGAGGGTAAGTAGGTTTGTGTTAACTGAGCGGCCTTTGCGGAAGGCATGCTGCGCATTACTCAGGAACGGTTCCAGCTGTCTGTAGATTTTGGTGTATAGAATGCTTTCAAATAATTTGGCTATTACGGATAAAACTGCAATCGGTCTGTAGTTTTCGGCAGCTGTTTTATCGCCTGACTTGAAGATAGGTTTCACCCTGGACTTTTTCCAAATTGACGGATAGGTGCCAGCTTTAAGAGAGATGTTAAAGATATGTGCTAACGGAATTGAAAACTCCTCTTTGAACGCTTTTACAATGAAAGTCGGGATGTTATCTGGACCCACAGAACTCTTAGATTTTAACTTATTAATGTGGTTTTTTACTTCAAGAGGGCTGATTTCGTAGATGTTTATCAAGTGATTATTTCCCTGTATACCCGTTTGGTTATGGTCTAATTTGGGAGATCGATCTGAAAAAACCCCATTGAAGCACTCCGCGAAAGCTTGGGCGGCGGCTCTTCCTGTATGATTTTTTCCGTTACTAGTTATATTTGATTGAAAACCGCCCTTTGAGTTAAGATCGGAAACATATTTCCAAAAACCAGCTGGATTTTTGGAGAGATCTTCCTGTATCTGATTGGTATAGTTTTTATACGCTACTTGTACTCTGTCTTTTAAGTCTGTCCGTAAAGTCCTATAAAAGCTATAAATATAGCGATCTTTAGTACGCTTCCAGATTTTGTGGAGGATATGTTTAAGTTTTAAGTCGGCTATAATATGTTTAGTGTACCAAATAGGATAAGTCCTGCTAGGTTTGGTTCGACGGATTTTCTTTGGGATCGATTGATCAAAACAGCTATAAATTAATTTATAAAATTCTCTGACAGCATTGTTGGGATCGGATTCATTCAGCACTATATTCCAGTTTATGTCATTGACTAGTTTGTAAAGGGAACTAAAGTCCCCTTTTGTAAAGTTCCAATCAGTCGTACTATCGATATTACTAGGTTCGATAAAAGGGCTACTCTTTTGTTTGTCTACTTTTATTGTTAAATCGAGAGGAGGGTGGTACCGGTCAGGTTTTTCTACAAGCCCTTCATCAGCCGTATTTACGCTTACCTCAGACACATTCTTACTCACCAGTACCACATCGAGTTTACTACCACATACATTGAATACATTGTTCCGTTCACTAAGATTACAGTAAGTATTAAAATATCCCATATAGTTATTTACGCAAATACTAGCACTTTTTAAATTTAAATCCCCTAAAATTACCAGGTTAGCTTTACGTAATGAAGTTTCTATGTTGTCTTCTACTTTACAGCACCAGTCTAAGTAGACTTCGTCTTTGGCGGATGGCGGAATATACACCACGCAGGTATAGAAATCCTTCCCCTGGTGAGTAAATGATACCCAGAGATCCTCACCAGCGTTACTTTCGAGTTCCATATGGCGTCGGATGTCAAGGCCTGGTCTCGCAGAAAGTAGTACACCGCCACCTCTCGATCCTTCTCGGTCTCGCCTTATAATGCTCCAGTCCGGCGGGATTAGTTCGGGATCATGAACGGATGAGTCCAAATTGGTTTCTGTGATGGCTATTAAATCAGTGCTGTCTAGGAGAGTAATATGTTGTTTGAAGTGGGAGAGTTTGGTTTTTAAACCCCAGACATTTTGATAGATAATAGTTAGCTCACTTGTGTTGCAATTATTCTGAAGTCGGGTTTCCCTAGGCATTTTTCTGGCCGAGCATGTGAGGGAATCGTGATTTATTGGCACGCCCGGCACTTCTTGGAAACCAGTCGCAAACTTCGACGCCGGCCGGCCATGATTCTGACGTCATAAACAGCTTGTAGGCGCTCTCAGGTACGGTCAGAGCAAATGATGAGTATCGTCCGTGCCTCAATTTCAATTTTTCTACATGGCAACCTTTATCTCCACTTAATTTTTCCATATAAGTCTTTATAGCCTCTGCTGTAGTTTCAGGTTTAAAAAAACACGCATGCATCTTTTTGGTTCTTTCTGCAGCCTGTAGGATATTGCTTTGATTTGCACCTTTTATTAGTCCATGGCGCGTAGGACGCGTACGTTTAGATGTGTATACTTGCCACGGCTCGTTGTTATCTTTATCAGCGTCGGAACCAGTGGTTCCTTGTGATGTTTGCACTGAAGCTGCAACAGATTGGTGACTTGTTGATGGATCTGTCTGTGATACCGGCAGTGGAGCTAGATTGGGGGCCTGTATGTAACCTGAGATCTGCAGCTGAGTTGTTTTTAATTGCTTAGGTGATGATGCTTTAGTTACAGCGTCCTCCGTAGTACGAAGTATGTTATTATGGCGTTTTTTTTGAGATTCGTGAGTTTCATGACGTATTTGTGGCCATACTTCAGTAGATAAACTTTTTGCTTTAAATTGGGTTTGGAATTGTTCTTGCATGGAAACTAATATTTTATTATTTGTAGCAAGTTCTTGCTCAATTATGGTGTTCACTGCTGCGATTTCTTTGCATTGGTCGTGGTTTGAATCTACAGTCATTTTTAATATCTGGTGGTCATCTGAGTACTCTTGTGTTAAAGCTGTAAGAGCCTCTACGTCATTTTTCAGAGTGGCATAGTTATTGGTGAGATTCGTAATGCTAGATTGAATTAGGTTGGTTGTACTGATTAGACTGGTCAGTAATTTGTGGGTGCTATTAATATTTTCATCTTGGGTCTGGAACTGGGTCGTTACGTATGAATGAAAGGATTCTGTACCATACAGAAACATGTTAAACCTTTAATGATAGAAGATTTAAAAATATTTTTAATGTCAGACAAAATGACGGCCTGGTATTAAACGTCATAGTAACATGTAGCATGCAGAGGGAAAAAAACATTTTATCCAATTTTAATGTCAGTTGTCATTTTCAATCCATACTTTATTTCCTCTTCAAGGGGATATAATGGTGGAAAAACAATATTTTTTTTTTATTTCGAATAGGTTTGCGTTTGACTACACACTACCTGATGTTAAGCAGATATGCGGTCTAGGATGTAACACGCTTACCTAGAAGATACCTATTTACTCGGGATTTGAAGACACCTACATTGTACTCTAGCGGGAAGACAGACCCAGGCAAAGCGTTCCACATTCTGGCAGTTCGTATGAGGAATGTGGACTCGAAACGCTTGGTTCTAATGCGTGGGATGTCCACCATAAAAGGGTGGCGCTTTGGTCGCGTCTGTCTAGCCGTACGATAGAAGAAAGGGGCAGGTGGGACCAGATTGTGCAACTCCTGGGCGCACTCACCGAAGTGTATCCGATAGAAGGCTGATAAACACGCTACGCAACGTCGATGCTCGAGACTCTGCAGCTTCGACTCAGTCAAAGTTTCGTTGCCTATCAGCCTCCTGGCTCGCCTTTCAATGGACTCTAAAGCCTCCAGCTGGTATCTGGCAGAGCCATCCCAAAGGTGAGAGCAGTATTCCATGCAAGACCTGACTTGCGCTTTATAAAGACTAAGCAGTTGCTCAGGTGTGAAATACCGTCTCACCTTAGAGAGAACACCGAGTTTTTTTGAGGCTAATTGCGCTTTTGACTCTATATAAGAGCCAAAGTTGAGAGTCGACAATTTGTCCCCTTGCCATGCTACTTGTGATTTATAAAAGTCTGCAGACAATGTCACCTGTCATCTAATTACGTTTGGCTGTGACGTTTCGTTAGTCCATATTAGCGTCATAGAGGAATTAATCACTTAGCGTCTTTGTGATAGTGGCGACAGTTTCGCTTTCGATGGTTTTTGTCCTGTCCTACAGGAACTATGCAATTTTTCGGGATAAAAAGTATCCTAAAGCTCCTTCCGCCTTTTAAACTATATCCATGCCAAAAATCAAGTCAATCCGTTGCTCCGTTGGTGCGCGAAAGAGTAACAAACCAACAAACTTTTCGGATTTATAATATTAGTAAGGATAAGGATGAAACTAGGTGTTACACAATGTGAAAAGTACTCTAGCTTCTACCTCTAGAGGTTTACAGACTTAACAACTTATATTATAAACTATAATCTTATGTTGAAATTATTACATTTGCTAGAGTAAGTATTTAAATCATAATAACATTTTATATTTCATAAGTTATACCGAATCATAAAATAAGTCAAAATATATACCTAACGAAATTAAAAAATATTAGATGAGACTAAAATGGGTTAACAACTGTATCGTGAGGCGCTCGTAGGGATATCTGCAAGATTGCCAGTAACATCTGCCAATCAATTCTTTGAAGGTCTATAGGTACCTATACCTATAGGACCAACGACAGTTTGAACACTCTTTTTATGCTTTATGCCGAATCCAACTCGGCTGGGCAGCGTCCGGAAAATTGCGAGACGTCTTTTTATCCGATATACCTCAGTGCCTCAAGACGAAAGTTTTCGATAGTTGTGTGTTGCCACTGATGACATAATTATAGAACTGAAACGTGGTCTTTTACTGTGGGCCTTATGAACAAGCTCAAAATGAAGAAGCCCAACATGCTATGGAGAGGGCTATGTCTCTCTGCGAGATCGAATCAGAAATGAGGAGATCCGCAGACGAACCAAAGTTACCGACATAGCCCAGCGGATTAGCGAATTAAAGTGGCAGTGGGCTAGGCACATAGTTCGAAGAACGGATGGCCGATGGGGCCGTAAAGTTCTCGAATGGAGACCACGGACCAGTAAGCACAGCGTAGGACGTCCACCGACTAGGTGGATTGACGATATAATAAAGATCGCAGGAACGCGCTGGATGCAGGTCGCTTCCAACCGGCCTTATTGGAAATCCATGGGGGAGGCCTATGTCCAGCTGTGGACGTCCTACGGCTGATGTATGGAAGAATGGATTTCATGCTTTATTACGACAACGATGATATTGAGAATTCTGTTAGTTAAAAGGGGAATACTCGCAATGTCGTCGCCATCTTTTCAGCCACTGCACCACTACAGTTGGACATAAAACTGTAGATTTCCTATAACACAGGCAGGAAGCAGCTTGGGTGCAATGTGCAACATGCAACAGCTATGGTCTTAGGTATTTCTTAGGGTATTTTTAACTCCGCATATGCAAAAAAAAACAGCTGCTACGGCAGTACGGCTGTGTATAATCACCACCCACCCACCAATCAGAATCAAAGTCATTTTTACGGCTCAATACCAGCGGTAGTGCTAACCTTTTTTTTACCCAGTGAAAATCCTTTATGTATACCACCCCACCCCGGGGGAAGCAGGGTGGTTATGTGGGAATCCCACCTGAGGAGGTATACCCACTAAAACCCTGGGGTGTTCCTTCTCTGCGCAACTGCGTCGGTATTGCGGGAACGCTTGCGCACACTTCCGCTACAGCGGTAGTGCTAAACTAATCCAAAGAATATATAATGCCTAGTCTAAGCTAAAGCTAAGCTAAGATTGTCTATTTGAGGGTGAACGTTCTACGCTGGTAAAGCCGTGGTGTTTTAGTGGTAATGACACCCACCTTACAATCGTGAGGTCGTGGGTTCAAATCCCGATACAAATAAATTCCTTGGAATTTATGTGCGGAATTTCACACCACTGGCTTTTCGGTGAAGGAAAACATCGTGAGGCAACCTGTATACGTCCGTACAAGAAATTTGATGGCGTATGTGACCCACCAACCCGCACTGGGCCAGCGTGATGGATATGGCCCAATCACCCTTCATGGGTAGGCCAACGTCCTGCAGTGGACTATTAAAAAGGCTGGTACAGTTCTACGCTGTGCTGTGGTGTGTTCTTCCATGGTTCATAGTTTGTGTATGCATGTGATCTTACCATACTCTCCTCATTGATAGAGTCCAGAGATAGGACAGTGACGTGGAAGTAGACGATGGTGGGCTGCCCCAGCAGCTTAGGAGCCCGATTCTTATCGTAGTACTTGGCCTTAACTGGTAGGATGTCACGGAGAGATAAACTCGTCTCTCCTTTGATCTCGATTTCTTGGTATGTCGCGTTTGTTCTGAAAATTTCAGGAAACAAATATTTAGGTTGCTCTCTATTCGGCCCTATGTTTGACAATACAATACAATACAACAACACTTTATGGACACCAACAAATAGGTAAACATAACAGAAGAAACAAAGACAGTAAAGGCACTAATGTGGTCTTATCACTAAAAGCGATTTCTTCCAGACAACTTCCTTTGGATGCAAGGAAACGTAGGTATAAACGACAAGGACGGTGGTGTAAACGTAAAATGTTTGACTTACGAGTACGTAGGAAAAAAGTCATATACTGGGTACAAGGTTAACCAGAGCTGGTGTACTAATCCGAAAGGAGGTTATTCAGACTATCACTATGAAAAACTTCTTTCATGTGGGCAACCCAGAATTCGAAAATAAATAAATAGATGTTTCATACATTTTGTCCATTTCGAGCCGTAATTTTGTATCGAACAGCAGATTTTTATGTTCTCGAATATCAGATTGGCCCCATAGTAAAATTTGTTTATACTGATGACAGCGACACCCCCCTGACGCCGTTAGGTACAGCGTTTTAGGCATATTTTCGAGAACATGAAGATCTGGTTGGTATGAAGAAATAGACAGGCGCCAACATCAAGCAACATGTTAATCATACTTTACAATAAACACTTAATGATTTATGTAGAGAGATCGATAGACAGCCGTATAAAGTGCTGAACATAGGCCTCCCTATAGATTTAATCCGATTGGAAGTGGCGTACACATCCAGCAATACCATTAGGTATTCCTGTGGTTTTAGTCGTCTTTCTAATTTATCGATGGAAACCCTACTGCGTTCGGGCTTTAAGACCACGCGTTATTTATGTGATATGTGCCCTGGTCACTGCTACCTCCACTTGCTAAACCTGTGGGCTATGGCGGTAACTTAAGAAACTTGAGCACACTTACAGAAAGCTAACAGCAGCTTGCACTCTTCCTCCTTCAACTTTCTTCAGTATTAAAAAACTTAACAACATTGTCCAACTCACTTTTGATATCATTTTGCACTTTTATATCACATTCAAACTTGTTAACAAGGTTTTAAAGCCTTGGTTTTTTCATTGTAACTGAAAAAAAACTTTATCTCTTTACCTAATAAAATTTACTGGATAAAGATTTTTACCTACCCACGAAGGGTGATCGTGAGGCAACCTGCATTCGTCAGTAGAAGAAATTCGATGGCGTATGTGAACCCACCAACCCGCACTGTGCCGGCGTGGTAGATATGGCCCATCTACCACGTATGCAGGTTGCCTCACGATGTTTTCCTTCACCGAAAAGCCAGTGGTGTTAAATTCCGAAGAACTAATTGGTACGGGACCGGGATTTGAACCCACGACCTCACAATTGTAAGGCGGGTGTCACTACCACTAGACCACCACGGCTATGCGGTGGCGTGTCTGGCTGTGGCGAAACGCCCGTTTTTGATCCCACTAATGTGTTTTAAATCATATAATTTTTAAAATGCACGCCTCTGCAACTCGAGATAGCAAACATTCTAAAAAATTGAGAAATATAGAGAAAATGTATTTTTTGGTGACCCATTATATAAATAAATAAATAATAAGCCTTTTTATTCCATATTTCTTATAAAAGTTACATTTCAAATGTGTGTTAGTAATTTGTTAGTAGTTGATTTTACTTATAGCTATTGTTAGTTTGTTAGTCTTCGTTGTTGGAAATATGGACCCAAAAAGGGGTCCATATTTCCAACAACGAAAACTAACAAACTAACAATAGCTATAAGTCAAAACAATTTCCAAGTTGTTTCCAACAATTTCTTTGTTTACATATTAAACTACTTAATATCAATTGTATTTCTTTCAAATATTTAAGTACTTTTACAGTTACAGTAATTAATCATGATGTGTACACATGTTTTGGAATATAGTTTAGCTTATAGTTCTTAACACTACATTATTTAAACATGTTATTGACTGTATTGTGTTTTGTGTACCAAATAAATAAATAAGTAAGGTCGTGGGTTCAAATCCCGATACAAATTAATTCCTTGGAATTTATGTACGACATTGTTCCAACAACAAGTCGTTGTTGGAAATACGGACCCAAAAAAGGGTTCCCCTTTCTAACAACGACCCATTAGGGGACCCATTATTAAATAAAAAAAACTTTCTTATCTTTATCTCTTTACACAACTTGTAAGTAAATCTTTGCAGAGAACATAACATGACACGACTACATCAGTACCTGCTAGAGTAAACCATGTTACATATATAAACTAGCAGCGCCCCGCGGTTTTACCCGCGTTGTGCCCGTTCCCGTGGGAATTTCGGGAATTTTTATACATATAAACCTTCCTCTTGAATCACTCTATCCATTAAAAAAACCGCATCAAAATCCGTTGCGTAGTTTTAAAGATTTAAGCATACAGACAAACAAACAAACAAACAAACAAACGAAAATAGCGACTTTATTTTATACTATGTAAGGACTATGTAAGGATATAACTTACTCATATACAGAATGTTTGTATGAAAAAGTTGCATTCAAGGACAGCGCTTATAGTTTAGCCTGTTACAAAATGGCGCCTTTGGAATTACTAGTAGGTAGGTACATAGGTACTTACCTAGTGAAAGAAAGGAATTTTACGTGTTGTTTTTTTTTTTTAATTGATAAGTTTTAATTTATAGAACAATTATAGCATAATATTAGGTATTATTATTGATTCGTAATAATAAACATCTAAAAATACTTACTTTTAAAGGAAGCCACGGAAATCTTTAGTTTTCAAATAATATAGTAAACTAGCTGACCCGGCGAACTTCGTCCCGCCATATTTTCTAAATTCAAAGACTTTGTTTTCTGACAAATTAAAAAAAAGAAACAATAGCTTCTGTTTTAAATAGAACCAAATGTTGAAATGAAGTTAAAATAAAATAGTACGACCGTATACCTATTCATCATATTTGTTAGTTGAGAAATATTGGAATACATTTATTTGTCAGTAACTATTTTTTTTATGAATAATATCACACACTTATTTACCCAATTAATGTAATGTAATACTATTCTTAGAATTATTCTTATATTCTATTGTAATGTAATACATCTATACGGCCGATGGTTTGCCGACTGATTGTAGATAGATGGTACTTGAGCACACAACGTACAACTGTCCAAATCCTGGCAAATCTAATGAATTTAGAAACTCAGTTGGATAATTGACTACTTCATTTGTATCGATAATGGAAACGATCGACTTAAATAAATGTATTTCCATCAATTTTACTCTTAATTATATTTAAATCATCTACATACTTATTTTTTGCTGCTAAAATGGCTCGTTTGCTCAACCAAGCATGATTTTTGTAATTCACACCAATATTTGGAAACACTTTAAATATTATTTCTTCTTTTGAAATTGTGAAAATTTGGTGGAAAAGCAATAAGGCCAGTAGTAGTGTCAACAGGAATTCTTCCATTGCCATTGTCTAATAATGTATTTGAAAACATTTCTGCCGATAAGTCATTTTTCAACTCCACTCTCATATTGGTTGTTAATTTAAGTTTTTTACGTATCTCCATAAATTTATGCCTTTAGGCAAGCTTATTTTTTTATTTCGTATAGGTTTGCGTTTGACTACACACTGCCTGATGTTAAGCAGATATGCGGTCTATGATGTAACACGCTTACCAAGAAGATACCTATTTACTCGGGATTTAAAGACACCTACATTGTACTTTACTTTGTTATTTAAGCTGTTTTTTTGGTGTACAATAAAGTTATATTGTATTGTATTGTACTTTAGCGGGAAGACAGACTTGGGCTAAGCGTTCCACATTCTGGCAGTTCGTATGAGGAATGTGGACTCGAAACGCTTGGTTCTAATGCGCGGGATGTCCACCACAAAGGGTGGCGCTTTGGTCGTGTCTGTCTAGCCGTACGATAGAAGAAAAGGGCAGGTGGGACCAAATTGTGTAACTCCTGGGCGCACTCACCGATAGACACGCCACGCTATGTCAATGCTCGAGACTTTGCAGCGTCGACTCAGTAAAAGTTTCGTTGCCTATCAGCTCCTGGCTCGCCTTTCAATGGACTCTAGAGCCTCCAGCTGGTATTTGGCAGAGCCATCCGAAAGGTGAGAGCAGTATTCCATGCAAGACCTGACTTTTTTTCAAGACATTTCATCAGCAGCTGTTTATTTGGGAATGACTAGTAGCGTTTGGCGAAAATCACCAGACATTAGAATCATCGCACCTCGGAAGAGGTTCTGATTGCTACGAAATAATCTTTCAATGTTCGATCGAGTGCCTCTAATGCCCGTTTGTGTGACATCGTACACTCATCCCAGATAATTATTTTACAATTTTGTAGCACTTTTGCCATTGCCGAAGTTTTTGTTATATTACAGGTCGGTTCATCTATTGTTTGTATATATAATGGCAGCTTAAGTGCAAAAATAACAGTACCTACGTCCACCTTTTAACAATGTAGAAGCAATCCCGGATGGAACTATTGCTAGTGCTATTTGACCTTGAGCCCGAGTTGTAGGTATCTAATATTAATGAAATCAAGTAAGTTTTACCAGTTCCACCAGTGCATCAATAAAAATCCTCTGAAATTAATCCTCCATTGCCATCATTTACTGCTTTCATAATACCTCTAGTACCGTAAGCTGTTTTTTGCTGCCGATTTAAAAGTGTGACTTTGCTTTGTAGGTACGGATTGACTCAAAACATTTATGTCATATTGCTGTTCTCGTTCAAATTCTCGACTTAATGCATCATGCATGGGTCGATTAGGTGCAGGCATTCTTAATTGGTGCGGCATCTTGCCGGACATCATCCTGCACAAATCTTCTAATGATATTAAAACCTCATTATGTGTTTCTGCGCAAATTTCAAGTTCAGGATTTTCAAAATGTCTTCAGCCATACTGGCTTTGTATTTGTTCCCCAAATTATGTGTATTTGATGGAAAGCAGGTTGAAAAAAGGAAGGCAAAAAGTGATCGACTTCGAAAAATTAGTTTTTTTTTAATTTTTTTTTTATACAAACCTTGTCCTGCCTATAACGAACACAATAAAAAAAGAATTAGCGAAATCGGTCCAGCCGTTCTGAAGTTATGCGCGTACATACATTTCGCAGATTCATTTTTATATATATAGATAATCAAGAAAATAAAGTACCTACGACGTACGTACGTATGTAGTAGGTAGTTACCTACATTTTTAGGTATCATAAGCAAACAAGATATATATATTATTAGTGTTCAATGAAATTGCTCAAAAATATAGACAAGTTTGAAGTAAAATAGCAAAGTGCATAAAAGTTAACAAATTCTAAACACCCTGTATATGATCTCGTATGGTATAAAAATAGGTATAATCCGCAGAGTAAGGCGAAAGGCAGCGTGCATCGTGCTAACTTGGATAATACACTATACGGCTTCACCATAATATAGGTACTTCACGATATACCTAGTGTGTGAATACGACCCATAAAAGTTACAACTTATTCTGTGATAGTTATACAACTGAACCTGTCCATGAATTAACAATTTATGAAACTTTGCCTGAAACAGAGAAATATGTGATAAACCTAGGTAGTTACTTATAACCTAGTATACCGAAGTAGCAACAGTACCTAGCTAGCGATTAAATACATACAAAAAATATGTCCATGCTCTCGGAAAACCTTCACTATTTTCAAAACATTATCATTTTTCATCACAAACTTCATTCATATATTTCGAACATCCAAAAGAGTTTTTCAATTCACTATAGATTATTTTAATTCACAAAATCACTATTAATGTTTATTACATAATTAATCCGTCACAATTATTTGTCTGGGAACGATTCGAAATCGATAATTTGAATAAATATTTGTGTGAAAACTAGTCATTTTTAAACAGCCGAGGATAGTAGAACGCGGGGCAACACTAAAGTGGATTTACGCAAACTGTGTAGTGTATAAAGGTTGCGGTTATTTAACCAGCGATAAGCGGGAGCGGAAGCGTTGAAACTTTGAATTGGGTGGCTGGTGGGGCCGTAAAGTTCTCGAATGGAGACCACGGACCAGTAAACGCAGCGTAGGACGTCCACCGTCTAGGTGGGGTCAGTGGCCATCACAGCTAGCATGCGCACCACGACTAAATTTTACCGACGAATCAAAATGAGACAAAGTTATAGTAAGGTTTTAATAATATAATAAGCCCGATTACAGAGACGCCAACGTAATTAAATTAGCTAAAGAGCATAGTTCTGTTTCTTTTTCACTTTAGGCATTCGATAGAGAGAACTTTTTTTACGTTGCTCTTAAAGTTACGCTGGCGCCTCTGTAACCGGGCTTATTATACTCGTATACCTAGTACTGTAGTAACTGTCACATTCTCACACGTCGATAAAACTATGTCGTGGTTACGAGTAGCGTATACTAGCCGTGCTTGTCTACTTACACACACCCTCGAATAAAAAGGGTTTTTTATCCCAATGAAAAATTTTTGAAAAATCCACTTCTATCGCTGCGCTGTCAAACGCGCGACGCCCTACATCCGATAAAATAGGGCCCACTAACGAGATTATGAAAAAGCGTGCGGTAGAGCGAAGTCGCGCGAGGTCACTAGCAAAACAGTACTACATAACTAGGCTTAATGTACAGTACAGCCAGGCCAAGTGAGTTTTAGACTTACAGCGATTTCATGGTTCAAAGAGGGGGAATCGAGGTCAAGAGATTATGGCGAGACATCCAAGTAGATGCTAGACTGAAAAATGTTACGTGGTAGATATCAGCATTCATTAATGAAGAAATTGATAATAAGGGAAGTTTTCTTCCTGCGTTGCCGTTGGTTGGATGCGCGACTGAACAATAATTCAGATTTTTTTAATTTGATTTGGACGGATTTGGACTCTGAATGAATGTATATGTAGATGCAGAGTTGTTGATTTTTTGCGTTTCATGAGCTAATAGCTGATATGAGTACCTATCATAATAAATGTGCCATAAATATAGCAGTAGATAAAGCTGATCACAGACAAGCATATCGTCTCAACCATAAAAATCGACGTGGAACGAAGTGATTAATTATTGGGCGAGTACCGTGTATGGTAAATTCATAAAGCCGGGGCCACATATTGCCTATGTTGGCTACAAATAACAGCTTGGTTGCAACACCCCAATGTGTGGATAGGTCTTGGATTGATACATTGGACAATCAGTACTAGTCAAAGACCGATCCACACATTGGAATCTTGATTCCAACACACCAAGACTATAATTTGTGGCTAACATAGCCAAGTGTGGCCCCGGAAGGTGTGAAAACCGTCGATGGCAGTGTTTCTGGCTTTGACTGTGACGACACGCTCGTTAGCAATAGCACTTAAATGATCATAATATAGAGATATGTTCTACATTTTATCCGTCGTATTGTGTAAATATTATTGAGATTTTTTACAAAAAAAAAAGAAAATGTATGAACCATTAATTTATTGATAAACTAAGTTTTGAGATATAACTAAGATATTTTAACTAATTTATAAAATTAAATAAAATAAAATTATAACACATCCTGTTATTTACATGATCTAATATTGAATGAAATAAATTATGCATTGATTGAACAGATTATTAAAGTCCATTCTGCCATCAGAGACATTAATAGTACCATCATAACCTCATGGCTAAACACATTTATGGTACCATCATAACCTTATGGCTAAACACATTTATGGTACCATCATAACCTCATGGCTAAACACATTTATGGTACCATCATAACCTTATGGCTAAACACATTTATGGTACCATCATAACCTTATGGCTAAACACATTTATGGTACCATCATAACCTCATGGCTAAACACATTTATGGTACCATCATAACCTTATGGCTAAACACATTTATGGTACCATCATAACCTCATGGCTAAACACATTTATGGTACCATCATAACCTTATGGCTAAACACATTTATGGTACCATCATAACCTCATGGCTAAACACATTTATGGTACCATCATAACCTCATAGCTTAACACATTTATGGTACCATCATAACCTCATGGCTAAACACATTTATGGTACCATCATAACATAACCTCATAGCTAAACACATTTATGGTACCATCATAACCTCATGGCTAAACACATTTATGGTACCATCATAACCTCATGGCTAAACACATTTATGGTACCATCATAACCTCTTGGCTAAACACATTTATGGTACCATCATAACCTCTTGGCTAAACACATTTTGGCTTTTCTTTCCCGTTCCGTAAATCTTTTGGCAGAGCTCGAAAAACCGCCAGCCGTTCTCATCTCCTTGCCTCACTAGATTTCTGTACTGCGTCCTTATTTCTGACATTTTCTTCGAGCAAACCAGTGGACTTTTACTCAGAATTCCTGAAGCCTCCATCCATAGATACCTACGATTAAACTTCGGGTTTTTAAACTTGTCCAAATTACCCAAATACCAAGTCAGTAGCTGCTCAGTTTCATCGTCAGTAAATACATTTTCATGATCACTAAAATTTGGACTTTGATTGACTTCTAAGACTATCTTCACTGCAACTTCTTTAGCGATGATTTCTTTTAAAAGTTCGCTAAACTCAGTCTTTTTACCGGCAATTTCTTCAGTGTCTATATCAAAAGCTTGTTTTAAATAATTGATTTTATTATACACTTTATTTGTCGATTCAGATATGTGATTTGCTAGTTCCGTCCAGAGGAATTTTCTTTCAAATTTTGGGTTAACGAATTCTTCTATATGTTCCAAGTAATATTGTAAGGCCAATGTTACTTTATCGGACGACATTTCCACATCTTTGTAGATTTTCTCTTCATTGTTTTTACTGTTGGCGTATTTTGGTTTTAGTTTTAAGACTTTTTCTAGAAGATATGTGAACGGGCTGTTCTGTTTGACTGTATCGTTTGCGTGTTTGTATGCGTTGTTCATTTTTACGAACATTTTTCTACAATCTTTCGGTGTTTTGTTGGGGATTTTTCCTGCGATATATGACCATACTTCTTTAGGCTTAATTTCCTTTCCTCTATTTGATCTAATGTAGTTTATGTAGAAGATGAGTAAGCGTTTTTTGGTGCGTTTCGTCCATTTTGCGGATTTGTTAAGAGAGTGTTCAGTTGACATGATTTGGAGTTGTTCCATGAGTTCTGAGTTGACAATCACTTCTGAGTTATTTAGTAACACTTGCCCGTCTTGAAGGACGATCATGCATTGGTAATCGTCATCTGAAATGATACATAATGAGATAATTATTTTTTTGCAAAAAAAATGGCATGACTGACTTTAACCAGAATTGTACAGAATTCGCGAATAGTCCGCACGGAACGATGTAGTAATTTTCACATTATCGTTGATTTATAAAAAAAATGGCTTAGCCGATTTCGTTTACATTTTAAATGGGACAATTTCGAAGTAAACTCTTTCCAATTAAAAAAAAAATTTCGAAATCGTACCACTACCTACGTAAAAAGTAATGCGTGGTCATCCATAAAAAAATATAATATACCCGTCGAATTGAGTATCTTCTCCGTTTCGTGGGTCAAAAATTTAAAAAGATTAATACGATCGATACATCACAGTGCAGTGAAATAATACCTATAGATTTTTTTTATATTTCGTATAGGTTTGCGTTTGACTACACACTGCCTGGTGTTAGGCAGACATGCTGTCTACGGTGTAACACGCTTATAGGCCGCGTCACGCAAGTTGTCGACTATTAAGTTAGCTACAAGCTGCGCAATATTCAATCAACGCGCAGCTTTGTGTGAGCTTCAGTCAGGATTGGATATTGCGCAGCTTGTAGCTAACTTCATTTCCGCCAACTTGTGTGACGCGGCCTATACCTAGAAGATATACTAAGCGCCACACAAATCGGCGGTCGACAAGTTATGCGCAGAACACTGCGCAAAAGTCGGCTTTTGCGCAGTGTTGCGTACCTATATGTCGGCATATAGGTACGCGCGGGAGCCAGAGAGAAGAGACGCCGGGGCACACCCGCCCGTCATCCTCATGCCTCCCGCGCGCTCCCTACGGTTGTGGTGCGCAGTAATTAGCGATACACGGCGAAGTGTCATCTGCGGCTAACTTCGCATCCGCCTATTTGTGTGGCGCTTAGTATACCAATTTACTAGGGATTTGAAGACGCTCTCGTTGTGCTTTATGACTATCGAAAAACATCGAACACGAGTTCAGTTGTGTCATTCTTGGTATAAAACGAATCAAAGTTAATGACGTCTATGGAGACGAGTTAGCAAATCCATATTTCGCCGGCGATGAGCGGGGATTTGCACAGCTTGTAGCTAACTTTACAGACGTCATTCAGCCTATGTAATGTTTTTCATGCACTCAATATAATTAGTATAAATTACAGTTTTTTAACGAATTTGTACAGCGCCTTCAGGTGGCGTAGTATCCATACAAATTGTTGTTCGACTCGAGTAAAGCTGTCGAAGTAAAAAACTCGTACTAAACTTGTACTAGAGGGATTACTACACCTAACCTCTAAATATCTACAGAGATGTCACCCGTATTCACAAACGTTATTTCCTCAAGTAAAGCATCAACACTGTGCAAAGGGTAACACTTCTCAGTGCGTTCCATTCATCGAGCCTTTGTATTCATGGACAAAACTTGAGTAATGCTTGGCAAAGCAAATGCACTGCGTGAAATAGCGACATGTGATTGGTCCACAGGATTGGTTCATTTATATTGCTAACTTCATGTTCGAGTTCGACTACCTGAAACCGTTAGCCGTCTCATTCTTTGCGTAGAAACATTGTTGATTGTTCGTGTTCATTTTAATTGAATAATAAGCTAACGCTTGTTTATTTAAAAATGTCGCAGCATTTAGAAACAGCAAATAAAAAAATTACATTACGGACGCGATGTGTTAAGTGATATTTTAGCGTTTTACTATCTTCACAAATTATAAAAATTATTGTTATTACTTTGCTATTAAGTATTTAATTTTATCTTGCTTTAATATGGCATATTGACTGGCAAACTAAGGAAAACTCAAGTTTATTAACGAAAGCGATCACCGAGGTTAAGCAACTTTTGCACGGTCAGTCTTTGGATGGGTGACCGCGAGTGGTATTTTCCAACCGAGCGCTACCGTGGCTCGGACGACACGATAAATTATAGGTCCCGGTGGTTTTCACCGTTTAGCCATGTCAGAGGCCTTCAGGCGGCTTAAAACTTCGGACACCAGGGCTATACGATTTTACTTAGTTTTATACCTACTATGTACTGTACTAGGGTAGTAACAATATACCTAATTGTATTCCAGTACTAAGAAAATACCGTTCACCACGTCGGAAAGGGAACTGACCGTGGCTCTAGTACGAGACCGACCCATTATTGAAGACAAGCGTACTAATTCTAAAAAATATTGAATTACAAAAGCCGCTTGGTCTACTATGCGTTGTCTAAAGTAGCTAACGAGCTTGCTTAGCTATGCGTTCAGTTTAACAAACGCATAGTGCGCTTCACCACTTAAGTAATGTTTGTGAAATGATTTTGCTACCCCTGTGCGTCCATGCCTGCTATGAGACCTCACAGTAACGTTTGTGAATACGGGTGACAGTCCCTAAATGAAAGTAGTAAAAAATGTCCGAGCGTCGTCATACATACCGACATAGATATTTACATTAAGTAATTCACAATGACCCGTTTTTTCGAATCTCGACGTTATGTCACCTAATTAAAGCTTGTAACTGAGCACTTTGGCATCGCGCGGCGTTGTAGTCGGCTTGCAATCGCCTTACGACTAACTAAAAAGCCTGCCCACTACGTAGCTTGGGCAGAGTTTTGCCTTTATTGAGTTTTTTGACACTTTTTTTGCACGATTGTGACTATAGATATTTGGTCGAAGCACCTAACATAAAAATACATACCTCCTACTCCCACTTGCTCCTCAGTCAATACTTGTTCTTCCAATACATCCATTTGCATCTGCTCAGCATCTTTGCTCGTATAAACCTCATCGAGCATTTCAAAATATGTCCAAGAAATCTTAACATCCGGGTTCTTATTCTTCATAGTCTTGAGTTTTCTGTAAACCTTCCTCAATTCGAGGAACTTGTCTTTACAAATCGCCTCGCTTTTACCTATTTCAGTAGCCAAGTTACGCCACTTGGATACATCATCTACATTGTTATTGATTTCGTAGTAGTGATCAGAGAAGTATTTAATTAGTTGTTTAATTAACTTGACGGACCAATCATCAGGGTCCATGCTAACTTCGCCCTGTTTTAATTTGTTCTTAATTACTCGGTGACCGAATACTTTTTTGCATAGAGCGTAGTACGGCCATGTAATAGGTACTTTGGGCCGGTCGATTTCTTTCTGTACTTGCTCCATATATGTGACTTTTAAGGTTTTGAATCGGTGAGCACATTGGGTGGAACTCAAACCGATTTGTTTCGCTAAAGGGTCCCACAATGACAACTTGGTGGTATCATTTTGGAATCTGTCTTTGTTCTTCAAGAAGTGTTCTAGTATTTTAGAAGTCCTTGGATCTGTGCGGGGCTCATCTTTTTTAGGTTCTTCTCTCTTTTTAGGGGTTGACAGATCCTTTTTGTCCAAGTTTTCAGACTTAATGTTTACTTTTTTGACTGAAATAAAAAAGAAATATTAATTCATCAAAAATCTTTCGATAGATTTTGTACAGTAATAAAGAGAAGAAATTCATAAAATAAAGACAGAAAGAAGAAAAGAAAAGAAAATTCATATAATAGAGAGTGTGTATTAGAGTCCACATATAACTATACTAGGAAACTAGAAGTAAACAATTTAATGATTCTTTATTAATATCTAGTAGAGTTAATGTTCCCTCCTTAAATTGCGACGCCCTCACGGGGTCAATGTCACTGAGTTAAGACTCTAGTTTGTAAGAACTTTTGTTATAACAGTGCATTGTGCAATAAACGAATATAAAATATAAACTATGGTTTATTTTCATGTCTGAATTTTTTACAAGCATTGTTCTACAAATCTGCCATAAGACATCTACTGCTGGACAATGCCCAGTGGGCATAGGCCTCTTACAGATTTCCAATATCGTGTTGCGATCCTAGTTAGGACGATTTATATGACAAACTATAGAAATTCTGATATCCGTAACACTGTCTTGAAGTGATAACCCTACCTGCTGTCAGTTGTTGCTAAGCAACGCTTTGTTGGTAAACATTTCACATCGAATTTGGCGGAAGTATAGTCGATGGATATCCTACACTGCGATTGCCGATACGTGGTCTCTATTCTAGATTTCTATTCTAAATTTGCGTTCCCATCGGCCATCACATGCAATGATAATATTAGGGGATATCTTACACACGGTCTCTGACCCCAAACTAAGCAAAGCTTGTGATATGGCTGCCAGAGACTGATATACTGCATTTACATATTTTAAATACATACGTACATAAATAGTACCTAATTAACACACAACTACAGAGCAAACACGTATGTTCATCACATAAATGCTTACCCTGGGTGGGGATCGAACCCACGCCTCTTTGATCCGTCAGGTCAAGTCAGGGTCACTAACCACTGAGCCAGCGAGGCAGTCAGAGCCACAAACTGCTGCTATATTTAAGCTAAACGATTCCATACAAAACTCTGAGCGGGGCCGAAGCCTTTTTGTATGAAACAGCGCTAGTCTGCCTAACGCAGTTTTTGCACTAAAACTTTACAATAATTTCGTAAAATTATTTAGTAACTAACCAATAAGTGGATCCGCCACCTTGGGCTTTGTCTCAATAGCATAACCATTCAACAGCTCTGTGTCCATTCCATAGTCAAAAATCCTATCAAACAGCTCTATATATCTCCATTCTATCTGTAAGTCCGAGTCCTCCTTTTTCTCTTCTAAAATCTGTTTGTACAAAACCACAAGTTGGTCCCATTGGTGCTTACAATTCTTTATTTTCTGTTTCAACTTGTATGCGATTGCTGCCCAGCAAACAAAATGGCATTCCTTATCTTTGAATACCTCTATATTATCGTAAAAGAACTGAACTAGCTCGTCTAATTGTGCTTCGTCTTCATTCTGAGTGTCATATGAATCCTCATTGCTTAAGATCTTTTTGACATCTTTGCTTATAATGTGGTCGAATATTATGGCAATGGGTATACGTCTCTGAAAATCATAGTTGCCCGCTAAGTATTTCTCTAAGTGCTCACGTCGCATAATTTCATAATGAATTTCGCAAGTTTCAGGTTTTTTGTCTATTAGCCGTCCCACTTCTGTCCATAGAAATTTGTTCGGAATCGTTTCATCTTCGAACTCTTCGTAGCAATCAAAGTAATATTTAGCTAGAACAGTCTTTTGGGTTATATTCCACTCATTTTCTGGTACAACATTACTTACTACAACTTCTGGTTCTTCATTGAACTGTTTTTTGAGGAAGGAATGGTCATCTTTGTAAATCTTGTCAAACAGTTCCATATAAGGCCAGTTGACGCTCGAAGGACCAAATTGTTTACGTTTCAAATACATCAATATATAATGCTGTTTATGATTTAGAAATTTCTTTTGTAGATATTCACTATCCGTCTCACCTAATTCCTCTGCAATTCGATCCCACAAATCCCTCCTCCAATGTTCTTTTAGAAAATTATTTTTGTACTTTAAGTATACTGTTAGGAGTTGTTCAACATTTTCATCGGGAGATTTAGTATTCATCTGTTTTACAGATAGAATTCCATCTTGGCTTTTGACTGGTTGCTGCTTAATGATTCCCATTTTTGGCTGGGATATCTCTTCTACCTTCGATGATGTAGATGCGTTTACGGTTTGAATTTCTTGCTTTCCAGGAGTAATTTTAGGTGCCGATTTGATTTGTGCTGTAGATTGACTAATGCTAACTCCAACTAGGGAGGAATCGTCGTGAAATGCTTGGTGACACAAATCTAGAAACGGCCATTTTACATAAATCCCTTTGTTGATGTAGCCTCGAACTTCAGAATATTTTGTTTTTAATTCTTTAAGTTTTTCCTCGCAGCTTTGTTGGTTTTTGCCGATGAGCATGGTTTTACATGCAACGGCCCAGAGATGCTTTCTTTGTGTAGACCCCGATACAAATGATGTTTTGTTGTCATTGTAAAAGATTAATAGTCGTTTCGCTTCGTCATCTGACCAGGGGTCCAGGTCTAAGATTTGATGCTGAAGGGGTGGTGGGTCATCCACTAATTCGTCATAGCTTTCCAGCAAGTAAGAACTTTCCTGTATCTGCATTGAATCATTTTCAATGTTTTCAATTGTGGTGAGTACACCCTCTTGATTATCTCCATTTTCTGGAAAGTAAATATTCAGATATTAAATTAAACAGGTTGGAACTTTGCATAAATAGAGAAAAAATTGCAATGAGAAGTAAACACTATATTACTTTATATGTATAATTATTCGACACTGTTTGATATAGGCAACGTTAGCATAATTTAGCATAATTTATACAATTCACCTTTAAATAAATAAATTAGGGTATTTCTCCTCATTGATGATTCTTATCATCACTTTCATGTCTTTAAGCTCTTGAATTTGTATATTACACAGAGATACCAGAGGGATAATGCGGTTGATTGAGAAAAGAAAGAAAGAGATGCATTGCATATGACATGAGTTTGAAAGAGACATCAAAAATATAGTGATTCAGTGGCTAGTTGCCGTGTTTTTTCTCGATAGTAAGCCCGATTATAGAGGCGCCATCGTAATTACATTAGCTAAATAGCATAGTTCTGTTTCTTTTTCACTTTATGCATTCGATAGAGAGAATGCTTTTTACTTTGCTATTAAATTTACGCTGCCGCCTCTGTAATCGGGCTTAGTGTTAAATTCTTGTCTAAGTTAATACATATATTTGTCAAGTGATAGTGATTGTCCATACATTATTGCAATGAGAATTGCCCACAAGCGGTGTAATTCGGTGTAAGTTTTTTAGTACTAAGGTTTTTAGAATAAATATTGTATTTATTATTATTAAGCAACAACAAAGCTATCTCTCTGGTTATAATAGCTCTGTGGTATATTATAATTAAAAAAAGTCATACTCATTTGGAATAATACCATAATATTGGCCACGCAAGTAACATTGACATTCACATTGAGCAAATACCCTTACATAATATACCTACAGAGTATATTTCTACACAGCAGACATATTCCAAGATATTATTGTGACGGTCATTATTTCATTAGTTAAATAACATTTTTCATTGTGCTTTCAAAGACTTACCATCAACATAATAAAGCAAGATCTCTCCATTGTTTTGTACCTCAGTCTTCACTACGATTTGATCCATTTTCTATTATAGGTACTCTGCGGAAAGAATTTTATTGTCATAATCTATATTTAACCTAGAATGTGTACTAATTTTCTGTATCTGTATATATAGGTAATAACAACAATTATTTAATTTATGTCTTGTATTCCTTTTAGAGTTATGTATTTAAATAAATGGAAGATTTAATGAAAGTAGCGATCATAGCATAGTTTGACTAGGTGTATGTTAGCAATCATCGAAGTTAAGCAACATTCAGCTTGGTAAGTTTTCGGACGGGTGACCGTGGGTGGCATTAAGATTTGAGCGCTATCATAGCTCGGATGACACTTTAAATTGTAGGCCCCAGTTATTTTAACTGTTTAGCCATGTCAGAGGCTTAAACACTCTGACACCAGGGCTAGCAACCCAGTCTATACAAATTTACTTTTTTAATGGAAGATTAAAATTAGTAGGCTTTTAAATATAACTCTATGAAAAAGCTACATTCCAGCAATTTTCTACAGGACAATTGCCTATCAAATATATTTTCTATGAGCTCCGTTGTAAGTGGCCTGTATACCTGTTTATGAAATTGACTAGTTGCATTATTTTTTGTTATTCTTACCACGAAAGTAGAAGCCTTCAGGCGACCTAGATACCAGGCGATAGAGCTACCTACAAGGCTCATAAAAACATGATTTTCTATAGAAAATAATTATTGTCTCAGAGTAGCAACGACGTCCTCTAAATAAGTTCACCATCGTGATCGCAATCAAAGATAATTTGGACGCAATATTTGCTCTAATAGGTACTCAGAATGAACTGTAAAATGAATGACTTTAGCTGTAAAATACTTGCTTACCACTTACAATTCAGCACGAATTAATATTTATTGCATTGTAATCCGAACTTGGTTCAACATTGGCGCGCTATTATTTTGTTCCGAAATTACAATTCACTAACTCAGAACACAACCAAAAACCCACATGAACTCAACTTAACTCAAGCAACTTTCGTTCCGATTCCGAACGCCATTTTCCTGCAGATAATTCTAAATTAAACCAATCGCTTCAGTCCAATAGTAGCGCGAATATAAACCAACATTAAAAAGGTTGGTAATAACACAAACTAAAGGATACTACGTATATATATACGTGGGTAATAATGTGCAAGTTGATCGTATTTTGCGCCAACAAGTCCAGTCACGCGTCATGTGCGCGTCAAGATGCCAATGACTTTGACAGTTTTAACGTATGTCAATACTTCTTTACGTCATTACTTTTTTTAAGTACGATTGGCATCATGAAAGGAACATTATCCAATAACGGCTCTTCATTGCGAAAGCCGCGAACTGTGAATGTGGATGGGTACGCGGTTTCACGCTAAGTGCTCGTGGCTTCGCAATCGCGCGTCGCGGCACAAACCAATTTTGCGAAGCTACGTGAGTGTCATTAGTGTAGAGGCAATCGTTATTCACGGCGTGATCCGCGAAATTCACGCCGCGAATAACGCCAATGAATCACGGCGCGATTCACGCGTTAATGAAGAGCCAGCAAATGAATCACGGCGCGATTCACGCGTGAATGAAGAACCGGCGTAAGGATTGGCATCATACATCATTGTATCCCACCCAGAAATGTACTTCAAGGTTGATCGTGGTATTTATTTATTGTATATGCAACTGAAACGTAGATTTACTGATAGACATTGTAGTAACATTTTTCTGCACTTATTCTGAACATAGTGTAAAAATACCAACCTTTTAATAGTTCACTGCTGAACTGACATGCTCTCGATTTCACTATATCCACCTAGCCAGCTAAGTTGCGGGATTGTGGATTCATATACGCCATCGAATTGCTTTTCCGAACATCTGCAGTTTTCCTATACCTACTGAGGTGTGAAAATCCCAAACACAAATTCTAGAACTCATTCGAACGAGATTCGAAACCATCTGTAATTAGTTGTGTCCCCTCGATGTTACAAGTTTTCCAACCTAGCAACCACATCGTTTTTTTTTAACCCAGGGAAAATCTTTTATGGACACCACCGCCCCACCCGGGGTGTTCCTTCTCTGTGCATCTGCGTCGGTATTGCGGGAACGCTTGCGCACACTTCCGCTACAACCACATCTTACCCTAATTCCTAACTTAAATATAGACCGAATCATACAAGTCGGCGGAGGTTGTGCAATAACCAATCCAGACCAAAGCTCACATAAGGCGCGGGACAAATACAAGAGGCGCGTGGCGGAGGCGCAGCGCGACCGAGGCGCCGGAGCAGCGCGAAAGAAGCGGTGTCGGAATGGCGAGGCGCAGGCGAACACAGTGGATCCGTTTGAGGCATGCAGGACAGGAACATAGATAATATGTTAAACAAGTTTGCTATGTATATAACCAAATTAAAATAGTAAAACGTATAGGTAAACTGATTTCAAGGTTTTTTTATTAATTCACGACGTATTATTATAACATGGCCTATACTAATGTCAACTTTTAATTATTCAAGATTAATGATTAGAAATTTTACATTAAATTCAATATCTTCACGAATTGTTTCTTGGTCCACTGTGAGGCATGCCACTGGTAACTGCGTGCCTCTTCTGATTGTGCGGCGCCACGCCACTTCTATACATTTTGTATGAAATATCATAGAAGAGGCGCCGCGCCCGCGCCACACGCCACTTGTATTTGTCCCGCGCCTAAAGCTGCGCGTTGATTGGGTTTCGCGCAGCCTGTAGCAAACTTAACATCCGCCACCGCTTGTACTTGTATGCCGATATATCTCTATTTTATTGAAGGTTTTAAGGATTATATGTCGTCTTTAGAAATAATATAATATATAGGCCGAATCATACAAGTCGGCGGATGTGAAGTTACAAGCTGCGCGAAACTCAATCAACGCACAGCTTTAAGTGACCTTTTCAGTCAGGATTGGGTATTACGCAGCTTGTAGAGAACTTCACATCCGCGGACTTGTGTGATTCGGCCTATACTAGTGATATTAAGGTATAGCCCATCCCCCAAAGAACTTATTGATAAAGAAAAGTGAAATTAATGAAAAAAAATTAATGAAAAAAATGTGAAAATAAAAGTTTCATTTTCTAAATAATGGTATATTTTCAAAAATATTGAATTACATGACCTGCATTATCTATTTACAAAAAATAAAACAATAAAATTATAATCATTTTAGTATCGCCATTATGTCACTATAAAATAATAAATCGATGTCAGTTTCTTAATGGAAAAATGGTGCCACCTACCGAGCAAAATGCAAATTAAACTTTGACGTAGAGACGAGCCGATATCGATAACAAACTATCGATGTTTTGTCAACATCAATCAAAACCAAATAATTTACGTTAGATTAAATCATAGCAATTACATAGCCAATTTAGGAGTCGTCAAACATTTCACTGTAAAAAGATTTTCAAACATAGTCACATTACATAATTTCTCAATTTGATAAAAAAAAAACATCAGTCCTTTTTTAAACACAGGTTATTTGCTTGGTCTGAGATTATTTTTGCGGTAAACTTTTTTTATAAAATGCCCGTGGTGCCATAAAACTTATATTTACATTATGAGCACATCAGAAGACTGACTTCAATCTTATTTCATTGCAAAAATAATGTTCATAACAAGCATAGTAATCAAGCAGTTTAAATGTAACTTTGAATCACACTATTACATTATAATTTAACTATCTTTGCAAATCACAATGAAGATTTTAAATGTGTCTAGAACATATTTTATTAATGCAACGGACTTTGAAATAATACGATACAATTTTATATATTATTTCTAATAACAATGTTTACATAATTATAAAAATAAAATAAAAACTTAAAAAGTAGTGATGTACAGCGATCTAAATTAAACATATCGAAATAAGGAAAACTAATTACAAAAAAGGTATGTAATGAATGTATATCATCTTGTTTCTAGTTTTAGCCCTCGTTCAAATATAAGAAAGCGCACTGTTATATTTCTAAAAGCAATCTGAGCTTGTTTTTGTTTTATATAAATATAAAGTAATAAATTTTGCTCTCCATATCGGAGGTTGTCAAATGTCGACAAGTAGAGTAAACCGTTTTAAAAATTATATCTATTGATAAGTATATGATTCAAACTATTATCAGATCTTTAGCTAATTATATTACTTTGTTCTATTTAAGAGTATTTTCGTGGTAAGTCTAGATATCGTAGTCACTCCACTCGTCGCCATATTGTTTTTGTTATTGATCTCTGATATTCCTAACCTATGTCTTACTATCTAGTTTTGATTATAAAAACCAAAGTTCCTACGAGGTTTATTGATATAAAAAAGCTAAAAAACTCTCGCTTTCAGTCGCTCATGGAACTTGCATCGTTTTTTATAAGAATCAAAATGAACACTTTAGAGATCATTTCACGGTGAGTTAGAACGAAAACTTTTTTCAATAATACAGTCAATTTTCAATTTGTAAGTCTACTTAACAATACTGATGCAAGTCCCTTTAATTTTAACATTTATTCTGCCGTGCCATTGAATAGTGAGCTCTAAGTGTTGGACTCAAAGCGTAACATTCAATAATACCGCTTGTCTCGACAGATTGCTCTATCTACGCTACTTTCAAGGTGCCGAAAAAATCTTTTTATCGATATTGTCCAAAAACATCAATTTATCGACATCGATAAATAATTTCGCAGCCCTACAAGTATTTTTCAGATGGACGATATTTGAAGGAAACATTTTAATATCTTCACAATCTTGATAGTTTACATTGAACATAATAATATAGTAAAGTAGGTTAGGTATAGTAGTGATATATTTTTGTGCGATATTGATGATTGACGATTTAATGAAATTGAGCCTTGAGAGCCGTGAATAGGAAAGACTGACTACAACTATTATGTTATGTATAAAGTTACCTATCATTTTGGGTAAAGCTTGACATTACTCTAATACTTGACACTGGCGAATACACAAAGATGCGACGCCAAGATTATTCGTAAGAAGTGAAGTATAAAAAAAACACGTCAGCGGATGACTCTGTACAAATTCCGTACAAAACACTTGTCATTTCTCCAAGGTACAAAACGAATTAAAAATATAGTACCGAATGGTAACTAGCCCTCACTCCAACTTTGAAACTTTAGTTTTGTAAATTGTTCAATATAAAATATCAAAACAGTACATTCACGCGCGCATTCAAAACATAGTGTATATTTCATTTAGCCCATACATAATCTAATTACATAGCTTACAGTATACCTAAATAAGTATAAACAGTCGTACGTAAAGACCATTATATTTGGTCTCATACATTTTTTTAACATACAAAAAATAATTGAAATTAAAAATAGTAAATACATCGAAAAGTTTTATTGAATAGTTGTGCACACTGGGAATGGATATTCTGACTTTACGATATTACTAGCTTCGATTCCAGTGTCAATGTACTCAGGGTGAACGCGCACATGTCCGCACCGTAGTAGCCGCAAGCTCCGCCGTACTCAATCTTTAAACGCATTCCCATTGCTTTACAGCATTTAAAGTATCTATTGCCTACGGTACTGACAGTTGCGTGCTCAGCCTTAACGACACTTATATATATCGCTAATTTAAGAATAAAATATTCTTAAAACACATTTTGAAGAGAAGCGTACACTAGTGACACTTTAAAACTTATTTCGGTTTCCTTCTCCGGTTTCGTCTAAGCTTTTAAAGAAAATTAAGTTTTCAACATCTTCATGATGTTTCTACTAAATTTCGTATCGAAATTCTACACTGGAACCGGGACTAATGCCATCTATTTTGTTGTATCATTATGTAAATTAACTAAATTGTTTTTAAATTACTAAAAGTTAGTCCATTGTACATCAGAATCGATGGTTATTTGTCGGAAAGTATGTATAAACTTTGTGTTTAGAGATGTATCCATAAATTTTCTAAATTTTGACTATTAGAGTTTGGAGTTTGTTTTTCTTTTAAATGAGCCGATGAAAGGACAAAACATGGTGTTAAAACTTCTTCACAAAAATTATTTCGATTTTTTTGATTTCTAAAATTATATAGTGACTATTATTAATTATTTGATTTCACTATACGATGTAGTCAAAATTTTGAAAATAATTGTGTGTATTACGTTAAGCCTTAAATGAAATTGTGAGTATGTGTGTGTATTATTTCACGCATGCACACTTTCAATATTTTGTGCTACCTTGGGGTACAATTTTTTGGCCTTAATTTTATTAGGTTTTCACAAAACCTTTCAAAATACACCAAATTTCATTAGTCTATCGATATATTAAACAATAAATTAAAAAAAAAATGTATTAAAATGCAATAAAATATGGCCTCTGTCGTTTATCAAAATAAATACGTAGAATTTTTCTTTACTTTTTTTAACTTCATGATATTTTTTTACTCCTAGCACGCATCTCTTTGGACATGATTACCGTTTGGTATATTTTATACCAAAAATTATACAAAAAATAACTAATTAAACTTAAATACAGATCTATGCTAAGTGGGTATAAAAACGTCAATTTAAAATTTCTAATACTTGCTTTCGTATCGAGCTCGTTGATTTTTGTGGAGAAACTAACAGCTTTTTACAATTACAGCTACTATTTCCATCTCTTTTATCGCAGCTTAGAAAAACAGAGACAGATGATCATGAATCTTTGTGTATCAGACATTTTAATTCAACAAATGTTTGTGTACAAAATTACAAATACATATATTTTATTTACGAAATACATTCGTATAGCGAAAAGTAATATAAAGTGGAAAGCGATTCCTTTGTAGTACAAAAATCTACTCATTTAGTCTAAATAACTAATAATATTGAGATAAACAAGCATTTTTGTACGAATATAATAGGCATGATGACTGGGTGAAAAAAACTAAAGTAGGGACAAGATAACAGGTCACTTTTGACATTTCACTTTTGACATTCAAAAATATACCTTGTACTAAAGGAATAAAACTCCAAGCCGTATTCGAGAACACTTATCCGGTCGTCGTCAATATTGTTTTCATGAGTTTTATTCCTTTAGTGTAAGGTATATTTTTCTTTGCATTCATTAACTGTCAAAAGTGACCTATTAAAATGACTCCACTTTAGTCAGTAAAATTATCAAAAAATATTAAACAGGTATTTTTTTCTTTTGTCAATTAAACAAAAATTACAAAGATAATGCGCGACAAAAGGCCCTTGTTATGTTTTTGTTTAATTAACCAAGGAAAAAATATATGTCAATATTTTTTTGATAATTTAACTGACGGACTAATTATATTTTTTAGTATTTTTTAGTCATCTACCCTATTAACTTAAATTGGCCTGAATTAGCTCAAGAAACTAGTTAGAAGTATGGAGGAAGAAATCGATATTCAATTCATGAATTGACTCGAAGAGATTGAAATTACTATTACTTTATGGCAGATACACACTGTTGTAATAGAAATTCGATCCAGCGAACTACGGACTTAAAAAAACTAGAAAAAAATATTTTCCTGACAATTGGTCTCGACAACTACAGTTAATTTTAAAGCTTTTCAAAGTCAGAGTGAATAGGTATCTTCTAGGTCTGCGTGCTTCATCTTCGACCATAACGTCGCTTACCATCAGGCGAGTTGGTGGACAAGCGCGGACTTATTTGCGTTAAAAAAAACACACCTTTTTATCCTTTTTCCTTATTACCTATTGAGCGCAGCGACCTAATTTTTTTTTAAATTCATGTTATGGGGCCCGGTCATTTGTCAACTGTATAGGCCGAATCATACAAGTCGGCGGATGTGAAGTAAGCTACAAGCTTCACAATATTGAATACTGACTGAAGCTCACAAAGCTGCGCATTGATCGGGTTTCGCGCAGTTTGTAGCTAAATTCACGTCCGCTGACTTGTATGATTCGGCTTTAAGACATTTTTGACGCCCGGAAGAGCAGATCAAGTATTAAGACTGGCGTTCAATAGATTAATAGTGGCATGGATCGGTGTTGACAATAATATCGACAACAGGAAACGTCACTACACTAGAAACTAGAGAGATAAAACTGAAATGGAAAATTTTAAATACCTGTTTTTTTAAAAATAAATTGTAACTCAGCAGTCAAAACAATACCGAGGTTCGACCGGGATGTGGTTTTGTCGAAATTTACTGGACCAACGATTGTCATAGTGTGAACCAACCATAATTATCAGACCAATGTCAGAAAAACTTATGGAAATGTTTCTAAAAATCAACGCCTATTTGGGGGTCATATAAACTGGGGTAAAATTATTTATCTACAGATAGTTCAGAAAGAGAAGGAAATAGTACCAAATATACAAAAGGTATCCCTAACTATAAGTTTATAACAAATTGTTTGTCGGGACAGCAATATAAGTCTATTCGCAAACGGGCTACATACCTACTAGAGCCGAATAAAAAAATGCAAATACAAAATGGCGTTTATTGACGTGTAGCAGCCACAAGCTTACCTACAATACGAGTATGTAACAAGTTCATGATCAATTTACACGTTCTGGATGCATAAAACAACATCTTACGTACTCTGTAAACTGATTTCCGAGAATAACGGCGCCGTCATAAAGCGGACGTAATATTACCGCTTTCTGGGAAACTACATCATTTTGTTTGTATAGACAAGAGACAAGGTTCTAGTGACGTCACTCGCCGATATTTCACAGCCGTTAAATGACGGACACCGCTATCCTAGGAAAACAGAGCTCGTGACGTAAATATATTATATGCCTCTACTGGGTTGGAATCGAAGAGAACGGATATGTTGCTTTATGTGGACCTCTATAGGACTGCGTTCACTGGGTTGGCCTTTTTTTCCAGAAAAGCAAAAAGTATGATTGGTTAGTTCTAAATTGGAATTTCTAATTAACCAAACACTATCCGCCTTATTACAAAAGATTATACTTTAAACACTGTTTAACCATGCAATTTGTATCGTTAAACATTGTCTAAAGCGTGCGTAAAACTTTTGTGGTAAGACGGTATATATTTTGTAAATTTGGCTATCGTTACGAAACGCTTACAGAGTGTGTAAAATTTTGTGCTAGATATACTGTAGTCCATACAGCAGTGGGGGCTTTTTAGGGCTGTATCGCGTAGTCCGTATGCAAATAAACTTAAGGTACACATTGGCCTACTCTCATTTGCACGAAAACTACATTTATCACTTTCATACAAATAATTGAAACCAACTTCTAAATCTATAGGTTGTTTCTTTTCCTCTCATTCAATTCAAGTATATGTAAGGATGGTTGTTCTTCTCGCACAAAATCAGATTAAGTCACGTGTAAAGGCTATCGCAAATTAATGTTAACAACTTATATGAATAGGCCTTGAAAACTAAGTTGTTGATTACTGAAACAGGATTTTTATTTCTTTAGAAAGAAGCTGTAAATCTGTCTGTCTGTCTTTCTTAAACAGCTGTACATTGTTAAAGAAATCTTATAAATTTAATTTGTACTAATAAAGCGCGAAAAACCATGATATTGGGGCAACAGTATATCGTTTGAAGAAAATAATACAGTGTCTACGAACAAATAAAGTTAATTTTACAATAACAAAAATTGCAATTAATCGTTTCATTACAAGGTTGGTTGAGGCTTGTTTTTTCTAATACAATAACAAGATAGTAATATGCCAAAAAAAATTTTTTATATTACGTATAGTGTAAACTATCGTTTACACTTTTGCACCTTTAAATGACGAATTAGAAATACAATATTCCTAAATCTTTTACGCCAATCAGACTTAATTAACAAAACCAAAATAATACTTAATTAACCAAACCAAAATAATACTTAATTTATTGTCAATTCGAGTGTTCCATCTCTTTCTTTATACGTGATGAGTGACAGAGACAAAAATTTAAACTGCTAAAGAATGCCTGGAACATAGCAATCTAATGTAATATCTGTTTTTTATTTGAGTCATTTGATCATACATCTAATATTTCCGTCTCACTCATACTGGTTAGGCTTATAGAGCGCTGTAGTTGTCTCGTTCTGACTTTTATGATTCAACGTCCGTTTTTTTTTTGCGTTGGCTAACCCAGAATTAGAGAAAAAAATCAACTGTGTCATACATTTTGTCGATACCGAGTAGCAATGTTGTATGTAACAGCTGATTTTTATCTCAAATTCCATGGCGTCATAGCCGTGCTATAAATACATTTGACAGTAACAAACCATGTGTTTCAGTAACCAACTTCCCGCACAGTGTATATGCAAAACAGTTATACACAGGCGTGTAAAATCCACAGTAACGCGTATACAAAATGAGCACTTATTTAACTGTCCTCTAGTAAATTGTGAAGCTCTGCGTAGTTCAGGATGGCACGGTGTAGGAATTCGTAATGTAACTGCGGAACAGACAATATTGTTAACATGAATACAATAAATACATTTATATAAGTCAGATATTAATCTACTTTAGCAAAATGAGGCTTGAATATAATGTAGATAATAGTAGATATATTACTATAAATGTTTAGCTATTGATAGCTAAAAAGTTTTATCACTACATCGTATAAAACAAAGTCGCTTCCGCTATCCCCATGTCCGCAAGTATGCTTATTTCTTTAAAACAACACAACGGATTATGATGCGGTTTTTTTTAAATAAATAGATAGATAGATAAACTCTTTATTGCACACCAAGAAATAAACAAAAAGAAGAAACAAAGATACATAAACAGTGTAACAATGGGCGGCCTTATCGCTGATAGCGATCTCTGCCAGGCAACCTTAGGATGGAGAGGACAGAAAGCGTATAAATAATGGACGGGGTGCGCATTAGTTAAAATATAAGTTTGATTATATCATAAACATACATACTAATAAAATTGATATAAATACTTAACATACCTAAAAATAAAGAAAACCATACATATAAAATTATAAAAGAAACCTATGACTAAATAATAAACTATTACATAATACATTACAATATACTACTTACATAAAACAACATAAATAACAACAACAACAACAGTTACATAGTTAAAGTATTGACAATTTCTGCAGGTAATGGTTTTTAACCTGATCTTTAAATACGTTCAGTGATTGAGCTTTTCTGACAGTAACGGGCAAGGCATTCCATAGCTGGACTGCCTGAAAGGCAAAAGACCGCCCGTAAAAAGTTTCACACCGTGCAGTAGGGGTCATAAGGGAAAGGTTTTCCTTGGATCGGAGGGGAAGGGAATGTGCATCTTGCCAGAAGGAAAAAGAGTCTTTAAGATAGCATGGAGTAGAAGGATTGAAGAGGATATTATAAAGGAGATTGAGGATATGAGCATTCCGACGAAGACGAATTGGAAGCCACTTGAGCTTAGTTCAAAAATGAGATACGTGGTCATATTTGCGTAGCCCAAATATAAACCTAATGCAATAATTTTGAAGACGCTCAAGCTTATCAAGTTGGACTTCAGTGAGATCTAAAAAGCTGGCGTCAGCGTAATCTAAAATAGGAAGAAGAAGGGACTGTGCGAGCGCAACTTTAGTAGCAGTAGGCAGGAAGTTTCGGAGCCGTCTAAGAGAGCTGCCAGCAGCAAACAACTTGCAGCTGATCGTTTTAATATGAATATCCCAGCATAGCGTACGATCAAACATGACACCGAGGTTTTTTACGGATTCATTGTATGGCAAAGTGATTCCATCGAACTCTACGCAAGGAATTTCGGGCCAGTCGATTCTTGAAATGTTATAAGAGCTGCCAATTATAATGACTTGCGACTTTGTGGGGTTGATCTTTAAGCCAAAAGATCTGCTCCACTCTGTTACTTGGTAGAGATCAGAATTTAAAGCAGCTATCGCTGAATAGAGTGATTCAAGAGGAAGGTTTATATGTATAATAAACCTGTGCGAAGCCGGGGCGGGTCGCTAGTATTAAATAAAATAAAGTTATGAAAATTTAAAAACATTCGACATCTGACAGGTTCTTGAAACATAGTGAAAACAAAAAAAGAACTGAATCGATTTCGGATAAATAGTTGAATCTAGAGGCTACAGAAAAACAAAGAGATACATAAATAAATAAATATTAGGGGACATCTTACACACGGTCTCTGACCCCAAATTAAATCCATACTTATATAGATAGTACCTAAATAACACCCAGACACAGAGCAAACACCTATGTTCATCACACAAATATTTGCCCTGGGTGGGGATCGAACCCACGCCTCTTTGACCCAGTAATCAGGGTCACTAACCACTGAGCCACCGAGGCAGTCAAATCTGATACAAAATTTTAAGAGATGAAGGAAAACATTGTCAGAAAACCAGTCTGATTTTTTTTTTCAATTCTTAGATTGTCAAGTCTGTTAACCAGTATTTGGCTAGCCAGGCGGAATATGACCTAACCTTTTACGGTAGTAAATATTCAAGGCAAAAGTGAGAAGAGGTCTGTAGATTTGGTAAGATTGAGAAATATGAGTAGACACACAGGGTGTAAAAGATTAGTGGCCATATAGATATAGCTCATGTTAGCATTCTGTGGTTTAATAATACAGGTGAGGTAATATATACTTACGAATGTGTCGATGGTCCGCGCTCGTTGCGAGCGCACCTTCCTCGCGACGCAGCAGACGTCGACGCGTCGTTCCGTGCGCAGTTGGCAAATGAGGATACACAGCGCCACGAATAGCGCGGACCGCTCCGTGCCCAGCCTAGAATAACAATCGCATTTTAATACCATTACATATACCATTACCCTGTAATGTGAAAACATAACAGCAAGAATGTCTGTTTTTTTGTTTATTTCTCAATTTAATTTATTTAGCCATTTTGAGAACAGAGCAATTTTAGAATTAGCCATTGTGAGAATTCTGCTGCCGACCAGCCCTCGTCCTGTAGCATTAGGTTAAACTAGCTACAGTAAGGGTGTAGTGACATAAGTCAGCATCAACGGGGCGCGGAGGCCGCGTCCGCCAGCTCCGTCAAGCCGCGCGTCACTTCAGGCGAACCCTGCTCCTGTAGTGTGTAACCTACACTAGTGTATAGACACGAGTGAGTAGTGACGTACTGGCAGTGCACCAGCATGACGCCAGGAGGCGCGGAGGCCGCGTCCGCCAGCTCCGCCAAGCCGCGCGTCACTTCAGGCGAACCCTGCTCCTGTAGTGTGTAACCTACACTAGTGTATAGACACGAGTGAGTAGTGACGTACTGGCAGTGCACCAGCATGACGCCAGGAGGCGCGGAGGCCGCGTCCGCCAGCTCCGCCAAGCCGCGCGTCACTTCAGGCGAACCCTGCTCCTGTAGTGTGTAACCTACACTAGTGTATAGACACGAGTGAGTAGTGACGTACTGGCAGTGCACCAGCATGACGCCAGGAGGCGCGGAGGCCGCGTCCGCCAGCTCCGCCAAGCCGCGCGTCACTTCAGGCGAACCCTGCTCCTGTAGTGTGTAACCTACACTAGTGTATAGACACGAGTGAGTAGTGACGTACTGGCAGTGCACCAGCATGACGCCAGGAGGCGCGGAGGCCGCGTCCGCCAGCTCCGCCAAGCCGCGCGTCACTTCAGGCGAACCCTGCTCCTGTAGTGTGTAACCTACACTAGTGTATAGACACGAGTGAGTAGTGACGTACTGGCAGTGCACCAGCATGACGCCAGGAGGCGCGGAGGCCGCGTCCGCCAGCTCCGCCAAGCCGCGCGTCACTTCAGGCGAACCCTGCTCCTGTAGTGTGTAACCTACACTAGTGTATAGACACGAGTGAGTAGTGACGTACTGGCAGTGCACCAGCATGACGCCAGGAGGCGCGGAGGCCGCGTCCGCCAGCTCCGCCAAGCCGCGCGTCACTTCAGGCGAACCCTGCTCCTGTAGTGTGTAACCTACACTAGTGTATAGACACGAGTGAGTAGTGACGTACTGGCAGTGCACCAGCATGACGCCAGGAGGCGCGGAGGCCGCGTCCGCCAGCTCCGCCAAGCCGCGCGTCACTTCAGGCGAACCCTGCTCCTGTAGTGTGTAACCTACACTAGTGTATAGACACGAGTGAGTAGTGACGTACTGGCAGTGCACCAGCATGACGTCAGGAGGCGCGGAGGCCGCGTCCGCCAGCTCCGCCAAGCCGCGCGTCACTTCAGGCGAACCCTGCTCCTGTAGTGTGTAACCTACACTAGTGTATAGACACGAGTGAGTAGTGACGTACTGGCAGTGCACCAGCATGACGCCAGGAGGCGCGGAGGCCGCGTCCGCCAGCTCCGCCAAGCCGCGCGTCACTTCAGGCGAACCCTGCTCCTGTAGTGTGTAACCTACACTAGTGTATAGACACGAGTGAGTAGTGACGTACTGGCAGTGCACCAGCATGACGCCAGGAGGCGCGGAGGCCGCGTCCGCCAGCTCCGCCAAGCCGCGCGTCACTTCAGGCGAACCCTGCTCCTGTAGTGTGTAACCTACACTAGTGTATAGACACGAGTGAGTAGTGACGTACTGGCAGTGCACCAGCATGACGCCAGGAGGCGCGGAGGCCGCGTCCGCCAGCTCCGCCAAGCCGCGCGTCACTTCAGGCGAACCCTGCTCCTGTAGTGTGTAACCTACACTAGTGTATAGATACGAGTGAGTAGTGACGTACTGGCAGTGCACCAGCATGACGCCAGGAGGCGCGGAGGCCGCGTCCGCCAGCTCCGCCAAGCCGCGCGTCACTTCAGGCGAACCCTGCTCCTGTAGTGTGTAACCTACACTAGTGTATATACACGAGTGAGTAGTGACGTACTGGCAGTGCACCAGCATGACGCCAGGAGGCGCGGAGGCCGCGTCCGCCAGCTCCGCCAAGCCGCGCGTCACTTCAGGCGAACCCTGCTCCTGTAGTGTGTAACCTACACTAGTGTATATACACGAGTGAGTAGTGACGTACTGGCAGTGCACCAGCATGACGCCAGGAGGCGCGGAGGCCGCGTCCGCCAGCTCCGCCAAGCCGCGCGTCACTTCAGGCACCGCGCCCGCCGCCGTCGGCCAGCCTTGGTACTGGAGCGCTAGCACGTTCTGCCATGACCCGCTCTGTTGAACAACAAAACTAGTGAAAAATCTGCAGATATACATGATTTGGAACTAGGGAATCTTAACATACAGGGTTATTAATTATATAGATAATCAATTAGCATCATTAGGGGCTTATTCTGTACATCAAAACTAATAACGTTTGTTCAACGACTTTTATCAAATCTCAAAACAAAAATATTGTTCTACAAAAAAATATCGCTCACCCTCGACAAAATGTATGGAACAGCTGTTTTTTTTTCAGTTTTGACAATAGTAGCAAAAAAACGACATTCTGTAATGGCGCTGGTCACATGACCGGTGTGACGTCACACGCTAGTAAATAGCGTTAGTTAATACATACTAGTAAATACGCTAGATCACATCCAAAAATTGACAAAATATACTTGAGAAGTAACTTACTGATCCAATAATATTACTCCGAAAACATAAAACACAAATTACACAAAAAACAGTTGTAGAGAAACTAACCTTTTTGTTAGCTTCTCTACATTCAGACTCTTTCAACGATAACACTGCCAACTTACAATTCTAGTTATGAAATTATTCAAATTTTTGAAATGTTTATCTTTGACAGGATCAGCGATCCCTGTTTGTTAAAATTGGGCAGTCTTGAGTTGGAAGTGATCTGGAAGACACCTTTTTTTCCTCTATAATGTAATGAGTGTGAATTTGAGTTTGCGTGGACGAGCCCTGCAAACCGCATGAGCGTCGCGTGACAGTCAGGGTGAGAGGCTCCGGTCCCTTTGACTTTGATTACAGGTGGATCTCTTGTTTTGGGGCCACTGACCCCTTACCCCTGGAGCACTGGGCTGGCGCTGACTTAGAACCCTGTCGGCCAGGTTGGACCGGCGCCTGTCGGCCGGTTTGGGCCGGCGCCTCCACCTCAGTCGACAGATGTCTTCACGCTAGCGCTCACCTAGCGCTACCTGGCTGGCGCCACACTATCGGCGGGTCCAGCTCAGGCTCTAGAAAATCCTCGGCCAGCCTCCAGCGTGGTTCTACGAGTGCTACCCTCTCCCTTTTGGCTAACTTTCCAAGGACTTCTACAAAATTCTCTCTCTCTCTCTCCGTCTCTTGAAGATTTAATTGACTATAAGTGCAGTGCGTGTTGTGTAAATAAATGTGTAAATACTAAGGTTAGTCTTCTGTTTTAATCTCCGAACCGTTAGGATTCCTATCCACTAGGTAGGACTCTTAGGTTGGTTAGGTTTCTCTGAAGTCTCTTAACCTGTGGTGCTGCAACCGGCTCCCCCGCTTGCAACATTACGGGTTCCTCTTCAATTCTCTTTTAACTTGTGGTGCTGCAAACGGCTTCCCCGTTCGCAACATTACAGTTTGGCGCCCGACCTTTTTACTTATCCACCCCTGACTACTTATATTTTCTTATTTTACTGTTACTTGTTTTATTTCTTTTCTAAATTCTAAACCGATACTTCCACAAGTATCCACCCATCGCTTACACCTTAGGTATTTTTGGATTCTCTTTTGGTTATCATACTCCGATTTTCCATACATTACTCTATACTTGACTTTACAGTACACAGGCTACATAAATACCGCACCCCTACATACAGTCACTTACTACCTGGTTACCTCTGTAACCTACACCCATTCTTCGCTTGGCGGTGTTAAAACCTAACGGTCACCTTCAAGTTGGGGTTTGGGAGACTATACGGCGAGCTGGAGGAGAGTATCCTCTCAGTGTACGTCACATACAGTTTGTAAGTTACCTAACTTACAGCTGAACACTCTTCGTAGTACATAGTAGTACATATCAACACTTGGCCTAGTATATAAATTATATTCTAGTACTACCTGGTATTACGTGTATATTATTCCGCGAGTCTCTCTCTGCTCTCATACGTCTTCAGTCATTACTATTCCCTTGACTCTACAGTACATTTAAACAACACAATACCGCACCCTCTCATACAAGCACTACTACCCGATTACCACTGTAATCGACATCCATTCTTCACTTGGAGGTGTTCAAACCTATCGGCCACCTACAAGTTGGGGTTTGGAAGACTATACGACGAGCTGGAGGAGAATATCCTCTCAGTGTACGTTACACGCAGGTTGTAAGTTGTCTTGGCTTACAGCTGAAGTATTCCTACATTCACAATACGTTTCAAGGTACTAGGTGTTTTTTTTACCTTATTTTTGTTGAACGAGATTTGCTCATGTGAATTTTATGCTCATGTTCTCAATAACCCTAATTTATTAATATTTCAGATGTGTAAGTTCAATTGAATATTTTTTTTATTGATATAATACTATTTTTAACTAATGTTTCTTTCTTATCTTTGGTAATACGTCGTATTTTATTATTTTTAATCTAATACCTATTAGATTTACAAAAAATGGCTAAAAACATCGTTTATTCTCATTTAAACAAACTTGAACTTGAATATGAGATCTCAATTCGTCATGAAACACCTTCAGGGAGTGTTTCCTCTCTCAAGGAGCAATTGGAGAGACTTTCTATACTGAAACCAGCTGAAGTCATTTCCAAGTCGGTTTTCTCAGTGTCAGTTGACTTAGATCAAGTGTCAAAGACTTTGAAGTATATCAAGGATAAAGTTTCAATGTTAGAGTCTTCTCCGGATAGGTTGCTAACTAAGAAGGTTGAATCATTTTTGAATCATACTCATTTTCGTCTTGATCGTATTGACGTTTCAACGATTTCTGAAGAATCCTTAAAGCAAAACTACAAAGTTTTAAGGAGCGATTTTTTTTCAATTAGGAAAAGATTCGATGCAGTTCGTAGCAACTTCGAGCATCTACCGAGTATTGATAATACTCAAGACTATGACGATTCTCCCTCTGGATCAGTTTCGGTTTCGCCCCGAACTGAACATAGAGATCATCAACCTGAGATACTATTCTCTAAGGCTGATTCTGTTCCGCATAGACCTACAATACAGGAGAGCACTTCGAATTCTACACAATCTATACTTCTACCACAAGAAGTGTTGCTTACCTTAGTCAATGCTTTAACAAAGAATACTCAAGTCTCTCATTCTAATGTCATGGTTGATTTTAAAAGTTTGACATATGATGGAAAATCATGCCCTCGCTCTTTCTTGCAAAAGATGGAAGAGTTCCGTCGATCTAAAAGCATTTCTGATGAAAGTATTGTCAAACATGCTTTTGAAATCTTTAAAGGTGATGCTTTACATTGGCTTAGGTTTCAAATCTCTCAAAATGACTCATTGTCTTGGGATGAAATCAAAAGTTTGTTGATTAGAGACTTTGGTGAATTTGACTTCGATTATAAACTCTTGGAAGCGATTCGTAAGCGAACTCAAGGAAAAGACGAGTCAATAGCCGTTTTTGTTTCGATAATATCGGGTATGTTTTCCCGCCTACAAACACAGTTACCAGATGCAGAAAAGTTACAGATGATTCTGCGTAACATTCGACCTTGTTATTCGATTTTTGTAGCTTTGAAGGAAGTAAAAACTCTTAACGAGCTGATTAGTGTTTGTCAATTGTATGAGAATTGTATGGATAAGAATTCTAGTTTTCACGAACCTCTCCATAATGATGCTTCCTGGGCAAAGGATTTTAACTATCGTCCCTCAACTTCTGGATTTTCTAAAAATGTTTTGAAAGCAAGTGAAGTCGTTAAGGAATCTCACCCCTTAAACTCGCAACCGCAGACGATTCCTACGCCTAATTTCTATAATTTCTGCCCACGTTGTAGAGTCACAGGCCATTCCTTAAAAACTTGTACTAAACCAAGGACTTTGGTTTGTTTCAAATGTGGTCTACAAGGGGTAAAGGTAACAGACTGTCCTAAGTGCTCCGTTACTTTAAATCAAAAAAACTAAATAATGACTTGAATGATGATTCTAAATCTTACAGCGATTCTAATGATTGGCAGCAATGGTTGAATACGGTTCGAAATTTTATGTTTTGTTATAAGACAACTGCTGTGTCTTATGATAAAGAAAAAGATTTTAATAGACCTTTTATTAATGTATCTATTAATGAACAAACTTTTTCGGGTTTATTAGACAGTGGGAGTTGTGTTACTATTTTAGGTAACAATTCTCATAAGGATATCTTAAAGTTAGGTTTCAAGTTATACAAATCATCATTTCAAGTCATGGTAGCTAATAAACAAAAATCAACGTCATTGGGTTACTTTCATCTCCCGATCAAATTTAATAATCGGATAAAATTTATTAAAGCTTTCGTCTTCCCTGATATTTACCCTTCCTTAATTCTTGGTTGGGATTTTTGGGAAAAGTTTGACTTAACACCTAAAATACTTTCTCTTGAAGTTAACTCTGAAAATAAGGAGCTTGTCTTGTTCTATTGAAAATAAGGTTACTTCGTTTAACTATCTATCTAATAATCAAAGTGAAATAGCTAAGGCTATGATTGAACGTTTTAAATCGATTTCTTTTGAAGAAAAGGGTCATTTGGGTCGTACTAATCTGATATCACACCGGATTGATACGGGTGATGCTTTACCTATCAAACAAAGGTGTTATCGACTTTCTCCGGAAAAACAAAAAGCTCTTATTGTTGAAGTCGATAAAATGCTTGACTTAAAAGTTATTGAATCATGCGAAAGCCCTTGGCTATCTCCAGTTCTTATTACTCCAAAAAAGAATGGAGAATGGCGTTTTTGTGTTGATAGCAGGAAATTGAATGCAGTCACTCAAAAAGATGCTTATAGTCTTCCCTTTATTTCGGAAATACTAGATAACCTCAAAAATGCTAAATATCTATCAAGTATTGATATTGCTAAAGCTTTTTGGGAAATTCCGCTGCATCCTGACGATAGAGATAAGACTGGTTTCTACGTCCCTGGTCGTGGAATGTATAGATTTACAGTTATGCCTTTTGGTTTAACTAACGCTCCAGCTACTTAACAAAGGTTGATGGATACCTTATTTACTCCAGAGTTTGATAATAAGGTATTTTGCTATTTGGACGACATAATAGTAATAAGCGATTCTTTTGATGAGCATATATCTCTTCTACTTAAAGTTCACCAAAAGCTTTCTTATGCTGGATTAACCATCAACTTTGAAAAGAGCAAATTTTTTCGTAAAGAGCTTAAATATCTGGGTTATGTCGTGGATGAGCTAGGTCTTCGTGCTGATCCCGAAAAGATAGAAGCTATCATCGCTTACCCTGTTCCTACTTCTAAGAAAGAAGTAAGACAATTCTTGGGTACTTGTAGTTGGTTCCGACGTTTCATACCCAATTTTAGTTCTATTGCTTCGCCTCTTTGTAAACTAACGTCATCGGGCAAGAATGTTTCTAAAAAGTTTATCTGGAACGATGATGCTGATGCTGCTTTCAATAAGCTAAAAGAGCATTTGATTTCTACGCCTATTTTAGCATGTCCTGATTTTGACCTACCCTTCTCTGTTCACTGTGATGCGTCCAATTTTGGCATCGGAGCTATGTTAAGCCAAATAAAAGACGACAAAGAAGTGGTTATAGCGTATATGAGCAGAACTTTAAATAAGCATGAGCAAAACTATTCAACAACTGAACGTGAAACACTAGCAGTTATTAGCGCTCTCGAACATTGGCGTTGTTATCTTGACAACGGTAAACCTTTTACTATTTATACTGATCACGCAGCTTTGAAGTGGTTTCAAAATTTGTCTAATCCTTCTGGGAGACTAGCGCGTTGGACTATTCGCTTATCTTGTTTTAACTTCATTCTGAAACATAAAAAGGGTAAAGAAAATGTTGTCCCTGATCTTCTTTCACGTTGTAAAACACCTAACGTTGCAGGCATTGGTTTTACCGAACCAATAGCTGCAAATGTTGATCTTCAATTAGATTATTTTAATCGATTGTTTGCCAATTGTCAGGATAACCCCGATGCTTATCCAAATTACAAAATTGTCAATGGCAAATTATACCGTCACTTTGACACACCTAATTACTTTAACGAAGATTTTGCGTGGAAAGAAGTTCCTCCTCCACCAGAGAGGAATGAAATAGTTAAGTCTTGTCATGGGCTATCCGATAACAGCCCTCATATTGGGATATTTAAAACTTATAAAAAACTTTGCTTGAGATTTTATTGGTCCGGTATGTTTAAGGATGTGGCCAATATGTGCTCGTCTTGTGAAACTTGTCTCTCTTATAAATATTCGAATCATTCGCCTTATGGTCCTATGGGCAAACCTAAAATTTGCTCAAGGCCATGGCAGAATATTTCTTTAGACCTCATGGGTCCATTCCCAATGTCAAGACAACGTAACCAACATATCTTAGTGGTCACGTGTTCTTTTTCTAAATATTGTCTTATATTCCCGATTAAGCGAGCTACTGCCCCTAATATCATTCGTGAATTAGAAAATCATGTATTTTTAGTACATGGTGTACCACAAACTATAATTATGGATAACGGTTCTCAGCTACAATCTAATGAGTTTCGAAATTTTCTTAACAGTTATAAAATACCTTTCGTCTTTTATTCACCTAGATATTGTCCTCAAGTCAACCCAACAGAACGTTATAATAGAACTATTATAACGGCTTTAGCTCAGTTAGTGGGTGATGATCATAGATCATGGGACAATCATTTGAAAAAGATTCAAATGGCTTTAAATAGTGCAGTAAATGTCACGACCGGTTTTACTCCAGCATATCTTGTATTTGGCCGTGAAACAATTCCTTGCGGGTCATACTATAGTTCCTGTTCTAATCTTGACAGCGTCATCTTCGCTCCTCGAGACATTTATGCCCATAATTTAGGGTTACTTTCCACAATCTTCGATAAAGTACAAGTTGCTATTCATACAGCTCACTTTAGAAACGCTACAAATTACAATCTAAGACGAGATTTCAAAGAATTTAATGTCGGGGATATAGTTTGGCGGAAAAATTATGTACAAAGTAATGCTGGTGCATATTTCAGCGCAAAACTTGCGCCGAAGTACATAAAATGTAAAATTGTTGAAAAATTGTCTTCTTTGGTCTTTGTCTTGGAGGATCCTAACGGTTCGAGAGGTAGATGGCATGTTAAAGATATTAAATGCTAACTGTACATATAATATATTTTAATGATTTTTCTTTTTTTTTTTTTTTTTAACTAGTGCTGATCTATGTTTTTGTTTTTTTTAAGAAGGTTGTAAATAGTTTTCGTTTTGTTTGGTGTATAATGAGTACTTATAATGTTCTGATTAAGTATTCGTGTAATTCTTTTTTACGTACAAATGTACCTGTTAATGCTTCACAAAGAATCTAAACCCTTTGGCTTATTTTTTGTAATACCCTTGATTTTTTTTATTTTGAATAATAAAAGGCTTGCACAATGGTTAAGTTACCAATAAAGCCTATATTGTGCTTTTATCTTTCGATATTTCAAATTGCACACGTTGCAATTTAAATATTAACTTCATTTGAATAGAAAATTACTTTTTCTCTTCATTCAAGAGTTTTAAGGCTTACTTAGGCCATATGTGTAAATATTAACTTGTAAATATTATTATCTTAACTTTTATCGGGTTTTCGAAAAGGTGCGGGTTACGACACCTAACTCTAAAAAAATAAGCCTTCGTAATAATTGAATGATAATTCCTTGTGGAGTATGGTCATCATGGATTGTGAACCATAACCCCAACTTATGATTGAGTGTGCGTGCGAGGGAGTATGGAAGATGTGTGCGAATCTGTCTGGATGGTCAAGGTCTTATTCTCAACCTGCAAAATTTTCAATGAGTGAAAATTTTTCTGGGGTTTTGGGGGAAATGTAGAGAAACTAACCTTTTTGTTAGCTTCTCTACATTCAGACTCTTTCAACGATAACACTGCCAACTTACAATTCTAGTTATGAAATTATTCAAATTTTTGAAATGTTTATCTTTGACAGGATCAGCGATCCCTGTTTGTTAAAATTGGGCAGTCTTGAGTTGGAAGTGATCTGGAAGACACCTTTTTTTCCTCTATAATGTAATGAGTGTGAATTTGAGTTTGCGTGGACGAGCCCTGCAAACCGCATGAGCGTCGCGTGACAGTCAGGGTGAGAGGCTCCGGTCCCTTTGACTTTGATTACAGGTGGATCTCTTGTTTTGGGGCCACTGACCCCTTACCCCTGGAGCACTGGGCTGGCGCTGACTTAGAACCCTGTCGGCCAGGTTGGACCGGCGCCTGTCGGCCGGTTTGGGCCGGCGCCTCCACCTCAGTCGACAGATGTCTTCACGCTAGCGCTCACCTAGCGCTACCTGGCTGGCGCCACACTATCGGCGGGTCCAGCTCAGGCTCTAGAAAATCCTCGGCCAGCCTCCAGCGTGGTTCTACGAGTGCTACCCTCTCCCTTTTGGCTAACTTTCCAAGGACTTCTACAAAATTCTCTCTCTCTCTCTCCGTCTCTTGAAGATTTAATTGACTATAAGTGCAGTGCGTGTTGTGTAAATAAATGTGTAAATACTAAGGTTAGTCTTCTGTTTTAATCTCCGAACCGTTAGGATTCCTATCCACTAGGTAGGACTCTTAGGTTGGTTAGGTTTCTCTGAAGTCTCTTAACCTGTGGTGCTGCAACCGGCTCCCCCGCTTGCAACATTACGGGTTCCTCTTCAATTCTCTTTTAACTTGTGGTGCTGCAAACGGCTTCCCCGTTCGCAACATTACACAGTCAATCGAGAAATTCTCGCTTACTAGCATGTGACGTCACCAGAGTTGCCACCCATCTTAAAGAGTTTTCGTCACAGATAAAATATCAAAAAAATATCGTATTTTATTTCCTGTAATTTGCGAAAATTATAAATATTTTAGTTTAAATAAAGTGAAATAACACACAACGTGCGCACTTTAAGGACCGACGAGAAGATTGCTGAGCTGGAAGAAGAGTTAAGTAGGTTGCGCTGGGATATTGTGGGGTTGTCTGAAGTCCGTAGAGAGGGGGAGGACACGATAACCCTAAAGTCCGGCAACCTGCTATACTACCGGGAAGGTGACCAGCGGTCCCAAGGTGGTGTCGGTTTTCTCGTTCACAAGTCCCTCACTAACAACATTATTACCATCGAAAGCGTGTCGAGCAGGGTTGTGTACCTAATACTCAGAATATCTAAGAGGTATTCGCTGAAGGTCATTCAGGTATACGCACCGACCTCGTCACACCCAGATGATGAGGTGGAGACTATGTATGAGGACGTAAGTCGAGCCATACGTATGTCTAAGACCCACTTCACTGTTGTTATGGGGGACTTCAACGCAAAGTTGGGCAGAAGAAGCGATGATGAGCTGAGAGTGGGGAAATTTGGATATGGACAACGGAACCCCAGGGGCCAGAGGCTGGCTGATTTTCTGGAGAAAGAGGAACTCTTCATGATGAACTCTTTCTTTCAGAAGCCGCCTCACAGGAAGTGGACCTGGATGAGCCCCGATGGTTCTACGAAAAATGAGATAGATTTCATCATGACCACCGAGAAACGGATATTCAATGATGTCTCCGTGATACACAGGGTGAAAACCGGTAGTGATCACAGAATCGTAAGAGGCACATTGGATATAAACGTTAAACTCGAAAGGTCACGCTTGATGAAGTCCACACTCCGACCTACACCTTCCAATATCCAAAACCCCGAGAGCTTTCAGCTCGAGCTCTCAAATCGCTTTGCTTGCCTGGAGAACTTTGCGTCAGTGGACGAGATCAACAACGGGCTCGTAGAAACTGTCCAGACGGTGGGTGCTAAATTCTTTAGACCCCGTCGTACAAATAGACCTCAAAAATTTTCCGATCAAACTCTAAATCTCATGGCCGAACGACGCTTACAGAGACTGCAGTCTTCCGATGATGCAAAGTCATATAGGCTGATCAATAGACAAATTTCGAAATCCGTGAGGCGCGACATTCGTCTCTTTAATACTAAACATATTAAAGAGACCATAGAGCAGAACAAAGGCTCCAAAGTGTTCGCGAGGAATTTGTCTATTGGGCAAAGCCAGCTGACAAAGATGAAGAGAGAAGATGGCAGTGTAGCGTCGACCAAGGCAGAGGTATTGGAGGAGATCGAAAGGTTCTATGGACAGCTATACGCTTCGGTCGCAAAGCCTGTCAACAGCGCAGCCAAAGACCCAAGAGCCAAGCTGACCCGACACTTCACCGAAGATATCCCGGACATCAGCCTGTACGAGATTAGAATAGCCCTAAATCAGCTCAAGAACAACAAGGCGCCGGGTGATGACGGTATCACATCAGAGCTTCTGAGAGCGGGTGGAACACCGGTATTAAAAGTCCTCCAGAAGCTTTTCAACACCGTCGTCCTCGAGGGCATCACGCCAGAAGCATGGAACAGAAGCGTGGTGGTGTTGTTTTTCAAGAAAGGTGACAACACCTTATTGAAGAACTACAGACCCATCTCGCTTCTGAGCCATGTTTATAAGCTGTTTTCAAGGGTCATTACGAACCGTCTCGAGCGCAGGCTTGATGACTGCCAGCCTTCCGAACAAGCCGGTTTCCGAAAGGGCTTTAGCACCATGGACCACATTCATACGCTGCGGCAGGTTATACAGAAGACCGAAGAGTATAACTTGCCACTTTGCTTAGCGTTTGTGGACTATGAGAAAGCCTTTGATTCGGTCGAGACTTGGGCTGTGCTCGAGTCTCTCCAACGATGCCGTGTTGACTATCGGTACATCGAAGTGTTGAAGTGTTTGTATAATAACGCCACTATGTCGGTCCGAGTACAGGAAGAGAGCTCCAAGGCGATCCCTTTAAAAAGAGGCGTAAGACAGGGAGACGTAATCTCTCCGAAACTGTTTACGGCTACTTTGGAAAACGCCTTCAAGCTCCTGGAATGGAAAGGATTCGGCATCAATGTCAATGGCGAATACCTCACTCACCTTCGGTTTGCTGACGATATAGTAGTCATGGCAAAATCGATGGAAGAGCTCAGCACGATGCTCGAAAGCCTCAATCGGGTTTCTCAACAGGTGGGTCTTAAGATGAACATGGACAAGACGAAAGTCATGTGTAATTCCCATGTTGTACCCACCCCGATCACTGTTGGGAACTCGGTTCTTGAAGTCGTTGACTCGTACGTCTACCTAGGACAAGTAGTCCAGTTTGGTAGGTCCGATTTCAAGAAAGAGGCCAATCGCCGAATCCAACTCGGCTGGGCAGCGTTCGGAAAATTGCGTAACGTCTTCTCGTCCGACATACCTCAGTGCCTCAAGTCGAAAGTGTTCGATCAGTGTGTGTTGCCAGTGATGACTTATGGCACTGAAACGTGGTCTCTTACTATGGGCCTTATTAATAAGCTCCAAATAGCCCAACGAGCTATGGAGAGGGCTATGCTCGGAGTCTCTCTGCGAGATCAAATCAGGAATGAGGAGATTCGCAGAAGAACCAAAGTTACCGACATAGCCCAGCGGATTGGCAAGTTGAAATGGCAGTGGGCAGGACACATAGCGCGGAGGACTGATGGCCGATGGGGTCGAAAAGTTCTCGAGTGGAGACCACGTACCGGCAAGCGCAGCGTAGGACGTCCACCCACAAGGTGGACGGATGACCTCATTAAGACCGCAGGATCACGCTGGATGCAAGCCGCTACCAACCGGTCTTATTGGAGATTCATAGGGGAGGCCTATGTCCAGCAATGGACGTCCTATGGCTGATGGATGGATGGATGAAAGTGAAATATGTCTTTTTCAGGCTATCTATTATCTGTAAGGATTACCACAATCAATAGTAGGTATACTTTCAATGTTCTCAAAATTTGACAGCATTGGAAATATACCATGTATTGATTGTGGTATTTTTCCTATTTAATATTTTTATAGACAACTAGCTGCGCTCCGCGGCGTTAGCCCGAGGTAAAAAGTAGCCTATATGATAATCCAAGGGCTACCTCCATACCAAAGGAGATATTGCAAAAATATATAGAAATTGGGCCACCAAAGGGTACAGTATTTCATAATTTGCTTCGTTTCTTTCGGATAATTATATTCCCGTTATTTTTTACAATAACAGTGTCCATTAAAAGTAATTTCATGTATTCTGATTGAAAATTACATTGACATTGTTTAAAAATAAGGCAGCCATACTCTTCTTCTTTTATATTTTGGTGTCGCATGGTTTATGCATTTGCTAATGTTACCTATAAGTATTGAACCTTTTTTTTGTATTTTATCAAAATAGTTACAGTCTAAGTCACGTCATAGTCCGAAAAAGTCGCGGTCAAGTTAGACCTCAGTAAAGCATCGGCAAACTAATTATCACTGATAGAAACATTTTTCACAAAATAATATAATGCGGCGACATGATTTTTCCCCGTTCCCGCCAAAAACCACCCGGCCATACTCGACTTGAAACATTAATAAAATGTCACAAATAACAAAAATAGGCTAAAGGCCTAAAACCGAAAAAAAGGTTTAAAACCGATTTCTATATTATCCTGGATTCTTATAACAACGAAAAGAACACGTTTCATTGCAATTCGTTGGATGATTTTTTATTGTTAACTATTACAGGATTTAAACACCTCGTAGTCAAAATATTTTATTCAGCATTCTCCGATCTTAGAAATATATAGTTACAAACATTTTTTTATTCTTCGCTCCATTTTCACACCATTGATCCTCCTTAGTTTCTTTCCCGCCAAAAAGTAAGTATTCATCCTTCATTCTCCTTTTTTTTTTAATATATAGATCTAACTTGTCCCGTGAGTTTGATAACTAAAGAGGTTTCTATGTGCTACGTGATCTTCATACACCATTATAAGAATACAGCAATGTGAATGCGGGGCAAGTAACTTCGAAATAATTTACAGTTGTTTAGATCCATTTATACAGAAATATGATATAATATAATACTTTTAAGAGAATATAAACAACATTACACTCATCACACTATTAATGATGGTTTTACAAAATTAATATAACGATCGCGCAGTCTGGAAGGAGGGAAGGGAGGCCTTTGCCCAGCAGTGGGACAATACAGGCGCAAAATAATAATAATATAACGACAAAATTTTCTTGATCATTTACGAAAACAGGAAAATAAAAACAAACCTCTTACACGTTTGCCTTCGACTTTCTCGGTGACCCGCGACTTCACCAAGTAACAACTTAATCCTCCTCAGGGCCGGCGCAGTGGATATGACTGGATAGGCCTAGCCTATGTTCAGCAGTATACTTTTAAAAATTACAGATACATGAAAGGTAGATACATACATATACCGTGTGTCTCTCAGAGATCTAATAATACTGAAACCACTTATATGTAGTAGGTACCCACGTTATTATGAACAACTAAAGATTGCTGTTGATCCCATAATAAAAAAATCAACGAAATAAATGAAACAAAAGAAACGTACAAAGTCTTGATCGAAGTATAAAGTACCTATAAATGTATAATTTGATGTATCATTAACGTCTGAGAAGTTTTGCTAACAAAACTAAACTCTTCAGTGCATTTTTTACATGTAGGCTATTAATTCTATGTAGGTTATATAAAAAAGGTTACATGTGACCAAAATGGCAGTAATTCAATAACTGAGGAAAAATAAAATTGGAAAATGTGAAATTACTCATAAATTAAGCATTTGATGCGGTTGTTTTACTCTGCGCATTTATTTATCATAGTTTATCGGATTTTTTGAGCTACTGTACCTAGTCTTAGCCCTTTTTGCAATATCACCTTTCATCTAAATCAGTTCAGCCTTTTGTTCGTGAAAGAGTAACAAACATCCATACATACCCACAAACTTTCGCGTTTATAATATTAGTAGGATAGTATAAAATATGTGACTCACATCTGCCTTGTTGTTGACGACTCGGAATTGCCGCCTAGTATAGTAGGGGCAGGACTCGCTCTCCTCATATTGTACTGAGATGTGTTCGTATGTTGCCGTCCCGTCGTCCCAGTATCGGGGGCATTTGCCGTCTCCGAGCTGAAATAATTTTTTTTTTAACATACAGCAAGTACCTTGACTTGGCTCACGAGGTTACCGCCATGTAGGATGTGGACTCGACAATCATTGTCCCGATAGTCGTTTCGGTAAACGGCTTAATAGCGAAGAGTCTCATAGTCATCATTTATTCATAAAGCTGATTTACATGTTAAGGTTCACTAATATAAAATAATGTTTATTAAAACAAAATAAATTAAATAAAATTCAAATTAAAAGTCTATAGAATTCTTCGTAGCTATAGAATGCTTGCCCAATTAGCCAACGTTGAAGTCGTGCTTTAAAACTTGGCAAGCTAGGAGCTTCAGTGACGTATTCAGGCAGGTTGTTGTATATATCAGGGCCCATAATATGTGTAAGTTTTGCCAATTTGGTCAGCGTTCGTTTTACATTAGCAAGATGGTTAGCCGTGCTTGTGGGGGAGTTATGATGCTTTCCACGCTTCTCATGAGTCCAAGTTTATTCTTACGTATGTCGCGACTTGTAATATCATCACAGATGGCAACGTCAGTATCCGTAGTTTTTTGAAGTACGGTTTCGCGTGTGTTTCTTGATCTACTCCAACAATTGCTCTAACCGCGCATTTTTGGAGCCGGAAATCTTTCTCTAAGTCGGCCTCGACCACCATCTTAAGAGGCTCTCGCTAGACGGTTGGCTCAAGGGTCAGATATAGAAGGCAGTAATCCTGGACATGGCGCGCATTGTCAGGAGGTTCCTCTCGCTGTAGCCCCAACCACCGGTATCTTGGGCCCTGCCCCGTTGCCGGCGGCACCCTAGTCGTTTATGCAATATGCATATCGCGTCATGCAGACTTTTACAGCAGGGGCGTTTAGTCGGCAACAGGTAGACGCTTGGAATCGGGCTTAAGGGTCTTCCATACAGTACGGAACCCTTCGTGCGTGAGTCCGACTCGCACTTGGCCGTTTACACTTTTGACACCTTTGAACTCTTTTTGTGTTTTCAATCCCAACTCCTTTCTCCGAAAATCGTCATTCTTTGGCGTCCCTTCCATTACTACAACTTATAGGTCGAAACATACAAGTCGGCGGATGTGAGGTTAGCTGCAAAATATTCAACGTGCAGCTTTATTTAAGCTTCAGTCAGGATTGGATATTGCGCAGATTGTAGCTAACTTCTCTTCCGTCGACTTGTATGATTCGGCCTATACCTTTGGTTCCTTTAGTGATAGCCTTCGAGTAAATATCTATAGAGCCACAATCGTGCAAAAAGTGTCCGAGACAAAACCCTGCTCAAGCTAAGTAATGGGCAGGCTTTTTAGTTAGTCGTAAGGTGATTGCAAGCCGACTACAACGGCGCGCGATGCCAGTGTTCGGTTACGAGCACTAATTAGGTGACATAACGTCGAGCTTAGAGAAAAACGGGTAATTGTGAATTATTTAATGTAAATATCTAGGTCGGTATGTATGACGGCGGTCGGACAGGTGATAGCTGTAAAATTTAGAGTTATAAAATATTCTGGGTATAAATGAAACGTACCTCACTGAGCATTACAATAGTGGCGACATTATGTTCCGATACCATTCTCCAGAAGTCTGTGATAGTACTGGGCAGGGGGTCTTGCGTTATGATGAAGCTTTCTGAATTGTCGTACGCTGAAACAACATATTTGATACTTCCATAAAGTGTGAAAATATCATATAGATAGCTGTCGTTTTACAAAAAGACTTGTAAGACCCATATGTTAATAGTGATACGCGGTAGGCGCGAGCAGTAACTAAGACTATAGTCTGACCGTTTAACTGAGTCCTCGCCTGCGCGGTACAGAGGCGCGGGGGTAGACGACAAAGGGGACTGAGACAGGTGCGAGCGGCGGGGACCCGCCGCTCGCACCTATAGTTGTTTACATCTAAAGCGCGAGTAGTAACTATGGCATAAGCTGCGGTTTTTATGACGATCGCGGGTCACTCTTTGTTTACCGTCTGTTGTGTTAGTTGTTTTGGTGTTTTTGTATTGAAGAACAATGAGTTTCTAGAACTTTTATGTTTTTTACCTTGTTAACACAATAGCGTCTATTAATTCGGATAATGTTGCGATTATTCCAAAGAATTCAAGGTAATTTTAATTCTTTTATCTACACTAATGTTGTAACATTCTACTTATGTTTCCAATACTTAACTTATAATGACTACTGTTATAGCGCAGACAACATAATATATAATAATAATATAGATGTTATAATATCCACATCGATATCGTAAAATCTCATTATAACATCGCGCGCTCGCTCCTGATTGGCCCTGCGCGCGCAGCTGCGCTCTCATGGCGTCCATTTTGAAATAAAAAAATGGCGGACTTCAATTTTTTGAAAAAGTCGTCATGGGTATCGTTTTCGAGGTTTTTGGAGGTATAGATTTCAAAAATCGTCATGGGTATCGTTTTCGAGGTTTTTGGAGGTATAGATTTCAAAAATCGTCATGGGTATCGTTTTCGAGGTTTTTGGAGGTATAGATTTCAAAAATAGTAACGAGTGTACGAGTAACTTCATTATATGACAGTTGCATAAACTACTATAATAAATAGACTGGCCCACCGTGGATTACACCGTAATGGTTTTATCGTGTAAGTGAAAGCATCTCGTGTTCAGTGCAGTGACTAGTGTGAAGTGTTTTGTGCGAACTAATTGTTGTGTGATTTGTGATATGTGTGTGCAATAAAATGCATAGTGAATAATCGGCGTTTTAACTAATTAATTATCTAAGATCCCATCTCGAATAGTGTTGTATTTCACTAGAAAGTAATGTCGAAAGACGGGATTTATTGAGTCCTGTTTTTGGACATTAGTCTGGAAACACATTATAATTTTGAACAGTTGGTAAACTTACCTTCAATGAAAGACGCGTTGATGTACGTAGAATAATCCCTAGAAGGTATGGGCGCCAGTATGACCCGATTTCTATCGTAGGGCAGGATCTCTTGACTCCTGTTCTTGGACATCAGCTCGTCGGCCCCGCCCGCCGCGCACGATTTTATCGGCTCCGGGATTGGACTGTTCAGGATTTTCTGTTAAAAATATTTAGAAATATGAAATATTGAACTATACTTATGAGATATTATTAATGTAATTCGGACGTATTGTTTCTGTCGACAACATGATACTAACCTCGAACTCGACCTCCATGAGGCAGGCGGTGCCTCCAGGGGGTGTATTCCGCAGCCGGTCGATGGTCGTCTTCAGTCTGCAGGCCGGGATCTCGGTGTCGCCGTAATGCGCGTACTCCACTAGAGCCCGGTACACGAACACGTATTGTTTCTGTCGACAACATGATACTAACCTCAAACTCGACCTCCATGAGGCAGGCGGTGCCTCCAGGGGGTGTATTCCGCAGCCGGTCGATGGTCGTCTTCAGTCTGCAGGCCGGGATCTCGGTGTCGCCGTAATGCGCGTACTCCACTAGCGCCCGGTACACGAACACGTATTGTTTCTGTCGACAACATGATACTAACCTCAAACTCGACCTCCATGAGGCAGGCGGTGCCTCCAGGGGGTGTATTCCGCAGCCGGTCGATGGTCGTCTTCAGTCTGCAGGCTATAAAGCATGCGACCGCGAAAAGCGACGAAAAGAACTCATTTCGACGTGTGAAAAAGTGACAGTTATATACTTTGCCATAACGCTGTCTCGTTCTGACACTACGAACGAAATAATTCGTGGCGCGCATACTAGCCCGGCTTGCCGGGATCTCGGTGTCGCCGTAATGCGCGTACTCCACTAGCGCCCGGTACACGAACACGTATTGTTTCTGTCGACAACATGATACTAACCTCAAACTCGACCTCCATGAGGCAGGCGGTGCCTCCAGGGGGTGTATTCCGCAGCCGGTCGATGGTCGTCTTCAGTCTGCAGGCCGGGATCTCGGTGTCGCCGTAATGCGCGTACTCCACTAGAGCCCGGTACACGAACACGTATTGTTTCTGTCGACAACATGATACTAACCTCAAACTCGACCTCCATGAGGCAGGCGGTGCCTCCAGGGGGTGTATTCCGCAGCCGGTCGATGGTCGTCTTCAGTCTGCAGGCCGGGATCTCGGTGTCGCCGTAATGCGCGTACTCCACTAGCGCCCGGTACACGAACACGTATTGTTTCTGTCGACAACATGATACTAACCTCAAACTCGACCTCTATGAGGCAGGCGGTGCCTCCAGGGGGTGTATTCCGCAGCCGGTCGATGGTCGTCTTCAGTCTGCAGGCCGGGATCTCGGTGTCGCCGTAATGCGCGTACTCCACTAGCGCCCGGTACACGAACACGTATTGTTTCTGTCGACAACATTGTACAATTTCAATTTTTGTAACTATAATCCTGCTAATATTATAAACGCAAAAATTTGTGAGTATGTATAGATGTTTGTTACACTGTCACGCACATACGGTTGAACCGATTTGGATGAAATTCGGTATGAAGGTAACTTAGACCATGGATTAAACACATAGGCTACTTTTTTACCTTAGGCTATCGCAGGTAACACCGCAGGGCGCAACTAGTACATACATAGTTTCAATTTTTACTATTGTAGAAAACAGTTGTATTCTTGAATTATCCTCAGTAACTCGATAAAAAATGCGGTTCCCTAATACCCAAGTACACAGTATTTGAGGGTTTAGCCACGGTAATGCGTGGTTTAGCTGAAGGAATGATAGTTTTTTATAAATAACGCATTTTACAAGCTAGATGACTTTATGAAAATTAGACTGACTGAATCTTCGTTTCAATTTTAGTATTTTTTGTTTATTATTATATGGACTATTTGATTTATTCATTTTGACATATTTCTGATTGTATTAATTTAAATTTTGACATTATTTTATTTACTTTTTTACTTTACTGAATTGTTTGATTATGGATTTAATTATTATTTTGAGTTTAATGTATTTAGATTATTAAGCTGGAATTTTACATTTAATTTTTAAGCAACATGTACCTGACTTACCTAATATAACGCAACGTTGTTATAAGGTCAATAAAGAATCTGAATCTGAATATCTCTAATTATTTAGACTTTGTAACTCGAACAAAATGTTATTTCCCTGCGTAGGCATTTTAATAGATAGAACAGATTACCCGAGAATGTGTTAACATTCTATACAAGTACAATATTGCACAAACTTTATACCTTGTAAAACATCTTTTCGCGACTTTTGCGAATAGAAAGTTATATAAATATATTAAGTTTCCAGATTCGTGAATGTGACAAGATTGAGCCCACGTCGTTGAGACCTTGAACTATAGAAATAGTTCAAGGTCTCAACGACGTGGAACGTCTCAACAATAGGAAAAATTAATCTGTCTATATGCCCTCTTTCAGTTGTGTGACCAGTTTTTTTTCTACTATTGTTCCAAGAGACAGTCTAAAACTACTAGAGTCAGTTAGCGACCGTCCCTGGGCACTATACCTTCCTGCCTTCACTCACCAGCGACTGCACCAGGAAATTCCTCTGCATTCTCAGTTCGGAGTATTGAACACCACCGCGTGGCCTTCAGCCCTCAGTTGCTCCAAGAGACAGTCCAGAGCCACCAGAGTCCCGGTGCGACCGACCGGCCGAGCAGTGCCCTACGCACGGTCAAACTACCGGACTACTGAGACCTTTTGTTCTTCAACTGTTCCAGCAATCTAGCACTAATTCCCGAGTACTAAGGTACTATACTCCACGCGCAGTTGTCACATCGCTTACCAGCAATCTTACAGGGAAGTTTATTTGCCTCCTCAGTTCAGCGACAGTATTAAAAACCGCTGCGTCGCCTTAAACTCTCAACAGATCCAGGAGTTTAGTGCGATATACCCTGGATACTATACTTTCTGCACGATGTGTTAATTCTGTAAGCTGACTTGCCTTGTATGACCATGTTATAAATGGCCAATAAATGATCTGAAATTTGAAATCAGTTGTCAAATGACTTACCAGCGACTGCACCAGGAAATTCCTCTGCCTCCTCAGTTCGGCGACAGTATTGAACACCGCCGCGTGGCCCTCAGCCCTCAGTTGCTCCAAGAGACAGTCCAGAGCCACCAGAGTCCCGGTGCGACCCACCCCGGCCGAGCAGTGAACTACGCACGGTCGGACTACCGTACTCGACCACGCTTCGTTCACTCTCTGGAAATAAAAGCAATATTTTAACATTTAGTCCGGTTCAAAATGATCGAGTCGAGTTAGAAATTTCTTTTATACTACACCAGCTCGGAAAGTACCTTGATACTTTATCAAATTTACGGTAGAAAGTACGTCATTGCATATCGAACAAATATGCGGGGAGAAAACGCATCTGAGCGGGAGAGAAAAGTGTATGAAAATCCATTTCTTACGTGGTTTTTCTTTTTTAATTTTGGGTAAGACTATGCGCTGGTAACCCAAATATCAAAAGCCAAAAAGTTTTTACAGTGAGTTTTTATCTCCAAGTTCGCAAAATGACACTGGCCACTAGCTGTGTGTTGGATGGTGTCAAACAATTTGAAAAAAGAACATGTGAAAATTGCAGACGCCATTGGCGCCATTTTCAAGTGTTACATTAAGCTTCACTAACTGCAACAATTTCAATATAAATTTCAATTAGTAAAGATTTAGTTTTTTATTTTCCTCGTAGGTGTAGTATAAAGCACTATGTATCACTCGAGAGAAAGTGCGATTCCCGATCTCGGGTGTTTTATACGACACCCTCGACGGTAATCGGTCACTTTCTCCTCTCGGTGAACAATGTACTATTTCTTGATTAATCTAACACTTCAAGAGATATCGGCCGCGATAGAAAAACCAGTTCATTAAATGGGCCATAAATTGTTAACGGTAAGTTTTACAAAAAAGTTTACTGAAAACAAAAGATACGAAATATTATTCTCTACAATAATGGTCTCCATGACTTTTGCCCTAAAGTGCAAAGTTTCCGAGATATCGGCCAAAAATGTTTTTTTCAAGATGGCACTTGAAGCTCCACCTGGATCTATCATCATTTTATGACTTTATGCTCAGTAAGTTATCCTTAACCTTATAAGAAAAAAATTGATTCGTAAATTTAGTGCAAAGTTGACCAAAAACGTCTATTTTTCCTGAGGTATTTATTATAGGCCGACCGCTTAACATGCGTATCGCCTGCGCGGTAAAAAGGGAGCGGGGGGAGATGTTACCGGGTGGATGAGCTGTCCCCCACCCGGTAACATCTCCCCCCGCTCCCTTTTTACCGCGCAGGCGATACGCATGTTAAGCGGTCGGCCTATAGACCATGAATTAATCAAAAAGTTACCTTGATAAACTTCAATATTGAATAGGCATGCTCCGGCGCCGCGAAATCTTTCCACATTAGGAAGTGGTATTGTTTCACTATGCGCGTGTCCGAGTCTTTCATTTCTCTGGGGGATGTCGGCACACTACCCTCCGTTGCTTCTTTGCAATCTGAAACGTATTACAATAAATATAAGGCACATTTTAAATCACACATTTGATAGTGTGGATTTCAACTTTTAATATCTAGGAATATGGCAAGAGAAGGAAAATCTAATACTCAGAAAACTGTCTATTTTAAAATATAAGTCACTTTAAAGGGTTCCGTACATAAAGGGACCCGCGTACCCCTCTTTCATGATATAAGAAAAATTGTATTACTAATACTCCGATGTCCGTCTGTGACCGTGATGAACCGTGATAGCTAGACAGCTGACATTTTCACAGATGATGTATTTCTGTTGCCGCTATAACAACAAATACTAAAAACAAAATAAAATAAATATTTAAGAGAGATATCCCGTTTAACAAACGTAACTTTTTAGAAGTTTTTTGCTCGCTATAAATAACGGCAAGAAGAATGGAGCTAGGAGGGCTCCAACACGGTACGGAACCCTTCGTGCGCGAGTGCGACTCGCACTTAGCCGATTTTTTATAAACTATGTAGGTATACTATTTTTATGAATTATATTTTGCATGTGCGTTGGACTGACAAGGAAAAATAATGTCACACCAAACTGGACCATAAAGAATCTTGACTCTACGAAACTCATAGGAGGTATAACAAAATTTATAATGTATTAGGTAATTTTTTACACCTTGAGTTACGTTATTGAAGTTTTAGCAAGGATCCCTAATTTTTTCGAAAATGTAATATAGCCTATGACATCCGGGGATAGTGTAGCTTCCCAACAGTCAAAGAATTTTTTAAATCGGTTCAGTAGTTTCGGAGCCTATTCAATGCAAACAAACAATCAAATCTTTCCTCTTTATAATATTGGTATAGATGGTATAGAAAACACACACTTCACATCACGAATTGAATAAAATCACAACTATTCAACATTCATATTTTTACTAAAAATATCACGACAGTCTGATGGTATACGAGTATAACACACAAGGTATAAAATGGTACAGTTATAAATAGAGTTGTTGGGTCATAAAAATCCTTGGAGGATTTAGCTAGGTACTGGAGAAGAATTCAGCGCGCGTACCCCTCTGTCATGTTATAAGAAAAATTGTACCTACATGTGAACGAGACACCAGACATTTCATTTCACAATTTTAGACTTAAGTGTTTAAGTAATTAAGGCGAAAAAGGATTATCAGCAACTAGGCTGCATTGTTCTCGCTCGCTCCGCTCCATAAACCCGTCACCCGTTAACTTTTCGACTTTATTCTCATACGTATTAGGTCGAAACTTCAGTGAACACTTTCTCCCCCGCGCCTCACGTAAAGCTGACAGAATGTAGTGAATGCAAATTGTAGTGCGTTTCAAGTCCGGAGATAAAACGGCCCTGTAAAAATCTGAATGTGAATTTTATAGACAGCTACGAACCAAAATAAACTTACCGCCATTCCTTTTAGCGACGCCATTGTTTTCGACGATGGGCTGGCCGTCGGAATTAGTCTGTTGTTTGCTTATTCTCAACTCTCTGACGATATAATCCGAATACCTGTGATCAACAGTAACTATATCAATGCGAATCATAAAGGTTTCTACAAAGGCTGACTACTTGACCAACGAAGTTTATATTACCACCCCTACACTGTCGATTTTCCTTCGATACGTACGAAGCGGTTTGACTCAACATTTCTGATTCGTACCGCCAGGGAATGGAACAGTCTTCCTGCTTTACTGTTTCCTAAGAGATATAATCTAAAGCTTTTCAAGGTCAGAGTGAATAGGTATCTCCTAGGTCTGCGTGCTTCATCTTCGACCACAACGTCGCTTACCATCATGCGAGTTGGTAGTCAAGCGCGGACTTATTCGCGATAAAAAAAAAGGTTATTCAATGCCACGAATTTCATAATAGCCCACCTATTTGCCAGTATGTCTGTCTGATCTTCTTTTAAATCGTGCTCAGACGTATTATCTGACATTGGACATCCACTGCTGGACATAGGCCTCCGTTATGAGCTGGTAATAAGACTGGAGGCTCATGTCTAGCATGTTCCTTCGGTTTTGTCCACCTTATGGGCTAACCAATGAAAATGATTTTATCGTGCTTTACACACTAGGTTTATAGAAATGTTCTTTTTGTGATAAACATTTTAAAAATTGCCGCGCTCGCAGACGTTTTAGAAGTTGGTAGTAAAATGATAAACATTTCACTAATTTGACGGATCCGTAGTACAGCGTTCTAGCTTAATTCGATAAAGCATCTCAAGCTAGAATCCCAGAGAGATACAGGTTCAAATCCTGCGCGGCAACTTTTAAAATGTTTATCACAAAAAGAACATTTCTTATGGGCAAAATCTGAGTGGATTTTCTGAGCTGCATTTAACAAAACATTGTAATCGAATACTTTACGACCATAACGAGATAAATATGCCCTGCCCACTAGTACTTCAGCTCATAATCCAATAAGAGCAATAACGTTATACAGGGTTACTTCTAATAAATTAGTATCCTTTTAGAGGCTTATTCTGTACATCAAAACTAACCAGTTGAACTAACTTCTACTGAATCGTCTAATCCCAAGCATTGATTCTAAACTGATACCTGAACAGGCTGGATTTAGACCGGGAAAGTCGTGCACAAGCCAGATCCTAAAGCTCACCCAACATATCGAAAATGGCTTTGAAGAAAATCTTGTCACCGGGGTAGTTTTGGTTGATTTATCAGCAGCTTACGACACAGTAAATATAAGGCTCCTAATCACCAAACTATCCGCGATGATAGATGATCAGGGGTTTGTCGATATGCTGGGTGAAATGCTCCGAAACCGCCGCTTCCAGGTACTCCTGAATGGAGAAAAGAGTAGATGGCGCTGCCAAAAGAACGGGCTACCGCAAGGCAGTGTCCTCGCACCTATTCTCTTCAACATTTACACGAATGACCAACCCCGCATCAACTACACCGACAGTTTTCTCTATGCTGACGATCGCTCCCTCACCGCCCAGTCAAACACCTTTGAAGAAGCTGAAACAACACTAACACGAGCTCTGGAAGAGCTTGGGACGTACTATGATGAGAATGCCTTAAAACCGAATCCATCAAAAACACAGTCCTGCGTCTTTCACCTCCGTAACAGAGAAGCTGGGCGGACACTCAAGATTCGGTGGCGGGGCTCCGACATCCAACACAGCAACAACCCAGTCTGTCTAGGGGTAACTCTGGATAGATCCCTAACCTATAAACATCACTGTAACAAAAAAAAGCAAAAGGTCGGCTCCCGCAATAACCTGCTCTCCCGCCTAACGTCAACCACTTGGGGCGCCTCTGCGCACGTACTCCGGACATCGGGGCTAGCTCTTAGCTTTTCAGCCGGCGAATATGCCTGCCCAGTGTGGCATAGCTCAGCTCACGCCAAACAAGTGGATGGTGCCGCACGATAACAGGCTGCCTCAAGCCTACCCCCCTTAACATGTTATACCCATTAGCGGGTATAGCCCCACCCACTGTCCGCATAACAATCGCATGCTCAATAGAAAAAAAGAAGCAGGAATCAGACCCTAGACACCCACTGTTTGATGCTGCACCTCCAAACAGTCGACTCAAGAGCCGTAACAGCTTCCTTAACAAAACTGCCGCTTTAACCGTTAGCCCGATTGAAGCCCGTTTAACGCTGTGGGATTCAACACTTACACCACCTCCTGACTTCCCAAAGCCAGCAAAAAACCTCCCAGCAGGCAGCGACCTCCCGCGACCCACGTGGAAGTCAATAAACCGACTCCGGACCCGAGTGGGTCGCTGCAAGATAAACCTAGTCAAGTGGGGATTTTCGGATACTGACAGGGTACAGTGTGATTGCGGAGCCTCTGAGCAGAACATGGATCACCTGCTTACGTGCCCAGTGTCCGAGCCCCTGCACGATGGAAGATCTACACCAGGCTACGCCTTGCGGGGTCGCAGTAGCCAAATATTGGGAGAAAATAATTTAACTACTTTGAATCATTGACACGACGAAGAAGAAGAAGACTAACAAGTTTAGTTCTACGACTTTTATTAATTCTAAAAAAGAAGTTGTTGTTCCATGGAAAAATATCGTTCACCCTCGACAAAATGTATGAAACAGCTGATTTTTTTTTGAGTTTTGACAAAAGTCGCAGAACAAAAGTTGTTAGTTTTGATGTACAGAAATTAGAATAAGCCCCCAAAAGGATGCTAATTGATTAGAAATAACCCTGTAAATATAGGAAGATAACAAACCTCCTTTCAGCGACATGTTGCACGTTAATATTACCGAACGCTCGCGACCCTCGAATTTCGTCCGGCCAATACTTCGAGCATTTTACCTGAACAACAACACATTACACTTAAGTCATAATTCTGACACCAGCAGCGGGGCAATTCTGTTAACCGATCTCGTTGCTGAGGTGACGCGTTCTTGAGATTCTCTCGTTTTTTTGACAGCTTTGAGCCATTAAAACAGAAAAGCGAGAGGGGTGCGGGAGCGTATCACTTCGGTGACGAGATCGGTTGACAGAATTGCCGCGCAGGGCTTGCCACCCGGTCTATAACATATTTACTTTTTTACAATGTTAGTATAGATCTACCTCCTAGCTACTTATTCATTGAGAGATTTTCGAAAATCAACATCACATAATATTATTAAGTATCCCGCTTACTAATGCGGCTTGAGACTGCGGCAAATGTTTGAAAAAATCATAAAGACCGAAATTATTGTTTTAAAAATTGTGTTTGCTTGCCGAGTAAGCTGCACCCCGTTTCTGTTTACAATTTTCATCATCATCATCATCATTATCAGCCGTAGGACGTCCACTGCTGGACATAAGCTGACTATTAAAAATATTGTATGTCCATTTTGGACGAAACTGTTGGTACTGTAACTATTTTTAAGACCTTTATATTGTAACACAGTTTAACAATACACATATCTGAATCTGAAGCCTCCCCTATGGATTTCCAATGAGCCCGGTTGGAAGGGGCCTGCATCCAGCGCGTTCCTGCGGTCTTAATTATATCGTCGGTCCACCTGGTCGGTGGACGTCCTACGCTGCCCTTGCCGGTGCGTGATCTCCATTCGAGAACTTTACTGCCACATCGGCCATCAGTTCTCCGAGCTATGTGCCCTGCCCAATGCCATTTCGCCTTACTAATCCGTTGGGCTATGTCGGTATAATTGGTTCGTTTGCGAATCTCCTCATTTCTGATTCGATCTCGCAGCGAGACTCCGAGAATAGCCCTCTCTATAGCGAGTTGGGCTACAGAATACATATATGTAAAGTTGCTTGAACTTCAAAACCTTAATAGCCCGGAGCATCGCCGTAGGGTTACGAGTCTGTCCATTTTTTATAAGATTCATTTCGGAGAGTGTGCATCTGAGCTGCACGACTTTATCCTAACATCCCCTTTTTACTACAGGACAAGTAGGAGGACGCCTCATTACCACCCCTACATTGTCGATTTTCCTTCGATACGTACGAAGCGGTTTGACTCAACATTTCTGATTCGTACCGCCAGGGAATGGAACAGTCTTCCTGCTTTCCTGTTTGCTACGAGATATAATCTAAAGCTTTTCAAGGTTGAAGTGAATAGGTATCTTCAAGGTCTGCGTGCTTCATCTTCGACCACAACGTCGATTACGATCAGGCGAGTTGGTGGTCATGCGAGAACTTATTCACGATAAAAAAAAATACAACTATTTGCAATGGTGAAAGCGTTCTTATACCTTCCTCATGTAAAGCTTGAACTTTTTGCAACATTGTAGGCACTCTTTGTGCCTTACCACAAAAGAATTAAACACGCCTTAAACACTGTCTAACCGTGCAATTTGTACTGTTAAACATTGTCTAAAACGTGCGTAAAACTTTTGTGGTAAGACAGCTATTCTTTTCTTACTTTAACAACGGATATTTACGAATAGCCTTCTCTTTTCACAACGTACCTTAGAGTACTCTTCAAGATTGGTCAGCATCACAATCAACTCCAGTCCATGTTCCCATATCATGCGCCAGAAATCGTTGACCGTGGTGTCCGTAGGCCCTTGCGCGCAGATAAACTGTTTCCTCTCCTGTGGAATTATCAACTCTCTTTGTAATCTGGTAAGGTTCAACGTTGTACGTAATTTGCATTGCTTGCTTTGGCTTTATGAGTAATATTTGTTTTGACATCATTTTAACTTCTAAGGTGTATTAGACTTATTTGAATTACAGTTAGGAGGATAGTGGCATATTATTATTCAAGTATGGATATTGGTATTATTTAATTTTTCGAGGATCACGTTTAAAAAATGCCAGGCGGGCTAGGATGCGCACCACGGAATCTTACATCATTCTTATCTTATTGAATCATTCTTACGACGTGTCAGAAAGAGACAAAGTTATGGCGAAGTATACAGGGTTATTCCTAATCAATTAGCATCCTTTTAGGGGCTTATTCTGTACATCAAAAAAACAACTTTTGTTCTGAGACTTTTGACAAAACTAAAAAAAAAAATTGTTCCATAGAAAAGTATCGTTTACCCGCGACAAAATGTTTGGAACAGCTGTTTTTTTTTTTAGTTTTACAAAAGTCGTAGAAATAAAGTTGTTAGTTTTGATGTATAGAATAAGCCTCTAAAAGGATGCTAATCGTCGAAAAGAGTTCTTTTCTTGGCTTTTCGTGGTCGCATGCTTGGCCTAGAGGAAAGAATTTTGACGAAAAATAGCTTATATGGGTACACAAAATAAATTAAGCTAAAACTAGTAAACAACAAAAAGAGATTAATACAGCGCCTATTTTTGTGAATTTTTGCTAAGTTATAAACATAAAGTGATATACTGCACTTTACACTATACAATATTCTACGACATAACTTAAGGGTCTACACACCAAAAGGGTTATATTAGCATTATAACCCTGAAAGGTGTATCTTCATTAAGAAAAACCCACTTTATTTTCAGCTATCACTTCAGAAACTTGATGCTCAAGGTAATCAAATCAACAGAAACATGAACTTCACAAATCGTATGCGAAGCACATGTATATGAAAAAGCAAGCAAAAATTACATAGTAAGAACTAAGCTTCCTGCTAAAATAAAATAAAAATGCTATGAAGATACTAAAAGAGGTTTCTATGTGCAACATGCGATACCTGATTAGACTCCGATAGGTCCTTAGAAAGCAGAGGGACAGACAGACAAACACAGTTTATACAAAGGTCACAAAAAGCAAGGTTCACAGCCAGAAAGGTACCCTATAGTCAAGCGTTCACTAAGCCACTATAAGTATGGCAAGTATGATCTTTCAGGGACTAATTTTGAGGTGTAGAAGTTGTTGAATCGAAAAAAAACTAATTAGTTTAAAAAAACACACAAAGACAGCAATGAGATTTTTGTTCAAATTGTCTTTTGTCGCAAAAAAAAAAACATATTCCGGGCTAATATACGCATCACGAAATAATTCTTTCGACGTTTTAGAACGAGACAGAGTTATGGTGAAGTATTTTTCACTTTTTCACACGTCGAAAAGAGTTTTTTTCGTGGTCGTATGCCAAGCTAGATTCAAAGGCTTCAAAGCACTCGCGGAAAAATCCTTTAGGTAAAGACGCTGTGTGGCCAATATGGAAATCCTTAAACGGACTCTCAAAATACTTAAACTTAACAATAAAATTATTTCAATTGAATTTGAGAAGAAATAAAAGAACATACAATTTTTACGTAACGCGAGCGTAGCGAGCACTATTTTTTTGTTTTTTATTTCAATAAAATCTTGTATTTTTCAGTTTTCTTCTTCTACTTCTACTACTCCCTTGCTTTTGAAATAAACCGGCTCTGCTTCCATCTATGATAGAATCGATTTTTTTTGTTGTTGTCTTGATTGCTGTCTCGCTTTTCAAACTGTAGCACCTAGTAAATACAAAATAGTAAATTAGTTTCTTTCTTACCTGGTATCCCATAACGTAGTTCGCGTTGATATAGTCCGATCCCGTAATACTGTCAATCTGTGACAACTTGACCCGGGTCTGATCGTATGCCTTTATATCCGGATAGCGGTTCTTGGGTTGGTTCTCTCGAGCTTCGGACGCGTGCGTGGTTCGGTCCGGGAAACATTCCGGCAGGATCTGTAACAACTTGATTGGTTCGCGTGTTCAGCATTATGTTGGTAGTGAACGAAAAATGGTACGTGGAAAACTCCCGCATAGATCGGTTATGCAGGTTGATATACAAAAAAGAAAATGTTATATAAGATATAAAAGAAATGAATCGGTAATGAATAAAACAAACTGAAGTAGTGTAAGTATTGAAGGAAACTGCCCGCCCAAACCGTTAGAAAGCGCAAAGCATTGCGAGCCTATCGTTATGTTGCTACTAGTACTTTACAGCTCACGTTAAATAACTAAATCCAATATAGCGTTTTGTGCGCTTTTGCACTTCGAACGAGGTCTAAAAATCGAATTTCGCGCAAAATTTACTATAATGAGTAGAGCGAGCTGTACGTAGTAACTATTACCTAAACTCTCACACATTGTGCGTGGGAATCTCAATCCTCAGCATGCGTTCATAGAGTACGTTTCTACTTGTAGCGGATTTTGTAGACCCTAACCTCATGTTCTGATGTCCTAGTACCTTCTGTCACTCGCGCAATGGAGCGTTGCGTACCCACCGCTATGTGGTATTTACCCCACCTCAGAAGAGATATCAAAATCGACTTTTGTGCAACATTTACTATTATGTATTATGATGTGAGCTATACAGAGTGACAATTACCTAATCTATGCTCGATCGATGACCGACAATGTTTGCGGGAATCTCGATTTTCGACACTTGTTTTTAGAGTACGTTTTTCTTGCAGCGGGCTTTATAGGCTACAATATTATGGGTATTTTTGACCGACGAACTCGAACGAAGGTGCTCAATTCGACGCGTATATTTTTTTTTATGTATAACGCCTAACTTTTTTCATAGTAGTCCGATTTTAATAATTCTGTTTTTATTGGAAAGAGTATACTTCGAAATTGGTCCCATTTAATCACGGTTTCACCAACTGGTTGGAACTGTTATGTGATGGTACCAACCTCGAATTCCTTCTGGAAGCCGTAGTCGGAGTCTGCCTGCTTCTCAGCGTAGGCGGCGGCGAGGTCCTCTCTCGCGATGGGCGGCATGTTGGGCGGGGCCGACGGCACTATCTGCGGCCGCCCGCCCAGACCCGTGATGTACCTGCAAGAATGCCATCAAAATATAAATGACTAGCGACCCGCCCCGGCTTCGCACAGGTGTGTTATACATATAAACCTAACTTCCTCTTCAATCACTCTATCTATCAAAAAAAACTACATCAAAATCCGTTGCGTAGTTTTAAAGATATAAGCATACATGGGGACAGACAGCGGGAAGCGACTTTGTTTTATACTATGTAGTGATGTTTCTTTTAAGCGACGGATATATTGTAGGTGATGCCACTAGGTTAAGTTCGAAAGATTGAAAAGTATCTTTAACGATTAATGCTTAAGTTTTAACCGTCCTAAGAGTCTATCACGTGTGTGCTTTGATGTGTAAACGCCAGGTGACGTAGTAGTTTATGTGTATGGCGTTACCATTTTATTTGTATTGGGAGTGCAATACAATAAAAAAAAAATTACTTAAGGTAGCCTTTATGGGGGGGCCTTTTAGTGGACGTCAAGTCACTACCTGCTACGAAATTTTGAAATGGGGCATTTATAGCGGGTGCCGAACCTCATTCCATAGTCCAATTTTACATAACATTTAATAACATTAACATTTAATCACCACAATAGCCCAGATTCAATATTTCAAGTCTTTTATATGCTATAGATTGTCTACAACGCTATCCTTTTTATACCTAGGTACTGCGGTTTTTATATTTCAAATTGTAAAAGGGGCCTCTCAATGTTGGCTTACGCTCCATTGATGCCTAATAAAGGACCAGGCCTAGCCTGTGCATTCAATTGAATAAAGATAAATAATAATAATTGAAATAACGCAGGGGCGGCTTTGTGGCGAGCCGTCGGTGAGTGGCGACACCGCGAACCCTGATTCCCTGGGGCTTAATGAGACCCCTGACTCCTCTCTTGCCTTAACCGGCCGGCTTGGAGTGGAAATCTCAAGAGCTAGGAACCTAAGCTCCAGGGTGGAAGTGTTAAAGGGCATAACGCCGCGAGTAGCGTCTAGTGAAAGTGCAGCACACCTCTCGACACCCGACAGCCGTCCACACCAATGTTGCCCCTCCGCCACCAATATACGGTAGCTATTACGGGGGGCCCATTTAGTGGATGGCAAGTCACCACCCGCCTGGATATTTGAAATGAGGCATTATTTGGCGGGTGCCGTACCTCATTCCATAGACCATCTTTTTAAGTCATCGATCACTACATCACAATAGCCCGATATTCTGTAAGTCACATCTAGCAATAGTTATTTATAATTATTTCCATTCTACTTTTTGTACACAATATTTTATATGTTTTATAAAAAGTGATGGAAAAGGGCCTCTCAGTGTTGGCTTCGGCTCCACTGATGCCTACCAAAGGACCAAGCTTTGCTTGTGAGTTAATGTGATTGAAATAATACTAAAATATTGCTTACCTGTATGCAATTTGCAAGGGGTTGAGTTCTAAATGCGCGTGCGGCGGCATTTTCCGCGACCGTCGCGTCTGACGGATGCAGAATATTATCATCAGCAGTAGCACTAGGGCCGCTATGGCGCAGGTAGCCTGGAAATATACACAAACTGGTTATGCCAAAGTGAACGACATAACCCAGCGGATTGGCAGTTGGCAGGGCACACAGCGATAAGCAATTCGCTTCCTTCTTCATAATGCGAGCAGCGAGGGACTGGAATGCCATACCACCATCATTGTTTCTTGAAAATAGGCTAAACAACATTTTTTTGATGTCCTCTTGTAACAGCTAACCATACGTTAAACCGATTAATATTATAATAAAAAGAATAAAGAAGTTCTAAGCAAATTTATATCTTGCTAGACAAAGAGCGCACTATAGCCGACTATGACGTCACTGCCATACATTTGTCACGCTTTGTGGGAAAGGGACAAGACATCCCCTCTTTATCCGTACCAAAATCTTTACAAGCTTGTATCTCTGAACTTGATTAGCCAATTTCGATTATTTTTTTCAGTTTATGAATAATATTTAATTGCGTAATTCACTAATCCTGATACTTTTAACTAATTAGAGATATCAGTCAACTAAATACTCTATTACAATCTGGATATCTATAAGGTCTACAATTCTACATACTCCATCCTCGGTTACAACACCGCTTTCCATCAGGTGAATTGGTGAACAAATGTAGCCCTATTTAAATTTAAAAAAAAATACAGCACGGAGGACTGATGACCAATGGGCACGAAAAGTTCTCGAGTGGAAACCACGTAGCAACGAGCGCAGCGTAGGACGTCCACCTGCAAGGTGGACTGACGACCTCAATAAGGTCGCAGGATCGCGCTGGATGCAAACCGCTTCCAACCGGTCTAATTGAAAAGTCATAGAGGAGGCTTATGTCACTGTAATAATATCTAACAGTATACCGTCTTAATACAAACAGTCGGAACGCGAATCATACCTACGCGCCTCGGAATTCGGTATACTCTCGGTATGCTAGTCAGTCGCGGCGCGCTGTAGTCATGAACGAACGTGTGGGTTTGTAACTAGTAAGCGTTCAATTAACGTTTTTAGGGTTCTTCGTTTTACTACGAAACCCTAAAAACATCGAAAAACACAAGATGTATTTTAATATTTTTATGGAACTCTTCTTTTTTCCTTCACAACGAAATCTTTTTTTGTATTAATATAATCATTTGACATCAAAATAGATATACACTAGAAAGAAACTTAAGTAGGTAAAGAGTAAGTAGTATGAAATTAAAATACTGAAGGCGGGCAGCCCTACCGCGTGCTACGTTCTGCGTGGCCACGTGGCGCTGTAGTTATATATTTCAAGGACAGAGCCGAGTCACAATGCTGTTAGATATAATTACCGTGCTTATGTCGACCAGTGGACATTCCTAAGCCTGATTGATGGATTAATTCCTCAGATATAGATAGTGCAATCCACGAAGACGCGCCCCACCACTCCTCCCAACCGTCTATAGCACACGTGTGCAAGCCTCCGTCAACGTCCGAGTGCTATCGGCACACACTAATTACCTATGAATGTGTAGTAGTTTGTACCGATAACACCCAACACCGACGGAAGCCTGCACACACACACTATAAACTGTTAGGAGTGGTGGGGCGCGTCTTCGTGGATTGCACTATCTATATATTGGTATTTTACTGAAAAGTAATATCACCTGTAAGGCAATTTCGATAGGCGTGGCCGGTTGCGGCGCCGCGACTGTGGGCGCGGGCATCAACACGTTCACATAGTTGCTGTACATAGGCTGCTCGTTCGGGATATCCGCTGCAAACATACAACTCACGTTAAAATCAATATTAACCTTTTGACCGACACTACTAATTTTTTTTTTACGTGAAAACTTTTTTAGCGGCATAGTGCACTTTTTGGGAAGCGGAAATAAATAATCGGCTAAGTGCGAGTCGGACACGCGCACGCAGGGTTCTGTACCTGATGGAAGCCCCCCTTAATATATTTTATTTTAGTTTAATTATTTATTTTTTATGTGAATATTTAACTATTTCAGTTTTTGTTGTATGGGAAAAATTGAAAAATTATTTTGTTCTGTTTTTAGTATTTGTTGTTATAGTGGCAACAGAAATACGTCATCTGTGAACATTTCAACGTTCTAGCTATCACGGTTCTTGAGATACAGCTAGCTTGGAGACAGACACACGGACGACGGCGGGGTCTTAGTAATAGGGTCCCGCTTTTACCCTTTGGGTACGGAACCCTAATAAAAAGTATGTAATTGCAAAACTTAGGCAACTTACTGATGAGCTCGACAAAAAGGGTGTAATTAGCTGTAGGGTCGAGATAGCCGTCCATCGGTCTTATTGCCAACTCTTCTGCCTTTTCTTCCGAACTGAGGCGGTTGTGTGGAGAACTGGGGCTGTAGAAAACAACACATCATTATTATGTTAGCGGCAAAACGTACAGTGTCGAGTGGAGGTTTTGCAAATCAAATACAATATAGTTCGGCCGTTCAGAGAATGCGTTCCTGACACGTTGAAAAAATGTTGTGTCGCCTCAGAATCGCGTCGCGTCGACACCGCCCATCTGGCATCTCTCTAAGGCAACACTGGTCGCCGCGGTGTCGCCGCGACGTCGCCTCAGAATCGCGTCGCGTCGACACCGTCCATCTGGCATCTCTCTAAGGCAACACTGGTCGCCGCGGTGTCGCCGCGACGTCGCCTCAGAATCGCGTCGCGTCGACACCGCCCATCTGGCATCTCTCTAAGGCAACACTGGTCGCCGCGGTGTCGCCGCGACGTCGCCTCAGAATCGCGTCGCGTCGACACCGTCCATCTGGCATCTCTCTAAGGCAACACTGGTCGCCGCGGTGTCGCCGCGACGTCGCCTCAGAATCGCGTCGCGTCGACACCGCCCATCTGGCATCTCTCTAAGGCAACACTGGTCGCCGCGGTGTCGCCGCGACGTCGCCTCAGAATCGCGTCGCGTCGACACCGCCCATCTGGCATCTCTCTAAGGCAACACTGGTCGCCGCGGTGTCGCCGCAACATCGCGTCGCGTCGACACCGCCCATCTGGCATCTCTCTAAGGCAACACTGGTCGCCGCGGTGTCGCCGCAACATCGCGTCGCGTCGACACCGCCCATCTGGCATCTCTCTAAGGCAACACTGGTCGCCGCACCATCGCGTCGCGTCGACACCGCCCGTCTGGCATCTCTCTAAAGTGCTGTCTATTTTTGACGCGACAAAGAATCTATAAATTTTTGAAATGACGCGCTTGTCAACTTTGTAGTTATTTTGTATGTAAAGTGTTATTTATAGATGACATACCTGTCGTCATAGTTTCTTCTGGTCCTTGAAGGCTTATTTGGTTCTTCTTCTTCAGTGCTCACGTCATCGTCATCTGCAGGAAAATACATAATATTTTTAAACTATTATTAAAATGCCATAGTCGCCCTGGCCAATTGCAGGTTGGTGGACACACAATATACACATGCTCCTGTTGGCACATTCATAATTACACATCGCGCCTTCTTACTTTTATTATTATTTCAGCAACAGGTGTTCCATACATTTTGTCGCGGGTCAACGATATTTTTCTATGGAACAACATTTTTTTTTTTTTTTGAGTTTTGACAAAAGTCGCAGAATAAAAGTTGTTAGTTTTGATGTACAGAATAAGCCCCTAAAAAGATGCTAATTGATTAGAAATAACCCTGTATACTTGGTCTATGCTTCCGTGTGACCATACGGTCAGATCGCATACCTATACAAAATATATCGAGACCGACAACGTTGTTCATACATAATGCGAGCTGCGTTCAATTTGACCTGACCGCAGACTGCAAAATGCATCCGGTGTGCCAAATCCGTTACCGTTCACCAATCACTCTTCGTGGGTAGGTCTACGTCCTGCAGTGGACTATTGAAAAGGCTGGTACAGTACAGTAAACTAATGTGGTACTGGTTTTATAAGTGGTGCTAGTGGTTTCAAAAGTTGTCCTAGTGTTTTAGAAGTGGCGTTACTGGTTTTATGAGTGGTGCTAGTGGTTTTGTAAGTAGTGCTAGTGGTATTATAAGTGGTGTTAATGATTTCAGAAGTTGTGCTATTGTTTTAGAAGTGGCCTTACTGGTTTTATGAGTGGTGCTAGTGGTTTTGTAAGTAGTGCTAGTGGTATTATAAGTGGTGTTAATGATTTCAGAAGTTGTGCTATTGTTTTAGAAGTGGCCTTACTGGTTTTATGAGTGGTGCTAGTGGTTTTATAAGTGGTGTTAGTGGTATTATAAGTGGAGTTATTAGTGATTTCAGAAGTTGTGCTAGTGTTTTAGAAGTGGCGTTACTGGTTTTATAAGTGATGCTAGTGGTTTTATAAGTGGTGCTAGTGGTTCCAGAAGTTGTGCTAGTGGTTTTAGAAGATGTTCCCCCCGAGTGGGTTCCCGCCTTGTCGTGGCGGGGGGGCTTAGTAGCCAGGTCTGCCTCAACCTGGTGAACGAAGAGGAACCCCAGGTGGGGCCGGCTTCTCCGGGTCTTGGCCCTCGACAAGCCAGTGCAGAGGCTGGCCAGTAGGTCGCTAGTCGACTGAGGTGGACTGCGGTGTCGCACTCGTCGCGATACCGCGGCCGAGTCCATCGAGGCGGGGGCGGCGACGGGATGGAAGGGCGGCGAGGAAGCCGCTGTCTATCCGTCCTGCCAGCGGCCCTAACGGGTGCCGCCAACGTATTGGCGGAGGCGGTGGGGCTGCAGGGGAAGAGGAGTGTCGGTATCGCGATGGCCGTTCTCCCTATCGTCTGCAGCCGTAGTGGCAGGCGCGGGGCCACTTTAATTGAACCGTTGCATCGGGACCAGGGCTGTCGGATACGGGTGCTGTCCGACGCCCAGTGCTGGTTGGTCCCAGGTGGTGGGTGGCGATGTGTATGGTGTTCGACACATCGTCATTCTGGCGGGAGCGCAAGCTCCGTGGTGGGGCCCGAGTTGGGCCAGCGCTGTCGGGTGCCGCGGAGGAGTGCGGAAGCGTGCCCGTAGCCCCGACACCAGGCGCAGTGGTGGAATACCCAGGGGTTATGGTGGGTATCCTGTCAAGTCGGCAGGGCTCCCACATAACCACCTGCCTGCCCTCGAGGTATGGTGGTATCAATAAAAGATTTCCCCTGGTAAAAATAATCGGCCAAGTACAGGTCGGACTCGCGCACGGAGGGTTCCGTTTTGTATGGGAGCCCCCCTTAAATATTTTATTTTAATATTATTATTTGTTATTGAAGTGAATATAAAACTAAATATTCTGTGAAAATTTCAAGCATCTACCTGTTACCATTATTAATATAGAGCGAAAAACGTCTGAAAAATCAGGTTTGTTGTATGGGAGCCCCCCTTAAATATTTATTTCATTTTCTTTTTAATATTTGTTGTTATAGCGGCAACAGAAATACATCAACAATCAAAATCATCTGTGAAAATTTCAGCTGCCTAGCTATCATGGTTCATGAGATACAGCCCGGTGACAGACAGACGGACAGACGGACATCGAAGTCTTAGTAATAGGGTCCCATTTTCCCTTTGGGTACGGAACCCTAAAAAGTGGTTTTAGAAGATGTGCTAGTGTTATAAATGGCGCTAGTGTTATAAGTGGTGCTAGTGGTTTTATAAGTGGTACCAGTGGTTTTGGAAATGGTGCTACTTACCAAAAACAGCTCCGGTGGAGGTAGAAGTGGGGGCAGTAGTGGTGCTAGTGGTGGTAGTAGTGGTGCTAGTGGCGACACGCCTCATCAGACAGCGTTGGCAGGCGTCCGTCTTGTAATCGCGTTGATTAGTTACGTTGACGTAAGTTTTGTTGTCGCCCATCACTAGTTCTGAATCTACCGGGAACCCTTGGCTGTTGAGTTAGTTAAATGTTTTATTAAAAGTAGATTAAAGTTTTTTTCTCGACGAGAAATCCTACTAATATAATAAACGCAAAAGTTTGTGAGTATGTATAGATGTTTGTTAATCTATCACGCACAAATGGCTGAACCGATTTTGATGAATTTCGCTATGAAGGTAGCTTAGACCTTGGATTAACACATAGGCTAACGCGGGTAACACCACGGGGCGCAGCTAGTATATCATAAAATATTCTAGTACACAATATTATGACCAAGTTTTAGAGACACATAAAGCTGAGATAACAGCTGTTCTATACAAAAGCTTCATTGATTTTCGAAAAAATGTGAGGAACTACGGATTTTATTTTGGGTTGGCCAAATGGCTGGCCCTGCAGTGTCAAAGTTTTTAAACCAGAGGGCCTCTGACATGGCTAAACGGTTAAAACAACCGAAACCCACAATACAACGTGTCATTCGAACCAAGGCAGCGTTATAAATGCCACCCGCGGTCACCCATCCTAAAACCGACCATGCACAATACAGGAATGTCTTTGGGAAATAGTGTTTGTATTTACCTGGTAAGTAAGTACGTATAGGCCGGGTGGCTATCCCTGGTGTCAGAGTCTTTAAGCCGCCTGAAGGCCTCGTGACATGGCTAAACGGTTAAAACAACCAGGGCCTACCATTTAACGTGTCATCCGCGCCACGGTAGCGCTCACTTATAAATGCCACCCGCGGATACCCGAAGACTGATCATGCAGAATGTTGCTTAACTTTGATGATCGCTAACGAACACCTATATACCTTATTTTTTTAATGACTTTTAGCTGTTGGCCTTTGAAGACTCTACAGCTTACCGGGCAAGTGCGAGCGCAGAAGGCGGCGGAGCCCTAAGTTTAGGTTATAGGGTGACTAGCGCAAGGGCACGTGAGAAGGTACGGACCTCGGTATGGGCCGTCACCCGGCGGGGGAGATCAGACTTGCCCGGGCACCCCAGAAGGGGTGTGTCCTGTGGCCCTAATGGGTTGAGCTGGTTGACTATTTGGAGTGAATCTAACCGATCTTCTGACAGATCCTGAGGGACCTCGACCTCGTCGGCGGGGTCGGTGTTTGACGGTGTGCGTTTGGTAACCGGCGCCTATACCAAATGCGGAGTACTTCCTGTTGCAGGGAGCTGTCGGATCGGGAACCTATTTACCTGGTGAATACATCGGTGATATATGCGCACTGGGTGGACGGTTGCGCGTGCGCATCTCTGTATTCCAACACGGGAATGTCGCTGGGAGGTGGTATTTGCGTTTGAGGTAGCAGCCGTACCATGTATACCCTGAAATTTGAAACAGGCTACGTTTTAAGACAGTGTTTTCAATCGCGCAATATGACTAATATCTACATAATTTTTATATTTATTTGTAACAACACTATTTAGGTACATAATATAGGGACAACAAATACATTACTATTATCTTAATAACTATACCTAAAGCACTGTCACAAACTGGCCCTGACTCAATCCTATTCATATTATTTTATTGATATCAACATACAAGATACTAGTCAATACAAATCAATAAATATTGTTATTATAATAATAATAATATTGTTCCTTAAAATGTCAGCTTTGCTGAAGCAAATTACAATTATCTTAAAATTAAAAGAAAGAATAATTGCTTAGTCAATGGTATGGTATTCTGTTGTTATAAATAAATATTTTATTAACCCCCGACGAAAAAGAGGGGTGTTATAAGTTTGACGTGTCTGTTTGTCTGTGTGTCTGTCTGTCTGTGTCATCATAGCGCCCGAACCACTGAACCGATTTCAGTTTAGTTTTTTTTGGATTAAAGGAGACTTAATCGAGAGTGTTCTTAGCTATGTTTTATAAAAATCGATTGAGCCGTTTAAGAGTTATGGTGGGTTAAAGTGGGGATGGAAGAACCAAAATTCTACAAATGTGCCCAAAATGGTTGTCAATTGAAAGTTTGTTGTCAAATATTTTTGTGTAGGGGGTTTTTAATAAGGTATATTATATTATTTAATAATTATAATATAAAATCTTTATTTAGACTTAAAATTTACCTATATTATCCACCAATTCAGAATCATAAGCAACCATCTCAATATCGCCTCCATTGGATATACAGGGTTATCCATAGCTGATGTACCAAGCCGAAAGGAGTTAAATCAGATCATCATTATGAACAACTTTTACTACGGGGCCAAACAGGAATTCGAGAAAAACTCTGCTGTTTCATACATTTTATCAGTTCAGAGTCGCAACTTTGTATGAAAAAGCTGATTATAATCTCGAATTCCGGCTTACCTCCAAAGGAAAAGTTGTTCATAATGACGGTCTTCATCACCCCTTTTCGGCTTGGTACAGGGCAAGCAGATAACCCTGTAAACAAGTGATAGACATAGGCCTCCCAGGGGCGCTTACAAACGGACTATTAATTTATGCTTAGTGACGAAGTTACATAAAAATCGGCCCTGTGCGAGTCGGACTCGCGCACGAAGGGTTCTGTACCGTATGGGAGCCCCATTCCTCTTGCCGTTATTAATAGTAAGCAAAAAAAACTCTTAAAAATCACGTGTTGTATGGGAGTCCCCCTTAAACATTTATTTTATTCTGTTTTTAGTATTTGTTGTTATAGCGGCAACAGAAATACATCATCTGTGAAAATTTCAGCTGCCTAGGCTATCACGATTCATGAGATACAGCCCGGTGACAGACGTCTGTCTACTACAAAGCTTAGTTACAGTCAAGTTTTCCCTGATGACTAATAAATATTAAATACCAACAGTGCTTGTCCAATTATGTTTTAAAACAATTAATTTTCCTGCTAATTTAGTAGTTAAATACTTGCCTATAGCAACAGATTGGTCCGTTCCTTTCCGACACCCTCGGTAGGTACATTTTGAACATGTATCGGTCTTGTTCTAATATCTGTAACAATAAAATAATATAAAATACCTACTCAATCAGAACATAATCAATAAGTCGTCGCACTACCATCCCATCACGTTCATTTTCCTTCGATACATCTATTTTCTAATTAGTAACCCATTATAATAAGGTCATCCGGTTGGGTTTAACGAGTGGTGGTGTATTTTTAATAAAATCGGACCTTCCGGGCCTGAAGGCGAATCGTTCCGTGATCCATCAATAGAACAACCATTGTGGGGCAACCGGGAACGACCCGTGTGTAAATAATGTACACGGGTGTGATTTACAGCATCCAATTTTATTGAGTTATTTTGTATTATTTTTAATCAGTTGTTTTAAATATGTATACTCGTTTCAATTTTGTATTTTGTTAGTTGAATGACGAGACCTATTGTTGGCGGTACTATGTATTATTATACAGATTTTGTATTTTTAATTATAGTATTAAGCTAGATACGTCAATAAATGATTCTGATTCTGATGTAGTTGTAGCGCGTATGACGTGTGGTGCGTATTATGTAGTAACCCGCACTGGGCCAGCGTTGTGGTGGATATGGCCAAACACCCTTCGTGAGTAAGCCTACGTCCTGCAGTGCTCTGTGTCTGGGTGTTATTTAGTTACTATCTATATAAGTATGTATTTAAAAATATGTATATGTAGTATATCAGTCTCTGGCAGCCATATCACAAGCTTTGCTTAGTTTGGGGTCAGAGACCGTGTGTAAGATGTCCCCAAATATTTATTTATTTAATTATTTATCAAAAACGCTGGTACAGGTATTATGATTTTCCGTTTATACGAGTATAATATGATATGTGTATTACGAAGTACATGTGGTGCGTATTATGGAGTACAAATTGTGTGTATGAAGTAGTACATGTGGTGCATATTAAGTAGTAAATGTGGTGCGTATTATGTAGTACATGTGGTGCAAATTATGTAGTACATGTGGTAAATTTTATACAGTACATATGGTACGTATTATGTAGTACATGTGGTGCGTATTATGTAGCACATGAGGTGTATATTATGTAGAACGTGGTGCCTTTTATACAGTACATGCAGTGCGTATTATGTAGTACATATGGTGCGTATTATGTCCAGGTCAACGTGCTAATGTTCCCGGTGTTCTGTATGTTATGTAGTTAGTACATGTAACGCGTGTCATGTAGCAGTACCTTCCTCCAGCGCGGGCGCGGCGGCTGGTCGGGCGGCGCGGGCCGCGTGCGGCAGCCAGTGCTGTTCTCCCCGCCACGGCGCCGCGTCCGGGTCATCGCGCTAATGTTCACTGTGTACTGCGTGTTCGGTTGGAGATCGTCGAACCTGTCCACGAATCATTATTTTTCCAAAAAAATGGCACAGCCTACTTCAACAGTGTACAGAATTCGAATAGTTCGCACGGATCGATATTGTAATTTTCACATTTGATTTATCAAAAATAGCTTAGTCTATATCGATAAAATTTAAATTGGCCCACCTTTGAAGTATGATCAACCAAACCAAAAAAATAATTATAAAAATCGGACCACTCTGTAAAAAGTTATGCGTGGTCAAACATAAAAAATTAAAATAGAACAATGGGTTGCACTCTGGGAGTGCCGGCAGAAGTGAAAACTTGAACATATAACGTACTATTATTTATGTGGTAAAATACAATATCACACACGCATACTCGCGCAAGCACCCTGTGCCGTCTTACGAATTTTCGATCAGGCCACGTGTCCTGACGCGATTTTAACACTTTTTACCCATCACAAAAAGTGCACGACGACGCTAAAGACGTTTTGCACTTCAAAAATAAAATAATACGCGTCGACTTGTAAACCACATCTGTTTTGATTAGGTCTTATTCCGTGCGGGGGTGATGATAGGTCCTGAAGCCCATTTTTGACGCGTTACCATCATTTCTAACTGTTCCAGAGGTTCGCATACTATGCTCTCCCGTTCGCACAAGCTTAGATTTCCAATGCTTGCTCCTGATCTTACTCAGTCTTGTGACCATACTTTTGCCTATAATTATTTAATTATAGAGCCCCTGGGCCATGATTCCCTGTATTCAATCAATCAATCAAAATATTTGTTTACATAAAATAAGGTACATGAAAAATAATGAAGCCTCTGGAACCAAACTAGCCATGCTATTGATTATTATATTTGTTCCCAAATCATTCTCAAAATTTAGATATACGTGCTCACAACTTGTGGGACACACAACTTAATACAAAGTGGATATAAAATAAAGAAATGGCCGTATAGTCACGGCAATGAAAACTACAGTAGTGACTCGGCGCTGTCCTTGAGATATATACCTACGACGTCACGTGGCCTCAAAGAGCGAACCACGAGCTAGGGCTGCCCGCCTTCAGTATTTTAATTTCATACTGCTTACTCATTACCTACTAGAGTTTCTTTTTAGTTTTGTGTATTAAACTTATTACACTAGGTACCTACATATAATGATGCAAAATTTTTATATTTAAGTACTTATTACAGAAAAGAAACTCGTTGTGAATGAAAAAGGAAGCATTCAATAAAAATACATAGGTATTGTATTATTTGATGTTTTAGGGTTCCGTAGTAAAACGAGGTGCACGCTTACTAGTTGCAAACCCACACTTTCGTTCGTCACTACGGCCGCGCCGCGACTGACTGGTATGCTTCTGAACATACTAAGCTCGAAGCGCGTAGGTATGATTCGCGTTCCGACCGTTTGTATGGAGTCACTCTACTGTAGTTTTCATTACCGTGGTATAGTACACAGATAAGTTCTAAATTTTAGAAAGGAAGAGCTTACTTTACACTTCTGGAGTCGTTAGTAGTGAATTTAGAAAGCGGGCCCCATGTTGTGTTCTTCCAAATTCCGAATCTGTCAAGGTACGTCGCCACGCCTCTAAGTTCCATCTAGAACAATAGAACAAATATGTAATAAATATGCTGATTAAAAAACATTCAAACACAAATACACACTAGATTCAGTCTGCTTCCAACCAGTCTATAAGATCTACTATGAACTACGTTCAGTAGTCCTAGTGCAGGGCAGATCTACCACGAAATAATTCTTTCGACGAGTCAGAACGAGACAGAGTTATGGTGTAGTAAATAAGTCACTTTTTCACACGTGGACAAAACTCTTTCCGTGGTCGTATGATAAGCTAGCTGCACTGATAGCCCCTCGGGGTGTAGGCGTATAGTGCAGGCTGAAAAGGCGACAACAGTAAACTTACAGTGTATCCCTTGATCTCGACGTTGAGTTTGTCCGGCGGTCCCCAGGAGAGGTTCATGTACGTGGTACCACATACAGCTCTCACGTTGTTGGGCTTGGTCGGCTGCCGACCAGCTACCGCAGTCCTCTTCGCCGTAGTCTGAACAGGCGCATTTTTGTGCGATGACAATGAACTTATAGTATATCCCTTGACCTCGACGTAGTTTGTCCGGCGGTCCCCAAAAGAGGTTCATGTCCGTAGAACCACATTCAGCTCTCACGTTGGTGGGCTTGGTCGGCTGCCGACCAGCTACCGGAGTCCTCTGCGCCGTAATCTGTGCAGGCGCATTTTTCTGCGATGAAGATGAACTTACAGTGTATCCCTTGATCTCAGCGTTGGGTTTCTCGGGCGGTCCCCAGGAGAGGTTCATGTACGTGGCACCACATTCAGCTCTCACGTTGGTGGGCTTGGTCGGCTGCCCGTCCAGAGTGGCCGCCTCCATCTCCTCCGACCAGCTACCGCAGTCCTCTTCCCCGTAGTCTGAACAGGCGCACACCTGCAAACATTTTGTTAATAGACACAATGGCTAAAAGATTACAAGCTGCGCTAAACCTAATGTGATGTTAACTGATGTTAGCTACAAGCCCAATCCTGACTAAAGCTCACTTAACAGCTGTGCGAGGAATGTTTCGTACACCAATTTTCAGATTTTAGAAGTTCTTGCAAGATCTCATTTATATTTTTGAAAATTCAAACGGGTATCCCCACCAAACACTAAGCATCCCAGCTGACTGATTCTGGGGTATTGTTGTACACCGCCATGACTACCTAATACCAAAAGTTCAGCTTTTAGAAAGTATTTGCATTTTTTGAGCTTACCTCCCGGGCTATATACACTCGTTGAATAGTTTATTTGCGACGGGGTGAGCGGCTATTAGTGGCTCACGTTAAATTACTCGAAAAGTATGTTGGAAAATGGAAAGACTCGAGGCTTTTATGTTAAGGTGGGGGCCTTTAGGGAAAGATTTTGTTGATTTTTTTAAAGTTAAATACAATCTATATTTAGTAAAATATAATCTATATCCTCACCCGAAAGACATAGGTGCTATGCGGCTCCAAAGAATCAAACATATAAGGCAAGTTTCGGTCATCCCGGGGATGGTACGCTTTCCTTGTTTCATTCCCGTTCTTTTTCTTCGCTTCCAACAGATAGTAATGTATAAACTGCTTTATTTTATCTTTGGGCGCTGCCCAACCAATAGTCACAGACGTTGCAGAGAACCCGTTGATTGAAATATTTGGAACAAAAACAGGATCTTCTTCCAGAGTGGTCACTGTTTTATTATTCGACGTACTGCGATTACCGCGATTGTACTCAGTCGTCACTTCTAAATAAAGTTCATAACTCATATTCTTTTCCAAATTAGTTATAACATGGGAAGTCTTCTTTGCTCCGCTAGTGTTAACTTTAATAATTTCAAATTCGTATTTTGTATCATTGCCTTTTCTCTTTTTCAAATTGTAACCAATGATTTTGGAATTGTAATCAAAAATTGTCCAGTTTATGAAGATCTTTGTAGTGCTTATAGCTATAGCTTCGTTGAGGATCACTACAGGATTGTCGTGAACTATAATGTCTACGGAGCCAGATATTTGTTGAGAATCTATATCTTCCATTTCACACAGGTATGTGCCAGTGTCGTTGCCCTTGAGATTGGTCCAGTTGTGATGACTTTTGTATTGTTTAGCGTTAATTTTCACAGTTTCCCCGTCAAAGTAAGTCCCCTCAACACCTTTTTTATGAAATTTCACATTTGTGAGATTGTATACTGCAAAAAATAAAAATAATGAGTCAATCAGAAACAATCAATATTTTCATCCAATTATTTTTTTTTAAATCACCATTATTTCAGACGCAGCCAGAGAATCTTCCTTTGTACAAATTCCTACATCATGTAGGAAAGTGTATAATAACAAATTATTGTAGAACAAAAATATTTTTTTTAATTTTCAGTGTGAATAATAAATAGCGCTAGAGATACGATTTATTTATTTTTATTTTATTTTTTGGCTGGCTTAAGGAATTGACACTGAATGCATTCTGCAGTCTGTGGTCAGGTCAAATTGAATGCAGCCTGCATTAAGCAGTCCCCAAAAAGAGGCGGTACGAGCGGCTAAAGCGGGCGAGCGGTCATATGTTTTGTACTGGTTGTGTAAGATGGGCTCACGCAGACTGTTTTAGCCCTTCTTAGACAACCAGATGACCGCTCGCCCGCTTTACCGCTCGTATGCATTCTGACCGCACATCAGAATGCATACCTATACCAAATATATTGAGACCGACAATGTTGCTCATACATTATGCAGGCTGCGTTCAATTTGACCTGACCACAGATCGCAGAATGCATGCGGTGTGCCAAAACCTTTACGGTCACGTCACAGAGACACAACGTAGCTTCCACTTCTGAGTTAAGTAACTTTTAATGCAAACAATGCCATGGCAACTGAAAAATAATTCAAACTCACCTTCAAAAATACATGTCAATGTAACACTAGGGTTATCCTTTGCATTGAAAGGGCCTTCAGGGTTCTTAGTTGCATTGATAAGTCTTCCTTTAAAGCTCAGATCGAGGTTCACTACTCTGTTTTCTTCCTGTCCATCCAACGTTGGCCACACACATGTGTAGTTGCCAGCGTCTTCTGAAGTGACATTGGTGATGGTGATGGTAGATATGGTGGTCTTCAATGTCCCACCGTCTACGTCACGATCTTGTGATTTGCCTTCGGTGATATTTATTTTTTTCCTGATGAAATATAAACTATTATTAATGGCTGCATACTTTTTTAACATCACTTTATTATTTTGTGCAAAATACAAATAATATGTAAAGAAGAATGTCCGCAGCTCATACATATGAATACCTGTTGTAAACGAATACACTTATTTTCTCCCAAGTTTATTTCGAAAAATGTTATGTTCGTCAGAGTAATTTATGACGCTTCTAAAACTGTTCTGATATGTACAAGTTCATTATTATGAAGTTTTAAAATATTTGGCCACACAAGCATTGGTAGGGGATTTAGATGGTAAAAACAATAAAAAATCATTGTAATTTTTCTGGTGGTCTAATTTTAATTAGTGATATGAAAACAGCAAAAAAATCACTATATTTTTGAAGCACATATCATTATTAGAAAAGATGTTTTGTTCCATGATTGCAAAAAAAATTAAATAAAAATGATTTGACAGGTCGAGTCTCTGCATCCTTCTTTTTGGATTGTCTGCTAGTTTTACTTTTTGCCAAAATGTAGGAGACCACTTACCTAAAACTCTAAAATATTAATATTACTCCAATTTCTATTTAACATAACAAATACGAGAAATGACTTCTGAGTCCTATACGTCTTAAGTGGCCCATCAAAGCTACATCGAATATATACCTATACATATAGGCCCAATCAAACGTCTTGGACGCTGTGAAGTTAGCTACAAGCTGCCCGAAAACCAACCTTCACGCAGCTACTTAACAGATGAGCAAGGATTCAGTAAGGATAAGGTTATCTGAAGTTGGAGTTGGACAAGAAGTTGATTCGATCTATCACACATTAATTTCCACATAACTCACCTATCATCAGGGCCAAAAGGTTTTCCTTCAAACATCCAGGTAATGTTAGCTTCGTCCGAGGGCACAGTGCAACTGATGGTCGCAGTTCCCCCCACTTCCCCTTTTGCAGACACATTTTGGGCTAAAATAGCAAATATATTACTATTATACATCATCTGCAGAAAAACCAAATTTAATAAGTCGCCCTAGTGCGGGTCAGTGCGCTCACGAATCTTTCCGTGTAATTTTACATCTTTCTGTCATCTTTTAAATCTTTCCGTTTTAATAATTTTATTTTTGAAGTGAATATACAACTAAACTTTCTGTAAATATTACAAAATATTATGTCCATCTGTTGCCATTATTAATATAGAGTTAAAAACAGCAAATAAAAAGTTTGTTTTATAGGAGCCCCCCTAATTATTTATTTTATTCTGTTTTAGTATTTGTTGTTACAGTGGCAACAGAAATACATCATCTGTGAAAATATCAACTGTCTAGCTATCACTGTTCATGAGATAAAGCCTGGTGACAGACAGATGGACAGCAGAATCTAAGCATCACCACATTCATCCTAAAAATAGTGCAAGGTGAATTGTGTCGCTAGACTTTTGTAACAACACTCTTAACAAATATCAGGCCTAGTCTGAACATGGTTTTAAAATATAATACATATTATGAATTCATAAATATGTTTGTTGGTTTGTTACAATTTGCAACAGAGCCATGGATTGACTTGATTTTTTGACTAGATATAGTTAAAATGTCAGAAAGTGACATTGGCTACTTTTTATCTCAGAAATATAGAAGGTTTCTATGGTATAGAACAAAAATTAAAATATCATGTTGAGTAAGCTAGTAAGGATACCAAAGTATGTGTATTTAGGCAGTCAGTCGGGAATATGTTAAGGAAATTAAAATTATTGTTAAGGCATAACTAATAACAGCTTTAATAAGTAAGGAATAAAGGCTATTTATATTCTATTTTGATAGGATATTTTGTACCTTAAATATGTTGACAGTATACCTAGGTACCTAATAACTTAATACATTGTCATTATCACCATATTATTTACTAATAATATAGATCCATGACAGAAAGTGTGTTTGTTAATATGTTACTCTTCCATGCAGCAACAGTGCAAGAAAGACTTGATCTTTTTATTTTGATTTTTAATTTGATTTGGCATGTATATTGTTCAAAGTGGTCCTGTGTCAGTTGTGATTGAGTAGTCGAAATGACCGAAATGATCGAATCATTCATTACTTCTTCAATATCTCTATCATTTGTAGCATTCGCGCAAAAATGAGACACGAAACAGTACTGGCGCCAGCAAATTGAGCATCTCTAGCTTGCAATGAAACTTCACGATTATTCAGAACTGAGATACTGGAGGTACTGGATAATAAAGTTGAACACAACCAAATGTAGTGTGTTACACCTCGGTAGAACCAACCCCAGAGAGACATACACATTTGATAAATAAATAAATATTAGTGGACATATTAGTGATGGAATTGCTTTAGCGTATGTAGACCAGCAGAGGGATTTAGGAGTCATCATGACTGCAGATTTGAAATGGGAAGAGCATATATCTATGATAGTCAAACGGGCTAACTCATTTATCTATGTCATACGAAAGTCCTTTCAGACAGTAACAATTGATGTTTTTACTAAGCTTTACAAAACCTATATAAGGCCTCTACTAGAATATGGGTTCCAGGTGTGGAGTCCTTATTTTAAGAAAGATATTGATTTGCTAGAAAGTGCACAAAGAAAAGCCACCAGGATACCATATGCTCTGCGCCGCTAAACCTATGAAGATAGGTTAAAAAATAAAAGCTCTTCGTCTCACGACCCTTGTAGAACGACGATTGTGTGGAGACCTGATTGAGATGATATGTTCACCTTGAAGAAAAAAATACGCGACAGCAGACGCCATAATTTCCTCTTGCAGCCTACACCATCACAAACCAACACTGCACACCACATCCTCTGCAACAGAGTGGTTTACAACTGGAACAGGTTGCCTGAGGATGTAATCTCAGCAAAGACTATAAATACATTTAAGAATAGACTGGATCTTTGGATAAAGAAGGAAAAAATTTCCTTGACAGATAAATACTAATTTTATTGGACTCTGCTTGATATAAGCACATCAGTTTATACTGCTTGCCTATAAACAAATAAATAAATAAATTCTAAATTAGACTTCTCTGAAGCAATATGATAGTTATTATTACAATGCATGCAAACAATGTTCCATTCATTTGACAACTGTTTGTCTCTTTCTCGTTTTTTAAATTGTAAATAGACCTTCTTGTCTCATAATAAGGATAATTTTGTTAACTTTTCTAATGAGAGGTCAGAGGTTGTGAATGTACATAGGATCTTATCGCTGTTTGCTTCGGTCACATGACGATGAACAACAGAAACATTGGATTTGGTTATTTCTCTGGTCGGTCATAAACAATCCAGAACATAGCGAATGTACGACGAACACAAGACTAGTTCAAAGGTTGGAGTGTGACATGGGCTCCTTTTTATCCAAGATAAATAAAAAGTTTCTATGGGATACCTAGTACAAAAATCAATATATCACAATGGCACAGCTGCAGGCAAAAGCTAGTCAAGTTATAAAAAGTATAGGCTAAAAACAGTTTCAGAACAGTTCCATTTTATGTTAGTTTTTAAATTAATTTAACCCATTTCTAGAACATGTAACTACTAAATATTCTGGCATTTTTGTAACTCTGGGATTACCTATTTCGGATTTATTTTCATCACAATATATACAAAAGTAGGTGCAAGCCATGTGAGCATAATAAACGGTAGTGAGAAAAGGACAACATCTGTTTGAGTCAAAGTCGCACCCCGTTATTCATGATATGGTTATTGAGTTGAGCATGTTCATGCAGAGTCATGATATTGTTATTCCATATTATTTTAATCGGTTGTTATGTACAGAACATGAGAAAATGCCCAGTGCACAAATGTACCATTTAAAAATATCAAAGTAAATAAACTTGATTTAACATAGCTTACTATATAGTACTTAGTTATCACAGGGCATTTAAGGTGTCATATTGTTGTGATATGATAATATTGTAATGATTTCTTGTAAGTAAATACTACATGTACCTAAACGGTTTGTTTTACATTTTCCAGGAACAGGAACGTGTTCATTGCGGTTGATTAATCACCACCGCTTGTTGTAGCTTTTGAGGATATAAACTAATTGAAAAAATGCGCGTACAAGCATAATCGGTGTAGATAACAAGACTCGTGTAATTTGAAACAGAATGCTTTGGCGAAAATAGTAAAGCTCAAATCTGTTACATATAACAGCGATTATGATTTAAATTTGTTATTAACTCACCCCAAATTGGATACCATATTCCCATACACACAAAATACAGAACAAGAAGTAAAGCGGGACACCTCATAGCGGTGCGACCCATTGTCATGGCGGAAGCTCTTCTATTTTACATTCAGTGAACGTAATTACACAACTATAATCACATAATACAATCACTAAATCATTTTCAGTTTTTTTAAGTCGTGAATACTCCGATTATTTTTAGAAATTCGAGTAAATTGTAAAGCGGCTGACACCCAAAGCCGAACAAACAAATTTATTTGACCGGGTTGCCATGCCATATTAAAATACGAAAATGAATTAGGTAATTTTTTTTCAACTCCATGGATCTGTGTAGAATGCTTAATTTTACCCATTGGAATGTCTCAAAAATCAAAGGTAGTGTAGACTAAACATTTTTACAATTATGTTGTTTATAGAGGGAAGAGCATAGAATAATAACGCCGAGAAACCGAGAACAAGCACGCTAAGTGAAGCAAGAAATACAAAGCTTTAAAAGCTTTGTAAGCGAGCGGCGCGCGGCAGTACTCACAGTCGTACCGTGATACAAACAGCTCCCGTAATTTATATTTTAAAATGACGGTTTGTGTGGTAAACGGGTGCCAAAGTGAATCGGCAAAACAAAACAAACAATGCAACATCACATTCCACATGTCACATTACAAATTATCTAATATTTTGATGTAAAACGCCTTCCAATGTAAATATAAATTCACAAAATTTCGACAGACGCCATAATGACTAAAAGTTGCAAGTAAAGGGTAAAACTTTTTCCCCACATATTGAAATTGAAATTAGTAATGAAATATACTTCCATTGCCTTGACACGGGATTATCAGTATTATTATGTTTTCATACTACTTGCTTGATAAGTACCAAAGCGAGACATTATCATCATAATACAATCATGATGGTTATGACCTTAGGTTATGACAGAGCGACAATGTCTTGATTTGGAACGTCATAATACATTACTTCTTTACATGGAACAGATGCGGGTATCTTAAAGAGATTTCATACGATAATCAAGTAGGCAATTATAGTCCAGGAGGCAAGCGACAAAAATCACAACTTTTTTAAATTTAAACTGGGTATTACATGAAGGGGCTTTTCGTGTGGAAAACAGTTCGTAGTAACAAAGTAAAACTAAAAACACAATAATTAAATTGGTAAAAATCGTATTCTAACTAAACTGTTATAATTATGTACTAAAAGGTAAAAAATAATAGCTCAAAAATAAAATCGTGAGGCCTTCGCCTGAAAGATTTCATTATGTATGATGCGCCCCACGATATTATTTTAGAATTATTATTTTTTATCTTTTAGTACATAAAACCGTTTAGTTAAAAAAAATACCAATTTCATTTTTGTGTTTTTAGATTTACTTCGTTACTACAAACTGTGTTCCACACGAAAAGCCCTTTCATGTAATACCCATACTGGGAATTAAAAAACAAGGTTATCCGCCTTTTTATAGCGGCGGCCATCTTGTTTTTACAATAATATTGAATAAACATAATTTTATTGTCACAAGAACCAAGGAAGTATACCAAATTTAAGAGCAATCGGTTGACAGGAAAAGGGTAACATTTCAATGACTAAATTTGACCCAAGAAAACCAACAGGGTAAGCTAAATAAAGCGCTCCTGGTGAAAACGAGGAAGAACTAACAGAAATGTTTGGAGCCACACTCAAACGCACAAGTATAAGTTATGCAAAATCTGTACTAAAGGCTCTGAAACAATTTCCCAACTCTTTGGGGTAATCTGATTCTGATAGTAACATTACTTGTATCGTAGTGTGTAAACACGTATGACTCGCGCATACATCAATCGTGTTGATGCTTCACTCTCGAGATTTTTTTGATATGCAACTATCATTCTCGGCGTTATTATTCTATGGGGAAGAGATCTTTTATGAAGGTTTGTTACATTTTAGTTAGACCGCATAAATATAATATAAACTCAAGCGAGTTGAAACTAAGAACATATCTACCAATATTGGCAGAGGGAAAATACTGGCAGAAGGTGGCACTCATGGTTAGAACCTGCAGGACTGGTTCGGCTGCAGTACCACTTCTCTATTTAGAACCGCAGATTGTCCTGAAGTCGTCCAACCTCCAATAGAAGGGGAACTACAAGAAAAAGCGAGTATAATAACAGACTAATAGTTAGTTTCTAACTTACGTGATTGGAGATATTACCTAAATTACTCTATCTCTCCTCATACATTTCTGAGCAATAAATCCAACTACACCTTTATAGATGTAATAATAGTCCACAGAGTTACCAGAGGGATAATGTGGTCAATCGAGAAAATCTGAAAGATAACCACACCCGATTTTTTTGACGTTGATTTCTTACTGGCGTGGCCACATTATCGCCCTACGGCGAATCTTCGTCTGCGGACGATAATGTGGCCGGGTACTTCGCGCCAACGCGAAGCATCGCGCGAAGCTTCGGCTTGTCGCGACAACATTCGCTTGGGTGGCTACACTTGGGCTTACGAATTAACACAAGCCGTGTCCTGTGCAGTGCAAACAAAACACCATTCATTGGACTCGTGTCATAGTAATACAGTTAGGCTTGTTTAAATATTCTTTTCCTTCAAAATAACTGTGACCAGTGTATTGGATCGTGTGTTCGAACTGTATATTTTAATTTTGCTCCCTTGTTTTTCAAAATGGACCGCAAGCTATTCAGTCTCGAAAGAAGAATAGAAAAACTTGGATCCGAAAATAAATTGAATACAAAGCACACTTTGATAATGAAAATTCCCTATTTTATGTGGCTTCTGAACTACCAAATCGTTAAGGAAATTAACACACAACCTAAAATTCAACAACATAATAATAACGGCGCATATGCAAGAAAAAGGTAAGATATTAAGACTGGAATAGCCGACGGTGAAGAAACTGACTTTCAGGTAAAGATAGAATTTGTCGGGCCAGAGGGTGATTGGTTCGAGATATATTACATGGCTTACGACACTATGTTGGTAAAACCTAGTTGCTCTTTGCAGTCCGTCGACAAATCCGGGTATTTAATTTCTACACTACTTGACAATATAGCCCCCGAGCAGTCTTGTTTGGTAGATAAAAACGAATGGCAGTTCCTAGGAGTGCAATATAAAGAACGTTTATCAAATAGAACTGATTCTCTTCAACTTACATTAGAGTTTCTAGTTGCTCAAAAAACCGAAAATACTGTACCAAAAGTGATAAAAGTTGAAGATAAGAAATTCGACGTGCCTACAGTGCCCGAGATCAATGTGGTCCTCCTGATGAACGAGGCCTATTCTGATGTGACCGTGAGGTCGGCGGAGGGCGAGGAGTTCCCCGCTCACAAGGCCTTCCTCGGCACCAGCAGCCCTGTGCTCAAGGCGCACTTTGCCCACGACAACGACATGCTGGAAAACAAAACCAACATTGTCGAGTCTCCGCTCGAGACCGCCGTGCTGAAGGAACTGCTCACTTACATTTACACAAACGCTGCTCCAAACATCGACCAATTCCCGCGAAAGCTACTGGAAGCGGCAGACTACTACCAGATAAATGGACTAAAAACCCTGTGCGAGCCCGCGATAGCCAAGAAACTGAGCGTCGAAAATGCGATAGAAACATTGGAGTTTGCAAATAAGTATAGAACGGATTATTTGAAACGGAAAACTTTGGAATTCATCAAAAATGGCGCAGCCGCGGATATATTCGAGACGGACGGGTGGAAAGCGTTGGCGTCCGTTGACATCATCAAGAGCGTTTACGAATGCATTGCTAGAAATAAGATTGAGTAGATTTAGTACAATACTTTCTAAATAAACTTTTTTTACTTTTAATTAAACTGTGTAACTGTGTGTCAATTGTATTCTTCAATAATTATAATAGTTTCTAAAACATAAGATTGGAATAATTAAAAGAATATGAAAAAAATAAACTGAAAACCTTTATTTATTTATTCTACCATTACAACTTCTTCCTCTAAAGTAAGCTTAAATATACTTGGCATGTAGTCCGAATCGTACAAGTCGGCGGATGTGAAGTTAGCTACAAGCCGCGCAATATCCAATCCTGACTGAAGCTCACATAAAGCTGTGTGTTGATTGGGTTTGCTGACATCCACCGACTCGTATGATTCGGTCTACACTAAGATTAATTGAAAAATGCGACCTGAAGAGGAGCAACATCCAGATAGATGAAAGAAAATGTAGCCACCTGAAGTACAGACGCTTCGCTTGCGCGGCCAACTACCAAGGATTATAATAACGAATAAATTCCAAACACGAGTTAAGTTTTATAAACTTGTATATTTTCCATGTTCACCGACATCTGCTATACATTCACTTACGTCTAGTTATGTACATTGTAATCTAAAATATACACATAAATGTCCATTTTAAACATTTCAGCTTAAACATAGCCGTCTCTTTTATACATGTGTTAGACAGGGACAGCAATACTTTTGGTATATATCCGTCCTCCAAAATATTTAAAATCGATGTTTTTTCGTAACATTAGAAAGAGAGAAGATGTTGTGTAAGCGTTTTCGTCGCATATCCGCAATTTTTTATTCCACTACAGCGTAAGCAATTTTTTAAACTAATTTAGATATAATATACCGCCTTACCACAAAAGATTTAAACATGCTTTAAACACTATTTAACCGTTTAATTTGTACTGTTAAACAGTGTTTAAATCTTTTATGGTAAGGCGGATAGCATCTTGTTAACTAACCTGGCATAGCTAAAAATATTGGCATCCTTTTCGAACATAATGAGGAAGTGAGACGCAAATAGATTTAACACTGACTATATTAGTTTTCAAAATGATACCAGAATCGAAGCAGTATTTTATAACTATACATATATTCATTTATTACATTTATCTTACAGCTAAGAGGAAAACCTACATTTTGTACAAGTTTCAGTTTTTCTAATATAAAATGTATTTCAATAACATTCTAATATAAATTCATCTTTTTCATTCTTACATAATTATATAAATATCTCATATAGGTACAGTTATTACGTTACTTTGTTTGCATTTACTAAACACTTCTACTTATATTGAACTAAAGGGGAAGTTTAAACGGTTTTATAACAGGGAATATGCATAATTTTGTATATTCCCTGTTATAATTACAAATGTATTATAAACCAAAGTCTCCGTTTTTGTGTGTATGTCTGTATATCCGTTTAGATGTTCTAAACTACGCAAGATTGTAACGCGGTTTTCATTTCTTTTAGAAAGTTTTTTCCGGAAGTTTATAGCTATAATAAGTATCATGACTGGGTCAAAAAAAACATTCTAGCAATTATTCCGTGAGTTAGATTATCAAAAAATATTAGACACGTATTTTTTCTTTTGTCAATCAAACAATAAATGACAAAGATAAACCCTGGCAAAGCTCGGGAGTTTATGTATTTCTCTGTCAAAAGTCTACATTTGCAGTCTACTAGTGACGTCACGCGGAACTTTAACGGTCTATATCTTCATCATTTTTTGTTCAATCGACAAAAGAAAAAATACGTCTAATATTTTTTGATAATCTATCTGACGGACTAACTTTTTTTTAGTCATCTAACCTAATCTTTCGTAGGCGAAGCCGGGATGGGCAGCTAGTTTCATATATAAAATAATTACATCTGATATTTTACTACACAAATATTGTCAGTTAATAAACCTTTTTAGGCCTTTAGATCTTAATCTATAAGAAAAAGTTTATCATCATCATGTCAGCCTTAGCCTACAACCCGCCACAATAACCGACATACCTCAGCGAAATGGCAAGTTGAAATGGCAGTGGGCAGGGTGTGCCGGACGACTGATGATGGGGGTCAAAAAGTTCTCGAGTGGAGACAACGTACCGGCAAGCGCAGCGTAGGACGTCCACCCACAAGGTGGACGGATGACCTCATTAAGACCGCAGGATCGCGCTGGATGCAAGCCGCTACCAACCGTTCTTATTGGAGATCCATATGGGAGGCCTATGTCCAGCAGTGGACATCCTATGGCTGGAGGAGGAATATAACCGTTTACAGCAGTCTCACTCGTGCATTTGCAAGTTTGAGTACATAGGCATTGAATTTGTCTAGTTTAATAAATTAAACAAAAAAATTAAACCTACCTCTAAACTACTAACCCTTACTTGGCAATTCGGTAAAAATATATTATTTTATAAGCATTTATAAATCATAACCCTAACCACAAAAGTTTTACACACGCTTAAGACAATGTTTAATAGTACAAATTTACGATTAAACAGTGTTTAAAGCGTGTTTAAATCTTTTGTGGTACGGCGGAACATGTTTAATGTATTAAGAAACGTTGAGTTATGATTATACAGGCATGACTTTTTTATTTATTGATTGAATACAGGGTTATCCAGAACCGGTATACTAAACCGATATCAGATGATTCAGACCATCATTGTGAAGAACTTGACTATGGGATAAAATCTGCTGATTCATAGATTTTGTCGATTCCGAGTTGCAATTTTTGACCGCCGAAACGGAGGTAATACATCATCTGTGAAAATTTCAGCTGCCTAGCTATCACGGTTCATGAGATACAGCTCGGTGACAGACGGACAGACGGACATCGAAGTCTTAGTAATAGGGTCCCGTTTTTACCCTTTGGGTACGGAACCCTAAAAAATATACATACGCGTCGAATTAACAACAAATGCCGCTATAACAACAAATACTAAAAATAGAATAAAATAAATATTTAAGGGGGGCTCCCATACAACAAACGCCATTTTTAGGAGTTTTTTGCTCGCCATTAATAACGGCAAGAGAAATGGGGCTCCCATACGGTACGGAACCCTCCGCATTCTCCGCAATTCTGGCATTTTTGTAACTCTGGAATTACCTATTACGGATTTATTTTCATCACAATATATACAAAAGTAGGTGCAAGCCATGTGAGCATAATAAACGGTAGTGAGAAAAGGACAACATCTGTTTGAGTCAAAGTCGCACCCCGTTATTCATGATATGGTTATTGAGTTGAGCATGTTCATGCAGAGTCATGATATTGTTATTCCATATTATTTTAATCGGTTGTTATGTACAGAACATGAGAAAATGCCCAGTGCACAAATGTACCATTTAAAAATATCAAAGTAAATAAACTTGATTTAACATAGCTTACTATATAGTACTTAGTTATCACAGGGCATTTAAGGTGTCATATTGTTGTGATATGATAATATTGTAATGATTTCTTGTAAGTAAATACTACATGTACCTAAACGGTTTGTTTTACATTTTCCAGGAACAGGAACATGTTCATTGCGGTTGATTAATCACCACCGCTTGTTGTAGCTTTTGAGGATATAAACTAATTGAAAAAATGCGCGTACAAGCATAATCGGTGTAGATAACAAGACTCGTGTAATTTGAAACAGAATGCTTTGGCGAAAATAGTAAAGCTCAAATCTGTTACATATAACGGTCAGAGGATACCAAAGGGGGCACTGAGGAAAAAAGACTTAGAAAATTTTTCACTAAAATACTACGCCATAAGTAATCTTCGGGATCCGGTGGGAAGTGGGAGTATAAGGGTGGGGGAACCCCTGCACGCACCCGGAGGTCATTGACCTTGACTTACCTTGTCCCCTAGGTCATTGACCTTAAATGACTTTAACCACGAAATTTTTGACCTTGGATGATCTTGACCCTGAGGTCATTGACCTTGACGCTAGGATCATTGACCTTGAATGACCTTGACTCCAGAATCATCGATCTTGACTCCAGAATATTCGACCTTGACCGACCTTGACTCCAAGCATCGGGTTGACTGACCTATCCTACAAAAAGACCAAAAAAAATTGATAGACCCACCGGAGGTCAAAATGGTGTATGGGAACGTTGATCATGAGTATCTCCTCTACCCATTCCCAACATAAAAAAGGGGGGTTGCCAGAATACTACACGGTGTAAAAAATAATCAATGTCTTTTTTCCTTTATAACTGCACATCCTGTCGTATACAAGCACCGAAAAAAAATGATAGACCCACCGGAGGTCAAAATGGTGTATGGGAACGTTGATCATGAGTATCTCCTCTACCCATTCCCAACATAAAAAAGGGGGGTTGCCAGAATACCACACGGTGTAAAAAATAATCAATGTCTTTTTTCCTTTATAACTGCGCCCCCTCTCGTATACAAGCACCGAAAAAAAATTGATAGACCCACCGGAGGTCAAAATGGTGTATGGAAACGTTGATCCTGAGTATCTCTTCTACCCATTCCCAACATAAAAAAGGGGGGTTGCCAGAATACCACACGGTGTAAAAAATAATCAGTCTTTTTTCCTTTATAACTGCGCACCCTCTCGTATACAAGCACCGAAAAAAATGTAGACCCACCGGAGGTCAAAATGGTCTATGGGAACGTTGATCCTGAGTATCTCCTCTACCAATTCCCAACTTAAAAAAGGGGGGTTGCCAGAATACCACACGGTGTAAAAAATAATCAATGTCTTTTTTCCTTTATAACTGCGCCCCCTCTCGTAGACAAGCACCGAAAAAAAAATTTAGACCCACCGGAGGTCAAAATGCTGTATGGAAACGTTGATCCTGAGTATTTCTTCTACCCATTCCCAACATAAAAAAGGGGGGTTGCCAGAATACCACACGGTGTAAAAAATAATCAATGTTTTTTTTCCTTTATAACTGCGCACCCTCTCGTATACAAGCACCGAAAAAAAAATTTAGACCCACCGGAGGTCAAAATGGTGTATGGGAACGTTGATCCTGAGTATCTCTTCTACCCATTCCCAACATAAAAAAGGGGGGTTGCCAGAATACCACACGGTGTAAAAAATAATCAATGTTTTTTTTCCTTTATAACTGCGCACCCTCTCGTATACAAGCACCGAAAAAAAAATTTAGACCCACCGGAGGTCAAAATGGTGTATGGGAACGTTGATCCTGAGTATCTCTTCTACCCATTCCCAACATAAAAAAGGGGGGTTGCCAGAATACCACATGGTGTCAAAAATAATCAGTCTTTTTTCCTTCATAAGAGCGCCCCCTCTCATAAACAAGTACCGAAAAAATAATTTTAGACCCATCGGAGGTCGAAATGGTGTGTGGAAACGTTGATCCTGAGCATCCCCTCTACCCATTCCCAACATAAAAAAGGACAAGCGGAAACTCTGAAGTCAACATTTTAAGTGATTCAAGATCTTCACTCGAACTGCTTCGGAACCCCAAAACGAGTCATCCTTTGGCAAAGAGGATAAAGGAAAACATTGGAATGATCACTGCAGAAGGGAGATCTCTTCGACTTTTCTGGCTGAAAGCGCACGTGGGCACCGCTGGTAATGAGAGAGCTGATGAGCTCGCAAAATCAGCGGCACTCACTGAAGCTTCGCGAGACTATGAGGGGATCCCCCTGTCCTATGTCAAGAGCAGAATTCGCGAGGAGTCGGTCAAGAAGTGGCAGGACCGATACGAAACCTCAGATAAAGGTAAAGTCACTCAGACGTTCTTCCCAGATATTACAAATGCATATCGGGTGACGCGCGATACGAAATTGACTCCTTTTCAGGTTCAAGCTCTGACAGGACATGGGGGAATAGCTGAATATCTGCACAGGTTCAAGATCAAGAACAGCCCTGGATGCGAGTGCGACCCCGATGTCTCCGAGACGGTCTGGCACATAATCATTGATTGCCCCAGATTCTCGGCCGCACGACACGACCTCGAAATAATAATCGACAGAAACTTAGTGGTCTCGGATCTCCATAACATCTTAGCAGATCCAAAAAGCAGACAACATATTCTGTCTTTTATGGAGAGGTCGTTCAAAATTGCGGCCAAAAGAAATTCTACTCTCCATTCCAACCAACAACAACCCATTCCCGCCGCAACACTACCCACTACCCCACCATCCTCCACTACCTTACCACTTCAACCCACTCTAACTAACATTATCATGCCACCCCCCACTCTTGACCCCATTGCAGCACACTCAACGCACACACAGTCCACCGAAGCCACACAGAGCGCAGTCCCCGTCCGAGAACTGCCCTCTAGTGTGAAAAGTGTAGCCATTGATGAAATTCTGCAGAACGCGGAAGAGGGAGTTCCAGGGATTCGTATCCGTGGTGTGGCTCTCTTCATGGACAATAACAGAGAAAGATTCGGAATAAGCTTTTGCCAAGTTAGGAACCAGAAACGCGTCCGCTTGTCACCTGGTTTAGCATGTTTACTTAACGGGAGCACCGCCAAAGTAACAATGAAACGGAAATCCTACGACGCCATGCCAGTGTGCGACGCAGGCGGCCACCAATTCCGACTGGTGAGATCGAAAAACAAAACGATTGCACTAGTCGAGTGGGCCGCCCAGTCACCTTTCGTGCAGGCCAATTCATTGCTAGAACATCTCGGCATGAAAGTGGACAGCACTCCCCGGGTGATAAGCGTGGACGCGATGGTGGTTGAACGGATGAAGGCAGAAGCCGCAGACCGGCTCGGTTGCATTAAAGCCTCGGAACGCCATGAGGTTATCGTGTATGAGGACAGAGGAGAAAATCTGAGTTTCCTGAAGTCCCCAAGTAACGATCTTGATAATGCAACAGATAGCTGGGGCCACCCCATTCCAAATTCAGCCATCCTATCTGGTTCTGAAAGAGCAGAGCTAATAGCAGCTTCTGAAAGACCCGTTTTACGCCCAAGTAGTAACGATGGTGCCATATCGGGTCTCCTTAGTACTGCAATGCAGAGCTTGTTCCGTTTCATGCCCATAACACCACCTCCACAGACAACGGCCACCTCAGGGATAGCTTCACTACCTCAGGCAACCCGTACGAGAGCCGACATGGGACAGGTCGATTCGCCCCGTTATATCTTGGCCTCGGCGCCACGAGACCACGCGAGAAACGCCTTGATCGAATACCTAGCCTTATTGAGAGCGACAAAACATGTCAATCTTAAGAACTGCGACAACATCCTGGAGTTCTTTAGGCTGGGTGGTCCGGTAAGTGAGAGTCTACTAAAATCAAGACTCGAGGAGGCAGAAGCAGCCATATACAATAACGTCACTTCTCAAGTCATCAGAGGGACCATGAAAGGACAGCATATGGCAGCTTACAGCGCAGAAAGTGGTTTTGTGGAGTTGAACGAGAGAGAAACGGAGCGAATAGGAAGACCAAAATACGCGATACCATCAAACGACCCAATTGTAGTCACCGCCAAGTGCACAAAAATAATGCTAGATGATAGAATCCTCGAGATGGCTAAAACCATCGAACGGAGCTCGGACGTCGAGGCAAGTTGGCGAAACTGGGCGGTACCAAAGATACAATGGGTCAACGGGGTACCAGGATGTGGCAAGACAACATGGGTTATTAGACACTTTGATGTGGACAGGGACGCTATCATCACAACAACAACAGAGGCAGCAAAAGACCTGAGAGAGAAGCTATCGCACCGAATAGGAGATCTGGTTAAATCCAGGGTGCGAACCATGGCTTCAACCCTCGTAAATGGTTTTGGAAAAGAGAGCTTCAGCCGCCTTCTGGTGGACGAAGCTCTAATGAACCATTTCGGAGCCATAATAATGGCTGCCCGGCTGTCTGGTGCTAGCGAACTTGTCCTCATTGGAGACGTCAATCAGCTGCCTTATATCGACAGAGAAAATCTCTTCGAGATGAGGTACCATCGCCCGACCCTGGTTGCAAACATCACCCAGGAGTTGCTCTGCACACATAGGAATCCAATGGATGTCGCGTATGCGTTGAGGGAAATATACTCAGGTATATATTCCTCAGTTCCTCGTATTAGGTCTCTTGAGCAGAAAAGGTTCAAGGGGGCTCAAATATCCAAAACCCTCTCCAACACCCTTTTCTTAGTGCATACGCAGGAAGAAAAGGAGACCCTCATAAGCCAGGGTTATGGAGAAGGTCCAGGATCACGCACCCTTACCATCCACGAAGCTCAGGGACTGACGTACGAGTCGGTAATCGCCATCAAAACAAAGCCTAGAATGAAGCTACACGAGAGCGTCTCACACGCTGTCGTTGCGTTGTCGCGGCATACTGGGACTTTCATCTACTACGCCGACGACTTCGAAGATGATGCCATCAGTCGATTCGTGAGGCGTGCATCGTCTGCGTCATTGAGGGCCATCAAGGAGTATAACCTGCAGATGGCAATCAGAGATCGGAATGCGGAGGTGATGGAGGCTCTGGGCCGGGAGGAGGCAATACAATTGTAACAAAGGGAAAGGGAGCGATCGCAAGCAGAGTAGGTAAACGTAGCCTCGGACTCTGCTAGTGATCGCTTTCACAAATTAAATCATAATAAGTGTGTACGTAATTGTGTAATGTAATGTATAGAAATTGTGTGCATTGTGTGCATGCCCTGAGCATTCATGCTCGCCATCGAAGGCTCCTTCTTGCGGCGGCGTCGTGTGTCGGGTCGTTCTCTTCCCTCAAATATGGTCGAGGAGAGCGATGGCTGGCACATGCGTCACACTCGTGATCGGGTGCTGCATGCGGGTCGCCGGTTTGCTCGCGGCATTCACGCAAAGCACTGGAACTACTAACTTAGACTAAGATTTAAACTAACCTCTCTCTATTGTATAGTCGAATTCTTTAAAATGTAACTACTCAACAAAGGGCACAGACCCTGGAGTCTGTGGATCAATAATTTAAATTATAAAAAAAAAAAAAAAAACATAAAAAAGGGGGTATTCAGAATACCACACGTTGTGAAAAATAATAATCAGTCTTTCTTCCTTCATAAGAGCGCCCTCTCTCGTAAACAAGTACCGAAAAAAAACTTTAGACCCATCGGAGGTCAAAACGGTGTATGGAAACGTTGATCCTGAGTATCCCAGGGTATATTCTGGACGAGGGAGACGAGGAATCCAAATCTAAAATTGCCGGTGCAGATCCTGCTGATAATTGTTTTATTTTTGCAGAAGATTTATTAAAGGGTATAAAACAATAATGTGCGCGTTGTCAGCCGCATTGATAAGTCGTTTCTGGCGCATCGCCGGCCGCTGCCGCGGCACGCTCACTTCGCTCGCTCGGCTCGCGCGTTGTTGTCACTGTTCAAACATAACCTAACCTACAACGTCGAAATACTTTAGCGAAATCCTCGTGTTGGTTAGGATAAATAGGAACGACCTAAACTCGTAATGAGGACAGATTGTCTCTGGCGCTTCGCCGGCCGCTGCCGCGGCACGCTCGCTTCGCTCGCTCGGCTCGCGCGTTGTTGTCACTGTTCAAACCTAACCTAACCTATGACGTCGAAATACTTTAGCGAAGTTCTCGAGTTGATTAGGATAAATAGGAACGACCTAAACTCGTAATGAGGACAGATTGTCTCTGGCGCTTCGCCGGCCGCTGCCGCGGCACGCTCGCTTCGCTCGCTCGGCTCGCGCGTTGTTGTCACTGTTCAAACCTAACCTAACCTATGACGTCGAAATACTTTAGCGAAGTTCTCGAGTTGATTAGGATAAATAGGAACGACCTAAACTCGTAATGAGGACAGATTGTCTCTGGCGCTTCGCCGGCCGCTGCCGCGGCACGCTCGCTTCACTCGCTCGGCTCGCGCGTTATTGTCACAGTTCAAACCTAACCTAACCTACGACATCGAAATACTTTAGCGAAGTCCTTCTGTTGGTTAGGATAAATAGGAACGACCTAAACTCGTAATAAGGACTGATTGTCTCTGGCGCTTCGCCGGCCGCTGCCGCGGCACGCTCGCTTCGCTCGCTCGGCTCGCGCGTTGTTGTCACTGTTCAAACCTAACCTAACCTACGAGTCAAGGTTGATGATTTTGTTGTCAAAACCGACTATTTTGGAGTCAAGGTCATTCAAGGTTAATGATCTTGGAGTCAAGGTCAGTGACCTCAGGGTGCATGTAGGGGTTCCCCCACCCTTATTCTTCCACATCCCACCGGATCCCGAAAATAACAAGGCGTAGACAGTCAAGGTCGATGGTCGGAGTAAAGGTCAGTCAAGGTTAATGATTTTGTTGTCAAAACCGACTATTTTGGAGTCAAGGTCATTCAAGGTCAATGATCTTGGAGTCAAGGTCAGTGACCTCCGGGTGCGTGTAGGGGTTCCCACACCCTTATACTCCGACATCACACCGGATCCCGAAGATTACATAGGCGTAGACAGTCAAGGTCGATGGTCGGAGTCAAGGTCAGTTAAGGTTGATGATTTTGTTTGCAAAACCGACTATTTTGGAGTCAAGGTCATTCAAGGTCAATGATCCTAGAGTCAAGGTCAATGATCCTGGAGTCAAGGTCAGTGACCTCCGGGTGCGTGTAGATGTTCCCCCACCCTTATACTCCCACATCCCACCGGATCCCGAAGATAACATAGGCGTAGACAGTCAAGGTCGATGGTCAGAGTAAAGGTCAGTCAAGGTTAATAATGATTTTGTTGTCAAAACCGACTATTTTGGAGTCAAGGTCATTCAAGGTCAATGATCTTGGAGTCAAGGTCAGTGACCTCCGGGTGCGTGTAGGGGTTCCCACACCCTTATACTCCGACATCACACCGGATTCCGAAGATTACATAGGCGTAGACAGTCAAGGTCGATGGTCGGAGTCAAGGTCAGTTAAGGTTGATGATTTTGTTTGCAAAACCGACTATTTTGGAGTCAAGGTCATTCAAGGTCAATGATCCTAGAGTCAAGGTCAATGATCCTGGAGTCAAGGTCAGTGACCTCCGGGTGCGTGTAGATGTTCCCCCACCCTTATACTCCCACATCCCACCGGATCCCGAAGATAACATAGGCGTAGACAGTCAAGGTCGATGGTCGGAGTAAAGGTCAGTCAAGGTTAATGATTTTGTTGTCAAAACCGACTATTTTGGAGTCAAGGTCACTCAAGGTCAATGATCTTGGATTCAAGGTCAGTGACCTCCGGGTGCGCGCAGGGGTTCCCCCACCCTTATACTCCCACATCCCACCGGATCCCGAAGATTACATAAGGTGTAGGATTTTAGTGTAAATTTTTCTAAGTCTTTTTTCCTCAGTGCCCCCTTTCGTACACTCCAACCCATATAACAGCGATTATGATTTAAATTTGTTATTAACTCACCCCAAATTGGATACCATATTCCCATACACACAAAATACAGAACAAGAAGTAAAGCGGGACACCTCATAGCGGTGCGACCCATTGTCATGGCGGAAGCTCTTCTATTTTACATTCAGTGAACGTAATTACACAACTATAATCACATAATACAATCACTAAATCATTTTCAGTTTTTTTAAGTCGTGAATACTCCGATTATTTTTAGAAATTCGAGTAAATTGTAAAGCGGCTGACACCCAAAGCCGAACAAACAAATTTATTTGACCGGGTTGCCATGCCATATTAAAATACGAAAATGAATTAGGTAATTTTTTTTCAACTCCATGGATCTGTGTAGAATGCTTAATTTTACCCATTGGAATGTCTCAAAAATCAAAGGTAGTGTAGACTAAACATTTTTACAATTATGTTGTTTATAGAGGGAAGAGCATATAATAATAACGCCGAGAAACCGAGAACAAGCACGCTAAGTGAAGCAAGAAATACAAAGCTTTAAAAGCTTTGTAAGCGAGCGGCGCGCGGCAGTACTCACAGTCGTACCGTGATACAAACAGCTCCCGTAATTTATATTTTAAAATGACGGTTTGTGTGGTAAACGGGTGCCAAAGTGAATCGGCAAAACAAAACAAACAATGCAACATCACATTCCACATGTCACATTACAAATTATCTAATATTTTGATGTAAAACGCCTTCCAATGTAAATATAAATTCACAAAATTTCGACAGACGCCATAATGACTAAAAGTTGCAAGTAAAGGGTAGGTAAAACTTTTTCCCCACATATTGAAATTGAAATGGGTTGAATTGGGTTCCGTTTCCGGTCGTTGAAGTGTCAACAGGTTGCTGATATTCGTCGTCAATAAACCACTCATTAAAAATAGTTAAAGTGTACACTTGGGGAACTGTAGTGCTTCAAATATCAGCAAAAACACATCAGAAGACATAGAAGAAATAATCCTTGGATATTCTCAAGATCAACTCATCAAAAGTGAAGCGCAAATATACATTCACAATTGAGGTTAGAATAAAACATCAATAGACAACACCAAATCCAAAGTCAACTTGACACTTGACAGCAGGTGAACTGTCAGTTGCCAACTAATCTGAGTGTTGCCATTACAAAACAAATATTTTCTACCAAACCGCATTTACGTTCTATTCAACACAACTTCATTTGAAAACATGGATGAGCAATTTCAGTTATTATTCGATAAAATGAAGATAGAAATGGAGAAACAGACAAATGATCTCAAAGAATCTCTAACGAAGAATATAATGGATCGGATGGAGGAAAAATTAACTCCTATGATGAAAGAAAATGAAAAATTAAAGCAAAAAGTTTGTAACCTGGAGAACGAGACTGAATATTTGAAAAAAGAGAAGAAAAGCAACAATATTGTTATTTATGGCTTAGAAGAGAAAGAAAACTCGATATTAGAGCTATTTCAAACCGTCAAGGAGATATTTAAAAGAGACTTAAATTTATCTGTGGAGGAAAATGAAGTGAACAGACTATACCGTATAGGAAAAAATAAAGTCGGCAACAAACATAGACCTGTGCTATTATCATTTATAAACGGGTGGAAAAAAGACCAAGTGATAAAAAATAAAAAAAGTCTAAAGGAAATTTACATATCGGAAGATTATTCAAAGGAAGTTATAGAAAAGAGAAGGGCTTTGCTACCACAGCTACTTGAGGAGAAGAAAAAGGGAAATATTGCTTTTCTGAAATATGACAAACTAGTAGTTAAAGGACCCAACTCAGACAAAAGAAAAAGAGAACTATCTACTTCACCACAGTCGACGGCAACTACTAAACCTAAAAAGCAACACACAATAAGTGCTATTAAAAGTAACAGGACAAACGCCTTCGATTTAATGAGAATCCGATCAAACTCTCTCACTGATACTCTCACACATAAAAACCAATAGCAGTTAACAACCGGCAAACGGATAATACAACCAAATTATGAAAACAAAACAAAAGAAATAACACAATCTCCCCCAAGCCGACTGGTCCTCGTGGGGGATAGAGACCATAACCCTCCAACAACACAGGAAAACAATTGCGAAAACAGCTGTACAAGATCAAAAATCTATGTTGCAGCCCTCAATGTACTTACACTGAAAAGCGATGAAAATCTTACAGAATTAACATATGCGTTAAAACAGATAAAATGGGACATCGTCGGCCTGAGCGAAGTAAGGCGAATGGGAGAAAGAATTATTTCTCACCCAGACTTTCTCTTATACCATATAGGAACGACCCCAGGCCAGTTCGGTGTGGGTTTTATTATCAAAAAACACCTCACGAACTATGTGGAGAGCTTTATAGGAGTATCAGAGCGCATAGCAGTGATGAATCTTAAACTGCCGGGGTACATAGATCCATGGTCCATTATACAAGTATACTCACCCACGGAACAATCAGATACAACATCAATGGATTCATTCTACCTGGAACTAAACAAAACCATTCAAAACTACGCTTATAAAAACCTTGTTGTGATAGGAGACTTCAATGGCCAAATTGGAGAACGACAACCAGAAGAAAACAGAGTTCTAGGACCATTTATATATAGAAAAAAGGCCAGAAGTAAAAACGGAGCAAGGCTTGTAAACTTTGCACAGGAGAATGGCTTGAAAATCTTAAACACAGTGTTCAAGAAGAAAGAAAGTAAAATGTGGACCTGGGTATCACCAGACGGAAAAACTAAAAACGAAATAGACTTTATAATGACTAGTAAAAGCAGATACTTCTCAAACATGAAAGTCATAAGCAATTTCAACTTCAATACCAACCATCGAATTATTCGAGCTGAACTGATGACAACCCCACCAAAAAACCCAAGACCAAGAAACAATATGATAAACCCAAAACTTACCAAATGTCAAACAGTCCAAATAGCCAATTCCATAGCGACAAAACTTACAGATTACAATAACGAGACAAGAAACATGGAGGTGCAAGATAAATACAACTGGTTAGAAGATGCAATCAAAACTGCTATTCAACAAGGGACTAGTAAAAAAGACCTGCCTAACAAATGGATGACTACCAAAACCATTAACCTTCTTAATCAAAGAGCTGACTTAATTAATGGAAAAAATACTAACGATAATAGAAAGCAAATAGCAAAACTCAGCAAAGAAATTAAAGAAAGCATTAGAAAAGATAGAACTCATAAAGAATGGAAACAATAGAGAGACACGTCTTACAGACAGGAGGAATAAAAAAGGCATATAAGGAGTTAAATAACAAAAAGGACTGGATTGTACAGATGAAAGATAGTAATAACTTGAAAGAAAACCGAAGGCAAGGAATATTAAGAATTGCGACATCGTATTACAAGAATCTATATGAAAGTACCATATTGGAAAAAGAAATAAAGCTGTTGGAAATCTCACCCGTACCCAGCATCATGCAGGAAGAAATAGAATTCGCTATAGATACCCAAAGAGACAATAAAGCACCTGGACCCGACGGAATAAGCAACGAAGTACTAAAGCAAACGAAACATACAATAACACCAATTCTCAAAGAAATCTTCAATGATATCATCAACACAGAAAAGATACCTCAACAATGGACTGAATCAAATACAATCCTTCTGTACAAAAAAGATGATCAGTACGATATTGGAAACTACCGGCCCATAAGTTTGATGTCCAACTTGTACAAAATATTTGCAAAGATTCTTCTCAAGCGAATTGAGGGGAAACTCGACGAACAACAGCCAATAGAACAGGCAGGTTTTAGAAAAGACTACTCAGTACTTGATCATATCCATGCTGTTAGGCAAATCATAGAAAAATATGCGGAATATCAGCTCGAATATTACATAGCATTTGTAGATTATAGCAAGGCATTCGACTCATTAATACATACAGACATCTGGGAGGCATTGAGAGACCAAGGAATAGAACAAAAATATGTAAGATTGATTAGAAATGTGTACAAAAACAGCTCGGCATGCATTCAGCTAGAAAAGAAAGGAGACTCGTTCAAGTTACAAAAAGGAGTAAGACAAGGAGATCCTCTCTCCCCAAAACTCTTCTCCGCTGTTTTGGAAAAGATCTTTAGAAACCTCGAATGGGAAAATCTAGGTTTAAATGTAGACGGCCGCACACTAACACACTTAAGATTCGCCGATGACATTGTGCTATTCGCAAAAACGTCAGAAGACTTAAATAGAATGTTAAATGAACTAGCATCGGAGAGTGAAAAAGTAGGACTAAAATTAAATCCTGAAAAAACAAAAATAATGACAAACGGAAATAAAAGTAGCATAAATATAGGCGAATCACAAATTAGCTATGTTGAAGAATATATATATCTTGGACAACTGATATCACCCAAAGATAACATAAACAAAGAAATAGAAAGAAGAATAGCAAACAGTTGGAAAAGGTATTGGGGTCTAAGAGAAGTAATGAAAGACAAAAACCTTCATATAGCAACAAAGAGCAAATTATTCAATGTTTGCATTCTCCCAATATTGATGTATGGAAGCCAAACATGGGCCTTAACAAAAAACACAATCGATAGAATTGCTATTTGCCAACGAGCAATGGAGAGAAGCATGATAGGAGTAAAGAGGAAAGATAGAATACGAAACATCAATATTAGGAAAAAGACCAGAATACAGGACGTAACCCTAAAAATAAAAAGGCTAAAATGGAAGTGGTCGGGACAAATGGCCAGAGGAAAGGATAAATGGAGCAAAATAATCACACATTGGTACCCAAGGGAAGGTAAAAGGAAACAAGGCAGACAACAAAAAAGATGGGATGATGATATCAGGCAGGTTGCAGGCACAACATGGAGTAGAGTAGCCAAAGAGAGATCAGAATGGAGTAGGTTGGAGGAGGCCTTTGCCAACTGGCAAACGGACTTACAGAAAATAAAGAAGTTTCAATTATTAGATTAATTTTAATTTTGTAAAATACTTGTATAACAGTGCAGTAGTATATAACTAAAAATTGTATGTATCTGTTGTCCGAATAAAAGGCTTATTATTATTTATTATTATATATATATTGAAATTGAAATTAGTAATGAAATATACTTCCATTGCCTTGACACGGGATTATCAGTATTATTATGTTTTCATACTACTTGCTTGATAAGTACCAAAGCGAGATATTATCATCATAATACAATCATGATGGTTATGACCTTAGGTTATGACAGAGCGACAATGTCTTGATTTGGAACGTCATAATACGTTACTTCTTTACATGAAACAGATGCGGGTATCTTAAAGAGATTTCATACGATAATCAAGTAGGCAATTATAGTCCAGGAGGCAAGCGACAAAAATCACAACTTTTTTAAATTTAAACTGGGTATTACATAAAAGGGCTTTTCGTGTGGAAAACAGTTCGTAGTAACAAAGTAAAACTAAAAACACAATAATTAAATTGGTAAAAATCGTATTCTAACTAAACTGTTATAATTATGTACTAAAAGGTAAAAAATAATAGCTCAAAAATAAAATCGTGAGGCCTTCGCCTGAAAGATTTCATTATGTATGATGCGCCCCACGATATTATTTTAGAATTATTATTTTTTATCTTTTAGTACATAAAACCGTTTAGTTAAAAAAAATACCAATTTCATTTTTGTGTTTTTAGATTTACTTCGTTACTACAAACTGTGTTCCACACGAAAAGCCCTTTCATGTAATACCCATACTGGGAATTAAAAAACAAGGTTATCCGCCTTTTTATAGCGGCGGCAATCTTGTTTTTACAATAATATTGAATAAACATAATTTTATTGTGACAAGAACCAAGGAAGTATACCAAATTTAAGAGCAATCGGTTGACAGGAAAAGGGTAACATTTCAATGACTAAATTTGACCCAAGAAAACCAACAGGGTAAGCTAAATAAAGCGCTCCTGGTGAAAACGAGGAAGAACTAACAGAAATGTTTGGAGCCACACTCAAACGCACAAGTATAAGTTATGCAAAATCTGTACTAAAGGCTCTGAAACAATTTCCCAACTCTTTGGGGTAATCTGATTCTGATAGTAACATTACTTGTATCGTAGTGTGTAAACACGTATGACTCGCGCATACATCAATCGTGTTGATGCTTCACTCTCGAGATTTTTTTGATATGCAACTATCATTCTCGGCGTTATTATTCTATGGGGAAGAGATCTTTTATGAAGGTTTGTTATATTTTAGTTAGACCGCATAAATATAATATAAACTCAAGCGAGTTGAAACTAAGAACATATCTACCAATATTGGCAGAGGGAAAATACTGGCAGAAGGTGGCACTCATGGTTAGAACCTGCAGGACTGGTTCGGCTGCAGTACCACTTCTCTATTTAGAACCGCAGATTGTCCTGAAGTCGTCCAACCTCCAATAGAAGGGGAACTACAAGAAAAAGCGAGTATAATAACAGACTAATAGTTAGTTTCTACTTACGTGATTGGAGATATTACCTAAATTACTCTATCTCTCCTCATACATTTCTGAGCAATAAATCCAACTACACCTTTATAGATGTAATAATAGTCCACAGAGTTACCAGAGGGATAATGTGGTCAATCGAGAAAATCTGAAAGATAACCACACCCGATTTTTTTGACGTTGATTTCTTACTGGCGTGGCCACATTATCGCCCTACGGCGAATCTTCGTCTGCGGACGATAATGTGGCCGGGTACTTCGCGCCAACGCGAAGCATCGCGCGAAGCTTCGGCTTGTCGCGACAACATTCGCTTGGGTGGCTACACTTGGGCTTACGAATTAACACAAGCCGTGTCCTGTGCAGTGCAAACAAAACACCATTCATTGGACTCGTGTCATAGTAATACAGTTAGGCTTGTTTAAATATTCTTTTCCTTCAAAATAACTGTGACCAGTGTATTGGATCGTGTGTTCGAACTGTATATTTTAATTTTGCTCCCTTGTTTTTCAAAATGGACCGCAAGCTATTCAGTCTCGAAAGAAGAATAGAAAAACTTGGATCCGAAAATAAATTGAATACAAAGCACACTTTGATAATGAAAATTCCCTATTTTATGTGGCTTCTGAACTACCAAATCGTTAAGGAAATTAACACACAACCTAAAATTCAACAACATAATAATAACGGCGCATATGCAAGAAAAAGGGAAGATATTAAGACTGGAATAGCCGACGGTGAAGAAACTGACTTTCAGGTAAAGATAGAATTTGTCGGGCCAGAGGGTGATTGGTTCGAGATATATTACATGGCTTACGACACTATGTTGGTAAAACCTAGTTGCTCTTTGCAGTCCGTCGACAAATCCGGGTATTTAATTTCTACACTACTTGACAATATAGCCCCCGAGCAGTCTTGTTTGGTAGATAAAAACGAATGGCAGTTCCTAGGAGTGCAATATAAAGAACGTTTATCAAATAGAACTGATTCTCTTCAACTTACATTAGAGTTTCTAGTTGCTCAAAAAACCGAAAATACTGTACCAAAAGTGATAAAAGTTGAAGATAAGAAATTCGACGTGCCTACAGTGCCCGAGATCAATGTGGTCCTCCTGATGAACGAGGCCTATTCTGATGTGACCGTGAGGTCGGCGGAGGGCGAGGAGTTCCCCGCTCACAAGGCCTTCCTCGGCACCAGCAGCCCTGTGCTCAAGGCGCACTTTGCCCACGACAACGACATGCTGGAAAACAAAACCAACATTGTCGAGTCTCCGCTCGAGACCGCCGTGCTGAAGGAACTGCTCACTTACATTTACACAAACGCTGCTCCAAACATCGACCAATTCCCGCGAAAGCTACTGGAAGCGGCAGACTACTACCAGATAAATGGACTAAAAACCCTGTGCGAGCCCGCGATAGCCAAGAAACTGAGCGTCGAAAATGCGATAGAAACATTGGAGTTTGCAAATAAGTATAGAACGGATTATTTGAAACGGAAAACTTTGGAATTCATCAAAAATGGCGCAGCCGCGGATATATTCGAGACGGACGGGTGGAAAGCGTTGGCGTCCGTTGACATCATCAAGAGCGTTTACGAATGCATTGCTAGAAATAAGATTGAGTAGATTTAGTACAATACTTTCTAAATAAACTTTTTTTACTTTTAATTAAACTGTGTAACTGTGTGTCAATTGTATTCTTCAATAATTATAATAGTTTCTAAAACATAAGATTGGAATAATTAAAAGAATATGAAAAAAATAAACTGAAAACCTTTATTTATTTATTCTACAAAAGATAACAAAAGTCTGGGAAAAGATAAACATTTCATAGGCCGAAGGTCCGAGACGGTAATTACGTGTACTACTAAAGATATTCAATCTGGACCCGCATTAGTAGAAAAACAAGAAATTGATAAAGGCATATCCATACCTAACGCATTAGTTAACGTTGTAGATTACAAATTCGTTATCACTTGTGTTAACACAACAGACGTAGACAAAGAGATTTTAATTCCTAACATTAATGTCGCTCATTTCGAAGAACCCTTAGATAACGATAATGCAGTTCAAATTAATTCAGCAAACAAAACAACAACAACAGACCGACGTAACGCGAAGTACACAAATTAATTAGAAGAGATCATTTGAATGATGAGGAAAATAACTCATTAAATCAAATCGTTAACAAATTCTCAGACATATTTTATCTTGAAGGTGATCCTTTAACATTTACGAGTCACACGAAACATCCCATTCCCACGGTTTCAGATACTCCAGTACATTCCAAAACATATCGTTTCCCACAAGTTCACAATCAAGAGGTAAAAACTCAAGTGCAAAAGCTATTAGACCAAAATATAATTCGCCCAAGTACTTCACCTTTGACTAGCCCCATTTGGATAGTCCCGAAAAAACTCGACGCCTCCGGCAAGCGAAAGTGGCGCATGGTTGTCGATTACAGAAAACTTAACGAATTCACTATAGGAGATAGTTACCCCTTGCCCAACATTACTGATATACTAGACAAATTGGGTCATTCTAAATATTTCACTACCCTAGATCTCGCTTCAGGCTTTCATCAAATCGAGCTGGATCCCAAGGACATTCCAAAGACGGCTTTCAATACACCTTTTGGCCATTACGAATTTCTTCGCATGCCATTTGGTCTGAAAAATGCCCCTGCAACCTTTCAGAGAGCTATGGATAGTATTCTGTACGGCTTACAAGGGGAACGATGTTTCGTATATTTAGATGACATCGTCGTATTTGCATCCAGCCTCCAAGAGCACGAAGAAAAACTTATTGAAGTTTTTCAGCGACTCAAGGAACATGGACTGAAAATTCAACCAGACAAATGCGAATTTTTGAGAAAAGAAGTAGCGTATCTCGGGCACATTATTTCATCCGACGGTGTGAAGCCGAATCCTGAAAAAGTCGAAGCTGTCCAAAGCTTTCCGATTCCTAAATCTTGTAAAGATATAAAATCATTTCTAGGTCTCGCCGGCTACTATAGGCGATTTATCCCAAATTTCAGCAAGCTCACAAAGCCTTTAACAGGCCTCCTGAAGAAAGACGTGCCTTTTGTATGGGGCAATGACCAACAACAAGCCTTCGATTGCTGTAAGAGCATCCTTACGAAAGCTCCTTTGTTACAATATCCAGATTTCAGTAAAGAGTTCATCCTGACTACAGATGCGTCCGTCCATGCCTTAGGTGCAATCCTTTCACAAGGTGAAATAGGATCAGATCTTCCAATCGCGTACGCTTCTCGAACCCTGAATAAAGCCGAATCCAACTATTCAACAATTGAACGTGAATTGTTAGCCATAGTCTGGGCAGTGAAACATTTTCGACCTTACTTGTTTGGTAGGAAATTCAAAATCGTGGCCGACCATAAGCCTTTAACATGGTTGTTTTCTGTAAAAGACCCGGGCAGTCGTTTAGTTCGGTGGAGACTGAAGTTAGAAGAATTTGACTATGAAATTGTCTACAAATCAGGAAAAGCTAATACGAATGCAGACGCACTATCTCGAACTCCAGCAGTTAATAATACGACAGTAGACTTGACTAGAGACGACGATCCCGAAAGCGACTATTTACAACTTAATTACGAACATTTCATGGATCTTCCATCTGAAAATCTCACCTGACAACCTTTTAGACGAACGTCATAAAAACATTTTAATTCCCATATCAGCCCAACTTCCAGATAAAAATGAATTATTTAACGAAGCCATAAGTGCTTGCTCTCAAATAGAACCATATCTTGACAGTCTCTGTTCCAAGACTCTTTATCAGACAGATTTATTAGTTTCTGACAAAAAGCAAAATATTATTTTCGGAATCACTCGACCGACTCACTTCGATGCCTGGAACTCAGAAAGTTATTTCAAAGTCATCTTATCTTGCTTACAAAATCACGACTTCAAAACACTTTACATTCCTGAACTGAAAAACGACCCCACTTGTAGAATGACAGGTAATGAACAGACTCATATAACTGCATATTTAGCTGACTGCTATGATTGTGAAATAACTATTTGTCAAAATAAAATCAAATACCCAACAAAAGAAGAGATTCCAAGCATACTGAAGACTTTTCATGACGAGCCTCTTTCAGGACATAGAGGTATTATAGAAACCACGCGAAAAATTCGCGACGAATATTTCTGGAAAGGTATGACAGACGATATTAAAAACTACATTGAAAACTGTCTAACATGCCAACGTAATAAAATTCAGAGGAAAACGTACAAGGCACCAATGGTAATTACATCCTCTTCCATAGAGCCTTTTGAACGCGTCACCATCGACTTAGTATCTTATTCCGATACCACAGGCGATTCAAATAAATACATTCTCACCTTACAGGATGACCTCACTAGATTCGTTCAAGCCTACCCAATTCCCGATAAGCAAGCAATCACCATAGCAAAGTCTCTTCTCATCTTTTGCCAACACTATGGCATACCTAAACGTTTTCATTCCGACCAAGGTGAAGAATTCGTGAACAACATCATAAAACAACTCATGAAACTCTTAGGCACAAAACATACTTTCAGTACAGCATATCATCCCCAAACTAACGGTGCACTAGAACGTTTCCATGCCACTCTCCGTGATCATATTCGCATGTATCACCAAAGGAATAAAAGTAATTGGGATCAAATTATTCCTCTTGCTATCATGTGCCATAATACATCCGTAAATAGAACAACTGGCTATACACCTCATGAACTATTATTCGGTTACAAGCCTCGTCTCTTATATTCCGCCAAAGACAACGACGACTACACCACACATGATTACTTACGGGATTTGAACGAAAGATTAAAAATTGCACGCGAAATCGCATCCAACAACAATAAAATAATGAAAGAAGAAGCGAAAAAACGTTATGACCAACATATTAAAAATATAGCTGATTTTGATTTAGGAGATAAAGTCATGCTCAGAATCCCAAATCCTAATAACTTAGACAGTAAATGGGACGGTCCTTATGACGTCATAAGGAAAGGCTTTAATGAAAATTATCTAATACATAAAGGCGGAAGAAATCAACTAGTGCATGGGAACCGCCTGAGGCCCCTGCATGTTTCAGATGTAAATATGTAATTTTACAAATTTAGTTTAAGATATTATATTATAGGACATTATTATACTAGTAGCGTAGCGTAGTAGTAGTACGTAGTTATAAAACATTCATAGAATAATGTATGCTTTCAGGGTCAACTGTACCCTTGCCAGTCCCAATCCCAATATGGCACCATCGAACATGACAAACGTACAAACTCTAGATAGTTTAATGCATAACCCATATTTCAGTTTCATAACTTTATCAATAGTCAAATTCCTTTTCTACATTCTATTATATAAGTTGTATAGGTTTATAAGAACATATTTTAAATAAGTCAACAATTAGAATAGTATTTTTAAGCTTCATCTATTAGAAAGATTATTCAGTAAGCAATTTTACATTTTCAGGTACTCCGCAACCTTAGTTGCAGGAGATGCCTTAACCGCTCCGATACCTTCGAAATCAGGCTTATACTTTCAAGAGGAAGGCGAAGTTTTCATCACCGAATCGTCATGGAAATTAATTGTTTATAGAAACTTAGAGCCCTTATTCATTTCAAGAGACTCAATCCAACGTTTAAGCAACAAATTTTTCCAAACCATTTCATCTAAGCCTAAAAGCTTTTCCCAATATACTACCACTTCATTTATTAAATTAAGCCTTAACAAAATTAATGCAAGACTTTCCGAGCTTAGTTCTTATAGTACCAAGTCTAGATCCAAACGAGAACTCTTCGATGGTTTAGGATCCGTACTTAAATGGCTCATTGGAACTCCTGACGCTAAAGACGCCCAGCACTATGAAAAATGCATTGAACTCTTAGAAAAACGTAAAATTGAACAGGCCGACATATTAAAACAGCAAATCCAGATCGTGTCATCAACGATATCCAATTTCAATGATACGATATCTAAAATATCCTATGATGAATTTGTCCTCAACGAAAATTTAGAAAGAATCGGAAAATATTTAAATACGACAAATAACGTTCTCTTTGATCTAAAAACCTCTGAAGAAATTTCAGTCATTTCTATCCAAATTCTCGAATCCGTAATGACCCTTGAATCTGGATTAGATGATATCTTAACTGCCATACTTTTCATTAAATCAGGCGCAGTACATCCTTCCATTATTTCAGTCGAAAGGCTCTACTCCGAATTACTTTCTACTACCCATTTACGGACTGAAAGCCTGATTCTTCCTGTAACTTTTGAAAATGTGCATAAAATTTTAGACTCCGCTTCCCTATCGTCATACATATACAAAAATAAATTAACTTTCATATTAGATTTCCCATTAGTCAAGAATGATAAGTTTACCTTATACCAACTCTACTCGATTCCTATCCCACATCCTAACACTATCCTGTATTCCACCCTATTACCTGAGCAACCGTACTTAGCCACGAGCCCGACGAGACAACAATACCTCACGACGGACTCCATGTCAACGTGCAAGACGACCGCTTCACGAAAATGGATCTGCAACCTGCCAGTCTACAACTTTCAGACTCGACCAACGTGCGAAATGTCTATCTTAATTTACACAACGAAGAATCTACCTGAAACCTGTGAAACCACAACGTTCTCCGCGCACATCAATGTTTTCCAACCAATTCAAGTCAACAAATGGCTCTACATGCTGCAAAACGACACTGCCTCAACACTTCAGTGCGATGGAACCATTAAGCACCTCACTCTACAAGGAAATGGCATACTTACACTACCTGAAGGCTGCAAATTTTATTCAGCATATATTACACTGACATCAACGAATGAAAATTCAATAAACATTAGTCATCCTATCGTCACTGTCGACATCGAAGACAACTGCCCTGAAAACACTGAAGATTTACCTAATTCGCCTGAAATAATACCAATTCGAATAAATAATGCTCAAGTCGACGGACTCAACTCAATTAAAGAACAACTGAAACTTCAGTCAACTCAATTAAAGAACAACTGAAACTTCAGTCAAAGAAAATAAAAGCCTTCCAAGAAGCCTCTCTCTTAGAGAAGCACTCTTCAAAGCTTAACTTCATTACCTACATACTGGGAGTAGCGATGCTCTCTTTCCTGCTCTACAAGCTATGTCGTCATTGCCCTGCGTCATTCCTGAGAAGAAACAAGCATTCCAGTGGTTGCATCCAAATCTACAACAATTGTTTCGACCGAAGGAGGCAGCGAACTCACATAGCCATTCCGCTCTCCAACATCAACACCAGCGTCGCCGTATCCAAAGACGAATCCGACGACAACGACGTCATCACTTCTGCCGATGCCACTCGTCAAAAATTGGGCACCACCCAATCTTTGTTTTAAGGGGGGAGGTGTTATATGTGCCTCTATCTTACATCTTTGCCTCTCGACTTCACCCCCTCGTTAGTTCATTATAAACAAGTCATTAAGTGATCAATAAATTACAACAAATAAGTGATTAGATAAATTAGAACAAATAAGAGATTAGTTAAGTTGTGTACGCATAGTTAGTTAAGATGTTTTGTTCCCATATCCCTACCCTTCATCCTTCATTATAAATACCACCTCCCGACCATTCCTCACAGATTCCTACTCCAAACTCGTCTCGTTCCACATCTCCTTCATTATTGTTAATTCTAAATCTAGTAAATAAATAAATATTTTTTAAAAACAGTAGTTTGACACCGATCGCCTAACATTCTTAGTGCACTTTGAAAATATGATTTTCCTCCTTGCGCTCGCGCTAAAGGTAACCCCTTGATTGAGGAATTAACTTCATCTTCAATAGTAAAAAAGTCGGCAGGAGAATAGACGGGGATTCAGTAATGGCGGCGAGTTCTAATTTTGTTATTAGAATTATTTTATGTCCATAATTATATGTATCTGTGACAATATAGTCACTTATGATCATAGAGAAGCAACTGGGTATAAAAATCATTATTTATAGTCCGTTAGTTAAGATAATCAAAAAATATAGGACACGTACCTATTTTCTTTTGTCAATCAAACAATAAATGACAACCTTGTCATAGTTTGGGAGTGGGGGCTCGTGACGTCACTAGTGCCTTGCATTTGTAGTAAAGTAGTACCGTAACGCAGAACTTTAACAGCCTATATCTTGATCAATTTTTGTTAAATTGACGAAATAAAAAAAACGTGTCTAATATTTTTTGATAATATATTTGATGGACTAATTTTTTTTTTTTAGTTAACAAGCCCATCGTTGTACCCTGGTAGCGCGAAACTTTTGTCTGTCTACACATGATCGTCATAGGTAAAATGTTGCCAGAGGAACTAGTGTTGATTACATAATATTAATTTTATATTATTGGTCAGTGTCCCACAAACATTCATAGTTTTGGCACAGAAAGTACAGATCTATTAATCTAAGCACAAGTTCTGGCCTCACTTGTTTGTTTCTCAACATTCTGCCTTGAGATTTTTATTTGGTCTGGGGTTCCACTACGGATAATATATTCAAATCGCCAAAATTTAAAACCATCCATTATTGATTACATTTCAGATAGCCCAAGTACCTGACCGCCACGAGCCCAACACCCCTGGAGAGATCAACTACGAGTACGTACTGAAGCAGCTGTCGGCCAGCGGGTACGACGACTGGGTCGGCTTGGAATACCGCCCGCGAGCCACCACCCAGGGCGGACTCGGCTGGATCAACAGCTTCGGATACAGCTTGTGACAAAGCCATCTGTATACGCTACCCTAATTATATACTTACAAACTTAAGCTCCGGACGAAACGATAGCGCGTTTCAGAAGTCAACGAACGCCATCTACATTTTTTTTGGGTAAACAGCATCATATTTTGTTCATTAGACTCTGCTGGACCTACAACTTCGGGTAAAGCTTGTAAAACGAAAGTTGCGTGCGCGACTACATTTATTTACTGTCAAAACTCAACTTACGAACTTAAGCTTTGGACGAAACGATTGCACGTTTTAAGGGACACCTAAAGCCATCTAGTAAATTTTCCCGTAAGATGCAACTAATTTTCTTAGGGATCTTCCGCTCACGTGACGATTTTTAGCAACTTTCCAACCCCCTGGTGATATTTGGTGAGGTTTTAGACACTCCCCTTTGTCTACATAATTTATGATTGCGTGATATCGGCGCGCTTATTTATCTATTTTTATACACGTGATAAAGTCTCCTAGGAGATGTATCGTGAATATTTTGTATACCTACTTATGAATCTTATGATATTTATTATTTCAAACTGTTATGTTTTTATACATTAAGCCCGATTACAGAGGCGCCAGCGTAAATTAAATAGCAACCTAAAAAGCGTTCTCTCTATCGAATGCCTAAAGTGAAAAAGAAACAGAACTATGCTATTTAGCTTATATAATTACGCTGGCGCCTCTGTAATCGGGCTTATTGTTATATTAAAATGATTAAACTAGAAAGATAATGGTTTTTTTTTTTATTTTAAATGCCTTTTTCAGCTAAAGTTTACTGGTATCTGGGTGTAACCCAAACAAGTCGTATAATAGATACTGACTAATTCAAGTAAACGCTTTGAAGACGGATCACATAATCAAGAAAATTCTTAGTAGTGTTCAAATTTCGAGTAAATAGGCATACTCCGCGCCACACAAGTCGGCGGATGGGAAGTTATCCGCAGATGAACCTTCGGCGTGATTCGCTAATTATTGCGCATACAAAAAAACATCAGGCAAACCTTGTATGAGAAATCGATAATATGTGAAACTAATAATACTCGTATGGTCTCTACTCGCGAAGTTTTCTACATCAGTTCTCTGCTCCTGCCATTTCAACTTGCCTATCTGCTACGCTACGTCGACAATTAGGATTATTCTACGGATCTCCTTTTCAATTATAAGTATACTAAGCGCCACACAAATCGGCGGATGGGAAGTTATGTGCAGAACGCTGCGCAAAAGCCGAAATATAGGTACCTATGCTCGGCCAGAGAGACAAGACGTCGGGACACACCCGCCCGCCAACCTCTCCACTACGACACGCGGTGTCGGCATTGTGCACACATGGGCAATAATTAGCGAATCACGGCGAAGTGTCATCTGCGGCTAACTTCTCATCCGCCGACTTGTGTGGCGCTTAGTATATGTATATTAACTATACAGACATGATTTACTAATTTCATTTCAACTAATAAATAATACTAATAAGAGTTTCTCAGACAATATATTCATTACCGCAATTACAAAAACAACCACTCATGCATGGACAAACTAAAGCTATATTATTATACTACTACTTAAGAATACTGAATAATATTATTTACATTACTTACTAATTCATTATCATACAATAACACAATTATTTCTATTTTTAAATGCAATAAGCTCAGACCAAATAAAACAATCAAGACAGAATGTTGTGAACAAAACAAGTGAGGCCGGCAAAACTACGCTTCACCGTGTACAGACACAATTACACACACATACACGTACAAGGAAACTACGCCTTGGCTCGTCAGTCGAACTATGGCGGCGCAACACCGACGCACTCACCACATGTACAAAAAACCGGCCTCATCTGTCTGTTCACAACGTTTTGTTTTGATTTTTTTATTCGGTCTAAGGCAATAAGAATAACTAAAAAGAGAATAAAATTAATATTTAAGGGGACTCCCATACAACAAACCTGATTTTTTAGACGTTTTTCGCTCTATATTAATAATGGTAACAGGTAGATGCTTGAAATTCTCACAAAATATTTAGTTTTATATTCACTTCAATAATAAATAATAAAATTAAAATAAAATAAATATTTAAGGAGGGCTCCCATACAGTACGGAACACTCCGTGCGCGAGTCCGACTCGTACTTGGCCGATAATTTTAAAGTGTTCTCCGTAGTATTTAATGAAAAAAAAACTTTTGAATGGATTTGTTTAAGTAATAGTTATTTGAACTAACGAATTTATAAACTAGGCCGCTATTTTCATAAAAGATGATTCAGTTTAGTTCTTCTGTTTTTTTGCATCCAAATGTTTCCAGGTTTATCATTCGACTGGAGAATTTTTTTCACAGTTTTATTAGCAAGAAGCATAGATTTTGTAAAGACAAACTGATATAAATGGTGTGATTACCCACCGACGTTAGTATGGAGTGATGAGCGACTTGTTTACTCTTAAGCTAGGCCACTCTGACACTCATGCCAATGTAGTGAAATTTATTTTTTACCAAGTTACTATGGAATTTTGGAATTGTTTATCGCTAAAACAAAAACTTTTTGGAACGTATGTGGTGTCCACAAGCGTCATAGAAATGTAGTTATTTGTACTCACAGTAATATCTAAGCTTAGTAATCAAGTGTAAGTCGGCGCTGGACGGAACTTCTGTACCCACGGGTGCCTCTTCACAGACTCCAGGGAAATGCGCTCTTTGCTCGAACGCTTCAGGAGCTGAAACAGAATGATTTAAATCAAAATGCTGCAATAAACATATTGATTAGGATTTACAATTTTTTGAGTTCACAATGGTTGATATGTGTGTATTTTTAAGTCGCCTGAAGGTCCCTGCCATGGCTAAACAGTTAAAACAAACCGGGACCTACAACTTAAAGTATCATCCAAGCCACGGTAGTGCTCAATAATTGTAAATGCCACCTGCGGTTACATATCCGTAGACTGACTACTCCAAACGTTGCTCAACTTTGGTGATCGCTGACAAACATCTAGTCAAATTACGTGATGAGCGCAAAGTATGTAGTAACAACCTTCGAGAGTAGCACAGTGGAGGCATTGCCGGAGTTAAATCCGCGATTCTCCCGTCGGCTGCTAAACCTTACTCGTGACAAACTCCAGCGTGTCGTCAGAGTAGTCACAGAGTACAGACAGCCCTCTATGCAGGATCTATCTAGGATGCATGGAGGTAGACGCAACGACCGCGCATATGCTTCTAGAATGCAACAGCGTGGCGGAACAACGAACATGCATCCCGAGGGCGCTCCGGGAGGCCTTCGCCGGCGTCAGCTAGCTGCTGGCCTACCTCGGGGACATTGGGTGGCTCAACTAGGCACCCGACTCACGCACAAAGCTGCTCTCTTCTGCAGCCTGAGTGCGGGAAAGGCCCGCGCGTCAAGGTTCAAGCGAGTAGCACTGTCGGGTTAACCTTGTTAGAGGCCTTCAGATGGGAAAACGGACACTAGGGCTTGTGTAGCCACCTGTAGACCGGTTGGTAGACCGGTCTATACAAACTTATTTATTTACTAACCTTCGAGATCAGGTCCTTAGCCCCGGCAGGCACATGGCTCGGGTACACCATATCTAGTTTGAGGATTTTCTCGTATGTCTTCTCCTGTCCCACGCTCTCGAACGGAGGTTTCCCCACCAGGAACTCGTACAGCAGCACCCCGATACACCAGTGGTCCACCGACGTGTCGTACACTTCTCTGTTGATCATTTCTGGAGGCAGGTAGTCCAGTGTGCCGCACATTGTTCTACGTCTGAAAGAGGAATGTACTGGCAGTTAAGAATTAGATAAAATTACTTTTTCATTTTTCATAGTCTTTCTTTTTTTTATTGCGAATAAGTCCGCGCTTGATCACCAACTCGCCTGATGGTAAGCGACGTTGTGGTCGAAGATGAAGCGCAGACATAGAAGATACCTATTCACTCTGACCTTGAAAAGCTTCAATTATATCTCTTAGGAAACAGGAAAGCAGGAAAACTGTTCCATTCCCTGGCGGTACGAAACTGAATTGTTAAAGAGTCAAACCGCTTCGAATTTTTTCATTTTCATAATCATTTGTATTCATAAGTTTCAGGTACATACAAGTTGGTTCATACGTATCGAAGGAAAATCGACAGTGTAGGGGTGGTAATGTGGCGTCTTCCTACTTGTCCTGTAGTAAAAAGGGGATGGTAGGATAAAGTCATGCAGCTCAGATGCACACTCTCCGAAATGAATCCTATAGAAATTGGACAGACTCGCAACCCTACGGCGATGCTCCAGGCTATGAAGTTTTTTGCAAGTAACTTTGCATCACCTATAAGCCGCACACGCCGCACGCCGGTGCGGTCCACCGATTCCAAGGCCTCGAGCTAATACTTTCGTTGTTTTGTTTCAGCTGTACGACATTTAGTGTCCATTACTTGGTTGGGACACTGGACGTCCTGGTGAGCAAATGCTTGCTCTAGGTGGCGATCGAACCCACGCCTCTTTGATCCAGAAATCAGGGTCACTAACCACTGAGCCACCGAGGCAGTTAATCAGTCATAATGGTTTTTAGGGTTCCGTACCCAAAGGGAAAAACGGGACCCTATTACTAAGACTTCGATGTCCGTCTGTCTGTCTGTCTATCTGTCACCGGGTTGTATCTCATGAACCATGATAGCTGGGCAGCTGAAATTTTCACAGATAATGTATATCTGCTGCCGCTATAACAACAAATACTAAAAAGAAAATAAAATAAATATTTAAGGGGGGCTCTCATACAACAACCTGATTTTTTAGACGTTTTTCGCTCCATATTAATAATGATAACAGGTAGATGCTTAAAATTTTCACAGAATATTAAGTTTTATATTCACTTCTATAGTAAATAAAAAAATAAAAATAAAATAAATATTTAAGGAGGGCGCTGAACCCTCCGTGCGCGAGTCCGTCTCGTACTTAGCCGATTTTTAACTTTTCGTCAGCGATTTTTATTTCCTTCAAAAAGGGGGGAAATATGCTGTCACGCTATTTACCAGCCGATTTCGAATAATATTTCGGCAGATTGTTTAGTATATAAATCCTAACAAATTTACCAGAACAAATCGATCAAGAGTACTCAAGAGCGAGCCGAGATATATACTTATGAAGATTTTCCACCCCTACACTGTCGATTTCTCTTCGATACTTACGAAGCGGTTTGATTCAACATTTCTGATTCATACTGCCAGGGAATGGAACAGTCTTCCTGCATTCCTGTTTCCTAAGAGACATAATCTAAAGCTTTTCAAAGTCAGAGTGAATAGGTATCTTCTAGGTCTGCGTGCTTCATCTTCGACCACAACGTCGCTTACCATCAGGCGAGTTGGAGGTAAAGCGCGGATTCATTTGCGTTAAAAAAAATTCAGTTAGTGATGAACCACGAGGTGTACTGTTAGAAGAATTACTAGTTATATTACGCAGAATGATACCTTTCTGAAGGAGCATGCACGGACCAGCCAAAGTCGGCCAGTTTGAGGTCTCCGTCAATGTCTACTAAAATGTTTTCTGGCTTGATGTCGCGATGCATGACGTGGCGCTGGTGGCAGTATTCCACTGCATCTGCTACCTACAATGCACAAAAACCTTTTAAAGTCATCACTACATAGTATAAAACAAAGTCGCTTCCCGCTGTCAGTCCCCATGTATGCTTATATCTTTAAAACTATGCAACGGATTTTGATGCGGTTTTTTAAATAGATAGAGTGATTCAAGAGGAAGGTTTATATGTGACATCTAATGAAAATAGAACTGTTATTATACAGTGGATTCCATCCCACATAGGACTCGATGGTAACGAGAAGGTTGATAGCTTAGCAAAACAAGCCTCGACTGACGGAGTACATATAAATTTTCCCCCCTACTACACCAATTACAATCACATGTTAAAAATACACAGTTTCAATCAATATAAGGAATACTTTGATTCAAGATCAAGAACCAGTGGTATCTGGTATCGAACGGTCCAGCCCCATCCATTGAGACACCCATGGATAGTCAACAATATTCTAGAAAGAAATGACACTGTAACTGCTTTAAGGTTTCGTTCTGGACACACTCCATGCAACAATTTTTTAAATTTGATGGGAATATCCAACACCCCATACTGTGAAACATGTACTCGTACTAACAGAATAGATGATAATATATCACATTATAATGGAGTGTAGCATTCTGGCTGAACCGCTGTCGGACTCAGCCAGAATGCTGTTCAAACTAATTCATAGAGTATAAATTGTATGTAAGTAGCAAATGTAATCAGAGCGACATATTCGTTAAAGAAAACGAAAAAGCTCTTTAAAATTGATTAAAAAAAAAAAAAAAAATGGAGTGTGCACAGAACGAAACAGTGCGCAGAAATGTGCGGACACTGCAATAGCATTCTGGCTGAACCACTGCCGGACTCAGCCAGAATGCTGTTCAAACTAATTCATAGAGTATAAATTGTAAGTAGCAAATGTAATCAGAGCGACATATTCGTTAAAGAAAACGAAAAAGCTCTTTAAAATTGATTAAAAAAAAATACCAGTTCACCATTGGCGAAAATATCGATAGGCATATTTACATACACAAAAAAATACATACAGAGGACCATGGCATAACTGTCTTCAATCATGTACAAAATTCAAATGTATACCATTTTATGTTTATTGTTGATTTTTCAAAAACAGCTCAGCCGATTTCGATAAATTTGAAATGGGACCTCTAAAGTATGATCTACCAAACAAAAAAAGAATCATCTATGTCGATTCATAATTGGCTGAATAACATTCATACAAAATCATACAGATGATAACTTTTTTTGGAGTTGATTAACAAAATAACATGAGATAATTTTTTTTGCTAAAATAGCACAACCAAGTTATCATGATTTCTAAAAAGTCATACAAAAACAAAAGTTTTTGGAAAAAAGGACGAATTGAATTTAGTTATTTAAGGGAGGTCTTACACACAGCCTCTGACCTCAAACTAAGCAAAGCTGTCATATGGCTGTTATACTACAAATAGGTACATATTTTTAAATACATACTTATATGTACATAGTGACTGCCTTGATGGCGCAGTAGTTAGTGACCCTGACTCCTCAAGATCACTAACGACTGGGTCACCAAAGCAGTCAAAATGTAGTTTTTAAACTAGCGCGATTTGAACATATTATTACTATATACTACGGGACTAATCGCGCACTAAAATTACGAGATAAATAAATACCTCATCGTCCTGACGTTTCAATCGAGTTGCATCAATCGTGGTCATGGGTAGACTGGAATGTGAAACAGCTGGTACCGCCAATTCAACTTTGTTTATCTCATAACTTTAGAGCATGATTAGTCCCGTAGTATATAATAATAATGAAGTTTTTAGTTTCCCAACCTGATAAATATATCTAGCAGCTCTTTCTTCAGGGAATCTTCCATCCGGGGAGGAGGTAAGGTGCTTGTACAGCTCTCCTCCAGCGGCAAACTCAATCACGAGGTAAATACGCTTCTCATCATGGAACCAGGTCAGCATTCGGAGTATGTTTGGATGTCTGAAGAAGTAATAAACAACATCATTGAGTCAAATTTTGATGACAACAGCCTGAGGTGCAAATTTTCTGTGGTGCACCATCTGTGACCCTTCTCCCTAGTAATACTACATCACGTACATATAGTAGACCGAAGCGAAGGTCTCTGTTTCAACTTGACGATTTAGCTTTTGTTCATTCATTTGTTCATTGTTCATGTTCATTTTTGTCTACAGGTAATTTTATTTTCTTTCAATGAATTTCAATGATAGCGGGTTCACAGGTTTTATACATTAGCTAGATTATTTCAGTTTTTATTGTTTCTCTTTAACATCAGTAATTTAGTGGAGCCCCTACAGATGCATTGCAGAACCCTAGGGCTACACAGAGCACACTTAGAGATTGTCTGCGGTAGAGGATGTAAGAATTTAAAAGTTACTTACGCAGAGCTATGTATTAGTTTCAAACAAAAAAATTCTGAATTTGATTTAAATAAACTTCTTGGCAGCTGTGATGTTGGCTACAAGCCGCACAAAACACAATCCTGACTGAAGTTCACCTATCAGCTGTGCCAGGATTCAGTTTTGCCCAACTTGTAGCTGACTTTAAGTTTAATTCAGCCTAAATTTACCTATATCCTAGCTAGATGAAGAATAACAGTAGGTGCATTCATTTTGGGTTCAATGGCATTTTTAGCATTTGCAAAATTAGCATTGATGTAAACCGTTCGGTTTGGGAATTTCGCCCATTTTGCCAATAATAATTTTGCTCACGACCCAAAACGAACATCAAACTCAAATGATCACAAAGAACCCACCTCTGCAGGTGGGTCAAAAGTTCACGATGGCATTTTAACTGTTTTTGAGCTATCCAAACAGTGAACGAAAACAGTTAAAAATGCCACTTTTGCTCACACATTCTCAAAACAAACGCTGACCGTTGTTGGAGTTTTTAACTTACTTTAAATGTGACTGAATTTCTATTTCTCGTAATACTTGTCGCTCACATTCTGATTTCACAATCTGAGATTTGAAAAGAGTCTTGATAGCAACAAGATATCTAGTTTTCTTTTCTCGAGCAACGTTGACGTGCCCGAATTTTCCTTGTCCAAGTTTAGCACCCAACTCAAAATCACTCGGGGACCACTTATATCTGAAAAAAATGTTAAATCAGAGGCATAGGTAATCAACACAGAGATAATAAATCAAATGTACAGAGATTTTATTTGCAGTGAAGTGGACAAGCGACTTACGAGGTCCCGTAAGCTTCATGGCTCGTTATTTTATTCTCCAATTCTGTAACTTCAGCTTGACTCATTTTATCACCGTTTTTTATTATTACCAAAGAAGATATTATTTCAATTTTCAATCTTTTTATTAGTTTCGGGAATTTCGGATGTCGCTCGTAGGACCGTTGTTAATTTTCAAATTTTTTTTTTTTTTTAATTATTCGCCCACTTTTGGGCAGGCTAAAGCCTTTAAGGCCATACCGCCTAGTCTTACGTATTCTTTGATTCTATATTTTCTTTGACTTTTCTTCTTCTTAGTAAAGCTGTGGTGAGTTTACTAGAAGCTTCGATGGAGTTTTGAAGACAACACGAAAAGTCATGTTTTACCATATTCTACTACTTGCCTACACTCATGCTCGTATTTCAGCTATTAATAAATGAAATACCACAACTTTTGCACTATTAATACTGATAGAAACACAAGTTTTAGAAAAAAATTCAATGCGGCGACATGATTTTCTCGCGTTCCCGCCAAAACTCCTCGTCATGTCAATAAACAACTAATGTTACCAAAGAATAAAAATTGTTTTCTACTACACATTTTACCATAATAGAATCCCAACCCTGCTTAATTCGATAGCCGGTTCGGGGAGTTGTAGTGTCAAGTTGAACAGTTTAGGCCCAATTCCAGAGTCACCACGTTAAAATTCTCTAAAGTTAGTGACTGCTTAAATTAAAGTTAATTAGTCAGAAACTGACTCCGTAATTAGGTTAGGATTTTGAAGGATGTCGACAGCTCATACATACGAATACCTGTTGTGTACGAATACACTCAGTTTCTCCCAAGCTCATTTATAAAAATGTTATCTTCACCAGAGTAATTTATGATGCTTCTAAAACTGTTCTGATATGTACAAGTTTGTTTAAAATGAAGTTAAAATAAGAAAAACCGAAAACAATTTTCAAGCTATAGGTACCTACTTTGATTTATAGAATTATAGACCATAGCAGTGCTGCCAACTCCTTTTGGCGGCGGGTCCTCACCGCCCGCACCTGTCTCAATCCCCCTTTGTCGTCTACCCCCGCGCCCCTGTACCGCGCAGGCGTGGACTCAGTTAAACGGTCAGACTATAGTGCTGTTTGTAGCTGTAGCCTGCTGCCGAGATTCGAATAGCACCTTTAAGGATTATTACGAGCAATATCAAAATAATCAGGAATATCTCGGATAATTTCAACTGCAGCTTTTTGTTAGTAGTAAAGTGAGTGAAACCTAAAAATATAAGTATTCTTTCTTTTTGATAATCTTTTAGTATACAAAAATGTATGTTTCTATAAAATATGTAAAAAGACACCTCAGTTCGTAAAATTACTAGTTGAAACACTTAAAACGAGTTAAGGAAGGAGCATGTACCAACTGTTGAAAAAGAAAATAATTATATCAACCCCTCCAAAAAATTGCTAAGTCGGAATACCGAAAACGAAATCTGGCAATACTGAATACATCATCTGATCAACTGAATTTGACATTTCCTTTTTTTTTGACAGCAACAGTAATAAAATAGTGTTTTTTTTTAAATAATGTGCCCAGTTTTGGACAGGCTAAAGCCTTTAAGCTCATACCGCCACTTCTTATGTATGTAATCTATAATGTTAAAACAATAAAAAATCATTGTAATTTTTCTGGTGGTCTAATATTAATTTTAACTAGTGATATGAAAACAGCAAAAAATCACTAAATTTTTGAAGCACATATCATTATTATAAATGATGTTTTGTTTTCTACCTACTTGCAAAAAAAAAAAAAACGACAGGTCCATTCGCTGCATCCTTCTTTGAGGCCTTTAAGTCGGTTAGCTAGTTAGATGGTGCCGCCATAATTGGGCCTATAATGGCGTGGCCACATTATCGCCCTACGGCGAAGTTTTCGTCACTGGGGGCTCATTCATCTAATTCAAACGGTAGTAATTGGTTGTTCACGATTTGAACTACTACCTGAAGCTGGGCACACACGCTGCGATGATCGCATCTATTCATCAGATCAGTCCAGCGAGGTCCTAATATAGTTACATTGCCGGTAGGTAGTTATTGAGGAATCAAAATGACACCCCTATTTTAATCGAAAAAATTGATTTAACAAAAAAATTATTGGCATCAAAGTTGTAGAAAATCAAATTTTAAACAACTTTTGTTCCTATAACTTCTGCTGAAAAATTGAAATAACACAAGTTATTGAAGAAATGAAATGGCACAACCGGCTATCTACTATATAAAAATAAGTCGGGTTTTCCTTCCTGACGCTATAACTCCAGAACGCACGAACCGATTTCCACGGTTTTGCATTCGTTGGAAAGGTCTCGGGCTCCTTGAGGTTTATAGCGAAAAAATCACGAAAAATTTCAACAGAAAAGCGGGAAAATCTTTTTTCACAAACAGCGCCATCTCTGATACATAGCATGTACTACAAACCAATATTGCCCGCTGCATAATGGAAGATAAAGGTCGAACTATCAAAGTTAAAGTTCAAAATCTAGAGATTGAGATCGGAAATGAATTCATTGTACCATATTACCTGTTGGTAAATGTACGTGGACCAAAATCATTTGCGGATTTGAAAACTGTGAATGGCCACCAATGCCAAACATATCGAGAAGCATGCCAACTATTGGGTTTGCTGGAGAACGATTCTCATTGGGATTTAACACTTGCAGATTCAGTTGTTTCATCAAATGCGTACCAAATACGAACGCTGTTCGCAATTATCATGACCACATGTTTTCCTTTACAACCAATTCAGTTATGGAACAAATACAAAGACGACTTATGTGAAGATATCTTGCATAGCTTGCGCTTTCAAACGATTAATCCTGACAACGTTCCGCACGGTCAGTACTTGGATGGGTGACCGCGGGTGGCATTTTCCAACTGAGCGCTACCGTGACTCGGATGACACGTTAAATTGTAGGCCCCGGTTGTTTTAACCTTTTAGCCATGTCAGAGGCCTTCAGGCGGCCTAAAAACTCTGACACCAGGGCTAGCCACCCGGCCTATACGAACTTACTTTTTTTATCCTGACATCCAAATAACCGATGAAATCTACAATGAAGGATTGATTCTGATTGAGGATCAATGCTTGACTATTGCAATCAAGCTACTGATTGAAGTAGGAATGATTGCGCCAAATCGATCGATGCACGATGCATTCAACCAAGAATTAAATCGAGAGCTGCAATACAATGTTGATACATTGCAGGAATTCGATCGAAATAATGTGCCGTTGCTGAATGAACAGCAAAAACAAGTATACGAAACATTAATGCCAGCGGTGGACAATAATACTGGTGGTCTATTCTTCCTGGACGCACCTAAAGGAACAGGGAAAACATTTGTCATTTCATTGATTTTGGCCACTATTTGATCAAGATGTGACATAGCTTTGGCGTTAGCATCATCTGGAATTGCGGCGACTCTTCTAGATGGCGGTCGTACTGCACATTCTGCGTTTAAGTTGCCACTCAATTTAAACACAATTGATACTCCAATATGCAATGTTTCCCGATCCAGTGCAATGGGAAAATTGTTGATGCAATGCAAGCTCATTGTTTGGGATGAGTGCACAATGGCACATAAGAAATCATTTGAAGCACTTAACTTCACACTGAAGGTTCTTCGGCGAAATAACAACATCTTTGGCGGCTTGATGATATTGTTGGCAGGCGATTTCAGGCAGACGTTGCCAGTAATTCCCCGTGGAACGCATCATTCAATTAATCATATTCCTTTATGGAATAACGTAAAAACATTATCGCTAACCACTAATTTGAGAGTTCAACTTCAAAGCTCTTATTGAAAATGTTTTCCCAAACATTAGTGAGAATTATCAGAATTATGCTTGGTTAAGTCAACGAGCAATTCTTGCCGCAAAGAATAATGATGTACACGCACTGAATTTCACCATTCAATCAAAAATTGCTGGCGATTTGGTGACATACAAATCCGTTGACTCCATAACAAATCCCGATGATGTAGTAAATTATTTAACGGTGTTTTTGAACTCCGGAGTTACCAGGATTTCCACCACATAACTTGCAACTCAAAGTTGGTACAGTTATTATGATATTGATACTGACTGATATTGCGTAATTTGAATCCACCGCGACTTTGCAACTCGACTTTCGGTAAAAAGACTTATGCCGAATTTGATTGAGGCAACCATTATTAACGGAAAGTAAGCAGGTGAAAATGTACGTATTCCTCGAATACCAATGATTCCGACTGATCTTCCGTTTGACTTCAAACGATTGCAATTTCCAGTTCGCCTTGCGTTCACAATGACAATTAATAAGTCGCAAGGCCAATGGCTTAGTGTTTGCGGGATAAATTTAGAAAATCACTGTTTTTCACATAGGCAGTTATACGTTGCGTGTTCACGAGTTGGGAAACCATCCGCTTTGTTTGTGTTAACGTCAGACCAAAAAAAAAAAAAAAATGTGGTTTACCAAAGAGCACTTCAATGAAACGGATAATTTGCGGACACGTATAACGCTTCGATTCAGTATTTACTTTGGATTCCCTTTCATTTACTTAGAGAAGTTCAACTAAATAACACTTCATTTTTGTAATCGACATGAATTCATTACTGTTGTGAAATGAAAAAAATTTTTCCTTTTCAAATATAAAACAAAAAAAAAAAAACTTCTTTTAATCACCAAACGAAATGTTACATAAAACGAAGCCATCTGGTGGCGAAACGGAGTTCGCCGGGTTTGCTAGTTTGAAATAAATATCGATCCTACAAAAAGTTAATGGGAACTAAAGTTGTAGAAAATCAAATTTCAAACAACTTTTGTTCCCATAACTTCTGCTGGAAAATTGAAATAACACAAGTTATTGAAGAAATGAAATGGCACAACCGGCTATTTGAAATAAATATCGATCCTACAAAAAGTTAATGGGAACTAAAGTTGTAGAAAATCAAATTTCAAACAACTTTTGTTCCCATAACTTCTGCTGGAAAATTGAAATAACACAAGTTATTGAAGAAATGAAATGGCACAACCGGCTATTTGAAAAAAATATCGATCCTACAAAAAGTTAATGGGAACTAAAGTTGTAGAAAATCAAATTTCAAACAACTTTTGTTCCCATAACTTCTGCTGAAAAATTGAAATAACACAAGTTATTGAAGAAACAAAATGGTACAACCAACTATTTAAAAAAAATATCGATCCTTCAAAAAGTTGATGGGAATCAAAGTTGTAGAAAATCAAATTTTAAACAACTTTTGTTCCCATAACTTCTGCTGTAAAATTGAAATAATACAAGTTATTGAAGAAATGAAATGGTACAACCAACTATTTAAAAAATTATCGATCCTGCAAAAAGTTTATGGGAATCAAAGTTGTAGAAAATCAAATTTTAAACAACTTTTATTCCGATAATTTCTGCCGAAAAATTGAAATAACACAAGTTATTGAAGAAACAAAATGGTACAACTAACTATTTAAAAAAAGATCGACCCTACAAAAAGTTGATGGGAACAAAAGTTGTTTGAAATTTGATTTTCTACAACTTTGATTCCCATCAACTTTTTGTAGGATCGATGTTTTTTTAAATAGTTGGTTGTACCATTTCATTTCTTCAATAACTTGTGTTATTTCAATTTTTCAGCAGAAGTTATAGGAACAAAAGTTGTTTAAAATTTGATTTTCTACAACTTTGATGCCAATTTTTTTTTGTTAAATCAATATTTTTCGATTAAAATAGGGGTGTCATTTTGATTCCTCAATAACTACCTACTGGCAATGCAACTATATTAGGACCTCGCTGGACTGATCTGATGAATAGATGCGATCATCGCAGCGTGTGTGCCCAGCTTCAGGTAGTAGTTCAAATCGTGAACAACCAATTACTACCGTTTGAATTAGATGAATGAGCCCCCAATGACGAAAACTTCGCCGTAGGGCGATAATGTGGCCACGCCATAAGGCCTTATAGGCCCAATTATGGCGGCACCATCTAACTAGCTAACCGACTTAAAGGCTTATAGGCCCATTTATGGCGGCACCATCTAACTAGCTAAGCGACTTAAAGGCCTCAAAGAAGGATGCAGCGAATGGACCTGTGGTTTTTTTTTTGCAAGTAGGTAGAAAACAAAACATCATTTATAATAATGTTATGTGCTTCAAAAATTTAGTGATTTTTTTGCTGTTTTCATATCACTAATTAAAATTAATATTAGACCACCAGAAAAATTACAATGATTTTTTATTGTTTTAACATTATAGATTACGTACATAAGAAGTGGCGGTATGAGCTTAAAGGCTTTAGCCTGTCCAAAAATGGGCACATTATTTAAAAAAATCACTATTTTATTACTATTGCTATCAAAAAAAAAGGAAATGTCAAATTCAGTCGATCAGATGATGTATTCAGTATTACCAGATTTCGTTTTCGGTATTCCGACTTAGCAATTTTTTGGAGGGGTTGATATAATTATTTTCTTTTTCAACAGTTGGTACATGCTCCTTCCTTAACTCGTTTTAAGTGTTTCAACTAGTAATTTTACGAACTGAGGTGTCTTTTTACATATTTTATAGAAACATACATTTTTGTATACTAAAAGATTATGAAAAAGAAAGAATACTTATATTTTTAGGTTTCACTCACTTTACTACTAACAAAAAGCTGCAGTTGAAATTATCCGAGATATTCCTGATTATTTTGATATTGCTCGTAATAATCCTTAAAGGTGCTATTCGAATCTTGGCAGCAGGCTACAGCTACAAACAGCACTTGCAGCAGCTGCGCGAAGCCGGCTGTGGCTGCACAACTGAGGGGTTAATCCAGGTTTACACGTAAATTGAAACTACAGCTGTTTCGGTATGGCCCTATACATTTTTGTACAGCGCCCCTAGCAGAAACGAGGAAGAACTAACCAAAATCTATGGAGCCACACGCGAACGCGAAAGTTTGAGTAAACTTCGCAAAGCCTGGACTACGAGTAAGGGCTCCGGTTATCTATGTAGTAGTATGAATTTCTGCAAAAAAGATTCCGATTGCGGCTCCTGCAGCACGTGCTACCGAGCCTCAGCTGCGAGTGTTGTTCACCTGTTTAGACAAGTCCGACGTGCTGCCTGTCGCAGCACGTGTAGCCAACCTCGGAATCACTCTCGACTGCGGAAGCAGGCAGTGGCTGCATTTCAGATGTGTGTTACCTGCAATCGCGACCTGCATCCGCAGGCTGCGGCCGAAGTTCGAATAGCAGCAAGTTGTGGTTCTTATACTATTGCTAATGAAGTGGATGAATACCGAAATTCATTATCATTCATTTTTTCGTAGTACCAGTCGTCGTAGTTACCATTTAGCGCTTCTGGCGCGTTTTTGACGTGCTGATAGCGAATTTTTGCCAAAAGGAGTTGGCAGCACTGCTATGGTCTATAATTCTATAAATCAAAATAGGTACCTATAGCTTGAAAATTGTTTTCGGTTTTTCTTATTTTAACTTCATTTTAACTCGCGGAACGCCCGCGGGGTAAGAAGGGAGCGGGGGGAGATGTTACCGGGTGGGTGACAGGGGTACGCGGAGCAGAGAGCGCACGTCTCTTACCCACCCGATAACATCTCCCCCCGCTCCCTTCTTACCCGCGGGCGTTCCGCGAGTTAAACAAACTTGTACATATCAGAACAGTTTTAGAAGCGTCATAAATTACTCTGGTGAAGATAACATTTTTATAAATGAGCTTGGGAGAAACTGAGTGTATTCGTACATAACAGGTATTCGTATGTATGAGCTGTCGACATCCTTCTTTGCTAAAAATCCTAACCTAATTACGGAGTCACCATTTAGAAATGTCACTGTCACTGTCACATTCAAATTTTAAATCGAATGAATGAAAACCAACTAAATCTAACTACATTTAGAGATTTAGGCGAATTTGGTATTCTGGAGACACACTTTCACAAACCATTAAGAGAACAAGTTCAGACCGCCATGTGCCATAGTTCGGCGTTTGACCGTATGCTAGAATTGAAAATGACGTATCTTTTTTTTTTAATTTTTTTGGCATGTTCATTTCGCACTATTCATCCACGTTACAACATCCTATAAGTATATAGATATATGTAGATCCATATATAACGGTATAGCTAGCTACGCATATAGATCTCTTTTATTGTAGGTATACATATATCCTATTTCATTTAAGGAGAGGATTTAGAAGGATTAAAATTAAACACTGCAATGAATCACTTATTGAATTTTTTATTGTTTAAAACAAATCTTGCCTCAAATTTTTTGGGACAAACAAAAATGTTCTTCACTTCACCAACATCTTCAAGGGCTAAGCACTCCAACCACTGAGTTTTTAATTGTTCATTTGAAGGTTTATGTATTTTAACGTCCTGTTGTAAACTGCTGCATTCGGGTACACAACACTTTCAATACATTTCCAAAATGTTTGTGGGATGGAAGAGGCGAAAACTAATCGACGCAAACTCTTCTCATCAACGCAGGCAAGCCAACGACAAAAAAAACTGTAAGGTACCGCATCGCAAACTAATAAAGATAGGCACTGCATTGACAATATTTGTGGATTCTAAGAGACGGAAATTAATCAACGCAAACACTTGAATCAACACAAACAAGTCACAATGGCCGCACGCTAGGGATGTTCGATCCGATCCGATACTTGTCTGGATCGATACGAAAGGATATGATCCACCCGATATTTGTATCGATACAATGGGATTCGATCCAGTAGTGGATCGATACAAACTATATTAAAAATCAAATTAATTGAAAACAAAATTATATAGATTGTACACAAACCTAACCATAATATTAATATTGCATTTCTTAACTACAGAGTAAGGTAACTGTAACAACTAATAAGTTAATATTACACTAATTTAAAATAATTCTTCAGGGGTTGATTTTGTTAAATAAGTTTCTAATGTGTCATTTATTTCAATTACTTTTGATTTCAGCATGATTTATCTTGTGATGACCGATCATTTTCAAAAATAAAAATATTGTATCGAAACAACTCAATTTATTTTTTAATTATTTATACGACACCGGATAGATCCAAAATATCGTATCAAAACAACACAAGTTTTTGACGTGACAACGTCTTATAAATTGGTTTGCCGGGTGACACTTCAAGAAACTGCGTTACGCTCCCCGCTCACACTTCATGCGCTCTCATTCGTCTCATTCGTCTCAAAGTCGTTGTCACGTAAAACTTTCGCCCGTATACCGACTTTACAGGCAACCAATTTTGACGTGACAACGTCTTATAAATTGGTTTGCCGGGTGACACTTCAAGAAACTGCGTTACGCTCCGCTCACGTTATGCGCTCTCATTCGTCTCATTCGTCTCAAAGTCGTTGTCATGTAAAACTTTCGCCCGTATACCGACTTTATTTTTTTAAGTAATGGCTCGATCCCGGATCGATCCAAAATATCGTATTGAAACAACACAATTTATTTATTTTAAATAATGATTAGTAATTTAGTGTGTACATATTGTTTAATTATTGTTTGTGGTTATGAATAAAGAGATTTGTCTGTCTGTCTGTCTGTCCGATATGATACCGGATCGATTCCAAATTTCGTATCAAAACAACAAAATGTTTTGTTTTTAATAATGATATGATACTAGATCGATCCAAAACATAGTATCGAAACAACAAAATCGTATCATCTCAACACAGAGCGGCTTTCAAAATTTTTATTTCTGCGTACATTGCCACTTAAACATTGGCCGATGTAAAAAAGTACTGTTTATCTAGGAAAATAAACTTTGATGTTACAATAGGCAATACGAGTAAGTTACATTTTTTTAAATAATGTTACGATACCGGATCGATCCAAAATATCGTATCGAAACAAGCGGATCGATACCTGGATCGATACGACACTGCGATACGATCCATTACGAAACAACGCACCTGGATCGAGCATCCCTACCGCACGCACGCCGGGGGCGGGGTCACGTGGGTGCACGGGCCTCTGACGGGGGTGAAGAGGGCTTGAGAGGGGGAGAGAATGTCAAAATGAATTGTAGAGCTGTCATCCGCTACGGTTCATTTTTTTTAAGTGAACATTACCTGGCGTGGAGCTATCTGACGTCATCTTTAAGACTTTTAAAAATAGGCCCAATTCCAGAGTCACCACGTTAAAATTCTCTAAAGTTAGTGGTAGCGATTCGGCGACATTCGCATTAAACTATAACTAGTCGCACTAAAAATTTTAGTTTAGTGCAAAACTAGCGAAAGGCTATTCGGTGTTTTCTTCGAACTAAATTTAAAGTGATTTTAGTCGTCCGCCATGAAGAATTAAATTGAGTAACGCCACTTACGCCATCTAGTGGTGAGTAGCAAATTAGTTCGAAAAAGCCCACTAGATGGCACAAATATTAATTATGGTTGTTATTTTATCTGTGGCTGATCCATGGATATATTACGTAAACATAGAAAATCCTCGGGCTGTTCCCAATTTGTTACCATATCAATAACAAAGTTACAATTATGTTCTTTTCTATTTTAAGTCTCAAGAAATACTTACTATATCTGTTACGGATTATCACAATCGATTTTACTCCAAAAACGGTGCAACACGCTTTATTTTGGAAAGACTTTTACATTATTTTATTTCCGTGGAATGCACTAGGTTTTATATCTATGATTTGATTAAAAGGTTGGAAGTAAAATACAACTCGTTGGCTTTTATCGTAACTTTAGCTAAATTACTTTGGCAACACTTTTGTTTACATTTGTTTTCAGTCAGGTCAGTTCACATTTCACAAAAACTTCGTAAATCTTTGCAATATTCAGAGGTAAAAGGTGTAAAATCCAAAAACTAGAGTAATGAATACAGTACATCATATTGGAATCGTTCAAATTCTCTACGTTTGGTGGCAGTGAAATACAAGACATTGGCAAAATTGTGAAACACCTTCACAGAAGCCATAAACAAGAATTGAATTGAATTGCAATATCACTACGACTATCACTAAGACTTTTACAATGAATAATGCCAATAAAAAGCAAAGGGAGATGTCCTCTCCACGCCAACATCACGATACTGAGAGACATAGGAGTACATTATGTGAAAGGTAGGTAAGCAATTCTAATTGTCTTTTAAGTAGATCTCTTTTTGGTAAATCAAGCAACTACTCAAGCTGTCGTGTTCCGAAAATCTGGCCAGTGAACTCAATGTCCTGGCCGCTACTTGTACCTCTTTTGCTTGTCTTGTGATATCTTCAAAAACAATTCTTGTAACTCTTGTGTAGGTACCAACTAAATGAATACCTATCATGATAAGGTTTTAATTTGATAAAAATTGTCCAATAGGTTTGGAATGTATGGACCTAGACAAAAATGAAAGCGAGAAAGATCAGACGGTCTATACATACTACTGGAAGAGACGCAGACCTAGACGATACAGAAATAAAGATTTTGGAAGAAATCGGGTCTTCATTGGTCTTTGGCCACAACAGCATAGAACTGGTAATTTATTTATTTTTACCTTATTTTACAGTCAATAAATAAAGCAAGTAACTTGAATAATCCTTATTAATAAAAGAAATATGTTAACTACTATTATACTTATGTACTATGTAGGTATAGGTACTACTATTTAAATTTAATTTTGTAATAAAATATTTTGTTTTACAGGGTATACTGCCATTACCATCTGAGCAGACAAAGCAGGGATTGTGGGATCTTTCTAGGATGATCTCCCAGAAATATATTATATCGAGGTACCCATACAACCTCCATCAGGAAGCCAACCTGCACTTCCGCATTCAACAAGCCAGCCTATAGCATGCCAGTCCGCACATAGCCAGCCCACAGCGTGTCAGTCAACACAAAGCCAGCCCACAGCGTACCAGCCTGCACAAAGCCAGCCCACAGCGTGCCTGCATTCTGATCTGCCTCAACCAAGTGGAAGGCAGCCTCTGCCTCGTCGTCATAGATCCAGTTGGCCAAGAACAAATGCAGCCTCAATCAAATGAAAGGGCTTGTTGAGCAGAGTGGAATTCGCCAAATTATTTTTATTTAGAATAATATTACTGATTAATTTTTGTTGACACTAATAATAAACGATTTATGTATATTTTTATGATTTTATTTTTAAAAAAATCTAGTAATTAAATTTGGGCATATCTCGCTTGCGATGGGAAATCTTGATCTTCATTCTATTCTGTCTCTTCTGTTGCACCAAGACTTGAATGAATTGAATTTGCTGCAGCTTCTTGCAGTTTTCAGTACCACATTGTTATCTGCAACATGATAATATAAACAATAATTACTGTTTGTTTGTAGGAAAACGCATAGGAAAGCCAGAGATAGGGAGCACTGGCAACTTCTAGAGGCCTATGTTCAGGGTGGACAACCTAGTGAAATATGTAGCAATAAGAAAAATGTTTCATAAGGATTTAATATACTAGAGAATAAAGGCTATTTTTATTTTATTTTATTAATTTTTGTTGGAACAAATAATAAACCATATAAGTACATTTTTAGCGTTTCGTACCCAAAGGGTAAAAACGGGACCCTATTTCTAAGACTCCGCTGTCCGTCTGTCTCCAGGCTGTATCTCATGAACCATTATGCTAGAAAGCTGAAATTTTCACAGATGATGTATTTCTGTCGCTGCTATAACAACAAATACTAAAAACTGAATTAAATTAATAATTTAGCTATTTTTTCGCTCGATATTAATAATGGTAACAGATAGATGCTTAAATAATCACAGAATGTTTAGTTGTAGATACAATTAAATGATAAATTAAAAATAAATAAATATTTAAGGGGGGCCCTTAATAAGGGGGATATGGGCTCCCATACAGTACGGAACCCTCTGTGCGTGAGTCCAACTCGTACTTGGCCGATTATTTTATTTTGATGTTTTTATTAATAAAAAAATCTAGAACTTACTTCAATTTTGGCATATCAATCTCGCTTCTGACCGGAAATCTTTATCTTCATCATATCAGTCACACTTCTATCGCACCAAGAATTAATTGTTGCAGTTTGTCTTCAGTACCTCATTGTTATCTGCAATGTGATATAGAATAATATAATTAAACAGATATCAATCTTTATAGGTCCCTTATCTTTTCTCATAGATGAAGGATGGCTCTGCTAGCGGAGCGAAGACCAATCCTTCATCTATGAGTTTCTTATTGTAAGTATCTAACTGTTGGATAATTAATTAAGGAGTTTAATTGCTTTGAATAATTAAAGTTCTCTGTCAATGCGGTTTGTTTGTCAGCTGGCGTCATTGGGAATTTGATGATTTTAGGGCCCAGTTGTGAGACTTGACTGTGGCGTCAAGACATCTGCTGACGGTTGGCTGGCTTAAGCCCAAGAAATTGTTTTGGCCACATGCTGAATGGAAGACCATAGCATACAACCTCTATATGTTTTGGGATATCTTATAGTGATGTGCTTTCTCAAATTACCTAAGATCATTTATTAACTGTTGAGCTCCAGACTTTGGAACTCTATAGATACCTACAGATTTCTAAATTTTTCCTCTTCTATCTGAAAAGGGTCTGAAACGTCCCTAATATTATAATTCGAATTCAAACGCTGCAATAATTTGGAACTAGATGAACCACACATGAACTCTCACTTGTTTAGTGAATCAAGCAAAAACAGGTTTTTGGCTTTTTACTTACCCTTCCAATAGATCAACAGTTGCTGCCACAATGAAATATTCCATATTTCAGGATTAATTCGACAATAAAACCTCGATATAACACATCAAATTCTCCAAACTAGTTTTAATCGCCATGTTTTTCTTGACGACTAGTTTGACATTTGACAACTAAATTTTAGACGTAAATCACTCTAAAATGTGGGCCGCCGAATGCATTTCGACCAAATTGAGTAACTAAAATCGATTTAGTCGACTCGACCTAAAACTAGTTTAATCGTGTAGACATCCGAATACCAAAGCCTAGTTTGACAGGACTAAACCTATTTTAGAGAGAACTTAACTTAAATGCGTGTCGCCGAATTGCGACCAGTGGTAGCAATTCGGCGACATTCGCATTAAACTATAACTAGTCGCACTAAAAATTTTAGTTTAGTGCAAAACTAGCGAAAGGCTATTCGGTGTTTTCTTCGAACTAAATTTAAAGCTATTTTAGTCGTCCGCCATGATGAATTAAATTGAGTAACGCCCTTTACGCCATCTAGTGGTGAGTAGCAAATTAGTTCGAAAAAGCCCACTAGATGGCACAAATATTAATTATGGTTGTTATTTTTATCTGTGGCTGATCCATGGATATATTACCTAAACATAGAAAATCCTCGGGCTGTTCCCAATTTGTTACCATATCAATAACATAGTTACAATTATGTTCTTTTCTATTTTAAGTCTCAAGAAATACTTACTATATCTGTTACGGATTATCACAATCGATTTTACTCCAAAAACGGTGCAACGCGCTTTATTTTGGAATAAGACTTTTACATTATTTATTTCCGTGGAATGCACTAGCTTTTATATCTATGATTTGATTAAAAGGTTGGAGGTAAAATACAACTCGTTGGCTTTTATCGTAACTTTAGCTAAATTACTTTGGCAACACTTTTGTTTACATTTTTTTCAGTCAGTTCACATTTCACAAAAACTTCGTAAATCTTTGCTATAAATATCACTAGGTACTACTATTATCTCTAGACTTTTACAATGAATAATGCCAATAAAAAGCAAAGGGAGATGTCCTCTCCACGCCAACATCACGATACTGAGAGGCAAGAGTACATTATGTGAAAGGTAAGCAATTCTAATTGTCTTGTAAGTAGATCTCTTTTTGATAAATCAAGCAACTAGGTACTAGGAGTCAGGTACTCAAGCTGTCGTGTTCCGAAAATCTGGCCAGTGAACTCAATGTCCTGGCCGCTACTTGTACCTCCTTTGCTTGTCTTGTGATATCTTCAAAAACAATTCTTGTAACTCTTGTGTAGGTACCAACTAAATGAATATCATGATAAGGTCTTAATTTGATAAAAATTGTCCAATAGGTTTGGAATGTATGGGTATGACCTAGACAAAAATGAAAGCGAGAAAGATCAGACGGTCTATACATACTACTGGATGAGACGCAGACCTAGACGATAAAGAAACAAAGATTTTGGAAGAAGTCGGGTCTTCATTGGTATTTGGCCACGACAGCATAGAACTGGTAATTTACTGGTATTTATTTTTACCTTCACTAATATTTTTTACAGTCAATAAATAAAGCAAGTAACTTGAATAATCCTTATTAATAAAAGAAATATGTTAACTACTAATATTAATACTTATGTACTATGTTGGTATACGAGTAGGTATACTACTGCTATTTAAAAGTACTAGGTAAAATACTGTTTTTTTTTGTGTTTTATCATTTGTTTTGTCGTTATGTATTGTACCTCTTATTTTTGTTGCAAATAAAAAATTCTGTATTCTGTACTATTTTAATTTAATTTTGTAAAAAACATTTTGTTTTACAGGGTATACTGCCATTACCATCTGAGCAGACAAAGCAGGGATTGTGGGATCTTTCTAGGATGAACTCCCAGAAATATATTATATCGAGGTACCCATACAACCTCCATCAGCAAGTCAACCTGCACTTCCGCATTCAACAACAAGCCAGCCTATAGCATGTCAGTCCGCACAAAGCCAGCCCACAGCGTGTCAGTCAGCACAAAGCCAGCCCACAGCGTACCAGTCTGCACAAAGCCAGCCCACAGCGTGCCTGCATTCTGATCTGCCTCAACCAAGTGGAAGGCAGCCTCTGCCTCGAAGATCCAGTTGGCCAAGAACAAATGCAGCCTCAATCAAATGAAAGGGCTTGTTGAGCAGAGTGGAATTCGTCAAATTATTTTTATTTAGAATAATATTACTGATTAATTTTTGTTGAAACAAATAATAAACGATTTATGTATATTTTTATGATTTTATTATTAAAAAATATAGTAATTAAATTTGGGCGTATCTCGCTTGCGATGGGAAATCTTGATCTTCATTCTATTCTGTCTCTTCTGTTCCACCAAGAGTGCCATCCTCATTGTTATCTGCAACATGATATATACAATAATTACTGTTTGTTTGTAGGAAAACGCGTAGGAAAGCCAGAGATAGGGAGCACTGGCAACTTCTAGAGGCCTATGTCCAGGGTGGACAACCTAGTGAAATATGTAGAAATAAGAAAAATGTTTCATAAGGATTTAATATACTAGAGAATAAAGGCTATTTTTTTTCATTTTATTAATTTTTGTTGGAACAAATAATAAACCATGTAAGTACATTTTTAGCGTTTCATACCCAAAGGGTAAAAACGGGACCCTATTACTAAGACTCCGCTGTCCGTCTGTCTCCAGGCTGTATCTCATGAACCATTATGCTAGAAAGCTGAAATTTTCACAGATGATGTATTTCTGTCGCCGCTATAACAACAAATACTAAAAACAGAATAAAATTAATAATTTAGCCATTTTTTCGCTCGATATTAATAATGGTAACAGATAGATGCCTAAATATTCACAGAATGTTTAGTTGTGATACAATTAAATGATAAATTAAAATTAAATAAATATTTAAGGGGGGCTCCCATACAGTACGGAACCCTCTGTGCGCGAGTCCAACTCGTACTTGGCCGATTATTTTATTTTGATGTTTTTATTAATAAAAAAATCTAGAACTTACTTCAATTTTGGCATATCAATCTCGCTTCTGACCGGAAATCTTTATCTTCATCATATCAGTCACACTTCTATCGCACCAAGAATTAATGTTGCAGTTTGTCTTCAGTACCTCATTGTTATCTGCAATGTGATATAGAATAATATAATTAAACAGATATCAATCTTTATAGGTCTCTTATCTTTTCTCATAGATGAAGGATGGCTCTGCTAGCGGAGCGAAGACCAATCCTTCATCTATGAGTTTCTTATTGTAAGTATCTAACTGTTGGATAATTAATTAAGGAGTTTAATTGCTTTGAATAATTAAAGTTCTCTGTAAATGCGGTTTGTTTGTCAGCTGGCGTCATTGGGAATTTGATGATTTTAGGGCCCAGTTGTGAGACTTGACTGTGGCGTCAAGACATCTGCTGACGGTTGGCTGGCTTAAGCCCAAGAAATTGTTTTGGCCACATGCTGAATGGAAGACCATAGCATACAACCTCTATATGTTTTGGGATATCTTATAGAGATGTGCTTTCTCAAATTACCTAAGATCACTTATTAACTGTTGAGCTCCAGACTTTGGAACTCTATAGATACCTACAGATTTCTAAATTTTTCCTCTTCTATCTGAAAAGGGTCTGAAACGTCCCTAATATTATAATTCGAATTCAAACGCTGCAATAATTTGGAACTAGATGAACCACACATGAACTCTCACTTGTTTAGTGAATCAAGCAAAAACCAAGCAAAAACAGGTTTTTGGCTTTTTACTTACCCTTCCAATAGATCTACAGTTGCTGCCACAATGAAATATTCCATATTTCAGGATTAATTCGACAATAAAACCTCGATAAAACACATCAAATTCTTCAAACTAGTTTTAATCGCCATGTTTTTAATGACGACTAGTTTGACATTTGACAACTAAATTTTAGACGTAAATCACTCTAAAATGTGGGCCGCCGAATGCATTTCGACCAAATTGAGTAACTAAAATCGATTTAGTCGACTCGACCTAAAAATAGTTTAATCGTGTAGACATCCGAATACCAAAGCCTAGTTTGACAGGACTAAACCTATTTTAGAGAGAACTTAACTATAATGTGTGTCGCCGAATTGCTACCAATGGTAGCAATTCGGCGACATTCGCATTAAACTATAACTAGTCGCACTAAAAATTTTAGTTTAGTGCAAAACTAGCGAAAGGCTATTCGGTGTTTTCTTCGAACTAAATTTAAAGCTATTTTAGTCGTCCGCCATGAAGAATTAAATTGAGTAACGCCACTTACGCCATCTAGTGGTGAGTAGCAAATTAGTTCGAAAAAGCCCACTAGATGGCACAAATATTAATTATGGTTGTTATTTTTATCTGTGGCTGATCCATGGATATATTACCTAAACATAGAAAATCCTCGGGCTGTTCCCAATTTGTTACCATATCAATAACATAGTTACAATTATGTTCTTTTCTATTTTAAGTCTCAAGAAATACTTACTATATCTGTTACGGATTATCACAATCGATTTTACTCCAAAAACGGTGCAACGCGCTTTATTTTGGAATAAGACTTTTACATTATTTATTTCCGTGGAATGCACTAGCTTTTATATCTATGATTTGATTAAAAGGTTGGAGGTAAAATACAACTCGTTGGCTTTTATCGTAACTTTAGCTAAATTACTTTGGCAACACTTTTGTTTACATTTTTTTCAGTCAGTTCACATTTCACAAAAACTTCGTAAATCTTTGCTATAAATATCACTAGGTACTACTATTATCTCTAGACTTTTACAATGAATAATGCCAATAAAAAGCAAAGGGAGATGTCCTCTCCACGCCAACATCACGATACTGAGAGGCAAGAGTACATTATGTGAAAGGTAAGCAATTCTAATTGTCTTGTAAGTAGATCTCTTTTTGATAAATCAAGCAACTAGGTACTAGGAGTCAGGTACTCAAGCTGTCGTGTTCCGAAAATCTGGCCAGTGAACTCAATGTCCTGGCCGCTACTTGTACCTTTCTTTGCTTGTCTTGTGATATCTTCAAAAACAATTCTTGTAACTCTTGTGTAGGTACCAACTAAATGAATATCATGATAAGGTCTTAATTTGATAAAAATTGTCCAATAGGTTTGGAATGTATGGGTATGACCTAGACAAAAATGAAAGCGAGAAAGATCAGACGGTCTATACATACTACTGGATGAGACGCAGACCTAGACGATACAGAAACAAAGATTTTGGAAGAAGTCGGGTCTTCATTGGTATTTGGCCACGACAGCATAGAACTGGTAATTTACTGGTATTTATTTTTACCTTCACTAATATTTTTTACAGTCAATAAATAAAGCAAGTAACTTGAATAATCCTTATTAATAAAAGAAATATGTTAACTACTAATATTAATACTTATGTACTATGTAGGTATACGAGTAGGTATACTACTACTATTTAAAAGTACTAGGTAAAATACTGTTGTTTTTTGTGTTTTATCATTTGTTTTGTCGTTATGTATTGTACCTCTTATTTTTGTTGCAAATAAAAAATTCTGTATTCTGTACTATTTAAATTTAATTTTGTAAAAAAATATTTTGTTTTACAGGGTATACTGCCATTACCATCTGAGCAGACAAAGCAGGGATTGTGGGATCTTTCTAGGATGAACTCCCAGAAATATATTATATCGAGGTACCCATACAACCTCCATCAGCAAGCCAACCTGCACTTCCGCATTCAACAACAAGCCAGCCTATAGCATGTCAGTCCGCACAAAGCCAGCCCACAGCGTACCAGTCTGCACAAAGCCAGCCCACAGCGTACCAGTCTGCACAAAGCCAGCCCACAGCGTGCCTGCATTCTGATCTGCCTCAACCAAGTGGAAGGCAGCCTCTGCCTCGTCGTCATAGATCCAGTTGGCCAAGAACAAATGCGGCCTCAATCAAATGAAAGGGCTTGTTGAGCAGAGTGGAATTCGTCAAATTATTTTTATTTAGAATAATATTACTGATTAATTTTTGTTGAAACAAATAATAAACGATTTATGTATATTTTTATGATTTTAATATTAAAAAATATAGTAATTAAATTTGGGCGTATCTCGCTTGCGATGGGAAATCTTGATCTTCATTCTATTCTGTCTCTTCTGTTCCACCAAGAGTGCCATCCTCATTGTTATCTGCAACATGATATATACAATAATTACTGTTTGTTTGTAGGAAAACGCGTAGGAAAGCCAGAGATAGGGAGCACTGGCAACTTCTAGAGGCCTATGTCCAGGGTGGACAACCTAGTGAAATATGTAGAAATAAGAAAAATGTTTCATAAGGATTTAATATACTAGAGAATAAAGGCTATTTTTTTTCATTTTATTAATTTTTGTTGGAACAAATAATACACCATGTAAGTACATTTTTTAAAGTACGTTTCATACCCTTTGGGTATGAAACGCTATTACTAAGACTCCGCTGTCCGTCTGTCTCCAGGCTGTATCTCATGAACCATTATGCTAGAAAGCTGAAATTTTCACAGATGATGTATTTCTGTCGCCGCTATAACAACAAATACTAAAAACAATAAAATTAATAATTTAGCCATTTTTTCGCTCGATATTAATAATGGTAACAGATAGATGCCTAAATATTCACAGAATGTTTAGTTGTGATACAATTAAATGATAAATTAAAATTAAATAAATATTTAAGGGGGGCTCCCATACAGTACGGAACCCTCTGTGCGCGAGTCCAACTCGTACTTGGCCGATTATTTTATTTTGATGTTTTTATTAGTAAAAAAATCTAGAACTTACTTCAATTTTGGCATATCAATCTCGCTTCTGACCGGAAATCTTTATCTTCATCATATCAGTCACACTTCTATCGCACCAAGAATTAATTGTTGCAGTTTGTCTTCAGTACCTCATTGTTATCTGCAATGTGATATAGAATAATATAATTAAACAGATATCAATCTTTATAGGTCTCTTATCTTTTCTCATAGATGAAGGATGGCTCTGCTAGCGGAGCGAAGACCAATCCTTCATCTATGAGTTTCTTATTGTAAGTATCTAACTGTTGGATAATTAATTAAGGAGTTTAATTGCTTTGAATAATTAAAGTTCTCTGTAATTCGGTTTGTTTGTCAGCTGGCGTCATTGGGAATTTGATGATTTTAGGGCCCAGTTGTGAGACTTGACTGTGGCGTCAATACATCTGCTGACGGTTGGCTGGCTTAAGCCCAAGAAATTGTTTTGGCCACATGCTGAATGGAAGACCATAGCATACAACCTCTATATGTTTTGGGATATCTTATAGAGATGTGCTTTCTCAAATTACCTAAGATCACTTATTAACTGTTGAGCTCCAGACTTTGGAACTCTATAGATACCTACAGATTTCTAAATTTTTCCTCTTCTATCTGAAAAGGGTCTGAAACGTCCCTAATATTATAATTCGAATTCAAACGCTGGAATAATTTGGAACTAGATGAACCACACATGAACTCTCACTTGTTTAGTGAATCAAGCAAAAACAGGTTTTTGGCTTTTTACTTACCCTTCCAATAGATCAACAGTTGCTGCCACAATGAAATATTCCATATTTCAGGATTAATTCGACAATAAAACCTCGATAAAACACATCAAATTCTCCAAACTAGTTTTAATCGCCATGTTTTTAATGACTCCTCCAGTGTTGTCATCGTAAAAATCTGGGTTGCCGTATGTCACATTCTGATTTGCCGTATTTTAAGGGAAAAATAACTAAAATGCCGTATATAATTTAAAAATGTTTATTCCTCATTTATTTCTTCTCCATAAAGGTTTCTTATCGTTTCTATAACTTCAGATTCATGTTTATCTAGTGTGTACTTGTCCTTGCTTCTCATTTTGTCACACATGTCGCGCGACACCTTAAACTTCGTACAGTTCCCTTGATTTTGAATAAGTTGTCTTGCTAATAGAGTTTTATTTACAGTCGATGTCCTTAATTTTTTTTGGTCATTTGTCACATGTCGTCGCAAAGTTTAAATTTCACAGTCACGATAATTTAACGTCGCATACGGTGCACTTTGCCCTATACAGATAATCTTCAACAGGCAATCCAGTCTTTGAAAACGTCGTCACTCTCCCACTGTTGTCGATGTTTTTGTTTTATGTGTTTACCCTTTTTAGTCTTTTTTGGCGAAGAAGGTCCTACAGAGTCACAATCACTCATGTTATTAATTTAATTCACAAATAAACACTAACACCCGCATTCTTAAACAACTCCTCAAACGTTGCTCCAGTCAAACTCAATCGAGATGACCTCAAGGACCCCTCAGACTATTCCTCGAAATCGGTATTTTTAGTCGTAACTCGAATGTGTTTCGAACATTCCTCCACTGAGATCGAGTGAAGGTGTGACGTCATTGTTTCGAGGAGATTTTTTGCTGTTATATGGCGTGGCTACATTATCGCCCTACGGCGAATCTTCGTCTGCAGACGATAATGTGGCCGGGTACTTCGCGCCAACGCGAAGCTTCGCGCGAAGTTCGGCTTGTCGCGACAATATTCGCTTGGGTGGCTACACTTGGGCTTCCCTGTCGCGCAGAGTCCAGTGTTACCAACAACATTTGTTTATTTATTTACCATTTTATTGCACACCATTTGTACTAAAGGAGGACTTAGCGCTAAAAACCCTTAGGTGTAAGACAATGGAATGTTAGCATGAACAAACGAAAATGATAAATTAACTAAGATCAACACAATATAAAATCTAAAACTAGTAGTTCTCCAAACAGTAGACTGCGCGGCACATTTTTTTAACTTAAAACTTCATAAGCCTATAATCTCGACCGATTTGGTTCATACACGCAAATATTGCAATTGTTCTACAACTATGATTCCCATCAACTTTTTGTAGGATCGATATTTTTTTAAATAGTTGTTGGTACCACTTCATTTCTTCAATAACTTGTGTTATTTAAATTTTACAGCAGAAGTTATGGGAACAAAAGTTGTTTGAAATTAGATTTTCTACAACTTTGATTCCCATCAACTTTTTGTAGGATCGATATTTTTTTAAATAGTTGGTGGTACCATTTCATTTCTTCAATAACGTGTGTTATTTCAATTTTACAGCAGAAGTTATGGGAAGAAAAGTTGTATAACATTTGATTTTCTACAACTTTAATTCCCGTCAACTTTTTGTAGGATCGATATTTTTTTTAAATAGTTGGTGGTACCACTTCATTTCTTCAATAACTTGTGTTATTTAAATTTTACAGCAGAAGTTATGGGAACAAAAAATGTTTGAAATTAGATTTTCTACAACTTTGATTCCCATCAACTTTTTGTAGGATCGATATTTTTTTTAATAGTTAGTGGTACCATTTCATTTCTTCAATAACTTGTGTTATTTAAATTTTACAGCAGAAGTTATGGGAACAAAAGTTGTTTGAAATTAGATTTTCTACAACTTTGATTCCCATCAAATTTTTCTAGGATCGATATTTTTTTTTAAATAGTTGGTGGTACCATTTCATTTCTTCAATAACTTGTGTTATTTCAATTTTACAGCAGAAGTTATGGTAACAAAAAATGTTTGAAATTAGATTTTCTACAAATTTTATTCCCATCAACTTTATGTAGGATCGATATAGTTTGACATACACGATGCGATGATTTGATCAAATTTTCGCTTCATGCCAACTGGGCACTCATTCAGTTAAAGAAAAGGCAGGAATTGGTGGTTCACGATTTGAACCACTTCCTGAATGTTGATTAACTCTTGTAATTTTAATTTTACGCGAGAAATGGTCAGAACTAAAGTTGCTTATAATTTGATTTCCTACATTTTTGTTTCCCATTAACTTTTTCTATGATTGATATTTTTCAAATAGAACGAAAAAGGTATCTAGATGTGCAATTTTCTAGCTTCTATAACTATAACGCCCCGTCGTTTTTGCGTAGGCGGCAAACAGGGTTATCGGGAGAAAAATACGGCAACAGTCACTGAAATGAGATAGGTATTTTTCATGACAACCACATTATCCCTCTGGTTGTAATTGTAATAGCTCTATGATCAGATATAGGTACGCCAACCTATAATGGTCCGGCTACATCTACGCCCAACGGCGAAGTTATCGTCACTGGGGGCTCACTCAACTAATTCAAACGGTAGTAATTGGTTGTTCACGATTTGAACTACTACCTGAAGCTGGGCACACACGATGCGATGATCGCATCAATTCATCAGATCAGTCCAGCGAGGTCCTAATATAGTTGCATTGTCGGTAGGTAGATACTCGTATTGAGGAATCAAAATGACACCCCTATTTTATTCGAAAAATATTGATTTAACAAAAAAATGATGGGCATCAAAGTTGCAGAAAATCAAATTTCAAACAACTTTGATTTTGATGATTTCTCATGAAAAATTGAAATAACACAAGTTATTGAAGAAATGAAATGAACAACCAACTATATAAAAAAATATCGATCCTACAAAAAGTTGATGGGAATCAAAGTTGTAGAAAATCAAATTTTAAACAACTTTTGTACCGATAACATCTATCGTAAAATTGAAATAACACAAGTTTTTGAAGAAACGAAATGGTACTACCAACTATTTAAAAAAATATCGATCCTACAAAAAGTTGATAGGAATCAAAAATGTAGAGAATCTAATTTTAAACAACTTTTTTTCCTATAACTTCTGCTGTAAAATTGAAATAACACAAGTTATTGTAGAAATGAAATGGTACCACCAACTATTAAAAAAATGTCGATCCCACAAAAAGATGATGGGAATCAAAGTTATAGAAAATCTAATTTTAAACAACTTTTGTTCCCATATTTTCTGCTGTAAAATTGAAATAACACAAGTTATTGAAGAAATGAAATGGTACATTTTTCTAATTCAAAAATTATCTATCCTACAAAATTATGATGAGAATCTAAGTTGTAGAAAATCCAATTTTAAACAACTTTTGTTCCGACAACTTCTGATGTCAATTTGTGTAACACAAGTTATTGAAGAAACAAAATGGTACAACTATATATTTAAAAAAAATATCGATCCTACAAAAAGTTGTTAGAATCAAAATTGTAGAATATCAAATCTCTTGATTTCCTACAACTTTGATTCCCATCAACTTTTAGCATGATCTATATTTTTCGAATAAGACGGTGGTGTCATTTCGTTTCTTCAATAAATACCTACCAGCAATGTTTAAGTACATGATGATACTACATGGCCTCTACTGCACTGATCTGATGAACAGATGCGATCATAGTTTCGTGTGAGCCCAGCTTCAGGTAGTGGTTCAAATCGTGAACCACCAATTACTATCTTTTCATTAACTGAATGAGTTCCCAGTTGGCATGAAGCGAAAATTTGATCAAATCATCGCATCGTGTATGGCCACCTTAAATTTTTTAAATAGTTGGTGGTACCATTTCATTTCTTCAATAACTTGTGTTATTTCAATTTTACAGCAGAAGTTATGGGAACAAAAAATGTTTGAAATTAGATTTTCTACAACTTTTATTCCCATCAACTTTATGTAGGATCGATATTTTTTTTAAATTGTTGGTGGTACCATTTCATTTCTTCAATAACTTGTGTTATTTCAATTTTACAGCAGAAGTTATGGGAAGAAAAGTTGTATAACATTTGATTTTCTACAACTTTAATTCCCGTCAACTTTTTGTAGGATCGATATTTTTTTTAAATAGTTGGTGGTACCACTTCATTTCTTCAATAACTTGTGTTATTTAAATTTTACAGCAGAAGTTATGGGAACAAAAAATGTTTGAATTTAGATTTTCTACAACTTTGATTCCCATCAACTTTTTGTAGGATCGATATTTTTTTAAATAGTTGGTGGTACCATTTCATATCTTCAATAACTTGTGTTATTTCAATTTTACAGCAAAGTTATGGGAACAAAAGATGTTTAAAATTAGATTTTCTACATCTTTATATCCCGTCACCTTTTTGTAGGATCGATATTTTTTTTAAATAGTTGGTGGTGCCATTTCATTTCTTTAATAACTTTTGTTATTTCAATTTTACAGCAGAAGTTATGGGAAGAAAAGTTGTATAACATTTGATTTTCTACAACTTTGATTCCTATCAACTTTTTGTAGGATCGATATTTTTTTAAATAGTTGGTGGTACCATTTCATTTCTTCAATAACTTGTGTTATTTCAATTTCACAGCAGAAGTTATGGGAACAAAAGTTGTTTGAAATTAGATTTTCTACAACTTTGATTCCCATCAACTTTTTGTAGGATCGATATTTTTTTAAATAGTTGGTGGTACCATTTCATTTCTTCGATAACTTGTGTTATTTCAATTTTACAGCAGAAGTTATGGGAACAAAAGTTGTTTGAAATTAGATTTTCTACATTTTTGATTCCCATCAACTTTTTGTAGGAACGATATTTTTTTTAAATAGTTGGTGATACCATTTGATTTCTTCAATAACTTTTGTTATTTCAATTTTACAGCAGAAGTCATGGGATCAAAAGTTGTTCGAAATTAGATTTTCTACAACTTTGATTCCCATCAACTTTTTGTAGGATCGATATTGTTTTTAAATAGTTGGTGGTGCCATTTCATTTCTTCAATAACTTGTGTTATTTCAATTTTACAGCAGAAGTTATCGAAACAAAAGTTGTTTAAAATTTGATTTTCTACAACTTTGATTCCCATCAACTTTTTGTAGGATCGATATTTTTTTAAATAGTTGGTGGTACCATTTCATTTCTTCAATAACTTGTGTTATATCAATTTTAGAGCAGAAGTTATAGGAACAAAAGTTGTTTGAAATTAGATTTTCTACAACTTTGATTCCCATCAACTTTTTGTAGGATCGATATTTTTTTAAATAGTTGGTGGTACCATTTCATTTCTTCAATAACTTGTGTTATATCAATTTTACAGCAGTAGTTATGGGAACAAAAGTTGTTTGAAATTAGATTTTCTACATTTTTGATTCCCATCAACTTTTTGTAGGAACGATATTTTTTTTAAATAGTTGGTGATACCATTTCATTTCTTCAATAACTTTTGTTATTTCAATTTTACAGCAGAAGTCATGGGAATAAAAGTTGTTCGAAATTAGATTTTCTACAACTTTGATTCCCATCAACTTTTTGTAGGATCGATATTTTTTTAAATAGTTGGTGGTACCATTTCATTTCTTCAATAACTTGTGTTATTTAAATTTTACAGCAGAAGTTATGGGAACAAAAGTTGTTTGAAATTAGATTTTCTACAACTTTGATTCCCATCAACTTTTTGTAGGAACGATATTTTTTTTAAATAGTTGGTGATACCATTTCATTTCTTCAATAACTTTTATTATTTCAATTTTACAGCAGAAGTTATGGGACCAAAAGTTGTTCGAAATTAGATTTTCTATAACTTTGATTCCCATCAACTTTTTGTAGGATCGATTTTTTTTTTTAATAGTTGGTGGTACCATTTCATTTCTTCAATAACTTGTGTTATATCAATTTTACAGCAAAAGTTATGGGAACAAAAGTTGTTTGAAATTAGATTTTCTACAACTTTGATTCCCATCAACTTTTTGTAGGATCGATATTTTTTTTAAATAGTTGGTGGTACCATTTCATTTCTTCAATAACTTGTGTTATTTCAATTTTACAGCAGAAGTTATGGGAACAAAAGTTGTTTGAAATTAGATTTTCTACAACTTTGATTCCCATCAACTTTTTGTAGGATCGATATTTTTTAAAATAGTTGGTGGTACCATTTCATTTCTTCAATAACTTGTGTTATATCAATTTAACAGCAGAAGTTATGGGAACAAAAGTTGTTCGAAATTAGATTTTCTACAACTTTGATTCCCATCAACTTTTTGTAGGATCGACATTTTTTTTAATAGTTGGTGGTACCATTTCATTTCTTCAATAACTTGTGTTATTTCAATTTAACAGCAGAAGTTATGGGAACAAAAGTTGTTCGAAATTAGATTTTCTACAACTTTGATTCCCATCAACTTTTCGTAGGATCGATATTTTTTAAAATAGTTGGTGGTACCATTTCATTTCTTCAATAACTTGTGTTATTTCAATTTTACAGCAGAAGTTATGGGAACAAAAGTTGTTTGAAATTAGATTTTCTACAACTTTGATTCCCATCAACTTTTTGTAGGATCGATATTTTTTTTAAATAGTTGGTTGTACCATTTTGTTTCTTCAATAACTTGTGTTATTTCAATTTTTCAGCAGAAGTTATGGGACCAAAAGTTGTTCGAAATTAGATTTTCTACAACTTTGATTCCCATCAACTTTTTGTAGGATCGATATTTTTTTAAATAGTTGGTGGTACCATTTCATTTCTTCAATAACTTGTGTTATTTAAATTTTACAGCAGAAGTTATGGGAACAAAAGTTGTTTGAAATTAGATTTTCTACAACTTTGATTCCCATCAACTTTTTGTAGGATCGATATTTTTTTTAAATAGTTGGTGGTACCACTTCATTTCTTCAATAACTTGTGTTATTTAAATTTTACAGCAGAAGTTATGGGAACAAAAGTTGTTTGAAATTAGATTTTCTACAACTTTGATTCCCATCAACTTTTTGTAGGAACGATATTTTTTTTAAATAGTTGGTGATACCATTTCATTTCTTCAATAACTTTTATTATTTCAATTTTACAGCAGAAGTTATGGGACCAAAAGTTGTTCGAAATTAGATTTTCTATAACTTTGATTCCCATCAACTTTTTGTAGGATCGATTTTTTTTTTTAATAGTTGGTGGTACCATTTCATTTCTTCAATAACTTGTGTTATATCAATTTTACAGCAAAAGTTATGGGAACAAAAGTTGTTTGAAATTAGATTTTCTACAACTTTGATTCCCATCAACTTTTTGTAGGATCGATATTTTTTTTAAATAGTTGGTGGTACCATTTCATTTCTTCAATAACTTGTGTTATTTCAATTTTACAGCAGAAGTTATGGGAACAAAAGTTGTTTGAAATTAGATTTTCTACAACTTTGATTCCCATCAACTTTTTGTAGGATCGATATTTTTTAAAATAGTTGGTGGTACCATTTCATTTCTTCAATAACTTGTGTTATATCAATTTAACAGCAGAAGTTATGGGAACAAAAGTTGTTCGAAATTAGATTTTCTACAACTTTGATTCCCATCAACTTTTTGTAGGATCGACATTTTTTTTAATAGTTGGTGGTACCATTTCATTTCTTCAATAACTTGTGTTATTTCAATTTAACAGCAGAAGTTATGGGAACAAAAGTTGTTCGAAATTAGATTTTCTACAACTTTGATTCCCATCAACTTTTTGTAGGATCGATATTTTTTTTAATAGTTGGTGGTACCATTTCATTTCTTCAATAACTTGTGTTATATCAATTTTACAGCAGTAGTTATAGGAACAAAAGTTGTTTGAAATTAGATTTTCTACATTTTTGATTCCCATCAACTTTTTGTAGGAACGATATTTTTTTTAAATAGTTGGTGATACCATTTGATTTCTTCAATAACTTTTGTTATTTCAATTTTACAGCAGAAGTCATGGGATCAAAAGTTGTTCGAAATTAGATTTTCTACAACTTTGATTCCCATCAACTTTTTGTAGGATCGATATTTTTTTAAATAGTTGGTGGTACCATTTCATTTCTTCAATAACTTGTGTTATTTAAATTTTACAGCAGAAGTTATGGGAACAAAAGTTGTTTGAAATTAGATTTTCTACAACTTTGATTCCCATCAACTTTTTGTAGGATCGATATTTTTTTTAAATAGTTGGTGGTACCACTTCATTTCTTCAATAACTTGTGTTATTTAAATTTTACAGCAGAAATTATGGGAACAAAAGTTGTTTGAAATTAGATTTTCTACAACTTTGATTCCCGTCAACTTTTTGTAGGATCGATGTTTTTTTTTTAAATATATGGTGGTTTCATTTCATTTCTTCAATAACTTGTTACTTCAATTTTTCATGAGAAATCATCGGAATCGAAGTTGTTTGAAATTTTATTTTCAGCGACTTGAAATTTTGCATCCGGGGGTTTTCGGGGTCGCCAATTACGAATCTGAAATTAGTTTTTCGATATCTTTTTTTTTAAAGATGGCCGCCATACATTGCATCTTTTTCATCTTTAGATAGGTAGTTGTTTGAATGACATGAAACTAAATGCAGATTTGTATATAGATGGAATAATGGTTCGAGAAAAAAGTAGTGAACTTCCGAAGGTCAACTCCTGGCATTGGACCCCCGACGGATCTCGAAAACGGTGGGGTTTAGAGATGTACTTTCTTCACACTATATTGAGTACTACCTTGGTCCTTTGTGAAAAGATTAAAAAAAACCTTGGCTCCCATACAAAAAAACATGGCCGCCATACAAATTAGACGTTTTAACTTAGGAATGAAATGTTTGAACCAAGGTTGTTGACAATTTACTGGAACGATTTCGAAAATTCTTTCATCATTAGAATTGTACTTTACCACTCAAACACATAAGTTTTATTTTATTTCAGTTATGTTACGTTTACAGCGTAAAATATTGAAAATTGTAAAAAAAGTCGGCAAAAAATAAAATTTTGAGACTTTTTAAGCGCGTGCGCTGACTACATAGTAAGTTCTACATGAAAATGATGTACTTTAAAAATAACCGGCTTTATGAGGTCTACATAAAAGTCCGCGACAGCATATATCTATCTCTTCAGGTTTTTGCAGTATATCAACTTTGGTCACTTTAAAGTGAACGCGAAATTGTAGGTAATTTTCAAAACTGTTTTGACAAACACAGTATTAATGCTTATCCAATTGAATCCTTTTTTTAGCTTTGTCATTTCAAGGAGAACAAAATTGTCATTTTCAACAAATCAATCCAACGCGTAGTTTAAAAGATATGGCAATATTAAAAATACAACCCAATAAAAAATACGCGACGCGCTTTAGTAATAACTTAAACTTATTCTGTGCCTCGACAAGACGAATCACTATAGACATAAATATAGGTATACGTAAGTTAAGGTTGATATTTCAAGCGCTATTTTGAACCTTACCGTCATAGAAATAAATACAGGAATAGATGTTATACATTTTATTACTCACTCATTTAGATAGTTGTAAGAGATAGGAAAAAAACTGATTGTAGGTTTGTATGGAGATAAAAAAATAATCGGGAGAAATAATGACAAAATCTGTCTGTCCAAAAATGAGCAGTGAGGTTTTTAAAAGAAAATTAAAGTAGAAACGTACTTATTATATGTACGTACATAATATGAAGTATGTTTATGCCTCCCTTACATAACTTTAGTTGCTGCACTAATTTTGACAGGTGTGAGGGAGTAAGCACCTAAGTTCCGTCCTCAGCGAACTGATTAGAATCTTATTAGAATATAACTCACTGAAAAAGTCCCGCAGATCCGACACCGCAGTCGTGCCTTGTCTGTCAATATTAGTTCCATTAATTTCCATTAGACTTCTTAGGAAAAGAACTCTACTTGGTTACATTTTTGCAGCGTTGCATCTCTAAATAAGTACCTTTTTCTTTATGTTTGTGTCATACATACCGCGAAAGTAGAAAAGACCGCGTGCTTCATCTTCGACCACAACGTTGCTTACCATCAGGCGAGTAGGTGGTCAAGCGCGGACTTATTCGCGATAAAAAAAAAAAACCGCCGACGCGCGACTGAGAGGCTATTTATAAATGTAAATTAAGAACTTAATAAAATTATTTGGCCTAACTTAATTACCAGTGAGACAGTCACTATTTACTATTTAGTTTACTATTGCTGTAGTGCCTACTTACTCAAGGAGTTCATCATTATTTGTCAGTTAAAAATACCTAATGTTTTGTAAACAATCACTATTTCTTAATTATTATAACACCTAAATTGTTTAATTTTATCACATGCTCTAACTCAATTACATAAACGCTGGACCAATAAAATACTTCTGAGGTTTGTCAATCAATGTGAGTTTTAAACAAAGACTAGACGGTTTAATTAAACGATGTTTCCCTTTTTGAAGCCATCTTTGGTTCTACGAGTAAAACACTTCCTAACGACCTATTCTCGAAAACACATTTTTTTGTTTGTGACGAAACTGTTAGGAATCTTTACTAATATTGTAACTTCGTCAGTATGTTTGTTTGTTTGGTTCGGACCCCTCGGACCCCCTCTCATTTACGCCCATGTACGCCATACATTGCATCTTTTTCATCTTTAGATAGTTGTTTTGAGGAAACTATTAGCTTTGACAAAAAACTGACTAACTTAAACCTATTCTGTGCCACGACGGGACAGATTTAACCTTCATATCACGTCAATTATTGTTGATTTTTCAAAAACGGCTTAGCCGATTTCGACGAACATAGAACCTCCTTTTCGGAAGTCGGTCAAAAAGCTATACGTTTTATATAATGGAATATCCAACGAAATATTGAGTAGATTAATTATATCAGTGGTTTAATGTTCAATATACTCGTAATAATATGCTTCAAGTAGAAGAGTATGAAGTGGAAGCCCTATTTTGAACCTTACCGCCATAGAAATAATACAGAAATAGAGAGTTTTTTTATAGGCATAAGTAGCTACATGTCGAGAGTAGGTACCCACCTTTTTAACCGACTTCCAAAAAGGAGGAGGTTCTATGTTTTTGTGTATGTATTTTTTTGTGTAATGTAAACAATTCGAGCGAAATATTCGAATTTTGTACACGATGGAAGGTACACATTTATTTATGAAAAATAATTATTGTATTGAGTAGCTGATTTTCTCAGAGCCTGGTTGGTCTGTTATTTTCCATACAAATGTATTATTACGCTGTTTTCTTCCTGGAAAATACTTATAGGGCTTCAATTTTTTGTCATAAAATTAAATTTTGCTGTTTCGACTACCCTGTCTTTTCTTTTTCTTGATAAATTAATTAGCAGGAAAAATATGACCCTTCAAAATCACAAAAAAATCACCATTATTACCGACGTCTTTAGAGACCTACCAGAAGAGACTAAATAATATCTAACAAAATAAAAATGGCGGAATCATGAACACATATTTTTTTAAAATTTTGACATAAAAAAATACTTGATTGAAATAGTTTTTGAAGAAGAAAACAGCGTAATACGAAACGTTGTCTCGCCAAGTTTTTTGTAGGTTTAAATCGCTCTGAGCTGCAATTGTCCCTATCGCACGATGCGGGGGCAGGGTCGAGGTAAGGGAGGTTCAAAGTGCGCAAACCTACACAAGTACGTACACAAGCACTAGGGATGTAGTAATAGTCGATATTTTTGTCGATGCTCTAGTGATGTCCATCGATATCGATGTTTATTCAAAATATTAGTTATTTTTTCCAATCTTATGATTTGACCGTTGTAAGTTTGTTACTTTTGAAGAAAAGATTTTATGTATGGAATATGGGCGTTTAGTTGCTGCGACATGTTGCAGCGATTTTACAGAATATCGTGTTGTATCCGCAGACATCTAAATGAGTTAGGCGCAGAATAACCAATTCGCATAATGCCCAAGTAATCCGGGAATGCTCAATTCTACGAAATGGCAACATAATTTTGATTTGGAAATTTTCTAAAAAAATCACACATATTAAATACATATAAGAGCTTACAGGTACCTAAAACAACCTCCTTTGGCGAGTTAAGTACATCATAACTTTTACTATGGGACCGACCAGAGCCGAATCCGCGAGAAATATCAACTATACCATAGAAAAAGTCCGTTGATAATGGACAAAGTGTATGGAACAGCTGGTTTTTATCGCCAATTCGGAGTTAGTTGCTCCTATAGTAAAAGTTGTTCTTTTAAAACCTATTAACTTTGCCCTAAAGAGGTAGTGCTTTAATTAAAGCACAGAATGCTCAATTCTCAAAATGGCAAAATAATTTCAAATAGAAAACACACATTTTAATTTTTAAAAATTACCTTATTATTAATTATTTTGCCGTTTTGAGAATTGAGCATTGTTAGACCTGGCCTTTGTGAGAATTGGGCATTCATAGAGTTGGGCATTCTTAAAATTGAGCTTTCTTAGAATTATGTGCCATTATTAGAATTCTGCGCCTAGAGCGAAATAATGGTTCTAATCAGGAAAATCACGTGCTCTCTAAAATCGTGTAATAACTGTAACGTATAAATATAATTATCCTTAGTCCACCTACCTAAGCGAAAAACGTTCTATTAAATTATTCAAGTATCAAAGACTCAACATTAAATAATTAAAAAACACATAATCAGTCACATTTCAAACAACAAAATAAACAAATCTTAGATCTAATAAAATAAATAAGTTCTATACTGCGCTTGCCAGTTTATGTAGCCCCAAACAAGTCGGCGGATGCGATGTTAGCCGCAGATGACACTTCGCCGTAATTCGCTAATTATTGCGCATGTGTGCACAATGTCGACGCCGCGTGGCGTAGTGGTAAGCACAGGCGTGCATGCGGGAGGCATGAGGTTGGCGGGCGGGTGTGCCCCGGCGTCTTGTATCTCAAACTCAATTCATATATTGCAACATATGAAATTTACATGCGGTTTTTAGTTAACATGTTTTGTAAAGTTATACATATGACCCTATTAGGGTATGGCAATTTTATTATTTGTATTGGAACGATTTATTATTACGTTTTCTAGATTATCGTTAAAAAATTCGTCTAATGTATAATAATGCATTTCGTCTAATGCATTTCGATAATAGGATAATTTTTAGTTGTTTTATGAAACAGTTATCTCTTTCGATATATTTTAAATTATTTGGCAATTTAGTATTTTTAGAGTCATAGAATTTGGGCTAGAACTGTGCATTGTTCTCTCTGGCCCCCGCGCATACCTATATTTTGCCTTTTGCGCAGCGTTCTGCGCCTAACTTTCCATCCGCCGACTTGTGTGGCGCGGATTATACGTGAGATTCATTCGAGAAAACAGCCCCATTGGCCATCCGTTCATTGAACTATGTGCCTTGCCCTCTGTCATTTTAACTTGCCAATCCACTGAGTTTGAAGAGAGCTGAAAAGTTTAATTAGAAGTGCTTTAAATGCTTTAATCAGTTCATATCTACCTACTTTTTTTTTAAATTAAATTTTCTAACCACAGACTCCAGGGTCTATGCCCTTTGTTAACTAAAATTTACAATTATTAGATTATACTATCAAAGAGAGTTAGTAGTAGGTACTTGAAATAGCCTAAGTTAGTCAATGCACTGCGTGAATGCCACGAGCAGACCGGCGACCCGCATGCAGCACCCGATCACGAGTGTGACACATGTGCCAGCCATCATTCTCCTCGACCATATTTGAGGGAGGAGAACGACCCGACACATGATGCCGCCGCAAGAAGGTCTACCTACTTTGTAGATGTTCTATCTTGTATTACCTACTATGGTGTGTGTCCTACCCACTGCTGCTTTAATTTGCTAACTGTTTTAGTTTTTTTAAACGTGTTTAAGGTATGACAAGCCGTTCTCTAAACAGTAAACCTCGCATCTGTTTTATTGAATCCTCTATTATTTTTATACTATGGAACTAACAGAAATATGGAAATAGCAGAATGAAAATATTGTAGGTACCATATAAAAGGCAAGAAGTTTTAGATGTGCAGGTAGGTATACAGTAATATAACGAGACCAAATTACTTACTAAGACTCCTCTGTCCGTCTGTCTGTTGGTCACTAGGCTGTACCTACGAGTATCTCATGAATCGTAATAGCTAAACAGTTAAAATTTGCACAGATGATGTATTTCCGTTTCCATTATAACAACAAATACTAACTAAAAATAGAATGAAATAAATATCGACTTCAACTATGTACAGAATTCGCGCGGATCGAAGTAGCATTTTTCACATTATTGTTGATTTATCAAATATGGCTCAGCCGATTTTAAGAAAATTTAAATAGGACCAACTTCGACGTATACCCTTTCCAATAAAAAAAAAAAATAGGTACGCGTCGAATTGCGTACCTCCTCCGTTTCATCGGTCAAAAAATAGAATAAAATACCTACTATACTTATTCATTACAATTCATTACATTACATTCATTCAAACAGATGTGAGTTTTTGCACGATAATTATTAATAATGACAACAGGTAGACGCTTGACATATTCTCAGAGTATTTAGTAATATAATATTTCAATTTAAAAAACAAATAATTTAAATACATAATTGGCTCCCATACGGTACGAACCCTTTCAAGCGCGAGTCCATATTTATTTTAGTTTGTAGAAGAACTATGTTAGACATTTAAATTAAAAATAATTAACTTAAAATTAGAAAGAAGTAATTTCAGTCAAAATATATAATGTAAACTGCAACGCATACAGAAATCAAATAGCGAAATTGCTACTTTTAATCCCTGCTTTGGGTTCAAGATCAATTGTATAATTATGATGTTAGTTGGGTACATATTATGTTTTTGTACAACAATAATGAAATAATTTGAAAGAAAATAAATACTATGTCACAAATAATGTAGCTTCCTAATGGCAGAAAAATAAGTAATCATTGGCAGGATTATTTTTGTTTGCTTTCCGCCATACCTACTAGGAAACCAGATTATACGTAGAATACGCGTAAGATAGCTCTACGTACGGCCAAAATCAGGAACAAATTTTATGCTGCCAGGGAATACGGAATGCTAGTGAAATAACGTACGTGGCGCCACGACTCGCGCGCAGAGTTATCTTGTGCGCACTCTACGTGATATCATATTTTGCTACAATTCAAAATCAAATTTCGGTCGGCCACGCCACAGCCCGGACACTCCGCGATTTTTCATACAAAATCTGCTGTCTTACGCACACCTACACAGTACTTACTCACAGACAACACACATACGCACGGTCGCTACACGCGCATTTGTGTGCGGAACGTCTATGGCTGTCAGCGATCACCACAACGTGACGACATGCCGCGTGAGTGAGACAGTTGCGTACTTAATTTGCAAAAATGAATATTAATCTAGTGCTTAAAAAAGTATAACAATTACTTAATTTGGAAGCATTTTAACAAAAAGTAACCGATCTACTTCTTTTGTAAGATAATATCAAGAGGAAGTTACCAAATAATGTAAAATAAGTTCCTATTATTTATCCTTAGGGAAACATTAAAATTTCTTGTTTTGTTACGTATCATTGATATTCAACCATACACAGTACAAGTGTTCCCTATTGTCACAGTCTAGGTAGTTTTTACATTGAACTAATATCATCATTGAGTTTTTATTAGAAAATCCACCGGCCAGTGCAGCCCGCGCGCAGAGTACACGATGCGGTACGTAGCGCGGGGTGGAAGTGAGGAAGACTCAAACGGGTGGGGGGTAACGAGTGGCCGTTCTATACGTAGTATTATTATATATTCTTTGGCCACGCTCGCGCTGGTTCCGTGAGGCGCGGGTGGGGGGGACAGTTCGAGCGCATCACACACACATTGAAGCTCAGCTTGGGCGCATCTCGGGACGGCAATTGTTTAGTCCAAATACCTATTCTCAATTTCTTCGTCACTAGGATATCCTCTTGACCGAGCTAACGAAGTGAGAATAGTCAGGAGACCAAATCGAAAGCAAAATCGTCGAATTAATAGGGATATTAAATCGATGATTTTGCTTTCGTATGCACGGATATTGATTTTCCTCTAGGTACCTATATAGGTCGCATTTTTTTAACGAATCTCGACGCAGTGACGAAACTTGTACAAAGGTTCTTAAATCTATACCTATATGAATGTTTTTGTCGTCGGTGATTTTGAGTGAGGGGGGAAGTGGGGGGGAGGGGGACCACCTCGGGATACCCTTGCGAACTAAAAAGGATATTTTTTGATTCAGTTCACAGTTCACATAGAACCTCCTCCTTTTTGGAAGTCGGTTAAAAAACTATACGTTACCTACTTATAATGGAATATCAAACGAGATATTGAATAGAAGAATTAAGTACTTATATCAGTTTTTATGATGATGATATTTTTTTTAGATTATATGTTTTGATGTTTGTAAAGTTCTCCAATGGAAACCACGTACCTACCGGCAAACGCAGCGTAGGACGTCCACCGGCTCGTTGAACCATTGATAAAAGCCGATGGATGCAAGCTGTATCCAACCAGGATTTTTGAAAATCCATAGGGGAGGCCCATGTCCAGCAGTGGACATCCTACTGCTAATATATCATACGTCCACCAAGTCGGTCAACGTCCACCGTACTATGTGCCCTGCCTATTGCTATTCCACCTTTCTAATCGTAATCCTAGATAGGGGAGAAGAGGCGGGTTGGTTATAATATAATATTTATGAATTCTACTGGTTTTCCAAAAAGTACTATAAATCTACCACACTACCAAATTTACATCGAAAATCTACCATGATAGTAGTCAATCTACTTCACTCTGGCAAGAAAACATCGCGCGATGTTTAGCGCGCCAATCTTCGCTGCAGGTGTGGCCAGAAACTTCGTCTGCGCCCGACGACGATGTACATCGCGCGAAGCTTCCGGCGAAGCTTCGCGCGCAGATGTAGCCATAGCACGAAGCTTCGGCTTGTCGCGACAACATTCGCAGTGGCTACACTTGGGCTTCCCTGTCGCGCAGAGTCCAGTGTTGCCAACAACATTTGTTTATTTATTTACCATTTTATTGCACACCATTTGTACTAAAGGAGGACTTAGCGCTAAAAACCCTTAGGTGTAAGACAATGGAATGTTAGCATGAACAAACGAGAATGATAAATTAACTAAGATTAACACAATATAAAATCTAAAACTAGTAGTTCTCCAAACAGTAGACTGCGCGGCACATTTTTTTAACTTAAAACTTCATTAGCTTATAATCTCGACCGATTTGGTTCATACTCGCAAATATTGTACTGCATGTAACTCTGCACTGCAAATGACAGAACTACTTCTCAACTCGAGAATAGAATCGCATCAGCACTGATGCAATTCTATTCTTGGGTCAGAGGATACCAAAGGTGCGATCTGGAGCAATCTGGGATGTAGAAATATATGAATTGGAAAACCTCTGCGCGCACCCAGAGTTCTCTAATTCGACTGACTGACTAACCTTGGCACTAAGGTCATCGACCTTGACACCAAAGTCATCGACCTTGACTCCGAGACCATCGACTTTGACTCCGAGATCATCGACCTTCACTCCGAGATCATCGACCTTCACTCCGAGATCATCGACCTTGACTCTGAGACCATCGACCTTGACTCCGGGATCATCGACCTTGACTCCAAAATCATCGACCATGATTTATCTTGACTAAGCATCCAGCTTGACTGATCTTGATACCAAGATCGACCTTGACTTGACTTGGAATTTGTCATAGTCGATCTTATTCTACCAGTCAAGCTCTTTCTTTTGATCCCATATTGAGGGAGATATGAAAAAACATCATGTAATTTACTATTCTGTGGCGGCCATCTTGGTTTTGAAATTAATTAGTTAACATTTACTGCAATTATTATGCTATTAGCTAAGCCTTATAATTTTAAACCCAATTACTCACTTTGAGGAAGTTGTGAAAAAATATCATCATCATCATTATTATCTGCGGTAAGACGTCCACTGCTGGACATGGGCCTCCCCGATGGAATTTCAATAAGCCCGGTCGGAAACGGCTTGGATTCATCGGTCGGTGGATGTCCTACGCTGCGCGTGCTGGTACGTGGTCTACGTTAGAGAACTATACAAACAAACGAAAATCATAAATCAACTAAGATCAACACATGAAATCTAAAATAAAAACGAATACAAAATATCGTCATCATTTTATCAGCAATAGAACATCCACTGCTGGACATGGGCCTCTTCTATAGATTTTCAATTTTTAGGTAATGTTTAACAATAAATAATAAAAATATTTAGTAAATATTTGAACCATTTATCGCAAATATTTTATATTTATAGCAATTTTTTAACATATTTTTATCGCAACTACAAATTCGTACCAATTGAAAGGAGCACGGAATTTTTCATTACTTATTTTGTGGCGAGGACGGGAAATTCTTTTTCTTTGAATGATATTTTGTAGCGACTGGCAACAACGTCTATGCTTGTGGGAAATCCCCACCGTTTATAATAATCAGCGAGAATGAATAGCTTTGTGGAGAATGACTTTAGCATGAATGTTGGAACGCACGATAAGCATATGAACGAATTGTGAAACAGTGCCGGATGTACGTAATGACATGTAAGAGTGAAAGAGAGAAATAGTGTGATGCGTGAATGAGATAGATAGATAGATAGATACCATTTCATTTCTTCAATAACTTGTGTTATTTCAATTTTACAGCAGAAGTTATGGGAACAAAAGTTGTTTGAAATTAGATTTTCTACAACTTTGATTCCCATCAACTTTTTGTAGGATCGATACTTTTTAAACAGTTGGTGGTACCATTTCATTTCTTCAATAACTTGATATTTCAATTTTACAGCAGAAGTTATGGGAGCAAAAATTGTTTGAAATTAGATTTTCTACAACTTTGATTCCCATCAACTTTTTGTAGGATCGATATTTTTTTTAAATAGTTGGTGGTACCATTTCATTTCTTCAATAACTTGTGTTAATCAAATTTTACAGCAGAAGTTATGGGAACAAAAGTTGTTTGAAATTAGATTTTCTACAACTTTTATTCCCGTCACCTTTTTGTAGGACCGATATTTTTTTTTAATAGTTGGTGGTACCATTTCATTTCTTCAATAACTTGTGTTATATCAATTTTACAGCAGAAGTTATGAGAACAAAAGTTGTTTGAAATTAGATTTTCTACAACTTTGATTCCCATCAACTTTTTGTAGGATCGATATTTTTTTTAAATAGTTGGTGGTACCATTTCATATCTTCAATAACTTGTGTTATTTCAATTTTACAGCAGAAGTTATAGGACCAAAAGTTGTTCGAAATTAGATTTTCTACAACTTTGATTCCCATCAACTTTTTGTAGGAACGATATTTTTTTTTAAAAGTTGGTGATACCATTTCATTTCTTCAATAACTCTTGTTATTTCAATTTTACAGCAGAAGTTATGGGAACAAAATTTGTTTGAAATTAGATTTTCTACAACTTTGATTCCCATCAACTTTTTGTAGGATCGATATTTTTTTAAATAGGTGATGGTACCATTTCATTTCTTCAATAACTTGTGTTATATCAATTTTACAGCAGAAGTTATGAGAACAAAAGTTGTTTGAAATTAGATTTTCTACAACTTTGATTCCCATCAACTTTTTGTAGGATCGATATTTTTTTTAATAGTTGGTGGTACCATTTCATTTCTTCAATAACTTGTGTTATATCAATTTTACAGCAGAAGTTATGGGAACAAAAGTTGTTTGAAATTAGATTTTCCACAACTTTGATTCCCATCAACTTTTTGTAGGATCGATATTTTTTTTAAATAGTTGGTGGTACCATTTCATTTCTTCAATAACTTGTGTTATTTCAATTTTACAGCAGAAGTTATGGGAACAAAAGTTGTTTGAAATTAGATTTTCTACAACTTTGATTCCCGTCAACTTTTTGTAGTATCGATGTTTTTTTTTTAAATATATGGTGGTTTCATTTCATTTCTTCAATAACTTGTTACTTCAATTTTTCATGAGAAATCATCGGAATCGAAGTTGTTTGAAATTTTATTTTCAGCGACTTGAAATTTTGCATCCGGGGGTTTTCGGGGTCGCCAATTACGAATCTGAAATTAGTTTTTCGATATCTTTTTTTTTAAAGATGGCCGCCATACATTGCATCTTTTTCATCTTTAGATAGGTAGTTGTTTGAATGACATGAAACTAAATGCAGATTTGTATATAGATGGAATAATGGTTCGAGAAAAAAGTAGTGAACTTCCGAAGGTCAACTCCTGGCATTGGACCCCCGACGGATCTCGAAAACGGTGGGGTTTAGAGATGTACTTTCTTCACACTATATTGAGTACTACCTTGGTCCTTTGTGAAAAGATTAAAAAAAACCTTGGCTCCCATACAAAAAAACATGGCCGCCATACAAATTAGACGTTTTAACTTAGGAATGAAATGTTTGAACCAAGGTTGTTGACAATTTACTGGAACGATTTCGAAAATTCTTTCATCATTAGAATTGTACTTTACCACTCAAACACATAAGTTTTATTTTATTTCAGTTATGTTACGTTTACAGCGTAAAATATTGAAAATTGTAAAAAAAGTCGGCAAAAAATAAAATTTTGAGACTTTTTAAGCGCGTGCGCTGACTACATAGTAAGTTCTACATGAAAATGATGTACTTTAAAAATAACCGGCTTTATGAGGTCTACATAAAAGTCCGCGACAGCATATATCTATCTCTTCAGGTTTTTGCAGTATATCAACTTTGGTCACTTTAAAGTGAACGCGAAATTGTAGGTAATTTTCAAAACTGTTTTGACAAACACAGTATTAATGCTTATCCAATTGAATCCTTTTTTTAGCTTTGTCATTTCAAGGAGAACAAAATTGTCATTTTCAACAAATCAATCCAACGCGTAGTTTAAAAGATATGGCAATATTAAAAATACAACCCAATAAAAAATACGCGACGCGCTTTAGTAATAACTTAAACTTATTCTGTGCCTCGACAAGACGAATCACTATAGACATAAATATAGGTATACGTAAGTTAAGGTTGATATTTCAAGCGCTATTTTGAACCTTACCGTCATAGAAATAAATACAGGAATAGATGTTATACATTTTATTACTCACTCATTTAGATAGTTGTAAGAGATAGGAAAAAAACTGATTGTAGGTTTGTATGGAGATAAAAAAATAATCGGGAGAAATAATGACAAAATCTGTCTGTCCAAAAATGAGCAGTGAGGTTTTTAAAAGAAAATTAAAGTAGAAACGTACTTATTATATGTACGTACATAATATGAAGTATGTTTATGCCTCCCTTACATAACTTTAGTTGCTGCACTAATTTTGACAGGTGTGAGGGAGTAAGCACCTAAGTTCCGTCCTCAGCGAACTGATTAGAATCTTATTAGAATATAACTCACTGAAAAAGTCCCGCAGATCCGACACCGCAGTCGTGCCTTGTCTGTCAATATTAGTTCCATTAATTTCCATTAGACTTCTTAGGAAAAGAACTCTACTTGGTTACATTTTTGCAGCGTTGCATCTCTAAATAAGTACCTTTTTCTTTATGTTTGTGTCATACATACCGCGAAAGTAGAAAAGACCGCGTGCTTCATCTTCGACCACAACGTTGCTTACCATCAGGCGAGTAGGTGGTCAAGCGCGGACTTATTCGCGATAAAAAAAAAAAACCGCCGACGCGCGACTGAGAGGCTATTTATAAATGTAAATTAAGAACTTAATAAAATTATTTGGCCTAACTTAATTACCAGTGAGACAGTCACTATTTACTATTTAGTTTACTATTGCTGTAGTGCCTACTTACTCAAGGAGTTCATCATTATTTGTCAGTTAAAAATACCTAATGTTTTGTAAACAATCACTATTTCTTAATTATTATAACACCTAAATTGTTTAATTTTATCACATGCTCTAACTCAATTACATAAACGCTGGACCAATAAAATACTTCTGAGGTTTGTCAATCAATGTGAGTTTTAAACAAAGACTAGACGGTTTAATTAAACGATGTTTCCCTTTTTGAAGCCATCTTTGGTTCTACGAGTAAAACACTTCCTAACGACCTATTCTCGAAAACACATTTTTTTGTTTGTGACGAAACTGTTAGGAATCTTTACTAATATTGTAACTTCGTCAGTATGTTTGTTTGTTTGGTTCGGACCCCTCGGACCCCCTCTCATTTACGCCCATGTACGCCATACATTGCATCTTTTTCATCTTTAGATAGTTGTTTTGAGGAAACTATTAGCTTTGACAAAAAACTGACTAACTTAAACCTATTCTGTGCCACGACGGGACAGATTTAACCTTCATATCACGTCAATTATTGTTGATTTTTCAAAAACGGCTTAGCCGATTTCGACGAACATAGAACCTCCTTTTCGGAAGTCGGTCAAAAAGCTATACGTTTTATATAATGGAATATCCAACGAAATATTGAGTAGATTAATTATATCAGTGGTTTAATGTTCAATATACTCGTAATAATATGCTTCAAGTAGAAGAGTATGAAGTGGAAGCCCTATTTTGAACCTTACCGCCATAGAAATAATACAGAAATAGAGAGTTTTTTTATAGGCATAAGTAGCTACATGTCGAGAGTAGGTACCCACCTTTTTAACCGACTTCCAAAAAGGAGGAGGTTCTATGTTTTTGTGTATGTATTTTTTTGTGTAATGTAAACAATTCGAGCGAAATATTCGAATTTTGTACACGATGGAAGGTACACATTTATTTATGAAAAATAATTATTGTATTGAGTAGCTGATTTTCTCAGAGCCTGGTTGGTCTGTTATTTTCCATACAAATGTATTATTACGCTGTTTTCTTCCTGGAAAATACTTATAGGGCTTCAATTTTTTGTCATAAAATTAAATTTTGCTGTTTCGACTACCCTGTCTTTTCTTTTTCTTGATAAATTAATTAGCAGGAAAAATATGACCCTTCAAAATCACAAAAAAATCACCATTATTACCGACGTCTTTAGAGACCTACCAGAAGAGACTAAATAATATCTAACAAAATAAAAATGGCGGAATCATGAACACATATTTTTTTAAAATTTTGACATAAAAAAATACTTGATTGAAATAGTTTTTGAAGAAGAAAACAGCGTAATACGAAACGTTGTCTCGCCAAGTTTTTTGTAGGTTTAAATCGCTCTGAGCTGCAATTGTCCCTATCGCACGATGCGGGGGCAGGGTCGAGGTAAGGGAGGTTCAAAGTGCGCAAACCTACACAAGTACGTACACAAGCACTAGGGATGTAGTAATAGTCGATATTTTTGTCGATGCTCTAGTGATGTCCATCGATATCGATGTTTATTCAAAATATTAGTTATTTTTTCCAATCTTATGATTTGACCGTTGTAAGTTTGTTACTTTTGAAGAAAAGATTTTATGTATGGAATATGGGCGTTTAGTTGCTGCGACATGTTGCAGCGATTTTACAGAATATCGTGTTGTATCCGCAGACATCTAAATGAGTTAGGCGCAGAATAACCAATTCGCATAATGCCCAAGTAATCCGGGAATGCTCAATTCTACGAAATGGCAACATAATTTTGATTTGGAAATTTTCTAAAAAAATCACACATATTAAATACATATAAGAGCTTACAGGTACCTAAAACAACCTCCTTTGGCGAGTTAAGTACATCATAACTTTTACTATGGGACCGACCAGAGCCGAATCCGCGAGAAATATCAACTATACCATAGAAAAAGTCCGTTGATAATGGACAAAGTGTATGGAACAGCTGGTTTTTATCGCCAATTCGGAGTTAGTTGCTCCTATAGTAAAAGTTGTTCTTTTAAAACCTATTAACTTTGCCCTAAAGAGGTAGTGCTTTAATTAAAGCACAGAATGCTCAATTCTCAAAATGGCAAAATAATTTCAAATAGAAAACACACATTTTAATTTTTAAAAATTACCTTATTATTAATTATTTTGCCGTTTTGAGAATTGAGCATTGTTAGACCTGGCCTTTGTGAGAATTGGGCATTCATAGAGTTGGGCATTCTTAAAATTGAGCTTTCTTAGAATTATGTGCCATTATTAGAATTCTGCGCCTAGAGCGAAATAATGGTTCTAATCAGGAAAATCACGTGCTCTCTAAAATCGTGTAATAACTGTAACGTATAAATATAATTATCCTTAGTCCACCTACCTAAGCGAAAAACGTTCTATTAAATTATTCAAGTATCAAAGACTCAACATTAAATAATTAAAAAACACATAATCAGTCACATTTCAAACAACAAAATAAACAAATCTTAGATCTAATAAAATAAATAAGTTCTATACTGCGCTTGCCAGTTTATGTAGCCCCAAACAAGTCGGCGGATGCGATGTTAGCCGCAGATGACACTTCGCCGTAATTCGCTAATTATTGCGCATGTGTGCACAATGTCGACGCCGCGTGGCGTAGTGGTAAGCACAGGCGTGCATGCGGGAGGCATGAGGTTGGCGGGCGGGTGTGCCCCGGCGTCTTGTATCTCAAACTCAATTCATATATTGCAACATATGAAATTTACATGCGGTTTTTAGTTAACATGTTTTGTAAAGTTATACATATGACCCTATTAGGGTATGGCAATTTTATTATTTGTATTGGAACGATTTATTATTACGTTTTCTAGATTATCGTTAAAAAATTCGTCTAATGTATAATAATGCATTTCGTCTAATGCATTTCGATAATAGGATAATTTTTAGTTGTTTTATGAAACAGTTATCTCTTTCGATATATTTTAAATTATTTGGCAATTTAGTATTTTTAGAGTCATAGAATTTGGGCTAGAACTGTGCATTGTTCTCTCTGGCCCCCGCGCATACCTATATTTTGCCTTTTGCGCAGCGTTCTGCGCCTAACTTTCCATCCGCCGACTTGTGTGGCGCGGATTATACGTGAGATTCATTCGAGAAAACAGCCCCATTGGCCATCCGTTCATTGAACTATGTGCCTTGCCCTCTGTCATTTTAACTTGCCAATCCACTGAGTTTGAAGAGAGCTGAAAAGTTTAATTAGAAGTGCTTTAAATGCTTTAATCAGTTCATATCTACCTACTTTTTTTTTAAATTAAATTTTCTAACCACAGACTCCAGGGTCTATGCCCTTTGTTAACTAAAATTTACAATTATTAGATTATACTATCAAAGAGAGTTAGTAGTAGGTACTTGAAATAGCCTAAGTTAGTCAATGCACTGCGTGAATGCCACGAGCAGACCGGCGACCCGCATGCAGCACCCGATCACGAGTGTGACACATGTGCCAGCCATCATTCTCCTCGACCATATTTGAGGGAGGAGAACGACCCGACACATGATGCCGCCGCAAGAAGGTCTACCTACTTTGTAGATGTTCTATCTTGTATTACCTACTATGGTGTGTGTCCTACCCACTGCTGCTTTAATTTGCTAACTGTTTTAGTTTTTTTAAACGTGTTTAAAGTATTACCAAGGTATGACAAGGTATGACGTTCTCTAAACAGTAAACCTCGCATCTGTTTTATTGAATCCTCTATTATTTTTATACTATGGAACTAACAGAAATATGGAAATAGCAGAATGAAAATATTGTAGGTACCATATAAAAGGCAAGAAGTTTTAGATGTGCAGGTAGGTATACAGTAATATAACGAGACCAAATTACTTACTAAGACTCCTCTGTCCGTCTGTCTGTTGGTCACTAGGCTGTACCTACGAGTATCTCATGAATCGTAATAGCTAAACAGTTAAAATTTGCACAGATGATGTATTTCCGTTTCCATTATAACAACAAATACTAACTAAAAATAGAATGAAATAAATATCGACTTCAACTATGTACAGAATTCGCGCGGATCGAAGTAGCATTTTTCACATTATTGTTGATTTATCAAATATGGCTCAGCCGATTTTAAGAAAATTTAAATAGGACCAACTTCGACGTATACCCTTTCCAATAAAAAAAAAAAATAGGTACGCGTCGAATTGCGTACCTCCTCCGTTTCATCGGTCAAAAAATAGAATAAAATACCTACTATACTTATTCATTACAATTCATTACATTACATTCATTCAAACAGATGTGAGTTTTTGCACGATAATTATTAATAATGACAACAGGTAGACGCTTGACATATTCTCAGAGTATTTAGTAATATAATATTTCAATTTAAAAAACAAATAATTTAAATACATAATTGGCTCCCATACGGTACGAACCCTTTCAAGCGCGAGTCCATATTTATTTTAGTTTGTAGAAGAACTATGTTAGACATTTAAATTAAAAATAATTAACTTAAAATTAGAAAGAAGTAATTTCAGTCAAAATATATAATGTAAACTGCAACGCATACAGAAATCAAATAGCGAAATTGCTACTTTTAATCCCTGCTTTGGGTTCAAGATCAATTGTATAATTATGATGTTAGTTGGGTACATATTATGTTTTTGTACAACAATAATGAAATAATTTGAAAGAAAATAAATACTATGTCACAAATAATGTAGCTTCCTAATGGCAGAAAAATAAGTAATCATTGGCAGGATTATTTTTGTTTGCTTTCCGCCATACCTACTAGGAAACCAGATTATACGTAGAATACGCGTAAGATAGCTCTACGTACGGCCAAAATCAGGAACAAATTTTATGCTGCCAGGGAATACGGAATGCTAGTGAAATAACGTACGTGGCGCCACGACTCGCGCGCAGAGTTATCTTGTGCGCACTCTACGTGATATCATATTTTGCTACAATTCAAAATCAAATTTCGGTCGGCCACGCCACAGCCCGGACACTCCGCGATTTTTCATACAAAATCTGCTGTCTTACGCACACCTACACAGTACTTACTCACAGACAACACACATACGCACGGTCGCTACACGCGCATTTGTGTGCGGAACGTCTATGGCTGTCAGCGATCACCACAACGTGACGACATGCCGCGTGAGTGAGACAGTTGCGTACTTAATTTGCAAAAATGAATATTAATCTAGTGCTTAAAAAAGTATAACAATTACTTAATTTGGAAGCATTTTAACAAAAAGTAACCGATCTACTTCTTTTGTAAGATAATATCAAGAGGAAGTTACCAAATAATGTAAAATAAGTTCCTATTATTTATCCTTAGGGAAACATTAAAATTTCTTGTTTTGTTACGTATCATTGATATTCAACCATACACAGTACAAGTGTTCCCTATTGTCACAGTCTAGGTAGTTTTTACATTGAACTAATATCATCATTGAGTTTTTATTAGAAAATCCACCGGCCAGTGCAGCCCGCGCGCAGAGTACACGATGCGGTACGTAGCGCGGGGTGGAAGTGAGGAAGACTCAAACGGGTGGGGGGTAACGAGTGGCCGTTCTATACGTAGTATTATTATATATTCTTTGGCCACGCTCGCGCTGGTTCCGTGAGGCGCGGGTGGGGGGGACAGTTCGAGCGCATCACACACACATTGAAGCTCAGCTTGGGCGCATCTCGGGACGGCAATTGTTTAGTCCAAATACCTATTCTCAATTTCTTCGTCACTAGGATATCCTCTTGACCGAGCTAACGAAGTGAGAATAGTCAGGAGACCAAATCGAAAGCAAAATCGTCGAATTAATAGGGATATTAAATCGATGATTTTGCTTTCGTATGCACGGATATTGATTTTCCTCTAGGTACCTATATAGGTCGCATTTTTTTAACGAATCTCGACGCAGTGACGAAACTTGTACAAAGGTTCTTAAATCTATACCTATATGAATGTTTTTGTCGTCGGTGATTTTGAGTGAGGGGGGAAGTGGGGGGGAGGGGGACCACCTCGGGATACCCTTGCGAACTAAAAAGGATATTTTTTGATTCAGTTCACAGTTCACATAGAACCTCCTCCTTTTTGGAAGTCGGTTAAAAAACTATACGTTACCTACTTATAATGGAATATCAAACGAGATATTGAATAGAAGAATTAAGTACTTATATCAGTTTTTATGATGATGATATTTTTTTTAGATTATATGTTTTGATGTTTGTAAAGTTCTCCAATGGAAACCACGTACCTACCGGCAAACGCAGCGTAGGACGTCCACCGGCTCGTTGAACCATTGATAAAAGCCGATGGATGCAAGCTGTATCCAACCAGGATTTTTGAAAATCCATAGGGGAGGCCCATGTCCAGCAGTGGACATCCTACTGCTAATATATCATACGTCCACCAAGTCGGTCAACGTCCACCGTACTATGTGCCCTGCCTATTGCTATTCCACCTTTCTAATCGTAATCCTAGATAGGGGAGAAGAGGCGGGTTGGTTATAATATAATATTTATGAATTCTACTGGTTTTCCAAAAAGTACTATAAATCTACCACACTACCAAATTTACATCGAAAATCTACCATGATAGTAGTCAATCTACTTCACTCTGGCAAGAAAACATCGCGCGATGTTTAGCGCGCCAATCTTCGCTGCAGGTGTGGCCAGAAACTTCGTCTGCGCCCGACGACGATGTACATCGCGCGAAGCTTCCGGCGAAGCTTCGCGCGCAGATGTAGCCATAGCACGAAGCTTCGGCTTGTCGCGACAACATTCGCAGTGGCTACACTTGGGCTTCCCTGTCGCGCAGAGTCCAGTGTTGCCAACAACATTTGTTTATTTATTTACCATTTTATTGCACACCATTTGTACTAAAGGAGGACTTAGCGCTAAAAACCCTTAGGTGTAAGACAATGGAATGTTAGCATGAACAAACGAGAATGATAAATTAACTAAGATTAACACAATATAAAATCTAAAACTAGTAGTTCTCCAAACAGTAGACTGCGCGGCACATTTTTTTAACTTAAAACTTCATTAGCTTATAATCTCGACCGATTTGGTTCATACTCGCAAATATTGTACTGCATGTAACTCTGCACTGCAAATGACAGAACTACTTCTCAACTCGAGAATAGAATCGCATCAGCACTGATGCAATTCTATTCTTGGGTCAGAGGATACCAAAGGTGCGATCTGGAGCAATCTGGGATGTAGAAATATATGAATTGGAAAACCTCTGCGCGCACCCAGAGTTCTCTAATTCGACTGACTGACTAACCTTGGCACTAAGGTCATCGACCTTGACACCAAAGTCATCGACCTTGACTCCGAGACCATCGACTTTGACTCCGAGATCATCGACCTTCACTCCGAGATCATCGACCTTCACTCCGAGATCATCGACCTTGACTCTGAGACCATCGACCTTGACTCCGGGATCATCGACCTTGACTCCAAAATCATCGACCATGATTTATCTTGACTAAGCATCCAGCTTGACTGATCTTGATACCAAGATCGACCTTGACTTGACTTGGAATTTGTCATAGTCGATCTTATTCTACCAGTCAAGCTCTTTCTTTTGATCCCATATTGAGGGAGATATGAAAAAACATCATGTAATTTACTATTCTGTGGCGGCCATCTTGGTTTTGAAATTAATTAGTTAACATTTACTGCAATTATTATGCTATTAGCTAAGCCTTTTAATTTTAAACCCAATTACCTACATTGAGGAAGTTGTGAAAAAATATCATCATCATCATTATTATCTGCGGTAAGACGTCCACTGCTGGACATGGGCCTCCCCGATGGAATTTCAATAAGCCCGGTCGGAAACGGCTTGGATTAATCGGTCGGTGGATGTCCTACGCTGCGCGTGCTGGTACGTGGTCTCCGTTAGAGAACTTTACAAACAAACGAAAATCATAAATCAACTAAGATCAACACATGAAATCTGAAATAAAAAACGAATCCAAAATATTGTCATCATTTTATCAGCAATAGAACATCCACTGCTGGACATGGGCCTCTTCTATAGATTTTCAATTTTTAGGGGGGCGGTAATGTTTAACAATAAATAATAAAAATATTTAGTAAATATTTGAACCATTTATCGCAAATATTTTATACTAGCTTTTACCCGCGGCTTCGCCCGCGTTGTATTTTGATTTTGGCTTATGTTTATGTCGGCTGCGAAACCTAACCTAACTGACAAATATCAAAATACCTTAGAGGAATGCTTTTGTTGGTTAAGTTACGGTTGGAGTGTATATACAACCCCCCCGTGTATTCCCGCCTTGTCGTGGGGGAGGTCTGAGGCAGCTGAAAAGGCGGCGCTCGAAGTCTCCCTCTTCTTTGGGTCTTTTCCCCCAAGGAAGCTTAGAGGCTGGCACTCGAGTTTCAGCCGCTTTTAACTAAAGCAGCTGAGAGGATGGCCGGTAGGTTGCATGCCTTATGAGGAGTGTCGCAACTTAGGCGGGCTGCAGTGCCGCTCTTGCGACGCTGCATCCGAGGATTTTTTTTTATTATATCGCGAAATATCCCTGACATGATCAGGGGTCTTAATTACAAATGAATAAAAACTAAGTATACCTATATTTCAATGTTTTTGGCTGTTTGCAGTTATAATAAACATTACAATGGTACATCAAAGTTTATATCTACTTGTACCTAATTAAGTATTGCTTTTTTACAAATATTTGTGCAAAAATTCGATAAAATTGTTTCTAAGGTTTTTTCGTGTTAGATTAATTCCAATTTTTTGTTCTAAATCAAATCTCTGCTTTCCATAAACTGGGCATTCCAAGATTATGTGCAGTGGAGTCTCCTCTTTTGTGGGTTCACAGATGCACGATGGGCTTTCCCTCAACTTAAATCGATGTAAGTATTGGGAAAACTCACCATGCCCCGTCAGCACTTGAGTTATGATTCCCACTGGTGCTATTTCTCTTACGATCTTGTATGCCGCCCTTGCATCCGGAAAATATGTTTTGGTTACCGCCGCTGTGTGTCCATCCTGATACAGCCGGTTCCACTCGTCAAGAGAGTCCTTTCGGATTTCTCGCTTGACGAATGAAACGGGGCAGTTATCCTAAATAGGTCTGCACTTCGAGTGCAGTGCTGCTTCCTTTGCTGGCTGGTCCGCTCTCTCATTTCCCTCCATCCCCGCGTGCGCTTTAATCCAATAAAGTTTCACTATTTTATTTTGTGCGTGTAGTAACTTTATGTTAGCTTTGAATTTACTGCTAAGGGATGGAGGGAAAATACGCCAACTACCGTTTCCAGTGCAGACCTGGAGTCACAAAAGATTTTTGCTTTTTCGGTAGCCTCAAGAAGTGCCAATAACTCGACCTGTTACACAGAGCACCAATCGGCCAATTTCAGCTTGCGGGTACTGATCTCAGCGGCATCATCCCAAATGGATAATGCCGCCCCAACTTTCCCTTTAATTTTACTGCCGTCTGTAAATATGTTAATTTCTCGGTTAAGATTTTGCTCTAGTGCTGCTCCGTCTGCCAGGCATATGAACTCCAGCTCCTCCTGCTGCGCTGGGTGTGGCTTCTTTTCTGTCTCTCTATCTCCAGTTACTTGCTGGGAATAACCTTTCTTAGTTTCATAAAGCAAGGCTGCTTCTTGGACTCTGATATGACAGCCGAGGATAAGGGGCCGCGGTGGGATATATGTAACTGGTGGTGTGGGTGCCGCCACCTACCCTACCTTCCGCTAGGCCGTCAACGTGTTGGCAGACGCAGTGGGGCTGCAGGGGAAGAGAGGTGTCGGTATCGCGATCGCCATTCTCACTGCCCTCTGCAGTTGAAGAGGCAGGCGCTGGGCTACTATGACTGACCCACTGCACTGGGACCAGGGCGTTGGAATGCTGTCTGACGTTCAGTACTGGTTAGTCCCGAGTAGTGGATGACGATGTGTCTTGTGCTCCGAAACACTCCGTCACTATGGCGAGAGCGCAAGCTCCGTTATGGAGCCCGAGTCTGGGCTAGTGCTGTTGAGTGCCGCGAAGGAGTGCGAAATATGTGGGAACGTCCTAAACTTGCCATGACAGGTTATTTCTGGCGCTTAGACGGCTGCTACCGCAGCCCACTCACTTAGTTTTTATCCTATCCTACGGGAACTGTTAAAGTTTTTGCGATAAAAAGTGGCCTATCTCACTTTTCTTCTTTCAAACTATATTCATGCAATATGCCAAGGCAAGTTGCTCCGCTGAGAAAAATTTATCGTTAAGTCCTACGGGAACCACAATTTTTTCGGGATGGAAAGTATCCCATGTCACTTTCCGTCTTCCAAACTATGCCCACCCCAAATATCAAGTCGATCCGTTGCTCCATTGCTGAGAAACAGTTATTGTCCTATCCCATGGGAATCACGAATTTTCTCGAGATATAAAAAGTATCCTATGATCACTTTCTGTCTATTAAACCATAGGTATCCATACCAAAAATCAGGTCAATCTTTTGCTCCGTTGCTGCGTCAAAGAGGAACAAACCAACAAACTTTTCGGATTGATAATATTAAAGTATGATGATTCTGTACCATAAAGGTAGAATAAAAAAACATGTTGAACCTCTAATGATAGAATATTTAAAAATATTTTTAATGTCAGACAAAATGACGGCCTGGTATTAAACGTCATAGTAACATGCAGCATGCAGAGGGAAAATAACATTTTATCCAATTTTAATGTCAGTTGTCATTTTCAATCCATACTTTATTTCCTCTTCAAGGGGATATAATGGTAGAAAAACAATTTGTCGCCTTGCCACGCTACTTGTGATTTATAAAAGTCTGCAGACAATGTCACCTGTCATCTAATTACGTTTGGCTGTGACGTTTCGTTAGTCCATATTAGCGTCATATAGGAATTAATCACTTAGCGTCTTTGTGATAGTGGCGACAGTTTCGCTTTCGAGGGTTTTTGTCCTGTCCTACAGGAACTATGAAATTTTTCGGGATAAAAAGTATCCTAAAGCTCCTTCCGCCTTTTATACTATATCCATGCCAAAAATCAAGTCAATCCGATGCTCCGTTGGCGCGTGATAGAGTAACAAACCAACAAACCAACAAACTTTTCGGATTTATAATATTAGTAAGGACTAGCTTTTACCCGCGGCTTCGCCCGCGTTATATTTTGATTTTGGCTTATGTTTATGTCGGCTGCGAAACCTAACCTAACCGACAAATATCAAAATACCTTAGAGCAATGCTTTTGTTGGTTAAGTTACGGTTGGAGTGTATATACAAACCCTCCTTCTTTTTTTTTATTAGGTATATCGCGAAATATCCCTGACATGATCAGGGGTCTTAATTACAAATGAATAAAAACTATACCTATATTTCAATGTTTTTGGCTGTTTGCAGTTATAATATAGTTTATACCTACTTGTTCCTAATTATTGCTTTTTTTTTTACAAATATTTGTGCAAAAATTTGATAAAATTGTTTCTAAGGTTTTTACGCGTTAGATTAATTCCAATTTTTTGTTCTAAATCAAATCTCTGCTTACCATAAACTGGGCATTCCAAGATTATGTGCAGTGGAGTCTCCTCTTTTGTGGGTTCACAGATGCACGATGGGCTTGCCCTCAACTTAAATCGATGTAAGTATTGGGAAAACTCACCATGCCCCGTCAGCACTTCAGTTATGATTCCCACTGGTGCTATTTCTCTTACGATCTTGTATGCCGCCCTTGCATCCGGAAAATATGTTTTGGTTAGCGCCGCTGTGTGTCCATCCTGATTATTCCTGATACCGCCGGTTCCACTCGTCAAGAGAGTCCTTTCGGATTTCTCGCTTGACGAATGAAACGGGGCAGTTATTGTAAATAGGTCTGCACTTCGAGTGCAGTGCTGCTTCCTTTGCTAGCTGGTCCGCTCTCTCATTTCCCTCCATCCCCGCGTGCGCTTTAATCCAATAAAGTTTCACTATTTTATTTTGTACGTGTAGTAACTTTATAAGCCCGATTACAGAGGCACCAGCGTAATTATATTAGCTAAATTGCATAGTTCTGTTTCTTTTTCACTTTAGGCATTCGATAGAGAGAACGCTTTTTACGTTGCTATTTAATTTACGCGTGCGCCTCTGTAATCGGGCTTTATGTTTGCTTTGAATTTACTGCTAAGGAATGGGGGAAGATACGCCAACTACCGTTTCCAGTGCAGACCTGGAGTCACAATAGATTTTTGCTTTTTCGGTAGCCTCAAGAAGTGCCAATAACTCGGCCTGGTACACGGAGCACCAATCGGCTAATTTCAGCTTGCGGGTACTGATCTCAGCGGCATCATCCCAAATGGATAATGCCGCCCCAACTTTCCCTTTAATTTTGCTGCCGTCTGTAAATATGTTAATTTCTCGGTTAAGATTTTGCTCTAGTGCTGCTCCGTCTGCCAGGCATACGAACTCCAGCTCCTCCTGCTGCGCTGGGTGTGGCTTCTTTTCTGTCTCTCTATCTCCAGTTACTTGCTGGGAATAACCTTTCTTAGTTTCATAAAGCAAGGTTGCTTCCTGGACTCTGATATGACAGCCGAGGATTAAGGGCTGCGGTGGGATATATGGAACTGGTGGTGTGGGTGCCGCCACCTACCCTACCTTTCGCTAGGCCGTCAACGTGTTGGCAGACGCAGTGGGGCTGCAGGGGAAGAGAGGTGTCGGTATCGCGATGGCCGTTCTCACTGCCCTCTGCAGTTGAAGAGGCAGGCGCTGGGCTACTATGACTGACCCGCTGCACTGGGACCAGGGAGTTGGAATGCTGTCTGACGTTCAGTACTGGTTAGTCCCGAGTGGTGGATGACGATGTGTCTTGTGCTCCGAAACACTCCGTCATTATGGCGAGAGCGCAAGCTCCGTTATGGAGCCCGAGTCTGGGCTAGCGCTGTTGAGTCCCGCGAAGGAGTGCGAAAAATGTAGGAACGTCCTAAACTTGCCATGACAGGTTATTTCTGGCTCTTAGACGGCTGCTACCGCAGCCCGCTCACTTAGTTTTTATCCCATCCTACGGGAACTGTTTAAGTTTTTGCGATAAAAAGTGGCCTATGTCTTTCGTCTTTTAAACTATATTCATGCAATAAGCCAAGGCAAGTTGCTCCGTTGCTGAGAAAAAATTATTGTTAAGTCCTACGGGAACCACAATTTTTTCGGGATGGAAAGTATCCTATGTCACTTTCCGTCTTCCAAACTATGCCCACCCCAAATATCAAGTTAATCCGTTGCTCCATTGCTGAGAAACAGTTATTGTCCTATCCCATGGGAGTCGCGAATTTTCTCGGGATAAAAAAGTATCATATTATCACTTTCTTTCTTTTAAACCATAATAGGTATCCATACCAAAAATCAAGTCAATCTTTTGCTCCGTTGCTGCGTCAAAGAGGAACAAACCAAAAAACTTTTCGGATTGATAATATTAAAGTATGATGATTCTGTACCGTAAAGGTAGAATAAAGAAACATGTTAAACCTCTAATAATAGAAGATTTAAAAATATTTTTAATGTCAGTCAAAATGACGGCCTGGTATTAAACGTCATAGTAACATGTAGCATGCAGAGGGAAAATAACATTTTATCCAATTTTAATGTCAGTTGTCATTTTCAATCCATACTTTATTTCCTCTTCAAGGGGATATAATTGTGGAAAAACAATATGTCCCCTTGCCATGCTACTTGTGATTTATAAAAGTCTGCAGACAATGTCACCTGTCATCTAATTACGTTTGGCTGTGACGTTTCGTTAGTCCATATTAGCGTCATAGAGGAATTAATCACTAAGCGTCTTTGTGATAGTGGCGACAGTTTCGCTTTCGATGGTTTTTGTCCTGTCCTACAGGAACTGTGCAATTTTTCGGGACAAAAAGTATCCTAAAGCTCCTTCCGCCTTTTAAACTATGTCCATGCCAAAAATCAAGTCAATCCGTTGCTCCGTTGGTGCGTGAAAGAGTAACAAACCAACAAACCAACAAACTTTTCGGATTTATAATATTAGTAAGGATTTATAGCAATTATTTAATATATTTTTATCGCAACTACAAATTCGTACTCGTACCAATTAAAAGGAGCACGGAATTTTTCATTACTTATTTTGTGGCGAGGACGGGAAATTCTTTTTCTTTGAATGATATTTTGTAGACTGGCAACAACGTCTATGCTTGTGGGAAATCCCCACCGTTTATAATAATCAGCGAGAATGAATAGCTCTGTGGAGAATGACTTTAGCATGAATGTTGGAACGCACGATAAGCATGAACGAATTGTGAAACAGTGCCGGATGTACGTAATGACATGTAAGAGTGAAAGAGAGAAATAGTGTGATGCGTGAATGAGATAGATAGATAGATAGGTACCATTTCATTTCTTCAATAACTTGTGTTATTTCAATTTTACAGCAGAAGTTATGGGAACAAAAGTTGTTTGAAATTAGATTTTCTACAACTTTGATTCCTATCAACTTTTTGTAGGATCGATACTTTTTTAAATAGTTGGTGGTACCATTTCATTTCTTCAATAACTTGTGTTATTTCAATTTTACAGCAGAAGTTATGGGAACAAAAGTTGTTTGAAATTAGATTTTCTACAACTTTGATTCCCATAAACTTTTTGTAGGATCGATATTTTTTAAAATAGTTGGTGGTACCATTTCATTTCTTCAATAACTTGTGTTATTTCAATTTTACAGCAGTAGTTATGGGGCTAAAAGTTGTTTGAAATTAGATTTTCTACAACTTTGATTCCCATCAACTTTTTGTATGATCTATATTTTTTTTAATAGTTGGTGGTACCATTTCATTTCTTCAATAACTTGTGTTATATCAATTTTACAGCAGAAGTTATGGGAACAAAAGTTGTTTGAAATTAGATTTTCTACAACTTTGATTCCCATCAACTTTTTGTAGGATCGATATTTTTTTTAATAGTTGGTGGTACCATTTCATTTCTTCAATAACTTGTGTTATTTCAATTTTACAGCAGAAGTTATGGGAACAAAAGTTGTTTGAAATTAGATTTTCTACAACTTTGATTCCCATCAACTTTTTGTAGGATCGATATTTTTTTTAAATAGTTGGTGGTACCATTTCATTTCTTCAATAACTTGTGTTATTTCAATTTTACAGCAGAAGTTATGGGAACAAAAGTTGTTTGAAATTAGATTTTCTACAACTTTGATTCCCATAAACTTTTTGTAGGATCGATATTTTTTAAAATAGTTGGTGGTACCATTTGATTTCTTCAATAACTTGTGTTATTTCAATTTTACAGCAGTAGTTATGGGACTAAAAGTTGTTCGAAATTAGATTTTCTACAACTTTGATTCCCATCAACTTTTTGTAGGATCGATATTTTTTTTAATAGTTGGTGGTACCATTTCATTTCTTCAATAACTTGTGTTATTTCAATTTTACAGCAGAAGTTATGGGAACAAAAGTTGTTTGAAATTAGATTTTCTACAACTTTGATTCCCATAAACTTTTTGTAGGATCGATATTTTTTAAAATAGTTGGTGGTACCATTTCATTTCTTCAATAACTTGTGTTATTTCAATTTTACAGCAGTAGTTATGGGACTAAAAGTTGTTTGAAATTAGATTTTCTACAACTTTGATTCCCATCAACTTTTTGTATGATCTATATTTTTTTTAATAGTTGGTGGTACCATTTCATTTCTTCAATAACTTGTGTTATATCAATTTTACAGCAGAAGTTATGGGAACAAAAGTTGTTTGAAATTAGATTTTCTACAACTTTGATTCCCATCAACTTTTTGTAGGATCGATATTTTTTTTAATAGTTGGTGGTACCATTTCATTTCTTCAATAACTTGTGTTATTTCAATTTTACAGCAGAAGTTATGGGAACAAAAGTTGTTTGAAATTAGATTTTCTACAACTTTGATTCCCATAAACTTTTTGTAGGATCGATATTTTTTAAAATAGTTGGTGGTACCATTTGATTTCTTCAATAACTTGTGTTATTTCAATTTTACAGCAGTAGTTATGGGACTAAAAGTTGTTCGAAATTAGATTTTCTACAACTTTGATTCCCATCAACTTTTTGTAGGATCGATATTTTTTTTAATAGTTGGTGGTACCATTTCATTTCTTCAATAACTTGTGTTATTTCAATTTTACAGCAGAAGTTATGGGAACAAAAGTTGTTTGAAATTAGATTTTCTACAACTTTGATTCCCATAAACTTTTTGTAGGATCGATATTTTTTAAAATAGTTGGTGGTACCATTTCATTTCTTCAATAACTTGTGTTATTTCAATTTTACAGCAGTAGTTATGGGACTAAAAGTTGTTTGAAATTAGATTTTCTACAACTTTGATTCCCATCAACTTTTTGTATGATCTATATTTTTTTTAATAGTTGGTGGTACCATTTCATTTCTTCAATAACTTGTGTTATATCAATTTTACAGCAGAAGTTATGGGAACAAAAGTTGTTTGAAATTAGATTTTCTACAACTTTGATTCCCATCAACTTTTTGTAGGATCGATATTTTTTTTGAATAGTTGGTGATACCATTTCATTTCTTCAATAACTTTTGTTATTTCAATTTTACAGCAGAAGTTATGGGACCAAAAGTTGTTCGAAATTAGATTTTCTACAACTTTGATTCCCATCAACTTTTTGTAGGATCGATATTTTTTTAATAGTTGGTGGTACCATTTCATTTCTTCAATAACTTGTGTTATTTCAATTTTACAGCAGAAGTTATGGGAACAAAAGTTGTTTGAAATTAGATTTTCTACAACTTTGATTCCCATCAACTTTTCGTAGGATCGATATTTTTTAAAATAGTTGGTGGTACCATTTCATTTCTTCAATAACTTGTGTTATTTCAATTTTACAGCAGAAGTTATGGGAACAAAAGTTGTTTGAAATTAGATTTTCTACAACTTTGATTCCCATCAACTTTTTGTAGGATCGATATTTTTTTTAAATAGTTGGTTGTACCATTTTGTTTCTTCAATAACTTGTGTTATTTCAATTTTTCAGCAGAAGTTATGGGACCAAAAGTTGTTCGAAATTAGATTTTCTACAACTTTGATTCTTTCATCATTAGAATTGTACTTTACCACTCAAACACATTAGTTTTATTTTATTTCAGTTATGTTACGTTTACAGCGTAAAATATTGAAAATTGTAAAAAAAGTCGGCAAAAAATGAAATTTTGAGACTTTTTAAGCGCGTGCGCTGACTACATAGTAAGTCCTACATGAAAATGATGTACTTCAAAAATAACCGGCTTTATTAGGTCTACATAATCGTTCGCGACAATATATATCTATCTCTTCAGGTTTTTGCAGTATATCAACTTTGGTCACTTTAAAGTGAACGCGAAATTGTAGGTAATTTTCAAAACTGTTTTGACAAACACAGTATTAATACTTATCCAATTGAATCCTTTTGTTAGCTTTGTCATTTCAAGGAGAACAAAATTGTTTTTCACAACAAATCAATCCAACGCGTAGTTTAAAAGATATGGCAATATTAAAAATACAACCCAATAAAAAATACGCGACGCGCTTTAGTAGTAACTTAAACCTATTCTGTGCCTCGACAAGACGGATCACTATATAGACATAAATATAGCTATACGTAAATTATGGTTGATATTTCAAGCGCTATTTTGAACCTTACCGTCATAGAAATAAATACAGGAATAGATGTTATACATTTTATTACTCACTCATTTAGATAGTTGTAAGAGGTAGGAAAAAACTGATTGTAGGTTTGTATGGAGATAAAAAAATAATCGGGAGAAATAATGACAAAATCTCGGAAGGTCAATTCTTTAACCTGGACCCCTAAGAGATCTCAAAAACGATGGGGTTTAGAGATGTACTTTCTTCGGAAAAGATTGAGTACTACCTTGGTACTTTTTGGAACAATTAAAAACACATGGCCGCCATACAAATTAGACGTTTACTTAGCTTAGGTACGCCATCACGGACGTATATGTATATAGCTCTTGCAACGGGGGGGGGGGTCCAAAATTTTTATCCGACTGTCCAAAAAAGAGCTGTGAGGTTTTTAAAAGAAAATTAAAGTAGAAACGTACTTATTATATGTACGTACATAATATGAAGTATGTTTATGCCTCCCTTACATAACTTTAGTTGCTGCACTAATTTTGACAGGTGTGAGGGAGTAAGCACCTAAGTTCCGTCCTCAGCGAACTGATTAGAATCTTATTAGAATATAACTCACTGGAAAAAGTCCCGCAGATCCGACACCGCAGTCGTGCCTTGTCTGTCAATATTAGTTCCATTAATTTCCGGACCCCTCGGACCCCCCCTCATATACGCCCATGTACGCCATACATTGCATCTTTTTCATCTTTAGATAGTTGTTTTGAGGAAACTATTAGCTTTGACAAAAAACCGACTAACTTAAACCTATTCTGTGCCACGACGGGACGGATTTAACCTTCATATCACGTTAATTATTGTTGATTTTTCAAAAACGGCTTAGCCGATTTCGACGAACATAGAACCTCCTTTTCGGAAGTCGGTCAAAAAGCTATACGTTTTATATAATGGAATATCCAACGAAATAATGAGTAGATTAATTATATCAGTGGTTTAATGTTCAATATACTCGTAATAATATGCTTCAAGTAGAAGAGTATGAAGTGGAAGCCCTATTTTGAACCTTACCGCCATAGAAATAAATACAGAAATAGATACTAAGATTAAGGGAGAGTTTTTTTATAGGCATAAGTAGCTACATGTCGAGAGTAGGTACCCACCTTTTTAACCGACTTCCAAAAAGGAGGAGGTTCTATGTTTTTGTGTATGTATTTTTTTGTGTAATGTAAACAATTCGAGCGAAATATTCGAATTTTGTACACGATGGAAGGCGGTTTTGCCATTATTTATGAAAAATAATTTTTGTATTGAGTAGCTGATTTTCTCAGAGCCTGGTTGGTCTGTTATTTTCCATACAAATGTATTACGCTGTTTTCTTCCTGGAAAGTACTTATAGGGCTTCAATTTTTGTCATAAAATTAAATTTTGCTGTTTAGACCCTGTCTTTTCTTTTTCTTAATAAATTAATCAGCAGGAAAAATATGACCCTTCAAAATCACAAAAAAATCACCATTATTACCGACGTCTTTAGAGACCTACCAGAAGAGACTAAATAATATCTAACAAAATATAAAATGACAGAATCATGAACACATATTTTTTTAAAATTTTGACATATAAAAATACTTGATTGAAATAGTTTTTGAAGAAGAAAACAGCGTAATACGAAACGTTGTCTCGCCAAGTTTTTTGTAGGTATAAATCGCTCTGAGCTGCAATTGTCCCTATCGCACGATGCGGGGGCAGGGTCGAGGTAAGGGAGGTTCAAAGTGCTCAAACCTACACAAGTACGTACACAAGCACTAGGGATGTAGTAATAGTCGATATTTTTGTCGATGCTCTAGTGATGTCCATCGATATCGATGTTTATTCAAAATATTAGTTATTTTTTCCAATCTTATGATTTGACCGTTGTATGTTTGTTACTTATGAAGAAAAGATTTTATGTATGGAATATGGGCGTTTAGTTGCTGCGACATGTTGCTGCGATTATACAGAATATCGTGTTGTATCCGCAGACATCTAAATGAGTTAGGCGCAGAATAACCAATTCGCATAATGCCGAAGTAATCCGGGAATGCTCAATTCTACGAAAGCATAATTCTATGAAGGCCCAATTCTCAAAATGGCAACATAGTTTTGATTTGGAAATTTTCAAAAAAAAATCACACATATTAAATACATATAAGAGCTTACAGGTACCTAAAACAACCTCCTTTGGCGAGTTAAGTACATCATAACTTTTACTATGGGACCGACCAGAGCCGAATCCGCGAGAAATATCAACTATACCTTAGAAAAAGTCCGTTGATAATGGACAAAGTGTATGGAACAGCTGGTTTTTATCGCCAATTCGGAGTTAGTTGCTCCCATAGTAAAAGTTGTTCTTTTTAAACCTATTAACTTTGCCCTAAAGAGGTAGTGCTCAGCACAGAATGCTCAATTCTCAAAATGGCAAAATAATTTCAAAGACTCTTTAATAATTTCAAAGATTTTTGCCAGTATAGGTAGCGCCAAACAAGTCGGCGGATGCGATGTTAGCCGCAGATGACACTTCGCCGTAATTCGCTAATTATTGCGCATGTGTGCACAATGTCGACGCCGCGTGGCGTAGTGGTAAGCACAGGCGTGCATGCGGGAGGCATGAGGTTGGCGGGCGGGTGTGCCCCGGCGTCTTGTATCTCAAACTCAAACTCAATTCATATATTGCAACAAATGAAATTTACATGCGGTTTTTAGTTAACATGTTTTGTAAAGTTATACATATGACCCTATTAGGGTATGGCAATTTTATTATTTGTATTGGAACGATTTATTATTACGTTTTCTAGATTATCGTTAAAAAATTCGTCTAATGTATAATAATGCATTTCGTCTAATGCATTTCGATAATAGGATAATTTTTAGTTGTTTTATGAAACAGTTATCTCTTTCGATATATTTTAAATTATTTGGCAATTTAGTATTTTTAGAGTCATAGAATTTGGGCTAGAACTGTGCATTGTTCTCTCTGGCCCCCGCGCATACCTATATTTTGCCTTTTGCGCAGCGTTCTGCGCCTAACTTTCCATCCGCCGACTTGTGTGGCGCGGATTATACGTGAGATTCATTCGAGAAAACAGCCCCATTGGCCATCCGTTCATTGAACTATGTGCCTTGCCCTCTGTCATTTTAACTTGCCAATCCACTGAGTTTGAAGAGAGCTGAAAAGTTTAATTAGAAGTGCTTTAAATGCTTTAATCAGTTCATATCTACCTACTTTTTTTTTTTTAATTAAATTTTCTAACCACAGACTCCAGGGTCTATGCCCTTTGTTAACTAAAATTTACAATTATTAGATTATACTATCAAAGAGAGTTAGTAGTAGGTACTTGAAATAGCCTAAGTTAGTCAATGCACTGCGTGAATGCCACGAGCAGACCGGCGACCCGCGAGCAGCACCCGATCACGAGTGTGACACATGTGCCAGCCATCATTCTCCTCGACCATATTTGAGGGAGGAGAACCACCCGACACATGATGCCGCCGCAAGAAGGTCTACCTACTTTGTAGATGTTCTATCTTGTATTACCTACTATGGTGTGTGTCCTACCCACTGCTGCTTTAATTTGCTGTTTTAGTTTTTTTAAACGTGTTTAAAGTATTACCAAGGTATGACAAGCCGTTCTCTAAACAGTAAACCTCGCATCTGTTTTATTGAATCCTCTATTATTTTTATACTATGGAACTAACAGAAATATGGAAATAGCAGAATGAAAATATTGTAGGTACCATATAAAAGGCAAGAAGTTTTAGATGTGCAGGTAGGTATACAGTAATATAACGAGACCAAATTACTTACTAAGACTCCTCTGTCCGTCTGTCTGTTGGTCACTAGGCTGTACCTACGAGTATCTCATGAATCGTAATAGCTAAACAGTTAAAATTTGCACAGATGATGTATTTCCGTTTCCATTATAACAACAAATACTAACTAAAAATAGAATGAAATAAATATCGACTTCAACTATGTACAGAATTCGCGCGGATCGAAGTAGCATTTTTCACATTATTGTTGATTTATCAAATATGGCTCAGCCGATTTTAAGAAAATTTAAATAGGACCAACTTCGACGTATACCCTTTCCAATAAAAAAAAAAAATAGGTACGCGTCGAATTGCGTACCTCCTCCGTTTCATCGGTCAAAAAATAGAATAAAATACCTACTATACTTATTCATTACAATTCATTACATTACATTCATTCAAACAGATGTGAGTTTTTGCACGATAATTATTAATAATGACAACAGGTAGACGCTTGACATATTCTCAGAGTATTTAGTAATATAATATTTCAATTTAAAAAACAAATAATTTAAATACATAATTGGCTCCCATACGGTACGAACCCTTTCAAGCGCGAGTCCATATTTATTTTAGTTTGTAGAAGAACTATGTTAGACATTTAAATTAAAAATAATTAACTTAAAATTAGAAAGAAGTAATTTCAGTCAAAATATATAATGTAAACTGCAACGCATACAGAAATCAAATAGCGAAATTGCTACTTTTAATCCCTGCTTTGGGTTCAAGATCAATTGTATAATTATGATGTTAGTTGGGTACATATTATGTTTTTGTACAACAATAATGAAATAATTTGAAAGAAAATAAATACTATGTCACAAATAATGTAGCTTCCTAATGGCAGAAAAATAAGTAATCATTGGCAGGATTATTTTTGTTTGCTTTCCGCCATACCTACTAGGAAACCAGATTATACGTAGAATACGCGTAAGATAGCTCTACGTACGGCCAAAATGAGGAACAAATTTTATGCTGCCAGGGAATACGGAATGCTAGTGAAATAACGTACGTGGCGCCACGACTCGCGCGCAGAGTTATCTTGTGCGCACTCTACGTGATATCATATTTTGCTACAATTCAAAATCAAATTTCGGTCGGCCACGCTCGCGCTGGTTCCGTGAGGCGCGGGTGGGGGGGACAGTTCGAGCGCATCACACACACATTGAAGCTCAGCTTGGGCGCATCTCGGGACGGCAATTGTTTAGTCCAAATACCTATTTCTCAATTTCTTCGTCACTAGGATATCCTCTTGACCGAGCTAACGAAGTGAGAATAGTCAGGAGACCAAATCGAAAGCAAAATCGTCGAATTAATAGGGATATTAAATCGATGATTTTGCTTTCGTATGCACGGATATTGATTTTCCTCTAGGTACCTATATAGGTCGCATTTTTTTAACGAATCTCGACGCAGTGACGAAACTTGTACAAAGGTTCTTAAATCTATACCTATATGAATGTTTTTGTCGTCGGTGATTTTGAGTGAGGGGGGAAGTGGGGGGGAGGGGGACCACCTCGGGAGTATACCCTTGCGAACTAAAAAGGATATTTTTTGATTCAGTTCACAGTTCACATAGAACCTCCTCCTTTTTGGAAGTCGGTTAAAAAACTATACGTTACCTACTTATAATGGAATATCAAACGAGATATTGAATAGAAGAATTAAGTACTTATATCAGTTTTTATGATGATGATATTTTTTTTAGATTATATGTTTTGATGTTTGTAAAGTTCTCAAATGGAAACCACGTACCTACCGGCAAACGCAGCGTAGGACGTCCACCGGCTCGTTGAACCATTGATAAAAGCCGATGGATGCAAGCTGTATCCAACCAGGATTTTTGAAAATCCATAGGGGAGGCCCATGTCCAGCAGTGGACATCCTACTGCTAATATATCATACGTCCACCAAGTCGGTCAACGTCCACCGTACTATGTGCCCTGCCTATTGCTATTCCACCTTTCTAATCGTAATCCTAGATAGGGGAGAAGAGGCGGGTTGGTTATAATATAATATTTATGAATTCTACTGGTTTTCCAAAAAGTACTATAAATCTACCACACTACCAAATTTACATCGAAAATCTACCATGATAGTAGTCAATCTACTTCACTCTGGTAAGAAAACATCGCGCGATGTTTAGCGCGCCAATCTTCGCTGCAGGTGTGGCCAGAAACTTCGTCTGCGCCCGACGACGATGTACATCGCGCGAAGCTTCCGGCGAAGCTTCGCGCGCAGATGTAGCCATATTCTGCCTTATTCTGAGCGTTCAATACGTGCCGGACCAATAATGTACAGCCTGATATTGTACGGCATGTTATTTTGTGTCCCGGGACATGGAATATCAGGCTGTACATTATTGGCTACCGTTATAAGCACAGAACAATATTACTAGGGTTAAACATCGAGATTTCCTCAAAGGGGTTTTTTTTTTTTTATAATTTAAATTATTGACCCACAGACTCCAGGGTCTGTGCCCTTTGTTGAGTAGTTACATTTTAAAGAATTTGACTGTACTATAGAGAGAGGTTAGTTTAAATCTTAGTCTAAGTTAGTAGTTTCAGTGCTTTGCGTGAATGCCGCGAGCAAACCGGCGACCCGCATGCAGCACCCGATCACGAGTGTGACGCATGTGCCAGGTGTGCCAGCCATCGCTCTCCTCGACCATATTTGAGGGAAGAGAACGACCCGACTCACGATGCCGCCGCAAGAAGGAGCCTTCGATGGCGAGCATGAATGCTCAGGGCATGCACACAATGCACACAATTTCTATACATTTCATTACACAATTACGTACACACTTATTATGATTTAATTTGTGAAAGCGATCACTAGCAGAGTCCGAGGCTACGTTTACCTACTCTGCTTGTGATCGCTCCCTTTCCCTTTATTACAATTGTATTGCCTCCTCCCGGCCCAGAGCCTCCATCACCTCCGCATTCCGATCTCTGATTGCCATCTGCAGGTTATACTCCTTGATGGCCCCCAATGACGCAGACGATGCACGCCTCACGAATCGACTGATGGCATCATCTTCGAAGTCGTCGGCGTAGTAGATGAAAGTCCCAGTATGCCGCGACAATGCAACGACAGCGTGTGAGACGCTCTCGTGTAGCTTCATTCTAGGCTTTGTTTTGATGGCGATTACCGACTCGTACGTCAGTCCCTGAGCTTCGTGGATGGTAAGGGTGCGTGATCCTGGACCTTCTCCATAACCCTGGCTTATGAGGGTCTCCTTTTCTTCCTGCGTATGCACTAAGAAAAGGGTGTTGGAGAGGGTTTTGGATATTTGAGCCCCCTTGAACCTTTTCTGCTCAAGAGACCTAATACGAGGAACTGAGGAATATATACCTGAGTATATTTCCCTCAACGCATACCCGACATCCATTGGGTTCCTATGTGTGCAGAGCAACTCCTGGGTGATGTTTGCAACCAGGGTCGGGTGATGGTACCTCATCTCGAAGAGATTTTCTCTGTCTATATAAGGCAGCTGATTGACGTCTCCAATGAGGACCTTTGGGATGGCTCTGCTAAATACCAGCTGGAGGGTTTAGAGTCCATTGAAAGGCGAGCCAGGAGGCTGATAGGCAACGAAACTTTGACTGAGTCGAAGCTGCAGAGTCTCGAGCATCGACGTAGCGTAGCGTGTCTATCAGCCTTCTATCGGATACACTTCGGTGAGTGCGCCCAGGAGTTGCACAATCTGGTCCCTCCTGCCCCTTTCTTCTATCGTACGGCTAGACAGACGCGACCAAAGCGCCGCCCTATTATGGTGGGCATCCCACGCATTAGAACCAAGCGTTTCGAGTCCACATTCCTCATACGAACTGCCAGAATGTGGAACGCTTTGCCTGGGTCTGTCTTCCCGCTAAAGTACAATGTAGGTGTCTTCAAATCCCGAGTAAATAGGTATCTTCTAGGTAAGCGTGTTACATCCTAGACCGCATATCTGCTTAACATCAGGTGGTGTGTAGTCAAACGCAAACCTATTCGAAATAAAAAAAATAAAAAAAAGTCCGATTACGAAATTTTTTTTTTTGGTGGATTTGCTGGTGAGCCCGTTTTAAATTTCATCGAAATTAGCTGAGCCATTTTTGATAAATCAACCAATAAAGACAAACTTACTACATCGATCCGTGCGAACTAATCACATTCTGTACCTACACGGTGAGTCCGACAAGCCTTTTTTGGCAAAATAATTTAGGTATTTAAATCTAGAATAGGTACCTACTATGGTACCTACCTACTTACCATGGATGTATTATCCATGGTACTTAATTTGAAAATTTCATCAGATAATGATTATAGAATAAGTACTTAAGTACATATTTTTTTAAAATGAAAAAAAAAAACTAGAGCATATCTTCAAGTGGCAAATACGTATCTTTGAGCTATTTTATTATTTCTAACTAGCAGCGCCCCGCGGTTTTACCCGCGTTGTGCCCGTTCCCGTGGGAATTTCGGGAATTTTTATACATATAAACCTTCCTCTTGAATCACTCTATCCATTAAAAAAAAACCGGCCAAGTGCGAGTCGGACTCGCGCACCGAGGGTTCCGTACAAACCTGCAAGGTTTACAAAGTTCAAAGTTAATAAGTTTATATTTATTAAAAAAGATGGAGGAGCATAAATTTAAGACAAAGATCTCTTTATCGTTTAAGTAACTAAGTACTAAGTAAGTATTTCAACTTGATAGCTCTACGCGTTCATGAGGAAAAAAGTAATAAGTTTATATTTATTAAAAAATATATATTTTGTAATGTAACTAAAAATTTAAGGTTTTCGGAATTTTTCCTTTATGTGTGCTATAAAACGTTGCTTCATGCCAAATTTCAAGATTCTAGGTCGACTGGAAGTACCCTTTAGGTTTTGATTCCCTTGCGAGTACTTGCGAGTTTCAAAATATGCAGCTTAAATTGCTGTTTCTTTTGATTGCGTTGACATAGAAGTTTGATTTTGTTACAGCTTAAAGGTATTATAGACTTGAGTATTTGGTATGAATTTCAATTTAATACCTCTACGCGTTTATGAGGAAATTGGTAGTAAGGTTAAAATTATTAAAAAAAAATATATTATGTGATGTAACTAAAAATTTATGGTTTTCGTAATTTTTCCTTTATCTATGCTATAAGACGTTGCTTCGTACCAAATTTCAAGATTCTGAGTTCACGGGAAGCACCCTGTAGGTTTTGATTCCCTTGCAAGTGTCGAAAATTTGCGGCATAAACGGCTGTATCTTTTGATTGTGTTGGCTTAGAAGTTTGATTTTTTCACAGCTTCAAGGGACAGTAGACCTGAGTAATTGATATAAATTTCAGCTTCATACCTCCACGCGTTCCTGAGAAAAAGGGTCTTGACAGACGGACGGACGGACAGACGGACAACAAAGTGATCCTATAAGGGTTCCGTTTTTTCCTTTTGAGGTACGGAACCCTAAAAACCGCATCAAAATCCGTTGCGTAGTTTTAAAGATTTAAGCATACAGACAAACAAACAAACAAACGAAAATAGCGACTTTATTTTATACTATGTAAGGATAATATAAAACTGTAATTTGTTGTATAAACTGTATCTCTTGTTGTGAATATTAGTTGAATAAGTAGTTGTTGGTTTTCATTCATCATTTTCATAACCCACTCTACTGATCTGTTTTATACTTTTACTTGCACATATATTTTCCGTGTTTCGTTTCCCTACCTTATAAATAAAAAATAATCCTCTCCACTTTGAACTCGAAAATGGCAAATGCGCCGATCGCGCGAAGCTAAGTACCCCAAATGGGGAAAGAAGAAAAAAAAAAGGTGGCAAATGTAGGTAACCTGCAGCCATATTCTCGTTTCCGAACTCACTTCCGAATCGAGATCTACATTTTCCGTCGGATACGGATTCGCTTCCGAAGGAGCCGTGAAACTGCATTCTAGAATCCGTTCGGAATGAACTTCGGCATTCTTCGGGTTTTTCCGATTGAAATACCATAGTCAAGGTAGACATTAAATCGAGGAAACATTTACAGAGAATGATTCGTATTGGTAGAAAAAAGAGACTATGGTAGAAATTTAAACGTATGGAATTGTAGTCAATTACGACCATCAAGTATCAAAGTACATGATCTTTTACATAAAGCAGACGTCTATGAATATATAAACTTATGAATATTTCACATAAGCGACGTTTAAGATTACCTGCGTCGACTGGATTTTGCAGGAACATACTTCGTAAACAAAAACATGGTGGTTTATAACTGTCATTGTCACTCTTGACTTTCCAGTTTTCAGTTGCAGTCTTCTTCTTCTTTTATGTTTTGGCGTCGCATAATTGTACATTTGCAAGTGTCAAGTATTTAGTTTTAATATTTTTTGATATTTCATCAAAATAGTCACTGTCGTAGTCACGTCATAGTCCAATAAAGTCGCGGTTAATTCCAAACATAGTTCAAGTCATACCTCAGTAAAGCAGTGGGAACTTTACTAGAGGCGTCTATGGAGTATTGGTAACAACACGGAACAACATGATACGTCACATTATATCACTTGCCTACTAATGCACGTAAATCAGCTTGTAATCAACGAAATACCACAATTTTTCACTAATTATCGCTGATAAAAACACAAGTTTAACAAAATAAAACAATGAGGTGACATGATTTTTCCGCGTTCCCGCCAAAACTCCACAGTTGCAGTCTTAGAATACCTATAGAAGATTGCAGTTGACTTTTGTTTACGTTTCTATACCTTTCTTTTGTTTACCTACTTGCGTGCGTTAAAGATATTGGCGAAATTGTGAAAACTTATATTGAAATTGTGTAACAACCTCGCAAAAGCCAAAAAACAAGAATTGAATTGAGTTAAAATAATAAAAATGAACACAGTAAGTATAATTAGTTAAAGTAGTTTTACCTGTTTAATTTATTTGGATTCATATTATTTTATTATCGTGACTGTAGCATCTAATAATATCATAGTTCCCTATGATTCCTAGAGGACAAGGGTGTCATTAGAACGGCGGGAGAGAATGCTGGAATAGGTACATGATGGGGCACGACGACTTGGCCCGTGGTCGAGTCGCCGGTGCCGACGCTTCAAGAAGGAAAGCATTATTGATAAAAAACCTGGAAAAACCGCTGAAAAGGCCTCAAAAAGTACTTTTTTATGTTGCACTCACAGTTATCGGAATGCTTTCCGAGAGTAATTAGCTGTCGGGAACTTTTCCGACAAAAATCAGCTGATGCAGTCTGAGTTCTCGAATTGAAATGTCAAACGATCTCGAATTCGGAAACGAGAATCGCTGAAATGAAATTCGTGTCGAGAACGTTCCCGTATTCGATTCCACTGCCTTGAGAATAACCTTGCCGAATCGAGATCTATATTTTCCGTCGGATACGGATTCGCTTCCGAAGGAGCCGTGAAACTGCATTCTAGAATCCGTTCGGAATGAACTTCGGCATTCTTCGGGTTTTTCCGATTGAAATACCATAGTCAAGGTAGATATTAAATCGAGGAAACATTTACAGAGAATGATTCGTATTGGTAGAAAAAAGAGACTATGGTAGAAATTTAAATGTATGGAATTGTAGTCAATTACGACCATCAATTATCAAAGTACATGATCTTTTAAATAAAGCAGACGTCTATGAATATATAAACTTATGAATATTTCACATAAGCGACGTTTAAGATTACTTGCGTCGACTGCATTTTGCAGGAACATACTTTGTAAACAAAAACATGGTGGTTTATAACTGTCATTGTCACTCTTGACTTTCCAGTTTTCAGTTGCAGTCTTCTTCTTCTTTTATGTTTTGGCGTCGCATAATTGTACATTTGCAAGTGTCAAGTATTTGGTTTTAATATTTTTTGATATTTCATCAAAATAGTCACTGTCGTAGTCACGTCATAGTCCAATAAAGTCGCGGTTAATTCCAAACATAGTTCAAGTCATACCTCGGTAAAGCAGTGGGAACTTTACTAGAGGCGTCTATGGAGTATTGGTAACAACACGGAACAACATGATACGTCACATTATATCACTTGCCTACACTCATGCACGTAAATCAGCTCATAATCAACGATATACCACAATTTTTCACTAATAATCGCTGATAAAAACACAAGTTTAACAAAATAATACAATGAAGCGACATGATTTTTCCGCGTTCCCGCCAAAACTCCACAGTTGCAGTCTTAGAATAAGTACCCTGATACGAACAAAGAATAACTTCGGTCGATCGAATAAAATAAGTTCTTATGCTAATTACCCTAAATACCTATACGATTTTAGATTTTTAAAATTGAAATACATGTACATATACTAGAATTATTATCAATCTAGAACGGTTCGATGTATTGTAATGAACCCCAGGAATACGGGTAAAAAGTTACCTTGATAATTAATGTAAATAAAAATTGTGAAGCTCAAGTGGCTGAATACAAGAGTTTGCATGGCCAAAAATAAAGAAAAAGAATCACGCTATTTTTTTTTTGCTGGAAACGAGAAGGAAAAATAGAATCACGCTTAGTCACGCTTTAAAACGTGTACAAAAACCAACTCTAACATATATTATTTTAGTTTATCTCATCAAAATGAATTTTGATGAGATAAAACAAGTATGTGAAAGAAAAACAATAAACGCAGATCGAATAGAACTGAAGCAGAGGATTTCCCGTGAATGTGAAAAAATAATAAAATTAAAGGTAAGTATCACATGTCTTAGGTACTTTCTATTACTTAACTTCATTTTTTCTACATCTGATCTTTACATGCAAGCTTGCAGGCGTGGATTTACGTTGCTTAAAATCACTTAGCGTAGGAATATTATGATATAATTAGTGTAGGTGCCTACCTACACTAATTATATCATAATATTAATATTAAATAATAGCTGACATCACAACCGCCATGTTGCATGATTCGACCTATAACTACTTATTTATTATAATTTATGCCATGGAGCGTCCTATTTTAGATATATTTTTCGTATAAGCATTCATTAGAAAACATAGGTACATACATCTCCAATAAAACCGGTTGAAAGTTGAAAGCAGCTTGCATCCAATAAGTTTCTGAGATTATTTCAACCTTGGCGGAGGACGCCCTACAACTATGTGCTTGCCGGTACGTGATCTCCAGTAGATAATTTGGCTCGCCTTTTGAAACGTACCAATGGCTTTTGTATTGTTTCTGTTTTTTAAGTGGTAAAATACTTTATTACAATCGATTTTCACAAAGTTTAGAACTGCGAAGACGAATAGTTTTCGAGAAATTAATTTTTGAAAATACACTTTTTTGGTTAGAATTTTGTTTACACTGCGTATTTTCGAAGGTTTTTTAGGTTCGAAATGAGTCACAGATCCGAATCGGGGCACCCCGACTCCACGTAGTCTTGTGGCTACGACTCTAGAGTGTTTTTTAAAATCGCGGGAGCCAGAAACTCAAAGGAGGTCCTGAGTGGAGCAAGCCAAGTCGAGGCCGAGTGCAGCGAAGGGGGGAGGTGGCGAGCGAAGCGAGCCGGCGACCTCCGTAGCGTAACGAAGGCCGAGGGTGGCGCAGCGACACTCAGGGACGACTGCAGAGTTTCTGGCGGGAGCCCACTCGGAAGTCTCACGGCACAAATCCGACACGGATCATTTAGGTTCGAAATCAGTTACAAATCCGACGAGGTACATTTAGGTTCGAAATGAGTCACATATCCGAATCGGGGCACCCCGACCCCACGTAATTAGATTAGGTGTGATACAAAAAATAGGTTAGGTTGCAACATTTGGTAAGTCGATAATTTTTAGATCAAATTTCCAAAAGAGGGGGAGCGCTTCTACATCCCTCCCCCTCTTTTGAAGGTACTATGTTCTTGCTACCATCTTCCCTATAGCTTAGTACTTGTTTTTGCCACAGTAGAAAAAAAAATAAAAAAAATCATATCTCCGAGAGGGGGGGGATTCAATCCCCCCCCTTCTCAGGAGAGGTATACCAACGCCTCCCCCACCCCCCCTCCCCCCCCCACCCCCCCTTGACGTTGGTACGATTCAAAAGTTTAGCCGTCGACGACTGTTTTCTCATTTTAATATCCCTATTAGAATGGGGTTAAAAACTGAAAGCTAATCGCAGATGGCACTACTGTTGAGTGATCCTAATCGCCGCCATATTGCGTTTTTGGTTCTCTGTGTTTACTAGCAAATTTGCCTCAAATACTACAAAAATGTATTCGACATGGAGTGTGAAAATGAATCTGCGAAATGTATGTACGCGCATAACTTCAGAACGGCTGGACCGATTTCGCTAATTCTTTTTTTATTGTGTTCGTTATAGGCAGGACAAGGTTTGTATAAAAAAAAAATTAAAAAAAAACTAATTTTTCGAAGTCGATCACTTTTTGCCTTCCTTTTTTCAACCTGCTTTCCATCAAATACACATAATTTGGGGAACAAATACAAAGCCAGTATGGCTGAAGACATTTTGAAAATCCTGAACTTGAAATTTGCGCAGAAACACATAATGAGGTTTTAATATCATTAGAAGATTTGTGCAGGATGATGTCCGGCAAGATGCCGCACCAATTAAGAATGCCTGCACCTAATCGACCCATGCATGATGCATTAAGTCGAGAATTTGAACGAGAACAGCAATATGACATAAATGTTTTGAGTCAATCCGTACCTACAAAGCAAAGTCACACTTTTAAATCGGCAGCAAAAAACAGCTTACGGTACTAGAGGTATTATGAAAGCAGTAAATGATGGCAATGGAGGATTAATTTCAGAGGATTTTTATTGAAGTTAGGTATAATTTAGACAGAAAAGTATGAAAATTTTGAAATTCGAATTTAGAATCTTTGTAACATTTATGTACCTATACGGATTATCCCTAGTTTTTAGGGTTCCGTACCCAAAGGGTAAAAACGGGACCCTATTACTAAGACTCCGCTGTCCGTCTGTCTGTCTGTCCATCTCCAGGCTGTATCTTATAAACCGCTATAGCTAGAAAGCTGAAATTTTTACAGATGATGTATTTCTGTTGCCGCTATAACAACAAATATGTACATAAAAACAGAATAAAATTAATAATTAACGGGGGCTCCCATACAACAAACCTGATTTTTTAGCCGTTTTTCACTCTATGTTAATAATGGTAACATTCACAGACAATTTATTCGGCCTAGATATAGTACATAAGTACAACAATATACATTATCTGCTTGCCCTGTACTAAGGCGAAAGGGCATGCATGATTAAGACCATCATCAACAACTTTATAACTATGGGGCCAACCCTGAATTCGAGAAAAAAACTGCTGTTCCATACAAAATTGAAACTGAGAATCGACAAAACGTATGGAAAAGCAATTTTTTCTCGAATCTCAAGTTGTCCCCACTTTTTGTTTAGTAGATACACTAGTTCTGGAGAAGAACCCCGTATACAACAAGTGAATTATTTATTTATGATGTACCTATACAGATACCTAATTATTTTAAATTAACTGTTTATTTTGTTCAAATTATTATTGTATTTTCTTTGTAGAGGTAGAATGACGGGACCCATCCTATTGTTGGTGGTACTATGTAGACAGATTGTTGTATTTTTAATTATAGTACTAAGCTCGATACTTAGGTCTGCTGATTTATTCGCTACAGGTGGGGCAGGATGCTACCTATCGGGAGCAGAAGGAGAAGCTGTCAGGCAAGGAGCGCGACTACGAGGCGCTGCAGCAGAACATGGCGCAACTGCAGATGGAGTACGAGACGCTCTCCGCCAAGTACCAGGACGAGCTACGCAAGCGGCCCGAGCTACTCAACAAGTGAGCACATTATACACGTGGCACAGGTCGGTAGGGCACCGCCTGAAAGAGAAGCTGTCGGGCATGGAACGAGCTGCGCTGGCGGCCCGAGCTACTCAACAGAGGGGTTAGTCTAGGTTTATTTGTAAATTGAAACTACAGCTGATTCCGTATGGCTCTATACATTTTTGTACAGCGCCCCTGGCGGAAACGAGGAAGAACTAACCTAAATGTATGGAGCCACAAGCAAACGCGAAAGTTTAAGTAAATTGCGCAAAACCGTAAGGGCTGGTGAGCGCATTGTACCTATACACGATTTACACTTGACTTGGAACCTATGTTTTACAGCATATCACTATTACTACATATGTTTTATAAAACAAAGCCACCATTTTGTGTGTCTGTCTGCATATCTGCTTAGATCTTATAAATCACTAATGAAAGAATTATTAGTTTAGGCTAAACCAAATAATTCTTTCATAGTTGAGCAAAGCCGGGAAGGGAAGCTACTAATAACTGAACAAGATACCCTCTACTGGGATTTTTAGTAGTCCCCACTGCTGAACAAAAAAAACTACCCACAAAGAGGTGATGAGGCATATTCACCGCGTCGGCCAGTGTGGATTTGTGGATACTACTTTCAAGATGATTGTGCCAACTGTTCCAATGTGCTTAGAAAGATATACCTACTTTTACGAGTATACAGGTGTTTCTACATACATAGATAGATAGATAAACTCTTTATTGCACACCAAGAAATAAACAAAAAGAAGAAACAAAGATACATAAACAGTGTAACAATGGGCGGCCTTATCGCTGACAGCGATCTCTGCCAGGCAACCTTAGGATGGAGAGGACAGAAAGCGTATAAATAATGGACGGGGTGCGCATTAATTAAATGATTAGTATTAGATCAGTGGTTCCTAACATTTTTAAATAGGTATTGTTATCCCTATGACTTATTAGGTAAGATATAAATACAAATTGTGTGAGTACCTACACGCTTTACTTTATTTTGCAATATAGATAATTAGGTATGACGTTTTGTAAACATGCATTTTATACGTAATACTGATGCGGGAAATTGATCTTTACCAACGTGGACCGAAACGACCTCTTCTTTCATCGTTCTCTGCGTTTCGCCCGCGGGGCGAAAAAGGGCCTTCAAAAAGAGTCATCGGCGATTCGCCCTTCGGGCCGAACAGCTTGCGGGTCGAAACGACGACAAAGCCTGCATTTTGCGGTGTGTTTTTTTTTCTATAAACACCAGATGAACCTGATATAGGTACCTAAGTGTCTTGTGCGCCTGGTTGAAGGCCTCTCTCTAGATTTCTATACTTAGACTTAATAGTACCTAATCGATATGATATGTTTACATACAGTTTAGATAGGCCGAATCATACAAGTCGGCGGATGTGAGCTACAAGCTGCGCAATGTCCAATCAAACGCGCAGCTTAATGTGAGCTTAATTCAAAATTGGATATTGCGCAGCTTGTAGCTAACTTCACATTCGCTGACATTCGTTTGATTCGGCCCATAGATGTATAAGTTGTCGCTCGGCAGGCTGGCGAGCGCGAGCGAGGCGCGGCGTGTTCTGCAGGAGAACGTGAACCGCGTGCGGGCGACGCTGGAGCGCAGCTCCGCCGACCGCGCCGCGCTGGCGGACGCGTACGCGCGCACCACCGCCACCGTCACCGCCGCGCACGGCAACTTCGACAAACGACTGCAAGAAGCTGCTAGCGAGGCTCAACAGTTGCGGAACATGCGTGAGTTATCTATGAAAGAACTTGAGCGCGTGTGAGATTCCTTGGAGCGCAAAGCCACCGTTTTTGCCGCGCACGTAGACATAAACCGTATAGATCTCCAATAATACCGTTTGGAAGCGGCTTGCGTCCGTTGTGATCCTGCGGTCCTAATGAGGTCATCTGTCCATATTGTGGGTAGACGTCCTACGCTGCGCTTATTGTACGTGATTCCTACTCGAGGACTTTTGACCCCATCGGTATCAGTCATATATTACTATGTCCTTTGCCGACTGCCATTTCAACTTGCTAATTCGCTGGGCTATGTCGGTAACTTTGGTTGTTTTACGGATCTGCTCATATCAGATTCCGTCTCGCGAGAGATTGTGAGCATAGCCCGCTCCGTGTGCACTTTTCGTTTAGGAACTCCGGGCCACCACTGAAGTCGGGCGGCAGAACTTGGGAACTAAGGAACTAAGCGACTGAGGAGCCTCGTTTGTCGGACTTCAGTGGTGGCGTGGAGTGTTCGTGTAGTAACCGATCCAACAAAAACATTTTCATGTGTAGCCAAGACAAGATCACAATTCGCACTGTCAAAAAGTAGTCAGTCTTATGTAGAGCCAAGCTTCTAACTCTACTTACACGCACAGGTTAATACTCAAAATATGTGACTTGGCCGTTTCGTTACAACAAGAACTATTTGTTTAAAAGAATTAATGAACAGTTAATAATTAATCTTCACTTCATGCCCATGTGCAGTTAGCGAAACAGCAAAGCCAAGCCGCATATATTGACTAAGGTGTAGAGTTTGTGAAGTAAGGATTTGTAGAGTTAAGGCGTGTAGGTAGAGGACCCTTCAGGCGGCTTAAAAACTCTGACCCCAGGGCTAGCCACCCAGCGTATACGAACGTAGCTAACATGAGAGCCGCGAAGTTGTGTGATTCGGTGTATAACTGGTGTTGTGTGGTGTCAGTCCGTGTGCGCGAGGAGGTGGGCGTGCAGCTGCAGGAGGCGGCGAGCCGCGAGCGCGCGCGCGCCGACCGCGCCGTCGCCGCCGCCGACCAGCTGCGCGAACAGAAGGAAGCCGTCGCCGTACAACTCACGCACATCAACGCCCTGCTTCAAGAAGTGAGTTAAATCCGACTTCGAAATAGGGTGTCATACTCCCTTATTTTTGTTATTTCTATTCAATTAGCATCCTTTTAGGGGCTTATTCTGTACATCAAAACTAACAACTTTTGTTCTGCGACTTTTGTCAAAAATTAAAAAAAAAATGTTGTTCCATAGAAAAATATCGTTCACCCGCGACAAAATATATGGAAAGCAAATTTTTTTTTGAGTTCTGACAAGAGTAGCGGAACAAAAGTTGTTAGTTTTGATGTACAGAATAAGCCCCTAAAAGGGTGCTATTTGACTAGAAATAACCCTGAATATTATATCCTAATAGTGGTAGGTAGGTACCTACTTGTTACACCCCATAACGGATAAAGACTTTCTTGAGAGTTGGTAGTCTCTTGAATTATTCGGTTCTTATTTCAAATTTCGTAGGTAGGAAAATTTACTTACCTACGAAACTTAAAAAAAAACCGAACAATTCAAACCAAAAAAGAAGACATACCTAATGTGCGCGACACGAAAGAAGGCATTATGTTGGGTCGCTTCGCAGCGCAAAATTCCGCACATAGTGCTTATATTTATGTATTTTGTATGAACTAACAGAACTAAAAAAAAATTAGCTGTTCCATACATTTTGTCGCGGGTGAACGACATTTTTCTATGCAACAACAAAATATTTTTTCGAGTTTTGACAAAAGTCGCAGAACAAATCTTGTTGGTTTTGATGTACAGAATAAGCCCCTAAAAGGATGCTAATTGATTAGAAACAACCCTGTAAATTCAATTATTAGTACTTATTAAGGTTTATTGTAATCTGTTGCTAAATAAATCTTTTGTACCTATTTGTATTTGTAAATGAGTTTACGTAAACATAAAATTAATAGTTTATCTGTAGGTAAAAGGCAACCTAAAAAATTGAATTTCGCGCGCTGACGGCGACGATCAGCCATATTATCGTGAGCTTAAAGGAACACGTTTCATTTCAGAGAGAGAAAACTATACAAGAACACAGAAATGAACTGCGGCGACTCACCGCCGAGTTCAACGAGAGACAGGAGCGGTCAAGCGCCACCATCGCAGAACTCGAGCGAGAGTGAGAGATATAATTAATATTACGAGATGGGTTCTTGGATAATCAGTTAAAACATCGAGTATTCACTTTGCACTTTATTACACACAATCACCTCACAAAATCACAAAACACACGACACAACTGGTTCGCACTGGCACAAAACACTTCACACTGGCACTGATATTCACACAAACTAGTCACTGGTGTTCAGTGCACTGAACACGAGATGCTTTCGCTTCGACGGTAAACGATGTCACTTTCGGTAAACTCAGTTCGCCAAGGGTCGGCCGGTCTATTTAAATCAGACATCATAGTCTCCACAGTCAGCCATCTACTAGAATATTTCACGCTATTTTGTTAACAAAGTAAACAATATGTGTGTTAAAGAGTTACTTTTTATGATAAACATTTTAAAAATTCGTCGCGGATGTAGGATTCGAACCTTGCGTCTTCGGATCACTAGCCCGACGCTCTGACCACTGAGACAAACATGAACATGTGTGTTCTAGAACGCTATTGTTTTTCACTACAAAAACACCAAAAAAAAACGAACATAATAGACGTGAACAAAGACCGACCCGCGACTGCAACTTATGTCATAGTTGCCGCATTCCTACACGTAAGCGCGCGCCTACCGCGTGACAATTTAGTATTCTGTATAATACGAGTAGCTCCGTAACAGCATTTTACGTAGCTTATATTTTGATTTTAAGCTCCTTTTAGATAAGTCTGGAACTGGGACGCTTCGCCTAATTAGACGGCGAACCTCAACCTTACCCAAACAACCAGCTTTCAACTGGTCATACTGGCAGTCTACAAGGAAACCCTATGTCCAGTACTTGAAGTTCTACAGCTGAAATTTTGATATTTAGTATGACAGTAATTCGGTGTTGTCGTCAGGGCGGGAGCTGCCTCGAGCCTGCGCGTGTCGCTGAAGCAGGCCGACATGCGTGCGCAAGCCGCGGCGTGTGACGTCACACGGATCACCAGCGAACTGGCCGTCGCACAGGCTGACAAGCAGAGCGCCTCGCAACGCGCCGCCTCGCTCACGCTGCAGGCACAGGTCACTAACATTCACATTCGAAGCTCGTGTAGTTCCGGGGAGTGGCGTCACTAGTCTCGCCGTCGCACTCACGTTGCAGGCACAGAGGGGTTAGTCCAGGTTTACACGTAAATTGAAACGACGAATATGTCCGTATGGCTCTATACATTTTTGTACAGCGCCCCTGGCAGGAACGAGGAAGAACTAATCAAAATCTATGGAGCCACACACGAATGCGAAAGTTTATGTAAACTGCGCAAAACCTGGACAAGTGCTAGGTCTCTTTTGTTCGATGAAACGGAGTTTGTATTCTATTCGACGCGTATATATTTTTTAAGTTTAACCACGCATGGTAATTTTAAGTTTAACCATTTACATGGTAGTCTGATTTCAACGATTCTTTTTTTATCAGAAAAAGTAGGTATCTACTTGGAAGTTTAGGGATTAAATTTTCTTGAAATTTAAATGAGACTAACTTCCAAGTAGGTATACTTTTTCTGTCTGTTTCGGTAGGTAATCGGGATGGTTGCTTATATATTATTATTCACTCACAAATTGTAACGTTTGACTAGACATAACGTTTTACAGAGTGGTCTGATTTTAATCATTCTATTTTGTTTGGTAGATCATACTATTCACACTTCAAACTTGGTCCAAGTTTGAAGTATGATCATTTAAATTTTATCGAAATCGGTTAAGCCATTTTTGATAAATCAACAATAATTTAAAAATTACTACATCGATCCGTGCGAAGTTGCGAACTATTCGAATTCTGTACATGGATTGAAGTCGGGCCATTTTGCTTGACCACCAACTCGCCTGATGGTAACCGACGTCATAGCCGAAGATCAAGCACGCGGACTTAGAAGAGACCATTGATTTTCAAGATAGAGATGTCACCGGTTTATTGTAAGAACGGTTTGTTTACAAACTATCGAGTTAAATTATAAACTATCGATAGATTGTGAACGGACACAACGATGTACAATTTAACGCTTTACATTTTCGTTAGTTTGTAAACAAACAGTGTTTAAACGTGAAATTGTGAACTTGTGTGTAACGAAACTCGAGTGGACAATGATTGGTTCAACGCATCATCCCTTTTACGGCCACTCCTCCTCCGCCGGGTGCAGCCATCCATTGTTCTTTTAACGGTGTAAAGATGACTTTTATTATCCTGTATAATTTTTTATGTATGATCACGCATGATGATTTTTTTTTATTGGATAGGTGTACCCTAAAGTTACTCCCATACCCATATACATTTTATTAAAATTGGTTTCTAAAAAATCAATAGTACTTATAACGATTTGATTGAACTGTCCGAATATTGTACGTAAGTCTTGATTGAAGATTGTAGTCGATCGTACTGTTTTTGGCGAAAAATTATTATTTATACAATGAAATCACAGATGAAAGTGAGGATTAAAACATACGGAATTATTTTTGCTAAGATCAAACTAATTTACAAATTATCCAACCAACCTTTAACCAAAATGAACCTACTATTGACAAACTAAAATTAATGTTGTTTTCTTTTTTATTCCGGAACTCAGATGCAGACTCGAAGGCGGCTCACGGATCCAAGGTTGGCACATGGGGAACAAATCTCTCCCAAAATTTCATTGATACAATGATTATAATTCTACAGCATTTGTTGTTTGCTCTATAGAATTATATTCTATAGAATTCTATAGTGTATGATACACTAGCTAAAATAGATTATTTGAGTAGAAGGTAAAAGTATGTTGAAAGCTGTTACTACATAGTAATGCATGACCCTAAAAATGAAAGTGACTCGTAAAATGACCGTTGGGTTGAAGTTATTGTCCTGCGGATCTTCATAATTCTCGTCAAACAAAAAGACATGCACATTATTGCACATCTGTGCTCTCCGGGGTTAGTTTACGGAAAGACCCAATCTAGTGATGTGCAGTTATTTTGGAGTCTCAGTACAATACCATATTATTATTTATGTTTGGCTTTTCACATAGTATTGAAACTAGTAGCAAAGTAAACCGGACAAGTGCGAGTGGAAAGTAAACCGTCTCTGCACGTGGATATTTTTTTAGTTTTGAGGGGTTTTTTTCATGTAGATAGGTAAATGTATCAATTTATAAGACGGTTTTTTTGCCAATCATAATTCTAGGTCAACAGAAAGTACGCTATATGTTTTTGTTTACCATGTGAGGATCGAAATTAATTAATAGTTTTCGCCAAAAATAGTACAATCTACTTCAATCATAGCTATCTACTTACGGACAAACTTCGAATTTTTATTTTTATTCGCCAAACTACCATCTCAGACCTGGCAACAGCCTTAGATGGTTTATTAGTAAAATTGTCCAATAAGATAGTCGTCTTCTTAGCAGCACGTAGCCAAAGGTCGGCTTGCTCTGTTCCATTCAATCTTACCTGGATTATGTTATCTTTTCGTCCAGTTTGAGGCGGGTTTCGCTTAATAGTTTCACCAGTTTACTATCGATCTTGAGTGTCCGCTAATATTTATTCATTAAATAAATTATATTAAACAATTCATCTAATAATTCGCTTAAATCAAACGATTACTGAGTTTTTATGGTCATCTTGCAGCTCCATCATCAGACCCTGGTTATCATCTAGCACCAAAGTACTCGTCAAGACGAATTAAACGAACCGAGACACGATGGGGTTGCGTTGTTTCTTTACTGAGTTCATTTGACCACCTTACATCTCCATCATCAGATGAAACTCTGGTAACCATCTAAAAATAAAGTACTCTTTAAGCGAATCAAATAAGTCGAAATTCGATGAGGTAATGTCGGTTCATTACAGAGTTTCTGTGACAACCTTCTCTATCAACAGACCATAGTTACCTACCACTAAAAGACAAACTAGTCGTCAAGACGATTCAATTGAGTCCTAACTCGATGAGATAGTGTCGTTTCATTTCGAAGTTCCTTTGGCCAATTCCCAGCATCATTAGATCAGCACCATGTCGTCAAAATATTGCATTGTCATGCGATTTACACATGTATGTAAAATTTCAGCTTAACCCTTAAATGCATATTGACGTAAAACTGCAACATACCATTAAAAAGGCCCCAAAATCATCAGTATGAGTGCAACGCATATTGTTGTAGAATTACTACTATCAGGGTAATATTTTTTATCGACTAGCAACACCTTTTTTCTTTCGCGTCTGTCAAATGCCAGCTTGACATTGACAAAGCATTGACTACCAGAAATTTGCAGCAGTTGAAAATTGGAAAAGTGTTTTGTGGTGTAAATAATTGGTTTTAGAAGGTAATTATGTGCAAAAACTGTTATTTTATGTAGTAATTCATCTTCTTTTCGGTACAGTAATTGGTTTGGAGAATAGAGTTTTAGATTTTGTACAAATTGTTTCTATTTTGATGTTGTAAATCGACAACACTATGCATTTATTAGAGACAATATGCCCCTGTTTGTGATCTGATATATTTTATGGTTTTACAGATGCGACCCTTGAATATAAAAGAGATAGAAGAATATTTAGCACAAATTAATAATGGAGAAAGGTCTTAAGATGATCTTGAAGAGTCTGATGCAGAAGACCATGAGCATTTTTATGAAAATCGAGAAGATTTACTTCACGATCTTGAGAGTCCGGTAGAGGAGGAAAACGATGAGTGTAATGATGATGAGCTCATGGCAGATGACCCACCATTGATAAATGACACCTCAGCAGATAGACAAGTGCCTCAGGTTCCATTTCCCTCCACAAGTCAAGCCAGCCGCCGAGCAACTATGAGAGGCCTTGTTTGGAAGGCAAAAAAATTTGTTTTGAACTCTGACCAGACTGCTTTTCTTGGCAGCACTGCATACCCACCAGAACTGAAGGACCAAGTTGCTACGGGTACTCCTTATAGTATATTTTCACATTTTGTAACATCAGAAATACTTGAGAGGATCGTGGAAGAATCTAATCTCTACTCTGTTCAAAAAAATGTGACAAAACCATTGAATTTGAGTGAAACTGAACTAAGAAAGTTTATTGCAATATTGTTATACATGTCTGTTATAAAATATCCCAATGTTCGGCTTTACTGGTCTAATACTGTGGGTTTTGAACCAATCAAGAAGATAATGACTGTGAACAGATTCGAAACCATTCGCAGATTCCTGCATTTCAATAATAATGAAAATCATTTACAAAGGGACCACCCACAACATGATAGGCTCCATAAGATAAGGCCCATGATTAGCCATCTGAATGAAAAGTTTGCATCAATTCCAATGGAGCAGAGACTATCCATCGATGAGCAGATGTGTGCTACAAAAGTAGCACACTTTATGAAACAATATTTACCAAATAAACCACACAAGTGGGGTTTCAAATTATATGTTATGTGTAGTGTAAAAGGCTATGCTCACAAATTTGAAATCTACACTGGCCAAGAGAATGAGCGGTTCCAAGATGAGCCAGATTTTGGGCCAGTAGGAAATGTAGTTATCCGGTTGGTCAGAGGTGTCCCAAGGCATATAAACCATATTATATATTTTGACAATTTCTACACCTCAGTGCCACTAGTAACCCATCTTGCTAAACAAGGAATCTACAGCCTGGGCACTGTACAGTACAACAGACTTGTAAACTGCAAACTACCTGACAAAAAAACACTGTTGAAGAAATCAGTTCCCCGTGGAACTTATGAAGAGCAAATGACTAGCTTTGATGGTGTCGATTTGACAGCTGTAACTTGGAAGGACAATAAAGCTGTCACTTTTCTATCTTCATATGTTGGAGCAGAACCTGTCTCCCAAGTAGAAAGGTTTGACAAAGCAAACAAAACAAGGGTCAAGATTTCTTGCCCACATATAATAAAAGAATATAATGCCCATATGGGTGGAGTGGACCTCATGGACAGCTTCATTGGTAGATATAGAATAGCAATGAGGAGTCGCAAGTGGTACCTACGTATCTTTTATCACTTATTGGACATGACAGTAATAAACTCATGGCTTGTTTATAAAGATTTAAAAAGAAATGAAGCTCCATCATCAATTCCGAATTTGTGTCACTATAGACTGGAACTAGCTGAGGTGTTAGCCAATGTTAATGATGCAGCTGCACTCTGCAACAAACAAGGAAGGCCCAGCACCAGTAACAGCATTGAAATGGAAATTCAAGCTAAAAAAAGGCGAGGTCCTGTTCAGCATGTTCCACCCAAGGACATAAGGACAGATAATGTTGGTCACTGGCCCGATGACTGTGTTCGCAGCAGGTGCAAAATGCCTAGGTGTAAGGGATACACCCAAACAAAGTGTGAGAAGTGTGGAGTATCCCTTTGCCTTACTAAATCCAAGCATTGTTTCAAAGATTTTCATATGTAGTTATTGTGTAGTAAATGCATAGTGTTGTGAATCTGCAACATAAGGTTTTTTAATAAAATAGTATTGAAAAAAATATTTTTCTTATTTTTCTATATTTTTCCCTGCATTAAAATAAAATTTTCTACAAGATATATTTTTTTCGAGTTCTTAGTAATAATCATGCATTTAAGGGTTAACCGGTATCCGGTAAGGGGATCAAATTTAATTTGTAAGATTGTCTAACACCAGACAGGTAAATAAAAGTTTGTCAAAAATCATCATGACTGTGTGATCATGAATAAAAAAAATACACGAGTCGAAAACAGTCTGATTTTTTTACATATATTCTGCGCCATTATTCAATTTTAAAAAAGATTCTTTTAACGGTGTAAAGAGTCAATACTGAGTGCGCCATTATTCAATTTTAAAAATGATATCTTGCGTTTAAAGAACAATGGATGGCTGCACCCGGCGGAGGAGAAGTGGCCGTAAAAGGGATGATGCGTTGAACCAATCATTGTCCACTCGAGTTTCGTTACACACAAGTTCACAATTTCACGTTTAAACACTGTTTGTTTACAAACTAACGAAAATGTAAAGCGTTAAATTGTACATCGTTGTGTCCGTTCACAATCTATCGATAGTTTATAATTTAACTCGATAGTTTGTAAACAAACCGTTCTTACAATAAACCGGTGACAGAGACACTCTGATCTTGAAAAGCTTTATATTATATACCTTTGAAAACAGGAAAGCCGCCAGGCTGTTCCATTCTCTGGCGGTATGAATCAGAAAAGTTGAATCAAACCGCTTCGTATGTATCGAAGGAATATAGACCGTATGGATCGGAATATAGACAGTGAAGAAGTGGTAGTGAGGCGACTTTGTCGCTACTTGTCCTGTCACTAACTACTATTCTCACTCATTGCTCAAGTAGTCCCGAGTACTCCCGAGGAGTCACCACCTGCTTTCATGCTTTGGTGTGATCTCCAAGATGGTCAGAAGTTCGCACCGAAGATTCCAGTTGCTAGGCAGCTCAACGGTCCTGTCCCCTTTTCACATATATTTGAATAGTGCGTTATTAGATTCCTTACGTTATTAGATTTTCTATCAATAAACACAGAGTAGGATTTAACATTGAGAGCGCCGTATGCAAGCATCTCATCGGCGCCCCTATATTAATAATAACTCGTACTATATTTTGACCAAAACCGCTGTGCGCCTAAGGTGCACCTTAGGAAAACGCGGTGGGATGGGGTTAGGTGAGAAGGAAAAAAGCGCATGAGTTTACGATTTACAATATCTTACGATTTCGCTTTTTTTTTGCAATTTCGCAAGCGCGCCCCTTTGTACTCTCGCGCCCCTAGTTTGCCATGCACATGCCTAGTTTGCATTTAGGATAATACTCGTACGCCACTGAATAAACAACATTGTTTTCGCCAAATGGCATAACCGACTTCAACCGTGTACACAATTCGAATAGTTCGCATGGATCGATGTATCAATTTTCACACTGTTGATTTATCAAAAATGGCTCAGCCTGTTATGACATAAACGGAACCATTTGTGAAGTATGATTTACCAAAAAATAAATATAGAAATCGGACTACTCTGTAAAAAGTTATGCGTGGGTCATACATTAAAAAAATTAGGTGTCGACTTGAGAACTACCTCCGTTTCGTCGATTTCGTCGATAATAACGATATTGAATTTTCAGGAAGCACAATGTCTTATTCAAAAAATGGAAGAATATATGAATTATATAAACAAAACTAACGAAAGCTTGGCTGAGAAGCTAAAGGAAAAGGACGAAGTAAGTTTTTCTTCCTGTTATTTTAATTGAAACAATTATTTCAAATATAATACGTGAAGACTAACTGCAATGTTTAAAACGATTAGCTAACAATCGAATTTAGTCACGCCAAGAGTTTAAAAAAATGTACGTACCAGGCGTACATTTCATAGAACCCCTATTTATTTACAGAATATTCAGTCACTTCAAAAAGCTGCTGCTGAATATCAGCAAGAGCTGAAAGAACGAATGGTCGACTTGAAGGAACGCGCTGAAACTATTGAAAAACTTACCAAAGATATCGCGGAAATTAAAGAGACACGTGAACGGGACCATCGGAGCTATGAAGAACGCGAAGCTATTCGTGAACGTGAACGTCAGGATTTCGAAGAACAAATTACCGCCGATCAACGCGAATTGGTTAAACGCGCTGAAATAATTGAAAAACTTATGCATGATATCGCAGAAACGAAAGCAATTATGTCCCGCGCAGAAGTTACAATTGCAGAACAGGCGGCTCAATTCGAAAAAGAGCGTAAGAATAGCGTTAAACGTACTGAGGCTATTGAAATGGAATTATCAGAATACACTAAAACTATTGCTCGTCTTAACCGTGAAATCACTGAAGAAGCAAACGCCCGTCAGCAGGCTGAAATGGCATTAAGATATCTTAGCAACAAAGTGGAATGTAAACGCAGTATTTGTGAAGAAAAAACTGCCGCTGATCAACGCCAATTGATGGAACGCAGTCAAACAATCGAAAAATTAATTAATGACATTGCAGAAATAAAAGAGACCCGTGAACGCGAGCACCATGATTATAAAGAAAGAATTGCTTCTGATCAACGTAAACTAATAGACCACGCTGAAACCATCGACAAGCTCACATCCCAAATTGAAACAATGAAAGAGCTTGAACAGCTTCATTCACACGCAGAAACCGTCATTAACGATCTAACAAACCAACTTCAAAAATACCATGAGGATAAGGATCAACACGTAAATGAGCTTGAAACTAAATTGGCTGAGTGCGCCACAACTATTGCTCGTCTTGAGTATAGCATCGATGAAGGAACAAATGCCCGGGCGCTGGCTAAAACCACTTTGGCTGATATTAAAAAAGAACGCGAAACTGAGCGTCGTGATTTTGAAAATTGCGTTACGAACATTGAGCGTGAATTAGTTGAATGTAAAAATGCTAATACGAGTCTAGAAAATAAGCTTGCGGAGGAAAGAGAAGCGCTTTCTCGAGCGAATGCCGCCTTGGCCGGGGTTAAGGCTGAACTAGACCGCGAGCGCCGCGAATTTGAAGAGCGAGATATAACTACTGAACGTGAACTATCGGCGCGTAATAATACCATTGAACAGCTGAGGTAGGTAAAATTTAGTTACACATTATTATTTTGAATATATAACATAACGAGTTTGTGGTGTACAGGGTTATCCAGAACTGGTGTACTAAGCCGAAAGGAGGTGATTGAGTCCTTCATTATGAACTTTTACTATGGGGCCAACCCAAAATTCTAGAAAAAAATCAGCTGTTTGAATAAAGTTGCTCAAAATGATGGTCTAAGTTACCCTTAGTACAGGCAAAGAATATATAATAATCTACGTAGTCCATTGTAAGCAGATTACACTGTATAAAGTATATGTATATCTTCCTTGACCTGGCCAAAGCATTCGATACAGTATCTCGCGTAATCTTACTTAAAAAGTTAGAAAAGCTGGGAGTTCGAGGTACACCTCTAAAGTGGTTTCGCTCTTATCTTACTGGTCGAACAATTATTATTATATAGAATTATTTTTATTGTTCAGCAATCTATTGAAATTATGCTATTCTATTAAAATTATGTTAAATTGAATAGTTTTACAATTAATCAATTATTTATCTAAAGATTGTAATTTAATTCAAAATTGTTAAGATTTTAATTCAAGATTGTCAAAATTTTAACTCAAAATTGATAAAATTTTAATTCAAAATTGTTAAAGTTTTAATTCAGGATTGTTAAGATTTTATTTCAAAATTGTTAGTTTTATTAAGTTAGCAGATGTTATGGTTACTAAATAAATTATTACTATTACTATAATCTACAATACAGTAGTGGCTTGATAAAATATCAAGATATGAAGTAGCTGATCATTGATTTAATCTTACTGACCCTTGTCCCTACCTTGTACCTAATAAATCTATCATGGCAATTGCAAAAAAAAAAGAAAATGACATAGAGTCCTTGTATAGTTATAATGTAAATCTAATCATTTGTTAATCCCATGAAAGTTTTGGGAAACCCGTTTTTGATTGGTATTGATTAATATCAGTATATGACCGGATCCACACATTGGAATGTTGGAACCTAGACTATAATTTGCAGTCTACATAGCCGATGTGTGACCCGGTATAATGTGGCATGGCAACATCATGAGAATAATATTATTGCTTTAGGCGAGAAGTTGCTTCTGGGGCAGAAGAACGAGCGCGCTTGGAGGCTTCATTGAGTGCTGTTCGCTTAGAACTGAACAAAGAGATAGAAAACGTGGAAAAAAACCGCGATGAAATCAGGAAACTTAAAACAGAGGCCTGGGTAAGTTTTGCGAAGCATTCTTTTCGGGCGAATCTGCTGAAAAACATGGTTCTTAGTCCAGTGAAAAAAACTAAGAGTGCTGATATACGTCCGTTTTTTTCACCGGTGCTCTAAGAGCGCTTGTATACATCCGTTTTATTCACCGGACAACGTATCGTGTTTTCACCTGCTTCCCGTTATTGTATCTGTATGGCATATAATTAATGTGTCTAGGTGCACCGGACATGGGTCCGGCGAATAAATCAAACAATCCGTTTACGGTCCGTTGTCCGGTGAAAAAAACGGACGTATACAAGCGCTCTTAAGAGTCGAAATATTTCTTAATTTCCACTAGTGAAATATAGAAAATATCTAAGTTATGGCAGATGTTACTGTATGAGAGAACTATGTGATAAATGGGTAATTAGTGCGGCTAGTAGGAAAAAGCTTCAGATCATTATTATTACAAACTACAACAAAATACAATACTACTCACTTAAGGTAAAATTATATACTTTTTTTTCATATATCTTTGCGTTTGACTACACACTGCCTGATGGTTAAGCAGATAAAAGTAAATAAAAAAGTAAAAAAGACGTGTGGCACTCGGGGACTGCCGCGGTAAAGCTATTGAATTTCGGAGCAGCTCGTCTCGATTCGTGCGAGTTTCGTAGTCGTACAATACGTCTAATCGCACACAACGCCGTGTCGAAGACTGCCGAACTGAAACGACGTTAGACGATGCACGGCCTTCAAGCCACACCTCCTTGCCCGTCGGAGTGGGGAGCGTGAGGTTTTTTCGTTACGGAATTTCTGGATTCGGTCCCCGCGCTCAAGGCCCGCGATAGAAGCTATGCAATAGCTTAAAAGAATGAAAAAGAAAGAATTTAAATAAAAATGCATACTAAAAGTACTACTACATAATCCAGATGCTCTAGCTCACTGCCAGCTGGCAGCGTGCTGGCGGCATTGCCACGCTGAATGGCAATGCTTAAGAGCCCCGGTGGTCTGTAATTTTCCATACAAACGTATTACGCTGTTTTGTTCCTGGAAAATACTTATAGAGCTTCAATTTTTTGTCATAAAATTAAATTTAGCTGTTTAGACTACTCTGTCTTTTCTATTTCTTGATAAGTTAATTATCAGGCAAAATATGACCCTTCAAAATCACAAAAAAAATCACCATTATTACCGACGTCTTTAGAGACCTACCAGAAGAGACTAAATAATATCTAACAAAATATAAAATGACAGAATCATGAACACATATTTTTTTTAAATTTTGACATAAAAAAATACTTGATAGATCTAGTTTTCGAAGAAGAAAACAGCGTAATACGAAACGTTGTCTCGCCATGTTTTTTGTAGGTATAAATCGCTCTGAGCTGCAATTGTCCCTATCGCACGATGCGGGGGTAGGGTCGAGGTGAGGGAGGTTCAAACCTATACGTACACAAGCACTAGGGATGTAGTAATAGTCGATATTTTTGTCGATGCTCTAGTGATGTCCATCTATATCGATGTTTATTAAAAATATTAGTTATTTTTTCAAATCCTGTGATTTGACCGTTGTATGTTTGTTACTTTTGAAGAAAAGATTTTATATTTGGAATATAGGCGTTTAGTTGCTGCGACAAATTGCAGCGATTATACAGAATATCGTGCTGTATCCGCAGACATCTAAATGAGTTAGGCGCAGAATAACCAATTCTCATAATGCCCAAGTAATGCTCAATTCTACGAAAGCATAATTCTATGAATGCCCAATTCTCAAAGTGGCAACATAATTTTGATTAGGAATTTTCTAAAAAAAAAATACAATTTAAATACATGTAAGGGCTTACCGGTACCTAAAACAACCTCCGTTTGCGAGTTAAGGACATTATAACTTTTACTATGGGACCGACCAGAGCCGAATCCGCGAGAAATATCAACTATAGCATGAAAGTGCATGGAACAGCTGGTTTTTTATCGCCAATGCGGAGTTAATTGTTCTTTTCAAACCTATTACCTTTGCCCTAAAGAGGTTGTGCTTTCATTACCGGTGTTTTTTAAATGAAAATGTGTTTTTAGGGTTCCGTACCCAAAGGGAAAAACGGGACTCTATTACTAAGACTTCGATGTCCGTCTGTCCGTCTCTCTGTCACCGGGCTGTATCTCATGAACCATGATAGCTAGGCAGCTGAAATTTTCACAGATGATATGATTCGGTTGCCGCTATAACAACAAATACTAAAAACAAAATTAAATAAATATTTAAGGGGGGCCATCCCTTTCCATTCCCATACAACAAACCTGAACTTTCAGACGTTTTTCGCTCTATATTAATAACGGTACCAGGTTGCTTGAAATTTTTACAGAACATTTAGTTTTATATTCCCTTCAATAATAAAATTAAAATAAAATAAATATTTAAGGGGGGGCTCCCATACAGTACGGAACACTCCGTGCGCGAGTCTGACTCGTACTTGGCCGATTTTTTCCATTTGAAATTATTTTGCCATTTTGAGAATTGAGCATTCTTAGAAGTGAACATTGTGAGAATTGGGCATTTATAGAATTGGGCATTCGTAAAATTGAACTTTCTTAAAACTATGTGCCATTATTAGAATTCTGCGCCTAAAGCGAAATAATAGTTCTAATCAGGAAAATCACGTGCTCTCTAAAATCGTGTAATAACTGTAACGTATAAATATAATTATCCTTAGTCCACTTACCTAAGCGAAAAACGTTCTATTAAATTATTAAATTATCAAAGACACAACATCAAATAATTAAAAAACACATTATCAGTCACATTACAAATACAACAAAATAAATAAATCTGTATCTAATAAAATAAATAAGTTCTATGCTGTGCTTGCCAGTATAGGTAGCGCCCACAGAAGAGAGAAGGAAATAGAAAGGCGATGTGGAGGGGAGGTTTGTCGCCACGTACATGAGTTATAACTCAAGTTACGTGAAATCGTGACATTTACTGTCTCAGTCGTTCAAGTGATTTCAGAGGTAATTTTTGCCAAAAAAAATGCCGGTGTGCGCTATTTTAACGTGTCGAATACAAAGCAAAGACTTTAGTTTACAAAAAGGAGGAATATCCTTTCACTGGTAAGTCTAAATTGTGGGCATTTTTAAATTTAAATGATTTATTTTACTGCCTAGATTTTCGTTGATAGTGGTTGCAAACATTTTATCGACATCGATAAATTTCGCTAGTAAGTTAATATTTCGCAATTCGAAATTTATTGTTATTAAGTATCTGAATATTTTGATTTAGTAAAATATTTGTGATTGTGGTGTAATTTTTATTAATAATTGTATTTGCATCACACTTTAACTATTATGTTCCTTATGAATAAAAGTTATCAGGTCCAATATATATACATATAAATATATAGATTGAACAGAAAGCCGACTGCCGTTGCATGTTTGCTTTGATTTTCATTGATACATTGTATCTTCATTGCAGCTTTCCAGCCGATCCTCTGACGAAGAGTAAATGAATCAGGACGGCAAGACTGGATTCCTACAAACGTTCCATTTACACGTGGTTCTTAATTAACATGTTTTTTATAGTTATACATGTATATTATCTCGACATATAAAATGCTTAGATCTGAATGACTGACTGACGGATCCACGCACAGCCTAAACCGCTTCAATAAGCGGTCAGGAGAGACTTGAAATTCGGAGCGTGAGTTCTTTGTATGAAGTAGGCGTCTGATAAGAATAATTTACCGAAATTCTAACCAGGAAAATACAGACGTGAAAAATTAGAGCTACATTTGTGTGAAACAACGTGATTTTTGGTTCATTTACTTTAGATTTTGCATTAACATTCTGTAAAAGAATTGATGGAAGATGTGTTTCGTGTTTTATTGAAATATGAAAGTTATTTTGGGGTTGATTTTCTTCGAAGTTGATATCAATACTCTTTAGTGTTTTTGAATTAAATTACTTTTTATTTTGATGCGTGTTTGAAAATTAAATCCGATTTTATTTAAGTAATCGGCCTATTGTCAGTAAAGATTAACCTTTTCTGAAGTTCCTTATACCATTGTATGGTTCCAATTAACAAAATAGCAATGTATGTCCTGTGTAAGGGTTCCTTGTTATGAGGTATGGAACACTACTTAAAGATATTTATAAATGTTAACTTATAATAAGGGACGCTAAAATAGAATGTTTCGAGAAAAAATGTATACGAACCACCCCGAATAATCTCTCCCGCTAGCACAAGCACGCGCTCTTACTCGCCCACGTAACCATTTACGTCTACGTTCAGCTAATTCAATTAATTAATTATATTATCGAGCTCGAAACTAGAAAAATACGATTGTAATTATTCTTCTCCTTATAAATATTGGCGTCGCATGGAATATGCATTTGCCAGTGTCAAGTGTAAGTTCTATTATGATGTTTTGATAACTAATATTGTCACATGTAATTCAGTTGTGTTCACATGTAATGCTAGTTTAAGCTTGTTTTGTATTTACGATGAGAAAATAAAGTTATTTTTTATTGTATTGTAATTATGGTGTAATTTAATAAAAAATTTGTACTATGATAATATTCATTATGAAAAATCGTGGCCAGCACAAAATATCTAAATACAATTGATTAGCCAACAATGGAATTTAGGCGACTTCCACCGTGTACGAAATCCAAATAGTTCGCAGGAATTGATTTGGCATCCATGTAGTACCTATATTAGAACTGATAGAAACACAAGTTTTATAAATTAATACAATACCTACGGCACGTTGACATGATTTTTCAGTGTTAATTCCAAAAATTCCTAAATAGTAATAAAACTGCACAATCATTTTCATCAATTATATACTACATATATCCAGTTACATTATCCATAAATTATGCAATACGTATAAAATCACATTATCGATAAAATTAAACTGCACAATTCATGTCGCCCATCACTAGCTAAATGCCAAAAAACAACTGTGATACCATATTCAAATTCGAGATTGGCCCATTTTTTTTTTTTTGGCTTGACATGTACCACGCATTTGCCATTGTTATGTAACATTAATAAAATAAAGTGAATTTAATAACTTTAACACGGCATTTAAATTATGACCAAATTAATGTTATGGGTCTTAGGTACCTTGGTGATGTGACAGAAAGTATACTACGCTCTATTCTAAAGGAAAAAAAAAATCTCCGATGCTAGTGAAAATTGCACAGTTATTGTGCAGATATTTTACAGTGGTAATACACACTTGGCGACAGCGGTTTTCATAGAAAATTTGTATGGATTTCCTTTCTAATCTAGTTCTGCTGTTCTGTGGTAGCGCCACACAAGTCGGCGGATGAGATGTAAGACGCAGATGGCACTTCGCCGTAATTTGCTAATTATTGCGCATGTGCGCACAATGCCGACACCGCGCGACGTAGTGGTAAGCACGGGCGTGCGCGCGGGAGGCATGAGGTTGGCGGGCGGTTGTGCCCGTGCGGCGTCTTGTCTCTCTGGCTCCTGCGCATACCTATATTTTGCCTATTGCGCAGCGTTCTGCGCCTAACTTTCCATCCGCTGACTTGTGTGGCGCGGATTATACGTGAGATTCATTCGAGAAAACAGCCCCATTGGCTATCCGTTCATTGAACTATGTGCCTTGCCCTTTGTCATTTTAACTTGCCTATCCGCTGAGTTTTGCTGAAAAGTGTGTAGTAATTTGTGGATGTTCTATCCTGTATTTATATGGTGTGTGCTACGCACTGCTGCTTTAATTTGCTAATAGTTTCAACTTTTTTAAACTTATTCAAAGTAGAACCTAAGTATGACAAGCAGTTCTCCAAACAGTAAGCATTGCATCTGTTTAATTTAATTCTTAATTATTTTTTATACTACGGGACTAATCGCGCAATGAAAATACGGGAATAGTTACAATATAAAAGGCAAGAAGTTTTATATGTCCAGCTATACAGGGTTATACAGAACTGGTGTACTAAGCCGAAAGGAGGTGATTCGGACTATTATTATGAACAACTTTTAATATATGTGGCCAAACCGAAATTCGAGAAAAAAACCAATCGTGTCATACCTTTTGTCGAGTCCAAGTTGCAGTTTTGTATGGAACAGCTGATTTTTAGTTCACGAAATCCGCAGCTGGACCCATATTCATATATTCATATTATTTTATTGGTATCAAAATACAAGATACAAGTCAGTCCAAACCAATTACAATTGTAGTTATAATTATAATATCCTTAAAATTTCAGCTTAGCTAAAGCAAAGCATAATTATCTTAAAATTACAATAACTTAAAATAGCTGTAGTTAAATTAATTAAATTGTATATTTAAATAAATGATTAAATATTAAATCGTAAAAACAAAATGATAATCATTTAATATAAATCTGAACAATGCTGCAATATCAAAACTTAAAATGACAAAAATTGCATAGTTAATAAATTAACAAATATGAATTTGTAACAAAATATAGTAAACATAGTAAACTTTGTTCATAATAACGAACGTGTAGGTAGGTACACCTCTGAAACTTCCTTCACTTTGTAAAACAAGACCTTGTAAAGAGGTATCGTGTATCCACCAGTAGACGTCACGTGACAGAAATGATGATGATGAATTGAGAAACCTTTCATTTTGACTGACCTACAAAAAGAAAGGGATTTGCAATTTGTGTATGTTCTGATTACTTCACATATTCGATTTTTCTGAGCCAATTCTCAAGTTTATTTTACAAGTTTTTGTTTAACTTGCAATGTATGTATGTAAATAATATATTTTTTTGGGTCAAACCATACAACACAATTTCGAAGCAGATATTGAAGCTATCTGTTATTTATTACGTACCTAAATCTCTTGAAAGATTTTATACCCCAAAAATTGTGTAATATTCAAAATTTATAGGTTGAATTCATTTTAAAGTTTAGATTATTCTTTTTGGACTATCTAATTTAAATAAAAGCTATTTAAACTTTATTTATTGTCTGTTGAAGAATTATGTGCGTGTTTTCCTTAAAAAAAGTTATTTGGGATATCTTAAGTTAGGTATTTGGTAGAATTTTCAGTACGTATATTGCAGCGCCTACAGAAATCGATTAGTTAAATAGCTATTTTTGTTCGCAGCTTTTGGCTTGAGGTCAATTGTGTAAAGTTGGCTATATATAAAGGTTTTTTCAAAAAATATTATTTGAATGAAAATTAAAATCAATATACTTCGCCTATATGTGTAAAAAATAATGTAGCTTTCTAATTCGATAAAAAATATTCAGTATAAATGTTTTCGTTTGCCATGCGCTATCCCAAAAAACCGGAGCTTATGTACCTACCATATTTTGCTACAATTCAAAAGAATAAATCAGCCGGCAGCCTGAGCGTAGAGCGCGGGCGGGCGCGGTAAGGGCGCGGGCGGAGATGGTGCGCAGCACACACACACAAATACAATTGCATCACACCACACATAGAAGCTCCCTGTCTTGGGGGCATCGCGACAGCAACAGTTTAGTTCAAATACCTACTTCTCAAATTCCTTGGCGCTCAGCTACTCTCATAATACGTCGAGCCAAATAAAGACAAGCATTTTGGTTACGCGTCGCGTCCACCAGACGCTAAGAAGTTGCCGGCCCCCACAGATGTCTCAAACCCAAACGGCTCAAATATGTAACCACTGACGAGGTTAGCATATTTGCGTCGCTTGTGCTGCTCTGCCGAATTTGCCGCCACTCCAGCTCTACTCTGAATCTCAAAAGATGTGACGGTGCCAAAGTATCGACGCAAGTCGTAGTCCGTTCCATAAACGCTGAGATTGAACCAGTTGAAATGTATTGAAGAATGGTAGAAGTCGTGAAAATAATACATAAATTATTAGCTGTGTTCAGCACGCATTTGTTATACATATTTGAAACACTACCAGAATATAGTGATTTTTTTAAAGCAAACGTATTAGGAAATTATATTCGTCAAAGGTCGTCGCGACCCTCGGACTCAGGGGTTATGGACCGGTAAGTAAGGGCCGACCACACTTCCATGAGACCGGCGACAAATCGCCAGGTCTTTATTATTATTATCTGCATTGAACTTACTCCCGTCAAGAACGAGCCTAGTTCTTTTCACAGCAAAACCCTTAGATTTTTCTTTAAATCTCTATTTAATTTGAAATAAATTGTGATTACATTGTGATCTTAACAAAATCAACTCATCTGAAAAAAAATATAGGTCATAACTTTCTTTGAAAATGTACATTAAATAACATCCACATTTTACTAATTACAGCGTAAAGATATTGAAAGTGCGAACCACAAAAGCACCATCAGGTCTCTGAACAATGAAAAGGTAAATAAAGATCGTCGGGTCCCGCAGATTCTAGTCATCGACCAATCACAGCTCTGGATTAAAATATATCAGCCTCTATCTGTTATTGGTCGAACACAAAGCTGTAAATATCTGCGGGCATTATTTAGAATATCAACTTCATTTTGTATAGTAAAGTAATCGTGATCATCATCACCACTAAAAGAGACGTCCGCAACTAGTATATTATTCGGAGAAAAATCTAACTAAGATGATGATTACATCATTTGAAAACTTGTTTTATAGGCTTCTCAAAAATGTTTATTTAATGTTTTTTATCCCTCCATTTTTTTTAAATGTGAAAAATAAATTGTATGAAAATTAGAAATACAGTTTACTAATTTTTCTAGTTTAGCAATAATAATGTGCTTCTATCGTTCTTTTACTTGCATTTTTACCTGAATCTTTCACATTAATCTCTTACCCACTATAAGCATGAAACTTGCAATTGTAGTAAGTTTGTATATGGCAAATTTGTAAATTTCAAACATCATGTTGCAGGAACATGTCAGTAACATAGATCTTATTCTTATTGTTAGGTTTTTTTTTTTTTTTTTTATTCCATATAGGTTTGCGTTTGACTACATACTGCCTGATGTTGAGCAGATATGCGGTCTAGGATGTAGCACGCTTACCTAGAAGATACCTATTTACTCGGGATTTGAAGACACCCACGTCGTACTTTAGCGGGAAGACAGACCCAGGCAAAGCGTTCCACATTCTTGCTGTTCGTATGAGGAATGAGGACTCGAAACGCTTGGTTCTAACGCGCGGAATGTCCACCATAAAAGGGTGGCGCTTTGGTCGCGTCTGTCTAGCCGTACGATAGAAGAAAGGGGCAGGTGGGACCAGATTGTGCAACTCCTGAGCGCACTCTCCGAAGTGTATCCGATAAAAGGCCGACAAACACGCCACCTTACGTCGATGCTCAAGACTTTGCAGCTGCGAATTAGTCAAGGTGTCGTTGTCAATCAGCCTCCTGGCTCGCCTCTCAATCGACTCCAGAGCCTCCAGTTGATATTTGGCAGAGCCATCCCAAAGGTGAGAGCAGTATTCCATACAAGACCTGACTTGTGCTTTATAAAGACTAAGCAGTTGCTCAGGTGTGAAATACCGTCTCACCTTAGCGAGAACACCAAGTTTTTTGGAGGCTAATTGAGCTTTTGACTCTATATAAGAGCCAAAGTTAAGAGTCGATGAGAGTGAAACGCCCAGTAGTTCCAAGCTGTCAGTTACCGGAACGGAGACACCGCGGAAAGCCGGTTGAAACTTATTAAAAGTTACTTAGTTATGTTACTGTTATATTTCGCATGAAACTTTATATTTCAACTTTGCAGGGATATAGCCTCCCAAACATACCTAAACGTAAGTAATTAACATTGTGGCAAAAATGTATTTGGAACGTTACAAACAAAACTTTGCAACAATATAATTTTTCTAACTTCACTGTCTGGCATTGCCTGTACCTTACAAATGAAAGTTACTGAAATGTTATACTGTAACATCGCGACAATATGTCTTTTGTTATATTTTTTTTTCAACTTTCCTACAACATTACGAATTGGACTCTTTATTTACATTACCTATGTAATGTTGCTGGTAGTTAATTTTTGAAAGTTGTAGAATGTATTAGTTAACATTGAAAAACTAGATGGCGTTAGCATCGCACATCGATTTTCTGCATCGCGATGACGTTGTGTTTGCAGAAATTAGTATCCCCATTTGTAAATTTGATTAAAACGTTCCTTATTGCAGATAGAGAAATAAAGTCTCTCATTCCTCCCCACACAAACGCATCCCTCGGACTTGTACCTACTTAGAACTCAAAAAATTTAAATAAAAAAATGTTTTTTTTTTTTAAGAACCTGGGACTGAAAACCTACAGATACATTATGTAACTTTGCGACAACTAAATAAATGAAATGCACGTGCAAGTTTCATTTGTAACCCTAAAGCAAGATAGTTGATACAAGTTACTATTACCTTTCAAATTTAAAGTTGTGGAAATGTTACACGTTATACTTGCGGAAAGTTTATTTTACAACTTTCAGACATGTTTCTTGTGTAATGTTACTGCAACTTCACGTTTTAAAGTTATAAAAAGTTTTGATAATCAGCTCTGGGCAAGTTACAGGGTTTATCTACAGCGCGGCCGTTAGGGCTTCGTTTCAAGCTCGCTGTAAGCTTGCATGAACGTTGCAACCTTATATTTGTAAGTTTCAAGCTTGTTGATGTTACTTTCAGTAGGTAATGTTATTGCAACTTTTGCTTGCTTAGCGGGTATGTCGCTAAAATTATAAAGAAACTAGTTTGACTAACGTAAAAATGCTTTATAATAATCATTAGAAGGTTACTTAATAAGAGTTGCCAGAAATAATCTACCTATTCTGAGGATATTAATCAAAACTAATTTAAAAAAAATCGGAGGGCTCTTTTATTTTTTTAACTGATGTAATTGACTTAGAAAAACAAGTACTTTCTCGAGATGTAACGAGTGCTGTGGTTAGATTTTTTGATTGTTATTATACCAGCCTCCATATATTTTGCGGACGTGTCTTTTCGGCCGTGGCACGTCTATTTCTAAGACAGGTGTGACTCGATTCGTATCTACTGCGTTGAATCCATCGCATTTTTTTTTAATCTAAGCTATGCCGTTTAATCTTAAATTTTCAATGCTCGCTCCTGCTCTCACTCTGTGTGTTTCATTCGATACTCAATTCGACGCATGTATATTTTTTTTTTATGTATAACCACGCATAACTTTTTTCGTTGTAGTCCGATTTCAATAATTCTTTTTTTATTGGAAAGAGTATACTTCGAAATTGGTCACATTAAAATTTTATTGAAATCGGCTGAGCCATTTTTGATAAATCCTACTAATATTATAAACGTGAAAGTTTGTAAGGATGGATGGATGTTTGGATGTTTATTACTCTTTCACGCAAAATCTACTGAACAGATTGAGATGAAACTTTGCAATTATATAGCTTACACATCAGAATAACACATAGGCTATAATTTCCAAATTATAACAATAAGTGTTAAATAAGTAGGAAAAATTCTGCCATCCAAGAGCTATTCTAGCGTGCGCTCCAAGAAATGTCAAAAAAGAACTGTCAAATCGATTTTTTTTGTGTTTTTATTTTCCACCTCCTTTATTAAGGGTGGTAAGGTAGGGCCTCGAAATGTCATGCGGGCGAAGCCGCGGGCAAAATCTAGTCAACAATAATGTGAAAAATGTAACATCTATCCGTGCGAAATATTAGCGATTTCTGTTCACCGTATTCTATTGCCCCGGCATCACGGCCATCAGGGTGATGGCCTAAGCTCGATATATTTTTGCATTATCTCTTTTGAAGACATCTATGTTCTTTTATAGGCGGCGCGCCGCCTTTTTTTTTTTTTTTTAACAGGGGAAATCTTTTATAGATACCACCTCACCTCGAGGGCAGGCGGGTGGTTATGTGGGAGTCCTGCCGACTGGACAGTATACCCACCAAAACCCCTGGGTGTTCCACCACTGCGCCTGGTGTCGGGGCTACGGGCACGCTTTCGCACTCCTCCGCGGCACCCGACAGCGCTGGCCCAACTCGGGCCCCACCACGGAGCTTGCGCTCCCGCTAGATTGACGATGTGTCGAACACCAGACACATCGTCATCCACCACCTGGGACCAACCAGCACTGGGCGTCAGACAGCACCCGTGTCCGACAGCCCTGGTCCCGATGCAACGGGTCAATTAAAGTGGCCCCGCGCCTGCCACTACGGCTGCAGAGGATAGGGAGAGCGGCCATCGCGATACCGACACACCTCTTCCCCTGCAGCCCCACCGCCTCCGCCAACACGTTGGCGGCACCCGTTAGGGCCGCTGGCAGGACGGATAGACAGCGGCACACTCGCCGCCCGTCCATCCCGTCGCCGCCCCCGCCTCGATGGGCTCGGCCGCGGTATCGCGACGAGCGCGACACCGCAGTCCACCTCAGTCGACTTGCGACCTACTGGCCAGCCTCCGCACGGGCTTGTCGAGGCCCAAGACCCGGAGAGGCCGGCCCCACCTCGGGTTCCTCTTGGTTCACCAGGCTGGCGAGACCTGGCTACTAAGCCCCCCCGCCACGACAAGGCGGGAACCCACTCGGGGGGGATAGTATCGAGTCCTGGGCCAAGCCGACCAATGTGAGTATGACAGTGTATTTGATCCATTTGACCAATGAAATTAAGGAATATGCTCTCTAATTTATATCATTTTTTAAGCTTTTTCTTCCCATTAAACTAGTAGTTCTCCAAACAGTAGACCTTGCATCTGTTTAACTCTTAAGCTCAGGTATATCTCGACTCGCTCTTGACCGATTTGATCATACTCGATCTGCTGCCCCCTTTGTCTCATCTTAGACTGTCTCTATTAGCGATTTCTGTTCACGGGTGAAGTCGGTCATGCTATTTTTTGCGAAAAATAATTGTAAAGCCACAAAAAAAAAGGATTTTTTTTTAATCTCACGAAGTACTTAGGTCAGATCACTTGTCTACTTTAAGGCCACAATTTTTTTTAACCCACGTAGTATTTAGCTCAATTTACTTCTTCTTTGTACTTCTTTATAAATATCTACATCGCGTCGCTAGTTTTATACTTTCGCTCTTCATTCTGAGGTCTTCATTATACGTTATTACTATGTTATTTTGCGTGAGTTTCTTTATCACTTATACTAATTACTGAATTAACTATGAATAAATACCGAACTGTCTAGGTATCGAGCCCGATTACAGAGGCGCCAGCGTAATTATATTAGCTAAATAGCATAGTTCTGTTTCTTTTTTACTTTAGGCAATCGATAGAGAGAACGCTTTTTACGTTGCTATTTAATTTATGCTGGCGCCTCTGTAATCGGGCTTATTATTTATACCAAAAGTCCTAGCGGCGAAATTGATTTTGATTTTTACTTTTTCTATTTCTACTTTAGGATTTGCTGGGAAAAAAAAATGAAGAGTTAAAAGATACAATAAAAAATATCGCGGATCCGAAATCGAGTACAGGCAAAGGCGCGGTGCGAGACCTCTCCCAACACGACGACAACGCCGTGCTCACGCCGCCCACGCCGGACCTATCTGTGCGCCCGGTAATTATTACTATTCATCAGTTTCTTTCAGAATAAATCAACCCAATGGAATAATGGATGGAGTTTCTTCCAGAATAAATCAACCCAATGGATGAAGTTTCTTTCAGAATAAGTCGCCCAGGACAATGAAGAGCGAGATCGAATCAGAAAAGAGGAGATTCGTAGAAGAACCAAGGTTGCCGACATAGCCTAGCGGATTAGCAAGTTGTAATGGCGATGGACAGGGCACACAGCACGAAGGACTAATGACCAATAGGGTCGAAAAGTTCTCGAATGGAGACCAGCGTAGCGAAAAGTTCTCAAATGTCTGTCAAACGGTCTCCGTTCACCTCCAAGATGGACGGACGACCTGATTCGTCATAATCGCGGGATCACGCTGGATTCAAGCCACTACCAACCGGTCTTATTGTAGATCTATAAGGAAGGCCTATATCAAAGCGTAGACGACTGATAGATGGATGGAATCCTGACTATTTGTGACCGACGCTCACTTGCGCGGGGATGAGTTTCGCGCAGCTGATGTGTGATTCGGCCTATACTGAGTTTCGTTGAGATTCAAACATCCGGATAGACGAAAGCAAAATTGACGACGGAGCCCTTTCTCAATTCGTTCGCTCGGTCAATTAGGTTGTAGGAACCTATGTTAATGCTAGGTTTATTTTTTCAAATTAGATTTGCGTTTAACTACATACTGCCTGATGTTAAGCAGATTCACGATCTAGGGTGTAGCCCGCTTACCTAGAAGATACCTATTTACGAAAGAAGATCTTGCAATGTGGGACCAGACTGTGTACAGTAGCGCGAAAAATCCATTAAATACGAAGAGTAAACCAACCGCATTAAATGTTTAATTTGAATGAAATTTCATATTATCTAATTTGATTTTTGTTCAAGGCCGCCATATTTTATATAAAGCTTATACGAGTAAGATCCGAAAAAATACTTTGATTGAAGATAATAATAGGATTCATTGACCGCTGTACTAGGTGATGGTCTTTGGCATGCAGTCGGGTTATGTGGGATTGTACCCACTAAAACCCCCTCGGTGGTCTGCCTTTGTGCTTTTCTTGGGAGCTCCGGGATCTCCAGGGGAACGCACCGGAGATCCCAGCACTTTATAGGACGACTCGAGTCTAATACCTAGGCTTGCACGGACCTCTACGACCACGGTGCCACACACGTCGTCCTCCGCGGGCCAGTTTGAGTGAATGGCAAGAGCCCCATCTCTAACCATTTACGAGTACAGAGATCCCCTGTTAGTACGTTCTTACTACAGGCAGGGGATACCGATGCCGTATTCTATTGCCCCGGCATCACGGCCATCAGGGTGATGGCCTAAGCTCGATATATTTTTGCATTATCTCTTTTGAAGACATCTATGTTCTTTTATAGGCGGCGCGCCGCCCGCAAGTTCCGCGCTCCGCGCCGAACGAAAACGTCTTCGATGCCATTAGATATGATATATTCAATGAGGAAAGTGATAGTATCGAGTCCTGGGCTAAGCCGACCAATGTGAGTATGACAGTGTATTCGATCCATTTGACCAATGAAATTAAGGAATATGCTCTCTAATTTATATCATTTTTTAAGCTTTTTCTTCCCATTAAACTAGTAGTTCTCCAAACAGTAGACCTTGCATCTGTTTAACTCTTAAGCTCAGGTATATCTCGACTCGCTCTTGACCGATTTGATCATACTCGATCTGCTGCCCCCTTTGTCTCATCTTAGACTGTCTCTAAACTGTCCCCTCATCGGCTAAAGGCTCATTTTCATTGGTCGTTAGAACTTGCATTGCGAGGTACGAGAGATGTCTGCCCACGCATGCCATAAGGACCGGACCGCATGCTGTTATCGTTTTTATTGCTCGCATGCGGGATACGGGAGATTGCATGCCATATATAGGGCCAGCATGCGATAGCCAAGTCGATAGGTCCCGCTTGCGGATCGTTGGATATTATACACCGAGCATTTGTTTTTGTTAGAGTGGTACTGAGCAGAGGTATCGAGTCCCCGAGCCACGCTTGCTTTACATCAACCGATGAATTTCTTTGGTTGTTAGACCACGTGCGGGGTATATCCACCGTATATCGACCAAGATTTAGATAGCCTATTTTCATTAGTCGATAGCACGTATTCGGGGACTTCCCGCCTGTTGTTTAGCGACTGAATTAACGACCAATGAAAATGAGCCGAAACGGAGCGAAGTAGAGATGGGCAAATCGTAAACTTATTGCAGAAGTGCTAAATTTTTTGTAGGTATAGCAAAGAATAAATAAATAACACAGAAACGCTCCACTCACGGTTGTATTTTATCTTTCACTAAAAAAATGTGGTATTCATTATTGTGAGTATGGACTATGGACTTAACTAAACAACTAACCACCCGGCTTATACGAACTTAACTTTATATACTTAACTTTATATAATACGAGTACGAACAAGTGATACTGAATGAGTAGGCTTGCACTAGAAAAAAAAACAGTTATGCAAATGCCATCCACCATGATTCGTAAAGACGAAATTCAGTGAAATATTGATTGTTTCAGCCAAAACCTAGTGACGACATTCGCCACTTCAAGGACGTATCTCGTCAAGGTCCGTCGACGCTTCTTCAGGCTATGAAGCGACAACATGACATTGATTACGATCCGGTAACTATTTATGAAATTTTTCAACCTATCTCTCACTATCCAGATGTTTTGACTGAGTTGCATCGGCTGCGACGCGATCACTAGCTGACTGGGCGTTTGCACAGTTGGTTTAGTTTGAAATTGTCATCACGACACTCCACAATGATATTCATTACGTTTAATAAGCCTACTGGTATAAGTATAAGGTAGATATCTAATCAGCATGTTACTTACCGCTTGAATACGTCCTATAAATTAATATCAACATCTGGAGCAGTTATATCAGTCGTAGGTTTCGCAGGGTGAAAACCACGAAAAGCGACGAAAAAAACTCATTTCGACGTGTGAAAAAGTGACAGTTATACAGGGTTATTTCTAATCAATTAGCATCCTTTAAGGGGCATCCTTTATTCAGTACATCAAAACTAACAACTTTTGATCTGCGACTTTGGTCAAAAAATCAAAAAAATCAGCTGTTCCGTACATTTTGTCGCGGGTTAACGACATTTTTCTATGGAACAACAAAATATTTTTTGTGTTTTGACAAAAGTTGTTAGTTTGATGTACAAAATAAGCTCCTAAAAGGATTCTAATTGATTAGAAATAACCCAGTATACTTTGCCATAACGCTGTGCCGTTCTGACACTACGAACGAAATATTTCGTGGCGCGCATACTAGCCCGGCTGGAAGCGAAAAAGAATTTAAAATTTCTTTACTATTTACTCTATGTGTGTACTCTAAATCTAAAATGTGAATAGATGTCATCATGTCCCACGCATAGAGTTTAGAGATACAAGAAGCGCCCACCCCACAATTTTTGGGATCTTTGAAATTTCATGTTACGTTACTTGCTTTCTTCCTAGTTTGTTTCACTTGTTCTTGACCAAAAACAACGGCTGCCGTCAAATTCTTTGTACATATAAAAGCGGTTTCAGACTAGCGTTTTATACGCGCGTATAAAGGCTAGTTTTTGGAACCGCATGTAGGCGCGTATAGGTGCGTTTTTTGGCACACGCGCAACTCGTACGAAGCTCGTATAAGCGCGAGCGTCACACGACACCACTACTGGTTCTAAAGAACACGCTGAAATGTACCCGTTTACGCGAGACCGGTTTTTTGAAGCGCGTAATGTAGCGCGACTGTAAGCGTGAGTGAAACGACCGAATACGCGCAGAAAAATACGCTAATCTTAAACCGCTCTACGGGGACTTTTCTTATCCTACCCTAGTAACTGCAGTGACATAGATCTCCTCAGCATGTAGGTCATAGTTTGTAGGTAGCTTCATATTCATATAAAAATGTCAATGGTCCCACGCAATTTTTCGCAGACGCCCAATCCAGTCAGAGATATGCCCGCGGCGGACCGTCTGCTCCAAGCCTCGGCCCCGACTCCGGCGGCGCCTCCGACCGACAGGCCGCGCAAGTTCTTCAAAACAACACGTCGCCAGTGGAAAGGACGTAACGAATAGTGCTTTAGAAATACTGCAAACGAGCGAGCGTGTCACGCGGATGGCGTGCCAATTAATTCAGAATTAAATGAATGACAAAAAATACGAATTTATCTAAATTCATTTATTCATTACTTTTTGGTTCAGAAATACAAATACGAAAATAGTTTAGATTTAGGTTTTCATTATTTTCGTATTTCTATTTATGAATCATAAATTAATGAATAAATGAATTTATTAATGAAATATGTACCTAATAACTTCGTATTTTTTGTCGTTCTATTTTTATTTGTTAATTTCCGTATTTTTACTTCTGAATCATTCTGAAATAAAAATTCTGAGGCTGAATAAATTCATTATTTCAGCAGTATTTTTGTTTATGGAGTTTTCTGATCCTAATTGGATTTTGAATAATTAGATTTAGATTTTTTCTAATTGATGCGTCATTCTTATTGATTGATCTGGAATTTATCATGACGGGGCATGAAAGCAACTATACTAACAGACATTTAATTTGGTCAAACTACGCGGAAACTCCGTCGTCAACACTTTTAGATCCGAACATATCATAGCAGGGATATTCCAAACATGTTATACCTACAACAAAATACAACAGTATGCAGAATATCGGGTTTTTGTTCGTCGAACCGAATAGTTTGAAAAGGCTGGCGTTAAAGGATTTGACACACCGGATACGAACTGCGGTTAGCAGTCAGGTCAAACAGAACGCAGCCCGCATTATGTATGAACAACGTTGTCGGTCAGGGCAATCGGTCGGCTGTCCGGTCAGCGAACCGGGCGATGCGGGCAAGGCAAACAGCGGCCGCCCGCCGTTCGCTGCTCTACCTTGCGTTCCTTCCGCGTGACCGGACGGCCAGATCGCATAAATATACAAAACTAACTGACCCGGCGAACTCTGTTCCGCCTTAAAGGCAATAAATAAGCCGATTTTCGAATTTATTAAGTTAATTTTTTATTAGAAAACAAAAATGAATTACTTTAATAATTTATTATTGTTTTTGCATTTCAGTACATACATAGGTTGCTCTTCACACCTTGTGATACACGACATTATTTGTTTTCTTATCAGGCGCAAAAACAAACAACGCAGATGGTTTCCGACCCGTGAACATGCCACATATAATTGACCATGGGAAAAACATGGATGTTCTAGATTCAATCCACAAACTTTTAAGGATTGGCTTTGTGATTTGTTGATGGTCATGGCAAATGCAAGACGGATCGGAAATCGAAGTCTTTTAAATTCAAACGGCAAATCGGTTGGGGTCATCGGGATCCTCGGAATGAGAACTTCCTCACCTTTGAATTTTCCTTTCAGTATCGTCGCGTAAATTACATTGTTTATCAATTTTCCAACCACCAAACGCGTACCGTTGCACAGTTTTGGTTGGTTTATGTTTCGAAGCATGATTACTACGGAGCCAACCTTTAGGCGTAAATTCTGCGGTGGTAAGCCAGGCACATCCAAGGAGTTTAAAAAATCAATTCAATAGTTGGTGGCTTCATCTTCATTTGTGACGCAGTCAATAGATTTGAATGAATGCATTGTTCCAATGATCTTATTTTGAATTATATAGTTCAGGTCGTCTACATCTTTATTCTTAGCCGCTAAAATTGCTCGCTCACTCAACCATTCATTATTTTTGTACTTAGAAATAATGTCTGGAAATACAGTCAAACCTGGCTAACTGAGAACTGGATAAGTGAGAAACCTCCATAAGTGAGAGAAATTGCCAGGTCCCTTCATTTTACTCCTCAAATACCTCTGTAAGTGAGAGACAAAAACCTCTATAAGCGAGAGTTGAGGGTAATGAAACATCTGCACTTTATGATCCATTCTTAAATTTCGTGGAACTAACTAACATTGCTTTCGGATCGTGTTCTATTCAAACATTTTTTTTTATTTTGATTTTGTGGAAATAAGTAACATTGTTTTATACCGCATTTTTTGGAATGGCTCTACGTGCGTCTTTACTATCCTGCTTGTTGAAATAGTGTTCTATTTAAAAATATTTTGTGGTTTTCTTTAATCTACCTAACATTATTTTTGTATTACATTCTTTAGGAATAGTCACACGTACGTTTACACTATCTTATTGGTCAAACTTACTCCAGTTGATAAGTATCCATTGAGGAGAAAAGTTCGGTGTTAATAAATAAAGCTTTAAGAATAAACAAATAAGTCGTTATACGTCCATTACATAGCTGTCATTTGTGTTTTGTCATTCCAAGTCTGATTCTTTTTTGTTATACCTACCACGTTTTATAATGACTGATGTTTTATGTCAATTCACACGGGAACGCTGTCGAATGGAATAAATAGTATCATATGTCCGTCTCCTGGCTCTAACCTACCTCCTCACCAATTTTCAGCCAAATAGTATCCTATGTCCGTCTCCTGGCTCTAAGCTACCTCCTCACCAATTTTCAGCCATATCGGTAAAGCCGTTCTTGAGTTATAAATAGTAGAACTAACACCACTTTCTTTTATATATATATAGATAGATATACAGAGACCGACACCGCTGTTCATACATGATACGGGCTTCGTTCAATTTGATCTGACGGCTGACCGCAGAATGCATCCAGTGTGCCAAATCCTTTACTCAACTTCGAATGTACTGTGTGGACGCTTCCCTATTAATTCAGCCTAAATGCACTGAATTGAATGATATCTAATCGGAAACCGTTCACAAAGGAACAGTCCTTATGATTTTTTATTTCATAAACGCATCAACTTTTAGTTTTTTTTTCTGTTTTGTAGTACTTACTCTATGTTTCATTAATATTGTGACCAAACTGAAGTTGAATACCTAATAAAAACTACTCGCCTTCAGTTTTGGTTAAACCAACCAATGCCGGTATTGGTAGGTAGGTAATTACTAGAAATAATTAATCAATTAATTCTTGATGTGATTTTTATTTTAAAGTGCTTTAAAGTGATTATATTTTATCTCAAAGAGTTATCTTTGTGATAAGCATTTCAAAAATCTGAAGCGAACGCAGGATTTGAATCTGCCCCTTCGGATCACTAGCCCGACGCTCTAACCAACTGAGCCAGCTCGCCTCCTACGCAAGCGCCAACTTTTTGAAATGCTTTTTTTTTTTTTTTTTATTCTGAATAGGTTTGCGTTTGACCACATACTGCCTGATGTTAAGCAGATATGCGGTCTAGGTTGTAGCACGCTTACCTAGAAGATACCTATTTACTCGGGATTTGAAGACGCCCACATTGTACTTTAGCGGGAAGACAGACCCAGGCAAAGCGTTCCACATTCTGGCTGTTCGTATGAGGAATGAGGATTCGAAACGCTTGGTTCTAATGCGCGGGATGTCCACCATAAAAGGGTGGCGCTTTGGTCGCGTCTGTCTAGCCGTACGATAGAAGAAAGGGGCAGGTGGGACCAGATTGTGCAACTCCTGGGCGCACTCTCCGAAGTGGATCCGGTAAAAGGCCGATAAACACGCTACCTTACGTCGATGCTCGAGACTTTGCAGCTGCGACATAGTCAGAGTGTCGTTGTCGATCAGCCTCTTGGCTCGCCTCTCAATCGACTCCAGAGCCTCCAGTTGATATTTGGCGGAGCCATCCCAAAGGTGAGAGCAGTATTCCATGCACGATCTGACTTGAGCTTTATACAGACTAAGCAGTTGCTCAGGTGTGAAATACCGTCTCACCTTAGAGAGAACACCAAGTTTTTTGGAAGCTAATTGGGCCTTTGACTCTATGTAAGAGCCAAAGTTAAGAGTCGATGAGAGTGAAACGCCTAATAGTTCCAAGCTGTTAGTTACCGGAACGGAGACACCACGGAAAGCGGGAGACAATTGGAAGGGTCTCTTTTTGGCCGAAAACAGACAGGCTTGAGTCTTCGTGGCATTAAACTTGACCAGGTTAAATGCTTATCACAAAGATAACTCTTTGAATTAATTCTTAGTTTGTTTTTAAGATCAATAGGTTAATAGTTTTTGTAGACATTTGGAGTCCTGTGATTATTTTACGTTTTGTGTACCTACCTTATGTTTGTCAAAGATAGAATTATAACCTTTCTGAGTTCTTAGATTTAAATAAAATACAAATAAATTACCAACGGTCACTTTTCATTTCATTACGCATCAACCATTTTATAACCTTATTATTTTAATTTTACTTCTTTCCAGTAGTGTGTATTTTGAAATCATATTAAAAAATATTTTTACTATATTTAAATCATTGACTTAGATTTCATGTTTGTAAAGAAATTAACAAAAATGCAAATTTTGGTGTTGAAAGTTTTGTGAAAATAAAACGTTGAACTTGGATTTTGGGGGTAAAATAATTGTAGGTACTTATGCAATAGAACTATGCAATAGAGATTATGGGTCCTGTGCTACGACGCTACATACTACTACGCACGGGAAGCATTTCTATGCTCTACGAATGCCGTAGATACAAAAATGCGTACTTTTTGAACCGATAACTTGCTAGGACGTGAGTATGATAAAATGACTCACTAATACCAACCTAATACCAGGGGGACGATTCTGTTAACCGGTCTCGTTGCTGAGGTGATACGTTCTAGAACCACTCTCGTTTTTATGACAGTCGGAATTGTCAAAAAAACAGTAGAGCTTCGATCGATGACGTAATAACGTGTGACTTTACTGAGTTAAAACTAACGTGATACTCATCCGTTGCTCTGCCGGTCGAAAGCCGCCGCGAAACTTCAAAGATACAATTGATGACGTGAAAAAGCGTGCGATGTTTAAAACCTTGATGTCAAAAGCAATTGACGTCACTAAGTGATACATTTTGTAGGTACTTAGGGCATTGATAGGGGGGAGGGGGGGAGGTTCGTCGTCAGATTAGAATTAGCTCAAAGAATCAAAATACTAAATATAGGTATGTTTATCTAGACATTTTTATCTTGCGATATCAAATCTACATGTCATTATGTAATAATCACATTGCAAGAAAATTAAAGTACTAACATTTTGAAAAACTTAACTACCCATTACATTTTTGTTTCAATTTTGCTGAAGCTAATTAAACCCTATTAAAAGCTTTTATACAAAAAATATTCGTATCATTTATTTATTCGTTTGGGGACTGAGCAGGGCCCACATGGCACAGATATTACACAAACACGTGTGGGGGCTGAAGAGAGTTAAAATGTGCCTACTTATTGCCCATACACCACAGGCTTTTCAGTGAAGAAAAACATACAACAGAGGCGATCCGTGTTTAACAGTAGGTAGAAGATGTGTATTGTGAAGTCGTGATGGCCTAATCGCACATTTTATACTCGTAGTCTTAATCTATTCCTATTCCCCCTCAGCCTCGATCTTTGCTTCTTCATTTTTTTAAGGGCCTAATTGACCTTCATGGATAGGCTATGTTAATTGAGGTTATGTTTTTAACCAGTACCGAATTAGATGGTGGTTAAAAATAATTAAGCTCAAAAGTAAGTTATAAAGAAGAAATGCTGTGTTTTTCTCCAATTAAATGTACTTAGTTACATTTAACATAGCTGATGGTGTTCCTATAAATATTGATTTTAGTTATATTTCATGTGCATTCGCGATGACAAAAATGTTGACGAAACTGTCTTACAATGATTTTCAGCAAAAACTAGAATGAAACAGCTGGACTTAACGAGTCAAATTAATCCACCTCATCATACCGACCACATTTTTGTTGAAACAAAGAAAGGATTACCATTTTGTGGAAAGCAAAGATAAGAAGTACATTTGTACACACATAAATGTAACTAGGTAGGTACCTAGGTAAGTAATTTACCTAGTTACATTTCTGTCCATGCAATTTATTAATCCGTAGGATCACACTAGATGCAAGCCGCTTCCAACCGATCTTATTGGAGATCCATAGGGGAGACCTATGTCCAGCAGTGGACGTCATATGTCTGATGGATGGATGGAATGTATTAATAGTAGCTATCTAATTATAATAAGCTATCCATTACATCCAATTAGAAATGAGGATATGCATAGAAGAAGCAAAGTAGTTAATATAGCTCCGCGGATTGACAAGTTTATAGCTGTCGGCTCGGCAGGGCCCATAGTTGGGCAACTGACAGAGTCAAGTTCTCAAATGAAGATCACAACAATCGGCAAGTGCAAAGTAGGATGTCAAAGTGTACAGATGTTATCAAGACTGCATGATTATACTAAATGTAAGCCGCTTCCATATAGTCTTATTAGATATCTCTAGCGGAGGCCTATGTCATTAATAATTCTTATGTGAGCTTGCCTATGACAGTAGAATTGTGCTTTAAACAAACTTAAAACCCTATTTGCTAAAACATACATAGGACCCGGCATTACGGGCGGATCTCAAACTTCTTGGCCGCTGTGAAATATGCTACAAGGAGCGCAAAACCCAATCCTGACTTCAGTCAGCCTACAAGCAGCATGAGGACTGGGTTCACACAGCTCGCAGCTACATCCACAGTCGCTAACAAGTTTGATTCGACCTATACCAGCGAGAATAGTGAAATATTGCACTAGGGTAATAGTTGTAATTTGATAATTATTTATTGCTTACATTTTATAAGTTGTTATTCAGTACCCATGTTCTGGTTGCTTGTTTGTTCTACATATATGTAGAGAACGCTATCAGGTTTTGTACATTTTGGTATTTTTGTTACTGACTCTACGTTTCAAATAATTATGTAGTAGTTATACACATTTTTATCGATTAAATTAATTTCCAGATACCTCTCGATGACCAACTTTAGAAACAAGACTAGGAAGTTGTGAACCAGTTCGATGTATAGTAATGGCCCTAATATGTAATCATCATCCTAAATTGATCATCGTGTCAAGACTTCAACCAGGAGCCATAACAAGATGAGGAAGATACAGATTGTTATAACGGCTAAATAAATGATAGACTATTGATTATATTGTGGTTTGTATTTTCCTTGGCAGGGCAAAGCAAAACTACAGAAAGAATTAAGAAAAGATTTAATTCAATACAAAAATAATTATTCGATACAGTCATTCAATTACCAGGCAGTTTTTAATATCAATCACTTTTTATTACCCATCAGCTTTATTTTACCTATCACTTGATAAAGGTAGTTAATTACTAAAAATATATTAGTATTCAGTAGGTAAGCTTCAGCTTAACAAATAACAGTCCAATAAAAGATCACAAGAACACCACATCAATTATAATATGAAATGCTTTCTTCTATAATAGGTATTCAAATTCATTTATTTTGTGTCTTATTTAGGTACAAGTCAGGTTACAATATTTATATCAATAAGTAGAATGTAACAAAACACTTATTTACAATTAATAATTTAGAACATGTGTTAAAAATAGTAGTATAATATATTAATGTAAGAAAACTTAAAATGTAAACTATAGCATCACTTAAGTCGAATCATACAACTTGGCGGCAGTGATGTTAGCTACAGGCTCCCAATCCTTACTGAAGCTCACATAGCATCTGTGTGAGGATTTTGGTTATCCACAACTCTTATCTAACATAGCTTGGTAGGGATAAGTGTACCAGCCGAACATAACAGCTACCTAGTGGTGTGTCTCGGTCTATTTATACAATATTTAAGGACTTTTATAGGCTAAATCAACTTACAGACCGAATCAATTTACAGACCGAATCATACAACTTGTCGGCTGTGATGTTAGCTACAAACTGCGGATAGCCCGATCCTGACAATCTCACATAACAGCTGCGTAAGGTTTGAGTTTTGTGCAGCTTGTAGCTAATTTAGAACATAAATATTTTACAGACCGAATCATACATCTTGTCAGCTGTGATGTTAGCTACAAACTGCAGATAGCCCGATCCTGACTGAAGCTCACTTCACATCTGCGCTAGGGTTGGGTTGTCCGCAGCTTGTAGCTAACATCACAGCCACCAAGTTGTACAATTATTGAACATTTAAGCAACCTGCATCTAGCACTAACACAGACACAAACACTGATATTTTACACAATTTCACATTTTTAGGGAGTTTGCCTTCTCATGGTTTGTCTTAGTACCGTCATTGGTGTTTTCAATGTAGTAATCTTTAGTAGTAAGCTTGGAAAGTGCTGTAGACCACCTGCAGACGTTTTAGCCCCTGCTGATCTGAAAATAAAAACAACATTTATATAGGTACTTACAACTTTTTTAGTTTTGAGAAAAGTTTATTTTCCTGGAAACAAGATGACAATAGAAGTCTGTATTTTCCTGTAATTAGCGAATACCTACCTATTTACAGCCTGTTTAGCTTATTAACTGCTCAAAAAGCCTTGTTATCTTATTACGATCAATTCGTTTAAGCATATTTCTTGTCCGCCGCAGCAATACCTATTGTGTGTGATAACGCCTTTGGATCCTTTATATTTATGTTTTACTGGCTGGGACTATTATTTACCGAAAGCTAAGTACCTAGCAAAGCAAAACGAAATAAAAACCAAACAATTTTGTTTTGTAAAATATAATAATGGTGGGAATGTTGCCACAATATGAATTAAAAAAACCCCGGCTTTACTTTCGTCCCGGTGTCTTACGTTGTTGTTTTGTTTTTAATGTGATGAAATACGTTATACAAACGATCTTGGTAAAGTTTTATATCGCGGAAATGAATATTTTTTTAAATTAATGTATGCATTTTATACGCTTATGATTAACAACAACATTAACTCTAAACTTTACTCAAAACTAAAATCCTATTGACGGATAGTTGTTCTACTAAAAGAACCATTTGCGCTGCATATGTGCACTTGCACTGAATGCGTTCTGTGGTCTGTGGCTCTTTTTCTGATTTTCAAACGTATACGTATTAACTTTGACAGATAGTACGAAAGATCCGCAAAGTTGCGTATATGACCTAGCCGTCTTCATACAAGTTTAATACTTACCTACGACAAAAATAATGTTTCTGGGACTCTATTTCTGAACTTTGAACGGTTTGTACGCTTACGGCACTTCGACAGATTGTGTAAAGAATCCGTAAAGTTACGTTTACGTCCTTGCTGTCTTCATACAAATTCCGTATACGGCCGAGCCAATACGAAAGTCAAAAACAATGCCCCGGGGGCACGATTTTTGAATTTCGAACGCATCAGAACTTTGACAGATTGTATGGAGAATCCGTAAAATTGCGTATTCGTCCTAGCCATTTTCATACAAGTTCCATATACGGTCGTGTACGAAACTTAAAAATCATGCCCCTGGGGCATCCCTTTTGACTTTCGTACGGTTCAGACGTGTAGGGAGCTTGTATGGAGGGAGAATGAACTTTACTACGGATTCTTCATAAAATCTATGAAATTTCCGTATACGTTGAAGTCGTTCGAAGTTCAAAATAGAGCCCCAGGTCACTTGCTTAAATGTTTTTATTTATGAAGCCCGAAATACCATTATAAAAATTGTTTAAGCAATAATATGTGGAAGTACTACCTCTTTCTTAATTTTTAAATCGACGAAGCCACAGATAATATTAAAAAATTGAACTAAATCGCTGCCAAGCCGGTCACTTGATGGTGTGTAGACGGCATTACATTATATTTTTAAGTACATTTTTTTATCTGTGAACTTCCTTTAGATGAACCTAAACAGAGTTAGCCATCGTTCAACTTTTAACTAAGTGGTGCCTTTATAATAGCAGTTTCTGACTAATTAACTTTAATTTAAGCAGTCACTGGTAGCAATTCGGCGACACGCATTATAGTTAAGTTCTCTCTAAAATAGGTTTAGTCCTGTCAAACTAGGCTTTGGTATTCGGATGTCTACACGATTAAACTATTTTTAGGTCGAGTCGACTAAATCGATTTTAGTTACTCAATTTGGTCGAAATGCATTCGGCGGCCCACATTTTAGAGTGATTTACGTCTAAAATTTAGTTGTCAAATGTCAAACAAGTCGTCATTAATAGGAGTGGGTAATATCGCCTTTGTCACGATATCGTATCGAAACCATATATCGATATTTGATATCGGATTTTGAAACTATATATTGCTAGAAACCATATATTTTGTCAAACGAATTCAGATTTCGATTTAATGATCCATTCGATTTAAGCGTGCATCGGCTACCGCAATATAAAATATCAGGTTTAATATCTGGTTCATTTTGGGATAAAGATTACATTATTTTAAAATATTATTGTGATAAATTTTCCTTCTTACTTAACCAGGCTTAAGACTGGCTGCATTAATACATATTATAATGTAATATGCAGTTCTAGGAGTAAATATTTTCTTTGATGCAGTTACTTTTGATTTGTACCGGCGCCAAAATGGGATTGGGGGGATGAGTGAGGAAGGGGAGGGTACACCCCCCTCCTGGAAAAGGGGGAGATTCGGAACGTTCCGCTTTCGAAGATATGATTTTTTAAAATTATTATTCTACTATGGCAAAAACTTCTGTTGAAGATAAGAAAAACATTGTACCTTCAAAAGAGGGGGAAAGGAATGTAGATAATCTCCCACGCTTTTGGAAATTTGATCTAAATTTTCATCAACTTACCAAATGTAGCGTTTCACAGTAATCCGGATACACAAAATGCCACAAGACTACATGGAGTTCTTGTGCTCCGATTCAGATTTATGACTAATTTCATTCCAGATTATGATAAAAACCGTCGAAAATACGCCGTGTAAACAAAATTCTAACCTAAAAGATTAATTTCTCGAAAACTATTCGTTTTCAGAGTTCAAACCTTTGTGAAGATCGTTTTTAATAACGTATGTTGCCAGTTAAAAATCAAAACAATAACGAAAGTCACCGGTACGAATCAAAACTTAAGCTTATTTCGTAGTTGTTTCAACTACGAAATCGCGCAAAATTATCCGATCTAATAACTGTGAAGTTAGCGACAAACTGTGAAAATCCCCACTCCTCATCGTCGCTGACGTATGAATTTGTTACTGCGCATCGACTCGCTTCGTGTTCACAAACGCCATCAAGTTTGATTCAGCCTACACCCAGATCAGTAGTAAGAAATCTATTCTTGTATTTATTTCTATTAGCATAAGGTTCAAAATGTGCTTCCGCTTTCTAATCTTCTACTTGAAGAATATGGCGCGAAAATCGTATGGCTCGATATTGAACATACAACACTGAAATATCTAGTAAATCGATTCAATATCGCGATATCTCGTTCGATATTCCATTATGACGTATAACGTTACGAATCAAATCAGCGATATCAGCAATATCGTGTTTTAGAAAAATATATAGTTTCGTCGCGGGTCAATATCGGATATCCGATACGAACCTGATATATGGTTTCTGTATCTATATACGATTTGTATCACTCATCCCTAGTCAGTGTTGTTATTGATACGGCAATTGCCGTAATATACGGTAATCCACGTTTTATTTTCACAAAATACGGTATACGGCAGGCCTTTCAATGCCGTATCAAAAAATACGGCAAATGGCTGTAAGTGAAAAGAAACGTTTTTTAACCAGCGCGTAGCGCAGCGAAACGTATGAAACGAAACGTTTTTAAACGTGCCACTTACAGCCGATGGCCGGGAGAATCCCGACTCGCAACTAAGTTCATATCGTCGTATAGTGCCATCTCCTTTGCTTTAGTAAAAAAAAAAAAGACAACGTATTGAACTAAAGTAGGAATTGGGTTTATCTTTGAATCTATGAGTCGAATAGCTGAATAGCTCAAACATAATACTCGAGCTCATTCGTTTGTTATGCTATGGCTACATCTGCGCGCGAAGCTTCGCCGGAAGCTTCGCGCGATGTACATCGTCGTCGGGCGCAGACGAAGTTTCTGGCCACACCTGCAGCGAAGATTGGCGCGCTAAACATCGCGCGATGTTTTCTTGCCAGAGTGAAGTAGATTGACTACTATCATGGTAGATTTTCGATGTAAATTTGGTAGTGTGGTAGATTTATAGTACTTTTTGGAAAACCAGTAGAATTCATAAATATTATATTATAACCGACCCGCCTCTTCTCCCCTATCTAGGATTACAATTAGAAAGGTGGAATAGCAATAGGCAGGGCACATAGTACGGTGGACGTTGACCGACTTGGTGGACGTATGATATATTAGCAGTAGGATGTCCACTGCTGGACATGGGCCTCCCCTATGGATTTTCAAAAATCCTGGTTGGATACAGCTTGCATCCATCGGCTTTTATCAATGGTTCAACGAGCCGGTGGACGTCCTACGCTGCGTTTGCCGGTAGGTACGTGGTTTCCATTTGAGAACTTTACAAACATCAAAACATATAATCTAAAAAAATATCATCATCATAAAAACTGATATAAGTACTTAATTCTTCTATTCAATATCTCGTTTGATATTCCATTATAAGTAGGTAACGTATAGTTATAGTAACTGTGAACTGAATCAAAAAATATCCTTTTTAGTTCGCAAGGGTATACTCCCGAGGTGGTCCCCCTCCCCCCCACTTCCCCCCTCACTCAAAATCACCGACGACAAAAACATTCATATAGGTATAGATTTAAGAACCTTTGTACAAGTTTCGTCACTGCGTCGAGATTCGTTAAAAAAATGCGACCTATATAGGTACCTAGAGGAAAATCAATATCCGTGCATACGAAAGCAAAATCATCGATTTAATATCCCTATTAATTCGACGATTTTGCTTTCGATTTGGTCTCCTGACTATTCTCACTTCGTTAGCTCGGTCAAGAGGATATCCTAGTGACGAAGAAATTGAGAAATAGGTATTTGGACTAAACAATTGCCGTCCCGAGATGCGCCCAAGCTGAGCTTCAATGTGTGTGTGATGCGCTCGAACTGTCCCCCCCACCCGCGCCTCAAGGAACCAGCGCGAGCGTGGCCGACCGAAATTTGATTTTGAATTGTAGCAAAATATGATATCACGTAGAGTGCGCACAAGATAACTCTGCGCGCGAGTCGTGGCGCCACGTACGTTATTTCACTAGCATTCCGTATTCCCTGGCAGCATACAATTTGTTCCTCATTTTGGCCGTACGTAGAGCTATCTTACGCGTATTCTACGTATAATCTGGTTTCCTAGTAGGTATGGCGGAAAGCAAACAAAAATAATCCTGCCAATGATTACTTATTTTTCTGCCATTAGGAAGCTACATTATTTGTGACATAGTATTTATTTTCTTTCAAATTATTTCATTATTGTTGTACAAAAACATAATATGTACCCAACTAACATCATAATTATACAATTGATCTTGAACCCAAAGCAGGGATTAAAAGTAGCAATTTCGCTATTTGATTTCTGTATGCGTTGCAGTTTACATTATATATTTTGACTGAAATTACTTCTTTCTAATTTTAAGTTAATTATTTTTAATTTAAATGTCTAACATAGTTCTTCTACAAACTAAAATAAATATGGACTCGCGCTTGAAAGGGTTCGTACCGTATGGGAGCCAATTATGTATTTAAATTATTTGTTTTTTAAATTGAAATATTATATTACTAAATACTCTGAGAATATGTCAAGCGTCTACCTGTTGTCATTATTAATAATTATCGTGCAAAAACTCACATCTGTTTGAATGAATGTAATGTAATGAATTGTAATGAATAAGTATAGTAGGTATTTTATTCTATTTTTTGACCGATGAAACGGAGGAGGTACGCAATTCGACGCGTACCTATTTTTTTTTTATTGGAAAGGGTATACGTCGAAGTTGGTCCTATTTAAATTTTCTTAAAATCGGCTTAGCCATATTTGATAAATCAACAATAATGTGAAAAATGCTACTTCGATCCGCGCGAATTCTGTACATAGTTGAAGTCGATATTTATTTCATTCTATTTTTAGTTAGTATTTGTTGTTATAATGGAAACGGAAATACATCATCTGTGCAAATTTTAACTGTTTAGCTATTACGATTCATGAGATACTCGTAGGTACAGCCTAGTGACCAACAGACAGACGGACAGAGGAGTCTTAGTAAGTAATTTGGTCTCGTTATATTACTGTATACCTACCTGCACATCTAAAACTTCTTGCCTTTTATATGGTACCTACAATATTTTCATTCTGCTATTTCCATATTTCTGTTAGTTCCATAGTATAAAAATAATAGAGGATTTGGGTGAGGAGAGGTTTACTGTTTAGAGAACGGCTTGTCATACCTTGGTAATACTTTAAACACGTTTAAAAAAACTAAAACAGTTAGCAAATTAAAGCAGCAGTGGGTAGGACACACACCATAGTAGGTAATACAAGATAGAACATCTACAGAGTAGGTAGACCTTCTTGCGGCGGCATCATGTGTCGGGTGGTTCTCCTCCCTCAAATATGGTCGAGGAGAATGATGGCTGGCACATGTGTCACACTCGTGATCGGGTGCTGCATGCGGGTCGCCGGTCTGCTCGTGGCATTCACGCAGTGCATTGACTAACTTAGGCTATTTCAAGTACCTACTACTAACTCTCTTTGATAGTATAATCTAATAATTGTAAATTTTAGTTAACAAAGGGCATAGACCCTGGAGTCTGTGGTTAGAAAATTTAATTAAAAAAAAAAAAAGTAGGTAGATATGAACTGATTAAAGCATTTAAAGCACTTCTAATTAAACTTTTCAGCTCTCTTCAAACTCAGTGGATTGGCAAGTTAAAATGACAGAGGGCAAGGCACATAGTTCAATGAACGGATGGCCAATGGGGCTGTTTTCTCGAATGAATCTCACGTATAATCCGCGCCACACAAGTCGGCGGATGGAAAGTTAGGCGCAGAACGCTGCGCAAAAGGCAAAATATAGGTATGCGCGGGGGCCAGAGAGAACAATGCACAGTTCTAGCCCAAATTCTATGACTCTAAAAATACTAAATTGCCAAATAATTTAAAATATATCGAAAGAGATAACTGTTTCATAAAACAACTAAAAATTATCCTATTATCGAAATGCATTAGACGAAATGCATTATTATACATTCTAATTCGAATTTTTAACGATAATCTAGAAAACGTAGTAATAAATCGTTCCAATACAAAAAATAAAATTGCCATACCCTAATAGGGTCATATGTATAACTTTACAAAACATGTTAACTAAAAACCGCATGTAAATTTCATATGTTGCAATATATGAATTGAGTTTGAGTTTGAGATACAAGACGCCGGGGCACACCCGCCCGCCAACCTCATGCCTCCCGCATGCACGCCTGTGCTTACCACTACGCCACGCGGCGTCGACATTGTGCACACATGCGCAATAATTAGCGAATTACGGCGAAGTGTCATCTGCGGCTAACATCGCATCCGCCGACTTGTTTGGCGCTACCTATACTGGCAAAAATCTTTGAAATTATTAAAGAGTCTTTGAAATTATTTTGCCATTTTGAGAATTGAGCATTCTGTGCTGAGCACTACCTCTTTAGGGCAAAGTTAATAGGTTTTAAAAGAACAACTTTTACTATGGGAGCAACTAACTCCGAATTGGCGATAAAAACCAGCTGTTCCATACACTTTGTCCATTATCAACGGACTTTTTCTAAGGTATAGTTGATATTTCTCGCGGATTCGGCTCTGGTCGGTCCCATAGTAAAAGTTATGATGTACTTAACTCGCCAAAGGAGGTTGTTTTAGGTACCTGTAAGCTCTTATATGTATTTAATATGTGTGATTTTTTTAGAAAATTTCCAAATCAAAATTATGTTGCCATTTTGAGAATTGGGCCTTCATAGAATTATGCTTTCGTAGAATTGAGCATTCCCGGATTACTTGGGCATTATGCGAATTGGTTATTCTGCGCCTAACTCATTTAGATGTCTGCGGATACAACACGATATTCTGTAAAATCGCTGCAACATGTTGCAGCAACTAAACGCCCATATTCCATACATAAAATCTTTTCTTCAAAAGTAACAAACTTACAACGGTCAAATCATAAGATTGGAAAATATAACTAATATTTTGAATAAACATCGATATCGATGGACATCACTAGAGCATCGACAAAAATATCGACTATTACTACATCCCTAGTGCTTGTGTACGTACTTGTGTAGGTTTGAGCACTTTGAACCTCCCTTACCTCGACCCTGCCCCCGCATCGTGCGATAGGGACAATTGCAGCTCAGAGCGATTTAAACCTACAAAAAACTTGGCGAGACAACGTTTCGTATTACGCTGTTTTCTTCTTCAAAAACTATTTCAATCAAGTATTTTTTTATGTCAAAATTTTAAAAAAATATGTGTTCATGATTCTGTCATTTTTTATTTTGTTAGATATTATTTAGTCTCTTCTGGTAGGTCTCTAAAGACGTCGGTAATAATGGTGATTTTTTTGTGATTTTGAAGGGTCATATTTTTCCTGCTAATTAATTTATCAAGGAAAAGAAAAGACAGGGTAGTCTAAACAGCAAAATTTAATTTTATGACAAAAAATTGAAGCCCTATAAGTATTTTCCAGGAAGAAAACAGCGTAATACATTTGTATGGAAAATAACAGACCAACCAGGCTCTGAGAAAATCAGCTACTCAATACAATAATTATTTTTCATAAATAATGTGTACCTTCCATCGTGTACAAAATTCGAATATTTCGCTCGAATTGTTTACATTACACAAAAAAATACATACACAAAAACATAGAACCTCCTCCTTTTTGGAAGTCGGTTAAAAAGGTGGGTACCTACTCTCGACACGTAGCTACTTATGCCTATAAAAAAACTCTCCCTTAATCTTAGTATAATATTTCTGTATTTATTCCAACGGCGGTAAGGTTCAAAATAGGGCTACCACTTTATACTCTTCTACTTGAAGCATATTATTACGAGTATATTGAACATTAAACCACTGATTTAATTAATCTACTCAATATTTCGTTGGATATTCCATTATATAAAACGTATAGCTTTTTGACCGACTTCCGAAAAGGAGGTTCTATGTTCGTCGAAATCGGCTAAGCCGTTTTTGAAAAATCAACAATAATTGACGTGATATGAAGGTTAAATCCGTCCCGTCGTGGCACAGAATAGGTTTAAGTTAGTCAGTTTTTTGTCAAAGCTAATAGTTTCCTCAAAACAACTATCTAAAGATGAAAAAGATGCAATGTATGGCGTACATGGGCGTAAATGAGAGGGGGTCCGAGGGGTCCGAACCAAACAAACAAACATACTGACGAAGTTACAATATTAGTAAAGATTCCTAACAGTTTCGTCGCAAACAAAAAAATGTGTTTTCGAGAATAGGTCGTTAGGAAGTGTTTTACTCGTAGAACCAAAGATGGCTTCAAAAAGGGAAACATCGTTTAATTAAACCGTCTAGTCTTTGTTTAAAACTCACATTGATTGACAAACCTCAGAAGTATTTTATTGGTCCAGCGTTTATGTAATTGAGTTAGAGCATGTGATAAAATTAAACAATTTAGGTGTTATAATAAATAAGAAATAGTGATTGTTTACAAAACATTAGGTATTTTTAACTGACAAATAATGATGAACTCCTTGAGTAAGTAGGCACTACAGCAATAGTAAACTAAATAGTAAATAGTGACTGTCTCACTGGTAATTAAGTTAGGCCAAATAATTTTATTAAGTTCTTAATTTACATTTATAAATAGCCTCTCAGTCGTGCGTCGGCGGTTTTTTTTATCGCGAATAAGTCCGCGCTTGACCACCTACTCGCCTGATGGTAAGCAACGTTGTGGTCGAAGATGAAGCACGCGGTCTTTTCTACTTTCGCGGTATGACACAAACATAAAGAAAAAGGTACTTATTTAGAGATGCAACGCTGCAAAAATGTAACCAAGTAGAGTTCTTTTCCTAAGAAGTCTAATGGAAATTAATGGAACTAATATTGACAGACAAGGCACGACTGCGGTGTCGGATCTGCGGGACTTTTTCAGTGAGTTATATTCTAATAAGATTCTAATCAGTTCGTTGAGGACGGAACTTAGGTGCTTACTCCCTCACACCTGTCAAAATTAGTGCAGCAACTAAAGTTATGTAAGGGAGGCATAAACATACTTCATATTATGTACGTACATATAATAAGTAGGTACGTTTCTACTTTAATTTTCTTTTAAAAACCTCACTGCTCATTTTTGGACAGACAGATTTTGTCATTATTTCTCCCGATTATTTTTTTATCTCCATACAAACCTACAATCAGTTTTTTCCTATCTCTTACAACTATCTAAATGAGTGAGTAATAAAATGTATAACATCTATTCCTGTATTTATTTCTATGACGGTAAGGTTCAAAATAGCGCTTGAAATATCAACCTTAACTTACGTATACCTATATTTATGTCTATAGTGATTCGTCTTGTCGAGGCACAGAATAAGTTTAAGTTATTACTAAAGCGCGTCGCGTATTTTTTATTGGGTTGTATTTTTAATATTGCCATATCTTTTAAACTACGCGTTGGATTGATTTGTTGAAAATGACAATTTTGTTCTCCTTGAAATGACAAAGCTAACAAAAGGATTCAATTGGATAAGCATTAATACTGTGTTTGTCAAAACAGTTTTGAAAATTACCTACAATTTCGCGTTCACTTTAAAGTGACCAAAGTTGATATACTGCAAAAACCTGAAGAGATAGATATATGCTGTCGCGGACTTTTATGTAGAACTCATAAAGCCGGTTATTTTTGAAGTACATCATTTTCATGTAGAACTTACTATGTAGTCAGCGCACGCGCTTAAAAAGTCTCAAAATTTCATTTTTTGCCTACTTTTTTTACAATTTTCAATATTTTACGCTGTAAACGTAACATAACTGAAATAAAATAAAACTTATGTGTTTGAGTGGTAAAGTACAATTCTAATAATGAAAGAATTTTCGAAATCGTTCCAGTAAATTGTCTACAACCTTGGTTCAAACATTTCATTCCTAAGTTGAAACGTCTAATTTGTATGGCGGCCATGTTTTTTTGTATGGGAGCCAAGGTTTTTTTTAATCTTTTCACAAAGGACCAAGGTAGTACTCAATCTAGTGTGAAGAAAGTACATCTCTAAACCCCACCGTTTTCGAGATCCGCCGGGGGTCCAATGCCAGGAGTTGACCTTCGGAAGTTCACTACTTTTTTCTCGAACCATTATTCCATCTATATACAAATCTGCATTTAATTTTATGTCATTGCTAATAGTTTCCTCAAAACAACTACCTATCTAAAGATGAAAAAGATGCAATGTATGGCGGCCATCTTTAAAAAAAAGATATCGAAAAACTAATTTCAGATTCGTAATTGGCGACCCCGAAAACCCCCGGATGCAAAATTTCAAGTCGCTGAAAACAAAATTTCAAACAACTTCGATTCCGATGATTTCTCATGAAAAATTGAAGTAACAAGTTATTGAAGAAATGAAATGAAACCACCATATATTTAAAAAAAAAACATCGATCCTACAAAAAGTTGACGGGAATCAAAGTTGTAGAAAATCTAATTTCAAACAACTTTTGTTCCCATAATTTCTGCTGTAAAATTTAAATAACACAAGTTATTGAAGAAATGAAGTGGTACCACCAACTATTTAAAAAAAATATCGATCCTACAAAAAGTTGATGGGAATCAAAGTTGTAGAAAATCTAATTTCAAACAACTTTTGTTCCCATAACTTCTGCTGTAAAATTTAAATAACACAAGTTATTGAAGAAATGAAATGGTACCACCAACTATTTAAAAAAATATCGATCCTACAAAAAGTTGATGGGAATCAAAGTTGTAGAAAATCTAATTTCGAACAACTTTTGATCCCATGACTTCTGCTGTAAAATTGAAATAACAAAAGTTATTGAAGAAATCAAATGGTATCACCAACTATTTAAAAAAAATATCGTTCCTACAAAAAGTTGATGGGAATCAAAAATGTAGAAAATCTAATTTCAAACAACTTTTGTTCCTATAACTACTGCTGTAAAATTGATATAACACAAGTTATTGAAGAAATGAAATGGTACCACCAACTATTAAAAAAAATATCGATCCTACAAAAAGTTGATGGGAATCAAAGTTGTAGAAAATCTAATTTCGAACAACTTTTGTTCCCATAACTTCTGCTGTTAAATTGAAATAACACAAGTTATTGAAGAAATGAAATGGTACCACCAACTATTAAAAAAAATGTCGATCCTACAAAAAGTTGATGGGAATCAAAGTTGTAGAAAATCTAATTTCGAACAACTTTTGTTCCCATAACTTCTGCTGTTAAATTGATATAACACAAGTTATTGAAGAAATGAAATGGTACCACCAACTATTTTAAAAAATATCGATCCTACAAAAAGTTGATGGGAATCAAAGTTGTAGAAAATCTAATTTCAAACAACTTTTGTTCCCATAACTTCTGCTGTAAAATTGAAATAACACAAGTTATTGAAGAAATGAAATGGTACCACCAACTATTTAAAAAAAATATCGATCCTACAAAAAGTTGATGGGAATCAAAGTTGTAGAAAATCTAATTTCAAACAACTTTTGTTCCCATAACTTTTGCTGTAAAATTGATATAACACAAGTTATTGAAGAAATGAAATGGTACCACCAACTATTAAAAAAAAAAATCGATCCTACAAAAAGTTGATGGGAATCAAAGTTATAGAAAATCTAATTTCGAACAACTTTTGGTCCCATAACTTCTGCTGTAAAATTGAAATAATAAAAGTTATTGAAGAAATGAAATGGTATCACCAACTATTTAAAAAAAATATCGTTCCTACAAAAAGTTGATGGGAATCAAAGTTGTAGAAAATCTAATTTCAAACAACTTTTGTTCCCATAACTTCTGCTGTAAAATTTAAATAACACAAGTTATTGAAGAAATGAAGTGGTACCACCAACTATTTAAAAAAAATATCGATCCTACAAAAAGTTGATGGGAATCAAAGTTGTAGAAAATCTAATTTCAAACAACTTTTGTTCCCATAACTTCTGCTGTAAAATTTAAATAACACAAGTTATTGAAGAAATGAAATGGTACCACCAACTATTTAAAAAAATATCGATCCTACAAAAAGTTGATGGGAATCAAAGTTGTAGAAAATCTAATTTCGAACAACTTTTGATCCCATGACTTCTGCTGTAAAATTGAAATAACAAAAGTTATTGAAGAAATCAAATGGTATCACCAACTATTTAAAAAAAATATCGTTCCTACAAAAAGTTGATGGGAATCAAAAATGTAGAAAATCTAATTTCAAACAACTTTTGTTCCTATAACTACTGCTGTAAAATTGATATAACACAAGTTATTGAAGAAATGAAATGGTACCACCAACTATTAAAAAAAATATCGATCCTACAAAAAGTTGATGGGAATCAAAGTTGTAGAAAATCTAATTTCGAACAACTTTTGTTCCCATAACTTCTGCTGTTAAATTGAAATAACACAAGTTATTGAAGAAATGAAATGGTACCACCAACTATTAAAAAAAATGTCGATCCTACAAAAAGTTGATGGGAATCAAAGTTGTAGAAAATCTAATTTCGAACAACTTTTGTTCCCATAACTTCTGCTGTTAAATTGATATAACACAAGTTATTGAAGAAATGAAATGGTACCACCAACTATTTTAAAAAATATCGATCCTACAAAAAGTTGATGGGAATCAAAGTTGTAGAAAATCTAATTTCAAACAACTTTTGTTCCCATAACTTCTGCTGTAAAATTGAAATAACACAAGTTATTGAAGAAATGAAATGGTACCACCAACTATTTAAAAAAAATATCGATCCTACAAAAAGTTGATGGGAATCAAAGTTGTAGAAAATCTAATTTCAAACAACTTTTGTTCCCATAACTTTTGCTGTAAAATTGATATAACACAAGTTATTGAAGAAATGAAATGGTACCACCAACTATTAAAAAAAAAAATCGATCCTACAAAAAGTTGATGGGAATCAAAGTTATAGAAAATCTAATTTCGAACAACTTTTGGTCCCATAACTTCTGCTGTAAAATTGAAATAATAAAAGTTATTGAAGAAATGAAATGGTATCACCAACTATTTAAAAAAAATATCGTTCCTACAAAAAGTTGATGGGAATCAAAGTTGTAGAAAATCTAATTTCAAACAACTTTTGTTCCCATAACTTCTGCTGTAAAATTTAAATAACACAAGTTATTGAAGAAATGAAATGGTACCACCAACTATTTAAAAAAATATCGATCCTACAAAAAGTTGATGGGAATCAAAGTTGTAGAAAATCTAATTTCGAACAACTTTTATTCCCATGACTTCTGCTGTAAAATTGAAATAACAAAAGTTATTGAAGAAATGAAATGGTATCACCAACTATTTAAAAAAAATATCGTTCCTACAAAAAGTTGATGGGAATCAAAAATGTAGAAAATCTAATTTCAAACAACTTTTGTTCCCATAACTACTGCTGTAAAATTGATATAACACAAGTTATTGAAGAAATGAAATGGTACCACCAACTATTTAAAAAAATATCGATCCTACAAAAAGTTGATGGGAATCAAAGTTGTAGAAAATCTAATTTCAAACAACTTTTGTTCCTATAACTTCTGCTCTAAAATTGATATAACACAAGTTATTGAAGAAATGAAATGGTACCACCAACTATTTAAAAAAATATCGATCCTACAAAAAGTTGATGGGAATCAAAGTTGTAGAAAATCAAATTTTAAACAACTTTTGTTTCGATAACTTCTGCTGTAAAATTGAAATAACACAAGTTATTGAAGAAATGAAATGGCACCACCAACTATTTAAAAACAATATCGATCCTACAAAAAGTTGATGGGAATCAAAGTTGTAGAAAATCTAATTTCGAACAACTTTTGATCCCATGACTTCTGCTGTAAAATTGAAATAACAAAAGTTATTGAAGAAATCAAATGGTATCACCAACTATTTAAAAAAAATATCGTTCCTACAAAAAGTTGATGGGAATCAAAAATGTAGAAAATCTAATTTCAAACAACTTTTGTTCCTATAACTTCTGCTGTAAAATTGAAATAACACAAGTTATCGAAGAAATGAAATGGTACCACCAACTATTTAAAAAAATATCGATCCTACAAAAAGTTGATGGGAATCAAAGTTGTAGAAAATCTAATTTCAAACAACTTTTGTTCCCATAACTTCTGCTGTGAAATTGAAATAACACAAGTTATTGAAGAAATGAAATGGTACCACCAACTATTTAAAAAAATATCGATCCTACAAAAAGTTGATAGGAATCAAAGTTGTAGAAAATCAAATGTTATACAACTTTTCTTCCCATAACTTCTGCTGTAAAATTGAAATAACAAAAGTTATTAAAGAAATGAAATGGCACCACCAACTATTTAAAAAAAATATCGATCCTACAAAAAGGTGACGGGATATAAAGATGTAGAAAATCTAATTTTAAACATCTTTTGTTCCCATAACTTTGCTGTAAAATTGAAATAACACAAGTTATTGAAGATATGAAATGGTACCACCAACTATTTAAAAAAATATCGATCCTACAAAAAGTTGATGGGAATCAAAGTTGTAGAAAATCTAAATTCAAACATTTTTTGTTCCCATAACTTCTGCTGTAAAATTTAAATAACACAAGTTATTGAAGAAATGAAGTGGTACCACCAACTATTTAAAAAAAATATCGATCCTACAAAAAGTTGACGGGAATTAAAGTTGTAGAAAATCAAATGTTATACAACTTTTCTTCCCATAACTTCTGCTGTAAAATTGAAATAACACAAGTTATTGAAGAAATGAAATGGTACCACCAACAATTTAAAAAAAATATCGATCCTACATAAAGTTGATGGGAATAAAAGTTGTAGAAAATCTAATTTCAAACATTTTTTGTTCCCATAACTTCTGCTGTAAAATTGAAATAACACAAGTTATTGAAGAAATGAAATGGTACCACCAACTATTTAAAAAATTTAAGGTGGCCATACACGATGCGATGATTTGATCAAATTTTCGCTTCATGCCAACTGGGAACTCATTCAGTTAATGAAAAGATAGTAATTGGTGGTTCACGATTTGAACCACTACCTGAAGCTGGGCTCACACGAAACTATGATCGCATCTGTTCATCAGATCAGTGCAGTAGAGGCCATGTAGTATCATCATGTACTTAAACATTGCTGGTAGGTATTTATTGAAGAAACGAAATGACACCACCGTCTTATTCGAAAAATATAGATCATGCTAAAAGTTGATGGGAATCAAAGTTGTAGGAAATCAAGAGATTTGATATTCTACAATTTTGATTCTAACAACTTTTTGTAGGATCGATATTTTTTTTAAATATATAGTTGTACCATTTTGTTTCTTCAATAACTTGTGTTACACAAATTGACATCAGAAGTTGTCGGAACAAAAGTTGTTTAAAATTGGATTTTCTACAACTTAGATTCTCATCATAATTTTGTAGGATAGATAATTTTTGAATTAGAAAAATGTACCATTTCATTTCTTCAATAACTTGTGTTATTTCAATTTTACAGCAGAAAATATGGGAACAAAAGTTGTTTAAAATTAGATTTTCTATAACTTTGATTCCCATCATCTTTTTGTGGGATCGACATTTTTTTAATAGTTGGTGGTACCATTTCATTTCTACAATAACTTGTGTTATTTCAATTTTACAGCAGAAGTTATAGGAAAAAAAGTTGTTTAAAATTAGATTCTCTACATTTTTGATTCCTATCAACTTTTTGTAGGATCGATATTTTTTTAAATAGTTGGTAGTACCATTTCGTTTCTTCAAAAACTTGTGTTATTTCAATTTTACGATAGATGTTATCGGTACAAAAGTTGTTTAAAATTTGATTTTCTACAACTTTGATTCCCATCAACTTTTTGTAGGATCGATATTTTTTTATATAGTTGGTTGTTCATTTCATTTCTTCAATAACTTGTGTTATTTCAATTTTTCATGAGAAATCATCAAAATCAAAGTTGTTTGAAATTTGATTTTCTGCAACTTTGATGCCCATCATTTTTTTGTTAAATCAATATTTTTCGAATAAAATAGGGGTGTCATTTTGATTCCTCAATACGAGTATCTACCTACCGACAATGCAACTATATTAGGACCTCGCTGGACTGATCTGATGAATTGATGCGATCATCGCATCGTGTGTGCCCAGCTTCAGGTAGTAGTTCAAATCGTGAACAACCAATTACTACCGTTTGAATTAGTTGAGTGAGCCCCCAGTGACGATAACTTCGCCGTTGGGCGTAGATGTAGCCGGACCATTATAGGTTGGCGTACCTATATCTGATCATAGAGCTATTACAATTACAACCAGAGGGATAATGTGGTTGTCATGAAAAATACCTATCTCATTTCAGTGACTGTTGCCGTATTTTTCTCCCGATAACCCTGTTTGCCGCCTACGCAAAAACGACGGGGCGTTATAGTTATAGAAGCTAGAAAATTGCACATCTAGATACCTTTTTCGTTCTATTTGAAAAATATCAATCATAGAAAAAGTTAATGGGAAACAAAAATGTAGGAAATCAAATTATAAGCAACTTTAGTTCTGACCATTTCTCGCGTAAAATTAAAATTACAAGAGTTAATCAACATTCAGGAAGTGGTTCAAATCGTGAACCACCAATTCCTGCCTTTTCTTTAACTGAATGAGTGCCCAGTTGGCATGAAGCGAAAATTTGATCAAATCATCGCATCGTGTATGTCAAACTATATCGATCCTACATAAAGTTGATGGGAATAAAATTTGTAGAAAATCTAATTTCAAACATTTTTTGTTACCATAACTTCTGCTGTAAAATTGAAATAACACAAGTTATTGAAGAAATGAAATGGTACCACCAACTATTTAAAAAAAAATATCGATCCTAGAAAAATTTGATGGGAATCAAAGTTGTAGAAAATCTAATTTCAAACAACTTTTGTTCCCATAACTTCTGCTGTAAAATTTAAATAACACAAGTTATTGAAGAAATGAAATGGTACCACTAACTATTAAAAAAAATATCGATCCTACAAAAAGTTGATGGGAATCAAAGTTGTAGAAAATCTAATTTCAAACATTTTTTGTTCCCATAACTTCTGCTGTAAAATTTAAATAACACAAGTTATTGAAGAAATGAAGTGGTACCACCAACTATTTAAAAAAAATATCGATCCTACAAAAAGTTGACGGGAATTAAAGTTGTAGAAAATCAAATGTTATACAACTTTTCTTCCCATAACTTCTGCTGTAAAATTGAAATAACACACGTTATTGAAGAAATGAAATGGTACCACCAACTATTTAAAAAAATATCGATCCTACAAAAAGTTGATGGGAATCAAAGTTGTAGAAAATCTAATTTCAAACAACTTTTGTTCCCATAACTTCTGCTGTAAAATTTAAATAACACAAGTTATTGAAGAAATGAAGTGGTACCAACAACTATTTAAAAAAATATCGATCCTACAAAAAGTTGATGGGAATCATAGTTGTAGAACAATTGCAATATTTGCGTGTATGAACCAAATCGGTCGAGATTATAGGCTTATGAAGTTTTAAGTTAAAAAAATGTGCCGCGCAGTCTACTGTTTGGAGAACTACTAGTTTTAGATTTTATATTGTGTTGATCTTAGTTAATTTATCATTTTCGTTTGTTCATGCTAACATTCCATTGTCTTACACCTAAGGGTTTTTAGCGCTAAGTCCTCCTTTAGTACAAATGGTGTGCAATAAAATGGTAAATAAATAAACAAATGTTGTTGGTAACACTGGACTCTGCGCGACAGGGAAGCCCAAGTGTAGCCACCCAAGCGAATATTGTCGCGACAAGCCGAACTTCGCGCGAAGCTTCGCGTTGGCGCGAAGTACCCGGCCACATTATCGTCTGCAGACGAAGATTCGCCGTAGGGCGATAATGTAGCCACGCCATATAACAGCAAAAAATCTCCTCGAAACAATGACGTCACACCTTCACTCGATCTCAGTGGAGGAATGTTCGAAACACATTCGAGTTACGACTAAAAATACCGATTTCGAGGAATAGTCTGAGGGGTCCTTGAGGTCATCTCGATTGAGTTTGACTGGAGCAACGTTTGAGGAGTTGTTTAAGAATGCGGGTGTTAGTGTTTATTTGTGAATTAAATTAATAACATGAGTGATTGTGACTCTGTAGGACCTTCTTCGCCAAAAAAGACTAAAAAGGGTAAACACATAAAACAAAAACATCGACAACAGTGGGAGAGTGACGACGTTTTCAAAGACTGGATTGCCTGTTGAAGATTATCTGTATAGGGCAAAGTGCACCGTATGCGACGTTAAATTATCGTGACTGTGAAATTTAAACTTTGCGACGACATGTGACAAATGACCAAAAAAAATTAAGGACATCGACTGTAAATAAAACTCTATTAGCAAGACAACTTATTCAAAATCAAGGGAACTGTACGAAGTTTAAGGTGTCGCGCGACATGTGTGACAAAATGAGAAGCAAGGACAAGTACACACTAGATAAACATGAATCTGAAGTTATAGAAACGATAAGAAACCTTTATGGAGAAGAAATAAATGAGGAATAAACATTTTTAAATTATATACGGCATTTTAGTTATTTTTCCCTTAAAATACGGCAAATCAGAATGTGACATACGGCAACCCAGATTTTTACGATGACAACACTGGAGGAGTCATTAAAAACATGGCGATTAAAACTAGTTTGGAGAATTTGATGTGTTTTATCGAGGTTTTATTGTCGAATTAATCCTGAAATATGGAATATTTCATTGTGGCAGCAACTGTTGATCTATTGGAAGGGTAAGTAAAAAGCCAAAAACCTGTTTTTGCTTGATTCACTAAACAAGTGAGAGTTCATGTGTGGTTCATCTAGTTCCAAATTATTCCAGCGTTTGAATTCGAATTATAATATTAGGGACGTTTCAGACCCTTTTCAGATAGAAGAGGAAAAATTTAGAAATCTGTAGGTATCTATAGAGTTCCAAAGTCTGGAGCTCAACAGTTAATAAGTGATCTTAGGTAATTTGAGAAAGCACATCTCTATAAGATATCCCAAAACATATAGAGGTTGTATGCTATGGTCTTCCATTCAGCATGTGGCCAAAACAATTTCTTGGGCTTAAGCCAGCCAACCGTCAGCAGATGTATTGACGCCACAGTCAAGTCTCACAACTGGGCCCTAAAATCATCAAATTCCCAATGACGCCAGCTGACAAACAAACCGAATTACAGAGAACTTTAATTATTCAAAGCAATTAAACTCCTTAATTAATTATCCAACAGTTAGATACTTACAATAAGAAACTCATAGATGAAGGATTGGTCTTCGCTCCGCTAGCAGAGCCATCCTTCATCTATGAGAAAAGATAAGAGACCTATAAAGATTGATATCTGTTTAATTATATTATTCTATATCACATTGCAGATAACAATGAGGTACTGAAGACAAACTGCAACAATTAATTCTTGGTGCGATAGAAGTGTGACTGATATGATGAAGATAAAGATTTCCGGTCAGAAGCGAGATTGATATGCCAAAATTGAAGTAAGTTCTAGATTTTTTTACTAATAAAAACATCAAAATAAAATAATCGGCCAAGTACGAGTTGGACTCGCGCACAGAGGGTTCCGTACTGTATGGGAGCCCCCCTTAAATATTTATTTAATTTTAATTTATCATTTAATTGTATCACAACTAAACATTCTGTGAATATTTAGGCATCTATCTGTTACCATTATTAATATCGAGCGAAAAAATGGCTAAATTATTAATTTTATTGTTTTTAGTATTTGTTGTTATAGCGGCGACAGAAATACATCATCTGTGAAAATTTCAGCTTTCTAGCATAATGGTTCATGAGATACAGCCTGGAGACAGACGGACAGCGGAGTCTTAGTAATAGCGTTTCATACCCAAAGGGTATGAAACGTACTTTAAAAAATGTACTTACATGGTGTATTATTTGTTCCAACAAAAATTAATAAAATGAAAAAAAATAGCCTTTATTCTCTAGTATATTAAATCCTTATGAAACATTTTTCTTATTTCTACATATTTCACTAGGTTGTCCACCCTGGACATAGGCCTCTAGAAGTTGCCAGTGCTCCCTATCTCTGGCTTTCCTACGCGTTTTCCTACAAACAAACAGTAATTATTGTATATATCATGTTGCAGATAACAATGAGGATGGCACTCTTGGTGGAACAGAAGAGACAGAATAGAATGAAGATCAAGATTTCCCATCGCAAGCGAGATACGCCCAAATTTAATTACTATATTTTTTAATATTAAAATCATAAAAATATACATAAATCGTTTATTATTTGTTTCAACAAAAATTAATCAGTAATATTATTCTAAATAAAAATAATTTGACGAATTCCACTCTGCTCAACAAGCCCTTTCATTTGATTGAGGCCGCATTTGTTCTTGGCCAACTGGATCTATGACGACGAGGCAGAGGCTGCCTTCCACTTGGTTGAGGCAGATCAGAATGCAGGCACGCTGTGGGCTGGCTTTGTGCAGACTGGTACGCTGTGGGCTGGCTTTGTGCAGACTGGTACGCTGTGGGCTGGCTTTGTGCGGACTGACATGCTATAGGCTGGCTTGTTGTTGAATGCGGAAGTGCAGGTTGGCTTGCTGATGGAGGTTGTATGGGTACCTCGATATAATATATTTCTGGGAGTTCATCCTAGAAAGATCCCACAATCCCTGCTTTGTCTGCTCAGATGGTAATGGCAGTATACCCTGTAAAACAAAATATTTTTTTACAAAATTAAATTTAAATAGTACAGAATACAGAATTTTTTATTTGCAACAAAAATAAGAGGTACAATACATAACGACAAAACAAATGATAAAACACAAAAAACAACAGTATTTTACCTAGTACTTTTAAATAGTAGTAGTATACCTACTCGTATACCTACATAGTACATAAGTATTAATATTAGTAGTTAACATATTTCTTTTATTAATAAGGATTATTCAAGTTACTTGCTTTATTTATTGACTGTAAAAAATATTAGTGAAGGTAAAAATAAATACCAGTAAATTACCAGTTCTATGCTGTCGTGGCCAAATACCAATGAAGACCCGACTTCTTCCAAAATCTTTGTTTCTGTATCGTCTAGGTCTGCGTCTCATCCAGTAGTATGTATAGACCGTCTGATCTTTCTCGCTTTCATTTTTGTCTAGGTCATACCCATACATTCCAAACCTATTGGACAATTTTTATCAAATTAAGACCTTATCATGATATTCATTTAGTTGGTACCTACACAAGAGTTACAAGAATTGTTTTTGAAGATATCACAAGACAAGCAAAGAAAGGTACAAGTAGCGGCCAGGACATTGAGTTCACTGGCCAGATTTTCGGAACACGACAGCTTGAGTACCTGACTCCTAGTACCTAGTTGCTTGATTTATCAAAAAGAGATCTACTTACAAGACAATTAGAATTGCTTACCTTTCACATAATGTACTCTTGCCTCTCAGTATCGTGATGTTGGCGTGGAGAGGACATCTCCCTTTGCTTTTTATTGGCATTATTCATTGTAAAAGTCTAGAGATAATAGTAGTACCTAGTGATATTTATAGCAAAGATTTACGAAGTTTTTGTGAAATGTGAACTGACTGAAAAAAATGTAAACAAAAGTGTTGCCAAAGTAATTTAGCTAAAGTTACGATAAAAGCCAACGAGTTGTATTTTACCTCCAACCTTTTAATCAAATCATAGATATAAAAGCTAGTGCATTCCACGGAAATAAATAATGTAAAAGTCTTATTCCAAAATAAAGCGCGTTGCACCGTTTTTGGAGTAAAATCGATTGTGATAATCCGTAACAGATATAGTAAGTATTTCTTGAGACTTAAAATAGAAAAGAACATAATTGTAACTATGTTATTGATATGGTAACAAATTGGGAACAGCCCGAGGATTTTCTATGTTTAGGTAATATATCCATGGATCAGCCACAGATAAAAATAACAACCATAATTAATATTTGTGCCATCTAGTGGGCTTTTTCGAACTAATTTGCTACTCACCACTAGATGGCGTAAGTGGCGTTACTCAATTTAATTCTTCATGGCGGACGACTAAAATAGCTTTAAATTTAGTTCGAAGAAAACACCGAATAGCCTTTCGCTAGTTTTGCACTAAACTAAAATTTTTAGTGCGACTAGTTATAGTTTAATGCGAATGTCGCCGAATTGCTACCATTGGTAGCAATTCGGCGACACACATTATAGTTAAGTTCTCTCTAAAATAGGTTTAGTCCTGTCAAACTAGGCTTTGGTATTCGGATGTCTACACGATTAAACTATTTTTAGGTCGAGTCGACTAAATCGATTTTAGTTACTCAATTTGGTCGAAATGCATTCGGCGGCCCACATTTTAGAGTGATTTACGTCTAAAATTTAGTTGTCAAATGTCAAACTAGTCGTCATTAAAAACATGGCGATTAAAACTAGTTTGAAGAATTTGATGTGTTTTATCGAGGTTTTATTGTCGAATTAATCCTGAAATATGGAATATTTCATTGTGGCAGCAACTGTAGATCTATTGGAAGGGTAAGTAAAAAGCCAAAAACCTGTTTTTGCTTGGTTTTTGCTTGATTCACTAAACAAGTGAGAGTTCATGTGTGGTTCATCTAGTTCCAAATTATTGCAGCGTTTGAATTCGAATTATAATATTAGGGACGTTTCAGACCCTTTTCAGATAGAAGAGGAAAAATTTAGAAATCTGTAGGTATCTATAGAGTTCCAAAGTCTGGAGCTCAACAGTTAATAAGTGATCTTAGGTAATTTGAGAAAGCACATCTCTATAAGATATCCCAAAACATATAGAGGTTGTATGCTATGGTCTTCCATTCAGCATGTGGCCAAAACAATTTCTTGGGCTTAAGCCAGCCAACCGTCAGCAGATGTCTTGACGCCACAGTCAAGTCTCACAACTGGGCCCTAAAATCATCAAATTCCCAATGACGCCAGCTGACAAACAAACCGCATTTACAGAGAACTTTAATTATTCAAAGCAATTAAACTCCTTAATTAATTATCCAACAGTTAGATACTTACAATAAGAAACTCATAGATGAAGGATTGGTCTTCGCTCCGCTAGCAGAGCCATCCTTCATCTATGAGAAAAGATAAGAGACCTATAAAGATTGATATCTGTTTAATTATATTATTCTATATCACATTGCAGATAACAATGAGGTACTGAAGACAAACTGCAACATTAATTCTTGGTGCGATAGAAGTGTGACTGATATGATGAAGATAAAGATTTCCGGTCAGAAGCGAGATTGATATGCCAAAATTGAAGTAAGTTCTAGATTTTTTTATTAATAAAAACATCAAAATAAAATAATCGGCCAAGTACGAGTTGGACTCGCGCACAGAGGGTTCCGTACTGTATGGGAGCCCCCCTTAAATATTTATTTAATTTTAATTTATCATTTAATTGTATCACAACTAAACATTCTGTGAATATTTAGGCATCTATCTGTTACCATTATTAATATCGAGCGAAAAAATGGCTAAATTATTAATTTTATTCTGTTTTTAGTATTTGTTGTTATAGCGGCGACAGAAATACATCATCTGTGAAAATTTCAGCTTTCTAGCATAATGGTTCATGAGATACAGCCTGGAGACAGACGGACAGCGGAGTCTTAGTAATAGGGTCCCGTTTTTACCCTTTGGGTATGAAACGCTAAAAATGTACTTACATGGTTTATTATTTGTTCCAACAAAAATTAATAAAATGAAAAAAAATAGCCTTTATTCTCTAGTATATTAAATCCTTATGAAACATTTTTCTTATTTCTACATATTTCACTAGGTTGTCCACCCTGGACATAGGCCTCTAGAAGTTGCCAGTGCTCCCTATCTCTGGCTTTCCTACGCGTTTTCCTACAAACAAACAGTAATTATTGTATATATCATGTTGCAGATAACAATGAGGATGGCACTCTTGGTGGAACAGAAGAGACAGAATAGAATGAAGATCAAGATTTCCCATCGCAAGCGAGATACGCCCAAATTTAATTACTATATTTTTTAATAATAAAATCATAAAAATATACATAAATCGTTTATTATTTGTTTCAACAAAAATTAATCAGTAATATTATTCTAAATAAAAATAATTTGACGAATTCCACTCTGCTCAACAAGCCCTTTCATTTGATTGAGGCTGCATTTGTTCTTGGCCAACTGGATCTTCGAGGCAGAGGCTGCCTTCCACTTGGTTGAGGCAGATCAGAATGCAGGCACGCTGTGGGCTGGCTTTGTGCAGACTGGTACGCTGTGGGCTGGCTTTGTGCTGACTGACACGCTGTGGGCTGGCTTTGTGCGGACTGACATGCTATAGGCTGGCTTGTTGTTGAATGCGGAAGTGCAGGTTGACTTGCTGATGGAGGTTGTATGGGTACCTCGATATAATATATTTCTGGGAGTTCATCCTAGAAAGATCCCACAATCCCTGCTTTGTCTGCTCAGATGGTAATGGCAGTATACCCTGTAAAACAAAATGTTTTTTACAAAATTAAATTAAAATAGTACAGAATACAGAATTTTTTATTTGCAACAAAAATAAGAGGTACAATACATAACGACAAAACAAATGATAAAACACAAAAAAAAACAGTATTTTACCTAGTACTTTTAAATAGCAGTAGTATACCTACTCGTATACCAACATAGTACATAAGTATTAATATTAGTAGTTAACATATTTCTTTTATTAATAAGGATTATTCAAGTTACTTGCTTTATTTATTGACTGTAAAAAATATTAGTGAAGGTAAAAATAAATACCAGTAAATTACCAGTTCTATGCTGTCGTGGCCAAATACCAATGAAGACCCGACTTCTTCCAAAATCTTTGTTTCTTTATCGTCTAGGTCTGCGTCTCATCCAGTAGTATGTATAGACCGTCTGATCTTTCTCGCTTTCATTTTTGTCTAGGTCATACCCATACATTCCAAACCTATTGGACAATTTTTATCAAATTAAGACCTTATCATGATATTCATTTAGTTGGTACCTACACAAGAGTTACAAGAATTGTTTTTGAAGATATCACAAGACAAGCAAAGGAGGTACAAGTAGCGGCCAGGACATTGAGTTCACTGGCCAGATTTTCGGAACACGACAGCTTGAGTACCTGACTCCTAGTACCTAGTTGCTTGATTTATCAAAAAGAGATCTACTTACAAGACAATTAGAATTGCTTACCTTTCACATAATGTACTCTTGCCTCTCAGTATCGTGATGTTGGCGTGGAGAGGACATCTCCCTTTGCTTTTTATTGGCATTATTCATTGTAAAAGTCTAGAGATAATAGTAGTACCTAGTGATATTTATAGCAAAGATTTACGAAGTTTTTGTGAAATGTGAACTGACTGAAAAAAATGTAAACAAAAGTGTTGCCAAAGTAATTTAGCTAAAGTTACGATAAAAGCCAACGAGTTGTATTTTACCTCCAACCTTTTAATCAAATCATAGATATAAAAGCTAGTGCATTCCACGGAAATAAATAATGTAAAAGTCTTATTCCAAAATAAAGCGCGTTGCACCGTTTTTGGAGTAAAATCGATTGTGATAATCCGTAACAGATATAGTAAGTATTTCTTGAGACTTAAAATAGAAAAGAACATAATTGTAACTATGTTATTGATATGGTAACAAATTGGGAACAGCCCGAGGATTTTCTATGTTTAGGTAATATATCCATGGATCAGCCACAGATAAAAATAACAACCATAATTAATATTTGTGCCATCTAGTGGGCTTTTTCGAACTAATTTGCTACTCACCACTAGATGGCGTAAAGGGCGTTACTCAATTTAATTCATCATGGCGGACGACTAAAATAGCTTTAAATTTAGTTCGAAGAAAACACCGAATAGCCTTTCGCTAGTTTTGCACTAAACTAAAATTTTTAGTGCGACTAGTTATAGTTTAATGCGAATGTCGCCGAATTGCTACCACTGGTCGCAATTCGGCGACACGCATTTAAGTTAAGTTCTCTCTAAAATAGGTTTAGTCCTGTCAAACTAGGCTTTGGTATTCGGATGTCTACACGATTAAACTAGTTTTAGGTCGAGTCGACTAAATCGATTTTAGTTACTCAATTTGGTCGAAATGCATTCGGCGGCCCACATTTTAGAGTGATTTACGTCTAAAATTTAGTTGTCAAATGTCAAACTAGTCGTCAAGAAAAACATGGCGATTAAAACTAGTTTGGAGAATTTGATGTGTTATATCGAGGTTTTATTGTCGAATTAATCCTGAAATATGGAATATTTCATTGTGGCAGCAACTGTTGATCTATTGGAAGGGTAAGTAAAAAGCCAAAAACCTGTTTTTGCTTGATTCACTAAACAAGTGAGAGTTCATGTGTGGTTCATCTAGTTCCAAATTATTGCAGCGTTTGAATTCGAATTATAATATTAGGGACGTTTCAGACCCTTTTCAGATAGAAGAGGAAAAATTTAGAAATCTGTAGGTATCTATAGAGTTCCAAAGTCTGGAGCTCAACAGTTAATAAATGATCTTAGGTAATTTGAGAAAGCACATCACTATAAGATATCCCAAAACATATAGAGGTTGTATGCTATGGTCTTCCATTCAGCATGTGGCCAAAACAATTTCTTGGGCTTAAGCCAGCCAACCGTCAGCAGATGTCTTGACGCCACAGTCAAGTCTCACAACTGGGCCCTAAAATCATCAAATTCCCAATGACGCCAGCTGACAAACAAACCGCATTGACAGAGAACTTTAATTATTCAAAGCAATTAAACTCCTTAATTAATTATCCAACAGTTAGATACTTACAATAAGAAACTCATAGATGAAGGATTGGTCTTCGCTCCGCTAGCAGAGCCATCCTTCATCTATGAGAAAAGATAAGGGACCTATAAAGATTGATATCTGTTTAATTATATTATTCTATATCACATTGCAGATAACAATGAGGTACTGAAGACAAACTGCAACAATTAATTCTTGGTGCGATAGAAGTGTGACTGATATGATGAAGATAAAGATTTCCGGTCAGAAGCGAGATTGATATGCCAAAATTGAAGTAAGTTCTAGATTTTTTTATTAATAAAAACATCAAAATAAAATAATCGGCCAAGTACGAGTTGGACTCACGCACAGAGGGTTCCGTACTGTATGGGAGCCCATATCCCCCTTATTAAGGGCCCCCCTTAAATATTTATTTATTTTTAATTTATCATTTAATTGTATCTACAACTAAACATTCTGTGATTATTTAAGCATCTATCTGTTACCATTATTAATATCGAGCGAAAAAATAGCTAAATTATTAATTTAATTCAGTTTTTAGTATTTGTTGTTATAGCAGCGACAGAAATACATCATCTGTGAAAATTTCAGCTTTCTAGCATAATGGTTCATGAGATACAGCCTGGAGACAGACGGACAGCGGAGTCTTAGAAATAGGGTCCCGTTTTTACCCTTTGGGTACGAAACGCTAAAAATGTACTTATATGGTTTATTATTTGTTCCAACAAAAATTAATAAAATAAAATAAAAATAGCCTTTATTCTCTAGTATATTAAATCCTTATGAAACATTTTTCTTATTGCTACATATTTCACTAGGTTGTCCACCCTGAACATAGGCCTCTAGAAGTTGCCAGTGCTCCCTATCTCTGGCTTTCCTATGCGTTTTCCTACAAACAAACAGTAATTATTGTTTATATTATCATGTTGCAGATAACAATGTGGTACTGAAAACTGCAAGAAGCTGCAGCAAATTCAATTCATTCAAGTCTTGGTGCAACAGAAGAGACAGAATAGAATGAAGATCAAGATTTCCCATCGCAAGCGAGATATGCCCAAATTTAATTACTAGATTTTTTTAAAAATAAAATCATAAAAATATACATAAATCGTTTATTATTAGTGTCAACAAAAATTAATCAGTAATATTATTCTAAATAACACACACCACACACATTATCGCCCTACGGCGAATCTTCGTCTGCGGACGATAATGTGGCCGGGTACTTCGCGCCAACGCGAAGCTTCGCCGGAAGCTTCGGCTTGTCGCGACAATATTCGCTTGGGTGGCTACACTTGGGCTTCCCTGTCGCGCAGAGTCCAGTGTTGCCAACAACATTTGTTTATTTATTTACCATTTTATTGCACACCATTTGTACTAAAGGAGGACTTAGCGCTAAAAACCCTTAGGTGTAAGACAATGGAATGTTAGCATGAACAAACGAGAATGATAAATTAACTAAGATCAACACAATATAAAATCTAAAACTAGTAGTTCTCCAAACAGTAGACTGCGCGGCACATTTTTTTAACTTAAAACTTCATAAGCCTATAATCTCGACCGATTTGGTTCATACTCGCAAATATTGTACTGCATGTAACTCTGCACTGCAAATGACAGAACTACTTCTCAACTCGAGAATAGAATTGCATCAGTGCCCTTGGGTCAGAGGATACCAAAGGTGCGATCTGGAGCAATCTGGGATGTAGAAATATATGAATTGGAAAACCTCTGCGCGCACCCAGAGTTCTCTAATTCGACTGACTGACTAACCTTGGCACTAAGGTCATCGACCTTGACACCAAAGTCATCGACCTTGACTCCGAGACCATCGACTTTGACTCCGAGATCATCGACCTTCACTCCGAGATCATTGACCTTCACTCCGAGATCATCGACCTTGACTCTGAGACCATCGACCTTGACTCCGGGATCATCGACCTTGACTCCGGGATCATCGACCTTGACTCCAAAATCATCGACCATGATTTATCTTGACTAAGCATCCAGCTTGACTGACCTTGATACCAAGATCGACCTTGACTTGACTTGGAATTTGTCATAGTCGATCTTATTCTACCACTCAAGCTCTTTCTTTTGATCCCATATTGAGGGAGATATGAAAAAACATCATGTAATTTACTATTCTGTGGCGGCCATCTTGGTTTTGAAATTAATTAGTTAACATTTACTGCAATTATTATGCTATTAGCTAAGCCTTATAATTTTAAACCCAATTACCCACATTGAGGAAGTTGTGAAAAAATATCATCATCATCATTATTATCTGCGGTAAGACGTCCACTGCTGGACATGGGCCTCCCCGAGGGAATTTCAATAGGCCCGGTCGGAAACGGCTTAGATTCATAAGTCGGTGAATGTCCTACGCTGCGCGTGCTGGTGCGTGGTCTCCGTTAGAGAACTTTACAAACAAACGAAAATCGTAAATCAACTAAGATCAACACATGAAATCTAAAATAAAAACGAATACAAAATATCGTCATCATTTTATCAGCAATAGAACATCCACTGCTGGACATGGGCCTCTTCTATAGATTTTCAATTTTTAGGGGGGCGGTAATGTTTAACAATAAATAATAAAAATATTTAGTAAATATTTGAACCATTTATCGCAAATATTTTATATTTATAGCAATTTTTTAATATATTTTCATCGCAACTACAAATTCGTACCAATTTAAAGGAGCACGGAATTTTTCATTACTTATTTTGTGGCGAGGACGGGAAATTATTTTTCTTTGAATGATATTTTGTAGCGACTGGCAACAACGTCTATGCTTGTGGGAAATCCCCACCGTTTATAATAATCAGCGAGAATGAATAGCTCTGTGGAGAATGACTTTAGCATGAATGTTGGAACGCACGATAAGCATGAACGAATTGTGAAACAGTGCCGGATGTACGTAATGACATGTAAGAGTGAAAGAGAGAAATAGTGTGATGCGTGAATGAGATAGATAGATAGATAGGTACCATTTCATTTCTTCAATAACTTGTGTTATTTCAATTTTATAGCAGAAGTTATGGGAACAAAAGTTGTTTGAAATTAGATTTTCTACAACTTTGATTCCCATCAACTTTTTGTAGGATCGATGTTTTTTTAAATAGTTGGTGGTACCATTTCATTTCTTCAATAACTTGTGTTATTTCAATTTCACAGCAGAAGTTTTTCAAATTAGATTTTCTACAACTTTGATTCCCATCAACTTTTTGTAGGATCGATATTTTTTAAATAGTTGGTGGTACCATTTCATTTCTTCAATAACTTGTGTTATTTCAATTTTACAGCAGAAGTTATGGAAACAAAAGTTGTTTGAAATTAGATTTTCTACAACTTTGATTCCCATCAACTTTTTGTAGGATCGATATTTTTTTAAATAGTTGGTGGTACCATTTCATTTCTTCAATAACTTGTGTTATTTCAATTTCACAGCAGAAGTTATAGGAACAAAAGTTGCTTGAAATTAGATTTTCTACAACTTTGATTCCCATCAACTTTTTGTAGGATCGATATTTTTTTAAATAGTTGGTGGTACCATTTCATTTCTTCGATAACTTGTGTTATTTCAATTTTACAGCAGAAGTTATGAGAACAAAAGATGTTTAAAATTTGATTTTCTACATCTTTATATCCCGTCACCTTTTTGTAGGATCGATATTTTTTTTAAATAGTTGGTGGTGCCATTTCATTTCTTTAATAACTTTTGTTATTTCAATTTTACAGCAGAAGTTATCAAAACAAAAGTTGTTTAAAATTTGATTTTCTACAACTTTGATTCCTATCAACTTTTTGTAGGATCGATATTTTTTTAAATAGTTGGTGGTACCATTTCATTTCTTCAATAACTTGTGTTATTTCAATTTCACAGCAGAAGTTATGGGAACAAAAGTTGTTTGAAATTAGATTTTCTACAACTTTGATTCCCATCAACTTTTTGTAGGATCGATATTTTTTTAAATAGTTGGTGGTACCATTTCATTTCTTCGATAACTTGGGTTATTTCAATTTTACAGCAGAAGTTATGAGAACAAAAGATGTTTAAAATTTGATTTTCTACATCTTTATATCCCGTCATCTTTTTGTAGGATCGATATTTTTTTTAAATAGTTTGTGGTACCATTTCATATCTTCAATAACTTGTGTTATTTCAATTTTACAGCAAAGTTATGGGAACAAAAGATGTTTAAAATTTGATTTTCTACATCTTTATATCCCGTCACCTTTTTGTAGGATCGATATTTTTTTTAAATAGTTGGTGGTGCCATTTCATTTCTTCAATAACTTGTGTTATTTCAATTTTACAGCAGAAGTTATCGAAACAAAAGTTGTTTAAAATTTGATTTTCTACAACTTTGATTCCTATCAACTTTTTGTAGGATCGATATTTTTTTAAATAGTTGGTGGTACCATTTCATTTCTTCAATAACTTGTGTTATTTCAATTTCACAGCAGAAGTTATGGGAACAAAAGTTGTTTGAAATTAGATTTTCTACAACTTTGATTCCCATCAACTTTTTGTAGGATCGATATTTTTTTAAATAGTTGGTGGTACCATTTCATTTCTTCAATAACTTGTGTTATATCAATTTTAGAGCAGAAGTTATGGGAACAAAAGTTGTTTGAAATTAGATTTTCTACAACTTTGATTCCCATCAACTTTTTGTAGGATCGATATTTTTTTAAATAGTTGGTGGTACCATTTCATTTCTTCAATAACTTGTGTTATTTCAATTTTACAGCAGAAGTTATGGGAACAAAAGTTATTTGAAATTAGATTTTCTACAACTTTGATTCCCATCAACTTTTTGTAGGATCGATATTTTTTAAAATAGTTGGTGGTACCATTTCATTTCTTCAATAACTTGTGTTATTTCAATTTTACAGCAGAAGTTATGGGAACAAAAGTTATTTGAAATTAGATTTTCTACAACTTTGATTCCCATCAACTTTTTGTAGGAACGATGTTTTTTAAAATAGTTGGTGGTACCATTTCATTTCTTCAATAACTTGTGTTATTTCAATTTTACAGCAGAAGTTATGGGAACAAAAGTTGTTTGAAATTAGATTTTCTACAACTTTGATTCTCATCAACTTTTTGTAGGATCGATATTTTTTTTAAATAGTTGGTGATACCATTTCATTTCTTCAATAACTTTTGTTTTTTCAATTTTACAGCAGAAGTCATGGGACCAAAAGTTGTTCGAAATTAGATTTTCTACAACTTTGATTCCCATCAACTTTTTGTAGGATCGATATTTTTTTAAATACCTAGTTGGTGGTTTCATTTCATTTCTTCAATAACTTGTTACTTCAATTTTTCATGAGAAATCATCGGAATCGAAGTTGTTTGAAATTTGATTTTCAGCGACTTGAAATTTTGCATCCGGGGGTTTTCGGGGTCGCCAATTACGAATCTGAAATTAGTTTTTCGATATCTTTTTTTTTAAAGATGGCCGCCATACATTGCATCTTTTTAATCTTTAGATAGTTGTTTTGAGGAAACTATTAGCAATGACATAAAACTAAATGCAGATTTGTATATAGATGGAATAATGGTTTGAGAAAAAAGTGGTGAACTTCCGAAGGTCAACTCCTGGCATTGGACCCCCGGCGGATCTCGAAAACGGTGGAGATTAGAGATGTACTTTCTTCACACCACATTGAGTTCTACCTTGGTCCTTTCAGAAAAAATTAAAAAAAACCTTGGCTCCCATACAAAAAAACATGGCCGCCATACAAATTAGACGTTTAATTTAGGAATGAAATGTTTGAACCAAGGTTGTAGACAATTTACTGGAACGATTTCGAAAATTCTTTCATCATTAGAATTGTACTTTACCACTCAAACACATAAGTTTTATTTTATTTCAGTTATGTTACGTTTACAGCGTAAAATATTGAAAATTGTAAAAAAAGTCGGCAAAAAATGAAATTTTGAGACTTTTTAAGCGCGTGCGCTGACTACATAGTAAGTCCTACATGAAAATGATGTACCTCAAAACTAACCGGCTTTATTAGGTCTACATAAAAGTCCGCGACAGCATATATCTATCTCTTCAGGTTTTTGCAGTATATCAACTTTGGTCACTTTAAAGTGAACGCGATTGTAGGTAATTTTCAAAACTGTTTTGACAAACACAGTATTAATCCTTATCCAATTGAATCCTTTTGTTAGCTTTGTCATTTCAAGGAGAACAAAATTGTCATTAACAACAAATCAATCCAACTCGTAGTTTAAAAGAAAATTAAATGGCAATATTAAAAATACAACCCAATAAAAAATACGCGACGCGCTTTAGTAATAACTTAAACTTATTCTGTGCCTCGACAAGACGGATCACTATGACATAAATATAGGTATACGTAAATTATGGTTGATATTTCAAGCGCTATTTTGAACCTTACCGTCATAGAAATAAATACAGGAATAGATGTTATACATTTTATTACTCACTCATTTAGATAGTTGTAAGAGATAGGAAAAAACTGATTGTAGGTTTGTATGGAGATAAAAATATAATCGGGAGAAATAATGACAAAATCTCGGAAGGTCAATTCTTTAACCTGGACCCCTAAGAGATCTCAAAAACGATGGGGTTTAGAGATGTACTTTCTTCGGAAAATATTGAGTACTACCTTGGTACTTTTTGGAACAATTAAAAACACATGGCCGCCATACAAATTTTACTTAGGTACGCCATACATTGCATCTTTTTCATCTTTAGATAGTTGTTTTGAGGAAACTATTAGCTTTGACAAAAAAATGACTAACTTAAACCTATTCTGTGCCACGAATATCAAACGCCAAAATGCCACGTGAATATCCAACGAAATATTGAGTAGATTAATTATATCAGTGGTTTAATGTTCAATATACCTACTCGTAATAATATGCTTCAAGTAGAAGAGTATAAAGTGGAAGCCCTATTTTGAACCTTACCGCCATAGAAATAAATACAGAAATAGATACTAAGATTAAGGGAGAGTTTTTTTATAGGCATAAGTAGCTACGTGTGGGGCTGTCCATTAATCATGTGAGGCTTGAAAGGGGGGGGGAGGGGTTCATAAAAAAACACGAAATATCACAAGGGGGAAGGGGGGGTAAAGTAATATATCACGTGTACTTATTTTTTCTGCAAGCGCGCGATACTCAACCGAAAAGCGGCGTTACATGTATTTATTTTTAGTCAAACGCGTACAAAATCGAAAACGGCTTGTAGTGTGACCTTGATCCGCCGTTGCCAGGCAACGAACGAAGTGAAGTTCCCGCGAGCCGCGACAATTGTCCGCCGGACTCAGCGTCGATCGAGAGAGATTCTCTCCGTAGTGCGCGAAAATGATGACGCCGAGTGGCTTGATGAAACCGATGTTGATCTTCAACAAAGCACTGTGCCAACAACTGACTTGCAAGATGCTTATCCAGTTATTGGTGTTGAAGAAAGTCTTGCTAATCCGTGGTCTGAAAATATTGTACATTAAATAATGTCCATATACTAGTACAAAAAACTTTTTCGCATTTCTTTCATAATTTTTATGTCAGTCAAAAACAAACTGCAACCTTTCTGTCTACCTCTGAACGTTATTATAGTAGTCTTTAATTTTCTATAATAAAATTAGATGATACTTATACCAGTATTTTGCCAAAAAATGCCAAAAAAACATCACGTGATTAATGGATGGCCCCTGTCGAGAGTAGGTACCCACCTTTTTAACCGACTTCCAAAAAGGAGGAGGTTCTATGTTTTTGTGTAAGTATTTTTTTGTGTAATGTAAACAATTCGAGCGAAATATTTGAATTTTGTACACGATGGAAGGCGGTTTTGCCATTATTTATGAAAAATAATATTGAGTAGCTGATTTTCTCAGAGCCTGGTTGGTCTGTTATTTTCCATACAAATGTATTACGCTGTTTTCTTCCTGGAAAGTACTTATAGGGCTTCAATTTTTGTCATAAAATTAAATTTTGCTGTTTAGACCCTGTCTTTTCTTTTTCTTAAAATAAATTAATCAGCAGGAAAAATATGACCCTTCAAAATCACAAAAAAATCACCATTATTACCGACGTCTTTAGAGACCTACCAGAAGAGACTAAATAATATCTAACAAAATATAAAATGACAGAATCATGAACACATATTTTTTTAAAATTTTGACATATAAAAATACTTGATTGAAATAGTTTTTGAAGAAGAAAACAGCGTAATACGAAACGTTGTCTCGCCAAGTTTTTTGTAGGTATAAATCGCTCTGAGCTGCAATTGTCCCTATCGCACGATGCGGGGGCAGGGTCGAGGTAAGGGAGGTTCAAAGTGCTCAAACCTACACAAGTACGTACACAAGCACTAGGGATGTAGTAATAGTCGATATTTTTGTCGATGCTCTAGTGATGTCCATCGATATCGATGTTTATTCAAAATATTAGTTATTTTTTCCAATCTTATGATTTGACCGTTGTATGTTTGTTACTTATGAAGAAAAGATTTTATGTATGGAATATGGGCGTTTAGTTGCTGCGACATGTTGCAGCGATTATACAGAAGATCGTGTTGTATCCGCAGACATCTAAATGAGTTAGGCGCAGAATAACCAATTCGCATAATGCCGAAGTAATCCGGGAATGCTCAATTCTACGAAAGCATAATTCTATGAAGGCCCAATTCTCAAAATGGCAACATAGTTTTGATTTGGAAATTTTCAAAAAAAAATCACACATATTAAATACATATAAGAGCTTACAGGTACCTAAAACAACCTCCTTTGGCGAGTTAAGTACATCATAACTTTTACTATGGGACCGACCAGAGCCGAATCCGCGAGAAATATCAACTATACCTTAGAAAAAGTCCGTTGATAATGGACAAAGTGTATGGAACAGCTGGTTTTTATCGCCAATTCGGAGTTAGTTGCTCCCATAGTAAAAGTTGTTCTTTTTAAACCTATTAACTTTGCCCTAAAGAGGTAGTGCTCAGCACAGAATGCTCAATTCTCAAAATGGCAAAATAATTTCAAAGACTCTTTAATAATTTCAAAGATTTTTGCCAGTATACGTAGCGCCAAACAAGTCGGCGGATGCGATGTTAGCCGCAGATGACACTTCGCCGTAATTCGCTAATTATTGCGCATGTGTGCACAATGTCGACGCCGCGTGGCGTAGTGGTAAGCACAGGCGTGCATGCGGAAGGCATGAGGTTGGCGGGCGGGTGTGCCCCGGCGTCTTGTATCTCAAACTCAAACTCAATTCATATATTGCAACATATGAAATTTACATGCGGTTTTTAGTTAACATGTTTTGTAAAGTTATACATATGACCCTATTAGGGTATGGCAATTTTATTATTTGTATTGGAACGATTTATTATTACGTTTTCTAGATTATCGTTAAAAAATTCGTCTAATGTATAATAATGCATTTCGTCTAATGCATTTCGATAATAGGATAATTTTTAGTTGTTTTATGAAACAGTTATCTCTTTCGATATATTTTAAATTATTTGGCAATTTAGTATTTTTAGAGTCATAGAATTTGGGCTAGAACTGTGCATTGTTCTCTCTGGCCCCCGCGCATACCTATATTTTGCCTTTTGCGCAGCGTTCTGCGCCTAACTTTCCATCCGCCGACTTGTGTGGCGCGGATTATACGTGAGATTCATTCGAGAAAACAGCCCCATTGGCCATCCGTTCATTGAACTATGTGCCTTGCCCTCTGTCATTTTAACTTGCCAATCCACTGAGTTTGAAGAGAGCTGAGAAGTTTAATTAGAAGTGCTTTAAATGCTTTAATCAGTTCATATCTACCTACTTTTTTTTTTTTAATTAAATTTTCTAACCACAGACTCCAGGGTATATGCCCTTTGTTAACTAAAATTTACAATTATTAGATTATACTATCAAAGAGAGTTAGTAGTAGGTACTTGAAATAGCCTAAGTTAGTCAATGCACTGCGTGAATGCCACGAGCAGACCGGCGACCCGCATGCAGCACCCGATCACGAGTATGACACATGTGCCAGCCATCATTCTCCTCGACCATATTTGAGGGAGGAGAACCACCCGACACATGATGCCGCCGCAAGAAGGTCTACCTACTTTGTAGATGTTCTATCTTGTATTACCTACTATGGTGTGTGTCCTACCCACTGCTGCTTTAATTTGCTAACTGTTTTAGTTTTTTTAAACGTGTTTAAGGTATGACAAGCCGTTCTCTAAACAGTAAACCTCGCATCTGTTTTATTGAATCCTCTATTATTTTTATACTATGGAACTAACAGAAATATGGAAATAGCAGAATGAAAATATTGTAGGTACCATATAAAAGGCAAGAAGTTTTAGATGTGCAGGTAGGTATACAGTAATATAACGAGACCAAATTACTTACTAAGACTCCTCTGTCCGTCTGTCTGTTGGTCACTAGGCTGTACCTACGAGTATCTCATGAATCGTAATAGCTAAACAGTTAAAATTTGCACAGATGATGTATTTCCGTTTCCATTATAACAACAAATACTAACTAAAAATAGAATGAAATAAATATCGACTTCAACTATGTACAGAATTCGCGCGGATCGAAGTAGCATTTTTCACATTATTGTTGATTTATCAAATATGGCTCAGCCGATTTTAAGAAAATTTAAATAGGACCAACTTCGACGTATACCCTTTCCAATAAAAAAAAAAAATAGGTACGCGTCGAATTGCGTACCTCCTCCGTTTCATCGGTCAAAAAATAGAATAAAATACCTACTATACTTATTCATTACAATTCATTACATTACATTCATTCAAACAGATGTGAGTTTTTGCACGATAATTATTAATAATGACAACAGGTAGACGCTTGACATATTCTCAGAGTATTTAGTAATATAATATTTCAATTTAAAAAGCAAATAATTTAAATACATAATTGGCTCCCATACGGTTCGAACCCTTTCAAGCGCGAGTCCATATTTATTTTAGTTTGTAGAAGAACTATGTTAGACATTTAAATTAAAAATAATTAACTTAAAATTAGAAAGAAGTAATTTCAGTCAAAATATATAATGTAAACTGCAACGCATACAGAAATCAAATAGCGAAATTGCTACTTTTAATCCCTGCTTTGGGTTCAAGATCAATTGTATAATTATGATGTTAGTTGGGTACATATTATGTTTTTGTACAACAATAATGAAATAATTTGAAAGAAAATAAATACTATGTCACAAATAATGTAGCTTCCTAATGGCAGAAAAATAAGTAATCATTGGCAGGATTATTTTTGTTTGCTTTCCGCCATACCTACTAGGAAACCAGATTATACGTAGAATACGCGTAAGATAGCTCTACGTACGGCCAAAATGAGGAACAAATTTTATGCTGCCAGGGAATACGGAATGCTAGTGAAATAACGTACGTGGCGCCACGACTCGCGCGCAGAGTTATCTTGTGCGCACTCTACGTGATATCATATTTTGCTACAATTCAAAATCAAATTTCGGTCGGCCACGCTCGCGCTGGTTCCGTGAGGCGCGGGTGGGGGGGACAGTTCGAGCGCATCACACACACATCGAAGCTCAGCTTGGGCGCATCTCGGGACGGCAATTGTTTAGTCCAAATACCTATTTCTCAATTTCTTCGTCACTAGGATATCCTCTTGACCGAGCTAACGAAGTGAGAATAGTCAGGAGACCAAATCGAAAGCAAAATCGTCGAATTAATAGGGATATTAAATCGATGATTTTGCTTTCGTATGCACGGATATTGATTTTCCTCTAGGTACCTATATAGGTCGCATTTTTTTAACGAATCTCGACGCAGTGACGAAACTTGTACAAAGGTTCTTAAATCTATACCTATATGAATGTTTTTGTCGTCGGTGATTTTGAGTGAGGGGGGAAGTGGGGGGGAGGGGGACCACCTCGGGAGTATACCCTTGCGAACTAAAAAGGATATTTTTTGATTCAGTTCACAGTTCACATAGAACCTCCTCCTTTTTGGAAGTCGGTTAAAAAACTATACGTTACCTACTTATAATGGAATATCAAACGAGATATTGAATAGAAGAATTAAGTACTTATATCAGTTTTTATGATGATGATATTTTTTTTAGATTATATGTTTTGATGTTTGTAAAGTTCTCAAATGGAAACCACGTACCTACCGGCAAACGCAGCGTAGGACGTCCACCGGCTCGTTGAACCATTGATAAAAGCCGATGGATGCAAGCTGTATCCAACCAGGATTTTTGAAAATCCATAGGGGAGGCCCATGTCCAGCAGTGGACATCCTACTGCTAATATATCATACGTCCACCAAGTCGGTCAACGTCCACCGTACTATGTGCCCTGCCTATTGCTATTCCACCTTTCTAATCGTAATCCTAGATAGGGGAGAAGAGGCGGGTTGGTTATAATATAATATTTATGAATTCTACTGGTTTTCCAAAAAGTACTATAAATCTACCACACTACCAAATTTACATCGAAAATCTACCATGATAGTAGTCAATCTACTTCACTCTGGCAAGAAAACATCGCGCGATGTTTAGCGCGCCAATCTTCGCTGCAGGTGTGGCCAGAAACTTCGTCTGCGCCCGACGACGATGTACATCGCGCGAAGCTTCCGGCGAAGCTTCGCGCGCAGATGTAGCCATAGCATCATTCCACAAACATGGCGTCGAAAATCCATAGAAACTGCTATGTAATCTAGACACAAATGACACTAGAACTGCTGATCAAATGTCAAATTTGATTTCACAAAGATGGTGGACAAACTTCAAACGTCTCCTAGGCAGGGCTTTTAATTTGAACTTTATCGGCATAGCAATAATGCCATGTCATTTCAAACACCGCCCCTATGATTGAACGACACAATATTGTACAGCATGTTATTTTGTGGCCTCCATAGATAAAAAAATCTCAATGTTATGCTTCGTTTAAACTGAATTGTTCTACTGTCGTGCTAGTAAAACGAGCGAGTAAAGGGTCCCCCACACAGCCGCGAGCAGGGTGCAGCTGCGGCTCGGGTTTGTAAGGCAAACCTGGGACCACATGGCCGCGTCTTTCCATTCTGTACAAGGCCAGAACGCAAGTGTATGAAACTAGAGTCTGGGCCTCTTTCATCATCTCCGAGTAAATTATTGAGTAACTACTTTCCGAGTAGTGCTATTTGACGAGTAAGAGTCCCGAGTTATATTATTGGTCAGTTTCACATTAGACAACCAGCCTGCAAGAAACAACTCGGCGAATAACTGAATGAATGAAGTATTTTGAATTAAGTTTTTTTTGAATGAATTACAAAAGAAAAATAACATAATTTGGGGAAAATTGAAAATTTTACCTATTAGCCGCTATAAAGCAAGGAAAAAAAACAAAAGTCATTTGTAAGTTCCAAAACATTATAATTTCTATCACAACCCAGGCCCTAGAGTTTGACATACACGATGCGATGATTTGATCAAATTTTCGCTTCATGCCAACTGGGAGCTCATTCAGTTAATTCAAAGGTAGGAATTGGTAGTTAACGATTTGTACTACTACCTGTAACTGGGCGCACAGAACGCGATGATCGCATCAATTCATCAGATCAGTCCAGTGGAGGCCAAATATAGGTAGTTAACTATATCTGGTTAGTAGTTATTGAGGAAACAAAATGGTACACCTCCTACCTTTGAATTAATTGAATGAGCTCCCAGTTGGAATGAAGCGAAAATTTGATCAAATCATCGCATCGTGTATGCCCACCTTAAAACCGCGACTTTACATTAGTGTGACCGTTTTTAGTGGACTTATTGCTATTATAGTAGATTTTCGATGTAAATTTGGCAGTGTGATAGATTTTCACTAGGTTTTTAAAAATCAGTAGATATCACTAGATTACATAAATTCGATTTTTTTGGGGTCCGCGCACCGTTATGTGATTTCGGATAACGGCGGGGTAGAATTAGGAGAAAAATAAGTTATGCCAATGGATTTTAGTAGAAAAAAAGCTTACGTTTAGTAGTCTACAGGTTTTGAAAACGGTAACACAGCTTTACTGTTGACGAGTCACAGTTGTCGGTTTTTAAAACCGCGACTTTACAAAATATTGTCATATTCAAAGTTAGAAAGCTTACGTTACCTTGCTAAAGCATTAATCGAAATTAATGAAAATATCCAAAATCACCTAAAATGTGGGTTAGGAGTTGAATAAAAAATAGGTCTCGGTTTCTCAGACACAAATGTAGTCCATGAACTGACAGTAGAAGCAAAAGACTACAGAAATTATTAAAAAATGTCCGAAGAAATTTACCACGCGAATGTCATAGAACGTAGTCACAGTCATAGTGTTGGTAACACTGCGTGGCGAGCCAAAATAAAACCTTGACGAGCCGCGAGCAATGTTGTCGGTTTTAATTAGCGTTTCATTTGACGCTTTCTGCTTTTGCAGTTTTCCGTTTCTTTTAAAATAGCCGTGTCCAGTACTAAAGCGTTACGTGAAATTGATAATTTGAACTAAAGAAAGAATGATGTATTTTTTTCACGCACCACTTTAATACTGAACACTGCTATTTTAAAAGAATCGGTAAGCTGCAAAACAGAAAAGTGTCAAATGAAACGTAAAGACCTTCATACCGTCGAAGTCTTCTATACGTTTTTTCATTCATTTGGGATCTTCTCCTCCTGTTTATACATAGGAGTCAGGAAACCAGCTTCGAGGCGAACCTCCTTACTGGGGCTGGACGCTACACCACACTGGATGTAGGGCATTGTAAAGGGAGGGCGCGAGTACCCAATCCCGACCGCGAGGTCGGGCGGCATCTCTCAGCGCCCTCTCCCCGCCATTCTGGCAGACTATCGTCGGCCGTCATGGCTTTGTGGTTCTCAGATTCGGAGTCCTCACAACCTGCAACCGCCGGGTGCAGGCGGCATCTCCTCCTCTTCGAATGGGTGTCGACGTGACGCACGTCGATCCGGTGGCGTACCCGGTCAGGCGAACGCAGCTTCAAATGGTTGAACTCGGGAGTAAACACTCGACCAAGCCCAACTGAAGCGCGGAGCAATGCTCTCTCAACCTGCCGGTCTTGTAGCGATGCGGAGATGGGGAGTGGGATCGCTGGCCCGGCTCAAGCGCGCCGCCGCGCGAGCCAGGCACCACGTCTCTAACTGCCCCTTTGGTAGGCGGTCGTCGAGCACTGTGTCGACGACGATGGTCGAGCGGCGTCAAGCTCACGCGTAAGGCGGAGCGACGCCTACTCAAGTAGGTCCCATGGTGTGCCTCTAGGCACAGGTATGCAGTGAAGCGGCGCCGGGGGAGTGGCTCGACCCCGGCCGCCGAGGCAGGCCCGCGTAGTGGCGGAGCCCGAGAGGGGCCGCGCGTCGCATAAGCGACAGCAGCGGCTCCGAGGATGGACGTCGCGACGCTGGGCGTCGCGAGATGAGGGTTCAGGTGGTGGCGCGATGCGCAGGAATGTCCGATGAGTTGTCAGGTCCGGTAGTGTGCGCCCCGATCAAAGTCGAGGGGCGCGAGGTCTTGATGGTGGTAAGCGGCCCGCATACGCCCACTCGGTGAGGGGCACACGAGTTGGCGGAGCGGGTCGCGCCGCAGTCGCGTCGGGTCGTCGGCCTCGTCAGGTCGCCGTGCGCGGCGTCACCGGGCACCAACCGGGAGGCGGCGCGTTGGCGGGCCTGGCGCCAGCACGTCCCTGGTCGCGTCTGCGGGGTTGTGGCCTGGACTACGTCGACAGGCCGCTGGAGTGTGCGTCGCTCGATATACGAGCGGCGCGGTGTGCTCGGGGCGCATTACGCGCACTCGCCGATGCGTCAGTCTAAGTCGGCAGGCGCCGTGTGCGCTTGGGCCGAAGAGGGTGGTTTGCTAGGCCGCCCTCTGGTCGTTTTCAGGTATTGTATCGGGGGAGGCGAGCCTCGACCCCGATGGTGGCTTCAGATGCGGCGCGTCTCGGTGGTGTCGCCTCGTCCGCGGGCCGGTGGGTTTCCCGCCCGACGGCGTGCACTCCGTCAGGACATGGAGCCATGCAGCCCTCGGTCGAGGCAAGGCAGGCGATGGCGCGCCGGTGCGCCGGGCGAGCGACCGCTCGAGCCCGGCGCTGGTTGTCTTGTCAGGTGTGGGTGGACGACGCGGAGCAAGCTCGACGCGTCGTTAAGTGGTGGCAGTGATGGAGGGACGCGATGCTCGTTCCGGGACAGGTCGCGCCCGGGCACAACAGCCGGCGGCGTAATCACGCCCCTCATAGGTTATTCCAGGGCGGCCGCGGCTAGGTCGACATTTGCGGGGCAAATGCCAGTTCAGCAGGCGGCCGCAAGCTGGCGCACGGTGCGCACGAATGCGCTCGGTGCATGGGTGCGGCAAGCCAGGGCGGCCCGCTCGACGTCGCTAGCAGACGGAGCGAGGCCGCGGTCGGCGGCGCGCACGTGGACGGCGTGTTTCTGTAGGCGCTCGATCGCTGCGAGGTGGGGGGGGACCCGCAAGGGCCCGCACCCCCGCCCGTGGTCGCGGTTTACAGAAAGACTGTAGTCTCAAGCGCATGTTGGGAGCCCGAGCTCTCGACCAAGCACGGCGAGACCCTTCTATACGTGGATCAGGCGCATAAGGGATACTACGTATAGAGAGATACTATTTTTGAATTTCTTTCATTTTCAGTTTTTATTGAATCAGGCGTTACTTTGCGGAAGTTCATCTTCAAATTCTTGTTTTGAATAAATGTTAATGTTTGACATATTTAGGGACTACGTCAGAAAAAATTGCAAAAATACTGCGGAGAAATGATGTACATGTGGCATTTCGAACGAATCACAACATGAGACGAATGTGCAATGGGAAAGACTCCTTAGAAAAAAGCAAGAAATCGGGGGTATACAAGTTAACCTACGACACATGTAACGCAGTTTATGTGGGACAAACTGGAAGGAGTTTTCAAACCCGCTACAAAGAACACTTAGCTGCATCTAGAAACAATCACCCAGAGAAGTCGTATTTTGCGAAACATTTATTAGAAACTGGACACGATTTGGATAACAACAACACTTTTGAAATTCTACATGTATGTGAAAAAGGTTTTCGCTTAAATGTTTTGGAGCATTTAGAAATAATGAAACATCAAAACACACACAACGAGTTGCTGAACGATCAAACTACCGTCACATCGCCTTTACTTCGGTGCGTCACGACGAGTATATAAGAAGCGCCGGCGCGGCGAGCCGTCATTCTTGCGAGTGAGCTCGAAGAGTCAACACGTCCTGAAGATGCCTCGTTTAGAGGCGAAACACGTGTCGAATAGAGTACAGTAAGAATAGGGGTGCTATTTATTGACTAAGTATTTTTTCAATTATTTTATACCATTTTTTATAAATAAATTATATTTGTAATTTTAACATATTAATTAAATATTATTTTCAGGTTTACTACATTTTTTAAATAGATTACTAATCACTATTTTTGTTACAGGTTTAATTATTTTTTTTATTATTTTAAACGGATTAATTAAATTCATATTTTGTAAACATACCTAACTTTTCTAACCTTTTTTTTTTTTTTTTTTTACCAGGGGAAATCTTTTATAGATACCACCTCACCTCGAGGGCAGGCGGGTGGTTATGTGGGAGTCCTGCCGACTGGACAGTATACCCACCAAAACCCCTGGGTGTTCCACCACTGCGCCTGGTGTCGGGGCTACGGGCACGCTTTCGCACTCCTCCGCGGCACCCGACAGCGCTGGCCCAACTCGGGCCCCACCACGGAGCTTGCGCTCCCGCTAGATTGACGATGTGTCGAACACCGGACACATCGTCATCCACCACCTGGGACCAACCAGCACTGGGCGTCAGACAGCACCCGTGCCCGACAGCCCTGGTCCCGATGCAACGGGTCAATTAAAGTGGCCCCGCGCCTGCCACTACGGCTGCAGACGATAGGGAGAACGGCCATCGCGATACCGACACTCCTCTTCCCCTGCAGCCCCACCGCCTCCGCCAACACGTTGGCGGCACCCGTTAGGGCCGCTGGCAGGACGGATAGACAGCGGCACACTCGCCGCCCGTCCATCCCGTCGCCGCCCCCGCCTCGATGGGCTCGGCCGCGGTATCGCGACGAGCGCGACACCGCAGTCCACCTCAGTCGACTTGCGACCTACTGGCCAGCCTCCGCACGGGCTTGTCGAGGCCCAAGACCCGGAGAGGCCGGCCCCACCTCGGGTTCCTCTTGGTTCACCAGGCTGGCGAGACCTGGCTACTAAGCCCCCCCGCCACGACAAGGCGGGAACCCACTCGGGGGGGAACTTTTCTAACCTGACCTAACCATAGTCGAACCATGATACAGTTTGATGATTAATTACTAATTTTGTTTGTGATTTAATTTGGATTTTGAATAGTACCCTTAACTTATATGACTACGACAGAGCGGAAATACACTAAATATTTATTCAAAAAAAAACTTTTTTTCAGTTTGTTTATGTTTTTTATGTACGTATGTTCTACGTTGTTTTATTAAAATACCTATAATCCTCTAAATGTCCCGGAATCTAGTCAGATTCTCAGTGTTATCCACAAGAAATGATCACAAACTATTATAGATACTAACTACGTATGAAGAACTACGTGAGCAAGGATATTTTTGAAGGAATTTCGAACCTACGCTATTAATTGACTTAATAATGTGAAGTACGTGGATGCTATTGATGAAAATATATCCAGTTATGTATTAGGCTTATCCCAAGGTACAGGGTGGCGCAATAGAACGTGCATATTGCATCATCTTTTTTTGCGGGGTAGAAGGGGCGTGGGCGGGGGGAGACCGATATCGTTGGGTAGCGCGGTTCATAAAGTTTTAGTCACTATGAGTCACTTCGACGGGAAGCGTCGCGCATTTTGCGTGCGCGCATTTTACGAAAACTCTCGTTCGTACGTAGTTGTCAGGCGACTATTTTGTTCTGAGTATGGTGTACGGCAAATTAGGGAGGCTCCGAGTGCTAATTTAATTAAAATCTGGATAAAGCGTTTTGAAGAGACTGGATCGACGTTTAAACCACACGGTCGTCCACGCACATCTAGGACCGAAGACAATATTGAGAGTGTTAAGCAGTCGGTACGAGAAGATCCACAAATGTCTACTCGCAAGAGATCGTCTGTCCTAAACATATCGCGACGAAGTTTGCAACGAATTTTAAACTTGGATCTTAAATTGCATCCATACAAGCTGCAATTAACTCAAGAATTGAAAGACTCTGACTTCATAGCACGGCTCACATTTGCTAATGAAATGCTCAATCGGTTTTCAAATTTTGAAAACATCCTTTTCTCTGATGAGGCACATTTTCATATGAATGGGTTCGTAAACCGCCAAAATTGTCGTTATTGGAATAGTGAAAATCCCAGACTCAAACATCAAAAACCGTTACATAGCCCTAAAGTGACAGTTTGGGCCGCAATATCTGCCAAAGGAATAATTGGTCCTTATTTTTTTGAAAACGCACGGGGGCAAAACATCACTGTTAATACCGAACGCTATGTTGCGATGTTGGAAGGTTTTTTGGCCCCAGAACTTGAAAATTCAAGAATAAAGAACTCTAGGACTTGGTTCCAACAAGACGGAGCTACCAGTCACACATCAAATGACTCCATGGCGGTTGTGAAGCAGATGTTCCCTGGCAAACTGATTTCGAAAAGAGGTGATATCCCATGGCCTCCGCGCAGTCCAGACTTGACGCCTCCTGACTTTTTTTTGTGGGGATACCTCAAACACAAAGTCTACACCAATAATCCGAGAAACATCAGTCAGCTCAAGGAGAATATTCGTGGTGAAATGGCAGCAATCACACCAGCACTACTTAAGAAAGTTTTCGGTAATTTCCGTTTGCGGTTAGAGGAGTGCCAACGTAGAGAGGGTCATCATTTAGATGATGTTATTTTTAAAAAATAAACTTCAGTTATCACTTAATAATTGCTTAGTTTTATTTTAACTGTACCTTTTGTATTTATTTTTTAATAATTATTTTAAAAATGCACGTTCTATTGCGCCACCCTGTATATGTTTCATACCTTTATCAGTTTTACCTACTTTCTCCAATAGCATTAGGTATAGTTTCAGTGACACTTAGTTTCAATATATTTTTTTTTGACATCTTACACACGGTCTCTGACCCCAGTATTATTATATATTCTTTGCCCAAACTAAGCAAAGCTTGTGAAATGGCTGCCAGACACTGAAATACTACATAGATATATTTTTAAATACATACCTACTTATATTGATAGTACCTAAATTATGGTTTCAATGATGTTTAAAATATCCATAGCTTATGTTACTACATGCTGCATGATCGAAATCAGGAATAAGGCGGTCCGCAGACGAATCTAAGTTACCAACAGCCCAGTAAATGAACAAGTGGAAACGGCAGTGCAGCGGGGCAATTCTGTCAACCGATCTCGTTACTAAGGTGACACGTTCTTGAACCTGTCTCGTTTTTCTGACAGTTTTGAGCTGTCGGAACTGTCAGAAAAACGAGAGAGGTTCAAGAACGTATCACTTTAGTAAAGAGATCGGCTAACAGAATTGCCCCGCAGGGTTCATAGTTTGCCAGAAGGAAGTTTGAGGCTGTAAAGTTCTCGAATGGAGACCACACACCAGCAATTGCAGCGAATGCCGTCCACCTACAAGTGGAGCGATGAATAATTAAGGGTGCAGGAACAGGTTGGATGCAGGCCGCTTCCAACCAGGCTTATTAGAAATCTAGCAGGAAGGCCCATGTCCAGCAGTGGATGAGGGCTGCTATATCTTCAGCACAACATTATAGATTTGTACAATGTACACATACACTATGTGGCAAATAAATTAAATAGAATTGAATCCTGTGGCTGATGCATCCTAATGATGATGCATCTTGTGATGTCTCTACTTAAATCCAAATCAATTTTTTTTGTTAAACTAGCCGTGATACCTAGGGCTTAGGATCAGGTTATCAGACCTCAATTTTTAAATTTTTTGCCTATATTCATATGAATGAAAAATGTATAACATATTTAATATAAATTGTTTGGTATTTTCAGCTGTGAAGATGATGTTTGATGTACAAACTACTAATCAGCTCTATCCTAGCAGACATATTAAGAGCTATGGTACATACTGCGAGTTAACAACAGCAAGCTAAGAGCACACCACACTAGAAGCTTATCTGCTTGAATACTAAACTGAAAGTTTATCCACCTGATATACATGCTGCTTGCCACTATCTCCATCCATCTTTAGCATAATAAACCAGATAAACCAGATAAACATTTTATTGATAATTTGTCAAAAATTATAAGTCACAAAATTGAAGTCTGAAACATGACTCAGATTAAAATAAATTCATTTCATAATCTTATTGTGCCATAAAATATAATAGTATTATCATTCACAAGATTAAAAGTAAGTATAAAATAATAATGTCAAGAATATCAATTAATAATGTCAAATCACATACATTTTTTTAAAAGGAAATTACTCTTATTAGAGCAAGCAAAAAAATCTTCAACGCTATAAAATGCCTTTTGCACGAGCCAGTTCTTTAGTTTTGTTTTAAATATATTATCGCTCACTGAGCTAGTGATGTCCTTCGGCAAACAATTGTAAATTTGTGCACCTATCACGTGAGTCAACTTCCCCGAGCGAACCAGTCTCGTGTGGATAGTAGCGAGACTGTCAACATTGCCCAGGTTGTGTTGAAATGCATGCCTGGCCCCACGCTTCTCGTACATATCCAGGTTGGTTCTCACAAAGACAGCCACCTGCATAATCACAAGTGAGGGCAGCGTCAGTACACCGAACGCTGTAAAGTACGGCTTAGCAGACGTTCGACGCGACACTTGCGCGATCGCTCTTATAGCCCGTTTCTGCATTCTGAAGACACGCAGTCTGTCGGCGGCGTGCCCCCACAGCTCGGCTCCATATTGTAAGAGCGACTGCACGGTCGCGAAATAACAAGTGCGTGTTACGTCGGCTGAGACCACTTTCGATAGACGGCTCAAGGCATAACAGGCACTGCCCAGTCTCGCGCAGAGCTTATCTATGTGAGAGGCCCATGTGAGGCCGCGATCGATTTCGAATCCGAGGAACGTCGTCGACTCAACCTGATTAATTGAGTCTCCGTTTATGGTCACTCGAAGTATATCCGGCTGTCGGCCTGACACAGTAAAAAGCATGAAGTGGGTCTTCTTCAAATTTAGGACCAGTCCATTCATTCCGAACCACTGCGCTAATTCGTTCGCTGTATCGTTTAATCGCTTTTGCAGATCGTCGCGTGACTTTGCCGTCACGATTACAGCGACATCGTCCGCGTACATAAAAACTTCACCGGATGCGATAAAGTCAGGCAGGTCGTTCATCATCATCGAGAATATGATATTGGAAGCAGATGATCCTTGGGCTACACCCATTGTAGTCGTCAAGGGATCTGATCTCGTCTCGCCACCGTCGCTGACGACCACCTGGGATCTGTTTTGTAGCAGGTTGGTGAACAGCGAGTGTGCAGGCCCTCTTATGCCGTGATGGAGAAACTTGACAGCGAGAATACCGTGATCTGCGACATCGAAGGCTTTCGATAAGTCGCAGCACAGCATGGCGACTTGCTGCCTCTGCTCGCTGGCTTCCATCACGCGCTTGAGTACCTCCCGTGTCAGCGCCGTCGTAGATCTGCCCGCTCTGTAAGCATACTGTCGGTCCGAGAGCATTCCTGTTGAGGTTAGGTATTTCGTGAGTCTGGCACTCAATCCGTTTTCAAATATCTTAGACACGGTTGGAATGATGGATACGGGTCTATAAGCGTCCAAATTGTCGCGCTTTCCCTTTCCCTTGAACAACGGTGACACCTTACTTAATTTCATCGCATCCGGATACACTCCAGCGCTAATACAGTGATTAAACAACTCTGCTAGGCATGGCGCTATAGCCGTTTTGATCACGTCTATTGCTACCATCGATATATCGTAAATATCTTTGGTTGGTTTTTTCGGTATACTCAATATAATTTTATATACCTCATCAGCCGTAAACCTAGTGAGTCTAAGACTAGTTGCTGCAGGTGGATACGCAGCAGCGAGCGCAGCGAGGGCACGCTGCACGTGATCGTGCGGCGCCTGGCACAACACCGCTGCACCCACAAAAGAAGAGTTCATAGCATCTGCTGCCCCTTTCTTTGTGGAGTACCTGTTGCCCTCTTCGTCCTTAGCCACATCCGTAAAACTAGTACATGAGTTCCTTTTTAAAATGCCTCTCTCAGTATTAACTACTTTCCAGACTGCTTTCTGCCTATTACAACTATTAGTTATTATATTTGAGTAAAAACTAGCTTTTAGGGCTCTGTTAGGGATCTGTTAGGGCCCTGTCATATGATACGTTCAGTTCCCTCGCGACTGATAAGAGTTGCTCATTGTGTGGGAACTTTTTGGTCATCTGGGCAGCCTCGAATAATAAGTACTTGAGTTTGATGACCTCGTCTGACACCCATGAGTTCTTTGTAATATTTTTGCGCTTGAGAGGAAAACTAATTTGTAAACTAAAACTAAAACTTAATAATTTTGTAAGAGACCTTAGTGATATGAATGATAAGTCCAGTTGTGTGAAAACAGGGAATTTATTGACAGCTTGATTAAAATGATCTTCAATAATTAGAGTATTCATTTTAAATGAGAAATAGTCAGAATCGAAATCAAATGACCGCAAGCTAGGTCTAGTGGCCGGAAACCGGTATTTTCGTTATAAAATTAATTATAGTTACTATTTAAATATATTTAAATACCTTGGGAACAAAAAAAGTTTACAAACAAACTAGAATATAATTATTACATTCAAGAAAACTCAGACATAGCTGCAACTTCTATAAATTAGGATTTATTGATTTTAGAATCTACCCAGATTGTAAAATCAATAGATATACAGTTAGGTGGCTGCCGACAGGCGAAATGACCATATGAGATCACTTTTATACATCTAAACATTTTATTATAATACCCTGTCTAATAATAAAATTAACCTGTTATTACAATCTTAAGAAAAACATTTCACTCACAGCAATTAACATTGAAATATTAATCAGTCTTCAAAAATTCAGAAGTCGCGGTCTAGCGCTGAGCGGAGTGTGGAGGGGCTGCGCATGTGTTTAGTATGGCGGTCACTATGTGCAGCCATCCCCTCCACAGTACCCTCAGCGCTAGACTTACGTGCCGCTACCTGTACCTCTTAATAATACATACCTACCTAAATAACTTAATCAAATAATGTACATCTTTAAATTATCCAGTAACTTTATTCTTTCACAGTAGGTACCTATGCTTTATTTCCGACAGTTTAGTAGGTAGGTAGATTTTTGACCAAGTTGCGTTCGGCTCTCGAGGTCACAAACTTGGATTATTTACTAGGCCCACATCGTAAAAAAGTCTGCAAAAAATCGGAACTACCGGATTTAATCTGATTTAACGCATACTACCCCGTACTTTCAGGCGAGAAAGTTACTAGATTAAAAACAAAACAATTACATCGACGGAAAAAAGTAAAACCTGAGGATTTAGTCATTAGTTTTTCCAAAAAGTTGTATAGGGCTTTACACCCTTGCAGAAACATTTTGTATGCACCTTGTATAGGAAAATAAAATGAAGGATTTTATTATTTTTCTCACAACTTTTAATAAAATTCTCACCGTTCATACCTTTTCCTTCTTTCGCAAATATTACAAGATCAAAATTAGCCAAATGGCCGTTCTGCCGTTCTCGAGTTTTAGCGAGACTAGCAAGCACGATTCATTTTTATATAAATATCTGTGCTTCCTGTGATAGGTGAGTCAAGTCAAGTTCTACCCTTTTGGATTGAAACAAAAAATAATGAGAAAAATATTGCGAATTTTTTGGTCTAACTCACGTCCTTCTATCTGCTATAGTTTCAAAGATAATTTGTTGCAATATAATATAAATGTCAGGATTTAGGCAAAAAAATTGTAAATACAGATAAATGTTAAGTTGTTACCCTAGAAAAGATTGATACAGAAGTTTTTTTCGTGCTCTGTGGCGTAAGAGCGATTAGGTATAGTATTTTTCACATTTTATTTTTCAGTATACTTTTCCTAAATATTGATATATTCAGAGTTATATCACTTAGAACTAATATCTCTCAATATAAATTAGGGTACAATTCAACATGTACCTTTTAATCCGAATCTAACTAAATATATGCCTAATTTGTGTTGGGTTTGAGACAAAACTGCATATCTATATTAATAATTCCGTGCAGGGGTACGGTAGACTCGATCGAAACCTTACCTCAATGATGAAACATAAAAAAATAATGATTTCGAGTCGACAACATAAATATCCGGAAAATTCGGATTATCGTGTATTTTAATAAAATATAACCTTGCTGACAAGCAAATCGCAGTCGCCATATTGACAACGGATGACATAACCAGTGCTAACAACTCCTTTTGGCAAAAACGCGCTATCAGCACTCAAAAACGCGTCAGAAGCGCTAAATGGTACCTACGACGACTGGTACTACGAAAAAAATGCTCTAATTGGCTCAAATCAATGATAAAATGGTAATAATCATATGGAGGACCGGCCGGGCTGGTACGCGTCCCTAGGTCCTTACCATTTGTTTGTTGGTAGCGGCGAAGGTGCAATAAAACCAGGTATTACTTTCAGTGAAATAACATTAATCTCTAAATGAGAAGAAACAGTTTTTCAGTTATTTTCTGCCGGTTTTAAGCGACAAGTTTTTGGTCTCTCTGGGTTGCAAGCTTAGAATTTTGGTGTTGCCATCAATAAGTGTGGTTCGGAAAACCGAACGCCACACCACCCCCCTACGGAGAAGGAGAATCCGTGGAAAAGAAAAAGAAGTTAGAGGTCGAAAGGCTTAGAGAAGTGAACTCTACGACCGGATCGGGTAGTGTATTGCGGTATGGGCGAGGCAGGCGGCATTGGTGCAGATGGCATAGGCGGAGAAAGAGGGACTCGAGCAAGTGTAGGTTGAACTGGTGGAGGCACAGTAGCACGTGGTGGTGGTGGTGCCAGTACAGGAGGGACAGGAGCAGAGTTATCAATGAACGCTGGCTTGACTCTATCGATGCTGACGGTGGTCTGCTTGCCTTTAACCTCTATCGACAATGTCTTGCCGTCCTCAGACCTGGAAATTATCTTATGAGGACCGGTGTAAGGTGGCTGCAGAGACCGCCGGACAGTATCATCTCTGAGCATGATATGTGAAACAGTGGCAAGGTCCTTGAAAACGAAAGGAGAAAATTTGGTGTGATGAGAAGCCGGTGTGGGACGTAACTTGGATATGTGTCGTCGTAATTTTACAACGAGGTCCGCCGGATCTTCGTAACCAGTGGATGCAGGAGGCACAAGGAATTCTCCAGGAAGCCTCAATGTCTCTCCGTAAAGTAACTCCGCGGCTGTTGCCCGTATATCTTCTTTAAATGCTGAGCGCATCCCTAGTAAAACCAGAGGCAAGGCGCTCAACCACGATTCATCGTGACACATCAGAGAAGCTTTAAGTTGCCTGTGCATGCGTTCTACGAGTCCGTTGGCGCAAGGGTGGTAACTTGTCGTACGAATACGCTTTGTTCCGCACATGTCTGTAAGGCGTCTGAATAAATCCGATTCAAATTGACGTCCTTGATCGGTTGTGAGTACTGCAGGAACTCCAAATCGAGAAATCCAGCCAGCCACAAAGGTATTCGCTACTTCCTCCGCGGTTATACCACTCATAGGCCAAGCTTCGGGCCACCGAGTGTAGCGGTCAATGGCAGTTAGGCAGTACTGATAACCTGCACATGGTGGAAGAGGTCCAATAATATCAATTTGGGCATGGGTGAGCCGAGATGTGGGGCTGGAGAAATGTCCCAGCGGAGAATGCGTGTGACGCGTTATCTTGCTTCGTTGGCAAGCCACACAAGTTTGACACCAATGGCGACAATCTTTGGCTACACCTGGCCAAACGAAACGTTCAGTCACAAGCCGAATGGTGGCTCGAGAACCAGGATGGCTCAAGTTATGCAACTGAGAGAAGATTTTCTTCCGCATAGTTTCAGGGACAAATGGTCGCGGTCGGCCAGTGGTTGTGTCGCAGACCAGTGTAGTATTGGTGCCAGGGAGAACGACGTTCTCTAATTTAAGAGAAGAATTTGCATCATTGCGATACTTCTTCAACTCGTCATCAAGTTCCTGGTATGAAGCGAGAGCAGAGTAGTCTGTTTCGAAACTGATAGATTCAATGCGGGACATGGCGTCGGCGACTGTATTGTCCACCCCCTTTACATGAACAATGTCCGTCGTAAATTGGGATATAAAAGAGAGTTGATTTAGCTGGACCGGTGGAAGCTTCTCACGACGTTGTGAGAATGCGTAGGTAATCGGCTTGTGGTCGGTATAAATCGTTACGTGCTGAGCTGCCAAAAAATGGCGATAATGCTGCACACTCTCATATATCGCGAGAAGCTCTCGGTAATATGCCGGCCATTGGGATTGTCGGGAGTTCAGCTTTTTACTGAAGAAGCCCAAGGGTTCCCAAGCATCATCAACCTTTTGTTGGAGGCAGGCACCGATGTGAGAATTGGAAGCGTCGGTAAAAAGACCAAGCACAGCATTCGGCAACGGGTGAGCCAAAAGAGCAGCAGATGACAAACTGTCTTTACAAGCCTTAAAGCATTCCTCGAGCTCGGGCGTCCAATGGACCGGAGTGGTACCCTTGCCTTGGGAGGCTACAATCGCGTCAACCAGCGGTGCTTGCAATTCTGCAGCATTACGCAAAAATCGGCGATAATAATTGACCATCCCGAGAAATCGGCGGAGGCCTTGTACGGTCTTGGGCAGAGGAAAGTCTTTAAGAGCCTGAATACGCTCAGTTGGTGGTCGCATGCCGTCAGCGGAGATGAGGTAGCCGAGGAAAGTAACCTCAGAGACGCCGAACACGCACTTTGCTGGATTGATGACAATTCCGTAGTCTTCAAGTCGCTTGAAGAGAATACGGAGGTGTTCAGCATGCTGAGTGGCGTCGCGTGAGTATACTAGTATGTCATCAATATATGGAAAGCAAAAGTCTAGCCCTTGGACGACTTCGTCAATGAATCGTTGGAAAGTTTGGCCTGCGTTGCGCAGACCAAAAGTCATGTAATTGAATTCGTAGAGTCCAAATGGCGTGGTCATGGCAGTCTTGCAAATATCGGCGGGCGCGACTGGAATCTGTTGGTAAGCCTTCACAAAATCGATTGTACTAAAAATAGTACAGCCGGAAATGTTGTGACTAACATCACCAATATGGCGGACCGGATATCTGTCCGGGATGGTGCGCGAGTTCAGGGCGCGATAGTCCCCACAGGGTCGCCAAGTGCAATCGCGTTTAGGCACCATATGCAAGGGAGAAGCCCACGGACTGTTGGAAGGTCTGGCTGTCCCGCACTGGACCATGTCGTCAAAAACCTTTTTAGCTTCTTGGAGCCTCTGAGGTGCTAATCGCCGAGGACGACAAAAAACAGGAGCGCCTTCAGTAGTCAGGATGTGGTGTACTGTGCTATGCTTCGGCTCTCGTATGAGTCCTGGTGGCTTGGTGATTGAAGGAAATCCCGCAAGCAGTGCACTGTATTCGGACTGTGGAGCAGAAACGACTTTGACACTTGTTTGTCCAAGAGTTGCGACGGCGGCCACGCAAGACAGGCCGGTACTGTTGTCAACAAGCTTTTTGTTGGCACAATCTGGCATGAGCCGATAGTGCGCCAAAAAATCGGATCCAATAATGGCCGTGTTGACGTCCGCAACGATAAAATTCCATTGGAACGCTCTGCGCAATCCTAAATTTAAAGTCAGTTGTATGTGACCAAAGGTGCGAATCTCGCTACCATTGGCAGCAGCCAATGTGTAGCTAGACTGCGATGGCCGATTCGATAACCATTGATATGGATAACAGGAGAGATCCGAGCCTGTATCGATCAAAAAGCGGCGTTTAGTTACGCCTTCCGTGACAAATAAACGGCGACTCTCCTTTAAGCAGTCAGTCGTCGCTGCTAATGACTGCTGTTCCCGTTTTCCGACGCCGGCGGCGGCGTCCATGCGCATGGCGTTACACATTTCACAGCTTTTGTAGCATACTTCCTATGGTAAAAACAAATTTTTGCTTTACCAGGCGTTTGTGAGCGTTCACGACGTTGATTAGAGCGACCTCGTGACCTATCCCGAGCGCGGTCGGCTGTAAGCGCAGCAATCTGGCGCGTGAGATCATCAAGGCGCCGTGTGATGTAATCGAGGGAGGAAGGCGAGGTGTCAGAAGTACTCGCTGAGAAAACAGCGGATGAACGAGGTGCGGCCATGCCGGGAGAAACCTCTAGTATTTTATCTGCAAGCTCTGCAATTTTACTCAATGAGAGTTCTGACTGGGCGGCTAAAATAGCTTGAAGATGTTGCGGCAGGCGGCGCATCCAAAGCTGACGAAGCAAATTTTCGTCGGTAAGAGCAGTCCCAGCCAACGACCTCAGGTGCCGCAAAAACTGGGAGGGGCGGCGGTCACCCAGCTCCTCATCACTAACTAGTTGCCGGACCCGTTGTTCTTCGGATGTGGAAAGCCTACGGATAAGCTCCGCTTTGAGGCGGCCATATTTGTCTTGAGGCGGCGGTTGTAATATTATGTCCTCAACTTCTCCTATAACTCGGGTATCCAACTGAGCAACCACATAATTAAATTTGGTTTGGTCTGCGGATACGCCTGAAATTGAGAACTGTGCTTCCACCTGTGCAAACCAAATAGCAGGGCGGTCGGGCCAGAATGGAGGTAGTTTGACAGTAACCCTACAGATTGAGGGAGGTTGAGAGGTAAGGGAGTCCGCAGGAGGTGTTTCTATGGCAATACCGTTGGCGGCCGGGCTTTGTAGTGCCTTAAATTTTTGTAGTTCAGCAGCTAAAATAGCATTTTGCTGTTGCAGTAAAGAGTTTTCCTCATTTAAAGATTGCATGTTAGGTTCCATGTTAAAAGCAAAACTTAAAATCAAAACTTACAATAGGACTAACAATATTAAAGAAACCATTCACAATTAGTATAAAATATGAGACACCTCAAGAAATGATCACCTCACCTTAAGAGCAAAATATGTTTTAGTATGTAAGATTTTCTTAAGCTTAAACGCACAGTGTCACGGTTACAAGAGGACTAGCAATGTTTAAAATTAATTTACAATGTTTGAAAATAAAGAAATAAACATTTACCTACTGCACATAGATATAACCAATTATATAAATTTAGGAAAACATTCACTTATAAATTGGTGATTATGTTATAGTTAATATTATATGTACCATTTACTGCAAAATTACAAGATGTGTTAGCATTTAAAGATATCATTCACCGTTATTACAAATGTGTAAATTGTTGAGAAACCGTTCACCGCAGTACAAACCAATGTTTATAAATAATGCAAAAAAAATACACACAATAATTGTACAATAAAGTGAAACACAAAGACTATTAAGAGATCAGGCCTACACAACACAAAAATAAAAACAAAATTAAGTTTTTCAAAAATTCAGCGGTCACCGTTAAACATAAAACCTGTTACCAAAGTTTTAGGTAAACAAATGCAATTGGGTTAGCTAGTACAATGCTCCAAACACTGTTAGGTATCTAAATGTTGCATACATTTGGCTTTTGATATGGTAGTAAAACAGGCACTTGACAATTACACATACAAATGGGAAAGTTGAGCGATGAAAGGCCTTAAATCACAATGTTAGTTACTTTCCTGTGTAATTAGCACCAAAACCAAGTTAGTCCAGCAGGAAAGGTCCTTGACACCGAACTATGCACTTGAGATTTCACCTTTTACCTTGAACTTTGAGGCTTAAGTGTTGTTGCATTTTTGTCAATGACTTTTGAACAATAAGCACACATTGAAGATGAGCTGTTGAAAAGTTGTAGCGATGAAAAACGTAGCGCTGAAGTTAGGTAGAATCTCCAGACTCTGCCTGATGTTGTATTTACGAGGTACAACAGGCGCAATAAGCGCGTTCGTTGGATGGTCACTGTTGAAGTGACCGAGAGAGGGTCACCATTATGGAGGACCGGCCGGGCTGGTACGCGTCCCTAGGTCCTTACCATTTGTTTGTTGGTAGCGGCGAAGGTGCAATAAAACCAGGTATTACTTTCAGTGAAATAACATTAATCTCTAAATGAGAAGAAACAGTTTTTCAGTTATTTTCTGCCGGTTTTAAGCGACAAGTTTTTGGTCTCTCTGGGTTGCAAGCTTAGAATTTTGGTGTTGCCATCAATAAGTGTGGTTCGGAAAACCGAACGCCACAATCATATTTTGTCGTATATTCCCTTCAAAAAGTAATTCTGAAGTTTAAAAATAGTACATCGACTTTTTTAAAATAAGTTTTTATTGAAATGTGATAAAAAAAATTGCCATTGACACGAGATGAATAAAATGAATTGAAAATGCAGTATTGCATCCGTGATATCGAAGCTAAAAAAATCCGTTACTTATTTTTAACCATAATCATGGCACAGACACTATGTCAGCGTCAGAGTATGGTAATGAAAATACTTTTGTTGCTGCGACTTCGATACATTTATTAAGAGCGTGTTTTTGTTTATAAAAATACATAATATGTTCTGTTTTACGCTACTGCAGCTACGCAGTATTATTTCAAAAACGCGCTTTAGGCCAAAAAAGCGTTAGATCTGGCGCCGAAAGCGCTAAGTTGGTAGCACTATTTAGCAGGCAATCTTCTTCTTTTTTTATGATTTGGCGTCGCATTGTTGTGCATTTGCCAGAGTAAAGTATTAAGTTTTAATCAGTTTTGGTAATATTTTATCAAAATAGTCACGTCATAGTCCAATAAAGTCGCGATCAAGTCCAAACATAACATCAAGTCATACCTCAGTAAAGTAAAGCAGTGGAGATTAGTAATATAGGCATCCATGGAGTTTTGCTAACAACACGGAACAATATGATACGTCACATTATACGTATCGCTTTCCTATGCACGTAAATCAGCTCATAATAAACGAAATACCACAATTTTTCACTAATTATCACTGATAAAAACACAAGTTTAACAAAATAATACATTGCGGTGACATGATTATTCCGCGTTCCCGCCAAAACTCTGAGCAGTCAATAAACCACAATAAACATGTCATGTGACTTTGTAAAACGAAACGTCACGGTTGTTGTTGACAATGACATTGAGCGAATCAAATTGACACTTTTTAGCGTTCCGAACAAGGTAAAAACGCACAGAGCTATTACAACTAGAGAGATAGCGCTGTTGTCGCTTGAGGCAATTCTCAACCACATAAATGTACAGAAAATCTACACCCAGAGCTGTCAAATATGGATTGGAATTTGACACTACTGAGAGAAAAACACAGCAACCTAGCCACTGAATCGAGATATTATTCATGTCTCTTTCTAACTCATGCCATTTTATATCATTGCATCTCTTTCTTTCTTTTCTCGATCGACCACATTATCCCCCTGCTATCTCTGTGTAAAAACAGGATCCTATTATGGCGTGGCCACATTATCGCCCTACGGCGAAGTTTTCGTCACTGGGGGCTCATTCATCTAATTCAAACGGTAGTAATTGGTTGTTCACGATTTGAACTACTACCTGAAGCTGGGCACACACGCTGCGATGATCGCATCTATTCATCAGATCAGTCCAGCGAGGTCCTAATATAGTTGCATTGCCAGTAGGTAGTTATTGAGGAATCAAAATGATACCCCTATTTTAATCGAAAAATATTGATTTAACAAAAAAAAAATTGGCATCAAAGTTGTAGAAAATCAAATTTTAAACAACTTTTGTTCCTATAACTTCTGCTGAAAAATTGAAATAACACAAGTTATTGAAGAAATGAAATGGTACAACCAACTATTGAAAAAAACATCGATCCCACAAAAAGTTGATGGGAATCAAAGTTGTAGAAAATCAAATTTTAAACAACTTTTGTTCCCATCAACTTTTTGTAGGGTCGATCTTTTTTTAAATAGTTAGTTGTACCATTTTGTTTCTTCAATAACTTGTGTTATTTCAATTTTTCAGCAGAAATTATCGGAATAAAAGTTGTTTAAAATTTGATTTTCTACAACTTTGATTCCCATAAACTTTTTGCAGGATCGATAATTTTTTAAATAGTTGGTTGTACCATTTCATTTCTTCAATAACTTGTATTATTTCAATTTTACAGTAGAAGTTATGGGAACAAAAGTTGTTTAAAATTTGATTTTCTACAACTTTGATTCCCATCAACTTTTTGAAGGATCGATATTTTTTTTAAATAGTTGGTTGTACCATTTTGTTTCTTCAATACCTTGTGTTATTTCAATTTTTCAGCAGAAGTTATAGGAACAAAAGTTGTTTGAAATTTGATTTTCTACAACTTTAGTTCCCATTAACTTTTTGTAGGATCGATATTTTTTTCAAATAGCCGGTTGTGCCATTTCATTTCTTCAATAACTTGTGTTATTTCAATTTCCCAGCAGAAGTTATGGGAACAAAAGTTGTTTGAAATTTGATTTTCTACAACTTTAGTTCCCATTAACTTTTTGTAGGATCGATATTTTTTTCAAATAGCCGGTTGTGCCATTTCATTTCTTCAATAACTTGTGTTATTTCAATTTTCCAGCAGAAGTTATGGGAGCAAAAAATGGTTAAAATTTGATTTTCTACAACTTTAGTTCCCATTAACTTTTTGTAGGATCGATATTTTTTTTAAATAGTTGGTTGTACCATTTTGTTTCTTCAATAACTTGTGTTATTTAAATTTTTCAGCAGAAGTTATGGGAACAAAAGTTGTTTGAAATTTAATTTTCTACAACTTTAGTTCCCATTAACTTTTTGTAGGATCGATATTTTTTTCAAATAGCCGGTTGTGCCATTTCATTTCTTCAATAACTTGTGTTATTTCAATTTTCCAGCAGAAGTTATGGGAACAAAAAATGGTTAAAATTTGATTTTCTACAACTTTAGTTACCATTAACTTTTTGTAGGATCGATATTTTTTTCAAATAGCCGGTTGTGCCATTTCATTTCTTCAATAACTTGTGTTATTTCAATTTTTCAGCAGAAGTTATAGGAACAAAAGTTGTTTAAAATTTGATTTTCTACAACTTTGATGCCAATAATTTTTTTGTTAAATCAATTTTTTCGATTAAAATAGGGGTGTCATTTTGATTCCTCAATAACTACCTACCGGCAATTGTAACTATATTAGGACCTCGCTGGACTGATCTGATGAATAGATGCGATCATCGCAGCGTGTGTGCCCAGCTTCAGGTAGTAGTTCAAATCGTGAACAACCAATTACTACCGTTTGAATTAGATGAATGAGCCCCCAGTGACGAAAACTTCGCTGTAGGGCGATAATGTGGCCACGCCATTATACTAAGACTCCGCTGTCCGTCTGTCACCAGGCTGTATCTCATGAATCGTAATCGTAATTTCAACTGTCTAGCAGTTGAAATTTTCACAGATGATATATTTCTAAAATAAATAAGGGGCCTTGGTTTCCATACAACAAACGAAATTTTGGCGGTTTTTTTGCTCGATATAAATAACGGAAACAGGTAGTCACTTGAAATATTGACCGAATATTTAGTTGATAAATTACTTTAAAAATAAAATAAATTAAAAAGATATTTTTAACGGGAGCTCCCATATAACAAACGTGACTTTTTTACACGATGTTAATAACGCCAACAAGTAGACGCTTGAATATTAACTTTAATAAATAAGAATATTTAGTAGTACTTACTTACTTATATTCATTTAGAAACAAATATTTTTATTTTATTTTTTATTTTATTTATTCATACACAAAACAAATCACAATCGTTACAAAAGTTCAACTTAAATATAATTATATTATGATCTGGATTGTAATTCAAATATATGTGTACACAGAAAAAGTAATTGAATGAGTAGACATAGAGGCTTTTGGTTTTGTTAAAAATTGTTAACTAAAAATAAGTAAATGGAAAAAGAAAGTAAAAACTGGATTTAAAAGAAGAATAACTAACAAATATCGAGTACGCACTCAGCAAGCGGATGTGCGCACTCTTTACAATCTAAGTATCTGGATGTGTTTTTAGTAGCCAGGCACAACCCAGAGGTTGCACTCGACTTGACGGGTTTGGTGTAGAGGATATCTTTAACCTGTTTAATGTAAAATGTAAATTTTGAAGAAAATATATCGATGTCAAACTTTTTATTAACAAATTCGTTATACTGACGAGCCATTCTCACAAGGGGATTGAAAAAAGAAATGTTATTTTTGTGACTATGTAGACAGAGCAAAGACATTTATTTGATTGGATCTACGTGCACTGTACATAGTGTTAAAGTTTATTTGAGATAACAATTCGGGAGCGTCTACTAAGGAGTGAACTATTTTATAAAGATTTGTGCAATCAAAGTATTTTCGTCGGGTTTCTAATTTTTGGACGTTGTACATTGCTAGTCTGTCTTCATAGTTCAACTTAGAACGGCCCATGTGCTGACGGTAACATAACATTCTCAGACATTTTCTCTGTACTCTTTCTATTTCATCAATATGTACTCTATAGTGAGGGGACCATACGGGGCTGGCATATTCCAAAACACTTCTTGCTAAAGTAAAAAATAAGTAGAGAAGAGAACTAGCTTTTCTAAAACCTTTGGTAGATCTAAAGATAAATCCTAGTAATTGATTAGCTTTCACTGTAATATGTTGAAAATGTGCTCTAAAAGATAATTTTTCATTAAACAAAATTCCTAAATCTTTAACAACAACCGATCTGGCTAGGACTTGGTCGTCAATCATATAATTATGGGTCATCTTTAGGTGTTTATTAGAAAACGTTATAATAAAGCATTTGCTAATATTAAGGAACATGTGATTGGTTTTACACCAGCCAGAAACAATATTTAAGTCTTTTTGCAAGAGATCGCAGTCATGAGACGATGAAATAGTCTTAAATATTTTCAAATCGTCAGCATATAGCAGACATTCACAATTTAAGAGCTCTATTAGATCATTTATAAAAATAATAAATAAGAGAGGGCCTAAATGGGATCCTTGGGGAACACCGGAGATCACCTGCATAGGAGAAGATAGGAATCCTTTAAGAGCAACCAGTTGACTCCTGTTAGAGAGATACGATGTTAACCAACGAAATAGATTACCATGGAAGCCATAAGTAAAAATCTTCTTACAAAGTAATCTGTGGTTAACTTTATCGAAGGCCTTTTGGAAGTCTGTATAAATAGAGTCAACCTGACCGCCAGTAGCAAAGCTCTTACAAAGATAGTTTTTGTACTCCAACAGATTGGTCACAGTCGATCTTCCCTTAACAAAGCCGTGCTGTTTTATAGAGAGGAGTGGCTTTATGTGATTGTATAAATGGCCATAGACAAGAGATTCGAATAATTTTGCTAAGCAAGATAAGATACTAATTGGTCTATAGTTTTCACAGCGAGACTTATCACCGCCCTTGAAAACAGGCACTATATGCGCTACTTTCCATCGTTTAGGAAACACCCCGATAGCGAGCGATTTATTAAATATGATGCTTAGTGGTGCAGTCAGTTCTCTACCACACATTTTTATGAATGAGGGAGGTATTTGATCTGGACCTGCACCTTTATTTTTGTCAAGTTGATTAATTTTTGTCAAAATTTCTTGTTCGGTAAATGAAATATGTGAAAGTGATTGTATATCTTTAAACTTGGGATGTTGGAAATTAGATGTGTCGCTATTTAAGTCTTTTTCGAAAACAGAACCAAAGTATTCTGAAAATAATTCGCATATACCTTGTCCGTCAGAAGATGAGGAGTTACCGAAGTTCATAACATTTGGCATAGAGACGTGACCTTTCCTATTATTTACATGTCTCCAAAATAGTTTAATGTTATCTCCCATTGAGTCCTCAATCGAGGAAATGTAATTTTTATAACATTGATTAGCCATTCTCTTAAAACGATCTCTGAGCAAAGAAAATGTATCGTAGTCTCTAGGATTGTTATATTTTTTGTAGAGCTTATGATATTTATTTTTTTCTTCATTACATTTTATCAACGGTATACTGTACCAAATTGGATAATTCAAGGGTTTTGAGTGCATAAGAGGGGTATATTGCCTAATGATTTTTAATAGAGTTTCGTAAAAAATGTCAGTGCATGTATCTACATCAGAGCTAGAGAGCATGTCACGCCAGTTTATTTTACTTAATTCATGACGTATATCGACATATTTACACTTAGAAAAGTTAAACCTACTTGTATTATTAGATTTTTTTAAGTTTTTAAATTCATTAACTTTGATTGGAAATTCAAAATCAATGGCAGGATGGTGATCATCCATTAAACTCAGAGGCTGTGTTTCAGACACAGTGAGGGGTTTGACTGTCGACAGTACTAAATCTAGAGTTCGTCCATTTTTATTAGTACCATTTTTAATAGGTAATTAAATTAAAATAAATAAGGGGGCTCCCATACAGTACGAAACCCTTCGTGCGTGAGTCCGACACACAATTGGCCGATTATTTATTTTTATAGGATAAACTATTTTGTTATGTATTGTTTTTTCATAAAAATGAGCCCAGTGGTCCAATTTTCGGCATTTCTACCAATTTGGCCCCTGACCTACCGAGGCACCGAAAGGAAGCTATTTTTCAACGACTTCTGAAATTGTCATAGTTTTCTACCGAATTTCAAGTTTCCAACATAGAAATGTTGTTTATCGGAAGAAATTCTCCCAATTTTCTACCGAATTTGAAGTATTAAATGATCCGAGACGTAAAATAAGATAAGAGTGTAAGCTATTTATTTTGTGTAGTGCTCAGACTCCACTGGAGGAGCCAAGGATTTATTGGTGACTACAAAGACTAAACATATTTTTTTTACATAATTTTATAGTTTTGGACCAGAAAATCTTCGCATAGGTACCGATTTTTGGTTCAAATATAGCTGTTTATATGGCAGTTCTACCGATTTCGCATTTCGTCGTTCGAGACCAAATAAAACCTGAGATAGGATAACTCTGTATACATACATACTCTTTGTGTACCAACGTGCTATGGAGAGGGCCACAGAACAGCAGAACTATATCTCTTCTGTGGAGAGGGCTATGCTCGGTGTCTCTCTGCGAGATCTAATCAGAAATAAGGAGATCCGCAGACGAACCAAAGTTACCGACGTAGCCCAGCGGATTAGCAAATTAAAGTAGCAGTGGGCAGGGCACATAGTTCGAAGAAAGGATGGCCGATGAGGCCGTAAAGTTCTCGAATGGAGACCAGAGGCCAGCAAGCGAAAGCGTAAGACGTCCACCGACCAGGTGGACTGACGATATAATAAACGCGCTGGATGCAGGCAGCTTCCAATCGGCCTTATTGGAAATCCATGGGGAGGCCTATGTCCAGCAGTGGACGTCCTACGGCTGATAGATAGATAGATAACCATAGAAAAAATAATACTGGCCATAATCTTTAAAGTTGGAGTAACCTTTCTTATTTTCGTAATATAAGAATGTACATTTTCAGTACTTATTCATTTAGTTTTGAGCAATCAATTTTACTTTGGGATATTGTATTAAGTACACCTATCATGCTGAAAATGGTATCTAAGTACCTATTTCTTAAAATGAATGTCTTTCATTGGTCTTTCATTATTGTTTTGCTTGACGATATCTACGTCATTTTGTTAACCGCCGAATCTCCTTGCATTTGGTAAACATTGTCATAATTGAGGAAAATGAATGCAGCGAAAGGCTCTTCGTAAATATAGTAACAGCAAAATTATTATGAGAGTGTGTATCTGTGTATTATGAGACACATTTCACCCGAGCGAAGCCGGGTTGTCATCTAGTTTTAAATAATGTGCGTTTTTAAACGTTTCACAAGTTATCGAAAGCGGTAGTCAACCGCAGACTTTGTCAAATTGATGTATAATTTCGCCCCAAGTCTTCGGTCGCCTCACATTTGTGATAAGTGATACATCATATTTGTATTTAACCTACGGTTTTTGCTTGCTGAACAGCAAAATTTCGTTAAAAAGCTGTTTAAGATTAAACCAACGGTTGATAAATGAAACATCTGTTGGTGAACTAGTGTCTAAAACACGAGTTTAATCGTGGTTTAAAACAGTAATCACGCGTTTAACTTAATCAAGCGTTGGTGAACTTGGGTCTTAGGGTGGAGTGCACCAACCCTTGCTTAAACGTCGATTACGTATAGGATTCAAACACCTCGTAGTCAATGATACAATATAATTTATTACATGTTTCTCCATAGTTTAATTATTATATCGCTACAAACATTTTTCTATTCCTCGCTCCATTAAGATCGTCCTTTGTTTTTTTTTCTCTCTGTCCATTCCCGCCAAAAGTTATGCAACCTTCATCTTCTTTTATGTTTTGGCGTCGCATGGTTAAGCATTTGCCAGAGTCAATATTCAACCTTAATTCTTTTTATTATTTTTTAAAACAACCTATTCGATCTAACTTGTCCCGCGAATCTATTTACTAAAGAGGTTTCTATGTGTTAAGTGATCTTTATACACCAATAGACGAATATAGTTCTGTGTTGGCGGGACAAGTCATTTCGAATAATACACAGCTGGTTTGATCCGTTTATACAGAAATATTGGTTACTTTTAAGAGAATATAAACAACCTTACACTCGACCATCCTGATGACGTGTATGCCCTCATACACGATTGATAAAAACGTCAAAAGAACCGTTTGAAATAATACAATGCAAACATATTTTGTATTTATGCACGTAGGCTCTTATTGGTAATAAATATAATATTTAAACAATTTAACGACAAATAACCTTACACTTGGCAAATAGGTAATAAAGGTGTTATAAATGTGAAAATTTGTCAATAAAAACACCCTGAATTTTTAACAATACATAAGGCAAATTGTACAAAATTAGGTCTTGAAACAAACATTTTGTAAACCTTAAATTTTGACTTAGCTAGGTATAGATATTTATATCGACAGCTCAAATTTAGAGCTGTACAATATTTAATGAGCCACCAAACCAGTTAAGTATATCATAAATGAAAACTATCTCATAAAACAACGAAAAAAAAAAGTTACTATCCAAACTCTAACACATATTAAACAAATTTTATATAATAATTTATGGATAAGTTACGTAACAATAAACGATAAATTATAATTTGCGATGAGTAATTGAGTAGATACGTAAATGAATTTGGTTTCCATCAAACAAATAGGTAGTAACAATATCATACGAACTATATAAAATATGTATTTATAAAACTCTGACAATGAATTACCACCGTTGCTATTAACTGTATAAATGGCAATATTTCTCACATAGTGGTTTATTAATAGTTGTACATAGGAAACAAAGAAAATATTTCCTCTACTCCAGCCAGATCTTATAGCGAAATATCTCATGAACCTACTGCAAATAAAAATATTTTTCAAAAGGAATTACAATTTCATTTAAAGAAAAATTAATCTGAACTTACATAATACATAAATAATTTGTATTTTGTAAATGTTTGTGCTTCAATAATTTGTACATCAAACTGTGTTGAGTACATAAAAATCACTATCTAGATTAAATAACTGTTAAATACTTATCTTACAAAATAACATTACATAAAATATTAATTCAGTTAACAGTTTACGTAGTGTATGATTATTATTGTGTTGTAATCTACCTTATAATGTATAATAAGTTACAGTAATAATACCGTTCTCAACGGGTATGTTATAAGCCTAGCATCGCTTACAGGCAACGACATGAACTCACGAAACATAGAAACCGTGAAATGGTGAGTGCAGTTGCAGACTGCAGAATATCACAGTACAAAATGAACTACCTAGTCAAAAATAAGTTTGACTACTGAAAACTTAACAAACTATTTGTAAATAAATGAACTAGAATGAATATGAATACTTTAGAATAAATTTTACGATATAATGTATTGTCAATTAAATATCATTTCTCACAATTTATCGAAAATGACATTATTATTGATTTTACATTTTCCGTTTACCATACGCGAAAAACAATGAATGCTTATTCATATTACACATACATTAGAAATCAGTGTCGTTTCCAGCGTTTTATTGATATGAGTAGATAAATCATTGTATAACATTTATTTAACTAAAAATACGTTACTAGATTGTTTTTCGCTTCTAAAATACAACATGATTTTAAGCAAGTGGCTATCTGAGAATTTTAATAACAATTGAAATTATGGTAACAATTCTTCTATAAGATTTAGAGGAGCTTCTTGATCTCATTGTATAAGACGAGCACAAAAGCACCGCTCGTACCTCTGAGCATGTTCGAGAACGCACCCTTGAAGAAAGCGGAGCCACCCTCCTGTTTGGCGACGGTGGGCCAGCAGTGCAGCATGCCCTTGTACAGGATGTCGCCCTTGGCGCGACCGGACTGCATCATCATGCGCATGTGCATCGTGTCGAACGGATACGAGATGATGCCGGCCACGGTGGTGACGGTCTGCGCGATGGCCCAACTGATCACCAGCGGCGTGTTCTTGGGGTCGAGCAGCATGCCGCGCGTCGTGTCGTAGAAGAGGAAATAGGCGGCGTGGTAGATGATGATGCCCTGCACCGACACTCCGAAGTCTCTATACAGGCCGGAAAAACCGTCGGACTTGAAGATCTTGGACAGGCAGTTTCTGAGGCTGCTGAACTCGCGCTGGCCGTCGCCGTTGCCGACGTCGGCAGCGAGACGCGTACGCGCGAAGTCGAGCAGATACACGAAGCAGAGGGAGGTGGCTTCGGCGGCGCCGCCGGTTTCCAGGTTACTAGCGAAGTAGCGCCAGAACTGGGTCTTCTTGTCGACTCCTCCGAGGAACACCTGCTTGTCCTTGAGGGTGAAGTTGAGCGCCTGCGTGGGGAAGTTCCTGATGACGTTGGCGAATACCGTGTCAGAAGGAGAGCAGGCTATGCTCTTTGGGGATGCGGACGAAGGTAATAATCTGTGCTCTAGGGTAAATGGTTTTGTGTATCCTCTGAAGAGAATGGCTCAAGTAGTATCCAAAGAGGCTGCTCTGAACGCATATCACGGTTATGTTAATTCAATACTGCGTTATGCCATATTAATATTGGGAAGATCGGTGGATATACCGGAACTATTTATTCTACAAAAGAGGTGCATAAGAGCTATATTTGGTATCAAACAAACTGACTCGTGTGTGCCTTACTTTAAGAAACATATGCTTTTGACAATAACCTGTCTATATGTATTGGAAGCCAGCATTTTTGTGTACAAAAATAAAAGCCTTTTTCAAGATTTAAACTCCATCAGAGAAAGAAAATGTGCTGTGAGGACACAGCACAAGCATAAATTAGTTTGCCCGCGTTCTAGACTTAAATTGACTTGTGATAATTGCTACATGATGTGCATTACAATATACAATATTATCCCTGATGAATTCAAAGAGTATACATTCTTTAAATTTAAAAAACATTTAACTCAGTGGCTAATTGAAAAATGCTTTTATAATATGAAGGAATTTTTAGATTATGGAAAATCAGTTAAAAAATATTATGTAGGTTGACAAAGCACTATAATTTCAGTTTTCACATTTGACATTTTTTTCATTATGACTAATTTGCAAAGAAGTAGGTACTTATTATGACATTTTTATTAGAATGAATTAGAATTATTAGAATTATCATTGACAGTTTTGCATAATGGCAAAACATCATGCTGAAAGTATTATAATGACCAAATTGTATTTTGTTTTAAATTTGACTATTTTAAAATGTATTCGTATGCCTGAAAAGGCAAGTTTTGGCATAAGCACTTTAAAAATGAACCACCTTGTATGTACCTGAAACTTATGAATAAATGATTATGAATTATGAATTATTATGAATTAAGGCGTCGACGATACCCTTGTAGCGCTGGTCGGTGAAGATCTGTTTGCTTACATTCTGTACCTGAAGCAGCAGCTTGACGCGCTCGATGGGCGTGACGGCGGTCTTGGAGACGGCGGCAAAAATGCCTCCGGCGATGAAGTCTTTCGGGAACGCGACCGGATCGGTTACTTTGCCATTTGCAACAGTGGATGCATGCCATTGGGCACTTCAGTCTTGAAAAATATCTCCAAAATGTAATAGGATGACAAATATTACTATTTACTAAATGAAGCGTGAGTAATTTACCAGTGTAATATTTTGTTTTAAATTGTGTAAAATCCATGCTAGTATCCATGATCAAAGTGTGATGAGCATTTAAATGCATACAACTTTTGTATTTGGATTCAACATATATTTTCACCGGAGAAAAATTAAAAAGAAAAGTAGATTAAACTTTAATCAAAACAAAAAAAGAACTTTTTTTTGATTGTTGTGTATAATTTAGGCACTAGAAGCTAACAATGTCACTGTATCATTTAACCAGCGTCATGTGTATAAGTTTTTTTTAAATTATGCGTGTGTAATACTGATGTGATTGAAGTATTTTATACAATTATGTATTTAGTCTGTTTACACATTGTTTTGTGATGTTAGTTAATTACAATTAAATAAAAAAAATGAATTTATTTATCATGAACTTCTAATTTCTAATGTACATTCTGATTTCCGGCTTTCCAACCAAGCCAATCCATAGTTAGAAACCGGCAATTGCAGCAGCCCAGCCAGACTATATAGCAAAATACCGCGAATGTACATTTTAGTCACTTGCTAACCCAGCCAATCCACCAGCAAGGACTAAACCTTAAATCTTTTTTTTAACTTCTAATGTACATTCTAGCTTCTAGCTATCCAACCCAGCCAATCCAAAAGCTAGAAACCGACATTTGCTCCAACCCAGCCAATCCATATAGCAAAATGTCACGAATGTACATTTTAGTCACTTGCTAACCCAGCCAATCCACCAGCAAGGACTAAACCTTAAATCTTTTTTAACTTCTAATGTACATTCTAGCTTCTAGCTATCCAACCCAGCCAATCCAAAAGCTAGAAACCGACATTTGCTCCAACCCAGCCAATCCATATAGCAAAATGTCACGAATGTACATTTTAGTCACTTGCTAACCCAGCCAATCCACCAGCAAGGAAGCTAAACCTTAAATCTTTTCGAACTTCTAATGTACATTCTAGCTTCTAGCTATCCAACCCAGCCAATCCAAAAGCTAGAAACCGACATTTGCTCCAACCCAGCCAATCCATACAGCAAAATGTCACGAATGTACATTATGTTTACTTGCTAACCCAGCCAATCCACCAGCAAGAACCAGGTACACGCTCCAACAAAACCAAACCTTTTAGTAGAGGACCCATCATTTTACTAAAAATATGTATAATCTTGTATTAAAGTATCTGTCTTCATAAATCATGCATAAAACATTATGTGCAAGTGTGTATCCCATTTCAGACAACATTATCCAATACTGGTCTAAATCCCATCATACCATTTCCATACGGGACATCGGTCAAATCTTCGAGATTATTCTTTGTTCCTAATTAATCAAAACAGCATAAATAGATCTAGGATTCTTCCTCAGATAATATTGTTGTAGATCCATAGTCCATATGTGTCCCTTGACTTCCTTGCTGATAGTTTACTCTTCAGAGGAAAATGCCATCATAATGTCTCACATTCGGTGACAAATCAGGAGCAAGGTCCGGTCGCTCTGGTAAGAGTGCATTTATTTGTGTCGTTTTACTAAAGTTCCCATTCCGGTCCAGTGGGCATGAAAATAATAAAAATGCGTTAATATTCTGCTGGAAAACATTTAGTTTCTGTTGGTAAATATAGGAAGACAATTTAAAAAAATAAAATAAACACATTCAGTCTTATCACAAAAGACTCAAACATGCTTAAAACACTGCAGTAGAAAAATCTTCCATTAAACAACTTTCAAAGCGTTGCGCGTTGGTTGGAGTGGTAATTGTTAGTGATTAAATTATTTACTTATGACATAAAAGTCACAAAAGTTACATAAAATTATTATCTTTGACATTCTGTTTAGTTACATTGCTATCACCTCTACTCTAGGGCCTTACAAAAGGTTAGGCCCCTATTTGTGTTTGTATGGTCTTAAGAATGTATTTTTTTGTATTATGCCAAAAATGTTCAAACACATTAGGTCTTCAAGAAATAAACAACCAACAATAAGGCCGTCCCCTTAGTCCTTCTCAATATTACTGTGTCTTTGGAATTCCAAGTCTCACTTTCAATTCAGTAATCGTTGAGATGAAATTGTATATCTTTATAATCATCAGCACCACTAGGTGCTCTTCAACACTGCATGGTAGGCAGGATCTTTATCACATATTGTCCGCTGAACATTGTACCACAAAATATTGCTCGGAGACATAATAATTATAGTTATGTTATTATTTTTGTTGATTATTAAGTGTTTGAGGTACAATATTGATTATGATCTTAATATTAGGACATACACAGGTACCATCCATACCTACGTATATAATGATGCATATAGTACGTTTCAATCACAACTGAAGAACATCTACTAGCCATTAACAGCTTTTTGTTGCTGTAGTATGCCGCAAAACTGCTTTAAAAATTAAATAAGTTTCATTTAAAGCAGCTGCGATAAATATTTACTATGATGCTAATGCTATTTCAGATTGCAATTAACGACGAAATATTAGCTCTATTAAAGTTTTAAGCAGTACAAAAGAAACAAAAATTGTTATAGGATAAAATTAGTGCTTAACCTCAAATTGGATATATTTCGGTGAAAGAACAACTTAAGGCTGCGTCATAGATCGCCGTATTTATTCCTAAAGAACTGTGATGTTTACCTTTGATCGTTGTTTCAGGATTCAAGGTATTTTCGCCGTTCATTGCGTCATTTTGTTCCGGTCTCATTTCTACGGCGCAGTACGTCATAATACCTTCGCACCTTACGTGTTCTTGAGATAACTGTTTACTATATCCGATATTTCACAGCCGTTACTATCACTGTAGCACCACATTGAGTTAAAAACAACGCAGTTATCTTTCCGCTTACTCCATCCGAGACCCGATGTCATTTGCGATGTTTCGAGTTAACGGCAGGGCAACAACAACGAGCATGCTCGGATCACTTGATATGCGCAATAGTTTTTATATAGCAGCCAATAGTCATTTCCGCTTTTTCGTCGCTGTATCTGGTTGCAGTTTCCTCATAATTTGTGCCGATCGACACATCTCTCAGGTGAAACAAAGCTATGCTGGTCAGCACCAGCTTACTGTCCGTTTGCGTCACTCGGAAAAACAAAAGAAGAACACATAAGAGATTAATAAATAATGTTACTTTAAATAATTCATAACATGACGACTACCTAGTACTTGCAATGCGTTACTTATCGAGCAATTAAAATTCAACAGCATACAATGGAATAACGGTAGGTAGTAGTAGGTACCTACTTTATTTTCTATATTTTGTATTAATAAAAATTATATATATGTAGATAAAACGACAAAATATTGTAACCATGCTATTATGACGCACGATAGTAAAACGTAATGTATTTAGTTCATTTTAGACCTACCTACATGTTTTATTAAATACTATCTGAAAGAAAACTAAATCTATGTAATGTTTTAATTCAACGGTAAAAAGAACCACATCAAATACCTAACATGGGCATGAATTACCTGTCACTTCTGAATTATAGGATTCAAACACCTCGTAGTCAATGATACAATATAATTTATTACATGTTTCTCCATAGTTTAATTATTATATCGCTACAAACATTTTTCTATTCCTCGCTCCATTAAGATCGTCCTTTGTTTTTTTTTCTCTCTGTCCATTCCCGCCAAAAGTTATGCAACCTTCATCTTCTTTTATGTTTTGGCGTCGCATGGTTAAGCATTTGCCAGTGTCAATATTCAACCTTAATTCTTTTTATTATTTTTTAAAACAACCTATTCGATCTAACTTGTCCCGCGAATCTATTTACTAAAGAGGTTTCTATGTGTTAAGTGATCTTTATACACCAATAGACGAATATAGTTCTGTGTTGGCGGGACAAGTCATTTCGAATAATACACAGCTGGTTTGATCCGTTTATACAGAAATATTGGTTACTTTTAAGAGAATATAAACAACCTTACATACGTAATCGCCCGATGAAATCCTAAACATGGGTTAAACGGGGGTTACAATATTTACTGTTCACCATGCAAAAATAATCCTCGGTTACAAAACCGACGGTTTATTGCTAAGGTTTATTGCTAGTCAAGTCTCTAATTAACAAATTGCATGTCTGTTAGGACAAACTGTTGTGTCTAAAATTTTATTGTACCACCTCTATGTACACAGTTCGAAGCAATAAACGTATTTTATCCACAGACTTCCCAATACAGAAGCAGACCCAGCATGTTTTTTACAACTACATTCACAAAAAATATTATATTTGTATCTCTTTCGATTGCACAAAAATGATATATTTGTATCTTTGTTTGACGTAGTGTAGCAACCCATAAACAAAAAATGAGCGTGTGGTGCTGTGTTCCAAGCCGCCATCTTAATAGCGTAAAATAAGCTTGGAGCGTTCCGCAAAAATTTGTCGAAATATGTAGTAATTTTGCGTATTTGGTTCAAAAAACACGAAAACAATATGGTGAAGTGCAGTGTCCTCATGTGTTTTAATTCGTCTCATAAGAATCCACCCGATATAACGTTTCACAGGTAAGTTTAGTGTGTCGTAATAGAGCTTATTTTGAATTGCTAATTTCTCGTGTTATTTTTCATTATATTTTCAATTTGAAGGCTTGGGACGATTGTGTTTATTCCAATGTACAAGTTTGGTGGGTGTAATAAAAGTTAATTAGTAATTTTCTTTCAAAATTCATTGATTCGATCATTGTTTGACTTTCAATGTACTTAGGTATTGTCCAGGGAACGTATTCAGATAAAATTAAAATAGTTTCAGCTTGATGTGATTATGATGACATGAACTATCCATCTATCCACCAGCCGTAAGGTGTCCACTGCTTGACATAGGCCTCTTGTTTGGATTTCCAAGGTCGGGTGAAAGCGGCGTGCATCCAGCGCTTTCTTGCGATCTTAATTAGGTATATCGTTAGTCCACCTTGCTGATCCGTGGTTAGCATTCGAGAATTTACGGCCTCATAGGCCATCCGTTCCTGGAACTACATATGTACCCAGCCCACTGCCATTTCAACTTGCTAATCCGCTGACCTATGTTGGTTACCTACTTCGGGTTGTCTACGAATCTCATCATTCCTGATTGGATCTGGCAGATAATCTCCGAGCATGGCCTGCTCCATAGCACATTGGGCTATTTTGAGCTTATTCTTAAGGTCCACAGTAAAAGAACATGTTTCAGTTTCATATGTGACAAACCCTTTTCATGAATTACTGGCTACTTTTCCAAGTAATCTGAATAAAGTAAATCAATGAAATGATTTAATTTTAATAGTGTTTCGCACAATAGGATTTATCTCAAAGAAATGTCCTTTTTGTTAAACATTTCTTTGAAAGTAAATGAAACTTCTTGGCGGCTATGAAGTTAATACAAGCTGTCCGAAACTCAATCCTCGCAGGTTTTAAGTGAGTGTCAATCAGGATTGAGTAGCAGCTTGTAGCCGCGGATCATCACAACCGTCAACAAGTTTAAGGGGACGAGATGGGCAAACGACATGATTTCCCACTCATTTTTTGATCGTTCTTCAAGATCAGGGAGGTTTAAAATGAGTAAATCTTGGTTAATCATATCTTCAGTAAGCGGATAAAATCCAAAATACTTATTATTAATATTTGGAACTACTTTAAAATATTATTGAAAAGTATCACTACAGCATTTTTGTAATTATTTTTTATCCTTATTTTCATGGATCGGAGAGGTTCATTTTGAATGAAACTTGAAATAAGTGGTTTGAGATATTAGAACCTTTTTCCTGGTGGATACATTTGTTTCTAAATGTTATAGTTTAATAAAGTTTATAGATAAATACTGATAACGCCTGCTGAAAACTATTCATTCAGAAATACCGTTGCTCGCATATTATAATAAGGCGTTAGCAGATAGACAGCGTTGTCAATGAGACGTTGCCACTTCGCCACGGCGGCCATCCGTGGCGAAGTGGCAACGTCTCCTTGACACCGCACAATTTCTATCTCGACATGATTCTTGTAGCTTGCCGCTCGCTCGAGGCAGTAGTCTTGGACCTACCGATATTTCGGTAGTTTTACCGATTTGGCATCTGTCCTACAGTCCTACTGAAATGAATCAATTTTTTTTAAGATTTCTGAGCATGCTAATTTTTCTAACTTTTCCACCAAATTTCTAGGTTTCAACAAAGAAAAGTTGTATTTTGGGACAAATTTTCCCGATTTTCTACCATATTCCAAGTTTTCAGCGAATCGAGACTTTAACAAAGTTATGATTGTGGGTTACTAGTATTTATAGTACCTACAGGTATTATTATTATGTACTTACCAATAACCAGCTAAAATAAAAAATATTTCCTAATGTCTACGGGTAAGTCATTGTTTTCAAAAAAAGCTACAAACTGATAGTTAGCCTTATTTTAATATAACAAAATATCAATAAGTATCTGATTCGACCCTTAGTTCAAGACTTCAATCTTTTAAAAAAGCAGTTTTTTTTCGCAAGGTATCACCAGAATGTTCTATAGTAATGAAATGTTCAGTCCAAAACCTTTACATTTTAAGTGTTTCACTTTACAAACAAAATCTCGGATGTTATTTATTTAAAAAAATATCTTATATCCACAAATGTTTTATTTTACAAACCATTATTTTATAACCAATTATAAATCAAACATTTCACTTAGACAATATCTCGAATGATATTTTGTTTTTTATTTGTATATTTTTCATGTCAGAACTTCAGATGTTAAACATACGAAAACCATATTTTTGCATGGTTTCGTTTAAAAAATGAACTAATAGTAAATATAGACTACCGAATATGGGCCGATTTGGTTCTGGCACTCGCCGGTCGCTGCCGTGGCACGTTAATTGTTCTACCAAATAAAACCATGTCTTACAAAAATTTGCTTACCACGAGAATATTTTGGTTTATTTTTTTCGAAAAAAGCCACAGCAGCGACATATTTTTAAACATATTATATGTTAGGTAAGTATTTTAAATCTAAATGGAATTGTCTGTCAAACGACACTTTATAAAATAAAATGTGTCAAGTGTTGGTTTATTATCAAACATGTATTAGTTAGCATAAAAAACAAAAGAATTGTTTGTAAAATGATACGTTATAGAATGTAACTTTTTCAAGTAATTATTATGAGATATAACCAAGTTTTTAATTATTTTTTTTATTATCATTTAACTACTCATGGGTTTGTCAAACGTTGGTTATCACATGCCAGTTTATAAAAAAAAGTTTGTTAAATGACTGCATACCAATTTTGTCGTATGTGACAGACATTGCGGTTTTTTTTGTTCCACTCACTCTCGCGTATGTTTTATAACCAGATATGAATAAGACAGCTGTAACGTAGTTTTTATTTGAGTAAAATTTAGCAATACTTCTTTAGAAGCTAAGACAATCTGTCTGTGACGTCATGTCAACGTAGTCAGAGCGCTGCCTACTTGATTCAAGACGAATCGAACAGATGGCGTGCATGGTAAAGTAACTATAGTAACTATTATTTATTCTGTGCCAAAATCGTCGAGAATGTTTGTGGGGGGCCTGCACCTTAATTCGGCCTATACCTCCTATTGTGGATTATGTCATGTCATTTAAAGTATACCTTAATGATCTAGACAGGGTTATCTGCTTGACCTGTACAGAAGTACTTGTAAACTGAAAGAGAATAATAAGGACTAGCCTCATGAACAACGTTTACTATGGGGATAACCCGGAATCGAGAAAAAAATTCTTCTCAAATCCCGGCTTGTCCCTGAGTAAAAGTTATTCGTAATGATGGTATACATAATATCATTTACTTTTGGCTTAGTACACTAGATCTGGGTAGCTCTGAATAGTGTAATTAAATGGTTGGTTAGATATATTTCAATTAACAAATATTATTATTACATTATAGATTTCCCAAAGACGAAACGTTGAAAAACGCATGGGTGACGAATTTGAAACGAGAAAACTGGCAGCCCAGTGCATCAAGTTTGGTATGCTCAAAACATTTTGAGGAAAAATTGTTTGACCGGACTGGTTTCCGCACAATTCTAGCCCGAGGTGCCATCCCTACATTATTTGAAGAAGTAAGTACTATTCTATTATTCCTATTTTTAATGCTCATTAGAACAACAGTATTCAATGATCAGTCTCTATCACTGTCACACTATCTACGCTCAACAGAAAATATTCGTCAATGGGAGCTCATTCATTTAATTCAATCGTAGGAATTGGTTGTTCCATTTTCATCAGAAATTAGGCCCAATTCCAAAGTCACCACGTTAAAATTCTCTAAAGTTAGTGACTGCTTAAATTAAAGTTAATTAGTCAGAAACTGCTATTATAAAGGCACCACTTAGTTAAAAATTGAACGATGGCTAACTCTGTTTAGGTTCATCTAAAGGAAGTTCACAGATAAAAAAATGTACTTAAAAATATAATGTAATGCCGTCAACACACCATCAAGTGACCGGCTTGACAGCGATTTAGTTCAATTTTTTAATGTTATCTGTGGCTTCGTCGATTTAAATATAGTTTGAGAGTTAGTCAGTGTTACAAGCTTTTTCCTACTTCCACAAATTAATTATTGCTTAAACAATTTAAATAATAGGATTTTGGGCTTTAAAAATATTATAGCAAGTGACCAGAGTATTGAAGCTTTCTAGAATACGATAAGTATCATTTTATCAATGATTATATAGAAAGAAATGTTAGGTTTTTATCCGGATTTCTGTAAAATAGTATTACTTCTCTACTCTTTCGTGTTGAAAATGCGGTTACATTCCTAATTTATATTGATAGCACTGCTTCGCAATATATTTCGCACCAGTGTTACCATTGCCACAGCAATTGTCATGTTATACGGCAATTGAGCCTACCCGGCAAAGAACGGCATTCAGAGGAATGTGCACACGTCTCACACAGATAATACTTTTCAGTCATTTTACTAGCAGAATCTTAAAGTCAGCCGATGAAAGACTACATAATATTTAGACATTTATTTGCATTATTAAACTGTAAACTAAAATTTATTTCAAAGTGGCGCTATCGGTCATCTAATTTATCAAACCCTCATTTATACGGATTGATGATTATTTTTCAAGTTGAATCAATACATAGATGGACAGGTCCGAAGTTTTATAACCCACCGAGCCCCGATCTTTATATTCATATTCAATAGTTTATTATAATTTAGAAACGTATATAAAATGTATGTAATCTTAGAGTAACATGCTCATTCTCTGCCCTTCGCGAATTGTTATTGTTTTACTTGCTAAATGAAGTCCGCTACACGCTATCTCGTTGCGGATCGCTGAACTTATAAATTTTGTAGCAAGCTAGGATAGCAAGCTAGTTTTATACCAAACTGTCCTGGCTTGCTGACCTAGCTTGGAGCATGCTAGTTCTGTTTACATGAGGCTAGATTTTTTTAAGCTAGTACTTACTAGAGTGCTGAGGTGACCACTCGTCCAAAATGAACTGCATACGAAAAAAAACACTATTTGACTAAAACAGTTGCTTCGAAAACTGTGCTATTTCGCGCTAGACGAACTAGGAGATGAACTACAAAAACTGTTGTGGACAAGACCGTGGATTTAAAAATTACTTATATGATGCCAATGAGGCAAAGCTTCTCGTCATCACTTTTTTAATATCCTGTTTTATTATAAACAAAATATTCAAAAACTTTCACAAGAAACTGACACTGACACCTTACAACATAGAAATTTAGACTTTTGACAAACTGTCAGAAGATGCTCATGTTCGAACTTAAAAATTATATATTTATAAACTACGTGCATGCTAAATTTCATGGAAATCAGCTGAGCGGTACTTGAGCTATCGTCGAACAAAGAAACATAAAAACATACATTTGACAGCTCAAGTGCCGGCTCGTCCCAGTAGACTCAGAGACGTGGAATCGCGGTAGAAAAAAAAACCAAACGCGTGGTTCCTGTTTACTAGCCAACTGCAAACTAGCTTCGCCGGTCACATGAAGCTAGTAAACAAGCCAGGATAGTAAAATCAGTGGTGGAGGGACGCTACTAGCCTGTAAATAGAACTCCATCCTATTAAAAACTGTCTTGGCTTGTAAACTAGCTTACAAATGAAGATAGTTTTGTCTACACGAAGCCAGAAGTACTAGCTTGCTATCCTTGCTTGAAAAACTAGCCTCGTGTAGCCCGGGCATAAGCGATGGGTGTTATTATTTGATTATAAAATAAATTTTACTGATACATTTAAAAAAAAGGGGATAAATGGTCGTAAGTTAGCTAAAATATTACGACAAACCGCTATTATCATTTATCCGATTATCCGGATTTTCGGTTATCCAAATTCTCAACGAGACGAATTAGTCCGATTGATCGAAATTACCTAGATTATGTGAAAATGTATAAGATACGGTAATTTTTAGATTTTGTCTCAAAACATGTCATGTCATTTCAAAACCAAAACAGGGTAATCATTTTTTAATTAATGGTAACCCTGATTCGCCACCGTTATTTTGCAGAGTCCCTATATTGTACGACACTTATTTGATGACACGATATTGTACGGCCTGGAAAGCACGGCACTTATTTCATGTCCCATGCCACCAATTATCAGGCTGTACAATACAGGTCGTACAATACTGGCCGGTCATTATCACCTCGTGCAAATAATGTACAGCCCGTATTTCACGACACAATAATGTACAGCATGATAAAACGTGTCCCGAAGAAAAGGACACGAAATATCATGCTGTACATTATTGTGTCGTGAAATACGGGGCGTGCATTATTTGCACGGGGTGATAATGTACGGCACGTATTGAACGGCATGATAAAAAGCTTCATCGCCCTTATTGGCTGAAATTTATTTGCTCTTATTGGTCGGTTTGTCTTTGACTTCTGTTCGTTCACAATGCTTCGTTTGAACGCGAATAGTAGATGATCGTCACAGATAAAATATTAAACTGGAATAAAACTCAGAACTAAAGTGGCCATGAACTGGCTATTCGACAATTTCGGAGATCTTTTTTTTAAAAATACTTAAAATGTTTCTAATCACAATTTATAATTTTTAGGGTTCCGTACCCAAAGGGAAAAATGGGACCCTATTACTAAGACTTCGATGTCCGTCTGTCCGTCTGTCTGTCTGTCTGTCTGTCACCGGGCTGTATCTCATGAACCATGATAGCTAGGCAGCTGAAATTTTCACAGATGATGTAATTCGTTTGCTGCTATAACAACAAATACTAAAAACAAAATAAAATAAATATTTAAGGAGTGCTCCCATACAACAAACCTGAATTTTCAGACGTTATTCGCTCTATATTATTAATGGTACTAGGTAGACGCTTGAAAATTTCACAGAATATTTAGTTTTATATTCCCTTCAATAATAAATAATAAAATTAAAATAAAATAAATATTTAAGGGGGGCTCCCATACAGTACGGAACCCTCCGTGCGCGAGTCTGACTCGTACTTGGCCGATTATTAATTTTCTCAACTCAAATATGCGTTGCTTGTTTACATTTTAGGTTATTTCCTATGTTATGACGCACTAAGCTACAAAAAATCTACAATTATGTATTTTTGATAGATTTACGAAAAAGCATGTGATTTTTAATTTCAATATATAAAAAATTTAATCTGTTCTTCGAATGTCAAAACATTGCACGCCATGTTGGCTTGATGTCTGTCACTAGCTCTACTCTAGCTCATGTAAACAAAACAAACAACTTGGTTAATGTTTTCGAATTTTCTTAGATGTTATCAATTTTTTCGATATTCTCGCTAACTCTGGAACCAAAATAGAGTTTCACCGTGAAAGAAGAAAGTACTAATCTCCCACGCATAAACAATTTGATGGTGGCAAAATTTTTCACTTGTAAACGTAGTGGTAAAATTCTTCTCAATTCAATATCGATTTCTAAAACAGCTGTGTAAAACATTAAACAAAACAGTTTTTGTTGTTGCTATTACAAACATGTACTTATTTTAACATTAAATACGATTATACTTTATAAATGCGATCACTATCTAACCTATAATTTGTTTTCAGATCTGAAAGGGGGAATCTTACGGAGATGATGCACATGCATTGTATTGAGAAAGTGCACAATGTGCCCTGAACACAAAGTGCGTTCCAATCCTTATGATGCGAGTGTAATTGTCAACAAAGCAGAAGAGAATGTGACCAGTGTTTAGTTCCATGACTGCCCTGCAGCAGAAGGTGGCTGCTCAAGCACGGTGTATAAATTTTTATGTGGTTGCACCGCCGTATTGAAGATCCGTTGAGCACTTCGGTCGAGTGTTATTGGCGTAGATCAAAACTTGCAAAACTTGGATCTTAAGTAAAAATACTCATGGCAAGAGGAATACCAAAATAAAAGTAACCAAAAACATGATTCCAAATAATAGTGTGGCATCAGAATTTGTGCTGGAATGTAAACAAAGAAAAATTGAAACATGCCAATTTTTTAAACAAGAACCAGACTTTGATAACAGTGTAAATTTACTGCAGCACCATCAAAATAGTGATGTCTTATACAATAAGTATAATTATCCATAGTTTTACTCAAAAAAAAAACATTTTGGCAATGGAAAGAAAAACCAGAAGATAAAAGCAGCCTGAGTTAAGGTATGGCAGGATTACAGCCTCAAAATGATAGAAAGTCAGTCTTATTTTTGTATAACAGCAGACTAACAGTAACAGCAGTAATACATAAAAATGCCTCTTATTTGAGTTCTTTGAAAGAACAGGTATTGACAAGTAGTAACAGGTAAATGAGTAACAGGTATTTTCTGTTACATGTGAATATCTGTTCCGATAAATATGCCTCACTGCTACTCAAGCCATACTGAGAGGAAAAAAAACTAGAGAATGCAGTACAGAAATCAGTAGAGAAGTAAATTGGAAATGAAATGAAAATTGATAAATGAGGTCTGTAAGTATATTTCGGATATTATATATTGAATGGATGCTGGCTCCCAGATGGAATTACCTAATAACAAGACCACATTTGAGATTAAATGTCAATCAACAGAAAAACCTGCATGGAATTATATTGATAAGATTGATAAGAGTTATAACTGAACAATATTGTGCACAAGTTCAAATGCATATTATACTATTGTATTAAAATTAAATATTTTGCTAAAAGTAATAAAATTATTGTGCTAAAAGTATCACTTGCTACTTTTGTGTAGCGAGCAGCAACTTTGAAAAATAATCAGGTCACTATAGTTAGTATTTATTTTGATCCTAAGCATGTTGCACATTTTGTTGCCATTCACGATACGTCCACATGTCCATTTGGACTGGCGGACTTCTTATGAATGTCGAAAACGCCATCCATCGGCCCGCTGGATGTCATCCTAAAAATGGATGACATCCACGGCCCCAAATGCGTTCAGTATTACCAGTTGTGGTTTTATTACCTCGTTCATGGGCAAAAAATTGTATCTAGTAAGGATTTAACGGGTAAATAAAAAAAGGTTATAGTGCATTTAGAGTTCCATTCAGTGACGTTTTTAGTTTCACCGCTCCCTATCTTAAATTAAATCTTGCTAGTTTAAAGACCCACATCCCGGTTCCTAATTGAGATGAAATGTTGCATGGATATGAAGGTATATTGCGTGACAATGTAATATTATAATAGCCAGCGTTGTCCCAAGCAGTAATAAAATGTATTTTATGACGCACTACCTATCAATTTTTTACACGCAGTAGGCTAATTATAATATATTAGGGACAAAATCTTTTCGTGGCTGGCAAAAGAGTGGCAATGCGGACGTCGTCCACGAACCGCCCGTGAATGGGCTAGAAAATGGATGCCGTCCAATAGATGAAAACCGTGTGGATGTCATCCATTTGGACTGATGGTGAATGGGGCCTATAAGATAATCAGAAATCGTTTGTCAACACTAATAATGTAGTTAATGGAGTTTCTTTTTGGAATAAAAACATTTTTCCAATCTTAAACAAACGTGTGTTGTTAAACTCCTAAGAAGAATTTATATATTTATATCAATTTTTTATCGTACAAAATTTTGGTGTCTGTCTTAATAAAAATAACATTTCAGTATAAATATGTTTTATTTCATTAAAAATAATTCTAATGTGTAGGTACAAAAGTTACACAATACACAGGGTTACTAGTTATTGAACCTATTCCTTCTAGTGGGTTATAGGGGGAGTTATTATCAACAAAGACCCCATAAGCCTCCATGCAAAAATTAACCATTTCTGAGAAAAATTGAATTACCTATGTTTATTTTCCATTTATCGATGCAAGGTGAATTAAAGGTTAATAAAAAAAAAGTTACATGTTTTTGCACAATCATTTTTAGGGTTCCGTACCCAAAGGGAAAAACGGGACCCTATTACTAAGACTTCGATGTCCGTCTGTCTGTCTGTCACCAGGCTTTATCTCATGAACCATGATAGCTAGGCAGCTGAAATTTTCACAGATGGTGTAAGGTAGATGCTTGAAATTTTCACAGAATATTTAGTTTTATATTCCCTTCAATAATAAAATAAAATAAATATTTAAGGGGGGCTCCCATACAGTACGGAACCCTCCGTGTGCGAGTCTGACTCGTACTTTGCCGATTATTTATTTTTTTACTTACATAGCAGAGACATCAGGCTATCATTATAAGTAAAAAAAAAACTGGACTCGGTGCCCACAGTAATAATTATCACATGAAAACATAACAAAAATTTTCATTGGCACCTAATTAATATCTTTGATCGACAATTATAAAAAAAAATGCCCATACATTTGGCGTGCAGATTATTTTAAAAACAACTGCATACTTTTAGCTTTCTAATGAGGTAAGTATTTATTATAATCTAACATTGGTCACGTCACGACTCACTAGATAGAAATAATCGGCCAAGTACGAGTCGGACTCGCGCACGGAGGGTCCCGTACTGTATGGGAGCCCCCCTTGAATATTTATTTTATTTTAATTTTATTATTTATTATTGAAGGGAATATAAAACTAAATATTCTGTGAAAATTTCAAGCATCTACCAGGTACCATTATTAATATAGAGAATATAGAGCGAAAAACGTCTAAAAAATCAGGTTTGTTGTATGAGAGCCCCCCTTGAATATTTATTTTATTCTCTTTTTAGTACTTGTTGTTATAGCGGCAACAGAAATACATCATCTGTGAAAATTTCAGCTGCCTAGCTATCATGGTTCATGAGATACAGCCCGGTGACAGACAGACGGACATCGAAGTCTTAGTAATAGGGTCCCGTTTTTCCCTTTGGGTACGGAACCCTAAAAACGATTCACAAAGAGGTCCAGGTAGAAGATTTTAAGAAAACCATTATTTATTACTTGCTCCAGATTACGTCCCCTTTCAACAAACACGGGATTTAGACCCTTATTATCCGCCACGAACGATTATTGTTCCATTTGCACTTATTATCATTATCAGCCGTAGGACGTCCACTGCTGGGCATAAGCCTCCACTATGGATTTCCAATAGGCCCGGTTGGAAGCGGCCTGCATCCAGCGCTTTCCTGCGGTCTTAATAATATCGTTGGCCGAGCACCACACGCTCGTTTTTCGGTTGCCCAATGTTTATCTACAGCTATTAGGAATGTTATTTCTAAAAGTTCTTGAGACGCCTGGGAACACCTCCTGACTTTTCCTTACTTGTGCTTTACGTACATTCGGACCCAACAAACAAAAAATCCCTAACCACTAGGGTATAGGAAAATTGCGCAAAGTACCTACAGCGCATGGGAAGAGAGAACCCTTTAGATTAAGTATGAAAGCATGATTCCGCCAACAAGGCAGAATTTAATTTTTTAAGAAAGTAATTTTTTGGGCTGTTCCCTACGTATTTGGAAAGTTGTTAGGATCAAGTGAATGGATTAACGGGAAGGATTATTGGGTAGATGATAAATGAATGCTACAGATAAACATGGACAGGAGTATAAAAATAATATTATTTGGCCAGGAAAAATAGTTACAATGGGCTGAAAAGTCGGGTGCTTGCGAGGAGTGGAAACACCCGAACATAACTTCGGTTAAAAAGAGAGGAAAACTCGCGGTGAACAGTATCGATAAAAGTAGGTATCTGCATTTTTCCAATTTTAGAAAAAAATCACAATTAAACTTTGAAGAATTATCCGTGTTTATGAAGGGTGTTTCCGTGTATTTACTAAGTGAGTTCTTATAGGCTGGGTGGTTTGCCCTGGTGTAAGCATTTTTAAGCCATCTGAAGGCCTCTGACATGGCTAAACGGTTAAAATTACCGGGACTTACAATTTAATGTGTCATCCGAGCCACGACAGCGCTCAGTTGTACCCCTGATCACCCATATGAACACTGACTGCTATCAACGTTGCTTAACTTTGTTGATCGCTAACGAACGCCTAATCAATCTATGCTATGAGCACCACACGCGCACGTTGTATGTACGTACTACCGTAACCACAAATAAGGTACATCCAGGGACGTTTTATCTCCGGACTAGACATGCACTACGATTAGCATTCAATTTCATTACATTCTGTCAGCTTTACGTCAAGCGCAGGGGAGGAGGTGTTCACTGAAGTTTAGACCTAATGTGCATGGAAATAAAGTCGAAATGTTATTGGGTGACAGATTCATGAAGCTGAGCCAGCGAGAACAATGCAGCTCAGTTGCTGATAATCCATTTTCGCCTTGATTACTAAGACGCTTAAGTCTAAAATTGTACAATGAAATCTGTGGTGTCTCGTTCACCTGTATGTAGGTACCATTTTTCTTATACCACGGCAGAGAGATACGTGCTCTGAATTCTTCTCCAGTAGCTAAATTCTCCAAGGGTACATCATAACTTATGAACAACCAATTTATTTTATCAATTTACCTACTTGATGTGTCGAAATTAGTTCCTTCATCAACATCATCTGAGTGTGGTGGCTCAGGCAGGTGGAGACATTCTGCCGGCGGACGCTTGTCACGGAGTGACTGGACCGTAACGGGAATATGGGGGCAATAGTGTCGCTGGAGAACAAGACACGTGCGGCGCCTTTGATATCGCATCACTAATTTTGCTCTCTACTATAGGGCACTGATTTAACCGGGTAGGTGTATACTGTAGTTTAGGTAATTAAGAAATTAAAAAAGGCATGGTAGCGAACATGTCTGGCAGGTGTGACTTAGCAGGAAAGTAAACAGAAATGAGTTGTAGAGAAACATAATATAATGGGTAATGAAATATAGTTTTGGTCACTCAATTCATTATATGGGCAGGTAAGTGTGGGTCGGTAACCAAACGAAATTGGTTGGTATTGAATCTCATCCTTTGCAGCTTTTAAATTAAAAAGGGACGTTATATGTAACCCCCGTATATGTATTCAGCGTGTAACATAATCATCGTTTCAGTTGGTTGACAATCTAATGTTGGAGATGGGCCACCTCTATTGTCATAGGAACTCCGAAATAACAAGACAAAACCCTATCGAGTTTGGGCTAATATGATTACGTCTTTACGAGCACTTTGTGTCTAGATGGTATTCAGGGTCTGACGATGGAGCTGAAAGGTAATTATAGGAACTCGGCAATAACAAAACATAACCCTATCGAGTTTGGGCTTGTTTGATTTGTCTTGACGAGTACTTTGTGTCTAGATAGTAGCCAGGGTCTGATGATGGAGCCGGAAGGTGGTTAAAGGATCTCCGCAATAACAGGGTATTTTTGGTTTCTAAATATTATTTTTTAATTTTTACTAGTTCATCGATAAAAAATGTGTCTCGCTTGGCTCTTGCTTGTGTACTGTGACACGGGTGTTCACTTTTTCACTGCCGAGGATTATTTACTGTGGAGCAAGAAAGCACAACTGTAAGCATATTTTTCTAAAGCCATTCAAACCATATTTAACCCCTTGTATATTCATGCTGGATATAGCTAGACTTCTAAATATTTCATTATCAAGAGAACGCCATAATAACGAATTATAGCTAGTGCGGTAAAATAATGTTGAAATAAAATACCTAATAATAATAGTACCTATCATTATCATGTATTCATGCATTTTGTTGAAAATGAAAGCTTTTTTACTTTTTACTTTAGGTACATACATATACAAGAATATCCAGCCCGGGTAGCACGGCAAGGGGAGAAAACTATTTTATCTACACTAATGTTGTAACATTCTACTTATGTTTCCAATATTTGACTTATAATGACTACTGTTATAGCACAGACAACAAAACACTCAATTTAAGCAATTTCAAATGATGTTGTAATATCCACATCGATATCGTAAAATCTCATTATAACATCGATAAAACGCGACCAATTAACCTGGCGAGCCTTATGTCAAAATCCTCATACAAGTTGTATAAAATTTTGATATTAGGCTGGCTTTTGATAACAGTTGGGTTATACGTGAAAACTTCGTCGAAACTACTAAACTTACATACACAAAACTCTTTGGTAAGATCTTGTGCTAATGAAATAAAAAAAGAACAGCGCGCGCTCGCTCCTGATTGACCAATGAGAGCGCAGCTGCGCGCGCAGTCATTGGTTAGATTTTAATGGCGCCAAGTTCACTGTGACAATACACGTACGCGTGAATTTAATGTTTCGCAATATGTTTTTATTTTTTATTTTTATTAGTGAAGATAAAGTAGTGTATGCAACTGCATATAACACGGGTATTAAAACACTCGTTACTATTATGAAACTCGCTGCGCTCGTTTCATAAACTCACACTCGTGTTTTAATACCCTTCATTATATGTTTAAGACAGTTGCATAAACTACTATTATCCACTCTTAATGTCAGATGTCATTGTCAATCCATACTTTATTTCCTCGTCGAGGGGATATAATGGTGGAAGGACTATTAGTCCCTTTGCCATGCTTCCCGAGTGGTGTAATAAGACGAAAAGTGATTCAAACTATCACTATAAATAACTTTTGCTGTGGTGCTAACTCAAAATTCAACAATCAACTAATAAGCTGTTACATGCATTTTGTCGATTCCGAGTTGCAATTTTATATGGAACAGCTGGTTTTTTTCTCGAATTTTAGGGTTAGCCTCTTAACAGAAGTAGTTTATAATAATGGTCTTAATCTAATCTAGTTACTTTAAGTTTGGCACAGAAAGAGCAGATAACCCTGTATTATTAGATTTATAACGTGTTTATGAAAGGTGTTGTTTGTAATACTACAACCACACCAGAGATACATCATAATGAACAACTTTTACTAAGAGACCAACCCGTGACAATAGAACAACTATAGTCTGACCGTTTAACTGAGTCCTCGTCCAACAGGTGCGAGCGGCGGGGACCCCGCTGTCTCAGTCCCCTTTGTCGTCTACCCCCGCGCCTCTGTACCGCGCAGGCGAGGACTCAGTTAAACGGTCAGACTATAGACCAACTGTTCCATACACATTTTGACATCGGAACCGACAAAATGTATAAAATAATTTGATTTATTTTCTTGAATGCCGGGTTGGTCCCATTGTAAAAGTTGTTCATTAATTATGATGTACCCTTGGAAAATTTAGCTACTGGAGAAGAATTCAGAGCGCGTATCCCTCTGTCATGGTATAAGAAAAATTGCACCATGTGAAAAAGACACCAGATATTTCATTGTACGATTTTAGACTTAAGCGTCTACGTAATTAAGGCGAAAATGGATTATCAGCAACTGAGCTGCATTGTTCTAGCTGGCCCCGCTCCATAAACCCGTCACCCGATGACATTTTGACTTTATTGCCATATGTATTAGGTCGAAACTTCAGGAAACACCTCCTCCTCGCGCTTCACGTGAAGCTGACAGAATGTAGTGAAATTGAATGCTAATCGTAGTGCGTGTCTAGTCCGGAGATAAAACGTCCCTGGATTTAGGTACCTTATGTATGGTTACGGTAGTTCGTACAACGTGCGCGTGTAGTGCTCATAGCATAGTTTGACTAGGCGTTCGTTAGCGATCAACAAAGTTAAGCAACGCTGATAACGGTCAGTGTCGAATCCGTATGGGTGATCAGAGGTACAACTGAGCGTTGCCATGGCTCGGATGACACATTAAATTGTAGGTCCCGGTAATTTTAACCGTTTAGCTATGTCAGAGGCCTTCAGATGGCTAAGGCTGAGATCAGGGCAAACCACCCGGCCTATAAGAACTCACTTAGTAAATTCAACACCTTTCATAAACACGGATAATTCTTCAAAGTTCAAAATGTAAAATGTCTCTAAAATTGCAAAAATGCAGATACGTTTATCGATACCGTTCACCGCGAGTTTTCCTCTCTTTTTAAACGAAGTTATGTTCGGGTGTTTCCGCTCCTCGCAAGCACCCGACTTTTCTGCCCATTGTGACTATTTTTCGTGGCCAAATATTTATTATATTAAGTAAAACACAGGTGTTACTCGCGTTTGATTTTATCAGGAAACTGCTACTATAGTTTCGATCGCATTTGGCGATCTTTATCAAGGTTGGAGTACCTACTAGCACCTAGCACGCGGGCTCGTCTCGCATAACACTGCAGTGCTATGTGAGACGAGCCCGCGTGCTAGCTTAGTACTCCAACCTTGACAACTTTAACAAGGTTCACTCCCGGCTCACTCGCCTATAAAAAAAACTCGCCGTAAGGCGAACTGTAACGACTAGATTTTCCTTCAGAATGAATGAACAATAAGTATGATATTCCGAGGTTCATTCGTCAAAGCTGTGACGTCATAGGAATGAAGTTTTAGGTAAAGGTGGAGAGTGCACTCCTATTACCTATTTGAGTCAAATACCTACATATTGCTATCTCACTCTTCTGTGGTCAGAACTATCTTTCTAATAGGGTAACCCTACATTGTTGTCTAAATTTAGGATGCACAGATATTAATCACAATGTTGAGTAAACCATTATATGAAAATACACAATTGGTAAATGAACAATACAAAGTAAACTTAAGGACCTTGTTCTATAGGGCATCGCAGATATACAAAAACGAATTCTTCAATAAATGTGTAAGAATGCAATCTTGCAAGTCAATAAATGTGTACAACTAGCTACGCTCTGGATATATATGCTTTATGATGAAATACTGCGCCTGTTATTGATGGCATATGTAATTCGACAGCGCGCAGCAGAGCCTTAGTAATAGGGTACCGTTTTTACCCTTTGGGTACGGAACCCTAAAAAGGTAATCAAAAACAATGTAATTCAAATTATAATAGTTTATTAACAAACACACATAATTTACAATTATTTACAAAAAAAAAAAAAAACAAATCATTCGTATAAATCATAGTTCATATAAATCATACATTCATATAAATCATAGTTAGGGGTTGGATGAAATTGATAAACTCAAAACTTTGAAATTAAATTTACCCATTTTCGGGAATTAAAGGTATTAGGAATGCACTCTCCACCTTTACCTAAGACTTCGTGGTCATAGGTCACCCGCCGTGCATCACGAATTGTGAGACAGTGACGGATGGACGTAATGACATGTAAGAATGAAAGAGAGAAATAGTGTGATGCGTGAATGAGATAGTAATAGTAAGTAATATAGGCTGCGCAAAAGAAAAAAATCTCCCTCGCCATCCGCCATTTTTTCTCTTGTTGTTTTACGGAAAATATTAATAAACAATAGTTTTACGCCATGAAAACTTCGAAAAGCCATGTATATCGCCATCCTCGATTAATCTTCTTCCTGTGTGTGGGAATGTCTAGTGTCTTCAGTCACTTACTTCAAGATAATTCAACGTGTTTCGAGATGACCGGCTCATCTACATAAATTGGATGAAAAATCATCAATGCAGTGTGTATTTTTTTTTACATCTAGGAAATAATAAAGTGCAGTGCAAAATAGTGGTGAATTTCGTTTCATTTTCGCCTGTAGTCTTTTCAGTTTCTCAAAATATTAAGTAGAAATACAAATATATAGAAACCTGTACTTATAGATAGATTTATAACTATAAGTACCTATACATAGCTATACCTTTTGATATCACAGAATAAGTAATAGTATGTATGGCATTGTTGGCCGAGGGGTGAAGTATGCGGCGGGCGAGGTTCTATTGTCACACCACAGATAACGTTACGGCCTAAAAAAATCTTCGGCAGTCGGTCGTCTGATACGTAGTATCCTTTAGTTTGTGACAAGGTTGGAGTACGTGCGAAAACCACGCTGGTTTCCATAGTGATTTTTATTTATTAGTTTGACATTTTAGCGTAATGTACCGGACCAATTATTTTTATACTCCTGTCTATGTTTATCTGTAGCATTCATTTATCATCTACCCAATACAATAGTTAAATATTGGCAGACGCCCCGGTTGTGGCCAGCTTACCGGCTGTGGCCATTTTGTAAATAAAAACATAAAAGATAATGGTTTTGAATAAAAAGGAAAAAACAATCTTCGTTTCAGGCTCTTTTTGACATGTGACATTTATAGCACCGCATGTGTACAGTTTTCTTAATAATCTTTTAAAAACGGGACGTGGTAATTTTTTTGATTTCTTATGGAAATCTTTAAGGGCTCCTTTGTAACTAATCTGTAATTATTTTGATTGTATGCAAGTATTTTGTTTCGAATTCGATTCAAATCTACTAAATAATGTTCTAGAATAATATTTATAAGACAATTTGGATAATTACTTATTTCCTAGTACTTCAATCAAAGTGCAACAGATAGCTTTCACCGGTTTTGGCCATTCCGCTGACCTGAACTGATTGTTGAAAATGAAACTGAGAATTTGTTCGTTACATCTTTTTTCGCCACTTATTTTATAATAATAGCAATCCTGATATTTCCCTCTTTTATTGCATTTTCTTTTAACAACCTTACTAACTCAATTTTCTCTTTTATTAATACATCTCCAGAGCAATCGCTTATTGGTCTTCTCCGTTTCAGCCAGCTTTCATTATGTGATCCCGGCTTAAGTACTTCCGATACTGGAGTCTTCAAATTGTTGGATGTCCAGCTGCTCCACTTATCATTTGCCTGTAAAATAAAAACAAATTAAACAGGAGCAGTGAACTAAAATAATTTTATACCAATATAAATATTTTTTGAAAAAACAAATTAGAAATAGTTTTATGTATGAGTATTTTAAATAGGTATTCTAATAAATTAAACTGTTTAACATAATAACAAGATTGATAAGGAGTAATAAGTAATGAAGTATTACATTATTTTCTTTCAATGTAGCATTTGAAGTACTCGGTAGGCACAATGTGGCATTTGAAGTACTTGGTAGGCATACTACTTCATTCTCCATCTCAGTATTTTCCTGTAACAAGTAGTAAATGATTATATAAAGTTGTAGATATAACTATTTCATATACTATATTATGATTTCTATTGTAATTCTAGTGGGCAGCGCACATAGCACGGTGCTCTGATGACCATAGGTGTTGTTGAAAAGTTCTCAAGTTGAAGACAGTACTAACAACCACAGAGGACATTGTAGCGCTTACATAATGTAGTTTGATGTTTGTCAGGAATCACCGAAATTAATTAACGTTCTGCACAGTTAGTATTTGGATGGGTGACCATCGTGGCATTATCCAACTGAGCGCTACTGTGGCTCATATGCTCATTATACTGTAGTTGCACTTCCAACTAGTCTTAATGAATATCAGTAGGGGCGGTCTATCCAGACCTGTCCAGCAGCGGACATCCTATGCCTGATATGATGACTATGATTTGAAGGTTACAACAAATAGAAAGAGAATTGTATTCTCACTCACCTTATTTTCCTTTGTTGTGCTTTCAAATGGATGATCTTCATGTATGACATACACATTATATTCAGGTTGTTCGTTTATTCCCATTGTGAAATCAATTATTGTGTCCTGTAAAACAATTTAGGTAATAATGAATTTTATGCAAGTAAGTACATATTCACACCAAATTCTAATGAAGGTAATAGTCGTAGGTACTTACGTTTATTGCAGTATCACCATCACAGTTATTGCTGATACCATCCAAGCCAGGCCCTAATACAGTATCAACTGCGTCAATAATCTTTTGGTCTTGACTCGGCGGTGGCGTCGGCGGTTTACCGCCACCTAAAATATGAAATACAGGATTATTTACAGCTGAACAAAACGAGTTACAGTACATAAGTACTTGTTAAATTCATGTTTATTTAGACAATATATTTATAAGTTACACACCAGTCATAAACATCTTCTTCTTGGTTTCCGCTTTGTCTTTTTTTGTTTGCCGTTTTATGTTTTCCCAGCAGCATTTTAGATGTAAGTGGCTTCTGTAGCAATACGTGCTTAGCGTATTAAACTCTGCAGCCAACTTTTCCCACCCTCTCAATTTGTCGGCATTAGATGTAGCATCGGTTCGCTTATTTTCAACAACGTTTCTATATTTTAAAACCAATTCAGACAAAATAATTTTCTCATCCGAGGTGAAAATATTTGTCCGCTTTTTATCCATCTTGCTCATTTTATAACTTAAACCGCAAAGATGCAAAAATCAAAAATCACGCAAATTACAAGTCGAAATCGACACTGAAAATACTGAAATTACCTACTGAAAATGTGAAAAATAACCTCGAAATAAAATAACACGTAAACAAACTAGGTACATACATGACATTCATTGAAATTTGACATTGACAAAATAAAAAGTTTTGTGCTACCTATCCAAGTTCAGAAGTACAATAGGCACGATTCCAGAGTCACCACGTTAAAATTCTCTAAAGTTAGTGACTGCTTAAATTAAAGTTAATTAGTCAGAAACTGCTATTATAAAGGCACCACTTAGTTAAAAATTGAACGATGGCTAACTCTGTTTAGGTTCATCTAAAGGAAGTTCACAGATAAAAAAATGTACTTAAAAATATAATCTAATGCCGTCTACACACCATCAAGTGACCGGCTTGACAGCGATTTAGTTCAATTTTTTAATATTATCTGTGGCTTCGTCGATTTAAAAATTAAGAAAGAGGTAGTCAGTGTTACAAGTTAATTACCACTTCCACATATTATTGCTTAAACAATTTTTATAATAGTATTTCGGGCTTCATAAATAAAAACATTTAAGCAAGTGACCTGGGGCTCTATTTTGAACTTCGAACGACTTCAACGTATACGGAACTTTCATAGATTTTATGAAGAATCCGTAGTAAAGTTCATTCTCCCTCCATACAAGCTCCCTACACGTCTGAACCGTACGAAAGTCAAAAGGGATGCCCCAGGGGCATGATTTTTAAGTTTCGTACACGACCGTATATGGAACTTGTATGAAAATGGCTAGGACGAATACGCAACATTACGGATTCTCCATACAATCTGTCAAAGTTCTGATGCGTTTGAAATTAAAAAATCGTGCCCCCGGGGCATTGTTTTTGACTTTCGTATTGGCTCGGCCGTATACGGAATTTGTATGAAGACAGCAAGGACGTAAACGTAACTTTACGGATTCTTTACACAATCTGTCGAAGTGCCGTAAGCGTACAAACCGTTCAAAGTTCAGAAATAGAGTCCCAGAAACATTATTTTTGACGTATGTAAGTATTAAACTTGTATGAAGACGGCTAGGTCATATACGCAACTTTGCGGATCTTTCGTACTATCTGTCAAAGTTAATACGTATACGTTTGAAAATCAGAAAAAGAGCCACAGACCACAGAACGCATTCAGTGCAAGTGCACAAATATGCAGCGCAAATGGTTCTTTTAGTAGAACAACTATCCGTCAATAGGATTTTAGTTTTGAGTAAAGTTTAGAGTTAATGTTGTTGTTAATCATAAGCGTATAAAATGCATACATTAATTTAAAAAAAATATTCATTTACGCGATATAAAACTTTACCAAGATCGTTTGTATAACGTATTTCATCACATTAAAAACAAAACAACAACGTAAGACACCGGGACGAAAGTAAAGCCGGGGTTTTTTTAATTCATATTGTGGCAACACTCCCACCATTATTATATTTTACGGACTTTTTGGCGGGAAGTCGAAAGAAGCGGGCGTTTTTAATATTCAATTATTCATAAATTTTAATTTTGCAATTCTCTGAGATTTGTGTTGGGTGTTGCGGCGCAACAATAACGTCATGAGCGTTGCTAGTGACGGGGAGGACCCCGTCATTACAGCAGAGAGAAAGAAGAGAAAACTTGCAAAATCCTCAACGAACAATGATGGCTACAAAGTATTTCAGAAGCCCCTCTACAAGAGGCTATTCCCCGAAAATCACAGTGGGGACTGCGTGGTTTACGTTGAATCCACAGAAGAAGAAAAGGTTGGTAATAAAAACCCCATAATATTGACAAATCTTTTCATTGAAAATGTTAAAGGCATTGTAGGTGTCCACCGAATAAATGCTTATAAGGTTGGCGTCACTTTCAAAAAGCCAGCTCCAGCTAACAATTTTTTAAAGATGGATAGCTTCCTGAACAGATATAAGCTGAAAGCTTTCATTCCTGCTTACATGACTGAAGTTATAGGAGTCATCAGGCATATTCCGCTGACAATGTCTAATGAAGAAATTTACAAAAATATTACTTGTGATGCTGATGTTGTCTCAATCAAACGCTTTATGCGAAAAGTAGACGGAAATTTGACTCCTCTTGGAACAGTGGCTGTCACTTTTGCAGCCACCACATTACCTCAGTATGTATACATCAAGCTATTCAGATACCAGGTTCATAAATACTTTCCACCACTCATGCAATGCTACCGTTGCCTCCGATTCAACCACTCAGCTAAGAACTGCAGAGCAGAGCAGATGTGTTCATCCTGTGCAGGACGGCACTCCTACAAGGAATGTGATGTGGAAGAAATAATGTGTGTCAATTGTTCTGGCCCTCACCTTGCCGTGTCGAAAGACTGCCCTGTTAAGCAGAAAAAAATAGAAGAGAAGAAAATTAAACAACAACAAAAAATGTCTTATGCCAATGCGGTAAGTCTGCCACAAATCTCTGATAGAACATCCTTCCCAGCTCTAACACCAAAGCCGAGACAAAAAACCTTCCAAGATCTCAATGCCAAAGAAATTGTTGATAACGATGTAATTATAAATGCCCTTGTGAAGTCCGTTGTTGCCCTTGCAAATAGCAAGAATGAACCCATTACAAATAAAAGAATTAAAGAAATTTTGTTGTCAAATTTAATTTAATTTAATTTCATTATATGGACACATATATTCGTATAGCACAATTCAATATTCAAAGTTTACATAGTAAAAAAACGCTATTGTTAAAGTTTTTAACTGAACAAAATGTAGATATATGTTTACTAAATGAAACGTGGCTTAAGAAAAACAGTAAAATTCCAAATTTTCCATCCTATAATTTGATTCACAAACTGTCTGTAAACGAACATAATGGGGTAGCTATATTAATTAAACAAAATTTTAAATATGAAGTTGTTCATACCTCATATTACGAATCAATTCAGAACATTTGCATTGCACTTGATACATCATTAGGTAAATTACATGTGTTGTGTATTTATTGTCCCCCAAACAGCGAATTTACTAAATTTAATACTAATAAATTAAAAAAAGTATTCACTGAAACTCCTAAGCCATGTCTTATAATGGGAGATTTCAATGCCCATCACATTTTATTTGGTTGTCTAAAAAATAATAGTAGAGGTAATTCTTTGTACAATCTCATAGATGAGTTTGACTTGTGTGTTTTAAATGATGGTAATCATACTACAATTAAATATCCAAACAAGAATTCTTCAGCAATTGATTTAGCCTTAGTAAGTTGCTCGTTAGCTCCTCTCTGTGAATGGCAAGTCCATGATGATGCAATGGGTAGTTATCATTTTCCGACTCTACTCGATGTAAATGTGAAGCCATCGGTGTATGATGTTCGTCCTGTAGAAGAAAAATATTTGTACAACAAATCAGACTGGTCTAAATTTAAAACTTTATCTGAAACCTGCTTTTCGCAATTAGATTTGGAAAATACAGATCTAGATGAATTATACAATAGTTTTATAAATATCTTGTATCAAATCAGAGATGAATGTATTCCTAAGCAGAAACTAATCACACTCCAAAAATTCTGAGAAAACCAGCTCCATGGTGGAACACACTATGTGAGGATGCAGTTCAAAAGTCGAAAGAAGCTCTTAAGACATATCATCACTCTCCAACAATTTCCAATTTTATTAATTACAAGCGTCTTGATGCTAAAAAGAAAAAGATATTAATTGAGGAACGGGGAAAATCATGGCATGAATTGTGTACTTCTTTCAACAGAATGACACCAGTTACTAGAATATGGAATTATGTTAAAAAATTTAAAAGGATTAACAGTAATTGTAGTAACAAAACTCTAAATGACGAATGGGTACCAAGTTTTCTAGAAAAATTAGCAGATTCAACATCAACCGATTTTACCACTTTAAATATTTTAGACAGGTCTGACAATAGCGTTTCCTTCTTAAATGAGCCTTATACACTGAATGAGCTTCGCATTTCTTTAGATAGTCGTAGGGATACTACACCAGGTATGGATAACATTCCATATAAACTTATTAAAAATTTACATTCAAATGCTCTGAACATTTTATTGGCAATTTATAACAGACTTTGGAATGCATCAGTTATTCCTGAATCTTGGAAGACTCAATGTGTAATACCAATTTTAAAACCTAATAAGCCTGCAAATAATCCGTCATCGTACAGACCCATATCTTTGTCATCCTGTCTGGGTAAACTTTTTGAAAACATGTTAAAATTACGTTTAGATTATTTTGTTGAAACCAACTCTAAAATACCTAACACACAATTTGGATTCAGAAAGGGTAAAAGTTGCTCTGAAAGTTTTGTATCATTAATCTCAACATTAAAAAAAGCAAAGCTCAGCCACTCTAATGTGATCTGCGTCTTTCTTGATGTAAAAGGTGCTTTCGATAATGTCAACATTAAGAGCCTTCTTCTAGTTTTGAATGAGTTAGGTCTGCCAACAAAATTATTGAAATGGATATTTAATTTTCTGAATAACAGAACCTTGTATGTTAAATTTAATAATAAGCTACATGGACCAAAATCCGTCAGTAAAGGAACTATGCAAGGAGCTATCTTATCTTCTCTCTTGTATATTCTATATACATCTCAAATTTTAAAGTATGTTAACACATCACATGTTAAGATTTTACAATTTGCCGATGACTTACTTTTATACTCTGAAAGTCAAAATTTAAATATGGCTGTAAATCACTTGAATTCTGCACTGCTGCAGCTACACCATTATTACAACAATGTATTAAAATTAGATATTAGTTCTGATAAAAGTTCTGTTATTGTTTTTAGTAAAGATCCTTTTGCACAATCTTTTGTTAAAATTAAATACAATAATGAAATCATTCCTGTAAGTAATCAACATAAATTTTTAGGAGTAATAATAGATAACAAGTTAAAATTTGAAGAGCATATTAAGTATATCTGCAGCAATGCAATGAAAAGTATTAATGTTTTAAGATGTTTAGCTGGTACTTTTTGGGGCTCTGATCCTAAAACCTTGATCATGCTGTATAAAAGTATAGTAAGAAGTCATTTTGATTATAGTAGTTTAGCTTATATGAATGCAAGTAGCACCTTATTACGAAAACTCGATGTAATACAAAATATGGCTTTAAGAATTATTAGCGGAGCTATGCGTTCCACTCCTATTAATTCTATGGAAATTGAAAACTGTATACCTCCATTAATCCTGAGACGTTTACTTTTGGCTGATAGATTCTGTTTGAAAGAGTTGACTTCCAATAATGTTATAGTGCTGAATAATGTTTTATGTCATCCACAGATATCACAATCAGTTGAAACATCTAGCTTATCAGCCACATCTCTTGTTTCGGGAGTTTTGCCTGAAATCACAACAATAATGTCATTTTTAAAAAATATCAGTAAAAACATTTGTTCTCATGATATCTGGCCAACATATAAATGTCCATATAATGCCTTGATTAATTGCTTAAGTATAGATTGTCATTTAGATGTAATAAATAACAAATTTGATTTTCTAGAATTTATAGAGAATAAACCAGACTTTTATATTTTATATACAGATGGTTCTAAAAGTGATGAAGGGGTTAAAGCCGCATATTATGATCCACAAATGAATAAAACCCACTGTATAAAGTTAGATAATAATTGCAGTGTGTTTACTGCAGAAGCGTATGCAATTTTAACCGCTTTAACATTTGTAAATAACTCTGTAAAAAATGTAAATATACTAATAGTAAGTGATTCTAAAAGTGTTCTGTCTGTTTTGAACAACAGTAATTTCTCTTATAAGTTAAATTATATTATATATAGTATTAGAGAACTTATAGAAATGATTAGTAAATCAAAACATGTAGAATTGGTATGGGTTCCTTCACATTGTGGCATCCATGGCAATGAAACAGTAGATTTGGCTACTCGGCAAGAGCATGATCTAGATCACACAGATGTATTAAAAGTACCTTTCACAGATTACTATTGTGCAATTAATAAGGATTTACTCAGAATTTGGAAAGAATATTGGCACGTTACAACAGAATATAAGGGAAGGTGGTATGCAGAAATACAGAAAGACTTACCTACTACTCCTTGGTACAACAAATTTGAATATTGTGGCAGAAAGTTTATAACAGTTATAAATCGCCTGAGATTTGGACATTGCTTGGTTCCAGCTCATTTACACAGAATTAATATAGTCCCAGAAGATAACTGTACGTATTGTTTCCGACCGCATGCTGATATAAACCATATAATTTTTCAATGTCCCCAATTCCATTTACAACGATTAATTTTAGCCAGTGACATTAGTGACATAGCAGCTCGTAACTCAATTAGTGTTCCCCGCCGTATTGAGGATTTACTAAAAAGTGAAGTTTTTTACAAACCTATTTATAAGTATATTTTAAATACTGTTGAAAAGATTTAGTTAAGTTTAATTTTTTATTTCTCTTCTATGTTTGTAAATTTTTTATTATTTAAGACTTCGACTGAAGGACTCTGTATCCATGGTCATGAATAAATTATTTAAAAAAAAAATATTATATTTTACAAAACAAAATTGTTTGGTTTTTATTTCGTTTTGCTTTGCTTTGCTTCGGTAAATAATAGTCCCAGCCAGCGTAAAACATATATATATAAAGGATCCAAAGGCGTTATCACACACAATAGGTATTGCTGCGGCGGACAAGAAATATGCTTAAACGAATTGATCATAATAAGATAACAAGGCTTTTTGAGCAGTTAATAAGCTAAACAGGCTGTAAATAGGTTGGTATTCGCTAATTACAGGAAAATACAGACTTCTATTGTCATCTTGTTTCCAGGAAAATAAACTTTTCTCAAAACTAAAAAAGTTGTAAGTACCTATATAAATGTTTTTATTTTCAGATCAGCAGCGGCTAAAACGTCTGCAGGTGGTCTACAGCACTTTCCAAGCTTACTACTAAAGATTACTACATTGAAAACACCAATGACGGTACTAAGACAAACCATGAGAAGGCAAACTCCCTAAAATGTGAAATTGTGTAAAATATCAGTGTTTGTGCTAGATGCAGGTTGCTTAAATGTTCAATTGTAAAACTTGGCTGTGATGTTATCTACAAGCTGCGGACAACCCAACCCTAGCGCAGATGTGAAGTGAGCTTCAGTCAGGATCGGGCTATCTGCAGTTTGTAGCTAACATCACAGCTGACAAGATGTATGATTCGGTCTGTAAAATATTTATGTTCTAAATTAGCTACAAGCTGCACAAAACTCAAACCTTACGCAGCTGTTATGTGAGATTGTCAGGATTGGGTTTTGCACAGCTCGTAGCTAACTTCAAAGCAGCCAAAAAGTTAGATATAGCCTATAAAAGTCCTTAAACATTGTATTAATAGACCGAGACATACAACTAGGTAGCTATTATGTTCGGCTGGTACACTTATCCTAACCTAACCCAACCCTAAGCGCAGATGTGAAGTGAGCTTCAGTCAGGATCGGGCTATCCGCAGTTTGTAGCTAACATCACAGCCGACAAGTTGTATGATTCGGTCTGTAAGTTGATTTAGCCTATAAAAGTCCTTAAATATTGTATAAATAGACCGAGACACACCACTAGGTAGCTGTTATGTTCGGCTGGTACACTAATCCCTACCAAGCTATGTTAGAAAAGAGTTGTGGATAACCAAAATCCTCACACAGATGCTATGTGAGCTTCAGTAAGGATTGGGAGCCTGTAGCTAACATCACTGCCGCCAAGTTGTATGATTCTACTTAAGTGATGCTATAGTTTACATTTTAAGTTTTCTTACATAAATATATTATACATGATTAGTCATTACTACTATTTTTAACACATGTTCTAAATTATTAATTGTAAATAAGTGTTTTGTTACATTCTACTTATTGATATAAATATTGTAACCTGACTTGTACATAAATAAGACACAAAATAAATGAATTTGAATACCTATTATAGAAGAAAGCATTTCATATTATAATTGATGTGGTGTTCTTGTGATCTTTTATTGGACTGTTATTTGTTAAGCTGAAGCTTACCTACTGAATACTAATATATTTTTAGTAATTAACTACCTTTATCAAGTGATAGGTAAAATAAAGCTGATGGGTAATAAAAAGTGATTGATATTAAAAACTGCCTGGTAATTGAATGACTGTATCGAATAATTATTTTTGTATTGAATTAAATCTTTTCTTATTTCTTTCTGTAGTTTTGCTTTGCCCTGCCAAGGAAAATACAAATAACAATATAATCAATAGTCTATCATTTATTTAGCCGATATAACAATCTGTATCTTCCTCATCTTGTTATGGCTCCTGGTTGAAGTCTTGACACGATGATCAATTTAGGATGATGATTACATATTAGGGCCATTACTATACATCGAACTGGTTCACAACTTCCTAGTCTTGTTTCTAAAGTTGGTCATCGAGCGGTATCTGGAAATTAATTTAATCGATAAAAATGTGTATAACTACTACATAATTATTTGAAACGTAGAGTCAGTAACAAAAATACCAAAATGTACAAAACCTGATAGCGTTCTCTACATATATGTAGAACAAACAAGCAACCAGAACATGGGTACTGAATAACAACTTATAAAATGTAAGCAATAAATAATTATCAAATTACAACTATTACCCTAGTGCAATATTTCACTATTCTCGCTGGTATAGGTTGAATCAAACTTGTTAGCGACTGTGGATGTAGCTGCGAGCTGTGTGAACCCAGTCCTCATGCTGCTTGTAGGCTGACTGAAGTCAGGATTGGGTTTTGCGCTCCTTGTAGCATATTTCACAGCGGCCAAGAAGTTTGAGATCCGCCCATAATGCCGGGTCCTATGTATGTTTTAGCAAATAGGGTTTTAAGTTTGTTTAAAGCACAATTCTACTGTCATAGGCAAGCTCACATAAGAATTATTAATGACATAGGCCTCCGCTAGAGATATCTAATAAGACTATATGGAAGCGGCTTACATTTAGTACAATCATGCAGTCTTGATAACATCTGTACACTTTGACATCCTACTTTGCACTTGCCGATTGTTGTGATCTTCATTTGAGAACTTGACTCTGTCAGTTGCCCAACTATGGGCCCTGCCGAGCCGACAGCTAATTCAACTTGTCAATCCGCGGAGCTATATTAATTACTTTGCTTCTTCTATGCATATCCTCATTTCTAATTGGATGTAATGGATAGCTTATTATAATTAGATAGCTACTATTAATACATTCCATCCATCCATCAGACATATGACGTCCACTGCTGGACATAGGTCTCCCCTATGGATCTCCAATAAGATCGGTTGGAAGCGGCTTGCATCTAGTGTGATCCTACGGATTAACAAATTGCATGGACAGAAATGTAACTAGGTAAATTACTTACCTAGTTACATTTCTGTGTGTACAAATGTACTTCTTATCTTTGCTTTCCACAAAATGGTAATCCTTTCTTTGTTTCAACAAAAATGTGGTCGGTATGATGAGGTGGATTAATTTGACTCGTTAAGTCCAGCTGTTTCATTCTAGTTTTTGCTGAAAATCATTGTAAGACAGTTTCGTCAACATTTTTGTCATCGCGAATTCACATGAAATATAACTAAAATCAATATTTATAGGAACACCATCAGCTATGTTAAATGTAACTAAGTACATTTAATTGGAGAAAAACACAGCATTTCTTCTTTATAACTTACTTTTGAGCTTAACCCTTTGAAGTTGTCAGTGCGAGCAAGCGCGCGCGATATGTTACCGCCACTCGAACACCTCTTTTTTGCCTCACGGCGCCAGCCCGGCGAGACCACTTGATAAACTTATCATAAAATCTTAAGTACTGAACCGATTTGTATTCTGTAAATGTAGTTCTGATGAGAAATATATTACCTATCCGATATGTGACAAATATACAATTTTTTTAAAGTTATAAATATTGATTTTCAAATAAGTCAAAAATAGATGAGTTTTTTGTCAAGGTAATTTTCTCTCATTCTCGGCTCGATTTTGAGGCTAGAATATCTACCCCGGCACTAAGAAGGAACCATATTTTCCACCAAACCTCCTTTTCATGCTAGTTTATAATAAAAATCAACTAAAAAATCAAAATGAAATCGATTATTTTTTGTCACAACTAAATAGCACTTGACTAATATGAATGGCGGGCTTATTTTACAGTTCATTCTCTAAACAACAGATGGATATAAAATTCCCATGCTATAATCGACTCTATACCCTTGTGAAAAGGTTTTAAATGACCTGTAGTACGATGGTTCAAATCCGCACCATTAGCCATAGACGGATGCAAACATTCTAGTATTTTTGTTGGTTCGGATTGGAATCATTAGCCGTCAAGGGGTTAATTATTTTTAACCACCATCTAATTCGGTACTGGTTAAAAACATAACCTCAATTCATTAAAATTCAAGATGACGTCAGACAGCTCTAAAAGTGTGTCTCCAGAATACCAAATTCGCCTAAATCTCTAAATGTAGTTAGATTTAGTTGGTTTTCATTCATTCGATTTAAAATTTGAATGTGACAGTGACAGTGACATTTCTAAATGGTGACTCCGTAATACGATTAGGATTTTTAGCAAATTTGAGGCCTTTAGGTCGGTTAGCTAGTTAGATGGTACCACCATAATTGGCCCTAATATAGCAGTGACTCTCTCAAACAATAAACTACTTTTCAAATTATAAGTATTCTCTATAATGCCATTAAATACAAAAGACACTTACGTTGCACTAGCTGCGCAACGACTAATGACTTTTAAAATGAGTTGCGATATAATGTCTACACATTCTTTATATTATCTGTGGTTTCATTCAATAAACCTTACAATAAACCGTCGGTTTTGTAACCGAGGATTATTTTTGCAAGGTGAACAGTAAATATTGTAACCCCCGTTTAACCCATGTTTAGGATTTCATCGGGCGATTACGTAATCGACGTTTAAGCAAGGGTTGGTGCACTCCACCCTAAGACCCAAGTTCACCAACGCTTGATTAAGTTAAACGTGTGATTACTGTTTTAAACCACGATTAAACTCGTGTTTTAGACACTAGTTCACCAACAGATGTTTAGACCCAATTTCTTTTCCACTTTTCAACTTTTCCAAGTTTAGATGGGTCTTTAAAAGTAACATAACTGTTGGATCATTTTCTGTCCTATGAAGAAAATATAACAAATCGTTAGTAAATCCCACATTAAGCAAATTGTTCACTCTATGTTCATTCTCATTGTAATACGACCTAATCGAAATGTTTGTATTTGATATATCATTGCATGTACATTTGCACAAGTTTCTTCTTAGTTGCATGTAATGCTATGTGAGCAATTTTAAATAACGATCACTCTGTAAGATTATAATGCAACCGGCCTACTTTTTATTTAATACTTAGGTAAAATGTCAAACTTGACTGAAGTTATTTCTGTGCCTCCTGCAACGAGTGATATAAATAAAAAATCACCATCTTTCAGGAGAGCAAAAACAAGTTAAAAAAAATTAGTTCGTGAACTAAGGGGCTTTAGTCACATTTAAGTGGTACCTCGTTTTGTAGAAAAAAACGTTTGCTTTCAATGTGCATTTAAATTTTCATTTTACAAATTAGAGTTTTAAAGTAGTTCATGAACAATCTGTAGTTGTACCTTTTTTATTTTTAATATATGTTTAAATTACGTGGTAGGTGATACTAGTACACTTAAACCATTTTGCACCTATTAAGTTATTTTTGTGTAAAATGATATCAAGAAGTTAAAAAACGTAATAGTTCATCATAATTTGTTCCAAATGTTGCTCAAACCAATCATAATCATACATATTTACCTAAAGATTACATTGGTTCACTTGTCTGTCTGTATTATCATAATTTACTTGAATTGTATCAGTTTGCTAAAATTCTAGTATTTTGAAATATGTGTTGAATGATACAAGTTTAGTTATATCCCTGATTAAACTACATATTTACCGTGTAAATAGATACCAAAAAGTTCGCATTTTTTTCTCACCATTTTTTATCTGTCAAAATTAAAAAGGGTAAAACTCGACTTGGGTCAATCGTCACAGGAGGCACAGATTTGATTGATCTTTTGATAATCAGTGGGGGAGAACAGAGCAATGACGGTCAATTAAGCGCTTTTTAAAATAAAATTCACAAAATAAATCACAGTTTTATTAGCAACTTAACATAGCTATTCTACATTATCAGACTATATTATTTGACATCAAAACAATCATCTTTGGAGTATTCGTATAAGAGATATAAAAAAAAAAAATTAAAATAAAATAAAAAAATGGCTTTGACCAATAAGACAATGGATTTCCGGATCATCATTATTTACGCAGAAGACCGTAATATCTACGTTAGTCAATGAGAAATCGCTTTCTTCTTGAAGAACTTTCCTTTTTAGCCTTCTCGAAGCTTTTTTTTAGTCTTTTTTTAAATTTATTTTGCCTTTTTGTGGTTAATCGACGCAACAGAAATTAATAGAAACAAAAGAGTTAAAACACAAGCAAAATTATATTTTGATTTGAAAGGAGATATTGCAAATATGCATAGAAATTGGGCCACTAAAGGGTACAGTATTTTATAATTTGCTTTGTTTCTTTCGGAAAATGATTTTCCCGTTATTTTTTACAATAACAGTGTCCATTAAAAGTAATTTCGTGTATTCGGGTATTAAGGTTACATGTGACCAAAATGACAGTAATTCAATGACTGAACAAAAATCAAATTGGAAAATGTGAAATTACTCATAAATTAAGCATTTGACGCGGTTGTTTTACTCTGCGCATTTATTTATCATAGTTTAACGGATTTTTTGAGCTACTGTACCTAGTCTGAGCCCATTTTGCATTGTCTCCTTTCTTTTAATTATGAGCGTGACCATGTTTCCCCGCTGACCACCATTGCCCTGTTTTCCCCCTAAGATCTGTCATCTGGCAGCCTGTCAACTGTTAACGGACCTCAAAAGCTGTGATTAGATTTAACATCATGTCAAGAGAACTAACAAAGCATTAGCGCATGGTGGGACACTCGATAACGTAGACAGTCTGTTAATAGCTCTAACACGGCATCAAATATTTGACATCGCTCGGTGAAATTAGGCCTTAATTTATCAACCGTTGGTTTAATCTTAAACAGCTTTTTAACGAAATTTTGCTGTTCAGCAGGCAAAAACAGTTGGTTAAATACATGTATGATGTATCACTTATCACAAATGTGAGGCGACCGAAGACTTGGGGCGAAATTATACATCAATTTGACAAAGTCTGCGGTTGACTACCGCTTTCGATAACTTGTGAAACATTTCAAAAATTGACGCGCTCGCAGGATTTGAACCTGCATCCTTCTGGGATTCCGGCCCTGATGCTTTGTCCAATTAAGCTAGAACGCTATACTACGAACCCGCCAAATTAGTGAAGTGTTTATCATTTTTACTACCAACTTCTACAATGTTGGAAAGCGCCATCTGTGAGAACTGTGTTAAACCAGACAGTCGTCACTCAATGTGAAATATTTAGAACTTCTAACCATTAACGAGAGATGGCGCATTGCTCAATCAATCAAATGATTTTAATCGTGCTTCGCACACTAGGTTTATAGAAAATCTTATTTTTGTGATAAACATTTCAAAAATTGACGCGCTCGCAGGATTTGAACCTGCATCTTCTCTTTACGTTTATTTGACACTTTTCTGTTTTGCAGCTTACCGATTCTTTTAAAATAGCAGTGTTCAGTATTAAAGTGGTGCGTGAAAAAAATACATCATTCTTTCTTTAGTTCAAATTATCAATTTCACGTAACGCTTTAGTACTGGACACGGCTATTTTAAAAGAAACGGAAAACTGCAAAAGCAGAAAGCATCAAATGAAACGCTAATTAAAACCGACAACATTGCTCGCGGCTCGTCAAGGTTTTATTTTTGCTCGCCACGCAGTGTTACCAACACTATGACTGTGACTACGTTCTATGACATTCGCGTGGTATATTTCTTCGGACATTTTTTAATAATTTCTGTAGTCTTTTGCTTCTACTGTCAGTTCATGGACTACATTTGTGTCTGAGAAACTGAGACCTATTTTTTATTCAACTCCTAACCCACATTTTAAGTGATTTTGGATATTTTCATTAATTTCGATTAATGCTATAGCAAGGTAACGTAAGCTTTCTAACTTTGAATATGACAACATTTTGTAAAGTCGCGGTTTTAAAAACCGACAACTGTGACTCGTCACAGTCTGCGCCGTGTGCTTGACCGGAGCGCACGTGGGTTTTCCTTACGGTGCGTTTTGTGTATCAGTGCTAGCGAATCTACAGCTTTTGTGTGCCACCGCCCTCCATCAGACGGGTAGGGCCTCGTACGAGACCCGCCCCTCTGACAGCGAGGTCGCTGCAACAACAGCGTCCACCTCGTCGCGTCGCCACGTGCGACCCCAGCACTCCGCCGGTCTAGGCGTGAGAGCGGGGTCGCGCGCGCCGCCGCCACCCACGCGCAGGAGGTCTGCGCCCCGTCGCCCTCCTCCCAGCTGCCCGCCGTCCAGTCTGGACGGCCGCCCAGCGGGAGGCCGCACAGGACAACCGGCTGCAAACGACTATAAACCGACAAAAGTGGAGAGTGTGTACCAGCCGCCAAAGGCCCTGACTCGCCTCGGCCGCCGGCGAACGTATATCCACTCAGCCGCCAACATCGGAGAAATTCTTCAACCCAACCGCCAACTTCCCTGATTCGGCCGAGAAGTTGGTGCCGGAGCCAGTGCAGCCCGACCGACCAGCTGACTTTCACTTTCATTGAAGCGGCCCGAGAAATTGTTGTCTTGGCCCGTACGACCAAGCCGTTTCATAATTTGAAACAAATAGTAAGGTACAAGAAAATCGACCTAAAATGTCAGGAATCTGGGAGATTAACCTGTCTTCGTCGTCGTCGAGCGAGAATGACCCCGCTCCGATGCCAGCAGTACCAGCAGTGACTCCAGCAGCCACGCCAGCAGCACCTACTATACCTGCGCCCAAAACCACAGGTACCATTGAGACCAAGAGTAGGCTAACGCCGCCAGAGAATCTAATCGCCATTAGAGACATCCACGATCCCGAAAAAACGGTAATAGTACCTAAATCCACGATAGGGCTACACCGTATCCCCGTACCAAGAGGCAGAGCTGGGCGCTCGCGCTCAGCAGGAAGTGTTACGCGTAGTTCTACACGCAGCGCACCCAAGCCAGTAGCAAGCGAAGAGCACCTAGCCCCTAACGAAAGTAAGGCCTCACTAGATGCTAGCGTATCGCGAAAGAAGCGCACAATTTCGCCACCGGCAACCCGCCCGCCCACCAAAGCGACCAAGATACCACTGCCCGTAGTGAAAATCAAAAGAGTGAAAATCATACCAGCCGACCAAGTGCAGAAAATGCACAGAATACAAGGCACGATTACAGAGGCGACATCTTCAGCCGAGGAATCAAGTACCTCAGGATCATGCAAACCAGTCGTAGTCAGAGCAGAGATTCATCATCCCCCTCGCGAGGCGGCAAACGTCCCCCTACCGACCACTCCCATCATCAAGAGGGGTTCAACCACGAAGGTGAGTGGCAATGAAACTGAAAATCCATTAATCCAAGAGCCACAGCCGCAACGGTACCCGCTGCTAACAAGGCGGCAATTAGCCGCATCAAACCAAACTGCATATTTGCCGCCCCCACCACCCGTGCCATCGAGCCAGGCGAGTCAGGAGGAGGAAATACTGTCGATGGATGCCATTGAGTCGGTGCCGATAGATGCCGCCCCCATGCCGTCCCCGCCCTCGCCGCCCCCGGCGGCCGCGGCGGCATATGCCAAGGTTTTGGCGGCATTATCTCCACCCAAAGCGAGAAAATCGCCGACCAAAGATATCGATCCCAACACTCAGCCATCCGACCCTGCGACCAAGGTACGAGACCCCGAAGAACCCCTAAGAGCGCGATCTGGGAAATATCCGTCGTTGGTGGTGGAGAAGTTGAAGGACTGGCCGCGTCATATGGCCGCATTAAAGGACCGCCTGGGGTACGTACCAAATGCGCGCCCCTACAACTCCGGGATTATATATCATCCCAAGACCCCGGAGGAATTCAGGGCCGTGCAGGCCTATATGGTAGAAGCCAAGCGGATGGAGCCGGCTATCCAATTCCACGCCTATTCGCTAAAATCCGAAAGGCCCCATAAAGTGGCACTGTGGGGCCTACCACAGGACACGGACGAATTACTAATAGTCCAGGCCCTTAAAGACAAGGGATTTCCTGCGCGGTTCGCAAGAGCCCTCCCAAGCCGCAGGAACAACCGCAAGACAGTCTACCACATTCAGCTGGACCCCATGAGCAGGGAGGGCCTGGAGGACCTGTACAAACTGGACGAGCTTATGAACATGCCTCGAGTCCGCATTGAGGCATGGCGGGGCACAACAACAATGCCCCAATGCCATCGGTGTCAGGCCTTCGGACACTCGTCGGTGAACTGTTTTAGGGACCACAAGTGTGTTAAATGTGCGGGGCCCCACTTTGGAGCAGAGTGCCCCAAAGCGGCTGACTCGCCTCCTACCTGTGCCAACTGCAAAGGACGGCACACATCGAACAGTAGGACCTGCCCCGTCTTCCGTAGAGAGGCGAGGAAAAGAGGCATCAGATTGCCAGGGGACTCCCCTCCCCCACCAACCCAAACGAAAGGGCCAAATGCCAGAGGGCGAGCAGAGCCCCCGACCAACCGTAGAGACATGGGGCAGGCTAGGCCAGCTCCAAGCACTCATCAAACCCCGACCCAAGGTGCGGCGATCCAACAGACGCAAGGGCCACAACAAATGCCCACACCATACCCCCCAGGATGGGGATGGCCAGCACTGCCCACCACACTGTGCCCACCCGCTAACATGCCACGATTCACGGGGGGGATACAGAGACCCATCCCTAAAAGGAATAGAAAACGTAAGCCGAGGGGAAAGAAGGCGAAGGCCCCACACGCCGCTTCGACCCCCGTTCCGCCCGCCACAGGGTTGCCGGCATTCGAGCCGTTTCACGCAGCTGGAGGAGACAGGCAAGAAATGTTTGCGACAAGAAGCTCCCAGCAACCCAGAGCAGCCTCACCCCTACCACCGCAAACAAGCGCCACACGCGCGCAGGTAGCACCAAAAACAGCGCCGGCTCCACAGACAGCCGCAGCAGGAGCAAAACCCATACCCAAACCTAAGATGAAAAGGTCGAGGTCGGTGCCCTCTTTAGCGGCAACACAAAAACCCATGGAGGGCCCAGAGCCAAGGGTACACTACGCCCCCATCGGCCGACCTCAAGTAGCTAAGACAAGGGAAGCGGCTCCAGTGGTCCCTAGAGTCATGCACCCACATCAACAGTGGCAGCAGAGAGGCCCCCCGCCCGGTTTCCCCCACGGCCCGCCGAGCCTGGGCCACCAGCTGCACCATTATGCTCAACAGCAACAACAAGCCTTCCCCCGTATCCAAACGGGACCTCCGGCGAGCGCCCAATTAGGAGAATCCATCAGCGCTATGATGGGGGCCCTTGTGGGATTGCTCGCTGCCATCGCTGCGGGGGAGGACCTCCGGACAGCTGCGATGCGAGGACTGGCCACCCTTCAATCGATCCACTATGGATAGTGGCCTAACTCGCATCATGTATTGGAATGCCGGAGGCATCAAGAACAAAACAAACGAATTGAGAATTCTCACCCAGTCGCAGGACATACACATCATACTCCTGGGTGAGACCAAGCTATCAGCCAGATGCCAACTCAAGTTGCCCAACTACTGCGTGTACCGCCGGGACGAAGTGTCCCCCAAAGGAATAGCTTACAGAGGAACAGCCGTCCTGGTGAGGAGGGACGTCGTGCACGAGGAGTTGGGCAACCCGCAGTTTGTAACCACAAGGACGACGGGGATCCGAACCATGGTGGCCGGCAAGGAAACAGACATTTTTGCCGGCTACAGACCCCCGTCAAACCGTGAAGAAATAGACGCATCAGACCTGGATACGATCTTCACAGCAAGACCGACCCTACTGGCCGCCGACTTAAATGCTAAGCATAGGACGTGGGGGTCCAACGTTAACTCAGCCAGCGGCAAGATACTTCTCCACATGACTGAGGCGAGAGGCATCACAGTCATCGGCCCAGACTCTCCCACTCATGTTCCATCGAATCCTCGAGCACGTGCCGACGTACTTGACATAGTACTACACAGGGGGATCGATGCTCCAGTGTTTATAGAAGTACTTTACGACCTGCAAGATCAGCATCTCCCCCTGCTCATTACCGTCGGAGGACCAACGTCGAGCACAGCGAGGCGACCACCGAGGAGGAGAGTGGATTGGGAGAAGTTCAGAACCGGACTGCAATCGCTAACAGTCGGCAAACTCTCGACCGCAGAAGAAGTGGAGAACTGCTCGAAGAGACTGACAGAGACGATTGCAGCCGCACAAGAGGCCGCAACGACAGAGGAGCCACCTACCGAGCGGCGTGAAGAACTACCTCGAAACCTGAAAGCTGTACGCGACCATAAGCGGAAGCTCAGGCAGCTGTGGGCCCACACCCGCTGCCCAAAGGTCAAGAGAGAACTAAACGCCGTGACAGAGAGATTTGCAGAGTCGATAAGGGCCTGGAGGGGCACCGCCTGGGATAACCACATAGACCAGTGCGAAGAGAACAGAACCGACCTGTATAGTCTCAACCGCCACCTGACCCAGGCTAAAGCGTCCGTTTGCCCACTTCTAGATGGCTCCGGTAAACGGCGTTACTCAGCCTCAGAGAGGGCAGAGCTACTCGCTGACCACTTGGCAGGTCAGTTCCAGTTACACCCGGTCCCATCAGGAGCCTCACACGAGGTACAGGAACACCACGAGCGAGTCGCGAGGGAAGTGTCCGCATACCTACAGACCCCGGCGCCTCCGTTGGTTGGGCTGGACTTCATAGCCCCAACGGAAGTGGCAAGAGCCGTGAGGTGTCTAAAGGTGAAGAAAGCACCGGGTCAAGACGGAATACCGAACGCCGCGCTTAGGCAGATGCCAGCGAGAGGCCTGGTTTGTCTAACCCGGCTGTTCAATGGAATACTTCGAACCGGACATTTTCCCGCGATATGGAAGACTGGCAAGGTAATCGTCCTACCTAAACCTGGCAAGGATCGACGATTGTCGGCCAGCTACCGCCCCATCACCTTGCTACCGCACCTCTCCAAGTTGTTTGAGCGTTTGCTGCTGAGGAGAATGCGTCCCCACATCACACCCAGGGACGAGCAATTCGGGTTCCGCGCGCAACACTCCACCACGCTCCAACTAACGAGGGTGCTCCACCAACTAGCACACGACCAGAATATGGGGAGACGGTCCGTCGCCGTGTTCCTGGATATCGAGAAGGCCTTTGACCGGGTGTGGCACGAGGGCCTCATATTCAAGCTGATGAACAGCACGATGCCGCCTGCGCTAGTTCGAGTCGCGGCATCGTCCCTGGCCGATCGAGATTTCTTCGTGTCCGTCGAGAACATGCACTCCGGAAAGAGGAAAATCGAAGCAGGAGTTCCACAGGGAAGCTGTACATCGCCTTACTACTACGCTGCCTACACAAACGACATCCCAAACCCGGAGGACCCCACACCAGGAGGACGGGATGTAATGTTAGCCCTCTTCGCCGACGACAGCGCCTATGTCGCTTCCTCGAGAAGAGCCGAACTGGCCGCAGACAGGATTCAGCGGGTCCTTGATATCCTGCCAGAGTGGCTAGACAAGTGGCGGATGGCTGTCAATGTGGGCAAGACGGCCGCGCTGCTTGTCGGAAGCACCAGGAGAACCCAATACCCCCGACCACTGCAGCTTAGAGGAGAAGACATCACGTGGGAAAAGACGGTAAAGTACCTGGGTGTCTTCATAGATCCGCGCCTGAACATGCGCTCGCAGACAACACACGCGGTCCACCAAGCGAAGGCTGCTAGAGCGCTGCTGCGACCGGTACTCCGCTCTAAGCTGCCATTGAGTACCAAGATGGGGATATACAAGACATATATCAGGACCCGTCTGACATACGCTGCACCGGCCTGGTACCCGCTGTGCAACGAGACCCAGAGGAAGCGACTCCAGGTGGTCCAAAATACCAGTCTGAGGATGATCTCGGGAGCTGGCTGGTTCGTTCGGAACGACATACTGGCACAGGACCTGAAGGCTGAACCGGTGAGGGAGTTCGTGGCTCGGTTGGCGCGTCGAATGTACGACCGCGCAGACAACGGGCCACACCCTCATCTACAAAACATCGCCCCGCACCACGCACGTCCACCGGACGTTAACAAACGAACCTGGCGCTCTCTCCCTCGAGATCTTCTCCTGGAGGAAGACGAAGAGGAAGTAGGCGAACCTGCATGAGGCCCTCATTAAGAAGACACAGATCACCAACGCCCACAAAGCCGTGATGGCCAACAGGCTGAGAGGGGCTTGAGGTACCAATCACCCTCGCGGGCGTGTCGGACGCTCGCCCCTCCCATCAAGCCAACCCACCCTCCCCTCCATCCCAAGCTAGTCCCCCCCCATTCTTTCCCTCTTCCAATTCCGTTAATCCATTGTTTCAGGCTCAAAGCCAAGACGACCACCAGCAACACAGCTGAGAGGGTGCTCGAGAAACCACTCGCTCTCGCGGGCGAGTCGGATACTCGCACTCTCAGAATAATTCCCTGCGGGCAGTGATCCCGCAGCGCCCAGCCGCAGTAAAGAGGGAATCCTCGAGGCTGCAACCTCGCTCCCAGTACAGGAGAGAGATGAAACCTGACTTGAAGACTGTGACTCTTCAACAGTAAAGCTGTGTTACCGTTTTCAAAACCTGTAGACTACTAAACGTAAGCTTTTTTTCTACTAAAATCCATTGGCATAACTTATTTTTCTCCTAATTCTACCCCGCCGTTATCCGAAATCACATAACGGTGCGCGGGCCCCAAAAAAATCGAATTTATGTAATCTAGTGATATCTACCGATTTTTAAAAACCTAGTGAAAATATATCACACTTCCAAATTTACATCGAAAATCTACTATAATAGCAATAAGTCCACTAAAAACGGTCACACTAATGTAAAGTCGCGGTTTTAAAGATTTCGATTTTGATAAGCCAAACAGTCTTTAAAACCGCTGGCGACCCAAACAGTCTTTAAAACCGCGGTATATTTTTTTACGTGGATCAGGCTAAGGGCCTGGGTTGTGATAGAAATTATAATGTTTTGGAACTTACAAATGACTTTTGTTTTTTTTCCTTGCTTTATAGCGGCTACCAGGTAAAATTTTCAATTTTCCCCAAATTATGTTATTTTTCTTTTGTAATTCATTCAAAAAAACTTAATCAAAATACTTCATTCATTCAGTTATTCGCCGAGTTGTTTCCTGCAGGCTGGTTGTCTAATGTGAAACTGACCAATAATATAACTCGGGACTTTTACTCGTCAAATAGCACTACTCGGAAAGTAGTTACTCAATACTTTACTCGGAGATGATGAAAGAGGCCCAGACTCTAGTTTCATACACTTGCGTTCTGGCCTTGTACAGAATGGAAAGACGCGGCCATGTGGCCCCAGGTTTGCCTTACAAACCCGAGCCGCAGCTGCACCCTGCTCGCGGCTGTGTGGGGGACCCTTTACTCGCTCGTTTTACTAGCACGACAGTAGAACAATTCAGTTTAAACGAAGCATAACATTGAGATTTTTTTATCTATGGAGGCCACAAAATAACATGCTGTACAATATTGTGTCGTTCAATACGTGCCGTACCAATAATGTACAGCCTGATATTGTACGGCATGTTATTTTGTGTCCCGGGACATGGAATATCAGGCTGTACATTATTGGCTGTGCAATATTGTGCTGGACATTATCGACACGGGCCTCAGAATAAGGAAAAACAGTAGAAGTGACATAAAGTAAAAAAGTTGTGATGCATGATTCCACAAACATGGCGTCGAAAATCTATAGAAACTGCTATGTAATCTAGACACAGAAGACACTTGAACTGCTGATCAAATGTCAAATTTGATTTCACAAAGATGGTGGACAAACTTCAAACGTCTCCTAGGCAGGGCTTTTATTTTGAACTTTATCGCCATAGCAATAATGCCATGTCATTTCAAACACCGCCCCTATGACACGGGCCGATAATGTACGGCCTGTATTTCACAGCACGATATTGCACAGCCTGATATTCCATGGCCTGGGACACAAAATATCATGCCGTACAATATCAGGCCGTACATTATCATGTCGTGCATTATCTGTGTTGTACATTATTGGCTACCATTTTGCACAACACAAACAAAATAAAATCAAAAGTATTCAAAAGAAAATCCTTGCTAATTGCGTTGCGAAAATATGAATCTTGCTCAGCGCAAGCGCACAAATGCAGCGCAAATGGACTAGTTGAAAAGCTATCCGGCAACAGGATTCTAGCTCTGGGTAAGTTAATGTTGTTGTTTAATCACAAATTTCACAAACACCGACGCTATAGGTCTCAAATCTCAAACCAAATAAGAAGTATTAATTGGTTTGAGCTATAGGTTAACTACGATTCAGATATAAAAGTAAATTATTTCTCGAAGAATCTCACGTAGTACCTAATTGTCTCGTTAGTAGTTTGTCCTCATCATGGCTATTAATCTGGGGGCACAGAAGTGCCTCTTCCAGACAAGCCATAACTACAGCATGCTTATGTTTTCACAATGTTTTTTCAGGGAATTCGGGAGATCCCAGAATAAAAGACGCATGGGTCGCGCTGGCGCAGGAATTAAATAGTATTGGGTGTGCCAGGACAGCCGACGAATGGCGTAATGTATGTTTGTCAATATATTTCATGAGTTAGCAATAACATACCTAACTTTCATTTCTCAGAACACAGAATTCCCAAGAGATTATGCTGTCGTCTTAAATTATTGGTTTTCCTCGCATTCTCTCATATCTCATCTTAACGATTCTTACCTATGACTTACCAGATCTGGACACAATGGGTCACCAAAGTGCGCGGAAAAGCCCGCAGAATACGGGCCTCTGTGACAGGAACAGGGGGAGGTCCGCCTGTACCACCGCTATCCGATATTGAGGAAAAAATCCTTGGTATATCTGGTCGGGCAGCGGTGTATGGTTTTGCTGCATTAGAAACAGAAGTGGTAACTATCCTTTCATTTTAGTAGTTTTCATTATCTAAAACTTGTAGTTATAGTATAGGTTGAATCATACAAGTTGGCAGATGTACAGCATATTATATACTGTAGTGATTAAGTTCTCACATAAGTAAAATTGTTAATTTCTTGTTGAGAAATAAAAATTCCATTATATTCACAGTTCCATTTCATTTAGTTTTTGAAAATTTACATTTCACTATTATTTCACTACTCTGCCAACATTGGTGAATTTTATTATCACTAGTTAACAAAAAGATTTACCTGTTGTATATAACAATATTATGCTCAGAGTGCTAAATGGAATGTTTACCTTTTCATTAAAACTAAATAAGCGAACATAGTTTTACAATTCATTTACATACTACATTTTTATCTTGAAATAATGAATTGTGTATGTGTAATCGAAACACTTCTCTAAAAATCCTATGTCTGAATGATGTTTTCAAAGATTATGTTTGGTTGATATTTTTCAGAGGCCATCAGCACCACCACCAGACCATAGCACCATACCAGAAATAGAGGATTTACCTTCAGAAAGAAATGATTCAGATCAAGGATTATCACCACCACCCAACACTATGTTGGAATCTATACAGGTGCCACCCCCTGATGAGGGTATTCTATTTGGAGCAAGAGAGGCCCGGACACACCCCTACCGGCGCCACCGCAACACACCCCGGGCTAGCAGAGGTGAGAATAAATCAATATTAAGATTACATAAAAATGCAAGAAATGTTGAATGAAATGACCTGTGTAAAATGTACGGTTTACTTGGGTTGCCACTAAACTAAATAAAACCGGTGGTTAGCTTACTTATAGAAAATGTAAACTCGAAATAGATAATACATATATTTTCACCTAACTTCCAAAAAGGAGGAGGTACTATGTTCGTCTGTATTCTGTTGTATTATGTTCGTATGTATTTTTGTTGTGTATGTTCATCGATATATTCGCTAATTGTGAACAGATTAAAAAAATATTTTTCAGTACGTACTTTCGAGGTCCCATTTAAATCATATCAAAATCGACTGAGCTGTTTTTGATAAATCACCAAAAATGGACACACCATTGTGTCACATGATTCGTGCAAAATATTCGAATTCTGTATGTGGTGAAAGTTGATGTTGCGATTTTTTGCGAAAAATAATGTCATCTTACTCTAATTTGCAAAGAAAATAAACTGATTGTAAAAAAAAAGGTTGTATTCATATTTATTAGCTTCCACAAAGATTAGCTTCCTTGTATTGAATAATGTTGTTTTTTCATTTGCAGTGCAGCGACTAGATCCATCAGCTGCAACAGCAGCTATGCTGGAAAATGGCCGGATGATTCTCCAAGGACTGATGGCGATTGCTGAAGCAATGACGAGACTCACGTCAGCTGTTCAAAATATTAATGGTCTTACTGGAAATCTATAGGGTGGTTCAGTAGTCCAATATTTCAATGGTCTTATTGAAAATCTATAGGGGAAACCTTTATTGCATTTTTGGACACATATCAATCTCGCATATTTTGAACAAACTCAAGTGTCCAAGCATTTTTGTTACCTTTTGAAGTATTGAAGTATCAAACAAATTATTGATTGTAAGTACATAAAAATTACTAAATGATGTAGGTAGAGTTTTTTTATGCATATTTACTTGCCTTTGATAATTGTAACAATTGCTCTAAAATCTCGCGGAAGGCTGACTGCGTGTTAATCTATCTTCTATAAATACCTCATTGTAAAAATGAATGTTGGTATGTCCTTTATAGAATTGTAAACTATGCATTTGATCATGTGATGATCTTTTGCAAAGTTGTTGTGCATGAACCAAAGGTTTCAGAGTTGGTGCGACCAATTTTCAACAGATTGTGCCAGCAACGCAGGGTATAGCTTGTATAAAATATTAATTTGTGATCATAATTGCTGACTACATGTTAATATTAAAAATTTCTTTTTGATAATTGTTCCAAAGTCTTAATATAAAATGTTATTATAGTTCGGCCGTGTTGACGTGTCAGGAACGCATTCTCTGAACGGCCGAACTATAGTAAAGATGTTTACTGACTACATTTATATCTTTAGTAAGTAACTGCCTTAGGTATTTTGAGTTGTTACAGAGGGTTATTAATAATAATATTACAAAAATAATTGTTCTAAAGTCATTAGATTAGTCATATACATATATATATATTATAGTCATTACGATTTTATTAGTAAAGAAGTTTTTTGATTACGAAAATATCTAGTAATTTAGGCCTTAGGTGTTCTAAGTTGTTACAGAGGGTAACTATTGACTGAATATTAACAATATGTAAATATTACTTTGTGATAATTGTTCTAAAGTCTTTATCTTTAGTGTTCTAAAGACTTTATATTAAGTTTTTATTTGTAAAGAAGCTTTTGATTACGAAAATATCTAGTAATTCAGGCCTTAGCTGTGCTAAGTTGGTACAGAGGGTAACTGCTGACTGAATATCAACAATAAATATTACTATGTGATAATTATCCTAAAGTCTTTATCTTTATTGTTCTAAACACTTTATATAGGATTTTATTTGTAAAGAAGCTTTTTAATTACGAAAATATTTAGTAATTTAGGCCTTAGGTGTTCTAAGTTGTTATAGAGGGTAAATGCTGACTGAATATTGTGATAGTTGTTCTTAAGTCTTTATACACACAACATAATGTTATCAGTAAAGATGACTACATTTCTATCTTTAGTAATTAGCTGCCTCGGGTATTCTAATCTGTTACAGAAGGTAACTGCAGACTGAATGTGTATGTTTCGTGTCCCATAAATAAAACTCAAAGAATTGTAAAAAAGTTGTAACAAATGTTTATTTTAATATTAAAAATTAAAGTAGCATGTACATTTTTTAACATAACGAATTTTGTCCAGTTATACATATATAATTCTGAAAGAGTCACTTTTACTGTTGAAAATGTTATACTTGTTTTATAAGTTATTAAAAACATTAATGAGTAATATTATTTGGCTACTAAGGTACCTAATAAAGAAATAATCTTCATACATGTTTCATTGTTTATATTCGTACATTTAAATAAAAAATAACTTGAAATACATATCAAGAAAATTGGTTGGCTGATGTTGGACTTAAAGTCCAACACAACTAATGATATAGGCCGCGCCACATTGGTGAATGTGAAGTTAGCTACAAGCTGCGCAATAGCCAATCAACATGCGGCTTTATGTCAGCTTCAGTCAGGATTGGATATTGCGCAGCTTGTAGCTAACTTCACATCCACCAACTTGTGTGGCTCGGCCTATACCTCTGCTACACTGAAATTTGATGATTACTCACAATTTTACTGTTGAAAAGCTTAATTGTTTTGTAAGTTATTAAAAACATTAAATGTGTAATAACATTTGGCTACCAAGATACTTAATAAAAAAATAATCTTCACATGTGTTTCATTGTTAATATTCGTACATTTTAATCAAAAATAACTTGAAATACAGTCCAAGAAAATTGGCTGGCTGATGTTGGACTTAAACTGATGATACCTCTGCTATTGATTAAATTTGATACTTAATTGAAGTATTCGTTCGTGATGCATTCCCGTGTAGCCAGGCCTTCTCTGGAAAAGTCTACGTCCAATTCTGCTGTTTCCAAATTTGCTGTCTCATGTTGCAGTTCTTCAGTCATGAGGTCATCTGAAAATGATTCATAGGTTTAGAACATGTAGTGTATCCCAACCCAAATAACCGACAAATGATGAAAGTACATTATTAGGTACCTGTCCAATGCCCAAGAAACATGTTGTGTAAAGTGCAACATGCCAACAAAATTTTGGCTGCTTTTTCTGGCTGGTAATGTAGGGTTCGATGTTTTAATAAACAGCGAAATCTATTCTTAATTTTGCCAAAGCACATTTCCACTACATTACGGGCCTTGGCATGTGCTTTATTGAAGCGCATGGCAGCAGAGTCTGCAGGAGGGTTATTATATGGTGTCATCAACCAAGGCACTAGTGTATAGCCTTTATCACCTGAAATTTTGTGAAAAATGATTTTCAATTACATGAATAGAAATACAAGGTTCACTATCTGGGAATATGTATACTAATACAGCACAGATGTGTGATTGAGATACAAATAATAAAATTGCCATACCCTTATAGGGTCATATGTATAACTATACAAAACATGTCAAGTAAGAGCTGCATCTATTTGTATAAATTTAATATGTTGCAATGATTTGAGTTTGAGACAGAAGTTTAGGGCTATAAACAACTTAATTAGTTTACAAAGTTACCTAAAAGCCATTGGTTTCTTTCTCCTGCTATATATTCCACCTTCAGTAAATTATTCAGGTTGGATGCTGCCCACACAGCCGAGTCATGGGTTGATCCCGGGAAATTTGGGTTGACATGTAAAACCTGTCCTTTAGCATCACATGTCTGTAAAAAAAATATCACCTTTATTAGTGAACTATACATACTAGCAAAGTTCATTTTGCCTTACATAATCGCAGAGTTAAGTACGTACTATTTGAGCATTAATGCTGTAGTACCCTTTTCTGTTGAAATACAATTTTTTCGGAGCTTCTGGAGTGTCAATAGGCGCAACTATGGCAATGTGAGTGCCATCTATTGCCCCAATAACATTAGGGAAACCGAGGTTTTGAAAACTGGAAAGAAAAAATAAGTATTAAAAAAATTAACTCACATTCCATTTTTTGGAGATATTCTTTGTGTATCATTGGCAGTCTACATTAAAACTGCATTGCACTGCAGCTGACCACAAGTCTTTTCACATCCAAGAAAAGCCATGCCATACCTACCTAATCAAGCCAAATAAAATTTAGGCCAAACACAACTGAAATTATAGATTGTTCTTACAAATTTATAATACATATAAATTGTTATCTAATAATCGAAGACAGTTCAAAAGCTACCAGCTGTGAGTAAACTTACCCTTGCTTTGTGACAGTCCTTTCCTCAGGGGTTCCACCGAATTTGATGTGATAGGGCAATAAATGGTCCACTATAGCATTTGTTACTGCCTTCAGACAGTTTGAAACTGTGGGCTGGGCAAGATTTATATGCCTGCCTTGGCCAACTGGCGTCTGATAACATCCCTGCCCATAAAAATTGAGTGCACACAACACCTGTAAGTTATAATACAAGTAAATAGTATTATGAGTGTGATACTGTTTTAGGTGGCTTTTCATAGCTACCTTGTTATCACTATCAATTCAATCGATAATTAAATTTCTGTAAGTACCTTGATATGTACAGGGATGTCACCTTCGTGTAATGCCGGACACCTGGCCGACAAAGTTTCTATCATGTTAAATGCGCCTGATGGTGGGAGTCTAAAAAGTTTCACGAATAGCTTCTCATCCATTGAGAATGGATCAGCAGTGTCCTGTAGGTGATCCAACCGCTGCCTTTCTTCTAGCCTAAAATGACAAAATCATCAAAAGCTATTCAGAATATTTTGTTTCAATTATATAAATACAAAACACACCTATCAACATGAAAGTCGTCATCTCCATCAATAGCCCCAGAATCCAATCCATTTCGAGCGATATTCGTGGATTTAACTCGATTTTTAGTTTTAATCAACAGCTAAATGGGTACTGGTTAAAAACATAACCTCAATTCATTAAAAATCTTAAAGATGACGTTTGACAGCTCTAAAAGTGTGTCTCCATAATACCAAATTCGCCTAAATCTCTAAATGTAGTTAGATTTAGTTGGTTTTCATTCATTCGATTTAAAATTTGAATGTGACAGTGACAGTGACATTTCTAAATGGTGACTCCGTAATACGATTAGGATTTTTAGCAAAGAAGGATGCAGCGAATGGACCTGTCGTTTTTTTTTTTTGCAAGTAGGTAGAAAACAAAACATCATTTATAATAATGATATGTGCTTCAAAAATTTAGTGATTTTTTGCTGTTTTCATATCACTAATTAAAATTAATATTAGACCACCAGAAAAATTACAATGATTTTTTATTGTTGGCGGTATGACCTTAAAGGCTTTAGCCTATCCAAAAATGGGCACATTATTTAAAAAAAAATCACTATTTTATTACTGTTGCTGTCAAAAAAAGGGAAATGTCAAATTCAGTCGATCAGATGATGTATTCAGTATTACCCTGTTTTTCCTTATTCTGAGGTATTACCAGATTTCGTTTTCGGTATTCCGACTTAGCAATTTTTTGGAGGGGTTGATATGATTATTTTCTTTTTTAACAGTTGGTACATGCTCCTTCCTTAACTCGTTTTAAGTGTTTCAACTAGTAATTTTACGAACTGAGGTGTCTTTTAACATATTTTATAGAAACATACATTTTTGTATACTAAAAGATTTTCAAAAAGAAAGAATACTCATATTTTTAGGTTTCACTCACTTTACTACTAACAAAAAGCTGCAGTTGAAATTATCCGAGATATTCCTGATTATTTTGAGCAGCTGCACGAAGCCGGCTGTGGCTGCACAACTGAGGGGTTAATCCAGGTTTACACGTAAATTGAAACTACAGCTGTTTCGGTATGGCCCTATACATTTTTGTACAGCGCCCCTAGCAGAAACGAGGAAGAACTAACCAAAATCTATGGAGCCACACGCGAACGCGAAAGTTTGAGTAAACTTCGCAAAGCCTGGACTACGAGTAAGGGCTCTGGTTATCTATGTAGTAGTATGAATTTCTGCAAAAAAGATTCCGATTGCGGCTCCGGCAGCACGTGCTACCGAGCCTCAGCTGCGAGTGTTGTTCACCTGTTTAGACAAGTCCGACGTGCTGCCTGTCGCAGCACGTGTAGCCAACCTCGGAATCACTCACGACTGCGGAAGCAGGCAGTGGCTGCATTTCAGATGTGTGTTACCTGCAATCGCGACCTGCATCCGCAGGCTGCGGCCGAAGTTCGAATAGCAGCTAGTTGTGGTTCTTATACTATTGCTAATGAAGTGGATGAATACCGAAATTCATTATCATTCATTTTTTCGTAGTACCAGTCGTCGTAGTTACCATTTAGCGCTTCTGGCGCGTTTTTGACGTGCTGATAGCGAATTTTTGCCAAAAGGAGTTGGCAGCACTGCTATGGTCTATTTATATAAATCAAAGTAGGTACTTATAGCTTGAAAATTGTTTTCGGTTTTTCTTATATCAGAACAGTTTTAGAAGCGTCATAAATTACTCTGGTGAAGATAACATTTTTATAAATGAGCTTGGGAGAAACTGAGTGTATTCGTACACAACAGGTATTCGTATGTATGAGCTGTCGACATCCTTCTTTGAGGCCTTTAAGTCGGTTAGCTAGTTAGATGGTGCCACCATAATTGGCCCTAATGTCGGAACAAAAGTTGTTTGAGATTTGATTTTCAACAACTATGATTCCCATCAACTTTTTGTAGGATCGTTTTTTTTTTAAATGGTTGTACCATTTCATTTTTTCAATGACTTGTGTTATTTCAATTTTACAGCAGAAATTATGGGAACAAAAGTTGTTTAAAATTTGATTTTCTACAACTTTGATTCCCATCAACTTTTTGTAGGATCGATATTTTTTTAAATAGTTGGTTGTACCATTTCATTTCTTCAATAACTAGTGTTATTTCAATTTTACAGCAGAAATTATGGGAACAAAAGTTGTTTAAAATTTGATTTTCTACAGCTTTGATTCGCATCAACTTTTTGTAGGATCGATATTTTTTAAATAGTTGGTTGTACCATTTTGTTTCTTCAATAACTAGTGTTATTTCAATTTTACAGCAGAAGTTATAGGAACAAAAGTTGTTTAAAATTTGATTTTCTACAACTTTGATTCCTATCAACTTTTTGTAGGATCGATATTTTGTTTAAATAGTTGGTTGTACCATTTCATTTCTTCAATAACTAGTGTTATTTCAATTTTTCAGCAGAAATTATAGGAACAAAAGTTGTTTAAAATGTGATTTTCTACAACTTTGATGCCCATCATTTTTTTGCTAAATCAATATTTTTCGAACAAAATAGGGGTGCCATTTTGATTCCTTAATAACTACCTACCGGCAATGCAACTGTATTAGGACCTCGCTGGACTGATCTGATAAATAGATGCGATCATCGCATCGTGTGTGCCCAGCTTCAGGTAGTAGTTCAAATCGTGAACAACCAATTACTACCGTTTAAATTAGTTGAATGAGCCCCCAGTGACGATAACTTCGCCATTGGGCGTAGATGTAGCCATACCATCATGAATCTCAAATTGTACTAGATTATGACATGCATGTAATATTTATTTATTTAAGTATGCATAATAATTTTGAGAATAAAGAAGCTTTATTATTATTAATAATAATTTTCAGAGCGATTACATATGTGAAAAGAAGGCCACAAAAAGAAGCATTACTGGCGAAAATGTTCTGCGGGAGCTGCAGAATACCTCATTCCCGTCAAATTCAGATCCAGCACCGCATGACACATCTGACATAGAGGTGTATTATTGGTCTCGCCGTGCTTGGTCGAGAGCTCGGGCTCCCAACACGCGCTTGAGGCTACAGTTTTTCTGTAAACCGCGACCACGGGCGGGGGTGCGGGCCCTTGCGGGTCCCCCCCCACCCCCGCAGAGATCGAGCGCCTACAGAAAAGCGCTTCCCCGCGCGCGCCGCCGACCGCGGCCTCGCTCCGTCTGCTAGCGACGTCGAGCGGACCGCCCTGGCGTGCCGCACCCAAGCACCGAGCGCATTCGTGCGCACCGTGCGCCAGCTTGCGGCCGCCTGCTGAACTGGCATTTGCCCCGCAAATGTCGACCTAGCCGCGGCCGCCCTGGAATAACCTAAGAGGGGCGTGATTACGCCGCCGGCTGTTGTGCCCGGGCGCGACCTGTCCCGGAACGAGCATCGCGTCCCTCCACCACTGCCACCACTTAACGACGCGTCGAGCTGCTCCGCGTCGTCCACCCACACCTGACAAGACAACCAGCGCCGGGCTCGAGCGGTCGCTCGCCCGGCGCACCGGCGCGCCATCGCCTGCCTTGCCTCGACCGAGGGCTGCATGGCTCCATGTCCTGACGGAGTGCACGCCGTCGGGCGGGAAACCCACCGGCCCGCGGACGAGGCGACACCACCGAGACGCGCCGCATCTGAAGTCACCATCGGGGTCGAGGTTCGCCTCCCCCGATACAATACCTGAAAACGACCAGAGGGCGGCCTAGCAAACCGCCCTCTTCGGCCCAAGCGCACACGGCGCCTGCCGACTTAGACTGACGCATCGGCGAGTGCGCGTAATGCGCCCCGAGCACACCGCGCCGCTCGTATATCGAGCGACGCACACTCCAGCGGCCTGTCGACGTAGTCCAGGCCAAACCCCGCAGACGTAACCAGGGACGTGCTGGCGCCAGGCCCGCTGACGCGCCGCCTCCCGGTTGGTGCCCGGCGACGCCGCGCGCGGCGGCCTGATGAGTCGACGACCTGACACGACTGCGGCCTCCAACCCCGCCGAAGCGACAAGGGACGTCTAGCTAGCCGCGCCGCTCCCGTAGGGCTTATACGGTGACGCAGCGCGCGGCGGTCAAGAAGCAGACGACCCGAAGCGACGGCGGTGCGGCCCGCTCCGCCAACTCGTGTGTGCCCCACCGAGTGGGCGGAAGCCGGCCGCCTACTCCCATCAAGACCTCACGCGCCCCTTGACTTTGATCGGGGCGCACTCAACCGGACATACAACCCACCTGACTTCCTGCGCATCGCGCCACATCACCTGACCCTCATCTCGCGACGCCCAGCGTCGCGACGGCCAGCCTTGGTGCCGCCGCTGTCGCTTATGCGACGCGCGGCCCCCCTCGGGCTCCGCCACTACGCGGGCCTGCCTCGGCGGCCGGGGTTGAGTCTCTCCCCCGGCGCCGCTTCACTGCAACCGGTGCCTAGAGGCACACAACTGTACCTACCTGAGTAGGCGTCGCTCCGCCATACGCGTGAGCTTGACGCCGCTCGACCATCGTCGTCGACACAGCGCTCGACGACCGCCTACCAAAGGGGCAGTTAGAGACGTGGTGCCTGGCTCGCGCGGCGGCGCGCTTGAGCCGGGCCAGCGATCCCACTCCCCATCTCCGCATCGCTACGAGACCGGCAGGCCGAGAGAGCATTGCTCCGCGCTTCAGTTGGACTTGGTCGAGTTTACTCCTGAGTTCAACCATCTGAAGTTGCGTTCGCCTGACCGAGTACGCCACCGGATCGACGTGCGTCACGTCGAACACCTATTCAAAGAGGAGGAGAGGCCGCCTGCACCCGGCGGTTGCAGGTTGTGAGGACTCCGAATCTGAGAACCATAAGCCAAGACGGCCGACGTTAGTCTGCCAGAATGGCGGGGAGAGGCGCTGAGAGATGCCGCCCGACCTCGCGGTCGGGATTGGGTACTCGCGCCCTCCCTTTACAATGCCCTACATCCAGAGTGGTGTAGCGTCCAGCCACAGTAAGGAGGTTCGCCTCGACGCTGTTTCCTGACTCCTACGTTTTATACAGGAGGAGAAGATCCGAATAATAAAAACATAGAGGTATGTGTAAAAGTAGCAAATTAAGACACTTGGCCACAATGGACAACATTTCATTTTTTTTCTAAGTATCCATTTTTATTGGTTTAATTAATAGATTACTAAAAAATATTGGACACGTATTTTTTAGTTTTCTTTTTATTAAACGATTTATTTTGTAAATATTTTTTATCTTTTTATAAATCATAGGCTTTATAGCTGTTCATACCTTAGCCAGACGAGTATAAAAAAGCTTACGCGTAATTCGACATTGACGTTCCTCTTGACACTTGTGTCAAATGTCAAATTTGACAACATTAAAATAAAAAACATGTACCGGGATGCCAGGACTCAAATTAGATTTTCAATTTGATTTTATCCACAGACTTCCCAATACAGAAGATTTTATCTTTATCTTTTTATCTGTTTATTGAATGAAACCACAGATAATATAAAGAATGTGTAGACATTATATCGCAACTCATTTTAAAAGTCATTAGTCGTAGCGCTTGGTAGCGCAGCTAGTGCAACGTAAGTGTCTTTTGTATTTAATGGCATTATAGAGAATACTTATAATTTGAAAAGTAGTTTATTGTTTGAGAGAGTCACTGCTATATTGTACTTCTGAACTTGGATAGGTAGCACAAAACTTTTTATTTTGTTTGGTTTACGTGATAATTTATTTCGAGGTTATTTTTCACATTTTCAGTAGGTAATTCAGTATTTTCAGTGTCGATTTCGACTTGTAATTTGCGTGATTTGTGATTTTTGCATCTTTGCGGTTTAAGTTATAAAATGAGCAAGATGGATAAAAAGCGGACAAATAATTTCACCTCGGATTAGAAAATTATTTTGTCTGAATTGGTTTTAAAATATAGAAACGTTGTTGAAAATAAGCGAACCGGTGCTACATCTAATGCCGACAAATTGAGAGGTTTGGGAAAAGTTGGCTGCAGAGTTTAATACGCTAAGCACTTACATCTAAAATGCTGCTGGGAAAACAAAACGGCAAACAAAAAAAGACAAAGCGGAAACCAAGAAGATGTTTATGACTGGTGTGTAACATATAAATATATTGTCTAAATAAACATGAATTTAACAAGTACTTATGTAATGTAACTCGTTTTGTTCAACTGTAAATAATCCTGTATTTCACAATGATGTTTTACAAAAAGATCTGCTGACTCAAATAACTGCGTTGCTAGGCATGGCGACACATGCATGTCTGTATAACCGTCCGAATATCTTTGGTAGGTAATCAAAGAATCATATCTCTATCCCTGTTACACTAGTTGCTAAGGTGCGGCAAGACGTTGAATAAGACAGAAATAGCAACATTTTACAATTTCGTCTGATAATACCTACTTAGGGTGGCAGCTCATTAGATTGAAAATTTCCCCAAAATGTTACGATTCCTTCTCAATGTCAGTGATGCAAACCGATATTTATAATAATCAACATTTTAGTAATACCGAATGAATTTGAGTCATAATAAATAAAATATGATGTAAAATATACACATATTATAAATAAAATTGGAGTGTCTTTGTAATATTGAAATTACCGTTTTTTACTACATGTATATGACTATAATATATCCGGTACATACACCAAAATAACATTTTTTACAATTTTTGTCTGTCTGTCTGTTTGTTTAATTATTCTGGAACAGCTGGAGTTAATAATTACAAATGTAACAGGCTACTATAGTTCGGCCGTTCAAAGAATGCGTTCCTGACATGTCATCATGAAAAAATGTTTTTGGCCGATATCTCGGAAACTATGTACCTATAGGCAAAAAACATTAAGATCATTATTGTAGAAAATAAAATTTCGCATCTTTTGTTTCCAGACGAAAACAAAAAAGCAAAAGATGCGAAATTTTATTTTCTAAAATAGTGATCTTAATGTGTTTTTTGCCCTTAAGTACATAGTTTCCGAGATATCGGCCAAAAACATTTTTTCATGATGACGTGTCAGGAACGCATTCCTATAAAAAAAAAATTTTTTTTAAAATATTTTTATTATTATTATCTCAGGTTTTTTTTTATGATCATCTTTATCATCTTTTTTATTATCAATTTATCATCTTAGATTAGATTTTTACAATATTTTATAAAAACAATATAAAAACATTGTAAAAACTTACTAGGTTGCCGCCGGCAGCGGGGCGAGGCCCAAGCTACCGGTGGTTGGGGTTGGCTGAGGAACTGCCTGACATTGTGCGCCGTGTCCATGATCACTGCCTTATGAATATGGCCCTTGACCCAACCGTCTAGCGAGAGCCTCTTGAGGTTTATTATTATTATTATTACCTGTTTAAAATCGCTGTACATAGACGTTAATGCCGCCCATTAATCTAGGTACCGGATTTGTTATTTTTGTTTTCTTGTATTTTTGGTATTCAATAAAGTTATATTGTTAACAATTGTAAATTTATTTTTTACAACCTTTTATTTAGCATTTTTAGTTGTAAATGACCCACTTCCAAATAGTTTATGATACTTATGTATCTTCGCTGACAATACAATGGTATGGTGCCACGAAGCTGATCTGATGATGGAGACGGAACATGACCTTAAGAACTTTTAAACTGAACTAAATAAACCCATCGAGTTTGGGCCCTATTGACTCCAAGTTGAATATTTAGATCTAGATGATATCCAAGGTCTAATGATGAACCTGGAAGGTGGCCACAGGACCTCTGTGATAAAGCAACTTAACCTCGCCGAGTTTTGAATCTATCAGCTTCCCGAAGTTGAGATAAAAATATAATTTAAAAAAAATAGGCAAATTAAAAAAAACTGCTTTCTAGCTCCGAACTGAGAAAGACATACCTACTTACATACTTGGTACGGAGGTTTTTGAAGCAAACTGAAAAAGAAACATTTCTTTTTCAGTTGGAATACAAAGGTACACCTTTTTATATATTATTATTTTATTAGAATAGTGTTATGTTCATCGTTATCATTATCAGAAATAAAATAAAAAAACCTCAAGCACTGGAACCGCTTTCTGAGATAAATAGTTAATGCCACGATTAGTTTCTACATCTTCTTTATGAAAATGTTTCGTGCATATGGTGGTATACTTGGTAGGTATCCAGTCAGATTCTTTTCTCAATATTCGAATGGCTTTTACCCATTTATCGCGGCGTATTTCGTCTGCGGGTATCCTATAATATCAAAAAAGTAATTATTGATCAGTCAAAATCTCCCATAATTATGGGGAAACAAAATCATGTTTTACCTGACAGCACCAACTGTAAAATTATTCATTTTTAAAATCATGATATTATAAGTGATAGTTTCAAGTAATTCGAATAGTGTAAAACGTATTTACCTGTGGAAAGAAATTCCGGAATCTTTATGGTGAAATTGGGAACGGGATTTGCACGTTTTTACCACACATTTCCACATTTTTATATCTTTAAATAATATTTTGACCCCTCATATGCTCCACCATTTTGTTTACTCGCGACTGCGGCCGGTCGGCGCGCGTCGCCGGCCCCGGCCGGCGGTTGGCTGACGCCGTCTTAGACAAGAATTTTGTATTCTAGTGTATTCTAGTTCAATGTTTGACCCCTCATATGCTCCACCATTTTGTTTACTCGCAACTGCGGCCGGTCGGCGCGCGTCGCCGGCCCCGGCCGGCGGTTGGCTGACGCCGTCTTAGACAAGAATTTTGTATTCTAGTGTATTCTAGTTCAATGGTATTTCATATTTTAGGTGGCGGTAAACCGCCGACGCCACCGCCGAGTCAAGACCAAAAGATTATTGACGCAGTTGATACTGTATTAGGGCCTGGCTTGGATGGTATCAGCAATTACTGTGATGGTGATACCGCAATAAACGTAAGTACCTACGACTATTACCTTCATTAGAATTTGGTGTGAATATGTACTTACTTGCATAAAATTCATTATTACCTAAATTGTTTTACAGGACACAATAATTGATTTCACAATGGGAATAAACGAACAACCTGAATATAATGTGTATGTCATACATGAAGATCATCCATTTGAAAGCACAACAAAGGAAAATAAGGTGAGTGAGAATACAATTCTCTTTCTATTTGTTGTTAACCTTCAAATCATAGTCATCATATCAGGCATAGGATGTCCGCTGCTGGACAGGTCTGGATAGACCGCCCCTACTGATATTCATTAAGACTGGTTGGAAGTGCAACTGCAGAATAATGAGCATATGAGCCACAGTAGCGCTCAGTTGGATAATGCCACCATGGTCACCAATCCAAATACTAACTGTGCGGAACGTTAATTAATTTCGGTGATTCCTGACAAACATCAAACTACATTATGTAAGCGCTACAACATCCTCTGTGGTTGTTAGTACTGTCTTCAACTTGAGAACTTTCAACAACACCTATGGTCATCAGACCACCGTGCTATGTGCGCTGCCCACTAGAATTACAATAGAAATCATAATATAGTAAATGAAATAGTTATATCTACAACTTTATATAATCATTTACTACTTGTTACAGGAAAATACTGAGATGGAGAATGAAGTAGTATGCCTACCAAGTACTTCAAATGCCACATTGTGCCTACCGAGTACTTCAAATGCTACATTGAAAGAAAATAATGTAATATTACTTATTACTCCTTATCAATCTTGTTATTATGTTAAACAGTTTAATTTATTAGAATACCTATTTAAAATACTCATACATAAAACTATTTCTAATTTGTTTTTAAAAAAAATATTTATATTGGTATAAAATTATTTTAGTTCACTGCTCCTGTTTAATTTGTTTTTATTTTACAGGCAAATGATAAGTGGAGCAGCTGGACACCCAACAATTTGAAGACTCCAGTATCGGAAGTACTTAAGCCGGGATCACATAATGAAAGCTGGCTGAAACGGAGAAGACCAAAAAGCGATTGCTCTGGAGATGTATTAATAAAAGAGAAAATTGAGTTAGTAAGGTTGTTAAAAGAAAATGCAATAAAAGAGGGAAATATCAGGATTGCTATTATTATAAAATAAGTGGCGAAAAAAGATGTAACGAACAAATTCTCAGTTTCATTTTCAACAATCAGTTCAGGTCAGCGGAATGGCCAAAACCGGTGAAAGCTATCTGTTGCACTTTGATTGAAGTACTAAGTAATTATCCAAATTGTCTTATAAATATTATTCTAGCACATTATTTAGTAGATTTGAATTGAATTCGAAACAAAATACTTGCATACAACCAAAATAATTACAGATTAGTTACAAAGGAGCCCTTAAAGATTTCCATAAGAAATCAAAAAAATTACCACGTCCCGTTTTTAAAAGATTATTAAGAAAACTGTACACATGCGGTGCTATAAATGTCACATGTCAAAAAGAGCCTGAAACGAAGATTGTTTTTCCTTTTTATTCAAAACCATTATCTTTTATGTTTTTATTTACAAGGCTTTAAGGCCCTACTAGCCCGATTTAACGTATTTAAAACCAATTTTTTTCCTCAGCAATGTATAATTTTAAAAATATATGTTATTCTTGAACATATTTCCAAAAAACGTACGTTCTCCGATACGTGATAGTTAAAACTTAATTGATGATATTGTTCTTGACGATGCTATTGCTGATATTTTTTATTATTTTGTTTTCCTTGTAATTTTAATTGATGATATTGTTCTTGACGATGCTATTGCTGATATTTTTTATTAAGTGCCTATTATTTTGTTTTATTGAATTCTACGTGTTCAATTATTTTTTAATGATATTTATTTTGTAATGACGTTTCTAAGCGCATGTAATATGTCAATGGAATAAATGAATTTTGAATTGAATTGAATTCGCTCGATCGATCGAAAAAAAATCCAAAGTTACCTCTATGTTGGATTTCGAATGAGTTTTTGAATAATTCCATCTTAGACACGATATTTATTTTATATTTTTAACATATTACATATCAGTAACATAAGGACTCTACGTTACGAAAATTTTGACATGCTAGTACCTATGGTGATTTTACACTAATTTTTATCATGAAATCATGGTATCAAAACGCTCCCTGCCTGACACGGTTCAGTCCGCTCTCAGAGCTTGTCAGCGTCGGACGCACGCCAAATTTTCTCGCGAGCAGCTCAGGCTATAGGTACTCAAACAGATCCCACCCACTGACTACTTTTAGAAGAGCGAGTTTAGCATTGTAGAATATATTTATTACGGAGTGATAGGGAGAATGATTAGCATACAATTATTATGTCGTGGATACACGTTTATTTGAAGCCGTGGTGGCCTAAGTGGTTGTAACTGGCCTGTCATTCTTGAGGTCGTAGGTTTCAATCCCGGTCCCGTACCAATGAGTTTCTTTGGAACTTATGTACGGAATTTCACTCCAATGGCTTTTCGGTGAAGGAAAACATCGTGGCAAGGCAACTTACGTCCGTAGAAGAAATTCGATGGCGTTTGTGAATCCACCAACCTGCACTGGGCCATCGTGGTGGATATGGCCCAATCACCCTTCATGGGTAGGCCTGCGTCCTGCGGTGGACTATTAAAAAAGGCTAGTACAGTACACGTTTATTTCCTTTTAGGGAAACATACACAAACGAAAAAAAAGTTGTTTAAAAATTAAGTAAAAATAAACACATTAAATACATAAATCGGAACAGAAGTATTATTATTATTAATAAATATTTGTACTTACCATTATGAACAACTTTTACGGGACCAACCCCAAAATCGCAAAAAAAATGCTACTTCATACAAAAAGTTCATTACTCTGGACGGCCCAACGAACCCGTATACAGGATTTTCGGATCGTCCTGAAAAAAGCAGGAAATAAAAAATTCAAGAACAAAAATGAGCCATTTCATACAAAACTGCAACTGAATATTTTTTCCTCGAATTTTGGTTTGGCCCCATAGTACATGTTGTTCATAATGATGATCTGAACCACCTTTCAGCTAAGTGCACCAGTTCTGTATAACCCTGTTTAGGTTAACTTTGTTCTTTCTAAACTTACAAGGGGAACGATGTTTCGTATATTTAGATGACATCGTCGTATTTGCATCCAGCCTCCAAGAGCACGAAGAAAAACTTATTGAAGTTTTTCAGCTACTCAAGGAACATGGACTGAAAATTCAACCAGACAAATGCGAATTTTTGAGAAAAGAAGTAGCGTATCTCGGGCACATTATTTCATCCGACGGTGTGAAGCCGAATCCTGAAAAAGTCGAAGCTGTCCAAAGCTTTCCGATTCCTAAATCTTGTAAAGATATAAAATCATTTCTAGGTCTCGCCGGCTACTATAGGCGATTTATCCCAAATTTCAGCAAGCTCACAAAGCCTTTAACAGGCCTCCTGAAGAAAGACGTGCCTTTTGTATGGGGCAATGACCAACAACAAGCCTTCGATTGCTGTAAGAGCATCCTTACGAAAGCTCCTTTGTTACAATATCCAGATTTCAGTAAAGAGTTCATCCTGACTACAGATGCGTCCGTCCATGCCTTAGGTGCAATCCTTTCACAAGGTGAAATAGGATCAGATCTTCCAATCGCGTACGCTTCTCGAACCCTGAATAAAGCCGAATCCAACTATTCAACAATTGAACGTGAATTGTTAGCCATAGTCTGGGCAGTGAAACATTTTCGACCTTACTTGTTTGGTAGGAAATTCAAAATCGTGACCGACCATAAGCCTTTAACATGGTTGTTTTCTGTAAAAGACCCGGGCAGTCGTTTAGTTCGGTGGAGACTGAAGTTAGAAGAATTTGACTATGAAATTGTCTACAAATCAGGAAAAGCTAATACGAATGCAGACGCACTATCTCGAACTCCAGCAGTTAATAATACGACAGTAGACTTGACTAGAGACGACGATCCCGAAAGCGACTATTTACAACTTAATTACGAACATTTCATGGATCTTCCTACTGAAAATATCAACTCCTGTAATCTGAAAATCTCACCTGACAACCTTTTAGACGAACGTCATAAAAACATTTTAATTCCCATATCAGCCCAACTTCCAGATAAAAATGAATTATTTAACGAAGCCATAAGTGCTTGCTCTCAAATAGAACCATATCTTGACAGTCTCTGTTCCAAGACTCTTTATCAGACAGATTTATTAGTTTCTGACAAAAAGCAAAATATTATTTTCGGAATCACTCGACCGACTCACTTCGATGCCTGGAACTCAGAAAGTTATTTCAAAGTCATCTTATCTTGCTTACAAAATCACGACTTCAAAACACTTTACATTCCTGAACTGAAAAACGACCCCACTTGTAGAATGACAGGTAATGAACAGACTCATATAACTGCATATTTAGCTGACTGCTATGATTGTGAAATAACTATTTGTCAAAATAAAATCAAATACCCAACAAAAGAAGAGATTCCAAGCATACTGAAGACTTTTCATGACGAGCCTCTTTCAGGACATAGAGGTATTATAGAAACCACGCGAAAAATTCGCGACGAATATTTCTGGAAAGGTATGACAGACGATATTAAAAACTACATTGAAAACTGTCTAACATGCCAACGTAATAAAATTCAGAGGAAAACGTACAAGGCACCAATGGTAATTACATCCTCTTCCATAGAGCCTTTTGAACGCGTCACCATCGACTTAGTATCTTATTCCGATACCACAGGCGATTCAAATAAATACATTCTCACCTTACAGGATGACCTCACTAGATTCGTTCAAGCCTACCCAATTCCCGATAAGCAAGCAATCACCATAGCAAAGTCTCTTCTCATCTTTTGCCAACACTATGGCATACCTAAACGTTTTCATTCCGACCAAGGTGGAGAATTCGTGAACAACATCATAAAACAACTCATGAAACTCTTAGGCACAAAACATACTTTCAGTACAGCATATCATCCCCAAACTAACGGTGCACTAGAACGTTTCCATGCCACTCTCCGTGATCATATTCGCATGTATCACCAAAGGAATAAAAGTAATTGGGATCAAATTATTCCTCTTGCTATCATGTGCCATAATACATCCGTAAATAGAACAACTGGCTATACACCTCATGAACTATTATTCGGTTACAAGCCTCGTCTCTTATATTCCGCCAAAGACAACGACGACTACACCACACATGATTACTTACGGGATTTGAACGAAAGATTAAAAATTGCACGCGAAATCGCATCCAACAACAATAAAATAATGAAAGAAGAAGCGAAAAAACGTTATGACCAACATATTAAAAATATAGCTGATTTTGATTTAGGAGATAAAGTCATGCTCAGAATCCCAAATCCTAATAACTTAGACAGTAAATGGGACGGTCCTTATGACGTCATAAGGAAAGGCTTTAATGAAAATTATCTAATACATAAAGGCGGAAGAAATCAACTAGTGCATGGGAACCGCCTGAGGCCCCTGCATGTTTCAGATGTAAATATGTAATTTTACAAATTTAGTTTAAGATATTATATTATAGGACATTATTATACTAGTAGCGTAGCGTAGTAGTAGTACGTAGTTATAAAACATTCATAGAATAATGTATGCTTTCAGGGTCAACTGTACCCTTGCCAGTCCCAATCCCAATATGGCACCATCGAACATGACAAACGTACAAACTCTAGATAGTTTAATGCATAACCCATATTTCAGTTTCATAACTTTATCAATAGTCAAATTCCTTTTCTACATTCTATTATATAAGTTGTATAGGTTTATAAGAACATATTTTAAATAAGTCAACAATTAGAATAGTATTTTTAAGCTTCATCTATTAGAAAGATTATTCAGTAAGCAATTTTACATTTTCAGGTACTCCGCAACCTTAGTTGCAGGAGATGCCTTAACCGCTCCGATACCTTCGAAATCAGGCTTATACTTTCAAGAGGAAAGCGAAGTTTTCATCACCGAATCGTCATGGAAATTAATTGTTTATAGAAACTTAGAGCCCTTATTCATTTCAAGAGACTCAATCCAACGTTTAAGCAACAAATTTTTCCAAACCATTTCATCTAAGCCTAAAAGCTTTTCCCAATATACTACCACTTCATTTATTAAATTAAGCCTTAACAAAATTAATGCAAGACTTTCCGAGCTTAGTTCTTATAGTACCAAGTCTAGATCCAAACGAGAACTCTTCGATGGTTTAGGATCCGTACTTAAATGGCTCATTGGAACTCCTGACGCTAAAGACGCCCAGCACTATGAAAAATGCATTGAACTCTTAGAAAAACGTGAAATTGAACAGGCCGACATATTAAAACAGCAAATCCAGATCGTGTCATCAACGATATCCAATTTCAATGATACGATATCTAAAATATCCTATGATGAATTTGTCCTCAACGAAAATTTAGAAAGAATCGGAAAATATTTAAATACGACAAATAACGTTCTCTTTGATCTAAAAACCTCTGAAGAAATTTCAGTCATTTCTATCCAAATTCTCGAATCCGTAATGACCCTTGAATCTGGATTAGATGATATCTTAACTGCCATACTTTTCATTAAATCAGGCGCAGTACATCCTTCCATTATTTCAGTCGAAAGGCTCTACTCCGAATTACTTTCTACTACCCATTTACGGACTGAAAGCCTGATTCTTCCTGTAACTTTTGAAAATGTGCATAAAATTTTAGACTCCGCTTCCCTATCGTCATACATATACAAAAATAAATTAACTTTCATATTAGATTTCCCATTAGTCAAGAATGATAAGTTTACCTTATACCACCTCTACTCGATTCCTATCCCACATCCTAACACTATCCTGTATTCCACCCTATTACCTGAGCAACCGTACTTAGCCACGAGCCCGACGAGACAACAATACCTCACGACGGACTCCATGTCAACGTGCAAGACGACCGCTTCACGAAAATGGATCTGCAACCTGCCAGTCTACAACTTTCAGACTCGACCAACGTGCGAAATGTCTATCTTAATTTACACAACGAAGAATCTACCTGAAACCTGTGAAACCACAACGTTCTCCGCGCACATCAATGTTTTCCAACCAATTCAAGTCAACAAATGGCTCTACATGCTGCAAAACGACACTGCCTCAACACTTCAGTGCGATGGAACCATTAAGCACCTCACTCTACAAGGAAATGGCATACTTACACTACCTGAAGGCTGCAAATTTTATTCAGCATATATTACACTGACATCAACGAATGAAAATTCAATAAACATTAGTCATCCTATCGTCACTGTCGACATCGAAGACAACTGCCCTGAAAACACTGAAGATTTACCTAATTCGCCTGAAATAATACCAATTCGAATAAATAATGCTCAAGTCGACGAACTCAACTCAATTAAAGAACAACTGAAACTTCAGTCAAAGAAAATAAAAGCCTTCCAAGAAGCCTCTCTCTTAGAGAAGCACTCTTCAAAGCTTAACTTCATTACCTACATACTGGGAGTAGCGATGCTCTCTTTCCTGCTCTACAAGCTATGTCGTCATTGCCCTGCGTCATTCCTGAGAAGAAACAAGCATTCCAGTGGTTGCATCCAAATCTACAACAATTGTTTCGACCGAAGGAGGCAGCGAACTCACATAGCCATTCCGCTCTCCAACATCAACACCAGCGTCGCCGTATCCGAAGACGAATCCGACGACAACGACGTCATCACTTCTGCCGATGCCACTCGTCAAAAATTGGGCACCACCCAATCTTTGTTTTAAGGGGGGAGGTGTTATATGTGCCTCTATCTTACCTCTTTGCCTCTCGACTTCACCCCCTCGTTAGTTCATTATAAACAAGTCATTAAGTGATCAATAAATTACAACAAATAAGTGATTAGATAAATTAGAACAAATAAGAGATTAGTTAAGTAGACAAACTCGACGAGGTGCTAAACTACATCCGGGCTGCCTACGTGTCCAACGAAGATTCCGTTGACGCCATCGACGCGTTCATCCATGCCGCAAGACAAGTCTTGCCCGGCCTAGAGCCGGAAACCCCTTTCGTCCCTGAGACGCTCCCCCGTCCCGCCTTTAAGGCTGCCCCCCCGCCCTCACCCGCGCCCCGCCAAGTCTCCCCAAAGAGCAAGGCGGCAGCCGCATTTCTAACGCCCGAATTCAAAGGTCCCGCCTCACGGGCCTCCGCTCACTCGAGCCCCGAACGCGGTCGGAACGCCGCCAAGGACCGTTCCCACCGTGGGCGGTCTCGCTCGATCGCTCCCTCTAGGGCTACGCCCTACGACAAGAGCCGCTCGCTCTTGCTCGAGGTCCCCGCTCCAGCCCCCCTCGCGGTCCATCAACCGGCCCCCGCGACTCCAACCGTGGACTCTTCGGAGTCCCCCACCTCCCAAATGGAAGAGGATCTAATCCTCGACACACAGGGAGAGCCCGACCCCTTCACCTTGGTGGAGCGGAAGAAAAAGAAGCGGCCCGCCGAATCTTCTTCCCCCCCGCCACCACCTAAGGTCCCCTGCCCCACGGCCTCCACCGCCACGGCCACCGCCACCTCCTCTTCGTCTCAGCCCGGTCCCTCCAAGGCCCAGAAAGCCCCCAGAGCTTTCACGCTTGTGGACAAGACCAAATGGGCCTACGTAGCCCGTCGTCTGACGGAGCTACAAGTACCCTTTACGGGTAAGCCCAATCATGATGGCATAGCCATCTTTGTCCCGACCCCCGACCACTACAGACTGGCCACCCGTTTCCTCCAAGAGGAGCACCTGCAGTTCTTCATGCAGGCCCTTGAGGAGGAAAAGGTGTACCGCGCTGTAATTCGCGGCATTCCAAAGGAAATCCCCACCGAGGACATCCTACAGGATCTCCTCGCCCAGGGGCTTCCCGCACGTCAGGTCCACCGCATGACCAGCGGCAGGACAAAGAAACAGCTAGACATGGTCTTAGCTGTTCTTGACAACACCCCGGAGGGCAAGAAGATCGAGCTTATTCGCTCGGTCTGCAAGCTCTCCGGCTTCAAGATCGAGGCCCCTCACAAAAGGGGCGTCCCGGGGCAGTGCCACCGCTGCCAACGATATGGCCACGCAGCGCGATTCTGTCACGCAGAATACCGCTGCGTGAAATGTGCAGGCGCGCACAGCACCTCAGAGTGCTCGCGCACAAAACAAGACCCCACCCCGCCCAGCTGCGTCCTTTGTGAGACCCAGGGGCACACCGCGAATTACCGCGGCTGCCCCATGGCTCCAAAGGCCGCTAAAGGCCAACACAAGCCCAAGCCCAGGGGCAGGCCGACTCGTCCCATCCACCCCACACAGTCCAAGCTCCAGCTTGCGACCCCTCCTTCCACTTTCGTGGATGCCCCTGCCCCCGTAGCCAACGCTTGGCAACGCGCAGTGCCCCAACGGGGATCCGCGGCCAAGCCAGAGCTACCGCGCCCCCGCCCTCAGACCCAAACACGCGCTCCTGCGCCTCTAGCCCCCAAAGTCGCCACTAAGGCCGCTAAGCCCGCCTCCTTAGGTGCCGTCGTCAATAGCTCTTCTATGGAGAGCTATATCACCGACATTGAATTCGCTAAAGAATTCATGGCGCACCACGCCATAGTAGACCCCGCCGAACTAGCCGAATTCACGGCTAAGGTCCGCGCTAATCCGTGCAACACCGCACAATACATGGCCGAACACCGCACGCTCCTTGACCATGTCAAGGTCCATGGAGCCGCCATGGTAAACCTCCTTAAGAAGTACTATGGATAGTACACCATTAAGAGAGAAGCCCCACTCCTTATCCTTGGCATGGTTCAATGCCAACGGTCTCTTTAGCGACCAGAAAGACCAACGTGTCTTAATCCAACAATTCTTGTCCACTCACCAAGTCGATATCTTACTTGTGAGCGAGACTTTTCTCAAACCCAGCAGGCGGGATCCGAAAATCGGAAACTACTCGCTGGTACGTAGTGACAGGACTACCGGCCCAAGGGGCGGTACCCTGATCTACTACAGAAGGTCCCTTCACTGTATTCCCATAGATACCCCACCCCTGATTAGCTTGGAAGCTTCCTGTTGCCGTCTCTCAATGACTGGTCATCAACCAATTACCATAGCGTCATGCTACCTCCCCTGCAACAAAGCACTTGAAAAAAGCGACTTTGAAACTCTGTTCTCCCTAAGTAGCGCCGTCATTCTGGCTGGCGATTTCAACAGCAAGCACATAATATGGGGCTGCAACACGACCAACACGAAGGGCAACCTTCTCAACTCCCTCTCAGACGAAATTCACTTTGAAATTATCCCACCCAGCTCCCCAACTCACTTTCCCTTCATCGTCGACCATAGACCCGACATCTTAGACTTTGCGCTTCTAAAGGGTGTAACCCTCCGGTTACGCTCGTTAGAAGTGATCCACGAACTTGACTCTGACCACAGACCAGTCCTCATGAGACTAGGTCCCGACCCAACCGACAGACCTCCCCGTACTAAGACCGTGGTGGACTGGGACCGACTAGGCACAGCCCTGGAGGCCACCAGCTCACCCGATCTAGACAAAATCCCAGACAACATCGTTTCCCGCGATGACGTCACCCTCTCAGTTGACGCCCTCACCAGTCACCTTCGCAACACAGTACGTGAGTGCTCCAGGCAGGTCTCAGCAGAGGTCAATGACCGACGCTGGGCCCTGCCGGAGGACGCGAGGGACCTTCTGAGGGCTAAACACGCCGCCACTAGGGCCTACGACTCCCGTCCCTCCGAAGAGAACAGAGCCACTCTGCGGTATTACGAGCGTGCCGTAAAAAACCGCATTAGTGAACTCCGCAATCAGAGGTGGGACAGTTTACTTTCGGAGATCGAGCCATCTCACCAGGCATACTGGAAGCTGGCCCGAGCTCTGAAATCCGACGTAGTTACGAATATGCCCCCCCTCACCCGTCCCAATCTCCCACCTGCGTTTGAGGACGAGGAAAAGGCCGAATGCCTGGCCGACAGCCTCGAGTCGCAATGCAGCCCCAGCTTAGGCTTCGTCGACCCTGTTCACTTCGATACGGTGAACAGAGAAGTCGAAGAAAGACTTTCCGTCCCCCCCACTGACGCCCTTGAGCCTGTCACGGCTTCGGAGGTTGAGTCGATCATAAAGCGCCTTCACACTAGGAAAGCTCCCGGTGCTGATGGCATTTCCAACAGAGTGCTCAAGCACTTCTCAGTATCCCTAGTGTGTCTTCTAGTCAGCATATTCAATGCGGCTATGAACAACTGCATGTTCCCCGAAGCGTGGAAGTCCGCCGATGTCATCGGCATCCACAAGCCCGGCAAGAAGGCCTCCGAGCCATCCAGCTATCGCCCTATCAGTCTCCTCAGTACTCTGGGGAAGATCTATGAGCGCATCATTCTGAAGCGCATCTGGTCCCACATAAAGGACAACAATATCCTTCCCAACGAGCAGTTTGGCTTTAGGGCCAGACACTCTTGCGTCCAACAAGTACACCGCATAACGGAGTACATTCTAGAAGGCTTCAACAAGAAACCCAGTCACGGGTTTCTTACCACGCCAAAGCCCCAGGGATCCGTAGCGGTCTTCCTGGACGTAGCCAAGGCATTCGACAAAGTCTGGCACAACGGCTTGATTTTCAAGCTGTTTGCGAAACAATTCCCAGACCGTCTTGTATTCATAATACAAGACTTTCTATCTTGTCGGAAGTTTTCCTACAAGGTCGAAGGAGCCCGCTCGATCCCCCGCCCTATCACTGCTGGAGTCCCTCAAGGCTCAGCATTGGCCCCTGTGCTATACTCGTTCTACACATACGACATCCCCCGTTCTCCCAACGTTGAGCTTGCGCTCTTCGCGGACGACACTGCTCTTTACTCCAGAGGCTGGAAAAAGAGCCTCCAGGTGACCCATGTCCAAAAAGCCCTTGACCAGCTTGGTCAATGGTTCAGGAAATGGGCCATCTCGGTAAACCCCGATAAAAGTGCAGCCATGTACTTTCATCCCACTATACTCAAAGGCAACCCGAAAAAGCAACTCACGCTTAACTGCCAGCCTATTCCCTGGGCCTCCACGACCAAATACCTTGGCGTGACCCTCGACCGTCGACTCAGCTTCTCCAAACACATTCAGATAGTCCGTAACAGAGCAGCCTTCTTCCTAGGCCGCCTCTCCCCACTTCTCGACTCACGTAGTAAAATGTCCCTTAGAAATAAGGTGACAATTTACAAAACGTGTATTCGCACAGTCATGACCTATGCTTCCGTGGTCTTTGGCCACGCCTCCCGCATTGATCTGGACAAACTCCAGGTCATTCAGAACAGGTTCATTCGCAAAGCAGTCGGAGCTAGCTGGTTCATGCGAAACTCTGACCTGCACTGCGATCTCGAACTCCCCTCCATCACTCAGTACATCAAGTACCTCTCTCGCCGCTACTTTGATAGGGCGCCCCACCACCCCAACCCACTCGTAGTCCAAGCCTCAGACTATACGACAGACACGACAAACACACCCACCCTCAGACGTCGCCCAAAACACCTCTTGGGCGACCCGGACGACCCCATCGCCGTAGTCACATCTGCGGCGCTGGGGTCGGCCGATCCGACAGCTCCCTGCAACAGGAAGTATTCAGTCTTTGGTATAGGCGCCGGTTACCATAGGCACACAGTCACACACCGACCTCGCCGGCGAGGTCGAGGACCCTCCGGATCTGTCAGAAGATCGGTTAGATTCTCTCCAAATAGTCAACCAGCTCAACCCATTAGGGCCACAGGGCACACCCCATCTGGGGTGCCCGGGCAAGTCTGATCTCCCCCGCCGGGTGACGGCCCAAGCCGAGGTCCGTACCTTCTCAGGTGCCCTTGCGCTAGTCACCCTATAACCTAATCTTAGGGCTCAGCCGCCATCCGCGCTCGCCCATGTCCGGTAAGCTGTAGAGGCCTCAGTGGCCAACAGCTATAAGTCATTCAAAAAAAAAAAAAAAAAAAAAAAAAAAAAAAAAAAAAAAAAAAAAAAAAAAAAAAAATTCCTCACAGATTCCTACTCCAAACTCGTCTCGTTCCACATCTCCTTCATTATTGTTAATTCTAAATCTAGTAAATAAATAAATATTTTTTAAAAACAGTAGTTTGACACCGATCGCCTAACATTCTTAGTGCACTTTGAAAATATGATTTTCCTCCTTGCGCTCGCGCTAAAGGTAACCCCTTGATTGAGGAATTAACTTCATCTTCAATAGTAAAAAAGTCGGCAGGAGAATAGACGGGGATTCAGTAATGGCGGCGAGTTCTAATTTTGTTATTAGAATTATATGTATCTGTGACAATATAGTCACTTATGATCATAGAGAAGCAACTGGGTATAAAAATCATTATTTATAGTCCGTTAGTTAAGATAATCAAAAAATATAGGACACGTACCTATTTTCTTTTGTCAATCAAACAATAAATGACAACCTTGTCATAGTTTGGGAGTGGGGGCTCGTGACGTCACTAGTGCCTTGCATTTGTAGTAAAGTAGTACCGTAACGCAGAACTTTAACGGCCTATATCTTGATCAATTTTTGTTAAATTGACGAAATAAAAAAAACGTGTCTAATATTTTTTGATAATATATTTGATGGACTAATTTTTTTTTTTTAGTTAACAAGCCCATCGTTGTACCCTGGTAGCGCGAAACTTTTGTCTGTCTACACATGATCGTCATAGGTAAAATGTTGCCAGAGGAACTAGTGTTGATTACATAATATTAATTTTATATTATTGGTCAGTGTCCCACAAACATTCATAGTTTTGGCACAGAAAGTACAGATCTATTAATCTAAGCACAAGTTCTGGCCTCACTTGTTTGTTTCTCAACATTCTGCCTTGAGATTTTTATTTGGTCTGGGGTTCCACTACGGATAATATATTCAAATCGCCAAAATTTAAAACCATCCATTATTGATTACATTTTAGATAGCCCAAGTACCTGACCGCCACGAGCCCAACACCCCTGGAGAGATCAACTACGAGTACGTACTGAAGCAGCTGTCGGCCAGCGGGTACGACGACTGGGTCGGCTTGGAATACCGCCCGCGAGCCACCACCCAGGGCGGACTCGGCTGGATCAACAGCTTCGGATACAGCTTGTGACAAAGCCATCTGTATACGCTACCCTAATTATATACTTACAAACTTAAGCTCCAGACGAAACGATAGCGCGTTTCAGAAGTCAACGAACGCCATCTACATTTTTTTTGGGTAAACAGCATCATATTTTGTTCATTAGACTCTGCTGGACCTACAACTTCGGGTAAAGCTTGTAAAACGAAAGTTGCGTGCGCGACTACATTTATTTACTGTCAAAACTCAACTTACGAACTTAAGCTTTGGACGAAACGATTGCACGTTTTAAGGGACACCTAAAGCCATCTAGTAAATTTTCCCGTAAGATGCAACTAATTTTCTTAGGGATCTTCCGCTCACGTGACGATTTTTAGCAACTTTCCAACCCCCTGGTGATATTTGGTGAGGTTTTAGACACTCCCCTTTGTCTACATAATTTATGATTGCGTGATATCGGCGCGCTTATTTATCTATTTTTATACACGTGATAAAGTCTCCTAGGAGATGTATCGTGAATATTTTGTATACCTGCTTATGAATCTTATGATATTTATTATTTCAAACTGTTATGTTTTTATACATTAAGCCCGATTACAGAGGCGCCAGCGTAAATTAAATAGCAACCTAAAAAGCGTTTTCTCTATCGAATGCCTAAAGTGAAAAAGAAACAGATGTAATTAGGTTCAGGATGACAAATTACACTTCAGGGATCTTGTTTTTCCAATATATTTCATTTTACAGCCATATCTTGTATTTTAACAAAAACAACCGCACCGCCATGTTTTTTCTCTATATCAATCAATGTTGCCACTTTAGGAAAGTTAAAGTCGCCTAAGAGATTATTTTAACAAGTATGAAAATAAATTAATATTCAGGCATTGAGCGGTAGCACAGCTAATTATATTATATCTGACGAGTGAATTAGGGGACGATAAGGTATGCTCTGTAACATTCGGCCATCCTGCATTCGCCGCGTCTCGCGGCGCTCAGCACTCTGCAAACGGAAAAAAAAACAGCAGTATTTTGTCTCTTAATTTTTTTTTTTTGTTGTGTTCGAAAACTCGGAATAAATAAAATGGATTATGTACGTAATGACAGGAGGTTATTTAAGTTGAAATAAATGTTTTACAGGATTATAATTACAGTGAAATACAAATCGCTGTTAAAAAAAAAGTTGATATTAGTTAGGTACGTAATTTATGTATTTAGCGTGTTGTCTTAATATTTAATTATGATGACGCTTTTGTTCCTTTATTGTCTTATTATGTAATGTTGTTAAGGCGTCCCAATAGAACACGGATATAATGAACTTAGCTTGAATAGTAATTTGATTATTATTTTATTTTAATTTATTTCATTTACGAATTTGTGTATATACCTAAGTACTTATTTCTAGTTAAGATACAACATCTTATAATATTGCACGCACGTTATGGGTCCACTATTGGAACTATAATATTAATTTGTAAGAACATTGTACATAGTGTTGCAATAAACGTTTTCTGATTTCTGAATTATTATGGACTTGTTCACAAAGCTGTCCCAATAAAACACGGATATAATGGACTGGATCATGTAGCTGTTTTAGTAGATTTCAGATACGCGAAATTAATGGCATTGATCTCGTGACTGTCTTTATAAATTTCGGATGTAATGAACTTGATCACATATTCATACTATTATATTATGTCAGATGTAAACTTGATCACATAACCGTCTTAATATTATATTTATATCAGATGTAACTGACTAATTCACATAGCCATTTAAATATAACTCAGATGTAATGGACCCGATCACATAGCCGTCATAGTAAATATCGAAGGCAACGGACTTGATCACATAGCCGCCCATGTAGACATTGAACGTAATGGACTTGATCACGTAGCCGTCCTAATAAATATCGAACGTAGTGGACTTGATCACATAGCCGTCCTAATAAATATCGAACGTAGTGGACTTGATCACGTAGCCGTCCTTATAAATATCAAACGTTATGGACTTGATCACATAGCCGTCCTAATGAATATTGAACGTAATGGACTTGCTCACATAGCCATCCTAATTATTATTGAAGGTAATGGACTTGATCACATAGCCGTCCTAGTAAATATCGAACGTAATGGACTTGATCACATAGCCCTCCTAGTATATATCGAACGTAATGGACTTGATCACATAGCAGTCCTAATAAATATTGAACGTAGTGGACTTGATCACGTAGCCGTCCTAGTAAATATCGATCGTAATGGACTTGATCACATAGCCGTCCTAATTAATATTGAACGTAATGGACTTGATCACATAGCGGTCCTAATATTAAATGTCAGATGTACTGGACTTGATCACATAGCTGTCCTGATATTATATGTCACATGTAATGGTCTTGATCACGTAGCTGTCCTAATAATAAATGTCAGATGTACTGGACATGATCACATAGCTGTCCTAATATTATATGTCAGATGTACTGGACTTGTTCACATAGCTGTCCTAATATTAAATGTCAGATGTACTGGACATGATCACATAGCTGTCCTATTATTATAATAATATGTCACATGTAATGGACTTGATCACATAGCTGTCCTAATATTAAATGTCAGATGTACTGGACTTGTTCACATAGCCGTCCTTATTTGTGTTTATTTAATTTTTATTGTATTTATTTTTTGCAAACATTTTCATGGTATATGTCAGGTGTAATGGACTTGTTGGACCTAGCTGTCCTAGTAGATAGTGGATACAGCGAACTTGAGAGCGTAGCTTGGTTTGTCATGACACCAAACCAAACCAAAAACCACCAAACTGCATGTGATATCAGACATTCCTACTCAGTGCCATAATTTGAAATAAAGTTGCTTTCAATGAATGTGTTAACAATGTAGCGTTTTGCTTGTCTCACAATATAAACAGCCATACAGTAACAAAACAGTATTGATAATTTTGTGCAGCATCTGGTCATGACAGATGATTACTATAAAGATAAAACAAGCTTTTTATGACTTCTATGTGTGTAATGTATGTATTATGAGTACCATTTACTGTTATTTTAGTTTGGAGGAATTGGTCAAAATAATTATTTAGCACACAATATAAGGTAAGAAAATATTCACTTTGATATACCATTTTGGCTAGCTTTGTAGTTTACTCCAGAATAGTACAATGATATTACTGGTATCAAACACAGCTAATTCTCATAATAATTATTTCAACTATTCAAATATTTTAAGTCTTAACACCCTCATCATGAAAGCTGTTTCACTGTGGATTATGCTGCCAGCCCAGACAAAATCGCTTCCCGACAATGCGACGTTCTACTCAGTAAGTTCGTATAGGCCGGGTGACTAGCCATAGTGTCAGAGTTTAAGCCGTCTGAAGGCCTTTGACAGGGCAAAACGGTCAAAACAATCGGGACCTACAATTTAACGTGTCATCCGAGCCACGGTAGCGCTCAGTTGTAAATGCTACCCGCGGTCACCAATCCGAAGACTGCGTGCTGAACGTTGCTTAACTTCGATGATAGCTAGAATCATGTTTATAACCTGAATCATGTAAATTATTGTTTATTTATTAAACCTATTTGATTTGTATTATCGGTATTTATATTGCTGGAATATGTAAGTTTATAAACATTTTTTTTTTCTTGCAGCATTAACCTCTTATATCTCATAATTCCAGTCAATCTCTTTCCATCTAGAGATTGCCTAGAAGTGATTGCTGTAAGTGATAAGGCCACCCTTTTCTCCACCCTATAATGTTTTGGTGTTCTAGTATAAGTGTCTTACATGTTTAGGTGTTGTATAATGTCTGTTTAGTTATGTTATACAGTTAGTGCACACATAAAGGACTGAATGTATGGTCTGGATCTACTATTACATCATATATGTCATATATCAAATAAATTATTTAAAATTAGTAGGGCTGCATGTTATTATACTATTTGTGAAATATTGTAGTTTGCTGAATCACATAGCTTTTATAATGTTAGGTAAATATGCTCTGTTGCTATTTTTATTGTGTCAATCAATTACATGTTTTTATCGCCCATAAACATTTCTTATAAAACACTTTTGAATTTTCTAAAAAAAAGTCAAATATAGATGAAAGCTTTTAAGTAATTTGTTGTTACTATTCAAGTTATGTATTGCATTATTGTAGTGGCTATGTAGTATGTTGTTAAGTGTATAATTTATATTTTTTTCTCTGTATAATATTACTTGGTATTTGTCACATTCTGAGTGCTTTTGCTACCCTATTGTTAATAGGACATAGCATAGCCTTATGTTTATACTACTTTATGATAAATTCATTGCATGAACTCCAAAATTAGATTTCAAACCAGAACATTTTCTAAAAGCTGACCAATATAATGATATTCACTGAGCAATTACATATTTTTCTGATGGTTGACAATGAAATGGTATTTTTTAATAGTTGGCCATTTGATTTTTGATCGTATTTGTTCTATTTATTATATTGAACAATGCTATTTACCCATCGACACTAACAATCAATATTTTCTAGTTGTGTTAAGAACATGGCATACCTAGTTAGCTCAGTGTTATAGAATTTATATTGTAGGCAGTAGTAGCAGTAATTTGTGTTACATTCTCTTAAATTATCATAATGAAAATTACAACAAATATATTCTCGGTCGTCCATACCAGAGCATTGCCTATAAAAATGAAAGTAAGTAAAGAATATTCATCACCTTTTTCATTCGCTGTGTAGATCCAAATCACCACCTGGCAGTTGCTCGTCCAGGGCACCTTCAGTAGAGGAAGATTTTTGATTGAATTGGTATTTCCATCTTCTTCTTCTTAGAGTTCCTCTCCAACTAGTGAAGGTTGACAGTCAGCTCATCATATTATTTGATCTTGTACTTGGCAAGGCAAAAGAGTTCAGTGGCACTCTTTGTACCCATTTAATCTGGATACATATTCATGTGATTGTAACTTTTGTAGTATGCTGCAGCAAGGACAATCCATAACATGGCATCTTCTTATTGTTTTGGTCAACCCATTTGCAAAATTTCTTCATTGGTGACTATCCGAGTTCAAGGTATAGCCATCTTCAGCCTGTAGGTTCACATTTCAATTGTATCTTTATGTTTCCTGACATCTTCCATTATAGTTCATGCTTAGTATCTGTATAGAAGTAGCTGTAGCCAAATGTAGTTCTCTGATTTTGACCCATGGATATGTGTTGGTTCTATCATTTCCATATTTCAGTAAATGTTAATTTTAGTGGCTTCTAAGGTTGTTAGATAGTGCACACACATCGGTCATGCAAGCGAGCTGTGTTATAGAATCACATAGTAGATCTGACCAAGTGTTTTGTCTCTGTTAGTGATATGTTGAGGTATTTTGTTTCGATCATTTTACTCTGTTATTGTTATTGATGTATTGGAGGTATTTTGTTGTTTTACTGATTCAATTAATCTCTCTGTTAGTGATGTATTTTGTTCTTTTACTGCTTCGATTATTCTTCTCTATTAGTGATGTATCGAGATATTTTGTTGTTATACTGTGTCGATCGGTTGTATTATTGAACAGTTTTACTGGGTGTCTTCACAGAAGACATCACTATTGATAGATATATAATGATTAACTAAAAATATGGTCAGTAGGTAGGCATTTTCGGTTGACATTTTCACACTTCGGCTTATATGGTTGTCTCTGTCCCAAGTTGATGATCTAATGTAACAGTCATGAACATCATCGTCCTTTAAGCTTACTGATCAGAGATTTTAACGATGGTAACTTCCAGGTAAGAAAAGTTTTATGATTCGGTAGAGGGTAGGTATGCTTCCGGTTATGCAGATTCCCATGTTTCTTCATTCAATCATTTATTGTATTCCCTTGTATTCCATCCATAAACGTCATTGATTCGGTCAGTATGTCAAAAGTTCGGTGATTATCGTAGCAATCATAACTTTTACAATTTACATTTTTGTAGATTGAAATTTTCTCTTGCACGTATTACGTAGGTTCCCAAGGTCATGTCTGTTTATCCAATTAAAACTTTTGAATCATTTTGCCTTTCTTCTACGGAAAGTTGCTTCTTTTTCTTTTCTTTTATGCACAAGACATTCGAAGAAATTTTTTTTTTTGATATTTTCGTCCGATTTGAGATTATTTGTTACTTGGTTTCTTTTCACTCTTATTTAATATGGGCAGGATAGGTCCATAGATCCCACTTCTGAAGTGTAATTAGGTTCAGGATGACAAATTACACTTCAGGGATCTTGTTTTTCCAATATATTTCATTTTACAGCCATATCTTGTATTTTAACAAAAACAACCGCACCGCCATGTTTTTTCTCTATATCAATCAATGTTGCCACTTTAGGAAAGTTAAAGTCGCCTAAGAGATTATTTTAACAAGTATGAAAATAAATTAATATTCAGGCATTGAGCGGTAGCACAGCTAATTATATTATATCTGACGAGTGACGAATTAGGGGACGATAAGGTATGCTCTGTAACACAGAACTATGCTATTTAGCTTATATAATTACGCTGGCGCCTCTGTAATCGGGCTTATTGTTATATTAAAATGATTAAACTAGAAAGATAATGGTAGCGATTCGGCGACATTCGCATTAAACTATAACTAGTCGCACTAAAAATGTTAGTTTAGTGCAAAACTAGCGAAAGGCTATTCGGTGTTTTCTTCGAACTAAATTTAAAGTGATTTTAGTCGTCCGCCATGAAGAATTAAATTGAGTAACGCCACTTACGCCATCTAGTGGTGAGTAGCAAATTAGTTCGAAAAAGCCCACTAGATGGCACAAATATTAATTATGGTTGTTATTTTATCTGTGGCTGATCCATGGATATATTACGTAAACATAGAAAATCCTCGGGCTGTTCCCAATTTGTTACCATATCAATAACAAAGTTACAATTATGTTCTTTTCTATTTTAAGTCTCAAGAAATACTTACTATATCTGTTACGGATTATCACAATCGATTTTACTCCAAAAACGGTGCAACACGCTTTATTTTGGAAAGACTTTTGCATTATTTTATTTCCGTGGAATGCACTAGGTTTTATATCTATGATTTGATTAAAAGGTTGGAAGTAAAATGCAACTCGTTAGCTTTTATCGTAACTTTAGCTAAATTACTTTGGCAACACTTTTGTTTACATTTTTTTTCAGTCAGTTCACATTTCACAAAAACTTCGTAAATCTTTGCAATATTCAGAGGTAAAAGGTGTAAAATCCAAAAACTAGAGTAATGAATACCGTACATCATATTGGAATCGTTCAAATTCTCTACGTTTGGTGGCAGTGAAATACAAGACATTGGCAAAATTGTGAAACACCTTCACAGAAGCCATAAACAAGAATTGAATTGAATTGCAATATCACTACGACTATCACTAGACTTTTACAATGAATAATGCCAATAAAAAGCAAAGGGAGATGTCCTCTCCACGCCAACATCACGATACTGAGAGACATAGGAGTACATTATGTGAAAGGTAAGCAATTCTAATTGTCTTGTAAGTAGATCTCTTTTTGATAAATCAAGCAACTACGAGTACTAGGAGTCAGGTACTCAAGCTGTCGTGTTCCGAAAATCTGGCCAGTGAACTCAATGTCCTGGCCGCTACTTGTACTTCCTTTGCTTGTCTTGTGATATCTTCAAAAACAATTCTTGTAACTCTTGTGTAGGTACCAACTAAATGAATACCTATCATGATAAGGTTTTAATTTGATAAAAATTGTCCAATAGGTTTGGAATGTATGGACCTAGACAAAAATTAAAGCGAGAAAGATCAGACGGTCTATACATACTACTGGAAGAGACGCAGACCTAGACGATACAGAAATAAAGATTTTGGAAGAAATCGGGTCTTCATTGGTCTTTGGCCACAACAGCATAGAACTGGTAATTTATTTATTTTTACCTTCACTAATATTTTAGTCAATAAATAAAGCAAGTAACTTGAATAATCCTTATTAATAAAAGAAATATGTTAACTACTAATATTATACTTATGTACTATGTAGGTATAGGTACTACTATTTAAATTTAATTTTGTAATAAAATATTTTGTTTTACAGGGTATACCATTACCATCTGAGCAGACAAAGCAGGGATTGTGGGATCTTTCTAGGATGATCTCCCAGAAATATATTATATCGAGGTACCCATACAACCTCCATCAGCAAGCCAACCTGCACTTCCGCTTTCAACAAGCCAGCCCATAGCATGCCAGTCCGCACAAAGCCAGCCCACAGCGTGTCAGTCAGCACAAAGCCAGCCCACAGCGTACCAGCCTGCACAAGGCCAGCCCACAGCGTGCCTGCATTCTGATCTGCCTCAACCAAGTGGAAGGCAGCCTCTGCCTCGTCGTCATAGATCCAGTTGGCCAAGAACAAATGCAGCCTCAATCAAATGAAAGGGCTTGTTGAGCAGAGTGGAATTCGCCAAATTATTTTTATTTAGAATAATATTACTGATTAATTTTTGTTGACACAAATAATAAACGATTTATGTATATTTTTATGATTTTATTATTAAAAAAATCTAGTAATTAAATTTGGGCATATCTCGCTTGCGATGGGAAATCTTGATCTTCATTCTATTCTGTCTCTTCTGTTGCACCAAGACTTGGTTGAATTTGCTGCAGCTTCTTGCAGTTTTCAGTACCACATTGTTATCTGCAACATGATAATATAAACAATAATTACTGTTTGTTTGTAGGAAAACGCATAGGAAAGCCAGAGATAGGGAGCACTGGCAACTTCTAGAGGCCTATGTCCAGGGTGGACAACCTAGTGAAATATGTAGAAATAAGAAAAATGTTTCATAAGGATTTAATATACTAGAGAATAAAGGCTATTTTATTTTATTTTATTAATTTTTGTTGGAACAAATAATAAACCATGTAAGTACATTTTTAGAGTTTCGTACCCAAAGGGTAAAAACGGGACCCTATTACTAAGACTCCGCTGTCCGTCTGTCTCCAGGCTGTATCTCATGAACCATTATGCTAGAAAGCTGAAATTTTTACAGATGATGTATTTCTGTCGCCGCTATAACAACAAATACTAAAAACAGAATAAAATTAATAATTTAGCTATTTTTTCGCTCGATATTAATAATGGTAACAGATAGATGCTTAAATAATCACAGAATGTTTAGTTGTAGATACAATTAAATGATAAATTAAAAATAAATAAATATTTAAGGGGGCCCCTTAATAAGGGGGATATGGGCTCCCATACAGTACGGAACCCTCTGTGCGTGAGTCAAACTCGTACTTGGCCGATTATTTTATTTTGATGTTTTTATTAATAAAAAAATCTAGAACTTACTTCAATTTTGGCATATCAATCTCGCTTCTGACCGGAAATCTTTATCTTCATCATATCAGTCACAGTTCTATCGCACCAAGAATTAATTGTTGCAGTTTGTCTTCAGTACCTCATTGTTATCTGCAATGTGATATAGAATAATATAATTAAACAGATATCAATCTTTATAGGTCTCTTATCTTTTCTCATAGATGAAGGATGGCTCTGCTAGCGGAGCGAAGACCAATCCTTCTCCTATGAGTTTCTTATTGTAAGTATCTAACTGTTGGATAATTAATTAAGGAGTTTAATTGCTTTGAATAATTAAAGTTCTCTGTCAATGCGGTTTGTTTGTCAGCTGGCGTCATTGGGAATTTGATGATTTTAGGGCCTAGTTGTGAGACTTGACTGTGGCGTCAAGACATCTGCTGACGGTTGGCTGGCTTAAGCCCAAGAAATTGTTTTGGCCACATGCTGAATGGAAGACCATAGCATACAACCTCTATATGTTTTGGGATATCTTATAGTGATGTGCTTTCTCAAATTACCTAAGATCATTTATTAACTGTTGAGCTCCAGACTTTGGAACTCTATAGATACCTACAGATTTCTAAATTTTTCCTCTTCTATCTGAAAAGGGTCTGAAACGTCCCTAATATTATAATTCGAATTCAAACGCTGCAATAATTTGGAACTAGATGAACCACACATGAACTCTCACTTGTTTAGTGAATCAAGCAAAAACAGGTTTTTGGCTTTTTACTTACCCTTCCAATAGATCAACAGTTGCTGCCACAAATGAAATATTCCATATTTCAGGATTAATTCGACAATAAAACCTCGATAAAACACATCAAATTCTCCAAACTAGTTTTAATCGCCATGTTTTTCTTGACGACTAGTTTGACATTTGACAACTAAATTTTAGACGTAAATCACTCTAAAATGTGGGCCGCCGAATGCATTTCGACCAAATTGAGTAACTAAAATCGATTTAGTCGACTCGACCTAAAACTAGTTTAATCGTGTAGACATCCGAATACCAAAGCCTAGTTTGACAGGACTAAACCTATTTTAGAGAGAACTTAACTAAAATGCGTGTCGCCGAATTGCCACCAATGGTTTTTTTTTTTATTTTAAATGCCTTTTTCAGCTAAAGTTTACTGGTATCTGGGTGTAACCCAAACAAGTCGTATAATAGATACTGACTAATTCAAGTAAACGCTTTGAAGACGGATCACATAATCAAGAAAATTCTTAGTAGTGTTCAAATTTCGAGTAAATAGGCATACTCCGCGCCACACAAGTCGGCGGATGGGAAGTTATCCGCAGATGAACCTTCGGCGTGATTCGCTAATTATTGCGCATACAAAAAAACATCAGGCAAACCTTGTATGAGAAATCGATAATATGTGAAACTAATAATACTCGTATGGTCTCTACTCGCGAAGTTTTCTACATCAGTTCTCTGCTCCTGCCATTTCAACTTGCCTATCTGCTACGCTACGTCGACAATTAGGATTATTCTACGGATCTCCTTTTCAATTATAAGTATACTAAGCGCCACACAAATCGGCGGATGGGAAGTTATGTGCAGAACGCTGCGCAAAAGCCGAAATATAGGTACCTATGCTCGGCCAGAGAGACAAGACGTCGGGACACACCCGCCCGCCAACCTCTCCACTACGACACGCGGTGTCGGCATTGTGCACACATGGGCAATAATTAGCGAATCACGGCGAAGTGTCATCTGCGGCTAACTTCTCATCCGCCGACTTGTGTGGCGCTTAGTATATGTATATTAACTATACAGACATGATTTACTAATTTCATTTCAACTAATAAATAATACTAATAAGAGTTTCTCAGACAATATATTCATTACCGCAATTACAAAAACAACCACTCATGCATGGACAAACTAAAGCTATATTATTATACTACTACTTAAGAATACTGAATAATATTATTTACATTACTTACTAATTCATTATCATACAATAACACAATTATTTCTATTTTTAAATGCAATAAGCTCAGACCAAATAAAACAATCAAGACAGAATGTTGTGAACAAAACAAGTGAGGCCGGCAAAACTACGCTTCACCGTGTACAGACACAATTACACACACATACACGTACAAGGAAACTACGCCTTGGCTCGTCAGTCGAACTATGGCGGCGCAACACCGACGCACTCACCACATGTACAAAAAACCGGCCTCATCTGTCTGTTCACAACGTTTTGTTTTGATTTTTTTATTCGGTCTAAGGCAATAAGAATAACTAAAAAGAGAATAAAATTAATATTTAAGGGGACTCCCATACAACAAACCTGATTTTTTAGACGTTTTTCGCTCTATATTAATAATGGTAACAGGTAGATGCTTGAAATTCTCACAAAATATTTAGTTTTATATTCACTTCAATAATAAATAATAAAATTAAAATAAAATAAATATTTAAGGAGGGCTCCCATACAGTACGGAACACTCCGTGCGCGAGTCCGACTCGTACTTGGCCGATAATTTTAAAGTGTTCTCCGTAGTATTTAATGAAAAAAAAACTTTTGAATGGATTTGTTTAAGTAATAGTTATTTGAACTAACGAATTTATAAACTAGGCCGCTATTTTCATAAAAGATGATTCAGTTTAGTTCTTCTGTTTTTTTGCATCCAAATGTTTCCAGGTTTATCATTCGACTGGAGAATTTTTTTCACAGTTTTATTAGCAAGAAGCATAGATTTTGTAAAGACAAACTGATATAAATGGTGTGATTACCCACCGACGTTAGTATGGAGTGATGAGCGACTTGTTTACTCTTAAGCTAGGCCACTCTGACACTCATGCCAATGTAGTGAAATTTATTTTTTACCAAGTTACTATGGAATTTTGGAATTGTTTATCGCTAAAACAAAAACTTTTTGGAACGTATGTGGTGTCCACAAGCGTCATAGAAATGTAGTTATTTGTACTCACAGTAATATCTAAGCTTAGTAATCAAGTGTAAGTCGGCGCTGGACGGAACTTCTGTACCCACGGGTGCCTCTTCACAGACTCCAGGGAAATGCGCTCTTTGCTCGAACGCTTCAGGAGCTGAAACAGAATGATTTAAATCAAAATGCTGCAATAAACATATTGATTAGGATTTACAATTTTTTGAGTTCACAATGGTTGATATGTGTGTATTTTTAAGTCGCCTGAAGGTCCCTGCCATGGCTAAACAGTTAAAACAAACCGGGACCTACAACTTAAAGTATCATCCAAGCCACGGTAGTGCTCAATAATTGTAAATGCCACCTGCGGTTACATATCCGTAGACTGACTACTCCAAACGTTGCTCAACTTTGGTGATCGCTGACAAACATCTAGTCAAATTACGTGATGAGCGCAAAGTATGTAGTAACAACCTTCGAGAGTAGCACAGTGGAGGCATTGCCGGAGTTAAATCCGCGATTCTCCCGTCGGCTGCTAAACCTTACTCGTGACAAACTCCAGCGTGTCGTCAGAGTAGTCACAGAGTACAGACAGCCCTCTATGCAGGATCTATCTAGGATGCATGGAGGTAGACGCAACGACCGCGCATATGCTTCTAGAATGCAACAGCGTGGCGGAACAACGAACATGCATCCCGAGGGCGCTCCGGGAGGCCTTCGCCGGCGTCAGCTAGCTGCTGGCCTACCTCGGGGACATTGGGTGGCTCAACTAGGCACCCGACTCACGCACAAAGCTGCTCTCTTCTGCAGCCTGAGTGCGGGAAAGGCCCGCGCGTCAAGGTTCAAGCGAGTAGCACTGTCGGGTTAACCTTGTTAGAGGCCTTCAGATGGGAAAACGGACACTAGGGCTTGTGTAGCCACCTGTAGACCGGTTGGTAGACCGGTCTATACAAACTTATTTATTTACTAACCTTCGAGATCAGGTCCTTAGCCCCGGCAGGCACATGGCTCGGGTACACCATATCTAGTTTGAGGATTTTCTCGTATGTCTTCTCCTGTCCCACGCTCTCGAACGGAGGTTTCCCCACCAGGAACTCGTACAGCAGCACCCCGATACACCAGTGGTCCACCGACGTGTCGTACACTTCTCTGTTGATCATTTCTGGAGGCAGGTAGTCCAGTGTGCCGCACATTGTTCTACGTCTGAAAGAGGAATGTACTGGCAGTTAAGAATTAGATAAAATTACTTTTTCATTTTTCATAGTCTTTCTTTTTTTTATTGCGAATAAGTCCGCGCTTGATCACCAACTCGCCTGATGGTAAGCGACGTTGTGGTCGAAGATGAAGCGCAGACATAGAAGATACCTATTCACTCTGACCTTGAAAAGCTTCAATTATATCTCTTAGGAAACAGGAAAGCAGGAAAACTGTTCCATTCCCTGGCGGTACGAAACTGAATTGTTAAAGAGTCAAACCGCTTCGAATTTTTTCATTTTCATAATCATTTGTATTCATAAGTTTCAGGTACATACAAGTTGGTTCATACGTATCGAAGGAAAATCGACAGTGTAGGGGTGGTAATGTGGCGTCTTCCTACTTGTCCTGTAGTAAAAAGGGGATGGTAGGATAAAGTCATGCAGCTCAGATGCACACTCTCCGAAATGAATCCTATAGAAATTGGACAGACTCGCAACCCTACGGCGATGCTCCAGGCTATGAAGTTTTTTGCAAGTAACTTTGCATCACCTATAAGCCGCACACGCCGCACGCCGGTGCGGTCCACCGATTCCAAGGCCTCGAGCTAATACTTTCGTTGTTTTGTTTCAGCTGTACGACATTTAGTGTCCATTACTTGGTTGGGACACTGGACGTCCTGGTGAGCAAATGCTTGCTCTAGGTGGCGATCGAACCCACGCCTCTTTGATCCAGAAATCAGGGTCACTAACCACTGAGCCACCGAGGCAGTTAATCAGTCATAATGGTTTTTAGGGTTCCGTACCCAAAGGGAAAAACGGGACCCTATTACTAAGACTTCGATGTCCGTCTGTCTGTCTGTCTATCTGTCACCGGGTTGTATCTCATGAACCATGATAGCTGGGCAGCTGAAATTTTCACAGATAATGTATATCTGCTGCCGCTATAACAACAAATACTAAAAAGAAAATAAAATAAATATTTAAGGGGGGCTCTCATACAACAACCTGATTTTTTAGACGTTTTTCGCTCCATATTAATAATGATAACAGGTAGATGCTTAAAATTTTCACAGAATATTAAGTTTTATATTCACTTCTATAGTAAATAAAAAAATAAAAATAAAATAAATATTTAAGGAGGGCGCTGAACCCTCCGTGCGCGAGTCCGTCTCGTACTTAGCCGATTTTTAACTTTTCGTCAGCGATTTTTATTTCCTTCAAAAAGGGGGGAAATATGCTGTCACGCTATTTACCAGCCGATTTCGAATAATATTTCGGCAGATTGTTTAGTATATAAATCCTAACAAATTTACCAGAACAAATCGATCAAGAGTACTCAAGAGCGAGCCGAGATATATATACTTATGAAGATTTTCCACCCCTACACTGTCGATTTCTCTTCGATACTTACGAAGCGGTTTGATTCAACATTTCTGATTCATACTGCCAGGGAATGGAACAGTCTTCCTGCATTCCTGTTTCCTAAGAGACATAATCTAAAGCTTTTCAAAGTCAGTGTGAATAGGTATCTTCTAGGTCTGCGTGCTTCATCTTCGACCACAACGTCGCTTACCATCAGGCGAGTTGGAGGTAAAGCGCGGATTCATTTGCGTTAAAAAAAATTCAGTTAGTGATGAACCACGAGGTGTACTGTTAGAAGAATTACTAGTTATATTACGCAGAATGATACCTTTCTGAAGGAGCATGCACGGACCAGCCAAAGTCGGCCAGTTTGAGGTCTCCGTCAATGTCTACTAAAATGTTTTCTGGCTTGATGTCGCGATGCATGACGTGGCGCTGGTGGCAGTATTCCACTGCATCTGCTACCTACAATGCACAAAAACCTTTTAAAGTCATCACTACATAGTATAAAACAAAGTCGCTTCCCGCTGTCAGTCCCCATGTATGCTTATATCTTTAAAACTATGCAACGGATTTTGATGCGGTTTTTTAAATAGATAGAGTGATTCAAGAGGAAGGTTTATATGTGACATCTAATGAAAATAGAACTGTTATTATACAGTGGATTCCATCCCACATAGGACTCGATGGTAACGAGAAGGTTGATAGCTTAGCAAAACAAGCCTCGACTGACGGAGTACATATAAATTTTCCCCCCTACTACACCAATTACAATCACATGTTAAAAATACACAGTTTCAATCAATATAAGGAATACTTTGATTCAAGATCAAGAACCAGTGGTATCTGGTATCGAACGGTCCAGCCCCATCCATTGAGACACCCATGGATAGTCAACAATATTCTAGAAAGAAATGACACTGTAACTGCTTTAAGGTTTCGTTCTGGACACACTCCATGCAACAATTTTTTAAATTTGATGGGAATATCCAACACCCCATACTGTGAAACATGTACTCGTACTAACAGAATAGATGATAATATATCACATTATAATGGAGTGTAGCATTCTGGCTGAACCGCTGTCGGACTCAGCCAGAATGCTGTTCAAACTAATTCATAGAGTATAAATTGTATGTAAGTAGCAAATGTAATCAGAGCGACATATTCGTTAAAGAAAACGAAAAAGCTCTTTAAAATTGATTAAAAAAAAATACCAGTTCACCATTGGCGAAAATATCGATAGGCATATTTACATACACAAAAAAATACATACAGAGGACCATGGCATAACTGTCTTCAATCATGTACAAAATTCAAATGTATACCATTTTATGTTTATTGTTGATTTTTCAAAAACAGCTCAGCCGATTTCGATAAATTTGAAATGGGACCTCTAAAGTATGATCTACCAAACAAAAAAAGAATCATCTATGTCGATTCATAATTGGCTGAATAACATTCATACAAAATCATACAGATGATAACTTTTTTTGGAGTTGATTAACAAAATAACATGAGATAATTTTTTTTGCTAAAATAGCACAACCAAGTTATCATGATTTCTAAAAAGTCATACAAAAACAAAAGTTTTTGGAAAAAAGGACGAATTGAATTTAGTTATTTAAGGGAGGTCTTACACACAGCCTCTGACCTCAAACTAAGCAAAGCTGTCATATGGCTGTTATACTACAAATAGGTACATATTTTTAAATACATACTTATATGTACATAGTGACTGCCTTGATGGCGCAGTAGTTAGTGACCCTGACTCCTCAAGATCACTAACGACTGGGTCACCAAAGCAGTCAAAATGTAGTTTTTAAACTAGCGCGATTTGAACATATTATTACTATATACTACGGGACTAATCGCGCACTAAAATTACGAGATAAATAAATACCTCATCGTCCTGACGTTTCAATCGAGTTGCATCAATCGTGGTCATGGGTAGACTGGAATGTGAAACAGCTGGTACCGCCAATTCAACTTTGTTTATCTCATAACTTTAGAGCATGATTAGTCCCGTAGTATATAATAATAATGAAGTTTTTAGTTTCCCAACCTGATAAATATATCTAGCAGCTCTTTCTTCAGGGAATCTTCCATCCGGGGAGGAGGTAAGGTGCTTGTACAGCTCTCCTCCAGCGGCAAACTCAATCACGAGGTAAATACGCTTCTCATCATGGAACCAGGTCAGCATTCGGAGTATGTTTGGATGTCTGAAGAAGTAATAAACAACATCATTGAGTCAAATTTTGATGACAACAGCCTGAGGTGCAAATTTTCTGTGGTGCACCATCTGTGACCCTTCTCCCTAGTAATACTACATCACGTACATATAGTAGACCGAAGCGAAGGTCTCTGTTTCAACTTGACGATTTAGCTTTTGTTCATTCATTTGTTCATTGTTCATGTTCATTTTTGTCTACAGGTAATTTTATTTTCTTTCAATGAATTTCAATGATAGCGGGTTCACAGGTTTTATACATTAGCTAGATTATTTCAGTTTTTATTGTTTCTCTTTAACATCAGTAATTTAGTGGAGCCCCTACAGATGCATTGCAGAACCCTAGGGCTACACAGAGCACACTTAGAGATTGTCTGCGGTAGAGGATGTAAGAATTTAAAAGTTACTTACGCAGAGCTATGTATTAGTTTCAAACAAAAAAATTCTGAATTTGATTTAAATAAACTTCTTGGCAGCTGTGATGTTGGCTACAAGCCGCACAAAACACAATCCTGACTGAAGTTCACCTATCAGCTGTGCCAGGATTCAGTTTTGCCCAACTTGTAGCTGACTTTAAGTTTAATTCAGCCTAAATTTACCTATATCCTAGCTAGATGAAGAATAACAGTAGGTGCATTCATTTTGGGTTCAATGGCATTTTTAGCATTTGCAAAATTAGCATTGATGTAAACCGTTCGGTTTGGGAATTTCGCCCATTTTGCCAATAATAATTTTGCTCACGACCCAAAACGAACATCAAACTCAAATGATCACAAAGAACCCACCTCTGCAGGTGGGTCAAAAGTTCACGATGGCATTTTAACTGTTTTTGAGCTATCCAAACAGTGAACGAAAACAGTTAAAAATGCCACTTTTGCTCACACATTCTCAAAACAAACGCTGACCGTTGTTGGAGTTTTTAACTTACTTTAAATGTGACTGAATTTCTATTTCTCGTAATACTTGTCGCTCACATTCTGATTTCACAATCTGAGATTTGAAAAGAGTCTTGATAGCAACAAGATATCTAGTTTTCTTTTCTCGAGCAACGTTGACGTGCCCGAATTTTCCTTGTCCAAGTTTAGCACCCAACTCAAAATCACTCGGGGACCACTTATATCTGAAAAAAATGTTAAATCAGAGGCATAGGTAATCAACACAGAGATAATAAATCAAATGTACAGAGATTTTATTTGCAGTGAAGTGGACAAGCGACTTACGAGGTCCCGTAAGCTTCATGGCTCGTTATTTTATTCTCCAATTCTGTAACTTCAGCTTGACTCATTTTATCACCGTTTTTTATTATTACCAAAGAAGATATTATTTCAATTTTCAATCTTTTTATTAGTTTCGGGAATTTCGGATGTCGCTCGTAGGACCGTTGTTAATTTTCAAATTTTTTTTTTTTTTTTTAAATAATTTATTCATGACCATGGATACAGAGTCCTTCAGTCGAAGTCTTAAATAATAAAAAATTTACAAACATAGAAGAGAAATAAAAAATTAAACTTAACTAAATCTTTTCAACAGTATTTAAAATATACTTATAAATAGGTTTGTAAAAAACTTCACTTTTTAGTAAATCCTCAATACGGCGGGGAACACTAATTGAGTTACGAGCTGCTATGTCACTAATGTCACTGGCTAAAATTAATCGTTGTAAATGGAAATGGGGACATTGAAAAATTATATGGTTTATATCAGCATGCGGTCGGAAACAATACGTACAGTTATCTTCTGGGACTATATTAATTCTGTGTAAATGAGCTGGAACCAAGCAATGTCCAAATCTCAGGCGATTTATAACTGTTATAAACTTTCTGCCACAATATTCAAATTTGTTGTACCAAGGAGTAGTAGGTAAGTCTTTCTGTATTTCTGCATACCACCTTCCCTTATATTCTGTTGTAACGTGCCAATATTCTTTCCAAATTCTGAGTAAATCCTTATTAATTGCACAATAGTAATCTGTGAAAGGTACTTTTAATATATCTGTGTGATCTAGATCATGCTCTTGCCGAGTAGCCAAATCTACTGTTTCATTGCCATGGATGCCACAATGTGAAGGAACCCATACCAATTCTACATGTTTTGATTTACTAATCATTTCTATAAGTTCTCTAATACTATATATAATATAATTTAACTTATATGAGAAATTACTGTTGTTCAAAACAGACAGAACACTTTTAGAATCACTTACTATTAGTATATTTACATTTTTTACAGAGTTATTTACAAATGTTAAAGCGGTTAAAATTGCATACGCTTCTGCAGTAAACACACTGCAATTATTATCTAACTTTATACAGTGGGTTTTATTCATTTGTGGATCATAATATGCGGCTTTAACCCCTTCATCACTTTTAGAATCATCTGTATATAAAATATAAAAGTCTGGTTTATTCTCTATAAATTCTAGAAAATCAAATTTGTTATTTATTACATCTAAATGACAATCTATACTTAAGCAATTAATCAAGGCATTATATGGACATTTATATGTTGGCCAGATATCATGAGAACAAATGTTTTTACTGATATTTTTTAAAAATGACATTATTGTTGTGATTTCAGGCAAAACTCCCGAAACAAGAGATGTGGCTGATAAGCTAGATGTTTCAACTGATTGTGATATCTGTGGATGACATAAAACATTATTCAGCACTATAACATTATTGGAAGTCAACTCTTTCAAACAGAATCTATCAGCCAAAAGTAAACGTCTCAGGATTAATGGAGGTATACAGTTTTCAATTTCCATAGAATTAATAGGAGTGGAACGCATAGCTCCGCTAATAATTCTTAAAGCCATATTTTGTATTACATCGAGTTTTCGTAATAAGGTGCTACTTGCATTCATATAAGCTAAACTACTATAATCAAAATGACTTCTTACTATACTTTTATACAGCATGATCAAGGTTTTAGGATCAGAGCCCCAAAAAGTACCAGCTAAACATCTTAAAACATTAATACTTTTCATTGCATTGCTGCAGATATACTTAATATGCTCTTCAAATTTTAACTTGTTATCTATTATTACTCCTAAAAATTTATGTTGATTACTTACAGGAATGATTTCATTATTGTATTTAATTTTAACAAAAGATTGTGCAAAAGGATCTTTACTAAAAACAATAACAGAACTTTTATCAGAACTAATATCTAATTTTAATACATTGTTGTAATAATGGTGTAGCTGCAGCAGTGCAGAATTCAAGTGATTTACAGCCATATTTAAATTTTGACTTTCAGAGTATAAAAGTAAGTCATCGGCAAATTGTAAAATCTTAACATGTGATGTGTTAACATACTTTAAAATTTGAGATGTATATAGAATATACAAGAGAGAAGATAAGATAGCTCCTTGCATAGTTCCTTTACTGACGGATTTTGGTCCATGTAGCTTATTATTAAATTTAACATACAAGGTTCTGTTATTCAGAAAATTAAATATCCATTTCAATAATTTTGTTGGCAGACCTAACTCATTCAAAACTAGAAGAAGGCTCTTAATGTTGACATTATCGAAAGCACCTTTTACATCAAGAAAGACGCAGATCACATTAGAGTGGCTGAGCTTTGCTTTTTTTAATGTTGAGATTAATGATACAAAACTTTCAGAGCAACTTTTACCCTTTCTGAATCCAAATTGTGTGTTAGGTATTTTAGAGTTGGTTTCAACAAAATAATCTAAACGTAATTTTAACATGTTTTCAAAAAGTTTACCCAGACAGGATGACAAAGATATGGGTCTGTACGATGACGGATTATTTGCAGGCTTATTAGGTTTTAAAATTGGTATTACACATTGAGTCTTCCAAGATTCAGGAATAACTGATGCATTCCAAAGTCTGTTATAAATTGCCAATAAAATGTTCAGAGCATTTGAATGTAAATTTTTAATAAGTTTATATGGAATGTTATCCATACCTGGTGTAGTATCCCTACGACTATCTAAAGAAATGCGAAGCTCATTCAGTGTATAAGGCTCATTTAAGAAGGAAACGCTATTGTCAGACCTGTCTAAAATATTTAAAGTGGTAAAATCGGTTGATGTTGAATCTGCTAATTTTTCTAGAAAACTTGGTACCCATTCGTCATTTAGAGTTTTGTTACTACAATTACTGTTAATCCTTTTAAATTTTTTAACATAATTCCATATTCTAGTAACTGGTGTCATTCTGTTGAAAGAAGTACACAATTCATGCCATGATTTTCCCCGTTCGTCAATTAATATCTTTTTCTTTTTAGCATCAAGACGCTTGTAATTAATAAAATTGGAAATTGTTGGAGAGTGATGATATGTCTTAAGAGCTTCTTTCGACTTTTGAACTGCATCCTCACATAGTGTGTTCCACCATGGAGCTGGTTTTCTCAGAATTTTTGGAGTGTGATTAGATTTCTCCTTAGGAATACATTCATCTCTGATTTGATACAAGATATTTATAAAACTATTGTATAATTCATCTAGATCTGTATTTTCCAAATCTAATTGCGAAAAGCAGGTTTCAGATAAAGTTTTAAATTTAGACCAGTCTGATTTGTTGTACAAATATTTTTCTTCTACAGGACGAACATCATACACCGATGGCTTCACATTTACATCCAGTAGAGTCGGAAAATGATAACTACCCATTGCATCATCATGGACTTGCCATTCACAGAGAGGAGCTAACGAGCAACTTACTAAGGCTAAATCAATTGCTGAAGAATTCTTGTTTGGATATTTAATTGTAGTATGATTACCATCATTTAAAACACACAAGTCAAACTCATCTATGAGATTGTACAAAGAATTACCTCTACTATTATTTTTTAGACAACCAAATAAAATGTGATGGGCATTGAAATCTCCCATTATGAGACATGGCTTAGGAGTTTCAGTGAATACTTTTTTTAATTTATTAGTATTAAATTTAGTAAATTCGCTGTTTGGGGGACAATAAATACACAACACATGTAATTTACCTAATGATGTATCAAGTGCAATGCAAATGTTCTGAATTGATTCGTAATATGAGGTATGAACAACTTCATATTTAAAATTTTGTTTAATTAATATAGCTACCCCATTATGTTCGTTTACAGACAGTTTGTGAATCAAATTATAGGATGGAAAATTTGGAATTTTACTGTTTTTCTTAAGCCACGTTTCATTTAGTAAACATATATCTACATTTTGTTCAGTTAAAAACTTTAACAATAGCGTTTTTTTACTATGTAAACTTTGAATATTGAATTGTGCTATACGAATATATGTGTCCATATAATGAAATTAAATTAAATTAAATTTGACAACAAAATTTCTTTAATTCTTTTATTTGTAATGGGTTCATTCTTGCTATTTGCAAGGGCAACAACGGACTTCACAAGGGCATTTATAATTACATCGTTATCAACAATTTCTTTGGCATTGAGATCTTGGAAGGTTTTTTGTCTCGGCTTTGGTGTTAGAGCTGGGAAGGATGTTCTATCAGAGATTTGTGGCAGACTTACCGCATTGGCATAAGACATTTTTTGTTGTTGTTTAATTTTCTTCTCTTCTATTTTTTTCTGCTTAACAGGGCAGTCTTTCGACACGGCAAGGTGAGGGCCAGAACAATTGACACACATTATTTCTTCCACATCACATTCCTTGTAGGAGTGCCGTCCTGCACAGGATGAACACATCTGCTCTGCTCTGCAGTTCTTAGCTGAGTGGTTGAATCGGAGGCAACGGTAGCATTGCATGAGTGGTGGAAAGTATTTATGAACCTGGTATCTGAATAGCTTGATGTATACATACTGAGGTAATGTGGTGGCTGCAAAAGTGACAGCCACTGTTCCAAGAGGAGTCAAATTTCCGTCTACTTTTCGCATAAAGCGTTTGATTGAGACAACATCAGCATCACAAGTAATATTTTTGTAAATTTCTTCATTAGACATTGTCAGCGGAATATGCCTGATGACTCCTATAACTTCAGTCATGTAAGCAGGAATGAAAGCTTTCAGCTTATATCTGTTCAGGAAGCTATCCATCTTTAAAAAATTGTTAGCTGGAGCTGGCTTTTTGAAAGTGACGCCAACCTTATAAGCATTTATTCGGTGGACACCTACAATGCCTTTAACATTTTCAATGAAAAGATTTGTCAATATTATGGGGTTTTTATTACCAACCTTTTCTTCTTCTGTGGATTCAACGTAAACCACGCAGTCCCCACTGTGATTTTCGGGGAATAGCCTCTTGTAGAGGGGCTTCTGAAATACTTTGTAGCCATCATTGTTCGTTGAGGATTTTGCAAGTTTTCTCTTCTTTCTCTCTGCTGTAATGACGGGGTCCTCCCCGTCACTAGCAACGCTCATGACGTTATTGTTGCGCCGCAACACCCAACACAAATCTCAGAGAATTGCAAAATTAAAATTTATGAATAATTGAATATTAAAAACGCCCGCTTCTTTCGACTTCCCGCCAAAAAGTCCTTAATTTTCAAATTCAAAATCAGTGTGACCAGACAAAATTTCAGAAAAATACCGGTATCGCAAATTAATACTTTTCGGTACCTATATGTGAATATTTTTCAACAAAAGTTCACTACTCCTAAGGAGTTTTTGTCGGGAACGCGAGAAAACCATGTCGCCGCAATGTATTATTTTCTAAAACTTGTGTTTCTATCAGTATTAATAGTGCAAAAGATGTGGTGTTTCATTTATTAATAGCTGATATACGTTAGTGAATGTAGGCATCTAGTACAATGTAGTAAAACATGTATTTTTGTGTTGTTTTCAAAATTCCATCAAAGCTTCTAGTAAAGTCTCCACTGCTTTACTAAGAAGAAGAGTCGAAGACAAGATAAAGAAAATTAAAGAATACGTAAGACGAGGCGGTATGGCCTTAATAGCTTTAGCCTGCCCAAAAATGGGCGAATACTTAAAAAAAGCAAATCCCACGTTGCCACCACGAAGTTTTAGGTAAAGGTGGAGAGTGCAGTCCTAATACCTACCTATTTGAGTCAAATACTCAAATAATCTCACTCTTCCGTGGTCGGAACTATCTTTCTAATAGGGTAACCCTACATTTTTGCCTGAAAAATGTAGGGTTAAAATTGGTTCAGTAATTGAGGAGTTCATCGTGGACAAACAACGTGACACGACATTTTTATATATTAAGATTATAGTCCGATTTTTATCTCTGTGCAAACTCGGTCATAAAACATTAGGCCCAATTATGAAGGCTAATAGTAAATTTAACAGCAACGTAAAAAGTGTTCTCTCTATCGAATGTCTAAAGTGAAAAAGAAACAGAAATATTCTAATTAAAATAAGTAAGTTATAACATTGTAATTCTGTTCAAAAGTCAACTAAATTTAACGTTTTAATTTTGTTTAACTTCCTATTTTGTTCCGTGTTCTTTATAGTACTTTTATTTTAATTTTGGTAACGACGCACTCGGACCCCAAGATACAAGCCTAGAGCTTAGTTTGGGGTCCGCTGTTCAACGTGCTTTGGAAATAATAAATGTATAGTATAGGTACACTTCGTTTTGTCAAATTAGTAAAGAACCACTGTAATTTTATTTCTCTTTTTGGTAATAAAGATATTTTATGTTTATGTTTTATGTAATTCGCTATTATAATTACGATGGCACCTTCATAATTGGGCATATGTGAAGTTAGGGCGGTGAGCATGTGGCGCGGCCGCAACGCCGTTATTGATAATAAATATAATACATGTGAATGAGCGTCGTCACAGGTGCAGAGGTTTGTAGTACACCGATGTTTAGTGATGAGTCATTTGTTTTTCATTATTACCTTTCCCTATTGTAAGATTACAAACATAATTAATATAAAATACTGTTAAAGTTCTAGTTAAGTTCTACTTATTTGTAATCTGTGGTGACGAGCATCTGTCTGATCTGGGTATCTTTTAGAAAGGCTACTGGTAACACAGACAGATACTCGCCACTGAGGACTTTTTGGCGGGAAGTCGAAAGAAGCGGGCGTTTTTAATATTCAATTATTCATAAATTTTAATTTTGCAATTCTCTGAGATTTGTGTTGGGTGTTGCGGCGCAACAATAACGTCATGAGCGTTGCTAGTGACGGGGAGGACCCCGTCATTACAGCAGAGAGAAAGAAGAGAAAACTTGCAAAATCCTCAACGAACAATGATGGCTACAAAGTATTTCAGAAGCCCCTCTACAAGAGGCTATTCCCCGAAAATCACAGTGGGGACTGCGTGGTTTACGTTGAATCCACAGAAGAAGAAAAGGTTGGTAATAAAAACCCCATAATATTGACAAATCTTTTCATTGAAAATGTTAAAGGCATTGTAGGTGTCCACCGAATAAATGCTTATAAGGTTGGCGTCACTTTCAAAAAGCCAGCTCCAGCTAACAATTTTTTAAAGATGGATAGCTTCCTGAACAGATATAAGCTGAAAGCTTTCATTCCTGCTTACATGACTGAAGTTATAGGAGTCATCAGGCATATTCCGCTGACAATGTCTAATGAAGAAATTTACAAAAATATTACTTGTGATGCTGATGTTGTCTCAATCAAACGCTTTATGCGAAAAGTAGACGGAAATTTGACTCCTCTTGGAACAGTGGCTGTCACTTTTGCAGCCACCACATTACCTCAGTATGTATACATCAAGCTATTCAGATACCAGGTTCATAAATACTTTCCACCACTCATGCAATGCTACCGTTGCCTCCGATTCAACCACTCAGCTAAGAACTGCAGAGCAGAGCAGATGTGTTCATCCTGTGCAGGACGGCACTCCTACAAGGAATGTGATGTGGAAGAAATAATGTGTGTCAATTGTTCTGGCCCTCACCTTGCCGTGTCGAAAGACTGCCCTGTTAAGCAGAAAAAAATAGAAGAGAAGAAAATTAAACAACAACAAAAAATGTCTTATGCCAATGCGGTAAGTCTGCCACAAATCTCTGATAGAACATCCTTCCCAGCTCTAACACCAAAGCCGAGACAAAAAACCTTCCAAGATCTCAATGCCAAAGAAATTGTTGATAACGATGTAATTATAAATGCCCTTGTGAAGTCCGTTGTTGCCCTTGCAAATAGCAAGAATGAACCCATTACAAATAAAAGAATTAAAGAAATTTTGTTGTCAAATTTAATTTAATTTAATTTCATTATATGGACACATATATTCGTATAGCACAATTCAATATTCAAAGTTTACATAGTAAAAAAACGCTATTGTTAAAGTTTTTAACTGAACAAAATGTAGATATATGTTTACTAAATGAAACGTGGCTTAAGAAAAACAGTAAAATTCCAAATTTTCCATCCTATAATTTGATTCACAAACTGTCTGTAAACGAACATAATGGGGTAGCTATATTAATTAAACAAAATTTTAAATATGAAGTTGTTCATACCTCATATTACGAATCAATTCAGAACATTTGCATTGCACTTGATACATCATTAGGTAAATTACATGTGTTGTGTATTTATCGTCCCCCAAACAGCGAATTTACTAAATTTAATACTAATAAATTGAAAAAAGTATTCACTGAAACTCCTAAGCCATGTCTCATAATGGGAGATTTCAATGCCCATCACATTTTATTTGGTTGTCTAAAAAATAATAGTAGAGGTAATTCTTTGTACAATCTCATAGATGAGTTTGACTTGTGTGTTTTAAATGATGGTAATCATACTACAATTAAATATCCAAACAAGAATTCTTCAGCAATTGATTTAGCCTTAGTAAGTTGCTCGTTAGCTCCTCTCTGTGAATGGCAAGTCCATGATGATGCAATGGGTAGTTATCATTTTCCGACTCTACTGGATGTAAATGTGAAGCCATCGGTGTATGATGTTCGTCCTGTAGAAGAAAAATATTTGTACAACAAATCAGACTGGTCTAAATTTAAAACTTTATCTGAAACCTGCTTTTCGCAATTAGATTTGGAAAATACAGATCTAGATGAATTATACAATAGTTTTATAAATATCTTGTATCAAATCAGAGATGAATGTATTCCTAAGCAGAAATCTAATCACACTCCAAAAATTCTGAGAAAACCAGCTCCATGGTGGAACACACTATGTGAGGATGCAGTTCAAAAGTCGAAAGAAGCTCTTAAGACATATCATCACTCTCCAACAATTTCCAATTTTATTAATTACAAGCGTCTTGATGCTAAAAAGAAAAAGATATTAATTGAGGAACGGGGAAAATCATGGCATGAATTGTGTACTTCTTTCAACAGAATGACACCAGTTACTAGAATATGGAATTATGTTAAAAAATTTAAAAGGATTAACAGTAATTGTAGTAACAAAACTCTAAATGACGAATGGGTACCAAGTTTTCTAGAAAAATTAGCAGATTCAACATCAACCGATTTTACCACTTTAAATATTTTAGACAGGTCTGACAATAGCGTTTCCTTCTTAAATGAGCCTTATACACTGAATGAGCTTCGCATTTCTTTAGATAGTCGTAGGGATACTACACCAGGTATGGATAACATTCCATATAAACTTATTAAAAATTTACATTCAAATGCTCTGAACATTTTATTGGCAATTTATAACAGACTTTGGAATGCATCAGTTATTCCTGAATCTTGGAAGACTCAATGTGTAATACCAATTTTAAAACCTAATAAGCCTGCAAATAATCCGTCATCGTACAGACCCATATCTTTGTCATCCTGTCTGGGTAAACTTTTTGAAAACATGTTAAAATTACGTTTAGATTATTTTGTTGAAACCAACTCTAAAATACCTAACACACAATTTGGATTCAGAAAGGGTAAAAGTTGCTCTGAAAGTTTTGTATCATTAATCTCAACATTAAAAAAAGCAAAGCTCAGCCACTCTAATGTGATCTGCGTCTTTCTTGATGTAAAAGGTGCTTTCGATAATGTCAACATTAAGAGCCTTCTTCTAGTTTTGAATGAGTTAGGTCTGCCAACAAAATTATTGAAATGGATATTTAATTTTCTGAATAACAGAACCTTGTATGTTAAATTTAATAATAAGCTACATGGACCAAAATCCGTCAGTAAAGGAACTATGCAAGGAGCTATCTTATCTTCTCTCTTGTATATTCTATATACATCTCAAATTTTAAAGTATGTTAACACATCACATGTTAAGATTTTACAATTTGCCGATGACTTACTTTTATACTCTGAAAGTCAAAATTTAAATATGGCTGTAAATCACTTGAATTCTGCACTGCTGCAGCTACACCATTATTACAACAATGTATTAAAATTAGATATTAGTTCTGATAAAAGTTCTGTTATTGTTTTTAGTAAAGATCCTTTTGCACAATCTTTTGTTAAAATTAAATACAATAATGAAATCATTCCTGTAAGTAATCAACATAAATTTTTAGGAGTAATAATAGATAACAAGTTAAAATTTGAAGAGCATATTAAGTATATCTGCAGCAATGCAATGAAAAGTATTAATGTTTTAAGATGTTTAGCTGGTACTTTTTGGGGCTCTGATCCTAAAACCTTGATCATGCTGTATAAAAGTATAGTAAGAAGTCATTTTGATTATAGTAGTTTAGCTTATATGAATGCAAGTAGCACCTTATTACGAAAACTCGATGTAATACAAAATATGGCTTTAAGAATTATTAGCGGAGCTATGCGTTCCACTCCTATTAATTCTATGGAAATTGAAAACTGTATACCTCCATTAATCCTGAGACGTTTACTTTTGGCTGATAGATTCTGTTTGAAAGAGTTGACTTCCAATAATGTTATAGTGCTGAATAATGTTTTATGTCATCCACAGATATCACAATCAGTTGAAACATCTAGCTTATCAGCCACATCTTGTAATGTTGCAAACGGGGAAGCCGTTTGCAGCACCACAAGTTAAAAAAAAGATTAGAGAACCCGTAATGTGGCAAGCGGGGGAGCCGGTTGCCACACCACAAGTTACGAGACTTCAGAGAAACCTAACCAACCTAAGAGTCCTACCTAGTGGATAGGATTCCTAACGGTTCGGAGAGAGGAGATTAAAACAGAAGACTAACCTTAGTATTTACACATTTATTTACACTAACACGCACTGCACTTACAGTCAATTAAATCTTCAAGAAACGGAGAGAGAGAGAGAGAATTTTGAAGGTGTCCTTGGAAAGTTAGCCAAAAGGTAGAGGGTAGCACTCGTAGAACCTCGCTGGAGGCTGGCCGAGGATTTTCATTAGCTGGACCCGCCGATAGTGTGGCGCCAGCAAGGTAGCGCTAGGCGAGCGCTAGCGTGGAGACATCTGTCGACTGAGGTGGAGGCGCCGGCCCAAACCGGCCGACAGGCGCCGGCCCAAACTGGCCGACAGGGTTCGAAGTGAGCGCCAGCCCAGTGCTCCAGGGTAGGGGTCAGTGGCCCCAAAACAAGAGATCCTCCTGGAATCAAAGTCAAAGGAACCGGAGCCTCTCACCCTGCCTGTTACTCGACGCTCATGCCGTATACAGGACTCGTCCACGCAAACTCAACTCAAACTCATTACATTATTACAGGAAAAAAAAGGTGACTTCCAGATCACTTCCAACTCAAGACTGCCCAATTTTAAAAACAAGGATCGCTGATCCTGTCAATAAAACATTTCAAAAATTTGAATTTCATAACTAGAATTGTAAGTTGGCAGTGTTATCGTTGAAAGAGTCTGAATGTAGAGAAGCTAACAAAAAGGTTAGTTTCTCTACAATCTCTTGTTTCGGGAGTTTTGCCTGAAATCACAACAATAATGTCATTTTTAAAAAATATCAGTAAAAACATTTGTTCTCATGATATCTGGCCAACATATAAATGTCCATATAATGCCTTGATTAATTGCTTAAGTATAGATTGTCATTTAGATGTAATATATAACAAATTTGATTTTCTAGAATTTATAGAGAATAAACCAGACTTTTATATTTTATATACAGATGGTTCTAAAAGTGATGAAGGGGTTAAAGCCGCATATTATGATCCACAAATGAATAAAACCCACTGTATAAAGTTAGATAATAATTGCAGTGTGTTTACTGCAGAAGCGTATGCAATTTTAACCGCTTTAACATTTGTAAATAACTCTGTAAAAAATGTAAATATACTAATAGTAAGTGATTCTAAAAGTGTTCTGTCTGTTTTGAACAACAGTAATTTCTCATATAAGTTAAATTATATTATATATAGTATTAGAGAACTTATAGAAATGATTAGTAAATCAAAACATGTAGAATTGGTATGGGTTCCTTCACATTGTGGCATCCATGGCAATGAAACAGTAGATTTGGCTACTCGGCAAGAGCATGATCTAGATCACACAGATATATTAAAAGTACCTTTCACAGATTACTATTGTGCAATTAATAAGGATTTACTCAGAATTTGGAAAGAATATTGGCACGTTACAACAGAATATAAGGGAAGGTGGTATGCAGAAATACAGAAAGATTTACCTACTACTCCTTGGTACAACAAATTTGAATATTGTGGCAGAAAGTTTATAACAGTTATAAATCGCCTGAGATTTGGACATTGCTTGGTTCCAGCTCATTTACACAGAATTAATATAGTCCCAGAAGATAACTGTACGTATTGTTTCCGACCGCATGCTGATATAAACCATATAATTTTTCAATGTCCCCAATTCCATTTACAACGATTAATTTTAGCCAGTGACATTAGTGACATAGCAGCTCGTAACTCAATTAGTGTTCCCCGCCGTATTGAGGATTTACTAAAAAGTGAAGTTTTTTACAAACCTATTTATAAGTATATTTTAAATACTGTTGAAAAGATTTAGTTAAGTTTAATTTTTTATTTCTCTTCTATGTTTGTAAATTTTTTATTATTTAAGACTTCGACTGAAGGACTCTGTATCCATGGTCATGAATAAATTATTTAAAAAAAAAAAACTCGCCACTGACACTGACAAGAAATCTGGCGGTTGATTATTATTCGATGTGTGTAATAATTGTAAAATGGAAAGTAAAGTGCAAAATATGTTTTAAATCCTTGTTTTAATTCTGAGTTTAGAGGACAAGACTATATCTCAGAAGCGGATAAAGAAAACACACCGACCGAGTGGAGTGCGACCTTGACTTGCTTAACGAGTGGACGTATTTTGCGTTGACCAAGATTTTTGCTTGTCCGTACACAATAATATCATCCTAATATCGTGCTAGTTTAGTGCTATTGTGGTGTGTAACAAATAAAGAGTTCTTATTGTTACAAAGTTTCAAGTGAACCGGAGCCGCCAGCGCCACGGGTGAGGTAAACTCCTCTACACCTCGAAGAAAAGAGACGAGCTCTGCTTAAAAATAATTCATCTCTCTCGCACACCGGTCGAGCGAAAGAAGAAACCGGTTCCAGTGCTACGAGCTACAGCTACACCCGTGAGCTACGCCGATCTGGTCTGCGCTACGTTGTGGCGACCTGCGCTACGCTGCGGTAACTTGTACTACGCTGAGAATAGTAATAGCTAATCATGCCAGCAGATAGCAAAACTAATATTAAAAATTGCGCTGCTTGCACGAAAACCGTCAGGAATGCCCAACAAATGAAATGTTGTCAATGCAATAGCTATTTTCATGCAGTATGTGTCAACGTAACCGAACTCAAAAATATCCCAGAGAATGATAAATTATCTTGGATCTGTCCGTTATGCAAAAGTAACTTGCCAAAGACGGACAACACAAATACTCCAATCCGCGCGGCTTCGACCGTCACTTTGGACATTCCATCCGCGAATACGGGCAGTCGCAAAATAAACGTGCCGACCCCGCCGCTGGGGCGCTCACCTGCGGTCACTCCGGAACCTCTGGATTCTTTGGCGGCGGAAGTGAAGCTCATGCGGGAGGATATGAAGGACCTGAAGTCCGAGATGAAATTTATGTCGGAACACCTTGTGTCAAAACTGGATGATTTCAGTTCTAGATGCAGGATTCTCGAGGAACGTGACACCGTGCGCGAGGCGGAAATGCATGCATTGCAGATGACAGTACTGGATTTGCAGGCGCAGCTGAATGCAAGAGCTCAAGCTGCACTAAAGAACGAGCTGGAAATATCGGGAATTCCAGAGTGCAAAGAAGAGAACTTGTCGCACCTAGCTCATTTAATAGCCAAAAAGATAGGTGCGGACACAGCTGAAAACGATCTTGACTTTGTGATGCGAGTCGGTCCTCGGCGCTTTGAGAGCGAAAACACTTCGGCGAGTCAGCCGCGGCCGGTTGTAATCCGCTTCGTTCGTCGACAAAAGCGCCAGGACTTTCTAAAAGCGGCGAGGTCTCGTAGGACTTTAGACAGCACTGATATTGGAGTGGAGGGCCCGCGCAGAAAGTTGTATTTCAACGAGCGCTTAACTCAAGAAAATAGGCAGTTATTTCGTTCTGCGAGACTTCGCGCCAAAGACGCTGAGTTCAGATATTGCTGGGTCAGAAACGGGTCTATCCATATCCGCAGACAAGAGGGAAGCCCTGCCATCCTCATCAAGTCTGCAGCAGACGTGGAGCGCTACCTGGGTACGCCTAACAACCAGCGACGTCCATCTGTTAACAAATAATTTCTGCAGAATCAGCTTTTGTAAGATTAACAGTACCCCACTAACTATAAACTGTACACAACTCTAGTTTCTGACTCTAGTCTTATTTTTAGGGCTCACACAATCCATCGTCCTAACTCTGCCTTCTCTTGTGTTGTCTAGTCTCTGGCTAAAAACTAAACAAAATTTGAAAATCTACACTCTTGGCTCTTTTCACATATTCTCAAACTTACTTCTCGGAAAAGTGACATACTTATTCTTGCCATTCACTAATATCACTCAATTCTTTTCTTATAACGATGGGTATAGTTGATGTAACTAACGACATAGACGATACTATCTCGATTGCCTGTCACACACACGCGTCACCGGAATCATGTGCTTCATTTTTAACGAATAACCCTCAGCTAAACTTTAAAGTAATATGTATCAATATCAGAAGTTACAACTGTAATTTTAATAATTTAGTCGTCTCTCTCAGTCGTTTCGACACAAAATTCGACGCTATCATATTAACTGAATGTTGGCTTACGGAAAGCACACTGTTGGATTCTCTTCCTGGTTATAATCACTTTCGAACTCGTAAACAATGTAATAAGAACGGCGGTGTGGTCATCTACGTAAAGGACACTTACTCTTCTAAATCCTTTGAACCAAGTATTGAGGACGCTGATTCACTGATGATACAGGTTGATAACAAAACTACCATCTTAGGCTTATATCGTTCCCCATCAGTTGTCAATATTGAACCGTTCTTACTTTCCCTGGACTCAGTCTTAAGCGGACTCAATGGGAATTCGTTACTTGTCACTGCAGGTGATGCCAACATTAACCTATGCGACTCTACTGATAAGCAGGTTTCTTCTTACCTTTGTTTAATGGCATCACATGGGCTCCTTCCTGCGATCACTGAAGCGACTAGAATTCGTACTTGCCTGGACCACATTTTCGTTAGAACAAATTTAAAAGCGACCGGTTTAATCTGTCAATCTTCTGTTACTGACCACGCAATTGTTTTAGCAGGATTTCAGCGCAGGCATAAAAGTTCCATTTCTGTCACTAAACACTACCCTAAAACCAACTATCATGATGTGTCTGTAGAGTTAAATAGTATTGACTGGACCCCGGTCACTTCAAGCAAGTGTGTAAATACAGCTGCGAGTACATTTAATGATATCCTGGCGAACATCATAAATAAAAACACCAAAATTGTATGCAAAAGTAGAAAATACGCAGCACTAAAGCCCTGGATCACGCCAGGCTTAATTAGGTGCATGCGTCACCGCGACAAACTTCATCTTGAAAGTACAAACCTTCCAAATGACGCTCAACGTAGGAAAATTTATACTAGGTATAGGAACTTTTGCAATAGGCTTCTACGAGATGTCAAAGCTCAGTATAATAGTGAGCTATTAGAGCAAAATAAAGACAATCCCAAACAACTCTGGAAGGCCATTAAGAATATTTGTTATTCTTCCAAGCAAAATAGTGCGCCGTGTGATTTGTTGGACAAGGGGAACGATAATCCTCTAAACCATTGCAATCAGTACTTTACTTCTGTAGGTAAAAATCTTGCTGACTCAATCTTAGCAAAGCTGAACACGTCGGAAGACTCACTGATTCAATCTCACTCGACTAGCTCTAGCAGTGTTTACTCACTTTTCTTATACCCGACAGATCCTCATGAAATTGCAAAGATAGTTGCCGGTTTGAAAAACGACAGTTCTCCAGGGCCAGATTCCATCACTGTTAAGCTCATAAAAATGTCACTGAACTCTCTTTTGATTCCACTTAACTTTATATTTAACTTAAGCTTAGAAACAGGGTTATTTCCGGAGTGCTGGAAAGTGGCATCTGTCTCTCCTATTTATAAAAACGGAAATAAGACCTCTGCGGACAGCTACAGGCCGATTGCTCTTCTAAGTGTGCTCTCTAAAATCCTTGAAAAACTGGTAAACATACGACTAGTTAAATTCTTAGAAAAACATAGCTTGATTTCCGATAGGCAATTCGGCTTTCGTCGTGGCAGATCGACAGAGGACGCCGTCACCCTGCTAGTGAATCTAGTAACATCGTATGTTGATAGCGGACGTAGGTGTATCGGCGCCTTTCTCGACCTCGCGAAGGCATTTGACTCAATTTCGGTGGGTCTTCTTCTTAAAAAGCTTGACAAAGCTGGTGTCAGAGGAGTAGCATTAGAATGGTTTAAAAGTTACTTATCCGGCCGTAAGCAGTTTGTAAAAGCTTGTGGACAGTCTAGCGATCAACTTCCTATTAATTATGGCGTCCCGCAGGGCAGCATACTCGGGCCCACTCTATTTCTTCTCTATATAAACGACATAGTAAATAGCGATATTGCAAACGCTGACATCATCACATACGCAGATGATACCGCTATCATTTTTCACGGAGACACGTGGGACCGAGTATTTAACCTAGCTGAAAACGGCTTATCGGTGATTGCAAAATCTCTTGACCACAATTTGCTCACTCTTAATACTAAAAAGACAAAATACATAGCCTTTAGCAAAACTAGCGTTAGCCGCCCCTCGGCTCAGCTCCGTATCAGGATTCATTATTGTTCATCTGATTCCGATCACAGACCACTCTCCTGCTCCTGCGGCACCATCGACGAATCGAAATTAATTAGATATTTGGGCATAACCATAGACGAAAATCTGTCTTACAGGCAGCATATATCGGATCTAGCTGCCCGAATTCGCCGGTTGATACACATTATGAAAGATCTTCGCGACTGCGCACCCTTACCACTTCTGAGAACCATTTATCTTGCTTTGTGTCAATCGATCATCCAGTATTGTATCCCGGTCTGGGGCAGCTCCGGCAAGACCATCTTCCTGGTTGTGGAAAGGGCGCAGCGGGCTTTAATTAAAGTCCTACTGAAGAAACCTTTTCGTTTTTCAACCGATTTGGTATACGAATATTTCAAAGTGCTAAGGGTTCGACAGCTTTTCGTTTATAACGCTGTTCTGAAAACTCACTACAGCCTGAAATCCCGCACCGACTACAACGCACTAACATCAAAAAGATCAAACAGATCTTATTTATTCCCCCTCCCACGCGTCCGTTCCCTAATGGCTAAACGCAGTCCAGCTTATTCTCTGCTTTGCACATATAACAACGCTCGCTCGGCGTTAGCCGGATACAATGACCTGTCAAAATATGATTTTAAGAGAAAGTTAAAGGATTGGCTCCTAAGTCTATCCTACGACCAGACTGAGGGTTTGATAAGTTGCCTGTACGGAGAATGACTGAAATAGTCAAGAGCTGAAAACACTAATTATCTTATTAATAAAACGTACAATTTTCACAACACAAGAGATTTCCCGAAATTCTTATTTTCAATCCTTCAAGGTTCTTTCCTTACTTCAAGGTACGAACTTTTAGTATTATTTATTTATTAGATAACAAAGTTTTGGTCTTCGCAAATTTGTTCTAGAATTACCTATGATTTTTGAAAATTCCTGACATCCTGGTAACGTTGCATATGAGCCCCAAAATACAAGCTTGTGCTTAGTTTGGGGCTCGCCGTCTAGCTTTTTATTGAAACCATCGCTGATCTGTACTTGAGTATTTGTAATCCTTGTAACTATAGGTATTTGCTTTGTATTAGTTTTAAACTTTTTTGATGTACTACTTTTGTTGTGTATTTCTTTTTGGTAATAAACTTATATATTATATTTATATATTACACCCACGTTTGTACCAAAATACGATATACCTAAAGGATTTTTTTTCGCACCTGCTAAAATGACCAACTGTCATTTTTTTAATTTTTTTATTTCATTTTAAATTCTCCTGGATACTTGTCTTTTTTAGCCACTTTTGTATTTTTTCATTTTGAATTCTCCTGGATACTTGTCTTTTTAGCCACTTTTGTATTTAAATGTCGGGACGCTTTAATAGTGCAGGCTAGAAATAGATAGTTTTTGCAAATTATTTACTATAAATAGTGATAAGGTGCAATATTAATCAGTAAAATAATATAATCAGTGATACCACAATGTTCACTCAAATCATTCGTTCAAAATAAGGTCTTTTGATAGACCTACCCTAAATAGTAAAATGTTCACTCAAATCATTCGTTCAAAATTGGGTCTATTGATAGACCCACGATAATATCGTAAATCTTCTAAAACTTGCCTAAAACTAACTCCGCATGTACAATAAAAAATATTCTCATTCTACAAACTAATCAGAGAATTGTTTTAATCTGGTTTTTCAATTAAACATTGCGAAATTTATCAATTTTTCGTAGTCGACAAAAGTTACATAACATGGACGCAATTATTTTGGATTTTACTGGTAATATCTGAAACTATTAAAAAATAACTGTATCGAAGTGTGGGTGCAAATTGTTTCAATGTGTTGACGTTTTTGTCAATGTGTGACACGCACTGTCCACGCAATGTGGTTTGTTTTGACTATTCACACTCACTACCAACGTATGCAGTGCACTTTGTCAGATCTTGTGTCCACGCAATAGAGTTCATTATCGTGCACAATAGGTGCATTATCGTATGGTTTTTGTAATGTTTCTATGTAGTACCTGTAATCATAATGCCGTGTACGTAGATAAGATTACGTTCCAAGTTACGGAAACAAGTATCAACTGTTAATGTTTTTAACAAAATTATCCCGTTTCCTAGACAAAGATTACATGACCAACAATAGAAGAATTATAGAGGTATCAGTAACCTGCATGGTTTTTTAATAGCTAATGTAATTAGATAAATGAACTATAGTTCTCCGTACAGTAGATCTCGCTTCTGTTACATTGATAATGCTATCTAGAATAATAATTGATGATGCTATGTAAATATTTTTAAAAGAGTATGTAAAAGAGAGAATTTCAAAGATCTTTAGTTAATATTTCTGTATAATTATATTATTATGATCTTTTAGGATTTAAGTTAAAATGATCTCTTATTTATACGTAAGTAGGTATAATATAAAAGTGCTAATAGTGTAAACAGCTTTAAGTCATATTGTGGTTAGTTAGAATTAATATTGTATTGTGTAATTTTGAATGTAAATATACTCGTAATACCTAATTTGGTTCATCTAGGTGTAAGAAGGAATTACATAGCCTTAAATTGTAAGTAAAACAAATACCTATTGCATGTCCGTTAGGATAAGCTGTTGTGTCTAAATAATTTTGTAACACCTAAATGTACACAGTTCAGAGTAATAAATTATATTTTTATCTTTATCTTTGAATCTTCGAATGCTTCCACTATGCTTCTGTAAATATTTCGAAATGCTCCTGAGTCGTGACCGATTACGTTTATACCTACTCGCAAATATTGTTAGAAATTAGGTAGATAGTTAAATTTAGGGAGCACTTAAATAAGTTTTTGAAAACTAAAATAAATCTAAGGTGTTGCCGATATGGAGGCTCTAATAATAATGATTTATTTCTAGAGTCTATTCTTAATGTTACCTTATTTCTATGCCGGTGGACCCTTACGCAGCATTCTAACTAACGAGGCGTGAGAGGCGTGCTAACTGCTGCGTTAGCTAACTATCTGTCTCGCTCTATGATAAACAAGAGGGATGTATAACTAGATACTAAACAATTTTGCCAAATATTATAAAAATCGGTTGGTAAACAGAGCTATAGACAAATATACCATCTGTACAGGCGAAAGCAAATTATCGGGTCAAACCTAAGACACTCTCTCTGTGGACTTTGAAGACAGATCTTGGTGATGAGACTTTTAACAAACATCAGTACAATTTCACCAGATAGTCCTTTATTTGATGACATAAAAATAATTATGTAAGTTTATAACTTTGAATTAGTAAAATCGCCACTTTTGTTAAGTTTGCTTTATATAGGTACCTATCGTAGAACCAGTAGAACCTTGTAGGCAGCTGTATACGTCTATTTTAACAATAATAAATATGCAATTTAACTTCCATATTTACATTTATATAGGATTTAACTGGATTCGACAAAAGCTACTAAAATCTTTAAAGTATTGTATGTATGTATAGCCCGAATCATACAAGGCAACGGATAAGAAATTACACATATAAGCTGCGGCAATATAATATAATCAACGTGCAGCTTTATGTGAGCTTTGCAGCTTGCAACAAACTTCACATCCGTTCACATCCGTCGACTTGTATGTAAAGGTGTTCGTTATATTTGTTAGCAGTTAAAATTCACTGCTAGCAATATTTAGCATATTCAGCCTGCTAATTTTTCAAACCACGACCTGCTATAATATCTTTCACCTGTTTTATTTCGCTCGCCACTCGCCCGCCTGTTGCCGTCCGCCACGCAACATAGCTTAGCTGGCACTAACGAACGATATTTATTCATACCGCGAGTCCGCGACCTGCTATAATATTTTTCGCCACTGCTAGCGCCACGCACACATACATAGCTGGCACTCACCCATCTAGCTTAGTTTTCAAATATTATACACTAGAGTGCGATCGATAGTGTTGTACTTGTATGTAATAAGAGACTTGAGTCTTGGAGTCTTATTAAATAGAACTTGAGCTGTTTTTGAAGACTCGAGTTTGTGTCGTTTTACGTGACTTGGAGTCTTTTGTAAAAAGATTTTAATGTCAAAAAGGACTCAAAGACTGAGTTTTTTAAAGATTGAGTCCTCAAAATCCATAGCTGTAGTTTGAAGTAAATAAAATAGCAATGAATAAATTATTGATTTATTACGTACTAAGCAACCATTATTTTAGTCGGATGATGACTCGGATTCATATTCTAACGACTCGAGTCCTAGTCCTCGAAAAACAACTCAAGTCTCGAATGAGTTTAATGCAACACTATTTGAGTCAACACCAATCTAAGTCGTTCCTCTGAACATCAACAGATGTCGCTAGATGATAACGCATGACCTGAATTGAAAATAATATCACTTCAAAAATCAACCTTATTACAATGCCATAGTGTATTCGCTAAAATTTGGAATACGGAACGGACCTGCTAAAAATATTATAGCAGATAAAATAATAGGCGATTTATTTTCACATATTCAATATATTCGGTTTTGCGATTTTAGCTGTTGGGAACACCTTTACTTGTATGATTCAACCTATACCTATTTGATTTGATTGGAACTGTTTGGAAGTGATTGGGTGCGCTTATTAATCTAACTAATTTCTATAATTGCGTACTCACACTATGCACATAAATATTTAATAAGCCTTTTTCAGGACAATCCCTTGATTAAGTGGTTGCGTTTGTAATGGCAGCCATATTGTGAGATATTCTACCTGTGGTACATGTAGTATCTAGAAGTGTTTCGAGTCTATGTTTGTTTAAGTCTATGAAACGAATTATCATACCAATGCGTAGTGTGACCGTTTGCAGTAGATTGCCTACTTCTTTAGTAGATTTTCATCTAAATTTGATAGGGCGGTACATTTTTAAAAATCTGTAGATTTCGGTAGAATTCATAAGTGCGATTTTCGTGATAGAACTCTACTCTTCATGCGATATGCGAGAATGACGTCGGTGTACTTTTGCTGAAGGCAGAGGCTCTGCAGTCCAGCGCAGACTGCTCCCTTCCCCAGGATGGCGATTCTGAAGGACGGCGAAATTTTCCACTCCCCGTGAAGTCAGAGGTTCAGCGCTGTCTGGGACCACAGTTTGCGTTTTTGAAGGACGGCGAGGTAGATTTAGTGGAAAAATTGCAATTTTAGTAGGTTTTTAAGTTTCACACACGTCACACAACACAACATAACCTTACTTTATTTATTTTCAAAACAATAATTCACGAAGTTCTCAAACCACTTCATTTATTATTTTGTACTTTAATTGCGTTACAGTAATTTGTTTATTTTATAGAACAAATAAGACACAGCGTATTGGCGCGTATTCAATGTGCTACCTACGTGTGAAGTAATGAAGTAGATTTGTGTTCATCCAATTATTATTGACCCTGGCAGAAGAAAATCAATCAAAATCATATTCAGGAATCATGGTTATTTCCAGAAGAACTAAGCTGAAATTCAGCTTTAAGTGTGTGGTCAAAGAAGTGAAATCATGAACTCAAAACTTTTGGTTTCTTTTAACAAAATAAATGTTTTTAAATATATTGGTCTTTAGTTTTATTCAATAAGGGAGGATTCATATTAGGCTGGGACGGGCCGAGCCGGTCATGGCATGTTCCAAACATTGGATATAGTGTAGTCCGTTCCATATATAGACGGGACAGGATAGACAAAATGTAAGGAATGATCCAGCCCCTCTCATTCTAATATGAATCATCCAATGTGCACTAGCTAGTAGGTACACCTTATTATAATGCTTGTGTCTACACTATTCTTATTCTTATTCGATGTGGGGGCGATAAGTGCTGCACTGACGTCCCGCTCCTTAAAGTAACGGAGCGTGGCTCTGGGCCGCTGGCATAAATGCTCCAGTAGCTTAGATGGTGAATAAGATGATGGCGATGTGGATGACAAAGCTAATGATAATGCCAATGCAGAAGCGTCATGCAACCCGTTAGCTATTCTAGTGTCTTGTCTTGTAGAGCATGTTCTGTGGCATTGCAAAGCCACAGAACATGCTCTACAGTTTTGTTTTCTTCCAAACAGCCACGACAAAGTGGGCTGTCAGTGGCTCCCAGTTTATACAGATGACTATTTAAGTTGCAGTGACCAGTTATGAGGCCTACCATAAGTCGGAGATCTTGTCGCTGCAACTCTGTCTACACTAATATCACAGAGCTTTAGAGGCAATCTTATACTACCACCAACTATTCTAAGGTGGGCTAAGTTGAGATGCTCACAATAAGATCAAATTAGGAACGAGATCCGTAGATTAACTATGTGTCGATGAACAGCAAAAGTGGAAAAATCCGTTAAAGATGCTTTTACACAATGACGTATTTTATTCTATACTATTAATGCAGGTTCTATTTACGTCTCTTTTGAGCAAGATAAACCCATATGGGCCAGAAAAGGATGCCTAATATACAATCTCACCTTGTCTGTGGATAATTAAGGCGAAAAAAGCAGAAATTGATTGGATTTTACTAGGTTTGATATAAACGCTTGGATATTACCAGTTTTGGAAAAAATCTACTGTGGATATTACCATTTTTGATACAATTCGTCATTATGCATCATTATCAGGGTTGTCACTAAGAATTTTAACAACAATAGTTTGAAATTAAAATTTCTCTAAAACTTAAATAAATAGATACCTATTCTTTACAATTTTTTTGCGAAAATCAAACAAAATCAATAAATTAGATGAGTTTTATTATTTATAAACATTCTACGAAAATCAAACAAAATCAATCACCTCTTCCATCTCTTGACCATGACAATTCTCAATTTCTCCCTGGGGTAAATTATTGTCCCTTTCTAATAAATTTTTAAAAAAGATTAAGTCATCTCTATTTTTCCAGTCATCACCGTAGTGTTTTTTTAAAAGATTTTGGACATCAGTCAATTTTGCCTGGGCTACAGAAACTCCACAAGGCAAACGTTCTGGCTGTAACTGCGTTATTCTTTTACCACGGGCTAAAATACTTTTAGATGTTCCAGTGTCACTATTGTATGAGATTTCTCCTCTCACCAACATATTTGTGGAAGTCCTCGACCGTTTTATTATGATTCTCTTCACTGTACTGATTTTGAAATGCAGTTTATCTGGTTTTTTTAGAACATTTTCTGTAGCAGCGCGCCAATCAAAGACGGGAACTTCAGTGCCCAGATGGCGTATTGTCTCATGTTCAGAAATGAGATCTATATACATACTCTTGAGGGTTTGTTATATTTTCACGAGCACGGCATTTTTTTTCGATGTAGGCAAAAACCCGATCTGGAGGCATAAATGAATGACCAGTTACTGGGTATATGAGCTCTACTCGTTTGATATGTCCGGGAGCTGTACTGAACCACTTCATTAACATACCAACCATCATTCTGTTTTTATTTTGGCCCGCGCAGCCGTCAGCCATAAGCCGAACGGTTTTAATGCCATTCAGATCCAATAAACATAACGCATGGTGCAAAGCACTACATATCTCATTAGATGACTTTGCTGCAACATCTTCCGTCCACAAATATGCAAAAACATTTTCTTTATTTAAAGAAGTCCGTGATGAGCCCTCAACTACAGTAAAGTTGAAAAGGTAGATTTGTCGGGAATAATATGTCGCCTGGTCAGGAATTTTCGGCATGGGTAGATTTTTCTGGCAATCGAATGAAAGGGTTAGAAGTCCTTCTTTTTCCTCCTTTAAATAACTGAAAAAAGCTTGTGCCCGCAGCTTATGTATTCTTTTCTGAACCATAAACTTTTGTTTTTTACCATCATTTTTTTCTATTTTAATGTTTTCTGATAGTTGTAGACAAGTAAAACAAACATCTTGCCGAACAGCACCGAAACCAATGTTAAAAGAAGTGTTAAACACTTTTCTAAAATAAGACACCGTTACCGAATATCCCGGCAAGGATTGGTCATTATACATTGCGTGCATTCTTTTAATAGACAAATCGGGAGCTAAATATACACGGTGACGGTCTTTTCCACGACAGTAATGCGTTTCTAAAGGTGTAAAAGACTGAATAAATTTTTCAACTGCTTCTTTTCGTGATGCGAATGTGAATGTTTTTCTATCACCTCCTCGTAATTCTTTTGCCATTCCACCTGAGCGCATATGTCTTTTAAGTACTCCCTGTACTCGTCCTTTCTTTAGTTTCAATATGCCCAGAAAACATTTTAAACAAACTGGTACCAACGTATTTTTCGGATGCTTGCGTATAAAATATCTTGTTGAAAATTCTTTGGTATTGCGTGTTCCTTTTGTAGGTCTCTTTCTTTTAATTTTAGTACATAGGCAATATTTCAAAATGAAGTTATCTTGATGTATTTTTGACGGGTTTTCATAAAATAATTTGTGAAACCAAAACATATCTCCTGATGTTAAAGAACTGCATTTGTATGTTTTAGAATTTTGGTGACAGTTCGGTTTTGTTGGTAAGGAGGTAGTTGAATATCTGTAAATATAAAAAAAAACATACCTAGTCAACTACTAACAAAATCGACATAATATTGTAGGTACTTGTAGAAAAAAATAATAATTTTGTTCTAATAAATAACCTAAACTTATTTTAAAAAAATTGTTCGACTTGGCGGGGGCACTGCGATGCCCTCAGTACTGTGTATTTTGTATACAATACAAAATACACAGTACTGAGGGCATCGCAGTATACAATACAAAATACACAGTACTGAGGGCATCGCAGTGCCCCCGCCAAGTCGAACAATTTTTTTAAAATAAGTTTAGGTTATTTATTAGAACAAAATTATTATTTTTTTCTACAAGTACCTACAATATTATGTCGATTTTGTTAGTAGTTGACTAGGTATGTTTTTTTTTATATTTACAGATATTCATCTGAATGCTGATCTGCTACTGCGAGCTAAAATTTGAGTTCGAACTCTAGTTGTTAACGTATTCTGTCTTTCAGAGAGAAAGACAGAATACGTTAACAACTAGAGTTCGAACTCAAATTTTAGCTCGCAGTAGCAGATCAGCATTCAGATACGATCCACAAATAGATAATGCTCAACAGCCTTCCGTCCAAATTGGAACCATGAATAAGATTTGCCCTAAGTGTTATGCAAAAAAATGGGACGATGAACCTAATGGTATATGCTGTGCACTGGTAAAGTTAGTCTCCCCAATATTGAAGAGCCGCCACAACCAATAAAAAATCTTTTGACAAGTAATCATTCACTAGCCGGACATTTTTTAATCAACATACGAAAGTACAATAGTGTCTTCCAGGACTTCGTTTGGCGCGAAATAAATCTATACCAATATTATAAAGAGGAAAGATTTGATCGTTTGTTTGTTTGCATCGAATAGGCTCCGAAACTACTGAACCGATTTGATAAATTCTTTCACTGTTGGAAAGCTACGTTATCCTTGGATGCCAAAGGCTATATTATATTTCTTAAATAATTAAGAGATACTAAAACTCCCATGTAACCCAAGGTGCATGTACAAAAATTACCTAAAATATTATTTACATCGCGTGCGCTGCGAAAACTATTGATGATACAATAAAATAATGTACTATGACTTTGTAGAGCTTATCATTATTTACAAAAAGTTTCCCGACAGAGTATGTCTATCTATTATAGTTAAGCCACAATAAGTGTTATTTTATTTGAAAATTTTAATTGAAATGCCGTCGCAAGAAAAGGCTCTTTATATCATGGTATAATATTATGTAAACCTTTTTCAAAATAAACTACTTTATATTCAGGAATAATTCAGGACCTTTATATAACTTTTTAAGTTGTTCAATTCAGACATTTCATTCGAAAGATATCATGAGTTTAAAAATGTAAGTATTAGAAAAAAATCGCGTGGTCGCCGCTCACCCCGCTCGGCTAGCTAGGCATCACCATATTTTATCTCCGCTATTCCTGTAGGTACCTGTACCTATACCAGCCTTTTTTAATAGTCCACTGCAGGACATAGACCTACCCACGAAGTGTGATTGAGCCATATCCACCACGCTGGTCCAGTGCAGGTTGGCGAATTCATATGGGGCATCCGGGCATCGAATGTAAATGTAGCGTCTAAAGTGTTTTAAAAAAAAGACTTTCCTTTTACTGCTTACAATTTTGACGAAAGTATAAAGAAGTAATATGAATACATGAAACCGCGACCGCGTTGTAATCTATTGAGTAGCGAGAGAGTCTACCTACGGTTGGGCCATATCCACCACGCTGGCCCAGTGCGGGTTGGTGGATTCCTATAATAATACGTAATCCAGTTCTTTCTACGGACGTAGGTATGCAGGTTGCCACACGATATTTTCATTCACGGAAAAGCCAGTGATGTGAAATTCCGTACCTAAATTCCAAAGAAACTCATTGATACGGGATCGGGATTTGCACCTACCAACTCACGATTTTAAGATAGGTGTTACTACCACTAGACCACCATGGCTATATACCTTCTCTATCTACAGATTTGGAAAAGCTAACTTAGGCAACCGACAAACAGACGATTTATAATTTCTGTTATAGTGATAGTGAGTGGAGTGAGTGTCCTGACACATAGTACGTAAAACGAACGATCGATGGGGCTTTAAAGTTCTCGAATGTAGACAATGTATTGGCAAGTGTAGAGAAGGTCTTCACGTGAATCTAAGATCTGGTCGAGACCATCGGAACACGTTGGATGCCAGCGCTTCCATTGGTTCCATCACAGCTTTTTGGGTTAGCAAGTTGAAGAGGCCTTAGGTAGGGCACACAATTCGTAGAAGTAGAACTGATAGACAATATTGTACAAAGTACTCGAATGAAGAAAAGATCAAAAAAACTGTATATTAGAACGTCAACTAACTTACGTTGATAGAATCTAGACGGACTGCGGGCTGCGGGTCTCTAATAACATAACCGTTTAAAAACTCTGAAGCCAGGGATAGCCACCCGACCCATATGAAATTACTTTTATTTAGATAGGCAAAAGCTATCTTTACTTTATGTAAATAGTCGAACAGATTAAGACTACGATTCGATCGATTCTACTGCAAAATTGATTCATTATTGACGGAATGATCGCGTAACATACATACAAAATGAAACACACAGTCGAATTGCGAACCTAACTTTTTGGTGGATACATGGATGGACGCTGGATGCAAAATTCTTGCAATGGTTTTATTCGGTGTTATTCAAGATCTAAAAAGTGAGCCCTATATTAAGCATTGGGTGTTCTATGGAAAAAAATATTTGCTTATATGAGACTGTAATATGAAAATGCGCTAAAATAACTGTGTTCATGTGAGTGACATATCTACATTACGTGGTAGGTAAATAGGCACAATACTCAGAAAATCTGTCTTCTTTAACCAATTGTACCCGGGCGAAGCCGGGGCGGGCCAGCTAGTCTACCCAATAATTAAATACTTACCTTCCCGTTAATCCATTCACCTGATTCTAACAACTTTCCAAAAACGTAGGGAACAGCCCAAAAAATTACTTTCCTATTAATAGTAACCGAATTGTCAACTTTTTTAGAATTTGGTTTATTCTGCCTTGTTGGCGGTATCATGCTTTCATACTTAATCTAAAGGGTTCTTTTCCCATGCGCTGTAGGTACTTTATACGCAATTTTCCTTTACCCTAGTGGTTAGGGATTTTTTGTTTGTTGGGTCCGAATGTACGTAAAGCACAAAGTAAGGAAAAGTCAGGAGGTGTTCCCAGGCGTCTCAAGAATTTTTAGAAATAACATTCCGAATAGCAGTAGATAAACATTGGGCAACCGAAAAACGAGCGTGTGGTGCTCGGCGAAAACGCTTCGCACAAAAAATTGAAGCTCTAAAAGTATTTTCCAGGAAGAAAACAGCGTAATACTTTTGTATGGAAAATTACAGACCACCGGGGCTCTTAAGACCGCAGGAAAGCGCTGGATGCAGGCAGCTTCCAACCGGGCCTATTGGAAATCCATAGTGGAGGCTTATGTCCAGCAGTGGACGTCCTACGGCTGATAATGATAATAAGTGCAAATGGAACAATAATCGTTCGTGGCGGATAATAAGGGTCTAAATCCCGTGTTTGTTGATAGGGGACGTAATCTGGAGCAAGTAGGTAATAAAAAATTTCTTAAAATTTTCTACCTGTTTGTGAATCGTTTTTAGGGTTCCGTACCCAAAGGGAAAAACGGGGCCCTATTACTAAGACTTCGATGTCCGTCTGTCTGTCACCGGGCTGTATCTCATGAACCATGATAGGTAGGCAGCTGAAATTTTCACAGATGATGTATTTCTGTTGCCGCTATAACAACAAATACTAAAAAGAGAATAAAATAAATATTCTCATACAACAAACCTGATTTTTAGACGTTTTTCGCTCTATATTAATAATGGTAACAGGTAGATGCTTGAAATTTTCACAGAATATTTAGTTTTATATTCACTTCAATAATAAATAATAAAATAAAATAAATATTCAAGGGGGGCTCCCACACAGTACGGAACCCTCCGTGCGCGAGTCCGACTCGTACTTGGCCGATTATTTTTATCTCGTGGCGCGAGTCCGACTCGTACTTGACCGATTATTTCTATCTCGTGAGTCGTGACCAATGTTAGATTATAATAAATACCTCATTAGAAAGCTAAAAGTATGCAGTTGTGTTTAAAATAATCTGCACGCCAAATGTATGTAGGTACTTATTGGCTTTTTTTTATAATTGTCGATCAAAGAAATTAATTAACAATGATTTTTTTTTTTATGTTTTCATGTGATAATTATTTAATGTGGGCACCGAGTCCAGTTTTTTTTTTTTACTTATAATGATAGCCTGATGTCTCTGCTAAGTAAAAAAATAAATAATCGGCCAAGTACGAGTCAGACTCGCACACGGAGGGTTCCGTACTGTATGGGAGCCCCCCTTAAATACTGGTTTTATTTTAATTTTATTATTGAAGGGAATATAAAACTAAATATTCTGTGAAAATTTCAAGCATCTACCTGGTACCATTATTAATAGCGAGCGAAAAACGTCTAAAAATTCAGGTTTGTTGTATGGGAGCCCCCTTAAATTTTTATTTTATTTTGTTTTTAGTATTTGTTGTTATAGCGGCAACCGAAATACATCATCTGTGATCAGCTGCCTAGCTATCATTGTTCATGAGATACAGCCTGGTGACAGACAGACAGACGGACAGATGGACATCGAAGTCTTAGTAATAGGGTCCCGTTTTTCCCTTTGGATACGGAACCCTAAAAATGATTGTGCAAAAACATTTAAGTAACTTTTTTTTATTAGCCTTTAATTCACCTTGCATCGATAAATGGAAAATAGGTAAACATAATTCAATTTTTCTTAGAAATGGTTAATTTTTGCATGGAGGCTTATGGGGTCTTTGTTGATAATAACTCCCCCTATAACCCACTAGAAGGAATAGGTTCAATAACTAGTAACCCTGTATATTGTGTAACTTTTGTACCTACACATTAAGAATTATTTTTAATGAAATAAAACATATTTAAATTGAAATGTTATTTTTATTAAGACAGACACCAAAATTTTGTACGAGGAAAATTGATATCTATATATATATATAAAAATGAATCTGCGAAATGTATGTACGCGCATAACTTCAGAACGGCTGGACCGATTTCGCTAATTCTTTTTTTATTGTGTTCGTTATAGGCAGGACAAGGTTTGTATAAAAAAAAAAATTAAAAAAAAACTAATTTTTCGAAGTCGATCACTTTTTGCCTTCCTTTTTTCAACCTGCTTTCCATCAAATACACATAATTTGGGGAACAAATACAAAGCCAGTATGGCTGAAGACATTTTGAAAATCCTGAACTTGAAATTTGCGCAGAAACACATAATGAGGTTTTAATATCATTAGAAGATTTGTGCAGGATGATGTCCGGCAAGATGCCGCACCAATTAAGAATGCCTGCACCTAATCGACCCATGCATGATGCATTAAGTCGAGAATTTGAACGAGAACAGCAATATGACATAAATGTTTTGAGTCAATCCGTACCTACAAAGCAAAGTCACACTTTTAAATCGGCAGCAAAAAACAGCTTACGGTACTAGAGGTATTATGAAAGCAGTAAATGATGGCAATGGAGGATTAATTTCAGAGGATTTTTATTGATGCACTGGTGGAACTGGTAAAACTTACTTGATTTCATTAATATTAGATACCTACAACTCGGGCTCAAGGTCAAATAGCACTAGCAATAGTTCCATCCGGGATTGCTTCTACATTGTTAAAAGGTGGACGTAGGTACTGTTATTTTTGCACTTAAGCTGCCATTATATATACAAACAATAGATGAACCGACCTGTAATATAACAAAAACTTCGGCAATGGCAAAAGTGCTACAAAATTGTAAAATAATTATCTGGGATGAGTGTACGATGTCACACAAACGGGCATTAGAGGCACTCGATCGAACATTGAAAGATTATTTCGTAGCAATCAGAACCTCTTCCGAGGTGCGATGATTCTAATGTCTGGTGATTTTCGCCAAACGCTACTAGTCATTCCCAAATAAACAGCTGCTGATGAAATGTCTTGAAAAAAAGTCAGGTCTTGCATGGAATACTGCTCTCACCTTTCGGATGGCTCTGCCAAATACCAGCTGGAGGCTCTAGAGTCCATTGAAAGGCGAGCCAGGAGCTGATAGGCAACGAAACTTTTACTGAGTCGACACTGCAAAGTCTCGAGCATTGACATAGCGTGGCGTGTCTATCAGCATTCTATCGGAAACACTTCGGTGAGTGCGCCCAGGAGTTACACAATTTGGTCCCACCTGCCCTTTTCTTCTATCGTACGGCTAGACAGACACGACCAAAGCGCCACCCTTTGTGGTGGACATCCCGCGCATTAGAACCAAGCGTTTCGAGTCCACATTCCTCATACGAACTGCCAGAATGTGGAACGCTTAGCCCAAGTCTGTCTTCCCGCTAAAGTACAATACAATACAATATAACTTTATTGTACACCAAAAAAACAGCTTAAATAACAAAGTAAAGTACAATGTAGGTGTCTTTAAATCCCGAGTAAATAGGTATCTTCTTGGTAAGCGTGTTACATCATAGACCGCATATCTGCTTAACATCAGGCAGTGTGTAGTCAAACGCAAACCTATACGAAATAAAAAAATAAGCTTGCCTAAAGGCATAAATTTATGGAGATACGTAAAAAACTTAAATTAACAACCAATATGAGAGTGGAGTTGAAAAATGACTTATCGGCAGAAATGTTTTCAAATACATTATTAGACAATGGCAATGGAAGAATTCCTGTTGACACTACTACTGGCCTTATTGCTTTTCCACCAAATTTTCACAATTTCAAAAGAAGAAATAATATTTAAAGTGTTTCCAAATATTGGTGTGAATTACAAAAATCATGCTTGGTTGAGCAAACGAGCCATTTTAGCAGCAAAAAATAAGTATGTAGATGATTTAAATATAATTCAGAGTAAAATTGATGGAAATACATTTATTTAAGTCGATCGTTTCCATTATCGATACAAATGAAGTAGTCAATTATCCAACTGAGTTTCTAAATTCATTAGATTTGCCAGGATTTGGACAGTTGTACGTTGTGTGCTCAAGTACCATCTATCTACAATCAGTCGGCAAACCATCGGCCGTATAGATGTATTACATTACAATAGAATATAAGAATAATTCTAAGAATAGTATTACATTACATTAATTGGGTAAATAAGTGTGTGATATTATTCATAAAAAAAATAGTTACTGACAAATAAATGTATTCCAATATTTCTCAACTAACAAATATGATGAATAGGTATACGGTCGTACTATTTTATTTTAACTTTATTTCAACATTTGGTTCTATTTAAAACAGAAGCTATTGTTTCTTTTTTTTAATTTGTCAGAAAACAAAGTCTTTGAATTTAGAAAATATGGCGGGACGAAGTTCGCCGGGTCAGCTAGTATATACCTATATAAATTCTTCTTAGGAGTTTAACAACACACTTTTGTTTAAGATTGGAAAAATGTTTTTATTCCAAAAAGAAACTCCATTAACTACATTATTAGTGTTGACATAAACGATTTCTGATTATCTTATAGGCCCCATTCACCATCAGTCCAAATGGATGACATCCACACGGTTTTCATCTATTGGACGGCATCCATTTTCCAGCCCATTGACGGGCGGTTCGTGGACGACGACGTCCGCGTTGCCACTCTCTTGCCAGCCACGAAAAGATTTTGTCCCTAATATATTATAATTAGCCTACTGCGTGTAAAAAATTGATAGGTAGTGCGTCATAAAATACATTTTATTACTGCTTGGGACAACGCTGGCTATTATCATATTACATTGTCACGCAATATACCTTCATATCTGTGCAACATTTCATCTCAATTAGGAAACGGGATGTGGGTCTTTAAACTAGCAAGATTTTATTACAGATAGGGAGAGGTGAAACTAAAAACGTCACTGAATGGAACTCTAAATGCATTTTTATTTACCCGTTAAATCCTTACTAGATACAATTTTTTGCCCATGAACGAGGTAATAAAACCACAACTGGTAATACTGAACGCATTTGGGGCCGTGGAAATGGAATGGATGGCGTTTTCGACATTCACGAGAAGTCCGCCAGTCCAAATGGACGTGTGGACGTATCGTGAATGACAACAAATGTGCAACATGCTTAGGATCAAAATAAATACTAACTATAGTGACCTGATTATTTTTCAAAGTTGCTGCTCGCTACACAAAAGTAGCAAGTGATACTTTTAGCACAATCATTTTATTACTTTTAGCAAAATATTTAATTTTAATACAATAATATAATATGCATTTGAACTTGTGCACAATATTGTTCAGTTATAACTCTTATCAATATAATTCCATGCAGGTTTTTCTGTTGATTGACATTTAATCTCAAATCTGGTCTTGTTATTAGGTAATTCCATCTGTGAGCCAGCATCCGTTCAAGATATAATATCCGAAATACACAGACCTCATTTATCAATTTTCATTTCATTTCCAATTTACTTCTCTACTGATTTCTGTACTGCATTCTCTAGTTTTTTTTCCTCTCAGTATGGCTTGAGTAGCAGTGAGGCATATTTATCGGAACAGATATTCACATGAAACAGAAAATACCTGTTACTACTTGTCAATACCTGTCCTTTCAAAGAACTCAAATAACAGGCATTTTTATGTATTACTGCTGTTACACGTCGCGTCAAGTAAAAAGAACGCTGGAGCTTCAAGCTGCGCACAAGGGAATTTAACTCCTATTGCACAGTAAATAGGAGTTAATTTTCATAGTACGCAGCTTTAACTGCAGCAAGGAGATTTATTTCATATTACGTGTGCTATAGGAGTTAAATTCCCTTGTGCGCAGCTTGAAGTTCCAGCGTTCTTTTTACTTGACGCGACGTCTACTGTTAGTCTGCTGTTATACAAAAATAACAGGAGTGATTAGCTGTTATTTTAAACTAGCAGCGCCCTGCGGTTTCACCCGCGTTGTGCCTGTTCCCGTGGGAATTTCGGGAATTTTTATACATATAAACCTTCCTCTTGAATCACTCTATCCATTAAAAAATACAGCATCAAAATCCGTTGCGTAGTTTTAAAGATTTAAGCATACAGACAAACAAATAAACAAACAAATAAACAAACGAAAATAGCGACTTTATTTTATACTATGTAAGGATAACAGCCTGTTACCAGGCCAGGAGTAACAGATTAATATCTGTTGTTCCTGTTACTAGTTCTAGTTCTATTCCAAATTTATATCTGTTACTACTAAATTTGACTTGTTTCAACTCATCGCTTCTTGAGTGTCAGGGATTCTTGCACCCGGGATCATAGCTACCAGAATCCTATCAATAGTTTTACGACTGACTTTCTATCATTTTGAGGCTGTAATCCTGCCATACCTTAACTCAGGCTGCTTTTATCTTCTGGTTTTTCTTTCCATTGCCAAAATGTTTTTTTGAGTAAAACTATGGATAATTATACTTATTGTATAAGACATCACTATGTTGATGGTGCTGCAGTAAATTTACACTGTTATCAAAGTCTGGTTCTTGTTTAAAAAATTGGCATGTTTCAATTTTTCTTTGTTTACATTCAAGCACAAATTCTGTTGCCACATTATTATTATTTGGTATCATGTTTTTGGTTACTTTTTTTTGGTATTCCTCTTGCCATGAGTATTTTTACTTAAGATCCAAGTTTTGCAAGTTTTGATCTACGCCAATAACACTCGACCGAAGTGCACGACGGATCTTCAATACGGCGGTGCAACCACATAAACATTTATACACCGTGCTTGAGCAGCCACCTTCTGCTGCAGGGCAGTCATGGAACTAAACACTGGTCACATTCTCTTCTGCTTTGTTGACAATTACACTCGCAGCATAAGGATTGGAACTGTTAGAAAGAGGTTTGCAATTGTTTACCTTCAGACTGGCTGGTATGACAGCGTGAAGTATGTTTGAACAGAGCGTGAAAGGTGTTCTTTTATATTTCACTTTGACAGTGTGTCGTGTTGTAAAATTTACTATGTAGAGTCATAAAAATATAATAAATAACTTTATTATATTCGCATTGTGTCTATTATAATACTAACCACACTCTGCTATTGTGTGAGAAGAGAAGTACTTCTCACACAGGTTATGGGTTGTCGCCGCGAGTAAAATAGAAGTAAAACATGGGCACACCGACCACATCGAGTGCGGGATCCGGTCACCCGACCATAGAAAAATTGCAAGGGAGTAGCAATTTTGATACATGGAAATTTGACCTTGAGTGCGTACTTATCCATGATGATTTATGGCAGTTTGTACAAAGTCCTCCTAAGACAGAAGATGCTGCAGCGAAGCGTGGTGATCAAAAGGCGCGTTCAAAAATTTGTCTGTCAATTGAAAATCACTGCAAGGTTCATGTGCGTAAAGCCACATCTGCGTATGAGACGTGGAACAATTTGAAGGCAGCTTATGAGGATAAAGGCATCAATAACCGATGCAGGCTACTATCAAGGCTGGTGAGTCTGAAGCTGAGTATGTTCAATTCGATAACTGAATATGTGACAGAGATAATGCGAGTAGCCAATCAACTCTCAGATTTGGGAAAAGAGATTGATGATGAACTCCTAGCGGCGCTAATGCTACAAGGCCTACCTGAGGAATATGGACCTTTACGATTAGCACTAGAAAGCACTAATAGTGCACTAACTACTGATTTTATTAAGACAAAGCTTTTACAACTAGATGGAGATAAACCATGCAGAAGCACGAGCGCTACAGATTCTTCAAGTTCTGCACTTACTGTGAAACCAAAGTCTCCGAGACAGAATGTTCAGAGGAACAATAACAGGAAAAAGGCAGGGAAGCCTATCAAATGCTTTATTTGCGAAGAACCACACAAAGCTTGTGATTGCCCACATAATCCTAGGCATACCAAGAAGGTTAATATAGCAACAGCACTTGGTACGACGTATGAAGAGGAACTTCCTGCTCAAGATGATTCCTGGATTTTGGATTCTGGAGCTTCGGAAAATATGAGCTGCAGGAAGGATTGGATGCATGATTTTGTAAAGGTTGATCGTAAGACAGAGGTAACTTGCGCGAATGGAGGTAAGATTTATGGTGAGGGATACGGGAGGGTAGCAAGTGAGAAGCTTGATATGTCGGTTGATGATGTCATGTATGTACCTGGTCTCTCATCGAATCTTTTGAGTATTAGTAAAATTACTAATAAAAATAAAGTTGCTGTTTTTACAGGAAAGGAGTGCAAAATTTACAATGCGAGTGATTGTAAAATTGAGGGTAAACCACTTTTGAAAGGAGAGGTTGACAGAGGTATTTACAAACTTAAATCTTCTTCACAGGCGAGTGTGTTTGCATCCGCAGCGGCTAGTGGTGACATGGAGTTGTGACATAAAAGGCTAGCGCACCTGGGTTTGCACAATCTTTCCTTATTGAGTGACAAAATGGCAACTGGGGTGAGTTTTTCGAAACATAATAATCGTGAGCTTGACTGCGTTGCTTGTCTTCTGGGTAAGCAAACCAGAGAACCATTTGAACGGAATAAGGCTACCAGAGCCAAAGATATTTTAGAGCTTGTACATTCTGACATTTGCGGGCCTATGCCAAATGATTCTTTGGGCGGTAAACGATATTTTATGACGTTTATCGATGACTATACGCGAAAAACATATGTTTATTTTTTAAAACAAAAGAGTGAAGCTTTTGAAACAATTCGAATGTTTAAAATTCATGCGGAGACTCAAACCGGTAGGAAACTGAAGGTGTTGAGGACCGACAATGGTTCTGAGTATGTTAACAAGAGAGTTAACACGTTCCTGAGGGAAAATGGCATCGAACATCAATTGACGATTCCATATACGCCTGAACAAAACGGAGTAGCTGAGCGTGCCAATCGTACAATAACTGAGAAAGCACGAGCAATGCTGCAGGAGGCAGGTCTACCCGTTTCTTATTGGGCTGAAGCAGTAAATACGGCTGTTTACTTAAAAAATAGAAGTCCGACCGTAGCAGTCAGAAATTTGACTCCCGAGGAGGCATGGTCAGGACGAAAAGTTGACTTGAGTCATTTAAAAGTGTTCGGCTGTAGAGCGTTTGTTCACATCCCAGATGCTAAGAGGACCAAATGGGATAAGAAAAGCGAAGAGTTTGTATTTGTGGGCTATTGTACTGAGTCAAAAGGGTACAGACTAATTAACCCAGTAAATGGAGAGCTTCATAGAGCAAGAGATGTAGTGTTCTTTGAAAACCAAATGTATAAAAAGGTTACTGAAACTGAAAAGAAAAATAGGACAGTAACTCTCAACCTACAAAATGATGAAGATCTTAACATAAGAGATGAATCAATGCCACAAAGAGCCATTATTCAACTTGAAGAGTCAGTTCAGGAAGAAAACTTGCATGAGAGAGATCAAGTAGATGGGAATCCTGAAACAGTTGAAGATGAAAATGAACATTGGACGTCATTTGATGAAGAGGATGGCCAAGAATCTTTAGAAATTGAGCAAAATGATAGAGTACCACAAACTGAAGTGGAAAGGAGATATCCACTTAGAGACAGAAGGCCTACCAAATACCCTGATTATGTTACATATCAAACTTTTTCTGTGGAAAGTGATCCAGCTACAGTGCAAGATGCACTATCACGTAGAGATGCAAAATTTTGGAGAGCGGTTATTAAAGAAGAACTGGATGCGCTTCATAAAAATGGAACATGGGTTTTGGTGAAGCCTGAGCGAGCGATAAATGTTGTTGATTCGAAATGGATATTTAGAATCAAGAAAGAGGCGGGAAATAAAACACGTTATAAGGCATGCTTAGTTGCACGAGGCCAGACATCGCTCACTCAGTGAACTACATGAATCAGTTCTGCAGTAACTATGAAGAAATTCATTGGACTGCAACCAAAAGAATCTTAAGGTATCTCAAGGGAACTAAAACGATGGGACTTAAGTATTCTAAAGATACAAGTAGAGGAATACAAGGATTTGCAGATGCAGATCATGCCAGTGACCTGGTAGACAGAAGGTCTTACTCAGGTTACATTTTTAAGATGGCTAATGGAGCTATCTCATGGCAAAGCAATAAACAGCGGAGTGTTGCCATATCTACAGCGGAGGCTGAATATGTGAGCATGTCTGAAGCTGCAAAGGAAGCTGTTTTCTTAAAACGGTTTCTCGATGAAATAACGGGTAAGGAGGAGTCCCCTATACCGATTCACAGTGATAGCCAATCAGCAATGGCAATTGCACAGAACCCTGTGAATCATCAGCAAACTAAACACATTGATGTCAGATACCATTTTACTAGAGAAATTTTGGAAAATGGTATTATTTTACTAAAACTTAGAGACCAAGTAAATGGTTGCTGATGTTTTGACCAAGGCAGTTTCGAAAGGGAAACACGAGTTCTGTCGAAGAGAGATGGGTGTATGTCATTGCATATGAGTGATTGTAGGGCTGTCTGTTAGCTGAGTACGAGGAGCATGAATCGGTGAGGAAGTCTGATGGAAACGATTGAGGAGGAGTGTTAGAAAGAGGTTTGCAATTGTTTACCTTCAGACTGGCTGGTATGACAGCGTGAAGTATGTTTGAACAGAGCGTGAAAGGTGTTCTTTTATATTTCACTTTGACAGTGTGTCGTGTTGTAAAATTTACTATGTAGAGTCATAAAAATATAATAAATAACTTTATTATATTCGCATTGTGTCTATTATAATACTAACCACACTCTGCTATTGTGTGAGAAGAGAAGTACTTCTCACACACTTTGTGTTCAGGGCATATTGTGCACTTTCTCAATACAATGCATGTGCATCATCTCCGTAAGATTCTCCCTTTCAGATCTGAAAACAAATTATAGGTTAGATAGTGATCGCATTTATAAAGTATAATCGTATTTAATGTTAAAATAAGTACATGTTTGTAATAGCAACAACAAAAACTGTTTTTTTTAAAGTACCAGATTACACAGTTGTTAATCGAGATTGAATTGAGAAGAATTTTACCACTACGTTTACCGGTGAAAAATTTTGCCACCATCAAATTGTTTATGCGTGGGAGATTAGTACTTTCTTCTTTCACGGTGAAACTCTATTTTGGTTCCAGAGTTAGCCAGCATATCGAAAAATTGATAACATCTGAGAAAATTCGAAAACATTAACCAAGTTGTTTGTTTTGTTTACATGAGCTAGAGCTAGTGACAGACATCAAGCCAACGAATACTATACTCAGGGAGAAGAAGCGTCACTCAATACAAAAAAAATTACCCCCCACCAAATTTTAGTTTCTGCGAAGTAGGGACAGATAGCGCTGACGTCGACGTTACCATCTAGCGGGTTTTTTAAAAATCTATCAAAGTAACAGCGCGAAGTTTAAAATCCACGTTATGGTCTAGGCAGGGTTTCCTGATATTTGAAATATTACAAGTGTTTTAAATTTTGTCTGGAGCAACACTCAACAGTAGATGAGAAAACCTGTTTTTCCTTATTCTGAGGAGAAAACAGATCCAAAAAAACCGAAAAAGAAACCAATTCACATTGCTCCAAACAACCTAAAACCTTGTTCTAAATAAAACAAGAATGTTTAAGAATTTTTTAATATTTTTATTTTCTTTGCCAGGCGTTTTTTTGCAGATTCACTGGCGAATTTTCTGTTTTCCAGAACACAAAACCTCTTTATTAAAATGATGGTACATGATTGTTCTATTATTTCCTTATTTATAGACTGTTGCTCTGGACATTCATTCAAGAAAGTGAAATCAATATTTTCACGTATTAATTTTATGCATTTTGTTTTTAATTGGTCTGTGTGAGAATTTTCTTTCAATTGGATATTGACAACCTCAGCTGATTTTTCCACACACGCTATAAATCTGTGGTTAGCATATTGAAGGCTATGCTTGCCATCTACATATTCCTTAAATTCTGTAAACTGATGAATGTCAGTGGCCTTCTCAGCAAGCATAGCCTTCTTACATTGCTTGCAATCTTTTACGTATCTTTTATAAATGTAACCACAGACGTATGCACATGCTTGTGTTTCTGCTGAGGTTTCTATGTCTTCATCAGACACACATATGTCATGTTCAGACACATCAGACTCAATCACAGAATCAATTTTTTTAGTTTTTATATTTGCTTTGTTTTTGGAAAACAAGTGCTTAAAATTCTCCAGTAATTCCGCATTGTCATTTTCGCAATTTTGATTGGCATTTACATTTCGTAAGTTTGTAATTATTCCTGTCTTTAGGCCGGCAACAAATTGAGCGACTGTGGGATTATCGTTTGAACCACAGTTGGCTCTAATACAGCCGAAGCAATTTTCTAAAGGATCTTGGTTGATCCTCCTCGTAGCTATTGTTTTAATGTTGAACGTTTTGTTCAAATTATCCCACAGTCGCTCAAAACCATTTAATAATTTTAGCCAGCCCATTTGTGATGGTGGTGTTCTCTTGCACCCTATAAATTCCATTTCATTCAACAGTTTCTTGGATTTTCGGATATAGTCCTTGTGTGGACTATTTGCAGTCCAATTTGTTTTGTAAGGCTTTCCCTCTTGCCTGTCTGGTGCATTTGCATTTAATAAATCAAATAGATTATTAAAGTGCTCGATGAAAGTGGCCGTAGCAATAGCTCCTGCAGGCAGCTCATCTAAAACAATATAATGACTCATGACTTAAAAAGATAGTGCCATTTGTTACAATTAATATGTATTGTTACAATTAGTATACTACGAGTAGTTGCTGGTGTGACCATGAGCATTTTATTTTTACTAGCTATGCCCTGTGACCCAGGGTTAAAGTAGCCTGTGTCAATCCAGAGTATCAGCTGTTCATGTAAATGAGTTAACAAACATCCACACACACTATTTCTTAAACGGATACATAAATATTATTAGTAGGAAGTAGGATAACCTAACAGTCTATAAAACAAGTATAATCTCTTCTAAGTTTACTTACTAGTGGATGCTTTTGCATATATACCCATTGCCACAGAGTGGCTAAATATTTGGGTAGCCAGCTTGACCCGCATTTTTTCTTTTCCATTTGGTTGGATATGTCGTTTTGACAACTTTGGTGCAAACACAAAGTGAGGATTTGAGTTGTCAAGTTCAAAGAACTGCTCAATGTGCTTCCAAGATGCAACACCTGAAATGAAGAAATAAAAAAAAATTATGTTCACTGTTAGGTACATTTCAAATAAGAATAATAAAAACCTTTCCTTTTAGATGCTGTGCTATATTATCACAGTAAGTATTTACCTGTTCCAGTTGATTCTTCTGTTTTTGTTGTTCCAGCTGTAGACGAAGATTGTATAGGGATAGGCAGTTTGACATTGTAAGTCAAAAATAAGTTCCTAAAGCACTTCAAGAGGTGTGGAGGATCCGGTAATGATACAATCTCTTTGCCTTCAAATTCAAAGTATGGATGGTCCACACTAGAACCTAAGTTCTCCAGAGCTCTCACATTAACTCCATCCATGTCGCAAACTGTTGCACAAACGTTCATGCCAGTTTTCAAACATTCATGAAGAACCTGAAAATTGAAATGTACTGAATAAGTTTCAAAATCATTGACTTTATGGGTGCTCCCACATTGGCTGTTACAAATGTTTGTAAACATTTTCTAAACAAACTTTTAAGAAATTAATATTTTCATATAAGGAAAAGTCCATCAGTGTAGGATTACTCAAAACATGTAACAATTCTAAATATTTGTAAGTATAATGTAAAATGTTTAAAAACATTTTAACAGGTAGTGTGGGAGCACCCAATCAAAAATAAAAAACACAATTTCAAGCTCCCCACTAAGGATTTTTTTTCCTGTCTCAGGGATGCCATGCTGGACCAATTGTAATGAAATTTATTATCACATGTTTTAATGCAGTATGAACTGAAATGTGCATGATTAGATTTATTGAAATACTAGTTTTGTAATGCATACCTCCTTAATGAGCACTGTTAATCTGTCTGCAGTGACATAGTCTCCAGATAAATAAAAAGCTACTGGTTGCTTCTTCGTTTGCCTTATCCATACTAGCATGAATACCAAAGCATGGGAAGCAAAAACTTTGGATTTGCCTTGTTGCCCATGGTCCTGATATCCTTGGATTTCATCAAGTTTTGGGTTGTATGTAAGATTTTTCATTATAGACATTTCGTCAAATGTTAAGAAACATGCATTATCACTATCAATGTTTTTCTTGGCAATTTTCTTGATACTTTCAAAGATCACTTCATTGATTCCTGGTTTTAAGACAAAGTGTCCCAAAAGCCTTCTTAACGTTGAAGGACTTGGCAAGCAAAATAGCCTGCATAAAAGTTTGTAAGCTCGGGGAGATTTTTTGTAAAGCTCCACAGCCAAGAACTTTTGATTTTCATTCCACCTCTTGCCTTTGGGCCTTCTTTGACCATTTTGTAACTCTCCTTAAAGCAATAACGCCATTGATGGACTGATTTTCATTTTGGATAATTTGGTGACATTGTCATTGCCATGCAGCATCTGGAGGACATCAATACTTGTTTTTTGTTTTAATGCTGTTCTCAGCCGGGCAACTTTTTTCAACAAGTATTTACACTTATTGTAATTTTTTTTTTCAGAAGCTGAAAGGTTCTGTCTTTTCCTGGTCTGCAAAGATGTTCTTTTCTAAAAACAAAATAAATGTGTTTATTTAAGAAAATTACTTTTACTTAACTTTACATGTTTTGTTTGTTATATTTTAAATTAAACAATTAAACAGTCACATACCCTGGATATTGAAGGTATATTTAGATTTTTCCCAGGTATCACTTGTGGTTTCTCAGGCTGCATATTATCACTTGCACTTGTTTTAAGTGCACTTGCAAGTATTTTGGGCTGTTCATGCATAATTTGACCATGATCCTGGAAGCAAAATTATAAGGCATATAGTTTTTGTATTTTGAAAGAAGTGACATTACTAGCATGAAGAGGCAACACACTCTAGCAACATTGAATGATTGGGAGTTGTGGAGAATATTGTAGGCAATCCTTTTATGTATGTACTAGATACTTCACCAAATCATTATGAGTTTTCAACATCATATTATTATGTGTAAATTTTATGCAGAGTATGTTCCTACAGTTAATTATTCTGTAATTACTACTTACTACTAATATGTTAGGCTCATGAGAATGAGATGGTCCAGCTGTGGCATGAAGATTTTCCTCATTTTCATTCAAACTTGGCATTGCAAATTTCTGTAATCTAATCTTAGATACTGAAGTATATGCATTATCTGCAAAGTGCCTACTGCAAATCACTTTGCAAGATTTTTGCAAACCACGAAGGGCTTCCAAGTCAGACCAGTCTTTTTCTGGGTAGCAAAACAGTGCCCAAGAAAGTAATCTGAAAGAATTTTTTTTATTATTATTCTATACCAATTAATAAAATGGATCGCATGCGTTAGTCTGGCTAAAACTCGAGAACGGCTGGACCGATTTTGCTAATTTTGGTATTGAAAAATTTGCTTAAAGTCTGAGAAAGGTTTACGTAGGTCCAGGAATAATACTAATAAATTGCAAGAAAAGTTGTAAAACAACAAATTTAGTTTTCCCCTATGAACATTGCTTTAGCAGAACAACATCTATCATGCCAGCTAGTTCATAACGCAACGCAATGTATGTATATGTTGAACAGTGTACACAATTTTTCTATTTCATTAACTTGGGATTGCACAGACATACAAATAAAATTAACAGCTTATTACTTACTGGTGGCAATTTTCATTATTTATAGCAAGTGCTGGAAATCTGTGCATCCTCAATTCAGGATTTGATACTTGAGTGGCACCACACTTGGAGCACCTGTAAGAGTTATTTTGTTTTAGACACTTTGTTAAGAGAAAAAAGCCATAATACTTATCATCTATACTAATAAAGGGGTAAGTTTCTAACTTTGTTTGTTTGTAGGGGGTAATCTTTGGAAGCAGTGATCCGATTATGATAATTATTTCACTAACAGAAAGCTACACTATTTAGAAGTGACATAGGCGGCCCAACGAAGCGGGCACGAGTAGTTAGCTAATAATTTCAGTAACTAAATGCATCTTTAACGTAGATAGAGAAAAATCTTAAAAGTTCAGCGACAACCAAGAAAACCCACCACAAATTTGACTCCCAGAGATTTATATTATGTTATTATACGGACTATCACTCACCTCCGATACATATGAGACATAATGCACGAACTTAAACTACAAACTTAAAATAAAAAGAGTACATTTCTCATGAGTCATGGTCATGTCTCACTATAACCGGCACAAAAACACCACACTTCACTCTCAAGTATTGAATATACGGAGGACACACTGGTAGTCAACTCGACGAAATACACGGAGGACACGCAGGTGGTTATCTCATACGTAAAACAACAGCAGAAATTCAGACATAGTAATGCAAATAAGAATAACCACGAAAACACTTCAAAACAAATTAACGAACTTTGGAAAAATGGGAGGCTAATTTAGTGTTGCCACTGAAATAATTTTACAAACCTACCTTAAATTGTATTGCATTTTTTTCTACGGGTAAACTATAAGTTTTTAATAAATCTACGACCAAACACTCTTTTAAGCATAGCTTATGAAATTCAACTGGTTGGAAAATTTGCTTTTCTTAATAATTTCTTTTGACAAATTGACACCTCACATAACTACCATGCAGTAAATTGTGCCAATAATAGGCACACCGATCAGATCAACTTTCATAATTTTGTCTCTGTGTGTGTAAGCTCACACCGACACGAAAGTGAACGCACCCTGGGCATCAAGCTAACATGGCGTGCAGTGTTTTGACATTCGAAGAACAGATTAAAAAAAAATATAAATTGAAATTTACAAATGACATGCTTTTTCGTAAATCTATCAAAAATACATAATTGTAGATTTTTTGTAGCTTACTGCGTCATACCATAGGAAATAACCTAAAATGTAAACAAGCAACGCATATTTGAGAAAATTAATAATCGGCCAAGTACGAGTCGGACTCGCGCACGGAGAATTGTTCCATGCAGTAAATTGTGCCAATAATAGGCACACCGATCAGATCAACTTTCATAATTTTGTCTCTGTGTGTGTAAGCTCACACCGACACGAAAGTGAACGCACCCAGGCATCAAGCTAACATGGCGTGCAGTGTTTTGACATTCGAAGAACAGATTAAAAAAAAATATAAATTGAAATTAACAAATGACATGCTTTTTCGTAAATCTATCAAAAATACATAATTGTAGATTTTTTGTAGCTTACTGCGTCATACCATAGGAAATAACCTAAAATGTAAACAAGCAACGCATATTTGAGAAAATTAATAATCGGCCAAGTACGAGTCGGACTCGCGCACGGAGGGTTCTGTACTGTATGGGAGCCCCCCTTAAATATTTATTTTATTTTTATTATTTATTATTGAATATAAAACTAAAAAAAAAACTGAAAATTTCAAGCGTCTACCTAGTACCATTAATAATATAGAGCGAATAACGTCTAAAAATTCAGGTTTGTTGTATGGGAGCCCTCCTTAAATATTTATTTTATTTTGTTTTTAGTATTTGTTGTTATAGCAGCAAACGAAATACATCATCTGTGAAAATTTCAGCTGCCTAGCTATCATGGTTCATGAGATACAGCCCGGTGACAGACAGACAGACAGACGGACAGACGGACATCGAAGTCTTAGTAATAGGGTCCCGTTTTTCCCTTTGAACCCTAAAAATTATAAATTGTGATTAGAAACATATTAAGTATTTAAAAAAAAAAGATCTCCGAAATTGTCGAATGGCCAGTTCATGGCCACTTTAGTTCTGCGGGGCAATTCTGTTAGTCAATCTCTTTACTGAAGTGATACGTTCTTGAACCCCTCTCGTTTTTCTGACAGTTCCGTCAGCTCAAAACTGTCAGAAAAACGAGAGAGGTTCAAGAACGTGTCACCTTAGTAACGAGATCGGTTGACAGAATTGCCCCGCTGAGTTTTATTCCAGTTTAATATTTTATCTGTGACGATCATCTACTATTCGCGTTCAAACGAAGCATTGTGAACGAACAGAAGTCAAAGACAAACCGACCAATAAGAGCAAATAAATTTCAGCCAATAAGGGCGATGAAGCTTTTTATCATGCCGTTCAATAAGTGCCGTACATTATCACCCCGTGCAAATAATGTACAGCCCGTATTTCACGACACAATAATGTACCGCATGATATTTCGTGTCCTTTTCTTCGGGACACGTTTTATCATGCTGTTCATTATTGTGTCGTGAAATACGGGCTGTACATTATTTGCACGAGGTGATAATGACCGGCCAGTATTGTACGACCTGTATTGTACAGCCTGATAATGGGGTTAAAAACTGAAAGCTAATCGCAGATGACGCTACTGTTGAGTGATCCTAATCGCCGCCATATTGCGTTTTTGGTTCTCTGTGTTTACATATGAATTTGAATTTATAACACTCAAAATGTACTCGACATGGAGTGTTGTGCAGTTAAAAGAAGAGTTAAAGAAAAGAAAAGCATCTACTACTGGTAAAAAAGCGTCTTTAATTGAAAGGTAAATTGTATAAAGGTAGTGTATTATTTGGAGGTTATATTTGGTCGCAGTGTTTATCTAATCCATTTTTTTCATTCAGACTGAACGCGTACGATAGAAACGATCTAATTGGAGTAGAAGATGAACTCGACGATGAAATACCTGATTTCCCGGCTCTTGATATGTTCAGGGACGTTAATGCTAACACCAAACTTCCTACCATAACCAAACACCATATTCAAGAGTTTTCTGAGAGGTAAGAAAAAAGAAGAATCTCCAAGAAAAGCAAGCTATTTTGATTTTATTTGTCTTATCTAATGAGATTGTTAATTTATATTACACAAATTATTGTTTCAGGTTTCAAGTACAACCAAAAGGCAGACTTCTTTATGAAAGTAGAAGCTTGGTTACACTTCGTGTGGCCTTTGATGAAAACTATGCATATTTCCATGCTCAATGCAAAGCGCAAATGAAGAAGTTGCTTTACATAGTCACATTGAAAATAGATTTTAGTGGTATAATAGAGGTCAGCCATTGTGAGTGTGCCGCAGGAAGTGGAATAGAAGCTCACTGCAAGCATGTCTTCACTGTCCTTCATGGTATACAAGATATGGTCCATACTAAAACTATTATCATGCACAAAGTGTGCACTGAAGAATTAATGACATTTAGAGCACCAAAAAAAGTGTTTTATGATTCACCGATGCAATCACATGTTTTACCCAGAAAGCGGAGTAAATCTATGAATGTGCTGTATCAACCAATTAAAGACAAAGATATTATGGACAATTATGAGAGCTATGTGCAAAATCTGGCAGTAGGATTTGCTGCTACTTCTGGTAGCAAAATGCCATACTTGCAAGTAATCAAACCTGCCAATCCATTTGCAGTCGAACAAGATCATGATTACTCAAAGACAATGCGAAAGGACTTGCTATTGGAGAATTTGTTTCTAAAAAATATTAATCAACACCAAGTAGATGATGTGATGGCTAGGACTATACAGCAAGATGCATCTAAAGAGTGGCACCTCGCAAGAAGTGTCAGAATCACGGCAAGCAATTTTCATGCTGTTTGCCACAGTAAAGGAAGTACAAGGCAGACTATAGCAAACAATATTTTAAACCCAAAAAAATTTTCATCCAGAACCACAACTCATGGTAAAGTTAATGAGCCTATTGCTCTACAAAATTATGAAAAGTTACTAAGCACAAAAATAGAAAGGTGTGGTTTGTGTATCTCTCTGTCACATCCATTCCTTGCAGCATCGCCTGATGGATTGCTTCAGGATGAAACAGTGATTGAAGTGAAGTGTCCTTTTGTAAGTAGGAATTTTGTTGTTACACCAAGTACAGTGCCATATCTGTATGAGCACAATGGTGAACTAAAATTAAAAAAGAACCACAATTATTACACACAGATTCAGGGCCAACTGTTTTGCACAAATCGTAAATATTGTAATTTGATTGTTTACACATTCAAAGACATGGAAGTGATTTACATTGAGAGAGATGAAGAGTTTATCAAAAAAATGATTGTAAATCTTACATCCTTTTATCAGGAATACTTGCAACCAGCAATTATTAATAAGTATATTTATAGATATTATGATTCTATAATAAAACCAAACTAACAATGTAAGTATTTTTATTTATTTCACAATACATTCCCTAAAATTACAACACATTAGACAGATAAAAAAAATCTTTGATGCAAGAGGCACAAAATTATGATGCAATTCTTCCTTAACAATTTTGTAAGTTTTCATTAAACCAATTAAGCGCTCTATGTGAACACGCTGACTAGCCAACTTTCTGTCTTTCAACAGTTTTAGGCTAGGAATTTGACCTTTTCCTTTTAAAAATGTAGGGATGTTTAGTGTTATATCTTTTCCAATAAACATGTCTTGAATATTGTATCCTCGGTCTGCTAGAATACTGTCTCCAGGCTCACACATTTTCAGTAAGTTGCTTCTCTCTACAGTTTGTCGGTCACTTATTGAACCAGCATATGCTGGGGAGCAGTAGGACAACAGACCTCCAGGTGTTGCTCCAACTAATACCTTTAAGGTATTGTTATGCATAACAATACCTTAAAGGTATTGTTATGCATATTATTGTGAAATAAATAAAAATACTTACATTGTTAGTAACTGCTCCACGATGCTTGCTGTGAAACAGGGTTTCCGGGTTTTTGTATGTATAACTCTGTTCCATCAATTATCACTCTAGTATTTTGATCATATTGTTTGAAACTATCTGGCATATAATAAAGCACTAACTCTTTTTCAGGCCAAATATTTAACTTTTTCCAAAGTTGGTCCATGAAATTAATCCATGTAATGAATATGTTGCACAGAGTTGTTGGACTGATTTGAAAAAATTGAACCAGTTCAAAATTGCATTTATTTTGACGTAACTTCATCATCGTCAAGAAAAACTGATTTTCAATACTAATATTTTTGACATCGCTTCCATAATACTTTATTAAATGAGCCATGGGGCTCAAAGTTGAAAAAACAAAGAAGAACTTGGCATATGTCTCAAAACCAGTGTAAAAAGCAATAACACTATCTTTATCTCTGTATCTTTCTATAGATCCATAAATGTGTTCAAAGTCCACTTGAGTAGTTTTTGATTCAGCAGAGCTACAAGGTTGGTCATTCCCTAGCAATTCAATATGTGGGTGAATATCTATTTCCATTTGTACTGGTAGTTGTTCATCTCTGAATTGAGCTTCATGCTTATTTAGGCTTTGAACACCACTAGGTCCAGGGATTGGATCATCAGCCGTTTCAAAACAAAGTTTCTTTCTGCTTCTTTCTTGCAGCCTATCTGACCGTTGTTGTGCCAATGGGTTTGCTACTTTCCTTTTAGTAAATGAAAATATGGAAGGCACTGCGTCTTTTTTCAATACTTTGTGTTTATTTTCATCACCTGGAACAAAAACAAAGGAAACTATTAAGTAATTTGCAACAAAAATGCAAATAGGTTTGCAAATTACATAGGTATTTGTGATTTAAGGAAATTACTTATTTATTTCATCTTGTAACAAGAGTGTCTCACTCACCTGTGAAAGAATTCTTCTTAAAATAATCATCAGTTTTGAAATGGTCCGCACATAACCTCGAATATTTAGTCGGCTCCCAATTTTTTCTTCGTAGAGCCTGTATCCATTGTTTTCTCCTTTTGATATCCTTGGGGAATATATGTATTCCCGTGTTTTTGCAATCCACCGCTGAACATAGCGTCATAATTACGAGATTATCTTCTATAAACAAACTTGTTTACTAAAATAGTATGGAGGATGACAGTTATCTGTCAGATTTAGGGAACACTCAACAGTGCTGCCATCTGAAGTGAGCAAAAGTCAGTTTTTTACCTCATTGGTGGCATGGGACATGAAATAAGTGCCGTGCTTTCCAGGCCGTACAATATCGTGTCATCAAATAAGTGTCGTACAATATAGGGACTCGGTGAGAATCTCAGAATAATAGTGCTTGCCCGTTATTATTACAAAATATAACAAAATCATTAACAAAAATTCTTTTTCCGAGGTAAATATTGTTTACTTGGTTGTATTTATTTAGTTATAACATGTGATACGCTATGATCACTGTAATACACTCAGTGCAGAGACATTATTTCAAAACTTAAATGCTCACCTGTGAACCTGTGTTATTACTTCATTCCGTTTATTCCGTTAATCTATTTTTATATTTATAACTAACTAGCTACCTTATTTAGGCTTTAGGGTCATTGGCGATTCCTAATCTTATGTATTTATAAGGCAATACGTGTAGACGTCGTTAGCTACATCTTCAATGGATAGCTATATGTAAAATCAAAATATATAATGTATTGAAAAGTATGGTTCTAATTACTATTGTTTACCTATTTTTCAGAAAACCTGAATTTGGATATTGAGCATTATTTACAGAACCTAATATCTGCATGCTAAAGAAAGGTAAGCCAAGAGATTATTTTGTTTCTTGGAAGTACCCACCAAGAGAAAACTCATGTTATAAACAATTGATTTTTTTGTTTATTACTTATATTTTTTACTATTTTAGATGTCTCAAATACCCAAAGTGCCCAGTTTGGTTGCCAAAGAAAATCGTTTTGGATTGGTGCAAAGCCGAGTAATGACAAGAACAATTGAAAATGGCCTCAGTGATGCAGACAAAAAGAATTTAACAATGAACCATACAAGGCCTCTACATAATGGACAAATAACAACAACTTTGGCGGGCTATAAGAGGCCAGCCCCTGAACCAACTAAATCCACCTTGGCTTCTAAACAAGCTAAAGTTGAAAAGAAAACAACTGTACCACCCAAAATTCCTCCTTATGACTTTAAAGCCAGATTTAATGACTTATTAGCAAAACACAAGACCATGAAAAGTGAATACACTGACTTAAAAGATAAACATATTGAAATGACTGATGACTATAAGAAAGTTAAAGACACAGTACAAAGTTGCACAAAAGAGAGGGATCATCTGAACGAAAGATTGTTGAGCGCACTTGAAAACCTGAGAGATAAATGTTCAGACCTAAAGAAGTTAAAACTCGAATTTGAAATTCAAAAGCATGAAAATGAAGATCTTCAACGCAAAACAAAATTATTGGAAGATGTAACAAACAGCCTCAAACAAAAGACGGAGCAATTAGATAAAGTGGAGGCTGATTATAATGACCTAAAGAGACGTCACATAACTCTCAGAGAAGAGGCTGCAGCTCTGAAAGTTGATACAGAAAATTTCAAAAAAAAATCCATTGGATATGACAAGTTGCAAATTGACTACAAGAAAGCTCTGGAAGATATTAAGAAATACAAGTCGGAAGCAGAAATATGCCAAAACATCTTGGCCTCCATGTATAAGGAGCAGCGAGATTTAAGGAATACAATTCAAGACTTGAAAGGAAATTTCCGCGTGTACTGCAGAATTCGTCCGCCGCTGGAAACAGAATCTGACAAGGCTCTGTTAAATGTAGATGTCGTTGATGCTTGTACCGTTGAAGTAGAGAAAGTAGAGTCAATGAGTTCATCCTGGAATAGTAACCATTTTTTCACTTTGGATGGAATATTTACACCGGACTCAACTCAAGAAGATGTCTTTTCAGAAGTTTCTCCGATGGTGCAGTCAGCCCTAGATGGATATAATGTTTGTATTTTTGCATATGGTCAGACAGGCTCTGGGAAAACATACACAATGGACGGTCATATTAGCAAAAAAAACTTTGGTATCATACCTATGGCATTTAACATGATTTTCACTCAAATGGAAGATTTAAACAGAATGGGTTGGGTCCTCACAATAAAGGCCTCATTTTTGGAGATCTACAATGAAATCATTTATGATTTACTCGACAGTAGCATAGAACAGGTTCGTCATGAGATCAAAATGAAAGACAGTAAAGGCATAGATCTTTATGTATCCAACTTAAAGGAAGAGGAGGTAAAGAGTTCACAAGATTTCATCAGGCTGATGGTGTTTGCACAAAGTAACAGACAGATGGCAGCTATAATTAACAACGAAAGGAGTTCTCGGTCCCACTCTGTAACACAGATTAAGATTTCGGCAATCAATGAAAAAAGCAAAGAGAAGTACACAAGTAATTTAAACTTTGTAGACTTGGCAGGTTCTGAGAGTGGGAAGACAACACAGAGAATAGATGAGATTAAGTACATCAATAGATCATTATCAGAGCTGTCTAAGGTGATTCTTTCTCTCCAGAAAAATCAGTCCCATATCTCATACAGAAACTCCAAACTGACTCATTTACTGATGCCAAGCTTGGGCAGGAACTCAAAAACCCTTATGTTGGTAAATATCAATCAGTTTGAGGAATGCTTTAGCGAGACTCTACGTTCCCTCCTATTCGCTACTCAAGTCAACAATTGCAGAGTGTTTAAACCTAAGAAGAATCTGACTATGGTTGGCCCATCCTAATTTAGTTCACTGTTAAGACTAGTTTTTACAATAGATTTACTTTATAATAGAGGAAAGTCTTAAGAATTTATTGTCGTCCATTTTGAACTAATCAATAAATTCTAAAGATTTCATAATATGCCCAATTATGAAGGCGCCGTAATTATAATAGCTAATTAGAATATTTATGTTTCTTCTTCAAATCTTTATTAAGGGCGATAGGTTAAGGTAGGGCCTCAAAATATCATGCGGGCGGAGCCGAAAACTAATTATTATATAACTTAAAATCATTCTTCTCATCTTCATCTTATTCTTCAAGTTAGGTATTCGATAGAGAGATATTTTTTTTACGTTGCTATTAAATTTACGATGGCGTCTTCATAATTGGGCCTAATGTATCCTTATTTTAGTTTATTTTTGGTGGCTAGAAGAGTAAAACAATTTAGAATTACTTATAATAGTGTTTTATTTCGCTTATAAAACTAAGAAACTTATACTTACCTAAAGGAACATAAAAAAAAAAACATTCTTCATTCCGCTGTGGGACCTGTGTGTGTGTTAAAACGAATAAATAAAAGAAATAAACAGGTGAGATGAATAATAAATGCAAGAGCTTGCCACCAAAAAAAAATGTTCTGAAAACCATCCGCAAAAACATAAAAGGGTAAGGTATTGAAAGAAGGAGCACGATTTTAGGGGGGCGGGGGGGCGGTGAGGGGGGGTAGGGGGAGGGGGAGTCACCTCCCCACTACCACCCCCCCCGGCGAAGCGTAGTTTTTTTTTAATTAATTTTTAAAATTTATGAAATTTTAACGGTTAAACTATAGCCGCCCGGTACCCGCGGGGAGGGGTGAAGGGGGAAGGGTTGGGGGGAGGGGGGAAGCCCCTCCCTGCAACTCCCCCCAGCCGCAGGCCCTTAGTTTTTGTGGTTTGTGCTCCTCGTTTTAATACCCAACCCTCGGGCAAGGGGAAATAATTTCCCACCTATAAATTTGCATTTTTTGAGGTTATGGTTTGTTACATTGCATTGGAAAACACATAAAACAGCTTCAGAATAGACCTTTTACCAGATATAGCAATCAAATTGTACTTACAGGATTTTTTGTAGAACAAAAACTCGTTTTTACTTCGGATCGTCACAAAAATCAATGAATCATGAAGCAAAAAGTGTTGCCAGGAAAAGAAAAAAAAAGTCCAATAAATTTGTGGTGTCTTTCATTCGTTCACTGCAAATAATTTGTCGATAATATTTTACTTTAAAAATAAAACATAGTGGTGGGAAATAATTTCCCCTTGCCTTATTAAGGGTTAACTGGATAAATGAAAAAAACAAATGATCAAATAATACTTTGTTTTATTGTGTACCATATAAATCACTTTTTTTTAACCTAGCTTTAATCAGTATTCATTAAACTTAAGTTTTGTTAAGCTCTTCCAAATGGCCTTTCAAGGAACACGGCTCCAAACAAGGCCAATATTATACATCAGTCGTTCAACTTAAAAATAGAGTTGTAACAATTAATATATTCGCTTTTTAATAAAACTACATAATACGCTCTTTCATTTAAGCAAAACATTAAATGCTCAATATATTTTTATCATTTATAAAAAACTCAACGAACATTACTTGATTACCATCGTATAACTAAGAATATATTCATGGAAATTATTTAAAAACAGTAGTAATGAGTATTATATTGACATCAAATAACTTGCCAACGCGTATTATAATGAAGTTAAAAACTTTTTTTTTTACCTCAAATGGCCTTCTTATGGGTCCGTTCTTTGTAAGGCCAAAATGTTCCTAAGAAGGCCAAACTAAAAATTATCAATGACTTGTCTATTCAATATGAGTTAAAAAGTTTAATAACCCTTATAAATAAAAATATTATAAATATAAAACATTGTTTTAACTGTATCGGTACGTATTTATAACTAAAAAGTAACTGTTCATATGTTCATGGTTTGTACATGTTCTTTGTAAGGCCCATGTACCCTAGCAAGGCCAACTGTCAAATGTTTGGTTGGCCTTATAAGGAACCACCGGCTTTCCTGGGAACACTACCAATATTTTAACTTAAATCGAGGCAAAACTATTTTTTTTTTCTTTAGTACCATAAATATATCCTTATACGACAATTCACAGTAAAAAAATATGAAATAATAATAGGTTATCTAACTAAAACCTTATTTTTTGCTGTGCGCGCGAATAACAATTGTAACGTCGACGACCAAAGTCTACGAAGCGTGAGATCGCACTGCCACAATAGCGGCGCGAGCGACTCGCCGCCGCATCTGTGGCCTTGAGTTTGATGGATCTTAGTGTATAGCCGAAGGAATATGTGTTTACATGTCAATAACTACGACTTTTTGATAGTTGGCCTTCAAAGGAGCGTGGCCTTCCATGGTCCACCCACCTTATTATATCATATTTCTGTATAAATGGATCTAAACAACTGTGAATTATTTCGAAGTAACTTGCCCCGCATTCACATTGCTGTATTCTTATAATGGTGTATGAAGATCACGTAGCACATAGAAACCTCTTTAGTAATCAAACTCACGGGACAAATTAGATTTATTTATTTAAAAAAAAAAAAAGGAGAATGAAGGATGAATACTTACTTTTTGACGGGAAAGAAACTAAGGAGGATGTAAAAATGGAGCGAAGAATATAAAATGTTTGTAACCATATATTTCTAAGATCGGAGAATGCTGAATAAAATATTTTGACTATGAGGTGTTTAAATCCTGTAATAGTTAACATTAAAAAATCATCCAACGAATTGCAATGAAACGTGTTCTTTTCGATGTTATAAGAATCCAGGATAATATAGAAATCGGTTTTAAACAGGCCTTTAGCCTATTTTTGTTATTTTATTAATGTTTCAAGTCGATTATGGCCGGATGGTTTTTGGCGGGAACGGGGAAAAATCATGTCGCCGCATTTTATTATTTTGTGAAATATGTTTCTATCAGTGATAATTAGTTTGCCGATGCTTTACTGAGGTCTAACTTGACCGCGACTTTTTCGGACTAGGAAGTGACTTAGACTGTAACTATTTTGATAAAATACAAAAAAAGGTTCAATAATTATAGGTAACACTAGCAAATGCATAAACCATGCGACACCAAAATATTAAAGAAGAAGAGTATGGCTGCCTTATTTTTAAACAATGTCAATGTAATTTTCACTCTGAATACATGAAATTACTTTTAATGGACACTGTTATTGTAAAAAATAACGGGAAAATAATTATCCGAAAGAAACGAAGCAAATTATGAAATACTGTACCCTTTGGTGGCCCAATTTCTAGAAATTTTTGCAATATCTCCTTTATAACATTAGTCAATTAAGTTTTAGGTTATTCTATGCTGCCCAAATCTTCTAGATGTGTAATAAACTTTGTTTAAGTGATTAAAATTAGGGCTAGACATTATAATTACATATTTATTTTCAGATAGGCCACTCTGGCATTTAGAGTTTTCAATATTTATTTATAAAAATGCAGTTAGTCCAAATTATTTATTTCAGAAATAGTACCCTTACATACTCACAAACATAAAATTAAATCTTAATCTACATACTTGTACTTATTTTGATACTATTAATCACTATCTATGTCTTCCTGTCCCACATCCAAATCATTCCTTAATGCAGCACTGTCCTTAATATTAGTATAAAAAGCATGATGGATTGGAGTAATGTATTGAAGAAGTTCCACCAAATCTTTTTTCTTCTCAACACTTATTTGTTTTCCCTCTGGATACAAAACGTCAAGCTGGATAGTAGCCATATCAATTGAATTTCTTTTCTTTAAGTCGACACTTTCAAACAAGACATCTGGATTATTGGAGTATTTAAAAAAAATACTAAATGGATGTGTCTTGTGATAAAGAAGCCACTGAATATTCAGCCACTTCACTTTGGATTTCTCTGCAGTAACCTTTCGATTGGTAATGTTGTTTTCAAGTTTTTTTGTAGAATAAAAGTCTTCTTTGGTCATTTTTACTATTTTAAAAGGATTTCTATTTCTTGCAGCTTTTATAACTTCAATCCAATCTGCAGGTATGAAAATATTTTTGAAGTATTTTTTCTTTTTCTCTATCAACCCAAAGTCCTGATCACATGCCAAGTATGAATGTCCGCTTACAAAAAATTTATGGTCAATCTGCTCTACAGTATAGTCTGGATGATTAACAATGTACTGAGAAAGGACAGCCATTTTGATATTTCGGTTTTGACCACCGCACTGGTCAGAATATAAAATTAATCATTTGGTCTTGACATTTTCTTTAATGTAGCGCAACAAACAAGACCCAATTTCTTGGGGCCCTCTTGAAGCTATGGTTTCGTCCCATATACACATAGATACATTGTCATTTTCAGCATCATGTATGCCTAAGCAATAAGTCCATAGCTGTCTTTTATAATAGCACACCCCAGTTGACACTACTGGAGTAGGCAAGGTTTTCATTAAGTCAAACACAATGATTGTAATATTTGGATATTCTTTAGCAAGTTGTTTATCATTTGAGTAATTACTTTTGGCAGCGTCAGCTTTTAAAACATGTAGGTTTTTTTGCACCTCAAGTTGGTGCTTTGTTTCTTGTGAATCAGCAGCCTCTATCTTAATCTTATAGCTGTCACATTTTCGACATGAATCAGATATAGGTTGTACAGGATCACACTCGCTGTTCACATATAAATAGGTATCCATATGATGCATGATTCATGTAGTAAACTATGTCTCCCACTAATATACTAAGAAGTTACATTAATGTATTAAAATTGTAACAAATTTTAACTAGATTTTTGGTTAAATAAACTGACAGGTACTAGAATAATGCAGTGAACGGAATATATGACAATATGTTACCTTTAATTATGTGTTATCACAATAAAAGAAGCGCTGGAGAAGAATTGAATTAATGATCCAGGAACTTCAGGCGAACAGAAAGTGAGGCGCAGGATTCAAGTGGAAAAGAACTTGCTTCTTTCTTGTAAAATCCACAAACTGAAATTAATTAAAACAATAGATAAGAATTCTATGTTGCAGTCACATAAACAAAGTCAGAAAGAAATGAGGATTAACAAAATGTTTGTGAACATTCAAGGTGCATTTCAAACAATATGCTGAATGATATTATTCAGATTATCAATTTATTCTCAACTCAAAAACTACAAGTATTTATAAAATTAACCGTCGAGATTTGCAGAGAATGAGCACTTAGAGAATTCAATTACATACAAACAAAGGATCCAAGAACGTTTGCTTGAATTAGCAGTGATAAGATGTAGCACCAATTTGTTTTAAAAAGGAATGATTGCAGCCAGGGATTGTTGTTAAAACTGATGAAATACTTCAAGAAAAAGCTACTGAATAGAAGTTAAAATGTTAAAACATTGTAGATAAATACCTTTTTCGCTTTTTCCGAGGTTATGTTTGCGTATTTTTTGTGTTTTGTTCCAAACAAAACTGTAGAATGATTTAGCTCGGTTTTGTCGTTATTTCCAAAAGAAGCCTTCTGGCAGGCTCTAGAAAGGTCAACTAATGCTTTCAGTCTTTAATTGTAACTGAAAATCCATTTGGAAACTGCATTTGAACAATAACTGCACTGAATGTTGTTTCGACACTTTTAGTTTATATTTATGCAGATTTTTGTAAATAATCACAGCACAATTGCTTCTTTGAAACATATCTTTATTCTTGCCGAAGATATATTTATCATTTGTATAGAAAGAGCACTAATATTTAAAGTCTGTTTAACATTTTAATAATTTTCTATTACATTTGTTTGTTGACATTTTTTAATGGCATGATAATTTCAATAGTTCTAAAAACCGTCACCAGTTAGCGCTGCTGTAAATGTAGACCTGTCATCGACACTTTGACAGGATTTCAGTACTTCGGTGAATATTTTCGTTGTTATTTTCATAAATATTTTCACATTTTCGAACTTACAAGGATGCCTTCACTATGTGTTGTTCCACTATGCTCTTCAAGAACAACAGGGCATCGTTTTCCAAGTGATACAAATAGAAGAAAGATGTGGCTCGTAAAAATACGTCGAGATAAATTTGAACCCACACCATATTCTCGTGTATGCAAAAATCACTTTTTAAAGTCTGATTATGTGATGCCCTTGGACTCTTTGAGTGAAAATCGTAAGTATTTGATCATATGTTTTTGATATTTCTGCAATTTTAGATCGAAGGTATACATTTCGCATTTCGCATTTCTATTCTTGAGTTCATTTTTTAACTCATTTACAGTCCAGCTACCGTATTTATCAACCATTTTCAATTATTTAAGTGCTATTTTAATTACTTCTCACAAAATCCTCCTACAACACGTTTGACAGATTTGACAGGTCTCCATCTACAACAGCGCCACCAAGCGGGAGAAATCGCGAGATTTCTCGCCAATATCGGGGTTGCTAGCTTATGATTTGAAAAAAAAACAAGTTAACATTTACGGTATAATGTTTTGTTAATTAACTTTTGGTCTAGGATAACGCGGGAAAAGTGTTAAAGGTAAATAACAGATTAAATTGTCTATAGTTTTCTATATATTAATCATTCTAAAGTTTATATAGTACGCGAAGAAAATAGAATTTGTATGTGTACCACAAACAAGAAAACTGTTTTAATACCGATTTGCTGCTATGAGTGGGCACACAGTGGAGTTGAGTTCAAAGTGACATTAGCTGGGATTTCCTGGATTTCTGGGATTTCGAGGATATGGAGCCGATGACAGATTTCGCAAACTTTCAAGAGAACGTGGATTAAGAGCTTGTCAAGGATATTAAGAACAGGTGACGAGGAAGAAAAACTGAGGGAAACGCGAGGGAAAGGGGTCAGTAATTGTTGAGCGTTGGTAGAGTGAAATACTCTACCGGGATATCGCGTGTATTATTCTTCGATGAACGGGATAGTGACTCTTGAGCGATTATAGAGTGAAATACTCTACCGGGATATCGTGACAGTGAATTTAATTCGAAATAATATATTGTTATACTCTACCGGAATATCGGAAACTCTTACGGGACATCTAGTCGATATTGCGAACTCGCATTGGAAGAGAACATTTCTATCGGGATTACATGCTAGTGAATTTAGAACTTTAGTATAACGATTTCTATAGTGATTTACCTAAGTACTTTAGTGTTTCATATTTAGTGGAAAACGAGTTGTGTTTGGATTGTTTCTTTTACTAAATCTTTAGTAAAAGCCGGGTGAGTCAATTCTGGTTATTCATGAGTTGTAAAGAGATCTAAGAATCTTGCTAAATTCCATTACGGAAGTTTAATAACGAAAATGTTCAAAATTTGCAGAATCAGAGTTTTGACTTTCAATATCATTTTGTTATCTATTTTAAATGTGACATGTTTATTTCTTGTTTGAATTGAAATAATATTTTAATACTTTTCCCTTTGTAAAATGATTGCTCTATTTTTATTATGTGCGATTATTTTTACTTTGGATTGCGAATTATGTATGAACTCATTGTTTAATTTTATGATTTTGTTTTGCGGTATGCGACCTATATTAACTATTTCATTTTTGAAAATGAACTTAATTCGAAATGTTTGTTGTTAACATTTTTAGTAGGTACCTATTCAATCAAAAGATATCAAAAATTAAGAGCTTACTAAAGCCTAATAACATTTGAAGGAAAATGTCGTACGTTTGCGAATATGAATCATTTACTACGAATAATTTTACAGTTCGATCCTGTAAAAAAGGAATGTGCACTGCTTAGTGTAATTTAATTCTCAGTATTGCTGGAATTAGTGAATTCAAGTTAGTTTTACTTTCATATAAAGTTCTGTATTCTGAAAGGAATCTGAATGTTCTATCAAAGGATAATTGATACTTCAAGAACTTACAGAAGTTTTAAGAATTGGCTTTGCTCATTCAAATATTTCATCATCAAATCTTACATTCTTACTCACGAAAGTTGAGTTAGCTTAAAGCTGAGATTTATGGCATTCAAATTTAAATCTGTATCGGGCTAAAGTACCGAGGAACATAGTATCTGCGAGAGTCCTGTAAAAGGCCAGAGAACCGTTCCACGTTAACAGAGAGACAATTTACTGTCTATAAACCAAATGCTTGTTGCTATTATAGAATTAGAATTATTACTAAGTGAAGTCTTTCTATAAACTGAGAAATATAAATTTGTTAAACACACTAGTTGTCCTTTGTGAGCATTCTGGTTTTAACGTGTGGGAGACTTTAGGTAGAATCTATATTGTTTTAAACTGTAGGATTAATTAAAGTACGTATTGTAGGTTTAATCAGTACTTATTATATGTTTATTTTAATCGTTGTGAATGTATTTCTAGATTCTAAGATGCTGTACAACATACTTGACAGACATTAAGTTTAATTGATAACAATCAGTCCACTATATAACTTTGGCCCTTAAAGTCCAGTTCATTAAAAGATTCATGAAATTTGAATCTTGTATATTTTCTCTATTAGATTGGTGTAAAACACCTTAATGATAAGTTGACTGTCTGATAATGGTCATTTCAAATGTTGATATTAGATTCCTTTTAAATTCAGTCCAGTAGTATTATAAGACTGTAAATATTTTTCCTTAATATGATTTTCATAATATACTTTTTAAATAATCTGAATGGCATTGTTATTGTCCAATTGTAATCAATTTAATGAATGAAGTTTGAACTATCCAGTACAAATGATACTGAGAGTTCTAAAGTTAAATTTTGCTTTGCTTAACTAGTAGATATCATCTTATCTAACTTCTAAATAAAATAAAATAAAAAAATGCCATTGTTGGTGAAGGGCAAGGCTGTGAGGGGAGAGAGGAGGCCTTTTGGGGGGACCCCCCCCAACAACCCTTTAAATAGGGGTGCAAACTTTTTATAGAAAAATATGAGAACTATCATCAGACAGTCATGACACATAAAATACCAAGTAAAGCCTCATTTGTACTATGTGCATTCATTGTGATTTCATTCTAGTTATCATTGCGTATATAAACCTCCGAATAACATTGTACAGGAGTAGCCACTAGAATTATAATTGCAATAATCTAAATTTACCTTTTAGCTTCCAACTTTCCTAGAAGTATGAAGTTTAATTAATTCTAAAAACTTAGACATTTAATTAGGTAGATATTCCAAATCACCATCACCTGAGTTCTGCGGTTCATAACGTTAGGGTTACACTAAACGATCACTGGCCAATCTTAGATTTAAGTAATTTAGTAATATTTGTATAAAAAGTAACATAATGTCTTAATAAATATTATATCAGCTTACAAACGACTTTTAATCTACCTGTTGCTGGGTTAGCGTTAAGATTTGTAGTAGGTTAGGGACTTCTTTAGACAGCTTTGCGGGTCAATAAGGTTAGACATTTAACATTAGTTATTATATAATATAGTAAATAAAACTAGCCTTTCAGTTTAAGTAGTATAGCAGTGTACGTATAGGATTATATTTATATTTTTAAAGATATAGGTAGCTCTATTATATAGATATAGTTATAGCTAGAATAGAGGGGGGGTTTTATTACAAGGTGCATGGAATGATAAGTTGAAGTGTTCATTAAATATTTTTCTAAACATAAAATCTGACACTCTATCTGACTCTGGAGTATCATCACAGTACATGCTATACATTTTTGGCAAATTTAGATCTGGAGCTAAAAATTTTCTGTTCATGCTCTTGTGTAGCGTATAATGTGATTCATATTTTGGAAATCTATCTATGAATGTTTTCACTTTTTGGAGTTTTTCTTCACTTGTCTTATTGACAGGTACATGCTTGCCTCTTTTGTCTGTAGGTGGTGTAGGAACTGCTAATTTATGTTTTAAAACTCAGGTTATTCTTCCATCAGAAACGGCAAACACTTTTTTAAAAAAATCTTTGCATACCATGGTGGACAATCCATCGGAATTTGGTAGATGATACACTCTGGTATTGGAACGTCTTGTCTCGGTTTGTTCACAATCGGTGCTTAAAGAACATCTTTTTTTAGGTTGTACTTTTACCAACGAAAATAAGTATGATGACTGCAAATCAAAATTGCCCATGGCATAAAAGCTGTCAAAAAGATTTTTTTGCTGTGTAGCATCAATTTTATCATGGCATTTTTGTGCACAGTTGCATGGGATGTTTGTGTTAATATTTTTGGCAGGTACTGTCTTTCCCTTAGTATTGATATATTCTTTTCCTTTAGCACGTTTCTGTTTACGTATATTTCTTTTCCACTTACTTGGCTGTCGTACTCGCTTCCTCGACTTTCGATTTTCTTGGTAGTTTTCAGAGTTTTCGGTGTTTTGACCGCTACTTGGAGGCCGATTTTCTGAATCTAAAATATCAAGTAGCTCCGTAGAAGTTGGTGATGGCGATCTTGTTGGTAAATATTCCGAGCCTGAATCCTGATAGGGATCAGCCTCATCCTCGCCAAAGATTTCTGAAAAACACAATTAGCATGAAACACTGTTTTCAACAACACACAAAATTGACAAATCATTACCTATAAATTTGTAATGTTTGACTTACCTTGCATTGTATTTTCAACACTATTAGGGGTTTCTGGTGCCGTATATTGTAAATTTTAACATAATTACAAAGAATACAAATGCTATTACATCAAAATAATCAACAATAATAGCGGCAATGTTGACTTTGACATTTGGCCTAAGTGTGATTATGACATAAGATTTTTGTTGCCATAGTGCAAAAATGGCCTAACTCACATAGGCCACTATGGCGCCATCAAAATAAAATAAAATTTTCGATAGGCAAAACGGACAGATGCTGCCATCTATGAAAAAAGGAAAGAACTAATTGTAGGCCACTTTCGCCCTATTACTTTTACCGTTTAGAACCGATTCCAATACAAAGATCAATATTGAAAAAAATGCAGTTAGGCCACTTTGGCTCTCATGGCCTCAATTTTAATCGTAATGAATAAATGGACTGTTATACTTACCTATTTACTACAAAATAATTTAGTTCAAAACCATTTTTTTTATTGTGAACAATCTCTAGTTTTATAGAAAGTAAAATAGTCTGTGAAGTTACATGCTGCACAAACCCCCACTCTTCACACCCCCGCAAACATAGAATATTATTCTATGCCCGCAAAGTTAAGATTAACCCAGTTGCAGAAGTCCCTAAGTCCAAAAATTGAGGTTTACAGGAATCAAGAATGAAAACTAAAATCGGGACTGGAAATATATTTTTAAGGAATATCCATGAAATGAAACTACAGTTAGTTTACTTAATAATCAACCTATATTTTGAGATCAAAAAACACCTATTAATCTATCTATATATTATACTATATAAAGCTTAATTACCACTGACTGACTGACTGACTCACCGCCCCAAATAGTTATTATTATACTATATAAAGCTAAATTACCACTGACTCACTGACTGACTGACTGACATAGAGAAACCTAAAGGGTACAAGGAGGTGTGTGGGGGAAAAAGTGAATATAGGGTCATGTTGGGGGTGGTTCACAACCTCTGGGAAAAATCCGAAATTGGAAGAAAGTTGTACCCTGATGGTGAGATGCCCTCGTATCTCAAAAACGGTAAATAATTTTGGCAAAACACTTGAACTAAAAATTGAAGAAACCCTGGGACCTCTTTAGAGAATTGAAAAAAAAGATGGCCCCCGAACAAAAAAACATGGCCGCCATACAAAATTGGATCTTCAATAGCTCGGGAACGGTACAACTTGGATGAAGAGTGTTTGACCAAATGTCATAGGGGATCGGGAGAGCTACCTGGTGGGGACGATGAAAATTCAAGATGGCGGATTTTTTTTTTTTTACTTTCGCCATACATTTGAAATGACAATTTTTTTTTTTTTTTCAAAATAACAAAAGAGTGCCTCGCGGGCCGCTTGCGGCCCGCGCACCGCCCCAAATAGTTATTATTATACTATATAAAGCTAAATTACCACTGACTCACTGACTGACTGACTGACATAGAGAAACCTAAAGGGTACAAGGAGGTGTGTGGGGGAAAAAGTGAATATAGGGTCATGTTGGGGGTGGTTCACAACCTCTGGGAAAAATCCGAAATTGGAAGAAAGTCGTACCCTGATGGTGAGATGCCCTCGTATCTCGAAAACGGTAAACAATTTTGCCAAAGTAGTTGAACTAAAAATTGAAGAAACCCTGGGACCTCTTTGGAAAATTGAAAAAAAAGATGGCTTCCGAACAAAAAAACATGGCCGCCATACAAAATTGGATCTTCAATAGCTCGGGAACGGTACAACTTGGATAAAGAGTGTTTGACCAAATGTCATAGGGGATCGGGAGAGCTACCTGGTGGGGTCGATGAAAATTCAAGATGGCGGATTTTTTTTTTTTTTACTTTCGCCATACATTTGAATTGACAAAATTTTTTTTTTTCAAAATAACAAAAGAGTGCCTCGCGGGCCGCTTGCGGCCCGCGCACCGCCCCAAAATACTAGTTATTATTATACTATATAAAGCTTAATTACCACTGACTGACTGACTGACTGACTCACTGACATAGAGAAACCTAAAGGGTATAAGGAGGTGTGTGGGGGAAAAAGTGAATATAGGGTCATGTTGGGGGTGGTTCACAACCTCTGGGAAAAATCCGAAATTGGAAGAAAGTCGTACCCTGATGGTGAGATGCCCTCGTATCTCGAAAACGGTAAATAATTTTTCGATAGTACTTGAACTAAAAATTGAAGAAACCCTGGGACCTCTTTGGAGAATTGAAAAAAAAGATGGCCCCCGAACAAAAAAACATGGCCGCCATACAAAATTGGATCTTCAATAGCTCGGGAACGGTACAACTTGGATGTGGAGTGTTTGACCAAATGTCATAGGGAATCGGGAGAGCTACCTGGTGGGGTCGATGAAAATTCAAGATGGCGGTTTTTTTTTTTTTTTTACTTTCGCCATACATTTGTTCGAAAGTAGTTTTGATGAAACTATTAGAAATGACTAAAAAATTTTTTTTTTTTTAAATAACAATAGAATGCCTCGCGGGCCGCTTGCGGCCCGCGCACCGCCCCAAAATACTAGTTATACTATATAAAGCTTAATTACCACTCACTGACTGACTGACTGACATAGAGAAACCTAAAGGGTATAAGGAGGTGTGTGGGGGAAAAAGTGAATATAGAGTCATGTTGGGGGTGGTTCACAACCTCTGGGAAAAATCCGAAATTGGAAGAAAGTCGTACCCTGATGGTGAGATGCCCTCGTATCTCGGAAACGGTAAACATTTTCCACAAAGCAGTTGAACTAAAAATTGATAAAACCCTGGGACCTCTTTAGAAAATTGAAAAAAAAGATGGCCCCCGAACAAAAAAACATGGCCGCCATACAAAATTGGATCTTCAATAGCTCGGGAACGGTACAACTTGGATGAAGAGTGTTTGACCAAATGTCATAGGGAATCGAGAGAGCTACCTGGTGGGGTCGATGAAAATTCAAGATGGCGGATTTTTTTTTTTTTTACTTTCGCCATACATTGGTTCGAAAGTAGTTTTGATGAAACTATTAGATATGACAAAAAATTTTTTTTTTACAATATTTAAAAAGAATGCCTCGCGGGCCGCTTGCGGCCCGCGCACCGCCCCAAAATACTAGTTATACTATATAAAGCTAAATTACCACTGACTGACTGACTGACTCACTGACTCACTGACATAGAGAAACCTAAAGGGTATAAGGAGGTGTGTGGGGGAAAAAGTGAATATAGGGTCATGTTGGGGGTGGTTCACAACCTCTGGGAAAAATCCGAAATTGGAAGAAAGTCGTACCCTGATGGTGAGATGCCCTCGTATCTCGAAAACGGTAAACAATTTTGCCAAAGCACTTAAACTAAAAATTGATAAAACCCTGGGACCTCTTTACAGAATTGAAAAAAAAGATGGCCCCCGAACAAAAAAACATGGCCGCCATACAAAATTGGATCTTCAATAGCTCGGGAACGGTACAACTTGGATGAAGAGTGTTTGACCAAATGTCATAGGGAATCGAGAGAGCTACCTGGTGGGGTCGATGAAAATTCAAGATGGCGGATTTTTTTTTTTTTTTACTTTCGCCATACATTGGTTCGAAAGTAGTTTTGATGAAACTATTAGAAATGACAAAAATTTTTTTAAATAAAAAAAAAAATTTAAGAATGCCTCGCGGGCCGCTTGCGGCCCGCGCACCGCCCCAAAATACTAGTTATACTATATAAAGCTTAATTACCACTGACTGACTCACTCACTGACTGACATAGAGAAACCTAAAGGGTATAAGGAGGTGTGTGGGGGAAAAAGTGAATATAGGGTCATGTTGGGGGTGGTTCACAACCTCTGGGAAAAATCCGAAATTGGAAGAAAGTCGTACCCTGATGGTGAGATGCCCTCGTATCTCAAAAACGGTAAATAATTTTCCTAAAGTACTTGAACTAAAAATTGAAGAAACCCTGGGACCTCTTTGGAGAATTGAAAAAAAAGATGGCTTCCGAACAAAAAAACATGGCCGCCATACAAAATTGGATCTTCAATAGCTCGGGAACGGTACAACTTGGATGTGGAGTGTTTGACCAAATGTCATAGGGAATCGAGAGAGCTACCTGGTGGGGTCGATGAAAATTCAAGATGGCGGATTTTTTTTTTTTTTTACTTTCGCCATACATTGGTTCGAAAGTAGTTTTGATGAAACTATTAGAAATGACAAAAAATTTTTTTTTTTCAAAATAACAAAAGAGTGCCTCGCGGGCCGCTTGCGGCCCGCGCACCGCCCCAAATAGTTATTATTATACTATATAAAGCTAAATTACCACTGACTGACTGACTGACTCACTGACTCACTGACATAGAGAAACCTAATGGGTATAAGGAGGTGTGTGGGGGAAAAAGTGAATATAGGGTCGTGTTGGGGGTGGTTCACAACCCCTGGGAAAAATCCGAAATTGGAAGAAAGTCGTACCCTGATGGTGAGATGCCCTCGTATCTCAAAAACTGTGAACATTTTTGCCAAAGCACTTGAACTAAAAATTGAAGAAACCCTGGGACCTTTTTGGAGAATTGAAAAAAAAGATGGCTTCCGAACAAAAAAAAATGGCCGCCATACAAAATTGGATCTTCAATAGCTCGGGAACGGTACAACTTGGATGTGGAGTGTTTGACCAAATGTCATAGGGAATCGAGAGAGCTACCTGGTGGGGTCGATGAAAATTCAAGATGGCGGATTTTTTTTTTTTTTACTTTCGCCATACATTGGTTCGAAAGTAGTTTTGATGAAACTATAAGAAATGACAAAAATTTTTTTTTTTCATAATAACAAAAGAGTGCCTCGCGGGCCGCTTGCGGCCCGCGCACCGCCCCAAAATACTAGTTATTATTTATATATATTATACTATATAAAGCTAAATTACCACTGACTCACTCACTGACTCACTCACTGACATAGAGAAACCTAAAGGGTATAAGGGGGTGTGTGGGGGGAAAAGTGAATATAAGGTCGTGTTGGGGGTGGTTCACAACCTCTGGGAAAAATCCGAAATTGGAAGAAAGTCGTACCCTGATGGTGAGATGCCCTCGTATCTCAAAAACTGTGAACATTTTTAGTAAAGCACTTGAACTAAAAATTGAAGAAACCCTGGGACCTCTTTGGAGAATTGAAAAAAAAGATGGCTTCCGCACAAAAAAAAATGGCCGCCATACAAAATTGGATCTTCAATAGCTCGGGAACGGTACAACTTGGATGTGGAGTGTTTGACCAAATGTCATAGGGGATCGGGAGAGCTACCTGGTGGGGTCGATGAAAATTCAAGATGGCGGATTTTTTTTTTTTTTAATTTCGCCATACATTTGAAATGACAAAATTTTTTTGTTTCAAAATAACAAAAGAGTGCCTCGCGGGCCGCTTGCGGCCCGCGCACCGCCCCAAAATACTAGTTATTATACTATATAAAGCTTAATTACCACTGACTGACTCACTCACTCACTGACATAGAGAAACCTAAAGGGTATAAGGAGGTGTGTGGGGGGAAAAGTGAATATAGGGTCGTGTTGGGGGTGGTTCACAACCTCTGGGAAAAATCCGAAATTGGAAGAAAGTCGTACCCTGATGGTGAGATGCCCTCGTATCTCGAAAACGGTAAACAATTTTGGCAACGCACTTGAACTAAAAATTGAAGAAACCCTGGGACCTCTTTAGAGAATTGAAAAAAAAGATGGCCCCCGAACAAAAAAACATGGCCGCCATACAAAATTGGATCTTCAATAGCTCGGGAACGGTACAACTTGGATGTGGAGTGTTTGACCAAATGTCATAGGGGATCGGGAGAGCTACCTGGTGGGGTCGATGAAAATTCAAGATGGCGGATTTTTTTTTTTTTTACTTTCGCCATACATTGGTTCGAAAGTAGTTTTGAGGAAACTATTAGAAATGACAAAAAAATTTTTTTTTACAATATTTAAAAAGAATGCCTCGCGGGCCGCTTGCGGCCCGCGCACCGCCCCAAAATACTAGTTATTATACTATATAAAGCTGAATTACCACTCACTCACTCACTCACTGACATAGAGAAACCTAAAGGGTATAAGGGGGTGTGTGGGGGAAAAAGTGAATATAGGGTCGTGTTGGGGGTGGTTCACAACCTCTGGGAAAAATCCGAAATTGGAAGAAAGTCGTACCCTGATGGTGAGATGCCCTCGTATCTCAAAAACTGTGAACATTTTTGCCAAAGCACTTGAACTAAAAATTGAAGAAACCTTGGGACCTTTTTGGAGAATTGAAAAAAAAGATGGCTTCCGAACAAAAAAAAATGGCCGCCATACAAAATTGGATCTTCAATAGCTCGGGAACGGTACAACTTGGATGAAGAGTGTTTGACCAAATGTCATAGGGAATCGGGAGAGCTACCTGGTGGGGTCGATGAAAATTCAAGATGGCGGTTTTTTTTTTTTTTTACTTTCGCCATACATTGGTTCGAAAGTAGTTTTGATGAAACCATTAGAAATGACAAAAATTTTTTTTTTTTCAAAATAACAAAAGAGTGCCTCGCGGGCCGCTTGCGGCCCGCGCACCGCCCCAAAATACTAGTTATTATACTATATAAAGCTTAATTACCACTGACTGACTCACTGACTCACTGACTCACTGACATAGAGAAACCTAAAGGGTATAAGGAGGTGTGTGGGGGAAAAAGTGAATATAGGGTCATGTTGGGGGTGGTTCACAACCTCTGGGAAAAATCTGAAATTGGAAGAAAGTCGTACCCTGATGGTGAGATGCCCTCGTATCTCGAAAACGGTAAACAATTTTCAAAAAGCACTTGAACTAAAAATTGAAGAAACCCTGGGACCTCTTTGGAGAATTGAAAAAAAAGATGGCTTCCGAACAAAAAAAAATGGCCGCCGTACAAAATTGAAATGTTAATATCTCGGAACCGGTACAACTTGGATGGGGAGTGTTTGACCAAATGTCATAGGGAATCGGGAGAGCTACCTGGTGGGGTCGATGAAAATTCAAGATGGCGGATTCAAGATGGCGGCCAAATTTCAAAATGGTCCGAGGGGGCTGATTTTTTGCATCCGGGGGTTTTCGAGGTCTCTTATTTCATTGGTTAAAAAAAAATTTGGAAAAGTTTTTTTTTAAATATGGCCGCCATACATTGATCTTTTTTCATCTGTAGTTTCCATACATTGCATTTTTGCTTATTTAGATAGTTGTATGTTCAGGAGAAAGGCCCACCATATTATCGCGCCATATGCTTCAAGTAGAAGAGTCAAAAGTGGAAACACTATTTTGAACCTTAATGGGTATCGTTTTCGAGGTTTTTGGGAAAAGTCGTCATGGGTATCGTTTCCGAGGTTTTTGGGGGAGTAGATTTCGAAAATGGCACCCATTTTGAAATTAAAGATGGCGGACGTCACTTTTTTGAAAAAGTCGTCATGGGTATCGTTTTCGAGGTTTTTGGGGGAGTAGATTTCGAAAATGGCATCCATTTTGAAATTAAAGATGGCGGACGACACTTTTTTTAAAAAATCGTCATGGATATCGTTTTCGAGGTTTTTGGGGGAGTAGATTTCGAAAATGACATCCATTTTGAAATTAAAGATGGCGGACGTCACTTTATTAAAAAAGCGGACGTCACTTTTTTGAAAAAGTCGTCATGGGTATCGTTTTCGAGGTTTTTGGGGGAGTAGATTTCGAAAATGGCGTCCATTTTGAAATAAAAAATGGCGGACGTCAAGTTTTTGAAAAAGTCGTCATGGGTATAATTTTCGGGGTTTTTGGGGGTGAATATTTCAAAAATGGCATCCATCTTGAAGTTTAAGATGGCGGACGTCAATTTTTTGAAAAAGTCGCCATGGGTATCGTTTCCGAGGTTTTTGGGGGTACAGATTTCAAAATTGGCGTCCATTTTGAAATTAAAGATGGCGGACGTCACTTTTTTGAAAAAGTCGTCATGGGTATCGTTTCCGAGGTTTTTGGGGGTACAGATTTCAAAATTGGCGTCCATTTTGAAATTAAAGATGGCGGACATCACTTTTTTGAAAAAGTCGTCATGGGTATCGTTTCCGAGGTTTTTGGGGGTACAGATTTCAAAATTGGCGTCCATTTTGAAATTAAAGATGGCGGACGTCACTTTTTTGAAAAAGTCGTCATGGGTATCGTTTCCGAGGTTTTTGGGGGTACAGATTTCAAAATTGGCGTCCATTTTGAAATTAAAGATGGCGGACGTCACTTTTTTGAAAAAGTCGCCATGGGTATCGTTTCCGAGGTGTTTGGGGGTACAGATTTCAAAATTGGCGTCCATTTTGAAATTAAAGATGGCGGACGTCACTTTTTTGAAAAAGTCGTCATGGGTATCGTTTTCGAGGTTTGTGGGGGTACAGATTTCAAAATTGGCGTCCATTTTGAAATTAAAGATGGCGGACGTCACTTTTTTGAAAAAGTCGTCATGGGTATCGTTTCCGAGGTTTTTGGGGGTACAGATTTCAAAATTGGCGTCCATTTTGAAATTAAAGATGGCGGACGTCACTTTTTTGAAAAAGTCGCCATGGGTATCGTTTCCGAGGTTTTTGGGGGTACAGATTTCGAAATTGGCGTCCATTTTGAAATTAAAGATGGCGGACGTCACTTTTTTGAAAAAGTCGTCATGGGTATCGTTTTCGAGGTTTGTGGGGGTACAGATTACAAAATTGGCGTCCATTTTGAAATTAAAGATGGCGGACGTCACTTTTTTGAAAAAATCGTCATGGGTATCGTTTCCGAGGTTTTTGTGGGTACAGATTTCAAAATTGGCGTCCATTTTGAAATTAAAAATGGCGGACGTCACTTTTTTGAAAAAGTCGTCATGGGTATCGTTTTCAAGGTTTTTGGGGGAGTAGATTTCGAAAATGGCGTACATTTTGAAATAAAAGATGGCGGACGTCACTTTTTTGAAAAAGTCGTCATGGGTATCGTTTCCGAGGTTTTTGGGGGTACAGATTTCAAAATTGGCGTCCATTCCGAAATTAAAGATGGCGGACGTCACTTTTTTGAAAAAGTCGTCATGGGTATCGTTTCCGAGGTTTTTGGGGGTAAAGATTTCAGAATTGGCGTCCATTCTGAAATTAAAGATGGCGGACGTCACTTTTTTGAAAAAGTCGTCATGGGTATCGTTTTCGAGGTTTTTGGGGGTGCAAAGTCGTCACCAATGTAGAGTCTACATAAAAAAATAATCGCGGGCCGCATGCGGCCCGCGCACCGCCCCAAAATACTAGTTATACTATATAAAGCTTAATTACCACTGACTGACTGACTGACTGACTCACTGACATAGAGAAACCTAAAGGGTATAAGGATGTGTGTGGGAGGAAAAGTGAATATAGGGTCATGTTGGGGGTGGTTCACAACCCCTGGGAAAAATCCGAAATTGGAAGAAAGTCGTACCCTGATGGTGAGATGCCCTCGTATCTCGAAAACGGTAAACAATTTTGCCAAAGCACTTGAACTAAAAATTGAAGAAACCCTGGGACCTCTTTGGAGAATTGAAAAAAAAGATGGCCCCCGAACAAAAAAACATGGCCGCCATACAAAATTGGATCTTCAATAGCTCGGGAACGGTACAACTTGGATGAAGAGTGTTTGACCAAATGTCATAGGGAATCGAGAGAGCTACCTGGTGGGGTCGATGAAAATTCAAGATGGCGGATTTTTTTTTTTTTTACTTTCGCCATACATTTGAAATGAAAAAAATTTTTTTTTTCAAAATAACAATAGAGTGCCTCGCGGGCCGCTTGCGGCCCGCGCACCGCCCCAAAATACTAGTTATACTATATAAAGCTAAATTACCACTGACTCACTGACTCACTGACATAGAGAAACCTAAAGGGTATAAGGAGGTGTGTGGGGGAAAAAGTGAATATAGGGTCATGTTGGGGGTGGTTCACAACCTCTGGGAAAAATCCGAAATTGGAAGAAAGTCGTACCCTGATGGTGAGATGCCCTCGTATCTCGAAAACGGTAAACAATTTTGCCAAAGCACTTAAACTAAAAATTGATAAAACCCTGGGACCTCTTTACAGAATTGAAAAAAAAGATGGCCCCCGAACAAAAAAACATGGCCGCCATACAAAATTGGATCTTCAATAGCTCGGGAACGGTACAACTTGGATGAAGAGTGTTTGACCAAATGTCATAGGGAATCGAGAGAGCTACCTGGTGGGGTCGATGAAAATTCAAGATGGCGGATTTTTTTTTTTTTTTACTTTCGCCATACATTGGTTCGAAAGTAGTTTTGATGAAACTATTAGAAAAGACAAAAATTTTTTTAAATAAAAAAAAAAATTTAAGAATGCCTCGCGGGCCGCTTGCGGCCCGCGCACCGCCCCAAAATACTAGTTATACTATATAAAGCTTAATTACCACTGACTGACTCACTCACTGACTGACATAGAGAAACCTAAAGGGTATAAGGAGGTGTGTGGGGGAAAAAGTGAATATAGGGTCATGTTGGGGGTGGTTCACAACCTCTGGGAAAAATCCGAAATTGGAAGAAAGTCGTACCCTGATGGTGAGATGCCCTCGTATCTCAAAAACGGTAAATAATTTTCCTAAAGTACTTGAACTAAAAATTGAAGAAACCCTGGGACCTCTTTGGAGAATTGAAAAAAAAGATGGCTTCCGAACAAAAAAACATGGCCGCCATACAAAATTGGATCTTCAATAGCTCGGGAACGGTACAACTTGGATGTGGAGTGTTTGACCAAATGTCATAGGGAATCGAGAGAGCTACCTGGTGGGGTCGATGAAAATTCAAGATGGCGGATTTTTTTTTTTTTTTACTTTCGCCATACATTGGTTCGAAAGTAGTTTTGATGAAACTATTAGAAATGACAAAAAATTTTTTTTTTTCAAAATAACAAAAGAGTGCCTCGCGGGCCGCTTGCGGCCCGCGCACCGCCCCAAATAGTTATTATTATACTATATAAAGCTAAATTACCACTGACTGACTGACTGACTCACTGACTCACTGACATAGAGAAACCTAATGGGTATAAGGAGGTGTGTGGGGGAAAAAGTGAATATAGGGTCGTGTTGGGGGTGGTTCACAACCCCTGGGAAAAATCCGAAATTGGAAGAAAGTCGTACCCTGATGGTGAGATGCCCTCGTATCTCAAAAACTGTGAACATTTTTGCCAAAGCACTTGAACTAAAAATTGAAGAAACCCTGGGACCTTTTTGGAGAATTGAAAAAAAAGATGGCTTCCGAACAAAAAAAAATGGCCGCCATACAAAATTGGATCTTCAATAGCTCGGGAACGGTACAACTTGGATGTGGAGTGTTTGACCAAATGTCATAGGGAATCGAGAGAGCTACCTGGTGGGGTCGATGAAAATTCAAGATGGCGGATTTTTTTTTTTTTTACTTTCGCCATACATTGGTTCGAAAGTAGTTTTGATGAAACTATAAGAAATGACAAAAATTTTTTTTTTTCATAATAACAAAAGAGTGCCTCGCGGGCCGCTTGCGGCCCGCGCACCGCCCCAAAATACTAGTTATTATTTATATATATTATACTATATAAAGCTAAATTACCACTGACTCACTCACTGACTCACTCACTGACATAGAGAAACCTAAAGGGTATAAGGGGGTGTGTGGGGGGAAAAGTGAATATAAGGTCGTGTTGGGGGTGGTTCACAACCTCTGGGAAAAATCCGAAATTGGAAGAAAGTCGTACCCTGATGGTGAGATGCCCTCGTATCTCAAAAACTGTGAACATTTTTAGTAAAGCACTTGAACTAAAAATTGAAGAAACCCTGGGACCTCTTTGGAGAATTGAAAAAAAAGATGGCTTCCGCACAAAAAAAAATGGCCGCCATACAAAATTGGATCTTCAATAGCTCGGGAACGGTACAACTTGGATGTGGAGTGTTTGACCAAATGTCATAGGGGATCGGGAGAGCTACCTGGTGGGGTCGATGAAAATTCAAGATGGCGGATTTTATTTTTTTTTAATTTCGCCATACATTTGAAATGACAAAATTTTTTTGTTTCAAAATAACAAAAGAGTGCCTCGCGGGCCGCTTGCGGCCCGCGCACCGCCCCAAAATACTAGTTATTATACTATATAAAGCTAAATTACCACTGACTCACTGACTCACTGACATAGAGAAACCTAAAGGGTATAAGGAGGTGTGTGGGGGAAAAAGTGAATATAGGGTCATGTTGGGGGTGGTTCACAACCTCTGGGAAAAATCCGAAATTGGAAGAAAGTCGTACCCTGATGGTGAGATGCCCTCGTATCTCGAAAACGGTAAACAATTTTCATAAAGCACTTGAACTAAAAATTGAAAAAACCCTGGGACCTCTTTAGAGAATTGAAAAAAAAGATGGCCCCCGAACAAAAAAACATGGCCGCCATACAAAATTGGATCTTCAATAGCTCGGGAACGGTACAACTTGGATGAAGAGTGTTTGACCAAATGTCATAGGGAATCGAGAGAGCTACCTGGTGGGGTCGATGAAAATTCAAGATGGCGGATTTTTTTTTTTTTTTACTTTCGCCATACATTTGAAATGACAAAATTTTTTTTTTTTCAAAATAACAAAAGAGTGCCTCGCGGGCCGCTTGCGGCCCGCGCACCGCCCCAAAATACTAGTTATTATTATACTATATAAAGCTAAATTACCACTGACTCACTGACTGACATAGAGAAACCTAAAGGGTATAAGGAGGTGTGTGGGGGAAAAAGTGAATATAGGGTCGTGTTGGGGGTGGTTCACAACCTCTGGAAAAAATCCGAAATTGGAAGAAAGTCGTACCCTGATGGTGAGATGCCCTCGTATCTCGAAAACGGTAAATAATTTTCCTAAAGTACTTGAACTAAAAATTGAAGAAACCCTGGGACCTCTTTGGAGAATTGAAAAAAAAGATGGCTTCCGAACAAAAAAAAATGGCCGCCATACAAAATTGGATCTTCAATAGCTCGGGAACGGTACAACTTGGATGAAGAGTGTTTGACCAAATGTCATAGGGAATCGAGAGAGCTACCTGGTGGAGTCGATGAAAATTCAAGATGGCGGATTTTTTTTTTTTTTTTACTTTCGCCATACATTGGTTCGAAAGTAGTTTTGAGGAAACTATTAGAAATGACAAAAAAAAATTTTTAATAAAAAAAATAAAAGAATGCCTCGCGGGCCGCTTGCGGCCCGCGCACCGCCCCAAAATACTAGTTATTATACTATATAAAGCTTAATTACCACTGACTCACTGACATAGAGAAACCTAAAGGGTATAAGGGGGTGTGTGGGGGGAAAAGTGAATATAGGGTCGTGTTGGGGGTGGTTCACAACCTCTGGGAAAAATCCGAAATTGGAAGAAAGTCGTACCCTGATGGTGAGATGCCCTCGTATCTCAAAAACTGTGAACATTTTTGCCAAAGCACTTGAACTAAAAATTGAAGAAACCCTGGGACCTTTTTGGAGAATTGAAAAAAAAGATGGCTTCCGAAGAAAAAAACATGGCCGCCATACAAAATTGAATCTTCAATAGCTCGGGAACGGTACAACTTGGATGAAGAGTGTTTGACCAAATGTCATAGGGAATCGAGAGAGCTACCTGGTGGGGTCGATGAAAATTCAAGATGGCGGTTTTTTTTTTTTTTTTACTTTCGCCATACATTGGTTCGAAAGTAGTTTTGTTGAAACTATTAGAAATGAATAATTTTTTTTTTTTAAATAACAATAGAATGCCTCGCGGGCCGCTTGCGGCCCGCGCACCGCCCCAAAATACTAGTTATTATACTATATAAAGCTAAATTACCACTGACTCACTCACTGACTCACTGACATAGAGAAACCTAAAGGGTATAAGGAGGTGTGTGGGGGAAAAAGTGAATATAGGGTCGTGTTGGGGGTGGTTCACAACTTCTGGGAAAAATCCGAAATTGGAAGAAAGTCGTACCCTGATGGTGAGATGCCCTCGTATTTCGAAAACGGTAAACAATTTTGCCAAAGCAGTTGAACTAAAAATTGAAGAAACCCTGGGACCTCTTTAGAGAATTGAAAAAAAAGATGGCCCCCGAACAAAAAAACATGGCCGCCATACAAAATTGGATCTTCAATAGCTCGGAAACGGTACAACTTGGATGAAGAGTGTTTGACCAAATGTCATAGGGAATCGAGAGAGCTACCTGGTGGGGTCGATGAAAATTCAAGATGGCGGATTTTTTTTTTTTTACTTTCGCCATACATTGGTTCGAAAGTAGTTTTGATGAAACTATTAGAAATGACTAAAATTTTTTTCTTTTTTTAAATAACAATAGAATGCCTCGCGGGCCGCTTGCGGCCCGCGCACCGCCCCAAAATACTAGTTATTATACTATATAAAGCTTAATTACCACTCACTGACTGACTGACTCACTGACATAGAGAAACCTAAAGGGTATAAGGAGGTGTGTGGGGGAAAAAGTGAATATAGGGTCATGTTGGGGGTGGTTCACAACCTCTGGGAAAAATCCGAAATTGGAAGAAAGTCGTACCCTGATGGTGAGATGCCCTCGTATCTCGATAACGGTAAACAATTTTGATAAAGTAGTTGAACTTAAAATTGAAGAAACCCTGGGACCTCTTTGGAGAATTGAAAAAAAAGATGGCTTCCGAACAAAAAATTCGCCATACATTGGTTCGAAAGTAGTTTTGAGGAAACTATTAGAAATGACAAAAATTTTTTTTTTTTACAATATTTAAAAAGAATGCCGCGCGGGCCGCTTGCGGCCCGCGCACCGCCCCAAAATACTAGTTATACTATATAAAGCTTAATTACCACTCACTGACTCACTGACTCACTGACATAGAGAAACCTAAAGGGTATAAGGGGGTGTGTGGGGGGAAAAGTGAATATAGGGTCATGTTGGGGGTGGTTCACAACCTCTGGGAAAAATCCGAAATTGGAAGAAAGTCGTACCCTGATGGTGAGATGCCCTCGTATCTCGAAAACGGTAAACAATTTTCGTAATGCACTTGAACTAAAAATTGAAGAAACCCTGGGACCTCTTTGGAGAATTGAAAAAAAAGATGGCTTCCGAAGGAAAAAACATGGCCGCCATACAAAATTGGATCTTCAATAGCTCGGGAACGGTACAAATTGGATGTGGAGTGTTTGACCAAATGTCATAGGGAATTATGAGAGCTACCTGGTGGGGTCGATGAAAATTCAAGATGGCAGATTTTTTTTTTTTTTTACTTTCGCCATACATTGGTTCGAAAGTAGTTTTGATGAAACTATTAGAAATGACAAAAATTTTTTTTTTTACAAAATATTTAAAGAATGCCTCGCGGGCCGCTTGCGGCCCGCGCACCGCCCCAAAATACTAGTTATACTATATAAAGCTTAATTACCACTCACTGACTGACTCACTGACTCACTGACATAGAGAAACCTAAAGGGTATAAGGAGGTGTGTGGGGGAAAAGTGAATATAGGGTCGTGTTGGGGGTGGTTCACAACCTCTGGGAAAAATCCGAAATTGGAAGAAAGTCGTACCCTGATGGTGAGATGCCCTCGTATCTCAAAAACGGTAAACAATTTTGCCAAAGCACTTGAACTAAAAATTGAAGAAACCCTGGGACCTCTTTGGAGAATTGAAAAAAAAGATGGCTTCCGAACAAAAAAAAATGGCCGCCATACAAAATTGAAATGTTAATATCTCGGAACCGGTACAACTTGGATGGGGAGTGTTTGACCAAATGTCATAGGGAATCGGGAGAGCTACCTGGTGGGGTCGATGAAAATTCAAGATGGCGGATTTTTTTTTTTTTACTTTCGCCATACATTGGTTCGAAAGTAGTTTTGAGGAAACTATTAGAAATGACAAAAAAATATTTTAATCACAAAAAAAAAAGAATGCCTCGCGGGCCGCTTGCGGCCCGCGCACCGCCCCAAAATACTAGTTATTATACTATATAAAGCTTAATTACCACTCACTGACTGACTCACTCACTCACTGACATAGAGAAACCTAAAGGGTATAAGGAGGTGTGTGGGGGAAAAAGTGAATATAGGGTCATGTTGGGGGTGGTTCACAACCTCTGGGAAAAATCCGAAATTGGAAGAAAGTCGTACCCTGATGGTGAGATGCCCTCGTATCTCGAAAACGGTAAATATTTTTGCCAAAGCACTTGAACTAAAAATTGATAAAAACCTGGGACCTCTTTAGAGAATTGAAAAAAAAGATGGCCCCTGAACAAAAAAACATGGCCGCCATACAAAATTGGATCTTCAATTGCTCGGGAACGGTACAACTTGGATGAAGAGTGTTTGACCAAATGTCATAGGGAATCGAGAGAGCTACCTGTTGGGGTCGATGAAAATTCAAGATGGCGGATTTTTTTTTTTTTTACTTTCGCCATACATTGGTTCGAAAGTAGTTTTGAGGAAACTATTAGAAATGACAAAAAAATATTTTAATTAAAAAAAAAAAAAGAATGCCTCGCGGGCCGCTTGCGGCCCGCGCACCGCCCCAAAATACTAGTTATACTATATAAAGCTGAATTACCACTGACTCACTCACTCACTCACTCACTGACATAGAGAAACCTAAAGGGTATAAGGGGGTGTGTAGGGGGAAAAGTGAATATAGGGTCATGTTGGGGGTGGTTCACAACCTCTGGGAAAAATCCGAAATTGGAAGAAAGTCGTACCCTGATGGTGAGATGCCCTCGTATCTCGAAAACGGTAAATAATTTTCGTAAAGTACTTGAACTAAAAATTGAAGAAACCCTGGGACCTCTTTGGAGAATTGAAAAAAAAGATGGCTTCCGAACAAAAAAACATGGCCGCCATACAAAAGTGGATCTTCAATAGCTCGGGAACGGTACAACTTGGATGTGGAGTGTTTGACCAAATGTCATAGGGAATCGGGAGAGCTACCTGGTGGGGTCGATTAAAATTCAAGATGGCGGTTTTTTTTTTTTTTTTTTCTTTCGCCATACATTGGTTCGAAAGTAGTTTTGAGGAAACTATTAGATATGACAAAAAATTTTTTTACATAAAAAAAAATTAAAGAATGCCTCGCGGGCCGCTTGCGGCCCGCGCACCGCCCCAAAATACTAGTTATTATACTATATAAAGCTAAATTACCACTGACTGACTCACTGACATAGAGAAACCTAAAGGGTATAAGGAGGTGTGTGGGGGGAAAAGTGAATATAGGGTCATGTTGGGGGTGGTTCACAACCTCTGGGAAAAATCCGAAATTGGAAGAAAGTCGTACCCTGATGGTGAGATGCCCTCGTATCTCAAAAACGGTAAATAATTTTCCTAAAGTACTTGAACTAAAAATTGAAGAAACCCTGGGACCTCTTTGGAGAATTGAAAAAAAAGATGGCTTCCGAACAAAAAAACATGGCCGCCATACAAAATTGGATCTTCAATAGCTCGGGAACGGTACAACTTGGATGTGGAGTGTTTGACCAAATGTCATAGGGAATCGAGAGAGCTACCTGGTGGGGTCGATGAAAATTCAAGATGGCGGATTTTTTTTTTTTTTTACTTTCGCCATACATTGGTTCGAAAGTAGTTTTGATGAAACTATTAGAAATGACAAAAAATTTTTTTTTTTCAAAATAACAAAAGAGTGCCTCGCGGGCCGCTTGCGGCCCGCGCACCGCCCCAAAATACTAGTTATTATACTATATAAAGCTAAATTACCACTGACTGACTGACTGACTCACTGACTCACTGACATAGAGAAACCTAATGGGTATAAGGAGGTGTGTGGGGGAAAAAGTGAATATAGGGTCGTGTTGGGGGTGGTTCACAACCCCTGGGAAAAATCCGAAATTGGAAGAAAGTCGTACCCTGATGGTGAGATGCCCTCGTATCTCAAAAACTGTGAACATTTTTGCCAAAGCACTTGAACTAAAAATTGAAGAAACCCTGGGACCTTTTTGGAGAATTGAAAAAAAAGATGGCTTCCGAACAAAAAAAAATGGCCGCCATACAAAATTGGATCTTCAATAGCTCGGGAACGGTACAACTTGGATGTGGAGTGTTTGACCAAATGTCATAGGGAATCGAGAGAGCTACCTGGTGGGGTCGATGAAAATTCAAGATGGCGGATTTTTTTTTTTTTTTACTTTCGCCATACATTGGTTCGAAAGTAGTTTTGATGAAACTATTAGAAATGACAAAAAATTTTTTTTTTTTTCAAAAAAACAAAAGAGTGCCTCGCGGGCCGCTTGCGGCCCGCGCACCGCCCCAAAATACTAGTTATATTATACTATATAAAGCTTAATTACCACTCACTGACTGACTGACTCACTCACTCACTGACATAGAGAAACCTAAAGGGTATAAGGAGGTGTGTGGGGGGAAAAGTGAATATAGGGTCGTGTTGGGGGTGGTTCACAACCTCTGGGAAAAATCTGAAATTGGAAGAAAGTCGTACCCTGATGGTGAGATGCCCTCGTATCTCGGAAACGGTAAACATTTTTCACAAAGCAGTTGAACTAAAAATTGATAAAACCCTGGGACCTCTTTAGAGAATTGAAAAAAAAGATGGCCCCCAAACAAAAAAACATGGCCGCCATACAAAATTGGATCTTCAATAGCTCGGGAACGGTACAACTTGGATGAAGAGTGTTTGACCAAATGTCATAGGGAATCGGGAGAGCTACCTGGTGGGGTCGATGAAAATTCAAAATGGCGGATTTTTTTTTTTTACTTTCGCCATACATTTGTTCGAATGTAGTTTTGATGAAACTATTAGAAATGACAAAAAAAATTTTAACATAAAAAAAAATTAAAAGAATGCCTCGCGGGCCGCTTGCGGCCCGCGCACCGCCCCAAAATACTAGTTATACTATATAAAGCTTAATTACCACTGACTGACTCACTCACTGACTGACATAGAGAAACCTAAAGGGTATAAGGAGGTGTGTGGGGGAAAAAGTGAATATAGGGTCATGTTGGGGGTGGTTCACAACCTCTGGGAAAAATCCGAAATTGGAAGAAAGTCGTACCCTGATGGTGAGATGCCCTCGTATCTCAAAAACGGTAAATAATTTTCCTAAAGTACTTGAACTAAAAATTGAAGAAACCCTGGGACCTCTTTGGAGAATTGAAAAAAAAGATGGCTTCCGAACAAAAAAACATGGCCGCCATACAAAATTGGATCTTCAATAGCTCGGGAACGGTACAACTTGGATGTGGAGTGTTTGACCAAATGTCATAGGGAATCGAGAGAGCTACCTGGTGGGGTCGATGAAAATTCAAGATGGCGGATTTTTTTTTTTTTTTACTTTCGCCATACATTGGTTCGAAAGTAGTTTTGATGAAACTATTAGAAATGACAAAAAATTTTTTTTTTTTTCAAAAAAACAAAAGAGTGCCTCGCGGGCCGCTTGCGGCCCGCGCACCGCCCCAAAATACTAGTTATATTATACTATATAAAGCTTAATTACCACTCACTGACTGACTGACTCACTCACTCACTGACATAGAGAAACCTAAAGGGTATAAGGAGGTGTGTGGGGGGAAAAGTGAATATAGGGTCGTGTTGGGGGTGGTTCACAACCTCTGGGAAAAATCTGAAATTGGAAGAAAGTCGTACCCTGATGGTGAGATGCCCTCGTATCTCGGAAACGGTAAACATTTTTCACAAAGCAGTTGAACTAAAAATTGATAAAACCCTGGGACCTCTTTAGAGAATTGAAAAAAAAGATGGCCCCCAAACAAAAAAACATGGCCGCCATACAAAATTGGATCTTCAATAGCTCGGGAACGGTACAACTTGGATGAAGAGTGTTTGACCAAATGTCATAGGGGATCGAGAGATCTACCTGGTGGGGTCGATGAAAATTCAAGATGGCGGATTTTTTTTTTTTTTTACTTTCGCCATACATTTGAAATGAAAAAAATTTTTTTTTTCAAAATTACAATAGAGTGCCTCGCGGGCCGCTTGCGGCCCGCGCACCGCCCCAAAATACTAGTATATACTATATAAAGCTTAATTACCACTGACTGACTGACTGACTCACTGACATAGAGAAACCTAAAGGGTATAAGGAGGTGTGTGGGGGGAAAAGTGAATACAGGGTCGTGTTGGGGGTGGTTCACAACCTCTGGGAAAAATCCGAAATTGGAAGAAAGTCGCACCCTGATGGTGAGATGCCCTCGTATCTCGAAAACGGTAAACAATTTTGCCAAAGCACTTGAACTAAAAATTGATAAAACCCTGGGACCTCTTTAGAGAATTGAAAAAAAAGATAGCCCCCGAACAAAAAAACATGGCCGCCATACAAAATTGGATCTTCAATAGCTCGGGAACGGTACAACTTGGATGAAGAGTGTTTGACCAAATGTCATAGGGAATCGAGAGAGCTACCTGGTGGGGTCGATGAAAATTCAAGATGGTGGTTTTTTTTTTTTTTTTACTTTCGCCATACATTGGTTCGAAAGTAGTTTTGAGGAAACTATTAGAAATGACAAAAAAATATTTTAATTAAAAAAAAAAAAGAATGCCTCGCGGGCCGCTTGCGGCCCGCGCACCGCCCCAAAATACTAGTTATACTATATAAAGCTTAATTACCACTGACTGACTGACTCACTCACTGACATAGAGAAACCTATAGGGTATAAGGAGGTGTGTGGGGGAAAAAGTGAATATAGGGTCATGTTGGGGGTGGTTCACAACCTCTGGGAAAAATCCGTAATTGGAAGAAAGTCTTACCCTGATGGTGAGATGCCCTCGTATCTCGAAAACGGTAAACAATTTTGCCAAAGCACTTGAACTAAAAATTGATAAAACCCTGGGACCTCTTTAGAGAATTGAAAAAAAAGATGGCCCCCGAACAAAAAAACATGGCCGCCATACAAAATTGGATCTTCAATAGCTCGGGAACGGTACAACTTGGATGAAGAGTGTTTGACCAAATGTCATAGGGAATCGAGAGAGCTACCTGGTGGGGTCGATGAAAATTCAAGATGGCGGATTTTTTTTTTTTTTTACTTTCGCCATACATTGGTTCGAAAGTAGTTTTGATGAAACTATTAGAAATGACATTTTTTTTTTTTTTTTCAAAATAACAAAAGAGTGCCTCGCGGGCCGCTTGCGGCCCGCGCACCGCCCCAAAATACTAGTTATTATTATTATACTATATAAAGCTTAATTACCACTCACTGACTGACTGACTGACATAGAGAAACCTAAAGGGTATAAGGAGGTGTGTGGGGGAAAAAGTGAATATAGGGTCATGTTGGGGGTGGTTCACAACCTCTGGGAAAAATCCGAAATTGGAAGAAAGTCGTACCCTGATGGTGAGATGCCCTCGTATCTCAAAAACGGTAAACATTTTTGCCAAAACACTTGAACTAAAAATTGAAGAAACCCTGGGACCTCTTTAGAGAATTGAAAAAAAAGATGGCTTCCGAAGAAAAAAACATGGCCGCCATACAAAATTGGATCTTCAATAGCTCGGGAACGGTACAACTTGGATGAAGAGTGTTTGACCAAATGTCATAGGGTATCGAGAGAGCTACCTGGTGGGGTCGATGAAAATTCAAGATGGCGGATTTTTTTTTTTTTTTTTTACTTTCGCCATACATTGGTTCGAAAGTAGTTTTGAGGAAACTATTAGAAATGACAAAAAATATTTTAATAAAAAAAAAAAAAAAGAATGCCTCGCGGGCCGCTTGCGGCCCGCGCACCGCCCCAAAATACTAGTTATTATACTATATAAAGCTAAATTACCACTGACTGACTCACTGACTCACTGACATAGAGAAACCTAAAGGGTATAAGGAGGTGTGTGGGGGGAAAAGTGAATATAGGGTCATGTTGGGGGTGGTTCACAACCTCTGGGAAAAATCCGAAATTGGAAGAAAATCGTACCCTGATGGTGAGATGCCCTCGTATCTCGAAAACGGTAAACAATTTTGGGAAAGCACTTGAACAAAAAATTGAAGGAACCCTGGGACCTCTTTGGAGAATTGAAAAAAAAGATGGCTTCCGAACAAAAAAACATGGCCGCCATTCAAAATTGGATCTTCAATAGCTCGGGAACGGTACAACTTGGATGAAGAGTGTTTGACCAAATGTCATAGGGAATCGGGAGAGCTACCTGGTGGGGTCGATGAAAATTCAAGATGGCGGATTTTTTTTTTTTTTACTTTTCCATACATTGGTTCGAAAGCAGTTTTGATGAAACTATTAGAAATGACAAAAAAATATTTTAACTAAAAAAAAAAAAAGAATGCCTCGCGGGCCGCTTGCGGCCCGCGCACCGCCCCAAAATACTAGTTATTATACTATATAAAGCTTAATTACCACTCACTCACTGACTGACTCACTGACATAGAGAAACCTAAAGGGTATAAGGAGGTGTGTAGGGGGAAAAGTGAATATAGGGTCATGTTGGGGGTGGTTCACAACCTCTGGGAAAAATCCGAAATTGGAAGAAAGTCGTACCCTGATGGTGAGATGCCCTCGTATCTCGAAAACGGTAAACAATTTTGCCAAAGCACTTGAACTAAAAATTGATAAAACCCTGGGACCTCTTTGGTGAATTGAAAAAAAAGATGGCTTCCGAAGAAAAAAAGATGGCCGCCATACAAAATTGGATCTTCAATAGCTCGGGAACGGTACAACTTGGATGTAGAGTGTTTGACCAAATGTCATAGGGAATCGAGAGAGCTACCTGGTGGGGTCGATGAAAATTCAAGATGGCGGATTTTTTTTTTTTACCTTCGCCATACATTGGTTCGAAAGAAGTTTTGATGAAACTATTAGAAATGACAAAAATTTTTTTTTTACAAAATATTTAAAGAATGCCTCGCGGGCCGCTTGCGGCCCGCGCACCGCCCCAAAATACTAGTTATACTATATAAAGCTAAATTACCACTGACTGACTCACTCACTCACTGACATAGAGAAACCTAAAGGGTATAAGGAGGTGTGTGGGGGGAAAAGTGAATATAGGGTTATGTTAGGGGTGGTTCACAACCTCTGGGAAAAATCCGAAATTGGAAGAAAGTCGTACCCTGATGGTGAGATGCCCTCGTATCTCAAAAACTGTGAACATTTTTTCCAAAGCACTTGAACTAAAAATTGATAAAACCCTGGGACCTCTTTAGAGAATTGAAAAAAAAGATGGCCCCCGAACAAAAAAACATGGCCGCCATACAAAATTGGATCTTCAATAGCTCGGGAACGGTACAACTTGGATGAAGAGTGTTTGACCAAATGTCTTAGGGAATCGAGAGAGCTACCTGGTGGGGTCGATGAAAATTCAAGATGGCGGTTTTTTTTTTTTTTACTTTCGCCATACATTGGTTCGAAAGTAGTTTTGATGAAACTATTAGAAATGACTAAAAATTTTTTTTTTTTTAAGTAACAATAGCATGCCTCGCGGGCCGCTTGCGGCCCGCGCACCGCCCCAAAATACTAGTTATACTATATAAAGCTAAATTACCACTGACTCACTCACTGACTGACTGACTGACATAGAGAAACCTAAAGGGTATAAGGAGGTGTGTGGGGGAAAAAGTGAATATAGGGTCGTGTTGGGGGTGGTTCACAACCTCTGGGAAAAATCCGAAATTGGAAGAAAGTCGTACCCTGATGGTGAGATGCCCTCGTATCTCGAAAACGGTAAATAATTTTCCGAAAGTACTTGAACTAAAAATTGAAGAAACCCTGGGACCTCTTTGGAGAATTGAAAAAAAAGATGGCCCCCGAACAAAAAAACATGGCCGCCATACAGAATTGAAATGTTAATATCTCGGAACCGGTACAACTTGGATGGGGAGTGTTTAACCAAATGTCATAGGGAATCGGGAGAGCTACCTGGTGGGGTCGATGAAAATTCAAGATGGCGGTTTTTTTTTTTTTGTTTTCGCCATACATTTGAAATGACAAATTTTTTTTTTTTCAAAATAACAAAAGAGTGCCTCGCGGGCCGCTTGCGGCCCGCGCACCGCCCCAAAATACTAGTTATACTATATAAAGCTAAATTACCACTGACTCACTGACTGACTGACTGACATAGAGAAACCTAAAGGGTATAAGGAGGTGTGTGGGGGAAAAAGTGAATATAGGGTCATGTTGGGGGTGGTTCACAACCTCTGGGAAAAATCCGAAATTGGAAGAAAGTCGTACCCTGATGGTGAGATGCCCTCGTATCTCGAAAACTGTGAACATTCTTGGTAAAGCACTTGAACTAAAAATTGAAGAAACCCTGGGACCTTTTTGGAGAATTGAAAAAAAAGATGGCTTCCGAACAAAAAAAAATGGCCGCCATACAAAATTGGATCTTCAATGGCTCGGGAACGGTACAACTTGGATGAAGAGTGTTTGACCAAATGTCATAGGGAATCGAGAGAGCTACCTGGTGGGGTCGATGAAAATTCAAGATGGCGGATTTTTTTTTTTTACTTTCGCCATACATTGGTTCGAAAGTAGTTTTGATGAAACTATTAGAAATGACAAAAAAATTTTTTTTTTTAAAATAACAAAAGAGTGCCTCGCGGGCCACTTGCGGCCCGCGCACCGCCCCAAACGACTAGTATAATATATATAAAAATATAAAGCTAAATTACCACTGACTCACTGACTCACTGACTGACTGACATAGAGAAACCTAAAGGGTATAAGGAGGTGTGTGGGGGGAAAAGTGAATATAGGGTCGTGTTGGGGGTGGTTCACAACCCCTGGGAAAAATCCGAAATTGGAAGAAAGTCGTACCCTGATGGTGAGATGCCCTCGTATCTCGAAAACGGTAAACAATTTTCCCAAAGCGCTTGAATTAAAAATTGAAGAAACCCTGGGACCTCTTTAGAGAATTGAAAAAAAAGATGGCTTCCGAAGAAAAAAACATGGCCGCCATACTAAATTGGATCTTCAATAGCTCGGGAACGGTACAACTTGGATGAAGAGTGTTTGACCAAATGTCATAGGGGATCGGGAGAGCTACCTGGTGGGGTCGATGAAAATTCATTTTTTTTTTTTTTTACTTTCGCCATACATTGGTTCGAAAGTAGTTTTGAGGAAACTATTAGAAATGACAAAAAAATATTTTAATGAAAAAAAAAAAAAGAATGCCTCGCGGGCCGCTTGACTGACTCACTCACTCACTCACTGACATAGAGAAACCTAAAGGGTATAAGGGGGTGTGTGGGGGGAAAAGTGAATATAGGGTCATGTTGGGGGTGGTTCACAACCTCTGGGAAAAATCCGAAATTGGAAGAAAGTCGTACCCTGATGGTGAGATGCCCTCGTATCTCAAAAACTGTGAACATTTTTGCCAAAGCACTTGAACTAAAAATTGAAGAAACCTTGGGACCTCTTTAGAGAATTGAAAAAAAAGATGGCCCCCGAACAAAAAAACATGGCCGCCATACAAAATTGGATCTTCAATAGCTCGGGAACGGTACAACTTGGATAAAGAGTGTTTGACCAAATGTCATAGGGAATCGGGAGAGCTACCTGGTGGGCTCGATGAAAATTCAAAATGGCGGTTTTTTTTTTTTTTACTTTCGCCATACATTGGTTCGCAAGTAGTTTTGATGAAACTATTAGAAATGACAAAAATTTTTTTTTTTCAAAATAACAAAAGAGTGCCTCGCGGGCCGCTTGCGGCCCGCGCACCGCCCCAAAATACTAGTTATACTATATAAAGCTAAATTACCACTGACTGACTGACTGACATAGAAAAACCTAAAGGGTATAAGGGGGTGTGTGGGGGAAAAAGTGAATATAGGGTCATGTTGGGGGTGGTTCACAACCTCTGGGAAAAATCCGAAATTGGAAGAAAGTCGTACCCTGATGGTGAGATGCCCTCGTATCTCAAAAACGGTAAACATTTTTGCCAAAGCACTTGAACTAAAAATTGAAGAAACCCTGGGACCTCTTTAGAGAATTGAAAAAAAAGATGGCTTCCGAACAAAAAAACATGGCCGCCATACAAAATTGGATCTTCAATAGCTCGGGAACGGTACAACTTGGATGAAGAGTGTTTGACCAAATGTCATAGGGAATCGAGAGAGCTACCTGATGGGGTCGATGAAAATTCAAGATGGCGGATTTTTTTTTTTTTACTTTCGCCATACATTGGTTCGAAAGTAGTTTTGATGAAACTATTAGAAATGACAAAAAAATTTTTTATTTTTTAATTCTAAAAGAATGCCTCGCGGGCCGCTTGCGGCCCGCGCACCGCCCCAAAAAAAATACTAGTTATTATACTATATAAAGCTTAATTACCACTGACTGACTGACTGACTGACTCACTGACATAGAGAAACCTAAAGGGTATAAGGAGGTGTGTGGGGGAAAAAGTGAATATAGGGTCGTGTTGGGGGTGGTTCACAACCTCTGGGAAAAATCCGAAATTGGAAGAAAGTCGTACCCTGATGGTGAGATGCCCTCGTATCTCAAAAACGGTAAACAATTTTGCCAAAGCACTTGAACTAAAAATTGATAAAACCCTGGGACCTCTTTAGAGAATTGAAAAAAAAGATGGCCCCCGAACAAAAAAACATGGCCGCCATACAAAATTGGATCTTCAATAGCTCGGGATCGGTACAACTTGGATGTGGAGTGTTTGACCAAATGTCATAGGGAATCGAGAGAGCTACCTGGTGGGGTTGATGAAAATTCAAGATGGCGGATTTTTTTTTTTTTACTTTCGCCATACATTGGTTCGAAAGTAGTTTTGATGAAACTATTAGATATGACAAAAAATTTTTTTTTTACAAAATATTTAAAGAATGCCTCGCGGGCCGCTTGCGGCCCGCGCACCGCCCCAAAATACTAGTTATTATACTATATAAAGCTTAATTACCACTCACTGACTCACTGACTCACTCACTGACATAGAGAAACCTAAAGGGTATAAGGAGGTGTGTGGGGGAAAAAGTGAATATAGGGTCATGTTGGGGGTGGTTCACAACCTCTGGGAAAAATCCGAAATTGGAAGAAAGTCGTACCCTGATGGTGAGATGCCCTCGTATCTCAAAAACTGTGAACATTTTTGCCAAAGCAGTTGAACTAAAAATTGAAGAAACCCTGGGACCTTTTTAGAGAATTGAAAAAAAAGACGGCTTCCGAACAAAAAAAAATGGCCGCCATACAAAATTGGATCTTCAATAGCTCGGGAACGGTACAACTTGGATGTGGAGTGTTTGACCAAATGTCATAGGGAATCGAGAGAGCTACCTGGTGGGGTCGATGAAAATTTAAGATGGCGGATTTTTTTTTTTTTTTACTTTCGCCATACATTGGTTCGAAAGTAGTTTTGAGGAAACTATTAGAAATGACAAAAAATTTTTTTTTTTTTTCAAAATAACAAAAGAGTGCCTCGCGGGCCGCTTGCGGCCCGCGCACCGCCCCAAAATACTAGTCTATATATATAAAAATGAATCTGCGAAATGTATGTACGCGCATAACTTCAGAACGGCTGGACCGATTTCGCTAATTCTTTTTTTATTGTGTTCGTTATAGGCAGGACAAGGTTTGTATAAAAAAAAATTAAAAAAAAACTAATTTTTCGAAGTCGATCACTTTTTGCCTTCCTTTTTTCAACCTGCTTTCCATCAAATACACATAATTTGGGGAACAAATACAAAGCCAGTATGGCTGAAGACATTTTGAAAATCCTGAACTTGAAATTTGCGCAGAAACACATAATGAGGTTTTAATATCATTAGAAGATTTGTGCAGGATGATGTCCGGCAAGATGCCGCACCAATTAAGAATGCCTGCACCTAATCGACCCATGCATGATGCATTAAGTCGAGAATTTGAACGAGAACAGCAATATGACATAAATGTTTTGAGTCAATCCGTACCTACAAAGCAAAGTCACACTTTTAAATCGGCAGCAAAAAACAGTTTACGGTACTAGAGGTATTATGAAAGCAGTAAATGATGGCAATGGAGGATTAATTTCAGAGGATTTTTATTGATGCACTGGTGGAACTGGTAAAACTTACTTGATTTCATTAATATTAGATACCTACAACTCGGGCTCAAGGTCAAATAGCACTAGCAATAGTTCCATCCGGGATTGCTTCTACATTGTTAAAAGGTGGACGTAGGTACTGTTATTTTTGCACTTAAGCTGCCATTATATATACAAACAATAGATGAACCGACCTGTAATATAACAAAAACTTCGGCAATGGCAAAAGTGCTACAAAATTGTAAAATAATTATCTGGGATGAGTGTACGATGTCACACAAACGGGCATTAGAGGCACTCGATCGAACATTGAAAGATTATTTCGTAGCAATCAGAACCTCTTCCGAGGTGCGATGATTCTAATGTCTGGTGATTTTCGCCAAACGCTACTAGTCATTCCCAAATAAACAGCTGCTGATGAAATGTCTTGAAAAAAAGTCAGGTCTTGCATGGAATACTGCTCTCACCTTTCGGATGGCTCTGCCAAATACCAGCTGGAGGCTCTAGAGTCCATTGAAAGGCGAGCCAGGAGCTGATAGGCAACGAAACTTTTACTGAGTCGACGCTGCAAAGTCTCGAGCATTGACATAGCGTGGCGTGTCTATCAGCATTCTATCGGAAACACTTCGGTGAGTGCGCCCAGGAGTTACACAATTTGGTCCCACCTGCCCTTTTCTTCTATCGTACGGCTAGACAGACACGACCAAAGCGCCACCCTTTGTGGTGGACATCCCGCGCATTAGAACCAAGCGTTTCGAGTCCACATTCCTCATACGAACTGCCAGAATGTGGAACGCTTAGCCCAAGTCTGTCTTCCCGCTAAAGTACAATACAATACAATATAACTTTATTGTACACCAAAAAAACAGCTTAAATAACAAAGTAAAGTACAATGTAGGTGTCTTTAAATCCCGAGTAAATAGGTATCTTCTTGGTAAGCGTGTTACATCATAGACCGCATATCTGCTTAACATCAGGCAGTGTGTAGTCAAACGCAAACCTATACGAAATAAAAAAATAAGCTTGCCTAAAGGCATAAATTTATGGAGATACGTAAAAAACTTAAATTAACAACCAATATGACAGTGGAGTTGAAAAAAGACTTATCGGCAGAAATGTTTTCAAATACATTATTAGACAATGGCAATGGAAGAATTCCTGTTGACACTACTACTGGCCTTATTGCTTTTCCACCAAATTTTCACAATTTCAAAAGAAGAAATAATATTTAAAGTGTTTCCAAATATTGGTGTGAATTACAAAAATCATGCTTGGTTGAGCAAACGAGCCATTTTAGCAGCAAAAAATAAGTATGTAGATGATTTAAATATAATTCAGAGTAAAATTGATGGAAATACATTTATTTAAGTCGATCGTTTCCATTATCGATACAAATGAAGTAGTCAATTATCCAACTGAGTTTCTAAATTCATTAGATTTGCCAGGATTTGGACAGTTGTACGTTGTGTGCTCAAGTACCATCTATCTACAATCAGTCGGCAAACCATCGGCCGTATAGATGTATTACATTACAATAGAATATAAGAATAATTCTAAGAATAGTATTACATTACATTAATTGGGTAAATAAGTGTGTGATATTATTCATAAAAAAAATAGTTACTGACAAATAAATGTATTCCAATATTTCTCAACTAACAAATATGATGAATAGGTATACGGTCGTACTATTTTATTTTAACTTCATTTCAACATTTGGTTCTATTTAAAACAGAAGCTATTGTTTCTTTTTTTTAATTTGTCAGAAAACAAAGTCTTTGAATTTAGAAAATATGGCGGGACGAAGTTCGCCGGGTCAGCTAGTAATTAAATATTCTTTGCAAATCAAGTTTTTTAGAATGGACTAAGGGCCGTAATCAGTGGACTTAGCCCCTTTTTACCAGTATGGTAAGGACTTAAATACTTATATTAAGTTTTTTTTGGACCTAGAACAAATTTATACTTTATTCTTGGACTTAAAACTAAATTATATATTTTCTTTTGGACTAAACAAAATTTAAGGCTTAAAAATAATATTATTAATCATGGTCCTCTTCGGAATCATCACCTTCACCTTCTGCATCGCATTCCAGAGCAATCTCGTCACTGTTAAGTATATCTGCGTAAAAATATCTATCTTCTTCATCAACAAAAGTAAGCAAATGTTTGATATCCTTTATTTTTCCAGGTTTTAACTTCAAAGGCGCGTCATATGCATCATCGGGTTCACTTCTTATGAATCTTGGCACTCCAACCCGATAAAATGAAAATTGTTTAAAGTGCCCTGTCACTTCGTTTCGCATTGCTGATCTATTCTTGCTAAATTTCACTTCGCGAGTAGCAGATATTCCAGGAACAGTTTTTACGAAAGTGTCGTATAGTTTTTTGTAGTCTTTAACTTTTATTGTTCTCTCTTCCCCACCTTCATTCTTTTTGAGATTTTTTTCAATGAACACCACTTCGTAAGGTTTTGTGATTCGGCAAGTTTTGATAAGATCGACGTAAAACTCTGGTGTGTAGATTGTTTGCTCTTTTAATCTCGTCCTCTCTATCTGCGCAAAATCTCTATCGATCGGCATCATGGAGTGGCCCGGAATGGGGTATATGATTGTCACATTCTCAAAGACGGAACTGCTGCAAAGTTGGTCAAGGTAAGCAAACAGATACCTATTCTTGTTTTGACTATAACAATTGTCACAAAATATGTTAAGCATGGTATGTTCTGGTTTCTTGTTATGCTTCAAGTAGTCGTCCAGAGCAGTTATGACCTCATTTGGTCCTTTGTGCGCATAATTTTCTGTGTAAAGGTACATTGTCGCTGTTCCTTCCTTTATGTTATGAATCCCAAAATTATGCAACCACAATTGCCTTCGGTAGTACTCGTCTTGCACGTTCGTCACCGGAAGAGGTAAGTTCTTTTGATAGTCAAAACAAAGTGAAAGAACGTGATCATCCGTATTTGTCTTACTGGCTTTTAGTTTGTCGAAAAATTCTTGAGCGTTTGTAAGATGCAGTTCTTTTTCAGATTTTAGCTGCTGGACTTTATGATCATCTTTAGCCAGTTCGACAGATTTAATATCAACTTTGTACTTTTCGCAAACGTTACATATATCTTTTCTGGGAGTGCCAAATGAAAGATTAAAATCGTGGTTAAAAATTTCTCTAAACTTGTCGTAATGTAGAATATTGTTTAAATCTGGGTATGTCTTTAAAAAAATTCTATGCAATTTGGCAATGCTTAAGTTGGCTGCAAGATATTTGCGGTGTTTGTTATCTGTCCGACAACAATGTGAAGATTCAGTAGGAAGGTTTGATATAAAATCGTGAACCTTGTCTATCGTCTCCTTTGGAATCTTTTTTGGGTGATTATCATGTTTACCTCGTCCGTCTGAAATATCTTTCTGCTTTTCAAGAACTTTTTTCTTCAGGCGATCACGTTTAATGCCATGAATGGCTAAAAATGTTGAAGAACAAACCGTCATGCTTTTTTTTTGTATGTTTAACATGTATGAAAATACCCGTCTGTTTCTTGCATGTCTCCTTCGAGGTCGAAATCTTTTTGAGGCATCTTCTTTAATGCAACCTTGTAAATAAATATTTTGTTCCGTGTGACTTGACATATTAGTAAACTTTTCAAAAATTTCTTTAGCTTCTTTTCTATTTATCTTCGTCTTACATTTGCAGCGGCAGTTCGGAATTTCTCTCATCTCATGGTCCTTTAGTCGTTCTTCTTTAGCTTTATTCCTTGTCCATAATTTTGGTGTCTTTCTTTTCTTTTTTCCTTTATTTGTATTACCATCTTCAATATCAGTTTCATCTACTTCTTCGAAAATACCAGTCTCAGGGTTCAATAGTTTACGTTTTGTTGCTGCTGGGATTGAATTATTAGGTTTGTCATCAATATCATCCTCTAATGCTCCAGTTTCAGGATTTATGAGTTTTCTTTTCAAGGTTAGTCTATTATTGTCATTTATATATCCTGATGGTCCTGCTCCTATATTTACGGCATAAAAATTTTCATTTTGTAATGGTGTTTCGGAATTCGTGGCATCTGTGTTATCCATTTCATGAGATTTTATATTAGCTATTTCTGATGGTGGTGGTTTGAGTTGTCCTGAAACTGGCTTTATCAAAATGTTGTTTTGATCTGGTTGATTTGGAGTTGTCGTTATTACTTGAACATATTTTAGGGGATTTGGTGATTCTAAAAGTCCAGTTTTAGGATCAATCAAGCTACAGTTTTTATCTAAATTTTGTTCTTCTGAAACACTTTTTGTTTTATTATCGATATTGATAACCTGTACCAAGTCTTTCTCAGATTGTATTTTTGAATCATATAAATTAGTTCTCGTTTCAGATTTTTTTTCCATCAGTGGTGATTGGAACACTTGTCCATCATTTGAACAATCATGTACTTCTCGGTTTTTAATTGGGCTATGAGAAAAACGTGTGCATTCATTATTTGGCCCTCCGGTACAAGGTTTAGAAATTGAAAGCTGTGGAAGTTGTGGAATGTACTCTGTTATTACTTTCTTTTCAACATTCGTAAATAATTTCTTCGCAACAGACTCTTTCTTGAGATCAGTTTTTATAACATTCTTGGTAGTTTTGCCTTCACCGGCTTCGACAGATAATACTAGTGGTGGAGTCCCTTTTTTAATTATGATTGGAGCTGGGTTTCTCCTCTGGGCTTTCGATGTACTAGGTTTGGACGTATTTTGTAATTCGGACTGTGAGACAGCAGACTTTTGTACGCTGTTCTGTGATAAAACTATTTTCTGTCGAATATTTGATCCTGATTTACAGGTACTTTGTACTTTGGACTGTGAGACAGAAGACTTTTGTACGCTTTTCTGTGCTACAACTATTTTCTGTGAAGTTTTTAATCCTGCCTTTGAAATTCGTTTTGCCTCTTTGCTCGAATCACTAGGACTCCATTCTGATCCCGATGTATCATTATCTGATTCAAACAAGCCACATTGTTCCATCAAGCTTTCATGAAACAATAGAAATTAATATTTTTGTAAGTTTTAGCAAAGAAGTGAACAATACTGCATGTGAGAACCCAAAAACTACGGACACTCTTACCTTTTCAGCTTGTCTTCCTCGTCTGTCAGCATTTTTAGTTAGAAATCTTACTTAAATCAGGTAGAAAACACGACAAAGTATATTCATACTCACAAAAAACTTTGAAATATCGTTACGAAGTTTCGAAAAACTTTGTAGGTTATGTTTAGTTTTTAAAATGTTGCCCGTCTTAAAGCATTTTTGTTACCAATCCCTTGGACTTAGGGACTTTTTTTATATAAAAATGGTTACACTTAAGGACTTCTTGCATAAAATTGGCTGGAAATAGGGACTTTTATGTATCTAAGGGACTTTTTGATCCAAATTAAGTTTTTAAAAAAAAAAAGTGTTTGGGTTTATAACGACGTAGGTACTTGTTACAAAAGAAAAAAAAATGGGTATAACGTAACAAAAAAATGGGTATAGCGATAATGTGGCCACGCCATAATGGCGTGGCCACATTATCGCCCTACGGCGAAGTTTTCGTCACTGGGGGCTCATTCATCTAATTCAAACGGTAGTAATTGGTTGTTCACGATTTGAACTACTACCTGAAGCTGGGCACACACGCTGCGATGATCGCATCTATTCATCAGATCAGTCCAGCGAGGTCCTATAATATAGTTACATTGCCGGTAGGTAGTTATTGAGGAATCAAAATGACACCCCTATTTTAATCGAAAAAATTGATTTAACAAAAAAATTATTGGCATCAAAGTTGTAGAAAATCAAATTTTAAACAACTTTTGTTCCTATAACTTCTGCTGAAAAATTGAAATAACACAAGTTATTGAAGAAATGAAATGGCACAACCGGCTATTTGAAATAAATATCGATCCTACAAAAAGTTAATGGGAACTAAAGTTGTAGAAAATCAAATTTCAAACAACTTTTGTTCCCATAACTTCTGCTGGAAAATTGAAATAACACAAGTTATTGAAGAAATGAAATGGCACAACCGGCTATTTGAAATAAATATCGATCCTACAAAAAGTTAATGGGAACTAAAGTTGTAGAAAATCAAATTTCAAACAACTTTTGTTCCTATAACTTCTGCTGGAAAATTGAAATAACAAGTTATTGAAGAAATGAAATGGCACAACCGGCTATTTGAAAAAAATATCGATCCTACAAAAAGTTAATGGGAACTAAAGTTGTAGAAAATCAAATTTCAAACAACTTTTGTTCCCATAACTTCTGCTGAAAAATTGAAATAACACAAGTTATTGAAGAAACAAAATGGTACAACCAACTATTTAAAAAAAATGTCGATCCTTCAAAAAGTTGATGGGAATCAAAGTTGTAGAAAATCAAATTTTAAACAACTTTTGTTCCCATAACTTCTGCTGTAAAATTGAAATAATACAAGTTATTGAAGAAATGAAATGGTACAACCAACTATTTAAAAAATTATCGATCCTGCAAAAAGTTTATGGGAATCAAAGTTGTAGAAAATCAAATTTTAAACAACTTTTATTCTGATAATTTCTGCTGAAAAATTGAAATAACACAAGTTATTGAAGAATTGAAATGGTACAACCAACTATTTAAAAAAATATCGATCCTACAAAAAGTTGATGGGAATCAAAGTTGTAGAAAATCAAATTTTAAACAACTTTTGTTCCCATCAACTTTTTGTAGGGTCGATCTTTTTTTAAATAGTTAGTTGTACCATTTTGTTTCTTCAATAACTTGTGTTATTTCAATTTTTCAGCAGAAGTTATAGGAACAAAAGTTGTTTAAAATTTGATTTTCTACAACTTTGATGCCAATTTTTTTTTGTTAAATCAATATTTTTCGATTAAAATAGGGGTGTCATTTTGATTCCTCAATAACTACCTACTGGCAATGCAACTATATTAGGACCTCGCTGGACTGATCTGATGAATAGATGCGATCATCGCAGCGTGTGTGCCCAGCTTCAGGTAGTAGTTCAAATCGTGAACAACCAATTACTACCGTTTGAATTAGATGAATGAGCCCCCAGTGACGAAAACTTCGCCGTAGGGCGATAATGTGGCCACGCCAAAGACATAGGAACAAAAAGTCCCTAAGTGGACTTAGGGACTTCTGCAACTGGCCCCTTCAATTATTAAATGTTCATTAATTCTGTTATACGAACAGTCCTTGTTGTAACGAAACGGCTAAGTAACATTATTTTGACTAAGCTGTAGAGTTTGTGGAGTAGGGACTTGTAGAGTAAGGCGTGTAGAGTTAGATTAATAGAATGAAACGTAGGGGAAACAGTATAGTTATTGGCCAGTTAAGGGACCGCTCGATAAAAAAAAATCAATTAAAAATATTTTTATTGCTAAAAAATAAAAAAAACTCACGGCATATGTTTCTTTATTAAATGTATTTACTACACAAGGGACTTACATAAGCTTTTATTGCATTTCTTAAGAATAATGTGAACATAAAGAAATAAAACTTAAAATCACAGTAATTGGCCATAACATTGCAGTTATTGGCCATGAGATCACATAGTTATTGGCCACACTGAAAATCAAAATATAAATTGAAATTAAATCTAAGAAAATAGTTTTATATTTATATTATTAGTAACGACAATGATGTATGATGATTGTGGGGTATGTAGGTAGGTAATAGTATTAAGTTAGATGTAAGGTAGATTTAAGTTAGTTGAAATAAATCAGTTGTGTCCCGGACTATGTCTTTTACTACACGCTCCGCCCAAATATCCAACTGGCGACGAGTAAATCCAGAATTATAGTATTAATTTGTTCGCGTGTGACTGTGTAGTGAACCTCTGTCAAAATGCCGATTGGAAAAATCGAACACTTTGATTTAGCGAGTAAAAAGTGGTCGGCATATATTAGACGCTTAGAGTCGTTCATAACCTTGAACGACATCAAACCTGAACTGCACGTGGCAACCTTGGTGACGGTCGTCGGGGAGCCTACATATGATCTCATGTGCGATCTTTGTGCTCCCGACCACCCGGATCAGAAGAGTTATGCGGAGCTAGTGAGAATCGTCGGGGAACATCTCGAGCCGAGGCGTTCCGAGATTGCGGAACGCCACGTATTTCGCCTTAGAAGGCAGTGTGCTGGCGAAAGTCTAAGCGATTACTTGCAAGTGTTGAAACATTTGGCAAGTACTTGTAATTTCCAAAGGAACTTGGAAGAAAATTTGCGCGACCAATTCGTGTCGGGACTTATTAGCGACGAATTGCGGTCGCGACTCTTCGCAGAGCCAAGTCTCACTTATAAAAGAGCGGTGGAGATAGCGTTTGCGCTCGAGGCGGCGGAACAGCATTCCAGAAGGAGCAGCTCGGGCGGCGAAGCGCTGACGGCAGCAAGCTCGGCCGGGCCGGCCGAGCCGCTCCACCGCGTGGCGCCGGCCGGCGCGAGCGGACAGAGCGGACGGGGCCGCGGCGGCGGCGCCCGCGCATCTGGCGCGGACTCGTGCTGGCGGTGTGGCTATAAGGATCATCACCAGAGTGATTGTCGGTTTAAAAAGTATACATGTAAGGCCTGCGGGCAACAAGGGCACTTGAAAGCAATGTGCAAACGCACCTCCAAGGCGGAGGATAGGTCGTACGCGGCCCCGCGGCGGGGGCAACACTATATCGAAAGTGAGAGTGAAAGTGATACCGAATCGAAATGTGAGTTTTATAATTTAAGGGTATGTAATAAAGAAGATAAACCCTACGTAGTACAAGCAAAAGTGAGTGGCAAGTCAATAACCTTCGAACTGGACACTGGCAGTAAGTTATCAGCTATCAGCTTAGTATTACCAAAAACATTATTCTAATTTGCCGATGGTAAACTTTAATGTTAGGTTGCATTCATATACGGGCACTTTAATCGAAGCGGCAGGTTATATTGTTGTCGATGTAGTAATGGGGGCCTACGCAGCGAGAAATCTCAAATTGTACGTTATTAAGAACGGAGGACCACCATTAATGGGCCGGTCATGGCTTAAACGCCTTAATATTGATAGTATCCACATCAGCGAGACGATGATGAATTTATCGGAAGATAAGTTAGTCGCGGAGTTGAAACGAGAATTTCCCACTGTGTTCGCCCCGGGCCTAGGAACTTGCACTAAAAAAATTATATTGAGACTGAAAGATAACACGCCTGTGTATGTAAAGGCGAGGTCGTTGCCCTTAGCATTACGTAACCCGGTTGAACTTGAACTTGAACGACTGGAGGCAGAGGGTACGATTCGGAAAGTAGAATACTCTGACTATGGGACACCCATAGTACCTGTTTTAAAAAAATCTGGCGATTTGCGTATTTGTGGTGATTATAAGGTCACTGTTAATCCTAAATTGATAAGGGAACCTTATCCTCTGCCTCGGATCGAAGAACTGTTTGCAGCTCTTAGTGGTGGTGATAAATACTCAAAAATTGACCTTACGAACTCATACCAACAATTATTGTTAGATGAGGATTCTCAAGCTTGTACGGCGATTACTACGCACGTAGGCACATATGTTTATTTACGCACGCCGTTTGGCCTGACATGTATCCCCGAAAAATTCCAAAAATTTATGGAAGAGACGTTGAAAGGGCTTAAAGGCGTGGTCAGTTTTATTGATGATATTGCGGTCACTGGGGTAGATAGGGCTGACCATATCGCGAACTTGAAAGCTGTCTTGTGTCGCTTACGCGATGTCGGTTTTAGGATTAAACTCGAAAAATGTGCTTTCATGCAAAACAGTATTACCTATGTTGGTTTTATAATTGATAAAACCGGCTTACATCCAGATCCCAGTAAGATTAAAGCAATAACTGATGCACCTCCCCCCACTGACGTCACGCAACTGCGATCTTTTCTTGGCTTAGTGAATTATTACGCGAAGTTTATACCGCGACTTAGCACGGTTTTGCATCCGTTGCATCAACTATTGCGAAAAAACTGTACTTGGACCTGGACAAACGACTGTGAGACGGCTTTTCACAGTGTCAAAAAAGCCATAGCCGGAAGTGACGTGTTGGTTCACTATAATCCTGATCTTCCATTGGTCCTCGCAGTCGATAGCAGCTCATATGGCATTGGCAGTGTGTTATCCCATCGTTATCCGAACGGTGATGAGCGTCCAATTTGTTTCGCTTCGCGTACACTTAACGCGGCTGAGCGAGCTTACAGTCAATCAGACAAGGAAGCACTAGCGATCATTAATGGTGTCACTAAACACCATCAATACCTTTATGGTCGTCACTTCATCATTAAGACGGACCATAAGCCGCTGACGTTCATTTTTGGACCAAAATTTGGGCTTCCGCAGACGGCCGCTAGTAGGCTGCAAAGATACGCGACGAAGTTGGCTTCGTATGATTTTGAGATTCAGTTCGTTAAATCACAAGACAATGGAAACGTGGACGCGCTTTCCAGACTGCCATTGCCACGCGAGCACAAACAATGTAATGTGCAGGATTCTGTGTCGTACATGAATTATGTTGAAGAGTCATTTCCCATCAGCGCTCGCGAGGTAGCAGCAGCGACACAAAAAGACATGACACTACAGCGCATCACCGGCTACGTTACAAACGGTTGGCCGCCAGTGATAACATCTGATGACGAAAAACCGTATTTCCATCGCAAAGATCAGTTAACTATTGAGAGGGGATGTATATTATACAATCATAGGGTGATTGTACCCGAACCGTTACGGATGCGAGTTATCCGAGAGCTCCACGAGGGAGATTTAGGTATAGTTAAAATGAAAAATACAGCACGAAATTATGTGTACTGGCCGAACATCGATTCCGATCTCGAAAACATTACCAAATCGTGTAACGCTTGCATTCAGCAGCGCGACGCGCCTGCGCAATCCTTACTCCACCCGTGGGCATTCCCAGCTCGCCCTTGGCAAAGAGTGCATGTAGATTTTGCCGAGTTTCAGGGAAAGCACTATTTGGTAAGCGTTGACGCACACAGTAAATGGATCGAGGTACAAAAAATGGCCAGTACAAATGCAGCGGCTACCATTTTAAAACTCCGAGAATTGTTCGCTCGTTTTGGTCTCCCTTCTCAAGTGGTGAGCGACGGAGGCCCACCATTCGGCTCTACAGAATTCGCGAAATTCATGACTAAGAACTGTATCACGCATACCATCACGAGCCCGTACAGAACTGCCGGGAACGGAGCTGCCGAAAACGCAGTTAAATCGGTAAAACGCGCAATGAAGAAGGCCGCTCATGACGGCATGGATATCGACACGGCAGTTACTAAATTTTTATTTCATTATCGCAACTGTGAACACGCTACTACCGGCGTAGAACCGGCCGTAGCGATGTTGGGCCGCCGCCTGCGTGGCCGGCTCGATGTACTGAAGCCGAGCGCCGAGCGCGCCAGCGAGCTGGCAGCGTCGCGCGCCGCGCGCCGCCGCCCCGCCGCTGAGCGCCACTTCGAACCCGGCGAGCCGGTCCTGGCACGCGAGTATCGCTCTCGTAGCTACAAGTGGGCGCCGGCGGTGGTGACTCAGCGCGAGGCACCGCTTACATATCGCGTACGATGTTCGGATGGTCACGAGTTAAAAAGGCATGTCGATCAATTGTTACCGGATAAACGGCTCGGTTCGGATAAACAATTGTCCGCTGAAGTACGTGAACCGACCGTTTCTGACGAGGAATTTGATGACGCCAGGGAGGAAAATATAGACAACTCTGTAAATCTATCTCCGTCAGTCGCTGCTGCACCTATAGTACATTTACCTCGTTCCCCTGCTGATAACAAAATGCATGAATCGCCACCGAAACCGGCACAATCTGCTATCACTACAGGTCAAAGTTCAGGCACCCCCTCTCAACGCCCTATGCGTTCATGCAGAATTAAACATGTAAAAAAATATTAGAAGCTCTAAAAAAAGGTTTTAACTAAAACATTGATTAAGCGATTAAGTTAAGCGTAGTTTAATTTTTTTTATATAAGTACCTAGTTGTGCTTAGTATTATGCCAATATGTTAGTTGATATTAGCCTAAGTAAAATGGAAGTGTACTGTAATTGTTTCGATCAATACCTACAACTTTTTTTTGTCCAAAAGTTATAAGTAGTGTTTTAAAGGTCTAACATAGTAGGTACAGGTTTTCAACGTTTTCGTTAGTTGCCACCAACTGATTATGGTATATTATGTATAATAAGTGTGGTTGGCGTAATTAATTCTTTTAAATTGTTTTTTTTTTTAAGGGGGGACGTGTGGGGTATGTAGGTAGGTAATAGTATTAAGTTAGATGTAAGGTAGATTTAAGTTAGTTGAAATAAATCAGTTGTGTCCCGGACTATGTCTTTTACTACACGCTCCGCCCAAATATCCAACTATGATGAAGATATATTATTATGTTTTACATGTCTTCATCATCATTTTTATCTTCGAAAGATTCACAATCATCATTCAACGAAAAACAGTTGTGGCATATAAAATCTGAAAGCTCATCGTCATCTGGCATATGTTCTTGGTGTTTTTGAGGAATGCAATGACGATGATAATACTTTTTACATGAACTACATACAAGTGACTTATTTTTATCAGCCAGACGCCGGCACATGTCACAAGTAACCAGCACTATGTTTGATAAAATCCTTAGTTTACCGTCGTTTTTAATTTCAGTCTTAATATTTTCCTCTTTAGTATCTTCCGTTTCAGTCTTTATGTCGATATTTACTTTTCTTTTATTAATATTTATTGACTTCTTTCGTACGCCCTTACCTTTTTTGGTTTTCTGAGCATTTTCTTTCTTCTCCTCTCTTTTTCTTTCCATTTTTTGATTCTCTTTTTCTTGCTTTTCCGTCTCTTTTTTTTCAATAGCTAATCTGAAATTCTCAGAAGTAATCACAAATAGAGTTTTTTCTGTTTTTCGAATAGACTTCCTTTTATTTTCTGCGGGGCAATTCTGTTAGCCGATCTCTTTACTGAAGTGATACGTTCTTGAACCTCTCTCGTTTTTCTGACAGTTCCGACAGCTCAAAATTGTCAGAAAAACGAGACAGGTTCAAGAACGTGTCACCTTAGTAACTAACTAACTAACTGTATTGTGGTTACAGAGGTAGATGTGGAAGGTTGGCACAAATCTATAGGATTTTTAGTAGGCGTCATAGTAATTTTAACTGTTGTCACACTATTTTCACTCGTGAGATTTACATTTGTTGTGTTATTGGCAGATTGTATTTCAATATTAGTTGATTCTTTCTGTGGAAGATCACTATGAAAAAAACTCCAAAGTTTGAATAATGTAGGAGCGGAATTATTCTGCATAAAACCTTCAGATTTCAGTTTTTTCATCTTGTCTATCATTTCAACCCCTACAATATGTTCAAACTCTTTTAGGGACATGACCTTGTTTTCGTCATTGTCTGCTGTTTGTCTATCTGTCTCTTCAACACTTCTAGGTGCACTTAAACATTTGGAGTAATCTATTGCATTCTCATCAAAGGGACACAAGCCACATGCCCGAAAACCATTTATTATTATTTCAGATTTTAAGTCGTCAACAATGGTTTTTAAAATAGTAGCAATGTTGAGCTTCGTTACCACCTCTCCAACGTTTTCTGATTGAAATTTATGTACTGCTTTTCGGTACATTTTTTTATGGGTCCAAATACAGAAACATCAGCTGGCTGAGTGATTCGAGTGGTGTTGGGGTAAAGAGCTACTAATTCAATTCCTAGCTCTTTACAAGTCAAGCTGAGCTGCAAAGTGATATGACTTTTATGGCCATCAATAAACAGGATAACCGGTTTTTTGATGTTATTTTCAGCTAAATATGGAGCAAATATTTCAGTAATGAACTGGTTAAAGACATCTGCCGTCATCCACCCCGTATCACTTCGTCCGATACCCCATTTAGGTGGCACTGATGTTGCAATTTTTCAGGCAGTCGTTTGTATGGAAATACTATTAAAGGAGGACAAATCCTGCCATCGGCAGAAAATGTAAATAACACTAACATTTTCTTTGGAGTTTCCTTGTTCCACAGCATAAATATTTTTGTCTCCTTTGGCAGCAAGCACGCGACCAGTAGAAGGACATAGCTGGAATCCTGTTTCGTCAGCATTAAAGACACGTTTTGAATCCTGAATTACTTCTAACAGGTTTTCGCTAGTCAAGTAGTTTTTTATTTCAATAAACCATTTTTTTATATCTGTTTCAGACACACAGGCACTGGCTTTAGTAACCCCCTCACTGGTTCTTGTTACTAAACTGGGGTGACGTTTTAAAAAAGCTTTCAGCCATCCCTGACCAGGCCTGTTGTTAAGAAAAGGAGTAGGGCGTGGATTTTCAGTCAAAAACTTTTGAACTGTATACAAAACGTCATCGGACTTCCTAGGAAACCCTTTACGAGCCATATTAATCAACCACTCTGCAATGGTAGTTTCTTCCTCATTTGTTAGATACGGTGTTGGCCCAAATTGAGATTCTGAAGTAGGGTTTTTTAGTTTGAATTGTAAAGTTGCTCTAGGTATATTATAATTTTTGGCGACTGCTCTCAAAGACATTGCTTTTGTATTTATTTTTTCTAAAGCCTCGTCAAGGGCCTCTTTTGTGTATTCGGGTATTTTCGGCATTTTCTTTTCTTGTATACCTGATACAAACAAGTAAATATTTTTAGCTAATTTATCCAAAATAAATGAAAAAAACATTATAGTAATTGGCCTACTTTTTCTATAGACTAGCTTTGCGAATGATACAGTTATTGGCCTAGGCTATTAACTGTGCATAGTGATTTCAAATTTGTAGAAATTGTAGAGAATACTACACAATGTAACAGAAGACGTTATCCTGTAAGTACCTACATCTTAGATTGTGATTTAGTAGAAGTACTTATTCCCTGGAATAGATGATGCCAGTTACAGTAGTGAGATTGATTAAAGCTATACTTAGAGCCATAGGACAAGTTTACATTGACAAAATTAGATTTTTTGATAGTTGAAGTGATTTAGTATGTAAAATACCAATGTGTGTGATTAATTTTTTTATTAATTTTTTTGAGAAAAATGTGTGATGATTAATTTTGATTTTTATCAAAAACCAGTTGAAAAGAATTAGTATGTCTGTTTATGATAAAGAATTCTCACTCTAAGGTTGTCGCAACAACATTGCATAATTTTCATTTCTAATTATTTCAGCTGGACTCTGTTGGTCAAGCCAGTACATCTCAGTATTCTCAGTGTTCTACAGAGCTCTCAGAAGTAGTTAGCCCTCCGAGACCAAAGCTGATGAAGGTATTTAACTAATTTGTACACAGAAATTGTTGAAATTCTGGTAGGAAAATTGCTATGGTAGTGAAAATGTGTGATGCTAATAATATTTTTCAATTATTCCAGCTGGACTTTATCGTTCAAGCCAGTACATCTCAGTCTTCTTCTACAGAAGTTTCAAAAGCAGTTAGTCCTCTGGAACCAAAACTTATTAAGGTTAGTAACTAATACTGTCTACCATATGGGCACACGGGCTCGTGCCAAGGGCCATATTCATTGTGGCCGTGTCCATCCTCAGGGTGGTCCTAAAAACCGACAACTTTTCTCAGACATATATTCTTAGAACAGTTTTTTCGAGCATGTTACAATTTTATCAAAAAATTACAGCTCAATAAGAAATTATTCCTAAGCTTAGATGCTTTGTGTTTTTTACAGTCGAAAATTAAAAGCGCAAGCGTTGATTTTCTTTCATCTTCCTCATGTTAATATAATTCCCTTTCTTCACTTTTCGAAAACGCCCATAATTCTTGTGTGCTCATGGGCCCCAGCATAGTTTAAGACGGTTTTGTAAGTAACTTACAATATCCTTCCTTTTCAGCCATAGGACGTCCACTGCTGGACATAGGCCTCCCCTAAAGACCTCCAATAAGACCGGTTGGTAGCGGCTTGCATCCAGCGCGATCCTGCGGTCTTAATGAGGTCGTCCGTCCACCTTGTGGGTGGACGTCCTACGCTGCGCTTGCCGGTACGTGGTCTCCACTCGAGGACTTTTCGACCCCAATATGTACACGGAAATTGTTAAAATTTTGGTATGAAAAATGCCATCGGAGTGAAAATGTGTGATGTTGATAATATTCTTCAATGGTTTCAGGTGGACCCAGTTGGCCAAGCCAGTACATCTCAGTGTTCTGATGCAAATACTGTAGAATGCTCAAATGTGGGGAAGCCTCAGCAAACAAAAACAACCAAGGTAATAAATATGACTAGGCACTAAGTGAATTTAGGCTTAGGCCCTATCAAATAGCTTAGCAGCTTATATAGCTTAGCGAATCAAGCCTTGACTGATCAAATAATCATTACCAAAGAATATTTTGATTCGAGATCTGCTGAACAAGCAGCATCTGGTATCGAACAGTCCAGCCCCCTAAGACTGAGACTTCACTCACTTTGCTCGGTCAATAATAACATTCTATACTGAACCGACACTAACTGCTTTAAGTTTTTATTCTGGACACACTCCATGTAACAAATTTTCATATTTGATGGGTATATCAAACACATTATACTGTCAAACTTGTAAGCACAGAGATGACATATACCACATCATAGTGGAGTGTGCCAAGAACAAAAACGTATGCAGAAAAAAACATTTAATAAATATGACATAGGTTATTACAACTGCGCGTTCTGACTAAACTGCTGTCGGACTTGGTTAAAATGCTGTTCAAAATAACACATAGAATGTAAATTGTAATTGTAAAAAGAACCAAATATGAAAATGATTGCAGTTGCTGTTGCAAAACTTTCTACTCATTCATTTATTTCAATTCTGCTTGCAGGTAGCACGCAAACACGGAATCTTAGAAGATATAGGTGTAAAATCATTGGTCGAGCTAACACCTAGAAAAAAGAAAATGTATAAGAGGTGTAGAAAAAACATGTCTGAGATTTTAAGATTAAGAAATAAACTCAAGACCATAAAAAAAAAGAAAAGAAATATACTGGAAGCTCTTGATTCAGATGTAGCAGTGAAAGAGGTTTTGCAAAGCAACTTAAGCAGTCCGTTTTATCTGCTGCTACAAAGTCAGTTAAAAAACTCCCCGAGAAAGCTAGCTGGACGGAGGTGGACACTTGATGACAAGGTGCTGGCTTTAAGTTTGTACAAAAAGTCGAGATCTTGTTACAGACTGTTAAAAAGGTTATTTTGTCTACCAAGTGTTACCTCACTGAAATCTTTGCTAAACAAAGTTCCACTGGCATGCGGAATAAATAATCAAGTTGTGGAAACAATAAAAGCTAAATTCCGAATTCCCCACAGACACATGATGTTGCATTACTCCCTGAAAGTGGGACGGGGGTGCAAGATTCGCACTGACCAGCGCCAGAAGGGAGAAGGAGTGCTGAGAGTAGGAGGGTACGGAACCCCCTGAGTTACAGATCCGACACGGATCATTTAGGTTCGAAATGAGTCACAGATCCGAATCGGGGCACCCCAACCCCACGTAGTCTTGTGGCTACGACTCTAAGAGTGCCTATATAACAACAATCAATGTAACTGGGATTATTGTTGATCATCTCCTAATTATTTACAGAAATAATGGAGTTGCACCACTTCATCAGTTACTCCTAGCACTGCGATTTTATGCATTGGGTACAATGCTCATTTCTGTAGGGGATTTTGTGGGAGTTTCAAAATCGACTGCCAGCAGAATAGTTCAGGACATATCTGAAGCCATAGCCATGCTTTACAATAAATATATTGTAATGCACTTAAATAGCGTGGACAAGTTCTTCCACTACAGTCAGTTTCCACGTGTGCTTGGTGCAATTGACTGCACTCACATACGCATACAATCTCCAAGTAAGTCTTATAATCAAATCTTTTTGTAATAATAGCAGCTAAGCTTATTAAACTTACATTATTTAATTATTTTCCAGATCATACAATTGGTGAAGAGTTTAGAAACCGAAAAGGCTACTTTTCATTAAATGTTCAAGCCGTTTGTGATGCTGATTTGAAGCTGATGAATGTTGTAGCTCGGTGGCCTGGTTCTGCACATGATGCTACTATATTTATTAATTCTGTTTTAAGAGGTATTGTATAAATTGTTTTAATTTTAGCACTTTGTGATTGTGTACTGTTAATTTACTTTGTGGTGTTATAAAAGCATTTTTTTACAGCTCAGTGTGAGGCTGGGAGTTTTGGAAACCGCTGGTTGCTTGCTGACAGTGCCTATCCCAATAGACCCTATATGTTAACACCAGTTTTAAATCCAAGCAATAGGAATGAACAGAAATACAATGATGCACATATTGCCACAAGGAACCTTATTGAAAGGTAAGTAAGCAGTACCTAAGCAGAAGAATTAAAAACAACCTATTACAATGTTATTATTCTCTATCTAGCTCATTATACATATATAAACCTTCCTCTTGAATCACTATCTATTAAAAAAACCGCATCAAAATCAATTGCATAGTTTTAACAATATAAGCATACATAGGGACAGACAGACAGCGGAAAGCGACTTTGTTTTATACTATGTAGTGATTGCTCATTTTAACATTTATTTATCTTACAGGTTTCAAAAGAAAACCCAAGTCCGACGAGAACCGAGCTGCTAGGAACCAGGCAATAGCAGATTATTATAATATTAAGGGAAAATTTTTAGAAGCTAAGTTCGAAAATATATTGTTAGAAAATAAGAAATTAAAATTAGAACTAGAAAAACTTCAACACAAAGATTAATTAGGTAATATTATTAATTAGTTTTGCATGTAATTGTACTTATTTTAATTGTAATGTAATTTTGTTTCTTTCTAGTATAACATATTTTAGTTTGTAATAAGTAGTTATTCCTATGGCAATAAATATTTAGCTTGTGGTAAATTTCTTTGTTGATAATTTCCATACCTAATCTATGTAGATATGGGCATATAAATATATAGGTATATATATTTTAAATGACCTATTTTTATTCCCTACAGTTTTACTTTAGTTCAATGCACACCAATGTTACTAGGTACACAATAATATGATTAATGCCGAAGTAACTTTAGTTAGTTATCTTTTTTGATAAGTTAGTAAATAGGTGAACCAATCATAATAAAACTTGATATGGTAGTAGTGTGCATCTCAAGGGAAATTTAAATTTATATGTAGTAAAATAATAACTTTAGGAATCAACTTACGAACAGGCCGGCGCGGGCGACAGGACGGCCGCTTTACATATCAGACTCGACATCAAATATGCTGCGAGGCTGATGCTCTGTTTTGACCTAAATTGGAAATTCAGTGCCAAATACATACTTTTATTTGCTAGAATGTAGGGTAAATACATGGTACTGATCTTCAGTTACCTATTTCTGTTTATAAATCTAGTATCTCTACATCTAGCTATAATTCAGAATAAAATGATAATGACGAGTAGAACGATATCTTAGTGTGATTTTAGTATCACGCCGACGGCACGCGCACCATCGGCGCTGATGGCCGAGATATAATTATGAACTTCGCTCTCGGCGCCGTCAACGTGCGCGCTGATAGCTACTCGTCATTCAAAAACGCTTCCTAGAAGTTCATATATCTCGGCCATTCAGCGCCGACGGTGCGCGTGCCGTCGGCGTGAGACTAAAATCAGCCTTAGAATGTGTCCGTCATCTAGAGATACATTCTCTAGAGAAGTTTTCAACAAAATAAAATATTATTAAAGACACACTTCAATTGATATTTAGGCCCAAGACACTATATACGTGGCCGATAGGTTGCGTGCCTTATGAGGAGTGTCGCAACTGAGGCAGGCTGCAGTGCCGCTCTTGCGACGCTGCAGCCGAGGATTAGGGGCCGCGGTGGGATGGAACTGGTGGTGTGGGTGCCGCCACCTACTCTACCTTCCGCTAGGCCGTCAACGTGTTGGCAGACGCAGTGGGGCTGCAGGGGAAGAGAAGTGTCGGTATCGCGATAGCCTTTCTCACTGCCCTCTGCAGTTGAAGAGGCAGGCGCTGGGCTACTATGACTGACCCGTTGCACTGGGACCAGGGCGTTGGAATGCTGTCCGACGCTCAGTGCTGGTTAGTCCCGAGTGGTGGATGACGATGTGTCTTGTGCTCCGAAACACTCCGTCATTATGGCGGGAGCGCAAGCTCCGTTATGGAGCCCGAGTCTGGGCTAGCACTGTTGAGTGCCGCGAAGGAGTGCGAAAAATGTAGGAACGTCCTAAACTTGCCATGATAGGTTATTTCTGGCGCTTAGACGGCTGCTACCGCGGCCCGCTCACTTAGTTTTTCTCTTATCCTACGGGAACTGTAAAAGTTTTTGGGATAAAAAGAGGACTATGTCACTTTTCGGACTGCTGTGCCGCTCTTGCGACGCTGCAGCCGAGGATTAGGGGCCGCAGTAGGATGGAACTGGTGGTGTGGGTGCCGCCACCTACCCTAGCTGGGCATTCCAAGATTATGTGCAGTGGAGTCTCCTCTTTTGTGGGTTCACAGATGCACGATGGGCTTTCCCTCAACTTAAATCGATGTAAGTATTGGGAAAACTCACCATGCCCCGTCAGCACTTTAGTTATGATTCCCACTGGTGCTCTTTCTCTTACGATCTTGTATGCCGCCCTTGCATCCGGAAAATATGTTTTGGTTACCGCCGCTGTGTGTCCATCCTGATACCGCCGGTTCCACTCGTCAAGAGAGTCCTTTCGGATTTCTCGCTTGACGAATGAAACGGGGCAGTTATCGTAAATAGGTCTGGACTTCGAGTGCAGTGCTGCTTCCTTTGCTAGCTGGTCCGCTCTCTCATTTCCCTCCATCCCCGCGTGCGCTTTAATCCAATAAAGTTTCACTATTTTATTTTGTGCGTGTAGTAACTTTATGTAAGCTTTGAATTTACTGCTAAGGGATGGATGGAAGATACGCCAACTACCGTTTCCAGTGCAGACCTGGAGTCACAAAAGATTTTTGCTTTTTCGGTAGCCTCAAGAAGTGCCAATAACTCGGCCTGGTACAAGGAGCACCAATCGGCCAAATTCAGCTTGCGGGTACTGATCTCAGCGGCATCATCCCAAATGGATAGTGCCGCCCCAACATTCCCTTTAATTTTGCTGCCGTCTGTAAATATGTTAATTTCTCGGTTAAGATTTTGCTCTAGTACTGCTCCGTCTGCCAGGCATATGAACTCCAGCTCCTCCTGCTGCGCTGGGTGTGGCTTCTTTTCTGTCTCTCTATCTCCAGTTACTTGCTGGGAATAACCTTTCTTAGTTTCATAAAGCAAGGCTGCTTCCTGGACTCTGATATGACAGCCGAGGATTAGGGGGCGCGGTGGGATATATGGAACTGGTGTGGGTGCCGCCACCTACCCTACCTTCCGCTAGGCCGTCAACGTGTTGGCAGACGCAGTGAGGCTGCAGGGGAAGAGAGGTGTCGGTATCGCGATGGCCGTTCTCACTGCCCTCTGCAGTTGAAGAGGCAGGCGCTGGGCTACTATGACTGACCCGCTACACTGGGACCAGGGCGTTGGGATGCTGTCTGACGTTCAGTACTGGTTAGTCCCGAGTGGTGGATGACGATGTGTCTTGTGCTCCGAAACACTCAGTCATTATGACGAGAGCGCAAGCTCCGTTATGGAGCCCGAGTCTGGGCTAGCGCTGTTGAGTGCCGCGAAGGATTGCGAAAAATGTAGGAACGTCCTAAACTTGCCATGACAGGTTATTTCTGGCGCTTAGACGGCTGCTACCGCAGCCCGCTCACTTAGTTTTTATCCTATCCTACGGGAACTGTTAAAGTTTTTGCGATAAAAAGTGGACTATGTCACTTTTCGTCTTTCAAACTATATTCATGCAGTAAGCCAAGGCAAGTTGCTCCGTTGCTGAGAAAAATTTACTGTTAAGTCCTACGGGAACCACAATTTTTTCGGGATGGAAAGTATCCTATGTCACTTTCCGTCTTCCAAACTATGCCCACCCCAAATATCAAGTCAATCCGTTGCTCCATTGCTGAGAAACAGTTATTGTCCTATCCCATGGGAATCACGAATTTATTCGAGATAAAAAAGTATCCTATTATCACTTTCTATCTTTTAAACCATAGGTATCCGTACCAAAAATCAGGTCAATCTTTTGCTCCGTTGCTGCGTCAAAGAGGAACAAACCAACAAACTTTTCGGATTGATAATATTAAAGTATGATGATTCTGTACCATAAAGGTAGAATAAAGAAACATGTTAAACCTCTAATAATAGAAGATTTAAAAATATTTTTAATGTCAGACAAAATGACGGCCTGGTATTAAACGTCATAGTAACATGTAGCATGCAGAGGGAAAATAACATTTTATCCAATTTTAATGTCAGTTGTCATTTTCAATCCATCCTTTATTTCCTCTTCAAGGGGATATAATGGTGGAAAAACAATTTGTCCCCTTGCCATGCTACTTGTGACCTAATAAAAGTCTGCAGACAATGTCACCTGTCATCTAATTACGTTTGACTGTGACGTTTCGTTAGTCCATATTAGCGTCATAGAGGAATTAATCACTTAGGGTCTTTGTGATAGTGGCGACAATTTCGCTTTCGATGGTTTTTGTCCTGTCCTACAGGAACTATGCAATTTTTCGGGATAAAAAGTATCCTAAAGGTCCTTCCGCCTTTTAAACTATGTCCATGCCAAAAATCAAGTCAATCCGTTGCTCCGTTGGTGCGTGAAAGAGTAACAAACCAACAAACCAACAAACTTTTCGGATTTATAATATTAGTAAGGATTATGGCATTGATGTTTATAAATAAATTATTTTTTTTTTTTTTTTTTTTTATAAATACAAATTGCAGTCACCCATTGTCCGGCTGTTTAGCCGGTCCGGAACGTCCGGCGTCCGGAATGCGGTACGCGCCAATTAGTAGGTACGGACTTACGGACCGGCCGGCGACAGGACGGCCGCTTTACATTTCAGACTTGACATCACATACGAGCATGCTGAGAGAGGTTGATGCTCCTTTTTGACCTAAATTTGAAGTACCATAAAGAGAAAAAACGCTACTTAAATTCTGAAATAATTGGCCAAACGCGGGTCGAACTCGCGCACGAAGGGTGCACCGTATGGAAGCCCCCTTTAATATATTTTATTTTAATTTAATAATTATTTTTGAAAGGAAGGATTATTTTATCCCACTTAATATTTCAAGCATCATCCTGTTGCTGCTATTGAAATCTAGCAAAAAAAAAAACACGTTACTTGTATGGGCTCCTCAAATATTTATTTTATTTTAATAATTTATTTTAAAGTTAATAAATAACTTAATATTCTGTGAAAATTTCATATTTCCCCTTTAATGTTTTTTTTCTATTTTTAGTATTTTTTTTTATAGCGGCTTCTGTTTTTTCTATTTGTAGTATTTTTTCTATTTTTTATCAGTGATAATTTCAACGTTCTAGCTATAACGGTTCATGAGATACAGCCTGGTGACAGACGGACAGCGGAATCTTAGTTTTTACCCTTTGGGCACGGAACTCTAAAAAGTGTACTAACCATTTAAGTGTGTAGTAATGTTGTTAAGTTTGTAATGTTATGATTGTAATGTTTTAAAACACATAGTTTGACTAGATATTTTTAACTGAACTGAAGTTAAGCTAACAAGAACTTTACAAATTATGCAAGGGTGCTCCATATTCCCATTTTAATCATTTAATTTTGTGTATAAGTATGTGTGTGCATAAATACGAGTAAATATTGTTTAATATTTTTTTAATTTCAACAATCCGCGAGATTAATTACGGATGTGTGACAGCGAATGGTGTTTACAACTGACCGCTACCGTGGTTAAGATGGCATGTTAAATTGTGAACTACCGGTAGTTACTTTACACATCAGGTTCAAAATCAGATGCCCAAGTGTGCTTGAAAAGTTTGCAATTTGAAGTTTGAGTCATGGTCATAATAAGTAATACATAAATAAGACACACTACCTGACTGACTAAATGCAGGAAGATGTGGAAGCAAATAAAAGTGTGCTAGTCATTACACGCATTGCAAAAATAATGTAGGTAGGTACGTTTTTTTATTAGATTTCTACTTCATATGTATTATGTACCTAACGACCTAATGATTTTATAGGATACCTTAGCAACTTTCAGTTTCGGCAGTAGAATTAAGTTTGTGTAACATAAATTAAACTTTCTTTAGTTTGGGGTTGGTAGATATCCTACTTGTTCACAACGTGTGCGCGTAAATCCTTTTTGGGTAATGAATCAATAATTTGACAAAAAATCTTTTATCACTATATCACTAGGTACAATACCATACTCATCAGATCTCCCTCAATGTTCGAATCGCTTCCAGGCTAATATTAAATAAGTGTACTTATATGCCTGCAACAATGTACAGTCAACCGCCACAAATCCATAAAGTTAGCCAAAAAAATGTAACTAAAATAACCTACAGAAAACTACACAAATTGCGACAGCAGCTCCACTATTCACCCATAAGATAAAATGGCAGAAATGTAGCGGCAACTTAATGGTCCTCTCCTGACCTAACCATTTCACCTTAATATATCCTTATTACCTCATAATTACCCTTCAGGAATGTCGATAAAACCCCTAATCTTTTAAAAAAGCCGCCAGAAAAATTGCCCACTCATTTCCCCCGTAAATTGTGACAGCTGTCACTTTTGATTGACAATCGTTAATTTATTAACTGCAAAATAATTCGCGAATATTGCATATTCGATTATAGTTAAAAAAGAACTTAATTCAAATAGACATAGAGTTTAGAATTTTAATTTTAACACAAAATGTGTCACGGTATTGAAATCATCATTGAATGAACAATCAAACATGTTTGCTTGATGTAAGACTTTCCATTTCGTTTGTCTAATATTTTTATTAATACAAACTTATTTACACATCTAATACGATAAATAGGAAATTCAATACTTTATTATCAATACAGTAAAGTTGAGAATAGAACAAGATCTCTGATGCGACGGAAGATAAGGCTTTTACCGAGTTTACATGACATTAAGTACACTCCTGTCAAAAATATTACGTTTCGTTTATAACAAGTGCGGTTACGAAACGCTTATTAAAAAAAAGTTGCGCGGTCTTCAATGAAGAGGTACTTAATTTGTGCTCTCTATTGTTTATTGCCTTTTGACTTTCTACGGTGTAATGCTTTTTAAATGCCGCCTGTTAAAAGAGATTTCACTTGCATAGTTGTGCTTATTCTGTTTAGTCATAAGTTAAATTTCAATTTAAGTCTAGACCTTAGAAGTTCAGACTATAATTGACAGGAAAACAAAACGCAACCCATTTAGATACATGATGTATGAATAGGTTTATTAATTTCATCAATATAGGGAAAGTTAATTATGGTATACTCGTAGTGCGTTTGCCGTAAATTAGTATGATTATAGATGATTAGCGATCATCACATCAAATCGGCAGTAAAATAATTTCAATCGCAAGAGAAAACATCGTAAAGCAGCTGTTTTACAAATAAACAGAGACGGATATAGGTATTCGCTATACCTAACATATGCTATGGGACAAACAATGAAACTATAAAAAAATAGCAGTAAAAAAAGTTCATTGATTTTCCAGAAAATAGGTATTTAGTGCTGATGATTTTTTTGTTATCCATTTGAAATGATGCGTACTACATCATCTGCTTCACGTGGTTTTTAGATAACTTAGTATAGAGGCTGTTGTATTAAAAATGCAAGGATTTCAGAGGAAAATATTAGCGAAATCTCAAAAGAAAAACAGCTGATCTATAGGTACATTTTGTCGAGTCAATGAACTTTTTGTATGGAACTGATTTTTTTAGGCATAGTCCTGTAATAAAATTTGTTCATAGTGATGAGTAAGCATAATGATAGGTATATGTGAATATGTTCATGGGTTAGATATACTGTCTATAGGTAGAGTACGCGTATGTAGGCAGTCTTTACAAATCTTGGAAGTTCAAGTGAAAAACTTTGAAAGTAGAAATAAAACGCAATGACAAGAGAGAAAACGATAAAATGTCCCAAAAAGGATTTAAGCACACACGATGAACGACATAAAATTTTGAACATGTGGGATATCTACCAATCCCAAACCACAGAGAGTTTTATTTATGTTACACAAACGTAATTCTACTGCCGGAACTGAAAGTCGCTAAGGTATCCTATATTCATTAGGTAGTTAGGTACATTAGATGAAGTTGAAATCTAATAAAAAACCAAGTACCTATCTGCATATTTTTTCGATGAATACAATGACTGTACTGTACTGTACCAGCCTTTTTAATAGTCCACTGCAGGACGTAGGCCTACCCGCAAAAGATGATGGGGCCATATCCACCACGCTGGCCCAGTGCGGGTTGGTGGATTCACATACGCCATCGGCCATCCATTCACATATCGCAATTTTACGGACGTGTGCAGGTTGCCTCACGATATTTTTCCTTCACCGAAAAGCACGTGGTGTGAAATTCCGTACATAAATTCCAAGGAATTCATTGGTATGGGACCGGGATTTGAACCCACGACCTCACGATTGTAAGGCGGGTGTCATTACCACTAGACCACCACGGCTACGATGTCACGCACGACTATGGAATCAAAAACACAAAAAATAAAAATGTTATTCGTAGCACACTTTTATTTGGCTCCACATCTTCCTGCATTTAGTCAGTCAGGTAGTTTGTCTTATTTATTACTTATTGTGACCATGACTCAAACTTCCAATTGAGGCCATTAAGGTGCATCAACCTCTTCAAGCACACTTAAGTAAGTATCTGATTTTGTACCTGATGTGTAAAGTAACTATCGGGAGCTCACAATTTAACATGTCATATAAGCCACGGTAGCGCTCAGTTGTAAACACCATTCGCTGTCACGCATCCTAAATTAATCACGCGGCTCTGTCGTTGTTTCGCCCCGCAAGCTGTTCGGCCCGCGGGGCGAATCGACGATGACACGCGGATTGTTTCTTGAAGTTATGAAAATATTAAACAATATTTATTTATGCAAAAACAAACTTATAAACAAAATTAAACGATTAAAATGTGCACATGAAGCAGCCTTGCATAATTAGTAAAGTTCTTGTTAGCTTAACTTCAGTAATCGCTTAAAAAAACAATCGAAATAAGCTGTTTTAAAACATTACAAACTTAACAACATTACTACACACTTAATCGTAAATGGTTACACCTTTTAGAGTTCCGTGCCCAAAGGCTAAAAACGAGATCCTATTTCTAAGACTCCGCTGTCCGTCTGTCTGTCTGTCACCAGGCTGTATCTCATGAACCGTAATAGCTAGAACGTTGAAAATTTCACTGATGACGTATTTCTGTTGCCGCTTTAAAAACAAATACTAAAAATAGAAAAAAATATTTAAGGGGAGCTCCCATACAACAAACCTGAATTTTTGACTTTTTCGCTCGATATCAATAACGGTGACAGGTACCTGTGTTAATATTCTGTGAATACAGAATATTAAGTTATATATATTAACTTTAAAAATAAATAATTAAATTGAAATAAAATAAATATTTAAGAGGCCCACACAAGTAACGTGATTTTTTGCTCGATATCAATAACGTGGGATATTCCTTTCAAAAATAATTAGTATTTCTTCCTTTCAAAAATATTTAGTAAATTAAAATAAAATATATTAAGGGGGGCTTCCATACGGTGCGGAACTCTTCGTGCGCGAGTCCGACTCGCATTTGGCCAATTATTTCAGTATTTAAGTAGCGTCTCTTCTCTTTATGATACTTCAAATTTAGGTCAAAAAGGAGCATCAACCTCTCTCAGCATACTCGTATCTGATGTCAAGTCTGATATGTAAAGCGGCCGTACTGTCGCCCGTGCCGGCCGGTCCGTAAGTCCGTACTAATTGGCGCGGACCGCATTCCGGACGCCGGACGTTCCGGACCAGCTAAACAGCCGGACAATGGGTGACTGTAATTTGTAATTGTCACACTGTTAGTGTGTTGGGCCTAAATATCAATTGAAGTGTGTCTTTAATAATATTTTTGAAATTTTGTTTTGTTGAAAACTACTCTAGGTAACGTATCTCTAGATGACGGACACATTCTAAGATTTCGTTCTACTCATCATTATCATTGGTTTTGCATTTTGAATTATAGCTAGATGTAGAGATACAAGATTTGTATACAGAAATAGGTAACTAAAGATCAGTACCAAGTAATTATTCTACATTCTTCAAAGTCAAAGTTATTTATTTGCTTGAAAATGGGTATCATGCACATAGTATAGGTCTTAAAATCGAATACATATAAATATTAAAATATTTCACTACATTCAGTCCGTGTTGAACATGCAAATATAATCATAATGTCAAAATTTTATATTAACTGAAATTCGTGGTAAAATTAAATTAGTTTCATTCTAGCAAATAAAAGTACGTATTTGGCACTGAATTTGCAAATTAGGTCTAAACAGAGCATCAGCCTCGCAGCATATTTGATGTCGAGTCTGATTTGTAAAGCGGCCGTCCTGTCTCCGTACTAATTGGCGCGGACCGCATTCCGGACGCCGGACGTTCCGGACCGGCTAAACGGCCGGACAATGGGTGACTGTAATTTGTAATTGTCACTATGTTAGTGTCTTTGACCTAAATATGCATTTGAGTCGTGTCCATCCATCCATCCATCAGCCATAGGAAGTCCACCTGCTGGACATAGGCCTCCAATAAGATTTGTTGAAATCGGCATGCATCCAGTGCGATCCTGCAGTCTTAATGAGGTTACAGATACAGATACAGATACAGATCGTTTATTCATAAATAAAAATTTACATGTCAAATATAATATTAGGTACATTACATAGTACTAGTACGTTGTACATTTAAATTATTAAATTATATATCAAAGCAATAAAATGTTTAGGCTACAACTTGTCGTTTACGTATTCTTCGACCGAATAGTAAGCTTTGCTCAGAAGTAACAGTTTCAATTTATCCTTACTAATTACTAATTTACTAATTTACTAATTTACTATTTACTAATTTACTAATACTAATACTAATTTACTAATTTACTAATTTACTAATAATATTATAAATGCGAAAGTAACTCTGTCTGTCTGTCGCGCTTTCACGCTAAAACTACGGAACCGATTTGAATGAAATTTGGTACACAGATAGTCTAGAGCCTGAGAAAGGACATAGGCTACTTTTTGATTCGAAAAAATAGTTTTAAAGGGTTGAAAACGGGGGATGAAAACGCATAGGCTAGAATCTTAGAAGAAAAAACTTATTTTCTAACATGACACATGGTAATTTGCATCTTGACTTTCCAAATTACATTCTCTATGCCCAATGCCCATTCAAAGCTGCTCGAGTTGCAAATGTCAAAGTCAATCAATCTTTTCCTGTAAAATTTAGAGAAGGTTACATGTATTTTTTCAGTTTAATTACGTAGTTTTCATTCTAATAGGTATGCCTACAAAACGCGAATCTAGCGCGTAGTTCTAGCGGAGCTCGCGTAAAGAAAATTGCTAGAAGCCAAGAGTCTGAAGAGCACACTTAAACGCGTTTGACATTAGATGCCGAGCGCCACGCATCTCAAAGAGCTGCTGAGACTCAAGAGCGAAACCAAGCGCGTCGAATTTTAGATGCTGAGCGTCACGCAGCTGAGAGAGCTGCTGAGACTGAAGTTGAAAGTCAAGCGCGGCGACTTTTAGATGCTGAGCACTGAGCATCACGCAGCGCAAAGAACTGCTGAGACTCAAGAGCAAAAAACTAAGCACGTCGAATTTTAGATGCTGAGCGTTAGACGTTAAGCAAAAAATTGCATAGTTCCTGTAGGACAGGACAAAAACTATCGAAAGCAAAACTGTCGCCACTATCACAAAGACGCTGAGCGTCACGCAGCTCAGAGAGCTGCTGAGACTGAAGTTGAAAGTCAAGCGCGGCGACTTTTAGATGCTGAGCATCACGCAGCGCAAAGAACTGCTGAGACTCAAGAGCAAAAAACTAAGAACGTCGAATTTTAGATGCTGAGCGTTAGACGTTAAGCAAAAAATTGCATAGTTCCTGTAGGACAGGACAAAAACTATCGAAAGCAAAACTGTCGCCACTATCACAAAGACGCTAAGTGATTAATTCCTCTATGACACTTAACGAAACGTCACAGCGAAACGTAATTAGATGACAGGTGACATTGTCTGCAGACTTTTATAAATCACAGGTAGCATGGCAAGGGGACAAATTGTTTTTCCACCATTATATCCCCTTGAAGAGGAAATAAAGTATGGACTGAAGTGAGATTGAAAATGACAACTGACATTAAAATTGGATAAAATGTTTTATTCCCTCTGCATGCTACATGTTACTATGACGTTTAATAACAGGCCGTCATTTTGTCTGACATTAAAAATATTTTTCTATCATTAGAGGTTTAACATGTTTCTTTATTCTACCTTTATGGTACAGAATCATCATACTTTAATATTATCAATCCGAAAAGTTTGTTGGTTTGTTCCTCTTTGACGCAGCAACGGAGCAAAATATTGACTTGATTTTTGGTATGGATACCTATGGTTTAAAAGACAGAAAGTGATAACAGGATACTTTTTTATCCCGAGAAAATTCGTGATTCCCATGGGATAGGACAATAACTGTTTCTCAGCAATGGAGCAACGGATTGTCTTGATTTTTGGGGTGAGCATAGTTTGGAAGACGGAAAGTGACATAGGATACGTTCCATTCCGAAAAAATTGCGGTTCCCGTAGGATAACACAATAACTTTTTCTCAGCAACGGAGCAACGGATTGCCTTGACTTATTGCATGAATATAGTTTGAAAGACGAAAAGTGACAAAGGCCACTTTTTATCCCAAAAACTTTAACAGTTCCCGTAGGATAGGATGAAAAGTAAGCGAGCGGGCCGTGGTAGCAGCCGTCTAAGCGCCAGAAATAACCTGTCATTTCAAGTTTAGGACGTTCCTACATTTTTCGCACTCCTTCGCGGCACTCAACAGCGCTAGCCCAGACTCGGGCTCCATAACAGAGCTTGCGCTCCCGCAATAATGACGGAGTGTTTCGGAGCACAAGACACATCGTCATCCACCACTAACCAGCACTGAGCGTCGGACAGCATTCCAACGCCCTGATCCCAGTGCAACGGGTCAGTCATAGTAGCCCAGCGCCTGCCTCTTCAACTGCAGAGGGCAGTGAGAACGGCCATCGCGATACCGACACTTCTCTTCCCCTGCAGCCCCACTGCGTCTGCCAACAGGTTGACGGCCTAGCGGAAGGTAGGGTAGGTGGCGGCACCCACACAACCAGTTCCATCCCACCGCAGCCCCTAATCCTCGTCGCAAGAGCGGCACTGCAGCCCGCCTCAGAAGCAACACTTCTCATAAGGCACGCAACCTACCGGCCATCCTCTCAGCTGCTTTAGTTAAAAGCGGTTGCACTACGAGTGCCGGCCTCTAAGCTGCCATGGGGGAAAGACGCAAAGAAGAGGGAGACTTCGAGCGCCGCCTTTTCAGCTGCCTTCGACCTCCCCCGCCACGACAAGGCGGGAATACACAGGGGGGTTGTATATACACTCCAACCGTAACTTAACCAACAATAGCATTCCTCTAAGGTATTTTGATGTTTGTCGCTTTAGGTTAGGTTTCGCAGCCGACATAAACATTAGCCAAAATCAAAATATAACGCGGGCGAAGCCGCGGTTAAAAGCTAGTGTTTAAATATATTATTCGAATCTGCACTCTTGACGCTTTCTGGCAGGTGATTGTATAATTGCGGACCGCGCACATACACCGACTTGTCAGATTTTGCGAGCGAGTGAGCAGGTGTCTTCAATCTGCCCCTATGTCTTGTCGTCTCAGGCTCCCGCGTAGCCCCGAACTTTTCAAACTCATCCAGATTTAGTCTCACAAAGACACAAACTTGGTATATAAATATTGAAGGGACGGTAAGTATATTTAATTCTATAAAGAACGGTTTGGCGGATACGTCCCACTTAACCCTTACAATCGCGCGAATGGCTCGCTTCTGGAGTATTAGCGGTCTTTCCGACTCCGCCGCATTACCCCACAGCTCAGTTCCGTACGTAAGTAGGGAATGAACTGTGGCGAAGTAGCAGCTGAGTACGGCCTGCCTTGGGGCTGATGCAGCCACTCGGCTGAGGGCATAACATGCCTGGCTCAGGCGCGCACACAACGTTTCGATATGTGTGTCCCATTTTAAGGCGCGATCCACATGGAACCCGAGTAACTTCACGGATGATACCTGCTTCAAAGCAACATCGCGTACAGACACTGCCAGGGCAGGTGGTGGTCTATTCGCAAGGTTAAAATGGATGCAGAAAGTTTTATCCAGGTTGAGTGCAAAACCATTTGCTGCAAACCACTCTTGCAATTGATGAGCGACCTTTGAGACCTTCTGGACCAATGCAGTCAAGCTCGGTGCCGTAACCAGGGCCGCGACATCATCGGCAAACATGTAAACTTCAGCATCATTTATTGATCCAGGTAGGTCATTCATTAGGAGTGCAAATGCAGTATTAGATAGGCAGGATCCTTGGGGGACGCCCAGATCTGGGACCCCAGGTTCAGATCTAGCTTTACCTGAGTCGCCGACGACCGTCTGGCATCTTTCAGTGACGAAATCCGTCATCAGGTTTTCGGCTGGCCCTCTTGCGCCATAGTGCTCGAATTTAGCTCTCATCAAGTTGCGGTCAGCCGTATCGAATGCACGTGATAAGTCGCAACATATTGCCGCCACCTGATGTTTATTTTCTCGCGCCTTTAAAACAGTCTTAACGAATTCGCGAAGTAATGCGGTAGTGGATTTGCCCGCGCGATACGCGTACTGGCGGTCACAAAAAATATTAGATTCGTCTAAGAAATCGATGAGCCTTTTATTTATACCTACTTCAAATATTTTAGCTACGACAGGAATAATAGAAATAGGTCTATAGTTTTTTGCCTGCGTTTTATCGCCTTTACCTTTATAAATTGGTATAATTTTAACCCTTTTTAGTGCCCGAGGGTAACAACCATTCTTCAAACAACGGTTAAACAATTCCACTAACGGCGGAGCCAACACATGCGACACTTGTCGTATGAGAGGCATGGAGAGGTCGTAAAGGTCAGCCGTTTTTTTGGGCGATATGTCTTTGTTAATAATTTTTAATATTTCATCACAGGAAAACGGTTTAAAGTATATGGAGCGGTTATTATATTTTATCGTGTTGGATAGTGCTGCCATACTCCTAGTCACACAACAAGCTGGGGCGCCTGCTTGGGCACCGGCTGTCAGAAACATACTGTTCAAAAAATTGACAACATCATTTTTGTTGGAGAATAGTTCTCCGTCATCTCGCCGCACCAACTCTGTAAAATCAGTTTTATCGTACACAGCACGGCCAGACTCTTTACTTACAATGGACCACATAGTTCTACATTTGTTTGTGCTGTTGTTGATTTGGTGCTCATAGAACTGCTTTTTGGTCGAAATTAATTTATTATTATATGTCATATTTATTTGATCGTATACAATTTTAATGTCATCGTTGAGGGGAAATTGTATTTTTAATTTATTAATGTCAGTAATTAAATGTTTCAAGTTTATTATCTCATCCGTAATCCAATGTGACTCGGGTTTACGCAAAGGAACAAACTTGATTGGAAAAAATATTTCGAACTGTGCTACTATAATATTAATAATTTTTTCAGCGAGTATATTACAATTATTGTGAATTTTAATTATTATTATTCATACACCTTGTGAGTGGACGTCCTTTGCTGCGCTTTCCAGTACGTGGTTTCCACTCGAGAATTTTTCGATCCCACCGGTTATCAGTCCTTAAAACCTTTTCAAGCATTCATAGGTATCTGATTTTGAGCCTAATGTGTAAAACGATCGCCTTGTCTGAATGATGAAACTTCCGGGGGCTTACAATTTAACATGTCATCTAACTAAAGCCACGATAGCGCTCAGTTGTAAATACTCGTATCACACGTGGTAACGTTGCTTAAGGTCAGCGTCCTTAAAATTCGTGTGTTCTTTTGATTAATTTAAATAGCTTTAATAAGATCACTTTTTGAAAATTGTGCAACGAGATGCACACTTTTTATTTAGTTCAACATCTTACTGCATAAAAACGGTATTCAATTAGTCTCTTTTTATTTGAAACTAGCTGCGCACCGCGGTGTTACCCGCATTAGCCCGAGATAAAAAGTTTTTTTTTCTAAAATAAACGTAACCTAAGTTACTCCTTATTACATCTGCTACCTGCCAATTAAGTCCCGTCAAAATCGGTCTAGCCATTTCAGAGATTAGCCGGAACAAACAAACAGACAGACAAAAATACTAACGAAATACTGTCAACCCAGCCGTGAAAACAACTATCGTTTCGAGCTCTGTGTAATTAATTTGAAATTAAATTCAAAACTAGAAGATTGTGTTACTTACGGAATGAAAACAACAAGTACTGTTAACCTGCAACATCGTCAAACTTTTGCATACCGGTGAGATGCACAAATACTGTAAAAAATCACGTACATAAACCATCATACACAGATCGTTTATACCATAAAATTCTGTTAAACGATTCGAATTTGCCTAGTTCAGAATTTATCACTAATTTATTCAGGTAGAGTCTGAAAATTTCACGAACTTTCCGAAACTGCTGAACCGATTTGGAAAAATTTTTCAGTCTTGGAAAATTTCCAAGATTTTTTTGAAAAAAAAATTGTGATTTTTACTATTTGTCTTCTGTAGCCAATCGTACCTAGGCAAAACCGGGACGGGCAGCTAGTTCACCATTAACAACTAAGACTTAACTACCTACTCAAGTAAAATGTGACTGAAATATCTAAAATTCTAGGGACAATACTTGAAAATCTATTTTACTTATTGTGAATTGTTGTTTTAAAAATATCTTCACCCGCCGTTGCGTTGGCTGATTTACTAAGAAAAGTACCAAATTCGCGTTAATTTTACAGAAAAAAAAATATTGTCGACAATACAAATAAAGATTACCTTTTAAAATTAACTTGAATCACTTTTCAAGAACTTTGTGGCATATTTTTACCTCCTAATAAACCCCTGACCTTTATCTGAAGATACTTCCAAAGACTTAAACATAAAAAGGACATACCTACTTATATTACAACATTATTTCAAACAGTTGTGCCGAAGCGCCACGATAGCCTTTTGTTTAGCAGCTGCTGAAGAAGTTATTAGTTTCGTTATTTTACCACTCACTAGATATAACTTAGTCGCTTAGTACATTAAGCGTCGCGTGTTTTAGTACAATCAAAATGTGTTTAGGACCGCGCGCCCTCTGTAACCTCCATTAGCAAACTACGAATATCTCAGAGCCTGCGTCCTTTTAACATGTAGTTTTCCTGTACTTTGCACGCATGATTTTTATCACAATAAATGTTTTATTTGCCATCCAGCAATGGATCTTTATTTTTACCCAACTTCGTAAGCAAGGTAATGTTTTTAAGTTATAGGTAGGTACCAAAAATTGTTTTGATGTTTCTTTCTACAGCTTAAATGGATACACCGATTTTAATGTTGACTATACGTTTTCTTATAATCAATTTGACTTTATGTGGGACTTCACACAGTTATGTAAAAAATCGGCCAAGTGCGAGTCGGACTCACGCACGAAGGGTTCCGTACCGTATGGGAGCCCCATTTCTCTTGCCGTTATTAAAAGTGAGCAAAAAACTCCAAAAAATCACGTTTCTTGTATGGGAGCCCCCCTTAAATATTTAATTTATTCTATTTTTAGTGTTTGTTGTTATAGCGGCAACAGAAATACACTCTCTGTGAAAATTTCAGCTGCCTAGCTATCACGGTTCATGAGATACAGCCCGGTGACAGACAGACAGACAGACGGACAGACGGACATCGAAGTCTTAGTAATAGGGTCCCGTTTTTACCCTTTGGATACGGAACCCTAAAAACGATAAGAAATGTTCGAATGGCCTGATCAGTTTAAGCTATAATAATAATTAAAAGCACTTAGATATTAAGTTAGTTACGAGTTTTTGATCTGGTAATAAAGTTTACATACCTATGAATAATAATAATTAAATAATAAATATAAGGGGAATAGGGAACATCTTACACACGGTCTCTGACCCCAAACTAAGCAAAGCTTGTGATATGGCTGCCTGAGACTGATATACTACATACACATATTTTTAAATACATACGTATAGATTATACCTAAATAACACCCAGACACAGAGCAAACACATAGGTGTTTGTTCATTACATAAATATTTGCCCTGGGTGGGAATCTAACCCACGCCTCTTTGACCCAAAATTCAGGGACACTAACCACTGAGCCACCGAGGGAGTCAAATAATATCCGTAGAAAAACCAAAGTTACTATCGTAGTCCAGCGGATTGGAAACTTAAAATGACAGTAAGCTGGTACATAGCACCAGTAAACCAGAAAACTCATGACCGATGGGATCCAAAAGTTCTCGACTGGAGACTACGTAGCGGCAAACGTAGCGTACGACATCCACCAAAGGCTACAGTGATATCTTACCGAGATGGCCCGAAAGATTGATTGCCACTGTATTTTATTAAAAAAATAATACAGGATTATCTGCTTACCCTGTACTAAACCAAAATAGGGTGTTTAAAGACCGTCATTATAAAAAACTTTTACTATGAGGCCAACCCAAGTTAGAGAAAAACATCATCTGTACAAAACCGTAACTCGGAATCGAAAAAAACGTATAAAACAGTTGTTTTTTTTCTCGAAATCCGGGTTGATCTTATAGTAAATGTTCATAATAATGGTCAGAAACACCTCCTTTCGGCTTAGTACATCAGTTCTGCATAACCTTGTATAGTTTCAATAACGTTTTAAAATTTATAAAAGCCGTACTCAAGCATTATAAGTACTTTTAATCTTGCTAAGTATGTAATTAAATAATTAACCTGAATTTAATTCTTCGCTAACATTTTATTTTCGCACAATAAATCGAAATGGGATATTTTATGTCGATGGCACTTACTTATATTTCCGTTCTTATTTTATTTTTTATTAACTCGATAATGCTTTCTTTGTAAAGATACGCCGAAGAGCTCGAGATTATTTTCTGTTTTTGTCATTCTTGTAACCTTTCGGATAAGAAAAGCAGTGACAGAGATAGTCTTGATGTGCAAAAATAGCCGTTTTAGGGTTCCGTACCCAAAGGGTAAAAACGGGACCCTAATACTAAGACTCCGATGTCCGTCTGTCCGTCTGTCTGTCACCAGGCTGTATCTCATGAACCGTGATATCTAAACAGCTGAAATTTTCACAGATCATGTATTTCTGTTGCCGCTATAACAACAAATACTAAAAACAGAATAAAATAAGGGGGTCTCATACAACAAATGTGATTTTTCAGGAGTTTTTTGCTCTCTATTAATAACGGGCGAGAGGAAGGGCTAAGGGGGCCCAAACACGGTACGGAACCCTTCGGGCGCGAATATGACTCGCACTTGGCCAATTTTTATTTATGGTAACTTGGTAACGTAGGATGACCATTAATTATGATAACGAAAATAACTTAAATATAGGTACAAGTAGCGGCACGTAAGTTTAGCACTGAGGGTACTGTGGAGGGGATGGCTGCGCATGTTGACCGCCATACTAAACTCATGCGCAGCCACCCCCTCCACACTTCGCTCAGCGACTTATATGCCGCGACCTGTTTAGACTATTATTTATTTTCACTAAATTACAACTAGATGATGTAAGTTACATGTAAATGCCATATTTCTGTCACAGGGTTTACTTTTCTTGTTGCATCTCAGTAATACAATTATAGCCCGAGATCCCACCGCAAGAACATCCCGCTCATAGCGTGCACGGTTCAAACCAATTTTTTACAAAATATATGAATAGGAGAACATATTTAAACAGGATTGCCTTGCGTAATGTGGCCGCAAGTACTAGCAAGTAGCTAGCGTAGAAATGGCCCTTGACCATCACAGCCTACAATCACCCTTTGAAAATATATTCAACATGACTATGTTATTATCAATGGCTGATACGCATGGCAGATGGTAATACTATCTTAGTGTAATTTTATGCCGCTTTGAATTTTAACGATCCTGTAGACAATTTTAAAATAATATTTTTAATGAATTTTCAAACTTTGACATTCACAAAAACAGTTTTTATGGTGGTATTACCACAATCCATGAGGGCTTCAAAATTCCATTGCCATATAAAAAGCGCAGTAAACAAATTGAAATATCAAAGTGTCAGCAAAAGTAAACTGGCGTGAGAGCCGCGAAAGAACCATTTAACGATAAATCCCCTTCAAGCGAAATCTTTAACGACTTAAAGTGAACTTAAAACTTAAATCGTCTTAAAATTGAAAATGCAAACTAGTTTCCGAGTTCGCTCCGGTTGGGTATCTGCCTTTTGTCTCTTACAGCTCCTGGAGTCGGACAATGAGATGAGATTTTCTTTTTCCTGTGGAAATAGGGGAAAATATAAGAAAGGAGTGTTCACCTGTGAATAATAAGATTAGAGGTTACGAGTTTTTCAGATGACATTGGTCTTGTTTTTTTAAATATCTATTTTGAAGCTAGGGCGGAATTGTTAAACCGTGGTTTTACCAACTTTTTAGAGTAGGCCTCTGTAAATGTTTTAGGACATTTAATAACATTTATACTAAAATACTTAATACCTATACTAATATGAAAAATTATTATTAAAACATTTTTTTTATTTGTTTACATTTTTCAAATTAGTACCGCACACACGACTTACAGTAATGGTAATTAGGTATAAAGGCGTGGTTTCACTAGAGCTACCAACTATGGAGACGAACTTGGCAAACACGAATAAAAGACATAATAATACCTTAATAAAACTCAGATTTGCCCGCTGTTGAACTTTCTATGTGCATTTTACCAAACGAACATGTTTTCCTGTGGAACCGCGCTCTCAAGTGACCTTCCTGATCTGGTTCGTAGTGCATCTTCCCTTAAAACAAAGGTTCTGAGTTTGATACTCGACAAAGGAGCGAAATCATTCATTCTATTATGTTTTTAATTTATTAGCTGCAATAATGTAAAAATCATGGTCACTCTACAATCCACATATGCCATAAAAAGTGTCACCACATTGTCAGAATTTAAGTTAAGCTTTCCTTATTATAAGCTGTAATAAAATTAAATGCAAACTGCAACCGATGCACACTTGAGATTAGCAATTTAACCGTAAATTTTGTCCAAAAATGAAGATGACACACACCGCGATTGCATGATAAAAAAAATGTATGTGTCATACTCCACACTGTTGCATGGAACGAAAAGTGATTGTAAGTACCTATAAATGTAAGTCTTCTTCTTCTAATCCTAAGGCCCCACATCGGGGCAGAGGGCAGATACAATACTTCTTTAAATGTAAGAAATATATCCTTAATTTCATTTAACAGTTGGAAGAAAAGTTCATTCATAATCATTCTATTGGGCAGTCGGGTAAAAATTAACAATAACTCATTGTTGGTAGATATGACTATAACCAAAGATAAGTAAAGAATACCATATTTCTAAGTTTAACCATCTAAAACTAGACCCGACTAGCTAAAACTACACTGAAACCGAACCTCGGCATAACAGGTACTTATATGAAGATACAAACTTCTTTCTACATCTTTTTGACTATTATATGCCCCTGAAATGTACAATGTAGTCGTTTTCAATACTAAAGCAACAAATGACCACTCTAAAACTCTCTGAGAAAAAGCAACCAACGAAACTCAAACCCTATGGTAATCCCTTTGTAGTAACTACGGTTGCTGTCAAACTCATACACATACGGTAGGTAATTTACAGTATCCCTCCTCTATCCCTCGTAACGGCAGCTATTTTCAGCTCATCTTTGCCTCTTTGTATCTGTAAACTCTATGAACAAAACGAACAACCTCCTTCCTAAGTCACACTTCTGAAAACAAAGTCCCACACGAACCTCCTTCGTAAACAAAATGTAATTTATGTTCCAAAATATGGTGTAAAATTTTAAAATCTTAAAATAACTATCCCAAAAAAAGGCTTAACAAGTTATTACATCCTAAACGCCATTAACAGCATCTCCAAGAAAAAAAAGTAAAAACGTATGTAAAAATAAAAAGAACTGGCTGGAAGAACGCGTTCCCAGTGCCTTGGCTGAGTTTCTAAAAAAAGTAAAAAAATACTGGCAAGCGAGATTTGTGTACTTTTTCGCGCCCTTCGATAATATAGGGATGTCAATGAATGATTCATCGAATGAGATATCGATTACGTTTTAAATATGAATACCGAGCGTGGGCGTTTCTATGTTTATGTATTAATTCTTGACGTTCCAAATGGCTTCATTGAAAGATTGTGGAATAGAAATCTTTGTCTCAATTTACAGACTTTTGATATCATTGAATAAATTGTTGATGCGACACTTTAATCTATCATCTATAGTAATACATCAATGAGTAAAATTGTCTTATTTAGATCTATTTGACGGATAACATGGCTGTTATCGATTTTTGCAATCAGCTTTGAAATGAAAATTAATCGTGAGGGCAGATGCCGATGACAGAACTTGTTAAAACCAAGCCTTATAATGCTTTAATCTTGATATTTTTAATATCGTATTACACGATAATAATCGAGAGTATTAATACGAGTCGCAAAACAAGCAATGCTAAACCACACCTCTTCACTGTTGCCAATAAATTACGCACAAATAATTTTCGAAAAGAGAATCTGACGATTCTTACGTCCCTCTTTCGCCAATGCCTTTTGAAAAGAGAACGTTTAATATTTTACTGCGTTCCATTTTACGAAATATATCAATGTTTAACAACAGTGTAATGGAACGTTCCGGTCGCCGCATTTAATAATTTGAATTATTATTTGTAAGTTTGTAAATCATTTCTTCGATGTTAAGATCTTTCCGCCCACAGATGTAACTGTATTATTGTAATATTATTTTGTTGACATGAATTTTGATGCCTTTTTGTGTGTGTTGTTAAAATTAATGTTTGTTTTATTGTTAAATAACAATGTTAAAACATATTTGCTCGTAAAGTGGGCGTAATTACACGAATTTCAATATCTTAATGTATTTCATTACGCACTTGTGCATTATTGTAATGTAAAACGCACGCCGCCACCGACTGCAGAACTCTGTGGTCTCGTTTCTCCTACTTTCACTCAAGAGAGTGAGAGACATTACGGCACTTGTGCGGTAATGTAATATAAAACGCACGATGCTTCGACTGATGCACGACTTTCACTCAAAGTCAGAGTTTTATTAATTTCCTCGCAAAAATGGTATAAAACGTCGTATGACATACGTGCGCTTTGAAAATTACCGCATTTATATCATAATGTACTATTAGTCATTTTGTGCACAATATTCATTTGTTTTGTTTTAATTTGGTTAACGTCTAAGAGCGCTTGACCAAAACATAAAGACAGTTTTTACTAGTGTAGGAACAAGAACTTTAGATAGTAGGACTTGCACTCGCTATTCATTTGTTTCTGCTCTAGTTGCTTTGCCAACTAGAGTTGAGCTTAAGAATGCTTGAGAATTTTAGGGGTGGAAACTCATAATACCTAATTAAAATCGACTTCAGAAGTCGACAAGATCAAATCTTGAAACTGAAATATTTAGAACTGTATAGTTTTCAAATAGTGACCAGCAAGTGCAGCGTAGGATTTTTGCAAGTAGAACAGAAGGCCTAATTAAGATTGCCGTACGTATCAATAATTTGGGTATCTTACGTATCCCTGAGATTTTTTGGCGTCGTAAGTTTTCCATTTTGGGAAATAGCGGCTATCCGTAAAATTCCGTAAGGACGGAAGTCCGGAGGGCGTCCGTAAAATTTTATAAATAGGTATACTGAATAAAATTGCTGGATCGTAATAAATAAATAAATATATCTTTATTGTACACCAAAAATTACAGTAATATACAATAGAAACTACACAAAAAAATGTTGTACAAGGGCGTCCTTATCGCCTTTGGCCATTTCTACCAGGCAACAAACATTTTATCGTACAGACTACAAACATTTTATAACCGGTTCAATTGAAAATCTATGGAAGTAAGGAAGGAAGAAATCAGTGAACGTTCTAATCTACGGCTGATATGATGATAAAACTTATGTACTTACCAGTGTACCAGACCGTTTTATAATAGCTTCGTTTTCTTTCCTTTTTAATTTTACAAAAGCAAGTAAAAAACAAAGAATACCTACTTAAATTTTCGGGTATTGTCTTGCGAGGTATTCGTGTAGGTATTTCCTGGAGATGGCCGCGCGCTATCGCGCATTTTCATAAGCCCCGCGACGAATTTATAGAGACGATACCATCTCGACAAAATGCTTGTAATTTTTGGCGATATTTCTTTTTGAAGCACGTTTTTTGCTTTATAATTTGGACAATATAAACAATGCTTTGGATATCAGCTTTTTCTAGAGTACAATGCCTGTATAATGTAGATGTCATACATATCTACTGTACATACTCGTAGGTACATCCTGTTTGAGGTTTTCGAATTGCCCCTGGAGGGTTCCAGAAGCAAATCCACCATACCAGTGCGAGTTAGTGAATGGATTCACATTTCACATACATAAAACCCTGACTACATATTTTCAATTTATGTGCAGTCGTAATTTATGTGTCACTTTATTTTTTGTTTGTTTGTTACTCTTTCACGCACAAACGGCTGAACCGATTTGGATGAAATTCTGTATGAAGGTAGCTTAGATCTTGGATTAACACATAGGCTACTTTTCATCTCAGGCCAACGTGGGTAACACCGCGGGGAGCAGCTAGTAATATAAATTTTGATATTAAGTAAGTTCGTATAGGCCGGGTGGCTAGCCCGTGTCAGAGTTTTTAGGCCGCCCGAAGACCTCTGACATGGCTAAATGGTTAAAACAACCGAGACCTACAATTTAACATGTCATCCGAGCCAAGGTAGCGCTCAGTTAGAAAATGCCAACCGCGGTCACCCATCCAAAACCGTGCGGAACGTTGCTTAATTTCGGTGATCACTGACAAACACCTAGTCAAACTACGCTACGAGCGCTACAATTTTTATGCTAAGTACAATATAATTATAACAATAAGGAGTACGTATGCTAAAGTACCTACTAGCTTTGTAGAAACATATTCATTCATATTCATATACTTTATTTGCTACTAAGTGTACAAATAGGTCTTATAATTATTAACATGAAACTTAACGTGAAATAAATCATTCACTTTGTCATAATCATAGAGAAGTAGTATTTAATAATAATGCTAGGACAATAATGTAATATTTCCTTCGGTAAGAGCCTTAGAAGTAGATCTTATAATAAGATCGCTCGCGTCCGTCGAAAACTGACCGCTTCATCAGAGGGCATCTTTTATTCATATTTATATTTTCATGTTCTTATTTTACTTACTAAACCTGTATTGGATCATTCTACCTTGCTGATTGTTTCACAGAAATTGTTATCTGATCGTAAGTACCCTTGTGCTAAAGTATTGCTAATTTAATGTATAATAAAACTACCTATATATACATATGTCGTACATTACACACAAATTAGTTACTTACTGAGTGTTTCTCTAGACGAGAAAAATTCTAGGATATCATTACACTCATCATTAAGATAGGCTCGATCATATTAATCAACTTACGACACAATGGAACTGATTTTCGTGCGATTTCGGACTTGAGAGAAACACAAAAACACCCAGTAGGTATAATTTGTATTATTGATATAGAACAGACTAGGTAGCTTAGTAGAAAAGATGTATTAAATTATTCTAATCAATGAAGTTGAGAACAATGCGTTTTTAGGAAGTTATGCACAATCTTATCTTTTCTTTTCTTTTTAGCAGATCTTACATTACTTCTCCACTAGGCGTATACTTTGATCATTTATTGTGATTCCGGTGATTTCTATTATATTATAAGTGTTCTTTCGTCCAAAAAAAGACTTAGTAAAAAGTGTAAGCTGAATACACTGAATAATGAATTTTAGATATTTCACTCACACAAATGCAGCTCACCTATATTATGGAAAGGAATTTAGGTGTAATAGCTATTACTAGATACTTAGATAATATTATAACTTATCTTGGAGAGAAAGCGATTTGATCCCACGAATTGCACGTCCCGGTGTAGCCGAGCTCTATGAGACTGGACGGCGATATGCAAAACAGAACTAACACTATCACATTGTAAATAGTTTCAAGAAATTATTTAAAAAATATAAAATGTAGAGATGAAACGATAGATGAAGGATAGTGGTTTGGCCGGATACCGGGTACCGGATATTCAGCAAGCTACGAGGCCGGAGCGCCGGATATCGGGCTACCGGATATTCGGCCAAACTAAAACAAATATTTCAAAAGCTAATGCAGTTTCTAAGCTGTTTTTTCTGACATTTGGATCTGCCAGCAAAATAATTTCAGCTTCTTGAGTTTCACAGCCCATTGGTTGTTCTCGAAATTTACTACTACCCGTACTACACCCTCTCCGACGGCACGACCCTAGAAGACGTTTTCCTCATCTTCCCGCTCTGGACTCCGGCGGCGCCACTACTGCACGCCCTCAGCCGCGCCGCGCCGCGTCGTTTCCCGTTAGGAGCAAGGGAAGTGCTCGCCTATAACTGCCTATACTTCATTCAACGAGACGAGCTAATATGGCGCCCTCTCCCTTGCACAATCGTATGAAAGTGATAGGGATGCAGCATGGACTTAAATTATCAGGATTGGTCAATGGGCATGGCTAATTCACGAAAATGTAAGGCTGCGTTTACATTGCTAACGTAAATTGTAATTGAAAAAAAAAAACTGAATAAAATGTTTTTATGCTCTGATGTTGTGTGTAAAACGAATATGCTAGCTGGGTAATAATGCTATGATTTGATTTAAACGCAAAATATTTTCTTAAATCTTTATTCGCTTTTTGAATCACTTGAGTCATCTCTTAAGTAACAGTCAGTTAATTTCGTTAATCGTTATCAAGTGAACATTTCACACAATTATAGAATATCAGGTATAAAGCAGATGTTTTTCCTAACTTAGAAACAACAATGTAACAATAGAAAGCAATTTGTAAGAAGCCGACAATAGATAACAATAATGAGTCACACCACTTCAGTGAAGATAAATCCCAGGTGTGAAGCAGGTAGGTAGGTAGGCTACCTACAACGAAACTAATAATAATTAATTATTAAACTTACCAGACGGATTCTTCAAGCCAGTAGTAAGACCGTTTAAAAATGCACTTCTTGCATTTTAAACTGTCGTATCAATCCACACCTTGTTTGTAGTGTGGCCTTCGTTCATCCATGTTTCATCCAAATAATATATTACTTTATCTGACTGTCTTACATCACGTATCGCGCGTAAATAATTTCTTCTCCAAAAAAATATATCATCTCTTTCAGTCAGCATACTATTTCGGCTTCTTTTGGAAAATTTGAAACCAATACTTATCAACGCCGAGTCAACAGATAAGTAGGAATCAGTCCAGTAAACAAGCCGGGTCAACGTAAAACAAAACACTTCGAACACACTGAAAGCAAGCACCCCAACAATACGTCTGCACCGCTCAAGAGACTGAATCGAAGTGACATTTGGTCGCAACGTGTACGCACCCTTAGCTCCTTATCGGCAACCAATGACGTTCAGCGCTTGATTTCCCTATTAGCTCGTTTCGTTGAATACAGTATAGTGGCCGCGTAACGCTGTACATATGATGATCCGGGCAATTGTTTTAACCCGCAAATAAATTTGTTAATCGGACCACCCTCTTTTATTTTATAAAAGTAGGTGGCCCGTTACAACACTGTAGATAATTATTTTTCGCAAAAATGGCAAAACCGTCTTCCATCGTGTACAAAATTCGAATATTTCGCTCGAATTGTTGACATTTTTGTTGATTTATCAAAAACGGCTCAGCCGATTTCTGCAAAATTTAAATGGGACTTTGGGAGTATACCCTTTCGAACTAAAAAATAATTTTTCGATTCGGTTCACAACTTGCGAAATTATCGATGAACATACACAAAAAAAATACATACACACGAACATAGAACCTCTTCCTTTTTGTAAGTCGGTTAAAATGTAACAAAGTCTCAGCGAGCTGGGATATTGAGAAAAATAAAATTCACTTTTTAATTTATTAAGATAGTGTTTGATTCTGTTAGATGTTTCATACATTTATGGACTTGGTTGGTCGTCCATGTCGAAGTGTTGATGATAGGAAAACATCTCGCAAAGGAGTAATCCACCGGGCGAGGTGTTGTGCCCGGGGATAGCTATCCGACAGTGTATTGTTAGGTCTTAGTATGGTTCGGCCGTCGCTGAATATTTCGATTGCGCGATGCAGACTTCGCCTTCTGATTGGCTGAGGCGCGGCGATACTCCTCTGTGATTGGCGGGCAGAAGAATTCGTGGCTTAGCTAGCGCCATCTTGTAGCGAATGTAGCGAAGTTAGTCGCTACACATTTTTTTCAGCAAGTTATTAATGAGTCAATGAATGTCCAAGCTGAAGTAATAGATGACATGATTGCTACTGGAAGACTTGTTATTGTTTTTATTTATTTATTTCGTGTAATCATTCAAACGATTTGCTACTTGTTAATTTTAAGTAATTAAAATTTTTTGACGTGCGATCGTAAAAATAAACAGTGTCCATTACAAACTATTGTGGTATGTTTTGTCTTGTGTAAATCGTGACGATGTGACGTCCGACGACTGGTTGGTCTCTAGTTGGTGGATGAGTCTTGTGTTCCCGCAAATTGTCATAGTGGCGGAGTAGAGCCCAAGCTTCGTAGTGGAGCCCGATTTGTGCCGGCGCTGTCTGGTGCCGCGGAGGAGTGTGGAAGCATGCCCGTAGCCCCGACACTAGGCGCTGTGGTGGACACTCTAGGGTTTTTAGTGGGTATACCGACCAGTCGATGGAGACTCCCACATAACCACCTGTCTGCCCTGGAAGCGAGGTCATCTGTAAAAGATTTCCCTGGACAAAAAAGGGTCCTGTGCGAATAATCGCCGTTCTTTTTGTTCGTGTTTACTTTACAACCACCCTAAGGGAAAGAGTCCCAGCGCATCATATAATTTCCGTTCAAAAAATATTGATCATTGGAACATCCTGCACAACACCTTCCTATTTCTAAATCATAAATTCACAGTAGCTTAACCTCGGGCGCTCGTAGCGTGCACAAACATAAAATTTGATTAAAATATACGCCATTCGTCGTGACCACGTATGATTTATCACTCGAAAACGCTAACTCTCTGATTTATTGTCATTTATAATCATTGTATTTGTGTCTTGTAACGAAAGTGTGTTTTTCTGTTTAGAAATTAGGGGATTGTAAATTTGTCATACAGAAACGTGAGATGAGCATTTATTATTATATGCAAATCGTATGTTTGGGGTTATTTTAAGATTTCAAGATTAGTAATAGAGTATTTTAATTGTTTAACCCTCAACCAAAAAAGGCGTAATGAGTACCTACTTTTACATGTAGCTAGTATTCGGAGGCTTCCGAATTTTTAATTTTTAACTTGTCCATGTGAAACTTTTTGACGGCGCGGGCGGGTGTTTATATTATAATTATGTAAATGAATAGAAGAAAGATATGACTTAGCGTTAACAGCGTATGTTTAAGAAGTGTATACGGGACTACATAAAAAAGCTACTATTCTGTACATTTTGTCAAAAGTCGGTGAACCTTTAGGTAAACATCTATTTTTTTGCAATTTCAGGGTCGGTGATACAGTAAAAGTTGTTCACCTTGATGTTTTAATTTCGCCTGTAAATAGGTGTGTGTAAGGTTCGACATTTTGAAATGATGATGATGCAAATGACAGAAGCACTGAGCACACGACACAACCCCGTCGCATTTATTTTCTAGTTGGTACTTTTCTCTCCAACCTAAGTTGACCGCTGTTAGTAAGTAGTAGTAGTCGCCAGTTATTACATTAATTTTTAAGTTTTCATGATAATTTTCGTGATAATCTAGTATGAAATTAAAGAATAATAATATCTGTAATGAAGTAATCTCATATCATCCTCATATGACATCGATAAAGAGTTTTTGACGCTAAAAGTAACTACTTAAAATTGTACTTATCAGTATCCTATTCTTTGGTTTTTAATGACATTCTATTTTATTTTATCATTATTTTTGTTTTTTAAATTAATTGTTATTTTTAATATTAACTTGTGCTTGACTTATTATTATTGATTATTTAATTTATTGTTGTACCGTTGTACCTATCACTGTTATTGACATTTTAATACTTATGACATTTGTTTTTTGAAATTATTGGAATTGTCCTATTGTACTCGATCTGTGACGTAAACTGTTGTATGAATAAAGGAATATGAATATGAATATATCTCACAGCTATAAGCATTCCTAACGGAATGAAGAAACGGCTGTTTTATAGCAAAACATGTGAAGAGATTAAATGTCACTCCGGAAAGCCAATCATTTGGCTACCGAGCAAGCAATAAACTATAGGTACCTACTTACACGGCTGTAAAACTGAGAAAAAAGTAGTTAAATCTCAAATTCATCTACTTATTCATTTCTAACGATAGGGCATAATATTGCTTCTATACTATTCATTATTATTGTATTGTATGAGTCGCATCGATTAATTTTTGGCATGTCAGGCCGCCTGAAGGGCCTTAAAACTCTGACACCAGGGCTAGCCACCCGGCTTATATGAACTTACTTATTTAATTTGATGTAACAATAGTGTTATACTTATTAATAAAATTACCTACTGTAGATATTGTATTGTATATCACCTCTGTAGTTGTAGTTAATATCAATCTCTGTAATTAATTATCATGCTCAGAATAGTCCAAGGATCTTGCATCCAGCGCGATTTAGGTCATCTGTCCACCTTGTCGGTGAACGTCTTACGCTGCGCCTACCGTATACGTACCGGTAAGGTCTCCACTTAAGAACTTTTCGACCCCATCGGTCATCAGTCCTCTGTGTTAAGTACCTTCCCTGCTCACTACCACTTCATCTTGCCAATCCACAGGTCTATCTATGTCTGTTACTTTGGTTCTTCCACGGACCTCCTCATTCCTATTTCGATCTCGTAGAGACTTCGGGCATAGCCCTCCCCATAGCTCCTTAATCTTCTTAAAAGCTTACTAATTACACCAATAGTGAAGCTAGTGTCAGCTAGTGCTTAGTTTAAGTATAAAGTCAGACAAAAGAAAACGCAGCGTCTCAATAATCGGGTTTTGCTTTTTCCTTGCAGTACGGAGCCCTAAAAAGCATACTTCCAAATTCAACAGATAATAAATCGGCTCATGGAAAAGATACCATTTCCTGGCTATTCATTTCGATATCTCACATCGTAATGTACGCCTGTTGATGTCAATTTATGTACGTTACATTGTAGTGACGTCATTGGGAGTTATTGGACTGGACCAGTAATACTATCAATAAGGGTTAAGCATATCCACGGCTAATCTGACAGAACACAGAAGTAAGGCCTCCATACAGGGTTATTTAAAAAGGGCGTACTAAGTGAATAGGGGATGTTTCTGATCATCAATATGATCGGCTTTTATTATTGGGCCAGAATTAATTCGAGAAAAAAAAACAACGGGTTGCACTCCGAGAGTGCCGCAGAAGTGAAAACTTGAACATTAACGTTGTGCATTTTTGAATATTATGGAATGGTTGGGGAATAATTTCGCACGAATTGCTTTGTTTAGTTTTATTTAGTTTACAAAAGTACCATCATTTTTGTGCTAAAATACAATATCACACACGCACACTCGCGTAAGCGCCCTGCGTCGCACGAAACAGCAGGAGCAGGCATACGTTTTCGCCGCGCGGTAGAAAGAGGTATCACGCAGCGCCGGCGGTCTACTCTCCCTCTGGCTTTGAATTTTCGATCATTTACGTGTGTCCTGACGCAAGTTAAACATTTTTTACCCATCCCAAAAAGTGCACAACGCCGCTAACTAAAGAAGTTTTTACTTCAAAAAGTTTTCACTTCCGAAACTGTTGAGTTTTTTGAGTGGATGTTTATTCTGAGGATTTTTTATAATTTATAGTCATGTTAAATTCAATGTTTTATAAGTATACTAGCTTTTACCCGCGGCTTCGCCCGCGTTGTATTTTGATTTTGGCTTATGTTTATGTCGGCTGTGAAACCTAACCTAACTGACAAATATCAAAATACCTTAGAGGAATGCTTTTGTTGGTTAAGTTACGGTTGGAGTGTATATACAACCCCCCCGTGTATTCCCGCCTTGTCGTGGGGGAGGTCTGAGGCAGCTGAAAAGGCGGCGCTCGAAGTCTCCCTCTTCTTTGGGTCTTTTCCCCCAAGGAAGCTTAGAGGCTGGCACTCGAGTTTCAGCCGCTTTTAACTAAAGCAGCTGAGAGGATGGCCGGTAGGTTGCATGCCTTATGAGGAGTGTCGCAACTTAGGCGGGCTGCAGTGCCGCTCTTGCGACGCTGCATCCGAGGATTTTTTTTTATTATATCGCGAAACATCCCTGACATGATCAGCAGGGGTCTTAATTACAAATGAATAAAAACTAAGTATACCTATATTTCAATGTTTTTGGCTGTTTGCAGTTATAATAAACATTACAATGGTACAGCAAAGTTTATACCTACTTGTTCCTAATTAAGTATTGCTTTTTTACAAATATTTGTGCAAAAATTCGATAAAATTGTTTCTAAGGTTTTTTCGTGTTAGATTAATTCCAATTTTTTGTTCTAAATCAAATCTCTGCTTTCCATAACCTGGGCATTCCAAGATTATGTGCAGTGGAGTCTCCTCTTTTGTGGGTTCACAGATGCACGATGGGCTTTCCCTCAACTTAAATCGATGTAAGTATTGGGAAAACTCACCATGCCCCGTCAGCACTTGAGTTATGATTCCCACTGGTGCTATTTCTCTTACGATCTTGTATGCCGCCCTTGCATCCGGAAAATATGTTTTGGTTACCGCCGCTGTGTGTCCATCCTGATACCGCCGGTTCCACTCGTCAAGAGAGTCCTTTCGGATTTCTCGCTTGACGAATGAAACGGGGCAGTTATCCTAAATAGGTCTGCACTTCGAGTGCAGTGCTGCTTCCTTTGCTAGCTGGTCCGCGCTCTCATTTCCCTCCATCCCCGCGTGCTATTTAATCCAATAAAGTTTCACTATTTTATTTTGTGCGTTACTTTATGTTAGCTTTGAATTTACTGCTAAGGGATGGAGGGAAGATACGCCAACTACCGTTTCCAGTGCAGACCTGGAGTCACAAAAGATTTTTGCGATTTCGGTAGCCTCAAGAAGTGCCAATAACTCGACCTGTTACACAGAGCACCAATCGGCCAATTTCAGCTTGCGGGTACTGATCTCAGCGGCATCATCCCAAATGGATAATGCCGCCCCAACTTTCCCTTTAATTTTACTGCCGTCTGTAAATATGTTAATTTCTCGGTTAAGATTTTGCTCTAGTGCTGCTCCGTCTGCCAGGCATATGAACTCCAGCTCCTCCTGCTGCGCTGGGTGTGGCTTCTTTTCTGTCTCTCTATCTCCAGTTACTTGCTGGGAATACCCTTTCTTAGTTTCATAAAGCAAGGCTGCTTCTTGGACTCTGATATGACAGCCGAGGATAAGGGGCCGCGGTGGGATATATGGAACTGGTGGTGTGGGTGCCGCCACCTACCCTACCTTCCGCTAGGCCGTCAACGTGTTGGCAGACGCAGTGGGGCTGCAGGGGAAGAGAGGTGTCGGTATCGCGATTGCCGTTCTCACTGCCCTCTGCAGTTGAAGAGGCAGGCGCTGGGCTACTATGACTGACCCACTGCACTGGGACCAAGGCGTTGGAATGCTGTCTGACGTTCAGTACTGGTTAGTCCCGAGTGGTGGATGACGATGTGTCTTGTGCTCCGAAACACTCCGTCACTATGGCGAGAGCGCAAGCTCCGTTATGGAGCCCGAGTCTGGGCTAGTGCTGTTGAGTGCCGCGAAGGAGTGCGAAATATGTGGGAACGTCCTAAACTTGCCATGACAGGTTATTTCTGGCGCTTAGACGGCTCCTACCACAGCCCACTCACTTAGTTTTTATCCTATCCTACGGGAACTGTTAAAGTTTTTGCGATAAAAAGTGGCCTATGTCACTTTTCGTCTTTCAAACTATATTCATGCAATATGCCAAGGCAAGTTGCTCCGTTGCTGAGAAAAATTTATCGTTAAGTCGAAAAAAATTGTGGTTGCCGTAGAACCACAATTTTTTCGGGATGGAAAGTATCCCATGTCACTGTCCGTCTTCCAAACTATGCCCACCCTAAATATCAAGTCGATCCGTTGCTCCATTGCTGAGAAACAGTTATTGTCCTATCCCATGGGAATCACGAATTTTCTCGAGATATAAAAAGTATCCCATTATCACTTTCTGTCTATTAAACCATAGGTATCCATACCAAAAATCAGGTCAATCTTTTGCTCCGTTGCTGCGTCAAAGAGGAACAAACCAACAAACTTTTCGGATTGATAGTATTAAAGTATGATGATTCTGTACCATAAAGGTAGAATAAAAAAACATGTTGAACCTCTAATGATAGAATATTTAAAAATATTTTTAATGTCAGACAAAATGACGGCCTGGTATTAAACGTTATAGTAACATGTAGCATGCAGAGGGAAAATAACATTTTATCCAATTTTAATGTCAGTTGTCATTTTCAATCCATACTTTATTTCATCTTCAAGGGGATATAATGGTAGAAAAACAATTTGTCGCCTTGCCACGCTACTTGTGATTTATAAAAGTCTGCAGACAATGTCACCTGTCGTCTAATTACGTTTGGCTGTGACGTTTCGTTAGTCCATATTAGCGTCATAGAGGAAATAATCACTTAGCGTCTTTGTGATAGTGGCGACAGTTTCGCTTTCGAGGGTTTTTGTCCTGTCCTACAGGAACTATGAAATTTTTCGGGATAAAAAGTATCCTAAAGCTCCTTCCGCCTTTTATACTATATCCATGCCAAAAATCAAGTCAATCCGTTGCTCCGTTGGCGCGTGATAGAGTAACAAACCAACAAACCAACAAACTTTTCGGATTTATAATATTAGTAAGGATTATTACCTATACCTATTATTGACATAAGTTAACACTCTCACTCGAATATGCAGTGCCCGACAGGGTCCATACTACTGCACGTTTAAGAAAAATTATAACTAGTGACTCACAAATAAAACTAGGTACTCTGAAAAAGGCTGATGGCACCTACACAGCTTCAGAACAAGAGCAATTTGAATTGCTATTACATACGCACTTTCCAGACTGTCAACTAAACGACACAGACGGATGGGTACCACACATACCACAAAAACCTGATAAGGAAGACTGGGATTTTGTCGACTCTATTGTCACGGAAGAGAACCTTCTTTGGGCAATAAGCACTTTTCAGCCGCACAAGGCCCCCGGACTGGATGACATATTTCGAGCTCTCCTCCAATGGGGCCTAAGCTCGATTAAAATTCACCTCATCGCCATATTTAGATCTTGCATGGCATGGAGGTATATACCTAAAGCCTGGAGAGAAGTGAAAGTGGTGTTTTTACCGAAACCAGGAAAAACCGACTACACTAACCCAAAGTCGTTCAGACCAATAAGCCTCAGCTCTTTCCTATTGAAAACACTGGAAAGACTCTGTTATAAGCATATCAGATGTGGACCACTGGCAGACAATCTAGTCCACAATAATCAACATGCCTATCAATCGGGCAAATCGACGGAGACTGCTCTCCATCAAGTGGTGTATAAAATAGAATCCGCTTTGGAGAGCAAGCAATCATGTTTGGCTACCTTCATTGACATTGAAGGGGCATTTGACAAAACTACGTTCCCTAGTATTAAAAAAGGTCTGAAAAAGCAGGGAGTAGATAACAGAGTAAATGGTTGGATAACCACAATGCTCGCAAATAGAACAGCCAACATTGAAACGGCAGGCGCCACGCGCTGTCGAGTCACTAAGGGCTGTCCACAAGGAGGGGTCATGTCACCTTTACTTTGGGTAGTAGTGGTAGACGAGCTTATTGTTCTCCTCAATAAAGAAGGCATTGTCACTGTGGCATATGCTGATGACCTGGTAATCATGGTATCTGGACTCTTTGAGTCGACTCTGTGTGAGAAGATGCAGAAAGCACTCAAAGTAGTTGAAAAATGGTGTGAACGCCACGGCCTCTCTGTTAATCCGCAAAAAACAGAGTTAGTGCTATTCACACGAAAAACAAAGAAAACCGACTTGAAAACTCCTTCGCTATTCGGTACCAAATTAACATTAAGCAAGGAAGTCAAATATCTAGGAATCTGGCTAGACAGTAAACTTCTGTGGGGAAAACATCTTGAGTATGTCACCACGAAGGCAACAAACATTTTATGGCAGTGCACTAGAGCGGTGGGAAAGGACTGGGGTCTGAAGCCAAAGCTCTGTCACTGGCTATATACTGTTATAGTGCGACCGGTCTTCACGTATGGCTGCGTAGTGTGGTGGACACGTACGAACCTAGCTACTGTAAAAGCAAAGCTACAACAAACGCAACGACTTGCGTGCACGCTAATCAGCGGATGTATGAAAAATACACCATCAGCTGCACTTGAAATTATTCTTGGGCTTACACCACTGCATCTGCACATTCAGCAGGAAGCGATGGCTTCAGCTCTACGAATAAAATCTACAAATCAGTGGAAGAGTATGGGTGCAACGACTAACCACGGCAGAATAATCGATCGGGCGACAGGAATAATCCCTGAAGCTAAGAGTGGTACGGACAGGATAGCCAAAACGCACCTGGACTGTAAAAAGTATGATCTGATCATAGAGGATGACACATCAGACAGTGTAACGCCGTCTTGGAATATATACACGGATGGTGCAAAAAATAAGGAAGGGACTGGCTGTGGCTATTACTCGCCGGAGCTTGGGCTCAAGGAGTCTCTTGCCCTGAGCAAAACCACAACGGCCTTGCAGGCGGAAGCCATGGGCCTATTACTGGCCGCAAAAGCCCTGGAGCCACTAAGTGAGCTTCTGGTATCTCCTGGAAAAGGTGACTCCAAGGAAGTGATCATGTTTACGGTTGACAGTGCAGCCACAATCTACGCACTCAGGAGACCTATAACAAGGTCCAGGGTAATAGCTGAGTGCCATACAGCACTCCAAAGTATTTCAAATAAACACAGAATCATTGTACGTTGGACAAAAAGTCACGGTTTATGTCCGGGTAACAACATAGCAGACACCCTTGCCAAAGGGGGCACGAGAAAACAGGCGGAGGACAAATCAGCTAGACACTGCAAACCGACAGCAGTGGAAGTACGTGATCTACTGCGCCGTCATACTGAAAAAGAACAACAAAATATGTGGGACAAGAGGGAGGATTGCAGGCATGCCAAAGCTGCTTTCCCAGCCCTGAACAGAAACATAACAAACGATCTATTGAAGTTGCAGCGACAAGACCTCCGACTTATGGTAGGGCTCATTACTGGTCACTGCAACTTGAATAGTCACATGTATAAACTGGGAGCCACCGACAGCCCACTCTGTCGTGGTTGCCTGCAGGAGAATGAAACGGTAGAGCATGTTTTGTGGCATTGCAAGGCCACGGCAGAAACTAGAATCGCTTGCGGGTTGCATGACGCTACTATTGCTTTTTCATCAGCATCGACATCATCATCCTCATCGCTATCTGGTACACCATCCAAGCCACTGGAGCAGTTATGCCAGCGGCCCAGAGCCACGCTCCGTTATTTTAAGGAGCTGGGCTGGCTCGGGTAGACGCTGGAGGGGGAAATGCACAAAACACCCCATGCGGGACGTCAGTGCAGGACTTATCGCCCCTACATCGAATAAGAATAAGAATAAGGGTCCATACTAAACTTTGTACCTTTGTTATTAACATCTTGTACTGTATGGAAGCATGAATAAATGAAATGAAAACAGCTGTCCTCTCTATAGCTTTTTGCGCTACTTAGCTTGCTTATAATGCCCATAGTGAAGCATTGCGTAACTGTACCATAAGTCATCACTGGGCACACACTGGTCGAAGAATATTTTTCATGATCAGCAACAACTCGGCTGTACTAAATACTCGCTAAAACTTTTTCTCTCAATCTCCACAAGTCCAAAAATGAAAACAATCAACAAGTAAGTACAATAAAATAATAATTGGTTACACGATGTAGCAATTAAGAAAACCGCAAGCTGCAGAAAATATCTCATCACAACAATTCTAACACGTAATGAAGCAATTTGCTAGGATATGACATTAAAGTTAAGTTATCTACCAATAAGTATTACTTAGACCCGAGTTCACCAACGCTTGTTTAAGTTAAACGTGTGATTACTTTATTTAAACAACGGTCAAAGTCAGGTTCTAGACCCTAGTTCACCAACAGATGTTTAATTTATTAACCGTTGGTTAAATCTTAAACGGCTTGTTGATGAAATTTTGCTGTTCAGCAAGCAAAAACCGTTGTTTAAATACAGTAATCACACGTTTGACTTAAACAAGCATTGGTGAACTTGGGTCTTAATGTACATTAACATAAATCAGGAGAAGTTGTTTTTTAAAAGGGCAAGTGTCTTTATTAACTACAACAATATACTATAAGTAGGTAAGTACTACATGCATACTTAAACTACTACTACATAAAAAGCAATTAGATCATCCACATACCCTTGAAGGTCTATAGATAATCCTATTGTGGTAAAGTTAGTTTATTCAAATGTATCTACATAAATATGTATGTACATTATAATTTTGAACCCACGCTATATTTTAAGGGTATATTAATTATGTACCTACCTACTATAAAACAACCAAAGATACAGACAGCCCCGCAGATTAGTAAGTTGAACTGGCAATGGGCAAGGCACATAGTTCGAAGAACAAATGGCCGATGACGCCGTGAAGTTCTCGAATGGAAACCTCGTACTGGCAACGTAGTGTAGGAAATTTAAGTATTAGGTGAATCGACGACCTGTTGAGGGCCTTAGGAACAAGCTAGATGCAAGCCGCCTTCAACCAGTTTTATAAGTAAGTACAATACTTCTTAATCATCATCATCCAGAGCCTTGTTTATCCCACAGCTGGGTATAGGCCTCTTTCTTACTGTGCCAATCGTGTCCAATCAGGTTCGACCCGCGAGTTTGACTGTAATCTATGTATTAATGAGCTCTTTAAATTCCGGTAGTTTCTTATATAAGGATAGTTCTCCACTAATGCTTAAATAAGTATTTAAAAATAAATTCGAACACATTATACGAGAATACAAGATACCCTGAAATGATCAATTAATCTATCATTTTTTTTATCAGCCTGTCGTATAAAAAGCAGTTTCTTCTCAATGACCACGAAGCTGCGAAGAAGTCATAAAAACATCAACAAGTAATTACACGATAACAAACTGCAGCAAAAATCACTTTTCAACTTAACAAAGCAATTTGCGAGGATATAACATTAACGTTAGCTATCTGCAAACATTATCTAATATTTGTAAGTAATAAAGCAACAGTACAATATTCTTAATCACCGTTATATTGGCGATATCTCGACGTCTCTGGCCCACGTTCCTCGGAGAATGTGGCCGCGGTGCTCCCGCGGGCCGCTTTAGTGGAGCCATTCATGGCCAGACAAGTTGGCAGACCAAATATTGTAATGAGTCTTTTTTTGACAACAACCAAATTCTAGTAAATCTAGAATATCATTTGGCTCAACGAATCAAAAACACTTTATTAGACAACCACATTACAATAAGAAAACAAATCCTCATCAAGACACCTTTATCAATTAAAAAATATTAACTGATTTTTTGTAAGGAATAGCAGATATATTGTGATTTTAATGTTAGTCTCATAATGATAAATTTTGTGAGCAAAAAGGAACAGTACAATTTTGTTTGTCACCGTTATTGGCGATATCTCGACATCTCTGGCCCACGTTCCTCGGAGAATGTGGCCACTCTGCTCTCGCGTGCCGCTTTAGTGAAGCCATTCATGGCCTGGCAGACCAAAATTTATATAAGAAGCATGTCTCTATGCCAGGGTCAAATTTTAACAAATCTAGGATAATATTTTGATCATTGTGACCAACTTTCGCTATGGGGACAACCCTGAAAACATGAAAAATCTGCTTCTATTTTAATTCGATAAATATCAATGGACTTTTGTAGTAAGCAGCAGATTTTGTGGTCTTAGTTAGGGTTGATAAGAACAGCGGATTTTCTGTTTTGTTTACCAAGTAAAGAAATATCCATTAGGAAATCTATTTTGCACCTAAAATTATAGGAGGTGACTATAATACGGATTACGGACTACTACATACCTCATTGGTTGATTTGATAAGTCGTATGTTGTCTTATAAATCAACCGGTGAATCAATCAATCAGATAGCGTCTAGCGTTTGATTTGTACGGCGCATTAGCGATAAATCTAATACCATAAACAAATATATTTTACAAGTATAGATGGCGTTAGTAATTATATAATTTTAGGAATCATTGTATCACCACTAGACAGACCTAGAATTCTAGTTATAGTCTCTAGATTCTCACATCACCAACCAAAACGATCACGAGACATTTAGAATCTTTTACAATCCTTACTAATATTATAAATCCGAAAAGTTTGTTGGTTTGTTGGTTTGTTACTCTATCACGCGCCAACGGAGCAACGGATTGACTTGATTTTTGGCATGGATATAGTATAAAAGGCGGAAGGAGCTTTAGGATACTTTTTATCCCGAAAAATTTCATAGTTCCTGTAGGACAGGACAAAAACCCTCGAAAGCGAAACTGTCGCCACTATCACAAAGACGCTAAGTGATTATTTCCTCTATGACGCTAATATGGACTAACGAAACGTCACAGCCAAACGTAATTAGACGACAGGTGACATTGTCTGCAGACTTTTATAAATCACAAGTAGCGTGGCAAGGCGACAAATTGTTTTTCTACCATTATATCCCCTTGAAGATGAAATAAAGTATGGATTGAAAATGACAACTGACATTAAAATTGGATAAAATGTTATTTTCCCTCTGCATGCTACATGTTACTATAACGTTTAATACCAGGCCGTCATTTTGTCTGACATTAAAAATATTTTTAAATATTCTATCATTAGAGGTTCAACATGTTTTTTTATTCTACCTTTATGGTACAGAATCATCATACTTTAATACTATCAATCCGAAAAGTTTGTTGGTTTGTTCCTCTTTGACGCAGCAACGGAGCAAAAGATTGACCTGATTTTTGGTATGGATACCTATGGTTTAATAGACAGAAAGTGATAATGGGATACTTTTTATATCTCGAGAAAATTCGTGATTCCCATGGGATAGGACAATAACTGTTTCTCAGCAATGGAGCAACGGATCGACTTGATATTTAGGGTGGGCATAGTTTGGAAGACGGACAGTGACATGGGATACTTTCCATCCCGAAAAAATTGTGGTTCTACGGCAACCACAATTTTTTTCGACTTAACGATAAATTTTTCTCAGCAACGGAGCAACTTGCCTTGGCATATTGCATGAATATAGTTTGAAAGACGAAAAGTGACATAGGCCACTTTTTATCGCAAAAACTTTAACAGTTCCCGTAGGATAGGATAAAAACTAAGTGAGTGGGCTGTGGTAGGAGCCGTCTAAGCGCCAGAAATAACCTGTCATGGCAAGTTTAGGACGTTCCCACATATTTCGCACTCCTTCGCGGCACTCAACAGCACTAGCCCAGACTCGGGCTCCATAACGGAGCTTGCGCTCTCGCCATAGTGACGGAGTGTTTCGGAGCACAAGACACATCGTCATCCACCACTCGGGACTAACCAGTACTGAACGTCAGACAGCATTCCAACGCCTTGGTCCCAGTGCAGTGGGTCAGTCATAGTAGCCCAGCGCCTGCCTCTTCAACTGCAGAGGGCAGTGAGAACGGCAATCGCGATACCGACACCTCTCTTCCCCTGCAGCCCCACTGCGTCTGCCAACACGTTGACGGCCTAGCGGAAGGTAGGGTAGGTGGCGGCACCCACACCACCAGTTCCATATATCCCACCGCGGCCCCTTATCCTCGGCTGTCATATCAGAGTCCAAGAAGCAGCCTTGCTTTATGAAACTAAGAAAGGGTATTCCCAGCAAGTAACTGGAGATAGAGAGACAGAAAAGAAGCCACACCCAGCGCAGCAGGAGGAGCTGGAGTTCATATGCCTGGCAGACGGAGCAGCACTAGAGCAAAATCTTAACCGAGAAATTAACATATTTACAGACGGCAGTAAAATTAAAGGGAAAGTTGGGGCGGCATTATCCATTTGGGATGATGCCGCTGAGATCAGTACCCGCAAGCTGAAATTGGCCGATTGGTGCTCTGTGTAACAGGTCGAGTTATTGGCACTTCTTGAGGCTACCGAAATCGCAAAAATCTTTTGTGACTCCAGGTCTGCACTGGAAACGGTAGTTGGCGTATCTTCCCTCCATCCCTTAGCAGTAAATTCAAAGCTAACATAAAGTAACGCACAAAATAAAATAGTGAAACTTTATTGGATTAAATAGCACGCGGGGATGGAGGGAAATGAGAGCGCGGACCAGCTAGCAAAGGAAGCAGCACTGCACTCGAAGTGCAGACCTATTTAGGATAACTGCCCCGTTTCATTCGTCAAGCGAGAAATCCGAAAGGACTCTCTTGACGAGTGGAACCGGCGGTATCAGGATGGACACACAGCGGCGGTAACCAAAACATATTTTCCGGATGCAAGGGCGGCATACAAGATCGTAAGAGAAATAGCACCAGTGGGAATCATAACTCAAGTGCTGACGGGGCATGGTGAGTTTTCCCAATACTTACATCGATTTAAGTTGAGGGAAAGCCCATCGTGCATCTGTGAACCCACAAAAGAGGAGACTCCACTGCACATAATCTTGGAATGCCCAGGTTATGGAAAGCAGAGATTTGATTTAGAACAAAAAATTGGAATTAATCTAACACGAAAAAACCTTAGAAACAATTTTATCGAATTTTTGCACAAATATTTGTAAAAAAGCAATACTTAATTAGGAACAAGTAGGTATAAACTTTGCTGTACCATTGTAATGTTTATTATAACTGCAAACAGCCAAAAACATTGAAATATAGGTATACTTAGTTTTTATTCATTTGTAATTAAGACCCCTGCTGATCATGTCAGGGATGTTTCGCGATATAATAAAAAAAAATCCTCGGATGCAGCGTCGCAAGAGCGGCACTGCAGCCCGCCTAAGTTGCGACACTCCTCATAAGGCATGCAACCTACCGGCCATCCTCTCAGCTGCTTTAGTTAAAAGCGGCTGAAACTCGAGTGCCAGCCTCTAAGCTTCCTTGGGGGAAAAGACCCAAAGAAGAGGGAGACTTCGAGCGCCGCCTTTTCAGCTGCCTCAGACCTCCCCCACGACAAGGCGGGAATACACGGGGGGGTTGTATATACACTCCAACCGTAACTTAACCAACAAAAGCATTCCTCTAAGGTATTTTGATATTTGTCAGTTAGGTTAGGTTTCACAGCCGACATAAACATAAGCCAAAATCAAAATACAACGCGGGCGAAGCCGCGGGTAAAAGCTAGTCACTTTATATGTAAATGAACGACAAAAAGGTAGAGCTTACTTTTGGAACCAACTATTCTAAAATCTTTTAAAAGTAAATAAGTAATGTATTAATCAGATCAAATAGCACTAGCGTCGGTTGTAAGTAATTATTCGCCCTTTTTATGTTCAAGGATAATTTTATTTAGTTTTAATCGAAAACTATTCATACTTTGCAAGTTCTCAATAGGCAGAGCAATATTGTACCAGCACTTTGACGCAGCATAGCGAAAAGTGCTTTTATAAGTGGCCGAGCTGTGCCGTTGCATCGTATATTTGCAAGCTGGGTTGCGTTTTGATTTCCACGACAACTTCTACCGCAAAAAAAATGCCTTCATGTAAAGATAAAATTTCCCACTTTTCAAAATAAAACATCAAATCGTTACATTTTATTTCAAAAGTTAGTTCTATTATAGATATCACTGAAATTCAAAATAAGCTTTAGGATGTACTAGGAGTACATGACATCAGAGGAGTATTCCAACTAAAATCAAAGAATTTATAAGTACTTCCGCATTTAGTCAAATGATAGTTTAGGCCGTGACACAACTTGATCATAACACGATAGGTCGATTGCACATTTTAGCATAGTTGTATTCTATCATAGAATCTTTCAGGTCACGAGAACATTATGACTCTAGCTAATTGCACATTTTGACGATGGATCATATAAGCCCAAACACAATTAGACTTCTACTCATTGAAGTTCTGTCGCGCGAGCCTATATTCGAACAAGTGAGCCGTGCATGTCCCGCCCTACCCCAAGCAATATTGTCCGGCAGATAGCGTCTCACGTTTGATCTGTACGGTACATTAGCGTTAAATCTAATGCCGTTATTGCGGGGTTATTTGCTGATTCCGGAATTGGAACCGGATTGTGTCTATTTTCTTGTAATTAGGAATAATTAGGATTGGATGCATATTTCTATACAACTGAATAACCAATATTGTCATTCAGGACATTAAAAGAGACGATGCAGTACAGTATTAAGTATTGAATGACGTTGGTTCATTTTTAGGACTTTACTGGCGTGAAGAAAGAACCAAAATTACCGACTATGTACCGTAGCAGGTAGCACTGAGGACAGATGACCGCTGGAGTTTAAAAGTTTTCGAGTAGAGACCACGTACCGGTGTAGGACGCCCATTCAAACGGTGGACGGATGACCTCATTAAGATCGCAGGATTGCGCTGGATGCAAGCCCCTTGCAACCGCTACAGGGTTATCATAACTGATGTACTTAGCTGAAAGGAGGTGATTCAGACCATCATTATGAACTTTTATTTTGGGGCCAACTCGAATTTCTCATCTCGACTCGAGAAAAAAATCTGCCGTTTTATTTCCCGGCCGTATGGAAACAACTGATTTTTTTTCCAATTTTATAATGGGGCCACTCATTATAAAAATTATTCATTATGAATAATGATTATCTTAATCACACCCTGATGGCTTAGTTCAATGCAAGCAGATAACCCTGTATGGAGGAGGCCTATCTCCAACAGTGGGTGTCAATCGTCGTTTAGTACTTATACATTATCATTATTTCATACACAAGAGGTGAACTCCTAGATATAGCTGTACCTCTAAAACACCTGAATGCTTGAATGCATTCAACATTATCGAAAAAGTAAGATTCTCTTCGATTTTCTTCAAATTTACATTTGACCTGTATTTAAAAAGTAAGCTAATTACAATAACGACAAAGAGCAAATTACAACAAAACCGCGTTTAAAACTAATACAAAAACGAAACCCAAACCCATTTACAGGTCTAATAAATAAGGCGCGTACACAAATTATGACCTAACTAAACTTCGGCTTCTGTGCCGCATAAATTAGTTGTATATAACTAACTTTATTCTATTTAGAAACGACTAAAAATGCAAACTAAATCATGTCGTAAGTATTTTTGATTCAGTCATGGAAAAATTGATAGTAGCTCTACCATTCAACTTCAAGTGTAAGTTGGTAGTTCCGTGCCGAAAGGTACTGCTTTCCATAAAGGCAGCAAGGTAAATCAATATGTCAGCATTAATTGCGCTTAACAATATCTTAATTATAACGTTTTCTCTTTATCTTGTTACGGCTTATGACCAAAGTTGGAGTGGGACACTGCAATACCAGTAGTTAGTGAAGTTTTTGCCATGGTTAAATGCTCTATAGTAGCGCTCATCTATACTAATCTATATCTATACTTCTATACTTAATATATAAAGAAGTAAAGTTTATAAGTTTGTGAGGTTCTAGGGGGTAATCTCTGGATCTACTCAACCGATTTCGATAATTCTTTTACCAATAAAAAACACATTTGACTGGGGGTTTCTTATCCAATCAACGTTCAGGGAGCGTTTTATTAACTTTGCACAGTTTGGGCGTATACCGCGTATACAGAACTTGTATGGAGTATTCTTAACATCCATAGACAACATAGAGATCCTCCATACAATCTGTCAAAGTTACGTACGAGTATAAGTTCCTAGGCGTTCGAAGTTCAAAAACGCACGCCGGTAAGTACGGTAAGCACAGAGCTATTACAACAAGAGAGATAGCGCTGTTGTCGCTTGAGGCAATTCTCAACCGCAAAAATGTATGGACAATCACTATCAGTGGATGTCAACTGTCAAATATATATGTATTGGAATTTGACACTATCGGGACAAAAACACGGCAACTAGCCACTCAATCGAGATATTATACATGTCTCTTTCTAACTCATGCTATTTTAGATCATTGCATCTCTTTCTATCTTTTCTCGATCGACCACATTATCCCTCTGGGATCTCTGTGACGGTAAGTTATCGAATGGATGACAGTGAGTAGCATTTACATCTGAGCGCTGCCGTAGCATAATTTTCGGTCCTGGGGCCTTATTGTGTAGCTCTGACGTGCGGCTTCGCTTTTTCTCCTCCTCGCGCCAGTTACTCACGCCACGAACGGGAGGAAAAGCGAAGCCGAACATCAGAGCGCTTACACAATAAGACCCCTGGTTGTTTTAACCTTTCAGCCATGTCAGACAGTTTCAGGCGTCTTAAAAACTCTGACACACCCGCCCATTGGATACGAACTTACTGAAAGTACATAACTATCTGTATGAAACTACTGTACAGTACCAGCTTTCTAGTTATACACTGCTGAACATAAGCCTACTCACGAAGGGAGATTAGGCCACAGCCCCCACGCTGTCCCTATGCGGCTTTACAGTTTCACTTACGCCATCGAATATACAGGGTCATAGGTATTAAACACAAAACCTTTTATGGGCGGCTTTAGAGTACGTCTAGACAAACAACTTTTGTACAAGGACTTCTGGAACTTCATAAAAAAAAATTCGCTTCTCCATACATTACGCGTTGATGAACTTTTGGTATGAAAAAGCTGTTTTTTTCTCGTCGTTTTCCAAAAGTCCTAGAACAAAAGTTGTTTGTCTAGAATTCTATATGTACTAGACCCGCCCTTAATAGGTTTTGCGTTTAATACCTACCACCATGTATATTATTCTACTGACGTGTGTACCTTGCTTCACATTGTTTCCTATCACCAAAAAGCCTATAGTGGGCGGCTTATGTCCAGCAGTGGACGTCTTATGTCTGAAAAGGAAAAGGAAAGAAGGGACAAAAAATAGGACATTCAATCAGACAAGATCTAGAGTCTACATCAATTTCTAGAAAAATATCGTACAACCTTCCACTGAATTATATTCAATAAAACAAAATCAATCGTACTTACAAAATTATTCGTGTTTTATTATAGAAAACGTATTGTTCAATTGACTCTGTAACGATCTATTCATGTACAAATCCTATTTAGATAGGACTACGAAATCAAAGTAGTATAAAATTCCATTACCTAAGACCATACCTAGACCTTCCCTTGGGAAAATAAATAGAAATTACTTTATTCTGTCTGTTCTTAGAGATGCTTAGTATAACAAGAAACATTTTTCGGATATTTGTTTTGCCTACCTCTTTGGTATCGAGCTTCTTATAAACTCTTATATTTTGTGAACCACAATACCTAAACTCAAATTATTTTTATTGCAACATATGAAAATTACACGCGGTTCTTAGTTAACATGTTTTGTGTAGTTAAAGATATGACCCTATAAGGGTATGGCAATTTTATAATTTGTATTGGAACGATTTATTACTGTTTCCAAGATTATCCTTAAAAAATTCGTCTAATGTATACTAGCATTTCGATAATAGGGTAATTTTTAATTGTTTTATAAAACCGTTTTCTCTTTTAATCTAAAAGATATTAGATTATTAGGCAATTTATTGAATATTTTTATAGCCATAGAATTTGGGCTAGAACTGTGCATTGTTAAGACTTTGGTTCCACGAGTGTATAGCGTCTGATCCGCGTAAGTTTTAAAGACTGTTTGGCTCGTCAGCGGTTTTAAAGACTGTTTGGCTCATCAGCGGTTTTAAAGACTGTTTGGTGTGATTAGTGTGACCGTTTTTAGTGGACTGATTGCTATTATAGTAGATTTTCGATGTAAATTTGGTAGTGTGATAGATTTTCACTAGGTTTTGAAAAATCTGTAGATTTTACTAGATCTCATAAATGCGATTTTTTTTGGGGCCCGCGTGGCTTATGTGATTTTGGATAACGGCGGGGTAGAATTAGGAGAAGAATAAGTTATGTCAATAGAATTTAGTAGAAAACATTTTTACGTTTAGTAGTCTACAGGTGTTGAAAACGGTAACACAGCTTTACTGTTGACGAGTCACACTTGTCGGTTTTTAAAACCGCGACTACAAAATGTTGTCATATTCAAAGTTAGAAAATTCACGTTACCTCGCTATAGCATTCAACGAAATTAATGAAAATATCCAAAATGTCCTAAAATTTAGGTTAGGAGTTGAATAAAAAATAGATATCGGTTTCTCAGACACAAATGTAGTCCATGAACTCACAGTAGAAGCAAAAGAATACAAAAAATATTAAAAAATGTCCGAAGTTTACCAAGCGAAAGTCATAGAACGTAGTCACAGTCATAGTGTTGGTAACACTGCGTGGCGAGCCAAAATAAAACCTTGACGAGCCGCGAGCAATGTTGTCGGTTTTAATTAACGTTTCATTTGACGCTTTCTGCTTTTGCAGTTTGCCGTTTCTTATAAAATAGCCATGTCCAGTACTAAAACGTTACGTGAAATTGATAATTTTAACTAAAGAAAGAATGATGTATTTTTTTCACGCACCACTTTAATACTGAACACTGCTATTTTAAAAGAATCGGTAAGCTGCAAAACAGAAAAGTGTCAAATGAAACGTAAAGACCTTCATACCGTCGAAGTCTTCTATACGTGGATCAGACGCTTATGTCTAAATTGCGATCTAGCCTTGTGCGTTTCATCAGGCGCTTTGTTGAAATAGTCAGGATGCGATGCATACTCGTATTTCGAATATTTAAATGAATATCAGGGACATAAAATTTGAAGTTTCATAATGTATGGTTTAATATAGTTTGTTTGGTAATATCGGGAGTTTTTATATTTTCGAGAATTCGGATACTTTTTTTTTGTATTATGAATACTTCTTGCGCGTTAACACACAAATACGTAATAGAGCAGTTTTGTTATCAATATATTTAATTTACCGACTGAAACAGACAACATCTGTGTAGGTACATAATATAACTATGTAACTATATGTAAACAAAAGAGAGCGTCTCAGATTTAGAACTTTTCTTGAAAAACATTTTCTACAATTGCTCTCGCTACGTCCGGACTTAGTACGTAAAAGTAAAGTGGTTTTTGTTGATCACCTCTAATCCAGCTCAAATGCTTAGTTAAATAAATATTTTCTACTCTCCTCAGGATCGGCAAATACATTTTAAACTACCAAAAACAAATTTTAAATTAGTCATCACAGGACATAAGGGGATTTGTGGAATAAGCCACTTATTTCTTATATGTATAATAATATAACTAGACGTTGTAACAAATTTTATTTTAAAATTCGACATTATTATTTTTCGCAATTAAAAAATGGCAATGGTTTTGCCATCGTGTACAAAATTCGAATGAGCCGATTTCTGAAAAATTTAATTGGGACCACCTCTGAAGTATACCCTATTAAACTAAAAAAATGTTATTTGATTCGGTTCACAATTGGCGAAATTATCGATGAACATACACAAAAATATAAAAAATACAGACGAACATAGAACCTCCTCCTTTTTGGAAGTCGGTTAATAAGTGTTGGAGCTGTCGGTAGTACGGAACCCTACCACAAAATTTTCACCTCACGCTCTTGCCAAACCTACTTCGAGATTATATTATCTTATTATGCAAATGTTAGAAAGCCTTTCTTTATGTCGGCATGTTATTTTGTCCGGAGCTGTACTGTCTCCCGTTTAGAATCGTGCGTTGACATTTTGATACTATCCGTTTGCGAAATAATAAGCTCGCTGTCTCTGTCTCCTCTTCGTGGTAGAGAGAGATGGATGGTGCAACCTGTGCAAAAGTTGATAAGTACCCGCGATAGGGGAGACATGGCGAGCTCAATTGTAATGCAAAATGCGTCGTTAGGTAAATGCGTTTGAGTGTAATATATTGATTGACATCTGTCCGGCGTTGACGGAGGCCGAAGCCCACTAGGCTTGAAGGCGATGGACGATTATTTTGAGAAAATAACAGCTTCACTTATCGGACCAGGTGAACAGAGATGGACGTATGATTCGAGAAATCGCACTAAATTATTATACCTTTCGCCGAATCTTTATAGAATACTTTATTTCTTGGGATACTGATATTCTAAGTAGTGTAATAGGTACAAGTACCATAATACGACGTTTTTGTATGAGACTACGTAACTATGGATAGTATAATCATTTTTAACATCCAACACGAATGTTTTCTTCCTACGCGCGCTGAGAACTACTTAAATACTATTTTTTTACTATCCGTATATTTATTTTTCCACTTAATTTGTCTAAAATTTGTATATCAAACGATATTATGAGCATCTAGCCATCGAAAATTCCAATGTGTACTTGACCGAAGCCTCTATGGGTACATAAATAAAAATAAATAAAATAAAATGAGCCTTTATTGCTGAGCTTACAATTTTTTTTTCTTAACTAATCACTGACGGTCGTTAGTATCCTTTTCCCCAGCTTATCCTTCGACAAAGGCCTCCTCTAAAGCTTTCCAGGTCTTTCTATCTTTTGCGATTCGCATCCATTCTGGGCCAGCAACTCTTTTCAACTCGTCTTCTCATCGTTTTTGTTGTCGTCCTTTGCTTCTTTTTCCATCTCTAGGGTACCATTCTGTTATACTTCTTGTCCATTTTTCAATCTTCTCCCTTAACATGTGTCCTGTCCATTGCCATTTTAATGTCTTACAGACTTTCCTCGCATCTTTGAATTTAGTCACACGTTTTATATTTAAAAATTTTTTTATGGGTACATATATACATCTTAAACCATTGAAAATCATGTTTCCCGAGCGAAGACATGGTAGATTATAAGTTCAGATGTAAGTAAGTACATAAAGTCATACTTACAAGTACCGACAGACCATTAAACGAGAACATTGTAGCAGTACAGTATTACATTGATCCCGCGACTTCACATCGTATTCTTGCTAATGAGGCATTACCATACTTTATGTAGAGATTCAAACTTGATATCAGTGCTAAATGGTGTCGAGTACGGTTTGTGAAATCTAGAGTCCATCATTAGCTCAATATCGTAGCATAATTTGACTATTTTATTTCAGCGATTATCAAAGTTAGGCAACTTTCGGCATGGTCAGTTTTTCACGGTCAGTTGGATGGGTAACCACAGAGAGACACATTATATATCTCACAGTTACCAGAGGGATAATAAGCCCGATTACAGAGGCGCCAGCATAAATTTATTAGCAACGTAAAAAGCTTTCTCTCTATCAAATGCCTAAAGCGAAAAAGAAATAGAACTATGCTATTTAGCTAATACAATTACAATGGCGCCTCTGTAATCGGGCTTTATGTCAGATAATGTGGTCGATCAAAAATGAAAGAAAGAGATGCATTGATTTAATATGGCATGAGTTAGAAAGAGACATGAAAAATATCTCATGTGACTAGTTACCGGGATTTGTCCCGATAGTGACAAATTCTTAATTCATTTCATTAATTTCAATACATATATTTGACAGTTGACAACTAGTGATAGTGATTGTCCATACATTTTTGCGGTTGAGAATTGCTTCAAACGACAACAGCGCTATCTCTCTTGTTGTAATAGCTCTGTGAAATAACTCAATACGTTAGTTGTCAAATATATGGTTGAGCTTTTGGACAGAATTAGTCACCTAAGTATTACCTACTTGAAAATAGTTTGACAGTTATTTAGATTAGTTTGATGCGTCCTAAATCAAACTTCTTGGAAGCTGTGAAATTAGCTACAAGCTGAGTGAAACCCAATCTTAGTACAGCTGTTAAGTGAGCGTCAGTCAGGATTGGGTTTTTCGCAGTTTGTAGCTAACATCACAGCCGCCGAGAATATTGATTCGGCCTACAAGTCAGTGTTAAGCTAGTGTCTTTCATTGACGTCCATTTAAAAAAAATAGTAAACGTTTTCTACACAATTTCGAAACTATGTGAAATATTTTTGATGAAACTATGTGAAACAATATTTAAAAAAACGTATTTTTTAAAGCAATCTTTTACTGAACTAGTACTCACCAAGACGAATCAAACTAGCCGAAACTCGATAGGGTTGCATCGTTTCATTCCTATGACCACCTTCCAGCTCCATCATCAGACCCTAGTTACCATTGAAAGACAAACTACTCACCAAGACCATTCAAATGAATCCAAATCGTTGAGATTGTGTCGTTTCATTGCTAAGTTCCTTTGGCCACCATCCAGCTCCATCATCAGATCAGCACCATGTCATCATAATATTGCATTGTCACGCGATTTACACATGAATGCACAGCTCAATCGGTAACCGGGAAGTGGATCAAATTTAACTTGCAAGATTTGATTACAGACGGACAGACAGACAACGGGACAGGTGAAACTAAATAAAAGCTTGTAAAAATACATTTGACCTGTTAGTTGAACCTTTCTCGAAATTCGGTTAATAAGAACCAATAAAAATTCCAATCATGTTCCGAAAAAAGTTCTAGCATTATTGTTCTTGTAGACATCCTGTATTATGTAAGCCAAAAGAGCTAAGTTTCAAACTTAAACAAATTTAAGGTGTGCTTGACGGTAACTAAGTATGTCTAAGTAATGTGTTCAGTTCTACAGCTTAGAAAGTACAGATGGACAACTGAGAGGGACAGACAAGACAACCATTAGCCATATCAGAAGAATTAAGGTGGCTAAAAAACTTTGACACCAGGACTTGCCACCCGGCTTACGCACAAACTGAGAAGAAACTGCAACAGTTATTCTGCATATTAATTATTTGTTATCAAAGTAGTGGACGCCTTATAAATTGTTAGGTCGCGGATTCTAGTTGTGGTCCTTTTACATTGAAACGAATTGGTAAATCAGACTCAATATGTACGGATTTCTCACCACTCGCTTTCAATAAGGAAATCTGCATAAGTCATAAACAAGTGTGAAATTCGTAGCCAGCGTAGTGACTAACCAAGCACAATCGCTTGTCAAGGTTTTCATTATGTGTATGAAACAAAAACAGGTAAGTATTATTCTTCATGGTTGGCCAATAGAAAAAAATGTTAATTATGATAAAAGTATATTTTAAATTTTTATCAATAAGTAGATGCATATTATTTCAGTATATATAATCTTTTTTTTTATAGGAGACTAGCGGTCCCGGTGAACTATTACATATTGACATTTTTTACATCCCTTAAAATTTTGTATGGGAAATGAAATCCATGTTGTTGTTATTTTTCTCGCAACTGTTATAAAATTTCTCACCGTTTAAACCTTCCCTTAACTTCCACAAATATTTCAAGACCAAAATTTGCCAAATCGGTTCAGCCGTTCTCGAGTTTTAGCGAGACTAACAACCACGATTCATTTTTTATATATAGATACTAGCTGTCCCGGTGAACTTCATCTCACCATCTGTCAACTGTCAATGACAACTTTTACATGCAGGAACACTTTGTATGGGAAAATTCAATGAATGTCTTTATTATTTTACTCACTATATTTTTATATTTTCTCACCGTTTAAACCTTCACTTAGCTTCCACGGATATTTCAAGACCAAAATTAGCCCATCGGTCCAGCCGTTCTCGAGTTAGTTAGTTAGACTAACGAACAGCAATTCATCCTTACTAATATTATAAATCCGAAAAGTTTGTTGGTTTGTTGGTTTGTTACTCTATCACGCGCCAACGGAGCAACGGATTGACTTGATTTTTGGCATGGATATAGTATAAAAGGCGGAAGGAGCTTTAGGATACTTTTTATCCCGAAAAATTTCATAGTTCCTGTAGGACAGGACAAAAACCCTCGAAAGCGAAACTGTCGCCACTATCACAAAGACGCTAAGTGATTAATTCCTCTATGACGCTAATATGGACTAACGAAACGTCACAGCCAAACGTAATTAGACGACAGGTGACATTGTCTGCAGACTTTTATAAATCACAAGTAGCGTGGCAAGGCGACAAATTGTTTTTCTACCATTATATCCCCTTGAAGAGGAAATAAAGTATGGATTGAAAATGACAACTGACATTAAAATTGGATAAAATGTTATTTTCCCTCTGCATGCTACATGTTACTATGACGTTTAATACCAGGCCGTCATTTTGTCTGACATTAAAAATATTTTTAAATATTCTATCATTAGAGGTTCAACATGTTTTTTTATTCTACCTTTATGGTACAGATTCATCATACTTTAATACTATCAATCCGAAAAGTTTGTTGGTTTGTTCCTCTTTGACGCAGCAACGGAGCAAAAGATTGACCTGATTTTTGGTATGGATACCTATGGTTTAATAGACAGAAAGTGATAATAGGATACTTTTTATATCTCGAGAAAATTCGTGATTCCCATGGGATAGGACAATAACTGTTTCTCAGCAATGGAGCAACGGATCGACTTGATATTTGGGGTGGGCATAGTTTGGAAGACGGAAAGTGACATGGGATACTTTCCATCCCGAAAAAAATGTGGTTCTACGTGAACCACAATTTTTTTCGACTTAACGATAAATTTTTCTCAGCAACGGAGCAACTTGCCTTGGCATATTGCATGAATATAGTTTGAAAGACGAAAAGTGACATAGGCCACTTTTTATCGCAAAAACTTTAACAGTTCCCGTAGGATAGGATAAAAACTAAGTGAGTGGGCTGCGGTAGGAGCCGTCTAAGCGCCAGAAATAACCTGTCATGGCAAGTTTAGGACGTTCCCACATATTTCGCACTCCTTCGCGGCACTCAACTGCACTAGCCCAGACTCGGGCTCCATAACGGAGCTTGCGCTCTCGCCATAGTGACGGAGTGTTTCGGAGCACAAGACACATCGTCATCCACCACTCGGGACTAACCAGTACTGAACGTCAGACAGCATTCCAACGCCTTGGTCCCAGTGCAGTGGGTCAGTCATAGTAGCCCAGCGCCTGCCTCTTCAACTGCAGAGGGCAGTGAGAACGGCAATCGCAATACCGACACCTCTCTTCCCCTGCAGCCCCACTGCGTCTGCCAACACGTTGACGGCCTAGCGGAAGGTAGGGTAGGTGGCGGCACCCACACCACCAGTTCCATATATCCCACCGCGGCCCCTTATCCTCGGCTGTCATATCAGAGTCCAAGAAGCAGCCTTGCTTTATGAAACTAAGAAAGGTTATTCCCAGCAAGTAACTGGAGATAGAGAGACAGAAAAGAAGCCACACCCAGCGCAGCAGGAGGAGCTGGAGTTCATATGCCTGGCAGACGGAGCAGCACTAGAGCAAAATCTTAACCGAGAAATTAACATATTTACAGACGGCAGTAAAATTAAAGGGAAAGTTGGGGCGGCATTATCCATTTGGGATGATGCCGCTGAGATCAGTACCCGCAAGCTGAAATTGGCCGATTGGTGCTCTGTGTACCAGGCCGAGTTATTGGCACTTCTTGAGGCTACCGAAATCGCAAAAATCTTTTGTGACTCCAGGTCTGCACTGGAAACGGTAGTTGGCGTATCTTCCCTCCATCCCTTAGCAGTAAATTCAAAGCTAACATAAAGTTACTACACGCACAAAATAAAATAGTGAAACTTTATTGGATTAAATAGCACGCGGGGATGGAGGGAAATGAGAGAGCGGACCAGCTAGCAAAGGAAGCAGCACTGCACTCGAAGTGCAGACCTATTTAGGATAACTGCCCCGTTTCATTCGTCAAGCGAGAAATCCGAAAGGACTCTCTTGACGAGTGGAACCGGCGGTATCAGGATGGACACACAGCGGCGGTAACCAAAACATATTTTCCGGATGCAAGGGCGGCATACAAGATCGTAAGAGAAATAGCACCAGTGGGAATCATAACTCAAGTGCTGACGGGGCATGGTGAGTTTTCCCAATACTTACATCGATTTAAGTTGAGGGAAAGCCCATCGTGCATCTGTGAACCCACAAAAGAGGAGACTCCACTGCACATAATCTTGGAATGCCCAGGTTATGGAAAGCAGAGATTTGATTTAGAACAAAAAATTGGAATTAATCTAACACGAAAAAACCTTAGAAACAATTTTATCGAATTTTTGCACAAATATTTGTAAAAAAGCAATACTTAATTAGGAACAAGTAGGTATAAACTTTGCTGTACCATTGTAATGTTTATTATAACTGCAAACAGCCAAAAACATTGAAATATTGGTATACTTAGTTTTTATTCATTTGTAATTAAGACCCCTGCTGATCATGTCAGGGATATTTCGCGATATAATAAAAAAAATCCTCGGATGCAGCGTCGCAAGAGCGGCACTGCAGCCCGCCTAAGTTGCGACACTCCTCATAAGGCATGCAACCTACCGGCCATCCTCTCAGCTGCTTTAGTTAAAAGCGGCTGAAACTCGAGTGCCAGCCTCTAAGCTTCCTTGGGGGAAAAGACCCAAAGAAGAGGGAGACTTCGAGCGCCGCCTTTTCAGCTGCCTCAGACCTCCCCCACGACAAGGCGGGAATACACGGGGGGGTTGTATATACACTCCAACCGTAACTTAACCAACAAAAGCATGCCTCCAAGGTATTTTGATATTTGTCAGTTAGGTTAGGTTTCGCAGCCGACATAAACATAAGCCAAAATCAAAATACAACGCGGGCGAAGCCGCGGGTAAAAGCTAGTTTTTATATATATACTAGCTTTTACCCGCGGCTTCGCCCGCGTTGTATTTTGATTTTGGCTTATGTTTATGTCGGCTGCGAAACCTAACCTAACTGACAAATATCAAAATACCTTGGAGGCATGCTTTTGTTGGTTAAGTTACGGTTGGAGTGTATATACAACCCCCCCGTGTATTCCCGCCTTGTCGTGGGGGAGGTCTGAGGCAGCTGAAAAGGCGGCGCTCGAAGTCTCCCTCTTCTTTGGGTCTTTTCCCCCAAGGAAGCTTAGAGGCTGGCACTCGAGTTTCAGCCGCTTTTAACTAAAGCAGCTGAGAGGATGGCCGGTAGGTTGCATGCCTTATGAGGAGTGTCGCAACTTAGGCGGGCTGCAGTGCCGCTCTTGCGACGCTGCATCCGAGGATTTTTTTTATTATATCGCGAAATATCCCTGACATGATCAGCAGGGGTCTTAATTACAAATGAATAAAAACTAAGTATACCAATATTTCAATGTTTTTGGCTGTTTGCAGTTATAATAAACATTACAATGGTACAGCAAAGTTTATACCTACTTGTTCCTAATTAAGTATTGCTTTTTTACAAATATTTGTGCAAAAATTCGATAAAATTGTTTCTAAGGTTTTTTCGTGTTAGATTAATTCCAATTTTTTGTTCTAAATCAAATCTCTGCTTTCCATAACCTGGGCATTCCAAGATTATGTGCAGTGGAGTCTCCTCTTTTGTGGGTTCACAGATGCACGATGGGCTTTCCCTCAACTTAAATCGATGTAAGTATTGGGAAAACTCACCATGCCCCGTCAGCACTTGAGTTATGATTCCCACTGGTGCTATTTCTCTTACGATCTTGTATGCCGCCCTTGCATCCGGAAAATATGTTTTGGTTACCGCCGCTGTGTGTCCATCCTGATACCGCCGGTTCCACTCGTCAAGAGAGTCCTTTCGGATTTCTCGCTTGACGAATGAAACGGGGCAGTTATCCTAAATAGGTCTGCACTTCGAGTGCAGTGCTGCTTCCTTTGCTAGCTGGTCCGCTCTCTCATTTCCCTCCATCCCCGCGTGCTATTTAATCCAATAAAGTTTCACTATTTTATTTTGTGCGTGTAGTAACTTTATGTTAGCTTTGAATTTACTGCTAAGGGATGGAGGGAAGATACGCCAACTACCGTTTCCAGTGCAGACCTGGAGTCACAAAAGATTTTTGCGATTTCGGTAGCCTCAAGAAGTGCCAATAACTCGGCCTGGTACACAGAGCACCAATCGGCCAATTTCAGCTTGCGGGTACTGATCTCAGCGGCATCATCCCAAATGGATAATGCCGCCCCAACTTTCCCTTTAATTTTACTGCCGTCTGTAAATATGTTAATTTCTCGGTTAAGATTTTGCTCTAGTGCTGCTCCGTCTGCCAGGCATATGAACTCCAGCTCCTCCTGCTGCGCTGGGTGTGGCTTCTTTTCTGTCTCTCTATCTCCAGTTACTTGCTGGGAATAACCTTTCTTAGTTTCATAAAGCAAGGCTGCTTCTTGGACTCTGATATGACAGCCGAGGATAAGGGGCCGCGGTGGGATATATGGAACTGGTGGTGTGGGTGCCGCCACCTACCCTACCTTCCGCTAGGCCGTCAACGTGTTGGCAGACGCAGTGGGGCTGCAGGGGAAGAGAGGTGTCGGTATTGCGATTGCCGTTCTCACTGCCCTCTGCAGTTGAAGAGGCAGGCGCTGGGCTACTATGACTGACCCACTGCACTGGGACCAAGGCGTTGGAATGCTGTCTGACGTTCAGTACTGGTTAGTCCCGAGTGGTGGATGACGATGTGTCTTGTGCTCCGAAACACTCCGTCACTATGGCGAGAGCGCAAGCTCCGTTATGGAGCCCGAGTCTGGGCTAGTGCAGTTGAGTGCCGCGAAGGAGTGCGAAATATGTGGGAACGTCCTAAACTTGCCATGACAGGTTATTTCTGGCGCTTAGACGGCTCCTACCGCAGCCCACTCACTTAGTTTTTATCCTATCCTACGGGAACTGTTAAAGTTTTTGCGATAAAAAGTGGCCTATGTCACTTTTCGTCTTTCAAACTATATTCATGCAATATGCCAAGGCAAGTTGCTCCGTTGCTGAGAAAAATTTATCGTTAAGTCGAAAAAAATTGTGGTTCACGTAGAACCACATTTTTTTCGGGATGGAAAGTATCCCATGTCACTTTCCGTCTTCCAAACTATGCCCACCCCAAATATCAAGTCGATCCGTTGCTCCATTGCTGAGAAACAGTTATTGTCCTATCCCATGGGAATCACGAATTTTCTCGAGATATAAAAAGTATCCTATTATCACTTTCTGTCTATTAAACCATAGGTATCCATACCAAAAATCAGGTCAATCTTTTGCTCCGTTGCTGCGTCAAAGAGGAACAAACCAACAAACTTTTCGGATTGATAGTATTAAAGTATGATGAATCTGTACCATAAAGGTAGAATAAAAAAACATGTTGAACCTCTAATGATAGAATATTTAAAAATATTTTTAATGTCAGACAAAATGACGGCCTGGTATTAAACGTCATAGTAACATGTAGCATGCAGAGGGAAAATAACATTTTATCCAATTTTAATGTCAGTTGTCATTTTCAATCCATACTTTATTTCCTCTTCAAGGGGATATAATGGTAGAAAAACAATTTGTCGCCTTGCCACGCTACTTGTGATTTATAAAAGTCTGCAGACAATGTCACCTGTCGTCTAATTACGTTTGGCTGTGACGTTTCGTTAGTCCATATTAGCGTCATAGAGGAATTAATCACTTAGCGTCTTTGTGATAGTGGCGACAGTTTCGCTTTCGAGGGTTTTTGTCCTGTCCTACAGGAACTATGAAATTTTTCGGGATAAAAAGTATCCTAAAGCTCCTTCCGCCTTTTATACTATATCCATGCCAAAAATCAAGTCAATCCGTTGCTCCGTTGGCGCGTGATAGAGTAACAAACCAACAAACCAACAAACTTTTCGGATTTATAATATTAGTAAGGATAGATAGATAGATAGATTGATTAAATGACGATACGAGCTTTGCGTTCGCCTGATATAAAGCATTATTAGGTAATTTAGATTCTAATACTTCAGTCTCTGTTGTTAGACCGGCTCCCTTTCACACAGTGGCGTAGTGGTGTGCGGTGCCACCGATGACCTTTCGATACCTACATCTTATCCTGCTCAGCAACTCGATATCGCATCTAGATATTAAATGTGGGCCTGTCGCTACTAGCGTTCATTGGCTAAAATGTCTGAATGTCGTTAGGGTGCAACAAGTTGACGGCACGAACTCAGATTTGGCGTAGCTTAAATTAATGATATCTCAGCTGTATTGTCTGAAGAAGAGATAGATTCGATGATAAACAGTAGATAAAGTGCGTCTGCACCTATTGCAATATAATTTTGTTTTTATTTGTTATAAAATACCTATAATTACAGCTGCGTTCTAAATGCGCATAAGGTTTTCTCCGTAGTAAATAATAAAAAAACTGTTTAGTTAATTTATTTAAATAATAGTTATTTGAACTAACGAATACATAAACTAGGCCGCTATTTTCTTAAAAAATACTCAGTTTAGTTCTTCTGTGTTTTTATTGCATCCAAAGTTTCCTAAAAATTTGAGTCAAAATTCAAATGTTCCGAGGCTTATATCATTTGATTGGAGTTTTTTTTTCACAATTTTATTAGCAATAAGCATACATTTTGTAAAGACAAATTGATATAAATGTTAGTTTCAGATATTCAACAGCAAACACTGCTGTGATTAGCCACCGACGTTTGTATGGAGCGATGAGCGACTTGTTTACTCTTAAGGTGCGGTTCCACCACTTCCACCGGAGATCATGATCGTCACGACATGAATCTCTTTTTGAGTTTGGGCGATGGATTTGTAAAAACCCTATTAGGTCTATCATCTATCGATCATAACTTATTTAAAAAAAGACTTTCATTTAGGGAAACGAGAAATCTACATATTTTTTGCCCGACTGTCAAGACAGGGTATTGTTTTTGGTTTGTCGAATAAAGATAGGTATTTGAAAATGAAATATACTACAATACGTACCTATACAATTCGATATTAACAAATGCTTGTTACATGAATAGTTTTTTTGGAAATTCAAGTGTTGTTTTATCAATGTTTGATAAAACAATATGATTTCGCGAAAGAGACGAAAATTAGCGTACTGAATATCCTTTTGATATCGGAAATTCTATCAAATATTTTATACGCTACAAGATTAAACTATTTAGCATTATCTCTAATAGAGCTGTTTACCAAAGTTTTGCATCATCATACCTTACGTATTACCTAAAGCCTGCCTAGTCTATAACCACAGCGTATTTAACATATTTGCAGTAGCACTCATCATATTATTTATCTTAACTACACACTAATACACTGTATATAATATGTACTGTACATATAATATACTATACCACTACATGGGCCGTGATGGTCTAGTGGTTCTGACACCCGCCTTACAATCGTGAGGTGGTGGGATCAAATCCCGGGCCCGTACCAATAAGTTCTTAAGAATTTATGTACGGAATTCCACATCACTGGCTTTTCGGTGAAGGAAAACATCGTGAGGCAACCTGCATACGTCCGTAGAAAAAAATCGATGGCGTATGTGAATCCACCAACCCGCACTGGGCCAGCGTGGTGGATATGGCCCAATCACCCTTCATGAATGAATGAATGAATGAATGAATGAACACTTTATTGTTAACACAAATTACAGAAAAATACACAGAAAGTAACTTAAAACTAGTGTAACAAAGGGCGGCCTTATTGCTTACAGCAATCTCTTCCAGGCAACCCTTATGGGTAGGCCTACGTCCTGCAGTGAACTATTAAGAAAGGCTGGTACAGTACAGTACTACTGGGAATCACCGCCACATATCAGTTGTAGTAGGACGTCCACAATTAGACCTGTTACCATAGTTTTAAATTTAAAGTATCGACTTGAATCATACATCATTATGAATTATGAAACCTCGCTTCTTTATGTAAAGAAGCGCAGGTATCTATATACTTACCTAATCCTTATCCTTACATAGTATAAAATAAAGTCGCTATTTTCGTTTGTTTGTTTGTTTGTTTGTCTGTATGCTTAAATCTTTAAAACTACGCAACGGATTTTGATGCGGTTTTTTTTAATGGATAGAATGATTCAAGAGGAAGGTTTATATGTATAAAAATTCCCGAAATTCCCACGGGAACGGGCACAACGCGGGTAAAACCGCGGGGCGCTGCTAGTCACTTCTATAAAAACAAAACCCATCCTTTTCCTCGATTTAGTACAGGGCAAGCTGATAACCCTGCACACAGTATACCTAGAAGGCGACTGACTGTATGAATCTCTAAACTGTGGCTCTAAGCAAGGTGTGAGGCAACAGTTACAGCACAGGTCAGGGTGCCAGCCGTATCGTTACCGTGGGTATACCAGATATCGGGAGATATACGGAGCTCCGTGCTTGGCCAATGGGTTATGTAACTCTGAGGTGCGAAGAGAAATTCGCAGGCCTTTGTCTCGGGAATGTATTCTTATGGCTGTTTGATAGATGCCGACTGCGAGCTTGAGGTACAATGTCGTAGGTATATAGGAAACATTGTGAAATAACAATAAGTCATCAGTAGAGTCGATATTTCTCCGTTTTTGGTGCTAAGGGCTTGTGAGCTTAATGCAGCGTTGGGTATGGATGGATGGCAAACACCTGGTACAGTGATATTTTATTTCATCCAAAAATATACAATTGAGCTATCATACATTTTTTTTCTCCAAATATGGCACAATCGACTTCAACCGTGTTCAGAATCCGAGTAGTTTGCATTTCGATGTAGTAATTTTTACATTGTTGTTGATTTTGCAAAAACGACTCGGCACGTGTTTCTAACCGACTTCCAAAAAGGAGGAGGTTCTATGTTCGTCTGTAAGATAATTATGTCTATGGACATCGATAATTTTGCCAATTATGAACCGAATCAAGGATACATGCAATATTTTTTTACAAAGTAGCAAAAGTATTAATAATAGATAGACATACTATTTTAGAATAGTTATTTATGTCCGTAGTTTAAAGTAATAATCCGTATTCAGTAATCACCTACAACGTTTTAGTTTCTTTCAGTACTTAAAACCAGTAGAAGATCATCGAAACATCCGCGTTGTGCTCAAAAGATTCTAAAATTCTCAGCCAACCACAATCTATCTTGAATATCGATAAGGATAAAGTTATTATAGCCGCAGTACAATCGGCTTCAAGTAAAGCTACCGGTTGTCTAAATAAGGAATCCTCGAATCTAATCTGAACTTCTCCATAAACCTTTCTTTGGCTCGATCGAAGCTAAAACGAGAATCAACACAAAGCATTGTAGTCCTTAAAGTTATTGTCTGAAAAGCCATATTGGCGTAAAGGTTTTTTTGGTGCGGTCAGCGAAAATGGGAATCAGCGTGATCTAAGATCGCGGCTGAGATGATTTTGATGTTGTTTTAAGTACCTGATAGGTGTATATGGGGTACAATAACGGGGGTATGCAGATATTGCAGATGCTTTCTTGGGAGTGTTAAATACATAGTTGCCAGGGAAGTTAACGGTTTTCTGTTATAAGCATACGGTTGTATATAAACTATTTTTTAGTCTTGTACTTCAGTCTAGTTATAAATAAGTATAATACAATACTTATTTAATTATAAATAAGTGAGGCAGGAACTTAATTTTTTTTACCGAAATCTCTATTACTTTTCTACTTATCAGATTGCGAGGTTGGTATAAGTAATATATTTTATAGCTCTTTATTTCAATCACTTTGCACTTAATAGGTACTATGCGCAAACTTAAATATCATTTTGCCTACGCAAAAACTTTAGGAAGTTCACACCAATAATAGTTATACAAAAAAAAAACCTTTTCAACAAAATCGACAATACGATTAAATCAAACAATAACACTATCTCTCCGCTAACATTTCTCTCTTGCTCTCTTCATTGACAGAAACTCTGGATATAAAATTGGGTTTTGTCACATCTATCAAACAAAGAAATGAATTCTAAAATGTCGTATAAAATTTCAAAACTCTCACAAGACTCTAACCTTAGTATAGCGTAAAGCAATACGAGATTGTAAATGGTGTTTGCTTATTCCTGCAGTCCTCCTTTGCCTATAGTACTTACCTACTTATAATATGCCGACAACATCGCGGGGTTATCAGTAGATAAGGAGTAACTGTACCCTATTCTAGTGCTAATAAGTTACCTAGCTACATAGGTGAAAGGATTACCTAGGTACCTATTTTATGATCCGTCTGCTGTAGTGTGCAGTATTGTGCATTGCTGTAGATACATATATGTTACTAGCTGCTCCGGTGAACTTCATCTCACCAACTGTCAATGACAACTTTTACATGCAGGAACATTTGTATGGGAAAATTAAGTTCATGTTTTTACTATTTTACCCCACATTTTTTTTTCAAACCTTCCTAAAACCTTCCTTTAACTTCTACAGATATTTCAAGACCAAAATTAGCCAAACCAGTTCAGCCGTTCTCGAATTTTAGCGAGACTAACAATCACGATTCTTTTTTTATATGTATAGATATCAATGTAAGATAAAACTAAAAAAACTATGACAATAGGGCTAGCCACCTGGACTTTACGAACTTACTTTTAATGTAAAGCTCGTATTATCTAATGGGTCAACTTTTAATGATCCTACTGAACACACAGCTCACTACTGAACATACCTATAATAACTTATCCTCAAAAAGCGGTTGGCGCGATTGGTCCATATCCACCACGCTGACCCGATATGATAGGTGGATTCTCAAATGGCATCGAATATCTTCTACCGAACGTACCTATCCAATAAATTGTAAATATCACATTGCCTCACGATGTTTTCACTTAAAAATCAGTAGTATTAAAATATACGTGGAGGCTGAATTATTGGCAACTGTGAAATTAGCTAAAAGCTGCGTGAAACGCAATTCTCTCGCAGCTTTCAGGATTGGGTTTTGAACTGCTTGTAGCTAACTTAACAGCCTCCAAAAAGTTTGATTCGTTCTATAACTAACGACAAAATGTTTGCAACATTCTCTAACAATTTCTTCAATAATGAACAAGATCTACTGCGTCAACGTTAGGTGTAGAACATTGTAGAGATCCGAGTATTTCATACCATTAGAATAGCTGGTTAATAGGGTTGTATATTCGTTTGTTTATCCTGTCTGTCCACCTGTCACCGGTTGCGAACTCTCGCGATTCCAAGCGATAAGGTTCACGTAACGGTTCGTAGGCGCAGCATACCCTTACCTATTTCCTTTATATTCACACGTAACTTAAGGGGCATCAATAAATGACGTGAAGTATTTTTCAGGGTTTTTTGATCCCACGTGAACGAATTCAATGTTTCGGCAAATGCTATTTTCCGGGGCTGAACGGTCTAATGATTATTATTACTTACGCATAAACGGTAAATGCTGCGTCGTGACGCTGTGTTGGGACGCATTCCGCAGCGTTGTGCGTCATGATCACCAGACCAAAGCTTAAGCAAGCGAGTTTTACCATCAATGGAAAATATAAATGGTAGTAGCAACATAGATAATATAACTATTTACATCTTAATCCTGTAATCGAAGTACACAGGATTAAAATTCTTAAATGACAAAATACACAACCCCTTACATTTTAATTATAAGAATCTTGTAAAATAAATACAGCGTATTTGTATGTCTTATAGCAAAAAGGCCGAATATTCTAATTCTTCTGTTAAGATTCTTAAAGAAGAAAATAGATACTTAAGAGTAAGGCTGAGCGCCAAGGAATTTGAGAAGTAGGTATTTGGCTAAACTATTGCTGTCGCGATGCGCCCAAGCCAGGGAGCTTCTATGTGTGGTGTGATGCAATTGTATTTGTGTGTGTGCTGCGCACCAAATCCGCCCGCGCCCTTCCCGCCCCCGCCCGCGCTCCTAGCTCAGGCGGACGGCTGGTGTATTCTTTTGAATTGTAGCAAAATATGGTAGGTACATAAGCTCCGGTTTTTTGGGATAGCGCATAGCAAACGAAAACCTTTATACTGAAATTTTTTTATCGAATTAGAAAGCTACTTTATTTTTTTTACACATATAGGCGAAGTAGGTATATTGATTTTAATTTTCTTTCGAATAATATTTTTTGAAAAAACCTTATAAATAGCCAACTTTACACAATTGACCTCAATCCAAAAGCTGCGAACAAAAATAGCTATTTAACTAATCGATTTCTGTAGGCGCTGCATAATACATACTGAAAATTCTACCAAATACCTAACTTAAGATATACCAAATAACTTTTTTTAAGGAAAACACGCACATAACTCTTCAACAGACAATAAACAAAGTGTAAAATCTTATTAAAAACAAGCTTTTATTTAAATTAAATAGTCCAAAAAAAAAAAGGAATCTAAACTTTAAAATTAATTCAACCTATAAATTTTCGAATATTACACAATTTTAGGGGTATAAAATCTTTCAAGTGATTTAGGTACGTAATAAATAACAGATAGCTTCAATATCTGCTTCAAAATTGCGTTGCATGGTTTAACCCAAAAAAATATATTATTTACATACATACATTGCAAGTTAAACATAAACTTGTAAAAATAAACTTGAGAATCGGCTCGGAAAAATCGAATATGTGAAGTAATTAGTACCTATTTTTAAGCCCTTGAATTACCTAACAGTTTTAAATTTTACTAATTTTATAATAGTTGTTTCTACCTAATTGATATTGTATTACTTAAGTTTTGTTTTTATTATTATTTTTGAATTTTATGCATTGTGATTATTTGTGATACAATTGTAAATTTGACTTGCCTAGTGTAACGTTTGTAGTTATAAGGCCAATAAATATATCTTATCTTATCTTATCATACACGAATTGCAAATCCCCTTTTTTTTGTAGGTCAGTCAAAATGAAAGGTTTCTCAATTCATCATCATCATTTCTGTCACGTGACGTCTACTGGTGGATACACGATACCTGTTTACAAGGTCGTGTTTTACATAGTGAAGGAGGTTTCAGAGGTGTACCTACCTATGACCTACACGTTCGTTATTATGAACAAAGTTTACTATGTTTACTATATTTTGTTACAAATTCATATTTGTTAATTTACTAACTATGCAATTTTTGTCATTTTAAGTTTTGATATTGTAGCATTGTTCAGATTTATATTGAATGATTATCGTTTTGTTTTTACAATTTAATATTTAATCATTTATTTAAATATATAATTTAATTAATTTAACTACAGCTATTTTAAGTTTTTGTAATTTTAAGATAATTATGCTTTGCTTTAGCTAAGCTGAAATTTTAAGGATATTATAATTATAACTACAATTGTAATTGATTTGGATTGACTTGTATCTTGTATTTTGATACCAATAAAATTATATGAATATATGAATATGGGTCCAGCTGCGGATTTCGTGAACTAAAAATCAGCTGTTCCATACAAAACTGCAACTTGGACTCGAAAAAATGTATGGCACGATTGGTTTTTTTCTTGAATTTCGGTTTGGCCACATATATTAAAAGTTGTTCATAATAATAGTCCGAATCACCTCCTTTCGTCTTAGTACACCAGTTCTGGATAACCCTGTATATCTGGACATATAAAACTTGCCTTTTATATTGTAACTATTCCCGTATATTCATTGCGCGAGTAGTCCAGTAGTATAAAAAATAATTAAGAATTCAATTAAACAGATGCAATGCTTACTGTTTGGAGAACTGCTTGTCATACTTAGGTTCTACTTTGAATAAGTTTAAAAAAGTTGAAACTATTAGCAAATTAAAACAGCAGTGGGTAGCACACACCATATAAATACAGGATAGAACATCCACAAATTACTACACACTTTTCAGCAAAACTCAGCGGATAGCCAAGTTAAAATGACAAAGGGCAAGGCACATAGTTCAATGAACGGATAGCCAATGGGGCTGTTTTCTCGAATGAATCTCACGTATAATTCGCGCCACACAAGTCAGCGGATGGAAAGTTAGGCGCAGAACGCTGCGCAATAGGCAAAATATAGGTATGTGCAGGAGCCAGAGAGACAAGACGCCGCACGGACACAACCGCCCGCCAACCTCATGTCTCCCGCGCGCACGCCCGTGCTTACCACTACGCCACGCGGCGTCGGCATTGTGCGCACATGCGCAATAATTAGCGAATTACGGCGAAGTGTCATCTGCGTCTTACATCTCATTCGCCGACTTGTGTGGCGCTACCTATACTGGCAAGCACAGCATATAACTTATTTATTTTATTAGATATAGATTTCTTTATTTTGTTGTATTTGTAATGTGACTGATTATGTGTTTTTTAATTATTTAATGTTGTGTCTTTGATAATTTAATAATTTAATAGAACGTTTTTCGCTTAGGTAAGTGGACTAAGGATAATTATATTTATACGTTACAGTTATTACACGATTTTAGAGAGCACGTGATTTTCCTGATTAGAACTATTATTTCGCTTTAGGTGCAGAATTCTAATAATGGCACATATTTTAAAAAATGCTCAATTTTACGAATGCCCAATTCTCACAATGACCAATTCTAAGAATGCTCAATTCTCAAAATGGCAAAATAATTTCAAATAGAAAAAATCGGCCAAGTACGAGTCAGAAGGGTTCCGTACTGTATGGGAGCCCCCCTTAAATATTTATTTTATTCTAATTTTATTATTTATTATTGAAGGGAATATAAAACTAAATATTCTGTGAAAATTTCAAGCATCTACCTGGTACAGTTATTAATATAGAGCGAAAAACGTCTAAAAATTCAGGTTTGTTGTATTGGAGCTCCCCTTAAATATTTATTTTATTTTGTTTTTAGTATTTGTTGTTATAGCGGCAACGGAAACATATCATCTGTGAAAATTTCAGCTGCCTATGCATGGTTCATGAGATACAGCCCGGTGACAGACAGACGGACATCGAAGTCTTAGTAATGGAGTCCCGTTTTTCCCTTTGGGTCGGAACCCTAAAAACACATTTTCATTTAAAAAAAAACACCGGTAATTAAAGCACAACCTAGGGCAAAGTTAATAGGTTTGAAAAGAACAACTTTTACTATGGGAGCAACTAACTCCGCATTGGCGATAAAAAACCAGCTGTTCCATACACTTTGTCCTTTATCAACGGACTTTTTCTATGGTATAGTTGATATTTCTCGCGGATTCGGCTCTGGTCGGTCCCATAGTAAAAGTTATAATGTCCTTAACTCGCAAACGGAGGTTGTTTTAGGTACCGGTAAGCCCTTACATGTATATAAATAGTATTTTTTTTAGAAAATTCCTAATCAAAATTATGTTGCCATTTTGAGAATTGGGCATTCATAGAATTATGCTTTCGTAGAATTGAGCATTCCCAGATTAGTTGGGCATTAAGAGAATTGGTTATTCTGCGCCTAACTCATTTAGATGTCTGCGGATACAGCACGATATTCTGTATAATCGCTGCAATATGTCGCAGCAACTAAACGCCTATATTCCATACATAAAATCTTTTCTTCAAAAGTAACAAACATACAACGGTCAAATCACAGGATTTGAAAAATAACTATTCTTTTTAATAAACATCGATATCGATGGACATCACTAGAGCATCGACAAAAATATCGACTATTACTACATCCCTAGTGCTTGTGTACGTATAGGTTTGAACCTCCCTCACCTCGACCCTACCCCCGCATCGTGCGATAGGGACAATTGCAGCTCAGAGCGATTTATACCTACAAAAAACATGGCGAGACAACGTTTCGTATTACGCTGTTTTCTTCTTCAAAAACAAGATCAATCAAGTGTTTTTTATGTCAAAATTTAAAAAAAACATGTGTTCATGATTCTGTCATTTTATATTTCGTTAGATATTATTTAGTCTCTTCTGGTAGGTCTCTAAAAACGTCAGTAATAATGGTGATTTTTTTTGTGATTTTGAAGGGTCATATTTTGCCTGATAATTAATTTATCAAGAAAAAGAAAAGACAGGGTAGTCTAAACAGCTAAATTTAATTTTATGACAAAAAATTGAGGCTCTAAAAGTATTTTCCAGGAAGAAAACAGCGTAATACGTTTGTATGGAAAATTACAGACCATCCTTCCTCTTAACGCTATTCTTTAAATTTTTTAAAGTTGTTTAAGTTTTATAAATAGGTACAAAGTTTATGAATGTATTAAGTATACTCGTACCTTATTGCAAAAACGAAAGCCGACAAAATAGAAACGCACAAACTCAATACAAGAACCCGCGAATGCGATATCAATTTATGGGTCATTAAAGAAATGATACCTTTGATAGCTTTATTCCGTAATTTACAACTTAAATTGAAATAGCTCATTACGACCATAACTTGCCTTTTACGACCCTCTTTATTGTTTAAATTAAAGCACTTCATAAGGACTTTTATTTATTTGCCCTTTATTGGCTGGTTTAAATACAGTAATGTAGGGAGCGCGGTGCTTGGGCTGGCGCCTTGGCAAATTAATTTCACATCAAGCGGCCCTAGCAAATGGACATGCCAAGAAATAACAAGCAAGCATGCTCGAGATGTATTATCATCATCATATCAGCTGTAGAACGTCAACTAATAGATACCTATAGATATAGCAGTTGATGTTGACTGTTAATATACTAATAATATGTTAAACGTGTGAATACTGTATTTAAACAATGATTAAACTCGGGTTTTATACAATAGTTCACCAACAGATGTTTAATTTATCAACCGTTGGTTAAATCTTTTTAACGAAATTTTGCTGTTCAGCAAGCAAAAACCGTTGGTTAAATACAGTAATCGCACGTTTAACTTAATCAAGCGTTGGCGATCTCAGAGCTATGCCTGTTATAATAATTAAAATATTTTTCGATTAAAATGGCACCACCAACTGCCACAGTAGGTATATACAATTATACATACATGTAGAATTCGAATAGTTTGCACGAACGGCGTGACATCCATGTACATTATTGTTTATTTATCAAAAACGGGTCAGCCAATTTTTAAATAATAGAATTCAAATGGGACCACTCCGGGAGTATACCCTTTTGAAATGAAAAATAATTTCTTAATCGATTCACAATTGAAGAAAACATCGATAAACATGCACCTAAAAAAACACAGACGAACATTTATCCATTTTGGAAGTCGGTAAAAAGGGGGTGTCACTGCGTTTAGTTTAGGCCTGTTCTATCGGCCGGCAGTGCCGGCACCTAGGATATGTCGGGACACCGATATTCTTAAATGACAGAATTACGCGTTAGTACGTTAGTTTGCCTTGAACGTTGGGCGTTTATGCGAACTGAATTGCAATTTATTGAGTCGCTAGTACTCGCTACGGTTGTATAATTGTTCTTACGGAGTGATCCTTCTGTACACTTACTACAATTATTAATTCTGTGTTTTGGTTCCTAAAGATAAGTAATACCGGTTGAAAGTGGTAATGCATCCAGCCTGCCCCATCTGTTCCCCTCATCGTCTTCGGACGTCTTACGTTGCACATGCCGATACATGGTATCGAGAAATGTTCTGGCCCATCATCTCCCATGTTCTGCGAATTATATGCCCTGCCTATTGCCACTTAAACGTCTTCAACTTATACTAATTCGTTCAGCTTAGTTGAGAACAATGGTCGGCCTAGGGGCCTAACTATTGTGTAAGCACTCTGACATTCGGCTTCGATTTTCCTCCCGCTCGCTCTCGTGGCGTGAATAACTGGCGCGAGCAGGAGAAAGAGCGAAGCCGAACGTCAGAGCGCTTACACAATAAGGCCCCAGATCCGAACTCGTACAAAAATTATGAACGTACCACTTTTAATAGCACGATGGGCTTAATCATTAGGTTCAAACCAAACCACCGCTACCTGATTAATCAAAACTAGATTGAGTTCTAGCATTAAGCACCAGCTGCAAACCTCATTATTTTACAAAATAACTTAATATACTAAATCTAATTATATTACAAAAGAGACCTTTAACACCACTATGCGTATCAAGCTAAAATCTCCGTGGAATCGCCCCCGGCCGCGATTTGTAGCCTGTATCGCCGACAGTTGTCAGATTTATTGTCATTATTAAATACTAGCTTTTACCCGCGGCTTCGCCCGCGTTATATTTTGATTTTGGCTAATGTTTATGTCGGTTGCGAAACCTAACCTAAGCGACAAACATCAAAATACCTTAGAGGAATGCTTTTGTTACCCTGTGTAATAGGGCCTATTCTGTGTTTTGTTGGTTAAGTTACGGTTGGAGTGTGACAAACATCAAAATACCTTAGAGGAATGATTTTGTTACCCTGTGTAATAGGGCCTATTCTGTGTTTTGTTGGTTAAGTTACGGTTGGAGTGTATAAACAACCCCCCTGTGTATTCCTGCCTTGTCGTGGCGGGGGAGGTCTAAGGCATCTAAAAAGGCGGCGCTCGAAGTCTCCCTCTTCTTTGGGTCTTTCCCCCAAGGCAGCTTAAAGGCCGGCACTTGTTGTTCAGCCGCTTTTAACTAAAGCAGCTGAGAGGATGGCCGGTAGGTTGCCTGCCTTATGAGGAGTGTTGCTTCTGAGGCGGGCTGCGACGCTCCAGCCGAGGATTAGGGGCTGCGGTGGGATGGAACTGGTTGTGTGGGTGCCGCCACCTACCCTACCTTCCGCTAGGCCGTCAACCTGTTGGCAGACGCAGTGGGGCTGCAGGGGAAGAGAAGTGTCGGTATCGCGATGGCCGTTCTCACTGCCCTCTGCAGTTGAAGAGGCAGGCGCTGGGCTATTATGACTGACCCGTTGCACTGGGACCAGGGCGTTGGAATGCTGTCCGACGCTCAGTGCTGGTTAGTCCCGAGTGGTGGATGACGATGTGTCTTGTGCTCCGAAACACTCCGTCATTATGGCGGGAGCGCAAGCTCCGTTATGGAGCCCGAGTCTGGGCTAGCGCTGTTGCGTGCCGCGAAGGAGTGCGAAAAATGTAGGAACGTCCTAAACTTGAAATGACAAGTTATTTCTGGCGCTTAGACGGCTGCTACCGCGGCCCGCTCGCTTAGTTTTTATCCTATCCTACGGGAACTGTTAATGTTTTTGGGATAAAAAGTGTCCTATGTCACTTTTCGTCTTTCAAACTATATTCATGCAATAAGCCAAGGCAATCCGTTGCTCCGTTGCTGAGAAAAAGTTATTGTCTTATCCTACGGGAACCGCAATTTTTTCGGAACGGAAAGTATCCTATGTCACTTTCCGTCTTCCAAACTATGCCCACCCCAAAAATCAAGTCAATCCGTTGCTCCATTGCTGAGAAACAGTTATTGTCCTATCCCATGGGAATCACGAATTTTCTCGGGATAAAAAGTATCCTATTATCACTTTCTGTCTTTTAAACCATAGGTATCCAAACCCACATCCATACCAAAAATCAAGTCAATCTTTTTCTCCGTTGCTGCGTCAAAGAGGAACAAACCAACAAACTTTTCGGATTGATAATATTAAAGTAGGTATGATGATTCTGTACCATAAAGGTAGAATCTGAAAGAATCTGTGTACCAAATTTCATTCAAATCGGTTCAGTAGTTTTAGCGTGAAAGCGCGACAGACAGACAGAGTTACTTTCGCATTTATAATATTAAAAATAAGTAAATAAGTAAATAAGTAAAAGTATATAAGTAATAAGTAATAAGTAAAATAAGTAAAATAAGTATATAAGTAATAAGTAATAAGTATATAAGTAAATAAGTATATAAGTAATAAGTATAAGTAATAAGTAAGGAAGTAAGGATGATTCGAGACCATAGTTATGTTGAACTTAGTGTAAGAAACATGATTCAACCATAGCTATGTTAAAATAAATGTTAAAAATATAATTCACCATCATTATTTAAGTCGTGGAATTCCCAATAGAACCGATCGTAAACGTTTCCAGTGTTTCAAGTATAGGCGGAATCAAACTCCTTGACGGCTGTGAAATTAGCCACAATCTACGCAAAACCTAATCCTCGCACAGCTGGTGAGCGAGCTTCAGTCAGGATTGGGCTAGTCCACACCTTGTAGCTAAAATCACAGTTCCCCGTCCCCTACTATTGGATCTCCAACCAATCTCAGGATGAAAGAGATAGCGCGATCCTGCGGTCTCAACCATAGTCTTGACTTGTAACAAATGGTGTTATGAATAAATGACTATATGACTATACATATGTCAATTAGATCATCCGTCTGATGCACCTTGTGGGTAGACGTGTTACACTGCACTTGCCGTTATGTGTTCTCGAAGAACTTTTCGACTCCATCGGTCATCAACTCATCAGTCCTCCGCGGAATGAGACCTGCCCACTGCCATTTCAACTTGCCAATCCGTTGGGCTATGTCGGTATCTTTGAGAATATATACAAACCCATCGATTTGGGTACCTACTATTAAGAAACAGATCTTATCCTAATTTAGAGAGACTAAACACCGGCTAAATCTAAATAGGTTCTAATATTCAAGTAACCTTTAGGTACAGAGGTCCCGCCTACCTGTAATTACGACGCCTATAATTTATTACTAATGTAAGATATACAGTTGATTAATGTGATTAGAAGGCGGTCATGGTTGCTGCCTGACACTAATTCGTAACTTGTGTGAACTTAAGTTAGCTAAAGTTTTGAAAATGCTTTATTAATTTTACCCACAGGAATAGATATACAGGAACAGCGTTATCTACGCTGTTGTCACTTGAGACAATTTTATTCTCAAGCTCAAAAATGTAGGTATGGAAAATCTGGCCGCTATTTTTTCAGCTTTTTGCAATTTGTTACATACCTACTGACCTTGGATTTACAAAAACTGATTTTGCGGCAATTAATAAGTCGTGTACATGTTACATACACCAAAATAATCGGCCAAGTGCGAGTCGGACTCGCGCACGGAGGGTTCCGTACTTTATGGGAGCCCCCCATAATTATTTATTTTATTTTAATTTTATTATTTACTATTGAAGTGAATATAAAACTAAATATTCTGTGACAAATTTCAAGCATCTAGGTACCTGTTACCATTATTAATATAGAGCGAAAAACATCTGAAAAATCAGGTTTGTAGTATGGGAGCCCCCTTAATTATTTATTTTATTTTCTTTTTAGTATTTGTTGTTATAGCGGCAACAGAAATATCTCATCATCTGTGAATTTCAACTGCTTAGCTATAAAGGTTCATGAGATACAGCCCGGTGACAGACAGACAGACAGACAGACGGACATCGAAGTCTTAGTAATAGGGTCCCGTTTTTCCCTTTGGGTACGGAACCCTAAAAACGTTGTTGTAAAAAAGTTGATTGATTGAAAATTATGATAAAATTCAAAGAATTGTCAGTTTTCAAATATTTCTTCTCCTCCTTCAAATATAGTCGACCTGAGCAATAACTGGCACATGTATCACACTCGTGGTCGGGTGCTGCTAGGGGGTTGCCGCTGCGCAGGTCTGTTTATTAGGGTTCCGTACCCAAAAGGTAAAAAAGGGACCCTATTACTATCCGTCTGTCGGTCTGTCCATCTGTCCTGTCTCCAGGCTGTATCTCATGAACCGTTATAGCTAGAAAGCTGAAATTTTCACAGATGATGTATATTTTGTCGGTTTGTTGTATGGAAGCCCCCGTTTAATATTATTTGTATTCTGTTTTTAGTATTTGTTGCTATAGCAGCAAGAGAAATACGAGTACATCATCTGTGAAAAATTGCTTGAAATATTCACAGAATATTTAATTTTGCATTCAATTTAATAATAAATGATTAGATTCCAATAAAATAAAAATTTAAGGGCTCCCATACAGTACTGAACCCTTCGTGCGCGAGTCCTACTCGTACTTAGCCGATTATTTCTATTATTTTTGATACAACTTATGACATATCTAGTAGCCTCAGATGACCGGAAGGGCAGCGATCACGTCACAACATGGCGGCGTTAGTGCTCCGGTGGATATCACCTGCGGTTGATAATATAATGTCTGTCTGTCTGTCTATACATATGAACAATGAGATTGTGACTAGTTCAGTGTAATTCAATATTGTTTGTTAGAACTGGTATAGTTTCACACTATAATCTACCTATCTAATAAGCATGGTGACTGGGTAAAAGTAAATAGTCTGTTACGAGTAATTCTCACAAATTTTTTGCTACTCTAGTATCAAATCGTAACTTTCAATCGTAGTTAAAGATTTTCAAAATTAAATATACTTCCAATTAGTTAATTAATTTTTGGTTGAATAAAAATAACGTATATTTAAAAACAAATAGACTAGACAAATGGCATTTTAAAATAGTTTTTCAGTCAATTTTATCAAATAAAGATTGCAACACAGTTTAGTCCTCGGTAGTCACAGTAGTGCCGGCTTCCTTTACATTAAAGAGGTATACAATACCTATGAAAGGGCATTCGGATTCCAAGTTCCTTCCTTACGGTATAATACGTAGCAGTACCTTAGTTTGGACACTTTAAAATAAACTCTGTGATTAGTGATAAACATTAATATACAGGGTTAATTCCTAATCTATTTGCATCCTTTTAGGAGGGCGTTATTCTGTACATCAAAACTAAATACTTCTGTTCTGCGACTTTTGTCAAAACTAAAAAAAAATATTGTTGGTCCATAGAAAAATATCGTTCACCCGCGACAAAATGAATGGAACAGCAGATCTTTTTTTCGAGTTTTTGACAAAAGTCGCAGAACAAAAGTTGTAAGTTTTGATGTACATTATAAGCCCCTAAATGGATGCTAATTTATTAGGAATAACCCTGTATATTAATATTTGTATTGTATATTAATATTTGTTATATAATTATATTTATAAAATAATTTATAAACATTAACAGCTAAAATAAGCCGCTTCTTGACCAGTTGAAAGCGGCTCACCTGTAGCTGAATTTTAGTTATTCTAAGGCTGGTGTCACACGGGCGTTGTCGCGTCGCGGCGACAACGCCCGTGTGACGACACCGACACCGCGGCGACCAGTGTTGCCGGTAGCGTCTTAGACACTAAATCTAGAGTATTCCAATATTCTATGAATAGTTAGCAGGAAAAAAGGTTTTAACGACAACCGTTCAGTCTTAAGCTGATGATGAGTAAAATCCCTCGTACACATTCGAAATCGGATCGTGTGAATTGTCACGACGAGTGTCACAGTAATAGCTGTCAAATTTCAAAGTCATTTATCTTGGTTATTATCGATTCTAGACCATTGATGTCTTAACAAAAGTGATAGAGCTCAACGAGATCTACATTTCTGACAGCTGTCAAAACTAACAGGGAATCTCGGTTATTATCGACTCTAGACTACTGCTGTCTTTACAAAAGTAATAGACTATAGTGACTTACGAGTATCTCGATCTGAATATTGTTATATAATACCTAACTGAATCTGCGATGTTAGCTACAAGTTGCGGCAGTTGCGCAAAACCTAATCCTTGTGCAAGCGAGTTTCAGTCAGGATTGAGTTTGGCGCAGCTTTTAGCTAACCTCACAACCGCCAAGAAGTTTGATTCAGCCTATAATTGCAGTGAAGTGAGATTATGTACTGTGACTTGACAAATAGTGCGTTCGTTAGCGACCGCGGGATTGACAACATAATGAAACTACCCGTCGCCAAAGCTGGCGATAATTTATTTTGATTAACTCTAGGATTTTAATGATGAAAATCTCTGGTTACGCGTTTCTTGGATAAAACTATGTGGGTTCGTTTATAACTGTAATGCCTAGTTAGTTGAAAGATTCTTAGTGGATTCTTAAAGGAAGAAACTGTTCGAAACAAACTTCTTTAAGAAATGGAAGAATGAATTTAAATGAAAAAAGATGCAGATGACTTTTAACATACAATGCTTTAAATTGACATAATTTCAGTTGTAGGATATTTACTGCTGGACACAGTCTATATCTACAGGTTTCCAATAGAACCGATTGCACCTAAGTGACCTGCATCCAACACGATCCTGCAGTCTTATCAGGTTAAAAATACATTCAAATTAGTAGGCTTGTTTAAAGAAAAAAGATATTTTTTTTAATGGAGAAAACTAAGTATCGACTAAATCATACAAGTCGGCGGATGTGAAGTTAGCTACAGGCTGCGTAGTATCCCATTCTGACTGAAGCTCACATAAAGCTGCGCGTTGATTGGGTTTCGCGCAGGTTGTAGCTTAATTCACATCCACTGGCTTGTATGATTCGGCTTTTACCTACCAGTAAGTGTAGAGCCGTGGTGGTCTAGTGGTTGTAATGCTGGCCTGTCATCTTGAGGTCTTGGGTTCAATCCCGGTCCCGTACCAATGAGTTCTTTAGAATTTGTGTACGGAATTTAACACCACTGGCTTTTCGGTGAAGGAAAACATCTTGAGGCAACCTGCATATGTCCGTAGAAGAAATTCGATCTCGTATGTGAATTCACCAACCCGCACTGGGACGGCGGGTGGATATGGCCCAATCACCTTTCATGGGTAGGCCTACGTCCTGCAGTGGACTATTACAAGGCTGATACAGTACAGTACAAGGGTAGCGTAAAATTTCCATCGACAAACAGATGACCTGATTAAATAGAGGCAGGAGCTTGCTAAATCCAAGCTGGTTTCAACAGTCCTACTAAATAGGTACAATATATATTAAAAAATCTTGCTTCCAGCAGTGGATGTTCTATGGCTGGTATGATGATGGTGATGACACGCCCATAAGTCATATTGCACAAGTCAACCATCTGGATATCATTGGAGCCTGCTCATTGTGAACTTAGCATTTAACTCCACGCAGGACTATCGACCACATCAATGATTTCGATAGAGGTGGGAAATATCGATAAAGATGATGTTTGTTAATCGATTTACTTAATAAATTACCCTAGAGACAAGATTTTTCACTGATTTTCTCTTTGGGAGCCAATAGGGGCATGAAAAAATTTGTAGTGTTGGTAAGCAAAAGTTACTCGTAATAAACACTAGTTACTTTTTAATATTGTTTATTGAGAGTAACTTTTTAATCAATTCTAAAATATTACACTTGATAATTTTCGTACACAGAAACAATAAACTGTATCATATCTATTCTGTCAGATATTGTTATTATTTATATTACTCTCTAAGTATTATAAGTTAGATTAGGAAGTAGAAACATTTACTTAAAATAGGCATCTTAATTACACACTTGTATTTTTTTCTACTCTTTTTTCAAAGTTTACATTTCTAATGAAGTATTTGTAGAGCATTGTGAGATTTTTTTCATCTTATTAAAAAGGTATTGTTTATTGATTGCAATTGCAACTCACGCCGTACCTACTAGTAGGTACATATTTTCATGGATAAATAATAATTGTTTCGGCATAGAACAGTTCTATCGATTAATCGGTATCAGCATTTCGGCATCATTTTTGATCGAACCGACGGATAAATTTTATAATTGAAATATTACACAATTTTATCGATACAATGAAATCGGCATTTCGGCATAAACTAAGGATAAATTACAATATAAATCAATATGGTACTCAGATTTATCGATAAATCGATATCAGTATTTCAGTACCCCTTTTGAATGTTGTTTAATAGTATAATGACCTTAAATAGGGATAAAATGATCTTGATACACAATTTTATCGATAAACAAAATCGGTATTTTGGCATCCCTTTTACAGAGACCGACGTAAACTAGGAGTGGCGCGACAGGTCGCGATGTCAATCGGCAAATCACTGCGATATCTAGGCTTTGTGAGAATGCCTCGTTTGCCTGCATCTAGGCATTATATGAATGCCTAGTCACAGCGACAGATACCGCAGGTGGGTTGTTATTGCATAATCAATGGCGCGCTGACTCAATTCGAGTAGCTAAGTAGGAACCATTGATGTTGGTAGATTTTGCTCTAGCCAATACTAAAAGCTGTTATTGATTTATTTAATCGTGGAAGATATACAGGGTTATTCCTATTCAATTAGCATCCTTTTAGGGGCTTATTCTGTTTATCAAAACTAACAATTTTTTTTCTGCGACTTTAATCAAAAATCAAACAAAATCAGCTGTTCTATCATTCATTTTGTCGCGGGTGCACGATATTTTTCTATGTATATTTTTTTGAGTTTTGATAAAAGTCGCAGTACAAAAGTTTTTATTTTTGATGTACAGAATAAACTCCTAAAAGGTAATTTATTGATGAGGAATAACCCTGTATATCTTAAAATCGTCTCATCAATCGTCAAAGGGTATCGTCTTATAAATCTACCTATATAAGTACCTATAAACGATTACTTAGCTCTTGGAAGTATATTTATATAACTGTTTATTTATTTGATTGTATCGATGTTGGAAGATTTGGCTTTGGGAGTTTCTATCTATTTAGACTTTCCTTTCAGAAGTGTATACAATACCTACTAAACATTCAAAGCAACTTTTACTATGGGGTCAATCTCGAAATTTTGAAAATTAAATCAACCTTTCCATACATTTTATCGATGACGTTTTTATGGAACAACTGTTTTCTTTCGTGATTTACTCAACATTACTTCCTCAAATATAACCCATTCGGTATTTTGTCTGAATAAGTACTTGATACATAAATATCTTACTATCTCAATATGTATAAGTACTATACCTATCTACTTACTTCATAACCTAACATTAGAAAACCTTCCAAATCTTAAGCAAATCAACTTTCAGTCAAAGTCATTTAATTTCATGAAAATAACCGTTAAAACTTAACAGATACAGATTTACGCAAGCGTATTAAATTCAAAATGTCTTTGTAAACTCGTACGCGCATATTTCAGGGTGCGCGCGGATAATCCCGCACCATACCTAAACTTTATAACCTAAAGTTGGCGACTACGGAGGTAATAGCTTTTGTTACTGCCGGTAGGATGGCCATGAGTTCTTGGTGTTATTTTACATAACAATTGTGTGAATAAAAATGATATTGTGTAAGAATTGGGAGAGATATCTGCCCAGCTTTCCTACAGCTACACAAGTTAAATTAAATAAATAATAATAAATTAAATTGAATAATAATTAAATATACAACTTTACTTGACTTTATACATTTTTAAAAATATACACCTGTTCACGGCCCAGAAAATTAAAACAAGTTTATTCTTCAATACTTGTCTTTAAATAAATCTTGTACTTGCTATTTTTCATCACTGCATAGTATAAAAAAGTCGCTTCTCGCTTTCTGTCCCCATGTATGCTCGGATTTTGATGCGGTTTTTTTTAATAGATAGAGTGATTCAAGAGAAAGGTTTACATGTATAAAACACTTGTGCGAAAATGGGACGCGACGCTAGTTTATATAATAAATTGAGTCTTTTGTTTTTTTGACTATACAAAATATTTTACAACAAAGCTGAGTTACTTCGACTCAAACTCAGTTTCGCATTTTATGGCAATAAAAATAATCCAAAACAGTTGTTCTTTCATGATTCAGTATTCTTCATATCATAATTTTGACGTGTTTGTATTTCTGAATACCATCGTTAAAGAAATCGTTTGTCCTGCATTTCCGCGAGTTCATGGTCCCAGTACACACAAGTCGAAATGTAGTTACGTGCGGAATGGACAATTTGATCGCGACCAAGTTGGAGTGTTTAGCGCCGAGATCTCGTTATTTTATGCATAACACTGCTGATACAGATTCACATATCGCCTTCTTACAGCTCCTGTACTTTCCAAAGTTGTAATCAATGTTGAAAAGGACATTTTGTAGTAAACACATGAATAGGAATTAATTTTTGTACACTGTTAAAACTCAAGATCCAACTCAAGACTCTGATCCAAGAGCCAAGCTGACCCGACACTTCACCGAAGATATCCCAGACATCAGCCTGTACGAGATTAGAATGACCCTGAATCAGATTAAGAACAACAAGGCGCCGGGTGATGACGGTATCACATCAGAGCTCCTGAGAGCGGGTGGAACACCGGTACTAAAAGTCCTCCAGAAGCTTTTCAACACCGTCGTCCTCGAGGGCATCACGCCAGAAGCATGGAACAGAAGCGTGGTGGTGTTGTTTTTCAAGAAAGGTGACAACACCTTATTGAAGAACTACAGACCCATCTCGCTTCTGAGCCATGTTCATAAGCTGTTTTCAAGGGTCATTACGAATCGTCTCGAGCGCAGGCTTGATGACTTCCTGCCTTCCGAACAAGCCGGTTTCCGAAAGGGCTTTAGTACCATGGACCACATTCATACGCTACGGCAGGTTATACAGAAGACCGAAGAGTATAACTTGCCACTTTGCTTAGCGTTTGTGGACTATGAGAAAGCCTAAGCTTTGATTCGGTCGAGACTTGGGCTGTGCTCGAGTCTCTCCAACGATGCCGTATTGACTATCGGTACATCGAAGTGTTGAAGTGCTTGTATAATAACGCCACTATGTCGGTCCGAGTACAGGAAGAGAGCTCCAAGGCGATCCCTTTAAAAAGAGGCGTAAGACAGGGAGACGTAATTTCTCCGAAACTGTTTACGGCTACTTTGGAGAACGCCTTCAAGCTCCTGGAATGGAAAGGATTCGGCATCAACGTCAATGGCGAATACCTCACTCACCTTCGGTTTGCCGACGATATAGTAGTCATGGCAAAATCGATGGAAGAGCTCAGCACGATGCTCGAAGGCCTCAATCAGGTTTCTCAACAGGTGGGTCTTACGATGAACATGGACAAGACGAAAGTTATGTGTAATTCCCATGTTGTACCCACCCCGATCTCTGTTGAGAACTCGGTTCTTGAAGTCGTTGACTCGTACGTCTACCTAGTAGTCCAGTTAGGTAGGTCCGTCTTCAAGAAAGAGGCCAATCGCCGAATCCAACTCGGCTGGGCAGCGTTCGGAAAATTGCGTAGCGTCTTCTCGTCCGACATACCTCAGTGCCTCAAGTCGAAAGTTTTCGACCAGTGTGTGTTGCCAGTGATGACTTACGGCACAGAAACGTGGTCTCTCACTATGGGCCTTATTGGTAAGCTCCAAGTAGCCCAACGAGCTATGGAGAGGGCTATGCTCGGAGTCTCTCTGCGAGATCGAATCAGAAATGAGGAGATCCGTAGAAGAACCAAAGTTACCGACATAGCCCAACGGATTGGCAAGTTGAAATGGCAATGGGCAGGGCACATAGCGCGGAGGACTGATGACCGATGGGGTCGAAAAATTCTCGAGTGGAGACCACGTACCGGCAAGCGCAGCGTAGGACGTCCACCCACAAGGTGGACGGATGACCTCATTAAGACCGCAGGATCGCGCTGGATGCAAGCCGCTTCCAACCGGTCTTATTGGAGATCCATAGGGGAGGCCTATGTCCAGCAGTGGACTTCTTATGGCTGATGGATGGATGGATGGATTGTACACTGTTTAAGAGCGATTTAGAAAAAAGAAACATTAATCCTCTTTTTTTTAATGGATACCCGTCTCTATTAGAAAATAGGTAAATATCTAGGTACCTACTGTACTAGTACGGGGTAAGTTCACTTTTCAGTTAAATAAATACGTGTTTAAGTTATTAATTTTTAATTAGCAATTAATTTATTCACGTCTTATTTATCATTACTTATCACATGGCATTCCAAGTTTTAAAAAAATACGTAGATCCAATTATTGTTTAAGTTGATGTATAGAAATATAAACAACTAGCTGCGCCCCGCGGTGTTACCCGCGTTAGCCCGAGATAAAAAGTAGCCTATGTGTTAATCCAAGGTCTAAACTACCTTCATACCGAATTTCACCCAAATCAGTTTAGCCGTTTGTGCGTGAAAGAGTAACAAACATCCATACATACTCACAAACTTTCGCGTTTATAAAATTAGTAGGATGTAAACTTTTTTTATATACCAATGTCAAGAGCGAGTTGAACATACCTTAGTGCATAAAAATTGACCAGTTATAGTAAGGTATACTACTATTGACAGAAAACCGTATGTTTTGGTACAAAACATCGTTAAATATGTGTTTCAAATAACTCTGATTTTCTGATACCAAAGAGATAACTCGAATCCGCGCTCTACAATTTACTTAACGATATCTTCGTAATATCAGGTAACATTTCAATGTAATTTATTATCTTTTACCGAAATTAAATTCAGAAATATGAAATATACAGGAGTTTAGCATAAAACAATACTTAGCGTTCGCGGAAATCCGCCGTGATCGATGTGCCTGCGGACTGCGGAATAAGGGGGCTATTCCTGAACCATGCGATATTACTTCTCATCTCTGAAGAATATTTTTAACACACATTTTGGTAAAAAGGTGCATTTATTACTGCGATAAGTCGGGTAGGCTAGTTAACGCCAGAGATTATAATATCTGAGATTGTCAGTTTAAATCCAGCAACTGTGCTTCGAAGTCTTACTGAGCCATCTTTTTCTATCATGTCTACAGTTTTTGATAGAAATTAACATGGTTTTAGAAGTTAAATTATGTTGCATTTGAAATGAAAACGTAAATACATCAACACATAATCATTTGCTTATTACTTCAAATAAAAATGTTTGATAGTTTTTAAATAATCGTCATTTTTCTAAACATCTGCTACGGCGCGCAAACCGCCATGACGCGCGCGAGCTTACGAGTACGGGTGTCGAGTTTGACAGGACGCAATCGACTACAAAGTTTAAACTTGTATGAACCAAGATTGGATCGCTTCGCTTTGGCTTTCATCTTCTTCATGTTTCAATTAATGTCGTTATACTTAATATTATCCAAAAGTTTTTACCAATAATATCATTTTCTTTTGCTAAAACTTGCACAACCGATTTCAAACGTGTACAGAACTCGAATACCTAGTTCGCGCGAATCAATGTACTTAGTAATTTTTACATTATTGTTAATTTTTCAAAAACCGATTACGATAAAATTTAAATGCGACCACTGGAATATATAATCTACCAAACAAAATAATAATCGCTAAAATTGGTTCAAATAATTAGCGGAGTAATCGCGTAACATGTGAGACGAAAAAAAAACACAGAGAACCTTCCTTTTTTTGATGTCGCTTAGAAACTAAAATGAAGCAAGTGATCACAGCCGTGGTTCCAGCTTGATAAATAGGTCCATTGGGCATGTCACATTTCTCTGTCATTGCCAGAATAGTCCCCCCATCGAGTGGGGATTAACGTCGCGAAAGATTACACCGAGCCCACGTATGATTTATACAATTTAACAACAGCGCGGATTACGGAGTAATGTAGCTCTGCCACCGGACTCGCGTTGGGAAATTCAAATTGATTTTTACTATAGTACCATTGATCTACAACTGACTGGAATAGGTAATTTGAACACTAATAAATACCTATTTACTCTACTTAGCTAGGATGTAGTTGTGCACATCAATATGACAGGAACCAACCCTGAAAACACGAGTTAAAATTCGCTTTTCCATACATTTTGACGAGCTTCATTATTTTTTTGTACAGAAAAGTCAGAAAATTAAGCTGCTTTATTACGGTTTCCTGCCCAAAGGGTAAAATCGGGACCCTATTACTAAGACTCCGCTGTCTGTCTGTCCGTCCGCCCGTCTGTCACCAGGCTATTTCTCATGAACGGTGATAGCTACAACGTTGAAATTTTCACAGGTGACGTATTTCTGTTGCCGCTATAACAACAAATACTAAAAACAGAAAAAAAATTAAGAACCCCATACAAGAAATGTGATATTTTTTCCTCGATTTTAATAACGGCAACAGGAGGATGCTTGAAATATTCACAGAATATTAAGTTTTGATATGCGATTTGCAGTTTTGCATATATTAATCATCATACTATTTACTCAAACTCAAATAACATAAAAAATAACTAAAATAACACATCTAAACCAAAATAACTAACTAATCCAAACTTAAATATTAAGTTTAGGTTAGTTAATTTAAATATTAAGTTTAGATTTAACTTAACTTGACTAATAAGTTGTATATTGTCTTCAAAAAAATAAAATATATTAAGGGTGTTCCATACGGTACGGAACCCTTTGTACCTATGCGTCCGACTCGCGTTTGGCCGATTACTTATTTATTTAGTTGCATGACTGTGTTAGATCAGGGTTAAAAGAGGCGGGTACTTTATCTATTTTCTACCAAAATATTACTGTTAGGATGGAAATCTTACTTTAAACCAATGCAGCAACCCTGATTCTAACTTAATAATAAAGAAACTCTTCAATCTGATCCTTTAAATGTTTGTGAGGGTAGTTACCTAACTTGAGGTTTCTAAATTAGTAAAGGAAACAAGTTAGTAAGTATACTTTGTATATTTTTTATACTTCATGGGTCCCTCGAGGGTACCACCATGTATTGCAATAATTATGCCACGTTCGCAAGGCCCTAGACGTTCTGAGAAGAAGTGGCAAGAAACTCAAGACGCCATCAGTATAATCTTTTAATACAATATACAACGATCAGTCTCCTTAATTTAGATATTACACAAAGTACTTAACTTTAGCAACATGGCGACGTCCACTCGGCTTGGCTTCGAATATAAAAGGTACCGACACTCAGCATAACTAGCTAAGCAAGACTTCAACGTTATTATCAGAATACCGGGAGAACACCAAGAGAGATTCAAAGATACTAAGAGAGCGATGCCGTGCCAACAGACTGTTTTATATTGATTTCACAAGCTCCCACCATGCCTTACCACCCCTGCTCGATGTAAACATTACCAACAACCAATAGGGAACGAGCAAGATGGCGGGCACGGTGGTAGCCTCCATTTTACACAATTGTTAAACATAAAATCATCTTAAACTGTATTTCATACTTATTAGAATTATTAGAACAATTATTGATACGTTTCAAGTCATCTATAACATTATGAAATCACAGTATTAAATAAATGGTGTACGTAAACAACAATGGCCGACATTCGGACGTCATGATATTTCTCAGTTCCATTTAGCTACCAATAAGTCTTTTATTACTTAATACATCTTGTAATCGTTATTGGATATTATAATAACATTATTAATCTAACACGGCCAGCCTGACAGTACTTCGTCCTCGAAGTACACACAACCTCATATCCACCATTACACTACAATAAAACTTAATACCATATTGTATTGTTGATGATATATTATTGTGTTTTTTTTTTTTCATATCATATTTTACTATTTTATTGAGATGAAACTTCTAATGCGACTTCCAACAAGGTTGCGTTATAATAAGTTAAATTAATAAGTTAGATTTAGTTAAATTTATAAGTTAGATTAATCAAACAAAAACCAAAACACCTCATCCATCGACGGAGAAAGTAAATACCGCGGGCTGACTTGACGCCAACGCCATCTACCTCTAATTAAGAGTTAACTACTAAGTTTCACTTCTTCCGCGCGGAGGGACTCTACGCACAATTTTTTTTATTTTCAATGTCAAATGATCTCCCACTCAAACCATCCAATGATTACGTGGAGAACATCTAACAAATCAATCACAATTTTATTATTTGTAGGATCCGTTAACAAAGCCTTTTATTCGTTTATATTTTAAAGAATAAGATCTTAATTTCAAGTACTCTCAATACTTTTTCAGCACCTTTGAAAGTTGGTTTGCCATTATCTCGACAAGAAATAAATAATGTGTTATTTTTCAGAATGTCAATAAATCAACTGATACACACCTAATTCAGCATCATTAAATAGGAGATCTTAGTCAAGTCATTTCAGTCAAAGTAACACACAGTTCACCCTTCATAAACTTTTTCCGGCTATACAGGACCATTCCACATTTAGCCAGCATTTCAAACTTTCCAATTTCTCATTCCACTGTGACACTGTGTTCTTAGTATTGTAGTCAACAGATTTCCCAATAATGAACAGCTATGTGAATCAGCTAACTATTGTTTGCATTTTATTTTTCACTCTTCTCGTTTTACTGAAGGTATCAGACCGCTCGGTTATTCTGACACATTTATAACCAGTTGTCTTTCAAACTTCCCAATATATATAATTGTGTAGTATGTATGGTCGTATGTCGTTAGATAAAAATAATTACAAAATGAACAGAAACTTTCTGCAATATTTTTTTAAGCAAAATTCTTTGGTTTTGTCAACTGATCCCACATTACAAAATAGACAAATTATGCAAAATATTTTCTAAATATATATAACAGGGCTCAGCCCCTTACCTCCTTTATCGTCAGCACTGTATTCACTTCACTATTTTAGTGATACACTTCACTATTTCACTGATTCACTTTACTTGGCCAGGAAGCCCAGTAGTTCTGGGACCTGGAGCCCCGCAACAGAATTTCCCAGGCAATCATTGCCAGGAAATCGAGTAGCCGCTGCACAGGCAGCCTTTCAGCATGGATATGCAAAAAGCTTGTCGGGATTCTCTGAAATACAATGAACGGCATTAATGTGGGTATTTCGGCACCACTTCTGATGTTAGATCAGGGTTAAAAGAGGCGTTTCACTTTATCTATTTTCTACCAAAATATTACTGTTAGGATGGAAATCTTACTTTAAACCAATGCAGCAACCCTGATTCTAACTTAATAATAAAGAAACTCTTCAATCTGATCCTTTAAATGTTTGTGAGGGTAGTTACCTAACTTGAGGTTTCTAAATTAGTAAAGGAAACAAGTTAGTAAGTATACTTTGTATATTTTTTATACTTCATGGGTCCCTCGAGGGTACCACCATGTATTGCAATAATTATGCCACGTTCGCAAGGCCCTAGACGTTCTGAGAAGAAGTGGCAAGAAACTCAAGACGCCATCAGTATAATCTTTTAATACAATATACAACGATCAGTCTCCTTAATTTAGATATTACACAAAGTACTTAACTTTAGCAACATGGCGACGTCCACTCGGCTTGGCTTCGAATATAAAAGGTACCGACACTCAGCATAACTAGCTAAGCAAGACTTCAACGTTATTATCAGAATACCGGGAGAACACCAAGAGAGATTCAAAGATACTAAGAGAGCGAAGCCGTGCCAACAGACTGTTTTATATTGATTTCACAAGCTCCCACCATGCCTTACCACCACTGCTCGATGTAAACATTACCAACAACCAATAGGGAACGAGCAAGATGGCGGGCACGGTGGTAGCCTCCATTTTACACAATTGTTAAACATAAAATCATCTTAAACTGTATTTCATACTTATTAGAATTATTAGAACAATTATTGATACGTTTCAAGTCATCTATAACATTATGAAATCACAGTATTAAATAAATGGTGTACGTAAACAACAATGGCCGACATTCGGACGTCATGATATTTCTCAGTTCCATTTAGCTACCAATAAGTCTTATATTACTTAATACATCTTGTAATCGTTATTGGATATTATAATAACATTATTAATCTAACACGGCCAGCCTGACAGTACTTCGTCCTCGAAGTACACACAACCTCATATCCACCATTACACTACAATAAAACTTAATACCATATTGTATTGTTGATGATATATTATTGTGTTTTTTTTTTTCATATCATATTTTACTATTCTATTGAGATGGAACTTCTAATGCGACTTCCAACAAGGTCGCGTTATAAGTTAAATTAATAAGTTAGATTTAGTTAAATTTAGAAGTTAAATTAATCAAACAAAAACCAAAACACCTCGTCCATCGACGGAGAAAGTAAATACCGCGGGCTAACTTGACGCCAACGCCATCTACCTCTAGTTAAGAGTTAACTACTAAATTTCACTTCTTCTGCGCGGAGGGACTCCACGCACAATTTTTTTTATTTTCGATGTCAAATGATTTCCCACTCAAACCATCCAATGATTACGTGGAGAACATCTAACAAATCAATCACAATTTTATTATTTGTAGGATCCGTTAACAAAGCCTTTTATTCGTTTATATTTTAAAGAATAAAATCTTAATTTCAAGTACCCTCAATATTTTTTCAGCACCTTTAAAAATTGGTTTGCCATTATCTCGACAAGATAAATAATTTGTTATTTTTCAGAATGTCAATAAATCAACTGATACACACCTAATTCTGCATCATTAAATAGGAGATCTTAGTCAAGTCATTTCAGTCAAAGTAACACACAGTTCACCCTTCATAAACTTTTTCCGGCCATACAGGACCATTCCATATTTAGCCAGCATTTCAAACTTTCCAATTTCTCATTCCACTGTGACACTGTGTTCTTAATATTGTAGTCAACAGATTTCCCAATAATGAAGCAGCTATGTGAATCAGCTAACTATTGTTTGCATTTTATTTTTCACTTTTCTCGTTTTACTGAAGGTTTACGTCTTTTTCAGACCGCTCGGTTATTCTGACACATTTATAACCAGTTGTCTTTCAAACTTCCCAATATATATATTTGTGCAGTATGTATGGTCTTATGTCGTTAGATAAAAATAATTACAAAATGAACAGAAACTTTCTGCAATATTTTTTAAGCAAAATTCTTCTGGTTTTGTCAACTGATCCCACATTACAAAATAGACAAATTATGCAAAACATTTTCTAATTATATATAACAGGGCTCAGCCCCTTACCTCCTTTATCGTCAGAGCACTGTATTCACTTCACTATTTTACTGATACACCTTACTTTTTCACTGATTCACTTTACTTGGCCAGGGAGCCCAGTAGTTCTGGAACCTGGAGCCCCGCAGCAGAATTTCCCAGGCAATCATTGCCAGGAAATCGAGTAGCCGCTGCACAGGCAGCCTTTCAGCATGGATATGCAAAAAGCTTGTCGGGATTCTCTGAAATACAATGAACGGCATTAATGTGGGTATTTCGGCACCACTTCTGATGTTAGATCAGGGTTAAAAGAAGGGGGTTACTTTATCTATTTTCTATCAAAATATCATTGTTAGGATGGAAATCTTACTTTTAACTAATGAAGCAACCCTGATTCTAACTTAATAACAAAGAAACTCTTCAATCTGATCCTTTAAATGTTTGTGAGGGTAGTTACCTAACTTGAGGTTTCTAAATTAGTAAAGGAAACAAATAAGTAAGTATACTTTATATATTTTTTATACTTCATGGGTCCCTCGAGGGTACCACCATGTATTGCAATAATTATGCCACGTTCGCAAGGCCCTAGACGTTTTGAGAAGAAGTGGCAAGAAACTCAAGACGCCATCAGTATAATCTTTAGATACAATATACACCTTAATTTAGATATTACACAAAGTACTTAACTTTAGCAACATGGCGACGTCCACTCGGCTTGGCTTCGAATATAAAAAGGTACCGACACTCAGCATAACTAGCTAAGCAAGACTTCAACGTTATTATCAGAATACCGGGAGAACACCAAGAGCTAGAACATTATGGATTACATAACTTACATACAGCTACTACGTCTGTGCATTATTTGTAATGCACGGTATTCTAGTTGTCACGTCCGTGCATTAAAAATAATGCAATGCTGAAATTCAGTAAAATCAAAAGTTTTATTGAAAATCATTTGTAAATTCTTTGTTAGTACATAAAATGAACCAGTTTGGCCGAAAAAAAAATGGACGTCACGACAACCTTATCCAAAGTACACTGAACAGGCAACGTGTTAAACGTACTTACATATTTTATTTATCTACCTTTAGTAAGTATCTCCCTACTAACGTTACTAAGGGAATAAATAAGTGGATCATGTCATTCATGTCACAAGTTCTTTCTTAGAAACCAAAGATCTATATTGCTAAAAATAGATATAATTAAGAAGTTTTATTTGCTATTTCACTTTCATGATAAAAATAAAATTGAGACTGAAATAACAAGTGTAAAATATAACTTTGCTTTAAAACTTTCTCAAAACAAGTGTAGGTACCCGGTTTAACTTAACCTAACTGTATTTTTGAAGCAAAAGGCTTAATTTTCGAATACTTTAAAAACAAGCATAGTGAAAGTTTGTGTAGGTGTGCGTAAGTAGATTACAGAAGAATGTATTTAACCAAAAAGGCGTGATTCAGTAAATAATCATGAACAGCTGATTTTTTTTAATTGGTTTGGCCCCATAGTAAAAATCGTTGATAATGATGGTCTGAATCACATTTTTTCTACTATACTACATGGCCTATTGTTTAAGCCATGCTACAAACTGAGCGAAACCCAATCAACGGCCATCTTAGCGAGCTTCAGCCAGGATTTGAAATTACGCATTGCAGCAGCGTGATTGAATCGTTTATTTATTATTCGTATTGAATTGTAAAAAACATTGACATCAGACCCATCGCTGGTCAAGCGTGGATGCGATTAGCTCAACATAGGGAACAATGGCACATAAGAGAGGACGCATACCCAGCAGTGGGTCGACACAGGCTGATGATGATGATGATTGAATTGTAGGTACCAACTGTATCCTATTTTATGTAGTGTAACAATTGATGAATTGTATAATTGATAATTAATACAATTGAAATAATCGTATAATTGATTTGACAAGTAACAATGGTACGATTAATAAAAATATTATACTGTATTATTGTATTGTAGCCAACTTCACATCCGCCAACCTGTATGATTCGACCTATCCCTATAGGCGGTTGGAGTGTACGAAAGGGGGCACTGAGGAAAAAACACTTAGAAAAATTTGCACTAAAATCCTACACCTTATGTAATCTTCGGAATCCGGTGGGAGGTGGGAGTATAAGGGTGGGGGAACCCCTGCACGCACCCGGAGGTCACTGACCTTGAATCCAAGATCATTGACCTTGAGTGACCTTGACTCCAAAATAGTCGGTTTTGACAGCAAAATCATTAACCTTGACTGACCTTTACTCCGACCATCGACCTTTACTGTCTACGCCTATGTTATCTTCGGGATCCGGTGGGATGTGGGAGTATAAGGGTGGGGGAACCTCTACACGCACCCGGAGGTCACTGACCTTGACTCCAGGATCATTGACCTTGAATGACCTTGACTCCAAAATAGTCGGTTTTGCAAACAAAATCATTAACCTTGACTGACCTTGACTCCGACCATCGACCTTGACTGTCTACGCCTATGTAATCTTCGGGATCCGGTGTGATGTCGGAGTATCAGGGTGGGGGAACCCCTGCACGCACCCAGAGGTCACTGACCTTGACTCTAAGATCATTGACCTTGGATGACCTTGACTCCAAAATAGTCGGTTTTGAAAACATAATCATCAACCTTGACTGACCTTGACTACGACCATCGACCTTGATTGTCTACGCCTATGTTATCTTCGGGATCCGGTGTGATGTCGGAGTATAAGGGTGTTGGCAACCCCTGCACGCACCCGGAGGTCACTGACCTTGACTCCAAGATCATTGACCTTGAATGACCTTGACTCTAAAATAGTCGGTTTTGACAACAAAATCATTAACCTTGACTGACCTTTACTTCGACCATCGACCTTGACTGTCTACGCCTATGTTATCTTCGGGATCCGGTGGGATGTGCGAGAATAAGGGTGGGGGAACCCCTACATGCACCCTTAGATCACTGACCTTGACTCCAAGATCATTGACCTTGAATGAACTTGACTCCAAAATAGTCGGTTTTGACAACAAAATCATCAACCTTGACTCGTAGGTTAGGTTAGGTTTGAACAGTGACAACAACGCGCGAGCCGAGCGAGCAAAGCGAGCGTGCCGCGGCAGCGGCCGGCGAAGCGCCGGAGACAATCTCTCCTTACTACGAGTTTAGGTCGTTCCTATTTATCCTAATCAACACGAGGACTTCGCTAAAGTATTTCGACGTCATAGGTTAGGTTAGGTTTGAACAGTGACAACAACGCGCGAGCCGAGCGAGCGAAGCGAGCGTGCCGCGGCAGCGGCCGGCGAAGCGCCGGAGACAATCTCTCCTTACTACGAGTTTAGGTCGTTCCTATTTATCCTAATCAACACGAGGACTTCGCTAAAGTATTTCGAAGTCATAGGTTAGGTTAGGTTTGAACAATGACAACAACGCGCGAGCCGAGCGAGTGAAGCGAGCGTGCCGCGGCAGCGGCCGGCGATGCGACAGAAACGACTTATCAATGCGGCTGACAACGCGCACATTATTGTTTTATACCCTTTAATAAATCTTCTGCAAAAATTAAACAATTATCTGCAGGATCTGCACCGGCAATTTTGGATTTGGATTCCTCGTCTCCCTCGTCCAGGATATAACCTGGGATACTCACGATCAATGTTTCCATACACCGTTTTGACCCCCGATGGGTCTAAAGTTTTTTTTTCGGTACTTGTTTACGAGAGAGGGCGCTCTTATGAAGGAAAAAAGACATTGATTATTTTTCATACCGTGTGGTATTCTGGCAACCCCCCTTTTTTATGTTGGGAATGGGTAGAGGAGATACTCAGGATCAACGTTCCCATACACTATTTTGACCTCCGGTGGGTCTAAAATTTTTTTCGGTGCTTGTATACGAGAGGGGGCGCAGTTATAAAGGAAAAAAGACATTGATTATTTTTCACACCGTGTGGTATTCTGGCAACCCTCCTTTTTTATGTTGGGAATAGGTAGAGGAGATACTCAGGATCAACGTTCCCATACACTATTTTGACCTCCGGTGGGTCTAAAATTTTTTTTCGGTGCTTGTATACGAGAGGGGGCGCAGTTATAAAGGAAAAAAGACTGATTATTTTTCACACCGTGTGGTATTCTGGCAACCACCCTTTTTTATGTTGGGAATGGGTAGAAGAAATACTCAGGATCAACGTTCCCATACATCATTTTGACCTCCGGTGGGTCTAAAATTTTTTTTCGGTGCTTGTATACGAGAGGGGGCGCAGTTATTAAGGAAAAAAAGACATTGATTATTTTTCACACCGTGTGGTATTCTGGCAACCCCCCTTTTTATGTTGGGAATGGGTAGAAGAGATACTCAGGATCAACGTTCCCATACACCATTTTGAGCTCCGGTGGGTCTATCAATTTTTTGTGGTCTTTTTGTAGGATAGGTCAGTCAACCCGATGCTTGGAGTCAAGGTCAGTCAAGGTCGAATATTCTGGAATCAAGGCCGATGATTCTGGAGTCAAGGTCATTCAAGGTCAATGATCCTAGAGTCAAGGTCAATGACCTTGGGGTCAAGGTCAATGACCTTGGGGTCAAGGTCATTCATGGTCAATAATTTCGGGGTTAAAGTCATTTAAGGTCAATGACCTAGGGAACAAGGTACGTCAAGGTCAATGACCTCCGGGTGCGTGCAGGGGTTTCCCCACCCTTATACTCCCACATCCCACCGGATCCCGAAGATTACTTATGGCGTAGTATTTTGGTGAAAAATTTTCTAAGTCTTTTTTCCTCAGTGCCCCCTTTGGTATCCTCTGACCCACATAAAGCCTGTACGTTGAATTGAATTAAATTCATTTATTTGCATAGTTTTTATTTGCAAAGTTTTACATGGTTGCAAAAAAATAATTTAATCTTTTGAAATGGCGTGTAAATAGCCAACTCCTGGGTGTGATTGCTCACGAAAGTTTTTGAAGAAAAATTAGAAATAAGGGCGGGAAGATTGTACACAAAGAAAGAATTATCTACATCTAAGCCACAAAACATCTAACAAACTATTCTTAAACTTAGACCATAAGAATAAAATGTAATTATTTGATACTTTAATACTTTTAGAGAGCGCCCTAGCCAGTTATAATTTTGCAATGCGCGACAAGGGCGACTAAGTTGTAAGCACATGATATCTTAATTAAGACCTCGAATGTAACACTTAGTAGCAATAAATAAATATGAATATGAATATTTGGTGTCGACGTATACACAGGAACTAAACGGAGACTGACCTGCAAATGACCGCCTTCATCTCCTCGTAGTCGAGATCGGCTGGAGAAGTCTTCTGCCACTGATGAACGGCGCCTGCTGGTATCGTCAACTAAAGTCCTGTGTCGAGGCGAAATACTATTGTCCAAAAAAACTGCACTGCACAGAATAAAAAAGTTCCAAACTTCAAAGATATAAGTTTGGCTTGGCGGATGAAAGTAAACTTGCGGCGGATAGAAGTACACTGGCTGAATTTTTCTGCCATTCAAAATCACAGCGGTGATTCGGCACGCGATGATTATCGCGTCATTTTCGACCAATAGTAGCGGTCGAGGGTATCGCGGTTCGAGACGACTAGCGCTATCTCTCGGAAAACTCCGGGACGTCAACGGAACATCGACAGATTGTCCCAGCGTTGCACCTGTTTTGCCGACGACACCAGAAAGCAGGTAAATTTAAATTTTTAAAAGAAAAGATTGAAGAAATGCGGAATTATTAAATAAAATCAGTAAATGATGTTAAGGCGCTCCACCAAGAGGCTTAATTTTAGAATATGTACTTTTAAAACCGACAATGTGGAAGTTTGTGTAGGTGTGGGTTGGTAGATTACAGAAGAAGTGTCAAAATGTAGATAAACCGATATTAATAAATAAATAGATAATGAACATTCATTTATTGGTCGAAAATAAAATATGTACAGGAAATAAAAACATAAATTGAATTAATAATCGGCCAAGTACGAGTCGGAATCGCGCACGGAGAATTCCGTACTGTATGGGAACCCCCCTTAATTATTAATTTTATTTCAATTTTATGATTTATTAGTGAAGTGAATATGAAACTAAATATTCTGTGAAAATTTCAAGCATCTACCTGTTACCATTATTAATATAGAGCGAAAAACGTCTGAAAAATCAGGTTTGTTGTATGGGAGCCCCCCTTAAATATTTATTTTATTTTTAGTATTTGTTGTTATAGCGGCAATAGAAATACATCATCTGTGAAAATTTCAGCTGCCTAGCTATCATGATTCATGAGATACAGCCCGGTGACAGACGGACAGACAGACAGACAGACGGACAGACGGACATCGAAGTCTTAGTAATAGGGTCCCGTTTTTCCCTTTGGGTACGAAACCCTAAAAACTATACAAAGGTGTATCAACCAAAAAGGCATGATTCAGGACATAATCTCACGAACAACTGATGTTTTTTTTCTAAAATTCCGGTTTGGCCCCATAGTAAATGATCGGCCAAGTACGAGTCGGACTCGCGCACAGAGGATTCCTTACTGTATGGGAGATCCCCTTAAATATTTATTTTATTTTAATTTTATTATTTACTAGCTTTTACCCGCGGCTTCGCCCGCGTTATATTTTGATTTTGGCTTATGGTTATGTCGGCTGCGAAACCTAACCTAACCGACAAATATCAAAATACCTTAGAGGAATGCTTTTGTTGGTTAAGTTACGGTTGGAGTGTATATACAACCTACAATCACCCCATGGAATTCTCGCCTTGTCGTGGGGAAGGTCTGAGGCAGCTAAAAAGGCGGCGCTCGAAGTATCCCTCTTATTTGGGTCTTTTCCCCCAAGGAAGCTTAGAGGCTGGCACTCGAGGTTCAGCCGCTTTTAACTAAAGCAGCTGAGAGGATGGCCGGTAGGTTGCATGCATTATGAGGAGTGTAGCAACTTAGGCGGGCTACAGTGCCGCTCTTGCGACGCTGCATCCGAGGATTTTTTTTTTACTATATCGCGATATACCCCTGACATGATCAGGGGTCTTAATTACAAATGAATAAAAACTATACCTATATTTCAATGTTTTTGGCTGTTTGCAGTTATAATAAACATTACAATGGTACAGCAAAGTTTATACCTACTTGTTCCTAATTATTGCTTTTTTACAAATAAACTGGGCATTCCAAGATTATGTGCAGTGGAGTCTCCTCTTTTGTGGGTTCACAGATGCACGATGGGCTTTCCCTCAAATCGATGGAAGTATTGGGAAAACTCACCATGCCCCGTCAGCACTTGAGTTATGATTCCCACTGGTGCTATTTCTCTTACGATCTTGTATGCCGCCCTTGCATCCGGAAAATATGTTTTGGTTACCGCCGCTGTGTGTCCATCCTGATACCGCCGGTTCCACTCGTCAAGAGAGTCCTTTCGGATTTCTGGCTTGACGAATGAAACGGGGCAGTTATCGTAAATAGGTCTGCACTTCGAGTGCAGTGCTGCTTCCTTTGCTAGCTGGTCCGCTCTCTCATTTCCCTCCATCCCCGCGTGCGCTTTAATCCAATCAAGTTTCACTATTTTATTTTGTGCGTTAACTTTATGTTAGCTTTGAATTTACTGCTAAGGGATGGAGGGAAGATACGCCAACTACCGTTTCCAGTGCAGACCTGGAGTCACAAAAGATTTTTGCTTTTTCGGTAGCCTCAAGAAGTGCCAATAACTCAGCCTGGTACACGGAGCTCCAATCGGCCAATTTCAGCTTGCGGGTACTGATCTCAGAGGCATCATCCCAAATGGATAATGCCGCCCCAACTTTCCCTTTAATTTTGCTGCCGTCTGTAAATATGTTAATTTCTCGGTTAAGATTTTGCTCTAGTGCTGCTCCGTCTGCCAGGCATATGAACTCCAGCTCCTCCTGCTGCGCTGGGTGTGGCTTCTTTTCTGTCTCTCTATCTCCAGTTACTTGCTGGGAATAACCTTTCTCAGTTTCATAAAGCAAGGCTGCTTCCTGGACTCTGATATGACAGCCGAGGATTAGGGGCCGCGGTGGGATATATGGAACTGGTGGTGTGGGTGCCGCCACCTACCCTACCTTCCGCTAGGCCGTCAACGTGATGGCAGACGCAGTGGGGCTGCAGGGGAAGAGAGGTGTCGGTATCGCGATGGCCGTTGTCACTGCCCTCTGCAGTTGAAGAGGCAGGCGCTGGGCTACTATGACTGACCTGCTGCACTGGGACCAGGGCGTTGGAATGCTGTCTGACGTTCAGTACTGGTTAGTCCCGAGTGGTGGATGACGATGTGTCTTGTGCTCCGAAACACTTCGTCATTATGGCGAGAGCGCAAGCTCCGTTATGGAGCCCGAGTCTGGGCTAGCTCTGTTGAGTGCCGCGAAGGAGTGCGAAAAATGTAGGAACGTCCTAATCTTGCCATGACAGATTATTTCTGGCGCTTAGACGGCTGCTACCACAGCCCGCTCACTTAGTTTTTGTCCTATCCTACGGGAACTGTTAAAGTTTTTGCGATAAAAAGTGGCCTATGTCACTGTTCGTCTTTCAAACTATATTCATGCAATAAGCCAAGGCAAGTTGCTCCGTTGTTGAGAAAAATGTATTGTTAAGTCCTACGGGAACCACAATTTTTTCGGGATGGAAAGTATCCTATGTCACTTTCCGTCTTCCAAACTATGCCCACCCCAAATATGAAGTCAATCCGTTGCTCCATTGCTGAGAAACAGTTATTATCCTATCCCATGGGAATCACGAATTTTCTCGAGATATAAAAGTATCCTATTATCACTTTCTGTCATATAAACCATAGGTATCCATACCAAAAATCAGGTCAATCTTTTGCTCCGTTGCTGCGTCAAAGAGGAACAAACCAACAAAATTTTCGGATTGATAATATTAAAGTATGATGATTCTGTACCATAAAGGTAGAATAAAGAAACATGTTAAACCTCTAATGATAGAAGATTTAAAAATATTTTTTATGTCAGACAAAATGACGGCCTGGTATTAAACGTCATAATAACATGTGGCATGCAGAGAGAAAAAAACATTTTATCCAATTTTAATGTCAGTTGTCATTTTCAATCCATACTTTATTTCCTCTTCAAGGCGATATAATCGTGGAAAAACAATTTGTCCCCTTGTCATGCTACTTGTGATTTATAAAAGTCTGCAGACAATGTCACCTGTCATCTAATTACGTTTGGCTGTGACGTTTCGTTAGTCCATATTAGCGTCATAGAGGAATTAATCACTTAGCGTCTTTGTGATAGTGGCGACAGTTTCGCTTTCGATGGTTTTTGTCCTGTCCTACAGGAACTATGCAATTTTTCGGGATAAAAAGTATCCTAAAGCTCCTTCCGCCTTTTAAACTATGTCCATGCCAAAAATCAAGTCAATCCGTTGCTCCGTTGGTGCGTGAAAGAGTAACAAACCAACAAACTTTTCGGATTTATAATATTAGTAAGGATTATCGAAGTGAATATAAATTAAATATTCTGTGAAAATCTCAAGCATCTACCTGTTACCATTATTAATATAGAACGAAAAACGTCTAAAAAATCAGGTTTGTTGTATGGGAGCCCCCCTTAAATATTTTTTTTTTTTTTTTTTAGTATTTGTTGTTATAGCGGCAACAGAAATACATCCTCTGTGAAAATTTCAGCTGCCTAGCTATCATGGTTCATGAGATGCAGCCCAGTGACAGACAGACAGACAGACAGACGGACATCGAAGTCTTAGTAATAGGGTCCCGTTTTTCCCTTTGGGTACGGAACCCTAAAAATGATCTGAATCACACCTTTTCGTACACACATTCTGTATAATATATTCTTCTATACTACATGGCCTTCTATTGTTAAAGATATGCTTGTGGCTAAAAAATCATTTATTCCCTGAAATCTTTCGGTAAAAATGTATTAGTTTGTAGAAGGATTTGTTAGAAGCAGCTTGCGGCGTACCTACGTGTTCCTGCATAAGTCCAATCCAAATGGCACCATAAATAAAGTGTATATTCCATTTTAAATAAAACCAGAAATATCGTAAATAAGTGCCATTTTCAAGTGTTCCGATCTAGCGTGTACGTAATTGAGACGTCTTTACGTACCTGCTCTTCAATACGAGTCAGTAACTTAACTTCTTGTGAAGCTATTTTTAAAAAGATAAAATACAGCTTTAATTCTATTTAATAGGCTCAATTTTTAACCCTTTCATGCATTACTTTTCAAAATTTACTTTTTATTTTATTTTACAGAATGAATGTATTGCCGATATCTACTGGTTTCAGTCCACCAATAAAAAAAACATTGGGTTTGTAGACTTTTGGCAACACCATACATTTAAGGGTTAAAGCTTAATTTGACAGTTTTAACTTAGGTACTTGTTGACGATTGTATCGGTACACCATTTAATCGAATAGATAAGAAACAGATTATGGCAATTTGTTGTCTATTGATGTGTCTGTATCCGGTGAATGCGTCTATGCGCATATGTCACTTTTGATTTGTCTCTTACTGCCTAGCCGTGAATCTAACAACATGTAAATATTATAATTGTGTCGTCCATTAAATCAATCCATTCATATCATTAAATCAGCAATGTAATTTCATCCAATACGAAGCAAATATAAAACAAGTGTGTGCATTATACGTGTTGTGCTTTTTATTTCGTTGCCTCTTACGAAAACGCAGATGAATTCCACTGTGTAGGAGTAACAAGATCCTTCACTCTGCTAACATGAAATGCAGTAAATGCTAACAGGTTCTTGTCCCAGGAAATCGGAGAGGTGACATCAAAGTCAAACAAGATACAAAGACAGAAAGACACGTAAGTCGATTACCTATTTATTTTGCACACGGAAATCATGAATGTAAATGAAAATGGCGGACAAATGCCTCATGTCCCGCAATTTGCCTTTGAAAAGTTGGATGGTATTGGAACTTATTTGAATTGGAAATACTACATGAAAAACTCGTTAGTTTTGGATGGATTATGGACATGCATCGAGGGTGAGTCGAGCAATGCGACGAACGACTCACGTGCTCTTGCTAATCTGTATGGCTGTGAAATCGAAGAGTAGTTTTGCTACGTCGGTTGCATAGAGTGGAATTTTCCCAATTTACTTCCATGACAGAGTACATAAATGGAGTAATGACGATTGTCCAACAATTAGCAGATATCGACCGAAAAATTCCTGATCAGGAGATATCAGAGATATTAGAGATATCAGAGATACCAGGAGATATCAGAGATATTAGAGATATCAGAGATATTACTCAGTGGATTACCTGAACAGTATGACATACTGGTCTCTGGACTTGAAGCGATCAACCTCAATCAGTCTTTAACAAGTGAAGTTGTACGAGCAAGACTTCTTCAAGAGGAATTCCGGAGAAATAACAACAGCAACGGTTACAATGAAAATGTGGCATTTATAAGCATGAAGACTAAGAAACTTTGTCATTATTGTAAGAAGCCAGGTCACTTCAAAGCAAAGTGCTATAAGTGGAAGAATGACCAAAGGAAGAAACACGAAGAAAATGCATCGCAGACAACGCTAGTGTCAGCATTCACTGCATTTCACAATGAAGATTGGATTGTCGACAGTGGTTGTACTACACACATGTGTCGCGACCGCAATAGTTTTAGTGAGATGGACTCTAAGAATAAAACTTTAGTTACTGTTGCAAATAATGACACAATGCAAAGTTCTGGATCTGGTAAGGTTTCTTTATACTTTAATAATGATCAAAAATTGTTGTTAGAAAATGTCTTGTATGTACCTAAGTTGTCGGCCAACTTAATTTCAGTTAGTCAGTTATCAAAATCTGGTCTTAAGGTATTATTTAGTCACAATGACTGTAAGATTGTGAATTCAGCTAATGAAGCTGTGGCTATTGCATATTGTGACAAGGGAATTTATAAAATCAAACATGGACTCACGGTAGGTAGTGTAGGAAATTATAAAACAATGTCTGTTTCAGTTTCAGATCAAGCTCTAGCTATTTTAAATACATCAATGGTATCGTGGCACAAGCGACTTGGATATTTGAGCACGAGTGGTATGTATGCTCTTCGTAATCTTGTAGACGGTGTTGACTTCAGTGACAACGGCTGTGACAAGTTGAAGGATAGTATCCTGTGCATTGAGGGGAAGCAGGCAGTGTACTCTTTTCCCAAGGGCCAGTCGAAGCGAGCTAAAGAGCTATTAGCTTTAGTTCATTCTGATGTTGCCGGACCATTTGATACTGCGAGCTTGGGCGGAGCCAGATACTTGGTGACTTTCACTGATGACTTCTCAAGGAAGACTTATGGCTATCTGATGAAAAATAAGAATGAGGTAATGTCTTATTTTATTATTTTCAAGAATTTAGTTGAAAAACAGACGGGTTTTAAAATCAAGTGTCTAAGGACAGATAATGGTGGAGAATATTGTGGTAGTTCATTTGAACATTTCTTATCTAGTCAAGGGATCAAGCATCAAACAACTATTCCTTATTCTGCACAGCAAAATGGTGTGGCAGAAAGGTTAAATAGGACTCTTATTGAAAAGACCAGGTGTATGCTTTCTGAGGCGCACCTTGACAAGCAATTTTGGGATGGAGCTGTAATGACAGCAATATATTTAAAAAATAGATGCCCAACAGCTGCGTTGTCCGGTGGCATTCCAGAGGAAGTATGGTCGGGATCCAAAGTTGATCTGAGTCATCTTAGAGTGTTTGGTTGTAGGGCATTCTCACTAATTCCTAATTGTCAGCGGCGTAAGCTGGATGCAAAGTCTAAAGAATTTATTTTTGTAGGTTACTGTGAGAATTCCAAAGGTTATAGGCTATGTGATCCCTGTTCTCCAAAGACAATAATTAAAGCTAGAAATGTACATTTTATTGAAATGACATATAATGATAATTCTAATTCGGCTAAGGATATTGTTAGCGATATTCAATTATATAATAATTTGAATATGAATAATTTGAATATGAATAATTCTAATATGAATAAATCGAATTCTAATATTTTATTTAATGACATGAACAATGTTTCAGTGCCAATGTCAAACTGTGATACTAGTAATATTAGTGACAATAATAGTACAGTTATTAATAGAGAACTGTTCTCAATTTCAGGTGGTGAACAGGAGAGCAGCTCAGTTGGGTTTGAGGCACCTGACTTGAGCGCGCCTGTGGCTGATGTGCCTGCATCACCATCGGTACCTGCAGATGTACCAGCATCGCCGTCGGAGTCAACCGATGCTCTATCTTCGCCATTGCAGTATGTGGACTGCAGCCCGGCGTCCAGAAAAGAAGATAGCGAGAATTCTTGGCGAGAGTACAGTAATGACTCTGACGAGTCTGAGGAAAGGTATGAGTTTGCTCAGGAGAACGTCGTGCCAAGGCAGCAGCCCATAAGGACTACTAGAGGTGTACCACCTAAAAGGTATGATAATTATGATTGTTCTCTACACACTCAAGACTCATTCATCGGTGAACCCGAGTCTTACGAAGATGCTATGTCTCATCCTGACCGTTTGAAATGGCAGGAGGCCATGCAGAAGGAGTATGACTCTCTTATAGAGAATGAGGTATGGAAGTTAGTAGAGAGACCACCTAATAAAGACATAGTTAAATGCAAGTGGGTATACAAAATAAAACAAGATGCTGCTGGTAATTTTGAAAAATATAAAGCGAGATTAGTAGCACGTGGTTTCAGCCAGAAACCTGGTGTCGATTATGATAAAACTTTCTCACCAGTAGTCAGACATTCAACAATGCGGATGCTGTTTAATTTAGCAAACGAACTATTTACGCCAGCACAATTTGGATTTCGAAAAAACAGGTCTACCGAATTAGCCATTAAAGAAGTTGTGTATTATATTCTACAAGGGATGGACGAATCAAAAAAATGTGCCAGTATATATTGTGATTTGTCCAAAGCTTTTGATTGTCTGCGGCACGATATTTTGACGATAAAGTTTGAGCACTATGGCTTTGATGGCAAAGAATTTCAAATGATGAAGTCATATCTTTCAAATAGAACACAATGTGTTTACATTAATGAAAAGAAATCAATGGCAGGTGAAGTTGATATTGGGGTACCCCAAGGATCAGTTCTGGGACCCCTTTTATTCCTTATATATATCAATGATCTCGCTAGTTGTTTACCAGATTGGTCTTCAATCAACTTGTTTGCAGACGATACACATGTAGGCTTAAAAGATAAAGATAGGGAACTCTTGGACAAAAAAATAGAATCTATAATGTCTATTTTGCGAGAATGGTTTGAGGCTAACGGAATAATATTAAATGCCGATAAAACTGTAGTCATGAAATATCACGCTAAAAAAAGTAAAAACGACACTGTTACGAATTCGGAACACTTATTTCTCGGGTATAACATAGATTACACTCTAACACACCGTTGTCACATTGATAGTATATGTAAAAAAGTATCTAGCGCAAATTATGCTCTATTTAAGTTAAAATCACTACTTGACAAAAAATCATTGATATCAGTATATTACGCATATGTTCATTCTGTTATAAGTTACGCAATAACTACCTGGGGCAATGGTGCAAACGTTGAGCAATTATTAAAATGTCAAAAACGGTCTATAAGAATCATAAGTGGGATCAGGAAAAGAACTTCGGCCAAAAAATACTTTTTAGAGAACCGAATAATGACAGTAATATCATTATACATTTTTAAATCTTTATTAGATATTCATATGGATAAGGACAAGTACCTAAAAATTTCGGACACACACAATTACAACACAAGATTTAAGGAAAGACTATGCTTGCCCTCAACTAAATTAACTAAAACTCAAAGGCATGGCGTGTATAATAAGATTTTTATGTACAACAAATTACCAAAATCTATTACTGATCTACCTTATCCTGATTTTAAAAGAAAAATTAAATGTTTTTTAACAAATAATGTGTTTTATAAATTGGGTGAGTTTTTAGCAATGAAATTAAATGATAATTATTTTGATGACTAATACAATAATACTATTTGATGAGTAATACAATAATATTTGACATTGATTCGATAATTCCATAATTGCATGCAATTCTATACATTTAGAAAGGTTCCACTACAGGACAATTTTTATGACTAATATGTAATTTATTTTATGATTTCCTTTGACATATTGATGACATATTATTTGACTTATTGTTATTATTTTATTTATATTGAGTATTATTAATTTTGATTAAGAATGTTTAAATTTTATAGTTAAGTACGTATATTTCAATTCTGTAAACTGACTTGCCTTGTATGACTGACATGTTGTAAATGGCCAATAAATGATCTGAATCTGAATCTAGACATGGACATGGATCATATTGATATTATGACAGTTTTTCTTCACGCCAATTTAAGAGAAGAAATTTATATGCAGCAACCTGTAGGTTTTATAACTGATACTAATAAAGTGTGTTTGTTACAGAAAACCATCTACGGGCTGAAACAGGCCAGTAGGGCTTGGAGCGAAACTGTCAATAATTTATTAATAGGTAACGGTTATTATCAAACAAAATGTGAGCCATGTGTCTATGTAAAGCGAAATAATAATAATTATAACAATAGTTATTTTAAGATTTGACCAATGTAAAAAGTAAATTTAATGTTAAAAATTTAGGTCCCATTAAGTCTTGCCTAGGTATGAATGTTATAAGGGACAGAGCTAAAGGATCTTTGATGTTAAACCAGACAGATTATGTAAAAAGAATTCTACAAAAATTTGGTATGTCTGATGCAAAGGGAGTTTCAACCCCAATGCAAGTAAATGAAAGATTTGTGAATTCAGATAATAATCCGTCTGATTGTATTAATTATAATTATAGAGAATTATTAGGATCTCTTATGTATTTGAGTGTATGTACTAGACCAGATATTACCTATGCTTGCAATAGTTTGAGCCAATTTAATAATTGCTTTAATAAAAGTCATTGGCTAGCTGCAAAGAGAGTGCTTCGTTATTTATCAAAAACGATTGATCATGGTTTGTTTTTCACTAGATGTAAAAGTTTTGATCTTAAAGCATATGCAGATGCAGACTTTGCAAACGATCCTTCTGACCGTAAGTCATATACTGGTTATGTAATTAAAATTGGGAAAGTAAAAAGCAAAGATGTGTTGCTGTGTCTAGTACAGAGGCGGAATATCTCAGTATTAGTGATGTTTGTAAAGAAATTTTGTTTATTAGAAGTTTTTTTGGAACGAGATATTCGGTCTCAAGCTAAATTGTTTAGTTTATAATGATAATCAAAGTGCACATAAACTAATTCGTTCTGATTGTCACAAGAGGACAAAGCATATAGATGTTCGCTATCATTTTATTAAAGATCTATATAATAGAAATGTTATAGCTATTAAGTATTTGTCAACACAAGAGATGATAGCTGATATTCTTACAAAGGCTTTGCCCTCGGTTAAGCATAATGGTTTTAGGCATAAGCTAAACGTCAGGACTCTGATATAGGTTCTATTGTATGTATAGTGGTGATATAAAGTTTCTTTTGGACTGCCATGTAGAGCGGTGCTATTTTATATGTAAAACTGCTATACTAAGTATTGTATAGAGCCAAGGTAGAGTTCGATGACATGGTGTAAGGGGAAGTGTTGACGATTGTATCGGTACACCATTTAATCGAATAGATAAGAAACAGATTATGGCAATTTGTTGTCTATTGATGTGTCTGTATCCGGTGAATGCGTCTATGCGCATATGTCACTTTTGATTTGTCTCTTACTGCCTAGCCGTGAATCTAACAACATGTAAATATTATAATTGTGTCGTCCATTAAATCAATCCATAGTAATCCATTCATATCATTAAATCAGCAATGTAATTTCATCCAATACGAAGCAAATATAAAACAAGTGTGTGCATTATACGTGTTGTGCTTTTTATTTCGTTGCCTCTTACGAAAACGCAGATGAATTCCACTGTGTAGGAGTAACAAGATCCTTCACTCTGCTAACATGAAATGCAGTAAATGCTAACAGTACTAAAATATAGCAGCTGTCTTTTTCGTTGCGATCTATTAGACAAAATTTACAAAAGCCTTCAAATTTGAGCCTAATGTCATATTATTTGTGCTATCCAGATTTTTAGCCACTTCAAAGGTGCTCTCTGTTGCCTCTTTCTATAATACAGCAAATAGAGAATTTAGCCTCGCACTAAATTTCTGAACCAAGTGAGCATTTATACAAAATGCGGACAGATGGGTGGGACAGATCCAGGCGGAGGCGATGGAGCTTCAAGCGCCATCTTGAAAAAAAGTTTCTGGTGGATAGGTATCTTGGAAACTATGCACTTTAGGACAAAAGTTATTGAAGGCATTGTTGTGCCTGTGGATTCAGACCTGAGAACCAGAGAAGTCCGAATCAGCACTGTGCTGTACCAGCCCTTCTCAATTATTAAAAGGACTGGTACATTACAATGCTGCTTTGGTGTGCAGCCTGGTTAAGAGTCAAATCTATCTACCTTACCTAGTGTACGGTCCACCACAGCTCCAGTGCAACCAAACACCAGCATAATATGTCGATAATTCATTCTTTATAATGTCCGAGCCCGCCCCTCGCCCACCGCCGTGTAGGCCGAATTATTCAAATCACACGCTGCGGTCCGGTAACCCAGTTCTCACTAATCGTAGCGTAATTAGCTTCGAGAATGCAATGGGTTTTAAGTCTTGAGCTTCTTAGAAAGTACATAACTTATTTTGTATTCTAAAGTTCACTCTCATAATAAGGAAATAACTAACCCAACCTAATAAATTCTCGCTAAGTAATCCGAAAGATTTTTTTGACAAGGTACAGAGTGTAGGTACCTTCCTGTTCCTAATAACACTTAGGCTACCTAAGGCTACCTACTGCTAAATAGGTAGGTACCTATTTAGTGGTAATTAAGTGTTATTAGGATCACTTTTACTATAAAAACCATATTATAAGTTTATCTATGTAAAAGGACTGTCAACAAAATGCTTGAAAATCTTTTTTAGGATCTTAGGTTTGATGCCATAGACGCCATAGTAAAAGCATTTTGCAAAGCAGGAGCTATAGTACCTAGGCACTTAGGCAGGTATCGACTTCAACAGAAACAACACTATCAAACTGCCAAAAAAAACAGCTAAGGTATAAGTGAAAAAAACTTAGCTGTCAACAAAATTTAAGTAAGTATGGAACAACTGATCTTTTCGCCATTACAGGGTTGGTTATGAAAATTTCTTCATAAAGACGAGTATATAACTATTTACCAAATCACCATAAAAACCCTATGCACTTAAACAAAACATCATTTAGTATTGTGAAAATTACTACCAAAATAAGATTTAGGATATAGGTACTTAGATAATCTTATTTTGGTCCTTGTAATTTTCATGGAAGCAAGAAACAAAAAATATTTCATGTGCCCCTTTTCAAATTTCCTTCCTATGGACCTGCAAGCCAGGAAGCTTCTTTTGTTCAACTAATTAACCATACAACCTAAGATTTTCGCAAAATCACGCAGTTATTAGCACATTATTTTGCTTATACGAACTTAGCATTGTGTAGCGAGCCAAAAGGTCAACTGTAACGAATGAGCTTCTACTTAGCGGCTAAGTAATGCCTAGCTTTTAGCAGATAACCGTGGTAGTAGGTACAGTCGACGTCACTTAGACTTATATGTTTCCTGTTCTGCGGTCTTGCATGTTGCATGAATAGCCCTAAGAAATATACAAGTCTAGAGCACCAAATTGTAATAAAATCTTTCGAACGTGAAGAGTGGAAGGAAAATAGAGAGGCCTTCGCTCAGCAGTGGGACGAAACAAGCTAATAATGATGAAGTAAATAATAATATTTTTTTACACTTAAAAAAAGTACCTAACTAAGATACTTTTGAGTAAAATAAAATTATTTGTTTATTTGTAGGTAATAGTTTCTGTGAAATAATTTCATCAACGTCAGCCTTCTCAGTCACTTTCTTACATGAGCTGATATAACGTAGCGAAGTAACATCGTTCCAAATCCATAATGAATCATTGACTGACTTCGCCGTGATCCAAGCTGACGTATGCAAACTTACCTACAAAATCGGAGTGGAATTTTATTTGCAAAACGATTAATGACTTTATTTACGATTAATTTACCTACACAGTACACAATGATCTGAACCCGAAGGCAACTCTATATATGCAAAGGCGTAGGTATACCTACCTACATAGAAATTACCTACTTATAGGTAAGTACTTATATTACCTATTTAACAATATTAAACAATCGTACCAAGGAAAATAACGCTGATTGTACCCGAGTATCGTGTTTGTGTAAAATTATATTTATACCTAAGCATGGTCTAGCTAAGTTACTGTTGAGCTTTAACAACATTCTTCTAAGAGTAGATGTATTTTAAATAGGTAATAAATCGTATTACATGGATGGAAGTGAACAAGTAGACAGGAACTCCTAGAACTCATTATCATTAAAATGAAAATAGGTTTTTGTTATTGTTATTGCGAATAAGTCGTGTCGGCCACCGTCTCGCCTCGCTTCGTTTATGTGGTGGAATATGAAACATGCAGACTTAAAAGAGATTTATCTCATAAGGTCAGAGTATTTACTCAATATTTTCCTAACGACAAAAAGACTATATAAGTAGGTACTTACCCAATGCTCACCAAGTACAGTTGAAGACAAGAAAACGGAAATAAAGAATCTTTATACATACTCAGACCAAATAAAAAAAAAGACAGAATGTTGTGAACAAACAAGTGAGGCCGGCATAAACTATGCCTAGCCGTGTACATACACAACACACACAAGTACACGTACAAAGAAACTATGCCTAGGCTCGTCAGTCGAAATATGGCGACGCAACACCGACGCGCTCACATGTATTAAACCGGCCTCACTTGTCAGTTCACGACGTTCCGATTTGATTTTTTTATTTGGTCTGAGTATACATATTAGTAAGTATGCGCTTAAATAGTGTGTGGCTTTGCGGAAAGCGAGAATTCAAAAGCGTACTTATAGTTACACTTATTATTTTAACCAAAATGTACGATGGGAACTATCCTGAAATCGCGAAAAAAAAATTGTTTCATTCATTTTGTCGAGGTTGATCCCTTGGTAAAACTTGCGTTTTTAACGAGTAAGTGTAAACTTTTGACAGACCACGAATTTCGCAAAGCAACAATACATACCCTCGGGTACTCGTCTTGAGTGGAAGCGTTTTCGTAGTGGCTTTCTAAATAAATTCAAATTAATTGTTAAAAGTGACTGAAAATACCTATATTGCATACCGGTACGTGAACAAAGGAATAATAAAGTTATTTATCGGAAAAGTTTCGAATTAAACTCGTGTGTAACGTTAAAAAACCAGTGATAAGTGCCAGAGTGGTCCACGTTAGTTCGGTGTTAGTCGATATTATTCACACAAGTACCCTCGGCTGTTGAATTACGACCGATAGCGCGAACTTACTAAACCTAATATTCGCCATCTGAACTATCGGCTGGTTAGTCGAGCGGCTTGAGGTGTCGCTCAAAGTACGCTGTTTCGTACACCGAGTGATCGAGTCCCGATGTGGTGATTTATTTTTGTATGACAAATACCTAGGACAACAACCTTAGATACGACACACAAAACTTGGCAGTAGTATATTACTACCTATAGTGCCAGCCAGCACATTTCTGGTTTTATTTTCACTGTATATTTATTGAGAATCGTGAAAATGTCTTCCAAACAAAATGTATGTGCTGGATGTTTGTCTGTCTTCAAAGGAAGAAAGTATGTGAAATGTTCGGCTTGCAGACAGACATATGACTTGGAGTGTGCAAATATTTCCGAAAAGCAATACTCTAGCCTTAATTCACCTACGTTGCTTGACTGGAAGTGCGAGTTATGCAAGAACAAAGTGCCCAGAAAAGATAACAGCAACACTCCGGTCCGTGTTCGGGTGGAAGAGGGCGGATCTAGTAGTATTCCTATTACCACACCAGTGCCTATATACAGTCCTGACGCTCAAAACCAAATCAACCTAGACCTTTCCCCTGCTGAGCGATTTTCTGATGTGAACATGATTAAGGCAATTTCGGATCAAGTTATGAAGGCAGTTAAGATGGAATTACCGAGATTGCTGGCTTCAGTTATTAAAACAGAACTGGAACCCATTAGGAATGACATTCAGACCTTAAAAGAACTCAAAAAATCAGTATCGGATCTCAGTTCACAGCAAAATGATATGAAAAAATCCATTACTGAGCTTCAAAATTCAAATGATCAGCTAAAAATGGAAAATTTTGCTCTACGCACTGAAATGAATGATTTATCTGATAGGTTGAACAACTTAGAGCAGCATCTACGGGAGAGAAATCTAGAGATTCATGGCATACCTGAGCATCGCTCTGAGAACTTAGCTAGTGTCCTACAACAATGCGCGAATGTTGCCAACTATCAATTAAATTCAGAAGATGTTGTCAACTGTACAAGAGTGGCGAAACAAAATAAGGACAGCAAGCTTCCTCGCACTATCATTGTGAAGTTTAAGAGCGTCCAGCGCCGTGATGAATTCTACTCTGCGGTGCATCGATACAATAAATCCCACCCTAAGGATAAACTCAATACCAGCTTGTTGGGATACGCGGGCGACAGGGCTCCTGTTTACATATCTGAGCATCTCTCACCCCAAAATAAAGTACTGCATGCCCAAGCTAGAAAGAAAGCAAAATTGGCGTCGTTTAGATTTGTGTGGGTGCGTAATGGCCGCATATATGTTAGAAAAGATGCTACGTCTCAATATATTCTCATAAGAAATGTCAAGAGTTTAGATTTAATCAAGTAAATTGATTTGTTGTGATACTTTATTGTCATTGAACATTTTAGTTGTGGTCTTGTGTTTTTTTTTTTTTTAACATAATAATGTTTTTTTTTTTTTTTTGTTGTACAACACATTTTTTTTTTAATAATTTTATTTTGTCTTAAGTATTCATTTTTTAAATAGTACTGATTGACTACAACTGTAATGTGATTGATTCAGATGTTTTGTATATTATTTTTGTTCAACAATATTGTTATCATTTTCATTAAGTAACTTGTAACTGTTTTGATTCTAACGTATAAATGAACACACTATTTTTCTTTTTGGTACTTTTGTTTAATGACATAAATGAATCGTATGTCCTAGGTATAGTCTCTTATGGCTTTATCTATTTTTTATCAAAATTTGCGTGGTTTAAGAACCAAGGTTAATGATGTATATAATTCATTACTATGTCAAAACTACGATGTGATATGTCTCTGTGAAACATGGTTGGACGATTTAATAGACTCTACTGAAATTGTTGACAGTCGGTATCAGGTGTTTCGTTGCGATCGTTCAAAATCATTTAAAACGAAATTTGATAAACATCATGGCGGTGGTGTTTTACTCGCTATCTTAAAAAAATATGACGTTCATTTGAGATTAGATTGGCAACTTAACTCAATAGAAAACTTATGGGTGCAAATAAAAATTAACAATAGATTAATAATGAACCTGTCTACGGTGTATCTACCAAATTACTTACCATCTTATACTTATATTGATTATCTGAACAGATGTAAAGAAGTACTTTGCTCTACAAGCTGTCCTACTTGTATTATCGGTGATTTTAACCTAGGAGACTTAATATGGTCGAAGGAATTAGGATGTCCACTCTCTTATAACTGTGATAAGTCAAGGGCCCTCTCTGAAATGTTGCAGACAACGGCTCTGCATCAACTCAATGACATTTACAATCATAATAAAAGATTATTAGACTTAGTCCTCTGTGACAAGCCGGAAGTTTGTACTGTATCGAAAGCTTCTGCAATTAGTCGTTTAGACGAACATCATCCCCCAATAGAGTTGATATATCGTTGCTCTCTCCCAACACTACTGGAAAACAGAGAAGTAGAGAGGCTTTGTTTCTATAAAACTGACTTCGAAAAATGTATTATCGAGCTGAATTTAATCGATTGGGACCATGAAGCTAAAACTTTGAATTGTGAAAATTTTGTTCAATTATTTTACAACAAACTTTACTTAATTATAGAAAAAAATACTCCGACAAGTAAGACTCGTAACTCTAAATTTCCTGTATGGTTCTCTAAAGAACTCATTCTATTGCTTAAAAGAAAAGATAAGTATCACAATAAATTTAAGCGTTATGGCAACCCTCGTGATTATGATACTTTTTCTTATTTTCGAAATGTTGTGAAGGAAAGCATGGATAACTGCTACAAAATGTATATTAAACGTATTGAAGACGATTTGTCTAATAATTTAAAAGCCTTTTGGCGCTATACGAAAAACAAGCGAGTTACTAATTCTGTGCCAAGGCGAATCAAGCTATCAGAACGTGTAGCGGATACTGGTGGTGATATTGTGAACTTGTTTGCTGACTATTTTTCATCCGTATATAGCAGTCCGTCTGATGGTCAGTATTGTCCTAACTTTGAGCCTTCAAGTTTTTCAACTTACTCTATTTGCATATCGGATAAGGACTTGCTGGCTCGGTTAAAAAATCTTAATACTACAAAGTCTGCGGGGCCCGATGGTATCCCTCCAATTTTTGTAAGACTTTGTGCTCCAGCTTTAGTTAGGCCCTTATCATTGATATACACCAAGTCCTTGGCTGAAGGCACTTTCCCATCATTATGGAAATTAGCAAAGATAACTCCTGTCTATAAGTCTGGGGATAAACATGATGCCACTAATTACAGACCTATCAGTATTCTCAGCTGTTTCGCTAAAATTTTTGAAGGGATAGCATATGATCATATCTACAATCACATAAAACATCGTCTAAATTCTAATCAGCATGGTTTTGTCACTAATAAATCTACCGTCACTAATCTCCTAGAATATGCTACCTATATTAGTGAGTCCTTTGAGGATGGCATCCAAACAGATGCAATTTACACGGATTTTGCTAAGGCCTTCGATCGAGTGGACCACCCGACTTTGCTGAAAAAGTTGTGTCGCTTTGGTATACACGGTACTCTACACCGATGGATAAGCTCTTATCTTTTAAATAGATCTCAATTAGTATCATTGTATGGCTATGATTCGGTACCATTCATGGCTTCCTCGGGTGTACCACAGGGCTCAAATCTGGGCCCCTTATTATTCTTAATCTTTATTAATGATTTATTAGATCTGCTGGATAGTGATTTTTTGGCATATGCTGATGACATCAAGATATTTAGACGAATTTACTCTAGACATGATTGTGTGCAGCTTCAAGAGGATCTTGATTTGATTACTGATTGGTGTGTTGTAAATCACATGTCACTTAATGTAAGCAAATGCCAAGTAATTAGTTTTACTAAAAACAAATCACCTGTCATATTTGATTATCACCTAGATGGAAGTATTCTGAGTCGTGTTGAGGTTGTTCGTGACTTGGGTGTCATGTTTGATGCTACGCTTTCTTTCAGGGCACACTATGATTATATTGCTAATAAGGCAAATAGGATGTTAGGATTTATTATTCGGACAGCCAAACCATTCAGAAACAGTGCCTCTTGGATTATATTGTATAATAGCTTGGTGAGGTCCATTCTCGAATATTGCTCGTCAGTATGGTACCCAATTTATGATACGCATATTGATAGGCTTGAGTCTATTCAGCGTAGATTCCTAAGGACACTATGTAGTAGACAGGGTCTTAGGCGTAAGATTGGGGAATACTCTGACAGGTTGATAAAATTTCAAATGAAGAGTCTTGAAAGCCGTAGAATGGTCTCAGACCTCTGTATTTTGTACAAGATCGTCAACGGAACACTTGGAAAAGAATTGCTTAAAAAAGTCGATTTTAAAGTTCCCTCTCGTTCTGTTCGTAATTTCCAGTTGTTTAGTGTACCAGTCGCCCTAAATAATGTGTCTCGAAACAGCCCTGTGAGTAGGATGTGCCGCGCATACAACCATTTGAGTGACCCTGGAGACATTTTCTCATGTAGTTTTTATTCCTATAAATCGTCAATTGTTAATTCAATCAAATAATTAATGTTTTTAGTTTGTTTTTGTACTTCTCTTTTTTATGTATTGCATCTATTATTGTTTTTGTAACTTTTTTTTTTCTCTTCTCTTCACTTGTCCACAAATAAGCTGTGTACGGTTATCATTGGACATTAGGTTTAGAAAGTTTGGCTAATGTTTAATTGTATCATAGTTATAAGCCTATTGTCTGTTACCGAACCAATTGTAATAAAATAATAAAATAAAATAAAATAAAATAAACACCTTCATACAATACAAAGGGTTATCCAGAACTGGTAGGTACTGTACCAAGTCACAAGGAGGTGATTAAGACGATCATTATGAACAACTTTTTTTATGAGGCCAAACCGACGATAAACAAGTATTATATATTAAAAACAAGCTTTTACTGAACAAGTACTCGACAAGACGAATCAAACGAGCCGAAACTCGATAGGGTTGCGTCGTTTCATTACAGAGTTCCTATGACCACCTTCCAGCTCCATCATCAGACGCTGGTTACTATTAGAAAGACAGAATACTCGCCAAGACCATTCAAATGAACCGAAACTCGATGAGGTTGTGTCGTTTTATTGCTAAGTTCCTTTGGCCACCTTCCAGCTCCATCATCAGATCAGCACAATGTCATCATAATATTGCATTGTCACGCGATTTACATATGTACGCAAAATTTCAGCTCAATCGGCAACCAGGAAACGGATCAAATTTAACTTGCAAGATTTGATTACAGAACGACAGACAACGGGACAGGTGAAAGTAAATAAAAGCTTGTAAAAATCTAAAATGTCTAATCCATTTTGTGAATTCCGAGTTGCAGTTTTGTATGGAACAGTTTTTTTTTCTCGAATTTTGGCTTGGCCGCTAGTAAAAATGTTCATAACGATAGTCTTAATCTTTTGGCTTAGTATAGGGTAAGCAGATATCCCTGTATATAACTTTTCTAGTACATAAGCTTATTCTACCTTTATTGGACTTAGTACAACCAGATTTCCTTAATGATCAAAACTACATTGCTTTACAGATAAGTACTAAGGTTTAAGGCCTATTAATTCGCTACTCCGCACCCATCCTAATTACATAAATCCTAAACGCAACTGCAATAAACTGCCGACTGCTAAACACCGACGCTCCCATAACTTGAGTTCATACCGTTTGTTTGTACCAATGACGTTTTAACTATGGATACGGCACGATATCGTTACTATAATGTAGTTTTGCTTAAGATTATCAAATAAGTGAGACGATATGTTTCTTGTGATATAACAACAAAGATCTTTGAACCTATATTTAAGCTGTTTTGGTTTTGGTAAGAAAGAATAAGTAATTAGAATAGGTAATTGTCGGATGTTCACTCATTCTCGCAGCACGCTCTAGGTAGGTACCTATTATACAGTGTCGGGCTTTTTAATTGTACTCAGGTGAGCACCGGCCGACACACGAAGGGCGGTTGGACCGTATTCTACCTATCCACCACACTGGCGCAGTGCTGGCTGGTGAATTCACGGTACACCATCAAATCACTTCCATGGGCGTATGCAGATTGCTTTCGTTGACCGAAAAGCCAGTGGTATGAAAATCAGTGTATGAATTCCAAAGAACCCACTGGCACTGGACTAGGTTTCCCGAACAGTTTCTCGTGCCTGTTTGTTCGTTTATAACATTTCCATATTACATAAAACGTCGTTGGTCTATGCCAAACTCTATTCGGTACGATTAGCAACGATAACCTGTAATTTTCAATAAATGAACTTAAGTAATGTAGTCTCGACGGTTCGATCATGATTTTAAGTTACGTAAGACATGCCTGCCTAAACTGGTAGGTACTATGGAGATCTATACAGAGGCCTTCTCTTTACCCGACGAACGCGCAAGGCATGTAAGTAAAAAAAAATTCATCGAACATAAGTACCTACCGTAACATATACCATGTAGTACATTCTGCTGTGCTTGGTAAGGAAAAGGGTACCTTGTACAAAATTATTTGGATACGAGGTTCGTCTTTTCTCGTGACATAGAATATTGTTTTTATTACAAAAAAAATAGTACGCCTTTTTTTCTTACACGAGCAATGTAGAGTTATGTAAGCACATAATGAATAAGTAGTTCGTTGTGCTATGTGGGAACCTATTTACCTAATAATTGTCGGCGTAGAATAGAAAAGAATATTTGTTTCTTGAACTGCGTATTTGCAAGCAAGCAGGTTTGTGCGAAATAGGTCCCCTAGAGATTGAGACATATCTCATCTAGTGTGATCTGTGGTAGGTAGATAGGTAAGTTTTACCTACATTTTAGGTAAGGTATCTAGGCAATGAGTAAGGCACGATTTACTGTGTGCAAAATCACAGGTGATCAATCGCAATGTAGCAGGTTATTACGGTAAATTGAAGGTGCATTTTCACCGTGGTACATGGTCTATGTTTATAGCTAATTAGTTATATATTTATTTAGCAAAGGAAATTACTGTTATTTAATCTGATGTCTTCTCAGATATGTCATGTGAAGTTTGCCATCATGCATTTTGTTAGGGTAGTGGACTATGATCACGCCCTTCCCATAGGTATTGAGAATACCTTGTACATACCTACCTCATGAGATATGTACGTACCTATATCCTACACTATATGCCGAATCAAACTTTTTGGCGGCTGTGAAGTTATCCAAAAGCTGCGCAAAACGCCAATCCTCGCGCAGCTGTTATGCGAGCTTCAGTCAGGATTGGGTAGCTTGAAGCTCACTTTTCACCAGAAGTATTATTCAGCCTATATCTGTAGTCTATGACAATAACAAGCCACGGGATCTGCATAGTACAAAAACCTTTCGACCACACCATCAGTCAAAGGCGGATTAAATCTTAAGAGCGCTGTATCAGACGGCGCCCCTATTTATTAAAAATAACTCGTTACTATAATTTGACCAAAACTGCTTTGCTGTACGGAAAATGTGGTAAGATGGGGGCCAAGGAAAAAAGAGCATGAGTTTACGATTTACAATATCATGATTTCGGTCTACTACGAAATTGAGGTTGTAAGCAAAATAATAGATTTTATTGTGTAAGTGGGTGTCGTAGATACTTACTGGGGCAATTAATTTTTTGCTAAAATATTTTTTTTCTTTGTTTTACAATTCTGCAAGCCCGCCCCTTTGTACCTACGCGCCCCTAGGCACATGCCTACTTTGCCTTAGGGATAATACGCCACTGCCATCAGTCATTTAAGTTAGAATCGAAAGTGCCTATATAAAGCACTTGGTACCTATGCCTAAATAGTAAAAATTAAATAAATAAATATTAGGGAACATCTTACACACGGTCTCTGACCCCAAACGTTATTATATCTTCGTCGGAGGCAGTCTCCGACTTAGGTCTCCGGGAGACATTGTCAAGTAAAGTCGGGGAAAGTACAAGAGGAACAACAAAAAAAAAACCACTGAACCACCGAGGCAATCAAAACATCTGAAACATCTTTACTCGTATAAATAGGAGATTTCAAAGTTTCTTTTGGTTCAGACACATTACGCTTGCAATGAGACGAAGTGATCGAGGACAACTAAAATGAAACGCACCTGATATTATTTAAATGTAGGTAAGTGTATTAGCAACGTTGGTACATAAGATTACTGAATAATACTGTTTTCGAATATTTAATACCGCGATGTCACAAACACCCACCTTTAGTTATAGTTAACAATACGTATAGTTACGTGTTAATTAATAATTAAATACAATAAGTAAAAAAAGATTTCATTATCACCAATAAAAAACGTGCGCGCACCTAGTATGCAACAGGCGTCGATTGTACTGTGGACGAGATACCATGAAATAATCTACAAATACCTAGTTGGAATTTACTTGGTAGGACTAGACAATGTTCTAAAAAACCATTAAAAATATACTGATAAATGCGTGGCAAGGAAAAGAAATACAATTACATACCTAACATAATTATCTCCTTTTTTTCTTGGCCATTCGATAGATGCTTGGTTAACGAAGGAGATACATTTAAAGATAATAATAGCTCTCTGTTCTTCTCAGTTGCTAAGTTTTTAAAATGTATTTAAAGAAATTCTGTAAAAAGACCGCATCGGTACATAGAGCAATCTATCTCAATCAAGGTAGGTACATAAAGATGATTCAGAGCTACAACCCCTTATGTTCTCGAAATAAAAATTTAAAATGAATCCCCTGAAAAATCTGAAATCCCATCCTATTTCACGATAACGCTTCCACGGCACGACCGACGCGATACAACATTTTTCTTTAAAATTACGCATCTATTACATCTATAAATTCAATAACTGATTATTCATAATCCACTACTGGAGGCCTAGCACGCGCTCACGATAAAATTTCGTCATATTATCCCTCGATAACGAAACAAATCAGCTCCGTCGTGTTCTGAAAAATATAGAGAAATACATATCGCGACGCGCATGCTATGCCTGATAAATATAAAATGTGAGCACTCATACAGATACATAGGAGATTTTACATTTATTTAGGTACATATTTAAACTGTTTTGTCGAAAAAGTATATCCAAAACATTAAGTTCGTATTGGTTTCGTGACAACATAATTATTCTACGATGAATTTACCTCTACATGTTCCTAATTTTACTTTATTTGGTTAAAAAAATACTAAATTTTAACTAAATTGCGTTTAGTTTTAACTGAACTGGAAAGCATGATTCACATCGCACTAGATTATCAGGATCTATTTAAATCCAAATAGGACCAAGACTAGATAGGTCTAGGTATTGGAATATGAAACCTAAGTCATATAATTATAACACAATATCCAATGAAAATTTTAAGTTACATAAATCGAAATAAAAATAGTGTCCATGCATGACGTAAGATTTACTGAAAATTGTACTCTTAACAAAAATGAAATGGGCTTCAAAATGCCAATACCAGTTCGACCAAGTCGAGTCATAGCCCAGTGTTATAGTTATGAATCAAGCCTTAGTATGGAAGCCAGGACAATGCTAGTCTTACGGTATAAACGTATCAAAAATTCATAATTCCGTTCTAGTCTTCTAATGACGTACACAAATCCGTATTTTTATAATGGACAATAAACGTTGGTCATAGTTTGTAATATCTTATTATTTTTAAAAATATACCAAAAAAAACTGAAGGCAATGAACCCAAAAAACTGAAAAAAATGAGCACAAACTTTTTGTAGGCCTTACTTGATCAGCTTCTAATAAAAAACGAAAGGAAAAACAAAATAAAAAACCAAAATAAAAAAATCATTCCTTTTAATTTTCTGTGATAATAATATAATTTCTTTAATATTATAAGTATTTTGTAAGAGAATTACTATGATAAACAACATACAACATGAATTAAAGAAAACTAAATTTTACTACTACTGTCGTACCGACTAACGAAGACTTTTTAAAACTCTACGAAACTAAGGAATCACTTAGAGCTGTTACAACTTTAAAAAATCATACAGTTCTAAATGACACATTATTCCAATAGAGTTATACAGCTAAATATACTTTCAAATATAAATTTTTAAATAAAATATAAATAATCGAGTATTACACTGTTACAACAACGCTATAGTCTATGGTTGACCAAAGACAACAATATAGTATTTTTTTAATTGTGTAACTACATTTAGACCTCATTAACGGTAATGTGCTTAGAGATATTGTAAAACTACTCTATGCGAAATAAAAGATTTGGAAAGTACAAGAGATCCTCTTTCTGTGAATTAGAAGAACTTAACTTAATCAAAAGATATTAAAAAAAATCGGAAAACACCCTCGTGCAGTCTATACAAAGCTTATATACGTTAATCATATGGATTAAAGATATTTTCAAATAAAACAACTACGTATTATGCCTACAATTTGTCTAAAATGTCTTAAAAATGATACTACTGAGACCAGCGATATGGGTCACAAGAAAACAGTAAAAACGTCATTATCAAGATATATCAGAAAAGTCATTATGACTTCATCACTGAGTTTGTATCACTATGGAAGGACCCCTCAGTGTTTTTTTTAATATTTGACGCGAGCTGTACTTTAGCAGTGGCAGCCATGTTGTGTTCCACCTGAGTTGTAGTGCACGAGTAATTTGTACGTATAACACCACGATGCTGGGTTACTAACTCAGTCAGTACAAATCTGATTGATATAGAAACTTTTTTGTTTTCAGATAATTTCTTTAGTTGACACATATAGCTGGTCTGAGTATAGCTGCTAACAGAAGCGCTTCATAGAAGCTGATATTCTGGCAAGTTACGGAAAAACGTTGTACATTTGCTTTACATCGATAAAAAATATACAAAAACTTACGGATACTTAAATCATTATAATGCACTGGATAAAGGTAGTTCTGTTGAAGGTTCTTTAAAAATCAGTCGTCATACTTTATCCTGCACTGCGGACGTATCAAAATGCTTTCTTGTGCATAAAATCATAAAAATCTCACAATAACCCCCTTATAACTAATTCTACGATTAAAATAGCTTATATGGTATGATTATAATAAAAATAAATAGTTGTTACTAACTAATATTGAACGGAGGGACCAAAATCAACCAAAAATAAGGTATTAAAGCTGCCTTTTTTATTAATTGATGATAACAAGTCATGGGTTTGGTGAGGTCACGTTCCGATGCGAGGTCACGGGATCAATCTTTTCGTCTCCAATTCATTCTATTCTATGCAAATTGGCTCATAGAATACAATACAATATTCTACTTATACGCTTGACATTATGGTACAATGCTAGGCGACTTCGATCGCGCGATCTCTCGCTAAAACCACCCGAGGTCGAGCGATCAAATCGCGCGGGGTCAGGCGATTAGACCGCATGACCTAACATCGGAAAACCACTTATTTAAAAAATAAAATCCGTACTTAAAATTAAACCTTAGCCATCCACTCTTTAAATATAACGTAAGAAGACAAAAAAATGATTCGTGATTATATTTGATTTATAAATAAATTAAAATCTTCAATCTAAATGAAAGTTTATACTAATATAATGAACGACTGCCGAGATCTGATGCATGAGGTTAAGTTATATATATGTATGTAGTTAGGAAAAGAAAGGGATCATTTTCCCTGTATTTGAGTTTCTATATCCACTACGATGTTATTAGACCTTTTAATCACTTCCTAAGAGCATTGTAATTTTATATCTCTTAACAAAAGTTCATTCACATCATTCCCTGGCCAAACAAAATCTTCTAGGTAGCTTAACATGCTTCATTTGCATCTTATAGCTACTACAAGACGGATACTCCTTATTCAAATATATTAGAGGACACTTATAATACAAGTTTATAGTAGAGCTTCATTGGAATGGATACAAAAATGTCTGTTTATAAAAAAAACTTGAAAACGCTAGAAAAACGCACTTACTTCCCTCAGATTTAGTAGATCTTTAAGTTGCGATATGCGACGAAAGAAAATACCAAAAATATAATTGTAGAGATAATATTGATGCTTTTTTCACATACGGCACATCTAAAATTTCTACGTTCTCTTTGACTTTTTAATAAAATATATGTGGTATTCAATTTTAATTTTCAAGTTTGCAGTAAGTACGTTTTCCAATGCGAATACCGATCTCACAAAACTGTCTATTTGTACAAATATAAAAACAATAATAACTAATATTATCCGACTTCCGAATATTAAAAAACGTTAATTATTTACTTGTTACGAATATTATAAGGTTGTTAATTGTTATTCGTGTTTTTTACAAATTAATTGTGTAATGACGCTCTAGTAGAAATTGAGCTTTATCGATAAAATTATCAGTAGTGCGACCATTTTAAAAACAGATGGCGCTTAAATAAATTTTCACCGTAACGGCCGTCGTATCATATTTTCGTAGAGTATTGAAGTAAATTGGTATTTAATTAGATATAGAGTACCTTTTACACGTGACAGTAAGCTGCGACCCTCAACTTTAAAGTTCATTACACACACCTATTAGGAAAGTCCTTTATTTATTTTTTATATAAATGGCACGACTATTTACATGTGGAAATTGACACGATTTTTACAAATTAAAATGGCTTCAATGTTTCGAATATGAACAATATGATTTAGGCCTTGAGGCGAATGAAACATGTACAGTCATCTCACAAAAGGTGTTACACATTCAATTATAAAAAGTTACATATTTGGAATGTATTAGAAATAAATGGCAGTATAAGCACATATTATATCATCTTCAGATCCCTACTACGGGCTCATTCTTATTGTTTACTTCATCCCATTATATTAAAAATTCAGGCAGAATACCTATTTTGTTTTCGTTTATAAAATAAATATTGAATGCAATTAAAGTTTTCACTAAAAATAATAAAAAAAACTTTAGCTGCTTTAAGGAAGATATTTAAAAAATGGCTGCTGTATGCCAGAAAAGTAAAATGCTCATATCCTTTACCTCCAACATATTTTACCTTGTAGATGACTGTACAAATGAAATCTTAAACACGCGATTACAATAATTTACTACAATTTAACGAACGCTTGTGCACATAATTTCGATCCTATTAATAAATACAGATATATTTTAAAAAAACACGGCTCCGTGAGAAACTTTATGGACCCGACGAGCCTCTAACATGCAATAAATTAATACACAGAAAAACATTTCTTATTGTGTCGAAAATATAGTCCACTTTTAAATAAACTCTTATAAAAATGCAAAAACTACTTATACGTGTTCTCACGAAGAATTGCTCTAAGTACGTTCAACGGTAGATCGACACAAATCAACGTCTACCCACAATTTTGCGTTACAGAAATATGTACCGTATGAATTAGATTAAATGGCGCATTTTCGATTGGAATCGTACGCATACTGGCATTGGTCAAGTGTCACAAACGTTCCAAAATTGCAAACAGTATGAAAAAAATATGTCGATGAAAATTTCGAAACGTTGGTAAAACTTGATTGGTCCATACGATAAGAGCGAGCTAAGAGAACGTAAAGGAAAATCAACTTAGCTACACTTGTCAGAAAACTTATATTTGCGGGTGCGTACGCACTCTTGCGTGCTCAAATACGTACAAGTCCAATCGTATTAGAATTTTACGTCTAAATGATTTTCCTATCCGCTAGATTTCCATGTGCTTTTTCTAAATCATTGCTATATTTATACTCGTATTATGCTAATTTTTAGGTAAAACTCAACACATTTTTTAATAAGAGTTATGATTTATAGCTTAATTTTGACGTCAGTAACAAGATTCTGCTGCAAACATAGCTGCAGTTGAATATTTTGTCGATGATAAGAGTGGATTTTGCACGGCTGGAGAAACGAAACGATAATAGAGGGCACTGCCCGTCCTGTATCGATTGGCGGCTTACTATAATCGCTAAACTAGCATTCACCACTGTACAGATAAACATCACTCTCCCCCAGAAGGGGGAGAGTGCGAGGATAGAGATGGGATAATATTATGTAGAGCTGGCGCAAATATGCCCAGAGTGTTGACAGTTTCGGTCGGTATAACCGCAAGGTTGGTAGGACCATGGGAGGTGGAGGGTGTACAGATAAACATGATACTAACTAGCAGAGCGTGCTCAACTCAAAAATATAACTCCTTGTAAGCAATATTCTCGACAAGTGAAAGCACGCTTTCAACCTATTTAGTACCATGTATATCTGTACAATTACATAAATTGTAGGAATGTTCTTCAATGGGGACAAAAACAGTGCATCATTGGCCCTTTAGCGAAAAACGCTCTATCCAGCGATTTGTATTAGAAGTTCAAGTCCAAGTTTCAATCAATTGATATCTAGCAAGCTGTTTACTATTCTGCCCCCATTGAAATAGACTCATACTACACCAACTAACAGATTAATGGCGGTACACATTTATCGAAACATAACTGAAACAACTGCATTTAAAATGTTTCTAACTTCACAATACATAAAGAAACGAACGTCAAAACTTTAGATGCACTCAGTTCCTTTTAGCTGCTATCATTGAGAAACAAATGCCTGGCGTTCGTGGTCTACTGACAGGCTCTGTCAAATCTGACAGCTGTCAAGTGTCTTGGCTGCTATTTGACAGCTGGAATGGCAACCCAGCGGATAGTTTGTGCTCACTTGGGAATGTGAGCGGCTAGCGGCTGCTAGGGGGCGGCATTTGGGCCTGGACGCCTTGGAGGTTCATGGGCCGACCGTTTGGGTTCCCCATGCCGAGGCCGTCTTGATAATTGTTGTCCATTGCTGGCATGTCATCGTTCTGTGGAGGGACAAATTATATAAGACTGTATGTAATGTAAAGGTGCTACATATTTGAAATAAAACTGCCAATACGCATGATGACTGGGTAAAAAGTAATTATTTTAATTAATTAGTACGTGAGTTAGATTATCAAAAAATAGTGGACACGTATTTTTCCGTTTGTCAATAAAACAAGAAATGGCAAAGAGAAAGAAAGAATCCTTGTCAAAGTTTGGCAGTGGAGGTCGCGACGTCACGTCTGTCACGAAAGTCTATACATTTGTGTGACACTCGTGACGTTACGCGGAACTTTAACGGGCTATATCTTCAATATTTTTTGTTTATCTGACAAAAGAAAAAATACGAGTCTAATATTTTTTAATAATCTATCTGACTAACTAATTATATTTTTTTTAGTTATAATGCCTATTGTAACTGCCGACAGCACGTGCAGCGGCCGATACAAACTAGTAGTGCAGCTGTCGTCGACTTTATTTGCTTGTAACTGTTTAAAATTACGTGATACTGAGAATCCTAAATTGTAACATTTGTAAATAGTGATAAGGCTCTAAATGCCAAAAGTACATATATATATACAGTGTCACACGCGCTTTTTACACATTTATGTGCACACCTCAAATGTGCGTCGTTATGAACAAAGCTGACATGTACAAGCACACAGAACAATTTCTTCAATTAAAATGGCGATGACGTTTTCTTTCTAAGTAACAAGATTATTTCAAAAGGCCATCGCCGACAATCGTGGTTAGATAAATAATAATAATAAATACTTGATAGCTACGTCGGACATATACACATAATATTATTTATAGAGACGTTCGGTCCACTACATAATATTATGTCAATTATTTATTATTGTAGCTATGTTATGTGCCACATTATAGAAGAATTTAGCTACGGGCGAAGCTTTAAACGCGCGTACCGCTCTGTAATGGAATCTCAGGTGAAAATGAGACACCAGTAATTTAAATGCTCAATTATAGACTTAAGCGTCTAAGCAATTAAGGTGAAATTGGAATATAAACAACTGGGTTGCACTGGTCACGCTCGCTCCTCCCTTTATATCGATCACCCCTTAACATTGCGACTTTATTGTCTAAAATAATGCATTAAGAATAATGCATTAGGTCGAGACTTGAGCGTTTGTTGAAAACACCTCACCACTCCGCGCCTCACGCCAAGCAGACAGAAAAAAACGTGTGCTATTATTGTTAAAGGCTTCTCCCGAGGCTAGATCCTTCAAGGCAACAATAAATACAAATACATATGAGTGACGCTATACAAGGTTGTCTAGAACTGTTGTACTAAGCCGAAGGGAGGCGATTTAGAGCGTCATTGCTAACAACTTTTACTATGGAACCAGCCCAGAGTTCGAAACAGCAGTTTCATACATTTTGTCGATTTCGAGTTGTAATTTTGTATGGAACGGCTAATTTCTTTTTCTGGGTTGACCTCATAGTAAAAGTTGTACATAATGGTAGTGTTAATCACTTCCTTTCGGCTTAGTACAGGGCGAGCAGATAACCCAGGAGGTAGTACTTATGGGACGCACATTTTCCATGGGAGTGCCAAAATATTAAGGCCGATTTACACATATCAGTCATATCACCGTCACGTCACAGTTCCGGCACAGTACCGTCACAACAAAAGATATTCTTTCATACATTGTTTATGAACGTATCACCACATATCAGTGACCGTGATTGCCGGTGAAGGCAATGACACGGACACTGATATGTTCATAGAGAATTTATGAAATAATATTTTTCACTGTGACGGTAACGTAATTGTTGTCCATTGCTGGCATGTCATCGTTCTGTGGAGGGACAAAGGACAAATTATAGGTATATAAGACTGTCTGAAATGTAAAGGTAAACTCAAAAATTTGAAATCGAACTGCCAATAGGCAATAGGATGACTGACGGTGGCTTGACTGATATAAATTGTGTGAATCGGCCTTTGGTGTGTATATTTACCTCGCGATGCCTGCGTATGGTGCGGTCCTCGTACCGCGTGCCGCCCGTGGAGGCCATGGGCCGGCTGAGCGTGCTGTTAGCATTGCTGGGCGAGTGCGGCGCGCCCGCCGACCCCTGCCCTGTGGCCCCGCATTGTGCGCGTTACAAAGCGATATGTACACTGCCCGCATCAATCAACTATGCGAATCTTGCGACATACAAATGGTCCGTTGCGCTGCCCATTTCATTTAGTATCTATAAGACGAATCAAAGTTCTCGGCGGCTGTGAAGTATATATGCGCACATCCCCTTTCTTGCGCGGGTAACATACATAAATACTCTAAAAATGTACAAAGATCTACGAAACATTTGTTGATTTTACCTTTTTGAGGTGCTACTAAAAGCTAGTCTCTATGTGAAACATCAAAAATGTTACTATTATATATAATAACTATACACATCTTAAGTACCAGCCCAATGAAATAAAACCAACTGGACCATTTCTATGATAATATTTTTTTTGTAAAATGTATGAAATTTGACGGCACAAACTGTTAGTATGCAAGGCAGGCAAGATTCACATAGCATTGCAATGGGATGACATGGTCGACGATACACATTAATATCATAGACAAATATACAAACAGACACATTATTTAACATTGTACAACAGACATACAAATGTATTTACAATAGCATCCTTAAAAACATTTTAACTGCTCGCTATAAGTTTTTGACGATTGTCACCCTGTGATAGATGTTAAATCTTTTATTGATCTAAAGTTAGGCATGGCATGATATTATTTAGTTCGAAATATTATATTATTATTATATTTGGCAGCTCTTTATTTTGTATTTATTCACATATTCCTCATTCGTTTGTACCTTACAAAACAGGTGAGAGCGATAAATATTCTCATCTTATAATTCTCCGACGCTCTCGGCGTTTCGTAGTTTGTAATTAAGGGCTCCAAATAAGATAAGCCGCAGTCATCTATTGAGAGAACGCGCACCCTAGAAAGATGAGTGAGTTGGTTCAAAATGCGATTACATAGCTATGAGACATTTAATTTTCTTACCATTCGCTTCCCGGTAAAGAAAACATCGTAAGCTAACCTGCATACGTTCTACATACATTTGTTCCGGATGGAACAAATCGATGACATGTGTGAAAACGCACGAATCAGCGTGCCGTGCCATGTCAAATCCCACATAGATCCCTTCGACGGTAGGCATAACAGTGGACTATTGAAATTGTGATACGAGCATCAGTTGTAGAGAACGCTATATGTATAGTTACCGCTGCTGTTGGAGGAGGCGCGCGGCTGCGCGGCGCGCGCGGGCGTGAGGAAGTCTGCCTCGCGCCACCCGTGCTTGCGGTACACCTCGCGCAGCTCCGCGTGCGACCACATCGTCATCAGCACTTGTCCTGCAACACATTCAACATTTCTTTATTTTGAGGAAAATACCCAGAACAATAAATATATCATAATAGACTAGATGACAATATTTTTTAATGTCCTCTTGTAACAGCTAACCATAAACAGAGCTGATTAACGAAAACAAAAATAAAATCATCTCAGAAATAAAAAAGTTACAAGCATATTTTGTTAGACAGAGAGTGCACTATGGCAGGCTATGACGTCACAGTCCGTAAGTGTCATATGCTTTGTGGGAAAAGGGACAAGACATCTCCTTTTTTCCCTACCAAAATCTTTACAAGCTTATATCTGTGAACTTGATTAGCCAATTTTAATTACTTTTGAGATTATAAATCATTACAAGTACAAAACTGCTAGACCTGGAGGCCTGGAAATTCCAGTACCCTTTCTCGAGTACAAAACCAAGCGTCTGAGATGGATTTTAGATAATTCCGTATAATTCGGATGCACTCCGGGAAAAATTAGAAGATTTTCTGTCCGTAACAAAAAAAGTAGTGTCACCTCTATACACATGCTTGCATGCTACTGCATCCTCGGATCCTGAAATACCCTAATGATCGTGTCAACCTCCGACAATCCGAAAACGATGACCTGCAAACTTGAGAACCCTCGCCGTGTGACGGTGGCGTTGTATCGTCAAATTCAGCAACATTTCCACTCCATCCGCTTTAAGCAGCGACCGCGAAAACTCGACGCTTTTCTTCATAGCTTCACAAAGCTACAAATCCGAAGGACTTTGACATAGACAATCGAGGACACTGACCTCTATATCTGAGGACACTGATCTCTACATCTGAGGACACTGACCTGCAAACTTGAGGACCCTCGCCGTGTGACGGTGGCGTTGTTTGGTCAGATTGAGCAGCCTCTCGACTCCGCCCGCTTCGAGCAGCGAGCGCGAGAACTCTCCGCTCTTCTTTATCACTTCGTTGAGCGTCGCCAGGACCGCGGCTATCGTGTCGTCTGACGTGCCCTGGAAACAAACAATAACATATTTACTATCAACTTTACTCGTAGTTAGGGTCATACTCCTAAATTGATAAGTAGGTATATGGGCTGAATCAAATTTAATAGCGTCTGTGAACAGTCTGCGGTAGCAGTAGCAAATCCGCAGTGTGCATTATTTATTTGTGTGAGTATTTGTGCATATAGTAGCTAACGCACACAGATATTTAATTTAACGCACACAGATATTTAATTTTGACTCGGCCTTAAGGAGTATTTTTCCATTTTTTGACACAGACACAGAATTTCACTCTATCATCGATGACCAGATTTCGTAGAGCAATCACGACCACACAAACCACGTGGTACACCTCCATCTTTAGCAGCTCAACCAGAATTGGTAGACCTAGATATACATCACGGAACTGAGAGTACAAAGGTCAGACTAACCTGGTCTTATCCTTGATTCGATGCAGGTAACTTCTAAACGAGATCTGTCATGGCGTATTTGCCAATAAACTCCTTGTTCCGCGTGTCTAACTGCTTAACCAAAATTGTTACACCTAGATATACATCACAGAAGTAAGAGTACAAAGATCAAACTAACCTGGTCGTGTCCTTGATTAGGTGCGGGTAGTTTCTGCACGAGATCCCTCATGGCGTATTTGCCAATAAGCTCCTTGTTCCGCGTGTCGATGGCCAGGTTCCGTAGAGCCGTCGCGACCGCACAAACCACGCGGTCCACTTCCATCCGTAAGAGTTCCACCAGTATTGGTAGACCTAGAGAGAAATAAGGTATATTTAAACCGCATTTAAAATAGCAGTTGCTTAGGCTTAATAGCGGTTGCTTATTTACACACTGTGCCGACGGCCTGAGCGGAGGTTATGTCGTTAGCAAGCCCGGCGGGCGTATTAGAGCCGCCGGCTTTGTTCTGCGTTCGCCAGCACCAAGTGATTATGCCAGCAACATACCCGCGCGGCAAAATCTCGGCGGCTGCGTCAGAGGCATAGTGTGTAGAAGCCTTTACATCGAAAGTTGTTTAAAATTTGGCACAAGATAACTTTTCAAATTTTTGTGAACTGATTTACTAGTTGAAAATGACAGCAATGGATCGCAGCGAATTAACGTAGCAGTATTAACGTACAAAAATTAACGTAGCAGTGGACAGGGCACAAAGCAAGATTGATGATGGGGCTGTCAAATTCCGGCAAGCGCATCGTAGAATATCCACCTACAAATTACTGATCCATGCGATCTGAGGATCAAGCTAAATGCTAATTGCTTACATGCGATGCGATTATAGCTTATCTTTTGAGGAGGCACTTATTCAACAATATACGTTCTACAGTTTATATTTTTTAAGTAATAAACTTACCCTTTTCTTTTCTGACAGCCGCTCGTATGTCGATGGAGGGTTGCCAGTAACAAGCGGCAAGGTTTTGTAGCGCACCCGCCGCCGCCTCCAGCGTTTCCGGGTTCGAACACGTTTGTAGTAATGCCATGTATAGAGGTACCACCTATGAACAAAAATATTGATTTTTTTGATTGATTTTTCTTTATAAACTCAAAAAGTTATGATCCCACAGTGCTCAAAACAAATATGAGATGAAGTTTTTAATGTGGTCTATAAGCTCAGAAAGTTTGATCAATCTAAGAAACCAATATACTAAATGATCGAATAACGCCACGACGTCCCGCTCCGAGCGCTCCTAGACCCCGTTGCCGTCGCTGCCGCTACAGCCCTAACTCATAGCACAGCCTGGACACTCCGCGACTATTCATACAAAATCTGCGGTCTTACGCACACTACACAGTACTTACTCACAGACAACACACACCCGCACGATCGCTACGCGTGCATTTGTGTGCGGAACGTCTATGGCTGACAGCGATCACCAAGTCGTGACGACATGCCGCGTGAGTGAGACAGTTGCGTACTCAATTTGCGAAAATGAATATAAATCTAGTGCTTAAAAAAGTATAACAATTACTCAATTAGGAAGCATTTTAACAAAAAGTAACCGATCTACTTCATTTGAAAGAAAATATCAAGAGGAATTTACCAAATAATGCAAAATAAGTTCCTTTTACTTATTCTTAGATTAACATTAAAATTTCTTGTTTTGTTACGTATTATTGATATTAAACCATACACAGCACAAGTCTTCCCTATTGTCACAGTCTAGGTATTTTTTATTACACAATCTACCGGCCAGTGCAGCCCGCGCGCAGAGTACACGATCGGTACGTGAAACGCGGGGTGGAAGTGAGGAAGACTCAAACGGGTGGGGGGTAACGAGTGACCGTTCTATACGTAGTATTATTATATCTTCTTTGTTCATAGCCGAGCGGTATATTTATTTCATATACCTTTGCACTTGTCACCCAAGTTTGTTTCACATACCTCAGGCGACCACAGCATCTCCGTCCCCTTAGGCACGGAGTACCCGAGCTGAGCGCCGCTGGCGTCGGCCGGTGGTGGCTCCTGTTCGCTTTTGCCGAGGGGAGACGTGGAATTCGAAGAGGTAGAGCCTTCTTTCTTCTTTTTACTGCCGCCGAAACAGCCTAAGTTTTCGCCTGAAAAGCGGGTAAATATGTATTTAGTCACTGATAAGCTCAAACAAAATAAATAGTTAAGACAAGTATTCTCTTATCCTCTTCGGTGGCGCGCGACTAGAATCTGGGCGGGAAAATTTTGTTAGAAAATGGCACTGCGCCCAGGCGCCCAGAATCTGGGCGCGCGCGTCGTCTTTTGTTTATAATCTAATAAGAGTTGACGGGATCGTGTCATCCCGCTTTAACATATACACATAGGTAGCTAGAAAGACAAATATAGAAATAGTAGGGCTAGTCCATTACGACTCTATACATTATTTCAAAAAATCGCGATTTTAGTTGGTCGTGTCGCGGCGGAAATGTAGAAAAGTTTGCGAGGGGCCGCGCTACTCCCTCACTTTCCGCTAGATGGCGCTGTGCGCTTTAGGGGTTATTCTATGTGGGGGCGATAAGTCCTTCGGTACAGCGTCTACCCAAGATCCTTATAATTCGTTTGGATTCCGTTCGTTCGGATTGTGACTACGATCCGCTGGCATAGCTGTTTCGGTAGTTTGCCACCATTTCCGGTACCATCGTAAACGAATACGAGATAGCGATGAGGATGTCGATGTTGATGACAAAATTGAAAGTAACCAGCAGTTACCCCCCTGTCGATATCTGCGTCTCAAGTTTGATCAAGTTAATCCTTGGAGGATTCCCCCTCTGTCATGGTATAAGAAAAATTGTACCTACATTGAACGAGACACCAGACATTTCATTACAGAATTTTAGACTTAATTTTTTAAGCAATTAAGGCGAAAATGGATTATCAGTTACTGGGCTGCATTGTTCTCGCTCTGTCCGCTCCATAAGCTCGTCACCCGTTTACGTTGCAACTTTATTGTCATATGTGTTAGGTCATATGTGTTTAAGCAGAAGTTGTTTTATTTTTTTGTTGATAGAAGTGAGTTACCTTTAGAAGCGCTGGCCTGTATCCTCGCCTGACTCGATGACTGTGTGGGCGGCGCTCTCGTGTCGTATAAAGGATCTTCTATTTCTTGACATCTGTGGAATGAAAATACAGAGTGTAATGTTAGTAAGACTGCTATTAAGAGAGTTTATTTTGTCACAAACAGAGTGTCAAGTGGGAGTTTTGCAAATCAAATCGAATTACTTTTACGTCGCGTTGACCGAGCGCGCCGAGCACACACGCGAGCACATTGACACACACGCTTGAGTTAGCTAATCACTGACGTTGCCGCGCTTGTTTTGGATCGGTTTGGCGCTCGTTACATTACCGTAAAAAATACTCAGACTTAGCTATTCTGTTTTCAGTACGTGACACAAGATGGCGCTGTGCCATTTCCATAGAAATCTCATCAAACGAATTCGAAATCATTCGATTTGATTTGCAAAACTGCCACTTGGCACTCAGGGCGCGTATTTGCTTGCTGACGACGTATTACGAAGTACCTACCCTGCTGATTCCAAATATACCAAAGGTGGTGTTTACAATTTAGACACGAGAACTAGAGTGAACTCACCAGTAGGACAGATTCCGGAGCACATAGACGCAGTTCTTCACGATCTTGGAGCCGATAGCATTAGCCTGCACCGCCCGCAGTAAACTCACTTGTGCAACAGATGTTTGAGCACTTAGACGCAGTTATCGATGATTCTCGAAGCCCTGTCGACGGCGCGTATTTGTAATCTCACGATGCATTATGGACCAAATAGCTCACCTGTAAGAGAGATTCCGGAGCACACAGACGCAGTTCTCGACGATCTTGGTGCCGATAGCGTTAGCTTGGACTGCCGCTCGAACAGCGTGTAATAGAGCCTCGGCCAGACCGGGCAGTGAGCGCAGTCGACGCCGCGCGTATTCTCCCGCCGACGAAGCGTTTCGGAGTACCCCACTGGAGTTGCGGAAAACTGGAAGTTAAAATATAACAATGCAAATACACAGTAACAAGCTCAGAACAAACTTGGCTACGCAAGTTATTAGCACATGGAGCTACTGAGCTAATAAAAGGAGATAGGTGTCCAATACCAAAGAATCTTGTTCAAGTTGCCTCGTGCATTGCATCTTCAATTATCAACCATCGACTTTCTGTTAAGTTTATACTATTGTAACATATTATAACAGATACGACGCGACATTTAAAAACATGTCAGCCACACAGGCCACACCTGGAGCGCAATTTTTCAACTTCACACGGATTGGTCGCATACGGAATTTGTATGGAGTATTCGCAACTTCCATAGACAACGAACGTGTGGGTTTGTAACCTGTTAGCGAGCGATTTACCTTTTTTTTTTTTTTTTTTATTTCGAATAGGTTTGCGTTTGACTACACACTACCTGATGTTAAGCAGTTACCTACCAGGCGGGCAGCCCTAGCGCGTGTTACGTACTGCGTGGCCACGCTCGGCTGTATTTATTTCAAGGACAAAGCCAAGTCACAATACAGTTAGGTATCATTACTGTGACTTGGTTAACGCAGTCTCATGCATTGCGCAAGACAGGAAAGATTAGCAAAAGAGGAAGGAAACTTATATCCTGCAGTAGACTGAAACAATCGATGATGATACAAAACAAAATATATCACTCACCAGTGGACCAATAAGTGTCACCGGGGTTGGTGGGGTGCCAGCCAGAGTGCGGGATGAGCACCTTGTTGACTATGACCTGCGCTGCATCGTCTATGATCGACTGCTTGAGATCTTCGCAAGAAGACATGTTCCATATTACACCGGTCACTAGTTCTTTCACCTGAGAAGCCCAAAAAAAACATTTAAATTAGAATATAAAGAAAATAAACGCACTGAAACCATACAAAATCTGCGGGGTGGACTTTCGTCGATTCATGTGTCATTAAAGGAAATAAAATATTTATTTAGTTGCAATAGTATTTGTCAAATATTAAGGGCAGAACTAGAGCTAAGCTATAGCACGGTTTTCAATAGCATTATTATGCTCTAGCTAGCCACACGAGAAAAGTAGGAATTGAAGTCAAGGTTCCCTATTGATTCGCATAATTTTTTAGCTATAATATTGAAAATCATATAAATTGACATCCTAATATTCGTAGCTTCTATCCTATCCTATCAAAGCTAATATCACTAATCCTTGTATCATAAGTCAAATAATTTATAATATTATAACATACGAAAACCATATTTTTGTATGGTTTCGTATAAAAAACTCGTAGTAAATATAGACTAAAAATAGGGGCCGATTTGGTTGTGGTCGCAAGTAACCTAACCCTCATCCTCGCTTCACTCGTCGTCGGTCCTAATGTATGACTTTGCCCTTGACTTCTGATATGACAACATACAAGTATGACTATGAAAAATTATGCGCATCTAATATTATGACTACACAATTTTATGACAAGATATGTATGCAGAACAACTATAGGACAAACAATATTGGGCGAATGAATAGGACACCATTTGGGGATCTATATTTGACAAGATTTTGCTTGCTAAGTTCTAAGAGAAACGGTGTTGTTGAGTATTTTACAACTTGTGGCGCGGTTGTACCACTAGCGATTCAACTTATCTATGAGACAGTCAATAAAAGTATGATACAGAGCTGTTTTGTACCCACCTCCATATCAGTGGCACGGCATAAAAGCGCCATCAGCGCGGGAATGCCGCCCGCGTCCCGTATCGCGCGTTTGTTCTCATCGTTTTGCCGGCCGTAGGAGAGGTTGCGTAGCGCACCACATGCGTTGCGGCAAACTTCGGGGTTCTCGTGCGATACCAGTCGCACTAGAGGTGGGATGCCGCCTAGGAAGAAAAAATTTAGTTAAAAATCATCCGTCCATAAAAAAACCTTATAATATTTAAGGCCCAATGCCTAGGTCAGTGCATCAACTAAAAACTGGGGTGAAAATCAGTTGATGCACTTTTAAGCATAGACTGGCTACTAATTTGGATTTTAGATAGGTGTGCAAGTACAAGTAGCGGCACGTAAGTCTAGCGCTGAGGGTACTGTGGAGGGGATGGCTGCCCATGTTGACCGCCATACTAAACTCATGCGCAGCCATCCCCTCCACACATCGCTCAGCGCTATGGATGGCCGCTAAATGAGTTTTCGTAAACTTACAATGAGTAGTTTATCTGTAAATGACAAAAAAATCCACGCATTGACCGAGAGCATCAGCCCTAAGGCCCAACGAGGAGGTCTTTGCACGAAAAACATTCTTTTTTTGGGTTTACAGATAAACTACTCCAAACTGTAACTAGGTATAATCCACCTAAAAAGCAAAATAGTGGTTAATCTATGCACAAAAAAGTATCAGCTAAGAAATAAGGTATATCAGTTGATACACTTCTGTACATAGACTAACCACTATATTAGTTTTTTGGTGTGGGAAAAAAATCGCCGAAATTGGTAACGGAGATATAGTCTAAAACATTATTCTCACCATATATAGACAACATACTGGTATTATCTTGCAATAGAACACAGGACTCACACAGGACCCTTTTATTTTGCCCGTTTTCGTTTGGACTATCCGACCCATTTAAACCATTGCCACCAAGAGAACCATCATTTAATTTTGACTGTTCCAGCTTTTCTAAACCAATGTTTATATTCTTCACGTCATTCACAACAGCGGGTAATGGTTCGAGCAAAAAAGATATAGAATCGAGTTTAGTCATAATCGCTTTAAAAGCAATTTCTGAATTAAACACACTTGCACTGTTCTTTCTCTGATTTGAAGATGTATCAAGGTCAACTGCTTTTTGAGTATTTTCTTTGTTGATAGACAACTCGGGATGGTTTTGGGTATATTTTTGTTGCTTAGATAACCCGGGATGTTTTGTCAATGGAGATACTGTTTCTATTTCAGTATTATGCATGTTATTGAATGCTCCATGAGTCGATGACAGATTTACGTAGTGGTTCGTCTCTTTTTTAATAATTTCCGACTTTGTCTTAGAGTTTTTAGATAAAGATACAGCCGCTTCAGATATTTTGGAACTCAGTGTGGTATCATTGTTTATCATATGACTTTTTAACTTGTTTCCCGATTTTTGACTGCTTTTCTGTACAATAAAAGGCTTGGGAAATTTAGATGGAGATGTGACCACTTCATCAGAACCGTGTACGTTTTTATAATCTACTTTATGACTTTCAAATACTTTCATAGCCTTTTCAGTGTTTCCTTGTATTTTCAATGGACATTTAGAAGTTTTCTGAACATTTTCTACTTCTGAAATTTGTATTGAAGTATTTTTTACCTCATCGCTTCCAAGATTATCCTCTTTTTCATTATTTGCTCTTTGCGTTAACCTTGATGTCCCATGTTGCCGACATTCAGTACATGTCCATTCATTTCTCCCTTCAAATTCCAAACGACGATATCCGATTTCACTAACATTGGCACAGCGCAAATCATAATTTCTATCACAAAATTTACATTGAACGCCTTTTGTAAACTTATTACCACAAGACGCACAATTTTTGAATTTTTGATTTTGACTGACGTTATGCATGTTGTTTAGATTATGACTGACTAATGCATGTTGAAATGTATATTGTTGCATTTTATGAGTCAGGTCAGGTCACACAGATAAGTATTGGTCTTATTATCCGAAGATTTCCTTGAGAAGTACATTTAATCTAAGGTCATAATGTAAGGCTGCGGCTGCGATTACATTATTTTGAATCTAAATTAGATTTAAATAGAGCAATGTTGAGATTGAAGGTTCTACATTTTAGTATCACCAATGATGTCAATATACTCGAAAAGAGATAATGCAAAAATATATATTATCTAGCCATTACCTTGTACAGTATTTAATTGTATGCTTAATTAGGTCTGTAAAATATTTTTTTTAAATATTATTTTCTAAAATAACAATTTCCATTTAAAAGAATTTCATATTTTTGGATCTTATTATCTTTTGACATTGCTTGTAAAATATGGCAGTGTAGCGTGATGGCGGCATTGAACTAAATTCAAATTAGAAACTATGAAATTATCAAATAATCAAAGATTTTTTTTCATCCATATACCTAATATGCGTTAGAAATCGCCGCAGGATTAGTTTTAACGGCATGTGAGTAGACTCAAAACCTATCCCAACGTCATAACAATAAGTTCCAAATTACCAAAACTCCGCGTCTTCTGTTTGTAAGGATTGTCCATTTAGGTGAGATGCCGTAAGTACGCCGCCGCGTTAGCTTTGACGACGTGTCAATAAAATCGAAATTTTTACCTTAACTTATGACACTTAGGTTGCAAATTACCTAAGATCCTCATCTTCTAGGGTTGGTTAGGGTCGTCTGTAAGTTAGCTGCTGGTAGTCATCTTAGCATTAGTTTTCTCGCCATGCCAAGAGACTTGAAAATTTAACCTTACATTGTCGAACTAAAGTCCAACATTAATTAAATTATGTAAACTTTCCGTCTATGGGTCGTCTAGATTCGTAACGCGTTGGAACTCGTAAGTACGTCGCCGTGTTAACTTTGATGACATCTGGCGGCGAGTTCTCTACCCTAACCACATTAGAATAAGGTTCAAATTAACTAAAGGTCACGTGTTCTGATGTTATTGTCGTCTGTACAACCAAATTCAACCTTAATGTTGTCACAACAGAGTTCAAATTACCTAAACTCCTCGTCTTCTGTTTGTTAGGGTCGTCCATATAGGTGAGGTGCTGTAAGTACGCCGCCGCGTTAGCTTTGACGACATCTGACGGCGAATTGAGAAAGCCGATCACTTCTGGAAGGTTCGGATCCCGCCACTGGAGGCCGCCACCGTCCTCTCTGCCCACGCCACCGTGAACTGGAAAATATGGAATACCTATTAGAATTCATAGTCTTCGTCGTCATTGTTTCAGTCATATGGACACCTCAGAAGAATTACAAGTGATAGAAGTATTGGTAAATTTTACTCAAATATAAACTATATAAATTTTATGTTTCTACGTGTATATAATTCGTTAACACTACCCTATTCATGGCCGCTACGCTATATGAGTTTTTGTAAACTAAACAAACGTTACGAAAGTTCTGCAGAAAACGCGAAAACACCGGTAACACCTCATAAGCCGCATCTGACTGAAATTAGTTGAAAGTGGCTTTGTCAAAAACTGCAGGAGAATTGGTATATAAAACACATTTCCCACACGAGGCACGAGCTCCCGTGCGCGGCGGCGATATATTAACTGTGCGTTTTAACACTGTATAACGCCATCTGGCGCAAGCCTTCACAACTGAGAACACTCTAAACGTAGTGAAGTATACATATAGAATAAGAACTAAAGTATAGAAACAGTACTAAAATAGCAAGAGATATACATCACTTTGTCCAATTTTAAATATGAAATTTAAAAGGTGTTAGTAATTATTCTATTACTTTAGTTCTAATTCTATTTGTTATAGGTACTATCAGGGTTACTGGTAACCAATTAGCATCCCTTTAGGGGCTTATTCTGTACATCAAAACTAGCAACTTTTGAATATTTCAAGCATCTTCCTGTTGCCGTTAGTAATATCGAGCAAAAAACGACGATTCTTGTATGGGAGCCCCCCTTAAATGTTTATTTTATATTAATTTATTTATTAATTTTTAAAGTGAGTATTTAACTAATATTTAGTTCAATACTTCAAAGTACACATAACAATACATACAATAACTGTGACAGGTAGATCCATGTCCCAGTTATTAATATTGAGCAAAAAACAGCTAACAATTCATGTTTGTTGTATGGAAGCCCCCTTAAATATTTATTTTACTCCATTTTTAGTATTTGACCGACGAAGCACAGGAGGAGGTACTCAATTCGACGCGTATTTTTATATTTTTTTTTTATGTATAACCACGCATAACTTTTTTCCTAGTAGTCCGATTTCAATAATTCTTTTTTTTATTGGATAGAGTATACTTCGAAATCGGTCCCATTTAAATTTTATCGAAATCAGCTGAGCTGTTTTTGATAAATCAACAATAATGTGGAAAATGCTACATCGATCCGTGCGAAATATTCGCTAATTCTGTACACGGGTGAAGTCGGTCGTGCTGTTTTTTGCGAAAAATAATTATTATTGTTGTATAGCGGCAACAGAAATACATCATCTGTGAAAATTTCAACGTTCTAGCTATCATCGTTCATTAGATACAGCCTGGTGACAGACAGACGGACAGCGGAGTCTTAGTAATAGGGTCCCGTTTTTACCTTTTGGGTACGGAACCCTAATTACGTTAAAGCTGTCTAATTCATATCTAGTTATACAGTATACGCGAGAGCGAGTGGAACCAAAAAAAAACGCAATGTCTGTCGCATACGTCAAAATCACCAGTTGGAATGTCAAAATGGTTAAAATTTGGTTACACTTGGTCATTTGTCTATTCCAAAAAGAAGGATGCAGAGACTCGACCTGTAAAACATTTTTATTTTATTTTTCTGCAATCATGGAACAAAATAGCTTTTCTAATAATGATATGTGCTTCAAAAATATAGTGACTTTTTGCTGTTTTCATATCACTAATTAAAATTAAAATTAGACCACCAGGAAAATTACAATGATTTTTTATTGTTTTTACCATCTAAATCCCCTACCAATGCTAGAGTGTCTAAATATTTAAAAACTTCATTAAAAACGAATTTGTACATATCAGAACAGTATTAAAAGCGTCATAAATTACTCTGATGAACATAACATTTTTAGAAATAAACTTGGGAGAAAATGGGTGTATTCGTATACAACAGGTATTCGTATGTATGAGCTGCCGACATCCTTCTTTGAACTCTCTAGTTCCAGTAAGAAGATTCAAATCTCTGATCATTTTACCTTCCGACTTTTTACCTTTTTGAATTTGGACACCCGAGATAGCTCAATGCTAGTTTGTGAAACCCTTCGAAATTACGTAAGTTCGGTTGTATGTGCATCTTTTTCTAACACCTTTTAAATTTCATATTTAAAATAGGACAAAATGATGTATATCTCTTGCTATTTTAGTACTGATTCTATTACTTTAGTTCTTATTCTATGATATGGATGGACACAGGCCTCCCTTATACAGGGTCATAGGTATTAAACGCAAAACCTTTTAAGAACGGGTCTAGTACATCTAGACAAACAACTTTTGTTGTAGGACTTTTGGAAAATCACGAAGAAAAAATCTGCCAAGCACAAGTCGGACTCGCGCATGAAGGGTTCCGTACTGTATGGGAGCCCCCTCAAATATTTATTTTATTTTAATTTAATTATTTACTATTGAATTGTATGTACAACTAAACATTCTGTGAATATTTCAAGCATCTACCTGTTACCATTATTTATATCGAGCGAAAAACGGTTAAAATTCAGGTTTGTTGTATGGGAGCCCCCCTTAAATATTATTATTATTCTATTTTTAGTATTTGTTGTTATAGCGGCAACAGAAATAAATCATCTGTGAAAATTTCAGCTTTCTAGCTATAGCGGTTCATGAGATACAGCCTGGAGACGGACAGACAGACAGACAGACGGACAGCGGAGTCTTAGTAATAGGGTCCCGTTTTTACCCTTTGGGTACGGAACCGTAATAATCAGCTTTTTCATGCAAAAAGTTCGTCAACGCGCGGTAAAATGTATGAAGAAGCGATTTTTTGCGTATTTTTCAAAAGTACATAGTACAAAAGTTGTTTGTCTAGATGTACATGTAATAGACCCGCCCTTAAAAGGTTTTGAGTTTAACACCTATCACCCTGTAGATCTCCAATAAGACCGGTTGGAAGTACTTGCATCCAGCACCATCCTGCAGTCTTGATAATGTCATACGTCCACTTTATTGGGGAATGTTCGTCCAAATACAGAAATTATTTAAGGTAATTAAAATACCTACACGGCTAGATAAATCTTGAAAATCGAAAAATACTTTTACGATTCCCCCAAAGATTTGGAAGAATCAGAATCGCAGTATAATAACTGGAGACCGGATTATATGCAATATAAAAAGTTTGTTATAAGCATACAATAATACGTGAAAAATGTTTGAAATTGCACGAAAATAGGCAGAATATGCAAGGCAAAACAAGAGGAAATTTAAGTTTCATTTTTTTTTTATTTCAAAATCAGTACGCATTTAAATTATTCCTTGATTAGGCGATAATAAGTACAGTAACGTTACATGACAGTTTTCTTTGTAAACGGTAACAATTAAGTATTGTTCCAAGTGTGCAGTAGTCAAATTGTGTCTTCGATCATTTAAAATATGTTTGCTAAATTTGGTGGGATTCGCGATATCACATGTTTTATTATGACCTTTATCACATTTCGGAACGCAAGGTGAATGTACTGCGCTCGGAATAATATTGTAAATGTACTGATAATATGCATCATAGCTATATTTTAGGTAAAACGCTGCTATTATCGCTAAGAATAGCTTAAATATGCAAATGCATATAATCCGGGTCTCTAATAATAACAATGCTACGTCGTGTGAGTGAGAGAAAGTGTTTCCCTCTCAATGTGGGGTTGGCATGCTAATATTTTTTTAAATTCGCCGCGTTTTTTCTGTATCGACTATTACTAGCCAGACTCTACGACATAAGGTTCATAGTTTGAATAGGTTCAATGGTAGTTACCTAGAGCCATATTGGCCATTTGCTTCTGTAACTCCTCCTCATCTCCGTACATGGACTGTCCGCCCGCGCTGCCTAAACTTAGACCGTTTTGTGAATCCTGAGGAAAAGACAACTCTATTGCAATGACAATAAAAGCGACAATTTATCAGGTTAGAGAAATATCTTATAAAAGTCAAACAGAAAAGAAAACGTTTGTTCACACCAATAAGGTGTCAAATTAAATCAGCACTATATGAATAGACTAGGCATGATGACTGGGTAAAAAAAAAAAACATTATTATAATTACATTATTAGTCCGTTAGATTATCAAAAAAGTATTGGACACGTACTTTTTCTTTTGTCAATCAAACAACAAATGACAAAGATAAACCTTGTCAAAGTTTGGGAGTGGGGGGTCGTGACGTATCCTCCCAAGTCTATACATTTATATGGCACTTATGACGTCACGCGTCATTTTGTCGGTCTATATCTTAGCCAATTTATGTTTAATTGACAAAAGAAGAAATACGTGTGTAATATTTTTTGATAGTCTGATGGACTAATTACATATTTTTAGTCATCATGCTATTGAATGCCTCTTTAGCTCTGTGGTTAGTGACTCTAGCTTCTGTACTAAGGCAAGGATTTTGATAATGAAAAACTTTGTGACTTGGCTGTTTTTGGACTTGCACTTCGCTTTGTTTGGCTAGTTTTGGTCAAATCCTCCCTGGTATAAGAAATATTGATTCACCTTGAACTGCGGCGGTTGGTGTTGCGGGTCCATAGCGGGAGGATAGTGTTGGTAGCCGTAAGTATCGGCCGCGTATTCCCCACGCGGCGACGTCACGCAGTAATGGCGACCCAGTTGTTCCAGCGACGCAGAGTCATACCTATGACAAAATGTGACAGATTTCAACATCAAAGTTTGCAAAAGCTTATTTTTGTTATAAACATTGCAAAAAAATTGCCACGACTTCAGGATTTGGACCTGCATCTTCGGGTTGCCGTCCCAGACGCTTTATCCAATTAAGCTAGATCGCTTACAGACAAAAGAAACCGTGGTGGTCTAGTGGTTGTAACGCTGGCCTGTCATTCTTGAGGTCGAGAGTTCAATCCCGGTCCCGTACCAGTGAGTATCTTTGGAACTTATGTACGGAACTTCACACCACTGGCTTTTCGGTGAAGGAAAACATCGTGAGGCAACCTGCATACGTCCGTAGAAGAAATTCGATGGCGTGTGTGAATCCAATAACCCGTTCTGGGCCAGCGTGGTGGATATGGCCCAATCACTCTTCGTGGGTAGGCCTACGTCCTGCAGTGGACTATTAAAAAGGCTAGTACAGTACAGCTTACCGACGGCCACACCATCTCTCGTGAGTGTTCAGAAGTAGTAATGCATACCTCTGCTGTAAGTGCAGGTTGTGCTGGGGCAGGGCGCCGGGCGACGCGCTCCGCGGCGAAGCGCTACCGCCGCCTTCCACGTACTCCTGAAACGAATATAAAAGAACAAATATAAAGACTGTATATTTGCCGTGGAGGCCATGGGCAGTTGGGGCGCTGAGGCCAAAATGACCAATAACCTCTGAAATAGGGCGTAGGAATCGGGAAAGAGGAGGTGACTCCCGTTCTACCTCGTTTCTGAGGGATAAGTTCGAGTTTTACAAATCAAATCGAATTACTTTTACGTCGCGTTAACCGAGCACACACGCGAGCACATTGACACACACGCTTGAGTTAGCCAATCACTGGATCAGTTTGCCGCTCGTTACATTACCGTAAAAAATACTCACACTTAGCTAGTCAGTTTTCTGTACGTGACACAAGATGGCGCTGTGCCATTTTCATAGAAATCACATCAAATGTTAACGCGATCGAGTTCGAGCAAGAAACTCCAACTTAGCCCTCTGATGCAAAGAATGTCCATCGCCATCCAACGCGGCAATGCAGAAAGCGTTATGGCACCTCTGCACCAGGAACGATGAGGGGCGGGTTATTCGATCTATTTTCTAGCTAGGTATATTTTTATTTACTGTTATAGTTATTATTTATATTACTCTTAGGACCTTACAATGTTTTCAGAATTGTGACCATTGTTTTTGGATTGTGACCACATACGAGTACTCGCAATTTTTTTTAAATAATCTTATTCTTTAAAACCTCATTCCATGTAAAGAAAAACTCATACATTGTGCAATACTTATAAAGAAAAGTCTAAATAACAAAGAATAATCGGCCAAATGAGAGTAGAACTCGTGTACGAAGGGTTCCGTACCGTACGGACGCCCCCTTTTTAATTTATTTTATTTTAATTCACCTATATATTTTTGAAAGGAATATACAATTTAATTACTTATCTTCCTATTGCCATTATCTTTATTTTATTTATTTTCTTTATTATATGTAATGGCCGACCCCGCCCTCCTCTTACTTTTAGACCTCGCTATCATCGATCCCTTCTGTACCTTCTGCCACTCGGTCTGAAGTCCCACTTGTCCCATATAAACCGACAACTGCGCACAGCATTGACCACGAGATGAAGATCGGCTGCGGTTGGTACGCTACGGCGACGTAGTGGCCTTACGTGCCGTAATGGCTAGATTCCTTAATCCTTATGAACCCATCATAGTACTAACGTCTAAGTTCCCACCTGTCCCATATAAGCCGGCATCTGCGCAGCATCCACCATGTACGAGTAGGTCGGCTGCGGCTGGTACGCTGCGGCGCCGTAGTGGCCTTACGTGCCGTAATGGCTAGATTCCCTGATCCTTATGAACTTTAACATCATAGTACTAAGGTCTAAAGTCCCACCTGTCCCATATAAGTCGGCATCTGCGCAGCATCCACCATGTAGGTCGGCTGCGCCTGGTACGCTGCGGCGCCGTAGTGGCCGTACGTGCCGTAATGTCCGACCCCGCCTGCGCCGCCGTACGTGCCCCCACCCGTCACTGATACAGAGTCCATTACCTGAAAGGCAGACAAAAATAGAAGTATACTATCAGGTCAATGATGTTCTATCTATCAGCCGTAGGATGTCCACTGCTGGACATAGGCCTCCCCCGTGGATTTCCAGTAAGGCCGGTTGGAAGCGGCCTGTATCCAGTGCGTTCCTGCGATCTTTATTATATCGTCAGTCCACCTAGTCGGTGGACGTCCTGCGCTGCGCTTGCTGGACGTAGTCTCCATACGAGAACTTTCCGGCCTCATTGGCCATCCGTTCTTCGAACTATGTGCCCTGCTCACTGCCACTTCAATTTGCTAATCCGCTGGGCTGTGTCGTTAACTTTGGTTCGTCTGCGGATCTCCTCATTTCTGATCCGATCCCGCAAAGAGACACCGAGCATAGCCCTCTCCAAAGCACGTTGGGCTATCTTGAGCTTATTCATAAGGCCCACATTAAAACTATCGAAAACTCTCGTCTTGAGGCACTGAGGTATATCGGATGAAATGACGATCATCAGTCCATGATGATGGTATAGGCCAAATCAAACTTCTTGGCGTCTGTGAACGCGAGTCTAATCATTGAGCACTAGCAAAATCTTTATGTCAGTCAGCTGCTTCACAAACGTCAAGAAATTTCATTTCGCATATTAGCGGCAAAAGTGGGATGGGAAGACCAAGAAAAGTATGGATGAAATGTGTGAAAGATTATTATATGACTAGCGACCCGCCCCGGCTTCGCACAGGTACATTATACATATAAACCTGCCTCTTGAGTCACTCTATCTATTAAAAAAACCGCATCATAATCCGTTGCGTAGTTTTAAAGATATAAGCAAACATAGGGACAGACAGAGCGGGAAGCGACTTTGTTTTATACTATGTAGTGATAATATGCAAAACAAAGAAAAAAGTTCTCAAACATAACATTATTATATAATTAAAAGACAGTTTATGTTTTTTTTATCGTCGCACTAATATTTGTGTAAATCACTAAATATTTTGTCACCGTCAAAAAAATGTTAATAGCACCTAAGTACCTACCAAATACCTATACTTGAAAACCCTAAAACACAATAATGCTTTTTAAAATTCGTTACTTTGTAGTAATTAACATTGCTGTATATAAAAGCAACTCATCGCCAACAGTTTAAACATAACTTATACAAACGTGCGTATTACAAAATGCTTAGTGAAGTGAAAGAAAAATCATTCCGGGAGAGGCCTAAATAAACGTTAAAACTTCTCAAGTTAGAAAAGCTCCGGATTTCCGATGGGCGATCTCCCGCTGTCCGAGTTTACAGTTCAACTGGATTTAAAATTTGCCCAGATAACAATATCACGGGCTTTGGTCTCCTTATTCGACAGAGTTAAAAAGTTGAAACGATTCGGGAAGGTTATGTCAGAGCGCGAAATTCAAATCTTTGTTGGATTTTTGGTCATTTATACCTGAATTACCTACTCCGAGGATTTACGAAATTTTGTTTTACTAAATAACGAACGTCGGTCTATAGAAGGGTACATAAGCAGCACCCGATAATTATATTTCGAAAAAAATTGGCATGACCAACTTCAACCATGCACAGGATACGCGAATAGTTGATCGAACGGATCGATGTCGCAATTTTCACATTATTGTTGATTTATCAAAAATGGCTCAGCCGATTTCGATAAGTAATCGTTAATTTAAATGGGAACAACTTCGAAGTTTACCCTTTCCAATAAAAAAGGATTATCGAAATCTTACCTGTATAAAGTTATGCGTGGTTATAATTAAAAAAATATATATACATATATACGCGTCGACTTGAATACCTCCTCCGTTTTTTTCTTCGGTCAAAAATCGTAATGAATGAATATCTGTCTTACGTAGCGCAAGTCATTGGTGCAAGTAGGACAACACCCAAAATACAAAGTCACCGGGCGTACTCAAAAAGGGAGCAAGCCGTAATATTTCTAAAATTGAATCATAGTGCCTCGTGTGATTATACTGGGCGGCCGGGGACGACACGTAGATACTGCCCAAATCCGGGGTCTACTACAACGCCCATCACTGAGTATTCTCCCCCTATCAGGGTAATAGGTCATTCAGAACTTACGTGAGGGTATTTCTGTGAGGGCTTCATCATTATCGTTTGCATTGTGAGGTGCCCCATGAGATTTTAGTGAGCGGTTGGTGAAGGCACATGTATACTGCCCGTAGTATGTGTATACTGCACCGTCCACTACTGTGTATTCTCTCCTATCAGGCAAACAGACCATTCAGAGCTTACGTGAGGGTGTTTCTGTTAGGGCGCCATCGTGAGGTGCCCCGTGTGGTGGTAATGGGCGGCCTGGGACGACACGTACTACCCATAGTCGATTGTAGTGAGTCTACTGCACCGCCCACCACTAGGCCCTTCCACGCCTTTCAGGGTAATATAATATACCATTCAGAACTTACGTGTGGGTATTTCTGTGAGGGCGCCATCGTGAGGTGCCCCATGTGGTTGTAGTGGGCGGCCGGGGACGACACGTACTGGCCATAGTCGGGGTCTACTGCACCGCCCACCACTGGATACTCTCCCGCCTGTAACAGGTCACATTTCAATTTAAGAATCATTTTTCATTAAATTTATTAGAGTTAGCATTTCTTTTCTATTTATAAGTAGTTCTAACAATAATGTCGTTTTGCCAATAGTGTTACAAATACTGCAGCAAAATTAGCCTTACAGAGTTTCTCTCGTGTTGTATTTGGGGCAGGGACATTTGAGCAGATGCTCCAAGGTCTGATGCCTCATTTCACATACCTATAGGTCAAATCACACATCTTAGCGATTGTGAAGTGAGCTTCAGAGGGTTATCTGCAGCTTGTAGCTGCCATTACAGCCAAGTTGTGCGATTCGACTTATACATTCGACCTAACAAATTTGGCAAACATTACAAGCCGGGAAGTAAAGAAACTTCAATTTTGTCGTTGTATCCGAAAGTAGCTTTACTTAAATATCTATAACCCACCTGCATCGCTAGATGGTGCTGATGCGCGAGCGCGGCGGACAGCTCGGCGTCTTCGGTGGAGGCGTCAGACCGCGACACGGGGCTGTGTTGCGGCCCGTACGCGCCCTCCACTGGCCCGTTACTGTAACAAATATATTTTATTTTATTTTATTTATTAAAGATACGCCAACAGTGAACATATTAAACACACTTATATAAATTTAAAATACAGTAATACACAGGACTGATATGATCACCAATTATAGGCGTATACAACATTCGCCATTAGTGGTTAGACTATAATAATTATAAAATTTTAACTAAAATAACTAAAAGTTACAAAATATGAACTTTAAGCATCATTAGAGAGAGAATTAAATAGTTTGTTTTTGAAAATAGTTAAAGAATCGTAGAAGACATCGAGATCATCCAATGAGACATTAAATTCATTATAAGTCCGACACAATCTATGTGTTGGGGAGTTTAGCGCCAAATTAGTTCTAGGAGCTTGCCGCCACCTCAAGATTCGTGAAATTCGGTTCCTAGGATAGCGACTAGGTATATGCAAAGACATTTCTTCTAATATGAGAGGACAGTCGGATATTCCATGGATCACTTTATAAAGAAATGTAAGGTCGCGGATTTTTCGTCTGTTTCGTAAAGTGTGCATATTAAAAAAACTTAAACGATCCGCATAGGGGCTTCTATGGGAAATGCCTTGACTAGAGAAAGCCAGTGTTCGTGTAAAGGCGCGCTGGATACCTTCAATTCGCTGAGAGTGCACTGCATAAAAAGGACTCCACGCTACGCTCGCGTATTCTAAGCAACTGCGTACCATTGAGTTATAAAGTATTATTTTCGTAACAGGAGACTTAAAATTCTTAGTGTTGCGTCTAATAAATCCGAGTAACTGTGCTGCTCTAGTTGCAGTTACGTCTACATGTGACTTAAAGGACAGCTGGCTATCAATAACAACTCCCAAATCGCGGATCTCACTCACCTCCTGCAGAGCAGTACCACCTAGTATATATCTAGTATCTATGGGGTTTTTCTTGCGAGTATATTTGATACTAAAGCATTTTTGAGCATTCAGGTGCATTTTGTTTTCATCACACCACATTTTAATGCCATCGATATCGCTTTGTATTAGAATGCCGTCAGTAGCAGTATCTATTGCTCTGTAAATTTTGAGGTCATCCGCAAACATTTTAAATTTACAATGTTTTATACATGTTGTGATGTCATTAATGAACAATGCAAATAGTATAGGACCCAGATGTGACCCCTGCGGTACGCCAGACTCAGCAAAAAACATATCGGACTTAAATCCATTTACAAAAACTACTAGCTGCCTTTTGCAAAGATAAGACTGGAACCATTTCAAAAAGGACCCAAAAATACCGGTTCGTTCTAGTTTCTCCAATAACAATGGGTGACTGACTTTGTCAAAGGCGCTACTAAAATCTGTATATACGGCATCAACCTGGCGTCCTTTATCCACTTCCTGAGACAATTCCGATATAAAAACAGCTAGGTTTGTCTCAACGGAGCGACCTTTCATAAATCCATGCTGATGCTCAGACAGGAGGTGACTGAGATGACGAGACAGTATCGGACAAATAAGTGATTCGAAGAGTTTAGAAAAGCATGACAATATGGAAATTGGCCTATAATTTTTAATATCGTCTACTTTTCCCTTCTTGTGTAGCGGTATAATCTTGGCCTTTTTCCATTCATCTGGAAACTCTCCAGCAAGTAAAGACTGATTTATTATTAACGTCAACGGCAGTGCTAAGCCAGAACTACAGCGTTTTACAAATAGCGGTGGTATTTCGTCGGGACCCGGCCCTTTGAGAATATCCAATCGCTTGATAGTTTTTAGAACTTCACGTTCCGTGAAGTTTACGATGCCTATACAGTTCTGATTGTTGGTTTGATGGGAAAGTTTGATTTCATCATTCGGATTCTTTCTAATTTGAGTATCCGAAGAAAAAGCTTTTGAAAATTTTTCGGCAAAAAGATTGGCTATTTTCTGACCGGTATTTGCAGTGTTTTCACTCAAATGCATCTCAGCAGGAAATGAAGAGCGTTCCTTGCGTTTATCCTTGACGTACCTCCAGAAGTCCCTAGGGTTTTTTGCTATACTATCCTCAGTTTTCCCCATGTATTCACTGTACAATGTATTGAATAATTTGTGTCCACGTTCTCTTAAAATATTAAACTCTAATAGATCTCGGGGATTTCTAAATTTATGATATTTTGATCTTACTTTATAACAAACGTTTAGGAATTTTAGGATACGGCTTGTGGACCAACTTGCATAATAACTAACAAATATGGAGGGGAATTAGCTGCAGTTTAGTTATGAGTCTTGATGATTCCCTACCTTGGAAGGGTGTAACAGTTGGGAGTACCAATATTTTCCCAGAATACGTGTACACGGAATGCCAGAATGCAGAGCGAAACAGCAACGTCCCACGACCGAGTATTCAGGCAATTAGTTTGCGGCTGTTTCGGCAAAATTTGTAATAATCGCAACTGTTACACTCTTCCAGTGGCTATTGCCATACACCATCAGACATCATGTCCAGACGTATGCTAAATAGGAAGCTTCCAAATTGAAATGAGAATTTTCGACCTGACATCTAGATTCCATCTAACCATCCGGTAATGCGTAGGTTTCATACTAAAGTTAGTACAGTTGAACTGAAGAGGCTGTAGGTGGTTTAACCATCAAGGGAACACAAGGAGGGTTACATCCTACGCGACAAACAATAATGAGTCGGCGGTATTCTTCGTCTTTACATAACGCTAATAAATAGATTCGTATCCTCTCAGGTTAATGGACAATCCCCCATTAAACATGTAAGGCCTAATTAGAAAAGGGGATTTGTGTACAAGGGCCTCTCCCTTGTGCATAAAACTTAGATATCACACGTATTGATTTTTTTGTCCGCGTTTTCGAAAAATAGCAAGTGACCCTGACTCGCCAGGCCCTAATTACACAACCCCGTTTCAATTTTTTTCCAGGTAATAATAGTTCTGAATAAATCAATCACGCGATGCTGGATAAAGTAAAGAGATGTAGTCTAAAACTTCACAAGTATAACCAGGGGAGTTGAGACTTGCTAAAAATACCTTACGTGATTAATAGATGATCACTTAGTCCTTAATTTCATCCCAAAAATAACTCGGCAAAGCTATTAGCCGCCCACCAGTGTATACTCAAAGGGATTCAGATATCATCTGACTCTGACACAAATACGTATGGCTGTTCAGATCAAACGTTAGAACAGGTACCAGTGTCAGTTTATGTCCTTAAGGTGTATGAAAACCGAGAAGGCACTTGCCTCTGGCGAATTAGCTATCACAAAAGGAACGCCAAGGGACTGTTTAAACGGGAGATATTTAATTTGTTTGTCCGTAGGTTTCAATTAAACGAATTGCGAATTTGGAAGTAATATGGGTGTTGATAATTCTCCTATTTGGATCAGCGTTTGAGTTTAATACGATACTTTTATTGTCAAATAGCTGAAATACAAACGAAGAAAGTACTATCAGTACGGCCTGATTGTATGACCAGCCGGGCTTAGGATGCGCACGACGTAATATTTCTTTAGACGTGTCAGAACGAGACAGAGTTATGGCGATGTATATCTCTTCTTCTTCTTTGCTCATTCCCACGTTAGGTGGGGTCGGCTCTTATGGCGATGTATATATTTCTGTCAATTTTTCACACGTCAAAAAGAGTTCGAGTAAGAATAGCTGACTTTGGTATAGTATTTTCATAACAAAATGCCACATCCCACTGGGCTTATTGGAATCCCATAGCGGAGCCGAGGGAGGACCAGCATTGGACATCCTACGGCTAATGGACCATAGATAACGAAATGCGAAGATTCTAAGGCCAAATTCTAAATTCACACATTTGAATGATTTTTTGCAAACCAGGAACTGTAATGGACCTGCTTTACCTACTTTGAGCTCTGAGTGAAGTATTAATTTGGAAATGAACGGACGCAGTCCACAGTGGGTACTGATATAGTACATATCATTGGTGCCACATTAAATACCGAAGGATCAATTATCAAAAATATCTCAAAGACCGAAAGATGTATTGTGAAGTTTAGGAAAATAAACTGCCTAAATCGTCCTACGAAAATGTTATTTTTATTTTCAACTCCAAACAATGTCTTTTCGTGCCACCTACACACTTTCAAGACCCGCAATGTATTTTACTGTGAAATACAGTCAAGTTATATTTCAAAACCGCCCCCAGATAAGCCGTGGAGGACTAGAGGTAGAGACACTGGTGCATAAAGCATGCGACCACGAAAAGCGACGAAAAGAACTCATTTCGACTTGTGGAAAAGTGACAGTTATATACTTTGCCATAACGCTGTCTCGTTCTGACACTACGAACGAAATAATTCGTGGCGTGCATACTAGCCCGGCTGACTTACAATCGTGAGGTCGTGGATTAAAATCCCAGTCCCGTACCAATGAGTTCTTTGGAATTTATGTACGGAATTTCACACCACTGGCTTTTCGGTGAAGGAAAACCTCGTGGGGCAACCTGCATACGTCCGTAGAGTAAATTCGATGGTGTATGTGAATCCACCAAACCGCACTGGGCCAACGTGGTGGATAAGGCCCAAGCACCCTTCGTGGGTAGGCTACGTCCTGCAGTGGACTATTAAAAAGTCTGGTACAGCTCCCAGATTACTTAAAGATATATTACAAGGCATGTCCAGCAAATGTTATCAGTAATCATGCAAAACGGATTGATGGCCCAAAAGGGGAAGAAAATCAATACGAGCTCGTTTCCCGGAAATTCTTTGACTCTCCTTTAATTACAAACGAGTAGCACTTCTGAATTGAGATGAACCTTAATTTTATTTGACGATTTGAAATCTGATCGCCTGATTAGATTAACCGATGCGGAGTGAAGGAGGATGACGAAAATGTGATTTTTGGTAATCTTTTGTGAGGTCACTGAATAGATATTACTCTGTTTACAAATTACTCAAAGCTACAGTACTGTAGGCTTTATTAACGTCGTAATAGAGATGATTTTCACCTGTACGAATAAACTGTGAAATACAGACGATAAGGACTTAGGACTATCTCACTACGACACCCTGGTTGCGCTACCAATAACTGTATAGGAGGTATCTCACCTAGAGAATAATTTTTGAAACGTTAGACTTATTCCTAACGTTTGCAGAGTCCTCTATGAATACCCTCCCGCTCGCACAAGCACAGATTTTCAATGCTCGCTCCCGCTCCCATTTGGCCTCGTCACCATCTACAATTCTACGCATACGTTCAGCCGTTCTACTGATTCAATTATAGTGCTCCTGCTAGTCTACCATGCGACAACGAAAAGCCACTAATAGAACTTTTTCGACGTGTGAAAAAGTGACAGATATATACTTAGCCATAACGCAGTCACGTTCTGACACGTGAAAAGAAATATTACGTTGTGAGCATCCTAGCCCGGCGAGTGTTTTGTTATCTCGCAACCAAGCAGACACACAGTTGAAATACCCTCTATACATAATAATATTATTAGTAGCGCAATTAAAATGTCCTTGTAAGATTTAGCCCTTAAACACAGGGACAAACACGCCAGAAATACAAAAATCATCAAAGGATTAAGCATATTACAGCCAAGTTGCAGCGAGTCGGAATGGGCCACCCGGCCACATCGCAAAGAAAAATAGTAATTAGCATTATTAGGCATTGGTGACTTTTAGTGTCATCAATGCGCGAAGGCCTTAATTGTTCTTGTTGAGTAAAAAGAAAGGGATAAATACTTCGAGCAAATATCTAACAGAGCCACAGTCCCTAAGTGAAAGTAGCAAAAAAATGTCCGAGCGCCGTCATACATACCGACTTAGATATTTACATTAAATAATTCACAATGACCCGTTTTCTCGAATCTCAACGTTATGCCACCTAATTAGTGTTTGTAACCGAGCACTTTGGCATCGCGCGGCGTTGTGGTCGGCTTGCAATCGCCTTACGAACAACTAACAAGCCTGCCCACTACGTAGCTTGGGCAGAGTTTTGGTTCGGACACTTTTTTTGCACAATTGTGACTCTATAGATATTTGGTCGAAGGATAAATGGTACAAATTCGGCAATGGGTAGTCTCACGCGAAGCTTCAAACGTCACAGATTGGCTGCTTCTAATAATCCCTCTGGATCTCTGCCCATTGGTCCGTAAACACGGTCTAGAATCTAATTTGCGCGGGCACGGTAACTGACGACGTTATGCTGTTGTGACAGCGCTGTCTTATACAAACCATGCACATGTAAACAGTGGGGGCATTATGTATGATCCTAGACGTGATTGCGAATAAGGAATCAGGGAACAGACTGCCGGCTTTCCTATTTCCTGACAGATATAATCAGAAACTTTTCAAAATCAGGGTTAATATGTACCTTCTTGTCAGTCTCAGGCGAGTTATTTGTCAAGCACGGGAGGAGGCATGAAAACTTTAGTGCCATCGCATCGAGCTTGGCTTCACAACCACCAACGCCGCAACCGACGTTGTTCATACATTCTATGAGTTTTCCCCATATGATTATTATTACTATCACCAATGATCGCGTTGTTTTCTTTCATCGTTGTCTGTGGCGAAATGACAACGAATCTGGGTCCCGACGTACCACAGCGAGTAATGGAGAGCGTAGCGTAGACGATCTAAGAATCGCACTAGATACAAGCCGTAAATGACCAGTCCTATTAAAAAACTATTAGAGGGAACTATGTCCAACAGTGTATATTCATACAAATATAGAGAATTAAAAGAAAGTAAATTAATTTATAACTTAGATTAACACTAAGAATTTTATAAGACTCCGAAAAGTATATCGAAGGAACAATGGCATTTAATTTAAAAAAAAAGTGAACGTCTTAAGACTCATATATATTGGACACTACGATATCTTCCTATAGAATAGAGTGTTTTCCCAAACTCTACCTAACAATAAATCATGTTCGATAAGTCATCATATTAGCTTAAACCAACTCAAAAGTAACGATTTACTCGTGGCTAAATCATACCATTCATTCATTTGGTGTCAATGGCTAGACATTTTTTTTTCTTATCATACCATTATAATTATTTAAAGTTTCCGAACAAGTCCCAAACAAAAAGTAAAGTTATTTAAAATTCGGTGACCCTTCACGTTCAAATCTAAAGCTCCAGAAAACGCAAGGGCCGGATTTAGTTAACGATTAATACAACTCAATTGTGCACTTCGGGTGGCGGTAAAATAATAAAAAACCGGCCAAGTGCGAGTCGGACTCGCGCACCGAGGGTTCCGTACAAACCTGCAAGGTTTACAAAGTTCGTTCATTACGACAAAAAAAGTAATAAGTTTATATTTATTAAAAAATATATATTTTGTAATGTAACTAAAAATTTAAGGTTTTCGGAATTTTTCCTTTATGTGTGCTATAAAACGTTGCTTCATGCCAAATTTCAAGATTCTAGGTCGACTGGAAGTACCCTTTAGGTTTTGATTCCCTTGCGAGTACTTGCGAGTTTCAAAATTTGCGGCATAAACGGCTGTATCTTTTGATTGCGTTGGCTTAGAAGTTTGATTTTTTCACAGCTTCAAGGGACAGTAGACCTGAGTAATTGATATAAATTTCAGCTTAATACCTCCACGCGTTCCTGAGAAAAAGGGTCTTGACAGACGGACAGACGGACAACAAAGTGATCCTATAAGGGTTCCGTTTTTTCCTTTTGAGGTACGGAACCCTAAAAAGCTCTTTCACACAAGAGCGATAAAAAGGCGGCTAAGCTGATTAAGATTATGCTGGACTTAGGGTTGACAACTTTTTAAATGTCTGTATTTAAAAAATTGGCATCTGGGTTGGTTGGGTAAATTGTTAGTTTAGCTACTGTCAGAGTACCTCTCTGTATATAGGATCGTACCAATTTATGTTGATTATGTAGGTACCTAATGTATGTTTGAAAGATTTTTTTTAAATTCTTGTTATCGTTTGAACACTTCTTGCCTGATATCAAGTAGTCATTTTTTTTAAAATAAACCTTAAAATTTGCACCAAAAAGCACAATAATCTATGCAAGTTTAAACTTAAGAGCTAGAATTATAAAAGTATCAACATTTATCCTTGCCGAAAATCAAGTCGATCAGATGTTCTGTTGCGTGAAAGAGTACTAACAACAAACAAATCAATAGACCAACAAACACATATTCTATTAGTAAGGATATTTTATACCAACAGTCAGCAGCCCTAGCTGAACTGCCACCGGGCGCGCAGAGTAATTTTTGAGACGGAACTGTGTTATGAAAATTAAAAAAAGTTTGCAGCTGATTAACATGATATGAGAATAGTTCTGTAAATTATTTTTAGTAAGATAAATACTGTTTGCTCTTTGCATTAAGCTACGTGGGTTCTAACTGAAAGAAACGTCTTTTTTCGTCTTTTTGTAGTATTATTATCATCATCAGCCAATTTGTTTATACCACTGCTGGGTGCATAGGCCTCTCAGTCAGTTTTGAAGTTGTTTGTTGATGATGATTATGTTCCCGAAGTTACGTGAACTCTTTCAACTCTATAGTATTCTATCTAACTAGAAATTAACATAAATGAGTAATTAATGTTACTTTTTAGAAAAATAAGCTGTACATCCTCGCACTTCAAATTTACACAGCACTGGCTTTTCGGTAAAAGAAAACATAATGAGGCAACCTGCATACGTCTGTAGAAAAATACGCAGTCTTCGGATATTTGAAGACATTTGATAAATAATATAGAGTCCCAGGTACATTATAAGACGAGTAGAAGTAGATCTTCTTCCCCTTCTATTTACACACACATCAATCAATTATCGATTACGTATTACGGTATTATGAGAATCTAAATGGGAACTTTTCCAAAATAATATTCCGGGATACTTCCTCCGAAAATAAATTATCTGGGCGTATTCTACTCGACGCTATTAGCCGCCTACAAAGATTTACTTATGAATTAAATATTATTCTCAAGATAGGTCCAGATAATGAAGAACAATATTATGTTTATCACAGGAAATAATAAATAAGTACACAATTTTTTTACAGTCAGGAGTAATAATAATGGTGCTCCTAAGTTTATAATAATCGGCCAAGTACGAGTCGGACTCGCGCACGGAGGGTTCCGTTCTGTATGGGAACCCCACTTAAATATTTATTTTCTTTTAATTTTATTATTTATTATTTAAGTGCATATACAACTGAATATTCTGTGAAAGTTTCAAGCATCTACCGGTTACCATTATAAATATAGAGCGAAAAACGGCAAAAAAAAAAACAGGTTTGTTGTATGGGACCCTTTATTATTAATTTTATTCTGTTTTTAGTATTGGTTGTTATAGCGGCAACAGAAATACATCATCTGTAAAAATTTCAGCTTTCAGCTATAACGGTTCATGAGATACAGCCTGGATACAGACAGAAGGACAGCGGAGTCTTAGTAATAGGGTCCCGTTTTTACCCTTTGGGTACGGAACCCAAAAAATCAATTCGCTAAATGTACTACATATTTCGATATTTTTCAACAATTACTCGTGTTCATAAAATACAGAGTTCGATGTTAGGTAACGTATTTTTTTTTTCAATTTATTTTAATTTAAAAACCAAACTACTGAAACGTATTTGAAAAATGTTTGCGGGACCAATCTGCTCTTTTAGTTCGAGATTATCACAATACGAAAAATATGGCACTCAATAGGCATTTTTGTAAAACTCCCATAGCAGAAACGGAGAAGAAGAAATGTATGAAGCCACACAAAAATAACCTGGGTCTTATTCTACCTATTACCAAAGACGTAAATGAACTGGAACGTCTGCGAAACTTAAGGTGCCTTCTATAAATAAATAAATAATTTTTGTAATTGAAAATGCACCTGATAGAAATATTTCAAGAATAAAGTGTGGCTTTCCAGTAAAACATTTGGGAAATACCACCAACGTCCTGCATGCAGCTAAATTGCCCGCCATTACCGTGTCGCCGCCACTCACTATCGCACTAATGTGACAAGGCACTTAAATGTTAATTCAATAGTACATAACACATAGTATTTCACATATAGAGCTTTCCTGTATTAGTAAGAACTTTTTGCACCTTTTGCTTTTGTGGGAAAACGGTCGCCTTCATTATATTGAGGTACTCGGTTCAAATCTCGTACTTAAGTTCTTCGGAATTCATGTATAGATTTACACACCACGGGCTATGCGGTGAAGTAGTAGATCGTGAGGGAAGGTGGGTTGGCCTATGTTCGGCCGTGGTGGATTTCATTACCACCTGTATTACCACGTGGTGGATTACCTAAAAGGCCGGCAGTATTGATATTGTACCATAGACTAGCCCTGTTTACTGTTTTTAACCGACTTCCAAAAGGAGGAGGTTCTATGTTCGTCTGAATGTATTTTTTGTGTATGTCTATGTTCATCGATAATTTCGCCAATTGTAAACCAAATCGGAAAATTATTTTTTTAGTTCCAAGGGTATACTCTCGAGGTGGTCCTATTTAAATTTTGAAGTAATCAAACAAGCCATTTTTGAAAAATTAAAAATAATGTAAACAACTCGAGCGAAATATTGGTTTTTTGTACATGATGGAAGGCGGATTTGCCATTTTTTTGCGAAAAATAATTATGTAAGACACTAGAAAGCCTCTACAAAGATTGATACAAACAAAACAAAAAGAAATCGTATTATTTTCCATTTTCATGTCGACGACTTTAATTTAGTTTCATCCGCTCTCAGACGTGCACTTCTGGACATAGGCCTGTCCTATGGATCCTGACTAATCTACTCACTGACTATCCTGAAAATGCTACTTACGAGTATTTTTAAGACAAATTAATAACTAAGACATCGATCAATAGTAGTAGTTGCAAGAAATGTTCTGCACGAGTTCGGAAGGAGCAAATTAGGAAAGTTTGTCAAGAGCGCTGCAGACAGCCTGCAGACTAAGTACTAGTACAAACGTTTTGGAGGGCTATAGAAAAGTTCGGGTAGATGCTAATGTGCAAAATGCTACCTTTAAAAGAGGAATTTATGTACAAAATTCGGATCGAGAAACGGCTCTAATGGGTTAACCTACGAGTAACTTTATTGCTTATACCTAAGTTTATCCGTAGGAGATATTTCCGAGTAAACTCCATTCAATTTCATTTATATGCCGAGCGTAGCTATAGGTTGCTCTCGGACTTAGTACAAAATCTAGTAAATGGCATAGTAAATATCTCTGGGGTCTTATTAAGAAAATGTGGTGGTGATGGTTTCATTCCGATTAAACGGCACTCGGAGTAAGTTTACGTGAACAGCATAAAACTCGTAAAATATGATCAAAGCCGTCAAGCTTTTCAAAAAAGTACAAAAGTGATAGCTCATACATAACAATACATTTTTGTATGCATATGTAAATGCCATAACAAAAATGTATGTAATAGAGCTACACGAAAACAAATATAGTTTATTTCGAAGATAGATTAGATTTCATTTACTATACAAACTCATATTAAGCCACCGTAGTGGGGTTGGGTTTTTGGTAATTAATTTTAATAAAAATCAGAGAAAAGGGCAAACCAGCACATCAATTATTTCCGCGTCTATAAATATTTAAACGGATTTATGTGCAGTGTGCAGGGGCGTACACTGTACAGTCAGGCATATTAATGTCGGTGCCAACCTGTATAAATGCAATTATGCCATGTGTTCGCTCAGTTTGTACAAAACAAACAAAAATTGAATACACATATCAAATCATTGCCTTAAAAATAAACTTTTAACATTAACCCACATCCATACACGATTTAAAATGAACTATCTCAATAAGATGTCGTGAGACACGATAATTCCGTACACTTACAGAATGTGCACTTTTAACCCCGTCCAGGACAGAAAAAAATCCAAAACAAAGGAAAAGGAAGCACTCTATCCAAACTCTACGACGTTTGCAGTTACAATAAATCCCAACTAAAACCTTTTAATTAAATCCAAAGACGACGCGTAAGCTCTTGGCGTATTCTCAACTGCCGAGGAGAATATCCTCCATAAAGACTGGTAGGTACCTATCCTAAAACTGCCGAAATTATGCTCGCAAACTTTAAGCGAACAGCATCCTATCATAAATACAGTGTATTTTATAGACGTTATGCCAAACTGAGGTGCTTTGTTATGCAAAGCTGTATTATTTAGATGCACTTTGCTGGTGTAGTGGGGACGCGCGGATTGACTCGGGTCCGAGATAATCCTATATTTCGAAGGAGCCTCTGCGAGTTTACTGGGGAATCCTTTTATAGTGGGAGCGTATTTATTTTTGGGATGGCTTGCGTATGGTACCTATTTTTTTAAATGACGAGATGTGGTTATGTTGCTAATCTCAAAAGTTGCGACATGTTTTTCGTAATGATTCCGGGCTAAGAGAATTATTGTCGGTGAACATTTCGCACGGTTGTACATAACAAACAAAAATAAATCAATATTCTAAGGAAATTATACATTTTAGGATTTTAACATTATGAGAATTCAACATTTTGCGAAACCAAAATAAATCTGCATACTGAGATTGTACATTTTAGGATTTTAACATTACAAGAATTCAACATTTTGCGATACCAAAATAAATCAACATTTTGGGAAATGACATGTTTTGGGAATTCAACATTGTGAGAATTCAAGTTTTTGTACCGAAAGGGTGTCGGTCCTATAGTTACCCATAAAAAAATTTGGAAGCAACATGCATTCAGCTTGAAAAAGAAGCGTGATGTGTAAAATCAGTTGTAAAACCTTTGCCCTTAAATCCAGAAGGCAGTGATGTATTTACGGACTATAATTAGGCATTTATTATGAGCTTTCTAAGAAGTACCTACACAACTATAACTACGCAGGCATTTTAAGCTTATTGGTCTAACAAAGTCATTGCATTTGGTTGGTGGTAACAGAAAAACAATCATACAAGAATGTCTGTCCAAAGAAAGATAAGCGCAGAGGCGCCAAGAACATTACGCTAGTTATATAACCTACACTCATTAACAAATTTAAACGCTACCGTTTATTTCCGCGGCATTATCATGCGTTCCTAATTACAATAAAAATTAGGCGTCGCCGTCGCCTACCATTACCGGTCGCATTGTTTACCGAAAACGTTCGCTAATTTGTGTGAATAGACTTGTTAAACAATTACGCTGCAATTAACAAAGCAGCTGGCTGCTGTGGCATACAAACTGCTAAGTTTAGCTGACAACCCTGTTGCAACTTTTAATTAACTTATGTTACAGTGTATATAGTTGTATAAATTACCTGTATTACATAACTAAAAAAAACCTGTATTACATAACTTTAACATCTTCTAGGTCCGCGTACTTCATCTTCTACCATAACGTCACTTACCATCAGGCGAGTTGGTGGTCGAGCGCGGACATATTCGCGATAAAAAAAAATGCCGTACCTACCTATTGTACTGAAAATATATGGGAAAATTTGATAAAAAGGACATCTTTAAAAACGCAATTTTCATACAAAATATTTGTATGAAAATACGACTTTAAAACGGCAGCCGTATTTTGGGTTTCCAGAGGGCCCGAAAACCGTATAATATGGCAAAAGCCGTATCAGGAATATCACTGACCGGTCTACTGCTGGAAAAAAACAACTACAATTATCACGCAGTCTGGCCCACGGCCTATCGGGGAATGCCCACATAAATATCTAGTGCCTACCTACGAATGAAAAATATCAAGAACGATAATAAAAATTTTTAAATATTTCGGCCAAACTAACATACGTAAGTTTACTGGTTTCAATTTTCAGGAAACGCAAATTAAAAAAGTGTCCAAATTTACTCATAATAATTTTACGTCATTTACTTTGTTATAAAGAAGAATAGAAGGAAAGAGAGGAAGGGGAAGACCACGGAGGGCATTTGAAGGTAGATGTCATGTCGTACAAGGAGGTGAAAACACTGGCCGAGGACAGCCAGAAGTGGAAGTTGCTCCATCGGCAAGAGCTAAGCTCTTCCTTATCCTTACATAGTTTAAATAAAGTCGCTATTTTTGTCTGTTTGTTTGTCTGTATGCTTAAATCTTTAAAACTACGCAACGGATTTTGATGCGGTTTTTTTTTTTATGGATAGAGTGATTCAAGAGGAAGGTTTATATGTATAATACACCTGTGCGAAGCCGGGGCACCCGCCCCGTCTAGTAAATAATAAATGAATGACGTTGTTATAATATGTTTTACTAATACTTGCCTGCACAAGTACAAACTGCTGTGTAAACTACGGTCCCATAAGTGTAATATAGGATGCTATTTTTCGCATGAAATTTCTCTGAAAGCGGACCGGAACCGCAAATCTAAATCAAGTCTAGATGAAATCCTATAAAACTGTTCCAGGAAAACGTGGATAAAATGCTAAGAGCTTTAGACATCAAAGATCTCGAGAGATGGGACATGTCGTTTCTACCTATCGGGGATCTAATTTTGGTAAACATTGAAAAAATTACAACTACGCATAAAGCTAATAATTACCTTCTCATTTAAAAGCCTAACAAATACCTTATTCATATGCGTTCACGAAATACTGTATTCTGCAATTTATGTTAATTTCGTAAACATGCATTTTGCTACATACATACAGTTGCTTAGCACAGTGCAGGGACTTTTAGAGGTCTATATGGTCATCGTTATGAACAGCTTTTACTATAGGACCAATGCTGTAATCGTAAATATAATTTTTCGCAAAAAATCGCAACACCGACTACCATCGTATACAGAATGCGAATAATTTGCAGGAATCGATGTGACAACCATGTACATTTTTGTTGATTTATCAACAACGGCTCAGCCGATTTCAATAAAATGTAAATGGGACTACCACGGAAGTGTACTCTTCTGAACTTTTTTTTTTTTAAATCAGATCACAATTGGCGAAAATATCGATGGACATACACTAAAAAACTTACAGGCGAACATAGTAATACCTCTTCCTTTTAGGAAGTCTGTAAAAAGCTACTCCATACGTTTAGTCGAGAGTCAATAATAATTTTGCATGGAACAACTAATTTTTTTACTCGCTGTTAGTCCCACGGTAAAATGTGTTCCAAGTTATGAGCAAATACACCTGTGAAAATCCGAACATCTATCGGTATCTCGTGCGTCGTCGAGTAAAGAGGCCTCTGTCTAGATCTCAATTATACAAACTATATACAATATTATAATTATACATACTGAACACACCTACGCTCTATAATATAGCACCAAAAGCACACAAGTAAATAACTGATTCGTAAACTGTGGAGCTAATCTTAGAAGTCGACGAAACCTGTACGTTAATATGGAAGAGTATGGAACTTCCTGGAAAGTAGAAGGCCGGAAGCTAGAACGAAGAATTAAAGATTGTCGGAGCAACGCATAAATATAGAGACGCGCGGTTCGGTCGTATACGGAACTTACGTACGGAGTATTCGCAACTTCCATAGACAACTTAGAGATTTTCTATACATGTGTTCTTTCCATCAATTGCCTAAAATGAAAAAGAAACAGAAATATTCTAACTTGCTAATATAACTACGATGGCGCCTTCATAATTGGACCGATTGTATGTCTCTGCTCTATTTTTAAAGTCTACAAAAGAGAGACAACATAATGATTGCCAAGAGATGATACGTTACCTCAAATAAAATCTCATATCCCCGAGTCACAAATGTCTCCGTCCATTATTTTTCTTTCATCCATGGCCAAATTAACTGGGGGAAATCGAATAAACGTTTTTCAGAAAGGAAACATTGACTTGACTTAAAATATATTTATCAAAATATATTTTTGCTTTTATTATCGCAAGTGGGCGTAAACAAAGGAAATAAAGGAAACAGCGGTTGCTTTAGGATAGATGTGCCTGTTATTCCTGTAAACATATAGCTTAGTTGCTCCTCATCGAGCCTCTCCTTTTCTATTTCGGAACTTTCACATTGATAAAATGTAAATATTACGGAATGATAACGTAATTTTCTTACTTATTTTTAGTAGAGTGCCCACGATTTTGTGAAATTGGCATTTATGCTCAAAAATATTTTCTAGTAAGCGATCTTTCATACGAGTACAAATTGTCTTATCCTATATTTTAATCCCTGGAGAGGTTTTAGAAGAACATTTTCTCGATCTCCATTGACATCCCTATCTCTATCCTTTATCTTCCAGGCGGTTACCTGACCGAATCAAACTTTTTGGCGGCTGTGATGCTGCAAGCTGCGGACAACCCAATCCTCGAGCAGCTGTTAGGTGAGCTTCAGTCAGGATTGGGTTATCAGCAACTTGTAGCTAACATCACAGCCGCCAAGAACTTTGATTCGGCCTATACCTATATTATGTTATTGGACGAAAGTTATTGAGCCGTTTTTGTCTTCACTGTTTTTTCGACAAGAATAATATTATGTCTGTAGTTCAGTACAAATTACTTATATATTTCTGTTAGTAATTTCTATATCCATACACCTAAAAGAAAGATAGAAAGAACGTTTATTGACTAAACACTTACAATGAAATACAATCAAGTTACAATAATGTTATAGTAAACTATGATATAGTGCGGTAAGTTGCAGCCTCTGCTTCCTTATAGCCCTCGCCTACGGCTCGTGCTAGCAATATCGCCTCGGCTGTAATTTTCAAAGCGCACGTATGTCATACGACGTTTTATAACATATTTGCGAGGAAATTAATAAAACTCTGACTTTGAGTGAAAGTCGTGCATCAGTCGAAGCATCGTGCGTTTTACATTACATTACCGCACAAGTGCCGTAATGTCTCTCACTCTCTTGAGTGAAAGTAGGAGAAACGAGACCACAGAGTTCTACAGTCGGTGGCGGCGTGCGTTTTACATTACAATAATGCACAAGTGCGTAATGAAATACATTACGATATTGAAATTGGTGTAATTACAGCCACTTCACGAGCAAATATGTTATAAAATAATATGATTATGTGTGTAAGCTGAGCGAGAGATTTCAAGGTAAGACATAATATAGCGTGGTGCAGTGAGCCCCAAACTAAGCACTAGGTTTGTATCTTGGGTAAAGTAAATCTTCTTCTTCTTAGTCGTGCTCTTCATTACTGAAGGTCGTGTCTAAATTGGAGCGGTTTGATCCCGTATCACTTTTTGGACAATATTCCTCCACTCGGACCTGTCTGTAGCAGATCTCATGGCGTCAGGGATGGGCATGCCGATCAAAGATTTTATTTGATCCGTCTATCTTGTAGGAGATAGTCCGCGTGGTCTTTTTCCGTCGACCTTTCCTACTACCATTAACTTCTCCAGGTTGTCTGGGTCTCTGCGAGCAATGTGGCAATGTGGGTAAAGTAAATATTTAAGCAATTAATATGGTATACGCCTTCTAACATAGTACAAACTTAAACGTTTGCCGATTAGACATAACTAACAGAATTATTCCCACTCTATTTTAGAATATCTGTTAGATTGCTTTCACAGAAGCTATTGTCAAAATATAACTGGTCGAAAGGAGAGGCTATGGCTTGGCGACAGTTGCATTTCGGGCAGAAATGTTTAGTTTATTTAACTTAATTTGGCAATGGTTTCTATTGCGGAAAGATGTATAATAACGGGTCTAGTACGGATGACCAGTAAGTGTGAGCACGAGCGATCATTGAAAAGTAAACAATAGTCATTTTGTGCGAACGGAATAGCATACTATGGTATATGGAAAATATTAAAAACGGCGCTCAGAAATCTGACCCCAGAATAAAAAAATAAACCATACCAGAGTATTAACTTATCTTATCTATCTACTTTCAACATCCTATATTAGCTGCACTTGACGACAAAATACGAAAGATCCTCTATTGTCTGTCTAGGAAGTTTAAACGAAACATAAAATTCAGACATTGTTAGGTAGAGCATTATTAACCAACGGAATAAAAAAGTATATTTTAAAATGACCCAGACGAAAATCCAGCCGGCAGCTGAAAAGAACAACCCACATTTCATTTTATATGACACAAATACAATAACCTAGAGCAGACGGACCCAATTTAACTAGAGGTGGCCAAATGAAATAGCTTTTTGTACAACAATTTAGTTTAGAAGTTATGAAAGGTTCATAAGGTACCGAACAACCGAGGATCTGTTAAGTCTGGTTTAAACCTGGTACTAATGAACTTTTTTGGAATAAGACTGAAAGCGTTACGTATTTCATGACAGATTTGCAACACCAGTATTTTGACTCGTACCGTAATTTTTTTCGGGATAACAAGATCAATGCGTATTGTGCAAGGTGTTACTTTGCAAAGTGTAGGGACTTTAAGCTAAAACTACATACTTAAACTAATTCTAAAAAAAAAGCAATTGGATTATCCGCCAACTGTTGAAGGTCTAAATATAATCCAAATGGCCAAGCCCACTGCCAGTTGGCACTACCCAGCATGCTGGAGGCATTTACCACGCTGAATGGCAATGCTTATATGAGCACATTTATAATATTGGTAAGGACAACATCAAGCAACGTCAAGCATGCTTGTCAGCCAGTATTATTGACCGTGTGAAACCCGCAACAGCGCAGCTATGCACCCAATCATGGTAATGCATTGTCGCAAACTAAGTTGATTCAGTTTAACAAGTTGCGAAGCTCGCAACAAACTGAATCACAACTTGTTATCGTTATTATATTGAAGCGAGGAGAGGAAACAAGCCTTTTATGAGTGCATGGACTGCAGTTTATATATATAATTCGTTGTTAGTACTACCGGGAGTTATTAATTGAATTGCTGCCCCAGTTGAAAGTTCATGAATTCACATACACAGTCAAAGTACTTCTCCAGACGTATGCAGGTTTCCTCACGATGTTTTTCTTCATAGAAAAGAAAGTGGCTTAAACATCTATCCATACAGCTTGATAAAATGATTCGCATTAGATCACGTCATCTTACTCCCATATCTCACTCGATGGGGTCGGAAAAGTACCTTTCCTTTCGCCACTTGACTCTATCATACTCATTTGATATAATATTTCGTTTGACCAGATGCTTTCAACGTAAAAATGCAATAAAGAATGGATTAACAATATTCCACCAACCACATCCAGCAAGTCATATCCTCAAGGCTCTATCACCCACATCAAGACACATATCGTATTAGATTTCTAACTCCAACTGGTAACGTCACCAGATCGCGTTAGCTATTCGCCATTAGGGTCCAGGAAATCGCCGACATAATTCCGTACGACTCAAGCTGGCGCGACGTTTTTCCGCCGATATGAAAGGGAACCGCCAGAGTGGGTATAAGTGCCCACATTTTTAATTAAACGGCCCCGAGACGTGTCAAGAGTTTCTATTTCTCTGACTTTGTAGGAAGGAACGTCGCTTTTTGTTTTAGAACGAGTAAAGTTGGAGCAAGCTCAATGTGTTCCATACACTTAGCAATGCTAGTAACGCAGTATTGCACCATAGCCGAGAGTAGCCTGGGTTCCAAAGCAGTGTCAAAAATTTTAGTCCGGTTTTGGGCTAGAAGTACTTGATTTTTAGGGTTCCGTACCCAAAGGGTAAAAACGATACCCTATTTCTAAGACTCTGCTTTCCGTCCGTCTGTCTGTCTGTCATCAGGCTATATCTCATGAACCGTAATAGCTAGAACGTTTAATTTTTTTCACTGATGACGTATTTCTGTTGCCTCTATAACAAATACTAAAAATAGAAAATATTTAAGGAGGGCTCCCATTCAACAAACCTGAATTTTTTGACGTTATTCGCTCCACATTAATCACAGCAACAGAAAGATGCTTGAAATATTAAGTGGTATATTCCTTTCAAAAATAATTAATAAAATATATTAGGGGGGCTTCCATAAAGTGCGGAACCCTTCGTGGGCGAGTCCGACTCGCACTTGGCCAATTATTAATACCATTATTACTTTCAAAGTTCATGCTTTTTAGTACCTTAGTTTTCTTAACTTGGAAGTCGGAAGACCACCGTAACCCCAGTTTTATATCAAACTTCCTAACTTTTCCTCAAGTTCGATAATAACTTACGCTCTTTCGTCTGCGCTGTGTGCAATCGACGATACAAATTTATTGATTTGCAGCTGGAAAGGAAACGATCTAGAATATAGTCTCAACACTAGAGCAAAAGTCAGGAGAAGGAAATAGATTTTGTGAAAGTAAAATTGCAGAAAAGGGGACACTTTGAAAAATTGCAAGTTGCGGCGAACGAGATTGCATGAAGTTGGGCTGTTGTTGACGCCATATACAACTTTGCGCAGTATGGAGACCAATTTGTATTTCTTTCTCTCACTATTAGTTGCTTTAGAAATAGTTCATTCATTCGTCTATACTACTTCACTAATTTTATTTTTCATTTTACGTCCGAGAACGTTAACACTTTTATCCCAATCGAAATTATATTTTTTAACTAACTTTTTCATATCATCAAAGAAATAAATCGAAGTTGGTTTTGCAAGCAAGACAAAGCAATGGGCATTGTTTCTGTCACCTGTCACACTCAGCAAGGCGTGCGTGGGAGTCGCGAGGGCACAATGACGATTACGCTAGAGTTAGTCCAGTGTAACTGAAGTTACGGTGACCTAATCGGAAGATCAATTGAATTTTTCTCGAAGAAAAAATTGTATTGGATAGTAATCCATAGGAGAGGACTATGTTAAGCAGTGGACGTCCTACGGGTGGTGATCGCTGCTAGCTTCAAAACAGTGATAGAAAACCAATACATTTTGTTTTTTTGTAACAATTCTTATTTTACCCATTCATGCCTAACCTCAAATCAGCCTTTTAATAGTCTACTGCAGGACGTAGGCCTACCCATGAAGGGTGATTGGGCCATATCCACCACGCTGGCCCAGTCCCAGTGCGGGTTGGTGGATTCACATACGCCATCGAATTTCTTCTACTGACGTATGCAGGTTGCCTCAAGATGTTTTCCTTCACCAAAAAGCCAGCGACGTTGAATTCCGTAAGTACATAAATTCCGAAGAACTCATCGGTACGGGACCGGGATTTGAACCTACGACCTCACGATTGTAAGGCGGGTGACACTACCACTAGACCACCACGGCTATTACTCTAAACTACTCATACATACTAAGAAAAGTTCTTTAAAATGTACAGCATCTAGTATCCTTACTGTTTGTGCGGTATTGTCCCAGAAACACACAAGAAGTGATACGAGCAAAGGACTTTTGACGTCACTGCTGTTGTGAATTTTATACATCATAGAAAATAAGGTCAGATAAAAAATATTACTTTATAAATACCAGTGTTGTAAAAATTCCCTAAAAGAAAAATAAGTTTAGTAAAGGAGACACTTTGAATATTTCATTGGATTTTGGACTGAGCAAGAAATCGCCATTGCAACGACTATTCATCATCATTTCAGCCTGTGGTAGTCCACTGCTGGACATAGGCCCTCCAATCCGGTTGGAAGCGGCTTGCATTCAGCGTGTTTCTTACTGCACTTTAGCTCGGAGCATCTGCGAGACCAAAACATGTTTGAGGAGGTCCGCAGACGAGCCAAACCTCAGACCTCTCCAGTTTTGATATACAGAATAAGCCCCTAAAAGGATGCTAATTGATTAGAAATAACCCTGTATATGTATACTAATTATATTATTAAACCGATTTTAAAGGTAACATCATATTAGACTCTTTTTTATCAAAGTCCAATTTTAAAAATAGCTTGCTACACCTTTGTCAGAAAACATTGATTGTTATAAAGAAATATCAACATGTTACCTTCGCTGCAAGTCAAGTCGGTAACCGCTCCAAGTACTGACATAATATCATACACATACGCATAAGGCACCGCACCGTTCGCCGTACAAAGTGTAGGTAACGGTACGGGCGATAATCTAGGTACTTAGAAGCCACTGAGTACGTGCCTCGAGCTATCAATCAGGCCATTGGCCATCGGTTAATCATACTCGAGTAGGGCATTGTTTGTCAAGTTTGTTGAATGTACTGTGTTGTTTGTGAATGGTTAGTTGGTTTTAGCGGTTTACTGAAACTTAAATTTAGACTTCCTCGGCTCATTGGATTAAAATTAATCTATTTCCAGCTTGTAATTTATTTCCACTACTAGGCAAAGACCTTTCTACTTGGACTGCACGATCGATTATTTATTATTGGATTGGATAGAACATTTCGTAAAAATCTTCGTGTTCAATTTGGACAGGACCTAATTACATGACATGTGCTCAGCAATGGGTCCGTAAAGTTCTCGAATGGAGGCCAAATTTTTACAAGCGTCACGTACGCAGCAGGCGATTACAAGCTGAAAATGATAACGAATGATGAACTTTTTGCCGTCATTTCAAGTGATTTATTGCCAGCAACTCGCATTAGCCTAATATTCGACATCTAGGTCTCTACCAAGTTACGCGAGACACAATCGATTTTTCAGGAAAATTTGAAGGGTTAAGATTTCATGCCTTGACGAGGCAGGAAAGGGTTAAGATTTTAAGACTTTATAGGTTTTGTTTATACGTTGGTTTAAGTGCAAAGTTCTAAGCTTAGTGCAATACTTTTTTAAATGCCATACCATATAGCCGAAGTCATTTATAATGTTTGACACATTCAAAAGTTAAGAGCAAGGCTCTTGTCGGTAGAGCGGTTCCCATACAATAATTGCAAAGATCCTAACTACGACGAAAGTAACGACGAAAGTACGGTAACTGAATACATACTTTCGTATGTACTTTCGTATGTATTCAGTTACCGTACCGTAAGCTTACATAGAGGTACATCCACAGCAAGAAAGCAAGGTTCAAGTATGTACAGTATTCAGTTACCGTAGGTATATTATACTCGTAGTTACTTAGAGGTACTGCCGCAGCACGAGCACCAGAGCCCAGTTAACAGCTAATTGTGGACTTGTGTGCGAATATAATTTAGGGCTGCGACGCAACGAACGTGACGCTGCCAGCTACCACCCGCCTCCATTCACTACAGTTACACGGGTTGCCAATATGAGGCGACTCGCCCTGAAATACGGGGAAGTTTCGACCGTTCGAGGAAACACAGATTTGCTGGCACGTTTATCTCTGAATACTTAGGTGGAAATCGTATGTTGTGTGCTGCTGATAATGGTAATTAATACAGGTAATGGACTTGATCATCATTAGTAACTTTTGTTCGACCCACTGCAAGGCATAATTCCTCTACCCTCTTTAGCTAATCTTCCCTATCTTGTGTTATTGGCTATCATCAGCTGTCTTTGCATTGTATATATAATAAATGTTATTATATTCTAGAAGTAATTACTATTGAGAAGAGCAAAAATGAATCGCACCAAATAAGCTTGTGGCTAATGCACCGGGAAGCTCTTGAATTGGCTCACTTTTCGTGTTTGAAAGTCATTTCTTATATTTGACTGGTTTCAGTCCATTGTAGGGAAATTCAAGACATTCGCACTGGTAACCCCCAGTGCCACCACCCGCTACTGTTACCAGCTGATTCACAAGTGAAGTTATTCCGTGTCGTGTACAAACCAGGCGAGGAAGGTAAAGTTTGAGAGGCGTCAGAGAGCTTCGAAACATTGCCTGATTTATGCCAAAGGCATTCGCTATAAGGTCGATAATATAACTCGACGTGATCTTGCCATGTAAACGTTTACAGGTATATACCGTATCAGCCTTTAGTGTCCACCGCTGAACATAGGTCTACCCCCGAAGGTCGATTAAACTGTATCTACGTATCACGGTGACCCAGTTGTATGTTGGTGGATGCACACGCGCTATTTCATTTTGTGCCTCACAATATTTTCTTTCACAGAATATTAATTACTAGAGTGAAGAAAGTTCGATTATCGTCCATTCTTAAAGAACTTGATTGGTACGGGAACGAGCTTTGAAACTTAGTCTTAAAGCGATCTAGTCATATCTGCTGCCTAGTCAAATAGAGATGTAGTCGTAAAGCTCCTAACCCGAACCGACGGCCTCACGATTGCAAAGCGGGCGTTCTCTCCCCGCGCATTTTTATGAAAACACGGCTTTCACATAAATGTCTATTTTAGAACCACACAACTAGCCCGAATTTTTCAAAATTACCATATTTTTTGTTATGCATTGCTCATCGCTGGCAAGCATAAAACAACAAACATCGGCAACGAGGTCAGATAAATTGAACAAAACTATTGTATACACATATATCTTACAAGCCTTTATTAAAATCTAGGGTAGAGGTAGTTGAGTCAACTGAACTAGTGATAAAGGACGATATTAAATGTTGACCCGAAGAAAGCTATCCATCTAAGATAAATACAACACAAAGATTTGTAACTGTTTTAATGAGTTAAAGGCCAAACATTTCAATTTAGTGGGATTCAAAATGCCACATACAATAGAACCTTGAACTCTTCAGTTAGTAAACAAAATCAAAAAGCTACCATATAACAAGCTAATATAATAAATATAAAAAAGAAAACTCTAATGCTATGGCCACATCTGCGCCTTACGGCGAAGTTATCGTCACTGGAGGCTCATTCACTAATTCAAACTGTAGTAATTGGTTGTTCACGATTTGAACTACTACCTGAAGCTGGGCACACACGCTGCGATGATCGCATCTATTCATCAGATCAGTCCAGCGAGGTCCTAATATAGTTGCATTGCCAGTAGGTAGTTATTGAGGAATCAAAATGAAACCCTTATTTTAATCGAAAAATATTGATTTAACAACAAAAATATTGGCATCAATGTTGTAGAAAATCAAATTTTAAACAACTTTTGTTCCTAAAACTTCTGCTGTAAAATTGAAATAACAAGTTATTGAAGAAATGAAATGGTACAACCAACTATTTAAAAAAAATATCGATCCTACAAAAAGTTGATGGGAATCAAAGTTATAGAAAATCAAATTTTAAACAACTTTGATTCCCATCAACTTTTTGTAGGATCGATCGATTTCTGCTGAAAAATTGAAATAACACAAGTTATTGAAGAAACAAAACGGTACAACAAACTTTTAAAAAAAAAATCGATCCAACAAAAAGTTGATAGGAATCAAAGTTGTAGAAAATCAAATTTTAAACAACTTTTGTTCCTATAACTTCTGCTGAAAAACTGAAATAACACAAGTTATTGAAGAAACAAAATGGTACAACCAACTATTTTAAATAAAATATCGATCCTACAAAAAGTTGATGGGAATCAAAGTTGTAGAAAATCAAATTTTAAACAACTTTTGTTCCCATAATTTCTGCTGAAAAATTGAAATAAGACAAGTTATTGAAGAAATGGAATGGTACAACCAACTTTTTAAAAAAAATATCGATCCTACAAAAAGTTGATGGGAATCAAAGTTGTAGAAAATCAAATTTTAAACAACTTTGATTCCCATCAACTTTTTGTAGCATCGATATTTTTTTTAAATAGTTGGTTGTACCATTTCATTTCTTCAATAACTTGTGTTATTTCAATTTTACAGCAGAAGTTTTAGGAACAAAAGTTGTTTAAAATTTGATTTTCTACAACACTGATGCCAATATTTTTGTTGTTAAATCAATATTTTTCGATTAAAATAAGGGTTTCATTTTGATTCCTCAATAACTACCTACTGGCAATGCAACTATATCAGGACATCGCTGGACTGATCTGATGAATAGATGCGATCATCGCAGCGTGTGTGCCCAGCTTCAGGTAGTAGTTCAAATCGTGAACAACCAATTACTACCGTTTGAATTAGTGAATGAGCCCCCAGTGACGAAGATTCGCCGTAGGGCGATAATGTGGCCACGCCATAAGAGCCAATCACTAAAATCCTTGAAGTGATCGGGTGGGCCGACACCACAGACGACAATCAATATAGACATCGCACACTCTCGTCAGTTCGTTTAAATAATTATTTTTCGCCAACAATGGCACCACCGACATCAACCGTGTACTTACAAAATTCGAATAATACGGCACAGACGACTTCGATAAAATTTAAATGGGGCCACTTCGGGAGTTTACCCGTTCGAAATAAAAAAGAATTTACTAAAACAATCTCTCGGGTGTCTATCACGAAAATTGTCCGTGGCCATCACAATCCGCGAGTGCATTCCACGCGATGACGTCATCGAGGAGGATCCGAAGCGTCCACAGGACCGCGGGTTACCTTTTTTGCCCTTTGGTGAATAAAAAAATGTTAGACATACCTACTAAAACACAAGACACACGTCAAGCGACTTTTAATACTTTTCTTTGTAGACTGGCGGTTAATAAACATATATTTTATATGTATCATGTGTATTATATTACTCTTTACTTCCTAATCAAACTGATAAAACATTTCAATGGGAGATTTTCCCAAAAGACCACAAAACATTACAAAGTAAATAAATCTCTCGGGTGTCTATCACGAACATTGTCCGTGGCCGTCACAATCCGCGAGTGCATTCCAAGCGATGACGTCATCGAGGAGGATCCGAGGCGTCCACAGGACCGCGGGTTATCTTTTTTCCCCTCAGGCGTATAAAAAAGGATAAATATAAAAGGTCAGACGCGGTTCAAGTTATTCTGAGGAGCCATTTGTCACAGGTCGAAATTTTAAGAATGGTCGCAATAAAATTCTATCTTGATGAACACAGAAATCCGGAGAGCGACAGTAAGGGATTTTCGCTTTCTCACTCACTCATATTAGCAACTTTTTGTTTATAAATCTATATTTCCAAAAACGTTTTATTTAGAGTTTATATTTTAAGTTCGGTAGTAAAGATGGGAGAATTTAAAACTTACAATTTTTTGTTGACTGTATCTGGTTGTGCTAATTACTGAACTTATATTGAGACACGGCGGCAGTGCCTTATAATAAATTAATTTAAGTATTTCCATAAATATATTTGTTTCTCATAAGATTACCTACAATATTGTAATTGTTCGTAATTTAATTTCATTGTGTAGTTTGAAAATGATCCAGAAATATACCGTCTTACCACAAAAGTTTTACGCACGCTTTTAACAACGATGTTTAACAGCACAAATTGCTTGGTTAAACAGTGTTTAAAACGTGTTTAAATCTTCTGTGGTAAGGCGGATAATATTTTAAGAACCATATATGTTGAAAACATCGCATCACATGTGTAATTATACAATGTGCATCGTCGGCTTTAGAATACATCCATAAATCTAGCAATTTTGCGGTGCAGATAAAAATAAAATCACTGGTTGAAAAACGAAATAAATTGCAGTATCAATATCATCCGTTTTATGCGTTTTCTTTCGCGTCATAATACATATATTGAATTTATCAGCATAGATAAACCGGTCGGATATAGCGATAAGAAGACATGAGCACATAACGTTGCAAAAAATGCAATTTGGTACGATTATACCCATAGAGATGTATAATTAGGTATAGATTAAGACTTTTTGGTTACATCATGACCTGTACATCAGATGGAAGCCCTCTCGTAGAAATACTAGAAAAATCAAAAGATAGATTTTTAGTGACTGTTTCGTCGAAGTCAGTACGATTGTCTTACATTTTGAGCATTTGGAGATGACCACTAATATACAAGATATGCATGCACAAACGTTATACATACGCACCACTTATTCGTACCAGCGTATACTACCTCATCTTACAACAATGAATTGCATTTAAACATTTTCTTTTTAGGGTTCCGTACCCAAAGGGAAAAACGGGACCCTATTACTAAGACTTCGATGTCCGTCTGTCCGTCTGTCACCGGGCTGTATCTCATGAACCATGATAGCTAGGAAGCTGAAATTTTCACAGATGATGTATTTCTGTTGCCGCTATAACAACAAATACTAAAATGAAAATAAAATAAATATTTAAGGGGAGCTCCCATATAACAAACCTGATTTTTCAGACGTTTTACGCTCTATATTAATAATGGTAACAGGTAGATGCTCGAAATTTTCACAGAATATGTAGTTTTATATTCACTTCATTAATAAATAATAAAAAAAAAAAAAATTAACGGGGGGCTCCCATACAGTACGGAACCCTCCGTGCGCGAGTCCGACTCGTACTTGGCCGATTATTTCGTTTTATCATTTTAATACACGTCACGCATGAATCGCATGATCTTTCACAATAAGTGAGTTGGTATGGGCCGGGTGGCTAGCCCCAGTAGTCAGTTGCTAAAAAGTTGAAACGATGATTCTTTCACAGAACTAAAAATCTCACTATACCGGCGACTAAACTGCTAAACAGAAGTCAGAGGAGGAAAAGTAAGCGCACTGTTATTCCATTTCGCAAAATTTTCAAGTAGTTTAGTAGAATCTCACAAACAAACTAAAGTCTGCTACTAGTATTTCTTAATCCTTAATTGCATCAACGTATTTTTGCTCTAGTTTATTAAAGGAATGTACTACCTGGCGTTTAATTTTCTTGAGTGAATCAAACGTTGATCATGATTCACCGCGGTCTGTAAAATAGGCTAAAATAGGCAAAAGGACTACGTCGGTTTGCCCTCTAGGTGTCTTTTGGCCTATTTGAGTAAAATAAACACGGCGCGGCTCTTTTGATAGCACATTTACATAGCAATTTAAAATTTGGATCAATTGGAATGACAGTGACTATTAAATACCCACAGGCTTAGGCTTAGTCTGAGATAGATATAACTTTATTGTACACAAAAAAATATTAAGACGAACAGTAATACAAGAAATACTTATGCTGGTGTAACTCAAGGCGGCCTTATCGCTGGAAGCGATCTTTTCCAGGCAACCCATATTCTATATCTGAGATTATTTTTAAAACGAAAACTGGTAGTTTTCATGTGGTTCTACAGATTTTAGTTAGTTCATCCACGTTTCTGCCACGGGCGCTGCGCAAAATTGGACAAGAAAGCGTAACAATAATAGGTAATTACATAGATCAGGGGTCACCAAATGGCGGACCGCGGTCCGGATCCGGACCGCGGAGCTATTTCATGCGGACCTTGTGTTATCAATACAAAATATAATATAAGTGACAATAGTAATTCGGATGAGGATAAAGACGATTATTGAGGATCTTAAATTGGAATTTGAAAACAAATTCACAGATTTGAAGAAAATTGAGAATGTCGTCGACATCCTCAGTAAAATTTTACTCTCTGAATCATGGTGATGAATGGAGTAATGATAAGCTGCAAATATTTTTGGGGGTAATAAAGCTGCTCTCCACATTAAAATGATTGATTTCCAAGAAAACAGTTACGGTACAGTTTTAAAACAACAATAACAGGAGAAGTTTCTTGTCAAGTGTTTCGGATAAAATTTGTTTGTGCTAATAAATACCCAGAATTGAAAAAACTAGCCTTGAAAATTCTCATTTTGTTTGGGTCAACATATGTTTGTGAAACAGTATTTTCTAATATGAACGTCATTAAACATAAATTCCGGAATAGATCCGACTCCAAGACAGAAAATTTCATATTTCTCATTCATATTTTAAAAACCCTTGGTAGGTAGGTACCTACTTATTTTAATTTATTCAAAAGATTTGTTATTTTTTTAATCAAGTAATGTAACTGGACCTATTCGTTTTATTTGACCATTGATGTCGTATCTACACATACCTATTATTTAAATAGTACAGTTTATATTATTACCTTCCGGACCGCGACGGTCGGGTTTTTTTGGAAAACGGACCCCTAATGAAAGTAATTGGTGACCCCTGACATAGATTATGGAACCAAAGTATTCAAAAGTCAAAACTTTAGTTACTTAGATCAAAATTGCTTTGATATTGTCGCAGTAACACTTTGGGGAAAAAAATCCGATAGAAGCAGAAGCTGTGACTGAATGTAACTGCCAGATTTCCCCGTAATTTCTTTATAAGCTGATTTGTCAACTCCAACGCCATAACACCAACTAATCTTTAACCCCTTTAAGTGTATTTGCGGCCTGTTTTGCTCTAACCTTCCCATAACTCCATCAGGGAAAGTTATATCCGCAGAGTCGGAGTCTTAGCGAAGTTTTTCTAAAAATCGATGATCAAATCCACGTCGCGTCTCCGACGAATCAGCCTCGCGGAGGGAAACTTCCCAACTCTTCATTCAGTTTGTGGAGTGGAAGGATTCAGTACTGCATCTATCGCTAATTTAAGCTATTTAGTCGTATCTCGAACGAGTTAAAGTGAACTTGCCAAGACAGAACCGAGTGCAAGTCTAAGTATTGTATTTGCTCTGTGCCCCGACGAGGGGATTTAGAAATTGAAGAGTAGATCACATCACTTGACGGACGTCACTGTTGGACGTAGAATTACCGTAAAATAAATTCGCATTGGAGCGGTTGTATGCTGCTTGCATCCAGCGCTATTCTTATCCGGTATTTGTTTGCCACAATTGATCACATTGTCACCATTATTTTTGTGTTAGAACTTAAACATAAAACTATTAATAATAAAATCCTTACTCGCTCTTAGCTAGAAAAAGAGATATAGATAGAATTAGAGCCTAGAGCGAATCTCCAGAGTCCTCCTCGACTAAAGTCTCGATACTGCGCACTAACTCCATGTTTACAGTTAGACTCTGCTATCTAATTTTGGAATCTTCCCCGCAACTTTTAAAACACCCCCGACTCCAATATGTTCACATTTTCACTTAATATTACTCATACTCATTTATTTGTAACAATAAGTTACACGTCATCATATACACGTTATAAATAACAATAATTCAAATTAAAAAAAAATTAAATAAAAATAATAATAGAGGTACATTGATTTCTTTAACTAATTATATGAGATAGGTACTTGTTCCTCTTCTCAGTTAAACAATGGTCTTTGTTTGTGATCACTGCGTATCAGTACTTGTCTGGATTTTTATTGTTTGTTTGTACATGTTGTGTTGATATAAGAATGGCATCTACTTTATTGTGTTCAGTATCAGTGGTGAGTTAAATAAACTTACGGAAACTAAGATAAAATAACTTACGTGTACTTGCAGAGCTATTAATGCTTTTATTTACTTTTTTATTCAACTGTCGAAGTTAGCTAGACATGCTAAAAAAGGATTTGTATTTGTTTACAAATATTTGGGATTGTTTCTATGTTACCTACATCCACGTACCAGCAAATACAGAGTAGAATATCCACTGGAAAGGTGGACAGATGACCGCAGGATTACGATCACATTGGTGATCTATAAGGAAGCCTATGTCCAATAGAAAGGATATTTAAATATGGGTAAAAAGAAAAGGAAATAACCTAGTAGAGGTGGACCCAATTTTCAAGTGTCAGGTGTTGTTATCCTCGTATACAGGGTTATTTCTAATCAATTATCATCCTTTCAGGAGCTTATTCTGTACATCAAAACTAACAACTTTTGTTCTACGACTTTTATTAATTCTACCAACAAACCGACAATATCATGAAATCTAAATTCAACTGTTCACATACATTTTAAATTTGATTTTGATCGACATAATACAAGGCGAGCAGTCGACCAAAGCACATGCAAACTTAATAAGGCCGAGTATTTATAGGAATAACACATTGTGATGCTTCTAATAAGCTCTGGATTGGCTTTGGGCATTTGTGATTAATTCGTACGAATTAAATCACTCGGAGTACTTCGCGTTCGCAAACTCAATTTGACGGCCGGCGAAGGTATCAATGGTAGATGAGTAAATGGATCGGAAATAGATTTGGCTCATAATGATGAGGACAATGACCTTACTTCAGCCTTAATCTTGATATAGACATGCGTCTATGGGGTTTTATTCCACCAACAGTATTTGAAGATCTACCTGGAATCGAGATGAAGACTGGCACGAATTAACTCAGGATATAGAAGGGTGGTGGCTCGTAAGTATCAGAGGCCAAGACACATTTCGGGTCGCTCTGCCAATATAGATAATGTTAGTAAGACATAAGTAACTTTCATCTGATCAACAATAGTGTCTAGTGTGTATAATATACCATCAACGAGACCGAGGCTGACTGCTAGATGGCTAAGTAATAGAAAATTATACCAAAAAGAGAAGTGCAACGAGCTATAGAGATAGTTATGTTCAAAGTTACTGTGAGATCCGAAATCCGGTCACAAAAAAGCGATCTAGCTCTAGATATAAATGAAAAGTAGAAATGACCAGGCACAGCCGCAGGAGAAGTCTGAGCTTATAACTTTAAAGTCACTAGCGCTTGAACTTATTCAACGTACTTTATAAGGTTGAGGTGATGATGAATATCAATAATGCAGTATCTAACCTATCAAGCTTGCTTAACATCCGGCATAAAGGTCTACTAGCGTTTGGTATCATCACCAAACGCTAGTAGACCTTTAATCTTAAAGAGCAGATAATAAAAAGGTTAAATTGTGTACAAAGACCCTACATTATTAAAATATCGCAACTTAACTCCAAATTAACAAAGATCCCATTCCAAAAATACCAAAGCTGACTTAACCGGAATTTTATTTTAGAACTTTTAAAATACACATTTTACCCTAAAGTTACTTTTTTGCGGGAACAAGATTCATTACGCGCCTTTGTTTAGCTACGTCAGAATTTTACTTAGGTTTCGTTTGAATAGCATTATTATTTAAAAGCCACAAGCTCACTAGGGTGGATTTTATAACGCAGTAAACTATGGAGCATAAACATAACTCGTGAGGAAGCACAAATCCGCAAGATTTCGCGTCACTCTCGTGATCGAATATCTGATAATGGATGTCTTCGGTTGACAAATGGGATTATACATTTGTTTTCGTTCTGAATAACATTGCATGTAAAGCCGCGATTCTGCTGCTGAATACTGAACAGTGTTGAGATTTCGCCCTGAAGCCGCAAACCAATAGGAACTTAAGTGATGCGACATCCTATAATCGTTAGTTATCCTTATAAAAGTGCCGACTAGACTGCAGCCACCCTCCTATTAGGGATAGAAATATGGAGGCACTTAGTACGAAACTGTATTTACAGCACTAGTTGGGAATAGACCAAATGAATGGTTCAACTCTTCGTACAGATTTTAACAAATACCTAGATAATTTGAGATAAAAAGTCAATTTATGGCTACTGACAATCTTCGCTTCCTAGTTGTTGTGCCAACTGTAATTTCCTATCTCAAATACCTATTTAAAACCACAAATTGTGAAAACAATCAAACAACGATTTTGGAGAATACATTCTTATTATAAATTGTTGTTATAATAAGAATTAATTATTGAATTAATTTCAAAAGATGAAACAACCTATAATCTAGGAAATAGCAAAGACCGATCCCACTTCTGAAGTTGTAGTTTGGATAATTACCCTGTCATTTCAAAATGCCATTTGCACGTTTGCTACTAACAACTTCTAAGAAAATCGGCAAAATTAGCAGTATATTTGTAAACAGCATATAGTATCGATTGCACGGTAAGGCTTACTTGCCGATTTGCCATGCCGATCTCGTATCGAGCACTACCAGATTATATAATAGTACGTACTGCTCGCAGGATGTGGTCATGCAATATTCAGTAGGTATGTTAGCCCGATTGGGTCATAGTAACATGGCATAATAGCCGATATTGGTTACTCAGAGGAATGCACTCTCAACTAGAGGACGCTTTGGGGATGGTTTATGTCCCTGTTTTCACCGTAAACGGATCTGAAAACCTCTTGTTTGAAGAACACATTAGTGTTGTTTACAAACATACAAGTGTAGACACTACATTTTCTATACGAGTATTCACCACTGTTTAGAAGAGTCTGTTTAAGTCTCCAGTAATGTACAGAGTTGTTCAGAAAGGGTGCACTAAGTGGAAAGAGGTTGGATTCAGACTATCGTAATGAACAACTTTTACTATGAGGACAGCCTTTAATTCGAGAAAAAATAATCGCATGCACCATACAAAATTGCAACTTGGAATCGACAAAATGTATGAAACAGAACAGCTGATTTATATTCATGAATTCCGGATTGGCCCAATAGTAAATGTTGTTCATAATGATGGTCTGAATTACCACCTTTCGGCTTGGTACACTAGTTCTGGAAAGCCTTGTATACAGTTCCGCAGGTAACCCTGTATATTTCCTACCAAGTAACTCGGCCCTTCGTCACATCTTACCGATCTGAACTTAAAATCTTCACAGCAGAATTTTATAGCCTTTTTGTTACTGCGTCGTTTAAACACCCTTTGTGTTTCTTTATCGGTCGGAACGATTTCATCAGTCAAAGTGAGAAATTCTATCAAAAGCATAGAAGAGAGAGAGAGAGAGATCGAAACCCATACATCGAGCGAGACAGAGCCTCCAAGTTGTATATTTTATTATAAGCTGTTGCTTTACATTTTTGCCATATTTATAGAGGCTGATTATACTAATCTATCCGTTCAGTACTTTTTGCGTGAAAGAGTAACAAACATCCACACATACTCACAAACTTTTGCGTTTATAATATTAGTAGGAAGTACTAAAAACAATTTCAACAAGGACTCTACATTCCTAAAAATAATTTATTGACTGCACTCTATCCACAAAGCGACCAAACGAACTGCAATAACTTCAGGAAAGTTCTCAAAAAAGAACTGGACTGCAATATCTCTCGAGGAAGCTGCAATTTTCGCCATAGCTGCGTCTGCGATAACTTTGTTTTCCTAGACGGTAAATCCAATTTACCAGTGAGCCAATATTACACCCCGAGTGCCTGTGTGTGAGTTTACTAACACACAAGACAAACAGTGGCCACTATGACTACATTTACATTTGGATTTTGGATATGTGAGTGGTCGTAGTAAACGTGGTGGTGTAATTTACATTGATAATACTATTTAACCGGCTTTAAAAAAGAGATTTTCAATTCGAGCGCATGGTTTTAGGGTTCCGTACCCAAAGGTTAAAAACGTGACCCTCTTTCTCTCTTTTGCTCGATATCAATAACGGCAACAGGAAGATGTTTGAAATATTCACAGAATGTAAAGTTGTATGCTTCTTCAAAAATAAAAAAAATAAAATAAAATGGCATATTAAGGGAGGCTTCCATACGGTACGGAACCCTTGGTGCGCCTTGCGTGTCGGGCTCGCGCATCAAGGGTTCCGTATATCCATATATGTATGTTAGGCGATTACTCCGCTACTACAATATTATGAACCGATATTGATGAATTATTATTTCTTTGGTAGATCATCATTTTAATTTTTTATTTTAATAGGATCTTCGAAGATCCTATTAAAATTTTATCGAAATAGTCTGAGTCGTTTTTGAAAAATCCTTACATAGTATAAAAAAAGTCGCTATTTTTGTCTGTTTGTTTGTCTGTATGCTTAAATCTTTAAAACTACGCAACGGATTTTGATGCGGTTTTTTTTAATGGATAGAGTGTGATTCAAGAGGAAGGTTTATATGTATAATACACCTGTGCGAAGCCGGGGCGGGTCGCTAGTTAATAATAATGTGAAAACTACTACGTCAATGATAGGTACTTACATCGATTCCTGCAAACTAGGCACCTATTCGAATTCTGTACACGGTTTAATTCGGTTACGGTTCGGTAAAATATTATTTATTAATTCATCATCATATCAGCATACATGGGCCTTAAAAAATAGATTTCCAGTAGGACATACAATACGATATTTCACAAATTACAAGGGGGGAAATACTAAACATGAGTAAGGTTAAAAAAAATTAAATACCAGGAACTTATAGCATGGGAAAATGTAATTCATGTCTTTATTATTTTTCTCGTAACTGTTATAAATTCTCTCACATTTTAAAACCTTCCCTTAACTTCCATAAATATTTTAAGACCAAAATTAGCCAAATTGGTTCAGCCGTTCTCGAGCAACCACGAAACATTTTTATATAAATAGATGTTTCGAGCAAAAAAAACGCATCAAAAATCATTTGGGTGATATAATGCTATTCCACCTTTACAACGCCAGGGACAGACATAAAGGTACACAAACACACATAACATACTCACAAGTAAAATACTCCAATTCTCGGGAGGTGGGCAAAGTTACGCGTTTTACCAATATTCGTGTGTTTTCATTCGAAATGAGTTTTTAGGTATCACGGCCTACTGTTTACGTACTGTTGCCATTCAAAAATAGACTACTATGTAGAATACTAAGGCGGAATTCACGGTCTCCAGTGGGGCGTGAATTTGTAAACAATGACTAAATCCGACAATGCCGACCACCCTTTACACCTGGCCGACTTGGGAATAAAATGGACTGTACCTTTAATGTATTTTAACGACACGTAAACATTAGAACATTGTGTTAGGTATTAAACGTAGGATAGTTGAGATAGTCTTAACTATGCAGATTGGAATTGAAATGTGCCTATTTAAATGGTAGATATTATAATGTGTATTCAAAGAGTTATTTTTTGACCGACGAACCAAACAGGTGGAGGTACTCAATTCGACGCGTATATATATATATTTTTAATGTATAACCGCGCATAACTTTTTTCGTAGTTGTCCGAAATCAATAATTCATTACAAAAATTCGTCGCGAATGCAGGACTCGAACCTGCCTCTTTCGGATCACTAGCCTGACGCTCTCCCAACTAAGCTAATTCGCAGTCCTGGCATTGCGCCGAATTAGTGAAGAGTTTATCATTTTAACCAATTAGTGAAGAGTTTATCATTTTAATAGCGTTGGTGGCGCAAAAATAACTACCTACTTAACAAAGGGCACAGACCCTGGAGTCTGTGGGTGAAAAATTTATATTTAAAAAAAATTCATTATGTGTTTTACTCATCGAGAGGAACCTGTACCTATTTGTATACGTCCAGCGCGTATTGGATAGTGTGAAACCACCAATCTGAAACTGGACTTGCAAGCGATTAGGCGAGACAGGAAAACTACACAAGAGAGAAGGGGTCTGTATCCAGCAGTAAAACTCTACGGACTAATGAGGATCAATCTCTTATGAAATAGGAAAACGTCACAATCACTCAAGGTATTTACAGTGCTGTTTAACAATTTTAAACTGTATATAAAGACTTAAAACGTAAATTGTAAGAGAAAAACAACTATATCTGCCATGCCTTTAAAAACGACCTTTACAAACGTCGAAAGCGACACTGTATTGGGAACAAGCTCACATCGAAAAGATTGTAATGGCATCGGAATCAATGTAATGTTGGCTTTAGTAGAACCTTGGGATCGATTTATCGACAGTTGATAACGTCCTTCTGAAATTTGTAAGGATTCAGTTCAATTTGTTCGTAAAACGTCTATAGGAAGGCAATCCTCAGAAGGTAGCGCCAGTAGGGACTAGAAAAAGAATCATTCTAGAGTTTCTGTTTCCCTAGTCCCTACCTACTAGCATCTTAGATGAAAGATACTAAACAACTTAGATGAAAGATACTTATAAACCACTTTTACAATGGGGCCAACCCGGAATTCGAGAAAAAAAATTCAGCTGTTTCATTCATTTTGTCGCTTCCAGTTCAGTTTCAATTTTGTATGGAACAGCTGTTTTTTTTTTAAATTCAGCGTTGGCCCCATAGAAAATGTTGTTTCGGCTTAGTACACCAGTTCTGGATAACCCTGTGTACGAAAATAGATTGGCTTGATTAAGATAACAAAAAGCTTTCAATAACAGCTAATAAGAAGCTTGGGCCTAAATGGAATTAAGGGAAAAATAGGGCTAGAATTATCTTCGTAATAACATCCGAAAGTAACTCTATCAAAGGCAGAGTTTCGTCGACAATTTGTTGATTTAGGGGTGTGCTAGTCTTGTCAAAAGGCAAGGAATTTGTGTACAACGGTAAGCGTGACACATGCCAATAATTATTTTTCACTTTTTCGTTAATACAGACAAATTGAGAACCTCTTTTTTTGCAGACTGTTAAAAATATAGCAAGGCTAATTTTTATATTACTAATTGTCTGAACTATGGCCTGCCAAGGGTATCACAGTTATCATCCAACCTAGCGCATAGTAGCGAAATTCTAATGTTGGTACCTAAAGGTAATTATGACATAACAAGTTATTAAATACTACTTTAGTTGTTTACTTACCTATATAACATACAAGAATTATATCTAGCCCAGTTACGTTCTATTTATTATATTAAATGTGCTCATTCACCGTTCTTATGAAATACGAGTAATATTCTCATTGATTGTACACGGAAATCGTATGTACCAATCATATAGGGTACATCATTCACAATTATTTCAACGTGTAATTATGTGACAAGAAATAATAAGCGGTGAATACGAATAAGTAGGAGATGTTTTAATTAAATTAATACGTTTAGCACAACGAGCTAGGGGAGCGCCCGCATTTAATTAATTTATTTTAATTGGCAAGGTTTTAAAACCAATTACAGCAATAAAAGACTCTATTATGAGTTTCTCTTGGAGAAAGAATGAATTGTGATGACCGCTGTGACGGTTTCCAAAGAGGCGTATAATCGAAACTTTTTTTACCCGACTGCCGAAGAAGGGTATTGTTTATTGCGCGTATCTTTTTAATTAGCTTGCTTTTGTTTGACCTCTGAAGAAGGAAACTCTTCTTCAGAGCTTTAAACATAATCATGTAAAATATTAATGCTGATTTAATAAAAGTCGCATATGAATCAAATTTAATGGTATCGATGAACACGAGGCAGTTCTTAGCACATTAGAAAATTCAAATGTTGGGGGGGTGAGGAGTGGGGTTTTTCGGAGCTTGTACCTAACTTCAGAAACGCAATTAAATTTGATTCGACTGATACCTGAAAGATATTTTAAACGACATTTTAAACGATATAAAACGGGACTCACTCACGTGTTCGTACAGTCATAACACGACTATAGTTTCGGTCGCGTTCGGCGACCTTTCTCATGTTGGCGAGTGCTAGCACGCGGAGCCGTCTCGCAATGCACATTTTTTTCTATAGTAAAACCTGAAAGATACTTGCTTACTCTAGATTTTTAAGACGCTGATGGGCTAGATTTAAACTTTGTTTAACCTATGAGCTAAAAGGAGGAGTGTTATAAGTTTGACATAATGTGTGTCTGTACGTATTATCGGACATGAGGGATAAATACTACCGCACACGGTAGTAAATAAGTGACCATCGTGACTATAGCGTCTTCTTTTTCTAGCACAGTTTTAGTTACAGTGACGACATATGAGCAAATCTGTTACCATTTCTCATTGTAATTACTATCATCTCTCATCATCGCATTACAAAAGTTAGAGCTTCCATACTCTCCATTGATTGTACTGCGACATTACACCGGATTATTAGAATTTGGTCGTAGAGTAGCGAATTCATGTCTCTTAAAGGCTATATTATGCAAAATTTCAGTCTGGCTGCCGTAGCTGCTTGCCTAGAGCGGAAACTTCAGTGGCCATAGGAATTTTATAGGATTTGTTTCAGAAACAATGTGACTCCACGCGGGCGATGTTTTCTTGCGTTTTTCGCAAGTTTAGAAACTTTTTGATGGTAGTATGGTTGTGGTTCTATACCAATGTGCGGATTATACAGCAAATTATTCGTCTTTTTTTCTTTTTTGAAAATTCCAGTTTCAAAGACTGTATATAATGTATGTACAATATGTACAGTATACTGTTGTATAATGTTACTAATAAAATTGTAGGCCCCGGTTGTTTTAACAGTTTTGCCATGTCAGAGGCCTTCAGACGGCCTAAAAACTGTAGGCCCCGGTTGTTTTAACAGTTTTGCCATGTCAGAGGCCTTCAGGCGGCCTAAAAACTCTGACACCAGGGCTAGCCACCCGGCTATAGCTATACGAACTTACTTACTTTTTTTTTTAATATTACCAATTACAATTTGCAAGATTCTGTTTACACTGTATGTAACTTTTTTTGGCATTTCTATATGCCGTCGTCCTTTTTGAGATTTTAATGTTGTGAAGATGAAATTACAATATTTATACAAGTCAGTAGCAAATGCAATAATCTTGCTTATATTAATTTAATCAAATGAACCGTCATACAACTCTAACCCCTAACTATCGCGATAGAGTCAACAAGTTCACTAAATAATTCCAAAATTGACATCAACTCAAGAAAATTCCAAACCCTTTAGCAAACTTTTCAAAAGAAAGCCAACAGCTCTATCTAAAAGCCCATTGTTCCCCAAATTCACAGTAGCGTAAATTGAAAGAGACGATTTCCACCGTTGGGACATCGAAACGCGGCACAGACCGAACCGTTGAAAGACAGCGTCCAGAAAATAAAATCCCTATCGAATCGCCACAATTTGCGGATTTTGGACATTATAGCAACAGTAAGAGAGATGGTAAATGTCCGACACCTCGTAAAACAAGATGGAGAGACGTGTACGAGGTCCCGTATGGTCCCAAGGGGAGCTAAATGGGGCATATATGAGGAATACGCCCGAAAATAGGGTCTGGGAATGGTGACGATAATTCTTCATTGCAGTAAGGGAAGATGAAGGGACAGGCTGGCCGGTTTGAGATGAGTAACAGTTGCGAAATCTCGTCGTGTCCTGTGTGACGTAAGAACTAGGTGAGACGCGGTCGACAATTAGCTTAATTAACATCTAGCACAGAAAGAGGAATAGCACGTCTGAATCATAATGGCTTAGCAGTTTAGCGCTCTGTATTACTTCACATCACGCAGGCCAGTAACGAAGTTTTTGTCCTCCTGATTCTACATTTCAAGTAGCATTTTTGGGTAATTGAGTTAGATAAGATTTTGGGCTTCATGTAGGTACATCTAAAATGATCGAAGTGCTACCGAAAATGCCACTTGGATCACGTCTGTTTTAACTAGTCATTTTTACCGATTTCCAAAAAGGAGGAGGTACTATGTTCGTCTATATGTTTTTTTTTGTGTATGTTTATCGATATTTTCGTCAACTGTGAACCGATTGAAAAAAAAAATAGTTCGAAAGAGTATACTTCCGAGGTGGTCCCATTTAAATTTTTGATAATGTTTTTGATAAATAGACAAAAATGTACATGGATGTCACACCGATTCGTGCAAATTATTCGAATTCTGTATTATATTTCAAGAATCGACTGGCCCAAACTTCCTTGCGTAGAGTTCGATGGAACCATTTTACCATATAGTGAATCTGTGAAAAACCTCGGTGTTATGTTTGATCGTACGCTATGCTGGGATACTCACATAAAAACAATCAGCTGCAAGTTGTTTGCTGCTGGTAGCGCCCTAAGACGGCTCCGAAACTTCCTGCCTACTGCTACTAAAGTTACGCTCGCACAGTCTCTTCTTCTTCCTATTTTAGATTACGCTGACGCCTGCTTTTTAGATCTCACTGAAGTCCAACTTGATAAGCTTGAGCGTCTCCAAAATTACTGCATTAGGTTTATATTTGGGTTACGCAAATATGACCACGTATCTCATTTTCGCACTAAGCTCAAGTGGCTTCCAATTCGTCTTCGTCGGAATGCTCATATCCTTAATCTTCTTTATAACATCCTCTTCAATCCTTCTACCCCATGCTATATTAAAGACTCTTTTTCCTTCTGGCATGATGCACATTCCCTTCCCCTCCGATCCAAGGACAACCTTTCTCTTAAGACTCCTACCGCACGGTGTGAAACTTTTTACGGACGGTCGTTTGCCTTTCAGGCAGTCCAGTTATGGAATGCCTTGCCCGTTACTGTCAGAAAAGCTCAATCACTTAACATATTTAAAGATCAGGTTAAAAACCATTACCTGCAGAAAATGTTGATACTTTAATTTTGTAACTGTTGTTGTTGTTATTTATGTTGTTTTATATAAGTAGTATATTATAATTTATATTATGTATTAGTTTATTATTAAGTCATAGGTTTCTTTTATTATTATTTTTTTTCATATGTTATGTTTTCTTTATTTTTAGGTATTTTAAGTATTTATATCAATTTTATTAGTATGTATGTTTATGATGTATAATCTAATTTTAATTTTTTTAATTAATGCGCACCCCGTCCATTATTTATACGCTTTCTGTCCTCTGCATCCTAAGGTTGCCTGGCAGAGATCGCTGTCAGCGATAAGGCCGCCCATTGTTACACTGTTTATGTATCTTTGTTTCTTCTTTTTGTTTATTTCTTGGTGTGCAATAAAGAGTTTATCTATCTATCTATCTATTCTGTACACGGTGGAAGTCGGTGTGTTGCGACTTATTGCGAAAAATAATTATTGTTTAGAAACTAGAAGGAAATCGAAACCTATAGTGTATATTTCCTGTTAAATTAGGGGTCATAAAATGTAGTAAGAAACAAAGTCTCCTGTCATGGAAAAATATCCGAAATCCGTCTTTGTGCCTTATATTCGCAAACCATCACTATCCAAGTATCCAATCGAACAGCTGTTTTTATTCTCGCGATGTGGGAAGAGTATAGAACTATAGTTAAGTATACACTACAGATAAGGATCTCTCTCGTTTTCACGTTTCGTTAAAAATTATCGTTGCGGTATATACGCTAGCCGTAGCTCCGTATCGAAAAACTGTTTTGAGCTCACAGTGCCCGATATGACAACGAAAACAAGGCATCTGTACAAAGGACACGTTCTTTTTTGTATGGGACTTTGGCTCAACGACGGGCTCTATACTATAATAGGGAGAAAAAACAACTTAATTCCATGAGGCATAGTGTGTCAATTAAAAAGCAAACAATTTTTTCACTTTGTGTTATTGCCATACTAATCGCCATTAAAGACATCCACCATGTTGTGGATGATGGATGTAAGAAAGGAGTCAACAAGATTCAAAATCTGCAGAATGTCACGGTTGTCTAAAAAAGTCAGCGTCAGGTCTGTCAGATTTGCAATACATCGAAGTCCATTTTCGTAACGTTGTAAATAATAAGAATCGAATTGTCGCAAACGCAAAGATATCACAATGCATTCGTACATTGAAAACCGAATGAGATAAAACAATAGCAAACCATAACAGTATTACCAGTTTCTATTTTCTTAGTTCCCAGAAAAACTCGGCGACATTCTCCAACAACAAATATAATGCATGTAGTAAGATGATTTGATACTTACATTGTATTTTCGCAATCACTAAGATTGAATAATATCGTACCTCATCTCATCTCAACAATTATGCGTGTTTTCGCGAAATCCTTAAATATTCGAGACAAAACTATAAATCAAATCATACTACGACTCATATTTAGCAAGAAGATCCTTTACCATTTTATACAATAATGTCTCATGATCGATGAAATAATCGGGAAACATAGTTTAATTTAAAAAAATCCCTGCGTTTAAATTCAATTCCCAATCGAGTTGAGATTCCCCGTGATTCGGGTGATTTCCCACAAAGCGGCAACGCTGAATTTGACTTTTTCATTCTCTAGGTACACAAGATGGCAGAAAATTCAAATCATGGGTTGCTAGGCCTGCGACATTAATAAATGTTTTGCTTTTTTTCTAAAGCGTTTGGATTTTTTTCAGTATTTTTTCGTGATTTGTCATATTTTTGTCTATAATATAAAAGCGTGCCAGATATGGACCAGGTTTGAGAACATCACCTTTGCCGCTGTTTCCACCCATACCGTGCTTAGACTTTTAGACACCCGCAAAGGGACTACACAGATACAACCGTGCTATTTTTAATCTCAATTCTCGCAACCTGAAAGCTACGTATTTTTATTTCACCCATCCTTCTGCGAACGACGCGTCTGAGAAGGTAATTTTTAGCTTACAAAAGATTTTCGCTTCAACAATCTTTGGATGAATAATATAAGAACGCAGGTTCGAAACCGGAAAGAGTTTGCTTATTTAATACTTGTCTAAGATATGACGAAGGTGAAGAATTTTGATAAGTGAAATTGTGGTGAGAGCCGTGAGTACGGGTTATGAATGCCTTTCAGTACATTTTGTTATGTTTGGGTGACTTTTCCCATGAAAGTGTGTCATCAACATCATTTCAAATGCACTGTTGAAATGCTTTTCACTTTCAGAACACTACACTAGGTACTTTATCGCGATCCACAAAGTTTCATGTCTACAGAATGTTACGTATCCCTTTACAACCGGCTCAACATAGACGTGAAATGGAGAAAAAAATTGACGCAAAAACCTTACTGATTCTGTGATCGCAACCGGTCTTATACTATCGCGCAGTTATCTGCTTAACCTGAACGATCGTGTGAGACCGGTTGCGTTTACAAAATCAATGTGGTTTTCGCGCTAATTATTTTGTGGACCTTCACGATTGTATTGAGCCGGTAGTAAAGGGATATCTAGAATATTTCTGTTTATCATTATAACGAACTTTTAGTATGCGGACAACTTTGAAATCGCGCAAAATAATCAGCTGTTCCATACATTTTGTCGGCAGTTAAACTTTTTATATGAAACAGCTGATTTGTTTTTGCGACTTCGCAGTTGGTTCCACATTAAAAGTTTGTCATAACGATGAGTCTGTCCGTCGTCTAAGTCATCATTTCCTGTCAATAGCTAAAACATACATTATTTTTTTGCATTTACACCAAGTATAAAACGTATGTGATTAGATTAATCAGGTACGAAATTACTTAGGAGAAAAGTTATATACTGAGAAAAGTTCTTACATTGGAAGTTGAGAAAATCACGTTAAAAACATTCATTCCATCTGCAAATCTAAAACATAACACAACCTGGTTCACGTATAAGAGTTACAGGAACATAAAAACAGAAATCGCGGTCAAATACGATAATACGAGATAAGAAAACAATGTAACAAAACCAATATCAAGGCGTAATTTATTTTGCGGTTTAAAGAAGCTTGCCAATAAGCTGTTGTGCGGTAAATTAATAGGTTTTCCGCTTTGCGTGTTCCTTTTCGCTACGGAGCCGTAGAAAAACAAGAAAATGGAAGCACATCGGTAAAACTGACAATGTTGCTAGTGACAAATTTCAAGGAAATAGATAATGCTTTTCTGTGATAGCTTACACTGCTCTACAATGTTTATTAATCGATTTCCATGTATGTTTTTACTGTAAGAGAGCGTTTGCGAGATGATCCCATAAAAATCGGCCAAGTGCGAGCTGGACTCGCGCACGAAAGGTTCCGTATAGGGTTGGAGCCCCCTTAATCCCATTTCTCTTGCCGTTATTAATAGCGAGCAAAAAACTCCAAATAAATCAAGTTTGTTGTATGGGAGCCCTTAATATTCATTTTATTCTGTTTTTAGTATTTGTTGTTATAGCGGCCACAGAAATACATTACGAACAGACAGACGAACATCGGAGTCTTAGTAATAGGGTCCCGTTTTTACCCTTTTGGTACGGAACCCTAAAAATGTAAAAATACATTCGTTTAGTAGTTTAGTCAAAAAATGGGTTATACATATTTATATTGAAGATATATGCTAATATAATTAAAGAGGCAAATGGGCTGATGGGCCGTAGCCTATGGGCACAACACCGGAGGCGGTACCAGTGCGTTGATTCTTTAGTTTTTTTTTTTTTTTTAAATGGACCCAATTACTAAGACTCCGCGGCCCGTCCGTCCGTCTGTCAGTTTGTCCGTCTGTCTGTCACCAGGCTGTATCTCATGAAACGTGATAGCTAGACAGTTGAAATTTTCACAGATGATGTATTTCTGTTGCCGCTATAACAACAAATACTAGAAACAGAATAAAAGAAAATATTTAAGGGGGGCTCCCGAAAAACAAACGTGATTTTTCTGCCGTTTTATGCTTGATATTAATATTGGCAACCGGTAGATGCTTGGAGATGCTAAAAGTGCTCCCACATTGTACGGAACCCTTCGTGCGCGAGCCCAACTCGCACTCGGTGATTTTTTATTGAGCAACTGCAATTAACATAATAATAATAATAATAATAATAAATGTTTATTTACCAAAAACATGTTTACATACAAGCTTAGGTACCTATTAATTCTAAATTAAAATTTAGTAACAATTTCAAAGTAGGTATTGCCAAATACACATCCAAAAAACAAAGAAAAAAAAAAAAACATGATCTTTGAGTTTACTTTCCAATGTTGCATCTCTTAAATAGATACACATACTATATTTAGCTTCCTGACAACCGCACATACTTATGGCTCATTAGAGTCATACGTTGTACGTTTGCCACTCAATGAGAGTTAATATATTGTCGTTGAGGCTACCCTACAATGAAAAACAAGGAATCAAATTACGGTAGGTATATAAATTTTTGAGTGTTATTTCATTTGCGATATACAAGTCTGAGCACTAACTCCTAACTAGGTTGCCCTGTATTTAGGATATCAATGTCCTCCTGTCTAAGCGCAAGAAAACGTGTTTAATTATTATCATAGAAGGTTATCTAAAATGAAAAATATTGGAATATAGCAGTCGTCAGTATATTCCGTATTACCGACGATAGGTAGATACTAATTTATTGTAAATATTTATTAAAACATATAATCATGTATAATGATGAGTGTTATATAGATAATTATATTTCAGTACTTAAATAATCATAATCATATTATTATAAAAGAAATACACGACCATTTCAAACACTACCCCCATAACTCATGTTTTTGCTACGGCCGAGCGCATTGACAATCGTGCATAATAACAAGTTATGAGTTGTTATGCATGGACATAAAACGTCGACGTGCTACTAGATGTGACATCAATTTTTTTTTTTTCGTTTTTTTTTTTCCATTGGATTAAATTGATGATCGCAGTCAACATTATAAAATAGTTTTAGAATATTGTTTAAGTGTGACTGAGAATAAAGTATTTCGAATGTTCGTTGAGAGTAAAATTGTATTATTTTAAGTTTCACGTAAATTGATTTAAGTTTTGGCCTATGTCCAGCAGAGGTCGTCACAAGGCTGATGGATATATGGTTTACATGTGAACGAATTTAGTTGAGTCTTACCATACGCACGCGTGTGTGTGTGTGTGTGAGTGTGTGTGTGAATGTGCGTGAATGTGTGTGTGTGTGTGTGTGTGTGTGAGGGTCTATATGTATACACACACATGTGTGTGTGATTGTGTGTGTGATTGTGTGTGTGTGTGTGTGTGTATGTGTGAGCAGACGTACGATTGATACTGTGTTTAGCTCAAGATAGTTAGAAGTTTTTCCGTTTCTTGATAATCCATTTTGAGTAGCCATTTGCGTAAGTCAAGTTTTAGTTTCATTTTAGTCATTGTATATATATTTAACTCTTTATTAATTTTATTATATAAATAGGTGGACAGAAAGCTCATTTGGCGATGAGCAAAAGTAGTTCTGTTGGCCATAGTATGGAAAACGTTATTAACAATAACTTTATTATAAAGGACAGATGTCAAATGTGGACAGATGAAGCCTGGGATTCAAATGCTGGACCTCGCAAAAAAATAAAAAATCACAGAGTTAGACTGCCATTACATATTGGGATTCTATTTCCAGTAAATATTATGTATAGGCCGAATCAAACTCTTTGGCGGCTGTGAAGTTCGCTACAAACTGCGCAACCCAATCCTGACTGAAGCGCGCATAATAGCTGTGCGAAGATATAAGTTAAGAAGATATACATATGTTGAAGTACCTTAAAATCGTAAGAAATTTCTATCTTTTAGAGTAATTTCTTACGATTTTAAGGCACTACGACTTTTCTATGCGCATAATAGCTGTGCGAAGATATAAGTTAAGAAGATATATGTTGAAGTACTTACCTTAAAATCGTAAGAAATTTCTATCTTTTAGAGTAATTTCTTACGATTTTAAGGCACTACGACTTTTCTATGCGCATAATAGCTGTGCGAAGATATAAGTTAAGAAGATATATGTTGAAGTACCTTAAAATCGTAAGAAATGTCTATCTTTTAGAGTAATTTCTTACGATTTTAAGGCACTACGACTTTTCTATGCGCATAATAGCTGTGCGAAGATATAAGTTAAGAAGATATATGTTGAAGTACCTTAAAATCGTAAGAAATTTCTATCTTTTAGAGTAATTTCTTACGATTTTAAGGCACTACGACTTTTCTATGCGATTAATAAGTGCATCGGACACTCGAACGTCTTTCAGTCAGATCCTGAAAATAAGGTTGTCGACTTTGCCGACCCCTGCAAGATTTACGGGTGAATAGACCGCTTGAGACGTAAGGTCAAGGGTTCATCTCCCGGAGCGATCTGTGTCTGAAGGTTAGTGTAGCCGAGTCCTTGAAATCCTAGCTCGTGTCACAATAAGAGTCGATGCTCTTTTAATTCATATTCAGGTGAATATTGTGGACATTTGTGTGGGAATTTTGCCAATGTGTGAATGAATTTAAACTTCGAAATAATGATGTGAGTTTATCTGGACTAGTTAGAGTAGGTATAGGTCTGAGTTATTATCAGAAACTTTAGGGCTCTTATATACGACTCGCGGATGAATTCTCTAATTAACGAGATCAATGAAGAGAGGATGTATCATCTAATACAACTAATAATTAATTTACGCAAAAAATGGCAAAACCACCTTCCATCGTGTACAATAATTGAATATTTCGCCCGAATTGTTTACATTATTGTTGTTTTTTCAAAAACGGCTAAGCCGATTTCCGTAAAATTTAAATGGGACCACCTCGGGAGTATACCCTTTCGAATTAAAAAAAGAATTTTTCGATTCCGTTCACAATTGGCGAAATTATCGATGAGCATACAGGACACAGGATACGAACATAGGACCTCCTCCTTTTTGGAAATTGGAAATCGGTTAAAAAAGGTATTTTAGATGATAAATCCTCTCTTGTTTGATCTCGTTGATATTTGGCAGGTCTAAGAATAGGTCATAAGCTATTATTTATATCCTTAGGTGACAAGGACGGCCCTCTCAAAATTTTTAAATGGCATAACTACGTTTGCCAAGTGTGCTAGTAATTGTTTAACTCCCTTTTATTTTCCATTCGTTCCGCTGCGTGGTCCGCGAACCGTGTACATCCAGAAAAGCCCTAAAAACCGCGACAGTACCTACCACTACAACCACAACCTACTACTAAAGCTCCAAAATCATCCGCCGACAAAATCGAACCCCAAAGCCTCGCGAAACTACAACATCATCTTTCAAAAACAACGAATTATAGATGATTACATCAGAGGCTACCAAACGATAGAAGGTTTCCCTCCGATAGTGCTAAAGCCCAGATTTATCCGCGAAACTATCTACCTACCGAGGCGTATCGGGTTCCCTAGAGAGCAAGTGTACCGTTTCAGAGGATCCCTCGTCAATATCAATATCAAAATAACCGTTTCTCAGACACCGAGCACAATGGAATAACAAGATAAAACTACCAAAAGGCTGGAGAATATATATTTAGAGTTTGCAACTTACTAGCTCATTCTATAAATAAATAATAGCAGGTAGGACGGCTAAACAAACTTCGCCATTAGTAGAGTTGTTATCAAAAAGAAATATAGCTCTAATAGAGAGAAACGCTAACAACAAAAGTCAAGGTTGGCTTCTCTGAACATTCTTGGAAAGACACAATTATGAGATTTGTGTCACTATAATAAATTGTGGCATAAGATATTTCAGATTTTACAAATCGACACTAATAACATCAACGTAATTATTCTTTATTTATTAAATTTAATTTAAATTTAGTAAATAAAGAATAATTACGTTTAATTTAAATTTAATTTAATCAAGTGTCAATAAGTCAAGATCGTCACGCCAGCGCTTCTTGGGCTGGCGTGACGATCTTGACTCATTCGAGAGGGGTTGGCAAGAAGTTGCGATGGATCGCGACTCCTGGAAGGAAATGGGGAAGACCTTTGCCCAGGAGTGGGACAGTATAGGTTAAAAAAAAAAATTGATTGTACATTGTACAGGGTGTATGTTTTGCAAGTTCGAAGACTTCCAGGGGTGTTACATGCTCAACATTATGAACAAGTATTACTATGGGACCAACTACGAAATGGCAAATATCACTTACCTTAGTGAAATTTGCCATTAGTAGCCATAAGCCCAATGGGTGCGAGTGAGTAAGAATCTGTAATACAGTCTAACGTTTTATGATCTAACGGGCAACGAAACTTCAAGTTTACCCATTCCTAATACAATCGATTTTGTTGAATCAACGTTTTATCCTTCAAACATGATAATACCCCTTAACAGAGAATCATTTGTGTTGCAAATTGAATAGGTTCATTCAACCGCCTAGGTATGCTTTATAAGGACAATACTGTAGAGGTGCCTCTACAATACCTCTGAATGCACCTGTCTAGTTGATGAATCGAAATGGAAACTGTTAAGGAGCAGTTCCACCCATGTTCGCCACATTGCTTAACATGTACAGAACACCAGCAGTGCGCATATTTGAGTTGTAAATGTAGTTTGTCCGCCTCCACCGGCAGAACTGTGCGTAATTGTGTGTGAATGAACATGTTCGAATGTTTTCGTTCCGGCAGCGGGAACAAAAACTGAAAGCGTGCAGTGAACAACAGTGTTTGTGTAACTCCGCCACGAGAAACATTTGTGCTGAACAGTGTGCAACACAGTGGGCATCACTCGGCAACGGCGATAGAACCGCACCTTTGTGTCAAATGACAGAATAGGATAGGATTCGATTGGAAAACTATCTGTGTAAGTTAACACAGTCAAACTGATAGAGATGGAAATTCGAATTCGAGTCTAAGTCTTTCTGAAAATACAACATCAAATAAGCATAATTATGATAACATAGCTCCAGATGGGTGTCCATGTCCGGTGGCATTTACTACTGAGCGTTACTGTGGATCGGATGGCACGTCAAATTTCGATTGTTTTAACCATTTGGTCACCAGGCTTTCAATAGTTTAAAAACTGACCGATGAGCTAGGTCACCCGCCCTATACGAACATACTTATTTTTTTATCTACAGTAAGTAAGTACTGGCCTTTTTAATAGTCCACTGATGAACGTAGGCCTACCCACGAAGGTTAATCGAGCCATATCCACCACGGGGGCCCAGTGCAGAAACTTTTTATCTATTTAAAAAAACAAATGTGCCATTTACCGTAGTAGGAACTACAATATAACCACCTCTAATATCCCGTAAGTAGTAGGTATTTTAACTCAAAGGAATATTTGGGCCCGCCGAGCCATCCCCGCTATTCCGAAATCAAGTAAATGGGCCAGCCTATCTGTCCGACTAGTTATTGTTTTTGGCCATTTGCATGGACAACACGTGTTTGAGCACAGATACAATAGCCTATTGTAGTTGTCTTACAGCTAATGATGTGAGCCTATTTTTAACATTGATGCAATCATTGTTTAAATACCTAACTCCAGCTCAAAGTGTTCAAACCAATTATTATCTAGAAGAGAAATACTGTACTGTATAGGCATATTAATAGCCCGCTGCTGAACCCACGAATAATCGGCCAAGTACGAGTCGGGCTCGCGCACGGAGGGTTCCGTACTGTATGGGAGCCCCCTTAAATATTTTTTTATTTTAATTTTATTTTTTATTATTGAAGTGAATATTCTGTGAAAATTTCAAGCATCTACCTGTTACCATTATTAATATAGAGCGAAAAATGTCTAAAAATTCAGGTTTGTTGTATGGGAGCCCCCCTTAAATATTTATTTTCTTTTCTTTTTAGTATTTGTTGTTTTAGCGGCAACAGAAATACATCATCAGTAAAAATTTCAGCTGCCTAGCTCTCATGGTTCATGAGATACAGCCCGGTGACAGACAGACAGACGGACAGACGGACATCGAAGTCTTAGTAATAGGGTCCCGTTTTTCCCTTTGGGTACGGAACCCTAAAAAGCCTCGCGAAACTACAACATCATCTTTCAAACCCACGAAGCGATTCAATAGGCCACCGGCTTCACATTTATTTTCTAGCCCTACATAATCTTATTACATATATACATAGTGGCACATCCCGGCTTCGCTCGGATTCGATTGAATTATACTCGTAGCTATAAACCATCCGAAAGAAATATTCTAAGCGATAGTGTAAACCGTATTGAAATCTGTTGTGTAGTTTGGAAGATATAAGGGGATACACAGACAGACACACAGATATAAAGGTTTTGCTTTATACTATGTAGTGATTTCGAGTATGTAGGTGTCTATGTATGTCCAATCTGTCACCCGCGAAATTCTCCTAAATCTACATCAATCTCGAAGAGTACCAAAATAGTACTCCGTGAAAAGCCGACTAAGATTGCGTAGGAAAGTCGACACGTATTTAAACCTAAGATCCTTTAGTGTTAGAGCTAACTATTAACAAGGCCAGGCGCAACACTCAGTATGGGCAAAATCGAAATCTCTCTGAGAAGGTAGAGTTTGTCTAATAAAAGTTAATACTGAAAAAGCGCGGCAAATTTAAAAAAAAGTATCAGTTGGCAGCCCTAAACTGAGAGGGAAACACTTTCTCTCACTCACACGATGTAGCATTGTTACCCTACTGTGATTCTGATTCTTGCAAATTTTTGGGGAATTGCAATAAAATGTTTTTCTTTTCAAGCTTTAACTTATCGTGTAGGTGTATTAATTACGTTAGTTATTTTCTGTTTTTTGACGTAATTATTATACCAAACTGAGGCTTTGCATTGCCTTCCAAATGATCCAAATGATTTTAACGCATACCTATCAACTTCATTACGATGAAGATTATATTACGAATCATTTCATTCAGTTTAGTACATGACGTATGTTTAAAAAATGTTTTTGATATTAGGTTAAATACCCCAATTTAAAGGTAAATCCGCGATGGTGGTAGCACCGTGTGTTGTCATTTAAAAAGTTTGCGAAAAATTCGAGTATCAACTTTCGTTAGACAGACTCTACTAGTCGCAAAAATATTTTCAAAAATTTTCGACAGTTTTCCCATCGGTCTGACTATCGCATCGGATGGGTTTGCAATTGGCAAGGGCTGTCCCTTGCTAATTGCCATCCATCCATACATCAGCCAAAGAACGTCAACTGCTGGACATAGGCCTCCCCTATGGATCCCCAATAAGACCGGTTGGAAGCGGCTTGCATCCAGCGCGATCCTTGCGGTCTTAATGAAGTCATCCATCAGCGTTATCCCAGCTGCACGACTACGTCCAGCGTTTTTCCTGCAATCTTAGGTAGGCCACGAAGATGGTAGACGTCCTTTTGAAACGCTAGTTTCAGTCCGGAGTCCTCGAGAATTTTCTGCAACCATATACCTGACCTACTTCAAAATACTTAATGATTTTCTGCTCTTATTTTCCGCGGTGAAAGTTAATTAAAAGGCAATTAGTGCAGTAAGTAGTGTAGCAGTACCTTACCTACCTCTACAATCACCAAAGAGTTTACGTAATCTTCTCAACGGCTCCATAAAATGAATGTTCTATTTTGACAAATCAATAAATATTTTTTTTGCAAAAATGGCATGACCGACTTCAACCGTGTACAGAAGTCTTTGCGAATAGTTCGCAAAGATCGATGTTGCATTTTCCACATTACTGTTGATTTATCAAAAATGGCTCAGCCGATTTCGATAAAATTTAAATGGGACCAATTTCGAAGTATACTATTTCTAATAAAAAAAGAATTATCAAAATCGGTAAAAATCGGTAGACCACTATGTAATAATCGTCCAAGTACGAGTTGGACTCGCGCACGGAGGGTTCCGTACTGTGGGAGCCCGCCCCCCTTAAATATTTATTTTATTTTAATTTTATTATCTATTATTGAAGTTAATATAAAACTAAATATTCTGTGAAAATTTCAAGCATCTACCTGTTACCATTATTAATATAGAGCGAAAAACGTCTAAAAAATCAGGTTTGTTGTATGGGAGCCCCCCTTAAATATTTATTTTCTTTTCTTTTTAGTTGTTATAGCGGCAACAGAAATACATCATCTGTGAAAATTTCAGCTGCCTAGCTATCATGGTTCATGAGATACAGCCCGGTGACAGACAGACGGACATCGAAGTCTTAGTAATAGGGTCCCGTTTTTCCCTTTGGGTACGGAACCCTAAAAAGTTAAGCTTGGTTACTGGTTACACTTTAAAAAAAAATATACGCGTCGAACTGAGAATCTACTCCGTTTAATTCGTCGGTGAAAAAAAATCGATGATGTACTTACATTGCACAATTCCAACCTATCTTCGAAACTTACAACAGATTCAGAAAACTATTTAAACAATAAAACAAACTAAGAAAACAATTTAAAAAAAATGTGATTTAACACACACACACACAACACAAATAAAATCCTTTCAGCCCGTGACAAGATTCCGCAAAAAATCAATCAGACTCAGAAGTCTGCACATGATTCGTATATCTTTAATTAAATCTTTGTAGATCGACAATCTCCGGGGACTTTTACCGAGCCATTGTTCAATTACTTTTCGGAATAAAAACCTTGACGACTTAACTTTCGTTGTGATGACAATAGTATTGTAAAAACGTGAATTCCTAAGCTCAACATTGTAGTTGGAACGAGTTGAACAATTATAATACCAAAACTGTCTCGCCATTATAAAATAATGAAACGAGAGGTGAAAGCTGAAATTTTAATTAGAATTAAGATTTCGGTCATTATGAACGCTAAAATTTAAGCTAAGGTACCGAATTTAAGAGGTTACAGATTATAATTCAAGATAATAATAATATTGATATTGATAAGCTACTGTTGGTGAAGTGTCTGAAGATAATGGTTATTCTGTGGCAGCACCCTGGTGTTTTGTTACGAATTTTTATTTCGTGTCCCGCTGTTACAGGAAATAACTACCTATAATATTAAGTGATGAAAAAATCGGCCAAGTACAAGTTGGACTCGCGCATGAAGGGTTCCGTATCGTATGGGATCCCCTCGGCAAAAAAATTACGTTTGTTGTCTTCCCATACAACAAACGTATTTTTTTTTGCCGAGCCCCCCTTAAATATTTTTATTATTCTGTTTTAGTATTTGTACTATTTGTTGTTATATCGGCAATCGAAACACATCATCTGTGAAAATTCCAACTCTCTAGCTATTACGGTTCATGAGATACAGCCTGGTGACAGACAGACAAACGGACAGCAGTCTTAGTACTTAATAGGGTATTTTACCCTTTGCGTACGGTACCCTAAAAAGGATGTGGCAAGGTAAACCAAGTTAGGTACATGAATCAGGAACTATGACTAGGAGTGTCGTTGCACTTATCATAATATGAACATCTACTTGATTGAATTAATTTCGTTATTCTTTTCATGATTTCATAATCATTTGTACTATGGCAACGGACAGACAGACCAATTACTATAGCATTTTTTGTATTGCTTATCTATACACGGTAAATTATTAATTTACGCTTTTTGAAACAAATCTAAACCGTGCGTACTTTGGAAAACTTGTTACGCTACGTTGTGCGGAGAGCGCTGTCATTTTTATGCATACCTAATTATATTATCATTCATCAATCCATTAAACATAGAACGTCCACTGCTGGACATACACCTCCCCTATGGATCTCCAACATAGTGAAGTATATAACTAAACAAGGCGCTAAAATAATAATTATGATAAAAGTAAGATGGGATCACGGTAATGATATCATTACCGTGGCGTGATGTACAATTATCAAAGTGTTAACAGGACGAAACATTTATCTTTTGTCTCTGTTTGCGTATCCGTTTTTTTATCTGGCTTCGTCAGACGGCCTAGACGTCAATGCCAGACAAATTTTTCGCGCCAAAAAATACCGTTGAATTTTTGATGAGATGCTTAAGTAAATCAACATATTTATGAACTATTATCTATCACTTCTAGTAGTATTATGCAGGTTTTTACTATTATCTAGAGTCTAAATATGATAAAATCATAACAACGTGTATATAGCTATCTAAGTATGTATAGCACATCTTTTTTCCACACCCTATACGCAATTGAGAACTCCACTTATACTTCACTATGAAACTTCCAACCTGTATTTTTCTCCACAAATACAGGTTGGAAGTGGCTTGCATCCAGCGCGATCCTGCGGTCTTGATGAGGTCATTCATCCACGTCGTGGTCTCCACTCGTGAACTTTTCGACCTCATTGAGGAGTCCTCATTGCTAGCCGATTGGCAAGTCGAAGTGGCAATGGGCAGGGCACATAGCGCGGAGGACTGATGACCGATGGGGTCGAAAAGTTCTTGAGTGGAGACCACGTACCGGCAAGTGTAGCGTAGGACGTCCACCCACAAGGTGGACGGATGACCTCATTAAGACCGCATCGCAGGATCGCGCTGGATGCAAGCCGCTTCCAACCGGTCTTATTGGAGATCTATAGGGGAGCCCTATGTCTAGCAGTGGACGTCCTATGGCTGATGGATGGGTGGATGGATGGACATATCTCGAGTGTGGGATAGACCTAACTCTAGACACGGCTGGAATCTGTTGAAATGCAGATGTAATAGCTTGTCTACGTGGATACTACACGTATATCAAAAAATGTATGTATTAGCAATACGTCTGTATTCGACATTGTTCCGACGCGACATGATGCAAAGCCGCCAATATTCAAGCCAAGACAGATTAATCAGAAGTGCAACAGTAGATCGAGATATTCTGAAGGAGATGCATTGATTTACAACGATACGAGTTAGAATGGGACGTGGTACTTTGTGTCAGGATGGTGCAGTTTTTGGTACGAATCGTCAAATCTCAGTACCTTTTGACATTTCAAACCAAAACATTACATCGATATCCATACATTTTTGTAGAGAGCAAATACCGTTCAGCACGGTCAGTCTTCGGATGGGTGATCGCGGGTGGTATTTACAACTAAGCGCTACCGTGGCTCGAACGACACGTTAAATTGTAGGCCCCGGTTGTTTGAACAGTTTAGCCATGTCAGATGCCTTCAGGCGGCTTTAAAACTCTGACACCAAGGCTAGCCACCCGGCCTATACGAATTTACTTTATACTGATTTCACGCGTTAAGATTATTGTTTTAGCCTTTTTTAATAGTCCACTGCAGGACGTAGGCCTACCCACTAAGGATGATTGGGCCATATCCACCACGCTGGCCCAGTGCGTGTTGGTGGATTCACATACGCCATCAAATTTCTACGGTCATAATTATGCAGGTTTTCTCACGACGTTTTCCTTCACCGATAAGCCCGTGGTGTGAAATACCGTACATAAATTCTAAAGAACTCATTGTTAGGATTATGTGTATTGGTTTATGTTCGAAGCCTGTAGAGCACTGCAAACTATCAAATGTCAAAATGCTATTCCTAGATTGGCTCCACTATAATATTTATGAAACGTCTGGGGTTCAGTGAACTTTGTGACAAAGAGGTGAACGACAAACTTACCGCTTGTACTCGACGGGCAAAAATGTCAATGTTCTTAGAATTTGATAGAGTCTGCGGCATTGTGGTTCTTTGATATTCTTAATTATACTCCGCTTAAAAACAGTGGTTAGTAACCCTCACTCCTGGGCTAAGGAGGCGATTCGATTCCCACCCAGGGCAAGCATTTGTCAGCTGGACATATAAAGGGTTATTCCTAATCAATTGGCATCCTTCTAGGGGCTTATTCTGTACATCAAGACGAACAACTTTTGTTCTGAGACTTTTGTCAAAACTTCAGCTGTTCCAAACATTTTTTCGAGGGTGAACGATAATTTTCAATGGAACAACCATTTCTTTTTTTGAGTTTTGATAAAAGTCGCAGAACAAATTAATGTTGTTAGTTTTGATGTACAGTATAAGCCCCTAAAAGGATGCTAATTGACAACTGCTATAGGCAGCGCCACACAAGTTGGCGGACGTTAAGTTAGCAATAGCCAATATCCAATCAACTTGCATGCGGCTTCATGTGAGCTTCAGTCAGGATTGGATATTGCGCAGCTTGTAGCTAACTTCACATCCGCCAACTTGTGTGGCGCGGCATATATAGACCGAATGAATCTTAATGGATGAATAACTGTGAATACGAGGCGAGTCGTTACGCAGTAGCAAATGTCAGCGGCGACGAGAAGTGGGGATATACGCACCTAACTTCAGAGACGCCAATAATTAATTTTGAATTATGATTCGGCCTCTACACCAGAGCGTTATAGCCCGCGCCACACAAGTCGGCGGATGAGAAGTTAGCCGCAGATGACACTTCGCCGTAATTCGCTAATTATTGCGCATGTGTGCACAATGCCGACACAAGTGCGTAGTGGTGAGCACGGGAGTAGGGAGCGCGCAGGAGACATGAGGTTGGCGGGCGGGTGTGCCCGGCGTCTCATCTCTCTGGCTTCCGCACATACCTATATTTTGCCTTGTGCGCAGCGTTCTGCGCATAACTTCCCATCCGCCCAACTTGTGTGGCGCGAAATATACGAGTGTATTGCCTGAATAACCTAAATCTACATAGGTACTCACCGATACAATGTACCAGAATGTATTTTCTTCACTCCTTCCATGACTGCAGTGGTATTATCATCGCTAGCCGGCGAGCAGAGCCTAATGGCGCGTTAATGGATTGGAAATTAACGCCATTATGATATCCTACGTGTGGTTCCTAGAACAAAAAAAAACTAACATTAGGTGATGGATGAGTGCTGGTGTTTAGTAGCAGAGAAATGTAATTTGTCTGTGCTAATCATTATGCTGTGTTTCAGCTTTGGGACATCCACTGCTGAACATAGTGCTTCTCCTATATGTCTCCAATAAGACCACTTTTTTACAGACTTTTATTTAACTTGCAATGCATGTACCTATGTATGTATGTATGTAAGTTCGGGTGGAATCTTGCAAGTTACATATATGTATATCGCGTGACAATGCAATAATATGGCACCATGGAGCTGATCTGATGATGGAGTCGGAAGGTGGTCATAGGAAAACATACAGTCGAAATGAGAACTACCTTTTTTGAAGTCGGTTAAAAACAGACATTCTTATGTTAAGTAAGTTCGTATAGGCCGGGTGGCTAGCCCTGGTGTCAGAGTTTTTAGGCCGCCTGAAGGCCTCTGACATGGCTAAATGGTTGAAACAACCGGGGCCTACAATTTAACGTGTTTTTAGGGTTCCGTACCTCAAAAGGAAAAAACGGAACCCTTATAGGATCACTTTGTTGTCCGTCTGTCCGTCCGTCCGTCTGTCAAGACCCTTTTTCTCAGGAACGCGTGGAGGTATAAAGCTGAAATTTATATCAATTACTCAGGTCTACTGTCCCTTGAAGCTGTGAAAAAATCAAACTTCTAAGCCAACGCAATCAAAAGATACAGCCGTTTATGCCGCAAATTTTGAAACTCGCAAGTACTCGCAAGGGAATCAAAACCTAAAGGGTACTTCCAGTCGACCTAGAATCTTGAAATTTGGCATGAAGCAACGTTTTATAGCACACATAAAGGAAAAATTCCGAAAACCTTAAATTTTTAGTTACATTACAAAATATATATTTTTTAATAAATATAAACTTATTACTTTTTTTGTCGTAATGAACGAACTTTGTAAACCTTGCAGGTTTGTACGGAACCCTCGGTGCGCGAGTCCGACTCGCACTTGGCCGGTTTTTATTCTTATGTTCAAAAGTTTATACACTGGGTACATGGTGATTACGAGTATATGACCCAGACAGACAGGGTCGTTCATTGACACCGAGCTTATGATCAGAACAATCTGCACAACATGTGATCAAAGCTTTGACCAGTCCTTCGAATTCAGAGAGCACGGAAGGACGGCGCCTCCTTGACTAAATCAGAATGCGAAACTGATAAGATGTTCTTACGTTTCAAGATAAGCCGACATCAGGGTAGCGTTAGATAGTCTTCGCAGATAATCGTCTGACAACCTATACATCTACAACATAGGTATAGTATAGACCGAAGCAAATAACTTGGCTGCTGAAATGTTAGCTACAAGCTGCGCGAAACCCGATTGGGTTATCCGCAGCCTAACATCACAGCCGCCAATAACTTTGATTCGGCCTGCCGTCGCTTTTTTTTTTATTGACAGACTACAAAACTGAATGAACATTTTAAAAAACATAAAAGATTTACATAAAATAATAACTAACGAGCACATTCATTCTTCTAGAAGTAGTCCTAACTTAAAGATGAGAAAACAAAAAGATAAGTTATTACCTAGTATACAAACAAAAACTTAATTTCGATTTGTTTGCCAACAAAACAAATACAAACTTAATAATTAAATTAAATCAATCATGAACGTAAAACAAGTAATAAAATTAGAAAATTATAAAACACATTATAAAAAATATGTAAGACAGAAAACACTAAACCATAATTATTATTACTAATGAGAACATTACAAGATAACTCTGCAGATGCACATTATTCTACTGCTCTATATAGGTTCAGTTTTAGAGAGGTCAGCGAACTAAACATGAAAATATCTATGACATCTTTAAACTTATCATAGGAGTTGAACATACGGTATATTGGAGAATGCATAAGGAGATTGGTTCTACACCGTGGTCTAGCAATCTTATCCGTGGTCTTTATGTCGGTGTTTACGCATATCATATGAATCTAACATCATCGTTATCGCTTTAGATGGCTAAAGCGATAACGATGATGTTAGATTCATACATAGGTTGTTAAACTCTCGAATCATTATCATCACGTCACTGCTGAGCATAGAACTCCCCTTTAGATTCCTAATACCTAGGCTAGGCCTAAAACCTTACGATCTGTTTAATTTAATAAACTCATTTTTTTTTCGCATTATTGTCTATTTTTGACTTGAACTTGACTTAGCTGGGGCTCCCTGGAATCCTCGGGACCCTGGGCTGAAGCCCAAAAAGCCATATGATAGATCCGGCCCTGATCCTAGATACCTAGGAATTAACGTAAGCAGCAGCTTGTATCCAGCGCGATCCTCACTTTGTGGGCGAAACATCCGTACAAAAGCCATTAAGTAGCGCTCATAGAGTAGTTTAAGATATATTTAACGAGGTTAGCGATCATCGAAGTTAAGCGACGTTTAGCACGATCAATTTTCGGATGGGTTACCGCGGGTAGCATTTACAACTGATCACTACCGTGGTTCGGATGACACGTTAAATTGTGGGCCCCGGTTGTTTTAACCATTAGCCAGGCTTTCAGACGGCTTTAAGAACTCTGACACCAGGGCTAGCCACCAGACCTATACGAACTTACGATCGAATCGAAGCAAATGAAACACTAATCGCTTTGATTATACTAATAGAGATATCTCGTGTCCGAATATCGCACTACTGCCGAGGCGAGCCTTGGGGTCCCCATCATCTCATAAATATTTAGAATCGCGGCGGCGGCGGTCTCCAGTTAATTGCCCGGGCAATTAGCCAGAAAAGCAGGCGGTGTGAATGCTCCGTACAACCACCACGTAACTCCTTCGCATTAACAATGGACAATTATTTACTTTCTTTTATTGTATGTATAAAACGAATGATACCTACAACTTGGCGGCTGTGATGCTAGCTGCAAGCTGCGAATAGCCTTATCCTAAGCCATTGTAAGAGAGACTCCTACACAGCTCTAGTCGTATGCTGTTATAGCTCGGCGGTGGTGAGGTATATCTATCCGGGGGTGCTTAAAGAAACACGTAGTTATGTTGCATTAGGTTTAATGCCTCCAATGACACAAAAATAGCACAGACTAAGGGTAATAACAATAATTGCGCGGGCGCCGGTGTCGCGAGGCAGGGACTCAAGGATTGGATTAACCGAAGCAAACCACTTGGCTGCTTAAATCAGGATTGGGGTTTGCGCAGCTTGTAGCTAACATCACAAGCGCCAAATTGTATGATTCGGCCTATACCTTTGCCGGGTAGATAGCACTGGTGTAAGAATTTTCAACTCGCCTCAAGGCCTCTGACATGGCTAAACGATTACAATCGGGACCTACAAAATAACGTGTCATCCGAGCCACAGCAGCGCTCTGTTGTAAATTCCACCCGCGGTTACTCATCCATAGAACGATATTGGATAGTGTTGCTTAACATATGCGATCGCAAAGAAACACCTAGTCAAACTACGCTATGAGCGCTTTCTATTATTTCAAGAACATGTATAAATGTGGACGGACTGAAAACTGAAACACGTTCGCGGTCCTCCGTCGAAACTACGTCGTATGAATCATCATCATTTCTCGTTATCATCATTTGAGCCGTATAACGTCCTTAGCTGGGCATGTTACGCTCCTAGATAGTTAGATTTCCAATAGAACTAATGGTATGATCCGCGCCACACAAGTCGGCGGATGGGATGTTAGGCGCAAAACGCTGCGCAAAAGGCAAAATATAGGTATGCGAGGGTGCCAGAGAGACAAGACGCCGGGGCACACGCGCCCGCCAACCTCATGCCTCCCGCGCGCTCCCTACGCCCGTGCTTCACCACTACGCCGCGCGGCGTCGGCATTGTGCACACATGCGCGATAATTTGCAAATTACGACGAAGTGTCATCTGCGGCTAACATCTCATCTGCCGACTTGTGTTGCGCGGATTATGAGCGGCTTTCATTCAGCGCGATTGTGCGATTGTCGTTACAGGACGTCCTATGATGCACTTGCAGGTCACAATATGGTAGTTTATATGGTAAATTCTTATAACTTGGAGGCCTGGTGATAGATTTTATAATAAGGGTTTTCTAGAATAGTATTATTGTGATCCACGTACTTTTGAGTTATTGAATCCATTTTAGGAATTGATGATATTAAAAGAAGGGGTAATTTTGAAAGCTTGCTTATCTTGAAAGATCAAAACCTAAAAACATTCCTAAAATAAATAACATAATTTTTTTCGCCACCTCGGGAGTATACCCTTTCGAAATACAAAAGAGATTTTTTGAAACAGTGCACAATTGACGAAAATCGATGAACATTCACAAAAAGAAATACTTATAGACAAACATAGAATCTCCTCCTTTTTGGTAGTCGGTAAAATACTATAGACAAAGAGGTAGACTTGTAAATCAAACTCACGTTTGATTCATTAATAAAACCTCAACATGTACCTATATTGAACAGAAATGAAAGAGTTATAGCTCAATCAGTTGTTACCTCAATGCATATTTGTTACCCAAACATGCGTAACTGTGTACTCATCCAGTGACCTTCCACCATTCACAGTTTGAAGAATAGGTGAATGAATACCTACGTTTTGGGCGTGTTACAAATACAGGGCATAGATTTTTAGTACAACCATGAGTTTTAAAGCTAGGCTTCCGTTTGTTTAACCTTGGCTTAGGGATTAATAGTGCTAAAACCCCACTAAGCTTTGACCTTGTGAGAATTAACTTTTTAATCTTCTTATGCTACTATTTTTAAACAACCAAAATACCTGTGACTTGACTAAACAGGTGCAAGCTAGTGTGAATCGGATAGAATTATATTTTTTAATCGAAAGCATGTGAATGTAGAAGTTCATTGTTTCTCTCCTTGCAATTTTATTTTCATAAATATAGTGATCATAGACCAGGGGACTGTTTTTTGAAATTCGCACGGTTTGGTCGTATACGGAACTTGTATGGAGTACTCGTAACTTCCATAGACAACATAGAGCTTCTCCACACAATCTGTCAACGTTATAAATATGTTCCTAGGCATTCGAAGTTCTAAAAAGGATCCCCAGGTTTTAACACTATCAGCATTTATAAAATAGCACTTATGGCATAGTTTGCCTAGGTGTTTGTTAGCAATCATCGAATTTAGCAACATTCAGCATGATCAGTCTTCGGATGGGTGACCGCGAGAGGAATATACAAATGAGCTCTACCGTGGAATTATAGGTCACGGTTATTTTAACCATTTAGCCAAGTCAGCATGAGGGCTAGTCAGCCTGCCTATACAAACTTACTTATTTATAAAAACAATACCCTTCCCAGTCAGATATAGTTTATCACCAAGAAATTATATTGACTTGTATACCTAGCATAGGTGATGTTTATTTATAGACAGTACAGAACTACTTACAGGTCCTGGGCACTATGCCTGTATTTTAGTGCCCGAAAATGCAATGATAAATTATAGTGTTTAGAGTAATTTAGTATGTAATTATGTGTTGTAGGGCTAAATCATGTCCATCCATTAATCAGCCATAAAACATCCACTGCTGGACATAGTCCTCCTATATGGATTTCCAATAAGTTCGATTGGAAGCGGCTCTACAGTGTATTTTGTTGTTTTTCTATAAAAAAAGATACTTTGTGAATAAGCATTTTAAAAAATTTGAAACACCTGCTAAAATATAAATAAATTAAGTAATCAGCTTAATGTATCATTGAAATTCAATCTATAAAGCATTTTGTATTATCAGTAAAACAATAGATATGAACTGCAGAAGGTAAAGAATCATAAGAGTCAATGACCTGTAAATAACAAGATTGAAACATTAGGATTTTATGTACTAGCAGTGTAGCTAACATCACATCGCCACTTTGTTTAATTCGGCCTATACCAGTGTTTCCCTACAATCTTTTTTTTAACATTTTAGGATAACATACTCGTAATGGTCTGAGAGTATCAAATACTATTTTCCAACATTTTATACAAAATTCACTCTAAAAGCCCTATTTTGAATGGAATTACCTAATTTTTCACTCTTTTTATACATTTAACTGCCTCAGTCGCTCAGTGGTTAGTGTCCCTGACTATTGGGTCAAAGAGGCGTGGATTCAATTCTCACGCAGGACAAGCATTTATGTGATGAACAAAGGTGTTTGCTCTGTCTGGTTATTATTAGTAATTATCTAACTAAGTATAGTATGTGCCACCAAAGAAGAAAGTGCCAGTGGTGGGGGATCTTGCGGAGGTACAGTCATGTACAAAGTAATTATCCAGAATTTGTATATCTATTAAACATTTTATAAACGTTTGTATTTCTATTATCCAGAATTTGTATATTTATTACAAACCATGTGGTTTCTCGGAGTCGGAGTCTCTCTGCGAGATCGAATCAGGAATGAGGAGATTCGCAGAAGAACCAAAGTTACCGACATAGCCCAGCGGATTGGCAAGTTGAAATGGCAGTGGGCAGGGCACATAGCGCGGAGGACTGATGACCGATGGGGTCGAAAAGTTCTCGAGTGGAGACCACGTACCGGCAAGAGCAGCGTAGGACGTCCACCCACAAGGTGGACGGATGACCTCATTAAGACCGCAGGATCACGCTGGATGCAAGTCGCTACCAACCGGTCTTATTGGAGATTCATGGGGGAGGCCTATGTCCAGCAGTGGATGTCCTATGGCTGATGGATGGATGGATGGATGATGTGGTTTCTCAAGTCTCATGTTTGGTGGCACATAGTATATGTATTGAAAAATATGTAAAAGTAGTATATCAGTCTCTGGCAGCCATATGATAAGCTTTGCTTAGTATGGGGTCAGAGCCTGTGTGTAAGATGTCTCCTAATATCAAAATTATTAAATTATTATTTACTATTGTCACTTGGCTTTTATTTATTATTAATTAATTTTATAATGGGCTGCAATTATGCTAACATGAGTGTATTTTTAAAACTGGGAAAATAGAATCCATGTTAGTTAGCCAAACATTTCATTTGTATTTTGTTTTAAGCCATACAATGGATTTTAATGCCATTTACATCAATAGACAGAGTGATTCTGTTTAATTTATTTTTTCAAGCTACATACTTACGGTATGTAGCTTAACGATGTGTAAGATAACCCCAAACATTTATTTATAAAAAAAAATGTAAGATATATATACATAATATGTTTGATTAAAAGTTTTGCAACAAAAGCAATGGCAGGTACAATATTGTTTGTACTCGAATCAAGTCAAACGCTTTCTTTAACTATTTTATAGTTTTACTTCAAAATGCAGTTGTGTATAGTTATTTTTTTTAAGTTTGGGAATGACTGAGTTAGATATTTTTGTATTACAATTTAAGATAAGCTTTTATTATAATTTTGAAAATCATTAAATAAACTAGACATTTTATATAAAAATCAGTGGTAAATGTGCCACATTAATTATTGTGGAACTCGTGTTGGTTTAGAAAACATCTCAGCAGCATGTTTTTAGGACAGTATGTCATAGGTGATTGATACTCAGAGTCCCTTTACAAGTTATGTTTTTAAACGCCGAAATCTCAACTGCTCGCTGTTATCACACCTCAATTACCGTTTGACTCGACTGTTATCATCAGACAAATACATATACATCGACACGTAAAAGCAAAATGAGTAGATACTTACCGAAAATGGCCACAAACTTTGAGAATGCACTGACACCACAATCACTTCCTAAATGGAACGTGAGATAGTTTTTACACCATAAGTTTCCAGTATAAATACACTTTCCAACAGCTTTTACTATTGCAGCACCTAGTAAAGCGAGTAGATAGTACAAACAGGCATGAAAATACGCGACGACTGACGTATTCGACGTCTAGGGAGCGGTCGGATTCTTTCACGAAAAACAACGAAAGGAAAGGTCTTTCCGTACTGTTTTACACTAAAATTAAACACCAACTACTGTATCTTGTTTCAGTACACATAAAATAATCTATCATAAATCCTCGTAAAATCGAAAATTAGGCGACACGAAGCGAACGAAGCGAAATCGTCGCTCCTCCCGGTGTTGCCAGAACTTGTTATCTAAAAGTTACGGCTTTTATGAGTAAGTATCTTATTATATGCAATTATCAGTGGCTAAAATTACGTTACATATGTACGAACATTTTAAATACCTAATTATCCTTTCATTGTTAAAATTGTGTAATTGTGTATTGTGTACACTAGTATTACATATTTGTCATTTAACCGACGAAAAAACGGAAGAGATTCTCAAGCCGACCCGTGTTTTTTTTTAGTATAACCACGAATACATTTTTACAGAGTATTCTGATGAGCATAATTATTTTGTTATTGGACTGGGTACCTTTACACCGAAATTGGTCAAATATGAAAAAAAAGGTCGAAGTAGTTGTCTTAAATTATTAAATTTTTGTAACAGATGGTTGTTGCAAGTAGTTATTTTGTTGACAATAGACTATTTAACTAGTTTTGGAAATCGTTTTAAATTATTCGTTAGTACATATTAAGCACATTTATATTTCCGAGAGATCTACTGTATTAACAATGAAAATCAGTGTTAAAGAATAGATATTCAAAATCCCGCCAAAAACGACATTCTGTAATGGCGCTGGTCTTTGACGTCACACACTAGTAAATAACGTTAGTTAATACTAGTAAATACGCTAGTTCACATCTGAAAACTGACAAAAAATACTTTAACTACAAAAAAAATTAAAAATAAATAAAAGTAACTTACAGATCCAATAATATTACTCCGAAATCACAAAACACAAATTACACAAACAACAGTCAATCGAGAAATTCTTGTTTACTATCATGTGACGTCCCCAGAGTTGCCGCCCTTCTTAGAGCGTTCATGTTACAGATAAAATACCAAAAAAATATCGTATTTTATTTCGTGCTATTTGCGAAAATGAGACATATTTTAGTTTAAATAAAGTGAAATAAATGTCTTTATCATCTTTAAAGATTACCACAATCATTAGTAAGTATATTTTCAATATTGTCATATAACCTATTTTGTCGTGAATTTATTTTGCTAGGATTTTTGTCACTAATATTTATTGCAAGATCGGTAGAGTACATCATTTTTAACACTGATGACCCATGGAGCAATAAGTTCTCGAGTGCAGACCACGTACTGGTAAGCGTGAGAGAAGATCTTTTTATTGCCTGGAAATTGCGCTGGATGCAAGCCGCTTCCAACTGAAATTCTATAAAATAAATTGAAAAGGTCTGAGCTCAATAATGGACGTTACGTGGCTGTTATGATGATGATTATATTACTTTTACTAAAAATTTAAAAATAAATTGATGACGAAGATGGTGATGATGATTATAAGCGTAGCAAATGATGTTGTAATCTAAAATAATTTACCAAAAGTGATGTTACCAAGTTATCTTCAATTTCAATTTCAACAATCAGTTCAGGTCCAGCGGAATGGCAAAAACTCGTGAAAGCTATCAGATTGTTGCACCGATTGTGGCCACCTTACGCCGAGATCTTCAATTTTAAATTTATTTTATCTGCTGCTTGTTGCAATCAGTTAGCTAACTTAGTACATTTATGATTATCTTTTAAATTAAACTATTAGTAATAATCATGGGAAAACTATTGAAAAATGACCAGAAGACTTCACATAAAAGTAACAATAATCATTTTTTTTTTTAAATACTGGTAGCTCTGCTTCTCCCTTCACCTTACCGGGACTTTTTGACGGGAAGTCGAAAGAAGCGGGCGTTTTTAATATTCAATTATTCATAAATTTTAATTTTGCAATTCTCTGAGATTTGTGTTGGGTGTTGCGGCGCAACAATAACGTCATGAGCGTTGCTAGTGACGGGGAGGACCCCGTCATTACAGCAGAGAGAAAGAAGAGAAAACTTGCAAAATCCTCAACGAACAATGATGGCTACAAAGTATTTCAGAAGCCCCTCTACAAGAGGCTATTCCCCGAAAATCACAGTGGGGACTGCGTGGTTTACGTTGAATCCACAGAAGAAGAAAAGGTTGGTAATAAAAACCCCATAATATTGACAAATCTTTTCATTGAAAATGTTAAAGGCATTGTAGGTGTCCACCGAATAAATGCCTATAAGGTTGGCGTCACTTTCAAAAAGCCAGCTCCAGCTAACAATTTTTTAAAGATGGATAGCTTCCTGAACAGATATAAGCTGAAAGCTTTCATTCCTGCTTACATGACTGAAGTTATAGGAGTCATCAGGCATATTCCGCTGACAATGTCTAATGAAGAAATTTACAAAAATATTACTTGTGATGCTGATGTTGTCTCAATCAAACGCTTTATGCGAAAAGTAGACGGAAATTTGACTCCTCTTGGAACAGTGGCTGTCACTTTTGCAGCCACCACATTACCTCAGTATGTATACATCAAGCTATTCAGATACCAGGTTCATAAATACTTTCCACCACTCATGCAATGCTACCGTTGCCTCCGATTCAACCACTCAGCTAAGAACTGCAGAGCAGAGCAGATGTGTTCATCCTGTGCAGGACGGCATTCCTACAAGGAATGTGATGTGGAAGAAATAATGTGTGTCAATTGCTCTGGCCCTCACCTTGCCGTGTCGAAAGACTGCCCTGTTAAGCAGAAAAAAATAGAAGAGAAGAAAATTAAACAACAACAAAAAATGTCTTATGCCAATGCGGTAAGTCTGCCACAAATCTCTGATAGAACATCCTTCCCAGCTCTAACACCAAAGCCGAGACAAAAAACCTTCCAAGATCTCAATGCCAAAGAAATTGTTGATAACGATGTAATTATAAATGCCCTTGTGAAGTCCATTGTTGCCCTTGCAAATAGCAAGAATGAACCCATTACAAATAAAAGAATTAAAGAAATTTTGTTGTCAAATTTAATTTAATTTAATTATATGGACACATATATTCGTATAGCACAATTCAATATTCAAAGTTTACATAGTAAAAAAACGCTATTGTTAAAGTTTTTAACTGAACAAAATGTAGATATATGTTTACTAAATGAAACGTGGCTTAAGAAAAACAGTAAAATTCCAAATTTTCCATCCTATAATTTGATTCACAAACTGTCTGTAAACGAACATAATGGGGTAGCTATATTAATTAAACAAAATTTTAAATATGAAGTTGTTCATACCTCATATTACGAATCAATTCAGAACATTTGCATTGCACTTGATACATCATTAGGTAAATTACATGTGTTGTGTATTTATTGTCCCCCAAACAGCGAATTTACTAAATTTAATACTAATAAATTAAAAAAAGTATTCACTGAAACTCCTAAGCCATGTCTCATAATGGGAGATTTCAATGCCCATCACATTTTATTTGGTTGTCTAAAAAATAATAGTAGAGGTAATTCTTTGTACAATCTCATAGATGAGTTTGACTTGTGTGTTTTAAATGATGGTAATCATACTACAATTAAATATCCAAACAAGAATTCTTCAGCAATTGATTTAGCCTTAGTTAGTTGCTCGTTAGCTCCTCTCTGTGAATGGCAAGTCCATGATGATGCAATGGGTAGTTATCATTTTCCGACTCTACTGGATGTAAATGTGAAGCCATCGGTGTATGATGTTCGTCCTGTAGAAGAAAAATATTTGTACAACAAATCAGACTGGTCTAAATTTAAAACTTTATCTGAAACCTGCTTTTCGCAATTAGATTTGGAAAATACAGATCTAGATGAATTATACAATAGTTTTATAAATATCTTGTATCAAATCAGAGATGAATGTATTCCTAAGCAGAAATCTAATCACACTCCAAAAATTCTGAGAAAACCAGCTCCATGGTGGAACACACTATGTGAGGATGCAGTTCAAAAGTCGAAAGAAGCTCTTAAGACATATCATCACTCTCCAACAATTTCCAATTTTATTAATTACAAGCGTCTTGATGCTAAAAAGAAAAAGATATTAATTGAGGAACGGGGAAAATCATGGCATGAATTGTGTACTTCTTTCAACAGAATGACACCAGTTACTAGAATATGGAATTATGTTAAAAAATTTAAAAGGATTAACAGTAATTGTAGTAACAAAACTCTAAATGACGAATGGGTACCAAGTTTTCTAGAAAAATTAGCAGATTCAACATCAACCGATTTTACCACTTTAAATATTTTAGACAGGTCTGACAATAGCGTTTCCTTCTTAAATGAGCCTTATACACTGAATGAGCTTCGCATTTCTTTAGATAGTCGTAGAGATACTACACCAGGTATGGATAACATTCCATATAAACTTATTAAAAATTTACATTCAAATGCTCTGAACATTTTATTGGCAATTTATAACAGACTTTGGAATGCATCAGTTATTCCTGAATCTTGGAAGACTCAATGTGTAATACCAATTTTAAAACCTAATAAGCCTGCAAATAATCCGTCATCGTACAGACCCATATCTTTGTCATCCTGTCTGGGTAAACTTTTTGAAAACATGTTAAAATTACGTTTAGATTATTTTGTTGAAACCAACTCTAAAATACCTAACACACAATTTGGATTCAGAAAGGGTAAAAGTTGCTCTGAAAGTTTTGTATCATTAATCTCAACATTAAAAAAAGCAAAGCTCAGCCACTCTAATGTAATCTGCGTCTTTCTTGATGTAAAAGGTGCTTTCGATAATGTCAACATTAAGAGAATAGCTGAGCGCCAAGGAATTTGAGAAGTAGGTATTTGAACTAAACTATTGCTGTCGCGATGCCCCCAAGACAGGGAGCTTCTATGTGTGGTGTGATGCAATTGTATTTGTGTGTGTGTGCTGCGCACCATCTCCGCCCGCGCCCTTCCCGCGCCCGCCCGCGCTCTACGCTCAGGCTGCCGGCTGATTTATTCTTTTGAATTGTAGCAAAATATGGTAAGTAGGTACATAAGCTCCGGTTTTTTGGGATAGCGCATGGCAAACGAAAACATTTATACTGAATATTTTTTATCGAATTAGAAAGCTACATTATTTTTTACACATAGAGGCGAAGTATATTGATTTTAATTTTCTTTCGAAATTTTTTTTTGAAAAAACCTTTATATATACCCAACTTTACACAATTGACCTCAAGCCAAAAGCTGCGAACAAAAATAGCTATTTAACTAATCGATTTCTGTAGGCGCTGCAATATACATACTGAAAATTCTACCAAATACCTAACTTAAGATATCCCAAATAGCTTTTTTTAAGGAAAACACGCACATAATTCTTCAACAGACAATAAACAAAGTTTAAATAGCTTTTATTTAAATAAAATAGTCCAAAAAGAAGAATCTAAACTTTAAAATGAATTCAACCTATAAATTTTGAATATTACACAATTTTTGGGGTATAAAATCTTTCAAGAGATTTAGGTACGTAATAAATAACAGATAGCTTCAATATCTGCTTCGAAATTGCGTTGCATGGTTTGACCCAAAAAAATATATTATTTACATACATACATTGCAAGTTAAACAAAAACTTGTAAAATAAACTAAACTGTTCGTAATTTATTTTTAAATGTAATGCTTCTCCTAAAAGCTTGCAATAGCAAATCAAAATGTTACTTATCCTCTTTAATTTTATCAGACGCCTTTTTTTTAAATATTTACATTTATGTTTTAAGTTTTGTATAAGCCAATTGTTTGCAGAACAATCATTATGTTAAGTTTTTATAGTAGGTACTAGGATGGAATTAACACTGGTATTGTATTTATTAAATTAAATGTGTGTAAATAAAGAACTTTTGAAATTGAAAAATTGTAAAATAAACTTGAGAATTGGCTCAGAAAAATCGAATATGTGAAGTAATCGGAACATCCACAAATTGCAAATCCCTTTCTTTTTGTAGGTCAGTCAAAATGAAAGGTTTCTCAATTCATCATCATCATTTCTGTTACGTGACGTCTACTGGTGGATACACGATACCTCTTTACAAGTGAAGTTTTACAAAGTGAAGGAAGTTTCAGAGGTGTACCTACCTACACGTTCGTTATTATGAACAAAGTTTACTATGTTTACTATATTTTGTTACAAATTCATATTTGTTAATTTATTAACTATGCAATTTTGTCATTTTAAGTTTTGATATTGTAGCATTGTTCAGATTTATATTAAATGATTATCATTTTGTTTTTACGATTTAATATTTAATCATTTATTTAAATATACAATTTAATTAATTTAACTACAGCTATTTTAAGTTATTGTAATTTTAAGATAATTATGCTTTGCTTTAGCTAAGCTGAAATTTTAAGGATATTATAATAATAACTACAATTGTAATTGGTTTGGACTGACTTGTGTCTTGTATTTTGATACCAATAAAATAATATGAAAATATGAATATGGGTCCAGCTGCGGATTTCGTGAACTAAAAATCAGCTGTTCCATACAAAACTGCAACTTGGACTCGATAAAAAGTATGACACGATTGGTTTTTTTCTCGAATTTCGGTTTGGCCACATATATTAAAAGTTGTTCATCATAATAGTCCGAATCACCTCCTTTCGGCTTAGTACACCAGTTCTGGATAACCCTGTATATCTGGACATATAAAACTTTTTGCCTTTTATATTGTAACTATTCCCGTATTTTCCTTGCGCGATTAGTCCCGTAGTATCCTTACATAGTATAAAATAAAGTCGCTATTTTCGTTTGCTTGTTTGTTTGTCTGTATGCTTAAATCTTTAAAACTACGCAACGGATTTTGATGCGCTTTTTTTTAATGGATAGAGTGATTCAAGAGGAAGGTTTATATGTATAAAAGTTCCCGAAATTCCCACGGGAACGGGCACAACGCGGGTAAAACCACGGGGCGCTGCTAGTAAAAAATAATTAAGAATTCAATTAAACAGATGCAATGCTTACTGTTTGGAGAACTGCTTGTCATACTTAGGTTCTATTTTAAATAAGTTTAAAAAAGTTGAAACTATTAGCAAATTAAAGCAGCAGTGCGTAGCACACACCATATAAATACAGGATAGAACATCCACAAATTACTACACACTTTTCAGCAAAACTCAGCGGATAGGCAAGTTAAAATGACAAAGGGCAAGGCACATAGTTCAATGAACGGATAGCCAATGGGGGGCTGTTTTCTCGAATGAATTTCACGTATAATCCGCGCCACACAAGTCGGCGGATGGAAAGTTAGGCGCAGAACGCTGCGCAATAGGCAAAATATAGGTATGCGCAGGAGCCAGAGAGACAAGACGCCGCACGGGCACAACCGCCCGCCAACCTCATGCCTCCCGCGCGCACGCCCGTGCTTACCACTACGTCGCGCGGCGTCGGCATTGTGCGCACATGCGCAATAATTAGCAAATTACGGCGAAGTGTCATCTGCGTCTTACATCTCATCCGCCGACTTGTGTGGCGCTACCTATACTGGCAAGCTCAGCATAGAACTTATTTATTTTATTAGATACAGATTTATTTATTTTGCTGTATTTTTAATGTGACTAATAATGTGTTTTTTAATTATTTGATGTTGTGTCTTTGATAATTTAATAATTTAATAGAACGTTTTTCGCTTAGGTAAATGGACTAAGGATAATTATATTTAAACGTTACAGTTATTACACGATTTTAGAGAGCACGTGATTTTCCTGATTAGAACTATTATTTCGCTTTAGGCGCAGAATTCTAATAATGGCACATAGTTTTAAGAAAGTTCAATTTTACGAATGCCCAATTCTATAAATGCCCAATTCTCACAATGTTCACTTCTAAGAATGCTCAATTCTCAAAATGGCAAAATAATTTCAAATGGAAAAAATCGGCCAAGTACGAGTCAGACTCGCGCACGGAGTGTTCCGTACTGTATGGGAGCCCCCAAAAAAAATATTTATTTTATTTTAATTTTATTATTTATTATTGAAGGGAATATAAAACTAAATGTTCTGTGAAAATTTCAAGCAACCTGGTACCGTTATTAATATAGAGCGAAAAACGTCTAAAAGTTCAGGTTTGTTGTATGGGAGCCCCCCTTAAATATTTATTTTATTTTGTTTTTAGTATTTGTTGTTATAGCGGCAACCGAAACATATCATCTGTGGAAATTTTAGCTATCATGGTTCATGAGATACAGCCCGGTGACAGAGAGACGGACAGACGGACATCGAAGTCTTAGTAATAGAGTCCCGTTTTTCCCTTTGGGTACGGAACCCTAAAAACACATTTTCATTTAAAAAAAACACCGGTAATGAAAGCACAACCTCTTTAGGGCAAAGGTAATAGGTTTGAAAAGAACAATTAACTCCGCATTGGCGATAAAAAACCAGCTGTTCCATGCACTTTGTCCATCATCAACGGACTTTTTTCATGGTATAGTTGATATTTCTCGCGGATTCGGCTCTGGTCGGTCCCATAGTAAAAGTTATAATGTCCATAACTCGCAAACGGAGGTTGTTTTAGGTACTGGTAAGCCCTTACATGTATTTAAACTGTATTTTTTTTTAGAAAATTCCTAATCAAAATTATGTTGCCAGTTTGAGAATTGGGCATTCATAGAATTATGCTTTCGTAGAATTGAGCATTACTTGGGCATTATGAGAATTGGTTATTCTGCGCCTAACTCATTTAAATGTCTGCGGATACAGCACGATATTCTGTATAATCGCTGCAATATGTCGCAGCAACTAAACGCCTATATTCCAAACATAAAATCTTTTCTTCGAAAGTAACAAACATACAACGGTCAAATCACAGGATTTGAAAAAATAACTAATATTTTTAATAAACATCGATATCGATGGACATCACTAGAGCATCGACAAAAATATCGACTATTACTACATCCCTAGTGCTTGTGTACGTATAGGTTTGAACCTCCCTCACCTCGACCCTACCCCCGCATCGTGCGATAGGGACAATTGCAGCTCAGAGCGATTTATACCTACAAAAAACATGGCGAGACAACGTTTCGTATTACGCTGTTTTCTTATTCAAAAACTAGATCTATCAAGTATTTTTTTATGTCAAAATTTAAAAAAAATATGTGTTCATGATTCTATCATTTTATATTTTGTTAGATATTATTTAGTCTCTTCTGGTAGGTCTCTAAAGACGTCGGTAATAATGGTGATTTTTTTTGTGATTTTGAAGGGTCATATTTTGCCTGATAATTAACTTATCAAGAAATAGAAAAGACAGAGTAGTCTAAACAGCTAAATTTAATTTTATGACAAAAAATTGAAGCTCTATAAGTATTTTCCAGGAAGAAAACAGCGTAATACGTTTGTATGGAAAATTACAGACCACCGGGGCTCTTAAGAGCCTTCTTCTAGTTTTGAATGAGTTAGGTCTGCCAACAAAATTATTGAAATGGATATTTAATTTTCTGAATAACAGAACCTTGTATGTTAAATTTAATAATAAGCTACATGGACCAAAATCCGTCAGTAAAGGAACTATGCAAGGAGCTATCTTATCTTCTCTCTTGTATATTCTATATACATCTCAAATTTTAAAGTATGTTAACACATCACATGTTAAAATTTTACAATTTGCCGATGACTTACTTTTATACTCTGAAAGTCAAAATTTAAATATGGCTGTAAATCACTTGAATTCTGCACTGCTGCAGCTACACCATTATTACAACAATGTATTAAAATTAGATATTAGTTCTGATAAAAGTTCTGTTATTGTTTTTAGTAAAGATCCTTTTGCACAATCTTTTGTTAAAATTAAATACAATAATGAAATCATTCCTGTAAGTAATAAACATAAATTTTTAGGAGTAATAATAGATAACAAGTTAAAATTTGAAGAGCATATTAAGTATATCTGCAGCAATGCAATGAAAAGTATTAATGTTTTAAGATGTTTAGCTGGTACTTTTTGGGGCTCTGATCCTAAAACCTTGATCATGCTGTATAAAAGTATAGTAAGAAGTCATTTTGATTATAGTAGTTTAGCTTATATGAATGCAAGTAGCACCTTATTACGAAAACTCGATGTAATACAAAATATGGCTTTAAGAATTATTAGCGGAGCTATGCGTTCCACTCCTATTAATTCTATGGAAATTGAAAACTGTATACCTCCATTAATCCTGAGACGTTTACTTTTGGCTGATAGATTCTGTTTGAAAGAGTTGACTTCCAATAATGTTATAGTGCTGAATAATGTTTTATGTCATCCACAGATATCACAATCAGTTCAAACATCTAGCTTATCAGCCACATCTCTTGTTTCGGGAGTTTTGCCTGAAATCACAACAATAATGTCATTTTCAAAAAATATCAGTAAAAACATTTGTTCTCATGATATCTGGCCAACATATAAATGTCCATATAATGCCTTGATTAATTGCTTAAGTATAGATTGTCATTTAGATGTAATAAATAACAAATTTGATTTTCTAGAATTTATAGAGAATAAACCAGACTTTTATATTTTATATACAGATGGTTCTAAAAGTGATGAAGGGGTTAAAGCCGCATATTATGATCCACAAATGAATAAAACCCACTGTATAAAGTTAGATAATAATTGCAGTGTGTTTACTGCAGAAGCGTATGCAATTTTAACCGCTTTAACATTTGTAAATAACTCTGTAAAAAATGTAAATATACTAATAGTAAGTGATTCTAAAAGTGTTCTGTCTGTTTTAAACAACAGTAATTTCTCATATAAGTTAAATTATATTATATATAGTATTAGAGAACTTATAGAAATGATTAGTAAATCAAAACATGTAGAATTGGTATGGGTTCCTTCACATTGTGGCATCCATGGCAATGAAACAGTAGATTTGGCTACTCGACAAGAGCATGATCTAGATCACACAGATATATTAAAAGTACCTTTCACAGATTACTATTGTGCAATTAATAAGGATTTACTCAGAATTTGGAAAGAATATTGGCACGTTACAACAGAATATAAGGGAAGGTGGTATGCAGAAATACAGAAAGACTTACCTACTACTCCTTGGTACAACAAATTTGAATATTGTGGCAGAAAGTTTATAACAGTTATAAATCGCCTGAGATTTGGACATTGCTTGGTTCCAGCTCATTTACACAAAATTAATATAGTCCCAGAAGATAACTGTACGTATTGTTCCCGACCGCATGCTGATATAAACCATATAATTTTTCAATGTCCCCAATTCCATTTACAACGATTAATTTTAGCCAGTGACATTAGTGACATAGCAGCTCGTAACTCAATTAGTGTTCCCCGCCGTATTGAGGATTTACTAAAAAGTGAAGTTTTTTACAAACCTATTTATAAGTATATTTTAAATACTGTTGAAAAGATTTAGTTAAGTTTAATTTTTTATTTCTCTTCTATGTTTGTAAATTTTTTATTATTTAAGACTTCGACTGAAGGACTCTGTATCCATGGTCATGAATAAATTATTTAAAAAAAAAAAAATCTTCACCTTACCTCCTCCTCCGTGAAGCAATCATAGACAATTTTATTTTTATTCAAATTTTAATGTGTGTGATAAAGTGTAAAATATTACTCGAATTATAATTATTTTTAATAAAATATAAGCCAGAGATCTAATTCATTTGTTAAATTAAACAAACTCTAGTGCTTAAACTAAAACGACTAATTAGGTACATAGTAGATTCGAATAAATTGTGACCCCTCTCATGTTTGATTTGGTAACAAAATAAACTTATCGTATTTTGACATTTTGTTTCTTTCTACCCCGTGCAAATTTGACTTTGTAAGAAAGAGAAAACCACAGTTGCTCTCTTCATCAATACGATAGGTTTTATATGCATACAGGGCTAATTTTGATGACCCGCTCGACTTAATAATAATTCGTAGTAAGAAGAAAGGCATAGGAAAACCTTTAACATGTAGAACATAACTAGTTGAATGTGGATTATCTTTAGACTTTCAAGGGTATGTGGATGATGCAATTGCGTGTTATGTAGTAGTAGTGTATGTAGTTTTAACTTATAAAGTAGTATTCTGTATTGTTTATAGTTGCAGTTAATGAAGGCACTTTTGCCCGATAAAAAACATAATAACGTAGGTGATTGTGTAATTCAAGGTTGGATTTAAATATTTTTACGTACCTACTGTGGAAATTCCATCACATTACAAGAAGCAGATTAAATTATAATTACATGTCTGTTAAAAAAAACAAAATGAATATTAGTAAAACTCTTGTTTATTTCTGGCTGGAAATGCGAAGATTTTTGTGTTTCCCTCCCAGAACAAAGTCCTGGATCCGCCCTTGGTGCAATTGATTTGAAAGCAATATTTTGTATTAATATGTATTCTTGCAGGATATTGCTACTGGAGAAGCATTAAGCGCGAGTATCCATCCCTTTACAACCGGCTCAATACAATCGTGAGGATCGATAAAAAAATTGGCGCAAAAACCATATTGATTTTGTAAACACAACCGGTCTCATACGTTCGTGCGGGATGAGCAGATAACCGCACGATCGTATGAAACCGGTTGCGTTCACAAAATCACCATGGTTTTCCCGTCAATTTTTTTTTGATGATTTTATGCCTATATTGAGCCGGTTGTAAAGGGATATGTCATGTTATGGTATAAGAGTACATAATCTAACATGGAAATGATACATCACTAATTTAATTGCACAATTTTACACAAGAGAATCTGTGCATTTAAGGCGAAGTTAGTATATCATCAACAACTGAGCTGCACTGCTTATGCACAATCCACTCTATAACCCGCCGCCAACGCTGCCGTTCTGTTAACATTTTTTTTTTTGTATAATTTTTACATTATTAATAAAAATGTTACTGATACTAAAATCATATGTAGGTATGTATCATAATAAACTTAAAAAAACATCAAAATTATTTAATATTATAACCTTTTCTACACTAATTTATCTTGAGCAATTGGGTAAAAATATTACTTGATGAATTTTAAATTTTTTTTATAATTTTGTGAAGAAAGAATTATCAAATGTTTTATTTACAGATACCTATCTGTGATTTAATTTTATCAAAAAAGCCCTGTACGACGGAAGAAAATTGACGTATTGCCAGTGTTTAGTCGTATAACTCGTATATAATGGTACCGAACCGTATTATTACCGTACAATGTTATTAACCTATATCAAAATAATTTTTACTAATATTATATATTTCCGAATAGTGTTTGTTGTTTTTTTACGCTTTCAAGCAGCAACTAAGCAACGGTTAAACTTGATTTTACGCTTAGATATTGTTCAAAGGTTGGAAAAGGACTCGACTACTTCTATCCCGGCAAAAAGAGGTTCATTTGGGATAGCAAATAAATAAAAAAACGCGGGCGAAGCCGTGGGAAAAAGCTAGTAAAACTGTAAGACGATTTGAATCATGAATATCGCTATGTATGCTTATATATCTTTAAAACTACGCAACGGATTTGATGCGGTTTTTTAAATAGATAGAGTGATCCAAGAGGAAGGTTTATATGCATAATACACCTGTGCGAAGCCTGATCGTGTCGCTAGTATTCAGTCAATCATACATGTACATATAAATTCTCTTAGCCCTTAGAAATCAGTGACGCCATCTGTTGGTGCTTAGTGGCCAAAAATCGAAGGTCGTATGTTGTTTGTTATCAAAAATTACTACCCTTTCAACAATTTACTCGAAAATTGAAAATCTTAACTGGTAACACACTACATGTATGTTGTGTTGTGTGTGCGTGGTGATTTGTGTTAAATGCTGATAGAAAGAATTTTTAAATAAAACCAGGTTTATTTTAACGATGAAACTTACATAAATGTGAAGAAACGCAGTGTTTTGTGTTATAAAGTGATAGTGAACCCGTCGGGAGGCGGTAATCGTGTACGTTTTATTGCTATTTGTGGATTCTGGATCTCGTCGATGTACCATAAACAAAAATGTCAGCGATCCCGATTTTTTGTTTCTTACTGCATACCCATCGTTAAACCTTAATTAGATCACACGAATGATATAAAATAATGTTAGACGCTTTCTCCGGCGCTATCGTTTGGTTGGTACGTAGCTGAAAAGGCAATAAAACGGCCATAGCAAACGTGCGTTTCGTGTGCTCGCTGTCTACACCCGACCTATCTCATTGTTTATGTATGGAGTTAAACTCAGGAATTTTTGGGAAAACTTGGATAATGTTGTTAGTTTTGGTGAAAAATCTGGGTTGATGAGTGGTCGGAGCCGCCTGGTTGTGTTGACGGGTTACGCGCGCGCTGTCAGCGTCTGTACAGCCGCCAAGGTTTTTGTTTCTCTATTTATAATAATCTCGATCATTTGGTGCAGCATAATGACATTCTTGTAATGAAGTGCCGTTCTGTGGATTTGTGGGCCATGAGCCAATAATGTGCCCGTGACGAAAGCGCGCATTGGATCAGTGTTGTGTACAAAACACTTGTTTATTGAATGGACATCCCCATGTGATGTTACTCTGCCACTACTCAGTGCTTTCATTCAATGTTTTGATTTTCCGTAATCCTGAAACATTCATATCCATTGAATAAATCCTTAATTTGCTGCCAAAAATGTAACAATTTAACTATGTATCATGATATAAACATTAGTACAAATTGTCATGTGCAAAATCATAAACCATAAACCGTTTCAAAAAGTGTTTTTCAATATTTTGATCTTCAGTAACCACCACAACGATCAAGTTCTCTACTCTCTCTAAATATGAAATAAATGTTGGATACCTTAAAGCAAACTTAAAATACTTATTTATGCTAATTAGCTGTAGCTTGCACATTTTCACTGACAATATTGGGTATGTAAACATCAAACTATAATATTTTATCTAACATACTAAGTTAAAGGCACCTAAAAAGCTTCTCTGCGAGATATTTATATTAAAATATTTGAGGCTTAATACATAGTGTTGTCATGTTACCATGGTACTTGATAGTGATTAAAATCAAATTTAGATTTGATCTCGGAAACATGAAATTGCTCCGCAATGTCATAGTATTGTGTTTTCTATCAGACTGTTTCTTGTACATGTGAAATGTCAAACGTAATGGTTATGATTTTAAACATAATAATGTCGAATAACTATCAAAGCTTGATATTATAAAACAAGTATGAGTCTAGTTATTGATAAATAAATAAATAAATATTAGGGGACATCTTACACACGGTCTCTGACCCCAAACTAAGCATAGCTTGTGATATGGCTGCCAGAGACTGATATACTACAAATACATATTTTAAATACATACTTATATGTATAGACCTAAATAAGAAATGAAAATGATTTAATTAGACTGTAGTTGAACCCCAATCCCATTGGATTAAATTTCTAACTAATGAACCCTTTAGCTATATTTTCTAAAACCTTTATTAATTTATTAACAATTTGGACTTAAAACACATAATTTTATTTAACCTGAAATATGAATGAAAAAGTTTGATAAAAAATTAAAATTGCAGTGACTGACCTGACTGAGCCAGATCCACATATCTTTAATTTGGGTTCTTTACTGATTTTTACATTACCATAATGAAAATATTTACCATTAGTGTACTCATCTCAATATGTTTTGCCTCTAAAACATTCTGAAGACATACTAGTACCAATGTTTGATCTCACTCAAAAGGATTTTAATAATAAAAGTATGATTTTTTTACACTTTTTGACTGTGTGATGCTATGTTCTTAGCTCCAATGAAATTTCCATGCATCTGGGATACATAATGCACATTAAAACAAGTAATATATATACAATAATCAATGTTATATTCACATTGATTGTTTGAATAAACTACCTAAAGTGAAATATCACTGTGTACTATAGAATGTAAGAAAACTTCATGAAAGATAATTATCTGCCTAACTGAACTAAGCCGAGCTTGTAATATTTATGGCTGCCAGAGACTGACATAGTAAACATACATATTTTTATATACCACCATCCAGACACAGAGCAAACACATAAATGCTTGCCCTGGATAGGTATCTAACCCATGCTTCTTTGGCCCAGGAGTCACTGGGCCACCAAGGTAGTTGAACAAATATAATTTGGTAAAAACTCTAGTCATTTAGAAAGGTGACCATAACAGCGGGGCAATTCTGTCCACCGATCTCGTTACTAAGGTGACACTTATTCTTATTCGACGTGGGGGCGATAAGTCCTGCACTGACGTCCCGCATGGGGTGTTTTGTGCATTTCCCCCTCCAGCGTCTACCCGAGCCAGCCCAGCTCCTTAAAGTAACGGAGCGTGGCTCTGGGCCGTTGGCATAACTGCTCCAGTAGCTTAGATGGTGAATAAGAAGAATAAGGTGACACGTTCTTGAACCTGTCTCGTTTTTCTGACAGTTTTGAGCTGTCGGAACTGTCAGAAAAACGAGAGGTTCATGAACGTATCACTTCAGTAAAGAGATCGGCTAACAGAATTGCCCCCTGATGTGACCTTGTCAAAACACCAGCAGACAAGAGGTATATATTTAGATCCTATTTTACTATGCTATAAGTCCCATAAAATAAGAATAATTTTGAGAGACATTTGGCTTAGTTACATTTCCAATTTGCTGACTAAAAATCTTGGGTCAATATATTTTAAAAAGATCAAATTTTCTTCTATTCATGTTGAAACAAGGTTCCAAACAGTTACAATCTTATGGCATTCTTATAAATCAGTATCCTCTGTTTATTGTGTCTTATTATAATAATTATTTTGTACCATACTTACTTTTCATGGTTTTCATCATACTTACTTTTCAAAGGTAACCTACAAGGAAAACTATTGTATGTACAGTCCTCTTAAATTCTGTAGAAATCTAAAATACAGATTTTATCATTATCATGGATTTCCCCATCAAGTTATAGGTACTGTTCTTTCCTTTGAAGTTTGTAATAAATTAGTAAAATTGTAATTGAAAATGTAATCTCTTATTATTACATATTTGCTATAAACATATTAATACCTATACAGAGAATTATTTTGTTTAAACCCTTGTTTTACTTAGGAGCTATTAGAGTATATTAGGTCCTTAGTTTTCACCAAGAGGCCCATGAACCTTTTTGCCATATTTTCATTTACTATGGTAAATGAAAATATGGCAAAAAGTTGTACACTGGTAGTATGGTATGCCATACTACCAGTGTGAAACTGGGAAAGAACACATTGTGCTGCTGCTTGCCCTTGACATTATTTCTTCATATAAAAAATAATAATAAATAAAAGAAAATTGCCCTCATTCAGTAATATCCTATTACAATACATTTTCCTTATATATATGTTAGGAAAACCGAGGATTCGATGCAGTAGAATCATTAAAATAATACTTTGCTGATTTATTTCTTCTACTACAGTCTTCTTTAAGCTTTAAAAATAACTAATCTAGACTTGTTCTTCGCTCCGATGGCTCGACCAGAATGGTCCTCAAAACCCCTGCGAGTTTCTGACCATGAATTCTTTTTAAATTTATTTATTAATTCTTACAACTTCCTCAGTAATAGCCAACCACAACTCGTTTCCTGTTGCATTTACTTTTTAAAAGTCTGTGGTTGACTACCACCCTCGAACTATCGTGTCCATATTTAAAATACATTACACACATTATTTAAAATATGCAATTTTTGCCCAAAACTCAACAATTATTTGTATTCCTTAAATATTATGTTATCCGCCTTGGCTGAGCCACCTCTAGAAAATGCTGGTGCTTCCCGTCTCTGGCTATTCTGCTCCACCCTGGTAATAGATTCTTGTCCCATCTTTTTTGTGGTTGTCCCCTGAACCTCATCCTGTCTCTTGGATACCTAAGCATGACCATTTCTATGGTCCATTTTACTTTTATTTCAACATACTGTGAAGTACAGGTCGCGGCATATAAGTCTAGCTCTGAGCGAAGTGTGGAGGGCTGCGCATGAGTTTAGTATGACGGTCAACATGCCCAGCCATCTCTACAGTACCCTCAGCGCTAGACTTACGTGCTGGTACTTGTAAGTGTTCAATCCAACATTTTTTTTTACTTCTGTTACACAGTAAATAGTAGCAATAAATTGTATGTCTGCATTATTAAAGTGTATTTTTGTCCGCATTCCAGTCAAGTTGGCGAAGGCACGCAGGGGTATGATAAAGGAGAAGGAGAAGGGCGGCGGCGCCCGTCTCAAGGACGAGCCTAATGATCCTGCAGAGCCTGGTGAGTATGACAATAAGCCCGATTACAGAGGCACCAGCGTAAATTTAATAGCAACGTAAAAAGCGTTCTCTCTATCGAATGCCTAAAGTGAAAAAGAAACAGAACTATGCTATTTAGCTATTATAATTACGATGGTGTCTATGTAATCGGGCTTATTATTATAATAGGCCGAATCAAGCTTAGAGCCCTTGAATGAGACAGTTTCGCTGGGACTACGCACGGTTTTAAACCGTGCGTTCGTCAGGTCGTCAGGTATCGTTTGCTGGTGACAGTGATCGGTTTGAAATCGTCTCGTTAACAAAAGGCCTGTAGGGGTCTGTGAAGTTAGCTACAGGGCTCTACATTCTACAAAGCCATTTTAACAAGCCCATTGCCTTTTTCTAAACGCCAATGTTCATTATATTTTATTCGCTATTACTGTACTTATTCCTAACTTTGATTATTCAAAATTGATATGTCATGTAAACATTCAGATTTACGAATGTTTGTTAATGGATTGTGATCATGATGGATTTTCGTTATTTTTTTCTAATTTAAAAACAATTCAAATCTAAATGGCACTATACATTTTTGCCGTTAGTAAAAGAAGAAAATGTGTGACTAGCAAAAAATGAAAGAAAGAAACAAAAAGATTCGTTCATAGAAAAACAACAGGTCGGAATAAGATACATTTGTCCCACACAGGATAAAAAAATAATGATAGTAGAAACCTAAAAATAACAGATTTAAACTAAAATAACTACAAATAAAATTTATCATAATCTAAATTGTCTTTGAAAACAACGGTTTATTCCATATCATCTAAAAAATCCACACACAAGATAATATTTTTACAGTAAACAACATAAGTAATGGCCAATAACAACCTCATAATTTGGAAACAGCCACGGTTGAAATGATAATGTAAATAAAACATCACAATACATGTTACCTTGAGTGGTGCAATTTGAGTATAACATGAGAAAAATGCAATTGTGTATTTTCACACACACACTGAATACCCGCTATGATTTGACCTTAGAGTATGTTAATTCATTGCCATAGTTATATTTACAGCTTCAAATTGTATGTGGTTGTGTGACCATGCTAGAAGTTTCTGTGCTCTTTAAATTAGATGTGAAATTTTAAAGTTATTTGCTTAAATTTGGTGCTCTTTATTGAACTGAACAAATAGTTGAAATTGTTGTATCCCCCCATTTATAGTCTTGCGACGTCCCCTATTAGACCCTTGTGGGCACAGAACAGCAGAACTACTTCTGGGTTAAATATCCATAAATGCCATTAGTAGCAGTATGTTGAAGATTTGCACAACTATATTCCACCCACCCTGTTTTATAACCTGGCTCTATAGTTTGACAGAAAATTTTGCCTTTGCCTCGAGTTTAATAAACACCTTCACAAAAGCCAGAAAACAAGAATTAAACATTATATCTAATCGCGTAAGATCACTCATCCTAAAGGTGAACGCGCACTAACCCGCGCCGCGCGACCCGCATTACCTGTCGTCAAATGCTGAGGCGGTTTACGATTCTGGCGAGTACGGCTGCTGCGGCACCTGTAGCACAGTAATGATATCTCATTACCGTACCCGTAGAGTGCGCTATCACCATAATATATCATATCATTCACGTCTCTTCTGCATACGACTCTATCATCCGATCCTTTCTAGGTGCTCAATTTTTTAAACATTGCAAAATAACTATTATTATCGCCAAGACTGTCGACTAATCTGGGGCCTTGGGCACACAAGTATTTGGGGCCCTTTTGGAAAGTAAAGAAAATATCGTGAGGAAAGTGAAAGAGGACTAAATCCCCGAAGCCAGAGCCCCCATCGTCAGGAGGGCCCGAAAACTAACAATTTGCGTTTATTCTCTAAACATTTTGGTCTCAGCTTAACTATCTAGCTGTACTTTTACGGTTAAAAAACGAAAACGTAAAGCAAGACGTTTTCGTTTTTTAACCGTAAAAGTACAGCTAGATAGTTAAGCTGAGACCAAAATGTTTAGAGAATAAACGCAAATTGTTAGTTTTCGGGCCCTCCTGACGATGGGGGCTCTGGGCAAGGGCCCCTGTGCCCTTATGGTAAAGACTGTAATGATTATCGCATGATATGCTATCTCGTTCCCACTGACATACATTTTCCATATTTGCATAGTGTTACTTGGTCTTCATTATTCTTGTTATTGACCCTTATAGGCCGAATGAAACACATTGGCGGCTTCTTAATTAGCTACAAGCTGCGGATACCCCAATCCACTCTACGTTTTATAGAGTTACTAGATTTTACCCGCGATTTAATTTGATATTTCGAGGCCCTACCCTTAATAAAAGAGGTGGAAAATAAAAAACAAAAAAATTAGTTTTGACATTTGTTCGATTTGACATTTCTTGGAGCGCACGCTAGAATAGCTCGCAGATGGCAGAATTTTTCCTACTTACTTAACACTTATTGTTATAATATGGAAAATTTAAGCAATATCAATATAATTTATAGCCTATGTGTTATTCTGATGTATAAGCTATATAATTGCAAAGTTTCATCTCAATTCGTTCAGTAGTTTTTGCGTGAAAGAGTAACAAACACCCATACATCCATCCATCCTTACAAACTTACACGTTTATAATATTAGTAGGAAGTAGGATATCGGTTCAAAATTAGAGCCCCTGGCTGAAAACTTTTCGAACCTTCTGATTCGCTATCGAATCCACTTCTAAACAATTTTCAAAACATTGAAATTAGTAAACCAATTACAGTTAACAAACACACGATTACCCATTTCCATTCATTCTAATAATACAATAGTTATGCACGGTGAAAGCGCCTGCACCATTTCGTTACCGTCCGTGCGTATAATCGATTCATCTCAAGGGTTATCTGGAACTGGTGCGAGCTGTGTGGATCTCATTTACATTATAATAGTTTTTTGTGCATATGCTTAGTTTATTTGGGCGTAGGATAGTATGGAGAGGTATTTATGACGCTGCTGATAGGGATGTTGCTCTTTGAAGTATTTCTACACAAATATTGTAACGGCTTTTTTAATAGTCCACTGCTGTACATAGGCCTAACCACGAAGGTCGATTCACATACATAGATACGCTATGGATTTTTTTTATGGACGTATATTAAGCGCCACACAAAGTTATGAGTTATAGGATGAAAAGTTAGCCGCAGATGACGCTTCGCCGTGATTCGCTGATTATTACGCATGTGTGCACAATACCTACGCCGCGTGTCGTTGTGTTGAGCACGGGCGTAAGGAGCGCGCAGGAGGCATGAGGTTGGCGGGCGGGTGTGCCCCGGCGTCTCGTCTCTATGGCTCCCGCGCATACCTATATTTCGGCTTTTGCGCAGCGTTCTGCGCATAACTTCCCATCCGTCGACTTGAGTGGCGCTTGGTATACATATGTTGGTTTCCTTATGAATTTTTCCTTCACAGAAAAGCCGTACATACTCGTAAGTTCCAAAGAAATCACAACCCAACGAGCCAACGTTGTGGATAAACGGCTGAAACGTCCTTCGTTGGTTTAACGAACTTCCACTGTTGAACATAGGTCTGTGCAACAGTGGACTATATAAAGGCCTATAGATACAGTACAGTATTTGATCTACTTATATACTGTAGTATGTAATATAAACACACTTTAATCTGTGGTCGTTTTTTTTATCTTTTTATTTTAATTTAACCTTTTCCTTCAGGCCATGGCTCCCGGCCCCCGTCAGCGTCGCTGCCGACCCCGGCGGCGCTAAAAAAGGAGCCGGACGAGCCCCAGCACAGGGTCAAGATGGAACCTCACAGCCAATCCGGCGGAGAGGACAACAGCGCCGAACTGGGCGTTGACGGCATCAAGACTGAGATAGACGGCCTCATGGATAGCGACGGTGAGTGGCCTTTATAGCCTCGTAATGCAGGGTCGAGATGGAACCTCATAGCCAATCCAGCGGAGAGGACAACAGCGCTGAACTGGCTGTTGACGGCATCGAGACTGAGAAAGATGGCCTTTATAAATGTAAATATACGGTGAAAATAACAAAGCAAATTTGAGCTTGCAAGTGATATTCGGGGATCTAATATGGAATTATATTTGAACTTTATTAGGTGGAATTTTGTTTGTCCGACGGCTAGATACAAGACAAACAACGCACGGCTTTTCACACCTAATCTATAAAGGCGATTCGCTTCTGGCACTTCGCCGGCCGCTGCCTCGGCATACTCGCTTCGCTCGCTCGGCTCATGCGTTGTTTGTCATTTTCTAACATAACCTATTTATTGTTTTACACCTAATCTACAAAAACTATTCGCTTCTGGTTTCGCCGCCAGGAAATAGAGAGTATAAATTAAGCGCCTAAATTAGTATATTATTAGATGGACGTCCGGACTGAATTTTGTTTCTTCCGTTAAAACCTCTTTGAATTCTTCTTGCGATCGATATTGGCTGAACTTTTTTTTTATTCGGTGACGCACTTGCTTTTGATTTGAACTTTGAACTAACCAATTGTTGTGGATTCTTTATATCGTTTAAAATGGATGAAAGTTTTCATGTTTAAGTTAGATGATAATGGAGGGATGTAGACTGACACGCTCTGGGTATTAAAGCGGCATCAGAGCTACAATACCCTATTTAATTCGATAACCTGTTCGGGGATTTATAGTGGCAAGTTGCACAGTTTATCTACTTAAAAACCCTGTAGGGCTCGGCTCACGACTTCAACGAATTGCTCTAGGGTTTAAAGTGGAAATCTCAACTACAAAAGCCGGAGCGGTACTTGGCTGAAATGCACGGGCTTTTGTAATATCGCGTCAGAGGCCTGGAGGCGGCTTTAAAAACTTTGCCACTAGGGCTAGCCTCCCGGTCTATACAAACTTAATTAGTTACTAATAAAATTATTTCCCATAAGTGTTATTATCTTATGGTACCCTCCACTTGTTGGCTTATAGATTTATTTGTACACAGGTGACCCCACAAAATCCCCGTCGTGCGAGCTCGGAGGGCCGGGATCGCTGAAATCAGAGCGACTCTCGTCGGACTCCAACGATATATTGGACCCACAGACCGGCCTCAGAGGTTCTTCGGGAAACCTTCAGGTGGGTGTATCTATCCTTACTAATATTATAAATCCGAAAAGTTTGTTGGTTTGTTGGTTTGTTACTCTATCACGCGCCAACGGAGCAACGGATTGACTTGATTTTTGGCATGGATATAGTATAAAAGGCGGAAGGAGCTTTAGTATACTTTTTATCCCGAAAAATTTCATAGTTCCTGTAGGACAGGACAAAAACCCTCGAAAGCGAAACTGTCGCCACTATCACAAAGACGCTAAGTGATTAATTCCTCTATGACGCTAATATGGACTAACGAAACGTCACAGCCAAACGTAATTAGACGACAGGTGACATTGTCTGCAGACTTTTATAAATCACAAGTAGCGTGGCAAGGCGACAAATTGTTTTTCTACCATTATATCCCCTTGAAGAGGAAATAAAGTATGGATTGAAAATGACAACTGACATTAAAATTGGATAAAATGTTATTTTCCCTCTGCATGCTACATGTTACTATGACGTTTAATACCAGGCCGTCATTTTGTCTGACATTAAAAATATTTTTAAATATTCTATCATTAGAGGTTCAACATGTTTTTTTATTCTACCTTTATGGTACAGAATCATCATACTTTAATACTATCAATCCGAAAAGTTTGTTGGTTTGTTCCTCTTTGACGCAGCAACGGAGCAAAAGATTGACCTGATTTTTGGTATGGATACCTATGGTTTAATAGACAGAAAGTGATAATAGGATACTTTTTATATCTCGAGAAAATTCGTGATTCCCATGGGATAGGACAATTAACTGTTTCTCAGCAATGGAGCAACGGATCGACTTGATATTTGGGGTGGGCATAGTTTGGAAGACGGAAAGTGACATGGGATACTTTCCATCCCGAAAAAAATTGTGGTTCTACGGGAACCACAATTTTTTTCGACTTAACGATAAATTTTTCTCAGCAACGGAGCAACTTGCCTTGGCATATTGCATGAATATAGTTTTAAAGACGAAAAGTGACATAGGCCACTTTTTATCGCAAAAACTTTAACAATTCCCGTAGGATAGGATAAAAACTAAGTGAGTGGGCTGCGGTAGGAGCCGTCTAAGCGCCAGAAATAACCTGTCATGGCAAGTTTAGGACGTTCCTTCATATTTCGCACTCCTTCGCGGCACTCAACAGCACTAGCCCAGACTCGGGCTCCATAACGGAGCTTGCGCTCTCGCCATAGTGACGGAGTGTTTCGGAGCACAAGACACATCGTCATCCACCACTCGGGACTAACCAGTACTGAACGTCAGACAGCATTCCAACGCCTTGGTCCCAGTGCAGTGGGTCAGTCATAGTAGCCCAGCGCCTGCCTCTTCAACTGCAGAGGGCAGTGAGAACGGCAATCGCGATACCGACACCTCTCTTCCCCTGCAGCCCCACTGCGTCTGCCAACACGTTGACGGCCTAGCGGAAGGTAGGGTAGGTGGCGGCACCCACACCACCAGTTCCATATATCCCACCGCGGCCCCTTATCCTCGGCTGTCATATCAGAGTCCAAGAAGCAGCCTTGCTTTATGAAACTAAGAAAGGTTATTCCCAGCAAGTAACTGGAGATAGAGAGACAGAAAAGAAGCCACACCCAGCGCAGCAGGAGGAGCTGGAGTTCATATGCCTGGCAGACGGAGCAGCACTAGAGCAAAATCTTAACCGAGAAATTAACATATTTACAGACGGCAGTAAAATTAAAGGGAAAGTTGGGGCGGCATTATCCATTTGGGATGATGCCGCTGAGATCAGTACCCGCAAGCTGAAATTGGCCGATTGGTGCTCTGTGTAACAGGTCGAGTTATTGGCACTTCTTGAGGCTACCGAAATCGCAAAAATCTTTTGTGACTCCAGGTCTGCACTGGAAACGGTAGTTGGCGTATCTTCCCTCCATCCCTTAGCAGTAAATTCAAAGCTAACATAAAGTTACTACACGCACAAAATAAAATAGTGAAACTTTATTGGATTAAATAGCACGCGGGGATGGAGGGAAATGAGAGAGCGGACCAGCTAGCAAAGGAATCAGCACTGCACTCGAAGTGCAGACCTATTTAGGATAACTGCCCCGTTTCATTCGTCAAGCGAGAAATCCGAAAGGACTCTCTTGACGAGTGGAACCGGCGGTATCAGGATGGACACACAGCGGCGGTAACCAAAACATATTTTCCGGATGCAAGGGAGGCATACAAGATCGTAAGAGAAATAGCACCAGTGGGAATCATAACTCAAGTGCTGACGGGGCATGGTGAGTTTTCCCAATACTTACATCGATTTAAGTTGAGGGAAAGCCCATCGTGCATCTGTGAACCCACAAAAGAGGAGACTCCACTGCACATAATCTTGGAATGCCCAGGTTATGGAAAGCAGAGATTTGATTTAGAACAAAAAATTGGAATTAATCTAACACGAAAAAACCTTAGAAACAATTTTATCGAATTTTTGCACAAATATTTGTAAAAAAGCAATACTTAATTAGGAACAAGTAGGTATAAACTTTGCTGTACCATTGTAATGTTTATTACAACTGCAAACAGCCAAAAACATTGAAATATAGGTATACTTAGTTTTTATTCATTTGTTTAAGACCCCTGCTGATCATGTCAGGGATATTTCGCGATATAATAAAAAAAATCCTCGGATGCAGCGTCGCAAGAGCGGCACTGCAGCCCGCCTAAGTTGCGACACTCCTCATAAGGCATGCAACCTACCGGCCATCCTCTCAGCTGCTTTAGTTAAAAGCGGCTGAAACTCGAGTGCCAGCCTCTAAGCTTCCTTGGGGGAAAAGACCCAAAGAAGAGGGAGACTTCGAGCGCAGTCTTTTCAGCTGCCTCAGACCTCCCCCACGACAAGGCGGGAATACACGGGGGGGGGTTGTATATACACTCCAACCGTAACTTAACCAACAAAAGCATTCCTCTAAGGTATTTTGATATTTGTCAGTTAGGTTAGGTTTCGCAGCCGACATAAACATAAGCCAAAATCAAAATACAACGCGGGCGAAGCCGCGGGTAAAAGCTAGTAGCCTATAAATTGATTCTCGGTTATATTAAAACTACTATAATTCGAGCCATACAAGTCGGCGGATGGGAAGTTAGCCGCAGATGACACTTCGCCGTAATTCGCTAATTATTGCGCATGTGTGCACAATGCCGACGGCAAAGTGTGAGCACGCCGCACGGGCGTAGGGAGCGCGCGGGAGGCATGAGGTTGGCGGGCGGGTGTGCCCCAGAGCGAGTCTCTCGCCGCCGGAGCGCATACCTATATTTTGCCTTTAGCGCAGCGTACTGCGTATTTGCCGTGGGGTGCCGGCAGAGTAGAATAGCACCCCCCTCTAGTACCAGGTGTCGTAAGAACCGACTGAGGTACAGCGGAACCGACTAATGGCGGTATAACCATTCGACTAAAACGTAGCTAAAATGGCACAGGGCAGGGATGGGCAGCAGCATCCCTGTCGCGAAGCTACGTTTCTGCGATCGCCACCACGCCTGCCCAGCGCGGCGATTATGGGCAAATACCCTCAGTATGGAACTAAGAAAAAGACCAGGCCCCCAGTCCCCAGCAGCTTCGCTAGCCCGGGGCTACGGTAGCGGCCCCGGTAACGGCGGAGAAGGGGGTGCTAAGAATCCCTGGCAGACGCCCGGCTACCACTCCCGCAAACGACGACTGGCCCTGGTAACACACAACGTGCGCACAATGAGGACCGACGAGAGGATTGCTGAGCTGGAAGAAGAGTTGAGTAGGTTGCGTTGGGATATTGTGGGGTTGTCTGAAGTCCGTAGAGAGGGCGAGGACACGATAACTCTAAAGTCCGGCAACCTGCTCTACTACCGGGAAGGTGACCAGCGGTCCCAAGGTGGTGTCGGCTTTCTCGTTCACAAGTCCCTTGTTAACAACGTTATCACCATCGAAAGTGTGTCGAGCAGGGTTGTATATCTAATACTCAGAATATCCAAAAGGTATTCGCTGAAGGTCATTCAGGTATACGCACCGACCTCGTCACACCCAGATGACGAAGTGGAGACTATGTATGAAGACGTAAGTCGGGCCATACATACGTCTAAGACCCACTTTACTGTTGTTATGGGGGACTTCAACGCAAAGTTGGGCAAAAGAAGCGATGATGAGCTGAGAGTGGGGCAATTTGGATATGGACAACGGAACCCCAGGGGCCAGAGGCTGGCTGACTTTCTGGAGAGAGAGGAACTCTTCATGATGAACTCTTTCTTTCAGAAGCCGCCTCACAGGAAGTGGACCTGGATGAGCCCCGATGGTTCTACCAAAAATGAGATTGACTTCATCATGACCACTGAGAAACGGATATTTAATGATGTCTCCGTGATCCACAGAGTGAAAACCGGTAGCGATCACAGAATCGTAAGAGGCACATTGGATATTAACGTTAAACTCGAAAGGTCACGCTTGATGAAGTCCACGCTCCGACCTACTCGTGCCCATATCCAAAACCCCGAGAGCTTTCAGCTTGAGCTCTCAAATAGCTTTGCTTGCCTGGAGAACTTTGCGTCGGTGGACGAGATCAACAACGGGCTCGTAGAAACTGTCCAGACGGTGGGTGCTAAATTCTTTAGACCCCGTCGTACAAATAGATCTCAAAAATTTTCCGATCAAACTCTAAATCTCATGGCCGAACGACGCTTACAGAGACTGCAGTCTTCCGATGATGCAAAGTCATATAGGCAGCTCAATAGACAAATTTCGAAATCCGTGAGGCGCGACATTCGTCTCTTTAATACTAAACATATTAAAGAGACAATAGAGCAGAACAAAGGCTCCAAAGTGTTCGCGAGGAATTTGTCTATTGGGCAAAGCCAGCTGACAAAGCTGAAGAGAGAAGATGGCAGTGTAGCGTCGACCAAGGCAGAGGTATTGGAGGAGATCGAAAGGTTCTATGGACAGCTATACGCTTCGGTCGCTAAGCCTGTCAACAGCGCGGCCAAAGACCCAAGAGCCAAGCTGACCCGACACTTCACCGAAGATATCCCGGACATCAGCCTGTACGAGATTAGAATGGCCCTAAATCTGCTCAAGAACAACAAGGCGCCGGGTGATGACGGTATCACATCAGAGCTTCTGAAAGCGGGTGGAACACCGGTACTTAAAGTCCTTCAGAAGCTTTTCAATACTGTCGTCCTCGATGGCATAACGCCAGAAGCATGGAACAGAAGCGTGGTGGTGTTGTTTTTCAAGAAAGGTGACAACGCTTTATTGAAGAACTACAGACCCATCTCGCTTCTGAGCCATGTTTATAAGCTGTTTTCAAGGGTCATTACGAACCGTCTCGAACGCAGGCTTGATGATTTCCAGCCTTCCGAACAAGCCGGTTTCCGAAAAGGTTTTAGTACCATGGACCACATACATACGCTGCGGCAAGTCATACAGAAGACCGAAGAGTATAACTTGCCTCTTTGCTTAGCGTTTGTGGACTATGAGAAAGCCTTTGATTCGGTCGAAACTTGGGCGGTGCTTGAGTCTCTCCAGCGATGCCGGATTGACTATCGGTATATCGAAGTGTTGAAGTGCTTGTATAATAACGCCACTATGTCGGTCCGAGTACAGGAAGAAAGCTCCAAGGCGATCCCTTTAAAAAGAGGCGTAAGACAGGGAGACGTAATATCTCCGAAACTGTTTACTGCCACTTTGGAAAACGCCTTCAAGCTCCTGGAATGGAAAGGATTCGGCATCAATATCAATGGGGAATACATCACTCACCTTCGGTTTGCCGACGATATCGTAGTCATGGCAAAGTCGATGGAGGAACTCAGCACGATGCTCGAAGGCCTCAATCGGGTTTCTCAACAGGTGGGTCTTAAGATGAACATGGAGAAGACGAAAGTCATGTGTAATTCCCATGTTGTACCCACCCCGATCTCTGTTGGGAGCTCGGTTCTTGAAGTCGTTGACTCGTACGTCTACCTAGGACAAGTAGTCCATTTAGGTAGGTCCGACTTCAAGAAAGAGGCCAATCGCCGAATCCAACTCGGTTGGGCAGCGTTCGGAAAATTGCGTAATGTCTTCTCGTCCGACATACCTCAGTGTCTCAAGACGAAAGTGTTCGATCAGTGTGTGTTACCAGTGATGACTTATGGCACTGAAACGTGGTCTCTTACCATGGGCCTTATTAATAAACTCCAAGTAGCCCAACGAGCTATGGAGAGGGCTATGCTCGGAGTTTCTCTACGGGATCGAATCAGAAATGAGGAGATCCGTAGAAGAACCAAAGTTACCGACATAGCCCAACGGATTAGCAAGTTGAAATGGCAATGGGCAGGGCACATAGCGCGGAGAACTGATGACCGGTGGAGTCGAAAAGTTCTCGAGTGGAGACCACGTACCGGCAAGCGCAGCGTAGGACGTCCACCCACAAGGTGGACGGATGACCTCATTAAGACCGCAGGATCGCGCTGGATGCAAGCCGCTTTCAACCGGTCTTATTGGAGATCCATAGGGGAGGCCTATGTCCAGCAGTGGACGTCCTTTGGCTGATGGATGGATGGATGGATGGACTGCGTATAACGTCCCATCTGCCGACTTGTGTGGAGCGGATTATAGTTCTCCGAACAGAAGTCCTCGCGAACTTAGCTCTTTAACCGAATCTTGATAAGCCTGTATCTCGACTCCCTCTAGACTGATTTGGTTCATGAATACTATAATATTGTTAAGATTTCGGTACTAAACGATCTTGCCAAATATTATCCCAATCGGGAGATACATAGCGCGACAGCAATTTTCCTCTCGTTTTGAAGGAATCACCCCTCCAATAAAAAACGTCGACGACAAAAAAAAAACATTAATATGTAAAACCTGTCTACCAAGTTTCGTTGAGGTTCGCTGAAAAATGCAACCTGTAGATAAAAGTCAACATCCGGTCAGACGAAAGCAAAATCGTCGACTCGAAGCGAAGACCTCTTTCTCTTCGTTCAGTCGGTCAATCAAGACGGTGCGGTCCTTATCTGTAATACAATACGATGAGAGCCGTGCGCGTAGTAAAACAGTCTACTCCTGCTACGTCATGTCAATCATTACTGCTGCTGTTTGTTCCGCAGTTGTTCATATGCGTCGATATTGCCGTAGACAGTAATATTACTAGCATTAGCGGCTGATTACGTTTAAATTCAGTTGGCACTTCAATTTGAAACGCGAAACTATCTCCAATAACAATGGATAACATTTAATTTTTTTACTTACTATTTTTATTTGTTTAATTGATAGATTGCTTAAAAATATTGGACACGTATCTTTTAGTTTTCTTTTTATAATACTATTTATTTTTAAAATTATTTTTAATCTTTTTATAAATCATAGGCTTTATAGCTGTTCATACCATAGCCAGACGAATATAAAAAAGTTTACACGTGAGTAATTCGACATTGAAATTGCTCTTGACACTTGTGTCAAATGTCAAATTTGTCAACATCAAAATAAACAACATGTACCGGGATGCCAGGACTCAAATTAGATTTTCCATTTATTTATTGTTATTTAACGATAAAGTAATAAAGCGTAAGTATTTTATACAAATAAAATACAAGTTATAGTAAAATTTAAGCATTACCCGAGAGTTCAAGCCGAAAACTTGGGCTATTGAGGACAGTCATGGGAAATTGCTGACAGAGATAGACCATGTTGCGGAGAGGTGGCGACTGTATTGCGAAAATCTTTACAAGGATCCTAAGGAAAATACTGGGGCATCGTTTTATTTAGAAGAACAACATAAAGAGCCTGAAATCATTGAATCTGAGGTTAGGAATGCCTTAAAAAGGCTGAAGGCAAATAAATCAGCAGGAACACACACTATTTTTGCTGAGGAGCTTAAACATCTAGGAGACGCAGGTATTAAGATCTTACTGGACTTGTGTAATCAGATTTGGAAAACCGGCAAATAGCCTAAGGACTGGAAAGAGTCACTTCTGATACCTCTGCACAAAAAGGGCTCCACGAAGTCATGTGAGAACTACCGAACAGTGGCGCTTATATCACACGCTAGCAAGATAATGCTCTATGTAATTAATGGGCGGTTGCAATCATATCTGAACCGGCAAATACCAAGTGAACAGGCTGGTTTTGTCAAAGGCCGGGGCACTAGAGAGCAAATAGTCAATATGAGGCAGTTGATAGAGAAAAGCCGGGAATTTAATGTTCCGATGTTCATGTGCTTTATTGACTATTCGAAAGCGTTTGATTGTGTGAGATGGGAACCACTATGGACAATACTTCAGGAAATGGGAGTACCTCCGCACTTAGTTCAACTGATCGCGAGCTTATATGATGATGGAGAGTCCATGGTTAGGCTGAATGATGTGGTGTCGGCGCTTTTTAAGCCAGAAAAAGGAGTTCGTCAGGGATGCATTCTATCTCCCCCTCTTTTCAATATTTATGGCGAGTACATTATGAGGAGAGCCTTGGAAGGGTGGGAGGGAGGCATCGCGGTCGGTGGCAATAAAATCAGCAACCTACGATATGCAGATGATACCACGTTGTTCGCGTCCTCCGAGCACGAACTTGCAGAATTGTTCAGCCGGGTAGAGCGAGAAAGCGAGATGGTCGGACTTTCGGACAACAAATCGAAAACCAAAGTTATGATCATTGACCGAGCTGGACAGAGTGCACGCACAGGAGAACTGGCTGATCTGGAATGTGTGAAGGAGTTTGTGTACCTGGGCTCAATGATCAGCGATCAAGGAGGCTGCGAGAAAGAAATTCGGAGACGTACACAGATGGGGAAAGCCGCCATGAGCAAGATGACGAAGATCTGGCGAAACAGGAATATCTCCAACGCAACCAAAATGAGACTCGTAAAAACGCTGGTATTCTCGATATTCTTGTATGGCTCCGAATCATGGTCAATTCGCGCGGTGGACCGAAAAAAGATTGAAGCTTTCGAAATGTGGTGTTGGAGGAGAATGTTACGCATACCGTGGACAGCGAAACGCACCAATAAGTCCATTCTTGAGCAATTAAAGATTAAGACTAGGCTTTCCACAATTTGCTATCAACGAGTCTTGACTTACTTTGGTCACATCGCCCGTAGGCAGCCAGACAATTTCGAGAAACTGGTTGTAGTTGGGAAATTAGATGGCAAAAGACCACGTGGACGCTCACCTACCCGTTGGTCTGATCAGATTAAGTCGATAACCGGGCTTCCAGTTTCCACTGCTCTGAAGAAAGCCGAAGATAGGGCGGCGTGGAAGCAGCTCGTCACTGATTCCGTGAAAGCATTTTTAGACGGGCACGACCTTCAGTAATGAAGAGGACGAAGAAGAAGAGATTTTATACAATTTAACAGTCCTTCCACAACTTGATGTTTTTTAATCACCTTGGCTTATTAATATTTCATAAGTAGATAGAACACGACGTTATGCCATTAATGACTATTATTAAATTTAAATTTTTGAACAAATGCGGGGTAACCGAAATGTATGACAAGATACGAGTAGATTAATATTTTATTAATTCGAGTTTTGGCAAATGAATATTTGCCCATTTGTCCTATTATTCCATAATTAGATAGATAGATTAATTCTTTATTGTTCACACCATAAAATACAAACAAAGAAAGAACAACTTAAAAAAACTAGTGGCAACAACAGGCGGCCTTATCACTAAAAGCGATTTCTTCCAGGCAACCTTAGGATGGAGAAAAGTATTTGAAGATAAAAAACGACGGGGTGTGCTTTAAAAAGAATGAAAGGACAATGACGAAGTTATAATAGGCAAATAAACATACATACAAAAATAGTACACACGAATACTTGAAATACTATAAATAAAAATGAAATAAATAAATAGAAATACACTAATACATAGTTATACAATATACTACATAAATAGAAATAATAACGAAGTAACAAAACAAACACTATCAACTGCGGTTTAGCAACTGTGACAAGTATAAACTTTTTACCTGTTCCCTAAAAACGTCTTGCGACGGAGCTCGTCTTATAGAAACAGGCAAAGAGTTCCAGAGTTGGACAGCTTGGTAAGCAAAGGACTTTCCGTAAAAGTACTCACAATGCGCGGATGGAGTCATAAGGGTGAGGTTATCTGAGGATCGAAGTGGGATAGTATGGGAAGTGTGCCAAAAAGTGAAACGCTCCTTTAGGTAAAGCGGGGTAGAAGGATTGAATAGGATGCCATAGAGGATAGAGAGGATATGAGCATTCCGACGAAAGCGAATTGGAAGCCACTTGAGTTTTGCGCGAAATTCAGATACATGGTCATATTTGCGTAAGCCAAATATGAACCGGATGCAGTAATTTTGGAGGCGCTCTAGTTTTTCAAGTTGGTCTTCTCTGAGATTGATATAGCAGGCGTCAGCATAATCAAGAATCGGGAGTAAAAGAGATTGTGCTAGCGCAACTTTGGTGGCAGTAGGTAAAAAGTTACGGAGACGTCTTAAAGATCCACCAGACGCATATAACTTGGAGCTGATAGATTTTAAGTGAATATCCCAGCTCAGTGTACGATCCAAGAAAATGCCAAGATTTTTAACCGACTCACTGTATGGTATAATAATGCCCCCAAAAACAATACTCGGAGTAGTGGCCCAGTCAATTTTGGATACCATCCGTGAGCTGCCAATGATAATTGACTGCGATTTTAAAGGGTTGACTTTCAAACCGTACGAATCACTCCACTCCGCGATCCGGCATAAATCAGCATTGATGGTGACAACAGCAGTGCTCAGGTCATTGGGTCGAGCTTGTGAATAAATTTGGAGATCGTCTGCATAAAGATGGTAGGAAGACGTTAAGTGTTGAGAAATGGTATTTATAAAAATTGCGAAGAGTAAAGGAGACAGCACGCCACCTTGAGGCACACCGGCTTCTGTATTGCACCATGAAGAAGAAGTATCTCCAAGGCGAATACGCTGCCGGCGCCCACACAGATAACTGTGAAACCAATCGATTACTGACGGAGATATGTTAATAGAACGTAGTAGTGCTAACAGGATGTCGAAATCGACGGTATTGAATGCATTACTGAAATCTAACAGAGTTAGAACAGTAAGCATACCGTCGTCCATCCCTAAGCGTATATCGTCAGTGATCTTAATAAGTGCAGACACAGTGCTATGCCCAGGGCGGAAACCGGATTGAAAAGGGTTAAGGAGGTTTTCTTTAACCAGGAACTCATTCAACTGTTTATGAACAAGACGTTCAAGAACTTTGGATAGGAAAGGTAGGATTGAAATCGGTCGATATTCGGAAAAAGATTTGGGATTCGGTTTCTTTGGCAATGGTATAATTTGCGCATCTTTCCAGATTGTAGGGAACACACCAGTTGAGATTGAGGAATTGAAAATGAAGCAGAGGATGGGAAGGATGGCGTCAAGGATAGGCAAGAGCATGTTCCGACTTATGCAATCACCGCCAACGGCATTAGAGGAAATCGACATGATGCTCTTTTTAACATCACATTCAGTAAAACGATGAAAATCAAAGGGAGAGAAATCGGGAGTCTGAATGGCAGAAAGAAAATCAATAGTTTTGTTTTTATCCACGCTCGACAAAGTGGGAGCAGATGAGAAATGTTGGTTGAGTGCATTTAAATCGAAATTATTAGGAGTTGAATTTTGACGTGATTTGCCAATTCCCAGCGATCTTAGAAATTTCCAAACTTTAGCAGGATTCTCATCATCAACAGATGCATGAACATGGCGTCGTATTGCATCCCTACACATCTTATTGCAGCGATTGCGGGCCTGGACATATTTAGCATGATTAGCGTCGGTAGGGTGCATTTTGTATTTGGATTTTGCGACCACTTTCTCATGCATCAGAGTTTTCAAGTCATTGGTAAGCCACGGTGCAGGGAGATGCTTAATCTTTATAGCACGTGATGGAGCATGCACATCATACAATTGTGTAATAAACTCATTGAAGATGGTGACTTGATCATCAACTGTTTCTGCGTTAAGGATAGGTGACCAATCAATGTTATTCGCATCTTCAAGGAGAGCTTCCTGATCCATACCGGCAAAGTTGCGCTGCATAATAATTTGTGGCTTAGATTTTGGCGGACGGATTTTATAAGAAAGGAAAACCAAGTCATGGTAAGAAAATTCATCAGCGGAGTATTGGCCGTGCTTGGCAACATTATTTGAAGAGGAAACCAAGATTAAATCTAAAAGTGATGGGGTACAGTTAGGAAAATGATGAGTTGCATTGAGAGGGAGTTTCTGCAAATTGAAAGATTTGGTAATGGATTCTAGAGTTGAGGAACGATGATCTCTCTTAAGAAGACACGTGTTGAAATCACCCATGATAATGGAGTGGTTATAGGACGGAATAAGATTGTTTAAAAGAGTTTCGAAGGACGAGAAATAGCTAATATTTTTAGAAGGGCAATAATAGACTCCGAGAAGAACTTTAGTGTGAGAAAGAAGTACCTCGATAAAAAGATGCTCGCCAGCATTTGTGGGGGGTGGTTGCGGCGACTGATTTATGACAGAGAAAGGAATATTAGCTTTTAAGTATATAGCCACACCACCACCACAGCGAGAGCTGCGATCATTTCTTATGAGAATGAAACCGGGAAGAGAATAAGAAGTTGTTGGAAGACATGGACGAAGCCAAGTTTCAGAGACTAATATTGCGATCAAGAGACGCCAGCATATCAGGATAAGAAGACGGAATGCTCTGCGCGTTTATATGGACAACGTTGAAATTTTTAGGTACGTCGGAAAAACTGCTCTCCAGAAAATCAGTAAGTGGCAAAAGGCTAGCGAAACTGTCGTTGCTGCTACCCGAAGTCTCGGAAGAGGAGGCTGATAGAAATTCGTCGTCGCTGTTACTTTCATTATTTAACATATTATAATATTTAAATAAATTGTAGAAAATAAAATATATGTATACTTACAAATATATTAATAAACTAGCTGGCCCGCCCCGGCTTCGCCCGGGTACGATTGGTTAAAGAAGACAGATTTTCTGAGTATTGTGCCTATTTACCTACCACGTAATGTAGATATGTCACTCACATGAACACAGTTATTTTAGCGCATTTTCATATTACAGTCTCATATAAGCAAATATTTTTTTCCATAAAACACCCACTGCTTAATATAGGGCTCACTTTTTAGATCTTGAATAACACCGAATAAAACCATTGCAAGAATTTTGCATTCAGCGTCCATCCATGTATCCACCAAAAAGTTAGGTTCGCAATTCGACTGTGTGTTTCATTTTGTATGTATGTTACGCGATCATTCCGTCAATAATGAATCAATTTTGCAGTAGAATCGATCGAATCGTAGTCTTAATCTGTTCGACTATTTACATAAAGTAAAGATAGTTTTTGCCTATCTAAATAAAAGTAATTTCAAATGGGTCGGGTGGCTATCCCTGGCTTCAGAGTTTTTAAACGGTTATAATATTAGAGACCCGCAGCCCGCAGTCCGTCTAGATTCTATCAACGTAAGTTAGTTGACGTTCTAATATACACTTTTTTTGATCTTTTCTTCATTCGAGTACTTTGTACAATATTGTCTATCAGTTCTACTTCTACGAATTGTGTGCCCTACCTAAGGCCTCTTCAACTTGCTAACCCAAAAAGCTGTGATGGAACCAATGGAAGCGCTGGCATCCAACGTGTTCCGATGGTCTCGACCAGATCTTAGATTCACGTGAAGACCTTCTCTACATTTGCCAATACATTGTCTACATTCGAGAACTTTAAAGCCCCATCGATCGTTCGTTTTACGTACTATGTGTCAGGACACTCACTCCACTCACTATCACTATAACAGAAATTATAAATCGTCTGTATGTCGGTTGCCTAAGTTAGCTTTTCCAAATCTGTAGATAGAGGAGGTATCCGTGGTAGGAGCCGTGGTGGTCTAGTGGTAGTAACACCTATCTTAAAATCGTGAGTTGGTAGGTGCAAATCCCGATCCCGTATCAATGAGTTTCTTTGGAATTTAGGTACGGAATTTCACATCACTGGCTTTTCCGTGAATGAAAATATCGTGTGGCAACCTGCATACCTACGTCCGTAGAAAGAACTGGATTACGTATTATTATAGGAATCCACCAACCCGCACTGGGCCAGCAGCGTGTTGGATATGGCCCAACCGTAGGTAGACTCTCTCGCTACTCAATAGATTACAACGCGGTCGCGGTTTCATGTCTATTTCATATTCCTTTTTTATACTTTCGTCAAAATTGTAAGCAGTAAAAGGAAAGTCTTTTTTTTAAAACACTTTAGACGCTACATTTACATTCGATGCCCGGATGCCTTATATGAATTCGCCAACCTGCACTGGACCAGCGTGGTGGATATGGCTCAATCACACTTCGTGGGTAGGTATATGTCCTGCAGTGGACTATTAAAAAAGGCTGGTATAGGTACAGGTACCTACAGGAATAGCGGAGATAAAATATGGTGATGCCTAGCTAGCCGAGCGGGGTGAGCGGCGACCACGCGATTTTTTTCTAATACTTACATTTTTAAACTCATGATATCTTTCGAATGAAATGTCTGAATTGAACAACTTAAAAAGTTATATAAAGGTCCTGAATTATTCCTGAATATAAAGTAGTTTATTTTGAAAAAGGTTTACATAATATTATACCATGATATAAAGAGCCTTTTCTTGCGGCGGCATTTCAATTAAAATTTTCAAATAAAAGAACACTTATTGTGGCTTAACTATTATAGATAGACATACTCTGTCGGCAAACTTTTTGTAAATAATGATAAGCTCTACAAAGTCGTAGTACATTATTTTATTGTATCATCAATAGTTTTCGCAGCGCACGCGATGTTAATAATATTTTAGGTAATTTTTGTACACCTTGGGTTACATGGGAGTTTTAGTGTCTCTTAATTATTTAAGAAATATAATATAGCCTTTGGCATCCAAGGATAACGTAGCTTTCCAACAGTGAAAGAATTTATCAAATCGGTTCAGTAGTTTCGGAGCCTATTCGATGCAAACAAACAAACGATCAAATCTTTCCTCTTTATAATATTGGTATAGATTTATTTCGCGCCAAACGAAGTCATCTGGAAGACACTATTGTACTTTCGTATGTTAGTTAATAAATGTCCGGCTAGTGAATGATTACTTGTCAAAAGTTTTTTATTGGTTGTGGCGGCTCTTCAATATTGGGGAGACTAACTTTACCAGTGCACAGCATATACCATTAGGTTCATCGTCCCATTTTTTTGCATAACACTTAGGGCAAATCTTATTCATGGTTCCAATTTGGACGGAAGGCTGTTGAGCATAATCTATTTGTGGATCGTATCTGAATGCTGATCTGCTACTGTGAGCTAAAATTTGAGTTCGAACTCTAGTTGTTAACGTATTCTGTCTTTCTCTCTGATCTCGTAGGCGTTGGGAATGCTCAGAGTTCGATTCATTCCGTAGTGCGAGTTAGAACATTTCTATTATTTTGCTCTTCAAGCCGCTACGAACGCTCTGTACTCGACTCTCGCGCGCGGACTTGGGAGGTTCTCTAATGTTGTTCGGCAAGCCTCTGGGAACGCTCGATAATCGACTCTCTGGCACGCGATTGTGACGCGTATTCTTTCCGGCTTTCAAGACGATTTTCAGTTTCCGATGAAGATTCTTCATTACGACGTATTTTTGATGCCGTCGCCTTGCCTGGGAACTATGTCCAGAAAGTTGAGATCTTGATCTTCTGAGCATTTTAAAATGGTAGAAAATATGAAAATATAAGTAAATTGCCTTTGCCTTTGTACCTCATAAATGATTTGCTAACTGTTGAACAGGAATTATGACGACGGAAACGGGCCTGTAGCTACACCGTTAAATTAAATAAAGCTGAATATGTGTCTAAGCAATAAAATTTATAATTCAATGTGTTTAAAGCATAATCTAAGGTTTAAAGCTGTAAACTGTTAGCTGTTTATATTTCAAACATTTGACAGAAGTGACATACTTATTTTTGGTTGCTAGGGTAACAATAACCAATAGACTATGACAGTTAAACATTAAATACTTTTTACATATTCAGATTACATAATATTTAAATTATAAGGTATTTTTTTACACCTTGTGTTACTTTATTGGAGTTTTAGCAAGGATCCCTAATTTTTTTGAAAATGTAATATAGCCTATAACATCCGGGGATTGTGTAGCTTCCCAACAGTCAAAGAATTTTTCAAATCGGTTCAGTAGTTTCGGAGCCTATTCAATGCAAACAAACAAACAAACAATCAAATCTTTCCTCTTTATAATATTGGTATAGATGTGTTTAAAGCATAATCTAAGGTTTAAAGCTGTAAACTGTTAGCTGTTTATATTTCAAACATTTGACAGAAGTGACATACTTATTTTTGGTTGCTAGGGTAACAATAACCAATAGACTATGACAGTTAAACATTAAATACTTTTTACATATTCAGATTACATAATATTTAAATTATAAGATATTTTTTTACACCTTGTGTTACTTTATTGGAGTTTTAGCAAGGATCCCTAATTTTTTTGAAAATGTAATATAGCCTATAACATCCGGGGATTGTGTAGCTTCCCAACAGTCAAAGAATTTTTCAAATCGGTTCAGTAGTTTCGGAGCCTATTCAATGCAAACAAACAAACAAACAATCAAATCTTTCCTCTTTATAATATTGGTATAGATAAGATAATAAAGCAAAAATAATATTACTAAAAAGAAATAAAAACAATGTAACTACTCAATACTAAGGTTACCTGTCTGTTGTGTAATAGAAGATATAAAAAGAAAAACATAATCACAATATTCTTAAAAACTTAGCTGTAATACTGCAGAATCAGCACACATACAAGTTCGCTGTTTAAACATTAAAAAAAAAAAAACAATATATCGATTCGGTGGATATTTCCAGTTGATAACGTCTGAGTCAGATAGAATGTTTGACAGTTTCGACAGCATGGAAAGATTTTCCATACATTTATTACATATAATATATGGTATATTACATATATATTACATATATATACATATAATTATATTTATTTTTCAATGAACTTGGATAGATTTTTTTTTATAAATTTTTAATGGGGTTTTCAATGGATAATCTCCAAATGGTTTTCGAATTTTAGACTTTGCAAAAATAAAATGTTGTCCATTAATAATAGCTTTGTTGGACACGGGAGTCTACGAACAGGAAAGTTAATTACCCAAGCTACTGCCGCTGGCTTTTGTAGTCAATTGCGTCGATATTGTTGGGCAAATAATTAGGCCAATATAGCAGCAGCAGTATAGGCCGAATCATATTTCTTGATGGTTATGATGTTAGCTACAAGCTGTGGATAACCCAATTATTCCAGATTGAAGCTCACTTAACACCTGCGCGAGGATTTGGTTGGGAGGTCCTTGCGCAGCCGCGAGGATTGGGTTATCCGCAGCTTGTGGCTAACATCATAGCCGCCAAGAAGTTTGATTCGGCCTATAACAGTGGTGATGGTTATGTGTAAAGCCCCGGATCCCTGGGTTTCGTGGCTATCTATGGGTGCTTCTCAGTAGGTAGTCCTCTTAAGTGTATGTGTTGTAAAAGTACCTTGTCTGTTACGAAATAGAGATTTTGAAGTGAAACTTGTAATGCGACTTCCAACAATGTTGCGTTAAACGTTTAACGCTACCATGAAGGAAGTATGAAAGCACTGTTGCGTCGAAGTTTCACTTCTTCCGCGCGGAGAGACTCCACTTCACGGTTTTTTCTTTCTTTCTTTCTTCTAAATGTAATGTTAATATTTTAGGACGGTAATCAGAACTGCCGCAACCCAAACGGTGGCCCCGAAACCATGGGGTCTTGCCGCATGGCGGGCGGCGGTGGCCCCATGGGCCCCGGGGTTTCTATGGGCCCCATGTCCTCCAGCGAAGCTCAGACACTGCCTTCCAACGTCATCAGCAAGCAGGTCGGCAGCATGGAGGTAACCAGGATCATATTGTACTTTTTTAAACTCAGTATTCCAGAAAAAAAAAACACTTTTTACGACACCCGAAAACCACACTAAATTTTCACTGTGTTCTATTAATATTCGAGTACTTTACAAATGCCTTTTATCGAACCCCATTTTAGAGCCAATAAGCATCGCAAGCTTTGTAAAAATCAGACACATTTTTACGAAACCCGAAAACCACACAATCTTGTCAGTGCATCTGATTAACACAATATTTTCACTGCATTAGATTAACACTACATATTCACTGCAACAGATTAGCACTATATTTTCACTGCATTAAATTGAAATTAAAGTCAATCACTAAATGCTATATGTAATAACCATATCTCAACTAAAAGTAAGTGTGTGTTCCGCTAGCAGCAAAGCCAGATCTTCGTGTTCTCGACACTTCTGGCCAACAAGGGTGCCGAAGCAGTTCTTTCCGGGCAACACCACTCCATCATCTCGTACCACTGCGCTCAGCCCGGCACTAAGAAGTATTTGGAGGTGAGTAACCACTGGTTGGGTGATTTTGAAGGGGTTAGGTTAGGACATTTCCGGCACGGCAATAGTATCTAACAGGACTCCGTCATTAAAAGGGAACGTGAATCATACCTACGCGCTTCGGAGTTCGGTATACTCTCGGTACACCAACACGCAGATGTGCCGCAGTGACGAACGAACGTGTGGGTTTGTAATCAGTAAGCGTGCGATTTATCTACCAGGCGGGCAGCCCTAGCGTGTGTTACGTAATGCGTGGCCACTCTGGGCTGATAAAAAATCTAGATGTGAAATGAATCATATTTTGTGTTCTTTTGCACCTGTGATTTTGATTATTTTATTGATTGTCTATTTTGTCTTGTATAAAAAGAAGTTTAATTATCCTCTTTCATTTCAGAAACATCCCCTAAAAATGGGCCAATTCAACAAACAGAGCCCCGCCCAGTGGCTCAACAACTTAGCAATGGCTAAGAACCGCGGCGGCATGCGCGGTGGGCCCAACATGATGGGGGGCCCCAACCAAATGGGCCACATGATGGGGGGCCCGATGGGGCCCAACATGGGGCCAATGGGCCACGGCATGGGGCATATGGGGCCCAACATGATGCCGAACCGAATGGGCGGGCCCCAAAGTCAGATGATGATGATGAAGGGGCAAATGGGGCAGATGGGGCCGGGAATGGGGCCTATGGATGGGTTTCCAGGGGGCACCCCGTCCTGCGGTGTCATGGACGGCCTCGGTGCTGATGGTGAAATGCCCTGGGACACCGTGAGTATTATATCATTGCTGTCAACTTTCCTCTATTAGGTGTTAACGACGTTTTTTCGAGTATCTTTTTTCTTTGAGGAAATCTCAATATCAATTGATACATTATCTCCAATATTGCAGACAACTTGTCTTCTTCATCTGCTGGAATTGCTATGGAAAGATTATGTCATAACTTATTACTCTTTATAATATACCATCTTGTAATGTAATCCATTGATCCATGACTGACTACTGTGAAACTTCTTTTAGGACCTAAAAGGTTTAAGCTTTTAAAAATGAACCTTCTAAATTGACGCATAATTTCCGGATTTATGATCCTTATTATAAATCCAAGTGTGTTTATTACTCTCACGCAGCAACAGAGCAACGGATAGACTTGATTTTTGACATGGATAATAATGTATGACCTCTGAACTATATCAAAAGCATGGATATAGTTCAGAGGACATAGGCTACTTTTTATCCAGAACAAAAATCGCACCCTGGGGAAGCTGCGCTGCGTGTGAAGCTAGTACTAAATAAATGTGTTTTTATTCCAGAAAAACCCCTCAGTGATGGCGAACGGCATGTCGAACGGGTCACAGATGCCGGCCTGCTCCGAGGCCGGCGGCGACTCCGGCTCCAACCAGGACTCGGGCGGCGACCAGCCGTGCCAGGCCGGGCCCAAGGGTAACTATACTCGCATAGGGAACTCCCCAGGGATAGTACAGCATGTCCAACGGTCAGCCGTGCCAGGCCGGGCTTAAGAATAACTATACCTAGCAGCGTAAGAAACTCTTAAGGGATAGTACAGGATGTCCACCAGGTCACAGATTTTTGGCTGGCTGGCATAACTACAATTCCTGGCTTGCAGTAGGTGGACTAGACTAGTGCCAGAATGAACCTTAGGGTATATTACATGGTTCATAAGTAACTTATCAGAATATAGGGATATGTATAATAGGGAATGCCACGTGGGTCACAGAAGCTGATTTATTCTTAAACGTCCGTAAATTTTGTCTCTAGGCCTCTTGCTCCTGCCAATACCTTGTTAATACGTTGTCTCTCTCCCCAGGTGTAAAAATCCCCGACGAGAACCTAACCCCGCAGCAGCGCGCGCACCGCGAAGAACAACTCGCGACCATCCGCAAAATGCAACAAATGCTCTTCCCAGAGAGCGGCGGCAACAACCCCAACCAAGGCCCAGACAACCCCCAACAAAACGACATTAACCCGCCAAACTCACAGGCCAATATGAACATGCCTTTCCCGCCCATGTCAGGAATGGGGCCAAATGGACCGATGGGGCCCGGGCCTAACGGACCGATGGTGTCTATGTCGAATAGCATGAATTCTGGTCCGAGTTGCACTATGTCCGGGCCACACGGGCCGATGGGAGGTCCGATGGGGCCCAACGGACCTATGGGGGGTCCGATGGGCCCGGGAGGTCCTATGGGGGGTATGGGCGGCCCGGGGATGGGGATGGGTGGGCACGGGTCGATGGGGCCTAATGGCATGATGGGGCCTAATGGACCCATGATGGGCGGGATGGGGCCTAACGGGCCAATGGGACCGATGGGGCCGTGTGGCATGAAGGGCATTAGGGGGCCGTGTGGCGGGCCCGATATGAAGGGGGGAATGTGCACCGACATGCATATGGGGAGAGGCTGCGGTGGACCTATGGGGGTAAGTTTACCGATTTTTTTTATATTTTGTCTGTTTCTTTTAGAATTTTGTAACTTCTAAGTAGGTAGATATTAAAAGAGTTAAGAAAGTGAAATTCAAAGCTATTTTACATATCCATCTGTGACATCGTAACTTCTAAATAAATCAACAATTTTTGATAAGTGTTATTTTTTAGCAAGTCAAAAGTCAAACGAATGATAACAAAATCGGGGGATCAGTTTTGTGTTGCAATCTCAGATCTATCATCTCCATCCTAAATTACACCGTTGGATAGCTAAAAGATTAAATAATTCATTACACCAAATGCGGACTGTGACACATCGCGGGGAGTGGAGGGAGAAGCCCCGCCATTTTGAGGTCATTTTGCTCACGTAAACGTATTCACGTACAACACACGGCCGTGTTCATGACGCTGTCACACTACATTTTTTTGTTTGAAAATTGATAAAATAATCCAACATAGTTTTCTCATATTTTTTTATTTATCACTTGTAAATATAATTTTCTACGATATTATTACCATGGGATTGAAATATTATAATAACTAGAGACTCCTTTAAAACGTGAATTTGTGACTTTATCTAATTAGTAATGATTTTGTTGCAGCGTATGCCCAATCCGATGGGCGGGATGGGCGGGCCTAAGCCATGCATGATGGGCGGGCCTCACATGGGGCCACGGATGATGTCGGGGCCTAATATTAACGCCATGAACGGTGAGCACCACATATTAATTTAACATAATACCACTTTTGTACACTTTGTTCTTTAGTCTAGCATGATTAAAGAAATTCACCTAAGAATATAGAATGATGATTTGAATGTCCATTAACACTACCTCCAGATTTAATTATTATATAAAATGGTGCAAAGTCGGTGACAAAATTAAAATAGCTGCATTTTCTTTTCGGGGATGTGTTTTCTAATTGTGTACGAAATGAAAACATTATTGTGTGAAATATAATATTTTTATTTTGTAATGTTAATACCAACTATGTTTCGTAGCCGTTTTCGGCTAAACGCGGTTGGTTTCGTCCTGCTCGCTTACGTGGTTCTAGTAATTGTCACATTGAGCAGAAAAATCTCGAACTCTAACGCTCTCACTAAGGCCTCGTTTCCGGGCATGCGGCGTGGCTTCTCGCGGCGCGTGGGACGTTTTGTCTGTTCATAGACAGGCGGTGCGTGCAGCGGCCCGTGTTATCGCACGCGCAAACACAAACATATGGCAATATACAATGTTGTTCATAGAGATGCGAGACGGGAAGCGTGGCGTTGCCCGGGCTTCGCTACAAAACACATTTCAAGCAAACGCGTGAAAAATTCGCTTCTCCGTGAACACACTTATACAACGCACTTATATATTGTTTGAATTAAGTGCGGGCCGCACAGAACGCGAAACGCCCCGCGTCTCCAGAAACGAGGCCTATTGTTAAGAACCACGCCTAAATGTAAATGATAGATACCTGTAATAATATCGAGTGTTCCAGTAGTAAATTGCGGTTCGTCCGGTGTGTTATGTTGACATCAGCTCGCGTGGCTGTTGCAGGCGGCATCATGATGGATGGCGGCATGATGGGCGGCATGTTGGACTGCGGACCCGAACACCACTCCGGCCCCCCGCCTAACGGAGCCATGTGTATGGACTACCGCGCAAGGACGGTGAGTAGCTGTGTCAGGGGCGGCATGTTGGACTGCGGACCCGAACACCACTCCGGCCCCCCGCCTAACGGAGCCATGTGTATGGACTACCGCGCAAGGACGGTGAGTAGCTGTGTCAGGGGCGGCATGTTGGACTGCGGACCCGAACACCACTCCGGCCCCCCGCCTAACGGAGCCATGTGTATGGACTACCGCGCAAGGACGGTGAGTAGCTGTGTCAGGGGCGGCATGTTGGACTGCGGACCCGAACACCACTCCGGCCCCCCGCCTAACGGAGCCATGTGTATGGACTACCGCGCAAGGACGGTGAGTAGCTGTGTCAGGGGCGGCATGTTGGACTGCGGACCTGAACACCACTCTGGCCCCTCGCCTAATGGAGCCATGTGGATGGGCTACCGCGCAAGGACGGTGAGTAGCTGTGTCAGGGGCGGCATGTTGGACTGCGGGCTCGACCACCCATTCGTCTCCCCGCCCAATCGAGCCATGTGCATGGGCTATCGCGCGCGGACGGTGAACTTTAGGGGCGGCATAGTGACGGATGGCTGAATGACCACGGTAGAACCATGTGCATAACTACGAATATCTCGCTCGGACGGTGAAGCGTTCCTGTAGTGCACCCATTCTTTAAGTATGCTCAATGGAGCCCTAAGGTTCCGGAAAGCCTCTGTGGGGACTCCACGAAAATACTGGTTTACATTAGTTTGTCTTATCGGTATTCTGTGAAGTAACCACACTCCGATTCAAGATTTCAAGCAAATTCAGATGTCAGTGAAGGTGAAGAAGTAGGATTTTGCGCAGCTTGTAGCTAACTTCACAAACGCCATTAAGTTTGATTCGTCCTAGTTTGTGGAACTAGCCTTCTAATATAAAACTTTGTGTACACAGATGGGTCCAGGAGACCCCGGCGGGATGGGCGGGGGCTGCGGCGCACTTCACAAGGGCGGTCTACGCAGCCCCAAGTCGCCCGCAGCAGATATCGACTGGCAGAAGATACACCATCAGTTCTTTGACGACCCCAAGGCTATGGATAACGAACTCAGTAAGTACCGAGAATGTATATCCTTGTTTATATAGATGGGTCCAGGAGATCCCAGCTGCGGTCAGATGGGTCCAGGACACCCATAGCTGCAGCGTAATTTACAAGGGCAGTCTGCGCAGCATCAAGTCACCCGCAGCAGATATCGTCTGGCAGAATATACACCATCAGTTCTTCGACGACTCCAGGACCATGGATAAATGAATTGAGAAAGTACTGAGACTGTGTAGCCTTGTCTATACATATGGGTCCAGTACTCTTAGCTGCGGCGTAATTTATATGGGTGGTCTGTAAGGCCCCAAGCAGCAGAAATTGACTGGAAGAAGATACACCATTAGTTCTTTGACGACCCTAAGGCTAGAGAGTACTATCTATAATTATAGCTCTATTTTTGTACGATTTGTACAGAGGTGATATCCAATGGACTGTATTTGAGGTGCGTCTAACGATGATAGAACCCAGATAGGTTATCCCCGCAAGCTGATGGTAAAAGGAAAATTCCACCAAGTACTCCAGTGACCAGAAGTCGCGATTTCTGTTTTTTTTTATATTTTGTTCTAAATGTCTTGTCTTGTCATGTCATCTAAAAAGTGTTAAGAGCTTGTTGTAATATTTTAATAAAACTTTCATATCCAATGTAAATCGTTTTTCATCGTAATAAACGTACTTTAATATATTATAGTAACGCGAAACTTATCTAAAAAGACCTTTCGTAAAATACTAGTATTTTTTTTTTTTTTTTTTTGAAGAAAAATTTCAACATTGCGTTTATATTATGGTAAAGTGAACATGTCCATTGCAGGTACACAAGTGAAATCCCCATGTTCGGAGCGGGGCGGCTGCCTACCGCCGCCGCCCTACGGCGCGTCGCCCCTACACCGGTCCGCCTCTGTGCCTATAGGTACGTACCAACTGTTTTATATGTACGTACCAACTGTTTTAAATGTTCGTACTCGTACCAACTACATATCTTATATGTACGTACCAACTATTTTATAGGTACGTTATACGTACCAACTGCTTTTTTTTCTCAAACATGATCGGAAATGAGAGCATTTCTTTGACAACCTTCTTGGAGATAAATCGAAATTGCTGTACTGGCCAAATACATGCGAGCAGCGGCCGGAAAAAGTTGTATGAAAATTTCATTACTGTCGTGTTTTAGCGGCCAGATAAATTACTATGTAAACTCATATCTGTCGTGTTTTTAAAAATTCGGCCAAGTGCGAGTCGGACTCACGCACGAAGGGTTCCGTACCGTATGGGAGCCCAATTCCTCTTGCCGTTATAAATAGCGAGCAAAAAAACTTTTAAGCCACATTTGTAGTATGGGAGCCCTTAAATATTAATTCTATTCTGTTTTTAGTATTTGTTGTTATAGCGGCAACAGAAATACATCATCTATGAAAATTTCATCTGCCTAGCTATTATGGTTCATGAGATACAACCCCGTGACAGACAGACAGACGGACATCGAAGACTTAGTAATAGGGTCCCGTTTTTTACCCTTTGGGTACGGAACCCTAAAAATGGAACGATTTTTTAGTCCAACAACAACCGACTTCAATCGCGTACAGAATTCGAATAGTTCGCTGGAATTGGTGCATACAATTTTGGATAATCGTAGATTTATCAAAAACGGCTCAGCCGATTTCGATTAAATTTAAATGAAACCTTTAAAGTATGGACCAATCAAACAAAAAAGTTGAAAAAGAAAACATATTTAAAATAGGCTTATATTTAAAGAAAAGCAAGACAAAAGTACTAGGCGCCCAGAACAAAACAGATGTTACCTACCTTTTCAATAGTGAAGGCTATGTTCTCATTGATAGGTCCTGAGTTTCCTCATTGAAGTTAATTTCCTCGCATTATTTGAGAAAAGTACTATACAAGTCGGGTTGCACAGGATTTTTTTTAAATCAATAAAATTCAATTAAAAAATAAATCAAATTAAATCACAGCAAGTATTAATGTAGATATGTTAAATAAAAAAGGTATAATCGGTTTTGAATGACCGTTCTTCGCGATTTGTTATTATTCGTGTTTTGACTTGCCTCCTTCTTTTTTTTGGAAACAATTTTGAAATACGTGTTCAGATTCACGTCAATAAAATATGGATACGTGGCCCACAGCTACCCAGTCCCCCGGTCACGGGTCGGTGCAGATGCCGATGTCTGCGGAAGCGTCGCGCGCCGGCTCCGGCCTCAACAGCCCCGCGCACTGCAAGCAAGGACCGAAACAGGACGCGCCAGGTCAGTTACGTCTGCGGATGGCTTTATATTCCTCTATTTTATTGTGTGTTATTGTATTGCTGTGAATTTAAAGGACGAATCATTGTTCATAGTTAATAGTTCATTTATTCGACAAATGGGTGTCAGAGACACATTTTTGAATAGTCAACAAAAATCTACATAATGGTAAAAACTTCGCAAGAAACCAATTACTTATTAATTACTAAGTTAAATATTGATTACAGCTAAACAATCAATTATTCTTTTGAACTTAATTCCAATCAATCTATCAATTAAATCACAATCATCACATTAGATAAATAATAAATACAAGTAAACACAATAAGGTGCCAGTTGCATAAATGATGAAAACCTACCAGATCCATTACACAATATACACATCAGAAGATTTTCACTGCAAAGTAATTTTGTATAGGTCGGATTGTTTTCTTTATTTGTACAATAATTCTTTAAGTCGCAATAGTTTGTAGAATTTTTTAAGCCACTTATGCAACATGGATATACGATTTAAATAACCGGAGCCTACAACTTAATGTGTCAACCGTGTTCGAATATGGGCCACTGGATGTGTCCAATGTCATTGATGTCAGTCGAGTCTTTCAGTCTATCCATTATTGTCTTCGAGCAAATATCTATAGAGCCACAATTGTGCAAAAAAAGTGTCCGAGCCAAAACTCTGCCCAAACGAGGTAGTGGGCAGGCTGCTTAAAATTCAAAATTCAAAAACGTTTATTGCAGTTTGCATGTTACATTGGTGTTATAAATATATAATCATGGCTCAATACAAACTTGCCTGTTAAAGGCGTGCAAAGTTACTGGCAGCTCTATTCATTATTATCAAATCGAATTTATGTCTAAAATTATGTTTAAATTGATTACAATGTCAAGATTAGTTAGTCAATTACAATGTCAAGGATTAGTGTCAATATTATGTTAGTAGATTACATGAATAATGAATAATTGTACGAAAAGATTACATTACATAGTCAATACATCAGTTTACAATATCTAGTTTTTGCATTTATGTGAGAGTGTAATAAAATCTATTACTTAAAACATTTGTCATTTAAAAAATCATTGATTGAATAGTAACATTTGTGTGTGAGAAGAGCTTTTAATTTTTTCTTAAAACAATTTATCTCTTGATCCCTAATACACTTTGGTACGTGATTGTATATAACAGGGCCCATACAGACAATGCTTTTGTTCATAAGTGTAATTTTTGAAGGAAAAATTCTACGTTTATTTTGGTCTCTCCGATTTCTTACGGTTAACTCAGACAAAGGAGGAAATAGCTCGGGGTGACTTTTTACAAATACTGCAGTTTCAAATATGTACAGAGAAGGAAGAGTCAGAAGTTTATGTTTAGTTAGTCGTAATGCCATTGCAAGCCGATCACAACGCCGCGAGATGCCAAAGTGCTCGGTTACAAGCACTAATTAGACGACAACGTCGAGCTTCGAGAAAACGGGTCATTGTGAATTATTTAAATGTAAATATCTAAGTCGGTACGTATGACAGCGCTCGGACATTTTTTTCTACTTTTACTTAGGGACTGTGGCTCTGTAGATATTTGCTCGAAGATTATTGTTTAGTATTTTCTGTCTAGTTCAGTGATCTGTGAACTATCGCCAAGTTCAATGCGGACAGAACACTAAAATTAAATCTCTATGTAACTTTCGATTCGGAAGTAATACCTAATGTTGTGTTACTTTTTCTAAATCAGAAGTTTTACTGCACTGCAATGAAAACTAGTTTTTTCTTATAGAGTCCAAAAATATATTATGTGTTGGAGAAAATGGTGCCTTGATGCAAACAAATTCAATGCTTATTTTATTTAATCTTCGGAAGTTTTCACAAAATGTCTGTGATCAGTTGGTGTCGTTTCTAGTATATTTAGCAACCTATTTAAATTAGTTTTGTCCTTCAAATTCACAACATTATTTTATAACAAAAATCCAGGTAAATCGGTAAGTATTTTAATCGCATGATTACTTAACACAGAAGCCATAGAAGTAGCGAGCATGACGAGATCTTTACAATCTGTGTTAGACATTTTCCCAACCACGACGATTGTTTATCAATTTTTATTTTATTATTGTAATTGACAATTTTGATTTGTAGAATTTTATTTTGTTTCTGTAGTTGTAATGCGTATTTTTGTTTTCCCTCCCCTCCCCTCGCAAAACGCTTGACGCTTGAAATCCCAACGTGTGATAACAACGAATTATACAAACCGGGCGCGATGTTGGACTATTGGATCAAATATTGGCCAATGAAGAGATTCTAGAGAAGCTAGACGACGGCGTGTTTGTCCGTACGCTCCAATGCTTGGCCGCCCAACAGCAAAAGAACCAACAAGCCAGTACGCACGGGAAAGAACCAAGTTTGATGCCGGTGCCGTCGCCGCAGCAAATATCCTATCTCAACCAGTTCGAAGGTAACGACAGAGACAGAACGACGCCGGGATTACACTTGTGAGAAAACGGAATATCAACAATGCTACGGGATTTTGAACCGTATACGTGGGTCGTACGTGCTGAGATTGCGTGCGCGTTTCGCGGTTGCATGCCACGCCTAAGGTTGCCATACTAATCTGAAACTTACAAGTGTAACCCCTGGCTTATTTCTTAAGTATTTTATGATTTTCTGCTTTGTATTTTTTGTGATTTTGTGTGATTAGCTACTCAGTGTTTTATTTTGTTGGAAAATTATCGACTCGTCCTTTTTATAATAAATAATATCCGAGCCCACTTCAGCAAAAATGTGATATGTCAATTTTTCGATCACTGAGATCGACTTGAGAAAAAAAGAAAACTTTATGATATTTTATTCTTATAAGTTTTTTTAAATATAAATCTATTTCTTTTTGTCGATAATCTTTCAACGCAGTTATAATTTGTGTCATGACTGAGTTTTTCGCACTTGTACATTTCATAGCAAAAAAATGCGTACTTTCATTATTTTGGTGGTGGTTGGTGAAAATGTGCTAACATACTTCAATACTTCATACTCTATGGCTAATTTCGTTCCTTCATTCTATATCAAATTTCATTGTGTGTTTGTACATATCTGTTATTTTTATTATAATATTTGTTTTTTATGTGAAATAGGTCAAGAATTAACAATACAGAAGCAACCAAACACGTCGTTGAAAGATAACGGACCGCCGTCAAATAGCGGCGGCCAGACGCCACAATCGAACTCGAATCAAAAATCACCCGCTGGGTAAGTCTAATGATAATTGTGCACTCTAAAATTATTACAGTAGAGATGGTTTTGCATTTACCCTGCCCATAAGCGACACGAGCCGTCAACCCATCTAATCCAAAGAGTTATTTTTGTGATAAACATTTCAAAAATTCATCGCGAACGCAGGACTCGAACCTGGGTCTTCAGATCAATAGCCAGACGCTTTCCCAACTGAGCTAATTCATAGTCCTGACTTTGCTTCGAATTTGAATTTTTATAACGTTGCTTGACTAAAAGCCCGATTACAGAGGCGCCATCGTAATTATATTAGCTAAATAGCATAGTTCTGTTTCTTTTTCACTTTAGGCATTCGATAGAGAGAACGCTTTTTACGTTGCTATTAAATTTACGCTGGCGCCTCTGTAATCGGGCTTTAAATGTTTCTAGCCATCACCGAAGTAAAGTAACAGTCCGTCTCTTAGTCACTTTTATCACGGGTGGCATTTATCATCCTTACTGAAGCTCACTGCGCGAGAATTGGGTTTCCCGCGACTTGTGGCTAATTTCAGGTCTGCCATGATGTTCCGTGATTCGGCCTGTAGCTAGACTAATTCGACTTATACAATGACATATACAAACTTACTAATCACCAAGGAATTTTTAAACTACGTAACTGGAAGGTTCAATCGACGTATCTCCGAGTTTTCTATAAAAAGGAACTTGAACCTTATCACAACAGTATAACGTTCTCTTTTTAATGAAATATAGTAAAAAGGAAAAACGGCCCAGAGAGAGAATTACTTATAAGATGCCTTGTCACTTTCACACAGTTGATATTATATAATAAAGATGGCATGGGAACATCAAGAACATTGGGACAATGTGATTTCCCTTAAAAAGGCGCAAGTAGACGCATTATCACAGAATGCAAAAAATTCATTTTACATTCGAATAAAAGTTATTGAAAGAAGAGTTATATGGGAGTATGGGAGTAATGTGATGGCAAAATACTGGTAACTCATTGCAAACCAAAGAAACAAAATGGCGTAGAGAGATGAGAAAGAAACATGGCCACTTAGTATTAAGTCTCATTCGGACCGCGTTTTTGTAACAGTGAGCCTTCCAGTTACTTAATATATAAATTCCTTGCTTATCATCAAGGAGTTTGTAAACTAGTTACGTAGTATATAAATTCCTTGCTTACACTCAGTTGTGGGGTCAGTATATTATGTAAAAGTAAATTTGATGTCTCTAGTATGATGCCCGGAACGCCCGAGCCGCATTCTTCGCTATCGGAGCAGCGTGCAGGAAGGTTTTCCATGGAACAGAGTCCAGGGTTCAACAACCCGCAGACGCCAAAAGGAGCCCAGTGTGGACAAGGTAAGTCATTGTTTCACGTTAAAAAAAATATACACTCCATAGGTTGCTGGTTCAAATCTGGCTTGAAGGATCAACAAAAAAAAATTTTTTCTAATTGTGTGTATGGATTTTGATAAGAAAAAACAGGACTTCACTGGGTGATGTTTATTTACTGGGTTTTTTTGTCTGGGAAATTAATTAAATTTACAAAGTATCGGATACGGATGTGAGCGAGAGTGCAATATATTTGTTCTATCTATGAATTTAGCGTGGCAATACAACAGCCAAATTAATAAGGTTGTAAAACAACTAGACAGACAGACGCGACCAAAGCGCCACCCTTTTATGGTGGACATCCCACGCATTAGAACCAAGCGTTTCGAGTCCACATTCCTCATACGAACTGCCAGAATGTGGAACGCTTTGCCTGGGTCTGTCTTCCCGCTAGTGTACAATGTAGGTGTCTTCAAATCCCGAGTAAATAGGTATCTTCTAGGTAAGCGTGTTACATCCTAGACCGCATATCTGCTTAACATCAGGTAGTGTGTAGTCAAACGCAAACCTATTCGAAATAAAAAAAAAAAAAAAAACTAATACTGCTAAAAATAGGTTGTATAGAGACACTTCTTTACTTTCAACTTGGTATAGGCCGCGCCACACAAATTGGCGAATATGAAGTTAGCTACAGGCTGCGCAATATCCAATCCTGACTAAGGCTCACACAAAGCCGCTCGTTGATAGGATATTGAGCAGGTTGTAGCTAACTTCATTTCCGCCAACTTGTGTGGCGCGGCCTATATTTGATATTGGTTTCGCTATCGGCATCTTTTGTTCAAAATCCTGTAACTTTAAGTTTTACCCTTGTTTCTAGTTGAAATTACGTACGGAGTTGTTTTTAACCAGCTCAAATTATACTAAATCAATCAAATAAATAAAAACTATGTGTCATTTTAGTCTAATCTACTTTATTTTCTTTTTTAACAATTACCAAACTTATTTCCACGCAGATGAGAAATCACGACCGAGCCCCTCGTCAAACCGATCAAGTCAAGACGGTTCGTCGAAAACTCCGCAACGGGAATCGAACATGAGCCAAGGGCCGTACGCACCCGCGTCTTCGGCCGCCTCCTGCGCTGCCAGCTCCAAGAGCAGCTGCAGTGTCGCTTCCAGTGGTAGTGCAGTCAACACTACCGCTAGCATGGACGACTCTATGGCCGGAAACAACGAGGTGTGTAGATATAAGAGCAGTTGTAATCACTTCCAGTGGTAGTGCAAACAACACTACCGCTAGCATGGACGACTCTATGGCCGGGAACAACGAGGTGTGTAGATATAAGAGCAGTTGTAATCACTTCCAGTGGTAGTGCAGTCAACACTACCGCTAGCATGGACGACTCTATGGCCGGGAACAACGAGGTGTGTAGATATAAGAGCAGTTGTAATCACTTCCAGTGGTAGTGCAGTCAACACTACCGCTAGCATGGACGACTCTATGGCCGGGAACAACGAGGTGTGTAGATATAAGAGCAGTTGTAATCACTTCCAGTGGTAGTGCAGTCAACACTACCGCTAGCATGGACGACTCTATGGCCGGGAACAACGAGGTGTGTAGATATAAGAGCAGTTGTAATCACTTCCAGTGGTAGTGCAGTCAACACTACCGCTAGCATGGACGATTCTATGGCCGGGAACAACGAGGTGTGTAGATAAAAGAGCAGTTATAGTAACTTCCGGTGGTAGTGCAGTCAACACTACCGCTAGCATGGACGACTCTATGGCCGGGAACAACGAGGTGTGTAGATATAAGAGCAGTTATAGTAACTTCCGGTGGTAGTGCAGTCAACACTACCGCTAGCATGGACGACTCTATGGCCGGGAACAACGAGGTGTGTAGATATAAGAGCAGTTATAGTAACTTCCGGTGGTAGTGCAGTCAACACTACCGCTAGCATGGACGACTCTATGGCCGGGAACAATGAAGTGTGTAGATATAAAAGCAGTTATAGTTACTTCCAGTGGTAGTGCTGTTAACACTACCGCTAGCATGGACGACTCTATGGCCGGGAATAACGAGGTGTGTAGATATAAAAGCAGTTATAGTTACTTCCAGTGGTAGTGCTGTTAACACTACCGCTAGCATGGACGACTCTATGGCCGGGAATAACGAGGTGTGTAGATATAAAAGCAGTTATAGTTACTTCCAGTGGTAGTGCTGTTAACACTACCGCTAGCATGGACGACTCTATGGCCGGGAATAACGAGGTGTGTAGATATAAAAGCAGTTATAGTTACTTCCAGTGGTAGTGCTGTTAACACTACCGCTAGCATGGACGACTCTATGGCCGGGAATAACGAGGTGTGTAGATATAAAAGCAGTTGTAGTTACTTCCAGTGGTAGTGCTGTTAACACTACCGCTAGCATGGACGACTCTATGGCCGGGAATAACGAGGTGTGTAGATATAAAAGCAGTTATAGTTACTTCCAGTGGTAGTGCTGTTAACACTACCGCTAGCATGGACGACTCTATGGCCGGGAATAACGAGGTGTGTAGATATAAAAGCAGTTATAGTTACTTCCAGTGGTAGTGCTGTTAACACTACCGCTAGCATGGACGACTCTATGGCCGGGAATAACGAGGTGTGTAGATATAAAAGCAGTTATAGTTACTTCCAGTGGTAGTGCTGTTAACACTACCGCTAGCATGGACGACTCTATGGCCGGGAATAACGAGGTGTGTAGATATAAAAGCAGTTATAGTTACTTCCAGTGGTAGTGCTGTTAACACTACCGCTAGCATGGACGACTCTATGGCCGGGAATAACGAGGTGTGTAGATATAAAAGCAGTTGTAGTTACTTCCAGTGGTAGTGCTGTTAACACTAGTATGGACTGTAAAGCCGGGAAAAACAAGATATTTAGACACATTTTCCATTATTCCACCACCACCTTCCAACAGTTCTTGTTGGAGATATATGGCGGGGTCTTTGTCCAGCTGTGGACGTTCTGTGACTTAAACGACGACGACGATCTGTAAACTGATAAAGATACTAATGGCGTTAGTGAGCAGTTATAGTGACTTTACATGCGAAATAGGAAATCTCATGTTACCATGAGGCCTGTCTCCAGTATGTAAAAAAAGATGTATAATTTTATCTAGAATCTGGCATGCTTAAATATATTTTGGTTTAGATTTGATTACATTTTAACACAACAACAAGAATAATTCGTTCATTGGTTTTTGGGTCCATGGTCCAAACTGTATGTCACTTCTGAGAATGGACATCACACGTTACTTTAATAATATATTTTTGTCACTTTGCAGACGACGTTATCAGGGGGCCCCAACAGCACGAGCTTACCGGGGCCCTTCCCCGGGCCGTGCAGTATGAACCGGCCCGATAACATCCCCATCAACCCCAACCAGGGCCCCGGGGGCCCCATGGGCCCCACCACGTCTTCCTTTGACCCCATCTCGTCTCTTGCTCAAATGTCACAACAACTCACAAACACCGTGGGCGGGGGAGGGAATGGCCCCGGCGGTGGCCCCATGGGCCCTAACGGTGGAGGGATGGGGCCGTTCGGCTCGGGGCCCCATCATATGCAGCATCACCACTCTATGCACCCGCACGGACATCCGCACATGATGATGAATGATATGGGTGAGTTTTGGAATTTTTATTTGAACTCATAAATATACAAAATACGTCCATAATTTTTGGGATATATGGAATTTGAAGTTTTGTCACACTCACCTTCTTCCTAGCTGGTACCACTTGTTCTTGACCAGTGATAACGGCTGCCGTCAAATTCTATAGACACATAAGTAGATTTTTCATACCCTAGTAACGGCAGCCACATTGAGCTCCTCAGTAAGTCAAAGTTTGTAGGTATAAGCCGCGTCACACAAGTTGGCGGAAATGAAGTTAGCTACAAGCTGCTCAATATCCAATCAACGTGCGGCTTTGTGTGAGCTTCAGTCAGGAATGGATATAGCGCAGCTTGTGGCTAACTTCATTTCCGCCAACTTGTGTGACGCAGCCTATTGCGTCATGATTTTTGGAATGTCTTAAAATTAAAAAAAAATGTGCGTTCTTACGGTCTTTGCCAGATCGTCTGTTCAGATGTGGTACGCTTGCCGTTGCGTGATCACAATTCAAACCGGTTACAACTGATCTGATTAGAAATCGATTGAGGAAGCCTATGTCCAACAGTAACATACGATTGACACGATTTTGATGAAGAATGTGTAAATAACTAAGTATCAAAATTAATAGTCAAAATTCATTTAAAGAATCTCCATTTTGTACGACTCCGTTAAGGTTTCAATTCAAACAGTCTTTCTCGATAGCAATCTCACAGTAATTGTAATTCCAGGATGCCACATGGACAACATGGGCGGTCCCGGCATGGGCGGGCCGATGGAGAGCATGATGGGCGGCGACTTCCCCCCGGACATGAACCTCAGTCCCAAAATGGGCGGCGGCATGGGCCCCATGGGCGGCGAGCCTATGCTCGGCCCACGCATGGGCGGAAAGATGCCTCCTTTCAACGGAGCCAACGTGCAAGTGAAAGCGAGCGCGCCCAATACGATTCAGTACCTCCCGACGAGGCCGCAAATGGCGTGCCAAGCCGGGCCGCGCGGCCCGCCCTCCCTAGACTTCCTACAACGCGTCACAAACCCCATGCAGATGGAGAAAGCCGGCTACTTCCCCCCGCGGCCCGATATGGAAGCTATGAGGGGGGTAATGCGCGCGCCCATGCTACGTATGCCTCACCATTATCCTCAAGGTTTCAACTCGCCGCCTAAAATGGATCCGTTCGGCGGGGGAGGTCCACCGCCGCCTTTTCGCGGTGGTAAAGGCACTCTAGGCCCGCGAATGGCAGCAGGACAACCCTTACCACCGTCTATGGGAGGTCCCGGCGCGTTCAAAGGCCAGTTCCCAGTCCCCTCCACAGCGGACCCCACGTACGCGGCGCAATTTCACAATTTCCAGCAACAGCTGTACGCGACCGGATCGCGCGCCGGCCAGCCGCACGCGCCCTACCCCCCCTACCAGCCGTCCAAGTGATGCCACATCCCCCCCACTCCGCCTGAAGGACTACCCGTATTCTGTTGATCGTTTTTGTTATACCGCGCAGTAAGAGAGGTGTCGCGAGAGGTTTCCGATCGCGTGTTCTCGCTTAGGTTTTACACTTAGGTTTCTTGACTGATGAGATTTGCGGATTTGTACAAATTGTACAAAGGCTAGAGAAGTGTTATTGTGAACTCTTTACATAATTTAAAAAAGTACAGTTTTTTAGACGTAACGTTTTGCTAATGGCAATAAATTAGTTTTAGTGATTATCGTTTTACACAGACATGCCAGAATTTCAGTGTATTGGTTCCTTTACTTAGCTATTTTTTACGATTCCTATGCACGCAGATATCTAGTCAATTTTGAAATTAATGTCAACAATCCTGTGTTGGAGTGATCTTGCAATTCCGCAGTTTGTTGCTTCCTACGGCACGGTGAGAGTACGTGGAACATTTGAAACTTGTCTCGTTTTTGTCCATTTAGTTATAATTCATTAGTAGAAATTGGTTTTCTAGGCGTAATTATGTTGCCTTCGCGGCCTGTAACTTTAAAATCGTACCAGTTTAATTAATTTGAATTTATTACTAATTTTATTAATTTGATCTGAATAGCAATGTTTTTTCTGTCTTCCAGTACCTTTACTCTTAAATTACAAGTAGAGAAGAGTGCAGCAAATTGACTCTTAATCGACTTGATTTAAGGCTGCGATGCGGCGCTTTAATTTCGCTAATTTTGACCCCTCTACCAACCTTTAAAAGTATGATTTTTATTTATAATTTTATACTAATAGTATTAATACTTGTCTATGTCATCTGAACATCGATCTTCTTCACAATATTTCTTTTAGGGATTTTATTTTTTAGTTTACAATTTGATCTTAATTTTGTAAACTGATACTTTATCAATAAATAAAATAAACTATACCTTACAAAGGGTCAAAAGCTCAGTTAAATCGAGGCGCTAGATCAATCCCTTGACTCGAGTTCTCGTAGTCTTACTTTAATGAAAGTACTTAAAAATCTGATGCCATATTATTTGCCACATGAATTTAATTTCGTGATATTTTAAACCGTCTTATTTTAATTTATTTTTTTGTCTGTAATTCTGTCTGAACAGTGCCGGCGTGCGGCGTACGTTATTTTTATTTGGGTTGTTACACATATAATCGAGCCGGCACAGTCGATTCGGCTCAATTTTTCGAACGACAAAGTCGACGCGAAGCAGCTACTACATAAGTTCAGCATCACTCTGCTTGTGTCGATCGGGTGGTTTCTTCAGGTCTAATCGGTACAATTCGGTTTTCTCGTGTCTCTCCGCGCGTTGCGGCATTCATTTACATACATTCGGGTTTTTCCGATCGAGGCCGGTCCGAATATATGTGTAGCAAGCCTTAGGTATCATAGGGCATATTGATATGCTAGGCTAGTAGCACATTGTGAACGTCACAGTGGCCTTGGGGAGGTAATGCCTTGTCTAATAAGCAATGAACCGGACGCCAGCTAATATACACATGCTATGCAACCATGGACATTTTCCAGAATAGATACAAACGTCTTGTATGTCTATTTTTTGTAGGAGATATTCCTTTACGCACGGAGAAGTTTGATCGCCAGTCACCGCAAAAAATGTCTATAGTCGACGAAAACAACATCATTTCGTATTTCGTAACTAGTGCGAGTAAGACAGATATAAAAAGTTTGATTAAACGACTCATTGACGAATGACCGTTCTGTAGTAAATCAAATTTTGTTTTTTGGTCGTCCATACACTATGCAATAATTACAAGATTTTTTTAAACTTTTACGACTTGAGCGACTTCTTTATTCTTTTTACTGGACTTTCATTGCGCGATAAGCTCCGAAAGGTATGAATAACTTATTGAATTTTATTATAGCATGATTGAAGCATATACAACTTCACGAACGGTGAGGATTGCTACAATGGATACGTTTTGATTCGTCGTGTAAAAATACACTTGGTTCTTATAGCCTTTTGACGGCCAAAGTAACTTGCGGGCGCAAACCCAGGGGCGTCGCTACCGCCGTATATGCCGTATCAGTTATACGGGGCCTCCGACGTGCGTAAGCAAATATTAATAAAAACTTTCCATTTTTTTTTTATTGTACATTACTTTGTAATAAAACACAAACAATTGCTCTTCTGGTTTAGTAGTACTAGAAGATTTAATAAATCAGTTTGCCGAAATAAAGGCAAGGCAAGGTATTTAAATTGAATTGTTTATTAAAATTTTGGAAAAATAGTGACAGATATTTATGATGAATAAAACTTTCTTTTAATTAAATGCAAACATTTTTTTTACGTGAGAAATCTTACAAGGCAAGGCACGCTACGCCACTGCGCAAACCATATATATAGTCGACATAAAAAACGGGTCCTATAATATGAAATTAAAAAAAAAGCGTCGAGCACAAAACAATAATCCTTTGACCGTCTTAGCAGTATCTGTACTGGTAAAATGTCTTTGGCTGCAATACTGTTGGGTCTCGTGTAGATTGTGCGATTGCTTAAGATATAATATCTACTTTAATTTATTTGCAAATGTTTTATGGGCAAGTCTCTTTATTATTATCCTAATGATCAGTATGGTCGATAGAGGGCCCTTAGCGCGTACTCTAAGGTCTAATTAGGCTTGGACCTCGCTATGAAATTGATACAATTTTCTGTTTTCGTATTGAAATCATGTTTGTTTAGATCGGACATATTCTAGGATATCATTATGTTTTTATGACAACTGTTTACTAGGAGATATGCTAGCTTAGCATACGACCACGAAAAAAACTCTTCGACGTGTGAAAAAGTGACAAATATATACTTCACCATAACTCTGTCGCGTTCTGACACGTAGAAAGAATTATTTCGTGGTGCGTATACTAGCCCGGCTGATGCTGAAAAATATCGAAATGTTCCATGCAAAATGGTCTTTGATTGTCGACAAAATTTATTAATCAGCAGATGTTTTCTTAGGATTTCAGAGTTGCTCCCGTAGTCAAAACTGCTCATAATGATTTGTATTATGAAATCTCAGAATAAGTCCGTTGTCAAGATCAATACCCAGTATATAGTACACACAGTATATTATTATAGTTCATAGTAGCCTTGTGTCTTTTCCTATTGTGAATTTTATTTATAACAAGCTCTGTCACAATTCATTCTTTACTATAATTTATATTAAGTATCTATGCGTATTAAAACGTTAATAGGCGCTGCTCGATCCCTTCAAATAGCTTACGGTGTAAGCGTATGATGTTTTTGGACATTTTTGTTTAGACATGGTGGCTATGGATCTTTGTTTCCATCCTACTCGCTCATATAGCACAGGTGAGATGGCGTGAACAGGATAAAGAACGAACATAGCCACCACGCTTGTACCATAAAGGTGAAAGAGCATTTGTCCGCGTCGCAGGAGCCATTTGCGCCGCAGTCATCAACCTTCGTATGAAATCATATCGTATGCAACGCACTTGTCAGCGCCGCATGACCCACATTTTCTTCAAATGCTGTAGGTAGGGAATGCAATCCCGGTCTATATTTTCAATCCGGGAATTGGCGGGATCCCGGGAACCTAATCAACCGGGATTACCCGTATCCTGGTCGATTTGACGTATTATTAAAAAAAAAAAGTGTAGGACACATAATTTAAAGCTTTTGGCTAAGGTAAATTATGTTAAAGTAAATATAGAAGCGGTGACAATGCAAATTTCATCTTATGCTCTAAACTAATTCTCAATTGTTCTCGAAATCTTTGTATCAATTTAGTATTTAAAATAACATAAATTCATGCGCACATTTAAACATTCTGTTGCATTAATTATATTTTTTCATTGATTTTCTACATTTATTCATGTTTTACTACATTAATTACAGTCTGATCTTGTATCGATCGACTGTATGCAGTAGCAGCAGCAGAATATAGTATCGTCACGAAGACAAGCGCTGCTATAACTTATGCGTCGGCAGTCGTAGTGCTACTGTAGTCTGCTGCTGCCGTGTGAAGTTAGCTAATGGATCGTACCATTAGACTCAAAATTGTGCATAGTTAAATTTATGTGTACACACAAAAATCTTTCACATTTAATATGATCATAGGTAAATCTAAACTTTTATATGTGAGAGTGTAGTCCAGTAAAAGTTTTGAAGCTAGTTTAGAAGCCAGTATTTTGTCCTGAATTCAAATAAATAGAGGAGTTCCAGTTCATAGTTGACACACGGTTTTCTAAGATTTATTTCCAGTAGTTCAATAAACATCTAGAGTCTGGTGGCGTAAATTTATTCAGTACAATATTCATACTCTAGTGTGTGTTTCACATACAACGTAAGCCGCGTACATTCAAATCTGAACAGACATTGAAATAACCCTACAAGCACAATTGAAGAAGCTGCGTAATAAACAAGATTCCGCGCAAATTGTCTATATTATGTGTAATATCTTCGATTTTCGGTAATCCCGTCAATCACCGGGATCCCGGTCAAATTTCGACCGGGATTCAATCCCGGTAATCGCAGCCGGGATCCGGGTATTGCATTCCGTAGCTGTAGGTATTCACGTATCATGCACACATAGGCCGAATTACTCTTCTTGGCGGTTGTGATGTTGGCTGCAAGCTACAGATAACCCAATCCTCGCGCAACTGTTAAGCAAACTTCAGACAGGATTGGGTTAACAACTAACATCCCAGCCGCCAAGTTGTTTGGTTCGGCCTAAGCCGATTTATCGTGGAGTGCTATATCACCACATATTTTATTATTTTGCGACCATGACGCTGAGAATTGCACAAATAGTACCTAAGTTGTACTAAGTTTAGGAAAGAAAAGTATGTCATTCTTGTCTCGTTCGTATTGTCGTCGTATTTATTGCAATAAAGTTTCACCTAGTTGTTCAATACCAAAGCAATATTATTCATAATGTTGACGTGGCTCGCACAGTCTACCCCGACGATCTTTAAAACTATAGACTCTAGTTAATTTTAAAAAAACTAGTAAAATTATGAACCGATTTTAAAATTTGACAAAAAAAATCTGTATTGTTGTAGTATTAAGAATTATTTCGAAATGCTCGAGGTGTGTATTTACGCACATTATTTTATAAGGTCTTTGTCGATATTGAATCCATGGCATTAAAGATCGTCGCTGTACCCAAATTAAGATTTCGAGATTATAAAGGCATGGATACATTGAGAGCAACAGCAGTCCAGTAAAAACACCCGCTAGCTAGTAGATAGTTATAATTTAAATGTAATTAATTAATATTAAGGTAAAGAATGGTTCTTGTTTTAGGATAAGCGAAGAGCAATGATATAAAATAGTTTGTGTAATATTAAATAATAAGAGAAGAAATTAAGATGCAAACTATTGGTTGTGATTCAGACACAATTTGTTAAGTTGTTCGTAGTTTCACACGGAGTATGTGAGAACTTTTGACTTCACGATAAGGCCCTTTTTATTTTATTATTTTGTTTTTTGGATATTTTTTACTTGTCGTTCTCGTTTGTACATCGCTAACAATAATTGTACAGAGTACTTTTGGACTTAATTTAAGGCAATAAATGTATTTATTTTATAACTCGTGATGTAAGAATTTATTCTTAATTATTATAAAAAAATATATAATATGCTTGTAGACACATGTTTTATTTGGTTTCCTACTTTTGGTTACAGCTGGTGAAGGTCAAGCGAAATTATAGGTAAGTCATAATAGAGTACACTACGCGCGAATTAATAATGAACTTCGACATTTGGAAAGATAAATAATCGACTAATATCCACAAAGTTGTAACCAGCTGATCTCGTTACGAAGACTGGTGTCCGTTTTTTATTTTCTATTACTGTACCTCTTTTGCACACAACTGAACTAGAAAGCGCAGTTACACCGAAAACATATCCGCCACGTTTCGCTGAGTAAATGCGAAGAGGCCACAAGCCAAATAAATATTATTCTTAGGTTAGATGGGAGATAAAGAGACTGTGTTTTAGAAAAAATTAGGAAAGTGGCCCTTTCGCATTATTATTGTTTGCTCATGTTTCCAACCCTGGCGGGACCGAGCCTTTAGACTATAATCCGACCGCTTAACTCAGTCTTCGCCTATGCGGGTACAGGGGCGCGGGGGTAGACGACGAAGGGGACTGAGAAAGGTACGGGCGGCGGGGACCGGCCGCCCGCAAAGATCTCAGTCCCCCTTTGTCATCTTGAACCGCGCAGGCGAGGACTGAGTTAAGCGGTCGGATTATAGTAGATCAATATTTATCAAAAAAATACATACTTATCTTCGTTTTTTTTGCACTTTGTGACTCGGTGACTTAATATTATTCCTTTTTTTAAAAGGAGGTTCTCAATTCGTGTTTTAACGGTTCCGTACCTAAAAGGAAAAAACGGAACACTTATTTATAGGATCACCTTTTATCTCGAGAACGCGTGATGCCGGCTTTTCAATCAAGCGCGAAGGCCGCGAACTGTGAATGTGGATGGGTTCGCGCTAAGTGCTCGCGGGTCGCGGCGTTCCCAGACCGGAGTTGGTTTTTCTTTAAGCGATCCGCACACATGCGTGGTCGGAGCGGTCTAGCGGGCGAGCGGTCATCTGTATTGTACTGGTTGTCTAAGAAGGGCGCACAAAGGTCCGGTCGCGGTTCGTCGCGGCTCGCGTTTGTAAACAGTTGCCCGCGCCTCGACTCGACAGACCGCGCGCGGTCTGACGGGTACGCCGGTAGTTTTTCACTCTTTCGGCTGAAGTTTGACGTAATCAAAGAGTTCGGATGGAGCCTCAACAGCTTTTGCGGTCAATTGTGATTTTATACAATTGACCGCGACCTTTTTTTTTTAATTTCGTTTTCTCATAGTAAACTGCAAGGAACGAGAAAAATCGAGTTGCGGCATAGTAATAATTAGTAGTTCCACAGACAGTAGACTACACAAGCACCCACCAAGGACTATACAGGTGCATTTGTTTTCAGATATTGTAAGTAATATTACAAAATAAAATATGCTTTGTGATACTATGTATGAACTAATTTATATTGTCTGATGTTCAGAAATGTTAATAAAATTGCAAGAAAGGGGCCGTTCAAGTATTACGTAAGCAGATTTATTACAATTATTTACCCCCCCCACCCCCCTTGTCAGCAAAAGTAAGCAAAGCTCTTACCCCTCCCCCCCATTCTTACGTAAACATTGGTACCTGAATGCATTTTATTTTTTAATTGATTCATGAGCTGCAGATTTAATTCTAGAAATAAGAAAATAGATTTAGGTTAGTGGACTCTAAAAACACACATATGCGTAAAAAAATAAATAATTTGCTGACGTAATCACAATCTAGACCCCCCCACCCCCCAGGTCATCAAAAATAAGCAAAGGATAAACCCCCCCGCCCCCCTATAGTGCTTACGTAATACTTGAACGGCCCCAAATGTCTTGTTTCTATTTATTTATTTAATGAGAGTAGTTAGTAAGTACAGAATCTTCTTCTCTTCTTTCTATTTTATGTTAGAGCCATTCTAACAAATATCATCAGCAAATTCTAGAAATAGATTTAAAAACACGAATACCCATGATTAGTAGGAATGCCTATCAGGGGAATAATTTACTCATACAGGACTATCCAGCTGGTGCAAAAAGAGGTGTTTCAGACCGTCACTATGAACAACTTTTACTATGGTGCCAATACGGAATACGAAAAAAATCAGCTGTTTCATATATTTTGTTAATTCCAAGCGGCCATTATGTATGGAATATCTGATGATTTTTTCTTGTATTCTGAGTGGGCCTCAAAGTAATAGTTGTTAATAATGATGATCTTACATCACCTCTTTTCGGCTTAGTATAGGACAAGCAGATGATCCTGCACAACTACATTTAGGTAATCAAAATAAAGAAATATCTTGTTTCTACTTATGAAAAAAATATATGAATGAATGAATTAAAAAATATAAACATATATTGAAATGAAATGGTTAGAGAAAGAAACGTAGTTAAACAAGTGATTTCATTTGATCAATATCAAACTCTGTTTTCAATCCTAATTCCTATTAGTACGACCAGCATAGCACCACCTAGTGTGAAGTGACAGAACTTTCAAAAAGAGAGTGATATCTAGTGCTCAGTAGCATAACTACGCCCGCGCCAGACCGCTCGTACCGCCCGTCCGGTCGCCACGCGGTCGCCACGCGGTCCGAGCGGTCTAGCGCGGGCGTAGTTATGCTACTGAGCACTAGATGTCACTCTATCTTTTAAAGTCCTGCCGCTTCACACTAGGTGGCGCCATGCCAGTCGTACTAATAGTGATGGGACAAATTTTAAGAATGTGACAAAATTACGACACACACGCTTCTTTCACTTACCATTTTATTTATATGTAAACAATAGATAATATTATTTTATTTATATGTAGAATTTGTTAAATCTATATTTTTACTATCTAACTTCTCTATAGTTATACAGGGTCATCTGCGGGGCAATTCTGTCAACCGATCTCGTTACTAAGGTGACACGTTCTTGAACCTGTCTCGTTTTTCTGATAGTTTTGAGCTGCCGGAACTGTCAAAAAAACGAGAGAGGTTCACGAACGTATCACTTTAGTAAAGAGATCGGCTAACAGAATTGCCCCGCTGCTTGTCCAATACTACGCCGAATGGGGGTGACGTAAGACAATAATTATGAATAACTTTTACTATGGAGCCCACTCAGAATACGAGAAAAAAATCAGCTGTTCCATGCATAATTACCTCTCGGAATCGACAAAATGTATGAAACAGCTGATTTTACCTCTACTTTTGATTGGCAGCATAGTAAAAGTTGTTCACAGTGATGGTCTGAATCACCTCTCCTTGCACAGCTGGCTTGTCTGCAGTCTATCAGTCTCTGGCAGAGATATCACAAGCATTTTTTGGTTTGGGGTTAGAAACCGTCTGTAAGATGTCCCCCCTAATGACCATTCCTGCTAATCATAGATATTTGTGTATTTAAATCTGTTTCTAGACTTTGCTGATGATTTAAGAATTGCATAGAAAGAAAAATATTTTCAATACCAACGTGTATCCACCTAGTGACGTAGTTTCGATAACTTTATCACTCTCTGAGATACTGTACCATCACTATTAGAACTACCAGCATGGCTCTACCTAGTGGAAAGCGGCAGAACTTTGAAAGATAAAGTGACATCTAGTGCTGATTAGCCTAACTACGCCCGCGCCCGGACCGCCGGACCGCCCTAGACCGCTCGGACCGCGCCAGTTTGCGCAGGTACTGCCGTACCGCCGTACCGCCCTAGACCGCTCGGACCGCTCGACCGCTCCGACCGCCTCTATTTGCGGACCGCTTTAAAAGGAGTGGCAGTCAAAACATGCAAAACGACAAAAATTTGAATTTCGTGCGCTGCTTCAAGCGCTTCATGGAATCGCATCATGCGATTCCTAGCGTCGTTAATTTAATTTTTATGATCGGGGCATAAAAATTAAAATTTAGTAATCGTCAAATGAAGGTGGTGGGACAATAGGTACTAGAAATATTAGTTTTTTCACGCAGATGATGCATCTAAATATTGTACAGAAATTGTACATCTAAATAACATTTACAGTTTTGGTCTATGTTAGGAAAACAATATTTTAATCATTTTAAAACCATATACCTACTAATATAAATGGTTTCTTGCAATTATAAAAAAATTAAACTTCTCAGTTTTCGTAGAAAAAGGTAGGTACTTACAGCTGTATAAGTCGTAAAAAACACTCGCTATTCGATTCGCTATTTCGCACTCGCAAAGGAATCAAAACTTAAAGGATAATTCCCGTTGACCTAGAACTCTAGAACTATAAAATTGGGTAAAAAGCATCGTTTGACTTACCCTACACATACCTAAAGGAATTGAAAATATCGTAAATTGAGTTTCCCGCGTTCGCGCCAAAACTCAAGTCATAGACAAAAAATATTTCTTTTTTTTTTATATGTCTAGCAAATTCTACATTCGATTAAACATCGATTTCAAAACAATCGTGTTGGTTGTCAGCACAGTCAGAATTGCCAGTTTACCCTTCATTCATGCTTCATTCGCACGCACAGATTATACAAGGGACAACAAACGGTCATGACAACATTACAAATTAAGCTTGAACAACATTGGTCAAAAAGATACAGCTGTCAGAAAATCTCCAATGTGATTGGTTATTTCGTTCTGATGAAGTCACTTGAAATAATTTTCATTTAAATACAAACTTACATGATTACAAATCGAAAGTTACACAATACTTTATGCTAAAAACGTAGCAATTTGTTACTTTCTGCAATTTTTGATATGAAGTTGGAATGCCATTTAACAAATGAAAACAAAATAAATAAGTATCAATTAAATAAGTTGATAAAAAGAGAAAGTGAGAACAATGGCAAATTACACTTGTCAAAATTAAAAGTATAAGTATGTTGTCTATGGTATCACAGAACGGAATCTTGTAAAAGATTAGGCCATTTCATAAAACAAATGTATAGTAACTCGCAGAAAATATCTTCGGGACAGTTGTATTTATTTCAGCTTTGCATTTTACTTTAAATTGAATCGTGATCCGCACAGTAGGTCCATTGGAAAATATTCATCTTCGACTCTAGCGGAAGGGTTAGCAGTCACGGATCTGCAAAGAAAAGATTTGCATTGAGAGAAGACGTAAGGTAAACATCGATTTTAATTTTTTATCCTAAAATGGAATCGTGTGATGAAACTGTAGAACAAAGTTTTCCGTACACGCAAGCTTGTAAGTAAACTGTTTTTATAGTATTTTTAGTGTATCCTTGTACGAAATGAAAGTTTGACTTTTGCCACATACTCTTGAATGGCAGCTGACGGGCATACATCTAGTTACGCGAGTAGGTACTTAGAATGCAACGTAAACTGTTTTCTGTATGTTTATTATATTTATTTGGTTAATTGTCGTCGGATCGGTGCTGGAGTTTGGTTTCCAGAAGATGATGGATCGTTATCTTGAGATGTTTTTTCTTGGTAAAATGTCAAATAGTGAACTTGTCAAACCTGGGTTGAGTCATTGTTGCGATCCTTTATCGCCCTAGCTTAATGTAATCAACCCCTATCCACTGTTTACCTGTTATATTTGGCCTGTAAACTGGTCTAAACTTTGAAAACAATTCCCATTTTGCATGAACTTGGTCTGCATAATTTCCGTATTTTTTAATTACACGTAAAACCCATTGTACAAGTGATTGCTTATGAATCATTTGTACACAAAGCAAGTTATATTAATAATCAAGAAGAGCATTTCAAAGTAACTAATAAAAGACACATTTCCACTAACTCTTTATCTAGTGGTAAACACAAACATTGGTAGGACCTACCTAAATAACATACCAACAACAAGTGATAAAAATTAAAAAAAAAACTTACTATGAGAACGTAATATTTTAAAAATATTTCTTAAACTGTGAAACTTAGACTGAAAAAATCTTATTAGATCAAATTTTTAAACCAACAAAGAAGCGCACATACATAAACATTCTGCTTCGTAAATAGGTATCTGGTGAATATATTATTTTCTAAAATTAACCGAAGTAGGGATCACTTCCACTAATTTTAACTAAACCAAGGTTTGTTTACCCAAACCAGTAATAAAACTATAATTTGAGCCTATCACATTTAATGGGCACAGTGAAAGCATTTGAATTTCTAATGGGAGAGATTAATAGCTAAATGTATATTGTAGGTTTCTACTCGATAACAAAGAAAATGTATTCCATGTTTCCAAAAAAAGCGGATAGTGTTATTCTAGTATATGTAAATAATTGTGTATACAGTTTTTTAGTTCCGATATTATGATGCCTAAACCTCTTGACCATTCTAGGCTTGTAGGGTGCCAATTAAGTTTTATTGTTAAGGTCAGAAAGTTTCGAGTATATGTTGCTGTTAATTTTTTTTAGTATCAATACTTATTACAGTAGTATTCAATATTTTTTCCGTAAGTGTAATAGCTTTATTAATTTGCAGCCGGTTGAAGCCGAGACAGGTAGCTTTCAAAATGTCACTATAATTGTGTATGTATTCATATTCAATGTAAAAATATGGGTGATAAGTCCTACACTGACTTCCCGCTTAAAGGGTTTTGTGCATTTCCCCCTCCAGTGTCTACCTGCATCAGCTCAGCTCCTTAAAATAATGGAGCGTGGCTCTGGGCCGCTGGCATAACTGCTCCAGTGGCTGGGATGGTATACTAGATAGTGATAAGGATGATGATTTCGATGCTGTTAAATCCAATAGTAGCGTCATGTAACCTGCAAGCAATTCTAGTTTCTACAGTGGCCTTGCAATGCCACAAAACATGCTCTACCGTTTCAGTCTCCTGCAGGCAACCACGACAGAGTGGGCTTTCGGTGGCTCCCAGTTTATACATGTGTCTATTTAAGTTGCAGTGACCAGTGATGAGCCCTACCATAAGTCGGAGGTCTTGTCGCTGCGACCTCAATAGATTGTTTGTAATGTTTCTGTTCAGGGCTGGGAAAGCAGCTTTGGCATGCTTGCCATCCTCCCTTTTGTCCCACATATTTTGTTGTTTCTTTCAGTATGACAGTGCAGTACATCATGCACTTCCACCGCTGTTGGCTTGCAGTGTCTAGCTGCTTTTTCCTCCACCTGTTTTCTCGTGCCCTACTTGGCAATGTATACCTATGTTGTTACCTGGACATAAGCAGTGATTTTTTGTCTAACGTACAATATTGTGTTCTTTTCTCCCATCGATAAATTGTTTTGCCTCATGGCTTTTTTTTTGTCTGTTTTGTAACCCCCTCGCATTTAATCAGTAAAGTGCGTACTATGTACAGTATGTACTATAACTTGTACCATACATTCTCATACCATGTAAACTTAGAATTAGTCAACATAAAAGGACAAAATGATGTCACTTTCTATTGTTCAAACCAATTACTACAAAAAGAGGTAGAGGTTTTAGAATGTTTACAAACTTTATTATTTATTTATTTAAAATTTTTCTTTATTGTTAGGATCATTCTCCCACTTTATTTCCGTTTTTAGGGTTTCTTACCCAAAGGGTAAAAACAGGATCCTATAGGATTATTACTAAGACTCTGCTGTCCGTCTGTCTGTCACCAGGCTGTACCTCATGAACCGTGATAGCTAGAACAATGAAATTTTCACAGATGACATACTATTTCTGTTGCTGCTATAACAACAAATTTTAAAAAGCAGAAAAATAAATATGTAATGACTGACGACTCGATTTTAATAACTGTGACAAAATATTTAGTTATAAATAAAATATTATATATAATCACTTCAAAAATAAATAGTTAAATTAAAATAAAATAAATATTTAAGGGGGGCTTCCATACAGTATGGAACCCTTTGTGCACGAGTCCAACTAGCATTTGACCGATTATTAGTTTGTTGCTGTAGAACTTTTATTTATTGTACAGCAAAAGTATATTCAGTAACGCACTTTGCTCATCTATAAGGAAAAGAACAGGTTAATCTATGCTACATCACTATTCATAATAATTATAAATGAAGTCATTACTCATCTATATACTTACTACTTTTTTAAATCTCAAAGTAAATAAACTATGCATTGTTGTTTAATAGCAAAGCTCGCCAGAATTTCTTTAAAAAAAAAGTTTAATGATGTAAGGTTTTGAAGTTCTTCAATAGAGATCATGCATGGGCAAATAGGATGTCCATCAGCAAGGTGGACTGTGAATCTGATTAGAAGTTCTTGTTGGCTGCTCGTTGTAAACAATCATTCCAATTAAATATCTAAAAGTCCAAAAGTAGATTCTTACAAGAAGATAATAAATCCTTTATACAGGGTTGTCTGCTCACCCTGTATTAAGCCAAAAGGGGGTGTTTAAGACCTTAATTATGATCAACTTTTACTATGGGGCCAACTTAAAACACGAGAAAACTACAACTAGGAATCGACAAAATGTATGAAACAACAATTTTTTTTTAAGTTGGCCCCATAGGAAAAGTTGTTCATAATGATGGTCTGAATCACTACCTTTCGGCGTAGTACATCAGTTCTGGATAACTAATTGGATCGGTTTGGTTATAACTGAAACCAAACCAATTTTGATTTTGTTTGAATTATCTCAACGAGTGTATTTTTTTTTACTGAACTTTGATCAAAAGAAAGTATCAAATTACTTTTTAATTAATAAGTAAACTAACCAAATGAGTCAAGTGTTTTAAGATATTTCACCCATGCCCACTCCGTTAACTTAATGAATTTTAAGTGTCTGCAAATTAAAACTTTAAAGGGGACTAACAAAATGACTACTAGAACATTCAGCATATAGATACTGCTGCCTACAGATATATATATACATATATATATAACAATGCATTATTATCTATTAAAACCTACTAAATGAAATACTAAAATACTTACTATGGAACCAAACTAAAAGAAACATTATTTTTTTTAGTTTTTTTTATCTATGTTGTGTTGTAATGCTTAAATATTCAGAATATATATATTTTAAGATGCTTGCTGCCATTTTAACAAAGATGTTTATTGTACAGTTTCATATAAAGGTTGGATGTGTAGCCCTAGTGTCAGTATTTTTAAGAGGCCCGGGGGATTTTTTGCATAAATAATATTTATTTATAAGATACCTAAAAAATATGTATTTTTTATTAATCTATATGAGACCTAGCTGTTATTAATATTGTGATAAGGAGGAATACCTACCTACTTATAATTATACATATATGAAAGTGCCTATCTTGATAATAATTATGCAAGATTTTAACACAAAAAATATTTATTTTAAATCTTGTAAAATAAGGAAGTGAAGATTATTCTAGCAATTATAACTAATAATGACTATTACTTATTATAATTATTCTTTGCCAACTGACCCGGTGAACTTCATATCACCTAGCGCCACCGGCGACCAAATACAGTAAACTTTCACAGTAGGTATATTTTGTATGGGAAAATTAAATTCAAGTTTTTATTATTTTTCTCAACACTTTTTAAAATTTTCTCACCGTTTAAACCTACCCTTAGCTTCCACAGAAATTTCAAGATCAAAATTAGCCACATCGGTTCAGCCTTTTCGTGTTTTAGCGAGACTAACAACCACCATTCATTTTTATTGTATATGATTTATAAATATATAAGACTAGACGACCCGCCCCGGCTTCGCACAGGTGTATTATACATATAAAACTTCCTCTTGAATCACTCTATCCATTAAAAAAAACCGCATCAAAATCCGTTGCGTAGTTTTAAAGATTTAAGCATACAGACAAACAAACAAACAAACAAACGAAAATAACGACTTTATTTTATACTATGTAAGGATTAGAAAAATAATAAATAAATATTTTTTTAATGTATTATCAAGCAGAAAACCTATTAGTTAGTTTATTATGATAAAACATGAGAAAGTGCCCTATGAATAACATGAAAATGTAATAACCACAATATTAGGCAAATAGGCAGGTCAAACAAAATACTTTATGGTACTTTAGTGTAGTACTTAATGACTTTTCAATGGTGATTGTCATAAAGCTATTAGTAAAAAAGAGAGCAAGTTTTGCCCTGTTTCCTATGCTTAACAGTGCTGTACCGGCCTTTTAATACTCCACTGCTGACACATAGGCTTACCCGCGATGGTCGATTGGGTCATATCCACTACACTAACACTTTGGGTTAGTGAATAAGCTTATCTAGCAGCTATATAAATAATGAAAATATTGACCCATTATTTTAAAAATACATATGGATTCATTTAGGACAATAAACTTCCACACAACAAACAGAGATAATAATATCTCTTTATTATTTACATTTTGCCTAGCGGAAATAGAACAATAAAATTTAAAAATAATCTAGACTATATGCAGAGTAAGCTTGCTGTTTTTAACCCCCGACGCAAAAGAGGGGTATTATAAGTTTGACGTGTCTGTTTGTCTGTCTTTCTGTCTGTGGCATCATAGCGCCCGAACCACTGAACCGATTTCAGTTTAGTTTTTTTTGGATGAAAGGAGACTTAATCGAGAGTGTTCTTAGCTATGTTTTATAAAAATCGATTGAGCCGTTTAAGAGTTATGGTGGGTTAAAGTGGGGATGGAAGAACCAAAATTCTACAAATGTGCCCAAAATGGTTGTCAATGTGTCGGGGGTTTTTTAAATTTTTAATTTATATTAGTTATTAGTAGCAGGTTTACTAAAACTGGATTTGAAAAAATTGTTATGGGATAAAGAAAGCAAAAGTGAAAGTAAGGGTTAGTTCAAACCGAAAAAAGATGCTGCAGATGCGGCGCACATTTTTAAGGTTATTTAATAAAATGAGTTTGATTTTACTCACATTCTTCTTTCCAAATTTTATTCAAAGTTTAGCCCGTGTAGTGTGAATGAGTAGCAAAACATTACATATTTTTTGTAGTTATCATTTTACCTACATGTAATATTATTCTAATAGTCTTATTTACATTTTCCAAGAAATAAGATAGGTAACTAATTTTTAAATTCTTTTAAATATTAATAAACAGTAATTTTATTTCATCATAAATTAATGGCTCTTTCGTGGTTTCGCCCCACAAGCTGTTCGGTCCGCGGGGCGAATCAACGAAGCCTCTTTTTGAATGCCTTCAAAAAGAGGCTTCGTTGATTCGCCCCGCGATTCACTTTTTTATCTGTACATTTAAGTAGAAAAGTAGTAATTGGAAAAAAAAAACAATTGCATTATTTCAAGGGCATCATTCTATGAGTCCTATGGGGGTGTATGAACAAAAATGCATTTGTTTATTGATGATTGATTGATGATCGTTATCAAGCTTAAAAAATGAGAAATGTCAAACCTTTCCGCGTACAAGGTGAAGAAAAAAAAGGAGTTTTGTTCACCTTGAATATGCCATCTAAATCAATACAATTTTGGCACATTGTTTTCATTCGATGGAAGTTTAGATTCAATAATAAAACTATTATAATGTCAAATTTCATGCAATTCGGTTCTTTGTGGTAGTTATGTGGGTTTGTGACTTGAGGACGGACAGATGGGAAGACGGCCAGACAGACGGACTGTTATTTTTTGGTACTAGGACTAAAAGTTCTCCAACTTTGGTAATTTTAAGTGAAAAGTTTTAGTAAAATCCAATTTTTTATTTTTTACTAGCAGCCTCCTAATTTATAAATAAAATATAATGTAGCCTATGACACCCGGGATTGTGTAGCTTCCCAACAGTGAATTAATTTTTCAAATCGGTTCAGTAATTTCGGAGCCTATTCAATGCAAACAAACAATCAAATCTTTCCTCTTTATAATATTGGTATAGACAATAACTGTTATCGTAAACATTTTGTAAAACCTACAGTTTCTCAGATAAACGAATCTATACGTTTAGATTATGAACGACGGTGGTAATGAATTTTTGGCAAGTTAATATTTTTTAATAAATTTAATACTATATTAATTTAAAAAAAATTAAGATGCAAAGTATACCTATAGTCCCATATACTTAACACACCATACAAAAATATTTGGATTTCATTTAGCTGTTGATACATGTTTTTTTTTTCTTCGAACATGTGATTTGCTCGAAATGTTAGAACTACCCTTTAGTCCTAGCTAATACAATCACAAGAGATTTGGGAAAATAACCATATTATCTCGGAAGTGGTCCGATGTTGCTATTTTGCGACCATGCAGTCAGTGCTGCAGTACGGAACGGTTCTAGCATAGGTTCTTTCAAAGCCCGCCTGAAACGCTGGCTTATCGAGGAAGCATTTCATGATTTCGATAATATATGTTTAAATGTTTACAATTAGTGAAACATGTATTGGTTAAGAATTATTTCTATCAATTTGATTCATTTACAATGGTGTAATGTTTTTGTTATTTTTGTATTTTTTTAGGACATGTTTTATTAATGTTTTCATTTATTACAATGACATACTTCATTGGTGTAAGTTATTTTAATTTTATTTTTTTTTGACATTTTAATTATAATATGTGATTGTAAACATATTGATGTAGTAGGTAGTTAATGTGAATATTTATTTGTTATCAATGTACCTACTTTGCTGCAATTTTGAATCTATTCATTGTGTAATGACGTGTAATATTTTTTTTTACGAATAAAATGAATATCGAAAACGTTACATAGTACGAGTAACAGGTCCCACACCTGTTAATTTTCTTACAATTTATAGTTTGCAAATGGGCCCCGCCTACTACCAAACAATATTCAATTTAACTTAAGCCCTCAGCTCATAATGTCTGTTATATCAATATAGTAAGTTTTTGGTAGTTTGTTTTTTCTTGTTTAGTTTTTTTATAGCGTTGCATATCTGTTGATTACTTGTAGTGGATCTCATGTAATTTTAATGCGTGGCTGTACCTTAAGAAATACGTAATACTGATGCGGGAAATTGATCTTTATCAACGTGGACCGAAACGGCCTCTTCTTTTATCGTTCTCGGCGTTTCGCCCTACGGGGCGAAAGAGGGCATTCAAAAAGAGGCTTCGTTGATTCGCCCCGCGGGCCGAATAGCTTGTGGGGCGAAACCACGAAAGAGCCAAATTAATATTTAATTTTAACTTCAACTCGAAACCTGGATACTTTCCTGAAGAAATGTTTTGACAGATAGCCAGATTTACAACAGTCTTACAAGTGTGCCTTTTTTACACAACTGCACAAAAAAGGAGTTACCTTTTGAGGTATGGATTGCTGACTCAATGAGAAATGCCACAGTCTGATCAAATCTCATGCTTCAAGAAAGGTTCACAAACAATTCAAATTTAATTATTCCACGTGCACAGATTAAGAACTAGTTATTAATATGATATCTCTCTTATCAGTGGTTAATTCGGCTGTTGTATCAATACAAACAGTATCTGTGACGCAACGATAAAGCAGTGTTTGCACAATTTTCTTGTTTATATGAAATGAAAACAAAGTAACTACTTACATGTGCTTGACGTTGATTGTTCATTCATGCTATTCTGTGGCATTTTAGCTTTTATCACAACCACTGTTCATTTATCAGCCATACGACGTCAATTGCTGTACATAGGCCTCCTATATGGATATGCTGATACCCACTATACCATCTCGAAATCACTAAAGTTTATCTAGTGTTTCTTCATTCCCACTCTGTAACATATTATTGTTAGTTCTTGCTCGTTTCCGCCAGGGGCGCTGTACTATATCGGCCTTTTTGATAGTCCACTACTGAGCAAGCCTACCCACCAATGGCGTAGCGTGCCTTGGCGGCCCCGTATAATAAATTGGTTGAGAGCGCTTATGAAAGGGTAAAGATTTCTCAAAAAGAAAAAAAATGTTTGCATAAAATTCTGTCACGTTTTCCAAATTATTTTACAAACAATTCAATAGGGTGTTGCCAACTTTTAAACGCACGCTTTCCGCGGGAAAAAAAGAAATGACTTAAAGAAATGTATTACTTTTGTCTATTCTAAAATAAATAAAAATTTGGAAGTTTTATTATTTTTTGCTTACGCAAGTTGGGGGCCCCCGTATCCCGGGGGCCCCGTATAATTGGTACGGCGGTAGCTACGCCCCTGCTACCCACGGAGGGTGATTGGGCCAGTGATTGGGAAAGTCCGTATATAAGTTCCAAAGAACTCATTGGTACGGGACCGGGATTTGAATCCACGACCTCACGAATGATCGGCGAATGTTACCACCACGACTTGGTGCCACTGGACTTGGCCTTTGACTTGGCGACTTGTGGTGGCACAGGGCGCTGTACGAAAACGTGTTTAGCAACACTTTTTAGAAATTTTCGTGTACGAATGATCTTAAACTAAGGCCTCAGGCCTTTAAGGTTCTATCATTTTCGCATTGACAAAAAAGTTCAGTTCGGTGAAAATATATGCTTCTATTTCAACCAAATGATAATAATTTTCATAGTTACTATCATATTTATGTTCCCATAACTTTCTCAACAATTACGAGTATTATTGCACATAAACTCCGTACTATGCATTGAATCATTTAATAGCCAATAACTTTTTATCTAAAATTATCTGCCCGTGGGGTAATCGTTAGATTGTTTGCAAATATGTTGACAAACAGACAAGGTACTTGAATTTTATTATATTAGTGGTATTTATGGTAGTAGCGTGGGTGGCTATTAGACTTCACGGCTAATAGTTTAGAGTGTATTTGTGAATTTTATTTAAATGTTAAGGTCCTTTTACTTAAGGCTGATCTCTAATGAGAGAACATTTTTTACTGATTATTCAAAAACTGCTCTACCGATTTCGATAATATTTAAATGGGACCACCTCTGAAAAAAAAAAAACAAATCTACCAAAAAAAGAATCCTCAAAATTGGTTCATAGTACAAAAAAAGTGCGAGTCGGACTCGCGCACGAAGGGTTCCGTAACGTATGGAAGCCCCACTTCATATATATTATATTCCAATGTAATTATTTATTTTTGAAGGGAATATATAACTAAATATTCTGTGAATATTTCAAGCATCTTCCCGTTACCGTTATTAATACCGAGCAAAAAAATCACGTTTCTTGTATGGGAGCCACCCTTAAATATTTGTTTTATTATATTAAACTATTTTTAAAAACTATTTTTTTATCATAATATTCTGTGAATATTTTAAGCATCTACCTATCACCGTTATAAATATCGAGCGTGAAACGGCAAAAAATTCAGGTTTGTTGTATGGGAGCCCCCCTTTAATATTTTTGTTTTTCTGTTTTTAGTATTTGTTGTTATAGCGGCAACAGAAAAAACAACCTTCTAGCTATCACTGAGTTACAGCCTGGTGACAGACGAATAGACGGACGGACAGCGGAGTAATAGGGTCCCGTTTTTATCCTTTGTTACGGAACCCTAAAACCGAATCAAGAATATTCTCCTTTTTTTCAGTCGGTTAAAAATTTGCTTTTGTGACTGTTGTTGAAGAAAACAGCGGCCTTTGGCATTATCGTGTGGGATGCATTCAACGTCGGTGGCGGCATTTTTAGTTGTGATACGCTTATTTGTTTTATAAATCTGACTGCAAAATCTATTCCTTGCACTTGGGAGATAATGACCTGACGAATGAGGAAGTAGTACCGGAAGAATGCTATATCCTAGATTGTAATTGCACACGTCAGCGGGACGTGGCGATTTTTGTATTATTCGAAGTGAACACAGAACATTAACTTTTATTTTATTTGAATGTTTCCATACATTTCTCATATGACGGCAAGCTATTTAAACATCAACATCATGTCAGCCGTAGGACGTCTATTGCTTGATGATTTTATGTATCTATTATTTCTTTATTTATATAGACATTTATACATATTTCCTCTAAATTCAAAATAACTTTGATCTAAGCTCTAAGCTTTTTGCAAGCTACCCGTCCGGTCCAATGGCACGCAAAAACGAAAAGTATTTGACCTCTGCATTCGCCTTTCTAACATTACAACATGAGCATTATGTCATAAGGCTCATCACAGATCGCCCGCACTTACGCTATCAGGCGTGTTGCTTCCCGCTAGGGTTAACACTAATAAAAAAAAAAGAATTCAAAATTCCAACAAAAATGTCACGACCGACTTCAATCGTACACAAATTTTGAATAGTTCGCTCGAATCGATGTATGCTATTTTTAGATTATTTATTGTTGATTTTTCAGACATCATTTCGAAAAAATTTAAATGAGACCACCTCTGAAGTATTGATCTACCAAGCAAAAAAAAGTATCTTCATAATTATTATTTTCCGCAAAAAATGGCAAAACCGCCTTCCATCGTGTACAAAATTCGAATATTTCGCTCGAATTGTTTACATTATTGCTGTATTTTCAAAAACGGCTCAGCCGGTTTCTGTAAAACTTAAATGGGACCACCTCGGGAGTATACCCTTTTGAACTAAGAATATTTTTTCGATTCGGTTCACAATTGGCGAAATTATCGATGAACATAGGTACACAAAAAAATACATACATACGAACATAGAACCTCCAACTATCAAGCGCATTTACTTATGTAACTCCGTGTTTCAGTTATACATTTCTTACAATAGGTAGTTTGTTAAATAATTTATTGATGACTTGTCACATTCTATTTTATGTTGACAACCCTATGGATTTCTGCCATTAATGATGCATTCATAGTTGTGGTGAACTTATTGTTTTTAGCATAAAAAGTGTTGTGAAGTCATTGGCTTGATTTTACTCGTACATACAACTGTTAGTTTCTTTGAAAACATTTCATGCACATTCCTCAATTTCATTCAGCAATTTAACGTAGATTACTTTATAATTATTTAAATAATCTTTTGTCATATTCTTGTGGTGAAAATTACGGACAAAAGAAGAAAAATGCTTGAAAATATGCAATTTTGCGTTTGATATCTCTACCTACTTAACCCTCTCTACCCGTTAAATGTGATATGAATAGATTTGTTTTTGATTAGATTTTTGAAGACACGGTTGTTCGTATAACGTTATAAAAAAATTAACAACAAAAAAAAAATAAGGTAATCTTTTCATAAAATTACTACCTGTACTAGTCGTACTACAGATAAACTTTAAAAAAGCTCAATTTAAATAATAAATGCCTTCAAAATCATTACAGTCGCTACCGAGTCTCGAAACTTTTACCAACAAATATAATGGTATAAGGATTTAAAGATATAAGATGTTGTAGCAGCTTTTTTCGCTCCTTTTTTCTACGCCAAACATGCGGCCATGCGGCGGGTAAAATAGGACCCAAAATGCTACGACGGCAATTGACCACTGGAGTTTTGTATATGTATGTTGAAGAGGAATGTGCTCCATTTTCGGGATTATTACATTGTCTGGATGTATGCCAAATATTCACCAGTATCGCTATCGCTTTGATATTCCACAGAAATATTTATATTTTATGGTTTAAGTTTACTTTTCTGTGTGATTAGAATTGGATTTATTTTTGCGGCGAAAGAGTTTGTTGTCTGTTGATTCATGGTGACGTATTTATATACATATATACACAATTTTATGTGTAAACTAGCGACCTGATCTTACTTTCTCCGTTTGCAAACGAAACCTTAATTGAAATGTAGCTAACCATTTTTTAATCCTAAAAATATACTTTAGGATTTGCCATGTACTCGTAAATGATGGTTCATCCATCTGCAATAATGTACCGTATGCAATTTAGTAGAAAATTCTTCATTGTCTAGACCCTAATAAAAACGTCGATTTTATTTTCCCATACAAGATGTTCCTACTATTGGGGCTAAACGCCATCGAAATTAGAATCGACAGAATTAGTGTGATGAAGGTGATAAGATCACCGGATCACCTAGTAACTAATATTTATGTACCACAGACATAATCGACGACCTTATTGCTGGAAGTCATTTCATCCCAGCAACCTTAGTACGTAAAAGAAACATCTTGTAAAAAAGCACATTTCCAAGCAAACGTCATAAGTTTTAAATAATTACCATACCACCTCCGTTCCTTCCAATAGACCTACAGAGGTCGCGTCATGTAAAAATAACGCTGGAGCTTCAAACTACGCACAAGGAAATTTAACTCCTATTGCACAGTAAATAGGAGCTAAATCTCCTAGTACGTAGCTTTAATTGCAGCAAGGAGATTTAACTCCTATTACGTATGCAATAGGAATAAAATTTCCTTGTGCGCTTGACACTCCACCATTCTTTTTACGCTACGTATACATACTTATTGGCAGGAATTACATAAAATATGCAAAAAATTCTGTTGATCCCAGTAGTCCTACATGCATAACAAATCTAACGGTGCCAGACGCATTTCGTATTGTTTACTGCGTTTAAGATTTCATTCGAAACTTGAGTGCAAGGATTTTGTTGATATAGCAAATTTCACGCCTGACATATATATAGATACTTATTTATAGTTTTGTAGTTATTTATAGATTAGAATTAGACTGACTAACACGACAAATGTTTTGCTGCATAAAAAATCGGGAGAGTAAAAAGCTACCCTACCAATTATACACAAAAAATACAATCCTAGTTGTAAAAAGCCATCAAGCCACTCTTTTTTTTTTACTAACATTATAAATTACTAATATTATAAATCACAAAGTGTATTTGTTCGTTTTTATCCTTTTTCACGCAGCAACGGAGTAACGGATTGACTTGATTTTTGGCATTGACATAGTTTGAAAGACTTTTTTTATCCAGAAAAAATAAAAGGTTCCTATGGCACAAAAATCAAAATATCACACGGGCAAAGTCGCGGGCAAAAACAAGTCTTAGATTTTTTTTCGTTGATCAGCTCTTACGTTTTTGATTTTACTTGGATCACTTCTCTGTTTATTTTAGGTTGATTTGTATGAGGCTCGAAAACTGGTCAATTTCAATTACCCCAAAAACAGGTACCACACCACCGTCCTTGTCATCTATACGTTTCCTTACATCCAAAGGAGGTTGTCTGGAAGAAATCGCTTTTAGCGATAAGACCGCCTTTTGTGCCTTTTATATCTTTGTCTCTTCTGTTATGTTTTCCTATGTCTTGGTGTCAATAAAGTGTTGTTGTATTGTATTGTTCTTGGATCACTTCTATTCTTAACTAGCCATTTATGGTTAGCTGTTACATGAGACTATAAAAATATTGTCATAAAGCGTATTATAATATTTATTACATTAGTTATTAAAAGCGTTATTATAATATAATGTGTTTGTTTGTTTGTTTGCAGGTTACAGTAGAGGTCCATCTAGTGTAACTGCCAGGTTGGATCGCTCGCTCTTGGGTCTAGGATGTCAGTGCTGAATCAGAGTGGAGAAGAGCTGGTAATTCCACCTTTTTTTATTATTATTTTATATCCACACCATAGACACTAGGGTCCACCTTACTAATTAAAAAAAATATATCATTAGCTGTTGTTTTATGATTAGTAAGATATGATTATACAGGATTATTCAGTATGGGTGTATGTATGGGTGTAGCCGAAAGGGGTGGTTTAGATACCAGGGGCCTTATTGTGTAAGCGCTCTGACGTTCGGCTTTGCTTTTTCTCCTGCTTGCGCCAGTTAATCACGCCACGAGAGCGAACGGGAGGAAAAGCGAAGACGTATGTCGGAGTGCTTAGACAATAATTCCCAAGGTCGGCTCCATAGGTAAAATTGTTCATAATGATCATCGTAATCAGCCCTTTTGGCTTAGTATATTCTTTTTAAATAACTTCTTATTTGAAATGATTTTAATTTTATAGTGCATCCCACACTAGGTTTATCTCAAAAAATTACTTTTTATGACAAACATTTAAGTTGTAAGTTGTTAAACATTTAAGCTATAAGTTGGTTAAAATGATAAACACTTCACAAAATTCGTCGCGAGTCAGTATAGCGGGTTAGCTCAGTGGTCCAGAGCGTCGGGCTGGTGATCCGAAGACGCAAGGTTCGAATCCTGCATCCACGACGAATTTTTGAAATGTTTATCATAAAAAGTAACTCTTTGAACTTCTTATTTGCCTTCACATTATACTCGATTGACTCTACACTACAAAATAGTTACCGTTAAAATTTCCATTTATTTAGCTTAAAATGCATGGAAAATCTATGATCACATTTTATTGATGTTTGAGTGATAGTAGTTTCTTCGATTCGAATATGTCCAATTATTTTACATCGATTAATGTATAAAAATGGTATGTATTTCAGGTGGAATGTCCGCTGTGTATGGAACCTCTGGAGGTGGACGATCTCCACTTCTACCCGTGCACATGTGGATACCAAGTTAGTACCTATACACATTTTTTTGAACGGCAATTGCTAATAATATTTTTGGCCAAAAATGGCACAACCCATTTTAACCGTGTACGTAATTGGAATAGTCCTCACGAATCGATGTATCATCGATGTAGGGATTTTTACATAACTTTTCAATAACGCCTCGGCCGATTTCGATAAAATTTAAATGGGATCTCTGAAGTTTGATCTATCAAATAAAAAAATCGGTTATTAAAAAATTCATCAAAATCGGTTCATAATAATAATTGGCAGAGTAATAGCGTAACATACATACAAAAAATTACATACAGTCGAGCGCGAGGAAATGAATTTTGAAAAAGCGTTCTGCATTGACGCAAGTTACCTATAGTGTATTGAAACCACAAAATAGTGTTTGGTGAAGTCTTTTCCTTAGTAAACTAAGTCGGTTTCCATCAGTCTTCGAGCAAAATAAATAAAACGTGTTTTTTGCCATTTACTAAAAATTTGAAAGTGTGGTGCTTTCAACTTTTGTCTCAATTAGTGTTTCAATGTTACAGATATGCCGGTTTTGCTGGAATCGTATCCGGGAAGGGGAGAACGGGCTGTGTCCGGCGTGCCGGAAAGCTTACCCGGAGAACCCGGCAGACTTCACTCCGCTCAGTCAAGAGCAGGTAACGTAGCCTTTTACGCTACTAGTCGACGCTAGTGCGTTTGTGATTGGCGCTGTATTGAACAATGTCTCATTACTTAGTTTAATGGCGTCTCTTCTCGTTACGGGTCATAGTCTACCGCATGGCTATTTATTATTAGGTGTTGCCACACTAACTACATATCGTGAGCAGATTTCGCCCTATTTCGGAGTAAATTAAGAACTATTCTTTCGAGATTTTTCTTCACCGTTTGAAGCTAGCAGCAATTAACAATACTAATACTATAATGAGTACATTATCATAGCATATACTTAAATTGTGAAAATAACAAGGAGCGCGCATCAATTTTCGAATGCCCTGCATTTCCTCCCGATTTTTAAAATGATTTAGGAAACCACCAATTCTGTAGTCTAGAATATCGGGTGTTCGATAATCGTCAAATAGTGTACGAAGTAAAGTTGTATTTCCCTTAGGTGGCAGCAATAAAGACGGAGAAGAAGGCGCGGGAACAGAAGCGGCGGAACAAGACCCTCGAGTCGCGGCGGGCGCTCGCCAACGTGCGCGTCGTTCAAAACAACCTCGTGTTCGTCGTGGGCCTGCCCGTGCGCCTCGCCGACCCAGAGGTACACTGCTCACTACACTGTATACTGCTCATTACACTGTACACTGCTCACTACACTGTACACTGCTCACTACACTGTACACTGCTCACAACACTGTACACTGCTTACTACACTCTACACTGCTCACTACACTGAACACTGCTCACTACACTATACACTACTAGTGAACACAAGCTGGAATCGCCCAAAACAACACGATAAACTGCACACTGAATTACATTTCACACTATACACGCTTTTCTACACTTAACACTATAAAGTGCAGCCGACGACGTTACGCATTTGCTGCTAGTGTCTATGACTAGTTTTTAACCGACGAAACGGAGAACTATTTATTTAAAGAATACTCAGATTTTGATAAAAAAAAAATATTGGAAAGAGTATATATCGAAATTGGTTTATTGGTTTCTGAAAAAACAACAATAATCTAAATATAAATGGCATACATCGATTCTACAAGTCTAATTTAGTACGTAAATAGATTGCAATGGTTGAAATTGGTTGTTCTATTTTTTTGCGAAACATTAAATTATTTATAAATAATTATTTCATATAAAGTAGGTAAAGTTTTATTATATCTGTCGAGGACTGAGGTGATCGTCGCAATCACCCGCCAACGTTATTTGTGGGTCATCCATTGGTACGGTTCGCCGGCGATCTCCAGTCGACTATCTTACCAAAATAAACACACTATACTGCTGACACGGGTGGTCTTATTGACCTAGTATCACTTGGTAATCAATTTATCGAGAATTTTCGAAAATGAAAACGGATTTTAATGTCAATGAGTTTGCACGGGTGCAATGCCGCCTTGCGCTCGGAATGGAATGAAGTTTCTCGCCCATCTGTCAAAGTCATTTCATTCCGACACAGGCATGCCGTGTGGCCACGTGCGACCCCATTCGGATGATACCCACTTTAAAATCATCACTATTGCTATCAACTAAAAGCAACTATGCTGTCTCGCTCCGTCATATCTAAGTTCTTAGCTAAATTGCAAAAATCTATGGTCCGAGGATTATAAAAATTTTAATTGTATACTTAATATTATGTAGTCGTCTTGGCCATAAAGCATATTATTTTAATTGTTACAGATATTAAAGCGGCAGGAGTATTTTGGCAAATATGGCAAAATTCACAAAGTAGTCATAAACCAAAGTACGACCTACGCAGGGTCACAGGTAAGTATTCTGCAGCGGTTTATTTTATTAATACATTATTTGATCACAGAAATCAAAACCTTTGATCGATGTGCCGCGTACGGGCCACGGAGTCATATTTTGGTTATAATATTATAATTATTATGTTTGAGACAAGCTGTTTTTGTATCTTTGTGATGTGGGCAGATATATTCATCATTATCAATTACTTTTATTATAGAACCTACCCCAAAATCAAAAATTAGTTGGCTGTTCCAATCACAAATTACAAAAAGTTCCTTGATCTTTAATCTATCGATTTCAGGGATATTTTTTCTGTAAAAATATGCAAGCCTTTGTGCTGTATAAAGTACTCGTATTAAAACTCATAAAGTGTACTATTCTAGTGTACTTACAGTACACGCAAATGTTTTTGAGGTTTGAATATAGGCACGAGTCGCGCACCGTGTCCTTCCATCATCTGAAATATGCGTTCTGCTCAGATGCTTGTGACTTCAGAGGCCCAAAAAATTTGCACGTATTGTACTTTACAAAATTACGCGCATTACAGTGTTATCGCACAACTTTTCTTAACTTAAAGATTTCTTGATGTTCTTATGTTTTAGTTTTTATTTCGGTTCAAAAAAGTGCCCGTACGCTGCTCCTCGACATCCCCATTATGTTGTATCGAAAACCTGTATTCACGGAACAAAGTGTCCGACTAATAAAGCAGTTCCCGCAGGGCCCGTCCGCGTCCGCGTACGTGACGTATGTTTCCATGGCGGACGCGCTGCGAGCCATCCAGGGCGTCAACAACGTCACGCTCGACGGGCGGGTGCTGAAAGGTTCCCTCGGGACGACGAAGTACTGCGCCAACTTTATGAAGAACCAGCCCTGCCCCAAGCCGGACTGCATGTATCTTCACGAGCTAGGTAACTATGCCTACGACTATGGCTGCATACAGATATTCAGGCAGTCCTACATAAACACAGGGAGTCCTGCACACACCCTGGGAGTGCTGCACGAACCCAGGGAGTCAACAACGATTGCATGTAGCATCACGGGCTAGGTAATTGACTGCTCGAACTTTGGGAAGCTACAACGACATCTTCACGAGTTATGTAACTGACTATACACATCTAGGAAATCTACAAGAACTGTGTGTATTTACACGAGCTACGGTACTGACTGCACACACCCAGGGAAACTACAACTGTATTTGTCTTCACGGGCTAGCTATGTGACTGTACTCACCTTGAGAGGCCACAACGTGACGGTTGACAGACCCAGCGTAAATCGTCCACTGACAAGGTGGACAGACGAGCTTCCAACCAGTGTTATTGGAAATCTAAAGGGGAGTTTCGCTGGACGTCTGACAGCTGAAATGAAATGTTGATGATGAAACAGCTACATTAATAGAGAACAAAAAAAGTTATTTCAATCTTAACTTAAATGTAATGGAGCTATTTCTAACAACAGTTTATTTGCAGGTGATCCTAAAGCGTCGTTCACGAAGGAAGAAATGCACGCGGGACTGCATCAGGTGTACGAGCGCAAACTGCACAACCAACTGGCGCAAGCCTCGCGAGATAGCAAACACGATACATCAGGTATACAATACACAACTCTTCAAACTGCACAACCAACTGGCGCAAGCCTCGCGAGATAGCAAACACGATACATCAGGTATACAATACACAACTCTTCAAACTGCACAACCAACTGGCGCAAGCCTCGCGAGATAGCAAACACGATACATCAGGTATACAATACACAACTCTTCAAACTGCACAACCAACTGGCGCAAGCCTCGCGAGATAGCAAACACGATACATCAGGTATACAATACACAACTCTTCAAACTGCACAACCAACTGGCGCAAGCCTCGCGAGATAGCAAACACGATACATCAGGTATACAATACACAACTCTTCAAACTGCACAACCAACTGGCGCAAGCCTCGCGAGATAGCAAACACGATACATCAGGTATACAATACACAACTCTTCAAACTGCACAACCAACTGGCGCAAGCCTCGCGAGATAGCAAACACGATACATCAGGTATACAATACACAACTCTTCAAACTGCACAACCAACTGGCGCAAGCCTCGCGAGATAGCAAACACGATACATCAGGTATACAATACACAACTCTTCAAACTGCACAACCAACTGGCGCAAGCCTCGCGAGATAGCAAACACGATACATCAGGTATACAATACACAACTCTTCAAACTGCACAACCAACTGGCGCAAGCCTCGCGAGATAGCAAACACGATACATCAGGTATACAATACACAACTCTTCAAACTGCACAACCAACTGGCGCAAGCCTCGCGAGATAGCAAACACGATACATCAGGTATACAATACACAACTCTTCAAACTGCACAACCAACTGGCGCAAGCCTCGCGAGATAGCAAACACGATACATCAGGTATACAATACACAACTCTTCAAACTGCACAACCAACTGGCGCAAGCCTCGCGAGATAGCAAACACGATACATCAGGTATACAATACACAACTCTTCAAACTGCACAACCAACTGGCGCAAGCCTCGCGAGATAGCAAACACGATACACCAGTTATACAATACACAACTCTTCAAACTGCACAACCAACTGGCGCAAGCCTCGCGAGATAGCAAACACGATACACCAGTTATACAATACACAACTCTTCAAACTGCACAACCAACTGGCGCAAGCCTCGCGAGATAGCAAACACGATACACCAGTTATACAATACACAACTCTTCAAACTGCACAACCAACTGGCGCAAGCCTCGCGAGATAGCAAACACGATACACCAGTTATACAATACACAACTCTTCAAACTGCACAACCAACTGGCGCAAGCCTCGCGAGATAGCAAACACGATACATCAGGTATACAATACACAACTCTTCAAACTGCACAACCAACTGGCGCAAGCCTCGCGAGATAGCAAACACGATACACCAGTTATACAATACACAACTCTTCAAACTGCACAACCAACTGGCGCAAGCCTCGCGAGATAGCAAACACGATACATCAGGTAAATAAATACATGACACATTAAATACACAATTCATCAAAAGATAAACACCATACAATCAATATACAAAACTTAATAAATATTTAACACTGTCAAGATTCAATGCAGCATATACACATTACATTAAATACATAACTAATGCAACCAAGATGGCATTAGCTATCCAAACGTAAACACATTAAATAAATACACAACGTGTTAAATACACATCAAGTATTACATACAGCCATACAGGGTTATTGGTAATCAATTAGCATCCTTTTAGGGGCTTATTCTGTACATCAAAACTCACCCTCGACAAAATGTATGGAACAGCTTTCTTTTTTTTTGTCACAGAACAAAAGTTGTTAGTTTTGATGTACAGAATAAGCCCCTAAAAGGATGCTAATTGATTGCCAGTAACCCTGTATATGATTTTAACTGTTTTAGGGTTCCGTACCCAAAGGGAAAAACGGGACCCTATTACTAAGACTTCGATGTCCGTCTGTCTGTCTGTCAGTCCGTCTGTCTGTCACCGGGCTGTATCTCATGAACCATGATAGCTAGGCACCTGAAATTTTCACAGATGATGTATTTATGTTGCCGCTATAACAAAAAATACTAAAAACAAAATAAAATAAATATTTAAGGGGGCTCCCATACAGTACGGAACCCTCCGTGCGCGAGTCCGACTCGTACTTGGCCGATTTTTTCAAATTCATTTCAGTGTATTTAATGCACACTTTTTGTTATATTCACAGGTAATTCTAGTGCAAATGAAAGCAAGAGCAGTTCAAAAGACGGTAAGCATTTGTACTATTTGAGTATTTTTTGTTTTATCTTAACACATTTAAAAATCAATCTCATCTTGGTTGCAAATTGTTTTCAGTGATAAGGCTGCCAGTTAGAAATCTAAATCTAGTGTTTATCTATGTTGGTAGTTATCAATTCTCAGAAAGATTCATTGGAAGCGGCTTGCATCCGCAATTTTCCTTAGCCTTTTTGACCGTTCGACTCCATTCTACAGACTTATGCTAGATATATTTTATATTATTGTTATGCTAATTTGTAAAATTATAACTTTGTTTTAAAACATTATAATTATTGTAATAGTTTTTGACTTTATTTGTATTTATATTAGTAAGTTAATTAATTATTTGTTACGTTGTTGATTACATGAAAAAAATATAAATATCCACGTGCACTGCCTGCTGCCACTCCAACTTGCTAATTGAGTGATTTATTTTCAGGTAATCAATCGAACTTTATACCAACAACAGTGGTCACGTCGTCAAATGTAAACGTAGTCAATTCGTCTAAGTAAGTATCTTTCCTTATTTATAATTGTATGTGAGACATAGAGAGAAATACTAGTCAAAGAGAGACAATAAACGCTTTATTACGTATCCCGCTTAGTTATTAAGTAGTACATGGTACATGTACACCTCTTCCACTGATTTCTATATTCATTATATCTTAACCCATTCAGCGCCGAGCCCGCCCATCAACGGGCAATTTTTTTTTAACTTTCACGCCGAGACCGCCCATGGGCGGTTTATTTTAAACTGTAATAATAACTGCGGCATCTGGGTAATATCGTTACTTTTCAGAAAGACAGTGAATGGGTTAATAGCTAGAGCTAGACGACTAAAAAAATATACCAATTACACTCATACATATTTTCTTCTTCTGTCAATGAAATAAAAGATGATGAAGATATATCCTCGTGTTCCCCGTGACGTCACGCTTAGGTAGACTTTTTACCGTGTACTGACGTTACATGCCCCCACTCCTGAATTTTAACTCTCTCCATCTTTGCCACTTTTTTGTTTTAAATTACGTATCCCACATTTTTTTGTCATATAACTGATTGATTTCAATAATATTTATTTTACCCAGTTGTCATGCCGATTTACTCAAGTCGCCTTTCACACAGTTTATTCATACTTTTTTCGCCCCTACTGAACTACATTTATTATATTTGAAATATACTTTGAAGTAAGCTAAGTATTATGACTAGATTTACACTTGTTAATTGTTAGATCAACTAGTTCATTCACCGTTTCAATCAGCATCTCGTTTGTTTCCAGATCTAAGAAAGAACGAAGCGATAGCAATAGTAATGGTAACGGTAACGCGGGCGCCAGTAATGGGAAGGAGGCGTGGCCCAGTCTCGGCTCGTCTCCCCCCAACGACAGTCCGGCCAGAAAGCAGTCCAGTCCCAAACCACAACGCTCTTCGGGTAAGACCACACACGTAAATATATCTGTTAAACCTTATGTGCTTGCGAAATTAGGAATTCTGCCCTAGTGTACCTGTGATCTCAGGTCTTCTGCCCTAGTTTACCTGCGATCTCTGGTCTTATGCCCTAGTGTACCTGCGGTCTCAGGATTTCTGCCCTAGTGTCCCTGTGATCTCAGGTCTTATGCCCTAGTGTACATCAGTCTCAGGTCTTCTGCCCTAGTGTACTTCGGTCTCAGATCTTCTGCCCTAGTGTACCTGTGATCTCAGGTCTTCTGCCCCCGTTTACCTGCGATCTTTAGTCTTCTGCCCTAGTGTATCTGCGGTCCCAGCTCTTCTGCCCTAGTGTACCCGCGGTCTCAGGTCTTCTGCCCTAGTGTACCTGCGGTCTCAGGTCTTCTGCCCTAGTGTACCTGTGATTTAAGGTCTTCTGCCCTAGTTTACCTGCGATCTCTGGTATTCTACCCTGTCTACTGATACTTGTCTGTCTGCTATCTCGGTTCTTCTATCTCTCTGTCTCTTGTACTGTGCATATGTTGCTTACCTTTTTAATTCCATCCGATAATTATGTGTGTTTAGGTACACATTTACATGTTTTTTAGGGTTCCGTACCCAAAGGGTAAAAATGGGACCCTATTACTAAGACTCCGATGTCCGTCTGTCTGTCTGTCACCAGGCTGTATCTCATGAACTGTAGCTGCTAAACAGCTGAAATTTTCACAGTCCATGAGTCAGTTTTCAGTTCTAAAATAATATTGAACACATGACATTTTTTCATAGTGAAACCATTGTGTAGAAAGTATCTAATGATATTTTTCTGCTTGCAGTTAAATCACAAGAAAACGGCACATTATCCGCATCCACGTCAGAATCATCCAGTCCCGTACAACTACAGACACAACAACAGGCTCAAACTAAAACTAAAGACACAGAAACCAAAACGAACAGAAATAAGGAGAACAGCACAAACGGACAAAAGAAGAAGGACAAATCGAAACAAAAGTCCAGCAATAGTATAAGCAACGAACACGAAGAAATAAAGGAACAAGATTCAAAAACGTATACGCAAAATGTTACAAACCCGTCAATGTTCGAGCACGACGCCCAGTACCTGACGAACGAACTGGATGATTTGGACTCAGATAGACACAGTCTGTTAGAAAACCACGACTTGCTAGATAGCAGCGATCACAGCCTTCTAGAGGACGACACACACAACCTTCTAAACGATGCTAATAACGAAGTTATGATGATGCAAAGGCACAAAGAGATGCTCGCGGGCCTAGTGGACAACAACCACATAATGCCGCACTTGAAGAGCCCAGTACTGAACGGTTACGGGTTATTAGACCGCGACATGGGCTACTTAGATAGACAGATTAGCCAAATTAGCCAAGGTCTCATGGATCAGAAGGATTTGATGATGAGGGAACGCAGTCAAAGCGAATTGTTGATGAGACAGAATGAAATGTTATCGAGACAGCACAATGTAATGGTCGAGCCTAAGCGTTATATGCCTTCGTCTAGTATAGGACTTGAGTCTGCTAGTGAATTATTAGGTAAGGACCTATGGGTGGCTGTGCTTGTGGTTTCAGTAGCTGTAATCTTTTATTTTACTATATGGTGATAGAAATAGAGTTTAGAGCATGCATTGTTTTAATGTGAATATGAATGTGCACTCAAGTGCAAAACTGTTCAACGGTGGCTCTAAAAACATAAGACTGCACTTTTAAGAGCTACTTTTGGTTGCACACTGCTAGTTTTATGTTACCAGAAAAATTTACAATGCTCAGTATAGGCTGAATCATACAAGTCGGCGGATGTGAAGTTAGCTACAAGCTGCGCAATATCCAATCAACGCGCAACTTTATGAGTGCTTGAGTCAGGATTGGATACTGCGCAGCTTGTAGCTAACTTCACATCCGCCAACTTGTTTGATTCGGCCTATATGTGTTGTTATTAATGAGGCTATTCGAAATATATAAAATTAATACGATAACGATAATTTATACAGGGTCATAGATATTAAACGCAAAACCTTTTAAGGGCGGGACTAGTACATCTAGACAAACAACTTTTGTATAACACCTTTTGAAAATTCGCTTCTCCATACATTTTGCCGCGCGTTGACGAACTTTTTGTATGAAAAAGCTGATTTTTTCTTCGTGATTTTCCAAAAGTCCTACAACAATAGTTGTTTGTCTAGATGTACTAGACCCGCCCTTAAAAAGGTTTTGCGTTTAATACCTATGACCCTGTACAGCATACGCGTGTAAAATTTACACCCGAGTGGTTATAAAAATCTAAAGCTATCTATCAAAACTGCCGGTAGAATTCAAGGCTGATTTTTTCAGTCAGCGCGCGAAATTCATTTTTAGGGTTCCGTGCCCAAAGGGTAAAAACGGGACCTTATTACTAAGACTCCGCTGTCCGTCTGTCTCCAGGCTGTATCTCATGAACCGTTATAGCTAGAAAGCTGAAATTTGATCACAGATGATGTATTTCTCTTGCCGCTGTAATAACAAATACAAAAAACAGAATAAAATTAATGATTAAGGGGGGCTCCCATACAACAAACCTGACTTTTTAGCCGTTTTTCGCTATATATCAATACTGGTAAAAGGTTGATGCTTGAAAGTTTCACAGCATACTTAGTTGTATATACACTTCAAAAATAAAAATTAAAATAAATATTTAAGGAGGGCTCCCATACAGTACGGAACCCTCCGCGCGCGAGTTCGACTCGTACTTGGCCGATTATTTTTTGCCATTTGCAGATAAACTACTCATCTTAAGTTTACGAAAACTCATTTAGCAGCCATGAATAGGTAGTGAAATGATTTTAATTTTATAGTGCATCCCACACTAGGTTTATCTCAAAGAGTTACTTTTTATGATAAACATTTCAAAAATAGTGTGGGATGCACTATAAAATTAAAATCATTTCATGGATTTAGCAGTGCGTCATCTCTCGTCAATATTCAGAAGTTCTTATAACTTCAATTGAATGATAACCTGTCTAATTCGGGTATCACAGGTGGCGCCGCCAACGCTATAAGTTGGTTAAAATGATAAACACTTCACAAAATTCGCCGCGGGGTCAGTATAGCGGGTTAGCTCAGTGGTCAGAGCGTCGGGCTAGTGATCCGAAGACGCAAGGTTCGAATCCTGCATCCGCGACGAATTTTTGAAATGTTTATCATAAAAAGTGATGAACACACACCTTAAAACCAAATTAGTGGTCAGTCTATGCAAGAAAGTGTATCAACTGATTTACACCTTAGTTTTTAGTTGATGGACTCTTGTGAATAGACTGGCCACTATTTGGTTTATATATGTGTGTTCATCATTAAAACAACTTATTCATAGCCGCTAAACGAGTTTTGTAAACTAAAAATGTTTAGTTCATAAGACAACACCAGAAAACCCAAAAAAAAAGTCGCGCGCTGACCTGATTAACCACCATAAGCCATATAAAATCTAAAATACATGCCGTTCAGTGATATAATATACAAGTGAGTGAAACAGTCCTCGCATCGAATTTCAAATGTCTCAATTGCATTGTAAAACATGTGATAAAAATGTAATAAAAAGTTAAATCTAGAATAGAAACTGACTGTGATTCAAAAACTTCCTATTTCTGGCTGTTTCGAAATGCTTGTACGATTTTATTTTACTTATAATATAGACTGACTGTAGCTTTTCTATTTTCCGCTTAATTTCCTTTAAAATATGTTAAGTAATTTAAGTATCAAGAAACTCGACACGATTTTTCTCAACAGGTGCTAATTTTCATCCAAATCCAAATATGCTTCCACCATTCGGTATGCGCGTAGACAATTCAATGGGCACAAGTTCGATGGGCGGCGGCGGACTCACAGCCATGTCAGGAAACATGTCAGCAAACATGCCAGGAAACATGTCAGCAAACATGCCAGGAAACATGACCGGAAACATGTCTACCAACTTGTCAGGAAACATGTCAGCCAACATGTCAGGAAACATGTCGGGCGCGCTCGGTGGTTTCATGCTGCACGGACAACAATTGATGCAGAATCAGCAACAAATGCCGCAGATCGGTCTCGTTAATGGCTACGATACACAAACTAATGTGAGTATTGTATCTTTTTTTATATGTATTTGTAGATGTTTAGAATGTTCTTGATTTTCTTAAAAGTTATAAAATTAGTTTGTTTATAAGAGTGAAAGAGTAAAAATCGATATTAGAAATATGTGCTACAATCGTATATATATGTCGAAGGCCCGATGTTCCCGTCTTAGGAGGCTGGTTGGTCTAAGATGAAGTATGCCTACCTAGGAATACAAACTTTTAATCTAGATTTGGAAAAATGTACAATTCATTTTACACAAAAAATCATTAATTATTTTCTGTATTTTAATCTGTTTTTAGCATATGTCTGCTATTATGGATATCTAAATTATAGTGATGATGGGTATAGATAGACATGCTATCAAAAATAAAATGAAATAAAAATAGCCTTCTAGCTCTCAGCTCAGATAATTCTCAAAACTCAATATTGTTATTGCAGCCATCTCGCTTATGATGACTTTGCAAACGATAACGATGGTGGTTGCTTGCGGTTAGCTAGGCACATCAGTGCCAATAGATGGCGCTGATGGTCTAATTTGACGTATTTTATTTATTTATAAATGAAAATATACATATTATTTCATGGTAATATATTTGCCGGTAATAATGAATTATTTGCTATTTTCTCAGCTATATTTCAGTTGTGTTTTCGTTTTTTAAAGTACTGAATTTGTACCGGGCAATATTGCGGGCCGCGGCAGACTACTCACTCACACAAAGACAAGGCTCTTGTTGTGTTCGAACGTGGTTGCAACTATGCGCTAATTTCGACGCACTTTCCATTGCATAGTTTGGACCATTGGTTAGGAGTCCCGGTATTTGATCCCGCGATATCGACTTCAAATCGTGCTTAGCATGTTTCTTTTTGCGATGTTTTTTGTCTTCTAAATAAAAATCAAATACTGTTACGTAGTAAGCGCATAATTTGATAACGACAGGACCGACTTGTAATTTGTCCATGATATCGTTTCATTTGCGCACGAATTCGTTTGCGATTTTTCCTGGGACCAGAGTATTGTTGGTTTTTAGGGTTCCGTACCCAAAGAGAAAAACGGGACCCTAATACTAAGACGTCGATGTCCGTCTGTCTGTCTGTCTGTCCGTCTGTCACCGGGCTGTATCTCATGAACCATGATATAGCTATCATGAATACACAAGTAGCAATACAGTTGTACTTATTCAACTCTTACGCAGCGGATTCACCGACGAGTAACTTTGGTTCCAGCGGGGATTTTCTGAAGGTACTAAAAAATCCTTCCTGCTAGGTACTTTTTTAGGGTTCCGTACCCAAAGGGTAAAAACGGTACCTTATTACTAAGACTTCGATGTCCGTCTGTCTGTCTGTCATCGGGCTGTATCTCATGAACCATGATAGCTAGGCAGCTGAAATTTTCACAGATGATGTATTTCTGTTGCCGCTATGACAACAAATACTAAAAACAAAATAAAATAAATATTTAAGGGGGGCTCCCATTCAACAAACCTGATTTTTTAGACGTTTTTCTATCTACATATATTAACAATGGTAACAGGTACATGCTTGAAATTTTCACAGAATATTTAGTTTTATATTCACTTCAATAGTAAATAATAAAATTAAAATAAAATAAATATTTAAGGGGGGCTCCCATACAGTACGGAACCCTCCGTGCGCGAGTCCGACTCGTACTTGGCCGATTATTGTAATCTTTTTGCGAAGTACGTGGTGCCATGGTTTATTTTGGGTGACTGATTGCATGTATAAAACACCGATAAAATCTTTATAGAATGGCACTCTGATATAGGTATCATACAAACAAAACACTGAAAACAAGAATTCAAGAAAAACCGAATCGTTGTAAACGCGCGTACGTACGCAATCAGTGTTGCCAACGCCATGAGTTGAAATTATCCATGAAAATTATCGTATTTTCAAATAATGTTTTCCTTCTATCTTCCAAGCTTTCATTCCATAAAATCTAAGTAGGAGTATATTACCATTAAAAAAAATACCAAATCAGTCCAGATGTTCCCAAATGATGCGCTTACCAACGAACATTACTTGACGATTGACGTTTGTAAAAAAATGATAAATTGTATATTGTAGGTTGTTAATAATATTTACATAATAGTATTATAATTATTTATTGTTTGTAATATATTTTCCCTATAATTTATCCAAATTCTAATACTGGCAATACATTGTCCAATATTTTTCAATAATTGATTTTTGAGCTGAGCGAATTATGAGAAGACCGAAGACAGAAGAGCGGCAACAGCGCGTGACCCGCCTATGCCACGAGCTGGCAACGTCGCGCGTCGTCGCCGTACAATTACTATTATGTATTCTGTGCCGCTACTAAACAACTATAAATTGTAATGTAGGCACCGTACGACACTATCTGTGTTCACTCACACATTGACAAAATTGAACTAAAATTCGATGTTATTTCTACTATTAATCTACTGTTTTCACCAACTAAAGATGAAATGCCGCAAATAAAGACCAATTTAAAAGCCAACTATAGTCATTTCAGTGTAAAATTATACTCTCATCGCCCATGAATAGTCAAATAGATTAGTATGAAAATCGAACCACCTTAAAAATGGCAGCCGGCGAAAGCTTTTTTGTATCTGTCTATTTGCTCAACACAACGTTTTTATGTACTCTGTAAGTGTCATTGTGTTATCGTTATTTAACGCTTACAGAGTACGTAAAATGTTTTTCTAGGTGTACCTAAGAATTGCAGTTTAATCGCTACTATAGATTCATGATTGATCGCCACTTTCTAGCTTTTAGCATCAGCGTTTATAGCTGTGTGAACAACGAACATGAACGTTCGTTTCCAACGTCATAGATTTACCTCAAACGGCAACTTGAAATCGTCAAAGTAATTTTTCAAAGGAGATACTGCAAAATGGGCTCAGACTAGGTACAGTAGCTCAAAAAATCCGTTAAACTATGATAAATAAATGCGCAGAGTAAAACAACCGCATCTAATGCTTAATTTATGAGTAATTTCACACTTTCCAATTTGATTTTTGTTCAGTCATTGAATTACTGTCATTTTGGTCACATGTAACCTTAATACCCGAATACACGAAATTACTTTTAATGGACACGGTTATTGTAAAAAATAACGGGAAAATCATTTTCCGAAAGAAACAAAGCAAATTATGCAATAGGTACTGTACCCTTTAGTGGCCCAATTTCTATGCATATTTGCAATATCTCCTTTGTTCAGTTGCCAATGCTTCGTGTTGTAACTTAGCCATGTAAACATTCCAGAGCGAAGGAAGGAACCTAGCCGAGAGTATGGACAAATTCTTCACCGACTTCCACAAGGCTCAACAGATGCGGCTTCAACTGAACCGTGGCAGCGATGACCGCCGCTACCGCGACCACCACTTCCCACAGAACATGCTCAGCGCGGAGCGGCTCGAGATGGACCAGAAACAGAGGTAACGGCACAATACTGCTCATCTTCACAAGCGAGCTGCAACTGAACTGAGAGCCGAGTGGGGGTTTTACAAATCAAATCACTTTTACGTCGCGTTCACGCGTAGAGCACACACTCGAGCACATTGACACATGCACTTGAGTTAGCCAATCAGAGACTTTGCCGCTCTTAATGTTCGGTCGGTTTTGGCACTCGTTACATTACCGTAAAAAAACATACAGATACAGAATGGCGGAGTGCCATAATTTTTTTCTTTTTTTTTTGTTCTGTTCCATATAAATCTAAGATCAGTTTCACTTTAAGTAGATGTTTTGGGTGTTCGGTTGACATGTCAAGTGTGCACTCCAGTGAGTGCATCTCCTCTTATTGATCTTATTTTAATTGATGACAGGCCATAATTTGAGTGTTTTTTTTTTTTCATTTAATCGGCTCTTTAGTCGCTAGGGTTAAACGTTTTAGTTTTGACAGTTTTTAAATGGCCTTAATGTTATAAGCCTCTAAAACGCATATTTTACTGCAAAAGTCTCTAAAGCAATCTAAAAACGTTTTGACACCAAAAACATGACATTTCGTTGCAATTTAGGGGGTGAAAAGAGTTTTCTCTCGAAATGTAACGAAGGATGCAGAGATTCGACCTGTCAAAACATTTTTCTTTTATTTTTTTGCAACCATGGAACAAAACATTATACTATATAAAGCTTAATCTTATCTAATAATGATATGTGCTTCAAAAATATAGTGATTTTTTGCTGTTTTCATATCACTAGTTAAAATTAGACCACCTGAAAAATTACATTAATTTTTTATTGTTTTACCATCTAAATTCTCTAGCAATGCTTGTATGGCCAAATCTTTTAAAACTTCATTAAAAATAAACTTTTACTTAACAGAACAGTTTTAGAAGCGTCATAAATTACTCTGACGAACATAACATTTTTAGAAATAAACTTGGGAGAAAATGAGTATATTCGCATATAATAGGTATTCGTATGTATGTTCTGTCGACATCCTTCTTTTATAAAAAAAAATACCTTATATTTTCTGGATGTTCTACAGTAAACGCGAAAACACTGGTCGATTCAGAATCATCTTAATTCCTATCTACGCACTGAATCTATGCGAATGATTTGTTAAGTGATCGTTTCCACGTGCGCAGGACGGGCGCGGGCCGGAGCGCGGCGGGAGACGGCGACGACGACCTCGACTTCGACCCCTTCAAGGAGACCCAGAAGGCCTTCGCCGAGCTCATGGAGACGGAGCTCATGCAGACCCAGGTCTCCAGCGGGTGAGGAGCTTTTCACCTTCACTAATATTAAATATATAAATATTAGGGAACATCTTATGCACGGTCTCTGACTCCAAACTAAGCAAAGCTTGTGATATGACTGCCAGAGACTGATTTACTACAAATCCTTGTATTGAATAAATATTTAATGTATTTCACACATGGACAATGGACATACACTAAATATTTATTTAATACAAGGATTTGAAGATGAACTTCCGTAAAGTAACGCCTGATTCAATAAACTACATAAACATATTTTTAAATACGTACTTAGGTAGATAATACCTAAATAACACCCAGACACAGAACAAACACCTATGTTCATCACAAATACTTGCCCTGGGTGGGAATCGAACCCTGCCTCTTTGATCCAGGAGTCAGGGTTACTAACCACTGAGCCACCGAGGCAGTCGAAAGATATTACAGAAAGCTTCAGTTTTGTGTGTTTATTTTCGGGGTAATTTACAGAATTGCAAAAAGTCCTCTAAAGTAAGTTCGTACGGGCCAGGTGGATAGCTTGATAGGATGAATGGCGTCGGAGTATTGAAGCCGCCTCATGACTGCTTCTAAGCTAACGGTTTTGACCCACAAATTAACGTGTCTTTCGAGCCACGAAAGACTCAGTTGTAAAGACTAACCGTTGTACCACACAAGTTTTACGCACGCTTTAGACGTTGTTTAAAAGTACAAACGCTATTATTTTTTAAAATTGTCAATAAACTTACGATGTTCGACAGTAAATAATCATCAGATGATGACACGGGCTTTTAGTTCACGAGCAGATCTGATACTTTGGGTATTGTCAGTAGCCTTTGTCTATAAATAGGACTATAATTTCAATTGTATCGCCAATGGCAGTAGCATGGGTATAGGCCGTTCCACACTAGTTGACAAATGTGAAGTTAGCTACAAGCTGCGCAATATCCAATCCTAACTGAAGCTCACTTAAAGCCGCACGTTGGTTGGCTATTGCACAGCTTGTAGCTAACTTCACATCCGCCAACTTGTGTGGCGCGGCCTATAGTGACCTATTTCCATACTCACGCGGACCTTTATCCTCCATCTAACAGAGCTGGGGCCTGATTCTCTATCGACAAAACTATACGCGAACGTAACGCAGTAAATATTTTTTTTACTTCTGCGAATTTCATTTGGAGAAATGTTTTTTAATGTAAAATTACGTTAAATCAAATTATAAACCGAATTAAAGTTCTGTAGTTTTAAAAAAAAACATTTTTCATACGAATTTCTTAAATACAAAACTCAATAGTGCTGTAAATCTCGCCTAGTCGGACAGCAACACGTTACCATACTTTTCTCGAAGCTATTTTCAACCCCCTAAAACATCGTTGTGAATTATATTTTCTGTAAATAAACAAATTGAAATTGAAATTAACTTAGAGCACGTTACGCGCACGGTTGTATACAGAATGACCCTGCAGAATGTAAACTAGTGAGGCGATATGTGCCACAAAGGCGCCAGAATGATTTGAATCTTAAAACTGATGTTGTACGGTGTAATTTCCAGCGACAACATGGATCGCGTCCGTCGCACACGCATGGCCCCGCCCGGGTTCAACTCGCACGCCGGATCCTTCGGCCTCGCGCCGCGCCACCCGCCCCACCACCACCACCAAGGTAAATCATCTATCCATCATAGCCATAGGACGTCCACCGCTGGACATGCCTCCACTGTATCAGCCTTTTTTTTTAGTCCGCTGCAGGACGTAGGCCTACCCACGAAGGGTGATTGGGCCATATCCACCACGCTGGCCCAGTGCGGGTTGGTGGATTCACATACGCCATCGAATTTCTTCTACGGACGTATGCAGGTTGCCTCACGATGTTTTACTTCACCGAAAAATCAATGGTGTTCAATTCCGTACATAAATTCCGAAGAACTAATTGATACGGGACCAGGATTTGAACCCACGACCTCACGATTGTAATGCGGGTGTCACAACCACTGGACCATCACGGCGATACCCACACCACAATTGCGACGCCACCATTGCCTCCACTATGGAACTTCAATAAGACCGGTTGGTAGCGGCTTGCATCCAGCGCGATCATGCGGTCTAAATGAGGTCATCCGTCCAACTTTCGGGTTGACTCATCTACGGATCTCCTCATTCCTGATTCGATCTCGTAGAGAAACTACGAAGCCCTCCCTATAGCTCGTTGTGCTAGTTAGAGCTTATTAATAAGTCCCGTAGTAAGAGACCACGTTTCAGTGCCATAAGCCATCACTGGCAACATACACTGGTCGTACACTTTCGACTTGAGGCACTGAGATATGTCGGAGGTATATATTCGCTTATTATTATGAAATTAGATGGATAGGCCGAATCAAATTTCTTGATGCCTGTGAAGAATCCTCGCGCGGCTTTTTAAGTGAGCTTTTCAGTCAAGATTTGGGTTATAAATAGTTGATTATTGCAACCACCAAATAGTTTGATTACGCCTATACCCGACCTAAAAATATTCAAAATGAATGACAACCTGAAAGAGACTCGTTCGTTCGTTCTTACCAAAACTGCACCCGGCTATAAAGTGTGTGGTCGTTTACAGGTTACATGAACAACAACAGCTCGCCGAGCCCGATGTACTCGGACTGGACCCAGATGGACCCGGCCATCATGTCCATCAACTTCAGCAAGGGCGCGCCCCCCGCGCCCGCGCCCGCACCCCCCGCGCTCACACAGCAGCAACAGGAGTTGTTTGCCCGCTTTAACACTATGACGGTGCAGCCCAACGGGGTCAAACATCCTCTGGTATCCGCTGCCCACTGGCAGCCCCCGGCGCAGAAGTCCTGGACCGGGGCGCCCTACAACTCCATCCCGCTGCCCCCCGGCTTCGCCCCCGCCAAGCCCCCGCAACACCCCGCCGAGTGCATCGATGCCAAGTAAAAAGAAAACAAAAGAGACGCCCGCAGCATATAACCCTATTTTTCAGTTTCCGTTGGTGATGTGATCGATAAATCTTTGTATTAAGAAGAGCATATTTTAAACGAGAGAAATATGATAACAAAGGAATTTGTAAAATAAATTAACCTATTTGTTTTATTTAAAAAATATGATGTTTATTTATTTTTTAATTCATTTTTATTTCACACGGTTTCGGCTCGCTGTCCCTCGTTGGTATTATCATATTTTTCTTTTTGTTGTTTCTTTTCTTTCTTTTTTCTCGTTGCACTGCGCATGTTGTACGTGTATATTCGTTATTGACTATATATATTTACATATATAATTTAGAATCATATCCCTGTTATTACAAATTATATTTTCTATATTAAAATGAGATGCCAATATGTCGTTCCATTTGTACCTTATTGAGCCATTAACCATGAAGATCATTAAAATTAAAGGAAGAATACATTCATTCTTTTAATGCTACACCTTCATCACAAACTTCACTCAAGTATATAGACGAATCAATTTTGTTGGCGGCTATGATGTTAGCAACGAGCTGCGCAAAAACCAATCCTGACTGAAGCTCACTTAACAGCTGCGCGAGGATCGGGCTTCGCGCAGCTTGAAGCTAACTTCACAACCGCCAAAAAATTTGGTTCAGTCTCTAGGTATATACATACCACAGATTAAAACATGACGACATAGATACTAAATAAAGTTAAAGAGTCACATAAAATCGAGGGATAGTAGAAAAACATAGTTTTGAAAACAAAGGTCCTACGTATTAGTAATAGCACAAAAAGCTGATTAAAGTCTTAAATGAATCGATAAAATCAAGCAGAAACAACGTTCTAAACAAGTGACTTTTTGAAAAGGAGAGACAAAGACCGTCATTTTACAATAACTTAAATTAATGAACTGCATTTTACTTGTCCTATTTTCTGTTATGCTTAAATAACGACACGTACAACTCTTATGTAGCTTTTTAACACGTTAGCAATGAATATTTTTTATGCACAAAACACCCCATGCGGAACATCAGTGCAGGACTTATCACCCCCACACCATATAAGAATAAAAAGAAATAAAGTCAGTCTGTAATTTATTCACTCTGATAGATGTTAGTGTCGATATTTTGGAAAAACAAAAGGGCTAGAGCGACTCAAAATACCTATCATAACAGGGCTTTGTATCATACAAATTTGATACTACATTAGTGGTATTGAAAATGAAGGCTCAATGCTTCTACAAATCCTAAAATAAGGTACAAAGTAAGAAATATCATCACATACCTAAGTGAATACATAAAATAAAACTCGTATATATTTTAAAAGCGTATAATAATAAATGAGAACAGTACATAATTGTCATGACTTAGCGTAGAAATAGAAAATCTATATAAAGACTACTACCATAACTGATAAAGTCTTATATGAAGGGCCTATTAGATAATAAAATTAGATCTTTATTGTCTCGCTCATCTCTTACTGAAATGAAAGAGACAATAATTGGTACAGGCACAGCAAGACTCTTTTTTCCCGTTGCACAAATCAGACTATCAAGTTTGACCATCCGGAAGAACCCGATTAATCTAATAAGCCCTTCTGTGGCCTACAACTAATACCTAAGCACTTGAAAGTGGCGTATACGAAGACTCATCGTTTTGACTGGAAAAGCCACTTAGTCTATAGGGACTTTATTAGCAAATGAGGCTGTGTTTCTAGACGACGGACATAACATATTTATTGAGATATCAATTTTTGCTACGGAAAAAATGCAAACGGAAAGTTGTAATCGCGAAAAAATGACTTGCTTTTTTATCACTACATAGTATAAAACAAAGTCGCTTCCCTGTCTGCCTGTCCCTATGTATGCTTATATCTTTAAAACTACGCAACGGATTTTGATGCGGTTTTTTTTAGTAGATAGAGTAATTCAATGGGAAGGTTTGTATGCAAAATACGCCTATGCGAAGCCGGGGCGGGTCGCTAGTAGAAGATAATTTGACAAAACCAAGGAAGATACAATAATACAACACGAAACGTTTTTTTTTTCTTAATTTATATTTACACTACACAGAAACCGGGTCTGTTTAAGATAATACAAAACGCTTGGAACACTTGATTTTCTTTTGCTATTTCAGAGTTAGTCCCATAGTAAAAGTTGTAACGATGTTTATAGGTCGCGATCGCGTCATGTTTTGTGGCACCTGTAAAGTGCGTAACATGCAGTCCTGTACTCCACCCCTCATCCCTGCTGACCCATAAATTTCCTACTGCGCAGCGACAGCGACTTGCCTCGTTTTCAGTCGTAAAGTATGAATCATATTTTTTGAAGTAAAACTCCTAATGCGACTTCCAACAAGGTTGCGTTAAACGTTTAACGCTACCATGGAGGGGGTATGAAAGCACTGTTGCGTCGAAGTTTCATTTCTTCCGCGCGGAAGGACTCCACTTCACGGTTTTTTTCGACTCGACTCGACTGACTACAAACCTGAATGAAAATTAAAAAAATACCTACAAACGAGCACTTTCATCCTTCTAGAATATAATATTTCAGAATTATGTATGTCGTCTAAAAAAACGGCCGGGATCTACTTTTTAACCCAATCAATATAACCCCTTGGATCGGGGCCGTCCCATGGCACCGTGGCCCCGGTATGCCAGATGTACTGGCCTCCGGTGATGGGGTGAAGCGCGAGCATCGTGGGGTACTTCGCTGCCGCCTCGAGAGTCACGTTGCCGACGCCACGGGTCATGTCAGAGATCATGTATCCAGGATGCACGGCGTTCACCACTATACCTGGAAGTGGTAAGTTGTACTTGTATTTTGCTAACAGTTGCTATAGGCTGAATCAAGCAAGTCGACGGATGTGAAGATAGCTACAAGCTGCGCAATATCCAATACTGACTGAAGCTCACAGCTGCGCGTTGATTGGGTTTCGCACAGCTTGTAGCTAACTTCACATCCGCCGACCTGTATAATTCGGCCTATGGTAAGTTACCGTAAAAATTATCGGCCAAGTACGAGTCGAACTCGCGGACGGAAGGTTCCGTACTGTATGGAAGCCCCCCTTAAATATTTATTTTATTATTTATTATTGAAGGGAATATAAAACTAAATATTCTGTGAAAATTTCAAGCATCTACCTGGTACCATTATTAATATAGAGCGAAAAACGTCCTAAAATGCAGGTTTGTTGTATGGGTTTATATGGGTTATAATTAAATAGGTATTTATTTTGTTTTTAGTATTTGTTGTTATAGCGGCAACCGAAATACATCATCTGTGAAAATGTCAGCTGCCTAGCTATCATAGTTTGTGAGATACAGCCCGGTGACAGACAGACGGACAGACGGATTCGAAGTCTTAGTAATAGGGTCCCGTTTTTCCCTTTGGGTACGGAACCCTAAAAAGTATATTATTATAGTTTTTTGTACCTACTAGCTATTTGGTCTTATGTCGGTAGTTTGGTTCTAGATAAGTTATAGTTATAAAAAGTCTTATAGTTTATAAAAATGTTTTACAACATTTTATATAATACGTAGGTACGCCTTTAAACTATTATAATAATGTAAAGAAAGTTACCTTTATGTTTCAACCTGTTGTCTAACATGAACGTGTAAGCATTCACGCCGACTTTCGACACGACATACTCAGATTCCCCCCATCCTTGCACGATATCTTCACCATTTTTCGCCGCTTCCACATAGCTTTTCATCAGATCTTTCAATCCCTCTAAACTTAAGTCGGAACTAAATTTCTTTCTTAGACCTTCGGAAGGTATTCTAGACAAATGTCCAGAAGAGCTCGAAATATTCACGATACTTGCTCCTTCTAGAAGGAGCGGTATCATCTTTTCTGTTAAATTAACCAAAGAAGTGAAATTGACGAGTACAGTCTGCTCTGCTCTGTACGCTTTCGGTTCTATAGCGTCTTTTAGAAATAAAATTCCAGCGTTATTGACCAGAATTTCTACTTGTTCTTTCTGTTCAGAAATGTGCCTGATGAAGCGATTCACGCTGTTGTCATCAGATACATCAAGTTGGTGAAATTTAGGGTTCAGCCCCAGTTTCTGAAGTTCTCCTGTAGCCTTTATTCCTCTTCCTATATCACGTGATGTCAGGTATACTTTTCCCTTGAATTCCTTGCATAAAGCTTTGACAATATAGAAACCTAGTCCTTTGTTTGCTCCAGTTACAATTGCGACCCTTCTCGTCGCGATGTTACTAGAAAAATAAGGAAATAAATGTCATAATAGCCTAGACGACTAAAAAAATATAGTTAGACCGTCAGTTAGATTTATCAAAATATATTATGGTAAAATAAATATGACATGTTGTAAAACATTGTTTTATTGCATAACATGTTTCAGTAAAGTGGACATAAAACGTGTTGTTATAATAAAATATGTTAATTAACATGCTATACATATAACAAAGTTATACAACATGCTACTTACCTAACCTGTACGCATCCTTAGACACGTATTTTTTCTTTTGTCAATTAAACAAATAATTAAAATCCGCCAAGTACGAGTCGGACTCGCGCACGGAGGGTTCCGTACTCTATGGTAGCCCCGCTTAAATATTTATTTTATTTTAATTATTTATTATTGAAGTGAATATACAACTAAATATTCTGTGAAAATTTCAAGCATCTACCTGTTACCATTATTAATATAGAGCGAAAAACGGCTAAAAATCAGGTTTGTTGTATGGGAGCCCCCCTTAATTATTAATTTTATTCTGTTTTTAGTATTTGTTGTTATAGCGGCAACAGAAATACATCATCTGTGATCAGCTTTCTTGCTATAGTGGTTCATGAGATACAGCTTGGAGACAGACATACGGACAGCGGAGTCTTAGTAATAGGGTCCCGTTTTTACCCTTTGGGTACGGAACCCTAAAAATGATGACGATATAGCCCGTTGAAGTTAGTTGCTAGTTTTCTGTTTGATTTACAAAATAAAAAATACGTGTCCAATGTTTTTTTATAATCTAGCTGACGAACGAATTATAATGATATTTCTTTTACGCAGCTGTAATTCGTATTCTTTTTATCGGTTCACGGCTATACAGGTCATGTTATCATTAAGTTCTAGGCAGATAAGTCACTTCTATGGATTTTATTGATGTGTTTAAGTGTTATGCGGTAATACATGATTCAAATATATACAAAAAGTAAGAGGGACATTTATTTTTCTCCTTAGCTTTCGGTTGTTAAAATGGCGAGCTATTGGCACGTGAAAATAAAAATCTAATCACTGCTCCCAACTATCCTTATTTATCATTGTAATCATTTTATAGACAACAAAACGCTGAAATGGCGTAGGTACTTAGGTCAACCTATTCAGAATAAATTGTTATAGAAACGTGAGGAAATTCTTTAAGAAAATCCCAAGTTTAGTACTTAAACATTAAAACTCAACGGACTATTTATGAAATAGGTACCACTATATTACCTATCTGATTTCGGGGTTAAATTGTGATATCTATGAGCTATAGAATAAATATCTGAAGTGAGGTTAGGACAGCGTTGTTTAAATATATCGCGGGAGACGTTATCAGATATGCACTTACATAAAATGTCAACTATGCTACTATAGTACGTACCTAGTACAAATATATTAAGTACCTACGTACCTTGCACAACCGCACTGATGCATTTTTCAAAATCACGTTGAACCGGTTGAACGAGTCGAATGTTGAAATGAATGAATCTCTTCTTCGCCGCAATGTGTCCTGTAACATGTAAAAATCTTTTATTCATGGTTTTTATCTTTCGTTCTGACGCAAATGCTGGCGATTTCCATTTCCGATTTCCATATTAGTATCTACTTTAGCCACAACTAGCGCCATCTGTATCAGCACCGGGAAACAAACTTGACAACCAAATGTCCTTACATATATCAATAAAATTAAATCAGCGCACGCGACCTCGTCAGTACATAACATACCTACTTAAGTACATACAAAGTACGTAGTGTTTACTAGTTCTAGAAACTGCGAAATTAACCATGTTGGAGCTACCGGGCGTGTATAAACCGACTATTTTCGGAGATGAGGTCGTTCTACGCTCTATAGATTGGCTGGAGAACTTTCCTTGGAGACAGGATAACTCCACGAAGACCTGTAAGGATAAATACGAGATTTATTTATGCGTAAAAGACTTTACGCCCGAAGAAATCAGTGTGAAGACTTCAGATGGCCTGGTGGTGGTTGAAGGAAAGCATGAAGAGAAAAAGGACGAGTATGGGGTGGTTTCCAGACATTTTGTCAGGAAGTACAGGTTGCCTGAAGGGTGCAAGTTGGATAAGATTGAGTCGAGGTTGACGCCTGATGGAGTGCTCGTCATTTCGGCGCCAAGGGAAGTTGTGATGAAGCAAGATACAGTTATTCCAGTGTCTCATGTTTGCTCTAAAAATAAAGCTAAATTGTAAAGTCATCTATTGTTATAGGCCGAATCAATTTCTAAGCAGTTGTGTAGCCTAAACCCCAATTCTGAATGACGCTCACATGACAGCTGAGCGAGGATTGGGTTTCGTGCGGCTTGAAGCTAACTTCACAACCGCCAATAGTTTGATTCGGCCTATATTTAAGTGAAGGAACTTGGATTTTTATTGATAAAGCATACAATTAATTTGTGAAAGAAACTCATTCAAGTGATTTCATTAGACTGTTAGTATTTGGTTTATGGTAACACTTATTGTGATATTTAATTTTAATGTAATTTTTGTGTATAACTGGCAGTTATCGATGTACATGTACCGATATTAATTTGTAAAAATAAATTGTATACAATAAACTATTGCTTCTTTTAGATACATTTATGAATCGCAGTTCGACATATTTATCTGTTAAGTTGATTGAAGGCAGCACCATCGCATCGCATTCATGTTTCGCTCACACATTCAAGTCTTACATATTTTTTTCCCAACATTTACCCACTGGTGCTAAACAGTTGGTCAACCCAGCAGCCCTATCAGTGTTGTTTTGTCTTCATACAATTGATCAGAAGTTCAATATTCAATCGTTTATTGCGCCACAAATACATACTCGTTCGTACATCTGTTAGTCTAATTCTGACTTTATTGGAATTTTAAATGCCGAGGATCAGTTTATTTTATTAGTTGTTATGTTTTAGCTTTATTAATATTAACTTCTTTGGGTTTGTTATATGTATTTATCTAATATTAATGTACAGTATCAGTGTAGTTAAGTATATTCGTATTGATGAGTGCAATGACATACATAATCTAGAATAAATTATTAATGGTTCAATACAAAGGGGAGATATAGATAAAGTTGCGTCGTCTGGCAAATGGCAGTGAGCAGGACACAGCACAAAGGACTGATTACCGAAGGAGTCTAAAAGTTCTCGAGTGGAGACCACGTGCCGCCAAACGCAGCGTAGAACGTCCATCCACATTTGACCGTGGGATGATACCTCATTGAGACCACAGGATCGAGCTGGATGCAAGCCGTTTCCTATTGGTTTATAGTGTGAAACCATAGAGGCGGCCTATGTCCAACGGAGGTCGTCGTATGCCTGATGGACAGATGGGTGATTCACTTGTTGTACTAAATGTTTGAAGTGCAGTTTGTGCCAAACTTAGAGCAAATATCTACAGAGGCACGGTCCCTATGTGAAAGTAGTATAAAAGTGTGAGTACATTAAATAATTCACAATGACCAGTTTTCTCGAATCTCGACGTTATGTCACCCATTTAGTGCTTGTAACAGAGCACTTTGGCATCGCGCGGCGTTGTAGTCGGCTTGCAATTGCCGACTAACTAAAAAGCACGGAAGTCGATTTATAGGTGACATTGGGAGTAAGGTGAGTAGCGATTGCTTATCTTATTCCCACACAACTGTTTGTCTTGTAGGAATTATCTCAGAATAAGAACTAGTAAAATAAGGGTATTATAGATGAAAAGAAAATTAGAATAATGACCGAAAAAGAAATGACTCCATATGACCGTATACTGTGAAGTTGGCTACAAGCCACGCACGTGGTTGTCTTTGATTCCCGAGTAAATAGGTATCTTATAAACATCCATCCATCATCATCATCCATCCATCAGCCATAGGACGTCCACTGCTGGACATAGGCCTCCCCTATGAATCTCCAATAAGACCGGTTGGTAGCGACTTGCATCCAGCGTGATCCTGCGGTCTTAATGAGGTCATCCGTCCACCTTGTGGGTGGACGTCCTACGCTGCGCTTGCCGGTACGTGGTCTCCACTCGAGAACTTTTCGACATCATCGGTCATCAGTCTTCCGCGCTATGTGCCCTGTCCACTGCCATTTCAACTTGCCAATCCGCTGGGCTATGTCGGTAACTTTGGTTCTTCTGCGAATCTCCTCATTCCTGATTCGATCTCGCAGAGAGACTCCGAGCATAGCCCTCTCCATAGCTCGTTGGGCTACTTGGAGCTTATTAATAAGGCCCATAGTAAGAGTCTTATAAACGTAAACGTGTTATACAGGCAGCGTGTTAGTCAAACGCTAACCTATACGAAAACAAGTATTATATTGAAATAAACTTTTTTTTGATAACACTGTTTTACTGAACAAGTACTCGCCAAGACGAATCAAACGAGCCGAAACTCGATAGGGTTGAGTCGTTTCATTACAGAGTCCCTATGACCACCTTCCAGCTCCATCATCAGACCCTGGTTACCACTACTCGCCAAGACCATTCAAATGAACCCAAACTCGATGAGGTTCTGTCGTTTCATTGCTAAGTTCTTTTGGCCACCTTCCAGCTCCATCATCAGATCAGCACCATGTCATCATAATATTGCATTGTCACGCGATTTACACATGCAGGTATGCAAAATTTCAGCTCAATCGGTAACCGGGAAGTGGATCAAATTTAATTTGCAAGATTTAATTACAGACCGACAGACAGACAACGGGACAGGTGAAACTAAATAAAAGCTTGTAATGACACCATCTGACCGTACTGTGAAGTTGGCTACAAGCTGCGCACGTGGGTGTCTTCAAATCCCGAGTAAATAGGTATCTTCAAGGTAAGCGTGTTACATCCTAGACCCCATATCTACTGGCAACAACATCAACATCAGGCAGCGTGAAGTCAAAGTACGTAAACCTAGGTACCTATACGAAATGAAATTTTAAAAAAAAGTCCACCACTCGCCTCATGTTGACAGACGTTTGATTCGGTTATTTATATACTAGCTTTTACCCGCGGCTACGCCCGCGTTATATTTTAATTTTGGCTTATGTTTATGTCGGCTGCGAAACCTAACCTAAGCGACAAACATCAAAATACCTTAGAGGAATGCTTTTGTTGGTTAAGTTACGGTTGGAGTGTATATACAACCCCCCTGTGTATTCCCGCCTTGTCGTGGCGGGGGAGGTCTAAGGCAGCTGAAAAGGCGGCGCTCGAAGTCTCCCTCTTCTTTGGGTCTTTCCCCCAAGGCAGCTTAGAGGCCGGCACTCGTAGTGCAGCCGCTTTTAACTAAAGCAGCTGAGAGGATGGCCGGTAGGTTGCCTGCCTTATGAGGAGTGTTGCTTCTGAGGCGGGCTGCAGTGCCGCTCTTGCGACGCAGCAAACCGAGGATAAGGGGCTGCGGTGGGATGGAACTGGTTGTGTGGGTGCCGCCACCTACCCTACCTTCCGCTAGGCCGTCAACCTGTTGGAAGACGCAGTGGGGCTGCAGGGGAAGAGAAGTGTCGGTATCGCGATGGCCGTTCTCACTGCCCTCTGCAGTTGAAGAGGCAGGCGCTGGGATACTATGACTGACCCGTTGCACTGGGATCAGGACGTTGGAATGCTGTCCGACGCTCAGTGCTGGTTACTCCCGAGTGGTGGATGACGATGTGTCTTGTGCTCCGAAACACACCGTCATTATGGCGGGAGCGCAAGCACCATTATGGAGCCCGAGTCTGGGCTAGCGCTGTTGAGTGCCGCGAAGGAGTGTTTCAATTCAATCTTTTGCTCCGTTGCTGCGTCAAAGAGGAACAAACCAACAAACTTTTCGGATTGATAATATTAAAGTATGATGATTCTGTACCATAAAGGTAGAATAAAGAAACATGTTTAACCTCTAATGATAGAAGATATAAAAATATTTTTAATGTCAGACAAAATGACGGCCTGTTATTAAACGTCATAGTAACATGTAGCATGCAGAGGGAATAAAACATTTTATCCAATTTTAATGTCAGTTGTCATTTTTAATCCATACTTTATTTTCTCTTCAAGGGGATATAATGGTGGAAAAACAATTTGTCCCCTTGCCATGCTACCTGTGATTTATAAAAGTCTGCAGGCAATGTCACCTGTCATCTAATTACGTTTCGCTGTGACGTTTCGTTAAGTGTCATAAAGGAATTAATCACTTAGCGTCTTTGTGATAGTGGCGACAGTTTTGCTTTCGATAGTTTTTGTCCTGTCCTACAGGAACTATGCAATTTTTTGCTTAACGTCTAATGATTAGCATCTAAAATTCGACGCGCTTGGTTTTGCTCTTGAGTCTCAGCAGTTCTTTGCGCTGCGTGATGCTCGGCATCTAAAAGTTGCTGCGCTTGACTTTCTCCTTAAGTCTCAGCAGCTCTCTGAGCTGCGTGACGCTCAGCATCTAAAATTCGACGTGCTTGGTTTTTTGCTCTTGAGTCTCAGCAGTTCTTTGTGCTGCGTGATGCTCAGCATCTAAAAGTCGCCGCGCTTGACTTTCAACTTCAGTCTCAGCAGCTCTCCGAGCTGCGTGACGCTCAGCATCTAAAATTCGACGCGCTTGGTTTCGCTCTTGAGTCTCAGCAGCTCTTTGAGATGCGTGGCGCTCGGCATCTAATGTCAAACGCATTTAAGTGTGCTCTTCAGACTCTTGGCTTCTAGCAATTTTCTTTACGCGAGCTCCGCTAGAACTACGCGCTAGATTCGATTTGCGTTTTGTAGGCATACCTATTAGAATGAAAACTACGTAATTAAACTGAAAAAATACATGTAACCTTCTCTAAATTTTACAGGAAAAGATTGATTGACTTTGACATTTGCAACTCGAGCAGCCTTGAATGGGCATTGGGCATAGAGAATGTAATTTGGAAAGTCAAGATGCAAAGTACCATTTGTCATGGTAGAAAATAAGTTTTTTCTTCTAAGATTCTATCCAATGCGTTTTCATCCCCCGTTTTCAACCCTTTAAAACTATTTTTTCGAATCAAAAAGTAGCCTATGTCCTTTCTCAGGCTCTAGACTATCTGTGTACCAAATTTCATTCAAATCGGTTCAGTAGTTTTAGCGTGAAAGCGCGACAGACAGACAGACAGACAGAGTTACTTTCGCATTTATAATATTATATATAATATATAAATAAAAGTAAGGATAAGGATAGCAACTGTGTGAAAGTGACAAAGCATCTTACAAGTAAGTCTCTCTCTGGACCGTTTTTCCTTTTTACTATATTTCATTAAAAAAAGAACGTTTTGCTGTTGTGATAAGGTTCAAGTTCCTTTTTATAAAAAGCTTGGAGATACGTCGAGTGAACCTTCCAGTTACATGGTTTAGAAATTCCTTGGGGCATCTTTAGAGTGAAACATCGCGCGCTCGCTCCTGATTGGCCCTGCGCGCGCAGCTGCGCTCTCATTGGTTAGATTTTAATGGCGCCAAGTTCACTGTGACAATACACGTACTTGTGAATTTAATGTTTCGCAATATGTTTTTTTTCTATTTTTATTAGTGAAGATAAAGTAGTGTATGCAACTGCATATAACACGGGTATTAAAACACTCGTTACTATTATGAAACGAGCGCAGCGAGTTTCATAAACTTCATTCAATTCACACTCGTGTTTTAATACCCTTCATTATATGACAGTTGCATAAACTACTATTGATGAATCTAACTGACGGACAATTATATTTTTTTTAGTCGTCTAAGCTATTATGACATTTATTTACATTTATTTTCTTTCTAGTAACATCGCGACGAGAAGGGTCGCAATTGTAACCGGAGCAAACAAAGGACTAGGTTTCTATATTGTCAAAGCTTTATGCAAGGAATTCAAGGGAAAAGTATACCTGACATCACGAGATATAGGAAGAGGAATAAAGGCTACAGGAGAACTTCAGAAACTGGGGCTGAACCCTAAATTTCACCAACTTGATGTATCTGATGACAACAGCGTGGATCGCTTCATCAGGCACATTTCTGAACAGAAAGAACAAGTAGAAATTCTGGTCAATAACGCTGGAATTTTATTTCTAAAAGACGCTATAGAACCGAAAGCGTACAGAGCAGAGCAGACTGTACTCGTCAATTTCACTTCTTTGGTTAATTTAACGGAAAAGATGATACCGCTTCTTCTAGAAGGAGCAAGTATTGTGAATATTTCGAGCTCTTCTGGACATTTGTCTAGAATACCTTCCGAAGGTCTAAGAAAGAAATTTAGTTCCGACTTAAGTTTAGAGGGATTGAAAGATCTGATGAAGAGCTATGTGGAAGCGGCGAAAAATGGTGAAGATATCGTGCAAGGTTGGGGGGAATCTGAGTATGTCGTGTCGAAAGTCGGCGTGAATGCTTACACGTTCATGTTAGACAACAGGTTGAAACATAAAGGTAACTTTCTTTACATTATTTTAGACGCATTATATAAAATGTTGTAAAACATTTTTATAAACTACTAGCTGACCCGGCGAACTTTGTTCCGCCATATTTTCTAAATTCAATGACTTTGTTTTATGTCTACATAAAAAGTAAATAAACAATAGCTTCTGTTTTAAATAGAACCATATATTGAAAGACTTTGCAATATTGCAAAGTCTTTGAATTTTAAAAATATGACGGAACAAAGTTCGCCGGGTTAGCTAGAAATGAAATAAGGCCAGCATAGTAGCGTCAACAGGAATTCTCCCATTGCCAATGTCTAATACTGTATTTGAATTTTGCAAAACATTTCTGCCGATAACTTAGGCGTTTCTTTCTCATCGACTCTTAACTTTGGCTCTTATATAGAGTCAAAAGCTCAATTAGCCTCCAAAAAACTTGGTGTTCTCTCTAAGGTGAGACGGTATTTCACACCTGAGCAACTGCTTAGTCTTTATAAAGCACAAGTCAGCTTGCATGGAATACTGCTCTTTGGGATGGCTCTGCCAAATATCAACTGGATGGAGGCTCTGGAGTCGATTGAGAGGCGAGCCAGGAGGCTGATTGACAACGACACCTTGACTAAGTCGCAGCTGCAAAGTCTCGAAAATCGACGTAAGGTAGCGTGTTTATCGGTCTTTTATCGTATACACTTCGGAGAGTGCGCTCAGGAGTTGCACAATCTGGTCCCACCTGCCCCTTTCTTCTATCGTACGGCTAGACAGACGCGACCAAAGCACCACCCTTTTATGGTGGACATTCCGTGCGTTAGAACCAAGCGTTTCGAATCCTCATTCCTCATACGAACAGCTAGAATGTGGAACGCTTTGCCTGGGTCTGTCTTTCCGCTAAAGTAAGACGTGGGTGTCTTCAAATCCCGAGTAAATAGGTATCTTCTAGGTAAGCGTGCTACACCCTAGACCGCTTATCTGCTTAACATGCAAACCAACACGGAATTTAAAAAAAAAGTCATTTTGCAACTCCACTCGCATATTGGTTGTTAATTTAAGTTTTTTTTACGTATCAAGCATTTATTTCATCACCAGCTGTTGATCTGGGAATGACTGGTAGCGTATGGCGAAAATCACCAGACATTAGAATCATCGCACCTCCGAAGAGGTTCTGATTGCTACGTACCTAAATATTTCAATGTTCGATCGAGTGCCTCTAATGCTCGTTTGTGCGACATCGTACACTCATCACAGATAATTAATTTACAAATGTAGCAGCGATCCCGGATGAAGATTTTGCTAGTGCTATTTGTCAATAAAAATCCTCCATTGCCATCATTTACTGCTTTCGTAATAGTATCGTTAGCTGTTTTTTGCTACCTATTCAAAAGTGGGACTTTGCTCTGTACGGATTGACTCAAAACATATGTCATATTGCCGTTCTCGTTCAAATTCTCGATTTAATGCATCGTGCATGGGTCGATTAGGTGCAGGCATTTCTAATTAGTGCAGCATCTTGCCGGACAACATCGCGCACAAATCTTCTAACGATATTAATACCTCATTATGTATTTCTGCGCAAATTTCATGTTCAAGATTTTCTGTTATTAAGCATATCCTATGCAAAATGTCTTTGGCCATACTGTCTTTGTATTTGTTCCCCAAATTATGTGTATTTGATGGAAAGCAGGTTGAAATAAGGATGGCAAAAAGTGACCGAATTCGAAAAATTAGAATTAAATTTGTTTTTTTATTTTTTTAGATACAAACCTTGTCCTGGTTATAACAAACACAATAAAAAAAGAATTAGCGAAATCGGTCCAGCCGTTCTGAAGTTATGCGCGTACATACATTTCGCAGATTCATTTTTATATATATGATAATTAATTTACAAATGTAGCAGCGATCCCGGATGAAGATTTTGCTAGTGCTATTTGTCAATAAAAATCCTCCATTGCCATCATTTACTGCTTTCGTAATAGTATCGTTAGCTGTTTTTTGCTACCTATTCAAAAGTGGGACTTTGCTCTGTACGGATTGACTCAAAACATATGTCATATTGCCGTTCTCGTTCAAATTCTCGATTTAATGCATCGTGCATGGGTCGATTAGGTGCAGGCATTTCTAATTAGTGCAGCATCTTGCCGGACAACATCGCGCACAAATCTTCTAACGATATTAATACCTCATTATGTATTTCTGCGCAAATTTCATGTTCAAGATTTTCTGTTATTAAGCATATCCTATGCAAAATGTCTTTGGCCATACTGTCTTTGTATTTGTTCCCCAAATTATGTGTATTTGATGGAAAGCAGGTTGAAATAAGGATGGCAAAAAGTGACCGAATTCGAAAAATTAGAATTAAATTTGTTTTTTTATTTTTTTAGATACAAACCTTGTCCTGGTTATAACAAACACAATAAAAAAAGAATTAGCGAAATCGGTCCAGCCGTTCTGAAGTTATGCGCGTACATACATTTCGCAGATTCATTTTTATATATACAACGTGTAACAGAAAGGTTCAACAATACTGAACGGCATGTATGTGTATCCAGTCACGAATCACCTGTATGAATTTTAAACTTCTCAAGTCAACTTATTTTTTCCATATAAAACTAAAAAATATTTTTTTCCTATTATTTTGGACAACCCTACCTAAAGTAGTGAGTTCGGTGACCGGGCGCGGCGCGGCGCGGCCCGGCTCGCGTCAATCGGTTTCATGTCGCCGCCGCCGCACGCCGACAAGGCGCCGTCGCCTTTCGGCACCGCGCCGTAGCTCCGCGCCCCGCTCGCTCCCCCCGCTGCCGTCGGCCCGTCACGCGAACTTGGCCTTACTTTTTAAAGTAAATCAACGAGGAAATGCTAGAGTTAGGCTACGTAATGCTGTTTTAGGAAGGAGGCTAATTACCTACTTTAGATACTTAGACCTACCTAGTACCTAGTCGAGACCTAATTCAGTAAACTATTGCAAAATGAAATTGAGGTAGATAAGTACCTAATCGTATCCAGTTCCATAATTACTTACCTAATGTTTTAATTTAGCGCGTAAATGAAATACCTAAGAATTTTCATAATTATGAATACTTACGAGTACCTACATTGTGTAGATACCCAATTTAAGAATCCTATCTTAGGCAAATACCTATTTAGGTAAGTACCTACTTAAGTACCTAATTGTAAGGTTTCTTGGCACTCTTGAAAGTAAACAAATGTTAGGTAGGTATAGACCGCGCCGCACAAGTTGGCGGATGTAAAGTTAGCTAGCTACAAGCTTCGCAATAGCCAATCAATGTGCGACTTTATGTAAGCTTCAGTCAGGATTGGAATTTTGGAGCTAACTTTACATCCGCCAACTTGTGTCGGCCTATACGTGTAGGACTGTAGGTACTTACCCTATCTTATCACGGGGTAATAAAATTACCTACCTACTAGGTAATTAGGTCCATAGGGCACTCAGAAGTGATAGAAAAAAACAAATTAATAGATTTTTTAATTCACTTTTTTTATTTGCCACATAACTACTTAGGTACCTAGGTACTTAAACTTAACACACAACAGGGGCGTCCACAAACACTTAACAAAAGTCAAAGGAGTGGCTCGAAATGCTGCACAACCGAGTACGACGAGCCATAGATTTTCTCACGTTCACCACCTTGGAATTCTGCCACGATGCGAGGGACAATCTTCTCTGGAGTCGCACGGCACAGAATAAACAACTTTTTTAATGTACATCCACAAAAAGTCTATTCACGTTAAATCCGGAGACCTGGGTGGCCAGCCGTGCCCCCGGGTCGTATCCACCGACCCGGATACCGCTCGTCCAGGCGCTCGCGAACGTGACGCGCATAGTGCGCATCTAGTTAATGTGCAACGCCGCTCCTGCCCGACGCTGGTCCTTGGGCTATCTTCAAAATGCTGCAAAATGCGCGTCTGGAGATTTGAACCAACTCGAACACCGGGTCGTCCTTCATTTCTGTTTCCGTGAAAGTTCACAGTACTGGGCAGACGTAGAAACATCCGTCTAAGTCCGTAGGTAGGAAACGTCAGCCACCGCCGCACCGTCGTCGCCGCCGCCGCGCCCGCGTCGGTCAGAAAGCGGCCTGCTTTCTTCAAAATGACAGTTCGTCGTTGCCGTTGTATCACCAACGCATAATATTAAGAATTTGAGAATATTATGCTAAACTGCCATCATCGTGGAATCGAAAGATAGGATAGGTAACGTCTTCACTTCCGCAAGGTCAGAGAGCGACTGACTAACTTATTATTTCTTTTAAAATTGAAATCAAAATTTTAGGGTTCAGTATTCATATTTTGCATTTCGTTTTTAGTTAAAGTTTTTTTTTATAGATATCTAGAACCAAACTACCGACATAAGACCAAATAGCTAGTACCAAAAACTATAATAATATACTTTTTAGGGTTCCATACCCTATTACTAAGACTTCGATGTCCGTCTGACTGTCACCGGGCTGTATCTCATAAACCATGATAGCTAGGCAGCTGAAATGTTCACAGATGATGTATTTCGGTTGCCGCTATAACAACAAATACTAAAAACAAAATAAATATTTAATTATAACCCACTAGCTTTTACCCGCGGCTACGCCCGCGTTATATTTTAATTTTGGCTTATGTTTATGTCGGCTGCGAAACCTAACCTAAGCGACAAACATCAAAATACCTTAGAGGAATGCTTTTGTTGGTTAAGTTACGGTTGGAGTGTATATACAACCCCCCTGTGTATTCCCGCCTTGTCGTGGCGGGGGAGGTCTAAGGCAGCTGAAAAGGCGGCGCTCGAAGTCTCCCTCTTCTTTGGGTCTTTCCCCCAAGGCAGCTTAGAGGCCGGCACTCGTAGTGCAGCCGCTTTTAACTAAAGCAGCTGAGAGGATGGCCGGTAGGTTGCCTGCCTTATGAGGAGTGTTGCTTCTGAGGCGGGCTGCAGTGCCGCTCTTGCGACGCAGCAAACCGAGGATAAGGGGCTGCGGTGGGATGGAACTGGTTGTGTGGGTGCCGCCACCTACCCTACCTTCCGCTAGGCCGTCAACCTGTTGGAAGACGCAGTGGGGCTGCAGGGGAAGAGAAGTGTCGGTATCGCGATGGCCGTTCTCACTGCCCTCTGCAGTTGAAGAGGCAGGCGCTGGGATACTATGACTGACCCGTTGCACTGGGATCAGGACGTTGGAATGCTGTCCGACGCTCAGTGCTGGTTACTCCCGAGTGGTGGATGACGATGTGTCTTGTGCTCCGAAACACACCGTCATTATGGCGGGAGCGCAAGCACCATTATGGAGCCCGAGTCTGGGCTAGCGCTGTTGAGTGCCGCGAAGGAGTGCGAAAAATGTAGGAACGTCCTAAACTTGAAATGACAGGTTATTTCTGGCGCTTAGACGGCTGCTACCGCGGCCCGCTCGCTTACTTTTCATCCTATCCTACGGGAACTGTTAAAGTTTTTGGGATAAAAAGTGGCCTTTGTCACTTTTCGTCTTTCAAACTATATTCATGCAATAAGCCAAGGCAATCCGTTGCTCCGTTGCTGAGAAAAATTTATTGTCTTATCCTACGGGAACCGCAATTTTTTCGGAAAGGAAAGTATCCTATGTCACTTTCCGTCTTCCAAACTATGCCCACCCCAAAAATCAAGTCAATCCGTTGCTCCATTGCTGAGAAACAGTTATTGTCCTATCCCATGGGAATCACGAATTTTCTCGGGATACAAAAGTATCCTGTTATCACTTTCTGTCTTTTAAACCATAGGTATCCATACCAAAAATCAATTCAATCTTTTGCTCCGTTGCTGCGTCAAAGAGGAACAAACCAACAAACTTTTCGGATTGATAATATTAAAGTATGATGATTCTGTACCATAAAGGTAGAATAAAGAAACATGTTAAACCTCTAATGATAAAAGATTTAAAAATATTTTTAATGTCAGACAAAATGACGGCCTGTTATTAAACGTCATAGTAACATGTAGCATGCAGAGGGAATAAAACATTTTATCCAATTTTAATGTCAGTTGTCATTTTCAATCCATACTTTATTTCCTCTTCAAGGGGATATAATGGTGGGAAAACAATTTGTCCCCTTGCCATGCTACCTGTGATTTATAAAAGTCTGCAGACAATGTCACCTGTCATCTAATTACGTTTCGCTGTGACGTTTCGTTAAGTGTCATAAAGGAATTAATCACTTAGCGTCTTTGTGATAGTGGCGACAGTTTTGCTTTCGATAGTTTTTGTCCTGTCCTACAGGAACTATGCAATTTTTTGCTTAACGTCTAATGATTAGCATCTAAAATTCGACGCGCTTGGTTTTGCTCTTGAGTCTCAGCAGTTCTTTGCGCTGCGTGATGCTCGGCATCTAAAAGTTGCTGCGCTTGACTTTCTCCTTAAGTCTCAGCAGCTCTCTGAGCTGCGTGACGCTCAGCATCTAAAATTCGACGTGCTTGGTTTTTTGCTCTTGAGTCTCAGCAGTTCTTTGTGCTGCGTGATGCTCAGCATCTAAAAGTCGCCGCGCTTGACTTTCAACTTCAGTCTCAGCAGCTCTCCGAGCTGCGTGACGCTCAGCATCTAAAATTCGACGCGCTTGGTTTCGCTCTTGAGTCTCAGCAGCTCTTTGAGATGCGTGGCGCTCGGCATCTAATGTCAAACGCATTTAAGTGTGCTCTTCAGACTCTTGGCTTCTAGCAATTTTCTTTACGCGAGCTCCGCTAGAACTACGCGCTAGATTCGATTTGCGTTTTGTAGGCATACCTATTAGAATGAAAACTACGTAATTAAACTGAAAAAATACATGTAACCTTCTCTAAATTTTACAGGAAAAGATTGATTGACTTTGACATTTGCAACTCGAGCAGCCTTGAATGGGCATTGGGCATAGAGAATGTTTTTGGAAAGTCAAGATGCAAAGTACCATTTGTCATGGTAGAAAATAAGTTTTTTCTTCTAAGATTCTATCCAATGCGTTTTCATCCCCCGTTTTCAACCCTTTAAAACTATTTTTTCGAATCAAAAAGTAGCCTATGTCCTTTCTCAGGCTCTAGACTATCTGTGTACCAAATTTCATTCAAATCGGTTCAGTAGTTTTAGCGTGAAAGCGCGACAGACAGACAGACAGACAGAGTTACTTTCGCATTTATAATATTATATATATATATATAAATATAATATAAATATATAATATATAAATATATAATATAGTATATATAGTAATATAGTAATAGTAAATAGTAAATAGTAAATTATAGTAAATAGTAAATAGTAAATAGTAAATAGTAATATAGTAATATAGTAAGGATTAGTAAGGATTAGTAAGGATAAGGATAGGCCTATAAAAATCTACTCATTGACATTTGGGATAGCAACAATAATACAATGTAATGAGATAACAATGGTTCACGCGGAATTTATCAACGTGATAAAATTACGATAAAATATTACGCTGATTGATTGCATTGATTATTTATTATTGGTACCACTTTTTGCAAAAAAAAATGGCTACTTGTGTATAAATGTCCCTATTTTATATGGTACCTGTAACCCAAAACATTTTATTTCAGTATTTTGTACAAGCTGACCGATGGATCATCACTTCAAAATTTTTGTGGACTAAAAACTGCCATGTACTCGTAACAGCAGATTTTAATTCACGATTCCGAAGTTGGTCTCATAATATTTTAAATAATCGCCCAACCTCTAGTCCGGCTCACGCACCAAGGGTTCCGTACTGTATGGAAGCCCCCCAATATATTTAATTTATTTGGGTGGTTTTTGGTGCAAAGAATGTCTATCGCTATTCAGCGCGGTAATTCTGCTAGCATTATGGGCACCTTTGCACCGGGAACCATGAGGGGTGGATTATTTGATTTGTTAGGGCATAATTGAATTTGAAATTTTTGTATGTTATTTTTATTTTTTGTATTGATATGTACCTATTGTTACTTCTTAAAATATATCTTTATTTTTTTAGCTTTTGTACATAAAACCGTTTAATTTAATTTTTAGTTTTGTCTGACATTTAATATAAACATTTTTTTTACAAAAAAAATTGAAGAATTTAACTATTAATTTATGAAGGAGTTATTAATTTTTGAAGGAACTTTATGTTCTGTGAATATTTCAAGCATCTTCCTGTTGCCGTTATTAAAATCGAGCAAAAACATCACGTTACTTGTATGGGAGCCCCCCTTAAATAATTACTTTATTTTAATTTGATTATTTATTTTCAAAGTACACATTTAATTAAATATTCTGTGAATATTTCAAATATCTACCTGTCGCCGTTATTAATATAGAGCGAAAAACGGATAAAAATTGAGATTTGTTGTATGGGAGCCCACCTTATTTTTTTTTCTATTTTTGGTACTTGTAGTTAAAGCGGCAACAGAAATACATCATCTGTAAAAATTTCAACGTTCTAACTATCACAGTTCATGAGATACCTGGTGCATATGCCTGGTGACAGACGGACGGACAGCGGAGTCTTAGTAATAGGGTCCCGTTTATACCCTTTGGGTACGGAACCCTATTAAAAAATAGTATGTTTACCCTAGCCTGTGAGGAGAACACCTTTATGATAAACAGTGGGAATCAGGGCCCGAATCCCTATCGACATAGGTTAGGTAAACAGCTACCTTTGTTTCATTTTATTTTTGGATTTTTTTTTTGTATATGATGTTGAAATTATTTATTACTAGCTTTTACCCGCGGCTTCGCCCGCGTTATATTTTGATTTTGGCTAATGTTTATGTCGGCTGCGAAACCTAACCTAAGCGACAAACATCAGAATACCTTAGAAGTATGCTTTTGTTGGTAAAGTTACGGTTGGAGTGTATATACAACCCCCCTGTGTATTCCCGCCTTGTCGTGGCGGGGGAGGTCTAAGGCAGCTGAAAAGGCGGCGCTCGAAGTCTCCCTCTTCTTTGGGTCTTTCCCCCAAGGCAGCTTAGAGGCCGGCACTCGTTGTTCAGCCGCTTTTAACTAAAGCAGCTGAGAGGATGGCCGGTAGGTTGCCTGCCTTATGAAGAGTGTTGCTTCTGAGGAGGGCTGCAGTGCCGCTCTTGCGACGCTGCAGCCGAGGATTAGGGGCTGCGGTGGGATGGAACTGGTTGTGTGGGTACCGCCACCTACCCTACCTTCCGCTAGGCCGTCAACCTGTTGGCAGACGCAGTGGGTCTGCAGGGGAAGAGAAGTGTCGGTATCGCGATGGCCGTTCTCACTGCCCTCTGCAGTTGAAGAGGCAGGCGCTGAGCTACTATGACTGACCCGTTGCACTGAGACCAGGGCGTTGGAATGCTGTCCGACGCTCAGTGCTGGTTAGTCCCGAGTGGTGGATGACGATATGTTTTGTGCTCCGAAACACTCCGTCATTATTGCGGGAGCGCAAGCTCCGTTATGGAGCCCGAGTCTGGGCTAGCGCTGTTGAGTGCCGCGAAGGAGTGCGAAAAATGTAGGAACGTCCTAAACTTGAAACGACAGGTTATTTCTGGCGCTTAGACGGCTGCTACCGCGGCCCGCTAGCTTAGTTTTTATCCTATCCTACGGGGACTCTTAAAGTTTTTGGGATAAAAAGTGGCCTATGTCACTTTTCGTCTTTCAAACTATATTCACGCAATAAGCCAAGGCAATCCGTTGCTCCGTTACTGAGAAAAAGTTACTGTCTTATCCTACGGGAACCGCAATTTTTTCGGAATGGAAAGTATCCTATGTCACTTTCCGTCTTCCAAACTATGCCCACCCCAAAAATGAAGTCAATCCGTTGCTCCATTGCTGAGAAACAGTTATTGTCCTATCCCATGGGAATCACGAATTTTCTCGGGATAAAAAAGTATCCTATTATCACTTTCTGTCTTTAAACCATAGGTATCCATACCAAAAATCAAGTCAATCTTTTGCTCCGTTGCCGCGTCAAAGAGGAACAAACCAACAAACTTTTCGGATTGATAATATTAAAGTAGGTATGATGATTCTGTACCATAAAGGTAGAATAAAGAAACATGTTAAACCTCTAATGATAGTAGATTTAAAAATATTTTTAATGTCAGACAAAATGACGGCCTGGTATTAAACGTCATAGTAACATGTGGCATGCAGAGGGAAAAAAACATTTTATCTAATTTTAATGTCAGTTGTCATTTTCAATCCATACTTTATTTCCTCTTCAAGGGGATATAATGGTAGAAAAACAATTTGTCCCCTTGCCATGCTACCTGTGATTTATAAAAGTCTGCAGACAATGTCACCTGTCATCTAATTACGTTTCGCTGTGACGTTTCATTAATCCATATTAGCGTCATAGAGGAATTAATCTAGTCTTTAATAGAGTCTTTGTGATAGTGGCGACAGTTTTGCTTTCGAGAGTTTTTGTCCTGTCCTAAAGGAACCATGCAATTTTTTGCTTAACGTCTAACGCTTAGTATCTAAAATTCGACGCGCTAGGTTTTGCTCTTGAGTCTCAGCAGTTCTTTGCGCTGCGTGATGCTCGGCATCTAAAAGTCGCCGCGCTTGATATTCTCCTTGTCTCAGCATCTCTCTGAGCTGCGTGACGCTCAGCATCTAAAATTCGACGCGCTTGGTTTTTTGCTCTTGAGTCTCAGCAGTTCTTTGCGCTGCGTGATGCTCAGCATCTAAAAGTCGCCGCGCTTGACTTTCAACTTCAGTCTCAGCAGCTCTCTGAGCTGCGTGACGCTCAGCATCTAAAATTCGACGCTCTTGGTTTTGCTCTTGAGTCTCAGCAGCTCTTTGAGATGCGTGGCGCTCGGCATCTAATGTCAAACGCGTTGAAGTGTGCTCTTCAGACTCTTGGCTTCTAGCAATTTTCTTTACGCGAGCTCCGCTAGAACTACGCGCTAGATTCGATTTGCGTTTTGTAGGCATACCGATTAGAATGAAAACTACGTAATTAAACTGAAAAAATACATGTAACCTTCTCTAAAGTTTACAGGAAAAGGTTGAATGACTTTGACATTTGCAACTCGAGCAGCCTTGAATGGGCATTGGGCATAGAGAATGTAATTTGGAAAGTCAAGATGCAAATTACCATTTGTCATGGTAGAAAATATAAGTTTTTTCTTCTAAGATTCTAGCCAATGCATTTTCATCCCCCATTTTCAACCCTTTAAAACTATTTTTTCGAATCAAAAAGTAGCCTATGTCCTTTCTCAGGCTCTAGACTATCTGTGTACCAAATTTCATTCAAATCAGTTCAGTAGTTTTAGCGTGAAAGCGCGACAGACAGACAGACAGACAGACAGAGTTACTTTCGCATTTATAATATTATCGCATTTATAATATTATAAATATAAATAAATAAATAATAAATATAAATAATAAATAATAGTAAATATAGTAATATAGTATATAGTATATAGTATATAGTATATAGTATATATAGTATATAGTATATAGTATATAGTATATAGTATATAGTATATAGTATATAGTATATAGTATAATAGTATAATAGTATATAGTATATAGTATAATATAGTATAATAGTAAGGATAGTAAGGATAAACTCTCGTCTTCATACAGAACTACTCTGCTGTCCTGAATTTGCCAAATAGAGTTTTTATGTAATTTTTTTCACCACGTTTTTTTATTTCGTTCTTAGTGTCAGAACGAGACAGCGTTATGGCAAAGTACTGTTTCTTTTTCACACGCCGAAATGAGTTCTATTTGTCGCTTTTCGTGGTCTCATGCCTTATAGCCTGGTATTCGTGTATGTCTGTCTGTAGGTAATCGAATCTTGGAACCCATATTACCCACTTTCCGATACGAGTATCTACCTATATTGAGATCGATAGATTAAAATATTGATTCAGCAATTTTTTTTTATCGTGAAAAAGTAAGCGGCTACGAACCATGTAGAGTTATGACATACCAATACCAACCTATTTAAAATTCAGTAAGTAAGTAGGTATACCTGGTGAAGGTAATGAAATGCGACTTCGTTGGTATAAAATTATGGGATCGCAAAGTTCTTTGATGGAGACCACGTGTCAGTAAGCGCAGCGTAAAACGTCTGCTTCAAACGTCACGATATGGACAGATAACTTGATGAAGATCGTAGGATTGCGCTGGATGCAGGTCGTTTACGATCGGTCCTTTGGGAAATCTTTGTGGCAGGCCTATGTCCTGCAGTGAACGTCCTACAGCTGAAATTATGATGAACCTTGTAACTTCGATCGATGACAATGGTTTAATGTAGTACCCATCGTAGTGCTGTTTTAGAGATGGAGGCAGAGTGGCCATAGGAATTTTGTAACGAAACTACGAGTAGATTACTGGTTCGAGCTCGTTGGTTTTGTCTTGATGGTTTTTTCTCAATGTTCATCATTATCGTTTCAGCCATAGGACGTCCACTGCTAAGGCCTCCCAAAATAAAAATAAAATGCTAATCGATGATCTCCAATGACGGCAATGACACTGGTTGGAAGCCGCTTGCATCGCGATCCTACTGTCTTTATGTATTATACTCGTATGTCTACCACATGTTATATGGTTGACTTATGTTAATTATTATACAAGTTATTGACTTATTCTAATTTTATTATTATTTTTATTGTAAAAATGGTTTATTTGTCAAAGCCTCTTTACAGCTTTTGTTTGCGTTTATATTTATTACTAGCGACCCGCCCCGGCTTCGCACAGGTGTATTATATATATAAAACTTCCGCCTGAATAACTCTATCTATTAAAAAAACCGCATCAAATCCGTAGCGTAGTTTTAAAGCTATAAGCATACATGGGGACAGACAGCGGGAAGCGACTCTGTTTTATTCTATGTAGTGATAGTGTTTGTACAAGTGTTTATAAATTAGTATAATTCTATAATAGCTATTTGCATTATGGCCACTGCATTTATGTGCCTATTAAATATTTATTTTACTTGATAATTGTATCAGACGAAGTTTCTACTATTAATAGAAATGTATTAGTATTAAGCTTAAGTACTAAAAAGTCACTAAATCTTATCTTATCATATCTTGAATGGACGTCCAACGCTAGTACCTATAGTCTGACCGTTTAACTGAGTCCTCGCCTGCGCGGGTACAGGGGCGTGGGGGTAGACGACAAAGGGGGACTGAGACAGGTGCGGGCGGCGGGGCGAGGACTCAGTTAAACGGTCAGACTATAATTGCTCTCGAGAACTTTTGGACCATTTCTATCATCAATCACTTCTCTGTGTTTAATCTAAAGACGCTCCAGTTCTACATTTTTAATCTTATTTCTTACATTTTCGAGGCATGATCATTTTATACAGTTATACAATAAAGGGATACAAGAACAGTTTACGTAGTAGTAGTAGGTATTAATCTCACCAATTGTCTACTATTACGATTGTACACATCGCTGGTTATACATTTTTAAACCTTAGGACTTAAAGCATACGATACATTCTTGATTCTAAAGCACGTTCATACAATCAGAGCCGGTTTTCAATGAACTTGAATCAGTTTAGTGATAGATATGGTGTGAATAACTTGTGTTTAGGCATAAATGTTATATTAATTCAGGTATGTGATAAACAAACTTAGCGTAAGGTTTATTTATTTAACACTATTGCACGTCGTTTTTACAAAAGAACTTAACGCTAAATAGCATTAGGTATCTGCTAGGTTATCTGTAAGGTTGAGTTATGTACTGTCCCAGCCTTTTTAATAGTCCATTACAGGACGTAGGCCTACTAATGAAGGGTGATCAAGGTTGAGTAAAGTTTTAAAAAGCTTATAAAGAGTGTCTAATTTTTACTAATAGGTAGATGTTTCATATTTTTTGTTATGGTTTTTTGAGTCTATGTAAGTTATTTATTTTCTCTAATTAAGAGTTTCACACATTCAAATGGAAGTAAACGTTAGAAAAGATCCCGAAAAGAAAAGTATTTTGCTTTACATTTTTGCTGTAGGTAAGAGGTTCAAAAGATCAATTTGATGCCAATCATGAAAATTGACCACTTCTTATGCTCTTTCTGTCTAATTTTGACTACCTCAAACTTCTTTCATCTCAAAAGTAATTTTTACCATTATTAAAATTCAGAAGCAATTTTTAGAATATTTTTGTATTCTTATTAGATACTATGAGTTTCGTAGAGTAAAAGTAGGTACCTACGTAATAAAACTTTGTCATATTTTATAATCTTTTATTTATTGATATTGGTATCCGGCTCAAAGTAACTTTTAGGATAACGAAAATCAATGAAAATAAATGTTATATTTTAGACTTTTAGTGATGAAAACTTTAGGTTCTTGTAAAACCTTCAGTAGATATTTAGGTATATTATGTTCGAGAAAAATGTAGTAATGTGTTTTTCATTATTTATAACACAACATAACAGTACACAGTGAGGGTTACGTTGATTACATAAACCATATGTTTGTCTGAGCTACATGTAAATAAACTTGCTAGGTTTGACTCACATTGAAGTTTTCTTTAGAACTTTTGGAAATGTATTTTATTGGAAAGAGTTATTGCACATTCCGGGAAATCGAAGTCGTAAAAATCTTTCAAAGTGTAGTACATAGTTTACATTCACAATATCATCTTCTCTCATCATTCGTCTTAGTCTTCTCAGCTGTAGGACATCCACCGTTGCAAACCACAGTTCCACCTTTCTTACAAATTTTCAATGGGACAAGTAGGATGCATCATGCATATATCGAGCGCATCCTTGCAGTTGTAATCAGGTTATTAAATCCATGTTGAGAGTGGACAGATTTCCTATGCTGTGATTGCCGTTGCGTGGTTTCTATTTGAGAACTTTAGTACCTCTTAATAGGGCATTAGGCCCAATTATGAAGGGCCTATTGGCTCTACATGAATTTGCCTTGCCCACTGCTGCACGTTTAAAACTTTGGTTCGCCTGAGGATATCGTCAAAATGTATGCAACAGCTATATTTCACAATATCTGGGTTGTTATGTCTCTAAAAATGCCTGCACGTTACAAAGTAACACTTGTATTTACAAAATGCAGTAAACTAAACTAGCGCAGGATTACACTGTTAAATGTTAAGCTAATAGTCAGTATATTAGTTAAGCATTGAATCATCGAAATTTCCGAGTCATACCTAATTATGAACAACTTTTACTGTAAAACCTTTCTATCGCAAAGTGATACAGTTGCTGTTTTTCATTATTTGAATGACTGTTATCTATGAAATACAAAAATACCTAGCTTTTTCTTCGGGTATTTCGGCGTTTCGCCCCGCTAGTGGTTCGGCCCCTTTTCGCCCCGCTCCAAACAATGCGGGACAAATGGGGACCTTTAAAAAAGAGTCATGGGCGATTCGCTCCGCGATTCACTTTTTTATCTGTATCTACATTTTGTGAAAACTATGCTCTGTATGTGAATATAAATTAAAATTCCTTCCGCTCCTAAATTATAGAGACAGCAGTTGTAACATCACACAAAAAACATTAGTATATTACATTGTCATACGTTTTCCTCTATCTCCGCTATGTAGTACCTAATTCATTTCGTGTGTAGGTACCTACATTTTAACATTGCTCAATAAAAAGGTTATTCAGAAGTTAGGCAAAAATGTAGGTACTTACTAAATCAATCACTGATAATATTATTATGATGGATGAGTACATACCTACTATGATACCTGTGTTTTGTAAAATACCATGCATGTAATGTGCCGTAAACAAGTGCCAAAATGTTATATTATAATCTAGATAAATGTTATCCAGACCGCATCAAAATCTGGTCAACTATAATAGCCTAACCAAACATTATGTCGAAATTTCTTATGATTTTGAAACTTTTTGTATGATTTTTAAAGTCTAAGTTCTAAGTTCTTTTAAAGTCCATGAACTTAGTAAAATAAAATCCTGTATAAATTCTATTAATATTAAAGTACTATCCAACAAAAACATTTTCATGTGAAATGTAGCCAAGACAAGAACACAGCTTGCACTATCAAAAAGTTGTCAGATCTAATGTAGAGTCAAGCTTCCAACTCTACACGCCTTAACCCTACAAGTCCTTATTACTCCACAGCTTGGTTAAACTCTACAGCTTGGTCAATATTTATGTGACTTGGCCGTTTCGTTACAATAAGAAAGAACAGCCATTTGTATAACAGAATTAACAGTTAATAATTAATCTTCATGCCCATGTGCAGTTACCGAATACATAGCCCTGATGCTAAGTTTCTAGGTCATCTGGAAGTGATCTATAAGTGAGTGAATCAGTCAATAAAACCCCGGTTTTTAAACGTTAATATATCATTAACTGTTGGAGCAAAATTAAAGAAATTTTGTATTCTAGACAAGCTATAGAACTTTAATAAATATGCTAAATTTCATATTTTTCGAGTTATGAAGGGGTCAAAAGTGGCTGGAAATGGTTCGTGTAATATTAGTCACGGCTGCTGCGTCACCTTTTACTTTGTTTTGGCTGGACACGCTACCGCGTGTCTAGATAAACGTGAAAGTTTGTATGTATGGATGTTTGTTCCTCTTTCACGCAAAAACTACTGAACGGATTGCGATGAAACTTTGCAATAGTAATGCTTATACCTACAACAGAATAACACATAGTCTATCTATCTACTTCTACTACAGTATAAAACAAAGTAGCTTCTCGCTGTCTGTCCCCATGTATGCTTATATCTTTAAAATTACGCAACGGATTTTGATGCGTTTTTTTTAATAGATAGAGTGATGATTCAAGAGGAGGGTTTATATGTATAATACACCTGTGCGAAGCCGGGGCGGGTCGCTAGTAACTTTTAAAGATATTGCGTGAAACGAAGTTCGCCTAATATAATATTCTAGCGTTTGACCAGATCCAGACATGGAACAGGTCTTTACAGAAACACATACATATATAAGTAATAAAAAAAATGTTGGTCTTCATACCCAAGCAGTGTTATGTATCCATGCTCATTATTTCTATGCTAATATTGTATCAGAGCAACTCCTGTTAGGTATCTATACCTACTCGTATACTACGTGCGGTGGCCTCATAAAGATCTTTCCGAAGCATGTTAATCATATTTGCTGGCTTTGTGTGTCCAGTGACGCATGTCTTCGCCTTGACCACAGAAAGACGTTGCTAGCGAGCTGAATAAATGTATGAGATTCATTTTTTTGGATAAAACTGATTTTAATGGGAATAAAACGTGTATGATGTTGCTATGTTCCACTACAGATTGCTCGAGATGCAATGAGACACATCTTGATCGGTCGCACGAAACCATATTTAAAGTAGGTACTCGTAGTCTGTGCACGAAACTTTCTGATTTAAATCACAACTACGCTTACGTCAATACTTCTACTTCTTTCTTTCATTATAGGTATGATCGTAGTCAAATGATTCGTCATATACTACAGGACTAATCGCGCACTCAAATCAAAAAACATAACACTTTCAACCGGGAGGATGGATTTAAGTTATCGGCGTCGTGGATCCGTGTTGGCAACAAATGTAAATCGCGTAGTGTAGGTAGCAAGACATTTTTAGATACCGTCAGTGTTGTCTGTCGGAGTGACAATTTTGCAAGTTCAAGTTGAATTGGCGGTACCAGCTGTTTCACATTCCAGTCTACCCGTGACCACGACCGATGCAACTCGGTCGAAACATCGGGATGATGAGGTATTTATTTATCTAGTAATTTGGGTGCGCGATTAGTCCCGTAGTATATAATACTAATGTGTTCAAATCGCGAAAGTTTAAACACAACTAATGATTCGTCAGTTTCAGCATCTAGATATCTTCCCACCTACTTTGTCCTTGGTGGTCATAAATCCGGTCAAAATAACACTATTCGAGGAAGCCCGAATAGGCCGAGTATAACTTCTTGGCGGCAGTGAAGTTAGCTACAGGCTGCGCGAAATCCAATCCTCACGCAGCTGTTATGTGAGCTTGTAGCTAACATTACAGCCGCCAAGAAGGTTGATTTAGCCTGTTAGCCTACTACGAGTAGTTCGTTGCAGAATACTACCAAGCTGTAAAATTTCCACCCATAGGTGTCTCAAAGCTTTATATCAGGCCTATACGACCTCATTCGCCCTTATTTAGATTAGGTACTATTTTTACAATATTATTTTAAAATTTGGCTTACTTTGTTTTTTTAACATGTAACTCGGCTTTTTACATTTGTACGCCAAGAGCAAGAACATGCGATCTTTATTCTTCAAAAATCTGTATGCGACTTTGTATGTTGTTTACCTACGACCCAGACTGCCATGTTTCTGACATAAAGTATCTTGAATCTTGACATGATCACTTGGCCTTATTATGCCCTTAGTTAACTCTGTCTGCCAGCCCTGATGATCTGATTAGGTCATCATTATCCGGTCGCCTGATCGTTAGCACCAGAATTAACTGATAATGATATGTTATCTCACATTCCGTTTTCAGGTGAAACTGTTATTTTTTTTATTTTTTAGCCTTCAATGTTTTATTTTGTGTTTGTCTAGAAAACTGTTCATTTCTGTCCTACCTATATCTTTATCCTTTCTTTACTAGTATTATAATTTCGAAAGTGTTTTTTTTTTGTTTGTTCCTCTTTCACGCAGCGGCGGAACAACGGATTGACTTGATTTTTGGCATAAACATAGTTTGAAAGACGGATAGTGACGTAGGCTACTTTCTATCCCATGGGAACATTTTATTTACAATACAGCAAAACAAATCACAAAAATCAAAACGTTACGCGGTCGGAGCCGCGAGCAAAAGCTAGTAGAAAATATATCGAACCAGAATGAAAAAGCTCTTCATTGATGAAAGTAACTATTTATTATATTATTTATCAGAAGAACATCAAGGATGCAGACGGAAACCCTAGCCGAGTACCTAATAGTGGAGTACCGATGGGTGATCGTGATCACGCTGCTGCTGCCTCTGTCTGCGGCGTGGAAGCTGTGGTCCACGATTAGAAACTATGTGGTCTTCAAGATGAACAGCGCGCCTAAAGCGCATGACAAGAAGGTTAAGGAGGTTCAGAGGCAGGTCAGTTTTATACCGAAACAAGGTATACCCCGTGACTTAGACGACGAACATATTCCAGGATGTCATTATGACCATTGACAATGCCCAACTTTTACCAGGACTAACCTTGAAATCATGAATAAAAATCGGCTGTTTCATACAAAACTTTCAATAAATAACCTGATGGAGGATGACAAGGAAGTAAGTTCTGGTCAAACGGTGATATCCTTGTAGAAGAACGACCACATTGGAATATTTTTCATATACCTATGTAAATCTATGATCTTTTGTTGAAGAAAAACATCGCGAGGAAACTTGCATCCCACGTCCTGTATATTGGGAAAGTATTAAGTTTCATTCTAAAGATAAGTATTGCTTAACTGTTTTTTGCAGTTAAAAGAACGAGATAAGGTCAAAGCTACCTATGAACACACCTACCTTAAAGCACAATTTAAACATCACCCAAGCCCATGTCTTGAACCAAACGCCATAAGTATATTCCAGGTGAAAGAATGGCTAGCAGGTCGTACACGGCTGTACGCCCCACGTCGCAGACCATGTTGTTCCGACATACTTTACAAGATTCCTGAACCAAGCGCCTTATATTCCAGGTGAACGAATGGCTAGCAGGCGACCGGTCGAAGCGACTGTACACCGCGCCCCATGCACGTGGCAGACCATATCGTTCCGACATACTCTGTAAGAATCCTGAACCAAGTGCTTTATATTCCAGGTGAAGGAATGGCTAGCAGGCGACCGGTCGACGCGCCTGTGCACCGCACGCCCCACGTGGCAGACCATGTCCTTCCGACAGGGACTCTACAAGAAGACGTCCACCAACGTTCGGATAGACCTCGTTGATGTGCTGGAGGTCGACACCAAAAACATGGTAAGAAAATAAATTGATTGAAACTTTACAATATGTTTTAAAATCCTTTTGAAACTCACTCTTTTTAAAAAAATCTGGTAAATCTTTCGTCGAGGATTTCGGGTGACGAGTTAAATGCACGGTAGGTACAAGTTTATACTAAGTAGTAGATTTTTTTACGCGCTACGCTTGCCCGTTAAATTCTGATTCCGATTTGTCTTTTACGTTACATTACGTGCCAAGTTATGAAATGTACCTAGCGAGGTATCTATGTGAAATTGTCGATAATTATGTGTGTTTAGGTACACATTTACAAGTTTTTTTTTATATGTTTACATGTTGATCGATATTTATGTACCTTTAAAAATTCTGTATACATGTACACATATTCTGCAAGTCAAAATTTTAGGCGTTTCTTGAAAATGTCACATAGAGTCGCAATCCCAGCTCTAGAGTTCCTATTAAACATTTTGATCTCCAATTTTTTAAGAACCTGCAAGGCAATGGAAGGCTTTACACATGCGTAAAACCTCGTTAACCTGCGATATTAAATCTCTAGGTAATTACTTTAAAAATATTTTCCTTCAATTCCGAACATAGCTGTGCTCGCACGCTGTTGTTTGCCAGTTGAATAACAGGTAAACTCAAACGATAAAGCTATTTCTATAATCTAAGGGGTAAAACTGTTTCGATGGCATTTTCTAAAAAGGTAAATTACGTAAGTTACTCAAACAATAAAATCTAACAATTGGAGGTAAAATAATCCGTGGATGAGATTTGTAATTCTGATTCCGATATCTTTCCTGTTGTTTTTGCCTGAAGTTAAATTTAAGGTGACCTGGTCTGGTTGACGTCATCCTGTTTAAAATTCTGGCCGCTGGTTTTCTGAACTCGCATTGGTTTTAATCTGCTTACATATTAAAATGCTTTGAGAGACCTTGTAGATGTATTACCTATTTTTTTGAGTGAAGACAGCGCAACACAAACTGCTTAAATGTTGCTTGTAGAATTTTCTAACGTCTGTAGTAGGTAAGTACCTACACCTTTTTCAGGTAAAAGTATACAGGGTTATTTCTGATCAATTAGCATCCTTTTAGGGCTTATTCTGTACATCAAAACTAACAACTTTTGCTCTGCGACTTTTGTCTAAACTAAAATAAAACTGCTATTCCATACATTTTGTCGAGGGTGAACGATATTTTTCTATGGAACAACAATTTTTTTTAAGAATTGTTAAAAGTCGTAGAACAAAAGTTGTTTGTTTTGATCTACAGAATAAACCGTTTAAAGGATGCTAATTGATTAGAAATAACCCTGTATATTAGAAACAAGGGAGCACACTATTCTAACTTCTTTAACACTAATATAACATTAATTTAGACTTATAGTTTCACAGACAATTCAATGCAAAATGTTTAAATTATTGATTGGTCTCGCTGCGCTTGACCAAAGAGACCAATCATTAATCTTAGGCAAAATGCAATATTCCAAGTGTAAAAAAATCCTATTAAAATTGCATTCAATAGAATAACAACAATGAATGTTATATAACAATTTAATTATAAACTAGAAAAAATTGTATTGTTACTGTCTGCAATTTATAACTCATGCTATTTATGTGAAACCATTGTAAACCATAATAATTATGACATTGTGTTTATCCTAGGTAAAGTCTGTTTCAATTCAATGGCTATTATAATCCAAACAATCAAATTCAGCAAAGAGATCGTCATAACATGCCTAACAGCTGGATGCTATCTAGTTGAAAATAAATTTGCAAATGTGAACACTCTTTGAAACTCGCTTGTCGTAATTTCTTAATGCAGCCGTAAGTTACTTAGGTACATTACATACGAAACAACTTACGAAAACAACTTAGGTACAAGTGTAAGGGCAGCCTAAGACGTACACTGCTGACATGGCCTTACCATAATTATACGGGTTTCGTCCAGCGCGATCTTACGGTTCTAATTAAATTGTCTGTTCACAATGTAAGACAGCCTCCCCCTTGCCCGTTCACAGCGTCGGAATGGCCGAATAAATGGCGCTTAGCGGTGCCTCTAGGAAGGGTGTAGATAGAATAGGACAGACTAGGTCTCAGCTCTTGCAATCCAAAATACGAACTAGTTTACACAAACAAAATAGGAAAACATACGTTATCCGCTCTCACCCCAGGTTCGTGGGCCTGGGGAGTCACCCGGGATATTCCGACCCCACCCCACCCTGCCGGTGTATCAGTGTATGCAATAATTATATCAGCTGGTTAAAAAATTAAAAACCTATTCCAGACTGTCCGATGCGAGCCTCTAGTAACGATGGGGCAACTCTCCCGCACGCTAGAGCCTCTCGGTCTGGCATTGGCCGTTGTCCCTGAACTGGACCAGCTGACGGTTGGCGGTCTGGTGATGGGCACGGGCGTGGAGTCCTCCTCGCACCAGCACGGCCTGTTCCAGCACATCTGCACGCAGTACGAGCTGGTGCTGGCTGACGGCTCCGTCGTCACTTGCAGCAAGGTATGCGAGGGTGATAAGTCCTGCACTGACGTCGCGCATGGGGTGTTCTCCCTCCAGCGTCCACCCGAGCCAGCCCAGCTCCTTAAAGTAACGGAGCGTGGCTCTGGGCCGCTGGCACAACTGCTCCAGCAAGCTAGGTACATACCTACTACAAGTTTGCTTGTCTTTTTTTCGTACAAATTTACCGCTTCCGGCGGATCTTTTATTACCATGGTTGGGTTGCAGCATTCCGTGTTATTTATCAAAACAATACATCGATCTGCATCGTTTAATTGAATTGCACTAAGTCAATTCGAACAGGTATATTTAAAATAGGTTCTAGGTATCAACTAGATCAGTACGACTATGTTTATCATAGGGTCGTCACTATACCTCCTCGCCACGATCATCACAATGAATTGAGTATTTCACTAGAGCAAGCAAGGTAGATATAGAACTAACTAACTTCATCTTCTGCCAGAAGAAGGAGTTGATGCATTGCTGGCTTATTACTCTGTTATCACTTGGAGTAAAATGGTTAAATAAGAAGCATTGTATAGCTATTATTATAATTTTATTTAGTAACATGCTTGGACTTTGTTATACCTACTATGTTATGCTTTGTTTGTTTCTAAATTTCACTTTTCAAAATTTTATGTCAATTATATATAGTTCGAGGTTTGATATGGTATGATAAGTCTAATAACGCGCCAATTCAGTTCATGGCAATTAATTTGGAATGGGCCACCAAGAGACCGGCTTAGTCGAGCTTGGGGCCCGCTGTTAATCCAACTGACTCATTTACAATCTAACGATAATATTGTTACGCGAACAATAATTTGTACCGATTTCGTTACTCTGTTAATAAATAAACTTTCTTCTTCTTCCCTCATCTACGAACAGTACTTTATACTATTGCCTGTACAAGGCAAGAGCTAGCTGGTGCTAGCTGAAGAAAGATGGTAATTCTTAGTTAACATCTGAATGTTGTTTTCCAGGATGAAAACCCAGACTTGTATTACGCAGTGCCGTGGTCGTACGGAACATTCGGTTTCCTCGTCTCCGTCGTCATCAAAGTAATTCCGGCTAAAAAGTAAGTAGCCATACTTTCCTTATTTTTACACGACTATCAAAGAAGGGTATTGTTAGTTGTAAGTAAGTTAGAATTGGCCAGGAGGCTTACCCTGATGTCGGAGTTTTTAAGCCGTCCAAAATTTTTTAAGTGACAATTCGTTAAACGTTTGGGTTTATACACTTTGACGTGTCATTCGATGCACGGTAGCGCTTAGTAATGAAAACAACCTGCGGTTACACTCAAACACTGATCCTGACATCAATATTTAACTTGAATAATAAATTATTTTAAGTTATTCTAAAAACTATTTCGTTAGCGCTACGTAGAGTTTTGAAAGCAGTGCTGATTTATTTTACCAATCTGTCCTATCTTACAGATTTTAATTTTAATGAATATGCAAAATTATTACCATACTTATCTTAGAATGCCTTCGAATTCCAGGTACGTTCGCATCCAGTACCATCCTTACACCAGCTTAGAGGACCTTTCTAAGAAATTCCGCGAGGAGTCCGTCAAAAAGCACCCGCACCAGTTCATCGAAGCACTCGTGTACACCAAGAACTCAGGAGTCGTGATGCTGGCGGATATGGCGGATGAAGTCGGCAGGGATGGGAAGGTTATCAGATTTAAAATCATATTTTCATAAAACACAACTTATTTCATCTATCCATCCATCAGGCAAAGGACGTCCACTACTGGGCATGGGCCTCCCCTAAAGATCTCTTATAAGACTGGTATACTCCGCGCCACACAATTTGATGGATGTGAAGTTAGCCACTAGCTGCGTAATAGCCAATCAACGTGCGGCTTCCACGTCACGTCTCGTCAGGATTGGCTATTGCGCAACTAGTGGCTAACTTCACATCCATCAACTTGTGTGGCGCGGAGTATAGTGGCTGCATGTATCCAGTGTGATCCTGCAGTCTCAATGAGTTAAACCTTTCAACTGGTTTCATTGTAGTGTGCGAAATACTTTTAAAGATTTCTGAAGTTAGGCTAGTCACGCGCCGCAGGTAGATTCGTAACGTACACATACGAACATACTCACACTGACGCGACTTCAGGCCCGTCAGGTGCCTGAAGGGTTCAATTCGAAGCCTTTATAAGATTTCACGGTAGGTATAGTATATGATATCCGAACTTGACACATGTAAAAACTCTGACAGAACGATATAAATAGGGTACTTATTCACTACAGGCGCTGTGCTGAAGAACTTTCTATCGCCTCTAGCGCTCTATATTGTTGTCGTCATTTCGAGATCATTATATGGCCAAAGTAAAAGTGGTTAACCCTTGACCGCCACGATTCATTTTTTTTAAGACTCTGCAAACATTTTTCAGTTAAATCCCATCGGCACGTGGCAAGCGGAGTGGTTCTACAAGCAGGTGGAAAGATATCTGAAAAGGAAGCGACCGGTCGTGGAGTACATCCCTCTCAGGGACTACTACCACAGGCACACCAAGAGTCTGTTCTGGGAATTACAGGCAAGTTTACTTATAAATTATTTGTTCTGTGTCTCAGTGTTGGGCAAAGGCTTCCCTATTCTCCTTCTACTCTTCGCGACACAAAGTTTTGTAACTCAATTGTCAAAAAAGGTATCGTTGGGTAATATAGTTGGGTCTACAGCAGATCTGACGGATTGAAAAGTACACTTTATGGTAAGTTTGGCCCAATAGTTATCTGAGATGCGTCATAATGTCTGGCTTAGTTCCATTGACCTCAGCGGTTTTAATTATGACCAAAATGCAGCCGCCAGCGATATCATCACAGTGATATAGCCGTCTTTCAAAAGCAGAGAAAATTTAAAGAAAGTTTTCTCTGTTCTATGAAAAATGTCACTAACTAGGGATATCCCTATGACTTATCTACATTTGCTCACAACTAAAGGTGCCAGACTTTATAACTCACTACCCTCACAAATAAAAAATGTCAACTCACTTCATGCCTTTAAAAAAACCTTAGCCGAATACATCATAGAAGATGTATCGTTGTTGTTTTAAGTAAAAGAAAAGAAGTGTGAAGTAAGTCTGTATTATGTTATATGTTCAATTTATTTTGATAATAATAGGTACGACTAAAATTGTAAAATATTTTGTAATTATGTTATCATGTAAGTGACAAACTGTTTGTCTTTATGATGATAAATATCTTTAAACCTAAAACCTATTTGCGTGGGAGGGCTGGGCCATGGAATACGAGTATTTCACGATGTAGTTATGTCTTAAGTCTTATCTTTTTTTAACCTTTACTGTTCCACTCATAGGCAAATGTCACTTAGTAATCAAAATAAAAATTTTTTCATGCAGGATATCGTCCCATTTGGCAATACGTGGTTGTTCCGCGTCCTGTTCGGTTGGCTGATGCCTCCAGAAGTGTCCCTGCTGAAACTGACGCAGCCAGCCGCGGTGACGGAGCTGTACAACCGATCCCACGTCATCCAGGATATGTTGCTGCCTATTGAACGATTGGAGGCAGCTTTAGACGTATTTCACGAGGAATTTCAGGTTAGTTGTTGTTGTTATTTTTGCTTGATGAGTCTTACCCCACTGCTTGGCAAAGGCCTCTTCCAGTTTTAACGTTTCGTGCTGCAGTATACTAAGTTTCTAATCTGAAGTGGCAAATTCAGCACGCCGTGTCTTTCAAGTGAGTTATAGAGTTATTTTTCAAACTAAAGAAAGGAAATAATCAGTTTCATGGATGTATTAGGGTAAACAATCCTTGATCAGTTTTACTTGCTGAGTGAAATTTTGAGACATTTTTGACAAACATTCTATGGCGTGTGTGAATCCACCAACCCACACCTGGGCCAGCGTGGTGGATATGGACCAATCACCCTTCGTGGGTAGGCCTACGTCCTGCAGTGGACTATTAAAAAGGCTGGTACAGTACAGTACTACATACATAAAAAAGCAATGGAACATCTAAGGATTAGAGATCATACTAGTACAAATCATCCAACCCAATGTGTGCCAGATCATGGTCATCAAGATTTTATACAATAAATTATGACAATTTTTTCAGGTGTATCCCATCTGGCTGTGTCCATTCAAGGTGTTCAACAACCCGGGGCAGCTGAGAGTGAAAGAAGACCAGATGTTCGTCGACATTGGAGTATATGGTGTGCCAAAGGCAAAAGGATTTGAAACAGTAAGTAGGACTTGCGTAAATATTGCACATTTTGCTAAATACCTCTATTGTATCTTACATAAATACCTACAGAATTTTGATTAGGATCATCTGCAGGCTTTGTACTAAACTCTGTTTAAATTACAATTAGTGAACAACCTTTATTGTGGGGCCAACCTATCCAGGTGGGTGATTCTGTATGAAAACAAGCACGTAACGCACTCTAACGTGCTCTTTGTTTTTAAGAAATTTGTGTAAAAAATATTTATTTTTCAAATAACATAACTTAAACTCGGTTTGTTTATTTTAACGGATTTTTACACTTATTAAACATTTCTCAGAACGAAATTCACGGAAATAAAAACTTGGACTTTTTTTTAGAACTGCCAACTTTTTCGCGAATTCGGCTTCGGTTGGTCCCATAGCAAAAGTTATTCTGAATGTACTAAACTCGCCCTTAAGAGGTTGTTACCGTTAGCTACCGGTCACCCTGTGTTTAGAAAATTTACGTTTTTTATATAAAACTCTTAATTTTTATTTTTGGATCATATTATCGTTTGATATTGCTTGCAAAATATTATGGCGATGTGATGGCGGCCTTGCACAAAAATCAAATTGGAAAATATAAAATTCCATTCAAGCTTCTCTGCGCGTTTATTTACGATATTTTAATAGATTTTTTGAGGTACTTTACACACTTGTACAGTACTACGTAGTATTATTATATATTCTTTGACAGTACTATTGTTATTATTTATTTTCCCAGGTATCATCAACCCGCAGAATAGAGAAGTTTGTAATGGACAACGCTGGCTTCCAAATGCTATACGCTGACACATTCACCACGCTAGAAGAATTCAGGAAAATGTTCGACCACACCTTGTATGACAAAGTGCGGGATTCTCTACCTCATTGTAAAGAGGCGTTCCCGGAGATTTACGGGAAAGTTAATAGGACTGTAAGGATTTAAAAAAATGTAGGTACCTAATAAGCTAGAGCCCCTCGGGCGACTTAAAAACTCAGCCATCATTTATGAAACTAAACCAATCTCAAAATCTAAATTTTTATCTGCCTAAGATACGACAGAATTGGCACCAAAAAGTCTAAATAGTTATTAAGTGCCCTAATACACTTCTGATTAAAATAAATTAATTTTAATTCGGTGTTTTTATTATTTCTAAGGAGGCGAGGCGATTTCATACAAAGCTCTACTGGAGTTGATCCCATAGTAAAAGTTGGGCAAAGTGACGAGCACGACTACCTCCTTTTTAGGAGCGGGAAGTCTTTGCAAGATACCCTTAGATTGCCCATATAAAACTGCTTTGGGGTGCAGCTAGTATATGCGAGATTGTACCCACTAAAACCCCTTTGGTAGCTGACCTTTGTGCGCTTTTGTGAGCTCTGGGATCTCTTAGCTAGAGTTCGTTCGTTTCAGCCATAGGACGTCCACTGGACATAGGCCTCCCCTAAAGGACTCCAATAAGACCGGTTGGTAGCGGCTTGCATCCAGCGCGATCCTGCGGTCTTCGGGATCCGTCCACCTTGTGGGTGGACGTCCTACGCTGCGCTTGTCGGTACGTGGTCTCCACTCGAGAACTTTTCGCCCCATCGTTCATCAGTCCTCCGTGCTATGTGCCGTGCCTACTGTCATTTCGACTTACCAAGCTAGAGTATTGTGAATGAATTCGTAGTCATTACGTTTATTTCTGAGGGTCCGTTCTTTGGTATGGACGACGGCAGGCTTACTGATCTAGCGCTGTTAGATTTCAGTAAAGTATTGAATGCCGTCAATTTCTGCAATATTCATTTTCTATTGGATTACGATTGGTTCCGTCACATCAGCCTAGTGTACACGCCTCGAAGAAACCTTTTCTTCTATGTAATTGTAGTACACTTGCTGGTATAATACCACACGTCCATACTACAAGACATACAAACATACGCTCACACAAATACTTACATAAAATTAACTACCAACCTTAGAATAAGCTATATTGGTTACAGAAATAAAACTTTTATTTATTGGTTTTTAAGAGGGTGTTTTTCTACTATTTAAATAGATCTAGCAACTCTGCACGCTCGAACTCTACAAGCCGAGATAACTCACAAACTCTACATTTTTAACAGACTTCCAAAAAGGAGGAGGTTCTATGTTCATCTGTATGTTTTTTTTGTGTATTGTGTTCATCGATATTTTTGCCAAATGTGAATCGAATCAGAAACTTATGTTTTAGTTCAAAATGGTATAATGTACTCCAGAGGTGGTCCCATTTAAATTTTATCGAAATCGGCTGAGCCGTTTTTGAAAAATCAACAGTAATGTAAAAACTGTATACATCAATTCGAGCAAACTATGTAATTTTGTACGCGATGGAAGTTGTTTTTGCCAATTTTAGCAAAAAATTATTATAATTATACCTACTTAGTCAAAACTGTTGTAGGCTCGACTTGGCGGGGACTATAAGGTCAATAAGCTAATTGACGTCAAGTTTCTATTGCAATAAATGTCTTGGTTTACGTTTAATAATATGTGAATACGCTTGTAATATGATATTTATTTTGTACAAGTAATAGACTGTATTTCGATTTGCATGCGTTATTTTGTAACCAGTTATCGGGGAGGCCTGAATAACCGTAAAATTAAATTATTTTAAAATTTCTCTTCCGTTATTCTTGAGAAAACCTTTATTAGGCATTTGTATTATTTATTCTCAAAGTAAAAATAATATTAGGTACAATACTGAAATGAAAGAAACACACACAGATACACACACACACACATAAAGGTTTATTATCGTCAACGAGTAATATGTAAACTGAGCCATTTAATTAACGAATTTGTGGTAGTTACAATTTCACATACCTTTAGCTTGCTATCCGTTATCGTTTAAATCAACTTACCGTGATCTAAAATAATTTTCATAATCAGGAATTGTTTACAATTAATTGTTTTATGTAGGTACATAAGTAAACTTTAACCGTTTTACCACAAAAGTTTTACGCACGCTTTAGACAATGTTTAATAGTATAAATTGCACTGTTAAACAGTGTTTAAGGTGTATTTTTAAATCTTTTGTGGTAAGGCGGTTAGAATTTATAAAATAACGACGGTCAGTTCATCGATGGTCACTTGCTCTACATTAAAATCTCTAAGTGAGTTATAATGTAATTGTTTTTAATTGCCGTGTTGGCTCAATTTATGAAAATGTAATTTAATTACTCTACAAGCTTTATACCGTGTTTTATACCCCATTTAGTCTTCGCCTGATCCATGACATTTGTTATCACTTCTCAGAAATAAGTGGTCTTTAGAAATACATACCTACTGGATGTTTTCTAATTAATTAACCATATTATCATTACATTTTGATTGCTTATCTTGCTAAGGAGTGGGCTATGTTCGGAATCTCTCTACGAGACAGAATCAGGAATGAGGAAATTCGTAAACGATCCAATGTTACCGACATAGCCCAGCTGATTAGGAAGCTGAAGTGGTAAAGCATAGGCCGGTTTCCATTGATTCACATAATTTTTTTAACTATAATATTAAAAAACATAAAAATTTACATCCTAATATTCGTTGCTCCTAATAGTCAGTATCCCTAATATCATTAATCCTTGTATCATATGTCATATAAAATAATAACATACGAAAACCATATTTTTGCATAAAGAACTAACAGGGGCCGGTTTGGTTCTGGCACTCGCCGGCCGCTGCCGCGGCAACTGCTCGCTTCGCTCGCTCGGCTCGTGCGTTATGGTCGCGAGTAACCTAACACTCCTCGCTTCGCTCGTCGTCGGACCTAATGTATGCCCTAGAATTCTGTTATGACAACATACAAGTATGACTAAAAAAAATTATGCGCATCTGATATTATGACTACACAATTTTATGACAAGAAATGTATGCAGAATACTAAACTTGTTCTGATACAACTAGATAATGTACTAGTAAGCACTTCATCGGTCCTCATTGTCGACGTAGGATGTCCGCGGACAATGTAAACCGATGAACGATTAAATCAGGACTTGAGAAACCCGCTGGAGGCAAGCCGCTTCCGACTGGTAGGTATAACCTCTTGGAAATTCATGGATTTTTTTATCACGAATAAGTCAGCGCTTGACCACCAACTCACCTGATACTGGTCGCGGCACGCTGACCGAAGTGTGGAGGGGATGACTGAGCATGAGTTTAGTATGGCGGTCACCATGCGCAGCCATCCCCTCCACACTACCCTCAGCGCTAGACTTACGTGCCGCTACCTAATAGGTAAGCGGATGTCAATGAAGATCATGATCACTATTTTAACACAGATTGGATGTCAGCCAAGTAGGTATCAGTCATCGCTCGATGCCGTCATGGATGGAGTATTTATCTACGTACATTACGTGAAGCGACTTAAATATTACACACATACATTATCATTTAGAACAGAGTTAAGTATCTTTATTTGCATTTTATCATGTTAATAAAAACGTTGACTTAGGAAAAATTAAGAAAATTAGGAAATCCGAAGATAAATTAATTGCTAAATGACTCACTGTATGCCGCATACACCTATCATACCCTGAGGATTATACTCGTAAGTTCGAAGTGGGGAAGTACGAGTATAAGTTGCAGTAGAGAGGGTATAGAACTTCAACACAGCAATGCCACCTTAAATTTTGAGCTACGAGTAGGTTTATACCAATTTTCTAAATCTTGAAGGACAGCACTACGGTCACCACTCTGAAAACAAAAAACTCACTGAAATTTTGCTGGAAACATTGCCTTTGAGAAAGAAAGTTCAGCAGGATCTGCAAAAGAGCCGTGCTAAATACAAGACGACATGAAGACAGATCCAATCGCTTAGTCATAACCATCATCATTTCATCGGTAGGGACACAGCCGTTCGTGGCCGTAGGCCGACCACTGCTGGACATTTTCCAATAAGATTGAAAGCGGCTTGTATCCGACGTGTTTTTGAGGTCTGGATTTGATCGTCCTACCCTCTACATTGACAGTAGACATCCTATTTGCGTTTGCTTGTACCTACGATGATTTCATCTAAGAAAAGTGACGTCCACAAGTGAGATATTATTCGGAGAAAAATCCAACCAAGATGATATACGAGTACTCTGACTGTAACATAATTATGCATCATTTGAAAGCTTGTGTTATGTGCTTTTCAATAGTATTTTTTTTTTTTTTTTAGAATCCTTCATTTTTTAATGTAAAAATTAAATTGTATGAAAAATTTCAATATGTACATGTATTTACTATTTTTTCCGTTTCAGCAGTAATAATGTGCTTCTGTCGTTCTTTGACTTACATCATTACCCGATTCTTTCACATTAATCTCATAATCTGCTAAAATTATGGAATGCATATGAAACTTAAGAGAGCTTTAGTCAGGATTTTGCGCAGCTCGAAGCTAACTTCGCAGCCGCCAAGAACATTGATTCAGCCTATAATTAAATGTCTTACAACCACAACACAGTGTCTGCTTATCTCGGTAGGTATCATATTTTAACCCCGGGATTGGGCAATTGTCCCCTTATCTCCGCACTTGACCCAATGCCACTTCGGTCGCCCAATTTCCACGATTCGTGCTACTTCATAAAAATAAACTGTCCACGCTTTATGTCCGTTGTTTGTACTACACTTCTTTGCTAGATAAGCCTCAATCCCATAATGTGGATTGGACTTGGTGAGGTCCTATATAGGGTCATCATCATCATCAAATCAGCTGTAGCACGTCCACTGCAGGACATATGTTGGTCAAACTCCAATTTGGCGATTTCTTTCCCAATTACTGTGCCCTTTTTAGGGTTCCGTACCCAAAGGGTAAAAACGGGACCCTATTACTAAGACTCCGCCGTCCGTCTGTCCGTCTGTCTATCACTAGGCTGTATCTCCTGAACCATGGTAGCTAAAATGTTGAAATTTTCACAAATGACGTAAGTATTTCTGTTACCGCTATAACAACAAATACTTAGTAAAAACAAAAAAAAAAAATTAAGTGGGGACTCCCATACTACAAACCTGTTTTTTTTCCTGTTTATCGCTTGCTATTAATAACGGTGATAGGTAGATGCTTGAAATATTCATAGAATAAATGGTCAAATACTTGCTTAAATAATTAAATTAATAAAAAAATAATTAATTTTATTTATTTCATTATTATATTAATTTAATTATTAAGAATTGTGATTTTATTGCTCGATATTAATAATAGCAAGAAGAAGATGCTCAAAAATAAATAATTAAAATAAAATATATTAAGGGAGGCTTTCGTGCGCGAGTCCGACTTGCACTTGGCTGATTTTTATTTTTCTTAGATTTGACGCAGACTGAAAATTGTATTATGATAATATTACGGATTATGCAAACCCGGGCCACGTAAAAACTAGCTTATTGTAGAATGTTAATTCAAGTGAAAAATAATAAAGGAAACGGTAACTATTAAAAGAAAAGCGCCAAATGGGAGAATGGTCGATTCCTACCATAAAGATTTCCAATCTTCAATAAGATCGATTAGATTAGAAACGGCTTGTATCCAGCGCGTTTTGCGGCCATAATCCAACACCTATTTAGGGTTATTTCTAATCAATTAGGATCCTTTTAGGGGCTTATTCTTTACATCAAAACTAACAACTTTTGTTCTGTGACATTTGTCAAAATTCAAAAAAATATTATCTGGTCATTTTGTTGCGGGTGAACGATATTTTTCTATGGAACCATAATTTTTCGACAAAAGTTGAAAAGTTTTGATGTACAGAATAATCCTTTAAGAAAAGTTTGCAAATTGATTAGGAATAACCCTGTATAGTCGGCAAACTTCCTACTCTGCGTTTGCCGGTACTTAATACCCACTCGAGAACTTTGCGGCCTGAACGATCATCAGTTCTTCACGCTGTTATTTTCCCGTTGTCCTAGGTCTCCTAGGGACTTAGGAGATATTTAATAAAAATTAACTCCATAAACTAACCGTCGAGTGCAAGAGCATGCCGGCAGAATTTATCCGTTTTCCAAAAAGAGGGAAGTTCTCAATGTAATTTTTTAAATCCAACTTTATTACGCGATTTTTAATTACCTAAGTACCTACTGATATCTGGCGGTATGTGTTTGTGACTCGACTCATGAATAACTGACTAAATAAACTTATTTCAATTCGAAGAGGGATTTCGCGATAATGATTCGTCCATCCATCAGCCATAGGACGTCCACTATACTGGACATAGGCCTCCCCCATAGATCTCTAATAAGACTGGTTGGTAGAGGCTTGCTTCCAGAACCAACCTGTGGTCATTATGATGTCATCCGTTCACTTTGTGGGTGAACGTCCTACGCTGCACTTGCCGTTACCTGGATTCCACACGAAAACTTTTAGACCCCATCGGTCATCAGTCCTCCGTGATATGTACCCTGCCCACTACCATTTCAAATTGCCATTCCGCTGGACTATGTCGGAAACCTTGGTTTACCTTTTACGGATCTTCTCATTTCTGATTCGATCTCGCAGAGAGACTCCCAGCATAGCCCTCTCATAGCATATCATAGTAATAATTATTACCTATAGATACTTAAAGCTACCTATTACAACAAAGTGCAGTGTTTCATCTACAACTAAGTATACCCGAATTCATGAATTGCCAATTAGACAACAGCTCATAGTTACTGGGCCGCTGGGAATCGTCCGCCGCTATGAAACTGTTTGACAGTTTGCAGTTTGCAAGGGACATTATCATCTACATATCTAATGCAGTTGTGTCTGGTTTGCTGGCCAAATAGTTGTTTGTACTGCACAGAGGGTCAGGAATGGTTAGGGTAGTAGAGGGTTTAACACTAGAGTACACGCGCCCACTTTTTCTAAACCAGTACACGCGTGGCCTACTATAGTAGGCCTTTTTAAAATGGCTTTAAGTAAGTTTTTATAGTTTAAAATGAATTAAAATTGAATTGAAATGATGTAGTTATTTCTAATTATCTGTAAAAATAGTTTTTTTTTTACATAACTGAAAGAATTTCAGAATTCCATATAAACAATTTAACAAACCTATATGAAAATTTAACATAAATGGTACCTTTGAGAGAAATTTTCTGAAATTTGCATTCTTAGTTAAATAACATAGTTTATTTTTACTTTGTATTTGTATGAATTAATTATCTAATTTGTTTAGTGATCGAGGCATGTAGTTGCTTTACGTTTTGGTAGTTTTTCTAGAAAACCAATGTGACAATCGACAAATCTGGTCCATTTTTGGTATGATATCGTTTTGTACAACTATGAGATGTACTTACTAGCATTACTACTCTAAATTCCAGCTGAAATTTTTATCATCATCATCATTATTGGCCGTCAGCCACATTTCTAATAGTGCTAGTATATTGTAATAATTCGTTGAATGGATAGCAGATGGGACCGTTAAGTTCTCGAATGGAGACCACGTACCGGCAAGTACAGCGTATAACGTCCACCGGTCGACCACCGAGTAGATTGATTTTTAACGACCGCAGAATCACGCTGAATGCAGGCTTCAAACAGGTCGAAATTCATAGGGAGGCCGATGTTGATGATCGCCCTACGGACGGGTAGTAACAATAATGATGATAATGACTTCATAGATTTGGATTCAGATAGTTTGAATTATACCAAAGAATATATAATAACTAGATAATAATATGGTTATACTAAGCCGGATCTAGGAAGGGCGGTCAACATCGGATCGAGTCAGGCGACTTTTTCACGGAGGCATTATATTCATATTTCAAGTCGTAGAACTCGTAGAGCATGACAGATGTCGCCAAGGTAGGGATTGCTCCAAAATCAAGATACTTATAGATATCCTACTAATCCTACAACTCCAATTTAGGTTCACGATTTTGGTAGCATTGCGTTGTAAAAATAACGTTGAAAGTTGACTTGGTTTACGATCCATCTAATACAAGTTTTCATACTCGGGACCCACCTCTTGAACCTAGAGGTGGGTCCAAACCGTTTCAACTTTAATTTGGTTCAACCCATAGTTTGGGAAACCATGTCGTGGAGCATAATAGAGACCGCTAAGGTGCGTGCGTGCACACGTGCTCTACAATCTAGATAAAGATATTTTACAACGCCATACTAGTAAGTTCTCGATTTTTTTAGCATTGTAAAGAACCCATAGCCCGTGACTGATCATAAAATTAAAAAAAAATGTACACAAAAGGGTGCCATGTTCATTTTTCTTTCATTTACGAGTATTAATGCAGCCGTCAGAGTTGGGGCTCTGGCCATCCACTCAAGCGGGCCCGAGGAGGACGGCAGCGTGTGTGGCAACGCTGTCGTAAAGGACGGTACAAGCCTGGTTTAAATACCAGGTGTAAAGTGCTGGGAGCACCGGTGTGTTCCCTTAAAGATCCCGGAGCTCCCAAGAAGGCACAAAGGCTGGCCACCGAGGGGGTTTTAGTGGGTACAATCCCACATAACCCTTCTGCACCCCAATGCAGTTAGGGCATCTTTAGAAGATTTCCCCCACGTAAAAAAAAAAAGGTATATGCTGGTAGATTTTTCCTGATATTGGTGGCCTATGCTCAGCAGATATTATAAGAGCTGATATACTGTTTCCAAAAGCACAGTTTGAACCAGCTTTTATTTTACATAGGTAAATTATACTTGGTACCAAAATAGGGGTAGGATTAAAAATTTAGTTAAGTATTTCAAGTTCACTGAATTATGACCACCAGTATAGATATGATTTTTGATTTTTCTATACATTGTATACCGGTCTTTATTGTAGATCTGTAGGGGAGGCCTAATAGGTCCAGCAGTGGACGTCTTATGGCTGATGGATGGATGATGATGGATACATTGTATTATTTCGGTTTAATAGTTTTAAGTTTAATAAGGTTGTGATTACTTAATTATTATTTTAATAAATTTGTTAAATACGTTTCTTTTTAAGTTATTTTTATTTTTAATGAATTAAATTGTTAGTTTTTAGGTTGATCTAATTAATACCTATATTTTTTGTCTGTGATAAGTAGAGCTTCGATTCGTATAATAATATTGTGAATATGACACGTAGGTACATTAAATTAATTAAAATGATTGTGTATTGATATGAAATACCTACATGACTTAACTTTCTTAAACTTTTTTAGTTTGGTCAAAAAAACAATCCCATTTCACTAGTTAATTTCGAAATCCTTTCCCAATAAAGTAAACTCAAATCCTGTTCACATCCATAAACAATTGTTAACCCATTTAAATTTTCTCAACGGTGAACTATGGCCCGCACATCTTGGCTACATACCTACAGTCTGACATGCGCAGAATCTTATCAGTTCTGCCGCGCCGGACCTGAGCGCCGGGTCTCGAACATACCTACTTGTAGAACTTGTAAAACCCACCACAAAATATGACCGTTCCTTGCGAAATGCGGAAAAGTTGATTACAACTCACACTTCAAACTTTCGTGACTGAAAATGAAGGTTTTATTAATCAGTTTGGTGTTTTGTGCGTTGTCGGCGTCTTTGGCTGATGGTGAGTGTTTTTTGATTATTTTTAAGTATTAATGTGTTGTAAGTAATTTGGCGGCGCACTTGTACAAACATGGATATCAGCGGTCGTGGTTATGTCATTATCAGAACTATCTGCTCAGTTTTGTTCTATCAATTGTCTCTATTTGTTCTATGAAATTCACAGGGATATTGGTAAAAGTTACTTTCATTTGAGGCTTAGAATATTAGGAAGATTCTTACTGACGGACAATACTTACTAGTGCCAATAGTAATAATGTTCATTTTAATCGCTTCTCCTTGCTATTACAGTAATAACATTGTTAGAACAGTATATAATATAATTTTTCTTTTATTTATTAAGTAATTATAACAAAAACAATAAAATTACTCAGATATAGTATAGTAGGTAGGTACTTAGATATCTAAAAAAATATTCAGAGACATCTCATGGTCTAAGTTGAAATAATCCAAACTCAAGTTACCGTATAAGTAATTTATAGTTGTTGATACTATTTATGAATTGATAACTTGACTTGCCATAAAATCTGTACCAAAAACGAAGTCTTAAAAAATTAAGAGGATCGTAACAATACGATTCCCTACACACCGCACGTAACGTAATCGACCAACGGTTAATATTTAAAAACTTCGTTTGGATTAGAGGGCGAACGTATCTACTTGTGCCTCTACCCTTATCACGTGTGTACCTTTACCCTTATCACCACGGAGTACCGGTGGAATATTGATCATCATCATCACATTTTCGTAGGTTACATATGCAACCCGTATACATTACTAATCTACATTTAATTTGAAATTTATTAATTTATTTATCATGGCGTCCGGCAAGCGTAGCGTAGGACGTCCATCGATGAGCTGGTCGGACGAACTTATAGTCCTTAAGGACATTCCAGCATGAGGTGTTTTGTGCATTTCCCCCTTCTGCGTCTACCCGAGCTAGCTCTTAAAATAATGGAGTATGGTACCTACGAGTATATTTATGTAAGACTAGCTTTTACCCGCGGCTTCGCCCGCGTTGTATTTTGATTTTGGCTTATGTTTATGTCGGCTGCGAAACCTAACCTAACTGACAAATATCAAAATACCTTAGAGGAATGCTTTTGTTGGTTAAGTTACGGTTGGAGTGTATATACAACCCCCCCGTGTATTTCCGCCTTGTCGTGGGGGAGGTCTGAGGCAGCTGAAAAGGCGGCGCTCGAAGTCTCCCTCTTCTTTGGGTCTTTTCCCCCAAGGAAGCTTAGAGGCTGGCACTCGAGTTTCAGCCGCTTTTAACTAAAGCAGCTGAGAGGATGGCCGGTAGGTTGCATGCCTTATGAGGAGTGTCGCAACTTAGGCGGGCTGCAGTGCCGCTCTTGCGACGCTGCATCCGAGGATTTTTTTTATTATATCGCGAAATATCCCTGACATGATCAGCAGGGGTCTTAATTACAAATGAATAAAAACTAAGTATACCTATATTTCAATGTTTTTGGCTGTTTGCAGTTATAATAAACATTACAATGGTACAGCAAAGTTTATACCTACTTGTTCCTAATTAAGTATTGCTTTTTTACAAATATTTGTGCAAAAATTCGATAAAATTGTTTCTAAGGTTTTTTCGTGTTAGATTAATTCCAATTTTTTGTTCTAAATCAAATCTCTGCTTTCCATAACCTGGGCATTCCAAGATTATGTGCAGTGGAATCTCCTCTTTTGTGGGTTCACAGATGCACGATGGGCTTTCCCTCAACTTAAATCGATGTAAGTATTGGGAAAACTCACCATGCCCCGTCAGCACTTGAGTTATGATTCCCACTGGTGCTATTTTTCTTACGATCTTGTATGCCGCCCTTGCATCCGGAAAATATGTTTTGGTTACCGCCGCTGTGTGTCCATCCTGATACCGCCGGTTCCACTCGTCAAGAGAGTCCTTTCGGATTTCTCGCTTGACGAATGAAACGGGGCAGTTATCCTAAATAGGTCTGCACTTCGAGTGCAGTGCTGCTTCCTTTGCTAGCTGGTCCGCTCTCTCATTTCCCTCCATCCCCGCGTGCTATTTAATCCAATAAAGTTTCACTATTTTATTTTGTGCGTGTAGTAACTTTATGTTAGCTTTGAATTTACTGCTAAGGGATGGAGGGAAGATACGCCAACTACCGTTTCCAGTGCAGACCTGGAGTCACAAAAGATTTTTGCGATTTCGGTAGCCTCAAGAAGTGCCAATAACTCGACCTGTTACACAGAGCACCAATCGGCCAACTACTGAAACAAAAATCGGTTTCAGCTTGCGGGTACTGATCTCAGCGGCATCATCCCAAATGGATAATGCCGCCCCAACTTTCTCTTTAATTTTACTGCCGTCTGTAAATATGTTAATTTCTCGGTTAAGATTTTGCTCTAGTGCTGCTCCGTCTGCCAGGCATATGAACTCCAGCTCCTCCTGCTGCGCTGGGTGTGGCTTCTTTTCTGTCTCTCTATCTCCAGTTACTTGCTGGGAATAACCTTTCTTAGTTTCATAAAGCAAGGCTGCTTCTTGGACTCTGATATGACAGCCGAGGATAAGGGGCCGCGGTGGGATATATGGAACTGGTGGTGTGGGTGCCGCCACCTACCGTACCTTCCGCTAGGCCGTCAACGTGTTGGCAGATGCAGTGGGGCTGCAGGGGAAGAGAGGTGTCGGTATCGCGATTGCCGTTCTCACTGCCCTCTGCAGTTGAAGAGGCAGGCGCTGGGCTACTATGACTGACCCACTGCACTGGGACCAAGGCGTTGGAATTCTGTCTAACGTTCAGTACTGGTTAGTCCCGAGTGGTGGATGACGATGTGTCTTGTGCTCCGAAACACTCCGTCACTATGGCGAGAGCGCAAGCTCCTTTATGGAGCCCGAGTCTGGGCTAGTGCTGTTGAGTGCCGCGAAGGAGTGCGAAATATGTGGGAACGTCCTAAACTTGCCATGACAGGTTATTTCTGGCGCTTAGACGGCTCCTACCGCAGCCCACTCACTTAGTTTTTATCCTATCCTACGGGAACTGTTAAAGTTTTTGCGATAAAAAGTGGCCTATGTCACTTTTCGTCTTTCAAACTATATTCATGCAATATGCCAAGGCAAGTTGCTCCGTTGCTGAGAAAAAAATATCGTTAAGTCGAAAAAAATTGTGGTTCCCGTAGAACCACAATTTTTTCGGGATGGAAAGTATCCCATGTCACTTTCCGTCTTCCAAACTATGCCCACCCCAAATATCAAGTCGATCCGTTGCTCCATTGCTGAGAAACAGTTATTGTCCTATCCCATGGGAATCACGAATTTTCTCGAGATATAAAAAGTATCCTATTATCACTTTCTGTCTATTAAACCATAGGTATCCATACCAAAAATCAGGTCAATCTTTTGCTCCGTTGCTGCGTCAAAGAGGAACAAACCAACAAACTTTTCGGATTGATAGTATTAAAGTATGATGATTCTGTACCATAAAGGTAGAATAAAAAAACATGTTGAACCTCTAATGATAGAATATTTAAAAATATTTTTAATGTCAGACAAAATGACGGCCTGGTATTAAACGTCATAGTAACATGTAGCATGCAGAGGGAAAATAACATTTTATTCAATTTTAATGTCAGTTGTCATTTTCAATCCATACTTTATTTCCTCTTCAAGGGGATATAATGGTAGAAAAACAATTTGTCGCCTTGCCACGCTACTTGTGATTTATAAAAGTCTGCAGACAATGTCACCTGTCGTCTAATTACGTTTGGCTGTGACGTTTCGTTAGTCCATATTAGCGTCATAGAGGAATTAATCACTTAGCGTCTTTGTGATAGTGGCGACAGTTTCGCTTTCGAGGGTTTTTGTCCTGTCCTACAGGAACTATGAAATTTTTCGGGATAAAAAGTATCCTAAAGCTCCTTCCGCCTTTTATACTATATCCATGCCAAAAATCAAGTCAATCCGTTGCTCCGTTGGCGCGTGATAGAGTAACAAACCAACAAACTTTTCGGATTTATAATATTAGTAAGGATTGTGAAGAGGATGTTAATACCTACTGATGAAAAAAACCGAAAAGCGTCTTGCAACCCGCAAGCGATTCTAGTTTCCTCTATGGCCTTGCAATGAACATATTATGCTCTACCGTTTCATTTTTCTGCAGGCAACCACGACGGAGTGGGCTATCAGTGGGTCTCAATTTATACAAGTTAATATTGTGCCTATTGTAGGCTTACTGTGCAGTTGACTTTGCTGAAAGCATTGAAAAAAAAATGAAACAGGAATTAGAGGACTTATTTAAAGCGGCTTGCATCCATCACGGTATATCATCATTTCGATTTCCACTATTCGATGTGGAAATCGAAAAGGAAAGTTTGGGTTTCATCGTTTGGTATTTAACACATAAGTATGTAGCTCGATATGTAGTAATTATCTGCCAATCAAAACGGATGTAAGTGCAAACGAAAACAGAGGAAAGGTTGGCGCGCACGTGACCAACCTCGACCAATATGTTAGATTGATTGTAGAATTGAAATGTGAAACAATGAAAATTACTGTGATTAAATTATAATTAATTGATTATGACCGCATGTCGCAAATTTGGCTCTTCTAAAATTACCGTGAACTTGCCTATTATTGGTATTATTTGGACCTATCAAAACGCGCATAGAGATTCATTGTACGAAGAAAGTAATATCATCAATCTAGCTATAGATTTTTCGGTAGCACTCGTAGTTATTACAAGCATGCAGACACTTATTAGTCACAATATAGGGCTAAAACATAATTTGCTACCTAAATTAATTGCGGTTCTTTCACAGTGCACGATTACCTATATATTTAACTAGACGACCCGCCCCGGCTTCGCACAGGTGTATTATACATATAAACCTTCCTCTTGAATCACTCTATCCATTAAAAAAAACCGCATCAAAATCCGTTGCGTAGTTTTAAAGATTTAAGCATACAGACAAACAGACAAAAATAGCGACTTTATTTTATACTATGTAAGGAAGAAACCCAGTAGCATGTAAGTTACATACTCCATGCCGAAATTCCGAGAAAGTTATGTCAGTAAAATAGTAAAACTTAAAGTATTAGTCCACAACACTACAAATCGGGTTGTAATCAAAACGCTCTACGCTACGGAGTTTCTTTATCATACTTAAATAATAGACAAACAACTAGGTACATGTTGAAAGTATCTCAGCATTTATTTGCATTCAGCAAGCGAGCAAAACTAATGTTTGTATTTTCGCGACCAAAATGGTCCGCGGTCTTCTAAATCGTGCACTGTACCTACACAGTGCACGATTGTATAATCGAAGTATCTCTACAAAACTAAAGTAGTGTGTAAGTTACATGGTTCGTGCCGACATACCGATGACGTCAAATCAGTTAACCCGGTCACTTGAACCCGCTGAAGCTCTTCAAGTGTAATCTCTCAATTAACACTAAGTAAATAAATACTTTCTGGGAAATTAGGCCTTTCATATTTCCTGGCAATCGGTGACAAGGCGTTGACCGATTAAGGGTAGTTATGTGTTCTTTGAATATGGTCTAAATTTTTACGTAGGTATTTACTATCATCATTATCAGCCGTAGGGAAACCACTGCTGGACACAGGCCTAACCTAATGATTTCCAATAAGATCAGTTCACGTATAATTATACGATCGAATGATAATTATTTTTCGCAAAAAATGGCAAAACCGACTTCTATCGTGTACAAAATACACAAATACAATTTTACATTATTGTTGATTTTTCAAAAACGGCTAAGCTTATTTCGATAAAATTATAAAATTTCAATGTAGGGAGTAGGTAACATACCTTAACGAACTAAAAAAGATTTTTTGAAATTGGTTCACAATTGGCGAAAATGTCGATGAACATACACAAAAAAATCTTACAGACGAACATAGAACCTCCTCTTTTTTGAAAGTCGGTTAAAAATAAAGGGTATCTTTACTAAATATATTAGGACATAATTTGTTAGCTAAATAGTTGGATAGACTTGATTTTAGCCTACTAGGACATAGGATAGGTACCTACTTTTTATCCCGGAAAAAAAATGGTTCTTATTATAAAGTACAAACTCAAAATATAACGCGGACGCGGCGTAGGTATATTAATATTTTGCACACTTTTTCAAAATATATCTACTTTTGTCGTATTTTTTGATTTACCACCATGAAGATAAAGAGAGGCCTTCTCCGAACCGTCACGCGAGATACTTAACTACACAGGGTTATTCCCTGTACGAAGCTTAAAGGTAGTAATTAAGACCATCGTTATGAGCAAATTTTACTATAGAGCCAACCCGGAACTCGAGAAAAATAAGCTGTTTCACAAATTTTTGTTTTTTCTCGAAATCCGGGTTGGTCCCATAGTAAAATTTGATCATAATCACAATTTATAATCACCTTTCAGCTTAGTGCACTAACTCTGCATCACCCTGTGGATATAAAGGGTTTCATGTTTTGTTTGTTCAAAACATGTTTCACTATAAAAGTCCCTAATAATAAATTGGAATAAAAGCCTTGAAGTATTTTTGCCTAGGTCTAGAGCTAAGGTATTTGATGGCGTGCTAGTTAGGTATTTTGTAAAGGTGAAGCCGTCCCCCGTTACCAGCGAAATGGTGTGGAAACGAAACGAGGTGTTCTTAACGAGGTGTTCTTGAAATGGTGGGTTTTGGCCTGCATTATAGTCTTGTTGTTTTACCTATGTTATGTTCTAGACTTTAGGTAGTCTAAAACACTGGTTTAGTCATTAGTCTTTTATTTACTGCGTATTTGGCTTAGTTTACAGATGTAGATGATGAATAAAAATTTTGACATGCAAACTGCAATAAAAAATTTGACTTTGACTTTGATGATGTTTAAGTAGGATAAAATTTAATGGCGGCAGTGAACAATAGGCAAGTCGTTGCGCAGTAGCACATTTATATGTCAAGGGGCACGTGAATAGTGGGGCTTTGCGCCACTCTCAACTCGTAAAGTAACTTCACAGACGCTATTAAATTCGACCTATATGTATTAGGTAATTGTATTGGTAGAGCTCTTTTGCGGAGCCCGCATGGGGTAGTACCACATCTTTGCCAGTTATTCAACAACCAAGCAGTTGTGTGCAAGCACTGGTACTGTGTTTAAGATTGAAAGGCAATGTTTCCGTCAAAATTTACGGGCAATACGAGATTTAAAATATTCATATCTAAAAGTGACGACCGCATTCTGGATGGATGGATGACCTCTTTATAATTTACAACTTCTATGAACTTAAATCTAGTTTGCACATAAGACACAACAATTCTAGCTATGAAATGGCGGCTTTATCACCCGTAGTGATCTCTTCCAGACAACCGAGAATTTATACGATGAAGTAAATGGAAAAAAAAACATACGAACGAATAATTATTTTTCGCAATAAATGGCAAAACCGCCTTCCATAGTGTACAAAATTCGAATATTTCGATCGTATTGTTTACATTATTGTTGATTATTCAAAAACGGCTCAGCTCATTTCTTTAAAATTTAAATGGGACCACCTCAGGACTTTATAGCCTAGGTATACCTTTTCGAACTAAATAATAATTTTTCGAGACGGTTCACAATTGGCGAAATTATCGATGACCATACACAAAAAAAAAAACCTGAAGAAAGAAAAACGGTGAAGGAAAACATCGTGAGGCAACCTGCACACGTCCGTAGAAGAAATTCGATGGCGTGTGTGAATCCACCAACCCGCCCTGGGCCAGCGTGGTGGATATGGCCCAATCACCCTTCGTGGGTAGGCATACGTCCTGCAGTGGACTATTAAAAAGGCTGGTACAGTACAGTACAGTACATACACAAAAAAAAATTATACAGACGAACATAAAACCACCTCCCTTTTGGAAGTCGGTTAAAAATTTTTTTCACCTATGTCCCTTAGGTAGGTATAGGTAGAGAAAGGTTTTGAGGGATTGTAAATTTGCTTCGGTAAGATTATATCCATCTCGTATTCAAACAAGGTATCTCACAAACGGTTATTATTAAAATTTTAATTAAAAGGCAACGATTAACAAACAGAATAGTAAGCGGCTTAGCTATAATCCAGGGTAGTTTAATTAACCCTGCGGCCATAATATAAGCGGAGGTACATAATTAACTAGGTCATCTTTACTGTACTGCACCGGCTCTTTAATAGTCCATGGTTGAACATAGGTCTATTCTTAAGGGTGATTGGATTATATCCACCACGATGATCCAGAGCGGGAACCGACTCGTACACATTTGGTTTCTCAAACAGGGGTCACATTTCTCGCTAGAGTTTCTAAAATATTTTAGCAAACTTATGCGTAAATAATTTGCAAAAAACAGATACAAAAAAATCTATAATTCAGGTCATAGGATTCTAAAAGGAGACCAAGAGAGCGCCTTTTTTAAAAATTTAGAAAATGTTAAATATCTCGAAAACCGTGGCACTTTTACTGAACACAATTTTTGTGTATAATCCACTCTTTACTGAACACCCAGTACTCGTATAATGGCTCTGTGTTAAAAGTTGACGTCGAACCCCTAGTAGAGGTTCGAGAACCTTTGAGAAACTCTGACAAATCATATGACCATCGAGTCTCTCGATGTTCGAGGCTTAGGTATCTAATAATTTTGTAACAAAGTTAGGAATAAGAAAAGCTTCTGAGACTATGACACACTGTAGTAGAAAACTGGCATCAAAGCGACAAAGATCTTAGCTAGGTAGGTATGCTATGACAGGCCCAAGGTACTAAAGAAGATTATTCCATACTTATGAGATAGTCATGTAACATAAACAAATATATCTGATGATCGTCACGTCATAGGCTACCTACTGTATCCATTGAAGAGGCTGGCACAGAGTAGAAAGCCTAGCGATATTACAAACAATACTAGCTACTTCAGGCTTGATTATAATGAATATTTCAATTTAGGCTAGTCAACCTTTCCTACAAGAAACAAGTAAATTATAGGTATATTGTACGTCATGTTACACAGACGATAAACATATTTATGTAGAGCACTGATTCCCAAAGTGGTCCAGGTGGACCCCTAGAGGTCCATATGAGCCTCGACGGGGGTCTACGATGTCGTGACAAAAAAATGGGGGTCCACTAAACGTAATCGGGGGTCCACGAAAAATCTGGGTTCTGAATGGGGAGTTTTTTAAATAAAATAAGTGAGAATTGATTAGTTTTTTTATGCTGTGAGTTTTAAAAAAAGTAAAGTTGGACGGAATTACCTTTAATTTATTTTGATTGGCTAACTTTACTTTGTAACCGACTTCCAAAAAGGAGGAGGTTCTATGTTCGCATGTACCTATGTATTTTTTTTTCATTGATCTTTTTGCATTCTCTTCTAATTTTGTACGATTGAAGTCCGTTATGCCATTTTTGCCGAAAAATTTAATCGATCAATATAGGAGAGATCTATGTCCAGCAGTGCGCGCTATGGCTGAAGGAAAGAAAGATTTATTATATTTTGTTATAGTTAATACTTCACGATTTCTAATACGAGTACAAGAACTAAGCAAGGACAAACTGACAAACACTTTGTTCTACTGTTATATCCGCTCTCGCTTCCGCTATCGCAAAGTCGTCCACCTAACAATCTGTTTACGAATTCGCGAGCGACGTGATAATCCCGTTGACCTCTGCCATCGACAACTGCATCAACTTCTAGTGATCATGAGTAGTACCTATCAGTACATTATTTAGAAAGAATAGTTTGTTTTTAAATATTTTTTTCCTCTTTTTAAATCAGTTTCATAAACAAGCATAACATCAATATTCTGGGAAATAAGATAAGTTTGTACAATACTGTACTGTAGCCGAACGTCTTCTACTGAACATAGGCCTGCCTACGATGGGCGATTGGGCCATATCCACTATGCTGGTCCAGTGTAGGTTGGTGAATCTTAATTGATTCAGTAGGTACTCGAATCGTACCTACCTGCATAGGTATTTATAAAACTGAATACTTATTATTTTTTGTACTATTTGATGATAATTAAATATATACAGTTCTGGATCATCACTGAACTGATAAATGTGACACACATCAATGATAAATAAACTGATCACTGACAAGACACACATAAAAGCAATGTAAAATTAATTTGTTCTCTATAAATAAAACTCAGAACTGCATTTTTTTATAGTAGTTTATTCAACTGTCATATAACGAAGTAGAACTCGTTACTATTATGAAACTCGCTGCGCTCGTTTCATAAACTCACACTCGTGTTTTAATACCCGTGTTATATGCAGTTGCATACACTACTTTATCTTCACTAATAAAAATAAAAAAAAAACATATTGCGAAACATTAAATTCACGCGTACGTGTATTGTCACAGTGAACTTGGCGCCATTAAAATCTAACCAATGAGAGCGCAGCTGCGCGCGCAGGGCCAATCAGGAGCGAGCGCGTGATGTTATAATGAGATTTTACGATATCGATATTATAACATCATGTGAAATTGCTTAAATTGAGTGTTTTGTTGTCTGCGCTATAACAGTAGTCATTATAAGTCAAGTATTGGAAACATATGTAAGTAGAATGTTACAACATTAGTGTAGATAAAATAACTTATATTATTCTTATGCATTTCTTCTGTTTGTGAACGAGGTGGTTCTTTAAATTTCAGGAGTAAGTACATATTTAGATCCCAAACGAATGGATACAGTGCCGGATTAGAGAGTTCAAAAGTTAATAGAAAAGCATTTCTACTAGGTATAGTTTATGATACGAAGAAATTCTACCAATCAACTAAGTATCGACTTCTACATCGTCATCGTTCTCTTATCAAATTCCTTCAACATATTTATAAATAGAACAGCACAGCAACAAAGTCAAGGCTTCCCGATGATCTCTAGAATGGCTGCATCAGCTAACATAGTTGATACAACGATCCACCCACACGACCTCATCCGAGTGCATTCTGTCCATTACGTTGAGTACTCAATGGCGTTTATGATTAACTCATTTATAAACGTTTACGTTATTGGTGGAAATGAGAACTCCAGTAGTTCAAGTTCAGAATTAACTCTTTCACCGCCAACAACTTCTATAGAAGTAAGAGATTTCCGTGCCCTCAGCGCCACTACTTCTATAGATGTATCTACTTCTATAGATCCGATTCCGTGCGGATAAAATATCATTACGATACATAAAACATTCGTAAAGTTCTTGAGCGGAGACCACGGAGTGGGTACCGGCAAGCGCAGCGTACGACGTTCACCCACAAGGAGGACAGATGACCTCATCAAGACCGCAGGATCGCGCTGGATGCAAGCCGCTACCAACCGGTCTTATTGGAGATCGTTAGGGGAGGCCTATGTCCAGCAGTGGCCGTCCTATGGCTGAAAAGAAGAAGACATAAAACATATTTTGTTTCTGTTGGGTGGACATGACTGAAACCCTATTTTTTATTTACCCAGGCAAAACAGGCTTTCTTTGTGTTTTAAAAAGGATAAAAACGCCAAAAACTTTATAACAAGTAGGCCAGTGATGTGACGCGACAGTTGCTTTGATAACAATCCTATACATTTATTTTGTTTAGTTCCATGCACAAAACATAAATTCTATGGTTGACAATAAATTCCGGCCAGTAAATTACCTCCGTTATTACATAATAAATTTCAAAATTGTAAATTAATTTTGAAATTTATTATGTAATAACGTAGGTAATTTATTTCTTTATTTATTTATGCATACATTAAGCCCGATTACAGAGGCGCCATCGTAATTATATTAGCTAAATAGCCTGTTTCTTTTTCACTTTATTCGATAGAGAAAACGCTTTTTACGTTGCTATTAGATTTACGCTGGCGCCTCTGTAATCGGGCTTATTATACACATGAAAAATACAAATTAGAGCTTAAATCTAATACATACTATTTAGAGGTGTACATGTGAACCCTGTTTAATTTTTTTACTAAAAAAACAATCCATCAATCATCAAATTCAAATCAATCCATCAATCAATTTATTCATTTACTGAAATAAACAAGTTTCTAAGTACATTGATACATAATCGTTATACAAACATTACAACGGCGCGGGCGAGGGTAGATACTTTTGTGAATGCCAGAGGTTCCGCGCTGGGACACTATTCCCCCACCCAGGATGCGCCCCCCTGAAAACAATTCTAGCGGCGCCCATGAAGATAATCCAATTGATCAAGCCCACTGCCAGTCGGAAGCGTGCCCAGCATGCTGACAGCATTGCCACGCTGAATGACAAGGCTTATACGTTGAGCCAAATATACACCAGCATTTTGATCAGGCGTCGAGTCCGCCAAACGCTCAGAAAGACTTTTGAAAACAAGATGATCTCCTGGCCCCCACGGACCCAATGTCTCAGCTCCAAACGGCTCAAATATGTAACCACTGCCGAGGTTAGCATATTTGCGTCGTTTGTGCTGCTCCGCCGAATTGGCCGCCGCTCCAGCCCTACTCTGAGTCTCAGAAACATGTGACGGCGCCAAAGATTATCTTTGGACCTTCAAGGGTCTGTGGATGATCCAATTGCTTCATTATGTAGTAGTTTAGTTTATGTAGTTTTAGATTATGTTAGTCTTGTATTTAGTGGCAGTTAATAAAGGAAAAATAAAAAACCAATACGACACATTTTACACCCAGAAAAATGGGTGCATGTATACCCTACTTTTATTCTTAAAATAGTTTATTTTTCCAGCCATATCATCAGAAGAAGCTACAGAAGTGACAGACACATGTTGGAATCACGCAGAGGGCGTGGTAGTTACTGCGACGTCGGTAGAGGGATGCGCGGCTATGGCCCCTCCTGACGAAATAATGCCGGAGCAGCTGGACACCTGTAAAGCAGCTATCAAGAGCTGCTGCGACCAGTTCTTCAAGTAAGTGTTATAAATGAGAAAGTCCGTATAAATAAGCCGAATGGCTAGCCTAGCCTAGTGTGTATGTACAGTACTGCTACAACAGTACAGTATTAGTACAGCAGCCAGTACGGGAGCCATCCAAATTATCAAATCAATGTCTCATAAAATGTACTATCATTTCCATTAGTAAGCTTGTTTCAGCTCACTGTAATATACTCGTAAGCCTGCGCCCTTCTTCGATAAGACCTGATTCATATTTTGAGCCAATCTCATCCATGCGTTACTTAATAGGTACATAGTATGCTAGTTTGAAGCCAAATGGGTTCACAACACAATTTGTCACATTTTGAACTATTGCTTTTTTCGCAGAAAACTCTTGTCTGTTAAAGAAGGTTTCTTATGTTTTTGTGTATCTAAGGAAACCGTACTAAACAGGAGCCCTACACATTTTACAGAATTACTCTTGAACGAAGTAATTGTACATAGAAGTCACTGTTCGCCGATTATCTGTTCAAAGAAAAAATTTTTAGCCGATGCTTTTTTTTACCGATAGCACGGTTCGCCGAAAGAATGTTTGACATATTAAATGTTTCACCGATGGCATGGTTCGCCGAAAGAACCTTTTATATTTTAAATGTTTCAAGGATACCACGATTTGCAGATGAGGGTTTTCACTTAAACCTCCACTGAAAACTTAAACAGTTTCGTTACGAGTACGGACGCCAGCCAGTCATAATATAAACAAGAATTTGTACTGTACTGTACCAGCCTTTTTGATAGTCCACTGCAGGACGTAGGCCTACCCACGAAGAGTGATTGGGCTATTATCCACCACGCTGGCCCAGTGCGGGTTGGTTGTTGCACATACGCCATCGAAATTCATCCGCATTGAACGATGTTTTCCTTCACCGATAAAGCCAGTGGTGTGAAATTCCGTACATAAATTCCAAGGAATTCATTGGTACGGGACCGGCATTTGAACCCACGACCTCACGATTGTAAGGCGAGTGTCATTACCACTAGACCACCACGGATAACACAAGAATTTGTAACGTGTCATTAATTTCTAAGCGTAAAAATATTTTTGTATATTCAAATTATTGTATAGTTTGTAAATTTTTAGTTCAATGAAGCATTATTTATTATTACAGCGTGATTTCTTTTATCGATAGAAAACATTACAGAATGCACTAATTTTACATGCATTCATTTGCTTTTGTGTTTTTTCTTCTCTTCCGTATCTGCCACGTCGAATTTGTGCACTACGGCTGCATCATCTTTTGTATGTTTAGAAAACTCTTTTGGCTAGCATTCTAAATTCAAAAAGATAGCGCAATTCCTCCTTCACTATTTTAATTTGACATTGTGAAACAAAATGACAACATAATAAGTTGTCAAGTGCGTGTCGAGACACGCGTATGATAGGGTTTCGTAGATAGTGACGATGAATAATTATGATGATGTTAAAAAACAATTTTATACCACACCCACTCGGAAAGTGTCTTAATACTCGTTCATAAACGGGTTACAAAGTTCGTGATTTCTCCCTTAAAAATGTGCGGCGGGAAAAGTTATATGGAATTTCATTACTGCCCTCCGAAGCAGGGCAGGAATGTTGTATGAAAATCCATTACTGCCCGGCTAGCTTTCTTTTGTTTTTTAGCAGCGAACATAAAAAAAATACAAACTTCAAACCTCAACATTTTTTTTATAACTGGGGTCAACGGCACTTATAGTTTCGCCATGTCTGTCCGCCCTGCCTGTCATAGCATCATAACTTTCTAAACTTATGGACCAAATTACAAAAAATAATTTTACATTATGATAGCACCTAAATTTATGATTGATTAAATTTTATTGGATAAAAAATGAGAGAGAGATTTTGTAAAAAGAATGAGAGAGAGATGAGATCTGATAACTTTTTGATAGTGCGAAGTGTAGTCTCGTCTTGGCCCCATTTTACATGAAAATGTTTTTGTTGGATCTATATTATCTGCAATATTTCCTATCGATAAAAAACATCACTCAGTGGCGGTTTAAGTGAAAACCCTCATCTGCAAATCGTGGTATCCTTGAAACATTTAAAAAATTAAAGGTTCTTTCGGCGAACCATGCCATCGGTGAAACATTTAATATATCAAACATTCTTTCGGCGAACCGAGCTATCGGTAAAGAAAAGCATCGGCTAAAAAAATTTTCTTTGAACAGACAATCGGCGAACAGTGACTTCTATGTACAATTACTTCGTTCAAGAGTAATTCTGTAAAATGTGTAGGGCTCACTAAACAGTCTTGTCAAAATATTACGATACAAAAATATTCTGTCTGAATGCTTTAAAATAAATGTTATTTATTTTATTCATCGTTTTTATATTCTCAACGATCCTCATCAAATTCCTCGCAACATGGTAGCAGAGCGTGGTTGAAGAATAGATTCGATGTAAATAACATTTTTAAATTGAGAAGAAATTTTGTGCAAAAAATAAAGTGCGAAAAATCGACATGGCAACCAAACCTGAGATTATGAAATTCAAGATCGGTGACTTGGATGGCACTAACTGGTCAGTATGGAAATACAAAATTACTATGATGTTAAAAGGGATCCCCAAAGCCCTAGACATATTAGAAGGAAGATTTCCAAGTTCAACCAGCAAGAAGGCTGATGATACTGCTCCACAAGAGTATCTAGAGCTAGATAGCACAATTTTGGTCATTCTCACGAGCAATATGTCAGATGAAATTGTCCAAAGAATCATGCGTTTTGAGACTTCTAAAGAAGTATGGGATGAGCTCAAGAGGCTGTATGACGGAGACGGTGATGACTTAGTCTATGACAACTGCCTTAAATTCTTCGAGTACAAGAAGAAAACGGACGACAACATGGCAATGCACCTTTCAAAGCTACAGAACATCTGGTTTAATTTAAACAAAGAAGTTACAAAGCTTGGAAACAATGAACTGCCAGAGGTACTTCTTATATGCAAGATTTTAGATACTTTGCCGGAAGAATACCTCACGTTTAAATCCAGTTGGCTGTTGATGTCTAAAAAGGAAAGGACAATAGAAAGATTAACATCACAACTCTGCGCCTTTGAACGAAATGTTGAGACACAAGCTTCGTCATCCAATAGCGAGAGTAATCAAGCTCTAGTAGTAAATACTTCAAAGAAAAGGAACGACAAAATGATCATCAATAACAAGGTAAAATGTAATTATTGCGGATTAGAGGGACATAAAGTACGTAAATGCAAAAAGTGGTTGAGTGATGGAAGACCACCCAAGTCTAGTTCAAACGCCAACATCGTTACGAATACAGACTTATTGATCGTTGACACAGACTTATACCCAGATAAAGAAAGTTGGTATTTAGATAGTGGGGCAACTAGTCACGTCACCTTCAGAAGAGATCTGTTCCAAACGTTTAAGAGCTTCGACAAAACGCATACTGTAACGACGGCGAATGGCGAGAAAGTGATTGCCACTGGTAAAGGTGACATCAAACTAGAAGCTTTGGTTGGTGATCGAAAAGGATACATAATATTATGCGATGTATGGTGTGTACCATCACTACAGAAAAATTTGTTCTCGTTACTGTCAGCACAGGACAGATTACCGGGAAGCACTTTTGAATCAGAACCGGAGTTCTGCAGATTGAAATCTAATGGCGTCGTTAAAGTCACAGGGGAACGAAAGAAGAGAGGTGGATTATTTAAACTTAACGTAAAAAATATAATGCCACAAACTTCCGTTGAAGTCAATGCGATTACGACAAGTCAAGATTTATTACAACTTTACCATGAGAGATTAGCTCATCAAAGCAAACTCCATGTGAAGAAAGTTATCGAAAGAGAACTAGGGATAAAGGTAGAAAGTAACAACACAGAGTTTTGTGAAGGATGTAGCTTCGGTAAAATGCATAGACAACCATTCGGAACTAGAGTTCGAGCAGAAGTACCTGGAGAGATCATGCACTCAGACGTGTGTGGTCCATTTCCGTCCTCGTACAAAGGATATCGCTATTTCGTTCTATTTAAAGATGACTTCAGCAAGTACCGTTATGTATACTTCATGAAACAGAAGTCTGAAGTCTACTCAAACCTTCAACTGATGTTAGAAGAAAGCAAGGTAGCTGGTCATGTTATCAAAGAACTATTAAGCGATAACGGCGGAGAGTTCGATAATGAGAAAACTCGATTAATACTACAAAAATATGGCATAAAGCAAAGATTGATCATGCCATATACGCCTGAGCAAAACGGCTGTAGCGAAAGAGAAAATAGAACATTAGTCGAAGCCGTTCGAGCGATGATGTATGCACACGAAGAGTTGCCAAACGCTTGTTGGGCAGAGCTCGTAAGTACAGCAGCCTATGTACTCAACAGAAGTACTCCCGTAGAAGGTAAATCTCCATACGAACTGTGGTATAAGAAAAAGCCAAAGATAAGCCTTAAAATCATCGGAAGTCCATGCTACGCCCATGTTCCCAAGCAGAAGCGTAAAAAGCTAGACAAGAAAGCTGAAAGATGTATATTGATCAGCTATGACGGTGATGATGGATATCGACTTTTGAATTTCAGCAAAAATGGATGTTCGTTGGTACGTTCAAGAGACGTACAATTTCTTGAGTCAGAAATCGGTAAGAGTAATGTAAAACAGAATTCAGAATTGACAAAGGCTCAGGAAGATTCTGAAATTGAAATTAGTCTACGAATGCCATCGAATTCTGTTGCAAGAGAGGATATTCCGTTGAGGCCTGTTATAAGAGAAGAAAGCAATCAAAAGATTCACGATGTAAGGGAAGAAGGTAATGAAAGTACAGAAACTTTTGAAGAATGTATACCTCCTGAATCTTTTGAAGATGCGTCTCCAACAAATATTGACACAGGAGATGTAGTTAATAACGAGATAAATGATCAAACATCAGAGCGTTTGGAGACAATGGATGATGTTTTGCCAAATAGCGAGATAGAAAATGAAGCAAGTAGAACTCTTCGAGATAGATCTCTGCTACGTCCACCCACGAGGTTTGGTGAATATGTAATGACCATAGATGATGCAACTGGTATAGATGAGCCAGAAACATACAGTCAAGCATTACAAACCCCAAACAAGGAGAATTGGATTAAAGCGATAAAAAACGAGATCAAATCTTTGGAAGACAATAAAACTTGGACTTTAGTCGATCTTCCCAAGGATCGTAAAGCTATTTCGTGTAAATGGATATTCAAAGTTAAGAGAAACGCTGACGGTACGGTCGATAAATACAAAGCTAGACTTGTTGCTCGAGGTTTTTCGCAAAAGCAAGGAGTGGACTATGACGAAACATTTAGTCCTGTTGCAAAAATGACAACTGTCAGATCAGTCATAAGCGTTGCGGCGAATGAAGGTCTATCACTCACACAATTTGATGTGTCAACCGCATTTTTGAATGGTTTTTTAAAAGAGGAAATCTTTATGAAACAGCCAGAAGGTTTGAATGACGGGACAAATCGAGTATGCAAGTTGAATCGTAGTTTATATGGGCTCAAGCAAGCACCAAGATGCTGGAACAGATGCATCGCAGACTATTTGAAATCTATAGGCTTTCAACAGAGTCAAACAGATCCGTGCATGTTTATAAGAAAAAGAGCACAGAATAAAATCATTTTAGTACTGTACGTTGATGATGGCCTTGTAGCTGCAACACACAAAAATGAGGCAGATAAGTTTATGGCAGAGCTGAAACAGAGGTTCAAGATAACCACAAAGCCTGCAGACTACTATCTGGGTTTACAATTGCGGTACAAAGATGATGGCTCTATAAGTATAATACAGAAGCACTACACTGAGAAAGTGTTAGAAAGATTCGGCATGAGCAGCTGTAAAACAGTCACTACACCAATGATCAGAGATTCTGAACAAAGGCAGGTTAAAGAGGTAGTAGACGAGAAGTCATACCCGTATAGACAAGCTGTTGGAGCGCTCGCTTATCTAATGGTCGGAACACGACCAGATATCGCTTACGCCGTTGGTGTTGTATCTAGAACCTTGGAAAGCCCTTCCAAAGAGGATGTATTAAAGGTTAAGCGCATAATGCGTTATCTACAAGGTACATCTGGTTACGGTATAACATACAAGAAAGGGTTTAAGACAGGAATACTGGATTGTTTCAGCGATTCTGACCATGGAGGAGATCTCAAAGATGGTCGCTCAACAAGCGGCATACTCTGTTTATATGCTGGTGGAGCAATAGCCTGGGCGAGTCGAAAACAAAGTTCAGTAGCTATCTCCACGACAGAAAGCGAAATAGTTTCAGCAAGTGAAGCTGCACGCGAAATAGTATGGTTACAAAGACTATTCAGTGAGATTTCTACTCTAAAGCAAATTCCGATTTTGCAAGTCGATAATGATGCGGCAGTAAAACTTGCTCAGAATCCGGAAATGCATAGAAGAACAAAGCACATAGCAATAAGGCACTTCTATGTAAGAGAACTAGTTGCAGATGGAACACTCGAAGTCAAGCATGTGGGGGCAAACCTGCAAAATGCAGATTTCTTGACAAAGCCTCTCAGCAGGCCGTCACTTGTTTCCATTATGGATCGAATAGGTTTAGGCTGTTTGTAATCCTGCCTGATGTTAGTTTACTTAACTACACAAAAAGGGAGGATGTTAAAGAAGGTTTCTTATGTTTTTGTGTATCTAAGGAAACCGTACTAAACAGTCTTGTCAAAATATTACGATACAAAAATATTCTGTCTGAATGCTTTAAAATAAATGTTATTTATTTTATTCATCGTTTTTATATTCTCAACGATCCTCATCAAATTCCTCGCAACATTGTCATCCCCCAAAAACTTACCATACCTTCCAATTCGTCAGTGATTACTGCAAATTTTACTTTTGTTCCAGAGATAAGGACGACTGTGCTGCTGGAATGAAATTTGCAACTGAAAAGCAATGCAGTACTCCGAAAACTGACATAGGAAAGGTACCTACTGTTGTTTTTTTTTTTTGTGTCAGGAACAAAATTTTGATGACAATACAATATGGTGTCGTCGCTATGCTATCCACTAAGCAACATTAATCTGTCCTCAACTAACAAATTCAAAATATGCTTTCAGTTCTAAATTTTACAGATTTCTTGGGCCGCTTCTCTACAATAGGTTGAACGCGGTTAATTATTAACAACTGTAAAAGACTAATCACTGAGGTCCTTCAAAATATGTCGTACGATGATAAATTGTTGTTAATAGTGAAATAAGTTAAAACTTCCTTATATGTAGGTTTACAAAGGTTTTGTAAGTCACGTACTATTTTTAAGCATTAGGTAGACATCTATTTTAACTTAGTCTTCAATTATTATTTTTTAGTTCTGTATATAACGTTAGGTTTTTAGGTATTATCAGGTATATTGTTTAGGTTACTAAGTAAGTATGTCGCACTTTTGCATTGTAATCAGTTTTTAGAAGTATTTTACTAAGTTTAGGTAGCAAGTAGTTATTTTATTTATAAGTGTTAAATTTTCTTATTTTGCTCTTTGTCAGCCTGAAGCACAGGTTTAACCTAGTTCAGGCAAATGTGTGTGTGTGTCCTTTTTCAAATTGTTTGGCTTTTTATATTGAATTATGGCATTGATGTTTATAAATAAATTATTTTTATTTATTTATTTATTAAATCTACATTTATCTCCATTTATATAAAAATGATTTGTTAGTATCGCAAAAACTCAAGAACGGCTGAACCAATTTGGCTAATTTTAATCTCGATATATTTGTGGAAGTTAAGGGAAGGTTAGAAAATTTATAAGTCGCGAGAAGAATAATAAAAACATTAATTTCATTTTCCCATACAAAAAGTACAAACAAAAAATGCATGCATGTAAAAGTTGTCATTGAGATAAAGTTCACCTCGTCAGCTAGTTAACAATATTAATTTCAAAGAGAATGCAAAACTACGTATTAATCTAGCTAACACACTTTACCCAATTCATCGTTATCTATTCATCTCTGGATTGTTAACAGCTGGACATAATAGTTTCCAAGAGTCAGATATACGCCGATTAGAAGCTAGCTTGCCTCTAACGTAATCCTGGTGTTTTAATCAGGCTATCCCGAAATATTACTTCGTAAATCATTGAAGCGATTTCACTATTATATCATTGTATTTTCAGAATTGCTGTAATGAATGCTCCATTGGGAAGTTGACTGGAGAGGCTAATGGCGCTGGCGCGTGCGGGTCGCCGGCCAGTGAAGGAGGCCAGTCCCCATCCTCAGCGCTGCGACAGAACGCCTACTATAAGTGCTGTTTGGTAAGACATAGCGATTAAATGTAAGAGTATATTGACGCTATTTGTTATTAGTTGGAAGCTATTTGTGTTCTGCTAGTAATTTATACTGACCCGTTAAGCTGGGTAAGGTTATCCGAGAGAAGGATGAAGACAGAAGCAGACTACAAGCCCGGTGCGATTTTCAGATGATATCATTAAACATTTTAGAAGTCAATAGATGAGGGTTGCACAGGACAAGAACTAATAACAACAAGGTTCCCAGCAGTGGATGGGAACAGACTAATTAGAGACTCTTCTCATTTCACAAGAGTACCGAGTTTTTACTTTAGCCATGTCATTATGCTTACGTACCGTTCAAAACACTGAGACTAGCTAGCCATCGGTCCTTTATAGATTAACGTAAACAGCTGCATGTGTCAATCCACATGATTTCGCAGATACTTGTTTGGGTCTTGGGACTTCCGCAGATGTATATGTGTATGGAAATTGACATTGAATGACGTTAATCCCACGTTAATCATTATAATCTCCTCAGCAACTATTCATAAAATAGCTTTAATAACATCTGTGCAAACACTCAATATTTTATTACCACCTATCAATTCTGACAGTTTATGAATAAATATTTATTTAGCAACTTAAATATTTCATCTCATGACTCATTCTTGCAATGCAACCAAGGAACATTGTAATTATCTTTAGAGAGTACATAACTTACATAACAGATTCGTCGAACAACTGTTTAGGATTGCCCTTGACAAGGTAAATTTTAAAAAGCTGACTGCCAACCTTCAGTAAAGGAGAGGCACTAGAAGAAGAAGAAAAGATTCGTATTCTCGGTTACGATTATCTGATCTTATTCATTTTGAGAGACAAATTATGTCCGTAGTGTCTTTAATGTCATAGGATATTTTGTGCATTTCCCCTCCAAAGCCTACCAGAGCCATTTCAGCTCCTTAAAAAAATGGAGCGTTACTTAGAGCCACTGGCCCAATTGTGGCTTGGATGACGATACTGATGATGATAATGATACGGTGTTATACAAACCATTATCGGTTCTAGTTCTCCTGTGGCTTAGCAATACTACAGAACATGCTCTACCGTTTTATTTTCCTACAGGCAGCTACGATAAAATGGGTTTTGGATGGCTCCCGGCAAAATAACTACCTATTTAAGTAGCAGTAACCAGTGTGTATATGTTTTGATAGGAAGCAGTAGAGAAACCTACGACGACACCAAAGCCAGTTGCTACTACGACTAAAAAGCGAAAACCGAAGGAGACCTGTAAGAACAGCGGCTGCCAACATAACTGTGATGATACCGGTGGCGTCGTAAGATGCTCCTGCAATGAAGGTTTCAGACTGCAAGGGGATAAAAAGTCATGTATTGGTAGGTATTGATTTGTTACCATTTAATGTGGAAAACCGAACTCAATGAAGAATAATTTAATGAATATAATGAAACTGCTTTTAAAATTACCATCCCACAAAGAAAGAACCGAGGTCTATACGTTTTCAGAGTACCAAGCTTGATGTAATTTTTTTTTGCTCCGTCTTGTTTCTCTTTGACGTTTCTGGTATTTGTTAGTCGGTAAACCATGTCTCAGCGACCAATCGTTTCCAAACAATCTCGAAGACTTTTCGATGCAGTAATATTATCTAGCTTTACGAAATTCTTACTTTAGAGTTAGTACTTCTACTTAATTTTCGTGATTGTTGTTCATTACAGATATAAATGAATGCGCAGAAGCAATAGACGACCTGTGCACGGTCGAGGATACAGTCTGCCACAACGTGCCGGGTGCTTTCAAGTGCGTGCCCATCAAGAAAAGAGATCTTGGTCTCAGCTGCCCTCCAGGATTCAAGAGGAATGTTGTCAACCAAGTTTGTGACGGTAAAAGACATCAGTTCACATTGATTTTATTTGTCTGAATACCTCCATATCTGTAAAGTATAGGTAAATTCTAATGACGCAGCCTGATAAAACGTTCCGCAAACGTCTAAGCCGCACGAATATAAAAAAATAATGCCTCTGTGTGGAGTATATTTCTACGGAATTTAGAGTTGTTATTTGTGGCTGATTTAAGTTTTGGTGCAAAATTATTATATTCTGTAGCCTTGCAGGTAATATACCTAGTTATTGCCAGTCGAAAACAGCTTATCGTTTTTCTTCATCAGACATCAACGAATGCCAACTGCCCCGTCCTCCCTGCGCCAAGTACCTCTGTGAGAACACGATAGGCGGGTACAAATGTGCCGGGAAGCCTGGCAAGCCGTTCGAAGAAGCAGTCCCTGGAGCCCCGCAACCAGTCACAGAAACTTCTGCCACCACACCCGTGCCGAAGACTGATATCTGCCCTCCTGGCTTCAGGGCAGGAGAGGATGATGAGTGTCTTGGTAGGTAATCATTCTAAATATTTACAGCTGAACTCAAACCTCAACAATGTTCATTGTCGTGGCCAGTAAATATATTTCAAAGTGATTTTAATCCTAATCGTACAAATCAGTTTATTTAATATGACTCGTATTTACGATTCGTTTTTACCAACATCGACCAGCCCTCTTTATAAACTTTCTGTGTGTCTATAAATTTCAGATATTAATGAGTGCACAGAGAATTCTGACGACTGCCAGCGTCTCTCGCAGCACTGTATCAACACGCACGGCAGCTTTTTCTGCCAGGACCACGTTTCCAAGCGATGCGCGCCAGGGTTCAAAGTCAATGTTGCCACAGGGATTTGCGAAGGTAACATAGACGAATAAATTATTTGATTATGCTGACAGAGTGACACAGAAAATGGAGACAATGATATAGACTGGAGACGAGGATGTTACGAAGTGAAGTGAGGAGAAAATTGGGGAAAGGTAGGTAAATAAGGGGAGTGGATAGAGAGAGAGAGGGGGGGGGGCAGAAGGAGTGGGGATAAAGGGAGAGGGGAGAGAGCACATGCGAGAAGGGGGAGAAAAAGGGGATGAGACAGGACATATATTAGAGTGTATATTTTATGCAGGACCAAGATAGTTCAATACTCATCATTACTTAAGATAAAATTACTCTAAACAACTCAGTGTAAAAGATTAAGCAATTACTTGAAAAAAAGTAAAAGATAATGTTTTACAGATATTGACGAGTGTGAAGAAAGTAGCGAAGTATGTAAGAGATCCGAAGTCTGCATCAACTTGCCGGGCGCTTACAACTGCAAGTCGAAGATCAGTCAACTCCCAAAGTAAGTTACTTAAGAAATTCAGTGAATTTTGTTAATTGACTTGAGCATTTGGATTATCTTCAGGCCTTTTATGTCCAGACCTTCAGTGGACCAGTGGCTTTACATGTAAGTAATCTAGGTAGTAGTACTTGGTTTCAGTAGGTTTTATTGTACCTACTTTTAGATTGACTGTCTTTTCTGTCTGCTGGACCTACGATAAGAGATAATACAAAACTTTGAGGGTTTTGAGAGGGTTGAAGAGTTTTGATTTTATTAATATGGCCATAATTATATGAGTAAATGTTTTTTATGCTAAGACCGTGACCATGTGTAAGATGTCTTATAATATAAAAGTTGTTTTTTTTTTCCTTTTGGTTCATCAATTCCTTTATTTTACGTTTATCAAAATTCACATTGTTTTAATTATTTTCTAGGCTGGCTACAAAAACGTGTCAAGAAGGAACAAGGTTGAGACCAGGTGGAAAAGTTTGCGAAGGTAAGTTCAACTGCTGCAGGATGACCAAGGTTCCACTTACCTTCCTGAACCTGACTATTATCATGTCTACCACGCTACGGCCGTATTGTGTACGCGTTCTAACGTTTAGCTTTGCTTTTTCTCCTAATCACGTCAGTTATTCGCGCCACAAGAGCGAGCGGGAGGAAAAACGAAGCCATAACAGACAGAAGTCAGAACGTGTACACAATACGGTCGCTGCTGAAGTTGGCGGACTTACCTCTTTAGTTTTCTGGACGTGAGCCGAAGTTCTCGCAATGTTTCCTACCAGAGTGGTTTTCAGAATCCAGAAGGACTGAGTTCCATTTGTATTTCTGAATTACAGATATCGACGAATGCCGCGAAGGCTCTCACTTGTGTGACCAGTTCCAAATCTGTATCAACACATTTGGAGCCCACGAGTGCAGGTGCAAGAACGGATTTGAACTGGACATCTCTTCGGTATCTTGCGTCGGTAAGAAATATAATAATATCACTTAGGAAGAAAGTTGATGAAATTTTGATCATCAAGGATGTAAATTTAATTGGGACGTGTTTGAAGATCGGTAATATCTCTTTTCATACTTGTCTCAGTTTCCTTAAGAGAGATATCGAGAATAAAGGATACGAAGGAAAAGCCAGATAAACACAGTATGAATAATCAAATTTTATTCCTGCATGCAAACTTTTTCATGTAAAATCTTACCAAGACGAGACTTGGTACATCTCGCACTATCAAAAACGTCACGTAAAGCCACTATACACGCCCTAACTCTACAAACCATTACTTCACAAACTCTACACCTTAGTCAAAATATGTGGCTTGACCTTTACTATGTCGAGTACCCTGATATGCGGGCGTAGCTAAAACCATGAAGTTTAGCTACTTACTTCAAATTTTTAATCTCTGCCGAACAAAAGCTACAGACCCCATTTATTTTCTTTGCTATCGATCATTCAATCAGTCTATTTTAATTCGAGTTCGTCGATTTTCAATAAAATATCAGTATAACTTATTTCGATCTCTTACATATTTCTCACCTTTTGGTTTCTTCCTAAGACAGAGCAATGCTCCGTCGTATGTTGGTATGTTGAAAATTTTAAGGTCTTTCTCCTGATTCTAATCTTATCCCCAGATATCGACGAATGTGCCTTGAAGCTGGACAACTGTGGCCCCGGCCTGTACTGTCAGAATTCTCTAGGCTCCTTTGCGTGCACGCGCCGCCCGCCCACCACCAGTTCTACCACCAGCACCACCACTCCTTCTCCAATGTATGAGTACGAGTACTATGACTCCAGGCAAGTTTTACTATACAGGTCAAACCTGTACCAGAACAGCTTAAGCACGAACAGGGTTCTCTTCTTGTACTCGCCACGCACTCACTAGCTCCATCACCAGCACCACCACTCCTCCCCCATTGTATGAGTACGAGGTAAGTTTTTCTAAAGGCTAGGCTTGTACTGCCAGCATTTCTTGGGCTCCTTTGTGTGGCCCCACCGACATCCTACCTCCAGATCCACCATCACTCCTCCCCCACTACATGAGTACGAGTACTATGACTCCAGATAAGTATTACTATGGGCTAAGCCTGTACTGCCAGAGCTCGCTGGGTTCCTTTACGTGCACGTGCCGCCCACCCACCACCAGCTCTACCATGATTCCAGGTAAGTTTTACTGTGCGCCAGGTTTATAGCCTTATTTGTGCCCAAAGTTCTTTGATTCCTTCGCCCGCCCGCTACTACGAGTAGCTCTACTACAAGTACCACCACGCCTTCTCCAGTATTTTGACTTTAGGTACTGGTAGGTACTATATGGGCCGAGCTTATCTAGAACTCTCTAGTCTTTTTGGCCTAAGCGTCACCAATAGCAGTAGTGGATTAGGAAGGTGGCTGAAAGGCCTCTAACCTTGCAAAAGCATTTAATTCTCCCACTGAGCTAAATTTTAACCTTAGTTAACGCTGCTTCAAGCTGCATGAATCCACCTGCCAAAAATCAAAACTCTCCCCCAAATTAATATTCTGAACCTAGTAGGTACTGACTACTATCTCCACCAAGTCCACGCTCCACCGCCTTATTTTATTTATAAATATATCTTATTAATTTTTACCTTCCAGTGAAAATACAACAGATGAAAAATACCCAGATCCAGGCCCAGTTCCAGTTACGACTTCATCTACTGCTAGACCAACCCCTAGGCCCACCAGGCCCACCACCCGACCACCACCTCCAACCAGACCGCCCACCACCTACAGAACTACTACAACTTCGACCACTACGAGAGCTCCTCGATACCCACCTTACCCAGAAAGATACTACCCAAATCGAGGATACGTCACAACTTCGACAACTCCAAGAACATACACCACACCTGAACCACCAAGACCTCAACCTACTACAGCTAAACCTGAACCAAGACAGCCGGAATATACACGTCCAGGGCTAGAAAGACCTCCAGAAACCGAATCTCCATCTCCTTATATACCTCCGGAAGCAGAAAGACCTTACACACCTTCACAACCAGAAAGGCCCTACACACCATCACAACCAGAAAGGCCCTACACACCTACACAACCAGATAGGCCTTACACACCTTCACAACCGGAAAGGCCCTATACGCCTCCACAACCAGAAATACCCTACTCACCCCCGGAACCAGAACAACCTTATACCCCCCCAGAAACTACCCCAGAGAACAGAAGACCGTCTTACGATCCTTTCGGCACAAGGCCAACGACATCCACTGATCGTCCAAGCAGACCAGATTACCCAAGTAGACCAGAGTATCCAAATCGACCAGAATATCCGAGAAGACCATATCCGACACGAAGACCTACATCCCGCAGACCAGACCCTCCAAGAAGACCAGAAACTACTACAGAACCAACAACCACAGAAAAGAACAGTGTTATAGACGATCTCTTCAACGCTGATGATGTTCATTGTTTGTATGGATATGAAAAGGATGCTTCTGGAAATTGCGTTGGTAAGTGAAATTGATATAGGCCTATCAGCACATGCTGCTTTATTTATAAATAAATAAAATAATTCTGTAGCTATATCTATATTCTATAAGTTTTATTAACATCATGGATTATGTGGTCTGAATTTTTGATATTGATTTTGATATATTCTAAAATAGTAAAATAGAGCTTTAATGATCCAGAATTGCCTCGTCCTGTCAAAGACCTTTTCTGCTGAGAGTCGCAACTGAAAATTAATTGAAATTAGCATTTTTATAACATAATTCCTGTGGTTATAGATAAAAATACTGCATTAGAACCGTTGAACCCCAAAGAACTTCGATGCTTGCGTGGCTACGAGAGCGACATCTACGGGAATTGTGTGGGTAAGTGTCGTGTGAAGTGATAAAATGACTATGGCAAGAGTTAAAAGTATCAACCAAATGCCAGTTTAGCTATGTGGATCAAAAATTAACCAAAGGCAATTCTACATTCCTTGGGAGTTCCGCTCGACTTCTTGACGGCTATCTAAGACCTTTAAGATGTAAAATACGTGTACCTACCACCTACCACCGCACAGCCCAAAGGCGTGGTTCCACCGGAGTTGTCAACTTATGCCAAAAAGTTTGGAGACGGAAAAGAGAACCATGTTACCACATTTAAATTTGTAAGAAGGTTTTTTTTCGACGGGCAAAAGTGCCTTTATTAACTACAACAAAACTACACTACTATTACACAAAAAGCATTGGATCATCCTCAGACCTTTGAAGGTCTAAAGATAATCCAAATGCTCAAGCCCACTGCCAGTTGGCAGCGTGCCCATCATGCTGGCTGCATTGCCACGCTGAATGGCAATGCTTATGCGTTGAGCCAAATAAACACCAGAAGAAGGTTAAGATAGAATAAATAATAATATTATACTCTTCTATGTAAATCCTCTAGATATAGACGAATGCAAGTCATCACGTCACGTGTGTGGTAGCATGGAGCAGTGTGTAAACAACGTCGGAGGGTACAAGTGCGAGTGCATTCCTGGCTTCGAGCGCGGCCGCGACGGGTGGTGCATCCCTGGCACTACCTCTACTACTACCACCACTACTACTAGCACTACCACAGTCAGGCCTACCGAGAGTAACGACGGTAAGATATGCCGTGGACACGAGTACAATTGCGAATGCATGCCTGGCTTTGAGCGCGGCCGCGACGGGTGGTACATCCCTGGCACTACCTCTACTACTACCACCACTACTAATGGTACTACCACCGCCAGTCCTAGAGAGTACCGCTGGTAAGAGATTAACAACACCGCCTGGTACAAAGCGAATTCAGGCCTACCAACTACCCGTACCTGCCTCTATAACTTTAACTACCCGTACATGCCTCTATAAGGAACAGCTAGAGCAACAAAGAATGCAGGCAATTGGTAGGTACACACTAAATGAAAATTAGTTCGATACAGTACTTTTGGCAGTTCAATGTATATAGAAGTAGATAGAAGTAAAACTGCTGAAATTTTATTAAAGGTGATCTTCCTTCACTGTAAAAAAATAAAGTTATAAAAATTCCATCATCTATCAGCCGTAGAACGTCCATTGCTGGACATAGGCCTCCCCCATGGATAAATTAAAAATTACATTGCAATTATGTTGATTTTACCATGATGAATAAAATTATCTGGTCACCAAATAGATTATTTATTCTTAATCAATTTCAACCCAAAAAGTGATGGATTGATTGTGTTTTCAGTGTCGTCACCTGAATGGGCTTACAACCCGTACCGCCCGCACAGTACTTACGGCAGCCGGTATCCTCCCGTCATCTGCGAGCTCGGGTACAGGTTCGATTCCAGGCAGCAAAAATGTGTTGGTAAGCATTGAACATAATTGGTCTTACTAGTTTAGGTAACAATGACTGTTCATTAATTCAAAATTTATAAGCAATGCCCTTGTTGGTGGAGTAACTTCCATGTCTCACGATCCTCTCCCAGTGTTTTCATTTCCCTGTACAACATGACAAATACGTTCTCTTTAATTCCGTGGTCTTCCCTTCCTCTCTTTGGGGTAGTATTATTATATATTCTTTGCTTTGGGTAAGCATAATTTATCTCGAACTCGCTTAAGTAAATGTGGGACTGGTGACTGGAGTCAGGGTAACTTACCACTGCTCTACCAAGGGAGTCAAAATAGTTAGTAGAATACGATTATGTACAGTTATACTCGTAATATGAATATTGACTAATTAATATAAACATTAATATGTCTACAGACATTGACGAGTGTTCTTTGAACAAAGACACTTGCTCCGGTGAGGAAGACTGTGTCAACATGGAGGGCGGCTATAAATGCGTCTGCGGAAGCAGGTGCCGCAGTGCGAATGAGAAACCGCAATACGGTAACAATTCATGTATTCCTCCTCCTCTTGTCGATTTCCTCACATCTATGAGTTAGATTCATTTTCAGCTGTGTCAGCCCAAGAATTGAATTTTCCAATGTAAAATTGTGCAATGTTAAATTACAGGTGCCTCATTTCCACCTGAGATATGTTAATCTTATACCGTGACAAAGGGGTACACGCTTTTGTTGCTTCTCCCGTAGCTAACTATACTGTATTGTAACAGCCTTGTTAGTAGTCCACTGCAGGACGTAGGCCTACCCACCAAGGGTGATTGGGCTATTTCCACTACGCTGGCCAGTGCGGGTTGGTGGATTCACGCACGCTATCGAATTTCTTCTCCGGACGTATGCGGGTTTCCTCACGATGTTTTCCTTCACCGAAAAGCCAGTGGTGTTAGATTCCGTACATAACTTCCAAGAAATTCATTGGTACGGGACCGGGATTTGAAACCACGACCCCACGATTATGAGGCGAGTGTTATTACCACTAGACCACCACGGCTTTTAACTAAAACCTGTACCTAAGGAAAAATAGAAGATATTGACTTCCAATTTTTCCTTTTCCGCTCACTCGTGCCCCTCCCCTCTAGCTACACTGATGCACTCAAGTTGAATGAATACCCATAGTATCGTAGAAACGCTACACTTGTTATACAAATAAAACCGTACCCTTTCAAAACAGACGATGCTGACTTTTTCTCCTCATTTCTAGTGCCGCCAGTCCAGCCCGCGTCTCGGCAGCCTACCGAACCCGGCAGCAACGTGATCACAGTGGGAGCTCAGTACGGCCAGCGAGGGCCGTGGTCTCCGAGGCCCACGTACTCCAGGGATCCTCACAATGGATCCATCATGACAGCCTGCCCTTGGGGGTATAAGCTTACTGTCGATAAACGGTGCTATGGTGAGGATTTTGTTATTATTTCTAGTGTTAAATTTCTTAAACCAAGTTGTCATGAGTCCAAGTTTTATGACGACTATTTCATTTAATTGGTATTTAAACTATTGTATTTTTATGATGTAATCTTACTTTTTCTATTGTTATCAATAAATGAGTACCTACGAGTATGTCTGTATTTAGACGGTGGCTCTATCATGACGGCCTTAGGGTATAAATAAACTCACTCCTGAAAACGATTCTTTGGTGTGGTTTCTGATAGTTTTGTTAAAATATTTTGTCTCAGTTACCAAGGCATGTAGATTAGTAGGTACCTACCAACACCAGTGCAACCTTCGCAACTCGACGGAAACGCGATCACGGTGGGGGCCTCTTCATGGCTGCAGCCTCTCCTCAGAGAACAATCCTAGGGTCTAATCTTACTTTTTAACTGACTTCCAAAAAGAAGGAGGTTCGATGTTCGTCTGTATGTATTTTTTTTGTGTATGTTCATCGATAATTTCGCCAATTGTGAACCGAATCGAAAAATTCTTTTTTAGTTCGAAAGGGTATAGTCCCGAAGTGGTCCCATTTGAACTTTACAGAAATCGGCTGAGCCGTTTTTGAAAAATCAACAACTATTCGAGCGAAACATTCGAATTTTGTACACGATGGAAGGCGGTTTTACAATTTTTGCGAAAAATAATTATAATGTTAGACAAAGAAAAAGACAACACAGAATATGAACAATAAAATGTACGGAAAGATAGTTTTTAACAGGTGTATTATATGGCTGATGAATGGATGGATGGAAAGATGTACCTACATATGCCTCCAACTTTGACTGTAATTTACGTACGAGTATTTCTCTAATCACAGATATAGACGAGTGCGCGACGAACAGCTCAGCATGTGGTCCAGAACAGCGTTGTGAGAACTTCTACGGGGGATACTCGTGTCAGTGTGGAGCTGGACACAGACTCATTGGGCAGAACGAGTGCGCTGACATCGATGAGTGCATGCATGGAAATGTAAGGACCTGATCAACAAAGTAATGTTTGCAGGGGTTTAGACGATGGGCTTATTCTAGGCTGTCGTACAGACTGCCTCGGTGGCACAGTGGTTAGTGACCCTGACTTCTGGATCAAAGAGGCGTGGGTTCGATCCCCGCCCAGGACCCAGGGCAAACATTTATGTGCGGCCATAAACGAGCTCGCGACAGACCTAAAAATCGGTGGCGGGACTACCTTGACAGGCACCGGAAGGACTGGCATACTTTAGCCCAGGATAGAGATAAGTGGGAGGAGGGTAGGGAGGCCTTTGCTCAACGTTGGGACAGAATAGGCTCCTAATAATAATAATAAATAACATAGGTGTTTGCTCCGTGTCTGGGTGGTATTTAGGTACTATCTATATAAGTATGTATTTAAAAAAGTTTAATAATATGTAGTATATCATTCTCTGGCAGCCATATCACAAGCATTGCTTAGTTTGGGATCAGAGACCGTGTGTAAGATGTCCCCTAATATTTATTTATTTATTATTATTGTACTCATCACTAAATGGAAAACTTTTTGTCTACTTAAGTCTACTTTATTGAATTGCTCACGAAATGGTCTCAGCTGTCTCACACAAAAAGCTGATTAACTTTCGATAAAGTATATGGACCGGCGGACCGCAGTGCAACCCAATTTTTAGTAAAATAAATTACCTATACAGGAAATGCACTCCCATTGCAATAAAAAAAACAGAATAAAGGAATCGCGGCTTGTAGAGACAAGAAATCCATTGTTACAAACTTGTACTCTTACCTACTTCGTCCACCATCACCAAAAACATACCAGAATACTCGCTCTACTCAAACTTGTTCATGATACAAATATCATGAACAAGTTTGAGTGCTCACACACGCAGATGCTCTTTGATATCCATTATAACATTTTCAGACCCCAGAACTGAAATTTGCGTAAACAATCCCCGATCTTTTTTAAGCAAAACTGAAACTTACCTACGTGACCTCATTCTGTCTCCTAATGAAATGGCTCTTTCCAGCCATGTTCCTACAACGCCCGCTGCATCAACACGGTGGGTTCGTACCGCTGTGAGTGCACAGAAGGCTTCAGAAATGCTCCGACCAATGACAAGGTCTGCGTCGACGTCGACGAGTGCACCGAGACCCCTCAGGTCTGCCACCAGGCGTGTGCCAACGCTTGGGGAAGCTACAGGTGCTACTGCAAGAGGGGATACCGCTTGGATAATGATAGCAGGTAATTAATTGATATACATTTACAGGGTTATTTCTAATCAATTAGCATCCTGTTAGGGGCTTATTCAGTACATAAAAACTAACAACTTTACTTTATGTAATATACAAGTCTTTATATAATACACAAGTATATACAAGTCTTTAAGAAAGGAACCACCAAAGGCAATCGACGTAACGAAATTTACAACAATAAGGACAAAAATTATGGAGAGTTACGATCTACGAACAAAACATACCTGAATAAGGAAATAAAGACGGCGCTGACCTTAATCTCACAATATTATTTTAAGATAAGTCTCATCCATTTCAAAGCATTGTGAAGTCCAGTTTCTCTAATCTAGAACACAATCAGACTGCAGATAGACGGCCATAAAAATAATATCGCCAGCAAAACGACTGATAATAAAAATAGCTTCGTAGTCTGTGCTCCCAGTAAACTTAAAAAAAAAACGTTACAAAACGAAGTAGTATGTTACAGAATATTTCATTGACATGAGTATCATCCGATATGGTCTAGTGGCTAGGATACCTGGCTCTCACCCAGGAGGCTCGGGTTCGATTCCCGGTATCGGAATGAATTTTTGCGAATTATTTTTGAGTCTTTATTGGTGACACTCATGGTAAATACGTAATTATGTCTCAGGGACATGTACATTGTTACATGAATCATAAGTCGATCGTTCTACTTGTTCGTCTTATCTTTCAATAATTATACTGAGGTATAGGCCGAATCATACAAGTTGGCGGATGTGAAGTTATCAAGTTAGCTACAAGCTGCGCAGTATCCAATCCTGACTGGAACTCACATAGATGGATGGATGGATGGATGTATGGATGTTTGTTACTCTTTCACGCAAAAACTACTGAACGGATTTAAATGAAACTTTGCAATTATATAGCTTATACATCAAAATAACACATAGGCTATAAATTATAATGATATTGCGTTAGCTTTCCATTTTATAACAATACTAGCGACCCGCCCCGGTTTCACACAGGTGTATTATACAATATACATATAAACCTTCCTCTTGAATCACTCTATCCATTAAAAAAACCGCATCAAAATCCGTTGCGTAGTTTTAAAGATTTAAGCATACGAACAAACAAACAGACAAAATAGCGACTTTATTTTATACTATGTAGTGAAGTGTTAAGTAAGTAGGAAAAATTCTGCCATCTGTGAGCTATTCTAGCGTTCGCTCCAAGAAACGTCAAAAAAGAACCGTCAAATCGATTTTTTTTGTTTTTTTATTTTCCACCTCCTTTAAGGGTGGTAAGGTAGGGCCTCGAAATATCATGCGGGCGAAGCCGCGGGCAAAATCTAGTCTACCTATAAATACATCGTGCTAGATACTTGTTCGATGTCTGTAGGTACCTATAACAAAAATTCACATACATGTAGCAATTGTGCAAAATTTTACACATGGCAGTGGGCAGAACACATAGCATGAAGGACTGGTGACCTTTGAGGGCGAAAAGTCCTCAAGTGGAGACCATGTAGCCGCAAGCGCAACGTGGGATGACCGCATATAACGTGGACAGATGACTTCATCAATACCGCAGGATGGCGCTGGATGCGAGCCGCTTCCAACCGGTCTTAAAGGAGATCTATAGGGGAGGCCTGTGTCCAGTAGTAGATGTCCAATGCCTGAAAGGACAACGACGACGAACAAAAATTGACGAGATTATTTTTGGTCAGGACTTGCGTGGATGTGAACGAGTGTGAAGAGTGGACCTCAGTGCGGCTGAGAGGCAAGCTGTGCGGCGGCGAGTGCGTCAACGAGCCCGGCAGCTACCGGTGCGCCTGTCCGTCGGGGTACCGCCTCTCTGAGGACCAGAGGAGCTGTATTGGTAAGACTTCCTATTAGACTAGCTGTTGCCGACGTCTGCCGGTAACATCCCCATAGAGATTACGCAGGCAGTCGTCAAATACTTGATTCGTTAAAGTCTAAACGTGTTGAAACCTTAGTTTACCTAATTCGTCATATTATCCTTTATTAATCATATCCTACGCAAGTCAAAAGCTTAATCTGCCATTTCCGCGATTCGTCAAGTCAGTTATTATTGGTCAAAACTTAAATTCGCCAATTAAGAATGGGTAATAGGCGAGTGTAAGAATTAGACCTTTATCTACTTGTGTAAGAGTTGGTTCTTTACTGAAGGAAGAGAATGCATTAATGAATAAGACACACAGCTACCGGATCGCCTGCCCGGCAGGTTACCACCTGTATGAATACCACAAGAGCTGTATTGGGAAAAAATCTGTTAGACTTGGTCTCTCCATCATGTATCAATCATAAAAATCCATATATGAACGAGAGCGAGGAGCGGTCCTCAGTGTGACATTTAGGGAAGAGAATGCGGCAACCCGAAAGCTACCGGTGCGCCTGCCCAGCAGACCAGTAAAGTTCTTTTTTGAGTTACAAATCCCAAAAGTAAAATATAAGAACACTTAAAAGATCACTTTGTTGATCGTCTGACCGTCAGTCCGGCCGTCTGTCAAAACATCCTATCTCGCGAACGCGTGAAGCTATCTAGTTGACCATTCGTTGATAAAAGAGTTTGATTCCCAGATATCGACGGTACAGGGGCCTTATTGTATAAAGCGCTCTGACGTTCGGATTCGCTTTTTCTCCTGCTCGAGCCCGTTACTCACGGCATAAGAGCGAGCGGGAGGAAAAGCAAAGCCGAACGTCAGAGCTCTTACTCTTAGGCCCCAGGTTTTATCATGAGATGAGATCATTCACAAAATCGTTTGATTGCCAGATATCGACGAGTGCGAGACTGGTGAAGCTAGCTGCGCGCGGACCTCAGACCCTGGCTACGTGTGCCAGAACACGCGCGGGAGCTACCACTGCCACCACATCGACTGTCCTTCCGGCTACCGACTCGAGTCCAAACAGTAAGAGCAATTGGTGTTCTGTTGTTGTTCAGTGTATTTCAGAATTCAACTTTTTAGACTTCTTTGTTTGTCCCTTAAAGGCGAGAAGATGTTCACAATGTGCCGCTAGACGACCTCAACAGGCCCAATGTAAAAAGTTATATCAATAGACTTCCAAGCTTCAATATGAAGATGAAATCTGATGATGATGACATCACATACAGACCTCGAAAACTCATAGGTCTCCACAGACATAGAAAACACATAGGTCTCCACTCGGAAACCTTTCGACCTAACCAGTCAACTGTAGTTTGTTCTTAAGATAGAGAATTCAGTAAAATTGAGTTCTATTTGATGAATTGCAGCCGCTGCACGCGCGTGCAGTCGTCGTGCCGCGTGTCGGACTGGTCGTGTCTGCAGCAGCCCAGCACCTACAGCTACAACTTCATCACCTTCGTCGCCAACATCTACCTGCCTTCAGGGAGCGTGAGTGCCATCTGATATTAGTATTACAATCGCCGTGTCTCGCAATTAAAAAACTATCAGAAACATTATTGTAACAGCCTTTTTTGATAGTCCACTGCAGGACGTAGGCCTATCCACGAAGGTGATTGATCCACATCCACCACGCTGGTCCAGTGCGGGTTGATGGATTCACATATGCCATCGAATTTCTTCTCCGGACGTATGCAGGTTGCCTCACGATGTTTTCCTTCACCGAAAAGCCAGTGGTGTTGATTTTTTGAGTTTCCATACATAAATTCCAAAGAATTCATTGGTACGGGTCCGGGATTTGAAACCACAACCCCACGATTATGAGGCGGGTGTCATTACCACTAGACCACTACGGCTTATTAACCAGAAACGTTATTATATGGTTCAAAATAGTATGATTTTAAGATTTGTACTGGTTCACTGTGTATTGCAGGTCGACCTATTCACGATGCACGGGCCGTCGTGGTCGGACTCGGTGGTGAGCTTCGAGATGCGGATGGTGAACGTGCAGGCCTCGCCCGGCGTCGCACCTGCGGACCTGCGCTGCTTCGAGTGAGTAATTAAATGTACTACCTCGACGTCGTTCGTCGTTTCAGCCATTGTACGTCCACTGCTGGACATATGCCTCCCCTATAGATCTCCAATAAGACCGATTAGCAGCGGCTCGCATCCAGCGCGAACTTGCGGTCTTGATGAAGTCATCCGTCCACCTTGTGAGTGGACGTCCTACGCTGCTCTTGCCGATACGTGGTCTCCACTAGAGAACTTTTCGACCCCATCGGTCATACGTTCTCCGTGCTATGTGCCCTGCCCACTGCCTTTTCAACTTACGAATCCGCTAGGCTATGTCGGTAACTTTGGTTTTTCTACGGATCTCCTAATTTCTGATTCGATCTCGCAGAAAGACTCCGAGCATAGCTCTCTCCATAGCTCGTTGTGCTATTTGGAGCTTATTAATAAGGCACATAGTGAGAGACCACGTTCCTGTGCCACAAGTCATCACTGGCAACACACATTGATCGAAAACTTTCGACTTGAGGCACTGAGGTATGTCGGACGAGAAGACATCATGCAATTTTCCGAACCGAGTTGGATTCGACGATTGACCTCTTACGAATGTAATACTTACCTACTTTTTATTTTAAGTGTTTTTATAGTTACAGAAAAAGCCTTTATTTCTATAAGTCAAGAGTCCGAAAGTTTCTTCTTTTTCTAGGGGATGAGGGATGTGTGTGTGGAGACTGGAGCATCCACAGTAAAGAACCTCCATAAGTTTTCCTTCAATAAACCTCCTCCATTTTTACAGTGAAAATCACTCGGCGAACCATGCATCGCGCAAACGGTACTGACAACACCAAATGAACCTTTATGTACAAGTTCTAACATCACACTTTCGGACAGCTATCTCCGCGTACAACTAGCTAGTAAGATTAAAATACTACTTACATGGTAACATTAAATGGAGGATCCCTAGTGCCTGCGTCACTCTCCAGCTGTTCACACAACCCTTATCTTTACTTACACCTCAGACCAAATAAAAAAATGAAGACAGAACGTCGTGAACAGACAATTGAGGCCGTTTTTTATGCATGTGGTGAGTGCGTCGGTGTTAGCCGCCATAGTTCGACTGACGACCAAGGCGTAGTTTCGTCGTGCGTGGGTGTAATTGTGTCTGTACACGGCGAGGCGTAGTTTTTTGTTTGTTCACAATTTTCTGTCTTGATTTTTTTATTTGGTCTGAGATTTACACACGCTCCGCGTTAGTCCGAAGCTATAGATAATAATTAAAAAGACCTAACCTTCTCTTCCAGCATGCGTCCATCAGGCAACATCTGCGCCATATCGCTGCTCTGCCCCCTAGAAGGCCCACAAGTAGCAGAGCTGGAACTGACCATGTCCCTCTACCAGCGAGGCCAGTTCGCGGGCAGCGCCGTAGCCAGACTTATAATCATAGTGTCGCAGTACGACTTCTAGACTACACCAGTGATATTTTGTTAAATAAATGTTATCGTAAACTGACGCTTTGAATTTTCTTACTGACTTCTTGTGAGATGAAACCTTTGACACGCCCATAGATATAAAACGCCATAGAATAACGTTAGCCACGCGTCTCTAACGTGGCTACCCAGGTTTATAATCATAGCACCAGGTTTATAATATCGCAAAAAGACTTGGAACTTCACTGACCTATATTCTGGGTGACTAATTTGTGAGCAATGCAACAACCAGAGGGGTTAGTCCGTGTTTCCACGTAAATTGATACTACGGTTCTGTACATTTTTGTACAGCGCCCCTGGCGGAAACGAGGAGGAACTAACCAAAAATGTATGGAGCCACACACGACCGTTTAAGTATATTACGCAAAACCTGGACTAAGGGCTCTGGACTATAATCATAGAGTCGTAGAACGACTTCTAGACAACACCAGTGATATTTTGTTAAATAAATGTTATCGTAAACTGACGCTTTGAATTTTCTTACTGACTTCTTGTGATATTGAAACCTTTGCCACGCCCATAGATATAACAAGTTAGCCACGCGTCTCTAACAACGTGTCTACAGTTCCTACAGCGCTTATCCAGGTTAACCATAAAGTCGCAGAACGACTTCCAGACTACACCAGATAATAAAATTAAATGTTATCGTAAAAATCCTGTTTGTCATACTGGTGTGATAATCTGGTGTGACTACGAGTCGGTACTGGTAATATTACATGGCGTTTCCCTACTGACTCTGCATGAGATGGAACTTCACTGCCCCACATTCTGGGTGACTAGTTTGTGGGCAATGCAATAACCAGGATTATAATAATAGTGTCGCAGAACGACTTCTAGACTACACCAGAGATATTTTTTTAAATATATGTTAATGTAAAAATACGTTGAGTTTCCTCACTGATTTTGTGTGACTTGGAACTTCACTGCGTCTTCCTAGGTGACTAGTTTGTCAATAGCCAGGCCCATTTATTTACAGATATCTGTGACCAGGCTTATAATCAGTGTCGCAGTACGACATGTAGACGTCATAAATGTTATCGTAAGCTGACGTTTTCAGTTTCCTTACTGGCAGTGTTGCAGTACAGTGCCACCATCTTAGCTATTCAGTTGACTGCGTCGCTAGTGGCGCAAATTCAAATGACGAATTCAAAATGGCGGCTGACGCACATGTAGTTCCAATTTAGCCCACCTGAACAGCTACGCTGGTGGCACTGTACCTAACACCAATAATGAACCAATTTTATCTTTTCTATCAACTACTTTGCAGTTACGTACTTGTCAAAGACAAGTTCAAAATTATGATATCTATGATGTTCAGTTTAAGGACAGTCGCCTACCACGACAATAAAAAACTTTCTACTATTAAAATGTTAAAATAAAACAAATCAGTAAATTGGAATATATCTTTTTATTTTTTTAATAAGCACAAGCAATCCGAACACCGATTTCTCTCGGTGTTTCGACATTTTAATACATAACATGTAACTCTAATAGGTAGGAGTGCAATACATTAGTAACTGATTAGATACCAGATCACAACATAACTATAACTTAACATAATCATTTTCAAAATTATATGTATACACAACAGATGCAACGCAACTATACAAAAAAATCTATATAACTACAAACTTTCTGGTCCCTAAGACGTCGTCTCACACCAACATATAAAAATATCAGTAAAATACTATATAATTCTTCAATATACATAGTAATATGTATAAACAATATCCGGCTCTACTATCACACATTGCTTAAATTTTTGTATCTTTCACTCAAGCAACTTTTTACGCTAGCGAGCTTTTTACGTATATTAACAAATATACTGATATTAAATTTAAGCAATGTCAAAGTGTCAACCCATAAAGCTCGCCTGAAAATGATATTACTCGTAGATTCAAATATAATAAATTCTTGTACACAATAGAAATTATTTATATGGCTCATACTGATTCTTTAATAAAACATTTTATTATTATATACATTTTAAAAACAAATATAAATTATTTATAGCAGTTATAAAATTATTATATTGCAAACATATTGCCGGATTTTATTTATAAAACTTTTCAAAATAGTGTAGTTAATATTCACATATAATATGTATGTACAATTTTATAAAGTATACAACGTATTTAAAAAAAACAAGTTAATGATTAAACAAATATATTTCTTTGATTCTAATATACAACTAATTGGTTCAGACTAAAAACATCTGACAAGTTGCTGCATCTCTATTAATTCTCTCTGTATAGGAAAGAGATAAAAAATATTGATGAAAATTAACAATTGTAGCGCTAAACTATATTTTGTTTAATGTGAGTTGTATATAAGAATCAAAAGCTCTATAATATACCTATAACCAATTATTAAACGTCAATTTCAAATCTGTCTTAGAAATCATCTAAAAATAAACTAAAACAACTCTTACAACAATCATTTGTCATCAAGCTGCACCCTCAAAGCGTATAACAACATAATATAATGACAAAATGAATCACATAAAACACGATTTTACTTTAAAACTATTAATGTCACTCTTTCCTGTACTTACAAACAAAATGTTAAAATGGGTAATCCAACATAATATTATAGCACACAGTTATATAATAGGCCGAATCAGACTTCTTGGCGGCTGTGATGTTAGCTACAAGGTGCTCAAAACCCAATCCTGACTCCACACTCACAGCTGCGCTGGGATTGGATTTCGCGCAGCTTGTAGCTAACTTAACGGTCACCAAGAGGCTTTATTCGGCTTACAACATCCTTTAAATGTCTTAAAAAACATGAATAAGATTAAATTTTCAAACTTAATCTTTTAACTTTATCTTCATTTATTCGTTTTTTCGGGTAAGTACCACACATTTCCAATAACGCAATGCAAATGACACTGTTATAGTGTAAACTTCATAAAAAAAATTGGGCGGTGATAAGCAACAAGTAAACGCACAAAAAATGAAGACATCTGGACGACACATAAAAAAAATCCAGCTCACAAAGAAAATAACGGTTTCATTTAAAAAACAAAGTAAAAAACGTATAAAAGATTGACATTAAATAATTTTCACTGTAAGAAGCTTTGAAACATAGTTTATGTACCCAAAACAGATTTTTGAGTGCTGTAATCGCTATTATTTAACGTCGACAGGTAAAGATTTTTGCAACAAACGAACAATCCACATAACTTTTTCATTTTAGGGTTCTGTATCTTAAAACTATAAAACGGAACCGTTCCAGGATCACTTTCCTAAAATGGTTTCTAAACTGGGATCTTTCCAGGATGGCACGCTATTGCATATCATCATCCAATTCGAAGCAGCAATATTTGAATAGAGCTAAGTAAAATGGCAACTAACACTACTTTAAAGCGTTCAAATATAAACACACACGGGACCACAATAAAGAATCTAATTTAGTAAAATTATAACATAAAACGGCAAGCAGACTGATATGATAGATTCAATCGCAACATTTACGAAGAAAATAACATAAATAAAAGAAATAACAAGTATATATATTCATATACTAAGGTACTAATTGCACACTAAGCCCAATTTTAGAGGCGCCATCGTAACTATAATAGCTAAACAGACTATCTCTGTTTCTTTTTCACTTTAGACATTCGATAGAGAGAAAACTTTTTACGTTGCTATTAAATTTACGATTACGATTGGGCCTACTGAAAATAACACCCAGTCTGTACGTGACCACGATCGATGCAACTCAGGGTAGTGGGGTATTTAGTTATTTATCACTAGTTTTCAGTGCGCGATGAGTCCCATAGTATAAGAACTCAAATAGCGACAGAAAATAACAAAAAATAAGTATGCTGCAATAAAGCTTAACTTATAGCAAGCTACCTGCATTCCTGTTTGTGACAATTATTAGTTGGTAAAATAACAACAAACCTTTGTTTGGAACTAAGTGTATATTATTACTATGTATACCAAAAAGGGCCAAACAAGTAAAAAAAAGTATAAAATGTGATAAAACAAGTTGCTCTATAGATAAAGAATACGAAACAGAAGCCAGGGATGTACCAACTAAAAAGGCGCCTACTAAAAGAAAAAGGTATGAAATAAGTAGAATGTACATACGTAAATAAGGTAAAGTATGTGGATATTTAATTTACAGACGAAATTACTCCGATAGAGTTTTACTCTTTCTTAATCTTACTATGTCTTATCTGCCATCCTTTTCTCACAAATTAAATAAAAAGTAAAGTAGTTATTTTTATCGGCTCTAATTCAGTGAGTAATGTAACAGAATCGCAATTATTTTGTAACTAAGTAGCAAAAAGTTTCAGTAAAATGCTTATGGACGGTATAGAAATATATGAGTAAAAGCAACTAAAGAAGACGATGAATAAGTACGCATCAATATGTCTCTGTCTGTGCATACTTTTTAGAAAAGTGTAACAATCGTACGTTTACCAGTGTTTAATTCATAGTCTGAAGGCAGGTCATAGATTTATAAACACGTAGATTCTAGGATCAGCACTCGGTCATAACCAAAGGGAGTCAAACCTTAGTATTCATCACAACACCAAAAGCACAGAAAAATCATAAAGTTAATGAAACATTGCCTACAAAGTAATTCCTATGTCTATATGTAGATTTCATTTTACTTTTTTAGGAATCCTTCGGTTTGATTTTCACTTATTTTGTGAAGTCTTGCTTGACTTTTTAGGCCAACCTAACTAAGAGCTCAATTTTGAAGATTTTTCTTGAAAGGTCTACGAATTTACAAACAATTTAAAAAAAAACGTTGTCTTTTTTCATTTCGGCCTATTAGACAAAGAGAACGACATTTTGTAATTATTAGATTAGCTGTCAAAAAGCCTTCAAAATCCAGCCCCATGTTCCAGTACCCAAATGTTCTAACGAAACTGTAAAAAAGAGACATAAACATTCTAAGAATCTTGTAAAAAAAACCAAGAGTCAACAAATATACATTCTAACAAAACTTACACTTAGCACACCCTAAATCCAATTATTGATAAATCTATGAAATAAACAATGACAAAAGTCAGAACCATGATTGTAGAGTTGCTAAACGCTATCGCAATAACAAAAAACAAGCTTTAAAATTAATTACGGAAGAGCTAAAACAGATTAACAAAATATTAGTCAATTCATTAAGAAGATAAAATTACACCAAGTTTCTATAAGCTCAAAAAGCTAAACAAGATGGCATTGGTTTATCACTTATTAATTTTTATTAAACTACAAAAATATTTCTTCTTAATACACTAAGCGATCGGTTGATTGTCTAACCTGACAAAGGAAGGTTTCACAGAAATGCATTTTTTTTTTGCTTAGTTTGGGGTCAGAGACCGTGTGTAAGATGTCCCCTAATATTTATTATTATTATTAATCAGATTGTATAGACTAAGCAGATATATCATCATGAACATCATCAGGGGTGCATGGAAGGAGCCTCCCCGAGCGGCGAATGTTTCTACGACTACCTAACACTATGCCCGGCGCACCCTGGACACGCGAAAACGTGACTAATCCTTCCACCACAATGGCTTATCCAAAGACCCTTCTCAGGGCCAACCAAAACGGACCTTTTCAGGACCCAAACGGTCCTTCTCAGGACCCAAACGGCTCTTTTCAGGGCCCAACATCAAATAGTCCTTCTCAGGACCAATCAACACAGGACCTCAGTTCTATACCATATAGCTTTGTAAATATAAATAAACTAGAGAAAAAAAAACATTGCCATTGAAACGAAACGATGATGATGATAGAAATGCACTACATTTAAAGAAGCTCAGAATTTACATAATTCCCTATGAAAGCTCCATATTCAATGTGTTCTACGGAGTGCTTCAGAAATAAAGGCGGATGGTTCAACTCATTGTCATAAACAACTTTTACTAAGAAGCCAAACCGGCATTCGAGAAAAAAATTAGACGTTCCATAGAAAATTACAATTCGGAATAGACAAAACTTATCAAAACAGCTGATTTGTTTTTAGAATTCCGTGTTGGCCCCATACTGAAAGTGGTTCATAATAAAATTATAGCTTTTATTTTGCCAATTGGGTTTAGTACACCTATTCTAAATAATCCTGAATAAAAAATTGACTAAATACGAGTTCCCTTTCATTTCTGTATTACTTTGCAACCTTTTAAAACTTTTAATTTGTTTATGAGTAAAATTAATCGCTAAACGTATAGTATAACTCAAATACAACAATTATTTATGAATACGATTTATATTGTAGGAAATTAATTCATAAAAGTACTCGTAATGTGTACTCATGTGTACCCAAACATATTATAGTAGAAATAGGATTACCTTATTATTAACTAGACGACCCGCCCCGGCTTCGCTCAGGTGTATTATACATATAAACCTTCCTCTTGAATCACTCTATCCATTAAAAAAAAACCGCATCAAAATCCGTTGCGTAGTTTTAAAGATTTAAGCATACAGACAAACAGACAAAAATAGCGACTTTATTTTATACTATGTAAGGAAGTCAAGATACATCATGAATCACGTAAAAGAAGAGAAAAACAACAAAAAATTAGATCCTAAAAACATCGCTGTTTCGAACAGCATATTACACAAATATTGTGACGTTTTTACGTCAAAAAAATAATTTTATTCATACTACTACTAAGTAATAATTTAATTTTAACGCCATCTTTTGGACGAAAGAACTAAACAAATACACCATCTGTTTAGCCAATCAACCGATCGAGCCGCACTAAAACTAGTATAAGAACGATACAAACAGTCCGATGAGATTAAATTTCATAATTTCATAAATTTATAGGCTCCTATGTGGGGTTCACGACATTTAGCATAAACATTTATCGATACATTTAAAAATGTCGATAGATTTGTTTGAACATACAACGCTTGGTAAGAATTTTGCCCCGTCTGAAATACTATAACCACAGATTAACCCCTATAGATACCGTAGAATGAATGTAGCACATAATGCATCGATTAAAAAAACGTTCAAAAATATTATTACTGAAAGGACATAACACTAAATATCCGATTATAAATTTATTAACTAAGAATAGCTCTGATATAAAATACAAAACTAACATCAAACCTACAGACCAGCCAGTTTACGCGACAGAATGTCGACCATATAGAAAATACCAAACACGAATACACACGAAAATTACAACTCTCCTCTAGCGTAGGCCATTTCTTTTTAAAATTGTTAAAAAATTTAATAAGCTACAAAGCTGCCAGTAATTAAATTAGTTTGAAGTATTTGCTGCAACTAAAATATTGAAATTCAATCCTCTGATCTAAAAATAGACTAATATAAAAAAAATACTTTCAGGATCGTAAATTGTTAGGCTAACTGTAGCGATAACCTTGCCTGAGACATAGCTGCTTACAACATCAATGAATACGGATCGAATTCGTATTGCGTTATCCATAGAGAATAATCTGTGACCACTTGCCAAGCGTTGTATACTGTCTTTAAACGCGGATTACTTGATATGAGTTCAGTATAAAATCAGTCCATTAATACATTAGGATATAGTTAGGAAGCGTCCAAACAAATCTACCAACTTAAAAATCACGTTACAACACCATGTGCTATGCACAATTATAACTATACAATAATCTCTAAGACGTGCAAACAACTACTCTAAGTCTCTATAAACAGAGATCATTTTTTCTTGACGGTCGAGCTGCTGGCGCAGCTACTCGACCGAGTTTGGATGCCCTCTTTTTTAAGTAAACTAACACCGAACGCGGGGCATTTCTTTCTTAGCGCCTTTATCTTGTACAACTTATTCCCTTGTGAGTTATTCGTCTCTTCTATATTATCCGGGGTGACGTCAGCGGTTATAACAGAGTTCGAGAGACAGTCCATTGGCTCCGGGCTGCTAGATTTGTCCCTTTTCCGCCTGAAGCGAAAGGGAGTCTCGAGCGAGTCGGCAGATATGTTAGTAACGTTAGTATCACTGGAAGACAACTCCTGACTGGCCTCTAAGCCTTTGGGCGCGTTGCTTTTTGGCAATTTCTTTCGCGAGTTCGAATTCGACCGCACAATTAACTTTTTACGCGTATTCGTCGGCGTGGGTTTTTGTACGGTTTTCAAATTTGGCTCTGATGGAAGTCTGTTTTTGCCGTTCAAGTGACAGTTTTCTGTCAAAGCTGATAGGGTCGAATTTACGTTGCTGAGCGAAGTGACTGTTGTGTCGTTTTTGCTAACAGTTACAGTCTTACGTGTGAAAGTTTTTAGAGGGCTTGAGCCGTGCGTGTAACCTACGGGTCGGGCTAGGTTTGCCCTTTGGCCGTGGAAGCTATTTTTGCCCGTGAACGGCTTGACAGTCCCGGTCAGTTTGGCTTGACTGTTGGCACTCCTGGTTGGCGGGAACGTCGACGTTTTTTGGGCGTAGTGAGTTTTTAGCGACGAGTTGATGATTCTCGGCGGTTGTTTAAGATTAGTGTTGTTAGCGTTCCGGATGTTATTTGTGGGGAGCATGTAGTTCAGTTTGGGTGTGAACACGGTCTTTGGCAGCATGGGTGTGGGTGTGGTCTTGTACTTGCCGATGACTGTAGTGACGTTGTTTTCCGAGTCAGTTTCGTTGGCGTTTAGGGCGTTGGCATTGTCGAGCTGAAAACAAATAAAAATGGTACAATTTTATATTTTTAGAAAATTGAACTTACGGCCTACATAATTAAGATGACTAAGTACAGACAAATTGTAATATAAAGTGCCATTTAGGCGCAGTTATTTTGGCAATTCATTGATTCGTACCGCCAGGAAATGGAACAGTGTTCCTGTTACCTAAGAGATATAATATAAAACTTTTCAAGATCAGAGTGAATAGGTATCTTCTAAGTCTGCGTGCTTCATCTTCGACCACAAGGTCGTTTACCATCAGGCGAGTTGGTAGTCAAGCGAGAACTTATTCGCGATAAAAAAAGACTGATGCATTAATTATTTACTAAAGTAAAAACGTGTCATTTGGCGACATTTTTAACAGAAATTCGTAGTAGATAAGAAAAACAGGATACAAACAAGAATTAATATAAAAAAAATATTAGAAAAAATTGCCATTGACACAAATTGATGATGTTAGTCTGGATATAGAACGAATTTTTGTAATGGGGTAGACTTGATACAGTATAGCATCCTCAGTGATAATAATCTTACCTTGGCATTCTTACTAGTGTGCAGTATAGACTGCAGTGAGACAGGCTTGATGGGTCCGTCGTTGGTGTCTTTGGGCGGTATTTCGGGCGGCAAGTCGCAGTAAATGCCGCGAGTGAAGACTGGATAGGAAGTTATATTGTGCCGCCGACGGTACGCGTCGCCTTCCGCGTGCATTCGGGTTTGAACGCTACAAACAATAAATACACATTAAAACATTTTTTTTTAATATGGATGTCAATGATGAGTTAAATATGGATAGGGAAAGCAAGGCGCCGACGGTGAGAGCTAATATGCTATCCAGGAGATTCTCTTTCTGCTCTCTGTCTGCTTCGAGGTCAAAGAGACTCTTTTCAAGGATTATTGACAGTTGTTTTACAGCATTAAGCCTTGACCCTTAAAAAGAGACTAGTGTACAATATAATTATACTCAAAAATATATCTGATAGGTCTCGACAAGCTGTATGGAGCAGCTGATTATTTTTACCATATAGGAGCTGGGTATATCTTGGCATGGTAGTCAGTCGCGGCGCGCCGTAGTGATGATCGAAAGTGTGGGTTTGCAACTAGTAAGCGTTCGATTTACGTTTTTATGGTTCTTCGTTTTACTACGGAACCATAAAAACATCAAAAACACAATATTATGTATTTTTATTGAACACTTTCTTTTTTATTTAACAACGGATTTCTTTTTTGTAATAAATATAATAATACTACATTATGATAGGTAAAATATGATTCAAAACTAGAAAGAATCTCAAGTAGGTAAAGAGTAAGTAGATGAAATTAAAATACTGAAGGGCTGCCCCTAGCGCGTGCTACGTTCTGCGTGGCCACGTGCCGCTGTAGGAATATATTTCAAGGACAGGGCCGAGTCGCAATACTGTTAGATACCATTACCGTGCCCCTCCCACCCACTCTGTCCCCAGAAACCACTGGTAGTGGTCTACTAGCAACTGGTTCCTACTCACTTCTCGAGGAACCACTGCTGGTGGCCTATGACGGAGCCGGGGCGGCACACCCGCAGCCAGGCGATGGCCTCGCGCGCCGTGAACCCGTGGTGCTTCATCATGTAGCACGCTATCAGAGTGCCGGTTCTGCCCAGCCCAGCTGGAAAACAAAATACACATCACATGATTAATACAGCAATTGATTCGAAATTAAAGAAGGGGTGTTGTTTTTAAACTTTCGCGATATAACCCTGGAAAGATAATCTGCGTAAAAAATACGCATCCGAAATCGAAATAAAGCTCCCATTTTCTTATACTCGCGAATCTGGCTCCAAGTTTTTAGGTAATCTCAGGTATCACGTGGACTTTGCGTGAGGCATATATGTTGCTGAGGTAAGTGCCACCGTTTTTGAGATATAACAGTGGACAGCGGAGAGCGGAGTAAAAAATACGCATGATTATCTTTAACGAGACTTTTAAGATTTTGACTCCTATAACAATTAGTAAGATTTTTTGTTTGTAAGTTGTTGTTTTGTAGTTTTTGCAGTGTTCATGTATAGTTTTATGTATTTGGAGATATTATTTTACAAGAAAGCTACGTCAATGAACCAAAATTTGAACGACGGCCACATAATCGCCTCTTCTTTAAGGAGTAATGATGAGCATATCTGTAATGGATCTAATGGTGAAATGTAGTATCACGATATTACATCGAAATCAAATATGACTTACATGTGAATAGAGGGGAAACTATAGCTATATAAATTTTATTAGCAGTAACATTGGGAAATGTAGATGGTTTAAAGGAAAGTGATTGGCTCCAATACGAATTTTGTCTAAAAATAAAACACAAAATCACATCAAGTCTCACCTTTGCAATGTACGGCAACGGCCCCTTTCGCAAGCTCCGATATCCTGATAAACCGACTGACTATAAGATCCGAAGGCACTGAACCATCCACGAAAAACAGTTCTCGATGCTCGAACCCGTGTAGAGTAAACTGTCGAGCGTCGTACGACTTCTTGTTGAGTCGCACGATGGTGGTAACGTGGTGGGCTCGGAAGTAGTCGTGGTAGTGCTCGGGCGAGTGGAGGGGGTAGCCGCGGTCGAGCCTCGAGCGGTGGTGGGGGCCGGAGAACGCTAGCATCTTCCCCGGGACTATCCAGTTGAGATCGCCGTTTTCGACTTTCTGGAAAGGAAAAGACGTATGTTTGAAAAAAAATGTCAGCCATATATCCGATTTTGATGCTGACGATGTGAAGGTACTGAACAAATTAATTGACTTTTGTTTACATTGGTTGCTTTGTTCGATTAAGTGCTTTGCCAAACTGCCCCGGACAAGAGTGTCCACACCACTAAGTCTGGCACTTTCTATCTTTGTCAGCCAATAATAAACCCATCAGGATATCGACTGCTGGACATTGACTACTTACATGAACCTCCAATTCTTACCACTTCAATAGTAAAAATGAAAGACATGAGAAAATAGTAGATTATGCATGTAAGAATAAAGCAATGTCTTTAATAGGTACCTAAGCTTGTATGTAAATATGTTTTTGGTAAATAAACATTTATTATTATTATTAAAAAAAAATGTCTTAAGTCACGGGTGGCAAATTTTACCCGGAATGTAACGAAGGACATAGAGTTAACTCCCGGGCGTAGCGAAGGAGCTTTACATTGAAATTTTGTAATTTATGAACTTCTCTGAGTCCAACAGGTTGTATGGGAGCCAACTTACTTCATAGAACAGATATTGATCCGCGTCAAAATAAAAGCAAACTTACCTCATAGAACAGATACTGGTCCGCATCAAAATGCTCAAAGTTAAAGAAACCCGCGTCGTGAGCCACCTTGATTCCGTGCAGCACGTCCAGTAGCGATATGTCGAACAGTGGCGGACCGCCCGACGCGTCCCGGAAGGTCAGGAGCGACCACTCCGACCCTTCGGTTAGCTGCTTGTACACCGCCGCCGGGCTGCAGTTTAGGTATATTATCTGGAAGACAGAAAGGTACACGTGAGTTCCGTACTGTATGGTATAGCCCCCTTAATTATTTTGCTTTAGTTATTTCTCAAAGTGAATATACAACTAAATATTCTGTGAATATTTCAAGCATCTCCCTCTTGTCATTTTTAATATCGAGCAAAAAATCACGTTTCTTGTATGGGGTTTGTGTAGGATGGTTTCTTGTGTGTTTTAATTTAATTATTTAATTTAATTATATATTTTAATTAGTTCAACTAAATAGGGAAAGTTTGTTTGACTGTATCATTTTGTAGTAATTCTAAAATGTGTGATTGTAAAGCCTGTTCCAGTTTAAGGTTTTTGCACCAACAGTGGTATATACGAGCAGAATTAAGCGTTTGTTCCCTACTGCATTGCACAACTGCATCAAGTTGAACAGCGATTATTACCAACGGAAGATATTATCCTATTTTTGCCTAATAGGTGAAACAAACACCCTCGCGTCTAACGGAAGTCGCATGCCATCGGTTAATTAAAATAACAGAAACTAGAGACTCGGAACAAGTGGATCCAATGTCAACCATAACTCTCCGTCCGGCTGCCATCCACAACAATGGTTATTTTCCTACGGCCATTAGTCGTCCTACGTCGTTTTGTATTGGACAATTGGCGCGTGGGACTCGTACGCAATAAGATTCGGATTACGCTCGCGATGGCCACGAAGCTTATTATTTTACGTTCGGATGGAAACAGGCGTTAAGTTGTCTGCGTTTATGATGAGACGAATTTGGTGCTGTCGTTCGACCTGGATTGTGCACTTTAACGAGGAAGCTAAAGAAATGAAGAGGTATATTTGAAGCTGGTGTTTAACTTGGACTGTGCGCTTCATCGAAGAGTTGAAGCTGAAGAATTGAAGATGTTTTTATAGTAGGCATGATGACTGGGTAAACAAATCTTTATTATAATTAGTCCGTGAGTTAGATTATCAAAAAATATTGGACACGTATTTGTTCTTTTGTCAATCAAACAACAAATGACAAAGATAAACCTTGTCAAAGTTTGGGAGTGGGGGTCGTGACGTCACCTATCTTAAAGAAGTCTATACATTTGTATGGCACTTGTGACATCACGCGGAACTTTAACAGGCTATATCTTTCGTTATTTTTTTATTTAATTGACGAAATAATACGTTACTAATATTTTTTGATAGTCTATCTGACGGACTAACTATATTTTTAATCATCATTCCTATTATCATTATTTACTGTATCATCGTTACTTCGACGAATCTGGATGACTTGAGGAGGGAAATGCAAAAATATATGGCGGTTACAATTTCAACTTGAATAAGACCTGCTGCAACTATAAAGCTTTAGGCGTTCACATTTGCGCTTTATAATTATTATTTTATGCTGCATCAACGTACGAGTAGAATTCAGATTCACAAGTTGATTCTACCCTGCCTTATTCTTATCGGAGTTTTACTACAAGATGTACCTAACCCATTTTTGTGGTAGGTATTGCATAGCTAGGTAGTTTACATATCGTTTCAATCCCACATTTTTTAAAGTAGAATTGCTTTTAATGGCAAATGTTGGACCCTACCGGAGTGTTCCGATAAAGTACTATAAAGGTGTATACCCAAGGAAACTTCGAAGCTAACATAATTCACAGGTTACGGATACCTTTAGCTTTACCACAGAACAAATAGTACTAACCGTATACATAGAGAAAATAATAGATAAATCGAACGGCGCTCCACGCTTTTGTTTAGATAGCTACGAGTATTTAGTGATAGCCCTCGGTGGAGGAATGAATTCGGGAATCAATTCAAGTAATATCTGCACCAACATGACTACCCTAGTCGCCTAATGTGTCTGTTTTCAAAGCAGAACGTAGACGATAAAATTAACTGTCTCCTTGTATAGTCTTCTGTTAATAGTTGTAAAATAAGATGTAATAAATGACACGGACCCTGGAATCAGTGCGGAGAAATAATGTAAACAAAAAATTATAATGAATTTGTTTATCTGATTTGGCTCGAGTTGTCCTTATTTTTACGTTTTTTTTTATTCTGAATAGGTTTGCGTTTGACCACATACTTGTGTGCCATGGCATGCTCAACACAGAATCGTAGTGAAAAGCTATACCTAAGTGTAAAGGTACAATTCCGTAGCCGACCGCACGCAGCAGCTAGTGTCGTTGCGACACAACCGGTTTCAAACTTTCAATGTATCTCTGCAAAATACATTCCGTAGCGATGCCGTAGCCTGCGTATGGCCAAACACTACTACAGTCTGCTGATCTTGCATGCAGCCGGCTACAGAATCGTACCTTTAAACGTCATTTATTTGCATCTTCATCTCACCTGATAACTCCCAATAAGGTAGGCCGCGTTGAGTCGAAGAGTCTCATTGTTGCTCGTATAAAACACAATCTTCTTCTTAGGATTTTTCTCCAGCTCCTCAGTAAGCCTATTGCAGAACTGGTAGAGGTGGCAGAGGTGGTAAGGCCCAAAGTCGAAGTAGAAATTCTCGTATACGATGTCATCTTCTATGTGGAAGTACTTGCTGTTGCGGGTTGGTTTCGGCTTGTAGCCAGTTTTGAGGGTGGCGAAGTACAGCCTATCTGAAAAGAGGGAGAGTTTGTTTGTAAACGTTGGCATCATTACATTAGCCGTAGGGCGTTGTTGGACATAGGCTAACTAATTTCTATATCGTTTGAATTTTATCGTTATCCTGCTTACAGTTCTAATCAGATCGTCTGTTCACTTTGTGGGTGTTCTATTCATGGTATTTCGAGTATTTGAGACCTAGAAATTAAAATATTTTTTATTGAGAAAAATGCTTCTAGTCGTGAAATTGGTCTTGTCCAGCGAGTATACCAATAACGATGAAAATTCATTTATTTGCTAAAATGGTCATTACATGTTAACGGTTAGTTTTTTCAACACTTTAGATTAAATACAAAAACTCATAACGTAATGATTTAACTGTTTCTTTGTAGTGTTATGATTTAATTGTTTCTTGGTGGTGGTAATATTCTTCATTAGTTTCTGATAGCTTAGTATAAGTACTTCTAAGCACTCGGATGGAAGAAAAATAGGAGAATAAAAGCGCAAAGAAGCCTGATAAGTCTGTATCGGTCTTGATACCTTAATATTTGTAATAAATTATTTATTATAAAAATATAACTTTATAAATACAAGCTTTTGAGATTCTGGATATCATGTAGCAGCCGAGTGCTAGCCAAGACAAGTAAAACGAGCGCAAACACGGCGGGTCTATCTTGTTTAGTATTCAGGAGTTCCTATGGCCACCTTCCGACTCCACAGATCCATGGTGCCACATTATTGCATTGTCACGCGATATAAATGTGCGTGCAAAATTTCAGCTCAATCGGAAACCGGGAAGTTGGTCAAATTTAACTAGCAAGATTCCACCCGAACTTACATACATAGGTACATCCATAGCAAGTTAAATAAAAGTGTTAACTTTTATGAACAATAAACGTTTTTATTATTATTATTTTTTTATTAAAGCTTGTAAGAATAGTCAGCGATTCTGCAGAATTCTTGTTCAGTCTTGTTCAGTTCTCTCTAGTCTAGTTAGTGGTATTCGTCTGGCTTGTTAAGTTGTTACCATCATTAAACTTAAATCTCAGAACTCAGATTTCTATTGTAAAAAAACATCGGAAATTACTTCATCGCTAAAATTACAGAAGCTGTGGTCAATTGCTTTGTCTTATAGACGACTTAGTAAATTAATCAACGAATATGAACAAAGAGTCAAAAATGTTTAGGTTGTAACTGTGCGGCTGATTTTTAGACAACTTGTAACTCCCCAAACATTTTCCCCTGGAAGTCGTATAAAAATAAACTTTATTAACTAAATAAACCACCGTAATTTATCAAAATTAGCAAAAAATGTACAAAAAGTTTTAGTATAAATGTCCAAAAAACCTAGAACTTTTACAATAATGTGAACTGAAAACTCGTTTTCGAGGAAAAGTTTCATCATTAGCATGTTGAGCAACCACTCCGCGAATGTTACCTGGTAAAACCTGCTGAAAATATAACGGTACTTGCTATGCTTGGTGAATTTACCTGATGACGATTTAAGGTTCGTACATTATGACGGGCCGCAGCGGGCGGAGCGGGCCGCAGTGGGGCGGAGCGGGCCGCAGCGCAATATTAGTATGGAAATGCGGAAAATGCGGCCCGCTGCGCCCCGACACTGTGTGCGTTAGTTCATATAAAATACATTATAAGCGATTTAGATTAGTACCCATAACACTTTTGATACCTGCCCAAAGCCCAAATGAAATTAAATAAAAATAAGTCGATACGCCCAATCCGCATTTCGAGATACCAAACGCGCTTTATAGTCAAATACAAAATGTATACCTACGAAATTTATCAGCAGATAAAAAAAACGGTATAATTTTAAACAGCTGAAGGAATTTTACAATTCGATAGCTTTTATCGTCGAATCAATTTTCTTAGTAAAGAAAACCTAAGTAACTACCCTAATATTGTAAAGATAACAATGTCGTATCACAATCAGTGAGACGGAAAATCAGTGAATAGAGCAAAGTCCGGGAAAAGACAGATTCAATTTTGGTTAATATTATAGGTATTGGGTCAGCGGACCCCGGCGTGATAGGATGAAATGAAACGTACCGTGCAGGGAGATCAACCGAGAATGAATCGGACATAAAAAACAACATGAAACGTATATTACCTAATGCCTTGTTGAGTTAGCAATACACATTAGTTTATTAAAGATTGGCTTTTACACGCGATATCCCACAGAAGCCTAAAAGTAGCCTATGACAGTTTGAGACTTTAATAACACAATCATTCATTCATTCATTTCGTGTCAATGGCTAGACATTTTTTTTTACATGTTACCTATATATTAAGGTAATTCTGACCTTATATACAATATTTACATGGGTTTATGGATTTTAGATATTTTGGGACCAGAATCTGGCGACCTTATCGTATAATTTTTTCATATGCCCATGGAAAAATAATACGATCAGTTTCTTCTTTGCAGCATGAAAGAGTAACAAACAAACCAACAAACACACTTTTGGATCTATAATCCGGATATCCGAACCAAAATAAAGCCTAAACTTATTCCCGCTTTTAGAAAACACTAGGCAACGCACGAGACAGTTTTTTGCGTTACTAAAAGTTCTAAACGAAAGTTCATCCGTACATCGTTTCAATCATTATTGCATTAATTCTCAAAATACATCATGGCTATTGAAGTCCAGTGAAGAATGTTAGGTTTTGAGTGTTTGCAGTGATTTCTCTAAAAATAAATTTTCAAAAAGTCTCAAGTCTTAGAACTACTAAAAATATTTACAAGAAAATACGAGCTCTAATCCACAGACCTACAAATAAATCTACATAATATTTTTATTAAAATGAATTGTGGTTGTTATTGAAGTGAAACTTCTAATCCGACTTCCAACAAGGTTGCGTTAAACGTTTAACGCTACCATGGACGGCGGTATGAAAGCACTGTTGCGTCGAAGTTTCACTTCTTCCACGCGGAGGGACTCCGCTTGCACTTTTTCTCGCTAAAACTCGAGAACGGCTGAACCGAATTCGCTAATTTTGGTCTCGAAATATCTGTGGAAGCTAAGGGAAGGTGTCACGACGAGAAAATTTATAAAATTTGCGAGAAAAATAATAAAATATTATTTTAATTATCCCATACAAAATATTCCTGCATGTAAAAGTTGTCATTGACAGTTGACAGAATATGGTGCGATGAAGTTCACCGGGTCAGCCAGTAGCTATTAAGAGACACGTTTTAGCAAAACCATGTACTTTTAAAATGCTTGAACATAATTGGCGTAGAAAATGAAACAATTTATCCGTTCGTATCAAAACCAGCATCTAAAGAAAGATCTGAATAATGCATTATCACGAAATAGACTTTCCTCCGACAAAAATACGGTCCGTTTGCGTTCGCTTTTTGTAGAGTACATTCAGATTTTAGAGATCTAGAGCGCGATACATTTAGGTACATGTAGCAAAAACTCATACTCCGCAAAATGCTTCTTCTTCTTCTTGAACCTTGAATTGAATGATTGCTTGACAAAGCTGTCATGGCGGTCACGTAGGATTATTATTTATGGTAAGGGCAGATGTAATGCCTCGATTTCACACCATCTTATTGGACGTCAATCGGGTGCATTCATGCACGGGCCCGCCCACAGCAGACTTGTTCTGATGAAGTCCATCTCATGGGCGACCTTCCGCGCGGTCTTGTGCCTTCAATCTTGACCTGGACGACAAGGGAACTCACAAAGCATGTTACAGTGCGAATACATACCTAATATTCAAGAAATGTAACTGCGTCAAAAAAGGCACCATAACAAGCATTATTTATTGATAGATGTTAAAGCCGCTTATAACCGGTTTTATAGGAAACCCATAGGGAAGGGATAGATGTCCAGCAGAGAACTACCTACGGCTGATAACAAAGATGATGATGATGAAAATGCATGTTTGTAAAACATGTATGTATGTCTGTATGTATGTATGTATGTCTGTTTCACATGCACAAACAACACAGTATTCATGTACATGTGTGCGCATGTGAAAAAAAGATTCTTTGCTTAGTACGTAATTGGTTATTTGCAATACGCGTAGTTGTGATTTAAGGCAGATTCATCGTGTGAAATTAGATCCCAGCCAGATCTAGACGACATTTCCAACCTCGACAGATCTATGGCTGAGATAAACGGTAAGCACCTACTTCACGCCAACATCTCGTTTGAGAGGTTTTTTATAGCTGAAAGGTTAGGTATAACTTGTTTGAAGTTTCTAGTTTAAGTTTTCCTAGTTTATTTAAGTTTTGGTGTGTCAATAAAGTATTTATCTATCTATCTATCTATCTATAAAGCCAGATATAAAGTCACTGTGAGGTCAAAGAAGAATAAGATAAATACGGCCGTAAAATTCTCGAATGGAGACTACGTACTTACCGGCAAAGATAGGACATCCATCAATGAGGTGGAAAAACAGTCGGTAGCTTTGGTTCTTTGATGGGATTCCTCATAAGCGAATACTATGGCCAAAAGTTTACACAAAAAAAAACGCACGACTACAAAAATGTTTCCACAATTAAATCGCTAGAAATATATCCTCAGAATTTGAGTTTAACAACTATCCGCATAGTGGTTCTATTGAAATATGAAATATCGTAATTATAATAGTCAAGCGAGAGTTAACAACAACAACTGTTGAACAACTTCATGAACTTGGGAAATTAATAATGAATAGACTAGGCGAGGAGCCGACAATGTGAAAAATCTATGTCAATTCATTTATTATAAAAAAACTCAATTAATATTTTTTATAAAAAAAAAAACTCATTAAATATTTTTATCTGTCATTTAAGAGATAAGGTATACTTCGATACGATAAAAAGTCGCTAAAAGTCCGAAAGTACTTCACAATGACATTTTTATGGCTTAGAGTATTTTTTGTTCAAATATAGTATCATCATGGCAGTGAAGAAATAAAAGATTTACCGAAAAGTCAGTAGTGTAAAAATCCGTAGATAAATTCTGATGAACTCATTGGAACGAGACCGAGTTTGAACCCTGCCTCACATGTGTAGAGCGTGCGCTCTTCCACTTAAATGAAAACCACGATTTTATTTTTTTTGAAGAAGAATAGAAAACAACAGTAGAAAACATTAATAATCAAATCATTTTAAAAACATTCATTCAACGTATTCAAACATAAAACCCACTATAGAGTCTACGGACCATTTCAAAATACTGCACTGAAATTATTTTCCATGCAAGAGCTTTACGACCTTCGAGTTTCAAGACTCCAGCTCTGAGCCTAAATTATACTTAACGTTTCAAGCCACATTTAGGAAAGGGGTGCACGTTCTATGGTTTGCATGTCGAATAGCCATTTCAACTAAGTTATTTCTTTTAGAATACCTTCTTTAGTTTGCCTACCAAGTTTCAATACTAGTCTAATGTGGAATGAACTAGGTTTACCTACTGGAAATCCATTATTTGATACGATGCCATGAGGCCGTTTGTCTTTACTGATTTATATTGAAAAGCAATATTTTTGGTTTTATTTCGTTGCTTCGTTGGTAGTTTGGTGTCCCGCGGAGATGCTTGTACTTTTATCATTGATCCAAGTACCTATCGTTGTTCAATGACTCTTATTCTTATATTATATTTTGACTAGGGAAAGCTTTTATGTGTAGCCGACACTAAAAGCTTTTTGGCCGTATAGACTTAAATGTAAGAAGTGGACTTGAGAATTTGGAATATCGTTAGACCTTCAAGGGTCTGTGGATGATCCCATTGATTTTATGTAGGTAGTACCCAACTAGAATCAAGCTAATACAGTTACGAGTAAACCAACTATCTCCTCTTTACACTAGCAAAGGCGTGGAGTTTCATCCATATTTCATAGAGACGTAAGCGTAACTGCACGGGTGATCCATTTGAATCCATATCATTTATCATGCTCTACATTTACAAAACTATTGTAAAAATATCTTATGCCAGATGTATAACTCTCTAGACGAAGGGCATATTCTGGGACATAATTGTACCCATCATTTTCATCAACCTTTATTAAGGAACCAACTACGAAATTTCAGAAAACAATCAGTTGTTCCATTAGTATTGAGAAGCAGTGGACTTTTTGTATCATAAAACAGATTCTCTTCGCGACTTCAATACTTGATTCCATAGTAAAAGTCGATCAGAATGACGAGTATAACGCTATCTTAGAAGATATCTGTCGTTGAATATAAACAGGGTTATTTCTAATTAATTAGGATCCTTTTATGGGCTTAATATGTACATCAAAACTAACAACTTTTGTTCTACGACTTTTGACAAAACTAAAAATAAAAAACAGCTGTTCCACACATTTTGTCGAGGGTGAACGATATTTTTTTCTATGGAACAGTATTTTTTGAGAATTAATAAAAGTCGTCCTTTCGAATATTATAAATCCGAAAGTGTGTTTGTTGGTTTGTTCCTCTTTCACGCAGCAACGGCCCAACAGATTGACTTCACTTTTGGCATGGACATAGTTTGAAAGACGGAAAGTGACATATAGGCTACTTTTTATCCCAGAAAAACCAAATGTTCCCATGAGAGAACACAAAAATTAAAATACCACGCGGGCGAAGCCGCGGGCAAAAGCTAGTATAGACTTAAAGATAAAATGAATTAAAACATTTCAATATCTTTTCCCAGAATGCTATCCCAGACTATACCTATCGTCTAGAAAAACACACTGTACATACTAGTAATATATCGTTTGACATTGTATTACATTGAAGATGAACCTACACTACTCGTAAGGGTCAAGAAACTTAGTAAAACCGTTCTTTTTCTCTTGCAAGGTGATCCTTTTGTTTTAGTCATGCAGAGGACATTTGCTTAGATTTAAAACGCGAATAAAGATTCTAAAAATACCTTCTGGCGAAGACGCTGTAGACACGCGAATGTTTTTTGGTCTCACTTATGCAGCTTTGATTGTTTTGCGGTTTTAACATTCCAGATAGAGAGATTGAAAGCCATTATGCAGTGTGTAAAATATTTTAACCGACTTCCAAAAAGAAGGAGGTTCTATGTTCGTCTGTATGTATTTGTTTTGTGTGTGTTCGTCGATATTTACGCCAATTGTGAAATGATTTAAACTATATTTCTCAGTTCGAAAAGGTATACTCCCGAGGTGGTCCCATTTAAATTTTATCGAAATCGGCTGAGCCGTTTTTGAAAATCAACAATAATATAAAAATTGTATACGTCGATTCAAGCGAACTATTCGAATTTTGTACACGATGGAAGTCGGTTTTTCCATTTTTTGCGAAAAATAAATATTATTTGCAATTCTTTACATAAGACGGTTTACTGTTTGCTTTTGACAACATCCTGTCCGATATGCGACCCTATTTACTCGGGATTTGAAGGATGTAGTACCCAGTTACAAAATTTTGAGAAAGTCGTATTACATATATGAATTAATTTCCATAGCACCCATTCCATTGCGCACGAGAACATTGTTTTAAGTCAGATTAGAATATTAATTAATCTGAGGTTATAAATTATTAATCTCTCATTTCTTTATTCCGACGATGACACACCGCACACCAGAGAGTGGCGAGCAAATATTTTACTACACGTTACTTTTATGTGAAAAGGTAATTCTAGTTTTATCTTCAATCTCTAATTAATATCAAAATAAGGCATACTTACAACTAAAATCATTTAACTAAGAATCCTTTGCTATTTGTTAAACATATCCGGTACCGTTTTTCTTTTAAAAGGAATGTTCTGTTCTTCTATGACCGAGCAACTTTACTTTGCATCCTCTTAATTCAAACAATACAAACTTATGCATTTAACTTTAGGGTAAAATCTAGTAAAATACGTTGCGAATAATTCTACGCCTCCTATATCGGTTAATAGGCCGTTAACTCCTGTTCCGGCAGTGGGCAGGCGTCCAATGCCATTTAAGGTTTTGTACATATCCGCAGCCCACAAGTCCAGTTGGCATCAGACCATCTGTTACGATTGTCACCAGTAGCATCAGTGGTCGTAACTGTCAGTACTAAATCTTTGCTATATCGTTATTTTTTTCATGGAGTTGCTCAGGGGAGAATTTATTTTTAATACCTACTCTATACTTACAGTCTTACATATACATATAACAAGTTAGATTGTCACCTGAAGCATTAGTGGTCATAACTTTCAGTACTAAATCCATTAATTAAGAATCAATCGAGCTTACCTATTAAGAGAAGATTGATGATAATTATCTGAAATCACCGAAGAAGAGACTGCATAGCTCCTTATTCATCTATTTATTTACTTAATTTAATTTATTATTTTTAAATTAAATAAAAATTAAATTAAATAAATAGATGAATAAGGAGCTATGCAGTCTCTTCAAGGTGATTAAAGGATAATAATTTCTGGTTCCCGATAGGAACTATTATGATTATCATAAGAAGCATCATTGCTTACAATTGTCAAACAATAACAGAATATTTTCTGAAATACGACGATTCTGGCCTAGTGCTTGCGTTTTTATAGTACCTACTAGGCTGAAATCAACACTGCTATTGTATTTATAGAATTAAACATGTGCGATTGAATTGATTTTCTGAAATACGAGTATATACTAAATTAAAAAAATGTAATATAGATTTACATTCTATAAATTCAATATGTACTATCTACCTGGGCAAAGGCATTTACGCGCGCAAACAATTTTAAAAACTTAAAAGAATGAGACTGCATACTGTTTATTTCATCACTATCACTACATAGTATAAAACAAAGTCGCTTCCCGCTGTCTGTCCCCATGTATGCTCATATCTTTAAAACCACGCAACGGATGCGTTTTTTTAATAGACACAGTTATTTAAGGGGAAGGTTTATATGTATAACTAGCTTAAAACCCGCGGCTTCGCCCGCGTTGTCTTAGTACATAGGTACTTGCTTAAAATTAAAATAGCCCGCGGTTAGACCCACGTTGTATTGGTACTTGCTTAAAATTATAAAAGGCTGTCTGATGGCCTGCGTTGTCATATTACTTGCAATGATAATAGCCCAAGGTCTGGCTCGCGTTGTTTTAGTAATTGCTTAAAATGATAATAACCCATAGTTTGGCCCGCGTTGTCTTGGCATTTGCTTAAAATAATAATAGCTCGTGTAGCCATGCATTGTCGTATAACGTATTACTTGCAAGGATAATGCCTACGGTTTGGCCTGAATCGTCTTAGTATTTGGCTGGATCATAAATCGTATTGTATGGATCAGAGTGTTCGGCCACCATAGGGAGAATGAAAGGAAATTGCATGCAGCGGAGATGCGAATGCTGAGATGGATGTGCGGAGTGACAAGAATGGATAAGATTAGAAATGAGTATGTTAGAAGAAGTCTGAAAGTAGCGCCAGTGACTGAGAAATTAAAGAGTGGCAGGCTATCTTGGTAAGGGCATGTCATGAGACGGGAAGAGAGTCATGTCACGAAAAGAACCCTAAACATGATGGTAAGCGGCAGAAATGGGAGGTGAGGACCAAAAAAAAGTGTGGATGAATTGTATGCAAGATGATATGGGAGAGAAATGAATTGATGATGAGATGGCGTATGATAGAGTGAAGTGGCGAAAAGAAACGTGCTGTGCCGACCCCACCTAGTGGGATAAGATAAGATAATATTTATTATCATCAAGTAAATCTAAGGGCAGGATGATGATGATAATAGGTCGCGGTTTGGCCTGCGTATTTTTAGTACTTGCTTAAGATGGTATTTTATAGCACGCAGCTTGGCCCGCGTTGTCTTAATATTTGCTTAAAATTATAATGCTCGTAGCTTACCGTTTGGCCTGTGTTGTCGTATTATTTGCAATGATAATAAATCACAGTTTGGCCCACGTCGTTTTGGCACTTGCTTAAAATTATAATAGTTTGTAGTTGCGCCCGCATTATCGTATAACGTATTACTTGAAAGGATAATGTCTACGGTTTGACCTGAATTATACCAGTATTTGGCTAGAATAGGTCGCGGTTTGGCCTGCACATTCTTAGTACTTGCTTAAGATGGTAACTTATAGCACGTAGCTTGGCCTGCGTTGTCTTAGTACTTGCTTAAAATTATAATAGCCTGCCGTTTGGCTTGCGTTGTCGTATTACTTGCAATGATAATAGCCCATGGTCTGGCCCGCGTTGTTTTAGTATTTTCTCAAAATGATAATGGTGCGCGGTTTGGTCTGCGTTTTCTTAGTACTTACTTTAAATGGCAATTCCCCACAGTTTGACCCGCGTTGTCTTAGTACTTTCTTGCTTAAAATAATAGCTCGTGGTTTAGCCCGGATTTTGGTATTACTTGCAAGGAAAATAATTATCCTACGGATAAGCCTGCTTTGTCTCAGTATTTGCTTAAATTCGCTTGTGTCTAAAGCTTATTACGGAGTACGACAATTTTTAGATGATATTGATTTGCAAAATATTTGATATTAATTAAATAATAATAATTGTATGATTTTTTCCTGTTCAAATAATTATTTTATGGCCGCATTGGACTTAACGGTTAATTCAATATTTTTGTTCTTAGTATTAAGATCTCAATGTAACACAGTTCAACAGTAAAAATGTTCTTTGACTTTAATAGCCTACGGTTTGGCCCGCGTTGCCTTATAACTTGTCAGAAGATAAATACTTAATAAAGTTGGAGATATTTTAAAATACCTACTCATTCTTTATGTGGTAAAAAGAATATTTTTCGGTATATTGCGCACTCATGACCCATGTAGTTTCCCACTCGCATACCAAATTCTATCCAACTCTATTCGCATGTCACGGTCTACATTACAATCGTAAGGTCTTAATCCTGGTCAGACCACTGAGCTTTGAAACTTATGTACGGAATTTACACTACTGGCTTTTTATTGATGGAAAACATTGAAGCAACCTGCAAAGGCACGTCCGTAGAGAAAAATCGATGTATATGAATTCAGCAACCCGCGCTCGGCCAGCGTGATGGATATGACTCAATTACCCTTCGTGGGTAGGCCTACGTTCAGTAGTGGACTATTAAAAAAGCCCAGTACAGGTATTCAACATGTTTCATTAAGTTATTAGAAATCGAATTTCGATTATCCTGATCTCAATGACAATCTCGCCTAAAACCAATCAAAAGTGACCGAGACACTTGTAGGACTTTCAGGCATTCTCTGACCCTGTACAGATGAAAAAGTAGCACACAAGTAGGTATATTTTATTTGAGAAATACATATTGTACCTATATCTAGACGACAGGCATGTTCTAGGATTCTATTATACTCATCATTTGACTTACTTTTACTATGGTACCAACCCCGAAATCACGTAAATAAAATCTGCTGTTCAACATAAAAAGTTCATCGACCCGCGGCAAAATGTAAAGAATAGGTAATTTTCGCTTTTTCAGGTAGAACCCATAGTAAAGTAAGTTTATTCATCCGTATGTACCGTAAGTTCAAGTCTATTGGCTCACAAAATAAAATCTTTCGTAAACTATTAGGGGCCCATGTTGCCCCATTGAAGGATGAATCACTATCTAAATTTTATTCTAGATACTTCACTACATTACTAAAAAAGCGCGTTCAAGTTATTTTTCATGCTTTTATAGGACTTTTGGTCTAGATTTCGACAAGGAATCCGGGACTTTTCCCAAAACGTCAATATAGTCATTTATTAGTTGAAAGGGTGGGCTATTTTTAAACAATATTGCATCGATTTACGAATAGATTTTTAGCATTTTATTAAGAAATTATTATCGTGACCCACTGAAATTTTCCGGGATAGCAGTAGGTACTCCAAGTGGTAATTTGTGTTATTGTCTAGCATCGTACCAAATTTCGTTAGAATTCATTTACCCGTTTTATTTTAGCTTTATAACTGATAATTTCGGCTATCCCCAAGAGATCCTATAGATTTTCCGGGATAAAAATAGTTACTGTATTGAAATATGTTGTGTGCTTCCTATCCTACATACCAGATTTCATTCATAACCGTTCCGCTCGTTGGATGTAATTTATGTTTTTTTCACCAACTTTGGGACCCTTTTTGACCCCTTAGATGAAGAAAATTCAGAAAAACAGGATCAAACGTATTTTTCATTTTGTCTGAGTAGCATGGATACAAAGTTTTAAGTCCATCGGCACAGGAATACAAAATATACTTACAAACGAAAAGAGCCCGTTTTACCCCGTCAAAGGTCAAAAGTTCAAAGTTTTCGTCTTTAGTGCTCCATTACGTCATACAATGTACCTATATTCCAAATTTCAAGTTTATATCTTTAGCGGTTTGGGCGGCAGCCGAAACTGATTAATTTTGGCTATCCCTAAGGAAAGCTATAGATTTTCCGGGATAATAATAGTTCCCGTTTTGAAACATGTTGTGTGCTTCCTCCATACCAGATTTCATGCACAACCGTTCAGCTCGTTGCATGTAATTGATGCTTTTTTCACCAACTTTGGGACCCAATTTGACCCCTTAGATAAGGAATATTCGGAAAAACAGGAACAAACGTAACTTTTATTTTGTTTGAGTAGCATGTATACAAAGTTTCAAGTCAATCGGTAAAGGGAATAAAAAGTTACATACAAACGAAAAGGGCCCGTTTTACCCCTTTAGAGGTCGATTTTTCAAAATTCCGTCCTTAGTGCTCCATTACGTGGTCCAATGTATCTTTGTTCCAAATTTCATGTTCCTATCTTTAGCGGTTTGGGCTGTAGGCTGTCTGTCAGTCAGTCACTCAGGGAAGCCTTTTATATAATAGATACACCTGTGCGAAGCCGGGGCGAGTCGCTAGTATATTATAAATGAAAGGCATAAAATAATTGTCGTGCAGCAGTAAAAAAACATTGTAATAATTCTGTTAAGTTTTTTTTTTACAAGCGAACATTTTGATAGACACGTTTGTCATATGAATATTATTCCTGTCTTACAGACAACTTTCTCACACGGAAGCGTGAAGTTATTTCTGTTGTAGAGCCAATTTGCCGGAGTCCTCTCGAGAACGCGCTAAATATTAACGAGTTTGCAGCCCCAAATATGTGTGAATAATTTACTCTGTTTGCACAAGTGGTTAAAGTTGTTGACGTGCCAACGTACTGCAGAAACAATTTATGCGACAATTTGACGAAATGTTGCTTACAGTATATTATCTAGCAGTTATAAACATAGGCTGTCCAACGACAAGGTGATGACGAGATCAAGACGACGACGCCTATGTCAACAATAAACCGAAAAACTTTTCTAAGAATGTTATGAAGACGTTTAATATTCAAGATATCCAAGTAGTCATCAAAATGTATTTATTATTTTTCGACTATGATCAAATTGTTTTATTGAAAAATTTACTAACCACGGAATCCAGTGTATGTGCCTTTTGTTAACAAAATTTTTAATAATATTTGATTGTACTGTGCAAAGAGAATTAGTAAATAATTGAAATTTTAGCGTCATGTTCGTTGGTCACGGAGCACTTCGTGAATGCCATACCGGCGCAAGCAGCACCCGATCCTTGACGCATGTCCCAGCCATGATGATCACTGTTCATTACTTAATTCAAACTATGTCATACAAGTGCAAAATAAATGGAACTACAATATAAAATATCTCTTATTTCCAATCCCAGAAGGATTGGATCCCCATTAATCTATACAATAGTTCCGCACCAACTCGCTCGTGAAATGCGAGCTGGCAACTACACCCTTGAGGACATGTAAACCTCTCAGAATTCAGGTTTTCTTAAGTTTTCACTACCGTTTGAAGCTAGAGGTACCTAATCAACAATAGCAATAAATATTTTACGCCAATAATGTCATAACCCACATCAACCGTTGCAATCTACGTACAAAATTCGAATAGTTCACTCGAATTGATGTATGCCATTTTTAGATTATTATTGATTTTTAAAAAACGGAATGTTGACTGCTGAATGTTGGACTGTTAAACACGCACATGAGCAAAAATTGCATACAAATGAAATGAAAATGTTAAGATGGTCGGGAGGGGTAACCAGGCTCGATAAAATCAAAAACGAATACATCCGCGGTACTTTTAAAGTAGCACCTATAACTGATAAACTTTTGGAAAGCCGCTTGCGGTGGTATAGACACGTGATGCGTAGGGACGATGAACACGCGGTTCGAAGGGCTTTGGAACTGCCCGAGGGAAAACGGGGAAGGGGACGCCCCCCAGCCACCTGGTGGACGATTATGTCCCAAACACTAAAAAAGGCCAATTTAGACCAAGAGACAACCCAGGACCGATTGTCCTGGCGCAGGCTCATTAGAAGAGCCGACCCCACCTAACGTGGGAATGAGCAAAGAAGAAGAAGAAGATTGATTTTTAAAAAACGACACAGCCGATTTCGACAAAATTGAAATGAGACTACCCCACCTACCTCTGAAGTATGATCTACAAAACAAAAAAAAATCATCATAATCGGTTTATAATTAGCGGAGTAATTGCGTAACATATGTAAAAAAAAATAACATAAAATCGAATTGAGAACCTCCTTTTTTAAGGTAGGCTAAATACTCGCCATCATCATCTTCTTGACCTTATTCCTATAGGTGAAATAGGCGCAGCACCTTTCCTTTCGCCACTTCACTCAGTCATACGTCATCTCAACTTCCATTACTAATTTCTTACATAGTAAAATACTTTACAAACAAAAAAATTCAAAGAAATTCCAGCGAAATGCGTGAGCGTTATCAGCATACCTTTTTAAAAAAATCTCTTCAAGGGCAAACGTATGGAATCGTTTGTTTTTTACAATCGTCGAATACATAACCATGACCTGGGTTGAGCGACTCCAGCGTACTTATCGAAGGAATATTACGCTAAAAGGGTTGGAAACATAGAGATCTACAGATAGGCATTCTCTTTACACGACGCGCAAGACACATACAGACACAGGTTGTTGCTTTTCAAAATACAAGGACTTTCAGAACTCATCATAATGAACTACTTTGAATAATGGAATCAATCTCGAAAACACGAAAAAAGTTTATGGTACCGCTATTTTTTCCCTATTTCAGAGTTTGGCCCCACAGTAATAAAATTGTGTAATATTGGCGTTACTCGTACGCCTAACCTAACGATCTAATTTTGCATGCGAAATTAGATCCTCACTAGAAATTCTAGCGCGAATCTAATTTCGTATCTGGTAGAGTTTGTGCTAAAAGAGAAGCGTCTTAGGTAGGTCGCCCGTGTGCCATTTTACTAATTTTATTACGTTGACAACACTGCTTTAAGCCCGATTACAGAGGCGCCAGTGTAAATTTAATAGCAACGTAAAAAGCGTTCTCTCTATCGAATACCTAAAGCGAAAAAGAAACAGAACTATGCTATTTAGCTATTATAATTACGATGGCGCCTCTGTAATCGGGCTTTATGTCATTGCTAAAACAACTAAAATTGTTTGATACTTGGTAGACACCAATTTGGTTTTCATCAGTAAACTCGCGTCTACCAGTAGTCTACTAGTAGTCGGTACCTTGGCTGCTGATTAAAATCTTATTGTTAGTTCATCATAATGCCACGAAGCGACGGTTCTCTTTTTGCACTCAAGAGACATGACCCATCTTGCGATACCTGTGGTTGAAACAGTATGCAGACGACATAATTTTTAAATACGTACTTCAATAATGTGGGCTTATTTAGTGGTTCGTCGGAAAAAATGGGGTTGTATTGTGTAACAGTGCCTTTGTTTTCAGTTTCAATGTAGTTGCTACTCGTATGTTTAGTTTAGGGAGCATAAAGTCTTTATCGTATAGTTTTTAAGTTTATGCTTTTACGGAATGCAATGGGTTTTATTTGGTTTCTTTAAAGTATTCAGGCAGATTTAGAGTTGTTCTCACGGAATCATCATCTGCAGCCTTTATCATCCCACTGCTGACTTTCTCTTATGGTTCCAAAAAAATGAAAAACAGTTACGAAAATAGACCATATCTATGGACTAAACCTATCTAACTAGGTCTTGTGCCAATCGTGGCCAGGATCGACCCGCGATTTTCACAATATTGTCTACTCATTACTTAAGAGATAATTATTAAGTTTCCTATGCTTTCGGCAGAATTATTGCCTATCATCATTTTAGTTTTTTTATCATGTTTCGGCAACCCTAGTTGAGTAGTTATATCGGTACTCTAGCAACTATTCTGTTATAACTTTGGTCCCATTGCCGCATATGAATAAAAATTATGCTGAGTCCAGTTTGAGGTCACAGTTGTCCGACCCATATTTACAGCACAGTATCCCACTTGTCCCAAACAGTCTCAGTTTTGTTCACAATTTTCCGTTTTAAAAAACATAACTAAAACTACCCTTTGTTAATTTCATTCAAGATATCAAAAGAAATCCGCAAACTGCCAAAAGATTTATTACAAAAATCTGATCTCTACTTTCATAACGCAACGGCTGAAAACGTCACGATATTTCTCGCCATGAAATAGGATATGCCGGAAAATCACGGAATATGCATAATATTTGCGGGAAACCCCGCAAGCGCTGCATCTAATCTTATGAACTTTCATTTCCTGCCTGACAGAGCTGATGCATACCGCGCCACGGTTGAAAATATACGTTTCTACGCGCTATCTTTTTTTTGTTTTTGCAATTTTTTGCCGAACTATGTACTAACTTTGTATTTACGAAGTTTCTTTGCCAGTTTCTCATTTAAAAAATACTATAGATACCAGCAGGGCTAGTATAAGCATCACGAAATAATTTTTTTCGACGTGTCGGAACGAGACAGAGTTATGGTGAAGTATATCCATATCTATTCGTATGAAAACATACGACGACAAAACTCTTTTCGTGGTCGTATGCTAAGCTAGCTGGGAAGATATCGAAAATAGCCTTAGATTCCAGTTATCGGTTCCATAAATGCATTTTAAGATTTTCTCGTTCAGATTCGACTATTCTCCATTATCCTTTTATTTATCCTACGACATAATGAAAACACATTTTGAAGTAAAACATATTAATTTCTCAATCTCGAACAGAAATGTTCGAAACGCATATGTTTATGTAAATGAAACTTTTATGGCAACAATAAATCAAACTGAAGACAGCGACTCGAAGCGAACTAAGATTTATTGGAGGCCCAAAATATGCGTGACATGAGACAAAAAACCCAAGCCTTGTTCAATGAAACAGACGTCATCGCTACTGGAAATTTTTTCCGGTTTCAGTAAAGTAAATGATAAAGCTACTTAGATTAGGTTTACCCATAAAAATAAAATTTGATTTATAGAAAGACGCCACATTGCCACCCCTACACTGTCGATTTTCCTTCGACACGTACGAAGCGGTTTGACTCAACATTTCTGATTCGTATGTTCTTCCGTCAACATATGTTCTTTTTATCCGAAAATAATTGTAAAATTTATCCTTTGATTATGTATCTGTATTACAGATACACACACCACAGAGCTATTACAACTAGACTACTAGAGAGATAGCGCTGTTGTCCCTTGAGGCAGTTCTCAACCGCAAAACTATATGGACAATCACTATCACTAGTTGTCAACTGTCAAAAATATGAAATGGAATTTGACACTATAGGGACAAAAACACGACAACTAGCCACTGAATCGAGATATTTTTCATGTCTCTTTAACTAATGCCATATTAAGTATATCAATGCATCTCTTTCTTTCTTTTCTCGATCGACTACATTATCCCTCTGGTATCTCTGTGACACTCTCTATCAAAGCTGACAGCCAGATTAAACTAGCGCATGTAGACGGCAATCCAACAACAAGGGTATCCGTTTTTAGGGTTCCGTACCCAAAGGGTAAAAACGGGACCCTATTACTAAGACTCCGCTGTCCGTCTGTCTGTCTCCAGGGTGTATCTCATGAACCGCTATAGCTTGAAAGCTGAAATTTTCACAGATGTATTTCTGTTGCCGCTATAACAACAAATACTAAAAATAGAATAAAAATAATATTTAAGGGGAGCTCCCGTACAAAAAATCTAAACTTTTAGCCGTTTTTCGCTCGATATCATTAATGGTAACAGGTGGATGCTTGAAATATTCACAAAATATTTAGCTGCATGCCTACTTTAATAATAAATAATCAAATCAAAATAAAATAAATATTTAAGGGGGCCCCCATACAGTACAGAACCCTTCATGCGCGAGTCCGACTCGTACTTGGCAGATTATTTGACGGTCCCTTGTCCGGTGAGATTTTATTTTAATTTGATTATTTATTATTGAAGTAAATATAAAACTAAATATTATGTGAAAATTTCAAGCATCTACCTATTACCATTATTAATATAGAGCGAAAAACGTCTAAAAATTCAGGTTTGTTGTATGGGAGCCCCCCTTAAATATTTATTTTATTTTGTTTTTAGTATTTGTTGTTAAAGCGGCAACAGAAATACATCATCTGTGAAAATTTCAGCTGCCTAGCTATAATGGTTAATGAGATACAGCCCGGTGACAGACAGACAGACAGACAGACGGACAGACGGAAAGACGGACATCGAAGTCTTATTAATAGGGTCCCGTTTTTCCCTTTGGGTACGGAACCCTAAAAACGGCCGCGAACAAACGCTCTAATCCTCGAAATACGTGACTCAAAAAAAATAATCCAAGGCTTGCTCAGTCAGTAAAACGATATCAACGTCGTCGGATTTCTTCTGGCTTCAGTAAAGTATTAGGAAAACAAAACTCTTCTTGGGAAAACTTCTTTTTGGTTTCCTTTCAATCAGATTTCTAAACAACAGTTCAAAAAGCTCGGCTCGTGTCGAATAAAATCTCATCAAAAACATAAATGTGAAATGGGAGCCAAAGTGTCGCCACCAAAAGAATTGAGATCTAACACGGGGGCCAAGTGTTCTGTAGAAAATCCTAAAGTTTAAGCTACAAGATCATACCTACAACATTCTAAAGGGATTTAATTATGTAATTCAAGCTCGTGATTTGACTTAGCTAGTTTAAGAATAAGTACAGTGCAAATAAGCATTTGTCTGTACATGTAAACTAGGCTAGGTAAGGCTAAATAGTTTTTGAGTTGTGAGGGGGTCAAAAGTAGCTCCAAATGGTTCGTGTAATATTACACACGGCCGCTGCGTCGCCAGTTTTCTTTGAACACTTTGGCTGGACACGCTGCCGCGCGTCTAGATTGGGGACCGATCCAGCAAAGTCAGGTCAAATAATGTTATATGAGATTTCTTATTCAATGCTCCAAGCCTGCCGAATGATTCTATTTGAAAGCATATTTTTAAATAATTTGCGTGAACTGTACTTTTTTCCAATACCTTAAACTCAGTTTATTAACCGAATTCCAAAAAGGCGGAGGTTCTATGTTTGTCTGTATGTATTTTTTTTGTGTATGTTCATCGATAATTTCTCCAATTGTGAACCGAAACGAAATTTTTTTTTGCAGTTCGAAGGGATATCCTCCCATTTAATTTTTACAGAAATCGGCTATGCCGTTTTTGATAAATGGCATACATAAATTCGAGAGCGAATCGAAATTTGTACGATTGAGGTCGGTTGTGGCATTTTTGGCGAAAAGTAATTATTAAAACACAAAAAAAAAACGTTCAAACGAAATTCAAGAAAATATTTTTTTTAAAGTTTCACTCGGAATTATAGTAAAAACACTCATTGAATTTGGCAAAAAAGACTCAAATCGGTCTACGCTGGAGCTCAGCGGGACCATTCTGTTAGCCGATCTCGTTGCTGAGGTGACGCGTTCTTGAGCTTCTCTCGTTTTTTTGACAGCTTTGAGCTATCAAAACTGTCAGAAAAGCGAGAGGGGTTCGGGCAATGGGTTCGGGAGCGTATCACTTCGGTGACGAGATCGGTTGACAGAATTGCCCCGCTCTGGTCATTTCACTTGATTCCCTCAAAAGGTATAAAATTATGCTGAAGTGTGAAGCCTAAGAAAGCGGCATTAAAACGGGGGTGTTATCAAGGCGAGAGCTGCACTCTTGCACGTCAAGTGGCTGTAATTGCTGTTCCGTGCTTAACTTTGTGCTTTTCTGGCACTGGCTTTGGTATAAGAGACGAGAGGAAACTACGATAACTTACGGTTTAAATTACTTGTATTTTTACAATTAGCGTACACGTTTTAATCATGTCCACTACATTGCAAATGCCTCTCATCAGTCTCCATCTTCTTCCACTCTTTCTCTCCCATTAAATTCTATTTCGCAGAAACCGGCTTATCTTTCAAATGGGAGATTGAACTATGAACTAAATTGTTGATACTCGTAGTTGTATATACAGGGTTATTTCTAATCATCATCATCATCATCCATCCATCAGCCATAAGAAGTCCACTGCTGGACATAGGCCTCCCCTATGGATCTCCAATAAGACCGGTTGGAAGCGGCTTGCATCCAGCGCGATCCTGCGGCCTTAATGAGGTCATCCGTCCACCTTGTGGGTGGACGTCCTACGCTGCGCTTGCCGGTACGTGGTCTCCACTCGAGAACTTTCCGACCCCATCGGTCATCAGTCCTCCGCGCTATGTGCCCTGCCCATTGCCATTTCAACTTGCCAATCCGTTGGTCTATGTCGGTAACTTTGGTTCTTCTACGGATGTCCTCATTTCTGATTCGATCTCGCAGAGAGACTCCGAGCATAGCCCTCTCCATAGCTCGTTGGGCTACTTGGAGCTTACTAATAAGGCCCATAGTGAGAGACCACGTTTCTGTGCCATAAGTCATCACTGGCAACACACACTGGTCGAAAACTTTCGACTTGAGGCACTGAGGTATGTCGGACGAGAAGACGCTACGCAATTTTCCGAACGCTGCCCAGCCGAGTTGGATTCGGCGATTGGCCTCTTTCTTGAAGTCGGACCTACCTAACTGTACTACTTGTCCTAGGTAGACGTACGAGTCAACGACTTCAAGAAACGAGTTCCCAACAGAGATCGGGGTGGGTACAACATGGGAATTACACATGACTTTCGTCTTGTCCATGTTCATCTTAAGACCCACCTGTTGGGAAACCCGATTGAGGCCTTCGAGCATCGTGCTGAGCTCTTCCATCGATTTTGCCATGACTACTATATCGTCGGCAAACCGAAGGTGAGTGAGGTATTCGCCATTGACATTGATGCCGAATCCTTTCCATTCCAGGAGCTTGAAGGCGTTCTCCAAAGTAGCCGTAAACAGTTTCGGAGAAATGACGTCTCCCTGTCTTACGCCTCTTTTTAAAGGGATCGCCTTGGAGCTCTCTTCCTGTACTCGGACCGACATAGTGGCGTTATTATACAAGCACTTCAACACTTCGATGTACCGATAATCAATACGGCATCGTTGGAGAGACTCGAGCACAGCCCAAGTCTCGACCGAATCAAAGGCTTTCTCATAGTCCACAAACGCTAAGCAAAGTGGCAAGTTATACTCTTCGGTCTTCTGTATAACCTGCCGCAGCGTATGAATGTGGTCCATGGTGCTAAAGCCCTTTCGGAAACCGGCTTGTTCGGAAGGCTGGAAGTCATCAAGCCTGCGCTCGAGACGGTTCGTAATGACCCTTGAAAACAGCTTATAAACATGGCTCAGAAGCGAGATGGGTCTGTAGTTCTTCAATAAGGTGTTGTCACCTTTCTTGAAAAACAACACCACCACGCTTCTGTTCCATGCTTCTGGCGTGATGCCCTCGAGGACGACGGTGTTGAAAAGCTTCTGGAGGACTTTTAGTACCGGTGTTTCACCCGCTCTCAGAAGCTCTGATGTGATACCGTCATCACCCGGCGCCTTGTTGTTCTTAAGCTGATTCAGGGCCATTCTAATCTCGTACAGGCTGATGTCCGGGATATCTTCGGTGAAGTGTCGGGTCAGCTTGGCTCTTGGATCTTTGGCCGCACTGCTAACAGGCTTAGCGACCGAAGCGTATAGCTGTCCATAGAACCTTTCAATCTCCTCTAATACCTCTGCCGTGGTCGACGCTATACTTCCATCTTCTCTCTTCAGCTTTGTCAATTGGCTTTGCCCAATAGACAAATCTCTTGCGAACACTTTGGAGCCTTTGTTTCGCTCTATTGTCTTTTTAATGTGTTCAGTATTAAAAAGACGGATGTCGTGCCGCAAGGATTTCGAAATTTGTCTATTGAGACGCCTATATGACTTTGCATCATCGGAAGACTGCAATCTTAGCGAGCGTCGTTCGGCCATGAGATTTACAGTGTGATCGGAGAATTTCTGCGGTTTATTTGAACGGCGGGGTCTAAAGAACTTAGCACCCACCGTTTGGACAGTTTCTACGAGCCCGTTGTTGATCTCGTCCACCGACGCAAGGTTCTCTAGGCAAGCAAAACGATTCGAGAGCTCGAGCTGAAAGTCCTCGGGGTTTTGGATATGTTCACGAGTAGGTCGGAGCGTGGATTTCATCAGGTGGGACCTTTCTAGCTTAACATTAATATCTAATGTGCCTCGTACAATTCTGTGATCACTGCCGGTTTTCACCCTGTGGATCACGGAGACATGATTAAATATTCGTCTCTCGGTGGTCATGATGAAGTCTATCTCGTTTCTCGTGGAACCATCAGGGCTCATCCAGGTCCATTTCCTGTGAGGCGCCTTCTGGAAGAAAGAGTTCATCATAAAGAGTTCCTCTCTCTCCAGAAAGTCAGCCAGCCTCTGGCCCCTAGGGTTCCGTTGCCCATATCCAAACTGCCCCACCCTCAGCTCATCATCGTTTTTTCTGCCCAACTTTGCGTTAAAGTCCCCCATAACAACAGTGAAGTGGGTCTTAGACATATGAATGGCCCGACTTACGTCCTCATACATAGTCTCCACTTCATCATCTGGGTGTGACGATGTCGGTGCGTATACCTGAATGACCTTCAGCGAATACCTCTTGGATATTCTGAGTATTAGGTATACCACCCTGCTTGACACACTTTCGATGGTAATAATGTTGTTGGTGAGGGACTTGTGAACAAGAAAACCAACACCACCTTGGGACCGTTGGTCACCTTCCCGGTAGTAAAGCAGGTTGCCGGAGTTTAAGGTTATCGTGTCCTCCCCCTCTCTACGGACTTCAGACAACCCCACAATATCCCAACGCAACCTACTCAACTCTTCTTCCAGCTCAGCAATCTTCTCGTCAGTCCTCAACGTGCGCACGTTGTGTGTTACCAGGGCCAGTCGTCGTTTACAGGAGTGGTAGCCGGGCGTCTGCCAGCGATTCTTAGCACCCCCTTCTCCGCCGTTACCGGGGCCGCTACCGTAGCCCCGGGCTAGCGGAGCTGCTGGGGACTGGGGGCCTGGTCTACTTGTTTTTTCCATATTGGGGTTTTTGCCCATAATCGCCGCGCTGGGCAGGCGTGGTGGCGATCGCAGAAACGTAGCTTCGCGACAGGGATGCTGCTCCCCATCCCTGCCCTGTGCCATTTTAGCTACGTTTTAGTCGAATGGTTATACCGCCATTAGTCGGTTCCGCTGTACCTCAGTCGGCTCTTACGACACCTGGTACTAGAGGGGGGTGCTATTCTACTCTGCCGGCACCCCACGGCAAAATAATTATTATAAAATAATAAATATTTCTAATCAATTAGCATTATATTAGGGGCTCATACTTTACATCAAAACTAACAACTTTTGTTCAACGACTTTTGTCAAATCTAAAAAAAAAAGTTATTGTTCCATAGAAAAATATCGTTCTCCCTCGACAAAATGTATGGAACAGCTGATATATTTTTTGAGTTATGATAAAAGTCGCAGAATCAAAAGTTGTTACTTTTGATGTACAGAATAAGCCCCTAAAAGGATGCTAATTGATTAAGAATAACCCTGTATATAATTCGAATAGAGGGGAGATAAGGCGTAGGACAAAAAAATTATCGGCCTAGTACGAGTCGGACTCGCGCACGGAGGGTTCCGTACTGTATGGGAGCCCCCCTTAAATATTTATTTTATTTCAATTTTATTATTTATTATTGAAGTGAATATAAAACTAAACATTCTGTAAAAATTTTAAGCATCTACCTGTTAGCATTATTAATATAAAGCGAAAAACGTCTGAAAATTCAGGTTTGTTGCATGGGAGCCCCCCTTTAATTTTATTTTATTTTGTTTTTAGTATTTGTTGTTATAGCGGAACCAATCATGGAACCAATAATGGAACCAATCCATGGTTCCCGTTCCCGTTCAGAAGAACGGGAATGGTTCCATGGATTGGTTCCATAAAGTCCATTCCTAATGGATTTAAAGCTCGTAAATCGCTCGCGCTCTCCCTTGGGCCGCGCCCTAAATATGCATACGCTTACGTAATCAAGGTCACGCTTACACTCTGGCCGCACCCTTATCGCATGCTACACTCGGAATAGGAAATAACGACTTCAGTACAGTTTCAGGGTGGAGTTCAATAGATAATTATGGTTGCGATTTAAGTTCACGGCTATTATTGGTCAGAAAATTAAAGCTGCTATGATAAGACATGAGCAAAGAATATACATATAATAAAAGACATGAGGCCCGATTTTTAAGGCGCCATCGTTAATAGCAACGTAAAATAGTGTTCTCTCTATCAAATGCATATATGTTGTGAAAAAGAAATAAGGCTACTCTAAATTGATATTATAATTACGATGGCGTCTCTAAAATTGGGTTAATAGCCGACATAATTCAGCAAAAAAAAAAACAAATACGAATAATCGGCCAAGTACGAGTCGGACTCGCGCACGGAGGGTTCCGTACTGTATGGGAGCCCCCTTAAATATTTACTTTATTTTAATTTTATTATTGAAGGGAATATAAAATTAAATATTCTGTGAAAATTTCAAGCATCTACCTGGTACCATTATTAATATACAGCGAAAACGTCTAAAAAATCAGGTTTGTTGTATGGGAGCCCCCCTTAAATATTTATTTTATTTTCTTTTTAGTATTTGTTGTTATAGCGGCAACAGAAATACATCATCTGTGAAAATTGCAGCTGCCTAGCTATCATGGTTCATGAGATACAGCACGGTGAGAGACGGACAGACAGACAGACGGACATCGAAATCTTAGTAATAGGGTCCCGTTTTTACCATTTGGGTACGGAACCCTAAAAATTAATCGAAGTGGTGAATTTGGTAGGATAGAACGTAGAACTGGCAGACTGCTGGGGAGCGTAGTATTCCATCTACGTTACGTCCTGTACTTCTGTTACGTCCGCCCTGATATGCCGCAGTTACAATCTTAACTGATCCGTATGGAAACCAGGAGTCCAAAACTTCCTTTTGAAATGAAAAGATCACAGGTTACTTATAATCTATGATTATTACCGTATTACTTTATGATAGGATTTCCATAAAGAACTATTTTCATTTTTCCTTTTATTTATAAAGTTATCACAAAAGTTAGACGTCACAATGGTACACCTTACTACTGTAAACGCTCACACGCTAATTCGAGTCAATATTTAATGTAGGACAACTTTGAAATTATAAGGAAAATGAAAAAAAAGTTGGAAACTTATATCTGATCTGATAAAAGACCAATCCCTCAAAACGGGCTTCGCGTAGCTCTATCACATGATGGACGGATGATACGAGTACGAGTACAGCATCACTTCAATATAATGAAATAAAATCTACAAGTACATAAAAGGACGATGACAGACCAACCCAATAATCTTGAAGCCCAACCCTATGATAGCCCAATCTTCTGTTACATAAAGACAGCTTTCTGGGCCGTCCCATAAAACCGCGAATCAACTGCCGATTGACGCCTGTCAGCTTGGCTTCTAAGCTTTCAGCAGTTTCACCGAACTCGACGGTAATGGAAGTATTAGATATTCATTACAACTGAAAAGGTCGACGGAAGATCTAACTCGATTAAGTAATGGATGCTCTGAAATAAACTGGGAGTACGAAACCGCTGTAGGGTTTTGTTGCTTCGTCGTTATTTTTGATGTAGAATTTTGTTACCAATTTCCTTGGAGCAATATGTAATGGAGAAGCTACTATATAGCGTATCTGATGTGAGAAAAAAGATGTGCTAAGTAAAGTACATACTTAGATAGCTATATACACGTTGTTACGATTTAATTATTTTCGGTGGCTCAGTGGTTAGTAACCTTGACTTCTGGGTCAAAGAGGCGTGGGTTCGATCCCCACCCAGGGCCAACATTTGTGTAATGAACATAAGTGTTTGCTCTGTGTCTGGGTGTTATTTAGGTACTACCTATATAAGTATGTATTTAAAATATGTATATATTATGTAGTGTATCAGTCTCTGGCAGCCATATCACAAGCTATGCTTAGTTTGCGGTCAGAGGCCGTGTGTAAGATGTCCCCTAATATTTATTTATTTATTTATGATTTTATCATATTCAGACTCTATATAATAGTAAAAACCTGCATAAAACTAATAGAAAATAGATAATAGTTCATAAATATGTTTATTTACTTAACCATCTCATCAAAAATTCAACAGTAGTTTTTGACGCGAAAAATTTGTCTGACTACGGCGTCTAGGCCGTGCGTCGTAGTGAGACAAGAAAAAAGTATACGCAAACAGAGACAAAAGATATTAGTTTCGTCCTGTTCACACTTTCATACTTGCACATCGCGCCCTCTTACTTTTGTAATTATTATTATTTAGCGCCCTGTCTAGTTATACTTCACTATGCCAATTTCAATTCAGTTGCTCCGTTTTCGTAACACCCATGTGACTCCTTTCAATTCAATGGCTGCTGTTTCGAAACAGCCCTGTAAGGCTTTTGAATTCAGTGTTTGTAGTTTCGCAACAAAGTTGTGAGGCCTTTTAATGCAGTTGCTGCTTTTCCGCAACAACTTTGTGAAGCCTTTCAATACAGTAGCTGCCTTTTCGCAACGGCCGCCAAATGGTTAGTTCTGAAACGTGACCTACGCTGAGCCAGTTGACTATGGAGCTTTTTTCATACAATTTTGTGACAATTTTAGCCTGATGTTAATCGTCTATGGGTCAGTGCATGGTTGAATAACTAAAGACTAGACTGGCAATACCGCTACGTTGATTAGACCTCTATTTGACACCATAGATAGATGCTGCAGCAGCAGTGCAGGAGTAGCTCTAAGACCAAGATAAAGAAACACAAGAGACACAAAAAACACAGGCAGCGGCCGAAAAAGGGATGAGCAATTGAGCATAAATATTGAGACAAATGTATTTTTGAACAGAATTTTCAGTTGCCACCTCCTTCTACTTCTAGGCTAGCTAGTTTCCATGTGCTTAGGGAAACGTTAATAAAATAAAGATTGGGAACCAAAACAAGAGATTTTTGAACACAAATAAATATTACTTAGAAGAATGGTTCAGCTTTATTTTTTCAATTCGTCTCTACGCCGCGCTATAAATTTCATTTCGTGGCTAGCAAACTTTCGTCTTCGACTGTCTGACATTGAAATTTATTGAATGGGTAATAGCCAAAAGTGTTTTATGTCTCTCGCCATAAAACTAGGTGACGAGAAATATAGATCAGATAGCTGATAGGGCAGCCATACTCGTAAAAATTCAAATATGCGTCCTTTATCACGATTTCACCGAAAATTTATGGAGCTTAGTAAATTACGCTCGTTGTGTCATTTCATTAAATGTGATTTAGGTACGCAATAGCAAAAGTAAAAAAAAAGAACTGTAAAACAATAAGGGTCCTGATTCTTCCAATTTGTGTCCCAAAAGATCGCACTATGGTAGTGCGATATTTGATATTAATAATAATTCAGAATAACATTGAAGCTATTCTGAATTAACCTCAAATATTGAAACTGTCTAACGGGCTTCTAAGATAAGTAAAGCTTCAAATGACGAAAATCTTTTTTTTATAATGAGACAAAATGGTTGTCCTGTGTACCAAGTGTCTTGAAAATTATTAAGTGATAAATAATGCCGACTAATTCGAATTATAGATGAAATTTAACATATGTGACAGTTACTCATATTTTGCCCTCTTAGCATGCCGCGAAACGTCCAAACTACGATTGGTGACTCGAAAACGTGTTAAGTTTTAAAACTTCGTGAAGCCGAAAAATCGGCCAAGTGCGAGTCGAACTCACGCACGGAGGGTTCCGTACCGTATGGGAGCCCCATTCCTCTTGCCGTTATTAATAGCGAGCAAAAAAACCTCCTAAAAATCACGTTTGTTGTATGGGAGCCCCTTAACCCCTTAACTTAATCATTTATTTTATTCTGTTTTTAGTATTTGTTGTTATAGCGGCAACAGAAATACATCATCTGTGAAAATTTCAGCTGTGATGGTTTATGAGATACAGTCCGGTGACAGACAGACGGACATCGAAGTCTTAGTAACAGGGTCCCGTTTTTCCCTTTGGGTACGGAACCCTAAAAACGGAAAAGTTTCACATTCGTTTCAGTTGAGTGTCGTTTTGACTAGCCAGTTCATCCGATGCACAGATGGAAGCTGCCATTTGTTGCAAAGGGCTTCGCTCGATCAATGAGGAAGTAAATTATATCAGCTATTTCAGTGACAGCCCAGACATGAAAGCGACACGTAGACTTGTAATAAAGTCTAGCACGCGCGTAGGAAACCTAACAACAGCGTGATCAATAGGCGTCGCTCGTAAATACGGCGTATAACATAAACCATGTTATTAATACTGTAGGTAAGTGTGAGGAATAGAGATGGTAAATAGGAAATAGGTGTACGTTTATATTAGAAATAGAAGATATTAAATGAGATTATTAAAGGAGTAAATAAGAAGATATTTTCGGTAATGAATAGAGTAGGAAACACTTATTATTGTACACAAAAAATAAACAAAACGAACAGTAATACAAAAAAGGCCTTATCGCTGGAAGCGATCTCTTGGGAATGAATGAATCAGGTAATGAATTGGCATAAAATGATACAGATAAAGGTTTAGAGTATTTTTGTTCCTTAATACTTAAATACCTAATGCTGGTTGCTAGGTACAGCAGGTTTTCTAGTAATAGTTGGCAAAGGCCGAGTAAAACAGAAGCCTATAAAAGAAGAAAATAATCGGCCAAGTGCGAGTTAAACTCGCGCACGAAGGGTTCCGTACAGTATGGAAGCCCCTTAATAAATTTTATTTTAAATTAATTATTTATTTTTGAAGCGAATATAAAACGTAATATTCTGTGAATATTTCAAGCATCTTCCTGTTGTCGTTATTAATATCGAGCAAAAAAAAAACGTTTCTTGTATGGGAGTCCCCCTTAAATATTTATTTTATTATAATTTCGTTATTAATTTTTAAAGTGAATATTTAACTTAATATATGAGAGAGGAGGCTTATACATCTTACAATGTATTAGTATGACTTTCCATATCTCAAATTACTGAAACTGAAATGTTTTAAGAAAATTATTCACGCCAGAACTCTACATACTTTGCTGGTGTAAGTAAGTTCGTATAGGCCGGGTGCCCTGGTGAGAGTTTTTAGGCCGCCTGAAGGCCTCTGACTTGGCTAAACGGTTAAAACAACCGGGTCCTACAATTTAACGTGTCATCCGAGCCACGGTAGCGCTCAGTTGGAAAATGCCACTCGCGGTCACCCATCTAAATAGTGACCGTGCAGAACGTTGCTTAATTTCGGTGATCGCTGACAAACACCTAATCTAACTACGCTACGAGCGCTACTGGTTTGCTGGTGTAAATAAATAATACTGATAATCAGCTGTGTGTGACAAATGGTATTTACAGTATTGATTCAAGATTCATGCTAATAATCATTAATCGTAAGCAATCTAAATAAAGAACGATTGGCGATCCAATATAGCTGTAAGGCGTGATGAAATGAGGCAGTACCAGCCAGGCACATAAATCCATATTGCGCTGTATCAAGATATAAACACACTAACCTGCGACACACACACGCGTTGCTCAGAAGTTAGAACGAGTTTCATGTCAACGCATATATATTTACTAACTCAATTCTATTCAGCCGTTAGGATATCGTGCCTTCGTTACCACATACTCGTGTTGACATGAAAACGTGTTTTTGTATTTCATTTTCCCTACACATAGCATACGAGCTGGCTGTTATTGTATCATTTCATTTTCACTAACATTATAATGACTAGAATTTGGAATATGATAATTTTATGAATATATTTTAAGTTGTAACATTTATAAATTTGCTATAATGTAAAACTAAGACATCATTTTAATTAGCTGTAAATCTCTATTATACGTGATCATCTGTACATACTACATCAAGCTTCACCCTAGTGAAGGCTATCCATCAAAACACTGTGTACTCACCTAGTTTGCATGGCTATGGCTGCACTATCCATGTTTGTACTAATTTTTGAAATAAAATGATTTTTTTATTTTTTTTTTAATCTAAGTAATTTTTATCTTTTTTTAAGTCCCGAAGAAGAATGTAGGTAAGTCTCTATACCACCGGTGTAGGTATCACAGAATGTTCAATTGTTCATCCACAAGATGGATAGAAGACCTGATTAAAATAAAAGGAATGAGCTAAATGCAAGCAGCTCTAGCAGACTAGCTCTAGACTAGCTCTATCTCGACTACCTCTAATTTCTTATACCTAGTCAGGTCATAAGTATTGTCACACAGTAAAAAACTTTTCTTTTAGAATGCTGGCCACAAAAAAGTTTATTGAATTCGAATTTCGAATTGTTCATGAAAATAAAAATGTATACTTTTTAGAATTTTATTCGTTTTTAAATATGGAGTGGACGCTTAAAGAAGACCGTGTTGCAGTTATTGCGTTGCATCGTTGCGTTTCCGCGCCAATTCAAATTTTTGACATACTGAAAAATTTGAATATAACCAAAAGATTCGTTTATCGTACCATCAAACGATACAATGAAGACTCTAGTGTAGATGACAGGTCAAGAAGTGGTCGTCCTCGATCTGTTAGGACTCCAGCAGTGATAAAAGCTGTGAAGGCGCAAATTCAAAGAAATCCCAAACGTAAGCAGAAACTGTTGGCCCTTCAGATGGGGTTAGGCAGAACCACGGTGAAAAGGGTGTTAAATGAAGACTTAGGTATTCGGGCATATCGAAGAAAAACAGGACATCGTTTAAATGCTCGTCTAATGGACCTAAGACTGAAGAGATGCCGCGCTTTATTGAAGCGGTACGCGGGAAAAAAATATCGGGAAATTCTTTTTTCGGATGAAAAAATTTTTACCGTAGAAGAGAGCTACAACAAACAAAATGATAAGGTGTACGCACACAGTAGTGAAGAAGCGAGCAACCGTATTCCGCGTGTCCAACGAGGTCATTTTCCATCCTCGCTCATGGTATGGTTGGGAGTTTCTTATTGGGGCTTAACAGAGGTACATTTTTGTGAGAAAGGTGTAATAACAAATGCAGTTGTGTAGCAAAATACAGTCCTGACGAACCTTGTGGAACCTGTTTCTCATACCATGTTCAATAACAGGCACTGGGTATTCCAACAAGATTCGGCGCCAGCTCATAGAGCGAAGAGCACACAAGACTGGCTGGCGACGCGTGAAATCGACTTCATCCGGCACGAAGACTGGCCCTCCTCCAGTCCAGATTTGAGTCCGTTAGATTACAAGATATGGCAACACTTGGAGGAAAAGACGTGCTCAAAGCCTCATCCCAATTTGGAGTCACTCAAGACATCCTTGATTGAGGCAGCCGCCGATATTGACATGGACCTCGTTCGTGCTGCGATAGACGACTGGCCGCGCAGATTGAAGGCCTGTATTCAAAATCACGGAGGTCATTTTGAATAAACTTTATTGTCATAAGAATCTATGTTTTGTTAAGTTCATTTTGGTATATAAATGGTTACATAATGAATAAACTTGTTTCAATTATTTTATATTAAACATGTGACAGAATTTATGACCTGACTGTGTATAAGCTCTAGCTAGAGCTTACATAAGAAAACAAACTATGGTGGAAGTCTTTGCTCAGCAGTGAATATTCTACCAATAGTGATGACGATGATAAATACTGGATGCAAGTCAGATGCTTATGATCAGTAGATACGATTAATATAGCTTAGAAGTTATTAACACTATAAGCTTCTCGCGGGCGAAGCTTTGTACGGTTGGACCTTTTTTTCCCAGGATTTTTTTAAAGATGCCACTAACACCTCGGGGTCAGTGGTTATGTGGGAGTCCCCGCCGACTGGACGGTATACCCATCAATGGGTGTTCCACCACTGCGCCTGGTGTCGGGGCTACGGGCACGCTTCCGCACTCCTCCGCGGCACCCGACAGCGCTGGCCCAACTCGGGCCCCACCAAGAGCTTACGCTCTGCTATTCCACAATGACGATGCACCCAACCTATAAACTTTTCGGCAGCTGCCTCCCTAAAGAAATGCCAACGCCCATGTACCTACCCCGTATATACTTCTCCAAATGATAGGACTGGTAGGAGCCATCAATGTTCTCTACGATCTTAATAAGCTCATCTTACCACTTAAGATTCCAGATTCAATTAGACAGTTACTCGTAGATATAACTACCACATAGTAGGTACATTCCCCAACTTAGCAACGCTAGTGATCGTTTACGACCACAACATTTATACCATACTTACCCGGAGATGTTTCATATTTCATGAGCGATTTAATAAAGGCGCTTTCATCTACAGTAAAACCTAATGGCCTCGAGGAATCCCGAAGTGTAGTAAAGAGTGCCCAGATATAGCTTTATTTCATGACCTTTATGAGTCTAGCGCGACAAAGTTGCGGGTACACTTATATTGAAGTCTTAAGGAGGGTGAGACCTAGACTTTTTACAAAAGGTAAATCAAAAATAATTTATGTGATAATTTTGGCTTAGCTTTATTTTTTTTTATTCAACATTATCAGCCAACGGACGTCTACTGCCAGACAAAGCCCTACCCAGGATTTCCTTGCCGGTCTAACTTGCTGGTGTACGTCCCACGCTGCGCTTGTAGGTATAGGCCGCGCCACACAAGTTGGCGGATGTGAAGTTAGCTACAAGCTGCACAATATCCAATCCTGACTGAAGCTCACATAAAGCCGCACATTGATTGGCTATTGAGCGGCTTGTAGCTAACTTCACATTCGCCAACTTGTGTGGCTCGGCCTATTCGTGATGTCTATTCGAGAAACTACGGCCTCATCGGCCCTCCGTATACCACGTACCTATTTATTTTTTGGCTTTTATACTAAGATTTGTTTTAAATTCGATCACTTTATTTCAGGAAGAAAATTAATAAAGATAGAGGACCGATTTTAAAATAGGTAGAGAAATGGTCATTCTTATTAAGCCGGTCGTATGACAGACGTATTGGTCTGGCGAGGTATTTGTGACCTTACGTTTGATATTCTACCGCGCAATTGCAAATAGGCATGCACATCGGAGATACAAATATCATTCACCATTGTATCATTAGTGCGCGGCCCGATTTAGAGAGAGCCAATTCTGTTTGTTTAGGGTGAACGCGCATATTGACGCGACATACCTACCTGAGTGCCTCAAGTCGAAAATGTTCGGTTTCTGATATAATGATATCGGGCACCGAGACGTAGTCTCTTACTATGGGTCGTATTAATAAGCTCCAAGTAGCTCAACAAACTTTGGAGAGAGCTATGTTCGGGGTCTTTCTCTCTCTCTCTCTCATAAATACATTATTGTGAATTAGGAGACTGATGGCCGTTCAGCACTATGTTTCGTTTGATATTTTGAACCAATTGGCTATTTAACAAATCTTTCACCAGTTAAAAGATACATTATTTTTGTTGGTCATAGGACTTTAAGTTCAGGAGTTAGAACATTCCAAATACAATTTTAAAATGCCATGTTCTTCAGACTACTTTGAAACGACTATCCAAAATCGTCATACTTTTATGAGGACTAACTAACTCTACATGATTATAATAAGAATGTCACGGTTAATATCAAAGTATTTATGACTAATGGTACAGGTTCGTACCTGAACAACCCTTGCGTGGTAACATATTCAAAGATCCAGTTAAAACACTGCTTATATGTCATTGAAGACGATTTAGTATTTGAGTGGGTTACATGGAAGTAATAGCTTTCGGCAATGTCTAGACTGGAGCGATTAATTTTAGCTGTAGGCATTTGTATTGTCAGAGCAGTAACCTTCTAATTTAGATCATTGAGTCAAAAAATTTGTCATGATGTTATCGTTCTCCGAACAATATCGGAAGCACATTAGCACAATAAAATGCTTCGGAGCATATTTATACGTAAATAAAAATTTTCCACTATCCATATTTGTATATTCGCCACAAAAATATATGACTGCAAGTCGTTAGCTGAAACTGCAATGAGTGGAAAGGCAGTGGCGTCGTCAGCTGCACTACCTATTCAACCAGAGTGATGGCAACTTCTCTCATCTTAACGAAACAATCATGAGGTCATAGCATGTAAAAGATTTGTGCGTTGCATCGACTTAGCCTTTATTTCTTTGTTTCTGCCGTCATCACCGATACACTTCTCTTCACTTGCTGATCCCAATAGAATATTTGCGCTGGTTGTAAATAACTAGATTCTTTTTCTGAGTTAGGTTCTATTTTGTGGTAGTTTTAGTAATCGTTTTTATGTACCTTTTTTTGAATACTGTTTTGGCAGATTACCCTTAAATATCACAGATCACTGAAGAACTATTTACTGAAAGATGTTTTTAATCAAAAAAGTGGGAAAAGGGCAAAGGCCCGGTGACTCGTACGACCTAATTTCAGAAGACCGACAACCAAAAGAGGTCGATGTATGGAAACTAAGGAATAGACTAGCAAGTTGTGTCGATTCACGAAGTTTATTTATTGGGGGGATATAACTGCAAAGTCATGGCGGTTACACGTAGAGGTCTAAAGAGATGCCTTTCGAGACACGTATGCGTATGTAGAAAATAATTATCATACACTGCAAAAAAGCTCGCAAAATATGTTTCGCAAAATGCAGTGTTGTGTGAGCGCATAGAAATATGTGATTTGTTGTGCTCTGTGAGTAAAGTTATTGGCATTATGCGCAGTTGTGATTTTCAGCTAAGGACGTCCACTGCTGAAAATTAACCCTTCTATATAACTCCAGCTAGCGACCCGCCCCGGCTTTGCATAGGAATACATAATTATAAACCTTCCTCTTGAATTACTCTATCTATTAAAAAAACTGCTTCAAAATCCGTTGTGTAGTTTTAAAGATATAAGCATACATGGGGATAGACAGCAGGAAGCGACTTTGTTTTATACTATGTAGTGATGGTGATAAGAGCAATTGCGAAGCGAACCCAGCACGTTACTGCTGACTTAATGAGATCGCCTGTCCACCTTAAAGTTGGGCGTCTTACACTGCGCTGGCCGATACGTGGTCTCCACTCGGGAACTTTAACGGAGTGCTATCTTTCTTGTAAAATAAGACCCCTGCTTGATCGAGACTGTCCCATCTCTTGTGATCTGTGGGGTCACAGGAAGGGGAAAGTGGGAAGCGATGTATGCCAATAAAATTATGAGGAAGGTTAAACACGGTTTGATGGACTGCATGTTGGATATTTGATAGAATTACGTCATAATACCTATTTTATGGTGTTGGAAATATAGCTGTAGTATAAACTTTTAAGGCTGGCAAACTCATTTCAGTAACTGTGAGATATGGGCATAGCTAAGTTCAAGTTTTAGGGGGTGGTTCAATTCTTAATCAGTGGGGTAAAAATTGCGTTAAAAATAAGTATAACGTGTATGTCTATGTATCTTAGTCTGTATGCCTGTCTTTATCATAGCTTCCAAACGAATGAGTCCGATAATAAAATAAATCTGCAATTCTTCTTCTTCTTCGTAGTGAAGAAGAATGGATATTACGAGTTTAGGGTGTGACATTAGGGTGTTCCAAATTAATAATTTTATATTATTTCTTATTTTATTTCGTAGCTCGGTCGGCATATGAGATACTATTAAAATCTCTTAAAAGGCAAGACGTTTTTAGCTAACTAAAAACAAATGTTCTCGTTGCTTTTACGCAAACTACGAGTATTTAAAAAAAGAAAACCAAGAAAGGCAATTTTCAGTTTAAGTTTAACGTTTAAAAAGAACAAGAAAGCTAACAGCTAAACGAATCTTTAACAATTTCACCAAAATCTAAAGCAGTTGTCTAGACCTCGGTTCTAGCTTAAAGCTTATCGGCAAACAGATAGCATTCTCCACACAATTTAATGGATTCAGGCGCTACTTGGCAGCTAAGTGATTTTCAGCGTGAGTTAGCATAAGCCTCGCTTTAGTGTAGCCATATCTGTTTTAGCATGTGGCGCCAGATTTGTCTCTAAAAACGTTGTTAGTAAATAAATAGTATCGCACTACTCCCGTTAATGACCAAGACCTGACACTTCGACTGAGTTCTGTGAAAATGCTCTACTCTAAAATAGATTCTAGAAAAAAAAAGCGATCGAGATAGCTAGATATTTTTTTATCTCGAGTTCTAATGACTAGTTTCAAAACGTATTTAGTTATATAGGAAAGTATTACGATCCACGTAATAAAAATGTGGCGAAACATCACGTAAACGTCAAGAAGAGTATCAAATCTCCTTTTTATACAAAAGGAAATCTTTTTCTTGAGAAAATCTAGGAGCTAGGATGGCAACACTGCTCGTTCAAGCTGACCTAGTCAGATACGAGACGGTAACATGTAGGAATCGCTAGTAGATTGCTGAATACGTAATTCAATTTCATTAGTTTTCTCTTAGCTAGCTCTATAATAGGAGTATATTACGTTTATGTGATACGCAAACGTCAAGACAGGGGAAGTTCTGCATTTGGGTGTACGAGTATGATGCGCCGTGTATGTATGTTTATCCGACAGCGCAGGAAAAAAGTACATAATTCTAACGTACCTCTGCTCTGGGGTGTTTTACGAAGGTTTTATTTTATGTCACGAGCCGTACAGTGAAGAGAAGAGTTATGATATCTGAAAATTCTACTGTAACCCCTGCATAAGATTAGCCTAAAAAGCTCGAAGCAGACACACTAAACACTAATTTATTCCATAGAATACTCCTATGACCCTTCAACATATTGTGCTTATGTCACCACAGAGCGGAAATACAGTAAATATTTAAAATTACATTCCACAAATTAGCGCTTCATTCAATTACTATCGAAAGTGAACAAAATGAAAACAATAATGTGCAAAATTGTAAATACATTTTTCGCTTAACCAACTCCAAACATCATAACTACGAGTACCTACCATACAAAGCATTATATTACTAAGTAAATAAGAACCATATTTGCTTTCACTATTCCATATCAGTCCTACCTGCGTGTTTTTTGTAGAAAACAGGGATGGCAAATAGGGTTGGTCAGTACACATTAGTCACCGTTTTTACGTGCGACACCCCTTGGGATACGGTTTCACGGTTACCAATGATATTATGTCATATTGCCTTTCATGTCCTTGTGACCGTACCATGAACTCTTAGCGCGAACCCGAAGTTAATCGAATTAGATTATGTTGGATATAATTCAGCTGAGAAAGTAAAATGAGAGAAATCATCATAATTTCAGCTGAAGGACGTCCACTGCTGAATATAGGTTTTCGCTATAGATGATATCAGCGACCATCTAAAGCGATCCATCCGTCTTAAACACGTTATCTGTCCGGTGCGGTGTCTTGTATTGTAAGTGGACGTCCAACTTTGCGCTTGCCACTATGTGGTATCCATTTGAAAAGTTTACAACCTCAATGGCCAATAGTCCTTTGTGTTATGTATCTGCCTTGCCCAAAACTATTTCAACCGTCTAACCCGCTGCATTGGCCATGTCCGTAATTTTGAATCAGCTATGGATTTCCTGACAAGTAATTGGATTTTACATTGAGACTTCAAGCTATCCCGAATATGAAATTGATGGCGTTGGCGTTTATATCGCTTTTTATTCATATAAGACACCAAAACGCTGAGTTGGGACCGGTTTCGTGGCAAACATTTGGGTGCGTTTTAGTTTTAGTTGACGCCTATTTGTATATAATTAGATATGTAATAATTTGTTGTGCCTTGTACTTGTTTGTTTGTTTCGAAATAAAATATTTCTTTAATTTTTTTCTAAAATAATAATCAAAAGCATCCATTCCGGCTCACTAAGAGCTCACAGTACGACCCCTGTACCATTGAATAACACAAAAACAGTTACATGTTTGTGACTCAATCATGCGAAGGCGTATGTAAAATATTTTACGATATTCATGATGATAGTGGTTGGGTTTGTAGGGGACGCCGAGGTGGGGTTTTTGATCCGTAAATTTTGCTTTTTGGTCTTTTATTCGCGCAGCATAATATTACCTTTCTTAATTTAAGGCTGTTGCTTGGAGCTACAAGCTGCGGATAACCCAATCCTCGCGCTGCTGTTGAGTGAGCTTCAGTCCGGATTGGGTTATCCTCAGCTTGTAGCCAACATCACAGCCGCCAAGTTATATGATTCGGAACAGGGATATAGCGGATATTTACATCCGCATCTTCAATTTCGGACCTTCTGCATTCAAGTCACATATATTATGGTTTCTTTCTCTCTTCTGTCCTCGAAAGTAACTGAATTCGATTTATATGGCGTTGGTTAATACCATTTACCATAGAAAAACAAGAAGTTAGTTCTGAAATATCTTAAAATCCGCATCCGCGGATGTAAGCTTTCAAACATACGCATCCGCATCCGCGTCCGCGGATGTCTAAAAATAAACATCCGCAACATCCCCGATTCGGACTATAGACTGTACCTGCCTGCCCGGGTAGCACGGCAAGGGGATAAAACCATAATATCCACTCTTAATATCAGATGTCATATTGTCAATCCATACTTTATTTCCTCTTCGAGGGGATATAATGGTGGAAAGACTATTAGTCCCTTTGCCATGCTTCCCGTGCTGCAATATCTAACAAAATCCTTGAAAACCTACCACCGCCGGTCCACTTCGATAAACACTGACGTCAAAACCACTGGTTACGGCGGTCATGGAGTGCAAGCCTTTAGTTTGCCTACTTGAACTGCAATATTGCATGCTTACGTCACTACTGACGTCACAAATCCACTTAACAAGAGTGTTATGTATATTGTATGGTGGCTATTAGAAGGTGAAGGTCGCCGGACCGTGCCACTTTCGTTTCCCATAACTAGAACGAATATAGCTCATAATTCATTTATTCTGCTTCCATAAAGTACATGATGGTAAAAATATAAAGAGTAGAGAGAAAGTAGCATATGGACCCCGTCGGGCGCAGCAAAAACAGAACAGAGGAAGGCACCATAAATAGGTCATATTAATTAATATTTCATGAAACAAAAACACGATATGGTAAGTAAATAAATGTCCACTAAAAGTTACAAATTAAAATGTCAACGAAAACATAATAAGTATATTATAATGTCAAAAAATAAATGTCAAAAATACTATGTATAATAAGCATTAGTTATTAGAAATTGTTTTAAATTATTTAAAAATATTGTGTCCTAATTTTCGGATTTTAATTCATTAGGCAATTTGTTAAATATATTTATCGACATTGATAGCGTTCCAGATGAGTGTATGTGAAGTCGTGACTTGGGTAGCATTAATCTATTAGCGTGACGAAGTGAACGATTTGCGGGTAAATCTCTTCTTCTTACATAAGTGTGTGTAAGATGTCCCCTAATATTTATTTATTTATTTTTTATTTATTTAGATGCACGTTATTGCGGACAAATTTAGTATTTTGCTTTGGTATTTCATAATATCCGATTCGTTACCGAAACATTTCCGAAAATAACATTTTTTGAGAAAGGAAAAACGGAAAGCGGAGTCATAGTAATAGGATCCCGTTTTTACCCTTTGGGTACGGAACCCTAATAATGAGGATTAGGTACTTAATAAGGAATCATAAAAGCTTAATTAATCTTTAAACTAGAGTATTCAAGATATTTTCGAAATGGTCCAGTACTGTTTCGTACCGATATTTGGTTCTTTCGGGACATATCATACGACCTAGAGCAGCACAAATAGATAGTTCCTATAGACCGAGTGGCTAGCCCTGGAGTCAGTTTATAAGCCACCTCAAAGACTTTGACGTGGTTAAACAATCAGCGCGAACAATTCAAGGGATCATCATCATCATCATCTGCCTATATCGACCCACTGCTGGGCATAGGCCTCCTCTCCTTTGTACCAGTTTGCCCTGTCTTGGGCTGATCTGGGATGCAAGGGATGCAGTGACCCAACCAAAAACTAACTGGACTGGCTTTACATTGAGCGTTCGTAAGAAAAAAATTGTAGGTATAACAAGCGCAGTGATGTGCCGTGCAGGGTTTGCTACTGTTCTGTACCATCCTTTTTAATAGTCCACTGCAGGCAGTAGGCCTACACAAAGGGTGATTGGGCCATATCCACCACGCTGGCCAAGTGCGGGTTGGTGGTCACATCCGCCATCGAATTTCTTCTACGGACGTATGCAGGTTGCCTCCCGATGTTTTCTTTCACTGAAAAGCCAGTGGTGTGAAATTCCGTACATAAATCCCGAAGAACTCATTAGTACGGGACCGGGATTTGAACCCACGACCTCACGATTGTAAGGCCAGTGTCATTACCTCTAGACCACCGCTACTAGTTTAGTTGAAAATTCTAGGTGGCGCAGACATGCGACTTTCCCAAACTTCGTTCTTCTTTCTTTCGACTTCCCCTGTTTACGAGTATCATCAGACAAGCGTTTAGCTCGTTTTGTCTATCTATCTCATCGATCAAATATATCGATGATCTATCTAGTCAAGTTAGCGCTACAAATCTTAATAAAAACATGTATAATGTATCTTATTTTTAGATCTACGATTTTGTATCTTCGTCGTAGTTTCGAATGCTAATTTTGTTTAGGAAGTAGATACAAGCTAAAGCCTTCGATGACGTAGCATAGGTAGCCTTGTGGTCCGCGCATTAGCGTCGCCTCACCGGTCCCGCGCAGTCTGACCTTCTTCCACTTGTTCATCCTAATCTAAAATCTATAGTCTGACCGTTTAACTGAGTCCTCGCCTGCGCGGTACAGAGGCGCGGGGGTAGACGACAAAGGGGACTGAGACAGGTGCGAGCGGCGGGGACTCGGTTAAACGGTCAGACTATAACAAGTAACATTTTCAACCGAGTTCCAATAAGTTGACAAGTGCGTGTCTCGACACGCGTTGGCTTCCGTAGATGGTGACTATGATTATGATCATGATAGATGGTGACTATGATTATGATCATGATAAAAATAAATTTTTATGATTTCATTGGATGGTAAATTGCTAGAAAAACATTTTTGGTTAAGAAATCGACCTATATCTTACCAATGGTACATGTGACAAAAAAATCGTTTAGGAAACCTTAAATTCATTTTAGAAACTCTACTTAACGACACCCCATATGGGGGGTGGGGTTAAAAAAAGTCATCCCCTCTTGGGAGCTACCATCAAATTTCATGCAATTTGGTTGATACGAGTAAATGTGGACGTTATATAATGCGGACGGACGGACGGACACAACGAAGTTATAAGGGTTCCTCGTTTTACTACGGAACCCTAAGGAAGAAGGCAACCTCTGTTGGATATGGGCACATGTATGTGACACTAAATTATAATAAAAGTATTCTCATCAAATTTTGAGATGTCGTACATGGCAACACTCTCTCTTCCCTTTTTACGTCGTACTCTGTTGGATTGACAACTTATATTGTGAGAATTAATTATATCCCTATTTTAATTGTGTCATTTAGAGATTGAATATAAGACTGTATGATTGCACCTTTTAATGATTAAAAGGCTTTTCATATCAACGAAGTTTTGTGTGTCTTTGATCTGCACTTGCCACGTGCTACTGTGCATCCTCCTTTACTCTGCTGCTGCTTCACAACATATATCGAAACAGGTGATGTTCCCAGGAATAAAAGTACAGATCAAGATCAAAGTAATAATAAATATCTTAGTACCACGAGTTGTGATTCTTACTGCGTTCGCTGTCATAACCTCAAAGATGGCTGAACCTGTGACAGTACCCAGTGGCGTATTTCACTTGAATCAAAGTAACGAAAGTGGCCTGCGTATTGAAAAGCTTGATGGAATCGCAAACTTTACATCGTGGAAGTTCTCAATGCGAAATATTTTGATATTAGAAGGACTTTGGAATGCAATCTCAGATGATTCTGACATCAGATCGGAAAGAGCGTTAGCTCGAATCTCGCTGAGTATTAAACCGGCACTTTATCAACTATTATACGGAGTTACTACAGCAAAGGCAGCTTGGGAAAAGCTAGCCTCTATATATGAGGATAAAGGACTATTCAGGAGAGTTAGTCTACTAAGACAATTACACAGAGTTGAGTATGTACATTGTACAATCAGCAAATATGACTGCATATATAGATAGTATATTCACGATTGTACAACAATTAGCTGAAATTGGCAAGATCATTGAAGACCCGGAAATCTCCGAAATAATGTTGAGTGGCCTGCCAGCTGAATTTGATACTTTAGTGTCAACTCTGGAAACTGCATCAATCACTAAGGAGCTTACTTCAGAGCTAGTGCGAGCTCGTCTTCTACAGGAAGAATACAGAAGAAAACAAGTCAATGAAGGAAATGGAAGCTCGTCTGCATTCATATCTAAAAGTATTAATACAAGAAGAAAATCATGCTATTATTGTAAAAAGGTGGGACACGTAATGGCTCAATGCTTCAAGAAAAAGAGGGATTTAAAACAGAAGAAAGAAGATAATAAAGAGCAAACCATGGTTGCCTCGGCTTATCTAGCTTCGAGTACATCCTCTTCAAAAGCTGAATTTATAATTGATAGTGGCTCGACCTCACATATGATTAAAGACAAGAGTGTTTTGTATAATATAAAAACATGTAATACAGAGATAAATTGTGCTGACAAGATGACTAAATTACAGAGCAATGATGTTGGTGATATGTGTGTAAGTTTTAACAATTATTCGAAAGTGTTAAAAGATGTGATGTATGTGCCTCGTTTGTCTGAAAATTTGCTGTCCGTAAGTAGGTTGTGTGAACAAGGGATGAATGTTGTCTTTAGTGGTGATGGCTGTTTTATTTATGAAAAGTGCACTGTTTATGGCAAACCTGCGGGGCAATTCTGTCAATCGATCTCGTTACTAAGGTGACACGTTCTCGAACTCGTCTCGTTTTACTGACAGTTTTGAGCTGTCGGAACTGTCAGAAAAACGAGAGAGGTTCAAGAACGTATCACTTCTGTAAAGAGATCGGCTAACAGAATTGCCCCGCTGTAATGTCTGCAAAATTGTGTAAAGGTGTATACAGAATGGAAAGTATTTTTGCAAAGGAGCAGTCGTTGGCTGTCCTGCATAAAGTGCAGGAATCACAGACTGCAAAGTTAGCTTCATCAAATAGTGAGAATGTTGATGTGTGGCATCGACGGTTAGGGCACATCAGTATGAAAGGTTTAAGTTCTTTGAGAGAATGTGTGGCGCGTAATGTCTCATTTCAGGTAACTGATGACAAGCTTCAACCTTGTGTAGCGTGCCTCGAAGGCAAGCCTGTGGCCAAGGCTTACCCGAAGGGCCAAGCGAGACGTGCCAGCCAGTGTCTCGAACTAATACATTCTGATGTCTTTGGTCCTGTGAGTGATGAAAGCTGGGGTGGCGCAAGATACTTACTTACCTTTACGGATGACTACTCGAGGAAGACGTTTGGTTATCTAATGAAGAGAAAATCAGAGGTAATGTCTTATTTCCTTATTTTTAAGGCGATGGTCGAAAAACAGACTGGTTTGAAGGTGAAAAGCTTGCGTTCTGACAATGGGGGTGAGTACTGCAATGCCAGTCTTAAGAGATTTCTTCAAGATGAAGGAATAGTTCACCAGTTAACGGTACCGTATGGTTCTCCGCAGAATGGCGTCGCAGAACGCCTTAATAGGTTATTATTAGAGAAAACAAGGTGCATGCTGCGGCAATCTGGTCTTTGCAACCGTTTTTGGGGAGAGGCAGTAATGGCTGCCATCTATTTGAAGAATCGTAGCCCCAGTACGGCATTAGCAGGACAGATACCGGAGGAAGTTTGGTCTCGACAAAGTGTTTGTCTCGGACATCTTCGTGTGTTTGGCTGCATAGCGTATTCTCTGCTGCCGGAGCCTACTCGTACAAGTAAGTTGAATGCTAAAGCTAAAATGTGTATCTTTGTTGGTTATTCAGAAAATGTTAAAGGATACCGACTTGTAGAGCCATCAAATCCAACGAAGGTGTTTTTGTCTAGAAATGTGAATTTTTTAGAAGACAAGTTTTATAGGGATTTTAAATGTAATGACATTAGTGGAACTGACATTTATTTTAATAGTGAATTGGTAATTCCTATTGTTCAATATAATAATGTGTTGAATTCTGACAATGAAACTATGAATTCTGTTAAGTCATGTGGTACAAATGTGTTGAATTCTGACAATGAAACTATGAATTCTAAGCATTTAAATGCTGATAAATCTAGTCATGATATAAATGAATCTTTAGATAATAGTTATAAGAATCATTCTTATGAATTTTCGTATGAATTTACAGATGCAGAATCAGGCGACGATGACTGCGAGAAACACAGTGAGGATGAGCAGACCTCTGCTGAGCTGGAGCTTTCCGAGGAGCTGGAGAAGCAGCCGGCGTCCGGTGGAGAGACAGCAGTTCGAGGGGAAGGCGCGACTAGTGGAACAGAGGCTTCTGTCACTGTCGGCGACCGGCCCGTCCGCAGTAACCGTGGTAAACCACCACTAAGGTATGGAGATTTTGAATTAAGTATGTTCGCCGATTCTATACTCGATGAGCCTCAGACCTACGAGGAGGCTATTGCATCTACAAACTCTAGAGAATGGCAAAAAGCCATGCAGGTAGAGTATAACTCATTAGTACAAAATGGAGTTTGGAAATTAGTGGATCGACCCACAGATAAAAATGTAGTGAAATGCAAGTGGATTTACAGAGCAAAGCATGATGCGTCAGGCAATTTTGATAAATTTAAAGCTCGCTTAGTTGCTCGCGGCTTTAGTCAACTGGAGGGTGTTGATTATTCGGATACGTTTTTCGCCTGTCGTACGTCATTCAACTTTGCGAATTTTATTTACACTGGCAGTTCAGTATAATATGTCCATAGAACATATTGATATCACTACAGCTTTTTTAAATTCTGACCTAAATGAAATTATATATATGGAGCAACCGCCAGGCTTCGTGACTGAAAAGACTAAGGTGTGTATGTTATTAAAAAGTATATATGGTCTGAAACAAGCTAGTCGCATGTGGAATTTGAAAGTGCAAGAGGTACTTAGTGAAAATGGATATGTACAGAGTAAGTGTGAACCCTGTGTGTACATGAAGAAGAATGAAAGGGATTTCACCATCATAGCTCTATACGTAGATGATTTTTATGTGTTTACAACAACTACTACCAAAGAACTGTTTAATCTACTAGAAAAACACTTTGATGTTAAGCACCTCGGCTCACTAATTAGTTGTTTAGGCATGCATGTAACTAGAAATAAGAATGTTTTAATTTTAGACCAATATCCTTACTAATATTATAAATCCGAAAAGTTTGTTGGTTTGTTGGTTTGTTACTCTATCACGCGCCAACGGAGCAACGGATTGACTTGATTTTTGGCATGGATATAGTATAAAAGGCGGAAGGAGCTTTAGGATACTTTTTATCCCGAAAAATTTCATAGTTCCTGTAGGACAGGACAAAAACCCTCGAAAGCGAAACTGTCGCCACTATCACAAAGACGCTAAGTGATTAATTCCTCTATGACGCTAATATGGACTAACGAAACGTCACAGCCAAACGTAATTAGATGACAGGTGACATTGTCTGCAGACTTTTATAAATCACAAGTAGCGTGGCAAGGCGACAAATTGTTTTTCTACCATTATATCCCCTTGAAGAGGAAATAAAGTATGGATTGAAAATGACAACTGACATTAAAATTGGATAAAATGTTATTTTCCCTCTGCATGCTACATGTTACTATGACGTTTAATACCAGGCCGTCATTTTGTCTGACATTAAAAATATTTTTAAATATTCTCCTCTAATGATAGAGGTTCAACATGTTTTTTTATTCTACCTTTATGGTACAGAATCATCATACTTTAATATTATCAATCCGAAAAGTTTGTTGGTTTGTTCCTCTTTGACGCAGCAACGGAGCAAAAGATTGACCTGATTTTTGGTATGGATACCTATGGTTTAATAGACAGAAAGTGATAATAGGATACTTTTTATATCTCGAGAAAATTCGTGATTCCCATGGGATAGGACAATAACTGTTTCTCAGCAATGGAGCAACGGATCGACTTGATATTTGGGGTGGGCATAGTTTGGAAGACGGAAAGTGACATGGGATACTTTCCATCCCGAAAAAATTGTGGTTGCCGTAGGACTTAACGATAAATTTTTCTCAGCAACGGAGCAACTTGCCTTGGCATATTGCATGAATATAGTTTGAAAGACGAAAAGTGACATAGGCCACTTTTTATCGCAAAAACTTTAACAGTTCCCGTAGGATAGGATAAAAACTAAGTGAGTGGGCTGCGGTAGCAGCCGTCTAAGCGCCAGAAATAACCTGTCATGGCAAGTTTAGGACGTTCCCACATATTTCGCACTCCTTCGCGGCACTCAACAGCACTAGCCCAGACTCGGGCTCCATAACGGAGCTTGCGCTCTCGCCATAGTGACGGAGTGTTTCGGAGCACAAGACACATCGTCATCCACCACTCGAGACTAACCAGTACTGAACGTCAGACAGCATTCCAACGCCCTGGTCCCAGTGCAGTGGGTCAGTCATAGTAGCCCAGCGCCTGCCTCTTCAACTGCAGAGGGCAGTGAGAACGGCAATCGCGATACCGACACCTCTCTTCCCCTGCAGCCCCACTGCGTCTGCCAACACGTTGACGGCCTAGCGGAAGGTAGGGTAGGTGGCGGCACCCACACCACCAGTTCCATATATCCCACCGCGGCCCCCTTATCCTCGGCTGTCATATCAGAGTCCAAGAAGCAGCCTTGCTTTATGAAACTAAGAAAGGTTATTCCCAGCAAGTAACTGGAGATAGAGAGACAGAAAAGAAGCCACACCCAGCGCAGCAAGAGGAGCTGGAGTTCATATGCCTGGCAGACGGAGCAGCACTAGAGCAAAATCTTAACCGAGAAATTAACATATTTACAGACGGCAGCAAAATTAAAGGGAAAGTTGGGGCGGCATTATCCATTTGGGATGATGCCGCTGAGATCAGTACCCGCAAGCTGAAATTGGCCGATTAGTGCTCTGTGTAACAGGTCGAGTTATTGGCACTTCTTGAGGCTAGCGAAAAAGCAAAAATCTTTTGTGACTCCAGGTCTGCACTGGAAACGGTAGTTGGCGTATCTTCCCTCCATCCCTTAGCAGTAAATTCAAAGCTAACATAAAGTTACTACACGCACAAAATAAAATAGTGAAACTTTATTGGATTAAAGCGCACGCGGGGATGGAGGGAAATGAGAGAGCGGACCAGCTAGCAAAGGAAGCAGCACTGCACTCGAAGTGCAGACCTATTTGGGATAACTGCCCCGTTTCATTCGTCAAGCGAGAAATCCGAAAGGACTCTCTTGACGAGTGGAACCGGCGGTATCAGGATGGACACACAGCGGCGGTAGCCAAAACATGTTTTCCGGATGCAAGGGCGGCATACAAGATCGTAAGAGAAATAGCACCAGTGGGAATCATAACTCAAGTGCTGACGGGGCATGGTGAGTTTTCCCAATACTTACATCGATTTAAGTTGAGGGAAAGCCCATCGTGCATCTGTGAACCCACAAAAGAGGAGACTCCACTGCACATAATCTTGGAATGCCCAGTTTATGGAAAGTAGAGATTTGATTTAGAACAAAAAATTGGAATTAATCTAACACGAAAAAACCTTAGAAACAATTTTATCGAATTTTTGCACAAATATTTGTAAAAAAGCAATACTTAATTAGGAACAAGTAGGTATAAACTTTGCTGTACCATTGTAATGTTTATTATAACTGCAAACAGCCAAAAACATTGAAATATAGGTATACTTAGTTTTTATTCATTTGTAATTAAGACCCCTGATCATGTCAGGGATATTTCGCGATATAATAAAAAAAAATCCTCGGATGCAGCGTCGCAAGAGCAGCACTGCAGCCCGCCTAAGTTGCGACACTCCTCATAAGGCATGCAACCTACCGGCCATCCTCTCAGCTGCTTTAGTTAAAAGCGGCTGAAACTCGAGTGCCAGCCTCTAAGCTTCCTTGGGGGAAAAGACCCAAAGAAGAGGGAGACTTCGAGCGCCGCCTTTTCAGCTGCCTCAGACCTCCCCCACGACAAGGTGGGAATACACGGGGGGGTTGTATATACACTCCAACCGTAACTTAACCAACAAAAGCATTCCTCTAAGGTATTTTGATATTTGTCAGTTAGGTTAGGTTTCGCAGCCGACATAAACATAAGCCAAAATCAAAATACAACGCGGGCGAAGCCGCGGGTAAAAGCTAGTGAATACATAAAGAGATTACTTATAAGATTTAATATGTTAGATTGTAAGTATGTTTCCACACCTATGGTTACAAATTCAAAACTTAATGTAACTTCAGCCATGGAGAATTTAGATGATAGTATTTATCAATACAGGCAATTGGTTGGCTGTCTTAATTATCTATCTGTATGCACACGTCCAGATATTACTTATACTGTCAGTCAGCTGAGTCAATATTTATGTAATTTTGATAAAAGTCACTGGATAGCAGCTAAACGTGTGTTAAGATATTTAGCTGGTACTATAGAATATGGCCTTTGTTTTTATAAGAGTGACAATTTGAATGTAAACGCTTATGCTGATGCTGACTGGGGAAATAGTGTTGATAGGAAATCATACACAGGTTACATAGTGAAATTAGGTTCAAATGTTGTGAGCTGGGAATCTAAAAAGCAAAGTTGTGTAGCTTTGAGTAGTACTGAAAGTGAATATTTAAGTATTTCGTCAGTCTCCAAAGAATTGTGTTTTATTAAGAATTTCTTGAGCGAAATGTCTTTCGAACCTTTACTTATGGAGATATACAATGATAATAATCAAAGTGCTCAAAAATTGTTATTAGCAAAACAATATTCACATAAACGTACTAAACATATCGACATTCGATATCATTATGTAAAAGATCTTATACAGAATAATGTAATTGCTGTTAAGTACCTATCAACTGATAAGATGCCAGCCGATATACTAACAAAACCATTAGGCTCTGTGAAGCATCATAATTATGTAAAACAATTGAATTTAATTAAAAGACAAGTATGTGCCTAAAATGTTAGAATATTATGATGCAATGTTATGATTGTTTGTATATAATGTAATTATTTATGCCTGTATAGGATAAGTGTTTTAATATTTGATATGAACAACTGTTTAGTTATAGCATGTGTAACTATGTTTTTTGTGTTGTGTAGACATCAAGATTAAATGTTCATGTCATTGTTATTAAATGTTATGTAGAGTCACTTGGTTTTCTGAAATGCATAGCATTGTGTAGAATCATTTTTGGAAATGTTAATTGATAAATTCTGGAAATGTTGGGCATAATGTAATTGTCATTTCAGATGTAATTAGTTATAGTTCAGGTTATAAAATCTGATGAGAATAAGGGGAAGTGTTGGATATGGGCACATGTATGTGACACTAAATTATAATAAAAGTATTCTCATCAAATTTTGAGATGTCGTACATGGCAACACTCTCTCTTCCCTTTTTACGTCGTACTCTGTTGGATTGACAACTTATATTGTGAGAATTAATTATATCCCTATTTTAATTGTGTCATTTAGAGATTGAATATAAGACTGTATGATTGCACCTTTTAATGATTAAAAGGCTTTTCATATCAACGAAGTTTTGTGTGTCTTTGATCTGCACTTGCCACGTGCTACTGTGCATCCTCCTTTACTCTGCTGCTGCTTCACAACATATATCGAAACAACCTCTTCTATTTATTCTATTCGCATAGGTAACATACACCCAAATTTCGTCTACTAATGCCTGTGATGTTGTAACCCCGTGGTCTTGGATTGTAAGAACGATCACAGGTTCAAGCCCTGGACCCGAACCAATCAATTCTATATGCGATTTTCAGACCACTGGATTTCCATTAAAGAAAAACGTCACGGAACCTGTATACCCACGTCTTTACAAGATAATTATTTATTTTTAGCGAAAAATGGCATAAAACCGACTTCCGCACCGCGTACGGAATTCGATGTAAGTACTTAGTATTTTTTACATTATTGTCGATTTTTTTCACAATTGGCGAAAATATCGTTGACAAAAAAAAACATACAGCCGAACATAGTATCTCCTCCTTTTTGGAAGTCGGTAAAAATTGATGACCCGTGTGTGAATTCACCAACCCGCCCTGCTCCAGCGTGATCTACCTATAGGGCCTAATCGTACCCCTTGAGAATAGGCATATGTTCCACAGTATAGAGTAATATAGATTCTATACACTCTACTGTGGACATTTATCATATTTATCTATATTATAGATATGGTACAACACAGCCTCGTGGACATTAGCATCGCTCCATCGGTTCCACAATCTGACCTTGCACCTGTTCATCTGTCGGTGACATTTTGTATAGCTGTGGTATAGCTACTGTTGTATTGTCATGCTAATTCGAATGTCACCGTAACCGATATATGGGTGATACGCGAAACCGATTGTGGGCGAGTCGACATGTTTCTTAGGGTTCCGTATCCAAAGGGTAAAACGGGACCCTATTACTAAGACTTCGCTGTCCGTCCGTCTGTCTGTCTGTCTGTCGCCAGGCTGTATCTCATGAACCGTGATAGCTAGAGAGTTGAAATTTTTACAGATGATGTATTTCGATTGCCGAAATACGACGATAAAAAATACGATTAAAACGGAATATTAAAATTATTTAAGTTATCCCATACAACAAACGTGTTTTTTTTACCAATGGGCTCCCATGCAGTACGGAACCCTTCAAGCGCGAGTCCGACTCGCACTTAACCGATTATTTTTTATTGTCATCCGCTCGTAGTTGACTTTGGTTGTCAACTGGACCCTCTAAAAAGTAGTACATCGTAGTGTTGACTAGATTATGAATTATGACAGTAGTTTCCGTGCTCCGGTCAATCGGTCTTGTGGGGATTGTATATTTTTATTCTTATTCGGTGTGGGGGCGATAGGACCTGCACACACGTCCCGCATGGGGAGTTTTGTGCAATTTCATCTCCGGCGTTTACCCAAGCCAGCCCAGCTCCTTGAAATAACGGAGTGTGGCCCTGGCCCGCTGGCATAACTGCTCCAGTTGCTTGGATGGTGTATGATTGATGGGATTGCCTATGTATGTACAGAACGATAAATTACTCGTTATCAGGAATGCCATTTAAATAGACGAGTAATTGTATCAGTTGTTATTCAGAGGCTCTAAACTACTGTATTTTATTGTAATGATAGACGCTGGGGTTGAAAGGGAACTATACACATTATGAGGGACGTCAATGGAAACTTAGCGCCTTCATCTCCAAAAAGGTAACGAATTCCACCATTTCTTATGAGAATAGCAATGCACTCGCGATGTGTAGGTACTGCGTGATGTAAGCACAAACCACTCTTGAACCATATTCAGTTAATTCTTCACCAATCTATTATGAAGTCTATTCTGTTCTGCATAATTTGTGACAGAGTAGCGTTTGTAAAATATGTATTGCAATGCGGTAGTATAATAATTGTCTGTCTGATACTTTTATAGAAGATTCTTTCAAAAAGCCTACAAATGGATAAAGTTAATCTGTATTATTAAGTTCAACCACATTCAATTGTCGAAGGTCGACAGTCTTCGGATCAAGTTTTTAACGTAGACGGAGTAAGCCTTGTTGTAAGCGGAAAGACCTAGCTAAAATATACATTTTTACGCAACACAGATAAGCTAATTGGTGATATCATAACAGTCCATTCTGGTCATTTTGTCCGCCTACAAGCCGATTCACTTTAAAACTGGGGACCTTCGGAGAAGGGATTGAATTCGGTTACGGTATAAGTTAAAAAATTAAGTAAGAAATTATAAAGGAAGAATCAAATGTTTAGGTACAAAAGTTGCGCCAAACAACGGTAATGGTATCTAACAGTATTGTGACTCGGCCCTGTCCTTGAAATATATATCTACAGCGCCACGTGGCCACGCAGAACGTATCACGCGCTAGGGCTGCCCGCCTTCCGGTCCGCTTACCTTTCTCAGCAGAATACCAGCGCTGATTGTCCTCAATCAGCATTTCACGCTGAGTTGGGATCGGTTTTCGTGGCATACCGCGAGCACTTGCTGCATAACTACTGTTTCTCATGTTTGTCGTTTGCTCGTTTTTTCTTCTTTTTGTTATTAGCTGTGAGTGTTCATGTATGTCACGAAATAAACGTTATTTCTTTCTTTTCCTTCAGTATTTTAATTTAACCTACTTACTCTTTACTTACTTACTTGCCGAGTTTCTTTCTAGTTTCTATCTATCATGATGTAAAATTATTATATTTATTACAAAAAAGAAATTCGTTGTGAATAAAAAAGGAAACGTTCAATAAAAATAAATATTGGATATTTTGATATTTTTAGGGTTCCGTAGTAAAACGAGGAACCCTAAAAACATAAATAGAACGCTTACTAGTTACAAATCCACACGTTCGTTCGTCACTACGACGCGTCGCGGTCGCGACCGACTAGTACACCAAGAGCATACCAAACACCGAGGCGCGTAGATATGATTCGCGTTCAGACCGTTTGTTTGAAGACGGAATACTGTTAGATATCATTACCGTGGCCAAACCCAATCCTCGTGCAGCTTTTAAGTGAGATTCAGTCAGGATTGAGTTTTGCTCAGTTTGTAGCTAACATCAAGTCAAGAAGTTTGCTTCGGCCTGTACGCCGTGTGGCCCTGGTGTTAGTGTTTTTAAAACGCTTGTAGGATTCTGACCGGACTACACGGTGAAAATATCGGTAACGTTTCATTTTACTAATAGAGCTATTTCGAATAAGCTGCGCTACCGAATTTTTTCAGTATCATTATTGACCATTTCATAACCCAAATTATGTCGATACCGCTAATGATAGCAGCTTGGACAGCGGAGCGAGAAATGGTGCAGGATTTTTTATCAAGAGATCTTTTTTGAAAATTATTTTGTACGGTGAAAAATAACACTACTAATAAAGATTATAACTGATATACTAACGGTCATATCCGTTATAACCTTTATTTTATCGGTTATTCAATCCTTGCTCGAGTACTACGCTACAAACTTATTTTTTACTGTCGTACGAACGGGTCACCATCACTTTTCTGAATGAAATTAACCCGTAATTCTGTATTTTGCCAATCGTAGAGATATGTTTGCCGTATTGTCCCAAGGTTTATATTATCTTTATTTTGAGCCAGATTTAGCTCTCTAAATGAGTATTAAAATAGCATTGATAAGATTATTTAAAACGGGCAAGCGACGCATTTGCAGAGAGTACAGGTATACCAGTACGTAGAATTTTACGTAAAGGTTTTGCTAATATCACGTAATTTGGTAAAGTAATTCTCGACGTATTTACATTCGAAATGTTCTTCTGATCTGGAAGAACAAGCGGTAGAACTATATAGCAAAGTAAGTTCGTATAGTCTGGGTGTCTTAAAGCCATTTATTTTACTGTTTTGTTTGCTCACCTATTATATTGAATTAAGAGCTCTATTGAAAGAAGAAAATTGAAAAACAACGCACTCGTTGCGTTCGCACGTAGTGGCACTATTCTTATGTGGGCAAAGGATAGCTCAGGAAAGGATAATGTATTTTTTGAGCTACAGTTACAGTCTGGTTCCACTTTGCAAGATCTTCTTTACGGTTAAACGGACTATTATAAGATTGGTACCGGTACAGGAAGTAACATAATACTATTCTTACCTTTTATAATCTCCGTAGAAGATATAATAACATCGCTTTCATCCATCCTCGACTTGTAGCAGAGCAGGCCGCTTGATTTCTTTATCTTGACTGATTTCTAACAACGGAGCTCGGGATTTTGGCGGAGTTTCTTCACACCATGGTGAAGATGATAGGTGGTGGAAAGCTGCTTTGGTACCTGTGGAAAAGTAAAGAATATAGGGTTGGATGTAACACAAAACGTCACACATATTATAAATGGAGGAACCATATAGGTAGGAACACAACAGTATCAAAATTTGTTATAATTAATAAACATTGATTCGAGAGAGAGAGGACATTCTGTATTTTATTTCAAGATTTATGGTAACCAACCTATATAAGCTTTATTTTGTAATATATTATTACAGATAGAATCATACAACTTGGCGGCTGCGATGTTAGCTACAAGCTGCGGATAGCCCAATCCTAAGGGGCCATCCTCACTCTCCACGAAGCGAACCGAGCAGCGCAGCTTGTAGCTAACGTCACAGTCGCCAAGTTGTATGATTCCGCCTATACCCAGTCTTTTGATATTTCGGATACGATATAGGTATCTTCAAATCTAGAGTAAATAGATGTCTTCTAGGTTAGCATGCTATATTCCGAATCGCATCTCGATTTATATCAGGTAGGATATCGTCAACACTTACCTGTCTAATAAAAAAGAAGAGTAATACAAAAATAATCGGCCAAGTACGAGTTGGACTCGCGCACGGAGGGTTCCGTACTGTATGGGAGCCCCCCTTAAATATTTATTTTATTTTAATTTTATTATTTACTACTGAAGGGAATATAAAACTAAATATTCTGTGAAAATTTCAAGCATTTACCTGGTACCATTATTAATATAGAGCGAAAAACGTCTAAAAATTCAGGTTTGTTGCATGGGAGTCCCCCCTTAAATATTGATTTTATTTTGTTTTCAGTATTTGTTGTTATAGCGGCAACCGAAATACATCATCTGTGTACAATTTCAGCTGCCTAGCTTTCAGGGTTCATGAGATACAGCCCGGTGACAGACAGACAGACGGACATCGAAGTCTTAGTAATAGGGTCCCGTTTTTTCCTTTGGGTACGGAACCCTAAAAAAATAACATTCAGTAATAAAATCGCGGAGGACTGATGACCGTTGGGGTCGAAAAGTTCTCGAGTGGAGACCACGTACCGGCAAGCGCAGCGTAGGACGTTTACCCACAAGGTGGACGGATGACCTCGTTAATACCGCAGGATCGCGCTGGATGCAAGCCGCTTCCAACTGGTCTTATTGGAGATCCATAGGGGAGACCTATGTCCAGCAGTGGACTTCTTATGGCTGATGGATGGATGGATGGAATAAAATCCTCATTCACAACTTAACCATACCTTGCACCAGTTAACAAAACGAACATAAAGTTGGTCAGTAATGAAACATAGCGTCATAGCATATTGGTCTGGCCTTGAATGCAGACTGTATTCTGTACTGAATGATGCAATTTCATTACATGTAAGTGTTCAGTGTGTCATCTCGCTAACACCTTGCTTACTCTTATTGGGTAAAGGTGCATTGCAGTAACAGTAGAGCAGCTCAACAGAATTATTCAAATAAAGTGTACTGAGCCGAAATGGCCAAGGGGAAAGGGTTCAGACCAATATTACGAACAAAAGTTGATAAACTATAGGACTACTTAACCCAGATTTGGAGAAAAAAATCTGTCCCATACAAAATGGCAATGGAATGTAAAAAACGGGTGATTATTTTTTTCTCCGGATCCAGATTGCGAGTTCGAATCACCCCCTTTCGCCTAGTACTGATGAAGTGACTATATTTTGGTCATATTATCTCCAGTATAATAATGACGTCCAATGAATGCAATTGGCAAAGAACTGAGGTAAATGGCAAGAAAAGGGGAAAGAAGAAAGAAAGAAAGATCGTTTATTTCGTGACATACATGAACAATCACAGCTAATAACAAGAAGACGCGAGCAAACAACAAACATGAGAAACAGTAATTATGCAGAAAGTGCGCACAGTATGCCACGAAAACCGGTCCCAATTCAGCGTGAAATGCTGAGGGGAGGCCTATGCCCAGCAGTGAGTTATCTTGGGCTGATGATGATGATGAATAGTAGAGACCAATACACCAATGCGTGGATCAATGATTGATTAAAGTTAGTGGAAACCAATATATGGTGCAGTAGTTGGGTTTAATATTGGCCATTTCATATTGGAGCCAAGCTGTATTCAACGTTGAATCCAATGTGAGGTAAGTAAGTTGTTGATGTGGTGTGGGAAATTATAACATTTTATCTAATGTTAGTTAAGTAACAGTTATTGAAAATTTTTCATATGTAATGCCTGAGAACTAAGCTTTTCAACAAATATGTATTCACAACCATTACTATACTCAGTAGTGGGTTAATTCAAGCTGATGATGATGATTAAATGACTCTAAAATGATTTGGCAACTATGAATAAAAGTATCAATTAGAGACTTTTAACACCATATCAATGACAAAAATCAAATTGGTTTACATTCTTTCTTTGTATATACTCGTAGTTGAGTTACTGTTTGCTTTGTAGAGTTTCACTTATAAAATAAAGCTTAATGAGTTCAAGTGTGATTAATATCAATTTATATGTAATGAACTGGAATTAATAGACTGTGGTTATAATTAAAAGGAAGTTGAGTATTTTGATTCTAATAATGTCATTGATTAAAAGCTAATAAAAGTGTACTTAATAGAAATAATAATTGTTGTTAATTATTTTAATGAACTGAAATTATATTTCTATTACAGGTCGCGGCATATAAGTGTAGTGCTGAGGGAAGTGTTGAGGGGATCACTGCGTATGGGTTTAGTATGGTGGTCACCATTCGCAGCCATCCCCTCAGCGCTAGACTTACGTGCTGCTACCTGTACAAGCACTCTGAGGAGGCTTGGCTTTTACTTTTTAGTAAAATAATTTCTATCTTTATTTCAGGATATGGTTTACTTCTTGGTGGCTCTGATGTTAGCTACAAGCTGTGGACAACCGATCCTGACTAAAGCTTACTTAACACTTGCCCGAGGTTAAGTTATCCCCAGTTTGTAGCTAAGGTTGCCTGGAAGAAATCGCCATGGGTGATAAGGCCATCACTTTATATTCATATTTTTTGTCGTATATATATAAATAGTGTTTATTTTTAAATTGTGTCTGTCTGTCTGTCTGTCTAACATCCAAGCTGCCAATGAGTTTGATTCAGCCTGTACCAAGATTTGGTTTCGTGAGGTAGCCTTTACTCTTCTACTCAAATTCAGTATTGTACCACACTGGCCTATTTTTTTATAGTTCACTGCTGGACATATGCCTACCCACAAAGGGCGATTAGGCCACATTACTTCTCAATGTAGGTTGCTTAATTCACACATGTTATTGGATTTCCCTTTTATACAATACACAGGTTTTTTTTTGTGTTTTCTACATGAATTATATTTAATTAGTGTGTATTTTATGAATTATTGGTAATCATTTTTTATCAACTTCCAAAAAGGAGGAGGTACTATGTTCGTCGGTAGGTATGTATCCTTTCTCGGGTATGTTCATAATTATTTTCGCAAATTGTGAACATTTAGTTCGAAAGAGTATACTCCCGAGGTGGTCCCATTTAAATTTTGGCGAAATTGGCTGAGCCGCTTTTGATAAATCAACAATAATGTACATGGATGTCACATCGATTCATGCTATTTGAATTCTGCACATGGTGGAAGTTGTTGATATGATTTTTTGCGAAAAATATTTATTGAAGCTCAGGTATGCCTTGGAGAAACATCCATACTCCACAAAAAAGTATCAAAGCCTGCGTTCAAACAAGATGACATAAAAAGCTAGGTAAGATTCCTAATATGCTGTTCCTAATACTTATGTTATTCCTAATACGTGCACATGTTAGAAAGTGGACGGGCCAATAAACTATTGAGCAATGTCATCTGTAAGCTGTTCATGTGTGGTGTGCAAAAGTTTGCCAAAAGAGTTTGTCTTGGCTCTGACTGCTTCAGTGGCTAAGTGGTTAGTGACCCTGACTCCTGGATCAAAGAGGCATGTTCGATTCCAACCCAGGGCAAGCATTTTTGTGATGAACATAGGAGTTTGCTCTGTGTCTGGGTGCTTAGTAATATTAACCTAATCTATAAAAAATATTTAAATGTAGTAGGTATATCAGTCTCTGGCAGCCATATCACAAGATTTGCTTAGTTTGGGGTCAGAGACAGTGTGTAAGATGTCACTTGAATGTTAAATGAATTAGAATTTCCCAAGTTGGCCTCATCTGAAATGAATCAGATTCTGAATTCTTACTAATATTATAAATCCAAATGTGTGTTTCGTGGGTTTGTTCCTCTTTCACGCAGCAATCGAGCAACAGATTGACTTGATTTTTGGCATGGCATTGCTTGAAAGATGGAAAGTGATTAAAGCTACTTTCTATCCCAGAAAAATAAAAGGTTTCTATGGAATAGCACAAAAATTATAAATATCATGTGGGCGAATCCATGGCCAAAAGCTAATAGAGTAATAAAATTAAAAGAAATATATGGAAGGATAGACTAAAAATGTAGGTAAGTTTGTATAGGTCAGATGGCAAGCCGTGGTGTCAGTTTTTAAGCCGCCTGAACTTGCTTTAATGCCTCTGACATTGCTAAACAGCTACAACATGATTATTTATTTTATCAATGACTAGCTGTCAGTCCCAACTTCGCCCGCATACAAATGGTTAAAGAAGACAAAGAGTAAAGATCCCTAATTTTTCTGATAATTTAATATAGCAATGTTCACAGGGGATGGTATAGCTTTTCAACAGTGAAAGAATTTTTCAAATCGGTTCAGTAGTTAAGGAGTCTATTCGATGCAAACAAACAAATAATCAAATCTTTCCTCTTTATAATATTGGTATAGTAGAGCAGGCTCGGATGCTGTGGGACTGTCAAATAATAGACAAACTATTAATAAAATAATATTGGGACTATAAATTGAAATGTAAGCTATCCTATCTTGCTAATTTGGATCAAATTGCACATGGTGTGCAAATTATATTAAAATCTGTTACTTAAGTGGTTTAAGAGTCCATCGCGGACAAACAATGTGACATGTAATTTACTTATATATAATTAAGATCTCTCTTTATATTTAGAGGAGGATTAATACTATCAAATATTTCAAAACATGTTCTGCATTCAAATTGTGTTCTCAAACAATTTACACAGAAGACATTAAAATTTGGTTCTAAAAATTGGCTTTATAAATAGCATGATCACTTCCGGGCAAAATTTTAGATATTGTGCATTATGGGTTTGTTAGTGAGAATTGTAAGGGAGATATTGTGCATTATGGGTTTGTTAGTGAGAATTGTAAGGGTGTTCTATAATATTTATCTGACTTTTTTTAGGTGATGTTATTGAAATCATATAATCAGTCCTATTGCAATTTTTTTGTGGGAGGCCTATGTTCAACACGAACATTTTATGTATGAGATAATTAAGTATAACTTATTTTATTTCTGAAGGGATTTTTACTTCAAAACTTTTTTCTGTCAATAGCTATATTAAAAAGACTTTTTTGTGTTGTCCTTCACTATTTTATCAAATTGAATGTAAATTGGAACATAATATGTACCAGAATGACTTATCAGTCAGAATTGGAATCTTATTGTTTTAGTGGGAAGATAAATATTTACAAAAACAAAGATAGCAATCCAGAACAAAGACAGAGATGGGCATTGGTATTCTATACTCTACTATAGAAACTTTTTCTCTTATAGTAATATTTTTTTTTTTAAATAATAGCATAAACTTACCGAATACTAAGTGGAAATAGTAGTTCTCTCGAACAACCTTGATCGCCGACGTTGAAGCACCAACAGAAGGACAAGTATTGTATTCACTTAGATTATTCAGAACCACCTCAGCACCAATAAATCTATGTAATTCGAGCTCGACTATCACTTCAACTTACAATTATAGATGCACGGTTTTTTATTAACAAAGCAGGAGTGATAATATTTCGTATAAATTCGTTCATGGTAGAGTTAGGAGCGACGCAAATCGAGTCATTTTGCCGCGTAGGTGGCGGTTTTATTAATCGGCGTAGGTTGATTTTCTTTAGGCAAATCTAAGGTCAAATCAGCTCAGACAGATACCGCGAAGCCTTCGCACTATTACGCATTCTATTTATGTTTCCAATAAGCCGACACACGAGCGGCAGACCTGTCCGACTGCGATCCAGTATTGTAAACAGAACAACCGGGCGTGACAACAGATCACAATACAATCGGCTACACACTGCCGCAAGGTCGCGGATTCACGTTCAGCTTGAATGCAGTGCAATTCAATTCAATTCTTCCATTTACGTGTGACGTTTCATTTTATTTAATTCGTGAGCCGTTGAGAAGTGGCCTGCGAAGACCAAAGAGAATGTAATAGTAAGAGTCGGGACTTCCATAGATTTAAACTGATTTTCCGAGGCTCCTAATCATTCGCACCAACATAACAAAACTCGTTCGTTCTGTCAGATTGTGCCAACATACCGATAATTAAAATTGATAGGGATGTGCCATTGAAACTGGTTGATTTTTATCGATATTTGGCCGATTTCAAAAATAGGAGGTTCTCATGGTGATTTCTTTTTACTACCTATACACTCTATACATTATTCATTGTTTTTAGGCTCCTGTGAATTGAATGTTTCGCTTATTGTGAGATATGGAATAAATACACATATTATTTTTATTAAATTCTTTATTTACAAAAAAACATTACGAAATTATTAAAATTTTAATATTTATTGTTGACAGACATTTGGGACTTAGAATATTATGCAGATTATGCAAGAGACTATATTTTACAATAGTATTTACTCTTAAATTATATCCATAATAATTGTGGCTCTGATAAAATGTTTTAAAAATGGAGATGATATTTTATCTATGTTATTAATTTTTTTTTGGAGAATTTTCAGGTCTTGCTTGGTCTTTTTCAGCCTTTTGAGCAACTTCTTTTTTCTTGGCGTCGTTAACTTTGAAGTAGAGTTTGGGGTTTCTGTTGAAATATTACAATTAAATTATCTTAGCTTAATAGTACAATTTAATTAGGCCGGCAAAACTTGGCTTCGGCGTGTACAGACGCAATTACACACATGTATAGGGTGAGTGGGGTATTATTGAACCACCAATTTTTTGCAAACATGTCGTTGCTTTTCTTGATACGTTATACTGGTGCACTCATAGTATTCATCAGGTATGTTATATATTCATAATTCATACGACATGACATATTTTGTTTTAAGTTCAGATGAATTTGGGATGGAGTTTTTTTCAAGATTAACCATTCGCCGTTTTTTTAAAAAACGGCGAATGGTTAATCTTGTAGGTACCCTCTGGGGTACAGTTTGAATCTAGGGGTGGTACAACTTTAACCGGGGGTACTAATTGATTCTTACCAAAATAAATATTCAAAGATAAAAAACCACTAAACGTTACTAAAAACCTATATAATAAATATATATTAGTAAATCTTAGTTAACAAAAGGCACAGACCCTGAAGTCTGTGGTTAGTAAATTTTAATTAAAAAAATTGAATATATATATTATATACTTTTATTATATATTTATCATATACAGAAATACACAATAAAACGTGAGATGTTTAAATGCTTCCGTTTGGTTCAATGATGCCCCACCCACCCTTCGTACAAAGAAACTAAGCCATAATTGTCCACTCAGCTCGCGGACAGCATAGTTATTCTACTAATTATTACTATGAATATTTATTTTTTAGTGCGCGATAAGTCCCGTAGTACATAATAATAATAGAATATTTTACCTGTCTTACCATTTATCTTTCTTTTCAACGTAGGAGCCTCCGCAGACGTCGAAGGTACTGCAAAATATATAATTATTTTACACTTACCACGAAGCCTAAAATTTGAAACTTACCTAAGTTTCAATTTTTAGGATTCCGTAAAAGGGGTAAAAACGGGACCCTATTACTAAGACTCCGCTGTCCGTCTGTCTGTCTGACCGTCTGTCCCCAGGCTGTATCTCAAGAATGGTGATATTACACTAATCTCGTCTTCTTAATAATACTTATTAAAGCATGTATAAGCAACATGAATATTACTTTACCTGGACTATTTTCCCGCTTGCGTTTTCTAATGTTTCCCTCCACACTACTTTGTGAAAATTGTGGCTGCGCGTCGAGAGGTGAAGGCGCTGCAAATTATAAGACTTGATGTTATATGGTTGGAACATTATTAAAATTATTAAGTTAGCGGTATTACAAACTTTTTGATTATTCATGATATGCAATCATCAATTCAATAGTAAATAATATTCTTCACTAGTTTTTATTACGGCTTTGCCCGCATACGCAATATATCATTATAATTGATAGCATATGTGTTATTCTGATATATAAGCTATATTATTGCAAAGTTTCATCTCAATCCGTTCAGTAGTTTTTGCATGAAAGAGTAACAAACATCCATCCATCCATCCATCCTCACAAACTTTCGCGTTTATAATATTAGTAGGATTTTACTAGTGTGTGTTTCCCCTCCTTTTGTAATGGGTTTCATCCTACTATTATTTTTTTTGGTTGTATAAATTATCGACCCTGGCCTAAATATCGATAACAACATGGAACCGCACTAACATGTTGGGTAGGTACTCAAGCGATATAAGTTTTTCAGTAAATATTTTGCATAATATGTGCAGAATTAATAGAAATTGTGTGTATTTCTGAGATATTTCACTTACCTATCTTCATCTATGGGAAATTTCGCCATGAAACATCTTTTTTGCCCGTTTTCTCTTTGGCCTCTAACACCGCACATTTCACACGTTATACGACATTTTGATTGTTTTAAACTGTAAAAACAATAACATACACTAAATAATCACTGTATTAGCTACCAAAACCATTTTTGAGGGAAAAATAATATGATAGTCATTTAAAATCAGTAAAAATAACCTACCACGAATAAATCCAAAACAAATTCAAAATGACAATATGTCAATATCACATCAATATCAGTCTCAGCGAACGATGAATGAAAAAAATGTTCATTCTTTTTGTCAATGTCACGAATGAATAGAAAATGACAGAAACATTTTGAACCCATCCCATACATTGGATTGGAAGCGACTTTTCCTTCGGAGTTTCGTCAGGCTGGCGAAGACAAAACCAGTTTTTCGGTGTAGGAAACTAAAAATCTATATCACAGATGATAAAATTTATCTGTCACTGTCAAACCCTTGTATAATGTCAACGCTCGAAGTATTATGAAAGACCTAAACTGAAAAAAAAACTTTATCTACGGTTCCGGCAGCAAACATCTTTTGTAGATGGCGCTTCTGTATTTCTCAACTAGTTCCAACTGTATTCGATAGGTGGCAGTCAAGAATAAATTATAACAAAATTAGGACATACACATGTTTAATTAGCGTATCTTAAATCTATTCACAATTTCACAAAGATCGTTGAAGACTCCCGTACAAATTAAGTAAATATTTGTCTCAGATCAATTGTTCAACTGCTTATTCACGACTTTGCATCTATCGGCAGCGGCAGACACTGCCCCGATGACGGCCGCTCTGAAACCTGAAAAAATTTTTTTCAAATAGGTAGGTACATCAAATTATATTGTTTATGTCGTGATTATGTCTGACCAGAATAACGAACAAAGAATTGCAATTGATTGCGAATCGAAAATGTTATGTTTTTTTACTATCTAATGTTTAGGTAGGTACTTAAGTCCCTAATTTATTTAGACCACGGTAATGCCCCAGTCAAGACAACAAGCAATGCTTGACCATGTACAAATTACAATTCTGAGCATTCTGTGCATTTAATAATCGTTTGTATCAAATTATTTAGATTGGTACACTACATAATAAAATACCTATGTGCATGCAAATCAAACTTTGGCTTGTATCACAAACGCCTAATAAAATCGTCTTACTGGTATTGTTTATTTTTTGACGTGATAACGTCTGATAAATCGATGAACGCAAGCTGTACGCACTAAAAAGTGTCACGTTCCGCCTGAGCTAAGCGTGCAAGCGATAGATCGGCCTAAGCGTTCGGCTTATTTCAGTTGTTGACTAAACAATGTTTTTAAGTATATGACGTTATAACGTAAAATTGTCGCCCGTAAACCGACTTTACAGACAACCAATTTTTTTAAACATAAGCAAAAAAAATATAAGAATTAGCGAAAACCTATTGCTTTTTTTATCTTAACAACTCACCATTCTTTTCCAAATGGTATGTTCCTTCTGCCGTTGACCCAGCTGGGCTTGTAACATTGTCCTTCAGAGAAGCTGGATGTCCACCATTTTTCAACATGGCCGCAGCTCCTAGAGTAGTTTGCGCCGCTAAACGAAGAGCCAGGTCACGCGGTAGACCACAACGGACCCCTCCGTCAGCGAGAGATTCTATTAGCATGTACACCTGAAAGATAATACAGTAGCAGTTTAAACATCTATTTATTCAACCAGTTCCACCTGATTTAGGAAATAGAGTCTGGCCAACGAAAGCTGTCAAAGAAAAAAGGCGGGAATTTTAAAAATCAAGAGCTGTTAGCTTGTTTTCTAGTACCGCTCAGATCTCCATGAAATTTAGCATGCACGAAGTTTATAGAACTACGTGCATGCTAAATTTTTCATCTTAATTTTTTTCTAAATATAATATGGTTAAGAAAAACAACGATCCTCTCCAAAGGACTGTAATTCATATTTGATAGAATTTGGTACAAAAATTACAAAATTGTATATTTTTAGAAAAACTTTTAGGTTAGTAATATCCATAGAATAAGAACTAAAGTAATAGAAACAGCACTAAAATGGCACGAGATATACATTGCTTTGTCCCATTTTAAATATGAAATTTAAGAGGTGTTAGAAAAAGATGCACATACATGCGCACTTACGTAATTTCGAAGGGTTTCACAAATTAGCATTGTGCTATCTCGGGTGACCATATTCAAAAAGGTAAAAAGTAGGAAGGTAAAATGATCAGAGATTTGAACCTTCTTACTGGAACTAGAGGGTTCAAATTTCCGAAAAAGACAAATGACCAAGTGTAACCAAATTTTAACCATTTTGACATTCTAACTGGTGATTTTGACGTATGCGACAGACATTGCGTTTTTTTGTTCCATTCGCTCTCGCGTATGCTGTATAACCAGATATGAATAAGACAGTTGTAACGTAGTTTTTATTTGAGTAAAATTTAGCAATACTTCTATTACTTGTAATTCTTCTGAGGTAATTTCCGTCCCCCAATATATATGTTGTACGTCAAAGTGTAGGTAAATATTCAATGAAATTAATGTACTTAGAGCTATTTCAGAGAAACTTTGACGCCAAGTTTTATAAAACTCGATAACAAATTTTAGAAAAAAGTTGAAACTAATTTAAATTCGGTAAAAAATTACTGATCATCCGTGAACTAAAATCGATCATAGTTATGGGCCGCGCCACACAAGTTGGCGGATGTAAAGTTAGCTACAAGCTGCGCAATATCCAATCCTGACTAAAGCTCACACAAAGCCGCACGTTGGTTGGCTATTGCGCAGCTTGTAGCTAACTTTACATCCGCCAACTTGTGTGGCGCGGCCTATAAATATACTATTTTATTTCCACATTGAAACTCACATAAGCCGGTCCGCTGCCACTCAAAGCTGTTATAGCATCCATCTGGTACTCCGGAACTTCATCACAAGTTCCCACAGCTTGGAATAACTGCACCGCCAGCTGGGCATCCTCCGGTGTTGCTCTGGAACCTCTGGATAACGCTGCAGCTCCTTCTTTCACCAGGGCTGGGGTGTTCGGCATCACACGGATGACGCGAGCTTCGGGAGGAAGCACCTAAGCAAAAGAAAATATCAACAAAATGTGACATCGACTCAATCAAACAGCGGATAAAATTGGATTTCATTAATTTTATCTTTGAGGTCATAATGTACTGAATGATTTTCAAGAAAATATAGTGACATATTTATGTATGCGTGAGTTATTTAAAAGACCATAGTTCTTGTTTTGACTGTTCTGAAGACCATCCATATATACAGGGACATAAGTATTAAACGCAAATCCTTTTAAGGGAGGGTCTAATATATCAAGACAAACAACTTTTGTACGACGACTTTGAACATTCGCAAAAAAGAATTCGCTTCTCCATATATTTTGCCGCGTGTTGATGAAACTTTTTGTATGAAAAAGCTGAATTTTTTCTTCGTGATTTTCCAAAAATCCTAGATCAAAAGTTATTTGTCTAGATGTACTAGACCCGCCCTTAAAAGGTTTTGCGTTTAATACCTATGACCCTGTATAATCATGTAAATCTCAAATCTAATATAAAATTAAATCTAAATGAACTTGAACAATGCTGGATGATTTATTTTTACTTATATTTAACCTGTGCTATCCCGCTGCTGAGCAAAGGTCTCCCCAATTCCTGCCACTCCTTTCTGCTCTGTGATTATTGGATGATTAATTTAAAAAATACCGTTTGATAAAAACCTAGCTCCATTATGATAACTATGTCAGTTACTGAATAAAAAAAGTATTGGTCGCCTTTTGTGGCGAAATAAACGAAAAACCAAGATAAACATTGGTTTTATTTAACTGAAAGATTTCCACTATTCAATAATAACAAAGTATGACAGTTGGTATTGACAGCACTATGGAGATCGTAAACAGTGCGGAGGTTGCATCTTACCTCATTCTCCCCCGGTTCAGTTTTCACTCTCACTCCCATCAACCACAAAGTCCGCCAGGTAGGAGGGTAATTTTCGCGTTCTATTAGATCTCCTGGGGAGTCCAATCCGAGGAACTGGCGAGGACGTCGACAGTTCTTGTAAACGAGGCGGTGACGAAGGAGCGATGTTTTCAGGTGGAGGTGTGGAGCTATTTTCTGACGGAAACGTGAGGTTATCATCTTCGGAGGCCGTTTCAAAGCTATCGTCTCTGCTATCATCAGTAGTACTGGGGAAGGGAGCCAATTGACGGTTTGATACCGTTGAGGTTTCTCCATTATCCCGTCTTATGAGAGAGTAGTAGGGATTGGTCTCTAGGAGCTCGGCTTCCTCGACAAGAGGTTCCGTTTTTGAAGAGCGGACGTTCTTCTTAACAAGTATCGGTCCCGGCGTGAGCCAAGATGGCAGTGAATCTCCGTTCGGGGATCTTCTAGGGTATGTGAAAAGTTTTTCGTGCGGAGTGGCGTTTGTTGCGGTACACAGGAGGGAGCGAACACAATGCAATGCGTCCTTCAGTACTACTTCCCAATTTTCCACCGATAATACCTTTGACCGAAGGCTGAGTTGAATAGTTCGCCAGAGCGTTCCGTTTAATCGCTCCACTTGGCCATTACCCTGGGGGTTATAGGGCGTTGTTCTGGACGAGGCTATGTTTGACTGTCTTAGGAATGATTTGAACTCTTCGGACATAAATGATGACCCTCTATCACTATGGATGTAGAGAGGTTGGCCAAATGTCAGAAAAAGATCTTTCAGGCAAGTAATGACGGTGGCTGAGGTCATATCCTTACACGGATAAGCAAAAGGAAACCGACTGTACTCATCAATAATCGTAAGTATGTACTTGTTGGCTGTTTTAGAAGGCAGTGGGCCTTTAAAATCTATATTGATCCGTTCAAACGGCGACGTAGCTTTTATCAATTTACCCTTGGCCTTAAGAAACCTCGGTTTTATTTCGGCGCAGGTAGGGCACGAGGCGGTCATCTCCTTGACATCATTAGCTGAGTAGGGCAAGTTTTTAGATCTTACCCAGTGATACATTCTAGTTACTCCCGGGTGGCAGAGTGCGTTATGTAGTTCTTTCAACTTGTTTATATTCATGTAGGCGCATACGCGGGATAGAGCGTCCGCAGCAGCGTTTTCAGTGCCTGGTCTATAAACTATATCGTATTTGAAGCAAGACAGTTCTAATCGCCAACGTTGGATCTTCTCATTTTTTATTTTACTGTTATGATTTTGATTGAATATGAAGGCTACCGATTGTTGGTCTGTTATAAGAAGAAAATGTCTACCAATCAGGTAGTGTCTCCATTTCTTTAGGCTTTCTACTATCGCGCAAGCCTCTTTTTCAATTGAGGATTGTTTGCATTCCGAGTTATTCAATGTCCGAGAGAAAAAGGCAACTGGTCTTCCATGTTGGGTAAGCGTAGCCCCTAGCGCGAATTCCGATGCGTCTGTTTCGACTGTAAACATTTCATTGTCGTTAATGGCTACTAGAGCGGCTGCCTTGATGTCTTGCTTGAGTTCTTCAAAACACTTGAGCGCATCAGGTGAAAATGGGAAAGTTTTCACGCATGTAAGCGGCTTTATTTTTTCGGAGAAACGCGCAATCCATTTAGCATAGTGAGCAAGCATTCCTAGGACTCGTTTTAGTTCACTAGTTTTAGTTGGAGCGGGAAGCTCTAGAAGAGGTTTAAGTCTTTCCGGGTCAGGACTGATTGTATTGTTTTCAACAGTATACCCAAGCAAGTTGATTTTAATCTTATTGAAAACACTCTTCTGTTCGTTTAGAGTTAAATGAAATTTATTAGCGGCGTCCAAAAAGCGTTTTAGATTGTGGTCATGATCCCTTTGATCTTTGCCGCAGACGGTTACATCGTCTAAATAGGCGAACGTTCCTTCTAGTTTCTCTTCTGTTATGATGAAGTCAAGGGTACGTTGAAAAGCTGCAACACCATTAGTCACGCCAAATGGGATACGTGTAAACTGGTACAATTTGCCGCATGCTTCGAAAGCTGTATATATCTTTTCATTTTCTAAGATAGGCACTTGATGGTATGCGCTCTTTAGGTCGATTTGACTGAAAACTTTGAATCTTGATACGTTGTTCACGACTGATTCTATGTTTGGTAAGGGGAAGGCATCCAGATCGGTGAATTTGTTTATGGTCATGGAGTAATCAATGACAAGTCGTTTTCGATGAACCCCTCCTCCCGCTACGAGGACTTGGGCTCTCCAGGGGGAAATACTTGCTTCAACGACCCCGTCTTCAAGTAATTTGGATACTTCTTCTTTTATGAAGTCCTCATCTTCCTTACTGTAGCGCCGGCTTCTCACGGCGATCGGTTGAATGTTCGGCGACAGATTTGTAAATACGGAGGCTGGCGGCACCGAAGCTCGTAACACGTTGCATATCTCTAAAGGTTCGCCAGGCCCACCAAGATTGAAGTGAATGCTCGAGTGATGTTTGAGCAAGTCATGGCCGACAATTACGTCGGCACAGAGGTTATCGATAACTAGAAGAGGTGTTTGTTTGTAAGTATGTTTATTCATCGTAATGGTAGCAAAACATACTCCTTCGACAAAAGAAACTTGATTGAGAGAAGCGAGATTGACTGCGTGTTTGCAGGGTTTTTTGCGTAGTTTCATTATGCGAGCAACTTTACCATTAATAAAGCTGACCGAACTTCCTGTGTCAACGAGAGCATCAGCCTTATATTCATTTACCATTATTGGAATTGTCGCACTCCTGAGGCTCGAAGGAGAGGCAGCAGAAATAGCTCCACTGTAGAACTGGTCGTTGTTAGGGGTCGTAGGATCTTCAACTGTCGTGGAATTCAAGTTAATATTGCCCGATCTACAGACGCTTGCGAAGTGTCCTTTTTTTGAGCACTTTTTGCAAGTGGTGTTGTTAGCTGGACATTTGAACCTTGGATGAAGACTCCCGCCGCAAAAAAAACAGGATTTGGCCGGAGGTGGCGTGGTCGGGGTGGCTTGAAAAGTTCGTGACGATAAAGCTGCCGCTTGATTTTCGGATTCCTTGTCCCGTGAGCTACCCTGCGATATGGCGGTAAGTTGCGGAGGGTTGATACCGATAGCAACTGCATCCTTCTCTGCTGTTTCCAGAGCTACGGCTTGATTAAGTGCTTCTGAGAGAGTGAATTTAGAGTTTTCTAGTAACCGTTCGCGAATCCTTCGTGATAGTAAGCCGGATATGAGAGCACTATGAACTGCTTGGTCTTCATGCTCTTGGGCTATGACGTCTTCGAATTTACAATCTTTCGCGGCAAGTCGGAGAGCTCTAACATAATCAGAGACCGTTTCGTCGGCTCGTTGCTTGCGATTGAAGAGAATGTGTCGAGCTAGAATCGTATTTTTCGGTTTGACATAGATATCTTCTAGAACTTTCATCGAATCTTTATAAGTGGAGCATGTTTTGATATGCTTGTAAATCGATGCCGATAAATGGTTAACTAGCAGCTTACACTTAAGTGAGTCTGGTACATCTTCGGTAATCTCTTCTGCTAAGAAGCTTTCGAATGTCGATTTCCAATGTAGCCATTTTGCATCGGCGTCCGCGACATCAGGCTCGATGTCAAACTTATCGGGTCGCAGATATCTTGATAGCGAAGGCCTGCTTAATTTTTCGTCAGGCATTTTCAGTTAAATAAATTATTTATTAATTAATTTATTTAACTGAAAGATTTCCACTATTCAATAATAACAAAGTATGACAGTTGGTATTGACAGCACTATGGAGATCGTAAACAGTGCGGAGGTTGCATCTTACCTCACCTTTCATGCTAAAGTAAATTTTTCTCTTCTTATTCCGTAAGCAAAAAACAAAGCACTTTCGAACCATGATAGTGCTTCTATGAACACGTTGATAATAATTTAATCCTGGGAAAACACCATAGATCACATTGGTAAACGTACAATACATAAGTAGTATATGATCAAGCGAAACAGAAATAACCTTATCAGTATGTTTATTTGTAGATAACAATACAGACCTACTGTACAACGCCGGCATTAAAATATTAGACTCTCGTTTGCTCGTCTTATCTCAGCAATAAACGATTGTTGACTGAACTTTGGGCTTCATGTGGGCTTTAAATTGACGTATATGGGGAGAAATCGTTGTAAATAAAGTAAATTTTGTGAATATTTTTACATCTCACCCATATTCACAGACTAGCTTAATGTCCATATGCGTTGCCTTAGTATTTTCTAACAGTCCGCGGTTTGTCCCGCGTTGTCTTGGTACTCTTGGTAGGTACTTAGGTTTTTAAAATGTCACTTACGCCGAAGCCTTTTATTAATATAGATTGGTTGTGCTGGGAACTGTAGGTATTGAAACTCAATTAACACATTACTTATATTACATTGCTGTCTTATTCTTGACAATGTATCATGACATTATTCATAATACGTTCATAAATGGGGCATTTAAAATTTACAAGTATAGTCCAAATATTAAGGAAGTGGAAAATCTGAAATGTTAACCACGCATTAAACATACAATCTAACAAACATGGGATGCACTGGACAAAGGCCATTCAACCGATCTTATTGTTATTTTTTTGGGAATCTGTATGTATTTACCTACAGCTAGCATGATGATAAAGAACTATAAGTATTTTTCTACGTAGGTATTTCAAATTAATTATATAGGTGCTTAACAGTTATTAGTTACCTTTTCGATGGTAGCAATAGAGACGCCCATAGCAACCGATATAAAGAGCTTCTCCTTGGCCGATGGTAGACTGCTGACTTCTCTCAGGGCTGGTCCCACCACATCAGGTTTTACAGAGACGATCACCACCTCGGAACGCTCAACCACCGACCTGTTCTCGAAAAACGCCGAAGCTCCAAGACCCTGTAATATATAGTTTCAAATTAAAATTTCTTCATCGAAGGATTCTCCTATGTTAACATAGGTGTTGATTGAAATAGAGACTGAGTACAAGTATTGCACATTTTAGGTCATATTAAAATAGGATAACCTGCTATGTTTAAACAGAATTCAAAAATCACAGTTAATTAAATTCCTTCATTCGTTTCAGTCATAGGACAAAGGCCACTGCTGGACATAGGTCTCCCCTAAAGTCCTTACATCTAGTATTTTATAAATTAATATTCTTCTATCATCATCTCTACCAATCAATGATGAGAACAATACCTATTTCAGAAACCTTATATAACAGTGACGTTAATGTATTATTAAAGTTTTCTAAAGTTGTTTTCCTTCACTGTTAGAGTTAGAAGATAACAGAATATTAACAATATCAAGTGACTTTAAAAAAAGAGAGAGGCTGGCGACTTGAAATTCGGACCCAGAACCGCATAGGATACAGCTTTTATCATTATGATCTGAAATCTCATGGTCTCTAGACTTATGTTATTTTTTTAAATGTTTCAAAGTAAAGACATGCACCAAAAAAGCGCAAAATTATTTACCTTGAAAGCTTCTGCACTGATCAAATCAGATGGATGACAGCTAGCAGTGATTTCATCGGGCTTAGCCAATCCTGAAATAATTAAATAAATAATTACATTACATTCAGATAAGGAAGTTGAGGAAAACAATTACATAACATGGAGTTCAGGAAATAACTAAGTAATTGGTGGATTACGCAAATACATAAACAAATCAAGAGGTAGTTCAAAGTAGAAGATGCCTGTCGTAGGAATATTAGGAATAATTGGACATACCGATACTCATATCATCATCGTTATTTCCATCTCTTGTGGACACTTTATAGCGCATACTATACCTTTTCCATTTTTCGCTAATAATTATTTCTTATAGCCAATCTTGTCCGAATTTTGACAGTATCTTTTAATATTATCCCGACATCTATAATTATACTGGTTTTCCAGGGCCATGCTCGAGCAGAATTTTATATGAGAAAAATTTACTCACAAAATATGAGTGGCTCCGGATAGCAGATTAAGCGTTATATCGACAGACCATCAGTTTGATGGGTCGATGATAATATCAGACCCATCTCATTACATGCGCAGATGAGATTAGCCCAAGATAATGAACAATGGCAGATGAGAGAGGAGGCCTCTTGTACCGAGCAGTGGGTCGACACAGGCTCATGACGATGATTATGACAAATATAAAATTACATGGATTACCTGCAGATATGAAACCATTGGCCAATGCGAATGCCAAACGGCCTCCTCCAATGAACCCAATCTTCATGACGTCACTCAGTGCTACTGCAAAGGAAAAAAATAATTAAAAAACATCATCCACAAATCTGGCAACTGCAAAGGGCACAGATTGATGAAGAATTCATATATGGGTCTTTAAGATCAGGAGAAGATTACGTCGCTTATCCTTGTATAAAGATTTAATCATTCCATTAACTTTTGCGAGAGTTGTAATTAGCTCAAATATTAGCTATATCATTAACTTTGCCTTAAACTTAACCTAATTCTGCAGTCTCGAAAGGTCCAGCTTGTGTGAGTAAAATACTGCAATATTTTACTATGCTAATTTATACTGTGCATTGTTTCAAGTTTTCTATCTATGAATGCTTCATTAGCCAAGATGACGAAACATGTCTATGTCAACAATTTCCCGTAGATGACATAAAACACTTACCTTGGTACCTTATTCTTTGAAAGGGTTAATGTTGTGAAATGGTTATGAAGGTTAAAATAATTTGAATGGGGGATGAATATTTTAGTGATATCAGGATGCCTTAAATGACTCAAACAGGTTAAGACAATCGAATAAATTAACTTTATTTATTCATAAACGGAAAGTATCTCAATCTGCGTGTCTAGTCGTCCAATCTTACATCACTATTATCCCAATTGAAGTGTCTCAAATTGATAAAGTACACAATACTGACAAAGGTCAAATTCAATAAGTTTGACTATCGTAGTTAATTAATACTCCATGGTTTTTTATCAAACTTAAAATCTTCCATGACTGACTCTGCTGTTGCTTGCACATTAGCTATTGAATAATGGCTAAAAATAAATTATAAAATTACGGCACTCACGTTTCTTACGTCAATGCGAAGAATGTGTGGCACGTCTTGTTTCCGAGATGTTTTGAAGAAAACTGAGATAGAAGACCAGTCTCAATGAGTGTCGTCGTGACGTGTTATCATTGTTATCAGTTCGTCATATGGTTTGAGTAATTATAGTAGATATAATTAGTAAATAGCCTTATGGCACTGTACCTACCCACAATGATTACCTACTTTTCTACTAGTATTGACATGCATTTTATACGCGTAGGTATACGCGTAAGATAACTCAAGTTATCTTTAATTTTGAAGTTTATTTCTAGAGCAAACTTTTATTTTTATTTAAATTGATTTCACTACTTCTAGATCGTTCTTAACGTTAATTCCTATCGACATAGTCAGCGGTAACAAGAACAATGTCAAACTAATAGAGCTCGAATAGATTAACACAATATTGTGGCGTATTTAAATTGCTCTATCCATTAAACGTAATAATATGCGTGGATAATACATGTACTGCGTTACCTCGTGGACAGTTTGCATTGCAATAGTGCTAATCATCTAGCTGTTGTTTACAAACACTAACTAAGTAGGTAGTGGACGGACTAAGTGCAGTAATGCGTCATACGCATGCACACCATAGCATCAATAAAATGATACTTACACATACTCTACATTATGTTTCAAGAGCAATTTCCAATGGGCAGTTTGCTTTTGTTTTATCCATCGTCAGTAACAATTCAACTCTTTTCTTCTATAACAATCGTTACAACACTAAGCCCATTATTTTCAAATTTAATAACGACTAAACGTAGATGGCAAATACTTGAAAGAACTGCTATTCAGTTAGTTAAAGCTATTGATGGGTAACTCCAACTTATTTTCAAAACAGTTTCTGTAAATTATGTGTCTAGACTTGTAAACTCTGCGCCGCAGCTCGACTGCGTTAATATGATATCAATTTACTCTGATATCTTACTGTTATGGACCTTGATCTTAGTTGACATCAATTGAATGCAGCCACTGTTTCATTACTGATCATCAGAGCTCAAGTATCTACGAACCTTTAGAAAATATTTCGTGTTCTGAGCTGTACCTATATATACGAGTAGTTTGAAGTATGAAGGACTACAATTGCCAACGTTTTATGTAATGTAGGTCTGTGATCATACTATGTACGAGTAATACGCATATTCTACAAGAATACTAAGAGGTTGAACCGTATAAAGGTAACACTATTTAGGGCCACAAATAAATGTTAAACATCAACATGGAATGTAAGAAAAAAATGCCAAGTCGACGATGCTAAAGCATTCCTGCTGCTCTAGCAAAGATAATATTTTATATTAAAGATTTAGCTACCTATAACGCATTGTGCCGTGAAGGAGCTAAAGTACTTCACAGGTTCTAAGAAACTTGTGGCGAGAATCGACTTTAAACTCTACTAGAAATATCAAATACTTAGAAATTTAATTTTCCTATCAAAGAAAAGGTTTGCAAGGACAGCAAACTGCTCTAAATTAAACCATTTAGAAATATATAGAAGAAACTAAGGCCTAGCAAGAGACTCTATTTTTAGTTGAGAAGACAATGGCAAAATTGAAGCATGCTTATAAGTCAAATGGTGAAATAGGTACTCGTATCTCCATTTTATTCGGTAAACGCGTCTCAAGTACAAGTTATTTTCACTCAACTGTACCTCGTAGATTGCCACAAAAACATTGCCCATTATTTTCGGAAGTTTATTAAAAGGATATTTTAATTTCCACACTCTGTTATTTATTCATTTTTATTTTTTTATGACATGTAGCGAATATTTCAAAATACTCGCGACTTAGATAGACATAAAACAGAAAAATAGAGAAAAATAGATGCTACAACATGTGAAGCAACCGGAGTTAGTACTTACAAATATTCTAGTCTAAAAAATGCTAAATCAAGAAGCACTTTAAGGTTATTGTTTTAAATGTGTTCGATTAAACTATTAATACTGTTGTTGTTCATATTTATTTAATACAAAAGGTATGTCATAATACAATAAAGGATAAGGGGCACCCTTCAGCAAAGCACTATACGCTATTGTTAGAAAAAAGTAATATTCGATTGTCTTTAAAAACCGTAATAATATCCACTCTAAACTAGCAGCTGCAACACATGATAATTATTTAGGAATACATTTTTACCAGTAAAAATATTTTTTTCAGTGGTTAAATAATTTACACTTACGTTTTATCATATTTGCTGCCATCCTGGTACTTTTTTATCACTTAAAAAGGTCACTCACATTCACAGGACTAAATCAATTTGTGTCAAACTTTTACCTCATTTAATAATTTATCGCAAGTTTACTAGTTAATTAGTTATCACTTTTCAATTGTTATTTATAATAGCAGGACGTGTAGACTAAACGGTCGATGTGATGCACTGTCGAGTTAGTTTCTGATACAACTAATGAGTTTCCTACCTTTGTACGTACTGGCTGATAGGAAATATTTGCTTTGTGATAAATACAGGACCACATTGAAACAACATTCAAATTATCAGTAACAATAAAATTTGGAGATCGTCGTTCATTTCAACTGAAGTTCGAGTCAGAAAAAATTTAAATACGAGTATAAGGGAGTATGATATCAAGAAATCCCGGTACTGGTTAATATTTCAATTTTATTTATAACTATAGCAAATCCGTGTTAAATTAAATGTTCAAATTAATTACTGGGTACGCAATATTTTATTTTTTGCTGAAGAAACTTATTCAATTTATACCAGTGGATATTTATTAGATCGATCACAAACTGAACTTTACTCAATAATGTTATATCTGATAAAACTTTATCAGCGAAGCAGGTATGTTTTTATTTTGTTTGCATTCACAATCTTATAATAAATATCTATCGGACTCACTTAAAATAAACCAGACTAAGTATTTATGGCGTTTCGAATGGTTTGAGCAAAAATGTATAAATCTGAATTATATTTTTAAAATAAAGATATTATGCGTGAGCGTGTTTAATTGGAAATAATTTAATCTAGTCCAGTTTATGCATTACATTTCACAAATTAAAGTTAATTGAATAGCAGCTAGTCATTAATACTACTTATATAACTAAATATATTTACTTTAACTTAGGCGCTATTAACAGTAAAAGCCAATGATATTGTATAGAATCAAAGACTTCGATATGTCGAAGTCTTTGTATAGAATGTATAGTACCCAAGATCATTGCTAAATAAAAGCATTGAAATAACCAAGTACTCGGATATTATGTTTTGGAATAGTTTCACTTCATCTCTATTTATACACGCAGGTCGTTGTCATCAGTGAAATGTTACGAGATACATGTTATATTAAATTTTGACACATTTTAGCAAGTCTTCGGTAGTATAGTGGTCAGTATCCCCGCCTGTCACGCGGGAGACCGGGGTTCGATTCCCCGCCGGAGAGATCTCTTTTTGTTAGGTTAGTATTCGGTATTATTCCAATAAAATAATATGGTTTTTCATTATACTTGTGCTTATGCTTATTTGCTCGACTTGTTGGATGAGCTACCGTGCACAAAGACGGTTAAAGAGAATTAGGTACTTGTTTAAACTTGTATTATTCATCAGCCACGGGTCGTGTATTAAAACTTGAATAAAAAATATGAATGATACCTATATTACAGAACTTCAAGAGAATTATGAAATAAAACAGGAATAATCAAGTTAATTTAGCAACTAGCTGAATGAAATAATTATTACGATACGCTGGTGTGTAAGCTAAAATGTAGCGCTTGGTACCGAATACACAATTATACAGTGAGTTGCATTTTTATAAGTAAATTATAAATGAACTTAATTTATAATAAAATTTATACCTCTATTATTTATTATGTGCTATTACTACTTGACTATATTGTAGTACGAAAATAATGTTATACGCCATCTATGAACACGGGGTTTAACTACTATGAGCGGAAATAGCGCTACATCGTGGGTCTTTCATAATACCTACATAATTTGCTGCTTGTGTATTATTTTATTGCAATTTAAAGGCATAACGTTCCTAGATTAAACATTGTTAATAATAATAACTTATCATGATGTGTTTGAATTTGTTAACCTTTACGTTTGAACCTTTACCATTGACAGGTAACATATCAAACATCGTACAAATTCTCTACGTTTGATGGCAGTTCCTCACACGACATTGGCGAAATTGTGACACCTTCGCAGCAGCCACAAGTCAAGAATTGATTGATTGAATTTGTTTAGTTATTGAAGTGAAACTTCTAATTCGATTTTCGACAAGGTTGCGTTAAACGCTACCATGAAGGGGGTATGAAAGCACTGTTGCGTCGAAGTTTCACTTCTTCCGCGCGGAGGGACTCCACTTGCATTTTTACATTTTGACTACAACCAATGACTGGCTAAATACGTTAGTGTGATACCAAAAGGGAAAAGAAAAAAGAAACAAACTTCCGTTGTCTATTGTCTAACATTTACTGTCAATTGTTTACTGGTTATCAATGTCACAATTGAAAAGAGCGGCAAGATTTGAAGCTTTGTTTTGTTTTTACATGAAATAAATAATGAACCCCATTACGTTTACGTTAACGAATTTGTTATATTACAGGTAAGGTAAAGGTTCTGTGAAACTTCACATTTCATACGAACATTTGATTAAAATTGCTATCAGATTCTGTAATTAACGATTTTACCAACCTTTTAATATAATACGATGAGCGATAAGAATTTTATTCTATAGCTCTCTCCAGCGTCGATTCCACGTTTCGATCTTTTCTTTGTATGTGATTTGTATCGACAGCAGATCTATGGAGCATCATAAAATTAAATTAAAACGAAGAAATTATTAAAATCGTTCCGGGAAGTGGGTTGTTTCCCGGGTCCCGATTGCTCGCTCTCTCCCTCGCGTAGCTGAATCTCGCTTCGTTTTTCATTCGCGCTCGATGCGTCGGGGACTGCGGCGCGTCGCTGTTTCGTTCGACACGATTGTCTATGGGAGTGTTTGTTCGTATTGAATTTGTGTGAAAAATAATTAATTTCCAGTGTTTCCAAATACATTTCTTGCATGATAGTGAATAAAATAACAGTCCGACAATGGCGTTGGAGGGTGTGAAAAGTGAAAAAAGTGAGGAAAGCAACGGGACCGTTGTGGACGGCAAAGCAAACGGGATTGACAACAAAAGTAAACAGGTACGGATTTCTGCTTGGCTTTTTATTAGAGCCTCTGTTTTTCTGTGTTCTTGACTAGAAAAGCCTTCAGCAAAACCTGAGTCTTCAAGGTTTCGCTAAGGGAAGTGTCACTTTAATAGGGAGCATTTTATGTTGTAGCTTTTATGGTGCAAGTCCTACTTTCAGCTGTTTTCAGGGCGTTCGCTAGAATATTTTTTGCGCAGTTTTACGTCATTTGCGAGACCGGGATACGAAGGAATGTGGTCTGTCGTTAACAGGGATATGACCTATTTTGGTTCTATGTGGAATTTTGCACATAATATTGTGTTTTCTGTTTGAATTTCATTATAGTTTGGCTGATAGGTAGGTCTTTATGTAGAGCACAGAATTCTCTGAAGTCTTTTATAAGGTTTATTTGGTCTATCCAGAAGAAATAGATACTTATGTGACAATAGCTAAATATTGTGATAGGTATTTATTTTTTTAAACTATTGACAATAATCGGTATAACTTAGGACAAGCAAGACTTGTGCATGAAATAAATCTTAAAACTGTTTAAATTAAAAATAAATTGTAATCTTTTAGGACCTTGTTAAATGTTAAACACAAGATGAACAAAAACAATAGTACCAACTGACACACCCATTTTTTTAGTAATTTTCAGTACCAAAAATCAGAATTTATGTTATTTTATTAGAATGTGCAACGCTTAATATTGCTGTGAACCCAGGTTAAAATTGTTAGATTCAGGATCTATAGTGGGCTACAACCATCTTTAATTGAATATATCAGTAAACAGGAGATTTAGCAATATTGCCACTTCTCTTTTGTCTACCAAAACAATAGATTTTAAAATAAATACTCACACTCTACTTTTCATACTTGCAACTTTGTAAAGTACTGGAAAAACAAAAGAATAAAAAAATCAAGTTCGCTCTATTCATCGAACAAGAATTAATATACTGGCAGATCTGCAGTAATGCTGATATGATGTAATGAAGAAATTATGCTATCGGACTGCCGGTTCTCACAATGTTATTTAATTTATTTAAACTGTCCCATACAGTACAGTACTGCGAATCATAGATATTTTCTCATTAAAAGACGATTTTGACGATATCACACCACATTGGCCACTTGAGGTTGACCTAATTTTGTAAATGTCAGTTTTGCAAGTTATTTTTCTGGTGTTTTGCCTTACTACCTGAAGGAAGCATAAATAATGTCTAAAAATTATTTGGCTTCACTCATAACAACTTTAAGCTCTCCCTGCATTAGAAGAAACAAGATTATTATGAACTAGCTGTCCATCCCGGCTTCACCCGAGTGCAATTGGTTAAAAAGCCAAATAGTAAGGATCCCTAATTTTTTTTAAAATAACATAAATAGCCTATGTTCACCGGGGATAGTGTAGGTTTCCAACAGTGAAAAAATTTTTCAAATCGGTTCAGTAGTTTCGAAGCCTATTCGATGCAAACGAACAAACAATCAAATCTTTTCTCTTAAAACATTGGTATAGATGGTATAGATATGTGATGATCATATACACAATATCAAAAAAATTTGCTTCGCATGGAGTGAAAAAAGAAATTGTTTTAACCCTAGAGAAGAGAATATTAGAATAAAATAAAATACATCATAATCTGTAGTTCTCTTGAAAATTGGTGTGATTTACTGATAAAATGTCTTCCAAAAATAGCAAACTATGGCACGCCTGTCCCACTGAAGTGTCAAGAAGGCCACATTAATTGACCCAGTCTAATGCCCCAATTACACTTGAACTGTTTAATGGGATGTCAAATTGTACATATCTTGCTCTATAGTGGATTACGTAATTCAAAATCACACAATTTTATAGGTCAGATGAGAGCTTTTGTAGAGATATTTATAGTTCTGCTTACCTATTGAGTACTCTTATTTCTTGAGCAGTTGGGTAATATTTACAAAACCACATAAATGGATTGCACTCGTTTGAATAAAATTTTCATTTCATGATAAAAATTATGTAAATGCCATGTACAGAAAATCAGAAGATAACACCACAGGAATATGTTGTGATGCAAGCCATTTCCAACTGGTCAAGTGGACTTCAAACTTAAAACAGACTTAACTTAAAACTTCGAGTACTTAAATATTATTGTCTATAGAGTCACAATCGTGCAAAAAAGTGTCCAAGCCTAAACCCTGCCCAAGCTACTTGGTGGGCAGGCTTTTTAGGGTTTTAGTTAGTCGTAAGGCGATTGCAAGCCGAATACAACGCCGCACGATGCCAAAGTGCTCGGTTATAAGCACTCATGTGACATCGTGATTTGAGAAAAAAGGTCATTGTGAATTATTTCATGTAAATATCTAAGTCGGTAAGTATGACGGCGCTCAGACAATTTTTTACTACTTTCACTTAGGGACTCTGGCTCTGTAGATATTTGCTCGAAGCTTAAAAATAACGTTAGTCAAGTGGACTTATTGATCTAGGTATAGAGAGGACCATGTCTAACGGCAGACATCCTATGGCTATGATATTCATATTTTTGTAGAAAGGATTTTGGTGCCATAGTAAAAATAGGTATCCAGACTATTAAGAATTTGAATCGATTTTTAATGAATTTAAGAATCCTGCTAGTCCTACATACATGCGACCACGAAAAGCCACGAAAAGAACTCTTTTCTACGTGTGGAAAAGCAACAGATATAAACTTTGCCATAACGCTGTCTCGTTCTGACATGTCGAAAGAAATATTACTTCGTGCGCATCCTAGCCCGGCTGGGCTGAAAATCTCTACAATTCTACACAACTTTTAGCCATAAAAAATTAAATGTGCAAAAAAGTCGTAACTCTTGTAAAAATACGAGTTGAAGCATGTTTTATAGGCCACATAAATGACATCATTGCAAGGCTTGCCAGTGTGCCCAGTATTCTCGAGACCTTGCAAGCGGTGACACAACGAGACTTAATTGCCGTAAGGCGACTTCATTGATTGTTATGTTAAATTGGACGCCAATTACGTATCTACGTAGCGAATATTCAAAGACGTTTAAGAAATATCATCATCCGCAGCCTTCTGGATCCCACTTCTGAGAATAGGTTTCTCTTGCAGAAGTATCTGCTTTAGAATTGGAATACCTGTTCCAATTTTGGCTATGCAGTTTGGGTCCGTGATTTTGACAGTATCGTTTATCCATCTTGCTACCAGATGATCTTTTATCCACTGCCTTTGTCTCGCTCAACACTGCCTCACCCTCGTCATTTTCCTCTGCCAGTCAAAATTTCGCCTTTCCGCATGTTCTGGCTAATGCCATTTGCATTTTTTATTACAGTTTACATCACGAAGTCTTGATCTTCCTCCGATTTCTTTTGTGAATATAATAATTCGAACGAGATGGCAGGGATACCTCTCTGCTTCAGGTGCTACTCTATATACATATGTCATATGTGAGTGTGCAAGTCTCTTCCCTGTATGTTGTGGTATTTGTTAGGGTATTTTTAACGTTCTATGCCCAAAGATAGATGTCCAAGTGAAGGTTTTCGTAACAAACCATCCACCGTTTCTAAGCTCTCTTGACTGTGGTCCTTTTTAACTAGAGGATTTTATGTGACCTTATCTCTGAGACATTTCCTACCGATGTGTCCTTCCCCGGTTTGGAGCTATCGCCAACTGTAGACCGAACCATATCAATCAACGCGCAGCTACGTCAGCTTCATTCAGCGTTGGATATTGCGCAGCTTGTAGCTAACTTCACATCCGCCTACTTGTATGATTCGGCTTATAACAATAGGCACACAACTTCGAAAAGACAGAGGTCCTTATAAAAGTACTTGCAGCCATGGATTTTTTTATTTTATCGTTCAAATCACTAGGCACATATTGCTACTGTTATTATTTGACCGCGCCAATAGCGTGCTTTGTCGGAATATTTCCTGCGTTTGACGTGTGCGCCAATTCCTTTGTATCCCGTTTTCCCACAGAACATCTGCCCCTGCATTATTACACAACATGCGATGTCGCAATCGCAGCCGCATCGGCCTAATTCGCCATTCACCCATTTGTCAGATTAAAAACGTACAAGGCAGTTAATTTATTAGGATACCGAAATGTAGAGCTTTTTATAATTGTTGTTATTTACGAGGTATTTGTTATTTACCAGGCTTGCTTTGTAGGTGTTTTAGGTGCCTATGATTTGGCGCAGTTGCATGCGAACTAGTTATGCAGATAGACAGCAAAATCTACGTCATTACTAGCAACTTTTCTCCGTATTCCTAGCGTGCCATTTGCCTTATTCCGATACAGAAATATACCACAAACTTACCTTTGACCTTTTAAACTTGATTACGCTACAAGATCGCTTCACCAGTGTAACCTAGACACTGATTCACACTCTTTTGATCTATAGAAGTTCGATAGGTGTGACGAACATAGCATCACCGTCATAAGACTTGCTTTCATTGTCAATCAATCGAATAACAATAAACTTGTATTGGACTGGCTTTTACAATCTGATTACTAAGGTATCTCAAGCACCGTTTGTACTCATATCTATGTTTGAAGCTGGTCCAAATACCATTTCACATAAGTTTGTTGGGTACACGCTACGTTGTACCTAAGTCTGAATCCTTACTAATATTATAAATCCGAAAAGTTTGTTGGTTTGTTACTCTATCACGCGCCATCGGAGCAACGGATTGACTTGATTTTTGGCATGGATATAGTATAAAAGGCGGAAGGAGCTTTAGGATACTTTTTATCCCGAAAAATTTCATAGTTCCTGTAGGACAGGACAAAAACCCTCGAAAGCGAAACTGTCGCCACTATCACAAAGACGCTAAGTGATTAATTCCTCTATGACGCTAATATGGACTAACGAAACGTCACAGCCAAACGTAATTAGACGACAGGTGACATTGTCTGCAGACTTTTATAAATCACAAGTAGCGCGGCAAGGCGACAAATTTTTTTCTACCATTATATCCCCTTGAAGAGGAAATAAAGTATGGATTGAAAATGACAACTGACATTAAAATTGGATAAAATGTTATTTTCCCTCTGCATGCTACATGTTACTATGACGTTTAATACCAGGCCGTCATTTTGTCTGACATTAAAAATATTTTTAAATATTCTATCATTAGAGGTTCAACATGTTTTTTTATTCTACCTATATGGTACAGCATCATCATACTTTAATACTATCAATCCGAAAAGTTTGTTGGTTTGTTCCTCTTTGACGCAGCAACGGAGCAAAAGATTGACCTGATTTTTGGTATGGATACCTATGGTTTAATAGACAGAAAGTGATAATAGGATACTTTTTATATCTCGAGAAAATTCGTGATTCCCATGGGATAGGACAATAACTGTTTCTCAGCAATGGAGCAACGGATCGACTTGATATTTGGGGTGGGCATAGTTTGGAAGACGGAAAGTGACATGGGATACTTTCCATCCCGAAAAAATTGTGGTTCTACGGGAACCACAATTTTTTTCGACTTAACGATAAATTTTTCTCAGCAACGGAGCAACTTGCCTTGGCATATTGCATGAATATAGTTTGAAAGACGAAAAGTGACATAGGCCACTTTTTATCGCAAAAACTTTAACAGTTCCCGTAGGATAGGATAAAAACTAAGTGAGTGGGCTGCGGTAGGAGCCGTCTAAGCGCCAGAAATAACCTGTCATGGCAAGTTTAGGACGTTCCCACATATTTCGCACTCCTTCGCGGCACTCAACAGCACTAGCCCAGACTCGGGCTCCATAAAGGAGCTTGCGCTCTCGCCATAGTGACGGAGTGTTTCGGAGCACAAGACACATCGTCATCCACCACTCGGGACTAACCAGTACTGAACGTCAGACAGCATTCCAACGCCTTGGTCCCAGTGCAGTGGGTCAGTCATAGTAGCCCAGCGCCTGCCTCTTCAACTGCAGAGGGCAGTGAGAACGGCAATCGCGATACCGACACCTCTCTTCCCCTGCAGCCCCACTGCATCTGCCAACACGTTGACGGCCTAGCGGAAGGTAGGGTAGGTGGCGGCACCCACACCACCAGTTCCATATATCCCACCGCGGCCCCTTATCCTCGGCTGTCATATCAGAGTCCAAGAAGCAGCCTTGCTTTATGAAACTAAGAAAGGTTATTCCCAGCAAGTAACTGGAGATAGAGAGACAGAAAAGAAGCCACACCCAGCGCAGCAGGAGGAGCTGGAGTTCATATGCCTGGCAGACGGAGCAGCACTAGAGCAAAATCTTAACCGAGAAATTAACATATTTACAGACGGCAGTAAAATTAAAGGGAAAGTTGGGGCGGCATTATCCATTTGGGATGATGCCGCTGAGATCAGTACCCGCAAGCTGAAACCGATTTTTGTTTCAGTAGTTGGCCGATTGGTGCTCTGTGTAACAGGTCGAGTTATTGGCACTTCTTGAGGCTACCGAAATCGCAAAAATCTTTTGTGACTCCAGGTCTGCACTGGAAACGGTAGTTGGCGTATCTTCCCTCCATCCCTTAGCAGTAAATTCAAAGCTAACATAAAGTTACTACACGCACAAAATAAAATAGTGAAACTTTATTGGATTAAATAGCACCCGGGGATGGAGGGAAATGAGAGAGCGGACCAGCTAGCAAAGGAAGCAGCACTGCACTCGAAGTGCAGACCTATTTAGGATAACTGCCCCGTTTCATTCGTCAAGCGAGAAATCCGAAAGGACTCTCTTGACGAGTGGAACCGGCGGTATCAGGATGGACACACAGCGGCGGTAACCAAAACATATTTTCCGGATGCAAGGGCGGCATACAAGATCGTAAGAGAAATAGCACCAGTGGGAATCATAACTCAAGTGCTGACGGGGCATGGTGAGTTTTCCCAATACTTACATCGATTTAAGTTGAGGGAAAGCCCATCGTGCATCTGTGAACCCACAAAAGAGGAGACTCCACTGCACATAATCTTGGAATGCCCAGTTTATGGAAAGCAGAGATTTGATTTAGAACAAAAAATTGGAATTAATCTAACACGAAAAAACCTTAGAAACAATTTTATCGAATTTTTGCACAAATATTTGTAAAAAAGCAATACTTAATTAGGAACAAGTAGGTATAAACTTTGCTGTACCATTGTAATGTTTATTATAACTGCAAACAGCCAAAAACATTGAAATGTAGGTATACTTAGTTTTTATTCATTTGTAATTAAGACCCCTGATCATGTCAGGGATATTTCGCGATATAATAAAGAAAATCCTCGGATGCAGCGTCGCAAGAGCGGCACTGCAGCCCGCCCAAGTTGCGACACTCCTCATAAGGCATGCAACTACCGGCCATCCTCTCAGCTGCTTTAGTTAAAAGCGGCTGAAACTAGAGTGCCAGCCTCTAAGCTTCCTTGGGGGAAAAGACCCAAAGAAGAGGGAGACTTCGAGCGCCGCCTTTTCAGCTGCCTCAGACCTCCCCCACGACAAGGCGGGAATACACGGGGGGGTTGTATATACACTCCAACCGTAACTTAACCAACAAAAGCATTCCTCTAAGGTATTTTGATATTTGTCAGTTAGGTTAGGTTTCGCAGCCGACATAAACATAAGCCAAAATCAAAATACAACGCGGGCGAAGCCGCGGGTAAAAGCTAGTAATGTAAATAGTAGAGTCAGACGGCAAGAGACCTTGCGCCCATCCTGTTTTTCGGGTATCCTCGCCATGTGTTATAATCTATTCACTGCTTTGATCATTTTAGCAAAATAATAAAAACTTCACAAACGTTTCTCGCAGAATTACTTCTCATTTCTCGCTAAAGAAATTCCTTTTTTTCTACTTCACCCAGTCCCAAAACAACTTAACAAATCAGAAAAACATTCTAACAAGGCACCGGTGTCATAATAACGAGTTCTACGAAAAATTCGGATGTCTCCGTAAAATTCTGCCCGTGAACCGACACGCACAAGGTCGGATTCGCAGATCCGTAACATTATGATTGGTATTACCTCAGAACGAAAAAAACAGGCCAATTTATTTCTACATGGAGCACTTTGCCACTCACTAATACCGTACAAATGGGTGCTAAAACGCCATGATGGTATTATGTAATATACCTACACGCCATCGTAAGAAAAGTCGCAAGTAACTTTGACTTTGGGAAAATTAACTTACAAAGACGAAAAAAGGAAAATAGCTTTTATCCTGGTTTTCTGTGTTATTCCGTTGTTAGTTTTGTATTTATATGACGGCATTCCACGATGTGTATCGATTTGATCCAATTCGTATGTTTATTTCTGATGGAGAACATAGTACGATACTCTCTATGACTCTGATGATAAATGATTTTGTATCCGCCTTACTTTTTGTAAGGAAAGGCTACCATCGCTTGTCCGTCATGAAACCATAAGAGAGTAGTACGAAGTATGAGGAATCGAATAACGGTCATTTTTATGTTCAAAATTGTGGAGAAACTAGAAAACATCTCTTGGCGCAATTTTACGTTATGGCGTGCTTGGCCCACCTTCTAGTTCACATACTGAACAATTGAATAGGAAATAAAATTATATTGAAAATTCAATTAGAACTTAAACTAGAATCCAATTCAGTTATTCTCGGATTTCAAAGCCATTTACTGAAAACGCGACCATTGTGTTTCTGCCTCGACTAAACATGCCCTACCCTGGTAAAACTGCGAATATGCTTGTATAAGTATAGTAGTCGTTACTGCGCCGCATTTTATCGCCATGAAGTACGGAGAGACCTTGAGGGCTGTATTCCTTCACCCAAAATGATGTCACGCCTCGCCTGAAGGACAAACAGAATGAGCTTTATTGGAAATACGTCCACTTAGGACAAAATATGGTCTAATTAAAATTTTCATTAACATTTATCGCAGGCTTTGTCGATCTTGCTGGACCTTGGCGAGAAATTTTGTTTTATACTATAGCTTCTGTAGAAGAATCACTTTCCGTCCTGTATTGATTTTAAATTCTATAAATCATATGGATAACATCTATACATGTGTGCAAGCTTTTCGGTCTCTATACATATAATCATTTTGTAGATTGTCCATCTCAGAGCGTTGTGATGATCCCACTTCTGACGACAGCGCCTCTTCCATTGTTTACTGCCCTTACTGTAATGTAGAGCGACTGCAATCTTTGTGTCCAGTTGTTTAATATCTTGTCTTCCAAGGATTTTTCCTATTAGATACGAGATTCCTCTAAGTCTGCAATTAGTCTATTTTATGGGGATATTCTAACTCGTATTTTCTGTAAATTAAAGGCCATGAAACCCGTGACAAGCGAAACCGGAGCTTAAAAACAAGTGGGTAGAGCAAATTGAAACCTGCCGCCTTTTAATTTGTCGGAAGGGAAATTAACTTCCTTTGAGTAATTGGAAGACACCGAAGCCACAAAAGTTTTCGTTTAGCGTTTAGCCTAATCGAAGTCATCGGCTTCTTCAAGAATGAAAAATACCGTGGTCAATACCGAATCAAACATCTTGGCGGCTGTAATGTGAGCTACAAGCTGCGAACAACCCAATCATCGCGCAGCGGTTCAGTGAGCTTCAATCAGGATTGGGTTATCCGCAGCTTGTAGCTAACATCAGAGCCGCCAACATGTTTGATTCGCCCTTTACTTTTCTATGTTTACAAACAGGTTGTAGTAAGTATAGTGTGCAGTGATTGATAGTACGGTTCGATGCGACTACCCTTAGGAAGGGTCTAGCGTGAGTAAAGTCAATTATTACGCTAGAAAACACAAAACCCTTTTGTAACGGACCAGTTCAGTTCATTAATATCCGGATTGGACTAAATTTATTCGCGTTTGGGTGGAAAACCCCGGTCAGTTTCAATAGAATCTATTTCTATCTATAGTTTCTATAGAATAGGTGGCTAAAAGGTTTCTATATAATAGGTGGTTTCTATAGAATAGTTTTGTGGCTTTTACAGTTTTTTCTCTCTAATTCTGTACGTGAATCGATAAAGTATATTTCTTTTTATATGTTTGCGTACATAATAGGCCCAATTATGAAGGCGTCATCGTAATTATAATAGCTATTTAGAATATTTTTGTTTCATTTTCACTTTAGGCATTCGATAGAGAGAACACTTATTACGTTGCTATTAAATTTACTATGGTGCCTTCATTATTGGGCCTATTGCTATTAAATTTACTATGGTGCCTTCATTATTGGGCCTATTGCTATTAAATTTACTATGGTGCCTTCATTATTGGGCCTATTGCTATTAAATTTACTATGGTGCCTTCATTATTGGGCCTATTGCTATTAAATTTACTATGGTGCCTTCATTATTGGGCCTATTGCTATTAAATTTACTATGGTGCCTTCATTATTGGGCCTATTGCTATTAAATTTACTATGGTGCCTTCATTATTGGGCCTACTGTCTTGAATTTGGCTCTATTATTATTTGTAGAACCATAATTTCAAGAAAGTTGCTACTGAAGCGAGGACTATACTTATACGTAGGTGCGTTTAATTGTAATACTTCTATTATACAAGCAACAATCTCTATGGTAGCTAATGAGGCGTAAAACACGATATAGTTTCTGACATAACATCCACCTAATCCTAAGTTCGGAGAAAGTTACCCTCAAGTTTGGTTTAAGACTTAAGAGAAAGTACAGAAGCCACAAACAAACTTAAGCTTTTGTGAAACTAGAGGAACCTACAATGTTGTTAGCCTTGCTTTAATCTCCGTTCTAGACTCTACCGCTGTGATCTCGTAGAATTGGAGGTCAAGTCTCAAGCGACGACCGACATGCGGGCGGTTTGTATCTATCCACGTACCTCCTCCTGCAATTTGTCAATTTCATTTATGTCGTGCCCAATCTCAATGTTTGGAAGTGAAGAATTTTTTACCGACTTCCAAAAAAGACGAGGACTTTGTGTATGTTCATCGATATTTTCGCCAATTGTGAACCGATTTAAAAAAAAAATTCATAAGGGTATATGTACTCCTCAGGTGGTCCCATTTAAATTGAATTTAATTTTATCGAAATCGGCTTAGCCGTTTCTGATAAATCGACAATAATATCACATGGATGTCACATCAATTGATGCAAACTTCGAATTCTGTACACGGTGGAAGTCGGTGGTGCTAGTTTTTGCGAAAAATAAATTATTAAGCTTCAATTTAGTGATGATTCAAACCAGTTTCTCTCGCATCGTTTACAACAGTCTGATATGTTTGGAGTTTTCAACCTCATAATGCTCTACGAACGGGAGTTCTTTAACACGACTGTGATCACCCTGAAACGTTGATGTAAGATGATAAATCTCTTGATGTCCGAGATTTTTACCTTTGATTGCTCTTATTTTTGCCCACTTGTCGCCAAATGGGATATTTGGCGATTATTTGGCCTTTGTTCTCAAAAGGATAGATTCTCAAATGGGCAGGTTCTGAAAAGGACAGGAGCGGCTGAAGCCTTGTTGATCACTCGTACATATTAATGCTGTTAAATTCAGTTTTGAAAATGACGTGACGCGTCACCAATATGCTGGTGTTTATTTGGCTCAACGTATAGGCATTGCCATTCAGCGTGGCAATGCAGCCAGCATGCTGGACACGCTGCCAACTAGCAGTGAGCTTGAGCATTTGGATTATGGATGGATCTGTGGGTGATCCAATTGCTTTTTATGTAGTAGTAGTTTATGTAGTTTTAGCTTATGTAAGTAGTATTGTATTTTGTTGTAGTTAATAAAGGCACTTTAGCCTGTAAAAAAAAAAATTGTAAATTGAAAACTAGGCCTTATAATTACGATTAAACAAGTATATTTTTTCATTACATTTTATAGACAACATCGCTATTATGTGACGCGATGAATACTATGTAAAGCTATTAAAATACTCTCCATTATCTCTATTCACGGAGCATGAATGAATCTATTGAGGTAACAAGATAGTATCACACAAATCTATATGTAAGTAAGTGGCTTTTGTCGACGAATTGCCTAACAAAGAAGTCTGTGATTGGCCGTTCTGTTCTTAAAGTATACCTACTTGGCTACTCATTCATGTCGTTGTTGTATCTTTTCACACCATTAATACCTACCTACTACATAATAGTACTTTAACATTCTTTAGCACCTTGCTTTACGTTATTAGCATAATCTTCATTATACTTTCCGCATCTGTTGATGTCTTCTTTTAACAAGTTCCAACTTAGTAAAATCGTATTACTCAACAATTATTCTGCTTGAAAGACTTCCACCATTCTGGTCTCTTTGATAAAATAAACATCGCTTGTTAGATATTAATATCAATTATAGGTATAATGAGTTCCATAAACAATAAAAAAAACTCCAATCCAAACAATAAAGCTGATTATGTCTTAAATGCAGCTTTCTCTTTGAATTGGATAACACTGATTAAAATTCCATAGCACTCGTTAACAACGGCGCCTATTCATTTGGCACCTTTGTTCTAATCTTTTTATTTTAGGTTCATAATCACAGCGAGTGAAAGTTTTGTTCTGTGGACTGACATTTCACATAATAGTTATCACCACGAAGCCGCTTATTATCGTGGTTTAATCTTTTACCGTATTGCCTAGATGGTAATGTATTTCAAGTGTGCATTGTACTAGTATCGGTATTTCCTTCGTATGCAGCCTATAGTGAGACATCATTTGAATTGCAGTCAATATTATAATTGAACTTTATGCCCTATAATTAGATCTACCTACCGACTACATTTTACTTATTTGTTCTGCGTACTTTTTAGATTTCTTATTTATCTGAAACGTTAATTAACGATTTAGATATAAAACGGGACGTCATTTATCAAAGGTCGAGTCTTGTCTGCTATTAGCATTAAATTACACCCACTTATAAATTTTGCACGTGTCGGCTACGAGACTCAAAATGTTTACCCTAGATGATATTTCTCTAGTCTCCGAGATTTTGTTTCACGTTGAAAGCTTGAGAGAAAACTGTTTTATTTCAGTTTGTAAGTAGAACAGAAGAATTCCACGGAGATCGATAGAGTGCGTCGAAAATAAACCGATCGCTAACCAATGGAAGTTCGGCTGCATAACAAGTGGAAGTTATTTCGGGCACATTATCCAAACAAACTGCCGTCTCAACCTCTAGATCTTAATCACCTGTTCCAAGCCGTCTTTAGGTCAAACCGAACGACTATGTATAGATAACTATACAGCATACAAACGTAACTTGCTTGCAAAAGTTTCGTAACCAGTTTTCCTTATCCATGCTTTTGGTTCATTGGATAGTATCTCTAAGAATAAAACCTCTTCAATCCTAAGCGATCATAAAAAAGTACAAACCCAACGATGCTGTTTTCTGAGATTTATTTGATTTCTTTTTCATGACACGCTCGGTACGCATTTGGTCCAAATCACTCTGACATCTTAGGCTTGTCCGTAACAGCGATGCTGGCTAATTTCGTTTCTTTTACGAGAAAATTGTTTACATTTACTCGAGGGAAATAGCCAGTTTCGTGTCTACTGACCTACAATCGATCTTGCTCGAGCTCTTTGTTATTCCGTACCGGACGAGGCTGTGTCCACTATGCGTTCTCTGCGACGCCATGACGGAATCTTCTCTTCACCTTCTGTGCCTTACCTTCACAGCTTTACCTTTTAAGTTAAGCCTGTTGTTAATTTCCACTTTTGTTTACGAAACCTTTAATAATGTTAGACCATAGGATAATCTTATCATTGGGGATTTCCATTTCTGTTTAAATACCAAAATCTTTAGCGAAGTACCTATCGATGAAGCTTCTTTCACTTCTTTAATGATTCCCGTAAATCTAAAATATAATCATCCATCGTTTGCCATATTTTCAAGAATATTAGTATTTTTCCCATTCTATTAATAAAACATTAAAGTTTAATATTACTAAAACAAATCTGCTGTTTTTAGGAGCACTGACCTTGCAATTGATTTAGCTAGCTTAAACAAATAAAGAAGGTAAACGCCCTTAGCAAGGCAACACGACGTACCTAGCAGTATTTATTTGCTCATGCAAACGAGGGCGCTAGCTCCGTTCGGCCATGACTGGAGTTATACGATATTCCTACCGACGTTGAAACACCTATCTACTTATCCAGCAAAATAACCGTAGGTATTCTTTTACCTGAAGAATTATTACTTAATCTGGTAGGAATTTAATTAAGTCTGGATTAGGAAAGAAATTGCCTTCTTAGCTGCCGTATTTCTTCGGATCCTTAGAGAAGTCAGCGCAATAGCAATAAAATACGCTCCTGTCTGCTATAAATCCCATTGTGATGTGTTTTCCTCCACTTGATCCATTGGAAGGTGCTGACGCGTGACGTCATCTGATGGGTGGCCAAGTGGAAACGAAACAATGGACCCCTGACTCTGTGGCCTCATGATTTCTACTGGTTTTTGTAGGACAGTCCACAAAATAATTGCATATTGCACCTTTTTCAAAATACTTGTTACTTAGTTCGATAGATATTTTATGAAAGTATTGTAATTTTGATAGGTAAGTACAATGAAATCGTGCTCACTATTTTAGAGCTAATTAAATTCTGTGCAAAATGTGTGAGCATCTTGATTATTTCCTTTTAAAACACAACTGAATGCGAACCCATAACTGCGTTAGACAAATGGGTTGCAATAAGTCATTCCATATGGAGCTTGTTATGAGCATTATTTGGAGCTGCATAGTCAGTATTAGATTCTTTAGTGACATCCACCAGTGTGTCTATTAGGTATATGTATATAACTCCAGTAATAATACAATTATTTTTCGCCAAAAATGGCACAACCGACTTCAATAGTGTACAAAATTCGAATACATAGTTCACGCGAAACGACGAGTACTATTTTTTGACTATTTTTGTTTTTTTTAAAACAGTGAAGCCAATTTCAGTAGGTATTTATTTAAATGCGCCCACCACTGAAGCATGATCTACCAAACAAAAAAAAGAATAATTGGCGCAGTAATCGCGTAACATACATACAGAAACATACACAGACGGATTGAGAACCTCCTTTTTTGACGGGGTTAAAAATCTATTGTTGATTCTATCTATACCACGTGTAGATGCGCCAACCACTGCGGCGGCTTTTCAAGCCAATCTACCTCAGAGAGCAGAGCCGCCGGTCACGCAACGCCTTCCGGCCACTGTTAATAGAAGCTTACCGTTGCACTTGTACACATTCACTTCCTGTTTACTTTCGTCATTATTGTGAAAAACTTGTGGAAGTTTTATTCACCTACAATAAACATGGCACAATAAGAGAAAGGCGGGTATAGGCCTCTCTAGATTCTAGAAGTGGTTCTAGAGTCTAGAACCACTTCTAGAGAGATAAAGAAGACTGGCTGATGATGAAACATTGTGCTTTTCTCGCACGACTTATCTTTCGCTAAGTCTCTTCTCCCTGATTTTGTTATTTATCCTTACTAGTTTATTTCAAGATTAAATCATTACATTTATTGGTTCGGTATTACTCAGGGCACTAGGCTCTGTTAGTTGCATATTTAATTCAAGATTAAATGTTTTTAGTTTTGAAATCGGCTCTATATGTCGCCTTTTGGCATATTTGTGTTCTTCTTTTTTCATTAATTAGAGGTGTCGCTTTAATCTTTTTACTGTTTAGTAAATGAACGGCGCTCCCTTTGCGTGCAAATCAAAATTTATTACCGTAATTTGTCCTTCGGGTACAGTGTCAAGGTTAGAATTTGAATAGATTAGTGCAGGTTTGCTGTTTATGTACCTTTTTATGGGTACCTATTCTGCTGCAATTAAAAATACTCGATAAAACGAATAATTCTCGATAAAACTAAAGCTAAAAATAAGTCACCAAATACTAAATACTTAACAAAAATGTCTCAATATATGTAGGCATACTTCTTATCGGCTCTTCGTTACTAACCTATGTTTTATAAATGTTTGCCTTCCCAGAGCATGACGTCAAGTTTCCAAAATAAATGCTTTGACTTTGGCATTCAGTACCGGTTGACCTCAAATATTTGTTGAATGAAACTCTGTTTCTCATGTTTTTGTATTGAAAGACTCTTATTATCTTTTTCATGGTAATAAACAAGTAACCAATGAATAAAAAGACGGAAAACACCCGAGAAACTGGGGAAAACACGGTCGATTTATTTCGGCGTGCCGCAAGGCGCGACCTTGGGACTCGTTTTATCATACTACTTATTTGCACATCTTTCTCATTATTAGCGTACTTGATGATAACAATCACAATAATGACGATCGATAAGCAGTTTTATGAGTTTTGAAGCTCGTATTTCGGTGTAGTTTAGTAGGCAACCACATTGTAATAACATAGTAGTCAAACCCGTACATAACTCATTCGTGTCATGACTTTGCAACAAAATATTGTATTAATGCTTTTATAGGACAGTTTATTAAATAAAATTTAATTTTTACCGAATGCTACGGCACGTTCTGCGTTATTAAAGTTGAAACTGACAATTTAATCTCTTGATCGAATTGTAACGTTGAATTCGATTAACATAACAACTAGGGCGAGTGCATTTTAATTTAAAATCCCCGCTGCGAGCGCGCCGGAGCCATCAACAATGCGCCCATTGAAGCTGTATAAGAGGGTTACGGACTAGCGTACCTAGCATTCTCCGAACACCTCTTCAGATTATCTTCCTAAATTTCTGTAGTGAAGACTTTGTACTTTGTTGTTAAATTTCCTCGGAAGTATAGGGAACTCAGCTTCAAAGGCTGATTAACTTCATTAGTAAACTTCAAGTAACTTTGTATAAATAAACCAGGTGCTTACTTTGTCCTGGTGTCGAGAGTGTGTAAAACGCCTGAAGTCCGTTGCCATGGCTAATAATAATGATATACCTACTAGCACAAATATTGCGCTTCTCTGCATAAAATATGCAGTTGTGTACTAGCGATGATACATAGTAATAAGCTGAATATAGTGCCAGGAACGAAATAAATTACGCCTGGAACTGGCCCAAATCGGACGGTATAAGACAGTGCAGTGAAACCTACAGTGCTACGTATTATAGCATGTTCAGAAGGAGCTTTTATAGTCACTATAAATTGGTCTAGATTTGACCGGAAGCAAACGAAAAACTCGAGTGGGACGACAATAAATCGACCCCATCACCCACTCGATCATAAGGTAAAATTATTCCATCCTGCTAACTGGAGCCCCGCTGGTGCACAATTTTGTCATTTGTTTTATTGCCAGACAACCAGACTTCCCTCAGGCGCCATTGTCCTCGGCATTTGTTAAACTTTGCGTATATACGGTCAGTGTTGTCAGCATTTTCATTTTCAGTTCTATTACCTTACGATAAATTGTTAATAATCGGCCAAGTACGAGTCGGACTCGCGCACGGAGGGTTCCGTACTGTATGGGAGCCCCCCTTAAATATTTATTTTATTTCAATTTTATTATTTATTATTGAAGGGAATATAAAACTAAATATTCTGTGAAAATGTCAAGCATCTACCTGGTACCATTATTAATATAGAGCGAAAAACGTCTAAAAATTCAGGTTCGTTGTATGGGAGCTCCCCTTAATTTTTTTTTTTTTTTTAGTATTTGTTGTTATAGCGGCAACCGAAATACATCATCTGTGAAAATTTCAACTGCCTAGCTATCATGGTTCATGAGATACAGCCTGGTGACAGACAGCCGGACAGACGGACATTGAAGTCTTAGTAATAGGGTCCCGTTTTTCCCTTTGGGTACGGAACCCTAAAAACGTATAGGTACGTCTGCACCTAGAAAACTAACAATCGAATCTCGAGACTGCTGGGATTGCTGGATTACCTACTCTGTTCTCGGTTCTGGACAAATAAGGGTCGTCTGACCTTTGTGCGACGGTTAAATTCACCTAGTGTTATTTCTTGTGAAAGTAAATTGTATTTTGACAGGATTTACAAAATAAATTCCCTGCCAGAATGGAGTATTACTAGTAGTTTTGAAAACACTTGAGGTCAATTTTTGTATAAAAGACAAAGATAATTCAATCACAGCAATAGTATATAGATTAATATAGACTGTATAAATGTGTTATATGTAATAACAGTTACACTCAGTATTAATCATTCTTAGTTGCAGTTGGAATTGTCTAATAATCTTTTACTGCTGCAACTAAGTTCATCATTTAAACTGCATCTTCATTGCTCTCAATGTTTAACGCCCGAAAGGAATGTGTTTCTGATGCTGTAACAGCTTCGCAGCTCGTAGAGTTTAATCACGAAACTGATATTATAGTATCGGAAGCGCTTGTGATGCAAAACGACGATACACAGCAAGTTTATCATCCAATTCGTTTCCAACTACCAAGACTAATATTTGTTTCTATCAAAGATTGTGAATGAAGTCATAAAAGCGCATTATTATATCTTACGATGCCTCCAAATGCCCTCCAATGTTGCTTGTAGGATGAAAAAATACAAAATCCTTAAAGTACTTTAGCGTTCTATCCGCAAGCAATTTTCGTCGTATCTTTATATGCTACATTTGGCAAACTCGCCTGATAGATATTACGTTGGGGTCGAAAATGAAACTGTTCCTGAAATAAGTTCATTAGCCTAGAAGTGCTTTTTTATTCCACTTTATACGGAAAGTTATGTTGACGCCAAACAAGTCCATGCGTCCGCGTTACTCTGATCTTCCAATGCGGCATTTCGATCGTGTCAAGTCCGCAAATAAACTTGTGATGCAATGCACGTTCAGGACTTGCCTTGCCCAGCTGGTGGCAGCAATATTTTTGGCCTTTACTAATCATAGATTGAATCATATAGGTCACGCTTCGACTGCGTTACAAAATATTTATATTGCGATGCCTCACCATCGGAGGTCGGACAATGGTGCTAGCTTTTTGATTTTGTCCGTGGGATGCAGATGTTTTGACAAAAACCCTGACAATGTAGATTAGTATAATTTTGTAAAGAATTCCAAAATTAGATAAATCTTAAATTACTCTTTATAGATCATAGTATTTCGAACGAAATTGATAGAAATTCGCAAAGCCATAATCGCATGCATATTAAAACTTCAAGCGTGATAGAAAAGCAATATCCATGCATTGAGAGCGGGTGACGTAAGCATTTTAGCATATCCGGTTTTGCTAACAATAACCGTAACGTAATGGCTGAAGATAGACATTCGTAAAACGTTGATTTTTATAGCTCTGGCGTCGAGACACATAACTAAGCGGTTCCCTGATAAGATCGTTTCAAATGCTTTGTTTTCAGATTTTCTTGAAGATTAGAAAGGCATCAGATGCTTCTTTATTTTGGTGCTGTTTGTAAATGCGATTTATTTTGGTGCTGTTTGTAAATGCTAACAACATCTGAATGTCTGATTTTTAATAGGGCTATTAGGTATTCTAATGAGCGCAGCAACACGATTTTTGTTTGTGCCTTGAATGCCTAATATTTTGAGGTTTCATTCTAGTACAAGTAATTCTTCAAGCTAAGAATGTTGCGAGTGATTCTTGTTATTTATGCCAGACTTTTCAATGAATCTCTGCCAAAAAGAGGAAGGTTCTGAATGTGTTTTGCTGTAGGTATATGTTACGAAATATTTTCGCCGATTTGAACCAGTTTCTTTCCTAACTAACCGCAAAATGCATCAATCAAAATGTTATTTCGGTCATTCATTTTATTTTACTTGCTCGAATGAACATAAAAAAATATAGGGTGTCTTACAAGGTACCTACTCCATTAGGCCTACCTACGCTATTAGGCCATTATTGTTTCAACTTATACAAGTATGTAGGTACTTGTACTAGTTGTACTATCATATTATGTTTGTCAAAAAACAACGAGATGACGACATGCAGTGCAATATTCGTTCCAGTAGCAGTTTCTTTATTTCACTAACAAGATGCAGCGAACCATGGCAGCTGCGTCAACTGCATACGCTTTGTGCTATGCAAAAGAATCGAATATTGAATCTATATTGTCACAGTCTGACGCACATCGTTATGAGATGGATACAGTTTTTTCAATATATTTGTTCAGGGCACGATTATTGAAACTTGCTTAAAATCTTTCGGGACTTGTGGCGTAACGCTAATAAAGTTTATTGATTTATAAACATAAAATTATCGTCATATTCACCTTCTTGATGTACCGAGTAATAGTGTCGTCATTTGTCTGCGGCTGATCAGACAATCCTCTTGTTGCTCCTTAGTAGGTTATTGCAGTGCAATAATTTCAATTAAATTAATCTATATTCTGCATACATTGAACTAGTTCACCCTGATGCATAATATGTATACCTAGGTGAGATCAGAAAATAAATTTGTACGAAGCGAGATGGTGGTAAAACGTGGATTTATTCACAATAAAATATCCAAAATAACAATCAATCATAAGAAGCGTTCAATTGTTTCATTGGAAACATTACTTTTCATTTCATAAATTATGTTTATCTTCAACTACTTCCCAGTTGAACGATTTGCTAAATTTGAATACTTCCTCAGACGGAGTTGTTGTTGTTGTTAGCCTGTCGTGTCCCACGGCAAAGGCCTCCCCCCGATCATTCCAGATTTGATGGTTATGTGCTATAGTGTACAAGTTCTTATCAAAGGTGTCAAGGTCGACGCGCCATCTCTTTCGGGGCACAAGTGGCCGGACCGAGTTGGGATGCCACCTTGGTGATTTTGGCCCATAGTTGTTCCGGCATGCAGATCACATGGCCGGCCTCAGACGGAAAACATTGTATTGTACTGTACCAGCCTTTATAATAGTCCACTGCAGGACTTAGGCCTACCCACGAAGGATGAGAACATTGTAGAAAATCTTTAAATCAACTTAAAAAAGTAATACCCATACTCCCTGTATCAAAAAGCCCTACTTACCATGGCAAATATTTTGATTACACGCGAGCTTTCTCTGAAATCTAAATCGGAATACTTGCTCAAAATCGAGAGCATAAGTGTTTCACTCGAGTTTCAACCGCACAACAATTTATTGAGTACGTAAACTACGTGGCCCGAGTACAGTTAATATTTAGATCAGGCAGTTCCTACCCCGTACTATCCACATTGTGAACGCAGGTGATAGAGCTTCGCCCAATAAAAAGTCGAATATCCTTTGATCCTTTGACAGCTCTCTTTTATTGCTCGGTCGCGTAGCGGACTTTAGCAAAAAAGGTCTTTGCAGATAAGCTTCATTTTGTAATAGAGCTAGTTTCAGAAATAGCAAAAAAAAAACTGTTTCATACTTGTAGAGGGTCAATAAACTTTGTGTGAATTAAAGTTGTTTGATTTCTGTGTTGCTATGTAGGTATTAGGTAGAATACTTACTCTTAGAGATATTATTTTAAGCACCGCTAATCTAACATTAACAGTCCGTATGAACTAACCACGAATAACAAAAGACTCATATAGCGGTTACATACAAATGCGGTCAACTCTAATTCGCTGCAATCAACTTGAGACGCTTCCAGCTTATCCTTTCAACTAGAGATTAATTGTAGCTACGCCCGACTTCGCTCCAGGAACCGACCGTGAGAAAATCCCGATCATTGTTCTGTTCTTTCTACCTCTTTGTAAGTAACTATACACGCGCATGCGTGATGTGGTGAACTTCTAATGTGATACTGAGATATGAAAGGGGTGGGTTTGTATGGTCAGCTGTACTAGATTTTGGCCCGCTCCATACCTAATACTTATCTTTGATCAGCATAAATCTCACAAAGTGCTCATGGATTTGAACGTATTACATTGAGCAAAGAAATAGAAATAAATGGTCATTAATAAAATCAAATGTAATTCCAGTAGGTATCTGCTGTTATCCGAATCCGATAAGAAATGTGGAAAGGTGGCTAAAAACCATGGACCTACAGTTATCCTTCTCTGTTCAATTATTTATCAGCTGATTCCGCCCATTCCGACACAAAACGAGTTCTAGGCTTAGATTTTCTATCCCATAAATGGTATAAATAAGTAACTAATATATGCTTGGCGATAAAAAAATCCAGCCGTCCAAATCGATAATTTAGCTGTCCAAATTGTTTTTGTAATTTTTATTGACCGTCACTTGCTGTCCAAAAGTCGAAAGTATACAGCGAACCCGTTTAAATAATAGCCATAAGTAATACCAAGATATAAAAACCTCTTTTAACCTACTTCCAATCCAACTCCAGCTTGTAAAGTTGCCAGCTGCACTCCGTTGCGCTGAAGTGGATGAACCAAAGTAATCTCCGGAACCACAATCGATATTCTGTTGCGCAACCCTGTACAGGATGAATTATTGAGCTGGTTGTTGGTACGCTCATGGAGTTTTGGTGTTATGATTCCATTATGTAGGCACTTACGTATCTGTAGGCGTAGCGGTATGTGATGGTTAAATTATATCGTACAGTTCCGTACAGGCAACGCTTCTGTTAGGAAACTTAGGTAAACACATGGAAAATATAGAAAGTTTTCATTTACATATCGAGTTTATGGAGTTTGGAATATCTTACAAAAGAAAAGGAATAGACTCCGCACTTAGATTATAGATCCGCAGTTCAAGCGTCTCATACGTCTTATTCTTATGTCACACTAGAGTTTTTTCATTTCATCCTGGCATCACACATCTTGGTATTTTCCAGGGTCAGATATTATGCGTACTACAAATTTATTTTACATCCTAAATACATAAAGCTGAGGCAAAACACAAGGAAAAGTAGGTAGGTATTTAACAAACTCGATACAGTAATAGGATTAAAGGAGTGCATGAAGCGCAGACAGCTGACAGAGAATACCCGAAAAAGTCCCCAGGGACGAAACGGAAGCCTTAAGTAAAAGTTAACGATTTTATTCCCCTCCTGTCCTTGAAAGTCTGGCAGCTCGTATTTTTCTGCTCAAATTATTCCAGTGCCTATCCTTGGAGTTTTTCTTACAAGTTAATCAAGAAGCGTTATGAAAGCCATGTGTTTGGTTGACGCATGACGCTTCCTAATTTTGTTTTATTTCTACACATGGTTGGAGACATATTTCTGCTTAGAACCAGGGTTGACAAACTAACTTAACTCTTTCCTTTTAGAAAGCGACATTTCATAACTTAATATTATCGAAAAAATATATTTTCACACGGTCATGCTCATGACTCATTTCATTAGTTTACAAAAGTTCGCAGACGAATACGCAAAGCTAAGTCACCAATTGTTTGCACAAAGCCCGCCGATTTCGATGGATCGATTTAGGTACGCTGTAACTGCATGTACCTCGGCTCGGCAGAGAGAAAACTTTTAAGTCATATCTCATGAAAAAAAAACTTTCCCACTATTAGTGCGCTTTACCAGCGTCTGATAACTTTTTAAACAATTTTTTGGCTGATTTCACACCGGCAACACGGCGGCGCGGCGTTTGTTATAAGTATTCGTGTACCGGTCGAGACGAACGCTCACGGAAATATAAAGCAAAATTAATGGTCACTTTAATTACATTTGTAAAATATACTTTAATGACCGCTGCTTACGGGAGGTTGACAGGAAACGGGCTGAAACCATCAAACATGGAAGAAACCAGAAAGACTGTGTAACTAAATTTGAATGAAATTCGCTGTGTCCAAAGGTACAACTTCCTTCACTCTGCTTTAAAAGACAGGCAGAAATAATCGAACGCGTTGCAATCTACTCTATTACAGAGTAGTTTTTGAGGCTAGCCAATCTAGGCTAACTAGAGGTCTTCAGGCGACTTAAACACTCATAACACCAGGGCTAGCCACCAGTCCCTTATGAACTCACTCACTTTTGGGGCTTCTCTAATTGAGAGCGCTAGCCCTTCTGGTTTGTTTCGTGTTCGAACGCTGAAATGTAAAGTTTAGCCAATTTTAACTAATGAAGTTGGCAACCCTGTTAGAACCATGTGTTTTCCTCACGAATAGGTAGAAATTCAAGCGACATTATGGGTTCACTCAACTCGTCGGTATTTTGAATTCAAATCAGAAATGTGTACATTTCCGCAACGGTTTTAGAAGCTTCACAAAGGGTGCTTGAAATTCTGTGAAGGCTCGCAATTTCTCGCTTCAAATTCGCATTTGAACCTTGAACTTTATTTAAATATATTTTCATACCTTTCATACATGCACGTAGAGTACGAGACTCATTTTCGAGTATAAATAATCTTCTTTTTGTTCAAGACCTCAATATTCTAACTTTTAAAAAGTATAGGTAATATAACAGCCATTTCTGCACAACAGGAAATTAAATGATTTTGATTTCCGCAACCAGTTTTCATCGTTCTCAAAGCCCTCATACCTCTCATTATTTACACTGCCATACTAATACCAAGTTATCGATTGTAGTTTTCTAACGGAAATTATCACTAAGATCCGATATAAAATGTGCTATTAAACTTTTCATGAACTTAAAGTACCTACCAGTAGGTCTCATACGTCTATCTAACTTGTAGAGTTAGTCTGACGAGAGAACTATCATTCCCTGCAGCTTTTATTAGGAAACTGCTATAGTGGCTCCTTTATTAAAATCTTCAGGTAAGTTGGTAGTTTCACAGACAGTGTCGTGTTCGTGTCTTATATGGCCATGTCACCATACGAACCGCCCGAATGTAGGTTGATATGCGCACGCGCAGTGGGTTCAGTTTCTTGTAGAAAACCGGGTAATTTAATGGTAATTTAAATGCGCACACTTTCAAAAGATACTAATGTTATTGTCTGTAGTCATGCGTGAATTTACTAAGTAGAGTGCTCGATAAGATCTTCGTGTTCTTTAGGTTACTAACCGAACTTCATAGTTATACAGAAAGAGTGCACTTAGCCGAAATAAGCTGATTCAGACCATCATTATGAACTACTTTTAATACTGGCCCCGTAAACCCATATCCCCGGGATTTGTTAAAAATCAATCAGGTGTTTCAGACATTCAGTCATTACTCAGAGAAATATTGTAAATAATCGGCCAAGTACGAGTCAGACTCGCGCACGAAGGGTTCCGTACCGTATGTGAGCCCCATTCCTCTCACCGTTATAAATAGCGAGCAAAAAAAACTCCTGAAAATCACGTTTGTTGTATGGGAGCCCCCCTTAAATATTTATTTTATTCTGTTTTTAGTACTTGTTGTTATAGCGGCAACAGAAATACATCATCTGTGAAAATTTCAGCTGCCTAGCTATCATGGTTCATGAGATACAGCCCGGTGACAGACAGACAGACGGACATCGAAGTCTTAGAGTAATAGGGTCCCGTTTTTACCCTTTGGGTACGGAACCCTAAAAAGAGTAAAGTAGAAAAGTTCTTTAAAATAAGGTGGTCTTAAAGAGTCCGTTTCGGCGTAAAACTCTTTATGAAAAACCCTGTATTTGTATATAAATAATAATCGTAAATAAACTTATCAATTAACAAACTTTAAAAAACAGAGGTTATCAAACTATTGATAACCTTTACGTAAAACCCGACAAGCAGGAACTCTATATAATTCTACAGTTTTTCACGATCACAATTAAGTAATTTATTTAAGGTTTTCAAGGTCTTATGTGCTACGAGTTGTATTAGACCTAATATTAATTGTTTAAATGTGCAATGCAATTATTAAGTCAAAAATAACGTCGAACGGGTGAGCCCTGAGCCACGGTAATGAAATCTAGATATCAAACAGTTATTTTTATGATAAACATTTCAAAAATTCGTCGCGGATGCAGGACTCGAACCTAGCGTCTTCGGATCACTAGCCCGACGCTCTGACCACTGAGCTAATCCGCAGTACTCACTGCCGCAGTGGTAACGCGGATTAGCTCAGTGGTCAGAGCGTCGGGCTAGTGATCCGAAGACGCAAGGTTCGAGTCCTGCATCCGCGACGAATTTTTGAAATATTTATCATAAAAATAACTCTTTGAGATAAACCTAGTGTGGGATGCACTAAAAAAATTAAAATCATTTCATATCTAGATATCATTACCGTGCCTGAGCGTTGGTCCGAATTAGTGATAGTGCTGCCACACCCTCGAACATTAACAACGTCGTAACTCTGGCAGCCATGCACTCAGCGCTTTTACTTTTACAACTGCACCATGTATGGCCCAATTGCGCTCCTGTACGGCCTGTGACCTATATTTCTGGACACCGCTGATACAAACCAACAACTAACCATGCAACCAATGCAACGGCAATAGATCAACAGAATCGAATTGCGACAAACGGTCCTGGAAAAGCGTGGAAGTGCTCTGCTGTAACTACTATGCGTAAAACTTATGCCTACCTACTGAGGTATGAGGTGAGGTGAGGCATAGGTTTTACGCATCTTGTGGCTATTATCACAGCCGCCAAGAACTTGGATTCAGCCTATAAATACCTACATATTCAACATACAACATAAAGCAATCTATCGCCCAAGTTACTATCTATTTAATCAATAAATTGCAACTACGTTGTGCAGCGCCGCATTCAAAGGGGCGTACTAAATGAAGTTAAAACTAGGATATTAGATTTGCGAGCTGTCCCTCTGCACACGAGCCAAATGGAATTATGCCATGTGTGTAGTATGAAAGCTTGCATTTTTGTAGATTATTCAGAATCATTTTTACATGTGTGTAACATGCTCCGTTAATTTTGTAGCTCGAAGTTGCATAATGTTACTTACCTACTTGATTTTATTTGGGTCTTTGAGTTGCACTAAAGTTTTTAGTTTCTGAAAGAACTTAATAGATAATTATTTTTCGCAAAAAATGGCAAAACCGCCTTCCATCGTGTACAAAATTTGAATATTTCGCTCGAATTGTTTACATTATATTGTTGATTTATCAAAAACGGGTCAGCCGATTTATGTAAAATTTAAATGGGATCACCTCGTTTTCGATTCGGTTCACAATTGGCGAAATTATCGATAAACATACACAAAAAAAATACAAACACACGAACGAACCTCCTCCTTTTTGGAAGTAGGTTAAAAAATTGAAGATTATATAGCCATACAAACATAAGATTGGGATTCTCCTCTGTGTAGTCGGTTAAGTACGAGTCAACTTTTTACCCTATTTGAAGAAACAGAAGGGGTGTAACTTCTGGTGTAACAAACATTTCATAGCAATACGCGATATGTTACAGTAACGTAAACTCAACCAAAGTAAGATTTTAATGCCCTCTATAGAGTGCAAAAAAGTTACTTACACAGTGCATTGCGAGACGGCTCCGCGTGCTAGCTCTCGACTTGAGAAAGATCGCCGAATGCGAGCGAAACTATAGTCGTACTATGTTATGACCATTCCCGTGATATTAAATATTAAAAAGTGTGAAAATCACGTCAGTTTCCTTAATAAAAAAAAGTTACTTGCGTTTAGAAGCATACGAATAACAATAATATAAATTTTAATGTCGCAAACACTCGACGCATTTTGCGTATCTCATGCAGATCTGCGTTACACATTACTTCCTTTTATGAATGTAAATGATCTTGACCTTAAAGGGAAACGACCTTAGCTTCCTCTTATGCATATCACGTCATCAGTGCAGCCGCAATGCGAAACCACACTTGTGCCTGAAAACACTGATAATGCAGAAGTTTACTTACGTAGGTACAGTATAAATAATAAAAATATAGGGACATCTTACACACGGCCTCTAACCCCAAACTAAGCAAAGCGGGTCCTTCCGGATGGACAAACTTGATGGTCTAACTGATTTGTCCAACAGGAAAAAAAGTCCGCGTGGTGAAATTGCTACACTCTAGAACTTTTTTCTGAACACATGTGTCATTACGCTTGTGATGTTGCTGCCAGAGACTGATAAACTACTTATGTAGATAGTAAATAACACCCAGACACAGAGCAAATACCTATGTTCATCACACAAATATTTGCCTTGGATGGGAATCGAACCCACGGCTCTTTGACCCAGGATTTATGGTCACTAACCACTGAGCCACCGAGGCAGTCAGTTTACTTACGTACAGTATGCGCTTGAGTAACGTATACGAAGTCATCATGCCATCACGGTTACAATTTAGGCGTCTTGAAATCTAGAGCAAATAAGTATTTTCTAGATAAGCGTGCTACATCATAGACTCAGCGTAAAATCAAGCAGAATCCGAGGAACGTGCAACTATTTGTCATTAAAAAAAACTTTTTCGAGCGTGCAGCTAGCGTTCATCGGTAGGTAATAAGAAGTTATCATGTCAAAAAATCACGCGTTGTTACAAATGGAGCAATAAGACAAAGATCAGTTTAGTTTTTATTACTCTGCGTCGTCAGGGCCTTTTTTCATAAGCCAGAGTTGACAAGCCTTCCGCGACCGAAATTAGGTACCTACATTCAATAGGTGCTTGAGCTTTGCCTCTGAGATCTTGGTGTTTTGTGCTGAGCCCCCAGTGCGGGTGGCGGCATTATCATGCGAACTGCAATTTACGAGAATTAGCTCCTTTGCATACAAAAATAGTGAACCTGCGAAGGGTATTTTCCTTATTTTTGAGGTTGTTCTCTGTAGTTTGTAGATATTTCCATACATTTATTTTCCTTGTAGTTTGGCTGTTGTTATCTATGGATTTTTTGTAGGTTGTATTGTAGCTTAGGAAATTATACTGAAAAATTAAAGCTCTTTCCACTGCGACATTAATTTTGTTAAGCTCTAGAATGCCACAGGAATGCATTGACATTTAAGTAGATAAGTTAGTTAAACATCAGTTCCATTTCGAAACTGGTTTACTTAGTTTCCACCAAGAATGAGATTTCATTTATTTACCTGCATCACTATGTCCAAGTTTAATATCTAAGTCTAGTTTAAGGCCGTTATTGGGCTGATTCATGAAATAGCGAAGATTAAAGCCAGTTATAAAATAGTGCCTCCATCTACTTACTATCAAAGTAGTATTGCACCTGTCCATCAACTCATCGCCCAGGAGAGTAAATTTCCATTCACTAACCTGCCTTTTACCTTTTAAAGACGGCATAAGAACTAAGAAGTTCCATCTGTATAAGACAGGATCTGTAATAAGGTACTTTTTGTCTTGAATGCTTTGAGCAAATATCTACAGAACAACAGTCTTAAAGTGAAAGTAGTAAAAAAAATTCCGAGCGCCGTCATACATACCGACTTAGATATTAAAATTAAATAATTCGCAATCACCCGTTTTCTCGAATCCCGACGCGTATATCACCTAATTAGTGCTTATAACCGAGCACTTTGGCATCGCGCGGCGTTGTAGTCGGCTTACAATCGCCTTACGACTGACTAAAAAGCCTGCCCACTACATAGCTTGGGCTGGGTTTTGCCTCGGACACTTTTTTGCACGATTGTGAATCTATAGATATTTGCTCGCAGCTTGATTGCCATTAATATTCCGAAGACTGTTTCCCCGCTTTCTAAATAACACTATCTACTTATAGATACAGGAGAAGTTCGCTTCCCATCAGATAGTCGTGATAAATTGCCATTACTTACAACCTTCGCTTGCGCTTGACCATTAATTGGTCCTTTTTCTCGATTGTCTTATTCTCACTATTCCGAGAGAGAATTAGTGAAGTGAAACGCAATGTAAAGTTCGTACCGAAATTATGATTGATTGACTCGAGTCGAGACAGTATTCAGAAAGCTTGTCGCTTTCTGAAACATGTTGTCTATGACTATGGCTGTACAGAGTTATTTCTAATCAATTAGCATCCTTTTATAGTTCTCGCTTTTTAAAACATGCTGTCTATGACTTGGTACATAGAAAAAATCTAATCGGCTCAAATCATTCGTAGATTTTTCGCTCGTTCGCTTCGTTTTAGTGGTGACTGCGTGTTGTATAAAAGCGTTCAACAAGACACTTTGGTTCTATAAGCTTACAGAGCAAAAATGACGATACATATCACATGGGGCAGTGCAGGCTACTAGAAGATATAAAAGCAGGAAACCGGGAGCGTATTAACTCTGTACTCGTACACAGGATAATAATAACTCTATTATCACAGTTATCACAACATCTACAGTGAGAGATATATCTGAATTGTTTTCGAAAAATATGTTCTTATCTAGTTTTTTTTTCTTCGCTTTTTGTTATTTTGTAATACCGCATGCTATTTTGATTCGTATTTGTATTTAGTATATTGTACTTGCACGTTTAGTGCACACAGAAAATATTCTCAATTTACTCCGCACTCGAGCCCCAAGTCACAAGCCATGAGCTTAGTTTGGGTCTCATTGAAATAACTTTTAATATACCTAGAATACACACGTATGTGAACACTTAGCAAACTAGAGTTAGTAATCCGTTTTCTGTACGTTTACTCTGTAATTTAAATCTGTAATCTAAGCTACTGTATTCTTTGTATGATTTTTCTGTGAAACAAAATTATCTTATCTTATCTATCACATATCGATTCTCCAGGGAAGCTTATGTAATGTATTCCAGTTCTAATCATCCTAAGATTTCCTGATTCCTGTAATTCCTGGTAAAATATGTTAACCTTCTTACCTAATGACTGGTATTTAATTATTCTCCAAATGATACATTTTTGCATAAACTTCGTCGTTCCTTTCTAAAGATAACAGTGTAAGGTAATGTGCTCACTATTGTTCGTTCTGTGGTAGAGTTGAATGAACTCTACAAATGCTAAAATAACACGAACATTTAGTTCTGCATCTCATTGTGAAGCTATGACCAGCGCTTCGGGGGTGTGTGTGGGTGTGACATTAGTGTGAATGTACGCTGTCTGTTAGGTAACTTACTTTAATATACTTACATTAGGTAAATTAGTTCCTTATAATAAAGTAAGTTCGCATAGGCCGGGTGGCTAGCCCTGGTGTCAGAGTTTTTAAGCCGCCTCAAGGCCTCTGACATGGCTAAACGGTTAAAACAACTGGGACCTACAGTTTAACGTGTCATCCGAGCCACGGTAGCGCCCAGTTGTAAGTGCCACCCGAGGCTGGCTGTAATATAGTTTCTTTATGATTATATTGTCGTTGATCAGAGTACCTGAAGGTACCATCAAACCCAAGCAAAGTAAATTCCTATACTTAAATCAGATGGTCCTGCTAGCCTAGCATGCACACCACGACATATTTTTGCTAACGTGTAAAAAAGCCCGGCTGGTGTCAGTTTTTAATCTGCCCGTAGGTTTTTGACATGGTTATAATTATGTCATTGGAGCTCCGGTAGGGTTCAGGTATACATGGCAGGCGCGGTCACCCATCCGAAGACTGACCGTGCCGAATGTTGCCTAACTTCGGTGATCGCTAATAAACAGTCAAACTACGCTATGGGCGCCACAATCTGGTTTTAGCGAAACCATAGCTGCAGGCTTTACACTAGCCTACTTTACTAATTTGCAAACATGTAATTTCTTGCTTCATTTCATTGCACAGTTCCAGTTTACATAATAATTATTTTCCGCAAAAAATGGTAAAACCGCCTCTTCCATCGTGTACAAATTTCGAATATTTCAAAAACAGCTCAGCCGATTTCTGTAAAATTTAAATGGGGCCACTCGGGAGCAATACCCTTTCGAACTAAAAAAGATTTTTCCGATTCGGTTCACAATTAGTGAAATTATCGATGAACATACACAAAAAAAAAAAACATACAGACAAACATAGAACTTCCTCCTTTTTTGAAGTCGGTTAAAAATAGACGCCGAAATTCGACCTCTCAAAAATGTACAGCAATCTGCGCACGATCATACAAAAACGTGCACTTTCGCTGAATACTTTCGCCGTTACTTCGAATGTGTAATATGCCTCAGTTGATTGGGCATTGCGGTACGTCATGGTTGCCATACCCCACGATTTTCCCGAGATTTTAGAACTTTTGAGCATTTTTGAGGATCACACTTAGGATATATCACGCAGTCTTTAGAAATATCAGGATATTTACAATTATCAAAAAAAAGTAAGTAGAGTTTTCAGAACTTTTAAAATTACAAAGTTACCTATTTAACAAAATATGTTTCTTATATCGAAATAAGCTGAATAAGCAATATTAATGTCACATGAGTTGTAGACAAAAATTGAGAAATATTTGTCTTTTGCTATAATATAGACTATTTTATTTACTTCATGAGATTGCAAATTATCTTTTCGAAAGAAAAATTGTGAATTTGACGCGACGTCTGAGAACTTGAAATAGGATTTAATGAAAATGGTCTTTCCCTCCGGGCTTTTCAATTTTCTTTATGGTAACCCTAGATTCGGTGGTCATCTACACCTCACGTCGGTTTCATCACTGGCTATTGTTGTCTGACAATGCTCTTTGGAAACCTAATCCGCTTGAAGCGCATCGAATTAGATTTTTTTTTGCAGTATCATTGCCTTTTTGCTATGTGAGCGATGGCTTTGTGTTGAGCGCAGCTGTAAAGTATCAGGATGAATTTAGAAACTAATTCATGTCTATTAAGTTTTTAGCGACCCAGGACTAATAAAGTAAGTTCGTATATGGGTGACTAGCCCTGCCCGGGTAGCACGGCAAGGGGAGAAAACCATTTTATCCACTCATGTCATTGTCAATCCATACTTTATTTCCTCTTCGAGGGGATATAATGGTGGAAAGACTATTAGTCCCTTGCTTCCATGCTTCCCGTGCAGGTGTCAGATTTTTTAAGCCGCCTGAACACCTATGACATGGCTAAACGGTTAAAACAACCGGGGCCTACAATTTAATGTGTCATCCGAGCCTCGATAGCGCTCAGTTGTAAATGCCACCTGCGGCCTCCCATCCGAAGACTGGCCGTGCTGAACGTAGCTTAACTTCGATGATCGCTAACGAGCTCCAAGTCAAAAATGCTATGAACGCTACCGAACTGATGACCCAAGGGGTCGAAAAGTTCTACAATGGACATTATGTATTCGTATCGGCAAGCGCAACGTAGAATTTCCACCTTACAAGGACCTTATTGCACTGGATGTCAGCCCCGTCTAACCAGTCAGATGAAATCTAGAGGTATATAAACCTCGGTATAGTCTAGCAATAGGGGTCGAAAAGTTCTACAATGGACATTATGTATTCGTATCGGCAAGCGCAACGTAGAATTTCCACCTTACAAGGACCTTATTGCACTGGATGTCAGCCCCGTCTAACCAGTCAGATGAAATCTAGAGGTATATAAACCTCGGTATCAGTCTAGCAATAGACGTCCTATGGCTGAAATCTTATCGTCTCATCATCATCTTAGACTACATTTCTCCTTAAGATCAGGTAGGATATAGTCAAACGCCCCTGTAATTAAATAAAACATATGATTATTTCTAGTGACATGTTTTGATGAAATCCTCAAATCTTTCCGGCGCAGAGTCTGATCTACGAACTTTGACTGTTAAATCCCCTTAATGTTAAGTTTATAGCATTCAAGTTTACTGCTTGTGTTTGCTCCAAACAAGATTAATGAGAAACCTTCCGTAAATCGATTACCTAACTACAGCAATTTGGAGTGAAATGTCGTTAGGTGGGGAACTGCTGCTAACAGATGGAGACACAAACGAAGTATCTGCCAGTCTAAACAGAGTAATGGCTCTTGTAATTTGGATTGAAAACAACGTCACTTCTCTTTTATTCGTGCTTTATCCTGACTTCTAGAACTTGATTTTTTTTCATAAAACCTATTATACCTATCATATTTTCATTAAAGCGTTGCGTTCAATATCAAACAACGGTTATCTGTTGACGTAAAGGATACTAAGTGAGAGATTGAAAAAAAAAATCGGTCAAGTGCGAGTTGGACTCGCACACGAAGGGTTCCGCACCGTGTTGGAGCCCCCTAGCCCCATTCCTCTATCTTGCCATTATTAATAGCGAGCAAAAAACTCCTAAAAATCACGTTTCTTGTATGGGATTACTTTAAATATTTACTTTATTCAGTTTTTAGTATTTGTTGTTATACTCGTAGCGGCAACAGAAATACATCATCTGTGAAATTTCAGCTTTCTAGCTATCACGGTTCATGAGATACAGCCTGGTGACAGACAGACAGACGGACATCGGAGTCTTAGTAATAGGGTCCCGTTTTTACCCTTTGGGTACGGAACCCTAAAAATGAAAGAGTTGGTTAAATAGTGGTAGGTACTCGTGCTTCAAAGTTGATTTGTTTACCTCAGAATTTTTCGAGTATGTAAGTAATTTTATTGTCTTCTACTACATGAAAATACTTTCTTACTTATATTAATCGAAGGTTCAATCTCCACAGTCAAATCGATGACCTTCGCCCCTATGGAAAACCGTTGAAAAAAACAGCTCAAATAATGACAGCTTTATACAACTGAGACATAAATAGGTCCATAAAATAAATGTGATTGAAGATACATTACTCGATAAAAGTAATGAAAATTCAAAGGCACTTCCCAAGAAACAACAGAAAACGAAACAAATCCCATTAAAGAAAAATATGTATACGATTCGCGCGAAGTCAATGAATTATTCAATTGCCCGGCATCTCTCGCACCTGATGTTTTATTGCGAAATTGATGTGCCGTATATGGTGTGGTTTCTACCATTCGCGCTATCTCGGACTTGTATCGGAGATGGGAAGATATGTGGACCGTAAAGCTACCTATCCACTACAGTTGAGATGTTCTTTCTTAGATAACGTCGTCAAAATATCATCGGGCTTTCACTGTTGGAGATGCGTGATGCTGTTTCTACCAATCGCGTTATCAAGGACCAGTATCCCAGATAGGAAGTCCCACCAGATTTGAGGTGGACCAGAGAGCGGTGACATAGTCTTAATTATATTGACCGTAAATTGTCATAGCTTTAGCAATGTCAGCTTCGCTAATCGCTTTGTATCCTTGCCCATTATCTCTACGCTCTCGTTGGAAAAGCAGCTTAACTGTTAGCTTGAATAGCTCTGATGGTATTAGAGCTATTAGATGTTTTTGCGGTCTTACTTAGGTAGGTACATTGTTGATGTCGATAATTAGCACTTTATGCTCGTTCTCAAGCCTGTAGCTTGTTTACAGCATATATCCTGGTTGTAACTGGGAGCCGTTATTGGCCCTATATTCCCTTTGCTATCTATCTAACTTTGGCTACGAGTCTGACTTTGTCTCTGAGAAGTCCATTATTATCTTCCTGCTCTTATTAAACTGTATAAATAGTATATAGGCATGATGACTGGGTACAAAAATCATTATTATAATTACGGTATCATCATCAAAGCTTAACTTTCTAAAACCTCAAAAATGCGGATGTCTAATTGAGACAAGCCACAATGCCCAAAAATTGATTCTTATACTTTTTCTAAAGCATTTCGACACAAAACAAACCACTGCCTTGTTGACAATGACATGAAAAGTTTAATTGTCCTCGATACGATCTCATCAAGGTTCGTTCCTTACCGCTATGTGTGAAGCGTTGACAGGCACAAAACAAGGGTTACGATTCAGAACGATGTGACGTTTCCTCCTCAACGTGCCCTTTATTGGATTGTGCCTATTGTCGACACTTTGTGGCATGTGGCAATATACGTAGTAACTTGTATTGGTTCTGTGACATAACAGTAACTTCGACGCGAGCTCTCAATGGGGCTGCTAATTTGGAATTAGGGTCGTACAGCAAAAGTGTTGGCGCGTAAGTAATGAGCTGTTTATTTTTAGACAGCGTGGGAGATTGATGTTATTTTTTACTTTTTAATGGTTCTTTAGAAACTACGTGCTCAAGTTGGTAAGCAAACAAGCCATTGATTTATAGTGATTGTCATACTATTAGTAATTAAGCCGAAAGTTTAACTAAGACATTTTCAAGACTTAACGTATAGAGCCCTGTTTTGATAGAGTGAATTCCTTCTGTGATAATATTAAGACGATAAGATTCCCGGGAAATCTCGGAAGGTTCAAGAATTTTTCATTTCGTCCCTTCCTCCTTACTTAACTATTTCAAAATTCCAGATACCTCTTCACTGTACAGAATATCTTTTGGTTTAATTTGGTTTGGTAAACCGAAGGAAAAGTAACAGGAAATAGAGGAAGGGGAAGACCACGGAGAGTATTTTTATCAATATCCAGATCAGATAAAAGAGAAGGTAGATGTCATGTCGTACAGAGAGGTGAAACAGAGAGGTGAAGACACTGGCGGAAGACCGCGAAACGTGGATGTTGCTCCACCGACAAGAGCCAAGCTCTTAAATTATGAATGAATACCGTAAGTCCGTAACACAAGTATTACAGTATCTATAAAAAATAAGCTTGTAATTAATAAGCCTTTTCCTGGCAACCCTGGTATGAAACAGACTTCAATCTAACAAAATTTCCACCCACCTGCAATGCGGGGCGCGATCGACAACAAAAAAGAAACTTTCCAACACCCAACACCCGTTCCAGTCGGAACGAAATAATTAAAATGGCTTTCAGCAATTCTGCTGTACACGGTATTTTAATTTAGTCGGGTAATTAAACTCGCCCACTAATTCAATTACGACCTGTCATCCGCATGCATGTCATACGTGTGACATAATTACAGTACAAGTTGCGTGCGTCGGTGTTAGAATTGTGCCAGGAACGGGTCAAGGCTTTGTTGTCGAATCTTCTCGAACGATAAAGCTTTTCTTCCTAAAAGGAGGACAAACATTTTTTTAAACTGAATGAACTTTATATAGAACAGCTGATTTTTTGCGTTTTTAACGTTGACCTCATAGAAAAAGTAAATATGTAAGGAAATGAGTAAAAATAAGAATGCAAAACGACAGCCTGGATCATTATTCTGCGTGAGTTTCAGATTATTATATATTCTTTGGTTTCAGGCAGGCATTTATAATATCCAGGCTGTGTAGTTTTGCAGGTAGTTTAAAAGTACAACCGTTCGTTTTACTTAGGATCCGCTATATCGTTACTGCAATGCGTAGGTATAGCACTTCAATCATGTTTTAGGGTTCCGTACCCAAAGGGTAAAAACGGGACCCTATTACTAAGACTCCGCTGTCAGTCAGTCTGTCCGTCTGTCACCAGGCTGTATCTCATGAGCCGTGATAGCTACGCAGATGAAATTTTCACAGATGATGTATTTCTGTTGCTGCTTGCTGCGGCTTCCATACAAAAAACCAGATTTTTAGCCGTATTTCGCTCGATATTAATAACGGTAACAGTTAGACGCTTGAAATATTCACAGAATATTTAATTGTATGTTTACTTCAACGATTAAATTATTATTTTTTAATTAAAATCAAAATAAAATGAATATTTAAGGGGCTTCAATACAGTTCCCTCTTCTTAACTAGATTTATGCGTATTTCTATAAAAAAATAATGCTCAAAGTGTCATGTGGTTTAGGGGATGAAGGTGAAAGGACGACGGGACAGTGGCTGAGCTGAATCGCTCTAGCAAATTGGTCAGATCCATGTTAGGGCTCAAGGCTTTAGGTCAAGGTCATCGGACACTGCTACTATCAAATTGTAGCACATGACATACTAGATACATTGCACTGCTAAATAGATGGTAAAATTCCTTCAAACCGTTCAAAAAAAGTCTTCTAAAACTCAACTCTACATCAAAGTACAAAAGCACAAACAAATCGATGCTGAGTACCTCGTAGTTTCCTCTCGACGATAATGTGTAGTCACGTATGGGAGTGAAGCCGGGCGTTATTGTCCCGCCCTCCGTCCCGACCATTAGGTACCGACTGGAAACAAAACGGGACCTTGAACAAAAGCTGAGAGTAAGCTTTTGTCACTATGTCTGGGAAGCTAAAGGTGCGTACAGTAATGGAAGAAAAGAAATCGAAGTCAGCCAAGTATGGATAGTCTCCGAGCGGCGAGAGTCGAATATGCCTGAAACGAAATCGCTGTCCTATCCATACTTGCTTATCTAGTATTCTTGCATTAGATAGATATCTTCTCTGCGCACTGAACTGGTAAGGTCTTTACATCAAGTTTGTGAAAGAAACTGTTGTGCGACTTTAGTTCCATAGCTCGGTTCTTGTATCTTTCACGGTGCTACTTGACGTTTATTCCTAGTCATAAATGCAGTATTCTAAATGTATTCAATAGTTGCCGTATCAACCTTTAGTAGTCCACTGCTGCACAGTGCACAATCACTTTTGAACATAGGCCTACGCTCAAATGATAATGGAGCCATGACTTCTATGCGGACGCGGACACGGTTACGATATTATTATGAGACTTGGGGTATATCAAGTCGTCGTCGTTTCAGCCATAGGACGACCACTGCTGGACATAGGCCTCCCCTATAGATCTCCAATAAGACCGGTTGGTAGCGGCTCGCATCCAGCGCGATCTAGCGGTCTTAACGAGGTTGTATATCAAGTATGCGAGTCTAATTCAAGAGCTAAGATTACAGGCATAAATCGGCGTCGAATGTTTCACACTATGTGCAGAAAGCCTTATAAGGCTGGCAATAAGTGTATGTGTGCATAGTTTATATCCTTTCCCTTTTTCCTAGCCCTTCACGAGTAAACCGTTTTACAACCTACGAGAATTCCGCCTTGGTTTATTTCTCACTATTTTTCAAATAGCTATGGTTCCAGAGATTACCCGGAACATGTAAATAAACCACAAAATTGACTTTTTTTTTCAGCCGACGTTTAATAAGAGGAGGTTTTAAATTCGATTTTTTTAGATTGACAGGTTCGCGTTTGAACATATCACACACACACACACACACACACGATTTTGTGGCTATACCAGTATTCAAGTGCTTCTTATTTTTCAATCTATAAAATAGTAGATAGAGGTAGAAAATAATTCACTTTGTTTCAGCAGTTTTGCAGCAATGCCTAAAAATGTAGAGCTTGTAGAAATTAAATAAACACTAAAAATCTATCTTTCGCTGCCCAGGTGAACTTAGATTTGATTTTTAACCCCCGGCGCAAAAGAGGGGTGTTATAAGTTTGACGTGTCTGTTTGTCTGTGTGTCTGTCTGTGGCATCATAGCGCCCGAACCACTGAACCGATTTCAGTTTAGTTTTTTTTTGGATGAAAGGAGACTTAATCGAGAGTGTTCTTAGCTATGTTTTATAAAAATCGATTGAGCCGTTTAACAGTTATGGTGGGTTAAAGTGGGGATGGAAAAACCAAAATTCTAAAAATGTGCCCAAAATGGTTGTCAATGTGTCGGGGGTTTTTAAAAATTTTAATTTATGTTTTTATTGTATGATTGGACAGAGTCGGCTGTTGTTGTTATGTTTCCATCAAAAAACAATTTCAAAAAATGTAATCTTCTTCAATGAAATGTGCACATACGCAGCGGCTGATAGTATATGCAAACGTCTGTGGCTATTCGTCTACAATTGAAATGGTGGGAACCAGCACAACACAACCTAGCAAAGAAAACACCGTCCACAAACGTGTGTGTGTATTCCGTACCCCTGCATGCAATTACCAAATAACACAACGGGACAAAGACTTTACAGGTACTTAACTTTTTAAATATCATCTTCATCATCATCATCTGCATCCTTCATTATCCTACTCCTGGGTATAGGTCTCTTTTACTATGCCATCCGCCTCCATCCTGTAAAATTTGTTTTAACATCATCATCATCGCCAGCCCGTAATCACCCACTGCTGAGCATAGGCATCCCTTCTTGTACGCCACTCATCCCTCCTCATCACGTATATCATCTCCACTCATGTCCTGTGCTAATCTTGTCCATGTAAGACCCACGATCTTTACAATATCGTCTACCCAACGAGCTTGCGGACGCCCCCACGCTTCGTTTAATTTCATGTTTAATTTTTTTTTAAAATTGTTGTTTGATAGAAAAGTATGGTTCACCCGCGACAAGATGTATGGAACAGCTGTTTTTTTTCAGTTTTGACAAAAGTTGCAGACCAAAAGTTGTTAGTTTTGATGTCAAGAATAAGCCCCTAAAAGTATGCTAATTGATTAGAAATAACCCTGTATATGCATGCAATTAAGAAATGGACACTCGTATCGTAGGCAGCAAAATTATTGTTGAATTCTTGGTATGGCTTTCATTATGACCAATTTTGCCTCTGCAATTAATCTCAAACTAATTTCGCAAATCATGCGATGTTTTAACTAATGATTAATTATCTAAATTCCGGTGAAGTGAAGACAAATAGATACTTCATAAATTATATACGTACTTCATCTGTTTCTTGAAGACGTAGCACTCTAGCACCTAGAGGCTACCATTAATAAAGTTATACCACTTTTTGAAAGGAATTAGATAGAAATACGGGTCACTCATTGGCTAGTTTAAAAAAGTACAAATGCAAATCTTTAATTGGTTGTTTAAAGCTGACGAAGAATTTTTTGTCATTTGGAATTTTATCGGCTAAAGGGGAGTTCTACAATGGGACTATTAGCATTTCTATCCAGGGGGTTTTTGTAGACGACGCTCATATTCCAGGATATCATTGTACTCATCATCATTAGCAATTTTTTAAATGTAACTGACGTTGGAATCGCAAAAAACAGTTGTTCCTTACATTTAGTCGAAAATCAACGACGCGATGCATTTTTGGAATAGCTGATTTTTTTCTTAACTTTAAGGTTGGCGCTGTAGTAAAAGTTGATCATAATGATAAGTAAGTATTGTACAATAATATGCTAGAATATGTCATCTAGAGATAGGCACATATGCATATTGCATGCAAATGTATAGTGCGTGAGCCACGTGACATCGCATGATATGATCAAATCTCTATACCTATATGCGTACTAGCAATACCATCTTGTTCTGATTAATAGATATTATAAATGAAGGACAAATCTAGCAATATAAAATATATATATATATTGGCATCCGCGTTTCATTAATGCCATCGCTATTATGACCTTCGGCCGCCGCTTTTATTCGTTTGTTGATGTCATAATTTATTTGCTCGTAAAGTTTTGCGGTCGCTTGATAGAATAGTGACTGTTGTCTGTAACAAGGAATTAGGTTAAGAGTTCCTTTAAAATTGGGACACCTTGATTATCATTCCGTAGAGAGAGAAAATGGTTAGATTCTTTAGGGTAAGATTGAGAAATGGGATGGTGTTATCGTAAAATCTGCCTTCTCTGCGATATCGGTTAAAAGTAGCTACAGCCGCTCGGTTGAAAATGATAAGAATTTATGAAGCGATTTTACGCACTCCTAGTCGTTTTTTAGCCGCGGAGGAGTGCGGAAGCGTCTCCGTAGTCCCGATAAGTATATGGCGCAAAGGTGGAAACACTCTAGGTTTTTAGTGGGTAGATATACCGCTGCCACCGCCTAGGGTTGGCGGGGACTCCTACATAACCACCGGTCTCCCCAGGCCAGGTATCTATAAAAGATGTTCCTGAGTCAAAAAAAGGCTCTCCCGTTTGCGCTAACTTTCATTTCAATGCTCGCTCCCACTCGAATTCATAACATCTTAATTATTGGTATTGGTGAGTTAGGTGAGGCAGTTATCTACATCTTTACTCTGAATTTAGATTTATCCCGATACTAATCGCCTCGCCATTACATTGTTCCCAATTAACAAGGCCTTGATCACAGCTTACCTTACTGTCGACGGTCTGTTAATTTGATTCCGAATGCGACCATTATGTGGAACGGCGTGACGAACCCTTTAATTTTAAGTGCCATTTGGCTCTAGATGTCACGCCAGAGCTCTAAGCGTGTCACGTTTTTATAGACCATTCCAGTGATGAACGGGGCTGGGGCTGATTGAAAAAACGCTGATCCGATTGGGTATGCGGGGAATGTAGTACCGTGGTCGTTAGGGTCGTGAGTGAAATTAGTTCAACCTGTTTTGTATAAAAACTGGAATGTGTGCTGTTTGAAGGTGGTGATATCAGAATTGTTTGATGGATTCTTGGTTTATTGTCCTTTGTGACTGCGACGGATGGGGAGTTTGGGTTTATCAGATAACAATTAAGCTTATTTTTTCTGTACGAAAGAATTCTATAAACATTAATAAGTTCGTAATGGCCGGGTGGCTAACCCTGATGTCAGAGGTTTTAAGCCGCCTGAAGGCCTCTGATTTGGCTAAACGGTTGAATTAACCGGGGCCTACAATTTAAGTGTCATCCGAGCCACGGTAGCGATCATGTGGTGAATGCCACCCGCAGTCACACATCCGAAGACTAACCGTGCTGAACGTTGCTGAAATTCAATGATCGCTTATTTATTTATTAATACAAACCACAAATCTGTACATCATCATCATCTTTGTCATCCGCTGCCTTCTTCTTTATTCTTCCACTGCTGGTTATAGAGTATAGACCTCTCAGGATACCATCTGTCTCGGTCCAATCGTTTCCAAGTGCGACCCGCGATTTACAAGATATCACCTCACGACGCTGCCTGACGACTACATCTTAATCTTCATATACAGTAGCTCATAATATATCTATCTCCCTATTCCCGATAAGATGTACCCGTATCCCATTTATCTTATCACTCCGTATTGTGAACACTATAAATCAAATCGGTGTCAGTACCTGAGCCCAGCGGGACTAGGGCTGCCTGATAGAAGGTTTAAAGGCCGGAGAACGAAATTTGATTTTCGTTGAAAAATTGAGATTTGTAAATCTTTACACGTTATAGCCTCTGTGGAGCTTGCATAAAGTAGCTGAAATTGCGACCTGTACTTCTAGTCTACAAATCTAAGACTCCCCAAATTCCACCGAAGGTCCTAAAAATCCTGATTTGTTTAAAACATTGTTGGCATTCGCAGTAAGTCTGGAAATCTCGACATTGTTTTAATTATTTTTCGCAAAAAATGGCAAAACCGCCTTCCATCGGATACGAAATTCGGATATTTCGCTCAAATTGCTTACATTAATGTTGGTTTTTCCTAAACGGCTCAGCTGATTTCAGTAAAATTTAAACCTCGGGAGTCAGGGATACCCTTTCGAACTAAAAAAGAATATTTCGATTCGGTTCAAAATTGGCGAAATTATCGATGAACATATCCTCCTAAAGGAAGTCGGTTAAAAATAGTCAGCGGAGTCGTCAACGATGATCCTCAAGAGCCCAAATGATCCTGAGCTATGGTAACCCTAACTGGGACCGGTTCCGTGGCACATATCCTGACTGGTCTGGTCCGCCTACGGATGAAAGGCTTTCTTGTGCTAATGGCAGGGTGTGGGCCACTTTCCATGGGGAAACCGTTTTTGCTCTGATAAAAGCGAATCGTGGACATTTATGTTCGATACTGACAATGATTCCGTGAATGGTATCGTCTTGTGTTGTTTGCTTATTTTCATACAAAATCCTAGCTAAATGACACTTTAAACTATTGTCTTTGCTCGCTCATACAAAAAAATATAATACAAAACAAACAATATACAATACAAATACAAAAGTATTATTTACCAAAAAAATTACATTAAACCTTAACTCATATCCATTCGTAATGTTTGTGTCGCATAAACTACGTAATATATCGATATAAAAATAAATAATAAATATTTGGGGACATCTTACACACGGTCTCTGTTCCCAAACTAAGCAAAGCTTGTGATATGGCTGCCAGAGACTGATATATTACAAATACATATTTTAAATACATTCTTATATAGATAGTAACTAAATAACACCCAGACACAGAGCAAACACCTATGTTCATCACATAAATACTTGCCTTCGGTGGGGATCGAACCCACGCTTCTTTGACCCAGAAGTTAGGGTCACTAACCACTGAGACACCGAGGCAGTCGATATATCAATGGCGAATCGAATACCCTAAACAATAAATATGGGATTAAACGGTAATTATGGGGTTTAGCTAATAGAATAAGTATGACTTTGTCTGGACCTGCTATTATTCAAGGTAACTGGTTGCAGTATAACTGACTAGAGCTTTACGAGATCTATCAGAAAAGCTCAATCACTAAACATATTTAAAGATCAGGTTAAAAACCATTACCTGCAGAAAATGTTGATACTTTAATTTTGTAACTGTTGTTGTTGTTATTTATGTTGTTTTATATAAGTAGTATATTATAATTTATATTATGTATTAGTTTATTATTAAGTCATGGGTTTCTTTTTTTTTTTTTTTTTCATATGTTATGTTTTCTTTATTTTTAGGTATTTTAAGTATTTATATCAATTTTATTAGTATGTATGTTTATGATGTATAATCTAATTTTAATTTTTTTTAATTAATGCGCACCCCGTCCATTATTTATACGCTTTCTGTCCTCTCCATCCTAAGGTTGCCTGGCAGAGATCGCTGTCAGCGATAAGGCCGCCCATTGTTACACTGTTTATGTATCTTTGTTTCTTCTTTTTGTTTATTTCTTGGTGTGCAATAAAGAGTTTATCTATCTATCTATTTTACACTTTACATACTACTACTGCTCTATTTACACGTCCTCAACATACCTACAAACTCTCGGAAATAATTCTAATAAGTAAGTTCGTATAGGCCGGGTGCCTAGCCATGGTGTCGAGTTTTTAGGCCGCTTGAAGGCCTCTGACATGGCTAAACGGTTAAAACAACCGGGACCTACAATTTAACATGTCATCCGAGCCACGGTAGCGCTCAGTTAGAAAATGCCACCCGCGGTCACCCATCCAAATACTGAGCGTGCGGAACGTTGCTTAATTTCGGTGATCGCTGACAAACTCCTAGTCAAACTAGGTACGCTACGAGGGCTACGAATAATTCTAATTATCATATCATTATGAACAACTTCTACTATGAGGCCACCCCTGAAATATCGCACTACGAATAATAAATGCAAATGCCCATTTGATTAATTGAAAAGATTTAAAAGAAAAATTGGACATTGCTGGGCCAATCATCGAACCAACATAGAATACACTAAACATATGTTTTACAAACTGACAGGTAAATTAAAAACATTTCAAAATACACAGCTCGCGTTACTCTGTTAATGACTGACAGAAACCTCTGTGTCTCCTAGCTGACGCATTTACGTAAATAAACCAAACGAATATCTCAACGCTACAACCATACTCAATTTGAAACCAGTCAGAGTAAAATAACATAATTCTATAATGATCTTTTAGCTGAGTCAGAGACCATGTCTGGGTCAGGACTGGTCTGCCCACGCTGGTTTAGCTCGTGTTTAGACGACGAATATGGTTGGAGTATCTTTTAAGGTCCCTACTGACGTTACATCCAAATGGACGACGCAACTGCTGGATGTCATCAGTCTTGTCAATTTAGCAAAGTCAAATTTTAGCTTGATATTTAACACAATCATTGGTGGATGATATAGGTAACCAAAAACACAGTGCATTTGTACTTATAGATGTATCAACTGTTATTTCAGTTTCAATTTATTCAATGCGTTTAACTATTTTTATCGCCAAAACTTTTATTTGGACGCTAAGACTTTTTTACTTGATTGATTGATAAGACGAGCTATTTATGCATTTGCTTGATGTTTAGCATTACATATGACAGATTTGAACCATTCAGAGCTTTAAACTAAGTCAAGTATACTTAAAGAAAGGTCGTCATATCTACTCAGTCGCTTAATTGGCAACCCTCTACAGCCGCTGATTTTATTTATTATTTGTGTTTACCGATTGTTTTTAATTATTTTACTGTATACATCGACGTGTCCAAGTGTTCCCATATGTGTTCCTACGGATATAAATGTTTTTGACTATTGACGGCAATCATTCGGACGTGGTCCATTTGGATGTTTTGTTAGTGGACACCTTTAGTAGACAAATATGGTAGTAGAGTACCTGTTAGGCCCATCGTGAATAAACAAACAGATCGTGCTCATCTTTGTGTAAACGCACGTAAACACGTGTAAGGTGTGGTCCAGGACTTTGGGGTACTTGGGGGACTTTGGTGGGGGACGATAAGTAAATTAAAGTTTTAGTAGGTAGGTGTAAGTACAAGTGTCCGTCTAGGGAGAAAAAATGTCGCAAATATTTCGATAATCACATGCTTGATTGCAGTTTCTAGCTGTAAACATACCACAGTTTCGCGTAAAAAGCTTTCAGACTTAATTGATTACTTATAAAAAGTCTTTAGAAGGTAAACTACAGGCTTTACCTTTCCGAAACACAACTATTATAGTAACGTCTACGCAATCATTTTACGTCAACTGTGGAATTTAATTACTGGGATTAATTTAATTATAAACTGACAAAATGGTTTTAAGTATTCGTCATTGAATGGCATTTAATGCAAAATATTATATTAACAGCCAAAAAAGCGCCATAACTTTATTTTTACTCTCAGTAATAAAACGAGAGACACTTTAAACCCATCCCATGGCTTGATATTAAAACTCAGAGAGTAACTGCGCTCATGATAAATCTCGAAAGAGGACGAATAAAAAGCTTTATTTTTAAAGCACATTGTTGCAACGGGATGTGGGTCGAAAAAACTATCAAGTCGTCAAAAAAGGAAAAAATAAGCGCGCGAGAACCTTTTTAATCCTTTATGGAGGCATTTCTCTCAGAACCTGTTAGTGAGACAATAGGCTTGGGCCTCGGACGCGTAAAAAGTTATTAAAAAGTAAAACGTGGGTATTGGTTTTTAAAAGCTGCCTTGCCTGCCAGTATTTATTAAATTCAAATCTGAAACGTTGTATTAATCTCCATCATTACGCAGTACGCTGACGTTTACGGAGGCGTTAACGTGTCAGGTTTTGCATGAAACTGAAATTATAATCTACTTTTCTATTTCGAATTTAGAATGCAGATCATTGGAACATCAATCAATGAAGTTCATTAGTGTAAGCTCTACTGATTGAAATCATAACTCTTACTTTTGTACAAAGAGTTTGCGTAACTTATATTCCAAATTATATTCTAACTAAAGTGCCAAATTGTACACAATGAATGGAAGTTTTTAAAGGAATCCGTATTATACATAGGTTCATGTATATTATGACTGTATAACATTAGATATACCTAATTTTATTTATTTCTTTCTTTTGATTTATTATTGTTTAATTGACTGTACTATTTGTCACAAAGGACAATTTGACCATCCGGATTCTTTTTCCTGTTGGACAAATCAGTTAGACCATCAGGAGGAACCCATTTTGAACATGTAGAATACGAAAATGTTTGGATTTCTAAAATCTCTTCATGGTTTGAATTTTTTTCAAAAAGAATAGATTTTTTTTTTTCGTTTTGTACGCACCAACATTGCGTTATTTCCAGACCTATGATTAAAACAAACAAAATCAATTTCTCAAGCAAGGAGGAGTAAATTACCAAATTCTTAAAAGTTGCCTGCCGGGCTAGTATGCGCGCCACGAATTATTTCGTTCGTAGTGTCAGAACGAGACAGCGCTATGGCAAAGTATATAACTGTCACTTTTTCACACGTCGAAATGAGTTCTTTTCGTCGCTTTTCGTGGTCGCATGCTTTATAGCCTGGAATACATAGTTTTTATCGATAAGGTCATCATCGCCACTCTCGGTTTTAACAATAAATAATAATTCATCTATCTATCTAAGAGAAAGACATTGAACAAAAACTGAACATTTTCTTTTTCTGAAGCTTTCGCTTGACAACACTAGATTGATCTATGAGCTGGGTTCGAAGTAACAAGAGTAAACAAAAGAATAGCCATGTTTTTTCATGAAAAAGTTTCGGGGAAACCGTGAATTATTGAGAGAGAAAATATTGGACTGGTTTATGATGTTTTCTTGCTCTTCTTGCTATTGTATTGGTAAACAGGATTATTTTAGAGATAGGTAGTCTACATTAGGTAGGAATAAGAACCTATGTTGTGTTTTTTCTCTCTTTTTAATGGCTTCATCACATGAACATCGATTGTAATCAAACATCCAATGTAAATTGTAATCATTTTAAGTGCCTGATGATGTTGATGTGTTTTTTTTAAGTTCCCATTATGAAATCTACTATTAAGAGTACTATTAAGAGTTAATTCATTCTAACTTGAGGCTCTTATCGATGGAGCAATTTCCAACTTCCCGGTGTTCTGAAAAAGATTTCTATGTTTAATGTCAGTTCTTATTTACTCGTCTATAACGTCAACTCACAGCTTTCTATCTTTTTCATTGAATTTTCCTTGTCTATATGCAATGTTCATTACATTTACTAATGAAGGATTTTGTGTTTTTCAGGTACAGCAGAAAGATGGGAACGCAGCAACGTCAATGAAGTTACATTCCTAATTTCCATAATATTAAGTAAATATATTGCGCAAAATTTTGGTACCTAGGTAGAAAATGGTAAGATTATAAAGAATTAAAAAGTAGAAATGGTAGAGCGTAGAGTTCAATCTAACAAACAGGGAAACACGGCTAATCTGTGGCAGATCGCGTTAGAGTATAACTTGGTAGAGCTAGAGATATATACATAAAACGACACCAATCTAAGGTTGAATATAAGAAAACATAATGTATGTGTATATCTAATAAAGTAAGTAAGTTCGTATAGGCCGGGTGGCTAGTCTTGGTGTCAGAGTTTTTAGGCCGCTTGAAGGCCTCTGACATGGCTAAACGGTAACAGTTCTGATGATATACATACTGATATACACATATATACTGATGCTTATGCTTGGATTGTATTTCAATTGATTTTAGTTTCAGTTGGTTTTTATTCTAGTTGTGCGAATTTGTTTTTATTTTATTTAGACTAGGTAGTTTATTATTACTAACGTTATTAATGAGTAGCGAGTGGTGAATTAAGGTACCGAGACAAACCGAAAGGTTTTTTGGTGCTGTTATATGTATAAGTATATTGTATATGTATTTGTTTTAAAATAAATAAAAAAAAACTACAATACATACGAAACATCGCCTCGATAACAAGATAGCTACAATCGCAACGAAATCCGAATACCCCATGTCAGATATGACGACGAGATAGGCTTTCTCCTTGAATCAAGTGCTCATTATTCTCTGGGCCACATAAAAGAATGGCCATTATTCTACAAATCCGCAGCTATTCTGTTGGGCCGTAAAACGGTAAATGTAGGGCGCACCGTAATTTTCTACGGAAACTGTTACTTTTGCGTCTAGCCTTTGTAATATACGCGTAATTGTCAAAAAGTCGTCATCATTATCATATTCTAGCCCGTTTTTTTGACTTGAGCCTCCCTTATAGATTTCATACATAGACGAATAAATAATTCTTGGTCTAGGGTTTCTGATAAGACTGATTGGAAGCGGTGTGCATCCGAATTGTTCCTGTGGTCATTCAAAAACTTCACGACCTCATCAGTAAAAGAAAAGTTATTAGTTACCAGCTGCCCTGCCCACCCTTATAATATTGGTATAGATAAGTAAAAGTAAGTCTATAGTAAAAACCTGTACCTACAATATATGTAGTAGCTACGTGTCTCAAAGAAAACATAAAATGAGTAATATAGGCAACCGATTCCAAGGCCACCGACAAAACCAACATTAAAATTTCTTGCGTTCGCAGAATCTGTCCAATTGCTTTGGATTTTCCAAGAACCTGACACCAGATGTTGTATTTAATCACAGATATCTAAATCAAAGATTCTGTTGATTTTGGCAGCTTTCGCTTCTTCATAAATTTCTGCGAAAACTGCGTTCTTTCGTGGCTTTTGAACTTTGAATCTATGAGGCTAAAGCATTGTGTAAATAATATTTGACCAGTAGGTTTTTCCTTAGTATACTAATTTTGTTATTTGAATATTATCTTCGTTTTCTTAAAAAATGGTAGGTAGTCTCTTTCCCGATATTCGTAACTTTCTTCACTTAGCGAGTTTCTTCCCAAACATGATAAAATCATCTATTATTCAATACCAAACAACATTTTAAATTCATGAGAATTTCGTCCCCGTTACAGCTTAAATGCGGAACAATTTACCGCAAAACTTTCCTGCAACTTCTTCCAGCCAGTTCGTCCATTCAGCGAGTTCCTAAATCATACGATGCTCGAAGTTTCCTGGATATTAGGGCGGGACTCCACCGAAGCGGAGATGTGTGCTGTGCGAGAAGAGATGTTTTTTAGCTCGGGGGACTCCACCAAAGCGGAGATGTGTGCGGTGTGCTGTGCGAGAAGAGATGTTTTTCAGCTCGGGTGCGAGGGGTTGAGTGCTCAGTACGCATTCTGACACGCTCGCTGACATCTCTCGTCTCCACTACGCGTAGTCGTCCGCGCACAGCTCACATCTCCGCTTCCATCGCGCCATACAAATATTAAACATCTCCGCACAGCGATCTTTACTGAAGCTGAGCGGGAAGAAGATGTGTCAATAACACAATTCTATTGGTTGTTTAAAAACATCTCCTCTCCGCTCGTCTCCTCTCCGCTTTGGTGGAGTCCCGGCCTTATACTGTAGCAAAAGTTACAAATAGTCATCGCTTGGCTCCGAGAAGCCTAGCTCGTGGGCGGACAACTATTGTCTGGTTTTATATTTTTTGTCTTTCGATATTTGTTTCGAGCTTTAATGACAGTGATTGCTCATTGTTTTAATTCATCTTGCTTGTTGAGGTGATCATCGATGATGGTATCTTACTGCATTGTTTATCTACTTATCTTTGTCTTGTTTGAATCCTATAACCGTTTCCTGTTAAGTAATTACAGATATTATTATCTCTATCTTGGATGCTAATATATCTTACAATTATGTTACCAAAGAACTAATGCGCGCTTTGGCTACTTTTCTGTAATTTACCGTTTCTGTTATTGTATCATTTATATTCTCTAGTTCTTCCACTATGACAATTTGAGAAATTTTCTAAACCGGTTCGCTTAGGAATACTAAATGAACGTTATTGCTATGCTTTTACGTTTCGCCAAAGCTTTTTGCATCACTTATATTTTTAGCTTAGGTATCTGATGACTAATTTATGTCCGTCTCAGTGTTTGTAATGAATACCGACTCTATATTTTTCTGAATGTTGTAGTAATCGTACCTAATAGCATAGTTTGTAATAATATGAATGAAGACTTGAATTTTATGCTAAAAGTTTTAATCATTTTTAGGGTTCCGTACCTCAAAAGGAAAAAACGGAACCCTTATAGGATCACTTTGTTGTCCGTCTGTCCGTCCGTCCGTCTGTGTAGACCCTTTTTCTCAGGAACGCGTGGAGGTATGAAGCTGAAATTTATATCAATTACTCAGGTCTACTGTCCCTTGAAGCTGTGAAAAAATCAAACTTCTAAGCCAACGCAATCAAAAGATACAGCCGTTTATGCCGCAAATTTTCGACACTTGCAAGTACTCGCAAGGGAATCAAAACCTAAAGGGTACTTCCAGTCGACCTAGAATCTTGAAATTTGGCATGAAGCAACGTTTTATAGCACACATAAAGGAAAAATTCCGAAAACCTTAAATTTTTAGTTACATTACAAAATATATATTTTTTAATAAATATAAACTTATTACTTTTTTTGTCGTAATGAACGAACTTTGTAAACCTTGCAGGTTTGTACGGAACCCTCGGTGCGCGAGTCCGACTCGCACTTGGCCGGTTTTTTATTTAAAGATTTGCCGTCCGTCTCGCCTTCACAACGTTACAAGCGATGTCTATTATCTTAAAATACGTCTTATATTTTTTTTAAACAAGCTTTTACTGAACAAGTACTCGCCAAGACGAATCAAATGAGCCGAACTCGATTGGGTTCCGTCGTTTCATTACAGAGTTCCTCTGATCACCTTCCAGCTACATCATCAGATCAGCACCATGTCATCATAATATTGCATTGTCACGCGATTTACACATGTACATATGCGAAATTTCAGCTCAATCGGTAACCGGGAAGTGGATCAAATTTAACTTGCAAGATTTGATTACAGAACGACAGACAACGGGGCAGGTGAAACTAAAAAAAAACTTGTAAAAACCTTTCCAACAATATGAAAATCTCATCATCATCAGCGTGGCTTCGAATAACTAAACGAACACATAAACATAATGCGAATAGTTACTTTATCTTATCTTCTTCTTCTTCTCTATATATAAAAATATGAATCGTGGTTGTTAGTCTCGCTAAAACTCAAGAACGGGTGGACCGATTGGGCTAATTTTGGTCTTGAAATATCCGTAGAAGCTAAGGGAAGGTTTAAACGGTGAGAAAATATAAAAATATAGTGAGTAAAATAATAAAGACATTCATTGAATTTCCCATACAAAATGTTCCTGCATGTAAAAGTTGTCATTGACAGTTGACAGATGGTGAGATGAAGTTCACCGGGGCAGCTAGTATTATATAGATATTTATTGCTGTAAAATCAATCTACATGTTAGTTATCATTCTATTGTTAAAAAAAATCGTTAGCATAGTTATGGTTATTATGTTACTTGAATGTCTACACGTACTTCTACCTACCGTAATAACTCGATAAAACCTACGTGACACAAGTACTAACTATTGTGTTACCACTCCAAATACGATTACATATACTCGTTATGCGTACGCTTACACTTTTCGACTACGAGTAAGTATATCAATTTGTCTGTATCCTGTAACTTAGATCTCATCAAAAACATAAATGTGAAATGGGAGCCAAAGTGTCGCCACCAAAAGAATTGAGATCCGTGTTAGATCTCAATTCTTTTGTTAATAGTACTAATTATCAATAATTTTCAGTTTTTAGATTTTTTCCTTTATTTATGCCCGATAGTCTACCTTGGTGCCAAATATCAAGATTCTAGGTCATCTGGAAGTGGGTTAGGTTTTTGATCTATAAGTCAGTGAGTGAATCAGTCAATGAAACACGAGTTTTTAAACGTTAATATATCAATAACTGACTCAGCAAAATTTATGAAATTTTGGATTCTTGATAAGCTAAAAGACTTTAGTAAATTTGCCAAATTTCATGTATGTAGGCTAAATAGTTTTTGAGTTGTGAGGGGGTCAAAAGTAGCTCCAAATGGTTCGTGTAATATTACACACGGCCGCTGCGTCGCCAGTTTTCTTTGAACGCTTTGGCTGGACACGCTGCCGCGTGTCTAGATAATAACACAGCTGTTTATCTACTAGAAGTATGAAACGTATAAGGAAAATGTTTTCATATCCTTTCCTCAGGATCACAAGTAAAATTCGTAGAACGTATTTGGTACAATTTTTCCTTGTTTCTTTGTTGAAATTCCTATACTTAAGCATAAGGTTACAAATTCTTGACGCGTACCAACGCGATTCTAATATGAAACTTGATATTGTTACCTTTGCTTTCTGAAAATACAACCTAGGTGATCACTGAGTTGTAATTGGTATTTACAACTGAGTGCTACCGTGGCTCGGATGACACGTTAAATTGTAGGTCCCGGTTGCTGGCTAAACCGTTAACCGTTTAGCCATGTCAGAGGCCTTCAGGCCGCTTAAAAACTCTGACACAAGGGCTAGCCATTCGGCCTAAACGAAATTACTTTACTTTTTTAGTATTTTCAAGATCGAATATATTTTTTAGGGTTCCGTACCCAAAGGGAAAAACGGGACCCTATTACTAAGACTTCGATGTCCGTCTGTCCGTCTGTCTGTCTGTCTGTCCGTCTGTCACCGGGCTGTTTCTCATGAACCATGATAACTAGGCAGCTGAAATTTTCACAGATGATGTATTTCGGTTGCCGCTATAACAACAAATAAAATAAATATTTAAGGGGGGCTCCCATACAACAAACCTGAATTTTTAGACGTTTTTCGCTCTATATTAATAATGGTACCAGGTAGATGCTTGAAATTTTCATAGAATATTTAGTTTTATATTCCCTTCAATAATAAATAATAAAATTTTGTAATGTAACATAAATATAAACATATTTGAACATGGTCAACCTTAAAAACTAAACACTCAACCCATCTCCGACCATACCCGGCGCAAAAGAGCCCAAAATGCTGGCCGCATTACCTCGCTGGATGGCGATGGCCAACCTTTGCGCCAAGTACGAGCCGGAGCGGGAGTCACCCGTCTTCTCCCTTAGCCTGCGCCCGATTTCCCCAATCAAAGCCTTAGCCTCACCACCCCAACAGCCCATTGTCTCCACAGCTATAGGCACGAACAAATAACCTGCTCCCAAAGGGGCATACTTCCGCCGCTTTTTATCAGCAGCGTCTTCCGCCGCAGCCGCCGGCGAGTGAACAGTGCGACTCAAGTGACTCGCGGCGACAGTGTTGACGCAAGTTGCGTCCCAAACCAGGCACCTACCACTCTTCCACGGTACCAAGGTCAACCCGTCCGGCCTCTTACCGTCCGACCTCGAAAGGCCAGGCGGTTCCAGCACGCAAGGAACGTTTGCCGCTACCAAGGCTCTCCGAACTATATCGTTCAGGGCATGATGACGCGGATACCTCCCCGCGCAGCGACGACAACTCAATGCATGATGGCCGTCAGCTTCCACCATGGAACCGCAGGTGCATATATGAGGTTCACACACCTTGCTTCCCAGGCGGAGCGCCACCGCCACACGCAACGAGTCATCGTCCAGCAATGTACCCAGGTGAGGTGAAGGAAGCGCGTGCAACCATGCCCCGGATTCAGGCTGCGAGACAGCCCGGAGTCTGGCCAAGTCCACCCCCACGGCACTCTCCAAGGCCTGCTCGTGAACAAGCCTGGCCCCCACATCATCCCACGCGCGCTGAACCCCAAGAGCCTCCGGAAACGCTGCCTCAAGGTTACGAGCGGACCAGGCTGAAGTTGCTTCAGACACAAAGGGAATGCTCGCCCTATCGCCATCTGAACGGAGAATAATAGCGACCAGGTCTGCCACCCCATGTGCTGACGCGAGAAAAGCAGGCAATCCCACATCACGCGCACACCGCACCCCAAGCCCTCCATACCTTATCGGAGCAGCAGCCTGAGCCCACTGCAAACTGTTCAGCGACACATTGAGAACAGACTCAACTACAGATTTCAACGTGTCGTCAAACAAAGACACCTCTTCCCGGCAAAGCCAAGTGGGCGCAGTTCGCAACAAATAGGTAAATTTAATTTAATTTTTAAAAGTCTTTATTAATCATAAATATAACAAATACATAAGCACAATACCAGTTTACATCCGTCCTGGTAGTACCATTAAAATAATTTACATAAGACATATTTTGTTCGAGCTCGTAGGCTCATATAAAATTTTTGAAGTGAGTATATTATTCTAGGTATTGAACATGTGAAATATGTATATTGTTTAACATCATATAATTAAGTTACATATGCTTTAGTAAAGCAATACATTTATTATCTTGATGAAAAATATTCAACCAAAGGAGGTAGGCACGGCAACGCATTTTAAAAGAACGCTCGGCAGTTCACACCTAACAACAAGAGTTCTGTCATAGCTTGGTCACACACACGAGCGCGCGCGGGCCGCTGCGTGCCGCGCGCGCCACACCCGCCCGAAACCGGCCGGTAATACGGGCGAGAGTGGCGCGCGCGCCGGCGCCCGCTGCTGACCGCACACACTCGCGCGTGCAACACGGTCTATTCTTCGCGCGCTAGGAATAGGTGATGGGGTAACTTGTACCGATTATATTTATCGATAAAGCTGAGATTTTTACCACGTGTTTTGCATAAGTTTTTAACTAAAGGGTTTTTATTTGTTGGATTGCTGAATAAATAAAATTTTTCTGATAAGTGGTACACGTACTCGTCAATTTTTGGGAGGGCTATTTTGCGATGTAATTTAGTAAGGTTTGTTCTAAAAGGGGTTTTGAAGGCATACTTCAAGGCTTTATTTTGAATAACTTGAAGTTTTTTCATGTTAGTACGACAGGTGCTGCTCCACACAGGACAAGCGTAAGTGATACAGGGTCGGACCAAGGTGCGATAAATCCGTAGCTTTGTGTCACTACTAAGACAGGAGCGTCTGTTTAAAACTGGGCTTAATGCATTAAGGGCCTTAGTCCCTTTAACGCAAAGATTGGATATGTTTTCTGTCCAGTTAAGTTTCGTGTCAAGAACTGTACCTAGATATTTAACTGAGCGGCTCCAGGGAATGCAGTGACTACCAATTTTTAAGGTTCGCGAGGGAAGAGAGCGTTTTCTGGTAAACATTATTGCTTCTGTTTTGGATTCATTGACCTTCAGTTTCCATTTATTAAAGTACACCTGGAGTAGATCAAGAGAAAGCTGAAGGCGTCTGACAGCAAGATCAACGTCATCAGAAGAGGTTAAGGAAGCTGTGTCATCGGCAAAGCAGGCTATTTTTGTACGTGGTTGGACAGGTATGTCATTTATATAGTCCAAAAACATGACGGGCCCTAGGATGGATCCTTGGGGGACTCCTGCAGGGACAGGTTTTGAGAGAGATGAGTATTTATTAATGTGAACATTGAAGCTACGGTTCGATAGGTAGGAACTATTCAGCTTGACTAACTGGATTGGGCGACCATGTGATATTTGCTTGTGTAGAAGCGCTTTGTGCCAAACGGTGTCAAATGCCTTCTCGATGTCTAAAAGAAACATTCCTGTAGACTGTTTCATGTTGAGGTTGTGAGACACAGTTTCGGCAACCCGGGCTAGTTGCTGGACTGTAGAGTGGCCCTCTCGAAAACCAAATTGTTCGTTTATTATGAAGTTATCAGAAGTACGCATCAGTCGCTTGTAAATAATTTTTTCAAACAGCTTACCTAGACATGGCAGGAGACTGATAGGGCGATAGGATGTAGGATCTGATGGATCTTTACCTGGTTTTGGAATCGCTATTACTTTTGCCACTTTCCAGGGGGATGGAAAATAACTCAGTATTAAGCACGCATTAAAAATTTTTGTCAATAAAACAATACATTTTTGGGGAAGGTTTTTGATCATTAAATTTGAGATATCATCGGGCCCCGGAGCTTTCCGAGGTTTTAAACTTGAAATAATTTTTTTAACTTCGATTGGGCGAACTAGCATGGAGGGCTCACAGGGAACGATTTGATCATTTAATAGAGCTACAGACTTTTCAACAGCTGAAGATTCATCGCTAATCCAATTATGCGTTAATAACATGTTGTTGAGAAATGCATCAGCTAAAGCATTACATTGTTCTTCAGGGCTAGTTGTTAGAGTGCCATTGTTCGACTTTAGAGCCGGAATGGTAGATGAGGTAGGTCGCAAGCTTTTTACTAGACGCCAGATATCATTGCAAGGGTTATTAACTTTGGATAATTTCTTGAGCCATATTTTGTCGTTGTACTCCTTTAAAGCATGTTTGATTTGGGTTTTCAAAAAATTGATTTTGTTATTTAGTGATTTGCGTAAAATGGTATTGGGTTCATTTGTAGCAATTCTACGTAAGCGATTTTTCTCAGTAATCATCCGTTTAATTTGACGAGGTAAAGAAAAAGCACACCATGGTTTAAAAGTAGTCAACGGGACACAGGTGTCTCGCGTCTCTAGCAGAATACGCTGAAAATCAGTGATGACAGAGTTAATTTCATTTTCAGTTAAGTATGCATTGGAAGTTAATGATACGTTGCTATTTAATAGATTACGGTAATTGACCCAATTTGCCTTACCATAATTAAATTTCTGGATTGGGATACGGACTGGTTTGCTGAGGAATTTAACGTAAACGGGAAGATGGTTTGAAGAAAGAGCTGGAATAGTGGCTATCTCGCAGGGGGGATAAACGTTTTTATTTAAAAGTATATCGGGGATAGATGAACTAAAGTCCGCGCAATAATGGACAAGTGTTACGTCGGAAGGGGCATGAATGACATATTCACTGCTGAGCATATGGTGATATAATTTAATACCGTGAGCATTGCTGCGGCCAGGTGACCACAGGGTGTGTTTTGAGTTCAAGTCACCCATGGCTAATACTTTGGAGCCGGCCGAAATAATACTATCCAAGTCACCAGTCATCAATGGGAGATTGGGAGACTGGTAAACCGAGAATAGTTTAAGATTATCATTTGCAAGGGTTAATGAAATACCGATACATTCTAGATTTTGCGTGTCTGGGGTCTGTAACAAGTTGTGTACTAGGTCTGATCGGACTAGGAGGGCTACACCTTGGCCGAAGCCATTACGATGCTTGTCCTGTCGATAGCAAATGTAGCCGGGAAGGTTGAAAGTAAGTCGGTTAGTTAGTTTTGTCTCAGAGAGGGCTATTATGTCAGTTTTTAATTTACTCACCGCAAGTTCTGCAAGCTCTTGTTGTTTTTTGTGAACGCCGTCCGCGTTCCAGTATAATATACGTAACTCATGCGGACTAGACATAGTGTCCAAGATGGGTTAAAATAAGAGTTACTTTCTCAAGGAAAGTTTTACACTGGGAAAACTCATGCTTTATCGATTGAATGGTCGAGAGAATTTCGAGCATTTCAATCGTTTCAAGGTCATGGGGCTTTTTCATGCTGGAATTGCCAGAGCATATAGTCGCCTGGGCTTGTCGCGTCGTTTTTGCTGGATCTGTTAACTGGGGTGTTATGAGTGGCCAGTTGGTAGCATCACCTATAGGGTTAACTGGATCTTGGGTTGGGCGCTCAGGAACTTGCTTTCTGGTTTTGTTAGTAGTTGCCATTTTAGCCCAGCTGGATGGTGCGGACATTTTTGCACGTGTCGTTGCAGAGACTATCTCTTTGCGTAAGGTTTCACGACTGGTCTCAATCCGTTTGATGTATTTTAGCCGTTCGTTGCATTGCGTGTAGTTGGCAGGGTGATCTTGTTGACAGTTGCAGCAGCGAGCTGGTTTTTCTTTGTCTTTCTTGGAACACTCCCAAGTAGGATGATTCTCTGCACATTTGACGCATCGTGGTGGCCGATTACAGTTTCGTGCTGCGTGACCAAAACTCTGGCACCTAAAACACTGCGTACCGGGTTTTTTATTGGGCTTAAATCGTTCAATATCCACAACGCAATTGGATAAGTACTTTATCTTTTTAAATTTGACCATGTCAGTACCACTTGGCAGTTGAACTAGAACAGGTGGGCATTCAGATGGTTGGAGAGTCCGTAACTGAGAAATGGTGGCTCCAGCAAAACCAAGCAACTCAAGTTCTTCAGGTATAACGTCATGGAGGAATTTCGGCAGCCCCTTGATAACTGCTTTCGGAAGCTTTTCATCTCTACGGGTATACGTGTGGAAGCTGGCTTTTTCACTCAATAGGCCATCTTTGAGCGACTGATGATTATTCGGGGAGTAGCACTGTATCTTCACCAACTTTCTGCCTCTATGTTGCATGTGGTAGTCCTTACAGTATTTAGCGACTACGTCCCTTACTTTTTGGTACGTCCAGTCTCCTTCGAGCTCAACAATGACTGGTGGAGTATGCTTCGCCGTCTTCTTTTTAGTCGCATAGTAGAATGGGTCAGGAGTTGATTCGACAGGGTCTACGGGGAGGCTCTTGAATCGATTGACGACAGGTGTCTCCGTACTTTTGTTGCTACTGGTAGGGTGTGTGACGAACTTCTTGGGTCTTCTCCAATCTTCTGGGGAGCCTTCATCTTCTCTTTGTCTCTTGCTGGACAAATTAGGATTCGACGATGCTCTAGTCAAGAACTAGGTGATCTTGGGCAGGGCAAAACACATACGTAACAAGATCATAGCAACGTGAGAAGACAAGTCTTTAAGACGTCCCTGAGCGGTCCGGAGAAGTTGAACGCGTGAAGAGATCGCTTCGGGTACAGCGTCGAGAAAAATAGGAGAACCCAGAAGAGAAAAAGTACTGGGTGAAAGTTCAATGAGGCCAGGTAAAAGCGCATTAAAGCGCGAGAAGTGTGAACGAGCTTCGATGCAGCAGGGGAAGAATTCACATTTGGACGGATTCACCTCAAGACCCAGAAGTTTGAGACGCGGAATAAGATTTCCCAAGTCCTGAAACACATTTTCCGGTGTGCCTCCAATAGTTCCATCGTCCAAATACCACAGATTCAGTGGCGATTTCAGCTCCAATATGGCTTTGTGGATGGCTAAAGAGAAGACGAGCGATCCAAGCGGGTCTCCCTGCTGCGCTCCCACTTGTGAAGAGATAAGATTATCATTGAAGAAGAGATTAGAGGGAGAATGATAAACTTGATGAAGAAAAGGATACAAAGAGGGAACATTATCCTTGACCTCACTCAGCAGAACGTCTCTCTCCAGGGTGTTAAAAGCATTGCAAATGTCAAGTTTAAGGACCACGCAGCCAGAATTTGCAGAGTCCATGACAAATGATCGCACAGCATGGATAGCAGCCTCACAGCCCCTCTGTGTTCCGAAGCCCAGCTGGTGCGGCTGCAAATATTGTGCCGTGGCTTCTCTCACAGCCCGGCAAGCCAGCTTTGCGGTCAGCCGACGAAATACACTTCCAATGGCTATGGGCCTAATCCCCCCATCCTTCTTCCTCAACGCACAAAGGGATGCTCCGTACATAAACGGGCACACGACCGGATTCAATTGACCGCTCAGTAAAAAATTGGACAGCCTTGCCAACGATTCCAATAGGCGAGGGCCATTCTCACCAGCAGAGCTTGAAGTGAGCTCTTTTAGATGCCCGGGGCGAAGACCGTCCAATCCCGCAGCAGAACCGCTGTAAAAGGAGCCCAGCGCCAACGTGACGTCCTCCACTGACACCGATACTGTGGAAAATGTAGCATCCGGTACCGCAGGAAAATTTAGCGGACGTGACGGGCCCGGATGCTTGAGTTTTAGAGCAGCCAACGTGTCGGGATCATGTTGGGCAAAAGAATCGTCGGAGACCAGTAACCGAACGGCACCCCTGAGGTCACCCTCGAACACTTTCGTTTCAATAACTCTGTTGAGCGCCCGTGACCGTGACTCACCACGTAACAGCCGAGTACATGGCCATCCCTAGTGAAAGTGTCGGACTGGTTTCTCGTGCGCCGCCGGAGCGAAGAGAGGGGCGCGACTCGCGGCGGCCAGTCCTCGTCCACGCAAGCCTAGCGGATGCACGTCTGTGCAACATATCTCGAATGCTGCACCCGATCCAAGGAAACTCGTGGTTTGTCATCAAAACATTCGATCTATTGCTAATAAGACTGGTAGGATCGAAGTGCAACTGCGGGGGGATTTAAAGTGTGACGTGCTAGCCTTGACGGAACACTTTCAAAAGGAAGATCATTTAAAGTGTATAAACATCGATGGTTTTAAACTAATTTCTTATTATTGTAGGAAAGAGTATGAGCACGGTGGATCCTGTATATTTGTCAGAGACGGAGTAAAATGCGTTGAGAATGTAGAATTAACATCGTTGTCAGTCGAACAATTCATGGAAATATCCGCTATTGATGTTGTTGAATATAGCATGACAATTGTATGTGTGTATAGAACAAACTTAGTTAGTACAAAAAGTTTTTTATCTTACTTTGAAAGATTGCTCGAAAAAAATTCGGAATTAGGCGTGCATTATGTAATTGTTGGGGATTTTAACTTACATTTAGCGGCTGCATCTAAGAGTGATCTAAGAACACTCTCGGATCTATTGTCGTGTCATGACGTGAGGAATGAGGTTGACTTTCCCACCAGGGTGACATCGACGACGTCCACCAGCTTGGACCACGCGTACACAAACCTGCCGGCGGGCGCGCTCGCCGCCCAACCCGTCATCACTAATCTCAGCGATCACTATGCTATTAGATGCACTATTACTTGTAACATGAATACACCTTCTGAACCGCCACAGTACTTTAGGTGTTATTCTAGTACAAATCGGATGAACTTTGTTAACTCAATAGATAGCATTGATTGGGTGGAATTTAGGTCTCGCAACAGGAGTGCGTCATCGAAAGCGACTGCTATTTTAAATATAATTAAAGGCAAGTACAACATTTGTTTTCCTATGAAAAGAGCAATTCCCAAAAAAAAACTATGACTCATCTTGGGTTAATCCAGATGTTATTAATTATAAAGATCTACTTTTTGACGTTATAAAAATTGGTCAAAAATATCCTAATAATGACGAAATTAATTCTATTATATTTGACATGAATAATTATTATGACATATTGATTAAAAATAATAAATCTATCTATTATTCAAAATTAATTAATTTCAGTAATAATTCCTCAAAAACGATGTGGCAGATCGTGAATAAAGAACGAGGCAAATTCAATTCTCCCCGCGTGGATTTTACGGATATGATCAAACAATCTGATGGCTCGGATTTTGTCACTAAAAAATCCGCCGTTAATTCAATTAACGCGCGGTTCCTCGGTGCCTCCGTCGTGAGTGGCTCGCCGAGCGCTAGCGTCGCATTAGCGCTCGGCTACCTAAGCGCAGCGCGTCAACCTGCCGACCGCTCGCTCTGGCTCCGTAGGTTCAGTTCTGATGAGGTAGTGAAAATTGTGATGACCCGTATTCCACCAAAACCATCAAAAGATGTCTATGATTTATCGATGAAAGTAGTTAGGATGGCTATATTTTCGCTCGCCCCGGTACTGGCTGACTTATTCAATAGTTGCTTACAGGAAGGATCGTTCCCAGACCCGCTGAAAATTAGCAAAGTATCGCCATTATATAAGGGTAAAGGAAATCGAAATAATATGGATAGCTACAGGCCAGTCTCCATAATTCCAGCTGTTTCGAAAATATTTGAGAATGGTCTGAGTTCTCGTCTAATAGAGTTCTTGACGGAAACGCGCGCCTTATCCGACCGGCAGTATGCATACCGAGAGGGGCGGTCGACTACGTCGTTAACCCGAGAGGTGGTTCGCCGCATCGTGGGAGCGCGCGACTCCAGACCTAAGCTGAAGGTGGCAATTCTCTGCTGCGATTTATCCAAGGCATTTGATGTCGCGGACCGAGCTGTTCTCGCTGCTAAAACGATGCATTACGGGGTAGTGGGTGTTACACATTCTCTCTTATCGGATGTAATGAGAAACAGATCGCAGGTGGTCGTCGGTGGTGGGGGCTTACACAAATCAGATCCTATGACGTCCGAAATGGGTGTGCCACAGGGATCGTCTGTGTCTAATATAGAATTTTCTCTGCTCCTGAATGACCTTCCGGACGCCGTGAATGCCGCTGAAGTCCTGATGTACGCTGACGACGTAGCAGCGGTAGTCACGGCACCCACGGTCGACGCTCTGGAGCAGAAACTTAATGACACGGCATCCCAGCTGGCAGGATGGTTTCGCGTCAACGGTCTAGCTCTTAACCTCTCCAAGACTCACTTCATCCAATTCAGTCTGTCGGGAAGGCCTGCGAGGCCTTTGGCAGTATTCGTGGATGGAGTGAGTATTGAAGAAAAAAAAACGACTACGTTTTTAGGTTTTGAGATAGACCATGGTCTAAAGTGGGACACCCACATCGAAAAAATCTGTAGTAGACTGGGAAGTGCTTGTTTCGCATTGGGTAGGGTGGCGCGCGTAGTGCCAAGAGAGGTAGCGAGGGCGTGTTATTTTGCGACCGTACACTCGCAGCTACAATACGGAGCTGAGATATGGGCTGGAGCTGCGGATTGGGAGCGAGCATTCCGAATGCAAAAACGTGCGGTGCGGTGCATCGCGCGAGCACCATGGGATGCTCCAGCTCGCCCATATTTTAAAGAGCTGGGAATCTTGACGTTGACGGCCATATTGATCTATCAAGTGGCAGTCTACGCCAGGATAAACTTGGCTATATACGCAGAGCGAGGCTCCGTACATGGCTACGGCACTCGAAACAGTCATAAATTGCAGGCTGTCTCCCGTTCTCTGACTAAGTCATCCAAATTGACTCACGTCATGGCCCCGACTGTATATAACCACCTCCCTGTAGACATTACATCATCCCCTAGTCTACAGTTATTCAAAACGAGACTAAAGAAGTTTCTCATCGAGCAATCTTATTATAGGTTTGACGAATTTTATTCATTTAATATTTAATTTAATAGTATTATTATTGTAAAATAATATGATACTTAATGTAGAATTGATTTCTGGTTATGATAAATGAATTATTCAATTTAAATGTATTTATGTGTCATTTTTAGATTGAGTACTATTGTAAATATTGTTATGACATGAACTCTTTTTTTTTTTTTAACACAATTATTTTTTGTTATTATTATTATATTGTAATTAATTTTTCACTATGTAAAAAAATGATGTTTTTTGTATTACAGTTGTATGTAATATTTTTTATGACGTGTAAATTGACATTTTATTAATAAATTACTTATGACTTACTTATGACTTATAACCCACAATCACCTGCCCCGAACAAAAGTTGATCGGGCCCGGACGACTCAACATTGGCCTTTACTTTCGATGTCATGTTTCCAGGTGCAACCCTCGATGGAACCCTCAACGCACTGTAAGCAAAGGTGAGAAGAGCACACCAATCATCCACACCGTTGCAGCTGACGCATTTATCAATGATCTCGCACAGCCTTCCCGCTGCCCGGTTTCGCGCACCCTTGGGGACGTGTCGCAAAACTGGTGTACTCTTCCTCAAGGCCGAGAGCCCATCGAGTGAAGCACGACAATGCGCCTGCGGTACCCGGTCCGCCGGCTGCATATCAGAAACCGTGAGCGACGCTTGTGAACTGGCTGCTGTCCGACGCACATCCCTGTGCATCCGTCCTATATGTACCTTTAGTCCGTGTGCACTAAAAGCACGCGAAGACGCCGGGCAATGAGGGCAGTATAAGAGTGAAGGTAGGGAAGTCATTTCTACAATTAAATAAAACAATTGAATGACAAAAAAAACTGCTAAAGGAGAAAACCAACTTGATGAGCACGAAATAAATTTAAAATTCCAACTTACAAAAATATCAATGCTAATAATGTCCAAAATTATAACAATTGTGCAAATCAAAATTCAAAAATTTAAAAACATTGGCTTTAATAATAAAATTAAAATAAATATTTAAGGGGGGCTCCCATACAGTACGGAACCCTCCGTGCGCGAGTCCGACTCGTACTTGGCCGATTATTCTCTATTATATTTTTGTAAGTATACATATTTGGCTACAAGGTCGCCTACTTTGATATCATCTGACGTAGATTGATTGCTACCATCTGCTAAGCCGCCTGTAACAGTTTCCATTTTGCAGCCATTTACAGGGTCTGGGTATTCTACTTTCGCATCCATATGCGATTTGTCTAAAAGGAAATGTCACTTGTTTTAACGCGCACGATCATGAATAATGTATGATCCAGTTAATGTTGGTGGGAGCTCGGGATTACGCCGTTTCACTTCCCAAATGTGTGCCTCATCGCTTTCGAAATGTCAAAAGCTCGTGGAGGGTGCTGCACCGTTTACGATTTGTTCCATTTTTCTCTTTTGAGAGTAATATCATCAAGTACATAAGCGTCATACTGAAGATTGTTTGTGTACGTATATCGTGAACCGTTTTGTGGTACTTGCGAAGTAGATCCATAAACTTTGATTCAGTATTTTGATAGGTTTAGTGTTGGAAAACGGGACTAGTTTTTACCAAACCTTAGTGACATTTTCAACTTCCCAATAGTCCCATGTTTACCTAAATGCTATTTAATTTCCTTGCAATTAGTGCAGGACGGTTCTGTATGAAAACGTGCGCGTTACGTGGCCTAAGTTTAGTTTTCATTTTAAGAAACTAGCCATGTCAGAGGAGTTCAGGCGGCTTCAAAACTCTAACACCTGGGCTAGTTACCCGGCCAATACCTACGAACATACATTATTTCAAGAAACTTGTCTGACCGTTACGCTAGGTTATGATTATGACGATAGAGAATGAGTGCCCTGAATGTATCCCTTTATTTACCTTAGATGTCTTTAGGCTTTACAATTTCTCTAAATTGAACGTTAGTAAATACACGATATAAACTACGGGAGGTCTCGTTTATATCACCTATCGTTTAAAGATTGCATAAGGTGCAATAACTATAAACAAGAGCACGTAATGTGTGCCATTGTCAAGGCCGAGCGACCGGCAGTCGTTGGCCTTGGTCGTGTTATGTCAGAGATAGCTAACAACAGTGTTACCAGATTTCATTTAACGATTATTCTATGCTAGATTTTTATTTAATTTTGGTGTTACAATTTTACTATTCATTTATTGTGTTGACGTTTACCAGCGGTATTTGCAGTGTGTAATGCGAGACGAGTCCACGCGCGTCTGTTAAAAGTGCGCTACGCTATATGCGGTTGAAAGCATGGTATACATGTAGTTTGATTTTTTTTTAAATATTGCCTGAGTAACACCTGCTTTACATTTACTCTAAATGAAATGTGCGAAAATAAAGCTAGCTTTCATTATCACATTATGTTAAAAGTTCGCTAAAATTCTGCTAGATCAGCTGTTTTATGAATAATGTCAAGATTCTGCTAATGCATTACGTAATTTAAAATAAGTGTTCATGTTTATAAGCGGACTAGTAGATCTTTGAGCAACCTTTCTATACCTACCGTAGTTCTGTATAATAGTGGACTATTAAAAGGCCTGTAGGTATAGCACAATACATTATTTGGTAATAATCTTGCTAATTATCAGCGTAGTTTTACAAGATTATCAAAATCTGATATTTTGACCTACGATGCGATATAATCTGCTTAGCTCGGAATTGGGGGCTAAAATTCTGCTAAATCTGGTCACACTAGCAAACAGTTATTTGTTTAATGATCATTATGAAGTGTTTGTTTTTCTCCAAGCTCTTCTTAATGGCGTAGTCTAGTCAGAGTAATGGTCTTGAATGGGGATCTAACGGTTTTGTTGATTCTTTGCAAGCTATTTGGCAAATTGAGTGAAGTACGAGTAAATAAGAGTACCAATTTCACTTGCTTCAAGAAACCAGGGGGTCGTTTTATGAACTTCGAACGCCTAGGAAAGTGTACGTAACTTTGACAGATAGTATGGAAAATCTTTATGTTGTCTATGGAACTTGCGAGTATACCATACAAGTTCCGCATACGGCCAAACCGCGCAAAGTTCAAAAAACGGTCCCCTGGTTATACTAAAAGATAGCTATAAAGTGATAAACTTTTTACTGTTCACACTGGGGTTTTTTTACCGTTTAGAAAGGGATGTTATTATCCTTAAAGAGTGTTGAGCTTATTTGAAGAGTGTATGAGTGTATGTATGTGCAGTAGTTCAAACTTACAGAAAAAACGGTTTAAAAACTGACACCCAGGGCTGGTCACCCGGCCTATACGAACTCAGCGTATATACAAGGTGATGTTTTTCAAAGGAAAACATTTCTATGCAAAAAGTTCTTCGACTCTCGACAAAAGGTTACAGCGCCGTGTGAAAGCTGTACATAATGATGTACAACCAGTACAACACTGTAGCACTCATCTCCATAAAATATCTATACGAGAATGAACAAATGTTTTTACTAGACTAAAAACGGCTAGTATGTAACAGTGTAGTGTTTTTCGGATCATCTATGTTTGTCTTTCAGTCCCAAACTCCCAACTATATTTTCTAATTTTTTCGGACAAAGAAGTTTAGAAAGTGAAGAAAGTGAAATTCTACCCGAACTGCTATGGAAGACGTATAGTGATATCCTTACATAGTATAAAATAAAGTCGCTATTTTTGTCTGTTTGTTTGTCTGTATGCTTAAATCTTTAAAACTACGCAACGGATTTTGATGCGGTTTTTTTTAATGGATAGAGTGATTCAAGAGGAAGGTTTATATGTATAATACACCTGTGCGAAGCCGGGGCGGGTCGTCTAGTTAGTAATAAACTGTCAGTAACAAGTTCTTTGCATCTGGGTCATAGCCATCATTGTACGTCTACCTGTCTATCCATCTATATATATACTGAAGTATTTCTTTCCCAGGCGAAACTTACCGCTATTGTTAATTGATTGTATCAATTCGAAAACTTGGAACTTAAATTGGAAACCTATTGCTATCTACTTGATAATGAAGTATTGGCGCCCAACGTGGCACATACGGGTATTTGATACAAAAAACTGGCCAAAAGTCATTTTTACAATAGTAACCGCGCAGCTATCCTTTGTTATGTTTTAACAATGGGACACTCTATTCATTAAGAAACCGGTACCCAGAAGGGGCTAGAGCGCTCCATGCGCCCTCAACGTCAGTCGGAACTCATCTGTTGTGCTAGTGACACGTTTGTTTTCTCGGCGCTCGCAAATTTCAATTGCTGTTTAAGACTAATCATACTGTTGTGTTTAGTGCAAACCCCAAAAACCACCATGGAATCTTCAGGCACAGGTATGTACTTTATTTTGAATCTATTGTGCTACTGTTAGGATCACTTTTTCATTCTTTAATTGTACCATAAAGTCATGAGTATTTTTATGCAAAAAAAAACACGTAAAATAGGTTTCCTTAGTCAAATTAAGTATCAGATAAACATAGTTAAGCTAAAGTTTATACATAATCGTGTTCTTTGAACCTTCTAGATTTCATATCAAGAGAAAAACCTTCCGCCTCTTTCCGCCCCTATGAATTATAGCCTCTGAACAAAAATAGGTTTTTTTCGAAAAAAAAACAACACTTTGTGTTTCTTTGATTTTAACATAGATTTTTTCTTGTTGGCAGGTCCTTATGATGAGTCATCGATGACAATAACAAGAGAGGATATGTTTAACGTAATAAAACAGTGCGACTACAAAAATTTAGATAAAAAACTGGACTTTCTTGAGCATAAACTAATTGAAATGACCAAATGCCCCGAGGACAAAACTAAAGTACTCCGCCATTGCTTAAAATCATTTAAACATCATTACAAGCTAAAATGGACCTCAGCAAGCTACAAAGAATGTCGTTTCCGAAAAACGAATGAACAATGGCTTAAAGAAAAAATTTCTCTACCTGTTTGGCGACACAATAAACCCGGCCGACCTCTTAAGGAATTCCAAGAATGTAGTGAAAGAAGCAAAAGGCGCAAAACAGAGAAAGTGAGATCAGAAATATCGCATGAAGAGTTGACGTATGCTGCCGTGATGAGTGAACGAGCCGCAGGCAACAATGATTTGTCTCAAATAATAAAACAGGCTTCAGCGACTCCGAGACGAGCCACTAGATTCCGCAAAATCATAAGTTCAGCCGACAAAAGTTCAAAAAGCGGCAAGTTAACGATAACACAAGCACTGATTAAATACGTGGAAGCCGACCTAACGCGCAAACAATATAATGTGATAAGAGATGGGCAGGAGGATATATACCCCTGTTATTCTCTCCTACAGAGAGCGAAAACGGAGTGCTATCCTAAATCTATTGTCTCCGAATCGATAGCAGAAATTACTTTACAAGATCTTCTTGACCACACCACTCAACGCCTTTGCCTGTACCTCCAGAAAGTGTTAATGACAGCAACAGAAATTGAAGGGCAGAATATGGAACTCATTTGCAAATGGGGATGTGATGGCTCGAAAGCACAAGAATTTAAACAAAAATTCCAAGATGAGTCAGGCTCCGATGCCCATGTTTTTATAAGCTCATTAGTACCCCTACGACTGACAAGTAATGTGAATGGCCAACTGAAGATTTGGTGGCAGAATCCAGCTCCTTCATCTTGCCGATTTTGCCGTCCTATAAGGATTCAGTTTGTGCATGAAAATAATGAAGTGACTCGATCCGAAATAGCACACATTGAAAACCAGGCACAAAACATAAACCCCACTGAAGTTGAGGCTGACAATAAAGTCATAAAGGTGTCGCACACACTTGTGCTTACAATGGTAGATGGTAAAGTGTGCAATGCCGCAACTAATACCACGTCAACAATGAAGTGCTACATATGCAAGCAGACCAGCAAAGATTTCAACAATCTTAAAACCGACGAAAGTTTGATAGATTCGAACTCGCTCAAATTTGGACTATCAATATTGCACGCTCGGATTAGATTTCTCGAAACATGTCTCCATATAGCCTACAAACTACCTATCAAAAAATGGAGGCTTAACAAGGAGGAAAAGCAGCTTTCGGCAGATAAAAAGAAAGAGATTCAAGAGGCCTTTCGAGAGCAAATGGGCTTGCTTGTAGACGTGCCGAAAGCTGGCTTTGGAAATACTAACGATGGAAATACTTCTAGGAGATTCTTTGCCGATCCTGTAACAACTGCCTCAATAACAGGGATTGATATAAACTTCCTTAAGAACCTCAAGTTGATTCTAGAAGTTATTTCGAGTGGGTTCTCTATTGACACGGAAAAATTTTCGGTGTTTCTGAAGTCAACAGCCGAACTATATGTGCAGTTATACAACTGGCACCCCATGACGCCAACTTTGCATAAAGTTTTGTGTCATGGGGCTTTGGTAATCAAACATGCTCTTTTGCCGATTGGACAATTATCAGAGGAGGCAGCTGAGTCGCGGAATAAACATTTCCGCCTATACAGGCAAAACTTTGCAAGAAAGTTTTCGCGAAAGAATTGCCTCCAAGATGTCATGAACCGCCTTCTTCTGACCTCTGATGTCTTTCTTAGTAGCAGCAGCAGAATGCAATTCAAAAGGAACAGGAAACCACTATCGCAAGAAATTCTACAATTTCTTAAAGTTGAATACGAGTGTCCCGCGGACACTGACACTGATAATGCTGACCCGGGCACTAGTACTGATCAAGCAGATAGCGATAGCGAGTCTGACGAATATTAGCTGTATAAGTTTCTCTGTAAATATTACAAGAAAATGTATATTTAACTTTTATTTCGATGTAAATTACAGTTTGTACATAGCTTTTCATTTATGTATTTTGTAAGGTTATGTAAAAAGTAAGCGTTATTTTTAAATCATTGTGTATTTTTAAATGCTTTTTTTATTAATTATTGTACAAATAAATCACCATAATGCTTGAAATAGAAAATAATGTTTTATTTTATTTCGATTTTATTTCACACGTAAGTCCCTTTGGAGAAAAGGGTATAGAAATGATTGGGTTATACTAAAATTAATATGAAAAATAATTAGGAGGCACAATTGACCCAAAATTACCAAAAAAAGGTTTTGGCCAGTTTTTTGTATCAAATACCCGTATGTGCGTGGGGCAAATTTTCTCCGAGACTATTTTTTTTTATCTTTTGTTATATTTACACAATTACACATAGTGCTTGTTCGTAATGAAACTGTCAGTACAAGCATCTGGGTCACAACGATCATTGGAAAGTGTCAATCCACCAGCAAAGACGTATTTCCTTGTATTGCACTCATCAATTCGAAAACTTTAAACTTTACATTGGGAACATCCTCGTATTGCTATTTAATCCACATATTACGCACGCACGCTTTTTCCTTCTTTTTGATCGACGAACCAAACCGGAAGAGGTACTCAATTCGACGCGCATATTTTTTTTGTCATGTATAACCACGCATAACTTTTTTCATAGTTGTCCGATTTCAATAATTCTTTTTTTATTGAAAAGAGTATACTTCGAAATTGGTCCTATTAAAATTTTATTGAAATTGGCTGAGCCATTTTTGATAAATCAACAATAATGTGAAAAATGTAACATCGATCCGTGCGAAATATTCGCGAATTCTGTGCACGGGTGAAGGCGGTCATGCTATTTTTTGCGAAAAATAATTATGAAATTACGATTCTTTCAGATTCTTTGAAATTTGATTTCATTTTGCCTTTGACTACTATTTACTTCTAGCTAGAAGCTATTTGCATACACTATCAGATAACTTTAAAAATACTTGAACTTCTACCTAAGCTGTTACGAACGATATCTACACATAGTCCGTGCTAGTCCGTAATGAAACTGTCAGTTACAAGCTCCCCGCATCTGGGTCACAGCGATCATTTTACGTTTAGTGTCCATCCATCTATACCTACTGACATTTCATGCCGAAGCGAAACTTGACGCTATTGATATAATTGATTGTATCAATACCAACACTTGGACCTCTACGTATTGATGAAGTTTTAGTGCCCAACGTCTTCTCCAACGTCGTTGGTGGCATCTTTTCTCCAAGACAGACTTTTTTTTTTGTTCTACTGTTGTAATTTCAGCCATTGCTTACGTTTTCAGCAGTTTTCTCAACCGTAGTAGTTGTGAACGTAATTGAACCACAACACTCGAGCTGCCCGTAATGAAACTGTCAGTAACAAGCTCTCCGCATCTGGGTCACAACGATCAGTGTACATTTAGTGTCAATCCATCAGCACTGACGTATTTCGTTCCCAACGCTAATTGATTCCATCAACTTGAGAACTTTTAACTGAGAGTGAAAACCTATAATATCTTGCGGTTTAACTCATAAATCTTTAGTCAATCCTGACACATTTTGCCTGTATTCGGCATGCGTTGCAGTCAGTACCGACTCGTAGTCACACCAGATTATCACACCAGTATGACAAACAGGATGCGTTCGCCTCAAGGATAATTTAATTTTAATTGATTGTATTTTTAGATTTGTATAAGAACACTAATTGTATTTATTTACATAGGTACCTATCATTAAAAATGAGATGCATTTTTTTTTTTAATTTAATTTATTTACTTCTGTCAGAGTCCATATAACTATTAATTACTTACTTGTAGCAAAACGTAACTCGTACCAATAAAATGATTATGATTATTTGAACACACTTAAATTGCACTTAGGGAAATGCTGTCCTAGCTGAGATTATCGCAAACGTTTATCATTTAATTTTTGTTGTAATGCATTTTTATCACTTTCATTTTCTCAGACGATCATGACGGATGTAAAGGAATATGGCAGAAAATACCAATCAGGACATTAGCTGTCTGTACCAGCCTTTTTAATAGTCCACTGCAGGACGTAGGCCTACCCACGAAGGGTGATTGGACCATATCCACCGCGCTGGCCCAGTGCGAGTTGGTGGATTCACATACGCCATCGAATTTCCTCTACGGACTGCCTCACGATGTTTTCCTTCACCGAAAAGCCAGTGGTGTGAATAGTTTCAAAGTCTACAATGCTCGCCGAAGTGAACCTTTTGTACCCCAACTAAACAACTTAACGAATTTAATCCACTTCACGAAATAATCTGTTTTCTTACAAACTTCCAACCTGTTTTATTAAGCTTTTCTGATACTACTTAACTATTTTGAGAATTTACGAGCAATATTCACTAACTTTCTTAATGATGATTTTGTTTCACGCCGTTCTTGATCCTCTAAGAGGTTTTTTATGGTGTAGATAATGTCACAGGTTTAAATCACAAAATTCTGAAGGAACAGAAGCTCTAAGCTCTTGCTTGTGTTTCCTTTTTAACCGACTTCAAAAAAGAAGGTTCTCATTTCGGCTGTATGTTTTTGTATGTACCTATGTTACGCGATTACTGTGCCAATTTTATAATGCCGATTTAGAAGATACTTTATTTTGGTTTGTACTGTACCAGCCTTTTTAATAGTCCACTACAGGACGTAGGCCTACCCATGAAAGGGTGATTGGGCCATATCCACCACGCTGGCCCAGTGCGGGTTGGTGGATTCACAGACGCCATCGAATTTCTTCTACGGACGTATGCAGGTTGCCTCACGATGTTTTCCTTCACCGAAAAGCCAGTGGTGTGAAATTCCGTACATACATTCCAACTTCTAAGGAATTCATTGGTACGGGTTTGGGATTTGAACTCACCACCTCACGATTGTAAGGCGGGTATCATTACCACTAGACCACCACGGCTTCCTATCCTATTTTTGTTTACTAGATCATATTTCAGATGTGGTCTCTTTTAAATTTAATGGGAATCGGCTGAGCTGTTTTCGTAAAATCAACAATTATCAAAACACGGTATAAATCGATTCGAGCAAACTAGTCGAATTTTGTACACGATTGAAGTAGGTTGTGCCATATTTGGCGAAAAAAAAAATTAATATCCACGAGTAATGTATGTACTTGCGTGGTGGTTCCGATGCGGTAAAGTTGTCAACTCTACACCTTTGTGGAAAACCCGTCGAACTCGGAAAAAATCAGAAGAACCAGATTTTTTTTGTTTTTATTTGATAGGTTGACTTTTTATGACGATGCTATTGCAGATACCTACTATATTGTTTTTAATTTTTTAGATTATTTTAAGTTACCTAGGGTGTTCTAATTTGTGTAAACTATTTTATGTAAGTTTAAATTGTGATTAGTAATTTGGTGAATTAGTACGTAAATACCTACCTATTATAATTAAAGTATGTTATCGAAAACCTTTGTAAAAAAGACGATTCTAAGCGCATTTCTATATGTCTAAAGAATAAAGCAAATTTTGATTTGATTTTTGATTTAGGTATGAGGATAGTTTATAGGCTATTTTTCACCACAAGGAGGTGATAAGGGTGGCTCTCACAAGTTTTTTTTTGTATGGCAAAACATCATTTGCCTTTTCAGTTCTTTAATCTCACTGTTATGTTTTAGAATTTTAGATACTCCCTAAGATGATAAAAAGATAGCTGCTTTATTTCTCGTCCTATCATACCGGAAATGGGCACGAATGTTTTATGTGATGTGCTATACTCGTTATAGCCATTAAAACAAATTGGTTTTTAGGTTTAACTCGACATTTATTGGCGTAATAAGCTCAATAAACCGGTCCAAATTTACATTTTGTGACTTAATTTGATGCAATACGTAGTAACCTTGCTTACGAAAAGGTTATTATGTAACATATTATACATTTTGATTGCTATGTCGATATTTCATAGATATCTTATTTAGGGTTCTATGGAAATTGTCTTTTTGTCAACCCACTTCCAATAATTATTTTACGCAAAAAATGGCTAGGTAAACCGCCTTCCATCGTGTACAAAATTCGAATATTTCGCTCGAATTGTTTACAATATTGTTGAAATTTCAAAAACAGCCGATTTAGTTAAATTTTAAATTGGATCACCTATTATACCCTTTCGAACTAAAAAATAGTTTTTCGTTTCGGTTCACAATTGGCGAAATTATCGATGAACATACACAAAAAAATACATACAGACGAACATAGAACTTATTCCTTTTTGGAAGTCGGTTAAAAAGAAGGGAACCTCGTGCTTTCTGTAGTATTTTTAAAAATATTTGTGATCATACAAATAGCTCACATAGTGCAGTTTGATTAGCAGTCATCAAAGTAACTAGATATGGATTTCAAATAAGACCGTTTGTAAGGGATTTTCTTCCAGAGCATCATGCGGTCTTGATTAGATCATCGGTCCACATTGTCGGTGGACGTCCTACGCGGTCCTTGCCGGTACATTCGTTTTACGAACTTTGCGGCCTGCCATCTGCCACTTCAACTTGCTGATACTCTGTGCTATGTTGGTAACTTTGCTTCCCCAAGCAACAATTATATAATTTTACCCTGTCCTTATTTCGTACAATAACTGTACTGTACAATGTCCTTTTAAAAATCCACTGCAGGACGTAGGCCTACCCACGAAGGGTGATTGGGCCATATCCACCACGCTGGCCCAGTGCGGGTTGGTGGATTCACATACGCCATCGAATTTCCTCTACGGACGTATGCAGGTTGCCTCACGATGTTTTCCTTCACCGAAAAGCCAGTGGTGTGAAATTGCGTACATAAATTCCAAAGAACTCATTGGTACGGGACTGGGATTTGAACTCACGACCTCACGATTGTAAGGCGGGTGTCACTACCTCTGGACCACCACGGCAATATCGTAGAATAACAAAGTACCCTAATTGGGTCAGGTCATGCAGACACTTGGGGTTTATCAGCTCGGCGGTTGTCGACTTTCCTCGGAATTGCAATTCGCCAAGATTGACCATTGCAATTATGGCGGGTGGGCGCTCGGTCCGACAATCCACGAAATTGCAGTTGAGATTGCGGCACTTGTAGGTCAAAGGTAATCTCGATTTCGAACTAAATGAATCTAAATGTAGGAGATGCTTTTGGCAAGTAGTGGACGTGATACGTCTAATATGGTGATGGCTTCACCATTGGTTCGTTTTTGTGCCATCCCACAAGAATATTTTAGTTTGTCGGATTAACAAGTAGCCTATGCCACTCTTCAATCTTTAAAGTATGTATGTACCTATGTATCATAATTATGCATCGACGTAAGGTAGCGTGTTTATCAGTCTTTTACCGAATAAACTTCGGTGAGTGCGCCCAGGAGTTGCACAATCTGGTCCCACCTGCCCCTTTCTCCTATCGTATGGCTACACAGAAGCGAACAAAGCGCCACCGTTTTATGGTGGACATTCCGCGCATTAGAACCAAGCGTTCCGAATCCTCATTCTTCATACGAACAGCCAGAATGTGGAATGCTTTGTCTGGGTCTGTCTTTCCGCTAAAGTACAACGTAGGTGTCTTCAAATCCCGAGTAAAAAGGTACCTATCTTCTAGGTAAGCGTGCTACAACCTAGACTGAATCGGCCAAGTGCGAGTCGGACTCGCGCACGAAGGGTTCCGTACCCTATGGGAGCCCCATTCCTCTTGCTGTTATTAATAGCGAGCAAAAAAAACTCCTAAAAATCACGTTTATTGTATGGGAGCCCCCCTTTAATATTTATTTTACACTGTTTTTATTACGCGAAGGGAAAGCGCCCTTTGCCTCTTATGTATCGTTAGAACCCGGAGCAATTAGGCCTTGAAGTTGATTTCCCATCACATAACTAGATTCTAGGCTCTGCAGCTGCATTAATTTTACAGTGATAATAAATATAATAGCCATATTAGACGCTTTCGGTGTTAGGAAATAATCTATCATCATCTTCTATACATATAAATAAAATTGGAGTGTCTGTTTGTAATATTGAAATAACCGTTTTTTACTACATGCATACGAATATATACCTATACGGTACATACACCAAAATAACATTTTTACAATTTTTGTCTGTCTGTATGTTCCGGCTAATCTCTGATATGGCTGGACCTATTTTGATGGGACTTTTACTGGCAGACCGTAGCTGATGTAAGTAATAAGGAGTAACTTAGGCTACGTTTATTTTAGAAAAAAACTTTTTATCTCGGGCTAACGCGGGTAACACCGCGGGGCGCAGCTATAGCTATAGTTCAGAATAAAACGATCTCTCAGGATTTATACGAGACTGACCCAAAACAGGGAAGATTGACAAAAGAGGGAGTTGGTTTTATATTCTGTAGTGTGCTAAAGTCAATCTCATATTTTTTTGCTCTCATCCCACTAGGTGGGGTTAGCATCGCCCTTCCACCACCACCTTCCTTTTAACCGCTTCACTTCTATCATACGACTTATCAACATCCATTCCCTTTAATAATATAAATTATAATTTAACCTCGCAATAAATTTCCGATCCCATATTTCTTTTTTACAAGGTTCAGGATTACTTACTGAGCATAAAATCACAAAATGCGGACAGATCCAGGTGGAGCTTCAAGCGCAATCTTGAAAAAAAGTTTCTGGGCGATATCTCGGAAACTATGCACTTTAGGTCAAAACTTATTGAGGCCATTATTGTAGCGAATAAATTTTGCATCTTTTGTTGTTTGTAAAATGTTTGTAAAACTAACCGTTAACGATTAATGGTCCATTTAATGAACCGGTATTTCTACCTGGACATCCTGCTTGCCATGAAATTATCACAAGAAGAACCAAATCCGAAATGAATCGATTACAGTACTGGTGACGGTACGTAAGTCAAGCGCTGAGGGTAAGGTGGAGGATCCCCTCCACGCCATTGGCTCCCATTGGCTGTGCATGGTGACCGCCATACTAAACCCATGCGCAGTCATCCCCTCCACACTACCCTCAGCGCTAGACTTACGTGCCGCGACCTGTATCTTGCAAACGGTTCTGCTAGAAATATGTTGATAAAACCTTCCCCTCTAGCGTCAACAAAGCTCGAGCATCGATCCGGCAATAATGTAGCTTCCGGCACGGTGTCCTTGGCGGGCACTTTAATAATGCATTGATGACCCACTAGTCCCACTACGTACTCATGCACGCATGGGCTGCGAACAATACCGGTCTATTGATATTGTTTTAAAGTGAGGTATGCTTTAGGTAATTCATTACTAGATTATATTAAACAAAGTCACATATGCTGTAGGCCGAATCATACAAGTCGGCGGATGTGAAGTTAGCTAGCTACAAGCTGCGAAATATCCAATCCTGACTGAAGCTCACATAAAGCTGTGCGTCTATTGAGTTTCGCGCAGCTTGTAGCTAACTTCACATCCACCGGCTTGTATGATTCCTATAGTTTATATTGAACTTTTGAAATTGAGTTGACTGACTGCAACGGGTTACCACATTGAACTGACAGATTCATAGGTCTTGAATGGGCTGACAAAGTACCTACTCGAATGGAAACCATGGTACGCAACCGTGTAAAGCGACAGACAAGATTAATAATCTTACACACAAAGCTAATACTTAAAAAAAATAAGGCTACAGCAATGTGCCCCAAACAATATTCCAATGCAGGAATCATCAAAAATTGCAGTTAGACCAAACTGCTCGAACTGTCTCATAGCAAGCTTACTTGAAAACCGCTTGCCGACCTATCGAAATACTATGTGAGAGGGCGTTATCCAGGTCGCCAATAACTGATTCCTTCCATTAGATAGGAATGGAAAACGTATTATCACAGATTTAAATTTCAATCAAATAAGTGGTATAGGCGAATTAAACTTCTTGGCAGCTTTGATGTTAGCTACAATCTGTGCATAATCTGATGCAGACTGTAGCTCATTGAGGATTGGCTTTCCAGCAGCTTGTAGCTTACTTACTTTACTCTAAATATTGAATAATCACTGCTTCAGTGGCCCAGTGGTTAGTGACCCTGACTCCTGGATCAAAAAGGCGTCAGTTCGATTCCCACTCAGGGCAAGCATTTTTGTGATGAACATAGGTGTTTGCTCTGTGTCTGGGTGTTAGTAATACGAACTTAGTATCTTTAAAAGTTTGTAGTTAAAAATATGTATATGTAGTATATCAGTCTCTGGCAGCCATATCACAAGCTTTGCTTAGTTTGGGGTCAGAGAACGCGTGTAAGATGTCCCCGAATGTTTATTAAAGTGAAACTTCTAATGCGACTTCCAAACAAGGTTGCGTTAAACGTTTAACGCTACCATGGGGTATAAAAGCTCTGTTGCTTCGATGTTTCACTTTTTCCGCGCGGAGGGATTCCACTTGCACTTTTTTAGGATTCCGTACCCAAAGGGAAAAACGGGACCCTATTACTAAGACTTCGATGTCCGTCTGTCCGTCTGTCTGTCTGTCTGTCACCGGGCTGTATCTCATGAACCATGATAGCTAGGCAGCTGAAATTTTCACAGATGATGTATTTCTGTTGCCGCCATAACAACAAATACTAAAAAGAAAATAAAATAAATATTTAAGGGGGGTTGCCATACAACAAACCTGAATTTTAGACGTTTTTCGCTCTATATTAATAATGGTAACAGGTAGATGCTTGAAATTTTCACAGAATGTTTAGTTTTAAATTCACTTCAATAATAAATAATAAAATTGAAATAAAATAAATATTTAAGGGGGGCTCCCATACAGTACGGAACCCTCCGTGCGCGAGTCCGACTCGTACTTGGCCGATTATTTATTTATTATGTCGATACGCTCGTAAAAAGTTTGTTTTCTTCTAACAATTTACATTTCACTTACTCCAATTACCGTAATCTATCAACAAACTATTCTATTCCCAACAAAGTTCGATGGAATCAAAACATTTATCGTGTTAGTGAACTATTCTGAACATGAAAGCTTTAACGTAGCTCCTGTTGAAATACTGTGAGCAATAAACGTAATAGCAATTGGTAATAATGAAAGCGTAGGCATTACGACTTCATCGTGGAATGAATAATACAATCTAGGTATTGTCTAGGGCTAGACGTTTGTGCTACCTTTTGTTATTACATTATGGATGAATTACCTTTAATTTATCATAAAAAATTACAGATTTATGGCAAGAACGTCTTGTCTCAGAATATTAAAAAAGAAAATTGAGAGATTGATGGCTATGGGATAGTAACTTTTATTTCAACTGTGCTATCGGTTTTATCAAAATGTTGAATATCCTGAGGTTATCCAGTAATTACAATGTAGGACTCATTTGCACATCTCAATCATCATTTGAATGAATTCTCACGCGAGTTTTAATGAAGTGACTACCTACACTACTACTACATAAAAAGCAATTGATACATCAACAGAACCTTGAAGGTCTAAAGATAATCCAAATGCTAGCCCACTGCCAGTTAGCAGCGTGCCCAGCATGCTGGCAGCATTGCCACGCTGATTTACTCTAGATTTGAAGACGCCTAAATTGTTCTTGATCGCGAACACAGACCCAGGCGAAAAGATCCTTATTAGCTATCCGTATTAGGAAAATGTAGAGTAGAGGCAATGATATTGTATATTCTATGCATCCCATGATTACTCAGTCGTAAAGTACACGGTCGATTCGAATTAAATAGGCTAGATTAACTACCTAATCCCTCACAGTCGATTAGTCATCAATCGACTTAATCGATCCCTAAATTAGTAGTTACTAATCGGAGACCAATGAGCACAGGACATATTCGATTTATAAATGGAACAAAGTGAATTCATTTGAGTTGAAATATCTCTGGACTTTTTCCAAAATACAGAAAGGTAATGGGTTAGCATCTACTGTGGGTTAGTACTTTTTACCGAACCGAAGAGAGTGATCTGCTAAATTCTTCGCGATTTTAGAGCTGGTCCCATAGTAAAAGATGTTTATATTGTAGGTAACAGTGATTATTACACAGCATTGATGACGGTAAGCTCCCTTTGGCTTAGGGAAAAGCAAACTGAGTTATCATTATTTTTCACAATAAATGGCAAAACCGTCTTCGAGCGTGTACAAAATTCGAATATTTTGCTCCAATTGTTTACATTATTGTTGATTTTTCAAAAACGGCTCAACCGTTAATTTAAAATTAAATAGGACCACCTCGGGAATATAGCCTTTCGAACTAAAAAATAATGTTTCGATTCGGTTCACAATTGGCGAAATTATCAATGAACATACTCAAAAAAAGTACATACAGACGAATATAGAACCTCCACATTTTGGAAAGTCGGTTAATAACCCAGTATAAATGTTATAGTCGTCACGTCAATCTATATTTTGTATTGAAAACTCTTTTTCTTCGTTATTTCAGCGTTGCTCACGTAAAAGTTCTCCATTATTAGTTAATAATTAATCAATCAGCCAAAGGATGTCCACTGCCGGACATAGGCCTCCTCAATAGATTTCCAATAACAACGATTAGAAGCGGCTTGCCTCAGTTGCATCCAGCGCGAACCTGCGGTTTTGATGAAGTCATCCGTCCACGGATAGGCGTCCTACGCTGCGCTTGCCGGTACGTGGTATCCACTCGAGAACTTTTCCACCCTATTAGTCATCAGTCCTCCATGCTACGTGCCCACTGCCATTTCAATTTGCCAATCCGCTGAGCTATGTCGGTAACTTTTTCAAGGTCAGAGTGAATAGGTATCTTCTAGATCTGCGTGCTTCATCTTCGACCACAACGTCGCTTACCATCAGGCGAGTTGGTGGTCAAACGCGGACTTATTCGCGACAAAAAAAAACTGGTTCTTCTACGGATCTCCTCATTCCTGATTCGATCTCGCAAAGAGACTCTGACCATAGCCCTCTCCATAGCTCGTTGGTCTACTTTTTCTACTTCTACTTGGAGCTTACCAGTTAGGCCCATAGTGAGATACCAAGTTTTGTGCATTTAGAACGAGTCCGTCGCGGACCGTTAAGGAAACACCCAATAAGTACACCTAAGTGTGAATATATGTCACTCCCTGCTAGTCCATCGTTAGCGAAGTATCACTAGCCGAGCAATCGATACGACAGGTGGTCACCGATACCCATGTGAAGTAACCCGAGCCTAAACCAATGCGCGGCGGACCGTTGCTGCATTGGAGCACTGGGTACTGTTACTGCACGTGCAGCGCCGCCCGGAAAATTGTGGAGATCACAATGTCGGTTGAATCGGCAGAAAAGTTTGACTTCCGAAACGAGGGAACTGGGCCTTGCCGGCCGTGCTGATTAGATGGAGGAATATCCATTATAATCCTCCATCTCATCCCCTTTATTACATGAATCCTCGTATGGATCTTCACGTGCATTGTTTAGCAACTTTTCATCCTAATCCGTTTTCTCTTGTTCGTAAGACAAGAGTGATTCGCGCAATCATATTATTTAGACATATAACCTTAGTGGGTGCAAGGCAGTCAAACAAGTCGTACATAGGTACTTTTCCTGAAGCCATACGGTTTATTTTGAACCTCCTTACTTCCTCCTAACTTCGTTCTGGATAAAGCGGCTTGTGTTTACATTTGATCTCACAAGTTTTTACTGTAGAATTGTTCCTCGAGTTCTGGTACTTTTAACATGACATATTTTTGGTGGGATTTCTGTTGTCCAGGGCCTGTTACGAGTTTTAGATTTAGGTACATTTCTTAATTACAAACCATTATGGCTCAAAGTCGTCTGAATCAAACCTCTGCTGCAAGTGTAACATCGCGGTTCTCGACACATTACTAGGTCAACTGCTCAATTGTCGCCTCCAGTGTATTTATCCAATTGCTTGATGGTTTCCTTGAATTGTACAACTGTAGAAATGAACTTGATATGCCTATACTTAATTACGTATCGTCATCACGTTAAGCCCTTTACCACCGCTTCAGGAATATGTGATGATGATAACACATCTCTTACAAAATTTGATTTTACAAACGAGCATCAGGACCAGGTACTGTGATGTACTAACGACTGTAACAGCTTTTAATAGTTTACTTGTGAACATAGGCCTCACGAAGGGCCATATCCACCACACTGACAAAGTTGCAGATCGGTGGGTAGGGTTCACATACGCAATCAAACTCCTTCGCCGGACGTGTACAGATTGCCTCTCCATATTTTCACTCACCGAAAAACCATCCATCCATCAGGACGTTCACTGCTAGACACAGGCCTCTCTTATGGATTAAGCCCGGTTGGAAGTGTGCACGGCTATAGGCTACCGCCACGGCACCGAAAAATCAGTGGTATTAAAACCCGTGTCCAAATTTCAAAGAACTCATTGATGTACGAGTGGATCAGAAATTTGAACCCATGACCTCACGATTTTAAAACAAGCCTTTTCTCACTGGGCTGCCACTCCCTCAGGTAAAACTAAAAAACCCTTTGTAACAACTGCAATGTTTTGGTCAACTAAGCGTTTATCTGCTTTGCCCCACAAATACAATGCAAACAAACAAGTACCGCGTACTACAACTCAAAGACTGTATTGAAACTTTTTCTCTAACGGTTTAACCGCTCACTTCATTTCCAAGCCCTTTTACTATTATCATTGCTGAGATAAATCTCCGCTTGCTTGGTTTTCTGGGGCTTCCATCTGGGCTCTTATCTACACTCCAATTAACTTAACACTATTTCTATTGCACAATTGAGATAGAAATTGATAGAATGAACATGAATGTAAATCAACTACGCTCGGTATTTCCGACAAAGTCAGATTATATTATTCAAGCAAAATCCGAGTTGGAAGGAAGAAGTCAGAGTTGTGGATTTTGGCTTGTAGGTTATATTTGTAGGTATAACTATTAGGAACATAGAATTTGCTTACTTACTTGGAAAGATTTGGTTGAAGAGTCCTGCTGTATCCTTTTTGGTGAAAGATAACCAATGGAAATAGAAAATGTTTGCTGAACATGAATGTAAATCAACTACACTCGACATTTCCGACAAAGTTTTTATTCAAGCAAAATCCGAGCTTGAGTGGATTTTTGGCTTGGTTATAAAGTTATAATTGTACGTTTATTATGGCTAAAAAGTTGGGTTTCTCTTTAGATATTTTCTATTTGGAATGATTTGATGAGTCCAGCAATATTTCTCTTGCCAAAGGATATGCTGGAAGTACAAGTCATGGCGAAATATGGAGGACTCTACCTACTTGTGCAAAATAAACGTTTCATCACTCAATATTTTTTATAAATTAAGTAGTGCTTATTAAGTTAAATATTCACTACCGAACATGAAAAGTTAGGATGTTGGCAGTTTCGGGTTGAAATCACATACGCCATTGCGTATATTCTTCGGATGAAACTGTTTCCTCAAGGTTTTTCTTCATCACGAAGCCATTGGTGAGAAAATCTGTTCTCTCTGTCAACCATGCTAAAAAAATACGAGTTTTTACATTTTGGTACGTACAAATGCGCAGTACTGCAGTTGAAAACAGGATTTCCTTACATAACACCTCCGGATCACACTGATGGGATGTGGAAGCAAAGGATGCACTGAACTAGGAACAAATTATAGCACAATTGACTAACTAGTGCCTAGGGAATTGGAAATAGGTATAAGGATGAAGATAATATCTTTGACGCCGGTAATCAAATGGATTAAAGAACATAATTAAAAAAAAAAAAAACTCTTCATACGTACCGCGGCAGCTAGTAGGTATAGCATGTTATTATATCTTTAGCATGCTCCGCGGTGTTAGTTTTGAAGAAGCCTAAAATATTTCAGGGAAAGTGCGAATTTAAAAATGTATCTACTATCGTGCGTTTTTGTAGTATTCTTCGTTATTAGGATGACACTCATACAAAAATCATGAGCTTTTTTTAAAGACGCAGCAGCTAACTCGCAAACTTTGTCGTTTATATTATAGTGCTAAGTTAGATATTGAGATCGCCATTTTTGGAAAGTAGCAATTGAAAAGGGTGAGCGTGATGTTATCTCCGTAGATAAACTAAAATTTGTTGGTCACGTAGTAAAAAAGGCCTGGCTCGGGAAAAGGGAAAAGGTTTTCGACGGTTGATAAGAAAAAATAGAAGACGAAGGTAAAAAAGTGCTGTATAAGTAGGCTAGAAATAAAGTGCTGACTTCGGCCTACTTTACCGGTGCTGTAAAAGATGTGACCGCCTCAATAACGGTGAAAGCACTAGAATCTATCATCATAATAAGCACCCTTAACCATCAAGTGTTGGTAAATAAAATACACAAATATATAATTAGGTGTCGAAACCACAAACAAAGTAAACACAAACACATAATAGGGAGGTTGTCTAGAAGAACTGGCTTTTAATAAAATGGTTGGAGAAGACCGTCTTTTGTGCCTCTCTTCTGACTTTGCTTCTCCTGTTACTTGTTGGTGTTAATAAAGTGTTGTTGTATTGTATAATATCAACTACTTTACCTTAACTATTGTCACAAACTTGTCTTAACTCAACATTTTCGCGCGCGGTTATTATGTTGGGACCAGCAAGTGACATCATGCTCCATACTACACGAGCAGGTTAAAAAGCATCTGTTTCTCGATATTCTATGTATCCAAGTCTCATTCATTGCCGGTATATTCAATGAATTCATCTGACCATCAAGCTGGTCAGCTTCTGTATCGTCGTCCATTTCTCGGGTACAACAAAAAGCACCAAACCAGATAAAAACAAATAAGCCCAAGTAAAGATCAGATATAAACGCCTCAGTGAAAGTTACCATTCCACTCCAAAACAATATAAAAATATAGGTCACTTTAAAACATTGTCTTCCGTATTTCCTAGGCCGTCTTGTCGTGGCATCTAGAATGATCTAGATCTAGATGGTGAACCAACAACAGCCTCTGTTTGTATCAGCTACCCCAATCTGAGTAACTGTTCTAACATAAACGTCAACCACGATGATTAATTTATCAAAACGATCTCTGAAATCGAGAAAGTTGTGAAATGACTAAAGAGACTAAAGATACTTTCGACGTCCTTATCAGATCTTGTTTCAATTTCAAAACATAATTAGAGGACGCGAGAGGCTTTCTCAAAATCATTATCAAAGGAAATTCTTGGTTCCGTCTCTCTCAAATTTTTCAAAATAAATTCGGAGCAGATTGAAAATAAATATTGGGAAATTAAATTATTTTGCATCGCTCTTCGTAATTAAAAATGCTAAACAAAAAATAATGTAATATTGTGTTTCATAGCTGTTTATTATGACAAAGTTGTTCAAATAAAGAAGCTAATAATTTGTTACAGACAACCTAAAATTTTGAAAAGAAATGTAAGATAAGTAAGTTCGTATAGGCCGGGTGGCTAGCCCTGGTGTCAGAGTTTTTAGGCCGCCTGAAGGCCTTTGACTTGGCTAAAGGGTTAAAACAACCGGGACCTACAATTTAACGTGTCGTCCGAGCCACGGTAGCGCTCTGTTGGAAAATGCCACCCGCGGTCACCCATCCAAATACTGGCCGTGCGGTACGTTGCTTAATTTCGATGATCGCTGACAAACACCTAGTCAAACTACGCTATGAGCGCTACAATGTAAGATAGAAAACATGTTACAGAATTATTTTTTACCAATTAAGCGACTGTGATGTCTAGGTTCCTGTAAATTTTAGTGTATAATCACTCCTAGTTAAACCATATTAAAACAATAAACGAAAGACAGTGTGAAAAATGCAATAGCTTAAACACGACTAATGCGTCTGGAGTCTGAACTACTTGCTTACCATCAATGAGTTTCCACTTACATTTCTGCCGTTAAAAAAGAGACAATGAAATATCACTGTCATTTGAATTTTTTGTCTTCAGATCTTTAACAGCGTCAAGATGAATCAGAGAGATCTGTTAAGAAGCTCATTTTGTGGCAATGATTGATGACCACAGTCAGTTATATTCACCAATTTAATACAATGAGCAATTTGTGAGACGACCAATCAGCATTTCCCTAAAGCAGCAATGTATGTGCCACTAAACAATACGAGTACATGCCTAAGACTTGGCTCGTGTTCACACTGGGTTTTGCTTGATTAAGATTAGAGGTCTCGGATGTAACGCTTACCATCAATATGATTCTACTCTTATCCTTTTTTGGGCTCTTACACTTTTTCCGACTTAAGTCGAAGTCCTTTCAGATAAACTACTGATAAAATAAATCCGCAACGCGAAATGTTTCAACCCCTTGTTATGTGCTTTCTAAATATGTTTACATCAAATCTAGAGTCAACAAGAATTTTCTGGGTTGGCTGAACAATCGATTGGATTATGAAGTTTTACTTAACCATGGCATAATCAGGTGAACATAGAGGTTCAGTATTAGACCACGGGTTGGGAGGACTCCTGTTGGTTAAGCGTTGTGTTATTAGACTTAGCATTTTACTTTATGTATACTCACTCCATAAACCGATTAAGGCGGACACAAAAACCAACGCCACTGCGCATAGTTGATGAGGGTCAAGAGTAATACCTAATTTAATTAACATCAAGAAGAATGTGGATTAAGGCAAACAGATTTAATTAGAAAAGGCTATTAAAAACCGATCGTTGAAAACCTTTTATAAATTGTATTATGAGTTAGAAGGAGTTATAATAACGTGTATTCGTTTACGGTTAGGTGTATGGAAGTATAATAGGCAAGTGCTATGAAAGTGTACTTAGACTTACCAGATGTTTAGGTTCTTATGGGAAAGTCTGGCTGCGTAGGTGTCACAGCTTTTACTTCGCTAATAAATCGTTTTAGAGGACTTTCAAATTGCAATTTTGACGCTTATTGGCAAGATATGTACTGCGCAAATATATATTGTGTACATACCTACTGCGCCTTATTAGTTCACCTACTTAGGAGTAGTTAGATCTTGTTTTGCCCTTTTCTTTCTATGAATATTTTATTTCACTTGTAACAGATAAAACAGGGACTAACTTAATTAACTGCGTTAATTTATGAGGCGGGATAAGTTTTAGTACTACTCGTATGATAAAAAAATCACTTTCGGCAATTTGAATTTTTTAATTAATACAAAAGAATTAACTAACTTGGTCGTATCAGAATTCGGCACTATGTGGAGCGACTCTTACTTTGTCATTACGCTTTCTAACGGAATCTATCTATAATAACACTAGTTTTTTATAAAATTGCCCTGTTTTGTGTGCCACGTAAAATTTTGATTCGACAAATTGGTTTCGGTTCCACTCATCTTTGAGTGGCGTGGAATCGAAACTGTTCAATTTGATTTTAATGTTACCAAAATAACTGAGTTTGGTGATTGAATAAACATCGAGATCGTTGGCCCAAAATATACTTGATTTAATAAAGACATTACAAGCAGCTTTGAAAGTATTCTTGGATTAGAATTTTCGTATTTTTTACTTTCCCTTGGGGACTCTTACTGTACTGTACCAGCCTATTTAATAGTCCACTGCAGGACGTAGGCCTACCCACGAAGGGTGATTAGGCCATATCCACCACGCCAACCCAGTGCGGGTTGGTGGATTCACATACGCCATCTAATTTCTTCTACGGCCGTATGCAGGTTGCCTCACGATGTTTTCCTTCACCGAAAAGCCAGTGGTGTGAAATTCCGTACATAAATTCCAAGGAATTCATTGGTACGGGACCGGGATTTGAACCCACGACCTCATGATTGTAAGGCCGGTGTGGAGATCTTTAATTTAATACCCCATACGATATACCTATAATCTATATCTGACGCCAGGGCTAGCCACTCGGCCTATACGAACTTACTTTTTAATCTATATCTATCAGAAAACATTCTATGGATACGACCACCATGATGATAATGATGCTAAATATTGTATCCCAACTGTTTTACATTGTCACAGTTTTATCAGAATAATTAAAACATGAAACAACTATTATATTTTTTTTTTTAAAAACAAGCTTTTACTTAACAAGTACTCGCCAAGACGAATCAAACGAGCCGAAACTCGAGAGGGTTTTGTCGTTTCATTAGAGAGATCCTATGACCACCTTCCAGCTCTATCATCAGACCCTGGTTACCATTGAAAGACAAACTACTCGCCAAGACCATTTAAAAAAACTCGATGAGGTTGTGTCGTTTCATTGCTTTCAAGTTCCTTTGGCCACCTTCCAGCTCCGTCACCAGATCAGCACCATGTCATCATAATATTGCATTGTCACGCGATTTACACATACGTATGCAAAATTTCAGCTCAATCGGTAACCGTGGAGTGGATCAAATTTAACTTTCAAGATTTGTTTACAGACAGTCAAAGGGACAGGTGAAACTAAATAAAAGCTTGTAAAAAGATGCAAGAAGGTGTATAAAAATCCTGTAGGGTATGCAATCTATTATATAAAAGGCTTCGCTGAGTGACTGACTGACAGACAGCCTTCAGCCCAAACCGCTAAAGATACGAACATGAAATTTGGAACAAAGATACATTGGACCACGTAATGGAGCACTAAGAACGGAATTTTGAAAAATCGACCTCTAAAGGGGTAAAACGGGCCCTTTTCGTTTGTATGTAACTTTTTATTCCCTTTACCGATTGACTTGAAACTTTGTATACACTCTACTCAAACAAAATAAAAGTTACGTTTGTTCCTGTTTTTCCGAATATTCCTTATCTAAGGGGTCAAATTGGGTCCCAAAGTTGATGAAAAAAGCGTCTATTACATCCGACGAGCTGAACGGTTATGGATGAAATCTGGTATGGAGGAAGCACACAACATGTTTCAACACATGAACTATTATTATCCCGGAAATTCTATGGGGATCCTTAGGGATAGCCAAAATTAATCAGTTTAGGCTACAACCCAATCCACTAAAGATAGATACTTGAAATTTCGAACATAGGTACAATGTACAACGTAATGAAGCACAAAGGACGAAAATTTCGAAAAATCGACCTCTAACGGGGTAAAACGGGCCCTTTTTGTTTGCATTTAATTTTTTATTACCTTTACCGATTGACTTAAAACTTTGTATTAAAGCTTTACAAATAAAATAAAAGTTACGTTTCTTCCTGTTTTTCCGAATTTTCCTTATCTAACGGGTTAGATAAGTTCCCAAAGTTGGTGAAAAAAGCATCAATAATTACATCAGACATGCTGAACGGTTATAAATGAAATCTGGTAGGTATGTAGAAAGCACACAACATGTTTCAATACAGTAACTATTTTATCCCGGAAAATCTATTGGGTTTCTTAGCAATAGCCAAAATAATCAATTATAAAGCTAAGATAAAAGGGGTAGATAAATGAATTCTAACGAAATTTGGTACGACGCTAGACAATAACACAAATTACCACTTGGGGTACTGCTATCCCGGAAAATTTCAGTGGGTCCTTCAGGATATCAATTTCCTAAAAAAGTACTAAATGACTGTTCGAAAACCGATGCAATATTGTTTGAAAATATCTCACCCTTTTAACTAATATATGACTATTAACGTCCTGGGAAAAGTCCCGGATTCCTTGTCTAACGCTAGACCAAACATCCTATATAAGCGTGAAAAATAACTTGATCGCGTTTTTTTTTAAACGTAGTGAAATATCTAGAATTAAATTGAGATAATTTAGATCCTTCAATGGGGGCAAAATGGGCCCCTAATTGTTTATGAACGATTTTATTTTGTGAGCCAATAGACTTAAACTAAGGGTACATACGGATCAATAACTACTTACTTTACTATGGGAACTACCCTGAAGAAGCGAAAATTACCTATTCTTTACATTTTGTCGCGGGTCGATGAATTTTTTGTGTTGAACAGCTAATTTTATTTACGTGATTTCTGGGTTGGTACCATAGTAAAAGTTAGTCAAATGATGAGTATAATGGAATCCTAGAACATGCCTGTCGTCTAGATGTAGGTGCGCTATGTATTTTTCAAATAAAATGTACCTTCTTGTGTGCTACTTTTTCGTCTGTACTTGGTCAGAGAATGTCTGAAAGTTCTACAAGTGTCTCGATCACTTTTGACCGCGTAAACGGTTATGGGCGAGATTGTCATTGAGTTCAGAATAATCGAAATTAAATTTCTAATGACTTAATGAAACATGATGAATCCCTTCGGCCACATATGATACCAGAGTTTGGTAACCAGTATCACACGAAGAAAAAATGATCGTCTTAGGATACTGGTATCCAAGTGATAGGAATTTTTCGTTTTATGTAACCGAGTATCAGCTCAGGAAAATTAAATTTCTGAAAATGTTTTGTTTACTACCAGACAAGACACAGCAAACTTACGAAGTACTATTTTATATGATAAATTACCGATTCAAGCAATGGCTACCAGAAACAATTACTGTTGACTTCGAGTTGGCTTCAATGAAAGCTGTTCAAAAAGTTTTCCCCAACATTGATGTTAAGGGATGTTATTATCATCTGAATAGGTGTTTATTTAGAAAAGCTAAATCGTTAAAATTAACCACAAGGGTAAAAAAGCACGTATTACGACAGGTATGCTGGCCTTGCACGTTTACCCATAGCATATTTTCGAAAGGGGTATGAATATGTTATGTCAAAGAGTCCGTCTGGAGAAGAGATAACAAAATTTAACAAATATTTTAATAACCAATGGATGGCAAAGACTGACTTCAAAAAAATTTGCTTTTGTTCATCATCTAAAATACGTACTACCAATAATATAGAAGGTTGGCACAGTCGCCTAAACAGATTAATTGGACGTAAAAGACCGACATTGGCTCAACTCTTAGATATTTTAAGAAAAGAAACCACCGTAGTGGATATATACAAAAGAAAATTGGAACTAAGCCGAGAGTACAAAGAAATTGATGCAGAAATAAATGACGCCATATCTCAGCTAAATGAAAACGAAATTAGTGTTGGACATTGTATCGAAATCATTACGCCATTTTATTCCAATGGGTTGTAGGTAGTAAACGATTCACAGTTGAACTATTTTCTTGTTTTCTTGTATGTTTTCAATAAAGCCAGGGTTTTACAATAAGCGTAGGTACAGAATGCGATCTTCACAGTTTTGCCGAGTTGGTTTCATAAGCAGAATGTTATATTCCATGGATACTGGTTACCAAACATGATGAAGGGTATCAGAAGAGTAATACATCCTATTGCTTGGATACCAGTATCCTACGACGATCATTTTTTCTTCGTATGATACTGGTTACCAAACTCTGGTATCATACGTGGCCGAAGGGTGATGAATACCTGTACTGGCCTTTTTTAGGGTTCCTTACCCAAAGGGTAAAACCGGGACCCTATTACTAAGACTTCGATGTCCGTCTGTCTGTCTGTCACCGTAGGTACCGTAATAGTTGGGCAGCTGAAATATTCACAAATGATGTATTTCTGTTGTCGCTATAACAAAAAATACTAAAAATAGAATAAAATAAATATTTAAGGGACATGCAACAAACGTGATTTTTAGGATTTTTTTGCTCGCTATTAATAACGGCAAGAGGAATGGGCTCCCATACGGTACGGAACCCTGCGTGCGCGAGTCCAACTCGCACTTGGCCGACCATGACGTGCGAATGGAGTTGGATAAAATTTGGTATACGAGTGGGAAACTACATGGCTCAACTCATGATCGTCATATATCTCATCATAAATCGAAAAATATTCTTTTCTCGCTATAAAAAAAATCAGTAGGTATATTAAAATATAACTTTATCAAGTATTTATTTTATGACAAGTTATAAAATAACGCGGTCCAAACCGTGGGCTATTAAAGTCAAAGAACATTTATTGTTGAACTGTGTTACATTGAGATCTTACTACTAATCACAAAAATATTGAATTATCAGTTAGGTCCAATATGGCCATAAAATAATCATTAGAACCTGAAAAAATTATACAATCATTATTATTAGATTTAATTCAAATATTTTGCAATTTATCATCTAAAAATTGTTTTACTCCATAATAAGCTTTAGATACAAGTAAATTTAAGCAAATACTGAGACAAAGCAGGCCAATCCGTGGGCTAATTATTATCCTTGCAAGTAATACGACAACGTGGGCTAAACCAAGAGCTATTATTTTAAGCAAAAAAAGTACTAAGACAACGCGGGCCAAACTGTGGGAAATTACCATTTAAAGTAAGTACTAAGAAAATGCGGACCAAACCGCGCGCCATTATCATTTTAAGCAAATACTATAACGACGCGGGCCAGACCATGGGCTATTATCATTGCAAGCAATACGACAACGCAAGCCATACGGCAGGCTATTGTAATTTTAAGCAAGTACTTAGACAACGCGAGCCAAGCTACGTACTATAAATTACCATATTAAGCAAGTACTAAGAATGCGCAGGCCAAACCGCGACCTATTATCATTCTAGCTAAACACTGGGACAATTAAGGCCAAACCGTAGGCAATGCCTATTACTCGAAAAGATAATGCCTACTAAGCATTATCTTTTCAAGTAATACGTTAAACGACAATGCAGGCGAAACTACGAAGTATTATTATTTTAAGCAAGTGCCAAGACAACGCGGGTCAAACTGTGGCTTATTATCATTTTAAGCAGTTACTCGAACAAAGCGGCCAGACCGTGGGCTATTATCATTGCAAGTAATACGAAACGCGTGCCAAACGGTAGGCTATTACAATTTTGAGGAAGTATTAAGACAACGCAGGCTAAGCTGCGTGCTATAAATTACCATCTTAAGCGAGTACTAAGAATACGCAGGCCAAACCGCGACCTATTATCATTTTAGCCAAATACTATGACAATTCAGGCCAAACCATAGGCATTATCCTTGCAAGTAATACGTTATACGATAATGCTTTGCTAAACCACGACCTATTATTATTTTAAGGAAGTGCCAAGACAACGCAAGCCAACCGGCAGCCTTTTATAATTTTAAGCAAGTACTAAGACAAACGTGGGTCAAACCACGGGCTATTTTCATAAGCCAGTACCTGTCTACTAAGACAACGCGGGCGAAGCCGCGGGTTTTAAGCTAGTCGAATTATATACGACGCTTACAGAGACTGCAGTCTTCCGATGATGCAAAGTCATATAGGCAGATCAATAGACAAATTTCGAAATCCGTGAGGCGCGACATTCGTCTCTTTAATACTAAACATATTAAGGAGACAATAGAGCAGAACAAAGGCTCCAAAGTGTTTGCGAGGAATTTGTCTATTGGACAAAGCCAGCTGACAAAGCTGAAGAGAGAAGATGGCAGTGTAGCGTCGACCAAGGCAGAGGTATTGGAGGAGATCGAAAGGTTCTATGGACAGCTATACGCTTCGGTCGCTAAGCCTGTCAACAGCGCGGCCAAAGACCCAAGAGCCAAGCTGACCCGACACTTCACCGAAGATATCCCGGACATCAGCCTGTACGAGATTAGAATGGCCCTAAATCAGCTCAAGAACAACAAGGCGCCGGGTGATGACGGTATCACATCAGAGCTTCTGAAAGCGGGTGGAACACCGGTACTTAAAGTCCTTCAGAAGCTTTTCAATACTGTCGTCCTCGATGGCATAACGCCAGAAGCATGGAACAGAAGCGTGGTGGTGTTGTTTTTCAAGAAAGGTGACAACGCTTTATTGAAGAACTACAGACCCATCTCGCTTCTGAGCCATGTTTATAAGCTGTTTTCAAGGGTCATTACGAACCGTCTCGAACGCAGGCTTGATGACTTCCAGCCTTCCGAACAAGCCGGTTTCCGAAAAGGTTTTAGTACCATGGACCACATACATACGCTGCGGCAAGTCATACAGAAGACCGAAGAGTATAACTTGCCTCTTTGCTTAGCGTTTGTGGACTATGAGAAAGCCTTTGATTCGGTCGAAACTTGGGCGGTGCTTGAGTCTCTCCAGCGATGCCGGATTGACTATCGGTATATCGGAGTGTTGAAGTGCTTGTATAATAACGCCACTATGTCGGTCCGAGTACAGGAAGAGAGCTCCAAGGCGATCCCTTTAAAAAGAGGCGTAAGACAGGGAGACGTAATATCTCCGAAACTGTTTACTGCCACTTTGGAGAACGCCTTCAAGCTCCTGGAATGGAAAGGATTCGGCATCAATATCAATGGGGAATACATCACTCACCTTCGGTTTGCCGACGATATCGTAGTCATGGCAAAGTCGATGGAGGAACTCAGCACGATGCTCGAAGGCCTCAATCGGGTTTCTCAACAGGTGGGTCTTAAGATGAACATGGAGAAAACGAAAGTCATGTGTAATTCCCATGTTGTACCCACCCCGATCTCTGTTGGGAACTCGGTTCTTGAAGTCGTTGACTCGTACGTCTACCTAGGACAAGTAGTCCAGTTAGGTAGGTCCGACTTCAAGAAAGAGGCCAATCGCCGAATCCAACTCGGTTGGGCAGCGTTCGGAAAATTGCGTAATGTCTTCTCGTCCGACATACCTCAGTGCCTCAAGACGAAAGTGTTCGATCAGTGTGTGTTACCAGTGATGACTTATGGCACTGAAACGTGGTCTCTTACCATGGGCCTTATTAATAAACTCCAAGTAGCCCAACGAGCTATGGAGAGGGCTATGCTCGGAGTTTCTCTACGGGATCGAATCAGAAATGAGGAGATCCGTAGAAGAACCAAGGTTACCGACATAGCCCAACGGATTAGCAAGTTGAAATGGCAATGGGCAGGGCACATAGCGCGGAGGACTGATGACCGGTGGAGTCGAAAAGTTCTCGAGTGGAGACCACGTACCGGCAAGCGCAGCGTAGGACGTCCACCCACAAGGTGGACGGATGACCTCATTAAGACCGCAGGATCGCGCTGGATGCAAGCCGCTTTCAACCGGTCTTATTGGAGATCCATAGGGGAGGCCTATGTCCAGCAGTGGACGTCCTTTGGCTGATGGATGGATGATGATGATGAATTATATAATTCGATTGTGTTGTTGTTTGTTGTACTTGAAATTCATAAAAGAACAAAGAACAGACCAACTAACTCGAAAGCCTATTTGTAAATGCCCTCACGTATCTATCCACATGATGGCCTATCAAAGTTATTAAACCCAGACCTAAACGTCAAGATAAGTTTTCGAACACGTAATGTTCTCTAAATGTTACCTAAGCAGCAGCGAATGTTTTACAAACTTGGAATTGGAATACTTTAGTTGGCGCTTAGTTTGATTGCTTACTGGGGAAGCATTTGTTACGAACGACTTGGTGAGTCTAGCTCTCATTTTCTGTGGCATTTAGGGTTTGGGAATTCCCGACAATTTCAAAGTCCCGGGACACGAGACAGCCTATAACCAAAGAATTCCCGGAATTTAGAGACTTTGCTTTTCTTCGAGAATTAGGTGTTTCATACAATATTATTTATTAAATCCGGATCCCGCTATAATAAAAGTTTTTTGTAGTGATAGTCTGAATCACCTCCTTTAAAAAGGGAAGAAGTTAAAAATAAGAAGTATCCATCCATAGAAATAAGGTTTAAGTTTAAGCACTTCTGCCGAGAAACATGAAGATATTCAGTTATTTAGTGCGTTCCCGTTAATCGTCCCGTTGTTGATCGAGGTCGTTGGAGCAGCTTCCTCTCGTGTGGCGTCACGCCATGGAATTGTATCCGTTTTCTTGTGTTGGAAGTAAAAACAGTTGTAGTCAGAGTGCTGAAGTTGTACATACATACACAGACCTATTGGGCATGCAGTATGGCAAAATAGAATTGAAATTAATAGCTCATAATTATCTATCTATCGTTTAAAATGATTCTGACCACCAGCTACGCAATACAAGAAGAAAAGCAGTTACAGACTGAAAATGATAATGGTTTTGATCAATTTTTCATTTTTCCAAGGCATTTTTCTAAAGATCCGATATGTACGCCGAGAGGGGACCAGACCATTATTTTGAACAACTTTTAATAAGAAACCCGAAATTTTAGAAAAAAACTGCTTCCATGCAAACGTTGAAGTCAAACGTTGTCTAAGATAAAAATAGTTCTGTTTCGAGATGTTTTTTGCCTAACTATACACTAACCACCCCAATATTATACTCCCAAAATTATACTCTTTCTTATCTTTACGCGTCTATATAAAATTGGGCTTTTTCAAAACTACTTCATAACACCATGTCTCTCTGACGAATGAAATATCAGCTGTATGCTAGCTGGAAAACTCGTCCCAATGCTTTTACCAGCAGCAATATCGTATATAAAGAAAAGCCTTCAAGTAATAGGTCCATAAACTCTGCACTAGGAAAGGTAATGTGATATAATTCAGCAAACAAGTACAAGTTGGTAGTTGTACTTTATTGACGTCATTCGGCGTCATGACACCAACAAATGGCCAAAGAATAAGTCCGAACCGAGTTAAGGAAGTACGCCGGGCTGTGTACCCCCCAGTGTTGCCTATATGAGTATAGCGGCTATAGCTTGAACATACGGCTTTTCTAAATATCGACCAAAAAGTTTTGACCATTTATTCACATTGTTTACCTTCTCATTTAACTACTTTTGGAGTAGAACTTAAACACTTTTAGGATCATCGATATATTCCTTCCGTCTAATTGAGGTTTCCGATTACCACCAAGCGAAAAGAAAGTTGAAAATATTCACATCATTCTGGTTCCATTGGGACACCCCTCCCCCCGTAGAATTACTTTTCAGGTAGGTGGTGGATATTCCCCACGTACGCACAAAGCGTTTTGACTTCACATTTCTACTAGTACGAATAACAAGGATTTAGAACTCCTCGCTTGGGATGGTCTTTCCGTCCAAGGAGTCTTTAAATCAAAGGAGGCATACACCTTCTAGGTCATTGCTTTTATGTAGGAATGCTGCCCGTTAGACAACGTTTCATTTCAGCGTTCTGCTTAGGATCAGACAAGCACGATCTTATCTAAAAATAATGAAAAAGTGTAAGAGTCTTCAAAAATAGAGTTGCCAGAACTGTGTACTTTGTCCCAAAAGTTTCTATGTTTATGGTGTTGAGAAGTTTATGTATTGTATGTTCGGCTTTATTTCGTGGTGCGTAGGATTGCTGTTTCCGAACTAAGCTTAGGACTGTCCTTGTTTGTTGTGATCTTGCTGTATTTGGAAGTTTGCAAGTTCAAGTTACTTTAACCATTAGGACGTTCTGGGAGTCAAGAATGTTAATTATCATGAGTTTTATGAAGCATAACATTTGAAATATTATGTTATCATTAGTTTTTGCCTGCGGCTTCGCCCACAATATGTTTAGATTTTTGTTCTACCCCATTAAAAGCTTTTATTTTTTTGGGATAAAAAGTAGACTATGTCAGTTTCCGTCTTTCAAAACGTCCATGCCAAAAATGAAATAAAAAAAAAGTCCGTTGCTCCGTTGCGGCGTGAAAGAGGAACAAATCAATAAACCACCAAAAAAAACTTTCGGATTTATAATATTAGTAAGGAAGTAAGGATTCCTACTTGATTAAGTTCTGATTAGGTAAATGAGGTTTCTACAAACATTGATCATAGAATCTGTAAAATGTTATCGACAACAGCATTTTTTTTGTTTTGCCGTGCCAGCCTTTAATAGTCTACTATGCTGAACAGTGAACTTAGGCTTATCCTCGAAGGGTAGGAAGAAGGGGCTAGCTACAGCCGCCACACTAGCCCAAGTTACGCGATAGTGGAATTTCTTCTCTTGTAGGTACATAGATTTCTTTCTTTAAAAAAAACAGTAGTGGTGTAAAAATCTGCCCACAAATACAACCTCACGATTCTACAGCAAGTATTCTACCAATAGGCAGGATATTCAATCTTTATTTTCAGGGAAAAGTTGGAAACCTGAACTAGGTAGGCTTTGTTGCCTTTACCTTAGTTCTAGCATTATAATCTAGTCTAGTAAAACGACGACGACAAATAGATGTCGTCCATTTGAAAGCATCCCCAAAAGCGAGATTGGTATTTGTTCTCAAAATGACAGATTCTTAAAAAGATAGAGATGCTTCTACCTTAGGATAGGTACTTCTAACTTTATAGTCTGAAAATAGTTACTTCTAGCTTTATAGTCTGGTAGTCTAGTATTCTGTGGAGGTTTTGCGTGTTGTCACCTGGGAAGGGCGGTGGAGCGTGACGGCTGCGCGCGCGCCAGTGCCGCCATGGCTGTGTGGTGCGGCGCGCGCATTCTGCCGCTCGAGCGCCGCGTTTACTCCATCACGCTGGTGGTGGGTCCTTTTCCTTAACAACCATCTTCTAACTCCTGGTGGGCAGATCGTAGTGGTTAACTTCTGTAGTTCTAGAGAGGATTAGAAATTCTGAAAATTAGCGTATTTTAATAGACAACATTACTTTAATTAATTGAACAAAAACAAAACATAAGAAAAAAATTAGAATTTGACTAAAAACTAAATAACTACTATGCGTGTTTGTGATTGTTAGTTTTGCGACTTTCCTTGAACCGATTGTTTTGAATATTGCTAATATTTTTTAAAATAAAAGTTAGGTTAGTTAAGGGTAGTTCTTACAGAGAGATGGTAAAGAATTATTGACTAAAGGATATAATTACTGGTTGAAAAGAACGTTTAAGTTTCATAAATAAATAGTGAATTAAGTACACGTCATGGAATTAAATTCTAAGATTTGTGTACCTACTAATAGAGTTTAAACGTTTTCTACTACAATCTGCGATCGCCTTGTATCTATTCTGCAGTGGAGCTTTTACTCTCGTGTCTTGAATCGAAGGATGAAATACGTAGTGTTGAAGTGTTAATGTGTAGTGACTATCATTAAATTAAGTTGAAGTGCATAAATGTCGTGTTTATATCTAAGAAAATTAATAGTATGGTTTTCTGTGTCTATGTCCCGGTTGGTTTAACCGTTTAGCCTTGTCAGAGGCCTTCAGGCGGCCTAAAACTCTGACACCAGGGCTACCACCACCCGACCTATACGAACTTACTTACTGTGTCTTAGTTTTGGCATAAGTCAAATTACCGAGGTTACAATGTGCTCTATTGGATATTAGAATTATTATCTTACTATTATTGCTCAATATGGATCACTTTTATTTCAGTGGTTAAATCATCACTCCAATTTGAGTTTCATGTCAAGATTTTTTCTCAAAATAGGCTTGACCTTGCCTTCATCTATAGAGCTCTGTTACTTGGAAGTAACATTACTGAAGACAACTCTAGATTCTCCATCTCTCTAGTCTGCCAAAAACAAACAATTAGTGTACATTTTAAAATTTTAAAAAAATCCTGACTAGATTTTTTCAATTATAATAAGCTCGTAGCCAAGTACTGTCTCGACCAAATCCGATAAAAACTACATCGAAATCCACCCCTTAGTTTAAAAGTGCCATTTATATACTTTTCACACCGATACATACTCAGGGGTTAAAACGCATAACATTAGGATTTACAGCATCTAAAGTAACTCTTTTGCGTACAAATTCTGAATTATTCGTACGAATTCTCACATTTCCCCTTCGTCGCTCGTTTTCGCCGAATCAATTCAATCTTTCCATTCAATTGCATTTGAATGCCGATAGAAGATGCCGTAGATTAGATTTCCCTTACGCAGTCGACACGTGGAGAAATAAACTCGAGTTTAATTCATAATTCTTCAAAGCTTTAACATTTGACTTTAGAAACAAGGAGATTATAGCTCAGGTGATTTGTAACTTCAAATGTTTGCGAGCTGGCCATATAGCACGCAGGACTGGTGATCGATGTGGTCAAAAAATTCTCATGGATGAGGATTCTCTTGCCAGGTACCGGCAAAGGCAGTCTAAAACGATGACAACTGACGATCTAATCAAGACTATAAGAACACACTGAATGTGCAGGTTGCTTGCGACCGATACTGCAATCAATAAAGGAGGCCTATGTCTAGCAGTGGACGTCCTATGGATGAGGTGATGATAGTATTCCAATAGATAAGACCGGTTCCGTCTCTATCGTCCAATATACCAATATATACGCTGAAATAGACCAATTGTCTTTCCACCAATTTTCACGAAGAGGAAACAGATTTAAAGGTTAACATCGACAACTGACATTAAAAGTGGCTAAAATGGCTTAATCCCTTTGACAAGGGTGATGGAAGCGGATTATATCCAGAACTTTTCTGTGGCATTACGTGATGATGTCGTCTGATGCGCTTGCTTCTAGTAGCAAAATTAAATTAGCTTTTGTAATATTTACAGGGTTATTTCTAATCAATTAGCTTCCTTTTAGGGGCTTATTCTGTACATCAAAAAGAACAACTTATGTTCTGCGACTTTTGTCAAAACTCAAAAAAAAAATTGTTGTTCCATAGAAAAATATCGTTCACCCGCGACAAAATGTAACAGCAGATTTTTTTTGAGGTCTGACAAAAGTCGCAGAACGAAAATTTTTAGTTTTTATGTACAGAATAAGCCCCTAAAAGGATGCTAATTGCTTTAAGTGATTACTGTTCATACTGTTTTATTGACCGACGAACCAACCGGAAGAGGTACTCAATTCGTCGCGTATATATGTGAATTTATATTTTTATGTATAACCACGCATACCTTTTTTCGTAGTTGTTCGATTTCAATTATTCTTTTTTTATTGGAAAGGATATAATTCGAAATTGGTGAAGTCGGTCATGCTGTTTTTTTTGCGAAAAATAATTATAAGAAGTAGTAATTGCATGCGGTGCTTGCTTCAAAAGGTGACGCATTTATCATCATCATCATCATCTTGCCCTTATCCCACTAGGTGGGGTCGGCACAGCACGTTTCCTTTCGCCACTTCACTCTATCATTCGTCATCTCATCATCAACTCCTTTCTTTCGCATGTCATCTTTCACACAATTCATCCACACTTTTTTTGGTCTTCCCCTCCCGCTTTTGCCATTTACCGTCATATTAAGAGTTCTTTTTGTGACATGACTATCCTCCCTTCTCATTATATGCCCATACCAAAGAATATATAATAATACTACGTATAGAACGGCCACTCGTTACCCCCCACCCGTTTGAGTCTTCCTCACTTCCACCCCGCGTCTACGTACCGCATCGTGTACTCTGCGCGCGGGCTGCACTGGCCGGTGGATTTTCTAATAAAAACTACCTAGACTGTGACAATAGGGAACACTTGTACTGTGTATGGTTGAATATCAATGATACGTAACAAAACAAGAAATTTTAATGTTTCCCTAAGGATAAATAATAGGAACTTATTTTACATTATTTGGTAACTTCCTCTTGATATTATCTTACAAAAGAAGTAGATCGGTTACTTTTTGTTAAAATGCTTCCAAATTAAGTAGGTAATTGTTCTACTTTTTTAAGCACTAGATTAATATTCATTTTTGCAAATTAAGTACGCAACTGTCTCACTCACGCGGCATGTCGTCACGTTGTGGTGATCGCTGACAGCCATAGACGTTCCGCACACAAATGCGCGTGTAGCGACCGTGCGTATGTGTGTTGTCTGTGAGTAAGTACTGTGTAGGTGTGCGTAAGACAGCAGATTTTGTATGAAAAATCGCGGAGTGTCCGGGCTGTGCCCATACCAAGATAGCCTGCCACTCTTTAATTTCTCAGTCACCATCATCAGGTGACGCATTTATCTTAGTTTTATTTTGCAAGTTATATATTGTAAGTATTAATGTAGTTATCAATGTGAAGCCTAAATAAATAAAATAAAATTGATGTAAACACAACATATCATTTCGCTGTTGTAACTAGTGCAAGTGTGGAAGAGGTTCACCTGTACAAATATCGTCAAATAATTCTGTCAGTTTTGTTCAAACTGTTCTTAATTTCGTGGTGAGAAAGAACATCTTACTTTTGGCTGATACAACACAATCGGTAATTTTTACGGTTTCTTGGCAGAACTATCGTAACTTGCCATCTTGGTGTTAGAACTGATATATTTTGTGTCTATAATTGCAACAACTTCATTATATCGTAAATAATAATTATTTTTCGATAAACATCGCAACACTGTGTACAGAATTCGAATAGTTTGCACGAATCGCTGTGACATCCATGTACTTTATTGTTGATTTACCAAAAACGGTTCAGCCAATTTCGATACAATTTTAATGGGACCACCTCGAAAGTATACTCTTCCGAAAAAAATACATATAGACGAACATAGCACCTCCTCCTTTTTGAAAGTCGGTAAAATGATAATAAATAAATGAGACCATAAATAAATAAGATGTCATGTAGAGCTAAGCTCCTGCCTCTACACGCCCTTACTCTACAAACACTAACTTCACAAACTCTAAGCATTACTCAAAATATTTGGTTTGTCCATTAATGTGACGATTCCTATGAAAATCTGTCCCTTATAGGTTGTAAGAATAGGAGGAGCCATAAGAACAAAACACTGTTTTGCTAACCAACACGATAAGTAGGCCAATTTTATCCTTGATCGCACCACATTGCTATTTTATCAGTGCCGTCCTTCGAGCAAATATCTTTAGAGTCACAATCGTGCAAAAAAAGTGTCCGAGCCATAACCCTGCCCACGCTACAAAGTGGGCAGGCTTTTTAGTTAGTCGTAAGACGATTGCGAGCCGACTACAACGCCGCGCGATGCCAACGTGCTCGGTTACAAGCACTAATCACTTCATAGTATAGGTAAAACAAAGTTGCTTCCCGCTGTCTGTCCCCTTGTATGCTTATATGTTTAAAACTACGCAACTGATTTTGATGCGGTTTTTAATAGATAGAGTGATTCAAGAGGAAGGTTGATATGTATAATACACCTGAGCGAAACCGGGGCGGGTCGCTAGTTAGGTGATATAACGAGATTCGAGAAAACGGATCATTGAGAATTATTTAATGTAAATATCTAAGTTGGTGTATATGACGGCGCTCGGTCATTTTTTGCTACTTTCACTTATGGACTGTGGCTCTGTAGATATTTGCTCGAAGGTGCCAGCCATCGCAGTTGCCTTCGCTCCGGTCACGGGTTATAAAGCGGCTGAATCGATTGGACGCCACAGGTCACCGAGTGTCACCGAACATTACTTTCCTTGGGGATTAACACTGAGAATATGGGGCACGCCTGTCTTGCTTACTCGTTTGAGGTTTTCTCAATACACGTGGAACGTGTGGAACGCTTTGCCTGGGTCTGTCTTCCCGCTAATGTACAATGTGGGCGTCTTCAAATCCCGAGTAAATAGGTATCTTCTAGGTAAGCGTGCTACAACCTAGACTGCTTATCTGCTTAACAACAGGCAGTATGTGGTCAAACGCAAACCTATTCAGAATTAAAAAAAAAAATACACGCAAAAAATAGGTTTTAAAAAAGCTTACCATTGCCTTAACGTATTTTAATATGTGTGTGCCATTTTAGCTCTACAATAAATGATCCTGCATTTAACCGACTTCAAAAAACGAGGTTCTCAATTAGTCTGTTTTTAGGGTTCCGTACCCAAAGGGTAAAAACAGAACCATATTAAGACTTCGATGTCCGTCTGTCCGTCTGTCTGTCACCGGGCTGTATCTCATGAACCATGATAGCTAGGCAGCTGAAATTTTCACAGATGATGTATTTCTGTTGCCGCTATAACAACAAATACTAAAAAGAGAATAAAATAAATATTTAAGAGGGGCTCCCACACAACAAACCTGATTTTTTTTAGACGTTTTTCGCTCTTTATTAATAATGGTAACAGGTAGATGCTTGAAATTTTCACAGAATATTTAGTTTTATATTCACTTCAATAATAAATAATAAAATTAAAATAAAATAAATATTTAAGGGGGGCTCCCATACAGTACAGAATCCTCCGTGAGCGAGTCCGACTCGTACTTGGCCGATTATTAGTATTTGTTGTTATAGAGGCAACAAAAATACGTCATATGTGAAAATTTCAGCTTTCTAGCTATCACCGTTCATGAGTTACAGCCTGGTGACAGACAGACGGACAGCGGAGTCTTAGTAATAGAATAATAAAAAAGGCGGTGCAATACGGTAAACAACAATACAGGCTGTTGCATATACAAGACTCTTTCAAACCTGAAAAATTCACATTTCACTACATCTTTTCCCTTCTATGTTTAGACGCTACGACGCAAAAACGAGTAATTCAGGGCTTTCATAATATTCTAGAACATTCTAATACATGTCGCAGCAGCAGTCCAACCGATAAATTCGATCTTACCACGATTGCGATAACAGTACAAACTCTACAGTAATCTATGTGAAAGGTCGGGTGTCTGACCGAACCGTGGAATTGGGCACGACCACGACCGTGGCCAAAAATACTGATTAAATACTCCCAAAATACGACCGTGACAATCTGTGATACGTAGTAGCATTGGTAGCAATTTCAATAGCCACAATGACTGGGTAAAAAAAACAGTAATATAAGTCCGCGAGTTAGGATATCAAAAAATATTGGACACATGTTTTTCTTTTTTCAAACAAACAACAAACGACAAAGATAAACCTTAACAAAGTTTGGGAGTGGGGGTCGTGACGTCACCTCTCTTACAGATGTCTATACATTTGTATGGCACTTGTGACATCTCGCGGAACTTTGACGGGCTATATCTTCATCAGCTTTTGTTTAATTGACAAAAAGATTAAAATGTGTCTAATATTTTTTTAAAGTCTATCTGACGGACTTATTTTTTTTTTTTTTAGTCGGCCTATTGAGAATAAGAAATTAGCACTTACAGATCTTTTTAAAAAATCTGTCTAAAACTGCACGTCACGTTACCACGATTGATTCTCTGGAACCTGTGTACCGATATGTACTGTACATCATTGGCTATTATGGCTTTTCCCTGAAGGAAAACATCATGAGGCAATGCATATGTTTTCGGAGATGGTTGATGGCGTATGCGAATCCACCGCCTGACCATTTTGGCTGTAATTGGCTAGATAATTCACATACGCCATCGAATCTCTGCTACATATGTGTGCAGGTTCTTACTAAGTTTTCCATCACGAAAGAGCCAGTCGTATGTAAATCCGTACAAAACTTCTCTGAAACTCTGAAAGGTCTTGAATCTGAGATTAACAAAAATGAACTAAATTTTATTATTTTTCATCAAACTTAGTAAAACTTTAGTAAATTGAAACAATGAGTTGTCATGACCTTTTTATCTCAAAGCTGAGGATTTTTCTTCCAACCACATTTTATTAATATTTAAATTAAAGTATAATAAAGCTTTCATAACAATGGTTTCCTTTGTCGGAGTCCCTTTGTAATCTTACTGTGGGGCTGACAGGCCAGGATTTAGGTATTTTGAACTTCAGCGTTATCTTACTATTCATACAATTAGAGTAGGTAATAATTATTTTTCGCAATAAAATAGCATGACCGACTTCAACCGTGTACAGAATTCGCGAATAGTTCGCACGGATCGGTTTTCGGTAGCAATTTTGAGATTATTGTTGATTCATCAAAAATGGCTCAGCTGATTTCGATGAAATTTAAATGGGACCAATTTCGAAGTATGTATACACTTTCCAATAAAAAAATAATTATAGAAATTGGACTACTATGTAAAAAATTATGCGTGTTCATACATAAAAAAAATATACGCGTCGAAATGAGTACCGCCTCCGATTAGTCGTTCAAAAATATTAAGAATAAACTTTACTCATAATACAATACTTTGCGCGAGGGTCAGGGTTGGGGTTTGTGCAGCTTGAAGGTTTGGTTGACGTCAAATAGTTTGATTCGGCTTGTACTCCACCACGACTTTGGTAACCAGAAATTCTAGATAAAAAACTAGCAGTCCCATACGAAATTTTATTTCGGAATTGACCAAATGTGCAATAAAATAACTGTTTTGACGTGAACACGTCTTTAAAATTGCAATATAAGGGAGGATAGTCAAAATAATCGGCAAAGTACGAGTCGGACTCGCACACGTAGGGTTCCGTACTGTATGGGAGCCCCCCTCAAATACTTATTTTATTTTAATTTAATTATTTAGTGAAGTGAATATCCAACTTAAAATTCGGTGAACTTTTCAATCATCTACCTGTTACTATTAATAATATCGAGCGACAAACGGCTAAATATTGAAGTTTGTTGTATGGGAGCCCCCCTTAAATATAAATTTTATTCTGTTTTTAGTATTTTTTGTTATAGCGGCAACAGAAATACATCATCTGTGAAAATTTCAGCTTTCTAGCTATAACGGTTTTTGAGATACAGCCTGGTGACAGACAGACAGACGGACAGACGGAAAGCGGAGTCTTACGAATCGATGTGACATCCGTGTACATTGTTGATGATTTATCAAAAACGGCTCAGCCGATTTCGATGGAATTTAAATGGAACCACCTTGGATGTATACCCTTTCAAACTAAAAAAGATTTTTTTTTCAATCGGTTCACAATTGGCGAAAATATCGATGAACATACACAAAAAAATACATGCAGATGAACATAGTACCTCCTCTTTTTTGGAAGTCTGTAAAAATGTCTATTCGTCCGTAGTTGAGAGAACCAACATGCAAGATTTTCATTCTATAGATTTCAATTCAATACGAAGTGCTAATTAATCGTTATTTGTACTTTCTCCACTGTTCTCAATATGGTTCTTATGTGCAGCAGTTTCTGCATGTTGCATAGAATCGCAATGTTTTAATTGTAATTAGATTCGAACATATTTTGTTATGTTTTCGGTCTATTTAGTTTCTATGTTTTACAAAATTGTTATCTTGGGTAATGAAACAGATGAATACGTTCATGATCTGCTGCCTCTATAATTTACTTCCAAACTTCTAAAACAATTTTATTTTACGTAGTAAAGCTTCCAAAGTTGCAGTGGATATAGTAGCGGTGACATCTTACATGTCGGGAGAACGATTAGCTTGTTTGTCGACTCATGTAAAATAACATGGAACCCCAAAAAACCTAAATTTATACAAGTAAGTATCAATAGTAGTAAGCGCCACGTAACGATGAGAAACAGGTAGGTATTATATTTTTTTTTTTTTAAAAACAAGCTTTTCCTGAACATGTACTCTACGAATCAAACGAGCCGAAACTCGATAGGGTTGCGTCTTTTCATTACAGAGTTCCTATAACCACCTTCCAGCTCCATCATCAGACCCTGGTTACTGGTTATTAAAAGACAAACAACTCGCCATGACCATTAAAATGAACCCAAACTCGATGAGGTTGTGTTGTTTCATTGCTAATTTCCTCTAGCCAGATCAGATCAGATCAGCACCATGTCATCATAATATGTATTGCATTGTCACGCGATTTACACATGTACCAATGCAAAATTTCAGCCCAATCGGTAGCCGGGAAGTGAATATTTGATTACAGTCCGACAGACATACAACGGGACAGGTGAAACTAAATAAAAGCTTGTAAAGGGGTTATAATCGGTTGATTTAATATTTTAACCAATTATTACGTCAAGATGTAAAATGTAAGCAGGTAGAAATATTGCATTTAGGTATTTCGCTGTCTTGTTAACATTTTATTTGCCGATCATTATTTCATTTTGCTATCGTTACGCGACTCTTATACGGGGTACCTAAAATTGCTATGCATACTCGTACTAGTGTTTTAATTGGCAAATTGATTTCGTCTGTTGTCAATTGGATGCTTGTGCTATTTTATTTCCTGGATCCTACAGGACATCCTGGTTAGTGTTCTGTTGATGGTCTGAGGGTAGAGCGTTCCCCCGCTGAACTAGGTCCGGGATTTAATTTTGAACTAGCTTTAGCCCGCGGCTTCCCGTAGGTTTCTTAACTTTTTTCCTGGTTAAAAAGTATACCCTATTCCTTTGATCTATATCCATGCTAAAAATCAAGTCGACCCGTTACTCTGTTGCAACGTATAAGATTGACAAGCTAACCAACTTTAGGATTTATAATATTAGTGAGGTGTAAGGATATATTATGAAGATCATGTTAAATCGCCAAGGAACGAAGGACGAAGGAGTGTATTATAACAGATGTTAACCCGTGAGAAGGCGCGCTATGAGCAATTTGCTCACACAAAAATTTAATTCAAAAATTTTTTGTCTTTCCCTTGCCATACCAATTCAAGCACTTAAGTACCTTCCTAAATATTCACCCCCTCTCCCCTGATGCAATTCTCGATCCGTTCAGTGGCGTTGCGACCGCGCAGCAAGGCGTTTGTGGAGGCCGTGTACCAACGTGCGGCAATTTGCTCATCACGCGCCACATGTAAAAAAACATCATCCACATGTAAAATACATGTGTTCAGTATGTTTCGAGAGGCACATTAGTGTAGATTTAATGGATGAATAACACTTTTTAGTTTTTGTTATGTAACAGTTTTTATTGTGATTTTTATGAAACGTGCCAAAAAATTTAATTAATACTTGGTTGTTTTGTTATTTGCGTTAGAAGTTGCTATTATGTTTAATAGTTTTGATTAAAATACTTGTTTTCTTACTTACTAAACCTTGTGTTATTTATTTAAATACATTATAAGCCAATAAATATAGAAACACTAAAAATATTAACATGTATGATAGTGTGAGCAATTTGCTCGCGCGCGCCTACTCGTGTAAGAAAATTAGGCGCGCCTTCTCACGGGTTAACGCTACACCATGTCATCTATATATTTCAATGATAGCCAAGGAGTATCATGTTATTAGGCATGCCGGATGCTTTAAGGCGACTTAAATATTCGACACCTGGACAAGCCACCCTGATAACTTACGTAGTGTAGTACATAGAATAAAAACTATAGTAATAGAAACAGTACTAAAATAGCAAGAGATATACATCACTTTGTCCCATTTTAAATAAGAAATTTAAAAGGTTTTAAAAAAAGATGCAAAAACACCCGAACTTACGTAATTTCGAAGGGTTTCACAAGCTAGCATTGAGCTATCTCGACTGTCCTAATTCAAAAAGGTAAAATGATCAGAGATTTGAACCTTCTTACTGGAATTAGAGGGTTCAAATTTCCGATTATATCGCAAAAGACAAAGTGGAACCAAATTTTAACCATTTTGACATTCCAACTTGTGATTTTGACGTATGCGACAGACATTGCGTTTATTTTGTTTCTACTCACTCTCGCGTATGATGTATAACCAGATATGAATAAGATAGCTGTAACGTGGTTTTTATTTGAATAAAATTTAGTAATACTTCTATTACTTGTCATTCTTCTGAGGTGTAGTACCTATTGAAAGCTAAACGTCATTCGACGTCATAAAAGCAACCACAGCATTCTGAACTTTACAACCAACTAACAAAGTCGTATTTCCTTCCGCAGATAGACCCGAACACAGCGTTCCTGCGAGCGGCGCGCGCAGGCCAACTCGACACAGTCGTCGACCTCCTCGACTCCGGCGCAGTCAAGGATATAAACACATGCAATTCGGTAAGTTATCAACGTTTTCACCAATCTATAGTAATAATTTCGTCAATGGGTACGGTAGACTCGATCGAAACCTTACCTGAATGATAAAACATAAATAAATAATGACTTCGACTCGACAACATATATCCGGATATCGGTGCTGGATAAGCCTCCAGGGCCCAATAAATTTCCAACCACTTCAGCGTCCGAGTACACTTTAGTGTCCAAAAACTTTCGACCTATTTCTGTCCGAGGACTTAAAAATATTTAGCCGCCGTTGCGTGAACGTTTACCGCCAAAAAGTTTTGTTTTCTTGGAATTGGTTGAAAGTGACTTGCACTTGCGATTCCTTAGGCTATCTGTCGGCAGTCGCTGCGTTTACCAGTACAGTACTCGTTATACCTTATTTTAAATGCTACGTAGGTAGGTACCTAATTACGTAAGTTTTTTAGCCATAGAAAATCATGTTTGTTTCCGTAAAAATAAGACAGGAAAGTTAATGTAATGATCGCTTTGTTACACACTTTGGCACACTATGTTAATTAATTTAATTTAACTTTTAAATATGAGCTTGGAACAAAATGCTCATAAATTACAATTAATTGCAGGTAGATATAGTCATCCTTTTTAGACCGTCATGTTTTTTAAAATTTATGTAACTTTTTTAACAATAATTGTTTTATTAAAATGACCATATAGGCGAATTTAGCCTGAGAGTCAAATTGTATTTTAATGTTACTACTAGTATTAGACTGTGTTTGTATTGTTAGTAGTTAAGATTTATGATGATAATAAAGAAAAAAAAAAAAAAGTACAGTACTCGAAAAATTAGAATCTTTTGGCTATCAGTCCTCCGTGCTATACGCTGCTCACTGCTATTTCACTTTGCCAATCTATTGGCTATGTCGATAACTTTCCACAAATGCAGGACCGCGCTGGACGCAAGCCGCACAACATTGTAGGTCAGCAACAATAGACTTTTTTTTCAACTTTGCACTAAACTTCCGTTCTATTTTTAATAAGGTTTAGGATCATTTAAAGCCCGATTACAGAGCCGCCACCGTAATTAAATTAGCGAAATAGCATAGTTCTGTTTCTTTTTCACTTTAGGCATTCGATAGGGAGAACGCTTTTTACGTTGCTATTAAATTTACGCTGGCGCCTCTGTAATCGGGCTATTACTATTAAGCGTAAAATCACAAAATGCTGACATATCCAGGTGGAGCTTCAAGCGCCACCTTGAAAAAACGTATTTGGCCGATATCTCGGAAACTACTAATAGGATCACTTACTGAGCATAAAATCACAAAATTTTGATATCTCGGAAACTATGCACTTTAGGGCAAAAGTCATGGAGACCATTATTACGGTAATTTAGTGCATAGTTAAATTATGTTTTTTACTGTGCTATTGGTGTTCTTGGAGATCTATAGGAAAGGCTTGCGTCAAGCTGTGGACGTCCCTATCGACCCTACTAACATCTAATAAGTTATAGTCAGTCTGTAGTAGTCTAATTAGTTATACTGAGCAGGAGGCTCACTTATCCATCATCTACCAATTAAATGGAACGTAATGAGCCCATCGTATCGAGGGCTGCCGTGTCGAATCCCCGCGGAGTGGAAACCGTGTCGACCATAACTATAACTCCCAACGTAATCTCGTGGGAGATTATTGTAGCGAATGAATAGGTTCTGTTATTTTAATCCCTGTTGTAGGACAAGGATTAAAGTAAAAATCGGCCAAGTGCTAGTCGAAGTCTGATCCGTACCGTATGGGAGCCCCATTCCTCTTGTCGTTATTAATAGCGAGCAAAAAACTCCTAAAAATCACGTTTGTTGTATGGGAGCCCCCCTTAAATATTTATTTTATTCTGTTTTTAGTATTTGTTGTTATAGCGGCAACAGAAATACATCATCTGTGAAAATTACAGCTGCCTAGCTATCATGGTTCATGAGACACAGCCCGGTAACAGACAGACAGACAGACAGACGGACATCGAAGTTTTAGTAATAGGGTCCCGTTTTTACCCTATGGATACGGAACCCTAAAAATGAACTCATTAGTTATAACAAAATTTTATTACACAAATACACAGCTTTTGGAAACAGAAAATTAAAAACCACAACCGCGAGCGAAAAACGTCTAAAAATTCAGGTTTGTTGTATGGGAGCCCCCCTTAAACATTTATTTTATTCTCTTTTTAGTATTTGTTGTTATAGCGGCAACAGATATACATCATCTGTGAACATTTTAATTGCCTAGCTATCGTGGTTCATGAGATACAGCCCTATGACAGACAGACAGACAGACAGACATCGAAGTCTTGGTAATAGGGTCCCGTTTTTACCTTTTGGATACGGAACCCTAAAAATCAGCTGTTCCATACATTTTGTCGAAGGTGAACGACATTTTTCTATGGAACATTTAACTTTTTTTTTTAGAATTAATAAAAGTCGTAGAACAAAAGTTGTTAGTTTTGATGTACAGAATAAGCCCCTGAAAGGATGCTAATTGAATAGAAATAACCCTGTATAAGCAATTTTCCATCGGGCGCGGACTTTAAAATCGCAAGCTTTTCAAAAATAATTTCTTATACATACTACTTATTGTTAGCGTTACTTTTAATGTTTTAGAATGCATATTTTTATGCTAAAGATGTATATGTAAAACTATAAAAAGATATAGTGCATAACATCAGATAGCAACCGACATATTGAGGACATCCTGTCACAGGTGCGGTGGTCATGAAAGGAATTGTTAATGCTGTTTAATAGACTAGTATACTATACCTAGAGAGTCGAGTTTATCTGCACCCACACGAGGGCGCTGCAAACGTATTTATAAGTGTCACAGAACCTATCTGCTCAAAAAAAACTAGTTCGCTAATTCAGCCGATGCTGTATGTAATTTGGTCGATGTCTGTTAGTTTGTAGAGTATAGTGCATCCGCGGTTTTATTGTAGTTCCCAGGGTCGTTACATAATCAAGTTTTTATTATGATTGTACGAACCTTCATTCATAAATTTTGAAACGATGAAATCGCGGTTACTTTTTGTGTTGTACTAGGAATTCGATTCGTTTTTTGTTGGTGGTTTATTTGGTTTTTCTAAATATAGTTATTGTTTTAATTGCGTTATTTAGTGTTGTAGATTATAACTAGAAAAGCGAACCACGCTGGATTTTCAAGTTAAGAGTATAAAACAATGAATTAATTAAGTAACTAAATAGGATAATTGTGGCTGTAAATGTTATTATGTTGTTATTTTATAAGCGGAACAGAAGAAAACTCTTTACAATATATTGAGTAGTTTAGAACAACAAAACCGAGTAGAAATGCATTGAATTTTATCAGCATGTTAATGATCGCAGGAAATAGCAAGCATTTACGTATGTTATGCAGAAAACTCGATCAATGTAAAGGAAAACATTAATCGATACTTGAAAGTTTATCTTTTAATCGGAGTTTTTCCGCTTTTCCATTCAATCAAGCACATCTCTAATAGAAAAAGCTAATTTCCTGAGAAAGATGATCTTTTTATAGTGAAATAGTTGTTATTATCGCTAAGGCTCGTTTAAGCAGTATGCTTTAATATAACGGGTTAGAAGCTATAAATGAAATGAGAAGAAAGTACTTCAAGTACAATTAATATAGCCGACCTAATTGCCCGAGGTATAACACCCGGCTTTTTATATGGCACACTTGTTCCCTCCTACAGATACAAAGACAAAGCATTTCAAGTGAATCCTCCGGATGATGTCTATAAAACATCAAAAGTTATCAATCTCATGTAGAGCCAAGCTTGTAACTCTACACGCCATAATATCTTCACAAATTCTACGCCTCACATTATTTTGTTTTAACTTTTGTTTTATCTCACTTTGATTAAAAATTACATTATGTGAACTCTGAGATGCTTGGTGATAGAGGGTGATTCTTCTACGAAATAGCACTTCTCTTATTTTAACCGACGCGCGATGTCAAAAAAAGAGGTTCCTAATTAGACTTTATTTTTGTTCGGTAGATCATAATTTAGAGAATGTCACATTTTAATTTTATCGAAATCGGATGAGCCATTTATGAAAATTCAAGAATAATGTGAATATGACTACATCCGTGCGAACGATTCCAATTTTGTACACGGTTGAAATCGGTTGTACCATTTTTGGTAAAAAATAATTTCTCCGATGTGCTATATTTGAAGCCAGACACTGTAAACCAAATGTGAGTTTAACGCGTCGTTGGTTTGCGCAACCTACACAGCTGTGGTTTAGATAATTGCATTAATTGTTGATTAACAGTGCTTTCTTAACAATATGGTTAGTTCAAATATTGTGGTTGGTGCGATAAAGAGATAATTAGGTCGTCGACGCGATTGAGTTGTAATGATGTGTTTACTTTGTAAAATTATAAAAGTGTGTTGTAAAATTATAAAAGTATGTTGTAAAATTATAAAAGTGTGTGAGCGCTGGCAATGTCACCTGCGATGACTTAGATGTATCCGTTGTTTATACGAATTTTATCTACACTAATGTTGTAACATTCTACTTATGTTTCCAATACTTGACTTATAATGACTACTGTTATAGCGCAGACAACAAAACACTCAATTTAAGCAATTTCACATGATGTTATAATATCCACATCGATATCGTAAAATCTCATTATAACATCGCGCGCTCGCTCCTGATTGGCCCTGCGCGCGCAGCTGCGCTCTCATTGGTTAGATTTTAATGGCGCCAAGTTCACTGTGACAATACACGTACGCGTGAATTTAATGTTTCGCAATATGTTTTTTTTTATTTTTTTTATTTTTATTAGTGAAGATAAAGTAGTGTATGCAACTGCATATAACACGGGTATTAAAACACTCGTTACTATTATGTAACTCGCTGCGCTCGTTTCATAAACTCACACTCGTGTTTTATTACCCTTCATTATATGACAGTTGCATAAAGTACTATCAAACTGTAGGTACTCGATTATTATGTTCAGATTTCTCAGTATGAGAACGACATTTATGTCGTTTTCGTGTGGCCCCTTGTATATTTGTTAGTTCTCTTTCCTTTATATTAGAGGCTAAACACGGAAAATACCAGCTTTAACATTATGATATTCTCACACGTTCAATCGTAAGAATGCTGTAGTTCTCAATTGCTGATTTTGTATAGTAGAAATGTGCTAACTTCGTTTAACTTGACTACAGAAAGGTACTTGCAGTGTGTGTCGACTTAAAAATCTCAAAGAAACTGCAGGAATTTTTCTTCTCATAGAACTTAGCTACTTTTACACCATTCAGACTACTGCGGAACCTGCGAGGTTTCAAGGTTTTTTTTTAGCATTTTTAGGGTTCCGTACCCAAAGGGTAAGAACGGGACCCTATTACTAAGACTCCCCTGTCCGTCTGTCTGTCTGTCTCCAGGCTGTATCTCATAAACCGTTATAGCTAGAAAGCTGACATTTTCACAGATGACGTATTTCTGTTGCCGCTATACCAACAAATACTAAAAACAGAATAAAATTAACATTTAAGGGGTCTCCCATACAACAAACCTGAATTTTTAACCTTTTTTCGCTCGATATTAATAATGGGAACAGGTAGATGCTTGAAAGATGCACGGAATATTTAGTTGTATATTCAATTCAATAATAAATAGTTAAATTAAAATAAAATAAATATTTAAGGGGGGCTCCCATACAGTACGGAACCCATCATGCGCGAGTTCGACTCGCACTTGGCAGTTTATTCAAAGGAAATCAGGCTTACGTAGTATTATTATATCTTCTTTGATTTTACTCCGGACTGTTCAATTTTCCATCTGGCAACCCTACCGATATCATTCATCCTCTTATCTGTAGGTGGTCCATTCACACAAATTCGCGTAACGAAATATTACACAAGCTTTCATTGAAAAACCTAAATAATAAGGTGTGGTGTAACACAATTCCGCGAACTGATGATATCGCAAATTATACAATAACTTGTCTGGTACAATGGCAGTATAAATTTCATAATGAATTGTTTACTGAATTTTTCTCACATTATCTCTGTGTATGGAATTATAAATAAACTAGTCTGTCTCTGTTTTTGGGAACCTTATTTTCCTACATTTATTTCGTATGTTTTGGGGATATTCTTTGCAATCTCTATAGCGTCCCGTGCCCTCGTGCAAAAACGCGAAGGAACCCTGACTCCGGAGTATAATTATGTCGTGCACCGCCGATATAATGTACTACCAAAAATTCAGCTTTTAGAAAATGCTTGCATTTTTTTTGCTTACTTACTTACCGGCCTACCGGGTTACTAGTTAACCTGGATTCGTCCACTGAAACTTTTCAATAAAAATTTGAAGCGGTTCCAGGGTCTTGTAGTGGTATCTACAGAGAAAGCGAGAAAAGTATTCCTTAGCGTTCAAACGCTAAGGAATCCAACTGACTGACTCCGGAGTATATATCGTACACCGCCAATACAGGGTTATTTCTAATCAATTAGCATCCTTTTAGGGGCTTATTTAGTACATCAAAACTAACAACTTTTGTTCTGCGACATTCGCCAAAACTCAAAAAAATTTTTGGAGTTCCATAGAAAAATACGTCGTTCACCCGCGACCAAATGTATGGAACAGCTGTTTTTTTTTACTTTTGACATAAGTCCCAGAACAAAAGTTGTTAGTTTTGATGTACAGAATAAGCCCCAAAAGGATGCTAATTGATTAGAAATAACCCTGTATAACGTAAAGTAAAGATAACGTAGTTTGACTAGGTGCTCGTTAGCGATCATCAAAGTTCAGCACGGTCAGTCTTCGGATAGGTGACGCGGGTGGCATTTATAACTGAGCGCTACCGTGGCTTGGATGACACGTTAAATTGTGGGCCCCGGTTGTTTTAACCGTTTAGTTACGATATGTCAGAGGCCTTTAGATGGCTTAAAAACTCTGACACCAGGGCTACCAAAAAGTACGCTTTTAAAAAATGCTTGCATTTTTTTGCTTACTTACCGGGTTTCTAGGTGACCTGGCCTCTTGATTCGTCCTCTGGAACTTTCCAATAAAACTTTGAAACTGTTCCAGGGTCCCGTAGTCAGATCTACAGGGTTAATTTATCTGTACCTGTTTAGATTAAAAAGCCAATAATGTATAGGTATAAGGCGCATTATTTCAGCGTTGCTAGACTTTGCTTAACCAGCTCATTTTTTGCTCGGCTATTAAAGCTATGTTTTAATTGACTACCGAAAATCAGTGCTATGCCTGATTTAAATTTCACGCACGACTGGGTCAGAAATATGCGTAAATTGAAGCGTAATGAATCGGAACATAATTTGGTTGTTAACTTTATGGTAGGTATCCAAGGTCTGCTATCGAATGACATACTCCATAACTTTTGCGTTGGGTCTCTGTGTACGTGATCATTAAAAAATCGCCTAAGTGTAAGTCGGACTCGGGCACGAAGGGTTCCGTACCGTACGGGGGCCTCATTCCTCTTGCCGAAATTAATAGCAAGCAAAAAAACTCCTTAAAATCACGTTAATGGGAGCCTCTCTTAAATATATCTTTTATTCTGTTTTTTAGTATTTGTTGTTATAGGGTTCCGTACCCAAAGTGAAAAACGGGACCCTATTACTAAGACTTCGATGTCCGTCTGTCCGTCTGTCACCGGGCTGTATCTCATGAACCATGACAGCTAGGCAGCTGAAATTTTCATAGATGATGTATTTCGGTTGCCGCTAAAACAACAAATACTAAAAACAAAATAAAATAAATATTTAAGGGGTGCTCCCATACAACAACCCTGAATTTTAGACGTTTTTCGCTCTATATTAATAATGGTACCAGGAAGATGCTTGAAATTTTCACAGAATATTTAGTTTTATATTCCCTTCAATAATAAATAATAAAATTAAAATAAAATGAATATATAAGGGGGGCTCCCATACGGTACGGAACCCTCCGCGCGAGTCCGACTCGTACTTTGCCGATTATTTACATTTTGTCCGTCCCGTCTTGTCCATACAGTCCGTGTCCCGTCCGGATCCGGACGGTACCTACACTACACAAATCTTCTAAAAGACAGTTTTGTGCATCACAGTTTCTAAAAGTATGGACCGATTTTGTTTTTTTTGGTTTGAAAAGTTATGCACTAATTACCTATTCGTATTCAGGTGTACCTATACGTATTTCAGTAGTGAAATTTGTAGTCGGTGGTTTCAAATGTTTAATTTTACGCTTGTAACCGCACTTTTAAACCTGTAAGTACAACTCAGGAAACATAAGCTTTACCTATGCCTATTAATAAATTACTATGAATGGTATTTTAATTGATCTACGGTTCAATTACCGTAGAGATGAATGCCCATCGGTGCTCAATGAAGGCGCGCGCGGAACGAAAGTACGAGTATAATCACTTGGTACCTACTATAGGACTAATCGCTCTCGTTACGTTGATTATATTTACATAAAAGTTATTTTTGTGATAAACATTTCAAAAATCCGTCGCAAATGCAGGACTCGAACCTGCGTCTTCGGATCACTAGCCCGACTAGTGCCGAGTAGTAGTAGCAATGATGTTTACAAATCAATGAGTAGTAGCCGAGCGTCGGGCTAGTGATCCAAATACGTAGGTTCGAGTCCTGCATTCGCGACGGAAAAATTCTAAAACTCTTTGAGATAAACCTAGCGTGGGATGCATAATAAAATTATAAATTGAAGAGGATAAGACACGCAGAAGTAGTGGTTGATGTGACTATGTGTAGAGTTCTCGGAAGGAAACTGGGTAGACACTGGAAAGTGTAGGACGCGCAGGATCCAAACCGCTTCCGAATAGAAGAGATTGTGGGGTGGTTTGGAGATGATGATTAGATTAACTTGTTGACTCACATATTTGAGATTAAGGATAAAACATTTTTTGTAGAAATTTTTGAACCAGGACCAAAAGTATATTTTTAAAATTTTTATTCGATTTCAACAAAGAGATAAAGAAATGCAGCGAAATTGTTTTTGAAGGCTTTGTGTCTGATAAAAATTACTTATTTTTCAGAACGGGCTAAACGCTCTGCACCTGGCCGCGAAAGATGGCCACATCTCCGTCGTCGAGGAGTTGCTCAAACGAGGAGCCACCGTTGACGCAGCCACAAAAAAAGGTACGCACGACATATTCCCAGAATTTCAAGTTCTTAACTGACTACACGCAGCAGCAGGCGTGTTGCTGCGAGACCACTGTTTTTAGGGTACCGTACCCAAAGGGTAATAACGGGACCCTAAAAACAGTGGTCTCGCAGCGATACTCCCTTCAATTTTGCGGTTGATGACATACAACAAACCTGCATTTTTAGCCGTTTTTCGCTCGATATTAATAACGGTGACAGGTAGATGCTTGAAATATTCGCAGAATATTTAATTAATAATGCCCTTTAAAAATAAATCCATCCATCCATCAGCCATAAGAAGTCCACTGCTGGACATAGGCCTCCCCTATGGATCTCCAATAAGACCGGTTGGAAGCGGCTTGCATCCAGCGCGATCCTGCGGTCTTAATGAGGTCATCCGTCCACCTTGTGGGTGGACGTCCTACGCTGCGCTTGCCGGTACGTGGTCTCCACTCGAGAACTTTTCGACCCCATCGGTCATCAGTCCTCCGCGCTATGTGCCCTGCCCATTGCCATTTCAACTTGCCAATCCGTTGGGCTATGTCGGTAACTTTGGTTCTTCTACGGATCTCCTCATTTCTGATTCGATCTCGCAGAGAGACTCCGAGCATAGCCCTCTCCATAGCTCGTTGGGCTACTTGGAGCTTACCAATAAGGCCCATAGTGAGAGACCACGTTTCTGTGCCATAAGTCATCACTGGCAACACACACTGGTCGAAAACTTTCGACTTAAGGCACTGAGGTATGTCGGACGAGAAGACGCTACGCAATTTTCCGAACGCTGCCCAGCCAAGTTGGATTCGGCGATTTGCCTCTTTCTTGAAGTCGGACCTACCTAACTGGACTACTTGTCCTAGGTAGACGTACGAGTCAACGACTTCAAGAACCGAGTTCCCAACAGAGATCGGGGTGGGTACAACATGGGAATTACACATAACTTTCGTCTTGTCCATGTTCATCTTAAGACCCACCTGTTGAGAAACCCGATTGAGGCCTTCGAGCATCGTGCTGAGCTCAAAATAAATAGTAAATTTTAAATAAATTAAGTATTATAGGGGGGCTCCCAAACAAGTAACATGTTTTTTTGTGATGATGTTAATAACGGCAACAGCAAGATGCTTGAAATATTCACTGAATATTAAGTTGTAAATACCATTCAAAAATAAATAACTAAATTAAAATAAAATAATTTAAGGGGTGGGCTTCCATACGGTACGGAACCCTCCGTGCGCAAGACTGACTCGCACTTGGCTGATTATTTATGTGTTTCTGTGGAACACCTTCCGTGGTTAGCCACACGTCTACAATTCGAATGAATTTTTAAATTAGTATCCTACGCAATACGAAGGATCTCTCACAGAAATGTTCAAATACTCAGGACCAACCGGATTATGGCGCTGCCGTCTATTTCTGCCGCTTGTACTTACTAAGTTTCGGAACCATGACTGCAGCAATGTGATGCCACGACATCGACTTGGCATTTTTTCTGTTTTTAAAGATTCACTAGTAGCTGTTCCCTCTGTGTTACTTTTAGAATATATCTACTTACGAGTACATTCCATATTGATGTGCCACGACGTAAGGCAATCGCATCTTCGCTGTCAAATAACAATCGTGGCATTAACACGTTTTCTGTTTAAATAAATAATTTTCCCATTTAACACGATAGGTCATAAGCGTTTTTTTTTTCATTTCATTTCATTTATTTATCATACATAAAACTCATATAGGTACACATAACACACTCAACCTATTTTCATACACAATATAAAGATTCACAAACTTAAAGATGTGTGGGTACTTAGAAATGTTATCTTAAGGTATAGGTAGGTATGCATGATAAATATTAATTGCAAAACCTTACTTTTCCAGGCAACACAGCCTTACACATAGCATGTCTCGCGGGCCAGGAGTCGGTGGCGCGGGCGCTGCTCGGCGCGGGGGCGAAGGCCGACGCACAGTCTGCTGCAGGCTTCACTCCCTTGTATATGGCCGCGCAGGAGAACCATGCGGGCTGCGTCAAGATGCTGCTGGCTGCTGGGGCCAGCCAGACGCTCGCTACAGAGGTAGGGATCTACGAAAATTTCATACCTACCTCGGGTAAGGAGGAACTAAGTTGACGGAAATAGTCCATCGAATTATTGGATTAAAGTGCGTCGAATGCTATACTAGTGCCAGCTACACGTTCGATACAGAGGTAGAAAGCTAGAAAGATATTAATAGATAGGCAAGGAATAATCAAAGTAAACGACATCGCCTTGAAGAGTACATTAAAGTATATGAAAGTATTTAACTACCTGGGCGATAACTCTCCAAAATGTCGGGTGCTGCTCGGTGCAGGGGCGAAGGGCGACGCGCAGTCCGCTGCAGGCTTCATTCCTCTGTATATGGCTGTGCAGGAGAACCATGCGCCCTGCGTCAAAATGCTGCTAGCTGCCGGGGCTAGTCAGACGCTCGCTACAGAGGTAAGGTTCTGTGAAGACATTATTTTTAACTAGTTTAGAGCCAATCAAAGATACCGACACAGCCCGGTCATTGGCCGGCTTTCCGCTCCTGTCCATGGCTCCACAGAAGGACCATGCAGGATGTGTCAAAAGGCTGCTGGAGCTATCCAGACCCTCGCTACACAGTTAAGGTTCTCTAACTGGCCCGGGACCAATCAATACACCGACATACCCTGGCAGACTACTCGGTTGAAGGAACATATACTATTCGCTGCTGAGGCCAGTCAAACACTAGCTACTGAGGTAGGAATCTACGAAGATGCTATACGTGCCTTGGGTTAAGACGAACTGAGGTGACCGAAATAGCCCAGTGAATTACCAGGTTGAAGTGTGCCGAGATGCTGTCGGATACTGATGCCACAGGGGTAGGCGAACCAAAGTCGGGCTAGAAGTCTTCAGGTTTCTTTTTAGGCGCTGATGTTGATAATTCATGTTGTTATTTCAGGATGGCTTCACACCGCTAGCAGTGGCGATGCAGCAAGGCCACGACCGAGTGGTGGCCGAGCTCCTAGAGTCCGACACCAGAGGGAAGGTCCGCCTTCCCGCGCTACACATAGCTGCTAAGAAGAACGACGTCAAAGCCGCCACATTATTACTCGAGGTACACTTCGTTTGACCATGTTTTTCTAGATGTGAGGGCCAAGTCTAATGGTTATAACATAATATATTGAACGACACGATGCTTATTAACTTTGAACAACGTTAAACCATTGCCAAGCTCAAGGGATAGGCTCCTTGCAATTTTTTATTATTTCCCATGCGGCATGTGCTAATAGTAATAAGACACACTTCAGAACTTTTTATCATCAACCGACTGATTGTATGATATCGACTGCACAATCTGCACATAGTTTCGAATTAGTAATACATACATTTACATTTGCTGTTATTATTATTTTGTTGTTTTTTTTACAGAATGAACACAATCCCGACGCATGTTCCAAGTCAGGCTTCACCCCCCTTCACATAGCGGCCCACTACGGCAATGTGGCCGTGGCCAAAGCACTCCTAAGCGCCGGCGCAGACGCGGGCCGCGCGGCCAAACACAACATCACTCCCCTACACGTGGCCAGCAAATGGGGGCAGCTGGCCATGTTGGATTTACTTGTGGAACATGGTCAGTTCATATATTATTCATCTAAAACATTCTAGAGTTAGGAAAGTAACAGGAAAGTAGTCAAAGAGTTGCTAAACGCTAAAGTAGACACAAGCCGCGCTGCCAAACACAACATTACCCCCCTACATGTGGCCAGCAAGTGGGGATAGCTGGCTATGCTAGACTTACTTGTGGAACATGGTAAGTTCATTCTAGATTAATCTAGAATACTTTAGAGTTAGGAAAGAGACAGAGAAGTGGACAAAGTGTTGCTAAGCGCAGAAGTTGCGCAGACGCAGGCCGCGCGGCCAAACATAACATGACCCCTACACGTGGCCAGAAAGTGGGGGCAGCTGGCCATGTTGGAATTATTTGTGGAACATAGTAAATTCTTTCTAGATTCGTCTAGAACATTCTAGATTTAGGAAAGTAAGAGGGAAGACGCTAAAGTTTACACAAGTCGCGCTGCCAAAAACAACATTACTCCCTACACGTGGCAAGTTGCCAAAGCGTTGCCTAAGCGCTAAGTAGACGCGGGCCGCGCGGCCAGACAACATCACTAAAAGAAAGCGACTAATAATGGTAACAATGTTTCCAGATTCTTTATAGGTTTTTATCTATTCTTGTTGTTTATTCACATACAGCTGAAATCTTGCTAAATTGTTCTGCTCCGCTATTTGATATTTTAATTCACCCATTGATTCATCTTCTAATATTTCCAGGAGCAAACATAGCAGCGGTGACGCGTGACGGCCTCACACCTCTACATTGCGCGGCGCGATCTGGACACAGCAATGTGGTGTCTAGGCTTCTACACCACGGGGCTCCCATCACTAGTAAAACGAAGGTAGGTATATCACCAATGGTACCATTCTGACTTTTGTGACCCATCGAATCGGTTTAAATGACTGAATTAAAAAAAACTTGATTTTAGTCGGCCCCCACTCCGATCTCCGCCAGACTTATTTTATTTCTTACTGAGACCCGAGGAATTTTGAAACTTTGTTTTAATTACAAGAAAAACAGTAGAAAATAGATATAAACTGATTATTATCCCTATTAAGTTGAAATATGATATCAGCAAGTTTATTATTATTTATTTTGAGCCTGTATTGTCCCACTGCTGGGCAAAGGCTTCCCTTCCCTCCTTCCAGACTGTGCGATCTACTGCGTTGGTGGCCCAGTGTTTGTCGTGCGAGCTCAGTTCGTCGCGCCACCTGCGTCTGGCTCGACCCAGAGGTCGTTTGGATTTTGGAATCCAGTCGGTGGTGACCTTTGCCGAGCGGTCGTCCGGCATGCGACAGACGTGTCCCGCCCAATCCCACTTCAACTGTGCGGCTTTATGACAAACGTCGGTGATTTTGGTTTTTGAGCGAAGCATAGTGTTCCTATTCGATCGGTTAATTTGACTCCTAATATGCTTCGCTCCATTGCTCGTTGGAAAACCCCGAGCGCGGTCTTTTGATCTTTAGTCAAAGACCAAGTCTGGGCGCCGTATGTGAGAACGGGGAGAATGCACACATCCATGAGTTTTCGCTTTAGACATAGCGGTAATTCGCCTTTCATAAGATGTTTCATGGCCCAATAGCTTTTCCAGGCGTTCTCGATGCGACGAGCTACGACGAGCTAAGTGCCTAATTAAATTAATCAATCTTAAATTTCTAAGAAATTTTCGTAAGCGGTGCGATATCATCTGTGATACCGGAGGTCCTAAGAAGACATAGAAAACTAAGGTGTAGGATCCTACTTGTTTGACAGATTTTTAGTGTGATCCATCTCGTTCATCTTTTTAGTGTGATCTATTTCGTTCATCTTTTTAGTGTGATCTATCTCGTCTTTTATTTCTGTTTCCAGAACGGACTGACTCCTCTCCACATGTCCGTGCAAGGCGAACACGTGGAGACGGCCAAAGTACTCCTCTCCGAAGGGGCTCCCATCGATGACGTCACGGTAGACTACCTCACGGCGCTGCATGTCGCCGCTCATTGTGGACATGTCAAGGTAAATACGACTGTGTGTATTCATTTAAAGTTTATTTTAGACTAGCTGACCCGGTGAACTTTATCTCATCTGTCAATCTGTCAACTGTCAATGACAGCTTTTACACGCAGAAACACTTTGTACGGAAAAATAAAATGAATGTTTTTATTATTTTTCTACAACTTTTATAAATTTTCTCACTGTTTCAACCTTCCCTTAGCTTCCACAAATAATATATGTCAAGACAAAAATTTGCCAACTCGGTTCAGCCGTTCTCGAGTTAGAGCGACTAACAACCACGATTTATTTTTAAATCTTTGTTTTGAATAAATGTTTAGTGTATTTCCGCTATGTTGTTGTAGGCAAATAAGTTTAAGGGCCCTATTCAATATGGTTAATTGTTATTGTTAATTAATGCAATTAGCATCCTTTTAGGGGCTTATTATGTACATCAAAACTAACCACTTTTGTTCTGGGACTTTTGTCAAAACTAAAAAAAATTGTCGTTTCCTAGAAAAATATCGTTCAACCTCGACAAAATGTATGGAACAGCTGTTTTTTTTTTGAATTCTGAAAATTGTCGCAGAACAAAAGTTGTTAGTTTTGATGTACAGAATAAGCCCCTAAAAGAATGCTAATTGATTAGAAATAACCCTGTATAAGAAGACGGGCAAAGATTGGCAAACCGATACGTTATCAAGACATGTGCCATTGTATTCCATGACATACATTTTCGCCTCACTTTTTTACCAATCCTTGGATTGAAGGGCCAATTTGATAGTTTTTTTTTTTATTTGACGATTTAGTTCTTTGTGCCTAATTCGTATGTTTATTTGGGTATTGCGGCGTTTCGCCCCGCAAGCGGTTCGGCCCGCGGGGCGAATCGCCCATGACTCTTTTTGAAGGTTCCCTTCAAGTTATACTCATACGTTCTAATTACCACTAAAACATTTTAAATTAAATGACTAGAAGTTACTGCATTATAATCATTGTGCTGTTTGACAAAGCTTTGTTCATTTGCTGTTTATTTTATGATATATTTTTCTTCTTATGTCTAATATTGAGCGGCCATGTATATTTCCAGGTAGCAAAACTCCTCCTAGACCGCAACGCAGACGCGAACGCTCGAGCGCTCAACGGGTTCACTCCTCTTCACATCGCGTGCAAGAAAAATAGGCTCAAAGTCGTCGAACTGCTGCTCAAATATGGCGCGAGTGAGTATGACAAATATAATAATACGAGTATCTCCGAATTAGGATATTCCCCAAGATTCATTTCTTAACTGTAGACATTATAGGTGCGTTCGTTTTGGCCTCGATGGCATTTTTAGCATTTGCAAAATTAGCGTTGATGTATAAACCGTTCGGTTTGGGAATTTCGCCCATTTCCCCAATAATGCTACTTTTGCTCACTACCCAAAACGAACGCTAAAACGTTAAACTCAAATGATCACAAAGAACCCACCTCCGTAGGTGGGTCAAAAGTGGCAGTTTACGATGGCATTTTTAACTGTTTTTGAGCTATCCGAACGGTGAAAGAAAACAGTTAAAAATGCCACTTTTGCTCATAAACTCTCAAAAAGCACGCTGAGTGTGATCGTTGTTGGCGTTTTAACCTGTTAATTTTGACATCAGTAAGCTACCCGAACGCACCTTATGGTATGATATAACAACATATATCAACATATATTTTCTAATCTATTACTGTAACATAGCTGTAAGGTTCCCAATAAAAATATTTGTTTTACTGGATCACAGAATACGGCAACTACTAAACGTATCACCCTTTGTACGTAGGCCTATGTACAGACAGACTATAATTATGTCCACCTAAACCTACGAGTATATTAGGCCCACGCAGGACTATATAGAAAAGCCTTTCTAAAAAGCCGTTCTTTCTGCACTTTAGTCAACTTTTTTTCCTTTTGGACAAATCAGTTAGACTACCAAGTTTGACTATCCGGAAGAACCGTAAAAATACACTCGCACTGTTCGAAAAAGTTATTGCGGCGTATTCGGTAATGAATGAATGGTAATTGGTTTTACCTTGTGCCAGAAATTTTATAGATATCCATTACAAAAAATTTTGTTCTATCCCTCAGGTAAATCAGCGACGACGGAGTCTGGTTTAACCCCCCTCCACGTGGCTTCATTCATGGGCTGTATGAACATAGCCCTAGTATTAGTAGGCGCGGGCGCCGGGGCAGACGCGTGCACAGCTCGCGGGGAAACCCCCTTACATCTGGCCGCGCGTGCGCATCAGACCGATCTAGTGCGGGTGCTGCTCAGGAATAATGCTAAGGTAAAACTAATTTAACATTGTAAGTTAGTTTTTGTTGGTGCGTGGCGAAACTTCCCTACTTTTTGCTGAGCGTTCGCATCAGTATGATCTCGACACGCGTAACGCGACTTTCTTAGAAATAACGCTAATGTAACTAATGTTGAGCTTCTGGTTTTGGTGGATTTACCAATGCAGGGTTACTGGTAAAATCAATAAGCATCCTTTATGTCATTCATATTTAATATTTTGTACATTAAAAAAAACATCTTTTGTTCTACAAAAAAAATATTAAAATATGGAATCAGCATATGTAATTGCTAATCATTGATTACCTATAACCCTGTATAATAAGCTGTGTATCTCTAGACGACTCATATATTAATATTGTATTCATCATTATGATCCACTTTTACTGGGAGATTAAACTTGAAATCGCCATCAAAACAAAAATAAGCTGCTTCCTGCATTTTGTCAACAGTCGACGAATTTTTTGAATCGCTCTCCGACTAGCTCTGTTTTGCGGGAATCTGGGAATATGTATTCCAAAAGTAAAATCTAAATGTTGAAGTAAGTAAGTTCGTGTAGGCCGGGTGGCTAGCCCTGGTGTCAGAGTTTTTAAGCCTCCTGAAGGCCTCTGACATGGCTAAACGGTTTAAATGCTTTATTCAAGGTGGACGCCAGAGCCCGTGAAGAACAAACGCCCCTCCACGTGGCAGCGAGATTAGGGCACGCAGATATTGCCGCCTTGTTGCTGCAACATGGCGCCGACGTCACCGCGACCACTAAGGACAAATATACCCCGCTACACATCGCTGCTAAAGAAGGTAACCAAGACGTATTGTAGAGTTATAAAAATGGAAAACATGCGGCTATAAATTGTATCAACTAATTTAAAATTGTCAGTTCCACGGGAGGTTAATCAGCCAGTTTTATTTGGGTACACGCTTCAACACTGCCCCATTTACTTCTTTCCCTGGAACTCTTGAGTGATGTCTTATCACTCATTACATACTGTATAGGATCTCTGAATCCTATTGCACAAATGCTTTAGGTAATAAGTAATAAAAATAATTTACTGAACGATATCTTTCATCACATTTTACTCTAACTTACTTATAACGTGGCATTGTTTATTATTAAACATTTTGGTCCAATTTTTTTTCATTTTACAGGCAAAGAGGAAGTAGCAGGCATTCTCCTAGACAACAACGCGCCCATCGAAGCCGAAACTCGTAAAGGGTTCACTCCACTACATCTCGCGGCCAAATATGGTGACATCGGGGTGGCCAGGCTACTCCTAGCTAGAGGAGCGCAACCCGATGCCCCTGGGAAAAGCCACATCACCCCCCTACATATGGCCACCTATTACGGACATCCGGATATTGCCCTGCTGTTGCTTGACAAGGGTAAATATCAAACTAATATTTTTTTAACTGCAAAAGTGCCTTTATTAACTACAACAAAATTTTACTACTACATAAAAAGCATCGGATCATCAACAGACCTTTGAAGGTCTAAAGATAATCCAAATGCTCGCACCCACTGCCAGTTGGCAGCGTGCCCAGCATGCTGGCAGCATTGCCACGCTGAATGGCAATGCTTATGCGTTGAGCCAAATAAACACCAGCATTTTGGTCACGCGTCGCGTCCACCAGACCCTCAGAAAGACTTTTGAAAATAAAATGAGCACCCGGCCCCCACGGACCCAACTAATTACAGATCAAACTAATTATGTTCCGAAAAATAAAGTATAATTTTGAGTAGGTTAGGTTATTGATGGATGTGCATTGTGTATTAAAATACTACTATTATATATACATTACTAGGGTAAGACTAAAATACCTCCCTCACCTGCTCATGGTCACTTACTATGGCCACAAGAATATTGCTCTGTTATTGCTTGACAAATGTGAATATTACAAAATAAGGTAACTTAAATTAAATAAGGTAGAATTTGAGTGTTTTACTAGGTCATAATTATATTGGTAAAAAGCCACATTTCCTCCCTATCTGTGGTCACTTACAATGGACCCCTAGATAGATAGTGAAACTCTTTATGGCTGATATAGCTTACGACAACAGCCTGGTGGTATATCAAAAAAAAAGTTATAATACGAGCTTATGATAATTTTAATAAGCTATATAATACATGGTCAAGTCAGTACTGATATCATCTACACTTGACTAATTATGAACATTATTGCAAAGTCTTGTAATCTTAATTATAGAATTATGTATTTAAAATTTAGAGATACAGAAAAGAGCACGTCAGCATTTATCCGTAGTACTATACTGGATCAGCCTTTTTAATAGTCCACTACAGGACGTAAGCCTATCCACGAAGGGTGATTAGGCCATATCCACCACGCTGGCCCAAAGCAGGTTGGTGGTATCACAAACGCCATAAATGCAGGTTGCCTCACGATGTTTTCCTTCACCGAAAAGCCAGTGGTGCGAGATTCCGTACATAGATTCCAAAGAATTTATTGGTACGGGACCGGGATTTGAAACCACGACCTCACAATTGTAAGGTGGGTGTCAGTACCACTGCACCACCACGGCTTACCTTATCCTTTAGTACCTTTGAGTAAAATTTATTTGATAAAAATCAGTTAAATTTGCTTTCTTAGAATATATTTACAGTACGTGTAGGTACTTAAAGTTATTCTGCATGAATATTTCACCCTATTTTCTATCACTTAATCTTGTTCACTTTATCCTGAATGACTGTAATTATTTTGTACGTATTTATTCCTTATTGGAAACTCCATTAATGCACAGGCCATATAACTGATTGACAACTCGTATCTATTCTTTCATCACAAAAATATTACGCTCAAAATACCCATATATAAGATCTATAATACAACTCATCAGCATGTTCATACATTGCTCAAATTAGTGTTACTACTATATGTTACTTTATATTGCATGAATAAATTTTGAGCCGTCATGTGTCAGGCCGAAAACGCAACATCTTTCATCTTGCTGTGGTAAATCGTTCCGTATGGCTCTATGGGGTAGTACAACCTACCTTAGTACAATTAAATGTAAACACTTACTCCCACAGATTATGTAGTCTTCATCGGCACAAAGAAGTGTTTCAGCCGAAAGGCAAAAACTTCAATGATTGTTGCATTGCGCTGCTTGCAACACGATGCTAAAACCATCGATAAAATGTATAAAATTATTGTTTGAAATTGCGGTATCGCCATTAATAAGTATATACATGTAGATAATATGCGGGTCTTTCTCATGCTATTTTATTATGTAGAACCTTTATGGCCTTTGAACAAAATGCGCTACGAGTGTTTGACAATAGAATGACCTTTAGGCAGCCAGACTGCATGCACTATTGCTCCTTTTATCATGTTGGTACGAATGCGCCATTTACTTTTTTTATTGCGTTGAAAGTACAATGTACGCTATGTAATGTATGCTAGTACGTAGACTGATAGTGGGCTGTGCCTTAGGTGCGTTCTCGCATCCCCTGGCGAAAAAATTGCCAGTCAATGAAACAAAACAATCGTAATCCTAGATCGAATCACTCCTGAAAAATTAAGCAGGTCATGGTCAAATGCGGACCTATTTTCAATAATATTGTACTGAATAGAGTTAATTCATGGGCTACACTGCCATTGAGGTCGTGTCATTATTATGCAGAACTTGAATGCTTGTATACAATTCTATTGATGAAAGACTTTGAAGGACACAAGTAACGAGCATTTAAGTCTTTTATACACGACTCGGTTTTTAAACGCACAGCGGCGGTGCCGTGTCGTAGAGTCGCCGGGTCCGTACGTACGCTCATAGAGCTGCATATAACATTGACAGTTGACAACGGAATTTTGGCGGGAACGCGGAAAAATCATGTCGCCGCATTGTATTATTTTGTCAAATTGTTTTTATTAGTGATAATTAGTGAAAAATTGTGGTATTTCGTTGATTATGAGCTGATTTACGTGCATGAGTGTAGGCAAATGATATAATATGACGTATCATGATGTTCCGTGTTGTTACCAAAAGTCCATAGACGCCTCCAAGCAGTCTCCACTGCTTTTGTGAGGTATGACTTGGACTATGTTTGCACTTGACCGTGACTTTATTGGACTATGACGTGACTAAGACTGACTATCTTGACAAAATATTATAAAAAAATATTAAAACTTTATACTTGACACTGGCAAATGCACAACAATGCGACGCCAAAACGTAAAAGAAGAAGAACATTGACAACTGTGTCTAGAAGAGGCACAGACTAACCTTCATGTTTTAAAAGCGAGAAACCGTGCCGTCTACGCCGGTTTAGGCAGCTAAACTGCATGCGCCATCCATTATACGTTGTTACTCTTTTGAGCTATAATAATGTACGCTATGTAATGTATGCTAGTACGTAGACTGATAGTGGGCTGTGCCGTAGGTGCGTCCCCGCATTCCCTGGCGAAGAACGGCCACTCGGCGCTGCACATCGCTTGCCGACACAACCACCCGGACATTGCCTTCGCGCTGCTAGAGCACGGTGAGTTTATACCCTTATATGCACTTAGAAGTTACTTGTACTATATTTACACTCTGTTTTATCTTTTGCCGGTGCTGCACTGCACCTCTACCAACGGCGAAATAGACAAATTGTCTTTCCAGTAATTTATCCCGTTACTAGTACCATGCCAGCTCCGTGAGCCTTTGCCTCGCTAGGGGTGCTATTGCCTGTATAGGCCGAATCATAAAAGTCGGCGGATATGAAGTCAGCTACAAGTTACGCAATATCCAATCTAGTTCGGATTGGGTATTCAATGAAGCTCAACTAAAGCTACGTGTTGATTGAGTTTAGCGTAGGTTGTAGATAACTTCACATCCGCCGACTTGTATGATTCGGCCTATACCTCTTTTGTTATCTTTATTTTTAATATCAGTTGTCAATGTCAATCCATAATTTGTATCCTGCACGGGAAGCATGGCAAAGGGACTAATAGTCTTTCCACCATTATATCCCCTCGAAGAGGAAATAAAGTATAGATTGACAATGACATCTGACATTAAGAGTGGATAAAATGGTTTTCTCCCCTTGCCGTGCTACCCGGGCTGTTTGATAAACTGCTGGAAAGACAATTTGTGTTTATATCTCTAAACAGAGTATATTTCTTGACGACAGGAATATTTTATGTTATCATTATGCTCATCATTATTGTGAACAACTTTTACTAAAGTCCAGCCGCGGAGGAAGAATTTCGTACAATGACCTGTTGTTACCTGTCTCTGTCACTCCCGCGTAAATATAAAATAAATAGTCTCGCTCGCCGAGGATCCCCGAGGACGCCGGCCATTGCATCTGTGCGAGTGAGACTATTTATATTTACGCGGGAGTGACAGAGACAGGTAACTACAGGTCATTGTACGAAATTCTTCCTGCTCCGCGACTGGACTTTATGAGAGCAACCTTTAAAACTACAAAAAGTTCATGACTGTCGACTCGGTAAAATTCATACAACAGTTGGCTTTTATTGCGGATCTTAGGTTTGAACGCATATTAAAGTTGACAATAAGGTTAAGTACAACGAAATCCGAGAATAAATCCGTCGTCTAGAAATATACCCTCTATAATATTATAATGCTCGCGTTATCAATTCTACAATGCTAAAAAAAATCTGCCCTATAATGCTAAGTGTAAATTTCGAATGTTTTGGACCTATGAAACAATCGATATCAACAAACTCATAATAAATCTATATAGGCCCGGTTTACACTGGTTTCCGTTTTATCGGATTCTTTAAATGTACCAGAATACTGTATCGTGTGCGAAGTGTCTCATACAACTCTATACGCCATCGATGAAAAAAATCGTATCCGATAAAACGGAACAATAAACCGGCACAGCATGTGTAAACGAAGCTTAAATTCTATCTCCGCGACATCTTAAGTCTCTCTAATGTCAAGACAATGTTAATTTATAAGTCTTTAATTTTTTTATTCTGATAATACAGACGCGGATCCTGGAGTGAAGTCGAAAGCCGGGTTTACTCCGCTGCATATGGCGGCTCAAGAAGGCCATGACGATTGTGTGGAGATGCTCATCGAACGAGGCGCCGACGTCAACGTGCCTGCTAACAACGGTGAGAGTAACTGCATATTGTACCGCTTTTTTCTTCAGGGAAAATCCTTTATGGATACTACCCTCCCGGGGGAGACAGGGCGGTTATGTGGGAATCTAACTATCTGGCGGTATACCCACTAAAACCCTAGGGTGTTCCTTCTCTGCGCATCTTAGTATATAAGGCGGACGCTTACACACAATTCCGCGATTTTACGCGCGACCAACAACGGTGAGACGAGCAACGGTTGCTATTCGACTCTTTGGAATTGCAATCAGAGATGTTTGTTTAGTCTGCTCTCCACAAGCTATTGATAAATGTAGATAATCTTACATAGATGATAGACTTTTGAAACCCACATCTGAACATTTAGTACAGGTTTTGTATAGTGAAGCTTGGGCGTTTGCGTGTAGCTCCATACAGATTTTATTTTATTTTTACAAGTTCGGTACAAAAGTGACGAGCAAACTTAAAAAAACGAATCCACAAAAACATTATGAATTTGCCAATCAAAATATTGTACACAGCATTTTTAGAAAAACTTAATTTAAAACAAATATATCAAACGCCAAACTAGTTAAAATTTATTGTATAGAGTGTACTTTATAATTTAACAAGTTTTGATAAAAAATATCGAGTTCACTGCACACCTCTGTGTTTAGATGGTTATATAAACCTCCTACATTATTATTCAAAGGGAACGAATACTGTTTGTACTGGTGGAAGGTGGAATTTGTCAGTTCCTCCTCGTTCCCGCCAGGGGGCGCTGTACAAAATGTATGGAGTCATACGGAAACTACGTAGTTTCAATTTACATTTAAACTTGTACTAACCATTGTGAATGTATTCCACAGGTCTCACCCCAGTCCACTTGGCAGCGTCGGAAGGTCGTACGAAAGTGCTAGAGGGGCTCCTGAGCGCGGGCGGGCAATGTTCCGCTCGGACTAGAGATGGATACACTCCGCTTCACGCCGCGGCGCACCATGGACACCACGCTGCTGCTAAAACTCTGATTGCTGGAGGCGCTGATGTTACTGCTAAAGCTGCACACGGGTATGTTGTAAAATGATTCGGGAAGCGTCGTCCCGGGCTAGGATGCGCACCACGCAATATTTCTTTCGACGTGTCAGAACGAGACAGAGCTATGGCGAAATATATGTAAGAGGAATGTTTTGTTTTGGTTTATTCAGTAGTATTTCAATCAATTCCAATGGCAGCAAAGTGAACTCGAAAGTTTGTTTTCTGTGTTGATTGAATAGATGATCGAATGAAGTTTTCTTTTATCGGTCAGTAGTGCGTTCATTCGAGATTTGACTTGAATTCACTTCAATCTTCCTTCCTCGAGACAGCGCCTGCGCCACTTGTGCGCACTGATAAGTGATACTCGTAATATCGACGATGGCGGACAATGACGACGACCACACGGGTTCTAATCCATCTGAATCCGTGACATACTCGTACAATATCTGTTACTTTGCTTGGCCTACTGCAGTGTGATTCTGTATGAAAACGTATGCGTAACGTGCTCTAAATTGAGTTTTGTTTTTAGGAAATTCGTAGGAAAAATGATTATTATTCAAGTAACATAACTTAAATTCGGTTTATGTTTAATTTTAACGTAATTTTACTTATGTAAAATATTTCTCCAAACGCAATACTTGTAAAAAAATACAACGTTTTGTCGATAGGAAATCAGGCCAAAGCGCCACCCTTTTATGGTGGACATCCCACGCATTAGAACCAAGCGTTTCGAGTCCACATTCCTCATACGAACTGCCAGAATGTGGAACGCTTTGCCTGGGTCTGTCTTCCCGCTAGAGTACAATGTAGGTGTCTTCAAATCCCGAGTAAATAGGTATCTTCTAGGTAAGCGTGTTACATCCTAGACCGCATATCTGCTTAACATCAGGTAGTGTGTAGTCAAACGCAAACCTATTCGAAATAAAAAAAAAAAAAAAAAAAAAAAAAAGGTCCCTGCCCTGATTGAATTCATTAAAGCAAGGCTCTTTATTGTAGAGCAACTTGGACAGCTCACGGTGTTCTTCCGTGTTTTCTATTTCGTATACGACATCCACTGATTGCTTTAAGAAACATTAAATTATCCCGGGCTAAGGCATTGGTTCGCAAGTCCAGAAAAGGCACAGCCGTACCGTTTTATCTCGAAGTCATTCACTCCTACTATGAGTTTTATCAAATATTTACGCGATCAATAGAATTTGGGTAAAGTGCAACCTTTTAAATTTGGGTAAAGTACATCCGCTGGATGCAAGCCGCTACCAACAAGTCTCATTGGAGATCTTTAGGGAAGGCCTATGTCCAGCAGTGGACGTCCTATGGCTGAAAAGAAGAAGAAGAAAGACGACCTTTTATGGGTTTTGTACAGAGCTAGCATAGAGCTGGTGGAGCTTCATTTCCACATGTGGTAAATTGCAGTTTACACTCACTCTATCGCGCGCGTAAAATATTTGAGAAACGTATACTAGCGGAATAGGATATATTTAGCTCTTTGAGACTTCATCGTGGATATTCGTAGTAAGTTCGTATAGGTATGTAAGTGTATTGGTACTTTCGCTAACGCCTGGACCGATGTTGAACATTCTTATTGTAGAGTAGGTATATCAACACTACTCGTAAAAGTTTAAAGTAACAGAAATCCAGTATTCAATTTGTTTGTATTTGCTGCCAGGTTCACACCACTGCACCAAGCGGCGCAACAAGGCCACACGCTCATTATCCAACTCCTGCTCAAAAACGAGGCTGATCCTAACGCTTTATCTGCGGTAAGTCTTTATAAACTGCTTTTTACATTAACATTCAATACAATGTATTAATCACTTATAAGTGAAGAAAATTATACCTACGTTTGAGTTGATCAATTAAATGAAAATTTAATGCATTTTACAATAACATTCAACACAGATGTATAAATCACTTATAAGTGAAGAAAATTATACCTACGTTTGAGTTGATCAATTAAATGAAAATTTAATGCATTTTACAATAACATTCAACACAGATGTATAAATCACTTATAATTATAAGTGAAGAAAATTATACCTACGTATGAGTTGATCAATTAAATGAAAATTTAATGCATTTTACAATAACATTCAACACAGATGTATAAATCACTTATAATTATGAGTGAAGAAAATTATACCTACGTTTGAGTTGATCAATTAAATGAAAATTTAATGCATTTTACAATAACATTAAACACAGATGTATTAATCACTTATAAGTGAAGAAAATTTTACCTATGTTTGAGTTGATCAATTAAATGAGATCAACACAAGATCAAATAAATAGCCAGCGCAGCACAGAATTCAGGATTCTAAGAAAAAATAACTAGGTGACCGAGGGTTGCCCGGTTTTGCGCCATCCGAGAAGTTTTATAAACTTAAAATCTGTCTAAATTAATTTATACAACTGGACTACTAAAAATGGTTTTAATATTTATAATTGTGTGTTGTTTTACTTGTTTTTGTGTTTGCAGAAGTAAAAATAAAAGTAAGTTCGTATAATCCGGGTGGCTAGCCCTGGTGTCAGAGTTTCGAAGCCGCCGGAAGGCCTCTGAAATGGCTAAACGGGTAAAACAACCGGGCCCTACAATTTAACGTGCCATCCGAGCCACGGCAGCGTTTAGTTGTAAATGCCACACGCGGTCACCCATCCGAAGACTGACTGTGCTGAACGTTGCTTAACTTCGATGATCGCTTACGAACACCTAGTCGAACCACGCTATGAGCGATTTGTAGAGTAGAAGCTATACTCGTAAGTATGAGAAGCATTTATTTACCACCTTTTCGTTGATACAGAATGGGCAGACAGCGTGCGCGATTGCTGATCGTCTTGGCTACATCAGCGCGGTAGAAGCCCTCCGGCCTGTCACTGAGAATACGCTCAGCCAAGCTGTCGGAGACACCGGTAAGTTCTAGTACAGTAATGCCCCGGACTTACACGTTAACTTTTTGGAAGAAGCAAACATTAGTTTGATTTTAAAACCTATTTACCTAACTAACTAGATTCTTCTTTAGACAGTGAAATGAAACTCCAAGAGTAATTTAATTTGTTATTAAGTAATCAAGATCAAAAAATGTAAAAAAACAAGTTGAATGTAAAATATGTTAAAATTCAAGATCATAAAATCCAACTAATTTTATGACTTCCATCATTATTCATATACTCTGACGTTACTGTCGATGACGCCGACGTCGACGCTGAAGATGTTGTAGGTTCTTGTTGGTATTTTTTTTACGAATACTCAGTATTTTTGCCAATAGATGCAATGACCTCACTGACTATTGACTAGGGATGGGGAATTCCTGTTCAAATCCAAAGCATACAACAGTATGGAATTCCTAAATGATTGGCGATTTCTCTTAAAAATGAATTACTAGATCCCATATTTAAAATCCACCAAAAACCGCAAAAAAAAAAAAACGCTATTTAACGAAAAAATACCATTAGGAGCCCTGAAAAAGCACCAGTTCTGGCGGGAAAACCACCAAGGTGGCAACCCTGAAACCGAGGTTTCGATCGATCGAATCGAACATACTTCATTCAAGTTTTGATTGTTGACTTCAAAGTTATAGTTATAGATAGGATTCAACTCAGGCATGCCTCTCTTCTACGAAATTCCTCTCTGTTCCGTACTAATTTTGCCAGTAGGCCAAGCATGCGACCACGAAAAGAACTCATTTCGTTCGACGTGTGAGTAAGTGACAAGTATACAGGGTTATTTCTAATCAATTAGCATCCTCTTAGGGGCTTATTCTGTACATCAAAATAACAACTTTTGTTCTGCGACTTATCGACAAAAAAAATCAGTTATTCCATACATTTTGTCGAGGGTGAACGATACTTTTCTATGGAACAACTTTTTTTTGAGAATTATTAAAAGTCGTAGAACAAAAGTTGTTAGTTCTGATGTACAGATTAAGCCCCTAAGAGCATGCTAATTGATTAGAAATAACCCTGTATAATTCGCCATAACTCTGTCTCGTTCTGACACGTCGAAAGAAATATTACGTGCGCGCATCCTATCCAGGCAGGTTGTTCTTTTGTCGCTGTATTTTTCCGACGTCGTCTTCGGAGTCTGGTTTAGTCAAGAAATAGTAGTTTATGCAACTGTCATATAATGAAGGGTATTAAAACACGAGTGTGAGTTTATGAAACGAGCGCAGCGAGTTTCATAATAGTAACGAGTGTTTTAATACCCGTGTTATATGCAGTTGCATACACTACTTTATCTTCACTAATAGAAATAAAAAAAAACATATTGCGAAACATTAAATTCACGCGTACGTGTATTGTCACAGTGAACTTGGCGCCATTAAAATCTAACCAATGAGAGCGCAGCTGCGCGCGCAGGGCCAATCAGGAGCGAGCGCGCGATGTTATAATGAGATTTTACGATATCGATGTGGATATTATAACATCATGTGAAATTGCTTAAATTGAGTGTTTTGTTGTCTGCGCTATAACAGTAGTCATTATAAGTCAAGTATTGGAAACATAAGTAGAATGTTACAACATTAGTGTAGATAAAATACATAAACACGCAGAGCGGATACCGACTTACTTTTACACTATTTCTAGATTTACGTCTAGCTCTACTTATTTGTTTGCTAGCTAACCGGTCCTGAGTTTATAATGCGATCTTTAATGGTACTGCACGCCGCCGCGGTCCCACAGATTAGGTAACAGTCACTACAGGAGTCCACAGGCGCGACTAAATTTAATGGTATCCATCAAAACGCGCATAAATCGCAAACTGGACAGTTGCCAGCGCCTTCCTTGTGATATAGCTTCCACCATACTGGCTAAAGGTGTCCGTGTCTAAAGCAGATTGTTATTTACTTCACTGCTTAGATACGGAGATAAATTACATGATATTTTTGTGCATCACTATTAAAAGAGATAATAAGCCCGATTACAGAGGCGCCAGAGTAAATTAAATAGCAACGTAAAAGCGTTCTCTCTGTCGAATGCCTAAAGTGAAAAAGAAACAGAATTATGCTATTTAGCTAAGATAATTACGCTGGCGCCTCTGTAATCGGGCTTAATGCAAATATATATCGAACTAAGGCCATTACCTGGTACAGTATTTGATTATTTGCTTTATTTGTTTTGGAAAATGATTTGCTTATTATTTTCTTTAGTAAAAATCTCAAATTAGAGGAATTTCACATTTTTCTGATCTTATTATCGTTTAACATAGCTTGTAAAAGATGGTGATGGCGGCCTTGAACAAAAATCAACTTAGAAAATACGAAATTCCATTTTAATTAAGCAGTAAATACTACTGTTTTCTTCTGTGAATTTGTTTACCATATATCATAAAGAAATTTTTGGGCTACTGTACATAGTCTGAGCCCACTTTGCAAAATCTTATTTTATTGTGCAGTTTGTCATTACAATAGATATTGGATATTACAGAAAAGATCCATATGATGATGGACAAACTACTAGATTAAAAACATAATTATTTTTCGCAAAATAAGTAAATAGAGGAACAAAGGAGTCGTAATCTTCTAATAGATAAATAGATTTACCGGATATGTTTCTAACTAGTCGACGGACATATATTTTAAGGATTAATATCCTTTCCTTAAAATATATGTCCGTACTGTTATTGCACTCATTATTATGGCCGTCTTTTATTATGGGACCGACCATTGTGTCCGTCATCTAGAAACCATCATGTAAAGATTTATCGAGCGGGTTATCTATTATATATTATTACCCGACTTCCAAGCGAGGGTATTGTTTTTAATTTAGTCTTCTCGAAGTCTTACAGTAGGCTTAAAGTGTCGTCATCATTATTTTCATTCATCAATCTTACACCAAGGAACAAATAGAATTAATTTGTAACTTTGTAGCAAAAATCACGTCATCGTCAAAAGTTGTTGAAAACTCGAGTGCGAAACTGGTTTCCTGCAAATTACATCATCGATAATAATGCGCTATTGCGAACCATTTAGCTGAGCTTTGCTATGCTATTATGATTATATGTTGCCGGTAGTGTAAGAAATCCGCCATTAAATAAGTTGTCTAAACCACTTCATTGAAACTCGCGTGAGCATTCAATACTAATTTATAATAAACGACTGCCTCAGTGGCTCAGGGGTTAGTCACACTAACTACTGTGTCAAAGAAGCCTGGGCTCGATCCCCACCCAGGGCAAGTATTTATGTGATGAACATAGGTGCTTGCTCTGTGTCTGGGTGTTATTTAGTTCCTATCTATATAAGTATGTATTTAAAAATTTGTACATACGTAGTTTATCAGTCTCTGGCAGCCATATCACAAGCTTTCTTAGTTTGGGGTCAGAGGCCGTGCCACCCAGGGCAAGTATTTATGTGATGAACATAGGTGCTTGCTCTGTGTCTGGGTGTTATTTAGTTCCTATCCATATAAGTATGTATTTAAAAATATGTATACGTATTTTATCAGTCTCTGGCAGCCATATCACAAGCATTGCTTAGTTTAGGGTCAGAGGCCGTGTGTAAGATGTCCCCAAATATTTATTTTTTATTTAATAAAACCCGGATTGTATTCATAAAATTATTTTAAATGGTCGAGTCGCTATGCGCCCGTCCGAGTTTTTTGTTAAATTTGTCTAAACCAGTTTAGGGACAGATAGATAGATAGAAAAACTCTTTATTGCACACCAAGAAATAAACAAAAAGAAGAAACAAAGATACATAAATAGTATAACAATGGGCGGCCTTATCGCTGACAGCGATCTCTGCCAGGCAGGGTCGCGAAACCTCAGTAAAACCCTTACGGCCTTACCACAAGATTTGAACACGCTTTAAACACTGTTTAACCGTGCAATTTGTACTGTTAAACGTTGTCTAAAGCGTGCGAAAAACTTTTGTGGTAAGACGGGTACTCTATGCTGAGGCGGTATTTTTAAGACACGAACTACCTCTCTATTATAAGTCTAATCGATATACATATCTTTGCTACACGTTATATTCAAATCACGAGCAGTACCAAATAACATAGTTAAAATATTCTGTCCACATTGTAGATTACGTTGTCTTATACGCTTAAAACATTATGTCTCATGCTTTCTCTATTTTCTAGGAGATATTAAATTCGTCCCGAAATACGTTATTCTAGGTAACATTTATAAGTACAGAGAAAAGACGTTACTTGCATATAAGGAACGTCAATACTTGTAGCTCAGCTATATTTGTGTAACATTTCATCTGGAACTTTATTTTTAGCTCATGAAGATCGGAAATGGCTTCGGCAGTGTGAACTTGGATTGAGTTCCCTGTGCGCTGAGCTGTAATTATGACTTCCTGGTCCAATTCTGGTTAATCTTGAACTTTCGGCGTCGTTTTACGAAATGCCAATGGTCAAACATTTTTTCCCAAGGTGTAATTATTCTTGTTAATGGTACTAACTTATTTAACTACTCCTTCTTATTTTTAACCGACGAAAAGTTCTTATGTCGATTCGTCTTTAGAAAATGTTTTAGCTTTATTTGAAAGCTAAATGATTCATAGCAATATATTTTTGAGTCCTTATAAAAATTTCTAGAGATAGGTTAAGTGGTTGTGCCTGATATTATATTGAATTAATAATTCAGATCCCTAATGTACTTACTTGGTACGTCAAAAATTCCTTAAAATTGTTGTTCATGACTATTTCCATAGACCGAATCATCAGTTTTTAGGGTTCCGTACCCAAAGGGCAAAAACGGGACCCTATTACTAAGCCTCCGCTGTCCGTCTGTCTGTCTGTCACCAGGCTGTACCTCATGAACCGTTATAGATAGAAAGCTGAAGTTTTATGTTGCCGCTATAACAACAGATACTAAAAACATAATAAAATTAATATTTAAGGGGGACAATACAACAAACCTGAATTGTTAGCC